>OY728119.1:1308192496-1318192496 GCA_963277665.1 Viscum album | reverse complement strand
GAGGGAAAACCCATACCCTCTCATTCTTCCAATTCTTGTTATCTTTTCTCTAGTAAATTCACCTACCCTAAATCCTCATCTGAAGCCTTTTCCCTTGTATTCTTATTGGTACATATGCATACATGTGGCCCTAAGTCCTTGGGGTGTCCCGAAGCCCTTAATGTTGCCCAAATTCCTTTAGAAACAACCATACCAAAGGCCTTGGGTGGCCCAAATTCCTTGTAGGACCTGAAGACCAAACCGGTAGCCCAGAGGCCCAAATGGATGAATAGTTCTGGATGCTACAGTACCGAACAGTACATTCTATATTCCCAAACAATGATTAGTGGCTATGAATTATTCCAATATTATTTATATACTTCCAAGGGGAATCTTGAGTCATGATTTTTATGGTCACCAAATCTAAAACTCCAAGTATAAACATAAAGAGGTCTTTTCCAAGAACGAGGTTATCATTATTTGACAAACTCGTTATTAGGGTTGTATTATATAGGGTCTACTAGGGAATATGTTTCATATCCAAACTATGGAATATCTTGATTGACATGCCTGTTATGTAGGCAAATTTTAAGGAAGGCCTCTAGGGGAACTTACTGCATATTCAAGAAAAATATCTTTTAGAAAATTAACATTTTATTGTTGATAGACAAGTGAAAATAAGATTTGGGTGACTCAAGACCACAGTGGGTGGTCTTTTCAAGGAAGGGGGTTTTAAGAATAAAGGGTTATCTATGTCGACATATGTCCTGAATAGGAAAAACACTTCTACCAAAATTTGGTGTATAAGGAATGGTTAAAATTTTTCAGAAATGATGTTTTCTGATATCATATTGTGCAGTTTTAAGTCATGTGGTGAGTACATTGTAATGTGTAGTTTTAAGTCATGTAATGAGGAAATTGTACTGTGCAGTTTTAAGTCATGTAGTGAGGACATTGAGTGGATTAAATTTAATGTATTTAGCTTTGACCAGTTTGAGACTCTCTAATCTCTTCGTAATTTTTCTAGCAATATGTTACCATGTTCAAGTATGAAAGGGAATAATTTTAAACTTTGATTTCGGAATTTCTAGATCCGAAGAATGATATGGGAAAATTGATAAAAGAATTAGAGGAAGTATTTTCTAAGAAAAAAGTTACATTATTTTATGAACCCATTATGGGGGTTGTATTATGCAGGGCCAGCTAGGGCATATGCTGCATAGCCAAATAGTGGAATATTTTGACTGACAGGACCATTATGTTGGAAACATATGCAAGGATTTCTAGGGGAACGTACTTCATAGTCAGGAAAAAGATCTCTCAAAATTTTGACATTCTATTGCTAAACTTCGAAGAAAGTTTGTGGAGATTCAGATTTCTCACAGCACAGAGTTCGGTTTATGGAGAAAGGTACCTGAATACAGAGAGAATATTTCTAATCATGATTCTCAAAGAATCATAGAAATAGGATCTCTACAAAGGTCTGACCCAAACTTAAGAAGTACGGTGTCTTTGGTTTTAGGTCATACGACTAGGACCAAAATGGAAACAATATATTATATTTAGTCAAGTAATCAAAGGTTATTTCATATTACTTTGATAACATGGAGAGGGAAATGTTTAAACCATGGTCTTGAAGACATTCAGATCAAGAGAAAGTTAATGGTACAAATATACATGAATAACTACTTTAAAATACATATTCTTGTATAGTGTTACCAAAGTTTTAAGGGGGAAAAATACACATTAACAAAGAACAAAATTAGAATTATTTGACAAACCTGTTATGGGGGATGTATTATACAGAGCCAGCTAGGGCATATGTTTCATAGAAAAATAGTGGTGTCCTTTGACAGATGGGCCCATTATGTAGGCAACTTGTACAAGGCCACCTAGGGGCACATACTGCATAGTCAAGATAAATAATTCTCAGATATAAGAAACTTTATCACCAAAAACCGTAATAAATATTATAAAGATCATAAAATATTCAAGATTAAGAGTGTGAAATATGAAAGGGGTAATGCTCAATGCATAGGTGAAATATTTGAATCGATATTGGCCATGATTTTGGAGTCCTTTATATAAATCTGACTCATATGTAAAATGGGGACATTCTTGTTTCCTTGGTGGGATCTCTAAGGAGATATCCCAAAATGAAGACTCCCACATAGATTGTTAATTATACGTGGAAGAGAGATAAAAATTTATCATGTAGTTGGGAATAAGAACTAAGGCCTAGCCTTCACTAAGTATCTCATATAGATGATAATCAATCCATACATATTTCTTTGGGTGCTTGGCATTTTAATTTCATGTAGTGAGGACATGCATTGATTCCGATGTAAAAAAGGAATATTGTGGATGGACCAGGTAATTAAACCCAAGTGTCACTATGTATCTCATATGGATTAGAATAAATCCATACATAGCTCTTTGAACATTCCCTATGCAGTTTTGATTCATACAGAGGGAATAATGGGGATTTTATTGTGGTTGGGCCCAATTTTGGAGATCTAGGAATCGCTATGTATCCCATTAAAATGAGAATCATGAAAAACGTAGTTCTTAAACATTCCCTATAGAGGTTTGATTTAAAAATAGGGAATAAATAGGGTTTTTTATTGTGTCTAGGCCCAAGATTTGAGATCTATGAATCTCTATATATCCCATTAAAATGATAATCATGCCAAACGTAGTTCTTGAACATTCATTTCACACACCAATTGAGTTTGATGTGGGAGGCAGGGGATTTTAACACATTTTGGGAGAAAAGTTTAAACTTAAAACACAAAACGGTATAAATATCAAACCATGTATCTTAAAATAGCACTATGTATAGATATAGTTCATATACAAGAGGAGAAAAGGGAAATAAAATTTTTTTTAGTTGTTCCCAGGCCCAAGATTGGAGATCCAGGTGTCTCTACGTATCTCATATAGATGAGAATAAAGCCACACATAGTTCTTGAAATGAGGCCCCTATGCAGATCTAATTCATACAGAGGGAGGAATAGAACTCATTTTCCACTAAGGAGTAGTAATGATATCAATTTTTCTACCATATGGAAGCTCTTAACGTCAAATATAGAAGATGTTAACTGTATAGTTTAATATCGTGTAAAGATGAAAAATGATGTCATGTTGTTTAACGTCATGTGACAAGGAAAAATATGCTACGTATTTTATCATCATGCAGCATGGATGCTTATGGTTTTTATGTAGTTTAATGTCCTACAACTAGGACTTTGTGTTGTGCAGTTTAGATCCATTCGATGAGGACATTGTGTGCAGTTACACAAAGTCTTTCTTCAAGAATATCTCATTGTTGGAGTTGTAATAAGCTCTCTATCCATTGAGATTAGGTAATAAGATCCATTTGAGTATAACTTATGTATGGAATGTGGTCCTTTCCACTTTGGCTCAGGCTTTGGAGGTTTATTTCCTAGTATCATTGGAGTCTTGAGGACCAATACCAATTCTCTTTGAAGAAATTAATGGAGGTGAAATTTCTTGTTAAAAGCTCATGCTATTCTATTCTAATAGATTTCTAAATGATGGAATGTATGAAATATATTTTGATCAAATTATTCCAGATCATCAAATAATTTCTGAGACTTTTCATCTATAGAAAACTGATCACAGATTGCAACTTGAAGTGAAGGTAATTTAATTTCAATTGGAAAAACTAATTTTGTGTCATACACTAAGGATTATGGAGTTGCCGGAGTAGCAGTACGGGTAGTAGTCTGATAAGCCCATGAAGCATGCAAAATTTTATCAGACCAAGATTTCTTATCTTTATCCACCATCTTATGAAGTTTATTTGATAAGGTCTTATTGAAATCTTATATCTTTCCATTGGATACCTCATGATAGCGATATGAATGGTTAGATTAGATATTATGCTCCTAATATAACTTCTTTACCTCAACAGAATAGAAATTGGTGTTGTTGTCCATTAATATAGTATGAGGGACACCTAATCTAGTGATGATGTTAGTTTTGACAAAACTAACAATTTTTTTGGCTCCGATTTCTTTGATAGTTATTGCCTCATCCTATTTGGAGAATAAGTTAGTAGAAATAAGAATATAGTCAAACTGCATAGTCATATCTGTAGTATAAGGTCCTACAATATCCATTCCACATGTGGCAAATGGACAAGAGTATTCAGTTGTATATAAAAACTCTGGGGGTTGATGAATGAAGTTGAGATGTACTTGTCTTGGATGAAATTTCTTTGTAAAATTTATGCAATGCTGCATTATTGAATTCTAAAAGTATCTAAGCCTTCAGATTTGATCAGAAAGCATATGCTCAGACTGGTGAGCACCACAAGCTCTTGCATGTACTTATCTCATTACAGTTGTAGTTTCTTCTCTGTCAATACACCTGGAGAGGATTCCATCAAAGCCTCATTTGTAGAAGATCTTTTAATGATCTGGATTATCATGAAGAGTGAAATTGGACACTCTTCATTGGATTTGTTCTTTTTTCAGGTCTATCTGGTGGAAGTACTCCATTTTGAAGTTATTCCATGATGGGTGTCATCCATCCCGTGGTATGACCATATGGATTATAAATAGGGATAATTTCATTAATTTTTTCTATTTTAGTTTGAAATAAATTTGATACCACATGAATATGGGAAATACTGATGATTATCTCATCCCGATTTGGATCTACCAGGGCTGTGACTGTATTAGCCAGTGAATCAGATTAGGAATTTTGTGATCGCAGGACATAAGACAATTTGGCTCTGAGGGAAATTCTACCATTAACCCTCTAATGTAATCACACAAAGGGATTAACTCTTCTTTTTCAATAGAATAACCCCCATTTATTTGTTTGATCACCTACTCTGAATCACCTTTCACTTTCAGGTGGTTCACTTGTACCTAAAGATTTAATTCGAGGCCTGCTATGAGATCTTGATACTCTGCTTCATTGTTAGTACTGCCTTCTGACAATAGGAAGGAATATGGAAACATGACCTTTTCATGGGAGATAAGTACAATTCCTAACCCAAATTTTTTAATTTTAGGGTTTTCTATTCTCTTCCCTATTGGACTTCTAGAGGTACCATCAAAGTACATTTCCCATGTTTGGAGACTATCTTGAATACAGAAGACCTCATCAACAAGAAGTTCAGTATTCAATGATGTATCTTCTTTATATGGATGTTCAGAAAGGAAATATTCCAATGCTTGTCCTTTCATTTCCTTCTGAGGCATAGAATGGATATAAAACTATTGTAAAATAACTACCTATCATTCCAAACACCCTGTAAGAATAGTATGTTCGAGGATAAATTTGAGTGGGTTATTGTGATACACCAATTGGAACTTATGATGTTGCAGGTAGTACCTCAATTTTTGAATTGAAAATATTAATTCCAAGTAGCACTTCTCAATACTTGAATATCGAGTCTCTATTTTAATCATAGTTTGACTAAGATAGTAGAGGCTATTTTCATTCCAACCATCATTCTTTTGACAAGGAAGGCACCCAGTGATCACTCTAAAGCTGTCATATAAAGAATAATTGGTCTTCTTTTGACAGGCATAATTAATATTGGTGGACTAAAGAGATATTTCTTGAGGGTATCAAATTCCTATTCGCAGTATTTAGTCCATTTATTGGTGACCCCCTTCTTTATTAATCTATTAAAGGGTAAACACTTGCCTGCCAAATTGGTGATAAAGCGCCGAATATAAGCTAAGTTTCCTTGAAGTCCTCTTAATTCTTTCAAATTTCTAGGAGGTGACATTACAAGGATTTATTTTATCTTTTCCGGATCAACTTCTATGCCACGATGGTGTACAACAAAGCCGAGGAATTTTCCTGAGGTTACCCCAAAAGCACATTTTAAGGGGTTCATCTTCAAATTGTGTTGCCGAAGTTTATTGAATATGGTATCTAGATCAGCTAAGTGATTGGAACATTGTCTGAATTTAACCACCATATCATCCACATAACATTTAGAAAAATTTCCTAACAAGGGTTTGAAGATATGGTGCATGGCACGTTGATACATTGCACCTACATTCTTTAATCCAAAGTGAATTACCCGATAGAAAAACACACCTTGAGGAGCTCGGAAGGCTATAGACTCTTCATCCTCTGGGACCATGTGGATTTGATGGTACCCATATTATCCATCCATGAAGAAAAGAGCTTCATAGCCATTTGTTTCATCAATTAAAACCTCTGTGATTAGAACTAGAAAGTCGCCTTTGGGAAAATTCTGGTTAAGATCTCTAAAATCAATGCAAACTCTGATTTTCCCATTCTTCTTTTTCACTAGTAAAATGTTGGTCATCCATTTTGGATATTGAACCACCATGAAAAAGTTATCCTTGATAAGATTATCAACTTTAGCTTCAAATTTAGAGGCATAAGTTGGGCATGTTCTTCTTTGTTGCCTGCATGAATTCTCAATGTTCTTTTGGAAAACCCAAATAATGAGTGGATACATCAGGATTAAGACCTGGAATTTCTATATAATTCCAAGAAAATATATCTCGATGTTGGTTTAGAAATAAGTTATACATATCTCTCTTCAGAATTCATGGTCGCACTAATTAGATTAGGGTGTGGATCTTCTTCGTTTCCCAGATTTATTTCTCTAAGCTCATCTACAGTGGTAGATACACCTTACTCAAATACTGGAGGAGCATCCCTAAGATATCCTTCTTCTTCCTTACGTGTCACTTATTCTATTTCTACTTGCATATTAATTGATGAAGAAAAACTTTTAGAGCTAGGAAATGAGTCAGTATTTGAACATCCTAAAAAGAGGCCACCATTTCTGACCCTACTGATGATGAAGGGTCTTCATGGAGTAATAAAGAGGAGATGATGGGTAGGGAATAAACATCCTTGTCTTTCTCTAGTATTGCTACAACTTATTCTAATCTAATTATAAAAGAAAAAGTTTTGCAGAAGTTAGGTGTATGAAATGAAGACATCTCTATTTAAGCTTCCATCATTCCTTAGTAAATCAACAATTTATCCTATGTTGTTAGGCTCAATTTCCATAATTGACATTATGGAATTCATTGGATGAGTGTTTATATTTGGGTTTATCCTTTCAATTTGATTGATATATAGCACATAATCTATACTTAAATATTGGAATGGGTTTGCAGGGATCTTTTTCAGTCCATTCAGAGGATTAATTCTGGTTACCTCCTTTATCAGGAACCATGTTCTCTTCGTGTGATAAAATTATGCCTCAACGTATTGAGATTCACACATTTTGAACAGAGCCTTGTCACCATAAAATGTCCCGATTTGACCATTGAAATAGTACTTGAGACATTGGTGGTATGAATATGGTATGGCTATATGTTGATGTAACCAAGGCCTTCCAAGTAGAATGTTAAAGGCTGTGTCCTGACAAACAACCATAAAATATGAATTAGACACACGATCCTAAAACTAAGTTCTAAGTGTAATATCTCCTAAAGGTTCTTTCTCATTCTTTTCATAACCTTGAAAAATTAAACTGAAAGGAGATAAGTCAGATTCAGTGAGGCCAAATCAACAAAATGTACGAATAGGAATAAGGTTGACTCTTGATCCATTATCAATAAAGGCTTGTCGGATGTCTATGTCATTGACCCTGCTAGATAGACACAAGGGTCTGATATTTCCATGTACAACACCATCTTCATATTCATCTATAAATGATATAATTACATGGCATTATGCAAGATTATTCTCTATACGGTAAACCTCATCAGAAGAATCTTTGGTTTCAAAATCTTGAGGACTTGAAAATTTCCCAATAAGTGCTTATCAAAGATCTTTTGACAAATTCAAGGAATCCAAAATCAAAAACTTGGCCATTACTTGGGCTAACTATTTTAAAACATCATAGTTTTGGTCTAGAGGTCTGCATTTCCTGGTATGGATATGCAATTTTTTAGGTGCCTTGGGAGTTGAAACTCCTGATGTAGATGTACCATATGTTAGAGAAGAAGCTAGAAATACTCCTGGATTTGGTAGATTAGACTAACTAGGTCTATCTACATGCTAAGAGAAATATGGTGTAACCTCTAATTAGTCTTTTAAATTAAACATGTTAAGACTGATCCTGTCAAGTGCGGGAGAACATCCTTTTTCTTGCTAAGCCTGCTGAAGGTATTTCCCATGAGTTTATGCCGCATATACTGTTCGAGTAGGAGTAGAGTTGAAATAGTGTCTTCTATAATACCTATATCTTCCCTTGTATCCTCGACCTTGGATTCTTCCTCAAGTTCCCCAATTATTTACAAGTAACTTAGGATCATCCTAACCAGAATCACCAACAGCATAGGGATTCGTTAAGTGGATAACGTTAATGGAACCAAAGATCAATTCTTTATCTAATGAGGATTCTTCTTGAAAGGATGGTTCTGGTTGTGCCATTTTGTGGGGAAGTGCCCATGATTTGGAAACAAATTTCATGAAATCTTCCAGAGTTGAGGAAAAATTTGGCCTTGATATGAGCTTGTCTTCTTCTGACTGCTCTTTGTCCTTCTGATCACGTCGCTTCTTTAAGGATTGTCCTTAGGAGGACTGATCTTTTGATGAAGGTGGTTTTACTATAGCGTGAGTGGAGGAAGACAAAATTGGTTATTTCAACTGTGTTCGTATAATGACATGATTTTGGTTAATTATTTTCTTGATCATCCAATCATCATATTTCTGTGCATTTTTACCTTTGACTTCCTTCCAGTCGCCTTCTTCCTCTAGATCAGTAGCAGAAACACATGCCACTTGGGCTAATGAACTTTTCAACTTTACTTTTCTAGAGTCTACCATTTTATAAGAATTCCTTCAAAACAAAACATTCCTGCATGGAATGCCCCAACATTTGGTGAAAGGGACAATAATTCAAAAGATCTTAATCTCCTTCTTTGTTTGGTTTCTTTAGCCTTGGAAACTGAACCAAACTATTTTCTAAAGCTGAGATGAAGTAACCGGGAACCTGTTCTTTCTAAAAAAGAATAAACTTTGTTCTTTAACTCATCAAAATATTTCTTCCTTTGATCTCCTTGATCATCTTGAGGATTCAGTCATTTCTTTTGATGCTTAGAAGGAGGATCCCTTCGATATGATGAAGGTTTTGAAGTAGAAGCGGGTACAGGTGCTTTCTTGGGTGTGACTGTAGTAGCCTCTGCTTTGCCATTTCTTCTTCCTGCAGCAGATGTAATTACACAAGATTTAACATTATTTTCCACAATGGAATCATACACCTATTGGAAAATTAAATAAAGTTCTCGAAACCCTCTGTTGTATTTCACAGGGATCAGTGGTGTGCATAAGTCATTATGTAGATTTTACACACAAATAGGAAGAAACTCTTCCTGAGGGAGTGCTAGATTTGAGAAATATGTTAATACTTTCCATCGAGCAATGAAATCTAAAACTATTTCATTTTATCTTTATTTGCAATTTTTAAGATCAAAAACTATGGTCTTAGGTAGCATTGAGCTGAATCGAAGAATAAATTACTGATAGAGATCTTCCCATATAATAATTTATTGAGATTGTAAACTTATATACCAGAAAAAATCTAGTCCCTGTAATGACTTCACAAACACCCTAAGATTTACTCCTTCTTATTGTTGATGAGTACCCATCATGGGATCACAACGTGAAACAAAATGCATTAAGTGTTACTCTGGATATCTCGTACCATTAAAGATTGGGAATATAGTATTCACAAATTTGGGTGGAGGAGGGATCGGATCCACCCATTTAGGGTAAGCTCTCTTTTCTGGTTGAACTGGTGAATGTCATTCTTTCATAGATTCTAAACAAGTTGGTAATGCATCAATTGTGTTCATAAGCATTTGGGGAATATCTGAATGAGCTGGTACCTGTACAGGTGCAACAGCTGGAGCTTGAACTAGAGCAATGACCGGAAAAACCACTAGTGGTGGTACTGGTATTTTTCTTGGATAACCCATAAGGATAGGCCTATAAGTATGTGTCTGAACCTACCCTAGTTTTGTACCCAATGAAGGTAATTCATTATTCTCATTTTTAGTTACCATAAATCCTTTTTGTTGAGAATATCCTATAGGATGTGAAAGTAAAGGATCTACTTGGGGAGCATGTCTATCATAAATACTACTTCGAAGTAACTCTATATTGAGTCTTATCAACTCTTTAATCCCCTATTCTTACTATGAAAATCTTTCTTCAAGAGAAATATATTGACCTTCTCTAGTGTAAAAGTGAGACGTGATCTGAATTTTACCTTTCCACTTGTTAGATACCTTTCTAAGGGGTGGGAGTTGATTATTTGAGGGTATACATAGATTCTAGGTAAGCCTCTAATTTCAATTACGCACACCTCCTTCATTTTCTTCAGTTTGTATCATATTATGGATAAGAACTTCATCTTTTGATTCCCTTGAACTAAACTCATTTTATGGAGGATCTTCTGTAATGGTGATAATGACATTTACTGATGCATAATGCGTTGATGACATTTTGTCATTATTTTAGTAAAATTGCATCCTTTTGTATCTTACATGATACTATGTTCTCCTATATGATGGATTACAAGGAATTTATTGGCAGAAGGTTACCTAAAGGGGATCCTTGTATAGTTCAGTTGTGATCTCTCTTTGTGGTTTCTTTCCTAATCGGGTGAAAACTGACTTCCGTTGAGGATGATATTTTAGATGTGAAAAATCCCCCAGCCCTACAAGCTGGGGATGTTCCTGTTCTTCTTCTTCAAACCTTCAAATTTTTTTATTGAATTCAATGGTTGAATTAAAAAACCCCCATACCTACCATCTGGGGTGGATCTTGAACTACTATAGCTAAGATTCGCATAGCTTCTCTTCTGATTTTGAAAATTTTGGTTCAGACATTTGTCAGGTGTATTATCTGAAAACTATTCAAATCATCTGTTTCGGAAGATCGCTATGCTACTTCAGATATTTACATTATCTAATGGATAAAATCCTTTAAGAGGGAGACCTACTTAAGATTCTCATATTCTTGATGCAAAAGTATCTCAACAGCTTTCTTTCTTTGGACCTAACTCTGATGAGAGCAAGATGAGGCCTATTCTTGAGCATACATTTTATTACATACAAAATATATTTATTATAGCAAGGCGTGGGAAATAACATTGCATGAGACCACTTTTGGCGACCTTTTCTAATTCTATAGTACAAGGAAATGAAATGCTCTGTGTGCACCTCATCCTTTGATAAAAACACTAGATGGGGTATCATAAATTAACTGATGTAGCCTCTTTAGTATAATAAGGCATGCACACTGAAGGGTTCTATGTTACTTCTCAACCTTTTGATGTCAGGAAACTAAGAGAGATGTCAAGTAAATTTTTTATTGTAACCCTTCTATTACCTTTACATGACTTTGATATTCATAATATGGTAATAATTTGTCTTTTAAATGACAAAGATTTTTCCAGATGTTGAGGCAGACATCACGAATGCAATCTTCTGCCATCAATTCTGGAATGTTGTATTGAGAATTCACCAAATTCCAGAACATGACCGGTACTTCTCCTTTAGCCAATTGATTTCTCATGTTTAACATATATTTATCATCTTTCACTAGAGGTTTCTCCACTTGGTCTGACCAAACTAGACACTTCCCGATTGTTTTATTAAAAACAATGGAATTAGTGGATTTTTCCTTTGTGGTATTTGAAGACAAATGACCCAAGGGAGGTTCAAAGAATGATTATTCCCATAAGATATCTTCTGTTTGAGAAAGTATTTCACTCTTTAAAGAAAAGTTATCATAAATGATTATCCATGTGTTGGCAAGTGCCTCAAGGTAAGAGGGATTTCTCATTACTACATTGTCAATTTTATAATTATCATGACAATACAAAATACGACTTTAGAAAGAACTTTCAAGGAAAATTCCATCATGAGGAGGACCACCATGATGGATTATAGTAAGGGATAAATCCTCTTGCTCCTTGGTCTTCTGGCTACACTGAGGGTTTTTGTGGCTCTAATCTGAAGATAGGCTCTCTGGATTGACCAAATTTTCATGAATCAAGCCTTAATGATTAAGTGTCTGATGGGGAACTTCCGAATTACTACTACTACTCCCATAATTTGGTAATGAGAGGGTAGGATATTGATCTGCAACAAATAAATGTCTGAGGACTTCAATAACTCCATCATTAAGAGGAGCCAGATCGCATCTTGGATCATTATTTTCCAACTGTTTTTGGTGAGACTTCTTCTTGGATTCCCTCTTACACTTAGTTGGGGCCACATACTAGGAGAAGTGGTTATCATGGGAATCTGTATGTGCCTTAATTTGAGTGGTCATTATAAAAATCTGATTACCTCCAATTGGAAAGGGTGTATGTTCCCGATCTTGTTGTTCGTATGATATGGGGGGGTATGCCCCATAACCCACTTAGACTGGAATAGAGTTATGTATCTTCTCTGGGATGGAATGATGATGTTTCATCCTAAGTATGGGGAAATATTTATGTGTATGTTCCCCTGGTACTACTGAAGTTATTGTTATGATATTCTGGCATGCTTCCAGAATATGGGTAGGAATTTTTGTCTACCCTTTCACCATTGCTAAGATGTGTTTGGTGACATCAGCAGCTAGAACAGGAATATATGTCTATTCTGTATCTAGATTAGGTGTATGTTCCTGCTCATTTCCTCCTTTTCCTATCAATGGGTACTGACAGTACTCATGTATGGGGGTAGAGAGTTGAGTATGGCCCAGATTTGTCATCAGAGCCTTCCAACTGACTTCTCTGAGTGCTGCCAAATGAGACTGTTGGCGGGCTTGACGAATGCTGGAAGGTTTATGTACCTACTGGATATTTTTAATCAATCATGGTTGATGAACTTCATTCAATAATACTAGACAATACTGCTGGAAAAATTGGTGAGTGTAAGCAGGTGAATGTTCATGTTTTCCAGTTACCACCAAATTTGATTGGCGGGATTCCTTAAATGTTGTCAGACAACCCTGCTAACTGGATTATAATTTGTAAATAGGTATATGTGTTTGTTCACAGTACTCCACTAGATATTCTTGGTAGGATTAGTGGGTTGATTCCAGACAAGCCTGCTGTGCAGCGGAATTAGGACGAATGGGTGTATATGTCTGCTCATTTTTTGCCATCAAGTTAGGTTGATTGACTTCTCGATAGGGGAAAAAGGTAAGAAACTTCTCCATGTTGATCTAATGTTGTCCCCATTGGAATATCTTGTGCACCCGGGTCTGGGGGACCTAGACCAAACGTCTAGAGGCAACACCCCCATCATGTTGGGGGTTTACTGCTACACGATTCTGCTGGTGGTGATTGTTGGTGGGAGTCCTCAAGAATTACCCCTGTATATTTTAATTGAGGTCATGAGTGACCTCTTGATCCACCTCCCTATAGTACAGGAGGGACTGGTTATTTCATTCTAGGGATAAGGGCCTAAAACGGTTGAATACAGTGGTTGTCACCGTTTGCTTCTTGATCATTTGTCATCGTTGACCAGACAATTGAGGGTTATTATTAACCTGGAGATCATGTCAGGTAGCCTCCAAGGTTGGGATAGTACCATTTTGATAGTAGTTCCTTAATATTACATTGGAAACCTAGCGTTGAAGATTCAGAGTTGGTGATGATGTACTTTGAGCTGATGAGGATCCAGTTTGAGTAGCGCCCAAGACATTCACGGGTGAAAACTTGAAGGAATCCATTTGGAGTGAAGGTAGTTCTAAGAAAACTTGAAAACAAAAATAAACTCCATTAAAGAATCATATTTTATACGGATACATGCATGATTAATTTCTTTTTCTATCCTTCTATTATCAATTTATTGGGGATTGACATGTGGGTAACAATGTTCACTTGGTTAAGGATTCATATCGGGTTCACCATTCTTGTTTTGTAGTTCCGTGAAACGTGTGTTCTAGTTTAAGAATCACTACATCTAGGCAGTTTTCATTGGATTTATTCATGGAATCGGAAACATCCAATAGTTTTTATCCAAAAGGGAACTGATTTCCAAAGGTCGACGTTTGTTATATTTGAACTTTACAATACTTAAGAACATTCTTTGGCCAAGAGGATGGTAGGTCAGGCTCATCACACCCTTTGGGGGGGAATTATTTTCTTCTCTGGGACTCTCTTTCTAAATTTAAAATATAATCATGAATAATTATTAATTTAACAAGTATAACATAGGTTTACCTTGTAATTTGTAATCACTTATTAACATGTGTAAAATTTAGAATCATCTGTATGTATTTGAGGTTCTCCATCAATGGTATCCTCTCATATACTATTTATAGATTCTTTTAATCATCTTTATGATGATACTGGTTTTTAATCCACTCAGTGGGGAACACTATAATTTTATTATCATCCAGGGAGATGAAGGTTTGTTTTGATATTGGGATCGTACCAATAAAATGGGCTACCTATGTATCCTTGTGAGATGAATCAGAACCCTCATAGTTTTGTGCCACTTAATGGGATATATCATACCTTTTAAGGTTGTGTGACAAGGACCTAACCATACAGTTTAATGTCATGCGGTAAGGAAATCTAGGAGAAAGTTACTTAATCAAGGTTTGATGTGGGGATTATGCCTAATAATCCCATGGAACTTAGAAAGAATATGGTTTTCCAAGTAATACTAGACAATTTTGGGAATATGGGTCAAAAAAACATGGTTGATTTGAAGTGTTGGGTTTGAACCTCATAGAGGCTTCCTACATATTCCATCTGGATGGGAATAAAAGCCAACATAGTTCAATGAGTCTCATAGGATATTATATTCCTTTGAGAGAAATGAGTTTGGGCTTTCTTCTTTAAGAGGATGCCTTAGTTATTTAGGGGTTTTATTTAGGGATTATTTTTAAAAAGGATTCCCATATTAAGGAAATTAGAGTCAGATTCCTGAAGAGGATATCCAGTGAGCTCGAGCCCTGATGAAGGCTTCCTACGCATCCTAGTTATGGTGGAAATCATAGTTCTTGTAGTTCATTCACCGTTTTGGGGCTTATACATGAGAGCTCCCCATTTGAGGGGACATGATTGGGTGAAACCTTTTTACAGGGAACCATTTTGAGCTCGAGCCTTAAAGTAGGCATCCTATGTATCCTAGTTTGAACAGGAATCAGAGTTCTCTTAATTCAGGAATTCTTGTGAAAATGTTGCGATCATGACAAATCTCTAATCCCTTGTGAGTCATGCTCAGCATGAGAAACAAGATGATGTCAAAAATTCAACAAAGGCACTCAAACTTTTCCTCCTCCACTGGTGGAAGAGGGAGGCCTATGGCAGCAATGGTGGACTAGGGTGAAGTGACCAAGAAGAGGATGAGGTGATGAGACTTCCCTCTATTCACTTTAAATTGGACTAGGGTCCACTGTAAGGAAGGATTGAAGGTGAAGGATGTAGACAGGATCAAGACTGCAACCTCCTACTTGAAAGGTTAGGGGCTTACACTAATATGGATGCCCTAAAATTGATCCTGGTAAGAGATGGAGAGTCGTACCTTCCCTACTAGAGACATAAGGGTTCTGGGTCTTAGAGACAAAAAGGTGAGGACAGAACCCAAACCCTAATCCTCCAAACTGAGAACTTCCCAGCACTATTCCTGGGAGAAAGGTCCATGTGATTGTAGATATACAAACCCACAGACACTCCATGAATCCTAACCCCTTTGTGAAATAAATGTGGGAAACCTATGACTACAAATATAAAAACCAAAATAGGAGACACACTGATGTGTCTTTCCTAAAGGATTGATGAGTCAGGAGGTTTTAGTGGAGGCTTCAACTTAGTCACTTTTAGGTAAGGGACCCAAGGAAGGAGATACCCTTCCATGAGTGGCCTTAAAAAGGGTACTTAAGTTGATATGTAGGCCTTATACACAGCTCTTTCGTGTAGGTACTCCACACTGGTGTGCCGCATAAGTACCCCGTGTAGGTACGCCGCATAGCTGTACCGCACAAGTGTGCCACATAGGCATTTATGATGACTGAAAAAATGCTTCACATAGGGGAACCAATCCTATGTAAGCTTCAAATTGTGAAATACTTTCAAAACATTTTTATCCTATCTAGTTATCTATTATCTTGTGTTTTTTTAGAGATATACCTGAGAAAATTTGAGGGATGTGGGAGAAAGAGCTATACAATGGTAGCTTTAGGAAGTCTTTCAACTTTTCTTAGTCCTTAAATGAGGAACCCAAGGGTCCTATTTATAGGAAATGATGGGGTCTGGTAAAAGTCAATTTTTCGGTAGAGGTATGCCACGCAGGTCTGCCGCATAGGTGTACAGGAAGTATACCGCGGCATAGGGTCGCCATGGAGGTCGTCCTCATAGATCTGCCATGCAGGTCTACCGTGCAGGTCTACCGTATAGGTCTAATGCGCAAGTCTTCCATGCAGGCCTTTGAAACATTGTCTTTTGGCTTTCCTTTTAATTCTTCAAACTTTGTCTTGGGATTTTGAAATATCTGGGGGTCGCCTTCATAGTCTTTTTGTATTCCTAAGTAGTTTCAACACTGTTATATCTCTCTTAAACCCCATATCTTTTTTATTATATATTTATTTTAGGTTTATTCAAGTATTATTTCTATTTTCCCCCTCATTCGTACTCAAAAAAAAATTTAAGAAAACCCAACCTTATTTGTCCGTTTTGTTCAAGAATCATTTTTTCAATCCAAATTATATAAAATGATTCATTGATTTTATTTTATATTAAAAAATTATTGTTTCAAGTCATTTTAAACCAATTTTACTTTCTTTTAATAGTTTTAAAATGGAATTTTTACAATTTTTTCATATGTGTTGTATCTGACTGTTTAAAAAAGTATGAAAAGAAGTTTTTTAAAACATTTACTGAATGAATGAATTTTCCCATCATCAAGATTGTTATTTTTTTAATATTCCTTTTTCATAGTTTTAAAAATAAAATATTTTTCCCATTTTTCAAGTAATTTTTATTTTTTAAAAGCAACTAAAATAAAAGGATATTTTCCCTTTTTTATCAATATATATTTAAAATGTTTTTACAAAAGTATTTTCATATATATCGAAGTTATTATTAACTTGGGATAATATCTTATGATATCATACACTTTATTTATATATATAGATTATGATGATATTTTTTTAGGGATTTATTCATGAAATCCATTTCTTTTCCATGGGTTAATTATACCATGATGAAATGATGAATATTTTTATGATATTATTTCACACATATTCTTGGTTTCTGTTATTTGGTGGGTAATCACATTATTATATAGGCCCCAAATACATTGGTTAAATATTGATATCCCATTAGATAATATAAAAGAGAATGGGGAGTGAACCCAATATAATATGGGACACTATCAACCATGAATGAAAAGGGAATGGGGAATAAACTCAATCCACTATGGGACTCTATACAATGTGTTATGATGGTCTTATTAGTGATCCTTGATAAATTAAAAAAATACATTCTTATAATTATACCAAATTTATATGGAATTTTCTTATGCTTATTATATACTCTCATAGATCATGATTTATTATTGACGATTCTACACTATCATGACTCATTTCTATTTTCATGATAAATTTTTATTCCATAACTCATGATTTATGATCTATTACTGATTTTCTATGGATTTTATAAGTTAGGATTAAGATCATATAACCTTATTCTTATCTTATTCTCACTTATGATATTAGATTTATGTTCCCCATGATTAACCATGAATAGAATAAGATCTTAGACTTTCTTATGTTTTCATTTCCTCATGTTATAAAGAAAATTGTTAAGTAGGGTATGTCTATTGTAACTCACCGACCTGAACCACCAAGTCATACTGGAATGCTATATGACCTCATGTACCTCCCTATACGCAAGATACTTCTAACTGGTAGAAAATTTCTAAGTCCATTAGTGGGGAGAATATACCCTCAGTATCATTTCATCAAGGGGATAATAATAATAATAATAATAATAAACATTAGAGTAATCATGATAAAATTGAATGGTTGGCATACATGTCCAAAATAAAACTATCTCCCAAATTCGTAAGCTTTTCTATGGTATAAGAAATAAATAAATAAATAACCATTAGTGGGGTACTTTGGAGTCTTCCCTAGTCTGCTCCAGCTCTGTCATCCACTACTCAACCATCCACCATGGGGCCCTAATCTTTCATTGGGCCTATAGCCATGTAATCTATAAGAACACTAAAATTATTGAGTATGGTGTGAGTACAAGACTTAGTAGTACACCACCAATTCATCCTCGGTCTAATTTGTTTAATCATATCATGTTTATAACATTATAAAAATAAATTCGTAAATTTCATAAACACACGAACCAAAACCGAGTGGTCATATGCTAACCAAGCTTCCTCAAACAATAGGTCGTACCTACTTTGGCTCCATGTTGGAAGGATTATGAAAGCTGTCAATAGTAACCTAACTAGACATAAGCTAGTGAATTGGGATCTTGGATACATCACAGTTTTATGTGTACATTCTACTTGATGTACTTTATCCATCAAGTCTATCATGCTACCTGGAATCCTATAGTTATCCACTAGGCTAACTCAATCACATGGCACTTTATGTACACCAAGAAACCTCAAGTGAATCAATATAATGATCTCCAAGGAATCCTCATAGATATACCCTATGTCGAGGTCCCTCTTTTCCAACATTGTAATTCAAGATCACTCCACCTCTAAGGGATTCACGTCACACAATGGTCCACCTGTGTCAAATTCCAACACAACCTTTAAGTAAATGCTAACACATATCACAAGTTAAATCGTGATAACAAACATGACAACATGAGATAAATAATAAAACCAATTCAACATGTTAATCATCATCAAACATGGAATCTAGCTACTCTAGCAAATCTCATGGAAACAACATCATAACAGGTCTCACATGATACACACACACCCACATGAAAACACAATCAAGAATGGTCATTGGTTATGCTAACATAAATAATCATATCATCAAAACATGTATAGACAAGAGACCAATAGGGTAAAGAACTTCCTACCTCAAAATTCATTGATATCAACAGCAAGGATAAACCATCCTTTGTGGTTTGAAAACTGGATTAGAAGCCTCAATATTCAATAACTCCTCCTCACATGCCTAGTTATTGTAGTTCTCAAAAAATCAACAAATGAGGTTCATCAAGGGTTCCTAGAACCAGAACCATCTATTTTATTTCAAAAATAAATAAAATATCACATGAGATTATACCTTCTCTCTCCAATATAATTTTGAAATTATCATTTTATCCCAACGTATGTGCTTGAAATATACTTCTCAAGAAAAAATATAAAACCATATTTAATCATATTCAAATTTCCAAATTAATTTTAGAATATACATGGTTGTTCTTGATAATTATCCTTTAATAAAAAATACTCTTTGATAATTTTTCATAATTATCCTTTGAAAATTTAAATAATTTATCCATTTTTAAAATGATATTATCATCATTTTATAATTATCTTCTAATGATTCCTTATAAATAATCCTTTGATAATTTTACAAGAAATATCATTTGATAATTCTCTTAATTATCTTTTGATAATCGCATATATTTATCCTTAGATAATTTTATACAACTATCTTTTGATAATTTTTTATAAATTATTCATGGTTAATATTTTGTAATTTTTTCTTGATAGTTCTTCCTAATTA
This sequence comes from Viscum album, assembly GCA_963277665.1. Taxonomy (NCBI): domain Eukaryota; kingdom Viridiplantae; phylum Streptophyta; class Magnoliopsida; order Santalales; family Viscaceae; genus Viscum; species Viscum album. The sequence continues at coordinate 1,318,172,801 of OY728119.1, read as the reverse complement.
TATTTTTAAAATTTCATGAATGAATAATTTGATAATTCTTCATAACTATTTTTTGATAATTTCACATAATTTTACTTTTATAATTTTATAATTTTTCCTTTGTTAATTTTATAAATTATCCTTTGATAATTTGATGAAATTATCCCTTGATAATTATGGGTTTTTATATTTTAATTAAAAGTCAATCATTTATTTTTTTCATAATTTGATAATGAAAAATAAATTGAATAAAGTAAAATAAAAAAATAACAATAACTAGAAGATAAGTCCCAATCACATCTAATAGAGGGGAGGAGACTGTTACCATCATGCCTGGAAGTGGGTAGCAAGTTTGAAGGAGGTTTCACCAGTTGCGTGAAAGGGGGATCTAGTGTCACCCAAACTTCATAGGATTTACCATAAAACAAAACAAACACTTTTAGCTATTTCAAATCCATCCACATATTCATCAAACACCAAAATTTAATCCCTTAATTTAATCTTTAATTCAACCAAAAAATTAAGTCGGGGTGTTTAATTCCCCCCCCCCCATTTAGGCATTGCAAATAGAAATGGGTCAAAATGGTCTTATATCAAAGGTTTTGGATTAATCTAAGCATGAAAATTGAGTTATTTGGCATATGGGATACGAATCAAGGAATAAAAAAAATTAATAATGAAATTAATAATAATATAATCAAAACAGGTTGGTAAAAATTATACTTGTGTGTGATTTAATTAAACACTCAATGCGCCCAAAGGATATGTCATTCCTAAGGTAAAACATGCATTCTAGACCAAATAGTGGTCTTGGATTTTCTATCTAAAACACCGTTTGGTATATATTACATTATTTTGAAAAAAATTATAACAAAAATGTCAAATAAATTACCCACATGTTCAATTTAATAAAACACCCAATGTGCACAAATGTTGTGTCATTCCTAAGTTAAATATTTCATTCCAAACCTAAAGATAATCTTATATTTCCCATATGAGATTATCTTTGAGAGATATTTTATTATATCAAAAAATAACCTATGTGTGATATAATATATTTAATATATTCATTCTATCATCATAGAGCCTCTATAGGCCTTGGCAATATCATGCTAACTTAGCACCTAACTCTAAAACCTTTCCATAGAATATTCCAAGGTATTAATATATATTATACCTTTATGTAAATACTTGTCAAGAAAAACATTTATTAGGTTATTTATATGGAAAAATTAAATTGTCACATAAAAATATCATGATTTACTAAAAATAGTATTTTACTATCATTAAAAATTTAGAATATTACAATTCTCCACCTCTATAGACTTCGTATCACTAAGAAGTATTTATAGTGGTTTTTTTAAATTAACTTAGTTCATTGAGCTTGAACATCAAACATGATCTCCCACGTCTCTGCCTAGAGTTTTCCATGCTTCCACTGAATACATACAAGTGGTACTATTTTCCCTTATAGGTCTTTCTCACTCTGGTCCATAATCCACATCGAACTCTCCTCATAATATGCATTAGGATCTTGCTCCACATCCTCACAATCAAAAAAATTTACATAGTTAGGTATATACTTCTGAATCAATGATACATGGAACACATTGTGCATGCCTTAATAATTAGAATGAAGATACACACAGTATACCATTGTCTGGATGTGATCAATGATCATAAAGGGTCCCACAGAATGTGGTACAATCTTTCCTTACTTCCTAAAACATTGGTAACCTAACTAAGGAGTTACTCTCAAGAACACATGATCACCTAAAGTTAAATATAAATGTATACTCTTTTAGTCTTAATATGATCTATGCCAGATATGAATACTAATCAACCTCTTATAAATTAGCTACACTATCTTAGAGGTCTCCTAAACCATAATAGGCCCCACAATTACTACCCCACCTGCCTCATTCCAAAAGAGTGGTGAATGAAATGACCTCCCATAAATATTCTCATAAATTTCCATATGAATCAAATTCTGGTAACTATTATGTTATGTGAACCCAACCAGGGCTAGGTGATCATCCCAACAACCACTAAAGTCTATGACACAAACTCATAACATATCCTCCAATATGTGTATCAGATGCTCTGGATATATGTATATATGTGGATAGTATGTTGTTCTCAACCTTAGATGATTCCCTGGGATATTCTATAAGATCTAAAAAACTATGATGTAAAACATGTGTCTCTATCTGAAAATTTTCTCAAGGAAACCGTTTGTAAGCGTGTGATCTCAAAAACAAAGATTTTTCCTAGCTCCTCAACTAAGCGAGTCTATCTAATCAGTAAGAAGTTATAAATATTTTTTATCTGATAGATAATCATCTAGTCATTCCTCCATGGGGTTCTAGGTAACCCCATCACAAATTCTATCATTTTCCCCCACTTATACATGGGGATAGAAAGTGGCTATAGAAAACCACCAGGCCATTGATGCTCTACCTTCACTCTCTAGTGGGTAAGGCATCAAAAGATAAACCCAGAAATGTCTCTCTTCATCCCTAGACACCAAAACTAATGTATAAAGTCATTGTAAATCTTGATCACACCAAGATGTACCTCCCATATAATGGTATGGTAATCCCTCATCATGTTGTCTCAGATAGAATCAAGGACTACCAATCTATCATATACAATGATCACATCATCATCACTCAAAGACTACCTGGGTATCTGATCAACTCTATAAAGTTGTTCCCACATCATAGAACACTCTAGGTCTGACTCATGTTCATCCATAACATGTTCCACATGTGGTTATATAATCACTATGGGTTCAAAATTCATTGATCCCTGATCCTAATATACATCCATCCTTCAGTTGACCAACAATCTCATCAAGTTCCACTACTCCTATAAAGGCCTCTTTCTAAGATCCTACTCTGTCTATATATTATAGAAAAGAGAATCTACAATGACACAACCTTTCCTAGGTAAATAAGATATCCAGAATCCAAATCTATGTAAATACCCAATCTAGTTCCTCTATCTCAAATTCAAGTCCTGCTACTTGAAGATATAACAAAGACTCTTATGGCCCATGTGAACAACAAATATCCTACTGAAGAGAAATTTCCCCAAACACATCAGAATATGGAACAAAAAAATGCTAAACCTAATTCATGAGTAGGGTAGTTATACTCATGGGGGCATAGTTGGCGTGACCCATAAGTTATTACCTTCTCTTGCTTCATTAGTACTTCACCTAAACCATCACTTGAAGCATCACTGCATGCGGCGTATCCAATCCCCAGATCAAGTAGTATTATTAATTGAGATGTACTAAACCTCCTTTTCACCTCAATAATTTCCTCTTCACACCATCCCATCCACTGGTAAATTTCTTATTACTTTCCTATCATTTTAATGGGTACCGATAGTCAGGATAAGTCTTGGGTAAACCATCAGTAATATCCTATTAAACTTAGAAAAATCCTAATCTCAAACACATTTTGAGGAAACATCCATGACATAATTATCTCTAATTCTCTGGTTCCATGGATATTCCCATTTTATACACCACATGTCCTAGGAATATCACCTACTGAATCCATAATTTGCACTTCGACAGCTTGGTGTAAATCTAATGTGCTCAAATCATAATTAGGACTTTCTCACGGTTATTAGAATTATTATTTGGTGTATTTAAGTATATGAGGATTTATTTAATGAAAAATATGATGAGAAATTATATATATGGTTGTGAGATATTATTCATGGGGGCCATGAACACTACTATCATGTTCATCAGTCTGAATGGTAGCACTAATTACATGTACATCAGATACCTACTCTAAAATATTGCCTTGTCATATCCTCCTCTCTAACATGAAACTGGTGATAGAATAATTGAATATTATTCTTATAAAATCACTAGGATGGTCGTAAATGATCGAAAATATTATTTATCTTGGGAAAAAATATTTGTCTTCACTTTCATCTGATTTATCTTATAATAATTGACGTAGATTTGAAGACTATCATCCCCCTTCTTGGAGAAAAATATAGGTGCACCCCATGGTTAAGTTCTCAGCCTAATGAATCCCACCCACTCTAATTCATCATGCTTCACATTGATCTCCTTTATCTTAGTTAGTTACATAAAATATGGGGGTATCAAAATGGGTTACACACCCAACATGAGTTCAATATCAACTTAACTTGAAAATCCTTCAAATTATCTCCTAATTCAAAGAATCTTACAAGGATTTCAACCCATTATTCAACTTCCTAAGGTCCTATGGTGCCCTAGATGGATCAAGAATTATGTATTTGAATTCATGGAATGTTATAACAAAGTTCTAAACTCCTATGACTAGGAAAATCACTAAGAAAAAGACTTTAGGTTAAAGTGGCCCTGCTTTCTCAACCACAGATCAGGTGTGGGAGAAGGCCAAACTAAATTATCTTACACATCTAGGGGTAAAGAAGTAAAATACTCCCTTGTGGGTGTATTTTAATCTACTTCCCAAGTAGTCTCATAAGACTACATCAAAGAAAAACCTTTTGTATCATAAAGGAAACAATTAAAAAAATAGAGTCATTTTGATAAACCCTAATCAATATATGGGATCACAAAAGGTTATCCTAAGAGTCTATACACAACCCATGGTATAACCTACACTAACCCTGGTCTCCATCACTACACATTATTCATAGTCATCATATATATACACTAAAACAATAGCATGATTGGTTCAACTAATTATTGTTAATAAATATATATCATACTAACATGACAACATAAATATATCATACAAATATAAACTATCCCAAAAATATATAATAAATAAAGGAATTTAATTAAATAACTACTATGAAAGGAAATAACTGGTATATATATGGAATGTTAACCAATGCACCTAGTCATAATCCATGAACACACCTGAAATCTCATAAATAACATTTCAACATCATGTGCATCACCCAAGGTAAATTTAATTAATGATAATAGAAAAACTAAATTTCCTACACTTTATAGAAACTCAAAGGTCCACTATATAGTGTTGGCTAGAAATTTTCATATTTCCCCTGACTGAGTCCCAACCATTTAATATCTTGACTACCCTACCTTGAATCAAGGAAATGTGAAGAAAAAAAATTTTGAGTACTGATTCTTTGATGCTAGTTTATAATTCCCCAACCCAAAATAGTGAGTTCGAGCAAGAGTACTGCATGACCTCATGGACATCTCCTTGTATTCAAGAGGTCACTGACTAGTAGAAAGGCTCTAAGTCTATCAGTATGGATACTATACCCTCAGTCTCATTTAATATAGAAAAAAAATAATAAATAAAATAATAAATAATAAATAAATATCAGATTAATCATGTAGAAACTTAAAAGATTGCATACATTTCAGACGGATAATGAGAGTTGTCAATAAGAACCCAACTATCCACAAGAAAGTGAATTGGGAGCTTTGATACCTCATGGTGTCATTCATACATTCTACCTAGAATCCTCTAGCCAACAAGTGTATCGTGCTACTAGGCATCCTCTAGTTATCCACCAAGCTACCTAGATCACATGGAACTTGATGTATACTAGGCTACCTTGAGTGAATCCACAACACGATCACCATTGAATCCTCATTGCTCTTTACTATGCACAGGTCCCTCTTCATTGGCATCACAATTCAAGAGAAGTCCCCATATAAGGGATGCACATAACATGATAGTCTACTTGTATCAAATACTAACATAACCTCCAATGAAAAGGTAACACACATCAGAGGGTATATCATGAAAACAAACATGACATGATGAGATAAATAATATCTCAATGTTAACATGTGAATCAACATCAAACACGGAAACAATCTACTATAAAAAAATATCATGGAACTGACATCATAACGGGTCTCATAGGATACACACAACCACAAGTGAACACAATCAATCATGGTCATCAGTTATGCCAAAAAACAATTATATCATGGAAACATGTGTAGATGAGAGACTACGAGGGTAAACAACTTCCTACCTCACAAATATTTTATGTCAATAACATGGATAAACCACCATGTATGGTCTGAAATCTTGAGTGGAAACCTTAATAGTTGGGAACACCTCATTGTGGGACTTATTATCATAGTTGTCAAAAATTCAAAGGTTGAGGTTTCTAAAGGGTTCCTAGAACCAAAACCAACTTTTTTATTTCAAAAATAAAATAAAATATCACATAGGATGACACCTTGTCTCTCTTAGATAATTTCAAAATTAATATTTAATAACAATGCATCTACTATAAATATACTGCTCAAGAATAAAATATAAAACTATATTTTATCATATACATCTCACCTAATTAAATCGAGAAAATATATGGTTTTTACAGATAATTTTCTTTTAATAAAAATTATCCTGGGTAATTTTTAATAATTATCCTTTCATAATTTTCATAATTTATACTCTGTTCAAATGATATTATTATCCTTTTAGAATTATCTTATGATAATTTCTTTTAAAGTATACTTTGATAAACCTATAAAAAATATAATTTGATAATTCTCTATAATTATCTTATAATAATCCCATATATTTATCATTATATAATTTTACCCAAATATATTTGGATAATTTTTTATAAATTATCCATAGTCAATAATATGTCATTATCACTCAATAGTTTATCTTAATCATCTTTTGATTATTTGATGAAATTATTATTTAACAACTCTTCATAATTATTTTTTGATAATTTCACATAATTATCCTCTAATATTTATATAAATTATCCTTTGATAATTTTATAAATTATCCTATGATAATTTGATACAATTATCCCTTTATAATTATAAGTTATGTATTTTAATTTAAAATCAAATATTGTTTTCAAAATTTGATAAGGGAAAAGAAAATGGGAATAAATAAAATAATAAAAAACAATAAAAAAATATTTAAAATAAGTCTCAAGAACTATGCATACAGGGAAAGAGACCATTGCCATCATGCTTGGAATTGGGTAAGTGGTTTTAATACGGCTTCACCAGTCATGTGTAAGGGGGTCTAGTGTCACCAGGACTCCGTAGGATTGACCAGTAAATAAATGAGAATAGTTTGGAAATTTAAAAAAAATCTTTGTAGTCATAAAAACTAAAAAAAATTATACCCTGGTGTTATTTTTGATTCAACTGAAAATTATGGATGAGTGTTTAATTAATCCCTATTAAGGCATTGAAAACTGAAATGGTTCAAAACTATTTGATTCTAAATATTTTAGATCATTCCATGTGTAAAAATATAGGTCTTTACTAAGTGGGGGAAGAACCAAAGAATATAAATGAATTTAATAATTAAAATAAAAATTACATACAAAAAAAGAGTAATAAAAATTATCCTTATGTGTGATTTAATTAAACACCATATGTGCACAAATTTCATGTCATTCCTAGAGTGAAACCCACATTTCTGGACCTAACGGTTGTCTCAGATATTCCTTATGAGACACAATTTCGTAAATATTCCATTATTTTTGAAAAAAAATATATAATAAAAATATCAAATCAATTACCCTCATGTGAGACATTACCAAACACCTGACACATACAATCATTATGTTGCACCTAGGGTAAATATCTTATTCTATACCTAACTGATGTTTCAGATTTCTCATCTAATATACCGTTTGGGAGATATTCCATTTTTTTGTAAAAAAATACATGTGTGATTTAATATATTTAATATTTTTATTCTATTATAATTGAGGTTTTATGGGCCCCAAGATCCTATGAAAACTCAAAACCTAACTCCAAAAATATTATATTGAATATTTTTAGGTGTTAACGAGGCTTCTACCCTTACAAAAATATTTTTATAAAAACATTTATATTTGATTTTTTATTGAAAAATTATATTTTCACATAAAAAGTCTCATAATTTAAAAACAGAATATGGTTTTATTATCATCAAAAATTGAGGATATTACATATATAAATGGTAATATGGTGAACTTAAAGTGATATATGGTAAACCTAAAAATTAATAGGTTAATAAGATGGTTTTATAATTTAGTACATCTTAGGAATAATTTATATGATTACCCAATATGATTTAGGGTGATTTATTATTAAAATATTATTTTTTGTTTTATTCAAAATATTTAAATAATAGGAATCATGTTAATAATGAATGTGGCAAGAAATTTAATGATTGACCTCATGAGCAACCAAACAGTATGGTGGTTGGAATGCAAAATCTTATTATTATTCTTATGAAACTCTATAAAGTTATGAATCATGTTGAGATTCCAAAAAATTAAAAGAAGGAAAAATATACCATTGGGTCTTTAAGACCTCAATATTTTAAAATAATTATATATTTGATAGCATATACAACATGCAACAGCGAGCTTAAAGGAACCAAGAAATAATATTATTTAAATTTTATAGTTATTATGTAGCTAATAAATTAGAATGAATGAATGGGATTAAACTTAATATAATATATATATATATATATATCTGTGTGTGTAAATATAAAAAAATTATTGAATAATTCTTAGGATATAATTACTTATTTTTAGTAAAGTTATTTTAATCTTAAAAAAAATATGTTTTCTTTAAAAATATTATTTATTTATTTTTTTGTGAGAATGCTATAATTAATTTATAGAACTTTTATAAATTTAATTTGATAATAAGGATATTATTTTATAATTAATCATTTCAAAATTATCTTATGATTAATTTGTGATAGTTTTTTGAAAAGATGGATTTTTTAATGAATTGTGAGAAATACTAATTTTTATTAAAAACTATATCTTCTTTTAAAATATTTACAAAGACATATTATATTTTTGTATTATTTTTAAAATGTAATTAATTAATGTTTTATTACAAATAAATCAATTATAGTCATTTTAATTATATTTATACTTTAATTTGGAATAAAAAAATTATACATAGAAAGGGATTTTTATGAAAACAAATTGTTTTGCATCACATTTTGTGGGATTAATTATAAATTAAATTGTTAAAATTATATTAATTTAATGTTTAAAAATATATTACCTATTTTAAATCAATATGTACTATTATTTTCAATATATATCTTTTATTTTTAGCCATTTCAAATAGTAACCTTAGTACCTTTTTTCAACTCTATATGGGTAAATCAGGTAACTAAGGTTAAAAATAGTATAAAAAAGATTAAAAATGGATCTAAGATATTAATTAATTTAATTTTATGAGTATATTTCATCCATAACCATCCTAAATTCAAATATATGACCTTTTTTCCATTTTTATATGATTTTGACTTTTATAATATTTAAGTAAAAGAAGAAGTCAAAAATGTTACTTTCTTACTTTTAATATCATTAATATATTGAGGTTGGGATGGAAAAAATTATTCTTGGTTAAAAATATTTATTTTAAAAATACATATTTTTTTATCATGGTAATATATTTCTAATTTTTAATGAATAAATAATTACCTAAATTGTTTATAAAACACTGACATAGTATTTATTCAATTAATAGAAAAATAAAATAAACGATTTAAAAATATTAAAAGTAATATAATTGAAATGATTTATTATGTTCTGATAATTTTTTTGATAAATATAACATGTTATGGATGTTATAAATCATTATATTTTAATATATTTGTTTTCATTTCGATTTCAAAGTCAAATTAAATGAATAGTTTCCAAAATAATCCTACAGATATTTTATAATAAATAATATTTTATTAAATGATTTAAAATTCCTAAAAATAATATATTCATCCATGTTAATTGGTATTTGGTTTCAAATATCCACCATGGTCCATTTATGGTCCAATATTCTTTTTATAGTAACTATCTTAACCCCAAAAGAATATAAAACATTGTTACCACTATAATTGTCAAAAAGGTTAACAGGGGTTAAAATAAAAAGATAAAGGAAAAAATAGAATAAATTTTTAAAAATTTTATTTGGTGAGATTATATTGACACATTTTCATACTATCTCATGAATTTATCATTTTGGATCCATTTTTTCATGAAAATTAATTTATATTAATTTAATACATTAAGTAATTCCAAGAGTGCATCTCACCTGTCTTATAAAAGGGCACATCTTCTCCTATTTTCTTCACACTTAAAAATATTTTTGGTTCAGAAAATACCTAACCAAATCCTATACTATAATCCCTCCCATCATTATATAGGTCTTTTTTTAGTAATAAAACTATCCTTTGATAGATTTAGGTGTAAAGAAAAGGAGATTGTGTAAATAATATTTATAGATCTTAACTGAATATTTTAGTTTTATTTATTCTTCCACCACCTTCATATATTCTTCAACCATGATGATATAATAAAATAATATATACCATATAATTAGAGTTTATTGTGTTGATTTAATAACCTATATCTATCACTATATTCCATTAAATTGGAAACGAAACCATTATTCATGTGTATAGAGACTAACGCCTTGTGAACCGGTGTAATTAATTTTCCATCATTGTCTCATGACTAGTTATAATGATTTATTTAAATTATATATATTATATTCCTAAAATATTTATAATTATTTAAATATGTTATATCATATAATTTTTTAACTTTTTATACATTAAATAATGATAACATTGTTCATTCCTAGGTGTGGATTGCTGCCTCTATGAAGTGATGTGATTCATTTTTCATAACCACATCACATTACTTCTTTATATAATCATGTTTAAATAAATAATATGGAATTTTTTATATATTTATAATTATATAAATATAAAATAAAAGTTACAATTTTTAGACCATGATCGTTTCAAAATGAAAACATTATTCATACGTACTTATGGTATACCATCTCTATGATTGTAACATAGTTCATATGTCATAAAAATCATTAATATTTGGATTTAAAAGTATAATTGATATATAAAAATGATAATTATTTCATTATTATTATTATATATATGGTGGAATAATGACATATTTTACTTATTAAACCTACTGAATTCATTTTAGACATATGAGATGAATATCGTCAAAACATCTGATGTGAACTTAATTGATTATGTAATTGATAATAATATGGTAAAAGAAATAATAAACATGAAAAGAGTTATTAAGAAAGTAAATAATTTAAATAATTATATTATTTTGGAATATAATGAATATAAGTGATGAGTCAGACTTGAGTTAAGGGATGCTTTACTTTAAACACCTTATTTTAAATGTTTTGAAGATTTATTTTCTAAATCATTCTCTTCATTTTCCATATTCTCAAAATTATTTTATGTATGTATTTATATGGATATAAACTAATGTTATGTATATTTTTAATTTAATTCAAAGGTTTCCAAAAGGAATCTTTTTACGTATTTTCTGGGAAAAGTTTGAATTTCTTTACAAAGGGAAAAAAAGGAATGTTCTATTTTACCGTATATGGCATTAACATATTTTCCTACCACCGCAACCATTATTTGATATTTGGATTCCTTTATAATATTTCACATTTTCTTCAAAGAAAAATCCCCCTTCCCTATTTTCTGGTTATCTTTAAAAAATATTTAAATAAAGGGGATATTTTGATATCTATTAATGTTTTTTTTATAGGTGTATGGAATATTTTTTTAAGTTTTCAAGTGTTCGTATGTTATGATTATGTTATGGTTTTTGTGAATTGTTTATGATGGTGGATTTTTATTTTATAAACCAATGATGTATCGTTTCATTATAAACCAAGTATGGGTTGTTCCATTATAAACCAAGGAAGGGTGGTTATGTTATAAACTAAGGATGGGTGGGTCTGTTATATCCCTCCAATGCTTTGGGTAAAGATTATGTTCTCTAAATAATTATGGAAGTTATTAGTATTGGTTATTCCATTTTTAAGAGTGATATTTATAATAATTTCTCAAGTAACATACATGATTTATTCATGTTTTATAGGGTCTTTAGAGAAATCTAATAATTTTACAAGGTAATAAAATGAGATTATGATACTTATTAAGGGTGAAAGTGTATCTTTGTAAAAAAATCATGATTTTATCATGTTTTCAAAGAAACATTTATGGGTTTTATTTTTTACTTTAATATTTATAATGAAATGTTTTATGAAAATATTTGGGATGAGAATTTGATTTATTAAGTAAGAAAATGTTTATTTTGATCCCAACTTTATTCTATAAAAGGAAAATTATTATGAGTTTTCATATACTAATGAGATTATTTATTTATTTTTATGTCCCTTACTATGATATTTTGTTCATACCACATTTTAAAATTTATTTCCTACAGTTTCAAGGATGATTAGGGATAAAGATAAGGCCAATATGAAAATTGAGAAGATATTTCAATAAAATAAAACTTGTTATATCATAAAAGTTTTGTTTTGTGGGAAAAATGGATATTATATATATGTGTCCACTTTTTGATGTAATGTTTATTTATTTGTGGGTAATGTAATAATTCTCTAAAACTCTAAATCGTAAAGACCCTAAAATTTAAGAGAATAAATTCTTGACTTAAAACTCAGTATTATGTAATGTTTATGGTCAGGTCCTTACTGTTTGTGTCACATGAAAGGTTTAGATAACTTTGGAGATTATGATGATTTCATGTCAGGTTAAATTAATAGTTATGGATACCATCATGGGTTTTTAAGTTTAATGTTGATATTATGTTCAAAGGATTAGACATCCATTTTTTAAGTGATAGGATTTTTTTGTGATTAACGATATTCTGGGACAAATTTATGTATCCCTTGGGTTTAGCATGGGTTTTAGTGAAACATTTATTTGAGTAATAATGACCTTATATTTTTTTCAAATAAGTTTAAAGGTATTGAAAAACTTTAAGGTTTATATTGAGAAAATTATGGGTTATTAAAATTTAGGAGCATATGTATTATTGTCTAGATAAATGTGGGATTTAAAGGTAATTTTATGATTTACAGATTAATTTTATTTTAGAATAAGATAAATTAATTTTTATTGAACATTATATGACTCAGGAAAATAAAACTTTTTCAGATAAGATTGTATTTTATTTGAGGAATAAACCTTAAATTATCTTTTGGAAGAATAAATTATTTTAATGTGGATTTATGTTGATTCAGTTTTTTATCAAATTTATTAGCATATCTTGGAGATTATATGATTAGTTAATATATGGTTTTGGGTGGCTAATGTTATTTGGAGATAAATGTTAAATTATTATCAGGAGAATATGTGATAATATCAATCTTATTTTTTTGTTTTGAACTTGGTCAGGAATATTTTGATGAATTTTAAGGTTAGTTATTTATAAAATGATATGCATTGAACCTTTTTTTAAATTATTAAATATTTGAGATTATTGTTATATTTTATCATATTATTTTTTATTCATTTTCGGAATTATCTCATCATGTGATAACTACTTATATTTTGGTAAATCTATAATGATGGGAGGAATATATTATTATCCTTTTGTGGATTATGTGATCTGTTAGAATTTTATTTTAGTGTTTCAGTCATGAAAAAATCAACTTAAATATTCATTATTTGAATCCTAAGATGAGATAATGGTGGAAATTGATTAAAGGATGAAATTTTACTTTTCAAGTAAGTATATTTACTTAATCTCTTAGTCCGTATGGTAAAGGAATTCCTTAACTCTAGTTAAAGGATCTTGAAACAAAAAAATTATCCTATTACATTCATTTTGGAATCGATGGTATTTTGTTTGTGGTTTTATGGTGGTTAAATTTCTAATTATAATTCAATTTCATGTGATTAATGTTCTATGTCACTCTCTATAATTATTTGGACATTACATTTTCATCCATGTACATATTTTCACTTCCCATTAATTTTATTCTATTTAAAAACCTAGTATGTATTATTTCATATGACCTTCATACTTCTCCTTCTCTATTTTCAGAAGAAAGTTTTATTAACCCTTTTTATGATGTGGGTTTTCAAAAAAGGTATTTTAAATTGTAAAGTCTTTTATTATTAATCTAATGTTTATATTTCAAGTATAAAATTTATTTAACATTTTTAAATTGTAGAACCCCAATATTTTAAAATAATATTTTGTTTTATGGCTTATATAGCATGCAACACTGATACTAAAGGAACCATGAAATAATATTATTTTAATTTTATAGTTATAATGTATCCATTAAATTGGTAGAAATTAATAGTAGTAATCATATTATAAAATATTTATAAAGGTCTTAATCAATACAAATTTTTCAATTAATGATTCGAAGATAAGCATGCAAATTTTATTAGATTCATTTTAATCTTCAAAATTAAATTTTCTTCATACTTTATTTTTATTTCTTTTGTGAGAGAATAATATAATTAATTTATTGAAATTTTATAAATTTAATTATATAATAAGGATACTATTTTTGAATTCATCATGAAAAAATTATCTTAGGATGAAATTTTGATAATTTTCTAAAAATTTTGATTTTTCAATGATTAGTGAAAAATACAGATTTTTATTAGAAATTGTATTTTTTTGAAATATTTAAAAACTCATATTATATTTTTATATTAGTTTTAAAATATGATTAGTATATTTTTGTTAAAAATAATCCAATTATAGTATTTTGAATTAATTTTATACTTGAATTTGGTATAAAAATATTTTTATACTTAAAAAGACATTTTTATGAAGAATCGTTTTTCCTCACATTTTGTGTCTTTAATTTCAAATTAAATTATACCACTTATATTAATTTAATATTGGAAAATTAATTAAATATTTTTAATTAGTAGTTACAAATTTGGTAAATAGTTCTCTTTTCTTTTTATTCATTATGAATAATAATCTTACTAACTTTTTTCACCTCAGTTAGGGTAAATTGTGTAATTAGGATTAAAAATAATATGATAAGCACTAAAATGAACTTATTTATTGAATTAATTTAATTTTATGAATAATGTTCATCCATAACCATCCAAAATTCAAATATATGGCCTTTTTCCATTTTTATTTGATTTCGACCTTTATAATATTTAAGTAAAAGATAAAGTCAAAAATGTCACTTTCCTTCTTTTAATATCTTTAATATTTTGTTATATGGATGAAAATAACTTATTTTCATTTAAAATAGTAATTCTAAATATGAATTATTGTTTTATCATGTTAATTTTCTTCTAATTCTTAATAATGAAACAATAACCATAAATGCATATGCAATGTCGACAGAGTGTCTATTCAAATAATAAAAAAATAAAATAAATGATTTTAAAAATATTAAAATTAATATAATTTGAATGAATTATTATTTTAAAAAAATAGATAAATATAAAATTTTAGGATTTTATAAAAGGATTTTATTCAAATTCCTTTTTTCATGTTTTTTTCAAAGTCAAATTAAATGAATAGTTCCAAAAATGAAATTAATGATATTTTATAATAAATAATATTTTATTAAATGATTTAAAGTTCCTAATAAACTATATTATTCCCATTTATTGGAATATTTTTTAAAATATAAACCATTATCCATTTATGGGACAATTTTTATTTTATAGTATCTTTCTTAACCTCTAAAGAGTAAAAAACATTGTTCTCATTGTAATTGTCAAAAAGGTTAACAGGAGGGTTAAAACACAAAGATAATGGTAAAATAATAGTCCAAACTTGTCCAAGTTTTATTTTATGAGATATTTCTACCCAGAAATATCCTATATTGAAAATATATCATTTTTTATCCATTTTTACATGAAAATTAATTTATATTAATTTAAAACTTTAAGAAATTCCAAGAGTATCCCTCCCTTATCTTATAAAATGGAACTGCCTCTCCTCTTTACTTCACACTTAAAATGCCTTTTTGTTCAGTAAATGACTTCCAAATACCTTCCTATAATTTCTACCCTAATTTTAGAGGTATTGGTTTAAGTATAATATTGAACTTATATGGATCAAGGTATAAAGAAAAGGATATTTTCAAAGAAGAGGAATAGCTTTTAACCGAATGTTTTAGTTTTATTTATTCTTACAACTCCTTAAAATATTATTTAACCACAATGATATAATAAAATCAATGTATCCCATATACTTATAGGTTATTATGTTAATTTAATAACCTATATCCATTACCTCCTTCCATCAAATGGGAAATGAAACCATCGTTTGTGTGTACAGTAGACTACCACCTTGTGAGACGATGTAATTATTTTTCCATCACTTCCTCTCACAGCTAGTTATAATGATGGATTTAATATATATATATATATATATATATATTATACTAAGTACATAGTTATCATTATATAAAGATATTATATCATTTAATTTCTTACCTTTCAATCCATTGAAGAATGATAACATCGTTCATGCGTACATGTGCATTACCACCCCTATGAAGATATGTGGTTAATTTTTCATAAACACATCACATGAATACTATATAAAAGTTTATTTAAATAAATAATATGGTATTTTTTATATAATTATCATTAGATAAGATAAAATAATATGTTTTAACTTTCCATCATGATCATTGAAAAATGGAAATGTTACTCATGTGTACATACAACCTACCATATCCATGATTACAACATAGTTGATTTTTTATAACCATATTTTGAAATCAATTTTAATAGTATAATTGATATATAAATTTGATAATTTATTCATGATTATTATTCTTGATATGGTAGAATAATGACCTTTTTTACCATAGTCAACCTACCAAAGTCATTTTGGAAATATGAGCTAAATGTTATCAAAATATCTAACATGAAACTAATTTATTATAAAATGGTAAAAAGAATAATAAACATGAAAATTATTATTAAGAAATTAAATAAAAAAATATTATTCAGGAAGGTAAGGAATGTATGTGATTATTCAGACTCAAGGTAAGGGACACTTTACTTTAAAAACCGCATTTTAAATGTTTTAAATATTTATTTACTAAATTTTTCTCTTCCATTTCCATATTATTAAAATTATTTTATGGATATATTTATTTGGAAATAAATTAATTTTATGACTCTTTTTAATATTTTCAAATGTTTTTAAAATGAATTTTTTGACATATATGAAATTAACATCTTTTCTTATCCTTCCTAACCATTATTTTATATTTAGATTACTTTATAAACTTTCATATTTTATTAAAAGAAAAACCCTCCATATCTATATTCTAGGTATTTTAAAAAATGGTTTAAATAGAATGGATATTTTGATAAATAAAAATTATTTTCTTCTTAGTGTAAGGAATATTTTTATAAGTATGCAATCTTTAATGTATTATGATTAAGTTATAGTTCTAGGGAATTTTTTATTATGAGATGTGCTTAAATTATAAAACAAGGATGGGTGTTTCAATTATAAACCAAGGATGGGTTCTTCCATTATAAACTAGGGATGCATGGTTACATTATAAAAGCAATGGTGGGTGGGACCGTTATATCCCTTGAATGCATTGGGTAATGATTACGTTCTCTAAATAATCCTGGAAGTTGGTCATATTGGTTATTTTATTTATAATAGTGATATGTAAAATAATTTTGCATGTTAAATATATGATTTATTTATTATTTATATGTTTTTCACAGATATCTCATGATTTCACAAGGTAAGCTAATGATCTTGTACTACTTATTAAAGGTGAAAAGTATACTTTGGGAAATATATTTCATGAGTTTATCATGTGTTTAAGGAAATATTTATGGGTTTTATTTTACCTTTAATATTTCTAATTAAATGTTTTATGAAAATATTTTTATAGAGACTTCAATTTTCTAGGTAATAAAATGTTTATTTGGACCACAACTTTGTTTTGAAAAAGGAAAATTTTTATGAGTGTTTATATACTGACAGGTTTCTTTCTTTATTTTAATGTCTCTTATTGGTATTTTTTTTCTCATCCAACATTTTTAAATGTTTTTGACATATTTTTAATGATTATTAGGGAAAAATATGAGGTCAATATGAAAATTTTAAATATATTTCATTAAAATAAAACTTTTTATATCATAAAGGTTTTTGTTTTTTGTGAAAATGGATACTAGGTG
The DNA here is from genome assembly GCA_963277665.1 of Viscum album. Taxonomy (NCBI): domain Eukaryota; kingdom Viridiplantae; phylum Streptophyta; class Magnoliopsida; order Santalales; family Viscaceae; genus Viscum; species Viscum album. The sequence continues at coordinate 1,318,154,832 of OY728119.1, read as the reverse complement.
GAAGTGTTCGCATTTTGATGTAATATTTATTTATGTAAGGTTTATGAACTAGTTATTTAGAACTATAAACCTTAAATATACTTAAATGTATGATGATGAATTCTTTAACTAAAATTCATGATTATGTATTATTTAAGATTGGGTGCTTACAGGGCCAGTCATGAGGCAACATCCTCCTTCCTTTAGTGGGTCCTATGATCCATTAATTATAAAGTAATGCATCAGTACTACTAAAAAGATATTTTTATTATCTAGTGCTCTAAATATGAAAACAAATTCTTGTTCATTTATCATTTGGAAGATGAATTATATCAATGGTGGTCCTTTATTAATAATATGATGCAAGATTGAGATATTGACTCTATAGATTGGGGGATTTTAAGAGGTTTTTTATCAGTAAGTCAATTGCCCAAACTCTTCATACAAAAATGGAATGTTCATTACTTGATATAAACTTGAATTATTATGAATCCATTGGAACCTATGAGTAAATATTAATAAAACATTCAAGTTAAACTATTGGTTTTATCATCAACCTTGAAATAAAAATTAATCAATTGTTTAGTGTTTTAAAACTAAATATCTAAAAGGAATTATCCATAATAAACTTTATTAGATATATATAAATTTTTTAATGTGTTATAATGGTATAGATGGAGATTTTAGAATCCAATTATTCTAATAGTTTTGGGGATAATAAGAGAAATGTATAATTTTTAGGAAATTGTAATAATAAAAATCATGGAAGAAAGAAAATTAATCTTCATTCATGTCAAAAATTATTGAAAGAAGAATGTGATAACTTATATTAATGGGACTAGAAAATGTTTTATTAGTGTAAAATAAATTCACTGCCACTTAAGTGGGTCATGGGAACTAAGTTATAAAAGGTACACTTAGCAGCCACTCTTGAACTGCAAATGTATTATTTAATTCTGGATCTACCCACAATTTTTATATTTGAATAATTTTTTAAGAGTGTCACATCCCCACCTCAATGTTTATATATTAAATTATGGATGAAACCCCATAATGGTATGATGATCACATCTCAAATCTATAGCTCCTCTATGATAGAAATTTTTGGGAATGTGATTCCTTTAAATCTTGTTATTCTTTCTATAGTTGATTTTGATGTGATTTAAAACATGGATTGGATCTATCTGTGTAGAGACAATATTAGTTTCCAAGTAAGGAAATTCATGTTATATATTCTGAGTCAACCTATGATCATCTATCTATTCAAGTATTAACATGATATTCTAATGGAAATTTCTTTTATTATATAGGTCTTGCGGCCTATTCTGGAGGGATATTTATAATAAATGGTTGGGTAGAATCTCAACATAGAAGATATTATTATTTCACAAGAATATTATAATATACTTTATAAATAGTTTCAATGTATTTCCATAAATCAAGAATTTTAGTTTTCAATATAACTCATACCTGGTGCTACACCTATTTAAATGAATCCTTATATAATAGCCCCAATTAAATTGTAGTAATTAAAGAAGAAACTCCAGTAGAATATGGATAAGGGATTCATTTGACCAAGTGATTATCCATGAGGAATAAATATTCTTTTTTTAATAAATATGGGTCAATGTTTCTCTACATTAATTATCATGAACTTTGTAATGACCCATGTTTATGAACTGGACAAAAATCCAAGGGAATTTCAACTTTTGGCATTTCTTGGATGGTCTATTTTTAAAACCAATCATTGGGCCATAATTTCAAGTGTTGTAACACTTAAATGTGTTATTTTTTGACTTCGGTGATGGTATAATAGGTCCCTTGGATTCCTATTGATTTTTTGAAGCATTGGGAATAGAAATTCCATGTTTCAAGGCTCTGTATAGGGCGCACGATTTTTCTAAAACTGTGTGGACACCAATAGCAAACCATCCAGTCTATGGAGAGGTGCATATGTGATGTTCATGGGATGCACATATTTTTTCCAAACTATGTGCCTATACCACATGGTTTATACCAAAATTGGCAGTACATAAGCATTATTCATCGCATAGATGGTTCATGGATATGTTAACTATGTGGTTCAAACCGTGTGAGATTGTTTCTTAAGATGGGGGTGTCGTATGGATGGCACCCGTTTTGGACAAATCATGTGTCCAAACTGTCTGAATTAGTTTTTGGGGTGAAATTACTGAAATTTTCTTAATGATATTAAAATGTATTTCCCTCCTTTATTCTCTTCCTTGAATCCACATGAGGCTCTCTTTGAGCCATGCATTTCTCCTCCTCAATCCTAACCTAGGATTTAATGTTTCTTCTCCTCTGGTTGTCCTAATTAAGTGCCATTGGTCTTTTTGGATCCATATAAATAGTCTTTTGAATCTAATCTGATATATTTCAAGTTCTTTATACCATTAGCTGCACTATTTTAGTGCGATCGTATTTTCCCTATTTTCAGGGAAAAGGTCGATTTCTTAGATATTTTCTAAAATGGGTCAAATCGGACCTCTATATTGGATGAGTATGTCATCCTAAGTATGAGGTATGTTTCCAATGACTTATTTACAAATTTATTATTGATTTATAAGTGTTTATGTTGTGCCACATGCAGGACCTTATCGTGTGTTTCTATTAAATTGGTACCTTCATATCAAATTGATCATTGCACCTAGATACATACCATATGATTTTTGTTTAGTAGTTTGAGGATTTAAACCTCAAACATGGACACCCCATGGGTGTTTCAACATGGATTTTCCCTTATTATTTAAATGTTCTAAATGTTGGAATGCCTTCCAAGGATTCATATTTGGTTGATAATGGTTTTCTCCCTCATATGTGATTTTCTGTATGATAATGGAACCTTTCTGCTTGTCGTAATGGACCGAAGTCCTTCTTTTTTGACTGATTTATGATAACCCCCCTTTAAAGGGATGAGGGGAAACCCTTACTAGGCCTGTAGTATTTATATATTTCATGGAACATGGGCTTAAGAGACATTACATGACCCGAATGTCTTAGGGAATTTAACCAGACTATAACTACAAGGAACTACCACTCCCCAGCATCTACATCATGATGGTATACCTCCACCTTTGTGTGGTCATCTAGATAAGATTCTTGTGCAAGCATAGGCTAGTCCTGATGGCATTCTCGTACCCTCTCATTCTTCCAAATCCATTATTTATACTCTGGTGAGTGTGCTTGCTCTGAATCCCCCTCTAGGGCTGCTCATTTTTTGTAGAGTCTATCTCGGGAAACTGCATTGATGATGTGGACCGAAGGCCTTGAGATGGTTCGAACGCCATAAAGGTGTCCTGAAGTCCTTACTAACCTGAAGGCCTGGGTGGCTCGAAAGCCTTACTAACCCGAGAGGCTCATATGTGAAGTACATAGCTTGTGCATGGTTTGTCCAAATTTTGTGCCTTGACCACACATTTTGTGCCAAAATGGGCAATACCTAAGCACTATTCATCACATGGTTGTTGTATGGTTAGGGTAATCATGAAGATCAAATTGTGTGATATGGTTTCATAAGTAGGGGAGTCGCACTGCTGGCACACAGTTTGGAAAAAATAAGTGGCCAAAACATGTGACCTAGTTTTTTGGGTGAAATTACTGAAATTACCTTAATGAGATTAAAATATATTTTCCTCTTTTCTTCCCCTCTTAGTAGCTGTGTGAGGATCTCTTTGAGTCATAGGTTTCTCCTATTCAAGACTACCCTAGGATTTAATGGTTCTCCTCCTCCTATTGTTTGAATCAAGTGTGTTCAAACTCTATGGATTCATATTGATAAGCTCTCAGATCCTCTCTAATCTATTTTAAGTTCTCCATTCCATTGGCATCTCTATTTTATTGCGATCTCATTTGTCCTATTTTTTGGGAAAATGTTTGTTTCTCATATCTCATCAAAACTAGATCGAATCAAACATTGATATTGGATGATTAGGTCATCTTATGTATGAGTTAGGTTCTCTATTACTTATTCCTAAAGTTTTCATCAATTTATAACTGTTGTCATTATTCCACATTCTAGACCTTGCTGCACATTACTTTTAAATTGGTTTGCTCGTATCAAATTGATCATTGTACCTATATACACACCATATGGTCATTTTTTAGTAGTTTTAAGATAACAACCTCTACCACAAACACCACATGGGCGTGCCAATAAGTATTTTACCTTATTATTTAAATATTCTAAATTTTGGAATTCCTTCTAAGATTTATTCTTGGATTGAAAATGTTTTTGTTCCTTGTATGTGATTATCTATATGATAATGGAACTTCTTTAATTCCATTTGAACATTTAAGAATTGAATTTCTATATGTGGTATTTTATTTAAAATTTTTCATCTTGTAAATTGAGACATGCCTTGGGATGGCAATTTAAATATGCTAAATGAATTGTTTGAAGAAAAATGTCATGTTTTTATAATAAAACCCCTCGATTGAGGTGTGTTCTCTTCTAAGATAAAAAATATTTATTAGATCTTTAAACAATTCTTTGTTATTTGTTTTGGATTTTTCCCATGCCTTAATGTTTTTGATTGATAAGTGGAATGATAGTACATGGCCTCTCATATACAGGTGATTCTTGAATCTTGATTTCATCGGGTTTTGCGAATGTTCTTGAATTTTGAAATGTGTAATGGGTTTATTTTTATTATGTTGCCACTTGGAATGTAGGTTACCACCCATCCTTAAAGAGGATCTGTAAAATCAAGTAAAAAATTAATTTTCAGTCAGTCATATTACATGGAATCTTCTTTTATTTTCAAATGATGTCACACTCCTTGTTTTATAAATGTTTATTTGAACCAAGCACCTCTTAAGGGATTTCTCTATCTTACAAATGACATTGCACATGTAGGAATTTTATCAATTGTTAAAGGCCTCTTCTAAGTTCCTCTTTGAACCTTGGTAAATGAATTGCCTTATTTTTTTAAATTAAATGAAATGTATTGAATGGAATGGATTGTTATGATGGTTTGGCTTCCATGATTGAATTTTAATAAATGGTTTAAATGAAATGGTTCCTTTGCAATGGTTTATAAGGGTGGTAAGGCCATGCCTATTTATTTTTCTTTGTAAATGATTATATGAAATGTAAGGTATTATTGGAATTGAACAAGGATTTTGTACTGAATAAGATGTATTTTCTTATGTATTATATTATAAATGTAATGATGCCTTTAAATGGGCTTGATAAATGCAAGGCATGAGAGGTTTTTTCTCAAGGTCATTTATTATAAATATGAATACACCTTATACATAGGTTGTGTACGATGGTAAGGGGTGTTGATCCATGAGCGAAATCACAGGCCCTTACATTGGGTGTTGAGTTCATGGTGTCTCACATTAGTTATAATATATGGGAAATGTGCTTTACATGCCACATTCCATGATTAGAGAGTTTCCATGGTGGCTCACTCATCATCTGGCATGATGTCTCTCACTCTATAAGAATTTAGGGAATGTACCCAATTGCATGATCTTTTAGGATCTTTTATACTAGTTATAGATGTTTGAGTTACGTCCTAGTGTAGCTAGAAACTAGTATTCTAGGTATATGGCCATTAGGTGCCCACACGCACCTAGTTCATATAGGTGTATAGAATATATAACTGAACTATATATAAAATTATTACAATATATATAGTTACCCATCTGACATATCATTCCAACAGTGGGCCGAAGCAAGTAGAGCCACCAGGTGTCTATTAGAAACCTGAGCAGGTTGCTTCATAATTATTTATATTCTATTTATTATTCTTATTACCTGCACACTTCCTTAATTTACATTACGGATCGGTTTCACTCATAGACTCCATGAGTGGGAACCTAAAGGGATTATTATCTCACACCATGATCAGGATGCCATTGTACTGGGGTACCTAAGTATACCTCATGCTTACAGGACCACGGTTGATTGCTTGAGCTGGTTAGCTAGTACTAGGGAGTTAGGAGCACAGGACCAAGATGGAGCTCAAGATTCTCATAGAGATCTCCCTTTGGGATTTACTTTTTTTTCTTTATTATGTTGTACTGTATTGTGTAGCATGTTGTTTGTATACTATTTTAGTTTATGTATCATCATGAGGACATGCCTGCATCTATTTTATATTGGTTTTTTCCATTATTTATATTCAATTTATATTATTCTTTCACTTCTCTATCATTAATTTATTACTACTTCCACTATTGTCTATTATTTTTTATCGGTTGTACCATTATGCTACTCTGACATGAGGGAATTTTCTTCTTTTTATTCAACCTTTACACCATCTCTACTAGTAAACAGCCTCTGGCATGTAGGGAGGCACACCTAAGGCCATGTGACCTACCAGTCTGGTTACCGTCTTAGTGGTCAGTCGGTCTGGGATGTTACAAAGTGGTATCAAAACTTATTTTTCCTTTATATTACTATTTTAGGCTAGTAAATAGGAAGCTAGTAATGTGTTAGTTCTTGGTAAATAGTCATTTCTAGGACTGATAACCCCACCCACAGATAAGTAACCATGTTTTTAGGGCTGGGATTGATGTTTGTGCTATTTGTTATTATAGTTGATATGATTTGACCTTGATTGATTAGTGTAACTTCTGTTGCGTATTGATTTATGAAATTATGGTATTTTCCCCTTATAATAGTATAAAAAGGAAGAATCGTCTCATACATCATAATAGAAACATCAAAATTAACATTTCATGCATGTTCTAAGCTATTTAGTTTCATTTTTAGGTTACCATTAGATTTGAATTGTGCACCTTGAATGTTATTCCATGCTTTTTTATTTTCTAGCATGAATGTTATATTCCATGTTAGGTATTCTAATAACATGTTTAGTTTGTACCTACTTAAGTAATTATTTATCATTATTTATTGTATATTCCATGTTGCCTATTTATTTAGCATTTTTTCCAATACATCTTGCTTCTATGCTTACAGAATGTCCATCTGTGTCTATAGCTTTTGATAAAATTCTTTATTTTGAGTTTAATAAATATAAATGTTTTCATTGGACAAATATATTGGTTATGATTAAATGGGGTCCGGTTTTCAATTATAAGGTTTATGGGCACCTTATATATAGAAAAAGGTGACTCATATACTCGAACCATCTCTTGAGTTTTATAAATATGTTTAAAAATTATTGTTAAAATGTAAAATGATGCTAAAATTTAAATGTGAAAGTGAATTAGTGGTGATTAATGGGATCCAAATTTCAAACTGTAAAGTGTATGGTTACTTTACGGATTGGTAGATATCCACCCATGTGGTTCAGGTATTGTGCATGAGTATGTTATAATATAAAATGAAATTGGTTTTGATTAAATGGGATCTAGAATTTGGTCTATAAAGTGTATGGGTGCTTTATAGATTGGGTTGGTGGAAACACAGGTGATCAAAACTTTGTTTTTATTACCATCATATATTGTCAATTGATTATGAATGTAAAAGCATATTAATTTTCATCTCTAATAAATTGGTTAAAAACCTAAATGCACAAATGGGCCTAAGTTGGTTAGTTGGGGCATGTTTTTTTATGAGATAACTCATTGTTTTATTTGTAATTTCAAAAAATTAAGCAACTTCTATTAGTTTGCATTCTGATGAACCTAGTTTAGCTTAATGGGACCCTCATAGTTTTCATTATATTATATTACTTAAAAAGGATTTTATTTGGAAATTTCTTAATTTATGAGGGGATGTCAATGAATGTTAAATGTTTAAAATGGAAGCTTGATAATACTTTCCTGTTATGCCTTGGTGTTTGTTTTAAATCTTTTAAATTTTTAATGATTTATTATAAGTTAAGGTAAATACTAGAAAACAAAACATTAAATGGTGTCCCTTGTTTAAAACATCATGTAGGGGTAGTTTTAGTATCTCTTTGAGTTTCTTTTGAATAGAATCATCAATGTTTTTTGTAGGAATTATTTTTATTTTAGAAATGGATTAAATGATAGTCTCTTGAGATAGTGAATTTTATTAGAATGATCTGGTGACAAGGTTGATGTTTTTTCTTTTTAAGGGGCTAGCATGTGGTAGGTAACACCCTTATATCTTCAGTTACATTCTAAATGCCATTATTTTCTAATGTTTGGTGTCTTTTAGGTGTCGTTGTCCCTTGTAGGATGCTTATCTTTTAAATTATAACCTTTTTTAGACAGGTGGTCATGTTTTCCTTAACCCTTTTTATAGGAATGATCATCGAGTACTGCTTAGTTTTATCTAGTTAGATAGGTCTCAAGCATGTTCAGTAACTTCATAAGTTGCTTGACCCTTTCTTTTCCTTAGTGATGGATGGATTGGCATGTCGTCATCTAGGTTGATGGTTGTATAGGGAATTATGAATTTGGATTAAATATCTTTTATGTTCTATATAATACTTTAACCCAAATGGTGAAAATTCTAAGGATAGTATGTCTTTCTTCTGAAACCTCAGGGTAATATGCTTTCACATATGCGGTGCCTATTGATGTTAAAGGTTGTAATGAACTAGTTGAGTTCGGTAGAATTTTTAAGCCTTGTGTTGTTGAGTGTGGTCACGGGTTATCTCTAGAGTAGAGTGACCTTGGGAATTAATGGAAATCAAGTTTTTTCCAAAGCTCGGGAAGAATTTATAGAGATGTAGGTGTTTCGACAGGCTAGTTAATTTGGTTTTGGATCTCTTTGTGTACATTGATGTGTGTGAGCATCACTCAGAGGTGTGTCATGCATATGGCATGGTTGTTATGCTATATAATTCTTATGAGAAACTAGTCTATCATTTCCTTCCAATTACTTGGACACTTCTAAGGTGAATAATTTTGTGTTGGTTCGGGTGAATACGTTTACTTCCAAATAGAAGTAACATAATCATTAATGAACATTTGGAGATTGTCAACCGGTCTTAAATTCCTTTGAGGCTTGTAATTCCCAAATCATGTTGGTTCTTGATCTTCAGCATGACTTGTAAGTGGTTGGGTGTGTATAAAACCTTTGATAAGCATCATTGGTTTTTTATGGACTTCAGTGGTTAAATATTGGGTGATCACTGGATGCCTCAGGTGGTGAAGGCTTTTGATTGGTTGATTTTGGTATGTTGGTAGGCGAAGTGGAGCTTCTTGCAAAGAAAGTCAGACAATAGTGGTTCAACTGTTCTTATTATGGTTTCCTTAATCTCCTCTTAGTGTAAACTTTTAAATATATTATCATGTCCCATATCTTGATGTCATCCTTGATGCACTAAGAGAGCATCGGTCTTACACCATGAAAAAGATTTAAATTCTCTGGGACTTGTTTAGTGGTTCTCCCAGTGTTACACATAGGACACATGCTTCTTATCATGGATTGGTTAGTCCTGAGTTGTATTTGGATTCTCATGTAGGAGTGCCTGGGACAGACTCTTAGACACCAACTGTCCTTTTCTTTGACTCGACCACTGAGCAGATGCTGCTTTGGGCTCAGTTAATGTACCAGGGTGGATGTTTTGTATTTTTATAAACATCTCACTTATAAACATGGGGTGGGAGATACCTTAGTTAGTTTCAAATACTTTGGTTCTTGGAATCTAAGTTTACCCCGGACATTTTGTTAGGACTGGGGGTGTTCTTTTGAAAGGGTAACGATTCTAAAGGGCTAGATCTGGATCACACCCTTTTTCAGGTAGAGGCATGATGGAATAAATGGTTAGGTAATTAATTGACCAACAGACGTCACCAAAATTTTTATATGAGCTTTAGTGAACGTGTCCAAGATAAATGCATGATGCCTTGGAAGAAGGTATCTTAGTTCAATTGGAAATGCATCAGCTTTCTTAGCCAAGCATCTCGAGAATAGTCATTTGGAGGTGGATTGACCTATTTTACATCTTGTTTGTTGAGTACTGTTGGTGAATAACTATTTTAAAGAACATCACTAGGTTGATGTGAGTGTGGATTTAAGGTCAATAGTGTCTTTTGAGGAAATCTTTCCTCAAAGGTCTTGGTTAGGTTGATCAGGATTTGACTATTCTACACAATGAGGTCCCTAATATGTCCTCATATGTATTTGGGTTCTCCCTATTAAATAAAAAATGCTGTAATCATTGCTAGAACGCTTAGAGGTGTGATTTGTAATTCATTTATAATGGTGGAGTTTTCATGGCTCAAAATCGGATCATTTTAATGATAAATCCTATGGTGGGGAAGAACCTTTGGTCGTATTTTTAATGAGAAGATTACATGATCATGTATCTAGATAAATGGTCTTAGGAAAGTGTTTTCTCTATGTTTCGATTCGAAAATGAGTGTTTGATCGAGTTTTGATGGATTAAGTTTTGTGTGCTTAAAAGATGTTTAGATGTGAATTGGATGTTTGGAAATTCAATATGACTATTTGAATGTGACTTCATGACCCTTGTAGGACAAGTTATGTTTAAATGGTTCCCAAAGTCTTCTTGGGTATGAGAAGTTCTAATATGGGGAGGTTTTAATGACTCGTGTTTTGAACCGGATGAAAATCCATGGGAATTTTAACTTCTAGCATTTACAGGATGATAAGATTTAAAACTGAGCTTCAGAATATAATTTTGAGATTTGTAACACTTCAATGTGTTGTTTTTGGACTTGGGTGAAGGCCATAGAGTTCTCTTAGATGTCCTGTAGTGTTTTGTAAGTGTTGGGGATAGAAATTCCATGTTTGGAGGGTCTGTATAGGGTGCATGGTTTTTCAAAAACTGTGTAGCCCCTAGTACCAAACTGCAAGGCCTATGGATAGGGTTAGATGTGAAGTACATAGGTTGTACATGGTTTATCCAAATTATGTACCTAGACCACACATTTGGTGCCAAAATGGGTAGTACCTAAGCACTATTCATCACATAGTTGGCATATGTTTAGGGTAATCATGAAGGTCAAATTGTGTTAGACGGTTTCTTAAGTAGGGGAGTCGCACGGTTGAACACAGTTTGGCCAAACTGTGTGGCCAAAACATGTGACCTAGTTTTTGGGGTGAAATTACTGAAATTCCCCTAATGAGATTAAAATCTCTTTTCTTCTTCTCTTCCCCTCCTAGCATCTGTGTGAGGCTCTCTCTGCGTTGTGGGTTTCTCCTCCTCAATCCTACCCTAGTCTTTGATGTTTCTCCTCCTCCAGTTGTTTGAATCAAGTTTCTTTAAACTCTATGGATCCATATTGATAATCTCTCAGATCCTCTCTAATCTATTTTAAGTTCTCTATTCCATCAGCTTCGTTATTTTGGAGCAAGCTCATTTGTCCTATTTTCAGGGAAAATGTATGTTTCTTATATCTCTTCCATATTAGATTGAATCAAACATCGATATTGGATGAGTAGGTCGTCTTATGTGCGATTTAGGTTCTCTATTAATTATTCCCAAAGTTTTCATCAATTTATAATTGTTGTCATTATTACACATTCCATACCTTGTTTCACATTTCATTTAAATTGGTTTGTTCATATCAAATTGATCATTGTACCTAGATATACACCATATGATCATTTTTTAGTAGTTTTAGGATACCAGTCATCAAGGATTTTACCTTATTATTTAAATTTTCTAAATTCTGGAATTCCTTCCAAGACTTAATCTTGTATTGAAAATGGTTTTGTCTCTTTTTTGTGATTATCTATATGATAATGGAACCTATTTAATGTCATTTGAACCCATAAGAATTTAATTTCCATATGTGGTAGTTTATTTCAAATTCTTCATCTTATAAATTGAGACATGCCTTGGGATGGGTGTTTAAATATTCTAAATGAATTTTTTGAAGAATTATTTCATTTTTTTATAAAAAAACCCCTTGATTGAGGTTTGTTTTCTTCTAAGATAAACAATATTTATTAGATATTTAAAAACATGTTTGGTTATTTTTTTTACAGTTTTCATGTGGCTTTATGATAGTGCTTGATAAGAGGAATGGTAGTACATGGAATCTTTTTTATTCTTAAATGATGTTATGATCCTTTTTTATAAATTTTTATTTGAACCAAGCACCTCCTAAGGTCTTGGTCCATCTTATAAATGACATCGCTTGTGTAAGAATTTGTTCTGTTGTTAAAGGAATATTCTAAGTGCCTCTTTGACCCTTGGTAAATTAATTTCCTTGTTTTGTTAAATTAAATGGCTTGTATTAAATGGAATGGATTTTTATGATGGTTTTACTTCAATGATTTATTTTTATTAACTAGTTTAAATAAAATGGTTCTTTTTCAATGGTTTATAAGGGTGGTAAGGACATGCCAGTTGCTTGTGCTTTATAAATGCTTATATGAACTGTGAGGTCTTAATGGAATTGAAAATGGATTTTTTTAATTAATAAGAGGAATTTCCTTATGTATTATATTATCAATTTAATTATTCCTTTATATGGGCTCGATAAATGAAAGGGATGATAGTTTTTTCCTCATGGACCTTTATTATAAGTATGAATATGCCTTATACATAGGATGTGTGCGATGGTAAGGGGTGTTGATATAGAAGAAAAATCACACTTCTTTACATCAAGTATTGAGTTTATAGTGTCTCATTCCAGTGATACTATAGAGGCAATAGGATTTTCCTACCGCGTTACATGATTAGAGTGTTTCCATTGAGGCCCACTCACCATCTAGAGTGTTGTTTCATGACGCATCACACTCTATATGGATGTAGAGAATGTACCCTATTGTGTGAGCTTTTATCCTTGTTTATACTGATTATAGATGTTTGAGTTACATCTCGGTCCACCCAGTAACTAGTATTTTAGGTATATATCCATTAGGAATCCACACTCACTTGGTTCATATAGGTAGATGAAATATATAACTGAACTATATATATAATTATTAATATACATATATATAGTTACTATTCATATATCTCATTTTGGTAGTGATCCAAAGCAGTTATAGCTTCCAGGTGTCCTTTAGGATCCTGAGTAGGCTAGTTGTTATTTATTTTTGTTCTGTTTATTATTCTTATTACCTGTGCATTTCCTTACTTTACATTACAGACTGGTTTTAGTCATAGACATCATGGGTGGGAACTTACAAGGATTATTATCTCGCACCCTGATTGGGCCGTTATTGCAATGGGGCACCCAATTAGACCCTATTCTTAAAGTAACTTGGTTGATTTCTTGATCTTGTTAGCTAGTAGCTAGGAGTTAGGATCACAAAACAGAGTTGGAGCTTAAAATGCATGTGGAGATTGCCCTTGTGTATTTACTTTTCTTTTCCTTCTTGTACTCAATTGTATTGTGTAGCATGGTTTTTGTATACAATTTTATTTTATGTATCATATTGAGGACATGAATTCATCTATTTTATATTGATGTTCTACAATGTTTATATTAAGTTTATATTATTTTTCTATTGCACTGTCATTTATTTATTTTTTTTTCTGTTTTTGTCCTTTATTTGTTATTAATTGTACCATTGTTCTACTCTGACATGAGGGTATATTCACCCCAATGTACCACATTTACACCCTTACTGTTAGTCGATAGCCTCTTGTGTATAAGGAGGTTTGTCTAAGGCCATGTGACTCACTGGTCTAGCTACCATCTTAGTGGTCAATCAAGCTAAGATGTTACAAACGTACTAAGATCATGAACCATAATAAGTATCATATATCCCATATTGATGATTTTTTTGATCAATTGTGATGATCTCAATATTTTTCCAAGATTGATCTTTGATCAGGATATCATCAGTTAAGGTTCAAAAAGAGGACGTTCCCAATACATCCTTTTATATGAGGTATGTACACTATGAATTTATAGTGACGCAATTTGGACTTACTAATTACCCCCCACTAACTTCATGGCTCTAATGAATAGAGTATTTAGATAATTCCTTGATCATTTTTTGGTAGTATTTTTAGATGATATTATTATATATTCTATTATTGAGGAAGAGTATGAATATCATTGGAGGATTTTGTTTAATATCTCGGGAAAGGAGTATCTATATTCCAAATTTAGCAAGTGTGAATTCTGGATATAGAAAGTATCATTTATGGGTCATGTAATTACAAGGGAAAGAATTTAAATGGATATTTAAAAGATAAAATTTATTGAACATTATCCCAGACCAACTATGTTGATGGAGATCCATACTTTTATTGGATTGGTTTTATACGATCAATGCTTTGTGAGAAATTTCTCATGGATATCAAATCCACCAACCTAGTTGAAAAGTAAGGGATTCAAATTCATTTGGAGGGATGAATGTGGAGATAATTTCAACAAACTAAAAAAAGTTTTGTTAGTGCACCTATGCTCACACTACCATGTAGTGGATAAGTATTTTTGATATATCGTGATACATCAAAGAAGGAAGCATGATTTTTTCTTATGAAAAATGAAATGGTGATAGTGTATGCCTCATAAAAATTGAAGGTTCATGAGAAAAATTACCCAACTGATGACTTGGAGCTAAAAATGGTAAATTTTTTTCTTTGAAGATATAGAGACATTATATTTATGGTGTAAAGTTTGATATATATACTAATCATAAAATCTTGAAGCGTATATTTTTATATAAATAGTTGAATATATTCCAAATGATATTGTTATATTTGATTAGAAATTTTGATTTCTCAATAAGTTATCACATTTTGATGGAGAATAATGTGGATAACGCTTTGAATTGAAAGGAACATGTTATATTATCTATGTTGAGGATTTAAAGTGATATAATATTCATAGATTCATAGAGGATGGATATTTAAATCATGATGGTATGAGATAAATCCTATCTTTCTCAGATGAATGCTCAACCATCCAGTTATTTGATGTTTAAATAGGTGTAGAAGGAAGATGTGCAGCTATATGAGAAGGTAAGTAATGTTCCTAAGTTTAACTAATATAGTGATATAATTAGTATGTTTGGAAACCAAGTATGTTTCCAATAAATAATAGAATTAAAGAAATAGATGTTGGATAAAGAATATATCTCATCATTATTTATCCATTGTGGGAGTAAAAATTTGTATATAGATCTCAAATATCATTTATGTTGAGATAACATGAATAGGTATGTTGAAAAGTATGTATCTCGGTGCTTAGTATGTCATAAAGTTAAGGATAAATGTTATATTTTTAAGGGGATGATGTAACAATTACCCATACTTGTATGGAAATGGGAAAAATCACCATAGATTTAATCATATGACTCCTTAAGACATATAAAGGCCATAATTCCATTTGTGATGTATTCCATCGCCTTATAAAGTTAAAACATTGTATTGTTATCAGATAAGATTTTTCACTTGACTAACTTTCCAAAATATGCATTAAGGAAGTGTTAAGGTTTTATGGAGTACCACTCTAAATCATATAAAATAACGATAAGAGGCTTACCTACAAGTTTTAGAGAATTATTCATAAATCGTTGGGTATGGAGTTGAACTTTAGTATTTTATATCATCCTTAAGAATATGGTCATTCTAACATAACTACTCAAAACTTACAAGATATATTGAGATCTTACTCTTTGGATTTCAAATTATATTGGGATCAACACCTTCCTCTAGTTAAATTTTCTTAAAAAAATATCTTTCATTAGAAAATTAAAATGGATCCTTATGAATCCCTCTACAGAAATAAGTGAATAAATTCAATATTCTAGGATGAATTTGGTGAAAAACAAAAGCTATTGGGACCTAATCTAACTGATGAAATGGAAAAAAACAATGTTAGATCCATTCAATATCACATCAGGGGAGTTCATAGTTGACAGAAGATTTATGTTAATAACCATCATTGATATATATAATTTAGAGTTGTGGAGAAGGTATTATTATATATATATTCTTGGAATAAGTTTATGAGATTTAGAATAATGGGAAATCTTATCCCCATATATATTGATCCCTATGATATTCTAGATCATTTCAATGTGGTACCTTATCACTTGTGACTTCCACCAAACCACTCCCGAGCTCATGATGTGTTCCATGTATATATTTTATAGAAGTATATGCCTGATCCTTCACATATATTTAACTCATAATCCATATCACTAGATAATGATCTTTCTTATGAGAAACAACTAGTATAAATCTTGTATCTTAGAGATAAAGTACTATGGAAAAAACTAATCACCTAATTACCGTTTTCCAGAGGTATAAAAATTTGTGGAAGCTACATTGGAGCTCAAGAATGTAATTAGTAAGAGGAATATTAATATTATTTCACCATAATAATGTAATTTCAAGGGTGAAATTCTTATAAGGGGGATGAATATATTACCTTGAGATTTTAGAATATATTTCTACTTAATAAATTTGATGTCTTTAATATATTATGATGTGAACAAAATAAAATTTAATTAAATAATTTGTTATTAAAAATATAAAATGAAATCCATTAATATATAGTTAAATGAAATTTATAAGATAAATTATTTTTTGAAAATTCCCAAGTCACTTAAGGAAACACCTTTGATCTTAGAAAAAATATTTTGAACTATTTTGTTGAATTTTGTATTTTTGTTAAATTTAAAAGTTTTTTGGAATGGTATCAATATAATTCATTGATAAGATTAAAATACTAAAATAAATTATTTAAATTAATGAGATTTTTTATAAATGATATGGAATATTAGTCTAGTAATTCTTAGTTAAATATAATTGTTTTTTTAATATTTTTTTATTATATATGTTTTATTTAAAGGATAATTTAATTTATTTTGATTATTAAACTTATGTAAAATTATTTTTTTACACATGTATAAATTTTTTTGATAATTCATACATATATTATCAAATGGTTAGAAATGTGTATAAAATCATTTAAAGGTAAAAAGTGATACTTTTTTAGAAAACTATTTTTATGCTCGTAATGTAATTTTATTTAAATAAATTAAATTAATAAAATGTTGATGAATTATTTTAATGAAATTTTTAAATAATATCTTCAATAAAATTAATTAAGATCCATATAATGGTTGTAATTGGGAAAGGAATGAGAATAAAATCATTTTTATGGTTTAAAATACATTATTTTTAAAAATGGTTTTTTTGTATTTTGTGCATCGATATTAGAATTGATTTTTTACAACTCTATGAATTTAATATTGAAAAATTAATTACATATTTATAATAATAAAAATAAATTTTAATTATTAATTTCAACTCATGATTTTCTCGTAATTAATAGTTACCATGGTAAAAGTTAATCAACACGACAAGGTCTAAAGGGGTTAACGAGGGGTTAAACTAAGAGATAAGAATCCAAATATCTATAAAACATGTATAAATATAATATTTTGAGTTTATTTTGAACTTAAATTATCCTATATTTGTATAATTTTCCATTTGGTTTTATTTTCCCAAGAAAACAACTATATTATTTTAAAACTTTAAATATTTAAAAGGGTGCCACACCCCTCACTTAAAAAAGGGAACCATCTGTTATCAATTTTTCACATGCTTTGAGCACTCTATATCATCCAAGATCTCCCAAAATATATTCAAAAATTTCATCTAAATTTTCTACAGTTCCCAGTATCACCAAGATATCATCCTATGAAGGTTTAAGGTGTAATCCAAAGTAAGATATTCAAAGAATAGGTAATCATAATAACTGAGTCCTTTTATGTTTATTTATTTTTCTACCCCTTAAAAATATTATATAATATTATTAATGTAATTAAATCGGTATATTTACTATTCTAAAACATGTTTATATTAATTTTACAACCATTTTATATCTCATTTCCATCCAATGTAAAATGAAACCATTACTCATGAAAACGTATGAACTAATGTCTCTATGAAGCAATGTGTTTCATTTTTCGTCACCACCTAACATGGTTTGTTATATTGATATATTTCATCAATATATATGGTATTTATGATATAATAATTATTATATAAATATAAATTATTATTTACCTTCCTTTATTTCTATTCATTGAAAAACAAAAGCATCACCCATATGTATGTTTGGATTACGGCCTCCATGAAGTAATGTAATTAATTTTTCATCACTTCCTTACATTAATTTTTATAAAAGTTTATATAATTAATCAATATTATATTTATCACATGATTAATATTCTATAAATGATTAAATTATGACAAAGTTTCTAGGACTTAAATCACCCATCTGAAACATGCATGAAAAATGAAAAGTTTACACCGAGAATATTGGTTTTAGGGTAGAATTATTAATAAATTAGTGATTGGGAATTAAGAGTGAATAATATATTTTAATATAAGTGTGAATATAGTTTTAATATATCTTTATGACAAATATAAATTTATTATACATGATTTTGAATCATACACATGGAAAGTCGGGACTTGAGGTAAGGGTTTATGCTCCCATCTCATTTTTAATCAGGATTGATCATGATTAGATCTCCAGTGGGGAAATTGTATGTTCTCTCTATTAAACACCATATAGTTTATTATAATATAGTTATTTATTTGTTTTTCAAGTATATTTTATATTTTCCACCTTTTTGGTCCTCAAAAAAATAATTGAATGTTTTTAATATAAACCGACCTTATTTATCATTTTGTGTTGGGAATCTTTTTCTTACATTTCTATATTATTTAAAATGTTTCAAGAATAAAATTTTATATTATAAAATTATTGTGTAAATAAATTTTAAACTATATTTTAATATATTTTCAGAGTTTTAAAAAAGTAATTTTGTACAATGTTTTTTGTTTGGGTTAATATGAATTTTCAAAAAAAATTGAAAAGAATATTTTTTTAATGTTTACCAAATGAATGAATTTTATTATAATAATGAACATTATTTTTTTTAATAATACCTTATAGGTTTTTATGGTTTTAAAAATAAAATATTATTCCCATTTTTCTAGGAATTTTTATTTTTTAAAAGTTTCCAAAAGAAAAGGATGTTTTCTCTTGTTTTTCAAAGAAAATTTCAAATTATTTTAAAAAATTATTTTTCATCTATGTCAACATACTTTAAATAATATTATATTGTGGTGGGGATATTTTATTATGATGAAATCCAATTTCATTCTCTAGATGTATTATGATGATAATGTTTTAAGGTTGTTTTCATAAAATCCATTTTTTTCCATGGTTTAATTATGCTATGATGAAATGAGGAATGGTTTTATGATCTTGTGGAACACATATGTATGGTTTTCATTATGTTATAGGTAGTCCTAGAATTATATATCCCTCCAATTAATTGGGTAAAGATTGATATCTCATGAGATAATATTAAGGTAATGGGGATTGAACAAATCCAATATGGGAATTTATCTATCATGGCTGAAAAGGGAATGGGGAGTGGACCCAATCGGATATGAGATTCTATCCTCCATGAATTAAAATTGAATAGGTAGTGAAAAAAGCCACTAAAAGACTCTTTCCACTATGTGATGATAGTATTTGTAGTTATCCTTTACTAATGAAATGATTTTATGTTCTTATGATTGTTCCAGATTACAATGACATATTCTTATTCTTATGATATGCTTGCATGGATCATGATTGATTATTGATAATTTTTTATTTTTATGGCTCATGTATTTTTATATGAAAATGTTTTATTCTATGTCTCATGATTTATGATCTATGACTTATTCAGTATGAATTTTGTACGTTACGATCAATCTATCTTACCCTTATGCTTATCTTATTCCCACTTATGATATCAGATTTATGTCTTCCATTATTACCACTATTGAACATTTTATCTCATCCTTTCCTTTGTTTTTATTTACCAAGATATGAATAAAGGTATTAAGTATGATATTTATAATAATGGTACTATATAAGAAGAAATTTTTGGGAGATATTCAATATATTTCATGAAATAAGTTGATTATTTATCTAGTCTCTAAAGTATCTAAACCTTTATAGTTATGGGTCATGTATTATTATGACATATATTAAATATTCATCTGAAATTTAATAATATTTTTTTGTATAGAATGCTCAAGTCACCTATGGTTCACTGTATCACCTTAAAATTGTGTCTATACTCCTTTATCCTATGCCTCCACACTTAGGTGTTATTTATTTGACCTACCACTTGAGGTTGTTTAGCCTTTGAGATTTTACATTACTCTTAAGATAGCTTGGCTACTTGGGTTGGTTGGCTTTGAGTTGGATCCTTTATTTACGTCATCTCATTCACTTACTTTTCCAAGCACAAATTCATCAATTCAAAATACTCAAAAATAAACTTTCATCCTTCTCACTTCTCCCCTCCTTTTCTTTTTAACTTTAAACTTCATCCAATTTTATTGCCAATATTAAATATACTATTTAATAAAAAATCTACAGGTATGTAACTCTTATTCGTTCTTCTACATGGAACCTTAAATCTTAAAAACACTTTTTCTTCAATAATAAATGGGTCTCTCAGTGATTCTAAGGAAAATAATCAAATAAATCCAGGGATACTCTTCCAAATTCTAAGAACTTATTCACTTCCTTCAATTATTCACTAGAATTAAACTTCTATATTTAAAGTAAACATTATTTACACTCCTTCATAATTGTAAAAAATTGAAGCACACAAAAAGTAGTTTTAATAATATCCTCCTTTATATTTTTTTTATATACCCACTAAACGATATATCAATATGTGGTGTCTACATTTATTCTTTCTTTATACCTTTCTCATAAATATTTCATTTCATTTTACTCTCTCTCCTTATTGAAAATAAATGCAAATTTCATGATAGGATGATATAATTTCATACATAATCAATGTTCAATTAATAATTCCACTCAAAGTATATGTGATCCATGATCAATGTTGAAAACAAGAGGTTTGATTTAGAAATCAAATTTTTCCATTATCAATTGAATTTAATACCAACTAAAATAAATATATCATTACCTTCCTCAAGAGTTTTATGAATATTTTTATGATGAGATAATCAATTGAATCCAATCATCATAAAATTTCTCATAGAATTTTCATTATTGAATTTCATACATTTTATTTAACACACAAGTTAAAAACATTAAAGTTTAAATGGAAGGGTGTAATTTTAGAAATTAGCCCTAATTTTTCTTCAAAATTTATCTTTTTTATAATTGAAAAAAATCCTCCACCTTAATGGAAGGATATTATTTTATAACTAAGGATGAGAGAATAAAAAATTGTACCTATTCAACAACTCATTTCCAATCAGATTATAGAAAATAAAAATTCATATAATATGGATAACTCTATATGCTTATCAAGTATTTATTCACATGTATCCCCCCTAAAAGTTACTCTTCTCATAACCTTCATGATGGTGGGTCTCTTACATGGATAGATTCCAAAATTTACTAAGTATAGAATTCACCAAAATAGAACTTTTTATAATGTTTTCTAAGTTTGATAAAACTCTTAAAATTCATCAATAATGACAATTTCATCATATTTTCCTTTATAATATCAACTGGGAGATCAATATAAGATTGTGGATTCTAATTTTAGCTATAAAGTTTTGATATCCTTCACTTATTCTCAAGTTCTTCCCCTAATATCATGTTTCGCCTTCAATTATCTACATTGTTAGAACATAAATACAGCACCTATGATAAGGAATAAGGTGATAATACTTGTTGTTTAGTGTGAAAAAAAAAGGTTGAGAGGATTTTCTCTACTAATTTTCTAAATTATTCTTCCATTAACATCTATATTTTAATTTTTATTTAGATTTTGGAATCATGGAATTCTTCACATCCTATTCTTATTTGTGTGGGTCAACTATCCTCACATAAGCCTTAATATCCAATATACTATTTATCCTCTTTAAGAATTTATATTTTTCTATTATTATGGATAAATAACCATTGGAAATGTGTCCATACTTCTTTTATCTCACACACAACTCTTCTTTAATAATTAGGTTTTCATTTGATGAAAACATCCCTTGAAAATCAACTTATTTATATAGAACATCTTCTTTATTATTATCACTAGATTTTTATTTTGCCTCTTCCATAGTTCTTTCCTTATCTAAATAATATATTCAAATAACTAAATAGTCTTTGGGTACATTGGTATACTTATTAGAGTTCCAATATAGTTTATTCGAAGTTATTTTCACTAAGTTAGTCTTCTTGATTTCTTTTTGGACCAATTTTTTCTTTTTCTTTTTATTGATTCCATAGATACAAATATAGATGGCTTATTTTCGTGATTCCATGGTATATACAATTTATTAAAAATAAATATAGATTTTAGATTTTTATGTAGCACTCATTATAGACTTCTTGGACTTTATTTGAACACTGTCATCCTTATCTTTATTATCAAAGGACGACACGTTCTTATTTTTTAACTTCTTAAGATTAATATAGAAATTAGCTTAATTTTTCTTCCTTCCCATTTTTGTAACTATTTTATTTATTAATTTATATTGTATTTTATCTATTTTTTTGAAACATGCTTATATGGGAATGAACCATTCTTATGACCACCACCATTGTAAACATCACAGATATCTCCAAGTTTTCTAAATGTGTTTCAAGTAGACAGATTCTTATTAATTTGTGGAGGTTGCTTCTTCTTTCGATATCTCTCCATTTAAATGTGATTTATTTGAACTTATGATTTTGATTAATTTTTCTAGGAGTAAAATAACCTATTCTTAATTTTATTATAGCACCATCATTTACCAAAAAACTTAGTTTCATTTCCTTATACTTCTTATTATGCATGATTTTCAGCTTGAGAAGAAAGTTGTTTTTGATATTTTACATCCATTGGTTGGGATGATTTTAAGAGTAAACATTAATTAACTTTCTTATATCCACCCTTGATATGGTGGTAGTATTATCACCACTTCTCCTCATCCAAATTTGTATAGATTTTTTATTTAAACCTACATTATTTATAGAAATAGATTTAATAAAAACATTAAAATTAAGTGTGGGTGGTACCTTATTCTTTGAGGTTTGTAGGGAAATATCATCAGATGATTTTTTGAACTTCTTACTATGAGTAAAGGTAATTTTATATAAGAATACTCCTTAGTATAGTTCATGGTAGTAGCAAGTTTTTCTTATATTTCTATTAATAGAGATTTTTAGAATTGCTAATTGTATTTCAATCTCAAGATGATTCATGTTGAGAATGGATTTCTCATCCTATATTATCTTCAATTTTTATTCACTATCCTTATTGATTATTTAAACTTCTTCATCGTTTATTTTAAACTTATATAATAAAAATGTGTCAAAACTCTTTGATATTCTTATATTTAATATCCAGTTGTTAATTCTTTACATCAATGTTGTTTTTTTATTTTCTTATATTGAAAGGGTCTTATATTCTAGGTTCTTCTAAATTTCCTTTTATTATTGAATAGCATTGATCCATTCACTTTTAAACTTGGAGTGTATTTCTTTAAGTACAAAATTAATTTCTTATTTTTCTCTAAATTCTTTAGATGTATTTATAAATGTAAGTTCCTTTTCCTCAAATTCCTTCTCTATGACTTCTGAATCTTCCCCAATATGGGTGACTTCTTCCTAAATGCATTAAAAAATTTCACAAATGAGAGAAAAAAATCTTTAAAAATGGTATGTAGTATATCCTTTAATTCATAAATTGATATATTTCTTAACATGTAATCACTTCTACAAGTTATTTTCTCTTTTTGAGTATAGTTTTAAAAAGATAGATATAGCATCCCGCCTTTTTATCACATAAACTCTCATTACATTTTACAAAACCGAGGATCTTTAAGGTTTAGTGTCTTGGAAACCAGGAACATAATAAATGAAAAAAAAAACATTCTTCTTAAACACTTGCAAGGCTTCTCCTCAAGTTCATCCTATGTTCATTACTGCATCTCATAACCTGGGAACATACATCAAAAGAAAGGATGAGCAAAAATCCCAGTAAGGGAAACAAGAGGAACATTTTACATGTGAACTTGAGATACTTCAATAAGGACATGAAAAGAACTTTAAGGCATGAGAAAGAAATCATGAGGCATTTCATAATAAAAATAACATTTTTCATAACTTGAAGATGTGGCTACATCATTTAACATAGACAATCATGAACATATCACCAAGGTCCATCCCCAAGGTGTCATTTGAAAATTACCAAGGTTATTCACCAAGGTATCATGAAAATTGTAATCTCTAGTGGTTACATCATTACCCAATGCATTGGAGCGCTATCAGGGCGCACCCTTAAATTTGCCTTTATTATCATGTGAGCCACATATATCATCATCAAACATTTCATAAATAACCCACATATCATAAAATAAATGGGTTTCATTTCATAATCATAACGTTTTAAAAACTGCTTTAAAGACATGATCTTTACGTCACTTTAAACCCACGGAAAGGGAAAGCGGGTCTCATGTATGTAAACCCCAGAATTTAAAATGAAACATTTTGATATATATGTGAATACCCTTTTAGAAATAAGAGCTCTGAGTATTCACTTTATAACATAAAATAATTTTTGAGAAAAGAGAGAGGCATTTTGAGGGGAAAATTCTGCAGCATAACGGCTAAGTTTCGGGGTTTTAGAAAACATTGAAATGAGAGGGGACATGGGTCACCCACTCATAAATGATCCATAAAACAGTAGGGTGAAAGAATAAGAAGGACATATGGACATGGTAATGAAATTTTAGGGACATACCATTTGAAATGAAAAACATGGAAGGAAAAAGATTAGATTTCTCTTATGAAAATTCGGCAGCCTTACGGCGTCACTTAACTTCAAAAGGAAATGATTTGACAAGATCAAATAGGGTCCCTCATCATATGATCATAAGAGATCAGTATGATAGATATAGAGATCATACCCCAACATAATAAAAAGGAACTTGAAAGACTTGACATGAAAATCAAACTTGAAAAATGAGAAGGGTGAAAGAATCCCTTAAAAATACGGCAGCCTAACGGCGTCACTTAAACTTTCATAAAACGAAATGATGAGAGTAAGAGGGGATATATCATCATATAAACATGAAAGGGCAGTAAGAGGAATATAAAAGAGCATCCTCTCACATAAAAACATGGAGCAGAAAAGGAATGACATAAAAGAGATTACATGAAAAGAAAGAGAGGGGTCGGATCCCTTACCTTAAAACGTGACTCTTGAAACTCAAAGGATTGGACCTTGAGGGCTTGGGGGCACCTTGGGAGGACTCCTTGGAAGGTAATAAGACAAGAACTTCGTTGGGGGAGAGTTGGGAGTGAAAACTAAAGGAGGAAAGGGTGGGTATTTATAGGGAAAGTGAGGGGACAAAGCATTAAAGGCCAAGGGACACCTCACTAGTGGTTTTGGAAAAACCATGGGCTTGCCCATGGTATTTACCCACGGTATTGGCCACTTGGGACACCTCACACCTTATCTTACTATTCATAATTCGACCATATTGAATATATACTTAATACATCATTTAATGATGTCATTAAACACCCGTAACTTAAAAACTATACTTTCACTATTCACCGAAAATTCAACTTTCTCAGAATAATCCCAAAATTTCACCTTAACCAAATATCAATGCTATGATTTCAAAAATGAACTCCATTTTATAAAAATAATTTTCTAAATATTTTTAATTTAATTTTTAAATAAAAACACTATTCATCGAAAATTCATTTTTTTCAGAAAAATCCCCAAAAATTACCATAACATAATATCAATGCTCTGAGTTCAAAAATAAAGTCATTTTTATAAAAATAATTTTCTAATTATTTTTAATTAAATTTTTAATTAAAAAACACTATTCATCCGAAAAAACTAATACTTGAATAATAATTTTTGAAACCGTTATTTAACCATTTTATTGAATCACATTACTTAATCAAGGTGCCTAGATTATTTTAAAACTTTATTTAAGTGAGATTACTAATCCATTTGGTCATATTACTAATCCTAATCATAAAATCACTATTCATAATTTACTATTCATCAAAAATCATGTTGATCTTATTAGACTCTAAATTTCGTACTGAACATAATTGTAGAAGACCATTTTTTGAGAATCATTACACATTTTAAATTATTTAAGGTTTACACAAACATTTTTTTAAAATATCCTTTTGAAAATTCATCAAAATATGCATACTATTTTTATCCAGTCATTTGAAAATTCATAAACTTCATCATAAGAAGAAATCCCAATTTTTATTTAAAACAAGGATTACACAAGGCAATTACGGTCTCGTTACATAACCCCTTATAATACCAGCATAGGACCTAAGAGTAAGGTGTGCTAGGGTGATAGAATCTTGGGGCGGCTCGGTCAACATTGCCCGAGTAGTAATTTCTATCAGTTTGAACTTCTCGCGAAGGCGATTCCGTTCTAGCTTCACATGATGAAGTTCGGCTTGGGTTTGGTCCAGAGCAAAGGCCAATGGTGCTACCTCCTTCCCAAGCTCTGTTAGATGGGCTTCGATCGGTCCATGACTACTAGGTGAGGCCATCAAATCTTCTTTCTATAATAATTAACCAAGATTACTTATATTTAGAGACAATAATCAAAACATTTTGTTCACGGCAGTCATATTGACCGATGGTAATTTAACACTCAAAAACCAATGGTATTATTTTAATTATAATCATGTTTATCAAATAAAACATTTTTGTTGAGTATAAAAATAAAATAACACATGAAATCAGGAAACAAGATTTATTCAAAATTTCGGGCTGTTACAATCTTCCCCCCTTAAGAAATTGCGTCCTCGCAATTTTTTTTAAAATTGGGTTTTGAAATTTCATTGAAAGTCCCACATCGGAAAAAGAGTTAGTAACACCATTACTTTAAAAGAAAGAAAAGGAAGTACAAAGGCCACCCGAGTTAACCCACACTCGGGTTCCATGTAGGGAAACATGGACATGGAGGAAAAAAACAAAGGGTCAGTTCTGAGAGAGAGTGATAGAGAACATGATTAGGAGAAAGTTAACCATGAGAAAATCCCAAACTTATGATGTGTGTAAACGGTCTTTGATTACCTAGTAGGAAACGTAAACCAACAACATTTTTGTTTTATGTTTCTTTTCATAATTTTGAGGATTTCATTTACTACATAGAACAAAAACATAAGAAAATATACCTACCTTCAAGTAGAGTTTCATACTTTAATAAGTTTCAACCAAAACTAATCTTTTCTCCAAACGATGAGCATTCAAAACTACTTGGTCTCATCAAAACACAAGAATCATCTTCTAGAGAATCACATAATCCACAAAAGATAAACTATCTATTTCTTCTATCTTTAAACATTATCCCAAAATTAGAAAGGGTAAGGTAAAACAACTCTTCAAAAAGAATCCCATAGGAATGGAAACTACTTTTAAATCTTCAAAGTTCCATGGTAATACCCAAGGTTCATCATAGACCATTCCATAAATAACAGTCCTTAAAATTCCTCAAATTAAACCAAACTAAGATTGAAAACCAAATACAAGAAGGACTTGATAACATAGTCTTCCAAAACAACTTCATTGTTCATCTCCAGACAACATCAACCACTCCTAACATCTTATAACAAAAGTAGCTAACCTAAACATATTTTACCCAAGATAGGTTAATCATTCCCAAAAGTAAACTAAATTACTATAAGTCCACCTTAAATTCATTGATTCTTCAAAATATAAGTCAACCTTACTCCTTAATGAAAATACCGTAGTAATCTATCATATATGGTCCTCAAAATAGTGAACGTCTTCCAAAATAATAATCATCTTTTAATCCCCTAATCATCTCTGTCGTATTAATACGGCAATCGTAGCATTTACTATCACATTGGTTGTTGGGACATGTTCTTCCATTTCCAGCCATTAACTAAGAAAAGAAGCTATAGTTAGGGGCTTAAATAATTAGCCAATAATCATGAAAAGAAACTTAATGCATCTAAGGATAACATGTAGAAGTAAAGTATACCCTAACTTGTGATCCCCTAGGTTCCCTTCTAGGTTATCCATGATCATATATTCTTATGTGAACCATTATTTTATTTTATCTTTGTTCCTTTAACAATGGTTCATACTAAGCTTATGAATTTACCAAAGCATATCCCCCGGGAGTGTCGTAACCAAGAGTGCAGCAAGGCCCGTTGTCGTGTACCAGTTCCCGTTCGAGTCTAGCTCAAAGCGGTGTTTTCGGGTTTTACCCCTATGTACATCTGTGCCAGAGCCACCTCTACCTGCTCGTATCCAGACAGGGATGTATTTGCTTGGAAACCCCTTACTCAATACTCACCAAAATACCAGGAAGACTTCCTATATTTAAACTCTTCTATAGGGTTTTTCCTAAAGTTTTTATATCCTAATTTCCACAAATAACTAAACCATCCTTTGATACCAACTATAGCATCCCGCCTTTTTATCACATAAACTCTCATTACATTTTACAAAACCGAGGATCTTTAAGGTTTAGTGTCTTGGAAACCAGGAACATAATAAATGAAAAAAAAACATTCTTCTTAAACACTTGCAAGGCTTCTCCTCAAGTTCATCCTATGTTCATTACTGCATCTCATAACCTGGGAACATACATCAAAAGAAAGGATGAGCAAAAAGCCCAGTAAGGGAAACAAGAGGAACATTTTACATGTGAACTTGAGATACTTCAATAAGGACATGAAAAGAACTTTAAGGCATGAGAAAGAAATCATGAGGCATTTCATAATAAAAATAACATTTTTCATAACTTGAAGATGTGGCTACATCATTTAACATAGACAATCATGAACATATCACCAAGGTCCATCCCCAAGGTGTCATTTGAAAATTACCAAGGTTATTCACCAAGGTATCATGAAAATTGTAATCTCTAGTGGTTACATCATTACCCAATGCATTGGAGCGCTATCAGGGCGCACCCTTAAATTTGCCTTTATTATCATGTGAGCCACATATATCATCATCAAACATTTCATAAATAACCCACATATCATAAAATAAATGGGTTTCATTTCATAATCATAACGTTTTAAAAACTGCTTTAAAGACATGATCTTTACGTCACTTTAAACCCACGGAAAGGGAAAGCGGGTCTCATGTATGTAAACCCCAGAATTTAAAATGAAACATTTTGATATATATGTGAATACCCTTTTAGAAATAAGAGCTCTGAGTATTCACTTTATAACATAAAATAATTTTTGAGAAAAGAGAGAGGCATTTTGAGGGGAAAATTCTGCAGCATAACGGCTAAGTTTCGGGGTTTTAGAAAACATTGAAATGAGAGGGTACATGGGTCACCCACTCATAAATGATCCATAAAACAGTAGGGTGAAAGAATAAGAAGGACATATGGACATGGTAATGAAATTTTAGGGACATACCATTTGAAATGAAAAACATGGAAGGAAAAAGATTAGATTTCTCTTATGAAAATTCGGCAGCCTTACGGCGTCACTTAACTTCAAAAGGAAATGATTTGACAAGATCAAATAGGGTCCCTCATCATATGATCATAAGAGATCAGTATGATAGATATAGAGATCATACCCCAACATAATAAAAAGGAACTTGAAAGACTTGACATGAAAATCAAACTTGAAAAATGAGAAGGGTGAAAGAATCCCTTAAAAATACGGCAGCCTAACGGCGTCACTTAAACTTTCATAAAACGAAATGATGAGAGTAAGAGGGGATCTATCATCATATAAACATGAAAGGGCAGTAAGAGGAATATAAAAGAGCATCCTCTCACATAAAAACATGGAGCAGAAAAGGAATGACATAAAAGAGATTACATGAAAAGAAAGAGAGGGGTCGGATCCCTTACCTTAAAACGTGACTCTTGAAACTCAAAGGATTGGACCTTGAGGGCTTGGGGGCACCTTGGGAGGACTCCTTGGAAGGTAAGAAGACCAGAACTTCGTTGGGGGAGAGTTGGGAGTGAAAACTAAAGGAGGAAAGGGTGGGTATTTATAGGGAAAGTGAGGGGACAAAGCATTAAAGGCCAAGGGACACCTCACTAGTGGTTTTGGCAAAACCATGGGCTTGCCCATGGTATTTACCCATGGTATTGGCCACTTGGGACACCTCACACCTTATCTTACTATTCATAATTCGACCATATTGAATATATACTTAATACATCATTTAATGATGTCATTAAACACCCGTAACTTAAAAACTATACTTTCACTATTCACCGAAAATTCAACTTTCTCAGAATAATCCCAAAATTTCACCTTAACCAAATATCAATGCTATGATTTCAAAAATGAACTCCATTTTATAAAAATAATTTTCTAAATATTTTTAATTTAATTTTTAAATAAAAACACTATTCATCGAAAATTCATTTTTTTCAGAAAAATCCCCAAAAATTACCATAACATAATATCAATGCTCTGAGTTCAAAAATAAAGTCATTTTTATAAAAATAATTTTCTAATTATTTTTAATTAAATTTTTAATTAAAAAACACTATTCATCCGAAAAAACTAATACTTGAATAATAATTTTTGAAACCGTTATTTAACCATTTTATTGAATCACATTACTTAATCAAGGTGCCTAGATTATTTTAAAACTTTATTTAAGTGAGATTACTAATCCATTTGGTCATATTACTAATCCTAATCATAAAATCACTATTCATAATTTACTATTCATCAAAAATCATGTTGATCTTATTAGACTCTAAATTTCGTACTGAACATAATTGTAGAAGACCATTTTTTGAGAATCATTACACATTTTAAATTATTTAAGGTTTACACAAACATTTTTTTAAAATATCCTTTTGAAAATTCATCAAAATATGCATACTATTTTTATCCAGTCATTTGAAAATTCATAAACTTCATCATAAGAAGAAATCCCAATTTTTATTTAAAACAAGGATTACACAAGGCAATTATGGTCTCGTTACATAACCCCTTATAATACCAGCATAGGACCTAAGAGTAAGGTGTGCTAGGGTGATAGAATCTTGGGGCGGCTCGGTCAACATTGCCCGAGTAGTAATTTCTATCAGTTTGAACTTCTCGCGAAGGCGATTCCGTTCTAGCTTCACATGATGAAGTTCGGCTTGGGTTTGGTCCAGAGCAAAGGCCAATGGTGCTACCTCCTTCCCAAGCTCTGTTAGATGGGCTTCGATCGGTCCATGACTACTAGGTGAGGCCATCAAATCTTCTTTCTATAATAATTAACCAAGATTACTTATATTTAGAGACAATAATCAAAACATTTTGTTCATGGCAGTCATATTGACCGATGGTAATTTAACACTCAAAAACCAATGGTATTATTTTAATTATAATCATGTTTATCAAATAAAACATTTTTGTTGAGTATAAAAATAAAATAACACATGAAATCAGGAAACAAGATTTTTCAAAATTTCGGGCTGTTACAATAGATGCCTTGTGAGCTCTTGAATTTATTAATTCTTAAAGAGTAAAAATATTTTCCATCACCTTGATGGTAGAATCAACCACTTATTTTTCTCTTTACAAGACTAATTTTTCATCTTTACTATTATTTCATAGAGAAAATGAAACTTATTTATCTTGGAATTTGAGGGATTCCCTTTTTATTAATTTATTCTATTTATTTTTCCTATTCATCATAGTCCTGTTAAATATAATATTTTGATATGAAATAATCATATCTTTATCAAAATGATAGTTCTTTATAAATTAATAAAGAGACACAAATATTTAAAATAGATAAACCTCAAAAAATAGGTAATAAAATCAGTGGTATACCTTTTTTATAATACCAATTATATGTTCACTTTATGATATTCTCAACATTTAGAGGGGGTGAATCAGTGTTGGGGTCTTTTTATTCAATCTATCTTTTCATCCCTTTATTTTAACTCTATATGGATAACTGAATAGATATATCTCCATCACACCTTGACTTTAGTTTTATGCATATCCGAACATAGATATGCAACGGGGATGGGATATTTATAAGGATCACCTTTCAATAACAAA
This sequence comes from Viscum album, assembly GCA_963277665.1. Lineage (NCBI taxonomy): Eukaryota > Viridiplantae > Streptophyta > Magnoliopsida > Santalales > Viscaceae > Viscum > Viscum album. The sequence goes on along the minus strand of OY728119.1, from coordinate 1,318,122,984 downwards.
TATTCTTTAGTGTGAACTGAAAAAACCCATTATCACAAAACCCACTAGTAATAAACATGTGATCTAAAAATGAGTACGATTTATCCATGTAATTATGTTTCAATTTAGTCTCTTATAATTCCATGGTTCATCTAGCACCTCTAAAACATCTCATTAGTTCTTTATACTATATTCTAATAGTGTGTAATAAGTGTGACTCTTGGGTATTCTTCATATTCACTTACATATATACCAGAATGAAAAAACTGTATTTCTTGTTTTATTATTATCTTACATGGGATGAATGACACTTCTTTATCTATGTATACTAGAATGAACATCACATTTTTCTTTATATTATGTATTCTCAATAATGCATTCAACTCCTTCTTACTTTTCACAACATCCAATCTGAATATTTCATTTATTTCATAGAATATGTACTTCTTCTCAGTGCATGAACAACACATATACTTCCTCTCCCTTCTTCTTATTCTTTTTTCACTATTACATAACTTTAATAGTTATAATTTCTTTGTATTATACTCACAAGATGTGAGAAAAAAGTGTTAAATTCAAGTATTATTTGTTCTTCAATGCCCAAGATTTTTCTTTATAATTATTTTATCAAATTTCTCTCTTCACCAATTTCTTCAACATATTACATATATATATATAAATAGTGGCAGCATAAAATTCATCTTATATTATTTCCCCATATATTTTTTATTTTAATGAAAACTTATTCATATCTCACTTCCATTAAAATTTACCAAAGACCCATACAAATTTCCTTCATAACTTTGAAACACCAAGGCCCTCCTTTATCTTTCATGAAATTTTTATCTTTGAAACTTATATCAATATATTCATTAAAAAGGTTCCTAAAATAGTAGTTTAACTCCTTTCTTCATAGTTCTCAAAATCTCTATGGATTTCATCTCATTCTATATTTTAACCACTAATAGAATCAAGGAATGTGAATCATGATATTTAGGCATTTAAAAGCATGTCACCAAGCATCTTCATATTTTAACACACTCATACATGTATTCCATGTATTTGGTATGGATAATCTTTACATAGTATGAAATAATGCTTACGAAAAATCACAATAATGTTTATATAGATGATGTTTATGATGATCCTTGTAGTTTCTATTACCATTATTATACCGATTAACCTTATGAAATTTCTAATTTAATCTTTAAAAACACTATAACCATCCTTATGTGGATCACCATTCATAAATACCCTTACATGTATTCCCTTTACATTGGTCCTTGTTCATTGAGCCCCTTATATCATTGACTCGGATGTGGATCCCTTTATATAAATACACATATGTGAAATCACTATTTTTTAATTTAATTAAATATATTATCATCTCTAGTTCTCCATACATCAACAAATATTGCTTCTCATCTTGTTTCATAATAACTTTAGTGCATATGAGCTTCATATATTATGCTACTTTTCATGAATGGTATTCATATTCTCTTTGAGAAATCCAATATGAATCATCTCATGTTTTCTAACAACATCAAAGAAGAACATGGCTTTATAATAACAAAATATATGTGTCTTTTATAAATCTAGGTATAAAATGAAATACATGGTTTCATTTAAGCCTAATGCAACATGTGTTTTAATCCATGAACAATGAATGAAATGTCACTATGACACATTGGAGTTTCAGTGGGAGTGAACATTTTTTATTAATAACTTCTTTGAACCCCACACCCTAGCTGAAAAAATATATTTGGGATTAAATTCCTAGTGGGTCACAGTGTCTCCCCACATGTATAAGGCCCCATCCTTAAAAATTTCATAATTATTTAAGTTAACATTGGTCTCTTTGTCGATATTTGGTACTTGAGTCAAAAATAAATTTGTTTGATGTAAATTGTACATGTGGTCAAAATTTCATCATGTCCAAAATATTATTCATGATTTTGATATCATAAATATCATATATATCAAGTATATATATATCTATTTATAATAGTACATAACATTTGGAGATAATAAATGAAATTCACCGTTCATGGAGACGGTAAGTTGTACGTACTCATGAACGCTACTTTCATTTATTTCTCATACTTAAAGGAATTAAAACTAAATGATACATAGGTATATTATAGTTATAGTATAATATAATATTTTACATACATTAAATAAGTTCATTAACTCTATCCTTTATATGTTCCATCTATGGCATAAATGAGTCATATCACTTTGAGGGGGTGGTAGTCCGCACTTCCTCATATGAAATTATCGTATTTATACATTATGGAAAGCAAAAAAGGTATGATGTAAATGATAAATACAGAAGAATTGGGAAAATATAAGTATAATATATATCATATAAAAATTCATTTCCATAATAATGTCCACTATGAGAGGTGGTAGGTGAAAATTGAACAATCATCTTTTCGTGAGGTAGTAGTTAGTCATACCCAGAAACAGTATGTTCATATCCATTAAATGGAGTTATGTGTAAGTTTAGTTTCAATACATATCATAACAACATCCTAGTATATTGAAGAAACTGTTTTTGTTATGTAATCAGATAATAATAATTAAATAGGGAGTGGAGAAGGAAAATAAAAGAAAAGAACTTGAGAGAATATGTTACCTCTAAATAAGGTAACTCACTTTGATTTGAGCCAAAAGGCTTTATTGAATTTCCTTATACCCAAGGTAATGATTCTATGAGGAAGATAGGGATTTTGGGAGCTTATTTGATCAGAGTTTGGATGATCTAATGGGATTTAGAGGTGTGATTAAATGGGTAGAGTTGATGCCCTTTTATAAGAGGGAGGAGGGGCACTATAGGAAGGTATTGAAATATTATTTTATTATAAAATGAATTTTCGGTTTCAAATGCTCCAAAAGTAGTTTATTTAAAATATAAGATGATTTTGGGTCTAAAACCTCTCAAACAATATGTTTTAGATAGATCTATGTCACAAATTTAACCTCATCTTTTAGCTTTAACCCTTAGTTAACTAATTTAACTCTTATCATGTCTTCTTTCATATTCATACTATATGGTTAATATAGTTACTATAAAATGTCAATAAAACCTAAAGTGTTTCATTAATGAAATTTTAAACATTATCTATGTCATTTGGCTGAATCTTATATTTTTAGAACTATTATATCATTTAATAAAATAGTATTTGTTTTAAAAACTCATTTTTGTAAATTTTTATACTATTCATAACATGGATTTTTTAAAATCAATAACAACTTGATTATTTCGAAAAAACTTCATTAAATAAAAGATAAAAAGTCATAATCATCCGTAGAATTATTTTATGGCATAAAAATTTTCAAGATAAATTTATTTTAATATTTATAATATCATTTATTTAAATCATTCATTAATAAGGAAATCACTACATCATCATTGTGTCATAAATAAATTTATTTATTTACTTTATTAAAATTATAAATAAAATAGAATAATTTAAAAAATATTTTTAGCTTTATAATTACTATATATAGTTGAATATATAAATTATATAACCCCGTATAAAAATTCTTTAAATAAAAGATACATGTTTATGTTATATTTTTATTTACTTTAAATTGATACTTATAAAATGTCATTTTCACATCCAAGTGGATACATGGGGTATCAAAATAGACCCATGTATTCCCATGGTGGGACATATCTCATACAATATGATTAGGACATGTTTTAGGGTATTTTAATATTATTATAATATTATTTTTACCATTATTTACTAGATTTACCCTTTAACCATTGTAAATAAAATAATTACTAAAGTTACTATTCATAATGTCCAAAAATAAAAGGAACCTATTTAAAAAATTTATACCACCTGATTAAAAATATGGAATATATTTTTCCAAATTCAAAACACAGAAGTTTATGAAATTAATTTAAAATTAATTCCCATTGTCAAAAACAAAAAGTGTGTTTTTAAGAAGTAAAAACTACCAAAAGATTAACATGTGTTTATGTTCAATTTCAAAGTGAAATTACTTACAATGACCAAAATTAGATTCAATGATAAAACTATAATCCAATTACACATCAAAATAAATTAAAATTACAATATAACTATATAAATAAATTAGATGAAAATGCAGTTCTGACTTTAACTGCGGTATTTTTCTCTATTCAAAAAAATGAACTTTATCAAAAAAATTACAAAAAAAAATATTCAAAGTAAATATTGATGATCCAATTCTATATAATAAGTTTATTTTTTCAAATATAACATATAAAAGTGAAAAAAACTAGATTTAAAAATGGTTCTCCATCAAAAGGTGGTAAAATAACCTTTTAAAAATATTAGAGTATTTCATGCTTAAAATCGGATTTGTTCTTATTTTTAGCCTCTAAAATTTATCGGATAAATGTAATGACATTTAACAAACATGTATAATCATATTGTAGTTATTTATGTTCATTCCCACCAATACAACGTCTAGGCACAAACTACCATTTAAAAATATATTATTATTATATTATTTTTCGGTATAACTCAAAGTTTTGTGCAACATAAGATTTCAAAGAAACTCGTTGTTGCGTGTTGAGTACACTATCAGAAAAAGCATCCCCTTTAATGTAAAAATAATATCTTATTTATAAATATTAATAGAAATGAAAAAATATTATTCTATAAATACCTGTGTTGTTATATTCTTCACCCCTTTTGCGAATTGGGTCCCCACAATTCTATTCATTTATCAAATAAGTGGGGGTATTTATCTCTTATAGCATTTTCAGATTATAATGTTGCCTCTTCAACCATATGGGTTTTCCACAAAACCTTTACCTGATGAATTAACTTACTCCATGACACTTTCTCTCTTTGGTCAAGAATATGGTCTGGTTGTTCCTCATAAGAAAGATTCTCTTCCAACTGAACTACATATGGACTCAAAACATGAGATGGATCTGGTATATACTTTCTCAACATTGAAACATGAAAAACATTGTGTACCCAGGATAAACTTGGAGGTGAAGCCACTATGTAGGCAACTGATCCAACTTTTCAAAGGATTTCATAGGGTCCAATGAACTTCAGACTCATCTTCCTTTCTTACCAAAATACATCACACTTTTCTCCCCTTCCTTACTGAAATCAACTTTCACGAATCCCAAATCATCTATTTTAACAGCACTCATGTTATCAACCCACTTGCATTGAAATATTGGAACTTGAAATTCCGTATAATCCAACTCCCATATTTGTTTGATGATGCCAAAGTATGACATATTCGCATAAATTGGATTTCTGTCCTTGGCACCGGAAACATGCATCGCTTCAGCCACAAGTGTAACCCCACTATTCTGCATGGTACTATCTTCATCATGTTCATTAGTATAAAATGTATAACCATTAACTACATAAGCATTGTAAGATAATGCATACACACTTGGTCCTCCGGCTAGCCATCGAAGTCGTTCCGAAATTGACTTTGGATTTTCATCTGACTTCTTAAAAATATGATCTCGAAACCATCCTATAAACTATCGATTATGTGTATCTGATATCCATTTTTCATCCTTTAATGGATTCAAATGCCTAATAATTTCTTTGTGGATTTCAACATATGGGTCAACGTCGAAACTGTTATGCAAAACATAAAGGTGGGCCTGCTCCCGATCTGTAATATTGATTGTGACAACCTTTCTTCTAGAAATTCCTTCACCCTCAAGCCGCCCAGTGTGATGAGATTTCGGTAAGCCAATGCTTTCCACGCCATGCAATTATTCGGTACAGAATTCAATGGCTTCCTCAACAATATATCGCTCTGCAATACAACCCTCTGGTCGACTTCGATTTTTGACATACCCTTGAAAAATCTTCATATACCGTTCAATGGGGTACATCCATCTGTAATGTACAGGACCACATAGTCGAATCTCTCTCACCAAGTGGACCATCAAATGAACCATCATATCAAAAAATGAAGGCGGGAAGAAAATTTCTAATTCACATAATATGAAGGCAATTTCTTTTTCCATAGCTGGCAATTTTGTCGGGTCTATAACTTTGCTGTATATAGATTTGAAGAAGAAACACAGTTCGTTAATGTATGGCGGACATTCTTGGGAAAAATGCAACGTAAAGCAATTGGAATGAGATTTTGCATCAAAACATGACAGTCATGTGATTTCATACCTTTTAACTTCAAGTCACTCATTGACACAAGGTTACTGATATTTGACGAATAACCCTCTAGAACCTTTACGTCATTCAAGAAGTTGCAAAACTGATATCTCTCCTGCCTAGAAAGAGTGTAAGCAGCAGGAGGAAGAAATGTTCGTTTTTCACCCTTCACTGGTGCCAACTCTTCTCGTATTCCCATCTCAACCATGTCCAACCTAGCCTTAACTCCATCTTTTGTTTTTCCAGATGTATTTAGCAACGTGTCGATAACACTTTCGAATACATTTTTTTCTACATGAATAACATCAATAAAATGTCTTACATACAGACAATTCCAGTATTGTAATTCAAAAAAAATTGATCTCTTTTTCAAACCGATTTTCGTAAGGTTTTTTGAAGCCGATTTACCAAAAGTAGTGTCCACATTTTTAACTTTCTCAAACAATTGATCGCCTGTTAGTGGAGACGGTGTTGTACGTTCTTCTGAACTTCCATCAAATGATGTCTTCCAAGAACGGTACTTATGTCGTCGCGGTAGAAATATGTGATGTCCTAGAAACACGGTTTTTGATGAATGTTTCAACCTAATTGATTGTGTACCTTCTTCGCAAACGGGGCAGCCTTGAGTTCCTTTAATGCTATATCCTGACAAATTTCCATAAGTAGGGAAGTCATTTATCGTCCCATACAACATGACTCTCAAAGTGAAATCTTCCTTTTTGTAAGCATCATACAATGTAACACCTGAATCCCACAATAATTTCAAATCTTCAATCAATGGAGCTAAATAAACATCAATATCATTACCCAGTTGTTTTGGTCCTAATATAAGCATAGATAACATGATGTATTTTCGTTTCATGCATAACCACGGTGGTAATTTATAATTTATCAACATAATTGGCCATGTACTGTGAATGTTGCTTTGAAAACCAAAAGGATTCACTCCATCTGTAGATAATGCAAGACGAAGGTTTCTCGACTCATTTCCAAATTTAGGATACTCATGATCGATTCTCTTCCACTGAGGAGAGTCTGTCGGGTGATGTAGTATCCCGTCTTTAATTCTTGTATCTGCATGCCATGTTAATTGTTCTGCAGTCTCCTCACTTCCATATAGGCGTCTAAACCTTAGAATGATTGGAAATTACCATACAACATTAGTAGGAATAGATTCATCTTTCTTGTATCGAGAAGCACCACACTTTGGGCATTCTTTAAGTGATTTGTGGTCCTTGCGAAACAGTATACAGTCATTTGGGCAGGCATGTATTCTTTCAAAGATCATACCCATAGAGAGTAGCATTCGTTTGGCATCATATGTTCAGTTCGGGAGCTCATTGTCTTCTGGAAGCATGTCATTCAAGAGGGAAAGTAGTTTCGTAAAACTATCGTCACTCCACCCGTTATCTGCTTTCAAATTATACAGCTTCAGTACGGCTGACAATGCTGTATATTTAGTGCAACCAGCATAAAATGGCGTCTTTGCACAACTTTTTAACTTCTCAAACAATTTTGGGCAATCACGAAGTTCATCTTCGAAGTTCCTTGTCATTTTCTCAATACGATCTTCATCATCATTCACATCTATAATCACATCCTCCATACGGTCATCTTCATTGTTCGTGTTTGTAATCATATTAGATGATCCATAAAACGCAGTGTCGCCCCAGTCACTACTTACATTCGTTGTTTCCCCATGTTTATTCCAACATGTATAACTTTGATCTATTCCGTGACAGATCAAGTGTACTTCCAACTCATCTGGACTAATTTGTTTTGAATAACAACAGCGTAAACACGGAAAAAGGATTTGAGAAGAGTCACATGCATGATCTTTTGAAAACTTGATAAATTCTTTCACGCCTTCTTCATACTCTTTTGTCAACCGATTGGCATTCATCCATTCTTTATTTATATTCATCCTATTTGAAATCCATAGGATGATTATATAGGTTAGAGGAGAAATGACTTCTCAAACCTTTTCTGGATAACCTAGAACTCCTTCCAAGGAAATAATGTGACCATGAAACAATACTTCTTAAACAAAATATGGGGAATTTATAATATTGTAATAAAGACAAAGCTCTCTAAAAACACCCAAAACAACCTCCATATTATCGGAGTAATCCTCTTATATATTGTAATACACCAAGAAGTATTCTAAAAAAACGAAAATGGAGGTGTCTAGAAAGATATTAAAGATCTAGTTCATCAGTTCCATGAAATAGATAGAGCATTGGTGATCCCAAATGGAATTCATAAATACTTTAAATTTCCATATCGACTTTAAAAATCTATCTTTTGAGTATCCTCTTCCCAAACCCTCAACTGTTGGTACCCTGATCTCTAGAAAATTTTCAAAAACCAATAGAACCTTATAAGATGGTCAAACAAATCATCAATTATAGGCAATATGTAATTATTCATTACTATCACCTAGCTATGACTACGGTAGACTGTTAAAATTAATAGGATATGATATGACTTCATTGAAAACAGAATTGGAAAATCTCATAGTGACATGATCATATAGATAGAACCATTTCCCTAAAGATCTTCTAGCTGATCTTTTAGCTCCTCTAAATCGGCCAGAGCCTTATGATGTGATGGAATGGAAAATGGGATCTTCCTGTGAAGAAAATATATAGAAAACTCAAACACTCATTGGGGAGGTTATCCCATGAAGTCCTCTAGAAATGATTTTTTGTACTTTTCCATGACCACTGGAATTTCACATGAAGAACACTTCTCAACAACCCCAAGGAAAACCTTGGAAAAATGACATGATAGGAACCATAACATAGAAGCAACTTGTCATACCCTCCATGGTTATAGATCAGAATCTCCATAAAAGACATGGAATCTCATGTTAAGAGTAAGTAACTGAACCCAATGGTGATAATAGTCATCTAGTGCACTAAATCCAATAAAAAAATCCAAGACGATAATGAGGTCAGAAAAAACCAGGTCCAAAACATGGAATTCCAAAATTTCCTCCATGCCAAGTACCACAACACAACTCTCAAAGAATATGAAACCATGACCATTTTTCCTACCCAAAAGGGTCAGGAAATACATGAAATAATTCATAAACTCTACCGTCATAACCAAGTAATAAAAAAATATGTGAAATTAATGACTAGGATTCACCATTTTGAAATGAAACCAATACTATAGAAGAATTAAAAAAAATTCACCTCCAATTGTGATTGGCTAAGATTATGAGTCCTCATTAATGACCTCTACTGCATTGATTTTTTCTGGATTAGACTCGTCTATGTATTATTTCCCTATTAAGAATCCCCCTTTCTTTTAGGATGTGATCCTCCACCATTTGAAGCCTCTTATTTTAACTAATATCCTTTAAAAACGTGGAGCCTACACCACCCATTAATGGAACACCATTGAGACCAATATTTCAATCAAAATATTCCTCTCAAATCAATACCTTGGGAAACACCTAAAAATAGGTTGGTAGACTTAGAACAATAAGAATAAATCTGATATATTTCCTCAAACCCATCTCAAAATTAATAGCCATAAGATAATCGTTCGTGGGGAGATAAAGAGATACATGAACCAAATGAAAACACCAAAACATAAGAATAACTAAAAAAATCTAATGAAGTAGTGGGAAATCATAAAAACAACCCATAGTCAAGATCAAAACATAACCACAATCCCAAACCACCCATGGAAACTGAAGATTCAACATGAAGAATAGTTGGCCAAACACTTACCCATTCCAAACATAATTAATTAATGAAAATTCAATTTGAATCACCTTAAGGAGGAGGACCCGTTGGCGGAGGAGAAGGAGGTGTCGAAAGTGGAGGCACCGGAGGCAGTGCGGAGGCAGCGCGGAGGCAGGGCGGAGGCAGGGCGGAGGCAGCGGAGGCAGTGGAGGCAGCGGAGGAGGAGGAGGAGGAGGACGCAGTGGAGGAGGAGGCAGCGGAGTAGGCAGAGGAGGAGGAGGCGCCGGTGGAGGAGGAGGAGGATGAGGCCGTGGACTAGGAGGAGGAGGAGGAACCGCTGGTGGAGGAGGAGGAGGACGAGGCTGCGGTGGAGGATGAGGAGGAGGAGGCGACAGCCGGAGGAGGAGGAGGAGGTGGCCGGAGGAGGAGGATAAGGAGGAGGCGGCGGCGGTGGCGGAGGAGGAGGAGGTGGCGGCGGTAGCGGCGCAGAGGAGGGCTTCCGCGAGAGCTTGACCGGGTGCAAGGAGGAGGAAGAGGACCCACGGGTTTTTAACAAATCCGCGTGAGCCTTTATCAGTGCTAGTAAAAAGCGCTGATAAAGGGTGTATTTATCAGTGCTAAAATGAAAAGTGCTGATAAATACAACCTTTATCAGCTCTTTTTTAGCGCTGATAAATAATCCCTTTATCAGTGCTAAAAAAACGCTGATAAAGGGGCAAGCCTTTATCAGCGCTTGTTTTAGCACTGATAAAGTGTACCTTTATCAGCGCTTTTGTTAGCGCTGATAAAGGCCCGCCCCTTATCAGTGCTTTTGTTAGCGCTGATAAAGGCCCGCCCCTTTATCAGCGCTTTACTGTTAGCGCTGATAAAGGCAGGTGCATGTCTTGCCCAGTTTTGTGGTAGTGTCACCTACCATGAAAGAAATATCCTTCCTCTGGTTATCTGTATAATTTTTCATCCTTATCTAAGTAATTATTATATGCTTATAAATCAACTAAACTTTTTCTTCCATATCTTCTACAAATTCTAGTCCAATCAAATTCCTTTCACATACTTCATCCCAAAAAGCTACAGTTCGACACCGCTTTCCATATAATGCCTCAAAAAGTGACATCTGTATACTAGAATGAAAACTGTTATTATAAGAATACTAAAATAAAGAAATATGTTGGTCCCAAATTCCCTGGTAATCCATTGAACAAGCACGGAACATATCTTTCAAGGTCTGAATTGTTCGTTTTGACTGCCCATATGATTACGGATGAAAAGCAATACTAAAATTTAATTCAGTACCCAATGGCTTCTGAAGTCCTTTTCAAAAGTTAGAAGTGAACCTAGGATCACGATAAGATACAATGGAGAGAGGAACTCCATGTAACCTGACTATCTCTTTAATATACAATCAAGAAAGTTGATCTAGAGACAGAGTATCTCGAATAGGAAGAAAATGAGTAGATATAGTCAATCGATCAATAATATCCAAAATTACATTATTACCTCAAAAAGCCTTTAGTAATCCAACTACGAATTCCATGGACACATTTTCCCATTTCCAATCTAGCACTAGAAAATCCTGAAGCATCCCTTTGGATAACTAAAGTTCTTCTTTAACCTATTGACAAGTTAAACACTTCCCAATAAATTCAGTAATATCTCTTTTCATTCCATCCCACCAATAATACTCCTGAAGATCCCTGTTCATTTTAGAACTACCAGGATGAACTGATAATGGAGAACTACGAGCTTCAAATAACAACTCTTTCTTCAACTATGAGTCACAAATCACATATAACCTCTTTCCAAACCTCAAAACATAGTATTTATCAATGTTAAATTTAGGTAACTTACCCTTCTCAACCAATTATACCTTTTTCTACAACTCACTATATTCTTTCTACGCTTTATTAATTCTTTATAATAGATATGATTTCACTAGAACCTGAAAAAAATAGAGGAGTTCCCTAAACCAACAACTTCCAATACAAAATTCAAGAAATCAAAAACCAAAGGATATTATTCTAAAAATATAATGGTTAATGTAGCATTACTCTTTCGACTCAAAGCATCAGCCACTTTATTTTCCTTTACCATATGGTAATGGATCATTCAATCATAATCATTGATTAATTATATCCATCTCCTCTATCTCATGTTTAATTATTTCTATGTGAATATATACTTCAAAATTTTGTGATAATAATATATTTCATACTTTGTGCCATACAAATGATGCCTCAAAATTTTTAATGAAAAAACTACAAAAGCTAATTCCAAATCATGTGTAGGGTAATTTAACTCATGAGGTTTTAATTGACATGAAGCATAGGCAATTACCTAATCATTCTTCATAAGGACACAGCCAAGTCCATTCAACGAAGCATAATTATATATAACAAATTCACCATTTCTGGAAGGCAGTTCCAAAACTAGAGAATTCACCAATATGCTTTTCAATTATTAAAAACATTCATCACATTCTTTTTCTATATGAACTTAACACCTTTTCGAGTTAACTTAGTCAGTGGGATAGATAATCGTGAAAACATTTCACCAAACCTCCTATAATGACCTACTAAACCAAGAAAACTAAGAATCTTGGTTATATTAATGGGTCTTGGACATTCTTTAACAACATTTGTTTTAGTATGATCAATAGTTATTCCATATTTAGAAACAATGTGACCAAGGAATGAAATTTGTTGTAACCAAAACTCACACTTTCTGAATTTCCCATACAGTTTCTTTTTTTTAAGGTTTCAAAGACAACCCTTAAATGACTTTCATGCACCTCTTTACTTTTAGAATATACCAAAATATAATCAATAAACAAAACCACAAACTTATCCAAGAACTCACAGAAAATTTTATTCATACGATCCATGAATACTGCAGGTGCATTTGTTAACCCAAAAGGAATAACTAAAAATTCATAATGGCCATATCTAGTACGAAACACAGTCTTCAAAATGTCTACTTCCTTTACTTTCAACTGATGATACCCCGACCTCAAGTCAATCTTTGAAAAATATTGAGCTCCCTAGAGCTGATCAAACAACTCATCGATATGAGGCAAAGGATACTTGTTTTTAAAAGTTATATTATTCAAGGCTCTACAATCAATGCAAAGTCTCATTGAACCATCTTTATTTTTAACAAACAAGACAGAAGCACCCCCATAGTAATGTGCTAGGTCGAATTAAACCATTATCTAAAAACTCCTACAATTTCTTCTTCAACTCTAAAAGTTCAATTTGATCATTCTATAAGGGGGTTTTGAAATTGGCTTAGCTTCAAGAACTAAGTCAATAGTAAATTCAACATCCTAATCAGGTATTATACAAGAAAAATCATCAATAAAAACATCAAGATAATTATTTACCACTAGCACATCATTAATCTAAATATTTCCTTTGTTTTCAACAATATGTGAAAGGTAGAATTAATTTCTATCATTCACTAGTTTCTTAAATTCGTGATATGTTATCAAAATTAAGGGTTCATTCTTGTACAAAAACTGAAATTACATCTGAAAAGAAACCTCTTTATCCCTGCAGTCAATCTTATCATGATAAACAGAAATCCAATCCATACTCAAAATAACATCAAACTCTACTAGAGTAAAAACAATAAGGCTTTTAGGTAGATTATTTTCGCAAACAAGTACAGGAAGGTTGTTATAATTTCTTTTTGTCTGAACATTTTTTCCAACTATTTTTACCACAAGTTCAGGATTCATATATTGAGATGTAATTTCCAATTTACTATAAAATTTCTCAGAAATGAAAAAATGTGTAGACCTTGAATCAAACAACACATTGGTATAATCTGAATAAACAAACAATATACCTAATACTACATCATTTGATGGCCCAAAATCTGATGAAGTAGTTGTAGATGATTTCACCCCCCCCCCCTTTCTACTTATATTCTGGTTTATTTCCTTTATTTGAGTTCTTAGTTGGACATACATTTGCATAATTTCCGATTTCATTGCACTAAAAACATTTTACTGCCTGTAAATCATATTTTGTCTTACCATTACCCAGATCTTTTTCAGTGCAATTAAGAGCCTTATCTCTCATTTTACCACATCATAAGAACTTACTATAATTCAAAAGGCATTACCCAATGTTCTTTTTACCAAAATTTTCACAAACTACAAACTTAAGTTTCTTACCATCAGAATGTTTTGAAGAGTTCCTCCCTTTCATCTTCCACCTTGAACTCTTATTCTGTTGTTTTTCAACGAATACTTAATCATCGGAAAACTCCATTTCCACCTTCTCCTCACATCGAAAAAGTTTTGCATAACTTTTGAACTCATGAGAAGCTAAACCCCTTTGATACTCTTGATTTAATCCTGAGTAAAATCTATTTATTTTACTATCAATATCCTAAATGAAATTTGGATCATACCTTTCCAGTCGAGTGAATTTTTCTTCATAAATAGCCATTGATTCATCCTCCTACATCAATTCCAAGAATTTTTTTCCCATTCTAATTTAAACATCCTTATGAAAATATTTCTCAAGGAACATACCTTTGAATTCATCCTAATCAAGAGCATCAATCTTCTCATTAACCCTGATATTTTTAACCATCAACCACCACTGATCAGTTTCACCTTCAAAATGGTAAATAGCAAGAATAACCTTTTGTTTTTCTGAACACCATAGGACATTGAAAATATTTTCCAATGCTTTAATCCACCCATCAGCTAGCATAGGGTTATATGATCCCCAGAATTATGGGGGATTTTGTCTCATGAAATGCTCCACTACTGACATGTTCTTTTGTGGTTGATCTGGCTGATCTCATGCATGGATACCACCACCATTCATATCCTGATTCAACTATGCCATCACTATAACAAACTATTCAGTTCTGATTCTAACCATCTCAGGTTTCTTATTTGGAATATTATTTTCCTCTTGATGTCATCCCCTCATAGATTCCATGTTTCCTCTATAGAAAACCATTCTGAACATAGAAATATCTTAGGTGAAGCAATATGGTAATCTTTAAATGATATATCACTTCAATATTACCACAAATTAATTTATGGATATTAATTAAATAATATCCTAACTCCTAAAGTTATCTAAATATACCTTTGATACCAACTATAAGTCCCCAAACTTAAACATTACATAATTATTTAAGTTAATATCGGTCGTTTTGTCGATATTCAGTACTTGAGTAAAAAATAAACTTGTTTGATGTAAATTATCCATGTGGTAAAAATTCCATCATATCTATAATATTATTCATGATTTATATATAATATATATCACATATATCCAGTATATATATGTATTTATAATAGTACATAAAATTTGGTGCTAAGAAATGAAATGCATTGTTCATGGATTCGGTAAGTCGTACGTACACATGAACACTACTTTCATTTATTTTTAATATTTAAATGAATGAAAAATAGATGATACATAGGTATATTATAATTATATTATAATGTCATATTTTATATAAGTTACATAAGTTCATTAACACCATCCTTTATATGTTCCATGTATGGGATGAACAAGTAATATCACTTTGAGGAGGCGGTCGTTTGCACTTCCTCAAATGAAATTATCATATTTACACATTATGGAAATCATAAATGTATACTGTAAATGAAAAATACAGAAGCATAGAGATAATATAAGTATAATATATATCATATATAAATTCAGTTCCATAATATTGTCCACCATGAGAGGAGGTAGGGTAAAAACGAACAATCATCGTTTCGTGAGGCCGTAGTTCATCGTACATAGAAATAGTATGTTCGTATCCATTAGATGGAGGTATGTGTAAGTGTAGTTAGAATAATTCTCATAAAAAATCCTAGTATATTTAGGATGTTCTTTTTGTTATGTAATCAATTAATAATAATAAAATAGGGAGTGGAGAAGGAAAATAAAAGAAAAGAACTTGAGAGAAGATGTTACCTCTAAATCGGGTAACTCCCTTTGATTTGATCCAAAAGTCTTTATTGAATTGCCTTCTTCCCAGGGTAAGTCTTATAGGAGGAATATAGGGATGTTGGTAGATTATTTGGGTAGAGTTTGGATGAGTCAATTGGCTTGAGAGGTGTGATTAAATGGGTATAGGTTATTCCCCTTTATAAGAGGGATGAGGGTCACTTTAGGAAGGTATTGAAAATATTGTTTTATTATAAAATGATTTTCGATTTCAAATGGTCCCAAAGTCATTTATTTCAAAGATAATATGTTTTTGGGTTGAAAAAATCTAAACCAATAGGTTTTATATGGGTATAGGTCACAAATATAACCTTATCTTTTAGCTTTAACCCTTAGTTAACTAATTTAACTCTTACCATGTCTTCTTGTATATTCATACTATATGGTTAATATAGTTACTATAAAATACCAATTGAACCTCAAGTGGTTCATTAATGACATTTTCAACATTATATAAGTCATTTTTCTAAATATTAGATTTTTAGGACTATTATTTCATTTAATAAAATAGTATTTTTTTTAAAACTCATTTATGTAAATTTTTATACTATTCATATCATGACTTTTTAAAAATCCATAAAAACTTGATTATTTCAAAAAAATCATTAATTAAAAGATAAAAAGTAATAATCATCCACAAAATTCGTGTATGGAATAAAAAGTTTCAAAATATATTTATTTTAATATTTATAATTTCATTTATTTAAATCATTCATTAATAAAGAAATCACTACATCATCATTATGTCATAAATAAATTTAGTTATTTTACGTATAAAAATTATAAATAAAATACCATGATATAATAAATATTTATATATTTCTAATTACTATTTATAGTTGAAGATTTAACTTATATAACCGCATATAAAAAATTTAAATAAAAGATACATGTTTATGTTATATTTTTATTTACTTTAAATTAATTCTTATATAATGTCATTTTCACATCCAAGTGGCTCCATGGGGTCACAAAATAGACCCAAGGATTCCCATGGTCCGAAATATCTCATCCAATAGGATTAAAATATGTGTTAGGGTAGTTTAATATTATTATAATATTATTTTTCAGTGCTTTTGATTACCATATCATGTATATAGTAAGATATACATAATGGTTACTTACCATTATAGTGTAGATATTTCTACATACACTATTTAATGGTAATGTCCATAGATCAATTTTCATAACAAAGAGGTTATAAAAGATCCCATGCTATAATCAGAACCTTGAGATACTATGACAGTAATCTTAAACTAAGTTCATATGGTCTAGATATATATTACTAAATGGAAATAGTATATGTTTTATAATTAGGTGTTGGGGGATCTTAATAATTTAATCTTCTTCTCATAAATTTTTCTCTTGGTGTTCTTGAGTAATGATATCATGCGGACATACCATCCAATAGGAACTCCACATGTTTTGGTGTCATTAGATGTTCCCATATACAGTGTGTAATGGTCTCTTAACTTGATATCATTGCCAATGTATTCCATTTTATCATGTACATTGATTCTAGATGAAATCCATGATATTGAAATCGTAGTGAGGTACTTTCTGTTGGTTGCATCATTGGTGGCATGAAATTGGTTGAATGGCCAAGAAAAAATTTATCACCTCCAAGTTAAGGAGGTTAAATATCTCAGACCATGTTGATTATGATGGTAGTACCATGATAAATACATGGACATGGTTTTCCAAAGTAAATCTGTCCAGTTATGTCAAAAAATTATAAATCAAGGAAAAGGGTGATGATACGAGTGTGTATCCTTGTTTATGAGATATTAAAGACCAATAGATTATATTACACAGTACATGTTCGTAGATTGGTTTTCATTGTTGTGACAATATTTATCTCTTTAGGGACCATGATGGGTTTCTAGATCTCACCCTAGGTCTATGAATAGTATTCAATACTATCGAGATAATGGCCTAGAGGGTCACACATAATAGTGTATTTTGGAATCTTCCTTATTCAATTGAATAGGAGTTTTGGACATGGTTGGCCTCGTCACTGGGGTTTGGGATTTTTCCAAGGATAAACGATCATCAATGTAATAAATAAATTCATATTATTCAAGTTAAGAATAATGGGTATTGAATTTTTTTTATTAAATGTGTTTACAAGTTTTAATTAAATACAAGAAAAATATTATTTTAATGAATATTAAAATATTCAATGTCCAATAAATATTTTTGGGAATGACGAGTCGGGTTAATGGATCATTTATTATCACAAAATATATTTATTATATCACAAGAAAGTGATAATAATATTTATGACTCATTTTAGTAGTCAAAATATGTTTTTTATAGTGCATTAATTATTCGGGAGCCAAAGAGGCAATTCTAGATAATTTAATTTCACACTATAAATAGAGGCAGAGGTGCATTCTCCAAATACTATTCATGGTATTTCTCTCTCTTATCCTATCTCTCCCATATTATAGAGAGAGAGGCTCTAAATATATGATTTCGGATCAAGCTATCTCTCATACATCGCAAGCAAAGCAATGCGGTGATCACTATAGCATCAAAGGCACCGTCAAATCTCTATGCTAGCACCCATATTTTTGATGAACGGTGCTCTCGTAGTTTCTTAAAGCACATGTGTAAGATCTAGAGAAATTTGACTTCAGATTTTTTGATCAGCAATCACCAACGATGAGCAGACATCATGTGCAGCTTCGGATCTAAAACAAGTATTGTACTGTTTTATTTTTGTGCTTAAAACTCTTTATGTGTGATTCTCAGCTTAAACTATATAGTGATTCACCAACATCAATGATCTCATGTCATGCGTTAATGAAAAATTTTAAAAACCCATTTTGGGGCTTCTGCTGCATGTATGGTACCTTTATTCTTGGGTGAATAGCCCATTTTGAATGGTGATATGTCCAAAGAAGTTGTTCCTAAAAATATTGAGGCACTAAAATTCATTTTTGAAAATGAAATATCAATTCTATATCCTTTTTATAGGCATCCATGGTCTCCCCATAATTTATTCTTGGGCTAATAGTGATGTAACAAATATCTAACCATTGATCCTCTTTGAACAAATTGATTAAATCATTATAAATAGTGGTCAGGTAGAAGACTATATTCTCATTCTATTTGGAAAATTCTAGATGCATGGAAACAATAACACTCATCAACTTTTATTGGACACGAGACTCTCTAACTACTTCATTATATGACTTAAAAATAAATGAATCTTTTATATAATTCTATTTTCTAGGAGTATACATAAAGTCGAAGTCAAACATCAAGATATACTTCATCCATCATAATTTCCTTAAGTTCAAAACTCACTAAGAAAAGATATGTTTCAAGCACTAATGATCAGGTGATATTATGAACTTTACACAATAAAGATAGTGGTGGAAGGTCTTCAAGTTATAGATCACAACTACTAGTTCTAGGTAATGTCTCAAATAATTCTTTTCATGTGTTCTAAAATTACTTTATCCATAAGCCACCATATGATCTCCCTTCATGAGGACACAACCCAAACCCGATCCATACATGAAACAAAAATCAACATAACCCTGACCTGGTTCTAGAAATATGAGGAGGGGTGCTAATATAGTGACACGGGATTCTCATGCATGGATAATACATCTTTTTAAATTAATATTCACTACATTTCACAAACACGCACTTGAGAAGCATAATAGTTTAGTTCCATTGGAAACTTGGAATACAATTTTATAATCTAGTGAAAGATATTCAATGTTTCCCACTAAGATCTTCCCATTTAATACTCTTCATAGACATACCCTAAAAATACCTTTCTTCATAACTTGGGGAAAGGAAACATAAGAAATGGTGATCTCAGATTCTCACTAAGAGTAAATATAAGAGATATTAATATATGATCATATAAAATCATAAGATAAGTATAATGGTATGTGATAATTAACATAAATTATTAATTTCATACCCAACCTATTATTGATCATAAACATTAGTAATGGAATAAAGATTGGAAATTTGTAATACATGAATCATAATAAAATCAAAGAACATGAGCCATGAGAGAAAAACATCTACATAAGACATGGATTTTGTGGCATACACAAAAGCATAAAAAATATTATGTCAATTATACCAATCAAGAAGTTCATAACATGTTAGTCTTGGGATAACCACCCATGTACATGATTTGGGCATGGGATAACCTCCCATGTACCCTCTTTTAGGATTAGTCTAAAAACCATGTACCCTCTTTTTTGACTGACCTCCTATATACCCTTTGAGATTGAAGAACATTTATCACTACAACATAAATCTCCTTTAGTGGCGGTCTTTTAGCGGTGGTTTTTAAAACCACTACTAAACCTTTTTTTAAAAGGGTTTAGTGACAGTTTATTAAAAACCACCGCTAACCCCCCCCCCCCCCACCCACCCAACCCCGACCCCCCTCTCTAACCCCCCTCTCCCCACGACGCCGCCTTCTCCACCCAACCCAGTGACGCCACCTTCTCCCCCTAACCCCGGTGAGCCCCGACCCACGCGACGCCGCCTTCTCCCCCCGGTGAGCCCTGAACCCTAGATCAGCTCCCCACTCGTGCCACCGGTGACCTCGCCACCCATAAGCACACCCCACCGCCCATCAGCACGCCTCGCCGCCCATCGCCGCTGAACCCCCGAAGCCCTAGCTCGGTTCCCAGGTATGGTAATTGATACCTAGTGAGTTCCCCAATATACTAGGTTTATTTTTAGTACATTTTAGGGTATCCAATTTTGTACATTATTTTTATCCCCTTGTTGACAATTTTGAGAAACCAATGAGTGTCTAATATTATTTTATGTTCTGTTCCAGATACCATGGTGCAAGATATTGATTGTATTTTCCAAAGAGTTCACCTTTGGTTTATTTTTAAAATACATTATATAATGGTTTTGAAATTGAGGTATTGAATTATAATCCTATTGGTTTTTGTATCAATGGTCTTTTTTTAATGTGTTATCAAAAGTGGGGTTATTAGAAGACTTGGATTTTTAACCATAATTTTAAAGAAACTCTTTCTCATGTTTCATAATTTATAATGAAAGTGAGTTTTCCAACCCATTTTAAAATTATAAATGATGGTTGTTTTATAATCATGAAATGAATTATGACATAGTTTAATTTTTACATGTAGTTCAAAGATCTATATTAACATTTCAGTTCAAACTAGAATATATTAAATGTTTTATAAATGTAATTTCCAAGATTCCATAGGGATATCCCACATGGCATGTTTAGTTCACACCATACATACACATCTTGGTGTATGTAGATCTTAGGTTTCTCTTTTAGGTTCATAGTTTCTTTTATTCATTGATTCTTAGTTTGGACCATTTATGGATAAGTGGTGTATATTTAGTGGATATGGTTCACTAGTGGTGATGCAGGAGGTGTTCAAGTTCCATTTGTTTTTTCCCTTGGAATGTTGTAATGGCCATTTTTTCCAGGTGTAGGTTATACTTCTATTATATTTAATTCATTTTTATTTTTTTGGAAGAATTTTTTTTTAATAATTATCTATTTTATTATTCATCTATTTCATTTAATATTTTTTCATTTTCAAGGAATTCCAATTCATGGAATTGTAATTATTATTTTTTAATATATTTGTCTTTTATTTATTATTACCATATAAGGATTATACCATTCTCAGGTCCATGGTCTTGATACCTCTGATTTTGTTTAGATTCTATAAGTATCGAGAATTCCCTTTATCCCTTATGGAAAATTGGTTTTGGTAACATATCAACTCATCCAGTGTAGGTTCATTAAAAATGGTATTAGAAAATTGGTTTCCAAAAAGGGACCCAAGTTCTAAATGAAATATATTTTAATATGGGTGAATTAGGGTTTGATTGAGTTTGTTTTATTGTTGGGACTCTAGAAGTAGTTTATTAGTGAGTTCTTGATCACCACCCATTATGATGGAACTTCAGCCACTATGGGTTGTTGAGATTTGAATATTGAATTTAAGAATTCTTATTTATTACCAGTTATGGTGTATAGATCCTAATTTTAATTTTATTAGGTTTCATAGGGGTTTCCCTGGATTTATGGTGAAAATGGAAATAGGATCAATGGAATGAATTTTGAATTCACAACCTAATAAATGGGGTAGTTACTTAACTCAAGATCTTAGATATGTTTCAAAAATTAATGCCTGAATAACTTCTATCCCATCAAACCATGGGGTTGGTTCTGGAATAAATTTTCATCCCATTTGGATTTTTTACTTATAACACTTCATTATAGGGTCATTGGATTTTTTACATAAACCCTTGTGAGCGATCCCTAAACCCCACCTCTCCTCCCCGCCATCGTCCAGTCATCTGTTCCACTTCCCCCCAACACCCGACCTCGAACCCCCTTCTCCCCCCGACCCTTGCGACCCCACCTTCTTCCCCCGACCCCCGCGAGACCCAAACCCTAGCTTGCCTCCCTGCCACCAGTGAATTTTATTTAGGTCAGTGTTTCCATTTCATTGAATTTTATTTAAGAGATTTATGTGTGCATGGATTTATAAATTAATTTAAAATCCAGATGATGAGGCTGTGGGTTATCTAGGTTTGGTTTATAATGGTTTTATATAAATTAACTTCGTTTTCATATGGATTAAAGGTTTTAATTTTATGTTTCAATGAAATTTTGATGTAAATTTTTATTTTATACATTTGACATGTTTGATAAAATTAAAAAAAAATTGTTTTATATAAGAAAAACACATGGTCATTCAATTTTAAGGGAAATTGGTTTTTCAAAGTGGGTTACCCTTTGGGGGTTAAATGGTTTCCATGTTTAAAAGGGACATGTTGTTTTATGAAATGGAATTGTGATTCATTTGGGTTATGTTGGTTGTGTTTTGGAAATGATTATGATTTACATTATATTTTTGTTTGGATTCCAAAACATTTTAAAAAGGGATTTACATATGTATATATTATATGTGATAATTGAAAGGCTTGGATGGATCTTTGTGATGTGATATTTGAGTTGATTGGTTCTTTGTTCCCTTTTTGAGCCCCTTTTCATTTATTTATGATGTCATGTGTATCCATGTGATGGTTTTTTGTGATGTGATTCATGATTTTCTTATGGGTGGGGGCTCATTATAAGCTAAATGTGGGATGTGGGAAGGATTTCATTATTATTCTAGCCTTTGGATATTATTATTTTCATTATATGACATTCACTTTAAAAGTTTATCACCTCGTTTTTTTATTTTATAGGGAACCCTAGGATATTAAGTGGGAACTCATGGGATGTTTCTAGGTTTATTGATATTAAGAACTTTCTAGTTACCACTAGTTATACAAAATACCGAGATAGTGGGGTGTCACGGATGAGATTGGGTTTAGAGTGACTTGTTTGATGGATGTGTGATCATTAACATGATAGAAATAGGTCCAATTTTTTATGTATTATACTTGTCCAATTAGTTCTTAATGTGTTTCCTCATGATATGTATCATGTGTTATTCCTTTAATTATTTATTAGCTTGTGTATTTCTTTTTTACTTGGATGGAATTTCATTGAAGCATTGATCCTCCAATGATTTAGTACTGATATTGATTAGTGTTGTTCCACTTGTTTATTGGAATACTTTATGACTTTCTATAGGGAATTTTTCATCATAGTTATCCATGTTTTCTTACTTACTTTGAGTTTGTTGAGTTAAAGCTTTCAAGTAATGGGAATTTTTTAAAATTTTCTAGCCATTATTAGAAATTCCTTTGATATGTTTTTAAACCATGTAAGGGTTTTTTTATGAAAGGGGTTATGTTTTAAGGATAGATGAATGAGTTTTGAATTGGAATTGTTTCAGGAAAAACATCTTTATACCATGTTTTAGAAATGTTGTGCATTGATAAAGTGCATGTTTTATATTTTATTTATTTATATATCATGTTAATGGAAAAAACCTATTTTTTCAACTAGTATATATGAATATCTTTCCCTATTTAGTAGTAATTATGTGTTTTAATTTTTTTTTAATATTGTGTAGGCACATTTTTATATACATGGATAAAAGCTGGATCACATTACCAAGGAACACACCTTAGTGTGTTAAGGGTTTGAATAAGTTTTTAGATTTTACAATTTATAATTTATCCATTGAAGGGAGAATAAGATGTCCATGTCCTAAAAGTAAATTTAGAAGATGGTTGAAGAGAGATGAAGTTTATGAACATTTAATACTGAAGTGATTCCCTGATTAATATTTGTGTTGGATTTGGCATATAGAATCGAACGTTACAGAAAGGTTGAGCACTGATGTTAATCCACAGAATGAGCTCCCAACTTCATCGAAAATGGAAAATGAAATACAAAACCCCATAAATGATGCATTTTTCACTCCAAGACACCACTATCAACATCAAAACATAAAAGAACCACCAGATGAGGGTGCTACAAATTCCAACGTGACAAGTGATGTTTTTGAGACTGTAACACAACCAGATAAATATTGTAACATATCATTGGATCTTCCTCTTGATTCTGTGGAGAAAAATGTAAGAGAAAACTTTACTGAGGAAAATATGTTTCATGATTTAGTTGATGATGTAAATCAAGAGTTGTATAGTGGATATTTGAAATATTCAAATCTTTCTTTTCTGCTGAAGTTGTACCATATCAAATGTCTATGTGGAATTACAAATAAGGCAATGTCCATGATATTGGAGTTGTTGTGTGATGCATTTCCTGAAGAAAAAATTCATGATCCTTTTTATGATATGAAAAAAGTTGTTAACGGGCTTGGTCTTAATTATAAAAAAATACATGTGTGTCCCAATGATTTTATGCTTTATTGGCAAGAGGATTCAAGTATACAGAATTGAAAAAAACTTATTCTTCTATATGGAAGTCAATGGGTGATGTTGGAATTTTGAATCAACATAATTTCATGAAGAAGAAGAAAGGGAACACACCTATAAAGGTTTAGCATTGCTTTCCTTTAAAGCCTCAATTTAAAAGATTATTCATGTCATCTAAACCCACCAAACACATGAAGTGGCATTCTGTAGATAATAACAATGATGGGTTAATGAAACATCTACGATATTCACAATCGTGGAAGACATTTGATTCGTTACATCTAGATTTCACAGTTGATCCTATGAATGTTTTATTGGGATTGGTTTCCAATGGATTCAACCAATTTGGGACTTTGAGTACAAGTTATAGCATTTGTCCAGTTGTTTTGATCCCTTACAATCTACCTCCGTGGATGTGAATGCAACAAACATCTTTTATCATTTTTATGATTATTCCTAGAAAACAAATGCCTATAAATGATATTGATGTATACTTGTAGCCTTTTATTGAAGAATTACAGGAGTTATGGAGCAATGGTATTGAGACATTTGATGCTTCTTCTAAAACAATGTTCAAAATGAATGTTTCTTTAATGTGGACCATTAGTGACTTCCCTGGGCTTGGGAATTTATCTGGTTGTAAAATTTACATGGTTTTAGATTGTTCTGTTTGTAACTTTGATTTTGATCCCAAATTAATACCTTACAGTAGAAAATGGTGCTTCTTGTGCCATCTAATATTTCTCAATGCATCTCATAGATTTCAGCTGAACAGATCAAAATTTAATAATTTCATTGATCGAAGACCACTTCCAAAGTTGTTAACTGGTTCTGAAATATTGACACAACTTGAAAATGTTGAAATAGAATTTGGGAAGGTTCATCATTTGAATGATAGTGGGAAACGGGTTCGAATTTCATCATCAAGTGAAATCAGAATGCAACAATGGAAAAAACTGTATTCTTAAAACTTCTGTATTGGGAATTTAATTTTTTATAGAATAATCTTGGTGTGATGTATATTGAGAATAATGTCTGTGACAATTTTATTTTCACATTGCTTAATGAGCATGTAATGTCGAAGGATCCTCTCAATTCTCATAAAGACTTACAAGTAATGAACATAAAACGTGATATCTAGACAGATGACGACATAAAGTATGCTCTGGTAATTTTTATTGACCTTGTGTAGTGGAGATAATCTTTTCTCCATCGTTTTTTGCTGTTATGATGCATTTAACTGTGCATTTGGTTGAAGAAGCTAAATTAGGAGGCCCAGTTCATTATTGATGGATGTATCCAATTGAGAGGTACTTTATTTATATGTTTTTTAGTTAAGTAAACAATTTTTGGCACTTAATTAAATGCATAATTACGTTTATTTTATTTCATAGATATCTTGTGAATTTGAATTCATATGTGAGAAATAAAGCTCAACTAGAAGGCTCTATTATTGAAGGTTATTTAGCTGAGGAGTGTCTTACCTTTTGTTCTAGATACTTGGATGATATTGAGACAAGATTTAATCAAGTTGGGCATGTTGAAGACACATCGACTAAATCTCAAATACATCATAAATCAAAAATATTTCCTGTTATTGGCGGATCAGTTGGGAGGAACTCAAACGTGACACTGACAGAATTGGATTATTATTACAGGCACATAGATATATGCTGCTGAATAGTGAAATGGCCGATCCATTTATTGAAGAGTTGAGGATACAAACAAAGAGACAAATTCTATTGTGGAATTGCAAATATGTTCCACTTCTAGTTCATCATGGGCATACTGGAGGGTCACTGTTATAGGTACAAATTTAAATATAAATAAATTTATTGCACTTTTTTATACTAATTGTTTATTCCTTAAAGATGAAAAAAATGAAACTGTGGAGAAAAATATAAAAAGTGCAGATGTATGGAATATGAATGGAGAGAAGATAGTTGTCTCATTTGATTCATATGGGGTCCCTACGGATGACGCCATGGGATTACTTGGCCAAATTCTAGGCCAGCTGGAAGAAGAGCCCATTTCCCTTCCTATTTATTATGATGATTGGAGAAATATGCCTCTAAGTTAGAAAAATGAAGTTTTTGATTCCCAAATAAAGATAATTTTAATACATTATGGTGTAATTATATGTCATGTTATTAATATGTTTAAAATGAATTTCTGTATACAGATGTTTTTCCACTTTATAGTTACTGATTTGATAGCATGAAAGTGGACGTTAAAAAATTTTGGTAAGAAATGGAAAGACTTAAAATGGAGATTGTGGAGAGATGTTAATGATACTTCTTTGACTATCCAACAAATGTATGATAATCCACCCAATGGGGCACCCAAATACCAGTGGAAAGTTTTTGTTGACAGATATCGTAATGAGAATCAGATTGTATTTAAATATATATTATTATATTAACCTCATTTTACATTTATACATGTATATGAATATTATATGACATTGAATACATTACTATTAAATTTAATTTTATTTATTTCAGGATCTCTCAAGAAAGAATGCATCAAGTCAGGCTAAGCAAGTCATCTCTCACACTGCGGGGTCAGAAAGCTTTTATAGAAGATGATCGACTCTGGTAATATTTTCATTAGTTTAAATATTTATAATACAATATTATTGATTTAATATATTAAAATTCTGATTTATCATTGTTTAATGTAGACACATAGTTTAGGCAATGAAGCATCCTGAACTGAAGTGTTGTTGGATGTTCACAAAAAATCTGATGGAAGTTTTGTTAATAATCCTGCCAAAGAAGTTGGGGTATGAACTCATTTTTTTATTATAATAACTTGTTATTAGTTTTAAATATGTTAATGTATATTTATATTTGATTTATAGGTAAAAATTAAAGCAATATGGGATGCCAATCCTGGGCAGTCCTACTCAGTCTCCCAGGATGACTCGGTTGCTAAAGTCCTTGGGAAGGAGCATCCTAATAGAGTGTGTGGGATGGGTGTGGGACGCGTACCATTTGAGGTCTTTGGTAGGCCATCAAGGATTGAATATTAATCTACTTCTATTTGTAGTAAGTCTATACCCATAGATTCTTAGAGATAGATTTTTTCTCTACGAAACACAGTTCAAGACCAGGGGGCTCAAATATCCGCTTTGCAGAAAGTGTTGACTGATATACATCAACAGATGAGCAAATATCCCCTGGTGGTATTACATCGACTGGTGGTGATCAGGTAAATCACAAAAATTCAAAATCATTTAGTTTTCAAACTTTTATTGGTTTAAAGCTTAAATATAAATATAAAACACTGTTTAATTTTCAATATATTGTTCTTACATGTGGTAGTAGGAAGAAGATATAGAGGTGGAGAGGGTGATGATTTATGTTCATCATCGAATAGTTATTAATAGTATTATTGATATGTGGAAAAATATTATAACAGTCGGTTTGTACATATATCATGTGTGGCACATAGTTTCCTCCAAACATTTTCATGACCAAACATTTTCTTGATTTCTCATCTTTCCTTTTATGTATTTTATTGATTTCTGATGTTTCCTTTTATGTCTATATTTCTCAAGTGTGGTATACACCATATATATCGACTCTTTATTGTGATGATTCATTTTTTATGGTTCATTTTTCCTAAATTCATTTTTTCATTATAATAACGTATCCTACATTTTTTAGCCCAATGCATTTACCACTACATTTCCATTTCTAAGAAGTACTTCTTAGTTATGCTCTTGTGTCAATCCCTAGGGATGAGAATGTGTGTCTCGCTAACATGTTTAATATAGATCTCCCTTTAGTGTGGAATAATCCTAGTATCCAAAATTTCAAAAAATAGTTGGAATCCATAGATACTGATACGAGATTAGGGGAAATTTTTCTACATTGTCTGAAATGGGGTTTTCCCACCATTTTCAATTGGCCTCCAAGAACAGTCAGGCAGTGTCAATGATAGTGTCCATTATCTCAGTAGGCATGACATGCTGATGGGAAACTACCAATAGATTCTCTAGAACCCCCTTCCCTAGAAAAATGTTAAATAGACTATATGATCAGTTACTTACCATTCATAACATCAACTACCCTATCACAAATAATTTATTATAAGCATTCATATTCATTGATAGAATATATCAAACCCCTTCATGAGACACTCTTCCCTTTGAAGAAATATTCCTGATCACTTATATTATATTCTGCACATCAAAATAACAAGGATGCATAATGGGAGTTATAATATATTAGGAACTAGATTCCATTCCTTCTAAGGAAACCACACTAAAGATTCTTTTTCCAAAGAAATCACATGAGTGAAACAAATATGATACTTGAACCTGATCCATCACTCTTAAAAAATTAGGAACCCTTATCCATGGGAGAGATGATTTTACCTTTTGTCTATCTTTAGTGCCAATTATAATAATTCCACATGGAATAACCCAAGTGAGAGACGATTTTACCTAATTCCTATGTTATGTTTCATTTATAATAATTACACACAGAACACCAACATAAATTAATCCAAAGAAAATATTACCACATCAGTATTCCCATGATAAAGGGTCTACAACCAACATAATACACCCCACATCTTTTGAGTAACTGAGGAATAAATAAATAACCACTCAATCATGTTCCTAAAGAACTGTAGGAGGTTTTAAATTTATCGACACATAGATGGAATAGAAATCTAATTTGTTACTATATATATAGTAGTAATATATATAGTTAATATATATTCCATCCACCTATATTTCCAAGTTATGTGAATATGTATATAGCCATATACTTATAATAATATTGATGAATAGACCATGGCATAACTTAGACATCCCTAACCAGTCTAATGAACCTATGTGCTCATGTAATTGGGCATATACCCTATATCCCAATAGAGTGAGAGACGCCATGAAACAACACATGGGAAACCCAATAGAGTGAGATACGCCATGAAAAAACACATTATCAGTTACATGTAACTCATTCAATTCATTAAAACATAGTAAACCCATATATAATCTCAATGGAGTCACTTAGATGGTGACATGTTAATCTATGAAATTTACCACTTTAGAAATTCCAACTATAAGTTGTCCAAACACCTAAGGGATGCCTTGGGTTCTATCAAATAATCATATATAAAGTTATATTAAATTCTTGAACAATTCCAGAAGATATGAGGGAGTACCAACATTTGAAAAAAATCATATTGTCCCATTTCACCTAGATCACCCAATTGGTGACCATATAAGTTTCACACAACATGTGAACATCCAATCAAGGATCAACTAGTACATATGAGTCTGCAATGGTCAATTTTAAATTCATAAATTCACCACTACATTTTATTGGATACTAGGATTATGCCATGTGATATGTTTATCTTAATTCCTTTACTCACTGAATGATGCATTTGGTTGTGCTTAGTTAAGCATTCTTTTCATATTGACTGCAGTATGTATTCTGTTGGTTTTTTAGTATTCTTGGAATGGTTTTTTTCAGGGAACTGGTACAGGGGCTCCAAAAACTGGTTCTTTTTTTTCTAAATCTTCTCTTTAGCAGAAGTTTTACCCACCACTAACTGTAAGAGGTATATTTAGTGGTGGTTTTAACTACTGCTAAAAGTCGATATTTTTCTATTAGCGGCGGTTTTAACCGCCACTACGGTCTTAAATTTAGCGGCAGTTTTAATTGCCTCTAAAGTGGCCCATCTTCCACACCTTTTTCGTGGCGGTTATATTTTTTTCGCTGTGATTTTTCCTGGTAGGTATTTACTTTTTTTAGTGGTGGTTTTAACCAACGCTAAAAAAGTAATCCCCTGCCCGGAGAAACCTTCGTGAAAAAAAAAATATAACCACTGCTAAAATGCGCCAACTATGACAGTTCCCATAAACCATTGCTAAACTGCTTTAACCACCGCAAATACTTTCCTGACATGCAATTTGGCAATAGTTTTCAGAAACCGCCACAAAAGAATATGGCGGTGATTTAAACAAACAACATATCCAAAAAAACACCACTAAATTTCAATTTTCCTATAGTGTATCATTACTTAATACATTAAAGGGAGATATAGGTACCATCCATCACATAATGAAAATCACACACATGTGTTCCAAAAGATCATAAAACATTTATCTTATTATAACCCATGAAATGAAATGGGTTTCATAAAGATTTCATCATATCATAACCAATGGAAAATATATAGGTTTCATAGTCATTTTATCATTTCATCATATCATAACCTGTAGAAAAGGAAGTTGGTTTCAAAATAATTATATCATGTATAACCAATGGAAGAGGAATCGGTTTCATAAAAATCATCCCATCATAAGAATAAACCATTTATAGATACAATAATAATGGTATCATTGGATCATATCCCTAGGAAGGCATAAGAACATCAATGGATGTCATCTTAGATGGAAAAAAACTTTGATCGATCATTTAAAACATTTCTTGATGAAAATATCCTTTCTTATTTGAATAAAACTTTTTGAAACATAAAATATTTTAAAAACCATTTTATTTGAAAATAACCTTGAAAACATATAAAGAATCTTAAAATCAAGTAATGGTCATGATGGAGGGAATTTGTTTTCATTCCATACATGTTAAAACAAATATTACTTCCCAAATTTTTAGTGAAATCAAAACAGGAATTGTTTAAAAAAATCGTGAAGAATTATTTAAAATAAAGTAAAAAATTGGTAAGAATACCTTTTAAAAATAATAAGAGAGTAATAAAACATTTTTAAAACATTTTTATAAAACATTTTTGTGAAATAAATATCTTTTCGACCGAAGAGAGAAATAAAGTTGGATTTTGAAACAAACATTTTCTTAATAAATTTAAGTACCAAAGAGTGTAAAATGATACCACTACTTGAAGATACCATGAATAAATATTGGATAATATAATTAATTATAATTTTTGAGCATTATAACATGATATTTTATTATTGGAGACCTAATCATAATTATTCCTAATAAATGATGAGATTGTAACATAAAATCTTGACCACTTTTGGTAATATTGAATAATAAGACTCATGAAGGAATAACATAAAATTTAAATTAAAATATCTTGAGGATAAAAAAATCATGATATTACATTTAAAAGTCTATGTATATACACCTCATTAAATAATATATTTTCATAACATAATGTATGTTTCAAAGAAGGAAAATTGAGACAAAAATCCCTTACCGATCTGTTAACTTTGGAACTGTAAGCCCCATGAAAGAGATATCCTCAAATGAATATATAAACCTCAGTATATTTCAGTATAATAATTATAATAAAAATTAATGGTAAATATATACACCACATAAAATAAATAGGTGTTGAATATGACATGTGTCTCACAGAAGTAAAAAAGTGAGACGAAAATCACTTACTTCTTGAGTAACTTTTGAAGCGTAATCCCTGTGAAATAATTAAACAAATATAAAACATAATTATCATTAAATTATTTAGATTCATGATATATCATTTCCTAGGGAAATATATACACCACACATAATAAACTAGTGTTGAATATGGAATAAGTCTCTTAGAAATAAAATTAAAGCTTGAAATTCCCTTACCTTAAGTTTTGAATTCCGTCATACTCATTAAAACATACTATATAATAAATATAAGTCTATTATACATAAATTAAAGAATTATTATTAAATATATAATACCATATATGATTTTATTATAAACTTTGATTTCCCATTTATTAGAAATTCCATGTTAAAGTTATGTTTCAGGTAATAACCATTTTCTTTTTCATATATGTTTTGACTTATTATTTTTAGTTATATTATATAGATCATAGTTTCATCATATATATAATGTAAAACATGATATAAATATAATTTATATTCATTATATATGTATTTATAGTAATCCATAATATTTAGTGACAAGAAATGAAATAGACTATTCATGGACACGGTAGGTCATATGTTCGCATGAACGTTGTTTCCATTTTCTTATCATATTGAATTAAAGAAAAGTAAATGATATATATATATATTATCATTAAATTATAATTTTTATGTTAAATATATCATATATTTTTATTATAACCATCCTTAATACATTCCATGTAAAGAGTGAATGAATTACATCGCTTCGCGATGTGGTTTTCTACCGTACACACGAACGATGTTAACGTATTCCTATAAAATGGAAAGCATAAAGGTGTGTTTAATATAATAATTAAAAATAATAATAGCATCATATATATCATATATATAATATATAAACTATAAATTAATCACTATTACTAACCTTGAAAGGTGTAAATGGATAAACGAACAGCATCAGTTCGTGAGGCAGTAGTTCGCCGTACACACGAATGATGATTTTGTAAACCATTTGATGGAGGTATGTGAAGTTATAGGTGGTAACATTAATATAAAAAATATAATAATATTAAATATAATTGTTTTATTATATAATAATGTTATAATAATAATTTAATGGGTTCTAATAAGAAATAAAATGAAAATTCTCATTGATGAATATTACCTCTTCTTCGGGTACCCTCCTTATATTTTCACTAAATCATTGGTTATTTGGATTTATGTCTAAAATAATAATTCTATGATTAGTTTAGGGAATTTTTTAAGTGATTTTTTCATATATTTTTCAAACCAAATGTATTTATAATTGTGAATAAGTAGGGGAGAGTGAGTACCCTTTTATAGTTGAGAAGGGGTGGCATTCTTGTAAATACTAAACAGTATTCACTATTGGGAGGTCAATCTAACTCAATTGGATCAAAATATGATAATTAAAGGTTTTTATGTATTATATGGTCGATCCAAACCTCCACCACAAAATTAAATAATTATTTTAAATGTTTCATTCCTAAACTTCCAAGTATCCCTTGTTTTACCATTTTGGTTTTTCACTATGGAAACTAGTTTTCTAACCATAGTAATTGATACTTTAAGTCTAAATTAGAGTGATAATTATTAGATAATTTAGACCTAATTATTCTAAATATGATATCTAATTCATAAAATATAATTCCTAAGTGTGTTGGAAATTAATTTTAACATAAGCGCGTGTAACGTGCAAAAACACCACTTTAACATTAACTGTGCTAACTGAGTTTTTACTATTTAATTGTCAACAAAGTAATTATAATAGATAAAATAGACCATGAATGGACCATATTTCATATTTATTAATATTTAAAAATATATTGTAATAAAATAGTTTTTTTTAATTTTAAATCATTTAATAAAATATCATATATTATAAAATAACATCAATGTCAATTTTGACATTATTCATTTTATTTCAATTTTAAAATTCTAAAGAAAATGATAGAATTAGAATATATTTTTTAAAAACCTATAAATAATTATATATTCATCTAAAAATTATGTGACAAAATAATTCATTCAATTTATTTATCTTTTAATATTTTCAGTATCATTTATTTTTTTTATTAACTAAATATTTAGTGTGTTGGTGTTTCTTAAGCATTTAAAGTAATTATTTCATCCCAAAAAAATTAAAATAAATT
Organism: Viscum album; assembly: GCA_963277665.1. NCBI lineage: Eukaryota > Viridiplantae > Streptophyta > Magnoliopsida > Santalales > Viscaceae > Viscum > Viscum album. The sequence continues at coordinate 1,318,088,804 of OY728119.1, read as the reverse complement.
ATCACGATAAAAAACTCATTTATTTTTAAAATGATATATATAACCTAACATATGTTTTTTTCCCATCTTGAGGATTTATAGATATTAAAAGTATGAAAAGTATTTTTTTTTTGTCTTTTTCTTTACATAAATTATTATATGGGTAAAATTCAAAGGAAAGTGGAAATAAATTTGAATATTTTAGATAATTGTATTTAAAATGTTGAAATAAATTCATTAAATAAAATTAATATAATATTCTAGGTCATTTTCACTCTTATCATTCCAGTTTAACCCCTCGGTAAACCTATTTTTATTTTAATCGCAGTGATTAATTTTTATTACATTCATTATTCAATTTGGGAAAAAATTAATTTGACATTATTAGAAAATATAAATTATTTGGATTCAAAATATTTAATCAATTTTTCAAAATTCAATTCACATAAGTGGAAAATTTTGATTTAAAATTAATCAAGTAGATGTGACGAGAAAGCGAGTTTTTAAAGAGAAAAAGTTCAAAAGTATGAAATTTTGAAATTTTTTATATCCAAATTCAGTATGAAATTGATACCAATTACCTAAATTTGATTAATGGATCTAAAATTGAATTAATTTTACTTTAAAACCATTTTAAAATATAATTTAACATTATAAATAAATTAAATAAAGAGTCAGTTTTCAATTAAAATTCGGTATTTTTCATTATTCATCAAAAAAATGAAGCTTTTTAGAAAAATACCTAAAATTCACCCTAAGATAATTTGACATTATAATTTAAAAAATTATTTTTATTTTATCAAATTATTTTTCTAAGAGTTCCAAAAATTAATTTTATTATTTTTCAAAAAAAGTAATAAAAAGAAGTTTTTTGAGAAAATAGTAATTTCAAAACATATCGACTTTAACGAAAATTAAGTATTTTTTATCAACAAGTTTTATTTATATAAAACAATTATATATGATATTTAAAAAAAATTATTACTATTCATTTCTCTAGGTCTAATGGTGATGTTATAACGGTCACGTTTGAATAACTATATTAATAATATAACATGATTTTGTTAAAACTCAGTGTCATGTATTGAAAACTAGATTAGGTTTCATGTAACGTAAGCTTTAATTGGTAATATATGTAGTGAAAAATATCAAAAAAATTAAATTTAATTGAAAAAATTATTTTATAAAATCTTGGGGTGTTACATTTTACCCCCCTTAAAATCAATTTCACCCTTGAAATTTTTTTCATTCATCCAAGGTTTAAAATTTAGAAATTCATTCATAAGAAACCTACATACAAAAATAGTAAATGAAAAATCCTCTTGAAAAATATAAAGTGATTTGATAAGTTTATTTGGAATAACACATACTAGGTTTCCAAATAGTAGAACATAGGTGGGCAGTGAAAACATGGACATATAGGAGAAAACTAACATCCAAATACTAATGGAGAGTGATTAAAAACATTTATCACAAGAAAGTGGGTGTTATAAATAAAGTTTAAAACAAAAAACTCATAATTATGTGATGATTTAAGGGACTATTTGATTCATCAAAAATTAAGGTAGTAGGATTACATTTTTTTCAAGATCATTTTCCTAAATTTGAATAATTTTCATTAGAATATATACTTACATGATTTCATTCCATTTCGTGAGAACAATCTCATCCATTAGTTATGTCTTGATAAATTCCCACTTCATATATTATAGTAATAAATAAAGGTGAGATTTTTTTCAAGAATCGCTAATGGTTCCTAAGATCCATAAATATAATGATAATTTTTTTCCGTTTATCTTTAGTTGTCATCACAACAAAATGGTTAGCATAGGTCATACAATATGGATAAGTCTTTATATGGAAAATTAATACATTAATATTTAAATCCTCATCCAAAGTTCAAATTAAACCATTCCATAAATGGTTAACCATATATCCCTTCCAAAATTCAAAATTTAAAGTAATTTCACTAAATTTATTAAAATTAGCTTATTATTGATCCACCATACATCATAAGGTGTCTCTTGATTGTAACATACCAAACATAAGAATAACTTCATCATGTATTCTCTTGAAACATGGTAATAACCTAAATTACCAAAAAAATATTGAAATCATACATTATTTCTCATTCCTTACATATAACATGGATTATTGGATATATTTGTTAAATCCAAAAATGTTGTAAACTTCATCAAGGATAGTATAAACCACTTTTTCAATAAATCCTTTATCAGTTCTGAGGTTATAAATACTATCCAATTAAATTTATCCATATTAATCATCTCATGATCCAAACTAAACATCATTTCCTCATCCTTTGGAACATGTTAAGGGGTATCTTCCTTTAATAATAAAATATAACTCTTAAATTAAATCATTTTTCTAGTTTATTAGTACCATTAAACATATTATTTCAAATCCTTAATGAAAAACTTATACTAAAAAAATCCCTATATATTTCCTAATTCAGATAACAAAATCTTTGAATTCCTAAACATAAATAATTCATTTATCCCACTTCTTCCTTGAATCGTTATCTATGATTCATCATCCTTTTCCTTAATACCTATTTCCTTTCACATGTCATTTGTATTCTCTTTATCATCATCAATGTTGGTCAAAAATCCCTCAAGGCTTCCTCTCAATGTTTTTGGGTGTGATTGCGTTTGTTGATAAAGCCAAATGATCGTGAATGAGTATCGTTGGTGTTTGTTGAAGTAGGTGTTTAAGATAGATAAATTTCCTAGCATTTTCCAAATTCTTAGGCCTCAAAATCAGGAGTTTTTTTTTTAGAAAAGAAAGGATTTATATGTAGCTGTGTGAATTTTGTGGATGGTGAAAGACAGTTTGTGGACCACATAGGATGTACATGGAATAACGATGAAAATCAAAAAAGGGATAGATTCCATATAGCAGCGTTATACAGACCACAAAGCGTTGTACACATACCCCATAGGGAAAATGGTTCATGGGGAGGATTCTGGTTTGTGGAAGGAAAATGGTTTATTGAAGGCATGTGGTACCTGGGGTAAGAACCCGGATCTCGTTTTCAGTTATGTCTTTCTGTTTCCTGTAGTTTTTGAGAAAATAGGAGTTTATGGAAATTTTTGAAGTACACGTCGTGTACTTTATAAGTACATGTAGTGTACTCCTTTTCCGCTCGAGGTCGTGTGCTGGCCGTGTCTGGGATAGACACACGGTGTGTAGGGGTGATGTGGAGGCCTCTTAAAGAGGAGTTTGTAAAAGCCGAGTACACGCCGTGTACCCCAGAAGTACATACCGTGTATTTTCTTTTTTTCATTAAATGGACCGGGGTCGTGCCTGATGGACAGAATTGTCTTCTTCTTCAGCGCCTTCGATCGAGAGCGACCCGTACGGCTGCAGATCTTCTCTGAGCCCCCGATCCTCCATCTGTTCTCTGAATCGACCACTGTCGATTGCATTGGAAATTTAGTGGTGAGTTATTCCTTCTCCTAGAGCCTTGTTTTCTGATTCCTCCTCTTTCTCAAGATATCGTGGGTTGAGAATTTTGGACATATTCTCATATATTCAACGTTCTAAGGAGAATCAATCATCATGGTTTAAGTATATCAATCTCCTTGCATCGAGGTAGGTAGTTTGTGCCTTTATGTAGGAAGTCTTCGAATATTTTGTGGGATTACACCAATTCCCTTGAACGGGGTATTGTGTGTTTCCTATTTTTGCCCAATTTTTTCCTGATTTTCTTGATTGCTTGAGTAGAGGTCAATGCTTATGAATAGGGTAATTTTTACTGTTCTCTGGATGTTTTTCCATGCATTTTTTTCCTGTTAGGCTTTTTTCCAGTTGCCATGCCTAGTTGTAGGATAGTGGAATGGTTGTACTGTTATTCTATTGTGCCTTAGAATGATAACCAGGTAGTTATTGAGGTTTACTCGGGGTGATACGCGCACTATGAATGTTTGTTTTACATAGGGCTGAGAGAACCTAGTGTAGGGGACCATAGGGAGAATGGATGTAAGGGCTTATCTAGAGTTTCTTTAATTTACGATGTGAGACCACAAGGTGAATTGACGTTGATTTCTTCCTCAGAGTGTCTGTAGTTCCTCGACGTGGGCCACAGGGGGAATGAGATGTTGAGTGATTCCTAAGAGATCTTTTAGTACGATACGAGACTATAGGGGGAATTAACGGTGAGTGCTTCCTCAGAGAGTCTATTCTTTAGCTGAACCAGAGGGGTGAGACTATGTGTGCCTCCAGAGGGTTGCTAGTACTTGTAGGTTGAACTATAAGGGTTAGGCTATGATAACTACCCAAGGGGTTACCTGTTGTTCTACATATGGATTGGTTGTTACTTGTGTACTTTATATGCTAGATATTGTGGATTGTAGCTGTTGTGTGATTTCCTGTTTACTACTTTCTGTGCTTTTTCTTACCATGTATTCACTGACTGTTAGGCACAGATCTTTGGGTGGTTGCCTACTGGGACCTTGTCTCACACCCTATTTGGTCCATGCTTTTAGTCCCAACCAGACTATGTTGTTGCAGGTATAGATAAGGGAAAGCGCCCTTCTACTTCAGGTACGTGACTTGGTGAGGAGTTGGAGAGAATGGGACCAAGCTATGGCTTGCGATGTTGAGGAGTTTACATATTTTCTTTTGCAATTTGGTTTAGTATTGTATTCAGCATTGTGACTTGTTTGGATTCTTTCCTAGACATATGTATCATGCATCATTATATATATATGTGACTGTGTGCTCCAGTTGTTTACTGTTAGTCTTCCACTATTTATCATTTACTCTTGTATGGATGGTTACGGTTTCTACTGTTGTCTATATTTTTTTCTTCCACTGTGTACTCTTCCAATGAGGGAATAGTTTCCCCACTATCACTCCCAAGGCCCTCGCTGCTAGTTAGCAGCCTCTGGCGTTTGGGGAAATGCGCTTGAGGCCATGTGACCAACTGGGTACAGGGCGCCTCTGGGTGGCTTCTGGAACCGTGACATTAAAAAGTGGTATCAGAGGGTTTCTTTTCTCTTGATTTACTATTTAGAGCCTTTATCAAGGGATAGAATGGATTCGATACTTGGTATTAGGCTGTGCTTGGGAGTAGCTAAACCGTGTACATGGAAAATCCAATCTACCTCGCTTATTACAGTTTTCTGGTTTTGCAATGTTACAGTTGATCTGATTTCACCTAGAGTGATTCACATGCTTTGTGTTGTTATTGTTGTTGATATTGTGGTTCTATTTCTGTCACAACTCGATGAGATGAGGGTATTCCATCTCATCGATCATATAGGCACTTGTTAGAAATCGCATGCCATGCATCCTTGCCATGCCATCTATGGTGCATTACCAATTGCATTTTGTTGTGATAGACGTTGTGTAGATTATGCATGATGTTGTGATAGATGCTTTGATAAAATCCCTACAGTTTGATAGAAAGGTTGTTTGTGTTGTACCTTGCTTAAATGAACGCCAAATTTTGGTTCTTGAGGTGTTATAGGCCCTCAAGAATCGGAACTTGGTGGATCATTTACTTGTTTCCCTTATATATGATATGTAGCAGATTCCAAGCTTTGATTCACGGGGAGTATAGGCCCTCACGGATCGGAATTTGGCACCTTCATGCTTGTTTTTCAGTGTTTTCCGGGCTTTAGTGCAGTTTCAGAGCTACTGCCCAGAAAAACCCAGAATACACGGCGTGTACTTTATATATACACGCTGTGTAGTTTTTAAACCGTGTCACTGACTGTGTAAGAAGAAACACGGGCTGTGAAAAAATCTCCAGGAACAAGCCTTATATGGTAGGTACACGTTGTGTACCCGGCCGTGTCACTAACAACACGGTTCGAGGAAGCTCGTCTAATACACGTCTTGTTTTGTACGAACACGCCATGTAGCCTTGTTCTAGGTACCTGGTCGGGTCATGAACAACATGGGACGGTGTTATCTCCTCCTATATGCGCCGTGTTTGTTCAAAACATGTCGTGTAAGGGTCATCAGTGTACCCGGCCGTGTCGTCAACAACACGGGTCGGTAAAAATCTTCAAGTACACACCGTGTTTGTTCAGAACATTCCATGTAGTCTCAGTTTAAGAAGATCGTGTGGGTTAGCCGTGTAAAGAGACTCGGGCAGGGGAATAGAGTTCAAGTACATGTCGTGTGTGGTGACAACACGCCGTGTAGTTTGGGTAGTTACACGACCAGAGGTGGTAGGAGTACACGCCCATGTGTATGGTTTAAGTGAACACGTCGTGCAGTTTTTATACACGCCAAGTAGTCATGTTTTGTAAACTTGAATGTTTCCTTCTCATGTTCCCGTTTTGTACTCTTGTGTTCTCATTCTTTGATAATCCTAATCTAAGGTTTTCTTTTTATCTTTCAGAGCTATGCCTCTGAGACGTCCTCCAGTTGTACGTTAGTTTCCAGACAGTGATCAGACACCGGATGTAGCCGACCAAGGACCTCCTGCGGATCCTCCTGTTGTGCCAGCCTTGGAACCAGTAGTTATACCAGTTTCAGGCACTGATGTGCAGTTTAGGGAAGGCTTTATGAGGATGATGCAGACCCTTTAGGGAGCACCGCCTCCTACCACGACTATGGCAGACTTGACGCAGGTTTTCCAGCAGCAGCATCCTCTTACTTTCTCGGGGGAAGGAGGACCATAGGCTGCAGAGTCATGGATGGAAGTCATGCTGACTATCTTTGAGCATCTGGAAACGCCTCCAGAGAAGCAGGTCAAGCTCTCTACCTATATTCTACGAGACTTCTCCGAGAGGTGGTGGGATGTGATCTTACAGGTGGTTCATCAGCAGGTTATGGCTTGGGAGGATTTCTAGTGCGAGTTTTATGACTCCTTCTACCCAGATACCCTGAGGGCTGATCGAGCCCAGGAGTTTATGAGTCTAGAGCAGGGTACTCTTTCTGTTATGGAGTATTCCTCTCATTTCACTGAGTTTCAATGTTTCACACCCCTCCGAGGTGGAGATGGGATGTTCTTAGAAAGGAATTTTTAGGATGGTCTCAGGCGGGAGATCCGCTCACAGGTGAATATCTTCCAGTTGACTTCCATCACTTCTATCGTCAATTAGGAACTGATTGAAGAGTGCAATCTGAGAGGCTCCGGAGCTGCGAGCCAGGGTGGTTCTACTTCCAGAGCTAGTGTTCCTCCAGCTGATAGTAGGAAGCATCGTATGGAGTCTATGCACGGTGATCCGAGGAGGCGAGAAACATATTCAGGTATCCAGGTAGTATGCAACCAGTGTGGAAGGGTCGGGCACATGAGGTCGTAGTGCCAGAGAGACCCAGTGGAGTGCCGATATTGCAGCAAGACGGGTCACCTTCAGCATTGCTGCCAGGTTTTCTCACCAGTAGTTGGTGACGGGGGTTCTTCCATGACTCATCATTCAGGAGCAGCACCACTAGTTTCTCACCAGTTAGGGAACTGGAGTTCTTCCGGACGTTCAGGCCAAGGTGGAGGTCGAGGCCATGGCAGTCAGTCACCAGTCTTTCAGCATCAGCAGGGAGGATCATCTCAGAGTGGTCTGGCAGGGTCATAGGGTCGCGGGGCAGGCCAGACTTTTGCGGTGGAGCAGACCTATCAGAAGAAGGATCTCGGACCTACTACAGTTTGAGGTACGATCTTATTAGCCTCAGTTTTATCTTCATCTCTTTTCGATACTGGTGTTACACATAGCTTTATCTCTATTTTTGTTGTGGAGAGCCTTGGGCTCTGTATCTTTTCTTCTGTTGACTTGTTGACACTAGACACACCTTTGGGGATGAGGACATCTAGTGTACGTCAGTGCAGAGAGTGCCCTATCGAGGTTGCATGGTATCGTTTCTTATGGGATCTCTATGTCCTAGAGATGACAGGCTATGATTTCATTCTCGGGATGGACTGGTTAGTTCCCTTCTAGGAATTATTCGACTGTTATTTCCGTAGGGTGAGTTTCATTTCACCAAAGGTTGAATCTTTTCTTCATAGAGGCGAATGGGATGTTCAGGCGAGTCAAGCAGGACTCGAGCATCATGGACTGGGAAGGGTTACGGCCCATATTTCTAGTCTTTATCTGGATGATTAGGCGACTTCATAGTTATACTTTCCTCTATTTATGGATCCTTTCAGGGATGCCTTTCTAGAGGACTTTTCAGGTTTTCCTTCGGAGCGTGGGGTAGAATTTTCTATTTAGCTCGTGCCAGGAGCGGCACTGGTGTCCATTCCTCCTTATAGGATGGCTACACCTGAGTTGCAGGAGCTCAAGAAGTAGTTGGAGGAGTTGTAGGAAAAGGGTTTCATCCAACCCAATACTTCACCTTGGGGTTTGCCTATCCTGTTTACAAAAAAGGCAGATAGTATACTTAGGCTCTGTGTGGATTATCAGAAGTTGAACCAGTTGACGGTCAAGAACCGATATCCCTTTTCGAGGATTGATGATATTTTCGATCAGCTTTGAGGATCCCGGGTGTTCTTGAAGATCTATTTGAGGTCTGGTTATCATCATTTGCGCGTTAGACCATCATATATACCTCTGACAGCCTTCAGGAGCAGGTATGGTCTCTACGAGTATACGGTTATGTCATCCGGTCTCACGAATGCACCAGCAGTTTTCATGGCACTGATGAACCGAGTGTTCCATACTTACTTGGACTCCTTAGTCATGGTCTTCATGGACGATATCTTGGTGAACTCTCACACTCTACACGACCATGCTACCCATCTTGGGATCGTTCTGAGTACACTAAGAGAGCATCGGATTTATGCTAAACTCTCGAAGTTCCACTTTTGGATGGATCAAATTCACTTCTTGGGTCACGTCATCTCAGAGGCAGGAGTATCTGTGGACCCAGAGAAAGTGAGAACTGTAGTTTCCTGGGATCAGCAGAAGAAAGTTTTGAGGTACGGAGTTTCCTTGGGCTGGCTGGATACTACAGACACTTTATTTAAGACTTTTCACGGCTAGAAGCACCATTGACGGGTCTGACTAAGAAGGGGGTGAAGTTCTTATGGTTATATTCTTACGAGTCAGACTTTCAAGAGTTGAAGGGAAGGTTGACATCAGCAGTGATACTAGTCTTGATAGAGCCAAGAAAGATCTATAATGTTTATTGTGATGCTTTAGGTATCAGGTTGGGCACTGTGATTATGCAAGGAGATGGAGTCGTTGCATATAGGTCTTGGCAGTTGAGGCCACATGAGAGGAACTACCTGATGCCCGATCTGGAGTTGGCAGCTGTTGTTCTTTCCTTGCACTGTTGGAGACATTACCTTCTGGGAGAGCACTTTGTGGTTTTCACCGACCACAAGAGTCTCAAATATATCTTCACTCAGTATGATCTAAATCTGAGACAGCGCAGGTGGTTCAAGTATCTTCAGTCTTTTGATTTCAAACTTGCATATATGCCGGGAAAGGGCAACGCAGTGGCAGATGCATTGAGCAGGAGAACTCAAAATCAGGCAGTTCAGGAGGACAGCAGTGAGTGGCAGCTTATGGATCTGTTCTCTGAGATGCATCTAGAGGTTCACAACAGACAGGGACAGACTTAACTATCCTCTATAGCTGTTACCTCTACACTTCCTGATCGGGTACGAATGAGTCAGCTATCAGACTCATAAGGCTTAGTCCTGCGGGAGAGTTTGTCAGGAGAGGACCCTCTTCCTGGATGGACAGTGGGTGAGGATGAGATCTTGTGTTTCCAAGGACACGTATGGGTTCCAGCAGACATACGCGAGGAGCTAAGGCGGGATTTTCATTCCTCAGTTTGGGCAGTTCATCCTGGCATCACCAAGATGTATCGGGATCTTCATCTCTAGTACTGGTGGCCAGGTATGAAGAGAGATTATGCTGGTTTTTTCTTGAGGTGTTCTACTTTTTAGCATGTGAAGGCGGAGCATCAGCGACCAAAAGGCCTTTTAAAGCAGTTAACCATTCCGGAGTGGAACTGGAATGATGTCGCAATGTACTTCGTGACCAGATTTCTGAGGTCGCCTTGAGGGAACGATGTTGTGTGGGTTATCGTCGATAGGCTTATGAAGGTTTCTCACTTCTTACCGATCAAGGAGACCTTCAGTGTTGATGATCTATGATGACTATACATCAGATATATTATACGTCTGCATGGAGTTATACACTCCATTGTTTCAGACAGGGATGTGTTCTTTACTTCTCGGTTCTGGTAGGGGATTCAGAGGGCCTTGGGTATATAGGTACTTTTGAGTATAGCATACCATCCTTAGACAGATGGCCAGTCCGATCGTACGATCTAGGTGCTTGAGGATATGCTCTGAGTTTGCATTATAGACTTTGGTAGTTCTTGGGAGAAGCATATCCCTCTTGTGGAGTTCGCCTACAACAACAGTTTTCAGGCGACTATTTAGATGGCACCTTACGAGGCTTTGTACGGTAGGACATTTTGATCACCTTTATGCTGGCTGGAGGCAGGAGGGGAAACTTTAATGGGACCTCGTCTTATTCAGGAGACCTTAGAGCAGATAGAGTTGATTCGGAAGAGGATGGCTACAGCACAGTCTCGACATAAGTCTTATGCTGATCAGCAGAGATTACCTCTAGAGTTCGAGGTCGGGGATCAGGTTTTCCTGAGTGTCGCACCGAGGTTGGGACACAAGAGGATTCAAAGATAGGGTAAGCTTTCATTGTGGTACGTCGGGTCATTTGAGGTATTAGAGAGAGTTGGGTCGGTTGCCTATCAGTTGTAGTTACCTCAGAGGTATTAGGCCATGTACGATGTCTTCCATGTCTCCCAACTCTAATGTTACTTCTCAGACCCGTCTCATGCCTTTCAGTCCGAGGAGGTTGAGCTCGAAGCGGATGCATTGTTTGAGGAGTATCTTATCCGGATTTTCGATCACAGTACGAAGGTTCTCTGTGTCCGGTCTGTTCCTCTAGTACGGGTGCTATGACAGTACGGGCGAGTAAAGGACGAGACCTGGGAGATGGAGGTCGATGTATGATCACAGTGGCCGGAGCTGTTTGGGGTTTCTTCTTCTACGCCTCTTTAGGGAAATTTAGGGACGAATTTCTTTAAGGGGGAAGTTTGTAGGAACCCAGATCTCGTTTTCAGGAATGTACTTATTTTTCCTAGAGTTTTTGAGAAAATAGAAGTTTCTGGAAATTTTTGAAGTAAATGTCGTGTACTTTATGAGTATACACCGTGTACTCCTTTGCCACTCGAGGCCGTGTGCTGGATGTGTTCGAGCCACACACACAGTGTGTAGGGGTGATGTGGAGACCTCTTAAAGAAGAGTACGGGAAAGATGAGTACACACCGTGTACCCCAGAAGTACACACCGTGTATTTTCTTTTTTTAATTAAACAGTCCTAGGTCGTGCCTGACAGACAGAATTGTCTTCTTCTATAGCGCTTTCGACTGAGAGCGGCCCGTACGGCCACAGATCTTCTCCGAGCCCCTGAGCCTCCGTCTATTCTATGAATTGACCGTCATTGATTGAATTGGAACCAAAGTGGTGAGTTATTCCTTCTCCTAGAGCCTTGTTTTCCAATTCCTCCTCTTTCTCAAGATATCATGGGTTGAGCATTTTGGACGTTTTCTTAGATCTTCAACATTCTAAGGAGAATCAATCATCGTGGTTCAAGTATATCGATATCCTAGCATCGAGGTAGGTGGTTTGTGCCTTTCTGTAGGAAGTATTTGAATATTTTGTGCGATTCCACTAATTCCCTTGAACGGGGTATTGTGTGTTTCCTATTTTTTCCCTGTTTTTTTCCTGCTTTTCTTGATTGCTTGAGTAGAGGTCAATGCTTGTGAATAGGGTAATTTTTACTATGCTCTGGATGTTTTTCCATGCATTTTTTTCCTGTTAGGCATTTTTCCAGTTTCCATTCCTAGTTATAGGATAGTGGAACTGTTGTACTGTCATGTTGTTGTGCCTTAGAATGATAGTCAGGTAATTCTTGAGGTTTACTTGGGGAGATACGCGCGCTATGCATGTTTGTTTTACACAGTGCTGAGAGAACCTAGTGTAGGGGACCATAGAGAGAATGGACATAAGGGCTTCTCCAGAGTGTCTTTAATTTACGATGTGAGACCATAGGGGGAATTGACGTTGAGTGCTTCCTCAAAGTGTATGTAGTTCCTCGACGTGGGCCACAGGGGGAATGAGACATTTAGTGCTTCCCCAGAGATCCTTTAGTACGATACAAGACTATAGGGGGAATTGATGATGAGTTCTTCCTCAAAGAGTCTATTCTTTAGCTGAACCAGAGGGGTGAGACTGTGTGTGCCTTTAGAGGGTTGCTAGTACTTATAGGTTGAACCATAAGGGTTAGGCTGTGAGAACTACCCAGGGGGTTACCTGTTGTTCTACTTGTTGATTGGTTGTTACTTGTGTACTTTATATGCTAGATACTGTGGATTGTAGCTACTGTGTGCTTTCCTATTTACTGCTTTATGTACTTTTACTTGCCATGTATTCACTGAATGTTAGGCACATATCTTTGGGTGGTTGCCTAATGGGACCTTGTCTCACACCCTATTTGGTCCATTCTTTTAGGCCCAAACAGACTATGCTGTTGTAGGTATAGATAAGGGAAAGTTCCCTTCTACTTCAAGTACTTGACTTGCTGGGGAGCTGGAGAGCATGGGACCAAGCTATGGCTTGCAATGCTGAGAAGTTTACATATTTTCTTTTTCACTTTGGTTTAGTATTATATTCAGTATTGTGACTTGTTTGGCTGCTTTCCTAGACATATGTATCATGCATCATTATATATGTGTGTGAGTGTGTGCTCCAGTTGTTTACTGTTAGTCTTCTTCTGTTTATCATTTACTCTTGTATGGATGGTTATGGTTTCTACTGTTGTCTATTTGTTTTTCTTCCACTGGGTACTCTGCCAATGAGGGAATAATTTCCCCACTATCACACCCAAGGCACTCGCTGCTAGTCGACAGCCTCTGGCGTTTGGGGAAATACGCTTGAGGTCATGTGACCAACCGGGTACGGGGCGCCTCTAGGTGGCTTCCGGAACTGGGATGCTACACCTGGGATGGATCTTTGTTTGCGAAAATTAGGTGGCATTTTGATGATCCGTGAAGGGTTTTGTTCATGGAATAGATCGGATATCATGAAGGAAGAGTGGTGGTATGCAGACCACAAAAGTAAAATGGTTCATTGGATAAATAGTTAGTGTTGAAGGTTGTACCGCATAAAATATTTGATTAAAATGGATTAAAAATATTTTTAGATCTATTTGACTATATAAGGAGATCTAATGCCATCATTATGAAGAGTTTTTTTCATTAGAAAAAATCTTCGCTTTAGGAAAAAATTTGGAAAAGTTTGAAAGATTTCATGAGGATTCTATGAAATGAGAAAGAGTTTGAGGGAATGGTTCATGAAAGGATTTGGGGGGTACAGTATCCTACAAAGGAAAAATGATTCGTGGGAGGAAAAATTCCATAGAAGTGGATGCGGTACGCGGGCTCGGTATGCGTACGCAGTACGCAGGTGCGGTACGCGGACGTGTTATGTAGATCCCATATGGGGAGGCGGTACGTGGATGTGGTAGGCGGAGGCGGTAGGCGGATGCGGTCGGCGGATGCGGTCGGCGGATGTGGCGGATGCGGTGGGCGGATGCAGTGGGCGGATGCGGTGGGCGGACGCGGTGGGCGGACGCGGTGGGCGGACGCGGTGGGCGGACGCGGTGGGCGGACACGGTGGGCGGACGCGGTACGTGGACGGGGTACGTGGATGCGGTACGTGCACCGGGCGGACGCGGTGGGCGGACGCGGTGGGCGGACGCGGTGGGCGGACGCGGTGGGCGGACGCGGTGGGCGGACGCGGTGGGCGGACGCGGTGGGCGGACGCGGTGGGCGGACGCGGTGGGCGGACGCGGTGGGCGGACGCGGTGGGCGGACGCGGTGGGCAGACGCGGTGGGCGGACGCGGTACGCGGACGCGGTACGCGGATGCGGTATGTGAAAGCAGTGTGTGGATAACAGTATGCAAAGGTGCTAAGAAAAGGTAGTACTTAGAGGTGGTATGTGGAAGGGGCGGTCCACGAGGTATACATGCTATGTGGTGTAGCATAGTTCATAGAAGAAGTAGGTTTTTTACTAAGGGACTTAAACAGTTTGTGAAATAAATTTCCTCTAACTAACATTATGAGGAAAAGTGTATTTTATATATGGGTGAAAATGTGACTTCAATAGATAATCTATCTATAGTTTAGGATTCGTGCCTTCATGAAAATTAAGGGACTTACAGGTCTATAAACTAGAAGTGGATCCCTTCTAAGAGCAGTGAGAAAAGGAGGAGGAAGATGATAATACTTTCCACTGGCAATGAAATAGAGAAATAGACATAGGGAGTGACCCTTGGTAATGCAATGAGAATAACCTAAATCTTATAAAGGTAGTGATCCTGGGTATAGAAGTGATCTAGCTAAACCTTATAATTTGGCAGTGAGCCTTGGTGGATTTGGAACAATCAACACATTGTCATTGTATGCTCCTTGGACATATCCTAGTGAGGGTGAACCAAGTAAAAATCATTGTGTGTCATACATTATTTCATTTATATTCATATATTTCTATGGGAATAAGATAGAATAGTGTTTCTTTACAATGAAACAAGATGTGAAGGGGTAGTTTCTTTAATCTGTCATACCCTGATTCACCTCCCCCCTACAGGGTATTTAACCTAATTAGGATAACAATCAATATAACCATTATTTGTACAACCTTTCTTATTTTCAGTATGATATTTATCTATAGGACATAAATTTTTATAATTACCAAAATTTACACATTTAAAACATTCATCCATTGATAATACCTTATAGAGACCAATATTCCAATCCATTGTGTTGGTCGAACTCTTCATTTTTCCTTCACAGTTACTTGCTTTGTGTCATTTATTTCCACAGTCAAAACATATTATAATTCCTATAAGACATTCAATTGGGTGCTTCTTTACACATTCTCAACAAATAAAAAATTGAATCTTCTTTCGTCCATGGTTACCATCACCCAATCTCTCCAAAAACACTTTCCCTCTCTTCCTTGGTGAGTCTAAGAGTTGGTTAAGTTGCACGTTAATAATGTTTCATGAAAACTGATCATGCATAATCATAACATCATTTACTCTAGTCAACATATCATTTCGCCTCTCATCACTAAATCCTCCATCAAATTCAATTTTAATCTAGTTCCTTGTGGTTACCACCATTGACTAAGACCAAAAATAATATTGTGAGCAACACTAATCATAATAGAAAATCATATAGTTTGAAAAATCATTTAGGAGGTCTAAATTTATGCATTTTTTAATATATGATGTCTTAGGTTTATCCTAGTTCATTTATAGTCATCATTTATTTAAATCCTTCATTATGGTTTGTATAGAGTTTATGATTTTCCAAACCATAACCCCCGAGAGTTTAAATCGGATGTGTAGAAAGGCCTATTGTCATACACCACTTCCCAATAGAGTCTATATAAATATGGGTTTTTAAGGGTTTTTCCCCTAGGTACATTTTTTCCATATCCACATCTACTTATAGTATCCATACAGAAATGTAGCTGTTTAGAAGAAACTCACTCTATCCTTTACTAAAATTCCAAGACATTTTCCTATACATTAACTCATCCTTAGACTTATCCTTATAGACATACCTAGACATATCCTTATAAATATCCCTAGGAATCTCACAAAAGTTTTCTCATCCTAGTTTCCAAAGGTTAACTAAATTGTTCCTTTGATACAAACTATAGCAACCCAGGCTTCTCATACATGGATATTATCTATTTTTAGATGAATATTTATCACATTTCACAAACATGTTCCTAATGATCGTAATATTTTAATTCCATTGGAAACATGGAACCCAATTTTCAAATATAGTGAAATATATTCAATTTTCCCACTAATATCTTTCCATTTAGTGTTATTTATAGACATACACTACATAATACCTTTCTTAATAACATGGGGAATGTAAACATGGGAAATGGTGAGCTTAGATCCTCAGTAAAGGTAAAAATAATTGTTGTGAATATATGATCATATGAAATTATAATATAATCATAAGGGTATGTGATAATGATAATTACTTACAAAGTTCATACCCAACCTGTCATAGATCATATACATGAGTCATGGAATAAATATTGTCAGTTCATAAGACATGAATCAAAAGGAAATAAAATAACATGAACCATGAAAGCATAACATTGGAATAATACATGGATTTTGTGGCATAAACATAATCATATAAAATCTTATTTCAATGATATCCACCAATACATTCATAACATGTTAGTCTTGGGATAACAACATCTGTGCTGGATTTGGTCTTAGGGTGACTTCTCATGTACCCTCTTTTAGGCTTGGTATAACCACTAGTTTTCCCTCCTTTTTGGTCTTAGGATGGCAACCCATGTACCCTCTTAGGTCATAGAAAATTTATCATTACCCAATGCATTAGAGAGAGATATAGGTCCCACCCATAATATAATAAAAATTATACACATGTGTTCCACAATATCATAATAAATTCATCTTATCATAACCCATGAAATGAAATGGGTTTCATAAACATTTTATCATATCAAAACCTATGGAAAAGAAACAGGTTTCCTAATCATTTCATCATTTCATCATAGCATAACCCATGTAAAAGGAAGTGGGTTTCATAAGAATTTTATCATGGTATAACCCATAGAATAGAAACAAGTTTCATAAGCATCATGCCATCATAAACATAAATCATTCATAGAAATAATAAGAATGGAAACATTGGATCATATCCCTAGTAAGGCATAGGTAATATCAATGGATTTCATCTTATATGTAAAATGATTTTGATCGACCATTTAAAACATTTCTTAAGGAAAATATCCATTCTGATTTTAAAAACACTTTTTCAAACATAAAATATTCTGAAAACCATTTTATTCAAAAATAACCTTGAAAAAATATAAATTAATCTTTAATGAAATTAATTTTCATGATAATGGGAAGCCTCTTTCATGCCATACATGTTAAAATAAAGATTCCTTTTCACATTTTTGATAAAATCCCAATAGGAATTGTTTGGAAAATAAGTGAAGAATTATTTCAAAAAAAAATTGGAAAAAGTTAAACATGGGTAAAAATGTCTTTTTAAAATAATAATAGAGTAAAAAAACTGAATTTTTTTTATAAAACATGGTTTTAGAAGAAAATAGATTTCCGATCGAGGAGAGACCTAAAGTAATATTTTCATAAAAATATTTTCTTAATAAATTTAAGTACCAAAAGGTAGAAATTAGTATCATTACTTGAAGATATAATGATGAACCAAAGGAGAAGAAACTCTATTATAATTCTTGATATGTAGAACATGATATTTTATCATTGGAGACTTAATCATAATAAATACCAATAAATGATGAGATTGTAACATAAAATATTTATGTAACATTGAATCATAAGCCCTGTGAAGGAATAACATTATGTGGAACTTAAAATATCATGACTATAAATAAATTCATGATATTACATGTCAAAGTGTCTTTATATACACCTCGTGAAATAATATAGGTTCATAACAAAATATACATCTCAATAAAGGAAAATTGAGACAAAAATCTCATACCGATTTGTTAACATTTGAACCATAAACCCCATGAATCATAGATCCTAAAATGGATATGTAAACCCCAAAATTTTTCAAAATAATAATAATAATATACATTCATGGGTAATATATACACCATATAAAATAAATAGGTGGTGAATATGACTTGTGTCTCACAAAAGTAAAAAGTGAGACGGAAATCCTTTACTACTTGAGTAACTTTTAAATCGTAAGTCTCATGAAATAATAACATCAATATAAAAATTAATTATCATTAATTGAGTTATATTAATGATATATCATTTCATATGGCATTATATACACCACACATAATAAATGAGTAGTGAATATGGCATAATTCTCTTAGAAATAAAAGTGAGACTAAAAATCCACTTACCTTAAGTCTTGACTTTCGTCATACTCATTCAAACATCCAGTATAATAAATATAATTTTATTATAAATCTATTAAATAATAATATTATCATACAATATATTATATTATATTATATTTTTTCCTGTTTATTATAAATTTCATGGTTAAGTTACGTTTCGTGTAATAACCGCTTTTTTCATATCTGTTTTTACTTGTTATTTTTTGTTCTCTTACCTAGATCATGGTTTTATCATATAAAGAATCTAAAAAATGATATAAATATCATATATATTAATTATATATTTTTCATATCAATCCATAATATTTAGTGATAAGAAATAAAATACATCGTTCATAGAGACGGTAGTTTCTATGTACGCATGAACATTGTTTCCATTTTCTTATAATATTGAAAGAAATAAAATTAAATGATATTTGTGTGTACATATATATTATAATTAAACTAGAATTTTTATTTCATATATATCACATATGTTTATTAGTTCCATCCTTAATACATTCCATGTAAAGAATAAACGAATCGCATCGCTTCGTGAGGCGGTAGTCCGTCGTATACATGAACGATGTTATCATATTCCCACAAAATGGAAATCTTGAAGTTATGCGTGATATAACAATTAAAGAAGCATAATAACATTATAAATATCATATATATCATATATTAACTATAAATACATCATTATTCCCATCAATGAAAGGTGGTAATGGATAAATGAACGACATCGATTCACGAGGCGGTAGTCTGCCGTACACATGAACGATGATTTCATAACCCATTTTATGGAAGGGTGTGTGTTTTTAGATTGTAAAATTACCATAACAACATATAAGTATATTTAAAATACTAATATTATTATATAATAATTTTATAAGAATAATTTAATATGGTAAAGGAAGAAATAAAATTAAAACACTCTTTGATGAATGTTACCTCTTGTTCGGGAACCCTCCTTAGGTTTGCACTAAAACCTTTATTGGTTGTATTTATGTCCAAAATAAGGCTACTAGGATTATTGGGTGGAATTTTTTAACTTATTTTGTATATATATTTCAATCTAAATGTCTTGATAGTTGTGAAGAAGTGGGGGAGAGTGAGTTCCCTTTTATAGTTCAGGAGTAGTGTTAATCTTATAAATACTCAAAAGTATTCACTATTGGGAGGTCAATATTAGATAAAGTGGATAAAAATATTATAAATAAAGGTTTTTATGGATTATACAGTCAATAAAAAACTCTATAACACAACTAAACACATGTTTTAAACATTTCATTCCTTAACTTTGCAGTATCCCTATTTTTATCATTTTGGTTTTTCACTACGATAACTAGTTTTATAACCTTCATAATTTGTCCCTTAAGACTAAATTATAGTGATAATTATTAAATATTTGTACCCACTAATTATAAATATAATATATAATGTATAAAATATTAATCCTATGCGTTTTAGAAATTAATTTTAACATAAGTGCATGTAACATGTAAAAACACCACTTTAACCTTAACATTGCTAACTGGGTTTTTACAGTTTAATGGTCAAAATAGTCATTATAATAGAAAAATTGGTCTATTAATGGACCATATTTAATATTTATTAATATTTAAAGAACACTTGGAATAATATATGACTTTTATTAATTTTAAATCATTTAATAAAATATTATTTTTTATAAAATAACATTAATGTCAATTTTGACATTATTCATTTTATTTAAATTTTAAAAATATACATACAATGATAGAATTTGAATATATTTATTCCATACCTTTGTATCATGAGATATTCATCTAAAAAATAATGTAACATAATAATTAATTCAATTTACTTCACTTAATATATTTAGTATCATTTATTTTATTTTATTGTTAAGTAAGAAGTTACTGTATTGGTGTTTCTTAAGCATTTAAAGTAATTATTTAATCCCAAAAAATATTAAAATAAATTATCTTGATAAAAAACTCATTTATATTTAAAATTATATATATAACCAAACATATGTTGTCTTCCCCATCCCACGGCTTTAACCGCGGTAATTAATTTTTACTGCATTCACTATTTATTTTGGTCAAAATTAAGTTGAAATTAATAGAAAAAATAAAATATAATTATTATAAATATAGAATATATTTTTCAAAATTCAATTCACAAAATTGGAAAAAAATTATTTAAAATTAATCCCGCAGACACAATAAGAAAGCATATTTTTATAGAGAAAATGTTCAAAATTATCAAATGTTTTAATATCAAAATTCAATATAAAATTGATTAAAATGAACTAAATTGTATTAATGGATATAAAATTAAACTAATTTTAATTTAAAACCATTCTAAAATGTAATTTATCTTTATAAATAAATTAAACAAAAAGACATATTTCAATTAAAATTCGATATTTTTCACTATTCATCAAAAATGAATCTTTTCAGAAAAAAATATCAAAAATTCACCATAAGATAATTTTGACATTATTATTTAAAAAATTAAGTTAATTTTATCAAATTAATTTTCTAAAAGTGTCAAAATTTAGTTTTATTATTGTTCCAAAAGATAAATAAAATTCGTTTTTGTGAGAAAATATTATTTTTAAAATATATAAAGACTTTTAAAAAAATAAAGTAATTTGGAATCAGTATGTTTTCTTTATATAAAACCATTATAAATAATATTTAAAAAATATTTATTATTTTTCATGATTCTATTTTTAATGTCTAGGTTATAATATCTATGTTTAAATAACTATATAAATAATATAATGTGGTTTTGTTAAAAACTCAATGTCGTATAGTGAAAGCTAACTCAGGGTTTTGTGTAACATAAGTTTAACTTGGTGTTTCATGTGATGAAAAATATCAAAAAGATTAAATTTAATTGAAATTAAATATTTCACAAAATTTTGGGTTGTTACGGTTGAAGTGAGTTGAGATTTATGATATTGGAAGGATTTCAAACAGTTATCATCACATTTGAATGGAATTCCCAACTTTGTCAATGAGGTAATTAGAGAATTCATGAAAAATCATGAATGAAGAAATGATAATATTCTATCGATCCAAAAAACCTATGAATATTAAATAAATTCTTGTGTGGATACCAAGAAATGAGCGCTTTGATCTTCATAGATTCAATTGATACTCCTTCAAAAATGATGTTCCCAAGGGAAAAAATTCTTAAATACAGTAGTCTCACTTAGAAAATTTAGGGTAAAGTTGACAATCACACAATTTTATCAAGTTAATATTTAAGTTCTTCTAACTTCCATTTACATTAATTGAATAAAAAAAATATAATTAAAAAATACCATAATAAAATAATCAAGGTACTTGTGGAAAATATGGTTCATTGGGGCCATGAAAGCCATACATGAATTTATCAGACCAAAGGGTGTGACCAAAAAAAATTAAAGATCGTATCATCTCCAAAATGTGGTCTTAGTAATATCCACTTCCCTAAGTATGAGTTATTGGTATCCCAATCATAGATCAATATTATATAACCACTTTAATGCCTTCAATAAATCAAATAGATCATCAATATAAGGAAGTGGATATCAATTATTTATCAATACATAATCAATACATAATCAAATAACTTAAGGAAGTGGTTATAACCACTTTATAACCACTTGGTTCAGTATATGATAATCAATACATAATCAGAGTGAACTATATAACTTATTTACAAATAGAATAGAAGCATCCTAAGGTGATGTTCTAGGTCTAATTAAGACTTTTATTTATAATTATTCAATCTAGACCTTTAATTCCCACAGTTTCATTGGATTCATTCTCTATGATGTAAGTGAAATCGGACTAGTTCTTGGGAGTATATCTATAGTGAATTCGATTTCTAGTTGTTGTTCTAACCCTAGGAAATAATTCAAATATAATTTTGGGTATTAGTCCACTATTATAGAAAGAGTTTTATTCTCAGTTTCATTTTTAGTACCTAAGTTCAGTGATGTCAACTAGACATAGATGGATTCTTCCACTACTACTAAGGGTCCACCTATGGATGCATTATATCTCAATCCACCTTGAATATATGAATGATTCCATAAAGGGATGTCAAATTAATTTCTGAGAATAAAAATCAATGTTGTATTTAAATTCCACTAGCCAATCCATTCCAATGATCAAATCAAAAATATTCATCTCTAGGATCATAAACTCCCAGAGAAACCATATCACATTAAGGGTAATATAAAATGTTGAGCACTTAAATCCTTTACACTCCCATTTCCTAAATAGTGTATTAATTATCATAATTTTATGCATCATCTTGATATATAATCCCAATTTTTTACCTATAAGAGAAGAAGGTAAAGAATATGATGCACAAGTATCAAAAAAATTGCATAAGGGTCTAGTTAAAAAGGATGGTACCTCGCACCATTGACGGACTTAGTTGGTTAGTCGAAATAGTGTGATATTCTCCATATAACTATCTATTATGCCGCATATAATAGTTCTTAATCCCCTACTAACATGTCGACTAGACCCATGAGTTGTTCCTAGAATTATCATGGTTCACATAATTCTGGGTATGAGAACTATTCTAATGATATTTTTATATTTGGACATATGAGTCCTAAATCTAAGTTGATCCATCTCCTCCTATTAACTTCATAGGTCTATTAAAATAATTATTATTATTCCCTTTATTGGTGCAATTTTTTCACTTATTTGGTTGGGTGGTACAATAATTCTTATTATATTGAATAGATATGCACTAAAATCATCTAGGTTCATTAATATGATGCGGTGTATAAGAGAATGATCTGGTAGAATAGTTTAATGGTACCCTTCTTCTCTAGGAGTATCCCTCCCTTTTAATTTTCTTTCCTTATTCTAGAGTTCCTACCCATACTTGGATGGATAGAGGTGTACCCTACACTAGGTTTTCCTACCAAATCTCTCTATCTATGACCAGTGTTATATTCACAATTTCAATAAAATATGTAATACATAACATAAATACTTTGTATTATACCTCATGTCATAATCCTTCCTTGAATATTAAAGCTTTTAGTGTCTCACTAGCTATTATATCTAGTGAAAAGTAAACCAAGTGAGTGAATTAAGAAGAATATTCAATTAATAACATATTTCTTTATCTTAGATAAAATAAATTTTTCATATTCTTAAACTAGAATATGTGTGGATAAAACATATTATTGAATATATCTAAAAACCCAACCTGGGTAAGGTATTGATCCATCTTTTTTTGAGTCGTTAAATCCAACCACCATATTGCCAAGTTTTCTAGCATGTACATCCCTATCTTGAATTTCATCTCATTTAGTGTTCTGTGGAAGTTAAATATTATGTTTATCCTACTCATCCAAAATTATTCTTGTTCAAGTATAGAATCACCTCGGAATATCATTGGATTCCATTTAAGTAACTCTAATGAGTTATTAACATTAGAAGGTTCCTCTTCCTAAGGTCCCTTATCAACATATTGGGATTCCTTCATGATACTCTAAGCCTACTATTAGTCCATTTGTATTTTGGGTGAAACCGCATTCTATATTTTTTCCTCTCTCCAGTTTCTCATTCTCCTTGGTGGAATTTTCATTCTAAAACCACATCTACAATTTTTAATTAATTTTATTTTCAATATTTTTTATCTCAATTTTAATCATATATAATAAGAAAAAATAACCATAATATGATAGTATCAAAATAAATAACCATGTGACAATGCATTACTTGTGGTAAGTCTCTTAAATACTGAATAATACCTAACACTCATCATCTAAACCCATTAAAATGAGTTGACAACCTGGCTAAAAGTGTTTTAGAACATTTTTTGTACCTATAATGCCATGGTAACTTGAATTTCAGAATAAAAAAAGTTAGCTACATCTTATTATATTGTACATTTCATTTCCTAGTGTGTATCATATCCATGTTACCATCCCAACTCAAGGACTAAAAAAACTGATATCATTTGTCACATCCCCACCCGACCCATTGTATTGGGTCATTTTAGAGGTGCTAATGACCATAGGTGAAATTCCTGGGACACCAACGGTTGGAAATAAATGTTGAGGGTTTAACACAAGAACAATAAGGGGAACATTTTACCCTCAAACACATGTGCACAACCAAACACAAGAAACAAGATGATGATGCATATATAAAAAATGAAAGTGATAATTATACAATGATGCATGAGATAATATCTAACAAATCCAAAGAATCATCAAGGCAGTATCATAGTAATAGTGTAAACAAAAGAATAAAGATAAATAAGACTCTAAAGTAGTGATGGACTTGGGCACTAAGGTGGTACCACTCCAAGATCCAAGACATGACCATGCATCTAAACTCCATCTTTGAACATCCACTACTACCACTATCATGGTTCCTTACTAGTGAAGTACAAAACCTACCCCTTTCCCATATCATGGAAGAAAAATTCTAAAATTTCACTGAGGTGTATATATAGGGTTGATTAGGAAACCCCCAATATAATTTTTACACATGAAATTGTGACCATAATTATGTTAGCTCATAGTTTTTTAAAATATTATGAGGAGTATCAAAAGTAGTTTAATTTTGTTAATACAAATATAATTAGTTAATAATATTTTACGAAAGTAGTTCTAAAACGTACATCTAGTAATCAAAATAGTTTTCTAAAAATAAAATTTTCTTCTAAAAACTATAGAAATAGTTTATTGAACATTAATTCCATGATTCATCTCATGCACCTATGAAAACCAATACCTCCAAAAATGGTTTTGTGATCATGGTGGAAATCCATCCATGATCCATACATTAATATTTTATTTAAATCATCTTGGAATATCAATTTCACATATCCACCCACCCACACACACACACATGTATAACCCAGACCTCCCAAAATGGTCTTATGATTATGGTGAATTCCACCCATAATCCAATTTCCCTATGTATAAGAACAAACGCATCCCAATCCATTCTAATAACACCCATCAAATCTCTTGATTTAACAAAATTTTCCTTTTAAAAACATTATATTAAATCTCATTTGTTGTTACCCAAATCCACAAAACTAATATTGAGAATAACCATAAGTTTTCCCATTAGAGTTAAAGAAAATTTTTTGAAAATAATTTTTCATACAAATAGGAAAGAACTATTTCGAAGCATGAAAGCCTTTCCATTCTAAGAAAACGTGGAAGGGTGAAAACTACATACCTCTAATTAATTTGGCGTGAATATTTTCACAATATTATAGATCAAACCATTCTGATCTATTCCTATAATGAATACCAAGAAAGAGTTTTTATAACATGTTTGGTCTCATAGATCCATACATAATATCCCTGGTCTAGTGTTCTATTCGAGATAAAACAAACAAATCCATGATGTAAAGGAAGAACATAGTGCATAACTCTAATTTCTATGATCAAACTCTCTAAGAATCATTAGATGCAGAGTCCATACACTAAAAATCATAAAAAGTATCCTAATAGAATCCTAGAAATCGATAACCTATATCAGAAGAGGAATAATGAGTCTTTTATGGGAGTTTTGGGTTTTGAAATGAATTTACACACAATTAAATTCACATCACATGGTTTGAAAAATTTTGTACTAATCGTATGAAATGGACCTATCCTAAAATATTACAATTCATGTTCTTATCCACATGGTTTTTCGAAAGCATGTACTTATCTAGTGACCCCTAAACACCTTGAATGATTTCCTAGATACTTCATCACATTTTCTACTAACCATGCTCAAACCATTCACCTTTAAAAATCTTCCAAAGCATTCCAAAACCTTCTATAAACATCCCAAGTCTTAACCCAAACATTATTTAACTATAAATAGTCAATAAAATAGAGAAATACCTTAAATATTTGGTGTTACAGTTAGTATTTTGTATGATCTCTGCATGGATAGGACTCGTACAAAGGAATAGATGGGTTTTACAGTTAAAAATTGTATAGTAAGGATACTATATCAGGCATTTAGTGGTCATATGATAAATATATTATATCATGAAGCTTAAGGTCATACAATAAGGAAAACATAATATAGTTTAATGTTATGAATAATGGATCATATGAAATGTAGTTTAAGTTCATGTTATAAGGACCATATTCCATATAGTTTAAGGTCATAAAAGATAGATTATTGTATACCATACAGTTTAGGTTCATATAGTAAGGACCTATTAATACAACATGAATGTTCATGTGAATTATTTATTGAATATCCTTGCTTTGGTAGGAGGTGTGATAGGGTATCTATTCATGGTAATCAAGGAATTAGCTCCATTTAAGTTGACCTTGTGTGTGGTATAATACCCTTCCCACATGGGCTCTAATTTTGGCTAATTTTTACCTAGAATCATAAATTTCTTTAAGAATAACCCCATAACTCCTTAAAAAAATAACTAGAGCTGAAATTTATTATTGAATTCCATGGTTTCATGATTTTTTTGAGTAGATCCAAAGGATTGGTTAGGTTCCATTGAGAGGTGGTGAATCAGTGGTACCCTTATTTTATGAATTTTTATCCTTTTAAATCTAACCTCTTGAACTTTTTATGGTTCTCGATTCACTCAATAGTTTCTATCAAAATCACCTCATTTACAATAGTAAAATAAGTTCAGGTAACACATAATATTTACAAGGCTTGGAAATTAAAGGCCTAGTAATTAATATATTGGTTAGACAACCCAACATGGATTCTATTCACTATCTCCACATGTGAATACAAATGGTTGGACACCTGAGTTCCATAATTTGTTAGACACCCCAATTCTCTCTCCAAAGTTGGTTAGGCACTCAAACTACTCTTCTAATCTGATTTTTTAGATGACCCAATCAAAATCCTTTAGTAGCTGGTTATAAACCACAGCTACAAGATTCCTCTTCATTTTTTCCAGTGATGGAAAATTATTCTTCCCTGATAGTCTTCCTACATAAGAAAGTTGTATGTATCTTCCTTGTGTAAAATTCTTCAAGGTCATCAATAGATTACTTGATCAATCTTATTGGCCTCGAAACTCCTATCATATCTTGAATGATCTGAATTCTCCTTCTTCAAACTCTTGGGAACATGCAATCACCTTCTTCAAAAATTATACAACTTTAGGTAACTCTTAAAATTATTCTTGCACAATGGTTTCAAGGAGTCCCAAAATGAACTTAAAATTTGGTAAACATTATATTACTTTTATACACAGAATAATATAGTGCATGGGTCTCAATAATTTTACGATTTAAATTCTAAAATTTAAATCCTTAATTAAATGTGTTAAGAATTAAACACATTTAATTTACATTCTTATTAAAATAATAATACCTAAATGTGGGATATTATTTCTCATGTCTGAATACCCATAAATTGTGGGTATTATTTTTTCTCCTTTAAATACCCCATGAAATTTTGGGTATCTAATTCATCATATTCATTTGAAATACCCGATTGGTATTATTTATTCATGAATTTTTTTAATACCCAAATATGTGGTTATTTTTCTTTTCCTCTTGCAACGAATGCCTAAGGGGTATTCTTTATCTCATGCAGCTTTGATTAATTCATAAATCGTACTAATTTTTATTCATATCATGCAATTTATTCACATTTTCATTATGAAAATCATCTACCCAAATTGTTTTTATTTCTTTTTCCATTCTCTTGATATCCTAAAATGCATAAAGACATGGGACTTCATGTTTTATCTTCATGTTTTTTGAAAATCACCATGCATGCATCCATTCATGTGGCTCATTTTTAAACCCTAAAAGGATCCAGGGTCTCTATTTTTCACATGGGGTATTTATTTTGAATACTCGTGGATTCACATCATGAATCCTCTTGATATCTTCATTCTATTTTTATGAATGAAATTTTGAGCTACATGAATTCCTCAGTTCAATCATCCTTATTCATTGATATCGGTGTTTTAAACATCATCCAGTGAGACTTCATTAGTTTATGGGATCGCTTCTATTAATGAATGTTTATGCATGAACATTCAATCATAAAGTGTGATTGTATCTTTCTTGGATCACAAGACATAAATGTATATATCTAAATGTGATCATGGTCATCTGTTTTGTACAAGGAAGCTCATCCATGATGTTCATGGCTCATAAATGTTAGAAGATTTGCATTGTAAATGACCCTCAAATGAAAGATGAGGAATACAATCATAACCATTAATTGGATGACTGAGATTAGATGCATATGATGGCTAAAGTTCTATCCATCTTTTTAATAATGGATGAATAGTAATCATGCTTGCATATTCAACATCAGTTTCTCAATAGGTCGAGGTCATGGTATATCACCCAACCACTCCCATGAGTGGCCACAAATCACTAACCCCTATGGTACCACCCCATACCAACTATTCCTACCATTGTACCACCCTGCATAGTGGAATCACCCCTACTCCCATGAACTCTACATGAGAACTCCTCTCCTCTTCCACCCCCTTCATTGGCCTGAGGTTGGTTCCCTTGGGTGTGGTCAACTTCGGTACCACTTGTTCCATCAGTCAAACCTTCACTTTGGATGGTAGTGGGTTGGATTAATTTTGTATATAAGTCCACAAATAATACTTAGCAAAAATGATAAGTATATAATAAATGGAATCACAACCCTTTCTCAATAATAAAATTCCAACACAACTTCTTTCTTCTTACCATTAAAAATGTCTCCTTTATTGTTTTATTCTCAAAAGTCATCTTTGGGAAAATTCATGTAGAATATAAGTGTATTTTTTATATCCACCATCATTTGAAAAACCTCATACATTTCTTATTTAATATGGACTTTAAAAATTATGCATGGCATCTTCTTCACATCATCTTCAAAACAACATGCAACAATTACTTTTTTCAACGTGTCATTAACATTTAAGATCACTTTAATAGTCATTAGAGTTACATATCATTCACATATTTAATTAATTGAAAATAGATGCAACATGTGATCAACATGGTGAAACTTAATTTTATGCATGTCCATTAATATCATTTCATTAAAATTTTCAGGCTCGTCCATTTGAACTTGTGACTATTCATCTATTGTTAGTTAGTTATAAATGGTATTTTATAGTGATGGTAATTTAACCTCAAAGGAAACACTAATTTTGGTTATGTACACCAATTAATATAGATTCACCTAGGTAGGGGTTTTTGTAGTATTATAATAATCCTAGGACCTATTTAAGATATTTCCAATACATGACTTCTCATCTTTATCTATTGTATTGTATAACATATTTGATAGGGTATTGTTGAAATGTTCTATCTATCCATTTGTAGCTATGTGATAGAGGAAATAATTGATGCATTAAAACTCATATTTTGAATTTAAATTTATAAAATCATATAAACAAACATTTAATCCATTATTTATGAGAATAGTTTGAGAAACTCCAAATATATTGATGATATTAGATTTTATGATGTTATTTTTTGGGCTTCATCTCAGCCACTTTTAAGGGTGTTACTTCAACCCGTTTTGAGAATAATTTGGTGAAAGTGAGGATGAAATATAAATATTAAATGATTATGAAAGGGTATTGTAACGAACCTAACCTTGGTCATTATATTTTTTAAGGAAATGTAGTTATTAAATTACAAGTAAATTTTAATTTTTGGTTCCAAAGAGGATATCTTTTTTCATTATGGAATTTAGTCAATAAATTCGATGTCTTGTGATAAAATTATAGGTTTTTTAGGTTTGGTTGTAGATTCAATGGTAATTTCAATAGTTTTTGTATCTTAATATGTGGTACCACTTGCAGAACTTGGACTACAAGTGTTACTGAGTACCTAGTGGGGGAATAACTAGTACCTGGTGAACTTAATAGAGAAGGGTGTCACCTAGGGATGCCACCGAGTACCCGGCGGCACCATACTGGGTACTTGATAGGCCTTTTGTATATATTTTTAGATCCTTCCTGAATGGTAAGAATTTTCATTTCCTTTTTTAAATTATAATACCCCCAAAAAATGGGGGGTGCATGGTTCACTGCATCCTAGCCCCTCAAATAATCCCCATGGTCCCTTTTCCCCTATTCTTCAATCCTACTTATCTTTCATGGTTTAATTTCAATCCAAGGTTGTTTATTAATCAAAATAAAGATAATTTATATTATAAACTACTCTTATATTCTTATCATGTATATTTCACTTTTTTCATATTGTAATTGGGTTTAATGACATAGAATTTCATCATTGTCATGGTGAAATTAATTCTCATGCTTAGGTTTCTTCTTTTAGGGATTAGTAAAGTCCTATATGGGTGGATTCCATGTTCATACACACTTATTTGATAAATATTTAGTATAGAGTGATTTTGTTAGGGTTTTATTGATTTTAAACCTTGAATTAGGTCATCCAAGGGCTGATTAAATTGGGGTTTTCCTCTAATTAGTTACTGACATAATTATTTTGGTATTCTACCAAGGTTTCATCTTGTTTTAGATTAGGTTTTCAATATGGTGATTTTGGTTAGATGGGTAATTGACTGGAAATGATTATGTAATTTGATTTGGTGATTTTTAAGTATTTTTATAATGTTATCGGAGTATGAGAGAGGGATTTTCAAGGATAAGTGAATGGTAGGTGGTTTAAACCACATAGAAAATATTATGAATTTATTTTGATTCTTATTCCATAATTTTTATTAACTTAATAAAAAAACTATATATTTTATAATGACATGAATTGATTGGTTTTAGTGGAAATATTAGATGTTCATTCAAATGGATTTTCTATAAACATGTCTCTTTTATACCTGAAACAAAATGTCATTTTAACCATTTTGGTTTTAAATTTTGGTTTAATTTATTTATGAACGATTAAAAAAACATAAAGGTGAATTAATAATTGTTTATAATTAAATTATGTTTGAATCAGTTTAAATATTTTATCCTTTCTATTCATGTTTGGTTTTTTAAATAAATTCCCTTTTCTCCAAACTTAAATAATTAAAGTAGAATTGAGATTGTGTCTTGGGGTTTGAGTAATTTTTCCCTGAACAAAAATTATTATATGTTCCCTTAATGAAACTAGTGAATTAAATTTTTTTACTTAAGTTATAATCATGTTTTAGAGTCCTGATAATTTATAGAGTCTTTTTATTTAGTATAGAATATGTTTATTATGTACTGAGGAATGTGAAAATTTCACTTCCTTTGAGTTGTCAACTTATCTTATGTAAGCAAGTAAAACTCCTTGAATAACCTTAAATACTTTTTCTTAAAACCTTATAGAATCATAATGGAAATGGTAGTTATTTAATTGGTTTATAATAATCCATGAATCATAGGAAGTGTGATTACATTTAATTAAAAGACTTCTCCTTGATTCATTATACATGTTATTAAAGTGATCATTATTTTATACCTAAGCTTTCATGAGTCCCAAGTCAGCAATCCAAATATAACTTGGATTAATAGGTTTCATAATTGATGAATTTATGGAAGGGTTATATAGGGAATGAATGGTATTCTTTTTAAACACATTTAGTCTTAAAAATTGGGTTATCAACTAACTGAAACGCACTTTCAAGGAAAACCATCTTTTTCTTCCTTTCATAAAGTGTGAGACTTGATGATTGGTTCATTTATAAAGCCTTTAAATTAAAATTTTTATTAAGAAAATTTATATTTTTTAAATCCTATTAACACTATGATTAAAATTGTATATTTTTTAGCACAAAACATCCTTGAATGTCAAGTCTCTACATGAACACATGTGTTCTTTAACACATTTCATAAGCCAAAAACCTAATTTTATGGAACTATATATTTAAATTGGTATTCTAATTTAGAACCTATGTATTGTTTCATTATTTTCCTTGGTTTCCATGGGTAGGTATTGGTTATGACTAATATAACCCATTGTCTTTTACCTAGTATTTACAAGAGTACAATAGTTACTACCCATGTATGAGTAAAGTCTCATTTGGATAGAATGCTAATAAACCTTTAGTTGTAACTTACTATATATCTTATAGTTGGTATAACATGACTCTAGAATAACATGAATAGAATTTCATCTCATAAATTTTTCTATGTTTTTTTTGATATCGTATACTTGTTCGTCTTCTATAATGTATTATTTATGGGTTAATAATTCTTCATGTCAAGATCATGTATAACCTAAAGTTGAGTTTTTTATGCATCAGATAATATAGTAGTGTAAATCATGTTTTTATTTTGTTATGTGGAACATATTTTTATTTTTAGTATCAAACATTATTATTTTTAAACATAATATTATACCTTGATGCATGATACAGCTTTGATATCTAGTAATACTTATTGGAATAGTGTTGGGTATGTCATGTTTTTGCATAAAGGATTTTTAGGTACTCCTTATGTTAGTAAACAAGTTGAGAGTATGGGTTGGGATCACAAAAACCTGACATTGTTATACCCCTTACCCTATCCCCAAATGGGGTGTTCATCTTGGTTATCCTAATGTTATTATACAATTTCACCTTTCTCTTATATGGTATGGGTGAAGCACCCAGAATTCAATAAAATAGATGAGTATAACACATTGAATTTAATTTATGGTTTATATTGGGTTTTGAGTTCTAGGCTCAAAGCATTTATAATAGGTATATGCCCTTTTGATATAGGAAGTTATGTATTAATAATTGTTATATTCCATGTTATGTTTCTTATTCCATTTATGTTTTCAAAAACAATATGTTAAAATGAGTTAGTATATTTATATAAATGAGTGGGTTTATCTATCACATGCACCTGAGTTTATTCCATGTGTATTGGGATTGTGTTGGTTTCCTATTGAGTATTATATGATCACACACTATGTGTATAATTTGGTGGACATGTAGTCCCATGGTTTGTTTTTTACATATAAATGGGTACTAGTAGACATCAAGTTGTTTTGATCATGGTGTGATTGGACATTTTTAGTACAATTCATGTTCCACCCGGTAATGAAACCAGATTCTGAATGTCACACAGGAATTTAGCCATGAATATAAAAGACCTATATTATACCATCTACTTTTACAAAAAAAATCATTCTTTGTATATGGTATTTTTTTCATTCATATAGTTATTGTTGGATTTATCTATAGTTGATTAATCCCAAGTTGGTAAATTGCTACCTAAATGCACTATGAGTCCCACAACACTTGTCTTCAACCTTTGGGGATTGGGGAGCACTCATGGGGCTAAGAAATGGCATAATATAGTTGACTGATTCGAGTCACAGTTGTTATAAATTTCTATCAAAGCTGATTCATGATATCATTGCTCACTTAGTGTTATTGGGATAGTCAAGACTTAATAAGTATCCCATAAAAAGGCATCGTGAACCTCTTTATAGAGGATGATAAAGTTGTCTAGGATTGTCAGGTAGTTAGTAAGGAACTGATATTATAAATGAGGTATTTCTTTGACTACCATAGATTTCAAGAGGTAATAATGTGTATAGTGTCATAGGATTGACCAATATCCAAATCTTCTATAGACTCGTGCTTTATTTAGTCTATAGACACACATGGACATGTATAGACTAATTATTTGATTAAATATATGTGAAACATGAATTAATTAGAAGAAACTAATAAATTATATAGTGCATTAATGTGTACCTAATTAGTGGTGATATGATTAATTAAGGTAATCACATTGATGATTGTTAGCATGTCACTTTCTTTCTTTTTACATGCTAGTCTTGTTAATCTTTGAGAATTTTATCTTACCTTGTTGATATGTTATTATCATGTTAGTAGTTATCCTTTATTTAAATATGTTTTTGTTTAGTATTACATGTCTATTTCTAGGATGAGTCTTGTGGTTAATTAAGTATATTGTGCATTAATAATGATGTTATTGTTGTTATAACATACACATGTTTCTTAATTAATATTTTGTTACTATAGAATATTATTCCATAATTATAGCTAAATCATGTTCTTTATTAGGTATTTTTAGTTATTTTTATAACTATTTTGATAATAACTACTATTTAGAATTCATTTTTATACCACTCTACCAGTAGTAGACATTCATGTTATGTAATGTTACTTTCATGCATGATATTTTGGTAAGAAATGGATTTTACAAACTAAAAGTTTTCCTTTAAAATTGGATACATTGATTTTCTAAAATCAAGGATTTTAAATATGAATTTAACATGGGGATTTAAAATAAATAAATTACAGTTTTCAAATGAAATAAGGAAAAAAAATTCCATTAGTGGATTGAAAAGTGTTTTATCAAAGAAATAATTTTTTTAAATGAGTTTGAAATTGGATTTTGGAATATAATTTAAAAGATAATCATGATAAATAAACATGTTTTATAAATTAATGGTAGTTCAAAGATAAATAGGAGAAGTTCATGGGTAGGTCTTATAGTGGGGAGCACCATAAGATAAAGGGTCTTTCAAGGAGTGGCATCTTGGTAATTCAATAATGGATATAATCTTAGAAAATTTTAGGATTATATGTTTATTTAAGATTATAGTTAAAATCTAATGGTTTATAAAATCATGGTATTGAGATGGTTTTATTTTAGTGGATTTTTTTTGGAAATTTAAAGAATGGTTATTTTGGATACTTGAGGTGTTATAAGATTCCTATTTTGGTGTGATAATTTGGTGATTCTTGAGGATGTGTGAAAATTGGAGTTAGTGATATGTGTATGTGATGAGAACTTGAGGTTATGTATTAGAGTAATTCCAATAAACATGATAGTTTGGGTACTTGTGAGATCATTAAATAGTTATGATTTTTGTTTTTCAAAAATGAAAGATGCTATGGTGGGGAGTTTTTAATGAACCTAACTTTTGTCATTTTGTTTTTCATGAAATTTTTTTATGAACCTAAAATGAAATTTGAATTTTTGCTTCTATATTGGGTCTTGATTTTCATTATGGAATTAGTTTAGTGAATTTTAAGTCCTAGGATGAAATTATAGATGTTTTGGGTTGTTATTAGAGGTTTGATGATATGTTTTGGATTTACGGTAGATTAATAGGTGGTACCATTTTTTGTACTAGTACTAAAGGTTTCATCAAGTATATGGTGGGGGAACATCAGGAGCCTGATGAGAACGACAGAGAAGGGGGTCTAGGGGTGCCACTAGGTACCCAGTTTCACCATACCAGTTACTCAATAGGCTTACTATATATATTTTTTAAAAATATTCCCAAAATGAAGAATTATATTTTCCTTTTTTAATTATAATACCCCAAAATAGGGTTATTATGGTTCACTTAATCTCATCCCCCCAAATGAACCCTAAGAATATCTTTCTCCCCTTTATTAAAGACTCATTTTCCTCCATGGAATAATCTTGATCAATGGGTGTTTATTCTTCAAGGTAAAGGTAATAACTCCTATAACCTCTTCATATCTTCTTATCATGTCTCTTTCTCTATTTCCTTTATTGTAATTATATTCTATTAATTTTTATTTCACCAAATTCAAGGTGAAATTAATTCTCATTTGTGGGTTACTCCTTGTTTGGGTTATTAAATACCTAGATGGGTTTTTTCCATGTCCTTAATCACCACTTTGATAAATTTTATATTTTTATCATTTTATTTGGTGTTTTCTTGATTTTAAACCTTCATTTAGTTCTCCTTAGATCTAACTAAATTGTGGTTTTCTTATTATTAGTGACAAGCATAATTATATTGGTACTATACCTTTCTTTTGAATGGGTTTTAATTAGGTTTTCAATGTCATGATTTTGGTTACATGGGTAATTGATTGTAAATAATTATAGAACATGATTTAGTTATTTTTTTGGTTTTCTATAATTTCATTGAAGTAAGGGAGAGGACTCATAAAGGATAATTGAATGTTATGTTGTTTTGAACAAAATAAAAAATCTTGGGACTTTCTTAGGATTCATCTCTAACTATTTTTCTTAAGTTAATAAACCAAATTCTGTATGTTTTCTAATGACTTGAATCATTGGGTTTCTATGAAAATCTTAGTTGTTTATTTAAATATATTTTATTTAAAAATATATATTTTATTCCTAGAAAAAAATCAATGTTTACCATTTTAGTTTCAAAATCTAGTTTAATTGGTTTATGAACAATTTATAAATCTTAATAGGTGAATGAAGAATTATTTTTCATTCATTGATGTTTTCCTCACTTTAAATATGTTCAGCATTGTTATTCAAGTTTAGTGGTTGAAATAAATTCCATTATCTCACATGGTTAAATTATAAAATTAGAATAGAGGGAATTTATTATGTTCTGAATAATATTTCCTTAGACAAAAATATCATATTTTACCTTTATAAAACTAGTAAGTGAACTATTTTCTACTAAAGTTCTAATCATGTTTAAAAAGTATGATAATATTTAATGATTTTTTATTTTTTTGAGAATATTTCACTTATATACAAAAGAATTTGTAGAATTTACCTTGTTTTAGTTATCAACTTAGCTAGTTTAAATGGTTGGAACTTCTTACACAACCTTAAATAAATTCTCTTGAAAACTTATTGACTTATAATGGAAATGGTAGTTATTTAATTGGTTTATAATAATACATGAATCATGTTAAGTGTGATTACATGTAATTATAATTCATCCTCCTTGATTCCTTAAAAAATTTATTAAAGTGATCATTACATCCCACCTTAGCTAACAAGAGTCACAAGTTAGTGATACATGCTTAACATAGATTAAGAGATAGCATTGATGGTGAGGTGAAGGCTGGGTTGATTAGGTATAATGAAATTATATTATTTATAAACACCTTGAATTTTAAAAACTAGTTTATCGCCCAATTGAAACACGTTTTTCAAAGAAAACAAACTTTTTTATTTTTATTAAGTGTGAGACTTAAGGATTGGTTCTTTTATAAAACTATTAAATTAGAATTTGTTTTTTAGAAACTTCTTTTTTTTTAAACCTATTAAACTCCATGTTTTTATAAGGTATGGGTTTCAAAAAAATCCTCGAATTATAAGTCTTCATTTGAACACATGTGTTCTGTAAAACATGTAATAAGTAAACAAACAACTTTGATGGAACTCCATATTTAAATTTGTATTTGAATTCATCACTTATTCAATGTTTAATTCATTTCCTGGTTTACCATTCATAGGTTTTTGTAATGAATGATACAACCCTTGGTCATTTACCTAGTATTTATGAGCATACACTAGATATTACCCATTTATGATTAAATCCTTGATTTTAAATAATGTTACTAAACCATTAACCACTTCTTACTACATATCTTATAGTTGGTATTACATGCCTCTATCATGACATAAAGATAATTTCATCGCATAATTCATTTCATGTTTGTATTTATGTTTTATACCTATTTAGATTCCATAATTTGTTATTCATAATTTACACATTCTTTATATTAAGATAATTTGTAACCTGGAGTTGAGTTTTATTGATACACTAGTTAATACAGAATGTATGAACATGTTTATATTTTTATGTGTGGAACATATTGATATTTTTTATATCAAGAAATATTATTTGTATAGATGATAATGTTCCTTTAGAATGGATATTGATTTGATATCTAGTAATAATTTTTTTAATTGTATGGGATATATCATGTTTTTGTTTAAAATTTACCTAGGTACACCTTAGGTTGGTAAATAGGTTAATGGTATAAGATGAATTCATAATTCCCAAGCAATATTATACCCCTTTCCCTAGCCATGAATGTATTTTAAACTCAGTTATCCTAATATTATTATACACTTCCCCTTTCCCCTAGGCAGGTTGGGTGTAGCACCCTAAATTCAGTAAATGGTATCAGTATAGTACCCTGACTTCAGTTTATGGTTCATCTCATATTCTAAACTCTAAGCTTGAAGAAGGTATAATAAGTATGAACCCTTTTAGTGTATAAATTTTTGTGGTAAGAATAGTTATGTGTAATTTTATTCTTCTTATTACATTTATGTTCTTAAAAAAATTTATTAAAATGATTTGATATAGTTATGTAAATGAATGGGCTAATTTTTCACATGCACCTAATTTTATTCCATGTATGTTGGAATCATGGTGGTATCCTATTGAGTATTATATGGTCACACCATATATATTCACTATAATATATGTATAGTTCCATGGTTTATTTTTCAGATACTTGTAGGTACTAGTAGTCGTTAGGATGTTTTTATCATGCGATACTTGGTCATTGTTGGTATGATTCATGTTCTACTCAATGAAAAAATAGAAGTTTAAATGTTAGAGAGTAATTTATCCATGAATTTAAAAAACATGTGTTTTACCATTTATTTTTACCTAATTTTTCATTTTTTATATGGTATTAATTTCATTCATGTAGTTATGGTTGGATTTATCTATATTTGATTAATCCTAAGTGGATAATTTTCTCCCCAACTACAATCTAAGACGGGCGGTGCTAGTCGCCATCCCCAAGGGATCATGGAGTAGTCCTAAGGTCATGTGATAGCCTAGTATGAGTATCATTTAGGTGATTCAAGTTCTGGTTGTTACTGATATGGACACATGACTTATATTTTCCATATGTAGAATGTCCAAGATTACTTTTCCTCATTCAGTAACTCTTGTAGGTTGTCACGAACCAACCTAAGTCGACCCTGAACTAGTCACCCGAGCCGATCTGCATCAAGTCCCGAGAGGTGTTCCTGATCCTCCTGGGATGGCGACAAGTTCCAAGGTATCAATAGAGAGAAAGTGGGAATGATTTAATCTAATAAAAATAAATAAAGAAGCATAAAAAATAGAATAACGCAAAATAAATAAATGACACAGAGAGAAAGAACTACCAACATCACATACTAACCTGACCATGACCAAAACTCCATGTGACCCTGATATTCACTCTCTAACACCCCAAACCAAATTTCACCCAAGGGGATCCAAACCAAAGCTGAAACCTACAGGAGAAACTAAAAATAAGAAAATTCTATAGGCATTAGTATTAAAACTCAGTAGGTGTTCCCAAAAAACTATTCCCAAAGCACTGCCTTTAAATAAAGAATTTACGAATTTAAGGTTCGAACTAAATTATATAAAATATGGGTTTCCACACAAACTTTCATTTCCAAAACAAGTAACATTCCATTTCCCTTTTTAAATTAAAAATAAGTTTAATGTTTGAAGGGAAAAGGTGCATTACATTTTAAAACATTTTCACAAACAATTTAAAATCTAAAAATTTAGTTGTTAGTCGAGAGGAAAACCACACAAAACACACAAAACACAATAAGGGCAATGGGAAAGTAGAAAACAGGGACCAAAAACCGAACTAGGCCCCTCAATCATCTGCCACATACAAATAAGCACTAAAAAAACCTGGGTCGAACCTAGGATCTTGTGAAAAATCTAGAACGTACTATACATGTGACTCATCCTAAAGGTATGCCTACTCTCGATGATGTCATAACTCCCAAACACTCAGTATTTCCCTACCTCACCTAACTGAGGGGCCCAATCCCCTAGCAGAGTAAAGTCCATACTAAAGGCCACTAGCCAGTGCATAGTCTAAAATAGTGTAGCAATTTTTCACAAAAAAATCACTTACTATTCCAGGTTCCCATGTCAAGTACTGAAGAAAAAGGGGGTGAGTCAACAATATCAAACAAGAAACCAATTCCAATGCACAAACATCACACACAACAACCCAAAAAATTGACGTACACATTGGAGTTTCTAAAATAATTTATTTTATTAAAGTGTCAAATGTGCCTTAACCAACTTTAAAGAAAAACATCATTTCTCAAGAGAAACCAAAACATTTGATCATGCGTCAGAAAAAAAAAATTATCATCAAACCAGAACCACACTTGAAAATACTTGAATTATGTTCAAAGGCCAAATGGTCACTTTACACTATTGTGTGACAATTCATCAACAAAATAATTTTAGTGGGATGCATAAAAATAAACAATCTCATTTAAAGTAAATCATTATTCTAAAAATATTTATTTAATATTATTTCACATTTAACAAAAATCAATGAAATGGAAAGAAATAAATAAAATCTAAATTCAAGGGAAAGTGCAGTGGGGGACCTACCTTGACTCGTAGTCCAAACACAATGAAGCGACATGCCTCACACAAGCGCACAAGCACACATAAGCCTGTAACCGTGGTATCGCAGGGTTACCTCACCAATGCACTACAACAAATGCACAACAACTAAAATACATAAAAAACGGACTTAAAACAAACGAAACCAACAAACATCACAAAATCACCACCTTGACATGTTTTCAAAACTTAATTTTCACCAAACTAACTCTTCAAAAAACATGCCAAAATCAATAATTTAGGTGAAATAACCAACCAAAAAATAATTATATACAATACCACATAATTTCTTCTAAAATAAATATACTTGAAACTAAAAATAATTAATTAATATTAAATGAATGTAAGTCATGCAAGAATTTAGATACCTCTACATTTAAAGCGGTAGGGGTCGGCGCAGGTTGCGCTCGATCAATGGAGTCGTGTGATAGTCAAAAAGGGGTGGCGCACACCAACAGGGAGGGTCGTTGGCTAGAAAAGAGTCCAACATAAGGAATTGCTGGCTGGGAAAATGTTTATGTTGCACTGAAGAGGCTGGTCGGAGCAGTGAGGGTCATGGTTCTAGCGGGTGCGCACCAAAAAGGGAAGAAGGTGTGGTAGGAGGGCACTACAAAGGGCAGGGGTGTGTCGGTGAGGTGAGGTCATCCAGTGGGTTGGTGCGTCGGTAGGGGATTGGCTGGAGGTAGGTCTT
Source organism: Viscum album (assembly GCA_963277665.1). Classification (NCBI taxonomy): domain Eukaryota; kingdom Viridiplantae; phylum Streptophyta; class Magnoliopsida; order Santalales; family Viscaceae; genus Viscum; species Viscum album. The sequence goes on along the minus strand of OY728119.1, from coordinate 1,318,048,111 downwards.
CTAGACAAGGGGGTTCACGATGGGGAGAGGGGGAGGTCGGCTGGACAGTGGGTGCAAGGCGGGGATGCACCAGAGGGTGTGAATGCAAGGGGGTCTGGTGCAGCAGATGTAGGTGGACAGTGTAGGGAGGGAAATCGTCCAGGGAATGCAGCCGGAAGTGCGACATTCAGAGGAGTGCGAGGCCGGTGGGAGGAATTTCGGCAGTCGGAGGAGGAGGCGATGAGATGGTGAGGGGAGGAGGAGGTGACGGTCAGCTGCTGTATGGGATGAGGAAACATTGGGGCAGGTAATTCATGATGGATAAGGGAGTACTGGAGTATGTCAGCATGCGGAGAATAGGGTAACAAGGGGTGCCACACACGATGGGGAGAAAGAGAGGAGAGAGGTGGTGGTGCATGGGTAGAACTAGGGTTTCCTAAAAAAATAAAAATAAAAATAAAATAAAATAAAATATTTTTCATGACCTGGCGCTTGTTTCCAGCCCGAGAAGATTGGGAATGCCTCTCAGGCCTTGTTGCGGATTGGCTCGGGTGACCGGTTCAGTGTCAACTCGGGTTGGTTCATGAAAAAATTATATCAGAGTAGGTCTGCTCTTGAGTGGACCTTGTTTTTCAGAGTGCTCATTGTTATTTGGGGTTGTCATGGTAGAAGGAGTAAGATTGTCGGGAATTGAGGTGTAATAACAGGAAGGATGTCATGAACTCTTGATCTTTCTGAACCTCAGGTTACCATGGGATGTCCAGATTGTTAATGTCTTTTTGGTTCCTTTGAATTGTTTTATGTTGGGAAATGAAGAGGGAGTTGGGAAAGTATCCCCATGAGCTCGCAGGGTCTAGAAAAACATGTGGACCTGGGGATATTTCCCTAGACTGCTCTCTGTGATGGTGGTGTGACTGGTGTATGGATACCAACCATATGTCTGAGTTACCCATCTACAATAGTTTCCCCTAGTGAATTGTTTGGGTATTATTTAATTCTAAAGACTGTTTGTAAGGTTTTATTCTAGAAATTGTGAAAAGTTGAATTTAAAATGGAAATGCCTATGTTTTGATTAAGTTATTTGTTCCTTTGTTCCTTAGTGTTCTCCCCCACATAGGTTAGATGAATTCCTATGGTGTAGCTTCGGGTGGTGTACCCTTAGAAAATCTTCCAGTTGATCAACCTATATACTATGTTCTATAATTCCTTTAGTTGAACCCTCCCCTATTTTATGCTTAAGAATATCCTCTTGAGGTGGAGGATTGGTTGCAGAATATTGATAGGAAATTCATTTTCATTGGGTTTCATGAGTCATTGAAGGTGAATTTGGCTACCTTTATGCTTAAAGGTCCATCTTGTAAATGGTGGAATTTCGTGTCTCGAAGTAAGCCATGATAAGATCTCACATGGGAGTTCTTCAAGTCTTCGTTTATCCAACAATATTTCTCTGAGTTGATGAAGCTGAGGAAGACGATGGATTTGCGTTGTGTTAAGTAAGGCAATGAATTGCTACTAGAATTATATCAGAATTTCTTATACCTAGTTCGATATAACCAATGGTTTGTTGCAAACGATCTCGAAAAGGATTGAAAATTTGAGTTTGGGATCTAACCTGAACTGCAATTGAAAGTGGCAGATCTCAACCTAAGTACCTTCTGAGATGTTGTGGGGCAAGCCTTTCAGGCCAAATTAGAGTTAGAATAGGACATGAGGCGGTGAATCCTCCTTGGGCCTTGGGAAGCAGTGCATAGGATGGCGATAGGAAGATTGGGAAGCGACCTGATACTGGTGGATCTAATATAGAAATCAAGAGGCCTTAAAACCTTTAGTCATCTTCTTCACAGTGCAATGATGTGATCTATCACTTGTGTAGTAGGTAGGGTCACAAGAGGCTGATGTTCCCGAGTGCTCCAAGACCCTGCCAAACCTGTGGACGTTTGGGTCACTTGTAGTGATTCTGCCAAGGTGATTCCAAGAAGCATGTTGAAGCCATACCTGGCTCATTGAAGGTCACTCCATCCCGTTAGTAGGAGTATGACAATGTTTGGGATCAGTTCAGGGTTTTCTCTTTGTAGTGTTCCAAGGATGTAGTGGTTGTCTCTTGTGGAATTTTGGGGTGTTTCTTTTCCTTTATTTGTAAGAATGGTTATTGTCGAACCTCTTCAAACCCTTTGTTTTTTTGGAAGTGTGTTTGGTAAAATTATGGTTCATCTGTTATGTTTGAGAAATTTCTAAAGCTTGACTACAATGCAGGAGATGCTTTAATCATTGGTGATCCATCCATAGGTCCCAGAGTGAAGCTGGTGCGTAGTTAGGAGAACTTAAATGGTGAAAAGGGGCCTTGGTTTAACCTTTATTCTTAGTGTGGAAAGTTTTTGTTCTTCCTAGGGGTGATGTTGTTGATATAGTAATGGAGGTAGTTTTGATGCTCTATCAGTTCAGCCCTTCCCTTCTCCCCCACCCCCTTGTAGTGGGGGTTTTTTGGTCTGTATGGAAAGTCTTCAAGTTTGGCTAATCTCACCTGTTCTTATGGTGGGGAGACCCATAGTGGGTCTCGTATAGTTTCACCTAAAGTAATCTAGTGTTAAGACCAGTCCTTATGGTGGGGAGTCTGTTCTGACCTCCCCATGTTAGTATCAGAATTTCTTTTCATGCATCATTTGGTGGTAGGTGGTCTCGTGTGGAACCACTTAATCCTATGTTCTTCCACTTGAGTAAACATTGGGATTGTAGTACACCCAATGGTTCCATTGGACTAGGTTTATGGGAATAAGTGTTGTAGGTGGTTTAAGTTTGTTCTTTCCTTGGTTGAAATGGATGGTTTGGGTTCTCCTTGGTGATAGTTAAGGTGATCATGTTTTAAGGATGATTTTTGTGTCATGGGTTTTTGGAGTCTGTTTGGATTGATCAACTAGAGGATCTTAAACTTTTGGAGGTGGGTGACACTTAAGAAGTTTTATCTTTGTGTCCAAATCTTATTGTGGCTTTTCGAGGGTGGAAAGAGTTATGGTGGGGAGAATTGTCACACCCTGACCCAAGTTTTGGTCTATGTAATTATTTCTTTGGCCTTAAATAATTTGTGATAAGGTTTGGGTTGAACCCCAAAAGAAATTTTTGAGTTTTATTAAAAAGTGTGCATTTTTTAGTTGACATCATTGGGCACATGGGTGAAGCATGTTTTGGAAACCCCACGCGGTTTCGCCAATGAAACAGCGCGATCCGCCTATCTTCAAAAAATTAAAATGAATAAATTTTTTAATTTATTTTGTATTTTAAGATTTTTATTATTAATAAAGTTTTTTGTTTTTATATTAGGTGAAAAAATAAAATTTTTAATTTTATTATTATTATTATTATTATTATTATTGAAGAATTGTTGTAATTAAAATTATTATTTTTATCATTTTTACATTATTATTAAATTTGTTTTATTTATTTTTATTTGTATTATTATTCTTATTATTATTGATGTTAATATTAATATTATTATTATAGATTAAAGTTGTTATTTTTATTTTTATTATTATTAGTATTGTTATTGTTATAATTATTATTATTATTAGGTTTTAGTTTTTAGTTTTTTTAATTTTTTTATTTCCCTTTTTCTACGGTTATTTTTTTCCATGCGGCTCCCCCCCCCTCATTCTTCCCCTTTGTATTATAGCATACCTCTACTCGCCTCTACCTTGTTGATGCGCCCCTCGCCAGCCTTCCTCCCAGCCGGTACCCGTTGTCCGGCCACCGACCGCCTCATAGACATTGTTCGGCCGGCCTCCCCCTCTCCCCATCGTGAACCTGCCGGCATGCGCTTAAACCCTGGATCCCCTACCCTACAGCCAATCGGCACGCCTCATGTGCTTTTTGGTTTCGGTATCAGAGAGTAACCCATTGGGTTACGTGGAGTCCTGGTCTTGGGCAGGTTAGTCATGTTTTGGTCGTTCTTTCTTTTCCTGTCATTTATTTATCTTATATTATTCTATTTTATTTCTACCACTTAGTTTTTTTTCATTGGGATAAATCATTCCCATTTGTACTCTGTTGATCCCATGGCACTTGTCACCAGCCTGGAAGGATCAGAAATGCCTCTCAGGCCTTGCTACAGATCAGCTCGGGTGACCAGTTTAGGGTTGACCCGGGTTTCTTCGTGACATAGGTGATGTATAATATTAGTGTTCTTCTGACATGCATGACACATATTTGTGAATTCCATGAATTCATGATCCCTGGAATCCCAAAAGTACCCAAGCCTCTTGATATGGTGGGAGATATTGGTTTCTATTTGATGGGTACCACGTGTTTCGGTAGTGAAATCTTTCATAACTTCAAGGGCCTTGCTTCATTCAAAGAAACTATGGAGGGTCCCATTAAAACATATTTTATAATGAATTGTCATGGAATTTAGTCTATCATAGAGAATGAAGTTGGTTTACCATCTATAGATCTACTCTATTTTAGATCATCCTTATGTAAATGATATGCTCTAGATATAGTCCACTATAAAGGATATCCAATTGACCATTTTATTCAGCTTGAAGTGATGACGAATCCATATTGGAAATATGAAATTGGTTTCATTTAGTTCTATCATTTATTTATTAATGAAAGGGGACACCACTCTTCATTACTCTATGAATATGGGTATTCAAACCTAATTTGGTTCATTATAAGTGATGGAAAGTATTTATAGTGTTTCTACCTGGGAATTGTGTATTTGTGGGACATAAGAAAGGATTAACTCAGTGGGAAAATATACCACCAATTTCATTGTATAGTCAAGAAAAGAAATTTATGCCTCCTTATTAAAATCTTATTCTTCACTGATTTTTTTATAAACAAATTTGAGTTGCCTATGATGTTACTTCAAGTGATTGGGATTTACAAGGTGAACTCCATGACTATGATAAGAACTTGGTATTCCAAATATCCCTTTGAGAGAAGGAAAGAGTATGTAAGGTGTGCCTTTTTAGGGTATATCAATCAAAATACATCACCTATATTTGATAGGATTATCCAATATAAAAAAATCTATTTTTGGATGTTTCATCTCCAGGGGAATTACTTTGAAGTTGGGTGAACCGCTAGAAATTCAAACAACGCATTTCATTTGGTTGCCTTCTATGAGATGAACCAAATATAAAATTGAAGGATGATAAACCATCATAATAATTTCCTAGTCAACATGGGGTGATTCAAGATGTACTTTAATGGATCAATATAGAAGTCCAAATGGACCTCATAATGATATAAAAAATATTTAGATTTTTAGCCATAAATATCATAGGGATATAGATATTCTTGAACAGAATATATCTAATATTAGGCACTAATATTGTCCATTTAAAGTAATATAGAATTTATTTCTTTACTCATCCTTATTTGGGTCAATAAGAGAACCAATGGATTTTACTAGGCTGTCCATATGGACATTTAGGGGTTTATTATCTATGGGTAGTATCAAAACTGGATAATATGAAAGTTACTATTTGAGGTTGTAGAATTCACTCTATAAATATTTATCCCATTTGTAAGTTATTCCCTTTTAAATTATCTTTGTGAAGGGAATACAATTACCATTAAGGTCCTTAATAATTTTTATGCTGTATGAAAGGAATCCTTGAATTTATTTCAGCTCTAGAACATTTCATTGAGGGGGAATATCAAAGATCACTTTAGTTTTATCAAGGTCAAACTCAATAGTGTGCCATGAATCTGATATATTTCCTAAATGTGAATCTAGAGGAAAATTTAAATATATTTTTGCTTAGTTTGTTTTATTATATTCTATTAAATACCTCCATGAGGTCTGTGAAGTGATAACATCACTAGAATGATTTGAATGCCAGATCTTCAACATAGAATTCCACATTTCCCTAAAATAGTCTTAAATACATTATTTATAGCCCATTTATAACAGTATCCAACATTTTTAGGCCAAAGGGGAATCACCTGGTAATAGTTTACTCCCTAAAGTTCTTGCAAGGTTGTACTCTCCTCATCCTTGTGGGAATTTGGATCTAATTGTATCTTGAATAACCTTCCATTAAAGAGAGATATTGAAATCCATGTGGCACATCAATAATTGGTTTCATGATCAACAAAGAAAAATATTCCATTGTATAGTGGTATTTTATGTCCTAGAATTCAATATAGAATCTTGTATGTATTTTCTTCTTCTTGATGAGGATAGCTCTTTCCAACTATTTTAGGTACTAGATCTTATGGATTAAGTGGAATTTGATCAACTTATCCACTTCAACCTTCACCATGGAATAGTGGGAAGGATGATTCCTCCTCACTTCCTATTTATAATCTTGGTGGTTGGCAAGTAGGATAAGGAAATCGATTGTTACTAATAATTCTAACCCTAGTATCTTCATTTAGTAATAAGTGAAAACATCCTGATATTTCTTAAGGAATGAATAATATTACTCATTTTCATTAGGAGTCATGGTTGTGTAAATTAGTATAGGTAATGTTTGATGCCTTTCATGTCATTATGTCCCTAATTAATAAAATAAATTAATTAATCATGGGATATTTAATTTTTCAAAATACCCAGGTTGTAATTTTAAATTTTTGGAAAAAATTGTATTGCGCACAGGTTGTACACAGATAGCAGTAATCATGTGCCAATTGTGCGAGGAATTCTAGTGATTTTGGGGTGTAGTTTATGGCTTGTGAACGATTGGGTAAACTATGTGAAAATATTTTAGTTCGGTTCTATTTTTGGGTAGTTTCATTTGGGACAGTTAGATCACAGTTTTCCCAATAGTACAATGCCTAAGAGAAACTGTGTGGGCAAGATTTTGTCTAGGCAATGCATTCCTCATAATGGGTGAATAATTAGGAAAATCGTGTGACCAAAGCATGCAGTTTACCTAGAATTTTAATATTTGGGTTATATTTTTTATAATTTTAATAAATTTTAATCTATTACCCCTAAAACTAAACCCACACCTCATCCCTCTCCTCTCTATCGTGCGATCACTCCCCCCCCCCCCACCCCCTCCTCATATGCTCCACCCCCTCCTCCATTCAGCCACTATCTAACTGTTGTTCCTCCCGATTTCAAGTTTGATCTTCCTAGGTATAAGTTCTCTCTTATCAATAACCTTCCTTTCTCCCTTTTTCCCACAATTTTCCTTTTATTCTTTCGGTGTGTGATTTGACCAAACCATAGGGGTATTGGGTTGTCTAATTCTAACAGTTGTTCTGGTTTCTAGGGTTTATATGAGTTCCTTTATGCTCGTTTAGGTATCTACCACCAAAGGAGATGCATTTCAAACCATTTCAACTCACCTACCACCATTTTCAGTCAGTTTTATCTATGGAACCCCATTGTAATTCATGTTATAAATTGCTTGTGCATTTTAAATGCTTCCATAAAAATTTAGAAAATTATTATACGTTGTAGTAGGTTTGTTTTGGTGTTGTAAGTGGGTTATTCACTTGGAATAGGACTAGAACACATGCCAAGTTCTTATAAAATGTAACACCATGATATTTTGTGAAATATTTTTTTTTGAATTAATTTAATATTTTTTATATATTTTTCTCATTTCACACAACATTTAATGTAGCTTGTGTTATATGAAAGAAATATGTTATTATTTATTTATACGCAACACCAAGTCGAGGTTGCACTGCACACAAAACTTAGATTAGATTTTGGTGCACACAATGCTATGTTTGTCTTGTGTTATATAAAATTCCAATTTCTTTTCATAGATTATGTTACATAAAAGACTAAGTTTTACCAAACTATAATATACTATTAATATTGTTATTAAAATATCGTTATAGTTACCACCTATCCATTAGAATTAAAATTAAAAATAATATTAACTAAATTATGAAAATATAATTTATACATGTATATAAAATGAATCATTGGTAATCAATTAGCTATAAATTAAAGTAGGAGTTATTTGAAAATGAAGAAATTCATTTTCTAAGAAAATTATTTTTCTATATACAAACACCATTTTATCTCAATAAATTAAACAAACCCCTATTGGTGAATGATTTAAATAAAATTTATTTATTACATATTCAATAAAAAAAATTTACACTCATTAAATATATTTTACAGTCATAAGATACGAATAAATCCAATTTTATAAATAAAAAGATATATTTTTCAAAATGGTAATTTTACTGCTTTTTAATGGTGAACCTATTTTAAATTTAATTTTTGAAAATTTTATAATATTTATATGAAAAAATAAACTTATTATTTTAAATATGGATATTAAAATTTAATTTGGTTTAATTTTTAGTATTTTTTTGATAAGATTCATTTTTAGAGAAATAGTGAAAAATTCTGAATTTTATTTCAAAATAGCTTTTTCATCGAAATAATTTATAGTGTCAAATTATATATTTGATTGGTTTTAAATTATAATGAGATAAAATTTTACAATTTAATCCAACTTAAGTCATTTTAATCAATTTCACATTGATTTTTTATATAAAAGTATTTCACTCTTTTAGACGTTTTCACTTTAAAAACTCGTTTTCTCGTTCCGTCAATGGGATTAATTGAAAATAAATTTTAGGAAATTATTCATTTTAAATTATGAAAAATTGATTCCATAATTTTAAAAATAAGATAAAAATTTATTAAATATTTCTCTTTTACTTTTGGAAAATATCAAAAGTAACTTTAGTAATTTTTATTACCATGGTTAATGGTAAATCAGGTAATTAAGGGTAAAAAAATATTATAAATATTACAAAAATACCATAACACTTGACCAAATGTTATTGGATGAATTTAATTCTACTTTAAACACATAATTATTGAAATTGAATTATTTAATGGACACTTTTCCCTAAAAATGACTTTAAGTATTATTAAATTCAAAGGGAGTGACAAAATGTCACACTCTTACTTTTAATATGCATAATATTTTTAATATAGGGATAAATTGAAAATATTCTCAACTATATATATTATTAAGAAATATAAAATGTTTCTATACATCATATAATTTTATTTTTAATTTTTAGTGATGAAATAATTATCTTAAATAATTAAAAAATTATGGTGCAATAATTACACAATTAATGAAACAATCAATTAAATAATATTATAAATACTAAAATAAATATAGTTTGACTTAACTAAAGTTACCCACAAATTTTATAGGTTAATATGAAATATTATGGGTATTTTTCATTAATTTTTTTGAAGTTATCTTATTGTATGAATTTTATTAAATTCAATGTAATGAATAGTGTTAAAATTGACACTAATGATATTTTATGAAAACACTATTTTATTAAATTAGTTAAAATCGTAAAAAAAATAAATGTTGAAAAAGATGATAAATTATGGTCTAAAATATCATAAATTGAACATTTATAGTCTAATTTATACTTTATATGTAAAAATTTCATCCTCTTAATATTAAAAATTATTACCATAATTAAAATTAAAATAGGTTAACTAAGGCTTAATCAAAAAGATAAGGACTAAAATTACTTTAAAACCTATATAAAATATATATTTTGATGAGATTAAAAACTTATATAATATTATATTCAAATATTTGACCTTTTTTAAGGTATTTGGATTGAGTTTTTATTTATTATAAATTAATATTTTTTAGAGTTTCCAAAAGTTCCCCTCTCATCTCTTATAAAAGGGAACCTCTCCTTCTCTTTTATTCACATCTCTCAATCCATTTGTCTCATAAAAACTCTACCAAAATATCCTCATAATATCCTTCCCTTAATCCTAGAATCATTCCTTTGGGAATAATCCAACCAAAGAGGTCTTTTTGGGAAAATCAAACACAGATACCCAAAGAAGAGGTAACATTCATCAACAAATGTTTTTATATTATTTATTCCTTAAACCCCCTCAATCATTTTTATTTTATGTTTATATAATAACATCAGTATCCAAAATATAATTATATGTTTTTATATTAAGGTTTCAACCTACACTTTCACACACTTCCATCCAATGGGTAACAAACTTATCGTTTATCTATAAGGCAGACTACCGCCTCGTAAAATGAGGATTATTTGTTTTTCCTTTACCACCTCTCATGGTGATAATTCTGATAGAAACTCTATTTTTTATTATATTCATTATATTTATGACATAATTATACTTATTTAATCAAAATATAAAATCAAAATTTTTACCATATAATCTTTTGGCAAATGAAAATGTCACTCGTGTGTACGTACAGTTTATCATACCCATGATGCGATGTGATTCATTTTTAATCACTATTTCACATGGATGGAAATAAGGATGAATTTTATGATTATATATGATATATATATATAACATAAAATTTATCCTTTAATGATAATATATCATATTATTTTATTTATTTTAATATGAAAAGAAAATGAAAACAACATTCATGCGTACATACGGTCTACCATATCCATGAACGGTGTGTTTTATTTTCTACCTATAAATATTATGAATCACCATGAATAAAAATATACTGAATATATATATATATATATATCATTTTTACCATTCTAGATACAATGAAATCATGATTTAAGTATGAGGACGAGGAATAAAAATTTAAAACATATATGAGAAACAAATTGGTTATTACCCAAAACATAACTTAAACATGGAATTGTTAATAAGAAGGTAATATAAATTGATAAGTAAATAATATATGGTATTATATATATGAATATGGTTTCTTAATAGATTTATAATAAAATTATATTTATTATAAAGGAGGTTTTCATGAGTATCATGAGATTCAAGACATAAGGTAATTTATTTCTTGTCTCACTTTATTTCTATGAGATATATGCGATAATCACCACTTATTCTTATTGTGTGGTGTATATATTTCCATATGAAATTTTATATCATGAATTTCCATTATTTTATGACATTAATTATTTCAATTCATTTTATTCTTTCATGGGGATCACGATTCAAAAGTTACTCTAGTAGTAAAGTATTTTTCTCTCACTTTTATTTTTTGGGACACATGACTTATACACTACTTGTTTCTTTTGTGTGTTTTATATATTGTACATGAATTTATTTTATGAGAATTGTTCTGAAAATTTATGAGTATTTTCAAATCCATTTTTTAATCTCTTTTTCATGGGGTTTACAATTCGAAAGTTACCAAATTGGTAAGAGGATTTTGTCTCAAATTTTCTTCTTTGAGACACATGTTAGATTATGAACCTATATACATTTACATAGTGTATATACATCCCTTTGAAATGTTTTGTCATGAATATCCTTATTTTCATGATATTATAATTTTCGTGTAATTTTATTCTCTCTTCCGTCAAAAATATATGTTCCTTCAAAGTAATTTTATCTAAAAATGTTTTAAAGGTGTTTTAAATAATCGTTTAGTCATTTTCAAGGAAGAGGTTTTCAAATATTTTTAAAATGGTTTTACAAGATTCCTTTATAATCTTGAAAAGTTATTTTAAAAGAAGTTTTTCTAAATATGTTATTATTTAAAAAGTGTTTGATTTCAAATTGGAAAGGATGTTTTCCTCAAGAATTATTTCAATTGATCTCTCAAATTTATTTTCCATATAAGATAATATTATATGATGTTACTTATTATTTACTAAGGATATTATTCCATGATGTTATCCTTATTATTTTATGGTTGGTTTATGTATATATTTATGAAACATATTTATTTTCCATGGGTTATTCTATGATGAAAGTTTTGTGAAATATGTTTCTTTTTATAGGTACTAATATGATGAATGATTTATTTTATTATGGCACACATACGTACGGTTTTATTTATGTGATAGATGGGACCTATATATCCCTCTAATGAATTGGGTAAAAATTTATGTCTTGTTTGATAATGACATAAACAAGTCTCTAGGCTTGATCCAATATGAAATATGGGAAACTCGATCCACTATAGGATGATGGGAAAACCTAGTCCATTATGGGAAGATGGGGAAACCCAATACCTTACAAGTAAAGGAGTAAAATTCAGGATGGTGGTGTGTCTCACCCAGTGGGTTTAATTCCCATGAAGTTCCCTTTTAAGTTTTGGAAATTTTACTTGACTTATAAGGAATGATATTACTTGTTTATTTGTCAACCACAAATTTCATATCATATTCTTTGTTATGATTTCATGGATTTTGATTTTGAATCCCTTATGATTTATGTCTTATAAACTGCCAATATTTATTCCATAATACATGTTTATTATCTTTTATATATACGGTATGATCTTATAATGTTAGGATCACATTATCAAACCCTTATTCTCATGTTTATACTTATATATCTTCCTTTTTTTCCCTTACTGAGAATCTAAGATCACCTTTCTCTTATGTTTCATTTCCCTAGGTTATAAGGAAAGGTTTTAAGTGGGAGTATTAAAAGGGAAAGATATTTGTGGGAAACATTGAAGATCTTCCACCAGACTAGTATTTTTTTTCAAGTTACAAAAGGTACTAAACTAATATGGTATTTGGGAATATTTTTGTGAAATGTAATTAATATTCATCTAAAAAGATTTAATATCCATGTAAGAAAATCATGGGTCATTATATTTGGTATAAGAGTAAAGTTTTATTCAGCCTTTGTAAGATAGTATGAGAAAACTTTCATGATATCCCTAGGGATATTTCTAAGGATATGTCTAGGTATTTATTTAAGGATAAGACTAAGGTGTCATAGATTTAAAAGTAGGTGTCATGATTTAGGAATCCTATAAATAATTTTTCATGATTATGTGTTTTTATTCATTGATAATTGTTTATCAAACTATGATTTTGTATCTTATTCAATAGTGGTAAATTTAAATAACATAGTTAACATTTAATGATTCAGATATAGAAATTATGGGCATTATTTAAATCAAATTACTAGGCGGGAATCCCATGAAGAGAATTGGGGAGGTGGTATGAGTATTAGTTATACTACTGAGTATAAATCAACCAAAAATGACATGTGAAAGGTATTATATGTTCTAAGAGTAGTTTTTACATTAAACATAAGAAGTATGATTATATTAAGGTTGGTGAACCTTAATACATGATTCATATTTCATATTATAGGAAAGAATAAGATGATAAATACTGAGTTATGGTTTAAGAATAAAATTGGGTGATGGAAATTTATATGTTTTTTAATTCAATGATTGTGTATAAAAATAATGAAATATATAAGTATTTTCAGTATATGTTTTTCATTAAATATTGAAAATGATATGTTGAATTGTGTTGAAGACTTAGAGAAGTGATTTAATAGAAAGGTGATATTCTTAGGAAATAGAAGATTAACACGTAATATGTTCCTAATGTTTATATAATGATGTTTGGATAAAGATATATTAGATATGAACAAGTAAATTGGATGGTACTAATTACCTTGGGACTGAATAAGGATTTGTTTACAAAAAGGTTATTCTTACATCTATGGAGTTTATAACATTTTTGGACTTAATAAATATACCCAATAATCATTGGAATAAGATAGAATGCATTATTTCAATAAGGATTTATGGTAATTACCATGTTTCAAGAGAATATATGATAAAGGTATTCACATGTTTGTTATGTGAAAAACAAGAGATACTTTATGATATATGGGGAATCAATGCTAAGTTGTTTTCAATAAATTTAGTGACCTTATTTCTAAAGCTTTGGAATTTCATCTTTCAGAAGGGTTTTAAGGTTAACCATTTATGGAATGGTTTATGTTAAATTTCGGATATGGTTTTAGAGATAAAAGTATTGTCACACCATATGAGGAATTATGCATATTGGATAACTTTTTCTAAAACTTTTTTTTGTGATATATATAGATGGAATGACCTAACATTCTATTTATGGATCTCATGATCTACTAACACTTCAAGAATGAAAAATGCACCTCCATTTCTTGGAATAAGAGATAAAGTGGAAATTGATAAAGGCACAACAAAGAGTGGGGTTTTCCTGAAATCATGTAAGTATATATTCACATGAAAATTATTCAAATATTGAAAAAAGGTCCAAGAAATAAAAAAAATACCATTATCATCATTTTGGATGATATCAATTACCTTTTTCAAGCCTCTTTGGGTAAAGGATTTGTGATCATTAAATTTCTCCTAACCATGTTCTCTATCACTCTCTATCAAAACTCGATAATTAGATTTCTCTTCCATGTCCATGTTTTCACTTCCCACCTACGTTCTCCTATGTGGAAACCTAGTTATGAGTTAATTTGGGTAACCATTAAGTTTCCAACTTTCCCTTTTTAAAAGGAAGCTTTAGTGTTCATTTTTACGATGTGGGTTTCTATGAAAGTAAATTTCATGTATTAAACCTTTAAAAAACCAGATTAATTTTGAGGGTGAAATTAATTTTAAGGGGGTAGAATGTAACACCTAGAGATTTTGTGAAATATTTTTTTAGAATTAATTCAATCTTTTTTCAATTTTTTCATTTCACACAACACTTAATATAGCTTTTGTTATATGAAAGAACCAAGTCATTATTGATTTATACACAACACCAAGTTGAGGTTGTGCTACACACAACACTTATATTATCTTGTGGTACATGAAACACTATGTACGGATTATGTTACGCATAATTATGATTTCTTTTGATAGCTTGTGTTAAACACAAGACTGAGTTTTACCGAACTACAATATACTATTAATATTTTTATTAAACTATTATTATAGTTACCACCAAGTTATTGGAATGTAAATTACAAATAATATTTACTAAATTGAAAAAATATAATTTAGACATGTGTATAAAATTAATCTTTGGTTATCAATTAGCTATAAATGAAAGTAAGAGCTATTTTAAAATAAAGAAATTCCTTTTCTAAGAAAATTATTATTCAATATACAAACACCATTTTATCTCAATAAATTAAACAAACCAATATTGGTGAATTATATTAATAAAATTTATATATTAAATAATTAATAAAAAAAATTAAATTCATCTAATATATTTGTTAGGCATAAGATAATAATAAATCAAATTTTATGAATAAAAATATATATTTTTCCAAAGGGTAATTTTACCCCCTTTTATTGGGGAACCCATTTTTATTTTAATTTTTGACAATTTTATAATTTTTGTATGAATAAATAAACTTATTATTTGAAATATGGATATAAAAATTTACTTTGGTTTAATTTTTGGTATTTTTTTGATAAGTTTCATGTTTTGATGAATAGTTAAAATTATTGAATTTTAATTGAAAACAGCTTTTTCATCGAAATAATTTATAGTGATAAATTATATATTTTATTATTTATAAAGTATAATTAGATCCATTTTTTACCATTTAATCCAATTTAGTTCATTGTAATAAATTTCACATTGATTTTTTATATAAAAATATTTCAATCTTTTAGAAGTTTTCACTTTAAAAACTCATTTTCTTGTTCCGTCAATGAGATTAATTTTAAATAAATTTTAGAAAATTATATATTTTGAATTATAAAAAATAGATTCCATATTTTTAATCATAAGTTTCAAATTTATTAAATATTTCCCTTTTATATTTGGACAATATGAATGGTAACATTAGTAATTTTTATTACCAGAGTTACAGGTAAATCAGGTAATTGAGGGTAAAAATAATATTATAAATATTATAAAACTACCATAACACTTTCCAAAATGTTATTGGATGAATTTAATTATACCCTCAAAACATAAGGATCAAAATTTAATAATTTAATGGATGCTTGTCTATGAAAATGACTTAAGTATTATTAAACTCAAAGGGGGTGACAAAATGTCACACTCTTAATTTTAATTTGTATGATATTTTTAATATGGGGATAAATTGAAGGTATTATTGACTATATATTTTATTAAGAAATATAAAAGGTTTATATAAATCATATTATTTTATTTTTAATTTTTATTGAGGAAATAATTATCTTAAACAATTACAAAATGATGATGTAGTAATTACACAATTAATGAAATAATCAATTAAATGATATTATAAATACCAATAAAAATATAATTTAACATAATTAAGGTTATAAAAAATCTTAAGTAAATATTACATATTAGGGGTGTCTTAAATAATTTTTTTCAAATTTATCTTGGTGTAAGGATTTTATTAAATTCAATGTAATTAATAGTGTGAAAATTGACACTAATGATATTTTATTAAAATAATATTTTATTAAATTAGTTAAAAATCATAAAAATACTAAATTAGGACAAAAATGATAAATTATAGTCTTAAATATCATAAATTGACCATTTAATAGTTCAATTTTCATTTTATCTATAAAAATTTTATCCTCTTAATATTAAAAATATTGTTACCATAGTTAAAATTAATATAGGTTAACTACGGGTTAATCAAAAGGAAGAGGTTTAAAATTACATAAAAACCTATCTAAAATATATTGTTTTATGATATTAAAACCTTATCTAATCTTAAATTATAATATATTACATTTTTTATATATTTGGATTGAGTTTGTATTTATTATAAATTAATATTTTTGAGAGTTTCCAAAAGTGATCATCTCCTCTCTTATAAAAGGTCACATCTCCTTCTCTTCTATTTACACATCTAAATCCCTTTGGATTAGAAAAAATATACCCAAATATCCTCCAAAAATATTTTCATTCATCCTATAGTCCTTACTTTGGGAATAAATACAATCAAATAAGACTTTTTCTGCAAATCAAAAGGATATACCTAATGTAACGTTCATCAATGAATATTTCTGTTTTATTTCTCCCTTGAACCCCCTCAATTATTGTTATTTCATGTTTATAAAATAACATAATAATACTAAATATACTAATATTTTTTTATATTAAATTTTAAACCTACACTTTCACACACTTCCATCTAATGGGTAATGAACTTACCGTTCATGTGTAAGGCGGACTATCGCCTCACGAAATGATGATTGTTCGTTTTTCCTTTACCAAATCACATGGTGGGAATTATGATGGAAACTATTTTTTATGATATTTATGATATTTATGAAATAACTATAATTCTTTAATGATAATATCATATTTAACTTTTTACCATATAATCTTTTGGGAAATGATAACGCCGCTCATGCGTACGTATGGCTTACCATCTCCACGATGCAATGTGATTTTTTTTATCAATATTTCATATGGATGGTAATAAGGATGGATTTTATGAATATATATGATATATATAACATAAATAATATCCTTTAATTATAATATATCAAATTTTTTCTTTATTTTAATATGAAAAGAAAAATAAAAACAGTATTTATGTGTACACACGGCCTACCGTCTCTATGAACAGTGTATTTTATTTTCTACCTCTAACTTTTATGAATCACAATGAATAAATATATACTGAATATATATATATATATCATGTTTACCATTTTTGATATGATTAAATCATGATCTAAGTATGAGGACCAATAATAACAAGTTAAAACATGTATGAGAAACAAAGCAATTATTATGCAAAACATAAATTAAACTTGTAATTGTTAATAAGAAGGTAAAATAGTCATAAGTAAATAATATATGGTATTATATATATGAATACGGTTTTTTAATTGATTTATAATAAACTTATATTTATTATAAAGGAGGTTTTCATGAGTACGATGATAGTTAATACATAAGGTAAAGGATTTCTCCTCTCACTTTATTTCTATGAGATATATGTGATAATAACCACTTATTCTTGTTGTGTGATGTATATATTACCCTATTAAATTTTATATCATTAATTTCCTTTATTTAATTATATTAAATATTTCAAATTATTTTATTCTTTCATGGGGATCACGATTCAAAAGTTACTCTAATAGTAAGGTATTTTTTCTCACTTTTATTTGTGCAGGACACATGCCTTATACATTACTCATTTATTTTGTGTGGTGTATATACTATCCATGAATTTATTTTATGAGAATTGTTCTGAAAATTTATGGGTATTTACATATCCATTTCATGATCTCTTTCTCATGGGGTTTACGTTTAAAAAGTTACCAAATCAGTAAGGGAATTTTTTCTCAATTTTTCTTCTTTGAGACACATGTTAGGTTATGTACCTATATATGTTTACAAGGTTTATATACTTCCCTTTGAAATTTTATATCATGAATATCCTTATTTTCATTATATTATAAGTTTCATGTAATGTTATTATCTCTTCAGTCGTAAATCTTTGTTCCTTCAAAACAATGTTTTCTTAAAATATTTTAAGTGTTTTAAATGATCTTTTAGGCATTTTCAAGGAAGAGGATTTAAAAGATTTTTAAAATGGTTTTCAAATATTCCTTTATAAGTTTTAAAGATTATTTTCAAAGATTATTTTTTTCTCAATATGTTCTGATTTAAAAATCATTTGATTTCAAAAATAGAAAGGATATTTTCCTCAAGAATTATTTCAAGTGATCTCTCGAAATTATTTTCCATTTAAGATAATATTATTTGATATTACTTATGATTTTATGGGGATATTATTAAATGATTTTATCCTTATTATTTTATTATTGGTCTATGTTTATATTTATTAAACCCATTCATTATCCATGGGTTATGCTATTCTGAAATTTTTATAAAACATATTTCTTTTATAGGTTTTGTTATGATGAATGATTTATGTCCTTGTGGCACACATATGTTTGGTTTTATTTATGTGATTAGTGGTAACTATATATTCCTCCAATTAATTGGGTAAATATTTATGTCTCGTGAGATAATGATGGAAAGAAGTCAATAAGCTTGATCCGCTATGGAAGATAGGGAAACATGATCCATTATGAGAAGATAGGGAAACTCAATCCACTATGGGAATATGGGGAAACTCAATCCATTACAAGGAAAGGACTACGATTGGGTATGGTGGTTTGTCCCACCTAGTTGTTCTAGTCCCTATGAAGTACCCTATTATGTTTTGGAAATTCACCTTGACTTATAGGGAATGATATTACATGTTTATGTGTCTGCCACAAATTTCATGTCATATTATTAAGTTGTGATTTCGTGGATTATAATTTTGAATCCCTTATGATTCATGTATTATGTACTACCGATATTTATTCCGCGATTCGTGTTTATGATCTTTTATATGAATTTTATAATTTTCTAATGTTACGATCACATTATCATAACCTTATGCTCATGTTTATGCTTATATATCTTTTTTGTTTACACTTACTGAGAATTTGAGCTTATCCTTTTCTTATATTTCCTTTCCCCAAGTTATAATTAAAGGTTTTAAGTAGGAGTATTAAATTTAAATATCTTTGTGGAAAACATTGAAGATTTTTGTTCCAAGTTTTCAAAGGTGCTAAACTAATACAGTCTTCAGGAATGTGTTTATGAAATTTAAATAATATTCATCTAAAAGTATGTAATTTCCATGTATGAAAAGTATAGTTAATTATATTTAATTTTCCAAAAGCCTATTTAAAATTTTTTCAAACATTTGGAATATTTTTCTTATGAAATTAAAAGTGTTAAGAATTTCTGTTTTTATTTTAAATTTATCTTTAAAAGTTTAAAACACTTGGCATGGACCATGGTCACAAGCCAAGTATTAGATTAAATTTTTTT
Organism: Viscum album; assembly: GCA_963277665.1. Lineage (NCBI taxonomy): Eukaryota > Viridiplantae > Streptophyta > Magnoliopsida > Santalales > Viscaceae > Viscum > Viscum album. The sequence continues at coordinate 1,318,028,578 of OY728119.1, read as the reverse complement.
TGTCTTTGTGAAAGGGATTTAATAATTTTTTTAAATGTATTTTAATTTGGTCTTCCTTTTGAAATGTATGTTCTTATTTTTAAAGGATTTTTTTAAAAAATTGACAGGTTCACCTTTTTTAAATTATATAGAGATTCCTTTGTGTTGTTGTGTTGTGATTAGTATTTATTGTGATTTCCCTTGGATTTTGTTTGGATTCCAAATCATTTTAATAAGTGATTTCCATATTTATATACTATATGTGACTAGTTAAAGGCCTTATTGAAACTTATTGATGTGATGTATGGTTGATTGGTTTATTATTCCATTTTTATTTGTAATAATGTTTTTGTATATCCATGTGGTAGATGCTTGATTATGATTCATGATGTTCTTTGGTTTGGGGATATTTGTAAGGTAAATGTGGGAGGTGGGAAGGACATGATTATGGTGGTATCCTTTTGGGTTTTTTATTATCACAGGATGACATTTGTTTTGAATATGGCCCACATCCATTAGTTATTCCATGAGGAACCCTAGGTTACTAGGTGGGAAGTTATGTAATGTTTCTAGGAAAGTTGAAATTATGCACTAGATAGTCACCCCTAGTTATATGTAATACCTGGATAGTGGGGTGTCACCAATGAGACTAGGTTAGAGTGATTTGGTTGATGGGATGTGTGACCATTAACCTACTAGTAGTTTGGTCCACTTTTGTGTGTCTTGTACTTTTATCATTAGTCTTTATGGTGCTTACTCATGATATGTATGGTATGTTATGCCTTATTTATTTTATTTTGATCATGTTAGTCACCTGTTATGTTACAAATGGGTTTACATGTTGATTCTTTTATGATTGAGCTTTGAGATTATGTGGTTTACCATGTGATAATATTATTGTTCATTACGATTTGTATGTCATCACCTTGTGTAGTATCAACTTACTTTCAAAGTAATTATTTTATAATAGTTTGAAATTGTGACTTGGAAAGTAAAATGTTTTCATATTTATTTAATATTTTTAAATAAATGGTATTTTCCTTGAAATGGTTATAAAAAAAGATACTTTCATGGGATTTTGGAAAATGGGGAAAAGTGTTTTGGATTTTGTTTTGTAAGATCCTAGATCTTGGAAAGGTATTTTCTCATTTAAATTTTGGTTTGAATCCCTTATTTTGGTTAATTAAGTTCTTACCCAAGTCCTTGAGAAGGCTCAAGGGTGTTTCGAGGGTTCGGGACATGAAAAATGGAGAAAAAAGGGTTTTCTGGGTAGGTGGCACGATCTGCACACGGTTAGTGCTAATCATGCGGACATACTAGGAAACCATGCAAGAGGTGAGACTTTGTACAGTGGCCTCTATATGGTTTGTGCACGGTTTGGAAATCTGTGTGGGTAAATCGTGCAGCCCAGAAACTTTAAAAAAATTACAAATTTCCACTCTGTAATTTTAATACCCAACTTAGGTTTTCCTCCCCATTCACCCCTCTTCACCCTAGGGATGAACCAAATCTCCCAAGATCTCCAAGAGATCAATATCCCTTGTTTCTAAGGATTATTTAGTGTCATTGGTTGTGGATAGAATCTCCAGGTAAGGCTAATCCCATCCTTGATTCTCTTTGAGTTTAGGGTTTGTATCTTCTTCTCGTCTCCTTTTGAAGCTCTAAAACCCTACTCTATGGGTGATATCAAGGTTAAAGCTTCAAGGGTTGGTTGAATCGGAATATAAGGGCTCTATTAAGAGTGCGTTCACCCATGGTATCGAGGTGGGTGTTCTACAAGTTATATCCCATGGTTTATTTGAGGATTTATGCATGTGTAGTTTTGTTCTTGGGTGTCTCTTGGTATTTTTTGATCACCCTTGACACATTTAAGTAAAATGGTTATTAAAAAGGTAAATGGAGACCCTCACAATTCCCATGGGATGTGTCGAGGGTAATGGAACTAATCTAGGGCCACCCATGGGGTGTGCCGACTCTCCCAGACCTAGGGATTTGTGAAGAACAAGTGAGATTGTTGTGTAATCATATAGAGCCCTTGATAAACATGTTGATGTGACTATTTATGTTGGGTTAGAATCTAGGTGGTGCACCTTCGCTTGATAATAACCTAATGGATATTAGGTTAATATGTAGAAATGACTAAAGACCATAATGGAATGGATGATGAGCATGGTAACGAAGCCTAGTGAGTTAGGCATAATGAACAAATCCTAGTGAGATAAGCACAATGAATGAGGGCTTAGTGAGATAAGCATAATAAAAATGGAATTAGGCTAAATGGATAAATGATGTGAAATGTCGTAAATGTGTTAATGGGTTATGGCATGGTGTTAACTCTCATGTTATTATTATTGTTATGGTTTATGTCTTCCTTGGGCAATGGTTGTGATGTTGTGTCAATGGTTAATGGATACATATATGTATAGCATTTGCACATAGCTTGGTAGTGTGGGGTATTGACTGAGGTTCTATTCCCATGGGTCAAGTTGGACTGAGGCTCTAAACTCCACCCCTAATGTATGAGGTATGGATATAACTGATGCTCTGTTTCTCTATCGGTTGCATCCACTCAGACCGAGGCTTCTAGGTGAGGATATGGTTGACATGAGGAATTTGGCCCTAGTGAGATAGGACAACTGTGCATTTTTTCTCATGTATGTGATTGTGTGCTTTAAGCCCGTGAAACTTGTTGTGTTGATGAACCAATGATAAATGTGTTGGAAATGGTAAGTAATGGGAAATGGGATGAAATGGTAAGATATGGAAATGGTAATAAATGTTGGTAATGGACCTAAACTGGCTAAGAGCACTTAATCTTTTCCTTGAAATTTATTATTCATTTCCCTTTTGCATGAACAGTTTCTTATACTGGATATTTTGTATACACCATTGGCAGTGGCCTTCTGAGTTGTACTCACACCCTACTCAGGCCACCATGGGGTACCCAAGAAGACTTCACGCTTGCAGGTCAGGACAAGGGCACATGCCCTTGCTAGGTAGTTGGGTTGGCATGGGTGTATGTAGAGGAGGACCCAGACTTGGTGTCGGGACCATTTTAGGGATTTTTTAGTTTGTCTTTATTTTGGGTTTTGTTCACTTTTTCACTTGTCGCATGGCATGGAATATTTACTATTGAACATGATTATACCCTATTTGGGGAATAGTTGTTTACTCATGTTCTGGTATTATTGGTTATTATTCCACTACTTTTTTTATCTTCTATTATGGATTAATCTGATAAAAAAGGGGTATAGTCTCCCCAATTTACTATTTAGACCCCCGCTACTAGTCAGAAATCTTTGGCATACGGAGAGTTGCACTTAAGATCATGTAACCATCTAGTTCAGGGCACCAGTTTAGTGGCTCCTGGGTTGGGGATGTTACAAAGTGGTATCAGATAACATATTTCTTCTCCTTCTCTGGAATCTTGTTATTTGGGGTGGTAGAAGGGAGTTAGGATGTGTTGGGCATTGGTAATGAGCTCCTTCTTGGGAGTAGTTAACCCATGTATGATGGAAACCCCAAGTCACCCAGGGTGGGAATTGTTGTTCTTGATTGTGAGATGTTACAGTTGATGACATTTCACCATTGGGTGATACATGTGTTGTGTGATGTGATTGTTTTATGATATTTGTCTTGTGGCCTCAATGGCATAGGGTTTTTCATTCATGCATCATTTTAGGCACCTAGAGAGATAGGTGGCATGAATCTTGGTAGGCACACAAGGGATGGGTGTGTGAGGCATGAAAGATAGAATGCACCTTGTATCTTGATAATTGAAAAAGGAAAATGTTGTAAACGAAACAATGAAAGGGGGTGAAGATAAAAGATTGATAATTGATGATTAATAAAAATATGTTTAATTAAAGGTTTGAAATGAATTAAAATGTTGTTTGTAACATGTTTTGTGATCATTGTTGTGGTTTATGGTTTTTTACCCTTGGTGCCATGGCCCGCGGTAGGGATGGTTGGGTGGTGTTTTTCGGAATGTTAAGGTTTGTTGTGGCTGGTGAAGAGCCTTCTTATTATGAAGTGGTGAACGTTTATGGTATGTGTTCTAAACCTTGTGTTTGGAAATGTAGAGAAATGCCACCATGACATCGAATGATGGTTGGGAAACAAGATAATGTTGCTGAGAATACTCCTCCAGTAGAGAAGAAAGATAACGTAGTGATCTAGGAAAGTGGGGAAGAGAGGTTAGAAGGGAACTTGGATCATTTTATGCAGATGATGGATCGGGACCTAGTTCGGGTCGCACCAAGTATGTTTGAGATGACCAGAGAGTTTTAGCTATAGCACCCTCTGACGTTTACTGAAGAGGTTGGGCCAAAGGCAACAGAGTTCTAGATAGAGTCTATACAGACGATACTTGATCACCTGGATACTCCTATTGAAAAGACACTCAAGTTGTTATTTTATATTTTTGTGGGCCAAGAAAAGCGTTGGTAGGACATCCTGGCTCAGACTGAGCAGGTTGAGGGGATGTTGTGGAAGGATTTCCAGGAAAAAATTCTGGAGCATTTTTATCGTGAGACTTTGAGGTAAGAACATGCTATAGAGTTCATGAGCCTGACTCAGGGATCGATTTCGGTGATGGAATATGATGGTCTCTTCACTAATGTGTGATTCTTTGTTACAGCATTAGGGGGGATGAGGCGGCAGTTATGAGGTCTTTCCAGGATGGGATGAGACACGAGATTAGGTCTCAGGTGAATATCTTTCGGTTGAAGAGGTTTACAGAGGTAGTGGATGAAGAGTTGATCTTAGAAGGGAACCTGAAGGGAACTTCAGGTAGTGGGCTTATCCTGACAGCTAATAAGACAAGTGTTGTAGCTTCAGAGGTCCAGAAGCATCATTTTCGAAGTTTTCAACAAGGTGAAAGTTTGAAAAGTGGTCAGAAGAGAGGTTTAACCTCTCAGGGTGGTGATCAGGTGTTCTACTATTAGTGTGGTAGGTCGGGGCACATGAATGGACGGTGTCCTCGACCTCCAATTGAGTGTCAGTTGTGTAAAATATTGGTACATGTGCAGAGGTTCTACAGGAACCCTAGGTAGGAGAGTATTAATGTTGGTCAAAGAAAGATGCCAAGCGGAGGAAAGGGATCAGTTTCACCATATCAAGAAGGTAGATAGAGCCCCATGGGCCGTACTGGTAGGGGCAGTAGATGAAAAACTCCAGGGTAGGGTTTCCCACTTCAGTAGGGCAGTGTAGTGCAAGGCACATAGGTTGGAGCCCAAGGTAGAGGGGCAGGTCAGCTTCATGCAGTTCAGTCTGTACCTGGTGATGGTGAAGTTGGGCCATCAACTATCTGAGGTATGATTCTTGTAGATTCTACTCTTTCTAGTGCATTTTTTCATACTAGTTCCACGCACTCTTTTATTTTGACTCAGTTTGTGTTAACATTGTGTTTTCTTGTGGAGAGTGTGTGCGGGGTTATGTTGATTAACACTCTGTTGGGGGTGTGAAAGGAAGATATCAGGCAGTGTAAGGGATGTGCTATGAAAGTCAGTGGGTATCATTTCCTGTGGGAATTTTTTATTCTCTAGATGTCAGAATTTGACTTGATCTTGGGTATGGACTGGTTAGTTTTGTATCGGGCGCACATATATTTTTATCGTCGAAGGGTATCTTTCAAGTCATTAAGGGTAATGCTTATGTTCATCGTAGAGAGTGGGATGTTCGAGCAGGTTGTGTGGGACCGTTTTGTTAGCAGTTGTGTAGGCTCATGAATCATATATATTGTATTTTGATTGATGATGAAAGAGGGGAATAGTCGATCTTTCCTCCAGTAGTGGATCAGTTTCCGGATGTGTTTCCTGAGTATTTCTCAGGGTTGCCACCCGATAGGGATGTTGAGTTTACAATTGAGTTGCTACCAGGAATGGATCCATTTTCTATTCTTTCATACTTAATGGAACCAAAAGAACTCCAGGAGTTAAAGGTTCATCTTGAGAAGTTAGAGCATAATGGGTTCATACACCCAAGTACGTCTCCTTGGGAATCTCCTATGCTTTTTGCAAAGAAGGTTGATGGGTTGTTAAGGCTATGTGTTGATTATCAGAAGTTAAATCAAATGATTGTGAAAAATTGGTACCCTCTTCCAATAATTGATGACATGTTTGACCATTTGAGGGGTGCATCGGTGTTTTCTAAGATTTATCTGATATCGGGTTATCAACAGTTGAGGGTGAGGCATTCTGACCTTCCACTGACAGCTCTCAGGAGTCGGTATGGGTTGTTTGAGTTTTTGGTGATTCCTTTCGGCATGACCAACGCACTGGTGGTGTTCATAGATTTGATGAACCAAGTATTTCATCCTTATATGGATCAGTTTCTGGTTGTCTTTTTTGACGACATCTTGGTGTACTTGAAAACTCATGATGATCATACCCAACATCTTGATATCATCTAGAGTACACTAAGAGAACATCGGTTTTATTCCAAGATATCAAAGTGTCAGTTCTATATTGGAGAAGTGCATTTTTGAGGTCACATCATCTCTGAGGTAGGTGTGTTAGTGGATCCAGAGAAAGTATAGGATGTCCTATCTTGGGAGCAGCCCAAGAGTGTTTCAGATGTTTGGAGTTTTCTGGGTTTTTCTGAGTATTACTAGAGTTTAATCTATAATTTCTCTCATTTGGCACCACCACTGTTAGGATTTACCAAGAAGGGAATCAGTTTTTAGTGGTCTGAGTCTTGTGAGAATGCCTTTCAATAGTTGAAAAGGCGATTGATGACCGCACCGATCTTGATCTTACTCGAGCCAAGTAATAAGTATGTCCTATTTTGTAATGCGTCCGGTATCAAGATTAGGGTTGTGTTAATGCAAGAATATTGGGTTTTGTCTTATGTTTCAAGGAAATTGATACCCCATGAGTGTAATTATCCCACTCATGGTCTTGATTTTTCTACACTAGTGTATTCCTTAAAGTGATGGAGGCACTACTTGTTGGTAGAATGGTTCACAGTGTATACCGATCACAAGAGTCTAAAGTATATCTTTTCACAGCGGGATTTGAATCTTTGGCAGAAAATATGGGTTGATAATATCTAGTATTTAGACTTTGATATGGTACATACACTGGGAAAAGGGAATAGTGTTTTTGATGCTTTGAGTAGGAAGGCTCAGAACCAGATGGTTCAGGAATCCAGCACCGAGTGGAAGGTGATGGTTTTGTTCGTAGAGATGCTCCTAGAGGTGTGGGAGGAAAACGGTCAGGTGACTCTTACTTCCGTGATGGTTGATTGAACTCTTTTGAGTCGAGTTAGGGATAGTCATCTTGATGATCCTGAATGTTTTTCCATGAAGAAAAGACTTAAAGGTGGACATCCACCTTCAGGTTGGGCCATTGGTATTGACGAGGTTGTTTGAGTGCATGATCATTTGGTTGTGACTGTATGCATGCGGGAAGAGTTGATGTGTGAGTTCCATGCATCAAAATGTACCATACATCTTGGTTTAACCAAAATGTATCATGATCTCCACAGGCAGTTTTGGTGGCCAAGAATGAAAAGGGAAGTTATAGGCTTTGTGGCATGGTGCCTTACCTATCAGTAGTTGAAGGCTGAGCATCAACGCCCAGGTGGTTTGTTACACCCATTTCCCATTCCGGAATGGAAGTGGGATGATGCGACAATGGATTTTGTGGTGGGTCTTCTGAGGATTCCTTGGAAGAATGATTCAATCTGGGTGGTTTTGGATTGGTTAATGAAAGTAGCTCATTTCTTACCGATTCAGGAGACTCACACAGTTGACTAGTTGGGTGAGTTGTATATTTAGTAAATATTATAGTTTCATGGTGTTTCGGGAACTATAGTTTCAGATGGTGATCCTCATTTCACATCGTGCTTTTGTAAAGGGTAACAGAAGGCGCTTGGTACACAGGTTCTTTTGAGTATGGATTTACACCCACAGACGGATGGGTAGTCAGAGCATATAATCCAAGTGTTGGAGGACATGTTGAGGGTTTGTGTCTTGGAATTTGGTGGTTCCTATGAGAAGCACCTATCTCTTTTTGAATTCTCCTATAACAACATTTTATAGGTTATAGTTTAAATGGAACTATTTGAGACTCTCTATGGGAGGCCGTGTAGATCTTCGTTGTGTTGGTTAGAGGTCGGTGAATCTGAGCTATTGGGACCGAGTCTCATTTAGGAGACTTCAGATAAAGTTGAGTTGATTTGGAAATAGATGGTAATGGCTCATAGTTGGCAGAATTCGTATGAAAATCATAGGCATAGACCCCTTGAGTTCAGGGTGGGTGATAGTGTGTTCCTTTGTGTGTCTCCAAGGTTGGTCACTGAAGGATTCAGAAGCAGGGAAAGTTGGAACCCAAGTATATGGGGTCATTTGAGATTGTGGAGAGGATCAGGTTGGTGGCATACTGATTAGATATTCCACAGTATTATAGTGGGATGCATGATGTTTTTCATGTGTCGCAGCTTCGGCGGTATCACCCTAACCCAACTCATGTGTTGGATGTTAAGGATGTTGAGCTTGAGGCTGATTCGTCCTTTGAGGAGCATCCGGTTTGTTCCATGGATCGTAGTGATAAAGTCTTTTGGGTAAAGTTTGTTCCATTAGTGCGGCAACTATGGCAACATGGGAATGTTCAGGAAGAAACTTAGGATCAGGAATCAGATATGTGGGCTCATTGGCCCGATCTCTTTCCCTTGGAAGTGTAATAAATCTTGGGATCCCGGCTTGAGGATGAGCTGTTATAAGGTGGGTAGGTTGTAAGATCCCATATCTTGGAAAGGTATGTTCTCATTTAAGTTTTGGTTTGAATACTTTATTTTGGTTAATTAAGTTCTTAACCAAGTCCTTGAGGTGGCTCAGGGGTGTTCTGATGGGTCGGGACATGAAAAATAGAGAAAAGGGGGTTTTTTTGGGTAGGTTGCATGGTCTGTGCATATTTAGTGCTAACCATGTGGACATCCTAGGAAACCTTGTAGGATGTGGGACTTAGGATAGTGGCCTCTACACGGTTTTCACAGGGTTTGTAAAACCGTTCGGGTAAACCGTGCAGCCTAGAAACTTCAAAAAATTACATTTTTTCCACTCTGGAATTTTAATACCCAACTTGGGTTTTCCTCCCCATTCATCCCTCTTCACCCTAGGGATGAACCAAATCTTTCTAGAGCTCTAAGAGATCAATCTCCCTCATTTATATGGAATTTTTGGTGTCGTTGGTTGTGGATTGAAGCTTCGGGTAAGGATAATCCCATCCTTGCTTCTCTTTGAGTTTAGGATTTGTATCTTCATCTCCTCTCCTTCCGAAACTCTAAAACCCTACTCTTTGGGTGAGATCTAGGTTGAAGCTTCAAGGGTTAGTTGAACCGGAATCTAAGGGATCGATTAATAGTATGTTCACCCACGAAGTCAAGTTGGGTGGTCTTCAAGTTATATCCCATGGTTTATTTGAGGATTTATGCATGTGTGGTTTTGTTCTTGGGTGTCTTTTGGTATGTTTTGATCACCCTTGACACATTTAAGTAAAACGGTTATTATAAAGGTAAACAGAGAACCTCACGATCCCCATGGAATGCATTGAGGCTAATGGAACTAATATAGGTCCACCCATGGGGTGTGATGACTCTCCTGGACCTAAGGATTTGTTAATAACAATTGATATTTTTGTGTAATCATGTAGATCCCTTGATAAACATGTTGATGTGACTATTTGTGTTGGGTTAGAAGCTAGGTGGTGCACCTAGGCTTGATAATAACCTAAGGGATATTGGGTTAATATGTGGAAATGACTAAATACCATAATGTAATGGATGATGATCATGGTAATGAATCCTAGTGAGTTAGGCATAATGAACAAAGCCTAGTGAGATAGGCACAATGAATGAACTCTTAGTGAGATAAGCGTAATAAGAAGGGAATTAGGATAAATGGATTAATGATGTGAAATGTGGTAAATGTGTTAATGTATTATATCATGGTGTTAACTATCATTTTATTGTTATGGTTTATGTTTTCCTTGGGCAATGGTTGTGATTTTGTGTGAATGGTTAATGGATACATATATGTATAGCATGTGCACATAGCTTAGTAGTATGGGGTATTGACTGAGGTTCAATGCCCACAAGTCGAGTTGGACTGAGGCTCTAAAGTCTACCCCTAATACATGGGGTAGGGATAGGATTGATGCTCTATTTCCCTATCTGTTGCATCCACCTGGACTAAGGCTTCAAGGTGAGGATATAGTTGACATGCAGAAGTTGTCCCTAGTGAGATGGGACAACTGTGTGTTTTTTATCATGTATTTGATTGTGTACTTTAAGCCCATGAAACTTGTTGTGTTGATGAACCAATGATAAATGTATTGGAAATGGTAAGTAATGGGAAATGGGATGAAATGGTAAGATATGAAAATGGTAATAAATGCTGGTAATGGACCTAAACTGGATAAGAGAACTTAATATTTTCCTTTTCATTTATTATTCATTTCCATTTTGCATGCACAGTTTCTTATACCGGATTTTTTTTAGACACCATTGGTGGTGGCCTACTGAGTTGTACTCACACCCTGCTTGGGTCGTCGTGGGTTACCCGAGCAGAATTCATGCTTGGAGGTCAGGACAAGGGAAAGGGATCTTGCTAGGCAGTTGGGTTGGCATGGGTGTACGTGGAGGAGGACTTGGACTTGGTGTCAAGACCATTTTGGGTATTTTGCAGTTTTTCTTCATTTTGGGTTTTTTTCACTTTTGCACTTGAATCATGGCATGGCATATTTACTGTAGGAAATGATTGTACCCCATTTGGGGAATAGTTGTTTGTGCATGTTCTGGTATTATTGGTTATTATTCTGCTACTTTGTTTATATTTTTTTCTATCTTACTCTGATAAAAAGGGGGTATAGTCTCCCTAGTTGACTATTCAGGCCCCCATTGCTAGTCGGCAACATTTGGCATATGGGGAGTCGTGCTTAAGGTCATGTAACCACCCATATTGGGGCACCGGTTTAGTGGCTCCCGGGTTGGGGTCGTTACAATTTTCCTTGATTAAAAAATTTAATTTAAAATACTTAACTATCCTTTTTTTAATTTTATAAAAATAATAGTAATTTTAAAATATAAATGTGATTTGGTTTTATAAATCACATAAAAAAATACTTTATAAGTTATGTTAAAACTATCATTTTATAAATAGTTTTACTAATGGATTTACATTGATTCAGCGGGTATTTATGGCCTACTAAGTGCTTATGTGCTCACACCTATGTTATTATCTCAATTTCAAGTTCCTTGTTCTATTGTTTGGATACTATTGAGAGGGTTGTTTTATATGTGTTTAGTATTTATTAATTTTTTTTCATTCATCCAATGTGCATATTATTTGATTTTGGTAGGACTTATCTTTACTTTCCTAGAATTCTTAACATGTTTTCCTCTAATTGATTTACTTTGGTCACTTTGAATTTTACTAATTTCTACATATGAACAATAACTATAGATACTGGTGGGTGAATCAGAGCCATTGAAGGGGAATCTTTGTCATACAGGAGAGGGATATCGATGGGTGAGGGGGGTTTGGTTATCAATGCTATTTACCACTTTTCTAGTTTAATATTAGGTAGTTGTTTCTATTTTTATTTTAGCATGGAATTCAGACATACAAAAGGGTCATTCTAGATTTTAATTATATTCCTATTGCATTATTTTACTCTAATTAATGGGAGAAACCATTCCCAAGTGTGTTGTTATGATTTCTAGGCACTAGTTTTCAGCATGTGGTGATCTGGAACACCCTTTGGACTAGTCGTACGCCGATTCGAGCATCATTGGAACCCAGACCAGTTCATTAAAAATGGTATCAGAGATTTGGTTCCTTATTTTCCATAGGATATTAATCCTTTATAATGACCTATATTATTTGTGATTTCATGGTAATATCAAGTTATAATTTTTCATTAGCATTCGGTAGGTGGGTGTGGGGAGATTCTAGCTAAACCTTGTCTACCCTAAGCCTTGGGTGTCCATGGGAGTGGGATTTGAATCTTGAGTTTGATATTTTATTGAATTTATTATTGGATTTTTGTTTGATCCTCACTAACATAGTATGAGTTTCCTAGGGTATTTTATGTTATATTTTGGGATGATGATAAAAAATGAAGTCAGTACATAAGGTTAGTTCATAGGGTTTAAAAAAACATGTGAAACCCTAAAATTTGATTCTAAACATGCCTTAAGAACCATTTCATGATTTTCATGTGGCCATCAACTATGTGTCCAAGTCTAGCATGGTTCCACATCCAGGTTGTTTTTTTATTTTGACTGCTTGACCCTTGGATTTCAAGCATGTTAGGAAAATGAGATAAGAGTCATTGTTGGTCTTCTGATATACTAACAGCTTTGGTCAGGGATTTTTTATACCTTTATTTATACTATTGTGAATGTGATGTGAAATTAATTTACTTTTTTGAAAACTAAGTTTCTTGATAAAAAAATTGGTTTTAAATTAAGACCTTAGGGTCTGTTTTTGAAATGAGTTTGGTTTCATAAAATATTTTGAAACAATTGATTTCACTATGAAATTTGGAAAAATATTTACATGTTTTTTATTATTTTAAATCAATTACACATGGTGTTTTAAATTATGGGCTTCTAATTTTAAGGGAAACTGGTGTTTTCCAAATTGGGAATTTTTCCTTAGTGAGTGTATTTCAAAGGAGTAAAGGATTCGAAAATTATTTCAAATGAGAATTTTGTGTTTTCTTATGAAAACTGGGATAAAATTGGTTTTAAAACCAATTGGTGTTGTTTTGGAAATGGTTGTTGAAATTTTTTTAAATTAACCAAGTCACGTAAGGGATTGGGTTTTGAATTGTGAAATGGTTTTCACTAGGTTTTGAAGGCCCAATATTAATGGTGAATTGGTTTTAAAAATAGGATTTTGTTAAAGTTTTTCTTATTTGTATAAATAATGTTTTTTGTCTATTCTGTATTTTGGGAAAGCTCAGTGTGTTTAGGGGACATGGATGTTCAAGGTTCTATGTCTCATATTGTTTTATGTTCCCCCTAATAAATGTCCAGTTTAAAAGTAGTGTGTTTATTTTAGGGGTCCTTCCACCTTTTCTTTAACATGTATAAGGCTCCTAATGGAGTGAAATATGTGGATTCATTCTCAGAGTGTTGTGTTTTGGTTTTACCTAAGATAGTATTTCTTTAATAGTCCCTTGAAGATTTTCAGGTCTAGTGTTTTAGACTCATGAATTTTGATTGAGGGATGGATTAGTGTGGATTAGTTTTCTTTTGGAATCTATCATATGAGATTTAATTCAGGATGTTTTTTCATTTGGGATTATATACATTTGAGGTTTGATGGTTTAGTGGCCATCATTATGTAAATATTTTGAGTTCTTGGTTGTCTCTATTTTTTATTATATAACATTCTGGCATATAAACTCATTTCCTTTAGAGAATTTATGGCTTGTGGAAGTCATGGTTCAGTGTTTTCTTAGGTTCTTTAGGATTTTTTATGTGATCCATCACTTTATGTTGTTTCCATTATATATTGTAGACCATGGGCTAGTTCCTTTTGGGAGTTTTTGATCTTATTTCCTTAGATGGGGATAGAACATGGGGTGCATGTACTGATACTTCAAGTATAGTTTTAATATGATTTGATATAGGGATTCCACTAGGTTGAGCTTTCCATTCGAGTTACCATGGGACGGTATTCATAGGAGTTAGATTGAAAACACCCTCATATATAAAATGTGACCTTTAGGATAGAGCATTTTCATTTATTATCAAGACGCATTTTTAGTTTTGAGCTCCTTTCTTGGGTGACTTAGGTTTGGTGATCCAATTTTTTATCCTTTGTATTTTTATTAGGTAGTGCTCTCCTTGTGGTTTTGGATTGGCTAGCCCCATACGGTGGTGCTTATGAGTTCCCTTTGGATTATTTAGGAACACAATTACTCATTGACATGCTATTTTTTTAACAGGAAAAGGAATATCCATTTTTATTAAAAACAAAATGAAGAAAATAAAGAAATATGGATGAGTTAATACAAGAAGTTATGACCTCATGTAAAAACCAAAAAATATTCCTTAAAATTCATAATCAAACTGAAATAAAGAGTCATAATCATCATACCATTCTGATTCTAAATTTATGGGTCTATGAGACCTGGTAACCATGGTTGGCTTAAAGTATGAGTATTCTTTCCTTCATCTTGATTTCCACAGAGGGATGGGTTGGAATCCTTCATCGTCCACAACCCTTTAGACAATACCTGAATATAAAAAATATTTTTTGGGGAATCATCTTCAATATCATACCATTTTTCCTAGATACCCAATGTTTCTCTTAGTTTATTAATTTCCTCTTGAATATTTGAGATATTTTCATTATTACTTAGGTTGGGGTGCTCCTCGGTTGCAAGATTGATGATCAGCATGCAATGACCCATATCCTTGCTAGATTAATTCTAAATTATTGTTATACTAATGCTCGACCTCCTTTGTTCTTGGTAGTTGTCTTAGAACTTGTTTTATTTTTTACCTCAATGTTGAAATGAGACGTTGTGGGGGAAGAAAGTGGTATGGTGGGGAGATTTTGACACCCATCGTGTCATTGTGGCATTAATTAATAAATTAAATTAATTAATATGGGGATATTTAATTTTTTAGAAGCCCCAGGCTTAAATTTTTGGAAACAAATTGTGTTGTGCATGGGTTGGGCATAGTTATGAGTAACCATGTGGAAACTATGAGAGGCCTTCTGGTGATTTTGGGTGTAGTTAATGTCTTGCACATAGTTAGGTAAACTGTGTGATAATCTTACAGTTCATCTCTATTTTTTTGTAGTTCTATTTGACATGTTTTGAGCATAGTTTTCCCAACTGTGAGAAACCATGTAGAAACCATGTGAGTGAGATTTTGGCTAGGGAGTGCATTCTGCACTGTTAGGAAAACCATACGGTTTACCTAGTTCTTTAAAATTTTGCGTTATATTTTTTATATTTTTAATTAATTTTAATTTGTTTCCACTAAAACTAAACCCACACCTCACCCCACTCCTCTCTATTGCGCAACACCCCCCCCCCCCCCCCCGCTGCCCTCCTCATATGAACCACCCCCTCCTTCGTTTGGACATTGTCTGACCATCATTCCTCCCAATTTCAAGTGTGATATTCTTAGTTATGAGTTATAGTTTATCTATTACCTTCATTTCTCCCTTTTTCCCCATGATTTTAACTTCCTTATTATGGTGTGATATTTGTCCAAACCCTGTAGGTTTTGGGTTGTTTAATTCTAACATCATTTTTTGTTTCTAGGGTTCATATGAGTCCCTTCATGCTCGACTGGGAATCCATTGCCAAAGGTGATGGATTTTGGTCTATAAATTGTTTGTACATTTTAAATGATTTCATATAAATTTAGAAATGTTTTATATGTTTTATTTGGGTTATTTTGGTATTACAGCTATCTTTTGTGCTTGGCATGGGCCTAGGCCACAAGTAAAGTGACTGCAGAATTTCCCTATAGGCTGTTTAAAATTTTTTCAATCATTTAGAATATTTTTCTTATAAAATTAAAAGTGCTTGGTATTACTGTTTTGAATTTCAAATTCTCTTATAAAGGTTATGCCACTTGGCATAGAACTTGGTCACATTCTAAGTGTTGGATTAAATGCATTTTTTGATTTGTGAAATGGATTTTAATTTTTTAAAAATATATTTTAAGACAATATTCCTTTTTAAATGGTTGTGCTCATTTTTAAATGCTTGTTTTATAAAATGTGGGGGGTCATCCATTTTTTAAATGACATGGAGATTACTTTAAGTTTTTGGGTTATGATTAGTGTTGATTGTGATTTCCCTTGTATTGGTTTTTGGATTCCAAATCATTTTAAAAAAGGTATTTCCAAATGTATATACTATATGTGACTAGTGAAAGGCCCGGTTGGAAATTTTTTAGGCTATGTATGGTTGATTGGTTTTTTATTCCCTTTTTGAGCCCCTTTGTATTTGTGATGATGTTTATGTATACCAATGTGGTAGATTCTTGATTGTGATTCATGACGTGCTTTGGTTTGGGATATTTCTATGGGAAATGTGGGAGGTGGGTAGGATACGATTATGGTGTTAGTATTTAGGCTTTGTTATTGTCATGGGATGTCATTTGTTTTGACCATGGCCCGCCTCCTTTATTTATTCCATGAGGATCTATACACTACTAAGTGGGATGTTGTGGGATGTTTCTAGGCTAGTTTAAATTACACATTGTCTAGTCACCCCTAGTTATACATAATACCTGACTAGTGGATTGTCACCATTGAGGCTAGGTGAGATTGATTTTGTTGAAGGGATGTTTGACTGTAAACCTTTCAGTAGTTGCTCCACTTTTGTGTGCCTTTTACTTATTACATTAGTCCCTATAGTGTTTCCTCATGATATGTATGGTGTGTTATGCCTTCTTTATTATAAATTGAGAATGTGATTTTCTTACATGTTATGTTATGAATGTGTTGACATGTTTATTATTTTATGATTCAGCTTTGAAATTATGTTTTTTACCTTATGATAGTATTTTTTATCCATATGATTTGTGTGGAATCACCTTGTGTAGTTTCAACTTACATTCAAATGAATTATTTTATAATGGTTTTAAAGTGTGATTTGGAATGGAAAATGTTTTGGGTATTTCTTTAAGAGTTTTAAAGAAATTTTATTTAAAATGTTTATGAAAAAGAGATTTTCATGGGATGTTAGAAAAAGGGAGAAATTTTTTTAGCTTGTTTCCCTTGATTTGAAGAATTGATTTAAAATGTTTAACTATCCTTTTTTATTTTATAAAAAGGATCATAGTTTGAAAATGTGCATGTGATTTGGTTTTATAAAGCATGTAAAAAAACTAATCAATACCTTATATTTAAACTAGAATTTTATAAATTGTTTTACTAATGGATTTCTATATATTCTATGGGAAATGGTGACCTACTGAGTGCTTATGTGCTCACGCCTATATTATTATCTTAGGTGAAGGTTCCTAGTTTATTTAACTTACTTCTATTAAGAGAGTTGGTTTATTTGAGGTTATTATTTACTTTTCTTCATTCAATAAGTATTTCTATTTTATTTGGGTAGGAAATGTATTTACTTTCCTAGAATGCCTTGAAAGTTTCCATTTATTCGATTTAATTTGGACACTTAGGGTTTTTCTAATTTCAAAGGACTGAGCATAACTATAGCTATAGGTGAGAGAAGGAAAGACATTTGATGGGAATATTTGCCTTTTATGATAGGGAGATCTGAGGGTGAGTGATATTTTTGGTGTTCACTGCTATTTATTTCTTTCCTATTTTGATATTAAGTTATTTTTTATGTTTTTTTTCAGCATGGAAATCTGACATAAGGATGAGTCATGTTGGATTTTTATTATAAATATGCTACCTTATTTTACTTTAATTATTGGTTGAAATTGTTCCCAATTGTGTTACTATGATGTCTAGGCACTAGTTACCAACTTGTGGGGATCTGGAATTCCCTTCGGGCTAGTGGAAGTCCAGTTTAGGTGTCCCTTAGAGGGATGGCCCAGAATGGTTTGTTACAAAATGGGTCTTCTTCAGTACTTGGATTCTATTATCTATTCTCATCGATAAGTGTTATGATGCCTTCTTCAATGGTTTAAAAATAATTTCCAAGATCCTATTCATCAAGATCAAGTGATGTAGATAATTGATCAGGTTCCTTAACCTTGGACTTTCACATGGGGTTATCACTCACTTCATCAGGAGAATGATTTTCTAGGATAGATATCGGAACCTTGAGCTTCAAAGAGACCGTATTAAATGGTGGGGGGGTCCAAAGCCTTTGTTATTTTGTTTGTCATGTTTCTGAATGTCATTTGAGTTATTTGGTTAGGTTGAATTTTTTTTATTCGGTATTCCAATAAATATACAACAGTTATATTTGATGTGTATGGTTTATAAAAAATAAACATTTTCCTCTCTAATGGATGGGTGTGATTTGAAAAATGTGTCTGGTTTTCCATCATAGGAGATGAATTTGTTCAGGTGATCTTTCCATTTAACCAAGATAATGATATGATTCCCTAAGTTTGGATTTTGTTTTACCTCAATATGATAGATAAGTGGTAGAAAACTCTCAATCACATCATTCCATGGGTTGGTTATGGTGTATTCCAGTCCATTTAAGGCTACCACCTGTGTTATTTTCTCAGTTTGAGGATACTCACATTCCCTCTTATAGTACTTGATGCCAATGTAATGATTTTCCAAGGATTAAAAATGGTAATTTTTTCTATCGAGTACTCCCACCAACCTATTAATGGATTACATTAGGAATTATTGGTATGAAGAGGACACAAATGTGTATATATGTAATAAAAATTTCCCAACAAGGCATTAAAATTAATATGTATGATAACCACCATGAACTCATTTTATGTCATAAGGTATCTAAACTAAATATTTAACAAAATCATCCATATGGGCTTCTATTCACTTTTTTTATAGCCCTTTATTTATATTATAGATGAAACCAAGTCTCATTCCTTCAATCCAAGGTAGCAGAGTGTCCAGGATGAAATGAGATAAATTTTATAGCTATTTCCCACTAAAACTTTCTACATGACCATAACATTAAGATGTCCAAATACATCGACATGTCTCGAATTCCCTTGTACTATTTCTCCTTAGTCTTTCTCCATGAAGGATATGGCTATATATAATTCAATAAATTAGATCTTTGAATGTTATGAATCTATGATAGCCACTTTAAACATAAAATCATGATTATTTTTTAGGTATTTGATAAATTATTCTCTATGTTCCTAAAATAAGTGAAAGCAATCCAAAATTATGAGGTATGATGGAATGATGGAAAGGTGGTTTAGTATGTCATATTTTTTAGCTAGAGTCCTAATCCTCCTATCATATATTTTATCATAATATTAATGGATAGAGGGTTCATGAGACCATGAGAATAAAACCTCTAGAGTTTGATTCAACGATTCATTTTTAATTTGAAGACTAATCCTGTTAGACCCCATTGAACTTTGGTATTTACTAGGTGACTATGAATTAACTAACGAGTCTATGAATTGGATTAGAGCATGGTGAGAATCTAAGGGTCTTATATTATAATATAAATCTATTAGATCTCATTAGATCACATTTCTTCTAGTTTAAGTGGTGTGGATTATATGATCAGTAATGGATCTTAAAATCTTAGTTATTATTTAGGTATGTCTTCCCTTACCTCAAAAAATTACTCTTGAATTACTAGGAGATCCCAATTTATAAAACTCAACCTGATCAGTACACTTATCTATCAACCAAATAATATTAATGAAAGTAAAATGATATTATTAATCATAAAAGGGTTCTATTTATAAAGTTGATTCCTAACCTCTTAGTGTTGGTAGAATAAAGTCCATGAGATTATGGACTAGTTTGGGCATAATTGGATTTCCTCTTCTTACTCATTTCTATGTTTTTGTCGACTGAACTAGTTCATAGGAGTCTGTGAAGTATAATGTTTCACTAATATTTTTTTATATGGAATTTGGATCATAAATTAGTGATTTTATTATGCCCATATGATTAATTTTATGTGTGTAACTGGACTTTAGGTGATCTAATCATTGATCATTTGTGTGCCTCTATTTGGATCTTTTTTTCATCCTTTTTGTTCTTCAATAGGGGTGGCATACATATAGGTCACTTAATCCTTTTAATTTACGATCTCAATTTGACTTTAATCCACTATTATTTATATAATATCCTTCAATAAATAAACCTTAGATCATATATCCAATTATTCAATGGTAGAAGAAAAAAATGAGGTGGTCATTAAGATGTACCTCCTCGGGCTTCAAGATTTCAGAAAACTCGATTAGATAATACGCTAGGGGGGAAATGAAATATCAAAGAACCCATTTAGTTCATAAAGACTATATCCAATTACTACCAATCCTGACATTATGGTTATTATATCCATTGTACCCATCTTTTCATTGGGATTAGGTTATATGTTTTAATACTATTATTGAGTATTAAGAGGCATTGTTTCCATGAACCTGATTAGTTTGGGGGTTGGGGTCAGAACCATTATTTTCTTAAGAGTAATAGAAAATTTTTACACCTTCCTAGGTATCCATGTTGGCACCAGTGATTTTTTTAAAGATATTTTCTTGATTTGATGAATGGTTTCCTTTAGACATTGTTTTATTTTTGTGAATTGTCAAAATACACTAGGATACTAATATGGGATTATAATTATATCTAGTAAACCTTCAAATTTTTCATAAAGGTTATAATAGTTACTTATAGGTAATTTATTTCTCTTATGAATATGTTAAACCTTTTAATTAGGTGATGAAGCTAATAAATATATCATTTTCCATCTTCTTATAGTTATAGAGGGTGAAAAATACTCTTCTTTTTAATTATTGAGCTAAACTAGTAGAAGAATTTTTAGTGAAGACCCTCCCAATGGGTAATGTAGATGAGTTTGTTGTGCCAAACGAATGTGGGGCCTTCTAGTGTTTATAAAAAACTCTTGGTCTTAGCTACCATTAATTATTCATGGGTCCTTGGTAGTGGGAAACACTATAAGGAAAATTTAACAAAATGATGCTTCCAGTTGTCCATACCATTATAAAATAAGAAACTAGGATTTCTAAAGTTTGGTGAGGGGGGATTCAAATCAACCCAATCAAAATATAGATTATTTTTAGATTTTCTTGTTTTATACTAAACTTTAATGGATTACACTAGAGTGATAATTCCATTAAGTTTCTTGACCTGTTATTTCACTCCCATCATTGAGGTATGCCCTGGATGGATCGCTTGAAATGAAGATTGGTGATGATTTAAGGGAGGATACTCCTATAAGTCCACTAGAGTGGCGGTTAGTGGAATGGTATAATGTATCCTTAAACCTATCCAGTGGGCATGTTCTACCCTCATAGGCGGAGAAATTATTTCCTTTTGAGGTGGATCATCTAGTAGAGGTAGACCCTTGGACCAAATTTCATCATCCCTTAGATTTTCCATCAAATAAACTCAACACTAACTCATTGAAGGTTTTTTATTTTTTTCTTAAACTCTACTCATTAATATAAATGGACTCAGCAACTTTAGGTGGTTGATGGATTGAGGAAATAGAAATGCCTTTACCTTTTTCCCTGTAGATGATTCATAGGGTATGTAGTAATGTTGGATTGGGAAATAGTCTCAATTATCGATATCTATTCTATCCTTGAGTGTTTACTTCCCCATCACATATATTAGTGTGAAGGGAATATTTAAATAATGGGACATTCTCATATGGTTCATTATCTACCCTATGTTTTGAGGCATCAACGAGTTCAACTATTATGACATTCACTAATGCAAACCCAACATTTTTTATTTTTTTATTAAGATTTGAAGTGATTTAATATGAGTTTTGTAATTTTATTTTGAATGGAATATGGTCTTATTATTTTTTAATGGATTTTATCAAATATTAATCCTTACATACAATCCATCCAATAGAGAAACACACCGCTATTGGTGGTTTAGCTCAACCCTAGCCAGTTAGTATGAGGTTGTAACCGAGGGAATACAAGGGTGTCCTACATGAGGCAGAACAGCGACAGAGGGCCACCATGCATGGTGGCATAGTAGTGGGGGTGGGAACAGGAGCACACCAGCAAGAGTTGGTATGAGGAGGTATTCGGGAGGGAGATTAGAGATCTATGAACCGTGTTTACTGAGTCGTGTATTATAAAGGAGTGGAAATAAAGAGTCAATTTTGATGTGGTATTGCACTGGATTAACTAGGACCATCCAATTCACTGATCATTTTATTCTAGTCATGTATCTGTCCATTTGCATTAAAAAACAAAAACAAAACTGTGGCCACTCAATCTATTCGGTATTTTATCTAGGTCTTTCATTCACTTCAATATATTATCTTCTCTATAAATCCCCATGCATGATATGTTGTTCATGGAAGCTCCATGTCACATCATCCTGAGCTCGATCCAAGGTCTTATATTATTGTTTCATCACTTTGAAAATATGAGGCTGATCAAAATGTGTTGTAACCTTGTTTGCATTATTAATTGAAGATCAAATCAAAGATATATAGTGATTTTCAAAAAATTGTTAATCTATGATGATGATATTCATAATCACATAAGTATGGAAGTGGAAATGATCTATGTTGATCATCATGATTATAGAAGGTTTCAAGGTGATGATAAACACCTATAAATACAAAAGTCGATATCATTTGGTTTAGTACATTTTATCTCACATCTGAATGTTGTTTTGAGAGGGAAAAAGTTCTATAAATGTCCAGTTTACAAAGGGATTCATGCACCTTCTATTTTCATGAGTAAGAATTCATCTCGTGAGTACTCAACCTATTCACATCACACTCTAGGTGATTTGTCAAGAATGAAGTTCTGGAAATCCATCCGGGAACTTTATTTCTAAAGATATCTTCCTAGTTTGCGCAATGAGACAAGATCCCATGCATTAAATCTGAGTGTACATTTTCAAAAAGAATATAGTGTGTATCAAACTTTCATGAGATAATCGGGGACTTCCATGCATACTATACCAGCAAGTGGTTTGTACAAAGAGTGTGCAAATTAAATAATTTATATATACACAAGTATGAAGTAGAGTAGTAAATTGAAAAGGAGTATATTTCTCAAATTGTACCTTAATATTGCACAAAGGTACTGAGTTTTCATGAAGACAGAGTAACCAAAAATTCCATGAAGGAGAAGTATACAAAGGTAGTGTAGTGTATAATTGAAAACATACACTTGTAAGACCCATTCATGCACTTTTGTGTTTGAAGTGTTAATGGGATAGTTAGTGTGCAATGAAAAAAAGTCTATATTGTGTGTCATTGTAAAGTGACCAAGTGAACCTTGTGTGTGTTAGGGTGTGCATGAAATAAATTCATACATCCACATGAAATTTCATTGAATTGAGTTATTTTTCATGCCCATGGAATAATGCATACATAAAGTGAGACATCTATGCATTCGTGTCCATGCATGAAGTTTGAAGAAGTTCATATGAAATATTTTTTGCTTAATCAGTGTGTAGTGGTTTGAGATTGAAGATGGGATAGTAATTCTATCAGTGTTTCAGAATATTTTTGTATCTGATTTTTTAGTGGTTAGTGAGGTCGGATCTTCCACTAAAGAAAGAATATTTTTCTGAGTAGTTTTATAATGAGGCAGCTGACCATCTAAGGGTGATTGGAATTATCTGAGCAAGTCCAGAATCGGTGCAAAGGAACTTGAATTGTACATGAGCCAATGTGATCTATCAATCTCATTAAGGAGGATCAATTGATCATCCTATCTATGGACTAGATTTATGAAGAAGAAGGATCTTGTGACTAGGGGGTATAACCATTTGCTGAAGAGGCTAGAGAGAATGGGGGTCTAACTAGTCGAATGGTTTGAGGGTTTAACCAACTGAGGCAAAAGAGTTAGATTGTTGAGGGGTATAACCAGAATCAATTAGAGGATCTATTACTAGGGTGTATAACCAGTTTCTACCTAAACTTTTGTAATTTATAAAAATATTATAGTGTATAATCTATGTTGGGAGGTCAAACCAACATGGTAAGGATGTAGGTCTTAGTATCGAACCTTGTAAAAACATGGTGTGATGTGTTTCATTTACTTTATGTATTTCATGCATGATCCACTCATCCTAATAGGTGATATAGGTTCATATTAAAAGTTGAAAAATAATTCATTAAAATTGGTCACATCTGATTCACCCCCCCCCCCTCATTGTGATTGCACAATCCTTGTACATTTCACTGTTTTTTGAGGTATCAACAATTTCAACTGTGATGAAATTCACTCATGTAAACCAAATATGGATTAAATTATCATCAACATCTATGAGATATTGGTCTTCATCGAGCTCATAATAATTATTAATGGAATTATCATGATAAATTCCTATTTATAACCTCTTGGAGGTATATATGAAATAGAGGCCCTTACAGTGTCCCTACTTTTCATCCAAATGTACCTATTAATATAACTTAGAATGTTTTCCATTATAGGGTATTTTGATGGAATTAACTCAAACATACATTAAACATGGAATAAGAGGAGTTAGTTTATTATTAACTATCTATGGAGTTATCCCTAGACTTATGAATACTAATTTACTAAGAGGATGTACCAAAACAACCAATTCTACCTTTAGCATAGTCGGTGGTGTGTGAGATGGTGGCCAAACTAATTTTTGAAAAAATCCCTAGGAGTGGTGTTTGGGTTTTATTTAGCGAAAATAAAGAGTAATGACTCTTCAATGTATCATATCTAGTGTGATATGTTCATATCTTGAAGTTTAGAAGAGGTTTTTAGGTGTTTTGGATGATTTAGAAAAAATATGTTTCAAGTAGTAATTTAAATTTATCTAAGTCATTCCTTTATGGATTTTCTAAAGGTCGGTTAGTATGAGGTTCAAATTTATTTTATTAATCATTAAATATGATTAATAAATTTTCCTAGTAAAGAAAGTCAATATTAAGGGGATAATCAAGCCAATATTAAGGGGTGAATCAATCCATGATGTTTCCATATTAAAAGTAATATTGGGGATTATTTTATGCAATTGGATTTGATTATGCACACCACATTAACTGGTGTAAATAGGGGCTATACTAACACTTTTATACCAAAGGTTTTATAAAATTGTTGGTATAGGAGTACTACACCAACGGTTTGTTCAAACCGTTGGTATAATATTTTCACAAAAAACCTATCCCAATGGTTTGACTAAACCATTTGGAAAGCCTCTCTATTTCTAATATATACCGACAGATTTTTAAAACCGTTGGTAAAGACTTTAGTTCCCAATGGTTTTTTAAAACCATTGGGAAAGTTTTCCCCAAATACACAACAGATCTAGTTCCCCGTCCACACAATTGCAGCCCTAAACTGAAGCTCTTCCAAAGCTCTCTCTTTACCCTAGGCTGTGAAACTCTTTCCACCTAATAGATCTATCTTAAATCAAGAAATTTTTTAGTTGTACACTTAAAATCTATAAATTCTACCTTAGTTTTAATGTTCTACATCTATTTTTTTGTTTTCTATTTTGATTTGGCCTAAATGAGAGGTTTGTGCGGTCTATGGCGTGGTATACCCAATAAGTTCACTTTGATTTGTTTTCTATTTTTATTCTACACTTTAAGTGTCAAGATTATGTGAATCACCTTTATTTTAAGTCTTCATAGAAACTCATTCTATGTAGAGTTAGTGAAATATATGAACTAATGGAGGTGTTGGTGAGATGTATCCCCACTCAAAGATGGTAAAGGGTATGCTTAGTCATATTTTCTAGAGGTGGGTAATGTATATAAGGATGGTCCATGTGAAGGGATTAGGGATGGTTGGGGTAGTGGTGTAGGTGGTTTTCCATTTTTTTTAGTGGGGTGATATGGTAGTTTCTATGGACTTTAGTTTAGTTGAAAATTGTATTTGGATTTTGTATTTATAGTTTTTGTTCAAGGAATAATGGGAAGGGTAGTGATATTAAGGATGAATTGGTTGTTGGTTGGGTGATGGATTGGAATTTTAATGTTTGTTAGATTGGGTATAGGTAATTTTCAAGGTATTATATGGGTATTGGTGTAGAAGTGGGTTCATATGTGTATGGACTGGTGTATAAATCAAACAAGAGAGGATTAAGATAGTTTACCATCCCCATTGAATATGATGAAATATAAATTTGGTGGTTTGGAGAATTAGTCAAGATAGATCTTGGAAGGAGTTATGGGGAAGTTCATTATATAGTTTAGGGTTTAGAAAAAAAATTATAGAATTTTAATTCTTCATGGAATAACCCTATCCTTTATGGTTTTAAAGTCCTGGTTCCAAATTTGTAAGATTATTCATATCAGGCATCAAGAGTTGTTTCACTATCTGAAAATCCATCATGATTTAGTTTCCTAAACATCACCCCCTATTGATGGATCTTAGGGTTTCCTCATAGTGTGAATCCAACCTAATAAAACTAATTATTCCCACTAATCTACACACTTGAAGCATCATTGCGGGATTCATTTTTTCACATTATAAACAAATCTTTTCCCTCTTAAAAGATATATAATGAGGTTTTATTGTGGTGTGGTTATCACCACATGTAATTTAAGATTTTATCTATTTAGGGTTAATTATTATATTATATCATGGTTAGTTATCTTATTCCATAACTAATATTTTATAGTTTCATACAAATATATCTTTTGGCATGATAAAGATAGTTGTGTTGTGATATTTCCTCCCCTGATCACTACTCCTCTTATTCTGAATTTTTTCCATCTATAGCATTGGTTTGGGAGTGTAGGAGATTATAATAGATCATATACCCTATTAATTTATATATAATTACTAACCTAACCAAAATTGAATAATTTTTTAAAATTAATCCCGGTTAGTGCCCCATTTAATATCGATATATAGACATACCATTTTATCCTTAGTTATATTTAAGAGGGAGAATGAATCAATCTTATAATTTCTTCATTTAGATCTTTAGTTGTTTTCCATTCACCTTGAAAAAGAATTCATGTCATCTTTGGATCATAATAGATCTATGTGGAGAAGTGTTGACTCCAATGAAGGGTATCATCTAATGTGGGTGAAATTTACCTATAAGAAATACTAAACATGAGTTAATCAAAAGTATATTTTACATGGGTGTGAATTTTCATAAATTGATTCATCAGTCATGCCACTTCTTGGATTTATATTTGAAATTTTTTTCATTCTCATATAAGTCTTTGTAGATCTCTTTTAATTCATCTAGTTACAAAAACCACTTTCCCACCTTGTTCTAAATCCATATCCACTTTCCTCATAGACCAATATGAGTAATGTTTCAGATCCACTAATAACTAGCATGGATTTCCATCGATAATACTAAATGGGGTCATACTAATTAGTTTTTAAAATTATTTTATGTATGACTATAATAAATCATCAAACTTGTTGTTAGAATCCAATGACGTTGAACTCATGGTTTTTTCTAAAATTTTATTGATCTTTTAGTTGAATAATGTCACTTACCTAAAATTGTTTTGTTAATAAGGTGTTAGGGTGTTGTATTGAGCTTCATATTTCTCATGTATTACTACAAAAAAAGTGATTATTTAAGTGAATTATATGATCACAAATAAGTAAACAATGAATTCCAAACTATTAAAATACATTACTCATCAAAAATTTGATCACAAATGTAGTTGTTTTATTCAAATTGGCCCAAGATTCTACCCATTTTTACATGTAATACACACACACATAATATAAAGTATATGATATAAAATGATGTATGGAATATTACTATTTAATCAATTCCCCAAACAATGAATACTTTGACTTTGGGTGTTGGGTGTTATGAAATCTCTTAACTTTTCAAAATATTTCCATTTTTAGCATCAATAACTTATTTAAAAAACTCTATTTACACATTCTACATCTTTGATGAAAAGAATACAATTTGTAGTATCTTGAACAATGTTCAATCTGGTCCATGGTGTCCTCTTGTATGTGATAAATGAAAAAATTCCAAAACACGTTTCACTTCAAATTTAGGCACACATAACTGAATTGGTATATCTTCACATTATTTTAATAATAAGGTATCAACCCAGGAAAGTTCGCTATATCAACTAGAAACCCCTTCCTTTATGGATATCTAAAATGGGGATATATTATCCCATTTAGAAAATAAATTTCAATATCATTATTCAAAATCTCCATGTACATGGAATCATGCTTCTTTTCCCTGTGGAACCTTCATATTATGACATCAAACTCTTATAAGTTCCATTTAATCTTTCTTGTATCATGATCCACATGTATGACCATGATATTTCAATCCATGAGGAACTTTTTACCATCATTTTCAGATTATATTTCTCATTTATTCAGAATAGATATTATGAATATCTGTCAAATAATCTACTAAAATATAAAATTTCTTTGATCTAAAACTTACTCAAATCTATAATAATTCTTCTCCATAGGTGTACATGATCTTGTACACTCATGTATAGTTCTTCAAAGATATTCAAAACCTTCCGTAAACATTTTTTTTTGTGGTCTAAAAGACTCTCCAAATCTCAGGTGATCAATTTATTACTTAGTTTATATAATACTTGAGAATAATGGGATTCCTCTCCTTCAAAGGATTACAGATTCAAAATCTCTCCTTCTCTTTGAAGAAATATGTATAGGACTCTCAAAATTCTCCCATAGATTATATATGTTCTCTCAATATGAACACCTTTCATGGTATTATATTTATAATTGAATTCAATATCATGGATTTATAATAATTTATAGTATTGTGTTATAAATATAGTATTTTTTTGTCTTTTATATTATGATTCTCATATAGAGTAGTGTGTCAATTATGGTTTCATATAAAGTGAAAAATTCTCGTTTACTTAAATATATTTTCGATTAAACTTCAATATTATTTAATTTAGTTTGATGAAATGAGTTATAAAAAAAATTTACAGAATGGATAGAAGTTGGATGTATGAAACAAGTCAGATCTCAAGCGATTTTCAAAACAATTTGGAGAGATTTTTAGATTTTTCATTTAACAATGCTTCCGATAGTGGTCACATACACTGCCCATGTTACAATTGTGTTGGAAGACCTTGGTTGAGTTGTGAAGAAGTCATCTACCACATAACCAAATATGGTTTTCAAGAAAACTACTATGTGTGGTATCATAATGGGTAGAAAATGAAATCTCAAAATGCTGATGATCCAAATGAGAGGACTGGATTAGAGAATTTGTTATATGACCAATTTTATTTTATTCATCATCAAGAAAAAGAAAGGATTCTGACCCAAGAATACTTCGATATGATCACACATGTTGCATCTAATGAAAATGATGATGTTGTCAGGGTGAAAAAATTGAATGATGTTTCCACAACTCCAGTATATCAACAATGCGGTAAAATGAAAAGGCTGGAATTTTTAACCCAATTATTTCATGGGAAAACTATGTATGGGATTTTTAATACTGTCATCGATTACATTATTACCTTATTTAAGGATTTACTTCTAGATGATGCAGATATTCCCTCAAACCACTATATGGCATGGAAGTTAGTTTAGGGACTTGAATTTTCAAGAAAGAAAATTAATGCTTGCCTGAAAGATTGCAGTTTATTCTAGGAGGAAACTGTTGAATGAAATGATTGTATAAAATGTGGCACATCCCTTTGGAAGCCAAAAGTTGATGGAACACTATATCGTGTTCCACATAAAGTAATGTGTCACTTTCCATTGATCCCCAAACTCTAGACTCTTTTTGTGTCTGATGAAATATCAATAAAAATGTGATGGCGTGATACCGAGAGAAAGAAGACTAATGATGAGATGGTTCACCCTGTAGATGAATTTTCATGGCAGAGATTTGATGCTCGATATCCTAATTTTGCAGATGATGTGCGCAATGTGAGGTTGTGTCTTTCATGTGATGGTTTTAATCCATTTGTGCAGATGCTTACTTCACATAGCACATGGCCGGTTTTTATACACATTTATAACCTTCCCCCATGGTTGTGTATGAAAAAACCTTTCACTTTCATGAGTATACTCATGTATGTACCTTCTGATCCCAGCAATGATATAGACATATACATGCAACCTTTAATAAAATAGTTGAAACTTATTTGGGATGTGGGTGTGAACACATACGATGCATGTTCAAAAGACATATTTCATATGAGTTTTGCACTTATGTGGAAGATATATTATTTTATTTCTTATGAAATTATGTCTAGATAGAGAACGAAGGGAAAAATATCATGTTCTGTTTTTATGAATAATACATGATCCATAAGACTAAAACATCGTTGTAGTTTTGGTTTTATGGGACATTGACAATTCTTGCCAATAGACCATCCATATAGAAATAATCATTGAAGATTTGATAATACCATGGAGACTGATGATCCCTCTCAACATATGTCTGGAATTGATGTGTTTAATGAATTGAAAGATTTTATTTTTTAATTTGGGAAGGGTCAAATGAAACCTAGAAATAGAAAGAATGATTCCACTGAAACATGTTACAATTGGAAGAAGAGGAGTATCTTCTTTGATTTTCCTTATTGGTCAACCAATTTTTTATGTCATTGCTTAGACGTAATTCACATTGAAAATAATATATGTGAAATGTTGCTTTCGATTCTTCTAAATGTTAAGGGAAATACAAAAGATGATTTATGGTCTCGGTGTGACTTGGTGGATTGGGGAAGACCAGAATTGAATCATGTGCATATCAGTGAAAATAAATGGAAAGTTCCATGTACTTCTTATATGATGAAACCTACAAAAAAATCAATTTCTAGAAGTAATAGAGACTATTAAAGTTCCTGATGGCTATTCAAGAAACATATCTAAACAGTTCAATAGAAGAGAGTTGAAGCTAAAATCTTTAAAGACTCATGATTATCATGTCCTTCTCCATGAGTTGATTCCAAAAGCAATCCGTCGTATTTTTTCCAATAATGTAAGGGTGGTTGTTATTAGGTTGTTCCATTTATTTAGATATCTTTATGCTAAGAATTTTTCCAAGTCTTTCTTATAAAAAATGTTGGCATATACCCCATCAATTTTGCGTGAGTTAGAGAAAATATTTCCTCCATAATTTTTCACATGCATGTTGCATCTGACTATCCATATTCCAACTAAAATACTTCTCGGAAAACCTATTTATTTTCGTTGGATGTATCCAACTGAAAGAAATATGTGCACATTAAAATCTTATGTTCGAAACAGGAATCATCCCAAAGGTTATATTGTGGACGGTTACTTTTCTCAAGAATGTATGGATTTATGTTCTATGTATTTGTCTGATCTTACTACAATAATGAACAGACCAATGAGAAACAAATAAGAATAGTATGAGAAAATTTAACCTAGTTTTCCATCACTTCCTCAAATAGAAGGAATTCTTGGATCATATACATTGACAACATTAATCCTTGAAGAGTATGATATGGAACATTGCACAGTTTTGTTCAACTGTGATTTGTTTGATGCCTACATTAGGTAATTAAATTGAATATGTATATCTTACATATCTATTAAACTATTCCTATTTTTATCTACATGGAACACAAATAAATGATAGATAGAAAGAATCGTTCTTTATCTTTGATAAGGAGAGAGACTTTTCATAGCAAAGAGTTTTCTACTTTGTTAAAATTGAAGGTAAAAATATTACTATTTAAAATAATTAAATCAATATTTAATAAAGTTTAATATTCATTTATATTTCAGGTATTGAGTTTGTTTGTTGACTTTGTCTCTAAGGAAATAAGAGCTTTTGATTTTGGTCATAATACATTGGTTCGTGACTGTAAATCAATTGTTATCAATGGGTATAGATTTATTATCACTGAAAAATAAAAGAACATGAGAACACAACATTATGGTGTTATGGTTACTACCACAACAGACTATTATGCCAGTGCATCAGATAGTAGACTGATATTTAAAAATGTAGGTTATTATGGAGTCGTTAAAAAAATATTGGATTATTACTCTCATGGACAATTCACGATGATGAAATTCCAGTGGTTTGATTCGATTACGAGGAAGGGCACATTTATTGATGATTTTGGATTTTGATTAATTGATATGACTCTCACTCTTGCTACAGATGAACCATATGTATTGGAATCAATGGCGAAACAAGTTTTTTATGTCAAAGGTCATCTTCGGCCTGAATTTGGTGTCATTATTGAAGTAATTCCAAGATATATTTTTGATAATGGTGATTATGTAATTGAAACCATCACTACTACCATTGGAACAGATCCATTTATTACTTTTTCTGACTCCAATAGCTCAATTTTCAGAGTTAACTCTGAACCTGAAGTTGTGGTGGAAAATATATAGAATCATCCATCCATCTTATCAATTATTTTGGTTTAGCTAGACTTGGGTTATTAAGGTTGGTACTATTAAAATTTATTTAATATTGATAACAAATATATTGTATCTGACTTGACATTAATGTTAATTTTCAATGTTTATTAGTTGCAATTTTATTTGAATTTCATTTTCTAATTTTGGCATTGAACTGTATTCAAACCTAACCAACATTTCTAACTTGATGAACATTTCAATGCTTTATTGACCATGTATAAAATTAGTATAACTCTAAGACCTCCATTTAACATTTCACCAGATTATGAACACGATGGTTTGTCTTCTTTTGAAAAACATGTATAGAAACATACATCATCTACCTGGGCTAAAGAAATTAAATTTTTCCTTAATTTCAACAATTTATTTACCCCTTATGAATCTGGTAGATATATTATCATTATTTATATGTTTATACCATAATTTCAAACTATCTTAAGGGTTTAATCATTTATAATATATACTTTGCTGAATTTTCTAGAGGCATAATTTAGTATGCTCTCTCTCTCTTGGTTGTTGAGTTAAATAAAGCCTCAGAATCAATGTTCCGTGATTTTAATAGACTGGTGACACTTATTAAATAACCATCCTACTAAAAATTAAATTTATTTATTACATCTTGTATGATTTATTGAATTCATTATATATCCATTCAAGCTCACCTAAAATAATGGATAGTTAAATTATCCATGAATCCCCCTATTCCCTCTCATATATTTTTGTTTTTTGGGTTACAAATTAGTTATCCTTTTATAATTACTTCCATATTAGTTTTCAAATGTAGTAAATGAAACCAATTGAAGAGAGGCAATGGAAAAAAGATGATGGACAACAATCATCGCATAGCTAAGATGGGTGTTCCACCACTAGTGTCTGTGGTGAGTAGTTTATTTCAAATATATATATTTAAATAATATATATTGTCATGTGATTAATTTTGTTTTAAACATTTTTGTAGGATCAACCTCTTAGGAGATAATTATTTGATGAGAAACCTAGTTGTGGTCCCAATACTCAGGTCGGTGTTACGAGGGAGGGTAGTATGAGAGTTAGGCGATCTGGTCGGTGTACCCAATTATATCTTTCCCCTCCCACTGATATACCATCTATCCCACATTATGATCTTGGTGTGTTGTTAGGGACACACGGGATATTTAGGCCTCCCATGTTTTAACCACCCTTTACATATGAGTCTCTTCACCCATCTTTACCATATTTGATGATGATTCCCACTCCCCATCTATATCATGCATTTGGCCAACCATCTGTGCCATCTTCTTTTACTTCTACTTCCTTCTCTCAGAGATTCTATATTCCATCTTATTTGACTCATGATCCACCACAGTCTATCCCTGTAGAGTATACACTAGAACCCAATCCACCTGTACAGGGTGTTCCTTCAGTTAATATGGATTTAGTGGTTCCCATTGATCAGACTTTCGTTGGTGTATTTATAGAACCCTAATTAATTTTAATACCGTTATTTTTTTAATTATAACATGTATTGATAAAATATTTGTTTTTCTTTCATAACAGATACATCTACTGATAAGAGGTGGGGACAGGAGGTACACTCATGTGTGCAGTGTTGAACCACTGCATGCAGTTGATGGTGGACTACAATAAAGACAATCAAATGATTGAAAAAATAGGGCAGCAATGTCGGAGTTTTTTGGAGACGCTTTCCAAATATTCTGACATCATTCCCATCAGCCTGCTCTTATAGAGAAAGTTTCCAAATGAAGTCAAGGATAATTCTTGGTCACAAATATGGGTAAAAAATATTTTTTATTTAATGAAATTTATTGTTTTATATTTATATGAATTAATATTTTGGTGTCATCTTCGGTTTAATTTCTTCGATGGTGAGAGTGCATAGCTAGCACGTTTAAAGGAGATAGGTGAGGTTTTGAGAGCCTATAAGCATGAGATTTATATTGGATGGCATGATAGAGTTGGCACAGAGTTAGAAGTGGTACCTATCATGGATGATTTTCTGATAGAACAGTATCAGCAGATGATTACTCATTGGACGACTATCCAGTTTAAGGTATTAATCACATTTGAGGTATTTAAATGAAAAGTTTCATGTTTTTCATTAATACTATATTTTTTATTATTTAATTTTATTTAGGAATCATAAGAAAGAAATAAAAAAACATTTATTCTAAAAAATACCTCCACACATTGGGATGTACTACGATGTCAGATCATGAGAGGAAGTAGGTATGACAGTTGTTTATACTTTTTATTTACGACTTGCACTTTATATTTTTTCCTCCATAATTTATTTGATTTCTAAAGTTTTCATATAATTTTATTTATTAAATTAATTATTGGTATCCTATTTTTAATTATGATTTCCTACAATCAATGTCATTGTAGAGGAAAACATTGAATATTGAAGGACATGTGCCTCGAGATAAACTATTTTTCTTGAGTGGAAGGGAAAAAAATAGAAGTGTGGTTAACAAACCGACTCAGCAGCATATTGTAAGTTTTAATTTATTGATTTAAAATTTTAATATCTATTTTTTGACTTAATAATCTATTTATATTTGTAACAGGATGCTTTAGAGGCCCTTGATGCCCAGAAACCTAACAATTTTGGGCCAAATGATCGCTTACATCAGGTGTTGAGAGATGAGCACCCTAGTAGAGTACGATGCTGACCTGGGAAGAGTATAGTCCCAAAAAGCTATTGGCCCTCTTCAGGTATGAGTTTTAGTGCCACCGAGTTCCAGCAGGTTAAGGCATAGGTAGAAAAAGCTGAAAAAAGGGTCATAGAGATGGTAGAACAGTCTGCTAGGGAAAACACTGCATTTATGAAACTAATAGAAGGTTTATGTACAACACTTCAACCAGAGGCCATCACATCTTGTGGTTAATATATATTTTTTATGAGTTATATATATGGAGCACCAGGTGGTAGTTCTAGTGGTGGTTGAGATAATTTCATTTCTGGCAATGAAGATGGTGAGGAGGAGGCCGAGGTAGAGGAGTAGGGCGAGGAGGAGGTCAAGGCAGAGGAGGAGTGTAAGGAGGAGGGAAAGGAGGAGGTAGATGCGGAGTAAGAGGGAAAGTAGGAGGGTGTGGAGGAGGTTGGGGATGATGATGAGGAAAAAGATGGGTATGGGGATGAGGTTGATGATGATGGTGATGATAGTGATGGTGATGAGGGACAAATTGATCTGTTACATTTTTTACTAATATTACTAACATTTGATGTTTGATGATTTGTTTTGCCTGAATATATTTGTGATTAGGTAGGTCACATTATCTTTATTTCTTTATCTATAAATAATAAAACTTGACTTAATTATTTTCTATGACTGAATATATGTGTGACTGATTCACCCCTCCCCTATTTATGTGGTTTATATTCCTAATTAGTCCCCTTGGTTTATCTTGGATATGGGTTGATCCTAAAGTAGGTATGATAGGTATGGACCCTCCCGATATAATGATTTAACTATTTAGTTATAAATTTTATTCTTCAAAGCATGTAAATAATATTGTCACTTGCTCTATTTAATAAGGGGTGGAAGTTGGATAAAGAGGTAAATAGTTAGTTTCAGTTAAAATTTTAATATCCTTGATTCATGTAATAATTTTGAGAACATTTAAAAATCTACATAAATAAATGTACTTGGAAGTGGAATCTTCAATGCAGCCAAGTGTATATCCCTAGAGCCAAATAATTTAGGAAATTCTACTACATGTCCAAGAGAAAATAAATATAGATGCATCGTGTAGGTGAATCATTTACATAGGTGGTTTGGAAAAAACATGTAGCTGAACATCCCACATAGGAGAACATTCTATGTAGTTGATCTGGTGACATAGAAAAATTTTCACAAGTAAGTGTTGTGACATAGCCAAATTTATCCACGTATTGTATTTACATATAAGTTTAAGTTCAATGTAAGGGATAGTATTTCTATTTTTTAGTGATATTTCAAGAACCAATTTGGTATTAAAATGTAGAAATATTTGAGGGATTACTGTGATTAGGGATTTTTATATATTTCAGGGATTATGGAATAAAGGCCATGTGTTTAAGAGGCATAAAATATGATTTGAAGATAAATTTACTACAAAAGAATAAGATCTAACTTAAACACGAGACATATGTTTTATAATCCAACATGAGTTTAAAAAATACAAAAAATAAATCAATATATTAGTACAGGTTAATAAATATTCTTCTCAATATGGTATGGTGAAGTGTTTAAACTATTATGTAAAATCTTACACTTTTTATTATCAAGATAGATCGATTATAATTAATAGTGTATGTGTCAAAAAAACTTGTACAAGGTTTCTCAACGTAAATTTAGAGGAAAGAATCCATATCAATGGATTGGTATATTATTCTTTGGAGGCCACAACACTATATGAAATGTGAGGCTTAGTATCAAACTAGACAGAATCAAAAAAATGTGGAAATATCTTGGAAAATTATAAAAGAATAATGTTTCAATATTTTTATTGGGGTTATGGAATTAATGGACATAAAACATATTCTCATTTGTTCAATATGTCATTACTAGGAAATATAAAAGAAATAAGAGGGTGTTTTGAAAATAATATAAGGAATAAATCTCAGAGAGTACTTGATTATTTAAGGCTATATTAAAGTGAGTAGATTTAGAGGGTAACTTCAAAATTTATGAGAGGTTATCCAAAACTATAAAATTGATGATTTATAAGTCTTATTTGAAAAAAAATATTTCATATAAAAAATAAGTGTAAAGGAATAAATAAAAGAAAAATTAATATGTAGTGATTGGAAGAATATAATGGCTAAGGATAAGTTGAAGGACTCTTTTAGAATGTTTTTTTAGAAAAATAAGTGGAACCTCATCATTACCTATTATTTTTATTTGTGATATATTATGTAG
Source organism: Viscum album (assembly GCA_963277665.1). Lineage (NCBI taxonomy): Eukaryota > Viridiplantae > Streptophyta > Magnoliopsida > Santalales > Viscaceae > Viscum > Viscum album. The sequence continues at coordinate 1,317,991,703 of OY728119.1, read as the reverse complement.
AAAATTGAATGAGTGTGTTGAGTGATTTTCATACTATAATGTAAATATGTTTCTCAATGATATAAATTATGGAATACATAGAGATAATATCTTTCATATAGATTAATAACTACAATGAAATAGAAGAATAATATGACATCCCTTTATAGGGAGAAAATGTGAGAATGTAGCAGCAAATCTATTATTTCCAGTATACCTAGAATTTCTAGAGATATTTCCAAAATTTGATTGTTGATATATGATAATCACTCTTAAGAAGGGAGGATCATTTCATTTTCCACACAACCACCTACACAACTTCCACCATGGCCTAGCCTTGGTTGTGGTGCTCATCAACACACCAGCCTGAAACAACCAACCCTGCAGTGCGACGCCTCATCCATGGTCATTTTTCCATTCCATTACCTATGAAATGGGTGTGGTGAGTTTTACCAAGTTGAGTCCCATAGTTATGTACCCCAAGAACCACTCCATGGCCATGACTATTTTCCACCTTTCTTATTTTACCCTGAAGCACACCTGGGACAAAACAGATTATACTAAGGTGTAGTGTTGTCCATTTTGAACAAAAAACTTTCAAACTAACATTTATGGTTCATAAAATATCAAACACCTTGATTTTTTTATTGCGTGTGTCGAATTAATGCTTATTATAGAAGATAGATCATGGTTTGAGGGTGTAGATTTTGAGAATTTATATATACTCTACCCAATAACAATGAATAATATTTAGGTCACACAGAGAGATGATATACCATAGAATATTTTGGTCTATATAGATGAAAAATATTACACAAATGAGGTAGTGTCATCAGTATTTCAATTCCTAGACCACCACTATATGAATTTCTAGAAGATGCCTCCTTCCACACTATATGAATTTCTAGAAGATGCTTTATTTCAATGAAGTTCTTCATTATATATCAATTCTTTAATGTTTTCAAAGACCTGGTCAGCTTTTCTGCTTAAATTACTCACTATATTTTCCATCACCTCCCAAGGTTTTAAAAGGTTTAGACCCAAATGCATACTCCTTTCCATGATTGGTTAGTCACCCCAATTGCAAATTCTCCACTATAAAACCAAGTGGTTACACTAAGGAACTCTCAATACTATATAAATAGAGACCCGCTATGCTTCTAATCTAGAGTCCCACCAATGAATTCATATTCCCTCTAACTAATAAAAAGGTATGATTAAAATAAAATAAGATCTCCCAAATCTATAAGTTTCTTCTGCACCACTTGATATAGATATCCCTACATAAACACACTGGATAAACCAGTCTTCTCATGAATATAATATTTAAGATCTTTAGTAGCTGATAGGAATAATTAGATCTGCTCGTCTCAAATAATCCCATAATATCTTCAACTATCTGGGTCTCTCAACCCCTTTAAGACTTGTGAATAGAGATATCCTTTTTCTTGAATGAATCTTGACTTCAATCTATTCTTTCACTCCTCAATACTACATTGTATCAGGTTCTCGACTTCTTAATTCTCCTTCTCACACCTATTTATTTTTATATATTTATATTCACAATGTTATCATGAATAATAGTATCTATAATGGAATTATCTAAATTCCATGATTTTTAGTAGCAACAAATCACTACAGTGCCTAATGTAATAAAATTCACCAATTTAAAAATCCAATTGAAACACTATATTTATATATATTTTCTGAAATTAAAAATTAAAAAATAAGTGACATACATTAATATTAACATCATTAAATGAAAATACTTTAAACCATCCAAGTCTTCTTTATACAATATATATGAAATCCATATTGAATCAAAGTGATTCCAGTATTCTATGATGAAATCATGTCACTAATATTTATTCAAACAAATCTCAAGTAGAAAATTAATAATGGAATGAATAGGGGAATGGGTATGGAAGGGATTAATAGAGATTTTAGAAATCAAAACCCTCCCAAAGAAATGAATATCTAAGAGAGAAGAGGGGACTGTAAAGGAAATAACTGAGGGCATTATCATACTAAAAATTGACTCTCTTTATTCCACTCCTACATAAAAAATGGGAGAGTCTAAACCTAAAATGGTTATTCTTCCCCAATTTTGGCTGGGTAAAACTAAAGAGTAAAGAAGTATTCATTGGAAAAGTTGGGAGAAAATTACTCTCCCAAAATCATGAGGTGGTATGGGTTTTAAGGATCTTCAAGATTTTAATTTTTCCTTACTCAAAAAAACTAGCTTGGAGAATTCTTTCCAATCCTAAGGCTTTTTGGGTACGTGTTCTGAAGGGAATTTATTTTCCTTTCACTTCATTTTTATAGGAATCCAGAGGTTTGAGAGATTCCTAGAGATGGTCTAGTATTTTTTTCAAGGTAAATGTTTTCTCCTTAAAGGTGCTCTTTGGAAAGTAGGCGATGGTCTTTCCATTAATGCACTGAATGATATATAGATTCCATGCTCAGATAATTTTTGACCAAATCTTAAAACTCTAGGTCCTCACCATGATTCAAAGTTATAGATTTCATCTATAAATAATATGGTAGGTTAAATATTCATATGTTCCATAGGTATTTTGATGCTGAGACAAGCAGGGCTATCTAAAAGATCCCTCTTCCAAGGAGTGCGGTTGAAGATAGACTGATTTAGCCTTTTGAGAAGAATGAGAAGTGTAATGTTCAATATGGATACAATTTTATTAGGACTACTTCCTTTCAATCCAATTCGCAAGCCTTAAGTCCACACTACATTGGGAAGTAGCTCTGGAAGCAAGTGTATCATTTCTCATGTCCTCTTAAAGTTAAGTATTCCTTATGAAGAGCTCTCAACAATCCTTTTCATTCTCAAAGTAAATTGTTCAGAAGGAAGGTTGTTTCCTCTCCTTGATGTTTTTTTATTCATGAAAAGAATAAGTGTAGCACTTTCTTCTCTATTGTCCTTGGACTAAATCAGTTTGGTTTTCCACTTCAGTGATTAGGATTTTTTGGAGAATGCTTTTTATTTGGATGTTTGGATGGAATCTTATTTTGAAGGTTTGAAGCATGTAAGGGTAGTGTTTGATACTCTCATGTTCATTAGAATAGTCTTATGGTACATTTGTAAATATAGTTTTAAGGATATCTTTAATAAGGTAAATCTTGATGTTTTTAGAGCTATTAATGTAGATGAGCTGGCTCTTCTCAATCAGATGTCGAAGATGAAATTGTACCCTAACATGGCCTACCTTATGACACCCAGTTTGTTGATAATAGTGGTGCATTTCAGTACTCCCAAGCTAGTAGTCACTGATGGTCACTCATTGGAAACCACCAGTTCCACTTCATTAAACTGAATTATGATTCTTCTTTATGTCCCTTGTCTAGGGATGCTTCTTGGAGAGTCATTACAAGAGACTCTAACTTTCTTGTGTGTGGAGGTGGAATGAGACTGTTACTTGTTGATTGTATCGAGGATACAGAATCTTGGGGTATTCTTGATGCATTGTCTATTTCCAAGGAGAAAGGTTGGAAGAATATCATCATGGAGTTGGATGATGAGGTTACACACTCTACTTTGGTTAAGTGGATCAAAACTCCTTGGAGGTTACACTTTATTTTCTGATATATTCATTGTTTGCTCCACGGTTTTAAATGTGTTCAGTTTTCCATCATTAAAATGTGTGTGAATGATATGAAAGATTGGATTTTATCCCCACATAGGCAAAAGTGGCTCCCTCAAGGCTGAGTTCCCTTTCCTCTGGCTAAGTAAAACCCTCCATTGGTTTGTTGGGATGGAAAAGACAGACTCTAGGTTTTAGCTTCATTTTTTGCATCCATGTGGAGCAGTCCAAGATGTTAATCTCATAACTGGATCAGTCAGTTTCATTGATTCATATCGGCTGATTAAAAATCCCTCTCATGATATTTTGTGCCTGGACCTAAGAACTTTTAATATGTCTTCTTGTAACTCGGTTCATTTCACAGACCCAGATGGTGTATGGTCCTCTTATAACCCAGTTCATTTCACGTATTTTTATGACCGTTAAAATTCATACTTGTAGCATGAACTATTAGATCCTCTACCCCATGTCACATTACGCCTTACTGAAGCATGAAATATCACATTATACAAAAATTCAAATCTCATCTGAATTCACCCATGCCTATGAACAACAATTCCATATTCAAAACCTAAAACATGATTTCCTTATATCTGAATTTAGAATTCAATTATGTATGTATTCAATTCAAAATTTTATATTGCATAGGGTAATTTCCTTCTAAATTCTGAATTGAATTATCTGTGTATTTAATTAAATTATGAATTATGTGTTAATTATGTACATATATACTTATAGTATGTATTTAATTACCTTATGAATTATGTGTTAGTTTTGTATATGTATACCAGGTAATTAAATACATAATTGTAGGTATTGAATTCAGAATTCGGTATTGCAGGTAATTACTGCAGGTAATTTCATAGTGGGGGAGGTAAGCCTGCTGCTAGAAATGAATAAAGCCTATACCAACGGTTTACAACTGTTGGTATATGTGTGAAAACTATAACTTTTACCAACAGTTTGTAAACTATTGGTATAGATCCTAAAATTAAATTTTACCAATGGTTTCAAACAAACCACTGATAAAAGTATATTCCAACAGTTTGTAAACCATTGGAATAGAATTGAACTTTCATATTTTCCAACGGTTTTAAACCACTAGTAAACATTTATACCAACGGTTTCTTATAACCATTGGTATATAATTAATTCTGAATCCATATGAATATAGTTATCAAAGAACCGTTGGGATATGTCTATCCTGATGGCTCCATATCAAACGATTTGGACAACTGTTGGTATAGTTTATACCAACAGTTGTCCAGCCTTTACCAATAGTTTAAAACCATTGGTAAAGATTAATATTCTAGTAGTGGTTGTGGAAAATAAAGGTGGAAACATGGAGGGTGTTGTAACATAGGTTGAGTGTATTTTTAAATACATCGGCTAGAAGATGTTTGAGGATGCTGTTTTGGTTTAAGGTAATTTCATGGAAGGGTTTCTTTTTAAATTTGACTTGTTGATTTTTATGGTGTTGAAAATAGGGATTTGACCTGCCTATTTGAAAAATACTTTTCACTAAAAATGAAGGTGATGGTTTTTTATAAATATAAAGAAATAAATATTCCATAAATGAACAAAATATATACTTTTAAAAGAAGTGTGTAGATTTCATCATGTAAGAGAAGAAAAAAAGAGTAATCTTTTAAGAAAAAAAATGCTCCAAAATAGGATGAGAAAGAAAAATCTATAAAGGAGAAGCACTCAAAACACCCAATGTGAAATTAACATATTAAGTAATTAAATATTTCATTGAAATAAATTAAATGAATGGTTTAATGATAAATTAATAAACCTAGAAAAGTTTTTTAAACAATTAAATAATTGATATAAGTTTATGATATAGGATTTAAAAGTAATACATAACAAGTTTGGCCTCGAGGTAAGGGGTTTCTTAACTCAATTTCAATTCATTGGGTTATATTTTTACCTCACTGACTATTATGCCAAGATAGTGTAGGAAATAACCTATGATTTTATTATGACTTATTTCCACTTGTTTTATATGGTTTTATAATTATTACACATAATCACCTCAATGATTAATTCTCACCTAAATGATATGATATTCATAAGGATTATTTGTCAAAATATTATTTCTTTGATACATGTCTTATATTATGAACATACTTCCTTGTATAAGGTATATATGTTGCCTATTGAGATATAATATCATGAATGAAACATTGATCATGATATTTAAAGTTACTTTAAATTTTTCTCTTTCATGAGATATTGATTAAAATGTTATAAAATTTTCAAGGGTTCCATGGTCTCAATTATTATGGAAACATTGAGAGTCATATGGATAGATAGGTTTGCAGATGAAGAAAAAACTAAAGAAAAGAATGATAATAATATCACAAGACAGAGAATAAAAAATTTCACTATGATCGAGATTAGAATTACATACCAATTTCAGAGTTTCAGACACACACAGAAATCCTAGGTCGAATGACATAATAAATAAGATGATGTTATTGTGCCACTAACCACATATTAAACCCACTATGCTAAAATGTTTGGTGGATGGAAATCTTTGGAGTTATAGTACCTCTATTTCAAAAGTCTACACTACTATAGTTTCCCATCACATACTGCTAGAGTAAGTCCACATTGCTACAGTGCCCTATCAGTGTTTCTGATCCACTTTTCTATATTCTGGTTAGAGTTGATTCAGTTCCCAAACTTTAGGTTGGGGGCCTTTTGTGACACCTTTTGTGTCACGATGTTGTTCTTTTCATGTTCTTTTGAGAATTGGAGGTGCAAGTTGCATTTTCAGGGAGTTATGAATCGAAAATTTGAATTTTTTTAGGTTTTTACTTTATTGTATGGTTAAGGTTCACAGTTAGAGGGAAACAGTGTGGCCTCCCTTAGGGAGGATCCTTTTCAGTTCATTTTGTACCGTGTGTGTTTTGTGATCACATGCTAAACATGGTTAAGTCAAAACCCTACATCCCCTAGCAGAAATAGTGTGGGATAGTTGGTGTATCTAATATGTGACACATGACTTGTGCACAATTTTTTAAAATATTCATAAAGCATGTAGTAATGTCTATTATTTTTTTATAGAGTCATTTTCATGGTTATGCAAAGTTTTTCAAACTGTGTGGGGCACCCTATGAGGTTGTGTGTGTCTTGGGGTGGTTCTGAAGTGAGGTGCATGGTTTATTTAACTATGCGGCCTCTTAGGAGTAATCGTATGACTTAAGGTTTTTTAATAGGTAATTGCACCCACATAGTTGGCGCACATTTTTTTCTAACTATGTGGCCAAACTTTGCACGTTGTTCGAGTGTTCTGTTGTTGGGTTTTTTCCATTTTTTTCTTTCAAAATAAGAGGGGTTTCACCCCTATATATCATCCAACCCTATAGAGATTAGGAGTATCTTCCTTTTCATCCTCCCCTTGGATTCTTGGCTTCCTTTAGTGTTTTCCAAGTAGATTTGTGGTGATATATTCCTCCTTTTCCCTCCTTCCTTCTCTCTCTATCTTTTATCTTGGATTTTACTTCCCCCATAAACCCTAGTTATCATGTGGATCAATTTTAGGGTTCTGTATGGGTCTAATGATAGGTATTTTAGTGTCTATAATTTTTATACATTGTTTCTTGTCTCATGGTTGTGGTCGCCATTGAAGGAGACTTGTTTCAAGAAGTTTCAGCTTGGTTCCCACTTCCTTGAGGTAGGTGTTACTATGAAATTATTCCATTTTGTAATTATAATAATTCTTTAACTTTCTAAATTACCTTTTTATAAAATAATAACTATATATGGGTATCCTTGTAATGATTTGAATCCATTTTGTTGAGTTTTATGCTTGGCATAATTGGTTTTATATGTGAATTCTATGTTTTATTATTTAAAATGGAATGTTTTATTATTCTGAGACTCTTGTGAAATGTATGAAATCCTTTTGAAATAGTTTATAAGTTTTGTAATGGGTTTTAAACCAATTTTGGTTTCAATGAGTTAAAATAATGTTTTTAAATGGAATTTGGTTTTGAATTGAGATGTGGACCTCAAAATGATTTGTAAAGGGGTGTTTCAATGTATTTAAAATGGTGATTTGAATGGTGTTTGTAGTTTACCCCTTTTTTAAATTTCATGGAGTCTTATTTTAAATGGTTTTATGGAAAATGGTTGGCCTTTTAGACTTTTTTTGGTTTTAAAGAAGTAAAACCCTCCTTGAAGGGTAACTTTAAAATGTTTTTATGGGAATGGTTGATTTCTTTAGACCTCTTAAAATGTTTTTTAAGTGGTGTATTGTGAAAAGTGTGCTAGAAATAAAGGATTTTGGACATTTTTTAATTTTAAAAGAAGATAAACATTGTGTTAGGGGTACTTTGAAATGTTTTAAATGCTTAGGTTTTTCTATCATTTTCCAAATGGTTTTTGGAAATTATTTTATGAAATGTGAAAAGGGATTGGAATTCCAAGACATGTTTCGATGTTAAAGGCATGTTTGGAACCTTGGTTATAAATGGGTTATGTAGATAGCACCCTTGATTTACCCTTTATTATTTATCCCTTGTGTGGGTTTTTTATCACTATGTGATGCTAGTTTATCCCCTTATGTGAGAATTTCCTTTTTATGAAATATGTGCATGTTATGTGTATGGGGTTTTTAATCATTGGGTGTTGGGGGTGAGGGTATTTATGGTTATGCCTTGTGGGTGGGCTAGGATTTTTTTCATTGAACCTCACTTCCTTTATTTTTTATGGGATATCAGGTACTAAGTGGAAGATCTAGCTTGTTCCTCTAGTTGGTTCACGTGCTGCTAGTTTCCCACCAGTCATGCTAGGAACAAGTACTAGGTGTTTGTTTGTCATCTTAATGATTCTTGTGTAGGATAATTGGATGATTATATGGACTTAACATATGTTGGTTTCTAATTTAGGAGTCTATACCTAGATATGGTTATATTCTTGTCACGTTTGTGACTTTGGGTAGGACTATGACATGTTTTTTTGCTCAGTGAGTTATTGATTGAGGGGAGTACGATCTAGATCTTGATTTTATCATTTATTCTTATTTATTTTATATAGAACCTTCCTTTATTATGTTTCATTTTCATATGCCTTGTGATATATATTTGGTTCCTTCTTATTGTTCTTGACCTATGTGAGTTGGGTTGTTTTCATTGAAAATGAGTTTTCAAAAAAAATTGTGAAAACCTAATTTGAATTTTTAAAGACTCTTTTGTGAGTACTTTAAGATAGATTTTGAAATGGGTTTTAGGTTTAAATATGGATTTGGCTAGTGAAATGCTTTAAAGTACCCATATTCATTTAGATAAAACAAGTTTTTTTTTGAGAAATTATAATGGTGTGTGTAGTTTTGAAATGGATTGGGTCGATGGATTTGTTTTCAAAAATGTGTGTGTTTGGTTTTGGGAAACAAAGGGTAAATGTTTTGGAAGTGGATTATGGAATTGTTTTTATTTCCATGAATTGAATATATGAAAATCTTACTTTCTAACTTTATTTTCAAACTAGAATTAGTGAATTGACTTATGAAATGAATTTCATTGTTTTGGTGGATTTTGGTGACCTACTAGGATTTTTATCTCACACCTATAAAATTTTTGGTTCCAGGTTCTCAAATAGATCCTTATTGTTTATTATGGATGGTGTGGGGTGAGTTGGGTGGTGTTGAGAAACTGGAGGTTGTGTGGAGTTGTTTTTGGTCTTAGCTCAAGTTTTTTGGTTTCTTGGGGTTTCCTTTTTGTTTAGTTTTGTACATTCCTTCATGTATCTCTTTTTTTATGAATGTTGTTCATGTATATAAAAATGGTTTAGATCATGGTTGTTGGTTATGACCTGTTAGCATGTTGTTTATTTATTTTTCATTTTTCATTTTTTTATTCCACTATTTTATCTTTTATTTGAGAATAACTATTCCTAAAGGAGGTCTTGTGATGCCCATACGCTTTTAGCTAGCCCATGGGGATTAGGAACTCTCTTAAGGTCTTGTGGAGAATTGGTTCGAGTGTTGAGTAAGATGGAAGCTCATGCCAGTTCATTACACCTTCAGTCCTCGAAACCCCAAATTAAGGGTGCACTGCCCCTAACAACCTCACTGTAGAGGATGAACCATGAGAGTTGTGACCTAGTGTAAAGTCTAGGTCAATGGTAGTCAACCCAACATCATCCAACGGATTGGGCTACATCATTATAACAAACTCATACTTTATGCTTGATCCAATATGTTGACCTTCTTTGATACTACTTAATTACACAACTTAATCTAATCCCCTCCTCTTCTCCACTCACCAGTTCAATGTTTCCTTTCACAACTTCAATTTCAAGTTAATAATTAATAAAATACCACTTGTTTTACCTTTTTTTCTCCCATAGTGTTTTCCTATATTCTTCCTCTCATGCTCCATTTATCATTGGAGACCAATAGAGAAACAGAAATGCCTCAACTTATCTATCACTATCAACTTCATCAACATTTATATCGCATTTCTGGTTCCACAAATATTCTACAATGTTAGTAACCCATCTTGTATCAATCCTCAGATAAAATGTTACTTCAACGGAATGAGATTCATCCAAGCATGAAATACTCAGTTCTTTGAAATATGTATGGAACTCTAACTGTCATAGTGCAATACATTTTCCTCTCACTTTTTACCCAGATCATCCAATAAGTTCATCAAAAAAACAATCCCCTTCTCGTCTTCTATAATAGAAATATATTATTATTATGGGGAAAATATATCCACCACCTTCTATAGTTGATATATCTAACATGCTGCAGTTCCTCTGTAGGTAAATACATAACTTATGGTACTTTTATTGTCAATATCACCTCCAAGGTCAGCATCCATATACCCCTATAATGATTTTCCTTTCCCAAAACATAGAGATATATCCTTTATTCCCTTCAGATACCTCAATATTCATTTCATAACTTCCCAATGTTGTTTTATAAGTTTACCCATGTACTTTCTCACAAATCCCACCATGTGAACAATATCAAGTCAAAACATAAGATTTAAATCCTAGTGTGCAGTCTGGGCTGCTCGCAGTCATCCTAACATCATCTAAAGGATCATTCTACACAATTCCAACATTAATTTCAATTCTTTGTGACAAAATTCATGTTATGAACCATATTTTATTTTATATATGTACTTACTTCCCCCTGAATGTGGTTTCACATATTCTTTCATGGTAATTATGGGTTTTTCATAATCATGTTAATTTTATTCATTCAATGGATTTTTATTTAATAATTACTCAAGTTGCAAGTGATTCTCATCTTGAAATTCCTTTATAGAGACATGCTTTGATTGATGTACCTATATTCATTTATATGGTGTATATATTGACTCTAAATATATAATATCATGACTCTTTTATAATCATGGTATTTTATGTTCCTTCTTGTGTTCTTACATTCAAAGGGTTTTGGGTTTTAAAATACTATAAATTATTTTTCTTTAAAAACATTTCTTTAATGGTTTTAAATACTTTTAACCAAACTCTTCCTCTAGGTTATTTATATTATTTCAAGAATTTACTTTTATAAACATAAATGATTTCCATATTTATTTTCAATATCTTATATCTTATTTTAAAAGTTTTTAAATGTAAATTTATTAACATTTTTCATAGAGATCACATTTTACTCTCTTTATAAAAGTCTGAAAAAAATTATTTTTAATGTTTACGACATGAATAGAATTTTATAATTTTATGAAATTTATTTGTCTTAATAGTTCCTTTACAAGTTAAAAATAATATTTTTAAATAAAATATTTTTCTAAATATTTTGGGAATTTTTATTTAAAATGATACTGAAAAAAAGGTCTACTTTTCTTGTTTTTAAAGAAAAGTTTTAAATGATCATTTAAAATTAATTTTTTTTCAACATAATTTAATGATTAATATGATTGACTATGGATTTAATATAAATCATTTGATAATTAATTCCTCTAATGACTCCCAAGAAAGGTTTGTTAGAACTTGTTTTGATATCATATATTTGGACATAACAGCCCTGATATAGAGATAATTTCAAAAGGAAACAAACAAATCAATGATGGAAAGGAAGAATGGAGTCTGTAACTCTAATTTCTATGATCAAACACTCAAAGAATCATCATCATTAGAGTCTAAACAATAAAATATTGGTCAAATTTTCATAAAGTAACCCTAGAAAGCAAGAACCTGGGTCAGTGGCGAAATAATGAGGCCTTTCAGGCAAGTTTAATGTTTTAAAACCAATTTATATATAGTTAAATTCTCATTGCATAGTTAGTTTCACCATGTACTAACTATGAAAATCAGATCTATCCTGAAATATTTCAAGTCTCAAGGTTTTTCACAAGATTTTTCCAAACAGTATCCTAAATACGTGTCTACCCAGTGACCCTCAAACACCTCGGATAGTTTCCTAGAGACTTGTGATTTTTTTCTACTAAACATTCTCAAATTGTGATCCTTTAAAAATTATTCCAAAACTATCTGAAACCTTCTAGAAAATTCCCAAGTCTTAACTCAAAAATTACCTAACTTAAAATAATCCGTAAAATTGAGAAATATGTCATGACCTGTCCCCTAGGGCCCATGTTGTGACTACCCCAAGCCCACCTTCCATAGGCCAGGGGCTGGTGACTAGCACTGGAAATGCATATCCCTAAAACTAGGAAGTCATCGCCTCTAAACCTATAAACTCACCTATTGGACTCACATGTTTTGATAATCTCAATTATGTTTAGATGTACTTTGATAATACCAAATAATGTCTATCTATATATTAATTATACTTTCTAATTATGACATCATACTAATGAGTTAATATGAATATCAAAATGATCATATCATATCATTGAAATATGTTAATCAATGTTTATTTATGATTATAAATGTTTAACGATGATTAATCTTGATACTAACTCAATCTGGAAATGAAATTCATAGAACAGATACTTTATAAGCATTCGATTTTTAAAGTCACTGGTACAGACAGAGCTATCGATAAGCAAAGGACACTGATAGACTAAGTCTACTAATATACAAGGTCACTAATACAAGCTACTTATAGAATAGAGCTACCGATAGAGGAAGCTACTGATAGAGAGAGCTACCGCTACCAATGTTAACAGCTACTGATAGCTAGGAAGAGCTACCAACAGAAGTTCACCATTATGAAGAGCTGCCGCTACACATGGAGCTACCGATACAAGGAGATACTGCTACACATGGAGCTACTGATACAAGAAAGCTACTATTATAGAGAATAACAGCTACTGATGCAAGACCTACCGATACAAGTCCACCGCTACAAGTTCACTAATACAAAGATCTACTGATGGAAACCAGTCACTGTTTCTCTAAACTCTATCTCTCTATTTGGTTATTAGGAACGGTCATCATCATCATCATCATGTAATTTTATAAAGGGATAGGGAGGAAAAATACAAAAAGTAGAAGCACATAAACCCCTCTCCCACCCCCGCCCCTGCCCAAAAAAGAAACTATGGGGGCCTAAAATGATGCAGCCCTAATGCATTCCCTTTAATAAAGTCAATCCCATTAGGAGTAATACTTGCAGCAGTGTGAAGAAACACCTTCTCCGTGCCATTAAGGACCACCGAGGCCAAGTAGTCAGTAACCTTGTTCCCCTCTCTCCATGTGTGAAGAATTCGGATGTTGTTCTTAATAATGCTTTTACATTTCCTTATGACATAGCATATCGACCAGGGGACTTCACCAATCTCCGCCAAGGAGTTATAGACAATTAAGGAGTCTGTTTCAATTTCAGATACCTCCAACCCCTGTTGCCTGCAAAGTTTGAGTCCCATAAGCATTGCCAGTGCCTCTGCTTGAAGGGAAGATCCATGGCCCAGGCTGGCTGAAAAAGCTAAGAAAACTGAGACTTTACTATCCCTCACCACACCTCCTCCACTAATGCATCCCTGGACACAAGATCCATCCATATTGAGCTTCAATCCACCTGAGGGAGGTCGCCAGCAGACCCAACTGCCTTTCCTGTTACTAGACGTACAATCCTCGCTGGAACTGGAATGAAACCGGTGAAAGGAAGGAGCTGCCCTCCAATGACGCACCGCCTTGTACAGGTCCAGTAACCGATTTTTTTCCCAGACAATAATAACTGTAGCGGAGACAGCCACACCCTCATACTTTTCTCTATTCCTCGCCTTAGGAATGGTCATATTTTGTTCTTTTAATGCAAATGATATTAATTAATGATGTTTTTTAGATGTCAGGGAACTGTACCTCGTACCTACAGAAGTAATCACACCTTATTTTTGAAATTAATTAATGATGTTTGTTGGATGTCAGGGAACCGTACCTCATACCTGTAGAAGTAATCATGACTTATGTCAAACCACCGCATGATCTATAAAAGGAAGATCAAAGCTGCGTACAAATTATGTGACATAGAGTATGCACAAAGAGACACATACAAGAAGAACACATGAAGAACTCAAAGAACACTCATACACTTCAAGAACATAAGTTCAAAGAGGAGGTTCAAGTGATACAAGGAATACTTTCACATTCAAGTTAAACATATATACTAGAAGTAAAGAAACAGAACCACAACACTCTGTTTTCTAGACAATTTCCAAAGAAGGACTAAAAGCTTCATATGTTTCAATTCAAAGGAGTCCAGAGCTACATTGACATCACACAAGAGCATTCTAAACTCATATCCATATTATTTCTCTATTGTGATCATTTTTATTACATTGCGAGCAGTGTGTGTGCTTCTATCTATTTGGACACACACTGACTCCTAAGATGAACTGGAGGATACTAAAATCCTCACACCAAACTCTTTACACCCATGTTTACCCCACATAGAACTGTGGTAGAGGTCTGAGGACCTGGACAGTCTGAGTACTGTTGTAAATCTCGATCCAGGTTGTGGATCAAAGTTTTATATAAACTATTTGAGAGGACTAAGTCTCATCTTGAGACTAAACCTCTTGGTTAAAACTGGTGTGCATATTATTTTAAGTTTAAACTATTTTCAATATTCCGCTACTAATTACTTTGAAATTCAAATATGTTTTAAAGTAACTCTGATAGTTGAACTAGAAACTGTTTGTAATTATTGCTAGCTAGTAAGTTAGTTTCAAAAGATAACTTAATCTTAATATTAAGTTAACTGAGAAATAATAAATCTTTGAGAAACTAATTGAACACTTACAATCTTTATAAATTCACTACAGTTTAACTTGTTTCATGAATTGGGGATTTCAATATAAATATTTTAAACAGAAATTTTTAATAGGAACTCAATTCACCCCCCCCCCCCCCCCCCCCCGCTTGAGTATCCACTTTGACCAACATCACCCAAACCAAGAACAAAGAAAGATACAAGAACAAGGTAATCTATAAAGTAAATAGGGTGTGTACAGAAATTAAAGGGGACAGAATAAAAGTCCAACTGCAAAGTACAAGTAAAATTGAGAACAGCTCCTGTGAACACCCACCAAAGATCCTACCTAAAGGGTAGGTACATCTCTAGAAACTGTCTTATCTTCGGTACACCACTTTTAAGGTCCTCTTATGAACAGTCTCTAGTCCTAGTACCCTCATCCTCAGTCATCATTTTCCGTCTTCTTCATAAGACACAACAAGGTGCGGGCATAGCCCGTGCAGGGGTGAGTATAAAAATACTCAATAGGGACCCCGAGACCCCCGAAGGTCTCTCAAATCCACAAAGTATGGAAACAATAGTAAACCCTACTTAGGTATGTGCCCATACATATACCTAAGTTATCAAGATATACTCATATCACATGGGAGGGAAGAATACCACAAAGGTAACAAAATGAAGGTAGAAGTACCACACAGGTAACACCACGAAGGTGGAAGTACCACACAGGTAACACCACGAAGATATAGTACCACACAGGTACACCATGAAGATATAAGACTCATCTCACACAGGTATAAGTGGAGTATATAAGTACAAATGATTAGTTGCGAAGCTAGTTCATATTATTATATCAAGAGGCACTACTGCTAATTATACGGAGTCAGAACCACATAGGATCGATAGGTACTAACCCCTGAAAAGACCCATATAGGATCTGACCCACACATTATCAGTATGCGTTGTCCCACACAGGATCGTTGAGCACTGACCCACAGAGGATCTGACCCACACAGGATCGGTATGCGCTGACCCACACAGGGTCGCTGAGCGCTGACCCACACAGGATATGACCCACACAGGATCGGTATGTGCTAGCCCACACAGATCATTGAGAACTAACCCACAAAGGATCTATAGATACTAACCCCCGCAATGACCCACACAGGATCTGACCCGCCCAGAGTCGATAGGTAACTAACCTCTGTATTATCCATCTCCAACCTCTACCTCACTGCCAGCCATTGGATTCCTCGCACCTAGTACGCTCGAGTTCCGTAAAATCTGTCCATCAAGATATCATTTGTACCTTTACCTCCAAGAATTCCCATGTAGAAGTATCCAAAAGGTCTGTCACGTTATAAGGGACCCAACGCAAAATACGGTGCGTCAATCGGACACTCGGTCTGTAAGTTATTAGTGTTTTCGCTACGAGGGCCCGGTCGGAATCGGGGTTTGATCCAACCCATCCATACACCAACTTTATCCAAAACTCAAGTTTATTAAACCAAAAGAACCATCTCAATCCAAGGATTCCAGTTTTTTATACGGTTCTTCAAACGGATGCCTGGTTCTCAAGATATGGCCACAAAGGCGAAACTAGGTCTGGATGGGCCTGGGTCCAGTCCGACCAGGCCTGACCAGACCTGGTTTAGGTCGACCTGACCTGATTTAGGTCTGGCCCAGTTGGCCTGGCCCGCGGCGTGCCCAGCCCAGCCCGTGAAGGGGACAGCCCGGCCCGGCCAACGCTAGGTGTGGCTCACTGGCACGGCCCGCTGGGCAGCATGGTCTGCTCGAGCTGGCGCTGAAGGGGGAGCGGCCCCGCTTCTGTTCGGAACAGCAAAGGTAAGTGCCTTTTGGCACTTCCATGTCACCCGCGAGACCTGATCAGGTCTCTCCAATCAGCTACAGCCAACTGGTTGCTCCGGTCGGTCCTCCTCCCAGCGGCGTGGTCACGCGTCGTTGCTCCACTACGGTCGATCAGGTGTCATCCACCCTCCGGCCTCTGCTGCGGCCAAGCGGTCATGGCCTCATGCTTCGGCAGCGTAGACACACGCCTCCACTTATCCAAGCATCCGACCGACATGTCGGCTTCCACCCTACTCCGCCATGGCTGACGGGTTGCGGCCTCTTCTTCTAGCAGCGCGGACGCGCGCCACCCTCCTTCCACGCGGTCGGCCGAGTGTCGGCCGCCGCCTTCTTCCGTGATCCATCATAGCTTCGTTCCAAAGCCGAAAATTATGTCATTCTCATATTCACAATCCTCGAGTCGAGATCTACACATCCATATGTCGTGTTCAACAAAACTTTTTGTTTCTAGCATCATTAATTATTTGGCATTGATGAACACATGAAGAATGCGTGAAGAACAAAAGAAAAAGGGGCAAGGTTTAAGTTGGGATTATGGCCATGTTTGTTTGGCCATCGTCATTGTGAATAAAGAATTTAAAGAATCAACAAAATAGATTTAATCATAATTCGATTTAAAACCCCTACCTTGACGTTTGTTGAAGATATCGTGAGGAAGGAGATAATGTCGGTGATGTCAGCATTCGTTGCTCCCGCACCACGCTCTCGATCCGAGATTGTGCGTCATCCTCATTATTGATCCCAAGATTTGTTCCTCATTGAAATATGATCCTCCAAAAGCTCTCTCCAAGGCTCTCCTCTTTTGTCAACTATTTTTCCAACCTCAATCAATGTGAGAATCCAACTTAATAAATTCAGTTTATTAATTAATCAAAGTTTGCACTTTAATTAAGTTTGAGTTGGCACATTAACTAGGGGGAATAAACCAAGAGTCACCTCCCATTAAAGAAGAGAGTTAGGGTGGTCCCCACCACCAAATTCAAAGTGGTAGGTTTCAATTTCAAAAATAAAATAAATCATGTTTATTTTATTTTCTCCCACGAAAAGTCTGAAAACTAATTTTAACCTTTGACCTACTACGGTTGAGGTGAAGGTCTCCTTAAGCGAATATCGGCATTGCAAGTTCAATAGTCTCCTCAGATTTCAATTCCGAGCACCGGTTAAAAATTAAAAAAATGTCGCTCGTGCGTTTACTGAATGTACCTGAAAAAAAGTTCAGAAATTCATTTCGGGCGCACCGGGCCTTGGAATCACACGCCGTCAATTTTCACGAACTCGTAATATTTCTATATAATTAAAAAAAATACATGAAAAAAAATCTGGGTCTTTACATTCTCCCCACCTAAGGGCTTTGCATCCCCAAAATCCACAACGCAAACTAGTTAAACAAGTGGGGGTATTGAGCACGAATCTGAGCCTCCTGCTCCCATGTGCTCTCTTGGAGGTTCCCATGCTACCAACGTATATACACCAGAGGTATCAACCACCCACGAAGGACCCGCTCCTGTTGATCCTCAATCTCTACTAGAACCTCTGAAAACTTCACCCAATCATAGATGTCTAATTCAGCCTAATCAATCATGTGTGAAGGATCATGTACGTATCTCCTCAACTGGGATACATGGAAAATGTCGTTCACCTAGTGCAACTGAGGTAGAAGAGTTAAGTGGTAATCCACCTTGCCAACTATGATGAGGAATTGAAAGTGTCTGATGAACCTCAGAGATAACTTGTTGACCCGGCCAAATATCTGCGAACCTCATCAAGTTAAGACCCATATAAAGACATGGTCACCATCCTCAAACTCCAGAGGTCTCTGTATCTTGTCAGCATAGGATCTCTTCCTACTTTGTACAGTCTTCATCCACTCTTGGATTATCTTCACCTTCTCTTTGGTAGCCCGTACCATATCTGGTCCCACAAGTGCTGACTCCCCTGGGTCAGTCCAGCACAGGGGTGATCTGTAAGGTTGCCCGTACAATGCCTCGAATGGTTCCATACCAATGGTTTAGTGGTAGATTTTGTTTTATGCGAACTCCACTAAGGGAAAGTGATCCTCCCAGCTGCGGCTGAAATCAAGGATGCAAGCATGTAGTATGTCCTCTAGGGTCTAAATGGTCTGCTCTATCTAACCATCCATCTCAGGATGGAAGGTGGTGCTCAATCGAAGCTGTGTCCTGAACTCCTCCTACAACCCCTTCCATAGATGAAAAGTGAAAATTAAATCACGATCAGAGACAATCGTAGATGGAACTCCATGAATCCGCACAATCTTCTGTACATAGTGGTGTCCCAAGATCTCTATTGATCCCTGCTCTCTGATAGGTAGGAAGTGGTCCAACTTGGTGAGTCGATCAACGATCACCCAGATAGAATCATCACTCCTAGACATGTGTAGAAGTCCTATCACGAAGTCCATGGAAATTCCATCCCACTTCTACTCTGGCACCTCTAGTGGTTAAACTAAGCCTGCTGGAACCTAATGATCTACCTTCACTTGCTGACAAGTGGGGCACCGTGAGACAAACTCCACCACTTCTTTCTTTATTCTCAGCCACCAGTGCTGATGTCGAAGTTCTTGGTATATCTTCGCCACTCATGGATGTAACGCTAGAGGGGAAGTATGGAACTCCCTTAACACTTCTTCTCATAGAACCATTGGTACCATAGTACGTCCTCTGAAGAGGATGACGTGCTCCCCACCTTCAAAAAATCCATCAGGTTCATATCCTGTGGATATCTAATCACGTCAAGCCTCACAGTCAGTGTCCCTAAGCTATGCCTCCCTGACTTATTGAAGGAGCGGGGGAGTGACTGTCAAAGACTAAAGATAAGTTGCTCCATCTCAATCCACATAGGATATCCGCAAATCGACTAGCTGCTCCATCGCCTCACTTAGCAACTGCATACCATATTTCCTGCTGAGTGCATCTTCTACAATGTTCCCCTTCCCAAAAGTATAGACTATCTCGAAGTCATAGTCCTGGAGGAACTCAATCCAACACTGTTGTCTCAGGTTCAGGTCCTTCTGAGAGAAGATATACCTGAGACTCTTGTGATCAGAGTAGACTGTAAAACATTCATCCATCATGTAATGTCGCCACATCTTCAAGGTGAAGATCACTACTACTAACTCCAAGTCATGGGAAGCGTAGTTCTGCTCATGTTTTCTCAACTTTCGAGAACCATAAGTGATCATTGCTCGCTTATACATCAGGACACATCCAAGCCCGATCTCTGATGCCTCGCAGTAGACTACGTACCCAACGCCCTCCTCCGGTAACCTCAAGATGGGGGCACTCTTCATTCTCTACCTCAACTCCTAGAAACTTCGCTGGAATCTCTCCGATCACACGAATGGTTTCCCCTTCTTCTTCAATGATGATAAGGGTGCCAAAACTCTGGAAAAGTCAGGCATAAACCTCTGGTAGTAATCGGCCAAACCCAGGAAACTCCACACCTTCTTCACACTCCTGGGTGGCTCCTAGGAAAGTATAGCCTCAATCTTCACTGGATCCACCGCAACTCCAGCCTCTGATATGACGTGTCCCAAGAAGTGAACCTCTTATATCCAGAACTGGCACTTCAAGAGATTACCATAAATCTTGTGTTCTTATAGTGTGTCCAAAACTATCTGTACATGATAGGTATGCTCCTCCTTCGTCGCTAAGTATATCAAGATGTCTTTGATGAAGAATACCAAAAATTGATCGAGGTATGGCGAGAAGATCCTGTTCATGAGTCCCATGAACACTGTTGGGGTGTTGGTCATGCCGAATGGCATAAACAAGAACTCATAATGGCCATACCAACATCTGAAAGTCATCTTCTGCACATCCTCGTCATGTACCCTGAGCTGGTGATAGCCTGATCTGAGGTCTATCATCGAAAATCACTACGCTCCCTTTAGTTGATCAAAGAGATTGTCAATCTTTGGGAGTGGGTACTTGTTCTTCGCGGTAACCTAGTTCAGGTGCCAATAGTCCACACAGAGTCTCAAACACCCATACACCTTCTTGGTGAATAAAATCTGGGCTGCCCAAGGAGAAACACTGGGCATAATGAACCCCTTGCTCTGCAAGTCCTCTAATTGTACCCGCAGCTCTTGAATCTCTATGAGATCCATCCAATATGATGGTGTAGGTATTGGTGTCATCTCGGGGTACAAGTATTTGTAGATGTCCACCTCTCTGTGAGGAGGTAGACCAAGAACATCATCAGGGAAAACATTAGCATACTGGTCCACCACTAAAGGATAGCTTGGACTCTCAACATCAACCGCTCAGAGGGTAAGGCTAGCCAACTGATTTGTGATCGGTTGCACCCTCCTCTAGGTAAGTCCATCCTATGCTGCAAAGGTTCCCTTCTTGTTGGTGAAATAAAACCTAGTCTTGTCCATGCGAACACACCGCACTTTGCACCTAATATAGTCAATCTAAGCATGGATCGTGGATAACCAGTCCATACCCAAGATGATGTCGTAAGGCCTCGATGCTGCTACTAGAAGATCCCAGCCAAAGATCTCGCCTCCTTGAGTAATCTCACATTACCAGCACTAGTGCGTAATCGTCAAATCTTCTCCTGTAGGAGTCTCTAGCCATAAAGATTGATCCAACAGCTCTATCGGAATCTCCAAGCTCTGAATAAGGGTCGTGGTAATAATTGAGTTATTGGAACCTGTTTCTATAAGCTAGGGTGGAGTAGACACAGATCATACCTTGTATTATCTTTGGAGAGCCATGGTCGTAGGCCTCAGCTACCTGGATCTGAGCTCATCCCTATCCACCTACTACCGGTGGTCAAGGTGGACCCCGTGGAGGTGGTGGCGATAGAACCTTTAATCACCACCCACCGCCTGCTGCATGGCCTATTCCTCTGCCACGTCCACCTTCTGCCTTTAGACCTCCTCAATCGAATCTTCACCTCTTCCCAGGCAGTCCTTCGACCGTCTGATGGCCGTCTGTATGGCGGTTCGAGTATTCGCGAGCCATGTGACCCTACCCGCCGCACGAATAACACTGCTTGTTCCTCACTGATCCTACTCTGTCTTGAGAGCCCCGCACATATGACCCTGTATCCTGTAGTCGTCCACCTGTAGGTTTGGTCCTCTTAGACCTCTGTGTCATCTGTCTAATTCCAGCTGTTGATGACTCTGATACGTGTTTTCTGGTGGTGGGTCTTATTGCCAGTGATTGCTCAGCTAGGAAGCTCTCCGCTAAGAGTTATCTCTCTAACACCCCTGCCTGCATCGGGATGCTAAGAGAAACCATCGAAGCTCTAATCTCCAATCTGAGCCCCTAATCAAAGGTCTGGTCCCTGAGGAAAGGGTCCTGCACCATATCAGTGGAGTAGCGTGAGAGTTCAGTGAACCTTGCTGAATACTGAGCCACGGTCATTCTACCCTATTGTAAGTGGATAAGCTCCTGTATACGCATAGAGCGTAAGGTCGCTTGGATGAACTCTATCCTAAAAAGGATCTTGAAGTCCACCCAGATGAGATTCACCTCATCATGAACCCAGAGCATCAAGCTCCACCATCTTCCCGCTCCTACCTAAAGAAGATTGGTGGTAAGGATCACCATGAGATCCTCTGGTGTCCCTACCAGTCGAAAAACTCTAACCACACCCTCCATCCAATCCTTAGCCGCTTGTGGATTTGTCTCACCCCGGAACCTCGGTGGCCTCTTGTGCTAGAACTCATGCAATGTGCTCAAGCAGCGTGCACCCTCTACTGATGGGGCTGGTGGCATCGGCTACCCAATAGGTAGTGGTGCTGCTGGTTACCACACGATGGTACAACTGTCGTAAGGGGGCCCTGCACCGAAGCCTCATCGCTCGGTGGGCTGTCATCACGTACTCTAACTGGAACCCTAGATGGATGTTTGTGTGGAGGCATCCTAAAATCAGAGGGCAGGGTCCTGGTGTATGGATACATCGTCCTCCGCACCAACACTGGATTCCCCAAACTCAAAACCACACTCATCACACTTAACACTATTTCCACACATAAAAGATCTGAGTCCTAGTTCTTCGGTAGAACCGAACTCCTTTGATAGCAATTTTTCACGACCTGTCCCTAGGGGCCTGTGCCATGACTACCCTAAGCCCGCCTTCCATAGGCCAGGGGCTGGCGACTAGCACCGGAAAGGCATATCCCTAAAACTGGGAAGGCATCTACTTTAAACCTGTAAACTAACCCAAAATAAGTACACAACAAGATACAAGCACAAGGTAATCTATAAAGCAAACAGGGTGTGTACAGAAAGAAAAGGGGACATAATACAAGCCCAACTGAAAAGTACAATTAAAACTAAAAAGTACAATTAAAACTGAGAACATCTCCTGTGAACACCCACCAAGGATCCTAACTGAAGGGTAGGTACAACTCTTGAACGGTCGTCTCTGTGGTGCACCACATCTAAGGTCCTCTTCTGAACATTCTCCAGTCCTAGTACCCTTGTCCTCAGTCAGCTTTGTCCATTGTCTGCACAAGATACAACAAGGTGCGGTCTTATCCCGTGAAGGGGTGAGTATAACAATACTCAGTAGGAACCCTGAGACCCCCGAAGGTCTCTCAAATCCACAAAGGATAAACCACAAAGCATGGAAACAACAGTCAACCCTGCTTAGGTATATGCCCATACATATACCTAAGTTATCATGATATACTTATCTCACACAGGATGGAAGAATACCACAAAGGTAACACCACGAAGGTAGAAGTGCCACACAGGTAACACTGCGAAGGTAGGAGTACCACATAGGAAACACCATGAAGCTATAGTACCACACAGGTACACCATAAAGATATAAGACTTAGTTCACACAAGTATAAGTGAAGTATAGAAGTACAAATGATTAGTCGCAAAGCTAGATCATCTTATTCTATCAAGAGGCACTGCTGCTGATTATACGGAGTCTGACCCACACAGAATCGGTATGAACTGTCCCACATAGGATCACTGAGCGCTGACCCACACAGTATTGGTATGCGATGACCTACACAGGATCGCTGAGCGTTGACCCATACAAGATCTGACCCATACAAGATCTGACCCATACAAGATCGGTATGCGCTTACCCACACAGGATCGTTGAGCGTTGACCCACACGGGATCGATAGGTACTAACCCCCGCAATAACCCACATAGGATCTAACCCGCCTAGAGTCGATAGGTAACTAACCTCTGTATTATCCATCTCCAACCTCCGCCTCACTGCCAGCCACTGGATTCCTCGCACCCGGTTTTCTCGAGTTCCGTAGAATCTGTCCCTAGAGATATCGGTCATACCTAAACCACCAAGAAGTCTCATGTAGATGTATCCCGAAGGTCCATCATGTCGTAAGGGACCCAACGCAACAGATGGCGCATCAATCAGATGCCCGGTCTGTAAGTTATTAGCGTTTCTGCTTCGAGGGCCCGGTTGGATTTGGGGTTCGATCCAACCTGGTCGTACTCCAACTTTATCCAAAACTCAAGTGGATTTTAACAAAAGGACCATCTCGATACAAGGATTCTGGTTCCATAGAAGATTATTCAAATGGACGCCCGGTTCTCAAGATATTGCCACAAAGGCGAAACTGGGTCCGGATGGGCTCGGGTCCGGTCGGACCGACCCGGCCTGGGCCGACCCAACCTAGTTCGGTTCAACCCGGCCTGATTCAAATCGATCATGGTTGGCTGGGTCCATGGCAGGCCCAGCCCACTGGGTCGTCATCCATCCCAGCCTGTGAAGGGGACGGCCCGGCCCGCGTTGGGCATGGCTCGTTGGCGCGGCCTGCTGGGCAGCGCAGTCCGCCCGAGCTAGCGCCGAAGGGGGAGTAGCCCCCCTTCCATTCAGAACAACAAAGGGCAGTGCCTTTATGCACTTCCATGTCACCCGAGGGTCCCTCTGATCCGCTACGGCTGGCCGGTTGCTCCGGCCAGTCCTCCTCCCAGTGGCATGGTCGTGCGCCGCTGCTCTACAGTGACCGACTAGGTGTCGGCCGCCCTCCAGCCTCTGCTGCGGCCAAGAGGATACGGCCTCCTGGTCCAGCAGTGCGGAGATGCACCACCGCTTCGCTACGCGGTCGGTTGGCGTTCCAGCCACCGCACTGCTTCCCCGCGGCCGACGGGTCATGGACTCTTCTTCCAGTGGCACGAATGTGCGCCACCCTCCTTCCACGCAGCCGGTCGGGTGTCGGTCACCTACTTCTTCCACGATCCATCGCAGCTTCATTCCAAGCCTGAAAATTATGTTGTTTGCATATTCACGATCCTTGGGTCGAGATCTCTGTGTCCATATGTCGCGCTCAACAAAACTTTTATTTTCTAGCGTCAATAATTATTTAGCGTTGATGAACACACAAAGAACGGGCGAAGAAAAAAAGAAAAAGGGGAAAGGTTTAAGTGCGGGATGATAGCCATATTTGTTTGTCCAACGTCATTGTGAATCCATAATATAAAGAATCAACAAAATAGATTTAATCATAATTAAATTTAAAACCCCTACCTTGACGTTCATTGAAGATGTAGCGAGGAAGGAGATGATTTTGGTGACGTCAGCGTTCGTTGCTCCCACACCACGCTCCCGATCTAATCTCATGTGTCGTCCTCGTTCTTGATCCGAAGAGTTGTTCCTCGTTGGAAGATGATCCTCCAAAAGCTCTCTCCAAGGCTCCCCTCTTTTGCCAATTATTTTTCCAACCTCAAGCAATGTGAGAATCCAACTTAATAAGTTAAGTTTATTAATTAATCAAAGTTGGCACTTTAATTAAGTTGGATTTGGCACATTAACTAGGGGGAATAAACCAAGAGTCACCTCCCATTAAAGAAGAGAGTTCAGGTGGTCCCCACCACTAAATTCAAAATGGGAGGTTTCAATTTCAAAAATAAAATAAATCATATTTATTTTATTTTCTCCCATGAAAATTCTGAAAACTAATTTTCACCCTCGACCTACTATGGTCGAGGTGAAGGTCTCCTTAAGTGAATATCAGCGCTGCGAGTTCAACGGTGTCCTCAGATTTTAATTCCGAGAACCGGTTCAAAAGTTAAAAAATGCTTCTTGCACGTTTACTGAACGTACCTGAAAAAAAAGTTCATAAATTCATTCCGGGCACACCGGGCCTTAGAATCACGCACCTTCAATTTTCACGGACTCGTAATATTTCCATATAATTAAAAAAATTACACGGAAAAAATCCAGGTTTTTACAAAATAACTCAATCTGAGGTTGTTACAAAACATGTATTCAAGGAATCTGATGTGATTTATAGAAAAGGGGGAGCTAAAGTGGAAAATAATTTCATAAATGAGAGAAAATAAGAGAAAAGGAACAAGAACAATTAGATTTATGTGGTTCGGGAAGAATTCCTACATCCATAGAGTGGAAAAAATGAATTCAATATTTATGGGATCACAATTAAAGGGAATAATAAGAGTATCTTGAAATGAGATCAAAAATTAAAGGGGTGTTATAGTAACCCATGTTATTTTAGTACCCAAATCCCATAGTGGTCCATATTACTAGAATTCACTAGATCGATGTTTAGTATGGGCCTCTAGCACTAAGAAAAACTATATCCAATGGATCAAGCTCAATAATTCTAAAAATGAGGCAGTCTTGAAATCCTTTTCCTCAATCATTGAAACATTAGAATTAGATTAATGTGGAAACTTTCTCAACATTTGTTTCACAATATTGAAATATTCATGGGTTTTTTCAAGTTTGAACATATCCTCCGCAATCAAATTCACTCAATAAAAAAATGTGCCTACAGATTAAGTTGGTCACATCATCAAGTATTCATACTTATTTCAAAGTGCTTATAATTTAGATTCTCACTTTTGTGTTGCATTTATATATATTTAACAAATTTTCCCACAAGGTTTTTGAGGATTTAAAAATTATTACTTTTGAACAGATTTTGTTTGAAAAATATCCCCTTAGAGTATTTATTAATTTGGTTTCAAGATCTAATTCCATATTATCTCTTTTAGTGAGCACTCCACTTTCCATGTTAAGGGAAATTCCACATGTGACAGACCTGTATATGTCATGTTGATTGATCGAAATAGGTGCTTCATTTGATTCTTTCAAATTTAAAAATTATGTTAATAGAATATCAGAAACCCCTTGTGATTAATAATCATTACCACAACTCTTAAAGAAATAAAATTGGAAAAAAATCATCAGATAAGATATTGCTTCCAACATCTAGTTTGATATAGAATTTTAGTCCCATAATGTAATGATATCCTGAAAGAGGGGTGAAACAAGGTATTTTAATTCAAAATATTCCCTTCCAATGATCTTGTTCCTTGATTAATCAGAACACTCCTCTTTTCCTCACTGAATATGAAAG
Organism: Viscum album; assembly: GCA_963277665.1. Classification (NCBI taxonomy): domain Eukaryota; kingdom Viridiplantae; phylum Streptophyta; class Magnoliopsida; order Santalales; family Viscaceae; genus Viscum; species Viscum album. The sequence goes on along the minus strand of OY728119.1, from coordinate 1,317,964,759 downwards.
AAATAAAGCACAAGACATAAGTTTTTTTACTTGGTTCATGATAACTATGTTATTTCCAACTAGCATTCTATAGATATATGTTGATATATCAATATCCACTAAGTGCAACGAGTGTAAAAAGTCTAGATCAGACTCAAAATGTAGCTTTCTTTACAAATATTCACAAAATAGAAAGCTCGTGGCACTCACATTAAAAAAGGACTCACTATCACTTTGTTAGGTTTTTATCATGAACCGACCCAATAGGGCCCGAACTGTGACTACCCCAAGCCCGCCTCTAATAGACCAGTTTTGATTAGGCATATCACACACATGGGAAGCCTTAGCCTAATGTACTTATACACACGCACACATCTCTAAACCCATACAATTCTAAAATTTAAAACAACCAATAACCATGAATGCATACATTTAAAATTCCACCATCAGAGTATGACAATAAAGTACTAGAAAAAAAGGTTCAAATACAATCCCACCAAAAGAAACTGAAAATAATTCCAACCTGTGAAGTATGAGAGGACTGTTGTAAATGAAACCATCGGAACACACCTTGGTTTTTCTATCTCACTAATGTAACACCCCAAGATTTCATAGTACGTTATTTCTTTAAAGAAATTCAATAACTTGCACTACACGCAACACCGAGTTCTAGCGCACTATGACTTACCAAACAAGCCGTTCAAAAGCGGTTATGAATAGTATTAACTGAATTTTGAACATTATATAATCCTTATAATTTTAGAATCCATATTATAATTTTCTTAGACATAATGTAAGAACAAATACATTTTTTTCAGATAAAAGAAGTATTTTTCAAAAAATGCAATTTTACCGCCTTTTAATGGAAAAGCCCTTTTAAATCAAATATTTGAAACTTTTATATATTAAATTTGACAAAATAAACTGCTTCTTTAGAATCGGGACATAAGAATTTAGTTTCAATAAAATTTTGGTGTTTTTCTGATAACTTTCATATTTTGGTGAATAGTGAAAATACTATATTTTAACTAAAAACAACTTTTTAAATAAAAATAATTTATATTGTTAAATTATACATTTTAATGGTTTGGAAGTATAAATAGATTATATTTTTACCATTTAATCCAATGATTTTCATTTTAAGTAATTTCACTTTGAAATTGGACATAAACAAGTGTCAAACTTTTGATAGTTATTATTTCTTAAAAATACGCCTTTTGGTTTTGACAGAGGGAATTAATTTTAAATTAATAAATGAAACTTTTATGTTTTTAATTTGGTAAAATATACTTCATTTTTTGATTTGTAATATCGAAATTAGCTTAAGGTGAAATTTTGGTACTTTTCTGATAACTTTCATATTTTGATGAATAGTGAAAATTAATAAATTTTAATTAAAAACAACTTTTTAAATCGAAATAATTAATACTGATAAATTATGAATTTGAGTGATTTTAAAGTATAATTAGATTATAATTTTACCTTTTAATCCAATTTTGGTTATTTTACATTATTTCATATTTAAACTGGACATAAGAAAGTGTCAATCTTTTGATAGTTATTATTTGTTAAAAACACGCTTTTTGTTTCGACAATGGGAATTAATTTTAAATTAATTTCTACCACTTATATGTTTTGAATTTAGAAAAATAGATTCCATAATTATAATCAGGAGGTACAAATTTTTTAAATAGGTAACTTTTATTTTTATACATTTTGAAAAATTACTTCGGCAAATATTTTATTTACCATAGTTAAAGGGTAAATCCGGAAAATAAGGGTAAAAATTAATATTATAATAATAATAAATTACCCTAAAACGTTTCCTAACCCTATTGGTTGATACATGTATGAACATGGGAATATTTGGGTCTATTTTGGGACCACATGGATCCACTTGTATGTGATAATGACACTTTATATTAATTAAGTTAAAGTAAATACAAAAATGACATAAGCATATATCTTTTAGCAAAACAATTTTTACATAGGGTTATATATGTTATATTTTCAACTATAAATATTAATTAGAAATATATAAAGATTTCATACTTAATGGTAGTTTATTTATAATTTTTAGACATTGAATAATTAGATTTATTTATGCCACAATAATGATGCAGTATTTTCCTTATTAATGAAAGAATCAAATAATTAGTATTATAAATGTTAAAATAAATATAATTTGAAATTTTTGATGCCATAAAAGAATTTTATTGATTAATATGACATGTTATTATTTCTTAAATGAATTTTTTTTTTGAATTAATAAAGTTTTTAAGACTTTAACAAAAATCAATTATTAAATAGTGTCAAAATTGACAAAAAAGAGTTTTTAAAACAAATATTATATTATTAATTCATATTCTATTCCTAAAAATCTAAGGTTCAGAAAAAGGACTTATATAATAATATTTGTATCATTAATGGACCACTTGTGGGTCTCTTGGAAGTATATAGTATGTTTATTACCCATAAAATATAAAAATACAAAGTGACATGGTAAATGTCAAACGTCAAACTAATTAACTAAGAGTTAAAACTAAAAGATAAGGTTAATATAGTGACCCAAACCTATCTAAAATATATTTTATAAAAGTATTTAGACCCATCCCCACCTTATACTTTGAATAATACACTTTGGAGCCATTAGAAACCGAATATGAGTGTATTATAAATTAATACTTTAAGTTTTTTCTAAAGAGCCCCTCCTCCCCCTTATAAAAGGACACCACTTATAACCAATTCTTCATACCTTAAAAGCCTTTTTTTTTCGGCCAAAATCTACCCAAATTCCCTCTCAACTATTCTCCCTTAATCATAGAGGCCTCACTTTAGTCAGAAATCCAACATATGGAGCCCTTTTGATCAAATCAAAAGGAAGAACCCGAAGAAGAGGTAATGTTTTCACCACCCTCTTTCAAGTTCCTTTCTTCTTCAACTTCTTCTTTATTTGTTATTTTCATTATAAAATAATAACTACAGTATCTTATATATAATTTGATGTTATTATAAATATGTTACAACCATATTCAGTATTCTATCCATCCTTTGAATGACATGTCACCATACGTGTATACGTACGGCCTACCGTCTCCACGTCGTGGTGTAATTGTTATTCAATACATTATTATTTGGATGGTTATAATCATGATGTGTAATTCATGTAAATAATAAATATAACATGATAAGGATTCTGTATATATGATATAACATCCAATTATATATTATATTAATATCAAAAAAATGATATTTTTTCTCGTGTGTACGTACGGATTACCGTCTCCACGACACGATGAGATTCGTTTCCAAGTTCAGCATTCATCGACGATTATAAAAATATATATTACTAAAAATTATGTAATATATGACATAATAATTCTACTGGAGAAATATATATTTATATATAAGTATTTATGTACCTACATATATCTTATTCACTTACTTCCGTTCAATACTATATGAAAACGGAAACAGCGTTTATGCGTACGTACGGACTACCATCTCCATAAACGGTGTTTTCCATTTCATATATATTTATATTATAAATATTTATGTTATAAATATATATGATATATAAATCATGTTTTATATTCTGGAAGTATTTAAATCATGATCTAAGTGATACAATCAAGAGTAACAAGTTAAAATACATACGATAAAGAAAGCGATTATTACCCGAAATATTAATATAACATTGAAATTATTATTAAATGGGTAGTATAAAGTCATAAATGAATAATGTATGTTATCATAAATATTAATATGGTTCTGGTATAATTTAATAACATACTATAGTCTTCATACAGAAGGTTAAACGTACCCTCGACTAAAGGAAAGTGCAAGGTAAGGGGTTTTCATCTCACTCCTTATTCCCGTGAGATTCATGCCATATTGCCACTATTACCTTTTGTGTGGTGTATGTACTGCCCATAATTATCTTCTTTGTGTAATACACTTTAATTTATGTGTATTTACATATTCATTGTACGATACCTCTTTCATGGGGTGTATGGTTCGTAAGTTACCAAATTGGTAAGGGTTAATTTCACAATCTCTTTATTATCCAAGGTTGTTTTTACGTAAGTTTATACTGGGACATATTTATTATCCATGTCCATGTTTTATGAAAGAGTTTTCAAAGGGATTTTTTTAAGGTATTTTTTTTACTAAAACTTCATTTCAAATGTTTTAAATATTTATTCTTCTAAATATTTCTCATTAATGTCCATGTCTTCAAAATGGTTTTTAAGGATTTATTTATATGGACTTGAATGTTTTTAAAATGTTAATTTCTTTCAAAAGTTTCAAAGTGGAATGGGGAACTTTGATTCAAAAATTTCTTTAAATGTCTTCTTTTCTAAATTGTGTGACTTTTAAATGTTTTCAAGAAAAATGGATATTTCTCTCAAAGAGTTTTACAAATAATTTTCATCTATGTCAATATCCTTTGATGGATTTTAAACTTATTTGAAGATGATTTATCATGATACAAATCTTACATATTGTATTGAAGGTTTTGTGATATTTTTGACTGTGGATGTGTTATTTTTATACTATTCATGGTTTATGGAGAAAGTATTGACATTTTGTATGATAGTTTTAATACGGATGTTTATGTTATGTTTAAACCTGTTCATATGAGGAATGCATTGGACTTAATAAGTGATGGGTGGAGCCCGCTACAGCTCCTCGATGCATCGGTAGGTATCATGAGACAAAATAGTGTCTTGGAACAAGTCATTGACAAAATATTATTTGTAGTCTTGGCGCAAGTCCTTGACTATGTGGTTATGATAGTTTGGCATTATGCATTCCATCATTATGAGTGGCTATTGATATTGCATGTGATTATTAGACTAGTAGAATATCCATGTGAGTAAGTAAATTGAATTATTTTTATTTATATATGCCATATTATGATGAATTTTATGTTTAAAAGGCTTTTGTTTTAGTTTTATACATTGCCTTTAATGTTTATGCTTATTTTTGAAAGTTTCTGCTGTATTTTTTACCCTTACTGAGCGTTTGAGCTCACCCATTTCTATGTTTTATTTTTCCCAGGATTCCAAGAAGTGTATTATGATTGATATGCAGGGATAAGATAAAGGGAATAATGATGTTCTCAAAGAACTATTTACATTGTGTTTTATGTTTGAAATTTTAATGTAATGTTAATGTATGTAATCTATTTTCCAAGACTACTAAATTGATCGGTCCTTCGGGACTCGATTCCTTGTAATCATGCCAATGTATTAAAATAATGCACTGAATCTGGGTAACTGGGGTCGGGGCGTTATAGTTGGTATGAGAGGAAGTTTAGTACAAACCTTGGAAGATGGATTTAGATAAACTCTGATTAGAGCACATAGACCTAATATGGAATTTGAGGATTAATATAGAAGAACTTCCTAGAATTTTGGTATTGTAGAGATTTTGTGAGTTTTCCAGGAAATACATCCTTGTCTGGATACGAGCAGGTAGAGGTGGCTCTGGCATAGATGTACCTAGGGGTAAAACCTGAAAACATCGCTTTGAGCTAGACTCGAATGGGAACTAGTGCACGACAATGGGCATTGTTGCACTCTTGGTTACAATACTCCCGGGGGATATGCTTAGGATAATTCTCATTTTCTTTACAAAACATTACGAAGGATTTATGAGTATATACTTACTCAATGAAAACAACTTTATGATTATGGATTATATCCATAAACCGTTCAATTTACATTAGGTATTTTACAATTTTGGAATTATTCATTGCAATTCAAAAACTGACCAAGTTTATGCTGTTGTATAGAAATGGAACCCAGTAGAATGAATGTGAACTCCAGAAATACGTATGATCCAAAGAGTAAGAAGGATCGTATATTTCATGGTATTAATCCAACATTTAGAAGGGAAATATTCTCCCATGTATTCTCAACATATGAATAAATAGTATCATGTGTTAATAAGATAAGTAAATAATTCTCTGAGTCATATGGCTTTGAAGGGAAGCAAGAGAAGAAAAGGATGGAAGAGAGAAAGATGGATAAAGGGAAGATGGAAAAGAAGAATTTTCCCATATGTGATAATTGTGGGAAGAAACACCCTAGAAATTTCCTGAAGGGAATGGGAGTTTGTTATAAGTGTGGAGAAAAAGGACACCATGTACGTGACTGCAAGGTTAAGAAAAAGGTTTCAAATGTACAATGCTTCATCTGCAAGGAGTTGGGACACTACACGAACCAATGTCAAAATCATCAGAGTATGCCCAAATGATGCTATTGGATAATAATCAAGTTATGATACTACCATAGATGAGGAGGAATGATTAGAGTACTTATGTTGTTATTAGAGAATTATGTCATTTGAGTGTTGTATCAACAATGTACTGGTTATAATAATTATGGAGCATATAAGGATTGTACTGTAGTACTATTTCATTAAAGACTTGAGATTGTGTCGAACCAAGAAAAGTGACTCAATAGCACGTTAAATTTTTGGAAAATATATGGTTGAGAGAAAGATAAACCATAATATGGTTCTAATACCGAGGTAGTGATTTTGGAATAATACATGATTGATTTGGATAAATTATATTGGATATTCTTGAATACCTTGAAATTGATTAATGATTTGTATATTCCATCATTGTTGGAGTTTACAACATTTTTGGATAGAATAAGTATATCTAGTATTCTATAAGTAATAAGGGATCATGAATGTAATCAATAAGGTTTTATGGTAATTCAGGATGTTGCAGTGTTTTAAAAGAATACATGATGAAGGTGTTCACATGTTATTACGCGGAAAAAAGGATCTTAATTGTGTTTACCTTCCTTATAAATTTTGGATTGTGAGTTTGGATAGAATTATTTTGGATAATTCTAGTTTGAGATTATTTTTGGATTGCCATAAAAGGATAACTTGGAGGTCGGGCGGCAACCCGTCGCGTCCGAAAAGGCCGTGAGACTTGAACCGCAACTAAAGGGAAAAAAGGGTGTATCACCTACCACTGTCCCATGTGATATCCTGGATTGAATAATGTAGTATTTTTTAAAAAATTCCGGTACATGAATTATAAATTCATTTTTTTAACCCTATACGAATATGATAAATAGGGTATTATTTTTAAGTTCTATTATCTTTTAGAGTGAAAGATGAGTTTGTGGTAGAAATTAGTTAAAGGATGAGACTCTACTTATCAAGTATATATTTTTCTTCTTCTATTATTCTATGAAGAAATTAATTATTATACTTCAGTGAAGGGATCTTACAACAAAAAAAATTATCCTAATACCATATGTTTTGTTGAACCGATGGTATTTTAAATCAGCATAGATTGATGAATTTAAGGCCCTCAATTTTGCACTTGTTTGTGATTGATGACCTCAATCACTACCTATAAATATTTATTTTTTTCCTCCAATTATATGTCTCTAATTTCCACCAATGTTCTCCTAATCGAGATCATAATTTGGTGGTGACCCTTTCATTTCCCTTTTCCTCTTATTAAAACTAAATTTTATTAACCTAATTTCTGATGTGGGTTTTCACAAAGGTATTTTCTATTTTAAACCTTTTATTTTTGACAAATAATTTAAAATTGAGAGGTCTCAATTTATTGAATTAGGGAAGAATGTAACACCCCAATATTTCATAGTACGTTATTTCTTCAAATAAATTCAATAACTTGCACTACATGCAACACCGAGTTCTAGCGCACCATGACTTACCAAACAAGCCGTTAAAAAGCGGTTATGAATAGTATTAACTGAATTTTGAACCTTATATAATCCTTATAATTTTAGAATACATATTATAAGTTTCTTATACATTATGTAAGAACAAATACATTTTTTTCAGATAAAAGAAGTATTTTTCAAAAAAAGAAATTTCACCGCCTTTTAATGGCAAAGCCTTTTTAAATCCAATATTTGAAACTTTTATATATTCAATTTAAAAAAATAAAATTCTTCTTTAGAATAGGTACATAAGAATTTAGTTTCAATAAAGTTTTGGTGTTTTTCTGATAACTTTCATATTTGGGTGAATAGTGAAAAATACTATATTTTAACTAAAAACAACTTTTTAAATCAAAATAATTTATATTTTTAAATTATACATTTTAATGGTTTGTAAGTATAAATAGATTATATTTTTACCATTTAATCCAATTATGGTCATTTTAAGTAATTTCACTTTGAAATTGGACTTAAACAAGTGTCAAACTTTTGAAAGTTATTATTTCTTAAAAATACGTCTTTTGGTTTTGACAGTGGGAATTAATTTTAAATTAATAAATGAAAGTTTTATGTTTTTAATTTGGTAAAATAGAATTCATTTTTGGTTTTGTAATATATAAATTATATTAAGGTGAAATTTTGGTACTTTTCTAATAAATTTCATATTTTGATGAATAGTGACAATTACTAAATTTTAATTAAAAACAACTTTTTTAATCAAAATAATTAACAGTGATAAATTATGAATTTGAGTGATTTTAAAGTATAATTAGATTATAATTTTACCTTTTAATCCAATGTTGGTCATTGGACATAATTTTATATTTAAACTGGACATAAGAAAATGTCAATCATTTGATAGTTATTATTTGTTAAAAACACGCTTTTTGTTTCGACAACGGGAATTAATTTTAAATTAATTTCTGCCACTTCTGTGTTTTGAATTTAGAAATATGGATTCAATATTTATAATTAGAAGGTCCAAATTGTTTAAATAGGTAGCTTTTATTTTTAGGCATTTTGAATAATTACTTCAGTAAATATTTTATTTACCATGGTTAAAGGGTAAATCCGGTAAATAAGGGTAAAAATTAATATTATAATAATAATAAATTTCCCTAAAACGTGTCCTAAACCTATTGGTTGACACATTTCCGACCATGGGCATCTTTGGGTCGATTTTGGGACCCCATGGATCCACTTGTAAGTGATAATGACACTTTATATTAATTAAATTAAAGTAAATACAAAAATGACATAAGCATATATCTTTTAGGAAAAAAATTACCTAGGGTTATATATGTTATATTTTTGACTATAAATATTCATTATAAATATAAAAATATTTCCTACATAATGGTACTTTATTTATAATTTTTAGACATTGAATAATTAAATTTATTTATGACACAATAATGATGCAGTATTTTCCTTATTAATGAAAGAATGAAATAATTAGTATTATAAATGTTAAAATAAATATAATTTGAAAGTTTTGATACCATACACGAATTTTATTGATTAATATGACATTTTATAATTTCTTAAATGAATTTTTTTCGAATTAATAAAGTTGTTAATACTTTAACGAAAATCAATTATTAAATAGTGTCAAAATTGACATAAAATAGATTTTAAAACAAATATTATATTATTAATTAATATTCTATTCCTAAAAATCTGAGGTTTGGCCAAAGGACTTATATAATGATATTTATATCATTAATGGACCACTTGGGGGTCTCTTGGAAGTATATAGTAATTTTATTAACCATATAATATAAAAATACAAAGTGACATGGTAAATGTCAAACTAATTAACTAAGAGTTAAAACTAAAAGATAAGGTTAATATAGTGACCCAAACGAGTCTAAAATCTATTGGATGAAAGTATTTAGACCCATCCCCACATTAGACTTTTAATAATCCACTTTGGAGCCATTAGAAACCGAATATGAGTTTATTATAAATTAATACTTTAAGTTTTTTCTAAAGAGCCCCTCCTCCCCCTTATAAAAGGAAACCACTTCTAACCAATTCTTCATACCTTAAAAGCCTTTTGGTTCGTCAAAAATCTGACCAAATAACCTCTCAAATATCCTAACTTAATCCTAGAGGACTTCCTTTAGTCAGAAATCCAACCTAAGGAGCCCTTTTGATCAAATCAAAAGGAAGAACCCGAAGAAGAGGTAATGTTTTCACCACCCTCTTTCAAGTTCCTTTCTTCTTCAACTTCTTCTTTATTTGTTATTTCCATTATAAAATAATAACTCCAGTATCTTATATATACTGTGATGTTATTATAAATATGGTACAACCATATTTAGTATTCTATCAATCCTTTGAATGACATGTCACCATACGTGCGTACGTACGGCCTACCGTCTCCACATCGTGGTGTAATTGTTATTCAATACATTATTATTTGGATGGGTATAATAATAATTTGTAATTCATGTAAATAATAAATATAACATGATAAGGATTATTTATATATTATATAACATCCAATTATATATTATTTTAATATCAAAAGAATGATATTTTTTCTCGTGCGTATGTACGGATTACCGTCTCCACGACGCGATGAGATTCATTTCCAAGTTCACCATTCATCGACGATTATAAAAATATATATTTCTAATAAGTATGTAATATATGACATAATAATGCTACTGGAGAGATATATATATTTATATATATGTATTTATGTACTTATATATATCTTATTCACTTATTTCCGTTCAATACTATATGAAAACAGAAACAGTGTTTATGCGTACGTACGGACTACCGTCTCCATAAAAGGTGTTTTCCATTTCATATATATGTCTATTATACATATTTATGTTCTAAATATATATGATATATAAATCATGTTTTATATTATGTAAGTATTTAAATCATGATCTAAGTGATACGATCATGAGTAACAAGTTAAAACGCGTACGATAAAGAAAGCGATTATTACCCAAAATATTAATATAACATGGAAATTATTATTAAATGGGTAGTATAAAGTCATAAATGAATAATTTATGATATCATAAATATTAATATGGTTCTGGTATAATTTAATAACATACTATAGTCTTCATACAGAAGGTTAAACGTACCCTCGACTAAAGGAAAGTGCAAGGTAAGGGGTTTTCATCTCACTCCTTATTCCCGTGAGATTCATGCCATATTGCCACTATTACCTTCTGTGTGGTGTATGTACTGCCAATAATTGTATTATTTGTGTAATAAACTTTAATTTATGTGTATTTACATATTCATTGTATGATACCTCTTTCATAGGGTGTATGTTTCGTAAGTTACCAAATTGGTAAGGGTTAATTTCACAATCTCTTTATTATTCGAGGTTGTTTTTATGTAAGTATCTACTAGGACATAGTAATTATCCATATTCATGTTTTATGAAAGAGTTTTCAAAGGGATTTTTTAAGGGATTTTTTTTACTAAAACATCATTTCAAATGTTTTAAATATTTATTCTTCTAAATCTTTCTCATTAATGTCCATGTCTTCAAAATGGTTTTTAAGGATTTATTTATATGGACATGAATGTTTTTAAAATGTTAATTACTTTAAAAAGTTTCAAAGTGGTATGGGGCACTTTTATTCAAAAATTTCTTTAAATTTCTTATTTTCTAAATTGTGTGACTTTTAAATGTTTTCAGGAAAAATGGATATTTCTCTCAAAGATTTTTACAAATCATTTTCATCTACATCAACATCCTTTGATGGATTTTAAACTTGTGTGAAGATGATTTATCATGATACAAATCTTCCATATTGTATTGAAGGTTTTGTGATATGTTTAACTGTGGATGTGTTATTTTTATACCATTTATGATTTATGGAGAAAGTATTGACATTTCGTATGCTAGTTTTAATACAAATTTTTATATTATGTTTAAACCTGTTCATATGAGGAATGCATTGGACTTAATAAGTGATAAGTGGAGCCCGCTACAGCTCCTCGATGCATCGGTAGGTCTCATGAGACAAACTAGTGTCTTGGAACAAGGCCTTGACAAAATCTTATTTGTAGTCTTGGCACAAGGCCTTGACTATGTGGTTATGATAGTCTGTCATTATGCATTCCATCATTATGAAAATGGATATTGATATTGAATGTGATTATTCAACTAGTATAATATCCATGTGAGTAAGTAAATGTCATTATTTTGATTTATATATTCCATATTATGATGAAGTTTATGTTGAAAAGGCTTTTGATTTAGTTTTATACATTGCCTTTAATGTTTATGCTTGTTTATGAAAGTTTATGTTGTATTGCTTACCTTTTCTGAGCGTTTGAGCTCACCCCTTTCTATGTTTTATTTTTCCCAGGATTCCAAGAAGTGTATTATGATTGATATGCAGGGATAAGATAAAGGGAATAATGATGTTCTCAAAGAACTATTTACGCTGTGTTTTATGTTTGAAATTGTAATGTAATGTTAATATATGTAATCCATTTTCCAAGACTGCTAAATCGATCAGTCCTTTAGGACTTGATTCCTTGTAATCATTCCAATGTATTAAAATAATTCACCGACTCTGGGTAACTAGGGTCGGGGCGTTACAACTAAGCTCCATCTGGTCTTAGTCCCTCTAGGACTCCATAAAAAGTTTGGTCATCTACATAAGACATGAAACATGCGGTAAAATCCCATACAGGGGTTATTATAACAATACCCAATAGGACACCCCAAAATAACTAAACATATAGCATTAATAATTGTAGTCATCACATCACAGTGATATTTCAAAAGTATATAGAACAATAATATCTAGATATACTCATAGTAGACACATAGTCTCAAGATAAGGTCACAACCATAAAACCAACCTAGGATTCTTGCTTGAAGGTTCCATATAACACTCATCTAGGAGAACACGATCCATGAGTCAGATAGCACTAATGGTGTCTAACTAATAATTTGTGCTCATCAAGTCTCGCCATAATAAGTACACACTAGAAGTTTAAAGAGATTGATACATAGATGAGGATCACACCCAAGTCCATGGGGTATACCAAAGAATAAATATGGATTAACTTGCTAAGTTGGGTATTGATGTACTCATAGCTTTGGTCATGATGATTCCATTAACCTACCTAGGGAAATTAGGATGATGGAGGATCTCACTCTAGACCTCACGAAGGGATTCCAACAAATCTTTCCAAGACTGAAGTTCCTCGTAGAGGACCACCAATCTATGCATTGGATGTAACTCCATAATAAACCCTCAAATTATTGATCAAGCGAAAATACCATAACGAAACATGTCCAAGATGAAGAGGAAAAGGGCTCCAAGAAATATTTGAAGAAGTACATGTAGTGTAATAGAAGTGCACAGGTTATCCCTTCAGTAATGGGTTTTAACCATGTATCATGGATCATTCTTGTGTTAGTGTCTTACCAAATGACATGTGTCCTACCACACATGGTGTGTGGTGCCACACGATCTCCTGGGAATGTACCACTTGTACACACCAAGCTTCCTACCAAGGTGTACATGGTGTGTATCATAGCCCACACGGCATGAAACGCCACCTGGATTCTTGGGTGTGTATGCCCTATACACGTCGAGCTAGTTGGAAAGGGTCACATGGAATGTGATACTTATCTCTACACCAAAACCCTAGTGCTGAAAAAAGGGGATTGCATGTCGTGGGACTCTTGTCACATGGTGTGTGATACTTATCTCTACACCAAAACCCTAGATCTGCAAAAAAAGGGGACTACATGACATGTATTCGTAGGACTACATCATATAATTGGGTTTATCACAGAACCTGTGGGATTCTTCATGAGTCTTACTCTACGAATCTAATCCCTTCTATTACGCTATGGAATATTCCATTTATTGTAGATCAAAGGTTGATAAAACCTCCATCACCATCATTGTCCATATTCCAATAGTATTTAGTCCTCGGCAACCACTGTAGTTGTGCCTCATCAATGCTACATACCTATACCACATTCTTAGTCTCCCGATATGTCATCATATCTTGATCTCATTACCAAATAAAACCTGTATTTGCGGTATCAATCCATTGCACCAAGAAACAAATGCGAAATGATTGATTTTTGGGTATTCATTGAACCACGAGCCAAAGTAATTTTGTATGATGAACAAAGAATGGGGTAAGAAATGAGAAAACATAAACATGAGGAATGAACCTCACCCAATGTTTGTGGTATCCTTAATTAATTTTCATTAGAATATAGAATGAAGGGATATAACATAATCAACAATAGAAACCCCCATTCCTAGATAAATCTAACTCATGCCTGAAATATGCTCGATCCGCAAATCAATTTTTTTGTTAATTGATTCAAGTTCACCATAGAAATAATCAAATAGGGAAAATACACATAAAATAAGAATTATACCTCAAGTTGGATTGATTGTTAATGAGTAATGAATATACATCATTGTCATTGGTGAGATCCTTGAACTTCAATAGCGCAATGATCCCTGATAGCGATCTGATTTGATGTTGCTTGCTAAGAATAATATCCTCCAATGGTCCTCTAGGTCTCCAAGGTAAAGCGGTCGACCCTGATATATCCTCATAACCATGTATTTATAGAGTAAAACTAGGTCGTTGCATCAACATAATAAAATAAATAATTTTATTAATTTATTTTATTATTTACATCCATGATGGATTCTAAGAAAACGTCTGATGTTGAAAAATATTATGTCACACCTAGTGGTAAAGCCCATGTTCTGAGATCAATGGTGGCCTCAGATTTTTGATATGAGGCTCAATTTAAGGGTTATTCCACTTTTTCAGGAAAACTGTTCAAGCGTGGTATTTAATATATTTCAAAAAATAATTTCTGGATCATTGGGCCTTAGAATCTCATGTCATCTCAACGCCTAACTCAAAAATTAATCCATATAATATTCCAAAGTAATACATAGAAAAAAAATCAGTGTCATTACATTCTCCCCAACTTGGGGATTTATATCTTATAAATCCAAACAAAAACCTAGAAAAAGAGATGTGGGTACTGAGCATGCATCTGGGTATCCCACTCCTAGGTACTCTCCTGAAGATTCTCATGCTTCCACCAGACATGTAGTAAATGAATCACTCAACTATAGAGGATCCTATCCTACTGATCCTTAATCTCTACTAGGTAATCTATAAAATTATCTCCATCCTCAATGTCCATCTCACCCCAAACAACAACATACGATGGTTCATGCACATACCTCCTCAACTACAACATATGGAAAAAGTTATGCACATGTTCTAACTATGGTGGTAGAGCTAAGCGGTAAGCCACCTCACTAACTCTATACAGTATCTGGAAATGACCAATTAATCTCATAGATAGCATGTCTCCCTGACCAAATCTCCATAACCCACATTGAGGTCAGACCTGTAGAAGCACATAGTCTCCCTCCTTAAAATCCAAAGGCCTCCATCATTGGTCCGCATAAGACTTATGATGGATCCGTGTAGTCCTCATCTGCTCCTGTATAATCTACACATTCTCTATCGTGGCTCGCACCAACTTTGGGACCATAAGTGCTGACTCCCTTGGGTCAGTCCAATACAGTGGTGACTTGTAAGTTCACCTGTACAAGGCCGAAAATGATTCCATATTTATGGAGTAATGGTAGCTGTTATTATAGTAAAACTCCACCAATGGTAGGTGATCCTACTAACTATGGAAAAAATACAAAATGTAATCCCATAGCACACCTTACAAGACCTGAATGGTCTACTTAGTTTGGTTGTCAGTTTGAGTATGAAACATTGTTCTCAAATGAAACTAAGTACCAAAGGCCTCTCATAATCGCTTCCATAACTGAGATGTGAAGTAAGCATCACAGTTAGAAACAATATTCGAGGGAACTCCATGGAGACATACTATCTTTTAAACATAAAGGCATCTTAAACTCTCTACTGAACTCTATTATCATATTTCTAGGAAGTGGAAAACTTGGTGAGTCAATCTAAGATCACCTAGATGGAATCATTTCCCCTGTGCATACATGGTAACCCCATCATAAATTCTATGGATATCCCATCCCACTTACATTATGGAACCTCAAGGAATTGAGTTAAACCTGCTAGAACCTAGTACCCATCCTACACTTACTAACAAATAAGGCATCGATAGAAAAACTCTATAACACACATCTTCATCTTTGGCTAACATAACTCACTACTAGAAATTTAGGCTAATAGCCAATTTTTGGGGAATCATGGCTCCTATTGATGTGGCAATAGGGTCACAACTATATCCATGGTTCCAAACCATGGATATTGACCTATATCCAAGGTTTTAACTATGGAACCAGACCTATAGCCAGGGTTCAAAACCATGGCTATAGGTGATTACAATGAAAGCTATAGCCATAGTTTGAAATCATGGCTATAGATCTATAGCCACGGTTTCCACCGTGGTACTAGACCTATAGCCATAGTTTTGAATTGTGGCTATAGGTGATTACATTCAAAGCCACAGCCATGGTATGAAATAGTGGATATAGCATTATTGCCACACTGGAAACTATGGAATTAGACCTATATCAATGGTTTAAATTGTGGAACTAGATCTATATCCATAGTTTGAAACTGTGGCTATAGCCTGCACTTTCTAGGGAAAAAATCGGGAAATCTTAGCATGCACAAAACTTGTAATTAGATCTAGTAAAACACAAATATTGATATTTTCCACATAAAATTCCATCAGTGAGATTACATCAAAGATAAAAATAAGCTTCAAATATAGAATTCCACTCTACATGACCATACTATCCATTTCAATACCCCCATCATGGACTCACTTGACTTGTTCTGCCATTCACACTAGCCATTCAGAAACCTTTGTTCCTTCTTCCCTTCTGGACCCAACCTACAAGACCTTACCGGATGTGTTCTTAAAATATTTCCCTCTTGGTGAAGTTCCCATATACAGTCCACACTAATAAGAACAAAATAAGGGGGAAATTCTTCATTTGATCTCAGATAATTCTTGGATACCTAAATTATTTACCTAGCGCACAATGGCATAGAGTGGGAGGGTGTTGTAACTATAGAAGAACTAGATGAATTCCCTTAAAAATGTTAGACATTCACTTATAGTGCATAAAATATCCAAAGGATAAGGAAATTCAAGGTAACATCTTACCTGATGAAAACTCTCAGAATAATGGACCAAACCTTTCCCATAATGCATGAGTCAAATTCATATTGAACCTATAAATCAGTTGTAACCATGGTTTTTTCTAAAAAACCAAAACAAATAGATAAAGTAAAATAATTTATTTACCCATATCCAGAAGTAGAAATCCAACTCAAAATAATTATGGAACAAGATTATGTGAATCAGTATGACCACAATTTTGGGGTGGTGGAACCAGTAGTCATCTAATGATTAAACCAAAAAATATCCTTCAATATATACATGTTTCTCAGTAACTTCATGGGAAAGCTCATTGATCACATTCTCTATTTTATTACCCACATAAATTAAAAGAGGTTATAGAGGATCACTGTGAACAATCACTAAAATAGGAATGACAGTTCATGGGAATTTTCATTATCATTAGATCATTAAAATAATATGTTACAATACTAACTGTGAACGGAATGAAGGCTATCTAAAAATATGCATGCCAACCTGTATAGGAAAATAAGAACACATAATATTTTGACACCAAGGATATTCATTTACGTATAAAAAACAACATCACTGGTACTTTGTTATAATCACCAGGCTTTCATATCATAGTTCATGGGTTTAATTTTAGTATATCATTATTTTAAAATTTTATATTTTTCAATCTTTATTAACATTAGGGTTATCTAGTTTTAATAGAATTATCTCACACATACATACATGTATGAATTGGAATAAGCTTTATTTTTTCTTTAAAAATACTTCCTCCTCATTTCTCTCTTATTCTCTCATAAATTAAAGTCTTCATTTAAGTGCAAGTGTTTTTTCAGAAATAGAACAAATGTCGCTTATTTTTTCTAACTTCTTACCATAAGTGATAAATGCTATAAGAAGTTTTTAACAAGTGGTTTCAAATGAATGGTAATAATTAACATGTGAAAATGATAGATCATAGAATAAATAATCATAATAGTTTTAGGGTTAAAATATATACCCATGCCACTCCCATCTTGCTAGGACTAATATTATTACAGTTACAACATGAAATTGAATTGGTTTTAGGAATATTAAATTAGAAAACTCGGGTATATCCATGTGTGAGGGAGATATAATGGGAAATAAATAATAAAGACCATCATGCATGAAAGAAATAATAAGCTTACCAGAAACATTGGGGAACAAGAAACCCACCACAAATAATCATAGATACCAACTGCAATTGAAGAAACTCAGTCAATAACAAAACAACCAAAATAATATTTCTTAATTCATTTCAAGAAAGGATGACATTTCAAGAATGAACTTTTCTGCTTTAGCTAGGCTGATCGACTTCCCAAGAATGTGTTCAAGCCTCTGAATTTTACTCTTCATGTGTCTGTGCCTTTATCCAACCTGTTCTTTTTTAGACATAAAATATATCTTTCCATATCTAGAAGTAGAGCCCTCCAACTTCACTACTTCCTCTTCCATCGGATGGAACACAACCCTATTCTCATAATCACTATCACTTGAAAACTCTTTGGCCAAAAAAATAATAACATTCTATAATGTTAAACATATGGCATAAAAAGAAGCAATGAGAAACATGTATGAAATAAAAAATGTTTCAATAAGGAGGCACATGACTCATACCAACAATGACAATGTACAACAAGAATATATCATCCAAATATCTATATAGGCACCTACAAGTTAAACCACAGAACTACATGTCTAAAAAATTACACCTGTAGAGTTTGATCATACGATACTCATTAGGAAACCACCATGTTTTTAACATATATGAAATACATGCAGATGTATGATTTTGATCAATTTACTCATTTATATGAATATATATGAAAAAAACTTTACATATAGTTGTCAATAAAGTCATATTAGAAGTAGATAATGAAGTAAATTAAAGATTTATGTTGTGATCATTTCATAAAAAATCCTAGCAATGACAATAAAGGCACCAAAATTTTCTAGGAAATTATTATGAGTTCTGAACAACAAAAAACTAAATAAGAGAAATAAACACAAAATCACAGATCATAACTTCAATATAGATCATCCAAAGTATTCCAATTTGTTCATCTATAAATTATATAAATTTAGATAACAATATCCAAGCCAAGGAAATGAAAACGCATAAAAAATTGGAATGAAACTACTATGAGAACAGAAGAAACAAAAGTAAATAAGAGGAAGTGTAAAAAACACTTTCATAGCTTCAGGTGAGACTATCAAACGTATCTTAATTTTCTAATTGGTAAATTATATCAATTTTGATAGCAACCAGTAATGTCAAGAAATATAAGCAAAAAAATAAAAAGCAATTTTCTTTAACATACCTCTATATAAAGGCCATGAGCATAGTGTAAGTTGGCATCGCCAACCTAAAAACTTCTTATATTGAAAGGATCCATACTTGGAATACCATCTTCGATTCTAAAACTTTGAACATGATATGAATAGGATAAGGAAATGAGGATTCACACCCCAATGAGTTAACATTATCATATTTCAATTAGTGGTTGAGTTACGGGTAAAACCCCATCTCATAGAAATGGGAAGGTGTATACCATAGTCAGGACTATAACTAATCAATGGAAAGTTGAAAGGGTTATT
Organism: Viscum album; assembly: GCA_963277665.1. NCBI lineage: Eukaryota > Viridiplantae > Streptophyta > Magnoliopsida > Santalales > Viscaceae > Viscum > Viscum album. Next base: position 1,317,945,274 of record OY728119.1, on the reverse strand, counting down.
TGAAAAGAATATAAAAAATAGTTAGTATTTATTCACTCCCCCAATCAGTCATACTATAATTAATTTGGGAACTTTAATTGGTATTAAAGAAAGAATTGCTCCACTTCATCTCAAACTATATAAAACGTGAAGAATTGAGAATAAGAATTTTATTATCTATAGTGTTGTACTAGTATTTAATTGTAAGAACATTCAATATTGTAAAAATAGGATACTTTTTATTAATTTATCACCATTATTAGAGTTAGTGGTGATATAAAATCTAGTTTCACACCCTATTAGAGATGTTTCTCCTTGAAATTCGAATATAATAGTAACATTAAAGTAAATGGAAAATCCATAAGTACTATATTTTCTTTCCATTCCAATAGATATTGTACTAAATTAATATAGATCAAGAAAAAAATTGAAATAGTGGACAAGTTAGACAATAAGTATAATGGAAATGTCAAAATTAAAGAGGTGTAGTTGCAGATTTATTGAGTAAAATTGAATGAAATTAGAATGGATAAATATGAGATAATGGAAGATTACTTTACCCAAGATAATGAGACATTTATCCACATTAATCATTCTTAAATTTAATGTTAATAATAAGTAAAGGATTATAATGGAGTTTGAAATGAAAATTTCTTCTAAAACTAAAGAATATAAAATTGATGAATAAAGGTATATTAAGGATGAGAAGACACTTGGGGAAATTTTGGATCCCTGAATGAATGTTACAAATATTAAGGGAGAGTCATTACATAATACTTAGAAATGTTTTGTAAAAGTTCAGGTAAAATCCCTAGATGTTATATTTGATAAATAAAAATCTATTTCAACAAACAGATCATGTCCTAAATGAAAATTTGGGCATACCTAGCTTAATGGAAGTTCTCAAAAGATTACATCTATATGAAATATAGCTTAAGGAATTATAAAAAATAAACCTCTCCTAAATTTAAATAGATAGAATCTAAAAAATGTATCCACACTATAAGCTTTAGATTATATATATAATCAATATTTTAATTATGAACTAGTTTTAAAGGAAAATATTTGTTTGGAAGAGTTTTGGTACATAAATAATATTTTTCTTGTAAAATATTTTTATTTTATGGAATTAGATAAGGCATGAGTTGACTTTGATTTATCTAGAGGTTAAAAGAAGAATTTATGGATGGATACAAATAGTGAACATAAACTAATCTATGTTACCTATTTGAAGGAGTTTTTATTATTTATAACAGTTCTATGGATGTTTTGACCATCAAGGTCATTGTGTTTAGTAATTTATGACTATTATTTTAGGATAATATCATCATGTGGATAAATTTAAGAGTGATTAAATAATAGAAAAAATAGATAATTCATTATTTGATAATGTAGATATTAAATATTAATAGAGTAGAAAGACATTAATTCTAAATAGTGATTCCTCATCACACATGATTGGAGATGTAATGATCCTAAATAAATTTTCAAAACACAATGGTGATGCTATCACTTTTGGAAATAATATATCATTGAAGAATATTGAAAATGGTTTTATAGATATTGAACCAGAAAAGTTACATTCTGAAGATGGTTTGTTTGTTGATGGTATCAACCAAATCTTTATAATCTAAGATTCATACATCGTTAATGTACCAATGTATAAAAACACTAAGCACTCTATTTTTTACAATTCAAAACGACCGCACTAACCCTACCAAGTTTAAAACATTCACTTGATAGAATGATCATTTCTCCCAAAAAATCAGGGAGCTCACTTCTCCACTTACAAGATTGAACCCACTACTTTTTTTTCACTTTGTTTCTTATACCAAAAATAATAAACTAAAGTTAAACTAGGGTTGTTATATCTTTAAACTTCACTTTCATCCACTTTAAAAAATTCCCAAATCTTCCATCATTATGGTCTCCTATAAATCCTTCTACTATATAATTTTTAGTAAATTTCCTCAAATGTATCTTGTGTTCTGTTTTATAGCACATTATTGGAATTCTATTTGTTTTTCTGTTTATTAATTTTATTTTTTCTATGTTTAATGATCCTTACTCATTATTTTGAAAGAAAGATATGCCAAAATTTCAATATCTGCTTCTTATTTTCTTTTTCTTTTTAATTTTCATGTAGGAATTTTGGTTCACGGTCTTCAAATTTTATAGATTAAACTCAAAAAATGTCATATTGTGCCCATTTATTCATTGAATCTAGAAAAAATAGTTCCTGAAAATAATTTATTTTTAATGGAATGAACCTCCTATTTAATTTTTTTCCTCAAACATGTCATGGCATGAATTTATTCTATATGTCACAAACCTCTAAAAATAGCCTGAACCCAATGCTTTTTGTGGTCTCATTTGCAACGTGTTCTACTCATTTGACTAGTTATATTCTGAATCGTATTTTATGATTAGTTTAATAACATATTTTTTTTTCTAGAATGGCCAACCAATTCATAGCATTAAAACCCATTTAGATCCAAACAAAGTAGAAATTAACATTTATGGAATCACCATTATGGCATCATTTACTCACCACGATGTCAATCATCATCTTAGGCAAGCCTACTCATGGTGGAACATAGTTTTTCATGGGAATATCTATTTCGCTTCCAATAATAAAGTATAAAAACTATATATTAATGAATAAACTCAATTCATATATAGAAAAATCTAATTTATATACGATACTCCATGTATTTTCCATTTCCCCAAAAATCACTTTCACAGTGCGACCAAGGGAGTCATGGTGTGAATTTTGTCTTATAGAAAAAAACTCCTACATATGCTTATAAAGTGGTTACAACTTGAAGGTATATTCCCAAAACAATATCATTCACCTATTAATGTTAGTGATCCCACTTATAAACCAACCCCTTAGTGTGTAATCCTTATAGGATTTCTTATAGATCACTTCCTTGTTTAATATTAAAAGTTGATTTTTCATTAACATTAATAGGAAGGAAAAATATTGAGTGTGGGGTTCTTCATTCTATGAGGAGTAGGAATGTTACTCCACTAAAAACTAATAGATGTACTATTTTTCATTTATATTATAATGAAGAACATAAATCCCTCCAAATATATGTTTATGGTTTCTCCATACTTCAATTCTTTCAGAATTCAAATATTCCTTTGCTTCCATTATTTTGAATCACCCTTTACTAGTATATACATTGTTGACACTATCTATATTAGTGAATTATAATTGAATCACTTGGAAACTTTTAGATTTATATCATCCAAAGTTATTAGAATTATTGACTATTTTTAATTCTAAAATCACCCTCTATGATATTATGGTTCTTCGGGGGTGATGCCTTTTTTATCACCCTTTATTCAATATGAATTATATTAAAATTTCCTTTTTATAAAGTTTATTAAGTTGGATTTTATAACATCCTTCTCATTAACTTGGATTCAACTACTCAGGTTCTAGTATCCTTGGCATTAACCTTCAGTTACTCAACTAGTATAGCTTATTAACTTCTAGAATAAATTTTTCTTGTAATACTTTGTGGATCATAAAATTCCTATAAAAAATATCACATCTTGGATCATATTTTATTTCTAATAAATAATGATATTTGTTACTTCAAATATCTAAAAATAAATGTCAAGTATGTTTCTTCAGAATTCTACTTTGGAACATCTCTAAAAATTCATCAAATAGACAACCCTAGCGTAAGTGTTAGGTTATATTATTTATACATTGAGATATTCTTAATGTATTCCATATATAAACTTTTATAATCTATGATAGCTTTCAATTACTTCACAGCATAGAATTTAATTCTTCTTTTATATCTCTTACACAATCTTCGATAACTTAAACAAGATTATATCTAATCTACCATATCATTAACTTAAAATCAAAAATATGGATAGAATTATGTTATAATTATCTTAGATATCATCAACTAGAATTTTTTACATTCAAATAATCTTCCAAACTCTATATTACATACTTTTATTTTACAATGTATAATACTTCAACACTTTGAAACTCTATGTATTTATAACTTTCTTCCCAAATTCCTTTTCAGTAACTCTTACATTATTCTTTAGTATCCTAGTACCTTATTCATTATCCAAACTTTAATTATTTTCCCTTATTCTAATGAAACTAATTCTATATAGCTATCTCGTGTATTTCAGAATTTATATTCAATTTCCTTTCAAAATACATGTTCTAAAACTAGAGTTGATAGTGATTTTGGAAGAACATTTCTTGAACTTCAACACTTTCTATTCCTAAAATAAGCTCTAATAAAATTTCAGTAGATATATAAGATACTAATGGATTAAAATAAGTTTAGTTCATCCAGAATCAAAATTTCATCAAGTGATACTGTATATTGTCTGAAACCCAAAATTTTCATTGTTCCAGAATGAAAGCTTCAAGACCTTAGCCTTTTAAACCATAAAGATCTTCTTATTTATATTCAATCTACTCATTTCCTTACATATTGAATTTATTAACTATTATAAACAAATACAACACTCATCATATAAATCCATTAGGTTTTTCAAATCCTAAAAAATGATACAAAAGAGATAATTTTATTGAGAATCTATAGTGTTTCTATAGATTAAGTTATAAAAAATAGGTAATATTATTGAAATACATTGCATATATTGATGTAAAGATGTTATAAATATTTTTTGAAGTAAATGAATGAACTATAAATCCCAGGTGCATATCATAGGGGTTCTATCTAGCCTAGATAACTAAACTCCTTAATTCTAAAACTCCACCGTTGTAACATGATGTTCCAATACCAACATACACATGGTAAGAATTAAATGATACCATAAAACTAATTAGTATGGTTATATCTGTGAAAAATATATAATAAAATAGCATGAAAAAATTCGGTGTAGCATACATGAATCAAGATTCATTACTATAAGGATTATTTGGTTGTATAAATTGTTATAATGATCCTATAATGTATATTCCACCACAAACAGAGAAAATAATTATCCTATTATAAAATTGATGAACTATTAGAGTCAATTCTACTCATATACAAGAATAAAATATTGATATTTTCCACCTACAACCCATCAGTTTGATTACATCAAAGATAAAAATAATCCTCAAAGATAAAGAGTTCCACTCTACATAAACCATCCAATCAATATAACCCCATTGACGCCCCATCACCTTGAATCAATATCACTCTAGGACATGAGTAGAATCAAGTGAGAAAAATAATATTTTATATAAATGACAAAAATTGTCTCTCCATAAGGGATCTTTCCTTGATATGGAAGTAGTTTTAGGTCCTCATACTTGTGTCAATGTATGAAGATCTCACCACAATCATGATCAATCTAAATAGGAAGATTACTAGGTTTAGACCTTGTCAAACTCAAATCCTACCTTTGTAATGAGGTATCGTGAAATAATGCATCACATGTAGATGAAATTTATAATTCATGAGAGTTTTTTAATATATAAAAGGGAGAATTTTAGAAGATTTGGTTATAATTTCTCATCTCTCTATCCTCGAATAGCCCACCATGAAAAAAAAATGAATGTTCATGGATAATTAATTCATCACTAGATGATGCATATACCAAACTATGGTATTATATTAAAATTAAACTCACTAATCCTATGAGTTAAAAATGATTGAAATCCCTATATATAAATACATCAACAACATCCCCCTTTGGTTGGGTTCCTTTTCCTGATTGAGTGAACTCAAAACCCTATAGCACTATTGATTGAGTTTCAAAAAAAACTATCTATCAAAAATTAAACTAATTATCAATAAATGTAATAAATAAAATCAACTTATATCAATAATAAGTCCATAATATTGGAATTGAAGATTAATCATTAAATAGGAGAAATTATCAAAGTGAATTTCTAGATATATGGAAGGGTCATCCATCATGAAGTATAGAAATTTTTATTCTTCTGAAAATTGGTACCAGACATTAACTAGAATCATAAATTCTTGAGAAAAGAAGATATTATATGGTGAGTAAACATGGAGACCATCTCTTGGGGGGGTCTATCAATAGAGGATAAACTTTTAGAGTTTTACCATGTTGTACTTAATCTGTAATTCTTTACAACTACTATAAAAACGAAGTTTGAGGTGTTATTTTCATTCTCAAAACACTAGTTTGACCAATGTTGAATATGTTCATCAAGGGGAAGTGATTTTCTATCAAAATGGGGTAACAAAAACAACTTTTACTTGAATTCTTTGAAGTGATTTGTGAACTTGAGTGCAGTTTTACAAAAAAAATATGAAACAAAATAAAATATACTTACCGAAGGAATGAAAATATGAAATGTAATATGAAAAATAAGATTAGAACAAAAGAAAAATATGATAGAAAATATACTTACTGGAGAATTCATGCTAGGGTTTTTGATGCGGATGTAGCTATGTGCGATGACAGTTCGATGGGATGGAATATAAATCTGTGGTGAACCAAAGTTGTTCAGAATTGTGGTAGGGTTTCTCGAAGCGATATTGGTCGGTGCACCAGAGGAGGATGTGGAGAGGCTACCTAAGAGTAGAATCAGCAGGGAGGTGGGGTTGCCACATTGGATTCCAGTGTTGGGGGAGGAGGGTCATGGAGAGTTCGTGAGGGTAGAGAAGGGAGGCTGAGAGGAGAGCTCATGATGGTGGAGGAGGGTTGTTGTTGATAGATCATCATCGATAGGAGTGATATAGATGGTGGAGGAGGGACACCGAGAGGAGAGGTAACCATTGAGAGGAGATTCCATGAGGGTAGAGGAGGGCATGCCGAGAGGAGATGTCATGATGTAATGGGTGGGGGTCGCAAAGATGAGTAAAGTCACGCGATGGAATGAATCCCACTAGGATGGTTTAATAAAAATTGTGTCTTCAAATAACCATATATCCAAGGTCATAATTAAACCTAGATATAAACTAATCTATAGATACATACCTATAAAACTGTTTCTATAGGTCTGTGGCTATAGATCATTTTTCTAGTAGTGACTATCGTTGAAAGTCTTGGTACATTTTCACCACACCTAGAAGTATCGCTAAGGGTGAAGTATGAAACTCCCTTAGAAACTCCTCTCTTAGCGCAACCGATACCATCATCCATACTCTAAAAATAAAAACATGCTACCAACCTTTAAAAAATCCATCAAGAGAATGTCCAGTGGATATATGAGTACCTAGGGTATCATAATCGGTATCCTCAAGTTGGGCCTCCCTGAATCACTATAAAAGTAGAGTAGTAACAACCATCGACTGGAGGTAAGCTGCTCTATCCTAATCAATAAAAGATAATTATAAGAGACCAACTAATCCAATGACTCACTCAGAAACTGTGAACAAGATCTCATGTTGAGAGAATATTCTACCACATTCCCCTTCTTGGGAGTATAGATAATCTCAAAGTCATAATCCTAGAGGAACTCTAGCCATCACCTCTATATCAAGTAAAGATCCTTATGAGAGAATATATACTTGATACTCTTATGGTCAGAATAGATGATAAATCACCCACCCATAAGGTAGTGTTTCCATATCTTCTATGTGAAGACTACCACTACTAGATCAAGATCATGAGCTACATAGTTCTGCTCATTTGGTATCAACTGACGTGAACCATAAGCAATCACTTCCTACATCTACATCAAAACACAACCAAGATCAGTCCCTAGTGTATCGTACAACACTACGTACTCGACACCCTCCTCCAAAAATCTCAATACTGGATCGCTCATCAATCTATGCCTCAACTCTTGGAAAGCATTCTAGAACCTCTTTTACCACATGAAAGGCTTACCCTTTCAGATCAAATCTTTCAAGGGAGCTGATATACTATAGAAATTGGGTATGGATATTTAATAGTATCCTACCAAACTAAGGAATTTTTTCACCTCCATCATGCTCTCGGGTGGGTCCCAATCTAACACTGCCTCAACCTTCACTGGGTCCATAACTACATTGTCTGCTAAGATAACATGTCTTAGGAATTGGACCTCCTAAATATAGAACTAGCACTTCAAGTGATTCTTATAAATCTAATTCTCTCAGAGTAAATCCAAAAACATCCTCAAGTGTCTCACATGCTTCTACTCATATTCCATATACACTAGGATATCATCAATTAATACTACCACAAATCATCCTAAGAAATGTTGAAAGATCTTATTCATGAGTCCCATGAACACTATTGAGGCATTATACACATCAAACAGTATCACCAAGTACTCATAGTGACCGTAACAATATCAAAAATATATCATTGGTATATCCTCATCTCTTACTCATAGCTGGTGATATCTTGATCTGGGTTAATCTTTAAGAACCCTCATGCCCCTCTGAACTGATTAAAGAGTTCATCGATCCTCGGTAGTGGATTTTTTTTCTTAAAATTCACCTAGTTTAGGTGATGGTAATACACACACAACCTCAATCTCTTGTACGCCTTCATGGATAACAATACTAGGGATTCCTGGGGTGAAACAATAGGCATGAAAAAGTTCTTTCTCTTTAAGTCCTTCAACTACACCCTCAGCTCGTGAATATCAACAGGATCCATCTGATATATTGGCATATATATCAGGGTCATCCCAGGGTGTAGATAAATGTAGAATTCCATCTCTTAGTGGGGAGGTAAGACTGAAAGATCCTCAAGAAATACATCCTCATACTCCACCACCACTATAGGAAACTGAAATCTCATAGAATCAACTGCACCAAGAGTCATGTTAGCTAACTAGTGTGTAATCATCCACACCCTCCTATGAATGAGTTCATCCTAATATGTATGGGTTTCCTTTTCACTAACAAAGGAAAACATCATCCCATCATTGTGGACATAGAACATCTGCCACCTGAAACAGTCTATCTAGGCATGAACTATAGATAACTAGTCCATACCTAAAATGAAATCATAAGGCCTCATCATTGCTACAAAGATATCACAGAAGAAACTCTCACCTCCAAGAGTCAAGTCACACCATTAACAGAAGTGTTTGATTGTTGAGTTTCCTCTAGTCAGAGTCTCTAAGAACAAGGTTTGAGCCAAGGTCTCAATCGAAATATCTAAGTCTTGAACTAGATAAGTGAAAATAAAGGAGTGTCTCAAACCTGTGTCTATCAATACTACATCTAAAGTATAGAATACATAGATCATACCTCGTATCATCCTTGGATCCTTTAGTTCATAAGCCTCGACCATCTACAGCTTCCCTCATCCCTATCCCCCAACTCTATAAGCCTGGCATGGACCTCCTAGGGGTGGTGGTGGAAACAATCTATAACATCTTCCACCTCCATATTCTCTCCCAACTCTTCTTCCATGTTCACCACCCTATGAACTTACCTACACCTACCACTTTCACTACCTAGGAAGAACATCCATTGTCTCTCTATCCATTGTACAGTGGATCAGATAATCCCATGTGAGATTTCCCCTACCCTTATAAGAGTATCACCACCTCTCCCTAGGCTAACTATATCCATCATGTGAGCCCTGAACCATAGACCCTCTATACTTGGATCACCTCTTGAAATGTCTCACACATCAAGTTCCATGTGTCTATTGTCGGATCCCTTCCATCAAAGTCTTGGATCTTGTGTTCCCACTTCTGGTAGCAACTATCCATTTATTATCATCTGGGAAACTCTCAGCAACCAAATCATGCTCTAACACACTAGAATAGGTAGGAATGCATAGAGGTATCAGGATGGCTTGGATGTATCTATGTATTCCTCACTCAAAGGACTAATACTGAAATAACTAATCTCACACCATATCCATTGATTGCCAAGAGAGTTTATTGAACCTAGATAAATACTCAGCCACAGTCGTACTACCCTATTGAATCTATAGAAGCTCTTATATGTGCACAAACCTCATCATAACTAGAGAAATATCCTCTCTGAAAAGGCACTCCAACTATGACTATCCAAGATTCATCTCATCATACAATTAGGTCACTAAGCCCCACCATTGTCTTATAGATCCATGTAGAATGCTTGCTACTATGACCACCATCTATTATGTAGGTTTCCTAACAAGATAGAAGACTCATGTCACTACCTCAAGTCATTCCTCAGCTGCCTGGGGGTCAGGCTCACCTCAGAACCAGAGGGATTGTTGTTGCTGAAAATCATGAAGTGCACTCATCCTACACACCTTATCTATTAGTATTGATGGTACCATGTACTGATTAATAGGTTATGGTAAGAATGGATCACCACCTTGAGGTATCACCTCCTAAACAGGTCCTTGTATCAAATCCTCATCACCAAGGGGGTCATCCTCATGATCCTACTGCTAAATCCTAGCTGGAAAACATCATGGAGGCATCCTATAATAGACAAGATGTACCATGTTCAATGAGTATATCTAGATAGATAACTCAATAAGTACATGGAAACCATAACCCATTCCTATATGATTCATGTACCAATGTTTTCCCTTCAACCAATTTCTACATGCACCGAGTCAACAAGAAGGTTCTCAAAGTCCTAGTGAATGGATACATCGGTCGCTGCACCAAAACCGAAGTCCCTAGCCTAAGAGATGAACTTGAAACATTTAACATTGGTTCCCTAAACCAATATCATAGAATCTGGTCCTATGGTAGAACTGAATCATCTGATACCACTTTGTCACAACCCGACCCAACGGGGCCTGAACTGTGACTACCCCAAGACAACTTCTAATAGACCGTGGGATGGTGACCAGCATCAAGTAGGCATATCACACACATGGGAGGACATAGCCTAATGTACTTGTAAACACATCATGGTAATTATTTCCACATTGTATCATGGATACTTTGAAGAAAATATCACAAGAATTATTCAAATTATTTCAATCCAGTTTTAATGGAGAAGAGCATGAGAAATAAATGAATAATTTGAATGGGAATTATTTGGAGAATTTCACATCATGGTAATTATTGCCACATTTTAAAGAAGATGAGGCATATTTAGATGGTTCCATATATTTAGAGATGTCCATGTTGTGGAATAAGTTCATACCGCAACAACTAGAGGATCATGTTGCAGTTATTAAGGAAGATCGTAAGGAATAAACAGTCTAGAATTATGGAGAATTATTGTGAAGTTAATATGGAGAAAATATTAGTGACAAATATTTTGGAATTAATATTCATGTGGTTTTTTAAATATTTATAGTAAGATAAGAAGAATAATATAGAGTCTTGATGATTCATATATCTAGAAAAATCCTTGAGTCAAAAAAAGAAGCATATTTCATATATCTGGTTCAGAAGAGAAAATGAGAGTCTCGACATATTGAGATATATATTTCAAATAAGAAGAATATAGAAGAAAAATATTTAATATCTATAAACAAGAGAGAGGAACCGAATTGAAGATCTAGTTTTGTGAGAGAAGAAGAATAAGATCTTGAATATATCACCACATCTATTTCTTGGAATGAAGAAGGTAAAGAGGAAGGGATTATATTGTCATATATGGCTATTGAATAAAGAGAGCACAAAAAGATAATTATAGTGTGGAATTATCTTCATCTAGAAGAAAATTTGTTGTTGGTGTGTTTTATGTCACATTGAGTTGTTCATCTCATTAGGCCTTGGAGTATTAGAAAAGCAGCGTACATGGAGTTCAAAAAATCATCAAATTTGGAGTTATGATGGAATCCAACTACCATGATAAACATGTAGAGACCACCACATCTATAAAGATATTATTTCCTTCACTTAAGCAATTCATGGGTGAGAAGAAGTGGGAGTGGCTCTAGGATTGACACTGCGTCTTTCCTAAACTGTGTAAGAGAAATGTGCCTTGTCACATAATGACATCATCAAGTGTATACTCCTTGAATTGGGAATGTTTATGATTCTTGGATTATCCCTTAGTAGTAAACCAAGTAAAATACTTATGTTTTGTTCATGTTTTACTTTTTTCATTTTTATTTATTACTCAGTGTGATCGACGGTGAGAGTATGGAAGATTGAATGAATTCCTTTCGAGGAAGGGACGATGTCTGTAAGGCCTAAGAGACTAAAAGAAATGAAAATTTATAATCAATGTGAACATTGATTCACCCCCCCCCCCCTTTCCCAGGGTTATTTTAGACATATTTTCCCCAACAAGTGGTATCATATCCACACGAAACTGAATTGAAGTTCAGTCATTAAATTTACTTTGGATTTGTTGTGCACATGGATTTAATAACAAGTTATCAATTTTTAAGAGGAACTAACTTTGATGGTTGGTAAAAGGAGATGTTTATTTTACTAAAGTCTTATGGAAAAGAGGTCATGGATTATATATTTTTACATGCTAATTTGACCAAGCACGATGAAAGGATTAGTGATACAAGGACGGAGAATATCTTGGGTAAATCCTTGTCCAGTGATGTATATAAGAAAACCTACCATTGTGTTATTACCTTCAAGGTGTGGAAATCATTGTAAGTGATGTATGGGAAACTAGTGAACAAATATAAAGAATATTTCCTTATTAAAATAATAAAAGAAGAAAATGTATAAGAAAAAGAAGGCTCCTGGGAATAATGACACTCTAATTGAGGTGAATAATTATGGTTTTATTATTAAATATGATTCTAACATTATTGTGGAAGAATCTTGTAAATCTAAAAATCCATATTCCTCTACAAAGATTAAATTGGATAATGATTTCATGGAATAATTGGTGACGAATTAAAGTCAACAATCATAAGAATTTTCATGTAATAACCAAAAGTATATCCAAACCATACATGAAAAAGTGGATCAATGGGAGTTTATGTGTGAAGTGGATTATAAATTCATAAAATATATCTCTATGGAGAATTAAAGATTGAAGAAAGTATGGGTGGCCTTGAATGTATACATAATGAATATGGGTGCAAAATGAAGGGTTTGGGTGAACTAGTTAAATAACTTACACATGATATGGGAAAACAAATGGTCATGGAGAAAGAGTTGAAATCTAATATTATCCCTCATAAGACAAAACTTGAAAAGAGGAGAAAATATATAAAGGAATATAACATAATAAGGTTGGAAAATATGTTTTCATAACTAAATGAGAAGGGAATGATGTTCAAGGATATTGAACTAGCGTTAAAATTCCTTGAAAGGAAAGGAGAAAGTGGGAACCCCTTCTATAGAAGCCTTAACAAGTAGAGTGCATAAAGAATGAAATATAAAATTAGTGAGAAAACAAAATATTCATGCCAAATATACAAATTATTACTTCTATGAAATAATGGGACACACCATGAGTGTGTATCTAGAATCCCAAGGGCTCAAAGAAGAAATAAAATCTATCAAATCAACATCTCGACTGAGAAATGGTTATACAAGGTATGGCTTTAAAGGGAGATGTTTTATTTTTATTAATCATGTACATATGGTCAGAAATTGAAACAAGAAGGGAACTAAAGGTTTTTAAAGTAATTCCTTAATTCATATGATAAATGGGAAGAGAAATTACACTAAAAGAAAATTTATTGTAATGGAAAACATATTTACTTATTTGGAGGAAAATAAAAATGAATCTCAAAAAAAGGTGTGCTAAGAACCAATAATGGATTACTCATTGTAGGCCTCTTGGAAAGAACAAAGTAAAATGTGTAGGAAAAATAAGGAAGTTATTCCAGCTATGATAAGGTTGGATAAACATGTCATGAAAGAATCACCAAGGACAAAAAGTTCCAGAGTGATTCTAGTGGCTATTGAAGATGATAGACAGAAAGTATGCCTATATGGTTTCACAAAATGTATTGCAAGGAACAAAGTGAAGAACAGTCGAAGAGACCTCCTATGGAGGATGAAACATGAAGAATGATCAATAGTTCATTAAAAGAATAAACATGAATAAGTGGGATTAATCTCAAAATGAAGATGAAGCCCAAATCCAAAGGAAGATAATTCTCATATCTAAAATGAATTTTGCAAAAGTGGTTTTATCCAAAGAAGATCCACTAAAAAGAATTGGAAATAAGTTGGAACTAGTGGGTTGGTTCACCAAGACCAACCACAATCCTCAACTTGAGAATTTCCAAGAATTACCCATCTCCTCGTACATTTAAATGTTTTTAACTATTGTTTGAAGTGATGTAGATTTAAAGGGGAGATATGATCAATGGGGTGTGATTGTGCTGAAAGGAGATAAATGAAATAAATGGGGTCAGAATTATTATAGTACTTTATTGGTATCAAACCATAATAAAAATAACAAATGTTATCAAGTCCTAATCTAACTCAAAAATTAATGTCAAGAAGCCACTTTGGATTTCAAAGTTGAACCTGTATTTTCATGTTGAAATGAATAAGTTCAAATGATGTAGAGCTTGGTCTAGAGTTAGAGTGGTTTTAAAGCAACATATGAACTTTTTGATGGAATCTATCCAAATTTGGTGATCAATAAATGAAATAAATACGTATTTAAAGTGGTACCATACCACCAAAAGAAAGAGAAGACACCTCAAGAGAATAATCCTAAACATTCATGGAATTCATGTTTATTTGTTCATGTACTAACCAATATGGTATCAGATGATTATTTTTCAGGATACCAAAAGTTTCTAGGAAGAAAATCTCATAACCAACAATTGTTTTACCATAATGAAAATTATTTCAATATTTTTTGTTGAGAACTGAAGGCATTCAGGTTGAGTTTGTAATGAGCACTCAAAGGTTGTTTAGCCACATCTAAGAAGAAGTGGTCTTGTGAATAAAATAGGGTTTGTGGATATCAAGTGGTATCACAAGTTCATCATGAACAAGTGGAATAAATTGATTCAACATGTGGTATGACATATAAACTTTACTTTATTGATTATTCATTAATTTTTTTTTCAAGTATAGTTGAGATCATAGGAAGAATTTTTGAAAGAAATTGAAAGCTCAAGTTATAATGATGAAAGTGGTTATGGAAGTAAGTGAGTAACATGAGAATAATTGTGGTTATTTATTTAAACTAGTATTTACTATATTGAGTTCCAACTCAATAAGGTTAGAGGATTTATTAATGAATCGTTGATTAAAATACAACTAGAGCGAGTAAATGATACAAAGCTCAAAACAGGAATTTCTTTATTCAACAAGAGGAATCAGTAAAAATTGAAAAACTAGAGTTACACCCATTATAAAAGTACCAAAGATTCAATCAATAAGTGATTAAGTGAGTTTATAGTTATGAAGGTGGTAAATGGATCCAAAATATTTAGAGTTAAGGATTATGTGGAAGTGGTTAAAGCAACCCAATGTTTTGAAGGTGAGCTTTAAAATGATTGATAGATTCAAAATTTTTGAATCTCAACTAGTGGTATTAAGTGGTTTGTGAAGAGGTTGTAGTTTTTTTTGGAAAAGGATAAAAGATAAAAATATACAATGGGCTAGGAAAGGATTGCATGATAAAGGGGAAGAGAAAACTCTCAAAATCTATTTTTTTCAGAAGTAGTAGAGAATTCGTTTTCCCAAAAAGAACTTGGTAGAGATAATTGAAAATATGGAGCAAGTATTGTATGGATGAGGGGGTATAACTGAGAAGATACCTCTATGGAATTCTATGATAAAGGGGGGAATAATTAAAAGGGAAATTCTGGATAAGAAAACCCTTTCCATTTATAGACAAAGGGGGTGATAAAAATGAACCATAAATCCATCACTATTCTTGAATTAAATTGAGTTAAAAGGTGGATAAGGATTTATGGTATAATTTTCAACAAAATAAAAAGGGGGGATATTGCAACTCGGAGGTTTTTTATAGTATTTTTTAACAATATTTTTTGGATTTTTTGACAAGTATATAAAGGATGTGAAATGCCTAATGGGACTTTGTGACATAGATGAACAGCTTGAATGTAGTTTATTCTGGTTTTGGAAGAGTTAATGAGGATTATAACAATGATATAAATGGATTTTGAGTTGTTTTAAAAGTTATAATGTTTCAAAAGAAGAACTATTAGTGGAAATTTGGAAGATGATTCTGTGGATTTCTGAAAATTATTCTGGAAGTGGTGTTGGTCCAAAAAATGAATAATTGGAAGTCCATAAGTTATGTTTAGAATATGTTCCTGAGGTAGATGTTTCATAAGTTGTTTGGAAGATGTCTATATGTAAATAAGGGAAGGTCCAGAAGTTGTTTGTTAATTGGAAATCCTGGAAGTTAAGAAGTTAACTGTGAAAGATATCTTGCACAGAGCCTTTTGACAAAGGGATCGTAGAAGATTTGTGAATGGATAAAAAATTAAAAAAGGGATGAAGCTAATTATATACATATGGTTTAATTTATTTGATATGTAAGAGTGGATTTAGAATAAGAGGAACAATTTGAAAAGGTAAAATAATTCAACTTGTATATGTAAGAGTCATACAAGGAAATATATAAAGGTTGGTATTCTAGAAAAATATAAAAGGGTTGAACTCACTTCAATACATAAAGGTCATCAGAAGGATACGTAAAGTTAACTATTTGAAATAATTTGGTAAGGTCTCATATATAAGAGTCATTTACTTTGATACATAATAGTTATTTATAACTGAGAAGATATTTGGAAAAGTCCTGGAGAAGCATCATTATGACACATAAGGGTCATTAACTAGATACGTAAAGGTAATTTCATGATAGAAGAATGGAAAATTTCAAGACACGGGGGATCATACATAAGAGTCAACCTGCAGGGCTATGTGAGATTAAACTGAAATGTATGAAACTTTATTTGATAGTAAACTAAAGTTCCCTCATCTCATATAAGAATTAATTGTGTGGGAATAAGATGGATCATATATGAATAATGATATCATGCCTCAGATTAACTCTCGTGTGATTAACTTGAGGATTTTCAAAGTTGAATAAGCTTTATTTTAAGCTTGCATGAGATTAAAATCAAAAGTCCATTTCTTACAATAAATTAAATCTAATGGTAAACTTGTTACATAGGATTAAAGGATAATTCATAAGGTGTTATGTCATGAATATATTAAAAAAAGTATCAAATTAATTATTTGAATTATTTCAGGCCAGTTTTAATGGATAAGTACATGAGAAATAAATAGATAATTTTAATGGTAATTATTTAGATATGCTCATGTTGTTGGGAGGATGGCCAAGTCATGAAGAAGTTCGGTAAGATTTCAATGGTTCTGTCTATTTGAAGTTGTCCATGTCATGGAAGAATTTCATGTCGCAACATACTAAAAGAACGTGTAATGGTTATTAGGGAAGATCATGGAGAAGAAATGGTTGAGAACTATAGAGAGTTATTGTTGCAGAAACTTTGAAAGTCACAGTAATTGAAAAGGTTTACATATGAAGAAAATACATAAGAAAAAGAACAATAAGAAGATCATAGGACATATTGATTTACATGGTTTAGGTAATGACCCCTACATCTACAGAGAGGCAAAATAATTCACTATTTTTATGATCATAATTACATTGATATTTTCAAAGTTTCAGACACACGCAAATCCTTACTCTAATGAACTCAAAAATAATACAATGGAACTATGTCTCCAACCACATAGTAACTTCACTATGCTACAGTGTCACATCTACCCAAGTCTAAGGTGTTACAGTGTCAGTAGAAAGAAGTTTGTGGGGATACAGTACCACTATCTTAAAAGTATTTACTCTATAGTGTCTTCTCATATGCTACTACATTAAGTAAAAACTACTACATTTTCCTATTGGCATCATCGGTCAACCCTATTATAATGATTCTACATTTCAAAAGTTTCTCATAATTTGGTTTGGGGGGCCCTCGAACCCCGAGAGCAAGGGTTCATTGCCCCCTACAACCCTCAACGACCTCACCGTGGAGGTTAAACTTTGAGAGTTTTGATCTGGTGTGTAGTATGGGATTCTATAATTTGACCCAACTTCATCCAAAAGGATTGGGCTACACCATTCTGATAATTATTGGGAAGTTAATATGGAGGGAATCATGGTGCAAAATATTTAAAAATTAATATTTTCATGGTTTTATAAATATTTATAAGAAGGGAAGAAGAATCATAGAGAGTCTCAATGTTTCATATATATGTAAAAATATGTGAGTTGAAAAAAAAAGATAATATTTGATATATTGTGTTCAAACGTGAATAGGAGAATCTGGGCATATTAAGAGATCTAGTTTAGAGAATAAGAAAAGAGAAGATCAATAATTGAATATCCAGAAACAAGAGAGAGGAAGTGAATTTATGATTATGTTTTGTGAGAAAATAAAACGAGATTTAATATATTACCACATATTATTTTTGGAGTGAATAATGTAAGTAGAAAGGAATTAAACTATCATATCAGGCTGTTGAAGAAGGAAAATGCAACAAGATAATTCCATTATGGAATTATCTTCACCTAGAAGAAAATTTATTATTGATGTGTTTTGTGGAAATCAAAGACTTAGCGATCACATTGAGTTGTTGATATCATCAGGTCATGGAGGATTAGAAAAGTAGTAGGTGTTGACTTCAATGAAGCATCAAATAAGAAGCTATGATGGAAGTAGACTACCATGAAAAACATGGAGAGACCCTTTCATTTATAAACTGATTGTTGTCTTCACTGAAGCAGGGCATGGAGGAGGAGGATGATGAGAGAGAGTGGTCCTATAATAAACAATGTGTCTTTATTTAACCTTGTAAGGGTAGTGCACCATGCCACAGAGTGACTATGACCTAAATGCACGCATCCACCGAAAGTGAGTATAGTGGATTCTAGTACTCTAGCGCATCATCATGTGTATGCTCCTTAGATTATCCCTTAGTGATAAATCAAGTAAAATCCTTATGTATTTTGAATAATTTAGTTTCTTCATTTACTCAATATGATAATAAGTGAAAGGATGAGGGAATGAATAAGGTTTTTTCATCAAGGGGACAACATCTGTATGGCCAAGGAGGCTAAAATAAGAGAGAAAAATTTAATCATTTTGCACAATATGCTCCATCTTGATCATATTAATGAACCCATTCTACTCCTTTGGTTAAACCTATCAATGAGATCCAAATATCCTTAGTATTTTAGATAATATAATTATGAACTCTCTCTCAATGTTCCCCCAAGTTTAAACTCTTTTAATAAATTCTTCATCACCATTAAAAATTTGATCAGTTGCTTAAATCTCTCTATGTCATTCAAAGCCTCCATGGTCATGAAATTTTTCCTTACCCTTATTAGATAGTCCAAGAAGTTTAACTGAGTAAAACTATATCATTTTATATCATCCTAAAACTTCTAAATTCAAATAATTTTGAATTCTTAAAACCCTATAAATAACACCTTCATTATGGTGTAAAGGAACCCATTACAATGTAATATCCTCCAAAACATTATCTAGTAAAATCATTAAGTGTGAACATAATTTTCATGGTGCAATATTCACTCCACTTCCTTTAATTATAGCATCATCTAGAAGTCACACTAATCATCCCTGTGCTCTCATGTTAAGAAAAATATTCATCGGTAAGCCATAGTTTTCCATTAAGACATGAAAATCTACATGAAATCCACATAGTTTCATCCATTCTTCAAGATTCATCCCAATTAAACAAATCATGGTGTAGTATTTTACTTTTACAAAATTATATTTTCATTACTTTTTCAATAAAATTTCATCTCTAAATAATCACAACATCCCATTAATAACCACAATGCAACCAACTGGTAACAATAACCAGCCCATGTAACGTCCCATCCTAGGAGCCACTAAACCGGTACCCTGAGATGGTTCATTATGTGACCTCGTGTGCATCTCTTTGTACACCAGAGACTACTGACTATAATTGAGGGTATGTTAAGGTTTGTTGGGAGACTATACCCTCTTTACTATAGTAATAATATAGCCAAAATCAAAATAAACAATAACCAAAGTAACAATGATCAATAACTAAAAATAACCATGCATCACATAACAAGATACCAAAACTAGATAAGTGCCCAAAACTAACATAGAAAACATTTCATATCATACTAGTGTCATGTGTAAAGGGAATCCAAAATAAGACACTAAAGACGATCCCCACAATGGGTCCCAAAAGCATGTATGTTCCCTTCATCCATGCTCCAACCCAAGTCAACCATAAATCATAGATCCCTTGCCCTTATCTGAACCTGTAATCATAAAGTCTTATCGAGTACCAATAGTGGCCCAATCAGGGTATGAGTAAATCTCAGTAGGTCACCACCAATGGTGTCTAAATCAATATTCAGTCTAATAATAGTAATAGTGTATGCAGAAGAAAAAGAGAACAATTAAGCAGGGTAATTAAAGAAACGTGTTTCTCAATATCAGTTTTTAATCATAGGGGTTAAACACTTCAATTAGAAAGAAGAAATTTATTGATCATTTCAAATGTAGATTCCAAGGGGTGTTGAACCAATTACCATTACCATATCAAATGTATTTAGTGCTCAGATCGTCGTGTTAGAAACCTATCCAAGATTAAAGAGTGTTATGCCCATCATATCGAGTCAAGGATGTCAAGCATCATGTCTAGTCATCCTATATCAAGGATAAGAAGTGGCATGCTCAATATCCTTACTCACAGGTTAGGACCATCATGTCTATCATATATAACCATTTCATCATTACATAATTCTCAAGGTCCAACATCCTTGACCTTTTCATTAAGGGTGTACCCATTACAACATTCATTTATCCCCATGGTCTAATATACTCTACCTATTTGGCCCAATTCCATACTTAAACCATTTATTCATGTAACTCAACACTTAAATGTCCTTTAAATACATTTAATAACATGAACATGTCCCTTTTTTCATTTCCCATTAACTCTATTTATCATATCATAACACATTTACTTACCAAGTTAACCCAAATGGCCCTTTAAGTCATACTAACATGTCAAACTATAATTATAACTAATTTAATCTCATAATCCCTCTAATTCTTCATTTAAAAACTCATTTCACCATTTTCAATGGATTGGCACACCCCATGGGTAGTCATAGTCCCGGTCTCAAAATCATCCACAGATCTGAAGGGTCCATGAAGGGTCTCACTCATCAATTAAAATCCTAATTTACTTTTCTTAGTCAAGGACACAAAACACAAAAATTCATCGCATTGGCACAACCATATACACATATATAAAATCTAGAATATGGGAGAAATCTTGTAGACCACCTACCATATGCTCGTAGACAACCAATCATCCAACTATGACCCTTAATTCTAGCTAATATAGCCTCAAATTCAAAGGTGATGAACTCCCTGAAAATAGGGTTCATGATCTTCAGAATAAGATAAAATATCTAACCATGATTCTTCTAGGAAAAAGAAGTAATCAGAGTTGGATACTTGCATGGGGATTTAATTTGCACTAAACGAAACCTAAAACAGCCTAAGATCAAAAAAGAAAGGCCCTTAGTGAAGTTGGGAGGGTTTGGTTCACACCCCTAGTAGTTGGAGATGAAATGGGAGTGAGAATCAGGGGTGAATAATTTAATCTCATGAGGGAAAAATGGTAAATTCCCCATTTTTAAAGAGGTGTGTGGTTTGGCCACATGATTTTCCAAACCGTGTGACCTCCTCTATCCATGAAAAAACCGATCCACACAAATTTTTGGAGATCCTACATGGTTTCAAAAATTATATGGAGGTCATGCTTTCCTTTGTCCAAGCCTTCATGGATTCCAGGGCCCCCTGGCATGATTTACTAACTATGTTTCCCCCTCCTCTATGGTGCATAGTCATGGGACATATTTATTACTAATAGTGCGCCAACCATGATCCATGAAATATAACTCCACTTTTCCACCTCTCTAATTTCCTGAACCCCTGGAACACTCTAGAGACCTTCCCTACTCCTAGGAATCATTACATTAACCATTTTCAAAATATTTTAACCAAAATTAAAAAGAAACGTACCTCATCAAAAGGTTGGGATCTTAAAATCTCTCCAGCATATAGTAGTTTATCCTCGAGGTGTACTCCCCAATATCACTAATCCTACAAGGTAAACCGATTGGTCCATTGGGCCCACATATCAGTTTCCCTCTCCCAAGTTTCCTCCCGAACACGGTTATACTTCCATAACACTCGGACCAAAGGCACGGTCTTCCCCCAAATAATTTTCTGACAGTGATCCATAATACCAATCAGGTTATCTTCAAAGGATAGATCAACCTCAAGATCAACATCATCAATTTTCAATCACATGATAAGGGTTTGGGTGATACTGTTGAAGCTTTGACACGTGAAAAATGTCATGCATAACACTATACCACTATGTAAAATTCAACTGACATGCTATGGGTCTAAACCTCTCCACAATCTCAAACATCCTGACATAATTAGGCACCAACTTTCCATGCTTATGAATTTTGTGTTGAACCAATCTTGGAAACACCCAAAGAAATAACTCTATCACCCACTATAAATGCAAGAGGTCAACGACGTCTATCGGCATATGAATTATGTCTACTTTGGGTCGTATCCATACTCTACTAGATTAACTGAACCTACTCTAATGAATACTTCATGAGAATCATCCCCAAAAACTCTAAATCTCCTACTTCCATCCAACAAAAAGGTGATCTGCATGGTCTACCATATAATTCCTCATATGGTTTCATCTGAATAGTCATCTGATAATTGTTGTTATAGGAAAAATCAACAAGCACTAGGTGTTTCTCCTAAGTTCTATTGAAATATAGGATGCTTGATCTTAGCATGTCCTCTTACACATGAATAGTATTTTTTGATTTCTCATCTATCGGCAGGTAAAAATGTGTACTCAAAAACACATGAGTAGCAAGTGTATTCTACAAGAATTGTTGTAAGTGCGATGGAAAATGTGGATCTCTATCGAAAATGATGATTCAAGACCCCCTATGCAAATGAACTATCTCTCAAACATATAATTCTCTCAATTGATCCATAGTGAAAGTCTCTTTAATTGGTAATAAATGTGGCATCTTGTTCAATTGATCCACAATGACCCATATTATATCATTCTTCCAAGGATTATTCAGTAAAAACTCCATTAAATCCAAGGTAACTTCATCCCACTTCCATTCCAGAATGGGAAAATGATACATCAGACCAGTAGAATGCTAATTCTTAGCCTTCACCTATGGACAGGTGGAGCGTCACATTACAAAACATGCAATCTCCTTCATTCCAGACAACCAATACTATCTTCAAAGATCACAATACATTTTGGTCAAGTTGAGGTGCAATTCCTACTTCAAGGTATGAAACTCATGCATCATATCCCCCCGCATATAGGTAGGTACAATAACACAGTGATGAACATGGATTATTTCATCATCGTTAATGGTCTGGTTAGGGGGTAGCTCCCCATCATCAAATTTTTTCCTCAATGCCAGGCACTCCAGATCCTCATATTTCCTACTCTTAATCTGACTAAGAAGAGAGGTCTCAGCAGATAAAGATATAAGATTCATCTTCTCCCTCTCCTCATGAGCACCTATACGTATCTCACCGAACAAGGTAATTATCTTACACTCAAAACTAGACTCTTGGATTGCTTGAGTCTATGTATTTTGACTCAAAGCATCAGCATCTCTATTTCCCTTACCTATCATATAAGCGAGATTGAAATCAAAATATTTTATATAATCAATGTAACACCCTGAGATTTTATGAAAAATATTCTTTTTAATTTCACTAATGTCTTTTGTTGTACGCTACACCAAAAGGAGCTTGCACAACACGCATCCTTGATTTTCCTTGCATTACACGAAATCGTGACCTTCCTCGATAGCTTGCGTCGTACGCAATACCGAGTTTCACTAAACAACGATATGCTATTAAAATATTATTAAAACTAGCCGTTATGAATAGTAATAACCACTTTTTGAAAATTTTTAAATTCTATTTTTCAAAATGGACTTCATTTTTGGATTCGGAGTATCGAATTTAGCCTGAGGTGAAATTTTGGTACTTTTCGGATAACTTTCATATTATGAGGAATAGTGAAAATTACTAAATTATAATTAAAAACAACTTTTTTAATCAAAATAATTAATAGTGATAAATTATTAATTTGAGTGGTTTTAAAGTATATTTAGAATATATTTTTACAATTTAATACAATGTTGTTCATTGGATGTAATTTCACATTTAATCCAGACATAAACAAGTGTCAATCTTTTGATAGATATTGTTTCTTAAAAACACGCTATTTGTTTTAACAGCGGGATTTAATTATAAAATTAATTAATGCAACTTTTATGTTATGAATTTGTTAAAATAGACTTCATTTTTGAATTCGGAATATGAAATATAGCTTAGGATGAAATTTTGGCATTGTTCTGAAAAACATCAATTTTTGATGAATAGTGAAATTACTAAGTGGTAGTTAAAAAAACTGAATTTTTCATAAAACTTAATTTTACCGCTTCTGTGAATGGAATTTCAAAAATCCGAGAGACACGGTTGATGTCAGTAAGTAAAATGTGGTTCAATGAGATGAAAATAATTTTTGGTGAATAGTAACTTTTTACTTTTATTTACCACGGTTAAAAGTAAATAGGGTAATTAAGGGTAAAAATGATATTAATATTACCCTAACACATGTCCTAATCCTATTTTACAAGTGTATCTCGACCAAAAACAACCTTAAGTGTAAAATTTTATCATTTAGGCCCACTTGGATTAGATTAGGACATTTATTATTATTTAATTCAAAGAAGAGTTAAAAGAGTTAAAATCAATGTTTATTTACTAAACCATTTTTAATATAGGGTTATACATAAGATAAATTCGATTGTAAATATTAATTAGAAAGCTAAAACGATTTCCTACATAATGGTATTTTATTTGTAATTTTTAGACATCAAATAAGTTAATTTATTTATGACACAAATATGATGCAGTAATTATCTTATTAATGAAATATTGACATAATTGATATTATAAATACCCAAATAAATGTAATTTAAGACTTTTTATGAATTAAACTAATTTTATAGATTACTATGATATATTAGTGTTGATTTAATCAACTTGGTTCGAACATATAATTCTGTTATGACTTTCACAAAAATCATATATCAAATAGTGTCAAAATTGAAACAAAATAGTTTTTAAATCAAATATTATATTATTAATTGTTATTTTATTCCTAAAAATCTAAGGTTCGGCCAAATGACTTAGATAAGGATATATATATTAATAATAAACAATTTTGTGTTCTTTTGGCATGTTATAGTAAGTGTATTAACCATATAGTGTAAGAAAACAAAAAAACACGGTAAAAGTTAAATTATTTAACATAAAGTTAAATCTAATTGATAAGGTTAAAATAATAACCTAAACTTGTATAAATCCTATTGGTTGATAGGATTTCGACCCATCCCCACTTTAGCTTCGAAATAAGACCATTTGGAACCATTATAAACCAAATTTGACCTTAATATAAAATAATATTTTGAGATTTTCCTAAGATGCCCCTCTCCTCCCTTATAAAAGGGCACCTCCTCCCCCTCCTCCTCACACCAATTTGAGCACTCAATCTCAGCCAACCCCTGCCAAAATCCCTTCTCGACTTCCCTAGTATCATCCTAGAGGTCCTGGTCTTCTTCAAATACCATCCTTAGTTCTTTAAGTGGAGGCTAAGAAAAGGCGCGTCAAAAAGAGGTAATATCCATTACCGATCTTTTTCAATTTCTTTCTTCTTCAACTTCTTCTTCTTTAGTTGTTTCATGATAAATTAATAACATCAGTATTTATTATATACTTATATGTTATTATAAATATGAAACAACTCTAATTAACCTTCTATCCATCCTACGGAAAAAGGAAATCACCGCGCGTGCGTACGTACGGAATACCGTCTCCACGCCGTGGTGTAATCTATTTTCCGCCACCACCTTAATTGGATGGGTATAAAGGTGTAATGAGTAACTATATATGATTATTATAAATTGATATTGATACTGAAATAGTATACATACACTTCAACACAATTCCACGACCATGGGAATGATATCATCGCTCGTGCGTACGTACGAACTACCGTCTCCACGACGCGATGAGATTCATTCTCAATGATTAACCATTCATGAATGATTATAAAGTATATATAATAAGTAATAATGAAATATATGACCTGATAATGATACTGGAATTATTTATATTTATATGTATGTCATCTACTTAATTCCATTCAATTCAATAAGGAAACAAAAACAGCGTTCATGCGTACGTACGGACTACCGTCTCTATGAACGGTGTATTTATTTCCATTTACTGATTTATTATATATGTATATTCTGAATATATATTATATATAAATCATGTTTTATATTCTGGAATTAAGTAATTATGATCTAACCAATCATATGAATAATTACAAGTTAAAACACAAATGAGACGATTTTACCCAAAACACTACTTTAACATGAATTTACAAAAGAACGGGTAATATAAAGTCATAAGTGGACCATATATGATATAATAACAATGAATATGATTCTGTAATAAGTCAATAACATTATTTAAATCATTATACAGGAGGTTCGGACACTTACAAAGCAAGTCGGACCTAAGGTAAGGGAAATATCACAATCTCATTTTTATCCGAGATTGTTTATTCGTAAGTATTTACTGGGGTGTATTTTATCATCCACATCCATGTTTCATAAATATGTAATATTATTTCCATCCACCTACAATTGTTTAAATCCATTTTTACCCTTCGGTGAGTTTTTAGTAAAAGAAATGAAAGGAATCTTTTGTCGTTTTTCGTACGAGGTACTTTTTGACTTTTCCGACAAAAGTATGAAGAATGTTTTTTTAACTTATACGACATGAATGGATTTCTAAAACATTATTTCCAAGAAGCTTCCTTTACAAGTATTCAAGTTTATTTTTAATCAACTTCTTTTAGTTTAAAATTGTATGACATGTTAAGAAAGGAAAAGTATTTTTGAAGTAGAAAGGATATTTTCCTCAAGAATAGAGTTCAAGTATTTTATCAAAATTATTTTCCATCTAAGATAATAAAAGGGTTCTGTTTTTATCCCTATTATTACATGGATTTGATTATGTTGTGATGGAAATATTTTTATGAATTTCTTTATCTTATATGAATTTTTTTATGATGTCATGTTGTTTAAGAATCCCATTTTTATTACGTGGGTTACGCTATGATGTATGGTTTATGATTATGTGGCACACATAAGAAAGGATTCATTATAAGATGGGTGGGACCTATATCTCCCTCCAATGCATTGGGTAATGATTTTATATCTCATGAGATAGACATGGCTGGAATGGTAGGTTATACCGGTTCAGTGAAACAGGACTGAAACGAGGGTGACTCGGTTCAGAAATGGACTTTGTCCACTAAGATAGTCTTGGCAATGAGTCTTGACTAACAATAAATGATTCTCTATGATTATGTGTGTATGACACAAAGTTTCATGTTTTAAGTTGTGATTATTGGGATTACATTTCACTTCTATGATTTATCCCATGTTATGATATTATGAGCTCTTTTGCAGGTTAAGATTTCCAAAAGCTATATTCTTATGTATATGATGTGATTGATATTTCTTTTATTTACCCTTACTAAGAATTTGAGCTCACCCTTTTATGTTTTCTTTTCCCCAGGATATAAAGAAAGGTTTTAGAAGGAAAAAAAGAAGATCTTTATGGGAGATATTGAAGATCTTTCACCACGATTAGAAGATTACGTTCCGAGTTTCCAAAGACACTAAACTATTACGATCCTTGTGTGTGTGTTTTTTGTTATGTACTAAGTATTCCGCAAAAGTAATGTAATTTCCATGTACGTCAGGCTTCGGGTCTCTACAATCAACCCATCTCCACTACATAAGATTTAAATAACACCAAGAAAAGATTTATTTGAGGCTCTTATGATCAGTATAAACTATAAACCTATCACTCAAAAGATAGTTCCACAAACATTTTAAATCATATACCAATATGACCAACTCGATATCATACATAGGATAGCTTATTTCATGTGGAATCAACTTTCGTGATCCATACACCACGACTCGATCTCCTTGCATCAACACTGCACTGAGTACGATTCCCAATGCATCAAAAAATAGATTATACTCTTTACCTGGATTAGTTAAGATAAAAATTGGTGTAGTAGCCAAAAACCTCTTTATCTCTTGTAAGGCATTCTTTCATTCCTCATACCACTCAAACTTTATACCCTTCTTGGTCAGGACTGAGATTAGTGCTTCCAAGCGTGAAAATTCCTTGATGAACCTCAGTAGTAACCATCAAAATATAAAAAACTTTGGATATCAAAAACATTTTTTGGGTTCTCCTAATAAAAAATCACACGTACTTTCTCATAGTCCACTAAAACACCTTCCTCCGAGATGATGTGACCCAAGAAATGTACTTTGTCGGTCCAGAAATGACACTTAGATAGATTGAACTATAGTCTATTCTCTATCACTGTACTCAAAATGATGTCAAGATATTTGGCATGATCTTCATGAGCCTAGGAATACACTAAGATGTCATCTAAAAATACAACCACAAACTAATCCAATTATGGGTGGAATATTCAGTTCATCAAATACATAAACACAACAGGTGTGTTCATTACCCAAAATGTCATCACAAAAAATTCATACAAACCATAACTACTTATGAAATCAGTTTGTGGCATATCATAAGGTCTCACCCTTAGAAGATGATACACTGGCCTTAAATAAATCTTGGAGAACATGCATGTGCCTTTCAGTTGGTCAAAAAGATAATTGATTTGTTGAAGAGGATATTGGTTCTTAATAATCATCTGGTTCAACTTCTGGTAATTGATACATATGCACAAGGTTTCATCTGCCTTCTTAGTAAACAAAACTAGAGATCCCCAAGGTGATGTACTCAGACAGATAAATTCTTTATCTTCCAACTCTTCTAGTTGATTCTTCGGCTCTTGAATCACTTCTGGTGTCATTCTATAAGGTGGAATGGAAACTGGATCAGCTCCAGGTATCAACTCAAATATGAATTAAACCTCTCTCTCATGTGGAAACCCTAAGAACTCCTTCAAAAACACATCCTGAAACTAATCCACTATAGGTTGGAAGACATTATGCACCGCTCCCCCATCATCGAGCATTAGACTCACAACCTGAGTTGTGTGACACCCAACTACAGAAAAACCGGCCCTGCATGACCTTCCTGGATATCTCTTTCACCACAATGAATATAGATGTCACCCTCAGAAGATGTGAAACTCACTCTACTATGGTAACAATCAATGTAATCCTAGTACATGACCAACTATCCCATTCTCAATATCAGATCAAAACCCAACATCTTAAGCATGAACAAGACCCAAAGGAGATAGTACCCACCAATATCAAGGGAACGCTTCTAAAATGATGAATACCCTTTGATCGTGCCTCTAAAGGTGTGTCAACCAATATAACCCGGAACATCAACTCCACCATCAAGCCCAAACCATTCACAAACCGAGCAGTTATAAAATAATGTGAGGCTCCTATATCAAACAAATCACTAGAAAGTGTGGAAGCTATAAGAATCATACCTCGAACTATCCATGGTCCAGCCTCACTACCAACGGGTGTAGGATGCACTGTATGCAGCTGACCTGTCCCTCTACCCCATGCTCTAGTATGAGTACCATGTGTTTCACTATTCTAATGATATGGATTCTCTTGTCCTGAATCACCTCATCTTATTCCCCAATTGGTTCGGTAGGTAGAACTCTAATTGCCAGACTAATATGGGGCATCAGATCCCTTGTCGATGCTCTATATCGGATATGGTCCTCCCTCACTGATCATCAGTCAAGGGTTCCAGCAAAACCTCTATAAGTGTCACATCCCACCACAATCTCTGCACTCCATTGGCGGTCAAACTCACAGACCTCACATGTGACCAGGCTTATCGCAATGATAAAAAAGATCATGAACACTTCCCTAGGAGGTTGATCCTCTCCCCTGAATGCTCTTACCACCACCACATTGGAAAAAAACTATCATAACATTGCTTCTTATTATCAAAGGATGAACTAACAGATCGCTCAACTAATCCAACCTATCTTCCACTATAAGCTTCTTTTCGGTTTCCCTTGTAAATGAGAGTCTGATTCACCACCTTAGTAAACTTCTTCAAATATAATTTATTCACTTGGGACTTGATCTCACATCTAAGTCCATCCTAGAAACATTTCTCTGCAGTTGTCTCATCCCCTACCAATTCTGGAACAAAATGTTGTGAATCGATGAAGCGGTTAGCATAATCCATCACTGACATATTCCCCTGGGTCAAACATATAAACCCTGTAGCTCTCTCTTACCTTAGAGTATCTGTGTATAAATGATACAAGAACCTTGGAAATATTTCCATGTCATACCCTCCAACTAATCATCATGGACCTGAATATCCCACCAATACTCCATTGGTCCTCACAACATGTAAGCTGTTAACTTAACCCTCTTCTCTGGAGGAGTCTCCAACTGATCCAAAATCATATCGATAGACTCAATCCAAAACTCAACTACCTCAAGACCACCCTCTCTAGTGAATGTAAAAAGGTGTTGCAACTATAAATCCCTAGTCATATCAAACATACTCGGTGCATCCCTCTATAGATTTCTTTCCATAAACTGTATAAAACGAGAGAAATTCTTAAAAAATTGCTCTTCCGCTCTATCACCTGGAACCAATGGGGACTCTTATCCCACTATCGGAGGTTAATTTTCAGCAATGTCATATTGTCTCCCTACCAGTAAGCATCGGCGTGGAGGCATCTCTCTACAATTCTAAACACATGTTTATAGAACATAACATATCATTTCTACAATTACATAGAAAAGGGATCGCAACTAGGAATAAACAAACTACTCTGCATACACCATCCCAATGGTTGAAAACTCCAACACTATCACTACCTTCAATCATATCTATCTTGGTTCATAGATAACTCAAGGTAACACAAACTTCCATATTTTACAATTCATATGTTTGACACTATTTTATCCCCTTTTCACTTTAAGTCTTTCAATTTATAACAGTAACATCCTCCCAATTTTCATCTTTACATTTTACATCATCTTAACAATTAATTTCAATAGTTTAAACCTTTTTCATTTAGGAATTATCTCTTTAAAAATTCAAAAGAAACAAAAAATAATTTCACTACCCATAAGTCAACCATATGATGATATTTCATTATTGGCATAAAAATACGTTTACCATGGGAATGGTTGAGGAATTCACAGCTGTTTCGGAGTCAATCCAAGCTAAAATGGCCCAAAATCCCTATAAAGGGTTTGTTTCACAAAGCTCAGCTACTTCATGAATGGTTGGAGCTCACAAAGCTCCCTGGACAAGAAGTTTCCTTTACGAATGCATGAATGCTTGATGGTAATTTCTGTGAGAGTGACATACGGACACGTAGAGCTACACCCCTTCATGAAGCTCATACCGCTTTGTGAGTGCCTCCAATATTTTTGAAACCTATTGCCTATAAATACCCCCTTCTGACTTATATTTTAAGGGTGACATGCAACCCTTGAACTTCCGAAATCCATCCTAATTTGTATACCTCCTAATATTAGCAAACATAAGGAAAATGGATCTCCCAAGGTAGCTGAGCTTCGTGAAACCTCATCCTTTGGGTTCTTGATAGCCTCCACCCCATGTGGATATGCCTTTCATGAAGGCTTACACCCTTTGAAAAGGAAGAATGCCCTCCGGAAAACTTGAGGCTTCGCAAAGCACTCCTCCAATGATTCAGGACTTTATCCTGAGGTAGGGTCACCCTGTTTCATGAAGCATACTCCTTCATAAATCCCCTAGCCTCTGCGAGGACCCCAATCCTTATAGGACCCACCTTCATGAACCTCAAATACTTGTGAAGCACCTCTCCTGGGCCTCCTTATGGTACCTCTCTTCTAATGACCTTCCTTCACAAATTTTGAGTGCCATGGGTCCCCACAACTATCCAGGACCAGTTCAACTGCACCTCAAGTCCACATTTAAATAGTGCCACCCATTCCTGTGTTTTACCACTTCACCCCAAGTGTGTCTCAAATATCCTACCTAAATTTTCCTTCTAAGAATAGGTATTGTAACCCCTTTTACTTCTAAGAATATTGATCATAAAGTGAATCCCATTACTGATCATTCATCCACTGCAGTTCCAACGCCATGCCATTTCCAAAGGTGCATGAGTGGTGGTCAGGTAAGCCAGAGGGGTGAGGAGTGAGTCCCCCTAGTCCGAGATGCATGATGTAAAACTGGATAGTTCCACATCCTGGTCATATGATGTTAAATTTCATAACAACATCCTCATCACATGATGTAAAACAATAGATTTACTATGTATGAAGAACAAGGGATGCCCCATGTACGATCATCATGGGATGTCGCCTTCTCTCCCACCATCAGATTTGAGTCCCCAAGAGGGCATATCAATGCGTAATGTTGGGTACCAGGACTACGCAGCAGAAGCCGGTGGGCCGAGAATTTAAAATTTTCTGCTTTACCGGAGTGACATAACTCTATCAACTCTGGTGATCTTGTCCTGGATTGGTCTGAGGATCACGCAAGGTTTATACAGAGCACGAAAAAATAAACTGAACATTTACCTTGTTCAGAATTGACGTGTGCAAGTCTACCGCAGGACGCCGGTGATTGTTGCTCGAAGACTCCGACGTCGAATCCCTCTAGATCGTCCACACACGCCTCGCAAATATACTCATGTGTCATTCGTCAAGATCCAGGTGCTAGCGCGGATCTTCGACGCTCACTTCAGTGCAGCAACGATCACCGCAAAGGAAGGATCTTCAATTCGAGATGGATGATCTTGAAGATCCTTCTTTGCTTGAGAGACTCTCTCTCTAGATTGCAGGAGGAGAGAGAAGCTCTCAATCTTGACACATGAATAGTCATCATGGGAGAGCCTCTCTCTCACTTATATAGGGAGTGTTTAAAACACGCGGTATAAGTTCTCGTCCCCCGTGTAATAGACATCCTCTATATAAGTGATATAAATAATTATTTATGACAAATAAAATTATGCCATAAATAATATTTACAATTTATCACTTACTTGTAATATATAAATATATTACGTGATAAATTTGAGTCTTTAAATCGACTCGTTCCTCCTGCTAATATTAAACGAACCTAGGATATTTAAATCCATTCGAATAACATTAATACTTGTATTTACTATATAACTTATAAATACATGTTATAAATAAATTCAACTAATTATTCTAAACTCGAATAATTATTGAATTTATTTATTCGTTGGTGATCCATATAGCTTGGATAGTGCTCGGACCCTCTGGAGGGGCCCACCAAGTTCTAAATTCCTATTCCCATAATAGGGCATATTCTCAAGGCGCTATTGTGTGTGACCCTCTAGGCCCTTATCTCAATAGCAGTAAATAATACCACCAACCTAGAGCGGGGTCTAGCAACCCATCAAGGCCCCTATAGAGATAAGGCAAAGTCAAAGCAAAGACTGTCTTCCTACGAACACAGTCCATGCAATCTAATCTCTTAGTCATTGATATCTCAATAAATCATAATTCATACTAGTGTCATCATTCTTTATTTTCTTTATTTTTGTATGTTGATTGGTCCAGACAGTCTTAACTTTGATTACCATGGCCATGGATTTATTGAAGGTGAAACCATCCTAATCAACCAGGCCCGAGATATCTCTTCCTGAACTCAAAAGCGACAAATCCTTTCTCAATCATTCAATCAATGTCATGCCATTAATGACGTACCTGATACAAACTACCTCACCACGACTTTGTCACCATGCTTTTCGCTTTATATCAAATGTACGTAATTAAATGACATTCATTGATAATGATCTCAAGTCAGGAGACCATTACACATGTTCATATATAGGAACGACCAATGACACCAGAAACATGTGGTGTTCCTATTAAGTGGGTCTGTTTTCATGATCTCAATAGCTAGAGATCATCAAGTGCGAACTTCATGATAAGAAGTCTCAATGCTTATGAGCCCCCAGCACCTGATGGTCACACATCATCTGTTTCCTTTCAGAATGATGTAACTGGACCATAGGACGTTACTTTAAGATTAATGTCATGGCATCTCAGGGTTCTCATTATAGCATGGGACCTGATATAACCATTTGATGTGACAGGTAATCTAAGGACATTTCCATAAACAAAGTGGATGCAGAAGTATATACACTATCATGGCAAGATAAACACATGTAGTAAAACAAATTGAATACATATAAAAATAATCAAAGTACAAAACAATTTGGGTCTAGGACACCCACTTTCAACACTCCCACTTGCACTAGAACCAACTGCTAACAGGTTTCAATCTGCTAGCTCTCACATGTGAATCATGCTTCTGCTGAGAAATGTATTTAGTCAGGGGGTCTTCCACGTTGTCCTCTGTGGATATTCTGCTAACTGTCACTTCACCTCTTTGAGTAAAATCCCTCAAGAGATGAAACTTTTGAAGAATATGCTTTGTCCTTTGGTGAGACCTGGGCTCCTTGGAAAGCACCACTACAGCAGTATTATCACAATATACTGGAACAGGGTCTGTACTGCTAGGTACAACACCAATGTATGAGATAAAGCTATGTATCCAGACTGCTTCCTTTGCTTCATCGAAAGCTGCAATATATTCGGACTCTGCTGTAGAATCAAAAACCGCAGCTTGCTTTGAGCTTCTCCAGCTCACTGCACCACCATTCAGGAAAAAGATGTAGCCTGACTACGATTTCATATCAACATGATTTGTCTAGAAACTAGCATCAGTTTATCCCCTCATAACTAGTTCCTAATATCCTCCATACACTAGGAACATATCCTTAGTACGCCTTAAGTACTTTAGGATAGTTTTAACAGTTGTCCAGTGCAGCTCTCCTAGATTGGCTTGATATCTACCGACCATGATTAAAGCAAAGGCAACATAAAACCTAGTACATAGCATGGCATACATGATAGAACCCACTGCTAAAGCATAAGGGACTCTACTCATTCTTTCAATCTCCTCCTATGTTTGTGGACACATTTTCTTGGAGATATTTACACCATGTGACATAGGTAACAATCCTCTCTTGGATTGTTCCATATTGTACCTTTTGAGTACCTTGTCAATATATGTACTTTGACTAAGGCCAAGCAGCCTTTGAGATCTATCTCGATAGATCTTGATCCCTAGAATGTAGGCTGCTTTTCCTAAGTCTTTCATGGAGAAGCATTCATTTAACCAAGTCTTAACTAACTGTAAGACTTGCACCTCGTTTCCTATGATTAATATGTCGTCAACATATAAAACTAGAAAAACGATAGCATTCCCTTCAACCTTTTTATAGACATAAGGCTCGCTTTCATTTTTGAAAAAACCAAAATCTCTTATGGCCTCATCAAAGAGAACATTCCATGATATTGATGCCTGCTTCAATCCATAAATGGATCTCTACAAATTTCATACTTTATTGGCATTCTTTGACTTAAGAAACCCTTCGGGTTGAGTCATATAGACATTTTCAACCAACTTCCAATTTAGAAAAGCAGTTTTGACATCCATTTTCCAAATTTAATAATCATGAAAGGCTGTTATTGAAAGCAATATTCTGATGGATTTAAGCATTGCCACTGGTGAGAAGGTTTCATCATAGTCAATGCCTTGATGTTGTCTAAAACCCTTTGCAACCAGTCTTGCTTTAAAGGTATTAACCTTACCATCCATGTCCAGCTTCTTCTTGAATACCCATTTTCATCCAATGGGCTTTACATCAGCTGGAGGGTCTACCAAAATCCAAACTTGATTTTGGTACATGGACTCCATCTCAGAATTCATGGCTTCTTTCCATTTAGCAGCTTATTTGCCTTTTACTGCTTCCTTGTAGGTTAGAGGTTCATCATCCTCAAGGACTATTGTGTCACCTAACTCAGTGACAAGAAAACCATAACTCTCTGGTTCACTAACCTCTCGCGTAGACCTACGCAGTATCTGTGTCTCAGGAACAATTTATTCTTCCACTTGCTCTTGTGGATATTGTTCCTCTACCAACTCTTGTGCATCTGGAGCATTAACTTCATCGAAGTCAATCTTGCTCCCACTATTTCCAGTAGAAATTTGATCCCTTTCTATAAATGTGGCGTATCTTGCCACAATGACTTTTCTATCTAAAGGTTTGTATAGGTAGTATCCTCTAGTTTCCTTAGGATAACCTATAAAGATGCACTTTGTGCTTCTGGATACTCATTTTTCACTTGGTAAAGTCTTGACAAATGCCTCACATCCCCACACACGCATGTGTGTTAGATTGGGTTTCTTTCCATACCATAACTGATAAGGAATCCCATCTGCAGCTTTAGTTAGTACTCGGTTAAGGGTATATGTTGTTGTCTATAAGGCATATCCCCAAAAGGATAATGGAAGAGTTGTATGACTCATCATTGATCTGACCATGTCAAGAAAGGTCATATTACTCCTTTCACTAACACCATTTCATTGTGGTGTATAAGGAGGAGTGAGTTGGGATATTATCCCACACTCCTTCAAGTGATCAATGAAAGCTTGGCTAAGATATCCTCTGCCTCGGTCTGAGCGAAGTGATTTTATCTTCTTACCAAGTTGGTTTTCTACTTAATTTTTGGTATTACTTAAAGAAACAAAAGGAATATGACTTATACCACATTATGTAGATATATCCATACCTACTATAATCATCAGTAAAAGTAATAAAGTATAGAAAACCACCCCTTTCCTCTACTGTAAATGGACCACATACATCGGTGTGTATTAATTCCAGCACTACATTGGCTCTTTCTCCCTTTCCTGAGAAAGGTGCTTTGGTCATATTTTCTTGTAAACAATCTTGACATACATCTAAGGGTTCTAACTGTACCGAGTCTAGATACCCTTCTTGATGTAATCTTCATAATCGCTTCTCGTTTACATGACCAAGCCTGAAGTTCCATAGGCGGGTATTATTTGAGTCATGTTGGCTGTTTTTGTCATTGATTTCCATTACTGATTTTTCTAGTTCTAGCATATATAAACCATTTTTAAGATGTGCCATACCATAACATATGTTATCCCTATAAAAGAGACAACTTTTATTTCCAAACTTGAAATAAAAACCCATAGTGTCTAAACTTGACACAAAGATAATGTTCCTGGTAACAGATGGTACATAATAGCAATTGTTTAAAACAAGAACCAAACCAGTTAGTAAAGTCAAGTGATAGTCTCCCACTACCAAGGCCGCCAGACTTGTACCATTTGTAGCTCGAAGATCCACTTGACCTTTTGCAATCTTCTTGAACCTACTTGGTTCATGTATATGAATGCAATGTGTGAGCCACATGCCATATCCAATACCCAACTTGTAGATAAAGATATATTTCATTCAATGACAAAGATACCTGAAGTAGAAGCATCAGCTTGCTTCTTCTTCCCAACTCTTCAATTCTTCTTCCAGTGGCCTTTCTTGCCACATCCAAACCAAACAGCTTCCAACTCATTACTTTGCCTCAGAATATTTGGCTTCTTTGCAAGACGATGCATTGGTGTCTTTGGCCTTGACTTGGACTTAGACCCCTTTGCCTTGCCCTTGTTTTTCTTGTTCACCATAAGGACAGTTGAATTGGTGTTTTCATGTCCTTATTAGCTTGGCGAACTAAATCCAAGAGATCTGGGAGCGACTTTGTCATATCATTCATATTATAATTGACAATGAAAGTCGAGAAGCTTGATGGTAAAGAGGAAAGAATGAGATCCACTGCTAGTTCTTGGTTCAGTTTGAACCCAAGGGCTTCAAGCCTCTCAATATACCCAATCATCTTGAGTACGTGAGGACCGGCTTGGTGCTCTTTTTCTAGCCTGCACTTATAAAGCGCACTTGAGATCTCATACCTTTCTTTCCTGGCCCTCTTCTCATATAGTTCTTGGAGATGTGAAAGCATCTTGTAGGCGTCCTCTTCCTCATGAATTTTTTGCAATTGGATGGACATGGATGAAGACATGATGCATTGTACATCAAGCACATCATCTACATGCTTTCTCCATTTATCTTTTTCCGTCTTGCTTTCTCCCTGAGGAGGATCAGCAGGAATTGGGGATTCCAGCACATATAACTTTCTTTCTTGGCGTAGTACTATGTACAAGCGCCTGTACCACTCCTGGAAGTTATTTCCGGTCAGGATATTTTCTTTATCCAAGA
The DNA here is from genome assembly GCA_963277665.1 of Viscum album. Lineage (NCBI taxonomy): Eukaryota > Viridiplantae > Streptophyta > Magnoliopsida > Santalales > Viscaceae > Viscum > Viscum album. The sequence goes on along the minus strand of OY728119.1, from coordinate 1,317,907,095 downwards.
TCAATCGCAGTGATAAAGTACTTGTGGTGTTGGTGATTTCCATTTTGAATCTACATCAGATAAACATTTAGCAGTTATAGCTTTGTCTTGATTACCTTCTGACATTTTATGATTAATAAATTATTATATCATTTAATGTCTCCCACTATTTTAACGAACCTTAATATCCCTCGCTATTAGATTCAGAATACTCTGTCACTTGAGAATTCTAGTGGTAAGGATCCTCAAAACCTCCCTCTTAGTCTACAAGCTAGGGCTACGACACTACTTGGAGGGTTTCAAGGTAGGCGCTATGCTGTCCAACCACTTGTTCTTGTGGTTCCTTGTGTATTTGAGTAAAGTCCTAGCTTTTGGAATCTGAACTTGATTCCCTCAACCTCTTTCCTCTAAAGTGATAACAAGTTAGCTAAGGCTAATCCTTGACTACTCACTTTAGTTAAGTCGACCAATTTTTCTCATGGAAACGCCCCGGTAGTAAGATGCACTCTCAACTGAGGCTGATGAGCACCCAAACAGCCGGTTTTGTTTAGATGTGAGAAATGGAAGGCATTTAGACTTAATATATTTTGAGGGATTTTAATATTAATTGATGAATATAATCCTTTTCTATTTATTATGTTCAAACTGGGTTGTCGCGCTCACAACTGAACATGCAATAGAATATTATTCATCACAACTTTATGCATTTTATCTTGTTTACTATCCTATGTGATCATGCAATAATCATGCAGACGCATAAAATAATAAACTATAAATAAATTAAATCATGCATTCCGACTGGTCTTGATCATTCTATAATGATCGATCGATAACTGATCAATCATCACCTAGGGGCATCCATACATGAGTCAATACATGACTCGTGCCGCTGCTGTCCCTAGTGCAAAGTTCCCAACTCTTGTCTGGACTACCGCCTCAACATGGCGGGGTCTGCCTCTCGGATCGTCATCGTATAATTACAAATATACTCGCACGTAGGCGAGGGGATCTGGGGTACAAAATACAAATAATGCAATGGACGTGCAGGCCCTTATACATATTTGAATTAAAAGACGATTCGCAGACTGTCATTTATCTAATTAAATATTACAATCATCACACGCATTGAATAAATAATTAAATAAATAAATAAATGTCATACATACACAGGTCGGTCACTTGCTCAAGACCAGTCAGGGTAAATGTGCAATAAAATTAAATTGTAATAAATTTAAATAATGCGAGGGTGTTCTAATAAATTAAATGAATTTGATTAAATTCAAATAATTTATTTTTATCGGTTCCATTTGTTTAATTTAATTTTAATTCCAAAAATTAAATTAAACCATTAATTTAATTCTAAACTTAAATTAAATTAATATTTCGAATTAAAATAATTTAAACCCCTTAATTAATTCCAATTAATTTAATTTAAAAAAACTAAATTAATTAAAATTAATTTAATGCAGGGGTACCTCTAACTAGAGAGGAGTCTGGAAGGACTGCGTAATACCGCGGGATGTCATCCTGGAAGGGTACCGCAGCTTGACCGCGGCGTGACCGCGGCGTCCAACGACTTTTGTGGTGGCTGCATCTCTCTGCGTAGTCCGAGGGGAGTGGAAGGAGGTCGAGAAAGAGGTCGGTCGGCCACATGGCCGGCAGCCCGCTGCTCCGACGAGCCGGTGAGGTGGCTGTCCGGTCCGGGGCGGTCCTGGACGGCGCGACGAGGCCCGCCCGGTGAGCTTGGGGCTGCCGGCTGGAGGGGGTCGGCAGGAGGGTAGGAGGTCAGCACGAGCCGCATCTGGTGTGGAGGAGGCCGGTGTGCTCGGGGAAGGAGGCTGGCGTGCTCGGGGCGGCCAGACATAGGGGTCCGGCGCAAGGCAGGAGGCTGGCGCGAGGTGGGGTCCGAGGCGGTGCAGCAGGCTGGTCCAGCGGGAGAGGAGGATGCAGGCGCGGGGCGGCGTTCAAGGTGGCGCAGCAGGCCGGTCCGGCGGGAGGAGGTCCGGCGTGGGGTGTGGCTAGGGTTTCACCCTCAAGGGGTGTCGCACCCCCATGCGCCGCGTGAGAGGAGACCCCTTTAGGGTCTCCCTTTTCCTTTTTTTTGTCTTTAAAAAAAAGATGCCAACCCATTTTTTATTTTTAATTAAAGGGAGAAGACCCCATTTTGGGGTCTTTTCTTCCCCTTCTTTTTTTAAATTTAAAAGCAAGAAGACCCAAAATTGGGGTCTTGGTCTTTCTTATTTTATTATTAAAAAAAATTCCACACACTTGTCGAAGAATATTTTATAATAAAATATTTTATAATAAATATTTTATTATATTTTATAATAATAAAATATATATTTGATGTTAATTCTCACTTTGAGATAAACGTCAAATAAACAAAAAAAAACACGATGTCGATCCGATTAAAAAATTTAAATGATCGTAACTTGATCATTCGAAAACGAAACGATGCACGGTCGAATCCAAATGAACCGTTTTAACACCCCGCAATTAAATTTAATGCATTTTAATTTTTGTTGACTAAGAAAAACCTTACGATCACTCTGATACCACTGTTGGGTACCGAGACTGCGCAGTGGAAGCCGGTGGGCTCGAAATTTAAAATTTTCTGCTTCACCAGAGTGACATAACCCTATCAACTCCGGTGATCTTGTCCCGACTTGGTCTGAGGATCTCACAAGGTTTATACAGAGCATGAAAAAATAAACTGAACATTTACCTTGTTCAGAATTGACATGTGCAAGTCTGCCGCAGGACGCCGGCGATCGTTGCTCAAAGACTCTGACGTCGAAGCCCTCTAGATCGTCCACACACGCCTTGCAAATCTGGTCGTGCGCCATTCGTCAATATGCGGGTGCTAGCGCGGATCTTCGACGCTCACTTCAGCGCAACGATGATCACCGCAAAGGAAGGAGCTTCAATCCGAGATGGATGATCTTGAAGATCCTTCTTTTCTTTAGGGACTCTCTCTCTAGATTCCAGGAGGAGAGAGAAGCTCTCAATCTTGACACATGAATAGTCATCATGAGAGAGCCTCTCTCTCACTTATATAGGGAGTGTTTAAAACACGCGGTATAGGTTCTCGGCCCCCGTGTAATAGACATCCGCTATATAAGTGATATAAATAATTATTTATGACAAATAAAATTATGCCATAAATAATATTTACAATTTATCACTTACTTGTAATATATAAATATATTACGTGATAAATTTGAGTCTTTAACTCGACTCGTTCCTCCTGGTAATATTAAACGAACCTAGGATATTTAAATCCATTCGAATAACATTAATACTTGTATTTACTATATAACTTGTAAATACATGTTATAAATAAATTCAACTAGTTATTCTAAACTCGAATAATTAATGAATTTATTTATTATTTGGTGATCCATAGAACTTGGATAGTGCTCGGACCCTTTGGCGGGGCCCACCAAGTTCTAAATTCTTATTCCCATAATAGGGCAGATTCTCAAGGCGCTATTGTGTGTGACCCTATAGGCCCTTATCTCAATAGCAGTGAATAATACCACCGACCTAGAGTGGGGTCTAGCAACCCATCGAGGCCCCTTTAGAGATAAGTCAAAGTCAAAGCAATGAATTCCTTCCTACAAACACGGTCCGTGTAATCTAATCTCTTCGTCATCGATATCTCAATAAAGCAGAATGCATACTAGTGTCACCATTCTTTATTTGATTTATTTTTGTTTGTTGATTTGTCCGGACGGTCTTACCTTCGACTACCATGGCCATGGATTTATTGAAGGTGAAATCATCCTAATCAAACAGGCCCGAGATATCTCTTCCGGAACTCGAAATCGACAAATCCTTTCTCGATCATTAAATCAATGACATGCCATTAATGACGTACCCGATACAAACTACCTCACCACGACTTTGTCACCATGGTTTTTGCCTTATATAAAATGAACTTAATTAAATGACATTCATTGATAATGATCTCAATTCAGGAGACCATTACACATGTCTGTAGATAGGAACGACCAATGACACCATAAACATGTGGTTTTCCTATTAAGCGGGTCTATCCTCATGATCTCAATAGCTATAGATCATCAAGTGTGAACTTCATGAGAAGAAGTTTCAATGCTTATGATCCCCCATCACCTGATGGTCACACATCATCTGTGTCCTTTCAGAATGATGTAACTGGACCATAGGACGTTACTTTAAGATTACTGTCATGGCATCTCAGGGTTCTCATTATAGTCTAGGACCTACTATAACCATTTGATGCGACAGTTAATATAAGGACATTTCCATAAACTAAGTGGATTCAGAAGTATCTACACTATCATGGAAAGATAAACACATGTATAAAAACAAACTGAATACATGTAACAGTAATCAAAGTACAAAACAAGTTGGGTCTAGGGAACCCACTTTCAACACGTAATCCCTACACCACTCTAACCAAGCGCAATCCTCTTGTGACGGGAATCTTATGTGGATAATCCCCACACAATTCCTCATCAAAGATCCTTTCACGACATGAGCATCCTTACCGAATGATGTTAAATTGCATGGATTGGTCCTGTCTTAAATGATGGCATCGAACTATATGTGTTTTGACTCATGTCTTCTAAACATGGTACATAAGACACCTCTATGAGGTTCAATCCCAACCATGGTAAACTAATGGTGTCTTCCATCATAAGGACACACCTCCTGGATCCGTCTCAAGGGGTGTTCTAATCCATCAGTAAACCTTTCAAGTGTGACATATTCTCTCCTTGGGACGCACCTCCCAGATCCATCTCAAGGGGAGTTCTGATCCAACATTTCAGGTGTGACATTGATAAGTGTATTTCATACATATATTTTTTGTTAATTTAATGTATTGATTATGTGTTTAAATGAATAAACTTTCTAATGTTGGACTGAAATGATTTGTTTTATGTTTTATGGAAGGATTCAATGAATATTTGAAAAATGAATGAAAAGAGGAGGAAATTGGAGCTTAAAAAACACTTCGTGCAAATTCGCTTTGCTCGTGGCGCGACACCGAATTATTCAAGATGAAGAGGAGCTAGAAAATGAAGAAACACTATTACACGATGTGTAACTTCATTACACGTCGTGAATTCATCAACTAAGGTCTCTGCCACCAGAGAAATTCGTGACATGCATACACATTGTGAAATAAGGTTACACGTCGTGAGTCCCCAATACACATTGTGAACAGAGTCAAATATTTAAAGTCGCGTGCGAATTCAAAAATCATGGAGGAAATATTGGATCAGGGTTACATGAAGTGTAATCCTATTACACATCGTGTAATGTGTCAGGTAGATCCCATCCAGTGCCTATATAAAGCACCCTTGTCCACCCCATTTGGAACCAATTCTGAACGAAGATCTATAAGGGACACCTACTAGGAGATGCGCCCACCTTTTTCGCCATTTTCTTTAGGATTTTCATTTAATATTTTTCTACATTTACTCATGGTTAGCATGAGAAGGTGATTTCTTTGTGCCAGAGTGTGTGTGATGATGGGGAATTGATTATACGAGGTATTTTTTATTTTAATACAATTCATGTTGATATTTCATATTCGTTCTTCAAATCTATCATTTCCATGAATTCATCTTGCATGACCATTGTGAGCGGGGTTTGAGATTAGGTTTAGTTTCATTATTTCTTTGAGCATGACCATTGCTTGAGATTATTGAATACATTTGTTTAATATGAGATCTGGGGTCAATAATTCCACCATAACCATTGAGTTTTTCATGTCCCTATGTTTAAATAAGGTTTCGGGTTACCCATCCTTTGAAATCTGAAATACCTAACAATGAGAAAATGAGATTTTGGGATGGAGTGTGTTTATCATGACCATTAGACTTTCTTAGACCCTATTTCAATGACTATATGATCGTTATTCAATTATTTCATACCTTTTTAACCCTTGAACTTGGATTCATTACTGCCCGGCACCATTTTTATATTTTCTTCACCCACTTCTTCCACAAATCAAATGCCTAATAGCTTAGATTTAATTTCTAAAAAACATAAATAGTTTAGGTTTATCTTATTTAATTAATATTTTCTCCAACCCTGTCTCTATGGGTCCTACCTCAGACTTGTGTATCCTATACTACCTTATAGTTTAGAATTTTGTTTATTTTGTGTTTTAAATTTATAAATTTGGTAACTCGGTGGGAATTAAAGACACTTGTGGGGATATCAAATTTTTTGTATTGTTTCTAGAGATAGGAATGGAGAATTTATTAGTTGAATAATTTAGACAAATTCTTTTCTCATATTTTCTGTTTCCTAATTTTAGCCTAGAATTTTTATTTATTTCTTTTTATTACTTTTTACCGCATAGGGTATTTTTGTTTGTGATGGCAGGACTACAAAGCATATGACTAACAAAGAGATGTTCTCCTACCTGCTGGATGATATTGCACAACTACTCAAGGAGGTTAAAGAAATGAGAAGTAAAACCTTCGAATTCCCACAACTGTACCCATTTTATGAACACACATCACCCTATATCCTGGAGATGAAATTATATGAGGAGCATCAAAATCAAAGAATCACAAACAATGAAGCAAAGGAAATTATCACTTCCGATGCTAATTTTTATTCTAATCGTGATGACCTTGATTTTACAGGTTTTGAAGACGATGAAGAGGGTGACCTTGCTGTAAAATTTGAATGGTCCAAAGAACACTTTAGTAAATAGCATCAAAATGAAGAACAAGAAGAATAAATTGAAGATGAAGGAACCTCAGCTGCTGAGATGCTACAAATCTTACTAGAAAAACTAGGACCGTAGCCGAAAGAATAAGATTATGAAGAAGAGGAGGAGGAGGAGATGACGACTGCTGAATTTTTTACAAACTTTTTAAAAGGTTTAAGTGTGCTGCAAGAAAAAGAAAAGGTAGAAGAACCAGTTGCACCCTACGCTGACTACACAGAGGAACAAATTGGAGCAGCAATAAATTAAGAAGTTAAATAGATGGAGGCCAAAAAAGAATTGATCATTGAAGAGATTCAACACACGCAACTAGCCATTAAAGAAAATGAATTTTACCAAGTATCGACAGATGTTGAGATTCTGTTAGTTATATATTTTCTATTCAGACTCTGGTCACCATCTCCGAAGATCATGCCAATTCCATTGAGGAGAATTCAAGTTAGGTTGGGGGTTATCAAAGTCAAAGTTGGGTAAAAAAGAGATATTAGCCCTATACCACACTCCAATCAACTAACCTAGGTACGGTCAAGCTAAACGACCGTTAAAAAAGAGTAAGTTCTGAGAGGCAACCCATGATTTTTTATTGCTTTCTATGATTTTAGATTTATTGATTTTGTAGAATTTAATTTTATATTAGGATTTAATTCCAATCCCATATTATTTTTGAGCATATTTCAAGGGAATATACTTTCACTTGTTTATATTAATTTTCAGGTATATCAAAGGCATAGGCAGTAAGTGAAAAGGGGCAGGCAGAACCTGCACAATCGATTTTGAAGCATCAATTTGAAAGGGGAGTAATAATTTCAATTCATAAATTTCCATTTGTATTCTCCACATTAAAAATGTTTTATAAATTTAACTTCCATTTGTATATCTACATTTAATTCATTCTTTACTCAACTGATCTAGGAGACATGAAATTTCTTAAGACAATTACCATGCCATGTATTTAGATTTTTTTTTCAATAAATTTGAATGTGAAAAATGAGAGAAATAATTAGTAGAGGTAAGGATGTGGATTCGGATTTGACAAATCATGATTTAGGGGAGCATATAGAGCATTGTAAATGAAATTTTTTTGAGATCTAGCCATGTTTTAAATTTCTTATATTTGTATTAATTGATTTAATTATTGATATGCATTTCCATGAGTAATTTTCCAAACCAATTGTCTCGTTCCTGAGACATCCACTGAGCCTAATACTTCCTATTCTTTCTATAGTATATTTCTTGATAAACTCAAACATTTTTTCTTATAGGACTTTCTTTGCATCTTATTGAAGCTATGATTGTACATAATAACTTTTAAAATGATTGAGGCATTATTTTTTATAGCCCTTATCCTGAGACCCACCTGAAATTATTCCATTTTTTAAGACCATAGAATCCATGAACAGCCTTGTTAGGAAATTAGTCATGTTACAAGACTATATTACCCATTCCTACCTTCCTCTAAATGTTTTTCATGATATTTGAAATAATAAGTGTGTGGGAGGAACATTATTAGGTGTACCGTGATATAATTCATTGTGGATATTTTGTTGGGGGTTTTACATTGTGATATTGGGGAAGTCCATGTATCATTCATTATAATTCATTGTTCAACTCTCTTGCTAAAAAAGATTTTAAAAAATGGGTTGTGTTTTGGGAGGATCAAAAATCACCATTTTCCATACCGATGCTTTTTTATCACATGTGGTTAAGTGATGAATGTGATATTTTCCCTAAGTATAGCTTAAGATAAATATAAAATATAAAAAAAAAGCAAGAGTGGTTGATTTTATCATTGTGCTTACATGTATCATGAGCCCACTTTGAGATTTTTAGGGGAAAGAGAGATGACATTTGTAAGGGGACATTTATTGAGCAATTTTTGATTATCATGCATTACAATTTAGAGTTAAACCTCATTTTTGAGCTTTACTTTTTACATCATTTACCTACCTACCCTGAAGCCTCAAAGTCATTTAATACATAATGGTGAATCCCTCATGATTAACTGTGATTTCTGTTTTTTCTCAATGGAGATGTTAGATACCTTGCAAGCCTGTGGTATGTTACATGTTATTGAGGTATGTTCTGAATTCTATTTACATTAATACTTTGATAATGAGTGGAAACAATCATGTGAGGTAGATTGAAAATGGCATGTCTATTAATAATGGATTGAAAATTAGAATGGATGATTGAAAAAGCTTAGTTATTTCAAGAGGAAAATTAAAATACTTTGTAACACCCCGACCCCTCTAGGCTGGAGTCGGTGCATTACTTGTGATATTGTCATGGTTAGAAGGAATGAAAATACCAAAGGAATGATCAGTTTAGTAGTCTTGAAGAAACTAGATACATAGATGTAACTCAAATTACATTGGAAAAGGTTACAAAATACAATACATAACAAAAAACTCAAAACTGCATCCACAGGAACTCAAAAGAAGACCTTCTCTTCATCACATGTCGAAGGTAGACAATGAAAGGGGTGAGCTCAAACGCTCAGTAAGAGTTACAAATATCGGAAGCATGAGTACAATAATAAGTGAATCACAATCAATCTGACATAATCAATATGTCATAGTGAATAAATGAACAACTAATGTCATTAATAAACTGAAAATGAAACTGCATTTATATATTTTTTCATAGTGAAAACCTTATGGAAAATAATAATAACTGATAATGAATAAAGATAATGCTTATTAATTGGACGTCATGTATCTGGTACATGAAACCATAATACCGTAAAAACGGTTTAGTTCTCTGGGTAGAAACCCGTCTAATTTTTGGAAACAAACTCGAAAGGTTTGTTGCCAAACTGTTTTGTCTCATGAGACCTACCGATGCATCGAGGGGATATAGCAGGCCCCACTCGCCACTGCATGTCCAAATCATTATTTATACATTGATTCAATACAATTTCAATATTCCTTTTCAATATCCGTATAGAGTAGAGTATACATATTCATCAATATTACCATAATTAAAATATCTTTCCAAATAAACACCGTATGTAAAATGGTATACGGTTTAGACAACAAACATATCCATGACATAAGTTTATGGATATTTAATATAAATATAATTTCAAGTGAAAAGTGATCTCAAATGGGCAGTAGCTACACCACATAAGGATTATTAGGTACACAATACAATGTTAGTCACAACAAAAAGGTCGTCGAGATAAAGTCCCTTACCACAATGTAATCAGTCAAATCAAATGACCAGAACTTAATGAACATCAAATGAATCATTGAATAAAATGAATATAAAGAGAATCATGTTATTATATATCAAATTGCAGTACACATATACCACATACAAGAAATAAGTGGTGAACAGTGAAAATCTCACAGAAATGAAAGTGAGATGAGAAACCCCTTACCTTATGCTCGAGTGTGTTCTTCGTTTGTTTTAACGACCTGAATAATAAAATTTATCTTCATTAATTAATATATCCAGAACCTCATATACATGTAATTGATTTATTATAACCTTATTAGGTTCATTCATGGCCTTTTCTATGGGTTCAATTGGTTCAATTTTCATGTTTTGGAAACATTTTCTCCCTTGATTTTCATGGTTTGTTACTTGTTCCCATGAATGGAAGTTCGTTTGAAACATGGTTAAACATCTAGAATTGTTAATACATATTATTAACGAAATTATGGAGATATAAATGATCTTATAATTATTTTCGGTTATATACCAATATAATGATTTGTTAGTTAAAACATTAATGATGTTCGTTTAGATCGTTTTAGTGGTTCTTTGATAATAACAACCTCATTTTGTTTTATAAATTAGAACCATGAGTACCAAAGAATTACAGAACCATGGGTGATTCATAACACATATATTATAACCTGGTTCAACCATATAAATGGTTTCATGACCAGATTTGAAATAATTAATGGAAATTGAGATTACATCATTTACGATGTCGGTAATTCGATACATCACAGACAATGTTTTTAGTTCCTTAAACATGTGGGGGAAAGAAGAAAATTGATGATGAATTTCTCATGAACATTAGAAAATCCAGAATATACAAGATTCTGGAGATTTAATTCCTCTTGGGTAAGAAGATATTAAGAAATAATAAATAAAGAACTCAAAATAAAAAAATAATTTTGAAATTGCTTACAAAAATTCGGCAACCTAACGACTACGCAACATGGTTTTATAAAATATTAAAAAGAGAGGGGACAAGGGTAACCTATCCAGAAATGAATCATAATATAGATTATATCAAGAATAAGAATAAAAATAAGAACATGGTATGGAAACTTGAAAGATATACCACATAAAAGAGAACTTGAAAGGAAAAAAGAAAGAATTTGAGAATTTTCTTACCTTGTAGAGTAACCCTTAGAACTTGAAGGTTGGGACCTTGGGAGCTTGAAGAAAACTTGGGAGGACTAATATGAAATTAAAGAGGCCAGAAATTCTTTGAGGGAGAATTGGGAATGAATTCAATGAAGGGAAGAGTTGGTATTTATAGGAAAAGTGAGGGATTATTTTAATAATTTCCAAGGGACACCTCATGGGTGGTTTTTGCAAAACCATGGGCTTGCCCGTGGTATTTGCCCATGGTATAAGCCAATTGGGACACCTCACATCTTATTTAACTATTCACAAGTAGACCAAATTTATGACATCATCATTACATCATTAATGATATCATAAACACACTGAAACTAAAAACTGTATTTTTTACTATTCACTGAAAAATCAACTGTTTCAGACAAATTCCCAAAATTCACCCTAACCATTTTTCAACGTGTATAATTCAAAAGTGAAATAAAATTTTCAAAAATAATTTTCTAAATATTATTAATTTAATTTTTAAATAAATTCATAGTTAATTCGAAAAATAGCAATCTTAAAGTGCAATTAGTTTTATTTCTCATTGAAAAACTAATTAAGGTCTCCTTATCTTGTTGCCTTAAGAAAAATGAAATAATATTATTATTTACTATTCATAAGGGTCATATTACTATTCATAAGGATATATTACTATTCACCAAAAATTAAGTTTGTTCTATCAGACTCTAAATGACTTACTGATCACAATTCTAGATGGCCATTTTTTGAAATTCAAAACATAGAAGTGGAAAATTTATATTTAATGGCTAGGTTTTGACTATATCCTAAATAACCTAGCGTTGTTTTGAAGGAACACAATGATGAATAGAATGTATTTAACAGAAACATACCATAAAATGTTTGGGGTGCTACATTATTCCCTCCTTCGGAAATTTCATCCTCAAAATTTTATGTACATAGCCCACCAAAAAGATGTGGGTGGTTCTTCTTCATGAAATCCTCTGGTTCCCATGTTGCTTCCTCAATATTCTGGTTTCTCCAAAGAACCTTTACTAGAAAAGTTGTTTGATTTCTCAATACTTGCTCCCTTGTGTCAAGAATCCTGATGGGCTTTTCACAGAATGACAAATCTGGTTCCAGTTCTATTCCTTCATATGTGAGTACATGTGTTGGGTCTGGCATGTATTTCTTTAATAATGATATGTGGAACACATCATGAACTCTGGAGAGATTTGGCGTCATCGCTAAACGGTAAGCTACAGCTCCGATTATTCCCAAGATTTAAAATGGTCCAATGTACCTGGGGCTCAGTTTCTCTTTCTTACTGAACCTTAAGACACCCTTCCATGGAGATACTTTCAAAAATACATGATCTCCCACTTGAAATTCCAAGTCCTTTCTCCGGTTTTCAGCATAACTTTTCTGCCTACTTTGGGCTGCTTTAATATGGGCATGTATTTTCTTCACCTTTGTCGTGGTCTCTTCAATAAGTTCTGGGCCTATAAGTTTCCTTTCACCAACCTTGTCCCAACAAGTTCGAGTTCGACATATCTTTCCATCTAATGCTTCATATGGAGCCATTTGAATACTAGAATGGAAACTATTGTTGTAGGAAAATTCCACCAAAGGAAAGTATTGATCCCACATACCTTGGAAGTCAAGAGATCATGATCTCAGCATGTCTTCTAGAGTTTGAATAGTCCTTTCAGACTGTCCGTCAGTTTGAGGGTGATATGCAGTACTCATATGAAGCTCAGTATTCAAATCCTTCTAGAGACTTTTCCAGAACATTGATGTAAAATATGGATCACGATCAGAAACAATCGATAGGGGGACTCCATTAAGTCTCACAACTTCATTAATATATAGTCTTGCTAGACGTTCAAGTGGTAGATCTTCTCTTATAGCAAGAAAATGTGTTGACTTGGTAAGATGATCAACAATGACCTATATTGCATCGTTCCTTCTAGGAGTCTTTGTTAGTCCCATGACAAAGTCCATCTTGATATTATCTCATTTCCACTCAGGTATGGGAAGAGGTTGCAATGCTCCTCTAGGTTGTTGCCTTCCAGCTTTCACTTGTTGATAAACCATACATCTTGACACAAAATCTGCAATCTCCCTCTTCATGTTGTCCCACCAAAAATGTTCCTTCAAATCTCTATACATCTTATTGCTACCAGGGTGTATAGAGAAATTGGAACTATGAGCATCATCCAACAATTCCCTTTTTAGATCAGGAATATCAGGAACACAAAGTCTCTTCCCAAATTTCAAAATCTCATCTTTATATACGAAGTCACTCAATCTCCCATCATTCACAGCTTTAATCTTCTTTTTAAACTCCTCATCATCAGCCTAAGAACTTTTTATCCTTTCTAGTAAAGATGGTTTGGAAACCATTTGAAAAATCATTGATGTTTCACCTTCCATGGTTATTCCCATATCCATCTTTACTAGATCCATGAAAATAGGATCCCTTTAAACTCTCATCTTGTTCAAAACTCCATGATCCTTTCTACTCAAAGCATCTGCCACCTTATTTTCCTTCCCCGGGTGGTAGTGTATCGTGCAATAATAATCCTTGAGTAGTTCAAGCCATCTCCTTTGCCTCATTTGAGTTCTTTCTGTGAGAAAATATACTTCAAACTCTTGTGATCAGTATAAATCTCACATTTTTTACCATAGAGATAATGTATCCATATCTTCAAGTCAAAGATTACAGCAGCTAACTCAAGATCATGAGTAGGATAGTTTTGCTCATGAATTTTTAGCTGTCGTGATTCATAAGCAATAACTCTATCATTTTGCATAAGGACACAACCAAGTCCTTTATTTGAAGCATCACTATAAATAACAAACCCGTCATTCCCTGATGGTAGAGTCAATATAGAAGCATTGACTAATATTTTCTTCAGTTCTTCGAAACATTCTTCACAATATTTTTTCCAAACAAATTTAACCCTTTTTCGTGCGAGGTTCGTTATCGGGTTAGCCAGTCAGGAAAAATTATGCACGAAACACCGATAATAACCTGCTAAGCCAATAAAACTGTGTACCTCAGTTATGTTTGTTGGAGTGGGACAATCTTGGATTGCCTTTTTCTTCACAGTATCAACTAGGATTCCATCCTTCGAGACAATATGGCCAAGAAAAGAAACTGACTGAAGCCAGAATTTGAACTTGCTAAACTTCCCATATAATTGATTTCTTCTAAGAGTTCCCAGAATAACTCGTAAGTGACTCTCATGGTCTTCATAGCTTTTTGAGTATATTAGGATTTCATCGATGAATATTACAACAAAGTTATCAAGATATTCCTTGAAAAATCTATTCATTAAATCCATGAAAACAGATGGTGCATTTGTCAGTCCAAAAGGCATCACTGTAAACTCGTAATGCCCATACCTGGTTCAAAATGTTGTCTTCGGAATATCTTCCTTCCTCACACTCATTTGATGATATCCGGATCAAAGATCAATCTTTGAAAATTATTGAGCTCTATGAAGTTGGTTAAATAAATCATCAATCTGGGGTAGACGATACTTATTCTTTATTTTAATAGCATTGATTTCTCTATAATCAATGCATAGCCTCATGGATCCATCTTTCTTATTTACAAACAAGACTGGGTCTCCCCATGTAGAAACACTAGGTCGAATAAATCCTTTGTCACTCAACTCTTCTAGTTGTTTCTTCAGATCCACTAACTCCACAGTGGTCATTCTATATGGGGTCTTTGATATAGGTCCTGCACCAGGAATTAAGTCAATGGAAAACTCAATTTCCCGCTCTGGGGGATGTCCAGGTAAATCCTATAGAAATACATCAATGTACTCTTTCACTATGTGCACATCTTAAATTTTAAGATTTCTTTCCTCTCCCGTAGATATTGGTTTATCTTCCTCTCCAAGTATTGCATTCAATAGAGCTACTGGGGTTGGTTCTAGATAAGAATCAGGTGGCGAAGTTTCTACCCTAAAGATAAGAGATTATACACCATTTTCAAAAATTGTAACTTCCTTTTTCTTGCAATAAATCCTCGCATCAATATTTGATATCCAATCCATACCGAGAATTATATCAAATTCAGTCATGGGTATGATGATAAGGCTAGAAACTAAAGCATGTTTTGGTTTTTGGAGGGGGACTAGTCGACATGCCTTTGTGGAAATGATACATCTCATGGGAATTTTGACTGACAACTCCTTTCTCAAATCAAATTGGACATATCTAATTTTCTTGGAAAACTGAGAGGATATAAATGAATGTGATGATCTAGAATCAAATAAAGTTTTGGCTAAGTTTGAGGAAACAATTAAAGTACATGCCACCATGTCAATAGGAACTTCAACCTCCGTGATTGTAATCGCATAGGCTCTCCCTTGCTCTCTTGGCATTTTCTGAGGCATGTTTCCTTGGTGCTTAGGACACTCATTTGCATAGTGTCCCATCTCTCTGAAATTGTAGCATTGAACATCATTGAATTGTTTCTTCCCCTTGCATTCATCAGATCGATGACCCTTTTCTCCGCAGTTATAGCATACTCCCTTGCCTTTCAATCATTTCTTGGGATGATTCTTTCCACAGTTCTCACATAATAGGAAACTATTTGTTCCCTTGCTCTTCTTTGGTGCTTCTCCTTTTCCTTTATTATCATAATGCCTCTTCTTATCTTGGTTTCCTTTGAAAAAATTTGATCTACCAAATTCCTTCTCTGTTTTGATGGCACTTGATACAATTTCATCATATGATGAAAATGATTGAGAAGTCAGTGCCCTTCGAAGACTTGACTTAAGACCTTCAAAGAAATGATCAATCTTGTCTGCTGAGTCACGAACGTAATCCACGGCATACCTGGCTAGCCTTGTGAAGGTAGCCTCGTACTCTGCAACACTTTCTTCTTCCCTTTGTTTCAAGCTGAGGAAGTTCCTCTTCATTTCAGTTCGTTGCTCATGAGGAAAATATTTTTCGAATAATATTTCCTTAAAATTCCTCCATTCCATATCATCTATCTCTTCTTCCTCCGTGGTATTTTTAATCAAGGACCACCATTGATTAGCGTCACCCTTGAGACAATATAATGCCAGTACTACCTTTTCATTTTCATTGCATCTTAAAGTCATGAATATCTTTTCAAGGGACTTGATCCATTGCTCAGCAACCATTGGATTAGTAGTCCCACTGAAATATGGGGGCTTCTGCCACATGAAACAATCCAACACAAGTGTTGAATGGTTATTCGTTACAACTTGAGTAAGTTGTCCCAATATGTTCATGATCTGATCTGCTCCAACGTTGACTGTGTTGACTTTCTCAGTAGTGAGATCCCTACCTTGCCCACAAGTATTAATTCCCCTTCTTCCATTAGATGTCATTTCTAAATAATTTGATACACTATATTATTTTATGAATCTCAAATATAAAATCACTCAACATAGATTGAAATTCTATGCAAAGCTAATCTTATAAACACGGTTCCTCTAAGGAAAAATTTACATTAACTCATTCATAATGTCTTGTAAAGAAAACATGAATTATCCTATGCATATCCTCCGGGAGTGTCATAATCAAGAGTGCAGTAAGGCCCGTTGTCGTGCACCAGTCCCCATTTGAGTCTAGCTCAAAGCGGTGTTTTCGGGTTTTACCCCTAGATACATCTGTACCAGAGCCGCCTCTACCTGCTCGTATCCAGACAAGGACGTATTGCTTTTAATATCCACATAATTTATTCCTTACCAAAATATCAGGATGTTCTTGTATTTTAATCATCAAATACTACCTTAGGGCTCTGTTCCCTACTATAAATTTCCTAGTCCAGTTTCTATGTGTTCTACTAAACTTTCTCTGATACCAACTGTAACACCCCGACCCCTCTAGGCTGGAGTCGGTGCATTACTTGTGATATTGGCATGGTTACAAGGAATTAAATCCCGAAGGAATGATCATTTCAATAGTCTTGAAGAAACTAGATACATAGATGTAACTCAAATTACATTGGAAAAGGTTACAAAATATAATACATAACAAAAAACTCAAAACTGCATCCACAGGAACTCAAAAGAAGACCTTCTCTTCATCACCTGTCGAAGGTAGACAATGAAAGGGGTGAGCTCAAACGCTCAGTAAGGGTTACAAATAGCGGAAGCATGAGTACAATAAAAAGTTAATCACAATCAATCTAACATAATCAATATGGCATAGTGAATAAATGAATAACTAATGCTATTAATAAACTGAAAATGAAACTACATCCATAGATTTTGTCATAGTGAAAACCTCATGGACAATAATAATAAGTGATAATGAATAAAGAGAATGCTTATTAATTGGACATCATGTATCTGGCACATGAAACCATAATAGCATAAAAACGGTTTAGTTATGTGGGTAGAAAACCGTCTGATTTTTGGAAACAAATTCAAAGGGTCTGTCGTCAAACTGTTTTGTCTCATGAGACCTACCGATGCATCGAGGGGCTATAGCGGGCCCCACCCGCCACTAAATGTCCAAAACATTCTTTATACATTGATTCAATACAAGAGAAATATGCCTTTTCAATATCCGTATAGAGTAGAGTATACAGATTCATCAATATTACCATAATTAAAATATCTTTCCAAATAAACACCGTATGTAAAATGGTATATGGTTTAGACAACAAACATATCCATGACATAAGTTTATAGATATTTAATATAAATATAATTTAAAATGAAAAGTGATCTCAAATGGGCAGTAGGTACACCACATAAGGATTATTAGGTGCATAATACAATGTTAGTCACAAAGAAAAGGTCGTTGAGACAAAGTCCCTTACCACAATGTAATCAGTCGAATCAAATGACCAGAACTTAATGAACATCAAGTGAATCATTGAATAACATGAATATAAATAGAATAATGTTATTATATATCAAATGGTAGTACACATATACCACATATAAGAAATAAGTAATGAACAATGAAAATCTCACAGAAATGAAAGTGAGATGAGAAACCCCTTACCTTATGCTCGAGTGTGTTCTTTGTTTGTTTTAACGACCTGAATAATAAAATTTAGCTTCATTAATTAATATTTCCAGAACCTCCTATATGTGTAATTGATTTAGTATAACCTTATTAGGTTCATTCATGGCCATTTCTATGGGTTCAATTGGTTCAATTTTCATGTTTTGGAAGCATTTTCTCCCTTGATTTTCATGGTTTGTTACTTGTTCCCATGAATGGAAGTTCATTTGAAACATGGTTAAACATCCAGAATTGTTAATACATATTATTAACGAAATTATGGAGATATAAATGATCTAATAATGATTTTGGGTTATATACCATGATGATGATTCATTAGTTAAAACATTAATGATGTTCGTTTAGATCGTTTTAGTGGTTCTTTGATAATAACAACCTCATTTTGTTTTATAAATTAGAACCGTGAGTACCAAAGAATTACAGAACCATGGGTGAGTCATAACAGATATATTATAACCTGGTTCAACCATATAAATGGTTTCATGGCCATATTTGAAAGAATTAATGGAAATTGAGATTACATCATCTACGATGTCGGTAATTTGATACATCACGGACAATGTTTTTAATTCCTTGAACATGTGGGGGAAAGAAGAAGATTGATGATGAATTTCTCATTAACATTAGAACATCCAGAATATACAAGATTCTGGATATTTCATTCCTCTTGGGTAAGAAGAGATTAAGAATGAATAAATAAAGAACTCAAAATAAAAGAATAATTTTGAAATCGCTTACAAAAATTCGGCAGCCTAACGGCTACGCAACATGGTTTTAGAAAATATTAAAAAGAGAGGGGACAAAAGTCACCTATCCATAAATGAATCATAATATAGAGTAGATCAAGAATAAGAAGAAAAATAAGAACATGGTATGGAAACTTGAAAGATATACCTCATAAAAGAGAACTTGAAAGGAAAAAAGAATTAAATTGAGAATTTTCTTACCTTGTAGAGTAACCCTTAGAACTTGAAGGTTGGGACCTTGGGAGCTTGAGGAGAACTTGGGAGGACTAATATGAAAGTAAAGAGTCCAGAACTTCATTGAGAGAAAATTGGGAATGAATTCAATGAAGGGAAGAGTTGGTATTTATAGGAAAATTGAGGGATTATTTTAATAATTTCAAGGGACACCTCATGGGTGGTTTTTGCAAAACCATGGGCTTGCCCATGGTATTTTCCCATGGTATAAGCCACTTGGGACACCTCACTTCTTATTTAACTATTCACAAGTGAACCATATTTATGACATCATCATTATATCATTAATGATGTCATAAACGCCCTGAAACTAAAAACTGTATTTTTTACTATTCACTGAAAAATCAACTGTTTCAGAAAAATTCTCAAAATTCACCCTAACCATTTTTTGACGTGTAGAATTCAAAAGTGAAATCCATTTTTCAAAAATAATTTTCTAAATAATATTAATTTAATTTTTAAATAAAGTCATAGTTAATTTGTAAAATAACAATCTTAAAGTGCAATTAGTTTTATTTCTCATTGAAAAACTAATTAAGATCTCATTATCTTGTTGCCTTAAGAAAAATGAAATAATATTATTATTTACTATTCATAAGGGTCATATTACTATTCATATTACTATTCATAAGGGTATGTTACTATTCACCAAAAATTAAATTTGTTCTTTCAGACTCCAAATGACTTACTGATCACAACTCTAGATGACCATTTTTCGAAATTCAAAACATAGAAGTGGAAAATTTATACTTAATGGCTAGGTTTTAACTATATCCTAAATAACTTAGTGTTGTTTCGAAGGAACACAGTGATGAATAGAATGTATTTAACAGAAACATACCATAAAATGTTTGGGGTGCTACATACTTGGTTAGCTTATTTCTTTGAAAAATGAGGTGTTGAAGAATTTTCCTATGTGATACTTGAAAATTTAATTTCCCATTTGATCAATCACTTTTATTGAAATTGAATTTGAAGCATGGTAAGGTGAAAGTCCTTTCTAGTATGTTGAGATTCCATCCTTGAGGACAATTATGAATTCAAGTGTGGAGGTATTTGATAAGTATATTTCATGCATATATTTTATAATAATTTGATGCATTGATTCTGTGTTTAAATGAATAATCATGCCAATGTTGGACTGAAATGAGTTGGTTTATGTTTTATGGAAGGATTCAATGAATATTTGAAAAAGGAATGAAAAGAGGAGAAAATTAGAGCTAAAAAGACACTTCGCTTTGCTTCGCTTCAATCGTGGTGCGACACCGGTTTTTTGAAGATGAAGAGGAGATGGAAAATGAAGAAACACTATTAAATGATGTGTAACTTCATTACACGTCGTGACTTCATCAACTGAGGCTGCTGCCACCAGAGCAATTCATGGCATGCATACACGTTGTGAAAGAAGGTTACATGTTGTGAGTCCCCAATACACGTCATGAACAGAGTCAAAGATTCAAATCCACATACAAAATTCACGTAAATTAAAAATCACAGAGGAAATAGCGGATCGGGATTACACGACCTATAATGTGTTGGGTAGATCCCATCCAACGCCTATATAAAGTACCCCTAGTCACCCCCTTTGGCACCAATTCTAGATGGATCTCAATAAGGGACACCTACTGGAAGACGTGCCCACCTACTTCTCCACTTTTTGTAGGATTTTCATTTAATATTTTTCTACACCTCCTCATGGTTAGCATGAGCGAGTGATTTCTTTCTGCTGAAGCATGTGTGATGATGGTGAATTGATTGTATGAGGTGTTTTTGTGTTTTAATGCAATTCATGTTAATATTTCATATTCGTTCTTCAAATCTATCATTTCCATGATTTAGTCTTGCATGACCATTGTGAGCAGGGTTTGGGATTGAGTTTAATTTCATTATTTCTTTGAGCATGACCATTGCCTGAGATGATTGAATACATTTATTTAATATGAGATCTAGGGTCTAGATTTCCACCATAACCATTGGGTTTGTCATATCCCTATGTTTAAATAAGGTTTTGGGTTACACATCCTTTTCAATCAGAAGTATCTGGCCATGAGAAAAAGAGAGTTTGGGATGGAGTGTGTTTATCATGACCATTGGACTCGTTTAGACCCAATTCTGATGACTACATTATTCTTATTCAATTATTTCTTACCTTGTAAACCCATGAACCTGGATTCATTGCTGCCCGGCACGATTTTTATATTTTCTTCTCCCACTTCTTCCACAAATCAAATGATTAATAGCTTAGATTAAATTTCTAAAAATCGTAAATAGTTGGGTTTATCTTATTTAATTAATGTTTTCTCCAACCCTGTCTCTGTGGGTTCGACCTCGGACTTTCATATCCTATACTACCCTATTGTTTAGCAGTTTGTTTCATATTTTAAATTTATAAATTCAGTAACTTGGTGGGAATTAACGACGCCCATGGGGCTATCAGGCATATTCCCTCCTAGGGATGCACCTCCCGGATCTGTTTCAAGGGGTTCTCTGATCCATCGGTAAACCTTTCAGGTGTGACATCTTCCCTCCTAGAGACGCACCTCTTGGTTCCATCTCAAGGGGAATTATGATCCAACTTTTCAAGTGTGACATTTTCCCTCCTTGGGACGCACCTCCCAGATCTATCTCAAGGGGTGTTCTGATTCATCGATAAACCTTTCAGGTGTGACATATTCCCACCTAGGGATACCCCTCTCAGATCTGCCTCAAGGGGTGTTCTAATCCAACTATTCTGGTGTGACATCTTCCCTCCTAGGTACGCATCTCCCAAATCTGTCTCAAGGGGCATTCTGATCCAACCTTTTAGGTATGGCATCTTCCCCCCTAGGGATGCACCTCCCAGATCCATCTCAAGGGGCATTCTGATCCAACCTTTTATGTTTGAAATCTTCCCTCCTAGGTACACACCTCCTGGATCCATCTCAAGGGGCATTATGATCCATCAGTAAACCTTTCAGGTGTGACATCTTGCCTCCTAGGGATGCACCTCCTGGGTCCATCTTAAGGGTTGTTTTGATCCATCAGTAAACCTTTTAGGTGTGACATATTCCCACCTAGGGATGCACATCCTGAATCCATCTCAAGGGGAATTCTAATCCAACCTTTCTGGTGTGACATCTTCCCTCCTAGGGACGCACCTCCTGGGTCTATCTCAATGGGCATTTTGATCTAACATTTTAGGTTTGAAATCTTCCCTCTTAGGGATGCACCTCCTGAATCTGTCTCAAGGAGAGTTCTGATCTAATTAACTAGGTGTTACATCCTCCCTCCTATAGACATGCCTACCAGATCCATCTCAAGGGTCATTTTGATCCATTGGTGAAACTTTCAGGCGTGATGTTTTCCCTCCAAGGGACACCTCCTGGATCCGCCTCAAGGGTCGTTCTGATCCATCATGTAACAGACCAGAATTCTATCAATGAAATTTCCCTTATTATATATATTTAATATAGTATAAATCACATAAAATCACTTAGAGAACACAATAAAAACATTATAAATGAAGAATGAATGAAATAAGAGTTATTTCTAGATGCTAAGGATCTTATACCAATAGAATAGTAACTTGGCCTTTAGAATAGTAATGTGACACTAATGAATTGTAAACTGACCAAAAGAATAGTAATCGTACGAATGAAAGTATAAATAAAATTTATTCATCTTATAAATGAAAATATGGTATAACTATATCATAGTAAAAGTAAATAAATATTTTAAAAATTATTAATTAAGTGTCGATATTTTTGTAGGTCATAAATATTTAAATATAATTTTATAATTAATAAAATGATTTAAAAGAAATTTTATCTACATAAAATATATTCATAAATTAACATTTTATTGTCTTATAATTTTAGGATAATTTTATGAGACCTTAGTTAATTTTTCAAAGTGTTATAATAGTTGTTATAAATTTAAAATCTATATTTTTCAAGTAAATGATGATTTCAATTAAAAATTAAATTTATCATATTTAGAAAATTATTTTCACAAAATGGAATTCATTTTTGAATTCTACACATCGAAAAAAATGGTTAGGTTGAATTTTTGGGATTTTTCTAAAAAAAACTTGAATTTTTTGTGAATAGTAAAATGCGGTAATTTATGGTATAAATACATTATCAGTTAAATACACTATTCCTTAAGTCATCACTAATTTAAGCACCATAATCTACAACTTCCCTCCATTATTTTAATATATTTGATGATAATTCTCAAACTATTCATAGTTTTGAGCCAAAATAATAAATAAATGAATTAAATATTCAAAAATCACCCCTCTTCCCCACTATAAATACCACCCCTTCTCCTCAAACCTTACAAGCTTTGATCCTTGTCAAATTTCTACCCAATCCTCTTACCAAGTCCCTCCCCCATATCCAAGATCTATTTGTCTCGTCAAAATACCAAAACCAATCCCCTTAATAAGGTTCTCAAGGAGGAATATTCAAGAGGTAAAATTCTGTTCCTTTTCCTTTTAATTTCTTTTCAAGTTATTTTCTTTTATTATTCTCTCCTCACCTCCTCTCTCCAAATAATAATGATAAATCCAGTGTCATCTATATACTGTAACTATATCATGTTAATGGAATATCCTTCCTCAAACTCCTTTCTCTCTCTCTTCTATTTTAAAAACAAAATCATCGTCTGTGAGTTGCCGATTTGCAACATTCGTAAACGACGGTTTTTCACTCTTCAATTTCTCCTTCAAGGATGGTAATGAAACCATTTTTATGGTTAAAATAGACTATAATATATTAATTACAACCTATTTAATGTTCTAGAACCAGTATATATACATAATATTAATTCATACGACAAAACTAGTTCGTAATGATCAAAAAACCACCAAAATAATCTAAATGATTATCACTAATGTTTTATCTAATGACTCAACCTCATACCATATAACCAAATGAATTATATAACCATTTAATCTTTTTTATGTTCATTAATTTTATATAGATTCAATTTTGTAGAATTATACTCATTCCACATGAACTTCCATACTCATATACAAGTATACAGATCGTGAAAACCAAGGAAACAAACACTCCTGAGCAATAAATTGTATCTTATAACTCATAAAAAAGGCCATAAATGAACTTAATAAAATTATAATAAATAACATACATGTAGATAAGGTTATTAATTAATTAATTAATGGATTTAATTTGATTATCCAGGATGTTAAGGTCAAGTGAAAAACATATTCAAACATATGGTAAGGGTTTTCTTCCTGAACCACCATTTTCATTCGGGCTAGGCTTTCTCCCTCTATACACTAATGTAATTCTTTATTATTTTTATATATTACTTCTAAATTATATGTATATGTTCTAAAAACATATATCCATATCATTTCATCTTTCATTTATGGGATAATACATGTTTTACAAGGCTCCTTTCTCAATTCTTCCCGATATGCATGCTCGGTTAAAGGGATTGTCTCGATTTCTTAGCCATTTTCAAGTATCATCCATAATCTGTTTTAAGACACCATTATTTTTCTAAAATAAATAATTTTATCATGAAAAAATATATATTTTCATATCTGGTATTATACAAACAATCATGACAAATAAAAATGATTTTCTAAAAGAACTCTTCTTTGTAAAGTAAAAGTGTTATTTCTCCCAAGAATTCCTCGATGATTTTATTAGAGTATTTTCATCTATTTCAAAACCTATATTGAATTTCATGCTTTATTTATATTAATATCTTATAATTATCATATTACATATTTTATTAAATGGTTTATGATCATTTTGACTATGGATGTGCTATCTTGATACCACAGACCATGTTATTCGTAATGGTTAGTGATTATGTTTACAGATTGGGGAAAGTTATTTACATTTCATATGTATATGTTATTTATGTTTAACCTCATTCATATGAGGAATGAATTGGACTTAATAAGTGATGGTTGGGGCCCGATATAGCCTCTCGATGCATTGGTAGGTCTCATGAGACAAAACATATATGGACTTGGTCGAGGCCTTGCCCATTTTTAGATATGGTTTCAGTCGAGGTCGTAATCATTTTCAGATGTCCAGGATGAGGCCTTAACGATATTTTTCAAATGTTTGTCATATTTATTACCTCATAATGATATTATTAATTGATTATCCATGTGAATATTTGACTAATAGAATATACATGGTTAAGATTATTTGTCATGTGAATTCTTATATGGCATTATTTATTCAGCTTTTATCCTTGCCATATCATGTTCAAGATTATGTTCTAATGACATATGTTTTTATGGCTTATTGTTTATATTTTCTTTTGCTATATTACTTACCCTTACTGAGCATCTGAATTCACCCCTTTATTATATTTTATTTTTCCCTAGGATATGAAGATGAATATTATGAATGACTTGTATGATTAATTAAGAGTTTTTTGGTGTTACAAATAGATTTTCTGCATTGTTTTTCTTTTCAAGTTGTAATATAATGTTCCCATATGTAATCTAGATTCCAAAACTACTAAAATGATCGGTTTTTTGGGATTCGAGTCTTATATCTATGCCAATGTAAGAAATGCACCGTCTCTGGGCTACTGGGGTCGGAGTCTTTACCATTGGTATCAGAGGAATTTTAGTAGGAACCTAGGAAACTATATTTAGAAAACATAGATTATGGAACATAGCTCTAAGATAGAATTTGAGGATAAGAATAGAAGAACATCCTAAAATTTTAGTAAGTTGGAGATTATGTGGATCTTCCTAGTAATACATCCATGTCTGGATACTACAAGTGGACGTGGTTCTGGCACATATGTACCTAGGGGTAACAACTCCGACAAGGTGTATCAGGCCTGACTCGGGGTAACCTAGTACACAACAATGGGTCTTACTACGCACCTGGTTTGACACTCCTGGGGGATATGCCTAGGATATGTCACATTTTCTTTACAAACCATTATTAAGGATTCAAAAGTAAATATGACCTCAAAGAAACCATGTTTATGATTGTGAGATTAATTATCCATAAAATTTCAATTTATGTCAAGTATTTTGTTAGTTTGATATTATCCATTATGATCCATAGCCTAATCTAGTGTATGCCATTTTTTAGAAATGAAACATGGTGGAAGAAATGGAAACAGTATCAATGCACGTATCCCATTTAGGTATTTCCCTCCTATGCAAGACAATGATGTCGATATTAGAGTTGCGACTGGTGATGAGCAACTTACAACTATGTTCGGACAGCTAACTCGGGTTATGAACAATAACCTTACTCGTATGGAGCATCCTAATCCAAAACATGGAGAAGCAATGTCAGACCGCTTTATGCGACAACAACCTTCATCATTCAATGGGACTACAACCCTATTTGTAGATGAGCGGTGGATAAGTTTCTTAGAGAAGATATTTCTTGGTTTGGGAAGTAACGAAAGGGAGAAGGTTGTCATGGAAGTTTATCATCTATCAGGTGATACAGATCAATGGTGATAACTAATTCAAAACACAGAGGAGGAAGAAATTAAAAATATGAAATTGAGGGATTTTAAGGAAAATTTCCTAGAAAAATATTTTCCTCTCAAACAACGAGTGGATATGGAAAGGCAATTCTTGAATATGAGGGAAAAAAGGATGAGAATGCTGCCAAGAATGAATCCAACTTTACAAGGTTAGAAAGGCATGTTGCGGACTACATATGTAATCCAAGGAGCAAGATTGATCAATTCTTTGATGGTTTAAAACCATTCCTCTGAAGGGCACTAGTCTCTTAAAATTTATCACCGTATGAAGATATAGTCTCATGTGTTATCAAGACAGAGAAGGATTTCTTGAAGTCTTATGACTTTAAGGGGAAATAAGAGAAGAAGAGGGTGGTGGAGAAAAAACGGATAAAGGGAAGATTAAAAAAATGAATTTTCCAAGGTGCGATACTTGTGGGAGGAAACACCCTGGTACCTGCTTAAAAGGAAAAGAAGTTTTCTACAAGTGTGGTGGGAAAGGCCATAATGATCAAGATTGAAAAGGAAAGAAATAAGCTACCAATTTTCAATGTTACAATTGTTGGGAGATGGGATACTATGCAAATGATTGTCTAAAGGGTTAAGGAAACTTTCCTTAAAAAAGGTCATAGGAGTAATGACAAGATTATGCAATCACAACAGCTAAGGTTGAAGTTCCTAATGATGTGGTTGAAGGTACATTAATCATCTCCTAAAATTTAGCTAAATATTTATTTGATTCGGGATCATTACATTCCTTTATATCTTCCCAGTTTGCTTTAAAAATTAAATATTTCCAATTCTCCTTAATAAGGGAATTGTTAGTCAAAACCCCTAAGGGAAGTCTCATTGCAATAAAGATCTATCAGGAAATTCCCATTATGGCATATAAATGTGCTTTATCTACTAATTTTATCATCATACCTATGGTCGACTTTGATATAATCCTTGTTATGGACTAGATTTCAAAATATAATGCGGAAATCTATTGCAAGAAGAAGGAAATTAAGATTTGTGAGGAATGTGTAGATTCCCTTATCTTTAGAGAAGAAACATCATCGTCTGATTCTCATCTAGATCCACCCCCAATAGCTCTACTAAATGAAATTCTTAGGGAGCAAGAGAAAACATCATCTATGGATAAGGAAATAAATCTTCAAATTGAGGATGTACCTATTGTACAAGAATACATTGATGTATTTCCAGAGAATTTACATGGACATCCTCTAGTGAGGGAAGTTGAGTTCTTTATTGATTTAATTCCTGGTTTAAGACCTATATCAAAGACTCCCTATAGAATGGCCACTATGAAATTAGTAGAGCTGAAGAAACAATTAGATAAATTGAGTGACAAGGGATTTATTCACCCTAGAGTTTCTCCATGGGGAGTCCTTGTTCTCTTTGTCAAGAAGAAATATGGATCCATGAGGTTGTTCATTAATTATAGAGAAATCAGTGTTATTTCAATAAAGAACAAGTATCTCCTACCTCAAATTGATGATTTATTTGATCAACTTCATGGAACTCAATACTTCTTAAAGATTGACCTTCGATCTGGATATCATCAGTTGCGTGTGATGAAGGAAGATATTCCAAAGACAGCACTTCGAACCAGGTATGGACATTATAAGTTTACAGTAATGCTATTTGGACTGACTAATGCACCCTCGGATCTAATGAACAGAGTTTTTAAGGAATATCTTGATAAATTTTTGTCGTGTTTATTGGTGATATCTTGATATACTCCAAAAGCTATGAAGACCATGAGAATCACATGTAGATTGTTCTAAATACTCTTAGAAGAAATGAATTATATGGGAAGTTTAGCAAGTGTAAATTTTGGCTTCAATCAATTTCTTTTCTTGGCCATATTGTCTCTACGGATAGAATCTCAGATGATCGTGCGAAGACAAAGACAGTTCAGGAATGGCCTACACCAATGAACATAACCGAGGTATGTAGTTTTATTGGTTTAGCAAGTTATTATCAGCATTTTGTTTAGAACTTCACCTGATTAGCTAACCCATTAAACAAGCTTACTCATAAATGGATTAAGTTCATATAGACAAAAGAATTTAAAGAATGTTTTGAAGAATTTAAGAGGATATTAGTAAATTCTCAAATCCTGACTCTGCCATTGGGAAATGGTGGATTTGTGATTTATAGTGATGCATCAAAGAAATGAATTGGTTTTGGCCTTATACAGAATGATAAAGTTATTGCTTATGCATCAAGGTAGTTAAAAATCCATGAATAGAACTATCCAACTCAAGATCTTGAGTTAGCAGTTGTAGTCTTTATTCTGAAAATATGGAGACATTATCTCTATGGTGAAAGATGTGAGATATATGCATATCAAAAGTGCTTGAAATATATATTCTCGTAGAAATAACTCAACATGAGGCAAAGGAGATGGCCCGAGCTACTTAAGGATTATGATTGTTCAATACACTATCACCCAAGAAAGGAAAATAAGGTAGTTGAAGCATTGAGCAGGAAGGATCATGGAGTTATAAATAAAATGAGGATTGACAAGGATCGTGTGTACATGAATCTAACAAAGATGGATATGAGAATTATCAAGGTGAAACATCATTACTTTTTCAACTAGTTGCTCGACCATCTTTATTGGAAAGAATTAAAAGTTCTCAATGTGGTGATGAGAATCTTCAAAAGAAAATTAAAGTTGTGAATGGAAAATAGGATGACATCACTATGGATTTTGTCACTGGATTACCAAAAACCCCAAGAAAGAATGACGCAATATGGGTGATTGTAGATCGACTTACCAAATCTGCATATTTCCTCTATATAAGGGAGGATTTTCCATTAGAGTGCCTTACATGACTCTATATTAATGAAGTTGTGAGACTTTATAAAGAACCTCTCTTGATTAATTCTGCTCGTGATCTACAATTTACATCAAAATTCTGGAAAGGTCTTCAGAAAGCATTGGATACTAAGCTTTATTTGAGTATTTCATATCACCCTCAAACTGATGGGCAGTCATAAAGGATGATCTAAACTTTAGAAGACATGTTGATATCATTTTCACTTGACTATCAAGGTATGTGGGATCAGTATTTACCTTTAGTGGAGTTTTTCTACAATAATAGTTTCCATTCTAGTATTCAAATGGCACCATATGAAGCATTGTATGGAAAGAGATTTTGTACACTAACTTGTTGGGATGAAGTTGGTGAAAGGAAGCTTGTGGGCCCAGAGCTTGTGGAGGAAACAACAGAAAAGGTAAAGACTATTCAAAACCATTTCAAAACAGCTCAAATTAGGCAAAAGAGCTATGTCGATAATCAAATGAAGGATTTTGAATTTCAAGTGGGAGATCATGTTTTCTTGAAAGTATCTCCATAGAAGGGTGTTATAAGTTTTGGAAAAAAGGGAAACTAAGCCTCAAATACATTGGTCCTTTTAAAATTCTGGAGAAAATTGGAGTTGTTTCTTATCATTTGTCAATGCCACCTAGCCTTTCTAAAGTACATAATGTGTTCCACATATCATTGTTAAGGAAGTACATGTCAAACCCATAGTATGTCCTTGCTTATGAAGGAATAGAATTGGAACATGATTTATCTTATTATGAAGAGTCTGTCAAGATTCTAGACAGTAAAGAACAGGTGTTGAGGAATTGGACGACTCGACTGGTAAAGGTACTTTGGAAAAATCATAAAATTGAAGAGGTGACGTAGGAACTTGAGGATCTTATGATGAAGAACTACCCAAATATTTTTTTGGGGTGACAATCTGGAAATTTTGAGGATGAATTTTTTGTAGTAGGGGTGAATGTAACAGCCCAGAATTCTATCAATGAAATTTCCCTTATTATATTTATTTCATATAGTATAAATCGTATAAAATCACTTAGATAACACAATAAAAACATTATAAATGAATAATGAATGAAATAAGAGGTATTTCTAGATGTTAAGGATCCTACACCAATGAAATAGTAACTTGACCTTTAGAATAGTAATGTGACACTTATGAATTGTAAACTGACCAATAGAATAATAACCTTACCAATGAAAGTATAAATAAAATTTATTCATCCTGTAAATGAAAATATGTTATAATTATATCATAATAAAAGTAAATAAATATTTAAAAAATTATTAATTAAGTGCCAGTATTTTTGTAAGTCATAAATATTTAATTACAATTTTATAATTAATAAAATGATTTAAAAGAAAATTTATTTACATAAAATGTATTTATAAATTAATATTTTGTCTTGCGATTTTAGGATAATTTTATGAGACCTTAGTTAATTTTTCAGAGTGTTATAAAAGCTATTATAAATTTAAAATCTGTATTTTTTTAGTAAATGATGATTTTAATTAAAAATTAAATTTATCATTTTTAGAAAATTATTTTCACAAAATGGAATTCATTTTTGAATTCTACACATCAAAAAATGGTTTGGGTGAATTTTTTTGTTCGTGATAGCCTTTATCCCAGATGGAGATGTCTTTCGTGAAGGCCTACGCCCTTCACGAAGGAAGAAGGCCCTCTGGGGAACTTGAGGATTCGTAAAGCATTCAGCCTTTGTGAAGCACTCCTCCTATGAGTCGGTACTTCATCCTAAGGCAAGGTCACCCTGTTTTGCGAAGCATGATCATTCGTGAAGCCCTTGACCTCCGCGAGGAGCCCATGTCTTGTAGGACACGCCTTTGTGAGCCTCCAATCTTCAGGAAGCACCTCTTCTGGGCCTCTTCATGGTGTCTCCCTTCTGTCGATCCTCCTTCACGGAGGGTGAGTGCCCAGCTCCCCCGCACCCATCTAGGACTAGTTCAATTGCACCTCGAGCCCCCATGTGACCAGTGCCACCCATTCCTGTGTCCGCCCACTTCACCCCAAATACATCTCAAGTCTCCCACCTTCCTTTTTCTTCTAAGAATATGTATCATAACCCCTTTTGCTTCTATGTATAGGGATCGTAACATGGACCCCATGACTAACCACTCCTCCATGGAAGTGCCAACGCCATGCCCCTTTCAAAGGTGCATGGGCGGTGGTCAAATAAGCCCAAGGGATGAGGAGTGAGTCCCCCCACATCCGAGCTGCATGATGTAAAACTGCTTAGTTTCATGTACTAGTCATATAATGATAAACTACATGCCAACGCTCTCAGGACATGATGTAAAACTGTAGCCTTACCTCATTGTTTCTGACACTTTCACTGGGGCGTGCGCATCCGTTTGTTTGAGGACGACGCAACTGTTACCCCGCATTCCCTCTTTCCAAAGGCGGGCGGCATCCGTCACTTATTCAAGGACGTTTGCTCCTTGAACGAAACTGGGTGATGGGATGTTGGTTCCTCCTTCCGTGGATTCCTCCTCAGAACTCATCACCTAGTTCGGGTCTCCCTTATAGACTTAAGACGTTGTTCATGAAACTCTTCCCGGTTTCATGTCTTCATGGACGCCGGTTAATTACACTGCTTCTATTAGAACATTCCAAGGGTTTCGGTCAGGGCAGCAACCTTTGGTCAGGGGAGTAGTCACGTTGGACATCACCGGCGTGTCTGGAAGCTGGAACACTGGGGTGTCTGGGTTTCTTCCCCTTATGATGGGGCTTCTCGAGGGCGTGGAAGCCCAAGGCATCCCACGTCGAATGCGGGGAATTATATGTCATAGGCATATCTCTGAGGTTTTCCTCAGCTTCTCATATTTAACACAGGGTATGCCACGAGTTTAACGTTTAGCAGAGATGGATCAGACTGATCAGAACACTGGTGAGAGTGGATCAGAGGGGTGCAACCTCAAGAGGGAGCACTGATACTGGGGCTAACGCATGGTTAGTTACCCGATTGTTGCTAGAGGGAATGGGAAATGAGGTGGCGTGATCCCACCGGGACGTGGCGGCTCGGGTAAGAATCAAGATGGGTGTGGGTTATCGAGAGTGGATGGAGAATGAAATGGAACCGATGTGACGACGTCGGTGTTGGGTTTGAGCCTCAAAGAGACTTCCTACGTATCCCTGTGGCAGGGAATCAAAGTCCACGTACTTCGACAGGCGATGGGACACCTCAGGAGGCAACCCGTATAAATGGGACCCGGAGGAAGTGGAACCTCCGGGTTGGGGCATGAAATTGGGGTGCGTGCGGAGGACAGCGACCCGATGACATGTTGGGGCTTACACATGATTAGCAGACCGAGAGTTGGTCTGACGCCATAGGGGTGGACCAGAAATGTGGGTCCCAATGAAGGGAACTACAACGGCTTACCACTGGTTAGGGTTGACAACGGCTTACTACTGGTTGGGGTTCATAACGGCTTACCGTTGGATGGGGTCACAACGGCTTACTGTTGACGGGGTTGACGACGGCTTACCGTTGGATAGGGTCACAAAGGATTACGAAAAGGGTCACAACGGCTTACCGCTGGACGGGGTCACAACAGCTTACCACTGGATGGGGTTCAACCTCATAGAGGCTTCCTACGTACCTTGTCTAGGAGACAGGGATCAAAGCCCACGTAGTTCGAGCGGGTAAAAAAGGACCGATTGGAGTTGGGCTTGAACCTCAGGGAGGCATCCTACGTACCTTGTCTTGGCAAGGATCAAAGTCCATGTAGTTCGGAATGAGGCGTTGGTGAACCGACATGAAGTGGTCGGGACTAATGGTTGTTGAGCTTGAACCTCAGGGAGGTGTCCTACGTACCTTGCATTGGCAAAGATCAAAGTCCATGTAGTTCAGAACGGTGTGTTGGTGAACCGACGTAAAGGGGTTAGGACCAACGGTTGTTGGGCTTGAACCTCTGGGAGGCTTCCTACGTACCTTGCCTTGGCAAGGATCAAAGTCCATGTAGTTCGGAAGTGGTGTTGGTGAACTGACATGAAGTGGGTCGGGACCAATAGTTGTTGGGCTTGAACCTCAGGGAGGCTTCCTACGTACCTTGTCTTGGCAAGGATCAAAGTCCACATAGTTCGGGACGATGTGTTGATGAACCGACGTAAAGGGGTCGGGACCAACAGCTGTTAGGCTTGAACTTCTGGGAGGCTTCCTACGTACCTTGCCTTGGCAAGGATCAACGTCCACGTAGTTCGGGACGGTGTGTTGGTGAACCGATGTAAAGGGTTCGGGACCAATGGTTGTTGGGCTTGAACCTCTGGGAGGCTTCCTACGTACCTTGTCTTGGCAAGGATCAAAGTTCACATAGTTTGGAATGGATGTTGGGGGTTACGCTCTAAGGCAGACCAGAGAGGATGTCATGGTCGATGCTTACTCTAAGCCCACGTGAGTCATGCTCGGTGTGAAAAACAAGAGGTAGCAAAGACCTGACGATCATGTCGCAAAAGGTGCATCTGTGGGAAGTGGAGTGGGGCTTACACGTGAGTAGCAGCCCGGAGAGATAGAGATTGGGACTTACTCCATGATGGAAGCCTGAGTGGTGAAAAATCCCAACGGGAGAGGGATTTTGCACAGAAGAGAGGAGGGTTCTGGTGCCCATCCCCCCTCTGGTCTTTGGCACCGAAGAAGAAAGGAGGAGCAGGGATGCTGCCTCTCGTAAGAAAGGCTAGGGGCTTACACCAAGGCGGCTGTCATTTCCCCGCGGACAGACGTCGTTCCAACAAGGAGGATCTCATTCCATGTGAGGAATATTTCACTCCCATGGAGACTAGTGGGTGTAGAGAATGTTTGAGACGGGGCACCCCACGTGTGATGCACGGGGTGAGACCACAGTTTAACATCATGTGCTTGGGATGATGGCGTTTGGCAGTTTAACGTCCTGCAGCTCAGACGAGGTGAGTTCACTCGGCACCCCCTAGGACTTACATAACTGATACTCGTCCACCCTTGGGTGAGGGAAGGCATCAGCAATGACGTGTGAGGGGGTGTTGTGGAGTGATCCAATGAGGCGCCCACGTTAGCGTGGCTATGCAAAGAAGCAATAGTCATTAGCGTGTCTGGGTGCCGCTAAGGAGCGACAATGGTGGATGGGGCTTATGCATGGAAGTTGCCCGGGTGCCACTAAAGAGCGGCGATGGTGGATGGGATTTAGGCATGAAAGCTGCTCGAGTGCCTCTATGGAGCGGAAATGGTGGACGGGGCTTATGCAAGGAAGCTGCCCATAATGTCTTCCTCATGTCTGGCCATGAGGGCATCCCAACTCACTGGTGGGTTGAGGCATATAATTGAGGCATACACCTATGCGCTAGTGCACAAGCGGGACAATGCCAAGGGCGTTGGAATCAGTCCGAACAAAGGGAGATGAAAAGTGTGAATCACATGCCTGACATTCGGAATGCAGTGAGGGTGGCGTGACGATGGAGGATAACTATTGACTGTGTTCGAAACACAGCATCCATATCGCGTTAGCCTGAAATGGGGGGAAACAAATGAGGGTCGACAGTTGACGGTGTTCGAAACACAATACCTAACTCAAAGTGTCATCCAAAATCTTACGGGACGTTGGCCCAAGACGGTAGGTGAGCCGATGCGGCATGGGACCAGGCCATTAGGGGGTTCCTTAAGACATGAAAGAGGATGAGGATCTGAATGAAGGACACACGAAGCATGTGGTGGAGTGATGGAATGTTCAAAAGGTTTCCAACGCTCTTGAATTTACGCCAATGTAATCATGGCATGAGGCATCTTATGCTTAGCACATAAGGAATCTATTATTTGGAACAAGAGGCATCCTATTATTGAATAATATGGCATACTACAGTTTATAATTATGTAGAGAGGACTATTGGCATCTTATTCTTGGAGCATAAGGAATCTCTTGTTTGGAGCAAGATGCATCCTATATTTGTCACATAGGGAGTACTACAGTTTATAGTCATATAGATAGGACTATTGACATCTTATGCTTGGAGCATAAGGCATCTCTTGTTTAGAGCAAGACGCGTCCTATGTTTAGAACATAGGGTGTACTGCATTTTATAGTCATGTAGAGAGGACTATTAGGCATAAGGCGCTTAGTAATGGCTGGTGTTGGGACCTATGCAAGAGCGGCCCTTTCTGGTGGATCCTGGCATAGGAGTCAGGTGATGGGCGTTTGGATGAGTTGCTTGAGGAATGGTTCGACTCAAGGCACTCGGGAAATTGATGATGAGAATCTCAACTCACGACATGGGAAACAAACCAAGAGGAATATGTCGACTCAAGGTGTTTCATGGAGTGTGGAGGAGTATCTCAAATCATGGTATTCTATAGGGGGAAGGTGGGCGCACATAAGGGTGCAATGGAAAATGCCGACGTCCCGGCCCGAAAATTCGTGGTGTGACTCCATTTTTCATGGGGACGAGTGATGGAAGTGAAGGGGGACCGCAGCCCGGCACTGAACCCGAGTGGGGGTGCGGGGGCGTAGCCCCCGCGGTATAGGCCAGCAAGCACAGGCATGGATACTATTGCTCGTAAAATACGCCATATGCAAGATGGGTTTCGCGCAAGATGGAAGGATTGCGCACAATAGGGAAGGCCTGCGCACAATAAGGCAGGACTGCACGCAATATGGGAGATGTGCTCGCAATAGGGGAGTTGTGTGTGCAATAGGGCAAGAATTGCGCGCAATAGGGGATATTTGCGCGCAGTAGGGGATAGTTGCGCGCAATATGGAATGTGTGTGCGCAATAGGATAGGTGCAGCACTGGTACGCGCAAAATTGGGTACAGTAGCACTATTGCGCGCAAAAATGTTGTTTTGCATGCAAAATTGGGCACCTTGGTGCTTTTGCGTGCAAAAATGATGTTTTGCACCCAATATGGGGTTTTGCGCGCAGGCACGGAAGATGCGGACTTACATGTATTAAAGCAGCGGTCGACCTTCAAGGTCCCTCTGGAAGAAGGGGGTTGCACTTGTATTTATAGGCAAAACCTTGAATGTCGGTGCGCGTAAAATTCCGTTCCACTTTTGCGTGCAAATCCATTTTGCGCGCAAGATTCCATTTTTACGCACAAGATTCCATTTTTTACACGCAAGATTCCATTTTTGCGCGCAAACCCATACTTTTCCCTGAAACCGTCCTGGATGGCCATTTCCAGCAACCTGACTTCGAACGGCCATAACTTCTGATCCGTAACTCCGTTCAGGCTCCACGACCAGTCAAATCGAAGCTTTCAAAACGAGCTACGCTCCGAGATCATGTTTGGAAACATTCGGTGAATTACATGTACGCGTTTTCTAGTGCCAACATCCATGCGATGAACACGGGATGCCCCATGTACAATAATCATGGGATGCCACCCTCTCTCCCATCACCGGATATGAGTCCCCAGAAGGGCAGCTCAATGCGTAAGCCCCACACCACTCCAACTAAGAGCAATCCTCTTATGACGAGAAGCTTCCAAGCGTAATCCCCACACCATCACTCGCCGATGCTCCTTTCACGACACGAATATCCTTACTACATGATTCTAAACTGCATGGATCATTCCTATCACACGACCTTAAACTACAGCATCAAAATACATGGGTTTTGATCCCTATCTTCTAAACAGAGCACGTAGGACACCTCTCTAAGGTTCAATCCCAACCATGGTAAACTCATGGTGTCTCCCCTCCTAGGGACGCACCTCCTGGATCTGTCTCAAAGGGCGTTCTGATCCAACCTTTCAGGTGTGACATCTACCCTCCTAGAAACACACCTCTTGGATCTGTCTCAAGGGGCATTCTGATCCATCAGTAAACCTTTCAGGTGTGAAATATTCCCTACTAGGGACACACCTCCTGAATCCATCTCAATGGGAATCCTGATTCAACCTTTCTGGTGTGACATATTCCCTCCTAGGGACGAACCTCTCGGATCCGTCTCAAGGGTCGTTCTGATCCATCGATAAACCTTACAGGTGTGACATCTTTCTAACTAGGGATGCAGCTCCCAGATCTGCCTCAAGGGGTGCTCTGATCCAACTATTCATGTATGACATCTTCCCTCCTAGGGATGCACCTCCCAGATTTGTTCAAGGGCCATTCTAATCCAACCTTTCAGGTGTGACATCTTCCCTCCTAGGGACACACCTCTCGGTTCCATCTTAAGGGGTGTTCTGATCCATCGGTAAACCTTTCAGGTGTGACATCTTCCCACCTAGGGACATACCTCCTGGATCCGTCTCAAGGGGTGTATTGATCCAACCTTTTAGGTGTGACATCTTCCCTCCTAGGGACGCACCTCCCAAATCTATCTCAAGGGGCATTTTGATCCAACCTTTCAGGTGTGACATTTTCCTTCCTAGGGATGCACCTCTCATATTCATCTCAAGGGGAATTTCGATCCAACTATTCAGGTGTGACATCTTCCCTCCTAGGGATGTACCTCTCAGATTTTTCTCAAGGGGCATTTTGATCCATCAGTGAACCTTTCAGGTGTGACATCTTCCCTCCTATGGACACACCTCCCGAATTCACCTTAAGGGGTGTTTTGATCCATCCATCTCAGATTCGCCTTAATGGGCATTTTGATCCATCAATCCTATCTCCATAAGACATTAAACTCTTGCCCCGATACGTCTCAACCAGACATCCTGATCTATCTCCACGTGACGTAGAACTTGTGACTTGACCCAAAATAGCTACACTATACATAAACATGGGATGTCTGAGTTAAAAAGTCTTGGAAGACTTATGCCCCTGGCATTGTTACCTCATGATCGACACAGGATGCTTTAGGTTCCGCGCCTAAGATGCCTCATATGAGATTCCCTCCTAAGAGAAAGATTCATAGGTGGCTAATGCGCCCAACATTCTGACATGCCCAGAGATGTCCAACGTGACTACTCTCCTGATTGAAGGTTGTTGCCCTATCAGACAGAAGCAGTATAATTGACCAGCGTCCACAAAGAGATGGCACTAGGAATGAGTTCCACGAACATGACTTTACTCTGTGAGGGAGACCCAGACTAGGCAATGATTCCAAATAGGAATCCATGGAAGGAGGAACTGACATCTCATCATCCTGTTTCGATCAAGGAGCAGACATCGTTATTGAATGTGATGAAAGTCGTCCGCCTTTGGAAAGCAGGAATGCGGAACAACAATTCCTCCAACGTGCACATCATATGTCAACACACGGGTGGGTCCCAGTGAAAGTGTCGGAAACATTCATGTGTTCCCAACATGATGCATGCCTCATAAATTTCATGAGTTCCTAAAATGATGCATGAATACACAACCCCGTGTCATACTAGCCCATGAGTAAAATCTCAAAAAACAATAACAATCACACAACAAGTGATTCACCCATTGGTGAAATAACATCCAACTGTAATAGACAAATATAAAGAACAACAATCTCACACAGGGAACTTGGATTTTCCCCCACACATGTGTTAGTTACACCCATGCATGAGCTCATTGTCAGGCATGACACATCCTAGTCTTATGTCTACCTTTCCCAAATATTAAGGCAACGGAAAAGAAATGCTCAGATACCACTTAGTAAAATATTAGCATGGGAGACACTAAATCGGTGCCCCGATCCAGTTTGTTATATGGCCTCAAGCGCATCTCCCCATACGTCAGAGGCTTCCAGCTAATAGCAAGGATCGAATAAGGTACATGGGGAGATTATACCCTCTTTACAAGAGTAAGACAACAACAACAAAAATCAAAATAAACAATAACAAAAGTAACAATGATCAATAACAAACAATAACCATGCATCACATAATAAGATACCAAAACTAGATAAGTTCCCACAACCAATACAGAAAACATGTCATGTCATACTAATGTCATGTGTCAAGGGAAACCAAAATAAGACACTAAATATGATCCCCACAACAGGTCCTGAAAGCATGTATGGTCCCCTCATCCATGCTCCAACCCAAGTCAACCATCTATCGCAGGGATCTTGCCCTTATCTGGATCTGCAACCATGAAGTCTACTCGGGTACCATTGGCGACCCAAGTAACGTGTGAGTACAACTCAGTAAGCCACCACCAATGGTGTCTAAAGTAACATCCAGTCTAATAACAGTAACAACGAATGTAGAAGAAAAAGGGAAAAAATAATGTAAAACCTCAAGATTTTTATGAAATATTTCTCTTTAAAATAATTTGATTTCTTCGATAGCTTGCATTGTACGTAACACTGAGTTTAAACAAACTGTGATATACTATTAAAATATTATTATTTTAACACGACTGGTATAACATACCCATTGAATCGGCAAGTATGAATAAGAATAACCATATTATGAAATATATGTGAAGGTTATATTTAATACAAATTTATTTATTAATAAACACTCAAATATTTGTAAAGTCGTTTCATTCTTCGAAAATATGTTTTTTTAAAATGATTTTTAGTGCTTTCTATGAGAAAATAAATATGGGGGGAAGCCTCTTTGATAATCTTGCAGAGTACCTTGAAACTCTAAACGCATTGCTGTTGGAGGACCCTACGGAAGCCTGGTGACTCGGGGTGCTGGGCCACAGGGAGTGTGGCCAAATCAACTAGACGACATTGCTCGCCAATGTCTTCAAAATGTGCTTGGCTCCTGGGATAAACCACTCGCTGATGACGAAGGCGGAAGTGCGTCGCCCAGAGGGTTTGGCGGAAACACTCAACTTCCTCTGGGGTGAGGGATTTCGGCGCGCAGAAATTCGGCGCTGCCACGGGCCAGAACATCTCAGGGAAGTGGTCCGCTGCGAGGATATTTCATAAGATCCTTGGCTCGGATTCAGGGCCTGGCCCTTCATTACCCCACTCGTCAACCGAAGGCGACTGAGGAACTGGGAGCGGTACTGAGACAAATCGCTGGGACGACAGGCTGGTCGGTGGCGAATACGGCGAACGGGCTGACTGGCCGCCGAATCTTGGGTTTTCCTCCGAAAAGTGTAGCGACCTGGCCGCTACGTCGCGATAAGATGGACTGACTGCCGCAGTTCCTCGCATAGGGGCTAGGGCTACTTGCGATAGGCAGCGCTGCTGCTCGCCCGCAATTGGTCCCCAGAACAACTCTCTGTGATCTCTAGTCAAGGTAGAGATCGCTTCTGGTGATGACGGTGGTGATTGCACAACCGTAACCTGCGGGGTTTCCAAATTTTCATCCGCCTGGATATACCTGCAGAGGGAGGTGGGAATCCGATGAACCTCTTATTTCGGGAGTACTAGGCTAATGCGCCTCATTCCTGCCCCAGCCCTTGACTCGGATGAGTGAGGGGAGGGTTCCCGCACTGAGTCGTATTCCGCTTCGGAGTCTGAGAAGCGGACTGGTTTGATCTCTGTCTGGACCTTCCCTGAGTCCTTCTTATAGCGGCGACGACCTGCCTTCCTGCCCCTGGATGGCTCTTCTGGACAGGGCAGATTTCTGACACGAGGAGGTCCTTCGTCCATACTTATGCTGGGGCGGGGAGGACTTCCACCCAAAAAAGTCGGGGTGTGAGGAGCATCGGGGCAGATATCAAAAGAGATATGGGGAGGACCTATGTGGAAAGTGCTGGAGTGGGTAGGACCTCCGCTCGAGCACATAGGAACACGGGTGGGACCCCATGCTTGTTCCCTCTGATGACATCAGTATGAGGAGGGGCCTCGTACTGGTCGATCTGAACACGGGTAGGACCTCCGTGCTGGGCGCTGGTGAGACGAAGCCGACCCTCACTCCTCTGATTGCTGGGGCGAGGAGGACCTTCGCCAGCTGCTACGAGGACACGGGGAGGGTCCCCACGTTGAGGAGTGACCGGATGTGCAACGTCCCCATACCAACGGTCTGTGGCGGGAGGAATGACTCCATATCCGGTGTAGTGGGCACGGGAAAGACTTTTGTGTTGAGCGTCATTGTCGCGGGGAGGACCCTCATTTGGACTGAAGGTGGCACGGGGCAGACCTCCATGTCGAGCTTGTAAGCGGGGAAGATCTGCGTTCTCTATGGTAGTAGTACGGGGAGGACCTTCGTACTGGGTGTCGTTGCCACGAGTTAGTCCACGGCGGCCACTGCCTGTGTCGGCGACCAAGAGAGTCGACCCAGCCTACCCATGGGGCGGTTGGGGCCTCGATCCAGGTCGGACATATGAATGTCCCTCTTCAGCATACACAGGGAGTGGGTGGTATGCGTCAGCGGTGGCTCGGGCCACAGTAGCCGCTGACGTTGACGCCCCTTGGCGGGCGTCCTCTTCGGCTTGCGCCCGACGCTGGCGTCGGGTTAGACGGACCGAAGCCGGTGGTGCAGGTTCATGGCTTACCTGCTCCTCGGCCAGTAAGACTGGGCGGCGGCGCTGACGCGGCCGGGTGGGAGCCCTCGCTGGGAGCCCCTGGAATGCGACTCTAACCGGGCTGGCCTGGACATCCCCTACCTCATCGACGTAGGGCAGGGAGTCGTTGAAGCGTTCCGGGGATAGGCTCTCGAAACATTTATATGTTGGAGTGGGGAGCAGTGGCTCCCTGCGCAGCCCTCGGGGGCGGCGTTGATGACGAGGCGCAGACGCCACTAAATCCAGGCAGGCCATATCCCGAGTCGGGATAAGACCCTCCTCGTACCGGCGTATGAGGTCATTGATCACCCTTCGTTGGATGACCTCGGATGGGGAGATGGGGCGTGCGTGCCACATGGTCATGGGTGTAGAGGTCGTTGCGGAAGAGGCGGAGCCGCACGGGACTGTTGCGCTGGTACTGCCCTTGCCCCTGCGTCGGTGGGCAGATGTTGATCGAACTCCGGATGCAGCAGCTTGGTTCCTGAAAGCAGAGAGATTAACTCATCAGTGCTGAGAGAAAAAGGAATCGACGACTAGTGTCCCAGCGTCATTCCGGCTTCCATTGCCGGTAAGATGGATCCACGCTGACAACGTCGCAGATCGGGACGTCCAACGTTCTACTGCCCCAACTTCTGGTGAGTTTCACGCCAGGCCCGCTATTTGTTTGGCGGGACCCGGTGTCAGATATCTGGATCTGTTGACACGCTAATCCACTGATGGATCGAACACTACTAGTCTCCATATTGAGGAG
Organism: Viscum album; assembly: GCA_963277665.1. Taxonomy (NCBI): domain Eukaryota; kingdom Viridiplantae; phylum Streptophyta; class Magnoliopsida; order Santalales; family Viscaceae; genus Viscum; species Viscum album. The sequence goes on along the minus strand of OY728119.1, from coordinate 1,317,864,661 downwards.
AAGACATTCACATCGGGTTCACCATTTCTGTTTCCAACACTTTCGTCGAGTCGCGCGCATCCGTCTGTGGAGGACGCGCAGCTGTTGCCTCGCATTCCCGCTTTCCAAAGGCGGGCGGCATTCGTTCCTTATTCTGGGACGTTTGCTCCTTGATCGAAACAGGATGATGGGATGTCGGTTCTTCCTTCCGTGGATTCCTCCTCGGAACTCGTCACCTAGTTTGGGTCTCTCTTATAGATTTAAGACGTTGTTCGTGAAACTCTTCCTAGTGTCATATCTTCATGTACACCAATTAATTACACTGCTTCTGTCGGAACATTCCAAAGGGTCCAGTTAGGGCAGCAACCTTCGGTCAGCGGAGTAGTCACGTTGGACATCACTGGCGTGTCCGGACGCTGGGACACTGACGCGTCTAGGTTTCTTCCTCTTATTATAGGTATTCTCAAGGGCACGGAAGCCCAAGGCATCCCACATCGAACGCGGGGGATCATATGCCATGGGCATGTATTTGAGGTTTTCCTCAGCTTCCCATGTTTAACACAGGGTATGCCGCGAGTTTAACGTCTAGCGAAGACAGATCGGACTGACCAGAACACTGATTAGAGTGGATCAGATGGGTTCAACCTCTGGAGGGAACACTGATGTTTGAGCCAATGTATGGTTAGCTTCCTAATTGGTGTTAAGGGGAATGGGGAATGAGATGGCATGATCCCACCGGGATGTGGCGGCCCGGGCAAGAATCAGGACGGATGATGGAGTGTTGAATGAAGTGGATGGATAATGAAATGGAATCGCCATGAGGATGACGATGAATTTGGGATTGAGCCTCAAAGAGGCATCCTACGTATCCATGTGGCAGGGAATCAAAGTCCTCGTAGTTCGTCTGATGATGGATTTCCGCCGATTGGGGATTTCAACGGCTTAACGTTGGATGGGGATGTCGACAGCTTACCGTTGGACAGGGTCGCGACGGCTTACCGCGGAATGGGGTCACAACGGCTTACTGCTGGATGTAGTTGACGGCGGCTTACCGCTGAATGGCGTCGCAACGGCTTACCGATGGACAGGGTCGAACCTCAGGGAGGCTTCCTACGTACCTTATCTAGGAGACAAGGATCAAACCCACATAGTTATCGTGGGATGGGGGTCGGTGAACCGACGTGAATGGTGGCATGGGGCCCAGATAGATGGTGGGCTTGAACCTCAGGGAGGCTTCTTACGTACCCTGTCTTGGCAAGGATCAAAAAACCTCGTAGTTCATGGTGGTGTGGGAACCGACGTGAAGGGGGTCGGAACCAATGGGTGGTGGGCTTAAACCTCAGGGAGGCTTCCTACGTACCTTTCCTTGGCAAGGATCAAAGACCACGTAGTTCAGGTATGGGTGTGGGAACCGACGTGAAGGGGGTCGGAACCAATGGGTGGTGGGATTGAACCTCAGGGAGGCTTCCTACGTACCTTGCCTTGGCAAAAATCAAAAACCACGTAGTTCAGATATGGGTGTGAGGCTTACACTCTAGGTTGCCCAAGGTGTTGGTGAACCGACGTGAAGATGGTCGGAACGACAGGGGTGGTGGGCTTGAACCTCAGGGAGGCTTCCTACGTACCTTGCCTTGGCAAGGATCAAAGACCTCATAGTTCATGGTGGTGTGGGAACCGACGTAAAGGGGTTCGGAACCAATGGGTGGTGGGCTTGAACTTCATGGAGGCTTCCTACATACCTTGTCTTAGCAAGGATCAAAGATTACGTAGTTCAGGTATGGGTGTGGGGCTTACACTCAAGGTTGTCCAATGTGTTGGTGAACCGACGTGAAGATGGTCGGAACGACCGGGGTGGTGGGCTTGAACCTCAAGGAGGCTTCCTACGTACCTTGTCTTGGCAATGATCAAAGACCACGTAGTTCAGGAGGGGTTGGTGAACCGACGTGAAGATGGTCGGTACGACCGGTGGATGATGGGCTTAGACCTCAGGGAGGCTTCTTGTGTACTTTGTCTTGGCAAGGATCAAAGACCATGTAGTTCAGGTTGGGCGCGAGGCTTACACTATAGGCAGCGCATATGTCATGGTTGATGCTTACTCTAAGCCCATGTGAGTCATGCTCGGTGTGAGAAACAAGAGACAGCAAAGACCTGACGATCACGTCGTGAAAGGTGTGTCTGTGGGAAGTGAAGTGGGGCTCATGCGTGGTTAGCGACCCAAAGAGGAAACAGGGTCTTACGCATGGTTCGCCGCCCAGGGAGATAGAGATTGGGACTTACTCCAGGGTGGAGGTCCGGGTGGTGACAAAGCCCAGCGGGAGAGGGATTTGGCACCCAGGAAGAGAGGAGGAGCAGAGATACTACCTCCTGCAAGAAAAGCTATGGGCTTACACCAGGGTAGTTACCCTTTCCCCGCGGACAGACGTCGCTCTGATAGAGGATCTCATTCCATGTGAGTAGCAATGCAAAACGGGCTGCGGGCCCGCAGGCTAAGCGGGATTGGGGCGGATTTGGGGCGGGGCGGGTTTATTAAAAATAACCCACATTTGAAGCGGGCTTTTATGGATAGCCCGCACGGGCTGCCAACCCGTTCAGGTAAACCCACACGTATCAGGCTGACCCGCGGGTTATTTTAATTTTTTTATAATAATTATTATAATAATTAAATTTTCAAATTTCATTACCGAGGTATCGACATGCCCCCGTGTGCTGCCTACCTCCTCTCTTTTTCCCAACATCTCTTAATCCAATGAATACCTCCCCCGCGTGGTGCTGCCTGCCTCCTCTCTTTTTCCCAACATCTCTTAATCCAATGAATCCTCGAAAACAATCCCGCTTCGTTGCCGCCTCCTATCCCCATCATCTATCATTTTTTTTATTTATCCAAATTCTACTCTCCACGCAGTCGTCCTCCGCGACCCCGGCCACGCCCTCCTAAAGCCCAGGCGACTTCCCCCCGTCATCCACGACCCCGGCCACGCCCGCCCCCAACCACCTCCGCCACCCCGGCCACGCCTCGAGGCTCCAAGCCTTCCCAGTCTCCTCTGCGAGCGACCCTGGCCCGGCCGCGACCCCCCGCCTCTTCCACCTCTATTATCCCCGCTCGGCCTCCGCCTCCTCCCTTCGCCACCCCGACCACCCCGGCCACGTCCGCGCCAACCTCGTGACGTTGAACCTTCCCCCGCCTCCTCCTCCGCGACCCCAGCTCGTCTGCAACCCCCGCCTCCGCCACCTCCGCTATCCCTGCTCGTCCTCCTCCCTCCGCCACCCCGGCCACCCCCCGCCAACTTCGCGCCAACCCCGTCCGACGCGACGTTGAACCTTCCCCCGCCTCCTTCGCGACGCCAGCTAGTCCGTGCGCCGCGTGACCCCCGCCTCCGCCACCTCTGGTATCCCCGCCCGGCCCCCACCACCTCTGTGCCAACCTCGCCCGACCCCGAGCCCTCCCCCTTCTCCGCGACCCCAAACCAACCGCACCTTCACCTCCGGCGCCTACCCCCCCCCCCCTTCGCCGCTTTTTCCGCCGCGACCCCCCGCCTCCTCCGTCGCCACCCCCACCCCTCACCCCAGCCCGCTCTCGCTACCCCTTACCTCATCCGCCTTTCACACCTCCTCTGCCACTTCACTCTCCTCCGCCACCCCCTGGTTTCTCGGCCTGCCTCCTCCGGCGCAACACCCAGGTAACAACCCCCCTCCTCCTCCGATGCAGCGGCGACTCGACGAGCCTGCCTCCTCGGGTACTGCAACTGCGAGGCAACTGACCACCGGTCCACCAACTTCTTTCCTCTGTTACTTCAACCGCGGCGCCGGCGAGGTAAGCACGTAGGTGATTTTTATTTTTAAATTTTTTGATTTATGATAAAGTATTTTAATTTTAATTTTTAATTTTTAATATTTTTCATATTTTTGTTCTACATATCTCATAACATTTTAATGTAAATTTAAAAAGTAACTTATAACATCAATAAATATTATCACATCTTTATTTGTTAATTTAAAATGCAATTATTATTTTTAATATATCTAAATCTAAAAAATAACTTATAACATCAATTCATAACTTTTTAATATTATTTGTTATTTTTTGAAATTATGATTTTTTTTTCATAATTTCAATTTAAATAAAATCATTCATTTTTTAATTTTTAATTTTATAATATTTTATTAGATTAACACATTTTATCATTTATTTATTTATATTTGAATTATTAATTATTAATTTTTATTGATTAACATTTATGCTTGTTAAAATATATTTCTTTTAACATTTAGTGTATTTTTTACTCATAAATAATTGTATTAAAAAAACTTTATGTAAATTATTTCGCTAATATAAATATAGTATTTTGTTATTGTAGGTTATCTTAAACATGTATCAACTTCAAAATGATGTCGAATTAGAACAAATTCATAGCATTAATGATAGTAATTCAATGATACATGGTGATGGTGTGGATAACGCTTGTCAATCTAGTCAAGCCATGGATAAAGATGGAAATAAAAATGATGATGTTCAAGTTGAACCAAAAAGATCAAAAAAGACCACATCTGACGTTTGGAGTTATTTTGAGCAAATGGGTGTAATTGATGAAAAACCTAGGGTCAAGTGTAAAGAATGTGGATAAGTATTGGTGGGAGGTGGAAGGAAATGTGGAACATCAACTTTGTCTCATCATATTGAAAAATGCAATGAAATCAAAGTATTAAAAGATCAGTTTGTTTCTTCAATGATCTTGGACCATTCAAGAAAGTTACGGAATAAAAAGTTTGATTCAAAGATGTTTCGGGAAAATATGGCAATGGTCATTATAAAACATGACCTTCCATTTAAATTTGTGGAATATGAAGGAGTTAGAGAAATCTTCAATTATTTGAATCCAAAAGTGAAGTTTTTTTCTAGAAGTACTGCAAGTTCAGATATGATGGAAGTATATAATCAACATAAAAAAAATTGAAAGATATTTTGTCAAACATTGGTGGTAGGATATCTCTTACTTCTGATTTGTGGGCGACTTGTACTAGTAAGGGATATCTTTGTCTGACTGCTCATTATGTTGATTTGGAGTGGCAGTTAAAAAGCAGAATTCTTTTTTTTTTATTGACATGCGACCTCCACATTCTGGTGTTGAATTGGCAAAAAAAGTGAAAGAAATATTAGTTGATTGGGGTATACAAAAAAAATCTCTCTTACCCTTGACAATGCTTCTGACAATGATATCATGCAACAAAAGTTGAAAGATCAATTGAATTTGAAAAAGAATTTGCTTTGCATGGGTGAATTTTTTCATATTCAATGTTGTGCCCATGTTTTGAATCTTATTGTTCAAGAAGGCCTGAAAGTTATTGATTCTGCATGTCAAAAAATTAGAGAAAGCATTTCTTATGTTAAAGGTTCTGAGGGTAGAATGACTTGTTTTCAAGATTGTGCAAAAGGTGTTTCGGTTGATAACGGTGTGATTTTAAGATTGGATGTGCCCACTAGGTGGAATTCTACTTATACAATGTTAGAAAGTGCATTGAAGTATAAACATGTTTTCAATAATTTGGATATTGATAATCCAAATTATAAGAATTGCCCTTCAGAAGAAGAAAGGGAAAGAGGTGAGCTGCTTTGCAATTTTTTGAAGCCTTTTTATGATATGACAAATTTGATTTCTGGATCCACATATCCTACTTCAAATTTATACTTCAGTCAAGTTTGGAAAATTGAGAGGTTTTTATTGCATAATGTCAACAATGATGATGATGTCATTAGAACAATGTCGTGCAATATGAAAAGAAATTTGATAAATATTGGAGTCATTATAGCATTCTACTTGCAATGGCAGCTGTGTTTGATTCTCAGATTAAGTTGACAATGTTGGAATTTAGCTATCAAAGTATTGATTCATTTCATTATCAAGAAAAGATTTCTATGGTGAAATACAAGCTATATCAGCTTTATGAAGAGTATGCAAAGGATTTTCCTTCTATTTCATCAATGAAAACTAATCAAATGAGTTCATCTTTTGCTTCTCTTAATTCTTCAACAAGGGAAATTGCTGATGTAATTGATGTAAGTTTAATTTCTTATCATTTAAATCATTATTTGTGTATTTTATTTCATTTTATTTTATTTAACTTTTTTTGTCTATATATTTTTGTAGATGTGGATTGATCTAAAAAATAAAGTTGTTGGCCCAAATGATACAAAATCTCAATTGGATATTTATTTGGAGATGTCATTGGTAGATATGTCAATTTATAGAAATCTGAATGTGCTCGATTGGTGGAAGGATGAAAGTAAAAGATTTCCTATTTTATCACTCATGGCATGTGATTTGTTAAGCATTCATATTACCAGGGTGGTCTCAGAGTCCGCTTTTAGCATTGGAGGAAGGGTGTTGAATAAATACAGGAGTCGTCTTCTACTAAAAAACATTCAAGCATTAATATGTGTTCGAAGTTGGATTCATGGTCTTGAACCTATTGGTAACTTTATCATTATTATATTTTATCATCTTATATATATAATATTTATATTTACATTTATGTTCTTACAGGATTGGATGATGAAAAAATGGAATTTGGTTTGGAGGAAGATTCTAGTTCTGAAAGTATATATGTGGAAAACACAAGTACCCCTTCGATTTCTTAAATGTATGTCTTCCTAATAATTAATAATGATCTGTTACTTTTATTAATATATTTTCATAAGATTTTTTATCAAAATCCAATACTTTTATTTTTTACTATATTTTTTATTTTTTATTTATTTAAAAATTTATTTTTAATTGTGTTTTGATGTAGGATTTGGAGGAGTCATTAAAGGAGACAATGGTGCATGTAAAATTGGAGAACCATGTGAAAGAGATCATCCTCATTCTATATTTTTTATTGAGTGTTGTATATTTTATATTTCTAACCTTGGTTGTGAACATTTGGACTTTTTATGCTAATCATGGACAATTTTATAATGAGGTGAAATTTTTAATATTCATTACAATCAATTTTTAAATTAATTTTTTATATTTTTAATCTCTCATTCTCATATTTTCCAACCATAAATCCACTAATTTTTCATTAGAAGCCTATTAAAATGTAAAAAATTATAAAAACAATAATGAATGCGAGTTGCCCGCGGGCCCGCCCGCATCCGTTGTGGGGCGGGGCGGGCTTGATAAATCCACCCGTTTTTTATGCGGGCTTTTGCGGGTCTAGCCCACATGGGCTCAAGCCCGCGCGGGCTTGGCCCGCCCCGCCCTGCCCTGCCCGTTTCGCATTGCTACATGTGAGAAATGATTTCACTCCCGTGGAGACCAGTGGGCATAGAGAATGTCCAAGATGGGGTACCCCGCGTATGATACACAGGGCGAGGCCACAGTTTAACGTCATGTGCTGAGGACGAAGGTGTTTGGCAGTTTAACGTCCTGCTGCTCGGACGAAGTGGGTTTACTCCACACCCCTAGGACTTACATAACTTGCACCCTCTACACCTTGGTGAAGAGAAGGGATAGGCAACGCCGTGGCTAGGGAGTGTTATGGAGCGTACCGTTAAGGGGTCCACGTTAGCGTGGCTATGCGAAGAAACAATAGTCATTAACGTGCTTATGCGAAGAAGCATGAGGCGAAGCAACGCAACAGGCGGTATCGTCCGAGAGACTTTGAAATTGCTTCGTGCAAACCTGAAAGTTTGCACGGGAAAAGGAGTTGTAGAGCAAAAGGGGGCATAAGTAAAAGCCTTGTGAAGCTCTTGTGCTCCATGAAGTGGAGGGGGTCATGGAGGGATGTGTTTCGCGAAGTGAAATTGCCTAGGCTAGGCATAGGGCATAGGTGCATATGGGAGGAGCTTCGCGAAGTGGAAAGGTACTCGCAAAGCAATGCCTCGTGAAGTAGGGGTGTCTCACGAAGCAGGGTGTCGTGAATCAATGTGCTTAGCGAAGCACATTAACACTGCCTTAGCATACAGGTCATGTGGGTTTGGTGGGTGTTTCGCGAAGCATAAACGCTTCGCGACCACCCGAGTCCCCGTGGAGATCTCCTTCCTTCGCGAAGACCTGTGACCTTCGTGAAAAGCATCCCTCTCGGAAGAGGGGCTCAATTAATGTCAATGGAGAGGCATTTCGCAAAGCAGAAGTACCATGAAGAACTCATGGTTCGCAGAGCAAGAGGTGTTTCGCGATTAGAGAGCTCAGAAGGTGAAAGGTCGGATGCTCTATCCTTTGGGCTCAAGGGGAGCCCTGTATTTATAGACAAGAGGCGCCGCGAAGCAGAGTTCGCTCAACGCGAAGTTGAAACTTGCCTCACGGCGGGTCGCGAACGTCAAAAGGGGTCGCGGAGCCGTCCCGCCTTCTTGCTTCGCAGTGGGTCACGAACGTCAAAGGGGTTCGCGGAGTCGTCCCGCCTCCTCGCTTCGCAGCGGGTCGCGAACGTCAAAGGGGTTCGCAGAGCCGTCCCGCCTCCTTGCTTCGCGGCGGGTCGCAAAGGGGATCTCTTACGCCGTCCACAGGGCTCCAGGGGCTTCGCGATCCGGCTTCGCGAGGCAGTCCCTAATACTTTCAGGATGTTCTGTTCGCCTCCAATTTTGACGTCAACACGTACGTCATGCAGCTTAACTCCACTTTTCCCCCTCTTTCATGTCCCGAACCCCCAGGTCACTCTCGAGACCTTCCCTGTACCTGAGAAGCATTCCATTAACCATTTTCAAAGTGGTTAATCAAAATTAAAATGAAATGTACCTCGTCGAAAGATCAGGATCTTACAGCCCAACACCAAAGGCATTATAGTGTAATACACAGGGCATTGAGTCGTTATTTTTGCTCCATTGACCAAAACATTTCTAACTTCCTTCAAACTTTATAAAACTCCATAATACAAGTTCCCAATGATATTTAGAGTTTTTTTGAAGGATTTCCATCCACATTTGCCAACAAACACAAGCAAAAAATATTCACTTGGATTTTTTATAACAAATACACAATAGAGTGTTAGTGTACCAAATAATCATTATCTCACCGATGTTGTGATTACATGATTTAGGTTAGGGCACTTCAAGTCGAATTTCACTATCTTTACAATTTTGGGCTTACCCACTGCTTCCCAAAGAGTCATTATACTTCTCCCCATGCACCGCGTTGAGAAGAATAGAACAAATTTGCTAACATGCCATAGAATGATTAAAAGAGATTGCAGAATATACACTAATACAACATAGGTATTTTCTCTTCAAAGTAGCAACTCAATGACATTCTTATTCATTGTTCATTAGATTCTGTAGTGGGTGAATTCCTCTTACCTCAATGTGAGGTGGGGATCCTCTTTTATAGAGAAGTAAACACTAATTACATGGTGTTAAGTCCAATGTGGGACTCAGAACAGAAATACTCCTTTAACCTTAAATGGGGTCCAACACTCCCCCTCAAGCTGGACATGCCCAGATTGGATAGAGTCTCACAAAGAGAAAAAGACAACAAAGACACAGGACCATCTCAGACTCCCCCTCAAGCTGGGCCAGGGAGGCTGTGAATACCCAGTCGGGTAGTGAGAGACTCAAGGCGAGCTCCTGGAAGACCTTTGGTGAAGAGATCGGCAAGCTGATCAGCCGTCGGGATATGGCCGAAGCCGATATGGTGCTGCTCCAGATGGTGGCGGAGAAAGTGACAGTCCACCTCGATATGCTTCATCCGTTCATGGAAGACGGGATTCGATGCAATCTTCGTGGCGGCCTGATTGTCACACCAGATATGAGCAGGAGTCGATGCGGGGAAACCGAGCTCATGGAGGAGATGACGAAGCCAGAGGATCTCAGTAGTGACGGTGGCCATGGCTCGATACTCGGCCTCGGCACTCGACCGGGAGACGACAGTCTGCTTCTTGCTGCGCCAAGAGATGAGATTGCCGGCAAAGAACACGGCGAAACCCGAAGTAGACCTGCGGGTAGCGAGGCATCTGGCATAGTCCGCATCACAGAAGGCCTCAACATCCATGTGAGCATGATGGGAGTACTGAAGGCCACGGGCAGGGTCTTTCTTGATGTATTTGGCAATGCAAAGGACAGCATCCCACTGAGAGCGGGTGGGATGTTCCATGAACTGGCTGACTTTACCAACGACACAGGCAATGTCAGGACGCGTCATGGTGAGGTAGTTGAGTTTACCGACCAGGCGGCGATAGCTCTCGGGATGAGGAAAGGGTTCCGAGTCGGAATGAAGGGAGCGTTCCCCAGGCTCAAGGGGAGTGTCCACGGCAGTGGCGGTGCTCAACCCAGCATCCTGCAAGATATCAAGAGCATACTTGCGCTGGCAGAGAGAAATAGTGTCCGCGGTCCGGGAGACCTCGATGTCAAGGAAGTAAGTGAGGGGACCAAGATCCTTGGTGTGAAAGTGCTGGTGAAGATGCGCCTTAAGGCTGGCGATGCCTCTGGAGTCGCTCCCTGTGATGATGATGTCATCCACATAAACCACAAGCAAGATACAGCCATGCGTCGTCGTACGGAAGAAGACGGTGTGATCCTTCATACTGCGAGAGAGGCCAAAGGCTGTGACGACCGTGCTGAAGCGGCCAAACCAAGCCCGAGGAGACTGCTTGAGGCCGTAGAGGGAGCGACGGAGACGGCAGACATGGCGGTCGGCACCAGTGGCCGAAAAACCAGGAGGCTGCTGGAGGTAGACTTCTTCATCAAGAAAGCCATGGAGAAAAGCATTTTTAACATCCAGTTGATGAAGCGGCCAGTGATGATGAGCAGCCAGCGAAAGGAAAAGGCGGACCGAGGCCATCTTGGCGACTGGAGAGAAGGTCTCGAAGTAGTCGATGCCATACGTCTGAGCAAACCCCTTGGCGACAAGCCGGGCTTTGAGGCGGCAAAGAGAGCCATCGAGATTTAGACGGATAGTGAAAATCCATTTACAACCGACCACCTGTTTGCCCACCGGAAGTGGAACAAGATCCCATGTATGGTTGTCATCCAGAGCCCGCAATTCATCCCTCATGGCGGCAAGCCACCCGGGGTGAGATTTTGCTTCACCGACTGTCCGAGGAAGCGACACGGTCTTCAAGGCGGACAGACCCCTGTAGGAAGATACAAAGAGAGGAGTAGTCTGACAGGAGCGAGTACCTTTCCGAAGCGCAATCGACTCATCCGCGGGAGCGGGGACAGGAGCATCGGACGAAGCAGGAACAAGGTGGTCCTCGGCCGGGATGGGAGGTACAGCGGATGGACGACGGGAGTAGGTCTGGCCAAAGAGATGACCGGGAGGGGGAGATATCAGAGGCGGGTAAACGAAGAGCGGAAGGCAGCCATCGATGGTAGTGTCAAGAGAAGGAGAAGGAGAGGGGAGAGTGAAAGGAGAAGTCTCGACAAACGATACGTCGGCAGAGGTGATATACCGACGGAGGTCTGGAGAGAAGCATCGGTACCCGCGCTGAGTGCGAGAATATCCAAGAAAAATACAGCGAAGAGATTTGGGAGAAAGTTTGGAGAGATTGGGGCGAGTGTCCCGGACATAACATAGACATCCGAAGACACGAAGTGGAAGGGAGTGAGGAGGAATAGAGGGGAACAGGGTATGAAAGGGAGTCTCCCCCTGAAGTATGGAGGAGGGAAGACGATTCAGAAGGTAAGTAGCAGTGAGGATGGCATCCCCCCAGAAGAGAAGAGGGATCTGGCGGTGGAAGAGGAGGGCACGAGCGGTTTCCAAAATATGTCGGTGTTTCCGCTCGGCTACCCCATTCTGCTGAGGGGTATCAGGACAAGAGGTCTGGTGGATGATGTCGTGGGCGCGGAGAAACTGCTGAAAGTGAGTGGATAAGTATTCCCACCCATTGTCAGATCGAAGACATTTGACAGGGATAGAAAATTGTGTTTGGATCTCATGAAAAAATGTCAGGAAGGTGGAGAGAACCTATGTCTGATCTCGAAGAAGATAAAGCCATGTCATCCGGGAATAATCATCAATGAAGGAAATGTAATATTTATACCCAGATTGACTCGAGGTAGCACAGGGACCCCATACATCAGAATGAACCAAATCAAAGGGTTTGGCGGCCCGTGTGTCAACTCGAGGAGGATATGAGGTGCGATGATGTTTCGCAAAACGACACAACTCACAAGGAAAGGAAAAACGGGGACTAATGTCGGGGTAGAGCCGATGAAGTGCAGAGGCGGAAGGGTGGCCCAACCGGGAATGGAGGTCAACGACATGAGCAGGGAGAGTCGCGCAGGCGATGGAAGGCGGGCCAGCGAACATGTACACTCCATCCCGAAGCTGGCCTCTACCAAGTTCTCGGTTCGTCGTCCGCTCCTGAAACAAAACAGAAGACGAGGAAAAGAGAGCAGTGCAATTGAGATCCTTGGTCAGTTTGCTGATGGAAAGCAGGTTAAAAGGACTCTGGGGTTCATGAGCCACCGAGGAGAGGTGAAGGGAGGAGGTGAGGGAACAGGAGCCAAAGCCGGCTATGGGGAGAGTGGACCCATCAGCAACAGTGATGGCAGAGGATCCACTATAGGGACGGTAGTGGGAGAGCATACTTGCATCCCCGGTGAGGTGGTCGGACGCACCAGAGTCAAGCATCCATGCCGGAGAACGATGACTGACAAGGGCAGTGTGACCACCGGAATGGGCAAGAGAAGCTGACGAAGAGCCCGCGATGGAGGTGGACCGGTAATCGTGAATCAGCTGGAGCTCAGCCAAGGAGAGATCCAACGACGAGGGAAGAGTAGCAGCAGGTGAGGGCGCATCACGGAGCGCAGTCTGGCCCCGGCGGGTGTGCGACTCAGGACGACCATGCAGGACCCAGCAACGGTCTACCAGATGGTCGAGCTTGCCGCAATGCTAGCAGAGGGGGCGAGGGCGGCCGTCCCCACGGCCGCGCCCACGAGGGCCGGTAGGACGACTACCGCCACGTCCGAGGAGCGCAGTGTGATCAGGAAGGGGGACGGGTGGTGCAAGGGCCCGATGTGCCTTCTGCAGGCGATGATAGACCTGCGGGATATCCAATGTAGACGGGCTGGCAAGCATCTCGGTGGCCGTCGTGGCATAGTCCGGTGCGAGGCCATTCAGGAGATTGAATAGGCAGAGATGGTCCCGCTGAGTCTGCGCTTCGGCCGGAGTTTGAGGAATCGGCCAGAGTTCCTATAGTTCATCGCGGAGACCCTTCCATTCCATGAAGTATGTGGGGAAGGTCCGATCCTGCTGGCGGATATGGGAGAGACGTTGTAGAACGTCAGAGACCCGAGCCAAGTTATTGGTCTCGGAGAACATGACAATCAAGGAATCTCAGAGCTCTTTGACGGTGTTGGCAGTCCGGGTGACATCTTTCACGGAGCGGTCCATGGAGTTGACCAGTAGGGCGAAGATTTTGATGTCCGCCAGCTGCCAAGAGTCGAACTTAGGGTCAGTGAGTTCAGGTGGGGGTTTCTCAAGATGAGAATGAAGCCCCATGTCGCGGAGGGACATCAAGACCGTCTTCCGCCAGACGGAAAAATTAGTGGCATCCAGCCGGTCATCGACAAGCCGGGAGGAGGCCGTGATGAGGGACGGAAGAACGGAGGACGCGTCCATGGAGGGCGGGCGCTGGACCCGTTCGCCGGGAGTCGGGCAGTGGAAGGGAAGCGGCCCGGAGATGCGGCCGGAGGGAGCAGCGACAGGGGGTCGCGCTCAGGATGGTGCGGCCGGGCAGGGGCGGCGTGGGTGCTGGGGCGCGGGTTCGGGGCAGGAGCGCCGCAGGGCCGAGAGCAGGGCTGGACCTGGGCGCGTCGGGCGCCGGAAGTCCGAACCGGGAGCAACGCCGGAAGAGGGCAGCAGGAAGGGAGCCGCTGGGGGGGGCGAGGGCGCGGCGCCGGGGCGAGGCCGAGGGCAAGACGCCTGGGCGGGGCGCTGAGGGCTGGGCGCGAGGGCGCGACGCCGGGGCGAGGCGTTGAGGGCGGAGCGTCGGGGCGAATCGCCGAGGGCAGGGCGCGAGGGCGCGACGTCGGGAGGAGGTGCACCGGGACGGCGGGGCGAGCCGGGAGCCAGGGAGCCGGGAGCCGGGAGATGCCGCCGGGAGCCGGGAGCCGCGAGAGGCCGCGGGAGCAGAGGGAGGCGCGGGAGGGGCTGGGAGCAGCGGGAGGCCGCCGGGAGGGAGCGCGCAGAGGAGGGTCGCTGGAGCAGCGGGAGGCGCCGGGAAGCCGCGCAGGGCAGAGCGGCCGAGGGCGTTCCGGCGAGGCGAGCGGGTGATGGCGTCGGGAGCAGCGGGAGGCCGCCGGCGGGGCGCGCGGGTGATGGCGTCGGGAGCCGCGGGAAGCCGCGGGGAGGGAGCGCCGTCGGGGAGGAAGGTCGTCGGGCGGGGGCCAGAGAGGCGTCGGGAAGCCACGCAGGGCAGTCGGGAGGATGGAGGGCGGTGCGACGGGAGGGCCGGGAGCCGCGGGCATCGGGAGGTGGAGGCGTAGCGGGAGGGACGACCGCCGGGAGGGTGCAGGCCGGAGAGGAGAGGTGCGCCGGGAGGAGAGGTGCGCCGGGAGGGAGGGTCTGCCGGGAAAGGCTAGGGTAGGAGGGAGAGAGGCGGGGCCGGGAGAACACCGGGAAGCCGCAAGGGAGGGAGGGTTCGGGATAAAAATCCCTCTGATACCATGTAGTGGGTGAATTCCCCTTACCTCAATGTGAGGTGGGGATCCTCTTTTATAGAGAAGTAAACACTAATTACATGGTGTTAAGCCCAATGTGGGACTCAGAACAGAAATACCCCTTTAACCTTAAATGGGGTCCAACAGATTCCAAATTTCCAGATTTTCAAAAAAATATAGATTGCAACTTCATTTTGCTCTTCATTAATTTTCTCACTTATTCTCCTCAGCTTTTTAAAGTCTGTATGTAATTCTATTGAATATTTTAAAAGATATGAAAATAGAATATCAATTAAAAATGAAGCAAACCTTTTCTTTGAAATACTAATGTATATATCACAACTTCAACTTCCGAATTTTGGAAACAAATCTTCTCATTTAAACTCGCATAAATCTCATTCAATCTTCAAATCAACCATGATTTTCTCAATTAATTTTCCTCATGTATCAATCAATAAGTTTTCA
The DNA here is from genome assembly GCA_963277665.1 of Viscum album. Taxonomy (NCBI): domain Eukaryota; kingdom Viridiplantae; phylum Streptophyta; class Magnoliopsida; order Santalales; family Viscaceae; genus Viscum; species Viscum album. Next base: position 1,317,849,642 of record OY728119.1, on the reverse strand, counting down.
AATTAATTCTGCCATTTTTAAGCAAACTGTACTTATATAGCTTTAAGTTATTGTTATGCAGCTCCAAATCTCACATGCATGAGCTTTAGACAATTAAGTTTACTCTTACACAACATCATATCCATATCGCCAACACTTATACAACTAAATCAGAATTCAACTCTCACACATACAGCGACACTTCTACTGCACCAACTCATGTATACCTAGTTTAAAGTTATAATCTCATTATGTAACTTTGCTTTCACACCTTCACACTTACATGGCTAGTTCATACTTAAAATTTCACTTACATCTACACCTATATTCTTACACAACATGTTGATTTATGATGTCTCATCTACATAACATCAAAATCATTCTTACGTAGTAACTTCAACTTTCACAAAAAAAAAATCTATTTGTCTTCAAGCATTTATGTACTTTTTAAGAATAACTTCATCCATCAAAATCCAATGTTAATGGTCAAATATCAATGTTGAAAACAGATACATCAAAATAAATTAGTCATTAACTCGCTGATCTCAACACAAGAATAATCCTTTAATTTCTTTTTAATAATAAAATATTAGAAAATTAGAAAATTATTAATTATTAGTTGATTCATTATTTTTTTTTTAAATCATACTAAAATATTCCAAATTTCTTAAACTGTGATAATAAAAGCTCCTCAAATGTCCACATTCGGAAAATTTTGTAATGTCACCAAACGTTTCAATGATTCTTGGAACCAACTTTCTTACGCACCAATTCCTTAAACCAAACAAGACCTTGATCTCTGTTTTCTTAAATCTAAATAATCCAGTTAAAACAAACAGACATCTAATGTTGATTTTTTGAGCATAATACATGATAATCCATGTATTTTTTATTAGCCAAGCGATTCAATTTACAAATTTTTAATTTATTCATCATGAGTGGACTGTATCTACATTCAGGCTCATGCACATGTCATTCTAACATATCATTATTATTCAATCCATAATGCTCATTGAGCAAAATAAATTCAATAATACAAAATAATTTAAGGGCTTTGTTTTTATATTTCATATAGGTTGCATATGAAACATCTTAAATAAATATAATATGATTCAATCACATGTTTAAATCATTATCATGCAGTTGAACTTTGAGCATACTCTAATATGCAAGCTCCAAAGGAAACCCATCAAAATTGGATAATGAAAAAAAGATGAGTAGAAACTCATTGAGCAAATTGGTTACTGACAAAAAGTTTGCTTTAATGAAAACTTTAGAACTGATTATAACCATTTTTCTATTGTAATTCTAGCAAACATTCTAACATCAATTATAGAAAATATCAATGTTCACAAAGAAATCATATTCCTTGGATGATACCAATAAACAAGATAACATACCAAAACGATTCAATTGACTTGAACTTCTCATTAAATGATTTGGATATGGTCATCCACTTTAAAACCATTAGCCCTTGCAATGTAAACCTGGGAAAAATAAAGACATTAAAATCAATGACTCAGTACATAATAACAATCAGAATATTATTCTTAACTTAGGACATTATCAATTTCCTTCAACAATATGAAATATATTAATACATAATTTATTAAGTCATATATTCACCCGTTTAATAGATTTCAAATTATTGTATTAGATTAATGGTGATCCAAGCCAAGAAGAGACCCATAAGAAAGTATGGTTTGTAGGGTTTACAATGCATTTAAATAATGGGGCAATGACATTGAAGAACCACAACAGAATCATAATTTCAGTTAAGGACCAGCTCCTTTTTAGACCAAAGTGGGATCTCATTTAATTTGAAAATTTATATACTTTTTGGTCATTCATTGTCATTTTCTGATTTTTTGGTCCCAAACTGGAATTAACCACGTGTTTTGGTCCTAGATCGTCATTTTCCCCTTAAATCTTCACCTTAAACATAGTAGGCCGAGTCAGTTGAAAAACCAAAGCATCCCCATCCACCAACTTATGATCGGTGGAAAATCTTTTCCATCCTCCACTAAGCCCAGTTTTTCGTGCGAGGTACACTACGGGGTACTTGTCACCTTCCTCGTCCACCAGAGCGATTGTATCATCACGCCTTGGAAGGTAAGTCCTGCAAAATTGACCAGGAAGGCCCTGCAATACAGGGTTATACACATATTTTTAGATGGTTTATGCTCTAAAGGAATATCAAATTGATCATTTAAACAAGTGCATTTTATTCTAAGAAAAATGGGCATCACATGTGCGTCATAGTTGATCAACGAAGTGTTAAGATTAACGAGTGATACTTCAATGCTACATGTTATCTTCATTTTAAAAAATACTTCTTAGATTCTTTAAAAAAATCATTTATATAAGTGATAATTTTTGTTTCAGTGATCAATGTAAAAACAAATGTTGTCAAATACAACCCTGATGCACTAGAAAAACGAATAACATGCGCTTGAAACAGAAGAATGGTCCAACTTACCAGCCAAAACCCACCGGTAACATGTGATATGAGCATGGACCTCACGAAGGTTGGATAATTTGGTTCTAGACGAGACTGTAACTCCTCTGCTTTCCCTGTAGCATAAGCCCTGGCCTCTTCAGAAGCGTACACCCGGTTTGAAAGGTCCCTCCTCTGAGCTCCATATACCACCCTGGTTAACATATCAACTTTGATGAACTTCACAGCACAGATGGGAAATAAATTCAAGAAGAACACGCTTGAACATGAGGATTACACATAAGGACATTGGAAATTTTACCTTCCGAGCATCTCAAGATCATGGTTCCAAACCTATCACAAAACATGAACACCGTAATCGAATCCACCTCACAGAAATGTACCAAAATTGCGTCAAGATTCCAGGTTTGAATCGTTCGAAACTAGTTGCAATTAGCTATGTTCTTAGGAAACAACAGACTGACAAAATGATGGAAAAATCCAGAAAGGGAAGGTTCGAATCAACAGGAGCGAGGTACGCATCTACTAACATTGTCACTTGGAACAGGAATCCGAGCGAGGCGATTCGACCTTCTCACCGCAGCCATCTTTTCTCCAGCTACGCGGGGTTTTATACGTTTCGTCTACAGGTTTGACCCCAGAAAATTATAATACTCAGACCGAGAAATCAATGGTGGAAGGGGGCGGGGAAATGTGTCGGTTACCGGAAAGGGTTTTGGGGAGAGGGCGGCACGGATTGCGTGAGAAAGCTGGGGAAGATTGAGGGCTTCCATTTTTTTCCTGTTCTCCTCGACTCTCTTGAGACGGCACTCTTCGTATGTCGTCGCCATCGACACCGCCATTTCCTCGATCTCACCACTGATTGCTCTATCTGCAAACCAGAAGATCGCAGAGCAGGATGGAGGAGAAGGATGGGGACGAACGAAGTGATTCGCACAGTACACCGTCGCGCCTTATTTTGAATTTTCAGCTCATTGTACGAATGAGGGGTGTACTGCCAGCAGGGTTTTACTGGCCCGTGTTTCTTTCGGTATTTCTTTCTTTCTTTATTTCTTTATTTGTTTATATATTTATTTATGTGAATCAAAAGTTTTGAACATGTTTTATTTATTTATTTCAATATGTTTTAAGATGTTTTCTATGTTTTAAATTGATTTAATAAGTTATTGACTAATTTGTAAGTTAAAAAATTACTTTTATAGATTTGGAGGTACTTTTGGTCATTTTCCATGGTATAATTATTTAGTTTATTTTTTTTGTAATTTTTGTCCTGAATTAAAAGTATTGGTTAATTGAACTTAGAATCTCGAATTATAAAGCAAGGCATAAAACATATGTTTTATGTGTCTTTGCTATTTTCTTTGTCATTCTAGGAGACGTGTTTTGTGTTGTCATTTGTGTTTTGAGCTTAAATGGTGTGTGTGTTGGATCGTAAGAGTATATAATGGATATAAGAGGCGGAGGTGAATTATGGTTTGAAAAACTTTAAACAATTTAAAAAACCCAAACCTCTTGTTACATTTTATCGGACTAAGCATGCGTCCGATGATTAGAGCAACTAGTATCGAACTCAGAGTGTGTTTGGTAAATCAAAGTATAAAAAGTTTACTAAAAACAAAATTTCTAAACAAATTGCATAGGGGAAAAATATAACTTATAGAAACATGTAAAATACAACTTTACAAAGTTATATAGAATAACTAACATACACTTTATAAAAGAAAGAATACACTTCAACCTTAGAATAAATGAAGTCAATAACCTTGACTTAAGGTGTCCACGATTTAATCCAAATTGTCAGATCTGTCTTTCTTCAGCGGAAAGCCCTCGATCACTAAGATCGATATCAACTCTGTCTTCCTAGCCTCAGAAGCTCTCGATCAACCTGATTGGATCCAATCATCTTCCTATCCCTGAAAGCCCTCGATCTTAACCCTGGATCAGACACAGAATACCATTGCAAAAGTTGTTCTAGGGATTTTATAATTCCTTGCACAGAATCCTTAGAACATAAAAATCTCTAAAAACTTTACAAATAAAATGAAACAAGTAGTTATAGCAAAGAAAAATCTAAGGCGTGTTGAGTTTGCAAAAGCATCAATTCTCAGCTCCTCGGTTGCACTCCTATTTATAGGCATCCCTCCAACGATCATATTTCTCTGAATCTCGACGTTTGTTGCAACGACCTCAGATGTTCTTCACTTGATAGCTCAACAAATTATAGCTTCATCCAATGCCGTTGTAACACCATTACAATGCTATTACAAATGTATCCTGACAAGTAGTAATAATTATAACTTCGATTATAAACTTATTATTCTGATGGAATAAAATATGTAAATTCGATGGATTAAAATTTTATCACACTGATAGACTAAATATCGACATACCAATAGACTAAATATCACCACATCGATATATTAGATATTGTTACACCGATATACCAGATATCATCACACTAATATATTAAATATCTTCATATAGATAGACTAAATATCATCACGCCGATATATTAGATATCATCACACCGATAGGCTGGATATCGTCACACTGATATATTAGATACCGTCATAACAATAGATTTGATATAGTCATACCGATAGATTAAAATTTTGTTAATCGAAAGTTTATATTCATTTAGTTAAGAAGCATTCCTGCGTTTAGTAGAAAAAATTGTTTTCTACAAAAATATTCTAAAAACATGGGAAATATAATAATAGTAAAAACATATTTTTAAGAGTGTGTTGAGATTTTCAAAACCAAGGAAATAAAGGGTATAAAGTAAACCTTCGACTCAACAATCTCCTACTTTTTGAAAAGCACAAAACACAACACTTAAAGATAAAACTAATAACTTTGAAAAACTTACAACCCATTATTTGTTTGGAAACACATATCCCTTTTTCTTTCTTATATCCCCGTATCTTTGTGACTCCTTTATAGTTAAGAAAACTATGTTTGGAAGAAAAAGATAAGATAGCTTCTTAAAGAAATCCCCCCTAAATAAGATGTTCTCCTCGAAATAACTTCTAAAAAGAAAAAGTTATCCCATGTTAACTTCTGCGAAAAATTCTCCCTTAATTACTTATGTTGGTCGGAGTGGATACTCAAGAGGGGGGGTGGTGAATTGAGTTCCTACTTAAAATTTATGTTAAAAACTTTATTATAAAGATCCTCCATGTTTTGAAAACGGCCCAGTTAATTAAGTCAGTTGAGATAAAGATGTCTAATTGGTCAACAGGTTTCTCAAAGGGTGATTAGTCCTCAGTTGAATTAGTAAGAAACACTTCTCCAACTTTTTAAACAAGTTTACTGAATTAAACAAATACACACACTAACCAAAACTAACTATCAAAGTGAAAGCAAAACAGTTTTATGTTTTAGCTAATGTAAGCAACGAAAAAGAGATGAAACAGAGTATATGAGGATTAACACAATAAGATAAACAAGAGGTTCAGTCTCAAGCTGAGACTTAATCCTCTTCACTTGGTGATCACCTGCCACCAAGCAATTTATATAAATAAACTTGATACACAACCTGTATCGGGGTTTACAACAACTTTTACAAACTGTCCAGGTTCTATAACCTCTACCACAGTTATGCGTGGTAAAACAATCAACCAAGCCACACAAGGCTTCTTCCACAGTTATGCTTGGGAAAACAAGCAACCAAGCCACACAAGGCTTCTTCCATAGTTATGCATGGGAAAACAAGAGTGAGAGAGTTTTGAGTGAGGATTTTCAGTATCCTCCAGTTAAAGCACAGGAGACAGTGTGTGTGTAACAAACACACACTGCTCGGAAATGTAAAATAAGGAACACAGTAGAGCCAGAGAAATTAGGATGGAGTTTAGAATGATCTATGTGTTTGAATATTAGCTCTGGACTTCTTCGAGTTGAGGAAATGAAGGTTTTGTTCTTCTCTGCAAGTTGTCTCCAAAAACAGAGTGTCGCAACTTCCAAGTACTAGCTTCCAGGTACTGAGATGTTCAACTTCTTGGTATAAGGGAGTTGATGAAGCACAACAGGACAACCTTGAGTATGTTCTTCAAAGGATCTTCGTGAATCTTTTGGATTTTCAGTATATGCACTAGAGTGTTCTTCTTTTTGTTCTTCAGTAATGTATTCCTTATGCATTCGACTTGTGAACTTCACTCAGTCTCTTTGTTTTTCTCTGTGCCTCTATATATATCTTTTTTTTCTTCGGTCTTTTTATTTCGTATTTGAGGTCCGACAATAGGAGCAAGTATATCACGTGCAATCTTTCCCGTACCACGTACTGTCAAGACATGGTCTCCTGATATGTCTACAATAAGCATTAATTAAGTTAGAAGCATTAAAGTTAGCAAATATGACCATTAAAATAATCACAAGAATTTGACAAAGTATGGAGTATAAGAGTATGGTAGACTGGTAACGGTAGCCTTCGCATCAGTAGGCTTCAATCAGCAGGTGCACATTGGCAACTGCAACTGTAACCTTTCATCGGTAACCTTCAGAGGTAACCTTCAGCAGTAGGCATGTATCAGTGACGTTGTATCGGTAACCTTGTAACGGTGACCTTGTAGCGGTGACCTTGTAACGGTGACCTTGTAACGATGACCTTGCAGCGGTGACCTTGTAGCAGTGACCTTGCAGCGATGACCTTGTAGCGGTGACCTTGTAACAGTGACCTTGTACGAGTGACCTTGTAGTGATGACCTTGTAACGATTACTTAGATAAATTCCAAACTATAAGCTTAACCAATCAAGTAGAGAGATTGAGTGTATATGAATATTACTCTATAGAAACAAGAAACATTAATGAAACGTAATTAACATAGAATGAAAACATGATTAACACATGATATGGGATTATCAAAACATGATATGGGATTATCAAAATAGATGAGTCTAAAAATCTCCCCCTTTTTGATAATCAAAAATTATGTCATTGAATCTTTAGGTTTAAGAGTTTTGAATCAAGGTTAAACACATCTGCTAATTTCATCAGTAATGCGAGCATACAAAAATATTATGGAGAACACTACATTTAGGCCAGAACGTATATAACAAATATAAACCCATATAAACAATTATCAACTTCTCCCCTTTTAGGCTTTGGATATCTTCTCCCCCTTTGTGATTAACAAAAGGCGCAGATAATAAAAATAGTGAAAAGAGAGTTTGAATTAATAAAATAGTAGTACAATATACAAAAATAAATACACCAATCCCTATCAGCTAATACAATCCACGCTAAATCCACATCAGAGATGTCCATTGAAGCTTTGCCCTTGGAAGATGAGGATGTGGGTTCTGAAGGTGGAGGGATAGGCTAAGGGATGGTGGTTAACAGGGTAGGAGGAGCTGCAACAGAAGCATCAGTAAACCTGTAGTGAGTAGATATTTGAGGAATGGTAGGGGTCAAGCTTCTGATGGCCTAGGCAGGAGTCATCATAGGTGCAGTACTGACAGATCCTGAGGCACCTGAGGTAGATGGCAAGGATGGAGGAACAATGATTGGAGTGCAGTCCACATGAAGGAAATGCAAGATAAGATTCCTGAAGTCCATAATAATGCTTCCCCCTATTTCCATAATAGAAATAAAATCATCCTTATTCTCTATGAATTTTTCAAAGGAGTCAGCTCTCGAAGCTTTCTCACTTGATCTTTAAATGCCTGAGTGACAGGTGGAATCCTCAAGTTCTCCAATGGCAACTTGAAGTGGCTATCCATATGATGCTTAGTGTATATCCTTTTGTAATAGAAGTTAACTTGATCCTTGATGGCCTTCTGATCTTGAGAAGCTTCTATTAAATAATATCCCACAAGATTATGAATTTCTATGGTAATGTAAATGACCTGAGAGTCTGAGGTACCAGTACTAGAGATATTTTCCACTTCTTCTCTAACAACGGTCCTGAAAGCTTCAATGTCAATTGAAGGAGATGATGAAGTAGAAGCAGATGCACTTAGAGGTGCCAGAGAGAAATCCACAGTCTCCTTAAATGAATTTATTAACCCACTAATCAGCCTTTTTTACATCATCATCTTGTCCTTTCACATGTGTTTCCATGTATTTCTTAAAATCCTCAAACACTATGACCATTTGCTGAACCAAACTTTTAACATATCTAAGGTCTCTGTCCACCTGAGCTCTTGAAGCCATATATGCATCTAAGCTGGCAATAGACTGTTTCACTGATTCCATAGACTCTGTCAAAGTTCTTACCTGATTATGACATTCCTTTACCTCATGTAACACAGCTGAGTGAGAGGTTGAGACTATCCTTTCCACTAAAGATGTCATGATTTCTTGATTGAGAGCTATTTTTCTTGCTATCTCAGTGGTTTTCTCATCAATATTCCTCTTCAGTTGTGATTTAAAAGAATCCAATTCATCCTTCTTTACATAGTTTCAAGGAAACAGAACCACCGGCTACACAATGGTAGTTTCTGAGATAGTAAGAATTGGAGGACTTCTTATAGGCTGGTCATCTTCAGAATCTCCATAATCTAGGCCTAAAACCACAAAGCCAGGAGCTTTTGTCCAGTCCTCTATTTCATGAGCAACAACAATTGATCCTATAGTAATAGGTTCCTCCCCCTCACTTGGAGCATTCTCCTGAACAACCACATATATCTCAATCTGACCTCCTTGATCGGCTTCATCAACAGGAAGGTATACTGCCACTTCCTACAAAAAATCTTCAACAACTTCAAAAACAAGTCCAGCTTCAACTGAATCAGCAACTTCTTCATCTCTATTTTCTACTCTTTCTGTATGTCCTATTAAAGGACTAAGACTTAAACATTCCTCTTCATTTTTAGCAGAAGCTATCTCAAAGTCATCATGACTTGATTTAGAGTCCTCATCCTCATCTGAGGTATCTCTAACCTCTCTTAAGACAATTTCAGCTCCTTCTTCTTCATTGGTTTCCTTATCATTTTCCCTTAGGAAAGTCTCCCTTCTAGGCAATCTCTTTGGTGGGCTGGTCTTACCAAAGGATACAGTATTCACACGAGGATTGGAGGGAAGGTCAGGGTCACTCCTGTCATCTATAAAAGAATCCTCTCTTTCTTGCACAGCAACAACTTCTTCTCCTTCTTCATCTGAATAAGCAGGCTCTACTTCATCAGGCTTATGACCGGTGTCTCTATTATTCTTAGGCCTTGTAGGATGAGTCACAGGATTAAACTCATCATACACCTTAGCCTCATCATTCACCCATCTCCTCAGCCATGGATTCCAGTTGATCTTCATCAACTTGCAGATTACTTTGGTGATGCAGTGGTTATCTTGCACAACAACAGTTTCCTCCTTATCTCCAGTAACTCCTTTCAATTTCAACATAATGGATATCATATTAGCATGGAATAGGGCATTGGATTTGGAACTAGGCTTGGTCATATCTTCTATTTGAATCATCAACATCCTACACAAGTTGATCTTTGGTTCATGCTTTAACAGATACAAGAGAAAGAAATCTTGATACTTTAAAGTTGCAAAGTCCCCTCTCCTGGGACTCAACACATGCTGGACAACCTTAAATAGAAGCTTGTATTCTCCTTCCATCTCAGCAGTAATGACTTTTCTAGGAATTCTATTCCCTATCAGTTTAGCTAATGCTTCTTCATAGCAGAAGAACTCACTAGTGGGAGGCACCAATTTTGAGTAAAAATAAAAAATCCCTTCATGTGGGACCCTCAAGCATTCATCCCATTCAGCAGAGGAGAAGCTCACAATTACTCCATTTACTCTAGAAATCATTCGGTGCTCATCCTCAGACTTCTCAAATTTGAGGTACTCATAAAATTCCTTCACTAACTTCAGGTAATAGGGTCCATTATTGTTTGCAAAACATTCAAACCAGCCCTGAGCTTCCAATGCCTTAAGTACTAATGACCAGATCGACAACAGCCACTCTGAACTTAACTCCTTCTCAACTACTATTCCCCTCTTGGATAAATGCGGGTTCAACACCTTTTCCATTGTCTGTCTTCCGCTACTCGATTCGGCTCTAGGTCTCTTAGGATCGGGCGCGTCGCCTTCATCAGCAACCGATGACCTTTTGACTCTTGCCATCGACCTGGAGAGGTTCAAGGTTTCAGTAGAGGTTTAGGTTTTGATATTGGGGAGAAAAAGGTTTGGGAAAGGGTTTGATGTGGATTGAGAAGTGATCTGTTTTTTAATTTTATCATTTAAGGATTGGAAAAATAAAACAGATAAAATGAATAAGTAATATGTAGAAAATGTTTCAGATTCCAGTTGAGAGAAAAAAAAAACGTAAAGTCCCAGATTCAAGTCGTCTATCGGTGAGGTCCTATCGGTAAGGTTTAACGGTGAGGTCCTATCAGTAAGGTTTAATGGTGAGGTCCTATCGGCAAGGTCTAACGATGAGGTCCTATCGGTAAGGTCTAACGGTAAGGTCTTATTGGTAAGGTCTAATAGTAAGTTTCTATCAGTAAGGTCTAACAGTGAGGTTATATCGGTAAGGTCTAATGGTGAGGTTCTAACGGTAAGGTCTAATGGTTAGGTTCTATCGGTAAGGTCTAACGGTAAGGTTCTATCGGTAAGGTCTAACGGTAAGGTTCTATTTGTAAGGTCTAACGATGAGGTTCTAACAGTGAGGTTCAATGGTGAGGTTCCCTATACTGAAATTAATCATCCCTAATTCATGTTTGATGTAGTTTAACCTCTCCAAATTCAAAGGATTTGTGAATATATCAGCCAATTGGTGTTCAATACCAATGAATTCAAGAGTGATATCACCTCTTTGATAATGATCTCTCAAGAAGTGATGTCTTACATCAATATGCTTTGTCTTAGCATAAGATACTGGATTTTTAAAAATGTTAATAGCACTTGTGTTGTCACAATTTATAGAGACATGTTTGAATTGATATCCATAGTATAGTAAAGTGTGTTTCATCCACAAAATTTGAGCACAACAACTACCAGCAGCTATATATTTAGCTTCGGTAGTAGATAATGCAACAAAATTCTATTTCTTACTACACCATGATACTAGTGACTTGACTAACATGTGACATGTTCTAGAGGTAATTTTTCTATCTAACTTGAAACCAGCAAAGTCAGCATCATAATAACTTATCAGATCAAATGATTGTCTTCTTGGATAAAATAATCCTAAGTTGGGAGTATATTTGAGATATTTGAAAATCCTTTTTAACAAAATTTAAATGAGATTCTTTGAGATTAGCTTAAAAGTGAGCACACATGTATACACTGAACATAATATCAGGTCTGTTAGCTATAAGGTAGAGCAGACTCCCTATCATACCTCTGTAGTTGGTTTGATCCACCGGTTCACTAGTTTCATCAGCATCCAACTTACAAGTGGTACTCATAGGTGTATCACTACCTTTACTACTATCCAAACAAAAACATTTTAAAATATACTTAACATATTTACTTTGATTTAAAACAATACCATCTTTATTTTGAAAAATCTGAAATCCAAGGAAAAATTTAAGTTCTCCCATTAAACTCATTTCAAATTCATTTTGCATCATCTTTGAAAAATTAGTACAAAAAGAGTTTTTAGAGGATCTAAAAATTATATCATCTACATAAATTTTTACTATCAAAACATCTTTGGAAATTCTTTTAATGAAGAGAGTAGGATCAACTATTCCTTTAGTAAAACATTTTGAAATAAGAAAAGAGCTGAGCCTATCATACCAAGCTCTTGGAGCTTGCTTTAAACCGTATAAAGCTTTTGAAAGTTTAAAAACATGATTTGGAAAATGGGGATTTGTAAAACCAGGGGGTTGTTCAACAAACACATCTTCAACTATGTACCCATTTAGAAAATAAATTTTGACATCCATTTGATAAAGTTGAAATTCAGATGAGCTGCATAAGCAAGTATTATCCTAATGGCCTCTAACCTAGCTACAGGTGCAAAGGTATCCTCATAGTCTATTCATTCCTCTTGACTATATCCTTGTGCAACTAACCTAGCTTTATTTCTAACTATATTTCCAGACTCACCAACCTTGTTCCTAAATACCCATTTTGTGTCTATTTTCAAAGTGTCCTTAGGTCTTTCAACTAGTTCTCATACTTTGTTTCTTTCAAATTGATTTAATTATTCTTACATATCCATCACCCAAAATTCATCATTGATAGCATCATTAATATTTTTGGGTTCAAGCTGTGAAAGAAAAGCTTGGTGTTCAACCTAGTTTCTCAGAGAAGCTCTAGTTTGTATTCCTCTATTTAAATCACCTACTACAACATCTAAAGGATGATTCCTAAGAGTTCTAATACCCCTAGAAAGAGTTGAAATAGACTCCTCATGGTTGTTTATAGGTTCAGACTCAAAATATGCAGATTCTGGAGGATTCCTAGAACTGGTTACTTTTACAGGAGGTTCACTATCATTATCATTAAGGTCCAGAATTGACATATCTTCCTCAAGGTGTTCAAGAGAGGTTTTGGGTTCATGTGGATCAGTATCATAAAATTTTACATGAACAAATTATTCCACACATTTGGTTCTCTTATTAAATACTCTATAATCTTAACTTGAGATTGAGTAACCTAGGAAAATTCCTTCATCACTTTTGGAGTCAAACTTGTCAAGATTGTCCTTAGTGTTAAGGATGACGACTTTGCAACCAAAAACTCTAAAGTAATTAACCTTAGGCTTCCTATTGTTTCAAAGCTTATAAGAGGTATTCTTAAGAATAGGTCTAATTCAGACTCTATTGATGGTATAATAAGCTGTATTTACAGCTTCAGCCCAAAAATAAATAGGTAGATCATACTCACTAAGCATAGTTTGGGAAATCTCTTGAAGTGTCCTATTTATTCTTTCTACGACTCCATTTTGTTGAGGTGTTCTAGGAGCAGAGAAATTGTGACTATAGCCATTGTGTGAGCAATAAGATTAAAACTCCTAATTTTTAAACTCACGACCATGATCACTTCTCAAGGTCTTAATTCTAAGTCCACTAAGATTTTCTACAGACTTGGAGTATTTGATAAAATAAGAACAAGCTTCCCTTTTGTGAGCTAAAAATTATACCCAAGTATACCTAGAAAAATCATCTACAAGAACATAAACATAGTACTTCCAATTTAAACTTGAAACTCTTGATGGTCCAAACAAGTCCATGTGAACCAACTCAAGCGGTTGAGAAGTAGAAACTTATTTCTTTGGTTTGAAAGAAACTTTGTGTTGTTTTCCCTTTTGAAAAGGATTATACACTTTGTTAAGAGGGAATTCCAATTTAGGTAAGTCTCTAACTAAACATTTCTTAGTCAGTTTCCTAAGTGAGCGCACATTGCAGTGTCCTAATCTTCTGTGCCACAACCAGGATTCTTTATGAAACACATTTAAATAAGAAACATTTTGCTTAGCTAAAGAATCTAAATCAACAACATATATATTCTCATTTATGAGAACATTAAATATTAAATCACTTTTTGAATTAAAAACATTACATGCATCATTTTAAAATTTTACATTGAAACCATCATCACACAACTGAGAGATACTAAGTAAATTGTACTTTAATCCATCAACAAAAAGTACTTTGGAAATTAATATTGTATTAGGGTTACCAATCTAGCCTAATCTGACGATCTTCCCTTTAGCATTGTCACCAAAAGTTACATGTCCACCATCAACTTTGACTAGGCTCTTGAAGGATGAGTAATATCCTATCATATTTCTTTACACTATAGGAAAAATGGTGTTTCGTGGCGGTTTAAAAAACCACTGCTAAATATTTTTCGGGCCTCTATTTCACGGCAGTTTAAAAACCTCCGCGAAATGTGTTAAATTATTTTTTTATAATTTTTTTTATTTTTTTCGAGGATTAGCAGCGGTTTTTTAAAAAACTGCCGTGAAATTACGGCGGTTTGGGTAAAACCACCACGAAATGAAAGGAAAAAAATAAAAAACATTAGAAACCTTGAAATCACTAAAACGAGCATAACTTTTGATCCAGGCATCCATTGGAGCGCCACGACCAGTCAAATCAAAGCTCATGAAGAGATATAGAGGCAAGTATAATCAAAACCTTGAGACGGTCTAAGGTGAAAAAGATATGAGAGTTATAAGAAAGTTGAAAAAAGTTCTCTAACTTTAAATGACCATAACTTTCGCTCCGGGTGTCCGTTTGGGATCTACCACATATCAAATCGAAGCCAGCGACGAGAGATATGCACTTATTTTAAACAAGAAAGCTTCTGTCGAGTTTTTTGACCCCAAAAACCACTCTGAAGGCCTCCAAAACCCTGTTTCCTTCACCGGTGTCCCGTCAAACTTGTCTTCAAACAGACCTAACTTTCGATCCGTGTGTCAGTTCGGACTCCTCCACCTTCCAGATCATAGTTTGTTTCATAAGATTCAGTTTGACTAGTCGCGACACCCACATGGACTCATGGATCATAAGTTATGGCCTTTTAGTGGGTATTGGGTTTGTTATATTTTTCGATGCCTGGTTTCTAGCACCTGTTCCCCACCAATGTTTTTTTAAAACGGTCGTGACTTTTGATCCGCCTGTCCATTCGGTCTCTTTCACCTATCAGGTCGAAGATCGTTTCAGGATATTTGATTTGAATGATCACGGATTTGGAATGGACTCTCAGATCATAAGTTATCACCGTTAATGTGAGTCCAATGTTTTTGCCACTTTCTGACATTTTTGACGGGTTTTAATGGTTATTCTATTTATTAGTGTTTATTTGGGTTTCCATGACTTGTTATTTTTATCAATGGTTTTTTGGGGGCTATTATGATGATTATGTTGAATTCTTAAGGGGTTTTCTAGAGTTGTCATGATTTTTCATGCGTTCTCATGCTTTCTAATGCTTCTTCATGCTTCTCCATCCGTTTTCATGCGTTTTCATGATTTTCCATCCCTTATCACGCCTTTTCATACCTTTTCATGTGTTTCATTTATTATTTATTATTTATTATTTATAATATACTTTAATTTATTTATTATCTATTATTTGTTACTGGTCATTTATTATTTATTATTTACTATTTATTATTTAATATTTAATATTTAATATTTAATATTTAATATTTATTATATATTATATATTATATATTATATATTAATAATAATAATAATATTTTATTTATTATATATTATATATTATATATTATATATTATTATTATTTATTTATTATTATTTATTGTTTATTATTTATTATTTATTATTTATTATCTATTATCTATTATTAATTATTAATTATTAATTATTAATAATAATTATTTATTTATTTATAATTATTTACTATGTGTTGTTTATTATTTAATATTTAATATTTAATATTTAATATTTATTATTTAGTATTTATTATTTATAATTTATTTATAATTTATTATTAATTATGAATTATTATGAATTATTTGTTATTTATTATTATTTATTGTTTATTATTTATTATTATTTATTGTTTATTGTTTATTATTTATTATTTATTATTATTTATTATTATTTATTTATTATTATTTATTATTATTTATTTATTATTTATTATTATTTATTATTTATTATTATTATTATTTATTATTTATTATATATTTATTTATAATTATTTATTACGTGTTATTTATTATTATTATTATTTATTATTTACCGTTTTTGTTTTTTATTTATTATTTATTATTTATTATTTATATTTATTTATTATAATTTATTTATTATGTGTTATTTATTATTTAATATTTAATATTTAATATTTAATATATTTTTATTTAGTATTTATTATTTATTTTTATTAATTATTAATTATTAATTATTATTTGTTATTTATTATTATTTATTATTTATTATTTATTATTTATTATTTATTATTTATTATTATTTATTATTTATTATTTATTATTTATTATTTATTATTTATTATTTATTATTTTATTATTATTATTTATTATTATTTATTATTATTTATTGTTTATTATTTATTATTTATTATTATTATTATTTATTTATTTATTTATAATTATTTATTATGTGTTATTTATTATTATTATTTATTATTTATCATTTATTATTTATTATTTACTGTTTTTTGTTTTTTATTTATTATTTATTATTTATTATTTATATTTATTTATTATAATTTATTTATTATGTGTTATTTATTATTTATTATTTATTATTTATTATTTATTATTTTTTTATTTGGTATTTCTTATTTATTTTTATTTATTATTTCTTATTAATTATTAATTATTAATTATTAATTTTTATTTATTATTATTTATTGTTTATTGTTTATTATTTATTATTATTTATTATTTATTATTTATTATTAATTATTAGTTATTAATTATTAATTATTATTTGTTTATTATTATTTATTATTGTTTATTATTTATTATTTAATATTTATTGTCTATTGTTTATTATTTGTTATTTGTTGTTTTTTATTTATTATTTATTATTTATTATTTATTATTTATTGTTTATCGTTTACTATTTGTTGTTTATTATTTATTGTATTATTATTTTATTATATTATTATTTTGATTTTGTAATTTGATTATTTGATTATTTTATTTTCATAATTTTATAATTTATGTATTTATTATTATAATTTATTTGTTATTTATTATAATAAACAATAAATATTTTTAAATAAATAAATAACTCAATAAATAACTAATAAATCAATAATTATTAATTATTAATTATTGCTTATTGTTTAATTATTATTGAGTTTATATCTATTAGTTATGTATTATTTGTTTTTTTAATTAGTATATCTAAGTATATTAAATTCTGTTTAGTAACCACATGACGAGCTTGCTGGAGTGGTAAGGTCTTTGGAAAATATGCAAGAGGTCAGGGGTTCAAATCCCACCAAACATAGAATGTCTTTGGAAAATATGCAGGAGGTTAGGGGTTCAAATCTCACCAAATGCAGAATTTCTTTATATTGCATGGGCATGGGCATGGGCATGGGCATGGGTAAATAAATAAATAAATAAGTAAATAAAATTTAATTACAAAATTTAAAAAAAATTAAAAAAAAATTTAAAGAAAAATTAAAAAATTCAAGAAAACCGCCAGGAAACGTTCTACGACGGTTTTGAAAACCGCCGCTAATAGTTTCCCGACGCACGATTTAGCGGCGGTTTTGAAAAACCGCCGTAGAACGATTTAGCGGCGATTTAAATCGCTGCGAAACAGAAAAAAAACCGCCGCTAAATATGCATTTTTCCGTAGTGTTAATATCCACTGTCCAAGTACCACAAGGTCTTACAGGAACTCTTTAGACAATTTTCCTGCAAAATAGATTAAGTGCAGTGTAACTTTGGTACCCAGATTTTCTTGGGTCCAAAGAGGTTAGCAAGTAAAACTTTGGGAACCCGTACTTTTCTCATAGATTTCTTATAATCAGCAGATATATTTTGATACATAAACACTTTGTTTGGTCCTTTAGAGAATTTTTTTTCAAGAAATGGTCCAAAACTAGAATTAGTAGTGAACTTTCCAGATTTTGGAACAAATTTGGTTTTGTTAATTTTTCTTTGTCTTTTCTCTTTGAGGTTGAAGTTTTGAATGCTACCGACTTCTTCCTTGGTTCCTCATCTACTTCTTGATTCACCTTAAGCTCTTCTTCGTATATCATAAATTTTCCAATTAGCTCTTTCACTAGAAGTTTGCCTATGTCACAAGATTCTTGAATATAAACAGAAGTTCCTCTCCATCTATCAGGTAGGCATTGAAGCAGTCTCATGATTTGGTCCTTGCTATCCACTGGTTTCCCAAACAGACTCACAGTGTTCACTATTTCATTGAACCTGAGATACATTTCAAAGATAGGTTCATCAAGCTTCATTTTAAAATTATCATATTTAATAGTATATGTATTTAATCTCATTTCTTTAACATTGGTTGTTCCCTCATGAAAAATAGCTAAAGTATCCCAAATTTCATATGCAGTTTTATAAGCAGATATTCTATTGAATTCATCACCACCTAGAGAACAGTACAAGGCATTCATTGCTTTACAGTTATTATTATATGTGGATTTAGTCAACTGAGACCATGTGTCCCTAGAAGTAGCAGGAAATACATGTTGTTCTTCAATTGTGTCCTAGATTTTAGGTCCCATGCTCTCTAGATACATTTTCATTTTTAATTTCCACTGAGCATAGTTATTACTATTAAAGAAAGGTGGCATGTTAGTAGCAACACCCTCAACTCTAGTTTCCACAGTTACTTAGAATTTAAAGAACTAAAAATTTAGATATGATATAAATTTTAAGATCTTTAAGATACAACTAAAATCACAGTTGAAAATAATTTGAAAACATGAAAATAAACACCTCTGATACCAAATGTTGGTCGGAGTGGATACTCAAGAGGGGGATGGATTGAGTTCCTACTTAAAATTTCTATTAAAAACTTTATTACAAAGATCCCCCATGTTTTGAAAATGGCCCAGTTAATTAAGATAGTAGAGATATAAATGTCTAATTGGTCAATAGGTTTCTCAAAGGGTGATTAGTCCTCAGTTGAATGATTGAGAAACACTTCTCCAACTTTTGAAATAATTTTATTGAATTAAAAAAATACACACACTAACCAAAACTAACTATCAAAGTGAAATCAAAATAGGTTTATGTTTTAGCTAATGTAAGTAGCGGAAAAGAGATAAAACATAGTATATGATGATTAACAAAAAAATATAAAAAAGAGGTTCAATCTCAATCTGAGACTTAATCCTCTCCACTTGGTGATCACCTGCCACCAAGCAATTTATATAAATAAACTTGGTACACAACCTGTATCGGGGTTTACAAAAATTTTTAAAAACTGTCCAGGTTCTACAACCTCTACCACAGTTATCCATGGGAAAACAAGAAACCAATCCACATAAGGCTTCTTCTATAGTTATGCATGGGAAAACAAGCAACTAAGCCACATAAGGATTCTTCCATAGTTATGCATGGGAAAACAAGGGTGAGAGAGTTTTGAGTGAGGATTTTCAGTATCCCCCAGTTAAAGCACAGGAGACAGTGTGTGTGTAACAAACACACACTGATCATAAATGTAAAATAAGGAAAACAGTAGAGCCAGAGAAATTAGGATGGAGTTTAGAATGCTCTATGTGTTTGAAGATCAGCTCTGGACTACTTGGAGTTGAGGAAATGAAGGTTTTGTTCTTCTCTGCAAGTTGTCTCTAAAAACAGAGTGTTGCAACTTCCAGGTACTAGCTTCCAGGTACCTGATATGTTCAACTTCTTAGTATAAGGGAGTTGATGAAGCACAATAGGACAACCTTGAGTATGTTCTTCAAAAGATATTTGTGAAGCTTTTGGATTTTCAGTATATGCACTGGAGTATTCTTCTTCTTGTTCTTCAGTAATGTATTCCTTATGCATTCAACTTGTGAACTTCACTCAGTCACTTTGTTTTTCTCTGTGCCTCTATATATATCTTCTTTTTCTTCAGTATTTTTCTTTCGTATTTGAGGTATGAAAATAGGAGCAAGTACATCACGTTCAATATTTCTCGTACCACGTACTGTCAAGATATGGTCTCCTGATATGTCTACAATAATAATTAATTAAGTCAGAAGCATTAAAGTTAGAAAATATGACCATTAAAATAATCATAAGAATTTGACAAAGTATGGATTAGAAGAGTATGGTAGATTGGTAATGGTATCCTTCAGATCGGCAGGCTTCAATCAGCAGGTGCACATCAACAACTACAACTGTAACCTTTTATCGTTAACCTTCAGCGGTAACCTTCAGCAGTAGGCTTGTATCGATGAGCTTATATCGATAACCTTGTAATGGTGACCTTGTAGAAGTTACATTCTAACGGTGACCTTGTAACAGTGACCTTGTAACAGTGACCATGTAGCTGTGACCTTGTAACGGTGACCTTGTAATGTGACCTTGTAGTAGTGACCTTGTAACGGTGACCTTGTACTTAGATAAATTCTGAACTGTAAGCTTAACCAATCAAGCAGTGAGATTGAGAGTATATGAATATTACTCTATAGAAACAAGAAACATTAATGATACATAATTAACATAGAATGAAAAAATGATTAACACATGATATGGGATTATCAAAACATGATATGGGATTATCAAAACAGATGAGTCCAACAACTTCTCACAAAACTTATCTCGCTTTATGATTTTAAAAAAGAAACGAGGAAGGTAGAGAGTACCTGAAATGTTAATAATAAAAATTCTATAAAAAAATTTATGAAAGATAAATGTTCATCCAAAAATTATAGAAAGAAAATTCATCCAGATTGATTTGGAAAACATTTGATCAAATATATATAAATGGAAGAACATTTAGTCTTTCATTAATTTATAAAAGTTTGAAAATTACAACATGGGTAAGTGTTCAGAAACAAATCATTCTTTCTCTTATAGCTTCCTCACAATGTTTTTTTTTTATATTTTTTGAACTCTTCTTGATTATTTTCATTATATGGATCCTTTGCCTCCAACTTCACTTGCCTTTCCTCCATTAATTTAAATCCTTGAAATTCTTACTTTAGACTTTCAACTTCTTGTCTAAGGAATGTGTTTTATGTATTCTCATCTTTCAACTTCCTAACTTCTTCTTTCAGTGAATGATTCTCAGTATTATCAGCCTTCAAATTATGAAATTTTCCTTCAACTAACAAGTTATTTTGCTTTAGTTATTCAATATCTTCATCTTGGGATTCTGACAAACACTTGAACTGGTCAACAAGTTCAAATTCCACATCAACTTCTAAAGCTAACTTCTAAAAAGCGTCTGCAATTTCCAATGTGAACTTATTAACCATATCAATTTGTTCATCATGAATAGTCATATCTCTCTCTATATATTTTATCCATCTGATGATCTGTTTCACCCTTATCCTTTCTTCTTTTGAATCTAATTTAAAAGTTTTGAACTCTGGTTCATTTTGGACAATAGTTTCAACCAACTGATTGAGAGTTTCTGATTTTTCTAAAACATGTAACCTCTTCTGAATATGTTTGCAACAAGATTAAATATTCAGAAGGAATAAAATGGAATTGAAAAACTTCTTCAAAGACTCACTAAAATATTTAAATTGAGATTCCATTCATTGATCAGAACAAGATTCTTGAGAATTCATTGATTCAGATGAGACATTAGAAACACGTCTCCTAAATAGTCTGAAAACTACCACTTATTTTTCTTTATCCTTATCTTTTTCAACTTATGAAACTTACATCATGTTTATATTTCTGTCGGTTTTTGCTCTATTTGATACCCTGGTATGAGATTGTTGATTTTGAACCTTTTTTTGAACTCTCTTCCTTCTTAAAAATAACCGGATCTACATTGTTTTCTGACTGATTAGTAAAGGATGAAGTTTCTTTGGAACTATTTTCGTTTTATTTTTCCTCTTATTATTCTTCTAAAGATGTTTCTCTAGAATATTATTCCATTTCTTATTCTAACTATATTTCTAATGTATATTTGCTTCTCAAATCATATTTTCCACATTTTTTTATAGATTTATTATCATCAAAAACTTTATCTGAAACTACTTTTTCAACTTCAACCATTTTACCTTTCCCTTTCTCAACCACAACAAAAACTTGAGAAGATCTAACAAGCTCGGTTTCCAAAATGAACTGAGTGATGATAATTGGATCTGGTTAAGAAATTGGTTGAACCAAAGATAAAGGAGATATGGAAAGAATTATTTTATTTTCCTCTCTAGTAGTTGTATGTAAATCACCATGTGCCTTATCGTCACCTTTCATCAAGCTTTAAAGCACTTTAGAAGCCTAAATTATTTTATTCTATTTTCTCTTTTTCTCATCTACTTTCAACTATTCATTGGTTCTTTATTTTAGAGCTAAGTCCTCAGCCTTATCTAAACTAAATTCTAGATCTCATGCCTTCTTTTTAGTTTTCCTTTTCATCATTTCATTATAAGGATCATCAGTCATGGTTTTGATTTTCTTATACAACCTATGAGGAGATGAAATAACTTTTCTCTTTTCTTGTACCTTTTCCTTTAACTATTTTACTTCAGCTTCAGACACACCTTTATACAACTTATCCACAAACCTTTTCAAATCTCGAATGAAAACAAGTTTCATCCTCAAAATCATTTCTTCACTAATAAATGAGATCTTTTTTCCTCATTGATATGACTTGGTTTTTAATCTGCATCACTGACATGAGATTTAACAAAATCTTATTTATGAAAGAAGGAAACTAAATAATACTTAACTTTATCTAACTTTTCTTTATCACCTCAAATGATGGAAAAAAATATTTTACCAAATTGATTTTCCTTATGCTCATAAGAGAATATATCATAAAGATATTATGAAATTTCAGGGTTTCTCGATCACCTTTCCTTGGGATAAGATATTCTTGCATCCATAATATTGCAACTACCCTTGATTCCAGATTCAAATGGTATAATTTCCTCACCATTTAAAAATAAGGAGACATAAAATATTAAACCTTGGTTTTCTCAAATCTCCCCAAACTTTTTGGTATCTTATGTGTAACAAGATAAGCTTCTCCAACCAATGGTACTTCAACCAAGATCAATACCTGTTGAATGTTTAACTTGAACTTTTCAGCAAAAATATTAAAGATAATTACTTCCAAATCATATTTCTTACTAAACTCAATGAGAAGAATAAAATTATTTAACAATAGTTGGGTATTGAAGATCAAAATCTTTCTTTTCAACATACACCATTTCTTAACCTTAAAAACAAATTATTTCTTTCAAAATAGAGTCATTGTTATCATACCATTTTTTATCTATTAGTCTTTCCTTGACTACTTCTCTATTTACAATGTCTTCTAGAGTCAACATCTTTTATAATCATGAACCGATTAAGGAATCTAACCCAAAAAGGTTGAACTAAATTGAACAAACACCAAACAACGAGACTAACAAAGAAAATAAGATACGGGAGTTGTCAACTATCTAAAAAACCGATGTGGGATGTGGTGACCCACTCATATATTTATATGCATGGCATGACAATTCTAATTCCTTGGATCTGAAATCCCAAATTGGATTCCATATATAATCAAATGATCAAGAATATTTCATAGAATATTTAAATAAATATTCTGAACTCTTAATGTTTTTATTATGAAATTTTTATCAGACCTAAGAATTATCTAGAAGTTAAAAATTTAAGATTTGTTTAAAAAATTTGAAGTTTATACAATATAAACAATAGAACAAAACATAAACAAAAACAGAATAGATAAAACAAAAATAATAAATATTGAATATTAGATATTACCTTTCATAGTGAATATATGAATTTCTAACAAAAATTCATTCTGGTAAATTGTTCTTCTTGGTTTTTAGGAAAACTAAAGTTAAAAAAAAGAAACTAAAAATTACTAAATCTGAAATATTTTAAAAAACTAAACATGTTTTGAAAAACTAAAGTGTTTATAAAACTAAAAAATGTATAATTACCCTTTGAAAAGGAGTTCATTAATGTAATGAGGTTAGTAAATAAGAATTATATATGAATGATCATTTTATATTGACCATTCTAAGAATCTATTTAATATATTCAAATATATAGTAACTAAGGGGTTTAGTAAAGTTATCATCAAGTTGTTCTTGCATTCTGATGAATTATAAAATGAAATCTCCTTTTTGAGTGTGATCTCGAAGGAAATGGTGTCTTACATATATGTGTTTTTCTCATGATTGGTGTATTGGGTTTTTACTTAAAGTAATGAAACTTGTGTTATCATGAAAAAATTGATTTTTATTAAAAAACATTCCATAGTCAGTGAGTGTGTGTT
This sequence comes from Viscum album, assembly GCA_963277665.1. NCBI lineage: Eukaryota > Viridiplantae > Streptophyta > Magnoliopsida > Santalales > Viscaceae > Viscum > Viscum album. The sequence continues at coordinate 1,317,825,418 of OY728119.1, read as the reverse complement.
GCATCCACAAAACTTGAGCACAAAAACGTCTAGTTGCCACATATTTGGCTTTAGTAGTGAAAAGTTCTATTGGGTGTTATTTTATACAAGACCAAGACACTAAAGATTCTCCTAATAAATGAAAAGTTCTAGAAGTACCTTTTCTATCCACTTTACAACCACCAATGTCAGCATATGATTTTTTAATTCAAAATCATATCCAGAAGATTAAAATAAGCCTAAATCCATGGTTCCCTTAATATAATGAAAAAACTGTTCTGCATATTTAATATGAGACTATTTTTTATTTTCTTGATATCTTGCACATAAGAATATAGAAAAAATTAAATCTGGATAACTAGATGTTAAGTAAATTAAACTTCCAATCATCCCTCTAAAGATATTTTAATCAACTGGTTTCCCAGATTTCTCAATATCTAAAGTATTCAAGGTTTTGATAGGTTTACTGATACTTGTAGTATTTTTTATATCTGAATTTCTTAAGAAGATATTTTATATACTTATGTTGAGATATAAAAGTTCCTTCTAGTTTTTGTGAAAATTGAAAACCTATAATATAAGTATGTTATCCCTTTATGCTCATTTAAAACTCAAACTTCATAAGATCTGCAATGTAATCTATTAAATATTTTTGAGTTGAACCAAATGTAATGTAATAGACATAAAATTTAAAAATGATGATGTTTTTAGAAACTTCTTTTATAAAAAGTGTTGGATCCACAAATCTCTTAACAAAGGTGTTTTGTAATAAAAATCCAATTAATCTATCATACTGGGCTTTAGGGGTTTGTTTAAGTCCGTAAAGTGACTTAGTAAGTTTAAAAACATGTTTTGGAAATTTATTATTTTCAAAAATAGGAGGCTGTTCTACATAAACTTCCTCTTAAACATATCTGTTATGAAATGAACACTTCACATCCATTTGATAAAGTTTGAAATTTAGAAATGATGCATATGCTAGAAGTATATGAATATATTAAAATCTAACTACCGGAGCATAAGTTTCTTTATAATATATGCCCTCTTGTTGATTATATCCTTTAGAAAAAATTATAGCTTTATTTCTAACTATAATTCCTTTTTCATCACACTTGTTCTGAAAGACCCATTTTACTCCAATTATATAAGTACCTTTAGGTTATTCAACCAAAGTCCAAACTTGATTTCTCTCAAATTTATTGAGTTCATATTGAATTTTTTTTATCCAATATTCATCACTTAAATCTTAATCATAAGTTTTAGGTTCAAACTGTGATAAAACTCAAAATGTTCAATTTAATTTCTTAATGAACTTATAGTTCTAACTAGTTGATCTACATCACCAATGATGTTATCACTAGGATGATTCCTAAGAAACAAATGATTGTTTGGGTTTACAAAATTCTGTTCTTTAACAACATGTTGAAATTATTCCTAGGGTATAATTTCATAAATATATTATTCAGTTGTTCTCTCATGTGAATAACTTTCCAACATTGGTTGAAAATCGGTTTTTGAAATAACATATGAAGATGCAGGTTGGAGTTTTTTGAAAATAGAAAAATTTGTTTCATCAAACTTAACATGTACCATTTCCTTAATAGTACTTGTGTTTTTATTAAAAACTCTATATTCCTTACTAGTTATATAATAAACTAAAAACATCCCTTAATTAGGTTTTGAAGAAAACTTATGTAAATTATATATAGTATTCAAAATGAATACTTTGCATCAAAAGATATTAAAGTAAGAAATTTTTTGTTTCCTTCCGGTCCACAACTCATAAGGAGTTTAATTCATAAAAGGTATTATTAAAACTTGATTTAATGGTATAGAAGATAGTACTAACTACTTCAACCCATAAAATTTTATCAATTGAGTATTCACTCACCATGGTTATAGTAATCTCTTGAAAAATTCTATTTCTTATTTTGCCTACACCATTTTGTTGTGGTGTTCTAGGTTATAAAAAGTTATGTAGTATAACCTTTTTACTACAAAAAGTTTCAAAATTATAATTTACAAATTCAGAAACCATGATCACTTTGAATATTTATGAAGGATAGATTTTTCTCATTTTTAACTCGGGATACAAAAGTTTTAAAAGAAAAAAAGGCTTCAAACTTATTTTCTAGAAAATATACCCATGTATATCTGGTGTAATCATCAACTAAAACATATACATAGTATTTTATGTCGATACTTCCAGTTTGTGTAGGAAAAAAATAATCCCATGTTTACTAATTATAAATCATCAGAAGTTGATAATTCACTAATAGATTTAAAACTTGACTTATATTTCTTTTCAAATTGTTAAAGATCAAAAAATTTTGAAGTATCAAACTTAAGTTATGGTAGGTCCTTAACTAGTTATTTTCTTATATATTTTAGCTAATGTCCTAAAATTACAGTGTAATATTATTCTATTCGATAAGCATGATTGATCTTTCTTTTAACTAATGCAAGGTAGATCTTAGCTCCTAAGGTCTTCTAAGTTTAGTGTGCAAACAATATCATACTAATAGGCAGAAAGAATAAATTTATATTTTGAAATATGATCATTAAATTTTTCATTCCTGAAGTTCAAAAGATATCTTTCATCACATAATTGACTTATGATAATAAGGTTTTACTTAAGTCCCGCATTAAATAAAACATTTTAAATTAAGTATTTTCCAAGAAGTACAATGCTACCTATTCTGATTATTTCTCTTTGAGCATTGTCACCAAATGTAACTTTTACACCTTTAATTTTTATAATCTTCTTGAAGAAATAATTATTTCTAGTCATATGTCTTGAAAAACCATTATCCTTGTATCAAATATTGTTTTTTATATTCCTTATTCTCCTAAAAAAAGATTATCTTTTCAGAACCCAAACCTTCTTAGGTCCGATATTATTCAAAAGTAAAATTTTAGTAATCCACATTTTTTCAACTTTACCATGTTGTGAAAATGTTAATTATTTAGAAAAATATGCTTTATGAAAACCTATAGATTGAAATATATTCAAAGAACATTTATTTTTATAGTGACCACCACTTTGAAATTTTGTGCAAAATGGAGCACTTTTCAAAACAAAGTAATTATTTTGAAAAATACGTTTTCTATTAGTAAAACCCATTATGGATACATCACAATGTGGTATAATTTGATTATAAATATTATCAAAATTTTACTTACTAGAATTAAACTTTGATAATATATTTCTCAAACTATAAATTTCATAATTTAGTTTTACAACTACATTATTATCCTCAGCTGAAGTTGTATTCAAACTAAGTTTTTCTATATCATTTAATAAACTAGTTATCACAAAATTAGACTTCTATAAATATTTTAAAAGATAAATTTTCTCATTTTTTTATATAACTCTTTTTAAAGATCTAATATCTTAGTAGTAAGATTAAAAAACCTTGAATTTTATTTCACATATTTTTCTTGAGTAATATCAAGTTTTTTAGAGATTTTACAATTAGGAATTTCTAGTAGTTTAGAAAATCTAGAAACCTCTTCAAAAAATAAGCGAATTGTTATTTTCTTATGATGATGAATATTATTCATTAGAAGTTGTAGAATTATCATCATCATCACTATCAAGATAGTTTTCATTTAAAGTAATATTAGTTAAAGACTCAATAATTACCTTTTCCATGAATAAATTGTTAATATTCATAATCTCATCATAAAATATGATATTATTTTTATCATAACTTCCATCATCATAAGAACTTTTTGATGAAATATATCCACCACTATTATTCCAAGTATCTGAAACTTTCATAATTTTCTTATTTTTGTGTTTATAGTGCTTCTTAGAATTTCTTTCAGAATTCCTATCATTTTTATATTTTATTTTCAACTTTGGATAGTCAGGTCTAATATGTCCAAAATTTTTACATTCATAATAGATAACTTCTAAAGAATCCTTATTATCACTTCTTTCCTTATGATTCTTCTTATATCTATATTGAAAATCCTTCTTTACAACTATCTTATTCATTCTCTTTTCAATATTATCTAATTCATTTATAAATTGTTCTGAAGAACTAATATCTGATTCAAATATAATTTTCTTATTATTATAATAATTTAAAATCCTCTTAGTAGATTAAAACTTACTACGAACATTATAAGTTATAGAAAAAGAAACTCCTCTATTATTTTTCTTTATCTTTTCTTCATCTCTTTTCAATCTTCCCTCACATTTCATAAGAGTGCCTATTACATCTTCTAGAGTTAGATGTGAAATTATTCCAGTATCATCCAAAGAATTTATCTTAGAATAACATTCCCAAAGCATAATTTCTATAATATTTTCAACTAAGATCTTATATATAAGATCTATCTCACTAAGGTATTGTAAACTATTTACAACAGTCATGAATATTTGATGAATCTTTGCAACAGTTTCACTAGGTAGGAAAACAAATGCTTGATGATCAGCATGAAGCATAACTCTTATAGTTTTAATAACTTTTGAAGTTCAAAAATAATTTATCATAAATTTATTCCAAATATTGTTAAAATATTCATAAGAAGAAATTTTACTATATATGTTTCAATTCATAAAACATAAAAAAGTATTTATCACTCTATAATTCAAATGATATTCTTTGTTATCAATATTATTAAAATCTATGACATCTCGGACCTGAATTCCACTTAAAGGTTACCTGAGTTCGGTTGGCCACATGTACTCAAACACATATCTCTGAATTCTAGAGGCTGGTGACTAGCAGCGAGGGAATAAGGTGTGTCTGTGGGGATACTATTCCCTCATTACGAGAGTGTAGCACAATAGATCAATAAGAAACATAGGTAAATAGTAGAATTAGTATAAAAATATGGCGTAATATAAGCTAATTAAATAGTAATAATAAACAACAAGGTGTAACTGATATAAATAAAAAAGTTTATGATGATATGTCATGTATCTATAAATATATAAAACATTGATACAAATCGGCAGAAAATAATTCTATACAAAAGTAGAAAAAAGAAACCAAAAACTATCCCTAGTATTTGGAACTCTAGCTCAGTCATATGCTACTAGCTCCATCCTAAGAAATCAAGCAATCAAGTTTCCAAAGTGATACACTTCTCTTTATCAACACCTGTATACATGTAATCTTCTCGGGTGCCAATGGTGTCCCAGATGGTGTGTGAGATAAATCTTAGTAATCCACCACCAACGGTGCCTATAACATCATGTCTGTGTAATATAAATTTAAAGGTGTTCAGGCATGCATATATAAAAGTAAAGCAGTATAGTAACATAAATACCCAAGTACATGCTTAATCCCTCATTTGGTGTATGAACATATAACCAATTCATTAATTAATTAAGTTCACTTTATATGATTAAGTCATGTGAGGCATAACCAACATTGAAATCACCTCATGATAGTACTAGTACTGGTTTCAAGATGTAATAAGGTAACCATTATGATTATAATATAAAAGGGTTCTAAGGTAATAACCAAGGTAACCTAGAAATCAAGGGTCTCCAAATCAGTATTAACTACAACCTGGATAAGGGGTAATAGTGTAATAGTGTAATCCAAAGAGCATCGTCCAAGGCATTCCACAATAGTATGATCTAACTGAGTCTAAGGAATACATATAAGTTAAAATAGGATAAGCTATGGCTAGGCCTAAGGATATAACCAAGGCACCTCATGTCCATAGAAGCCATACTTGATCTAAGGAGTGTATCCAAGACATCCCTTAATAGTAAAGAAAGGATCCTATGGTGTCATACTGGGCATCCACTGATAAATTAGAATCGGTTTCCAAGGTGGATCTCAACCAAGGAAACCGACATCCTTGAATCGAAATGGCATCCTCAAGAGCTCAAGGCATTTACTCAAGAAAGGTGAGCTCGAGTCAAACCACTCCTATAATAATGATGTCAAGGTCCATGTGTGATTAGGAACCTTAAATTTAATTCATGTAATAAGTTAGGCCATGTGAAGGTCATTCCATTTAATAAGTGCAAAATGTTCAAGCCTTTCCTTTCATTGGCACGACAAGGCCAAGGGACGTGAAACCTTTTAAGTCATTTCATAATTAATTACTTGGTTCTCTCCTTTACCTTTCATAACATGACAATGTTGTGCTAAGGACGAGCTACCACATGTGATTCATTTAATATAAACTAGTACAATTTATATACATACAATATACTTTTCATTTCATTTAACATTGGTTAATCAAATTTAAGAACTTACCTTAGGTGGGTCAAGCATTTAGAACACATGGTACTTTCCATGATCAGTTCAAAATTTAATATCTATTTATTATAAGGAGTCTCACCATTATAATGTTCATGATCAGAGACACCCAAGAAATGGCTCAAAGGTTTCAAAACACTAAACAATTAATTATGGTAAATCACCCTACATGGGTGGTTGAAGTTGTGTATGTAACCACCAATATTGAATGAAATATATGGCATGGGTATTAGAACACTCTACTAACGACTACAAGCATGATATATAAATTCAATAGATGATGCCTTATGAAATTGTCATGATGACACGACAATTTATAAAACAATGGAAATTGAGGAATGAGCTATAGAACACCTAGATTAGGCTCGTATGACTCTCCTCATCCAGTATCAACCTTTAGTTTGGCCTATATTGGAGTAGATATGAAGAATGGATCAATTCCATAAAATTGGGTCATAAGATCCTGAATCTAAATAACATCATTGATAGGAATAATAATGACATAAGATTAAAAATGAATCAAGAATGTACCAGTGCATATCCAACGAGATGAACGACTATTGATTTAGACTTTGGATGGATGCTCAATCTCAAAATATAGAATATGCTTGAAAAATGATTCAAAAGGGATATGGGAGGGGGTTCTATCCACTAGAAATAAAGGAGGAATTATAGGTTTGATTTAATTATAATTTTAAGGGCAAAACAAAATTTTCACCCAAAATAACCCTTCACATGGTTTGGCTGCACTGTTTGGCCAAACCATGCACAAATCATGCACTAGAAACTATAGTAAGGGGCACCCACATATTTATGCTACAAAGTTAGGGAAACCATGTGCCAACCATGTGAAATGCCTCTGTAATTTGTATGTAATATTTCACATGACTATGTGGCCCAAGGTACATGGTCAAGGAAAATCATGCACCCTATTCCATCCCACTATCCAACCCCTCAAAATTTAAACAAAATGTGTTCCCTTCCTCACATGGATTAAACTAACCATGATACATGCCTTTTTATCCTAAAAATCTAGGTTACAGGATCTGAACACGACCCATACTCCCCCCTGAGACCTTCATGAAATCATTAGGCATCAATATTTGGTCCATAAAAGAGAACCAGACTAGAATTTAAAGGATCCGTACCTAAGTCAAAAACTAGGTTCTTACAGTCTTCCCACCTCAAAGGAACTCATCCTAAAGTTTACCTTTCAAGGGAGGTGAAATACTGTATGAGAAAAAATCTGGCCACTAGTCACGTATGTCAACCTCCTGCTCCCAAGTCTTATCTTTTACACAACCGTGATGGCATAACACCCGTACTAGAGGAACATAATGACCTCAGAGATACTTCATACTCCATTCGATGATGCGTATATGATACTCCTCAAGTGAATCATCTACATCTAACTCAAATTCATTAGGATAAAAAGTATGACATGGGTTGACATGAAATTGATGAAGTTGTGAAATGTGGAAGATGTCATGCATGGAACAATACCTTTGAGGTAGTATAAACTGATAGGATATCAACTCGACTCTCTCTAGAATCTATAATGTCCTGACAAAGCACGATGATATCTTACCTTACCTCTATATCCATATATTCCCTTGCTTGGGTAATACCCATAGGAAAACACGATCCCCAACCCCAAACTCTAGAGGTTTTCGATGACGATCAACATACAATTTCTTTCTAGACTGAGTAATAGTCATAAAATTTCTGATTAGATGAACCTTCTCTAAAGTCTTCTATACAATATGAGGACCTAGTAGGGCTAACTCACCCACCTCTAGCCAATATAAGGGTGAATGGAACCATCTACTATATGAGTCCTCAAAATGAGACATCTGAATCATAACTTAAAAAACCATTATTATAGAAAAACTCAATGAGAGGGATATGATTCTTCCAAGAGCCACCAAATTCATGGACACATGCTTAGAGAATGTACTATAAAACCTACATTGTATGTTTTAACTGTCCATCAGTATGAGGGTGAAGGTCTATGTTCAAAATCACTTGGGTACCCATAGCCTTCTCCAAACCCTGCTAGAACTATGAAGTAAAATGATCATTTCTATCTGAAACAATAGTACGAGGGACCCCATATAGTAATATGATCTCATGGACATACAATATTCCAAACTCATAAACTGATAAAGTCTCTCATATATGAATGAAATGGTCTACCTTCACCAATCATTCAATAACTACCCATACAACATCACTACCTATCAACGACCTAGGTAAACTGATTACAAAGTACATGTAAACATATTCCCATTTCCATTATGGGATTAGAAGAAGATGTAACAAGCCTACAAGTCTCTGATGATCTGCCTTCACCTGCTAATAAGTTGAACACCTAGTGATAAATTTTTCTATCTGACGTTTCATCCTAGGCCACCAATACTGACATTGCATGTCTCAATACATTTTAAAGATGTCTAGATGAACTACCCACTGAGAATAATGAGACTCTCATATCAAATACCCTATCACATTTATAGGGAACCAAACACATACATGTAAACATAGGATGTCATATTTTTCCACAAACCAATTGGGAGGCAAGACATCTCATGAAATACTCTTATGGAGAACCAAGCCCTCATGATCAGAAAATTGCCTGCTCTTCACTTATCAAGGAGGGAAGAGGTAAATATCAAGGTTGAGAGGAAATAATGCTTGTGACTATCTAGAAACTCTATATATAGATCATTGAAGAGGGAAATCAATTTAATTTCATCACTGGCTTCCCATACAGCTTGTGCTTGAGTTTTTCGACTTGGCACATTCGCAACTAAATTGCCTTTTCTAGGCGTATAGGTAAGCTCAAAATTAAAGGAATGAAGATATTCAACCCATATTTGTTGTTTGAGATTCAATTCATGTTATTTAAATATATATTTGAGGCTCTTATGGTCAATTTAAATAAAAAATCACTCACCCAATAGATAGTGTCTCCGACAATATAAGGCATAGACAACTATTGCTAGCTCAAGGTCATGTGTTGAGTAGTTTCTCTCATGAGGCCTCAACTGCCAAGATCCATCCACAACAACTCTATCTTCCTGCATCATCACTACTCCTAAGCCAATGCACGATGCATAACATAATATGGTATAACCTATATCTGGATCTAGCAGAATTAGAATAGGTTTTGAGACAAGCCTCCCTTTCAGATCCTGAAATGATTTCTCACACTCTTCTGACCATAGGAACTTGAAAACGATCTTTATAAGACCAGTAAGTAGTGAATTAAGGTGTGGGAATTCCTATATGAAATTCCTTTAATAAACATCCATCCCCAATAAACTCTGTATATCAAACACGTTCTTGGGATGCTATCAGGAAACTACAACACCAACCTTATCTGGGTCAATAGAGACTCTTGATTCCAAGATAATATGACCCAATAAGTTTACTTTTTCAATCAATAAGTGGAACTTAATAAGCTTAGAACAAAGTTGATTCTCTTTCACTGTACTCAAAATGATCTTAAGGTGCTTAGAATAGTCACTTCGAGTGTGATAGTACACCAAGATGTCATCCAAAAATACTATGATAAAGGAATCCTGATAGGGGTGGAACACCCTATTCATCAAATTCATGAAAACGGTGGGCACGTTTGTAAGAAAGAACAATATAAAAAGGTACTAATATAGACCATACCTACTACGGAAATCTATACGAGGTATGTATGATAGCTTGAATCACACATGATGATAGCTCGATCTCAGTTTTATCTTATAAAAAAACCTAGCTCCATAGATCTAGTCAAAGAGATCATCTATTCGAGGTAGTGTATACATATTCTTGATCATAAGTTGGTTCAACCTTCTGTAATCTATGAATAGATGAAGGGTACCGTCCACCTTATTGGAGAAAAGCATAAGAATACCCTAAGAGGAAGTGCTAGCCCATATAAAACTTTTGGCCTCTAAATCCTTTAACTACCTCTTGAGCTCATGGAGCTCATTAGAATCCGTCCTATATAGAGGAATGAACATTGAAGCCACTTCTGGAACAAGATTGATCATAAAATATCCCTATCTCTCAAGAGGTAAGCTAGAGAAATCATCCGGAAAAACATCCCTGAAATGATCTACTAATGGAGCGAATTAATCCTAGTTCAAACCCTGATCCTCCAAGAAGATATTGGAAATCTGGGTGGTCACACCACCTTTCGCATGATGATCTAGTCTATCTTTACTATCCTAGACATTCGACTCACCCTTATGTAGATAACCACTACCCTCTGGTGATGTAAACGATACCCTGTAGTTATTGAAGTCTACAAAGTCATGATATGAAACAAACCAATACATCGTGAGAATGAAATATAAACCTATAATCTTGAGAACAAAGAGGTCCTAAAAGAAAGGGTAACTTCCTACCTCAAGGGGGTAGTCCCTGCATTGGCATATTCCCTCTAACTATACTACCAACGATGTATCTCAGGACATTACACCACAGAAATACTATATTTACATTCCAAGGCTTTCAATGATAGATAAATATATAAAAGAGTGTGAATAACCTATATAAAATAAAGAAGATTCTATAGTAGAGGATACTAGAATAGTACCTTGTACTGTAGATGGTCCTACAACCCGATCCTTGGGTATCAGCTGTAAAGCATGCAATTGACCTGATCCATAACCCTATGAAACAGATGGATTACCATGATCAAAACTACTCTACTGGAACTACTGGTGATTAGGAGTCTAGATACCATGTCCATGACCTCCTCCTCATCTAGTCCTTTTGGTTCTACTATAACTACCCACCTAACACGGTGTAAAATAACCTGATCCTGAAGATGGAGCTAGTGTAGATCCTCTTCCACTAGAAGTTGATGGAAAGGTCTAAAAGAATCTCTAAAAGTTCCCCATAAAGTTGTAATCCTAACACTATAGAGGTTCTATATTACACTTAGGCTTTATGTTTCCCTGTTATCCACACTGGTGACACACCATGGAGCTACCAGCACAGGTACTTTGGTTGCAACTACCCTGATGAAAAACCTATAGAGATTGCTTCCTACTAATGGAGGAACTACTGGCCTTCCTCGGTATTGGTCCTCTATTCTTGGTACTGTCTTTATCCCTTAGGTTTAACTCAATGATAAGAGCCTGATTGACTATTTCAGTAAAGGTGGGAAAGCTAAAGAAATTCACCTGAGTATGGATGGCAAACACAAGCCCATCCTCAAAGAATCTGGCATGAAAAATCTCATCACTAACTATAAGTGTTGAAAAGATCTTTAACTTAGTGTAACATGTTTAATATTCCATAACTAACATAGAACCCTGCTCAAGATGTATGAACTCTATGGATATGTTCACTCTCAGCATCTGACGAAAGAACTGATCATAGAAGGTAGTCTGTAAATATCTCCATGCCATGCCCTGATGGTGACCGGCCTGGGTAACTACATCCCACTAACACTTGGATGAATAACATATCATATACACAGAAAGATTTACCCTCTACTCTTAATGAATCTCTGGATTCTCAATGATAAATAAGGTGGCCTCTAGCCAAGACTCAGTAGCATGTGGGCCACCATTACCTGAGAAGGTAGAAGTATGTTTCTTCTGGTACTCGCACGTCAGATCAGCTGTCGTAGGTGCATCTCATGGGGCACTATGCATGGACTACATTAGACATAAGAAACTATCACAGACTTGAGCATTACTTCCCAAATCAGTTGCAACAGGAAGTTCCTCAAGTGGAACTCATAGAGGTAAGACTAACAGCTCAAGGCCCACCATGTTTGGATCATGGTGATCACCACCCTCCTGGTGCACAACATGAGGAATTTTTAGTGGAATTGTTCTAAAAATTCCAATCACATGCCTGAGAAAAAGCTATAAGTAGATAGATAGAAACACTAGTAGAAGTTGGATGTAAGAAAGGCTCACTACCCAAGGCATTATACCCCAAATACCCACTTAGAAGGCCAGGTATTGGTAAGTGATCAAGCATTAGTTATAGGGTTTTTAGTAGATTAAGGGTCAATTGATCCTTGCCTCATCATTTACTGACAACCATTTCATTAATATCATATTTAATTTCTAGGTTTACTACTTTAACTTTCATAAACATGACAAGGAGGGATAAGGATGTGCATCCATTTCATTTTAGAATCCATTTTTCACTTTTATATTTTTCATTTTAGTATATCCTATATCAAGTTAATTTTAAAATAGATCTCCATTCCCAGTGAATTAGGGCCCATACACCTTATCACTGAAAATGAAACCCATTTGATTTTAATTGAATGGATCAACTTGGTAAATTGCCAATCCCAACCCATGAGGGCCCATAAAACATCATGAATTGAAACCAATAATCACTCAACCACATCCAATGAAAAGAATAGGCATACTATAACTATCACAACATCACTCAACAATAACATGCATATCAACCAATGAAAATTAGTGAAATACACCTATACGACATGACAATATGCATGACATACGAATTCTAGGTGCCTATGACGATGCATGTAACAATGATCCTTAACCTCATATCATTAGGCCAGGTATGGAATAAAATATCAATTAGAATAATAATAAACAACACCACATAGAATTTTTGACACCCAACAGTGAAATGATATCAACTGTAATAGGAAAAATAGAACAACAACTATAATTCAGGTAACTTGGTCTTTACCCCGAACATGGGTTCATGACACCCATGCATGACTTATGACTAAGTTTCAAGCATTCCTAATCTCCAATATATTATCTAAAAATAGTAAATCAAGAATGGAAGGCCTCTGATACCACTTTGTGACGTCCTAGACCCTGATTCCACTTAGAGGTTCCCCAAGCTTAGTTGACCACATGGCCTCAAGCACATCTCCTTGAATTATAGAGGCTTCCAACTAGCAGAGAGGGCCTGGGGTGTGTCCATGGAGAGAATATTCCCTTATTACCATAGTGTAGCACAATGAATCAATAAGAAACATAGGTAAATAAAAGAAACATTATAAACAGATGGAATATCAGAAGCTAAATTAACAGTAATAATAAACAATATGATGCAACTAATATAACTATATAAAAGTTGATGATGATATTCCATGTATCTATAAATATAGAAAACATGGATATAAAGCAACATACAAGCATGCTATACAAAAGTAGAAAAAAGAAACCGAAAACTATCCCAAACATCTTGATCTCTAGCTTAGTCATCTACTACCAGCTCAATCCTAATTAATCAAGAAATCAAGTGTCTAAAGAAATACACTTCCCTTTATCAACACCTTCATACATGTAATCTGCTTGGGTGCCAATGGCGGCTCAGATAGGGTGTGAGATAAATCTTAGTATACCACCACCAACAGTGTCTATAACATTTTTTCCATGTAATATAAATTGAAAGGTGTGCAAGCATGCATATATAAAAGTAAAGTAATACAGTAATGTAAATACCCAAGTACCTGCTTTAGCCCTCGACTGGTGTCTGAACATGTAACCAATTAATTAATTAATTAAGTTAAGTTTATATGATCAAGTCACATGAGGCATAGCCATCACTGATATCACCTCATGATATTACTAGTAGTGGTTCCAAGACGTTACAAGGAATCCATGATGGTTATAATATAAAAGGGTTCCAAGGTAATAACCAAGGAAACCTAGACCTCAAGGGTCTCCAACTTAGTAGTAACTTTATCCTAGATAAGGAGTAAGAGTATAATCCAAGGAGCATTGTCCAAGGCATTCCATAATAGTTTTATCTAACTGAGTCCAAGGAATATATCCAAGGTAAAATGGGATAATATATGGCTAGGCCCAATGATATAACCAAGGCACATCATGTCTGTAGAAGCCATGATAGATCCAAAGAGTATATCAAAGGCATCCTGTAATAGTAAAGAAAAAATTTTACGGTGTCATACTGGGCATCCACTAATAGAAGAGGATAGGGTTCCAAGGTGGGTCTCAACCATGGAAACCGACATCCTTGAATCAGAATGGCATCCTTGAGAGCTCAATGCATTCCCTCAGGAATCCAAGCTAAGCTCGAGTAAAACCACTCCTATAATAATGATGTCAAGGTCCATATGTGATCAGAAACCTTACATTTAATTCATTTAATAATTTAGGCCATGTGAAGGTCATTCCATTTAATAAATTCAAAAGGTTCAAGCCTTTCCTTTCATTAGTGTGATAAGGCCAAGGTGCATGCAACCTTTTAAGTCATTTCATAATTAATTACTTGTAACTATCCTTTACCTTTCATAACATATCAAGTTTGTGATAAAAATTAAAAAACACATGCATTTCATTTAATATAAACTAGGAAAAGTAATATACATACGATATACTTTCCATTTCATTTAAAACTGGTTAATAAAATTTAATTACTTACCTTAGGCGGGTTAAGCATTTAGCACACATGGTACTTTCCATGATCAATTCACAATTCAATAGCCATTTATTATAAGGAGGCTTTCCATTAGAATGGTCAAGCTCAAACACACCCGAATGATGGCTCAAAGATGTCAAAACACTAAAAACTCAATTATGTTAAATCACCCTACACGGGGTGGTTGAAGTTTTGGATTTAACCACTAACATTGAATGACATATATGGAATGAGTCTTAAAACATAGTCCTAACAGCTACAAGCATGAAATATAAATTCAAATGCTCAATGAAATCATTGCGATGACATAACAATTTATAAAATGAAGGAAATCAAGGAATAATTTATAGACCACCTAACTTAGGCTCGTACGAATCTCCTCATTTAGTACCATCCTTTAGTTCGGCCTAGATTGGAGTAGATCTAAAGAATGGATCAATTCCCTGAAATTGGGGCATATGATCCTGCATCTAAATATCATCATTGGTAGGAAGAATAATGGCATAAGATTAAAAAGGAATCGAGAAATTACTAGCGTAGATCCAATGAGATGAAAATTGATCGATTCAGACTCTAGACGAATTCTTGATTTCAAAAGTTAGAATGGACTTGAAATATAACACCCCAAACATTTTATGGTATATTTCAATTAAATAATTTCAATTAATTATATAGCCTATATTTTATAAAGAACCAAGTCTCTTTGA
Organism: Viscum album; assembly: GCA_963277665.1. Lineage (NCBI taxonomy): Eukaryota > Viridiplantae > Streptophyta > Magnoliopsida > Santalales > Viscaceae > Viscum > Viscum album. Next base: position 1,317,810,093 of record OY728119.1, on the reverse strand, counting down.
AATAACACTTAGTTATTTAGGAGATAGTCATAACCTAGCCATTAAACTTAAATTTTCAACTTCTGTGTTTTAAATTTTGAAAAACAGACACACACGGTTGCGATCAGGGTGATATTTGGAGTCTGATAAAATCAACTTAATTTTTACTTAATAGTAACTTACCCTTATGAATAGTAATTTACCCTTGTGAATAGTAATATAACCCTTATGAATGGTAACCTTACCCATGAAAGTATAAATAAATTTAGGCACCTTAAAAATAATGATGAAAATTTTAAGTGTTGGTATTTTTTGATTAAATAATGATTTTAATTAAAAATTAAATTTATCATATTTAGAAAATTATTTTTGAAAAATGGAGTTCATTTTTAGATTCTACATGTCAAAAAATGGTTAAGGTTAATTTTTGGTATTTTTTTGAAATACTTGAATTTTTAGTGAATAGTAAAATTTGCGAATTTACGAAATATGCTTAATAAATGAATTTCTGCATCATGTTTGAGTCATGGATGATGTAAATGGAAATTTGTTAGAACTCACATGAACTTATTACTATTTTTTTTCAAGTAATCATCACTGTTTCTTATCCTAGGTAAAGATAATAAACTAATGATTAAAATATTAAGAAAACCCTCCTCCCCTCCACTATATAAACCACCCCTCACCCCTCTTCCTCCCACACCAATCAAGATTTGAACATTAACTAAGTTCTAAAAAATACACTTCCCAAGCCCCCCCATATACAAGACCCAATGGTCTCACCAAAAGGCAAAAAACAAAGGCCTTAAGGAGATTCTCAAGGAGGAGTACTCAAGAGGTGAACCTCTCTTCCTTTTTCTTTCAACTTCTTTTAAAAGTTGGATTATTTTGTTGCTATCTACTCATATCACCTCATCCAAATGCTATGATAATTATATTACCTTAAATGAACTGGAATTTTATTATGATATTGAAATATTTTATCATCATATCTCTTTTCCCCCTCCTCTTATACTAAAAATGAAAACACCATCTGAGATGTGTTAATTTATCACATTCAAGGATGAAGAGTTTTCAATTTATATTACCATATTAAATTATAGTCATGAAACAATTTTTATGTTTGAAACAAATTAGAATATATTTAATTTATCTTATTTAATGTTCTGGAATCCTTGCACACTCATAATATAAAATAATAATACAAAACAAGTTCATTATGAACAAAACTGCCAAGTTAATCCAAGTGTTTATCATTAACTTATATCTAATGAGTCATCCTCATGTTATATAAAAAAATAATTATAAGATAATTTATATATCTTTAATGTAAACAATAATATATATTAAAAATTATGGGTGTTTAAACACATTTCAAATGGACTTCCATTCATAAATATAATAAACCGACCATGAAAACCAAGGAAGAAAATGCTTCCAAAACAATAAAATTGAACCTCTTAAACCCATAAAAAATCCATGAATAAAACTAATAAGGTTATAATAAATAAATTACATGTATATGATGTTCTTTACTTATTAATTAATGAATATAAATTTGATTATTCAGGCCATTAAGATCAATCAAATAACACATTCGAACATAAGGTAAGGGGTTTTCTCATCTCACTTTAAATTCTGTGGGATTTTCATTATTCACAACTTATTTCTTGAACATGTTGTATGTATACTAAAATTTGATATATAATATCATGATTATATTTATATTCATGCTATTCTATGATTTATTTAGTGATTATTAATTCTTCTTCATACGACTTGACTGATTATAACATGGTAAGAGACTTTGTCTCAATTTCCATTTCATTGAGACTTACTTGGTATTGTGCACCTAATAATTCTTATGTGGTGTACCTACTACCCCTTTAAGATAATTTTTCATTTAAAATTGTAAATATATTATATATCCTTATTCTGGTTTTATGGATATGATTATTGTCTTAAGCTATATACCCTTTTACATATAGTGTTTATTTTGAATAATGTTTTAACTATGGAAATATCGATGAATCTGTATCCTCTACTCTATACGAATATTGAGAAGGCATATTTTATATGTATTAAATCTATGTATAAAGAATTATTTGGACTTGTAGTGACTGGTGGGGCCCACTATATCCCCTCTATGTATCGACAGGTCTCATGAGACAAATCAATTAGCGACAAACCATTCGAGTTTGTTTCCAAAACAGAATCAGACGGGTATCTACCCACAAAATTAAACCATTTTAACAGTATAGGGGTATCATGTTCTAGATACATGATGTCCAATTAATAAGTATTATCTTTATTCATTTTCATTTATTACTATTCATGAGGTTTTCACTATGACAAAATCTACGGATACAGTTTCATTCTCAGTTTATTAATGACACGTGTTTTTTATTTATTCACCATGCCATATTGACTATGACAATTTGTTTATGATTTAGTTATTTTTTATTCATGATTACACTATTTTTAACCCTTACAGAACATTTGAGCTCACCCCTTTCATTTGTTTACCTTCAACAGGTTATGGAGAGGATACCATTTATTGAGTTCTCATGGATGCAGATTATTAGTTTTTTGTTATGTATTGTATTTTGTTACCTTTACCAATGTATTATGAGTTAAATCTATGTATCTAGTTTATTCAAGACTACTAAGTAATTCACCGACTCCAGGATTTTGGGGTCGGGGCGTTACATGAAAAATCTTCAAAAGGGAGAGGGGAGGGGGTTTTGTTTGCTAGAAATGAAGGAGGAAGGATATATTTGATTTAATTATAATTTTAAGGGAAAAACTGTATTTTCACCCAAAATAACCCTTCACATGGTTTGGCCGCATAGTTTGGCCAAACCATGCACAAATCATGCATGATTAGTTACAAATTACACGGTCAAGGAAAACCGTGCACCCTATTCCAAGCCATTGTCTAGCCTTGCACAGTTTAAACAAACCATGTGGCCTGCATCATATGGTTTAAACTAACTGTTCAACATACCTTTTTCTTTTAAAAATTTAGGTTCTGAGCTCCCAAAAATCCTCTAACACCTACTGAGACCTTAAAAATCTCATTAGTCATCCATATAAGGTCCATAAAATATAATTAAACTGAAATTTAGAGTATTTATACCCAATTCAAAAAATGGATTCTTACAAAAGCAAACACTTACTTCCTAGGAATATTATAGTTACCAGTCAACATAAAAAAAAATTCAACACCAATATTAATAACAAAATCTTCATTCAGTCTCTCCAATACTCATAATCAACACCATCAAATATTAGTGGTTTTCTAAGATTCATATTTTTAAGAGTACCAACATTTAAACCTTCCATCTTATAGAAACAAAATATTTCTATAATTTACATGTTAGTGTAATAACAATTTGTAAACTAACAGTTTATAATTTTTTTTGTAAAAACTTAGAAACTCAAAATAATATATTAAAAGTAAAAATCATCAAATAAAGTAGTAAAACCTCCTTTGATACTAATTTTTGGATCATAAGAGTATAAAATGAATACTAGAGGGGGGTGAATTGAAGTTTAAAAACATTAAACAATTTAAAAAACCAAAAATATTATTATGTTTATCTAAATTAGTATAAGTTCATTAATAATAGTAATTAGTATTGGACTTAGAGTGTGTCCGGTAAATCAAAGTATAAAATTTTTACAAAAAACAAACTTTCTAAACAAATTGCATGAAAGAAAATATAACTTTTAGAAATAAGTAAAATACAACTTTACAAATTTATATAGAATAACTAATAGAAACTTTATAAAAGAAATAATACACCTTAACCTTAGTATAAAGAAAGTCAATAACCTTGACTTAAGGTATCCACAATTTAAACCAAATTTTCAGGTATGTCTTTCTTGAGAAGAAATACCTCAACCATTAAGATCAGAATCATCTTTGTCTTACTAGCCCCAAAATACCTTAATCAACCTAATAGATCCAGTCATATTCAAATCCCCATAATCCCTTGATCTTAACACTATATCAGACACAAAATACAATTGAAAAAGTTGTTTGAAGTATTTTTACAATTCCTCACACATAATCCTTAAAATAGAAAACTCTCTAAAAACTTTAAAAATAAAATTTAATAAGATGATACAGTAGAGAAGAATCTCAAATGGGTTCCCATATCCTCAATTTCACTCATATTTATAGGCATCCCTCCAATGGTTATATTTTCATGAATCTTGAATTTGGTTATAATGACCTCATATGTTCTCTACTTGATAGATAAAAAAATTATATCTTTATCTGATGTCATTTGGTAGCATCATTACAATTCTATTAAAAATATATTCCGACAAGTAGTAATAATTATATCTATGATTATCAAATTCATATTTTGATGGAATAAAACATGTCTGTCTGATGGATTAGATTTTTTTCACACCGATAGACTAAATATAATCATATTGATAGACTAAATATTATCACACTGATATATTAGATATCTTAACATTGATAGACTAGATATCATCACAATGATAGATTAAATATCACCACACCAATAGACTAAATATCATCACATAGATGTATTAGATATTGGCACACCAATAGAATGGATATCATCACACCAATATATTAGATATCATCATACCAATAGATTATATATAGTTATATGGATAGATTGAATTTTTTTTAATCTGATGGACCAGACTTCTATCGATTCTATGGATCAAACTTGTATGGAAAGTTTATATTCATTTAGTTAAGAAGCATTCCTATGTTTGGTAGAATTTTTTTTATAAAAAAATTATAAAAACTTGGGAAATATAAAGTTAGTAAAAAAATACTTTTAAGAATGTGTTGTTATTTATAAAACTAAGGAAAGAAAGGATAGAAAGTAAAATTTCAACTCAACAATATACAGATATGGAACTTGTTATGTGGTAAGTGTTTTGTCTAATGGTTATTAATTAAGGACAATAAAATAATAATTTGTAATTTTAATTAATATTTCATTGTTGTTATATTTAAAATAATATTTTTTATAAATATTGAATTCAATAATGATATATATATATATTCACGAGTTTTAATTGATGAAAATGTACATAACTTTTTTATGTCCAAGTACACAATATGTTTAATGTTCATAAAATTTATTGTGTTTTTGTTCGAAAATGTTGTGTGTTTTTATTTTTTATAAATTTTTTATGTGTATTACATTATGAAAGTGTTTTATGTTTTATTTATAATCATGATTCCAATCAGAGTTTGCATTTTACATTCTTTTAACACTCCATGATAAAAAAAAACATATTATGTGCTTATATATCTTGTTTATGAATCGAGCATGTTATATGGTTGGTGCATGGAAGTTAATATATTTTATTCCATGTTAAAATTGTGAGTATATGTCTAAAGATATGTTATATAGGTGATTGGCCTGAAAACCTATCATTTAGAAGACCCTCTTGAGATGAAAAACATTTAAGAGAGACCCAAAGACCCATTAATGAGAATAACCTCTTGAGAACCACATGAGAGTAGATCTTACTAGAAAAATGTCACATACCAATGGTTTGTAACCATGAGTTGGCCAAACTATTGGTATAGATATGGTGTATGAAAACCTATACCAATGGTTTTTTCAAACCTTTATTATAGGAATTACCTACGGTCACTTATACCAATGGTTGGGTCAAACCATTGGTATAGGTGACCTATACCAATGGTTTGACGAAACCATTTATATAGGTCATACCATTGTTTATATATAATAACAATAAAAATAAAATCTTCAAAACTAATAATTACTTGGATACATACATACATATATTCATATATACATATATTTATTTATCTATATATAATCACAAAATCTATTATAATTCAATGGTTAAGTCTTTTAGAAATAATGGAGAGGTCATGGGTTCAAATATCATGAACTAACCTAGGTCACCCCTTAACCGGGTAACCGAGATGACCCATGACATGGCCTAAAGAGTGTTCACAATCTCCCGAGATGAGAATAAGTGTCAAGGAATCAAAACATTCACAATGTGAATGATTTATCCCAATAAATAATATTAAATGCACAATGAAATCATACTATAGTTCTAGCATGATGTTCCGATAGATTGGAATCTCATTCCAAACCAATAAGAAATTTAAAAATTAAGGCAAAACCAAACGAATCATAACCATAAATAAATATATGACACACTAATGATATAAAAATCTAGAATAAGAACTAGAATACAATGTTGGATGAAATTTACAATATATATTTTATGCAGAACAAATGAAACATCCCAAAAATTACAAACGATACTCTTCATGTGACCCTAAGGGCACTATCCAACCATCTAACAAGATCCAATCCATGAAAATCTAAAAGGGATAATCCCACAAAGTTGGATCTTCCTAATGATCCTAAACCTGAACCTAAACCTACAAAAGCCACTCGGTTTACATAAACTAAGTAGTGTCATTAGTGTGTGAGAAATATATCCTAGTAGGATACCACTAAGAGGTAAATTATTTTATTTTAACTAAACATACCATAAACACTAGTTTATAATACATTATTTTAAAGTATATATTTTTTAATATTAAGAGAGACAATTACATATACATTTCAAAATTCCTTTTTAAACTTGACATACATTTAAATAAACCATTAAAAATTTTACTGGATTAATTAATTTTAAAACAGACTTTTTAAAACCCTTTTTAAAAATAAACTTTAGAACCCACACAAGAGAAAACTCATAAATCATTAAATGACACATACTTAATATTAATAAACAAAAAAATGAAAAACTAAATGGTAGAACAATTCAAGTAATCTAAATAGTGTTAAAGTAATGGAATACAATAATAAATGAATCAATTATAGAAGTAAAATTGAATCATAATGAAAAATAAATACAATGAAAAAATTATATGGGAAATGATAATAAAAAAATTAAAGAAAAAATAAAAATTAAAGAGTAGTAAAATATAGTAAATAGAAAATACATAATAATGGATGAATCCTAAAAATACATTGAGACATACCTATATGTAATTGTTCAGAACTATATTCCAGCTTATCGATGCATCCCTAGACAATAACCACTCATATTTCTCTACCCAACCTTATCAGTGGCACTCCCCTACTAGGGATCGTAACACACAACTATGGGATTCTAGTCACTGCATGAACATAACTATCATAACAACCACATCTTAATTTTTTATGACACCTAGGATACCGATGAGTATAGAAATAGAAGGTAGGGAAATATTCATCAATTATAAATCACATATCAATGAACAATCTAGTAAAATCATATCATAATAATATATCCTAATCCCACCTCCTTACACTATATAATGAAAATCCCTTCTTTATAATACAAAACAATATCACAATCTCATAAATTCTCAATATCATATATGCAATAATAGGTTGGGATTCCATTGAGGGTGTTTCTAATTTTAAGATAATTATTTTCATAATGTTCTAACTGTTTGTTGATTTTTAAATTAACAATAACATTTTTATATCTTCCTTTAAAAACTATTTCAAACCAATTATAATTATAATTTTTTCCTCTAAGGTAACAAATGGGAATTTAAATTAGAGTTTTAGGAATCACCATTAAAACCTCTTTTGGAAACCCTTTTGAAAACCAAGTATCATTTTTAAAATATCTTTGGAATCACACAAAACTAAAATTTCATTCAAAAACACCATTTATATAATAAATACATAAATGAAACATATAAAAAAATGTGCAGGGAATCATTTAAATAAACTCATAGGAAACCATGAATGGTGGTCCTCAAATAAAAAAATAATTCAAATCTATAATTAAATTCATATAAAATAATATTCAAGATAAAAATATCACTTTCATGACATATATCTCTAGAAAATATCTTTTGAAATATTTTCAAAAATTAAGATATAATTTTTTTTCTAGTTTAACCTTAGGGTAATAAAATTACATAAAACCCCCTTTTTTAATTAAAATATTAAATTTATAAAACTTCAGTAATAAACTTATAGGTTTAGTAAACAAGATATATTTAATGGAAAAAAAATTATATAACTTCAATAATCACATGGTTTGTAAGGAAAATTAATATCCTAGAAACACCTACCTTAATATGCTAAACTTTAAAGTAGGGGTGTTATTACACCACTAATAAATGACGACAATCAAAGATTTGACCAGAATAAATTTCATCTTCAACAATTAAAAAAAATCAAATTTCCCAGAATTCCACTAACTCGTAACAATATGGTTCATTAAAACCTCCCCACCATAAAAACTTTCCATACCCAAAAAGTCTTATAAACTTCCTTTGGAGTAAATTCACTCACATGGAAAGTGATACGTCCACATACTAGAAAACTTCAACCCAAAACTTTATAAACCCATTCATTAAATTTTTATGAATAAGAGGGTTTCTCCTAACCATAAATACTTTTCATTACTCTAAAACCAAATATCATCAAAATTAAAACCAAAAAAATATAAACTCATCAATAGAGAAAAATACAATAATAAGGGGATTAGTTCAAATAACCAAATTCTCTTAAGCCCTATATATCATATAAAGCAGTATAATCTTGAAAATACAAACCATTCCTAAAATATAAAATATTTCAAATATAAATGAAAACTAGAAAATCATAAAATGTAAATCATATAATTTGAAATAATATTTTTACTTGTTTTAACCCAAACATGGTATAAACCAAAAAGTTTACTCATTTTAACCCAAAAATGATATAAACCCAAAATCCTTTTTATAAAACTCAAAATTAAAATTATTTAGAAAAATAAATTAAAAGATTTTTTTTAATTCACGTGGTTATTTATTACCAACTTAGACAAAAACATTTCTCCAAAAAAAATAATTTCTAAAAATCTGGAGTTTATATAAAATCACTTCTAATTTACTTCAAAAAATGATGAAAATTAGAACAGAATAAAGCTTACCAAATTAAGTCACATGCAATCCAAAAATATTAGACTACCATGGTTTAAAATATATAAGTCCATAAAATGAATTAGTAAACCATTTAAAATATGATATCCATTTAAATAAGTTATTTATTCCAAGTTATGTAACTTATTTAGTGATGATTAAATCGATGAAAGTCCCACTCCATTTTATAAAATTTCACCAAAACCAAGAATTTTAAATTTAAAAACCCATCACAAAAGGAAATTCATTTTATGTAATAATAGTTTCAAGTAAAAAACCATTTAACAATACCAAAAAATTATTAATATTTGAAAAAATGTTTTACACCACTTTAAAATTGTTCAACTTTCCAGAAACTATCATCACTTCAATTTAAATTTTATTTTTCCCACATATTATTCTCCCCATTAAAAATATCCCCTAATTTTTTTTTTCATATTTCAAAGGTAAGGTGGATATAAATTTAAAAACCATGAGTGAGAACCTTCTTTTATCATTAAACCATCCAACTAATAGATTCAGTAAATTTCATAGTAAATTTTCCAAAAATGATTTTAAAACACCTTCCACTAGTTTATCATTATGAAAATTATCCTTGCAATATATTCATGGATATTTTATAAAACATCTTATAATATAATTTGATTTTACAAAAATTCACAACTCAAGAAATAAGACTAAATATAATTTAACAACAACAATATCTTGAGAAAATAATTTCATTTAATTACAAATTTAGCATAAAATGGGGTAAAAAAATTAAACCCACACATACATCATTCATATAAATTATAGTCAATAAATAAATTTAATAAGAAACATTAATAAGTATTGAGAAAGAAAAAAAAAACAAAAACACATCCATCCTAGATACTATGCCTGTGTGCATGGTCTATAGCCTGTGCACTATGACCATGCAACATACTGGTTCACCTTCCAACCAAAAATCCACCCACAAGATCAATGAAATCACTGAGCGCGGGGGGGGGGGGGTATTAGTGATTTAAATAAATTATTTTACATTTTACCTTTTAAACAATATTCATTACTGTTTATAGTAAAATTAATTCATTTTTAAGCATACCCACATGTACACACAAACAAGGAATAATATATTTTAAAAATATCACTACTCAATAAGAGTAGAAAATCCTTAGTATAACATAGAAACACACAATATTAAATAGTTCCCTAGAAACAATCTTGTGGATTACAATAAGTATGGGATAACCATGACCTTAAGATACACTATAGTCTACCAATGGTGTAAGTTTATCCCACACTCTAATGATAGTTTAGATAGATTCATAACAAAAAAGTGTGTCTCATATATTTTAAATTTGAGTACATTGTTATTGTGTTAATTCCCTCTTCACAACTCACACAAGAGAAAGTATTATTTTCTCCTTTAATCTCTTGAACAATAATGAGTGAGAACAATTACTTCTTCCACTCTCTCACACTTTTTTTATTTGATACAATATAAATATTATATAGGTTTTCAACAGTATCATAAACCCATTTATTTTAAATATATTAAATATATATATATTTATTGAATAATTTTGAGAATAATATTTCCATAATTTTTATGGAAACTCTACGATTAAAGGAAACAAGAAATACCCCTCTTTAAACTTGTTTATACTTCTTTAAAATGAGTCAAGGAATTCATTTTAAATTTCCTTAAGACTCATCCATTTAAATCATACACAATATTTGAATATCAACAACCATAAATTCTCCGAAAATTACACAACTTTAAATTATTCAAAATATCCATGTGTATATCATCATGCATCACTTCCCATGTGGATATCCTATTCATTACACCTCTACATCCATCTAAAAAACAACCAAATCCCAAAGGATTATTCTTAGAAGACTTACACTTAGCAAAGTCTTATTCTCAACAACAATGAATTATCTTTTCAAAAAATACTTGCAATCAATGTTTCTCACATTTATGACTTTTAAAAATTTATTCCATAGCTCAAAGATAGAAATGTAACTCAAAATACTTGTGTTCAAGTCATATGATGGATCAAAGTATTATTATACAACAAATACTTATGATTTAAAGACTTATATCTAACTAAAAAACCAGATTACTTCATATCCATCTTATTTTTCATTGAAAATACTTCAACGTTAAAGCATAACCTCCAATTTGATGCTTTGAATATCATAAGAAAGGATCATAATCATCTAGAGCGTTCATGATACTCAAAACATAAATAACATCATAGGAATTATCTAATTTTAATTTCTTCTGAATATAATAATTTTGGAAACTCTCATTTTTACCTAGAAGAGTCATTATAAAATATAAAAGTATAGAATTGACTGTGAGGAATATAAACCATATCAATTGACTGCACATCTTATTCTAAATTTACCACAAGTCTGGATCAACTATGCATATCAACCACATGACCAACCTTTAATAGGTTATGAGACAAAATTCTCTATTTTCTTAAAGTGCCTGATCAATATACAAAGAAAGTCAATTGACCATGTGAATCCATAGTCAGTGGACTGACTTCATGTACAACCATTAGATTAACCGTACCCATTTCTCTCTAGAAATTTTAGACTTTATAATTTTCCAACTAGGACCTCCTCCAAAAAATCAAACACACTTCCAAGATATTGTAGACAATGTCTTCACATCCACTAACACATGTCCTCAATTTAATTTAAGAACAATACACCAATCATTACATTTACCTTTGAATATGATTTATTCATTAATAATAAAATCCAACACAATATACCACATCTAGTTCAACCTTTTTAAAAATGACGTCTCTTCAACCATGGGATTAAAATTATACCCTTTGGTTTTTTTAGAAACCAAGTAACATAAATCAACTTTAAACATAAAAAAATTAATAGTAAATCACCATCAAATAGTTTTTATGGTTACTTGAATGATCTTAGTGTTGGAAACAAGAATATTGAATAATAATATCATGTTGTCCAAAAATAAGTGATTTAACTTTAAGATTTAATTCTCTTTATTCAAACCCTATAAAAACAAATTTCCTATAAGTAATTCAACAAAACTACAAAAATAGATCACACATGATTGTGGATTAATTCACTAATTACCCCTTTTACTCTCCCTAAATACATGAACCCCCTAAATAGGTGAGAAACATATCTATATAATTACCCCCAAGTTTTTTCTACCCCTTTGTAAATACACTTGATAAATGCATAAGGAAATTAATATAATAATATTTATATTTTCATTTATCACCCTTTGATAAAAAATTCCAAAATAAAATGTGAGATTAGGGAAAAAACACCATACCTTAACCTCATGAGAGGGGATATTTAAATCCCATTTACAACCTTAATATCTCAAATTCATCCTTAGATAATGGATTATTGAACATATAAACTATTTACACCAAAGTAGGAATAAATTACATCATTATCTCATTTCTCTCCACAAGATCCTTGGTGAAGTGATATTTTATATAAATGTGATTTATTATTAAATATTGAACAAGATTATTTACTAATTTTACAAGAAACTGATTATCACAACCCAAGAGAAGTGGAAACTATACTTTCACCTTAAATTCTTCTAATTGAGTCTTCATTCACATCAATTGAGTAGTGGACAGACTTGTATATATATAATATAACTTGATAGATATTTGGGTCATAAAATTATACTTTTTTGTGTGCTAAAAAATACACCCATCACCAAAAAAGAACACTCTACCAGACATGGATTTTCTATCATAAACACTTCCCATCCAGTCTGTATCTAAATATCCATACATATTCTAACGTACTTTGGTATCATATTTCAACCCAAAATTATTCTTTATTTTAATGTATCCAAGGATCCTTTTACCATACATACGATGTGATATTTTGGGATCACTTTGGAATATAGCACAAAGTTTGATAGAATTTATTATATCCATCCTTGAAACTGTTAAGTATAATAGAATTATAATCAACATTCAAAATTCTATTTGATCCACTTCCTTTCCTTGATCATATTTAGATACCTTAGTTCTTATATAGATAGGTATATAAATTGGTATTGAATCCTTTTTAAAAAACCTTTTAATAATTTCTTTATCTTATTTTTTTTTGTGAAAGAAAGACATGATCTCTTTCTTGATAAAAATTTAAGCCAAGAAAATATCTCATCTCACCAAGCATGAAAATTTCAAAGAACTCCTTCATTTATTTAGAAAAATATTCATATAATTTTTCATAATTTCTAGTAAAATGATATTATCTATATAAAAAATGTTAATTAGAGATACATTGTTGTTATATTTTATGTAGAGATTAGTGTCCATTATTCCTTTTATGAATTTTATCTTCTTCAATAAGGTGTCCAACTTAGAATACCAAGCTCTTAGAGCTAGTTTCAACTCATATAAATATTTATTTAACACACATATATGTATTTATTCTTATACCATAAATAAAACACAAGGTTTCTCAATAAAAAACCCCTCTTCCATCTCAGTATAGAGGAATGAAGACTTGATATCCATTTGAAAAATCTTGTATTTCCATTAGGCAGCAATGAAAAAAATATTCATATGGTTTACAACCTAAAAAATAGTGTAAAGTTATCATAAAAATATACTCCTTCAACCTATGAATACCCCTAATATAAAATTATTTATTTATTACTAATCACTTCACTTTTTTCATTCAACTTGTTATAAAACCCCATTTTGTTCAAATGATATTATTGTCTTTAGGTTTGGGTACTAAATCCATTGTTTCATTATTATCTATATAATATAGTTCTTTATTCATGGAATCAACCCATTCTTGATGATCCATAGCTTCTTTAACATATCTTGGTTAAACCTTTGATAGTAGTGAGGTATGCAATATTGCTCTCATAGTTCCCTTGGTTTGAACTTACTATACTTGATCTCTAATAATTATTTTTACCTCCACTTATATTTTCATCCTTGAATGAGATAAGTGGTGTTCTTATTCATCACTTGAGTTGTCTTAATCATCAATTCAACTTAAAATTCTCTAAAAATTACATCATTTTCTAAAACATCATCCCATTTTTTTATCCAAATCAGATTAATCATTATCACCTTTGATACTTTTTGGTCCATGTGTGTCTTCTTTCATTATATATTTCAGTACCTCAACATAAATAATATCCATTAAATTAATTTATTCCTTGTTACAACATCATTAACTTTTTCATTTGGAGGATAGCTCAATAAGATTCCATCAAAACCTCTTTAATAAAACTTCCCAAGATTTCCACCTTTGAATTTGATAATGCAGGGGATTATAAATACCATCAAATACTTCAAATGTGGGGTATTATTGTGATATATCTCATATGTTGACATGTTAGAATTTGGTTTATATAAGAAAATATTTTGAATATGAACTGATTCTCCAATAACTTATATCAAAAAATAATAAGAAGTATCATTCTATATCAAAATTGTTCAAACCATCACCACTAAGATCTTATTATTTCATCCCACCACACAATATTTTGTGGTTTATACAATGAACTTAGTTCATGAAAAATAATGTACTTCGTAAGGTAATATTCAAATATTCTATTTGTGTATTCAACACCATTATCTATCTGAATCTTCTTTAAGTAGTGACTACACTACTTTTTAGTACTTCTCTTGAAATTTTTGAAGATCTTAAGGGATTATAATTTATGTTTCATAAACATGATTCATGTAACATGAGTAAATTCATCAATAAAGGAAATAAAATACTTATCTCCATTTTTTTATTTTTTTTCATGGGTCTGAAAATGTTAGAATGAATAATATCTAACAGATGAGATGTACGAATCTCAAATTTCTTATATGAATAATTAGTGATCTTACCCTTCTAGAATGTGGATCATATTTGGTCCATTTCTTGAATCATCTTAGGAACATCTCAAACACATTATATTTATGTAAACTTTCTCATATTCCTTTAGAAAATATGGTCTAACATTATATTACATAGGTTTTTTCTTTTTTTCTTTTATGATTAGGTAACAAGAATTTTGAGTATCTCCCACTTGAAATTAGTTTCCCTTTGTTCTCTATACTCTTATGATAATCCTTCAATATTAAATAAATTTCACAAAAAAACCATATTTCCTAAAAATAATTTCATTTCCTTAATCATAGAGTTGATAAGAACTTAATATATTATGTTTCAACCCATCAAAAAAGTATTCTTTAACTCAATCTTTTCTTTACCAATAATAAATGAACAAACTCCTTTTATCTTTAGTGACCCATAATTCTCAGATGTCACAAGTATTTATTTGTGATATTCAAAATTATTAAACACATTTAAGCCTCCTATAATATTTGAAGAATATCCACTATCCAATATCTATCAAAATTACCCTTTTGAAGCCTTGAGTACAACTTCAATAATAAGATCATTTTATTTATCTTCACTCTTTATCTCACAAGGTTTTTTAGAGTTTTAATTAATACTTAATTATGATGGTATAAGGAAAAGATATTCATTTTCAGGATGAATAGTCTGGTCACATCTACCATAGACTTACTCAAGCACTTGAAACCTATTTTATGAATTCTATCCAAAGTTCACTACTTTCCTCTAAACAAGTATTCATTGATTTGGATAACTATTCCTCAAGATTTTCCTTCCATGATTTCTATATTATGATGTTATTAATTTATTCATATTTTTTCATCTAATACCCTTATTAATTTTCAAGGAAAAGTTCATAATTAGTGTGAAATTACCATGTTTTAATATTAAATAGAATTTGTGAGAGTTATTTGAATTAATCCAGATTCAAGTCAGTTTAATATTTTAAATATAACTCTTATAATACTAAGACAAACTATGTAATTATTTTTATTGTTTTATATTCATATCAATAAAAATAAATCAACTGAATTATTATCTAGTCTAGCCATTTGACGGTCCATATAGACTATAAAAGAAGGGTCAACAAATATATCAATGAAACCGAACCAACTGTGATGTTCTATTTTCTAGGATCAATTTAATTGTCCAAATTTAGTGAATCTACACTAGATGTCCGTGTAAATTTTGTTACAAATTGTATAAAAATTTCAAGTCCCAAGTCATCCTTAATGAGGCACAATCCATGCATAAAATTCAATCCCACAATTCTGCCCAGGATTGAAAATCATCTTACTGTTATTGACTTTTATACCAATCCACTCTCCCAATTGAGCTGAAATTTAACGAGAATAAATTCAAGACTTAGTAACAAAACTTTTTATAATAATTGGTTCCTAGATGGTGGAATCTTGTTTTCTTAAAATGCATTCACATTTAGGCATTGTAAAAATTTGGGATAAATATGGACAACAACACATGGTTTTAAAAAATAGTTATATATTTAGTAAAAAAAGTATAATGGATATAAAATTTTTAGGTTTTACTTTCCATATCCATATATACAACTTTTAAGAATAAATTTTCTTAATATTAGGTTTTATTCTTGGTAAATTTTTTGATATAAATTGAAGGGTAGTTTTATAATTCAAACAATCCATCTTCTTGAGCTATAAATACATTTCCCTACTCTCTTTATAAGAAGTTGGCACTTAAACACTAAAGGAGGAGCATTGTAATGACCAAAACCTTTTTAAATTCATGGGAGGACTTTCCATGCTCTTATTTAAACAATATATACCTATCCTCCACTTTTCTTTTCATGATCGATTTCATTTGTTTTCAATTATAATCATATAAGTTTGTTTTAATTTCAATTTTTTGTAATGAATGTTTTCCATTATATAAAATTATTTCCTAATAAAAAATTTGTATATTTTTTTATTAATTTCTTAAAATTAATTCAATTCTACCAGAAAAACTTCCCTATTTCAGTTTTTCATTCAATCAAAAGTGTGTATTTACCTCTCTTCACCATTCATGTGTGTGTTCAACACAACATTCTTATCCTGTCCCATTATTTTTCTTCTCATTTTAACCTATAACTATAAAAGCCATAAACTATATTACTAACCATATTAATGGATGAGTAAATATACCATTTGAATGAGTCATAATTTTTGGATGTTAAGTGATTGAGAGATTTCACACGTTTTACATTCTTTGAATAAATATTGTTTATTCCAAACAAGATATGTTATAGATTAATGACATGTGAATTACATGGATTATTGTAACCACAAATAAGCATGGTTTCATGAAATATTTAACCGTCCATAAAAAATAATTTATAATTATTATAACCCTAGTTAAGGATTGGAATAAATCCAAAACAATAGGGAATTCCGATCAAAATTATCTTATGAAGTGGATGTTAGTTTAATACAATGTTTTTCAAGGATCATGGATGTCTAATATTACATCCCAATAATTAAATCAATTAATAATTATTATATAGTTAAATTAAATTCACCAATCAATAATTTAACCTAATATCTGTAAACAAACTCCCACTCAAAAGACAAAACAAAAACAATTGATTCTAAAATATAGTACCATCACTTAGGATTTGACCTAAGTGCCCTATAAAAATTCTTGCACATCTCATTTTATTATAGGATGAACTTTTATCATGACATCTGGAACCAAAAATCAATGTCCATATTGGTATCTTATCCATGGAATTTGGTGACCAACTAGTTAAGTTCAATATTTTTCTATCCATGTGATACCCATCATAGAATCACTTTGTATTATCTATCCTTGCTTATAAAAGTCTCTCTTAGAGTATGTCGAACCCTAATCCATAATGTTTTTACTATTATAATGATATAGGAGTTTGTGAAGTTTTCATCCTCATTAACCAAGTTATAAATAGAGAAGTTGATGTTGACCTTTCATATGTAAACTCCATCAAAATAAATTATCTTAAAATGTTTTTGATTTCCATGTCAACTATGATATTTGACCCCCAATGGTGGAAATTAGCAAGAAAAATGAACTTAATAGATTTTATTTTCCTATTTCTGATCCTATATAGACTATCCCACACTCATTATCCACTATCCATGATTTTGAAAATGATCTCATAAGTGAGGTGAAATCTGAACCAATGTTATTATATTATGCCAATGAGAGTGAAGTTTTTAAGATTTTTTACTTCATTAATAAAGTGATCACTGGTGTGGTTGAAATTGAACATTCTTTGGAAAAACCCATTGATATAAAAAATCTTGAAAATTACATTTATTTTCATGCCCCCTTTAATCCCCATTACTCCACATTATAAAGTGAAGAATAAAATGAGTTAAAAAAACTAGGATCTCATATTCTAATTTCATATTGTATAAAATACACATAAATTCACCATTAGAATTGAAACATCCTCTTAAACTTCCAAGCATAGAAAACCAACACTCGGTGGACTGCATCATTCCTCAAGTTGAAGACCAAATATAAGGTCTTCACATTCTATTTATACCCCCATTGAATTAAAATAGCATAGAAAATTAAAATAACAAATTATCCAATGAATAATGGGGACTTACAAAGGAGAAGTTTTTATATAAGAATAATATAATTGAGAAAATATGGTGGCTATTATTAGACCATGGGTAGTTCAATGCAATTTTCTAGCTGTAGACAAAATAAATATAGTTTTTTATTTAAGGCAACTTGAGTTTTAATTTACTTTTCTTAATATATTTTTTTTTTATTTTTTCATTAAAAATTAACAATTTTTCTTTTTGATTTATTTTAGGTAATGGAAATTATCCAAAGAATCACAATGAGAGGACACATGACCCAGGAAGCATGTATACTTCCACCAAATCTACAACTATTGGAAGGTATCCACTAATAGTGGGAGAATGTGACCAACTTAACTCAATCTAGAGGTCACCTATTTCCCTTTAAATCTATCTCTTTATCTCTATTTCCCTGTCACTCTCTCTCTCTCACTTTCTTTTTCTTCTTCTCTCTTTCACACTTTCCCTATCACTTTTTTACTTTTTACCACTCTCTTCATCTTCTATTTCATTATTTTTTCTCTTTTATGTGGGTTTGTTTTAAAAAAAGGGTCATAATTACTCACCATCCAATTTTAAAGTTTTATAACTATTTTGGGGATTTAAAAGACATGTATTCAATTGAAATGTATTGTATTTTCAGCACAAAAATGGGTACATGATTTTTTGTCAACACCAATAAGTTTTGAACTCCCATTTTTTTATTAGGAAATATTTTCCCCAACCCATGAGGAATAACGTCAGCATTCATTCCAAGGTCACCTATGACCATATTTTCATATTGTGTGTTTTTATCCTTGATTGTGAGTCTTGAGTTTCTGGACCTTGGAGTTAAATTTCTTACTTTGGTTTGTAGTAATTTGATAGAGGCATCTTCTGAACCACATGAAAATAAAAATAACCAAATAGCCTTCTATTACCCTTATATTTATCCTCATTTTTAAATCCTCTTTAATCCTATGGAATTTTTTTATAGCCACATTAAAATACAAAAACATTATCCCACCACTACTACAAAAATGGCCTATATCAGCACTCAAAACGGGCTTTAACAGTGCTAAAAAAGTGCTGTAAAGCTTAGCGCTAATATAGGGGGGGTTCTTTTTATTAGTGCTTCAAAAAGTGCTGATAAATGCCCCTTTTATCAGTGCTAAAAAAAGTGCTGATAAAATACCCCTTTATCAGCGCTTTTTTTAGCGCTGATAAAAGGGACATTTATCAGCGCTTTTAAAAAGTGCTGATAAAGGTCAAAAAATAAAAAAAATAAAAAAAGTTAAATAATTTGGGGAGAGATTTTAACAGCGCTTGACCCCCCTTTATCAGAACTAGGAGGTCTCCCGCGTGCTGCCCTTCCCACACATCCTCACACGCACGCACCCCTTTGCTTCCACCTGAACTCGAACTCGAGACCTCCCCCCTTTCGGGGCTGCACCTTTACCACTAAGCCATTTCGTTTTGTTCTCTATTTAATGATATATCTATTTATATATATATAGTTATATTTATTCGTATATTGATATAGATTCAAATTAATATAAATATATTTATTCATATATTAGTATATATATATATTCATTCGTATATTAATATATATTTATATTTATTTATTTATATATATATTTAGTTATAAATTTTTATTCGTATATTTATTTATATATTAATATATACTTATAAGATTAATTTTAAATACATTTATGAAAAAATATGTTTTTTATGTGTGTTTATAAATAAATAAATAAATACATACATATATATATAAAACACACATACACACACACAGACACACACACACACACAGACACATATATATTTACGAATAAATACATATATATGGGTATTTGAAAGCCATAGAATGTTAAAACGATCATAAATTATAATCTAGAATCCTGTTTCAACTCCAAAACTAGTCAACTCAAAGAAAATGAAACAATCTTAGATATGATATGTGGTACAGGGATAACGGACATCCGGATCAGAAGTTATACTTGTTTGAATGGTAAAAAATCGGGGTATCCTGACTAAAAACTCAGTTTTGGAGGCCTTATGTGCCTTTTTTGGAATCAAAAAAATGTGACAGAGGATTTTCCTCAATTACTAGCGCATAAAACTCGTCGTAGGCTTCGATTTGATATGCTGTAGAGCTCAAACGGACACCCGGATCAAAAGTTATGGCCGTTTGAAGTTTGAGTTACATTTTCAAATTATTTTAGATCTTTTATTAATTGTTTTGATTTTTTGTGTCTTCAAATTGTTATTAAATTATTTTTAATCGATAATAATTAGAAAATTATTAATTAATAATATATTTTTTAAATATTTTAAATCCATTTTTACAAAATTTCTTATATATTAAATGCAATAGTCTATTTATACGTATCTAAAACAAATTTAAAAAATATATATTAAATTTATATACGAATAAATATACTTATATAACAATAATTTATTTTCATGATTTTTTTTGAAATATAAATTTTATCAGTGCTGATAAAGGCTCCCTTTATCAGCGCTTTTTTTCAGCACTAATAAAGGGGTAGCTCTTCCCTTTCCCATTTTTGTAGTAGTGCACCCAACATCTACATATATTTTCATTGCATGATTTATTTAAATTTAAGTGTAGGGGTAATGGATTTTAATTTTTGGCATACATTCCTTGATTTTTAACGTTTCATAATATTATTTAGAAAAATAATCTATATATGTGTGGGGTAGAGGTTTTCATTTAGTGATATTTTGATAATAGATTTATGTTTACGTCATTTTTTACAAATTTTATTGAAAATGTTCAAAAAAATGAAAAAAATAAAAAAATAAAAATAAAATAAAATAAAAAGAACAAATTGTGTCTTGTGTAGGTAAAAAACCAGTCTTACTCACATTTATCTTTTTATAACTATTAAAATTAGTGTTGTGATGAGATCAAAAAAGGTTTGTGATATGAGAGTGAGATTTTTTCTAAGCGAAAATTCCAAAAAAAAGAAAAAAAGAAAAAAAGAACACTTACATCATGTTTTCTTGATTCATTGGGATTTTTTATAAATATTAAATATTTTTATCCTATTATAATTTCATCTCTCTTATTTATTTCTTAACACATTTTTACCCTTATAAATATATATTTTCATGTCCTTTAATGTCTCATTTAAAATAAATTATGTATTTCTTTTTCCATTTTTATTTTTATCCCTCTTTTACACTCCTTTGGACATTATTTTCCTACCATACCATTACCAATAAAAACCCTTTAAAATTATATCTTGATTCTTGTTCACTTTTGAATATGTAATTAAAGTTGATAGCTCTTAAAAATTCTAGGATTTTTACTTTTGGATTGTGAATGAATTAACCTCATCGATAACTTAACATGATTGTTAGAGGTGTGAGATTTATGTGATCACATTTTAATTTATTATTTCTTGGTATGAAAATAAACTGTTTTTTAGATATTAATATTGTAACATTTCGTAATCGTATTTATTATGTATGAGTGAACTAGTCTAGACCCCCCATGATTGTATAATATATATTTTTTAATATTTTTGAGTGAGTAAAAATGATATTGTTATGTTTTTTTGTTTATTGTAAATGGAAACATGCACAAGCCTATGTTTGGGGGAGTTAATGTTATAAATATATTTATAATTTTTTATTTAACACCCTTACTTATTTTCAAGTAAAAGTGTATAATTTTTGTGAAATTCCCATGTTTTAATATTAAAAATATAATTTTTGATCATTGTTTGAGTTAATCTAGATTTAATTTAGTATAATATTTTAATCATAACTCTCACCCTAATAATCCAAACTATGTAATTATTGTTTTGTAGGGATTTGGATTCATATTATTATAAATAATGAAAATGTACCATTGGTTAGTTTGGACATTTAAAGGTCTATATAGACCACACAATAAGGCCCAATGAATCTATTCATGAAACTAGATCAGTTGTGATGTTCTATTTTCTAGGATCTATCCATAAGTCCTAATTTAGTGATACTCCACTAGATATCCACCCACATTCAATTATAAATTGGATATAAATTTTAAGCCCCAATTCATTATTAATGGGTCCCAATCCATGTATAAAATTCAAGCCCACAATTCTCCCTAGAATTATAGATCATCTCACCATTCTTGAATTTTCTACCAATATACTCTCCCAATTGAGTTAAAATTTCATGGGAATAAAGTAAGGTGTTATATTCATAACTTTTTATAAGAATTGGTTCTGATATAGTAGCATATTATTTTCCTAAAATGCATTCACATTTAGGCCTTGTAAAAATTTAGAATAATTATGGACAACAACACATGGTTTAAATAAACAACCATTTCTTTAGATAAAAACGTCCAATGGATGTAAAATTTATAGGGTTTAATTCCAAATACAAATATAAATTTTTTAAGAAGAATATTTCTCAAGATTTTTCTGTCTTCATGGTTAAATGGTTGAGACAACTTGAATGGCAGTTTTGTAAAGAAAACATTCCACCACCCTGGGATATAAATACATTTCCATCTTCTTCTTGTAATAAGTTGACACTTAAGCACTAAAGGAGAAGTATTAGTATGACCAAAACCTTAAATAAGGCTCAAGAGGAATTTATATACTCTTTTTTCAATAATAAAGACCTCTCCTCCACTTGTCTTTTCATGTTTGATTTTGTTTTTTTAAATTTTCATCATGTAAGTTTGTTTTAATTTCAATTCCATGTAATAAATGTTTTACATTATAAAAAATTCCTTCAAAATACATCTTCTGTAGGTTTTTTTTTCACTTTTCCATTTTCTTCTTTTACTTTATCATTCAATCAAAAGTGTTTATTTACCCCTCTTCACCATTCATGTTTGTGTTCATTACACCACTCTTATTTTGTCCCATCACGTTTCTTATCTTTTTAACTTATCACCATAAACATCATAAAATAGATTACTAACCATATAAATGGATTAGTAAATCTCTCATTGGGGTGAGTCATAATATGGTGATATTAAGTGATTGATATCTTTCACTCATTTATTGTTATTTAAATTAATATTTTCTATGTAAAAGAGGATATGTTATGAATTAATTTCATGTTTTATTTTACATGTGGATTCCATGTATTACTGGAACCACAAGTTCCCATGGGTTTATGAAAAATTTAACCTTATATCAATGAGAATTCATAATGATTATAACCCTAGTTAAGGATTGGATTAAATCCAAAATAATTAGGAATTCTGATCGAAATAATCTTGTGAAGTGAATATTAGTTTACTAAAATGTTTTACAAGGATCAAGGAATTTATAAACTTATATCCCCAATAATGACATCACAACAATTTTTATTAAATTTATAAATTAAATACATTAATAAATAATTTCACCTAATCTCTACAAACAAATCCCCCATTTAAAAGAAAAAAAACAACTGATTCCAAAATATAGTAATAACACTGAGGATTTGACCCCAATGCTACTATACACATTATAGAATAGAACTATAAATTTGAACAATAAATAGGTGAAAATCATCTACACTTCATATTTATAAGAATATTTATAGTTAAACTAATACATTCGTATTGTACATTTGAAGACTCTACAGTACAAATAGTATCCATAAAAGGTATACTTTCCTCTATAATCCATTTACCATCCAGAATCTATCACTTTCCTTTCTTCATTACGTTGAACAATAGTTTTGTATTATTTTTATATAAAAAAATTATTGCTATCCCCTGAAATTTTACCTTCCAACTTTTACCTTCTTTAAGCCTCTTCAGTTCCACCAATTGTATTAGTTTTTGAGTTTGAGTTCAGGTTTTTATAATTTTTAGATTCATGTAATTTTCATGTTTTTTTCCACAAACACAGTCTTACAAACATGCTTATTCTTTTCAAACTTTCCACTAATATTTTCAATAATATTTTAACTTTTTGAGGGTGATTTTTATGATCATTAAAGACCTTATCCTTTTTTGATAATTACCCAACTTTTTAGATAAATTATTTGAAATTGGATCTAGATTTGTTCATTTATTATTTAGATTTGATATGAATTTGGGGATCAATGTACAAATCCTTATATGTATCTTTTATTTTATCTTTTTTATTGATGTTAAAAATATTTTCTTAATTAATAAATTTCCTTAGATTATAAATTTATTCTAAAAACTTTTAATTTCTTGCATATGTTTAGATTCCTAACCAGCATCAAGTTGATCATCTTGTTTTAGCTTCATATAATCCTTTTCAAGTTTATAAATTTTTTATAAACATAATTTAAATTATATATTTATCATAAAATCTATTTGGGATTATTCTTCTTCACTTTAAAAACCACTTCTTTCATCACTAGTGAAATTTTCATCATTCACCTTGTAAATAAGTTGCTTGTCATTATCATCATTGAAAGTATCAACTTCCTCTTTATCTTAACCATCTTCACTTCCTTCATGATTTGAAAAGAAGTTTCTATTTTTATAATTAGATAAATTCTTATAATTCCCTTTAAGATTGGAATTTTTCTTGGTAGTATTATTTTTAAAGGATCTTCTAGATATTCCATCTTCTTCCCCACTAAAATATTCTTTCTCTAATATTTAATAGTTTACTAGAAATTTTCAAATATTACCACACTTAATGTATTTTAAAGGTACCATACCATTGAAAATTATTGATCCCTTTATCAATTTTCTAGATAAGAGTGACATAATCTCATCAAACTTCTCATTAACCTCTTCTTCCATGTCAAATTAATTATCTTTTCTTTTTCATTTTACCTTTATCACTCTTATAATATTTAAATGAAATATATTTCTTAGTATTTTCCTTCTTATTGGTATTATTATACCTCCTCATCTCATAAGCTATGATAATACTATTAATATTATCAATATGGATATATATAAGATATTTATATTCTAAATTTTCAACTTATACATCAATTTTTTTGGTAGAATATGTGAGATATTCTCAACCATAGTTGAGTATTCTATTTTTTCATCAAATATCCCAACAGTGCTTATAATATCATTTACTATTATGAATAAATCATTAATAGATTCATCATTACCCATTTTTAGGTCTTCATATTTAAATATATAGATCTATAACTTTTCTTTATTTACATTAGTGTTTCTTTTATAAATATTTTCAACTTATCCAAAATACCTTTATCCATGGTTATTCCTTCACCTTCAGAAATTCACTTTTAGATAGAGAGAGAGAGAGGATAATATGAAATTTCTATAACATCCATGATTTTTTAAAATTATTCTTGACTATAGATATTATAGTATCCCCTTAAATACATGGGGTAAAACCATTATTAGTATCTTCTAGGACATCATAACTGATAATCAATAAATATAGAAATATCATTTTATTCCAAAACATAGTAATTAT
Source organism: Viscum album (assembly GCA_963277665.1). Lineage (NCBI taxonomy): Eukaryota > Viridiplantae > Streptophyta > Magnoliopsida > Santalales > Viscaceae > Viscum > Viscum album. The sequence continues at coordinate 1,317,784,279 of OY728119.1, read as the reverse complement.
TCCCATAAAATATGGGAATAACATTATTTTTAATAGAGTTTATATGATACATTATTGATAAAAGAAATTAGTAATAAAAATACCTTCAAACAACCTTCAATTAATGATGGAAAGAAGATCTAATAATAACTAAAAAACCACCCACTATATCAATGAAATTATTGGGGGGTGTGAATTAGTGAATATTTTTTTTCATTTTTTCCTTTTAAAAAACCTTTATTACCAGTTAAAGTAAAATTAATTATCTATTAAACACATATATGTGCACACACAGACAAGGAATAGCCAATTTTATATGGTTCACTACTTAGTAAGAGTATTTTGTTATTGGAATGACCTGGAAACACCCAAAATTACATAGTCCACTAGAAAAAATCCTATAGAATACAACAAGTATGGGATAACCATTTACTTGTGATAAACTATAGTCTCATAATGTTGTTAGTGTATACTGCACAATAATTATAATTCAGAGATATTAAAAATAGCAAGAAAGTCTCTCATAGCTTCTAACTTTGAGTACATTATTACTATGTCGATTCCTTCTTACCATCTCACATTGGATCAAGTATTATATTCTCATTCTTCAATCTCTTTCACAATAGTGAGAAAGAAAAATTTTTTATTTTTCATTACCACTCTTTTTTATTCTTCGACACAACCTATATATTCTCTATGGTTTCAACAGTATTATAAACCCCTATATTTTCATTCTCCTATAAATATATATTTATTGAATAATCTTGAGAATAATATTTCCATAATTTTTATGGGAACTCCACGATTTAAATAATTGAGAAATATTCCAATTTTAACTTGTTCAACCTTATTTAAAATGATTCAAGGCATCAATTTAAATTTCCTAAAAGAATAACCTTTTAAATCATATGTGATATCTAAATACTCATACCCATAACTTCTCCAAAAAATGCATAAATTTGAATCATTTGAAATATCCACATGCATGGAATCATGCATAACATGCCACATGTATCTCTAGTTTATGAAACCTATGTAGTAATATAAAAAAACTAAGTCTTGAAGTCTTACACTCATAATACTTATGCTTAGAAATGTATTAAACTTGGAATAAAATACTTACATTCTCAGATGATTAGTGTGGCTTAAAATCTTACATCCATTCATTTTCCAATTTTATGTCTAATCTCAAAGATTATTTTTCTCAAAAGATTTCATTAAAGTCACACTATGGATCAAAGTATTGTGATGCACCATATACCTATGATTCAAAGACTTATGTTTATATTAAAAACCAGAATACTTCCTGTTCACGGTCTTCTTCATTGAAACTCCTCTACCCTTAAAGCACCACCTTCAGTTTGATGCTTTGAATTACAAAAACAAGGATCATGATTGTCTCAAGTGATCATAATACTTAAACCATATATAAATCATAAGAATAATTTGATTTTAATTTCTTCAAAATATATGAATTCTAGAAACTCACATTTTAACCCAGTAGATCATTAAAAAATCCTTTAATTATGGAACCGACCATGAAGCATATTGACTATATTAAGTGAATACACATCTTAGTCTAAATTGACCACAAGTCTGGATTGATTATGTATATCTACCACATGACCAAACATTGATATAACATGAGTTAAAATTCTTTATTTTTCTCAAAGTATCATATTGACTATATGAGAAAAGTTAATCAATAGTGTGAAGCCATGATCAATGGGTTGACCACATGTACAACCTCCAGATCAACCATTTCCGTCTTAGTCTAGAAATTATAGAATTACTTCTTTTTGAATAAAGACCTCCTAAAATAACTCAAAAAGACTTACAAGATGTTAAATACAATTCCCATGAATCCATTAATACATTTAAATGATTTTATTTAAAAAAAACACCAACAATCACATTTACATTTGGATATGATTTATGTATTGATAACAAAATCCAATATAATAGAGTACATCCACTTTATCTTTCTTCAATATGACCTCTCTTTAACCATGGGCTTAATACTGAATTCCTTAAAAGTTGGAATTATACCTATAACAGAAGGATGAATCAAACCTAGAGCTACAATTATACAATCCTAACATCCTACGGTAACTCAAGTTTTTGTATTGAAAGTGTTTTCCATACACTTCTTTGTATCTACCTCTTGAGTTTCAAAAACTATGTCTTATGTCTAAAATGACTCCCCAAATAATAAAAATCAAAATCAATCACTATGATACCATTTTTTCAAAAACCAACCTGATTCACCCCTTAACTGGTCACCCGAGCTAGTCTATGACATTTCCTGAATGGCATTCCTGATCCACAAGAGTTTTCAACTAGTTTCAGGGCCTAAAAAAATTCAAAATGGGAATGATTTATCCAACTAAATAATAATAAAAACACAAAATAATTCTATTGTAATTTTGGCATGATGTGCCCATACATTTTAATCTAAAAAAAACTAATAAGAAGTTTCAAAATTAAGGTAAAACTAAAAAATTCATAACTGTAAATTAATATCTAATACACTAATGATATAAAATGCTATAATAATAAATATAATTCAACACCATCTGACATGAATGATACATAATGATATAAAAAAAATTGGATCCAAAAATTTATAAACAACAGTATCTATGTGAACCCAAGGTCACCATCAAACCTACCGATAGGATCCACTCCATGAACATCCAAAAGGGAGAATCCCATAAAGTCATAGATTTCTAATGATCTTGAACCTGAACATGAACATGGACCTACAAAAGGCACTTGGTCTAAATACACCAAGTGATGTAAGTAAGGTGTGAGAAAAACAACCCATTAGGATACCTATAAGAAGTTCTTCCTTTTCCTTTAACTAAATAGACCATAAACACTCGTTTGAAATGAATTATTTGAAAGTAGTGTTTTTTATCTTAATATAGACAATCACATATACATTTCCAAATTATTATTTAAACCTAATTTTTTAAAGAAACATTTTAAAACTTTTATTTGATTTATCTATTTTAAAACATACTTTTGAAACCCCATTTTAAAATCCACTTTACAACCCACAAAAAAGAAAAGTCATAAATCATCAAATAATAAATCCTCAAGATAAACAAATAGAAGCATAAAAATACAAATCTTAAATAGTAGAACAAGTTAAGTTATTTCAACCAAAGAGGATTTGTATTGGATTTTGTAACACTAACTGAGGAGATTATATACTGCAGTATAAACAATTATTAAATATTTAGTTTTGATAGATACACATGAAAAAGAGGGTAGATAAATTTAAAGACACACCTTGATATTTATATATATCAATGACTTAGTTTTTGATGTGTGTATCCACCTTTATATTTTAATATTGGAGCTGTGATGACCGAGAGTTGTGGTTGAAGGTGGTAAAATGAACCAAAAGAAATAATCCCAATAGGTGAGAGAAGGTTGTGGAATTTAGCTCAAGATCCAGTAGTTATTCAGGAAAAGGATATTCTCAATAACTGACATACATTCAGATATTTTATAATACAAGAATCAAATAATCTTAGAAGGTATGTGGAGTGACAATGTTATATCGGGATGTTAAATATGAATGCAACAGGAAGATTCCAGTGTAGAACTATCCTCACTAAGAGGAAGTATCACTACTGTATGATTGGTATTATATTGGAACCGATAAAAAGAGAGTTGATTATAAAGGGAGGTATCAAAAAATGTGAAACTAATCCAATAAATATAAGAGTATTTAGATTTGAAGGTGGAATAATTTACTAGTGTTTTCCAATTATTTTTACTTAAAAAATATGGGAGGAAAAAGTTAATACTGATCAAGAAGATTGAATAAAGTTTCTATAGAAATGGAATAGTTTCACAAAAGACATGTTTTCAATGATGTCAAAATGGTTTTTTCATAAAGGTAGAGTTTCACAATAGTGTGGTTGAGTGAGTGTTTGTGTTGATGATCTAGAAAACGATATTTTTTTCATGAAAGTCATGAAGTTTTACAAAAACATATTGCACAAAGAAGGAGGATGAAATATTAGTAAATTTGATAGTCCTATAAATTATCAAGTTTAAAAAACAAGCATACATCAAAAAATCAAATGTTCCATAAAATAGAGAAATATAACTAAGTGGTAGAATTTTATAAACCTTATAAATATAAGTGGGCTATTTCACAAAGTTGATGAACTTCCCATGAAAAATATAAACAAATACAACTTGTTTTCCAAACATCAAAAGTTTCACAAAGGTTAAAAAATGACCTATTAATATCTAAACCCCAATAGAGAAAAAGAAAATAGGGGGAGATAGATAATTAGAAAAGGTATATTCTTGAGAAAAATAAACTCTAAATTAGAAAAACTCTTAGTTTTATGAATGAATTTATGTTAATCAAAGAGTTTCACAAGTAATTTCTAATAATTATTTAGTTATGAAAACATAATTTTTTTTCACAAACTTTTGTTTTCATGAAGGTTTATCTTGTGTTAATGTTTATTCTTGTAAATTTTTATATATAAAAACTTACAAGGATATATTTTCATGAAAGTATAAAGTTTCATGAAAATATAAGTTTCATAAAATGAGAAGTTTAGTGAACATAATGTATTGAACATATTTATTAAGTAAATAATGTATTCTAGGAGAATAAAACTAGTAATATGATGCAAGAATAATATCATGATAATTAGGGATAGAGCCTCATGTTTCTAATCATTTAAAGGGAATTATAAGTCTATAAACTCTAAAGTAGTGCGTTTAAGTGAAGAGGAGGCAATGTGCCTTGGGTGAGGAGTGGCCGAACCCAAAATCTTGTAAAGGTAGTGACCCTAGAATGAATTTTCCATGTTTAAAACATTGTATCCACCAAACCAATGAATATTAGTGTATTTTGGTGTGATCAACACAACATTGGTGTTTTCTCCTTGGACTAGCCCTTTGTGGTGAACCATGTAAAAATACACATGTCCCATGGATGTTTTATTTCTCTATATATATTTTTATCACTCTACGAGGATGATATAAATGAGTAATCAAGAAATAGGTTGAATACACTTCTTATTAATATGGAAAAAAGATCTTAAAAGAAATTATCAAATAAAAATATGAAGGTTTAAATTGTCATACACCATGATTTACCACCCCAGGGAATCCTAGGGTACAACACAAGTAATCTAAATAGTGGAAAAGTAAGGGAATGAAACAATATATAGCTCAAGTGTATAAATATAGTTGAATTATAATATAAAATAAAGATAGTGAAATAATTCATTATGGAAATAACAATAATAAAATTAAAGAATAACTGAAAATTAAAGTGAAATAAACAATAGTAAATATAAAATTCATAGTTATGGGTAAATCCTAAATTTATAGTGAGATAATTCTAAATGTACTCAGTTAGAACTATCAGCCGACCTATTGATTCATCCCAAGATAATAACCACTGGAATTTCTTTACTTAGACTCACTAGTGGAACTCCCTTAGTAGGGATTATAACACACAATTAGGGGATGCTAGTTAGCGCATAAACATAACTAGATATCAACCATCTCTCAATATATTACTATGATGCCTAGGATCCCCATGATTATAATGACAAGAGGTAGAGAAACATTCACCAGTTAGAAATCACATCTCAATATTCAATATCATAACATCATATCACAATAAAATCTCCTCATCCCACCTCCTTACACCCTATAATGAAAATAAATTATTTATAATACCAAACAACACCACAATCACATAAATTATCAATCTCATATATGAAATAATTTATTATGATTCCACTAAGTGTGTTGCTCATTTTAATAAAATTATTTTCATAAAGTGTTAATTGGGCCTTAAGTTTTGAAATAACAATAAAATTTTTAAATCTCACTTTAAAAACAATTTAAAACCAATTTTACTTATAGATTTTTTTATTTAAGGTACCAAATAGCCCTTTAAATCACAGTTTTAGGAATCACCCTTAAGAAATTTTTTTGAAACCATTTTGAAAATAAAGTATAATTTTTAAAACCTCTTTGGATTCATATAGAACCAACTTTAATTCAAAAACAACATTTATAAAATACAAACATAAATGAAACATCTAAAAAAACATACAGGGAATCATTTAAATAAACTCATCAGAAACCATTAATTGAATTTCTCAAATAAAACAAAAATTAAAATATATAATTAAATTCATATAAAATCATCTTCAAGATGAAAACATCACTTGAATGAGATATTTCTTTGGAAAATATATTTTTTAATTTTATCAACACTTAAGGTACACAATTTTTCTTTTTTAAAACCCATGGTAATAAAATTACATAAAAAATATCTTTGTAATTCAAACATAAAATTTATAAAAATTAAACAATAAACTTAAAGGTTCAATAAATAAGGTAAATTTAATGTAAATAGGTTTAGAAAACTTAAAGAATCACATGGTTTGTAAAGAAAATGAAACACATGTGAATACCTATCTTAATCTGTTAAACTCATAAGTCAAGGTGTTATTACCCCATTAAGAAAAAACAATAATCAAATATTTGAATATAATAAATGTCATATTTAATAATTAAAATTAAAAATTAATATTTAATTAAATCTACCAAAAATACTTTTTCGATTATAAAAAATTTGGAATTGCCTTTATCTCATCAAGATGAATCCAATTCCACTAACAAAATGTTATTCCGATCAATATCATAGGAGATATGGATTAAAAAAGATACAAAATTTAAGAGAGAGACAAGATAGAGAGAGGTGAGAGGGAGGGGGGAGAGAGGGGGTTGGGAGTGGGGGTAGGGTTTCCCAAAACACAACATGTATTTTATTTCTCCTCTTTAATGATTTTTTTTATCATTTTTTAATTTTTTTTATATTTTTTCTAATTTTATTTTCCTTTTATCTACCTTATACATGAAATCTGTAGAATTCCCTATTTCTACCCCTCTCTACCTATATATCACGGTGCCCATCCCCTCTTATTTTATTATCCTTTTTTACTTTTTAAATTTATATTTTATTTTTCTAAACACAACTAATTGAATATAAAATAATATTAATAATATTATCCCATTATTATTATTAATAAATTGATAATAACTCTTAAAATATCATCTATATACACACAAATATTTTCTTTCTTATATATGTATATAAATTATGTTTTCATATTTTCCATATTTTCACAAACAAAAAAAACTATTATTATTATTATCATATACCCAACTAATATTTAAACATAACAAGTTTTTAATTATAAACTTTGAAAATATTAAAATATTCATTAAATTTTTAATGAAATCACATTTTCCAAACTTCAAATAACCCATAATGATATGGTTCGTTACACTAAAAGTCACAGATATTTTTTTACCATGAAACACCTATGCCAACGGTTTGGTCAACCATCAGTATAAGGATTTACCAACATATTTATAGCCAATAGATCATCAATCTATTGATATAAGATTTAAAAATTACTTTAGGGCCTATAAAAATGGTTCCAAACAATTAGTATAGCCTGTATTTCCAATAGTGGATGTTAAAATATCTAAACAATGAAGAGAAGGAGGATTACCTATATGTTTTTCACACCAAATGACATAATAAAAATCTATGTATCATGAGCATCACCCAGACCTAGTGACATCACCCATGTCACTCTAGATCCTATTGGGTTTTGGAGGATATCAATATACCCAAGAAACAATGGAAAATAAATACAAAATTCATATCACAAGATCAACTATGATATATTTATAATATTTACATAAAATAAATTAGGAACATAAATTTTGTGGATTGATGAACACACAAATTTTCTTCTCACCTGGTTTAGGGAGATACCTAAGTGTAGTAATTGGACTCCCACATACTAAGGTATTCATAGGAAGGTGAATCATCTATAATAATTTTAGGTAGGATTATATACATTCTCTATGAACTTTTAAAACCTCTATCAAAGGAGAATAAATAAACATAGATAGATTTAAATTAGATTTATTAAAATTTCACACACGTCACATGGAATGAGACACTTTATATATGTCTTGAGGATGCTTCTAAAAGGACCATTCTTTAACACTAATCAATTCATAACTTCTCATGTTATTAATTACATTATAAACACTTTTTACCTTTTAAAATCACCCATAAATAAATTTTTTAATGTTTTAATGATTCATGTAATAGGTATAAAACCATTCAAATCATCTTAAAATGATGTTTAATTGATGTATGATAAATTAAAGTGGAAGGAACATAATGTTAGTATGAAATATAACATATTGTAAGTTGTTTAATAGAAAATTATATTCCAAAACACTGACCACATCACAAGAATAATGTGGGTAGCATTGAATCCATAATATTATTCATTATTTTGTTTTTAACACCACCAGTATATCATTTATATCAAATCATAATAGATTTAGATTTAATATTATGTCACATAATATAAAATAATTTGTGAAATAATATTCAATACTTCTTGTAGATTTCTGTCAAAAACTTTTATCAGGAAAGCTATAATTAATCTCTCAATGTTTTGTACAAACACTTTCAAAAAAAAAAAATCACAATTCACACAACCATTTACATGTGACCATGCAAGACTTTGTGGAATGAAAACCATTATGAATTTATAATCTATAATTGTAATAAATGAGAAACCTCTAACAAAGCTTCAATGTTGGCTAAGTCATGGGAAATGATGTGATATTCATCAAACACATGTATCTCCATACATATTTACACCAAATGTATCACATAAATCATGAATAATCATATATTACCTCTATCAAAGACATTTATTCCAACCACATTACATGAGTCATGTTAATATCATATACACCGCTCGATTCTATGAGTAAAGACTAAATAATCTAGGTGAATACATCACATGTTATTCTCCTATACAAATGAGTAAATAACATGCCACTCACTTAATTATAATAAGTACATACCATGACACTTGTCATGGTATGTTTATAAAATTCCTTGGACTTACCCAAATGAGGAAAAAATTGATCATACCAGAGGACTAATCTCATATTGGTTAAGAAATACCTACCACATGATAAAAAAAATACCCAACCACTATCTGATTAGCTAAGCCTCAAGATTAATATAAGAAATACATCAAAGTGTAGAGGTTCACATGTGAGGTAACTCTTTAACCTCATGTAATGGAGATTACCATGATACATATACCTATAGTATACCAATTACACAATGTATGTCATTCCATATATTATACATAACAAGTCAATCATGAAAAAAATACCTTTTGTGTCTCATGAGTGATATCTATATCTATATATAATCTCATTCTCACACTAATATTAATATTTTATCACAACTAATTACTTTTCATGATGATTATTAACTAGGAATAACTTATATTTTTAACTATAAGGGGTCAATTATCATTCCAATATTCATGATATACATAACACACATGAATGAATGATAAAGTGGAAATTACATTATATAACAAGATACATTTATATAATCTTACAATTTTTTAATAAAATAATTCTAAAATCATATACATTAGTTTTAATGTCCCTATATTTTAATACATAAATATCTTAATGAATTTATGATTTAATCCTTTCATTGGATGTATCAAAATAGGTTACATATCTATGTAACAATTTTTATATTTGTTGGTTGGAGTAGATGACATGGTGTGAATTTACCTTTTAAAAATTTAAACAAAATATAAAGGTAAATATTAATTAAAATATAAATTATATTGAAATGATAAATTGATAATGTGATTAATTTATAATTCAATAAAGTGATAAAGTGATATGTATAATAAAGTTAATATCAAAGTAGATAAATCAAGTAAGCAAAAAAAATTATTGTATCAAATTTATGAAATTATTCATATCGATTATGAACAATACAATGCATAAAATAAATAGATAGAAAACAAAATTTTATAAGGAGTTTGACAATAGCTCGGTGTGATCCCCCATGTCTCCACCTCTCGAATTGAGAGGTCCATGATATTGGACCCTTGATTTTTGCGGTGATCAAGAAACACATTTCTCAAAATTATGGGATATGAGAACTCTATTGATATTTACTAATATACAAGGAACCCATCCCTAATTTTTATGGTATTGATAACCTATTGAATAATGTGATTAAAAGATAGAGGATTACTTTTGAAAACCTGTTAAAAAATTTCCCCCTAATCTCTAAAAAGGATAAATAAGAATTGGGAGAGAGAGAGAGAGAGATTTAGAGAAAATAATTGTCTCTTTGAGAGGATTTTGAAATTTCCAGTGATTTAGAATTGATTATATTAGAGGGTAATAATGGTAAATAAGTTTTTCTTACAGGCTATCTTAATTATTTTTTTATAGCCTTCAAAAGGTCTAGGAAGAATCTAAAAATTTTTAGGGGCATCAAATCTGAATAAGACCACGTTCAAAGAATTTTTTACCAGATTAAATATTATCTTGGACTAGATTCATTGACATCATTAGATACTTGGTAGCCTCTACCGAGTAGCCGGTGGACCACCCATAGATCATTGTACTTCTATAATTAGCATTGGCTAGTCGATGCTCCTCCACAAGATAGACGATGGACTCCTTCTAGATGAGATTGATTTTTTACTTCAACACCAATTGGCCAGTGGCACTCCATCGGCTCGCTAGTGGTACTTATACAAAATTGGGATACTGAACATATGGTATTGGCTAGCTGATGCTACCTGCATCTATTCACCTCCAAGATAAGTCTCCTTGAATTCATTTTAATCTCACCTATTGATCTTCCAACATTGCTCCAAGGTCATGAGACATGAATGAAGATATTTTCAAGTCTTTAAAAATATTATCATGATTATTTTAAAATTAATTTAGGATATTTATTAGGATTGTAATGTCTCAGATTTTCCATGTATTATTTTTAAATTTTATATGGAATTATTTCGAGACCGGTCATGAAAAAAGAACATCATTTCGAGGCCCAGTGAGCCCGTAATGGTGGTTTGAACCTTTTTAAGTTAAGTGAGTCGGCACTTGTGTGCAGTTGTGGCAGTTTCCAAACTGATGACTGGATTAAAAATCTGAGGTCACCGATGCGTCTGGGGTGACGAATTTACCTAAGAATGAGCCTAACCTCGATCGGTGTGGGTCAAGGGAAAAAGTTAATTTTCAGACGTTTTAAGTAAAATAAAATAAAATAATTTCGCAAGTTTATTTTATTTCTTTTATGGAAACATCCGTTGTAGCGCGACAACGGGGAAACTATTTTCTTAATAAATGGCACGTCATAATGACTCAAGAATGGAAAGTTGGACTCATTAATATCGCAGCGTATTTTTGAATGTCAAATACGTTTCCATTTTTATTGGGATAATCGAACATCAATCATTGGCGAAAGATTGAGGGAAACGCTGGAGAAAACTCTCGGCAATGAATGACGATGGATCAAAGCTACGAATCGCTGCACCAACAAGGTTGGAGGATCTCGACGATGACGATAGCATGGTCTCTTCTCCGGTGATCAATCCCTTCTTGAGGTAGGGGTTGTTATTTGAAATCTCCTATCCCCATTTTTGATTTTAAACGATGGACGTGGACCAACCAAAAACAAGTTGATTCTCGGATTCATACGTTCTTGCGGGAGGGTTTAATTTGGGATGATCTTGGGGAAATAACTTCCTATTGGTTATTATTGTTGATTCCTGCTCCTTTTAAGCCTGCTAACGGGATAAGATCAATGCCGCGATGAATGACGGTGGAGGTTCGTTCCTCATGTTGTTTTATTAGATTTCTTTCCCTCTTTCCTCTCACGCGTTTTTCACATTCTTCATGGGGCGATGAACAACAGATCGTTGTGCATCTATTCTATGATGCAATGATCTTAAATTAAATAATCGATACCCCAACGACCTTGTGGAGGTACGATGATGATAGCAGACGGTGAATCGGACCAGATCGGGAAGGGTCGTTCTTCGATCATTCTTTGCGCGGATGGATCATTGCATGTTTTCGGAGCCGATCGGAGGTCCAAAAACAATGGAATCGGCTTCGTGGTGTCAGGGCGACCAAAACCTGGGAGTTTTGTGGTAATCATACGACTGGATTGATGAATGGAGCATCACCGGAGGCGCAACGGCGGAGGTCCGCATTTCTGGAAATTCCCAGAATACACGGTGTGTACTTCCGAAGAACACACCGTGTAGTATTGGTGGTAGCAGCTAGGGTTTCTGGGGTCAGAGAGGAATCACACGGCGTGTTAGACTTTCCCCGAAGCTTGGTGTATATTTTGGGAAGTACGGACATGGGTTGGACTACACGACTTCAGGCGACACGGCGTTTACAACATGGTAGAGCTGGCTACGTGGAACTCGGCGTATATCCAGGGGGTACACAGACACGGGATGGAGTACACGACCATGTACTCCATCACATGGCCAGGTGAGGCCAGTAACACGGGACACCCCGTGTACCGATTACACGGGTCGGAGTACACGGGTTGATGATAGTGTATGGGCACATGGCTAGCGTACACGGAGCCAACCCCAATCACTCAGACACGGCGTGTACACCATACTACATGTCGTGTACTCAGTTTTTCTACACGACCAACCTTACGACATGGGCCGTTGTACACGGGCAGTACCCGGGGTCAGACAACACGGCATGTGACTTTTCTACACGCCGTGCACTTCTTGGAAAATGGCATGGTCCTCTTGTTCACTGTATCTTGGACATATTTCGTTTGGGTTAGTGCCCCTTCTTCTTGTTCCCTTGAAGGTCAGGCATCGTTTCCTTCTACAGAAGTATGATCCCTTCAGCAGGAATTTCTGTGATAGAGTCAGGCATCCATCCGAGAGGCCCGAATCGAGATCCTCTATCCATTATTGACCCTAGGTAGAGTCTGGCATCGATGTGACCAACTCCACTAGGCATTTATCCTTTACCTAGAAGGTGAATTCTGGGTGAGTCACGGTATCCTCCATGGGCCTGGTAGTGATCCTCATCTGTGTATCGTGATCTTTCCCACTTAGGAGCGTGTCTCCTATAATGAGTGCATTTATCTACCGTAACCTTCTCACTCAGGAGTGTGTCTCCCGTAATGAGTGTAACCACCTCTCGTGACACTTCCCAATGAACAGTACTTCTCAGATGGACATCGTCAGAGCTACAAGACTCGTGGAGTGTGTTCTCCCAGAATGAGTGCTTTGTGGAATCTTCGAACTGAACCCCTAGTTGGGGGTATGTGGTTGTGTGACTTGTCTCTAGACTATGGGTCTGGGTTTTGAGTATATATGGTTTGTTCTATATGTTATATAGACATATACTATGAATAGCTGACTGTACCTTTACTTTGTGTACTGCTTTTTGGTTTTCGGGGTCCTCTACTGAGTATTGTTATACTCACCCCTGCACGGGATTTGCCCGCACGTGTTATGTCTTTTGCAGATGAGAAGCCTTTTGACAGAGTCCAGGGTGGACCAAGATAGGACCGAGCTTTCTGGGTTCCCTAATAGATGAGGAATTCCTACGGATACGAGTGGCAGTTCCAGTACCTTTTGTGTTTACAGGTTGGACTTTGCAGTATTTAGACTTTTGTTTTGGTGGGATTTTATTCTAGCCCAGTTTACTTCCAGTACTTTACCTTCCATCGTACTCTGTTGGTTGTGTTTATTTGTATGCATGAATTTTTGTTCCTTAGTGTTTTTTTAACATTTCTGCATTTGTGGGCTTGGAGATGTGTGCGTGTGCACAAGTACTTAGGCAATGCCTCCCATGATTAGTAATATGACTACTTGGTGCTAGTCACCAGCCCCTGGCCTATTAGAGGCGGGCTTGGGGAGTCATGACGTGGGCCCCACTGGGATGGGTCATGACAGAGTGGTATCAGAGCTGGTCGATTCTACCTTAGGACCAAGAGTCTATGAGATTGGTTTGGGGAAAAAGTTTTGAGTGTTTCGAGTTTGGTTTTCAGGCCAGAGGCTCTAGTGTTGGTGCAGCGACCGACATATCCATACACTAGGACTCTGATAACCTGCTTTTCGACTCGGTACACGAAGACAATGGTTCTGGGGAAATAAAATAATAGTACATGCATCATATAGGAATTGGTTGTGTTTTCCATATCCTTTGTGTCAGCTATCCAGATATACTCATTGACCATGGTACATCTTGTTTCATTACAGGATGCCTCCGCGACGCATACCCGCTAGGATTTAGCAGCGCGATCATGAGGACGAACCCCTCAATGATGAGGCTTCGATACAGGGAACAGTCCCCCAGGCGTTGCCACCAGGTGGTGCACCTGCTATGCCACCACCAGTGGAGCAGCCCGCGGTACCTACAGTATTGACCGACAAGGAGCGCAGGCTTAACGCGCTCCATGAGTTCCAAAGATAGAGACCCCTCAGGTTCTGAGGCGAGCCCGATCCTTAGGCGGCTGAGGACTAGCTTGAGGAGGTGATCAAAGTTTTCTATTTAGTGAGGACACCAACATACCAGATGGTGATCCTAGGAGCGAGCCTTCTTTAGGATTCGACGGGACGATGTTTGTAACGACCCAAAATTTTGAATAAATCTTGTTTCCTAATTTTGTGTGTTATTTTATTTTATACTCAACAAAACTGTTTCATTTGATAACATGGGTATAATTAAAATGAGACCATTGAGTTTCAACTATTATATGACCATTGGTCAATATGACCGTTGGAAACTAAATGTTGCGATTATTCTCTCTAAATACAAGTGATCTTGGTTAATTAATATAGAAAGAAGATTAGATGGCCTCATCCAGTAGTCTCGGGCCAATCGAAGCCCATCTAACAGAACTTGGTAAGGAGGTAGCACTACTGGGTTTTACTCTGGACCAAACCCAATTCGAACTTCATCGTGTGAATCTAGAATGGAATCGCCTTCATGAGAAGTTCAAGCTGATAGAAATCACTACTCGTGCAATGTTGGCCAAGCCGCCCTCAGATTCTCTCACTTTAGCACACCTTACACTTAGGTCCTATGCTGGGGTTATAAGGGGTTATGTAAGGAGACCATAACTGCTTTGTGTAATCCTTTGATAAATAAAAATTGTGATTTCTTCTTATGATGAAGTTTGTGAATTTTCAAAATGTCTGAATAAATGTAGGATGTATATTATTGATGAATTTCAGAAAAAAGGGATATTTTAAAATATTTATGTAAACCTTAAATAAATCATGATGTGTAATGATTTTCAAAAAATTGTCTTCTACAAATGTGTTCAGTAAGAAATTTAGAGTCTAATAAGATCAACTTAAATTTTGGTGAATAGTGATTTATGAATAGTGATTTTACGTTTAAGATTAGTAATGTGACCAAATGGATTAGTAATCCCACTAAAAGAAAGTATTAATATAATTTAGGCACCTTGATTAAGTAATGTGATTCAATAATATGGGTAAATAATTGTTTCATAAATTATTAGTCAAGTATTAGTTTTTCAGGTGAATAGTGTTTTTTAATTAAAAATTAAATTAAAAAAATTTAGAAAATTATTTTTATAAAATGGAGTTTATTTTTGAATTCAGAGCATCGATATTATGTTAAGGTAATTTTTGGGGATTTTTCTGAAAAAAATGAATTTTCGGTGAATAGTGTTTTTATTTAAAAATTAAATTAAAAATATTTACAAAAATATTTTTATAAAATGGAGTTTATTTTTGAATTCAGAGCATTGATATTATTTTAAGGTAAATTTTTGGGAGTTTTCTGAAAAAGTTGAATTTTCAGTGAATAGTAAAAATACAGTTTTAGGGTTTTGGTATGTTTAATGACATCATAACTGCGTCATGATGATATAATGAGATATTTTAAGGGATGGTTGACTTATGAATAGTAAGATAAGGTGTGAGGTGTCCCAAGTGGCCAATACCATGAGGAAATACCACTTTGTTTTGCCAATACCACTAATGAGGTGTCCCTTGGCCATTAATGCCTTGTCTCCTCACTTCCCCTATAAATACCAAGCCATTATCTCATCTTTTCCATTCCAAAATAATCCTCAACTAAGTTCTGGTCTCCTTACCTCCCAAGTAGTCCTCTCAAGATTCCCTCAAGCTTCCCAATGTCTCAAACTTCAATATTTTGAAGTTACTCTTCAAAGGGATACTACCTCTCTCTTTCTTTCCAAGTACTCTCTTTTATGTCATATCTTTTATGCTCCATGTTCTTATATTGGAGGATGTTATTTTATATTCATTATAATGTCCTTTTCATGTTCATATGATGATATACCCCCTATTTCTCTCATCATTTCATTTTATTAATGTTTAAGCGGTGCCGCTAGGCTGCCGAATTTTTGTAAAGGATTCTTTCACCCTTCTCATTTTCAAAGTTCTATTTTAATGTCAAGACTTTCAAGTTATTTTTTCTTATGTTGAGGTATTATATCTATATCCATCATACTTTCCTCATTATTTTCATATTAGGAGAGACCCTATTTGATCTCATCAATTCATTTTTTTGAAGTTTTAAGTGACGCCGTTAGGCTTCCAAATTTTCATAAGAGAAATCTTATTTTTTGTCTTCCTTTCATGTTTTCATTTCATATGGTATGTACTTAAAATTTAATTACCATGTTCTTATATCCTTTATATTCTGTATCTCTACTGTTTTATGGATCATTTATGAGTGGGTGACCCATGTCTCCTCTCTTTTCAATATTTTTTAAAACCCTGCAACACAGCCGTTATGCTGCTGAATTTTCGTCTCAAAATGTCTCTCTCTTTTTATCAAATTATTTTATTTTATTAAGTTAATACTCAAAACTATTTATTATAAAGTGGTATTCATATATATACCAAAATTTTCTATTTTAAATTTTGCTAGTAACATACATGAAACCCGCTTTCCATTTCTGTGGGTTTAAAGTGACATAAAGATCATGTCTTTAAAGCAGTTTTTAAAACGTTATGATTATGAAATGAAACCCATTTATTTTATGCTATATGGGTTATTTATGAAATTTTTGATGATGATATATGTGGATCACATGATAATAAGGACAAATTAAGGGTGCACCCTGATAGTGATCCAATGCATTGGGTAATGATGTAACCACTAGAAATTACAATTTTAACGATACCTTCGTGAATAACCTTGGTAATTTCAAATGAAACCTTAGGGATGGACCTTGGTGATATGTTCATGATTGTCTAAGTTAAATGTTGTAGCCACATATTAAAGTTATGAATCATGTTCTTTCCATTATGATATGCCTCGTGATCTCTTTCTCATTCCTTAAATCTATTTATCATGACTTTTTTGATGTATCTCAAGTTCACATGTTAAATGTTTCCCCTTGTTTCCCTTACTGGGCCTTCTGCTCACCCTTTCTTTTGATGTATGTCTCCAGGTTATGAGATTTAGTAATGAACCTAGGATTAACATAAGGATACTCATTTCAAGTGTTTAAGAAGAATGTTTTATGTTTTCATGTTTTAAGTTCTTTATTTCCAAGACACTAAACCTTAAAGATCCTCAGTTTTGTAAAATGTAATGAAATTTATGTGATAAAAATGCAGGATGTCATAGTTGGTGTCAAAGGATGGTTTAGTTATTTGTGGAAATTAGGATATGAAAATTTTAGGAAGAATCCTATAGAAAAGTCTAAATATAAGAAATCTTCCTGGTATTTTGGTGAGTATTAAGTAAGTGGTTTATCAAGCTAATACATCCCTGTCTGGATACGAGCAGGTAGAGGTGGCTCTGGCACAGATGTACATAGGGGTAAAACCTGAAAACACCGCTTGAGCTAAAATCAAATGGGAACTGGTACGCGACAATGGGCCTTGATACACTCTTGGTTACGACACTCCCGGTGGATATTCTTTGGTAAATTCATAAGCTTAGTATGAACCATTATTAAAGGAACAAAGATAAAATAAAATAAAGATTCACATAAGAATATATGATCATGGATAACCTAGATTGGAACCTAGGGGATCAAAAGTTAGGATATACTTTTCTTCTACAAGTTTATCCTTCTATGCTTAAAGTTTCCTTTTCATGATTATTGGTTAAGTATTTAAGACCCTAATTATACTTTCTTTTCTTAGTTAATGGTGGGAAATATAAGAACATGTCCCAATAACCAATGTGATAGGAAATGTGACAATTGACCTATTAATGTGATAGAGATTATGAGAGATAAAGTTGAACATATTGTGATTATTCCAAACCAGCTATCAAAAATCATAATTAATAATTATTACCAAGTTGAATGCCCAAATTCATCAAGGAAGAAGAAGAAGAAGTATCAAGGATGTTCATCTGATAAAGTTGATAAGGGAAAGAAGACCCAATTTCCTTTGTGCAAAAAGTGTGGAAAGGGGAACTAAGGAGAATGTCACAAAGGAACTGGGAGATGTTTTAAATGTGGGGTGATAGGGAATAAAGTAGCCAATTTCTTTAAAAAAATGGATAATGTGATGAATAGAGATAAGGTTCAATCTAATGCACCTTATACTTTTCAATGTCGTAAATGTGG
Organism: Viscum album; assembly: GCA_963277665.1. NCBI lineage: Eukaryota > Viridiplantae > Streptophyta > Magnoliopsida > Santalales > Viscaceae > Viscum > Viscum album. The sequence continues at coordinate 1,317,765,768 of OY728119.1, read as the reverse complement.
AGAAGTTGGGCATTATCCAAGGCAATTCCCTCTTAGAAGGGATGAGAAGCATGATGAGCATTGAAAATCTTCAAGGAAAAGGGAAAAATGCAAGTCCTATGCTAAGATGGATCATGATGACTAAAGTACATGTAACTTCTTCGTAATAATTGTCTATGTCATGTTGTATTTTAGTTCATGCCCTATGAGCATATCTGTAATGTTTTCTAAGAACATCGAGTCACTACCTAAGATGGTTTTATATCATTAAGTAAAACATATATTGTTATGTACCACATGTTGATGTTGTGAAGCTGTTCTTCTTGAAAAAAAAGACGATTAGGGGATTAAAAGATGATTATTATTTTGGAAGACGTTCACTATTTTGGGAACCCTATATGATCGTGGTAAATGGATTACTACGGTATTTTATTTGAGGAGTAAAGTTTGACTTATATTTTTAATAATCAATGAATTTAAGGTAAACTTATAGTAATTTAGGTTACTTATGGAAATGATTAAACTATCTTGGGGAAAATATGTTTAGGTTAGTTACTTTTTTTATAAGATGTTAGGAGTGGTTGATGTTGTTTGGAGATGAACGATAAAGTTTATCTTTGAAGACTATGTTATCAAATCCTTCTTATATATGGGTTTCAATCTTAGTTTGGTTTATTTTGAGGAATTTTAAGGACAATTATTTATGGAATGGTCTATAATGAACTTTGGGTAGTACTGTGGAACTTTGAAGATTTAAAGTAGTTTCCCTTCCTATGGGGTTCTTTATTTTTGAAGAGTTATTTTATCTTACCCTTTCTGTTTTTGGGATAAATGTTTAAATATAGATAGTTATTCTTTTTTGGATTATGTGATTCTCTAGAAGATGATTCTTGTGCTTTGATGAGACCAAGTAGTTTTGAATTCTCATTGTTTGGAGAAACTATTAGTCTTGGTGAAACTTATTAAGGGATGAAACTCTACTTGAAGGTAAATATATTTCCCTGTGTTTGTATTCTATTTAGTAAATGAATTCCTCAAAATTATTAAAAGGAACATTAAATAAAAACATTATTGGTTTAATTTTCCTACTGGGTAATCAAATACCGATTAACCCATCACAAGTTTGTGATTTTATGGTGGTTAACTTTATCTTAGACATGTTTTCTATCACTCTCCATCAGAACTTGACCATTTATTTTCTCCTCCATATCCATGTTTTCTTACATGGAATCCTAGTATGGGTTAACTCGGGTGACCTTTGTACTTTCCTTTCTTTCTTTTAAAGTAATAATGTTACTGACTCTTTTTCCGATGTTTGACTTTCAATGAAATTTCCAAGCCCAATTTTAAAAATTGTGAGGACGCAATTTCTTAAGGGGGGAAGATTATAACGACCCAAAATTTTGAATAAATCTTGTTTCCTAATTTTGTGTGTTATTTTATTTTATACTCAAAAAATATATTTCATTTGATAACATGAGTGTAATTAAAATGAGACCATTGGATTTCAACTGTTATATGAACATTGGTCAATATGACCGTTGGAAACTAAATGTTGTGATTATTTTATCTAAATACAAGTGATCTTGGTTAGCTAATATAGAAAGAAGATTAGATGGCCTCATCCAGTAGTCTTGGTCCAATCGAATCCCATCTAACAGAACTTGGGAAGGAGGTAGCACCACTGGGCTTTGCTCTGGACCAAACCCAAGCTGAACTTCATCGTGTGAAGCTAGAACGAAATTGCCTTTGTGATAAGTTCAAGCTGATAGAAATTACTACTCGTGCAATGTTGGCCGAGCCGCCCTCATATTCTCTCACCTTAGCATACCTTACACTTAGGTCCTATGCTGGGGTTATAAGGGGATATGTAAGGAGACCATAACTGCTTTGTGTAATCCTTTGATAAATAAAAATTGTGATTTCTTCTTATGGTGAAGTTTTTGAATTTTCAAAATGTTTGAATAAATGTAGGATGTATATTATTGATGAATTTCGGAAAAAATGGATATTTTAAAATATTTATGTAAACCTTAAAAAAATCATGATGTGTAATGATTTTTAAAAAATGGTCTTCTGCAAATGTGTTCAGTAATAAATTTAGAGTCTAATAAGATCAACTTAATTTTTGGTGAATAGTGATTTTACACTTAGGATTAGTAATGTGACCAAATGGATTAGTAATCTCACTAAAAGAAAGTACTAATATAATTTAGGCACCTTGATTAAGTAATGTGATTCAATAAAATGGGTAAATAACTGTTTCATAAATTATTAGTCAAGTATTAGTTTTTCCAGGTGAATAATGTTTTTTAATTAAAAATTAAATTAAATAAATTTAAAAAATTATTTTTATAAAATGGAATTTATTTTTGAATTCAGAGCATTGATATTATGTTAAGATATTTTTTGGGGATTTTTCTGAAAAAAATGAATTTTAGTGAATAGTGTTTTTATTTAAAAATTAAATTAAAAATATTTAGAAATTGTTTTTATAAAATGGAGTTTATTTTTGAATTCAAAGCATTGATATTATGTTAAGGTAAATTTTTGGGAGTTTTCTGAAAAAGTTGAATTTTCAGTGAATAGTAAAAATACAGTTTTAGGGTTTTGGTATGTTTAATGACATCATAACTGCGTCATGATGATCTCATGAGATATTTTAAGGGATGTTCGACTTATGAATAGTAAGATAAGGTGTGAGGTGTCCCAAGTATCCAATACCATGAGGAAATACCACTTGTTTTTCCAATACCACCAATGAGGTGTCCCTTGGCCATTAATGCCTTGTCCCCTCACTTCCCCTATAAATACCAAGCCATTCTCTCATCTTTTCCATTCCAAAATCATCCTCAACTAAGTTCTGGTCTGCTTACCTCCCAAGGAGTCCTCCCAAGGTGCCCTCAGGCCTCCCAAGGTCCCAAACTTCAAGATTTTGAAGTTACTCTTCAAGGTAAGGGATCCTACCTCTCTCTTTCTTTCCAAGTACTCTCTTTTATTTGATATCTTTTATGCTCCATGTTTTTGAAGTTACTCTTCAAGGTAAGGGATCCTACCTCTCTCTTTCTTTCCATGTACTCTCTTTTATTTGATATCTTTTATGCTCCATGTTCTTATATTGGAGGATGTTCTTTTATATTCATCCTACTGTACTTTTCATGTTCATATGATGAGATATCCCCTATTTCTCTCATCATTTAATTTTATGAATGTTTAAGTGGCGCCGTTAGGCTGTCGAATTTTTGTAAGGGATTCTTTCGCCCTTCTCATTTTCAAAGTTATATTTTAATGTCAAGTCTTTCGAGTTCCTTTTTCTTATGTTGGGGTATTATATCTATATCCATCATAATGTACTCTTTATGTTAATATGAGGAGAGACCCTATTTGATCTCATCAATTCATTTTTTTTAAGTTTTAAGTGACGCCATTAGGCTGCCGAATTTTCTTAAGAGAAATCTTATTTTTGTCTTCCTTTCAAGTTTTTCATTTCACATGGTATGTCCTTCAAATTTCATTACCATGTTCTTATATAATTTATATTCTGTCTCTCTACTGTTTTATAGATCATTTATGAGTGGGTGACCCATGTCTCCCCTCTTTTCAATATTTTTTAAAACCCTACAACACAGCCGTTATGCTGCCGAATTTTCGTCTCAAAATGTCTCTCTATTTTTCTCAAATTCTTTTATTTTATTAAGTGAATAATAAAAACTATTTATTCTACAGTGGTAGTCACATATATACCAAAATGTTCTATTTTAAATTATTTTAGTTACATACTTGAAACCCACTTTCCATTTCCGTGGGTTTAAAGTGACATAAAGATCATGTCTTTAAAGCAGTTTTTAAAACATTATGATTATGAAATGAAACCCATTTGTTTTATGCTATATGGGTTATTTATGAAATGTTTGATGATGATTATGTGGATCACATTATAATAAGGACAAATTAAGGGTGCGCCCTGATAGCACTCTAATGCATTGGATAATGATGTAACCACTAGAAATTACAATTTTAACGATACCTTGGTGAATAACCTTGGTAATTTCAAATGACACCTTGGAGATGGACCTTGGTGACATGTTCATGATTGTCTAAGTTAAAATTTGTAGCCACATATTAAAGTTATGAATCATGTTCTTTCCATTATGATATGCCTCATGATCTCTTTCTCATTCCTTAAAGCTATTTATCATGACTTTATTGATGTATCTCAAGTTCACATGTTAAAAGTTTCCCCTTGTTTCCCTTACTGGGCCTTCTGCTCACCCTTTCTTTTGATGTATGTCCCCAGGTTATGAGATGCAGTAATGAACCTAGGATGAACATAAGGAGAAGCCTTTCAAGTGTTTAAGAAGAATGTTTTATGTTTTCATGTTTTAAGTTCCTGGTTTCCAAGACACTAAACCTTAAAGATCCTCGGTTTTGTAAAATGTAATGAAATTTATGTGATAAAAAGGAAGGATGTCATAATGGTGGAGTCTGACCACACAGAATCACGACGAGGAGACTCTTTCATAGAAGTAGTTTGAGCGACTCTTCAGGGAGGAGTTCTCTCCGGTTACGCTGAGATCAGTACATATCTAGGAGCTTCTCCAGCTCCAGCAGGGTAGTATGATTGTAGATGACTATTCATCGAGGTTCACCAACCTTGCCTGGTACTCGATGGATATGGTCAGGGATTAGTACTTCATAGCTTTGACCTTTGAGTGAGGTCTACAGTGGGACATCCGAGCTAGTGTCGTGCCTCTATGCATGTCGACTTATTCTGGAGTGCTCGAGTGGGACTTGGTGATCAAGAGCTTCTTGGAGGAGCAGAGACAACCGACGACGGTCAGCAACAGACAGGCAGGTGTGGAGACACCGATAGTAGGGTTCCAGCATCAGAATCAGGGATCTGGATGCGTGAGTCATCATAGGATAACCCAGGACAGAGGATCGACATTCCAGGGCTCTCAGGCAGGATCCAGTCAGGCTAGGGAGAAATGATGCTACACGTGCGACGGTAGGGGACATCTCGCTAGAGATTGCCCGACTTGTCGAGATACTGACAGGGAAGTGGTGGATAGACCACCGAGGTAGAGACAGAGAGTGGAGAAGACAGACCTGCCATGAAGAAGATGTGGTAGAGGAGCAGGGGGAGCTACGGGTGGTGGTAGAAGTTTCGACTTACTTCCACCACCACCCCTAGGTAGCCCGCACCAGGCTCAGAGAGCTGAAGGATAGGGATGGGGGCAACTGCATGTGGTCAAGGCTTACAAACCAAGGGATCCAGGGATGATTCAAGGTACGGTATGCTTATTTTCTACCTTAGATTCCATACTTATAGATACATGTGCCATTCATTCCTTCATAGCCATGTGTCTTGTACGAAAACTTGAGATTCTGGTAGAACCGTTGACTTGATCCTTACGCTTGGAGACACCTACGGGAGGTGACTTGACGATCATGAACCTTTGCAGACAGTGTGATCTTACCCTTGGAGGTGAGAGTTTCGGTTGGAACCTCTTGGTGGTAGCATTGAGGCCTTACGACGTCATTCTTGGTATTGATTGGTTATCTTCAATCCATGCCTAGATTGACTGTTTTAGGCGAAGAGTGTGGTGTGTCTTCCGTGATGGAATGAGGTTTTCCTTTGTCAGAGAAAGGGAAACCCAGGCAGCACAGAACAAGCTTATTCATAGGAGGGTGAAACCAATCGCTCATGAGTTGGCAAGCCTTGCCCTTAGAGTAGTGGATGTTGTGAGCTCCTAGTTCCCAGCAGTAGTGGTAGAGTATGAGGACGTCTTTCCCGAAGATGTACCAGGATTACCTCCCCACCAGGAAATTGACTTCTGCATCGACTTAAACCCCATGACGACACCAATTTCCTCATCAGTATATCAGATGGCTCCTGTAGAGCTTCACAAGCTGAGGGTGAATTTGGAGAATTTGCAGAGCAAGGGTTTCGTGAGACCCAGCGTTTCACCCTGGGCGGCCCTAGTCTTGTTTTCCAAGATGGCAGATGGGAGTCTGAGGTTGTACATGGATTATCAACGCCTGAACCAAGTGACAGTGAAGAACAATTATCCACTACCGAGAATCTATGACCTCTTCGATCAGCTGAGAGGGGCATAGTGGTTCTTGAAGGTTGACCTTCGATCAGGTTATCACCAGTTACGAGTGCGGGATGAGGATATACTGAAGACAACTTTCAGATGCCGCTATGGTCACTATGAGTACTTGGTAATGCCTTTATGCATGAAGAACGCCCCTACAGTGTTCATGGGACTGATGAACTAGATTTTCTAGCCATACTTGGACCGGTTCATAGTGGTCTTCATCGAAGACATCCTTGTGTACTCAGCGTCAGAGGAGGAGCATGCGAGACACCTGCGAATGGTTCTAGATGTACTTTGGGAGCACCATCTTTATGGGAATCTCTCAAAGTGTCAGTTCTGGATTTAGAAGGTCCAATTTCTAGGACATGTCATCACAGTAGATGGAGTAGCTATAGACCCAGCCAAGGTGGAGGCTGTGTTAGCATGGGAGCCACCTATGAGCATGATAGAGGTGTGGAGCTTCCTTGGATTGACATGATATTATAAGAGATTAAGTCATGACTTCTCCCAGATATTAGCACCAATTATAGCCTTGAACAAGAAGGGGAAACCCTTCATATGGACGGAGGAGTGCCAGTGGGCTTTCGAGCAGTTGAGATAGAGTTTGACGAGCACCCCCGTCTTGAGATTACCGGAGGAGGGTGTCGAGTATATAGTTTTCTGTGACGCATCAGGGACCGAGCTCGGCTATATCCTAATGAAAAGTTAGGAAGTGATTGCTTATGTTTCATGCTATCTTAGTCCACATGAGAAGAACTATGCGACCCATGATCTTGAGTTGGCTGCGGTAGTCTTCGCATTGAATATGCGGCGACACTACCTTATGGGTGAGCGGTTTATCATCTACTCTGACCATAAGAGCCTCAAGTACATCTTCTCATAGAAGGATCTGAATCTGTGGTAGAGGAATTGGCTAGAGTTCCTCCAGGATTATGATTTTGAGATCATCTATACCCCTGGGAAGGGGAACAAGGTGGAAGATGCTTTTACCAGAAGGTCGAGATCACAACTGTTGAGTGAGGCGACACAATAATTAGCCTTGTTGCAGTTATCCTTCATGGATAGAGAGGATGCAACTTACCTACAATCGATGGTTGTCACCCCTCCACTCTTACAATGGGTTAGGGAGGCACAACTAGGAGATGTCGACTGTGTGGCTTTACATGCTAAGTTATCCACAGGACATGCTCCTGATAGATATTCACAAGGTGGAGAGAACATACTTCTTTTCAGAGGATGCGCTGTTGTACCAGTGGAATTGCAAGATGAGGTCCTGAGGGAGTTTCTTACATCCCCCTGGCAGTACATCCTGGAGTGGCAAAGATATACCAGGATCTTCGATGACAATTTTGGTGGTCAGTCATGAAGAAGGTAGTTGCAAAGTTCATTTCTCGATGCCTTACATGCCAGCAGGTGAAGGCCGAGCACCAGGTTCCAGTGGGATTAGCTCACCACCTGGAAGTTCCATAGTGGAAGTGGGATGGAATATCGATGGACTTCATGACAGGCTTACCACAAATGTCCAAGGGGCATGACTCCATCTGGGTGATCGTTGAAAGACTCACCAAGTCGGCCCACTTCCTAGCTATCAGGGAGCAGAGTTCCATAGAGATCTTGGGAAGCCTCTACATACAGGAGATAATTCAACTTAATGGAGTCCCCTAAAAAATAGTCTTGGATCGAGACACACGTTTCACATCCCGGCTATGGAAGGGATTGCCAGAGGCTTTTGGGAATCAACTACGCTTGAGCATAGTGTTTCATCCCCAGACAGATGGTCAGATGGAGAGGACCATTCAGGTTCTGGAGGATATGTTATGAGCCTGTGTCTTAGACTTTGGTCGTAGTTGGGAGGAACACATACCCCTGGTGGAGTTTACGTACAATAATAGCTACCACTCCACCATTGGTATGGCACCGTTCGAGGCCTTGTGTGGGAGACCATGCCAGTCACCGCTTTGCTGGACCGACCCTGGAGAGTCATCACTCATGGGTCCAGAGTTGGTGCGAGCTACCACTGAGAAGTTGCAGTTCATCCAGAGGAGGATGAAGACTACACAGATCCAGCAGGAGTCTTATGATGATAGACGACAGAGACCTCTATAGTTCAAAGAGGGAGACCACGTCTTTCTTCATGTCTCACCTCTACGAGGGTTATAGAGATTTGGCTGAGGTGGAAAGCTATCTATGAGGTTCATCGGACCTTTACAGATACTGTGCAGAGTTGGAGAGGTAGCGTACCACCTAGCTCTACCGCCACAGTTTCATCGGGCACATGATATCTTCCACGTGTCACAGTTGAGGAGGTACGTGCATGACCCATCGCACGTCATTGACTGGGGTGAGCTGGACATTGAGGATGGAGTGAACTTTGCTGATTACTTGGTGGAGATCGAGGATCGTCAGGAGAGGATCCTTCGTGGGTGAACGATTCCCTTGGTGCACATTCGGTGGCAACACGAGAATCTTCAAGAGAGAACGTGGGAGCGGGAGGCACAGATCCGTGCCTAGTACCCACATCTTTTTGAATAGCCTTTGTTTTGCCTTTTTAGGGACGTAAATCCCCAAGGTGGGGAGAATGTAATGTCCCTATTTTTTGGTGTATTATTTTTAAATGTTATATGGAATTTTTTCAAGACCGGGTGTGAAAATGACACATCATTCCGAGGCCCAGTGAGCCAGGAATGGTGGTTTGAACCTTTTTAAGTTAAGTGAGGTGACACTTGTGCACGGTTGTGGTAGTTCCCAAACGGATGTCCATATTAAAAATATGAGGGCATCGATGCGTCCGGGGTTGTTACTTTACCTAAGAATGAGCCTAACCTCTACCGGTGCGGGTCGAGGGAAAAATTTAATTTTCGGAAGTTTTAAGTAAAATAAAATAAAATAAATTCACAAGTTTATTTTATTTCTTTTATGGAAACATCCGCTGTAGTGCAGCAACGGGGCGGCTGTTTCCTTAATAAATGGAATGTCATAATGACTCAAGAATGGCAAGTTGAACTCATTAATACCGCAACGTATTTTTGAATGTCAAATACATTTCCCTTTTTATTGGGATAATCGAACGTCGATCGTTGGCGAAAGATTGAGGTAAACGATGGATAAAACTCTCGACGATGAATGACTATGGATCGAAGCTGCGAATCGCTGCACTAACAAGGTTGGAGGATCTCAAAGATGATGGTAGCACGACCTCTTCGTTGGTGATCGATCCATTCTTGAGGTAGGGGTTGTTATTTCAAATCTCCTTTCCCCATATTTGATTTTAAACGACAGACGTGGATCAACCACAAACAAGTTGATCTGCATATTCATACATTATTATGGGAGGGTTTAATTTGGGATGATCTTAGGGAAATAACTTCCTGTTGGTTATTATTATTGATTCCTACTCTGTTTAAGCCTACTAACGGGAGCAGATCAATGCCGTGATAAACAAAGGTGGAGGTTTGTTCCTCATGATGTTTTATTGGATTTTCTTTCCCTCTTTCCTCTCACGCATTCTTCACGTTATTCATGGGGTGACGAACAATGAATCATTGCGCATCTGTTCTGCGACACAACGATCCCAAATTAAAGAATCAACACCCAAACGACCATGTAGAGGTGCGAAGACGATAGCGAACAACGAATCAGACCAGATCGGGAAGGGACATTATTCGATCATTCTTCACGCGGATGGATAGTTCCATGTTTTCAGAGCCGATCGGAGGTCTAAAAACAACGGAATTGGATTCATAGTGTTGGTGTGACCATAACCTGGGAGTTTCGTGGCGATCAGACAACCGAATCAAAGAACGGAGCATCACCGGAGGTGCGACGGTGTAGGTCCGTGTTTCTGGAAATTTCCAGAATACACGACATGTACTTCTGAAGAACACGCCATGTAGTACTAGCGGTGGCGGCTAGGGTTTCAAGGGTCAGAGAGGAATCACACTGCGTGTGACCCTAGTCACACGACGTGTTAGACTTTCCCTGAAGCTTGGTGTGTATTTTGGGAAGTACACAGACATGGGTTGGACTACACGTCTTTAGGCGACACGACATGTACAACATGGAAGAGGCGGCTACGCGAAACTCGGCATGTATCTAGGGGGTACACAGATATGGGATGGAGTACACGACCATGTAATCTATCACATGGTCAGGCAAGGCTAGTAACGTGGGCCACCCCATGTACCGATTACATGGGTTGGAGTACATGGGTTGATGACCATGTACAGGCACATGGCTAGCGTACACAGAGCCAACCCCAGTCACTCATACACAACATGTACACCATACTACATGCCGTGTACTCAGTTTTTCTACACGACCAGCCCTACGACATGGGCCATTGTACACGAGCAGTACCCGGGGTCAGAAAACACGGCGTGTAACTTTTTTACACGCCGTTTACTTCTTGGAAAATGGCATGGTCCTCTTGTTCACCATATCTTGGACATATTTAATTTGGGTTAATGCCCCTTCTTCTCGTTCCCCTAAAGGTCATACATCGTTTCCTTCTACAGGAGTATGATCCCTTTAGCATGACTTTCTGTGATAGAGTCAGGCATCCATCCGAGAGTCCTGGATCAAGATCCTCTATCCATTATTGACCCTATATAGAGTCCGACATCGACGTGACCAACTCCACCGGGTGTCGATCCTCTACCTAGCAGGTGAATTCCAGATGAGTCCCGGTATCCACCATGGCCCTGGCAGTGATCCTCATCTGTGTATCGTGATCTTTCCCACAAAGGAGTGTATCTCCCATAATTAGTGCATCTATCTACCATAACCTTCTCACTCAGGAGTGTGTCTCCCATAATGAGGGTAACTACCTCTCGTGACGGTTCTCGATGAACAGTACTTCTCGGATGGACGTCGTCAGAGCTATAAGACTCATGGAGTGTGTTATCCTGAAATGAGTGCTTCATGGAATCTTCGAACTGAACCCCTAGCTGGGGGTATGCTGTTGTGTGACATGTCTCTAGACTACGGGTCTGGGTTTTGAGTATATCTAGTTTGTGCTATATGTTCTGTAGACATATACTGTGCATAGCTGACTGTACCTTTACTTTGTGTACTTTTTTTTGGTTTTCGGGGTCCTCTACTGAGTATTGTTATACTCACCCCTACATGAGATTTTCCAGCACATGTCTTGTGCAGATGAGCAACCTTTTGACAGATTCCAGGGTGGACCAGGACAGGACTGATCTTTCTAAGTTCCCTACAGGCTGAGGCGTTCCTACGGCTACGAGCGGAAGTCCCAGTACCTTTTGTGTTTACAGGTTAGACTTTTCAGTTTTCAGACTTTTGTTTTGGTGGGCTTTTATTCTGGACCAGTTTACTTTCAGTACTTTACCTTCCGTCGTACTCTATTGGTTGGGTTTAGTTGTATGCATGAATTTTTGTTCCTTAGTGTTTTTTACATTTCAGCATTTGTGGGCTTGGAGATGTGTGCGTGTGTATAGGTACTTAGGCAATGCCTCCCATGATTAGTAATATGCATACTTGGTGCTAGTCACCGACCCCTGGCCTATTGGAGGCAGGCTTGGGGAGTCATGATGCGGGCCCCACTAGGACGGGTCGTGACAAGGACCATCAATGACATGACTTAAAGTTTAGAATATATAACTGAAAATCACTCAATGAAATTGTTCGTAACATAAATGGATGTTTGTGATCATAAAGAAATGATGAGAGAGAGATAGGTACAACAATATCTCCCCTTTTGATGATAAAAAAACTTAACATAAAATGATATATTAAATGTAAATCAAGAGTAAAAGATATAGAAATGTAATTCAAGATTTTAGAGATAGAGATATTTAACATGCTCATTTTATAAAATAAAATATATTCAATAGATTAAATATAGTAAATAAATCAAACACTAAAAAATAATAAATAACATTTTTTAATTAAATCTCCCCATTTGAAGTTCAATTATTTCAAGAAAATTAACAAAACTCTCCCCCTTTAAGGGTTCAAGAAACTTATTCCCCATTGTGAAAAACTAAATAAATTTTAAGATACTTATACCCCTTTTTGATTATCAAAAATAAGAATAAGTATAGGAATAATAAAATTTAAAATAAAATATTTGAAAAAATCAAGAAAGAAAGATATTTTGAAAAATAGAAAAGGTTTTTAAAACACCTCCTAACTTCAAAAATTACCCTCAATAGTATAGAGATTGGTAAGTTTAAATGATTTTTTAAAAAAAAATAGAAGGGGGAAAATAGTTAAATATAAGAGAAATAAAAGAGAATAAATAGAAAATATTAGAGAGAAATAGAGAAGAAAAATATATTAAATTACTACATATCTTTGCCAATATTTTCAGTCCCGTCCTTTAGAGAGTTATTTTTTCTACCTAAAATGGTTTATCCATCAGAAAATATTGAAGGAAGAAGGTCTTTTGGATGTGAAATAATACCTTTAAATCATCCTTTTATTAGAATTTAATTAAAGACTTCTCAAGAACATTGGTTAAAGAGACAAGTATATATATATATATATATTTACTTATCATTAATATTCCTTTAATAGAGATAAAAACATTTTTTTTGAAAAATAAGTAGAGCATAATTGCTAATATAATTTTTGAAAATAAATTTAAAGAAAAATTTAAATTTATAGTAAAATTTAGTTGAAAATAGTAATAATATGATAAATAATATTTTTTTAGAAAGAAAAACTTTAAATTCTGAAAATAATTTTTTTTAAAAAAAAATTTAAAAAGTAATTTGAAAATAAAAGCCTATCTTAAAGAAAAATTTCACAATTAAAGAGATAATACCCCCTAAAATTATAGAACAAGTGAGATAAATGGATCATAACCAAGAGATAATAAAGAATATTTTAAAATAAAATTTTAAAATATTACTCAAGTTAGCCAGTGTAAAATAGAAAGTTTTACAAGCGAACCATTCCAAAATAACCTTTAATAAAATAAAAAAAATCAAGAGAAAGGGGTTTAGTAAAAATATTAGAGAGTTTATATTCCATCCTTACAAATTATAATAATATATCATCCTTTTGGAAGTATTCTATTAAGAAATAGTGGCTAAGTCCAATGTGTTTAGTGTGAGAGTACTAAATATGATTTTTGGAAATATTAATTTAACTAGTATTTTTATTCTTAATAGGTATATGGTTATATATAAACTCAAAGTTCAAGTGAGTTATTTTTTCATCCATATAATTTGGGGGAAACAACTCCTAGAGGTTATGTATTTCTATTTATTTATAGAAATATAAAATGAGTTTAATTTATTACTACTCCATGAGATGAGGTATTTTCCAAGTAGGTGTTAAGTCCCAATTGTACTTTTTTTATCTATTTGGAATCCTCCAAAATAAATATTTATAAAACTAGTTAAATCAAAAGAAATTTATTCTAAATAAAACCAATTTTTTTTTAGTTCCTTTTAATTAGTGAAAACTCCTTTTAGTATATTTGAAATTAGAATACATTGGATTTGATTGAAAAATGAACACAAATACAAAAACTGAACATGATGTTAGGCCAGACCATAACAAGATAAAGTGGACTACCAATCATACTTCTATAAATATTATTATTAATTGGATTACTGAATTCTTACAATGTTATATTACAAGTTGTACTCATGGATATAATAAATTTTTTAGTGTGATCCATGCTAAATAATTTTAAGAGTTCCTTAGTGTATTTTACTTGCTTTATAAATATACCATCATATCTTTGAGAAATCTAAAAATCAAGAAAGTATTTTATCACACCCATAAATATAATTTAAAATTATTTTTTTTTATAAAATAATAAATTAAAAATAAATAAATTCATCTGTAGAGCCAAAAATCACATCTTCAAAATAAATTTTAATGAGTAACAAATTATTTGAGATATATTATATAAAAAGAGTTGAATCATATTTTCCCATTTTTAAACTATTTTATAAAATAAAATTTGAAAGGAATTAATACCTAGATTAAGGGGATTTTTTTAAACCATAAAGAGCTGTAGTTAATTTTAAAAAATGATTTGAAAAAAATATTTTTAAAACTTGGTGGTTGTTATACAAAACCATTTTAATTAAAAAACCATTTAAAAATGAACTTTTTTTATATCCATTTGAAATAGATTGAAATTAATATGAGTGTTAAATTATAAAAAGATTATAATCGATTCTAACCAAGTGATGAGTGTAAATATTACACCATAGTCAATTAATTATTCTTGGTTATAACATTTAACTACTAAAAAAGATTTACTTTTTGTGATATTACCAAGCTTATATAACTTATTTCTAAAAACCTATTTAGATCCCATGACATGATTATAATTGGGGATTTATATAGGAGTCCATACATAATTTTGAGTGAATTTATTTTATTATCCTTGCATGGAAAGAACCCAATTTTCATAATTAAGGGAATCATTTATATTTTAGGGTCCTAAGTGAGATAATAAGGGATGGTTTTCAACCTCATTTAGGACCAATATTATAGTATGAGTTCCCTCTTTCAAGTATACCATGGTATTTTCAAGGGGATGGTATTTATATTTTTTAAAAGCTTTAGGTAAATAATTTGAAGAAGATTCTTATTCAACTGCAACTTCTTTAGATTGAAAAGGATCATTTAAAACAAAATTTTCAATTTTTTTTGAGAAATATATTTTAGAAAAATTTTATAAAAAACAACATGGATTGATTATTACAATGTTTTAGTCCTTTTTTAAATACTCATTAATCCTTTATTGATATGATCTAGCCAATAAATACACCTTCATTGAATTTTGAATAAAATTTTCTAAAATTATATTTGGTATTGAGAATAAAAAAGTTTCAACCAATTTTTTTTTGAAAATTCACTTTAGGTATTTTATTTTTCCAAAGTTCATAGGGGTTATTTTTTAGAAAAGGTCTTACAAGAACACAATTATTAATAAAATACACATTATTTATGTCCTTAACTCAAAAATAATTAGGTAAATTAAATTTATTTAAAAGAGTTCTTGTCACGACCCACCTTCTTCAAGATGAGGGAAGGGTTAGGAAGGTTCCAAGACCTTCCCTCCTCAAGATGAAGGAGATATAATGACCCCCGAGTCCTGCCTCCAATAGGCCTCGAGGTAGAGACTAACACCAAGGGTATTGAAATCTCATAAAATGGGAGGCATTACCATTTTTATAGTAACCAATATTAGGAGATAAGATGTATCAACCTCAAATAACTCAAAGACGAATATATATATATATAAAGAAACCAAAATCCATACAACATACATGTTTAAAGTAAAACTACTTGAAAATAAAAATAAAACTCAAAAGTAGGTACCAAAATAAGACTAAGTAGTGACATATAAACTATCCCCAACATTCGAGCTAGTAAGAACTAGCACAACCTACATAATCTCCCTAAAAACTTGAAAATAGTTTTATATACTTAGGGTGAGCATACATGTATACTCAGTAGGGAAAAACCAAAGTCACCCATGCATAGGTGAAAGAAGCATACTAATTCCCCCATGAGAAAACAACATAAACTCAAAATAACCTAAGAAGTTATAGTATCCACCCCAATCTCACCAAGGCATGATCACCAAATAACACAAGTAAAGTAAAGTAAAGTATAAGCACATCGATTTTTGGGTACCCCGCACCACTTCCCATTGGTTAACAACTCATCCCTAATGACGAACATCCTGGAACTACCACAATCTTCCACAAACCCCACTTTCACAATCCGACCGCACACACCTGGGCCACAAACCACACATATCCTGCCCGCAGACACCTATGCCACTACCACACTGCAATCCTACCTGCAGACACCTGGGATTCACACATACCACACCCTGCCTGAAAACTCTTAGGCCTCATCCTGAAGACACCTATAAAACAAAACTCCTATTACATAACCAGTACTGTAGATATGGTAATAAAACTCAAGCCATTACAGTGTACCTGAATATTCTTGGGTGGTAAAATCCTAGAAGAGGGAGTAAAGAAGAGCCAATAAATATCCATCCATCCCCCCACTGGGATGTTGGAAAAAACACCCTCCCCCATATCAATGGGGGTGTTCAGTATATAGTTCTCAACATGGGTGGGTGTGTATAGGAAACATAAGGAACTACAAGTTTATACATATAGGTAAAAAAACACTCATCCAAACCTATGGGTTTCCAAGCAAGCAACCAGCCCACACAAACCACCATTGCTGCTACCCCTACACGCACATATCACCATGAACTATGGTCATTTACATAAGTAGAAGTATACCCCCAGCCAATTAATTTAACTAATTGTGATTCTGAATTTATTAATTTATTCATTTATTTATCCCATACCTACTTGGGAAACTAACAAGTACATCTTCTACAACCATTCTCAGAAGACTAAAAGCCACTAAACACTCCTTGTAACAAAACAAATAACAAACAACCCACTTACTTCTTCCTCCCCATTTAACACCCATTCATATTTTGACATTACCAACATCATTATTCAAGGTTATCCCACCTAATTAATCCCCTCAAAACCAAACCCTGTAGCCCCGCTTCACAACAACACCACACTCATCACACCTATAAATATGAAATCATGACATATCCCAAACTTGTAGCCCTTCTGCCCAACCACTACATAGAAGCAGTCCCACTGTACAAAAAGTCCATCCATTCCACAATCAATAAATCTCTCAACTTGAGATTCCATCACACCTATTGTAACACATCATACACAAATCCCATAACATCCACCACCAAAACCGATGCCCCACTGCACAAACATACCATACCCCACTCACATACCCAACCCCTATGTCCACACATGTATCCAAAACTATACTCAACATCATACAACCCACACAAGGAACAAAATACAACAAAACCATACACAACACATAGCCAAACCAAATTAAGCATAGAATATTTAAATTTGATCCACAATGTTCTTTAATTCTACTTTCATAATTTATGGGTGATCAAAACACTAGTTTAATCCTAGGGTATCCATTTTATTTAACCATATGTATGAGTTTAATAATATTTTATATTTACATTCATTTTAACAAATAAATAAGTATAAATCATCATGGGTGCACACGCAAATACCACAATGACCATTATTTTCAGAAGAACACAACCCACATGATTCACGACATGGATCAAGGATAAAATATAAAACAAAGTGATCATCATCATCTCACTCCCACCCACCCTTCATTTATTCCTTCTTATTATCTTCTTTAAAATTGTTTCAGCAACATTCACAAGGAGACAAGAGTACACCCACCTCGCATGATATACAATTAAAGAGAGCAAAGGAAAATCCCTATCTGGAACAAGAGGCGACCAAAAATCCTCTTTTCACTAAAACAGGGGGTGCATGAGTATTAGAAAAACTTCAAGGAAAACTAGATGGGGGGGGGGGGGCACAACACAAGTGCACAATTCATCTAGGAAGAAAAGTTCTCTGCACACCAAGAGAAAAGAGAAGAGAGGACCTCATCCTTAGAAAAAGCCAGATCCTATATCAGCGGAATAAGAAACAGTTTCAAGTCCATTAAAGTCAAATCATTTCCAAGACCACATTATTGTATTATTTAAAAGTCCCCAAAGTGTTAGGATGTTAAATATATAATTAATATCCTTTGAAACACCTTTATAAACACCCAAAAAAGGCTTTAAACTCGATTTATGTCAAATAAAATATAAGAGGAGAGAAACTGGAAAATCTGGGAGAAACTAGGGAAAACTGGAATTTTGGAAAACTATCAGAAGTGAATCACTGTTGGGTGAGTCACAGTGTCACAATTTGGTGAGAAACCACTCAGCGAGTCACCATTTGGTGAGATACCATTCAGTGTCACCGTTTGGTGAGCCACCGTTCGGTGAGCCACCATTCGGTGAGCCACCGTTCGGGGGGCCACCGTTCGGTGGGCCACCGTTCGGTGGGCCACCGTTCGGTGGGCCACCGTTCGGTGAGCCACCGTTCGGTGAGACACTTTTCAGTGTCACTGTTCTGTGAGGCACCATTCAGTGATCCACCATTCAATGAGCTACCATTTGGTGAGCCACTGTTTGGTGTCACCATTGTAAAAGCTTAATTTTTTGAAAACTCACAAATTAAGCCACTGTTACCTTCTAGAACACCCCAAACATTGGATTTTCACAAAGTAATGGCCTATAGGGGTCTAGTTCATTACATCGGATACCTCTCAAACTATTCACTTCCTCAAGAATCTAAAACTAAACCCAGAAGGAGGAGGGGTCCGAACAACCACCCCATAAGATACCTCTTAAGGATAAACCATATTATGTTGATTGAAATCTGGAGTGAAAACCTTGACATAAAAGAACACCTCCTAGACATCTACTACCCCAAACAACCACACAACACCAAAAGTCACACTGTCCAAACACGTGGATTAGATAATTCTTTCCTCCATGCCAAGATGCTATCCTCTTTGGGCGGCACTGACTCTCCCACATGGGTTTAATCACGTCTTAATTAATGCATCTTATTTAGGGATAAGGTCCTGCCATTCCCACATTTTGGGACTCTTCGCACATTAGAGAACAACAAAACAACTCATCTCATAGAAAATAAGGTCAAGTATCCATCAAAATAAGGAGAAAAATCAAAAACTCAAAACAACTCTAGGTACTAGGCACACATCTGCACCTCTAGCTCCAAAGTACTATCATCTAGGCCATGATGCCACCACAACAAACAAACCAAGGAAATGGTTTACCCATGAAGCACATTCTCTCGACGATCCTATATCTATATTATCCACTCCACAAATGTTGCATTGTCCTCGATGTCCAAATATCTCCAATAAATGACATGAGAGTCATTGTAAAGATACCAAAAAATATGGGAGACATGAAATATGTTGTGGATCCTCCCCAACTACTATAGTAGGTACTGTAGCGGAAACTGTGCAGTACTGTAGTAGGTACTGTAGAGGGAACTGTAACAGGCACTGTTTGACCCTGTAGCAGCTGGGAATATGCCCCCGTTTGGGCCTTCGAGCCACCGATTTGGCCCCTGAGTCCTGTAAAGCCTTCAGGCCACCCAGGAATTCGGGTCAGTAAAGACTTTGGGCCACCTCAAGGCCTTCGGGCAACCTTAAGTGAAGATGAAAACCAGACAACCTACAAGGAACAAGCTCTACAAGGAGGATGAGCAAGGAGAATTCACCACAGTAGAAGCTAAACGGATTGCAAGAATGAGAGGGTATGGAACCTGCCATCGGGACAAGCCTGTGCATGCACAAGAATGCCTACCCGAATAGCCATACGAAGGTAGAGAGATGATTTCATGATGAAGATGCTGGGGAGGAGCAGTTCTAAGTAGTTAGTCTGGTTGTATGTAATGTTTGAAGCCTACGGGTAATGAATTCCTCTAAGGCCTACGAGCCATGTAATACTTACGCCTATGGGCCTTGTAAGGGTTCCACCTCACCCCTTTAAAGGTGTATTATAAAAAATCAATAAAAAATGAAGGCCTTCGGGCCATTGGAGCTAAATCATCCTGAAACCTCAGAAGGTCCAATGAACTTGGGAGAAAACTTACTCCCTCTACCAAACCTTTACTTCCCACATCGAGGGGAAACCTTCTAGAATACATAGTCCCCAACATCGAACTCCAAGGGCCTTCTCCTATGATCAGAATACGACTTCTACCGGTCCTGTGTTGCCTTCATCCTCTCATGGATAAGCTGCACCTTCTCTACCATACTCTGCACCACATCTGGACCAAGAGAAACCACCTCTCTAATTTTCATCCAGCACAAGGGTGAATGAAAAAATATTCCGAATAAAACATCGAATGGAGCCATGAAAATGGAAGAGTGATATCTATTATTTTAAGAGAACTCTAATAAGGGAAAATATTTCACCCAGGACCCACCAAGGTCCAGAACACATGCCTATAACATGTCCTCCAATGTCTGAATGATCCTCTCTGTTTATCCATCTGTTTGAGGGTGGAAATCAATGATAAGGCGTAACTGAGTTCTAAAGGAATTTTTAAATCCCCTCCATACTCAAAACATAAAACATGTATCCCAATTTGAGTCAATATATCATGAAACTCCATGCAGCTGCACCACCTCATCCAAATACCTCTACACTATGGCATCCACCATGCTCGACTCCTTAATCGCTAAGAAGTGAGTCTACTTCGTAAAATGATCCACCACTATATAGCTTTCATCACATCCTCCTTGATCCCTAAGTAATACTATGTCTAAATCCATTGATATGTCATCACACTTCCACTTAGGGATATCTAAGGGATGAAATAGACCACCAGGAACAAAGTGCTTATCCTTCACTTAGTGGCACACAAAGAACTTTGCTACAAATTATGTCATTGCTCGCTTCATCCCATACCACCAGAACTATTCCTTCAAGACTCGGTATATCTTGGAAAATTCTGGGTGTACCGCCATGGGTGATCTATGGAACTTATAGAGAACTCCCTCATGCATCCCCACTGGGAAAAATAGCTTCCCCCAGAACAACATCAAATTCTGACCATCCCCCGACCATCCCTCTGGAGTATTTCTCTATTCAATGCAATCTCACATCACTTCTGTCTTTGAGTATCCACACTAAGAATTATCCACCTACTACCTCAAATATGATTACACCATCATCTGAAATAGGCAGCCTTTACCTCTTTCCATTCCTGCATCGAATTTCAAGGCATCCAACTCCTCCATTGCTCTCCAAGCATCCAAAGATTCCCAAACCACTTCCTTCCATGACTTCCTGATCAAATAATCGGCCAAAATGTTCCTCTTTCTTGAGGTGTAGTAGATCTCAAAAATTTTAATCCTAGAGAAAATCCATCCACCTCCATTATCGCAAGTTCATATCTCACTTGGAAAAGATATACCTCAAGCTCTTGTGATTTGTGAAGACCACAAAGTGCTCCCCGATGAGGTAATGACACCAAAAATTCAGTGAAAACATGAATGTTGCAAGTTCTAGGTCATGGGTGGTATAATTATGTTCATGGGGATGTAACTTCATAGACCCATAAGAGGTAACTCCTTGTTGTCGCATCAGCACGCAACCCAAGCCCAAATGGGATGCATCGCAGAACACCTCAAACATCACCCCTTCCTCTGGAAACCTGAGCATTGGGGAACTAACCATATTTACATTAAGATAGGTGAAAGTTACTCCAAAAAGATCAATCCACATATAGACTTGGACCTTTCAGGTCAAAGCCGTCAATAGGGTTGTTGCCCGAGAGAAATTAGGTACGAATCTTTGGTAGTAGCCTGCCATACCGAGAAAACTGCGAACCTTTACCACACTATTAGGTTCTACCTAAGAAAAAAATTCCTCAAACTTCAATGGGTCAACTACTACACCCTAATGAGACACCACATGCCCAAGGAATTGGACCCACCATGTCCAAAACTTTCACTTGGATAGCTTTCTATAGAGCTGGTGGTGCTGAAGGATCTCGAGGACGGTACTGAGATACTCGACATAATCCTCCTATAACCTTGAGTAGATCAGAATTTAATCGATGAATACGATGAAAAACCGATCCAAGAACTCATGAAATATAGAGTTCATGAGCCCCATGAACACAACTAGCATGTTCATAACACCGAATGGAATAACTATGAACTCAAAGTGCCCATACCTGCACTTGAAAGTAGTCTTCAAGATGTCACCATCATTCTCCCTCAACTGATGATATTCAGACTGCAGATCAATCTTGGAAAAACAACTTTCTCCTCTCATTTGGTAAAAAAGATCATCTATCCTTGGGTGAGGGTAATGGTTCTTGACTGTTACCTGATTCAACCTTCAGTAGTCTATACACAGCCTCAGATCACTATCTGCCTTCTTTGCAAACAAGACCGGAGCACCCCACGATGACACACTGGGTCAGATAATTCCCTTCCTCATTAGATCGTCAATATGGATCCTCAAATCCTACATCTCATAAGGTTCCATTCAATAAAGATCCATAGAAATCATAGAATCACTGGGCTGCAAGTCTATCCCAAACTCAATGTTACGTCAAGGGGGTAGATTCACAATATTCTTAAGAAAAACATCCAATAACTCCACACGTACTCTGGGAGTCCCCTCCATCTCTATGTCCATTGATCCCACTGATATCTTAACTAACAAGAAAAGAAGAGACCCTATGTGCTGGCTTCCCACTCGATAGCTCCATTCACCAATGAAAGCTACACACTAGCCTTTCACGTCTGAAAAATCAACTCTTCTTCAAAAGCAGTCAATAATATAATGCACCCAAAACAACCAATCTATGTCAAGGATAACATTTCAAAACTTCATCTATAATAGAAAGAGATCCCCATTGGACTAATGTGGCCCCAATATTAGTCTACATCCCCAGAAAACATCAAACAAGCTAGTCTGACCTTCAACCAGTATACTCAACACCAGGGGAAACAAGTCTCTCTATGTCCAATCCCAAGGCATGGGTTAGATCTGGTGAAATGAAGGAATGTGAAGCTCTTGAATCAAACAAGTACAAGTAAGAGTGATGAACAAACTGATCGTACCTCGAATGATATCTAGCCCCGCTGGAACTGCTACCTCCAAAACATACAATTGACCACACCTAGCTCATATACCTATCTACTATCGACCACCTCCCCAACCACACCCTTTTCAAGGTCCCTAAGGAGTACCCCAATGTTGACTTCCTCCTGAACTATCCTCCCTTAGTGGAGTAGGGGCCTATTATCCCTACTGCTGGAAAGGCATGGCTGGCAACTACTGTTGTGGTGGGTGCTGAACCTGCCCACCTCCACCATACCGAGCTTGATTCAGGAACTATCCTTGGATGTGCCCAAGAACTCCACAAGAAAAATACCTTGGACCTAGGCCTGTGGGAAAAGGTCAAGGAATAGAGGATCAGAACTGAAACTGATGGGGTCAGCTCCCCACTGGTCAAAACCTGGAAGGCCTTGACGCTAGAGACTTACTGCTGAAGAACTTCCCCTTTTAAGAAATCAGATGAATTTCCTCGCATAGTAGACCTACTCACCAGTGCATCATTTACCCTACCTCAACCTTCTTTTGAACCTCTAAGTATGTCGGTAGGGTGAAGAGATTAACCGCATAATTAAGGGAAGTGCAGAGTGCCTATTCTAAGAACCTCACTCGACACTCCTCATCCAGAAATAGATCCAGATCAAAACATAGGAGATCCTTGAACTTGATCACCAATTCCCTCACCGACATACTCCCCTACTGGAGGGAGATTATCTCTTGCCTCTTCTCGTCCTTCATTGTAGAAGAAAGGAATGATGCCCAGAGCTCCTTATCAAATTCAACCCATGGAACATCAGTCTCCTTACTCTCCCTAAGGTAAATCATCCACCAATGATGCATTTCTCTGCTCATCTGGCTCACCACTAGAGGAACCCAATACCCTGTTAGATCCTAGATCAATCTAAAAGCAATCACCAGCTCCTCGAGCAACTCTTTATCTCCATGAATGAGATGTTTCCCTCATACTTTACTAGAGTCTACTGCTATAAGGAATGAAGCATCTTCTTCCACTGGTCATCCTCCTCTACTGGATCAACCCTCTACCAATCAGTTGGATTGGACTACTGTTCCTCCACTGCTTGTGCCACTCATGGATGATGACCAGGTGCCATAGATGAAAGGTAAACAAAAAACTCCTAAGCTTGAGTATTATGGAATTTAATTAGGGTTCATTTTAACTCATTGATTATTTTAATTTCTTGGAAACTCCCAAGACAAACACAAAAACAAGTCATCATAATGCACATACCTTTCCTAGGGTCTCTACCCCACAATCAGTGTAGCCTCACTTGGTCATTCAGTTAGCTCAACGTCCTTGAATCAGATCATAGGGGACCCTCAAATCCTAGGTCCCAGCCGGTCTTCCCTAGCCTGTGTCATGCACCAAGATCACCTAAAAATGTTTCCCTACCAACCCATTAAATCCTCACTGTGCCTAACTCCAAGATCCATCCTATCTTTCAACCATCAGCTCTGATACCATTTTATCATGAACCAACTTCTTCAGGATGAGGGAAGGGTTAACAAAGTGCCTAGAATGACCCCCGAGTCCCACCTTCAGTAGGCCCTAGGGTGGTGACCAACACCAAGGTTATAGAAATCTCAAAAAATGGGAGGCATTACCCTTTTTATAGTAACAAAGATTAGTAGATAAGATGTATCAACCTAAAAAAACTCCAATATATCTATATATAAATAAACCAAAATCCGTCCCACATGCAAGTTTAAAGTAAAACTGCTAGAAAATAAAAATAAAACTCCAAAGTAAGTACCAAAATAAGACTAAGCAGCTACACAACAACTGTACCTAACATTTTATCTAGTAAGGTCCAACACAATCTACATAATCTCCTTGGAAACCTAAAAATAGTTTTATATATGTAGGGTGAGCATACATGTATACTCAGTAGGGAAAAACCAAATTCACCCATGAACAAGCGGGATAAGCATACTAATGACCCATGAGAAAACAAAAGAAACTCAAAATCACCTAAAAAGATATACTATACATCCCAACATCACCAAGGAATTATCACCAAATAAAGTAAGTGAAGTAAAGTAAAGTATAAACACATCGATATTTGGGTACCCCGCACCACTTCCCACTAGTTAACTGCTCATCCCTGACGATGAACATCCCAAAACTACCAAAATTTTCCACAAGCCCCACTA
This sequence comes from Viscum album, assembly GCA_963277665.1. Taxonomy (NCBI): domain Eukaryota; kingdom Viridiplantae; phylum Streptophyta; class Magnoliopsida; order Santalales; family Viscaceae; genus Viscum; species Viscum album. Next base: position 1,317,740,961 of record OY728119.1, on the reverse strand, counting down.
TCAAAACCTACCCACACACACCTGGGATAAAAACCACACACATCTTGTCTACATATACCTAGGCCACTACCACACCGAAATCCTATCCACAGACACCTAGGCTTCACACATACCACACCCTACCTGAAAACACATGGGACTTATCCCAAAGATACATGGGAAGCAAAACACCTCTCACACAACTGGTACTATAGATCTGGTAACAAACCTCAAGCCATTAAATCCTTCCCAAAGAGTTTTGGGTGGTAAAATCCTAGAAGAGGGAGTAGATAAGAGCCAATAACCAGCCATCCATCCTCCTACTAAGATGTTGGAAAAAAAACCCTCTCCATAGCAATGGGGGTATTCATCAGATAGTTCTCAACACGATTGGGTGCATATAAGAAAAAACAAGGAACTAAAAGTTTATACATATAGGTAAACAAACACTCAGACCAACCTATAGGTTTACAAACAAGTAATCAGCCCACACAAACCACCTTTGCTGCTACCCCTAAATGCACAAATCACTACAAACTATGATAACTTTCGTAAGTATAAGTATATCCCCAACCAATTCCTTTAAAAAAATTTAATTCTTCATTTTTCAATTTATTAATTTATTTATCCCATCCCTATCTAAGAAACTAACAAGCACAACATTTGTAACCTTTCTCAGAAGGATAAAAGCCATTAAACACTCCCTGTAACAAAACACACAACAAACAACCCAATTAATTATTACTAAACATTTAACACCCATTCATATTTCTTGATTAACAATATAATTATTTAAGGTTATCCTGCATAATTAATACCTCACAATCAAAACCTGCAGCCCCATTGCACAACAACACCACACTTAGCACATTGATAAACATGAAATCATGACACAACCAAAACTTGTAGCCCTGTTTCCAAACCATTTCCCATAAGCAATCCCACTGAACAAGAAGTTCATCCATTCTACAATCAATCAATCTCTCAACTTGAGATTCCATCACACCTCCTGCACCACCTCATACACAAAGCCCATAACAACCACCACCAAAACCGTAGCCCCACTGCCCAAACTTACTATACCCCACTCATGTATCCAACCCCTTTGTCCAACCTTGTACCCACAACCATACTCAACATCATACAACCCACACAAGGAACAAAACCCAAAAAACCATACAAAACACACAACCACACCAAATTTAGCATAGCGTATTTAGATTTGATCAACACTGTTCTTTAATTCTACTTTCATAATTCATGAGTGATAACAAAAAATTTTAATCCTGGGGTATCCATTTTATTTAACCATATGTACATGTTTAATCATATTTTATGTTTATAGTCATTTCAACATAGAAATAAGTATAAAGTATCATGGGTGCATAAGAAAAGACCACCAACAACCATGATTTTTAGAAGAAACCAACCCACATGATTCATGACATGGATCGAGGATAACATATAAAACAAAGTGATAATAATTATCTCGCTTCCAACCCCTTAATTTATTACTTCTTATTATATTATTTAAAATGGTTTCAGTAGTATTTACAAGGATAAAAGAGTATACCCACCCCGCATGATACACAATTAAATAGAGATGAAGGAAAATCCCTACCTATAATAATAGGCAACTAAAACTCCTCCTTGCACCAAAATAGGGGCTACGTGAGTTGTAGAAAAACTCCAAGGAAAACTAGTTGGGGGGGGGGGGCACAACACATGAACACAACTCGTTTTGTAATAAAATTTATCTATGCACCAATAGAAAAGAGAAGAGAGGACCTCAGCCTTAGAAAAATCCAGATCCTATATCAATGGAATGAGAAACAGTTTCAAGGCCATTAAAGTTGGATCATGGAGAATACCACATAGTTGGATTATTTCAAAGTCCTAGGAGTGTTAGTATATTAAAGATATAATTAATATCCTTTTAAACTCCTTTAGAAACACCCAAATAAGGCTTTAAACTCGAATTACGTCAAATAAAACATAAGAGGGGCGAAACTAGAAAATCTGGGAGAAATAGGGGAAAACCAGAAATTTGGAAAACTTTCAGAAGTCACCCACCATTGGGTGAGGCATAGTGTCACCATTCAGTGAGACAATTATCTGTGATCCACCATTCGGTGAGCCACTATTCAGTAAGCCACTATTTAGTGAGCCACCATTCAGTGAGCCACCCTTCGGGGAGCCACTGTTTGGAGAACCACCGTTCAGTGATCCCCCATTTGGTGAGATACTGTTTTGTGAGCCACCATTTTGTGTCACCATTGGAAAAATATATTTTTTGGAAAAATCCCAAATTAATCCACCATTACCTTCCAGAACACCCCAAACACTGGATTTTCACAAATTAATGGCCTGAAGGGGTCTTGGTCATTACAATTCTAGAAATTTATTGGTAGTTATATTTTTACCCTCTACTACCCTATTTTGTTGATGAATTTGAGGATCCAAAAAATAATTATTATAGCCTTGATAAGAACAAAAAACATCAAGTTCTATATTGTTAAATTCTATGCCATGATCTCTTCGAATGGAAATTTTTTTAAAACTATTTTCATTTTTAATAATTTTGGAAAAATTGATGAAGGATTTACAAGATCTACTTATATGAGATAAGAAATAAACCCAAGTGAATATTTTAAATATGTAAACAATTAAAAAAGAATAGGATTTACTTCCTAGAATTTCAATTTGAGAAGGTCTGAGTAAATCAATATGAATTAATTCAATATTTTTAAAAGAATAAAATCCTTTTTTAGATTTAAAATAGGATTTGTGTTTCTTAACATGTTGTAATTATTTACAAACCATGTTATTTTGAATTTATTTTGGTTAAATCTCATACTATTTAATAATAGTTGAGTTTGACAAGTGAGTGCGTGCTATAGTGACCAAGGCGTCTATAAAAAATCCAAAAATCACTAGGTTTATCACTTAAGAATTTGAAATTTTGGCTAGAGATAGATTTTAAATTGATTTTAATTTTTTTGAAATCTAGAAGCATAAATAAAAGTTTTCTTTTTTAGTTATTTTTTTGAGAAATTTATTTTTGAAATAAATTGTAAAACTACTATCACACAATAGACTAATGATTTGAAACTTGTTTTTAAGACTTTTGATTTTTTTAATAAGAGCTGAGATAGAAAAATCGATGTTACCTTCATTGATTATCTTACCCATATATTTATTATCGAAGGTGACATGTACACCTTCAATTTTATCGATTTTATTAAATTCAGAGAGGTCACCACAAATGTTTCTTGAGAAACCACTATCTAAGTAACACAATTATTATTTTTCTCTCTCGAATCACTCTTGTTACAAAATCAAACAACTAAAGGTTTTGGTACCCAAACAAACTTGGGTCCACTAATGTTATCCATTAATTATTAAGGTATCCAAATTTATTTAACATGATTTTTAATTTTGGAAATACTTGATGGGAGATGAATTGATTTTTGTCTCCCATATCATGTATTCTTACAATCACATTGATAAAAAAATTTACAATAATTAAAAAAATATCTTATGAGAAACCTTTAATAAAAGTAGTTTTTGATGAAATTTTAGAGGTTATTGCATGATTTGAGAAACCAAGACCAACTCATTCTCTTTCATGTCTTAGAGAGACCAAAATTTTATTTAGATTAATTTTAAATTGAGTTAATTTTGAAAGAGAAATTTTGAGGTATTTGATTATGGATTTGTGTTTATTGACATCCGATTTATTTTAAACATTCATTGTTAATTATTCCTTTTCCTTGAAGATAAGTTACTTATATTTTCAAAGTTTTTATTTTTCACCAATCACTTACCCATATTTCTTATCAAGTTCTATTTATAATGAATAAATATTATGAAACCCATTTTTGAGTTGATCACAAGCATATTTTATGCCTTTATAATTAAGGTTACTTGAGGAGAAAAAATAATTTGTGAGTTAATAATTAAGAGAAGGAGAGAAAGGTGAGAAAATATGAATAGGGTTACTAACCTCAGTGTCTTCACCAACATGTAACATAAGGCACTATGGAATTGATTCACTTGAAGTGGTTCAGGGATTTGAGTCCATGGAGCCATTTATTTTACGCTAGTTTATAATTACATTGATTATTTTCTTTTATCTTGTTTTGTAGATGTGGTATTCCAAATTTAAGTATCTTTTTTTTAAATTCATAGTGTGTCACTTCTAGTTTGACCTTTTGAATTACCTTCTTAATTTTATTTGAAATTTTTTTATACTTGAAGAACTTATTCATGTTATTATTGATTTGAGAAAATCCTTGAACTTCACCTTCATATGAATCACCATTACTACCTTTGAATGTGATTGTTTCTTTTAAATATATAGCTTCATTGGCCTCCTTCTTATATTTTCACTTCATTGTAATTTAATATGTCATTAGGGATCTAATTAGTTATTTGACCACCAATTTCTTGCCATCCGTTTCTTCATGTATGATAGTGAATTTAGTTTCCAATTTCTTGTAATGGCCTACAATATATTTTTCACTAGGGTTTCTTTATAAAAATCATCACTAAGAGACTTTTGACCATTGAAAATGTCAGTGAAGTGTGTAAACATATTAGTTATTGATTCATTTAAATGAATATAAAATCTTTCAAAATATTGCCTAAATATATCAAATATAGCGTCTTTTACTTTATTGGTTCCTTTGTGTGTGACTTCAAGTAGTTTCTATATTTCATAATCCATTTATAATGTAGAAACATGATTAAATTCATTTTGATCAATTCCATAATGAAAAGGGTTCATAGATTTTCTATTAAGTACACATTTTTTATCATCACCAAGAGTCCACTTATCTTTAGGTTATTTAGTTAGAATATATTCATTCATAACTATTATAACAACCCAAAATCTTATAAATGAAATTCCCCTTTTGAATGAATAAATTCTTTATTAAGTAATGTATATATAGAAAATACATGCACTACTTTGGTTATTTTAGACCCTTTTAAAATACAAGTAGTCATATTTAAATGACCATTAAGAATATTAACAATTGATAATATATTTGTTGTATAGGGACTATTAATATTAGTATATAATAATAGTTATGATAAAGTCCAATTGACATAGACGAAATAAGTGATGGTATCGACCAGTAGGATTGTGCCCTATAAATCCCATTTATTATAACTTTTAATGGAGATGACATCACTGGTATTTACCCTTAACTAATACCAATACATGGTTTAATAACTATAGCTTGATCAAAACCATTTATGTCAGAAGCTCAAGATTATCAAGATCACAACCCAAACCATGTTTGCTGAACCATCCAAATAAAGTGCCACCTTAAAACACCCTACCCTTTGGGAGAACATTGGTATAAAAAGAGGTTATATATCTAGACCCTCAAAATATGAATTTTTATATTTTCTGTTTAATGAAATAATTATTATATTTATCCCTTTATATTATTACTTTATAAGTGATTATATAATGATTTTGATAAAAATTATATTTTGACTTGAAGGAATCAACATTTAAATTTTGGGAAATATATAGTTTCTATTAAGACACTGTTTTGATAAATTAAATAATTTTTGAAATAAATAATATTTTAATAAAATACTCTTATTATATAATAATAATTTGAATACAAATTATAATATAATTTAATGATTCCCAATGTAATATTTATAATGGTTAAAAAGTGGTTATTACCATAAAACCTAGCATTTTATAGTAAATAGGAATTTTAATTTAAAATTGAGAATTATCATATTTAGAAAATTATTTTGGTAGAATAAATATTATTTTTGAAATCAAAACATCAAAATTATCCAATGGTGGATTTTTCATAATTTTTGGATATAGTCATTTTTTTTGGGTAAAAATTAAATACAGTATTAATATATGGTGTATATTAAAACCATGGAAAAAAACCATGGGAAGGTTTGTAGTTTTGATTATTTTATTACATAGAGTCCAAAACCTATGTTTAGAAATTAATAGAGAACTATCCTATATTTTTATATAAATACCCATATAACCTCCCAACCCATTCCCTAAAAACCCATTCATCATGAAGTTACTCTCCATATAACTCTCTAAATCCATCCCAATGTGTTCCCAATATCTTAAGAATCTCATCCCATGCTTTTAGAAGTGGCCTCTCAAGGTAAGATATCTCTCTCTTCTTTTTCTATTAAAGAACATTCTTTATATTTATCCTTTTGAATCTAAATTTATTATTTTGTAATGTATTTATAAATATCCCTTTACTATCCCATTTATGTTCCAAGAATGATAGATTATTTATACCCTCTTGGTATAACCTTTACCTAAGTTGTTATTCTGCTGAAGTAAGGGATCCTCTTATCTTCCTTTTTATTTAATTAATTTGTTTGTATTGATCCTTTTAATTTCTATTTTTTCATGTTGTAATGTTTTTTACACATCCGTTTACTAACCTTTTTATCCCCATGTAATGATAAACCACCTTCCACTATCATTAAACCCTTCCATGAAACCTTATGAACACATGTTATGCTTTATAATTATCCTGTGATTTTCCATGCCAAAATTTTGTATTGTGAATACCCATCCCCATTTACAATAAAGGGTATTAAATGAGATGGGGATATACTTAATTTATTTTTTACTTCCATTCATGCAACCCACACTCCTTAATAATTAAATTAAAAGTGATGAAATACATTCTTATGTTTTATGATCTATATGGAACAAAAATTCTTGTACATGATATGAATGTGATGGGTGGGACCAAAATTATATGAACCTCCAATGAATTAGGTAATTCCATTATCTCATGATATACCATGCATGGTGCACAAGAGATTATTCCAAGCACACTATGTTATGATGATTCGATGGCCATCCTTGACTTATTCTTATGATTTCATGTTTTTTGTTTGTTGCCACATTTCTATGTTACATTGATGTTGTCATATTATATTATTCTTTGATGTTCATGTTTATGATTCTAACCCATTTTATGTCACCTTGATACACCTCATTACTAACATATATTAATTTAATTATGTTATTTTTTTATTATTCCCTTAATGGACTTTATATCTCACCCATTTTTTATGTACATACTTAGGTTATCTAATGAAATTTTAAAAGATAAATGGAATTTTAATATCATGATAAGGAGTTTTAAATAATATTATTATATCCTTATTTCATGTTATTATTTTATGTATCTAATTTCCCAATGAAACTATCCCTTTAAATATTTTAGGATTGTATTAAGTGTATCTTTATGTAATAAATCATAAATTAAGGTGTATTAAAGATATGGGTTATCATAATGGCTATCAGAGTAAGGTCTAGTTATTTTTGTGTATTAAGATTATAAAACATTAGTTAAATCCTTAGAGATAAGACTAAACATAGAAAAACTTACCTAAATTATGATAAAGTATTGAGTAAGTGGTTTCCAAGAATCAAAATACCTATCTATATACTAAATGTTGATGCGGTTCTTCTATAGTTTTACTTAGTGGTAATAAACTCAAAAAGGGTGCATTTGGAATTGACCCTATTGTCACCCAGTGAAAGAAAAAAAGGCCTTGATGCACACTTGGTTTGAAAATACTGTGGGATAAGCTTTGATAAATTCACATGATCTTTACAAACCATTATGAATGGAACAAAAATACCCATAAAATTTTATGTTAGGAAATATTCCATGGATAACTTATATTGAAACCTATAAATTCATAGGTTAAGGAATATATGTCATTTATGAGTTATCCCTTTAATGTTCATAGTTTTCCTTTTATATTCTTAACAGTTTAAAAATTCTTATCCCTAAGTCTATTTAGATTAGTTAAATGATTAGAAACAGAATCAAATAGTGAAAGGTATGCATATCATCTCTTCATGAACTTCAAATATCCTATTTGACTATGGTTCTATGAATTCTTTCATATTATGCAAGTTTAATAGAATTATTAAAACACCACCTCAAAACATGGAAATAGATATATCTTTGAAAATAGTAAATGAGGAAATTATTTCATCCCAAGTATATAAGTTCCCCTATCCATATTTGTGGGATGAACTTCCCAAAAAACCTTGTGATATTCCCTTTAGTGAAATTCAAGGATATTCTAGGTATGAATTGAAATTCCTTATGTAAATTCAATATAAATTGTCGAGAGAAGGAAATAACACTCTATATTATGAATCAAACTAAAATTATTTAAAAGTATAAAGAGAATGATAAATATATTTTGGAATCATAATCTCATGCATGAATATTATTTCCTTATGATCAAGCATATCTAGCTCAAATGATTGATACTAAGGAAAATATCATCCTTGGTGACATTCCCATTATAAGAGAATATGATGATGTGTTTTCTAAAGAATTTTATGGTATTCCTCCTTGAAAATAGGTTGAGTTATCAATAAAACTTATAATCAAAGCTCTTCCAATATCCAAGACTTCATATAGAATAGACACTATTGAACTTGAAGATCTAAATAAGTAATTGCAGAAGAATTTGGAAAAAGGGTTTATTCACCCAATTGCTTTACCATGGGGTGTGTCATTCTTCTTCATCAAGTTGAAGGATGGGTCAATACACTTATTCATTTATTATCAATAGCTTAATAAGATCATGATAAAGAACAATAATTCTCTACCATAGATTTATAAATTTTTCAATCAACTATGTGGAGCCCAGTGTTGGATCGTAAGAGGAGCTTAGATAACTATACTTATAAGAGGGGGGTGGGTGAATTGTAGTTTAAAAAATTTAAACTAAACAAACATAATAAATCTTAAAATAAAATATCAAACTCATAATTTTTTTGATGATTAAAAAGTTTTAATTGTAATCACAAATGATCCAATTATATCAGAGTATGTTTTTGATTGTTATCACAGATACATTAATAAAACAAACGATAAGAGAGATATGTAAAAAAAATTATATCATAATATAAATAACAGAATAAAGACTTGTAAAACAATAAATACAATAGCTTGGAAAAGTAAGAATGAATTACAAGATATATTAAAATAAATCACTCTTTTAACCTTATGAGTAAAGGTAGTAAACAAATCTGACTAAAGGTATCCATAGTTTTATACTTACCATAAAGTATATCTTTCCTTATTAGGAAACCCCTAAATACAATGATAAATGGATCTATCTTCCAATCCACTATAATTCCTCAATACGATGATCAAAATTTATATTCCTAGACCCATAATCCCTCAATCTGATGAATCCGATTCACTATATTCCTATACACGGAAGCCCTAGATTGTAATAATGATCAAACAAAGAATACAAAATAAAATGTTCTTAAGGAAACAAACCTAATAAGGATTCCTTAGAATGATAACTCTCTAAAGTATTACAATGATTATGAATGATATTTTCACATAGAGAAAACTTCAGAAGACTTGAGTTGAAAAAATAGTATCAGTTCCTAACTCTTCAAATGGATGTCTATTTTTTAGGTGAAGCTTCAATGGTCATATTTTTGAGTTAGTTGCTATGACCTCAGATTTCCGTCTCTTTGACAGCTCACAATTTTCTGGAACAATTGAATGTCCAACATCATTTTTTTAATACAATTATAGTCCTAAAATTATTCTTATGATAGAAACAATCCTTAGGTACTGTAATTATAAACATTAGTCAGTTGGATGGGATTACTTATTGATTATCAATATGATGAACTTAATGAGAATTATTCTAATGTATTGTTACCACGATTAGTCCTATGGTCATTAATTTTTTCATTCAAGAAGAAAAGACATAAGTCTAACCACTAGTTTGAATAAAATATCACTCTAATGGATCAGACACACGTTCAGTCCGATGGATCAGATTGAGTAATATAAAGTTTATATTCTTAACACATTAGAAACATTTCTATATATGGTATAAAGTAATGTATTCTAAAAAAACATACTAAAACACCAAGGATATAAAAATTTCATAAAAATAGTTTTAAGAAAGTGTTTGTGATTTCCAAAACTAAAGGAATGTAAAAGTACAAAGTAAAACTCCTGACCCAAAATCCACCCCTTTTAGAAAGAAAAAACCAAAAAACTTAAATAAAAAATTATAACTTGAAAAACTTACAACAATTTTACCTATTAATAACTTTGAATTTATTCTTTATAACCCCACTGAGTTTGTAAATCTTTTTTAATATTATGGAATGAAATAAACCATCCCCCCTTAGCATAACATCTCCCCCTTTATACAACCTTATCCCACTTTATAAAAATTTCTCCACCTTTTTGATTTTCAAAAATAATGGAAAAGAATTCATAATTTTTTGAAATGTTAGAGGATAAATAACACATGAAACAATTTTAACATATGAGATAACTATTCATACAAGAATAAAATGAAAGAATATATAACCAATCATAATTGAAAAACATTCAAGAGAAAATGATTTTGATGAAAGTTATTTCATAATCAACAACCATTCAATTTTTTTACAAAATATAAAAAAATAGTTCAAATGAATTTTTTTAATATTTCTTTATGATTTTTTTTCATGCAAGCCTTCATATTTTTGAACTCATGATGATCCTTCTCAATATTCTCAATCTTTTCTTCCAAAATAACCTACTTCCAAACTCCAGTCTTCATATTTTCAATCTCCTTAGAATACCTTTTATTCTCTTTAATTATAAAGAAAATTTTGAATTCACATGATCTGAGATAGATAATATCCAGCTCCAAATTATGAATTTTTTTGTTTCAAGAATTTTACTTCCTTTATCTGATCAATAGTTGTATCTCTGAATTCATCCACAAACTTCACTCAATTAGATACATCAAAAGATAGTAGGTTAAAAGATTTTTTTGATTCTAAAAAAAGTTTATTTACTTATAGAAATTGATAATCATGTCCCTGAATATCATTATCCACTTGGTTGGACCACTTCACCATCTAATTGTATGATCTTTTGTGAGTATGATAATTTTATTGATTTTTTTAACTCTTCCTCAATACGAATAAATGATTTAGATAGAACTTTTAGTGAATCTGATTTCTCACTAAGGATGTTTTGAATACTTTGAAACCTTGATTCAAGATTGGGAAAATATGTAATGGTGTCTTATATCCTTTTAAAATATTGGAAAATTTAATAAAAATCTTTTTGTGCAATGGTTTCCTCTAAATCTAACGACCCTAAATAAGGTTTGGGAGGTTTTGGTCTTTAAAATTTGGTATTGGATTTTGAAACTTGCTCAATTTTTTTCCTTTATTTTTAATTTTATTTTTCATAAAATACTTCAACAATATCCACATCCATATCAGATTCTGATTTTTTAGTAAATTTTTTATTTTATTACTGATATTTTTCTTATTTATTTGAAGATATTTTTTCTTTCTCTTCTGATGAAGGTTTTTTTTTCTTTGAGGATGAAGTTTTTTCTTAAGAACCTTTTGACTGATCATCCTTAACATGATGAGATGGTAAATGTGATGCATCCTTGAAATTTATTGATGCTTTTGAGAGAATAATCAAACTTATCAAACCACTTCCTTTCAATGATACATTCTCTGAAACCTACCTTTTTTTATAATCCTCTTTGGTTTCCATCGTAATAATACTGAATCCAATAACCAAACAAATTCCAAAAAAATCAAACTAATTGATTTAAAGAGTGACGAGAGTTGGAAGTGAAATATATGGAAACCAATGTGGGATTGGAGGTTTCCCACCTTTATATAGGCTCAATAAAATAGCGGTTCATACTCCAGAATATTTTTAATGGTTGAGATTAAACCCCAATTTATCTGAAAATAAATATTTAATTAAATAAAGTTTAAAATATTTTTTTTAACTCTCAATGTTTTAAAAAATTTAATCAAATTTATAATCTTTCAGATTAGATTTTTTTAAATTTTGAAATAAAATAAAAATCATAAATTAGAATAATAAGCAGTCAACTACAATTAGAAACTAAAGTAACGAATTAGTAAAAAAATTAAAAGAAGAATACATTTCAGAGTAGAAAGTTTCATCAGTATGAATAACCCACTCTTTTTGATTTTTGTGACATAATATAATTATGATATTTTTATTGAAAAAAAAATTATAATAGTTTGTAATAATTTTTGTGTCCATAATTTTTTTAACAATTTTTTATTTTGAAAAATAAATTTTGTAAAATTTTTGAATCTGAAAGAGTCATTATGATTTTTTTATAAAATTTAAAGAATTTAGAAAACAAATGTTTCTGGAAAACATAAAGATATCCACCCCTATGAAAAGGAGTATATAAATGTAAGGTGAATAATAAACAAGAATTATATATGAATGTTAATTTAATACTGATCATTCCTAAATTATTATTAATGTATTGAAATCTATCAGAACTAAGGGGTTTAGTAAAAACATTAGTAATTTTTTCTTGTGATTTGAGGAATTGTAAAATTATATCTCCTTTAAGTGTGTGATTCCAATGGAAATGATGTCTTATATCTATGTGTTTATAATGTGAGTGATGTGATGGATTTTTACTTAAATCAATGGAACTTATGTTGTCACAAAGAATTTGAGTTTTAGTAAAACTCATTCCATAATTTGTGATTGTGTGTTACATCCAAAACACTTGAGCACAACAACTTCTAGATACCGCATATTTGGATTCAATAGTGGAAAGTACTACTTATTATTTTTTCTTAAAAGACCAAGAAACTAAAGAGTCACCTAAGAAATGAGAATTTATAGGTGTAGTTTCTCTATCCATTATATATCCTACAAAGTTATTATATGAAAAACCTTTATGTTTAAATACATTTCCAGAAGAATAGAATAATCCTAAATCCATAGTTACTTTAAGATAATGAATGATTAATTTTATAGATTTATGATGGTATTATTTTGGATTATATTGATATCTAGCACATAAGAATACTGAAAACATTAAATAAGAATGATTAAAATTAAGTAAAGTATGCTTCTAATCACACCTCTAAAAGTTTGTAGGTTAACTAGTTTCCTAGACACATCAAGATCTAAATTATTAGAGGTACCAATGGGAGAAATAATAATTTTAGTATTTTATTAACCAAATTTATTAAGTAAATATTTTATATACTTATGTTGAGATACAAAAGTACCTTTTGGTTTTTGTGAAATTTGGAAACCAAGAAAATATGTTAACTCACCTATCATACTCATTTCAAACTCAAACTTCATTAGATTTGAAAATTAATCTATTAATAATTTTTTATTTTAACCAAATATGATTTCATCAATATATATTTGTATAATCATAATGTTTTTTTACTTATTTTATAAAAATAGTTGGATCTATATCTCCCTTAACAAAATTGTTTTGTAACAAAAATCTAGTTAACCTATCATACCAAGCTCCAGGGGAGTGTTTAAGTCCATATAGTGATTATTTAAGTTTATAAACATATTATAGATATTTTTTATTTTCAAAACTAGGGGGTTGTTTGGCATAAAATTCCTCTTAAACATATCCATTAAGAAAAGCACACTTCATATATATTCGAAATATTTTGAGATTAAAGAATGATGCAAAGGCTAAAAGTATTAGAATAGATTCATTTCAAGCTATCGGTGCGTAGGTTTCTTCATAATCTATTCCCTCATTTTGTTTATTTCTCTTAGTAACATTTCTATATTTATTATTCGATTTTCATCAGATTTGTTCTGAAAAAACCCATTTTTCTCCAATTATAGAAGTTTCTTTAGGTCATTAAACTAAAGTCTAGAAATCATTCCTTTCAAACTCATTGAGTTAATATTAAAATACTTATATTCAATACTCATCACCTAAAGCCTCTTCAATATTCTTAGGATCAAATTGGTATAAGAAATATAGATGCTCAATTTCCTTTCTCAAATAACTTATAGTCCTAACTAATTTATCTACATCACCGATAATACTTTAACTAGGATGATTACTAAGAAAAAAATAGCTTCTTGGGTTTTCAAAATTATATTCTTTAAAAATTGGTAGAAAGTCTTCTAAAGGAATAAATTCAGAAAAAAATTATTGATTTATTTTCTTATGATAATAACTTTATAATAAAGGTTGAAAATCAGTTTTAGAATTAACATATGAGGATATAGGTTGAGGTTGTTTGAAAATAAATGGATCAATTTCATCAAAATCAACACACACTATTTCTTTAATAGTATAATAATTTTTATTAAAAAATCTATAATCCTTATGAGTAATTTAATTACCTAAGAATATTTCTTCATCATATTTTAGTGAAAATTTATGTAAGCTATCTTTAGTATTCAGAATGAATACTTTGAAACCAAAAAACATTAAAGTAACAAACTTTTGGTTTTCTTCCTGTGTACAACTAATAAAGAGTTTTATTAAGAAAATGTATAATTAAAACTTGATTTATAGTATAGAAGAAAGTAATAACCACTTCATCCCAAAAATATTTAGCAAACAAGTATTCACTCATCTTGGTTATAGTAATATCCCAAAGAACTCTATTTATTATTTCAACTAAATCATTTTGTTATGGGGTTCTAGGTGATGAAAATTTATGTTCAATACCTTTATTACTACAACAAGATTCAAAATCAGAATTTTCAAATTCTTCACCATGATCACTATGAATAGTTATTAAGGAGAGATTTTTCCTATTTTTAACTCTGGTTATAAAATTCTTAAAATAACTAAATGATTCATATTTCTTTGTAAGAAAATATACCCAAGTGTATCTAGTGAAATCATAAACTAAGACATATATATAATATTTTCCACTAATACTTCTAGTTTTTGTAGGACAAAATAAGTACATGTGTACTAACTATAAATAATTAGAAGTTGAGACCTCACTAATATATTTAAAACTTGACTTATGTTTCTTACCAAATTAACAAGGATCAAATAATTTTGAAGCATCAAACCTATGTTTTGGTAGATCCTTTACCTTTCCTTTCTTATTCAACTTAACTAAAGTTATAAGGTTACAATGTACTAAAATTCTATTCCATAACCAAGATTAATCTTCAATTACACTAAGACAAGGTAAGTCTTGTATCCTAAGGTATTCTAATTTTAGTGTGTAAAAATTCTCATACTAATTGGCAGAAAGGATAAATTAATCCTTATAATTATGTACTATACATTTATCATTCCTAAATTTCACAAGTTATTCTTAATCAAATAATTTACTTATGATTATAATTTTTTTCTTAAGTACTACAACAAATAAAACATTTAAAATAAGATATTTTCCCAGAAGTACAATGTTACCTATATCAATGATTTTTAATTGATAATTATCTTTAAAAGTTACTTTTCCACCTTTAATATTGATGATATTCTTAAATAAATATTTTTTGCGAGTCATGTGTCTCGAGAAACCACTATCCATGTACTAAATATTTTTTTGTTGGTATTATATTTATTTTTCTAAAAACATAAATATTATTATTTTTGAACCCAACCCTTCTTAAGTTCGATATTATCATAAAATAGTTTTTTTGGGTAACCAAATTTGTATAATTTTATTATTTGGGGAAAATTTCATTTCTTGAAAAAAAAAGATTTAGGATGTCCTAAATATTGGAATCTATTTAAAGAAAAAATTTTCTTCCAATTTCCAATACTTTATCACTTAGTGAAAAATAGTCCACCTTTAGGAACAAATTAGTTGTTACTAAAAATATATTTTTATAATTAAAACCAATTCTAGTATTATCACCATAAGGTTTAATTTATTTATATATTTTATTGAAGTTTTCCTTACTAGTGGTAAACTTTGATAAAAGTTTCTTCAAACTAGAAATTTCATATTTTAGTTTAAAAACTATGTTTTTATCCTCATTAGTAATAGTATTAGAACTAAGATTATCAAAATCATTTTGTAAATTTATTTTATTAGAAATATTTTTCTCAAGTTATTTTGAAATATTATCCTTTTAAAATTTATTTTTATAAATATATTTATAAATATATGATATTTCATTAGTCGAAAGGGTTATTATTGAATATGAATTTAAAATTTTTCATTGGTAATTATCAAGTTTTTATAAACTATATAATTTTCATTTTCTAAACGTTTTGAAAATCTATAAACTTCATCATAACTAGGTAAAGTATTATCTTTTACTGAGAAGGATTATTCATAAAAAATGTAATTTTTTTATCATCATCAGGATAGTTTTAAATTAAATACTTATTAGTAAGAGATTAAACAATGTGTACATTTTCCATAAAATATTGATTTACCATAGGTACCTTTTAAAAAAGACCAATGTTCCTTTGTCTGTAACTTTCAAAATCAGAATAATTTTCCGAAGAATCCCCCCACATGCACTCCATGTGTCAAAATCTTTAACACTTTTATTTCCTTTCAACTTAAAATATTTCCTAGAATTTCTTTCTAAATTTATTTCCTTTCTGTCTTTTATTTTGATCATAGGACAATCAGGTTGGATGTGTTCTGCCTTCATGAATTCATTAAAAGTAACTTCATAATAATTTCTATTATTTTTATCCTTATGAAATTTATTATATCTATAATAAAAAAATTTATTTCCCACAATATTATTCATATTTTTGGAAAGATTATCCAACTCATTTCCAGAATGTTCTAATGAACTAGAATTAGATTCAACAATGACATTTTTATTCCTTAAATATTTCACAACTTTCTCTACTGACTAAACTTTAGTAGGAATAATATATGTTGTATAAAAAGAAACTCCACCAATTTTCTTTTTATATTTTTTAGAATATCTATTAAATATTCCTTCATATTGTATTAGGGTACCAATAATATCATCAAGAGTATGATTAATAATTTTTCTTATGTCATCAACATTAGTTCTTTTATATTCCTACACATTAGGAATTATATCATTAATATTTTTAACCAAAATATCATCATCAAGAAATTTTTCACCAAGATACTATAAACTATTGATAATTTCCATAAAAATCTGGTGAATCTTGAAAAATGTCTCACCATATAGAAAATAAAAGGATTGGTAATCAGATCTAGGCATGGATCAGATTTTTTCAATGACTTCATAAGTACCAAAATGTGTTACTTCCAATTTACTCCAAATACTATTGGAAACTTCACAGGATGATATCCGACTATAAATATTCCTCATCATAGAACATAATAAAGTATTTCTGAATTTGTAGTTCAAATTTTATTCTAACTTATCAGCATTATTAAAATCAGAAACTTTCTTATCATGAGTCTTATACTTCCCAATATAAATTAAGAAATTGTCAAATCCAGTTTTGATCACAAAAGTTTTCATTCTATCTCTCCAATAATCATATTAATTCCAATTAAAGATAGGTGGTCTACTAGGATTTATATTTTCAAGAGATAAAATATTCATACCTTGCATCTTAAAAAAATAGAAACTATTTTCTACAAATACATGTCAGTGTAAAAATAATTTATAAATGAAGAGTTTATAGAAAAAATTAATAAAACTTGAAATTGATAAAAAAAGTTGAAAATCATCAAGATATAGCATTAGAAACCTACTTTGATTCCAATTGTTGGACCATAAAATTATATTAGACGGATATATTTACAAGAGGGGGGGGGGGGTCAATTTTCATTTAAAAACTCTAAACAAAACAAAACAAAACAAAACAACTCTTAAAGTAAAAATATCAGACTCAGACTTCATCCAATGATCATAAATTTTGAATCATAATCATAAATGATACAATTATATCAGTGTATATTTTTAATCCATATCACAGATAAATTGATAAAAAAATGATAAAAAATAATTTTAAAACAAATATTATATTATAATATGAATAACATAATAAATACTAATAAAGTATGAAATACAATAGCTAGTAAAATTAATAATGAATTACAATCTATATTAAAATAAATTACTCTTTTAACCTTAAGAGTAAATGTAGTTGGAAACCCTAACTAAAGGTATCCATAGTTTTATACTTACTATAAAGTATGTCTTTACTTAATAGTAAATCCCTCAATATGATGATTGGAATCTATGTCTTCTAATACCATGGAATCCCTTGATATAATGATCGATGTCTGTCTTCCTAGACCTATAAGCCCTCAATCGGATGGATCAGATTCACTATCTTCCTATCCCCAGAATCCATCAATCATAACAATGATCAAATGCATAATACAAAAGATTTTTTTTTAAATTAAACAACACTAACATGGATTCCTTAAAATGAAAACTATCTAAAGTATTACAATGACTGAGAATTAGATGTTCATGTAGAGAAAAATTCATAAGAATTGAGTTTACAAATTTTATCACATACCAACTCATAAAATGACTAGATATTTATAGGTTAACCTCCAACGACCATATTTCTAAGTTAGTTGTAATATCATTAGATAATTGGGTCTTTGATAGCACCTAATGTTCTGGCATAACTGAATGTCTGACGCTGTTTTTTTTAACACCATTACAGTGATAAAAGTATTCTTTACGATAAAAATAATTCTTAGGTACTCAAATTATAAACTTTAGTCAGTCTGATGGACTTTCTTATTGATTATAAATTCAATTAAATGAATGAGGATTAGTATGATGTATCAGTACCAAGGTCAGTTTGATGGTCATTACTTTTTTCAGTCAGGTAGACAAGACATAAGTCTTACCAATGTTCAAAATAAAAGATCATTCCAATGGATCAAATGCTCCTTCAGTCTGATGGATTGGATTGAGTAATATAAATTTTATATTTTTAATACTTTATAAACATTTCTATATGTGGTATAAAGTAATGTTTTCTACAAAAACATACTAAAACACTTGAGATATAAAATGTTAGTAAAAATAGTTTTAAGAAAGTTCTTGTGATTTTTAAAACTAAAGGAATGGAAAAGTAAGAAGTAAAATTTAGGAATCAATACCTAATACTTATCTAATATAGATATTTAGTCAGGATATTATCAATTAAGGGTGGAGAACAAGGACATCCCCAATACTGCTTTTCACACAAGGTATAGGTAATATGGGTTCATAGTAATTCCATTTGGACTCAATAATGCTCCAAATATCTTTATGAACTTAATAAATAAAATATTTAGGTATTACCTTGATAAATGAGTTAGTATTTATAAATAATATTCTCATATACTCTAAAATAAAAGAGGAATATAAATATCATTTGAATACTGTAATGAAGAGCATGTAAAAGGAAAAGTTGTATGTGAAGTATAATAAATGCATGTTTTGGATGGAGAAAGTAACATTATTGGGGAATGTTATCACCAATAAATGGATATATGTGGATCCTTTAAAAATAATGTTAATTGAAGGATGAACCAAACCAAAATTTATGATAGAGATTTGTAGTTTTCTTAGAATAGATGTGTACTATTGTCAATTTTTGAGAAACTTCTCACAATTTTCAATCCAACTAACCAAGATGAATCAGAAGGGAGGGGAGTTTTTCTATAATAATGAATGTGGAAAGAGATTTAAAGAGTTAAATAAAAGGTTATTCACTACACCCGTGCTCATATTACCTGCCAATAGGGAAGGATTTTTTTATCTATAATGATGCGTCTAAAAAGGTATTTGGTTGTGTAATCATTAAAGATGAAAAATTAATAGTATATGCCTCCCAATAATTAAACATACAAGAGAATAACTTCCCAACACATGATATAGAATTGGATTCCATGATCTTCACATTAAATATTTAGTGATATTATCTCTATGGGGAGAAGTGTGACATATATATGGATCATAAAATCATCAAGTATATATTCCCACAAAAGTATCAAAATATGTGCTAAAAAATGTGGTTAGATATGATAAAGGATTATGATTGTTCAATCCATTACTATACTGGGAAGGAGAATAAAGTAGTAGATTCTATGAGTTTTGGGACCAAGTTGGATGAAGTTGGTTTTCAGATGCTAGAATAAGTTTGTGCTATTTGTTTTTTATTTATTTTTCATTATGGAAAATCAATTCACTTTGTAAGTATTGATGATCAGATGAAGGGAGTATCATACTCATAAGATCAGAAGCATTCTTGGTAAGAAAATCTATCACATTCAGTTTTTTATTCTGAAGAATTTTTCTGGATGAAGTGATTTTAGTCACACATTATGATCAGAATGATACTTTTGATTGAAATGTTAAGTTTTTTTGAAGTGTGGATGTATTTCAAGATGTTCAACTATAAATCTGATGATACTTTTCTATTTTTTAATTTTTCAATCTCATAAGTAAACTGAAAAACTTGTGATCCAAGCTTTATGAAAGAAATAAACACAAAATGTTTTCTGAGTAAAATGATATTATGTTGATCCTAATGATATCAACATCATGAGGAAGTAATGATATAATAAGAAGTTTGTGGAAGAAGAAATTCTATAAGTTTAAAGTATTTAGGTCATAGTTCATTAGTGTGAGAATCACCAAACGCAGAATTTATCAAAAGGTTTTTAATTTTGAAGTTGTTAAAGTCATAAGTTTTTCTAAAATGATCATCGACCAATTCATAATACCTATAGACTAATTAGAATGTCTGATCCACTAAATTAACCATTATATAGGATTAATAATCAGTTGTAGAGAATCTGGAAGAAAGGAATTCACTATTGACACCGGTTCATCGAACAATATGTGCCACCGATCCATCAGAGGATTTATAACACTAATCCATAAAATAAATATTTGGTATCACCATGGAATCATATGTAGAGTTCTATCAGAGGTATAATTAATTTGTTATGTTAATGGGACTGATGGATAAGATGAGGACCAGAGACTGATTAATGAGAAAGTGGTAAACAATGTAGTCCACCTTTTTAAAAATGTTTTTATTTGTTTCAAGTGGGTCAATACTCATCAGATAAATGTTAAAAATTATAAATTGGATGGTAAATAGATACTAATCCATTATACGCATGCTAACACTGAGGATTTATTAGATAAAGGATCATCAGACAAGGGTTTTATGGAATGAATAAAGAAAAGTGGAAATGTGTTGAAGCTATTGAAGTGTTTCTGAAGGGATCTATAATCCTTTGAATTTTCAATGATGTTTGTGAAAAAGAAACTGAAGAAATTCAATTGGACTCCTAGATTGATTGGGAAGATCTGTTGGTTTGAGAATAGACCAATAAAGTTGCAATAATGTTTAAGGGGGAATTTTTTTAAGGTTTTTTAGTTAGTACAGAGAATTGGAATGAGAAGTATTTAATTATAGATTTATTTCATAATAATTAATAATGATATTTTTTTTTTATCAAAATAAAGAAATTTTTTTAAGTAGGCTGAAGTTATGATATGATTTGAGAAGTTTCAATAAGAATCAAGAAGAGTTGAAAAGCACTGAAGTAGTCAAAGATGAAGTCGAAATATAAGTCAAATTCGAGTTTCTAGAAATTTGTTCTAGAGATAAAGTGAAAGTGGTGTCCCACCCATTCCATTTATGTCCACCTATAAATATAAGTGGAATTATAACATACTTTCAGATGAAGACACTGTTCACGCATAGGTGAGAGTGAGAACACTGAAAGTCTTGTGGCTAAGGAAGTTTTCCGAAATTTTTTTCCTAAGTAATTTTTTAGGATAGAAGAACAAGAAGGAATAGATTACCATATTAAACCAATCCATTAGAATAATATTTTTTTTGGGAAATAAATAAGCTGTTCAATGTTTTTTATGGAGTATCATTTCTTATTTTTTTATGAACTGAAGAATTGGACTGATAATCATACTGAGTTTTCATAAAAAGTCTAGAAGAGTTGTTTCATACTAATTATAGGTAGAAAAGTGAAAAATTATATTTTTAATAATTAAAAAATAGAAGTTTTTAAGTATCATAGTGACTTGTTGAGAACCAATTGGTGAAAGTTTCTAAACTTATTACAAAACTTATTTTACATTATTAATTATAGAAGAAACACATGAGTTGTTGTATTTATTATAGTTCTACAAAAGTTTAAGGGTGTTTCCTACTTGTTGTATCCACACAAAAGGATTTTTTTAGTGGATTGTGTGGTATTGGATTATTTCCAAACTATGCCAAGGACTAGCTACTCTTATTGAGTAGTGAACCTCATAAATACCCATATTCCTATGGATGTGTGAATGTTTTTTTAGTAAAGTGATAATTATTTAATAGAAGGTTAATGTTGTTATATAATAAATAAAACAAAAAATAAAAAGTTATCACTGATTCAACCCTCCCCCTCTCAGTGACAAATTGATACTGGTTGGGCTTTTTCAAGTGGTATCAGAGTGAAGGTTTCCTTTATTTACTCTTTGATGATGTTTTTGAAGAGAAGATGTTATAAAGAATATAAATTGTGTGAACAGTAAGGAGATACCATTATTATATAGAAAGAACTATCATATTTATAAATATAGAATATTTACAAAATTTATGTCTCTTGTGTATTATGTTTTTAAAGATTCTATAGATGGATTTCATCCTCTGGTTGAAAATATTCTTATTACATATGTGGATTAGAAGAATCTGGAGAATGATGGAAGAGATAATAATGATTTAATCTCATCACATTATAAAAGTTAATTTCTTAGATTGAAGGGAGTTTATACTACCAAATTTTTGTGAGAAAATTTGAAAAACATTTATGAAGGCAATACAAAGGTTAATAAAGCCAAGTTACAAATATGAAGGCTAAAGTATAAAGATCTCAAAATGGGTGAGTTTGAATATATTGGTGACTTCTTTACAAGAGTGAATGATATAGTTAGCACTATAATATTTCTTAGTGAGAATCTGGAAGATTCAAATATTGTTGAAAATATCTTGAGAATTATTTCTGATAAGTTTGATGATAAAATTTTGTCTTTGGAAAATAGATATCCTAAAACTCTATCTCTAGATGACCTTTATAGTACTCTCATTACTTATGAAATGAGAAGGGAGAAATTTATAAAAGACAAGAAAAAAGTTGATTGATAGATTTCCTTCAAGGCTACCAAGCAAGGTAAGTCTAATAAGATTCATAAAGATGTAGAATTTGGTGATTCTAAATCTAAAAATGAGGTTAGTAACAATCTTGATGAATCTATATCCTTGTTTTCTAAAATTGTGAAAATCGGTACATGAAAGTATAAAGGGAAGCTACCCCTAAAATATTTTGAATGCGGATCCATTGGGAACTTTGATTCTAATTTTCCTCAAGGAAATAATGAGGAATATAGACAGGAGGACAAAAAGATCTTGGAAAAAACATGGTGATAATTCAAAATCGTATTCCAAGGAATAAGATAAAAAATTATCCAAATAAAAAAAGGAGAATCTTTTTGTCTAAGGATGATAAAGAGGAATATAGTGAAGTTGAGGCCAAAAATTTTACTTAATTTTCTATAGAAAATACTTTCATTACAATAGTTAATGATGTAGAGTTCATAAGTAGTAGTTCTGAAGAAGAAGAGACTGAGTTAGAATTTTATCTTAAGAGAGAACTGAAAGAATGTATGAGAAAGATATCTCAAAAAGTTGAAGAAGGAAAGTCCTACAAAAAAAATAGAAATGTTTTCCTAAAGATAAATAAATTTTTTGGAATAGTTTTATTTTATGAAGAATTATCTTGAAAAACAATAGAATCATAATGAACATATTGAGGTAAATTTGAAATCAAAGGAGTAAGAGTTGTAACTTGTTCAAAAAGTGTATTCTAAAGATGAGTAGGGAGTTACATGTTTCAATAACTCTATCTCTAAAGTTGGTGAAAGTTTTGGAAAGGGATAACCTAATAAGGATCTATAAAATTTACCTTAAAAGGTTGGAAATAAAGTTGAACATGTTTGTAAGAAGAAGATAGATGAAAAATTCATGTATGTGGAAAAAAACCAAAAAGATGTAATTTCAGAAGTTTCTAAAATTTTTAAGCCTAAAACAAATTTTTTTACCACTTATGATTCCAATAAAGTTGGAAAGAATTATGAATTGAAGAAAAGGAGTTTTAGTGATAACCAAAATTTTAGGGGTAAAAAAATTTATGATGTGAAAGTTAAAAACATTATTGGAAAATATGTTCACCATTCTAGAAAATATGGAAGTTACAATAGTAAATATAATTTCTATTCTTGTTACTGGAATTGTGGTGTATTTAAGAATATGGAAAATATGTGTTGGTTTAACTAACAACATTACAATTACTCCATGATTTACTAAAATCAGTGGTTGAGGGGGAGTCAATCCTCTCAAAGGAAGAAATATAAGAAAGAAGTTTTGAAAGTTGAAAATAAATTCCAACCTTTTGAAAATATTTGTGAATTATTTTAACAACCTGTATATCTTGAAAAAGGGTGTATTTTTTTTATCACTAGAACAACAAAATGTTTATAACAATTCTCAGAATCTGGATGTGAAGAAAGATAAAGGGAAATAAAATTATCTAGTTATTGAAAATTCTCCCAAGGAAATAAAAGAAGAATGAAACTAGATTTTAGATAATGTGTGTTAATCTCATATCATAGGAGATTTGAAATTGTTAAAGAATGTAAAATATTTCAAATAAGGAATAGTGAAGTTTGGAAATGATGAATACATTATAATCAAAGATGTTATATCCACTATTATTGGGGAAGAAAAGTTGAAATCCAAGAAATATTTATTTTTTTAGTGGGTTAAAACACAATATGTTGAGTGTTTCCCAAATTTGTTATGAAGGAAATAAAGTTGTGTTTAGAAAATATGATTTTTTTGTGAAAATAGAGGAATATGGGAAAATTGTTACAAGATTCAAACATATAAAAGGAAACTTGTTTGAAGTTGGTGAAGTATATAATTAATGCTACTTAAGCATGATGAAATAAAAGTATTTGTGGAATAAAATATTAGGACATATCTGTTAGATAAATATGATAAAGTTATCAAAGTAAGACAATGTTTTTGGTATTGCTTATATGTTAAGAAGAAGATATTGGTGTTGTACAATATTTTAAAAAGGGAATATTACAAAATCTATGCATAAGAAAATTTATTTTCATTCAAATCACCCCCTAGAAATTATCTATTATGATGTTTTTGGTCCAATGAGAAAAAAATAAAATTTCATAGATAAGTACTTCATTTCATTAATTGATTATTTTACTCACATTACTTTTGTTATGTATTTAAAACATAAGTCAGATACTCTAAATATGTTTAAAAGTTTTAGGAGAATAGTTGAGATGAAATTTTTGTATTCTATGAAGAAGTTGTAAACTGATAATAATGGTTAATATAATAATGAATAGTTTAAAAGTTATATTAAAAAACATGGAATTCAGGATGAGCTTAGTACACCATACACACCATAAAAAATGGTATTGTAGAAAGGAAGAATAAAAGTTTAGTTGAGATGAGGAATACAATTTTACTTTAACATAGTCTTCCTCACTACTTTTGAAAGAAATATATGAGTACAATTGTTTATATTCATAATTGGTGTTTCTATAGGATATGTTGTGATATGATTCCATATGAAATGTTTTATGATAAAACTCCAAGTTTGAAACACTTAAGAGTCTTTAGGAGTCCCTCCATCATAAATAAAAAAGGTGGAAACCATGTAAAGTTTGATCAAATAGGTGAATATTTCTTATATATTTTCCAAATGGAAGATCATATAAATGTTTCAACAAAGATAAATGAAGAATAGTTGAATATTTTTATGTAAAAGTTCTTGAAAAACACGAGGAAGATGTTTTATAAACACATACAGATGAGGAAGATGAATAATATGAATAATTATTGTTAAAAACATGAAAATGATTCCAATAATTATGATACCATATATATGGAAGATTTAGACTCATCTATTTCCATTTACGAGGAATAATTTTATACATACCATCCTAGTCTAAGGAAATAGGTAGAAGGGAGAAACATTATTGGTGATCAACATCAAAAGTTTCAAATAATAAGAACATCACAAGTTTGTACACATACTTCTTTTTATTCAAAATTTGAGCCAAAAGATGTTAATAAATAATTTTAGCATCCATAATGGATTCATTATATGAATAAAGAGTTGGATCAAATTGAGAAGAATGATACTTGGTAACTTGTACCTAAACCAAATGACAAAAATGTTACTAGTACAAAGTGGGTGTTCTAGAACAAGTGTAATGGAGATAGTGAAGTGATAATAAATAAAGAAATATTAGTTTGAAAAGGTTACTCACAGATTTAAGGCATTGATTTTGATGAGACTTTTTCTCTGGTGGAAAAGTTAGTAACAATTAGAATATTTCTTGCAATTGATGCACAATGAAGTTATAAATTTTTTCATAAGGATGTGAAGTCAACATTTTTGAATGAAGAACTTGATAAATAAGTTTATATTGAACAACTGTTTGGATTTGTTATTGGTAAGGATGAAAGTTATGTGTTCAAGTTAAAGAAATATTTTTATGTGATAAAGTAAGATTCAAGGGTGAGGTATTCCAAATTGGATACCGACTTAATAAAGTTGAACTATAACAAAGTAGGAGTTTATATTAATCTCTACATTAAAGAAAGTAAGGAGATTTAACTCATTTTTATTATATGTATTGTTGATAAATATTTACTTGGAATGATGAATGAACTTTTGAAAGGTTTGCTGAAGAAATGACGAAGATGTTTGAAACATCCATGCTTGGTGAAATGAAATACATTCTTGGGTAAAAAATATCAAAAAATAAGAAATACATTTTTCTTTCTCAAGAAAATTATTCTAAGTAACTTTATAAAAAGTTTGGCATGGAAAATTAAAAACCTATTTCCACACTAATTTTAGAGGGAACTAAGTTGACTAAAGATGAATATTGTAAGGAAGTTGAATCTAAAGAGTCTTAGAAGCTGATTGGGAGTTTTTTATATCTGAATGCCTCAAGACCAGATATTGTGTATGCTATTACCTTACATGAAAGGATAAAAAGTTCTCAAAATGTATGACATATCTTGGATAAGAAAAGAATAATTAGATAAATCATAGTAATTTTTTTTTAGAATCAGATACAATAGCTCAGAAAGAATTGATTTGTTTGGCTATACATATACTTATTGGGTAGAAAGTGTTGATGATATAAGATCCACATATGATGGAGTTTTCTTTTTGGGAGAAACATGTGTAAGTTTGAATACTAATAAACAAAATTTAGTAACTCTTAGCATAGATGAAGCTACTTATGTTGATGCATCTCAAGTTACTACAAAACTTATGTGGATGAAGACCTAATTAGAAGATTTTTTAGCTGAAGTGAAGTTACATCTACTATTGGGTTGTGATAATAAGAGTTATATAAAACTTAAAATAAATCAATTAATACATTCTCATTCAAAAAATATTGATATCAAGTATCACTTCATCAAAGATCATGTGGAGAATAATGAACTCAAGCTGGAGTATGTTCCTACATCAGAACAAGTTGCTGAAATTTTCACAAAACCTTTAACAAAGAAGCATTTTATAAACTAAGGTTGAACATGGTAATCCAAACTATTTCTATCCAAGGTTATGGTATGTGTTTCTATTCCCTATCTCTTATTGTCTTTGGATAGTGTAGTTAATTGAGAGAAAATGATGCTTCATAAATCTATCCATTGGTTGTGATAAAACTTTTAAGGAAGCATGTATATAAGGGGAGTTTTGGGTAATTTGTGAACTTAGCATGTAAGCATATGAACTATTATAACAGTTTGTTTAAGTATTGTAGGAATATTGTTTTATAGGATGAAATAAGTTGTGAAGAGGTATAAGGTTTGAAAGGTTTGTTATTTCAAGAAAGAGTTTAGTAAGTCACTTATTTTGGAAAACATGGTTTTTATATCAATAATTATTATTTCCTATAATGAGTTCGATCACATAGTATTATAATTGTGGATTAGAGATCCATATATTGAGGTTAAAAAGTTCAATTATTTATGAACCTTGGTTGAAAACAAAACCCAAAAGGGGATATTTCTGGGACCAAGTTGGATGAAGTTGGTTTTTAGATGCTGGATGAAGTTTATGCTGTCTATTTTGTATTTTGTTATCATTATGAAAAATCAATTCAATTTGTAAGTATTGATTATTAGATAAAGGTATTATCATACTCAGAATACCAGATGCATTCTTGATAAGAAAATCCATCGATATCGGTTTTCTTTTCTGAAGACGTTTTCTGGATAAAGGGGTTCTTGGACTCACATTTTTACCAAAATGATGTTTTTGATCAGATGAAAAGTTTTTATGAAATATGAATATATTTTGAGATGGTTAATAATAAATTTGATGATGATTTTATATTTTTTAATTTTTAAAAATCATAATTTTATTGAAAAACTTGTGATCCAATATTTTTTAAAGAAAGGAGGACAAAAGGTTTTGTAAGTTAGATGATGATATGCAGATCCTAATGATCTCAACATCATGAGGAAGGCATGATATAAGAAGAAGTTTGTGGAATAAGAAATTATATGAAGTCGTTTTTTCTGTTTACAGTTCATCGTTGTGAGAATCACTGAACACAAAATTTTTCTAAAGGCTGGGAAGTTTGAAGTTTCCAAATCCATAAATTTTTTTGAAGTACTAATCGACTGATCCATCTGACTGGTTGACTCATTGAACTATTTGATCCACTAAATGAACCATTCTATAGGATAAATCATTAGTTGTAGAGAATATGAAATAACATAAGTCACTTTTTACATCAGTTCATTGTATTATATATACCACCAATCCATTGGAGTAGTTCTAACACCAATCCATCAGAAAAATCTTTGGTATCACCAGGGCATCAGATAAAGAGTTTTATCGGATGTAGAATTAAGTTGTTATGTTAATTGGACCTATAAAAACCATGATATTTATTACACAATAATACATGATTTATTATATAAGGTTACAATTAATAAAAATCAGAAGATTTAAAATTATAGTGTCTTTGGGAATTAGGTACATTACATAAAAACTTAAAATAGGAAAAACATCATCTTTATTGAAAAAATCCTTAACATGATCACACTTAAAACTGCATGGGATACCCTGGGGACATGCATAAAAAAGGGGTGAGATATAAATCTTAGTAAGGTAATAAAAATATCATAACATGAATAAGGTAATAAATGTTAGAAAATAGGCATATCAATAGGGAATAAAAGGATTTAGAATCATAAATATGAACAATGAGACATGATATAGCATGATAACATAAATGCAACATAGGAAATGTGGCAACAACTTAAAATACTGCATCATAAACATTGGTTAAGGATAACTACCATGATATCATGATGGAAAAAGTTTCATAAAGGAATCACGTTCAATCCATATCCCAACATGATGTCTCATGAGATAAAACATTACCCAATTCATTAAAGTGATACATAATTTTGAGCGCACCCATCACTTTCATTTCATTATCATGCTTAAGTGTGCCACATGGATCATAAAACATGGATTAATTTATCATCATATTTTATTCCATGATAAAGGAGCATGGAATAAATTCATTTAATTACCAATTAAAATAATTAAAAGTGTATAAAGGTGAACACCCTTGATATGAAATGGGTATGGTATTCACTATATAATTGTTTTGGCATGGAAAATCACGGTAAAATTTCTACAGCATAACAACATCACTTAAAAATCAATAAAATTTGTTGATGATAGAGAAAGGGATCTATAATAACTTGGAAATAAAATGGTTAGTAATTGGGACATGTAAAGACATATCCCAACATTAGGAATTAGAAATGTAAGTCTTAAGATAATAAAGAAACTTTAATAAATAAGAGAATGAGAGGATCCCTTATTTGAGTGTGTGACTCCAAATGCTTGGGAGGGGATTCCTGATAGATTTGAGGCACCTTGGTAGGACTCTATAGAGGGTAGGGAAGAGTAAGGAAGTAATATAAGTATTTTTAGTGACGATATATGGGATATTTTGTGGGTTTATATAATAATTGAGTGGGGATTTCTTTATTATTTCTCAAACTTAGGTTTTGGACTATATATAATAAAATAACCAAAATCACAAATATTCATATAGTTTTTGCCCATGGTTTCTACCAAATGGGATTGTTTTTAATTATTTTATAATTCCATTGGCCTAAATTAATAAAATAATACCCTTTATTACGTGGAAGTGAGTCATACTCTTAAAGAAATGATTTTAAAACCTTAAAATATATTAATGGTTTTGGAGGATTAATACATGCTTTATAAAATTAACAAAATAATCATAAAATCAAATTATTTTAAAGGGAAAAAATATATTTGATAGTTCCTCAAATTTTTATTATTTATTACATCACTTTTGGGTCATTATGATGTAATAATACACAAAATATATTTATACGATATTTAATTGTTACCTGAAAATTCAAATGGCTCAGAAAATTATGAAAAATTAACTATTAGATAATTTAAACATTATGATTACAAAAATAATATTCATTTTATATAAATAATTTTCTAAATATGTGAATTTTTACGTTTAATATAATAACTAACATTTATTGAAAATGTTGGTTTTTTGACAATAACAATTTTTGAACCCTTATAAAAATTACATTTGACTTTATAAAAATTATATGATAATTTATATTTAATAAAAATTATTTAATAATAATTTTTTATTAAAATATTATTTATTTCAAAAATCCATTAATTCATCAAAATAAATTCCTTAATTGAATTTTAATATTACCCAAAAATACTATTTGTGTTTTATTATTTCAAAATTAAAATAATCTATAAAGTAATAATAATAGGATGAAAATATATTCAGTATTATCTAAAAAATAATTTAAATACTCATATTTATTGGGTATTGATACATATCCCTTTAATACACTAGTAAACACTCTAAGATTATGGTGCGTGATGGTGATACTTTCATGGGGTGGTTCAACGTACATGGTTTGGTCCATGATCTCAATAAGCTTGAACTTATCTCATAAACAGTTTCACTCATGATTAAGTTGTTGGATATCAGCTTGGGATTGCTCAAGGGAAAATACCAATGATTATATCTCCGTCATAATCTATGATAAATGGGTTTCATAGGGTACAATCCTACTAGTTGAGTCTATTACTTCCTTTTTCTGTGTCAATTGGATTTGTTAAAACCCTATATTTATACTCACCATGCAATCACTATTCAACAAATATTTTATCAATGATAAAGATTATTAATGATATTTTAAATCTGATAGAATATAATAAAACCAAATGAGTTCATTTTTTTTCTATAACCATAATATATAATAATACATTTTAATTAAAACAAAAGTGAAATTTTATTTATTTCAGTTCGGGTCATTACAATATTCCCCCTTAAGAAATTTCACCCTATAAATTTCCATTTACAACACTAAAATAGATGAGGGTAACTTTGTTTCATCAATTCCTTTATTTCCCATGCCACTTATTCAAACTTTTGTTTTCTCCACAACCCTTTGACCAGGTGCATTGTCTTATTTTGTAGAACATTGTCTCTATGATCTAAGATATTCACCAACTGATCATCATATAAGATATCATTATCCAATGGTAAAAACTCTTAATTGAGTACATGTGATATGTCAAGTAAGTAATTTCTCAAGAGGTATACATGAAATACATCATGTACTTGATATATGTTAGGTGGGAGTGCTAGTCGGTAGGCCACCACTATGATGAAATCAAGAATCTCAAAGGGGATGATGTATCTTGGACTAAGATTTCCATTCTTCCCAAATATCATAAATTTATACTAGGGAGATATGTAGAGGAATAACATGTCTCCAACATCAAACTATAGGTCTCACCAATGATTTTCAGTATAGATATTTTGTCGACTTTGAGTAGCCTTGATGTGTCGGTGAATGGTCTTGACCGTTTCCACCGTTTCTTCAACCATTTTAGGAGATAGAAGTTTTCATTCCAAAATTAATCCCAACATTCAAGTTTTATGCATCTCTTCCCATAAAGGTCCTTATATGGGGCCATTTGGATGCTTGAGCAGAAATTATTTTTGTATGATAACTCAACCAGAGGCAGATGTTGGTCCCATCCTCTGAAGTTCATAGAACATTCTCTTAATATGTATTATAGTGTCTGAATAGTTTGATTATAATGGCCATAAGTTTGAGGATTATAGGATGTACTGTAGATTATATTAGTTTTTAGATAATTTGGGATATTTTATTGAACTTGGATATAAATCTTGGATCTCAACCAGATATAATTTATAGCGGTTCTCCATGCAACCTCACCACTTCTTTGATATATATCTGTGCAAGTTAATATAGTGATAACTCATATCAAATTGAAATGAAGTGTGTAGTCTTTGTAATAACATCCATTAAAACCCACATAACATTATTCCATGTTTATGTATTTGGAATACTAGTGAAAAATTCCATGGCGATGTTTTCCCATTTATATATAGGAATGGGTAATGGTTGTGTCATCCCCTTGTATTTTGTTTCTTTTTGCTTTCACTTGATGACATGCAATACATCTTGATGTATATTTCATTATATCCTTCTTCATATTGTCCAACCAATAGTGTTATCAGATATCTTGATACATCTTTGTTATTCCTAGGTGGATGGAGAAGTTTGAGCCTTGTGCATCATCTAACAACTCCTTAATTAACTCAGGATTTGATGGTACACATAATCTTGACCCAAATATTGTAACTCCTTATTCATTAACATTGAACTCCAAGGATATCCCTTTTATTATAGTTTCAACTTTCTTCTAAATTCCTACATAATTTATTTGAGAATCCTTTTTATTTTCCAAGATGGATGGTTGACCAATTATTTGTGAAAGGATTGATGATGTTACCTCTGTTCTAATTCCCATGTCCATCCTTTTCAAATATAAGAATATTGGATCCCTCTCAATTCTCATAAATGATCTAAATTCTGGATCCTTTTTACTTAGAGAATCCAACACATTATTTAATTTACTATGATGGTAGTGGATTGAGCATTCATAGTCCTTGATTATCTCTAATCATCTTCATTGGCGCATATTAATCTCTTTCTATGTGAATATATATTTGAGACTTTTGTGATCTGTATATATTTCAAAATTCCACCCAAATAGATAATTCCACTATATTTTCAAAGATAATATTACTATATCCAACTATAGATAATGCTTTTTTTAGTTTTATTCATAAAATTTCAACTACCTTAAAGCATAGACAATCACATTATCATTTTTCATTAACACACAACCTAATCCCTTCTTCGTAGAATTGATGAATACTACAAAAATTTATCCACTTGTGGGTAGTATGGGAACAAGGGAAGTGATAATCCTCCTTCTCAACTATTTAAATATCTATTCACATTCATCATTCCAAGAAATATTTACTCCCTTATGAGTTATCTTGGTTAGAGGTTTTGAAAATAGTGAGAAATTTCTCACAAATAAACAATAGTACACAGCTAATCCAAGGAAACTACATATATATATCATAGATTTTGGCCTTATCCATCATTAAATTGATTCTATTTTTAAGTTTCCATAGATATCCCATTACTTGTGATGATATTTTCCAATAACGAGACTTCCTTCAACCAGAACTCACATTTTTTTGTACTTTTCATAAAGTTTCTCCTTTCGCAAGGTCTTTAAAATAGTTACCAGATGCTCCTACTTAGTTTTGGAGTATATTAGAATATCATCTATAAATACTACCATAAATTTTTCAAGGTAATCTCTAAAGACACTATTCATCAAGTCCATAAAAATTGATAGAGAATTAGTGAGCTCAAAAGGTATCACTCTGAACTCATAGTAACTGTACCTCATATGAAAAGAAGTATTGGTAATATCCTCATTATTCACCGTAACTTGGTAATATCCCGACTGCATATCCACCTTGGAGAATTATTGTGTTCTGTGTATCTGATTTAACAAGTCATCAATCCAAAGTAGAAGATACCTATTATTTATCGTGATCTTTTTTTGAGCTCATGATAATCAATGCAAAGGTTCATTGACCCATCCTTATTTCTGAATAAGAGCACTGGTGAACCCCATTGTGAAACACTTGGGTCTATGAAACTTTTATCTAGATTATCATGTAGTTGTTTCTTAAGCTCCTCAAGTTCTAAAAAAACTATTCTATACAAAATTATGGATAATTGTAATTCCCAAGGTATAAGATCAATTTAAAATTTAACCTATCGGCTATGAGGAAGACCAAGAAATTCCTCTGGAAACACATAATCATATTACCTCACAATAGACAATTCTTCAAGGATGATTCTTTCCTTTGAATAAATTATTTGAGCTATAAATTTTTTCTTGTAGGGAAATAATATCCATTCTTGAGATGTTAGTGCTAAAGAAGATTCATCCTCCTCCTTAAAATTTTACAAAATGATGGGATGATTCACAATACGAAGATTGATTTCCTTCTCATGGAAATTTTTTTCAGCTCTATATAGGGAAATCAAATACATAACCATAATTCTATAAAATTGCACCAAAGGTAGTATTAAAAGGTTTGTTGGGAAGATCAACCCAAAAATTGTGATAGGGGAGGAGTTATATACTTAGGATTCAATAATTACCCAATTTTCCATTTTCACTAAAAACTATACTTCTATGCTTTGTAGTGGTGTTTGAATAACTCTACTAAACTTTCTTGATATGAAGGAATTCATAAAACTAGAATAAAAAAGTACATTCTCTATCCTTGAATAAATAACTTGAGTACCTATCACCACTTCATTGTTGGGATCCACCTCAGTGGTTGTAATGGAAAAAGCTCACCCATGCTCCCATGGAGGTTGTTGGTTGTCTCTAAAAACACTTATCTTAGTGCATTGATTTGAAAAGTTACCTAATTTCTTGTAGTTGAAACAATGAATAATGTGTTATGGGTTGAATAGATAATTACATTCCTCCATCACTTTAGTGGGTTTCTACTATTGGAAATCTCTATATAGGTTCCCTTCCTTCCCGCACATAAAGCATTTCCTCATACCCCTTAGTAAATTTTTGGTGCGCTTCTTTCTGCACCTTTGACAAGTGGGATGTTGAAATTTCTTAGCACCATTAGATTTATCTATCTTGATGCAAAAATTAAACTCCACTTTATGCTTCTTATCCCCATGATTTCCTTGAGATTATTCTAACTCCATTTCTACTTTGAGTTCAAATCGGAAAATTTCCTCAAATATATCAATGTGTTGGATCGCTAGGGATTTTCGTAGACTAGGTTTTTGCCCACAAAAAAGTGATTAAACTTGAATTCGGGGGTAATGACAAAGCCAGAGGCATATCGTACAAGTCTTGTGAAGTTTTACTCATACTCCCTGATAGATTCACCATCTTTTTTCTTGTGTTCAATAAAATATCTTTCCATTTTAAGATGGATAGTATGAGGAAAATATTTATTGGAAAACATTTTTTAGAATTCCTTCCACCCCATCACTTCAATATCTTCCTCAAGATTCATATTATTGATCAATATTTACCACAAATAAGCTTCTACCTCCATATTATAAATATCCAGTAGAACCCTCTCTTGTTCAGAATATTGAAGTATGGATAATATCTTCTCAATGGAGTTGATCCATTGTTCTGTGATTAATGGAGCAGCTGATCCATTGAAAGTTAGAGGCCTTTATCTCATAAAGCTATAAATTATATCTTGTTATTTCTTAGGGGGATTTGGGAACTCCTCTTGATCTAGGTTTCTATTGAAAACCCAAGTCAGTTGAGAGATTATCATCACAAAGTTTGTGATTCCTGCTCCCATCGGGTTGGGCATCTCGTTGGTGTAGTCATCACATTGCCTATCACATTGATTGTTTAAATGATTACTCATATTTAAGGCCATTGTATAGAATAATAATAAAATTAGGGATGATTATTTTTAAACTATTAAAAACATAAAGGGGAATCCAATGACATTAAAGGAATAACTTATAAATTAAATTTATTTCTTAACTTATGAATTTATTGTATTCAATATATGTTACCCATGATCTATTTACTAACATATATTATTATGAGAATTTTTTATTCCCTTAATAATGGTTCTTAATAAGCGTATGAATTTACCAAATCATATCCCCCAGGAGTGTAAAAATAGGTGTGCAGCAAGACCTATTTTCATTTACCAGTTCTCGATCGAGTTTAGCTCAACATGGTGTTTTTGAGTTTTACCCCTATGTACATCTGTACAAGATCTACATCCTATTATAGTATTCAAAAAGGGATGTATTTTATTGATAAACCAATTAATCTATACTTACCAAAAATTAGGGATGTTTTCTTATACTTAGTTTTATTTCTAAGGCTTTTACTAGAGTTTTCTTATCCTAATCCCAAAAATAACTAAACTTTTCATTTGATACCAACTATAACAAAGATGATATTTATTACACATTAATAAATGATTTATTACATAAGGTTACACTTAAAATCACATTATTTTAAATTTAAAACAAATATTTGGTATTTTATCCAATTTATAGTATTTATTACATCACTTTTGGGTCATTATAATGTTATAATACACAATTATATTTTTATAGTATTTAATTTTTAATTAAAAAATCGATTGTCTTAGAAAATTATGAAAAATTAACCATTGGATAATTTTGAAATTATTATTCCAAAAATAATATTCATTTCATCTAAATAATTTTCTAAATATATGAATTTTCTCTTTTAAAATAATAACCGATATTTATTGAAAATTATGATTTTTTGACAATGACAGTTTTCATACCCTTTTAAAAATTACATTTGAATTCAAAAAAATTATATGATCATTTATATTTAATAAAAATTATTTAATAATAATATTTTATTAAAATATAATTTATTTTAAAAATCCATGAATTCATCAAAATAAATTCCTAATTTTAATTTTAATATTACCCAAAAATACTTTTTGTGTTTT
Source organism: Viscum album (assembly GCA_963277665.1). Lineage (NCBI taxonomy): Eukaryota > Viridiplantae > Streptophyta > Magnoliopsida > Santalales > Viscaceae > Viscum > Viscum album. Next base: position 1,317,704,104 of record OY728119.1, on the reverse strand, counting down.
ATTATTTAGAAATAAAAATCATTTATTAAGTAAAAATAGTAGGATGAAAATATATTAATTATTCTATACAAAATAATATGAATAATAATATTTCTAGGGTCTTGATTCATATCCATTTAATACACCAACAAATTTCCTAAGTGTAAGGTGCGCCATGGTGAGACTTTTATGGGGTGGTTTAGCGTACATGGTTTGGGTTGTTATCTTGATGAGGTTGAAATTATCCTATAAATGGTTTTTATAATGATTAAGTTGTTGGATCTAAACTTGGTCTTGGTCAATGGAAAATCCTAGTGATGCTATCTCCCTTAGAAGATCTGATAAATGGGCTTCATGGGGTATGATCCTACTATTTGAGTCCATCACTTTCTTTTTCAGTGTTAATTAGATTTGTTAAAACCCCATATTTATAATAATCATGCGATCAATATTCAAAAAATATTTTATCAATGGTAAAGATGATTAATCATATTTTAGATTTGATAAGATATAATAAAATCAAAGGATTGAATTTTTTTTCTATAACCATAATACATAATAATACATTTTAATTAAAAAAGGGAAATTTTATTTATAACAGTTCAGGTCATTAGAGGACCAATGAATGAGAAGAGGACTAGATATTGATAAATCAAATAGTGTTAAAAAATGTAGTAAAACTTTTTCAAAATGTTTTTATTTTTTTCAATAGGGTAAAGACTCATCGGGTAGACGCTGACACCAATACATCATATGGGTAATAGAGACTGATCTATCAAATGCATATTGACACCGATATGTCATCAGAAGCTACACTTCATCAGACGAAGGATAACTAGACATAGGTTTTTTGGAACAAATGAAGAAAAGGGGGAAATGTGTTGAAGTATTGTTGAAGGGATCTAGAATATTTATAAGTTGGAATACTGTTTGTAAAAAAATAGCTTAACAACTACAATAGGAATGCTAGAGTGATTTAGAATAGCCATCAGCTTGATAATAAGATGGTAAAGTTGTAATAATGTTTCAGGAAGAATTGTTTTAATGTTTTTAGTTGGTATAGAGCATCATAATTAGGAGTCTTTAGTTCTATATTTGTTTTATGATAATGAATAAAAGTATCAGAATGACATTTTTATCGAATTGAAGAAATGTTTATAAGTAGGATGAAGTTGTGAGAAGATTCTAGAAGTTTCGAGAAGAATCAAGAAGGTTTGATAAGTGATGAAGTGGTCAAAGATGAAGTTGAAATGTCAGCCAAATTTGAGTTTTTGGAAATTTTGTTGAGAGGGAAAGTGAAAGTGGTTTCCTTGTCCACCTCTAAATAGAAGTGGAAGTACAACATACTTTCAAACAAAGACACTATTAATGTGTGGGAGAGAGAGAGAGAGAAATTAAAGTTTTGTGGTTAAGGAAGTTTTTGGATAGGGTTTTCATGAAGATGTTTTCCAAACAAAAGAAAAAGAAGAAGGAAGAGGTTAATGAATCAAATTGACACATTGGACAGACATTTCCGAGGAAATAAAGAAGGGTTCCAAAGTTGTTTCCAGAGTATCATTTCTTTTTTGTTCTCCAGACTAAATAATTTCACTAAATAATCAGACTAATCATCGAACTATTTTTTCCTACAAAGTCTAGAAGAGTTATTTCTACCTACTATTGGGTAGAAAAGTGAAGAATTGTTTTTTGAATAATTACAAAATTGGAAGTTGTTGAAGGAGCACGATGACTTTTTTGGAACCAATTGGTGAAAGTTTTGAAACATGTTACAAAAATTATATTACATAATTTGTGATAAAATAATCATATGAACTATTGTATTTGTCATAGTGCTATACAAGTTTAAGGTTATTTCTTACTTATTGTATCCATACAAAAATATTTCTTTTTATTAGATTGTTCAATATTGTATTATTTCCAAACTATGACAAGGACTAGCTACTCTTATTGAGTAGTGAACCTTGTAAATACTTGTGTTCTTGTGGGTGTGTGAATGTTTTGTTTTCATTAAGACAATTCTTTAATAGGTGGTAAAGGTTCTTATATAATAAAGATAACATAAAATAAAAATTTGTCACTAATATAGCCCATCCCCCTCTCAATGATACATTGATCCTGGTTTGGCCTTTTTCAATGAGTAGAAAGAATTCTACAACCCTATCTATGATGTGGATTGAAAGGGATATAATCTTCACAGACATGTAAAGGATGAACATGGGAATCATAAAATGTAATTTATATGACCTTTATCAAATAACTGCTCAGCCATCCATTCTTTAGAGGATCAAGGAGGCCCAAATTGATGATGAGGAGCTACAGAAGAAGGTATCAAATATTACCGATTTTAACTTTACTAAATATAGAGTTATAAGGTTTGTATCTTGTATACATGTCCCATTAAAACCAAAATAAAAGAGGGAAATTTTGGATTATGTACATATCTCATCTTTCTCTATTCATCTAGGAATAATTAGATGTATAGAGATCTAAAGAGAAATTTCTGTTGGGATAACATGAAGAGGGATATTGAAAAATTTGCATCTTAATGCTTGGTATGAAATCAAGTCAATGTTGAATGACATAAGTCTAAGGGTATAATGAAAAAATTTCACATAAAAGTATGGAAATGGGAAAACATAACCATGGTTTTCATCATAGTAATCCCAATTACATATAAAGGAAATAACTCCCTCTGGGTGGTTATTGATTTCCATATAAAGTTGTTTCATTTCATTATTATCAAGGAAGATTTATATTTTGACCAAAAATCTAGGATATACATAAAGGAAGTGGTAAGTTTTAATGGAGTTCCAATATCTATTGTATCTAATTGAGATTCTAGGTTTACCTCATGGTTTTAAATAGGCCTTCAGTAAAAATTATATATAAAGCTGAGTTTTGGTACTGCTTATCACCCTTATATGGATGGGTAGTCTGACATAACTATGAAAATATATATGATATGATGAGATATTGTTCAATGGATTTTCAAGGATATTGGGATCAACACCTTCCTCTTGTGGAGCTCTCATATAACAATGATTTAAATTATATCATTCAAATGTCACCTTATGAGGATCTATATGGGAATATGTATCAAACTAAAACCTTCTGGGATGAAATTGTATATAAGAAGACTATTTTACCTAACCTTATCCAAAAGATGATAGATAAGGTTCAAAAACATTAAACAACATATTAAATATACACAAAGTTTATATAAAATATATGCATAAAATCAATGACGAGTCTTAGAGTTTGAGGTTAAAGATAAGGTGTTACTTCATATATATCCAAGGAAGAAACTCACGAGGTTTGGGAAGAAGAGAAATCTTAGTCCAAGATACATCAACCCCTTTGAGATCCTTGATCACATAAGATTTTTAGCCTATTGACTAGCACTCCTACCTAATATATCTCAAGTAAATGATAAGTTCTATGTGTCATTCTTGAGGAAGTACATACCATACCCCTCACATATACTGAATCCATAAGTGGAACCCTTGGAAAATGATCTTTCATATATGGATTAGCTAGTGAAGATCTCATATCATAGAGATAATGTTCTATGAATCTTGAAAAATTACATAGTAAAAGTGTTTTGGTAGAGCCAAAAGTTTAAAGAAGCAACATGGGAACCAGAAGAGACAATGAAACAAAAGCATCCACATCTTTTCTAGTGTATAAAATGAAATTTTGAGGGTATAATTTCTAAAGGGGGGAAGAATGTAATAACCTAAACTTTATAAATAAAATTCTCTTTTTAATGAATAAATTCTTTATTAAGTAATGAAGATATAGAAAACACATACACTAATTTGGTTACTTTGGACCATTATAAAATATTACTGGTCGGATTTAAAAAAACTTTCATGAACACCTCCCTCCAAAGATACTTCTATGAGGTGAGAGAGATAATGAACCCAAGTCCCCCCTCATGTAGGTCTCATATTAGATACTAGCATTGAGGGCATAAAAATATCATTAAATGGGAGGAATTATCCACTATAATAATGTAATATCAGAAGATAAGATGAATCATCCACAAATAACTCTAGTACATAATATATAAAGAAAACAAAACTATCCCACATAACAAGTAAAAAATTGGGCTATTTCCACAAACCTATAACCATAGTTTTACAACCGTTGCTATAGGTAGTCTATAACTACGATTTTAAAAACTGCGACTATAGGTAGGCTATAGCCACGGTTTTCAAAACCGTGTCCATAGGCCATTTTTCCTTGGGCTATAGCCACAATTTTGAAAATGGTGTCTATAGACAATTTTTTTCAAGGGCTATAGCCACTGTTTTCAAAACCATGGCTATAGGTCTCCTGCCCTTGCGCAGGAGAAAAATTTTCCCATGGAAAATAGAGTGGGAAGCCCTATTGCCACATTTTTTTTGCTACCACCATATTTTTTAATAATATATATAATATATATTATATATATATATATATACCCAAAGTGAAACGTGGTGTAGTTGTTATATAGTTGAATACTATGAGTGATGTACAGATATTGAATCTTCTCGATGAAAAATTATTTTTGGGCTATTTCCATGGGTTTTTAGAGATATAAACAGGGTTTTAACTATGGAAATAGGTGGTCTATTTCCATGGTTTAAACTGTGTCCATAGGTCAACTTCCACGATTGGAAACGATAAGACCTATTTCCATGTTTTTAAAAACCATGTCAATATCCCAACTACTATTATGGTTAAAACTATGGAAATAGGTTTAACCCTACTGCCACAACGATAACACCCACAATTGGGAAAAATTATGGTTTTATCCTATGACCACAGTTTTGGGCCATATTTCCATAGTTTTCAACAATGGAAATAGGCTAATTTTATAGTTGTTCATGCATGTATTATTAAAACTGATACAGATAAAAGTCTCCAAAGTAGATACCCAAAAGGAAAGCTAAATAAGTAACATAGAATCTATCCAAGGTTCGAGTTAGTGATATCCATCATGGTCCACGTAATCCTTTTGGAAACCTAGAAATAGTTCATATATGTAAGGTGAGAATACAAGTATACTCAGTAAGAAAACCAAAATTTATCATGAACATATGAAAATAGAATAGTAATGAACCCATGAAAAAATAATACAACTAAACAAAACCCATACAATTATACCTACCAAAACCAACCTCACCAAGGCATGTTCAATAAATAATGCCATCCAACTAATATAATATAATAAGAAGAATATCAATATAGAGGACCTCACACTACTTTCCTTCTAGAATGACACTCTCAAAACCTAACATTGTATATCCTGGAACTCCCATATATTCTATATACCACACTGCCCTACAAGAATAGTCATAACACATCATACCCACAGACACCTAGGCCACCGCCCCACAAGCACAGTCACATCTCGTCTCACCCACTGACACCTAGGCCATAACACATTCACAAACACAACCAGATTAGTAGGGTATTGTGAACATGTAATAAATCAATCTTGTGCCCTCATCCTACCATAAATGACCCCACTAGAATCTGACCTTGAAGCACAGTCATATCACACCTCGCCTGAAAATACTTGGTACACCTCCCCACAAGCACTATCACATCTCATCCAAAAAACACATAGGATATTACAACCACTATATAATGCACTAACATACCTCTATCAATCAAAAGCTATGAAATAACTACCTCAACTAAAAGAGAGAGTGGGAAAGAGAGAGTACCCATCCATCCATCCATTATCTTCATTGGATGTTGGAAAAAAAATGCCCCCATGTGACTATGCGAGTGTTGCAACATAGTGATCAACATGGGTAGGGTGTGTATAGAAATCACAAAGAATATTCAAGTATATACTTATAGAAACACACACAATCCCAACCTATGGTATCAAAACCAAACACTATCCAACTCACAACATCACCACCATTACTTCCACCTCTAAATGCATAACACTAAACAACAAGACACAAGCCCCATTTCACATTTCCAACCAATTCCATTATCTAGACAATTAATTTAATTATTTATCAAGAGCTATATTTTACGACATGACCCAACATTTAATTATTCATCAGCCATTCCCAACCCATTAACCAAACCAACCCATTCCATTTCAAAAAATAATTAAACAATTATTTATTCCATCATTACTCAGACATCTTGCACAAAGAAACCACATACCACATACAAATCATCATCCATACCACACCACCACCCCACTTCCATAAAGCATGGACAAAAAACTACATTTCCAACCAAAATCATAGCCAAACAATAAACTCACCACCCCAAAAGAACTACCAACAAACCATCATCCCTCACATGGCCCAACCATAACTCACTATCCTTCAAGCACGACCACACATCACAACAAATCAATATCATTTTACATATTTACAAAGGTGATTTTATCACATTACATTTTATTTTAGGGGTGTTATCACACATGCCATAATCCTGGGGCAACCATTTCATTATCCAAATATAAGTGGTTAACCAATTTCCATTTTAGGGTGATATAACAATAATCAAAACAGTCAAAACAGTCACAACACGTATTAACCAGTGTAAAGAAAATCCCAAAATGGAAACAATTTTCAGTGGGTCTTCAATCTTGTATAATCTACAATATCAAAATAATAACAAATATGTGAAAAAATTCAAATAAAACCCCTTTACACCTTTCAATTTTAATTTAACAAATTATTTATCTTTTATTAATAAAAAAAATCATCTCCCATGGATAAAAAAAATTAAACCCCTCCTTCATGATACACAATAAATATAAATGAGGGATTCCCTACCTCAAAGAAACTTTTTCGACACGCTATGCACTGTAGGGTGAATAAGAATACCCACAAAGAACAACCATACCATGAGAAACCATATATCAACCCACACTTCACCCAAGGACCACCAAAACACAACCCAACCCAAACCAAACTGAACTACCACAACAAAACTTTGAAGAACAAAAAGAGTAAACTAACTAAGAAGAATGAATGGATTACCATGGATTTTCAACAAACAACCACCAAAACCAGCATATAAAAGAGGGAAGAAGAGGGATTGAAGAACTATTCAGGGTGCCTAGAGATTTTACAAAACAAGAGAGAAGGAAAGAATCTGAATGAATGAAAAATAAGTTGGAAAAGAATTTAAAATCCTGGGTCCCATAATTTACACATTGTGTAACCATTACATGGTGTGTAATCCTCAAGTTTTTGAAAATTCCAACTTCCTCTGAAAATCAAATTGCCTCGAAGGATTTAACACCCAAATTTATTACATGTTATGAATCCTTCTTACATGATGTGTAACCATTTCATGGGATACCACTTGGCTGCATACAATCCATTAACCACCTAGATATACAAGACATGAACCACCATTACACGTCACGTAACACATTTACTTGGTGTTTATTTCCTGTAAAAACTCTGCTGCTACTCTAGCCTCCACCAAAACCTCCCCTGATCACTTCCAACCACCCCAAATTAGAAAATTAATGGAATGAGAAGGCACATGAATTTACATAATACACCTATCAAATGATTCTCACTATTGAGAATCCAAAACCAATCCCAAAAGGAAAGGTGTTTGAATAACCACCCCACAAGACACCACTAAAGGATCTCATCATACCTCAAATTCTACCACCATACAAACATGCCAAACCAAATGGCCATAAAAAATATCACAAAGCCTCATAACCACACAACCAACAACCATATCCTCCCACATAATCAAAATTCCACACAACCAATACAAAAATGATTAACCACACTACCCCAAACACATAAATCATGGAATTACATCCTCCATGTCAAGATACTATCTGCTATGGGTGGTACTGACCTGCCCGTACAGGTTTAATAACATCAAAGTTAATAAATATCAATTAAGAATTAGGTAATACCTTTTTAATATTTTAGGACTTTATCACACATCACAAAATACACATAAAAAATAGAGAAAATACCTCATCAGATAAAACAAGGCCCAAACATCACATCACAAAGAAAATAAGAGAAAATAAAAACTCAATAAAACTCTTAGTACTAGGCATGAACATGTGTCTCTCACTCCCATGTACTCTCTTATAGGCCACCATGCCTCCACAATACATGAAACAAAGGAATGGTCTATCCACACATTTCCTTCTCTTGGTGATCTTGGATCGCTTCTAGCAGCTCCATAAACACCGTCTCATCCTCAATATCTATCTCTCCCCAGTTAATGAAATGGGAGTCATTGTGAAGATATCGATGAAGATGAGATACATGGAAGATATCATGAATCATATCTAGATAGAGTGGAAAATCCAACTGATACTCCACATCACCATCTTTACCCAACACCATAAAGATCCCAACAAACCAAGGAGAAAGCTTACTCCCTTTGCTAAACCTACACCACCCACATTGAGGGGAAACCTTAAATAACATGTGGTCCCTAACCTTGAACTAAAAGGGACTCATTATACAATCAAGATAATAATTTTTTCAATCCTATGCTAATTTCATCCCTTCATGAACAAGCTGAAAATTCTCTTCCATGCTTTGCACCACATCTAGACCAAGAACTACTACATTTGCAACCTCTATTCATCACAATAGAGAACAACATGGCCTCCCATAAAAATCCCCAAATGGAGCCATTATAATGAAAAATTGATAGCTATTGTTATAAGAAAACTCAACCAAAGGTAGGTGTCATATCCAAGATCCACCAAAGTCCAAGAAAAATTATCACAACATATCCTCCAATGTTTGGATAGACCATTTTTTTTTCAATTTTTCTAAGGGTGGAAAGTAGTGCTTAGGCGTAACTGTGTGAAAAAAGCATGATGAAATACCTTTGAGACTTATGAGGTAAAAAATTTGTCCCAATACAAGAAAATGGACCTTATAAATCCATGAAACCACACCACCTCATCCACATACCTCTTAGAAAAAGCATCCACTATGCTCGACTCCTTGGTCTCTAAGAAGTGGGCTAAATTCATCAACCGATCCATGATCACCCAGATAGCATCACAACCTCCATTAGATTTGGGTAACCATATAATGAGATCCATTGAGATGTTATCCCATTTTCACTTGGGAACATACAAAGGTTGTAAAAAACTATCAGGAATAAGATTCTCAACCATTATTTGATAGAAAACCAATCACTTTGCCACAAACTCCGCCACTGACCATTTCATCCTGGGCCACCAAAACTATATTCTCAATCCATGAAAAATCTTATAAAATCCTAGTTATATCTCCAAATTTAATATATGAAAATCATTAAGGAATCCCCAATGCATTTATACTAGAACAAAAAACCTCCCATGAAACAACATCCAGTTCCGACCATCCTCTGACCATCCCTTCACAGGATCACCATGGCCGATAAGATCAGACATCACATTTTCCTCTGAGTCTCCCCACTAAGACTCCTACACCTACTATATCATAGAATAATGAACCTTTGTATAAAACAATCATCCTATACCACTATCCACCCTTTCATCTAAATTAAATGACGCCAACTCCTCCATCACTCTCGAAGAATCCACATACTCTTGGATAACATCCTACCATGACTTCCTACTCAAATAGTTGGACATAACATTACACTTTCTTGAGGTATAGGAGATCCTGAAATTTTAATCCTAAATAAACTCCATCCACCTCCATTTATTCAAGTTAAGATATCACTGAGAAAAGATATGCCTCAACCTCTTGTGATCCATGAAGACCACAAAACATTCCCCAATGAGGTAATACCACCACAAATTCCACACAAAAAAATGAATACTAACTCCAGATCATGGGTGGAATAGTTATGATCATGGGGATTTAACTACATAGACTCATAATATATCACCACTCATTGCTTCATCAATACACATCCCAATCCTAGATGGGAAGAGTCACAAAAAACCTCTAACATCACACCCTCCTTAGGAAACTGAAGCACTGGATCACTGAAAAATTACCCTTTAGGTAACTAAATTCTACCTAGAACTAATTATCCCACACAAAATCTTGGTCCTTCCTAGTCAAAGATGTTAATAGGTATATAACTTGAGAGAAATTGGGCACAAACCTCTGATAATAGCCTTTAAGACCAAGAAAACTATGAACCTCTACCACGTTCTTAGTTAGCTCCCAAGAAACAACTGCATAGACCTTTGACGTGTCCACTAATACTACCTAATAAGACAATATATTAATATATAAATACACCTCTCATGTATAGAACATACACTTGGACAACTTTCCATAGAGATGGTGGTGTCGAAGAACCTACAAGACAGTTCTGAGATAATCGGTATACTCCTCCTCTGACTTTGAGTAGATAAATATATCAACAATGAATATGATGAAGAACTAGTCCAATATATCATGGAAAATGGAGTTTATAATCCACATGAAAATGCCTAGTACATTTGTAACACTGAATACCATGACTATAAACTCAAAGTGTCCATACCTACATCTGAAGGCAGTCTTTGGGATATATCCCTCCTTCACCCTTAATTGGTGATATCCAGATTGTAGATCAATCTTAAAAAACCAAATTTCCCATCTTATCTAGTTGAAAAGATCATCTATCCTCGAAAGAGGGTAATAGTTCTTGACCATCACCCGATTCAACCTTCAGTAGTCTATACACAACCTTATACTACCATCTGACTTCTTGGAAAACAACACTGGAGAACCCCACGATGACACACTAAGCTAGATAAAACCCTTCTACATCTGATCATCCATATGAATCCTAAACTACTGAAACTTAGAAGGTTACAACCAATAAGGAGCCATAAAAATATAAGAAGCACAAGGATACAATTCTATCCCAAACTCAACATCACGTCAAGTGGTTAGCATTACAATCTCATTAGGGAAAACATTCAGGAACTCCCAAACAAACATGGTGACCTACACTATCCTAGAATCTACTAATTATAATGAAAAATAATCCAAAAAATAAAGAAGGGGCTCCACACATTGACTTACCACCTAAAAACCCCACTCAAAAATGAAAACCACATACTAACTATCCAAATTTAAGAAAACAACTATCCTTTAGAAGTATTCTATAATAAAACGTATGGAATAAAAATAGTAAACACCAAGGATCACATCATATGGATGAATATATACTAAGAAAATATCTCCATGAGACTAATGTGGTCACATCATTAGTCTACACCCCATCATACATAAAACAAGATGGTATGAACTCCGAATAACGCAGTCAACACTAGGGGAATGGGAAGTCTCTCTATGTCTATTACCAAAGCATGGACTAGAGTGAGTGAAAAAAAAGATCGTGAAGTTCTAGAATCAAACAAGGAACAAATAATAGTAATAAATAAATTGACCATACTTCTGAAGATATTTGTCACATCTAGAAGTGCCACCTCCATTGCATGAAACTAACCATACCCATCATCTCTACCTCTCTACTGATGACCAAATCCATGACCCACTCAATTTGAGATCCATGAACATGAGGAACATCCCAATGTTTAAATATACCTACTCCATCTCCCCTCAATGTAGAATAAGCATGCTGCCCCTACTACATGAATTGTCTCACTGGAAAATGCTGTTGAGGAAGGCACCAGACCTATCCACCTCTACCAAACTAATCTTGGGGAACCATTGGTAACTGGTTCTGGAAATGGCCACAAAACCCACAACCAAAACACACTAGCACAAATCCCCCAAGAAAAGATCAGAAACCACTGAACCTAGAAGATTATAAAGGAAGTTTTTTGAGTTTGAATCCCTACCAGTCCAAACCTCAGAGGTCCCAGTTCTTGATACCTACCACTGACAACTCTACTACTCAAGGAACCCTACTGGTTCCCTCTTTCGGTAAACCTAATCATGAGTTCATCCATTCGATCACCTAATCCTTGTTCTGAACTTCTAGATACATTAAAAACATAAAAATAGTAAATACATTCAAGATAAATGGACAATGTGCCTCCTCAAGACATATCAATATAATAACCAAACATAGACTCAACAAGTCACATGCACCCAATAACATAAGCCAAGTAATATAATATAACAAAAAGAATATCGATATAGGGTACCCTACACCGCTTTCCCTCTAGTATGCTTCTCTCACACCCCAACTTCATACGTCCAGGAACTCCTATATATTTTTCATACCACAAAATCACACAAGAACGACCACAACACATCCTGCCTGTAGACCCCTTGGCCACTGCCCCACAAGAATAGTCACATCTTTTCACACTCATAGATACTTTATCCACAAAACTTCTACAACTACAAACAGAGTAGTAGGGTATTAGGTACACGTAGGACATAAACCTCATTCCCTACTCCTACCTTGAATGATCCCCACTAGAAGCTTCCCCACAAGCATGGTCATATCAAACCTCACCTAAAAAAATCTGGCCCACCGCCCCACAGGCACGATCACATCTTTCATAAAAACACATGAGCTATCATGACCACAATATAATGAACCAACAGACCTTCTTCCATCACAACCTATGCAATACCTACCTCACTTGGAGGAGAGAGTGGGAAATAGTGGGTACCCACCCACCCATCCTCCTCACCAGATGTCGGAAAAATTCCCCAGTGTGACTATATAGGTGTCAGTACATAATGATCGATGTGAGTGGGGGTGTGTATAGACATCACAATAAATATACAAGTATATGCATATAGATATACACACAATCCCAACCTATAGGTTCACAACCAAACACTAACCAACTCACAACATCACCACCTTTCCTACCACCTCTAAATGTATAAGACAAAACAACAAGACACAAGCCCCATTTCACATTTCAAACCAATTCTAATATCTATAAAATTCATTTCATTATTTAACAAAAACAAAATTTTACCATAGAAGAAACCATTTAATTATTAATCAGCTATTTAAAACCCATTAACCAAACCAACCCATTCCATTTCAAAACAATAATAAAAAATTATTTATTCCATCACTACTTGACACTAGCAGAAAGCAACCATATATCAAATATAGCTCATCATCCCCTTCACACCACCACATCACCACCCTATAAGCATGAACACACATAAAAAACATTATTATTATTTTATATATTGAAAAAGGGTATTTTATCACATTCTACTTTATTCTAGGGGTATTATCACAAAATCCATAATCATTATCCAACCATTTCATTAGCCATATATAAGTGGTTAACTAATTTCCATTTTATGGTGATATCAAAAAAATCACAATAGTTACAACTATCACAAAACATATCAACTAGTGAAAATAAATCTCCCAACGACCATGATTTTTAGTGCAGTATCAATCCTGTACAATAAACAATATCACAATATTTACAAATATGTATAAACATGAAAATCAAACCCCTTTACCCATATTAATTTGATTTTAACAATTTTTTTATCTTTTATTAAGTCTAAAAAACCAAACCTCATGGATAAAAAAGTAAACCCGTATTGCATGATAAACAATCAAGATAAACAATGGATTCCCTACCTTAAAGAAGCTTTACTGACTCACTACACACCTCAGGGGGAAGAAGAACATGAAAAAACATAACTGCACCATGAGAAACCATAGATCAACCTACAATGCACCCAAAGACTATCAAAACACAACCCAACACACAACCCAAACCAAAATTCACCACCGTAGTGAAAATCTAAAGAAGAACAAGAGGAAACTAACCAAGAAGAAGGAAAGGATTACCACAAATTTCCAATGAACAACCACCAGAACCAACAGATCAAAGAGGGAGGAATAATGCTTGAAGAAATAATGATTATATCTATCCCTTTATATTATTAATTTATAAATGATTATATAATTAGTTTTATAAAAAAATATATTTTGATACGAAGGAATAAAAATTGTATTTATGGGAATATATAGTTTCAATTAAGACCCTCTTTTGATAAATTTATTTTTTTTGAAATAAATGATATTTTTATAAAATATTATTATTATATAATAATCATTTAAAAATAAATTATAATAAAATTCAATGAAGTACAATGTATTTTTTAAGGGCTAAAAGTGGTTAATATTATAAAAACTAGCATTTTACAGTAAATAAGGATTTTCATTTAAAAATAAAAATTACTATATTTAGAAAATTATTTTGATAAAATATATATTATTTTTAAAATCACAAAATTGAAATTAGGTAATGGTAAATCTTTCAAAATTTTCATAGACAATATTAATTTTGGGTAAAAATTAAATACACTATAAATATATGGTCTATATTATGACATCATAATATCAAAAAAGTGACATACTAAATGAAATAAAATGCATAAAAATAAATGTATTTCCCTTTTACAATAATGAGTATTTGAATATATTTATTTAATTTTATAGTCCTTTAATGAGTCCTACAAAAACTATATTATATTTTAAGGTTTTAAAATCAATTCTGTATGAACATGAAAAAATTCCACATCACCAAGGGTATTATTTTAATATATTCAGTTCACAGCCTTATAAAATAGTGAAAAATACTCCTATTTGGATTAAACCATTGGGAAAATAATTGTTAAAGTTTATGGGTTTGATTATTTTATTATAAAGAGTTCAAAACCTATGTTTATAAATTAATAAATAATTTCCCCTCTTTTGCTATAAATACCGACCCAACCTTACACTCCTATTCAGTAAAAATTTATTAATCATGAATTTAATCTCCCTATTTCTATCAAAATCCCTCCAAAGGTGTTCCTAAGCTCATAATAAGACCCTCCCAAGCTTTTAGAAGCATACTCTAAAGGTAAGGGATCTCTCTCTCTCTCATTTTATATTCAAGCACCTTATTTGTATTTAGCCTTTTGACTATCAATTGATTACGTTTTAATGTATTTATAAATATCCATTTAGTATCAAATTTGTGTACTAAAAATGATATATCATTTATCCTATCTCGTTACAACCTTTACTTAAGTTGTTATTATGCCGAATTAAGGGATCCTCTTCTCTTCCTTTTTATTTAAGTACTTTATTTTTACTGAGCATTTTGATTTAAAATTTTTATGTTCTAATGGGGTTTTACACACCCCTTGAATTAAATTGTTATTCCCATCTATTTGGAGGCCATATTTGACTCTCATAAAACCTTTTCTTGAACCCTTATGTACAACCATTATGCTTCTAGAATTATCCCATGATTTTCCATGCAAAACATTTATACTGTGAATATTCTTCCCCATTTACACTCATGGGTATTCAACTAGATAGAACTATCATTAATTTATTTGGGACTTAAATTTATGTAACCCACACTCCTTAATCATGGGATTAAAATTTATAAAATACATTATTATGTTGTATATTCTATGTGGAACACACATGCATATACATGATATGAATGTGATGGGTGGGATCAGAATTATATATCACTTCAATGAATTGTGTAATATTTTTATATCATTATATATAATGTATGGTGCATTGTAATTTATCATAATCATAGTATTTTATTATGTCTCAATGGTTATCCTTGACTTATGCTTATAATTTCATGTTATATGTTGTTGCCACATTCCTTTGTTGCCTTGATGTTATCATCTTATACCATCTTTAGTGTTCATGTTTATGATTCTCATGCATTTTATGTCTCCTTGATATTCCTATTTATTAAAATGTATTAATTTCATTAGGTTATCCTTTTATTACTCTCTTACCGGGATTTATAGCTCACCCCTTTCTTATGTACGTCTCCAGGTTATCTCATGAAATTTTAGAAGAGTGATGGAATTTTAAGAGCATGATTAGGAGTTTTAAGTAATGTTATTATATCCTTAAATCATGTTATTATGTTATATATCTAATTTAAAAAAGAAACCATCCATTTAAATATTTTGGGATTGTATTAAGTGTATCTTAATGTAATAAATCACGAATTAAGGTGTATTAAAGATATGGGTTGTCATAACTATCTTCCAAATAGGGTAACTAATACTACCAATAATGGTTAACAATTTTTTTTCTAATAAAAATAATACATGACATTAAAAAATATTATGAGAATATAAATTATATTCCATCATAAAAATATCATACTTTAAAAATTATTAAGGTTTAAAAATTGAATTATGAAAACAAAATCAAAAATGTATTTTTGAAAAAAAAGTGTATTAATAAAAACAAAAATAAAACCCTATGATACTGATTATTAGTTATATTAGATAGAAATTGGGGGTGTGGGGTGATTTTTTTTTTTAAAAATTAAATAAAAATATAAAGTTAAATATAAATTCAAATCTAAATGATATTGAAATGATAAATCAATAATGTGATTAATTGATAAATTGATAAATTTATAAATCAATAAAGTGATTAATTGATCAATTCAATCCATATAAGGAAGTTAATATAAAATTAAATTAACAAAGAAGTACAAAGAAAATGATCATATAAAATTTATGCAAATTTTCCTATCAATTAGGAATGATGCAATGCATAAAATAAAGATAGATAAAACACAGTTTGATAAGGATATTTATAATAGATTAGTGCGATCCCCTATATCTCCACCCCTCAAATTGAGAGTTCAATGATATTAGACCCTTGATCTTGTTGGTGACCAAGTAACTAATTCCTCATAGTTATGGGTTGTGATAACCCTCTTGAGCTTAAATAGTAGACAAGAAACTCATTCCTTACTTTTATGGTAGTGAGAACCAATCAAAGAAGGTGATGAGAATAGATAAGAATTATTTGAAAAAACTATTAAAAAACCACTACCTAATATCTTAAATATAAGGCCCCAGCCTTAAAAATTACTTAATCTTGAGTTATTACAAGATTACACATTGAGTATCTTTTTAGGTTTATAGTTTTAGAGAATTAGATCATAAATCATGCATTACATTTCACATTTAAACAAGGTGGTTACATTAAAGACAATATTCACTTTTCCCATCAAAGGAAACATATTTAAAACAAAACATGGATTCTTTCATGACACTTCCTTCACACTATCATCACATCATGTACCTTTCCCTTGACCTGTGAAAAACATTTCAAAAACTTGGGATGAGAATAAAAAGCTCAGTAAGGGATATGAAAGTACGAAATGAAAACATTAGTCCATGTATACATAAGAATTAATGAAATCATACTTTACTCATAAAACATAAGCACTTTAATATACCTCATCAAATCATGAATAAATCATAGAAATCATAAGACATAAAGGTAACTTGAGGTATTCATAACATTCTTACGTAGGGAGTAACCCTTATGGTTATGTTTGGAATACCCATCACAGCATATTCCCTAAATCTCTTCAGAGAAACCTTAACGTTTAACCCCTTCGCGTTACCCAATGCATTGAAGAGCTATATCGGGCTCACCCACCCTTATTTTATCACAAAACCACCCGTCTTCATAACAATGCCCAAGAACCATAACATAATCGTATCACATAAAACATGCATAAATGAAACATAACATTTCCACATTTCAATCACAAGATATCCATACAACAAATTGATATAATAAAAATATTATGAAAAACATTTTCAATACCAAAATAAAAGAAAAGTAAAACATGGTATTTATTTTTCATTTGAAAAAAAAGTTATGGATTGTAGAGGAAGCTGAAACTCAAATAATGGTCACGGCAGCGGAGAAGTCATTGTCACCGCATACATACGACAAAAACATTCCCTTTTCTCATTTAGTAAAACACTTCGTATAAAAAATATTCCTTTTGAATAAATGTAAAAGTCAAAGGGGTTTATACACCGTATAAAAGAAAGTTGTGCATAAAATAAAATATGCCTCAATGAAAGGAGATTGAGACAAAGTCCTATACCTCAGGTCCGACTTGACTTGATCGTTATTTAACCTCCTGAATAATAAACTTGAGTTAATTTATACTTACTTAGGAACCTTTTTCAAGTTCATTGTTCATTTTATATCACTTATTACCATGTTATGAACACTATTATTTAAGTTAATAATGGCCGTTTTGTCGATCATTGATACTTGAGTCAAAAATAAACTCTTTATAATTACAAGTTGTTCATGTGGTAAAATATCCATTATATAAAGAATTATATTCAGGATTTATATATCATATATATCATATATATCTAGTATATACATGCATTTATAATATTACATAACATTTAGAGGTAAGAAATGAAATGCACCGTTCATGGAGATGGTAAGCCGTACGTACTCATGAACGCTACTTTCATTTCTATTTCATATTTTATGGAATGGAATCATAATGATATAAAGGTATACTATAATTCCAGTATAATATCATATATAATATCATCAACTCCATCCTTTGTATGTCCCACATATGGCATTAACGAATCAAATCACTTTGAGGGGGCGGTAGTCCGCACTTCCTAAAATGAAGATATCACGTTTACCCATAATGGAAACCATAAAGGTATGACATAAATGTACAAATACAGAAGCTTAAGGAAAAAATAAACATATTATATATCATATATAAATATAGTGACATCTTAATGGCCACCTTTGAAGGTGTTAGAAGAATATTGAACAATCATCATTTCGTGAGGCAGAAATTCGCCATCCACGAAAAAAGTATGCTCTTTAACCATTAGATGTAGGTGTGTGTAATTATAGCTCAAATAATTCTTATAAAAACATACTAGTATATTTAATATACTGGTGTTATTACAAAATAAATGAATAAAAATAGTTTAGGGGGTTGGAGAAGCAAAATAAAACAAAAGAACATTAGAGAAGTCTTTACCTTTAAATCGGGTAACTCCCTTTGGTTTGAACCAAAAGGGTTTCTTGAAGAGATTCCTACCTAAGGTAATGCTTCTATGATGAGGAGAGGGATGTGGAGAGATAAAATGATCAGATATTGTCCGAGCCAATGTCTTGAGAAGTGTGGGTAAGAAGGTAGAGGTGGGGGCCTTTTATAAGAGGAGAGGAGGGGCACTCTTGGAAAGTTATAAAATGTTACTTTATATTAAAACGAGTTTCGGATTTTAAAGGTACTACATTGATATATTTCTAGGATAAGGTGATAAGGGTTTGAAATTTACTCATCCTATAGGTCTTTGACAAGTGTAAGTCTTAGATTTTACATTATCTTTTTATTTTATTTAAATCGTTCACTAATGAGGTAATCGCTGCATCATCATGATGTCATAAATAATTTAATTTATTTAATGTCTAAAAATTATAAAAAAATACTATGATGTAGGAAATATTTTTATATTTCCAATGACTATTTATAGTCCAAGTGATAATTTATGTAGACAAAATTAAAAATGTTTTACTTGGGTGATACATTCTTTAGTGATATTCTCCTTTCTTTAAAAATAAAATGATAAAGTGTCACTTTCACCCAAAAGTGATTCCATGGGGTCCCTAAGTTTGGAACAAGGCATCCCATGGTCATCCATGACACAACTAGTAGCATTAGGACACATGTTGGGGTCATTTTTTTATTATTATGATATTATTTTATTATCCTTAACTACCCGCACTAGTGCAGAAAACGTTTTTTACGTCGGTTATTTTTCATTTTTTACGTCGGTTTCTAGCCGATGTTAATATGGAAGACGTTATAAATAACGTTTTTTTACGTCGGTCATTTAAAAACCGATGTCAAAAACATAAAATCGCGTTGTTTATCACGTCGGTTAATTAAAAACCGACGTGAAAAAACCGGGGGGGGGGGGGGGGGGGGGGGGTTATAACGTCGGTTATTAATTAACCGACGTGATAAACTCATGGGAGATGGTTTATCACATTGATTATATAATAAACGACATTCTAAACTAGTCTGGGGGGGGGGGGGGGTTTCTCACATCAGTTAATAGATAACTGATGTGATAAACCATGCCACAAGTGTTTATCACGTCGGTTATCAAAAAAACCGACGTGATAAACCCTTCCCGATTTCTTTATCATGTCGGTTATAAAATAACAGACGTGGAAGCCAATTTTTTTTTTTAAAAATTGAATGGGATCTTCTCTCCACTAGAATCAACCAGAAACCAAATCAAGAAATTGTACCACAAAAACAGAAGGAGATCAAAACAAGAACTAAAGAAAATTTAAGAATTTACATTGATAACATATAAAACTTACCCCACTAGAAAACCCCCACCCTCATGTATACCCCCTGGACAGCCCTCCCCCACCCCATTGGAGCCCCCACCACACTCCTGGACTGCCCCCTGACCCCCTGGATAGCCTCAAATACCCCTCGACAACCCCCCACCCTCCTGAACAGCACCCCCTCACCCCACTTGACAGCCCCACCCTATTAGAGCCCCCACTACACCCGTGGACTTAGCCCACCCTATTATATCCCCAAACACCTCTCGACAACCCCCACCCTCCTGAACAACACCCCCTCACCCCAATTGATAGCCCCCACCCCATTGGAGCCCCCACCACACCCCTGGACTGCCCCCCGACCCCATAGATAGCCCCAAACACCCCTCGACAACCCCCACCCTCTTGAACAGCACCCCCTCACCCCCTCACCCCACTTGACAGCCCCCCACCACACCCCTGGACTGCCCCAAACACCCCTGGACAACCCCCACCCTCATGTATACCCCCACCCCCTGGATAGCCCTCCCGCACCCCATTAGATCCCCCACCACACCCCTAGACAGCCCCAAACACCCCTGGACAACCCCCCCACCCTCATGACAACCCCTCACCCCCTCACCCCACTTGAGAGCCCCCACCACACCCCTGGACTACCCCAAACACCCCTGGACAACCCCACCCTCATGTATACCCCCCACCCCCTGGACAACCCTCCCCCACCCCATTGGATCCCCCACCACAGCCCTGGACAACCCCAAACACCCCTGGAAAACCCTCCCACACCCCTGCACAGCCCTCCCACCCCCCCTGGACTGCCCCCCACCCCACCGGACAGCCCTCCCAGACCCCTGGACACCCCCAACCCCACTAAACACCCCCACACCCTTGGAACCCCTCCCCCCAGACCAAAATCCATACCAGAAAAACCATCATAAGTAGACCAAAACAAGAAGTAGAGAAAAATTAAACATTCACATATATAAAATTCAAAACTTACACTGTCAACTTCAAAAAAACTAAATCCAACCTAAACAACTACCAATTACACAATTACAACGAAAATATTCAAAATTACATTTTACATTACAAACAACTAAAATTCAATCAAACCTGTAAAATAATTTGACCACTCCACTTGTAAGTGTTTGATGTATTCAAAAGTATAGGGTTGAGGGTCATCAAAAAGATACAAATGAAAAGGAAAGTGGTTAACGTGTATAATGAATAAATCAAATTGAAATATTATGGAAAAGTTTAAGAGGAAATCGTACCAGGTCAAAATTTACAACTGTCCCAGTTGTTATTATTTCATACATAAATCTTAACATATAATATCCGCATTCGATGACACCTTGTTGTTCATGAAAATTCTGTTTGAATGAGTGTAAATTCAATATATTATTTTTATGTAATAAATCAAAAAGTAAAAATTATAAATGGATATTTACCTTCGCATTTATTTATTTGATCTTTGCACTCCTTTTCTTTGTGTTTTTTCGAAAGTAGGCCCATGCACTGTTAGAAAATAATACGAATGGGGTAAATTTAAAATTCATTATAATATATAAAACTATTGAGAAATTGAAACTTACTTTTCCAATATATTCTTAAAACTTTCCCACACATCACCATGGACAGAGCATATCCAATAAAGTTCTTTCTCCCTTGGAAAAAAACCCCCTAACATCCAATGATCACTGATAAAAGGAAATTTAACGTTAGTGGTTTTTTATGTTAAAAGATAATTAACTCTTTGAGAGAAATGTGTTTCATACCTCTCACAAAAAGGCATCATCCAACATTGTGTGACTATATTCTTTTCAAGTCTTTCAGCAATATAAACCATTCTTTGTTTCTCATCCAATGCACATGCTTCAGGGGAAATCAATTGCGGGTCCATGAATCCATATACATCTATCAGCTCATTCCTCTCACAAATTTTATAAAGATACCTAATACAAAACATACATATGTATACATTTTTAATAAATATAACGCAGGTAAAAGGTGTTAAGACTTACATGGAAAAAATTTTCACCACGTTGATGCCCAACTTATCTCCAGTAACAAGATCCATGATATCAGTTTTCATAATCCCCACACTTATTTCACGTCCACAAACATGAGATTCCATTGAAAACTCATAATGACCCACCAAAAAATTTGAATATCTTGAAAATTTGTCAAGACTACTTGAATCTGTATCTGATGTCATAGCCATTTGTCTTTGTTGTTTTCTATACAGTATTTCTTTACCTTTGAAGTATTCCTGTAAAAATAAATTGAAAAATATATTAGTTTTCAAATGATAAAAAAACTTTAATAAAAAAAATAAAATAAAAGATATAACATTCATACCTCTATGGTAATGAGTCGAAGAAGTTTGGATGGCCAAATTAAAAAATGGCCGATACTCTGTCCAACTGTCGCCACCTCATCTGTAGGTAATGGTACCCTAGCTGATCTATATATAATATCCTATACAGTGACCCTCTAATTCTATACCTCTAACTATTGATGATGAACTTTATCTCCTATACAATATACCAACCCATATTCTACTATATGATGTTAAGAATCATCAACATACAACTCACAATAAGTAGGAAGCTGCGACAGAGGAGTAGGATAAAAAATGGGGTCTGCAGGCTGAGGTGGGGGAGTGGGAGATACTGGCGGAGGTGGAGGATAAATAATGGGGTCTGTAGGGGGAGGTGGAGGAGTGGGAGCTGCAGTCTGAAATTGTCTTTTCATTTCTGCAAACATAGACTGCACCGATGCTCTAATCTTGTCTTCCATCATCGCATTAATATTATGAACTTCAGCCTCCAAGGATTCTATTTTTTTTTTATAAAACCCCCTCAATGTTATAAGCTGAAGAACGTGGCAGTACTTTTCTTACCTATACACCTACCAGATATCCTCTTACACGACCAGGATGTTCGGGCCTTCCCAATGCTACATATAAAATATCTTCCCTCCCAATAGCTATAAATGCCCCCTGTGAACTCTGCTCCTCAAGAGACTCCTGTATTAATTAATTGAACATTTCTGTAATGATTGAAATTATATGAAGAAAATAATTAACTTAAATAAATAAAATAGATATCTTACAATCCTCTCAGCTACGATTCTCGATTCTTCCGAAAGATATTGCCCTTTTTTCCCCTTCCGAGCTCTCTTCCATTTTTCATGTCTAGATGGAGGGGATGGAGGGGAAACCTCTCTAGAGCTTGAAGACTCAGCTCTTAGTTGTTGAAATTTTTCTACCATCATTTTTTCTTCCAATAATGCATACCCTCCCCGAGATAAACTATGAGGGTATACATTTTTAGAATGGATCTCCTGACGAGCTTTCCTTGTTTTCTGTAAATTAAGAATAAGAAATCATTAACAAAACATTAATAAAATCATTTATATAAGAAAGTTTATAAAAGTTTACATTGTCCTTAACAAAAATGACTCTTTTCCTCTACTTTCAAAAAACTGTCTCCATGTGTCTTCATCTATAAAAGGATATATATGACATGGATTTTCATGACTCCTATGACCATAAATGAAATCAAATGAGAGGGTTGATTTGAAATCCCTCTATCTCCTGGCAGCCAACGATAAGCATTTCTTCCTGACTCTTCCAGTGTCAGGAATATCAAATGTCATCTGATAAAGAAGAGGTTAAACATATTATATATAATAGAAACATTAAAAGAATAGTCAAACAATGACAAAAGATCTTACCAAAATCGTCTCCCACAACTGAGATATTATCGCTTTATCCACACTTCTCCAATCATCATACATAATGCTTACTTTGCTCTTAGCCTGAGTTGCTACAAAACTCTTAAAATCTTTTGCATTCGGACCTCTAGGAATATCATCCTCATCAAAATCAATGACTATCCTCTGATCTTACGTATGGGAAAGTAATAATTTTGGTAAATGTGTGCACCCACGTTTACGAACCTTTGAACTCTTTGTCATAATAGGAACATGTGAATGTTCATCCCCAGAGGTATGGACAACAATATGCTCATCTTCAGAATCATGTGGTTGATCAACTAAATGATCTGTCATTATCCTTCAAATAAAAAAAACTTTAGTTCACAAATATACAAATTCAAATATTTTAATACTACTGTAATCCGAAAATAGAAAAGTGTACTAAGTTACATAATAGTAAACATTGGTAATATGGTAAGCATGTTAAACAATGTTAAAGATGGTAAAGATGGAAAAGATGGTCAATATGGTCAAGATGGTAAACATGGTAAACATGGTAAACATGGTAAACCTGGTAAACATGGTAAACATGGTAAATTAATTGTCACTGAAAAAAATAATAGATATATAATTCATGTAATGGTTATAAACATGATAAAGTAAACTAAACAAACTTAAAACAAACAAAAACTTATACTTATTTTGTTTTAAAACATGTTTTAATAAATAAAAAACTTACAATATCTAACATTTATGAAAAAATAAATGTAAACAAGAAATAAACATATGTTACCTGTAATTTTAGGAATGTAAAAGTGGATTGTTTTCTCAAATTCCTTCGTCGTGATCGTTCCTTATGGCACAAACCATGTCTTCAACATGCTCATCATTATGTTCTGTTAATCTTTCCATGGAAGTAGGGATCTCACATAAATCAGCATCTTCATCAATTTCATCCTCACCAACATATTGTTTTTTCCCTTGTAAAACCACAACCCACTGCATATCTGATTGATCTACTACATAGAAAATTTGTTTTGCATGTGTTTCCATTATAAAAGAATCAGTTGTGTCTTCCAATCTATTCATATTAACAAGTGTTATTCCAAATTCACCGTGTCTGACACTTTTGTTACCAATAAACCATTTACAGTTAAAAATATGAACTTTAATTTTAAAGTGATCAACCTCCCATATGTCTTCAATCACTCCATAATATGCACTTGATGCAGAAATTGGGTTTTTGTCCTTAGCACTCGAAAAATGCATTGCTTCTGCAAACACCAATACACCATTATTCTGAACTGCACTTCTGTTGTCCTGAGCTTTTGTATGAAATGTATAACCCTTAATGTCATAACTAGACCATGTTATCACATTTAAACATGGACCACCCACTATCCATTTTAATGTCTCTGATACATCTGATCTACCAAGCAAAGTCTTTTTAATCCATGACAAAAAAGTTTTGTTGTGCTCATTCAAAATCCACATTTCTTTATTCTTTGGAAGACATTGTTTCAACTAATTAATATGCAATGTGATATACGGTTGAGCATCAGCTATGTTATTCAAGATGTATGATTCTAACTTCTTAATATGTTCAGCTGAAAATGATTTGACTTTCAAGCCACGAATCCCCTTTCCCTCATTATTAACTCGTTCATGGTGAGATGGAGGCAAACCTATGTGTTGTGCCACAACCAAGTAGCTCGTACAAAAATCTGCTACCGCCTCAGAAATATACTTTTCAATAATGGAGGCTTCAGGTTGATATAGATTTTTAACATACCCCTTTAATATTTTCATATACCTTTCAAAAGGATACATCCAACGAAGATATACAGGTCCACAAAGCTTTATTTCTCGAACCAGATGAATCATTAAATGCACCATTATATCAAAAAAAGTTGGAGGAAAATACATTTCCAACTGACAAAGTATAAAAATTGCATCCTTTTCCAAAATGTTCAAATCATTCACATCAATCTCCTTGTTACAAATTGAATTGAAAAAATAACACAACTTAATTATAGTCTTTCTAACATGAATGGGCAATATTCAACACAATTCAACTGGTAGAATTTGTTGCATCATGACGTGAAAATCATGTGATTTCATACCTATCAACTTTAAGTCCTTCAATGAGAATTTTTTTTACATTTGAAGAATAACCTTGAGGCACTTTGATATCATGAAGACACTGACAGAAGCTAATTTTCTCCCTCTTCGATAATGTATGAAAAGCCGGGGGAAGAAATGTTCATCTTCCTTTAGGAGTGGGAGCTAACTCCAAACGTATTCCCATTGATAGTAAGTCTA
The DNA here is from genome assembly GCA_963277665.1 of Viscum album. Taxonomy (NCBI): domain Eukaryota; kingdom Viridiplantae; phylum Streptophyta; class Magnoliopsida; order Santalales; family Viscaceae; genus Viscum; species Viscum album. The sequence continues at coordinate 1,317,677,983 of OY728119.1, read as the reverse complement.
ATCTTGCATTCAACCCATCTTTTGTCTTTCCTTTAATATCTAACAATGTTCCAATCAAACAATCCCATATATTGTTCTCCACGTTCATGACATCAATATTATGTTTAACTTCATGATACCTCCAATATGGTAGCTCAAAAAATATTGACCTTTTCTTCCAAATATGTCTATCATTACTAGATTTTTGTGTCTTTCCCAATGTCACATCAAGGTTTTTCACCCTCTCAAAATACAGATCAAGGGATAAAGGTTTTGGAGCAGTATCAAATTCTTGTGAGCCATTGAATGCCTTTTTTAGTCTTCTATAAGGGTGATCCATAAGAAAAACCTTTCGATGACCCATGTACACTGTTTTCCTCCCATGATGCAATTGAAAATATGACGTCTATTGTTTGCAAATTGGACATGCTTTATGCCCTTTAACACTGTATCCAGACAAATTTCCATACACTGGGAAGTCATTTATAGTGAACAGAAGCACTGCATGCAGTTGAAAATATTCCATTTTATAAGAATCATACACCCTAATACCATCAGTCCATAACAGTTTCAAATCATCAATAAACGGTGAAAAGTAAACATCAATATCATTGCTGGGTGGCTTTGGACTAGAGATCATTATACTCAACATGACATATTTACGCTTTATACAAACTTCAGGATAGAGGTTGTAAATTACCAATAAAACATGCCATGAACTATTTGTGCTACTGAGGGTTCGGTATGGATTCATTCCATCTGTGCACAACCCTAGTCTGAGATTTCTAATTTCATTTCCAAATATAGAATACTGCGCATCAATTTTATTCCATTGTGGACAATCAGTTGGATGACGTATTTTTCCATCACATACCCACTCATCAGCATTCCATCTTAACCTTTTTTCATCATGTCAATTAGCAAATAAACGTTTGAAACGATGAATTATAGGAAGATACCAAAATACCTTTGAAGGGAGCTTTGTAATCTCTACATCAGCCTGTGATTTTTCTTTCACCTTATACCGTGATGTCCCATTTTTAGGACACTCTGACAGAAATTCATATTCCTTCCTATATATAATGTAGTCATTCGGACAAACATGTATTTTCTTGTATCTCAATCCCATTGGGCATAATATTTTCTTGGCCTTGTAATGTGAATCTGGAAGATCGTTATCTTTTGGAATAATGTCTTTCATCAATTGTAGGAGCTCTGTAAAACTTCTGTCACTCCATCCATGTTTCGCCTTCAGGTTAATCAATATTAACACCGCCAAAAAACCCGTAAAATCTATACAACCAGGATATAATGGTTTTTCATCATCACCATATAGACGCAAAACTGTCGGTTCTATCTCAATTTGTTCTGCTACAATATCGAAAATCATTTCTTCAATTCCATCGAAGTTACCATCATGCGAATCATCATCATCAGTGACATTCCGTCCCATTTCACCATGCCAAATACAAGGGCTGTAACTTGGATTAAAACCACGACAAATCAGATGATCTTTTATCTCTCTACTTTTCAACTTCTTCATATTCAAACATTTTAGGCATGGAAAAAAAATGTCACTACTTGGAACATTCCGTTTAGAAAATTCCAAAAAGGCATAAACACCTTCCTCAAATTCATTGCTCATTCGATGTGCCTTAATCCAACTTCGACTCATTATTACCTATATCAAATATCAAAAATATATATATTTTTAAGATAAGACAAATATATGTTTATATAAAAAGAATCATAATTTGAATGTAAAACAATTTTGAAATATAAAACAAATCTATGGGTATTTAAAAAAATATGCTTGAATATTATTTTTAAAACAAAATATAGTTAGATATAATAGTTTTAAATTCCATTGAATCAAGGAAAACCATGGAGCCTACATAGTTGATAGAAAATTGGAGAAAATGGATTAAACCTGAGAATCACCCCACCCCCCGGACAATGCCCAAAACCCTCTGGACAGGCCCCCAACCCCTTGGACAACCCCCCACAACCAACCACCCCCTTGGACACCCCCAACCCTCTGGACAGCCCCCCACCCCCTGGACAGCCCCCACCCCTCTAGATAGCACCCCCACCCCTCCTGGACACCACCCCCACCCCTGACCCCCTTGGACATCCCACTAGACACCCCCCAACCCTTTGGACAGCCCCCCACCCTCTGGACAACACCCCACCCCTCCAGATAGCACCCCCACCCCTCCTGGAGAGTAAAGATGATAAACGATGAAGGAAAAACGAGTTTAACACAACTAGATTGACGAGCCGATTAGGGTTTACCGCATGAGAGAGACGAGCCGCCGGACTGTCGATCGAAAAATCATAAATGAAAATCCACGGGGCTTGTTAATTTTTTAAATGTTTTATAACTTCGGTTATTTAATAACCGATGTTATAAACTGTTTTTTTACATTTATAACGTTGGTTGTTATAATAATTGACGTTATAAATGTATCACATACGACTTTTTTTACATCGGTTATTTTATAACCGACGTAAAAAAATCCACGTGTTGGTTTTTTACGTCGGTTATGGAATAACTGATGTAAAAAACACATGAGAAATCACAGTTTTTTAGGTCTGTTATTGTATAACCGACGTAAAAAACTTCTACAGATTGTTTTGTTACGTCGGTTATAAAATAACCGACGTCAAAAATGCCTCAAAAGTCACATTTATTACGTCGGTTATAAAATAACCGACGTAAAAAACACGTCGATATCTCGTTTTTTATGTCGGTTATCAAATAACCAATGTAAAAAACCCCGCGCTTTGGTTTTTTACATCGGTTAATTTATAACTGACGTAAAAAACGAACGCGCTCGATTTGTAACGTCGGTTATTAAAATAACCGACGTTAAAAATATACTCGCCGCATTTTTTTACGTCGGTTATAAAATAACTGAGGTAAAAAACCATGTTTCACAGATTATCATGTCAGTTATATATAACCGACGTAAAAAATGATGACGTAAAAAATGTTTTCTGTACTAGTGCCGATTACAAATTAATCAAGATAATTTAAGATAATTACCGTCGTTACTATTCATAATGTCAAAAAACAAAAGAGTATTAATTACATAATTTGGACCTTCTGATTCGAAATATGGAATCCATTTTACCAAATTCAAAACATAGAAATTGCAATAAGGAATTTAAAAATAATTCCCGTTGTCAAAACAAATAGCGGGTTTTTTTGAAACAATATCTATGAAAAGATTGGCACTTGTTTATGCCCAATTCCAAAGTGAAATTAATTATAATGAACACTATTGGATTAAATGGTAAAAATATATTCTAATTAAAATTTAAAACCAATTAAAAAGATAATCTAACCATATAATTAAATTAGATGAAAAAGAAATTTTGATGTAAAATGCAGTATTTTTCACTATTCATTAAAAAATGAACATTGTCAGAAAAATACCAAAAAATTATCCAATGTAAATTTCAATTTCCCAATAATAAAGAATAAGTTTATTTTGACAAATAGAGCTTATAAAATTGTCAAAAGTTTGATTTAAAAATGGTTTTCCATCAAAAGGCAGTAAAACAATCTTTTAAAAATATTAGTGTATTCCATGCTTAAGATTGGATTTATTCTCATTTTAAGCCTCTAAAACACTATCTAATTCATAAATAGACATATATAAGAATATATATTATTCATTACTTACTTGGGATGTTACATCCTTCCCCCCTTTAGAAAATTGCGTCCCCTCAATTTATTTACTTATCGAATAAGTGAGGGTATTTATCCCTCATTGCATTTTCAGATTCCCATGTTGCCTCTTCAATCATGTGGTTTTTCCACAAAACCTTTACTTGATAAATCAACTTATTCCATAACACTTACTCCCTATGGTAAAGAATCTGGACTGGTTGTTCCTCATAAGATAGATTCTCTTTCAGCTGAACTACCTCTAGACTCAAAACATGAGATGGATCTGGCATGTACTTCCTTAACATTGAAACATGAAAAACATTATGTACCTGAGATAAACTCGGAGGTAAAGCCACTCAGTATGCAACTGATCTAACTCTCTCCAGAATTTCATATGGTCCAATGAACCTTGGACTCAACTTTACTTTCTTACCAAATCGCATCACACTTTTCCATGGTGATACTTTGAGAAAACATGATCACCTACCACAAAAGAGAGATCCTTCCTCCTATTGTCTACATAACTCTTCTGCCTCCTCTGAGCTGTTCTCATGTGTCTCTGTATCAGCTGAACTTTTCCTGCCAACTCTTCTACCAATTCCAGTCCCATCAACATCCTTTCACCCACTTCATCCCAGAAAGCTGAAGTTAGACACCACTTCCCATATAATGCCTCAAATGGTTCCATCTGTATACTGGAATAAAAACTATTATTATAAGAAAACTAAACCAAAGAAATATGTTGGTCCCAACTTCCTTGATAATCCATCAAACAAGAACGTAGCATATCCTCCAAAGTATGAATCGTTCGTTCTGACTGCCCATCTGATTGAGGATGAAAAGCTGTAATAAAATTTAATTCAGTACCCAATGACTTCTAAAGGCCTTTCCAAATGTTAGAAGTGAACCTGGGATCACGGTCAGATACAATGGAGAGAGGAACTCCATGTAACCTGACTATCTCTTTAAGATACAAACGGTAAAGTTGATATAGGGAAAAATATCTCATATAGCAAGGAAATGAGCAGATTTAGTCAAGTGGTCAATAATAACCCAGGTTGCATTATTACCTCGAGGTGTCTTCGGCAATCCCACAATGAAGTCCATGGATATATTCTCTCATTTCCACTCTGGCACTGGTAAAGGCTGAAACATCCCTTTCGGTAACTGCCTCTATGCTTTAACCTTTTTACAAGTCAAACAATTCATAGTAAAATCAACAATATCTCTTTTCATTCCATCTCACTAGTAATACTCCCGAAGATCTCTATACATCTTAGTACTTCCTGGATGAACTGAAAACGGAGGACTATGAGCTTCACATAACAACTATCTCTTCAACTATAAATCACAAGGCACACACAATCTCTTCCCAAATCTCAAAACATAATCATTATCAATGTTTAATTCAGGCAACTTACCTTTCTGAACCAGCTCTACCTTTTTCTGCAACTCACAGTCTTGCTTAATTCTGTCTGATAGAGAATATTTCACTGATACCTGAAACAAAACTGAAGGACATCCTGCACTAACAACTTCTATTCTAAAGTTCATCAAATCCTTAACCAAATGATCATATTCCAAATGCAACATTGTTAATGAAGCATTACTTTTTCGATTCAAAGCATCAGCCACTTTATTTGATTTTCTTGGATGGTAATGAATTGTACAATAATAATCCTTGATTAATTCTATCCATCTCCTCTATCTCATGTTCAATTATTTATGACTGAATATATACTTTAAACTTTTATGATAAGTATATATTTCACACTTTACACCATAAAAATGATGCCTCCAAAATTTTAAAGCGAAAACAACAACAGCTAATTCCAAATCATGTGTAGGGTAATTTACCTCATGATTTTTCAACTGAAATGAAGCATAAACAATTACTTGATCATTCTACATTAGGACGCAACCAAGTCCTTTCAATGAAACATCACTGTAGATAACAAACTCCCCATTCCTGGAAGGTAGTGCCAAAACTGGAGCATTCACCAATCTTCTTTTCAGTTCCTGAAAACAATCATCACATTCTTTTGTCTAGATAAACTTAACACCCTTCCGAGTTAGATTAGTCATTAGACTAGATAACTGGGAAAAATTTCTAACAAACCTTCGGTAATATCCTGCCAAACCAAGGAATCTATGAATCTCAGTTACATTTATGGGTCTTGGCCATTCTTTCACAACCTTTGTTTTTGCAGGATCAATAGTTATCCCATCTTTAGAAACAATGTGACCAAGGAAATAAATTTGTTGCAACCAAAAATCACACTTGCTAAATTTACCATAAAATTCCTTTTCTTTTAAGGTTTTCAAAATAACCCTTAAATTTCTTTCATGCTCCTCTTTACTTTTAGAAAACACCAAAATATCATCAATGAAAACAACCACAAACTTATCCAAGAACTCATGGAAAATTCTATTCATAAGGTCCATGAATATAGCAGGTGCATTGGTTAGCCCAAAAGGCATAACTACAAATTCATAATGGCCATATCTTGTATGAAATGAGCTCTTAGGAATATCTGCTTCCTTTGCCTTCAACTGATGGTACCCCGATCTCAGGTCAATCTTTGAAAAAAACTGTGCTCCCTAGAGCTGATCAAACAAATCATCGATATGAGGCAAAGGATATTTGTTCTTAACAGTGATGTTATTCAAGGCTCTATAATCAATGCAAAGTCTCATAGAACCATCTTTCTTTTTAACAAATAAGATAGGAGAACCCCATGGTGATGTGCTAGGTCGAATGAAACCTTTCTCTAATAAATCTTGCAATTTCTCCTTCAACTCTAAAAGTTCAATTTGAGCCATTCGATAAGGGGGTTTTGATATTGGCCTAGCATCAGGAACTAAGTAAAAAGTAAATTCAACTTCCCGATCTGGTATTATTCCAGGAAACTTATCAGAAAAAACATTAGGATACTCATTTACCACTGGAACATCATTAATATGAACTGTTCCTTTGTTTTCAACAATATGTGTAAGGTAACATTAATTTCCATATTTTACAAGTTTCTCAGCCTCTTGATATGTTATAAACAGTAAGGGTTCATTCTTGTACACAAACTGAAAGTCTTTCTGAAAAGAAACTTCTTTATCTCTACAGTAAATCTTAGCATGGTAAACAGAGAGCCAATCCATACCCAGGATAACATCAAACTCTACTAGAGGTAAAACAATAAGGTTTGCAAGTAGGTTCTTTCCATGGATATGGATAGGAAGATTCTTATAAATTATTTTTGCCTCAACATTTCCCCCAGGTGTTTTTAACACAAGTTTAGGAGTCATTTCTTGATATGGTATTCCCATTTTACTAGAAAAGTTTTCACAGATGAAGGAATGTGTAGACCTTGAATCAAACAACACACTGTCATAATCTGAAAAAACAAACAAAGTACTTGATACCACTTCATTTAATGGCCCAACATCTGCTGAAGTAGTTGAAAAGGATTTCACCACCCCTTTCTTCTTGTAGTCTAACTTCTTCCCATCACTCGAGCTCTTTTTTGGACACTCGTTTTCATAGTGACCCATCTCATTACACTTAAAACATTTCACTAACTATAAATCAAATTTGGTCTTACCATCACCATGATCTTTCTCTATGCAATCATGAGCCTTATTTCCCATCTTACCACATCGATAGCACTTTCCAGAATTTAGAAGACATTCCCCAGCATGTCATTTACCACATTTATCAAAAACTGGAAACTTAGTTTTCTTACCATCAGAATTTTTTGAAGAATTCTTCCCTTTCTCCTGCCACCTTAGTCTCTTCTTCTGTTGGTTGTTATAGAACACTTGATCATCGAAAAACTCCATTTCCACCTTCTAAGCACATAGAACAAGATTTTCATAACTTTTTAACTCATGAGAAGCCAATTCTCTTCAATATTTTGGCTTTAATACTGAGTAGAAATGATTGATTTTACTATCAAGGTCTCGGATAAAATTTGGAGCATACCTTGCCAATCGAGTGAACCTTTCTTCATAAGCAGCCACTGAGTCTTCCTATTGCCTCAATTCCAAGAATTGTTTTTCCATCCTAAGTCGAACAACCTTAGGAAAATAATTCTCAAGAAACATACATTTGAATTCATCCCAGTTGAGAGCATCAATCTCATCAGTGTCCCTGATATTTTTAACCATCGACCACCACTGATCTGCTTCACCCTTCAAACGTAAATTGCAAGACTAACCTTTTGATTGTCTGAACACCCCAAGACATCGAAAATCTTCTCCAGTGCTTTAATCCACCCTTCAGCTAGCATAGGGTTAGATGATCCTCTGAATGATGGGGGTTGTTGCCTCATGAAATGTTCCACCACTTACATGTTCCTATGTGGTTGATCTGGTTGATCTCGTGCATGGATACCACCACCATTTATCGATTGAGTCAACTACGCCATTACTACAACAAACTGTTCAGTTCCAATTCCGACCATCTTAGGATGATGATTCGGAAGGTCATTTCCTTCTGTATGCCTTCCTATCACTACTTCCCTGTTTCCTCTACGGAAAACCATTCTGAACAAACATGTCTTAGATGAAGCAACATGGTAATCTTCAAATGCTATATCATTTCAATTTTACCATAAAAAAAATATTTTTGGATAATCATTTAATATAATTTTACCTCCTAAAGTTATCTAAACTGACCTCTAATACCAACTATAAGGCCCCAGCCTTAAACATTACTTAATATTGAGTTATTAAAATATTACACATTGAGGATCTTTTCAGGTTTAGAGTTTTAGATAATTAGATCATAAATCATGCATTACATTACACATTTAAACAAGGTGGTTACATTAAAGACAATATTCACTTTTCCCATCAAAGGAAACATATTTAAAACAAAACATGGATTCTTTCATGACACTTCCTTCACACTATCATCACATCGTGTACATTTCCCTTGACCTATGAAAAACATTTCAAAAACTTGAGATGAGCATAAAAAGTTCAGTAAGGGATATAAAAGTACGAAATGAAAATATTAGTCCATGTATACATAATAATTAATGAAATCATACTTTACTCATAAAACATAAGCACTTTAACATACCTCATCAAATCATGAATAAATCATATAAATCATAATACATAAAGGTAACTTGAGGCATTCATAACATTCTTACGTAGGGAGTAACCCTCATGGTTATGTTTGGAATACCCATCATAGTATATTCCCTAAATCTCTTTGGAGAAACCTTAATGATTAACCACTTCGCATTACCCAATGCATTGGAGAGCTATATTGGGATCACCCACCCTTAATTTATCGCAGAACCACCTGTCTTCATAACAATGCCCAAGAACCATAACATAATCATATCACATAAAACATGCATAAAGGAAACATAACATTTCCACATTTCAATCAAAAGATATAAATACAACACATTGATATAATAAAAAAATTATGAAAACCATTTTCAATACCAAAATAAAAGAAAAGTAAAACATGGTATTTATTTTTCATTTAAAAAAAGTTATGGCTTATAGATGAAGCTGAAACTCAAATAATGGTCACGGTGGCGGAGAAGTCATTGTCGCCGCATACATACGACAAAAAAATTCCCTTTTTTCATTTAGTAAAATGCTTCGTATAAAAAAGATTACTTTTGAATAAACTTAAAATTCAAATGGGTTTATACACCGTATAAAAGAAAGTTGTGTATAAAACAAAATATTCCTCAATGAAAGGAGATTGAGATGAAGTCCCATACCTCGGGTCTGACTTGACTTGATCGTTATTCAACCTCCTGAATAATAAACTTGAGTTAATTTCTACTTGCTTAGGAACCTTTTTCAATTTCATTGTTCCTTTTATATCACTTATTATCATGTTATGAACACTATGTAATTATTTAAGTTAATAATGGTTGTTTTGTCGATCATTGGTACTTGAGTAAAAAATAAACTCTTTATAATTACAAGTTGTTCATGTGGTAAAATATCCATTATATCCAGAATTATATTCATGATGTAGATATCATATATATATTATATATATCCAGTATATACATGCATTTATAATATTATATAACATTTAGAGGTAATAAATGAAATGCACCGTTCATGGAGACGATAAGCCGTACGTACGCATGAACACTACTTTCATTTCTATTTCATATTTTATGGAATGGAATCATAATGATATAAAGGTATACTATAATTCCAGTATAATATCATATATAATATCATTAACTCCATCCTTTATACGTCCCATATATGACATTAACGAATCAAATCACTTTGAGGGGGCGGTAGTCTGCACTTCCTAAAATGAAGATATCGCGTTTACCCATAATGGAAACCATAAAGGTATGCCATAAATGTAAAAATACAGAATCTTAAGGAAAAAATAAACATATTATATATCATATATAAATATAGTGATATCTTAATGGCCAACTTTGAAGGTGTTAGAAGAATATTGAACAATCATCATTTCGTGAGGCAGAAATTCGCCATCCACGGAAACAGTATTCTCTTTAACCATTAGATGTAGGTGTGTGTAAGTGTAGATAGAATAATTATTATAAGAAAATACTAGTATATTGAAGATACTGGCGTTGTTACAAAAGAAATGAATAAAAATATTTTAGGGGATTGGATAATTAAAATAAAACAAAAGAACATTAGAGAAGTTTTTACCTTTAAATCGGGTAACTCCCTTTGGATTGAACCAAAAGGGTTTCTTGAAGAGATTACTACCTATGGTAAGGATTCTAGGATGAGGAGAGGGATGTGGAGAGATAAAATGAGCAGATATTGGCCGAGAAAAAGGCTTTAGAAGTGTGGGTAAGGAGGTAGAGGTGGGGGCCTTTTATAAGAGGAGAGGAGGGGCACTCTTGGAAAGTTATAAAATGTTACTTTATATTAAAATGAGTTTCGGATTTTAAAGGTCCCACATTGATATATTTCAAGTATAAGGTGATAATGGTTTCTAAATATACTCATACAATAGGTCTTTGACAAGTGTAAGTCTTAGATTTTACATTATCTTTTCATTTTATTTAAATCGTTCATTAATGAGGTAATTGCTGCATCATCATGATGTCATAAATAATTTAATTTATTTAATGTCTAAAAATTATAAAAAAAATACTATGATGTAGGAAATATTTTTAGATTTCTAATTACCATTTATAGTCCAAGAGATCATTTATTTAGACAAAATTAAAAGTTTTTTACTCGGGTGATACATTCTTTAGCGATATTCTCCTTTCTATAAAAATAAAATGATAAAGTGTCACTTTCACCCAAAAGTGATTCCATGGGGTCCCTAAGTTTGGAACAAGGCATCCCATGGTCGTCCATGACATAACCAGTATCATTAGGACACATTTTGGGGTCATTGTTTTATTATTATTATATTATTTTATTATCCTTAACTACCCGATTACTAATTAATCAAGATAATTAAAGATAATTATCGTCGTTACTATTCATAATTTCAAAAAACAAAAGAGTCATAATTACATAATTTGGACCTTATGATTACAAATATGGAGTCCATTTTACCAAATTCCAAATATAGAAATTTCAATAATGAATTTAAAAATAATTCCCTTTGTCAAAACAAATAGCGGGTTTTTTTGAAATAATATCTATGAAACGTTTGGCACTTGTTTATGCCCAATTCTAAAGTGAAATTAATTCTAATGAACACCATTGGATTAAATGGTAAAAATATATTCTAATTACACTTTAAAATCAATTAAAAAGATAATCTAACTATATAATTAAACTATATGAAAATGCAGTTTTGATGTAAAATGTAGTATTTTTCACTATTCATTAAAAAATGAACATTGTCAGAAAAATACCAAAAAATTATCCAATGTAAATTTAAATGTCCCAATAATAAAGAATAAGTTTATTTTGACAAATATATCTTATAAAATTATCAAAATTTTTATTTAAAAATGGTTTTCCATCAAAAGGTAGTAAAACAATCTTGTAAAGATGTTAGTGTATTCCATGCTTAAGATTGGATTTATTCTCATTTTAAGCCTCTAAAACACTATATAATTCATAAATAGACATAGATAAGAATATATATTATTCATTACTTACTTGGGATGTTACATTAAAAGGGTGATTATAAATTGAGAGAGATAGATATTTATGAAAAGAATTTTATCTTTGAGAGGATTTTGAGATTTCTGGTGATTCAACATAGATTCAGTCAGATAGAATTGATGGTAATCAATTATTTCTTCCAATATTACTTATGTCTCTTTTTATATCCTCCAAATGGTTCAGGAAGGACTTATAAATAATTGGGGACATTGAGTCGAAAAAAAAATATTCAAATAATTTTTGACCACATTAAATGATATCTTGGACTAGTTACCTCAACACCACCAAATACCTAGTATCCTCCACTGGGTAGCTGATGGAACACCTGAAGATCAAAAATTGTCTTGAAACTATCACTCGATATCCAGTTCCCCTCCATCGATTGGCTAGTGGAATCCTGCTAGATGGGAGAGATTCTACCTTCACCACTAACTGTTTGATATGAATTCTTTATAATCAGGATTCTAGATATATAGTACCAGTTGGTCTGTGTAAGAACCCAGATCTTCTTTTTAGGTGTGGATCTTGTTTTTATAGTGTTTTTGAGAAAAATAGGAGTTTATGAAATTTTAAGGAGTATACGCCATGTACTTAGAAGTACACGCCGTGTATCCGGTTACTGCGGGTAGCTGTGTGCTGGCCGTGTAACGGCTGAGTACATGGCCATGTAGTGTGACCTGGAGACCGCCTAAAGTGGAGGCTGGTTAAGGAATTTAAATGAAGTGTACATTAAATGAAAACACTATGTACTTTTATTGTTATTTGTTAAATTGGACTGGGATCGCATCTCGTTTACAGAACTCCCTTCTTCTAGCTCCATCTCGTCCAGGAGCGACCTGGAGCGACGATTCTTCTCCGAGACCCCGATCAACCATCCGTTCTCTGAATCAAACACCATTGATTGCATTGGAATTTCCACTATGAGTTCTTCCTTCTTCTAGAGCCTAATACCTTGATTTATCCTCTTTTGTGAGATATTCTTGGTTGAAAATTTAAGTCTTTTTTGCATATCTATGGTGTTCTAGGTCAAATCAACGGTTGGGATTAAACTATATTGATCTTACAACGTTGAGGTAGGTGGTTTGTGCCTTTTCGTAGTTTGTCTTTGAATTATATGTGCAAAATTTCCCAATAACCTAGTTCGGGGTATTGCACATTTAGGGAAGTTAACCCTGTTAATGCCTACTATGCTTTGTTTTCTTCAGTAAGGATATTGTATTGTGAATAGGGTTTATTTTCCATGATATGGATGTATTTTCCCATATTTTATTGTTTTGGACATTGGGTATAGAACCTCATATTATTATTCTTTATTTTACATGCTTAGTTTTGTTAGGATGGAGTGATATTATCTGATATGCTTTGTAGTTGTTTAGCCAAGTTGTATATTGTGATTTACTTTGGCTGCTGGATATCGGTTGTGCACGATTGCTTTACACAGGGCTTTGGGAACCTGGTGTAGTTAGACCATAGGGGGAATGGATGCTGAGGACTTCCCCAGTGTGTTTATTATACTTTTCACATTGCGAGACCATAGGGGGATGGAAGAGAGTGCTCCCTTAGAGTGTCTGTAGTTCGACGTTGCGAGACCATAGGGGGAATTAGATGTTGAGTGCTTCCCCAGAGTGTCTGTAGGTTATCGATAAAAGACCACAGGGGGAATTGATGGTGAGTGATTCCTCAGAGAGTATTTGTAAAGCTGATCTAGAGGGGTTAGACTGTGATAACTTTTTAGAGGGTTTCTTGAGTTTGTTTGGTTGTTTATTTAATAAATATAAATTAATGTAGTTAAAACTGTAGGATTGTTTACTTTTGAGTACTTCCTTATTTATTAATTCATTTTTAATATTTCCTACCATATATATTCATAGACAGTAAGGCACAAATCTTTAGGTGGTTTCCTACTATAATTCGTCTCACACCCTGTTTGGGTCATGCTTTTGGGCCCAAAAAAATTATATTTTTGCAGGTATAGATAAAGGAAAGTGACCTTATACTTTCGGTACTTTATTTTTGTAGAGATATAGAGCATGTGACCAAGCTGAGGCTTGCGATGCTGCTGGAGTTATTTACTTGTTTTCCTTTGTACTTTGGTTTAGTACTTTTTTCCAGCATTGTGACTTGTTTGGATTCTTTCCTAGAAATATGTGACATGCATCATTTATATATGTTCTCCAGTTGTTTATCTACTTATAGTCTTCCGTTGTTTATTGTTTCATTTTATTATTACTACTTCCGCTACTTTTATCTATTTATTTCCACTATGTTACTTTACCAATTAGGGCATAGTTTCTCCACTATCACACCTAAGGCCCTCGCTACTAGTCGGCAGCCTCTGGCATTTGGGGAAATGCGCTTGAGGTCATGTGACCAATCGGGTATGGGGAACCTCTGGGCGACACCTAGAATCGAGACATTACAAAGTGGTATTAGTAGGATTCTTTTCTTCTTGATTTATTTTTTGGAGCCTATAGATAGGGATATGACAGAATAGGTAGTTGGTAATAAGCTGTGCCTGAGAGTAGCTAATCCATGTATATGGAAAATCCAATTTACCTCGTATATTTCACTTTTTTTTTCAATTATTATAGTTGATTTGATTTCACCATTGGGTGATTCACATGTTTTGTGCTCTTATTGTTGAAATTATTGTGGTTCTATTTCTATTGAAACCCGATGAGATGAGGGTATGATATCTCATGCGTCATATAGGCACTTACTAGAGATCACATGTCATGCATTCTTTTCATGCCATTTAGGGTGTATTCTCAATTTCATGTTATTATGATAGATGTTGTGCTAGATATGTATGCTATTGTGATAGATTCCTTGATAGAATACCTACTATTTAATAGGGTATTTCTTATTGTGTAAGGTTTTGTTTGAATGAGTGCCAAAATTTAGTCCCTGATGTGTTATGGGCCCTCATGGATCAGAATTTGGGGGATCATGTTTTGATTGCATTGTTATACTTTTTTATATACATAAATTTGATGCTAAACTTTGATTCGTGGGGAGTATGGGCCCTCACAAATCAGAATTTGGCAATTTAATTTTTGTTTCAGTGTTTTTATGGGATTCCAGAGTATTTTATGAGGCTTACTGTTTATAAAAACCCAGAATACACAGTGTGTAATGATAAATACACGCCATGTATCCTTCTGGTCAGGAAGGAAATGTTTTTCTTAAGTACACACCATGTACTATATGTACAATCCGTGTAATCCTTGAACGCGTGACTAACTGTGTGGGTAGAGACACAGGGCTGGGAAAGGTTTGGTGAAACACATCGTGTACTTAGAGTACACACCGTGTTATAAGAGCTGTGTATCCACCTGTGTGACCAACAAAAAAGATGGATGAATCTTAGGTTTTACATGCCACATTCTGTTCTCAAACACTGTGTTATAGTGACCATGAATCTGACCGTGTGACTAATGACACAGGTTGGTGAAATCCTTCTAGTACATTCCATGTCTACATAAAAATACCGTGTAGAGTCGACCATGTCACTGACCATGTGACTAACGACATATATGGTTATGATTTAAGTGATACACACCATGTCTTGGGCACACAAACTTTGTAGAGTTACTCAAGTACAAGCTGTGTGTATAGCCATGTAGAGGAACTCAGGTAGGGGGAAAATGATTAAAGTACATGTTGTGTCCTTGGGAGGAACACACTGTGTGTAGGGGTGTTACATGAATATTTTTGTAAGAAGTAAACGCCCATGAAATGACTTAAAGGGACACACCATGTAGGGTTAATACATGCCGTGTATCCATGTGTTGAAGAACTTTTATGCTTTCTTTATCCTTTTCCTTTCCTGCACTTATAAGTTTTAGTCCTTGATAATCTTGAACTGAGGTGTGCACTTGAACTTGCAGAGTCATGCCACAACAATGTTCTCTGGTTTTATGCCAGATACAGGGCAACAATCAGACACCATACATGGTAGATCGAGGACTACAAGAATATCCTCCCACCGTTGCTATCTTGGCACCAACCGTCATTCCAGACATAGGTGCTGATGAAAAGTTCCGATAAGGCTTCATGAGGTTTATGCAGACCTTCTAGGGAGAAACACATCCTGCCCTATCTATGGAAGAGTTGATATGGGTTTTTCAGTAGAAGAATCCTCCCACTTTCTCAGGGTATAGAGGAACTCAGGCTGTAGATTTGTGGTTATAATCCATGTTATATATCTTCGAACATATGGATATGCCTCTAGAAAAGAAGGGTAACACTCTCTACTTATATTATTTGGGATTCCTCTAAGATATGGTGGGATGTGATCTCATAGGCGAGACACCAGCAAGTTATGGCTTGGGATGAGTTTCAGTGTGCTTTCTATGATTACTTATACCTGGAGACTTTGAGAGCCGATCGAGCCCGAGAGTTCATGAGTATGGAATAGGGTACTCTCTTAGTTATGGAGTAATCTTCTCTCTTCACAGAGTTGTAGTGATTCACAACCATTCTAGGGGTGATGAGTTATTTCTGGAAAGGAAGTTTGAGGATGGTCTTAGGAATGACATCTGATTTTAGGTGAACATCTTCAGGTTGACTTCCATCACCTCCATAGTCAACCAGACACTGATCACGAAGCACAACATGAGGGATTCTGGAGCTGTGATCCAGGGAAGATTTACATCTGGAGTTGGTACACCTCTGACTAACAATAGGAAGTTCCATAGGGAGTCTACGCACGAAGATTTGAGGAGGCATGGTACTTCTTCTAGTAGTCTGGTGGTGTGCTACCAGTGTGGGAAGAGTGGGAATATGAGGCCACTTTGCCTAAAAGACCTATTTGAGTGCTAATCTTTCATAAATATGGGTCATATTAAACATTTTTGTTAGTTTTTATCCCCATCAGCTGGTGATAGGAGTTATGCTATGAATCCATATTCAGAAGTAGGACCACAAGTTTCTCCTTAGTTAGGGAACTAGAGTTCTATAGGACGTTCAGGCCGAGGTGAAGGTCCCAACTGTAGTGGTCAGACACAGGGTTTCTAATAGCTGTATGGTGGATCAGCTCAGGGATCACGATCAGCTTTATAGGGCCACAATACAGGTCAGGATTTTGTGATAGAGCAGATCCAACATGAGTAGGATCCCAAACCATCAACAGTTTGAGGTACGATTCTAGTTGCCTTAGTTATATCTTCTGCACTTTTTGATACAGGGGCTTCCCATAGTTTCATATTTGTTACTGTTGTGGAGATCCTTGGGAACTATATCTTTAATTCTGTTGATATCTTGAAACTGGACACTCAGTTGGGGATAATAATAGATAGTGTACATCAGTTCAAGGAGTTCCCTATTGAGGTTGGTGGGTGTCACTTTTTATGGTACCTTTATGTCTTAGAGATGACGAGATATGATGTCATTCTTAGAATGATCTGGTTAGTTCCTTTATAGGCTGTTGTCGACTGCTATCGTCACAGGGTGAGGTCCACATCACCAGAGGGTGGTTCATTTCTACCTAAGAGAGAATGGGATGTACATGCAAGCATAGATGGGCCTGATCATCATAGGTTGGGAGGAGTTACAGCCCAGATTTCTAGTATATACCCGAATGACTAGGGGACATCACAGATGGACTCTCCTCTAGTGGTCAATCGCTTTGGGGATGTCTTTCTAGAGGAATTTTCAGGTTTTCCTCTAGATCGAGAGGTAGAATTTTCTATTGAGCTTGTTCCAGGAGCATCACTGGTGTCCATTCCTCTTTATAGAATGGATATACCATAGTTATAGGAGCTCAAGAAACAATTTGAGGAGTTACATGAAAAGGGTTTCATCTGACCCAGTACTTCTCCTTAGGGTTTTCCTGTCCTGTTTGTGAAGAAAGTGAATAGTACCCTCCGAATTTGTGTGGATTATCAAAAGATGAACCAGTTGATGATCAAAAACCAATATCCCTTGCTGAGGAATGATGATATCTTTAATCATATTGAAGGATCCAGGGTGTTCTCTAAGATTTAATTGAGATCCGGTTATCATCACTTGAGTGTTAGACCATCAAATATACCTCTTACAGCCTTTCAAAGTAGGTATGGTCTATATGAGTATGTGGTTATTCCATTCGGTCTCACAAAAACGCCTGTAGTTTTTATGGAACTAATGAACCAAGTGTTCCATCTATACTTGGATTTCTTTGTGGTGGTTTTTTGGACGATATCTTAGTGTACTCTCACACTTGACACGACCACGCTACCCATCTTTAGATCATTTTGAGTACACTAAGAGAGCATCAGTTATATGCTAAGATCTCAAAATGGAACTTTTGGATAGACCATTTTCACTTATTGGGTCATGTTTTCTTAGATAAAGGAGTATCAGTAGACCTAGAGAAAGTGAGGGAAGTATTTTCTTGGGAAAAGACAAAGAACGTCTTTGAGGTATAAAGTTTTCTTGGGATAGCTAGTTACTACAAACGTTTCATACATGACTTTTCATGCTTAGCAGCTCCACTAACGAGCCTGACTAATAAAGGCATGAAGTACATGTGGATAGATTCTTGTGAGTCATCCTTTCAGGAGCTGAAAGGGAGGTTGAATTAAGCACCGATACTAGTTTTTCCAAATCTAGTAAAAAGCCATACTATCTAATATGATGCTTCAGGTATCAGGCTAGGAGCAGTACTTATGTAGGGGGAAGGAATCATTGCATACGAGTCTCGATAGTTGAGGTCACATGAGAGGAATTACTCGACACACAATCATGAGTTGGTTGCAGTTGTTCATGCCTTATGCTATTGGATACATTATCTTTTGGGAGATCATTTTTTTAGTTTTCATCAACCACAAAAGTCTCAAGTATATCTTCACTCAGCATGATCTGAATTTGAGATAGAGAAGGTGGGTTTAGTACCTTCAGTCCTTTGAATTTGAGCTTGCATATATGCCTGGGAAAGGCAATACAGTGGCTGATGCATTGAGTAGGATGACTCTGATACAGGCAGTTCAAGAGGCCAGTAGTGAGTGGAAGCTTATGACTATGTTTTATGAGATGCATTTGGAGGTGCACGACAGATAGGGAAAAACACTTTTTTCTTCTGTAGCTGTTACCTCTACTCTGGTTGATTGAGTGTGAATGAGGAAGCTATCAAATGCTGAAGGCCTAGTTATATGTGAGAGTGCGTTATGAGAGAATTCTATTCCTAGATAGACCATAGTAATGAATGATATATTGCATTTTCATGGGCATGTATAGGTGTTAGCAGACATACGCGAGAAGTTGATGCAGGATTTTCATTCTTCAGTCTGGGTGGTTCATCCTGGTGTCACCAAGATGTATTGAGATCTACACCATCAATATTGGTGGCTAGGTATGAAGAGAGTTGTATCAGGTTTTATCATGAGATGTTCCACCTATCAGCAGGTGAAGTCAGAGAATCGGATAACAACAAGGCTTTTACAGCAGTTACCCATGCCCGAGTGGAAGTGGAATGATGATGGAATGGACTTCATGATGAGATTACCAAGACCACCTTGAGGGAATGATGCAATTTGGATTGTCATTGAAAAAATTACAAAAGTTTCACACTTCTTGCCGATCAAGGATAACTTCAGTGTTGATGAGCTAGGAAAGTTGTACATCTAAGAGATTATATATTTACATGGGGTTCTGCACTCTATTGTTTTAGACAGGGATGACCATTTTACTTATCAGGTCTGGCAGGTACTACAAAGGGTTTTGGGTACACATGTACTTCTGAGTACATATTACCATCCCCAGAAAGATGGCCAATACGAGCATACGATTCAGGTGCTATAGGACATGCTTTGAGATTTCATCCTAAATTTTGGAGGTTATTGGGAAAAGTACATATCTCTGGTGGAGGTTTTATAGAATAATAGTTTTCAAGAAACTATTCAGATGGAACCTTATGAGGCTTTGTAAGGTAGGCCATTCCGATCACCCCTATGTTGGATGGAAGTAGGAGAGGGAGCCATACTGGGACCTCATCTTGTTTGGGATACCACAGAGAAGGTGGAGTTGATTTGGAAGAGGATAGATATTGTACAGTCATGATAAAAGTCTTATGTTGATAGACAGAGACGAACTATGGAGTTTGAGGTTAGAGATCAGGTTTTCCTACTTGTCTCACTGAGGTTGTGACACAGGAGGATTAATAGATAGGGAAATCTTTCACCGAGATACGTCGGGCCATTTGAGGTTTTGGAGAGAGTTAGACCAGTTACTTATTAGTTGTAGTTACCTCTTAGGTACCGTTCTATACACGACGTCTTCCACGTTTCTTAGCTCCAGCGTTTCTTCTTAGATCTGTCTCATGTTTTTCAACCCAAGGAGGTTGAGTTGGAGGTGGGAAACTCATTCGAAGAGCATTCTATCTGGATTGTTGATCGCAGCACAAAGGTTCTCCATGGCTGGTCTGTTTCTATGGTACTGGTGCTATGGAAGTACAGCTGAGTACAGGACGAGACTTGAGAGAGGGAGGCCAATGTACGATCGTAGTGGCCAAAGCTGTTCAAGGATTCTTCTTCGCCTCCTTCTTAGGGAAATTTGGGGATGAATTTATTTAAGGGGGGAAGTTTATAAGAATCCAGATCTTAATTTCAGGTGTGGATTTTGTTTTACTGGTGTTTTTGAAAAAAATAGGAGTTTTTGGAATTTTAAATAGTACACATCGTGTACTTAGAAGTACATGACGTGTATCCGGTTTTCACGAGTAGCCGTGTGCTGGCCTTATAACGGCTGAGTACATTGTCATGTGGGGTGACCTAGAAACCACCTAAAGCAGAGGTTGGTTAAGGCATGTACATGTCATGTACATTAAATGAACGCGCTGCGTACTTTTATTTTTATTTGTTAAATCAGACCGGGATCACGTCTCGTTTATATAACTACCTTCTTTTGGATCTGTATTGTCCAGGAGCGACCGAGAGTAAAGATTATTCTCCGAGGCCCCGATCGACCATCTTTTCTCTGAATCAACCATCTTTGATTGCATTGGAATCACCACAGTGAGTTCTTCCTTCTCCTAAATCCTCATCCCTTGATTTATCCTCTTTAGTGATATATTCTTGGTTGAAAATTTTAGACATTTTTGTAGATCTTTGATGTTCTAGGTCGAATCAAAGTCTGGGATTCAACTATATCTATTGTACAATGTCGAGGTAGGTGGTTTGTGCCTTTCCATAGTTTTTTTGAATTATATGTGCAAAATTGATCAATACCCTATTTTAGTGTATTTCACATTTTAGGAAGTTAACCCTATTAATGCCTGCTATGCTTTTTTTTCTTCAGTAAGGATATTGTATTGTAAATAGGGTTTATTTATGATGCTATGGATGTGTTTTCCCATGTTTGATTGTTTTGGCCATTGGGTCCAAAACTGCCTGTTAGGATGCTTTTTTTCCATGCCTAGTGTTGTTAGTATGGAGTGATATTATCTAATATGCTCTGTAGATATTTAGCCAAGTAGTATATTGTGATTTAATTTGGCTGCTGGATATCAGTTGTGCATGATTGCTTTATACAGGGCTGTGGGAACCTGGTGTAGTTAGACCATAGGGGGAATGGATGCTGAGGGATTCCCCAGAGTGTTTTTTATACTTTTCACATTGCGAGACCATAGGGGTATGGAAACAAGTGCTACCTTAGAGTGTATATAGTTCCACATTGCGAGACCACAGGAGGAATTGGACATTGAGTGCTTTCCCAGAGTGTTTGTAGGTTACCGATAAAAGACCATAGGGGGAATTGACGGCGAGTTCTTCCTCATAGATTCTTTGTAAAGCTGAACCAAAGGGGTTAGACTATGAGAACTTCCCATAGGGTTGATTGAGTTTGTTTGGTTGTTTATCAAGTAAATGTAAATGAATGTAGTTGAAAATGTAGGATTGTTTAATTTTGATTTCTTCCTTGTTTATTAATTAATTTTTCATATTGTCTACCATATATATTCATTGATAGTTATGCACATATCTTTGGGTGATTGCCTACTGATATTCTTCTCACACCCTGTTTGGGTCATGATTTTGGGCCCAAACATATTATATTGTTGCAGGTATAGATAAGGGAAAGCGCCCTTATACTTCAGGTACTTGATTATTGTGGAGATGGAGAGCATGGGACCAAGCTGAGGCTTGTGATGCTGCTGGAGTTATTTACCTATTTTCCTTTGTACTTTGGTTTAGTACTGTATTCTAACATTGTTTCTTGTTTGGATGATTTCCTAGATATATGTGACATGCATCATTTATATATGTTCTCCAGTTGTTTATCTACTTATAGTCTTCCACTGCTTAATGTTGCATGTTATTATTACTACTTCCGCTACTGTTATCGGTTTATTTACTCTATGTTACTCTACCAATGTGGGCATAGTTTCCCAACTATCACACCCAAGGATCTCACTACTAGTCGGTAACCTCTGGCATTCAGGGAAATGCGCTTGAGACCATGTGACCAACCGGGTATTGAGCACCTTTGGGTGGCACCTAGAACTAGGAAGTTACAGTAGGTACCCTGCACCAGCTAGTAAGTGCAACTTACACTTCTTCACCTTCAACATGAGTCTCCTTGAATTACTTTTAAGGTAACCTATTTATCTTATAACATCATTCCAAGTTATTGAGACATGAATTAATATATTTCCAAGTATTTAACCAGATAAAAAATATGCCTTTGAAATGAAATTATGATCATTATTAAGACTATCGATGACATGTCTTAAAGTTTATATGATATAACTGAAAACCACTAAATGAAAATTTTAGTGTGATAAATATGTTTTTTGTGATCATGAAAAAACTATGATTGTGAAAAAACTATGATAATTGTTTGTGATCATGAGGAAACTAGGATTTATAGCTCACCCCTTTCTTATGTATGTCCCTAGGTTATGTCTTGTATTATTAGAAGATCGATGGAATATAAGAGAATGTTTTGGAGTTTTTAAATAATATTTTTGTACCTATGTTTCAAGTAATTGCGCTATGTATCTAATTACCAGAAGGCATTGGGAATCATGATATTTTGGGATTATATTATGTGTATATTTATGTAATAAATCCTAAATTAAGGTGTATTAAAGATATGGGTTGTCACACCTTCATGAAGATCTAATGGTATTAAAAGAGGGGAAAATGACACTTTCCGCCCATCAAACATAAATATGGTGAAACTCCTCCTCCTTCACCCTTATTGATTGCATATACCATGGATAAAACCCATTTTACTTTCCTCTTATCCTTTGATAAAGGGGTTATTTTAGGTTATTATTTAATTATTTAAGGCATGTCATTCCATTTGGTTACCTATTTTTTATCTTCTCCCATTATCTTCTTAATTTTAGGTTTACTGAAATAGCTATTCAGTGCTGATTACATCAGAGATAGGTGGAATCATTTGTTATTCATGGTGTTTTTATATGGGTTGTGTTGAGGAGATCCTGTGATGATATCTTCTATATAGTTTTTATAGAGGTGTGCCCCCACATTTATTTTTATGAGTCCTTTAAATTAAATTAAACTGATATTGGTTTTGTGACCACGTTTTAGATATTTGGACTAAAACATGGTCAGGAGTATGTTGCATGCTATTGGTGAGCATTTGGTTGTGGTTTCAGTGCGATGAAATCGATCTACGAGCTTATTGGTAGTTATTAATTTTTGAATTAAAAATTAAAACTGTTTATAATTATTTATATTTAATTATAATTTTATTCAAATTAATTAATTTGGTGGTGTGTATTTGAGATAGGGCCTCGAGTGGTTTGGAAGATGGTCAGATGGTCTTGGTGAGCCTTGTTGAGAACTGCTGATATACTTTGAAAATGAGATTTATTTTAGAATAAGGTAGGTGATCCTTATGATTATACCCCTTGGAATTATGAACTACTTATATTTATATGGTATGTGTGTCCCCACCACATCATGCAGTGGTCCTTTTAAAAATTTTAAGTTGTTTATATAAAAATCGAAGCCTACAATTGAATCAAAAAAGGTTATGAGGGCCCCAATGGTCCCTCTTGTACTATATAAACTTATCAACCACCAATGTATGGAGATATAAATTTATACTAGAGCCTCAGAATATAGAAACCCTATGATGGAAAATAATTATCTAAATTGAAATGAATTGGGGGTAGTGACCCAATGATAAGTAACCTAGTGATCCCTAGGTAGCAAGGAGTAGTAGCTTGGGATGCATGGATAAGGGTTTTTCCATGAGGGATGATCTAGATCCATCGATCTCATTCAGATAATTGCTGGTCCAGTGTTCCTCATCCCTAGGATGTTAATATTTGGGTGTTTAGACCTTGTAAAGACTAGCTGATGGGATAGGTGTTGAAACCAACCTAGTACCCCTAGGAAAGGGAATGGTATTTATAATTAACCAAACTTTCATAAATGAAATTACATTTTTAATGAATAAATTCCATATTACATAATGTATTTATAGAAAACACATTCAATATTTAATTTGTTATTTCTAAATGTTATAAAATATGACTGTAATTTTTCTTCCTGGATTAAAAGATCATTAATCATCAAAACCATTGATAATACATCCATTATATAGAGAAAATTAAAATTAGTATATATTAAGGGTTACGATAAAGTCTAATTGTCACATATAGAAGAAGCGATGACATCGACCAGTGGGATCTTACAAAAAAATTCCCATTTATTACAGCTTCTAGTGGAGATGGAATCATTGAGATTTTTACATAACCAAGCCCAATCCAAGATTCAATAACTAAAAATTTATTAAAACCATTTATGATATACGTTCAAGTGTATCAATATCATGAACCAAACCATATTTACTTAACCACCCCAAGAAAGTACCACCATAGCACACTTTACCCTTAGATCGTACACTGGTGTAATAAGGGGTTATGTATCTTGAACCTGGTAGTATAGTTTTGTATATTTTATATTTCATAAAATAATGATTAAATTTATACCTTTTAGCATTAATTTATATATATTATTTTATAATTAATTTGATAAAAAATTATATTTTGATACAAATAATCCAAAATTTCTTTTTTGGGAAATATTTAGTTTTAATTAAAACACACTTATTGATAAACTCATGAATATTTAAATAAATTTTATTTTAATTAAATAATATTTATTTCAATATAAATAATAATATAATTTAATTATGTACAATGTAATTTTTATAAGGGTTAGAAATCTATTAGTTTCATAAAAATAAGTATTTTCCAGTAAATAAGGATTTTAACTTAAATGAATAAATTATTATATTTAGAAATTTTTTTTGGTAAAATAACTATTATTTTTTAAATAATCTCATAAAAATTATCCAATAGTTAGTTTTTTAATAATTTTCTGAGATAGTTGATTTTTTGGGTAAAAATTAAATACGGTAAAAATATACAGTATGTATTGTGACATCATAATATCCCAAAAGTGATGTAATAAATACTATAAATGTACCCCAGTACCAAAAATACATTTTCCATTACAAAATTTGTTTTTGAAGTTATTTTATTAATTTAACAAACCTAAAATGAATCCTCTAAAACCTATATTATATTATGAGGTTTAAAAAAAATTATTTACGAATACGACTCACTTACATATAATGAATGGTATTATTTTAAGGATTAACATTATTATAATAATAAAACATTAAAACCCACTCTTATTTGGTAGAAACCATGGAAAAACCCTGATAAGGTTTTTAAATTATTTTATCACTTAGTTTCCAAAACCTAAGTTTAGAAATTAATAAAGAACCCCTCTATTTTACTATAATAACCCAACCAAAATACCATTATTCTTAACTTATAACCATTTTATAATTAATTTAATCATAATAAACCTCTCTAAATCCATCTCAAAGTCTTACCAAGCTCTTAATAATCCCTTCCCAGGCTTTTAAAATCACCCTCTCAAGGTAATGGATTTTATTCCTCTTCTTTTTATTCATGTATTTTGTTCATATTAAGCATTTTGATTTTTAATTTTTCATATTTTAATGTGTTTTTAAACATAATTTTACTACCGTTATTATGACCATATAAGGATATTAAACCTTTCACTCTCATTAAACCCTTCCATGAAACTTTATGTACACCTGTTATGCTGCTGAAATTATCCCATGAATTTGCACACCCAACTATTTTATTATGAATGCCCACTACCATTTTCACTCAAGGGTATTAACCTAGATGTACCTATGATTTATTTATTTTAACTCTTATGTATTTAAATATTACTAATTTATCTTAGGATTAAATGTTATGATATATTTTCTTATGTTGTATGATCTATGTGGAACAAAAATATGTATACTTAATATAAATGTGAGAGGTGGATGCAGAATTATATTGTACTCCAATGCATTTTTTAATGTTTTTATCTCATGAGATACCATGTATGGTACACAATAAGTTATCCTAATCTCAATATTTTATTATTATCATTGATTATACTCAACTAATTATTTTTATGTCCTGTTTTATATTGTTGCCACATTCCTATGTTTCCTTGATGTTATCACATTATATCATGATTTGATGATCATGTTTATGGTTGTACACCTTTTATGTCACCTTGATATACCTATTGACTCATATGTATTAATTTCTTCATGTTATTCATTATTTATTATATTACTCATCTTTATAGATCACCCCTTTCTTATGTACATCCATAGGTTATCCCGTACAGTTTTAGAAGATCAATGGATTATAAGGGAATGTTTTGGAGTTTTTAAAATAATGTTATTGTACCAATGTTTTAAGTTATTGTGATATATATCCAATTACCCAAATACACTAGAAATCACAATATTTTGGGATTTTATTAAGCATATATTTATGCAACAAATCATGAAATAAAGTTTATTAATGATATGCATTGTAATAGTTGGTATTAGAGAAAGGTCTAGTCGTTTTTGGGGTTTAGGGTTAGAAAACCTTATTGAATTACTTATATATAATAATAAACATCATATAATATCCCTAAATCTTGGTAAAGTATAAAGTGAGTGGTTTACAGGAAACATAATCCATATCCGAATACTACAAGTGGATATGGCTCTGACATAGTTATATCTAGGGGTAATAACCTAGAAAAGGGTGCATTGGGTATTATCTCAATCATCACCTAGTGTATGATAAATTGTTCTTTCTACACAATTTTTTGATAATCATATGGGATATAAATTGGTAATTACACAATCTCTTTATGAACCATTTTGAAGGGAATAAAAATGCCTATGAAATTTTATGTTGGTAAATAGTTTATGGATTACTTTGATTGGAACCTAGAAATTCATCAGTTAAGAAATAAATTAAATTTATGAATTATCCCTTAAATATTCATAGGTTTTCTTTTAAGTATATAAATTTTTTAAAAGTATCATCCCTAAGTTAATTTTTGTTGAAGTAGATGATTATCATCAGAATCAAATAGATAATGATAGATTTATTGTCCTTTTATGAACTTCAAATGTCCTATATAACTGTGGCTATTTTAATTCTTTAATATTAAAAAAGTTTTATAAAACTATTTAAACAACACCTCAAAACCTAGAATTCAATTTATCAATGAAAATGGAAAATGGGGAAATTATTGCATGCAAGGCATTTAACTTATCCCCTATCAAAATTTGCAGGTTGATTTTCATATGAAACTTTGTGATACTCCCTTTATTAAAATTCAATTATATTATGGGTATGGATTTATTTTACTTATATAGTTACAACATAAATTTTTGAGATAAAGAAATTACCCCCTTTATCTCAAATCACCCTTAGATTCTATAGAAGTATAATAAGTAGGATGAATCTATTTTGGAATCCTTATATCAAGAAGGAATATCATTTCCATATGAGAAATAATATCTAGCTCAAATTCATATGAATAAGGAAATTATCATCCTTTATGACATTCTAATTGTAGAAGAATATATCGAGATGTTTCACAAAGAATTTCCTAGTCTTCCTCCAGGCCGATAGGTTGAGTTATCAATTGAAATTATACATGAAAAAATTCCAATATAAAATACTTCATACAAAATATACAATATTGAACTTAAAGATATGGATAAACAACTACAAGAGAATCTAGATAAAGGTTTTCTACGCCCAAATACTTCACATTGAGGTGTATTGGTCCTTTTTTTCAATAATATGGATGGTTCAATATGCCTATGCATTTATTACGTGATATCAATAAGATCGTGATAAAGAAAAAATATCATCTACTAAGAATTAAAGACTTATTTGGTCAACTATGAAGATCCCATTATTTCTATAAGGTGGATATCAGGTTGGGATATTATCAAGTAAAGTTGTATAATGATTATATTCCCAAGAATTATTTTTATAATTTATGGGAAATATGAGTTCATAATGATGCCATTTGGATTTTCTAATTATCTAACTATCTTCACAGACTTAATGAATAGAGTCTTTAGATATTACTTGGAAAATGTGTGGTTTATTTATAGGAAATATTCTTATCTACTCAAAAATAAGGTGGAACAGAAGGAACATTTGGATGATGTGTTAAAGACCTTTCTAAAGGAAAATTTTTATGTCAAGTACACTAATTATGTGTTTTGGATGGAGAAAGTGACATTCCCAAGCCATGTTGTCACCTATAAAGGGATATTTGATTATCCTTTGAAAACTTGGGTAATTAAAGGATGGAACCGACCAAAATCTGTGATGGAGATCTATAGTTTCCTTAGATAATATTGGTAATATCGTTGATTTATGAGAAAGTTATCACAATTTTCAATCCCACTAACCAATATAACTCGGAAGGTAGTGAAATTTTCCTAGAGAAATGAATATGAGGATAAATTTAAAGAGTTAAAGAAGAGGATAATCAGTAAAATTGTTCTCATATTACCCTACAGTGGGGAAGGATTTATGATCTAAATTGATGCATAAAAAAATTCTAGGTTTTATACTCCTAAATAATGACAATGTGACAAACTATTCCTCTATAAAATTAAATATCCATGAGTATAACTACTTCAAACATGATATAGAATTGGATAAAGTATTTTTTTCATTGAATATTTGATGATATTTTCTGTAAAGTGAAAATTATGACATATATACAGATCATAAAAGACTCAAGTACATATTCACATA
This sequence comes from Viscum album, assembly GCA_963277665.1. Classification (NCBI taxonomy): domain Eukaryota; kingdom Viridiplantae; phylum Streptophyta; class Magnoliopsida; order Santalales; family Viscaceae; genus Viscum; species Viscum album. The sequence continues at coordinate 1,317,649,094 of OY728119.1, read as the reverse complement.
AAATGAGATAAATATGAACCAATGAAGGTGGTTTGATCTGATCAAGGATTATGGTTGTTCAATCCATTACTATACCGAGAAAGAAAATAAAGTGGAAGATTCATTGAGTAGAAAATATTTAGAAAACCTATATATGATGAGAAATAAAAGGGATGAAATATTCTTGGAAATACAAAGGATATATATGGACATTATAAAAAGAACATCATCTTACCTTTCTCAAATAAATTCCTAGACATCAATTATTGAGAGGATGAAGTAGGCCCAAAAAGATGATGAGAATTTATAGAGGAAGGTAATGAATATTCTAGAGTTCAAATTTTATAAATATGGAGTTATAAGGTTTGGAACTTGGATATGTGTCCCATAAAATCCATAACTAAAGAGGGATATTCTGGATGATGATCATAACTCATACTTCTCTATTTATCTAGGAATCACTAAGATTTATAGAGATATAAGGAAAATATTATAGTGGGATAATATAAAGAGAGAGATTGTAAAATTTATATCTTGATGTACGACATGCCAATAAGTCATGGATTAATGATTTAAGACCAAGAGTATGATGTAACCATTTCCTTTACTAGTATGGAAATGGTAAAACATAACCATGGATTTCACTTTAGGAATACAAAGACATATAAAGGTAATAAATCCATTTGGGTGGTATTCGATCACCTTATAAAGTCAGTGCATCTCATTTATATCAAGAAAGAATTATCACTTGACCAACTCACTAAGATATATATCAGAGAGGTGGTAAGACTTCATGGAGTATCACTCTATGTTGTATTTGATCAATATATGAGGTTTACCTTAAGTTTTTGTAGAATCCTTCATCAATATTTAGATATAGAACTAAGTTTTAGTACTACTTATCACCCTCACATGGATAGTTAGTTTGAATGAACCTTTAAAACTCTATATGACACTATGAGATACTATTCAATGGAATTTAAAGGATGTTGGGATGAAAACATTCCCCTAGTAAAGTTATTATATAATAAAATTATTCACTATAGTATTAAAATAACACATTATGGGGATTTTTATGGGAAGAGGTTTCAAAATCCCACATTCTAGGACCAAGTTAGAGAGAGGAAGTTGATATGACTTGATCTTATCCAAGAGATGACATGGACTGTTCAAACCATCCAACATCATATGAAATCTGTGCAAAGTTAACTGAAAATATGCATATAAAATCATCTATGATACCTAGAGTTTAAGATCTAAGATAATGTTTTCCTTCATATATCACTATAGAATAAAGTCATGAGGTTTTGGAAGAAGGTAAACCTTAGTACTAGATACATCGTCCCCTTTTATATCCTTGATAGAATTGGATAGTTTACCTATCTACTACCAATCCCACCTAACCTATATTTAGTACATGATTTTTCCAGGTATCCCTCTTGAGAAAGTATATATCAAACCAATCACATTTACTTAATCATTTAGTGTTACCTTTATATAATGATATTTCATATGAGGGGAATCTGGTGAAGATATTAGATCGTAGATACTAAGTTATAGGAAATAAGACAACACACCTAGTCAAAGTATTGTGGTAGAACAACAAGTTTGAGGAGAAAACATGATAACTATAAGAGGTGATGAAATATAAGCACCTTCATCTGTTTTAGTGAACTAAATATAATTTATCATAATAATTTTTTGAAGGGGTGAAGAATTTAATGAAACAAGATTTCATAAATTAAATTCTCTTATGAATGTATAAATTCCTTATTAAGTAATGTAGTTATAGAAAATACATGTTGTATTTCGTTTTTTATTTTAGAATTTTATAAAATATGGACATAATTTGTTTTTTGGGCCTAAAAGACCATTAATCATCACAAAAATTGATAATATATCCATTATACAGTGACTATTAAGATTATTATATATCAAGGGTTATGATAAAGTGTAATTAACACATAAAAAATAAGTGTTGGCCTCGATTTGTAGGATCATACCCTATGAATCCCATTTTTTAGAGTTTCTGAAATAGATGGAATCATTGGGATTTCCCTTGACTAATCCCAAGTTGAAATTAAAAAACTAAAACTTGAGAAACATCATTTATGGTATAAGTTCAAGCTTATGGAGATAATAAACCAAATCATTTTTTCCGAACCATCCCAATAAAGTACCATTAAATCGCACCTTACCTTTAGGACGTACGCTGGTCTAATAAGGTGTTATGTATATCAACCCTAGTAGTTTGAATTTTTAATTTTCTTTTTGATAAAATAATTATTATTTTTATCCCTATCATTTTTAATTTTTATATATGAATATATAATGGGTTTTATAAAAATTATATTAAGATACAAAGAAACCAAAATTGATTTTTTGTGAAATATTTAGTTTAAATTAAAACACACTTTTTGATAAATTGAAGAATTTATATATAAATGTTAATTTCATTAAATATTCTTATAAAATAATATTTATTTAAATAATAATAACAATATAATTTAATGATGTCCATTTTAATTTTTATAAGGGCTAGAAATCTATTAGTTTCATAAAAACTAGTATTTTTTAGTATATAAGGTTTTTTATTTTTTAGTGTATATTTTCCTATTTAATTTTTGTTTCAAAATAAATATTATTTTTTAAATAAACATGTCTAAATTTTCTAATGGTGATTTTTTGATAATTTTTTGATACTATCAATTTTTCGAGTAAAAATTAAATAGAGTATAAATATAAAGTATGTATTATGACAATATAATATCCCAAAAGTGTTTTAATAAATACTATAAAAGTAGTAAAAATTAAATATAGTATAAATACTATATAAGTAGTAAAAAAGTGACATCATAATACCCTAAAAAGTTATTTAATGAATACTATAAAAGTAGTAAAAAGAAAATATATTTCCCATTTAAAACTTGTGTTTTGAAGTAATTTGATTAATTTTACAAACCTACAATTAATCCTTCAAAACCTATATTTTATTTTATGGTTTTAAAATTATAAATTTATGATAACGAATCATTACCACATAATCAATAGTATTATCACAAGGAGTTAGGTTCTTAACCTAATAAAATATAGAAAACCACTCCTTTTAGTAGAAATCAGTGAAAAACATGGTAAGGTTTGTGGTTTTGATTATTTTATCACTTAGAGTCCAAAACCAAAGTTTAGAAATTAATAAAAATTTACCTTCTATTTTTTTATAAAAACCCACCCAAACTCTCATTAATATTCATTAAAAACAATTTAATAATTAATCTACTTGGACTCTACCTCTCTAAATCCCTCCCAAGTTGTTCCCAAGCTATAAATAATCTCCTCGCAATATTTTAGAAGCATACTCTTAAGGTAATGGATTTTATTTCTATTTTTTTCATGTATTTTCTTCATATTAATACTTTTTATTTCCAATTTTCAGGTTGTAATGTGTTTTTACAAATACCTTTACTACCCTTATGATTCCCATTAGATGATCACTTTAAACCTTCCATGAACCTTTATTCACACCCTTTTTGTTGTTGAAATTATACTGTGATTTTCTATGCCTAACTTTTGTATTGTGAACACCCATCCTGATTTCCAATCAATGGTATTCAACTCAATGAACCTATCCTTCATTGATTTGGGACTTACATGTATGTACCCCATACTTCTTAATCATGGGATTAAATTTGATGAAAGATGTTCTTATTTTGAATGATCTTTATGGCACACAAATGGATATTCATAATATGAATGTGATAGATGGGGAAAGAATTATGTGTACCTATAATTAATTGGGTAATATTTTTATCTCATGAGATAACATGTATGGTGCACAAGAAGTTATCCTAATAATATTATTATGGTTTAGCCGTTGGCTTTGAATTATGCATATGATTTCATGTTTTATGTTATTTTCACATTACTATATTGCCTTGATGTTATCACCTAATATCATGATTTGATGTTCATGTTTATGATTATCACCCTTTTTTAAACCTTGATATTCCTCTTGATTCACATGTATTACTTTCATCATGATATGCTTTTATTATCACCTTATTAGGCTTTATAGATCACCCCTTTGTTATGTACATCCCCTGGTTATTCCATGTAGTTTTAGAATATAAATTCAATATAATAGAATATTTTTAAGTTTTTAAATAGTGTTATTATACCCATGTTTCTAGTTATTATTTTATGTATCTAATTATCCAAATACACTAGACCTCATGATCTTTTGGGATTGTATCAATTATATATTTACGTAATAAATAATGAAATAAAGTGTATTAATGATATGGGTTGTCATAGACTTACGACCATATACCTAGTGTGACTTTACTAGGAGTCCATGAAGACCTTGATGATACCTAATGGACTATTTTAGGTGCCTATGTGACTTGTGACCTCAATGATAGGTTGGACATGATAATGGGTAGATATGGTATTGGATTTAACCTTACCGATGATGTGATCTTGAGAGCATGTGGATTGAGGTGATGGATTCAAGCATTTATCCAACCCCTACCATGTATTTAAGATTTCACCTCTTTACTTTGACACATATATAGATTCCCAAATGTGATAACCAGGACACAACCTATGGACCTAATTAAATATGATGGTGATGTTTTGGATTCCTAGAGGTACTTCTTAGGATCTAGATTTTGAGCATTGTGTGATACTATTATGATACAACTTGGACGTGATAACATCGTTGTGGATATGCATTGTGTATATTGGGATCCTATTATTGATCCATGTTAAGAATTTATAGGACTCTAAGATTTAACATCAGTTCTTCATGGGATTCCTTATAATGCATGAGTCCTTAAGATTCTTAACATGTCAAGGATCCAGCCATTTAGGCTTTTGGTTTTTTTTATTATAATTTTTATGGGATTCCTAGGTTTCCCTTATGATATGTACATTTGATCCAGTGAAACTACTTTTATATTTTTGGGATCCCCTGAATTCATGGGATTTGTTCAGTAGGAATGATTACATGGAGTTGATTATGTTCAGTGATTTCCTAGAATGCTTGGGAATTGGTTTCAAGATTGTTGATATGGAGTTGAGAGAGATGCCTAGGATGCCTAATATCTGGTCATTGATCCATTTATGATGAAATATTTGATTGTTTGATCTTGATATTTATATGTTCCTGGGTGACACCCTAGGATATGGTATTTATATGGCCGACACAATATCGTGACATGCTCAGAGACACCCTGGCATTGGATAAAGTAGGTATGGTTGATCAAGGTTGTTTGACCCATAGATTGATGGTGGTTTATTTATTTATTATTTTATCAATCCATTATTATTATTTATATCATGTCACATGAATACACACTACATATAATTGTTATATATAGGACCACATTGGTGGTTCCCTACTGAGTTATATACTCACACCCTCCTCAGGTAACCATGACACTTAGGTACCCAAGAAGACATCTCACTTGTCATAAATATAGGTTGGGTAGAGTAATGGTATAATGTTGGTGATGAAGATGAGTAAACATGAGTAGGATTAGAGACTGGGATTGAGGAAAGTCTTTGGGATGTGGTTGATCCTCTTGTACTTTCATTTTATTCTTTTATTCTATCTTTATTTTTATACCTGATTATCCTAGTGTGGGATTATCATTATATGACTACATTAATTCCACATTGTATATTATTAGTGGTTATATTGTTTTATTTATACTTAAAATATGATGTTTAATATTTATTTATGATACTTGGTTATTTTATCCGTTACTATACACTTTAATTTGGGGCTCTTTAGACCCCCACTGCTAGTCTTAACCTCTGGAATTTGGGGAGGATTGCCTGAGGTCATGTGAAAAACCATGATGGGTAACCAATTGAGTAACCTATAACCTAGTACATTAAAATATATAAATTAAGGTTTTAATACCATATCCCATCCCATTTAGCAACTCATTGAAAAATCATTACATTGTCCAACGTAATTGTTTTTCACTCAGTTCCTCCCAGTTCTATCCATTTAATAAATCCAAAAGGGTTAATGTGAGTAATAAAAAACAATATATTTATAAAACTAGAGTAAAAATCATATGAATTTATAAAATAAAACCTAATATTTATTACTCCATGACACATTCATTTCAACCAATGACACTTTTGATTCAACATAGGTCTCATTGTGTTGAGTTCTATTTTATTTCTTAAACAAATCCCAAAAAATAACTAGACCCTGATCTTACCAACCAAAAATGATCCAAATATGACATATATATATATATATTACATCATATTCATTAAATAAAAATTAAATATCATAATTAAAACACATTCCTATAGCCCAATGGTTTAATTACTTTGGAGATTAGGTACCTAACCATATTATTACATAATAATTATTCAATATCTCACATAAAATTCTCCATAAAAGATTTTATCCTAGAAATAATCATTGATATATGTTCCTAGGGAAGTATGAAACATATCAAAAAAATGTTAGATCAAAATATTATTAAGAGGAAAAAACATATCAATGACTTAGAGAAGATTTATAATTAGATATTAAACATGTGGGAACACATGAACATGGAAAAAAATACCTAATTAATTGAATAATATGATGTAAGTAGAAAAACTAATAATGAGACATGATAACATATTCATAGATCAAGACATAAGAATGTATAACCATAGATGATTCATCATGGATGTATAACATATAACATGGAATATGAAAGTGAAATCAGAAATCATGAATCATTGCGACCTAAATTAATAATGTGGCACAAGAATAAGTACAGAAAATCATAACATATATCACTGTCGACAACCCAAAAATTAATATCATAGTTGAGTAGGATAAAAACTTATGTCCATAACATTATATATTGGGTTGACCACCCATGTCTTATAACATATTGGACTTGGGATAACCACCCATATGTTCCTAGGGAAGTATGAAGCATATCAAAAAAATGTTAGATCAAAATATTAGTAAGAGGAAAAAACATATCAATGACTTAGAGAAGATTTATAATTAGATATTAAACATGTGGGAACACATGAACATGAAAAAAAAATACCTAATTAATTGAATAATATGATGTAAGTAGAAAAACTAATAATGAGACATGATAACATATTCATAGATCAAGACATAAGAATGTATAACCATAGATGATTCATCATGGATGTATAACATATAACATGGCATATGAAAGTGAAATCAGAAATCATGAATCATTGCGACCTAAATGAAGAATGTGTCACAAGAATAAGTACAGAAAATCATAACATATATCACTGTCGACAACCCAAAAATTAATATCATAGTTGAGTAGGATAAACACTTATGTCCATAACATTATATATTGGGTTGACCACCCATGTCTTATAACATAGTGGACTTGGGCTAACCACCCACATCCCATAGTATTCTCATGAGATATGAAGATTCACCCATTGCATTAGAGGTATATAAAATTCAAGTCCAAATATCACATAATGAGAGACTATATTTTTTTTACCATATGAAATAAATAATGCATAAAAAATTGAGTAACCAATGAAAGAATAATGATTTTACAATAGTTTCATGAGATACTGTATAAGAAGAAATTAAGAATTAGATTGAATGATATCTAAATTTGAATTAGTCAAAATAAATATAATATAATATCATTTATCATTTGAAACATGAGTGATATGAAATAATAAATTATAACAAATCTATTGAGTAAAGAAAGGAAAACTGAAGAGAAAACTTGAAAGTATTTTTTTATGTTTTGATAAAACTTTTTTAAAACAAAGTTAAACGTTACTTTAAAAATTATTCTCAATAGGTGAAAAAAATAATTTCAAGAATTTTTTTATCAATAACTTTAAAATTAATAAAACCATGGAAATAAATAAATCTAAAGATAAGAAATATAAATTATTAGATAAAAAATACATGAAAGTTGAAAGAAATATCTTTTCATGTTTTTTTAGCAATTTTAAAGAAATCCAAAATGTTAAAATAATCTTAAAAATTTATTTTTAATAAAGATAAAGTGAAATATGAAAGTTATATATTAAAATACATATGTAAATTTGAAAATAATAAGAAACAATATTTTTGGTACCAAAGAATATTTATATAGAAGATAAATTTATAATACATAAGATGAAAATTATTCGTTATATTTTTTTTAATTAAGAAATAAATAAAATAATAAGATTTTGATATAAAAATTTAATTTAACTCAAGACAAATATAAAATACAATATGAGATAGAGAAAGTGAAGAATATAATAAAAATAAAATAACATAGTTAAGTAGAAAGAGTGTGACTTAATGAAAATGAGGTTTAGTAAAGAAAAAACCTTACCTTGGAGTCCTGATTGGTTTGGAGTGCTCCAACTTCTTATATAGTCTATTTAGGTTTATTATTCATCTATATAAAACAATTATTTATATTTTTAACTTAACACTATTCATTTATGTAATGTCCTTAGACTTTCCAAGTACATTAATCCTTGTTTTTATGACTTATTTAAGATTGTTTTTGAGTTATGATTCTAAGTATCTAGTAAACTTTGTGTGGTTTTAGAAGGTTTTATAGGACTTTAAGAGTGATCATTGTTAAGGAAAAACATAAAAAATTCCCTAGTTAACCACGAGGATTATTGGGGAGGAGTAGTGGGTGGCTCATGGATGTTACATGGTTAGAACTAACCATGAACATGGAATTAAATAATCCAAAAAATATTATTTTAGCCAAAACATTTACTAAAACATCTAATTATTTTTCCTACAGTTAAAGATATTGAACATAGGGACTCCTTTGGATCTTCTTAGTGAATTACTTTCTACCAGAGAGAAAATATGTTGGATATAAAATGTCGGTCCTGGGGATATCAAGGTAAACAATCTTTTGTCCTCTATTATTATTATTCTTAATAGATATTCTCTCTTCTCCTTGGAAGAGATCCTATATCTAAAATTTCATGGTTGAATCTAGGAATTTTAACATGAGTTAAAGTGGATACTTCTAGATTTGAAGAAAAAAGATGTAAATCTAGTTTTTATTGATAATTCTTAGATTCATCTTAATCCAATAATTACGTTGGAACTTACTGGGTAAGTCTAAACTAACCCTAGTCCTTTAAATGTTATTCTTCTCGGATATATGATCTTGAATAATCATGTGCTGGTTTAGAGTTTGTTTTAAGGATAATTGGTGTGCGAGATTGATTCAGTTAGAAAACCTTCATGATGAGACTTGATATGATTAAGGTAGAAAGTTCCTTAATATGTTATAGAAATGTTATAGAACTATATGATATAACATGATTTTTATTTCATGTGTAGCCCATAAGACCGTTCTTGATCTTACATGATTTTGAGTATGTATAACTCAATACTTTCCTTATTGTGGATTGTGTATGTATATATTTGTATGTATTGTAGACTTTTTATATCTGGTACCAAAGGGATAAGTGGAATATTCATGGTTTTGTTAATCCCTTAGAGGTAGAACATGTGCGATGTGACACGTGAGGATTATGGTGAGGTATTGAATGATAGATGGCAGGGGATGATGGCCTTATTGCTTGATCTGATATTTTTTGGATAGGTATAATGGCCTTGTGGATTAGGTTAAGATAATTGATAAGGTATGATGATCTTGTGGCATGAGATAAGATAGTTAGTGGGGCCATGATATCCTTATGGGCTGACTTGAGTCATTATGTCCTTATAGCCTATTCTAAGACTTAGATTTTCTTTCTGACCTATTATGGGATTCATAACAACCAGGCATAAATTTTCTTATGATATAGAGCTAAAGAAGGCGTTCTTGTGATTTTTGGCATCCTAATTAGCATAAAATGACCCAATATGTGATTTTTTACCTATGAATTTACTTTCCTATCATTACATACATTTTATATAAATACTTTACTTATGTTAAGGATAGATTGGTTATGTCTTAATACATTTATACTCACATATTTCATAGGAATCATAGTTCATGTGCATAAATTATAGTCATGGATCCAATAAAAGGAAAGGGCCCTGTGTTGATTGGATGAACTAGAGGAGTATGGTAGATGGGTGAGTTATAGTGGACTTTGGTTTCTTATTGTATCGACTCTTATTATCTTCCATCTCATTTTCTTTATTAATAAAATTATAGTTGGATAGTTGTTTGGTTGTATCATATGACATATTGATACAACATGGTTTATGAAATTTACTTCCATTTTAGTATTATTTTGTTTTATTATTACTTCCACCTATATATTTATTGGTTAGATATATGTATCATGGTAATAGTATCCCCATGTTTCAATTTAGGCCCTCATAGCTAGTCAGTGGCCACTTGCATATGGGGAGGTGAACATGAGGTCATGTGACACTTTGACCTAGACCCAATTATTTGGGTTGGTGAATTAAAAAAATGGTATCAAATATTTATTTCCATTGGATATGATTTCAGAGTTTGGTAGAAAGAAGATTGAATGGTTGGGACTCAGGTAGGGGAGTTACACTTATACCTGACAAGATCATGTGTAATAGACCTCCGAGTTATTAAGGAATGATGGATTACTATTATTAATTGCAGTATTACTTTTTCATATTTAACTTAATTAGTTTTGTGTAATTATGGTTTATGGGATTTGGGGGAGTTCATGCATCATGGTTAGGTATGTAGGTTCACATGTCATATACCTATTTACTTTTAATTGATAAAGGTTTAGTGAATTAAAAGAAAGTTATAATATATTTTTTATTCCATTTTGATGTGATATTTATGACATATTATTATTTGAGCCTGATCATACTATATCTAGTTATATGTATATGACTATGACTAATGTTCAAGTATTATAGAATTGGGCTTATGTGTAATGAAATGAGTTATGCATTTTAGTCATAATGTAGTATTAAACACATTGTCATGAAATGTCAAATTTAATTGGTTTTATTTGATTATATGTGGTATAGGTAATACCCTAGGTCATATCTCAAGGATAATTGGTGGTTTATATTTTGTGTATTCAATAAAAATAAATAAAAATGGGGATGGTTTTGAAAATAGTTTTTAAAAAATAACTGAATTTAAATAGTTTAATGGTAAAAAAAAGTAGGTTTTCAAAAATATGAGAAAAAGGAGAAATTTTTAGTTCACTAAACACATTCCTAGTTCATTGTTCTTAAATATTAATTTAGGTTTGGAGTATGTATTTGATTTAAATTAATCAAAATTTTGATTACATTCCAAGATTTTATATCAATGCATGTAGAACTAAACCTCAACATAACAATCATATTGAAAAGGTAATGATCTTATTAATGATATAATAACTTAAAATAAAATTTAAGTCTCAAATAATTGGTTAAGAAAAGTATTATTGTGTTTTTTAATCATAAAAACACAAGTCATGCGCTTAAAACCTCACATCGATTGGTTAAAATTAAAGAGCATTCCATTTAGTCAAATCAAAAAAAGAATTAAAATAAGTATCAAAGTAAGATACTTCTAAATAAAAAGTAAAAAAAAACATAAAAGATTAGAAATAAAAGTTTTAAAATTTCATTTACTATATGTGTAGCTCCATCCCATTGAACTCCCACCATTTAGCCCGCCATCAAGAGGATGATGAAGCTCAGGTGGATCTACTTCTTAATTTCATCACTTCATATGACGATAGAGAGCTATAGAATCCCTATGATGATGATAGGACTCCTCTAGAACTATAAAATGGAAAAAATTAACTCCTTGGTAGAACACACAAATGAGGTGCCCATGATTTCCATTTATAGCCAAAATGGGAAGTTGTTTTGGGCACCCATATTTCGAGATACCAATTGTGCCTCAGTTTTGAGCTAGAAAATGGCCTTATCATGAATTTTATAAAATATTAGAGTTTTTAGTAAGAATTTTGAATATAATCATGTAAAATTTTCATCAATTTGGCATATATAATGGGGAACATAGTCAAAATACCAACCCAAAATTTTGACATTGATCATTTTCTTTTTCTTAGACATATCAGTTTGATTGGGCCCCTTGAGGGACTAATTGGGATTTAGTGTCTTCATAAGAGTTATAAAATAGTGAATTTTGGATATATTACTAGATTTCTTCCCAATTTAATTCACTTTTTTTCTTTTAATGTGAAAAATAGTGGACAATTATTCATGGGCTTCCATACAGTTTGACCCATTTTGGTTCAACTTCATTATGGATCCTCCAAATCACCTTACCCCATAACAAAATATTCTAAAAAAGTAAAATTTACCATTTTAATAGTGATAAAATAATCTAATTATACAAAATGTGAATTTAAATGGGATATAAAATGTGTAATTTACAATTCAAATTTATATTAACATAGTGGTATAAGGTCGAAAATGAATAGTGAATTGTTATGCGATCAAACCCCCACACCTATACATTTTCACTCTTAGGGAAAAAAACTTTCCATAAAATGTTTCATGGAGATATTAAAAATTTAATTAATATTTAAAATTTAAGTAAAACTTAATTCATGATAGCAATGCGATCAAATCAAAAACCACACTAAGGATTTATTCTTAGTGATCATGAAAAAAGATGTCTCACAAATTGTATCAGAATGATATTCAAGGAGATGTATGATACCAGTCTTAGAAAGAAATTAAAAATTAAACAATTTAACTTAATATACATGTGTGTGTGTTCAAATATTTCATTGAATTATTTCCACTTTATATCTAGTAAATATTGGTTATTTTAAAAAATTTCCTCTTGCTTTATTATTTCAATCGAACATTCCCTACACCCTTTCCACTAAAATTTTAAGACCCAATCACTTAAGTATTCATGGAAGTAAAACCTTAATCTCATGAATTATATATAATTATATGTTTTATATTTTATCAATCCCTTCATTTTTTTGAGCGTGTAAAATAGTCAGATAACATTTACACTTTCCTAGGTCAATCTAGTATAGTAATGAAATAGACCGAATAAAGAAAAAAAATATGGAAAAACCATTTCAAACAGTTGATAAATATTGAAATAACTTGTATTTACCTTATATTAAGTAAGAAATATTCGTAATTCATGGTTGGGTGCAAATATTGTAGAGATGTTAAATTACATTATTAGCCCACAAACCAATCACACAAAGTGTATTAATCATCTCAAAGGTTTCATAGAGATAAAAATATTTATATCATAAAAAACTAACCAATTTATAAATAAAATCACATTTCTATGAGAAATTCTTGTTCAAACTCACATTCCATCTGTGAATGAATTTTTCTATAAATTCTTAAAACAATTTGAAATAGGGAAATTTACCATTCATTTTCAATAATTCCCTTGATTATGTGGGAATAAATAATGATTATTTTGGTGGGGGGGGGGGGGGTGGAGGTAAAAATTAATTTCTGAAAGTGAAAATGAGAAAAATAAATAAAGGTGATGAAAATACTAATAAACTTATAAAAGTGGGGAGAAGTAAAAATACTACGTAGTAGGAGAAAAAGAGAAAAATAAAGAAAGAAGGTAACTATTACTAAATAACCTATAAATGTATCCACCCCCAAACCTAGGATGTGTATTTTCATCACTATAAAAAAAGAGAATGTGAGAAGGAAGGATAAAACTTGATGAGTATCACTAATAAGTCACCTCTTGAAGGTAGAACTCCTCTGTTGGGTGATCTGGAACATGTTCACGAAAGTGCTTTAACCACTACCCATTAATGATTAATGTTTTTCTGTTTATTCATTTTGAAACTTTTTAACACTAAAAAAATAGACATTAGTTACAATTTATGGTCCAAACCTACATGAAAAAATCTTACTTGGGTGTAACATTATACTTTTATTGAAAATGATGGCCTTCTTCTCAATGTAGAATCAATGATAAAGGATGAGATGATCATGGGAATCCTTGTTTCTCTCCATATAAATCTGAGAGTTCTCATATGAATCTGTATGCACTTACTGTATCTCCTAAATCTGTAACTTCCCATGAGAATCTATACCCAAAATATTAGAATTTAGTTATTTAATGGCCCAATAGGCCTGGTTATCTATCTCAATAGGAAGGAGACAAATATTTTCAAAAAAGATGATAAGGTGGAATTTCAATGGGAGTTTTAAAGGTAAAATGGTAATCCCATACTGAATCATTGAGTTTAAGAATCTAATATTTTATGTTGGGTTGAAACTTTTTTTTTTCAAGAATTTATTTTACCTCTCTATTAACACCTCGGTTTGACCATTGGTTTGTGGTGGATATGCAGTAAAAGCTTTATCCTTGAAACTATACTAATGTAAATGTTATTGTATTTTTCGGTTGTAGATATGAGAACCCTGGTCAAGGATGATGAAGTTAATAAAAACAAACCTAAAAAAAATTTGGTTTCTCAAAAATTTCACAACTGTCTTGGAATTATCAGTCCTTTTGACTCATGCCTCTATCCATTTTGACACTTAATCTTCTACTAGAAGAATGTATAGGTTTCCAAATAATTGGGAAATGGCCCCATAAATTCATTGCCCCAAACATAAAAAATTTCATGAAAGGGAAATGGTTATTATGTAATTTCATTTTTTAGAAAAATTCCCTATCCTTTGACAACAAGGATAAAATTTTAAAAATTACAGGCATCACAAAATCGTTTTAGCCAAAATAGGCCAGAATCAAGGACCTTGCGAGTAGTCCATTGGGGGTCAAAGTGGCCCCCACATGCAAGAGTGTGATAGAACCGAAGGAAAGACTCGATATCACTATCGATAAAAAAATTCCTGATGATTTGATCACTATATGTGTTCCAAAGGTTTTGTTCATCCCAAATGTTCCAATAGGACTCGTATTTTAGATGATTAACTTGGATTTTAATTAAATTAGTAGGTATGAAATATGCTTCCAAATAATTTACATTGTAAAAATACCAAAGAATTTCATCTTAAACTCAATATAATTTCTTATTGGGAAACATATCATTTATGGGAATACATGGACATGAGTCAATATCCATAGATATAAGGATCCTACTAATATGGCCTGCCAACACATTATATCCTCCCTTTTTATATCTAATTTATAAATTAAATTCCAAAAGGAGGAGAATCCAGTGAATGATACATGGTTTAGATTCTAGTTTCTTAAGGAGACACCAGAGGGATTCATGGTCAAAGAACACAATTACCTTGGACCCTAAAAGGTATAAAATAAATATATCTAAGGAAAACACAATAGATAAGAATTATTTTTCAGTTATAGTATTGTTTTCTTGGAAAGGGTCTAATGTGCGCAAGGCATAGGCTATGACATGTGGAGACTGATCAACCCATTATGATAAGACTTCATCAACTGAATAGTTATAGGAATCACATATAGGCTCAAATGATAAATCCCAGTGAGGTGGTTGGATTACTGGGGGTGATTTGAGACTCCATTTAAATTTTTTAAAAGCTTCATTAAATTATTTGTAAAAATAATTATTTTATTTTTAGGGTAAGCATGAGAGGGAGATTAAAACATTACCAAAGTCAAGGATGAAATGATGATAAAATGAAGCATGACCTAATAAATACGGAAGGTTTCACACATTTTTGGGGAATTTTAAGGGAGAAATGATATCCACTTTTGATTTATCTACTTGGATACCATCCCTATAAATGACATTTCCAAGTACTATAACATTTCACACCATGAAATAGAATTTATAATAATTTAGTATTGGATTATTTTAAATACAGTGATTTAGGAGAGAACCAATACTACTAAAACATTCAACAAAATAATATCTATAAATAGTGAAATCATCAATTAATAATTCCATGAAATTATCTAGTTAATATGAAAAATAGTAACCATGCATCGCTGGAAAGTACCAGGATCATTTCATAGAATACATGGAATCCTCTTATATGAAAATGTTTCAAATGCGAATATTAAGGTTATCTTTTCCTGACCCTCAGGAGAGATATGGATCTAAAAGTATCCAAAATACCCATCAAGTAAATAGTAGTGAGACTTCCACACTAGCCTCTCTAGAATATATTCAATGAATGATAATTGGAAATGGTCCTTCCTAGTGTGTTGCTTTAGTCAGAGATATCTATATAGACATGCTAACTATTCTTCACATGGGTTAAAAAAAATTCATTATTTTAATTTTTAATTAACATAAGACCTATTTTCTTAGAAACAACCTACACTATAATAACCCATTGGTTATCAAATATGGGGTAAATGATTTCAATAACCAATAAATTTATTACCTCATTTTTAACAACATTAAGGAGTTTTGGGTTATGCCAGCGTTGTGCCTACCTTACCGATTTAGACGCATAATTTAAAAATATATAATGCATGAAAATTTATAAGATAATATTGAGAATTTTAGATGGTGTCCATCCCAATGATTTTTATACTCCTTAAATTAGTTTTAATTCATGCTCTAAAGAGAGTGTACTAGAAATAATGATTTGTATCTTGTTTCTATTCTCAAGATATGTATATTTCAAATATTGAGGCTGTGGTTTAAGTTCCAATTCAAGTATATTTTTGATTTATGTGTGTGAATGTAAAATTGAGAGGTCAAATATTGCATTTAAATTCTCAATTGTAACATCCCCAGATGATGAATAATATTTTATAATATGATCAGTATCATCAACGGTCATGGGAAATTTAGTGCTCTAGAAATAATCAATTAGAGAAGATGGTTGACATTTTTATAAACTGATAAAACATTCAATTCATGATTAATTAACTATAATCAATATAAATAATTAAAAATTATAAAGGGTATTTGTGTAAATAAAATTAGTTTTTTCAGGGTAAGGGAGTATATCAATAGAATTAACTAAAAGTTGGGAATGCTCTTTCAAGGGGTGCTTCATGGAATCAAGGATGTTAAAGCGGAAAATGTAACCACTAGAATACATAGATAAGGTACCATTGTTTTCATTAATTATATTTTTTTCATTTTTCAAGAAATTACTTCCTGATATAATGAGGGAATGTCTATTAATCCCATCATCTTCTATTTTATGCATATAAAAATTGGTAGGAAAAATTAAAAATTTTACCCTTACAAGAACATTCTCCAACACAATAGGAAGGTGTGTGGTACTCTGAATTTCAAGTTAAATGACTATTTTCATGGGATTAAATTACTTGAACTATGATAAAGATAAAATATAGCAATGAATTACATTTATAGAAACACCCAAATCAAGCATAGCATTGAAAAAAAAAAATAATCCCCTATGGTGCATGAAATTGTGAATATTCCAGGATCATTTAATTTGGTGGGAAGTGATGGATTTATCAATACTGAGATGTTCCTCCCTAATATCACCTTTTAATTTCCTATAAGATTCCTTTTATGTGTACACATATCCATTAGAAACATGGAGTATCATGGATTTTTATTCATTAAATCAATCAAAGGTTTGGTAACCAACACTTTTTTTAAATGTTTTCAAAATTTTCTTATCAGGTTTAGTTTCTTTTGATTTCCATGTTTGGGTGGAACTTTGGGGAAATAGAAGAGTAATGGCTGGGCTAGGTGTCTAATCAAAATACACACTCTTTCCTTGGATGAGTTTTTTCTCAGGAATAAGAATTTTCTTATTCAAATCATTTGAGTTGGAATAGAAGTATCCTTAGGAGGGGATGAATATATTTCAGGGGTCATTTAGATTTTATGTTGAGTTACACTCTTAATGGTGATGAAACTTTCATCCCCATTGTACCTAGGTTTAAAAAGTGGTTGAGAAGGAGTTTTACAAGAACCTTGACTTTATATTTCACCCACCGAGTTAGAGAGTTAGATTAATAGAGTTTTTAGGTCTTTCATGGATTCTTGTATGGTTTATTGGAATTGGAGATTATTTTCATCCTTTTATTTCATCATGTATTCTATTATAGGCTTGGGTTTTGGAGGGGGTTGTTGTAAAGGCCTTTGTGGTGGTTATAGATTTTTGGGTGGTGGTGGAGGATGACAACTCTACCATGGTTGGTTCCATGATTGTTAAGGTCTGCTGAATACCCCCTTTACTATAGGCTTGGTTTTATTTCCACCCAAAGTTGGATGGATATTATGGTTCTTTCCTAATGGGTTGGTTACAGGGGTGGTCAGGGAAGATTAACTCATAACTCTCAGAAGTTTCTATCAGTTGAAGAAAATTTTCAAAATAGTGGGTGTCAGCGGAATAGATACTGAAATGAATAGGGGGATGTGGTTGGTATTTCCTTTCATAAGGTTCAAACTATCGGATTAGGGTACTTAACTATTCAAACTTCATGTCCACCTTCTTCTCAAATTTATAACTTTTCACCTCATGGACACCTTTTATGGGTACACTGGACCTTGTACCAATATGTTGAGTGTCTTGTGACATGTTTTCAATGAGATTAATTACAGTGATTGTGGCATTGAATACAAGGGTACCATTTATAGTATCATCAACCATGTTATAATCTTTTGTAATTAAACTATCATAAAAGTATTTTTTTAAAAGTTTATCTCTTATTTGGTGGTGTGGAAAATGTGAAAAAACCCTTTTAAAATGTTCACAATATTCATGTAGTGTTTCCAATTTTGATTTTATTATTCCAAAAATTTCTTTAATTATTGTTTTAGTTTGATAGGCTGAGAAGTATTTTTCAAGATAAATAAATTTTATATCCACCCAACCTCTAATTGGGGATTTAACATAGTACAAAATATATTTTGCAGTGTCTGCTTATGGAAAAGGGAATTCCCTGAAATTAACTAATTATTAATCCCCATTAGAATATTTTAACATCAAAAATATAATATGGAATTATTTTAAGTTATTATGTGGTTCTTTTACATCTAGTCCATGAAATTTTGGTAATAAGTGAATTAGTCCGGATTTAAGTTCAAAATTAGGTGCTTTCCCTTGTATTTGAATGTATACGAGATAGATCTCTACATCAGAAGAGGTAGGTTATTTTAATTCTTGGATATATTTAGTCATTTTACTTAATTTTATTTTAGTCTTGATGTTGGTTTTAGAAGAATAATAAGAATCTAGAAGAGTGTCGATATTTTGTGCGTCCTCCTTCAAGGAGTTGTTTGGTGCTTCTTAGTGTTGATGATGCAAGATCCTATCCAGTTCTTGTTAAAAATGAAGTAATTACTATAATAAATATCCAATAATGAACAAGAACAATAAAATGAATATTTTATAAAAAAACTTGTAAAAAATTAATGAAGAAAAAAATCACACAAATATTTACAAAATAAACAATGTTTTCATAAAAAATGCACACTAAAAAACTAAAGTGCTCCTAAAAAACAATGTCAGAATTTGACCATGTTGTCATTAAATTTAAAATTTAATTGTTCTTATATGATTATATTTAGTATAAGTAAGACCCTAGGTTATCTATAAGGAGAATTGGTGGCTTATAGTGTGGTTTTTCAATAAAAATAACTAAAAAGTTGGGGTGGTTTTGAAAATAGTTTAATGAAAATAACTGAATTTAAAGAGTTTAATGATTGAAAAAAAGTGGATTTTAAAAAATAAGAGAAAAATGGGTCATTTTAAATTAAATAAAAACTTTTCATTTTCATTTTCCTTAAATAATAATTTATTTTTGGAGTAATAATTTTTTTGAAATTAATCAGAATCCTGATTACTTTCCAAGATTTTATATCAATTCATATAGAACCAAACCTTGACATAAAAATCATATATCCAAGGCAGTACTCTTATGAGTGGTAAAATGACTTCCAAAGAAAATTTCAATCTAAAATACTTAGGGAAAACAGATTATTGGGTTTTATAATCAGTAAATCACAACTCAAAACATCACACTGATTAGTTCAAAGTAAAGAGAATTCTATTTGGTTAAATCGAACAAAGAATTTTAATATGAATCATAGTAAGATAATCTTGAATGAAATATTTTAAAACCCCAAATATATCTAAATAGTAGAAATAAAACTTTCAAAAATCTATTTATAATGTTTTTATCTCCCTCATAATGAATGCCTATAATTTGTCTTGTGATCGAGAGGAGGTGGAAGCTCAGGTGGATCTTCTTCTTAATTTCAGATATCCTTATGATAATAGGGAGCTATAGAACTCCCAAGTTGATGATATGACTCCAATTGAATTCCAAAATAGAATCACTTCACTCCTTGGTTAAACTAACAAGTGAGGTGCCCATGGTTTCCTTTTATAGCTAAATTAGGAAGTGTTTTTGGGAACCTATATTTCAAGATACCAATTGTGTCTCAATTTTGGGCTTGTAAATAGACTTATCACAACTTGGAAAAAGGAGAAGAGTTTTTGTTTGGAATATTTACTCTCTTTATGTAAATTTTTTAATACAATGTAAATATTTAATGGGATATATAGTCAAAATACCGAACCAAAATTTTGAATTTGATCAGATTCATTTTACTGTAAATATCAATCCAACTGGGCCCACTTCTGGGAAAATTAGGATTTAGTGTCTTCATAAGATTTGTACCCCACTTAATTTGGGATCCACAAAAAAAGTATGATCCCATTTTTATACACTTATTTATTTTAATATTCAAAATAGTGGACACGTGTTCATGTGATTCCATGCAATTTGTCCCATTTTTCTTCAACTTCATTCTGGATCCTCAAAATAAACTCCTCCTATAACAAAATAGTATGAACAAGTAAAATTTACCATTTTAAAAGTGATGAAAATAATCTAATTTAACCAAATGTGAAGGAAAATTTTATATAAAATGTTAAATTTTTAATTCAAAATTAGTTTTACACAATGGTATAAGGGTGGAAATGAATTGTGAATCATTAAACGATCCCACCATGAAACCTAAACATATTTACTCTTGAGAAAAGTCACTTTTCCATAAAATGATGCATAGAGCTATTCCCAACTTCATAAAGAGTTAGCATTAAAAGATAATTTAATAAATGATAGTAATGTAATCAAATTAAAAATCTCACCAATGAGTTATTATCAGTGATTATGGAAAAAGATGTCTCACAAATTATATCAAAAAAAATTTCAAGGAGATTTATAAAATCCAATCCGATAAAGGAATTAAAAAGTATACCATGTCACTAACTTATCAGGCATGTGTGTGAAAACCATTTCATTATATAATTTCTACTTTATATCTAGTAAATATAGATTAATTTAATTTTTTTTCTTACTTGATTCTTTCAATCAAACCTGCCCTTTATCCTTTCCAATAAAATTTCAATACGCACTCAACTAATCATTTCCAGAAGTCAAAATAAATGCTCCCAACCTATATATACCAATATGTTGTAAATTTCATCACCCTACTTTTTTTTGTATTTTTGAGGGAATATAATCGTTGGATTATAGGTACACACACATGGGTCAATCCGATATAGTAATAAAATATATCAGATAAGGAATGAACATTTCAAAAAATCATTTTCAAAAGTTGATAAATATTAACATAACTTATATTTACCTTATATTAAGAAATAAATATTCACAATTCATGGTTGGTGGTAAAGATGTTTGGAGATGTTAAGTAAAATTATTAACCCACAAACCACTCACATAGAGTGTATCAATCATATCAAAGGTTTCATGGGGATATAACCATTTATATCCTCGATAAATATCCAATTTATAAAAAAAATCACACCTCAATGAGAATTTATTTCTAAAAACCACATGAAATCGATGAATAAAGTTTTCTTTAAATGTATAAAACAAATTTACATAAGGAATTTACCCATGAATTCTCAGTAATTTATATTATTAGGTGGGCATAAAAAATGATTATTCTGGTGAAAAGAAATATTGGTGGATGTAAAAATACTATGTAGCAAGGAAAAAAGTGAAAAATGAATAATGGTGATGGGAATCCTATGAAACTTAGGAATGTGGGGGAAAGAAAAATTACTATTTAGTAATATAAAAAGATAAAAATGAAGAAATAAGATAAAAAAATCATAACTAACCCAAGAATGTATCCACCCCCACAACTAGAGTGTGCTGTTCCCTCATTGTAAGAAAAGTGAATTTGGGAAGAAAGGATAAAACTTGATTAGAATCAATGATAAGTCACTTATTGAAGGTGGATATTTTCTATTAGGGGATCCAGAATGGGTTCATGAAAGTGATTTATCCATTTCCAATTGACAGTGAATGTTGGTTTTGTTTCTAAATTTTGAACCATCATAACACCAAATGGATAGGAATTAGTAATAATTTATGGGCCAAACCAATGGAAAAAATGATTATATGGGTGGAGCTTCATCCATTAAATGAAAAGGAGGAACCTCTTCCCAATGTGGTATTGATGATGAAGGAATATATTGTCATGGGAAACCTTGGTTCACTCCTTATAGATTAGGGATTTCTCATATGAATATCTACACATTTCCTCTAACTCTTGAATTTGTAACTTCCTATGAGAAGCTGCAACATAAATATTAGAATTGCATTATTTAATGGATGAATAGGCTCGATGATCTATTTCAATAGGGAGTTGAAAACTATTTTTGAAAACAATATGATAAGTTTACATCTTAATGGGGGTTTTTAAGGTAGTATGATAAGGCCATATTGAATCATTGAGTATAATAATCCAATATTTTCTATTGGGTTAATATATTTTTTCCTGATTTTTTAACTCTATATTTGAAACCTTAGATTTATCATTGGTTTGTGAGTGATATGAAATAGATTTTCGATGCTTATCCATATACCGATGTAAAAGAGAGTTCATTTAAAAAAAAAAAAATCAAAAACCCTAGTCATTGATGATGAACCTAGAAAAACCAATCCCATAAAAAATTTGGGTTCTCAAAAAATTCCAAAACTATCGTAGAATCATCAGTCCTTATGGATAGTTCCTCTAACCATTTTGACATATAATATACTACAAAAATAATCTTCAAGTTACTAAATGAATTGAGAAATAACCACATATAGTCAATTCAAAAACATAAAAAATTTCATGAAAGATCAAGGGTTATTGTGGAGTTTCATTTATTTTAGTGACATTCCCCAACCATTGACAATGAGGAAAAATTTGAGAAAAATATGAACATCCCAAAATAGTGTCAGCCAAAATAATCCATAATCATGAAACTTTAAAATAGTCCTTTGGAGACTGAAGTTTCCCCTACATGAAAGAGTGTGACAGAACCAATGGATATACTAAATATCACTATAAAAAACACAACACTTGAGGATTTTATCACTATGTATGCGCTAAAGGTAGGGGTCATCCCAAATGTACCAAGGGGAGTCATGTTTCAAATGATAAACTTTATTTTTATTTAAATTAATAGGTATGAAAGATGATTCAAAATAATTTAAAATTTCAGTATACCAGTGAATGTCATCTTTCACTTGATACAATTGCTCATCAGGAAACATGTCTATTTTGGGAATACCGGGGGATGAGTTAATGTCTGTGGATGAAAGGATCCTAGTGATATGGTTATCCACCACATTCTATTATCTTTTTTACCCCTAATTTATGAATTAAATTCTTAATAGATGAGCATCCAATGAATGAGATATGGTTTGGATTTTACTTACTTAATGAGATACCAGTGGGATTCATGGTTAGAGAATATAATTACTTTGGACCCTAAAATGTATGACCTGAATTTATCTAAGGAAAACACAATGGATATGAATTATTTTTGGTTGTGGTTTAGTTTTCTTGGGATGGTATAATGTTCATGAGGCACAAGATATGAAATTTGAAGATCTATTGACCCATTATGATAATATTTTCATGAATTCATAGTTAGAGGCATCATACATGATCTCAAAGGAAAAATACCATAGAGGTAGTTGGATTACTAGGGGTGATGTGAGACTCCATTTGAATTTTTTAAAAATTTCATCACATTATTTATCAAAATAAAATAATTTTTATTTTTGAAATAAGTGGGAGAGGGGGAGTAAAATCTTACTAAAGTCATGGATGAAATAATGATAAAATCCAGCCTAACCTAAGAAAGACAGCTCATCCCACACATTTTTTAAGAATGATAGGGAAGAAATGATACCCACTTTTGATTAATCTAAATGAATATCATCCATAGAAATGAAATGTCTAATTAATATACCTTGTATCACTATGAAATGAAATTTCTCAAAATTCAATATAATATTCTTTTCAATACAACAACGTATGATAGAAGCAGGACTACTCTAACATTCATTAAAAGAGGATCCATAAACTATGAAATAATCTATGAATACTTCCATGAGATTCTCCAGGTAATCTAAAAAAATAACAACAATGCATAGTTTCAAATTACCTAGAGCATCGAATTGACCAAATAACATCCTCCTATAAACAAATGTGCCTAAGTGGTAAGTGACTGTTGTCTTTTTCTAATACTGAAGGGTGATATAGATATGAAAGTATCCATAATACCCAAAAAGGAAATTGTAATGGGACTTCCCCACTAGACTCTATAGCATATGGTCAATAGAATACAATGGAAAATGGTCCTTCCTAGTTTGTTGGTTTAGTTGTCAATAATTATACAAACATGACAACTATTCTTCACATGGTTTGAAACCAATTTATTTTTTTCATTGTTAATTATTGTAAGACCAGTTTTCTTAGGAACTAACTATACTGGACAAACCCATTGGATGTAATATATGGGTTAAATGATTCCAGTTTTCAATAAATTTGTTACCTATTTTTTAATGACATTGATGAGCTCAGTTTTGGGTTCGATCAACATTGTATCTGCCTCACTAGTTTAGTCTCACCATTTAACAATATATGATTCCTGAAAATTGACGGGATAATACCAAGAAAGTTAGAAAGTTTATATATCAATGCTTGTTTATACAAACATGAAAGGTTAATTAATATAATTTCATGCTCTTGTTGGTGTGAAATATAAATTATGACATGCGTCTTGTTTCCATTACCAGGATATAGATATTTTAAATTTTGAGGTAGTGATTTAATTTCCAATTCAAGTGGATTTTTGATAGATGTAGTTAAATTGAAAGTGGGAGGTTAATAAACTCATCTATATACACATTAGTAACATCCCTAGGTTATTAATAAACATTTAAAAGAAGATAAATATCATCGATGGTCAGGGGATCCTCAGTTCTCAAGAAATAATCAGTTAAAGAATATGCATGAAATTTTTCTAAACCAGTGAAAAATTAAATGCATGATTCATTACCTATAATTTTATCAATGATGAAAACTCAAAAAGGGTATTTGGGGATAGAAAATAATTTTTTTCATGGGAAGGGAGTAGATCAATAGAATTAACTGAAAGTGAGAAATTTTATTTCGAGGGGTTATTCAGGGCATAAAGAATATTTAAGTGAACAACTTTACCACAAAAATCCATAGATAATGTACCAATATGGAAATTAATTATAGATTTGGTAGTTTTCAAGAAAGTCATACCCAATATAATTTTGGTGTGCCCATTCATCATATCATATTTTATTTTAAGCATATAAAAATCAGCAAGAAAAACAAAAATTTTCATGCTCATAAGGACATCCTCTCACACACCAATAGAGTGTGTGGTACTAGGTTTTCCAATTGAATGACTATTCCCACGGGCTTCAAAACCCCAACCTATAATAAAGTGAAAATTTAGTGAGGCATCACATTTATAGAAGCACCCAAGTCAATCATAACATTGAAAAAAACTCCCCTATGGTGTATGAAATTGGGAATGTTCTAGGATTGCTATATTTTTGGGTAAGTGACATATCTATCAATGAAGAGAATATCCTGTCCAATATCACCTTTTCATCACCTTGAATACGCATTCGGTGTGTACACATCTCCTTTAGAAACATGGTGTATCATGTAACTTTCTTCATAACATCAATGAAAGGTATGATAACCTACATTGTTTTAAAAGTTTCCAAAATTTACTTATTAAACTTGGTTTCTTTTGATTTATGTGGTTTTGTGTACCTTTTAGGAAATTAAAGAGGAATGGTTGGGCTAAGTGTCTCATCAAAAGAAACATTTTTTTCCTTTGGTGTGATTTTTCTCAGGATAAAGATTTTTCTTATTTGGATAATTTAAAATGGTTGTAATTGAAGTTTCATCATGAGTGGTCAACTCTATTTGAGGGGTAATTTGGATTTTAAGTTTAGTTCCACTCCTAAGGGTCATGGAACTAATATTCCCCTTGTCCCTATGGTTTTAAGTGGTTAAGAAGGAAGTTTACTAGACTCTTGACTTTGGATTTCACCCATTGAGTTGGGTAGTTGGCCTAATTTAGTTTTTGGGTCTTGTATGGATGCTTTTGTGGTTTTTTGGAATTAGATATTATTTGCAGCCATTTTTTCCTCATATCTTCTAAGATAGGATCAGTTTTTAGAGGTTTGTTGGAAGAACCTTTTTGGTAGCTAAGGATATTTGGGTGGTGGTGGAGGATGACTACTATTCCCTAGTTGTTTCCTTTATTGTTGAGGTTAGTTTGAATACCCCTTTATATAGGCTTGGTTTTATTTCTATATAGAGTTGTATGGATAGTATGGTTCTCTCCAAATAGGGTTTTTATAGTGGAATCCTATGAAGATTTCCTCAAAACTCATATAAGTTTATATCAGTTGAAAGAATTTGTCAAAATAGTGGGTGTCAGTAACACAAATAATGTAATTAATTAATGTAGGATGTTGGGATTTACCTTGGGAATGATTAATTCATCGAAGTTGGGTACTTACATATTCAAACTTCATGTCCAAAATCTTTATTAATTTAGAAATTTTCACCTCGTGGACACCTCTGATTGGTAGACTAGACCTTATACCAAAACATTGAGTGTTTTTTCCATGTTTTTAATGTGGTTACTTATAATTATTGGGATCTTTTCCATAAGGGAACCACCTTCAGTAGTGCCAATCATGTTATGATCCAATGTAATTTTATAAGTATTGTATTAAAAGTTTCTTTCTTATTTAGTGGTGTAGAAAACTTGAAAAATCCTTTTAAAACCTTCCCAATATTCATGAAGTTTTCCCACTGTAATTGTATTAGTACAAACATTTATTTCCTTATAGTTTTTGTTCGAGAGTCTGGGAATTATTTTTCAAGAAAAAAGAATTTCATATCCACCCAACCATTAATTTTGAATTTAACAAAGTAAAACTAATATTTTCAGTGTCTTGTTATGAAAAAGGAAATTCCCCATGTTTTACTAATTATTCATCCCCATTAGTAGGTTTTAAAATTGAACATATAGTATGTAATTCCTTTAAATTATTATATGGGTCTCCTTTATCCAGTCCATGAAATTTTTGTAATAAAGTGAATGTGTTTAGATTTAAGTTCAAAATTAGGTGCATTGCCTTGTATTTGAATGTATGAAGGATGGATATATACATCAGAAGAGGTTATTTATTTTAATTTATGGTTATTTTAATCCATTTTATTTAATTTTATTTCAGTATTTATGTTTGTTTCATAAGAAAAATATGGATCAAGAAGATTTTCTATGTTCTATGCATCCTTCTTAAAAGGATTATTTAGAGCTTCTTGGTGTCGATGACACAAGATCCTTTATGGTTCGTATTCGAAAGGAAGTAGTTCCTATGATGAATATCGTGTTATGAAAAAGGACTAAAAAATAAAATTTAGAATAAAACTTTAAAAAAATAAAGGAAGTAAAGAAGGACACAAATATTTTCAAAATAAACAATGTTTTTATAAAAAATTCACACTAAAAACCAAAGCGATCTTTGGAAATGGTGCAAAACTTTAACCGTGACATCCTGAAATATCAAATTGAATTGGTTTTATATGATTATATATATTCTATGTAACACCTTTGGTCATATATCAAGGATAATTGGTGGTTTATAGTGTTTGTTTTTAATAAAAATAACTAAAAAGTGGGGGTGGTTTTGAAAAAAGTTTTAAAAAAATAAAGAAATTTAAAGAGTTTAATGTTTAAAAAAATGGATTTTAAAAAATATAATAAAAATGTGTCATTGTGAGTTCACTAAAAAAATTTCAAGTTCATTTTTATTAAATATAATTTTAGTTTTGGAGAAAGTATTTGTTTGAGATTAATCAGAATCCCCATTACTTTCCATGATTTAATATCAATGCATGTAGAACCAAAACTTGAAATAAAAATCATATAGATAAGGTCATACTCTTATGTATCGTATAATAACTTCCATATAAAATTTAAATTTCAAAAAAGTGGGTAATTAAAGGATTACTGTGGTTTCTAATTAGAACTACACAAGTAATGTATTCAAAACTTCAGACGGATTTGTTAAAAGTAAAGAGAATTCCATTTAGTTTAATAAAAAAGAATTAAAATAGGAATCAAAGTAAGATAATTATGAATAAATTTTTTTAAAACCCAAAATAAATCAAACCAGTAGAAATAATTTTTTCATAACTCCCTTTACAATATGTGTAACTCCCTCACAATGAACACCCACCCTTAGCCCTCCATCAAGAGGGGGAGGAAGCTAACATAGATCAACTTCTTCATTTAATATCTTCTTATGATGATAGGGAAATATTGAACCCACAATGTGATGAGAGTAATATTATATAATTCCAAAATGATATAAATTTACTCCTTTTTTGAACTTACAAATGAGGTTCCCATGGATCCCTTTTATAGCCAAAAATGGAAAGTGGTTTTGGTTACCCAAATTTTTTTTAGATACCAATTGTGTCTCAGGTTGGCGATGATAAATCGACTTATAAATGATTGTACACAAGATAAGAGTTATTTTATAGTATATTTTATATCACCATTTAACACTTGTTGGACATTAGACATCTGGAATGTTATATATAGTGAAAATAACAAACAAAACTTATGATTTTAAGTATATTTATTTTACTGGATAGATTAGCCAGGATGGGCCTATTTGTAAATGAATTGGGATTTGGTATATTCATAATAGTTGTATCTCAATGAATTTTGGATCATTAAAAAAATTTAGGCTTAATTGGATGCATGTATTTCTAGAAATGTTAAAAATAGTGGACAAGTGTTCATGGAATTCGATAGAGTTTAGCCCATTTTTCTTTAACTTCATTCTGGATCATCCTAATAGACTCTTCATATAAAAAATAGTCTTAAAAAGTAAAATTGACCATTTTAAAGGTGATACAAGTAATATAGTTTAACTAAATGTGAAGTGAAATTTTATATAAAATGTGTAATTAAAAATTAATAATTAGTTTAACATAGTGGTAAAATAGGGAAAATTAATAGTGAATCGTTATGCGATCACACCCCCACACCTAAACATTTTTACTTATGAAAAAAAATTCAATTTTAATTAAAAATATGCATATAGATATTCCAAACTTCATGAATATTTAAAATTAAAATAAAATTAAATTCATGATAGCAATTTAATCAAAGAAAAAACTACACCAAGGAGTTATTCTCAATGATCATGGAAAAATATGTCTCACAGATTTGCATGCTAATGAAATTCAAAGAGATGTATGATACAAATATGAGAAATAAATTAAAATGTAAAACATGTCACTAACTCTTAACACATGTGTGTGGAAACCATTTCATATTATTCATTCCACTTTTTATCTAGTAAATATATGTTATTTTTAAAATTTTCTATATACATGATTATTTTAACAAAACCTAACCTACATCCTTTTCAATAAAATTTTAAGATCCCCTCACTTAAGCATTCTCAGAAGTCAAAAAATAATTTTCCACTATATATATCCCCATATTTTTTTTACATTTCATCACTCTCCTCATTTATTATTTTTGTAATTATTCTATTTTTTTATTTTTCTATTTTGTTTTTTTCAGGGTGTAAAATAGTCAGATAATAGGTACCCACATGATGGTCAATCTAATATAGTAATGAAATAGATTATATAAGGACAAATATATGGAAAAATTATTTTTGTAATGATGATAAATATTAACACAACTTATATTTACCTTATATTAAGTAAGATATATTCACACTTCATAATTGGGTGTAAATATGTGTGGGGATGTTAGGTGACATTATTAAGACATAAACTAATCACACAAAGGGTATCAATCATCTCAAAGTTTTTAAAGATATACAACCATTTATATCATTAAAAAAAATTAAAAAAAAAATCACACCTCAATGAGAAATTCTTTCTAAAAATCATATTCCATAAGTGAAAGAAGTTTTCTTGAAATTTTTAAAACATATTGAAATAGAAAAATTCACCATGAATTTTTAAAAAATTCCTTGATTAGGTGGGCAACAAAAAATGAGAATTTTTCTGTGAAGGTGGGGGGAGGTAAATATACTATAAAGAAAGTAAAAAATAGAAAAAGGAATAAAGATGATGGAAATATTAAAAAACATATGAATGTGGGGAAAAGTAAAAATACTATGCATCAAGAGAAAATGAGAAAAATGAAAAAAGAAGACAAAAAATCCTAACTAACCCAAGATTTAATCCACCCCCACACATAAGGTGTGTATATTTTTTTCAATATAATAAACAAGAATATGTCAAGTAAGGATAAAAACAAATTTATATCACCGAAAATTAACTTTTTGAAGATGGATCTCATTTGTTGGGGGATCCAGAATAGGTTCCTAAAAGTGATTCACCTACTGCAATTTTCTAATTAATGCTTGTTTTGTTTCTTCATTTTTAACCTTCACAACACCAAATGGATAGAAATTAATAACAATGTATAGAAAAAAATAGATGGAATAATTCTTACTTGGGAAGAAAATCAACCATACATTGAAAAGGCGGAAATTCTACCCAATGTGTGACAATGAAGAATGAGATCATCATGGGTAGCCTTGGTTCTCTCCTTATTAATATGGGTGTTCTCATATGAATATCTACAAATTTACTCTATCTCTTGAGTCTATAACTTATTTTATAAACCTACACCAAAAATATTAGAATTTCATTATCTAATGACCCAATAGGGTCGGTTATCTATCATAATGGGAAGGTGAAAAATATTTATGAAAACAAGATGATAAGGTGATATTCCAATGATATTTTTAAATAAAGTATGGTAAGATCATAATGAAGCATTGAGTTTAAGACTCTAATCTTTTTTGTTGGGTTGAACCATTTTTTCAAGAATGTGTTTTACCTCTCTATTCGATGCCTTGGATTGACTATTGATTTGTGAGTGATATGAAGTAGAAACTCGATGCCCGACCCCATACTGAAAAAAATGTGATGCATTGTTTGGTCACATAAATGAGAACCTTGGTCACTGAAGATGAACCTCAGAAAACCAAACTTGCAAAAAAATTGGGTTCTCAAAAATTCCACAACTATCATGGAATCATCTGTCCTTGTGGATCATTACTCTACCCATTTTAAAATTTAATCTATTTACAAAAGAATATAAAATTTCTAAATTAATTAGAAAATACAACTGTAATTTAAATGCCTTAAACATAAAAAATTTCATGAAAGGTCAAGGGTTTTTGTGGGATTTTATTTCATTTAGAGGCATTCCCAATCCTTTGACAATGAGGAATTTTTTTTTCAAAAATTATAGGAATCCTAAAATAGTTTTGCCCAAAATAGGCCAGAATTAAGGACCTTGTGAGAAGTTAATTGGGGAAAAAAGTGACCCCACATTTAAGAGTGTGATAGAATCAAATGATGGACTGAATCTCACTATCAACCAAATAGCTCCATAGAATTTTACCACTACATTTGTGCTAAAGGTAGGGTTCATCCAAAATTCACCAACGAGAATCTTGTTTCAGATGATAAACTTGGTTTTTATTTAAATCATAAGGTATTTAAGATGATAGAAAATAATTTACAATGTCAACATACCAAGGAATGACATCTTGCACTCAATAAATTTTATCATTGGGAAATATGTAATTTATGGGAATATAGGGGGATGTGTCAATGTCTGTCAATGGAATAATCTGACTAATATGGTCAACCAACACATTCTACACTCATTTTTTATCCCTAAATTATAAATTAAATTATTGAAGGTGGGGAATACAAAAAATGAGACATGGTTTGGATTCTAGTTTCTTAATGAGACACCAGAGGGCTGTATGGTCAGAGAAAAAAATTACTTTGAAACTTAAAAAGGCATGTCCTGAATTTATATAAGGAAAACACAATGTCCATGAATTCGTTTTTGGTTATGGTTTGGTTTTCTTGGGTAGGTTCCACTATGAGTTAGGCATAGGATATGAAATGTGGAGCTCAATCAAACCTTTGTGATAATACTTTTCCAACAGCATAGTTAGATGCATCACACTTGAGCTCAAATGGTAAACCATACCAAGGTGGTTGTATTACCAATGGAGATTTGAGACTCTATTTCAATTTGTTAAAATTTTACTCAAATTATTTATCAAAAAAAAATTATTTTTTATTTTTAGATTAAGAGGTAGGTGTGGAGTGATATATTATTAAATTCAAAAATGAAGCAACGATAAAATCCAGCATGACCTAGGAAAGACCGTATATCCCACAAATTTTTGTGGAATTTTAGGGATGAAATGAAATCCAATTTTAATATATCTACTTAGATACTGTCCCCAAAAATTACATGTTCATGTACTATACCTTATCGCACCATGAAATGAAATTTATCATAATTTAATACAAGATTATTTTCAATACAACGACAAATGATAGAACCAATAATGCTAAAAAATTCATCAAAATAAGATATATAAATAGTGAAATCATCCATGAATACTTCTGGGAAATTCTCCAGTAAATACAAAAAATACCAACCATTCATCTATGGAAAGTAACTACAGAATTTCATAAACCAAATGACATCCTCTTATTTAAAAATGAACTAAAGGGGAAGGTGAAGGTTTCCTTTTTCTAATCTTTAGGGGTGATAGGGATATGAAAGTATCTTGAATACCCATCAATAAATAAGTAGTGGGACTTCCCCACTAGCCTCTCTAACATCTGGTCAATGAAAGACAATGGGAAATGATCCATCCTAGTGTATTGGTTTAGTATGCAATAATATATACTGACACGCCAACTACTCAGCACATTGGTTGGAACCGATTCATTATTTTCATTTTTAATTACCGTAAGACCACTTTTATTAGGAATAACTTATATTTGACTGACCCATTGGCTGTTTGATATGAGATAAACGATTCCAGTAGTTAATAGTTTTATTACCTTGTTTTTAAGAATATTTTGGAGGTTTGGTATCAACCGACATTGTTCCCACCTCACCATTTTGGCCTCATAGTTAACATTATATGATGCGTGAAAATTGATGGGTTAATATTGGTAATTTCAGAAAATGTCCATCCCATATTCTTGTTTTTAATCTCTCAAAATATTAAGTAGTCATAATTTATGATCTGCTGGGAGTGAACTAGAAATTAAGACAATCATAATGTTACCATTATCAGGATATGAATATTTTAAATTTTTATGTATAACTTTAAGTTCCAATACAGGTATATTTTTGATTTATGGGAGTGAAAATGAAAGTGGGAGTTCAATGATCTCATATAAATGCTCAATGGTAACATACCCTAATGATGAATAAGATTTTACAAGATGATAAGTATCATCGATAGTCATGGGACCCTCTGTTCTAAAAAAATCATCAATTAAAGAAAATGCTTGAACTATTTCTAAATTCCTAAAACATTCAACACATGATTAATTACGCAGTACATCTATCAAAGTTATAAACTCAAAATGGAGATAAAGTAAAATAAAATAATTTTTTTCAAGGGAAGGGAGTGCATCAATATAATTAATTTAAAGTGAGGAATGTTCTTCGAAGGTGTGATTAATGGAATCAATGATGTTGAAGTTGACTATGTCACCACCAAAATCCTCTAATAATGTACCTTTTTAGACATTAATTATGGTTTTTTATGTTTTCAATAAATACCTCCTAATATAATTGGTTTATGTCTATTAATCTTATCATATTCCATTTTAAACACATAAAAATCAGTAGGAAAAATTAAAATTTTCACCCTCACAAGAAAATCCTCTAACACACTAGTGAGGTGTGTAATACATCAGTTTTCTAGTTGAATTACTATTCCTATAGTCTTTAATTACCCATCTTGTAATGAAGAGAAAATGGAGCGAGGCCTCACATTTATAGAAGAACCCAAATCAAGCATATAATTAGAAAATAAATACTCCCATATGGTGAAAATAATTTTTAATACTCTATGAACATTGAATTTGGTGGGAAGTTATGGATATATCAATGCAGAGATACTCCTACGCAATATAATATTTTCATCTATTTAAAGATAGATTTAGTGTGTACACATTTCCTATAGAAAAATGGTGTATAATGGAATTTAATTCATGGAATCAATCAAAGGTACGTTAACCTAACTTTTTTTGGATGATTCTAAAACTTCCTTATCAAGTTAATTTTCTTTTGATTTCTATGGTTGAGTGGCCCTTTGGGAAAATAGAAGAGGAATTTTTGGGCTAGGTGGCTCATCAATAGACACACTCTTTCCTTTAGTGGTAATTTTCACAAGATAAGGATTTATATTATTTGGATCATTTGAGATAGTTGGAATGAAAGTTTCTTGAGGTGGTTTTGACTCTATTTTAGGGGAAATTTGGATTTTAAGTTAATTTCTCCTAAGGGTGATGGAACTGACATTTCCCTTATCTCTAGGGTTGGAAAGTGATTAAGAAGGAATTTTACCAGACCCTTGACTTGGATTTAACCCACAAAGTTAAAGAGTTATCCTAATTGAGTTTTTAGGTCTTTCATGGATTCTTGTGTGTTTTTTTGGAATTGGATATTATTTTTATCTATTTATTTCATAATTTATTATAGTATAGATTTGGGTTTTTTAGGGGTTTGTTGTAAAGGACTTTGTGGTGGGTGAGGATTTTTGGGTGGTGGTGGAGGATGAGTAATCATCCCCGGTTGGTTCCATGATTTTTGAAGTTGGTTTGAAAAACCCTTTCCTATAGACTTGATTTTATTTCCTCCTAATGTTGGATGAATAATATGGTTTTTTCCTAATGGGTTTGTTATAGGGGAGACCTGATAATATTTCCTCACAAATCTTAGAAGTTTCTCTCAGTTGAGGGAATTGGTCGGAATAGTGGGTGTCAACGACATAGATTCATTAATTAATTGAAAGAGAGGGGGGGGGGTTAATATTTCCTTTTGAAAAGATGAAGCAATTAGAGTAGGGTACTTACCTTTTCAAAAATTATTCCCATATTTTTTGATAATTCAAAACTTTTCACCTAATGAAAACCACTAATGGGTACACATGACCTTGTACCAAACTATTAATTATTTTTTGCCATGTTTTCAATGAAAGTACTTATAGTGATTGGGGTCTTTTTCATAAGAGAACTACCTTCAACATCACCATATGTTATGATTGATTATAATTAAACCTTCATAAAAGTATTGAATTAAAAGTTTCTCATCTATTTGGTGGTGTGGAAAACTTGAACAAATCCTTTTAAAATATTCCCAATATTTAGGAATTATTTCCCCTTTTGATTTTATTATTCCAAAAATATCTTTCCCTATTGGTGAAATTCGAGAGGACAAGAATTATTTTTCAAGAAAAAGGCATTTCATATCTTCCCATCCTCTAATTTGAGAGTTAACATAAAACCAATATTTTGTAGTGTCTTCTAATGAAAAAGTAATTAACTAATCATAACTAATTTTTTATCCACATTATTAGGATTTAACATTTAATATATATCATGTAATTCCTTTAAGTTATAATGTGGGTCTTCTCCAACCAGTCCATGAAAGTTTGGTAATAAGAGAATGTGTTCGGATTTAAGTTCAAAATTAGGTGCTTCACCTTGTATTTCATTATATGCGGTATGGATGTCTACATAAAGAGATGTTTTTTTATTTTAATTTATAGTTATATTCATCCATTTTATGTAATTTTATTTTTGTCTTTATGTTGGTTTTATAATGAGAAGAAGTACTGAGAAGATTGTTGATGTCCTATGTTTCCTTCTTCGTGGGATATTTTGGTTCTTCTTGGTGTTGATGGTGCAAGATCCTCTACAGTTCATGTTTGAAAGGAAGTAGTCACTCTGATGATGATAATTTTTCAAACAAGGCCTACAAAATGAATATTTTATAAAAAATATTTAAAAAATGAATGAATAAAATAAGTGAAAAAATATTTACAAAATAAATAATGTTTTTATAAAAAAAACACACTAAAAACTGAATCACTCTGTGGAATTAGTGCCAAAATATGATCACGTTGTCATGAAACATCAAATTGAATTGGTTTTATATGATTATATGTAGTCTAGTTAAGTACCGTGTTCATCTCTTAAGGAGTGGTGGTGGTTTATAGTGTCAATTTTCAATAAAAATGACTAAATAGTGGAGGTGGTTTGGAAAAAGTTTTTTAAAAATAACTGAATTTAAAGAGTTTCATGGTTGAAAAAAAGTGGATTTTGAAAACTATGAGAAAAATTGGTTGTTTTTATTTCACTACACACATTTTTGGTTCACTATTCTTAGAGATTAATTTAGGTTTTGAGTAATTCTTTAGTTGAATTAATTGGAATCCTGATTACTTTCCATGCTTTTATATAAATTTATTTAAACCAAACCTTGACATAATAATAATATATCCAGGTTCGTGATCTTATGAATGGTATAATAATTTCCTAATATAATTTAAATCTAAAATTAGTATGGAATAAAAGGATTCTTGTGTTGTCCAAATAAAACAACATAAGTCAAGCACTCAAAACTTCACACCGATCGGTTAAAAGTAAAGAGCATTCCATTCAGTTGAATAATAAAATAATTTAAATATTAATCAGAGTAAAATAATTCTAAATTAAATGTATTCAAATCTAGAATAAATCAAACCAGTATAAATACAGGTTTCATAAATCCCTTTACAATATATGTATCCCCCTCACAATGAACACCCATCGTTTAGCCCACCGTTGGGAGGAGGAGGAAGCTCGAGAAAATCTATTTATTCATTTGAGATATCCATATGATGATAGAAATATAATAAACCCAAAATATGACGATATTAATCATTTATAACTCCAAAATTTAAATATTTCACTTTTTTTTCAAACATACAAATGAGGTTCCAATGGTTCCCTTTTATATCCAAAATGGGAAGTGGTTTTTGGCACCAAGATTTTGTGATACCAATTTTTATCTTGGTTTTTGGCTGGTAAATGGCCTTATCTCAACTTCTAAAAAAGAGAGGAGTTGTTGGTAAGCATCTTGAATATCATAATGTTAAATTTTATTTTCATTGGACATCTAAAATTGTAAATAGAGTTAAAATACCGAACCAAACGTTTGACTTTGAGAAGATTCATTTTCATTGACAGATATGTCTGGTTGGGCCCCTTTATTGATGAATTGGGTTTCAATGACTTCATGAGAGTATTATTAAAATGAATTTTGGATCTTTACACAAACTTTATGTCTAATTGTATGCATTTATATTTCAAAATGATCAAAATAATGAAAAAGTGTTCATGGGATTCTATTAAGTTGGGTCCATTTTTCTTCAACTTCATTCTGGATCCTCCAAATCACCACCTACTACAAAAAAATAGTCTAAAAAAGTAACATTTAATATCTTAATAGTGATAAAAATTATCTAATTGAACCGAATTTTAAGTTAAATTTATATAAAATGTGTAATTTATAATTCAAAATTAGTTTAACTTAGTGGTATATGGGTGGAAATTAATAGTGAATTGTTATGTAATCAAGTTTCTTAGGATGACCCTTTATAAAGGGGTTCTTATGTGTGTGAATATTACACAATTAGTTAGTATTTAAATTTAATCTCTTAAATGTTTTTCTATGTTTTTTATTTGGAATATTAGATAATGTCACCTCAATGATGTTTTAGAGGACCACCCGAGGAAGCATATCAGGATGCTCCCATCATGGGAAATTCTCTTGCAGCACTTCCAATAACGCATTATAATTTAGCTAAGAATAATATCATATTTTATCTAGTGGTATATTTAATGAAACATTTTTAGGCTGTAGTCTTTCAACTAGTTCCTGTTCTGGGTGGATGATCCCATAAAGGTGGGACGACTATGTTCTATTTTTCTTGAGATTTTTGGTTACAACATACCACCAAAATTATAGGGTATTAGAGGCCCCTGGGAATAAAAGGTTTGGTTTGAGATCATTGAGGGGTTTTTTGATCTACTTGAAACTCCTATCATGAAATGAGTGAAATTGGATACATATATACTTCATGGACTTTCTAGGAGATTGTGGAGTGTGATGAACTAAGCCGGGTGGCATGAGGGTTTGACTTTAGAGTTCTACAAGAATCTATTTTTCAAGAATTTATTCTCTAAAACACTGAATTTAGATATAGAAAATGAGTCTAAGGATATATAAAAGATAATGATGATGGTGATGTAGTACTTTACTCGTTTTATGGAGTTGTTACTTTTTTATCGTCTTTTAGATGAGAATAACGCATAAAAATCTAACAGGTTTGAGATTCAATTATGACCTAAGTTAATAAATCATGTGAGTAACTTTAACCTGACCAAATACTCCTAAGGAATTCACCAGGCCCTTACAATTGAAGAGGGTTTAGTGCAGGATAAAAAAACATGTATTTTTATTTTCCTTAGTCGAGTAGAAGGTGGGTTCTAGAGTGGATCTATGAGTTCCCATTTAAAAAACTAAAAGAGGGAGGATGAGGTGTTACTATAGGGGGGTGATAGGTAGTTATATTAGAAAAAGGGTTTTAGAATCCATTCATTCAAGGAGGTTTTTTATAGTGCTTTTACTATGGACATATCAAACATTTCTACATGTTCTGTCTAAATACTTAGTAAAAGTGTCATTAGTGTGGTAATATGGGACATATCCATAATTTCTATTCAAAAGTGATGTGATAAGGATTTCATAAGAATACTGGGAAAATAAAATCTTCAAGGTAATGACCAGAAGAACCTCATATAAGGATTCAAATAACTACATGAGGGTTGGTCCATAGAGAAGGTGGGGGTCTCAACAACTATTATAGACTACACATGGTTTGTTGAACTAGGTTAACTAGGGATTATGGGAACAAATACATAGTTATGATGTAGGTATAGTCTATTTATTTGAGTATATTTGAGCTGATGGATGAGAAGGGCCTTCAATAATTTAACATACATTTTTTATTACATCTACTCTCTCTAATTCCATATTTTATATATGATCTTCCCATTCATTTATATTTTCTAAAGTAGATATTGAGCTAGGTTTTCCTATAAATTTTTTTTAAGGAATTATTGTCTCTTGATAATACTATCTGAAAGTTTTTAGAGTATACTTAGATATGACTAGAATGTTTTATAATAGTTGTAGGATATGGACATCTATAATATATCTTGGTTTTGGGGATAACCAGTTTTGATGTGAACTTTAGTATAGTTTGTTTGACTCGTTACTGAGATTTTATTGATTATTATTAAATATAGGTGACCTTTACCTCCATATAAGGATAAAATCATATTCTAACTAGATAATGGGATCTAAACGTAGGTATAGGGGTACCCAAACTCAGTTAGATCGATACCATTATAGTTCAGTTGGAAAGTATAGTTCTTGTACTAATCAGGTAATGACTCCAACCACTTTTAATACTATTTTGGACCTCTACTAAGACATATTTCTAGATAATTTCCCAGGATGTACTACCTATATATGAATTATATTCATGATTGAAATCATGTCATGTGCACAACTTGTATTGATACCTCCATATCAAATGACATTGATAGAGATAATGGAATTGAAAGTGTAGATTGAGGATCTTGAGGTGAAGGGTTTTATTTAGTAGATCACTTACCCTTGGGGTGATCTAGTTCTTCTTTTCTATAAGTTATATAATATCCTAAGGCTATTCAAATATTACCTAAAATTAAATCAGGTCATAATGAAGAACCAATATCCATTTTCTAGTATTGACGATTGATTTGATTAATTGATATGATCCGGGTGGTTCTAAAAAATTGAACTACGATTACGATAGAACCAACTTCAAGTTAGAGAAATGGATATATTGAAGATGACATTCATGATTAGATATGGGTTATATGAGTACCTTGTGATGTTTTTTAGGTTGGAAATTTCTCCAGCAGTGTTCATGTCCCTAATGAACATATTTTTTCATGTACACTTAGATTCCTTCATCATGATGTTTTTTGAGGACATATTGTCATATTCATAGACCTTATTATTGAATATTAGAGTTTTTTTATATCATGTCGAGTACAATTTGTTGGTATCATATTTTTTTAAAAAATTTGATGTATCCCTTTTGGATCCATGGGATGTGATTTATCCAGCATGTTATTTATGTGATAGGTATTTTTATTTCTCTATAGAAAGTCAAATCAATAAAATCATTGATGAGGAATAGAAACATGTTTGAGATTTTTATTTTCCTTGGATTATTCAGATATTACAGGAAGTTCATCTAGGCCTTACCCCATTTGGAATCACCTATAACTAGACTTACTAAGAAGAGTGTAAATTTTGAGTTGACCGAACTATGTGAGGAGGACTTTCTTAAGTTGATGAGAAGGTTGGAATCTATAATAATTATGATTTTACCAAAACATGGGCATGGTTATATTGTATACTGTGTTTCCTCTGGAGTTTTTTGAGAAATTCCTTGATGTCAAGTGACCAAACAGTTACTTTTGGGTCTCACCAGCTATGAACCCATGAGAAAAAATACACTACTCATGATTTGAAGTTAACTGTTGTGGTTAATTACTTGAAATATTGGTGTAATTAACTCTTTATTGAGATATTTGTTGTGTACATGGACCATTATAAGTTACAATATACTTTCTCCTTATGATACTTGAACTTGTGATAGATATATTGGGTTGAGTATCTATAGATGTTCAATTTCAAGATTTAGTAGTCCCAAGGGAAATGTAATGTTGTTATAAATTCTATTAGAAGTAATAAAAAATGAGATATCATATATCGTAAGAAGAGTGGAAGTTGATGATTGTTCTCATGAATTTGATGGTGGGTGTGTTTGAGGAGAAATAGGCAATATCTTGTGCACCTATGGTATCCCATTTTGCTTGGTTTATTGGGTCAATTTTAGTTATGATGTTGTTCAGGATTGTGTAGTTATATGTGAGAGGTTGATCATAGAAATCATTGTTATAGGATGGTCCTTAGAAGAGAATAATGTTCTTAATGTCCATGATAGAGTTTTAGTTCCCTCTTCTATGGGAGAGGAACTTATAATGGATCCAAACACCTAAAAATGGGTGGTGTATCTAAGATTTAATAAGATAAATCGTGATATTGTATTTCATTTGAATTGTCCATCCATGAAAAAGGAAATAGTATGGTCCATCACTCATTTCCCCACTTGATAGAGAACCAAAGTAGGACATCAATGAACCATTGGATTACATCACCCACTTCCTGTGCCTATATGGAATGGGGATGAGGTGGTGATGGAATTTTTTATGTGGTTTCCCCATACCTTGAGAGGTAAGAATATAGTGTGGGTTATATTTGATCAACTTACAAAAGTTTCACATTTATTTTCCATTTTATAAACTCAATATATAGATGAACTATATAGGTTGTACATTCATAAGATTATGTGGATGCATGGAGTGACTGTGAACATTATTTAATATCGATATGACCACTTTATATCATAGTTTTGGAAAGTATTTAAGAAGGGTATTGGGTTATTTCTAATTCTGAGTATGACATATCACTCTCAAACAGATGGATACTCTAAGAGGACGATCCATATTTTAAAGGATATGCTCAGGTAATGTGTGCTAGACTTTGGTGAAGAATGAGATAACCATATAACTTTAGGAGAGTTTTCATATAATAATAGTTTTTTGCATTCAATGTATATGGATTATTTTTAGGATCTTTTTATTAGACCCTATCATTTAACTTTATATTGGAATGGAGTTGGTGAGCCAATAGTTATCAATCCATGTTTAGTGAAGGAAAACTTAGAGTGGGGGAAGTTAATTAAGAATTGGTTTGTTATCACTTAGATTTGGAAGTGTTCCTATATAGACTAATGAAAGTGACCTTTGGAGTTCACTGTGGGGTAACCCAGTTTTCTTATGGGTATCACCTAGATTGTGTCACAAACTATTATGTATGTAGGTGAAATTGGCATCACGGTATGTGGAATATTCTGAGATAGTGGAATAGATCAGGACAATATCTTACCAATTGGATATTCCTCCATGACATCAAGGTATGTATTACATTTTCCATGTGTTTATGTTTAGAAAGTAAAATATTTATCCTAAAAATGTGATTGATAGAGATGAAATTGAGTTAAATGTGGATTCTTTGTTTGTGGAATGTATAGTGTGGATTATTGATCAGAGAGAAGAGGTATTATGAGGGAATACAATTCATCTTGGTTAAGTTTTATGGTTTCACATTCATGTTTAAGAATAAAATTAAGTTTGAAAATTATATGTTTGGGATCAATGGATCAAGTAGTTCAAGTAGGACCTCCAGAGACACTTCTTAAGGATGATAAGTCATTATAGGGGGATATCGTAACAACCCCATACTTTCTTGGTGATTTATGACTTATTTTTATCTTTTAGTAATAAATTTTTTAGTTATGATTTGTTTGGGTGAAGTACCAGGTAGATTATAAGTGATTTTGGAGTGTTTTAGAATCATTTAAGGGGGTTAAGTTTTTCATTACAGTTAGAAGAAACCATGTGACCTTCCACATTTAACCATGAAACCTATTAGATAGGAGTAGTGGGTGGCACATATTGGTGGATTATTAGAGACAACCATGAAAAATTCCCTAGGTAACCATGTAACTTAAAACCAAAGTAAAAGAAAAGTTGTCTATGGAACCAAAATACGTGGGTATACTAAGGAGGAAGTAATCCTTGCATGGTTGGTGCACGATTTGGTAAACCACGGGTAAAAAAACATATTCCTGGAATTAATTTATACACAAATTCTTATTTTGACTAAAAAACTCACAGAAACTTTCTATTCTTACACCTATACCTAGATAAATCAAAACTAGGGGATCCTTTAACTATTCATGGAAAATTCATTCCCTTCAAATAGAAAATCCATTGGATCTAGATACATAGGTCAAAGTTATTTCAAGTTAAATGATTGTTTTTCATCTGTTATTGTTCTTGTTAGATAATATCTCTTTTCCTTGTTTAAGACCCTATATATATACTATCATGTCCATATCTATAAATTACAACATGATCCAATGTGATTCCATTTTTATTTTATGAAAAGGAAGGTGTAAATAAAGTATTTTCTTTTCAATTCTTGGATTTTTCTAGATCCACTCATTACATTTGATCTCATTGGGTAATTCTAAAATTACTGTATCCCTTGAAATGTTCTAAATCATGTATCTTTTCTCTTTAATCCTCATGTGGTGATTTGGGGTTAATTCTAGGGAGATTTGGTTCTTAGGTTTTATTTGGGTTGAAAACCTTGATATTGGGTTTAGATACGCTTAAGGTAGAAAGTTCCTTACTGTGTTATAGAAATTGTACAAAACTATATGATTTAACATGCTTGTTTATGTGTTTGTATCCCATGATACCTTTTTAGACATGAAATTATTGTGTGTATATATATCAAGAATCTATTTGATATGTCTTGTGTAAGTATATATGTGTAAGGCTCATAGATTTATACTATTTGGTATCAAAGTGATAGGTGGACCATTTATGTCTTCCTTAATACTTTAGAAGGATGTGAATACACTATATAAAACATGATGATTGTGTGTGTGTGTGTGGGGGGGGGGGGTGTTGTGAATGATAGTTGGTGGGGTATGATGTCCTTATGTCCTTACTTGAGATAGTTGGTAGATAATGACAGCCTTGTGGCCTGACCTGAGATAGCTGGAGAGGCATGATGACCTTGTGTCTTGATTTGAGATAGTTGGTGGGACATGATGGCCCAACCTAAGGCATGATGACCTTATAACTTTTTATAATAAAGAAAATGGGTTTTTGAACTGTTATGAGATTAATGGAAACCATATATAAATTCTCCTCTGATATGGAGTTAAAGTAGGTAAGACTGAGGTTTGTGGTAGTCTGGTTCGTGCATGATGACATTACACT
Source organism: Viscum album (assembly GCA_963277665.1). Classification (NCBI taxonomy): domain Eukaryota; kingdom Viridiplantae; phylum Streptophyta; class Magnoliopsida; order Santalales; family Viscaceae; genus Viscum; species Viscum album. Next base: position 1,317,604,979 of record OY728119.1, on the reverse strand, counting down.
TGATTTTTTACTTGTGTATTTAATTTACTATCATAACACACACTTTTTATAAATTATGAACTTATTTTAAGGACACATTAATGGTTTCCTACTGAGTTTATACTCACCCCCTTTATGGGAATATTAGTGTGCATAAAAAATTTGTGGTTAGGGATGTAGTAATGGGAATGAGCCTTTCGTTAGGTAGCAGATCTAGAGGGGTAGATTAGATGGGTGGAGTTATGTTGGACTTCAAGTTTCTTTTCATAACATATCTTTTTTATCTTCAATCTCATTTTCTTTAGTAATTAACTTATAGTTGGATGGTTGTTTGGTTTCTTATATTCCATATTGATACATCATGGTTGATGATGTTTACTTATGTTATATGATTCCTTTATTTTATAATTATTTCCTTCTATATATTTGTTTATTGTAAATCTATACCGATGGAATGGTCTCCCCATATTTTGATTTAGGACCTTTCCACTAGTTGACATCATTTTGTGTATGAGGAGACATTCATGTGACCATGTGACAATCTATATTAGACCCAATAATTTAGGATTTCATTTTATAATTTTATTTTAGTATAACTCATTTATTAATCACCCATATTTAAACTAATCATCAAGTGTTAATTTTTCTATTTATTCCATGTTTTATTCATTTTATATATTTAAATGCATTCTCCTTGATCATGTTTTTATTATCTCCAAAATATTCATGAAGAAAATATATATGTTTTTTTCTCAGTTATAGTATTCCATGATCTTTTCATGGATTTTATAGTGATAGTATATAATGAACGGTAAAAAAATATTATTTTTTATAAATATTGAATCAATAAAAAGAAATAATTTTATTAATTCAAATAAAAATATATATATATATTTCCATTCCAAAAGTTTTAAAAAATATTAAATTAATAATTATTAATACATATTATCAGTATTTGTATTGTCTTAATCATTAATGTTGTAAATGTTATAGCATCATTCATGTAAGTGGTTAAACTGATATAAACAAGAAGGTGGTATAATGAATGAATGAGTAAGACTATGTCATTATATAACTATAATATCACTTTTATAGAATAATAATGTTGTTAATTATAGGTTATTAGGTTTATAAATCATATTGATTAATATTTGGATGAATAAGAAAAAGAAAAATGACTAAGGAGGTGGTAATAATTACATTGGAAAATAGAATATTCTCTTAAAGACCCTATTAGAAATGAAATATTTGGGAATCCTTGTGACCAGGAGTTAGAAAACACATGGGAGGATTATAATAGAGTGATTTTTTAAATATAAGAGAGTAAACTAAATGATATTTGTGGTTTTAAGTGGTTAGTGGTTGGATCCTTTTATTGGTGATTTTAAGAGGCATTTTTGAAAATACCAATTTCTTAATGAATTAGGAATTTAATTTATATGAAAAATGGATCTTTAATGGTAAATGGATGAGGATTAGTCTTGAATCCCATCATCTACACATTAGGGATAATATTTAGTGATATTTTATGAATTTATCTCTTATTTTTACACTTTTTCCTTACTTTATCCTTTACCATGATAACTCCCTTTTACCTAGGTAACATATTTTTACCAAAAATTAAAACTAACCTTATTAACAAACATTGAAATGATGAAAAAAATATAAAATTAATTTTATTAAATTTATTTTCTATAAGTGATTAAAATTAATTTTCAAATAAACATTCAAAATGCATATAAATTATTTTTATAGAAAAAATTATATATTAAGCATAAAAATGAATTTTTTTGTTATTTAATAATAATTAGATGAATATTAGTTCATTTATATATATATAAATAATATATTTCATTAACAATATTCAATAATAGTGACCAAATTAATTTATTAAGATAAATATACACAATACATAAAAAATAGTTCCAAAAAAATATGTTTTTTAATATTAAATTATTTTAGTCCAATTTATTTAAAATTGAAATTTTTTTTATTAACAACTCATTGAATTTATCAATACATTCATATTAAAGATTATTCATCAAATTTTTCATATATAATTTTAATTAAAATAAATCTTTTAAAGTAATAGATTTAATTAAAATGTAAACTATATGAAAATTAAACAATCTAGAAATACATATTCTGTAAAATATAATTTATTAAATTAATAATTACATTTTTATATAATCCAAAATTCTTTATAAAAAAACATCAATACCATTATGTAAGACCTATGGGAGAAATAAGTAATGGTGGTAGTCACATATTGTGACTCAACTAGCATAGATCTCATAACGATTTTCATGAGCTTGAACTTCTCTCTGAAACGATGTCACTCAAGACATACTTACTATATTTAGTTTTGGATTAGTCAATAGAATACTATAGTTATTCTACCTCCTTTATAAACATGGATATATGGCCCTTATATGGAAAACTTATTGATTCATGCTCAAATTTACCCAAGAGATGAAGGTAGAACGATCCTTGTAGTCTAGATTGGGTTGTCGAATCTACTGAGACCTAAGAAGAAACCTATAGACATGTACGTTCTATGGACTGTTTTTTACTATTAAGTGGCCAACTTGGTTTTATTTTATATGGGTTTAAAGTATAACTAACATATTTAAGTAAATTCAATTTAAAATAATGAGTTGATCCTAGGTTATCGCTCGGGGTGGATTGGACGTATTTCCTTTTCAATGATTTCAATTTCTTATATTTGAGATGAGTTCATTTAAGAAGATAAAACAACATCATCACTTACTGGTTTAATTCTTACACCCTTTAAAACTAATCACCTATACACTTGAAGGATAAAAGTTTTGAGCACTTCAAGGTAAAGGTTCGTATTAGCACATGAAGTGTGTTTCCTTAAATTCAACAAGGACGATGGAGTTTAAAAATCATCAAATAAAAATCTCAATTAAAGAAGTGATTATACATTAATGGGGTGATAAATAAAATCCAATCCATCCTCTTTATACTCCCTTGTATCAACCCATAAGTGGGTTATCCCTCCATTGATTCTATGGTTTCAATGGAAGCGGAAAGTAGACTCATGAGGGAGGAAATGGAGAAGTAAAGAAAACAATAAAAATAAAATGATCACTCCACCGTTGTGTGAATAATTTAACAAGATTTTGTGTGAATAAATTCACAACTTGAGGCAACAATATCAAAGTGAGATGTATAACAATAGAATAAGAGGATAAGAAGAACTTTTATTAAGAAACTAAAGTGAATTGAACAACTTACATTTGAAAGACAAATTTGAGACAACAAAATCGCAGCATAACATTACAATTGAACAAAGCACCAAAGATGATAAAACTACTCCACCAACACTTCCTTAAATAGGAATTTTTGAAGACTTTTTTTGATCCTACAACAGTAAAAATCATCCCACTTGATTATGGTAGGCCTAGGGTGGTGGAAAGCTTGTGGAAAGAAGACTTTCCACCCTTGACCCGAAAAGGCATCCAACTTGCATCCACCAAACATATGCACATGAAACACCTTCTAGATGGAATAATTTTGGGGGTACATATAATAATTAATTTAATATACATATGTTCCCTAACAGAATGTAAAATCACAGCCCACAAGGAGTTACGGTTTTCTAGATATGGTTTAATTGGTGGGCTGTTTTTCTGGGCCGCAGATTCTGGACCATAATTTTATCACTAACTTGGTCCTCATAAATTACAACAATGGAGGCATAATTAGAACTAGATCATAATTAATTATTTGTTCCTATATATGTCTTATATTCTTCCACCAAAGTTGGGCTTCATTGGATTTGTAATATGGGTCCCACATTCTCATCAGTGGGATGATGTCCAATCTGACTTCTTCAGAATTATTTCCTTTCATCACAAAATATTCCCATCTTCTTCCATGAATTATCCATTGATCCCTGAGTCAAAAATATTCATATTGAAGTTTAGATAAATTTACCAAAATATTAAATTAAAATATGTATAATTATATTCCTTAAAATCAGATTAATCATTGGGTACTTTAAATGATGTTAAAAAATGTACCACATAATAGTGCATTTTAAGTAAGAATTACAATCATAATGTGAAATGATGTTCAAAGTGTAAAATTCACTAAAATGGTGTTTATGAATAATAAAGCACATGAATATAATATATATTAACAATGAATATTAGCCTCATTTAGTGGCTAATCACACCCCCCAAATTGAGTTTTGCTAGTCCCGAGAAAAAGATATCTCAACAATATGAAATTCGAATTCCCTTTTCCAAAAACATTTTAATACACAATGATCACCAAAACCCTTATACGAAAAAATCATGAAACCCATCAAAATATTTTAATACAAGATTGTTTCATAATCAGATCCCAATCCCAAGCCCATTCCTTTGTTCAAATTCATTTCCATATTTCATCCAATATCAATTAAGTATGAGGATGTGTTGTGCATCACAATAGACATGGGGGTTCATCTTTATTCAAGGGGGGAAATGATGGAAGCGCTACGTGGAATCACATTTCAATATTAAGATGTGTATTCAATTTTTTTTGTATCATATTTTTTGTTTTTTTTTTGCAATTTTTCCATGGTAATTTAAATTGCACTCAAAAGAGTCAACCGCTGCAGCGAGACTTTGCCGATGACTCCCAGGCTCAAAGACCTTAGGGAACCAAGTGAATCCCACATACTCGGGCATCATCTCAAGTTAACTCAGTCAAAAAAAAATTTAAATTACCAAAAATAGAGATAAAATTACTAACTCTCGACCAGACAACTATGAAGTCATGATCCCTAAGTATCGAAAGCCACGCATTAGGTCATTTCATTACTCTACGCGCAAATTTATTGTTTTTTTTAATTTTTTTATTGAATACTCATATTAAAACTAAAATGATCACCAAAACTATGATATTTATTTGGGGGACCCCATGAACTCAAAATAATACCCCACTATCTAAAGGACATGCATTGTGATCTTTTTTTTTGGATGAAAATATAAACGATGAAATATCACATTGGACGACCACACTTTCCAAAATCTATGATCATGAAATTATGCAAGGATTAAAATCAGAATCAGGGCATGCTAAATTATTTGATATTCAGATTCAAAGTGTGCAATGTGTATTACCATGTTCAAAGTTAAAGGAATTTTTCCTTCTATTTACACACATTTTGTTTTGAAAATCATTCATTTTTTTTACACAAAAGCAATTTTTTTATTTCATCTCCCCCCAACTTAAAACAACACTGTCCCCAGTGTTTCAAGAAATAAAAATTTAGAAGGAGTAGAGGTAGATAAGGGAATTTCAAAAAGAAAATTTAAATATGAGGATCATGGAATGAAGTCACCTGGTGGTTGAAGTTGAAGTTCTTGCTGCTCCAAATTAGTCCTTTGATCTCTTGGGGGATGTAGGCACCTCCTTGATTGAACATGTATCACCCAAAATAGTCCCTGAACCATACATAGAAGAAAAAACCAGACAAAAAAACAACACAATGACTTATTTAATTCCAAGTATCATCATTTTTATGGTTTTCCCTATTTTTTTTGTTTTTTGTTTTTTTAAATCAAACTAATGGTACATTGTATTCTTTTAAATTTCTGGGTAAGGTATTACTCAAGGATAACACCGCGTGACATGGGTGAATACGGTGCTCCCCTTTCATACCCATCCATACTCATAAAATAAGAACATGTCAATGGTATATTTTTTTATTAAATATCAAAATGATTAATTAATATTATTTAAAAAATAAAGATGATTGAAAAAATATTGGAAACACGAAAACCATGGGTTGCCTCCCATGCAGCACTTTGTTTAACGTCGTTAGCTCGACATGAACCCCCTAACTTACCCAATACAAAATTTCAATATTTTAAGGACCCCATGTTTCTCCATGTCCACTAGATTGAGATTTATTCTTTGTTTATAATTTTTTTTCATGTACAAACCTATGTTCTATAATGAGTGGTAAAATCCAAGGAATATAAGAAATGGTTGATAAAGTTTCTTTTTTAGTCTTTCCAAAGAGATTAATAATAATTACCTCTTTATTGGTTTCAAGATAAGAAATTGTAAAAATTGGATGTTTTTGGATATCCCCAATGAATGGAAACTTGAGGGTGGATGGAAAGTCCTTTCGTTCAAGTTCAGGTAGACTAACACTTTCAGACATAGGTTGGGACTTGGAATCAAACTCAATTTCATTTCAAAATTTACTCAACAGAATTGGTTCCTTTTGAATAGAATATTCAACCAAAAAATTGGAAAGATCAATTTTAGGAATGGGTATAGACTCAATGTTTGTGATTTCTCTCAATGGTTCAATGGTTGGTGTTTTTGAAAATTCGTCAATAGAGTTATACTTAAGAGACTCAATCCATGATGTTAAATTATCCTCTTTTGAATCCAAAAAGTCAATTTCCTCTTGATTTAAATACACTTCAGCAATTCCTTGATCCTCTTTATCTATCCCAAATCCAAAGTTTGGTTCTTCAATAAATTCATGTGGGGTTTGTGGGAAACTAGACAATTCACATAAGGTTATGGAAGGGATAGTTTGTGTATGAATGAGTTCCTCACAAGTTTTAATAATTTTTAGTTCTAAACTCAATGATGAAACCTAAAAATTCATTATCTCCATTTTTGACATAGTTTTTCAGGTAATGTATGTGGATTAGTATGGATAGGGGTTGATCCGAATGGTCTATTCTAGGTGGATAATTAAGTTGTTGGAATTGCATAGGAGGGTGTTCAGATTGGATTTGTGGGGATCTAAACTCATTATATGTTGGGATATTTTGTGGATCATAGGGGTAAATTTTTTTTTGTTCATTAGGTTGTTGATGATCCCACATGTAGAAATTAGGATGGTCATTGTACATCACACATGGGGTTGGCTGATCAAAGTAGGGATAGGTTTCCCATGTTTGGACTTGTTCAAAATTGAATTCCATAGGAGTGAGGGGGTGAGAACAGAGAAGAGGGATGAAAAAAAAGATGATAATGTCTAAGATAACTTACTTAGGTCCTCATAAAAGGCACCAAAATTTGATTCACACTCAAATTTACCCAAGAGATGAAGGTAGAATGGTCCTTGTAGTCTAGATTTGGTTGTCAAATCCACTGAGACCCAAGAAGAAACCTATAGACACGTATGTTCTATGGATTGTTTTTGGCTATTAAGTGGACAACTTTGGTTTATTTTATATGGGTTTAAATGATAACTAACAGATTTAAGTGAATTCAATTTAAAATAATTAGTTGATCCTAGGTTATCACTCGGGGTGGATTGGACGTATTTCCTTTTCAATGATTTCAATTTCTTATATTTGAGATGGGTTCATTTAAGAAGATAAAACAAAATCATTACTTACTGGTTTAATGACTACACCCTTTAATACTAATCACCTATACACTTTAAGGATCATAGTTTTGAGCACTTCAAGGTAAAGGTTCGTATTAGCACATGAAGTGTGTGGCCTTAAATTCAATAAGGACAATGGAGTTTAAAAATCATCAAATAAAAATCTCAATTAAAGAAGTGATTATACATTAATGGGGTGATAAATAACATCCAATACATCCCCTTTCTACTCCCTTGGATCAACCCATAAGTGGGTTAGCCCTCCATTGATTCTATGGTTTCAATAGAAGCGGAAAGTAGACTCATGGGGGAGGAAATGGAGAAGTAAAGAAAACAATAAAAATAAAATGACCACTCCACCATTGTGTGAATAATTTAACAAGATTTGGTGTGAATAAATTCACACCTTGAGGCAAATTTATCAAAGTGATATGGAGAACAACAGAATAAGAGGAGAAGAAGAAATTTTATTAGGAAACTAAAGTGAATTGAACAACTTACATGTGAAAGACAAACTTGAGACAACAAAATCGCAGCATAACATTACAATTGAACAAAGCACCAATGATGATAAAAATAATCCACCAAAACTTCCTTAAATAGTCATTTTGGAAGCCTTGGGTCGTCCCTCCAATAGTAAAAATCATACCACTTGATTATGGTTGGCCTAGTGTGGTGGAAAGATTTTGGAAATAAGACTTTCCACCCTTGACCCGAAAAGGAATCCAGCTTGCATCCACCAAACAGAGGCGCATGAAACACCTTCTAGATGGCCGAATTTGGGTGGGACATAGAAGACTTAAATTAATTTCCAGATGTCCCCTAACATAATTTAAAATATCATTCCAAAAGGAGTTATGTGTTTTGAGATATGGTTTAATTGGTGGGATGTTTTTCTGGGCCGCAGATTCTGGCCCATAATTTTATCACTAACTTGGGACTCATAAATGACCACAATGGAGGCCGAATTAGCACTATATACTGCGGAATTATTTGTTCCTATATATGTCTTCTATCCTTAAACCAAATCTTGGATTCATTGGGTTTGTAATGTGGGTCTCACATTCTTATCAGTGGGATGGTATCCAATCTGACTTCTTCAGAATTGTTTCCTTTCATCACAAAATATCCCCATCTTCTTCCATGAATTATCCATTGATCCCTGAGTAAAAAATATTCATATTGAAGTGTAGATAAATTTACAAAAATATAAAATTAAAATATGTATAATTATATTCCTTAAAATCAGATGAATCATTGGGTACCTTAAATGATGTTAAAAAATGTACCACATAATAGTGCATTTTAAGTAAGAATTACAATCATAATGGGAAATGATGTTTAAAGTGTAAAATGTACTAAAATGGTGTTTATTAATAATAAAGAACATGAATATAATATATATTAACAATTAATATTATCCTCATTTATTGGCTAATCACTTATACTACTAGATATTGTAACTTCTCTCTTTCAATGTAAATCTCTCAATGTGATTCCTTCTATATATACCAACTATATTAATGACTATATTTTAATAAACACATATAATAATTATTTTAATTGAGTATAAAATATTATTTCAATTATCTATATAATTTATCTCATTAATCACTCTTTTGTCTAATTATTGTATTTTCCCAATGACCATATATACCCACTAGTTATATATACCTAGTGACTATATAACGATGATATTTAGTTTATTTACATTTCTATATATTTAATTAAATATTTTATTTAAATTATTCATCACATTACCTATTTTTTATTAGGTTTTTTATCATATTTTTATTTTATAAATTCTTTCTATAGTTATCATTAGTGGTATAATCTGTATGGGTGATTTTGATGATGAATATTTCAATATTATTATATTTTTACTTACTTATTTCTTTATTCCTTTTGTAAAATTTTTAATTATGTTCAATTTAAATATCTTGTGTTGTATTAAATTTTATATTATAATAATTTTCCTTATTGAAAAAAGACATTGTCCATTTTATTTTGGTGTTTCATAAAAAAAATCTATCCAAAACATGAAAATTATTAAAGACAATTTCATAGTAAAAATACTAGGTGTTACAATAATCTACATCACTTATCCTTCCCAGCTTCTAAAAATTATCAATGAACATAATAGAGATCATAATTCATTTAAAACATCCTCAAACCTTGCCCTGAAGAGAAATTAAATATCACATTGTATACCTCCTTGAACTCCAAAATCATTTATCTTTGGATTGTATATGATTTATTCTGGCTTTGACGTATTCTCATATGCTCCTAGGTCACCTAAAACCTCTCCATAATCAACCATAACTATTATGGCCCCAAGTGAAATGACATATGAATATCTATCTAGTAAATAGGGGAATTTCTTGGTATTCTATATAGGGCCCCAAGGGGTTTTATATTAATAATGGAGTGGTAACTATTATTGTTCATGAACCTTACTATTGCTAGTTGATCATCCCATATACCAAAATTGAATGTTATATCCAAGGATAGAAAATAAGTGTGAATTCATTAAGGTACAATTGTAGATAAAATATCACTATAAAGTATTTTCTTAAAAATGAATTCCAATAGAAAAATGTTCTATAGGGACTACCTTATGAGGTATGTGAACCTTAATGTGTACTAAACTACATTCATAATTCCCTCATGAAGGTTCATTGAATCCTATAGTCAAACCATCCTCAAAGTTGTTTGATGGTTCTATTTCTAGAAGAGAAATTAAAAACTAAAATGGTTGATTGGCCTCTTCATGGATCAATATAGTCAGACCATACCAAGAAACCACTACACAATGAAAAATTATTGATTTCATAATAAATATCTCATTGTAGGGTGTAAAAACCATAAATAATTCCCAAATCACCTCATCAAGCCAGTCTTGAGAAATATAAGGGTCAATATTTCCTCAAAAAATGGGCACCCTCTATCACTTGAACTTGTACCATGAGCTAAGCTAGTGATTTTTATCATCCTACTTAACTAGAATTATTCTCCACTTGAAAGGTGGAGGATTATCTCCCTACACAATAGGCGGAGGATCTTCCCTCTATGAAACAAGAATACAATCTACATTATACTCTCATAGTAGAGATACCTCCTGATTGGCCTCTTGAATCGAGGATTCAACACTCAAATGATCAGTAGTAGGATATTCTATCATTGATACCGACTCATCAAAACCCTGACTTTGAATATTAATCGGTTGGTTATGGGTACTCATATTGTATTTAATAATAAGAACTCATTGTCATTAAAGTACACCCGTGTGAGATAAAACAATGACAACACATAAATACATAGAAAAACACTACATGATGCATATAATACCCTATCCATACCATATAAATGTTTCATTAAGGTTTCAAAATAATGGGAAAAAATATTTGAGTCTTGGTGAAATGATATGTTAGTATTTCACAACTATACTGGGTTCCCTAGACTGAAAATCAAACACAAGATCCCTTGAAATATTTATCCTAATTTTACTACACCAATCCTCATAAGACTCATAGATTTAATATTATATCCCATCACTGATAAATTGGATCTGTTACCACTCTAACATGACTTGACCCACTAGGAACCCTCCCAGGCCATCAGTTTGGACGAGTGTGCAACCCCAAGCTCACCTATAATTGGTTATGGTATTCTAAAAAAAACTAGGAAGGAATATCATAATTGGGATATATTATCCTAAATAAACTATATTAAAAAAATATCTATAAATACCAATAAAACCATTAACCATCAATGAAATATCTAAAATAAAATATAAAAATACATGCAATAGACTCCAATCATCCACAACTGCATGATGAGGGCCAACACCAAGAATAAAATTAAATATAAGAGAATAATATACCAAGGGATAATCTAACCTAAAATATTTTAAAAGACATGTTCTAATTATATATATTCCTAACATGAACACTAATAGTATCCAAACCCATCAAACACCACTAAGCACTAGATATTCTGACTCCATTATCTCCTAGATCATCACCAAAATATTTTCAATCTATATCGACACAACAAGTGTAAATGAAATTTACTTTTTGGGGGTGGGAATAAAAATACCCAATAGAACAACACCTAAAAAAATAAAAGGACCTATATAATAAATTATCTCAAAAATAAATTCACAGTCAAATAACCTAGATATACTTTAGGGTTAAAGAACCAAGGACATAACATAAGTATCAATCTTCATAATAGAGATCCATAGAGACTGTATCTCATATAAAATTAGGGATTCCTAGTAAATAACTAGAACCGTAACACATTTAATTACCAAATTTATATAAGAAATATTATCTCTATGAATCTATAGTATGTGTGTGTGTGTGTGGGGGGGGGGGACTTTTGGCTCACCAAGGTAAATATATGAGTCAAGGGAGTACTAAACCCTATGAAAAGCCTCATCCATATTGAGGATAAAATTTTGATCAAGGGAGTTTAGAATATGTGGAAATATTACCAATACTCATCTCATGGGGGAGTTTTATACACCATCATCTATGTGGGGAATTGATAACTTTTTTTGTGAGTAATGATTAAGGGAGTGCCTAAACCCATGCCTAAAATGGGAAAATCATACAATGGGTCTGTATAAGAGTAAAAAAATCTATATCATATGCGTAGGATCTATGAATTATGATCTATACATCTCTAGGGAGTATCAAAATTCTTCTCTAATCTGGTCACCTTTCCCAAATCTAATTATCATCCCTGGGGATCTGATGAACTCAAACTAACCTATACACCTAGATAAACTCTAATGAAAAATAGGTTTGTATCATCATGATCTATATTAAAAAAACCTATGATTCACTATTCATTTTTTTATATTTAGATAATCAAGAAAATATATATAAAATACATTTGAGTGGAGGCCGTACATGACATGATAACTCTATAACACAACATGCATACTCTGAGGTCCTATAAAGAAAGTACTTTTATGGTATAGTTGTATTTTTTATTTGACATGGAATGTGATTAAAATTTATACTCCATCTATATTAGGTGGGGGTAACCATGTGTATACTCCCATGAGGATGGTTTATCCCACATGCACACTAGCTGACACAATTTGTGTGCTCTGAGGTCTAGTTGAGTATATAATCCCACAACCCATTTGTGTTATTTATTAGAAATAATTTTTTCTTACTAGTTATGTATTTATATTTTGTGGGTAAAACAAGTGTGTACTCCCATTGACCAATTTTTTTATTTAATAGGTATGGAGTGTGCCTATCAGGTATGCACCATGCATGTAAGATGGGGTAGCTGAGCATATACTATCGTGGACTATTCTTGTTATTTTATTGAAATAGTGTGTTAGTATTATCTAAATGTAATGTTTATTAGAAGGGGTATCCAATCATGTCCTTTAAGGGACATGGTGAAATTTTAACTACTACAGTCCATGCATCGATGCTAGTTGACCCTAACAATTCTAATAATTAGGATTAAACTCTATTTTTATTCTCCCCTTGAACCCCTAATGGTCAATGTGTTAGGTAACTACCAACAAAATAACTAATGTGGAATTAACCATTCATCCGATACCCAATTGCCTAATTATGACACCATTTTCTAAGTTTCTCTTTCTATACCACCCAATAACATCACTTTGTTGCCATCTAATCCCCTTTATTGCCTCTACTTCGAACCAATAACCAAGATGAAGGCTCGTTGGGGTCTATATTTTAAAAGGTAGAAGGATAGGGTGTGAGAGAGTAATATTAGGGTATAGGGGATAGGGTGTGGCGGTTGAGGTTTCTTAGACACCCTTCACAAATCCATGTTGTGTCATGCCTCACTTTCCACTATGTGGTGTGTGATAATTGTGGTGCAGTGGCTAGAAATGGTCTACCCACCAGATCTTCTTCACTCATGGACTCTATCTTCCAATGTTCATCATGATAATAAAAGTATCGAACTAATAATTAAAAAATATTTCATTTGGATTGATTCAATGAGGATTAAGAATAAATTGGAATAACCCATTGAACAAAGAAGAGAAAAATTAAATTTATGTCCTACTTCAACGATATTTTTCTTTACTATGTGATCTAACCTCAATCCAGGATTCTTCATTAGATCCTAGATAAATGGATCCAAAAACTAATATCCTATAGGGTTTATGGAATTGGTGTCTGATACTCTAAATATAGTATTAGTGGGAAATTTATAGACTAGGGTTAGTTGGATGTTTTAAAGACCCAAAAAGGGCTCAGTCTTGGTCCTAGAATCTGAACACAATTTATTCCACTCCAAGATAAAACCCCTCATCCCAAGAAAAACCACTGTGAAAAATATTCCATACAACGATTCATTTAGAAGATAATTTTGATTATATAATTCTCATGTGTGTGAGTTAATATTTTAAAAAATTATATTTTTATGTTCCCATGAAGCAATTATAAATCATTTGACTATGAAATCACTTGATTAAAATATGATTAAAGAACGTTATAAGGTTTTGTGGAAAAAAGATATAAATTGCACAAGTAATATTAATACTTCATATAGACTCTACATGGTGTATCTTAAACCCCTTAAGATATTCTGAGTAGTTTTATAACCAATTTACAAACTTATTTGAGTAGAAACATTTTCTTTCCTTCTTGATTCCTCTTTTAGGTTTCATTAACGATGCTTATTATTGGACCCTCCAATATATTTATTTTTATCCCTCTTTTTATACTATCATAAAATAACTTGATCTTAGAATTTCCATCCCATATTCAAATACCCTCAACATATTAAAGAGATTGGGTTAAAATTTTCTGAACTGATTTATGTTATAAATTTTAAGATATTATTGGTTCCGATTAGTAAATGATTGATAAATAAAATATACACCCAAGTTCGGACTGAAAGGATACCCTAATATATATAAATCCTTCATATACCCATTCATATTTTGTATATTTGTAGATAGTAAATTTGAATTGATCATATAGAATCTAAATAATTCCCTAGAAAATTTATACCTATCTTGTCTTGTATATTTTTGATAAAGCCTATTTATTTTTCAACTTTGGTCTCATAGGAACCATGATGAGAGAGTATAATGAATTAATAAATATTTTTTATATTTTTTTGTAATGAATCATGTCCATTTTTTTAATAGCTTCATTAATTGGATGTTTAGGAAGAGAATTATCTAACCCATAAAATTTTTCTTCTTTATTGGGAATAATTTTATAGTTAATATATCATCCCATAAATTTTATTCCCGTAAGATTCTCACTTTCTAACACTAATATCAAAGAGATGTTTTATGATGATGATTTTATTTTATCAATAATATAAACTTTTAATATATTAGTATCATATATTACATGCATTTAATAAGTAATTTTATTAAAAATTTATGACATGAATTTACCTCTTGAGACCCCACCAAGAACCCACCCAGGTCGGAAGTAATCAGAGTGTTACATCTTAATCCCACCTAAAATAGGGCCAGGGCTAGTGAATAGAGTCTAGTAGGCATATCACACATGATAAGAAGCCTTATCCCAATTTTCCTATACAAATACACACATATTAAAATAGGATAAAAACAATGAAAAACCCAGTAAATAACCAACTGGAATATAAAATTCATGTAAAAAACACTAAGACCGACATAAAAAAACTAGTGAATAATTCAAAAGGTAAAAAAAATAAAAATTACATTCACAAAAATCTAGAGTAAAAACCAATCTAAATCAACTATGTAAAGGGATATACATAGTGGACCAATTATAAAAAAAATTCATCCACTACTGTCACCTTTGAGAACTACTAAACTCTTTCTCCACCAACACCATGTCCACCAAATTCACCACTGAGCTATCTATAATTAGAAAAATACATCTAACATGAGAGAAAATAACCCATATAGGGGTAAGTATACACATACTTAGTAGGTAACCCTGAAAACAAAAAAGGAAATAATAAATTCCTAGTCAACACAAAACCACCATGGTAGAAGAAAAGACACTAAAGGAAGAAGAACATAAAATAAACAAAACCCAGATATTAATTTGGTGGTATACTGAACTCTAGGATATAATAGGGGATCCATGAAACATCATCAACATATATCCAGGGGAGAACCAAACATCGGGTATACTCCCTTAGTCACACCTAATCTACACCATCGACTCTATATCGCTAAAACATAAATCTACCTAAAACATGATATAAATGGAATAATGTAGTATAAAGGAACATAACATCATAAAAAATATCCTCACACCATAACCAAGCTTATATTCATATTATCTATGCTTTAACTACAATATTCACATAATAGATATCAACTCCATGCCATAACAAGAACCATTATGTTGGAACAATCCATACATGATATTGATTTAAAACTCATGAACTTTATGTAAGGTTGAATCCAAGAGCCTATGTAACGCCCTACCCCATTCCACTATAAATAGTAACCATACCAGGTCGTTATGGGCCCCCAGAAATGCCTTCCTATCTTCCAGAGGCTTCCAACTAGAAGCATGGGTCTTGGGTAGTACCATGAGAAGTCTGTACCCCAATATCAAAGTGCACAATAACAAGGAAAAAAAACATAATCTATAACATAAAACAAAATAAGTGGACACAATAAATAAGAATAAAAAACAATAATAATAAATGAGTTCAACAACATAAATCCATACACACTCATTATAATACATCAAGACTTATTTCCATCAAGGCTGATCATATATACAAAATAAATGAAAGAATTTTTTTTAAGAAGATCGACCCCATTCCTGAGATTCAATTCTTCCATATATCCAATCCCATGTGAGCTATATTACTCGATAAAGTTACTAGGGACTCTACCTAAATTAAACCCATAAACAGTGAGATCTATTCGGGTACCCTAGATCCATGTCTTCCTAAGTAGGCTGTGAGTATAACTCAGTAGGGAACCACCAATGTGGTCCCATACATAACCAATAAATTCAATGTATAAACATGATCAGATTAGAATGTAAATAAAATTGAACCATGGAAATGTAAATAAATAACCACTTTTCATTCTT
Organism: Viscum album; assembly: GCA_963277665.1. Taxonomy (NCBI): domain Eukaryota; kingdom Viridiplantae; phylum Streptophyta; class Magnoliopsida; order Santalales; family Viscaceae; genus Viscum; species Viscum album. The sequence goes on along the minus strand of OY728119.1, from coordinate 1,317,588,548 downwards.
AGATTATTTCATGAGACCTAGGATCAACCCAAACCTACTTTGTCTAGTTATGGGTTGTCTCTGGGAATATAATGAAATCATGTGAACCAAAACTTGGAACAATGAGAATATAATAACAAGAATAAATACCAAATCCTTATAAGTATCAAAAGATATCCAAATAGTATTAGTAATAACTATCAAATCCAAGGAGCATGTCTAAAGAATCTATGAGTATCAACTAGAACTGTCGATTCCTAGGGAGTAATCTTAGGAAATAAAATAGTAGTCGGTGTCATATCCAGTCCTTAAGTGGTAATATTGAGAGATATTTAGTCATAATGTATTTTTATTGAACTATAAGAGAAAATACTGGGTGTTCTATAGTAATCAGAAGCTATCACTGAACCCTATATGGTAATCCTGAGTGTTCCATAGTCATCAGGTTCAATCCTCAAACCCGAGGAGGTAATATTAGGATCTATACATTCATAAGAAATCATTTATGAACCATAGAAGGTAATATTGAGAATTAAATAGTCATTAGGAAAAGTCACTGAACTCCAAGTGGTAATCCTAAGCATTCTATAGTGACCATGCATCATCACTAAACCAGAATAGATAATCCTGAGTATTCCATAGTCATCATACACAATTATCAAACCCCAATAGTTAATAATGAGCATTCTAAAGTCATCAAGAATCATCATCAAACCCCAAGAGGTAATCCATTTCATTATATCGCTACTGGTCTCAATCACTAAACCCTATGAGGTAATATTGAGTTTTCTATAGTCATCAGGTGTCATAGATGAACCCCATGAGGTAATATCAAGTGCTCCATAGTCATGGGGTGTAATCTAAAAACCCCAGGAGGTAATAATTGGTGTTAACACGTCATCTCAAATCATTGATGAACTATAGAAGCTAATATTTATCATTCTATAATAGCCAGTTCAAATTCCAAATTCAAGGATATAGTCCAAGTAATCATATTTTTGTAAATACATCTTGTATGGTTGTATGTTCCTCCCATAACACCTCATATACTCATCTCATCAGGGCTATCAATCCTATAAAGCCCATACCGTAGAAAAAAGGAAAGTATTTTCCTCATAAAAAACCTAATATCCTCCCATAACACATCATATCCTCATCATCCCTATCAATTTTCCCATATGCACCCTCTCACTAGGGTCAACATGTAATTGGGGAACTCATCGAGTCCCCTAGGTTTGATTATAACCATGCCACCCTTCATGGGTTATCTTATCTGAACACATCTCTTGGGTCAACCCCCATCACTTAAAGGGGTAACATATCATTCATCCTCATCATTTTCATTATATGGACCCAATGGCCTCATTAGGGAAGTCATACTGATATTTGAAAAGGAGATGTCCAAAAGCCCATCTCACATCCCAAAGAACCACTAGGCCAATCCTCACCCACCAAACCCGTAAAAATAATATGATATTATTGGGGGAGGATCACTCACCCCAAGCTCATATAAACTATCCTAAAGGATTTATGGAATATAGAGAACCACACATGGCCCACTCAGACCAATCACTATCCATCCACACTTTCATATACAAGGAGTGTCTAAGGATTATATACTAAGGGAAAACATGTTAATTCATTTACTTTATTTATTCTACACCCCTCATGGGGTTATCTCATCATAATACATAAAAATATAAAAACTATCTTGACTATCAGTGGACAAGAAATCAATTTAGTGCACAAGGGTCTGTCCTGCCCCTTGGAACTTTGTGAAATTACCTTATATGTTTTTAAATTTTATTAACCAACATAAATAATTTAAATAGGTCAATAAAAAAAGTATACATACCACACATTAAACTTTTCATATAAATAATGATTATTACCATATATGTATGTACATGGGACCACCCACCTTAAATAATTTGTTTCCCTTTTTAATCGTAGATCAATGACTCTCGCCCGAGCTTGTTCATGTACATCCAACCACCACCCATAAAAATGAGGCCCTAAATCATTGTAAAAATAAATTTTAATTAATTATAATTATTTATAATAAATTAAATAATTTAAAATAATTAACTATTTTAATTCAATTTAATTTAAATAGGTATAAATCCTAAAATCTCACCAGGTCATCCTGTCATTTGAAAAACACTTATAACGAGGTGAAATCCACTCCCAACATGTACTTGACTATAAAAAATGAAATATGCACACCTAATATTGCTAATTAAACAATAAATTTTACCCAAATTCTCTGAAAACCCTAAGAAAAACCAAATAATGATGTACCATAACTGAAAAAATGAGCACCGTTGTGGAAATACCTTCTAGAGACTCACTTTATGTAGGTTGAGAAAAATCCCTATCGATCATGATGATTTCCACCTTGCTCCAATAGAAATGAGTGCAGAGGGAGATAAAAGGAGGATCACACCTAAAATAACCACCAAAATCATTTATAGACCAAGGGGAAGAGGGGATGAAGGGTAGGGGAGGTGTCATTCATTTGTCCCTCTTGCATGCATGATTTGTCCAAGAAACAAAAGGGACCAAGCCCCTAAAAAAATAAACATAACCCTTTCACAACATAAACCCATGCTTCACTCTATTAACCAAATAGGTAGGGGGTTTCCCCTTTACTCCTAAAAAATCATGGTGTGAACACCCCATTAATTCTATGAAAGGACATTTCTACTATTTTCTAGTATACTCGGCCACCCGTTCCTTCTCTATCTTTCACCCAAACACCCTGAGAATCCACCGAATATAAAACTGTATAGTAAAAATTTTATTTAATACTTCTATAATTTTAGAATGCCTCATAATTCTCAACATAAACCATCCACCTATTTAAACATTAAAATTTACCTTTAATTTTATAACCTATCTAGGCACATTATATTATAATCTCCCAACATAGAACTTTTAGTCCCTAAAAAGTATCACTAACCACTCAAAAAATGACCCTGACCCACATGGTTCACCAATTCATAATTATATCACCACATGTTACTCTGACATGCTAAATGATATTCTATATCACAACTCTAAATATGAGGTTCAATTTCATATAAAACTGAGTCATCATTCATTATCCTCACTGAAACATCAATATAGAGCGTACCCACACACTTCAATCTTAGGACACCATAATGGAATAAAAAATCTCATCCCCAAGATTATAGTGATCTCCACCATAATTCTCTACTCATAATTGCCAATTCCTAAGTCATGGTACTCCCCAATATAGGAATATACTATCAAAACACAATTCAAGTGGTCCAATGTATTTTTGGATGTAGTTTCTATCTCATTTCACCCAAATGCAGATGGAAATAATATTCAAATTCATGTACTACCTATCATATACGGTTTTGAACTAAAATAGATGAGTATCTATAGACTAAGAATAGGGTTCTCATATTCCAACTTTTTCTCAAAAGGTATGGGCCAAACTTCAATATATACTTGTTGTAGAAAATATGACATACCTAATATAGTCACTAATCCACCACATCCAATATCACAAAAAACACCATAACTAAATTTTACCTCATGATTTCCCCTGAATAATTTCCCAATCATTGGTTCATCCCTGAACCATGTCTCAAATTTCTGGATCAACCCTTGAACCACACAGTGAATCATGATTCACCTCAGTAATTACATTCAGATCACATCGGAATTATACCGAGCCCAATTCTAATGAATAGACTCCCTCTAATACCATATTTTAATTCAAAACCCTTCAAATGGTAAAAAAATGCCGATATTTGATGATATTATTCTCTATTAATAAATCTTATTTCTTTGATAGATTTCTTTACATGAAAACCCAAGTTTAAATTAATTACAATATACTATTGAAAAAGTATTATTTAATGTGACAGTTATCTCCTAGCCATTGGATTTGAGGGTATGAATATAAATAACTAAATTATGAAAAATTAATGGTTTAAACTTTTATAAAATGAATTCATTAGTTATCAGTTGATTATAAATTAAAATAAAAAACATTTAAAGTATAAGAGATATTTTTCCTAGACAACTATTTTTAGGTGCCCAATGTGTTTTTATCTTAATAAATTAAATTATTTACTTTTGGTGAATGATTTTAATGATATATATATATACAAATTAAATAAAATTATTTAACATTCATGTAATTTTTTTCTAGGATTTATATAATAATAAATCCAATTTTAAGCTTAAAAATGTACTTTTCTAAAAATGTGTTTTGTCGTGTTTTTCACACTTATTTTAAAATTAATTTCCACCACTTATAGAAATTGAATCTTGAAAAATGGATTCCACATTTGAAATTATGAGGATAAAATTTATCTCTTTTTATTTTCAGTCATTATGAATAGAAACCTTGGTAAATAGTTTTCACCTTGATATGGGTAAAACAAATAAAATGGGGTTTAAAATTTTGGATAATGCTTTAGAATTTATCTAACACTTACCTTTATCCTATAATATGAGTTTAATTCATCCATTTACATACAATTCTAGAATATATGGCTAATTTGTTCCATTTTTCTTAGATTATGAACTTTATATTATTTTAATAAAAGAATAAATACAAAATATCACTCACTTCATATTAATATCTATAAAATTTGTATATAAGGGAAAAAAGAGGATAAGTTATATTATAAATTTTTATTTTAAATATGAATTATTATTTTTTATCATGTTAATTTATTTTATTTTTTTCATTGAATAACTACCTTAAATAATTACAAAACACTGAAAAAGTATTTATTCAATTAATAGAAATGTAAAATAAATTATTTTAAAAATTTAAATTTTTTTATAATTTGGATGAATTATTATGATCCAAAATTTTTATTAATTGATTGAAAATTGACAAAAATACTTTAATAAAAAAAGTTAATGTTTATAGTTTAAAATATCAAAAATTATCCATTTATGGTTCACTTTTCCTTTTATGGTATCATTATTAACCCTTAAATAGTAAAAATGATTGATAACATAGTAATTGTCAAACAGTTTAATGAGGGGGTTAAAAAAAGGATAATGGTGAAAACATAAACAAAACATATAAAATTTTTATTATATGATATTATTTATATTAATCTTTATATTAGGTTCAAATTTTAACTATTTTGATCCATTTTTCCTGAAAAATTAATTTATATTAATTTAATACTTTAATTAATTCCAAGAGTGCTCTCCCCTCACTTATAAAAGGGAACCTCTTCTATTAAATTCTTAAATTTTTTTGATCCTTCTATCTCAGACACACTATACCATAATACCTTACTAGTTTTTTTAAACTCATCCTAGAGCATATGTGCCTACTAAAAGACCATCCCTTCAAGTCTTAAGGTGTTACCCAAAATAGGATTCTCAGCGAAGAGGTATAAATCTTAATTGAGAATTTTCAATTTTATTTCTTATTATAATTACAATAAATTTAGGGTATCCATTATAAAATAATTAATTCATAATATTGAATATTCTGAGTTTTATTATGAGAAAGGAACAACCACTGCCCACCATTTTACCTTCCTTTGAAAAATGATAACGTCACTCGTGCGTATGTGTGGACTACCACCTCCACAAAGTGTTGTGATTTTTTTAATTACATTAATGTTAATAAGGGTAAATTTAATGAATATATATTATAAATATGATATAATAACTATTCTCTAAATTTTAATTATTATTTAATTTTCTTTTTTTCCTGTGTAGAAATTTGAAAACAATATTCTTGCGTATGTACGACCTACCGTGTACATGAAAGTTGTAATTCATTTTTAAATATATATATTTTATGAATGAATATATATATATATAGTAAATATATATGGTATTTATATCATTAATAAAAGTCTATAGATTATGGAAACATGATAGGCACAATGACCAGAACTACCAAATTGAAATCCTAAAAAAAATGAAATAATTTACATTCAGAAACAACCATTTTAATAAGTAATTGTTAATAAATATGTATTGAAATGTTATTAGTGGGTAACTTACAATTTTATATGTTTGTACATGATATAGTATATAATTATAATAAATTTATATTTATTATATATACATTTAAATCACTTTTAAATCAAGTCGAACACGAGGTAATGTTTCATGTTATAATATTATTTTTTACTAGGATTGTTTATGATTATGTTTTTTATGATGTAATTTCAAGATCTACCTCTCAATAATATAATGATTTTTTTCTTCTATGGTTATTTATATAGATTGCATGTTTTTATTTCATTGTTCTCTCTTTATGTACTCCATATACCGAAATAATATTTTCTAGGAAAACTGACTATATTTTACTATTCAGTGAGGAATCTATTTATTCCATGTAAATGTTTTATAAAATATTTTAAATAATGTTTTTACTATAGTATAATTATTTTAAAATTAATTTTAACCCAGGTTTTATTTTTTGCAAAATTATTTAATAGTAATTTTCTTATCATTTTCTGAATAAGGTATTTTTTAATTTTTACCGAAAATGTGAAAGTAATATTTGTTTTAACATACATGAAATGAATGAAATTTCCCATAATTATTACACCTTAATAATTTGAATATTGTTTTAAAAGTTTTAAAGTCTATTTTCAAAAAAATAGTTCTTTATTATTTGGGAATTTTTTGGATTTTAAATAAGTGATTTCAATGCGAAAAATGGAATTTTCCTCAACAAAGTTTCCATGTGATATTTTAAAGACATTTTAATTTAATATGACATATTCTTTTGTTACATAATATTTACTATAGATTTAATCCAATGATACCATCCGTATTATTGTTTTATATGGTTTATTATTATAATGATATTATGTTTATGGAGCCCATTTATTTTCCACGGGTCATGCTATGATAAAATGATGATATTTTTATGAAACCCATTTCAATTTCATGGGTTATAATTTAATGAAATAATATTTTGGAAAAACATATATGTGATTTTCATCATGTGATAGGTGGGACTGAAATTATATATCTCTCCAATGCATTGGGTAAATAAGGAAATCTAATTATATAATGAAGGATGGAATGGGAACTAAACCTAGTTTAATAAGGGAATCTATACACTATGATAGTCTTGGAATTGAACCTTGACTAAGGATATAATGGTTTAGGGAGTAAAACCAATCAACTATTATAGTCTTGTAAGTAACCTGTGAATAACAAGGAAAATATTTTCTATACATATGTGTATGTCACAAATATATGTTTTATACCAATGATATGCTCTTATAGCTCATGTTCTTTTATTTATTTATGATTCATGTCTTATGAACTGCAAATATTTATTCCATGAGTCAAGTTTATGATCTATGATATTCTAGGTATAGTTTTCAAATGTCAAGAACATGTTCTCATTTATTTATTATCATTTTATTCTTAAGTGATCATTGATATCTCTTTTGTTTACCCTTACAGAGCATCTAATATCACTATTTATTATTGTTAATTTCTTGAGAATATGAAGAAATATTTTAAGTATGATATGTCTAAGAAGGGTTCTAGTTATGAAGAACTAAGTGGGAGATTATATAGATCTCTTATGAACATGTTATTTATTTATCAATGTTTCCAAAATATAGTAGACTAATATAATTGTAGCATGGATATTAATGTTATGTATTGAATATTTATCTAATAAGATGTAATATTTATGTACTAAAAGTACAAGTCACTATAGTTGGAATCAGAGAAAGGTTTAGTTTCCTTTGGAAACTATGGTGAGAATTATTTAGTGAGAACCCATATGATAATCCTATGTATAAAAGAACATACTAAGTTATAGAAAATAAATAAGTGTGGTTTTCCTAGTAGAACATCTCTACCAGGATGCTATAAGTGCATGTCCTTTTTGTATAGATTAATCTAGGCGTAATAACACTAGAAAAAGTTATTTGAGTATATCTCAACCATCATTCTGGTGCATGGTGAGTGTGACCTTACTGTGCACCAGGTTTGAAACTCCCATGAGATATTCTTGTAAAAATTAAAATTTTATTCACAAACCATTATAAAGGATTTAAAAAAATGATCATCATGGATAACCCAGGTTAAACCTAAGGGTTCATAGGCTAAAAATAAGGTTTCCTAATTTAGAGATGCTATAAATTATTTTTCATGATTACACGATTTCCCACTTTCATTATTATTGATCACACTATGGTTTTTGGTTTTAGTCAATGGAAAGAACTCAAATGAACTTTGTTAATGATGAATGTGTTGAATATTGAAATAATTTTCATCATGATAAACAAAATGTAATGAGATTTGGAATAAAAATGTTGTTTCTATAATTTTAGAACTTTCTCAATATATGAATCATGCTGATCATTCCAACAAAATAATTAGGGGAAAACATTCCGTTGAGTCCTTCATGATGTAGAATACAACTTCTTTTAGTAGTTCCAATGATCCAATATTTTCTAAGAAATGGGTTTATACCACTAAAAACATATTTTTTGTTCTCCAGTGACCAAAACATGAAAAATATATTTTATCCATTTATCATTTTGAAGGCGAGGTTGATCGACAGTAGATTTTGATCACGAAAATGAGGAAATAAGAAGAAATTACCTCCATGGAGTGGGATGGGTTTAAGAAATTATTTTTCAATAAGTACTTTACTCATATTCTTCATGAAAAATGGATAATTAATTCATTGAGATAAAGAAGAAGTATGATGAATCTATTAGTTACCATGAGGAATTTTTTTCAATACTTACAAGGTACACTTCTAGTATTATCGTCCAACCTAAAATTAAGGTTGATTGATTCTTAAGTGGCTTAAAATCAAGTATCCAAAGAGTGTTACCTATATGATACTTCAATATATATTAATAAAGTTTTTGATGTACTCTCACAGTGTAAATAAATATTAGATATACCCATCAATCTCATGGGTTTGATAAGAAAAGAAATATAGGATTGAAATGAATTTCTAAAAACCATGGAGAGAAGAAGATGAGATTTGTTTTTATGCTTGAAGTGTGGAAGGAAAAAAGGAGATAATTTTCTCAAGGGAATTAGTAAATGTTTTATGTTTATAAAGGAAGGTTATTGTGTATTCAAATTCTAAATTAATGGGAAGAATAAGTTAGCTAATGATAGAGAAAAATCAACAAAAATTACACCACCCACACTCCAGTGTTTCAAATATAGGGAGAATGGGAATTATACTATCCAATGATAAAATTAAGAGGTTAATGATGATGATCAACATTAGGAACCTCTTAATCTCAAAGATAAAGGGAAATATCATGTGATCACTATTTTTAATGTAGATTAAAAGTGGTAAAAGGTACACTTACCATCCACTATAGAACTTGTAATGCTTTATTTGGTTTTAGATCTACCCACTCTTTTATATTAGAAGAATTTTCTAAGGGTATCCCAATACCACCATGATGATTATATGTTCAATTAGTAGTGAAAACTTCTAATGGTTTGATGATCATATTTTAAGTTTATGATTCATCTCCAATTAAAACATTAGGGAATGTTCTTTCTAAAAATATGACTATCCTACCTCTATTTAAATTTAATATTATCTTATGCATGGATTTTCTTTATTTATATAAATCCCACATCAATTTCTAAGGATGATAATTTACATTTTATATTTTTAACCAAACTATGATCATATTTCAATGTGATAATGAATATAAACTTCTAATGGGAATTAAATCCATTAAATGAGTTTGGATTTCTTTCTAAAAGGAGTGTTTACATTCAATGTTTGGGGAGAAACTCAACATAAATGTAACACCTATTAAAAGAGAGTCTATTTATGTTTTTCCAAAATATGTTATAATCCCTCCATTTAATTGTGAAGTTTAGTTTTCAATAGAACTCATAAATAGTGGTACACATATTTCAAAGACTAAAAATAGAGTGTCCCCTATTTAGTTTCAAAAATTTAGGAATAGAATACAGTTGAATAATGATATGGGGTTCATTTGACTAAGTGCATCACCATGGGGTGGAACAATTATTTTTTTAAGAATAAATATTGATCAATGCTGTATTGGATTGATTATTAATAATTGAATAAGATCAAAATCAAGAATAATTATCATTTTACGTATATTTATGAATTATTTTATCAATTGCATATAGCTTAATACTTTTCCAAGACTAATAGTCATTATGGATATCATCAATTGAGATTTTATAGTTTATATTTACCCAAGATAACATTCTATATGAGGTATGGAAACTATGAATTTATATTAATTCCATATGGTCTTACTAATGCACCTGCTATCTTCATATATTTAATGTATAAAGAATTTAGATATTACCTTGATCAATTTGTGGTAGTACTTATAGAAGATATTATTATATATTAAAAATAAAGGAAGATAATGAAGATCACTTGAGGATTATACTAAATACCCTAAGGAGAATCTTTATGAAAAAGTTACCAAGTGTTAATTTTGGATATAAAAGGTTCATTTTTGGGTCATATAATCACAAGATATTGTATATCCGTGGATCCATCAAAGTTAGAGGTTATTGAATAATGACACAGACAAACCATTGTGATTGAGAACTATAGTTTCCATACTTTGTCTATATATTTTCAATGCATTTCAGATAATTTATCATGATTTTCTAATACACACAATAAGTTAACTCGAAAGGGATGCAAGTTCCATTGGATAGATAACTGTGAGGCAAATTTCAAGGAGATAGATAGAAATTTAGTTAGCACACCAATTATTACACCACCTTATAGTGGATAAGGATTTTTAATATATAGTTTTTCATTGAAGAAGGTACTGGGATTAATCCTCTTATAGAATTACATGGTTAAAGATTATTACTCACAATAAGCATAAGTTCATGATAAAAAATTTCAAAATCTTAATATAGATTTAGATGTGTTAATTTTTGGATTAAATATATTGTGGAATTATCATTATGGGGTAATGAGTGATATATATACTGATCAAAAATTTTAAAAGTATATATTCACTCATAAAGAGATGAATATTCACAAGATAAGATGGTTAGAGTTGATTAATGACATGAATTTTCAATACATTACCACCCTTGGAATATGAATATGGTGATAACCAATCTATGTCAAATGGATCATGCTAGCTTATATATGATGGGGTTAAAAGAGACCTAATATTCCTAGATTTACAAATAATGAATCTAGAAATATTGAAGGAATAAGAGAAATATTATCTTGATAAAATGACTTATCAACTATCTATCAATGTGATGATTAAAAGGGAACAAAAAGAATATGTGGAATAGTAGAATAATTTATGAAATGTTCCTGAGTTAAACCATTATTTTTATGGAATGATAAGGTTTAGTAATCATTTAAGTGTCCCATCCATACCAGATATGAAGAAAGAGTTTTCAGATAATGCTCACATTTCATCATTCTCTATTCATCCTAGAGGTATAAAGATGTATAAAGATATTAATGAGTATTTACGGTGGTATGAAATAAAGAGAGATATTGTAGATGATGTATCATAGTACTTGTTATATCTGGAAGTTAAGGATGATAGATAGAAGTCAAAGGGGATGTTACAACCATTACCCATATCCAAATAGGAATGGGAAAAAAACACGGGTTGTATCATTGGACTCCCTAAAACATATAATGTTCAAAATAATATTTGGGTTTTATTCTATTGACTTATGAATTTAGGACACTTTATTTCAATTAGAGAATAATTATCTCTTGATTAGATTTCTAGAATATATATTAATTAAGTGGCAAGTTTACATGGAGTACCACATTCTATTATATCTGATCGGGATTCAAGGTTTACCTCAAAGTTATTGTGTAGTCTTTAACAATATTTTGATATATAGTTTATTTTAATTACTTATTATCATCCTCATATAGATGGTAAATCTGATAGAACCTTGAAAATACTAGAGGATATGTTGAGATCTTATTATATGGATTTCAAATGTGTTTTGGATCAACACCTTACTCCAGTAAAATTTTCAAATATTTCTTTAACTCATGAATTTAAATGGATCCTTATGTATCCCTTTATGGAAAGAAGTTTAAAAATCTAATGTTCTTGGATGAAGTTTGAGAAATAATGTTATTAGGTCCTAAGCTAGAAGTGTAAATTTCAAAGAAAGTCAGATCCATTCAGTATCATATAAACGGATCTTAGATTCGATAACAATCATCAGTAAATCTATAATTTAAAGTTTCTGAGAAGGAATTTCTATTAATTTATCCATGTAATAATGTTATTAGATTCATAAATAAATAAAATTTGAGTCCTAGGTATATTAGACTCTTTGATATTTTTGATCTAATAGAGATGGTATCTTATCACTTGGTGCTACCACTAAACCTCTCTCAAGTTTACAATGTGTTCCATATATCTCTCCTAATTAAGTACATACTTGATCCATCACATGTATTAAACATAGAGGTTTTACCACTAGATCATGATATTTCCTATGAACTAAAACCTATATAAATATTTGATTGTTGAAATAAGTTTCTATGGATTAAGACTACTCACCTCATTGAAGTTCTCTGAAGGAATTACAAATTCAAATATGACACTTGGGAACTTGAGGATGTGATGGAATATAAATATCTTCATTTTAATGTATCAACATTTTCATGAACCAACTTGGGTCAAACTTGAACCGGTCACCCGATTCAGTCCACGATAAGGCCCGAAGGGAATTCCCAATCCCCATGAGCTGGAAAAAAGTGCCAGGAACCAAAATATGATAGTTCAGAATGGTTTGTACTAGAAATAAAATAACGATTGACAAAAAATCTAAAATAAATAAATAAACACCTATAACAGAAAAAAAATCACACTGCTATATGTACCTCTAAGTAACCTATTGGGTCACCACCAAACATAGAATCATGATCTCTTTAAGAGCAATCCAAAACTAGAGAAACCTCAAACTGAAATGATAGAGTAGGCATGAGCAACGAGAAACTTAGTAGTAATGCCAAGGATAAACAATACCCGATGACCTTACCTTTAAAAATTAACCCAAAACATTCTAGTTAGAAAATACAACCACATAAAAAAAATATTTTCCATTCTTTCAAATTTAAAAGACATGATTCCATTACCAAGAAAAAACTTTGCATTTCGATCACATTTCTGGAATAGTTTACAAGCATGCATGATCATTTTAAAATGAAAGGAAAAATTTTAAATTAAAAACACAGATTTTACAAAGGTGGAAACAAGTTTGAAGAAATAAAAGTTGATATAATTTAACAAACACCATGTTATAAGCGATTACCATGGTCAATCCCTATAGATAACAAGAAGAAATGGGATCCTGGTAATGTTGTACCTCAATGAAATTTGGAATAGAAACCATGACCAACAACGTTCTCATGCACAAGACACTAGTAGAGGACACCCCCATAACCTAGTGGTATCCCATATTCATAATACTTTAGTTAGTGTTTTAATAATCAATCCTTCTAGACGAAACCAAAATGAACCAATTCCGTATAATTTAGTATACTAGTCATACTCCTCCAACATATGTACCCTGGGCTTCCCAGGTGCTCTATTTCTGGTGGTGGTGAGTTTTCATAAAGCTAACATACATGAACATATCCTTCTCTTTATTCAAAAACACACTCACCCTATAACCACCAATATCCCTCCTTGAGCACACCCCTCCTTTTTCCATCACACAAAAATGCACAAGCCTATTTACTATGAACATATCACAATCCACACATTCAACATACACATCATTTTCTAAAACAAGGGGGCATACCTCAAGAGGGGTTTTCCTTTTTCAAAAACCATTCTCAAAGTGCCAAACATGATTTATTATTTACAAGGAGTACTTTTCATTTTAGAGAACATAATCACCCAACAATTTTAAGTTTCTAAAATCATTTAAAAGATCAATTGAACAACCAATGTAATACAAATTTGAAAATAATCTTGAACCCATGCTTATAACAATGAAATTCCTTCAAGAATGTCAAACCACCATTTGACCATGAGTTCACACCAAAAACCATATTTGGAAATCACATTTGAGATTTTTATAAAACCAAACATGTCATTACACTTTTATAAGTATACTGTATGAGAGAAAAAATTCATTTGGAAATATTCATTACAAACTCAAAACCACATAGGAAATAAATTTTCAAGAAATGTCACTTAAGACCAAATGGGCATTAGAAATACATTTAATTTTACAAAACAAAGGAATAACCATTTATAGAAACCACAACTAGATTTCATAGCATGTTTATATTGCATAAATATAAAACATGTTTTTAAAATAAGAAAGGAATAATGGGATTCAAATTAAAGGCATAGGAATAGGGGCCTACCTGAAACATGCTGATCCTTGATGATGACCACTCGAACAGGAACTTCGCACCTACATGCACATGTATTTATACATATATATACAAATACCCCTAGATGCATTGAACATATTCCCTATACCATGATATAATATGTACATGTGAGAATATATATATATTCCTTACCCTATGAGTGTACACATAGGTTTTCTCAACACCCACCACCCAAAAAAAAACCCGCAAAGAGGTCCAATAAACACTATAAAAATTACCATCAAACCAAATATCACAAAAATATAATATTAAAATTGAACAAAAGTAAAATAATTAAAAACCCTTACCAAAATTGAGGCAAAACCCACTGCCTTTGACAACTGCGGTAAGAATGATCATCAATGGGACCAAAAAACCTTATTCTTAAAGAATCAGCCAAAACAAAAATATCCAAAATAAATTAGGGTTTGGTTATGAAATGCGCATCACTTGAAAGAGAATGAAATCATGAAATCAAAAGAGATAAAGAATATAAGAGAATAAGAAACCCCTACCTGAAGAGGTCACACAATAAATCGTCTCAAAAGATGGATGTCAGAAGGTGAGGTGAAGAGGTGGTGGCACATCGCATGGAGCTTCGACTGAGGGGAATGGGGGGTCATGTGCGAGATAGTGAGAGGGAAGGGAGGAGGGTTTACTATGCTATGATGATCCATTGATGGGAATCTTGCTGGAAGAGAGGGAGGGAGGCTGACCAAGGATGCAACGTGCGCAAGTGGGAGGAGGGGAGAAGGAGTTCATGTGTGTTAGGGGAGGGGGAAGAGAAACAAAACAAAACCCTTAATAAATAAATAAATAAATAAATCTGAATAAAAATAATAAATATAAAAATAATCTTAATCTTAATAATAATAATAATAATATTCATAATAATAATAATATTATCATTATTATTATTAAATCATTTTGATTTGTATTTTACTTTCTTTCATTTTATTTTAATTTAATAAATTTTTAAACTATATAAAAAACTATAATATAAATAAAATAACTGCAACCATAAGGTGTCGAGTTAGGGTGTGACAATTCTCCATACCTTAATATTTTTTCCTCCAGAAATCAATTCGAAGGTTTAACCCAAAAGAAAAAAACAAACCTCCTTCAAAGCTTAAGGATATTACATATGAACGTCAAACGATAAGAATAATAGAACATTAATAACATAAAGGAAACTTATAGATCAAACATAGGAGACCGAAATGGACTCCCAGCTATGTGTCGCCCACCCCCAAAAGTTGAAAAACCTCCAATTGATTGATTTAAGGGAATGAATTCACAAAATTTATAATCAAACCACTTAAACCAAAACACCATAGACAATAATATTGAAACCCTCACCACTAGATTAAAATGGGAAAACAAGATCACCCATTTCCAAGTCAACATCCAAAACACAACCAGGTCACCAACACGAGAGGCCTGAATAGACTACCCGCCACAAGAGATAGGATAATGATGATTCACTATAGAGGAATTCCAGTAAGACCCATAGTGGGTCTCCCCACTATTAGAACCAACCTACCCACCTAACTCACACATGCCAGCATGGGGGCATGACATGGGCCTACTTGAGAACTTACCACACCAACCAACATAGACTGAAAAGAACAACCAACACATATCAAACTCCCCACCCAAGGGGTCCAATGAAAAGGAATCTAAACCAAACAAAAAACACCACATGAGCCACTAATCCCATGGGTGATCACTATCCTCAGACAAGACCAACCAAGAGTAGAGGTTGATCTATAAGGTTTTCCACACAAGGACCACCAAAAAGAGGTTCAAATCCACAAGGTTATAAGCACTGAGGTTCAAGAAAACGAGACAACTATGAATCCTTATAACTAAGGAGGAAATCTTCCACCCATGTGGCATAAATCAAAGAAATAGGGTCCCATGTCTCTTTTCAGCAAATGGGGTATCTTATATTGAGATAGCTACACAAGATATTTTAACTGTCTCCATTTACTATACTGAAGACATAAGCTAGACGAAGGTCCCTTTACACCCCTTGGGGGGGGGGGGGTCCTGACTACATGTCGACTTCACTTCAGGGCCTATGGATGGAGCCCTGATGTTTTAAGCACCTCTCACTTCACAATTACTCATTGAGGTCTCCCAAATAAAACTTCTCCTTCTGGTGCCACACACAACCACACCGAAATAAGACAACACCAACAAAACACACACATACCAAGACTCACTTGGTTTCAAAATGATACTTCACTATCATGAGAACATAAAGGATCATCCCTTTCACCCTAAACAAGAAACAATGAAAGAAGGGTCACCTGGAAGGCACCTTCATTTCGAATGGAGGATTTTAGGAATTCACAGAATAGGAACATGCTTCTGTTAAAATAGAAGCTCTCAAAAGGATCCACAACATCCAATTTTGAATCTAAAAGAGAACATAACTCTCCAAGATGACACCAGACATGACCCTTATGACTGGAGGAAATATTACAAAGAGAGGGACCTTAAACCAAGTCCAAAGTAGCACATGATTTCTGCATATAGCCATAACAGTCTATTATGAACAAAATTGACTCACTGGTGGCCTAAAATAAATCCTAGCTTAAAAGAAACCAATAAAATTTCTAAATGACCTTTAAGAAAATGGACCAAACCAATAACCCAGACTTCTTTCCACTTTCCACCTTGAAATTCCATTCATCACTTCTAGGCAGGAGCTTCAGGCTTAAAGATGCTCGAATTCACCTTTGGTGATTATAATAACTCATGAAACTATGATTTATTTCAACTCATTCCACCTCTACGCTTATTCTGCAAGAGGATTTTCTTAAACCAAAAAAATAAGAGAGATCAGCTCAACCCTGAAACTCAATAAGAGAGTCCATTATTTGATCAACTAGAGGACCTACCAATAAAGAATCACCCATGGCCGGTTTTCAAATATATCAATTCCTTTTGGGGGCGTGCAATTGAAAATAAGGGAAAGATAAGGACCCAATAAAACTAGAACTTTGGCCAAATCATACCACCAAAGACACCAAACTCATAAAAGGGACCCTACTCAAAGGCATCCCAATTTTTTTTCTAGAAAAAACCATTAACAATTATCTCAAACCGACTCCACAAGAAAACACAACTTCAAACATCTCCCAAACAAAAATATTATTCAAAACTGAAATACAGTGAAAGTAATAATCCCAAATCATAAATAAATTCACCACACAACCACCAGTTATCAAAATACCCCATCTTTTCTTGAGAGTCATGATTATAAATAAAACAATACTTGTGGGTTTAAATTTACTAAAGGTGACTCATGGGCCTCACACATGCATTCTCTCATGCTACACCAGGCACCCATACACTTTCCTTATATAACCCATGCATGTGGTCACCTATGAGAACAACAAGGTTTAAAAATAAAACCTTTTCATTTTCCAAAACAATAATTAACCCACACCCCCTCTTCTCAAAACCACCAGCCACCAAAATAAACCTCTTTTGAATATCAAGAACCTCATCCAGAGAAAACGAATCATTAAAATGAAAATCCATTTTCAAAGCTTACACACCAACTTAAAAACTTTTCAATTCACTTTAAAACACTCTCAGTTTCACAAAAAACTCACACATAATTTCCAAAAACCATTATCCCCTTCAAAACAGTTTTCAATAGTTTAGAAAATACCTCTTAAAACAAGATTTCCAAAAACCACTTTAGTATAGATCAAGATTTCCAAAAAATTAATTCCAATAAATCATAATTTCTATAAACCATAATTTCCAAACAACAAATGTTTTCCAACAAACCGAAAACTTTGGTTATGAAAATTCAATCTCCTTGGAATTATTCTCATTTTTACACAAAAAATCATTTTGTAAAAGTTAACCTTTTAAAACCTCATTAAAAAAAATATAAAATAACATTTTCCATCCTTTGAAAATAAAATATCTTTACATTAAAATTTATTTTTTCACAATTCCAAAATGAGGGTTCTTAAAACAACCTTCAGAACTCAAGAAGACAAAAAAATATAGGAGGAAACTAGAGCCGATGGGAAACTTGGACATATGGTTGATGACCATACTTCAAGTGCACCACCGTCACATAGAGTATTCTTGGAAAACATATCTAGCTCCACATGGTTTTATAGGCCTTGAGATCTCACTAAGACCATTATCCCAACTCCCATTCCAATTCCCAAATAGTGAACAACCACAAGGACCAAAAGACTTCGATGAAACATGAACTCCCATGATGACTTGGGTCCCATCATGAGGTGTGCTGGCCAGGCACCACACTCATAACCAGAACATTGAGTCCCAATAATTATAGCTTTTGTATACCCAGAATATTCCCCAGGGAACAAGATCCAAGAGAGAATGACCTCTGATGATACTATTTTTTCACGAACCAATTTGGGTCAACCCTAAACCGGTTACCGGAGTTGGCCTGCGATAAGGCCTGAAGGGCATTCCCAATCCCCGCGGGCTGTTAACTAGTGTCAGGAACCAAACTATGATAGTTGGGAATGGTTTATCCCTGAAATAAAAGATAAATAGATAAATAAAATCTAAATTAAATAAATAAACACTATCAGTTGAAATAAAATTAAATTTCAAATCTAAAAATACCTCAAAGTGACCTCGTGGTCACCACCAAACATATAATCACATTCACTCCAAGAGATATCCAAAACTAGAAAAGACTGAAATTGAAAAGATAGAGTAGGCATGATCACTGAGATTCTCAGTAGGAATTCCAAGGATAAACAATTCCCTATGCCCATATCTTTAAAAAGTAACCCAAAAAATGCTAGTTTGAAAATAGAACAACATAAAAATAATATTTTCCATTCCTTCAAATTTAAAATACAAGCTTCCATTTCTAAGAAAAACCTTTCACTTTCCATCACATTTTCAAAATAGTTTATAATAATTCATGATCATTTTAAAAAGAAAGGAAATAATATAAATTTAAAACATGGATTTTAAAAAGGAGGAAACAATCTTGAAGAAATAAAAATGGAAATAATTTAACAAACACCATGTCATAAGAGATTACCATGGTCAATCCCTATAGGTAACTAGAACAAATGGGACCCTAGGAACCTCATAACTCAGTGAAATATGGTATAGAAACCACGGACAATAGAATTCTCATGCACGAGACACTAGTAGGAGACACCCCCATAACCTAGTGGTTTCCCATCATCATAATAATTTAGTTAGTGTTGTCATTTTCAATCATACTAGATGAAACTAGTAAAAAATACTTCCATATCATCTGGTGTACTGGTCCTAGTCTTCCCACCTAGGTACCACTGGCTTCACAAGTGCTCTATTTCTGATGGGTGTGAGTTTTCATAAAACTAACATACGTGAACATATCATTCTCTTTATTAAAAAACACACTCTTGCTCTCACAACCGATCTCCCTCCTTGACCACATCCCCTCTTTTTCCAAAAAAAAATGCACAAGAATCTTTATTAGGAACATATCACAATCCACACATTAAACATAAACATCATTTTCTAAAACAAAGAGTAATGCCTCAATAGGGGTTTTATTTTTTCACAAACTATTCTTAAAGTGCCAAATGAGATTTATTATTTACAAGGAATACTTTTCATTTTATAACACATAATCACCCAACACTTTAAAGTTTACAAAATCATTTAAAAGATCAATTGAACAACCAATGTACCACACATTAAAAAAAATATTGAACCCATACTTACAATGATGAAATTATTTCAAGAAAGTCAAACCACTATTTGATCTTGATTTTACACCAAAAACCATCTTTGAAAATCACATTGGTGATTTTTTGAAAACAAAACATGTCATTATAATTTTATAATTAAATTAGTCAAAATGAAAAATGACTTTGGTAATATTCATTACCAATTCAAAACAACTTTGTAAATAACTTTCAATAAAATTCACTTAAGACAAAATGGGTGTTATAAATATATTTCGTTTTCCAAAACAAAGGAAAAACCATTTCTATAAACTGTAACCAGATTTCATAGAATGTATATATTTCATAAATATAAAACATGTTTTTAAAATCAGCAAGAAATAATGGGATTTAAATTAAAGGCATAGGAATATGACACCTACCTCAAACATGCCACTCCTTGATGAAGACCACCTGAACCATCACTTGGCACACACACACACATGCATTTATATATATATATATATATATATATAAATAGCCCAAGATTCATTTCACATATTCTCCACACCACAAGGGAATATGTACAAAGAGGGCATATATATATATATATATATTCCTTACCCTATGCATGTACACATAGGCATTCTCGACACCCGCCACCCAAAACAACTGTAGTGAGGTCCAATGCACCCTAAAAAAATTATCAGCAACTCAAATATCTCAAAAACCTTAAATAAAAATTGAACTGAAGAGAAATAATTAAAAACCCATACTGAAATTTTGGCAAAACCCATTGCCATTGACAAGAACAGTAAGAATTATCATCAATGGGACCAACAAACCCTATTCGTGAAGAATTGGAAAAAAATATAAACACCCAAAATATATTAGGGTTCTATTATGAAATGTGCACCACCTGAAAGAGATTGAAATCATGAAATCAAAAGATAAAAAAAAGAGATGAGAAAAAGAAAACCCTACCCGAAGAGGTCGCATGAGAAATCAGATCAGAAGATGGATTTTAGAAGGAGAGGTGAAGAGGCGGTGGTGCACCATGGGGAGCTCCGACCAAGGGGAAGAATAGTCACATGTGAGACAGGGAGAGGGGAGGGAGAAGGGTACACTCTGAAATGAGGAGCCGCTGGAGGGAAGCTCACCGAAAGAGAGAGAGGGGGCCGACCAATGGACAATGGGCTTAGGTGAGAGGAGGGTAGAATGAGTTCATGCATGGTATGGGAGGGGGAAAAGAAAAAACCCCTTAAAATTAAATTAATAATAATAATAAAAACAATAATAATAACAATAATAATAATAATAATATTATTATTTATTAATTGAATTTGGAGGGAGAGATTCATTTTAAGGGGGGTTTAATGTAACAGTTTATGATTTTATGATATAGTTATTGATAAATAAATTTAATTTATTTTATATTTTACTTTACACACAAACCAAAGTTTAAATGAACTATGATATAAAATTGAAATAATATTATTTAATGTGACAATTATCTCCTATTCATTGGATTGGAAGTTATGAATATGACTACAATAATGTATAGGATCTGGTTGAAGTAGGTCCTAAGAAACATATATAAAAAAGAAAGGTGATTCAAGTATTACAAGGGGTTATTACAGATACGATAATGAACATTACCACAAATGTCAGCTTCCAACAATCAGGAACAATAGTCTTGTCCATAAAGGACCACATCATATTCATATTTGTAACTTATTTCTTTGATAAAACATTCACAACTTGATTTTCCTCTTGGTAATAATGGGAGATAACCAATTTGATCTGAGTGGACTTATTGAGACATTAAACCTAATGAGGTAGGATGCGCCAAGGAAAATTACTTGTTCTAGTTTTTAATGCTCGTACCACAATTTTAGAGTCATATTCAATCCATTATAAGTTCCATTTGTGTTGGAAAGTATATCCAACTACATATATCATCACCCAATGAATAGCTTCATAAGCTACCCCAACTCCAGTGTAGTGATAGAAGCACCCTTTAACAAAGACACAATATGTTTGGAAGAAACCACAACAACTCAAGGGAACTGGTGCACCATAAGCTGCCCCGTAAACATTCACTTTGATCCATGGGTTGATTGGAGGAATCCAGTGAATGTACTTGACCATTTTTGGATTTCTTGGCTGGCCTACCAAACCCAGAAGTCGAAATATTTTCATATATATCATGATATTATTTATTATTTTATTTTGTACCATAGCTTCAACATAAAATTTATGGTTAATGGAGATCACACCCAATTGCAGATTGGGTTGCTTGGCCTCAAAACCGAATGTCATTGTGGGTCCTCGAAATAGTAGAAAAACTAGTAGCTGTTGCTGCCAATAGTAAGTTGTAAACCTGTACACTACAATCATCATTGCAAACCCTCTCTATAAAAACATGAAGCTTAATAATTTTGTTGAGGGTCAGTCCAAATAATGAACCGATATAATCCCATAACTTTTGTGCAATGGTGCATGACAAAAAAATGTACTGGACATTTTATTCAGCACTTTGTAGATGTGAAAAGTAGAGGCGATCTAAAATATGGTCCTTTTGAGATGATAATGGGTGGGAAATCAGTTTTTAAAAATTTTATAGAGAATAATTAAATGAGATGGTCAAATAAATTGTGTATTGAATTACATTAAAAAGGCTGGTGGTTGAGTGGATCTCCTACATTCCATTTTATAAAACTCCTTGGTGCTGAAATTTCCAAATTTTCTTGGTTTCCACACCAGGGTATCACATTAAATTAAAGTATAACTCCAGATATCTAGATGAAATTGTGGTGGGATCATGCTACCACAATTGTGAAGATGGGATAATAAATCAAAAATCAACATGTGTCTAACATCAGAATGGAAACTCATGTTTTACTACAATGGATGATCAAGCCATTCAATGGTCCAATAATTATGATTGGATCCCCTAAAAACAATCTATTTTGTATCAAATATGATCATACTGAATGAATTATTGATGTAAGTCCAAAAAATTGAGGAAATATTGCATTGATATCTATTAAACTTGCATAATTTAAACCTGATAGCAATGAAGTCACCAGGATTATTATAAAACAACTTCCATGTAAATTTTTGGATCATACCATCATTAAAAATCCTTTGGTCTTTGATCCCAAGGGAACCCAATTGTACAATTTTAATGCATTTCTTTCATGAAAAAATAATCAAATTCTTTTAATAGACTAATCCAGTCCATATAAAGTTCCAAACCATGCTTTGATGTTCCTTGATAAGACCCCTGATCCATCTATAGATTAAGAAGTAATAAACAAACTTAGATGTGGTGATAGAGTTAACAAAACCACCATTCCAGCATGGGTCATTGATTTTCATTTACACTTTTCCATTTTATTAACAATACCTGAATATATACCTACCAAATATTGTCTCTTCACATTTCTCCAAAATATAGGAACACCAAGATAATTAAAGGAAAGAGACCCTTTCCTCACCCCAAGTCTTTGGGTTATCCTTTTCTTCCTGCAAAATGAAATACCTTCACCAAATACCATTAAGGACTTTACCCAACTTATATCATGTCTAGAAACTTATTCATAATGTGTAAAGAGCACCTTGATAGATAAGATGGTATTTTTCAAGGATTTTCTAAGAAATAAAATGTCATCCATATAAAGAAGGTTCAAGGGAGTAGAAATTTTTCCTAGCCTTAATTTTATTGTAAATTATAATTTGGGTGAGGTTATTGATTCATCTGCTCAAATAATCCTCAGAAATGGAAAAAAAATCTTAAGAGTGGATCACCTTGTATCACACACCTTGATCAGTAGTGGAAAAAACATATGGGAGACCCATTGATGATAATGGACAACCTTGATGAGCTAAGTATTGTACAAATATGCTTAATGAATCTGTCTAAAAATCAATATTTTATGAGTAACATAAGGAGAAAACTCTATTTCAGATTTTCAAAGGCCCTATAAATGTCAATTTCAAGTGCAATTTTACCTTCCTATGATTTTTTATTCATTAAGTTTACACCCTCTAAAGTTGTGAAGATAAAATTCTAAATACTTATCCAAGGGAAAAATCCAAATTAATTTTGGATGATATTGTCTTGAACCATTATCCACATCCTATTCATGATTATCTTACTAATGAGATTGGGAATTGAGTACGCAAGAGCCAGAGTCCTGAAGTCTTTAATATCAAGTGCATTTTCCTTCTTGGGTATTAAGGCAATAAAGAACGAGTTCATCCCATAAGTCATAGAGCAATGAATTAAGAATTACCTAGTTTCCTGAGTAATATAATCCTATAAGATATACTAATAAAACATGATTTTTTAGAATCCCCATCAGGGTCAGGTGCACTCTCCATGTTGAGAGAGTATAAAACCACCTTAATTTCATCTTTTATTGGAGTCTTGATAAGAGTTTGATTCTGATGCTCCTCAATGAATTTATTGATATTACCAACAATTTTCTGTGTGTGTGTCAGCCCATTATCAGTGTACAATCCCATGAAATGATCTACCATTTTATGATAGATTTCATTTTCATAAGTATATAGTTTTCTATTTATACTGACCTCTTGATTCCCAACCTTGTACCTAATTTAGTTATGCAATATATAGAATAAATTTGTGTTCCTATCTCCATATTTTAGTCACCTGATATTCATTTGATTTTTATCTAACCTTTAATTATTCATTAAGAGGACATACGACCTATTATGAGCTCAATCTCTTCTCTAGATGGAGTGATTTGATGTTGATTCCTGGTTTAACTACCTTCCAGTTCTTCTTCAGCAGCTCTAATTTCTAGATACAGATTTGAAAACAATTTTCTACTCCATATTTTGTGTATTTTTTTGGTGTGTTTAAATTTCCCAAAAAAACCTTTGAAAAGGACTTCCAAAAATATCCAGTTTCTAAGCCTTCAATACAAGTTCCTTTCACCAAGGAATTACAAGCCTCCCATTGTTGAATCAAAATGGAATAGGAGATGACCTTTCCATTTGTGTATTTACATCCACAATAACTTGATTGTGATTAGAATAATGTTTTGTAAGAGTGAATCTTGAAACCCCATGAGCAACACTTGGATCATCTTTAAGAACCCGAACCTTCTTTTTAGGTATGTTTCCTTATTCTGATCATTTTTGAGAGAAAAGGGGATTTTCTAGAAATTTTCAAAGTACACGCCATGTACTTTCTGAGTACATGCCGTGTACTCGGTTACCGTGGGTATTCATGTGCTAGCTATGTAGCAGCCTTGCACACAGCCATGTGGGGATGACCTGGAGGCCACCTAATGCGGGTTACGGAAACAGAAAGTACACTCCGTGTAATTCAAAGGTACACACCTTGTACTTTCTTTTTTCTTTCATTAAATGCACTAGGGTCGCATCTGATGGATAGAACACCCTTCTTCTAGGTCTCGTTCGTCCAAGAGAACCCGTACAACCATGATTCTTCTCCAACACCACGAGCCTCCGTTCGATCTCTGATTCGACCTCCGTCAATTGCGTTGGGATCACCTTGGTAAGATCTCTCTTCTTATTGAGCCTCATTTCATGATTCCTCTTCTTTCTCAAGTTATCATCTGTTGAATGTTTTAGATGTTTTTTGTAGATCTTCGGAGTTCTAAGATGATTCAAGACTCAAGGTCTACATATAGAGATCTCCTAACATCGTGGTAGGTGGTTTGTGTCTTTTTATTGAAATTATTTGAGTTTTATGTGAAATATTTTCCCAATACCCATGAACGGGGTATTGCGCATTTACTGTTTTAGTCCTATTGTTGCATGTTATGATTGTATGCTTGAGTAGATGATAATTGATTGTGAATAGGGTGAATTGTTGTGCTTTTGTTGTGTTGCCCATGTATCTTTTGACAATTTTGACCTTTGGGTCTAGTTTTCCTATTAGGTTACTATTTTATTTTCCATTCCTAGTATTGTAGGATGGTTTGACTATTGTTCTGTTATGCTGTTATGCTGTAGAATGCTAGCCAAGTAGTTCGTGAGGTTTACCTTGGTCGATATTCGCTGCTACAATTGCTCGAATTACACAGGTCCGTGATAACCTGGTGTATGGACCATAGGGAGAATGGATGTTTAGGGCTTCTCCAAAGTGTCTGTTTTACTTACGATGTGAGACTATATGGGGAATTGACATTGTGTGCTTCCTCATAGTGTCTGTAGTTCCTTGATGCGGGCCAAAGAGGTAATGTGACGTAAGTGATTCCCTAGAGAACCTATAGATACTGATATGAGACTATATGAGGAATTGAAAGTGAGTGCTTCCTCAGAGAGTCTATGATTAAGCTAAACCAGAGGGGTTATACTGAGTGTACTACCTAGAGGGTTGCTTGAACTTGTTTGGTAGGACCAGAGGAGATAAACTGTGAGTACTTCCCAGAGGGTTAACGTGTGTTTAGCTGCTTGCTTGTGTTTCTAAGTAGGAATATAAGGGATAGGTTATGGGTACTTCCCAGAGGGCTACCTGTTATGTTTATCTATTTTGATTGGTTGTTTCATGTTATGTGGTTATTTTAATGCTTTGAAATTGTAGATTGTTTACTACTAAGTAATTACTTGTTTACTGCCTTCCGTACTTTACCTGCCATATATTCACTGACTATTAGGCACACATCTTGTGGTGGTTTCCTACTGAGATTTAATATCACACCCTGTTTGGGGAATGATTTTGGGCCCAGAAAGATTATATTACTGTAGGTATAGATAAGGGAAAGATCCCTTCTACTTCAGGCACTTGATTGCTATGGATATGGAGAGCATGGGACCAAGCTATGGCTTATGATGCTGAATAGTTTTTTACTTTATTTCTCTTGTACTTTGGTTTAGTACTGTTGTATTCCAGCATTTTGATTTTTTTTTATGTTTTCCTAGACATATGTATCATGCATCATTCATAAATATATGTGTGCTCCAGTTTATTATTTCCAGTCTTCCACTGTTTACTTTTGTATGGTTTGTCACTATTTCTAGCATTGCTATTGTTTTCTTCTGCTATGTTACTCTGCCAATGAGGGAATAGATTCCCCACTATCACATCCAAGGCCCTCTCTACTAGTCAGTAGCCTCTTTAGTTCAGGGAAATGCGCTTGAGGCCATGTGACCAACCGGTTACGGGGTGCCTCTGGGTGGATTTCGGAACCGGAACGTTACAAAGTGGTATCAGAGGGAGGTTTCTTTTCCCTTGACCTACTTTTTGGAGCCTTTATCTAGGGATAGGAAGGAATAGGTACTTGGTAATAAGTTGTGCATGTGAGTAGATAACCCGTGTATAGAGAAAAGCCAATTCACCTCGTTAATGCAATATTTCTAGTTTTTAAATTTTACTGTTGATTCAATTTTCATCGTTGGGTGACTCACATGTATCGTGCTGTTATTGTTGATTTTATTGAGGTTCTATTTCTATCGCAACCTGATGAGATGATGGTATTCCATATCATTCATCATATAGGCACTTTCTTGAAATTACATTTCATGCATTTTTTCCAGGCCATTTAGGGTGCATTGGCGATTGCATGTTGTTGTGATAGATGTTGTGCTAGATATGAATGCTGTTTTGATAGTTGTCTTGATAAAATACCTACTGATTGAATGGGTATTTTTTTATATGTTTTTGTTGAATGGATTCCAAAATTTGGTTCTTGAGGTGTTATGGGCCCTCATGGATTGGAAATTGGTGGATCATTTCCTGGTTTATATTTTTTATAACATGTATAGATGCGAAGATTTGATTCGCGGGGAGTATGGGACCTCAAAGATCAAAATTTGGAACTTCAATTCTTGTTTCAGTGTTTTTATTGGCTCTGTAGTAGTTTTTGAGGCTTACTGTCTAAAAAAACCCAGAACACACGGTATGTAGTTTTGATTACATGCCATGTGTTCTTCTGTTCGGGAAGAAACTATTTTTTAAGTACACGCCGTTTACCGTATGTACACTCCATGTATTATCTATCCGTGTCTTAGGCCGTGTGGGTAGGGACACGGGATAGGGAAAACCTAGAGTGAACACACTGTGTACCATCCATACATTCCGTGTTGTGTCGACCCTGTGCCCACCCATGTCACTAACAACACATGTTTGTTGAGACTTATCTAATACATGCTGTGTGTCATCTAAACACAACGTGTAGCTTAACCCAGGTACCCGACCATGTCACGAACAACACAGGTTGGTGTTATCCTTTCTCGTATATGCTTTGTCTATCTAGAGCATTCCATGTAGTGTGAGCCATGTGTTAGGCCGTGTCACTAACAACATGGGCTAGGTGAAGATTTTCTAGTACACGCTGTGTTTATCTTGAACACTCCATGTAGTCTTGTCTTATGAGAGCTGTGTGGATTAGCCGTGCAGAAGGACTCGGGTAGGGGAAGAGGATTCAAGTACACGTCGTGTGTTAGGACAACACACCATGTGGGTTTGGGTGTTACATGAATAGTTTTGGCAGAAGTACATGCCCATGTGAGTGGCTTAAGGGAACATGCCATGTAGGAATTATACACGCCATGTAGTCATGTTGTGAAAAAATTGAATGCTTTCTTCCTCCCTTTTCCCTTCTTTCACTTCTAGTTTTCAGGCCTTGATAATCTTGATCTAAGGTGTGTGCTTGACCTTACAGATTCATGCCACCAAAACATCCTCCGGTTGTATGCCAGATGCCAGGCGGTGATCAAACACTAGATATAGCTGATCAGAAACTTCCAGAAGATCCTTCTATTGTGCCAGTCTTGGCACCAGACATTATACCAGACATAAGTGCTAATGAAAAATTCAAGGAAGCCTTTATGAGGATGATGCATACCTTTTAGGGAGCACCGCCTCCTACCCTGTCGATGACTGATTTGACATGGGTCTTCCAGAAGTAGCATCCTACCACTTTATTAGGGGATGGAGGGCCCCATGCTACATATTCATGGCTAGAATCCATGCTTACGATCTTCAAGCATCTAGAGATGCCTCCAGAGAGGAGGGTCAATATTGCTACCTATATGCTTTGGGATTCTGCCAAGAGGTGGTGGGATGTGATCTCATAGGCGGGGCTCCAGTAGATCATGTCTTGTGATGAGTTTCAGCGCATCTTCTATGAATATTTTTATCCAAAGACCCTGAGGGATGATCGAGTCCGAGAGTTTATGAGTCTGGAGCATGGAACTCTTTCTGTCATGGAGTATTCCTCTTGCTTTACCAAGATGCAGTGCTTCACACCTATTTCAGGAGGTGATTAGTTATTCATGGCATGAAAGTTCAATTATGGTATGAGGCATGACATCTGATCATAGGTGAACATCTTCTGGTTGAATTCTATCACTTCTATAGTCAACCAGGCGCTGATCACAGAGCACAATCTGAGGGATTCTGGAGTTGTAAGCCAGGGTGACTCGACATTTGGGGTTATTATTCCTTCTAATTGCAGTAGGAAGAATCGTAGGTAGTCTTCACATGATGATCCATGGGGGTGAGACACTTCTTCTAGTAGCTAGGTGGTGTGCTAACAGTGTGGAAAGAGTGGGAATATGAGGCCACATTTCCCGAGAGACCCAGTGGAGTGCCGATATTATGGCAAGATGGGTCATCTTCAGTAATTCTGTCAGATCTTCTCACCAGCAGTTGGTGACAGGGGTTCTTCTATGAATCCTCATTCAGGAGAAGAACCAACAGTTTCTCACCAGTCTGGGAACTAGAGTTCTTCCGGCCGTTCAAGCCGAGGTGGAGGTCATGGTCGTGGTATCCAGTCGCCCGGTTTACAACAACATTATGGAGGATTAGATCAGAGTGGTCAGGCAGGGTCACAGGGCTATGGAGCAGGCCAAAATTTTGCAGTGGAGTAGACCGAGCATGAGTAGGATCCCAGAACTTCTACATTTCTAGGAATGATCTTAGTTTCCTTAGTTTTATCTTTTTCTCTTTTCGATATAGTGGATTCCCATAGATTTGTATCTATTGCGGTTGTGGAGAGCCTTGGGCTCTGAATATTTTCTTCTACTGATATCTTGAAACTAGACACTCCATTAGGGACTAGAACGGTGAGTGTATGTCAGTGTAAGGAGTTCCCTCTAGAGGTTAGTGGGTGTCACTTTTTATAGTACCTCTATGTCTTAGAGATGAAAGGCTATGATGTCATTCTCAGAATGGAATGGCTAGTTCCCTTCTAAGAAGTCATTGAATTCTATTGTCGTCGGGTGAGTTTCACATCACCAAAGGGTGGATACTTACTTCATAAGGGTGAATGGGATGTCCAGGTGAGAAGAGTGAGACCCGAGCATCATGGGTTGGGAGGAGTTATAGCCTAGATTTATAGTATCTATCTGGATGACCAGGGGACTTCACTGTTAGACATTCCTCCAGTGGTGGATCATTTCAAAGATGTCTTTCCAGAGGACTTTTCAGGTTTTCCTCTGGAGCTTGAGGTAGAATTTTCTATTGAGATTGTGCTAGGGGTGGCACCAGTGTCTATTTCTCCTTATAGGATGGCTATAACAAAGTTGTAGGATCTCAAGAAACAGTTGGAGGAGTTACAAGAAATGGGTTTCATACGACCCGATACTTCTCCTTGGGGTTCTTCTGTCCTATTTGCGAAGAAGGTGGATGGTACCCTCAGGCTTTATGTGGACTACCAGAAGTTGAATCAGTTGATGGTCAAGAACCGATATCCCTTGCCTAGGATTGATGATCTCTTTGATCATCTTCGAGTATCCCAGGTGTTCTCGAAGATTGACATGAGATCCACTTATCGTCAGTTGTGCATTAGAACATCTGATATACCTCTTACAATTTTCCTGAGCAGGTATGGTCTATATGAGTATATGGTTATGCCGTTCGGTCTCACAAATGCGCCTGCAGTTTTCATGGAACTGATGAACTGAGTGTTCCATCCATACTTGGATTCCTTCATGGTGGTCTTCGTGGATGATATCTTGGTGTACTCTCACACTCGACATGACCATGATACTCATCTTGAGATCATTTTGAGTACACTGAGAGAGCATAAGTTATATGCCAAGCTCTAAAAATTCCACTTTTGGATGGACCAGATTCACTTCTTGGGGCATGTTATCTCAGAGACAGGAGTATCAATAGACCTAGAGAAAGTGAGAGAAGTAGTTTCCAGGGAGAAGCCGAAGAACTTCTTTGAAGTATGGAGTTTTCTAGGGCTTTCTAGTTACTAAAAACATTTCATAAAAGACTTGTCACGCTTAGCAGCATCACTGAAGAGTCTGAATAAGAAGGGTGTGAAGTTCTTGTGGTCAGATTCTTGCGAGTCAACCTTTCAGGAGCTGAATGGGAGGTTGAATTCAGCACCAATACTAGTCTTTCCAGAGCCAAGAAAGATCTATACTCTGTATTGTGATGCTTCAAGTATCGGGCTGGGAGTTGTGCTCATATAGGGTGAAGGGGTTGTTGCTTACAGGTCTTGACAGTTGCGACCAAATGAGATGAATTACCCGACGCACGATCTCGAGTTGGTTGCTGTTGTTCATGCCTTACGTTGTTGGAGAGATTATATGATGGGAGATAATTTTGTGGTTTTCAATTACCATAAGAGTCTCAAGTACATTTTCACTCATCATGATCTATATTTGAGACAACGATGGTGGGTTGAGTACCTAAAATCCTTTGACTTTCAGCTTGCCCACACATCTGGGAAGGTCAATGTAGTGGCTGATGTGTTGAGCAGGAGGACTTAGATACAGGTAGTTTAGGAGGCTAACAGTGAATGGAAACTCATGAATCTCTTCTCTGAGATGCATTTGGAGGTGCATGACAGGTAGGGGCATATTTTTCTTTCTTCTGTGGTTGTTACCTCTACTCTTCTTGATCGAGTGCGAATGAGGAAGCTATCAGATTTTGAAGTCCTAGTCCTATGATAAATCATGTTTGGATAGGACCCTATTCCTAGATGGACCATGGGCGAGGATAAGATCTTGCATTTCTAAGGGTGTGTATGGGTTCCAGCAGACAAACATGAGAAGCTGATCTGGGACTTTCATTCCTTAGTTTGGGCAGTTCATCCTGGCGTCACCAAGATGTATCATGATCTACACCACCAGTATTGGTGGCTAGGTATGAACAAGGATATTGCTGGTTTCGTCATGAGGTGTTCCTCCTGTCAGTAGGTGAAGGTGGAGCATCAGCAACAAGCAGGGCTTTTGTAACAGTTTCCTATTCCTGAGTGGAGGTGGAATGATGTCGTGATGGATTTCATGACAGGTTTGCTGAGGTCATCTTAATGAAATGATGCAGTATGGGTTGTCATTGATAGACTTATGAAGGTTTCTCACTTATTTATAATCAAGAGACCTTTAGTGTTGATGAGATGGGATGATTGTACATCCGTGATATTGTACGTTTACATGGGGTTCCACACTCCATTGTCTTAGACAAGGACGCCCATTTTACTTATTAGGTCTAGCAGGGGCTTCATAAGGCTTTGGGTACATAGGTGATTTTGAGTACAACATACCATGCCCAGGCATATGGCTAGTACGAGCATACAATTCAGGTGCTTGAGGACATGCTCTACGCATGCATCCTGGATTTTGGAGGTTCTTTGGAGAAGTAGATACCTCTTGTAGATTTTTCCTACAATAATAGTTTTCAAGAAACTATTTAGATGGCATCTTATGAGGCTTTGTGCAGTAGGCCAAGCTGATCACCCTTATGTTGGCTGGAGGCAAGAGAGGCAGCTTTGCTAAGACCTCATCTTGTTCAGGAGACCACAGAGTAGATAGAGTTGATTTGGAAGCGGATGGCTACTGCATAGTCTCAACAGAAGTATTATGCTGATCAATGGAGACGAACTCTAGAGTTCGAGGTCAGGGATCAGGTTTTCCTACGTGTCACACTGAGGTTGGGACACAAGAGGATTAGGAGACATGGTAAGCTTTCACCAAGGTATGTCGGGCCATTTGAGGTGTTGTAGAGAGTTGGTCCAATTGCCTATCAGTTGCAGTTACCTCATAGGTACTGGGATATGCACAACATATTACACATTTCCTAGCTTCATAATTACTTCTCAGACCCATCTCACATCTTCCAACTCGAGGAGGTTGAGTTAGAAGTCGATGCATCCTTTAAGGAGAATCCTCTCTGGATTTTGGATCAAAGTATGAAGGTTCTCCATGGATGGTCTGTTCCTTTGGTACGGGTGATTTGGCAGCACGAGCGAGTACAGGATGAGACTTGGGAGAGGGAGACAGACGTATGATCGCAGTGGCTGGAGATGTTTGGGGTTTCTTCTTCTACGCCGCCTTGCTAGGTAAATTCGGGGATGAAATTATTTAAGGGGGAAGTTTGTAAGAACCCAGACCTTCTATTCAGGTTTTTTTCCTTCTTCTGGTTGTTTTTGAGAGAAGAGGGTAATTTATAGAAATTTTTGATGTACACACCATGTACTTTCTGAGTACACACCGTGTCCTGGCCATGTAGCGGCCATGCACACGACCATGTGAGGATGACCTGGAGGCCGCCTAATGCGGGGTACAGAAATGACAAGTACACGCCGTGTACTTCAAAAGTACATGCTATGTACGTTTTTTTCATTAAATGCACCAGGGTCGCGTCTGACGGACAAAACACCCTTATTCTACGTCTCGTTCATCCGAGAGAACTCGTACAACCATGATTCTTCTCCAAGCGCCCATGCCTTCTGTTCGATCTCTGATTCGACCGCCGTCAATTGCATATGGATCGCATCGGAAAGCTCTCTCTTCTACTTGATCCTCATTCCATGATTCCTCTTCTTTCTCAAGTTATCATATGTTGAACTTTTTATATGTTTTTGTGGATCTTTAGTATTATAAGGTGATTCAAGACTCAAGGTTCACATATAGAGATCTCCTATTGTCAAAGTAGGTGTTTTGTTCCTTTTTGTTGAAATTATTTGAGTTTTATGTGAAAATTTTTCCAATAACCATGAACGGGGTCTTGCGCATTTACCATTTTATCCCTATTATTGAATTCTATGCTTGTATGCTTGAGTAGATGATAATTGATTGTGAATAGGGTGAATTTCTATGCTTTGTCTGTGTTTCCCATGCATGTTTTTCCTATTTTGACCTTTGGGTCTAGTTTGCCTGTTAGGATACTGCCTAGTATTGTAAGATGGTGTGACTGTTGTTCTATTATGCTGTTATGATGTCGAATGCTAGCCAAGTCGTTCTTGAGGTTTACCTTGGCCGATACATGCTACTACACTTTCTTGACTTACATAGGGCCGTGATAACCTTGTGTATAGACCATAGAGAGAATGGAAATTGAGGGCTTTTCCATAGTGTCTGTTTTACTTAGGATGTGAGACCACAGGGGGAATTGAAGTTGAGTACTTCCTCAGAGTGTCTGTAGTTCCTCGATGTGAGCCACAAAGGGAATGTGACATAAGTGCTTCCCTAGAGCACCTTTAGATACTGATACGAGACTATAGGAGGAATTGGCAGCGAGTGATTCCTCATAGAGTCTATGCTTAAGCTGAACCAGAGGGGTTAGACTAAGTGTACTTCCCAGAGGGTTTCTTGTAATTGTTAGGTAGGACCAAATGGGATAGGCTGTGAGTACTTCCCAGAGGTTTACCTTGTGTTTAGATGCTTGCTTTTGTTGCTAGGTGAAACCAAAGGGGATAGGCTGTGGGTACTTCCTAGACGGTTACTTGTTGTGTTTATCTATTTTGATTAGTTGTTGCATGTTATGTGGTGACTTGAATGCTTTGAAACTATAGATTGTTTACTACTGATTACTTCCTTATTTACTGCCTTCCATACTTTACCTGCCATATATTCACTGATTATTAGGCACAGATCTCGTGGTGGTTGCCTACTGAGATTTAGTCTCACACCCTATTTGGGCCATACTTTTGGGTCCAAATAGATTATATTGTTGCATGTGTAGATAAGGTCAAGCGCCCTTATACTTCAGGCACTTGATTGCTGTGGAACTGGAGAGCATGGGACCAAGCTATCGCTTGCGATGTTGAGGAGTTGTTTACTTTCTTTCTTTTGTACTTTGGATTAGTACTATTGTATTCCAACATTGTGATTTGTTTGGATATTTTCCTATACATATGTATCATGCATCATTAATATATATGTGTGTGCTCCAGTTTATTATTTACAGTCTTTTTCTATTTACTTTTGCATGGTTTTTCACTATTTCTGCTACTGTTCTTGTTTTCTTCCACTGTGTTACTCTGCCAATGAGGGAATAGTTTCCCCACTATCACACCCAAGGCCCTCACTACTAGTCAGTAGCCTCTGGAGTTCATGGAAATGTGCTTGAGGCCATGTGACCAACCGGTTACGGGGCGCCTCTGGGTGGATTTCAGAACCAGAACATTACAAAGTTATGGAAATCCCACATCAAAGGAGGAGGAGCACAAAGTACCCCTTTATAAGGTGGTGTGTATACCTCTCCCATCATAAGGTCTTTTCCTGGGGGGTTCCTGAGGGCCAGAGCCTAGGGAAAATAAAACCACGCAGGCTAGGTCTAAAGCGGACAATATCATGATCGTGGACTAGACTAGGCCGTTACAAATGGTATAAGATCTGGTGTCCATTTGATGTGCCAGTGAGGACGTTTGTCCCTTCTAGGGGGGTGGGTTATGGGAATCCCACATTGAAGGAGGAGGAGCATGAAGCACCCCTTTATAAGGTGGTGTGTATACCTCTCCCATCATGAGGCCTTTTCCTGGGGGGTGCATGAGGGCCATAGCCTAGGGAAAACAAAACCGTGTGGGCTAGGACCAAAGTGGACAATATCATGACCATGGGTTAGACTAGGCTGTTAGATCATCCACCTGAACAAAGCATCTAGAAAGATTTCCTACTTATATACAATTCAATATGTATCAGCTCGAGGTGAAATCATCCCCTATAACTGGGACCTAAAAAAATTACAATGATCAATGCATGAAGATAATTCCAAATAGGTAGTATGATTGAAATTATCTCCAATTTTATCATATGGATTCAGAATAGTATTAAAATATCCTAGTTCCACTCATTTTTATTCATACCATTATAAATCACATTGAGTTCTCCCCATAACTCCCTTCTTCTAATATAATATATGGAAGCATACACAAATGAGAATGATAGATCACAACATGATATGTTGCAATAGAATAAGACACTTTGAGGTTGCTTGATGATTTTTTTTTTGTGGATTGTTTCATGACTTAGGACCCACCAATGATCCATATTGGAATCATGAGAGTTTTTTGAGAAAAATTTGTATCCAAGAGAATCCCACCTAAAAAGTGTTCAATTAGAAAATAAGATCTTCATTTCAGTAATTCCAATAAGAATTTCCATATAGGGAAAAATAATATAATGAAGGGATTTGGCCATTAGTGGATTCCCTATCCCTTAAAAGTTACAATATAATATCTTCATTAACAATGAGTTTGACCTTTTGTCTAGGGACATCATTGATTTTCCATAGTCACTTGACCCTAACCTTTACTTCCTTTACATTTATTTTCTTTTATTTTGAGTCACTATCCATGACTTTCTCCTACTTATATTTAGATTCTGGATATTCCTCTGCATTGACCTCATTAGAGGTGATGACAACCTGCTCACTGATTGGTATGGATTAAGCTTCATCAGATCAGAATACACCACTCAGGGGTGTGAATTTCTACACAGATTATCCATCCATAGAGTGTGGATCCCTGTATACCTTATTCTTAGTAATCCTATAGGTAGGTACTTGTGAGAAACCCTTATATGGATCACTATTTTCAGTAGACTAGATCTTCTAAAATTCCTTTTGATGAGTCTTGGGTGTACTCACATCCCAATAACCAAGTGAGGATTCCTTCGAGGCTATCTCTTGCTCAGCTGTGTTATGAATATAAATGAGACGTTCATCAGACTAGTTCACCATTAGTTCATGAAAAGTGGGAACATGTGGGTATCCCTTCTCATTTAAAACCTCTTGAGAACCATGATATGCATCCGTAATGGCCGAAATAGATTGCAAGCATATATGTATAGACCCATCAGATGATTCCTAAATCACAATAGATTCCTGACCTGTTAAATTTGGTAATAGTGGCTCATTAAAGAGCTTCATACTATGGTTATTTATTTTATTTAGGTTCTACTACACAAGGGAAACTACCTTCTCCATCTTAGTTCCACACATAGAATCAAGGAATGGTACCTTAGGTGATATTTGCCTTTCCAACTTGGTTTTCCCTTCGGTATTTATCCCGTTGTCTAATAAGGATACATTATCCTTATTTACTATTTTTCCCTTGAGTGATCCCTCTAGAGACAATCCAAACTCTGAGAGGTAGTCTTGGTGTTCCCATCTTCAGTAAAACCATCATGAGGCACTTTAGAAGTTCCCAAAGAGTTGAGTTTCCTAGTTTCCTGCTTGTCTATTGAGTTATCCCTTATCTTATCCACATTAGAAGGGCCATTAATGTCCTTTCTCTTTAGGTCAGGGATTGGAATATTCTCATTTACCTTACTCCTTCAACAATTAGAGTCATTTTGGTCCTTCATATTGCAGAAGAACACTCCTTGTCCCCATTTAATTACAAAGAGAGATGACCAAAGAACATTAAATTCAATCAAAACGTTAGTTTCATTTCGTATTGGATCAACAAGTTGATACTTTCATCCCTCATAGTTAAGACTAACTCCTCCAAAAGAGATCTAAACATGTTAATTTCCATAAGTATTCTCACATAATTCCCATACTGTGGGTTATCAGTCTATATATCCAAACCAATTAAATTCTCTACGGCTGAGGAAATGCCCCATAAAATGTGTGGGTACCAATATAGCCAATTTAATTTTCATATACAGATATAAAATTTCACATGTCTATTTCTTAATGTGTCCAGGTAAAAGTTTTGATCCCACTCTTGAATTATTAGGAAACCAGGACACAAGGACAATGACCCAAGACTCCCAGATCTTCTATTAGGGTCATTAAAAGTTACGATAATAGGTAATACCCTCATCCCATCACATTCATATTCCATTCACCAAATCCCAATAATTTATCAATCCTTCACATAAGGTCATGAAATTTATAGGGTCTCTAACTTTTCAGAACCAAGACCTATGCAGTTATCAAGTACCTACACAAATTAACACTTTCCTCAATTTCCTCCTAGTTTGCTGAGACAAGATCCATCCTTCCCATGTAGATAATCCTTCCATGATGAGGAAGATCAAAGTCAGCGAACGTAGGGTTAATAACCAATTTGACCACCTCAGCAAAGTTATTCTTCATGCCCAATGCCTTGTCTGGTACCCAATCATCCACATTCAGCTACTTGGAAACATGATGAAATAGTTCTTTATGACCAACATAACCTGTTGGTGGTGAATTCTTTGGAAACTCAGATTAATTTGATTTCTCATGACCTTTATTTCTGCCAGATTTAGGGCATTACCAATTTTCCCCTTACTCCACTATCTCTCCTCAACCACCCTATTATGAATATGACTAACTAAATAGTGAAAATTTTATTGTTTACACATGTATATAATCAAATAATTTGTTATAAATTGATTATAAATGAAAATAAAAAATCATTTGAAAGTAAATGATATATTTTTATTTGAATTTTTTATATACGCAATATGTTTTTATCTTAATAAATTAAATTAATCACTATTAGTGAATGATATTTATGATATTTATATATTATATATTCTATAATATTTCTTAATATTCATTTAATGTTTTTTCTAGGCATGATATAAGGAGAAATCCAATTTTATGCCTAAAAATTAACTTTTTAAAAACGTTTTTCATTGATTTTTTCACATGAATTTTTAAAATTAATTTGAAAAACTTAAAGTAATTAAATACTAATAAATAGATTCCATATTTGGAATAAAGAGAATAATATTTGTTAAATATAAGTCTTTTAATTTGGGTCATTATGAATAGTAATCTTGGTAAATATTTATCACCTCGGTATGGGTAAAACATGTAAAATGTGGTTAAAACTTTGGGATAAAAATTTAATTTTTCAATAAAAAATTAATTTATCCTATTGTATGAGTGGATGTTGGCCATTTCTATCAAATTATTGACTATATAGACACTTATTTATATTTTTCTTGGATTATGAAAATTATATTATTTTAAGAAAATAATAAATATAATATCTCACTCTCTTGACTTTAGTATCTCAATTTTTTTTACATAAGGATAAAAAGAAGATAAGTTTGATTCTAAATGTTTATTTGAAATATTAATTAATTGTTTTTATCATGGTAATTTATTTATAATATTTAGTTATTAAATAGTTACCTTAAATTATTATGCAATGCCAAAATTGTATTTATTAAATTAATAGAAAAAATAAATTATTTTTAAAATATTATAAGTAATATAATTTTAATTAATTATTGTGATAAACTATTTTTTTAGATTAAAATAACATAATAGAGTAATTTTAAAGGTTTATATTCGAATTTATTTTATATAATAATGTTTTCAAAGTCCATGTGAATGAATAATTCCAAAAATAAAATTAATGACATTTTATAATAAAAAATATTTTATCAATTGATTTAAAGTTTTAAAAAAATACCATATTCCGTAAAGTGAATGAGATATGGTTTAAAATATAATCCTTGGTCAATTTATGTGCCACTTTTCATTTTATAGTATCATTAATGACCTATAAATACTAAAAAAACATTGATATCACATCAAAGATCTTCTATAACACCTTTATAGATTCCTTAAACACATCCTAGAGATTCTAGTCTTTCCAAAATACTATCCCTCCAAGTCTTATGGTGTAATCCAAAGTAGGATTCTCAATGAAGATATATAACACTCTACCAAGAATTTTCAATTTTATTTGTTCATTTACATCCTCTTAATTAATGGTATCCATTATAAAATAATATATTAAGAATCTTAAGTATCTTTCATATTATTAATAAATAACTTTTAATACCCAAAACTTTCACAATATGCTTCCTTTTTAAATAATTCAATTATATGCGATGTACGCAACACCGAGTTCAAGCGAACCACGAACTATCAAACTAGTCATTTAAAAAGCGGTTATAAATAGTATTAAACACATTTTTAATTTTTTTATATATATACCATATCATATTAAAATTAATATTTTGTGTTTATTAGACATAATGTAAGGATAAATTCAATTTTTTAGAGAAAAGAAGTATTTTTCCAAAAATGTAGTTTTTACGACTTTTAAAAGAAAACTCTTTTTAAATCAAATATTTGAAACTTTTATATGATAAATTTGATGAAATTAAATTATTCTTTAGAAAAAGGAAATAAAAATTTAGTTTTGATAAATTTTTCATACTTTTCTGATAAATTTCTTATTTTGAAGAATAGTAAAAAAATAATAAATTTTAATTAAACACAATTTTTTTAATCGAAATAATTTATATTATTAAATTATACATTTTAGTGATTTTAAAGTATTATTATAGTATTTTTTTATCATTTAATATAATTTAAGTTATTTGATGTAATTTCACATTGAAATGGTACATAAACACATGCCAATCTTTTGATAGTTTTTACTTCTTAAAAACCCATTTTTTAGTTTTGACAACCAAAATTAATTTTAAATTAATTACTATAACTTATGTGTTTTGAATTTGGAAAATTAGATTCCATATTTGGAATTAAAAGGTCCAAATTGTGTAAATATGACCTTTTATTTTTTGTACACTATGAATAGTAACTTTAGTAATTATTTTATTTACCATGTTTAAAGGGTAAATATGGTAAATAAGGGTAACACATAATATTATAATAATATTGAACTATAATTACACATGTACTAATATTATTTTATGAGATATGTATGACCATGGTCTTCCTTGGGTCTATTTGGGGATCCAATGGAGCCACTTGGAAGTGAAAATGACATTTTATAAGAATTAATTTAAAGTATAGAAATATATAACATAAACATGTATCTTTCACTAACAAAATTTAATATAAGGTTACGTAATAGATATCTCCAACTATAAATAGTCATTATAAAGATAAAAATCTTTCATACATCATTATATTTTATTTATAATTTTTATATTTAAAATAAATATATTTATTTATGACACAATAATGATGCACTATTTTACTTAATAATGAAAGAATCAAATAAATGATATTATAAATATTAAAATAATTATAATTTTAAAGTTTCTATGCCATAAAATAATTTTCTACGAGAATAAAAAATGTTAGGGTTTATTAAATGTATTTTTTTAGAAGTAATAAAATTGTTACAACTTTCACAAAAACTAAATACTAAATAGTGTCAAAATTGACATAAATGAGTTTTTCAAATAAATACTATTTTATTAAATGATATAATATTCCTAAAAATATAATATTCGTCCAAAGAACTTATATAATTTTATAAATGTCAATAATGAACCACTTGACGTTCTCTTATAATTTTATAGTAACTATATTAACCAAATAGTATAAGAATACAAAAAGTCATGGTAAAAGATAAACTATTTAACTAAGAGTTAAATCTAAAAGATAAGGTTAATATGGTGACATAAACTTGTATAAAACCTATTTTTTGATATTTTTTTGACCCATCCCAACCTTATCCAATAAATAAATCCATTTTGAGATATTAGAAGCCAAAAATAATCTTATAATAAATTAATATTTCAAGCTTTTCCTAAAGTTCCCCTCACTTCTATTATAAAAGGGTACTTCCCTTTCTCTTAAAATCACATCTACAAAGCCATTTGGATCAGAAAAATACTACTCAAATATCCTCCCAAATACCATCAATTAAACCTAGAGGAATTAATTTGATCATAAAGCTAACATAAGGATCTCTTTTGTTCAAATCAAAAGGAAGGACCCGAAGAAGAGGTAATTATTTCATCACCTCTTTCAAAGTTCTTTTCTTATTCTACTTACTCTTACTAAGTTGTTACCATAATAAAATAATAACTCCACAATATACTATATTATGAGGTTTTTTTATGATTATGGTATAATAATATTCCTCTTTTACCCATCCTATGAAAAAAATATCACCATGCGTGCGTACATACGACTTACCGTCTCCATACTGTGGTGTAAACAATTTTCATCTGTAATTTATTTTGATGTGTATAATGATGAATAAAAATGACTTAAATAATTAATCTAACATTATATTATTTATTTAAAATTTATATTCTATCCAAATCCATACCATTGAACCATTAATGAAATGATACCGTCGCTCGTGCGTACGTACGACTTACCGTCTCCACGATGCGATGAGACTCATCTTCCATGTTCACCATCCAAGAATGATTATACAAGTAAATATTATTAATAAGTATGAAATATATGACATAATAATTCTACTGTGATGACACAAACACACATATATTTCATTCACTTAATTCCATTAAATATGATAAGAAAACAGAAATAGCGTTCTTGGGTATGTGCTGACTACCACCTCCATGAACGGTGTGTTATATTTTATTTATCCAACTATTATATATATTTATATAAATAATATATATGATATATAAATCATATTTTACATTCTGTAAGTAAGTAAATTATTATCTAAGTAATAAGATCAAGAATAATACGTCAAAACATGTACGTTAAACAACGCTATTATTACCCGAAATGTTGCATTAACTTGAAATTTTTAATAAATGGGTAATATAAAGTCATAAAAGAATCATATATGATATAATAAATATTATTATGATTATTATATAAGTTAATAATATGTTTAAACACATTATAAAGTAGTTTTGGACACATACAGAGATTATTGAACCTAAGGTAAGGGTTAATTCCTCAATCTCATTATTATCAGAGATTGTTTATGTGTAAGTATTTATTGGAAAATATTTATCATATTTGACCATATTTCATAAAAATGTTTTCAAAATTAATATTTTAAGTTTTTATGGAATGGTATCTTTAACTATATCATCATTTTAAATGTTTTAAATATTTATTTTTCTAAATCTATTTAATTAATGTCCATACTTTCAAAATGATTTTAAGGATTTATTTATATGGACATGATTGTTTTAAAATGTTAATTCCTTTAAAAAGTTTCAAAGTGTTATGGGGAACTTTTATTCAAAAACATCTTTGAAAATGTCTTCCTTTATATATTTTGTAACTTTTAAATGATTTCATGAAAAGGGATATTTCTATCAAATAGTTTTACTGATCATTTTCAACTATGTCAACATCCTTTACTGGATATTATTCTTGATTGAGGTTGATTTATTATAATACAATATTCCATATTGTATTTAATGAGTTATGATATGTTTGACTATGGATGTGCTATTTTTACACCATTCATGGTTAATGGTTAAGGTATTGACATTTCGTATGCTAGTTTTAATATGAATGATTATGTTATGTTTCACCCATTTCATATCAAAAATACATTTGACTTAGTAAATAATGGATGGGGCCAACTATAGCCCCTCGATGCATGCGTAGGTATGATGAGACAAACTAGTGTCTTGACAAAAGGCATTTATATAACATTTGTGAATAATCTTGGAACAAGGCATTGATGTAGTAGTTATTATGTCTGACATTATGAATTTCATCATTATGAAATTGGTTATTACCTGTGATTATTCGACCAATAGAATATCGATTTTCATGTTTATATTGTAATGTTTTACCATATTATGTTCAATTTTATGTTTTAAAAGGATGTTGTTTTTATTATACATCTTTATTTAAAGTTTATAGCTTCCATTGAATTATTTACCCTTACTGAGTATCTGAGATCACCCCTTTCTTATGTTTTATTTTCCCAGGATTCCAAGGAGTGTATTATGATTTATATGTAGGGTTTAGCTCGGTGAATAATGTCATTATCAAAGGATTATTAATGTTGTGTTTTATGTTAGAAATTATAATGTAACATTCATGTATGTAATCTATTTTCCAAGACTACTAAACCAATTGATCCTTCGGGACTTGATTTATTGTAATCATTCCACTGTATTAAAATAATGCACCGACTTTGGGAAACTGGGGTCAGGGCATTACAAAATTGTTAATAAATGGGTGTTGAAATTTTATATATGGATAATATATGATATTATATGTATGCACATGACACTAGTATAGAATTATAATAAATTTAAATTTATTATACAAGAGGTTAAAGAACATTCTAAGCAATTCTAAATCATGGTAATAGTTTTATGTTACAATCTCATTGTTTACTGAGATTATTTATGATTAAGTTTACGATGATTAAATTTCATGATATAAATATCATTAATATCATGAATTATCTTTTACTATATTTATTTATTGAGATTAAATTTTTTTCATTTCATTTTCCTATCTTTAATTACTCAAGAGACCAAAATAATATTATTATAGAAAATTGACTATGTTTTACTATTCCATCATGAGTCTTTTTCTTCCATGTCTG
The DNA here is from genome assembly GCA_963277665.1 of Viscum album. Taxonomy (NCBI): domain Eukaryota; kingdom Viridiplantae; phylum Streptophyta; class Magnoliopsida; order Santalales; family Viscaceae; genus Viscum; species Viscum album. Next base: position 1,317,544,035 of record OY728119.1, on the reverse strand, counting down.
TATTTTCTAAAACTATTTTCAAGAATGTCTTTACTATTATCAAACAATTTTCTAAAGTCATTTTCAACCATGTATAAATTTTTATAAAATGGTTTAAAATTAATCTTCTTGTCATTTTCTAAATAAGGTACTTTTAAATTTTTAACAAAAATATGAAAGGAATATTTGTTTTAACATACACGACATAATTTTTTTATACCTTCATTCTCACTCAATAATTTGAATATTAATCTACAATTTTCCAATGTTATTTTCAAAGAAAAATTATTTCTTTAAACTTTGATAATTTTTTAGATTTTAAATATTTGATTTAAATTTAAAATGTCCTTTTCCACAATAAATGTTTCAAGTAATGTTTTTAATTCCTTTTCATCTAAGATGAAATATTTTAATGTTAAATAATACTTATAAGGGATAGATCTAATAATACCATACTTATTGTTTATTTGGATGGTTTATGATTATGATGAACATATTTTTATGAATCACATTTATTTTCCACGGTTTATGTTATGATGAAATTTTTATGAAACCCATTTCCCCTTAAAAGGTTATGATATGATAAAATGATCTTAAGGTAAACATATGTATTATTTTCATTATTTGATATATGGGACTAGAAATTTATATACCTCAAATTAATTAGGTAAATAAGGATATCTCATGAATAAGGACTGGAATCGGGAATGAACCCAGTTCAGTTATAGATTCTGTATATTATAATAGTCTTGGTAGTCAATTAAGAATATAATGGTTTGGGGAGTGAACCCAATCCACCATAATATTCATATAAGTCATCCTAGTATACTAAGGAACTGTTTTTTTATGATTATGTGTATGCCAAAAAACTTATGAATTTTTCAAATGTTATGATCTCATGGATCATGCTCTTTTTTCCTTATGATTCATGTATTATAAGATTTAAAGATTTATCCAATTATTCAAGTTTATGATCTATGATATGATTGGTATAGTTTTAAAATTTTTAACTTGTGTTCTCATATCCTTATGATCATGTTATTATTATGTGATCATTGATTTCTCCTTTTTATACCCTTACTAAGAATCTAACCACATACTTTCTTATGTTTCATTTCTCTAAGATATAAAGAAATATTTTAAGCATGCTATTTATAAGAAGGGTTCTAGTTGTAAAGAATAAAATTGGAGATGATGTATATCTCTTATGAATCATTTTTTAATGTACCCAAATAAGAACTACATTATTATGGAATGAATTTTAATACTATGCACTAAGTATTCATTTAATAAGTTTTTATATTTATGTATGAAAAGTATGGGTCAATATAAATGGGAAAATATACAGCTGGATTCATATTATCATCAATGTATAAGAACCACCTTGACCATCCAGTGAATAATCTCCCATGACCTAGTCCATAAAAACACAGGTCCAAACATACACGGTCTACACTCTTTCCATTACCATATTTTTAATGACTATAAATGACTATTTTAATCATACCTAAGAGATAACATGAAAAAAGGTTCTAAATATTCATAAATCATGAGAATTGCATCCTCTAAACCCAATAAAATCTCAATTATAATAAGGTTCACAACCTATAATGTAAAATGATTCTCTACCCACTATAAAATTTTACTTATAACACTGTTAGAGAACAACCTCAATAGGTTCTATCATTTCCTGCATGCCACTCCCCCTATGATATTCCCACCCATCTTTTCAATCCTAACAGCATGCATTCCTAACAATAATTCTCAAGTCCCACACTTGGGCTGAACATTCCATGACACATAATTCAATTCTCCGTCTAATATGTGTGTGTGGGGGGATTTCTAATTATCATCAATGAACCAGGAAACCATGAGAACCAATATTAAAAATTCACATCCATCCTTGAACTCTCATGGCTACTCATTGATTCAAAATTCAATAGCATTGTGCATATCCAGTGTGCACTACCTCAATGTCATCTAAAAAAATATATGTACACTCCCATACCACCTTTTCATTTTACCCAAATCATACTCAATGAGTATCATATCATTAAATCTAGCCACACATGCCTAAACCATTGAACATTATCTGCATCATGTCAATCAACTAAACAGAAAACCCCTATACTATTTTGCAACAACCTGGAATACATTACATGTTAAGGAAAATATCATGATCTCCCATTATCTTATTTCATTTTCAAAATTTATAGTGTCTACCCATGCTATCATTATGCTCCTAAAATTACATCTAAAGTTTCTAGGGTTTGGCACTCAACTGGTGCTTCCCTCAAAATTAAACCTTTATACTAAATCATTAGCACTCAAGTGTATTTTATCATGAATATTCAATGCATATTCTTTCCCATAACATATATGGTAGAATCTCTTATTTACTGATATCAAGTTAAGGCACCTAACTATGCCTTCCATGTCTATAATATATAAAGCATCACCCTACCTATATCCTAAACTTGGTATTGTGTCACATGAATCAATCATAACCTGAATTATTTATCCATGCTTCCCAAATTCAATGCATTCACAATTTTTGGCTAACCCATCTCTATTTGGATACTATCATATACATCACAAATAATCATTTTAGTAACACTCATCTCATTAAAATCCTAAGACACATATTAAGTACTAGGATCTCCTTCCTAAACCATATTCCATATCTTATTTTAGTCCTAGCTCACAAGTAACACCACTTAGCTCCTATATCAAATAACCCATGACATATCAAATTCCTAGACAACCACAATAGTTTTCTCATGTATCTTTAGCATCATATAAAAATTCCTTATCCTATTAGGGAACTGGTTCTCACTGAGCATCTGTATGCAGGTCTGCCTCGTTGAGAATCATGATCTCCAAACAATATTCACAAGGCATCCACATACATGAGTCACCCCTTGAGGATCAAATTCTCATCTATGAATATATACACATGTAATGAAATCTCCATACTAATATCCATATTGAGTATCTAATAGTAATTTGTTTTGGTTAAGTAAAATTACATCACCAATCCGCATAGGAAAAAATTAAATAGGTTGTTACTGTCACTTTAAATAAAAAAAATCTTTTTCTCACTTTCATAACCAATATCCTAAATACCTAATATGAGTATACCTCCAGGAAATATATTTACTACACTGACCTATTAGGGTCAGTATACTTACATTACTCAGAGGGAATACATATTCATCTTCATCTATCATCTCACCATAGATTCACATGACCAATCATCAAAATAAACATATAATATTGTCTAGTTGAGAAGAATTTCATTTCAAGTTATATGGTAAAACACCATATAAGTTGTTACTGATACTTAAAACAACTCAAACCCCTATTTTTAGTGATTAAAATCACACAGTCACACATATTTAATGTGAATTATATGTTTGAAATACAATACAATCCCATGACCTCTTTCAAATGGGACAAGAGACAAAAAAATCCAATAACTTACTTCTTTCTAAAGGGACAAGGGTAAAAAACCCAATATCTCATAAATCATAAATCTCAAAACACATGTGCACCATGCTAGGTGAAATTATAAAACCATAAAATTAGTAATTAAGAATAAAAATACCATATTCTTAGTAAAATGGAATTCATACCAGGATGGTGTTTGCGATGCACTTGTTTAATACCCATCATAACCTATGAAACATCCCTATGAAACAAATCTCCCATCTCCCAAAATAGTAAGTCAAAAAATACACTAATACATTCCATGAAATCAGTCACTATAATGAACTAATACAACTTTTTAATTACTAAACCTGATCTACTCTGAATAATAAATAGGTTGGGTTATTACAAGGCCCTAGGCGTGCTTCCTCATATGTGACATGCTGCCGACTAGTAGTAGGGGTCTAGGGTAGTTCGGTGGGGAGACTATACCCCTATATAAGAGAGTGAGATTACATGGAAAATAAAAAAATCATTATATATAATGTAACTACCCACAAGTTTAGGTAATTTCACATTTATTTATTTATTTTAATAATATATAATGGTCGGGCTATGTTTCTGGAGTTTTAGAGGAGTTTTGGAATACTTTTGGAGGATTTTATGGAGGTGTATGGTTTGAGTAAATTTATTAAAAACTATATAGAACACCCAAGAAACCATGTAAAGGAAGATATTTATATCTAGGTAGGTTAATAGTTGGTGCATGTTTTAGAAAAAGCATGTGGATTATTAAGAGTATCCAAGCAATTCTGGACATAGGGAAAAGCATAGTTGGCACACAATTTTCTAATTATGTGATCCAATCATGTGAGGGATAACTTAAAATAAGAACTTATGCACGGTTGGCACATGGCTTTTCTAATCGTGTGATATAACCATGAAGGGGGTGGTATTAGGATAATATCACTCACAGGATTAGCACATGATCCTCCAAACTATGTAGCCAAATCACATGTCTTGTAGTTATCCCTACAAAATTAGTGGATCTAATATGAATTAAATCCTTCAAGACTCTATTTTTCCATAATTATCTCATAACATAAAATCCTTTATCTTAAAAGGGTTGAGAGATGTTTTTATTTTTTATGGTATCAATATTTTAGTGAATCAATGTGCATTGGAAGCCTAAATTATTTGGTAATTCCCCATTCATGGATGTTCTTCTTAGATCTCTTATCCTTCTCATTCCCAGAATCTTAGATCTAATATGATCTGGATAGATCCATGTTACTTGATTTGAATTGTGTTGTTTTATTGTTTTATCTAGGGAATTAATGGCTGTTTATGATAATATCTTGGGGATTATTGTGTTTTTCTTTATTTTCTACAATGTTTGTGAGATAGGTGGATTCTCTCTTAACTCCACTTTCTTATAACTCAAAGGATTAGATTGAAATAAGATTTTTTTAAATTAATATAAAATTATTGTGTGATTGTTTTTGTAAAACCCTTTAGTGATAGTTTTGGGAAATAGTTTAAATTGGATGGTTTTGTGGAAAATCCTCTTTGATGATAATTTTAAAAAGGTGATTTTAAAATTATGGTTTTGATTTGATACATGGGAAAAGGTTTTTTAAATGATTCAAATAATTTGTTTTTGTGAAATTGGTTTCCATGGGTTTTGGCATGCATGTTTGTGTGTTTTCATGATGTATTTTATGGATCCTTATTAAAATAAGACTTAGTTCTTGATGTAAAAGGTGTAATGGAACATGGAATTTTACACATTGTGATGACTTGGTGGATAGATGATAGACCACTCATGAGTATAAAAATTTCACCTGGCTAAGCATGTGTTGATGTGTGAAATCATGAAATAGTTTTTCCAAATGGTATTGAGAAAGTTTTCAAAGGATTATTTTATTTCCTTCCATGGAAAACTATTTTTGATTTGATAAAAATTCTTTTAAATTAATTTATATAAATGTGCTAACAAGTTTTATCCTAGTGGAATGAGTTGGGAAGTCTTTGGGGGAAATATTACTATGATTCGACTCACCCCTTTGTTGGGAACTATTGTGTATTTGTATATGTCATCTATAAGGGAACTCATAAAGTAAAGGAATATCAATTCTTCAGTGATAATTATTAATACCTTGGGAATGGCTTGACGAGTTGGATCTTGGATAAAGTTGGGTGTTTTTGGTTGATATCTTGGTTTCTTTATATTTTCTGTCTATTTAGTCAATTGGTTATGACACTTGGTTTCCTATTTTCCTTTGATATAGTTTTTTTATTGGTAGGTCGGAGTTATATTCCTTGTACTTATGCTTCATATAGATGTTTGTTTGATTATTTTATTGTGGTTTGAAAGTTTATCTTTAATGGAAAAATCATCCCCCAATTTTCCATAAAGCCCTTTTAATTTATTTCTAGCCTTTTATGTCTTGGGGATGTCACATAAATACTAGTAACACCCAACAAAACTTCCTAATAAAATTATTGAAGGAAAATATGTTAAAAATGGCATCAGTATGTTTGATCTTATAGTATCAGTTGTGATCAGTCCCGGAGATGGAAATTCTATCAATATTGATATGTTTGGTTACCTCTTGGGATGGTATTAAGGAGTATTATTATTGAAACTTTAAATGTAGATAAGAAATGTTTTATCTAACCTCTTTATGTTGAACATGAAGTTACCTGGGTGTTTAGGTATTTGAGTGTCTTAAGACACTTCTAGGTGAGTTTTCACCTCATCTTCATAGGTTTAGCCAATGAGAGTTGCATGAAATGCATTGATAGTATGAATTTACACTAGGACTACATTGTTCATTATTAAGTTAATGATTTATGGAAATAGTGAGAAGTAATAATTTTTTAAATGCTTTGAAAATATTTTCAGATGGATAGGTTTTGAAAAGTATTTATTGTGTTATTTTGATTTTTTTTAGAAAGATTTATTTTGGAAAACTATGATTGTGAAACTTGTTGAAATGGTAATTGGAAATATCTAAGCCTTTAGTTTCAAGATAGTGAGATTAAATGTATTTTTTTGGTTATAGTGAATGGAACCAAGTAGGCGGTATAAGAACCAATTAGAAGAGGCTTCTAAGAATGTGGTTTCACATGATCCATAAGTAAAACAACAATTGATCCATAGTATTCTCCACGGTTTTTAGGCCATATATAGATGGAAAATAATGGATGAACCAAGATCAGTGGATCATTTGGTTCAATTCAAAAAGAATAATCCACCCTTCATTCATGGAGATTCAAAATGGAAAAAAGAATAAGTGTTGTTGAATAGGATGAATTGAATATTTAATTTCCTTTGGACACCATCAAAGATAAAAGTGAAGTTGGTAGTATACATTCTAGAGGATCTAGTATGCTAGTGGTGGGATTTAGCAGTTCATGATAAATTGGACCAAGGCATGGCATGGGAGGATTTTGAAGAAATTAAAAAACAAAAAATTATATTCTTATAAACATTAAAAATTTCTGGAATAATAGGAATCTTCAGTTTGAATCTTGATAATTTCTTGGTAATAGAGAATGTGGATAAATTTATGAATTTATCCCACATTCCGTCAGATATTTCTATAAGTGAATCCTTATTGGAATGAATTTTTTTAATCAAGTTTTTGGCCAGAAATTTGGTCAAAGATTATTATCCTTTGTCTAATTGATTATATGTAGATGTTCAATAGAAAAACTATCAAATAAAGATATATATTAGGAAATATGGTTGGAGGTAGAATGTTTAATCCTATAAGAATTACTAGGAACTCCAATATTATGAATAATTGGAAAAGGGTAACCTACTTCTAGAGTAGAGAGGGGCCTCAGAATTAAAAAATGGGATTAGTGCATCTTACTCCTCAACTGAAGAGTAATCCATGATGTTTTGAATGTGGTTCTTTTGACCATATAAAGAGAGAATGTACAACAACACCTAGATCTTGTCACAAATGAAATAAGATGATACATCTTCAGTGCTATTATCACAATACTCTAAGGATGGATGCTAGGGACACATCTCATTTCCACTAAACATCATATGATTTTATGGGATGAGTAAAACATAATTTCTCTCATTATTTTAACTGATAAAGACATGGTGATTCTAGAAATACCATGACTACTCAACCAGTGTAATCTCAGTAGGGTGAAAAATAGCTAAGTGTAGCAAGTAAGTAATTGTATGTAGATGAAAAAGTGATCATGCATGATCAATTGGGTCATTTGAATATAATAGGTTTGATTCTTTTGAATTCTACACTTATTCAAGATTTATTTTATATGGTTATGACACATTTGTTTGTTTCTTCTCGTGTCGTCAATATTTTGAGTATACATGCTGAGAGATGACGCCTTTTGTTTAGAAAATCCAATTGAGTTTGGTACAATGAGAGTGTTGAGCCTTGAAAATTGAATCATGTTCGATAATAATTAGTGGGACATAGTTGGTATCAGATTTCTCTGTGATATATTTGGATGTTCATGACTTGATTTTGGGAATGGATTTTCAAACAATCTTCAAGTCTCATATTGATTGTTATGCATGAAAATTTTGTTTAAAATCCTTGCAAATTGTTTGAAATATCTTTAAAGGAGATTCAATAGTGGATACAAAAAGAGAAGAACCCCTAAAACTAGTGGTTGTAACTATCATTTTCCAATTGGTAAAAGTTTTTTTAACATTTGTATATGAGATTGGGAATAGAGATTTTATGACCTTAGTGGTTCAATTTCTTGATGTTTTTCCTAACAATTTCTAATAGGTTCCACCCAAAAGAGAAGTGAAGTTTACAACCAAAGATAGACCAATACTATTTCACTTCCATCTTATTGGATGGAACCAACATAGTTAAGGGAATTGAAGGATCATTTGGAAGAATTGGAAGGTAAGGGGTTCATCTAATAGAGGACGTCCCCATGGGAAGAACCGGTTCTTTTTGTAAATAAGGTTCATGAAAATCTTTGTCTTTGTGTAGATTATCATAAGTTTAACCAAGTCACAACAATTAATTAGTATACTCTTCTATGAATTGATGAATGTTTTGAAAAATTTAGGAGAGATCATTGGTTCTCTTTGATTGACTTACCTTCAAGCTATAACTAACTACGTGTTCAGAAGGAGGATAATATGAGGTTATATTTTAGAAGAATATATTGACATTATTAGTTCATTGTTATACCTTTTGGTCTTATGAAGTTAGAAATTTTTTTTATGGAATTAATGAATCAGATATTTCAAAGGTATCTATATTCCTTTTTTTGTGTTTGTGGATGATATACATGTATATTATAGGAAAAAGGTGTATCATGATCAACACTTAACTATAGTGTTGAGTATATTGCAAGAGAATCTTCTATATTCATGTTATCAAAGTTTGATTTTTGGATAAAATAGGTACTTTTCCGTGGCCATTTAATTTTTAAAAAATGAATTTCTATAGATTCAAAAAACATAGAAGATGTTATCTCATGGAAACTGTTGAATAATGTCTTTGAGATATGTAGTTTCATTGGATTTGTTGGATAATATAAATTTTTTTTACACGGAGTTTCATGTTTGGAATATTTGGTGACAAATTTAATAAGGAAATATGTTCATTTATATTAGAACATGTAATATCAAAAATCCTTTCAATATATTAAGGTTTGACTTAAATCTACACATATTCTTAGATTTACAGAGTTTGGACAGGGCTATGTAGTCAATTGTGATGCATTGGGATTGGGTTTGGAATGTTTTCTCATGTAGGGGTCATATTTTTTGCTTATAGTTCATGGAAGTTTTGGTTGCATGAGAAGAACAACCCAATACATGATTTCGAATTGGTTCTTGTAGTCAATGTTTTGAATAATTATAATGATTATCTTTTTGGTGGGAAATTCATGGTGTATATGTACCATAATAACATTAAATATATTTTCTCACAAATAGATTTGAATCTAAGACATAAAAGATAGATGGAATACATTCAGATGTTAAAATTTAACTTGATGTATACACCAGGTAAAGGCAATTTAGTGGAAGGTGTATCAAATATACAGTCATTTAATTAGTTGTCTAAAGAAGCATTAATTATGTGGAAGATGATGTAAGTTCTAGTGAGTGTGCACTTGGATTGTACTGACTAGGGTGATGTTCTAATCTTCTTCCCAATTTCATTTTTTTCTTTATTTTGTTCATTGTGTAGAAGATGCTCAAATATATGATCCTAAAAGTGTTTCTATGAGGTAAAAACTAAATTTTGGGGAGACTATCGAGGGATATAATATGGATGAGTCTTCAATTTTGAATATTAAAGAATATATTTTGGTACCTTTGGGTTTTTAGGAACAAATTATTAATTCTTGCAACTATTCAATATGGGGTATTCATCTAAGAATTCAAAATATGTATAGATTGATTAAAGCACAATTTTGGGGATTTGTTATGAAAAGTTAGTAGAGGAATATGTTTCAATATACCTCACCGGTCAACAAGTCAAGGTAGATCACCAATGACACGTGGAAATTTTTCAGTCTTTACCAAATACCATGTGGAAATGGAAGCATATATCCATGGATTTTGTGAAAATTCTACTGATAATGATTAGGAAACATGATTCCCTGTTGGTAATTGTGGATCATCTCATGAGGTCGACTCATTTTTTCCTTATTCATGAATCTCATATGGTGGAGGAATTATCAAAAATCTATATCTGATAAGTTTTAAAGAGGTACGAAAATCTATTCTTGATTGTATCATACAAATACCCCAGGTTTACATCTCATTTTTAGAAATCCTTATAGAAATACCTAGGTACTCAGTTTACTATGATTATAGATTATCATCCTCAAATGGTTGAACAATTAGAATGGAAAATCCAAAATTTATAGGACATGATCATGGCTTGTGTGATAGATTTTTTGGGTTCACTGGATGAGAACATATCATAAGTGGAGTTCTCATACAAAAATAGTTATCAGGAATCAATACATATGGATCCTTTTTAATTATTATATGGGAATCCTTATTTTTCTCTCCTTTGTTGGGTTGGAATAGGTTATATTTCACTGGTTAGACTAATGCTTGTAAAAGAAACAATGGAAAAATATTTATTTGATAAAAAAGAGAATGGATATGGATTAGAGTCATTAGAAATCATATGCATATCATCTTCTATGACTATTTTTGTTTGAGGTGAGTGATCTTGTGTTCTTGATAATCTCTCCAAGGCTTAGAGATGTTCATTTTGGTAATCAGGGTAAGTTTTTTTCCTTTGTACATATTCCCTTTTGAGACACTTTAATGAGTTTGTGAGGTGGAGTATCTGGTTGATTTTCTGATAGGGTTCATTTTAGTGAATAATATGTCTCATGTATCACAATTAAAGAATTATCCACCCGATCCTAGCCTAGTGATTCAATGGAATCACATTGACCAAAATCTGGATGATAAATTATTATTTTTGTGCAAGTATGGATTATGGATAAGAAATATAAAGTATTGTGTGGAAAAATCAAAGGTCTTTTATGGGTTTTCTTTATAACATGGTTATATTCAGGAAGAAATGTAGGAGTATGAAAAGGAAATGCTGGTGTAGTGACAAAAACCCTTCCTGGAAAACTCTAGTTTTCTACTTTACTTGGATGGCTAAAACAATGATGGGGAGTATGTATCACCCCCTATTTTAGTTAATTGAATATTTATTTATGTATTTTATGTATAGATATATATGAGGATAAGTTTTAGGGGGTTTAGTAGAGTTTTGGAATGATTTGAAGACTTTTTCTAGGGGCTCATGGTTTGAGAACGATCAGTAGAAACCATAAAAAAACCTCTAGAAAAATGTTCTAAGGAAGATAATTGTATTTGGGTAGGAATACAATTGGCACATGGTTTGGTCAAAATGTGTGGATGACCAGGAGTAACCATGCAGTTATAGACAAAGGGACAAGCATGGTTGGCGCATGATTTATCTAACCATTCGAGCGAACTGTGTGAGGGATGGATTAAGACAATATCCCTTGCACATTTAGTGCATGGTTTGTCTAACCATGCAATCCAACCATGTGAGGGGTGGGCTTGAGACAATATCACCCACATGATTGTTGTACATTCTTCTAAAACGTGCATCCTAACCATGTGACATAAAATTATCCTTCCAAAATTATTGGATCTAATTTGAATTAAATCCTTTAAGCCTTGGGTTTCCGCAAATTAACTCCTAATAGAAACTATTTTTTTCTTACAAGGTGTTAGTGATATTTCTCTTTGGTTCTATGGTGATCAGTAGGTGAATCTAAGTGTTTTGGAGGCCTGGATTCATCGATAAGTGCTCATTCTTAGTCTTTATTCTTAGATCTATTCTAATTATCTTTTCTAGAACCTGTGATCCAATCCTCTATGGATGGATACATGTTACTTGATGAGAATTGTGATGTTTTTTGGTTGGATCGAAGGAAGTAACGGTGATTTGTGATCAGATTAAGAGAATCATTGTACTGTTCTTCACTTTTCCAATGTTTTTGAGGTAGGTGGATTATCTATCAACTTCACTTGATTTGAACTTTAAGGCTTAGCTTGAAATAAATATATTTTAGAAATTATTGTAAAATTATTGTGTGATTCATTTTGTAAACTCCTTTAGTGATGATTTTGTTAAATATTGTAAATTTGATGGTTTTGTGAAAAAAATCATCTTTAATGATAATTTTAAAATGGAGATTTTAAAATTATGGTTTTTATTTGATACATGGGAATTTGTTGTTGAAAATTTTCAAAGTAAGAAAGGTTTTATTATAAATTGTTTGTCATGAGTTTTAGAATAAATGTTGGTATCTATTTATGTGGCATTTTATGGAGCCTTATTGAAATAAGAATTAGTGCTCAGTGACAAAGGTGTAATGACACATGGGATTTATGACCTTGTGATGACTTGTTGGATAGATGAGATACTACTCATGTGTATGTCACTATCACCAAGAAATACACATATGAATGTGTGGAATCATGAAATTGGTAGGCCAAATGGGATTGAGAAAAGGTTTAAAGGATTATTTTATTTCTTTCCATGGAAAACTTATTTGAATTTAATAAAAATTGTTTTAAATTGTTTTAAACTATTTTATATAAATGTGCTATCATGTTTTTTCCTAGTGGAATGAGTTGGTAAGTCATTGGGAGAAATCCTACTAAGTTTATACTCACCCCTACTTACGAACTATTATGAATTTTCAGATTTCATCTATCGAGAAACTAGTAAAGGAAAGGTATCTCAATTCATTAGAGATGATTTCTGATACCTTGGGCGTGGCTGGTCATGTTGGATCTTGGAGAAGGTTGGGAGTTGCTGGTTGATTTCTTTGGGTTTTGTTGTATTTTTATTCTTTGGTTATAACACATGGTTTCTGCTTGTTCTCAAATATAGCTATTTGATTGGAATGTCTAAGTTGTATTCCTTATACTCATGCATCATATAGATGTATTTATTATTATTGTATTGTGGTTTGGCTGTTTATTATTAAAAGTAAAATCATCATGAAAATTTTCATGAATCTCTTGAAATTTATTTCCTTCCTTTGGTGCCTCAGGGATGTCACCTAAGGCCAAATAACAGCCAATGGCTCTTCCTGATCCAATGGGAAGGGGAAGGGATGTTACACATAACATAAAAAATATTAAGTGGATGAAATAATAAAGAATAAAAAATTATTATATATGATTTTTCAAACATAGATTCATATAACCTCATGGTTTTACATCAAGACTGATCACCTTCTCAGCCAACAAAATATAAAAAATAAATGAAATAACAAAATAAAAAAGGATCAACCACATCCTCGAGCCTCACCTCATCCCAATATCTAATCTCATATGATTTATCTCACTTGATCAAGTAAACCAAGAATCTTCCCAACCTAAACATGAAAATTCTGAGATCATCTAAAGTACCCAACCACTATGGATGCTCGATAAAAGTGTGATTACAAATTAGTAGGGAACCACCATCACTAACCTATATATAACAAGAAAATGAAGTTAAAAAATGTGATATCATTATATTATAAATAAAATTGAACTTTTTCAATGTAAATAAAAAACCATTTTCAATCTCCATGCTCTCTCTTGAAACATGAGATCAACCCAAACCTGCTTCGACCAGTTCTAGGGTGTTTCTGAGTCGGTTATGAAATCATTCCAACAAAAACTGGACCCAAAAACCAAATAGTTACAAGTATAAATCTCATATCCTTATAACTATCCAAAGGAACCCACATAGTATTAGTAATAACTACCAAATATATGAATAATGTCCTTGGAATTCATACATATCAGGAACAAATTCCAATTCCTAGACCGAGAACCTAGGTAATCAAATAGTAGATGAAATCATCACCGATCCTCAAAAGCTAATACTAAGTGATCAATAGTAATCAAGTGTAATATCATAACCCTAGGAGACAATCCTGGGAATCATATATACATTAGGAAAAATGTTAAACCCTAGGAGTTATTCTTGAGCATTAATATTCATCAGGCATAATCTCCAAATCCCAAAATGTGTTCCTAAGTGTTGTATTGTCATCAAACATCATTATAGAATCGCCTGAGGTAATCCCGAGCAATAAATAACATTATATAATCATTATGTATCATCATAAAACCCGAAAAGGAAATCCTAATCATTACATTCACCCAAGACCATCCCATATAAATATGGTTGGAGTATTGGGTAAACAATATATATTCTTTATGCATATAATAGGCTCAAATTGTTTATTTGGGTTCTAAGGTGACACCCATAATCATCACTACCTATTTTCCCATACACACCCTCTTACTAGGGTCGACATGCCACTAGGGAACCCACCAGGGTCTCCAACTTCTAATAATATCCTTGAATCCCTTCATGGTTACTCTTATATCAACACAAATACTAGGTTAACATCCATCACATAGAGGGGTAACACATACCCCAACCTGATCATGGTCATCATAAAGACTCTATAGCCTCGTTAGGTAAGCCACACTCTCATTATTCAAGGAGATGGCCTAAATCCCATCACATATACCATGGAATCACAAATTTGGACCTCACATACCCTACCCATCCTAATAATTAGATTTTATTAGTGTAGGATTACTAACCTCATACTCATCTCAACTATCCTGAGGAATTTAAGGAATACCAAGGATCACACATAGAATACTCATGTTAGTTACTCCCCTCCCACACTATCGTATGTAAATAGGTGTCTATTGATCCTATACTAACTGCTACTATATTCATTCATTCCTTTATTTAATTTAAAACCCTCATGGGGTTTCCATATCCTAATGTATAAAAATATAAAAAATATATTGTCTATCAAGGACTGAGACGCTTTTCTAGTGTATGGGAGTATATAATGGCCCTTGTCACTTTGAACAATTCTCTCATAGGATTTAAATTTTAATTATCCATCTTAAATAATTTAAAGAGGTCAATCATCCAATGTGGTGAGACCACACATCTCACATTATATATTAATAAATCATAGTACAATAGGGGTATGTACAAGGTACCACCTACTTCAAGATAGATGTTTCCTTTTTTAAGTGTAACCTAAAAAATCTTACATGACCTTTCCAAACTCCATCTGAATGGACTATTCATTACGATGACCTAAATCATGAAAAAAATAATCTATAGTTAATTATAATAATTTACAATAAATTAAAAAAATTATAAAAATTTAACTATTTTATTCATTTTAATTTACATAGGAATAAAATTAAAATCTCACTAGGTCATCCCATAATTCTGAAACCTCCAGCGATGAGGTCTCAATTGCTCCTAAAATAAAACCAAACATAATTCATGCAAAATTCCCAATTAATATCATTGATGAAATGGATTAATTTACATAAATTTTATAAAAAACCTATAAAAGACATATGACAACATACCTTCACTGAAATGATGTGAAACTACATGCAGATACATTCTTTGGATGGACTCTATGATGATTGAGAAAAAATACCATTGACTAGGATGATTTCCCCTTTTCTTTAGCGGAAATAACTAAAAAACCTAACCAAAATCAGCTATATATTAGGGAGAAAATAAGGGAAACTAGACTGGTGGGAGATAAGAGGGGGATCACCCCAAAAATACTATCCAAAAAACCACCCAGAACCAAATGGGGAAAAGGAGGAACAAGAAGGTAGGAGTCAGCCATCCGAACCTCACAAATGTATGCCTTGTTTAAGAAACAAAAGGGCCTATGAGTTCTTTTTATAAACCCCCTAGGAATGGGTTTTTTTACTCTTCCAAAAAAAATCACGGTATGAGAACCTTGTTAATTACAAGAAATGAAGATACTAATATTTTTTTCCAATATCTTGAAAAACTGTTTCTCCATTTCCTTCCACCCGAATAACCTAATTAGTGATCATAGATCAAAATGAAACTAATGTTTTTTTTATAAATCTAAAATCTTATAATCCCATTTTGAATCCAATTTATCAGCACGAAACCATCCACCAATTCAAAAATTAAAACTTTCCTTTGAATTTTATAACCCACCATACACAGGGTATTAGATCCTGCACTACTAGAAAGGAAATGGTTATGACATGACTTATAGTGATGTGTTGTGATTATTCCCATATAATTATTATGGGAAATTATGATAACCTTACATAATGGTGTGATAATACTTATCATGATACAATGAGACACCACAAAAAATAGACTCATTATTCTCATTATTTCCACCCCACACTATCATCTCCCTATCACACCTTCATTCCTGAGCACTAATTCTGCATTCCTTTATCATATGGTTTGTTGTATTCTAATAAGTAAAACCAAGAAAATTAAATAATGTATTCTAGATAATTATTTTGAAATGTAATATCTAATAAAGAAAAACAATGGAAGAGGGTTTATTTACAAAGAGTGGATATTGATAGGGATATATAATAGTGATATAACAAGGAAACGATAAAGCGATAAAAGATGAATTCATAATCATAAAATGAGATAAAAGTGCATGAGATGAGAAAATATACCTACCATATATATTTTTTGTTGATAAAATATGAGTCCATACTCTAGGATCAGTAAGGTATCATCAAAGAATCATTCTTAGTTAAGGGATCATCTGAAATCATTATGGATCCAAAAAATCACCACCGAAACAAAGAAGTTGAGAGAGGAAAGGGACAATCTAATGGAGAGATGGTTCAAACAATATTGATAATATAAACCCGGGTTAACCCTATCATGGTGTAACTCACTATGTCATGCTACAATAACCCAAATTTAGGAAAAAATATTGACATAATCTATAATACCTTTCTCCTTCATCCATGTTATATTAAAAAATCACAACAAGATAAGAAAAAACCCAATAAATCCCCATGAAACCTGGTCAAATATAATAACTTTAAATGATTTTCACCCTATTGTGGCGTAAAAAATGGTTTCATGGAGTAATATATTATGCATTAGACTAACTAGAAATTTTTCATATAAAACCAAGATATAATTACCATCACAAAAAATAACCCCTCTCATGTAATACTAATCACAATTAATTTAATACTTCATGATGAAACCTATAACACCATTATTAAAGGGTTATAATCATAGTGAAAAAGTAAATACCATATCACAAAAACTAATATAATTGAACCATATATCCATGTAAATATTAAAATATTTTTTAACTATAACAATAAAACATATTTTAATGGTTTTATTAAACCATAAAAAAATATTTATTTATACTTGCAGTTTTTTTAATTGTTACAAAATTATTATCTAGAGTTAAATTTTCTGTCAAACCTTATCAAAAACTATAATAGTAGACTACTATATTATTGTGGTTTAAAAAACCATAATTATATATTTTTTATAATTAAATAAATTCATAACTATATAGACCATAAAAAACATAATCACATCGCACAACCTTTACCTAGCATTGCCACACTCTTCCCTCTCCTTCCACCTCTCTGTTCCCTCACCCCTTTGGATTTGTGATTTTCCCACACAACCTCCTATTATCCCCTATGCTAGAGTCATCATACATGACATGATCATTGCACATTCTTTGATCCCTTTCAATTGAGATGCATCACACCTCCTCTGATTAAGACATGATGAAAATCCTTTATCCCCCTTTCGTTCACCCATGCTACAGTTCCTTAGATTAATGCATCTTGAACCACCTATGGACCCCTTCATTTAGCCATGATGTAAAACATAAGACCCCATCATGCCTCATCCTGACCCAATTGCCTAAATATTTGTACATTTATCTCATTTGAGCTACATTAATTTTTAGTATCTAAATAAAATTTTAACATTTTAATTATACAATTAATTTTTATATATCGCCTGTAACACACCGACCCCAGTTACCCAGAGTCGGTTCATTATTACATAACATTGGCATGAAACAATAAATCATGTCCCAAAAGACCGATCAGTTTAGTATCCTTAGAAGTATTATATACTTATATAAAAACAACCTCGGATAATAAAGAGATTGTGAAATTAACCCTTACATGTAATATTAACCTAGAAAATTAGTGGAATTCATCAAAATTCTCAAATTACATTTATTTGGATATTTATAATATCAATTATTTTAATCTTTCATTAATAATGTAATTACTACATCATTATTGTGTCATAAATAAATTAAATTATTTAATGTCTAAAAATTATAAATAAAATACCATTATGTACGAAATATTTTTACCTTTCTAATGAATATTTATAGTCTAATTTAACTTATGTATAACTCTATATTTAAAATGGTTTAGTTATTAAACATTGAATTTGACACTTTTAACTCTTCTTTAAATAAAATAATAATAAATGTCCTAATCTAATCCAAGTGGACCAAAGAGGATAATATTTTATTCCTAAGGTTGTTTTTGGTCAAATTAAACTAATCCAATAGAATTATGACATGTGTTAGGGTAATTATGATATTATTATTACCCTTAATTACCCTATTTGCTTTTAACTGTGGTAAATAAAAGTCAAAAGTCACTATTCACCAAAAATTATTTTCATCTTATTAAACCATATTTTATTTATTGATATTAACCGTGTATCTTAGATTTTTTAAATTCAACTCATAGAAGTTTTAAAATTTAGTTTTATGAAAATTTACAAATGCTCCTAGGAGGTGGGTAAAAGACAGTAAAATGTTCAATAAAATTTATATATATATAAAATTATTATAAAATGAATCTAATGAATTAAATTAAACATATATAGGTATTATATATCTATTTTGACCTAAAATAAATTTATATAAAATAAATAATTATTTTAATAAAAAATTCGGTTTTAACCAATAACTCAATGTTTTTCACTATTCATCAAAAATTGAAAGTTTTTAGAAAAATACCAAAAATTCACCCTAAGATAATTTCGATATTCTGAATTCAAAAATGAAGTCCATTATGAAAAAATAAAATTTATAAAATTTAAAAAAGTGGGTATTACTATTTCATAAAGGCTAGTTTGATTGGTCGCGGTGTGTTAGAATCTCGAAGTTGCGTACAATGCAAGCTATTGCATTATTCAAAGGGAAAAATATCATGGAAAATTGGGGTGTTAAATTCTCCCCTCATTAAAATAATTTTTCCCTTGAAATTTCTAGAATATTACTCCTTAAAAATATTTGGGTGGTTCTTTATCATAAGTTCCTCGGGTTCCCACGTGGCCTCTTCTATCTTATAGTTTCTCCATAGAACTTTTACCAAATAAGTCGTCCGGTTTCTCAGCACTTGTTCTCTTGTATCAAGAATCTTGATAGGCTCTTCATAATAAGACATATCAGGTTCCAGTTCAATTTCCTCATAGGTGAGTACATGTGTTTGGTCAGGCATGTATTTTCTCAACAGTGATATGTGGAACACGTCGTGAACTTTGGAGAGACTTGGCGGCATTGCCCAACGATAAGCTACAAACCTAATTCGTTCTAGAATTTTGAAAGGTCCAATATACCTAGGACTTAATTTACGCTTATTACCGAATCGTATAACTTCTTTTCATGGAGATAACTTCAAGAAAACATGATGTAAAATGGGGATCACGATCAGAAACAATCGGTTTGAGAGTGGTAGGCAGTGCTCAAACAAAGTTCAGTATCTAGGGCTTTCTGAATTCTTTTCCAGAATCTTGATGTTAAATGGGGATCACGGTCCAAAAAAATCGATAGGGGTAATCCATGAAGTCTTATAACCTCATTAATATATAGTCTTGCCAGACATTCAAGTGGTAAATCTTCTCTTATTGCAAGAAAATGTGATGACTTGGTAAGAAGATCAACAATGACCCATATTGCATCGTTCCTTCTAGGAGTCTTTGGTAGCCCCATGAAAAAGTCCATCGTAATATTATCCCATTTTGACTTAGGTATGGGAAAAGGTTGCATGAATCCTCCAGGCTATTGCCTTCCAGTTTTCACTTATTGACAAACTATACATCTTGACACAAAATCGGCAATCTCCCTCTTTATGTTGTCCCACAAAAAATGTTCCTTCAAATCTTTATAGATATCGGTGCTCTCAGAGTGTATAGAGAAATTGGAGCTATGAGCATCATCCAAAAATTCCATTTTTAGATTAGGTGTGTTAGGAACACAAAGTATCTTCCCAAATTTCAAAATTCCGTCTTCATATATGAATTCACTTAATCTCCCATCATTCATAGCTTTAATATTCTTTTAAAACTACTCATCATCAGTCTGAGAACTTTTTATCCTTTCTAGTAAAGATAGTTTGATAACTATTTGAAAAATCATTGATGTTTCACCTTCCATGGTTATTCCAATATCCATCTTTACTAGATCTATGAAAATAGGATCCCTTTCAACTCTCATCTTGTTCGAAACCCCATGATCCTTTATACTCAAAGAATATTCCACCTTATTTTCCTTCTCCAAGTGGTAGTGTATAGTGTAATCATAATCCATGAGTAGTTCAAGCCACCGTCTTTTCCTTATGTTGAGTTCTTTCTATGAGAAAATATACTTCAAACTCTTGTGATCTGTATATATCTCACATTTTTCACCATAGAGATAGTGTCTCCATATCTTTAGAGTGAATATTACAGCTGCTAACTCAAGATCATTAGTGGGATAGTTTTTCTCATGATTTTTTAGATGTCGTGATGCATAGGCAATAAATCTATCATTCTGCATAAGGACACAACCAAGTCTTTTCTTTACAGAATCACTATAAATAAAAAACCCATCATTCCCTAATAGTAGATTCAATATAGGAGAATTGACCAATATTCTCTTAAGTTCTTTGAAACATTATTTGCACTCTTTTGTCCAAAAAAATTTAACCCCTTTACGTGTGAGGTTGGTTAATGGGTTTTCCAATCGGGAAAAATTCAGGATAAAACACCAATAATAACCTGGTAAACCAATAAAAATGCATACCTCAGTTATAATTTTCGGTGCTGGACATTATTGCATTACCTTGGTCTTTGAAGGATCAACAGAGATTCCATCCTTAGAGACAAATATGTCCAAGAAAAGAAATCTCTTGAAGCTAGAATTCATACTTGCTAAATTTACCATATAATTCATTTCTTCTAAGAGTCCTTAGGATAATGTGCAAGTGATTTTCATGATCTTTGTATCTTTTAGAGTATAATAAAATATCATCAATAAATACCACTACAAAGTCATAAAGATATTCCTTGAAAACTATATTCATTAGATCCATAAATATAGAGGGTTTATTAGTGAATTCAAAAGGCATTATTGTAAACTCATAATGCCCATACCTGGTTTGAAATGCTGTTATCGGAATGTATTCCTTCTTCACACACCACTAATGATATCCAGATCAAAGGTCAACCTTTGAAAAATATTGAGCTCCATGAAGTTGGTCAAATAAATCATCAATGTGAGGTAGGAGAAACTTGTTCTTTATTGTTATAGCATTGATCTCCCTGTATTCAATGCACAACCTCATAGATTTGTCTTTATTTTTAACAAAAAGGATAGGGGCTCCCCATGGAGAGACACTAGGGATAATAAATCCCTTGTTAATCAATTCCTCAAGTTGTTTCTTTAGTTCCACTAATTCCACAGTGTCCATTCTATAATGTGTCTTCGATATGGGCCTTGAACCCTGAATTAAATCAATGGAAAATGAAATTTATCATTCTGGAGGATGTCCAGGTAAATACTATGGAAACACATCAACATATTCTTGTACAATAGGTACATCCTCTATTCAAACATTATTTTACAAAACCATAGTTATTTAATTCTCATCCTCCCCTATAATTGAATTTAGTAGAGCTACTAGGGTGGGTCTAGATAAGAATCAGGTGGTGATGTTTCTGCTCTAAAGATAGCGTAATTATTATCATTATCAAAAGTTGTAACCTTCTTATTCTTATAATAAATTTTAATATCATGGTCTGAAATCCAATCCATTCCGAGGATTATATCAAATTCAATCATGGGTATGACGATGAGATTAGCAGATAAAGAACATTTATATGCCCTAATGGGAACTGATTCAAAAAACTTTGTTGCGATGATACTTTCCTTATGTGTTTTGACTGGAAACTCCCTTGTTAAGTCAAATTAAAAATATCTAATTTTCTTAGGAAAATGGAAAGGTATGAAACAATGCACTGATCCAGAGTCAAATAAATCATTGGCTAAACTTGAGGAAACCATTAAATTACCTTCCACAATGTCTTTCGGAGCTTCAACCTCAGCAGTAGTGATCACATAATCTTGGTCTTTCTACCTTGGACTTTTTGGAGGTAAGTTCCATTGACGCTTAGGAAATTCATTTAAATAATTCGCCTTTTCTCTTATAATTGTAGCATTCAACATTGATAGCCTCTTTCTTCCCCTTGCAATCACGAGCTAGGTGGCCTTTTTCACCACACTTGCAACAGACTCCCATTCCCTTTAGGAAAGTACCAGGGTGTTTCTTACCAAATTTTTTATAGGATGGATATTCAAATTTTCTCTTCTTCCCCTTATTTCCATTTCCAGAGTGTTCAACAGATCTCTTCTTCTCCTGATTTTCTTTAAAGTCGTATGACTTAGAGATTTCTTTTTCTGTCTTGATAGCACATGAGACAATATCTTCGAATAATAAGAAGGATTGTGAGAGTAATTCTCAGAGGATAAATGGTTTTAAACCATCAAATAAATGATCAATATTACTCCTTGGGTTATGTAAATAATCTACAACATGCCTTGCTAACCTTGTAAAGTTAGCCTCATATTTTGCAACATTCTCATCCTCCTTTTGTCTCAGACTCAAAAATTGCCTTTCCATATCTGCGCAATGGAAACAAGGAATGTATTTTTATAAGAAAATCTCTTTAAGATCCCTCCATTCCATATTTTATACTTCATAATCTTCCTTTGTGTTTTGAATCAATGACCACCATTGATCTACATCGCTTATGAGGTGATAAGATTTTATGACAACTTTTTCCCTTTCACTACCCCCAAAAGTATGAAATATTTTCTCTATGGAATTTATCCACTGCTCATCTACTAATGTAGTTTTACTCCCATTGAATGTTTGTGGTTATTTCCTCATGAAGCAGTCTAACATCGATCCTCCACATTGTGGATCAGGGTGTTCCATACAGGTAAGGTTATTATTCATAACCTCAGTGAATTGTCCCAGTATGGTGATAAGATGATCAACACCAATTGCTTCACCAGATCCACTATAATTATCTTTATTAAGAGGGTAATTCGTACATGTATTATGTTCATTGATACGATTTCCATTCCTTCCAGTAGGAACCATTTATAAATAATGGCATACACTAGATTAGTTTATGAATCACAATACATAATTCCAAACTAGTAAAACACTTAACATAAATTGAACAGTTTATGGATATAATCCATAATCATAAAAATGTTTTCTTTGAGGAAGTATATACTCATAAAACCTTAATAATGGTTTGTAAAGAAAATGAGAATTATCTGAAGCATATCCCCTGGGAGTTTCGTAACAAAGAGTGCAGCAAGGCCCGTTGTCGTGCACCAGTTCCCGTTCGAGTTGAGCTTAAAGAGGTGTTCTTGGATTTTACCCCTAGGTACATCTATGACAGAGCCATCCCTACCTACTCATATCTAGACAAGGATGTATTTCTTGGAAAAATCACAAAATCTCTACAGTACTAAAATTCTTCGAAGTTATTATATACTAATCCTCAAAGTATATCTTAGAATAGTGTTCTCTAATCATAGTTTTTCTAAATATAGTTTCCAAGGTTTGTAATAAACTTCCTCTGATACCAACTATAATGCCCCAACCCGAGTTCCCTAGAGTCGGTGCATTATTACATAACATTGGCATGATACAAGGAATCACATCCCGACAGACCAATCAGTTTAGTATCCTTGGAAGTACTAGATACATATGTAAAATCTACCTCAGATAATAAAGAGACTGTGAAATTAACCCTTATATGTCATATTAACCTAAAAAATTAGTGTAATTCATCAAAAGTCTCAAATTACATTTATTTTGATATTTATAATATCAATTATTTTAATCTTTCATTAATAAGGTAATTACTACATCATCATTGTGTCATAAATAAATTAAATTATTTAATGTCTAAAAATTATAAATAAAATACCATTATGTAGGAAATATTTTTAGATTTCTAATGAATAATTATAGTCAAATTTATCTTACGTATAATTCTATATTAAAAATGGTTTAGTTATTAAACTTTGAATGTAACTCTTCTTTAAATAAAATAATAATAAATGTCCTAATCTAATCCTAGTGGACCAAAGGGGATCATATTTTATTCCTAAGGTTGTTTTTGGTCGAATTACACTTATCAAATAGAATTAGGACATGTTTTAGGGTAATTATGATTTCATTTTTACCCTTAATTACCCGATTTACTTTTTACCTTGGTAAATAAAAGTCAAAAAGTTACTATTCACCAAAAATTATTTTCATCTTATCGGACCACATTTTACTTATTGATATTAACCGCGTTTCTTAGATTTTTGAAATTCATCTCACAAAAGTGGTAAAATTAAGTTTTATGAAAATTTGCAAAGGCTCATAGGAGGTGGGTAAAAGGCGGTAAAAAGTTCAATAAAATTTTTATATATCTAAACTTATTATAAAATGACTCCATTTAATTACATTAAAATTATATATTTATTATGTATCTATTTTTACCTAAAATAAATTTAAATAAAATAAATAATTATTTAAAAAAAATCGGTTTTAACCTATAACGCAGTGTTTTTCACTATTCATCAAAAATTAAAAGTTTTAAGAAAAAATACCCAAAACTCACCCTAATCTAATTTTGATATTATGAATTCAAAAATGAAGTCCATTTTGAAAAATAAAATTTATAAAATTTCAAAAAAGTGGGTATTACTATTTTTAATAGCCAGTTTGATTGGTCATGGTGTGTTAGAATCTCGAAGTTGCGTACAACGCAAGATATTTCATTATTCAATGGGAAACATATTGTGGAAACTTGGGGTGTTACATCCCCATTCTAGGAATCAATTTTAATCTAAAACAATTTTTAAAAATCCATTACTCTTAATTTAATAAATTAATTTTAGTAATTCATATAATTATTTATGATTAAACATTTCGATGGACTGATTTAAAGGTTTATTTTTGGAAATTATGAGTTTTGGATTTATGTAATCATAGTTTGAGATATTAATTTAATATATTATTTGTATCACACTCTTAAAATAAATATGAAAATATTAATTATTTTTTATTTTTTTAAAATAATTATTTTATTTATAATTATTAAAAAAATTAATTATTTATTAAACATTGTATTTAGTTTATATAAATATAAAAATATTCTTTTTTTTTATTTTCTAGTTATTTATTTTTCAAAAATGTTTAGTGAATAATAAAACATTATTACATGTTTCTATGTTTTTAATTTGTTTTATGATAGTTACTTTTTTTAATGTCATATATTCATTGTGTATGTATTTAGATTTATATCCCATAAGTTAATTTAACAAATTTTTATAGTATAGACAATGTTGTTATTTTGTCATTTAATTTTTTAATAAATGGAATCAAAGTGTAATAATTACTATAGTTATATTAAAAATATAAGTGTTTATAACTAATTTAAAATTTAACTTATTATTTTAAAATCATTACCCATTCATAAAATTTCACATTTCTTCTTTATTAAGATATAATGAAATAAATATATATTTATTTATAAATAATTTTTTTATTTATAATTATTAATCACAAAATTTATTATTTATTTAAAAAACATTTTATTTAGTTGATATAAATATCATAATGTTATGTTTTTATTATTTAATTATTTATTTTTTTAAAAAATATAATTAAATAATAAAAATTTTATTTTTTTTGTATGAAATATCTTATTTTTGATTTTACAATGGATAGAAGTTTGATGTATACTTTTGAATGTGTGTCAAATGTGTTTAAAAAGAAACTTGAATTTTTTTTTGGATTTTTCTTTCAACAATGCCTCATAAGGGGAGAATAATCAATTTAATTATTATAATTGTGTCATTATACCATGGTTAAATAATGATGAAATAAGTTATCATATCACTAGAGTTGAAGTTTAAACTAATTATGAGGTATGTGACCATAACAAAGAAAAATTTGAACATGTAGAAAATATGGAAAGACATAATAAGGATGGTTTGAAAGATATGATATTTGATAAGTTTCCTTTTTTTTTCAACCCAAACATAAAACGATAATAAAATTAGAATCAACGAGTGGAAATTAAATGTCAGTTTTTAAAAGTAATAGACAAAAAAATGACATTGAGAAATTTAAGAATGTGACAGAGGATGAAAATACACTGGTGTATCCTGGATGCATTGGGATGAACAAACTAGAATTTTTGATGGGGTTATTTTTTAGGAAAAAATTGTATTAATTTAGTAATAGTTTGATTGATTATCTACATTACTTTTGGAATTAATTTCTTCCAGATGGTTCAAACATTTCAATGAGACATCAAAGTTAATTGACCATCTTGGATTTTCTTCTAACAAAATATATTCCAACCTTAATGATTGTATGATATATTGTAATGACATTGAATCTTTAAAAATACAAAAAAATGTGTTACATGTAGATGATAGTGTAATAAATATAACAAAATGACTCATATTCCAAAGGTTTTGTGGCACATTCCTTGGGCATAGAGATTTCAATGAATGTTTATATTAGAAAAAATATTATAATATATGATATAAAATGGATAAAGAAATAAAATTAGTGAGTATTTGGTGCACTCAATAGTTGGATTAACATGGATATAATTTAATAAAAAACATCTTGATTTTTTATTTGAGATATTTAATGTTAGACTAGGTTTATCATGTGATGGTTTTAATCCATTTGGAAAATCGCATAACATGCACAAAAGTTTTCACATATTCATTTATATATATAATCTTACACCTTTTATATTCATGAATAATCTATATACTTTCATGAGTATGACTATTTTTGTGAGGAATGATCATAGGAATGAAATAGGTGTGTATATTTAACCACTGATAATAAGGCTGAATCAGTTTGTGACCAAGGGTTTCTCTACATACGATGCTTCATATAAGGAGTCATTTCAAATGCATGATACTCTTATGTGGATCACAAATGATTTTCCTTATTATGGAATGATTTATAGTAAGATCATGAAGATAAAATAATCTATTCTAATATATGAAAAAATACAAGGTTTATATGATTGAAACATCGATAGAGTTGAAGTCTCATCATACATGAACATTTCCTACTAATAAGAAATCTATAAAAAATATTTATGATATTTCAATAATGTTGTTGAAAAAGATAAACCACCTCTTCATATGTCGGGAAAGAAATTCATGAAATATATTGAAGGGATAAATGTTGTTTTCAGAAAGGTTCATCTACTATCGAGAAATAGAATGAGTATTAAAAAAGATACTAATTTCAATTGAATGAAGAAAATTATATTATTTTATTTACCTTATTGGTTACTAAATTTATTGTGACATTTTTTAGATTCAATGAATATTGAAAAAATGTATGCGAACATTTAATTACAATAAATATTAATGTCAAGGAAAACATAAAGCATTTCATAAGACCACATATAGGCTTATAGAATTGGGTATTAATTAAAATATTTATCCAAACTATTTGGTATAGAAAGTGGTTAGTTCCTTAGGCTTATTATGTCCTGAAAATTATATAGAGAAAATAATTTCTACATGTGTTAGAAAATCTAAAGGGTCTGGATGGTTATTCAAGAAACATATCAAACAAAATTAATTTTAGAGAGGTGAAGTTAAAATCACTAAAATCCCATGAATATCACATAATTTTACATGAGTTTCTTCCCATAATCATATTACATGTGTTAAAAAATAATTTAAGTGTGACTATTATTCATTTGCGTAATTTATATTGAGATACCTATTTTAAATTATTGAGTAAAATCAATTTGAACCAAATGAATGAAAATGCACCAATCATTATTTGTGAATTAGAGAAAGTATTTCCTCAGTCTGTCGTCACATGTATATTTCATCTTACTATGCACCTTCCCATGGAATCTATTCATGGGGTTCTTACTTATTGTCATTTAATGTATCCCACTAAAATAATTACATAAAATATGGAGTCTTATGTAAGAAATGATAACTATCTTTACAGATCAATTTTCAAAGGTTATTTGTCCTATAATTGAATGGACTTCTGTTCTATGTATTTGAATAACATTCAAATAAGGTATAATCAAAAAATGAGAAATTAAGTTGATAAATATGATCTAATTGAGCCAATATTTTCATCAATTACACATCCATTTATAATTATATGTTCATGTATATTGACTAATTTGTGCCTTGAGGTAAGGGAGATAACACATCATAATGTGCTATTTAATTATAATTTCATGAATATATATATTACATAAGTAGTATAAATTATGAGTTATTTTATATTAATTTTGTGTCAAATATCAATTAATAATGTATTACCCATAAATGTTTCTCGAAACATAAGTAATTATAACTAGAAGCCAACATTCACTACCTCTCAGAAGGAGAGAGAAATTGCATAGTCATAAATTTCCTAAAAGGTTCAATTCTCTTGTGAGTATAATTTTTTAATGGTATTCTTATGTTTAATAATATTAATGAAATTTTTTTGTATGTAATGTTCACATTTTACTGAGTAGTACTATATCTCCTAGGGTTAGATAACTATCATTCGGTCTAAATATGGTGGTATGTGAGTGTACCTCATTTTTATTCAACATATATAAGTTCATAATTAATAGTCATTTAGAAAAAAATGACAACTCAAAATGAAGGTGTCATGTTATGTGTAGAAATAGACTGTTAATCTATAGTATATGACACGAAACTATTTTCGAGTGGTGTAACATATTATAAATTGGTTGATATAAAAGTTATACTGGATTATTACTATCAAGATCGAGTTTTTATGTTCAAATGTATGTGGTTTGGTACATTGAATCAGTAATGAACTCATATTGATAAAGATATATTTATAGTGTTTGAAATTTATCAATATCTTGAAATTAAAAAACCCTACATATTGGAAAGTGTTTTATATAAAAGATTCATTAAACCCATTTTTAGTGTTTTTTTCTAAAAAATACTCTGATATACTTTTGATGATGGTTTAGATGATATTTCCCTATATAACATCCATGTAGGTGAACATAATAGTAATGGATATGATGACTGGAATATTTCAATTATTAGGGATGGTTTTGAACCTAAAGTATTATTGGAAAATTAAGATCAATGATATTAATATCACTTTAATTTCATAATTTACTTTATAATTTTCTACTGTATGTTAACTTATAAATTCAAACTATTTTTTAAGATAATGTTGGATTATGGAAAATTTATCTGGTGTATATTTTCTTATAATGATAAATGTATACAAGAGGCTGGGATAGAACTTTAATCACCTATGTAAGTATACATTGTTAATATTTTTAACATTTTTCATTTTCATAATTTTTTTATCTCATGATTAACAGTTTTTCATAGATCTATATCAAGGGTGTATCCTACTCTTATGATTTTTTTCACTTTTGCTGGGGTATCTATTATAGCTAGTCTTATGAACCCTCTACTAACTTTACAAATGTTAGGGGCTATATATACCTTATTTCCTAGTATGTAATTTTCTTTCACTAGATCCTTACTTTTCATAGTGTCATAATCCTATGGTTCCTACCTCCTCATTAATACTTCCTCATACTCTTGGTTCTTTGAGACCTACTACTTCTACCCCTCATCTGAATTTTATTCCTCACATGAATTTTGTTTCTCCTATCACCGATGAGTGTACTAAGGCTCCCCAAAGATATTGTCCAGTGTAAATTCTGATCATCCTTCAAATATAGAGACATACCATCCTCCTATATTAGGTAAATAATGTTTTATTTCCTTAATATTAGTAATTTGTATTCATTACTATCTTTTCTAATAATTTTTTGTTATTTATAGGTGGTTCCTATTATTTCTCCTATACTAAAGACTGTGTTCATACATGGATGTGTTATATATGGAATTGAATGACACAAGTCATGCTAGTCTATAATGAAGATTAATAGATGATTGAAAAAATGGGAAAGAATTTAAAATTTCTTGGGAACACAAGTTAGATACAATGATATAATGCCCATACATCCAATCCCATGACATAAAGTTGATTCTGAAATCAAATATAAAGATTAGATTGAGATTCATATATTAATATTTTTTTATATTACATCACTATATATTATTATATTTAATAAATTATTATATTTTTTAGTGTCGGTTCAATTTTATCAACAGTGAAAATCCGAGGTTTGCTTGCTTTAATAAGGTAGGTGAACTATTAAGGTCGTATAATTATGATTTGTATAATGGGTGGAGGGAAAGAATTTTAACCCCTCTAGAGCATGTTCCTTTCTACAGTGACTTTAAAATTAGTTAGTATTCTGAGATGACTGTATATTGGATGATTCCTTCTTTGTAGGTGTAAAATTTATTAATTTTAAAATACTAAATGCAAAAATAATTCTTGATTCTATAATTCTATTTCTATAAATGTTATTTTCATGTTTAATTAATTACATAAGATAACTAGGAACAATTTAGAAATGAAATATTTTCACTCAATTGGGTGTACTAGTATGCAATAACATGTTAAAAATCAAGTAAATATTCATTTTTTCAATACAGACACCCACACACACTGAAAGAAAAAGGATAGATAGGATGAGATACATGACTTCCTCTCTTTATAATCTGGTGGAGAACTAGGGTTTCATGGAGTCGACGCTTCCAAGATCTGTGACAACATCTGAGGTCATGGGTTATGATGATGCCAACGTTGCTACGAAGATCGGTGGAGTGTTGGCACCATAGGTTGCGCAGCGTGTTGCAGTAATGACTAAAGCATAGGTCATCGGTGTAGTTTCTGAGATGGCTGGTGGAAATGTGATCTCCTAGGCAGTCAATGAGAAAATGAATAACTCTATGATTGTGTTTGAGGTTGTGGGTTGTGACTTTGATGGTGTCCCTGCGAGGACCAGTGGGGTTTTTGAGCCATAGTTTTAGCAGAGTACTGTGGTGGTTTCTGATGCGGCGATCGTCATTGAGACAAGCAGTGGAAATCTGGTGACTTCTTTGGTGACCGCTTTTTTTTATTTCTATTTTAAATTATCATATCAAGAGGACTTACTTTGATCCGGAGATGGATGTGCTGCCACATGGTTATCCTAATGAAGGATCCTCTTCCGATCACTGATTTTCCTCATTTAATGGTACATCTAATTCTTTAATTAGAATTAAATAAAAAAATTATCACAAAAAGTGGACCCTCATACTATTTTAAAGACTCAAAATGGGAGAATTTTCAATCATAGTAAGGTTATATTTACCCAAAGGCTGTCGGCCTCTGAAAATTGAGGATCTCAAAGTCCAAATTTCATCTTTTGGGGACTTTTCCTCCTAAAAATTTGTCTCATTGGGAAAATGATACTTCCACATGATTTTTCCCACAAAAGAACTTAAAATTAGAGCTTGGGGTGTTTGGTTCAATTATGTTGAAACCCAGAATTATTCACCTTCATGAATGGAATATGTGGTTCTCTCCATTTGAAGTGGGAAACTCTACAACTCAAGTTTGGGTTAGATTTTATGGCTTGAATTAGATTTTGTGGTATCCCAAATTTTTTTATGATATTATGATGTATATTGACATTCCAATTAAAATCAATAGGGAAATATATGTAGATATCTTTAGACACTTTTACAGATTCTTGGTTGAAGTTGAACTGGGTTATACTCTAGTGGATAAGGTAATGCTTTCAACGAAGGATGAAATTATTGAGTTGAAGATCATTTATGAAAATTTGAAATTTTTTTTCAAGGATTGTATTGTGATTGGTCATGATCAATCTACATGTAGGCACTCCATTGTATGCAGCTTCTGTGCTTTGTTAGGACATGATGAAAATAATTTTTTGAAGAGATAAAAAACCACAAAGGCTCAAATGGATACTAAGAACAACAAGAAGTTGTAAGGAGTGAATGATTATATACCTTTAGGAAGTTAAAAAATATAAAGGTGATGAGAAGGGGGTAGCTCATGCAAGAAATATTAGGCTAACATCTTTTCCATAGAGAAAAATGATTGTAATGAAAAAATTTCATTAAACAGTTATAATGATTTGACGACTGAGAAAATGGTTGAAGATAATCTTCAAAGATAGATTAATCATCAACTTTTATAGAAAAGGATGGTTACTTTAGGTAACTGAAAGGGAAAGAAAATTTTATAATCTAACTCTATTTTCATTTCAAAAAAATTACATGTATCCCCAAAAGAGTTTGTGGATATACATAGATTTGTGTTTGTTTCCTATAAAAGGAAAAAGGCTCCATTTGTTCCCCCTATGGTGGCTGAGCATGTTTCTATACGTAATCCCATCCCTAACCAAAATTTCAATGGTGTCGATAAGTCACAGGTCTTTATCCTGGTCACAACTAAAGAGTTGATGCAGTAAAATTTAATTTCTCAATCTGAATCAATTGAAAATAAAGAGGAGATGAATCTAGTCACACATGGAGTCTCTCCTAAGAAAGGTAAATAAGATAGCTATAATTATAGCATTGATGCTGAAACATTACTAGAAAGGATTTAGTCTTTACCCTCAAACATGGGGAGAGAAAGAGGTCAGGGGCATGACCAAGGTTGATCAGGATGAATTGTTCTTCAAGAGGAGGAAAGAAAACTCATTGAAAGACCGATGAAAAAGATAGGCAGGTAATTTTTGGTTGTGTAATTTGTTCATTTTGATTACTATAGTCTCTTTTAATCATTTCGTTTACTTGTTTTTAATAAAAGAGGTACATCCTCCAACATTTTAAAAAAACTCACACAAAAATACACATCTAATATTAATATATGGTTTTAATGGTTCAAATGTAATTTATAAAAAAAAACCATTGGGTATCGAGGGTCGGGCACATTATGGCTAACTTTTTTATTCAAGATATAAGGAAAAGGGTGGAAATATGATAAATACAATCATAAGATATTTTTTTTAAAAATATTTCATATATATTTTATTAACATAACTATATTTAGAATGAATTTAAGAATATTATTTTAATTTTTTAATTATTTTCATAGGATTATTTGGAGGCTATTAATAGAGAATAACATGACCATTTAGGTCCCAATGATTATTTCTATCAGGTTTTTGGTCATGAGAACCTTTGTGGGGTTCAACATAGGCTAATAAAAAAAAATTACCCAAAATAAGTATTAGAAAACATTAATGAACAAAAATAACTCCATTTTATTCATTACAAATCAGTGTTTGATTGGGAAAAAAGATTTATAGATCTTATGTGCACAAATATGCCCACCAGATTCTAGTTTCAATATTATATGATTTCAGGAGAGAGGGATTTTCAAGTTGTTTCTTGGATGACCACTATTCTGGAATCATTTTGTCTTAGTGGTTCACATACTGTTATTAATCCACCACATGGTGATAATTCTTGTGGTGCTACTCAAGATTAGTATGATGGTGGTCATGATGGTGGTCACGATGGTGGTGGTGGTTCTGTTGATGATGATAGTTGTAATGGTGGTGACTATGATGAAGGTGTATACGATCCTTATTGATATTTTTGATGATGCCCCGATATTATTTAGTGTGCTATATTCTAAAATACTTTATTTATTTTTTGTATCTATTTTGTATCCAGATTTTCATAAATTTAGCATAATGTATATATCAATTATAATGAATATATTGTACTAAAATACTTTATTACATGATCTGGTAACTTAATATGCATTTTTATTCTTCTTTAGGCACTACCATTGAACTGATAAAATGTGTTAACTTTCAATGGTTTTCAATTTAATAGAATATTTACTTATATTAGTCTATTTAATTTTGTGATTATATTCTAAATCAATATAATTATAATTTAGAATAAATTTTAATTGAATCTACTAATTATAATTGTTATAAATTTTATTTTTCCCTTTTTTATTTTGAATTTAATAGATTTTTTAAAACTTCTATAATTTTATAATATTTTTGAAACTATATTAAATTTTCTTTACATACTGGGTTTGTTTTAAACCTGAAATAAATTAAAATTTATTCATAAATCTTCTATTTATATTTATAAAACTATGTGTTTAACGTTTCTAATTCGATGTGCTATTCATATTCATAAACTAGTAATAAAAATGCATTTCATATCCCCACATCAACACACACATAAATTTTCAATGTAGGAAGTTTTAGAAATAGATCAGAAATTATCTCCATTTTAGTATTTGTATTTCATTTCTTCAGAATGGGGAATCTTTTATTAACCTCTATTTTGATTTTTTATTCATTTTATTTAAGTTTAAATTATTATTTTTAGTTTTATAGCTATAAAATTATTTATTACTCCTTAGTGAAATAAATAGAATTTTAATGTTTTATATAAATATTACTATTTAGAAAAATGTTCCAATATAATTTTAAAAAACATGTTATATATAGGATTTCTTATTTTATTTGGTCTAGAATTATTCTCAGTGAATAATTTTATTCTGTTTCATTGTTGTATTGTTTTTTTGTCAAGTAGGTTTCTTTTTGGTTACTTTCTACTAAAAAAACTCATTCATCCTCTATAATCATGGATTTCAAAAAGTGACAAATGTTTTGCATATATTCATGTTTTTTATAAAATTGTAACTAGATATATTATATAGTTATAGTTTTATTTACCACAATTATATTCAACTATATTGAGGGTTTTCTAATAACCTTGATATAAGGTCAGTCTATAGTGATGGTTCTAAGAAAACCATGACTAAAGAGCCAATCTATCTGCTAGTGTGTCAATGGTTCAAAAAATTGTGAATATAGTTTATAATTACCATTTTTTGAAATAAAATAATGGTTTTGAATCATGAATCTAGCTAGAAAATATATTAATGAGATAAAAATCCCAACTTAAATATTTTAAAATATCATAAGGTGACAATCCAGGTCACTACACTGTCTACATCTTTAAGGATTTTAATCCCTAGAAGTAAATCGTCACTCAAACAAGAGAGATTAATGAGTCCAAAAATGACTTTTATGATCCAAATATATATCTTGAAGGTTTCCATTCTACCATAACACATGAACTAGTGGTGTTATTCAACATTTATGAATCCTCTCTTACCAATCCTTGATCACAAATGGGTACTTTGAGAAGGTAGAATCATCCTCCTCATATCTCTCTCCCCAGTTGAGAAGGTGTCATTTATTTTTATTGTATCTCCTATAAAATTCCACATAGAATATGTAACACCCCCTAAATTTAGTTTAAAATAATAATAATATTGGTATTTTACACTCATAACACTGAGCTTTAATTGAATTGAGATATATTATAAAAAATATTATTGTTTAATGTGACAATTATAAAGTAGCTATTGAATTAATAGTAGTAACCACATTATTAAATATATATATATAGATCCAACATAAAATAATTTTTTGATTAATTCTTAGGAAATAAACACTTAATTTTTAGTGAAGTCATTTTATGCTTCAAAAACTGAATTTTCTTTAAAAATGATTATTAATACATTTTGTGTGGGAAAATTGTAATTAATTTCTAAGAATTTTAGAAGTTATATTTTTTTATAATTAACATCATTTTTTAAATAATCATATCAAAAATTAACTTATTACAAAATATTGATATTTTTCTGAAATGATTGTTTTTCTGTGAATAGTGAAAATACCTATTTTTCAAATACTGCCATTTATTTTCCTTAAACATAGTAATTTAAAACTCCAATTATATTTATTATTTTTCCTTAATGTTAAAAGTGATCTATTTGATTTATAATGATCTAATTAATTTTATTTTAATCTTCAATATTCATTAATTTGATATAATTTATTTTTTATGCATAAAATGCATTTTTCTAAAAGTTGTTCTTCATTACATTTTACAAATTTATATTAAAAATAATTTAATACAATTATAAGGATTTAATACCTAAAACTTTATAAAATATTTGGGATCAAGTGGTTAAAATTTCGTAAATATTTCCATTTTATTTTTTTCCATTATGAATAGTAATAGTGGTAAATATTTGAGTAAAATGAGGAAAATAGGGTTAAAACTATGAGTCTAGGTCTAAAAATAAACTCAATAGTTGAATTTATTTACTTTTATATAGGAAATTTTAAAATATACATTATATAATAGTATATATGGAATTTTGGTTCCATTTTTCTTAGATAATGAAATTTATATTATTTTAAGTAGTGAAAATTTCAAAATATCGGTCACCTACTTTTAATTTCTAGTATATGTGCACATAGGGATAATAAGGTGTTATGAATTAATATAAAATTTTATTCTAAACATTATTAAAATTTTTTATGATGTTAATTTTTTTATAATTTTTATTAATGGTATTAGTATATGAAATTCTTACACAATGACGACATAGTAGTTGTATAAGTAGTAGAGAAATAAAAGTAAATGATATTAAAACCATAAAAATTAATATTTTTGGAGGAATTATATTTTAATAATAATTTTTATGGTCAATTATA
This sequence comes from Viscum album, assembly GCA_963277665.1. Taxonomy (NCBI): domain Eukaryota; kingdom Viridiplantae; phylum Streptophyta; class Magnoliopsida; order Santalales; family Viscaceae; genus Viscum; species Viscum album. The sequence goes on along the minus strand of OY728119.1, from coordinate 1,317,507,406 downwards.
AATTATAATTTATGGTTAACTGAATTATATTAAAATTCCATTACATTATTGATGTCTTTAAAGTCAAATTCTGTGAATAGTTCCTAAAATATCTTTAACAAAATTTTAAGTTAAATAATATTTTATTGAATAATTTAGAAATAAAAAATATTTAAATTGGACAATAAGGATTATAAATGGTCCAAATTTTTATCTCATTTACATTTATGAGTTAATTTTTATCTTATAATTAACATTAAAACCCTTTAATATTGAAAAATGTGTTAACGCGGTTAAAGATAAAAAGGGTTAACATGGGTTAAACTAAATAAATAGAGGTTAAAATGACCTAAAAACTTGGATAAATACTATTTAATGAGTTTATTTAAATCATATTTCATATTTATTTATAAATTAATCCAATTTTTAACCATGAGTTCAAGAATGTGACTTTATAATATTGTAAAGTTTTGAAAAGTTATAAGTGTCACTTCGCTCCCTTATAAAAGGACTCCACTCCTTTCTCTTCTTTACACTACTATGAGCCATGTATCTCAACCAAAACATGATATTTTATATTATAAAATTATATATAAATTAATTATTAGTATCACTATTCTTAAAATACCATTTCAAGGGTCCTTAAGAAGGGATCGATGGGAGGTTTACCGAAGAAGAGGTAATCATGTTTACAGAATCATTACATTTATTTCTTCTTCTATATCCAATAAATATATTATAACTATAATAAAATAATGACTAAAATATCATCAATATACTGATATTTTATTATGATTGTAGGATAACCATTTTTCAGTTCTTTTCCATCCTACAGAAAGTGAAAACATCACTTGTGCATACATACAACTTACCATCTCTACATAATAGTGTAATTCATTTTTCACCACAATTTTATATTCATGATTATAAATATGGAAATAAATAAAATATAAGATATTTATAAAATAATTATTCTGTTTTAAATATATTACATCATTTACCTTCTTACCCTTCCACCTATTAAAAATGTTAACGACGCTTATGTGCATGTGTGCACTACCACCTCCAAGAAGCGGTGTGATCCAATTTTCAAGTTTAGATTTAAAGGATGATTATAAATATGTATATAATTAATATATATTTTAATCATTTATTTATTAATACTCTTTATATGATGAATCTACGATCACCGTTCAAGTACTGAAACCATCAAATAGAAACATGCGTTGAAAATACAGTTGTTCACACTCAAATGTCCATTTTATGGAAAAAATTATTAATAAAAGGATAATGGGAAATTATAAAGGAATAGTACATATAATGTTATGTATGAATAATATTCCATAATATATTTATAATAAATATATAATTATTTTACATGATGTTTGAACATGTATAAAGAAATAAAAGACTTGAGGTAAGGGTTTATTATTAAAAATTGTATTCTTTGGGACATATGTTATATTTTGCACCTATATTATTAAATAAGATGTATATATAGAACCTTTTACATGTTATAACATAAATAATATTTTGTTTATTATATTTAAATTTTCATTTGAATTTATTCTTTCTTGTGGATTACGATTCAAAAGTCATCAAAACAGTAAGGTATTTATATTTCAATCCCATTTTAATTTAGATTGTTTATCCTAGAATTTACATTGAGTAAATTATATGATCCTTATCAGATAATATAATTCAAATTTTCTTATCCTATGTTTATTTATGTAAATTAAAAATTTTAATTTCATTTCCTTGTCTTTATGTACTCAAGAGATGAAAAGAATGTTTTTAAGGAAAATTGAATTTCTTTTTTATTTACTTAGGAATCGTTTTAGTACAGGTCTATATTTTCCATAAAATGTTTTCAATAATATTTATTATAATATTAAATTATTTATTAAATACAATTTTACCCATTTTTTAATTTTTATAATTTTTTTAAATGGAATCTTCTTGTCATTTTCTAAATTAAGTAATTTTTACCAAATACATGAATGGAAATGTGGTTTTAACATATATCACGTGAAAATGTTTTATAACCATCATGACTAATATTTGATTTGATTATTCCTTTATATTTTCCTTGTTTCTTTCCCAATAAATTTTTTTTCCTAATATTTTGTAAATTTTCATATTTTGAATAATTGATTTCAAAATGAAAAGAGAATTTTCCTCAAGAAATTTCATAGTGATTTTGAATGTATTTTCATATATGTCAACATCCATTGATAAATAGTATGCTTTACAGAGGATTGTATTTAAAGATACCATCCAAAATATTTATATGGATTGTTTATAATCATTTTGGATGGGGAAAATTTTGAAATTATTTATGCTAGTTTTTTTAATATGGATTGATATTGAATATTAAGATATATTGATTAAATTATATCATTTATTCACACTAAAAAAATAGAATATTATAGGAGGTTTTTTAGAGGTTTTTATGAAAAAATACTATAAATTAATTTTAGATGTGGTTATGCAAAACCACCACTAATCATCGAATTTAGAGGGGGTTTACAACACCCTCTAATTTGTTTATCATTTTTTAATATTTTGTTGGATTTTAGAGGAGATAATGTCCAAAAAACAACTAATTTTATAATTTGTGGTGATATATGTTCAGTTGGATTTTATAGGCATTATATATATATATAATATTAATTTGGATATTAGAGGATATATATACAATTGAATTTGTTTTTTTGAATGGATATAGTGGGGGTTCACAACCCCCTATCATCTCATAAATTAGAGGGGGTTTTGAATCCATTTAATTTAAGACATCATAGGTGGTTTTGAACTACCTGTAATTTAAGAAATTATATGGGGTTCATGAACCACTATTAATCCCTTATTTTAGAGGTGGTTTTGAACCCCTTATTCTTTAAGAAATTAAAGGAGGTTAAAAACCCTTTCTAATTTATGACATTAGAGGGGGTTGCGAACCTCCTATAATTTAGGACATTAGAGGGGGTTCATGAATGACCTATGATCCCTTAGATTATATGGGGGTTTTTAACACACTCTAAATTAATAAATTATAGGCAGTTGTGAACCCCCTTTAATTTAGGACATTAGAAGGGGTTGTTAACCCCCTTTAATTCAAGAAACTAGAGGGAGTTCATGAACTGCTGCCAATCCCATTGATTAGTGGTTGTTTTAATCGCCCTCAAAATGTTTATTTAGATTTTAAAATAAATATCTTTTAAATTCAAATTTTATAATATATGTTTGTGTGTTTATATATATATATATAGTATATAAACACCCTATATAAATTTATTTAAATACATTATAACTATATATATATAAAGGCATTATATAAATAATTTATATAAATACCTATACATATAAACAAATGTATATATATAAATATTAGTATATATAATATAAATGTAATTAAAAATATATTTATTCAAATATATAAAAATCATATATGGTTTTATAAATACTATACATTTATATTATGATTTATATTTTACATATATTATATTAAATACCTTTTTGTTGTATATTTATGTATAAATGTGTTTATATTATATTATGTATACAAATTAATATATATAGTATAGATAGAATTAAATATAAATATAAAAATATAAAAATATTATATATATATATATATATTAAATTATTAATATTTTATTATATTTAAATTTATATATATTATATAATTATTTTATATATATTGTAGTATGCCACATTAATTATAAATTAATTTAGAATATATATATATATATATATATCATTTAAATATATTATATATTTCCAATTATATGGATGTATTCAGTTTTGTGTTTATAGACATATATATATATATATGTGTGTGTGTGTGTGTGTGTGTGTGTGTGTGTGTGTACATGATATAATATAAATGTTTATAATCACACGCATAAATATATAATATAAATTTATTTAATATACTATATGTACAATATATTATATGTATAATATAAGACATAAAATATATAAATGTTTAGAATTTACAAAACCAACATATAATTTTTATAGTTTAAAAATAGTTGCAATAGTAATAATAATTAATAATGTTATTGTTACACACACATACATATATAAAGATATATAAAAAATAATTATATAAATATATATATTATAATTGTATTATATCTATAAATATTATATAAATGCATAAATACAGACACACACAAATATAAATGTATTTAATATAATATATGTATAATATAAATCATTAAATAAATAAATGAATAATATTTATAAAACCAACATATAGTTTTTATAGTTTAAAAAATAGTTGTAATAATAATAATTAATAATGTTATTATCACACACATGCATACATATATACAAATATATAAAAATAATTATATATATATATATATATATTATAATTGTATTAAATATACAAATATTATATAAATACATAAATACACACACACACAAATATAAATGTATTTATAAATATATGTATAAATATATATTAATATATGTAAATATAATTATTTTTTTATTATATACACACAAATAATATATATATATATATATATATAATACAAAAATATGTTATATATTATCAAATATTGATGTATCTAATATATTAGATATATATTATCTGTATATATTATACTCAAATATATACATGTATATTATACAAATATATATATATATTTATAATATCTAATAACTCTAACTAAATAAATATAAATTATTATATACAACATGTAAAAGAAAAATTGCCATAGTGGTGAAGACATTGGGAGGCTCATGTGGGAACTAGGTTCGATTCCCAGTGGGAGGATTTTTTACCGCCTGGGTGTTGAGGGTAGGGCGATAGATGTAACGCCCCAACCCTATTTACCCAGTGTCGGTGCATTATTATGTATCATTGGAATTATTACAAAAGATCAAGTATCGAAAGACCGATTAGTTTAGTAGCCTTGGAAGTACTAGATACATTAATAAGGTTTACATTACATCATAAAATGGAAAACTACAACAACATTGTTTCCATGGACAACACTGAGATCCCATAGACTATCCCTGAAAGTCAGTCATAATATACTTCTTCGCATCCTGGGAAAGATAAAACATAGAAAGAGGTGAGCTCAAATGATCAGTAAAGATAACAATATAGCGGAAACTTTCATAAATAAGCATAAAAATTTAAGGCAATGTATAAAACTAAAACAAAAGCCTTTTCAACATAAACTTCATAATAATATGGAAAATATAAATCAAAATAATTTCCTTTACTTACTCACCTAGATATTCTTCTAGTCGAATAACCACATGCAATATCAATATCCACTTTAATAATGATGGAATTCATAATGCCAGACTTTCATAACCACATAGTAAAGGCCTCGTGCCAAGACTAAAAATAAGATTTTTTCAAACCCTTGTGCCAAGACACTATTTTGTCTCATGAGACCTACCAATGAATCGATGAGCTATAGTGGGCTTCACCCGTCACTTACTAAGTCCAATGCATTCCTCATATGAAAAGGTTTAAACATAACATAAATATTCGTATTAAAACTAGCATACGAAATGTCAATACTTTATCCATAACCATGAATAATGTAAAAATAACACATCCATTGTCAAAAATATCACAAAAACCTTCAATACAATATGGATGTTTTGTATCATAATAAATCAACTTCAAATAAGTTTAAAATCCATCCAAGGATGTTGACATAGATGAAATCAAAACCTTTTTTTAGAGAAATATCTCTTTCTATTTTGAAATCATTTAAGAGTCACATAATTATAAAGAGACATTTATTTTGAAAATATTATTATATGCTTGTAAGGGAAGCTTCGACAATGTTATAACAATGGAAAATAGCAGCACCCTCCGTATAAGTTAGAAAAACATTCTTACCTTAAATTTATTGAAAAGGTCAAAAAGTACCTTCTTTGGAAAATGACGAAAAGATTCCTTTAAAAACATATAAGGTAAAATAATGGTATAAATTACTTAAACCAATTTTCTATTAAATAATAAAAATGTTTTGAAATACGTTTTTAAGAAGCATGGATGTGGATGATAAAGAGGTCCCAGTAGATAATTACGTATAAATAACCTTGGATAATGAAGAGATTGTGAAATTAACCCTTACCTTGTACTTTTACTTGGTCTATGGAAGGTTAAACTCTAATATAATAGTGAAATAATTGTTATTAAATTATACAAGAATCATATACATTAATATGATATCATATATGATCTTTTAATATTTCTTTGTCAATAATATTTTAGTATTATCATCGTTTCAGGTGTTAACTGATTTGTTTTCCTTTATATGATTTGTTACGTAAGTAATGTATGTTATATATTATATGTATCTTATTAATATTCAGAATCATATTAAGTCTTTAAATATTATTTTTAATCATCTAATGAAAATTAGTCTTGAGTGGATACGATGGGGAATGAATCTCATCGCGTTCGTGGAGACGGTAATCCGTACGTACACACGAGTGAAAATATCATTCTATTAATATTAAAATAATATATAATATGATGGTATATCATATATAAAGAATAATTTTCATGTTATATTTATTATTTACATCAATTACACATCATTATTATACCCATCCCAATAATAATGTATTGAATAACAATTACACCATGACGTGGAGACGGTAAGCCGTACGTACGCACGTATGATGACATGTCATTCAAAGGATGGATAGAATAATGAATATAGTTGTACCATATTTATAATAACATCATATTATATATAAGATACTGGATTTATTATTTTATAATAGAAAAAACCATGAAAGAGGAAGTTGAAGAAGAAAATAACTTGAAAGAGGTGATGAAATATTTTCCTCTTCTTCGGGTTCTTCCTTTTGATTTGATCAAAAGGGCTCCTTGGGTTGGATTTCTGACTAAAGTAAGGCCTGAAGGATAAATTTAGGATAGTTTTTAGGGTATTTGGGAAGATGTTAGCTGAGAAAAATGGATTTGAATGTGTGAATTAGAGAGAAGGGGGGGGGGGGTGTCCTTTTATAAGAGGGGTGAGGGGCACCTTAGGAAAAACTAGAAATATTATTTTATAGTAACATCATTTTCAGTTTCTAATGGCTCCAAAATGAATTATTTAAAGTATAAGGTGTGGATGGGTCGAAAACAACTCAACCAATAGGTTTTAGATAGGTTTGGGTCACTATATTAACCTTATCTTTTAGATTTAACTCTTAGTTAAATAGTTTGACATTTACCATGTCTCTTTGTATTTTTATATTATATGGTTAATAAACTTACTATATACTTCCAAGAGAACCCCAAGTGGTAAATTAATGATAAAAATATCATTATATAAGTCTTTTGGCCGAACCTTAGATTTTTTGGAATATAATAGCAATTAATAATATAATATTTGTTTTAAAAACCCTTTTACGTCAATTTTGATACTATTGGGTATTTTGTTTTTTATAAATTTATAACAGCATTATTACTTCGAAAAAATTCGTCTAACCAACCGTAATATGTCATATTAACCTATAAAATTAGTGTAATTCATAAAAAGTCTCAAATTACACTTATTTGGATATTTATAATATCAATTATTTTAATATTTCATTAATTAGGTAATTACTGCTTCATCATTTTGTCATAAATAAATTAACTTATTTAATGTATAAAAAATATAAATAAAATACCATTATATAGGAAATAATTTCACCTTTATAATGAATATTTATTTTTGAATTTATCTTATGTGTAACCCTATATTAATAATGGTTTAGTTATTAAAATTTGAATTTAACACTTTTAACTCTTCTTTGAATTAAATAGTAATAAATGTCCTAATGTAATCTAAGTGGACATAAAGGATAATATTTTATTTCTAAGGTTGTTTTTGGTCTAATTAAACTTTTCCAATAGAATTAGGATATGTTTTAGGGTAATAATAATATCATTTTTACCTTCAATTACCCTATTTACTTTTAACCGTGGTAAATAAACGTCAAAAGTTACTATTAACCAAAAATTATTTTCATCTCATTGAACCAAATTTTACTTACTGATATCAACCGTGTCTCTCAGATTTTCAAAATTCAACTCACAGAAGAGGTAAAATTACATTTTATGTAAATTTGCAAATGCTTCTAAGAGGTGCGTAAAAGACGGTAAAAAGTTCAATAAAATTTTTATATATCTAAAATTATTATAAACTAACTCCAATGAATTACATTGAACTTATATAGGTTATATGTATCTATTATGACCTAAAATAAAATAAAATAAAATAAATAATTATTTAAATTAAAAGTCAGTTTTAAACAATAACTGAGTGTTTTTCACTATTCCTAAAAATTGAAAGTTTTCAGAAAAATACCAAAAATTTACCCTAAGCTAATTTTGATATTCCGAATCCAAAAATGAAGTCCATTTTTAAGGATAAAATTTATAAAATTTCAAAACGTGAGTATTACTATTCATAATGGCTAGTTTAATTCGTCCCGATGTGTTAGAATCTCGAAGTTGCGTACAATGTAAGCTACTGAATTATTCAAAGGGAAATATAACGTGGAAGCTTTAGGTGTTAAAATAGATGCGGTGTGTGTGTGTGGGGGGGGGGGGCTGTCTGTTTTTTCTAGGCCTATGGAAAATGTGATGGTCCACACTTACAAAAGGGTGATCCTTGTGGGGTGGAGCCTGGGCCTGCTGGGGGGGGGGATATGCCTCGTCTCTATTGGTGGTGTTCTTTGGGAGTTTTAACAATGTTTTTGGGGTGCCTGTGGGGTGTGTATGTGTTTGGGGGTGTTGTACGGGCGCTTCAATTTGTGTGTGTGTGTGTGGGGGGGGGGGTCCTAGTGTCTGGAAAAGGTGTCATTTGGTGGGTTGTTAAGGGGGCGTTAGGGGGGGGGGTCATGGTATTTGGATGGGGTGTCTTGGGGGGTTGTCCAAGCCCTAGGGGGTTTGACTTAGGGTGTCTCTGTGGTGTAAAATAAAAAAAGGATAGTTTAGGGGTGTTTATAGTATAACCTCCCCTAAACTTGGACCCTAAAAAGTCATTTAGGGGCGGTTAAAACCACCCCTAATTTTTTATTTGAATTAGGCGTGGTTAAAACCACCTCTAATTTATCTGTATATGGTGAATTTACAATGAAATTAGACGGGGTTTTTACCCCCTCTAATATAACCATTACTAAATACATGCATATTATACTAGAGCTTACCCTATCACGACCCGTACTAGAGGGGCCTGTGCAATGACTACCCCAAGCCCACATCTAATAGGCCAGGGGCTGGTGACTATCACCTAGTAGGAATATCCCAAAATGAGAGACATTTTCCTAAGTACCTGTACACATGCACACAATCTCCAAGACCAAAAATTATGAAATATAAAAACATTGAGTAGATCATGAATTCATACACTAAGATACCAACCACAAAGTATGATTGTAGGAAACTAAAAAGTAAACAGGGAAATAATACAAGCCCACCAAAAGAAGGAGTCTTCCAAAGTGAATGCACAAGTTTATGAAACTCGTCCATAGAAAATCGTACCTAAAGGGTAGGGGTAAGAAAGCTATCTAAATCCAAAGTAGCACACCTCATGTATCTGATCACTATAAGCACCACCTTGTCCTGGTCTACCTATAACTTCGTCAAAGCATCGATTGTCTGCGTAAGACACAAAATATACATGAAAATACCTTGTAGGGGTGAGTAAAACAATACTCAATAGGACACCCCAAAAAAATTAATACCAATATGAAACACACTAAGTATAACAAAAATAAATTAAAAAAAGAAAATCACAAAGAAATACATGAAGTATAAAAAAAATACATGAACTATACCGCAAAGAAATAGACAAAGTACAGTCAGCTCGCACAGGTATAAGTTTAAAGAATGAAGACAAGGATTTTAAATTTTAGTCAATATATCTCCCAGTTTCCAGGACACACAGAGTGTCAATAATGCATGGAGATTTGACGACGCATGGAGAGTCAATGGTGAAAGGAGTTTTTATAGTGCACAGAGCATGAACGACACATTGATCATCGATGGGGCATAGAGCATTAATAGTGCACAGAGTGTTGATAGCACAAAAAGTGTTGATGATGCATAATGCATTGATTGATCATATAGATTCAATGGAGTTTAGAGAATAGATGCAACATGGAGCGTTGATGGAACATGGAGCGTCGATGGTGCACGAAGCATCGATGGTCCAAAAAGTATCGATAACACACATATAGATGATGGTCTATGCAGCCACCAAGTCACGTAGTCACCAAGATCACATAGTCACCAAGATCACATAGTCAGAAAGATCACAAAGTCACCAAGATCACTTAGTTACAAAGATCACATAGTCACCAAGATCACATAGTCATAGAGATCACATTCACCAAGATCACATAGTCACATAGATCACATAGTCACCATGATCACATAGTCACAAAGATCACAGTCAGCCACAAGATTCCACTCATAGTGCACCAATTCTGGGAGAACCTATTACTCAAGCCATTAGTTTATAAACTCAATTACACTAAATATCACTTAGAGTATCTCAAAAGGACTATCTCGTCACAAGGGTCAAAATATCGTAAACAACTCTTCAAAAAAATACATGGTTTGAAAGATATGGTTGTTAATGTAAAACAGCCCTACCCAGGCCCAACCCGACCAGAGGCTACCAGTTGACCTGACCTGACCTAGTCTTGCCCTTTGGGATGGCTGGAACCAGACCGCTAGGCCGCTGGGTCCATCTCCCTTGGCTACTGAAGCATCCCCACCACCCTAGTCCGACCCGCATGTAGTGGGCTGATTTTCTTCAGCAGACGTGGCCCACCCTGGCCGCATCCCCTAGTCCACGCAGTCCTCCCTAACCGTATGTCTCCCCCCATGTCACCTTGTCAACATGGTTATGTGCCACATTTCATGCGGCCGACCCGCCTCCCCTACTTTCCCCATGATTTTTCACTGCGGTTTCCTCTGAATCGGCTTCGAGCCATGTCCCAGCTTGCCGCCATAGCCTCCTTCCATGACCCCTGGTCACCGCCCTTGGCTTCCACCACTGCAGACTCCATTCAGTCTAGCCATGAAGTTTACATGGTCCAACCACCACTGCTTTCTCTAACAGTTTCCACTGTGTGATACCGGGAGCTGCTGTGCATTGTCATCAGCGACACTAGTTCTGTAAGTCACCCCATTGCTCTGATGTTCTGTTTTTTTTAAATGGATCCAAATCGCTGATCCTTGGGTCACAACATTCAATGCTTTGGGATTTAATCCATCTTTCTAGAACTACTATGGATTGATCGCATTCAGTGCCTCCCAAAAAATTAAGTAATGACCATGAGGGTGCAACGATGAAGAACACCGAGAATGAGGATAGGGAGCACACATAGAACACCCAAAGAACATATCTTGACCTTGTTCATGTCATCCTTTATTTATTAATGTTAGGATGTTTAGCCAAGAACAATAACATATAATCAACAAGATATGTCTCCCTTTTTAAACCCCACAACAATTTATCCATCATGCAAGAATAGATGAACCATGAATCAACCTATTTGTGGGTTGTTCTACATTTTTCATTTGAATATAAGAAGGGAAAGGAAATCACCAAGAGATCAAACACCCTACATCATGGTTGGATCATTCATTGATGAAGAACATAGGTCTGTATCGTCCTCGATCCTCGGTCTGCCAACATCCATTGTCAAGAGATTTTCCTTCCACACCTCAAAGGAATTCCAGGGTTATTGAGATAAACCTAAATTCCAGAAAAAGGATTCATTTAAAATAAAAACTCTGCTGCATCCCATAAAATATTTTAATAATGGTTACATCCAAAAATTGTCTTTCACATATGGCCTATTTTGGCCGATGTTAGGCCTCGCAAAAGGTAAAACCACTACTCTGAACACAAAGGTGCCTTCCTATTTCTAATCCGAGCACCAGTTTTGGAATTAATCCTCTATTTTATGAAAACTTTGGGTGTATTATTTTGAAAACTTAATATTTTTCATCAAACTATTCTGGCCACATTAGGCCTTAGAATCTCACGTTGTCTTACTGCTTGGTCCCAGAATTTTCCCAAATAATTTCAAATAATAAAATTAGGAAAATAAAAGTCATTAAATTCTCCCCACTATAGGGATTTACATCCCTAAAAGACAAACCATGGTATACCCAAACAGATTAGGGTATTAAGCATCAATATGATCCTCACACTCCCATGTTCTCTCCTGAAGATTTATATTCCATTAGCGAATGCACACTAATGGAATTGATAACCCTTGAATAATCCTACAAACTATGGAAAAACAATTACACTAAAGCCCATAACATTCCCTCTAGAACCCAAATGGTCTACTCAATCTAGCCACCCATATGTGGGTAAAATTATATTCTCAAGTGAAGTTGGGTCGAAAACTCATCACACAACACCTTCCACAACCTAGATTTAAGGAGAACATCACTATCTGAAACTATCATCTATGGGACTCCATGGAGTTGAACTATCTACTGCACAGAGAGGCATTCCATGATTTATACTAAATTCTTCTCCCAAATTGCTAGGAAGTGGACCAACTTGGTGAGTTGTTCAAATATCACCTAGATAGTATAATAAACCTTATAAGTATATGGTAAACCCATAAATAAGTCCGTCGATATCCCATCCCAAGTTAACTCTCTCACCTCAAGTGGTGGGGTTAAGCCCTCTGGAACCTGGTGCTCAGCCTTCACCTGCTGACAAGTCAGGCATTGAGACACAAACTATTCTAGTTCCTTCTTCATTCCTGCACACCAGAACTGCCATCAGAGGTTCTGGTACATCTTATCTACACCAAGATGTACCACCAAAGGGGATGTGTGGAACTCCATCAGAACCTCCCCCCACAACTTCATTGGTATAATTTTTCTTCCTCTGAAAAGAATGACATGCTCCCCCACCTATTAAATATCCATTAGGGGCATGACCCATGGACAAATGACAACGTTGGGTGTCACAGTTGATATCCCCAAGTTGTGCCTCCCTAAATAACGGTAAGATTATATGGTTGACAACCATTGAGTGGAGGTAAGCTGCTCCATCTCCATCTAGAAAGGATATCTATAATGAACCCAACTGATCTAATTCCTCACTCAGTAACTGCAAGATGGATTGCCTTTTGAGAGTGTCCACCACTATGTTCCCCTTCCCAGGAGTATAGAGAATCTCAAATTCATGTTACTAGAGGAACTCTAGACATCGATTCTATCTCAAGTTTAGATCCTTCTGAGAGAATATATACTTGAGACTCTTGTAGTTATAGTTGACGATAAACCACTCACCCATCAGGTAGTGTCACCACATCTTCAATGCGAAGACTACCACTGTTACCTCCAAATCATGGGTTACATAGTTCTTCTCATGATACCTCAACTTGTATGAACCATTGAAAATAAATTCTTTCCCTATATCAGGACACAACCAAGCCTAGTTCCAGATGCATCGTAGAACACTACATACCCAACACCCTCCTCTAGTAGTCTCAAGATGGGAGCGCCCATCAACCTATGCCTAAACTCCTAAAAGAACTATTGGATCTTCAATATCCATATGAAATGATGACAATTCTATGTCAAATCCATAAAGGTTGATTATACTCTAGAGAATCCAGGTAAAAACCACCAATAGTACCCATCCAAACCTAGGAAACTTTTTACCTCGGTAACACTCTTGGGTGGCTCCCCAGAAAGCACTAACTCAATCTTTACCGAATCGACTACAACTCCAGCCTATAAAATGATGTTTCCCAAAATGTGGACCTCCCAAATATAGAAATAAAACTTTGAGAGCCTCCCATAAATATATATCTCTTAGATCATGCCCAAGACCATAATCAAGTGTATCACATGCTCCTCCTCGGTCACCGAGTACACTAGGATGTCATCGATGAAGACAACCATAGATCGGTCTAAGGCTGGAAGATTCTGTTCATGAGTCCCATGAACACTACTAGGGAGTTTTTCATGCCAAATGGAATCACCATGTAATTATAGTGTTTGTACCGATATCTGGAGGCTGTCTTAGATACATCCTCATCCTGTAAATGAATCTGGGGATAACCAGACCTGAGGTCAATCTTTAAAAACCACCTCCCTCCATTCAACTGATTGAAGAGGTCATCAATCCTCGGAAATAGATACTTTTTCTTCACGGTCACCTAATTTAGGTTCTGTAAGTCCATACATAACCTCATGTTCCTATATACCTTCTTGAAAAACAACATCGGGGCCACCTAGGGTGAAACATTGGGTCTCATGAAGCCATTACTCTATTAGTCCAAAAACTATCCCATCAACCAACGAAGCTCCATGGGATCCATCCAATATGTAGGTGTAGATATAGGTGTTGTACCAGGATAAAGATTAAATCATAATTAAACCTCCCTATCAGGAGGTCATCTGGAGAAATATTTAGGAAAGACCTCCACATATTCCACCACCAATGTTGGAAATTGAGAACTCATCTCATCCACTACGACGAGAGTTAGGCTAACCAACTGATGTGTGATTGGTTTCACGATACTATGTGTGAGTTTTTTATACACTACACATGTTTTCCTTTCACCGACAAAAGAAAACTTGGTCCCATCAATACGGGCACACCACACTCTACTCTTAAAACAATCAATATGGGTATGAACTGTAGACAACCACTCCATACCACGAATGACGTTGTAAGGCCTTGATGCCACTACTAAGAGATTCCAACCTAAAATATCACCTTTAAGAGTATTCTTACAATATCGGTACCGATGTCTGGTCTTCGAATCACCTCCCATAAGAGTCTCTAAATGTAGGGGTTGAGTTAATGATTCCATTGAAATATCAAATTCCCAAACAAGGATATTGGTGAGAAAAGAGTAACTAACACTTGTGTCTATTAAAATGGTATATATGGTATAAATGACATAGATCATACCTCTAATAATCTCTGGATCTCCCGGGTTGTAATCCTCCATCGGCTGAAGATGGCCTCAAAATTGTCAACCAGCTCCCTGAGCTCATGGTTGACCACCTGGGGGTGGTATTGGTAGTAACTCAAACCTATTCTCACCTCCTTATCCTCTTCTATTATAACCATCCTGAATACCACCCTGATCCTACCTCCTCCTCTTCCTCACCAGAACCTCGACCATATGCTGATCATTTTTACAGATAATTGAGTAATCTTGAACCAGATGTCCCTAACCACTGCACCAATAACACAACCTGTCCTTCAGCTGACCCGCTCTACTTTGGGTGACCCTAACCACTAATCGCATGTCCTGAGGTCATCCCCTAGAGTTATTGACCTTCTTGGGTTCTTTATTATGATATCAGATACATATCGATAAAGTCTCAACTTCCTAGTGCATGTTGGTATCTCTCACTACTGGATCCTGCTCTGTTAGAAATATTCCCTCCAACAGGGCTCGCTCCAGTACCTGAGCACATGTAGGGATTCTAAGGTATATCATGGATGACCTGATCTCCTAGAATATACCCTAAATGAAGGTCTTGGACCTAAATAACTAGCCCCGCACCATATCCATGGAGTAGAGAGAAAGATCTGTAAATCTTTCAGAGTACTCCACTACTATCTGACTGCCCTACTGTAGATGTAGGAGCTCTTGTATGTACACTGAGTGTAACATCATTGAAAAAAACTCATACCTAAATAGGTGACCAATGTCTTCCCAAGAGGGAGTCATCTCATCATGCATGTGTATCACTATGCTCTACCATCACCCCGCTATGACCTAAAGAAGGCTTGTTGCTAAAACTGCCATTTGGTCGGAAGGAATCCTAAAAAGGTGTAAGACACGAGTAACTGCCTCTAGCCAGTACTCAGATATCTGGGGGTTTGGATCACCCCTAAACCTAGGATTTTTATACCTATAGAACTCAAGAAATGAA
The DNA here is from genome assembly GCA_963277665.1 of Viscum album. Lineage (NCBI taxonomy): Eukaryota > Viridiplantae > Streptophyta > Magnoliopsida > Santalales > Viscaceae > Viscum > Viscum album. The sequence continues at coordinate 1,317,491,493 of OY728119.1, read as the reverse complement.
CTGAACCTCTGTGTGTCCTTAAAGGATAGTGATGGTAGTAACTTCTACTCGACGAGTGGTGGTATCGCTAGTAGGGAACCCAGAGGTGTTATCTCTGGTACATGGAGTATCTTCGGTACACACCCCTATACCAACACCTCGTCACTTGGTGTATCATCCTCATGATCATAAAATAGAATCCTAGATGTCTTTCTATTTGGAGGCATCCTAAAATAGATCAAGATGTACCAAAGTCAATAGATTATACCTAGCGAGCTTACTCAAGAAGGACATGGGGACACACTCAAATCCTATATGAGGCATGTTCCATTATTTCCAATACAACCATTTTTTTTCATGTACCGAGTTGAATAGAATAATTTAGAGTCCTGCTGTATGGATATGTCAGCCTCCGCACTAACAATGGATTCTATAGCCTGAAATATGAACTTGAAACACTCAACACTGTTTCCCCAAAACAACCTCACAAACTCCTGGCCTTTAAGTAGAACCAACCCGCACTGATACCACTATGTACCAACCCATCCTAGAGGGACCCAATCCATGAATACCCCAATCCCACATCAATAGGATAGGTATTGGTGACTAGCACTGAGTATGCATATCCAAAAATGGGAGGCATTTTCCTATGTACTTGTACACACACACAAAATCTCTAAACCTAAAAATGATGAAATGTAAAAACACTAAGTAGAAAATTCATGAATACTCTAAGATATCAACTACAGAGTATGGCAGTAGGAATCTATAAAGTAAATAGGTCTAGAATAAAAGCTGACTAAAAGAAGAATTCTGCCAAAGTGAATGCACAAGTTCTTGAAACTCATCCACAGAAAACCCTAACTGAAGGGTAGATGTGGGACAATTGTCTTAAGCTGTAGGAGCACACCTCGTCTATCTGATCACTCTAATACCACCTGGACCTGCTCCACCTAAAATTTCATCAAATCATTGATTATCTAAACAAGAAAGAACTCTTTTAAGAAAATCCCATGTAGGGGTGAGTAAAACAATACTCCACAGGATACCTCAAAACCACAAATGAATACCACTAAGAAACACACGAAGTATATAATATAGAAATACAAAAAATAATACCACAAAAAAATAAATAAATTATATATTAAATAAATACATTAAGTATACCACAATGAAATACAAGAATTATAGTCATATCACATATATATAAGACAAAATAATGAAGAGAAGGATTTTAAGTTGTAGTCCACAGATCTCCCAGTTTCCATAACTCACAGAGTGTTGATGACCCACAAAGAGTCGATGGAACACAGAGTGTTGATGGTTCATGGAGCTTTGATGGTGAATGGAGTGTCGATGGTGCATGGAGTGTCGATGGCACATGAAGAATCGATGGAGCATAGAGTGTAGATGGGTCATGCATCCCCATGTCATGTAGTCACCAAGATCACATAGTCACATAGATCACATAGTCAATAAGATAAAATAGTCTCAAAGATCTTAGTCACTAAGATCACATTGTCACAAAGATCATATAGTCACCTAGATCACATTTTCATAGAGATCACAAACAACCACACGATTCATCACATAATGCCCTTGTTCCAGGAGAACCTAGTCATCAAAACATTAGGTCCTAAAACTAATTCCAAAAAATCTCACTTGAAGTATCTAAAAAATAACGTCTCATTATAAGATTCCAAAATCTATAAATATATTTTCAAATGGATATACAGTTTGAAAGATATGGTCATTTTTGTAAAACCTTCTGACCCGAGTTTAGATCGGGTCTGACCTGCCAGACCCGCCCCGATCCGTTTGACCTGAACTGGCTCGGTCTGATCTACTGGGCTTGGCTCACTGTACCACTAGGTCCAGACCAGAAGGTCACTAGATCATCTTGACCATCCTTGTTCGGCCCGCATGCAGTGGTCCAGTTTGCTCCGCCGGACGCGACCCACCCTGGATGTGCCCCCTGGTCCACATGGTCTGCCCTGACCGTGTGCCTCTCCCCAAGTCACCCAGTCAATGTAATGTTTTGCTGCGTTTCATGCGGCTGGATTGCCTCCTCTTCATGCTCTGCATCTTGAAACTACGGGTTCCAATGACATGACTTTGAGCAGAATCTTATCTTGCCACCGAGACCCCTGGTGACCGCCCGTGGCTTCTTCCACTATAGGCTCGATGCAGTCTGGATGCCGTCGCCTCCTCTTATAGTCACTTCTTCATGTCAGGAACTTCCATGCGCCAATTACAGCATCAACCGCTGGTGGACCTGGTTCTGCATGGTGTCCCATTTCTCCAATGATCCGTTTTTCGAAACAGATCCACATTTTTGATCTTCAAGTCACGACCTTCACTACTTTTGGCTTCGATCCATCTTGCTAGCACTCTAAGGGCCCGATCGCGGTCGATGCCTCCCAATAAATTGGGCTATAACCATGAGGGTCCAATGAAAAAGAATGCCAAGAATGGGGATAGGAAGAACACATACAATTTATGAAGAATGGATCATGAAGTTGTTTGTGTTGTACTTGATCCATTCATGTTAAGAGGTTTAACAGAGAATAAGAACAAATAATCACAAAGTTCTATCTCCCTTTTTAAGCACCACAACAATTTATCCATCTCGCAAGAATATATGAACCTCATATTAACATGTTCATGAGTTGGTCAGCGTTGGTTGTTTGAATCTATGAATAGAATGGAAATCACCAAGATATCAAAAACCCTACCCTATGGTTAGATCAGTCATTGATGAAGAACAGAGGTCCCTGTCGTCTTCGATCCTCGATCCGCCAACATTCGGTGTAAAGAGAGTTTCCTTCCATGCCTCATAAGAATTACCAAGTTATAGTGATAAACATGAATTCCGGAAAAATGATTCATTAAAAATAAAAACTCCACTACATCCAAGAAAATATCATCACTATAATATTTTAATGATGGTTACGTCCAAAAACTATCTTTCACAGCTGGCCTATTCCGGTCAATGTATGCCTCACCAAAGGTAAATCCGCTACTCTAAACACAACGGTTCTCTCAGATTTCTGATTTGGTCACCCTTTTAATAGTTATTCTAGTATTTTGGGGAAACTGTGTGCTCATGCTGTAAAATCATAAAATTTTTCAATGAACTATTCTAGGCCCACCGGGCCTCGAAATCACACTCTATCTCAACGTCTGGTCTTATAATTTTCCCAAATAATTTCTAAAATTAAATCCAAGAAAATATGAGTCATTACATACCCACAAATTTAAATAACCAGAGTAGGTGGCCACTTTAGTAGTATTTACAGGTAACCTCCACTATAGTGTTTAGAGGGGGTTATAACCCCTTCTAAATGAAAAAACAATCCCTTCTAATCACTTTGTTTTTTATTGTGTCATATGATGAATACATTGCAATTATTAAGTGATGGTGGGGCCTAAAATTATATAGCCCCTTAATGAATTAGTAGGTCTCATGAGACTAGATTAGTTAGGTATTTGGAAAATGAATTTCCCATATATGTAATATTTCTTAGCATGAGTCCCCGATGGTAAGTTTAAGACTTCTGACACTTTGTGTTCTATTATTATGAAATCATTTATTGATTTCCAAGTGCTTATTTAAATAGTTATGATATCCTTGGATAAGTTTCAATATCACTTGTTTATTTATATGATATTATTTTATCATCATTTATTATTTTTCATATTTAGATTACACTGTACACATTCACTTAATGGTCATCTAAGCTCTATCATTTATTATGTTTTTTTCTTTAGGATTCCATGAAATTTTCTATGAATGGAATAAAAGAATCGAATAATAATATTCTCAAAAGAAAATAATATTTTTTAGTTTACGTTTTCAAATTTAATATAGGATTCATAATTTTATCTTGTTTAAAAAGAGTAGTAAGTTATTCATTCCCTTGAGATGTGATCAATTTCATATAGTTCCATTGTAATAAAGTAACCATCGATCATAGGCTAATCGAGTTAGGCTCTTTACAGTTAGTATTTTATAAATTTTAATATAAAACTTTGTATTTATATTTAAGAAAATAATGATTATAGAACAAAAACCTACAATTTTAATACCCCAAGATTTTGTGATATAGATCGCTATAAATAAATTTGATTTATTTTGATATAATTATCTATATGTGACACTGAGTTTAAATGAACCACAATATACTATTGAAATAGTATTATTTAATGTGATAGTTATCACCTAGTCATTGGATTAGAGGGTATGAGTAGGATCACCTAAATTATGAAAAATATATGGTTTAAAAAAGTATAAAATTAATTCATTACATATTAATGTATTAGAAATGAAAACAAAAAATCATTTGAAATTAAAAGTGATGTGTTTCAAAAAACTTATTTTTATGGGTGTAATGTGTTTTTATCTTAATAAATTAAATTAATCACCATTAGTGAATTATTTTAAATAAACGTATATATTTTATATTCAGTAAAATATTTTAACATTAATATAATGGGTTTTTCTATGAATGGGATAATAATATATCTAATTATTTTCTTAAAAAAGTATTTTTTTAAACAATTTTAATCATGTTTTGCGTAGTTTTTTAAAATAAATTTCTACAAATTATTGAAATTGAATTTTGAAAATTGGATTACATATTTTGAATTATTAGGATAAAATTTGGAAAATATTTCTTTTTTATTCTTGAGTATTATAAATAGTAACCTCGGTAAATATTTATCACCTCAGAAAAGGTAAAATGGGTAAAATGTTGTTAAAACATTGGAAAAAGGATTTAAAATTTATCAAAATTTCTTATTTATCTTATCAGATGAGTGTATACACAAAATATCTATACAATATAGAGGAGAAAAACAATGTCTAAGGATTGATATATAATGGTAGATAACATGGTCATGAGAGAGTTAATGAACACAAAACCATAAATTAGTATGGGGATAAAAGACCATCAATTCATCATATATGAAGTTAAAGGAATAAATTTTTTATTTCAATATCATTTTCCCCACGTTGAGGTTTTAGTTTACTTTTAAGATAGATAACATGAAAAAATATACTTACATTATTTATTTTCCTTTTCAAGAGTAAGCCCCAGTCCAAATTCTCACTAATCTGGGCATCCTCCTTAGGAGAAAGCCCCATTCATAATTCCCTTAACCTAGGCTTCCCTTTCAGGAATAAGCCCCAGTATCAAAGTCTACAAATATGGGCATCCTCCTTAGGAGTAATCCCCAAGTCCCTTAACCTAGGCCTCCTTCTCAAGAGTAAGCCCCATTCTTAATTTCTCTTAACCAGTCTTAATTTACTTTTGATCTGTGCATCCTTCTCAGGAGTAAAACCCAATCATAAGTCCCCTCCTAACTTGGGCATCTTACTTATGAGTAAGCCTCAAGATTAGAGTATCCAAATCTCCATAAAGTACATACACCTTTTTGGACCTTGTTCCTGGGTTTCTTCCCTGAAGTAAAACCCAATAATCATCTATTTTGGGCAGTCATACATACATAATCCACACATCATTGCATATTTCATGGTACAATTTTCTGGTTTCACCAATACCTCTTGTTTCTCACACCAAGCATGACTCACGTGAGGTTAGAGTGTAAAAGTAATCATCAAATCTTTATTTGAGCCATAAATCATGCATAAATATCATACTCCCTCACTCGAACTATGTGGGTTCTGATTCCTTTTCTAAATAAAGGATACGTATGTATCCCATCTGCGGGTATGATCCCAACTCTAAAATAATTCATGTCCTTTTTAATGACAAATAAACTTCAAGTGCCCCACTGAGTGGCTTTAAACCCATTATGGTCATCATAATGACCAAGATACTTTTTTGTATTGAAGAATACCATTGACTAAGAATCTCTAACAAATAATGATGATTCTCTATTGATGAAGAACCTCGAATAAATATAAAAGATTCTCTAAATTTCCTACATATCAATCATTGATTGTCAGATCCAAAGGAAAGATCATTTTATACTTGGTAATGTAATAAGGATTCACAAACATAACTTAAATCTATAAAGAGAGTCCCAAAGTAGACAATAATTCCCCTAAAAAAGGTGTGATGAGTCTGACCTCCCATCCTCTCGACCAATGAAAATTTCTAAGCCTCATCAGTCCACAACTAATGAGCACCTACTTTTGGAAAGTATGACCAAATTGATATGGAATCATTGGAAGTTTCCGGTTCTAAGAACAAACCCGTTAGAAACCGATTGGAATGCTTGAACCTTCAATCAATGAGGTCATCCCCAATTCCAGAGGAAAAAAAATGGTGAACCTGACATGAATCCTTAACCAAGTTAAAGTGATGTTTTACCTATTTGTTAGGCCCCTATTTAAACTCAATGAGAGGGATGACAAAGCAATCAATAACATATGTGCTCATCCAAAAGAGGTAGCAGCAGAATTTATCTTGATTATGTGAATTATATCAAACATGAACTCTTTTACAAGATCTTCTACAATACAAGAATGGATTTTCTTAAGTTCACTGATGTGAAAACCTCTGGTGTGAATGCATCTGCTGCTACTGCTGCTGGACCGTCGTCCACTATGAGGAAGACATCACCTACTCAGAATCTCCAACACTGGGTATCAAATGCGCTGGTTATGGAGTATTTTCAACACGGTACCATTACAACTCTATAGGCTGCTCGACAAGCCCTCCAAGTGAACAACTCACCCTAGTCATCTAGATAGCGACGACCAACGATCAAGAAGCAGATTGTGCTAACTACCATCTCCAACCGTTTCGGGTCATTATCCCCAGAACACAATCCCCATTCTCTCCCGTATTCTGGGGAGGTGAATGAGAAGGTCCCTCAGGACCTTAACTCAAAGAGACAGGAGTCCTTCCCGAGGGCTCCTATCAATAATCGCCACTAGACTCGTGCGGTAGTGCGCCCTCAACATGATGAGTGTGTCATCTCCAGGCGTTCGGCTTAGGTTCCTCGAACCCGAGAAGGCAAGACGAACCACCAGAGCTGACAACCGATTTTCAGTGAGCAGGTTCTCATCTCTGCCATTTTAGAAGAAGTCCACCAACCTAACTTGGTGGCAAGCAACGAGCGGGAACACACACCCATCCGTTTTAATCCCGCTGTCCAGAAGAATCGTCTGACAGTAGCACGCCAATCCTGCCAGGCAATTCTGGAGGAGTACTATAGACAGGAACATACACATGTTTATAAATCATCGGCTTGTCAGAAAGCTCATCTGACTACATGTGATGAAGCCCGCCAACCCAATGTATTGACAACTGGTAAACATGCACATACACCTGCTTACACTCATCAATCCTGCCAGCAGCCTCGTCTATAAATATTGAAGGAAGCTCATCAACCACGTTCGGTGGAGTGCAATCAGAAGGCACATAAATTTTCTAGTATTGATCAAGCCTACCAATAGTCTTGTCTAGTAGCATTCGGAGAAGTCAGTCGGAAAGCACCAGTGACAAACAGGAGGCATACTCAACTCTCTACCCCCACACATGAGTACTGTCAGAATTCACTGACAGGAAAAGGATGATAGGAGCATGCACATACACCTAATACAATCATGGAATGGACGTATATCCCCATTTCGTCCACTGAAGTCACAAAGCACATTCTGTCAATGATGAAAGAGGAGAAGCAAATCCCTACTCGTATTCTGGATGCCTGCCAGGATATTATAAAAGCTTTAGCAGAATCTCAGGGAAAGACAAATAAATCTATCCCTGTTAATGGAGTGACACATCAATAGTTCACTCTAGAACAGATACACACATCTGTTCTAGTCCAAGAGGGTTTTGGGGCATACTCCCCCATATCATACAGACAACCAAGTCAGGCACATACACCTGTTTTGAGTGGAGATAATCAGCCTAACTTGATCATTTCTCCTGAGCAGGCACATACACCTGCCAAGTTGAGTAATAAGGCGTCTAAGAAGAAGACCCACCCAACACAATAAATAAATCAAGGGCTAATCTGTAATAACGGCTTACTCAATGCTGGAGTTCTTGATGCACTCAGACAATTATCTGTTGCAACTCAAGATTCTACTCTCTCAGTTCCCAATAGTGGGAACATTAATTCCAAAGGTCTGCATCAGATACTTCCTCATGAAGGCTTTCTTCATGACAATTCGGTCGATCTCGAAGTTTCATCTTCAGATGAGATCTATAAGAACCCTATGTGTGCCAGAAGATAAAGGAGAAAAATGTTTCATCTTTTGCTGCAACCTACCATGGTGGTACTCCCCATGATGATGAATTTAGCTGCGAAATTCCTCTCCGCAGTAGTGATTCACATTGTTTGGGAAATTCTCCAACAGACAATGTAGTGAAAAGGAAGCCCTCTTATCTTGAGGCACTTGAAAATGTAAAGCCAATCATGTCTGATGCTTTACCATTAGCAGGTGAAATACCTTCTCAACCAGAAGATAGACCAGGGTGTATGTCATTCTGCGAACCACCCCTAAGTCATGCATCTTCTAGTTTGATCAGTGATTTCTCTAGCAATATTGTTGAATCCGATGAAGCAATAAGGAAGCACCAACTCTTGTCTAATCAGGTAGAATAATCTTCATTGAATGATAAATATGAAGTGTGAAACATGATAAAACAACTGGTGAAAGGTGAAGTGCCATTTATGTTTTGGCCTCTGGCTGATTCTCAGTACGACATTCCAGAGATGTTGATGGAAAATGGAATTCATGATATTCATCTCAACATATGGAAAACTATTTTTCAGTTGAAAAATATAATATTATCTTATGATGAATATGAAAATAATGTCAAGATAATAGAAGGGTTACAGCGCAAAATTGATTTGGCATCTCTCTCAGTTTCTTGATATCCGAAGGCTGAAAAGCAACAAAGAACCCTTCAGCGTTCATGCCTTGGCGCACTAAGAAGATTGTGCCAGTTAATTTCTAATGCCCCATCTAGTATTCATATCAGGGGATGGGGTGTTCATGGAGTGTTAAATTTCAATGTACTCTCCAGTCATCAAAGCCCACCGAAAATGGTCTCATGAAATGTTATTGCCCATAGCTGGTCATAGTCAATGGGTTTTGTTTGTAATCAAAAGATTTCCCAAGAACATGCCTCAACTAGTTCCTATCAAAATCAAGCATACAGAGAAGAAGTTGTTGAATTAATCCTGCATCAAGAAAATGAGAATATTTAACAAGCCACTCATTTGGAGAAAGCACATCATCAAGTGACAGAAGTGTCAGAAATCATCCAACGGTCTTTTGAGCCAGGTGATAAAAGTGGATGCAGGTTGATGCATCTAGTTAATTTCTAGACTAAAGTCTACAAGATCATTAGAGCTTTCAATAAGGTCTCAGATATAGCATGTCAAGAACCACCCCATCTTTCCAGACTGGGGACTCTTTTAACCCAACCCTCAAAATCAAAAAATAGGATTCGAGGAGTTGAGCAAAGACAGAAAGAATAGCCCCAATCCACCGGATTGAGGACTTTTTCAAATCCTCAATCCCTCCCTCAATGAAATTCAGTCTTCTATCGATTGGGGAAGAAGACTCAAGAGGAACAAAGAGCCAAATTATCAAGAGATTACCTCCAAATTACAGTTCATCAAGAAGTTCCTGAGGGATCAAATCAACAAAAGGCAATGTCTCATCAAGGACATGGAAGAAGACAATATCACAGAAATGCTGATATAAGAGATGCAATGCATTATGCATCAATTAATTTAATTAATGCCATTGTTGCTGATCCACCAGATGAGGTTCACTTAGAGGGATCAGATGAAGAGGTTCCTGATCAAGAAGTTGTACACACAGACAAAAATGAAGAAGGTGTGCGTAAATGAAATCAAAGGATTACTCAGAACCTAGGTAATCCTTCAAGTAACCCACTTCCCCCTCTCTGAAATATGTCCAATAAGGGGAAATGAAAGAATAAAGTTACATACCCTTCCTTTGGAGAAGGACAATCGATCTCTCTAGAGAAAATATTTGCACAACAAGAGGACAAAATGAAGGAATTGAGGAGGTTGAATACAGAACTACTTCAAAGTAGTCTTCCTCCTAAATGTGATAGAGTAAGTCAGCCAAGAGAATTTGTTGCGGCTACTGAGATGGATCAAGAATATCCTCCTCTACCAGTACACCTTCACAGGTCTAATCCTACGGGTCAAGTGCAACAACAATTGGTGGTGCTACCATCAGTTTCAGAACCAGCCACCACATCTGTCCAAGCTCCAGTCATTTCACCTGTTCAGGTCCAAGCCCAACCAGATGTTTCTCAAATATTAATAACTACTATTGAGTCATTAACAGTTTAGTTGGAAGATATGGAGGGATAGTGGGGACAAATTCAACCAGAAAAGAGATCTTACCCTGAATGGGTTGATGCAATTCCTCCCCCATCAAATTTTGCAAGTACTACATTCCCAATCTTTAATGGTTTGGGAGACCCATAGAAACACTTAAAACATTTTGTTTCTCATTGCGATCCTATGATGGGAAACCCTCAGCAATAGGAAGCAGTTAAGCTCAGGTATTTTGTATAGTCATTACAAGGGCCTGTTTTTGTCTGGTACACAAGCTTGCAATCCCAATCAATTACTATATGGGAGGATCTCCGCCAATGATTCCTTCTTCAATTCAGATCAACTTTGCCAAAGACAACAGTTTTGATCTTATAAACTGTAAGAAAAGGGATAATGAAAGGGTCTCAGATTTCATTGCTCACTGGAAGGGATTAACATATTCCCTAACCTTAGAACTTCCTTAAGAGGAATTGTTGCCAATTTATGTGGAGAATTTATGTGATGAGTTGCGCACACCACTGATCCCTGTGAAATACACATGGGGGTTTCGAGACCTTAATTCAATCACTCAACAGATTGAGGATTCTATTATAAAAACTAAGGATAAAGCTCGTGTAATTCCATCAGCTCCAGGAAAAAGAATGGGTAAAGTAGAGACTGCTATAGTTATGCTTAAACAAGCACCTGTACCTGCTTCTACTTCAAAACCTTCATCTTCTAAAATGGCTCCACCTCCAAAGTGCCAACAACAGAGGTCGTTTCATCAAGATGATCAAAGATATCAAAGACAAAAACAATTTTAGGATTTGAAGAGAAAAGTTTACTCTTTCCAAAATGAACAAGTTCTTGGTTACTTAATTTCGGCTCTGGAAAATAATTTGGTTCAATTTCCAAGGCCCAAGAGGCTGAATAAGAAAGGAGATGAAGACCATCCCAATTATTTCCCATTTCATCAGATGTTGGGGCATCCCATTCAGGAGTGTTTTGTTTTCAAGTACCTCGTGCAAAAAATGGCCGACTTGGGACAAGTTAAACTGAAAGGTTCTTCAGCTCAGGTATCATGTGTTACTACTATAGATCCAGAGGATGAGGGCGAGTGGCAAGAATTCATGTACAAAATTTTCAAAAATATGATGATTGGATGGTCAGAAAAATGATCAACCGAAATCATGCCATTTTTCAAACGCAATTAAAGAAACCAATTGTGTCTTCTGCCATGAATGCCGCAACAAAACTCTCTTCATCAGAGGGAAAATCCTTAAAGAAATGGCATGATTCAAAGAAAGAATAAGAATCAGAAGAAGATGAGTATGTGTCAAATACAAAGTTGTCTTTGACTCTAGCATATTTTATGCCATCTACTTTGAAGCCATAAGCACCGCCCCACCAAACGGAAAAGCATAAACAGGCTAATCAAATAGAGTCTTCATCGGATGAGGATTTGATCTTCGGTTCTGTTAATATGATTCAATTAACAGATCCATATGCCAGTCACAATTTCGATTTTGATGAGCTCAAATTCCCTGTATCAAGTAGAGAAATCAGAGGAAGTTCTAGAGGCTCAGGATACAGGGGAAGACGTGGATATTTTAGAGGACACTATTTCAATTATACCCCTTCTAGAACTGTGTATGTGGCAGAAACTCGTGGCATATCCCTTCAACGAGCTCAACAAGGACAATCAAGTTCTTCCACACAAGGCAGACTCAGTCCTGACACAATTATTCTGGAAGATCGGTTGAAGGTTCTATCTTCTTCCTCTCAGCAAGTAAATAGACCTAATCAGTCTAATCTTCCAAAGCCAGGAGTATTACCAACTCCTATCCCGGTACAAGATGCATCAACTTCCAAAGAATCAACTTCCAAGGCACCTGCTAAACCACGTGTTCCTATTGGAAAACACAGACCTTTGGATCAAAAGTATGATGTATTGAAACAATTGGCCCAAATACCGGCCATGTTATCAATTCTGGATGCTTTTAATTTATTGAAGGATCTTCGGGATGCACTCATCGAGGCTTTGTCAAGTCCTCAGGAGTTTGATACTAAAATTGCTGTGGCTGAAGGCTACCATGTTGAGAATAATCTTGCAGAATTCCATGCAGTGATATCTTTCACAGATGAAGATGAAGATGATGTCGTTCATGGACATATCAGACCTTTATACTTATCTGGAAAGTTCAATGGTGTAGACATCCGAAGAGTCTTCATTGATAATGGTTCAGGAGTCAACCTCATCCCCATTCGTACAATTCGTCGATTGGGCCTCACAGAATCTGATTTATCTCCTTCTACTTTGATGTTACAAGGATATGATAAAAACGAACAAGAACCACTGGGCGAGATTACACTCAGAACTCAGTTTGGAGATCTTGTATCCAATTCAAATTTAATGGTTGTTGATCAAGACTCAGCCTTCAATATATTGCTTGGAAGACCCTGGATACATCGGCATGCAGCTATCCCTTCATCATACCCTCAATGTCTCAAATATTGTTTTGATTGTCAAATTGGGACATTATATGGGGATAGGTCCCCATTCAAGACATGTGAATCTCAATACATTGAGGCATAATAATATCACATGAAGGGAAAGGAGGAATCCACATTAAGGTAGATTACCAAAGTTAATTCTACATATGGTTTGGAAAAGATTCCAGTAAAACCATTTACGCATGTGAGTACAGATTATGTATTGCCTATCAGTCAGATTGACAAGATGGACTCAAAACAAAATACTCTTATGGAAACTTCCATAATATCAATTATGGAAATCAAGCCAGAAAACATGGGAGAAATTGGTGATTCACTAAGAAATGATGAAAGCTCAAATAGGGATGTCTTAATTTCATCTTCTGAAATTTAGAAAGTCTATACTTCACCAATCAGGCCAGAGAAAGTTATAGCAATGTCATAGGTAAATGATGATGTCGATTCTCAATCCATCATCTCCTCTTTATTACCCAAGGAAGACCCTTCATCATCAATCGGGTCGGAAATGGAAGCTTCTTCTTTAAGATGTTCAAATTTTAACATCTCTTCTGATCATGAAAATTCTACTTCATCATCTACTATGCAAGTAGAAATAGAAGAAATAACACATGTTGAAGAAAAAGAAGAAGATCTCAGGGATTCTCCTCCATCATTTGAAGAGGGTATCTCTACCACCGTGGATGAACTCAGAGAAATAAATCTGGGTACAAAAGAAGATCCATGCCCCACTTTAATTAGTGCGGCCATGAATCTTGAAGAGAAAGAGATGTATATTTACTTTTTAAAGAAAAATTGAGATATATTTGCTTGGAACTATACAAAGATTCCAGGGCTTGATCTTGATGTTTCCACTCATCGTTTGGGTTTTCCAGAAGAACATCAAGGATTCAAACAAGCCGCTAGAAGAACGCACCCAATCTATGCTTCCAAAAGTGAAGCTGAAGTGGATAAGCTCATAAAAGATAACTTCGTCAGAGAATTTCAATATCCCAAGTGGTTGGCTAATATTGTCCCAGTGAAAAAGAAGAATGGGAAAATTAGAGTTTGCATTGATTTCAGAGATCTTAATCGACATTGTCCCAAGGATGATTTTACAGTACCAATTACGAAAATCTTAATTTATGTAATAGCTGGCTATGAAGAACTTTCCTTCATGGATGGATATTCTGGATATAATCAAATCCGAATGGCTCCAGAAGATGATGAATCTACAGCTTTCAGAGCCCCTCAGGGTGTGTTTTTCTATTGGGTAATTCACTTTGGCCTAGAGAATGCATACACAACATATCAGCGTGTCATGCATCGTATCTTCAAACCCTTTTTAGGAAAGTTTGTTGAATGTTATGTGGACGATTTGGTGGTTAAATCCAAACAACATTCTAATCACTTGGTTGATTTGGAAATCATATTCCACAAACTTCGACAACATAATTTGAAGATGAACCCGTTAAAATGTTTTTTTGGGGTAACCTCAAGAAAATTTCTCGGCTTTTTTGTACGCCATCGTGGTATCGAAGTCGATCCTGAGAAGACAAAGTCAATCCTTGGTATGTCACCTCCTCGAAATTTAATGGAATTGAGAGAAATTCAAGGACACTTAGCCTATATTCGGCGTTTCATCGCCAATTTGGCAGGAATAAGTTTACTCTTCACCAAATTGATGAAGAAGGGAGTCACTTACAAGTGGACTGAAGAATTTCAAGAATCATTCGATATTCTTAAGAAGTATCTCTTGAGTCCACCAGTGTTAATTACACCTATTGAAGGAAGACAAATTATCCTCTATGTGACAGCTTTAGAGTGATCATTGGGTTCCTTTCTTGCTCAGAAGAAAGATAATGGGAATGAAAACAGCCTCTAATATCTCAGTCGGACTATACTTGAAGCGGAAACCCAATATTCAAGTATTGAGAAGTACTTCCTAGCATTAATATTTGTAGTTCAGAAGTTGAGACACTACCTACGACATCACGAGGTCCAATTGGTATCACGTAATAACCCGCTCAAATTCATCCTTAGTCGTCTAATGCTTACAGGACGTCTCGCAAGGTGGGCAGTTATTTTGCAGCAATTTGACATTCAGAATGTGTCTCAGAAGGAAATAAAGGGCCAAGATCTGGATGATTTCCTTGCTGAACACCCTTCAGTGGAAGATACATCTTCAGATATTAAACTCCCTGATGATGAAGTCTTCTCTATTCAAGAAAGTCTTCAAACATGGGTAATGTACTTTGATGGTGCTTCCAGAAGTCCAACAGGGAGGAAAATGGAAAATCCTAAATTCAAAAAAGTTTGGTTAGGATTTGTGCTCATTTCTCCTGAAAAGGTGGTGTTACCCTATTCTTTTTCATTGTTGGGAGGCGGTACAAATAATGAAGCGGAATACCAAGCTCTCATCGCAGTCTTGGATTTGGAACTTCAAGCACAAGTAAATCACTTAAAGGTGAAAGGTGATTCGGACCTGGTAACCAAAGAAGTCAATGGGGATTACACAATTAGAAAAGAAGAATTGATCCCTTTATATGTTTATGTCAGAGAGTTAATGGTGGATTTTCCTTTGGAACCGACATTTTCTTATGTCCCAAGATCACAAAATGCCCAAGCTGATGCACTGGCTAATATAGCCATAGCTATGGCAGATCCAAATCGGGATGAGAAAACCATCAATATTGCCCACCGTCGTACAATTTCACCTTATTTTCATGCCATAATAGAGGAAATCAGTCAAATTAGTCCCATATATGAACCATATGGTCATAATACAGGATGAATGACACCTATCAGGGAATACCTTCAAAATGGAACACTTCCACCTGATAGAGCCGGGAAAGAACAAGTCCGGAGACGTGTGGTCAATTTCACTCTTCATGATAGCCTAGATCACTTAGAAAAAGTTCTCTACAAAAGGGGTTTTTATGGAGTTCTCTTTTGATGCATGGATGGTGAAGAGACAATGGATGTCATGAAAGAAGTGCATGTAGGAGTTTGTCATGCCCATCAGTCTGGACACAGACTATATGCTCAAATTTGAAGGCTTGGATACTTTTGGCCTTCAATGATAAAAGATTGTGTTGATTTCACAAAGAAGTGTCATTCATGCCAAGTACATGCCAACTTCATTCATCAACCCCCAGAGTTGCTGCATACATCTAAATAATCGTGGCCATTTTCCACATGGGGAATGGATGTTGTAGGACCTTATCCTTCGACTACATCCAAGTAGTTTAAGTACATTCTTACTACTACTGACTTCTTTTCCAAATGGGCAGAGGCAATACCCCTCAAAGAAGTCAGTTCTAAATTCATTTTTAGCTTCATCAATTATAACATCATTACTAGATTTGGTGTCCCTCATACCATATTGATGGAAAATGGCACCAACTTCTCTTCATCTGAGGTGAGGAAGTTGCATCAAGAATACAAAATCAAAATCCAACCATTCATCTCGGTATCATGTAGCGGCTAATGGCCAGATAGAGTCTTTCAACAAGAATTTGTCAAATATACTGAAAAATATGGTGGATAAAGATAAGAAATCATGGCATGATAAACTCTTTCATGCTTTATGGGCTTATCGGACCACCACCCGCACTACAACGCGGTCAAATCCATATTCATTGTTATATGGAACAGAAGCAGTTTTTCCAATTGAGGTTCAAATACCCTCTCTCAGAGTATCCATTTGTGATCAGTCATCTACAGATGAACAATATCAAAAGTGATTGGATGAATTGGAATGGTTAGATGAGAAAAGATTGTGCACCCTACACCACTTGGAAGTCTATCAGAATCAAATAGCACGAGCTTTCAATAAAAAAGTTCATCTTCATTCATTCGTTCAAGGAGAATTGGTATTGGTTCTCAGAACTCTAATGATACGAGGAAAGAAACCTCCCAAGCTTGAGCTAAAATGGGAAGGACCTTATTCAATAAAAAAGTTCTACTCCAATAGAGCTTATTCTTTAATCTCAATAAGTGGATAACTCATCACTACTCCAACCAATGCCATATTTCTGAAGAAATATTTTGTATAAACACAAAATACACCAAGTGTCCATGAATACGACTTTAAACTATTGGCACTTACATCCAAAATGACGTTAAACTGTGACGTCCTAACTACATGATGTTAAACTGTATATAATTCCCTTACATCCAGCAAGACGTTAAATTGCATAACCAACAGTCCATGAAAATGATGTTAAACTGTGTCCCTTTCATCGTCCTATACAATGTTAAACTATACAGTTATGGTCTATGCATATGACCTTAAACTATTCGCACCATCGTCCAACATGAAGCTAAACTGTATCGTCCCTTTTTCGTCCAACATGATGTTAAACTGTGAAAAAGTCTATAATATGTCCAACTTGACGTTAAATGGTGTCCTCTTTTTTCCTTACTTCATGACATTAAACTGCACAGTCCCCTTTTTTGTCCAACATGACATTAAACTGTATTTCCCCATCGTCCTAACTACATGATTCTAAATTGTACAGAAATCCCTTAATACGTCCTACATGATGTTAAACTGTATTTTTTCCCTACTACATGACACTAAACTGTTCACCATCAATAGTCCTAACTACAAGACTTTAAACTGCATAGTTCCTTCATATGTCCTACATGACATTAAACTGTGCATCTTTAGGGTTGTTTCTACCTCTTGTTTCTCACACTAAGTATGACTCACGTGAGATTAGAGAAAACTTCAACCATAACACCCTATCTGGGCCGCTAATCATGTGTAAGTCCCAACACCATTTTTAGGTCGTTTTCCCCAAGAAAAACTTGATCACTAATTCATTCTTTAATTAAACTATGTAGACTTTGATCCTTGCCTTTTAGGCTGGGTATGTAGGCAACCTCCTGAGGTTCAAGCCCAAAATAAATATCTTCACATCGGTTCACCTCCATCTCATATGATTTTGATTCGTGAAGCCACTCCCAAAATCAATATCTTTTCACATTGGGGCACCTTGTCCTTGCTACATGACGTTAAACTGTACAACACCTTTTGTCCTATATGACAGTAAACTACAACATTCTATGATGTCCTCACCTGAGAGGAAATCATTATTTACATTGATACCCAATCATGTTATATTTCAAAGACAATGTGCATACAAGGTAATGCCTGAACCTTTTATCTTGGGTCAAACCATCATTGCACTAAAGTCCCCTTTTTCACCCTTCACTTGTACGAACCAAATCTGTACAAAGGGTATTTCAAGAACTACATGAGGCTTGATTATCATCCTTATGTGATACGTAGGAAAGATCGAGCATCCCTCAAATCCAGCCCCAATTCTTTGGGCCTAACCCCAAATTCCAATTTTAGTCCTCTGGCTGAAAAGTCCCTATGAAAACACACACTGTGTATTCATTATTATGATCTGATCTCTATGAACCTAAACTATGATCTACCATACTTTCATCCCACACGACGTTAAAATTTATTTCAAGAACTATGTATGGCTTGATTTTCATCCTTATGGGATACATAGTGAAGTCCATCATCTGAATTCAGGACCCAATCACAACATGATTATGGTTAGCATTGGTCTTTGTATCTCTACATGCATTGAACAAATGACCATTTTTTATGTGTCATACTCCTAGTCTTAAGTACCTCCAGATCTTTATAACCCTTTTCTTGACTTCTGGTCACAAAATATCCAATTTTTGAGAGTTCGTTTTCCTAACTTTGCAGCACGTGCCCTTAGGCGGCCTTGCATAAACAGTCTACATAACAGACTTTTCAGCAAAAAGATACTATTATTTGACTATGCAGCCAATGCCCTTAGGCGGCCATGCATAATTCACCCCCCTAAAGGGTTTGTTAAATAATGGTAACTTCATTCTGGGAAAGAAAACCTCTTTTGTCCTTAGTTGTCTTAACGACAATATATAAGGATCCACAAAAAATATCCATCCTTAACATATTCGCCCCATGTTCTTTTTCATGATCTGAAAGTATTCAAGTCTATGGTTTATATTTCTCTTCCCTACGTTTGGGTCAGACCTTTGTAGGAGTGACATTTATCCAGTTCTTAGACGATATTGCTTGGAAATATCTTCTCCATATTATAGTACCTCTCTCCATATAGCAAACTCTATGCTTTGGAAAATTCGAATCTCCATAAACTTCCACTGGCTTTTAACACTAGAAAAGTAAATTTCTGAGAGTTCTTTTTTCCTGACTATGCAGCACGTGCCCTTAGGTGGACTTGCATAAACAGTCTACATAACAGACTTGTCAGCCAAAAGATACTATTATTTGACTATGCAGCCAATGCCCTTAGGCGGCCCTGCATAATTCAACCCCCTAACGGGTTTGTTAAATAATGGTAACTTCATTCTTGGGAACTACTTCTTATAATGCCTTTTAGCCCTTTTTCGTATCATTCCCCAGATTCAAAATTTCTTAATCCATAGTTTACATGTTTTAATTCATATTTGAGTGTGGTAAAATGTTTTCAGATAAGTTATCAATTAATTGAGTCAATTTTAACCCATTCGGTCAAATCTATTTCGACCTTAAGCATTAGCCTTTTTATGTCCGACGTGCATGAATTTAAACTGCCCACAAAATACAGGGGAACTCTAAACAAAAGTCAAGTTCCAACTCACTAAACATACATTTTGTATGATTTAGGTAATATTGAGCAATTAAAAGATTCAAAGTTTGTAGTGTTATTTATAATAATCCTTGTAAAAATCAAACTATGCTTACTAGGCCCATTGGCTTAGGTAAAAATCTAAAGCAGGTAGCAAAGGAAAATGTGTGCATAAATGATTGAGGATAAAAGCGTTTTTTCCATTTGATGCACAAGAATTAGAAGGATATCCACAAACTGGATTCTCTTCTCTTTTCTAGGAATTACAAGAGGCTGTCAACATAAGTTTTCACTTGATGTACAACATCCTGAGCTTCATTAGTAGCCACTTAAAGCTCATGAACTTGACCAACTTCACTCTTTTGAACCTGATGGAGTTCTTTCTTGGCATCCACGATGGATTTCATACCACTCGTTTGTTCTCCCTCCAGTGAATTGTTAAGTTGGTCAAGTTCCCCAGTAACAAAATCTAACTGTTGTTGAAGATGCATCTGTTGGACGACTTTATCTTTGATCTTATGCTTCATATCCTTCATCTTGGCAGCATAGTCAGCCTCAGATCGGGATACCACAACCTCAAATTCACTGATATTGGTAGACAGCTTCACCCTAGTTAGATCATCACGACACTTTTTCTCCTGCTCCCTTCTTAAGATGAATTGTTTCACTGTGGCATGTATCTTTTGATATCCAAAACCGCCAAGTCCCAGCATGAAAAACAGGGATGACAGTCATAGGATATTTGATAAAAGCTCTTCAAGAGGCACTTCAGATATGATTTTCCATATATTTTTCCATGCCTTGCATCATGCAAATTGGAGAACCTTTTGTAATTCTGGATCTGACTCAGCATCACTGTCATAGGGGGGAATGTAATCTGGGATTAATGCACTTAAGGAAGTGCCCTATTCTGCTCCTTCCCCCCTGACCTATGCTTATTCACTTTCAATTCTCATTGGGGCAGAGGCTGAGGCCTCACCTCCAGATCTAGCCACTAAAATTGATGGCCCTGCATAATCAATTTAAAGATTTGGTTAGTTTCAAAGGATAACAAAAGTTAATTGATTGCCTTGCAAATTAAGTACAGTCACAAATATTGTTATCCCTTACCCAACGGTATATCAGAAACCTGAAAAAGATCCTCCCCATCTTTCCTAGATTCCATAGGATTTTCAGGATGAGTTTGAGGAAGCTCTACGGAGTTCAACTCCACTTGCGCTAATGTCTCTACAATAGTAGGGGTTTCTATACCCCCTTCAAGCATTGGTAGTTCAGCAGCTTGCTCGAATAGAGCTGCATATTTGAACCGATCATGATTAGACATGTAATAAGAAGTTATTTTTAACAGGACAAAGGATAACACTCACATCCATAATCTTCTAAATTACATGGTAATTTAACATGATTTATTAAATCTTCGAAATATGTGCCAAGTTCCATCATTTCATCTAATGTCATCTCATAATCCTGGTTAGTCTCACCAGTGAGAGCATTGGATGTGTCTTCTCGATGACCTTCATCCTGCGGTCCCTGACCCTAGACAACATCTTCAGATAAAATCATGGCAGTAGTTGCAATAGCCACCAAAAGCTCTAATGCAGGGGTTGAACCTGAAGTATCACAGAATGGAAGTCAGTCAATGTTTCATTCAAAATTTTATGAAGCATTGTTAACTTACCAGAAGTAGGTTCTTCTCTTCTTGAAATAGTAGCAGGAGGGATACTAGAAACAGATGCTGGCTCTTCTCCTGGAGCAGCCAAGTTAGCCTGAATTTGCGATTGTTCCACAACACCCTCTGTGGTCCTTAAAAGAGGGTCAGTCCTCTCTCTCAGAGGATAAATTGAAGAAGACCCTGAAATCCCTAGAAATATGAGAATCCTT
Organism: Viscum album; assembly: GCA_963277665.1. Classification (NCBI taxonomy): domain Eukaryota; kingdom Viridiplantae; phylum Streptophyta; class Magnoliopsida; order Santalales; family Viscaceae; genus Viscum; species Viscum album. The sequence continues at coordinate 1,317,470,212 of OY728119.1, read as the reverse complement.
TTCATGGGTATAGACTCCTGATTCTCCAAAGGACTTACCACTACTAATGAAGCGCTTATCTGTGGACTTCCTCCTTCGTTGCCTTTGCTTATTTGTTGTTTTGGGAGTATCGGTAGTCTCCCTTACAGGCACTTGAATTGGATAATGGAAGGCCATGTCCAACTCCTCATTCATGGCCTGCTGGCTTGGAGACATCTCGCCCAATTCGTGAGCAGATTCAGTAGCAGCCCCAATGGCAGTACCACCAGAGCTATATTGTGGTGAAGGAACCTTAATAGTTCCTTTCTTAGAAAACAGCAGGATGAAGAAAATAATTTCATTCAGTAACAAAGCATTTACAAATCAAGCTGCAATGAAAATAAGGAAAGAAAACTTACATCTTCAGGAGCCACGTAATCGTGCCACTCCTCATCTCCAGAACCACCAGTCCCCTTAGTGGCACCACAATCAATCATTTCCTTCACCCGCTTGGTGACATGAATGGAATCTTCAGTGGCATATATGAGCATTTACAGCTCTCTGATATAAGCCCACGCTTCATCGGGGTTATCCTTGTAATGGATATCTGTAGAAGACATAATATTCCCTATTCTAGGGAGGTGTAGCCCCTCGTACAAATCGAACCAGGAAGTTTCAGTGCCACAATATAGACTCTTCCATGTCTAGACAGCCTCTGGTCGTAGATATTCAGTATGTGTACCAGAAGGCTGTGAGGAAGGTCCTACAATCTTCGACTTCAACTTCTTCCCAGCTCATGCAACTACTGATAAAGAATAAGAAAATAATACTCGTGGCTTTATAAAATAATGGTGATTAAATTTCCATAATAAAGTAACTTTATGTGAGTTGATGGAGTGGTTCTTTTGATTCTGACTGGAGGATTATATCAGTCACGAGGACGCTTTTCCGCTTGTTGTGCCTCATCATCCCCATCCTGGGAATCCAGTGAGTTAGTCCTAGATGATGAATCTGGTGAATCAACTTCAAATGGGGAAGCATCACCTTCACGAGGAAGGGTTTATTTATCTATAGCACTCTTCCTTTTCCCCACCTGATAGACTGTGTTATTCAGCACCCCTCTAGGGTATGATGTTATCCAGTGCTCGGAATACCATGTAGTCAAGTTATATGCTACTTTTTCAACTGGTATCTCAAACACTGCCCCGGTCTTCTCCCTAGATGTCAGCAACCATAGTTTCCAGGAAACCATCAGATGTTTCTCTGACCTGACATGCACGTAGGGAGATACAATGGTCTTCTGTAAACACTTTAATTGACATGAAAATCTTTATGGAGCATAGGCCTCACATAAAATCTCTCCGTCAACTCTGGCAACCAGCACACCATCTCTACAGGCCAGCATGTATGCCCTCAAATCCATGCTGGTTGTTCCATCATCAACAAACCGCCTGGTTGGCGGATTTCTATAAAGAAAGAAATTAAATTCCTTATACATTCTCAACCTCACCTTCATGTCATTATATTTGAGAGCTAGTGGAGCAATTCCAGAGAATGCCTACACTGATGGCCTGAAATAACTTCTAGGGATTTGTACTCCATTATGTACATTATACGTCCAAAAGTGAGTGGCGATCCATCCCCATAAAACTTGGAATGATCCCACTATTCTTAAAGGAGACTTACCCATGAATACATGGAGTAAGATCTTGTGAATTGTTGCTAAAATGGGGGTATCCAACCCAACCATTTTCCCCTCAGCCAATTTAGCTGCGATAACGAAGGTCTCTGGCCTAACGCCTCCCTTCGAATCCCTGATTGGAAGAAGATAAACACTGAGCCACAAGGCCAAGAAGCCCACCAGACGAGTATTCTTTGGGATTACTTGATTCACCTCATATCCCCACTTCTCAAATTCCCATGCTTCTAGGGTCGGCCAGAATGTGCCAGGAGCACCCCTTTTCTCTGTTTTGGGGCAAGTGGTAGGATGGGTGGGACTCTTCTCCTTGGGCCCCTTCTTCTTGGATCCCTTGTCCTTCAACCCCTTTTCCTTCGGCTCCTTCTCCTACTTATCGATAAGAAATATATTCATCCATTCCTCTGGATGAATATCCTTTCTAGAATGAGTCAAGGAGGTCTCTGAACTCTTAATCTTGTGGAATATTTTCAATAATTCTCGATCCAAAGCCAGGGTCCTCTCCGAATCATTCCAAGTCACCTTGGGAGGGATAAATTTATCATACATATCACACAAAATTGGAGCCCCTGAGATCTTGTGGACATCCCACAAACTGATTCCTACTACTCCATGAGTCAGATGGAAATAATTGGTTTCTGGGCTCCAATGGCTAAGTATCTCCGGCACGAAGTTATCATACCTGTAAACATATGTTTTCCCAGCCCAGAAGGCTTCATATATCGCAACCCCTTTCAAATACTTGACAAACTATGCACAGGTTTGTCGCACCCAGTATGCCTATATCCAGGTTGGCTTCACACCTCCTCCAGGATGGAAGTCCCATCTCTTCTTCCAGCCTTTGGATTGATCCATCTGAGAATTTCGGAAGATTGAGGGATAACAATGTGGTTGTATCTCAGGCTTATGAGGTTTCAGATCTGGCGTACAAGGGATATGATGCATCATATGGGCCTTCTCCACTGTTCTAGCAGTTAAAAATGCTCCCCCACATGAAATATTTGCTGAAGTAAAGTTGGTATAATTATGAAACCAAGAAATTGGTAGATAGTTCTTTGTCTCTGGAATGGTAACTTCTCGTAGATGAACATATCCATACAAAGGCAGATAAATGCTCTGGGGAAGTCACGATGATACTTCTTCAAATACTTAGCCAAATCTGGCAGAGTGCTATCGCAGACGGTATAGTAATCATGGCCAATGATGCTCATCATATCATCAAGTCGCTTGCTTTCCAGTTCATCAGTCATTCCGATTCTCTTGGGTTCCATTGAATCTGAACAAAAGTTGAATGAATTAACTCTTAAATGGGTTTATTTTTCCTAAAATTTGTGAAGAACTTAAAAAAAATTCAAAAAAATTGCAAAGGAATTAAGGTGCGCAAGTATAATTCTATCGCGCGAGTATTATGTGTCACACAAGTTTTTGGTGCGTAGGTATCGCCGCGCAAGTCCAAATACCTTGACAGCAGCGCGACAACGAAGAAACAGCGAAAAACAAGTAACTTGCGCGACCAAGGTAACTTGCGCAGCGAGAGCTCGAAAATTTGAAATCCGGTAGCTTTGCGCGAGAATGACCGTGTATTTATAGGCCAGGACACACCCTTGCGCGTCGATGCCTACGCGGTTCAAAACTTGAGTGCCGCCCTCTGCGCGCTCAACACTTGTGCACCGCCTTTCCTTTGGTTTTCTTCTTTTCCTCAGAGTGACATCCTCATTTCTTTAGGATCCAACTCTGAGGGGGGACTTTTGTTGACGGTCCTTTCCATCACAGAGTCTAAACGAATGGAAAGGGAAATGCCTTAGCATAAAGTGATTCATCATTTAAAGAAAATATAACAAATCAACAAAGTCATGAACAAGGAGTCATTTACACTTGGGTCGTGCAATTTCCACCAAGGTCGTGCATGTATACGTGCGCGATGCCCAGTGGTTGCACAGGTGACTTGCGCGCCCTCTTTGAAATTTCACCCAGGGTCTATCTACCCTATAAATACCCCTGTGGCCCCCCCCATAAAAAATAAAAAATTCTAGAACCTTATATTTGAGCTCCCAATGCCCTAGTCTCTTCTCAAAGCTTTCGAACACTTCTAAGGTAATTTCTTACCTAGAACAAAAGATCTAAAGAGGGGGATTAAGGCATAAGTGTTGAAACTCATCAACACTTGCGCGCCTGGGTGGCCAGCCCTTAAGGGAAATGGCCACACTTGCGTGCCGCCTTACCCCTTCCACATAACTTGCATGCCTCTCTTCTGGAAGTCTCTTGGGGTAGTATTAAGGGCTTGAGCCAAGCCTCACCCAAGTTCTACCCTAAGGATTATCTGTCGCGCAAGTACCCATGTGTCGCGTAGGTACACCTGCGTGACCAGGAATTGCGCGCCCACAAAGTACTTGCACGCCCATGCAATACTTGCACTCCCCTCTCTTTTTGGGTGCCATTACAGCCCATTTCACCCCTCTTACACCTATCCAACTCTCCTATTCAAGATTAAGCCTTCAAAACTCTCTCCAAAGCCATTCATGGCTTGATTTCTTTGTTGGATTCCTTATCTGAAAATAATTCAGTGGAATATCTCTTCAAACCTAGTGATTTAAATATCCTCATGTCACTAAGGTCAGATATTTCATTCATTCAACCCCATCCTTTAAGATGAGAGAATCCTTAACCTGGGCCTCCTTTTCAGAAGTATGCCCTAGTCCAAATTCTCACTAATCTAGGAATCCTCCTTATAAGTAAGCCCCAGTCATAATTCCCTTAACCTGGGCTTCCTTTTCAGGAATAATCCCCAGTATCAAATTCTAAAAATATGGGCATCCTCCTTAGGAGTAAGCCCCAAGTCCCTTAACCTGGGCAGCCTTCTTAGGAGTAAGCCCCGGTCTAAATTTCTCTTAAACATTATTAATTTACTTTTGATCTGGGCATCCTTATCATGAGTAAAACGCAATCATAAGTCCCCTCCTAACTTGGGCATCTTCCTTAGGAGTAAGCCCCAAGATTAGAGTATCCAAATCTCTATAAAGTATATACACCTTTTTGGACCTTGTTCATGGGTTTCTTCCCTGAAGTAAAACCCAATACTCATCTATTTTGGGAAGTCATACATACATAATCCCCACATCGTTGCATCTTTCGTGGTATAATTGTCTGGTTTCACCAATACCTCTTGTTTCTCACACTGAGCATGACTCAAGTGAGCCTAGAGTGTAAAAGTAATCATGACATCTTTCTTTGAGCCATCAATCATGCATAAATATCATACTCCCTCACTCGAACTACGTGGGTTCTGATTTCTTTTCTAAATAAATGATACGTAGGTAGCCCATCTGCGGGTACGATCCCAACTCTGAAATAATTCATGTCCTTCTAAATGACAAATAAACTTCAAGTGCCCCACTGAGTAGCTTTAAAACTAGAATGGTCATCATAATGACCAAGAGACTTTTATGTATTGAAGGATACCATTGACTAAGAATCTCTAACAAATACAAATAATTCTCTATCCATGATGAACCTTGAATACATATAAAAGATTTTCTAAATTTCCTACATATCAATCATTGATTGTCATATCTAAAGGAAAGCTCATTTTATACTTGTTAATGTAACAAGGATTCACGAACGTAACTTAAATCTATAAAGAGAGTCCCATAGTAGACAATAATTCCCCTCAAAAAGGTGTGATGAGTCCGACCTCCCATCCTCTCGACCAATGCAAATTCCTAAGCCTCATCAGTCCACAACTAATGAGAACCTACCTTTGGAAAGTAGGTCCAAATGGATATGGAATCATTGTATGTTTCCGGTTCTACGAACAAAACCGTTAGAAACTGATTGGAATGTTTGAACCTTCAATCAATAAGGTCATCCCCAATTCTAGAGAGAACAATTATTCCAATGTTATGCTATCATGGATAATATTTTTTGATTCCTTTAGGATTCATGTCTTATGAACCACTATGATTTATTCCATGATTCATGTTCATAATCTATTATATGCTATGTAAGGTTTTATAATGTTAAACTCATGTTCTCATACCATTGTTCTCATATTATACTTAAGTGGTAATTAATATATCCCTTGCTTACCCATATTGAGTATCTTAGATCACCCATTCTTATGTTTCCTTTATCTGGGATATGAAGAAAGATTTTAAATATGAAATTTCTAATAAGTGTACTAGTTATGAAGAAATAAGTGGGAGATGCTGTAGATCTATTATGAATAATTTGTTTATGTATCTATGTTTCAAACGACAATACATCTATATGATTCCCGCACGGATAAAAATGCTATATATTGAATATTCATCTAATAAGATGTAATATTTATTTATGAAAAGTATGGGTCACTATAATGATATAATTTTAGGATATATATTACTATAGGAAAATATCATAAATATTTTGGTAAGTTATAGATTATGTGTTTATCTTACAAATAAATCACTGTCTCAATACTACAAGTGAACATTGTTTTAGAACATATGCATATTGGGGTAGTAACCTCAAAAAGAGTGGGTTGAGTATATCTCGACTACTATTCTATATATAGTGAATGAGACCTTACTGTGAACCTGGTTTGATACTCAATTTGGATTTTTTTAGGTTAATTCACATTTTTCTTAATGAACCATTATGATGAATGGGATTATATAACCTATGATAACCTATTATATTGGTTTGTAATATGGGATAAACCTAACATGTCACGAGAAGAAAAGTCTAAGGTTGTTTACAAGTTTAAAGTCATATATACCCTATTTTAGGTTTCATGTGATTAATTATTATGTTTTTAAATATATTTTATGGGACCTTAATGGGAATAAAACCCTTTTTTAGTATATGTTTTAGTGAAAATGTTATTTAAGGAAGAAGTATTTTATATTTTATAGGAATTTGTTGAAAGTTATTGATAACATTTAATTTTAATATGATATTTTATGTTAATATGGTTAATTGGGATAAAAGTATTATCATATTTTTTTGAATATATGTTTTATCATATAGATAACCATGGGGTTATATTTTGAAAATAAATTTCAAGTTATATTTTAGAATAATATTTGATTTTATTACGGATTTATGGTGATTAAGATTTTTTTATGGGAAATATTATCATATTTTATAGATTATATGATATGACATAATTTTTTTGTCATATGACTTTATGAGTTATTATGTTGTTCGAAGATAAATATTAAATTGATCTCAAAGTAATATGTGATCAAAAATTTCACATTATTCGGGTTTCAAATTGGTCAGGAATATATTTTAGGTGGTTTAAGGTTAGTTATTTATGGAATTATTTTATTTTATCTTTATCTGTTATTTTTCAGGTTTAATATAATAATGTATCATATTTTTTCATATTAAATAACTTGTTCTAATGATGATGGTTTTGGTAAATATTTAGTGACATAAGGAATGGTTTTCTATTATTTTATGGATATCATGATCTGTTAAAACATAATTTTTGTGCTTTAAGTATGAAAAACTAATCTCGAATTTTCATTTATTAGAGTAAAAGATTATGTTATAATCAATTGAAGCCCAACCAAATGGAGAGATTTTTATTATGAAATGAAAATAAATAATATAAGTATATTTTATCATGTTATCTATCTTAAAAGTAAACTAAAACCTCAACGTGGGGAAAATGATATTGAAATAAAAAATTTATTCCTTTAACTTCATATATGATGAATTGATGGTCTTTTATCCCCATACTAATTTATGGTTTTGTGTTCATTAACTCTCTCATGACCATGTTATCTACCATTATATATCAATCCTTGGACATTGTTTTTCTCCTCTACATATTTATATTATAATTCCAGTAAAATATTATATATAATTTCAATAACTTCATCCTTTATACGTCCCACATATGGTATGAACGTGTCATATCACTTTGAGGGGGTAGTAGTTCGCACTTCCTCAAATGAAATTATCGTGTTTACCCATAATGGAAACCATATAGGTATGATATAAATAAAAAATAAAGAAGAATAAAGAAAACATAAACATAATATATATAATATATAAATATAGTACCATCATAATGGCCACCATGAGATGCGGTAGGAGATAATTGAACAATCATCATTTCGTGAGACATTAGTTTTTTCATCCACGTAAACAGTATGTTCTCCACCTATTAGATGAAGGTGTGTGTAAGTGTTGTTATAATAATTCTCATAAAAATATCCTAGTATATTGAGGATACTGATGTTGTTATAAAAGAAAATAATAAAAATATTTTAGGGGTTGGAGATGTAAAATAAATAAAATAAGTTAAGAGGAACCGTTACCATTAATTTGGGTAGCTCCCTTTTGTTTGAACCAAAAGGACTTCTTGATGTGCCTTCTGCCTAAGGTAAGGCTTCTAGGAGGAGTATAGGGATCTTGAGAGATTATTTGGGTAGGGGTTGGATGAGCCAAGGGGCTTCATAGGTGTGATGAATGATTAATAAGTGAGCACTTTTTATAAGGGGGAGGAGGGGTTCTTTAGGAAAGTATGAAAATCTTATTTTATTATATAATGATATTCAGTTTCTAAAGGTCCAAAACTAATTAAGGTCAAATATAGGATGACTCGTGGTCGAAATAAAATCATCCAATTTTGATTGGATAGGTTTTGGATGTTATCTTAATATTTATAATCTTATTTATTTAAATCATTTATTAATGATGTAAATATTGCATCATTATTGTGTCATAAATAATTTAATTTATTTGATGTCTAAAAAATTATAAAAAAAATACCATGATATAGGAAATATTTTTAGATTTTTAATGAATATTTATAGTTGAAAGGATAATTTATATAACTCCATGTAAAAATTAATTTACTAAAAATATTTGTTTGTGTCATTTTTTCCATTACTTTAAGTTAATTAATCTAAAGTGTCTTTATCACTCATAAGTGGCTCCATGGGGTCCCAAAATCGACCCAAATATGCTAATGGTCGTAAATGACTCAACTAATAAGGTCAGGATAAGTGTTAATGTAATTTTGTATTATTATGACATTATTTTTACCTCGAATTACCCTATTTACGTTTAACAGCGGTAAATAAAAGTCAACAGTTACTATTCACCAAAAATTATTTTCATCTTATTAAACCAAATTTTACTTACTAATAACAACCATTTATGTTGTATTTTTGAAATTTAATTCAAATAAGTGGTAAAATTTCATTCAAAAGAAAAATTCGGTTTTTTAACTACTACTAAGTGGTTTCACTATTCATCAAAAATTGAAGTTTTTTCAGAAAAATACCAAAAATTCAGCCTAAGATATATTTGATATTCCGAATTCAAAAATGATGTCTATTTTACCAAATTCGAAACATATAAGTCACGTTAATTAATTTAAAATTAATTCCTGTCGTCAAAACAAATAGTGTGTTTTTAAGAAACAATAACTATCAAAAGATTGATACCTGTTTATGTCTAATTTCAAAGTGAAATTAATTACAATGACCAAAATTGTATTAAATGGTAAAAATATATTAAAATTAAACTTTAAAACCAATTAAAAAGATAATATAACCATATAAATATATTAGATTAAAAGACACTTTTGAATTAAATTACAGTATTTTTCACTATTCATTAAAAATGAACTTTATCAGAAAAATACCAAAACATTTTCCAAAGTAAATTCTGATGTCCCAAATCTAAAGAATAATTTTATTTTATCAAATATAACATATAAAAATGACCATAAATATATTTAATGAGGGTTCTCCATCAAAAGGCGGTAAATCGACCTTTTACAGAATATTAGAGTATTTATGTTTAAAATTAGATTCCTTCATATTTTAAGCCTCTAATTTTTTTTGAATAAATGTAAAAACATTTAAAAAACATGTATAATCGTTTTTTAGTTAGTTTTTTTCATTACTTCCATTACCATGACTAGACATTAACTACCATTTAAAATAATAATAATAAATTATTATTTTTGAGTATAACTCAATGTTGTGTGCAACGTAACATTTCAAAGAAACATGTTGTTGTGTATCGAGTACGCGATAAAACATAGCATCCCCTTTAAAGTAAAATTAATATTTAATTCACAAATATTAATAAATATGAAAACTTTATATTCTTTATTTACCTGGGATGTTACATCCTTCTTCCCTTTTGGGAATTGCATCCTCAAAATTTTAAAATTGTGCATGGAAACTACATTGAAAGTCCCACATCGGAAAAAGAGTCAATAAAGCTATAACTTTAAAATAAATAAAGATATATACAATGGTCACCTGTGAGAATAGATACTAGGATTCCATGACAACATAGATATGGAAGATAAAATAACTCCCATAGATTAATAGAGAGTGATAGAGAACTTGATCATAAAAAGTTAACCACCACAATAACATAAATTTGTGGTTGGGTAAAAGTCTGATGATAAAAGATATCTTATAATTATTTTACTTCAAGATCCTTTTCATAGAGTTGATGGCACAAGATCCTCAACTCAGTTGGTGAGGACTCGCTAGGTGCATCCTAGAGACCCGAGATCAAATCCGGGTGGAGGCATATTTCTGGTAATGTAGAAGGTACTGTAGCAGTACTGTAGCAGGCACTGTAGAAGGAACTGTATCAGGCATTGTTCGGTACTGTAGTAGCCAGAACTATTCTTCCATCTGGGCCTTTGGGCCACCTATTTGGTCCTCGAGTCCTGCAAGGATTTTTGGCCACCCAAGGCCTTCAGGCCAGTTGATTCTCAAGGCCTTTAGGCCACCTTAAGGTCTTCGGGCAACCCCAAGGACTTCGGGCCACATGAATGCAGGCCCTAGACAGACTAAAAAAAGGAGTATCCCCAGATGAGGATTCAGATCAGGTGCACTCACCAGAGCAAAGCCAAATGGATTGTCAGAATGAGAGGGTATAACTATGACATCAGTACCAGCCTGTGCTTTCATGGGAAGCCTAGCCAGATGGTCATGCAAAGGTGGAGAGATACAATCAAGATTTAGATGCTGGGGAGGGGTAGTTCATTGTAGATAGTCTGGTTGAATTCCCTTAGACCTTTGGTTCATGTAATCCCCTAAGCCTATGGGCCATGTAATATCTGAGCCTACGAGCCTTGTAAGGGTTCCCCCTCATCCCTTGAAAGGGGGGTTATCAAAAATCAATAAAAAATGAAGGCCTTCGGGCCATTCAGGCATAGAGTTGATGAATTTTATTAATAACAAGAAAAAGATTTTAAGGAAATATACTTACTTTTAATATATAATTTCATTCTTTAATAAAATTATACCACAAACTCATCTTTTCTAAAAGAGGTAATTATTCAAGATGACTTGGTCACACCTGAAGTGCTAAAATCAACGTCTAGAGTATCACATAATCTACAGAAGAAGAACTATATATTTCCCATATATTTAGACCTAAACCAAAACCAGAATTGGTTAGTAGTAGATCAGATAATCTCCAAAAGTATAATCTTTTACAAAAAGAAAAACTACTCTTAATATTCAATATTTGTCAAATAATACTCAAAGTTTAAGAAAGACCATTCGATATACAATTTTACTTAAAATTATTCAAAATAATCCAAAATAATATTGAAACCCAAAACTCAGAAGTATTTTATCACATAGTCTTCCATAGTAAATCTTAACATTTATCTCAAAATAAAACCAACTACTCTTAATGTCTCATACTAAAGTGTAATTAACCAAATCACATATTCTCTATGATAGGTTAATCATTTCCATAAAAAACCCAAATCACCATATGTCCATAATAAAAACATATATATGTTTCCAAAATAATATTTCAACTATTACTCCACAAATTAAATCCCAAGGCATTCTATTTTCCTTAAGCATACAGTGTTCCCAAAAGAGAGAATGCCTCCTAAAATAACATTTATCACTTAATCACCAAATCATTTTCTTATACAGAGAATGTCAATTTTATAAAACATATAATCCCAAATAAACTTATTATTGATCAATAAAATAAATTAACTAAAAACACTTAGTCATACTAACCAGGGACTTCACATAGTCTAGTGGTAGGCGATAAATCCCAATCACACTTTGGTTGTGGGTTCAATTCCCACAGCTTTGTCTGACGCAAAGGGTTGTCACACAATCTGCATTTTATCCTGTTTCAAAAACTATACAATTTCATAACATTCCAAAAAAAGAAAAATTCCTCAAAAATAACTGTAACATAATTTATCCTTAAAGGTTATCTAATACCTATCATTTTGCAGCCCAAAAATTTAATAACCATTTATCACTTCTAAAATAGCTATTACTCTTTATATTATGTTAACCATTATGGTTATGTCACTTATTGTTAAATAAAACCCTAACCTCTAAAGTTATCTAAACTGACATCTGATACCAATTATAAGGACCCATCTTTAAACATTACATAATCTTGAATTAAATGAATAATTCACATTGAGGATCTTTTCAGGTATAGAGTATTAGAGAATTAGGACATAAATATTACATAAAAACATGAAAATTACATATAGAAATTACTACTCAGTATCCATTTTGATAAAATAAAAACTAGTAAAAAAATAGAGACATGTCTAGTTCCATGTTTTAGACAGAATGACTTTCCCTTGATCTCATCCTTGACCCTATTCATCTTTATGTCCTGTAAAAAACATTTCAAAACATGGGATGAGCTTAAAAGGCTCAGTAAGGGTTATAAAATAATGAATAGAAACATTAACCCATGAATAAATAAAAATCTATGAAAACATACTTTCCAACCATAACATACCTCATGAAATCATAAGATTTATGAATAACATAAAGAAATCATAAATCATAAAGGTAACTTATGGCAGTCATAAAATAAATACATTTTAGCTATCAAAACTACATAGGGGGTCACATTTGGAATACCCATCACAATATATTCCCTAAATCTCTTAGGAGAAACATTAATGTTTACCTCCATCATGTTACTCAATGCATTGGAGAGCAATATCGGGCTCACACGCCCTAGGTTTATCACGGAACCACCCGTATACGTAAACAATGCCAAATAACCATAATCATAACACATAACACAATAATATAAGAAAGATAAAATTTCCACATTCCAATCACATTATATCAAATCAGGATATTGAAATAAAAAATTATTTATCAACCCATTTCCAAAACCATTAAAAAAATTTAATAAAGAGATTTTTGAATCAAAGTGTCCCATACCACTTTGAAGATTTTAAGTAAATTTTCATTTGAAAACATTAATTTACATATAAATAAATACTTAAAACCATTTTATTAAAACCTAGAAATTAATGATAAAGATTTAGAAGAATAAATATTTAAAACATTTAAAAATACACTTTAGTTAAAGAGTTTTAAACAAACTAAGAGACGCTTGAATACAAATAATTGAGGAATAAAATTTAATCAAGAACTTTATAGTATCATGAGAATAAAGTGATTCATGATATAATATTCCAAAGGAAATTATTTACACCACGTAAGATTTAATAGGTGCATAACAACAATGAAGTCTCAATGGAATGTAAATTGAGTCCAAATCCCTTATAAAGATGGTATCCTTAGATTAAGGATAAATCAATGACATAATTATGTGTGAAAAATATAAATACACCCAATATAAAGGTATATTAAGTGTAAGACAATCGGAGGGTTTTCACACATATTTATAGCACAACATAATCAAGAAGTAGAAGTTTAACCCAAGAAATTGAAATTGGGAAAAAAAGTTTCCCTTACAGAAATTCGAGAGCCTAATGGCATCACTTTAAAATTCATAAAATGAGTTGATGAGAGAGTAAAGGGTATCTAATCACATGGACATAAAATTTATAGCAATATGGATATATAAGAACATATCCCAACATAATAATATGTAAATTAAAATACATAACAAGAAGAAGTCTTTAAAAAAAGAGAAGGGTGAAAGGCTCCCTTACCGATTTGGTAACTTACGAAACATACACCCCATGAAATAAGGATCATAAAATGAAGATGTAAATACAAATAAATTGAAGTATATTACACATATAATACAATCATGGGTAGTAAATACACCACACAAAAGGAAATAGTGAAAAATGTAGCATGAATTCTTACAGGAATAAAAAGTGAGATAAAAACCCCTTACCACGTTGTAATCAATTGAGGTGTAAGACCAAAAGTTAATAATCACCAAATTAATCACAGAATAACATGAATATAAAGAGAACCATGATAATATATATTAAATGTCAGTACACATTACAACATATTCAATAAATTAGTGGAGAACAATGGAAATATCATGGAATTAAAAGTGAGATAAGAAACCTCCTTACCTCATATCCGACTTGACTTGTTTGTTCCTTGTTCTTACCGAATAATAAACTTAAGTTAATTTATAATTGATTAAGAACCCATTTTAAAGTTTATTATTCCTTTTATATCACTTATTACCATGTTATAAAAATAAGTAATCATTTATGTTAATAAAGTTTGTTTTGTTGATATTTCGTACTTAAGTAAAAAATAAACACCTTATAATTACAAGTTGTCCATGTGGTCAGGATTCCATTATATACAAAATTATATTCATGATTTAGATATAATATATATCATATATATCCAGTATATATATGTATTTATAATATTATATAACATTTTGAGATAAGAAATGAAATGCACCGTTCATGGAGACGGTAAGCCATACGTACGCATGAACGCTACTTTCATTTCTTTTTCGTATTTTAATTGAATGAAAAAATAATAATACATAGTTATATTATAATTAAAGAATAATATTATATGTAATTTCAATAACTCAATCCTTTATATGTCTCACATATGGTATGAATGAGTTATATCACTTTGAGGGGGCGGTAGTTTGCACTTCCTCAAATGAAATTATCGTGTTTACCCATAATGGAAACCATAAACATATGATATAAATGGGAAATAGAGAATTATAAAGAAAAACTAAACATAATATATATCATATATTAATAGATAACCATCATAATGGCCACCATGATAGGCGGTAGGATATAATTGAACAATCATCGTTTCGTGAGGCTTTAGTTTGTCATCCACAGAAACAGTATGTTCTTCACCGATTAGATGGAGGTGTGTGTATGTGTAGTTCTAATAATTCTCAGAACAAAATCATAGTATATTGAGGATGCTGTTGTTTTTATAAAATAAAAGAATAAAAAGTGTTTAGGTTTGGAGAAGTAAAGTAAAGAAAATAAATTAAGAGGAACTGTTACCTTTAATTTGGGTAACTCCCTTTTGTTTAAACCAAAAGGACTTCTTGAAGTGCCTTATGCCTAAGGTAAGGCTTCTAGGAGGAGTATAGGGATCTTTAGAGATTGTTTGGGTAGGGTTTGGATGATACAAGGGGCTTCAGATGTGTGAGGAATGAGTAATAAGTGAGGTCTTTTTATAAGGGGGAGGAGGGGTTCTTTAGGAAAGTGTGAAAATATTATTTTATTATATAATGATATTCAGTTTCTAAAGGTCCAAAACTAATTAAATTAAAAGATAAGATTACTCATGGTAAAAATAAAATTATCCAATAATAATTGGACAGGTTTTGGATGTTATTATAATATTTATAATCTTATTTATTTAAATCATTTATTAATGAGGTAAATACTTCATCATTATTGTGTCATAAATAATTTAATTTGTTTGATTTCTAAAAAATTATAAAAAAAGTACCATGATATAGGAAATATTTTTAGCTTTACAATGAATATTTATAGTTGAAATGATAATTTATATAACCCCATGTAAAAATTAATTTACTAAAAGATATTTGTTTATGTCATTTTTGTCATTACTTTATGTTAATTAATCTAAAGTGTCATTATCACTCATAAGTGGCTCCATGGGGTCACAAAATCGACCCAAAGATGTTCATGGTAATAAATAAATAAAAAACAATGTTAGGGGAAGTTTTAAGGTAATTTTTTTTATTATGATATTTTTTTTACCTTGAATTACCCTATTTACCTTTAACCGCGGTAAATAAAAGTCAAAAGTTACTATTCATAAAAAATTATTTTCATCTTATTGAACCAAATTTTACTTACTAATAACAACCATGTATGTCGAATTTTCAAAATTTAATTCACAGAAGCGTTAAAATTTCATTTAAAAGAAAAAGTCAGTTTTTTAACTACTACTAAGTGGTTTCACTATTCATCAAAAATTGATGTTTTTCAGAAAAATAACTAAAATTAAGCCTAATAAATATTTGATATTAAAAATTCGAAAATTATATCTATTTTAGAAAATTAAAAACATATAAGTCGCATTAATTAATTTAAAATTCATTCCCACTGTCAAAACAAATAGCGTGTTTTTAAGAAATAATAACTATCAAAAGATTAATACTTGTTTATGTCCAATTTAAAAGTTAAATTATTTACAATGACCAAAATTGGATTAAATGGTAAAAATATATTATAATTACACTTTAAAACCAATTAAAAAAAATATAACCTTATAAATAAATTAGAATAAAAGACACTTTTGAATTAAAATACAGTATTTTTCACTATTCATTATAAAATGAACTTTATCAAAAAAATACAAAAAATTTACCCAAATTAAATTATGATGTCTCGAATCTAAAGAAGAATTTTATTTTGTCAAATATAACATATAAAAATTACCAAAATTATATTTATAGAGGATTCACCATCAAAAGGCAGTAAATCGACCTTTTACTGAATATTAGAGTATTTATACTTAAAATTAGAT
Source organism: Viscum album (assembly GCA_963277665.1). NCBI lineage: Eukaryota > Viridiplantae > Streptophyta > Magnoliopsida > Santalales > Viscaceae > Viscum > Viscum album. Next base: position 1,317,453,802 of record OY728119.1, on the reverse strand, counting down.
TCATTCATATTTTAAGCATCTAAAATTTATTGGATAAATGTAAAAACATTTAAAAAACATGTATAATCATTTTTAGTTAGTGTTTTTCATTCCCTCCATTACCACGACTAGGCGTTAACTACCATTTAAAATAATAATATTATATTATTATTTTTCAGTATAACTCAATGTTGTGTGCAACATAATATTTCAAAGAAACATGTTGTTGTGTATCAGGTACGCCATCGAACATAGCATCCCCATTAAAGTAAAATTAATATTTAATTCACAAATATTAATAAATATGAAAACTTCATATTCTTTATTTACCTTGGATGTTACACATTTATTTTTTTTAAATTCCCTAGAATTTAATTATAGGAACCGGTATTCGTAAAATACCATTCCAAGGGTCCTTGAGATGGGATAAAAAATAGGTCTTTCAAGGAATAGGTGATCATATTTACTAATTAATTAAGATTTATTTTTTCTTATAATTTCTATAAATATATTATACCAATAAAAAATGAATACAATATAGTAAACATACTTATATGTTGTTATTATTATGTTTTAACTATTTTTATCCTCTTTTATAACCAACATAAAATGAAAACATCGCTCGTGTGTACGTAGGACTTACAGTTTCTTCATAGCGGTGCAATTATTTTTACACTAATATTTTATTTTTATGGTTATAAATATGGAACTAGTGAATATTTATGATATTTATGATATAATTATTTTCATATGATTATAAAATATCATCAACCATCTTACCATTTAATCCAATAAAAAATGATAACATCACTCGCGTGTATGTATGGACTACCATGCCCATGAAGTGATGCAGTTCATTTTTACTATCATAATTTCATGTATGGTTATAAATATATATATATATATAATGAATATATATGGTATTTATTTAATATTTAATAATTTTTATATGATTTAACAATAACCAAGGTGCACTTACCGAAACCATGAAACCAAAACATGTGTAGAAAATGGACACGTTTTCACCCAAATATCCATTTTAAGGAAGAATTATTAATAAAAGGAAAAATGTAAATTATAAAATAATGGTACATTTATTGTTATGTATGAATATGGTTCTATAATAAGTTTATAATAAATATATAATTTATTATACAAGAGTCTTGAATTTGTATGAAGAAATACAAGGCTTGAGGTAAGTTCTTATCATCTAAAATTATCTTCTTTGGGGCATATGTTATGTTATGCACCTATATTATTTTTTGAATTGTATATAAAGGAACATTGAAATGTTATATCATGAATATTATTATGTTCATGATAATTAATGATTCATTTTAAGTTATTATTTCATGGGACTTATGATTCAAAAGTTTCCAATCTGGTGAGGGATTTATATTTCTATGCATTCTTGCTTATGCTTGAAAATCCATTGAGGAAATTATATGATCCTTATCTAACAATCCCCTTTAATTTTTATGATCCTCTATTTGTTTCTATAAATTATAGTTTTTACTTTCATTTTCCACTCTTTAGTTACTTAAGAGACTGAATTATTTTTTAAAGAAACTAACTTTGTTTTCTACTCAACCAAGTATCATTTTCTTATAAATCCATATTTTATTTAAAATATTTTAAAGAAAATTTTAACTATTATAAAATTAATAATTAAAGAAAATTTTATCCATGGTTTGATTTCTATAATTTTTTTAAAATGAATCGTATTTTATTTTCCCAGTGAGGTACTTTTTTACCAACGGTGTGAGCATAATATTTATTTTAACATACACCGCATGAATTAATTTTAGTATTTTCACAACTAATATTTTATTTGATTTAGTATTTACAATTTTCCATGGTTCAATCTAAAGAAAATACATTTCATTATAATTTATAATTTTTTATGTTTTGAGTACGTGATTTCAAATTGAAATGTTTATTTTCCTTAAGAAATTTTCTAGTGATATATTTAAAATATTTTCATCCATGTCAATATCCTTTAAAGAATATTTTCATGTAATAATGATATACCATAATTAAACCTTCCACCATATATCTTGGGATGGTTTATGATTAGTTTGATTCAGGAAAGTATTGAAATTATATGTGTTATATTTTCTAATATGAACAATTATTGATTGATAAGGCTTATTTGTAAAGTTGTATTATTTATTCATATCATGAATGAATTTAAATTATTATCTTATAAGTTTTCCTTAAGTTATATATACCCTTTATGTATTGATAGGTTTCTTGAAATAAAAAGGGTTGGGTATTTGGCCCATATCATACCCATTGATGTATTATATCTTGTCATAAGGTCTTGACTGTATGTTTAAGATGTAAAAAATTACTAATTCATTTATTATGAAATAAATTATTGATTTCCATGTGATTATTCAAATATTTATGATATCCATGGATAAGTTTCAAGATCACGTGATTATTTATATGACATTATTTTATAATAATTTATTCCTGCCATATTGTTCATGCCTTGTTTAGCTTTCATTATATGTATTCCCATAATGGGTATCTAAGAGCACTACTTTCATATGTTTATTTTACCCAGGATTCCAAGAAGTGTTTTATGATTGAAATATAATGATGGAATAATTTTTTTTGTAAAATATAATATAATATTTTATTTTATGTTTTCAAATATTACATGGTATTAAAGAATGTATCTTGTTTACCAAGACTAATAAAATCTTCGATCCCTTTGAGATCACTAGTATCTGGTTCTATTAGAAAAAAGTAACCACTGAGTCTGTGCTACCCGAGTCATGTCCTTTATAGAATATGTTGTATATGAAACCTAACTATGGGTGTAGTGCTATGCAGTAATAAACCTTTCTCACCTTTTATTGGATCAAGAATGTCCCGATAAACCTTGAGGATAGTTTTATTCCTCAACCAATCCTTTAAAAAATATGTAATGGAAAGATCTTTAGGATAACATAATATAAATTCTATAACTCCAAAGGAATTTATCTTTAGTGCATGTAAATAATATGACATCTTTCAGTTATTCTCATATGCTTGTGGATAATTTATGAATTTTACATCATCGACCACACCAACTCTAGTCCCATCAGCAAAAAATATATAATCTTAGGCTAATATAAGGGTGACCTAAAATTTCTATAGTAGAGTTACGCAAAAGGTTACATTTTGTTAAGGTTCCATTTTTATATGTTAAATCTTATAAGGGTAAGTGATCCTCAAAGAACTAAACAAAATCCAACACATAATACCTTAACATATTTTCTAGTACTTGAATGATTCCTTAAATTTTAACATATGTCTAGGGGTAGAATGTCATACTCATCCAAATTGGTGTCTTTAATTACTCATGAATTCTTATCCATAACAAGAATGTGATGTGAGAATTTTGGTCAGAAATGATGATTAAAGTCCCTCCATATAGCCAAAAAATATCATCTATGTACAAGTGTCCTAATATTTTCACCAAACTATAATCTAGAATAAAAGGAAGTGGGATGAATTAGTTATTTATTAAATGACAAAAAGAAATTACATAATGAAATTTCAATAATTTTGGAAGTCAAATAATAATGTCTATCAATATAATATCCTACTTCCACTCCTGAACCTCAAGGAGATGAGCCAAACCCACCAAAACATGTAGCTTAGTCTTCACTAACTAATTGGTGAGGCATCACAAGATAAATTTAACAATGACCCTATTTGTTTTATATCATGAATTCCATAAATAGATCTATGGAATTGTTCATATTTAAGTGCATTACTAGTATCTCACAATGGCCATTGTGACACCTAAGTGTTTTATTCAGGATATCCTCCCCATGATCGAAATCCCAATGATAGGTGGACATAAGAGCATTCTTCAAGAAAACGTTTTGTACTTTAATCTAGTTAAGAGGTTTTAAAAATTAGTAGTGAGTATTTTTTATTGATCATCACCTGATTTAGATAGAAATATTCAATAAAAATCCTCAAGATTCTACCCACCTTTATAGTGAAAACATTAGAGCTTCCTAGGGTGACGTACTAGGTCTCATGACACCTTTATTTATATGCTCTTATAGCCAAAACTTCCTCTCCTTGTTCCCAAAAGGTTCTATATGATATAATATAAATGATTTTAGAGTAGTATTAGGGTACAACTGAATATATAATTTGATCTCCCAATAATGGGAAAATATTAGAAAATCGCCAGGAAAAATGTTTATGTACCCCAAAACAACTGCAGTGGGATGATTATTAGAGGAATCAATCCTACATAGAGAAATAGTCACTAACTAATAAAATATTGATTGTAGATTTCCATGTATAATACCTATATGTATTAGATAATGGTTCCACTCACCCATGAATGAGAAAATCAATCCACATTCCCAAATAAGCACTACTCTATGAAAATAATATTCTATCAGGATATGGATTGAGGATATCCATTCCATACTAAGGATAATTTAAACACTCTATATGGATCTATATCTCTTAAACAAGGTATAAAAAACAAAATAATGGATCATTATGGTACCTTCAAGTAGAATAAATAGAATTATAAATAAACCATACCTCATATTATAGTGGGTTCTTCTTAGTTTTATCCCTCTATTGGTTGTCTCTAGATGCGTCCCTAGATGTTAAATCCCTAAGATTGATGTAGACTACTTGGGGTGGTAGGGGTGTAAGGGGATAATAATGATATCCAACTCTATCTCCTCCTCTTGGTTAAAATATTACTCCTCTACTGTAGTCACATCAATTGGAATTTACTTTCCTTCATTGTGGAGTTCCTTTACCAGGAAACTACCTCAAACATAGAGGTGCACCCACAATATGAATTTCCTCTACTTAAGGATGGGTTGTTCAGTTATGAGAAATGTAACCATATCATCCCCAGATCTAGAATATATTTTTACGTAGTAGGGTAGAACCTCTACATGAATCCTGTACTATTAATCCTAGGGTCCAGGACCATACATGAGTATGACTCCTTTCACATGACCCTGAAACCTATTAATAGTCGGTTGTATCTGATGACTATACTATCAGATAACTTAAAAATTCTCTAGCTACCTGATCATCCTCTAATAAAAAGATATAAATCACTAGAGAACTCATAAAACCCATAGAATGGATGGGGATGCAGAGGGGAACAACCCCATATCATATATCTCTACAAATTCCACACCCAAACTTCCATGCTTGAAAGAGTTTAATATGAACCTTGTCAAGGGAGTACCTCATGAGGTCAATTAACATAAATACATACTTTTCAATAGACATTCTACCCTAATTTATCTCCAAAATCTCTTGGATATTTAAATAAACAATACCCAATCTAATAACATCAACAATTAATTAAAAATACTATATATAAGGAAAAATAACACTGATGCCACTCTAATATGACCTGAACCAGAAAGAACCCACTTGGTCTGGTAGTAAACTATGTTATCCACTCTAATATTACCTCTAATAATCCAAGGTATAGTTACTATAACTTATTCATAATTTCATATATTATGGGAGGATTTGACATAATGTATCTATAAAAACACACATCTCAACACATGAAAACAATAATGAAAAACTAGGTAAATAACCAACTATAATATATAATGTATGTGAAAAATTATAATATCTATATACAATAACATGTTTATAACCCACAAGGTAAAAATGGGATAAGATAAACACTCAAAAATTTTGAGGGAAAAAAATACTAAAGCAACATTGGTGAATGAAGCTATACAAAAAACCGACCCATGACACAAACATCGTTCACTGATATCATCTCCAACTTCCACCATGGTACTACTATACCTATATTCTATCCAAAAATGTCACAAAGAACTACCCATCACCATTATAATATGTGATACATATTAGAAAAATTCCCATTAGGTATAAGTATATACATACATAGTATGATTTCTTGAAAAGCACAATGGAAAGAATAAATTCCTAACCAGTTAAAGAAAACAAGGTACCCACTTAGGGAAGAAGAACATAAAAAACCAAATATTATTAAATAGACATAACTCATCAAACTAAGTACCACTTATCACCAACTTAACTTTTCAAGGAAATCCGTTACCCCGAGTAACCTAAGAATATATTCTACCTAGTTAAACCAAACCCACACCATCTTAGTGAATGTGGCGGTGGACCCATGTATTTATAAGTTATATGTCGGTCAAGGGAGTACTAAATCCATGATATAGGTCCTTATCCTCATCAAACCTATTCAATGAATAAGGTATAACCTGATTTTATAAATATAGAACCATTCCTTGATGATACCGAAAACATTGATCAAGGGAGTACCAAACTCTATTGGTTATATGGAGGACCCATGCCTTATTGGGTGAAATGGAGTACCAAATCCATTTCCTACATATATAGTACATACACCCCATAAATTTGGGGGAGTATAAAACAAAAAAAAAACATTTGAGTTATACATTGCCTATCATAAACACATATATAGGGGAGTATCAAACCCAAGGGCACACTTCTCTTATCATGTTCGAACATCGTCGTAAGCACTATAGAGTTAAAACCAAAACATACCTAAAACACAATAAAAATGGCCTCATATGGTAAAGAGAACATTAAAATTACACTATACATTAAAAAATGTTTAGGATGATATATCTCCTTTATTTAATATGAAACATGAAAGAAAATTTATATAAATATCCACAAAGGGATCATGTTATCTTTCATTATAGGGTTCACCACAGTCATGGAATGAACTATACTATCACACCAAAACATTTTACTTTTTGATATCTTGATACATAAAGTATCCATTTATTATAACTAATATTTATGTAATCCTCACTATGTCATAACCACTTCATTCATGGCGTAGTTATTGCCTCCACACCACAATTTGGATTATCATGCCACAATACTCCTTACGTGATATTAACTCAATACTCACAACCTATAATCAAGGTTAAATAAATGTTAATTCACCACTATAAAGTGGGTGGTCATGATTTAACTTATAGTTTTGTGGTGTGATTATTTTTATTAGAGGTTTTAGGTAATTCACGATACTCCCTCATCACAACATGAGAAGATTATTATTACCAAATGATACACCACACAACACAGTCTCACTAATCTCATAATTTCCATTTGGGAATATCATATTTACATTATGCCTAAGAACTATTTCCATAATAATTAATTGTAAGATAAAGTTTATTCTACTCATTCAAATCATGTAAAGTAAATATACGATTTGAGAGAATGATTTGGAAACACAATAGAAAAAACTGGGAAACTAATCATCATGTGTTTGTTTCCAAAGAGGAAAATTATCATAGAGATTGATAGGGATATATAGTAATAAAAATATAAGGAAAATATGAAGTAAAATAAGTTAAATTAATAATCATAACATGTGAATATGAAGAATGAGATGAGTAAAGTGTCCTAATTCAGATCTTATTCATCAATGAAGTATGAATCTATACTTTGGGAGAACCAAGGGATCAAGACATGTTTTTCATCAGTTGAAGGATCCTATAAGAAAACTAGGGCTTAAAAATATATATGTTATAGAGGATAAATGAAAAAAATATAGGGAGAGTATATAACCCCTAACTTAAATAAGAAATAATTACATGATTTATAATAAAGGTTTCACTTTCTTATATTTCATGTATCCTTTTGGTTTAGAGTTTTATAGAATTATAAAAAACATGTACATATCAAAACCTTACAAAAAATTGGAAAATTACTTATAATTTCCATTTTTATCACAAAAACAAGATTCTTAACTTAACAATCACATTTCATTCATGACACACATGCTTCATTCAAAGAAAATTTTCTTTATTTTGTGATTGATTGAAAAATAGTTCATAATCATCCTTAAGACCTATGAAAAGAATTCAAAAACATGTCAGGAGAACTATAATATCAATAATGGATATAAAAATAATTTAAACCCTATAATCCATTTTAAATTCATGAAAACTCATAATGAAGTTTTCCTTGTTAGATAATAAACTTTTTTATCTTTGCTTTACTATTTCATTTGTCCCTCTCCCCCTTAAATAAATATATAATGATGATGACGATGATGATAATAAACTTTTGATTAGAAAAAACATCAATTAACTACTCATGAAAAAATATTAATATCCCAAAGTTTTCATATTTTTTAAAGAAATAATGAAGGAAAAATCATTATTTAGGAAAGATTTACTATCAAAATATACCTTTTTTGCTTTAGAAGATCATAAAATTTACTTTAAATCATAAACTTGTTATTTACCTTTTTAATTCATAATACTTCTATAAAATCCCATTTTTTAGCATAGAGGAAACAAGTAATAATATTAGGGAGTCCTAATTTCCTTATGGAATAACATAACATGATAGTTATAATATTCTCTAAGGATTAACTTATATCAGTTAACTGTATCACTTTATAGGAGTAACTTATATCATTTTAACCCCATCCAAATTATCTTAGGAGTAACTTATATTAATTAACTCCATCACTTAATAAGAGTAAGTAACTTTATCTACATTCTCTTGGGATTAACTTACATAATTTAACTCTATTTATTTACCTAATTCATTGGAGGACATTAATGTACCCACCCTCACATAATGGATATATTTCTATAAGGGCTTAGGTTCAATCCTCATTCTTTCATTTATTAATAATTAACATGTTTAATTTTTAAAATAATTGTTTTAATAAATTTCACATTTAATCATTAAAACTATAAAAATTTCATTTTATTCTATAATGAAAATTACATTATGTTATCTCATAAAACTAAGAATAAATTTACTTTTTTTTAAAAATCATAAAAATTAATAATTACTCAAAAGAGTAGTAATATGATATTCTCTGAAAAAACATAGAAATTGTTATAGGAAGATTGATAATGAAAAAATAAACGATGGAAGGAAAATCCATTCATTCCATATATGTTGAAAATAATTCTTTCAATACTTAAGTAAAATAAGTTAATAGTTACTCATACAGAAAATGGTAAAAAATTCCTTTATAAATTGATTTAAGGAAGTAAAAAGTAATTTAAAATAAAGTTTAACACAATTATAAGTATAAATAAAAAAATTATATAAACATTTTAAGAAACATGGATTTTTAGGAAAAATTATTGAAAATAAAACTTTATAACATTTTCAATAAGGTTATAATGAAAATCAACCTTAGTAAATTTTGAATCAAAAGAGAAATGAAGGATTGAAATTTAAAAGTAACGTTAAACTGTAATTTTAATAAAATTTTGATAAAATACATTCATATATTGTTTTATAAACAAAAAAAATAAAACATATTGTGAAGATGACATAAGTCTCTATGATTGAAAATTGAGGAGAGAAATCCCTTACCCCGAGTCCGCCTTTCCATATACATTATTTAACTCATTTATAATAAAATTATATTAATTATTTACTTGCTAGGTTTTTTTTCCAGGTTCATATCCTTATCATAATACCTTTTATTTCATTTATTAACATGTCTTATATAGCTACTAAATTGATTAAGTTCATTTAGTACATTTGGAGGATGTTCATTTTATAATCCCAAACCAACATTGGTAGATGGAACAAGGTCAAACAATTAATTATTATATAATCACAATAATATCAATAATTAAATAATTTTAATATTTATATATTAAATACAATTTTATAACTTTTCATGAAAGGTATACATTAAAAACGAATCATATCACTTCATAATGGTGGTAGTCTAAATGTATGCACGAGCGACATTGTCATTTTATAACAGATGGAAGGGAAAAGGTAAGTAATATATTATCTTTAAATAATAATAATAATTTCATCAATATAATATATATTACTTGAATCCATAATGATAACTATAAATTTAAGGTGGTTATGAAAAATGAAACACATCGCTTTGTGAAGGTGATAGTCTACACGTACGCACAAGAGATGTTTTCATTTCCCATATGATCAAAAATGAGTTGGAAAAACGTTTTTTCATAAAAATAATAAAGGTTTTGTATATTTAATATAATTATTTTTTTTATGAATTCTTGTTTACATAATATTTTAAGGAGGTGGAAGTTGAAATAAATATGGGAAAATTCAGTTAAGAGTTATAACTCTTCTTTGGAAAACCTCCTTTGAATTACACCATACGTATTAAAGGATGGTATTTTGGTGAGAACATATCCTATAGTACTTGGGAGGGAAGGTTGTAATGTTATTTATGTAGATATTGGTTGAGTAAAATGGTTCAATATTTTTGAATAAGAGAGGATATAAGGTTCCCTCTTTTAAGTGAGATGAGTGAAAAACTTTTAAATACATGAAATATTAATATATAATATGTGTCAAAATCATGTAAAATGGATCCCAAGTTTCATAGTTTCAAATATATAGTGTAAAAGGTCAAAATAAATTAAAAAAATAAAACATATGAAGGTTTAAGTGTAATTTAAAACCTTATATTTTGGATTAACCCCCTTAATAAACCTTTTAACCTTAACCATGTAACACATTTTTCAATATTGAAGGTTTATGAATGTAATTTTAAAAATAAAAAGTGGACAATAAATAGGACATTTAATAAATCCTCTTAAATTTCCCATTAAATTATGTTATTAAATATTTTTTTATAAATTTTTAATGATTAATTTTTTAAACATTAAATACCATTTAAAGTAATTTTTAGAACTATTCAAGAAATTTCATTTTAAATACATCAAGATAAAAATATATTTTGAATAAACAAACTTTCACCATTATTTATATATAATAAATATCTAATAAATTAATTTAATAAGACAATTATTAAAAAAAATTACTTTTAATGTTTTTTAAATAATTTACTTGCTTCTTTTACTACTTACACAAGCCTTATGTATGTGTTTCATAAGCATTCAAAGTAATTATATCATCACTAAAATTTAAAAATAAATAAATATTATTACTATATTGTAATATTAATATAATTTAGAATATATATTAATTAATATATCATTTTTATATATATCCCTATCATGGAAACATAATAATTGATATAGTGACACTTTGTAATCACTCTTAAGAGAAAATAATATAAATGTTGTAATAAAAAAGAGGTATAAAAAATTATATATTTTACAATATATGATGTTTATTGATGAATTAAACTCTCCGAATAAAATAATTTAATGTTTTTTGTTGATTTTAATACGTTATGTCATATTTTTAACCACTTTTAACCCATTTTACCCTTTACTTTGATGACAAACATTTATCATGATTTCTATTCTTTATGACTAAAAATGAAATTTCCGTTATAAAATAATTATAATATTATGATTAAGAATATAAATAAATTTTCTATTATTTAATTTATATATGTTTTAAACCTTAATTTTATTATAAGTGCGCAAAAAAAAATACAGTTTTTAGAAAAATATCCATTTGAAGGATAAAATAGATTTTATACCAAAATCATATATAATGTTGATTCTAATGGAATCAATTGGATTGTGTGTAATAAAAAAGGGCTTATTTTTATTTAAAACGAATTCAAAATAAAATATAACTTCGAAATTACTTTGATTAAAAATATTGAAATGATAGTTTTTTCAAAATTATTATAATAACTATTCATAAAAAAATCATCATTTTCAATAAAATCACAAAAATTTATTTTAAGATTATTTCAAAATGACGATTTTAAAAATTATTACCATTTTATAAAATAAAATTTCTAAAAGTGGTAGAAATGATTGATAATATCTGCCCACAAAATGTAATAGTAACCATTATTAAAGAAAATATATTTTTAAAGTACAAAATAAATTTAAACTTACTACTTATCTAATAACCTAGATTTGATGAATGTTATTTTACTAAATATATGATCTATTCATTTCATTAAAATTGTTCATCTATAGTTATTAAATTAATTTACATTGATAAAAATACATTGCACACATAAAGTAGTTTTCTGAAAAATATATAATTTTATCATATATGATATTATTTAAAATTGAATTATTATTTCCTATAATTTAATCATTACATTTATATTAATGAAAAAAATCCATCCATATATTTTATAATCCAGTTACTCCTGTTCATAGCCTCCAAACCAATAACTTAGATATAATGATCATATTTGAATAATATTATTTTAATTATATATCACAATTATTTAAAATCTGTATTGTGTGTAGGGAATGAAATTGAACATGACATTATTTTTCAATCAAAATCTCAGGGTATTATGGAGAGACTATTTGGAAAAAAATTATTTTTAAAACTTGGGTCATCCCTTTCCCACTATGGCTCACTATGTCAGGAAATAATGACCCAAAATAAGGTCAAAATCAAGGTGCAATCCAGAATACCTTTCCAAAAAAACCTCTTGGTAAAATTTGTTTTGAAAATTATAGTGTGATAAAAAACCTCATAAATCCCCCATAATTTTTTTTCAAAACTTTTAAATTCATCTGGATGACCCATTATTTTAGATTGATAAAGGGTGTCTCAACATTATGGCTTCTAGGTTAGATTAAACAAAATGTTTTTATTTCCACCATGGTAAAACTCCCACTATCACAGTGCAATTCCTTATATATAAGATAAATCCAAAATCAATTGATACATCATTCTATAACCTAAAAAACCAAGGTTAAGGAATTAAAATTTCAATGAAAAAATAAAACTCCACACTACAAAGAGACCCCATAAATCAAAAATTATATAAGATCAAATAGTAAAAATTCAGATCACTACAAGTATCCTAATAAAATAATAGCACCTTTTCACATTATATATATTAGTGGTCTAAGATATATACTTCACCGAAGATTTTATCTCTTATTAGAATTTATATTAACACTTATCTATTTAGGAATCAAATTATGATAATCATATCATATATGACTATTGGATAATTGAGTGGATAACTCATTACCCTAATATATCATATATATTATACTATATTTATTCCTATGGGAACATAATATTATTAGGGTGACCCAGTTAAATGAAATCCAAATCACACATCATGTATAGAAACCCAATTATATTAGTTTTACCTATCACTTTATCACATAACACAATATAATTAATTATTCTCGAATAAGTAAGGATACTTACTGAGTGAGGGTGAATCAAGGGATGTTAATTTAAACATATCCTTTCAAAGATATTGTTTCATGGTTATTAAATAAATCATTTTTATCCATTACTAAATATAGATTATATAAATAAAAAAGAATAAATTTTACTTGGTTCACCCTTACTAGAATATATATAAGGATCATACACTCAATAATATGTTAGTATACCAAAATATACTAAACTGAATTGGTTGTTTACAAATTCAAATAAAATTCATTGTCCCTTTTGGTTAACAATCAATCATAAGAATAAGAAATCACTACAACCTCACCTAAAAATAACTCAAAACTCTTAATTTGAACAAATTTTATCTCACAAATAGAAATAAGTGACTAAAATTACATTGGTTTATTAATATGCTTTGACTTCTTTAACATAATAATCTCTACTTTCTTCCTTTGGATTGATATTACAATCATATCCAACCGCCACTATTATTTATAAAAATACAACTTTCAGGAATTTCCTCAAAAAATCTAATAATATCTCTTCATTCTATAGAACTAAATTGTCTATTTATCTATATAATAAATTATTTATATTATTTTAAGATAAATTTATATACTAATTTTTATTAACATATTCATTCCTCTTCGACAATCATTGGAATTGTTTCCAATTAATTACTAAAAAACCATGTAAAAAACGCCCACTTAAATCCCACCCCACATATAAGATACTAAAACCAATTAAAAATATAAACATCATAAGTTTGTGGTGAAACCATTCATGTTACTTTAAAACAATAATCCTCCAAAAATCATGGACAAAATATATTTTCCCCTAAATTTTACATCATAATCAATGTTCTGAAAATAATTTTGATTAAATCATTAAGTTATAGTCATTATCTTGATGGTGAAATAGTTTTTATGGTATCCTTTTATTATATAACATTATTCCTAGAATACACAATAATAAACACTTTTTTTTGGTTTTTGTAATTCATTGCATAATCTGCTACTATTTTTGTGTGATTTGAACCTTTTAAATTCTTTTGAAATTCAACCAAAAACTGAAAACCACATGAAAACAATATAATCACAACGTTTATACCCATGTAATAATTATTATGGAATAATATAGAATGGGTAACGATGCATTTTGTTTCTCCCTATAGAAAAAATTCATCAGCTTCCCCTAAACATAACAAGAATCTGAAATTATAACATTTAATGATTTATTAAGTATTTTGGAAGATAGTTTCATTTATTTTTCAATAAACACAACTCAAAATCGTTTATATGTACTTTTTTAACATTATTCATGGTAAAATATCCTTATTATGGTTATACTTATTAAATAATCGAGGTCTTCATGAGTGTTTACTTTAGATGGAATATAAAACATCATATCTTGAATAGTTATCCAATAATGAAACATTATTATTTATTATAAATATAATTTATATCATAATCTCATGTAACCCATATATGTATTCATGCTTGTATTGATTTAATTTTTCATCTTATATTTTCAACCAAATTAATATGTTTCAAACATATTAATATATGAAACCTTATACACCTAATGATTTATGTTACTCCAAAAAATAATGATTAATTATATATCCATAGTTACATAAATTAATCTCATTCATAAGGTACATTAATATTTTTCCTACATTGTTTTAGAATCATATGAAATCAAAATATTAATCAAGAAAAATTATATTGAGATAAATTTTCAACTAATTATAATTATTAAAGAACCGATGTAATAGAAAAGATTAAATACCAATCCATCATAATCAAACTAACATTCCCTCAGCCTAAGGTACATTCCCTATTACCTTATGTTGGTATAAGTACCAAATGGTATCACATGTATACTTTGGTAATGATTTAACCATTATAATATATAACTATTCAATGACACTGAAAATAAATAAATCAAATCAAACAATTCAGTATTAATTTATATATGGTATAATGATCATATGAAAAAATGAAACAATTACACTATAAAAAATACATAAGAAAATAAAAAATCAAACACCCCCTATGTTGCACCCAAAATCTCTAAATTCCACCTCCACTATAGCCTCACCATTAAGTCTATAGTCCTTACTAAAGGATCCATAACATTGATCTAACCAATAAAATAGATCAAGTGGATAAAATAGTATGTACACCCGAAGGTGTGTATATAGAGTGTGATCCAAATCCCAATATAATACCACCATGAATATATGTAACTCATTTTATAAGAAAAAAAATAAAAATTCTAGTTTTAAATCTACTTAGAAAATAATGTTTTACTTTATATCATATGAAAATCAATCACATTGTATTTTTTTCAAAACCACTTTAAATTAAAAACAAAATATAACCATGAAATAAAATATCAAGAAATAAAATTCATAAAGAGTAAATAGATAACTAGAAA
The DNA here is from genome assembly GCA_963277665.1 of Viscum album. NCBI lineage: Eukaryota > Viridiplantae > Streptophyta > Magnoliopsida > Santalales > Viscaceae > Viscum > Viscum album. Next base: position 1,317,438,277 of record OY728119.1, on the reverse strand, counting down.
AATCATATGAAAAAACCTAATTTAATGTTCATTAGAATATAAAATAAATCACTTCCTAAAGTGTACCACTATATAGTAATCAAAATATATGAAAAATAATAAACTAATGTAACTCACATGGGATGAAAAACTCATGTTAACTTAGAAAAACCTATGAAAACATTTATATAACAACCTATTAACATATGGTTTTAACCAAATTACAAAATCCCTGACTTACCATCATGGTCTTTCTAAGTGGACACCCCCTAGTGTGTGGAAAATCATGACTATGGTCATGATCCAGCAAAAAATCATAGTTCATGTGGTACTCATCCTTGATTTCCCATTTAGTACCCAAGGATTCCCAAGTGAACCAATAATCAAAAAAATGACCCCTTTTATCAAACCCAAAATTTAATGATCGACACTATCAATTTAAATATTTATAATAATCACAAAAGGAAGGGGAATAATAAAGGAAGCACCAATAAAATAGTATCATCACTATTCATGCTAAAAATATTTATAAACCATAAGAATAAGGTAAAATCATGAAAAAATAATCAAATATATCTGAAAATATTTTTTAGAATTAATTTATATCAAAATAATTCTCAAATACATTTAATCAATTAAACTTTATGTGTAAAATATGATTTTGAGAAATAACACTTTAATATCATTAAAAAACCTATTATAAAATAATTTTTCATTGAAATCATCCATAATAAATTCAAATGATCCATAATAAGTCTATAAAATCTTTTATCAAACACATTAGGTTGGGTATTATTAGATTTTTATACGAAACCAAAAAAAAACATTTGAAAATAACTCTATGAAAATTTCCAAATTCACAAATTTGGTAAGAAAAGAATAAAAATTTCACCAAATATGTGTCATATAAGAATTATTTTGAAATTAAAAAAAATTTAGATGTTTTTGTTCAATTTTTTTTTCAAATAAAATGGGATTAAATATAAACACATACTTTAATGGTGATGAAACTATGATATCTTGATAATGAGTCAAGTCAAGGAATGATTTTTTCTCACTCCCAAAAAGAAAATATCCTTGATATTCATTGGTTCTTCACTGATATAGAAAACCATAAATTTATATTGATCTATGGATGGTTAAGGGTGAGAGTAAAAGGAGAAATGGAGGAGAGAAAATATAAATTAAGATGTAGAACCTAGATTCAATCCTTCATGAAGGATTTTCCCTTAGAAAATGAAGAGTAGATTAGAAAAAAAGGACCCTTTGGGTCATACGAATCTTTGTTTTCATAGAAAAAAGTGGTTTCATCCCCTTTTTTACAATTTTAATATAATAATAATTATTATTATTATTATATATTTAAATTTTATATAATAATACCCCTTATAAATTCTATAAAATATTAATAGTAATACAAATCCAAATAATTTATATTTCACCCATTATCCATGGGTTGAAAGACACCATCCTTTATAGTAAATTGAATTAAAATGATAAAAATAAATCATGGAATTCCAATATATATATATATTAATAAAAATATAAACTAAAATATAAAAACACCACACATATATTTTATAGCCATAATAAACACCAATTAATACCACTATTACAATCCATAAATTGGTAATGAAAGGTCTTAGGAAGTTAACACATGAAGAATGGAGTTTCATATCAACCAATATGGGTGCATGATTACCATGAAAAATACTCCAAACAATGTGGTAACCATGTCACACCCACTACCTTGTCTTCCAAACTATTCATGGCTGACTTTAATGGTTCCCTTGATAGTGCACAAAAAAATAATCAAACAAATTAGTCAAAATTTATATTTTCTATTATTTAAATTCAAATTATAATTATTATAATATTAATTTATCGAAAAAAATGTGGGGATGTTATAATTCTTCTACCCATTGTAAAAACCCCTTATTTAGTAACCCTGAACTAGTGGTTAATTTATTAAATTGGAATTAGATACAAGGAATCATATTCTGAATGATGGAATAGTTTAGTAGTCATGGTAAACTAGATACATATTTTAATATCACATTACATTTGAAGACATATAATAAAAAACACAGTGACTGTAAATATTATGTATCATTGGATGCATTAAAGGATTCCTTCTTCATATCACTGGGGAAGGAAAAAAGGGTGATCTTAGATACTTAGTTAGGCTTACATACAATAGAATTTATCATGAGTAAATATGAAATAATCAATATGTAAAGTTAAATAACTGAAAAACATGTTATTTAATCAATAACATACACATGGAGAATAATATAAAAATAGTACATGAAGATCAAATGATTCAATATAAATAATCACATGAGATAAAAAATTATCCATGTATATTATTCAAAATAATTTCATGGGAATTAATAACTGATTTCAGAACGATGGAATTCATAATTATGGAAATCTGAAACTTAACATTGAGGCCTTATGCAGTTATAGTTTAAAATATTGGTAGGTATGTACCAAAAACCTTTTCCATAAGGCTAGCCAACTTTTTTTGTATCAAGAGACCTATTGATGCATTGTGATACTATGTAATTATAGGACCCACATATCATTTACTAATTCTCATGCATTAATCATATTAATAAGAAATAAAACGTAATCAACAAGGCATAAAAATCAATAACTTTCTATATTAGATGAACCGACATACATATTCTCAATAATTTCTCAGTCAAACTGATCATAAATCATCCTGAGAAAGAATAATTATTGTATAATTAAAAAATATCTCTATTATATTATAAGTAAATTAAAGGTTTACTTTCATTGATGAATATAAATACTATAAAAAGTTCATTAAAAAAATCTTGAGGAAAATAACCTTTTCACATTAAAAATATATTTTAAAACTAAAAATTTACAAAATATATGGGAAAACATTTCTTATAAATTAACATTGTAATCATGTAAATTAATATTCAAAACATTGTGTGGTAATGATGATGGGAAATTTTATTCATGTTGTATATGTTTACAAAACATTCCTTTCACACTTTTATAATAAAAGTGAAAAAGTAACTGTCTTGGAAAATGATAAGAAAATTCATTTTAAACCATTTTTTAAAATTAAAACATGGGTAAAAATTTATTTATGAAATCATTAGAGAATATTAAAAATATTATTTATTTTTTTAATAAAAATATTGATATATAAGAAAAATATTCCAATCCAAGTAGAAATATAAAGTCAGATTTCCTTAAAAATAAGATTTAGTTATCTTAAGTAATTAATGAGTGGAATAAAAAATGAAGACTTTTAATTTTCAAAAATAACTAGAATAAAATAAAATATATTGTGTGTAATATATAATTATGAAAAAAATTATCCAGTAGATACTTTAACATAAAAAATCATGAATAATGATGAAATTATGAAATAAACCCTTACCTCTTTGGTAACTTTTGAATCATAAACCATATGAAAGAAATAAATTCAAATTAAACTTTAAATAAAATTAATATAAATGTATTCATGATATATCATATCAAATGGATAGTACAATACATGAAATAAAAAAGTGGTGAATATGGAATATGTCTCATAGAAAAAAAGTATGATGAGAAAACCCTTACCTCAGGTAGGAATTATTTCATTTATGTTTGGAAATCTTGTATAAAAAATATAAATTTATTATATATATATATATATATTAAATAAACATAATCATATATATCTTACCATATATGATTTACTTATTACCACTTATCACTCATTTATTAACAATTCATTATTGAAATCACAATTCCGAGTGATAATTGCTTCTTTTTTCATATAGGTTTTGGTTAAGTAGTTTTGGTCCTTATAATTTGATCATGATCCCATCTTATAAAAAAATTTAATGAAGATATAAATATCAAAATAAAAGTTATTTATATATATATACAATCATAATCATCCATAATAGTAGACATAGAAAAATTGATTACACCATTCTTGGAGACAGTAGGCTGTATATACACATGAATACCATTTTCACTTTTTAGAACGTGGAACAAAAATAGGTAAATAATAATTCAAAATTTTCAGACTATTTTAATATCATGTATATATTATATATTTTTTAAATCCATCCATATTACCATGCATGTAAATAAAAAATGAAAAATGGAACACATTGATTTGTAGAGGTGGCAGTCCACACATACACAAAAGTGACATTATCATTTTTCAAAGGATTGGATGGTAAAAAGGTAGATAATATATTATAATTATATAATAATATTTATTTCGTAGATATCATATATATATATTAAACCCATCATAACATCTATCCATAAAATATGTGGATGAAAAATTTATTGTATCGCTACATGGTGATAATAAGACGTATGCACACATAAGCAACACCTTCACTTCACAGTTGATGGAAGAGAGGGTTTATAATGGTGGTTAAATAATCATATAAATATATTATTATTTTTAGGATATTTATTAATTTTTTTTAATGGGTGAAGCATATTTATAAGAATTATAAGACAAAATAAATTTGATACTATCAGTAAAGACGATTACATCTTCTTCGGTAGATATAATTTAGATCACCAATTAAGGGACCTAGGGTTGGTATTTTGGGGAGAAGAAAACCCTTAGAATGTGTATATGTATCTTTATAAGAGAACAGTAAGAGGTTTTATTTAATAAATGAGAGGAGAGATATTCTTGGAATTTCTTAAAGTATTATATTAATATAAAATAATTTTCATATCCAAAATGCTAAAATTGAAATAATGAGGATATAATTTGAATATTATTATAAATCCTTTCATTTAATACAATTTGGACAATTTTAGGTGATTTTTCCACCATTATCTCTTTGTTTTAACCCCTATTAACCTTTTTGACGATCACCGTAATATAAAAGTTTTATACACCTTAAGGGCTAGAAATTTTACCATAAAAATAAAATTATACCATAAATGGAAAATAGATGATAATTTAGATCGCATATTATCACCTTGTCATAGTTAAATTTTTTTATGTTATTTTTGAATAATGTTTCATAATATTATATTCATAAAATACCATTAATGTCTTTTTTAACACTATTCATTTAATTTGTCTTTTAAAAACATAAAAAATAGAATTATAATATAACCCTTTAATATATAAATAAATTGTTAAAAGTATATATATAATTCTTGGGACACAATAATTAATCAAAATTGTATTAATTTTAATATTTTTTAAATTGTTTATTTTTTAATATTAAAATAATAATAAATTTATTGGTGTTGCATAAGAATTTGGGGTAATTATTATATCACTTAAAATTTAAAATTAATAATCAGTAAAAATAAATATAATTAACATTTCAAATAAAAATCTATAATTGAGAATAAACTCTTATTACCCTTATGATAAAATATTAGAGATATTAAAGTCAAGATTTTAAAATTTTTGACTTTATTTTACGTAAATTAATATAGATGTCTTAATTGAAGAAATACGAAACCAAATATATATATATTAGATAATTTTATGGTAATGAAAAAAATACACCTATAAAATAGTATAAATAAAATTTTTAGGGTCATTTTTTAGTCATTAAATTATTTTTTATCATTAATTACCCAATTTACCCTTACCATGGTGGTAATTATTTACTATGATTACAATTCATAATTACAAAAAAGAAATTGGAAATACTTAAAAAATTTAGAAAAATTGATTAAAAATATGGTATCCATTTTTAAATATTAAATATCTATAAGTTGTATAAATTAATTTAAGATAAATACACAAAATGAAACGCAAAATTTTTTTTCAGTAAAATGCCTCTTTATGTTCAAAAAATTTTTATGCTAAATTAAAAAATAAAATTGATTATGATAAACTTAATTGGAATAATAATAAAAGAATATATCAAATTTTACCTTTAAATCAATTTACAACTAAATGCATATTTCAAAAATCTTGAAATAAAAATACAGTTTTCAATAAAAACAGTATTTTCACTATTCACTAGACAAATAAAAATTTTAGAAAAATATCAAAAGGTAACTATAACACAAAATTGACATGATGATTAAAAAATTTATACCCTTATTATCAAATAGAATCTCTAAATGTTCTAGAAATTTATTATAATATTTACTCACCAAAAGCAATAAAAATCATTTAAAAAAATTATTTTGAAGTATAAAATGCCTTTACTAAAAATTGAGTAATTATATTCTAATAATTTTTATAATAATTTTTATTGAGTAGATAATTTTTAAATATTTCATCATTTTGTTAAACATATTCATACCTTCCAATTCAAGGACTAGGTTGTAAATATTATATTTAAATAATAATATTTCATGGTTTGTTTAAGCTCTGTGTTGCATGTTATATACACTATCAAACATAGTATTCTTATAAAATACTAGGGTTTTAAAACCATTGAATTTTCTATCCTATAAATTATCACTTGGGAGTTACTTTATGAAATAATAGTTCACTTTGAAATAAATTTTAATACATTCACCACATAATAAGATTCCCATTCATTTTATAGAAACATTTTCACTACAGAAGATCATCCTATAAAATTTTTTGGAAAGAAAAATTATAAATTTACAAAAAATTAAATTTATTATGGATAATATCCACTATAATGAACCACCCTAATATTCATCAACTAGATACCATTGATTCACTATCTCAAATTTCATTACCATGGGGAACTCCTAATCATAATGATTCATGATAACATTTTTAATTTGAAACTCTGGATCCACAAATGCTTCATTAATATGGGTATCTATAATTTTAAGTAGATATTATATTATTCATTAACTTGTTATACTATAACCTTTTTCCAACTCTCCTTGTTTTTTAATAATCATCAAAATATAATGCTTGAAACCATTATTTTCCCCAAAACACTCTTCAATTTTATATAATTTAAGATTTTAACAAAAAAAATTCATTTAGAAAGAATATTTATATTTATAAATCTAAAAAACAACCTTGAACCCCATGTTTGAAATAAATTAGAATAATAAAACCAAATGTAAAGGCCACATTGATTTTTTTCCACAGGTTATCCAAAAAATGTAAAATTAAATAACCTTAACTTCAAGACTTTTTTTATATTCAATGTAGATTAATTTTGAATAAAAAATGGATATGGGCTATTCTTGAAATAAAATATCTTATATATTACCACAAGATTTATTTGAGAGCATAAAAATCCCAAAAAGACACATGGATTAAATGTTATGTCCATTTGAAGGTGAAATCATTTGTTTGTCTTCTCTTAGAACATTTGATATGTATAAGGGAAATAAATAAGGTATATGTGAGTTTCAAGGGAAGCATAATGACTAAAAAATGTTTTTTATCCACATTACACTCAGTAAAATTTGGGTTTAGGGTTACCAAAATCATGCACAAATAGTGTAATACCGTTTCTACCACTTTTAAACATGCATGGTTTTTTCATATGGTTTTCTAAAACCTGAAAAAATTATGTATATGGTTTTCTATCATATTAAAGTTTTTACCCAAAAACCATGATCACTTTATCATAACCATGTTATATTTCCTATTAAACCATGTACCCTATTAAATGGTATAGTTTAGTTTTCGTTTTCCATAATTTTGACCCAAAATATTCCCTAGACATCCTAAAGAATGAAAATAATTTATTTAAGATCTGGTTTAGCTATATAAATAAAATTTCAATGGTTTTGACCAAATTTATCATTTGTTTCTTTTAAAAATATTATCAATATAAAAATTAAAAAGGATATTTCAAAACTCGACCTTCCATTTCCATAATTTATATTAGAAAACCATTAAACCAATTCTTAATAATACTATTTAGGCATATTACATATGGTTTAAACTATAATTTTAAATTTTTAGTCTTAATTATAACCATAATTATCCATGATCTTCAAAAGTCATATATCCATATCAATATTTAAACTTTTTGATAAAACATATTAACCTGACACACCTTAATTCCAAAATATAATTTTAAATAATACCAATAAGCATCAAAATTGAAAAACCATTATAAAAATGTAATTTTCAAAAAAAATAATTTATTATTTATCCAAACCATAAATTATATTTATTGAAAACCATTTTATAGTGAAAATTTATTTTTTAAAATTCCTACCCATCCAAACAATGCCTTATACCGTAAAAGGGTTATGAATATTCAAATATTAATTACTATTTTATTAAATTAAAGAAATATTCCCAAAAATGTGAACTCAAAATTATTTTGATTTTAAAATAAAAAAGGCACTGAATCATATAATTTAAGAATATAAATATCCCTTTTATAAAAATATATCTGTCTTTGTTAAATAGAAACCATAAAAACAAAAAAATCATAAATTTTCTTGAGAAACATGAACTTACACTTATTAAATGACTGTTAAACATTTAATAATCAATAAAACAAAACAGGATAAAATAAACCAAACTATTATAGAATATTTTGAACAATATAAATTAAAATTAAATGAAACATATTTTCTATAGAAGTTATAATTTAAAATAGAAGAATGTACAACCTAGTTAAGAACACATCCATTATTTTCATCCTAGTAGAAACAAATTAGATTACATTTCATATCAATCCTTTTTAAAATATTGAACAATTTAAAAACACTCCTTTAAAATACCATATTCTTTTTAGAATACCCTATTTCAAAAGTGGTGTACCCCAATCCCTCATTTTTGAAAACACATAAATTATTTCAAAGGAAAATTAATGATAAATATTAATCCCTAAAATTATATTTAAAATCATTGGTATATATAAAGTATCAAAACCAAATTAATAGTTTGGAAAGATATAAATAAAAATTTATATTTATATGTATTCAAAATGATTATAAAAATGAACCAATGAAAAATTTCATAAAATATGTATTTATCACCAATTACAACCTCATACATTTATGATTATCAGAAATAATTTCAGATAAAACACATAAACCCAAAAAATTAGATCATAACTCATTTTTAATTAGGTCTCCAGTAAAATAATACATTTAACATTATCTATGCAACTTATTTGGTGACTTTTTAATTGGTGTAAGCCCAATTCAATTTTTACATCATCCTAACATAATCAACCAAATTAGAACAAAAATTTCATTCAATAAAAGGTTCCTAATTAAATATTCCACAAGAATAAAATTTTAAATAATAATAATTATAAATAGAATTAATTTAATTATGTTATAAACCTATCGTTTTATCAAAAAGGTTATAAATATTTAAAGGAAAAGTTATTTCAAAACAATTTTCATAGGCCATTATGAAATAATTTCTATTTTCCACTTTATAAATATAATACCATAAAATATATCAATTAATAAAAGAAATCATAAATATCTAGATTAAATAAAAAACTATTACAATAAAGTAAAGCCATGTTCATTATAAAATTATTAAAAATAACTTACATATCTCAGTTACCTTTCAAATTTTTAGGATCTCATTTATTATTAACAAATCACAATTTATTTATAAATTTCAAAAATCACTTTTATTTAGAAGTTGGAACTAAAAATTTTATCAAAAAATTATAAAACATCATATATCATCATATTTATAACTAACATTCAACCAATTAAGAAATTATACAAACAGTTCTTGGAACTTGAAATACAACCATATCAAAAGATGTTAAGGGATGCTTCAATCATTTATATGAATAATATTGGGAATTTAGTAAAAAAATGTGTATTGGGGTTTCCTAATAAATTTAAAAAGAAATTATAATTTTTTCATTTTAAAAGAAAAATAATATATATTGAAGATAAATTCTCAAATCACATCCCCATGGAAAATATAAATTCAAAATAAACCCATTGAAGGGTTTATGGACACCACCAAATCCAGAACTCCCTATGGTAACTTATATTTCTACCAAGAATGGGTTGATGAAGTCCATTTTTATGTGACTCTTTATGTTCTGATAACATTTTCCCCAACCTACCACCCAATTTCTTACTTTTTTTGGATACCATTTTGTAATATACTGCCTTTAATACCCATCCATCATACTCAAAATGACATGACATAGACCTAAGACACATTCTTGATCACCCCTAGCCGAAATAGGTTCCATAGGGAATCAAATATAAACTATTGGTATGATTTATCTTTGAAAAGTTATAAATAACAAATGATACTAAAAAATAAATAAATCAACTCATATAATACTATATTAAATTATACATGGTGAAGTTAACAATGGATTTTTTTAATGATTGGGTTTTTTTTCAACTGTGTTTGAGAATCAGTGAAGGAAACTGAGATATTGTCGACGGTTGACAGCGCTGTTGGGCCTGTCTCTGAGCTTTGAGATCCGATCTTTGGCTTTGGATTGACCGACGTTGACTCCGTTTCGAGCAGAGGCAACCCCGTCTCTCCTGGCTTCGGGATCCCTCTTCGGCAATAGATTACATCGGATCTGTGTGGTCTGGTTCTGGGATACCTGCTCGGGGTCGGTTTCCCCTCCAGATCTGGATTCTTTTCATGGCTTTGGGAGCTTGGTCTTGTGCTTGGTGTTCTCGGTGACAGCGTCGGCATTCCCCAATCCTTTGGATCTCGTCACGGCTGCGGTGGACTCGCCGTAATATTTTGGGTTTTTGCTGCTGGCTTCGATGAAGCCTCGTGCTCATAGACGACTTGTCATTCACCTCTGAGTTTTCGGCCCGACTTCATCTCGGCTCGATGTTAGATTTGGCGTGCTCCGGTCTGCTTGGGTTCGGTTCCAGTTGCAAGGAGGGGGGAGGCTCTGTGTTTTGATTTTCTTTGCTACTGTTAGTTTTGGGGGCTTCTCTTCAATGTTGCTTCTTTTTTGCTGATGTGGGTGAGTTGGGTTGAATGTGTTGGTGGTTGCTTGTGGTTGATTGTAAGGAGGTGCTGCTGTTGGCGGTTGTTCGTGGTGATGGGTGAAGGAGGAACGACCGAGTTGTATGCGGAGCAGGGTGCAACATTAGGGAGGCCTGATCTGTTATGGTTAAATGGTGATGTGGTGATGGTGAAGTGATGGTGAAATGGTGATGTGGTGAACTCCCTTGATGGTGAAGTCTATGTTGGTGAATCTGTTGGAATGTTGGCAATGGTGGATCTCTGCAGTTGTGAGATTTCTGAAGTGTTCGATGTTGTTGTTTTGACTTGATATGTAATTGTCTCATTTTGTTTGGAAGTGTTGATTGGGTTTGGGAAAGAGGTCTACCCTCATCCCTACCTTGCTTGCTGTAACTTTTAATTTTTTTTAATAAATAGTCAGAGGTTCTTGCCTCTGACTGAACTTTCCTGGTATTTGAGGATATTAGAGAAGACTTAAGGTAAATTAAAATGGTTTTGTGAGTATTTAAAGAGAATATGGATTTATGTGTGGAATATGAAAATTGTCTAAGTATTCCTGTATAAGATTTATTAATTCACTTTATAAGGATGATTACGATTACTACAAGATTCATCCATAGAATCAATTTTTAAGTGTAATTTCAAATATTTATTTGAAAATTTTTAATGGAATGGAAACTTTATAAGGATAATTCATGAGTATGTAAGGAGTTTTTCTAGACCATGTAAATATTATATATCAACTTTATAAGTATGAATGCAATTTTTGTAAATATTATTCATAAATTTTTAAAGATTAAACATGAATTTATAAGGATCATTTTAGACTTCAGAAGTATTATCTATGACTTTATAAGGATGATTCACGAGTCTATAAGAATCATATATACTCTATAAGAATTATTGAGAGTCCTATAAGAGTCATCAATTGAGGATTTTTTCAAACACATAAAGTCTCATGAATCAATAAGTGAAATTTTATAAACTCCATATGGATGATACTTTGTAAGTATGAGTTTTAATAAATATGGGACTTTATATGTGTAGAATCCCAACCTGATATCCACTAAAACAATTCCATGATATGGTAGTCAACTGAATCTCTGGCATGCCTCCCTTCATGCTAGTGGTTTCTTATTATAAGTGAGGTTATAATGGGGGTATAGATGGGATAATATACCATCTAGATCAGTAATAAATATAGCATAAGAAAACACAAATAAAGGTATAAGATAGATAATTTTTTTTGCAATCTAATATTTAATGATTAAATGATCATGCATGAACATGATCTGACAGAAATTAAAGCAAGGTATCCACAATATATAGAAATAACGAAAAAGGAAATAAATAAATAAAATAAAATAAACTATCTATAATAGAATCATTAGTACATTCATGGTCCTCTTCTCTCGTACTCCATCCTATCCAAGAACGATAACAAAATGCAATTAAAATCCAGGAACTTTAAAATCCAGGAACTTGATCCTGCAAAGATGGGAACTATTCGGATATTCTAGTGTAATGGAATCCTAAATTGGGTGTGAGATATACTCAGTACTCCTTGTCTAATGGTGTCTAATTCCCAATCCAATCCTTGAATATAAAACAAATCAATTTTCAGTTATTTTAAATGTAAATAAGCACTGTAATATGATATGTAAACAAGTCAAGCTCAGGCTCTTCAGGGACACCTTGACGACTACACCTACTTCCGACTAAGCTGTGATATCTCTAAACATGTCACCCTTAATATATATATATATATATAAGTGTTTATTTATATATACATACTCTATAAGTAAAATAGTATATTATATATATATATATATATATATATCACACTAGTCATTACCTGAGGTGTAACTCAGGCGTCCTTATATAATCATAAGAGTGTCATAATCTATATGGGATTACATGCTAGTAATAACTCCAAGAATGAATAAGGACATACCATCCAACTAAATTATGGGAAAATAATAATAATAATATAGGTTATTATAATAACATATCTTAAATCCAATATCTGAAAATGGGATATGGAATTCTTGTCCATCATCCTTCTCATGGATGTGACCCCTTGCTCAATATCTAAATTGAGGGAGTGTGGCATGACATTCCCATCAACCCAAGAAATAGGATATTACATTCCCATAATCCTTTACCTAGGGGTGTGAGACTTCATACTCAATAACCCTAAAAAAGTTCCCTTCAATCCTAATAAAATCTAAGGTAATCCTAATTTCCCTATAAGCCCTTATCCCAAAGTTTTGTACAGAGGCCACCAAAATCACTGAAGGATAAATAAGAATTTTTTAGTCTGATCCACTTAAACATTTTAAATACCAGACATAAGACCTTCTATCCCATAAAAAATTAAATTTATATCACTATTCCATTTTATTTATAAGTCACAAAAGGGACATTACATTTAAAAGCACCTATGAAGGCCATGGGAATCACCTTTTGAATGATAAAAATCGCTGCACATCATCAATCAATTCATTTTTTGATTTATAGGATAGTGAATCTAAAAAGGTGGTTTTATTAGAAAACATTTCATTTCCATCAATTAATTTACTTAATTACATTTTCAAAAACTCATTGAAGTGGAATAATTTAATACAATACAAAGGAGGAAGTTGAAATTCAAGTCAAACGTGTGAAGTTTTAAAAAGCACATACATTTTAATTAACACGCCCCAAAGGTGGTTTAGTCATATGTAAAACCATGATTATTAATTCATTTAGTGAACCCAACCTAAAGGGGTGGTTTAGGTTTTGGTCAGAACCTCTAATCATATAAAAATGGGGTCTAAATCAGAATAAAAGTTGTATAGGCATTTAACGTATTGAATTTCATAAATTAGAATCTAAACCCATCAATTATGATTCATGATATAATGTATATATTATATAAACTACATGACATTAAGGGAAAATCATATATACCACGTACTTCATGCTTAGGATGGTCTACTCATCCATTATTAACCTTTGATTTGACCCAAAATAAGAGAATTATGAAGATTAGACAAACACATTGAAAATAGGGAAAAAGTTCTTGCCTAAGAATAAAATCATTGATAGAGATATAAATGAAGGAAGGAGCTAAAGTATTTAATCTGTTACCAAGATGCATCCAATAAGAATGACAATGATCTAAATGATATATAGATGAGGAATAGGCTAAAAAGAATATCTGAGGAGGAGAAGGATCTCATGTAGCCCCCCTACTTTGAAATAATGAGGAAGAAATGATGGATAAGAGTATTATAGTACGAGGGTAAAAATAGTAATTTCCATCTTTTTAAAGAGTTGAACGATTTGTAAAATTGTGTGCCGACTATGTAACCTCATTTTCCAAGGATCCACACACCGCACAGTCAGTTCACAGGGTTTGATCTAACTGTGCATCAACTATGCATGGTTGCTGGTTAAGTGGAACTAAGTGTGTAGAATAATATCATGGTTTAGAAAACCATGAGAAACTAATATTCCACCTTGGAAATAAACTATAGACCATTATCATATCCATGCGCCTCCTATCACATTGTTAAATAAAACTATCTGACACCATATTCTCTAATAGACTAAGTTACATAGTTTTTCTAAGGGATTCATGATTTTATATAAACCATGTTCCCCTACCATATACTTATGAGATTGAGTTTCCAAGGCTAAATGCTCCCAAAACTCAACAGAACACCTAAGGAACCTATCAATACTTAAACCACATTGAAAAACCACACATTTATGTACTAAAATTCTCATATTTACATTTTGAATCTTGGTTTAAGATTTAGACAATCCAACAACTTAAAAGATAAAAAAATCTTGAAAATTATGACCAGTCCAAAACCCAAGACGTTACAATCTCCCCACCTTAGAGCTCTTAATCCTCAAAAAATCATTGGGGAATAATTAAAATAAAACCTCACTTACTCGGGTCATGATGATTCAATAAAATGGTTTTGTTTAATTTTTAAACACCTAATGCAGCTCCAAAATCCACTGCAAAATATACAGTATACGAAATATACAATGCAACCTACATGGCATGGAATTTTCATGGAATGTGAATATCTATATCCCTTGAATGATGCATGAAGTAATACAACCTTTCTATATCTAGACATGGGTAAAATTAAATCCATAAATCAACAATCAATGAAAGTACAATAATCACACAAGGTAAAAATAATCAAATGTAATAAAAACATCATGAACAATAGTCCCATTACCTGGAAACATGATCATTCCCTCATGCATGGATTGGAAAGACCTAGACACAAGGTATTTACCATGTTTGAAAGAGAGCTATCGTGGGCACCCTCAAATGATTAGAATGATTTTGGGGTACTTAGGTGCAGCAGAGTGGCTGACCAAGGTCGTCTCTCAAAGGAGGAAGTGAATTAAAACAATTTTTAGAGGTATTCTAGAAGTAAAATAAAAGAGAATAAAAACACTACTTGAAAGGACGTGGGTGGTTGTTTATAGTTTATGAATCTAGAAGAAGTTTGCTGGAAGAAGATTGTATTTTTTTTAGTTTTGAAATGAAGTTTGATTAAAATGACACAACAAAAAGATGTTTGTTTAGACAATATTTAAAAGACGTAATCGATCTAACTATACCTCTTCAATCATTTATTAATCATTATCATTTAAATTAATATTCACTTAATTATGATCCCTTAATTTGTTAAATCCCTAACCCTACGAGAATTAACTTTACCACGAAGATTGAAGTGAATTTAACCTTAGGCTAACTTCGGAACATGCAATCGCAACACCCTGCTTTGATTGATGTTATAAAATTATCTTATGGTCAGTGGTAAATTAAGGCACATAACCACTCTGGAAATGATGATTAATTGAGTTTAGGGATTATATTTGAACTCTACAAATTGATCCCGTGTGGTTTTGAATTACCGGTTAAGGTTGCGCTCTCACAGTTCACACAATTCCCGACCTCGCGTGTTTTGTGTTACCTATTAAATTTATTGCTTAGTTTCATTTAAATTAAAAACTAAATTAATAGTTCATAATATTTGAATTACATTAGCTCATTGATTCAAAATAAATGAATGAAGAAGGATAGAGGTTGATCGATTACTAAAAAGAACTACTCTTCCATGGGTGGTGTAGTCATCGTGGAGACGTTTTGCATAAGCAACGGATTGAAAGGGGAGAACCCAATCTTGTCTCTAATCTTGATTCCAACCCAATTAAGAAGATTAATAGAAGAAGAATAGGGATGAACACATAATATTATTTGATGAAAAATTCAAGAAACAAACATGAAAGAAAAGAAATACAAAGAAGAGGTGAGAGAGGAGAGCCTTTTTGGAAGAGAGGTTTGCACAATGGATTACTTCTTCCAAGAGTTGTGAGGGGCTCCCAAGAGACACCCTTTCGGACACATCTTCCCAAATCCTCGACCAGCCCTCTCAAAGAGTTAAAACCCCCTTTAAATAGAGTTTGTGAGGGCTAGGGATACATAACTTTTTATGTGTGAAATGAAAAACTCGGCCAAATATTTCATTCCATGTTGCACCGACCATTTGACCTCTAAATGCGTGAAGTGACCGGCCTTCCAGAAGTATGATTTGTGCCAAATTATGTCCCCGATCTTTCCTCAAAATTTGGGCTCAATCCAAGCCCGTATGTAGAAGATATGGCCCAAATACAGAACCCATGTCCATTCTTCCAAGTCCAGCCCACCATTGGATTAATGGCTCATTTACTCCATCCAAATGCACTTTTTAGCTCTAGTGTCATGAATGAAAGTTGTATAAAATGAAGTTAGGAACACTTTTACAAAATTTAAAATTCAAATAATATATATAAAAATATTTATCTTTGAAATACTACAGTGCACTATTAAGGGTAAAACTGGAATTTTCACCAAATTTTCAAATGAATGATCAAATCCAAAATATTTTATAAATAAACATATTTAACACAATGTGAGGAAATTATTTCATTTATTATCAATAAAATATTCAATAAAATAGTGTTTTATCAATGTTCTTGTTGGAGTTGGTGGTCTAGAACCAACTACTTTGTACTTTATTCATTAAATAAAAGCCTTATCACATCTTGATTGTTCTTCTACGTGACATGTCATGTGATAATGTACTAAGGACAGCTGTTGCATTAAAGGGTCGTAGCAGATACCTGCTATGATGAGAACTCGGAAGTGCCATAACACTGTTCTTGAATGTATGTTTTATGGCCGGATGATGTTATTTTAGGGACACAAATAATACGGGTCATTAGGGGTGAGGACTCATAAAACTTTGAGGCACCTTCTCATGGTGTGCACCCTTGGTAATATCCAGGAGGATATTATGATAATGAGACCCACCAATAGGAAATCCACATTTCATAGTGTCATTGGATGTTCCTATCTACGGACGTGTGTATTGATCCTTAGACTTTAAGATTATTATTAATGGCTATTACAACTCGCGCACTTAGATGTATTGACGAAAACTGTGACGACACACTGTTCACAGTGAGGTAGGATACGTTTGGTGCGTCACGAGTAATACCGCATTAATAGATAATGCGAGAAAGGATTTGTCCCTTCCGTTCCATAACGGAAGTAGATATATCCGACCCTTTGATGGAATTGATATAGCCTAAATAAATCCATGGCCATGGTAAGGTATGGGCAAGTTCAGTTTCGGGAAGTCAAAGAAAGAATAATCAAGCACATGGGTTGATGGCACTAGCATGCAACCCGCTTGATTGGAGATATCGGGACAAAGAGATTATATTAAACGGTAAGCATTCGTAGGAGGTAACACGTCATTGCGGCGTTAACTTCTTTCTCTATGGGTGCCTTGGCGTGTTGCTAGACGCTAACCTTGGACTTTAGGCAGGCTCAGCCTAATGCCACTGAGAAAGAGGCATAGAGGGTCACACACTAAGTGTGTCCATGTATCTCAGTTAAATATTAATTTAACAAGTTAAATAAATATTATTCCCGACTGTGGTTTAATAATTATTTAAGGATGTCTGATCGCATTTATTTTGACACTAGTTATTCGAGAGAATATATTGTGGACGAAATAATATATTTATTTTTGAGTAATGCAGTTAAATTTATTTAAGAAATAAATAGTCATTACTCAAGGTCTAATAAATGTGGTGGAGAAAAAAAATGGAAAATAAAAGTACACGCCGTGTATATTAAATATACACGCCGTGTAGTTTTATGGAAAACAAGTACACTCAATGTATTAATTATTACACGCCGTGTAGTTTTTCAGTTGGGATTTTGAGGATTTAATATTATTTTATTAAATGATATTTATTATAATCAGTGTGGGCGCATGTCAAGGAATTAATAATTCGACATGGGGGGGGGGGTTCAATAAGAGTTAATGAAATAAATAAAACACGTAACGCGTTTATTTATTGTCATAACTCTATTAACCTCAAACATGATTATAAATATCCCCACAACCCCAACATTTTAAAGAGCCATTGTTGTGGACAAAGGATTTGGAAATACTCTCAAGCCAAGAGAGAATTCCCTTTCCACCAAGAACGCCCTCAAGTTACGAGAGCAAGATCCTCCACCGGATCAAGGCGGTCGAAGGCGGACATCGCAAGCGAAGGTTCTTCTGCGCTAGCACCCAGAGATCTCTTCGGCGACGTCCGGAGATACGTGACACACGTGTGGATCACCACTAGAGGAATCCTACACTTAGATTCTACGACGCAACGACGGATCACCGAATCGTGACCGGACACATCAACGAAGAAAGAATTCCAATGAGGTAATTCTTATGCATTAATTAAATTAATTATAACCAACATATGATGATCCTCTTCAAGGGTTCTGGGACTCTTCTTTTCTTTTCGTTCTTCGTTCTATTCCGAAGATTCGGCGTTTTATATCGTGACGGATCTCGGATTAAACATTGTTTAACGAAAAATTAAGTTGGGCAAACCCACCAACGCGCTTCCCCTGTGCCCGGAACCTTCAAGTGGTATCAGAGCCAAGTTATATCATTGGTTATAATTTTTTAGTTTTTCGTTGGTGATTTACGCATTTAATAATTTAGTAATTTCAATTCATGTTAAGTCGTTCTGGAAATCTGAATCTCGAGATCTGTTCCTCCTCCCTCGTTTCTCGTTCACCTCACAGAAACAGTTTTTTTCTTTTAATTTTGATTAAAATAAAATAGAGGAACTCATCTGGAGGAGCCAAACGTTTCTGGCCATATAACACCAGAATACACGGCGTGTATTCGGAAGTATACGCCATGTAGTATAGGTTCAATTCATTGACTGATCCGCCAAATAAGTCCGTGTATTGGATTCTTTCTAAGAATTTAAGACACCGTGTGTTGACCAGAAAAATGTGGCACATAGTTTCCGGAATACACGCCGTGTGGTCCAATGAACACGGCGTGTAGTCCCTTCGGGTTAGGGTTGGGTCGTGTACTCCGTACACGGCCTACCCGGCTGGAAATCGTGTAACGCGGAAACTACACGGCATGTGTCCCACTGCACACGCCGTGTACTCCGAAAATTTCCGAAGTACATTAACACGCCTTATCCCTGGGCATGTACTTCGGATAGATGGTGAAGAAAAAGTACACGCCGTGTAGTCAGAACTACACGCCGTGTACTCACCCAAATTATGCAGATTTATTAAAATTTATTATTATATTATACAAACCCTTGAGACGTGTACCATGGTGCAGGCATAAAGATGAGGCACAACACTTGATAGGTGTTTTATATATATATGTTTAATTTAACATCTGCGTAATAAATGGGAATTCACCGGGTTGCCTCCAAGGTACAAGTTACGTACAAGGATAATTTTAAATGAATTTATTTGTTTAAAATTATGATGGATGAGAATCTCAAGGAAATTCAGAAAATGGGATTTAAGATAAAAGGCTTGATTATTTAAAGATAATTAATTGATTCGAGCGTGATTTATCTTAAACAGGAATGATTAAAGAATTGAATGCTAGTTTTATTTATGCGTAAATATCTTTGCATGTATGGATGATCATGAGCTAGACCAAGACCTTTGTATGTGAATGATTTCTTTTAATTAATTTATTTAAATTAAATTTGTTAGCCTGCGAGCCATCTCCTCATTAATATATTGGGCCTGCACGCCCAAGGATTGTTTTATGTAAAACCCCCTTTTTTCCCCCTCACCTGTGTGTGAGATAAATGCATAGGTAATTGATGGAGCTCCCAAGCTAGTGGAGGCGGCTCAAGTCAGGAGCCAAGGTGAAACCAATCCAAGGAGATACAAAGGTGGACATGTGGAAAGCTGTAAACACGAACCCGAAAGGTTCAAGGTGCTTCTCCCCTAGGTCTTGGGTTAGTTTATCAACCACTAGATAAACTAACCAACCGAAAAGCTCATGATCATACCATTTATTTTATTTCTGTCAGTTTCATGGTTTATTTATTGTGGGTGTGTTGTCATGATCACACAATTAATTAATTAAACGAGCATGTAAGATGGAACTAAAATAAAATTGGCTTATACGTAAATATTATCTTAGACATGGTTAATCAGTTAAGTATATCCCACTTAATATTAACAAGCATGTAATCAAAGATAATAAAATGGAAATTTACGTATAAGGATAAAATCCCTCAAAATAAATATTAAGTTGGCATAGCCTTCCATAATCTTGGTTAGAATCGAACCATAGTTAAAAGTGCTTGACCAACCCTAGTTGAGGTTCTTTCAATTATCGAGGAATTCTAATTCAAGGTTTTGGGTTGACTTGACTTGGTTCGCATCAAGGGTTGACTGCCATAGTAGGACTTGGTGTGACCAAGAAGCAGAGGTTGAGGAAATCCAAAAAAGGATTTCAGGATTGTAGAGTCCACTCAGTGGATCAAGGAACTGCGAGTTAATGTAGTTGGAATTTGGAATGCCTACCTAAAACCCTTCAAGTTTCTCGACCAACCCTAGTTGGGGTAATGCGAAGGGCAATATAGATCCTTGCCACTAGAATATTCACGCAATAGAATATTCCGAAGTCAATGGTGAGAGCTATTGGATTTCGATAAAATAGTGGGAGACTAATAAGTATTAATTTATTTATTTGTCTCAATTTTTATAATAAATTACTAAACCTTTTCTCATCTTAAATTGTAGAAACGACAAGAAAATGACTTCAAACATATCATTGCGCACCATACTCGAAAAATAAAACCTTCTCACCGGCACCAATTTCAAAGAGTGGCAGAGTCATTTACACGTCGTCCTTCGCCACGAAAGGAAATTATATGTGCTGGAAGAGCCTATTCCAGTTGCGCCTGGGAAAGAGGCTAGTGATGACGAATTATTTCTCTACATGAAACACATGGATGATGCCACATATGTCCAGTGTTTCATGCTATCGTCCATGTCTAATGAGCTCTTGAAGCAACATGAAAACATGGATGCGTATAGCATGATGTCTCACATTAAAGATCTCTACCAAGAGAAGGTGAGACAGGAGAGGTATGAGATCTCCAATGCTTTGTTTACCACGAATCTTGGAGAGTCTGCGCTAGCTGGGCCTCATGTGGTCAAGCTTATTGGCTACATTGAATTATTGGAAATCTTAGGGATTAAATTCCCAGATGAGTTGCGTACAGATCTCATCCTATCATCATTGCCCAAGATCTTCTCTAGATTTATTGTCAACTATAACATGAGCGGCAATGAGAAGAGTCTATCGGAGCTTCTGACCTTGATTTTCCAGGTAGATAAGGACATGGGGCGTGACAAACCCGCGGTCCTTATGGTGGACAAGAAAAGGAAGGACAAGGAAAAGGGGTCAAAGACTTATAAACGGTCTGAAGCCCCTGAGCACCGTCCCTCCAAGAAGGGGAAGATCCAGAGGCAGGGCAAGGAACGGGAAGCAGTGTGTTTTGCATGTGGCAAGAAAGGCCACTGGAAGAGGAACTGCACCCAGAAGCGTGGGGACGCTAAAGGTCCGTTCGTTATCGAGTGCAATCTTTCTATTTCTACACATTGGGTATTAGATACAGCTTATGGGGCTCAAATCTGTATTCAAATGCAGGAACCAAGTAGATTTAGAAAGATCGCCAGAGGAGAGGTGGATCTTCGAGCTGCCAATGGCGCAAGGCTGGTTTTCTTTGGCTATTGGCAAATATCACCTCTCATTTCCAACTGGCATGATTTTGGTTTTACAAAACTGTTATTTTTTTCCTAGTGTTACCAAGAACATAATTTCAGTATCTTGTTTGGATATGGATGGATTTATTTTCAAGTTTGTAAATAAGGGTTGTCTATTTTATAAGAACAACGTATGTTATGGTATGGCACATTTGAATAATGGTTTGTATGTATTAAATTACGAAAACCAAGTGTTGGCAATCGATAACGAAACAAACTCACATGACTCATACATAACCCAGTTATGGCATCGCCGCCTTGGTCATGTGAACGAGAAGCGCTTGACAAAGCTCTGCCAAGATGGCTATTTAGACTCAACTGAGCTAAAACCACTTGATAGATGTCACACTTGTTTATAAGGAAAAATGACCAAGCCTCCTTTTGGTGGACAAGGTGAAAGGGCCACAGAGCTTCTAGGATTGGTACACACAGATGTGTGTGGACCATTTCCAGTAGAAGCTAGAGGTGGATATTCTTACTTTATTACTTTTACTGATGATTTGAGTAGATATGGCTATGTCTACTTAATGAGGTATAAGTCAGAGTCCTTAGAGAAATTTAAGGAATTCAAGAATGAAGTAGAGAATCAACTTGGTAAGAAGATAAAGAAGCTTCGATCGGATCGAGGTGGAGAATATCTGAACCAAGAGTTCATCGATCTTCTACGGGAGTCTGGGATTCTATCTCAGCTCACTCCTCCTTATACACTACAGTGGAATGGTGTTAGTGAAAGGAGGAACCACACCTTGTTGGACATGGTGAGGCCGATGATGAGTCATGCGGATCTTCCATTATTCTTTTGGGGATATGCATTACAAACTGCAGCATACACATTAAACCGAGTACCAACTAAGGCAGCAAATGGAATTCCATCCGAGTTATGGAATGGAAGAAAACCCACTTTTTCGCACACACGTGTATGGGGAAGCAAGGCGTTTGTTAGGGCCTTCTCAGGCAACAAACTAGCACCCCGGGGCACAAAGTGTATCTTTATAGGATATCCCAAGGAAACGAAAGAATATTACCTATATAAACCCAAGGCAAGAAAGTGACTGTCGCCAGACAAGCCATCTTTATTGAGAGGGAGCACATCCTCAAGAAGGATAGTGGGAGAAAGATTGACTTCGACGAAGTTGATTCTCAAGATACACATGAGTTGGTACAGGAACAAGTTCCACAGGTCCTCATGGAAGAGGTTCCAGAAACACAAGTACTGTGTAGGAGCTCAAGAGAGGTAAGGGAACCAGAGAGATTTGGTTTCCTAGTCACCGAGGATGGTGAATCATTATTGTTGGACAATGATGAACCTCTCTCCTACAAGGAAGCATTAGAAAGCTCAGAAGCTAAAAGATGGCTTCAAGCTATGAATTCTGAGATGGATTCCATGTATCAGAACCAAGTTTGGGTTCTGGTCGATGAGCCAGTTGATGTAAAGCCTATTGGATGCAAATGGGTATTCAAAAGAAAGCTGGAAATGGAAGTTCAAGTTAGCACCTATAAAGCAAGGCTAGTGGCTAAAGGATTCAGATAGCATCAAGGAATTTACTATGATGAAACCTTCTTGCCAGTTGCCATGTTTAAATCTATAAGAATCATACTTGCCATAGCAGCTTACCATGACTACGAGATTTGGCAGATGGATGTCAAAACAGCATTCCTTAATGGGAACCTTCAGGAAGATGTCTATATGACACAACCAGAAGGGTTTGTGACACCAGGTGAAGCCAACGGGTTTGCAAGTTGCAGAAATCCATTTATGGATTGAAGCAAGAATCCAGGTCATGGAACATTCGATTTGATGAAGCCATAAAAGAATTTGGATTCATTAAGAATGAATGTGATCCATGTGTTTATAAGAGGTTTAATGGGAATGCAGTCGTCATTATAGTGGTATATGTTGATGACATATTGCTTATTGGAAACGACGTACCAGCCTTACACTCAGTTAAGGACTGGTTGAACAAGTGTTTCTCCATGAAGGACTTAGGAGAAGCATCCTACATTCTAGGGATCAAGATCATTCGTGATAGATCCAAGAGGCTGCTTGGACTAAGTCAGGGTACATACATTGACCAGATAATAAAGAGATTTAGTATGGAAAAATCCAAGAGGGGATTGGTTCCAGTGTCACATGGCTTACATATTTCTAAGAAAATGTGTCCCCAGACACAACAGGAGAAAGATAGGATGAGAAAGATCCCATACGCTTCGGCTATAGGATCCATCATGTATGCCATGTTATGTACCAGGCTTGATGTTGCCTATGCACTGAGCATGGTAGGCAGATATCAAGCAGATCCAGGAGAACAACATTGGACTACTGTTAAGACTATCCTTAAGTATCTGAGAAGAACTAAGGATATGTTCCTGGTGTATGGAGGAGACGAGGATCTTGTCATTAGAGGGTATGCTGATGCTGGTTTTCAAACAGATCAGAATGATTTGAAGTCGCAATCTGGATATGTTTTTTGTCTCAATAGAGGAGCTGTGAGCTGGAAGAGTTCAAAGCAGCCAGTTGTCGCTGATTCTACAGCAGAGTCCGAGTATATACCGGCTTCTGATGCAGCCAAAGAATCCGTTTGGATTCAGAACTTTGTCCAGAAGCTTGATGTGGTGCCTAGCAGTAAAGATCCCATTACATTGTATTGTGATAATACTGCAGCGGTGGCTCTTGCAAAAGAACCAAGGTCATATCAACGGACAAAGCACATACTTCGGAAGTATCACCTCTTGAGGGATTTCTATCAAAGGGGTGAAGTTTCAGTGAGCAGAGTGTCCACGGAAGAGAACGTGGCAGACCCCATGACTAAAGTCCTATCTCAGCAGAAGCATGAATATCATGTGAGAGCTAGTAGGTTAAAGGTTGTTAGCAGTTGGCTCTAGTCCAAGTGGGAGTCTGTTGGAGTTGGTGGTCTAGAACCAACTACTTTGTACTTTATTCATTAAATAAAAGACTTATCACATCTTGATTGTTCTTCTGCGTGACAAATCATGTGATAATGTCCTAAGGACAGCTGTTTCATTAAAGGGTCGTAGCGGATCCCTTCTATGATGAGAACCCGGAAGTTCCATAACACTGTTCTTGAATGTATGTTCTATGGCCGGATGATATTATTTGAGGGACACAAATAATACAGGTCATTAGGGGTGAGGACTCATAAAACTTTGAGGCACCTTCTCATGGTGTGCACCCTTGGTAATATCCAGGAGGATATTATGAGAACGAGACCCGCCAGTAGGAAATCCACATTTCATAGTGTCATTGGATGTTCCTATCTACGGACGTGTGTATTGATCCTTAGACTTTAAGATTATTATTAATGGGTATTACAACTCGTGCACTTAGATGTATTGATGAAAACTGTGATGACCCACTGCTCGCAGTGAGGTAGGATACGTTGGGTGCGTCACGAGTAATACCGCATTAATAGATAATGCAAGAAAGGATTTGTCCCTTCCGTTCCATAACGGAAGTAGATATCTCAGGCCCTTTGATGGAATTTATATAGCCTAAATAAATCCATGGCCATGGTAAGGTATGGGCAAGTTCAATTCCGGGAAGTCAAAGAAATAATAATCAAGCACATGGGTTGATGGCACTAGCATGCAACCCGCTTGATTGGAGATATCGAGACAAAGGGATTATATTACACAGTAAGCGTTCGTAGGAGGTAACACGTCATTGCGTCATTAACTTCTTTCTCTATGGGTTCCTTGGCGTGTTGCTAGACGCTAACCTTGGACTTTAGGCAGGCTCAGCCTAATGCCACTGAGAAAGAGGCATAGAGGGTCACACACTAAGTTTGTCCATGTATCTCAGTTAAATATTAATTTAACAAGTTAAATAAATATTATTCCCGATTGTGGTTTAATAATTATTTAAGGATGTCTGATCGCATTTATTTTGACACTAGTTATTCGAGAGAATATATTGTGGATGAAATAATATATTTATTTGCGGGTAATGCAGTTAAATTTATTTAAGAAATAAATAGTCATTACTCAAGGTCTAATAAATGCGGTGGAGAAAAAAAATGGAAAATAAAAGTACACGCCGTGTATTTTAAATATACATGCCGTGTAGTTTTATGGAAAACAAGTACACTCTGTGTATTAATTATTACACGCCGTGTAGTTTTTCAGTTGGGATTTTGAGGATTTAATATTATTTTATTAAATGATATTTATTATAATCAGCGTGGGCGCATGTCAAGGAATTAATAATTCGACATGGGGGGGGGGGGGTCAATAAGAGTTAATGAAATAAATAAAATGCGTAACGCGTTTATTTATTGTCATAACTCTATTAACCTCAAACATGATTATAAATATCCCCACAACCCCAACATTTTAAAGAGCCATTGTTGTGCACAACGGATTTGGAAATACTCTCAAGCCAAGAGACAATTCCCTTTCCACCAAGAACTCCCTCAAGTTACGAGAGCAAGATCCTCCACCGGATCAAGGAGGTCGAAGGCGGACATCGCAAGCGAAGGTTCTTCCATGCTAGCACCCGGAGATCTCTTTGGCGACGTCCGGAGATACGTGACACACATGTGGATCACTGCTAGAGGAATCCTACACTTGGATTCTACGACGCAACGATGGATCACCGAATCGTGATCGGACACATCAACGAAGAAAGAATTCCAACGAGGTAATTCTTATGCATTAATTAAATTAATTATAACCAACATATGATGATCCTCCTCAAGGGTTCCGGGACTCTTCTTTTCTTTTCGTTATTTGTTCTATTCTGAAGATTCATCATTTTATATCGTGACAGATCTCGGATTAAACATTGTTTAATGAAAAATTAAGTTGGGAAAACCCACCAACGCGCTTCCGCTACGCCTGGAACCTTTAGTTCTGACACATTCCTAGTTTTCTATATACCATCCAAGAACTGTATGACCTCAAAGAGGAAAAATAAAATTTTGATACCTGTTGTAGTGTCCCCACCCAAGAACCACTAAAATATTTCCCTGAGATAGTGGCCAACTTGGCCTTAAGCATGCCTCCCTATACGCCAGATGTTATCGAATACTAGTGATAGTCTAATTGTGGTAAAATGGGGAAAATATATCCTTTGGATCAGTAATACATATCGTATAAGAAAAAAAAATGTAGTTAAGAGATTACAATATCTGACATCCAAAACGAATAAATAAATGATCAATCATGAACATGCTCTGATGGAAATAAAAGTAGGTATCCACAATACATAGAAAAACTGAAAAAGGAAATAGATAAATAAAAGACAAAACAACTATCTCCAATAGCATAATGAGAATTGTCTAGTTCCTCTACTCCCATACTCTATCCTAGCTAAGAAGGATAATGATAATCAAGTAAAATCAAGGAACCTGATCTTGAAAACATGAGATCTATTTAGGTATCCCAATGCGATGGCATTCAGAATAAGGTGTGAGACGTGCTTAGAAGGCCACCACCAATGGTGTAAAATGAAAAATATAGTCTTTGGATATAAAATAAAGCAATATGAAGGTATATAAAAAGTAAAATAGTTCTGTAATATTAAATGTATACAAGTCAGTCTCAGGCTTCTCAAGGACACCTGACCAACTATACCTACTTCGGTCTAAGCTGTGATATCTCTGAACATGTCACCATTAAAATATATATAATTATGTACTTATGTATATGTACTATATACGTACAATAATTTATGGAAATGTATATAAATACTTTATACTAGTCAGGAAATGATCCATAATTTAGGCATCCTTATATAATTATAAGAGTTGCGTACTATGTAAGGGATTTCAAACCTATAATAATTCAAATAATAAATAAGGACATCCCATCTGATAGTATATGGGGAAATAATAATAACAAGACAAGTTATTATAATAAATGGGCCATAAGTACAATATCTAAAAACAGGATACAAAATTCTTTTATGTTATTATGTTCATAGATATGACCACCATGATCAACATCATAATCAAGGGGGTGTGAGATTCCATGCCCAACAATCCAAGTGACGGGATATTTCATTACCATCATCCTCAACTTGGGGCGTGATACTTGAATATCAATAACCCCAACCAAGTTCCCTCCGATCATAATAAAATATAAGGTAATCCCACTTTCCCTATAATCCCTTAGCCTAACATCACATAATGTGGCAACTGAAAATTATTAAGGAAGAATGGATCCCTTTTAGTATAACCCACTTAAAAATTTTAACTAGATGTCATAAGACCATCCATGCCATAATCAATTCAATTTATATCAATAAGCTAATAAATTTATAAGTCACAAGAGGGCTATTACATTTAACAAAAACTATAAAGGCTATGATAATGAACCATTAAAATGATACAAATCATTACACATTATCAAAACATTCAATTTTTTGATTTATAATATAGTACACATCAAAAGGTTGTTTTATTAGAAAACATGAAATTTCCAACAAACAGTTCACTTAATAAAAATTTTAACATCTCATTAAATTGGAATAATTTAGTATACCAAAACTGAGGAAGTTTTCATGCAAGTCAAACATGGGAAGTTAATATAAGAATAAAAAATTTTAATTAACACAAACCAAGGGTGGTTTAGTCATAAGGAAAACCATGATTAATATGTGATTTAGTGAACCCACCCTAAAGGGGTTGTTCAATTTGAATTCATAACATTCAACCATATAAAGGTCGAATATATAGCACAATATAAGGGGTGTAGGAATTTAATGCAATGAATTTCATAAATTAGAAGTGACATCTAGAAGTTATACTGTGTATCACAACAACTATATCTTATAAACAAAGTGAATATAAGGGAAAAGAATATGAACCACCTACCTTGTTCACAGGATGGTATACTTTTCCATTACTATCCTTTTATTCAATATGAAATTTGAGAAATAAAAATATAGGATAAACACCAAAAAAATGATGAAAATAGTTCACATAAGAATAGCTTCATCCATAGAGAGATAAAAAAATAAGGATCTAAAGGATCAAAGATCTCACTAAGACATATCCAAAGAGACTGAAAATGAGTGAAAAAGAGTCTGTATGAGGAAGAGGCTTTAAAGAAAAAGTGAGGAGTAACATGATTCTCTCACACTATCCTCATACTATGAAAAAATGAGAAAGAAATGAGAGAGATTATAGTTAAAAGGATGGGAAACTAGTCATTTATATATTTTTAAAGAGCTATAGGATTTTGGGTTCATGGTTTTGGAAACCATGCACTAATTGTGTGGCCTATTCTACCTAGGAACCACACCCCACATCGTTAGCCTGCACATTTTAATATAATAATGCACAAACCATGTATTTATATTAATTAATTATCACTAAGGGTGATGGATAAGTGCATAGTTTTGAAAAACCATGTAGAACCCATGTTCTACCTCTGTAATAAACTGTAGATCATCGCACGGTCAGGAGCCTCCTATCGCATGTTTAACCCAAAATGTGTGACACCTATTTCTCTGCTGGACCAAGAAATTTTTTTTGTATAAGGTCTACATGGTTTTAAACAAAATGTGCACCCCTACCAGCTCATTTTGAGAATGAATTTCTGGGGCCCAACACAACATGATTTTCTGGGGCACCTATTTCTCTTCGGGTTTAATGACTCCTTCACTAGTTTGATAAATAAGTTATTGAATTAGGCTTCCATATCTATTGTATTAAATGTGGCTCCTAAGGGATTCTTCAAATGTAACAAGGGAATTCATCAAGGAGACCCTCTCTCGGTGATTCTTTTTTCCATTTATGAGGACTATTTAAGAAGACTCCTTACTCTCCTCGTGAATCAGAAAAAGATAAAACCATTACATGCTTCTAGAAACTTATCTGTTCCCACCCATATCTTATACGTCGATGACATTATTATTTTCCTTTAGGGAGAAAAAAGGAAAATACAAAATCTTAAAAATTACTTTTCTCACTATAAAGATATCTCTGGATAATAAATAATATGGAAAAAATCCTTTGTGTTCTTTGGAAAAAATTTCGCTCCTAACAGGAAAATTACTATCATCAATTACTTAGGAATCAAGGAAGGTTCTTTCCCCTTCATTTATCTTGGTGTTCATATCTTCCGGTGAAGACCTAAGTCCAGCTATTTTGACAACATTGTCAACCAAATAACCAAACAGATCTCTTCTTAGAAGGGTAAAACTCTCTCTATTACTGGTAGAATTGTTCTTGTGAAATCAACTATCATCTCCAAAATGGTTTACTCTATGATGGTTTACCATTGTCCTACTAGACTTCTTAAAAAAATCAATGTCTATATCAAAAATTTTGTCTGGTCTAGGAGTACTATTGAAAGAATGCTTGTGACCGTACCTTGGTCCACCTGCTGCAAACCTTTTGACAAGGGTGGCCTTGGAATTAAAAATCTTATGTTTTTTAATGATGCTCTTCAAGCTAAGTTGACTTTTAGGTTGCTTCATACTAAGTCGGATTCCACATCCTTTCTTCAGAGAAATCTTCTTTCTAGGATTAAGAATGTAAATCTAAACTACATCACTTCTTCCATTTGGCCATCCATTCATCAATCCTTTTCCAACATTATAAACAATTCTAGATTGATGGTTAGTGCTAATTCCTCCATTAAATTTTGGCTTGATAATTGGACTGGTGTTCCTCTTATCTCCATGTTGTCACCCAACTTTCTTCCTATTGATATCAACTCCTCCATCTGGGACATTTTCAATTCTCAAGACACTATTATTCTAGATGATATCACCCACATTATCGACAATTATCACTTTTCCAACTCCGGGGACTTCCTCATTTGGGAACCTTCTCCTAATGGTGTTTTGGACAACAAAAATTACTACAATTACAATTTCATAAACTCTATTTATAACCAGTGTTGGATGAAAATGTTCAAAAAAACCTAGATAAGGACCTCAAGATTTACTCTTTTTTGTCATATTTCATAGCACAGAATCCCCACAGAAGTTTGTCTGTAATCATTTGGGATCAATATCTTCTCTCGTTGCCACTTATGTAATCAGTATAGAGAGGATGTCAATCATTTGTTTCTATCACATGCCACTGCTGTAGCTCTCTGAAACTATATTCTTGATATTTCTTAATGTACATGTCTTTTATTTGACTCCATCATCTCTCAATTGTAGAATTGTGTAAATATTGATTCCTCCCAAAAAATCAAGAATCTCTTTTTGACTGTTTTCTCTGAACTTCTCCATGTTATTTGGTATGACAGGAATAATTTCATTTTTAATTAATGATCCTTTCAGCTCAATAAAAGTAAGGCTCGAAATTCTCATTGCCATTCGGGAAGGTTCCTCGATCTAGAATGCGTATTGTGAAAATTATGTTCGTGACTTTGAAATACTGCATCATCTCCAGATCAATGGAATTTACAGACAATCGTGACACACCTTTGAGGTCTTCTGGAAAGCCCCATTTCTAGGATGGCTCAAAGATAATGTAAATGGTGCTTCAAAAGGCAATCCGGGACTGACAGGTTGTAGTGCTATTTTCAGAGACTATCTTGGAAGATGTCAGGGATGTTTCTTTGGTAGTTGTGGAACAACCACATACCAGGAATCATAAATGATGGGAGTTATCCATGCCATTTCTTTTTCCAAGAAAAAATGATAGAACAATATCTGGATTGAAAGTGACTCAACTACTATCGTCCAAGATATTTGGAATGGGGTGGTGTATCTTGCCTGGCTGCTTACCTCCATTTGGATCAACTGTCTTGATTCACTCACGGATATCAATTACATTGGCACTCATGCATTTCGGGAAGCTAACATTGTTGATGACAGTCTTTCTAACATGGGAGTCATCCTGGATATTGCTTGGCACGATGATTTTCCTGGAGACTTACTCCTTCTTTTTGATAAATATTGTAATAAGATTCCTTCTTTTAGACTCATGTAATTTTTATTCCTATTCTAATAAATTGTTCCTTAGTATTTGACTAAGGCACCACCCATTTAAAAAAAAGCATCCTCAAGTAGCGAGGAAGAAGAAAGTGAGATAACTTACATGAAGTACAGGCTAAAATTACAATTGAAAGTATGAATTGAAAAGAATACTACACTTATTAAAGAGATCAATATTTTTAATAAATATGATAAAGAGAAAGCTAATTCTAGGAAATATCTTATCAATAAGAAAGATATGAAAATTCATGAAATAAAAAACCTCAAGATGAAAACTACTGAGTAAGGAATGATGGTAGATGACCATGAATGTAAACTCATGGTGAAAGAAGAAGTGTTAGGGAAGATGTAATATAAGTGTATTGAAGATGAAAATGGATTTTAGAATATGAGGGATGGCATAAATAGTGTATTGGATTCGAAATCTGAAATGTCAAAATCAGCTGAGAAAAAAAAACTCAAAGAAGTAAGCTAAATCATCAAGTCAAATGCTTTAAAGTAATTGTATTTTGAATAATTATGTAAGTTTAAATTCTAAATATGTATAATTGAGGAATAATAAAATATTTAGAAACACCCTTTCACATAAAATCATGGAAAGAGTGTATCAATAATAATATCCTCCCTAAGGAAAACCAAGCAGAACATATGTTCAACTAGCAATAATAAAATTTTAGAAAAATTTCTTTTATTAAAGAAGAACCATATCCAATGTATATTTCTATTGCTTATGGAATTTTTGGGTATGCATCTGATTCATGTGGGAATAATATGTCTCAATCAGGTAGAATTCATGAATTAATGGGGGTTCAGTTTTAATAAGACTCTAAAATAGTAAAAAAGAAGAAAAATTTGAGCATGAAAACAACAAATCTGTCGAAAAAATAGATTTTAGTATTTGGATAAAATATGTGGTAGATATGACCAACAAGGTAACTATGATAAGTAAATCATGAAAATCATCCCTAAAATACTTTAATATAATATTGAAATTGGGAAAAGAGTTTCAAAGTTAAACAAGGGATACAAATTTTTTATTG
The DNA here is from genome assembly GCA_963277665.1 of Viscum album. Lineage (NCBI taxonomy): Eukaryota > Viridiplantae > Streptophyta > Magnoliopsida > Santalales > Viscaceae > Viscum > Viscum album. Next base: position 1,317,405,281 of record OY728119.1, on the reverse strand, counting down.
TTAAAGTTGATTTAAAAGCATACAATAAAGGAATGCCATAGATTCTTGAATGTGGATGTTACTCTCACATGTCTGGTGACATAAAAATTCTAAAGAACATATAATAACATTATAGAGGGATAATTATATATGGTAATAAATTATCATTGTGAGTCAAAGTTGTTGGTAGCACTAATATTGAATCAAAGAAGCCTAATTATAAATATATTCTCTATGTGAACAAGATTCAATGTCATATTTTAAGTGTGAGTAGTTGAAGTTGGTGCCCTGGAAGAAAATTATATATACTTTAGGATTTCCAGTATTAATATTTTTGAATATTAATGAACAATTTAGCACATCATTATTATTCCTTTACATGAAATAGTATATGATAATTTCCTAATAGTAGCTCTTGTACTGAAAGGTTGTAGTAGTTGCCTACTATGATGGAAAACCAGAAGTTTTATGAAAGTATTCTTAAATATATGTTCTATAGATGGATGAACTAATTTTATAGACCTAGATGATATAGGCTATCATGGTTGGGGACTCATTGGATTTTCAGGCACCTTCTCATGGTGTATGCTCTTGATAAGTTCCAATGTCCGAGGTTTTGATAATGAGACCTGCTAGTAGGAAATCCAGATTTATATATTTCATTGGATGTTCCTATTTGTGTACATTTGTATTGATCCATTTACTTTTGGATTATTATTAATATATATTATGATTCATATACTTGGATGTATTAATTAAAACCATGATGATATATGTTCATTGTGATGTAGGATATGTTGGGTGAGTCATGAGTAATGTTTCATTAACGAATAATGAATGAATGGATTTTTCCTATCAATTCATTAATGGATGTTGAAATATTAGGCACTTTTATGGACATGTTATAACCTAAAGAAATCCATGGCCATTTTGTTTTTTAGAAATTTTTTAAGGTCTATTTTTTCAATGTAATGATTTGAAATATATCTAGTATTATTTCTAAATCCATACGTTGAGTGGGAGTGAGATTCTAAGTCCCAGTGAACTCAGTATTGATATTATACAAATATTAAATATAATAATATCACATGGGCATATTTTTCTATAAATAGTGGAATAAGTCTCGAATAGGGACTCATATGAGATATTTGAGGCCGCTATTGAGTCTAGAATGCAAGTTTTACCCTAAGCATGACATAACATATGTCGAAAATAGGTGTTTTGAATTTTTTTTATCACGAGTGAAAATAATAAAATTAATTTATTTAGGATGAAAACCTAACCCTTTAATTATTTAAATATGCTTATGGACTATTCCTATTGTTAACAACATAACCCTTAGAATCGAGAGAGGGAATTTGAGGAATTCTTAGAGAACGATGATGACAAATAGAGGATCATTTTGGCCAAATGTAGTTCAAGGATCTCACCAATGAAGATTATTCATATTCATTCTTCACTATTGTTGATCCAAACTAGGACAGGGTGTTGTTTTCTATAGATCATTTCCCCGTTGTTAATTCCATGATGAATTGAAATCAATCGTTCTAGTAGTTTGATTTTTAGGAAAATCGTGCTTGCGGGATCAAGTTTATTTCTTCCTAGGATATAGGGGAATTCATTTCTTGATTTTTATTACTCTATTCATTATTCTAATGAAAACAACCATGTCCAAGACGAATATAGTTGAGGCTCTTCCCTATTTGTGGGTTTAGAATTTCTCCCTTGTTTCTTTGCATGACTCATCACTGGTATTTTCTTGGATGGTTGTTCGATGAAATACTCCGTATTTGATCATTGAGCAATTGTTCTTTAGTAAAATGGATTAATACCATGGGTGTGCTTCATGATTAAGGTTTTATGATTACATTTCATGATCAAGGAAGGGTATTGACTAGTTTATTGACTTCTAGTTTCACTTTGGATGCGTAACAATCGAGAGGTATCACTACAGGGGAAAAAAACTTTTGCGATGGGTTATTTGCGACGGGATTTGGTGGCCCGTCGCAAAAATTAATGCGTTGTTTGGCGCGGTTTGCGTGCCAAACCATGGGAAGGTTATTTGTGATGGGATGAATATTCTCGTCGTAAATAGTTCACTGCTCAGAGGTATTTGCGACAGGTCCCGTCGCAAATACCCGGTGGCGGTAAATGAGTTTTTTTGGGACGGGATGGTTATTTGCGAAGGGGGGATTCTCCTATCGCAAATAGTTCGCCGTTCGAAGGGAATTTGCGACGGGATCCGTCGCAAATACCTGGCAGCAGTAAATGGGTTTTTGCAATGGGATGTTGCCCCGTCGCAAAACGTATGTCGGTAGGTACCTTTTGCGATGGGTCCCGTCACAAATAAAATTTTAACCGCCGACAACAATTAATGCGGGCAAAGGTATTTGCGACGGGCCCCGTCGTAATAAAGACCTATTGCGACGGGAATACCTTCGCAAAAGGTCCCGTTGTAACTAATCTAACCTACATATACCCCCATCCGTTTTTTCAAATCCTCCTCTCAATTCTTACTTTCTCTCTCTCTCTTAACCCTATTTTGAGAGTGAGAATTTGTTTGAGTTAGTTTTTTTTTGTGACGAAAAAGTTTTGAAGCCCTCTACATCAATAGATGATCATGTTTAAAAGTATTTATATTTTATTTTATTTAATATTTATTTCATTTTTTATGTTAATTTTAATTATTTTTGATTAGTTTTAATTTAATTAAGTTTAAATTGTTTTGTTAACAATATTAATTTGTAATAATAAATTGAAATTATTCGTACTAATTATTAATAAATAGGAATAATTAGTAACAAATAGGAATAATTAGTAATAAATAAGAATAATTAGTAATAAATAGGAATAATTAGTAATAAATTGGAATAAATAGGAATAAATAGGAATAATTAATAATAAATATGAATAATTTGTAATTATTAAGAATAATAAGTAATTATTAGGAATAAGGAATAATTAGAAATAAATTGATATAATTTGCAATAAATAGGAATAATTTGTAGTAATTAGAAATAAATAGTAATAATTTGGAATAATGAGGAACAATTAGAAATAAATAGAAATAAATAGGAATAAATAGTAATAAATAGGAATAAAAAGTAATAAATAGAAATAATTAGTAATAAACAAGAATAATTAGTAATAAATAGGAATAAATAATAATAAATACTAATAAATAGAAATAAATAATAATAAATACTAAAAAATAGGAATAATTAGTAAAAATAGGAATAATTAGTAATAAATAAAAATAATTAGTAATAAATAGGAATAATTAGTAATAAATAAGAATAATTAGTAATAAATAGGAATAAATTAGTAATAAATTGGAATAATTAATAATAAAAAGGAATAATTAATAATAAATAGGAATAAATAATTATAAATACTAATAAATAGGAATAATTAGTAATAAATAGGTATAATTAGTAATAAATAGGAATAATTTGTAATAAATAAGAATAACTAGTAATAAATAGGAATAAATAATAACAAATACTAATAAATAGGAATAATTAGCAATAAATAGAAACAATTAGTAATAAATATGACTAATTAGTAATAAATAGGAATAATTAGTAATAAATAAGAATAATTAGGAATAAATAGGAATAATTAGCAATAAATAGGAATAATTAGCAATAAATAGGAATAATTAGCATAAGTAGTAATAAATATGAATAATTTGTAATAATTAGTAATAAAGAGCAATAATTATGAATAAATATTAATAATTAGGAATAAAGATAAATAATTATGAATAATTAGTAACAATTAGAACTAAATATTAATAATTAGGACTAAATATTAATAAATTGGACTAAATAGTAATAAATAAGACTAAATAGTAAGAAATAGGACTAAGTACTAATAAATAGTAATAAATTCTAATAATTAGGAATAATTAGAAAGAAATAGGAATAAATTAGTAATAAATAAGAATAAATAATAATAAATTGGAATAAGTAATAGTAAATAGGAATAAATAATAATAAATAATAATAAATAAGAATAATTAGCAATAAATATGAATAATTAGCAATAAACAGGAATAATTAGCAATTATTAGTAATAAATAGGAGTAAATTGTAATAAATAAGAATAAATAAGAATAAATAAGAATAAAGAGAAATAATTTGAAATAATTAGAAATAAATACTAATAATTAGGAATAAATTGAAATAATTAGAAATAAATAGTACTAAATAGGAATAAATAAGAATAAATAGGAATAAATGGTAATAAATAGAAATAATTAGTAATAAATAGGAATAATTAATAATAAATAGGAATATTTAATAATTAATAATAATAAATAATAATAAATACTAATAAAGAGGAATAAATAATAATAAATAATAATAAATAGGAATAAATAGTAATAAATAGGAATAATTAGTAATAAATAAGAATTATTAGTAATAAATAGTAACTATTAGTAATAAATAGTAATAAATAGTAATAACTAGGAATAATTAGGAATAAATAGTAATAATTAGAAATAAATTGTAATAATTAGGAATAATCAGTAGTAATTAGTAGTAATTAGTAGTAATTAGTAGTAATTAGAAGTAATTAGTACTAAATAGTAGTAATTAGGACTAAATAGTAGTAATTAAGACTAAATAGAAATAATTATGACTAAATAGTAATAATTATGACTAAATAGTAACAAATAGTAATAAATATGAATAATTAGTAATAAATAGGAATAATTAGTAATAAATAGGAATAATTAGTAATAAATAGGAATAATTAGTAATAAATAGGAATAATTAGTAATAAATAAGAATAATTAGTAATAAATAGAAATAAATCAGAATAATTAGAAATAAATTGGAATAATTTGTAATAAATAGGAATAATTAGTAAAAAATAATAATAAATACTAATAAATAGGAATAAATAGGAATAATTAGTAATAAATAGGAATGATTAGTAATAAATAGGAATGATTAGTAATAAATAGGAATAATTAGTAATAAGTAAGAATAATTAGCAAAAAATAAGAATAATTAGCAATAAATATTAATAAATAGTAATAATTAGTAACAATTAGGAATAATTAGTAATAATTAGGAAGAAATAGTAAAAATTAGGAATAAATAGTAATAATTAGGAATAATTAGTAATAATTAAGAAAAATTAGTAATAATTATGACTAAAGAGTAATAATTAGGACTAAATAGTAATAAATAGGACTAAATAGTAATAAATAGGGCTTAATAGTAATAAATAAGACTAAATACTAATAATTAGAAATAATTATAAATAATTAGGAATAATTAGTAATAAATTGGAATAATTAGCAATAAATATGAATAATTAGAAATAAATAGGAAGAAATAGAAATAAATAGAAATAAATAATAATAAATACAAATAAATAGGAATAATTAGTAATAAATAAGAATAATTAGAAATAAATAAGAATAATTAGTAATAAATAGGAATAATTAGTAATAAATAGGAGTAATTAGTAATAAATAGGAATAATTAGTAGTAAATAAAAATATTTAGTAATAAATATGAATAATTAGCAATAATTAGAAATAAATATAAATAAATAGCAATAAATAGGAATAAATAAGAATAAATAAGAATAAATAGGAAAAAATTATAATAACTTATAATAACTCGGCACAATTTCCAGTGGATTGACGACACTCCTTTTACTCGATGACTATTATGCATTCAACTTTTTCCGACTCAAAACATTATGAGAAGTATGCTTTTACATATGCATATCCAATCTTTTATGCACGAGTTGGAATATGAATTCGTAGGACCACTTTTTTTATAATGTTTTCAGGCGGTGATAGTTGCAAGAAGATGATTTATCGATGAAAAGGGGGCTCTTTTTTTCGAAGCCTCATTTACTTGCATCTTTATCACACTCAAATCACAATGAAGAAACTGCTCGGAGGTATGCTTATACATTCTCGTATTCACAAGAATGAATAAGCGTACCTCCGAGCAAATTCTACATTGTGATTTCAGTGTGAGAAAGATGCACGTAAATGAGCCATCAGACAAAAGAGTAGCTGTCAATCCACTGGAAATTGGGTCATCTAAATGTAATGGAAATTATTAAGAAATAGTTGTAATTATTTATCTTCTTTTTTAGATAGTGTTTTTAAAATTTCAAATTATTCAAAAATAGTGATGATTTATATTTTATAGAAAAATATGGAATAAGGAAATCAACATCAGTCATTATTAGATGATCACACTTGGATAAATCATCGCAAAAATCTAAATGGTTCTGGTTTAAATCCTATATATATTGAGGGTGTTGAAGCTTTCTTATCATTTGAATCATCAAAACTAGAATATGTTTCAGAAGGAACAATTATGTGACCTTGTAAAAAATGTTCTCTGAGAACGTTTGACACATTTGACAAGGTTGGGGGACATCTCTTGAAGTTTGGTTTTTAGCCGGACTATATTTTTTTGGTATCAACACAGTGAACATAGTTCCAAAAAAGTTACTAATAACCTGATTTTGGATCCATCACGGTTTCAAAATTTAGTACATGATGTTACAGGTCCATCTGTTCAACAAAATGAAACTCAAGATGATAGTGATTTAACTCCTGAGTTGGAAACATCTGAATTTTATGAGTTGTTGGGGTCTACCGAGGATGCATTAAATCCTGGTTGCAAGATAAGAAAATTAGAAGCGACTATAAAATTTATGGCTATTAAATCTGATAATGTAATGTCAAACAACTATTTTTATCAGATATTTTCTTTGGTCAAAACACTGTTACATAAAGGAAATGTGTTTCATGCAAATTACTATGAGAGTAAGAGGCTGGTTCATAATCTGGGCCTTAGTTATCGGAAGATTGATGCATGTACAAATGACTGCATCTAATATTCTGGTTAAATGAGTCATTGGATAGTTGTCCCACATGTGGAAAATCGAGGTATAAAGAAGCTCAAACAGGGAAGTCTGAATTGATTCCAGCATTAGAGTTGAGATACTTCCCCCTTACACCAAGGTTGCAGCGTTTATTTATGTCTCAGAACATAGCGTCAATGATGTCAGGGCACAAAACCAAGATTTCAACTGATAAAAGCTTGAATAATCCATCTGATGGTGATTCATGGAAACATTTTGACCGTCTGCATCCAAATTTTTTTTTAGAAGCCCGAAACGTGAAATTAGGTCTTTCTACTGATGGTTTTTGTCTGTTTGGTTCTTATGGTTGTCAGTATTCATGTTGTCATGTCTATATAACTTCATACAATTTACCTCCATGGATGTTGATGAAGGAGACCTATAACTTTTATACTCTATTAATCCGAAGACATCCGAAAAAGAATATTGTTGTTTATTTGAAGCCATTGATTGATGAGTTAAATGCATTATAGAGTGATGGTGTTAGTACATATGATTTTGCTGTGAAACAAAATTTCATATTAAAAGTTGCAATGATGTGGACGATTTGTGACTTTCTGGCATATGGCATGTTATTTGGCTGGATTACACATGGTCCGAAATCATGTTCTTACTGTATAAAAGACAACAAATCCTTTATGATCATCAATGGAAAAATACCTTGCTATTATGACTATCACCACAGATTTCTTCTAACCGATCATCCTTTTTGGAGGAACAAATCTCATTTCAGAAATAGTACAATTGAAAGGGATAAACCTCCAAAGATGATCTCAGGTACAGAGCTAAAATTAGTTGTATTTTCATTACATCCCATAAAATTTGGGACAATAGTAAACCAACAGAAAATTGATGGATTTGAGAAAGAACATAATTGGATAAATCGAAGCATTTTTTGGATCTTCCATATTGGTCTGATTTGTTGGTCCACCACATGTTGGATGTCATGCATATTGAGAAGAACTATTTTCATAAATTATTTCATATTGTTTTGGATATACCAGGTAAGACCAAAGATACTGTAAAGGCACGATTAGATCTTCCCCAAATTTGAAGGTGACCAGAACTTGAACTATTTAAAAATGTCAGATCACAGAGGTTAATAAATCCAAAAGCATCTTATACAATATCCAAAGAGAGTCGCTTATTATTTTGTCAGTGGATTGCATATTTGTGACTTTTATATGGCTGTGCTTCCAATTTGGGTAGATGTGTTAAGAATGGTTATATTACTGGATTAAAAAGTCATGATTGTCATGTTATAATGGAAAGACTTTTGCCAAATGGATTCAAAGGATTGTTGAATTCTATGATTTGGGATTCGATAACAGACATATCATATTTTTTTCGAGACTTTTTTGAAACAACAATAGACTATGATGCCATAAGAAAACTGGAAGAAAATGTTGCTGTAATTATATGTAAACTGGAAAAAATATTTCCGTCATATTTTTTTGACTCAATGGAACATATGATATCATATTTTATACATGAATATAAATGTGGAAGTCCCATATAGTTTTGATGGATGTACCCATTTGAGAGATGCATGCAGAAATTGAAGAAAAAAGTATGTAACAAAGCATCAGTTGAAGGCTCAATTGCTGAAGCTTATTTCCAATAGAAAATTGATTTTTATGCTCTCATTATTTTGATTCTCAGTATCCATCAAAACACAATCGCATGGGACAAAATTAGGGGAATGTTAATGAAAAAATAGAAAATCAATTATTAGTTTTTAATTAGCCAAATCTTGGTTTCGGTCGAGTTCATGAATGGTGGATTTCAGATGATGAACATCACAGAGATCATACATATGTTCTGATCAACTGTGAAGAAATGACGTCAATTGTTCTATGAGTGATTCTATCACTTATACTATAATTTATGTTGCAGTATGTAAACTTATGTTATTTTTAGGTATGATAATCATATCAAGAAACAGCTTCCACAAATTACAACAGCTGCTCTTGAAGAATGCAGACAAAAACAAATTTCTCAATGGTTTCAAAAATTGGTAACATAAATTATTGACGGTTTAATATCAATTCCATTTATTATTTATCATATTGATAATTGTTTTACAAATTTTCAGGTGTCTTAACTTGCTGATAAAATTGATAAGCGACTGTGTATATTGTAACGACCTAATGTTTTTCAATGGAAATTCCCTTCTCATAAGTATGTCATAAAATCACATGAAAACACAACATAATGAACTACTAAGTGCTAAGTGACCTTTAAACATAAGTTCATCACTTTTGGGTTTGGAATTTCAAAAATCTGGCATACACAGTTGTAATCAGTAAGTTATCTGGAGTTCGATAAGGAAAACATAATTTTTGGTGAATAGTAATCTACCCTAATGAATAGTAACATACCCTTATGAATATTGATATACCATAATGAATAGTAACCTCACCTATAGTGGTATAAAAATAATATTCAATTTGGAAGTACGATATACCTATATTTTAGAATAAGTTAATGAATGTTTTAAAACTGGTTTTGATAATAAATTATTATTTTAATTAAATATTAAAATAATCATATTTAGAAAATTATTTTTGAAAAATGGACTTTATTTTTGGATTCTACAATTAAAAAAATGGTTAGGGTGAATTTTTGGGATTTTTCTGAAATACTGGAATTGTTTCTAAATAGTAGAATCTAATAATTCACAATAAATGCTAAATAATGGATTAATTGAGTCATCGATGATATTATGCTGATGTAATCCCACTTGGTTCGGGATCACATAATAAAATAACTATTTTTGGTCATGGAATACTTACTATTACTTGTCTTGGGAAGAAATAACAAATTAATGATTATAATATTATGAAATCCCTCCTCTCCTGCACTATAAAAACCCCCATTCACTCCCTCTTCTATCCACTCCTGTCAAGCCTTGTGCCTTGCCATTATTCTACTCAAATCTCTCCCAAAGGTCATACCCAACTTCCAAAAGCTCTTAGACTCCTAAAAATACCAAAACATCTCCCCTTAAGAGGTTCTCAAAGGAGGAAGTCTCAAGAGGTAAATTCCTCTTCCCAATTTCTTATTTTCTTTTAAGTTCTTTTCTTTTTTATTTCTTTCCTCACCTCCCTTCACCATAATAGTATGATAAATCTAGTAACGTACAAGTACGGGAATTTATTCATGCTAGTGGTATATCTCATTATCTTCTCTCCTTTCCCCACCCATTTATTTGAAAGAAATGAAATCACTATTTGAGATGTGATAATTTAACACATTCAAGGACAACGGTTTATAAATTTCTATTATTATCTCTAATTATGGTCATGAAACCATTTGTGTTATGGTTGAACCAGATTATTATATATGTAATATATCCTATTTTTGGTTCTGTAATCCTTTGGTATAAATGGAATTAAGTTATAAAGAAAAAACATTCTTTGTAATCAAATCCCCCGATTAACAAAAACGGTTATCACAATGGTTATATATATAATAATTCTACTTAACTATAAGTAAACTATTTAAAATTAAAACCATGTAATCTCCTGGATATGAACTAAATAATATAACTTCAATTCTATAAAACCACTTTTGTCTTGGATATAATCCAAACTTGAATATAAGTGAACTGATCTTTTAAATCCAAGTAAACAAACGAGCCTGAACAATGAAATTAAACCTTGTAACTAATCAAAAAAGTCTTTGAATGAACTAAAAATATTTATAATAATTTAATTGAATATATAATAGGTTATTTAATTATTAATTAATAAGCCTAATTTGTTTATTCAGGTTGTTAATAACAAGTGTAGAACACAAACAGATTTAAGGTAAGGGATCCTCCCCTTTTCACTCTTAATCAAGATTGTTCTCTAGGATATACCTTTTTCTGTAATACTAAGTGATGAGGTATGTTTATACACCTTCCCCATATTGCCCTAATTTTTTATAAGTGATGTGAAAGCCCTTATCTTTCTCATAAAGACCTCTTAGTTACACCCGATACCATGCCGATAAACCATAATGGATTCTACCCGAACTTCCTTTATTCATTCGGGTTTCTCTATCTTTATTTTTACCAAAATATAGTTGTGATTTATTTTTATGTATAAATTAAAAATTATGTTTATATGCTCCAAAATCATGTTCTAATATCCACATCTCATTCTATTTCGGTGATATACATGCTTTTAAGTGAATCTCTCTTCGATACTTCCCAATAAGCACACTCGTTTTAAAGGAACTTCCCGAAATTTTGCCCAATTTCAAGTACACTCTCTCTTCTGTTTTAAGACACCATTATCTTTGTAAATATTTTATTTTTATTATTAAAAAATTCTCAGTTCAATTCTATTTTTATATAAAATAATGTCTTACTTACTATATTAAAATCTCTATAGTATTTTCCTTAAAACCCTACAAAAATGTTTTAATGTTAATATTTCTAAAATAAATTTCTCATATGTTTTCACTTCTGTTTGAAAACACTTACCATGTTATATGCCTATTTTACCCTATGAAAATCCATTTATTTTCTAATTCTTTCCTTACATGGACACTTTCATGATACCCCCATTGGTTATGATTTATGTCATGATTGTGGTACCCAATTCATTCCATGGGTACCCTTATGTTTGTGTATGGTTGATTATGTATGATCGTATATGTGGTAAGAATATTTTTATGGCAAGAATATTCATGAAAATGTTGAGATGAGTGTGCCCAGATAGTGCTCCAATGCATTGGTTAAGGTTAAGTCTCATGATATGTGATGTGAAACGGGATTGGCGGTTAGCCTTGACCCATACTAAAATGGGAAAGGAGATTGACAGTTAGCCTTGACCCATACTAAAGATATGATTTATGATTCTACAACATTTTTATGATTCCATGTTTATATGATCCCATGCTTATATTAAATTATTTTATAAGTTTCATGATTTGGATATCATTATGTCCTGCCTCCTAACTCATGTGCTTGAGATGTGTCCTTATGTTAATTACTTTACTGGGATTTTTAGCTCATCCCTTTGTTCATGTGTTCCCTAGGGTACCCTATGCAGATGTAAGGGCTCAAAAGAATTTAGAAGCTCTTTATGGAGATTAAATAAAGAAGTTTTTTAGCCCCATGTTTTATGTTATATGTACCTAGTCTTCCAAGACATTAGACTTAACGATCCTTGGATTGTACTCTGATGATTTAATATGCTTAAAATCATGAAATGTTTTATGTAAAAGGTTCGGGTCACTATAGTTGGTATCAAAGGATGGTCTAGTTATTTTTGGAGATTAGGAATAGAGAACCTTAGTGAGAACCTAAAGGATGAGACTAAGTATAAGAAAATAGTCCTAAATTTTGGTGAGTATAGTATAAGTGGTTTATCAAGAAAATACATCCCTGTCTAGATACGAGCAGATATAAGTAGATCTGACACAAATGTATCTTGGTAAAACAGGAAAACACCGCTTTGAGCTAGACTCGAACGGGAATTGGTGCATGAAAACGGGTCTTGATTCACTCTTGGTTATGAAACTCCAGGGGGATATGCTTCGGTAGATTCATGAGCTTAGTACAAACCATTATTAAGGGACAAAAATAATCCCATAAGAATATTAATTATGAAATAGACCGAGGGTAACCTAGATATAAACCTAAGGAATCAAAAGTCAGGATATGATTCTTCTTTATAAGTTCATAATTTTATGTTCATAGTTTCTTTTTATGATTAATAGATAAGTATTCAAGACCTATAATTATACATTCTTTTTCTTAGTTGATGGCGGGAAATAGAAGAACACTTTACATCAACCAATGTGATAGGCAATGTGATGATTTCTCTAATGACATGCCTGATGTGATGGAAGCAGGTTCTCAAAACTTCATGGAAGTACTTTCTCAGCTGAATCAATTTATGAATAATAACTTGAATTAGGTGGAACGTCCTCCTCCTCCGAGGAAAGAGCATGTTCCCGTAGAATCCTTCATGCGGAAAAGGCCTCCCATGTTTAGAGGATATTCTGGTCCCCTCCTCACAAAAGAATGGATTAACTCCATTGAAAATATTTTCTCTGTCCTCCAGTGCTCAGAAGAAGAGAAAGTTGTACTGATAGTCTACTGTTTTGATGGGGAAGCTGATCAGTGGAGGAGACTGATAAAGAATACAAATTTCTAAGAGGAAATTGATTCCATAGAATGGGAGTAATTCAATAGGATGTTTTTTAGAAAATATTTTCCTTGAACCCTCCGTCTCAAGATGGAAAGAGAGTTCCTTGGACTCAAGATGAAGGAATATGAGTCCATCGGGGCATATGAAGCGAACTTTACAAGGCTTTCAAAGTACACCTATGACTTTGTCATGAACACTGAAAGTAAGGTGGATCACTTCTTTAGCATACTAAAGCCGAGTCTATGAAAAGTATTGGTGATTCGAGACTTTGACAGTTATGGGGATATTTTATATTGTGCCCTCAAGGTTGTAATGGAGATTGGATACTCTCAGTGGTCTCATGAGCCTAGTGACAAGAAAAGGAAAATGGAGAACAACATGGGTGGTTCATCAAAAAAATCTCATGATGGAAAGAAGCCTCACTTTCCTCTTTGGAAAAATTGTGGGAAGAAGCATGTTGGTGACTATCTCAAGGGAACTAAGAATTGATTCAAATGGGGAAAGTTTGGTCATCTGGCCAAGAACTGCTTAAGGGATATGAAAAATCCAGCTAATGTTTGAGAAGAAAGGAAGGTTCAGATCAACACTTAGCCTACAGTGCTGTGTTATAACTCCAAGGAGCTTGGGAATTTTGCGAAAAATTGCCCTAATCTGAGGGTTGTCAAAGGCAATCATCAATAACCTCCAAGGAAACAAGGAAGGTCTTATGATATCACTACTTCTTAGGTGGAGTCGGAAAATGATGTGGTAACAGGTACTCTTGTTAGTCATTCAAGAATAGTGAACATACTATTTGAATCTGGTTCTACACATTCTTTCATATCTTGCAAGTTAAGTAGAAATATTCAAACACCACCTCAAAATTTGGAGGAAAATTTATCTGTGAGGACAACGAATGGGGAAATTATTGCATCCATGGTTTATAACTACTCCTCGATTAATGTTTTTGGACTAAACCTCCTAGAAACTCTTGTCATACTTCCTTTAGTAGATTTCGACGCTATCTTGGGCATGGATTGTATATCTTTGTACAAGGCCAACATCAATTGTTGGTAAAGGGAGATCACTTTTCACATCCCGAAGCATCCTCCAATTATTTACAAGTGTAAGGAAGAATATGAGTCTCCTTTATAATCTTAGTCTCAAGTTTGGATACTGCTTCCTTGTGAGAAAGCATATCTAGCTCAAATGATTGGGACAAAGGATAGAATCATTCTTGAAGACATGCCCATCATGACGGATTACACTAATGTATTCCTTGAAAAGTTTCTTGGTCTTGCTACTTACCGAGAGGTTGAGTTCTCAATTGAACTTATCCCTGGATCTCTGCCAATCTCAAAGACACCTTACAGAATGGACACCGTAGAGCTAGAAGAGCTGAAGAAGTAGTTACAGGAGAATATGGAGTAGGGTTTTATACACCTAAGTGCTTCACCGTGGGGTGCTCCAGTCCTCTTCATCAAGAAGAAAGATGGATCAATGCTCCTCTGCATTGATTACCGTGAGCTCAATAAAATCACTATAAAGAACAAGTATCCCCTTCGACGAATAGATGACTTGTTCGATCAGCTTTGTGGGGCCATTTATTTCTCTAAGGTGGACCTTCGGTTAGGATATCACCAACTAATGGCGAGGAAGGTAGATATTCCCAAGACTTCCTTTCGAATGAGGTATGGACACTATGAGTTCATAGTGATTCCATTATGACTCACTAATGCTCTGAAAATTTTCATGGATTTAATGAATAGACTATTTAGATATTACCTCGAAATTTTTTTGGTGGTCTTTATTGATGATATTCTGATATACTCCAAGAGCAAGGAGGAACATGAGGAGTATTTGGAAACTGTGTTAAAAAATTTGTGAAGGGAAAAGTTTTATGAAAAGTATAATAAATGTGAGTTCTGGATGGAGGAAGTATCATTCTTAGGGAATGTTATCACCAGGAAAGGGATATCTGTGGACCCTTACAAGATGAAGGCAATGGAAGAGTGGCCGAGGCCAACTTCTGTAACTGAGATCTGTAGCTTTTTAGGTCTATCTGGGTATTATCGACTATTCGTGAAGAACTTTTCATGATTGTCAAACCCAATGACCAAGATGACACGGAAGGGAGTAAAGTTTGTCTAGACACAGGAATGTGAAGACTATTTCAAGGAGTTGAAAAAGAGGCTTATCACTGTGTCAGTACTCACACTCCCTTCAAGTGGATAACTCTTTGTGGTGTATAGTGATTCTTCTAAGAAAGGATTAGACATTGTGCTAATGAAAAATGATAAAGTGATATCCTATGCCTCAAGGCAGTTGAAAATCCATGAGAAAAACTATCCCACACATGATCTGGAATTAGCGGCTATGATCATTGCATTGAAAATCTGGTGGTATTATCTATATGGGGAAAATTGTGAGATATATACTGACCACAAGAGTCTCAAATATATATTCACATAGAAAGTGCTCAATATGTGCCAACGAAGATGGATAGAGCTCATCAAGGATTATGACTGCTCAATACACTACCATCTCGGTAAGGAAAACAAGGTCACAGATACTCTAATTAAAAAGGATCCTGTATCTTTATCAATGATGAGAATTGAAAAGGATCCAATATTCTTAGATTTTAAAAGGATGGGCATGGAAATCATTAAGGTAGGAACATCATCAATCCATTATCAAATGATTTCTCAACCATCCCTCTTGAAGAAAATAAAGGATGCTCAAAGAAAGGATGTGGAAATTCAGAAAAGGGTGAAAGCTGTTAAAAATGGGAAATCCTCAGATTTCAAAATTGATGAGGAAGGAGTTGTATGATTTGGGACATGATTATGTGTACCATCTGATCCAGATATAAAGAAAGAGCTATTGAATGATGCACATATCTCGACCTTATCTATCCACCCAGGGATCACAAAGATGTATCGAGATCTCTGATAAAACTTTTAGTGGGACAATATGAAAAGGGAGATTTCCAAATATACATCAAAGTGCCTCGTATGTTAGCAAGTTAATTCTGAGAGACAAAAGTATAAGGGGATGATGCAACCACTACCCATACCCGCATGGAAGTGGGAGAACATTACCATGGACTTTGTCCCTAGAATTCCAAAGACATCTAGGGCAAACAATGCTATAAGGGTCGTTGTGGATCGTCTTACGAAGAAAAATCACTTTATCGCGGTTCAAGAGGACTTCTCATTGAATCAACTTGCACGTATTTACATCAAAGAAGCGGTAAGTCTGCCTGGAGTACCCCTATCTATTGTATCCGATCGTGATCCGAGATTCTCCTCAAAATTATGGAAAAGTATCCAATATGTTCTAAGCACTGAACTAAACTTCAGTATGACCTATCATCCTCAAACTGATGGCCAATCTGAGCGAACTATTCATACATTGGAAGACATGTTGAGAGCGTGTCCAATGGAATTCAAAGGAGGATGGGACCAACATATTTCACTGGTTGAATTCTCCTACAACAATAGTTTCTACTCGAGCATCTGAATGGCACCATATGAAGAACTTTATGGGAAAAGGTGAGGAACACCCGAATGTTGGGATGAAGTCGGTGAGCGTAAGCTATTAGGACCTGAAATGGTTGATGAAATGGTGGAGAAGTTTAAAACCATTCAGCAGCAAATCAAGGCAGCCCAATGTTGATAGAAGAGTTATATAGATAACCATCGACAAGACCTTGAGTTCAAAGTTGGAGACATGGTATTTCTATGTATATCCCCATAGAAGAAGGTCCTGGGGTTTGGAAAGAAAGGGATGTTAAGTCCCAGGTACATCAGCCCCTTTGAGATCCTTGATTGAGTCAGAGCTGTGGCCTATAGACTGCTACTTCCAACTACCATGTCGAAAGTACATGATGTATTTCATGTATCTCTCTTAAGGAAGTACATACCAGACCCTTCACATGTACTCTCTTTAGAGGTGGTACAGTTGGGGGATGATCTCTTACGAGGAGTAGCTAGTGAAGATCTGGGATTGTAGAGACAAAGTTCTATGCAACAAGACTACTTATCTGGTCAAGGTACAATGGAGAAACCAGAAGTACAAAGAGGCAACATGGGAATTGGAGGAAGCAATGAAGGAAAATAACCCACAACTATTTTTGGATTGGAATGTAAAACGAAATTTCGCGGGTGAAATTTCATAAGGGGGGAAGAATGTAACGACCCAATGTTTTTCAATGGAAATTCCCTTCTCTTAAGTATGTCATAAAATCACATGAAAACACAAAATATTGAACTACTAAGAACTAAGTGACCTTAAAACATATGTTCATCACTTCTGTGTTTGTAATTTCAATAATCCAGTGTACACGGTTGTAATCAGTAAGTTATCTGGAGTCTGATAAGAAATAATTAATTTTTGGTGAATAGTAACCTACCATAATGAATAGTAACATACCCTTATGAATAGTGATATAAACTAATGAATAGTAACATCACCTTTGGTGGTATAAAAATAATATTCAAGTTGTAAGTATGATATACCTATATTTTAGAATAAGTAAATGAATGTTTTAAAACTGGTTTTGATAATAAATTATTATTTTAATTAAATATTAAAATAATCATATTTAGAAAATTATTTTTGAAAAATGGACTTCATTTTTGGATTCTACATGTAGAAAAATGATTAGGGTGATTTTTAGGGATTTTTCTAAAATACTTGAATTTTTTATGAATAGTAGAATCCTATAATTCACAATAAATGATAAATAATGGACTAATTGAGTCATCAATGATGTTCTGATGATGTAATCCCACTTTGTTCTGGATCACCTGATAAAATCACTATTTTTTTTGTCATGTAATACTTACTCTTCCTTTTCTTGGGAAGAAATAATAAATTAATGATTATAATATTATGAAATCCCTCCTCTCCTCCACTATAAACCCCCCTTCACTCCCTCTTCTCTCCACTCCTCTAAAGCCTTGTGCCTTGCCATTATTCTCCCCAAATCTCTCCCCAAGGTCCTCCCCCATTTTCAAAATCTCTCATCCACCTCAAAATACCAAAACCTCTCCCCTTAAGAGGTTCTCAAAGGAGGAAGTCTCAAGAGGTAAATTCCTCTTCCCAATTTCTTCTTTTCATTTAAGTTCTTTTATTTTTTATCTCTTTCCTCACCTCCCTTCAACATAAGAGTTTGATAAATCTAGTTACATACATGTACTGGAATGTCTTCATTCTAGTGGTATATCTCATTATCTTCTCTCCTTTTCCCACCCTTTTATTTCAAACAAATGAAAGCACCGTTTGAGATGTGATAATTCAACACATTCAAGGACAACAGTTTGTCAATTTCTATTATTATCTCTAATTCTGGTCATGAAACGGTTTGTGTTATAGTTGAACCAGATTATTAAATATGTAATATATCCTATTTTTGGTTTTTTAATCCTTTAGTAAAATGGAATTTTGTTATAAATCAAAACGCATTCTTTGTAATCAAATCCACCGATTAACAAAAATAGTTATCACTATGGTTATATATATAATAATTCAACTTCACTATAAGTAACCTAATTAAAATTAAAACCATGTAATATACTAGATATGAAATAAATAATATAACTTCAATTATGGATAACCACTTTTGTCTTTCATATAATCCAAACTTGAATATAAGTGAACTGATCTTTTAAAGCCAAGTAAATAAACGAGCCCGAACAATGAAATTGAACCTTGTAACTAATCAAAAAAGGATTTTAATGAACTAAAAATGGTTATAATAAATAAATTTAATATAGAATAGGTTATGTAATTATTAATTAATAATCCTAATTTGTTTATTCAGGTCTTTAATAACAAGTGGAGAACACCAACGGATTTAAGGTAAGAGATCCTCCCCTTTTCACTCTCAATCAAGATTGTGTTATATGTTATGCCTTTTTGTGTAATACCAAGTGATTGGGTATGTTTATACACCTTCCCCATACTTCCCTAATGTTTTATAAGTTATTAAAAACCCCTTATCCCTCTCATCAATCCCTCTTAGTTACACCCAATACCATACCGATAAACCATAACGGATTCTACCCGAACTTCCTTTATTCCTTCAGGTTACTCTATCTTTCTTTTTACCAAAATATAGTTGTCCTTTATTTTTATGTAGAACTTCAACCTTCTATTTATATTCTCGAAACTCATGTTCTAAGATCCATCTCTCATTATTTTTCGGGGATATACATTCTTTTAAGTGAATCTCTCTTCCATACTTCCCAATAAGCACACTCGTTTTAAACAAAATTTCCCGAAATTTTACCCAATTTCAAGTGCAATCTATATTCTATTTTAAGAAACCATTATTTTTGTAAATTCTGTATTTTTATTATGAAAACCTTCTTAGTTAAATTCTAGTTTTATATAAAATAATTTCTTCTTTACTATTTTAAAATCTCTATAGTATTTTCCTTAAAACCGCACAAAAATGTTTTAATGCTAATGTTTCTAAAATACATTTCTCATATGTTGTAACTTATGTTTGACACCACTTACCATTTTTTATGCCTATTTTACCCTATGAACGTCCATGTATTTTCTAATTCTTTCCTTACATGGACACTTTCATGATACACCCATTGGTTATGATTTATGTCATAATTGTGGTACCCAATTCTTTCAATGGGTACCCTTATTTTTGTGTATGGTTGATTATGTATGATTGTATATGTGGTAAGAATATTTATGTGGCAAGAATATTCATGAAAATTTTGAGATGGGTGCGCCCATATGGCACTTCAATGCATTGGGTAAGGTTAAGTCTCATTAGATGCGATGTGAAACGGGATTGGTGGTGAGCCTTGACCCATACTAAAATGGTAAACGGGATTGGCAGTTACCCTTGACCCGTACTAAAGATATGATTTATGATTCTACCACATTTATATGATTCCATGTTTATATGATCCCATGCTTATATTAAATTATTTTATAAGTTTCTTTCTTTGGATATCATTATGTCATGCCTCCTAACTCATGTGCTTGAGATGCATCCTTATGTTAATTCCCTTACGGGGATTTTTAGCTCATCCCTTTGTTTATGTGTTCCCTAGGGTACCCTATGCAGATGTAAGGGCTCAAAGGAAGTTAGAATCTCTCTATATAGATTAAATAAAGAAGTTTTGTCAGCCCCATGTTTTATATTATGTGTACATAGTCTTCCAAGACACTAGACTTAACGATCCTTGGCTTGTACTTTGATGATTAAATATGCTTAAAATCATGAAACGTTTTATGTAAAAGGCTTGGGAAGATATATATATTGAGTAACCCACCATCCAAAATTGTTAAATCTTATAATTCATATGTGGTTAATGGTTATAAATTTCATACACGTGCATTTGGGGAATAAAAAAATAACAATGAACAGTGGAGTTTTCTTGAGAGGATCACATCCTAGAGAAACTGAAGTTGACTTTTATGGAATTCTGGATGAAATTATTGAGCTATGTTATCTAGGACAGAATTACATAATGATGTTTAAATGTCAGTGGTTGGACACTGAGAGAGGCTTGCGTGTTTTTCTGACTCATAGAATCGTCAATATTAAAAATAAAAGTTTTTTTTTCTATAAATAAACCATTTTTTCTGGCTCAACAGGTACATCAAATTTATTATGCAAAGTACTATGCTACTTCAAGAGACTTGAGTGATTGATGAAGCATAATAAAAAATTAAATCTCGGGAAAATCAGTTTACTCAAACTGAATTTGGTTCCGCTGAAGTGGAAGGAATTGAAATTTTTCAAGAGACTGCTCTAAATCTATCTTTTACACAAAGAGACATGAATATTGATGATGACACCCCAAAATTAAGGATCGATGATAACAGAGATGTTAATGATGCAACAAATTAATTTAAAAAGACAAGAGATGATGAAACTGAAACTCATATGGATATTGATGATGCTAAGGAGGAAGATTAATACATTAACATGGATATCTACGAAGATGAGGATGAAGATGGATATTGACACAGTTAAATGCTAGTTATAATCATAACCAATATATATCTATATATAATAGTTATTTTCAACTCTCTACTAACAATAATCATCACGTGTTTCAGATGGATCCTGATATATTGTGCAAGTTTCAGGAGGCTGATCTACCTTTCGATGAGGGAAATTTTGGATCATCTGACCCTCATCCTATTGGTGGTTCAGGGGGTATGTGGAGGGGGTGCGGTCTTGCGCGACTAATGATTCTTGACCCTATCCCCGAGCGACGTCCATGTATTGGGTTAGATCCACGCACATAGAGGTATGGTAACCTGTATATTTTAGTTATCTTTCATTTATTTATTTATATATATACTAATTGTTTGATTATTTATTCCTTTTTCACAGTTTTACGCATGTAGCTATTGGACAGGGGAGTGCTATCTTGCACAATTATTTTTCTTAGCCATGGATCACATGGGAATAGATTCCCATTGATGTGCAGCGTGACATGTTCGATCATTGGATGGTACGTAAATAAATAATATTTTGAAATTTATTTTATTAATAACTTAATATTATAAATTATTTGTAGGGTTTATGGTATCCTATCGATGATAGCATGCATGACGCTATCCACACAACATGGAAATTGTCTATGCGTGATCATTTTCGTCAGTTTTTGCACAATTTGAGAAGAACAGCCATTAAGAAAGTAGGAGTGACAAAATTTGATGAGTCGTGTAGAGCCCACCGACCAGAGTACATTTCATCTCACATTTGGGATGGATTATGTTTACACTAGTTGTGTGGTGGATTTCAGAGGAGATCCTTAGTGGGATGACAGAATCAGAGGATATATGAGGTGACACATCGAGCTAGTAGTCGTACATTCAGCACACATAGATAACATCTGGTAAGTATAGTTTTTAAATATTTTATATAACTTTAAATAAAAGCAGTTTATTTTATATTTCTGTAGGTAGTCGAGCATCCCGACATTACAGAGTTAGATGTTTATCAGAGGATGTACAGTGATCCAACCACTAGAGAGATTAAAGGTGATCGCTAACATCAAATTGTGGTTAGTATTTGTTTTTTCAGTTTTACAATTAAAAACATATAATATTTTCACCATTTTAATTTCAAATTGGAATTGAAGGAGTCATATGAGGTTGCGACCTCTCAGACACAGGCTGAGATTCAGGACGAGATAACTGAGCAGACCAGTGCCCGCCATTTCGATAAGGAGGCATGGATTCAGGTGACTCAGTATGGTTTTGAGAACGGCCGAGTAGTTGGTATTGACTCTAATTTGACTCATGGTACTTATTATGGATCTACGATGTCAGTGTCCAGCTCTAGAGGAGCTCGTGAAGAGGCATCATCTTGTGCCTCACAGTATCAGGAGCAGTTGCGAACTCAGGCTGAGCTTATAGAGAGTTTGCAAAAGCAGCATAAAGAGATGTGTCAACAGTAGCAACAGCAGCAGCAGCACGAGGAGGAGATGCGTCGATGGGAGCAGCATCGGTAATAGTAGCATCACGAGCAGGTGGAGTACATGCGCCTTCTGACTCATAGTTTAGGGATGGAGTTTCCTCCACCATCTCCTCAACCTCTTCCACCTCCTCCAAAAGAAGACCCCCCAATGATTATTTTTATATTAAAAACATTTGAATTCAAGATTTGTAACAATATGAACTATTTACAGTTTTTGTTTTTATATTGGTGAAAAAATTGCATAATTTAATTTTTTTTATTTTTAATACTTTATTATTTATTATTAGTATATATATTTTAATATTTTTTTATTTTAATATTAATAATAATATTTTATGATTTTTTAATATTTTTTTGTAAATATTGAGAATTTTAATAATTTTTAACTTTTTTATTATTTTAATAATAATAATAATAATTTCTTATTAATCATAATTTTATTAAATATATTTTTTTAGTATTATATTTTTTTATTTTTTTTATTTTACTAATAATAATTTTTATTATTATTTTAATAATAATAATATAATTTTTTCATTAATCATAATTTTATTAATTTTTTTTAATTATGTTCAGTATTTGTGACGAGACCATTTGCGATGGGATCCCATCGCAAATAATCTAAATATAATTTTTTAATATTAGTATTTGTGACGGGACGGATGGTCCGTCGCAAATACTATTTGTAACTGACCCATCACAAAATGTTTTTTAAATATAATGTATATAATCAGACGGTTATTTACGACGGGCCCGTCGAAAATAGTATTTACGATGGGTGCATTATAAATGGTTGATTTATATATAATGTACATAATCAGAGGCTTATTTGTGACGAGAAACATTCTGGTCAAAAATACTATTTTTTGCGATGAGCCCGTCGAAAAAAATAGTATTTGCAACGTCGTTTTCTACAAAGAGCTATTTGCGATGGGCCTCTATCGATAAAGCCTATTTGTGAAGGGATACCATCGTAAATAGCCCATTACAAATAACTATAATTCCAGTAGTGTATGACGTCGAATACTTTACCTAGAGAATCTATTGCCAGAATCTGACAATAGGTGATTATTGGGAGTTAACCTCGATTCATGATCCGTGGGGTGTGGGGGTTGTAGTGGATCTAGCAGTAGTAGTGATGTAGATGGATGATGCATGAAGAACCCACATATTATGGTAAATCCCATGTTACACAGAGTGTATCCAAAGAACGAATGTTGTGTGGGGTACCTGGAGCGATGCTAGGGATTTGTGTGAAATAAAATATCAAATTCCATGTGACACATGTCACAATCAATGCCACCATGTGCTGGTGTCTCTGTATTTATCCTAGATGATACACATGCATGAACATGGTTAGGAACACAAGAATGGGAAGAGTACATCAGAATGACCCAGTACTCATATAAGTCCAAGTAAATGGGCATGAATATGGTATACAGTCATGACCAAGTATACATGGGAATGGGTAGAGGAACATATGCATGGACATAGACAGCTCTAGGATTAGAGTTACATGTCGTGTACCCTATACACACACCATGTACTTCCTCTGAGAATGGTTGGTTCCCTTCATGTCTTTAGTATAAATCCTGTTCAATTGAGTGAGATTCCTTTGTCCATCCCTATGAGGGTACAATGTGGAATTACGTCCCTAGTATAGAATTGTGATCACATATATGGGTTTTTAGATAGAGTTCACAGTTTCCCTTTGTGCGGCCTAAGGTGGGATCCTATCTCATATATTTTTTTGGTGGGGTTTGAGGTATAATCATGACCACCATGCTCAGGGGGTCAATACCATATCTATAAGATTGATTGAGTTGGATTTTTTGTATCCCTTAGTGTTCTTAGCTGTGATCCCATATCTCAGAAGGATGATCTTTAGAGATTCGGTGAGTATATCTTGGTGAGGATATATGACTTCTCAGATGAGTGTCCTAAATTACAACAAGGCTCATGAATAGAGCCTTCCTAGATGTGTGTTACCTTAAATCCTCAAGTAGGATCATGTGGAGAGAATTATTTATTGAGACCTCTTGAGGATGGTTTTTTGTTTTGAGTATATCTGGGTTTATTTTTTTGTTATCATTAGTTTCATATCTTGATTGAAATACTTGTGAATTGATCAGATGGATACTCTTGATTATTTTTTCTTAGTGATTTTGGGGTGTCCTACTGGGTATTTTTACAATTACCCCTACATGGGATCTTTACACACATGTTATGTCTTATGCATACACCATGCCATTCGATGGTTCCCTAAGAGGACTTAAAATAGGAGAATCATAGTTTGGGATAAATAGATTGAGGTTCTTATCAATGTTCCATTTGATATCAGTCCCATATTTCTATATAGGTTGGAATATTTTACAATTTTGGTAGGAGTTTATTTTCCCCACTTTATCACTATCAGTACTTTTGTTGTAGTCTAGCTGTGAGATTTACATATATTTATTCTTTGGTATCAGGTTTGTTGTTTATATCTCAACATTATATAGGCTTAGAGATGTGTGTGTGCATAGAGGCACTTAGGATAATTCCTCTCATATGTGAGATATTATTACTCCGATATAGTCACTTGTCCCTTTCTAATGACCTAATCTTTTCATAAATAAATATCATATATTATTAAACGAATATTTAATATATTTCACAAATACATGCCCAAGGACTATATTGGTTTAGTGTATTTCAAGACTGGGTACAAAATATTATTAATTAATGAAATATATTTAAAATATCCAAAAAATATATATTCTACTTTTATACTCTTCATAATCATACCCTACTTAAATATGATTTTTATACCATGGGGAAAGGAAACAGAATAAACAAGAAGCCCATATTCTCAGTAATGGTAAACATGGGAGTTATCATTCTATGATCATATGAAAGAATAATACAAGAATAAGGATATGATATAATTAACATCAATTGAAATTTTATACCAAACCTATCATATATGATAAACATTATTCATGGAATAAATCATTATCATTCTAAAATACATGATTTATAAGATTCAAAATCATCATAATTCATGAACCGTAAGTTAATGTCATAAAAGTGAGGCACCAAACTTGGCATAGAAACTATTTAATTTTTCAAGGTTAACTTCAAATACCATCAAATATAGTGTACCATGCCTCATCACCTATTACCATTTGTGGATCAATACCATCATCCTTTTTCTCCTTTTGGTTCAATCCAATTTGCTTGTTTTCCATTGTGGATCAAGCTTGTCGACTTGTTTCTTGTTGTTCTCTCGTGAGATATAAAGATTTACCCATTGGAGGGAGATATAGGTCCCACCCACCACACAATGAAAATAATATATATGTGTTCCATAATATTATAAAACATTTACCATATTAGAACCCATAAAAAGAAATGGGCTTTATAAAACATTCATTATATCAGAATCCATGAAAAGAAATGGGCTAAACATTTCATCATAGCATAACCTGTGGAAATGAAAAAATCTTCATAAACATATTCTCATTATAAACATAAACCATTATATTAAATAATAAGTATGGTATCATTATATCATACTCTAAGTAAATATTTAGTATCATTAAAAGGTGTTATCTTAGATTGAAAAGTAATTTGAAAGAAAAATCCTATGGAATATTTCTTGAGGAAAATAACCTTTCATTAAAAATCACCATTTTAAAGTTATAAATTTATAAAATATTGTGGAAATAATTTCATTTTAAATTAAACTTAAAAAATCATAAATTAATATTCAAATAAAATAATGTTTACGATAGTGTAATATTCCATTCATGCCTCACACGTTAAAACAAAGACCCCTTTCACATTTTTAGTAATAGTCAAATGAACCTTGTTAGGAAAATTAAATGAATATTAGATTTTAAAAAAATTAAAAAATTTAATCATGGGGAATAATGTTTTTAATAAACCCTTTGGATAATGTTAAAACATTTTTAAAATAGTTTTTGAAAACATAAATATAGAAGAGAATGGGTTTTCGACTGAAGAGAGAAATAAAGATAATTTTTTTAAAACATTATTTTGGTATCTTTAATCCTTTATGGGAGGAAAATGAAGGGAAAACATGTATCATACATAAATAACCAGATTATAATAAAATTAATGAGTTTATTGAGAGATATATCATAATATTTCATCATCTTAATCATTAACATAAACAATCCTAATAAGTGATGAGATTGTATCATAAAACCTTTAACACTTTAATAACATTTTATAATAAGACCCATGAAAGAATAAAATTAAATGAGACATAAAATAAAGTAATAAAAAATTAATTAATTATATTACATGTAAAATGGTCTATATATACACATCATAAAATAATATAGGTTCACAGCATAACATATGTCCTATAAAAAAAAATTGTGAAAAACTCCCTTACAAAATTAGAAAATTTTTATTCATAATCCCCATTAAAAAATAAAATCAAATAAAAAATTTAATATTAGAAAAATAATTATATTAATTTCATAAATTTGATTGGGTCAATATATAAACCACAGATTATAAACATGTGGTGAATATGTAATATGTCTTTTAGAAGTAAAATAGTGACTAGAAATCCCTTACCTTAAATCTCAAATTCCTTCATACATGTTAGAAACAGCTTTATAAAAAATATAGGTTTATTATAACTATACTAAATAACTACAATCATATGTATCATATAATATATTATTTACTTATAACCTCTTATTACAAGTTTATTTACAATTCCTTTTTAAAATAAAATTTTAGGAAATAACTAATTTGTTTTTTGTGAATTTTTTAGTTTGGAAATTTTGGTCATTATATTTTGATTATGGTTAAATAATCTGAAAAATGTTAAAAATTATATAAATATAATATATATTCATTATATATTTATGTAAATCTATAAAAGTTATAGGTAAAAAATGAATTAAACCATTCATGGAGACTATAGGCCATATTTATGCATGAACGATGTTTCCATTTTCTCAATGAATGAAAAAAAAGAAAGTTAAATAATATATCAAAATAATATAATAATTTTTATGTAATATATATCACATATTTTAATTAAACATATCATTATTACTTTTTTTATGTAATTCATAAGTGAAGAATGAATCATATCGCTTTGAGTGGTGGTAGTCCTCCGTACACATGAGGAATGTTATTGTATTCCCAAGGAATGAAAAGTAAGTAGTTATATGTGATATTAAATATAATAATATAATAAAATTCATGTATAAATTTTATATCCATCATTATGTTCATCCCTAAGATGTGGGGATGGAAAACGAACTACATTGGTTCGCGAGGTCGTAGTCCACCTTACACATGATCAACAGTTTCATTTTACATTTGATGGAAGAGGGGATAAATTTAGGTTATTACATCAAAGTGATAACATATTAGTATATGGTTTATATTGGTACTATTATATTTTAATTTTTATTATATGAATAGAGTAGGTAATAGAATAAGTGAAAAGAAATATCTTAGTGAATACCCTTACCTTCTCTTAGGACAACCACCCTTGGATATCTTATTAAGGACCCAAAGGTTGGTATTTTGGGATGAATAGAATATATAAGAAATGGATAAGTTTATATGGGAGGAATTATTTTTGTTTTTATTCAATAAAAATGTTTTAAGGGGTGTGAATAATTTTAGGAAGGAGGTGGCATTTTATAATTGACGAGGGGAGACATTTTTTTTAAATACAAAAAACTATTCAATAATGCGGAGTTACTATCACCTTAAGTGAATCCAAAATTGATAAAGTGCTCGAGTAAATATATGTTCAATAAAAACCTAAGAATAAAAAAAAACATAAGTTTTGGGCATGTTATTCCTTATCCTTTAAGCTTAATTATTTTTACAATTTTTATTTATACCACGATATTTATTTTTTATATATATTTACCTAAATGATTCATCCTTTAATTATAAAAATTAAATTAGTATTATTTTTTAATTTTGAACCAGTGATTATAAATATTAAATAAAATTTATAAAATAAAAACCCTACAGTTTTGGAAAATTAATTTTAACACAAACGCATGAAACACACAAAACCCCATTTTACACTTTACCATGGGAACATTTATTTTACTATTTAGGGGTTAATATAATTATTATGAAAGGATAATTGGTCCTTGAGTGGAAAATGGTTGATATTTTTAAACATATATCAATATATTGGAAGAATATATAATTTTTAGGAATTTTAAATCATTTTATAAAATATTATCAACTATAAAAAGCATTAATGTCAATTTTCGAACTATTCATTTAATTTAACTCTAAAAACATCAATACAAAAGTGAAATTATAATTTATCAATTTGATAAATTTATATAATTTTATATTTATCTATGAAATTCATTAAGTATAACAATTCATTCAATTTTTATTACTTTTAATATTTTTAGGATCATTTATTTTATTTTTATATTAACTAAATAATTACTTCATTGGTGTTGCTTAAGCATTTAAAGTAACTATATAATTACTAAAAATTAAAAAAAATTATATTCATGAACATAATTTCCTTATTTTAAAAATTAATATAAACATTCATTCACATATTTCTTTTTTTTCCATATATGAACATATAAGTCAAATTTAAAAGCAACTATGTGACATATTGTATTTTTTCCTTTACTTCAATTATTACATTCATCACATTCTTGAAAAAGTGTCCAAAAAGCATATAAAAATTGATCCTAAGATAATCAGAGTCAAATTATGGCCAAATATAGGAATTGGACAAGTTTAAGGTCATTTTAACCCTTATTCCTTTAGTTTAACTCTACAGTAAACCTGTTTTATCCTTAACCGTAGTAATTAATTTTACAAGTTTTTAATATTCATTTGGAAAAAATATTAATTTTAAAATATTATATAATATTAATTATTATGATTAAAAATATAGGATAAATGTTTCTAAATTCCATTCATATAAGTTTCTATATTTAATTGAAAATTTAATCCGCACATTCTATGAACAAGCATTTTTACAAATAGAAATTTCCAAATGTTTATAATGTTTTCATATTAAATTTAATATGAAATTGATTAAAATGTTATAAATTTGATTAATAAAAATATATTTTAACCATTTTGACTTTTAAAATTTTTTTAAATAAGAGGTAAATTTTTATATTCTTTAAATCTTAAAGTAGTTTTCAATAAAAATTAGTATTTTTCACTATTCACTAAAAATTAATCATTTTAGAAAATTCTAAATATCAACTAGAAGATAATTTTGACATAAAGATTTAAAAAAAGTTGTTATTTTTTCTCAAATAAATTTTTTAAAAGTTTTAAAATTTAATATTAATATCTCTTTACAAAAAGAAATAAATTTTTTTCCAGAAAAAGATATTTTCAAATCATATACTGACTTTACTAAAAATTAAGTACTTTTTATCAATATTTTTCTTTATAGAAAAAATTATAATTAATATTTTAAATTTTATTATCCATATTCATACCACCCATTTTATAGGTTAGGTCATAATGGTCAAGTAAAACCAAATAATACTAATAGTATATCATAGTTTGTTAAAACTCGATGTTTCATGTAATGTAAGATATCCAGGAAAGTAAATATATTCAAAAAAAATATTTCACAAAAACTTATGGTGTTAGATTATATTCTGAGTGAAATTAATTTATCCATCTAAATTAATAACTTCAATGCAAACAATTTAGGATAATTACATCTAATTACATCCTCAGGTTCCCATGTAGCTTCCTCAAGCTGGTGGTTTCACAACTAAAATTTATCCGGATGAGTGGTCTTGTTTCGCAAAACTTTCTCTATATGATCAAGAGTCTTCACTAGTTGTTCCTCATAAGAAAGATCATTCTCTAGTAGTATGAAATCTTAGTTTAATACATGTTAAGTCTCATGTATTTATTTTCTCATAAGAGATACAAGGAACAAATTATAGACTATGTAGAGGTTCGGTGGAAGTGCCAATCGATAAGCCACCATCCTAATACGATCAAGAATTGGAAAGGTACCAATATATCTAGGGCTAAAATTTACTTTATATTATACACAAAATTTCATATTTGGTTGTGATTTGATCCATTTCCACAATAACTCTTACTCCAGGAAATGAATATTCATGATTAAATTTTCATGCATGGAGCAATAACATTATCATAATATTATTAACTCCTTCCTTCAGCCTCTGAATATTTACCAAAATTATAATGGTTATAACAAGTTATTCAATAACATTAGAAGTTAAAATTTATCCATTCTATGAATAGTTAAACTTAAGTCTCCTCCAAGTCTAAACAAAATTGAAATCCAAAAAATTATAAATAAGGTCACTAAATTTTAAAAAACTCTTATCATTAATTCCCCAAAAAACATGAAGTATATCTTAATATTACATACAAAATATGTAAATACATTGATCATATATTATCCTGAAACATGGTAATATCCTGAATGAACATAATAATTTAATGATAACATAAATGCTTTAAAAAATTAACTATTTACTCATTTATTAAATAAACTCAGAAATTATTGAATACATTCCATAAATCCAAAAATGTTGTAAACTCTAACAATGGTAACATAAAAAAATTTATCATAAAATCATTAGTTAATATCAAGGTAATCAATACCACCAAATTTACATTATCAATATAAATCAACTCTTCATCAAAAGTAAGAACCATTTTCTCAGAATTAAGAACTATTTAAGGGATATATTTCCTTAATCATGTGTTTTCCATAAAATATCACATTTTCAATAAATAAATTGTTAGGTCATCAATACTATTCAACATATTATTTTACATCCTTAATGAAAAAATTATATAGAGAATTATTTATATATTTCACAATTCTTGAAATCTAATACATAAACACTAAAGTAATTCTACTTAATTCTTAAACAATTAACTATGATTCATTGTCTTATTCCTTATTACCAAATTCCTTTTATATATCATTCATAGTCTCTTAGACAAAAAAACCTTTACTCACACCACCTTATAGATCCTCTTATTGATATTCCACCTAGAGAATTGATTTTAGTACTATAACATCCCGGTTCCAGAAGCCACGCAGAGGCGCCCTATACCTGGTTGGTCACATGGCCTCAAGCGTATTTCCCCAAATGCTAGAGGCTACCAACTAGCAATGAGGGACTTGGGTGTGATAGTGGGGAAACTATTCCCTCATCGGCAAAGTAAACAGCAGAAGTAAACAATACATAAAATAGTGGAAGTTGTAAATATCCAACAACAGTAAATAGTGGAAGACTGGAATAATAAAAAAATAGAGAACATATATATATGAAATGATTCATGATGCATATGTCTAGAAAAGCATCCAAATAAGTCATAATGCAGGAAATAGAAACAATTCTAAACCAAAGTACAAAACTAAAGATAAATAGCTCCTCAGCATCTCAATCCATATCTTGGTACCATGCTCTCTAGCTCCACAACAAGTCAAGTACCTGAAGTAGAAGGGAGCTTTCCCTTATCTATACCTGCAACAATATAATCTATTTGGGACCAAAAGCATGACCCAAATAGGGTGTGAGACTAAATCCTAATAGGAAACCACCTAAAAATTTGTGCCTAATGGTTAGTGAATATATGGTAGGTAAAAGTACAGAAATCATTAAATAGGAATGTACTAGGAAGTAAACAATCCACAGTTTCAAATCAAGTAATAGTGAAACAAATAGCTAACCCTCAAACAGGGAAACCTCTAGGAAGTACTCACATCCATCCCCTCTGGTCCTACCTAAGAAGTGCAGACAACCCCTGAGTAGTGTACCCATCCTAACCCCTCTAGTTCAGTCATAAAAAAATAATAAGACTCTCTGAGGAAGTGCTCACAGTCTATTCCCCTTATATTCAAAGGTAAAGCAAGACTCTTTGACGAAGCTCACACAATCCATTCCCCGCATAGTCTAGGGTAGTCAAGGACTCTCTGAGGAATCTCATAGGGTCAATTCCCCTTATAGACCCAAGTTCTAGGACTCTTTGAGGAATCTCACTCGGTCAATTCCCCTTATAGCCCAAGTCCTACAATTCAAACAAAGACTCTCTGAGGAAGCTCACACGGTCAATCCCCTTATAGTCTAAAACAATCAAATAATCTTTAAGGAAGCTCACTCATTCAATTCCCCTTATATCCCCAAGTGGTTCTAGGCTCTCTGAGGATGATCACTCGGTCAATCCCCCTTATAGCCTATGTGCTCAAAGACTATCTAAGGAAGCTCACTCGGTCAATTACCCTTATAGTCTACTACACTAGGTTCTCACAGACCTGTGTAGGTAAATGAGCATAGTAGTGTAATATAGACAAAGTAAACCTATATAACTACTTGGATAATAGTCTACATCATATCAAGCATGTCATAATACAAACTCTCTGTCCTACAACAACAAGCATGGAAAACAGGTAAGGCATCCATACTGGCTAAACAAGACCAAACAGTCGCAAACAGAACATAAAAAGGAAAAACATCCAAAGAATACCAATCATCCGTATTCAAATCAAAATTACCTCTACATAGGCATACAATAATGGCAGGCAATCAATAGGGGTAAAACGGTAAACATGTAATACCCCGTTCAAGGGTATTGGTATAATTTGAACATAATGCTCAAAGACTTCAAAAGGAAAGGCACAAACCACTTAACTTGGGGTTAGGAGATCGCAATAAGTGATCCTCGAAGATTGAATCTCCATAGAACACCCTAGATATAAGAGAATGTCTAAAACGTTTAACCCATGATAACTTAGAAAAGAAGAGAAAACATGAAACGAGGTTCCACCAGAAGAGAGAACTCACCAATTCAATTCCAATGCAACCAACACTGTTAGATTCGGCAGAAAGACGGAGGCTCGGGGGATCGTTGAAGATCCACATCTTTACGGGCTATCTCGAGCAAACGAGACCTAGAATGGGGGTGATCTATCCATCAGACGTGACCCGGTGCATTTAATAAAAAAAACAAAATACACGGTGTGTAATTTTGGAGTACACTGCATGTACTTGCTATTTCTATACTCCGCATTAGGCAGCCTCCAAGTCATTCCTACACAGACGTGTGTGTGGCTACTACACAGCCAGCACACGGCCTACTGCGACAAGGAAGTACATGGTGTGTACTCATAAAGTACACGACGTGTACTTAGAAAATTTCCATAATTTCATTTTTTACTCAAAAACGACCAGAAAAGGAAAAACAAACCTGAAAAGAAGGTCCAAGTTCTTACAAACATCCCCCTTAAAGAAATTCATCCCTGAATTTCTATAGCATGGCGTAGAAGAAGAAACCACAAACAGTTCCGGCCACTATGCTCGTACATCGACCTCCCTCTCCCAAGTCTCATCCTACACCCGCCCGTGCTGCCACAACACTCGTACCAGAGGAACATACCGGCCATAGAGAACCATTGTACTACGATCCACAATCCGGATAGGATGCTCTTCAAACGATGCATCCACTTCAAGTTCAACCTCCTCGGGTTGAAACACATGAGACGGGTCTGAGAAGTAACATCAAAGCTGAGAAATGTGGAAGACATTATGCATAGATCAGTACCTCTGAGGTAACTGCAACTGGTAGGCAACTGACCCAACTCTCTCCAACACCTCAAACAACCTGACATACCTCAGTGAAAGCTTACCCTATCTCCTAATCCTTTTGTATCCCAACTTTGGCGTGACAAGTAAGAAAACCTGGTCCCTGACCTTGAACTCCATAGGTCGTCTCCGCTAATCAGAATAAGACTTCTGTCGATACTATGTAGTAGCCATCCTCTTCCAAATCAACTCTATCTGCTCTGTGGTCTCCTGAACAAGACGATGTCCCAACAAAGATACCTCTCCTAACCCCAGTCAATATAAGGTTGTTCAGCATGGCCTACCATACAAAGCCTCATAAGGTGCCATCTGAATAGTTGCTTGAAAACTATTTTTGCAGGAAAACTCCATAAGAGGTAAATTGTTCTCCCAAGAACCTCCAAAATCCAGAATGCATGCTCATATCATATCGTCAAGAACATGAATCATACTCTCAGACTGTCCATATGTCTGGGGGTGGTAAGCTATACTCAAAAGTACCTGTGTACCCAAATCCTTTTGAAGCCCCTTCCAGACCCGAGAAGTAAAATGTGCATCCTTGTCTGAAACAATGGAGTGTGGAACTCCCTGAAGACGTACAATTTCACATATGTACAATCGTCTCAGCTCATCAACACTGAAGGTCTCCTTGATAAAAAACAAGTGATAAATCTTTGAGAGTCTCTCAATGACAACCCAAACTATGTCATTCCCTCAAGGAGACCTCGGAAAACTAGTCACGAAGTCCATCACGACATCATTCCACTTCCTCTCGAGAATGGGTAATTGCTGCATAATCCCTGCTAGTTGCTGATGCTTCACCTTCACCTACTGACAAGTGGAACACCTCATGATGAAACCAGCAACATACCTCTTCATTCCTGGACACCAATACTGACGGTATATATCACGATACATCTTGGTGATGCCAGGATGAACTGCCCAAACTGAGGAATGAAAATCTCGCATCATCTCCTTGCGTATATCTTCTGGAACCCATATGCATCCCTGGAAACGCATGATCACATCCTCACCTATGGTCCATCTAGGAATAGGGTCCTCTCCTGGAATTCTTTCCCTTAGGACTAGGACTTCATTATATGATAGCTTCCTAATTCGAACTCGATCTAGAAGAGTCGAGGTAACAACTACAGATGAAAGAAACATCTTCCTTCACTGTCGTACACATCCAAATGCATCTCAGAGAATAGAGCCATACGCTGCCCCTCAATGATGGCCTTTTGAACTACCTGTATCTGATTCCTCCTGCTCAATAGATCGGCCACTGTGTTTCCTTTCCTAGGTGTATAGGCAAGCTCAAAAACAAAAGGTTGTAGGTACTCAACCCACCCGTTCTATCTCAAATTCAGATCATGCTGATTGAAGATGTCCTTGAGGCTTTTGTGGTTGGTGAAAACCACAAAATGCTCTCCCAGAAGATAATGTCTCCAACAGCATAGGGCAAGAAAAACAACTGCCAACTCCATATCATGAATCGAGTAATTTACCTTTTTAAAATGAAATAAATATCTAATATTGGATGGATGAATCGAGTAATTCCTCTCATGTCTCCTCAACTACCGAGACCCGTACGCAACAACTAAATCTCCCTACATAAGCACAGATCCCAGCCCGATACCTGATGAATCACAGTAAACATTATAGCTCTTTCCTAGATATGGAAAGACTAGTATCGGTGCTGAATTCAACCTCCCTTTTAGCTCCTGAAAGGTTGACTCATAGGAATTTCACCATAAGAACTTCACCCCCATTCTTATTCATAACTTTCAGCGGTGCTGCTAAGCGTGAAAAGTCTTGCATAAAATTTCTATAGTATCCAGCCAACCCTAGAAAACTCCACACCTCAAAGTCGTTCTTCAGTAGCTCCTAGGAAAATACAGCTCTCACATTCTCTAGGTCTACTGATACTCCTGACTATGAGATAACATGAACCAAGAAGTGAATCTGATCCATCCAAAAGTGGCACTTTGATAGCTTAACATATAACTGATTCTCCCTTAGTGTACTCAAAACGATCTCAAGAAGGGTATCATGGTCATGTTGAGTGTGAGAGTAAACCAAGATATCATCCAAGAAGATGACCATGAAGGAATCCAAGTATGGATGGAACACTCAGTTCATTAGTTCCATGAAAACTACAGGAACGTTCGTGAGACTAAACGACATAACCAAACACTCGTATAGACCATACCTGCTTCTGAAGGCTGTAAGAGGTATATCGGATGGTTTAACGTGAAACTGGTGATAACCGGACCTCAAGTCAATCTTCGAGAACACCCGGGATCCTCGAAGCTGATCAAAGAGATCGTCAATCCTGAGCAAGGGATATTAGTTCTTGATCGTCAACTGGTTCATCCTCCGATAGTCAACAAAAATCCTGAGGGTGTCGTTTACCTTCTTTGAAAACAGGATAGGCGAAACCCAAGGAGAAGTACTGGGTCAGATGAAACCCTTTGCCTGCAACTCCTCCAACTGCTTCTTGAACTCCTGTAACTCAGTTTTAGACATCCTATAAGGAGGAATGGACACTGGTTCCACTCCTGGCACAAGCTCAATCAATAATTCTACCTCACGCTCTGGAGGAAAAACTAAAAAGTCTTCTGGAAAGACATCTCTGAAATGATCCACCACTGGAGGAAAGTCTAACTTTGAAGTCCCTTGGTCATATAGATATAGACTAGTAATCTGGGATATAACTCCTCCTAACCCATGATGCTCTGGACCTGCTTTTATCGCCTGGACATTCCATTATCCCCTATGAAGAAAAGATTCACCTTCTCGTGGCGTGAAACTCACCCTATGGCAATAACGGTCGAAGATTGCCTAGAATGGAACTAACCAGTCCATCCTAAGAATCACATCATAGCCTGTCATCTCTAGGACATAGAGACCCCCAGAATGTGACACCAACCAACCTGTAGAGGGCACTCTCTGCACTGACGTACACTAGCTGTTCTAGTCCCCAACAGAGTGTCTAGTGTCAAGATATCAGCAGAAGAAAAGATGAAGATCCCAAGCCTCTCCACGACAGAAACATGTTTAAATCTATGGGAATCCCCTATATCAATAAGAGCAGAAGCTAAAAATAAGGCTACTAAGATCATACCTAAAAATGTAGAAGGTCCAGGATCGTGCTCCTGCTGGGTCTGCTCCACTACAAAAGTCTGGCTTCTATCGGGGCCCTGTGACCCTGCCTAACCACTCTGGGCTGATCCAACTTGATTTATCTGAAAATCGGGCAATTGGATACCACGACCATGACCTCTACCTCAGCCCAAATGCTCAGAAGAACTCTAGTTCCCTGACTGGTGAGAAACTGATGGCGCTGCTTCTAAACGAGGAGTCATAGAAGAACCCTTGTCACCAGCTGCGGGTGAAAATAGCTGACAAAAGTACTAAAGGTAACCCATATTGCTGCAATATCGACACTCCAATGGGTCTATAGAGAAAGATAGCCCCATATTCCCACTTCTCCCACACTGGTAGCACACCACATGACTACCAGAAGATGCATCCCACCTACTCTGATCTCCCCGTGTAGCATCCCTACGGCGCTTCCAGCTATCAGATGGAAGAGCACTAACTCTGGATGTCAAACCGCCCTGGATCACAACTCCAGAATCCCTCAGATTATGATCTGTGATCAATTCCAAGTTGATGATAGAAGATATCAAAGTCAACCTAAAGACGTTCACATGTGACTGGCTGTCGTGCCTTACACCATCCTCAAACTTCCGTGCAAGGAATAAATTATCACCGCCTGGAATCAGCGTGAAACACTTTATCTCTGTGAAGCGAGAGGAATACTCCATAATTGTAAGAGTACCCTTATACAGACTCATGAACTCTCAGGCTCGATCGGCCCTCAAGGTATCCGGATGGAAGTAATTATAGAATATGCACCGAAACTCTTCCCAATCCATATTCTGCAAGCAGCCTGCCTGTGAGATCACATCCCACCACCTCTTGGAGGAGTCTCAAATCATGTAGGTAGCTAGATTCACCATATTCTCTAGAGTTATCTACAAATTCTAGAAAATCGTCAGCGTGACCTCTAGCCATGACTCTGTAGCCTGGGGTCCTCCATCCCATGAGAAAGTGGGAGGGTGCTGCTAGTGGAAGACCCGCGTCAAGTAATCCATCGAAAGAGCATGAGGCAACACTCCCTGAAAGGTATGAATCATCCTTAGAAAGCCCTACCTAAACTGTGAATCAAAACCTATGTCAGGAACAGTAGCTGGTTCCAAGGCTGAAACAATGGGAGGATCTGGAGGTAGTCCCAGATTAGCCATGCCCAGTGTCTGATCACCGTCTGGAAACTGGTGCACAACTGAAGGACGTCTCGGTCGCATGACTCTGCAAGGTCAACCACATAACTTGGATCAAGATTATCAAGGACTAAAAACAAGGAGTGTAAGAATGGAACAATAGAAAGAAAACATTCATGTTTTACAAACATGACTACACGGTGTGTACATTTCCTATACAGCATGTTCCCAGAAGTCCTTTACATTTGCATATACTCCTCCTTACACTGGTCATGTAACACCCCAAACACATAGCTTGTTGTGTTAACACACATCATGTACTTGAATCCTCTTTCCCTTCCTGAGTCCTTCTACATGGTTAAGCCACATGGCTCTCCTAAGGAAGGACTACACGACTTGTACAATTCCTACATGGCGTGTACTAGACAAGCTTCACCTAGCCCATGTTGTTAGTAACACGACCTAACACATGGCTCAGACTACACGATGTGTTTCAGATGGACATGATGTGTATGAGAAGGGATAACACCGACCCATGTTGTTCGTGACATGGATGGGTACCTGGGTCAGACTACATGGCGTGTTCAAGGCAAACATGACGTGTATGTGAAAGGGTAAGACCAAACCGTGTTGTTTGTGACACGGCTGGGTACCTGGGTTAGACTACATGGAGTGTTCAAGGAAGACACAATGTGTATAGATTAAGGTCTACTCATCCGTGTTGTTAGTGACACGGGTGGGCATGAGGTTGAAACTACATGGCGTGTTCGACGGGTACATGTTGTGTTCCCACCAAACATTCCCCATCCCGTGTCTCAACCCACAAGACCTACGACACAGTCAGAGACTACATGGAGTGTACATAAAGTAAATGGTGTGTAATTTAGAAAAATAGTTTCTTCCTGAACAAAATAACACACAACATGTTCATAACATTACACTGCGTGTATTCTAGGTTTTTCTAGACAGTAAGTCTCATAAAATACTTTAGAACCCATAAAACACTAAAAAGAGCATTGAAAGTGAAAAATTATGATCTGTGAGGGCCCATAATCCCCACACATCAAAGTTAGTAATCTTATACACATTATAACATGAAAAAAAGGCAATGATACACCAAATTCTGGTCCATGAGGTCCCATAACACCTTAAGAACCAATGTTTGGCATTCATTCAAGAAAAACTCTATAAAAACAATACCCTATCAAATAACAGGTATTTCTATCAAGGAAACTATCACAACAGCATACATATTTTACAAAAAATCCATCACAACAATATGCAATCACTAATGCATCCTAGATGTCATGGAAAAAATACATGACATGTGATTTCCTGAAAGTGACTATATGATAAATGAGATGGAATACCCTCATCTCATCGGGTTGCAACAGAAATAGAACTTCAATAATATCAACAACAATATCAAAAATCATGTGAATCACTCAAGGTGAAATCAAATCAACTTTAATAATTGAAAAACCATAAAAATTGAAATTATTGAGGTAGATTGGATTTTCCCTATACACAGGTTAGATACTCTTGGGAATAACTTATTACCAAGTAACTATTCCATCCTATACCTGGATAAGGCTCCAAACATAAAGTCAAGAGAAAATAAATCCTCTGATACCACTTTGTAATGTCCTGGTTCCAGAAGCCACCTAGAGGTGCCCCGTATCTAGTTGGTCACATGGCCTCAAGTGCATTTCCACAAATGCCAGATACTGCCGACTAGCAGCAATGACCTTGGGTGTGATAGTGGGAAAACTACACCCTCATTGGAAGAGTACACAGTGAAAGTAAACAATTCATACAATAGAGGAAGTAGTAAATATCCAACAACGTTAAACAATGGAAGACTAGAATAATAAACAACTGGATCACATATATATATGAAATGATGCATGATGAATATGTGTAGGAAAGCATCCAAACAAGTCACAATGCTAGAAATAAAAACAATGATAAACCAAAGTAGAAAAAGAAAGATAAAAAGAACCTCAGCATTGCTAGCCATAGCTTGGTCTCATGCTCCACAACTACATAAAAAGTCAAGTACATAAAGTAGAAGGGGGCTTGGCCTTATCTATACCTACAAAAATATAATTTGTTTGGGCCCAAAAGAATGACCCAAATAGGGTGTGAGACTAAATCCCTGTAGGAAACCACCCAAAGATTTGTGCCTAAAAATCAGTGAATATATGGAAGGTAAAAGTACAGAAAGTAGTAAACAAGAAAGTACTAGACAGTAAACAATCCACAGTTTCAAATCAAGCAATAGTGAAACAAATATCTAAACCTTAATCTGGAAACCCTCTTGGAAGTACTCATATCCATCCCCTCTAGTCCTACCTAAGAAGTAAAGACAACCCTCTGAGCAGTGCACTTAGCCTAACCCCTCTGGTTCAGTCATAATAATATAATAATACTCTCTGAGGAAGCACTCATAGTCCATTCCCCTTATAGTCAAAGGTAAAACAAGATTCTCTGAGGAAGATCACATAGTCCATTCCCCGTATAGTCTAGGGTAGTCAAGGACTCTCTGAGGAAGCTCACACGGTCAGTTCCCCTTATAGCCCCAAGGTCTAGGACTCTCTGAGGAAGCTCACTCAGTCAATTCCCCTTATAGACCCAAGTGGTTCTATTCTCTCTGAGGATGCCCAATTGGTCAATTCCCCTTATATCCTAAGTGCTCAAAGACTCTCTGAGGAAGCTCACTCGGTCAATTCCCCTTATAGTCTACTACACCAGGTTCTCACGGCCCTGTGTAGGTCAATGAGCATAGCAGTGTAATATGGCCAAATTAAACCTATAGAACTACTTGTCTAACAATCTACAACATATCAAGCATGTCAGAATACAAACTCTCCATCCTACAACAACATGAAAGGCAGCCATACTGGCTAAACAAGACGAAATGGTCACAAACAAAACATACAAGGGAAAAACATCCAAATCATTGAAATCATCTTTATTAATATCAAAATTACATATACATTGGAATACAAGAATGAAAGACAATCAACAGGGGTAAAATGGTAAACATGTAATACCCCGTTCAGGGGTATTGGTGTAATTTGCACATAATACTCAAAGTCTTCAAATGGAAAGGCACAAACCACCTACCTTAGGGTTTGGAGATCTCTATAAGTGAACCTCGAAGAATGAATCTTTCTAAAACTCCATATATCTATGAAAACATCTAAAATGTTCAACCCACGATAACTTGGAAAAGAATAGAAATCATGAAATGAGGTTTTAGCAGAAGATAAAACTCACTGATGCGATTCCAATGCAACCGACAGTGTTCGATTCGATGGATGGACGGAGGCTCGAGGGCTCATCAAATATCCACGCCCATAAGAGATCCCTAAGATGAACGAGACCTAGAAGGAGGGTTCTCTATCCGTTAGACGTGACTCCGATGCGTTTAATGAAAAAAAAACAAAATACACAGCGTGTACTTTTGGAGTACATGGCGTGTACTTGCTGTTTCCGTACTCCGCATTAGGCGGACTCCAAGTCACTCCCACACAGCCGTGGGTGTGGCTACTACATGGACAACACATGGCCTTTTACAGCAAGGACGTACATGGCATGTACTCATAAAGTACATGACATGTAATTAGAAAATTTCCATAATTTTCTATTTTTCTCAAAAAAGAAAAAAAAGGAAAAACATACCTGAGAAAAAGGTCTGTGTTCTTACAAGTACTCCCATAATTTCCACATTTAAAACATTGAACCATTTTTCATACCTTAGGTAAGCCATAATTATCATCTATTATAGTAACTAAACATTTCAATTTTCCCCAGTAATCAATTTCATGGTGTCCTTCTCTAGACATAAAACATCATCTCATTCATTCAAGACATTCCCTAGAGTTCTTATTCCCATATTATCAACATATAGAAAAATAAATATTCTTTCCTCATTGGTATACACTTACCAAAAATATATTTAACCCTATAATTCTTTTCGTTGTTGATTCCATGAGTTGGTTAACATGAATATTGTCAATTATATATCATGATAATTGTTTTGGCATAATAATAACATCCTTTTCTCCAATTGTCTTCCCATTTGGTTTTTCATCAACACCTTTTCTATCAAATTCAATATTAACCAAATTCCTTCTTTTTTACTTCCATTGAATGAAAAAAACATAGTGTGATAAATAATATCCATAGTGGGAAACCATATAATCATGAAAAACCATTGATTGGATTTCTAAATCTTGACACCTTAAGCTTAACCTAGGCCATTCAAGGTCATTATCTAATTACTTCATTATGGTTTATAAAGAGTGTTAATATCTATATCATATCCCTTGGGAGTGTCAAAACTGGTGAAAAATAAGGCCCACTGTTGTTTACCAGGTAATTCTCGTGTTTTGACCAACACTCTTTTTTTGAAGTTATTACCCCTAAGTACGTTTGTGCCATTACCACGTCCACTTGTAGTATCCAAACAGGGATGTGATTTCATTAAAACTACTTTCTCTATCATTTATCAAACTTCTATGAAATCTCTCTATAATTATTTTTATATATATCCCTGACAAAATATACTAAGATGTGTCTTTAGACATATCGCTAGGGATATCACAAAATTTTTATCTTCTTAGTTTTAAATGGTGAACTAAAACTTTATTTGATACCAACTATAATGACCTTATATTTTCAAATATTAGAATCATATATTATTATATGAATATTCAAAAAATTTCAAAAATATATACCCAATGACCATATTGGTTTAGTGTCCTTGGAGACAAGATACACAATATTCTTATTTATTAAATGATCTTCATCATATCACATAAATATCTTCCCCTTTTTAAATCTTCATAATAATACCCTACATAATACCTTTCTTCATGCCTTGGGTAAAGGAAACATAAGAAAGGGTGATCTTAGATGCCCAATAAATATAATATCCCAAAACTCTCACTCTTGAATCCGGTTTAGAAATCCATAAATTTACATTCTTGAACTTGAAGTAGATAATTATGACCAAAATTTTTCATATAAACTTTATAAAATCAAATGGAAAACATGGATCACTTACATTCCGAATTACCTTTTTGATTTAAAGTTTTAGAGAATTAAGAAAAAAAACCTATATAAACAATTCAAATGTCTTTAAAAGAAAATTTCTCCCACCTAACCTAGATTTTCTATTTCACATTATTACATCACCATCATCTATATTAAATCCCTTCTATATATAACTCATTCAACATAATTCTCTAAAACCTTGGGAAATGGAAACATAATAAGGGTGAGCTCTAATGTCCAGTAAGGGAAATATAATAATTAACAAATCAAGGTCATCAACGAGAATATTAGTGCATAAGGGTATGATAAAATAATCAAAGTGAATGATAAAATCATAAAATAATTGAAACCCATCAATATGTGGATCATTAAATATGAAAACATATAAAATTAGAGAGTAATAAAAATAAATCAAGAAAATCTATAGGATATCAATATCAATCATTAGAAACATTATAAAATCATAACGAGCAATTAAAACTATTGTTAGTAACTTGGAACATCACTTCTATAAAACTTATTCAGAACCATTTTTATTGGAATAAATATATGGCTGAATTATAATTTAATCATTAATTAATGCATTATAGATCTATAATTTGGATCATACTTCATATAATATATATCGAGATCACCCATTTTCCATGAGATATAATGGGGATAAAACATTTGTATTATATTTATGAGGATCAACCATTTTCTATGATCTTTAATGGGGATCAATCCATCGTATAATCTATATGGGGCTCACCCAAGAGCTATGATGGGGATAAACCCGTCGTTTAAGCTGTATTGGGCTCAACCATTTCATATAATTATCAAGTACTATGAATAAAAAAAATCATCAGAAAAATAATAAAAACATGATATACCCATGGAAAAGAAATGGTTCAATAAAAATATATTCAAAATATGATTAACCAATGAAAAATAAATGAGTTCTATAATAATCTCTTTAGAACATGATTAACTTGTGGAAAAGAAATGGGTTCCAAAATAATCACATTGAAAGAATCTTAATCCAAAAATAAAATAATTGTTATAATTTAAATAAAAAATATATACAGTGGAGGATAAGTAAGAACATGAGATTTTTACATTGATGAATGAAAATACCATTAAAATACCATTAAAAACATTCATGAGGAAAACAACTATTAAATAATCCAAAGTGTCCCATACCACCTTGAAACATTTGAATAAAAATACCCATGAAGAAAAAAAGTTAAATAAAACATATAATATAATGATAATAATAAGATTC
This sequence comes from Viscum album, assembly GCA_963277665.1. Lineage (NCBI taxonomy): Eukaryota > Viridiplantae > Streptophyta > Magnoliopsida > Santalales > Viscaceae > Viscum > Viscum album. The sequence goes on along the minus strand of OY728119.1, from coordinate 1,317,360,558 downwards.
ATGACATATCATGTTAATGTATAATTATAAACATCTCATAAAATAATACAGGTGTATAATATAACAACGTCTCAAATAAGGCCAATTGTGACAAGAATCCATTACCTTTTGGTAACATTGAAACCTTAAACCCAATGAAATTGATATCATAAAAAAGATATGTAATAACCCATAAAATTAATGTTAAGATTCATCAAAAGAATTAATTTTAAATAGATACATCACACAATAAATATAAGTGACTAATGAGGAATATATCTCATAGAAATAAAAGTGAGATGAGAAAAACCCTAAAAAATATTGTATCATTGGAGTGAGAATAAATCAATGAAATAATTATGTGGGAAAAATTTAAATCCATGAAATAAAAGTAGGAATATAGAATAATATAATCAAATATCATTTCAATCATATTCTTGGCATAATTTAACTAATGACATATAATGTTAACCCAATGAATGAAAATTTAGTTATGATATCCCTTACAAAGATCGTATCATTGGAGTGAGAATAAATCCATGAAGTAAAAATGTGTGGAAAATGTAAATCTATATAATAAAATTGGAAATATTTTATAAAATAATTCAAAGTTCATTGAACACTTATTCTTGGCATAACATAACCAATGAAATTGAAGTTTATCTTAATGAATGAAAATTGAGTTAGGAAATCCCTTTCATTGTGTCCGATTTGTCTAGCTTGTTCTCTATATTACTGAATGATAAACTGATTTTATTAGTTTACTTGATTAATAAAGTTTTTAAAGTCTATTATTATTTGTATTTCACTTATAAATAGGTTATATACCATTACTTAATAAAAAATCTTTAAGTCAGATGTTTTATACATATTCGGCTTATGTGTCACAAACAACTTCGATTGGTTGACTATGGTAAATGAGTTCATTATTTAAACATATTAAAAATAATAAAAAATAATTTATTATAAAAAAATTTATCCACTTATACTTTTAAAATCTTACAGGAATTATGGTAATGAAAAATTAACCAATTTTATGATTATGGAGACTGTAGGTTGTACGTATGCATAAGTAATGTTCCCATTATTTAATAATCATTATAGCAACAATGTAACTAATGTTTATCTTTTAAGAATTAAAATTATATAATAAATAAAATTTCATTTGACTATATATACATACATATAACATTATTGTGATGTGGTGATCAAAAAGGAATAATCACATCATTTCGAGGAGACGGTAGTCCACACATCCACGACCGATGTTATCACTTTTCCAGTTGTATGAAATAGAAAGAAGAAAATGATATTTTATAATAACAAATTGATAATAATGTAACTAATATCATAAATATGTCATTTATATAATATATATAGAGATATATTAAAACCATCCTTAATACATTCCATGTAAAGAGTGAACAAATAAAATCACTTTGAGGAGTCGGTAGTCCACACATCAACAAACGATGTAATCATATTCCCAAAAAATAAAAATTATAGTGGTATGTGTTATATAATAATTAAATAATCAAGGAAATAATATATATCATATATATAATATAAAATAAGTAATTAAATTATTATACCCCCCACCTTGAAAGGTGGTAATGGAAGAATGAATGACATCAGTTCGTGAGGTGGTAGTCTTCCATACACAAGAATGATGATTGCATATCCCATTTGATGGAAGTGTGTGAAGGTTTAAGTAAAATATTAATATGAAAACATATAAGTATATTTAAGATACCTATATTATTATATAATCATGGAATAAGAATTATTTAAGGATTGGAGAAAGAAATAATAAAAAAAGTGATCACTGAAGAATGTTACCTTGTTTTTGGGTAACTCCTTTTGGATTGCACCAAAGGGATTCCTTGGTTTACTTTATAGGTAAATAGAGGATTATATGATGAGAGAAGAAATTTTTGGAGTTTATTTGTTTGGTATTTTGATGATACAAAATTCCTTGAGAGGTGTGACTAGAGGGGGAGGAGTGGTGGCCTTTTATAAGGGAGGGAGAGGACACAATTGGTATTTTCGAAAGGATTTGAGCGATCCCCATGTTTTAATTATCCAAAAAGGGTAGTAAATGGACCCTTATATATTTCATATGAGGTTTAATGGTCAAATTATTCCAATAAAATAGTTTTATAGATAATGTTTTATCCATTTTTACACCTCATATTTTAAGTTTAATCATTAATTAATCTAGTTTTTCCTTAATCATTGCAATTAATTTCAATTACTTTAAATAATATTTTCCATAAAAAATTAATTTGTCCTTAATATAAATTATAAATTATTCTCATTCCAATTATGGAAGGGAATTTTAAAAATTCCAATCATATAAGTTGATGAAATTAATTTAAAATTAATCTTGTAGATGGGATTAGACAACAGTTTTTTCAAGAGAATAGTTCAAAAGATTGAAATATTTTTATATCCAATTTCAATGTGAAATTGAACCCAATGTAATAAATTGGTTTAATAGATATATAATTTATCTAATTATATTTTAAAATTAATTAAAAATATAATTTATCATTATAAATTATTTATATGAAAAATCATTTTTCAATTAAAATTTGGTGGTATTCACTATTCATCAAAATCTAAATATTCTTATAAAAATACCAAAAATTCCTGAAAATAAAAATTTGATATAATGATTTTAAAAATTGAGTTTATTTTTCAAATGAAAATTATAAAATTTTGAAAATTTTGTTTTTTAAAAAGTCTGACATTAAAAGGTGGTAACATTTCATTATGAAAATATATAGACTTTTATATTTAAAATTGGATTTATTCTTATTTTCAGCCGAAAAAACATATTGGATGAATTTAAAAACATTTAATTAAATATATAAAATATAAATTTCATTAATATATTTTAATAATAGTGATTCATTTAATTTTGTAATATAAACACCATTCTGGTCATAAAAATAATTTTTACATAAAAACACATCCTTTATATTCAATTGGTCTTTATTTTGATTTCTAATTAATTACTAACCAATTTATTAATTTTATAAAAATATATAAACTATAATTTAAATAATTTAGATAATCTCATTCATTCCCAGAATCCTAACATCCAAGTGATAACAATTATAATAATATTAATAGTATATTGTAGTCCTCTAAGACACAATATTGTGTGTAACATACGTCATTAATGGAACTTGATGTTTCATGAAACATAAGAAAAACATAGTGTTGAATGTGATTAATGATCAACTATCTATTTCATATAATTAAAAATATTAAATAAGTTAAAGTACTTTTAAATAATATATTTCTTAAAATCTTCGGATGTTACATCCTATCCCACTTAAAATGAATTTCGGACTTGAAATTCATCTTGGTTATCAAAGTATAAACATTTTTTAGAATTACTTTATTAAAACCCACATTGTAAAAAGGGTTAATAAAACACAGTTTTTAAAAAGCTAAAGTGGAAAACAAAAAGTTCAATAAAAATTATACATAACTAGGATTCCATATAATGGGAACCAAGATGATAATGGAGGAAAATATTAAATACTTATAGAGAGTGATTATTGTCATTGATAACAAAAAAGTGAATGATAAATTGAAATTTAAGGACCCAAAAAACATAAATATATTATGATATAAAAGACCATCATTTCATCATAATTGAAGGTACTATCACAATAACATTATTTCAAGATCTTTTTCCTTGGGGTAAAAAATTCTCTTTCCATCTAGATGAAAAAATGGAAACATACATACTTGAGTAAAATTTCATCCTTTAATAAATTTCCCCAAAAATATCTCATTTTTCTCTAATCAATGAGTATTTGAGATTATTTTTTAATTAGTGATGCACTAACACTAACTTTTAAAGACCACATAACCATAAAAGGGATAGTAAAGCTTTTCCACATTTCTTTATACATTAACCAAAACCAAAATGGTTAGGACATGGTAATATAATTCCCAAAATGATTAAACCATCATATAATACAATAATATTCAATATTAAAAATTAATACCCAATGTTGAAACTAAATTATTCCATAAATAACTATCTTTAAAATTCTTCATTTATTTGTAGACTAAGTTTGAAATGTAAATATTAGATGGATTTGATCATACATTCTTCCAAGATTATTCCTAAAATAAAATCCCATGTGTTTCTAACATAAACATAATATTTACCTGTAAATGTTTTTATGCTGACCAGGACATCATGTAGGATATTTGTTTTTCCCTAAACCCTTATCATCCTTCAGTCATGGGTTCAAGAACCACGTTCAAGCAAGATGTGATAGGGTATCACCCATCATAATGGTTGTCCCCATTTTTCTTTAATCCTGAAAAATAAATCCTCTCTAAAAACACTTCATGTTGATCATAGGGGTTACTAATACATCAACCCAAAATAAACATGTTGAAAAAATTTCATTAATCACATTAAAATCTAATTTCTAAAAACCTAAATTGGGATCCTAATACATTGAACTTATGATCATACTTAAGATTATATACCTATTATGGTATCCATATATCTTAAGATAACCTCACATATAAACACTATAATCTCTGAAGTTATCCAAATACACATTTGATACTAACTATAACAACCTAGAACCCGTAGTCCTAGATCCTTTTTTGAAATATGTAACATTACATTCTTGAATTTGATGATGATGATTGTGATCCAAATTTTTCATCTAAAATTTACAAAATCAAAATAAAAACATGGATCAATTGCATATTAGATGAACTTTTAGGTTTATAGTTTTAGAGAATTATAATAAACTCCTACGTAAACAATTCACATGACATTAAAAGATTATTTCTCCCACTTAACCCAACTTTTCCTTTTAAAATTAATCTATCATAATCATCCACAAAGAATCCCTTATATAAATAACTCATTAAAAACTATTCTTTAAAACATAGGTAAATATAAATATAAAAAGGATGAGATAAAAAGATTAGTAATGGAAACATAATAATTAACAAATGAATTTTATTAATGAGTATAAGAGCCAATAATTGTATGGTGAAATAATAAAAGTGCATGAGAACATAATAAGATAAATCAAACCCATAAATACCTAGATTATTAAATATAAAAACATGGAAAATTCAAGAGTCATGAAAATAAATAATTAAAATCCATGTGATATCAATATTAATCATTAGAAACATTGTAAACTCATAAATATCAATTAAAAATCCTTTTGGTAACTTAGAGCATCACTTTCATAAAAACCTTTCCAAAAAAATTCAAAACCATTTCAATTAAAATAACTATACATCTATGTTACAATATAATCATTACCCAATGCATCATATATCTATAATAGGGACAACCCTTCGTATAATCTATATCGGGATCATCCATTTTCTTTGAACTATAATGGTTCTTAATATTTTATATAATCTATATCATTCCCACCCATTTTCTATGAGCTATAATGGGTATCTACCCTTCCTATGAGCTATATAGAGTTCACCCATGATCTATAATGGGGTTTAACCCTTCGTATAAGTTGTATCAGGATCAAACATTTAATATAATGCTCTAGTACCACGAATAAAAAAACATCATCGTAAAAAACATAAAAAAATGATAAAACCGTGGAAAATAAATGCATTCAATAACAATATCTTTGAAACATTATTAAACCATAAAAAATAAATAGTTTTCATACCAATCTATTTAAAAAATGTTTAAATTGTAGAAAATAAATGGCTTCCAAAACAATCTCATTAAAACAATCTTAATCCATACATAAAAGAATGAGGACGGTATCAATAAAAAATATCCCCAGTGGATTATAATTAGAAACATGGTTTGTTGATGTTGATTAATTGAAATACCAATATAATATCATTTTAAAAATTTATAAATAAAATAAACTTTAAACATTCCAAAGTGTCACATACCACTTAAAGGCGTTTAAATCATAATCCACTTGAAGAAATAAGATTAAATAAAACATATAATATCATTAGAATAAAGATATTCAAGATATATCAAGTCAAATTTTAAGTACACACACCTCATAAAATAAGATAGGTGTATAACATAAACAAAATATCAAAGAAGGAAAATCGTGACAAAATTCCATTACCACTTCGGTAACTTGTAAACCTTAAACACCATGATATAATTTTCATAAAAAGGATATGTAAAACCCAATTAATTAAAGGATAAAAATCATAAAATATATTCATGGTCATTATATACCCCACACAATAAACAAAAGTGTTGAATAATTAATATATCTCTCAAAAATAAAAGAGAGATAAGAAAAAACCTTACAATGATCATATCATTAGAGTGAGAATAAATCAATGATATAATTATGTGTGAAAAATTTAAATCCACACAATAAAAGTTAAAATATATTATAATACAATCATAGTCCATTTCAAACATTTTATTGGAATAACATAACCAATGATATAAAAGTTTATCCCAATGAATCAAAATTGAGTTAAGAAATTCTTTACAAAGATCATATCATTGGAGTGAGAATAAATAAATAAATTAATTATGAGAAAAAAAATTAAATACACACAATAAAAGTGGATAAAAATTATAAAAAAATCAAAGGTAATTTAGCATATATTCTTGGAATAACATAACCAATGACATTGATGTTTAAACCAATGAATGAAAACTGAGTTAGGAAATACCTTACCTTGAGTCTAATTTTTCATGCTTGTTCTCTATCTTATGGAATAATAAAATTATGTTAAATTTTCACTTTCTTCATAAACTTTCCCAATATTATTATTTATTTTATTTAACTTATAATTATTTTATATAAAATTACTTAATAAATAATGTTTAAGTCAGATGTTTTGGCCATATTCGGCTTATGTGGAAAAAAGGAATTTGATTGGCCGACTATTGTCATGAACCAAGCCGAATAGCCTTCCAACCTAGTGCCCTAACCAGTCCGTGGTATGGACCAAAGGGCATTCACGATCCCCATGGGCTAGAAACTAGTTCTTGGGTATCAAAGAAACATTATGGGAATGATTTCACCCATTTATATAGACACAAAAAACCTATATGAATAAAAAACACAAAGATGAATAAATATATTCAAACATGATATAATAATTTCCCGATTTAAAGTTTACAACTTTGAATAACCCCCCATGGATTACAATAGATAGGGAAATAAAAATCCACCCCAAACCTCCATGTAACAAGAGGAGAAACATCCTCAAGCCAGTGCCCCCAAAACCCAAAAGAGAAGACCACTAGCAACCCAAGCCACTAGCATCGAAAACCTTTTGTTTACCTGAGTCAAAGGAAAAAATTCTACATACACCCAAAGGTGTATATAGGGTGTGATCCATGGCATAGTATAATTCCAACCAAATAAAGATATTCTATGCTATAACATTAAAATAAAATTTTACATGGTCAGTTCCTTTAAAATATTTAGAATTTTTCTTAAAACATATTTAAGGGAAACTATTGTAATGTAAGGAACATTAAATAAAAATCATTTTCAAATAAACTTTCTTAAAAAAAACACACACAAGGTCTGATGTATACCGATGAATAGCACCTTACTACATAGACACTAAGTCACAAATGAGCACCATGGGTAAATTACGAGGAGTAATATAGCTCAAGTGGGACCATATAACCTCATACCTCAGTGAAAGGTGGTTTAGTAACCACAAACATCCATATTCTTGTGCATGATCCACTAGAGAGGAGAAACATCAAAAATGATAGTGGTCTCCAATCATCATCATCATCTAGTTAGCATTGTAATCATCAATCTTGCAAAGTCAAACAAGTAAAAGACACTTCTGAATCATAAGAATACTAGATCTAGTAATCCATCTTAGATACCTAGGATTCCCTTGTGCTCAACCACATTTCACATGTTACCGATTTCATCATTTTTACATACACGTTATATGCTTTCAAAACACACTAGGAATTTGACATTTTCAACAAAGCCCACTTTTTATTTCACACACACAAAAACCATTTTCAAACACATTCACCACTACATAAAAAATTCATAAATACCCATTATGAAAAACACCAAAAATAACACAATTAATTCCAACCAATTCCATGGGCCAATCCCATTCCAAACCTAAAAATAAAACAAGTTCATTTTAAAAACATTATTCCCATTATTTAAACAACTTAAAATTCAAACTAAAGGTTCATAACTATAAAATAAATATGAAAAAATTAACATTTCATTTGAAAAACTCATTTTCACATTTAAATCCCCTTGAAACCACATTTAACACTCTCTAAACAAAGAATGAAACTATTTTTAAAAAAATATATAGGAAGCATGCACAAACACAACCTTTCCTGTTAAAAAAACCCACTTTTATCACCAATGCATGCCAAAACACTTTAAATATGTATTTCACATCACACAATTGAATTAATAAACTTGTTTAAGGTTACAAACAAGAATTAAAATACTATCTAACAATATAAGGGAATGAAACAACCAACCTCATGTGTAGAAACTTCTGAAAAAAGATATGAAACCCAATCTGCACCACCACAAGACCCTAGAAAGACAATATTGAGCCAATAACATCCAGACCGAACCTTAAAAACTGAGATTCAACCCTAAATCGTCCACCATACCTGCTGGAAACAAAAAAAAACACAAGAAACAAGAGTAGGTACCCTTGAAGGAAGGGTAATCGAAGGAGAGAGGGACTTCCTTGGATAATCAAGGGGGAACCACATGAAAATCTCCCCATAAAATGGAGGTCTAAGGGATTAAATGGAGGAGGGAGAGGCTCCTAGGTCATAGAAATCCATGTGGGGGAATAAATTAGGTATTAGGTTTAAAAATAGGGTAGAGGGAAAATAAGAAACCTAAATTTTAATTACTTGGTCATTCAAAACAGTTTTATCGCATGGTTTGAAAAAACGTATGGCGATCATGCACCTATCTCTACCTAAGAAAGAACCTAAAACATGGTTAGACATCATGACCTGACTTACCGTGTGGAAGATGTGTAGTATCTTCTGCCTGAAAATACAACCTAATACACAATTACCGGAATAATGGTGCCTGGTTTGATAAAATGTGCACCAACCGTGTGCATCAGTATTCAAACCCAAAAAATCACATTTTCAAGAAAACCCAAGTGGAAATGTCATGGACAAGCACTAGATGAAAATAAAAAAAAGTAATACCTAAAAATTCAAACCTATCGCACCCAGAACATGGGAGTGAAATCGAAATCTAAAAATTAACCAGATGAAAGAGTAAAGAAAAAAATACAGGTGTGAAAATTCTCCCACCATAATGCCTTACGCCCCCAAAAGCCACAAAATGTCCTGATCCGAACAGAAAAATAGACACTTCTTCATATATCAAGGATATTCCTATCGAGCATCAAATGAGAATAAAGAAAGAATTAGAAATGATAAAAGAGGCTTTCAAGATGAACATAGAAGGACAAAATAGACTCACCACTATATTCTTTCCACCCCAAGTGCTAAAACATCTCCAGTTAATCGATCAATAAAAGAGAACTCTCTTAATGCACAGTCCAACATCTTGATCCAAAAAACACCATAGACATTACCTCACAGAACTCACACCACTTACCTAAAACTTGCGAACACATTCAAAACCCAACTTGATGAATACCTCCAAAACCTTACTTCAAAAACACCATTAGGTACACCCAAACCCCATAATTTTGTCAAATAAGAAACTTGAAATTATATTGTTTCAAACGAAACTACCCACTAGAAAGTCAAAACCAAAATATTAATTTGATTACCCACATGGGGAGGCCCGAACGGAATCCCCACAATAAGAAATAAGCTAATGTCTATTTACTCTAGAGGAATCTAAGTGATAATCATGGTGGGTCTTCCCACCATAATAACCAACCAACATAAATGGACGCAACAAACCCAACACAGACCAATCCTCCACCACAAGGGCTCTGGAAAAAGAAAATATAAACCAAATTGAAAACACTATGCAATTGCTTTATTCTCATAGGATTCAACCACTTTCAACTGGGCACAAAAAAGACTAAAATTGAATTACAAGGCTAACCACACATGGAAAACTACATGGAGATTTACATCAAAAAAGGTACAACCACTATGGTCTAAGGGAACTAGACAACCATTCCTCCTTATAACCAAGGAGGAACTCTTCCACCCACATGGTTCATAATAAATAACGAGGCTTTTAGGAAATTTCTCACAAAATAAAACCTTCCTAAATCAGGGTAATTACAGTAGATAATATTGAATTATCCCAACACAAAACTAGAGATCAAGATAAACCAAGTCAGAACGAGGTCCCTTGCATATTTGGGGTTTCTGACTATGCACCAGCTTCACTTCAAGGCCTATGGGTAGATCCCTGATGTTTGAAGCATCTAATTCCTCACAGACGGGGGATAAAGGTCCCCGATCAAAACTCCTTCTTCGAGTTCCAAAAATAGCCACACGACAACCCATGTAGGACCAAAAAAAACACAACAAACCATGACCCTCACTTCACCTCAACATGGAACTTCACTGTAATAAATAAATATAATATTTAAATACATTATCCATTTTCTCATCGAGTGAGAAAAAACTAAATTAAGGATGCACAAAATCCACTTCTATTTGAAATAGAGAAATTCATAATTCCCCAAAAGAAAGTCATGCTTTTGTTTAAAAAGAGGTTCTCAAAAGGTTCCAAAAAACCCAATGTTTCATTTAAAATAGAAAACAACACAAAAAATCCCCACTAAACAAGACCATTACCAATAAATAATCATTATAAGGATATATACTTTAAACCGAGTCCTGAGCATCACACAATTTCTATAAATGGCCATAACAGCCTCCTACGACCATATTTTACACACTGGTGGACTTGAATGATCCATTTCATAGAAGAAACTAAAGAAATATCCAAAGGCCCTTTTAAGGTAGTGGACATCACCAAAAACCCCAAACTTATCTCCACTCTCGCCACTATAATTCCCTTCACTGCTTCGAGGAAGGAAATTCAGGCATAAAAGTGTGAAACTTCACCTTGGTTGACCCAATCAACTCAAGAAACAATGGTTTCATTCAATTCCTTATGCATACACTCTTCTACTATGAGGGGACCGACTTAACTGAGAATGAAGAAAGGTAGGTTAAATCCTGAAACTCAAGAGGAAAATTCTTACATTGATCAAATAGAGGCTCTTCCAATGGTGAATTACCCTTCTCCACACTACGAATTTTCATCGATTCTTTATGGGACCATACACTAGCCAAGAAGAAAAACCGAGGACCCAATCAGAAAATTCCATCTGTAAAAATGTATGAAAAAATATTGGAAACATAAAGGGAACCTGCTCAATGGAATCCCAAAACATTTTTCAAAATTACCCACTAACCATTATATAAAAACTACCTCATCAAAAAAAAAACTCAAACTTGAAACACTAATCAACCTAAAAGAATTGTCAAACTAAAAATAAATTGTAAACAACATTACCAAAATACAAGAAGGCGCACCAAACAACCATTGTTTATTAAAACACCACATTTTTTTAATATCATTTTTTTGAAAAGAAAACAATATTGGTGTGTTGTACACTCACCAATGGTATCCCATAGAGCCTCACACATGCATTTTATCATGCCAAACCTAGAATTCATCCACTTTCTATACATATCCTATTCATGTGGTCACCCATGAGAATACCAAAGGTGAAAAAAAATTCACACCTTACAAAATAATCATTCAAACCACCTTTCCATATTCCAAATTCATTTCCATTGTAAATCCCACAAATCCTCTTTCAAAAAAACATCCTGCAATAAAACCCATCTCAAATCTCACAAAACCTTTTCAACAAAACACTATATATTAAAATAAAACCATTTTAAAATTCTACATATCAATTCTGAAATATTTTATCCTATTTCAAAACATTTTTAGCTATTTAATAAACCCCACTTCATTAATGACTATTTAAATAGAAAATCATCTCTTCTTATTTGAAACAAGTTTAAAAATCCCTTTTAAAAATAAATTTCCATTTTTGAATGACCAATTTTTGATAAAACATAATTTTAGATAATAAAAATCAAATCTCAATAGACTCATACCCATTTAATCAAAACCGTTTTATAAAAATCCACCATTCCATGGATTCATTCAAAAAAAATTCTAAAAATCCATTTTTCAACTTCTGAAAATCAAACCATTTCCACTTTAAAATGAAGTTTTCCTCACTTTTCAGACAAGGGTTTCTGAAATAATTTTCACAACCCAAGGAGACAAAAGACAATTATAAAATTGGAAAACTAGTGTTGATGGGTGACTTGGCCATATGGTTGACATCCATATTCTTATCGCACCACCATCACAAAGAGTGTTCAGGGACCATTTCCATATCTATACATGGCTTTATAGGGCCTGTAAGCTACATGAGACCATTGAAGTAACTTTTTTTTAAATTTCCCAGACACAAATGAGCCTCAAGAACAAAATGAACCAAATAAAACTTGACTTCTGATAGAAAATCAAGTCTCATCAAGAGGTGTTCTGGCCAGACACCCTACTCGTAACTAGAACCTCAAGAAAAAAGTCCTAGATTCAGTATACCCATACTCTTCCTCAATTAACATGAACCAAATGAGTATAATTTTATTTCATACCATTTTTTTCATGAACCAATCTGGGTCGCCATCCAACCTAGCGCCTAACCTAGTCTATGGAAGGGCCTAAAGGGCGTTACTGATCCCCACATACTAGAAACTTGTTCTTGGGTATCAAGAATACATCATGGGAATAGTTTCAGGAATTTATATAGCCAAAAACATCCCACAATAAAAAAAACAAGGGAGTATAAACATATCCAAACAAGATAGAGAAATTTCAAGATTTAATATTTACAACATGGAATAAACCCCCCCAAATGGACTACAATATAAAGGGAACTAAAAATCCACCCCAAAACTATATGAATCAAGAGGAGAAACATACTCAATCCAATGAAACCAAAACCCAAAAGATAATACCACTATCAACCTGAACCACCACCAAAAAAAACACATTTCCTTTACCTGAGTCAAACAGAACAAGTCTACATACACCCAAAGGTGTATGTAGGGTGTGATCCATAGATCAATAAAATTTCACCCAAATAAAGAGATTACATGCCATAAAATTGGAAGAAAATTTAACATGATCATTTCCTTTAAAACATTTAGAAATTTTATAACAAAATATTTAATGGAAACTGTTGTAATTTAAGGCACTTTAAAGAAAAAAACTTTTCAAAATAAACTTTCTTAAAAAAAATACACACATAAGGTTTGTCGTATTCCGATGGATAGAACGTTATTACATAGGAGTCAAGTCATGAATGTGAACCATGGGAAAATCCATAAGGTTAATCTAGCTCATGTGGGACCCTATAACCTCATAACTAAGTGAATGGTGGTATTGTAACCATATCCATCCAAGTTCTCAAGCACGAGCCACTTGATAGGATAAACATCCAAAATTCAAGTGGTCTCTAATCAACATCATCATTAATTTAGTGTTGTAATCAGCAATCATGATAAGTGAAACTGAGACAATACACTTTCGAATAACTAGTTTAATAGATCTATTCATCCCACCTAGATACCCAGGATTCCCTTACACTCGTACCCATTTCACATGTTACACTTTCAACATTTTCACATAAATGTTCCATGCATTAAAAAGACTCCAAGAATTCATCATTTTATACAACAATCTACATTTTATTTCACACACACCAAAACCATTTTCAGACACATTCACCACTACTTACACAATTCAAAAATACACATTTGAAAAAACAAAATAAAGAACACAATTAATTCCAACTAATTCCATGGGCCAAGCCCCTTTCAAACCCACACATAAAACAAGATCATTTTTAAAACATGATTCCCAATATTTAAACAACTTATAATTTATACTGAAGATGCATAATGAAGAAGTCAATATTAAACATTTTACATTTATTATAAAAAGATCATTTTCTTCTTTAAACCCCCTTGAAATCCCATTTAACAACCTCCAAACCAAGAAAAAAGACCTTTTTATAAAAAATTCTATAGGAAGAACGCATAAAAAAACATCTACTTTTAGAAAAATTCTCTTTTATAAACAACTCATGCCAAATCACTTAAAAGATATATTTTTCACCGCCAAATTGAATTAATAAAAATGTTTAAGGTGAAAAAAAGTGTGATAAAATTAGTTAACAATGTTAGGGCTTGGAACCACCTACCTAAAGTGTAAAAACTGATGGAAAAATATATGAAACCCAATATGCACCACCAGAAGACCCTAGAAAGGAAACATTGAGCCAAGAACAGCAAGATAAAACCATAACCACCAAGATTAAACCCTAAATCAACCACCCTACTTACTAGAAAAATGAAACCCTAAGAAAGAAGAGGAGAGACCCTAGAAAGAAGGTCAAATAAAAGGAGAAAGGAACTTACTTAAGGAATTGTGGGGTAAAAACACCAAAATCGCCCCAAAAATGGCGGTCTATGGGATAAAATAGAGAAGGGTGAGGATATTAGGATGGGGGAACACGAGTGGGGGAAGAAATGAGGGATTAGGGTTTAAAATCAGAGAGAGAGAAAAGGGGAACCCAAATTTTAATGACCCGTACATGCCACACAGTTTTGTCACATGGTTTGGAAAATCATGCGGTGACCATGAAACCATATCTACCTAAGGATAAAACTACCACACAATTAGTCTGGATGACCTGAATTACCAATATAATGTTATGTGGTAGATTCTTTTTGCAAATCCAACCTACCACATGATTACCTGGAGAATGGTGTAGGGTTTATAAAACCGTGCACCAACCACGTTCATTAATATGAAATTCCAAAAGTTTTAATTTTTTAAGAAAACACAAGTGTAAAACTCATGGAAAATAACTATAACAAAAACAAACAAATTAAATACCTAAAAATCCAAACCCATCACACCCAGAACATTAGAGTCAAACTAAAATCCAAAAATGAACCGGATCAAAGAGTGAAGGAAGAAAACACGGGTATGATAACTATGGACTATCGGTTCATTATTTAAACAAATATAGAACAATAAAAATGTAATAATTAACTCATTTTTACATAAATTATACTTTTAATATCATACAAGAAATATTGTTATGAAAAATGAACCAATATTATGATCATGGAGATGGAAGACTATACTTATGCATGAGTAATGTTACCATTTTTCAATGATCATTATAGAAAGATTCTAGGTAATGTTTATACTTAAATGATGAATATTTAATAATAAATAACATACTATTTAATTATACATACATACATACATACATATATATATATATAATTATTGGAATGTGGTGATGAAAAATTAAGAATCACATTGCTTCGAGGAGCTGTAAGTCTACATGTCCATGAACGACGTTATCACTTTTTCACTGTGTGAAATAATAAAAATAAAATGATATTTTGTATGATTAGATAGATATTTATTTAATTAATATCATAATATTTTCATTTATATCATATATTTTTGTTAAAACTATCATTAATAAATTCCATGTAAAGAGTGAACAAATCACTTCACTTTGAAGAGGCGGTGGTCAAGACGTCTATAAACAATGTTATTGTATTCCAAAAGATGTAAATCATGAAGATATATGTAACAATCCAAGCTTCCATGATATGCTTCTCTTTAAATAATACAACAATGTGTGTTGTACGCAACTTTTAGTTCTAACACACCACAATCAATCAAACTAGTCGTTATGAATAGTAATACCCACTTTTTAAAATTTTATAAATTTTATCTATCAAAATGGACTTCATTTTTGGATTCAGAGTATCGAAATTATCTTAGGGTGAATTTTTGGTATTTTTCTGAAAACTTTCAATTTTTGATGAATTGTGAAAAACACTGAGTTATAGTTTAAAACTGAACTTTTATTTAAATAATTATTCATTTTATTTAAATTTATTTCAGGTAAAAATAGATAAACAATAACTATATATGTTCAATTTAATTCATTGGATGTTGTTTATAATAATTTTAGATATATAAAAATTTTATTGAACTTTTTACCGTCTTTTACCCACCTCCTAGGAGCATTTGAAAATTTACATAAAACATAATTTTACCGCTTATGTGAGTTGAATTTCGAAAATCCAAGAGACATAGTTGATATCAGTAAGTAAAATGTGGTTCAGTGAGATGAAAATAATTTTTGGTAAATAGTAACTTTTGACTTTTATTTACCACAGTTAAAAGTAAATAGGGCAATTAAAGGTAAAAATGATTTTATTATTAACATAAAAAATGTTCTAATTATATTGGATAAGTGTAATTAGACCAAGAAAAACATTAGGGATAAAATATGATCCTTTATGTCCACTTGGATTAGATTAAGACATTTATTATTATTTAATTAAAAGAAGAGTTAACAGTGTTAAATTCAAAGTTTAATAACTAATCCATTTTTAATATAGGGTTACACATAAGATAAATTTGACTATAAATATTCATTATAAAGATAAAAATATTTCCTAAATAATGGTATTTTATTTATATTTTTTATACATTAAATAATTTAATTTATTTATGACACAATGCTGATGCAATAATTACCTAATTAATGAAATATTAAAATATTTGATATTATAAATATCCAAATAAATGTAATTTGAAACTTTTTATGTATTAAACTAATTTTATAGGTTAATATGACATGTTATTGTTGGTCAGATGAATTTTTTTCGAAGTAATAAAACTGTTATGAATTTAGAAAAAACAAAATACCAAATAGTCTAAAAATTGACATAAAAAAGTTTATAAAACAAATATTATATTATTAATTGATATTCTATTCCTAAAAATATATGGTTTGTAAAAAAGACTTATATAATTATAGTTGTATCATTAATGAACCACTTGGGGTTCTCTTAGAAGTTTATAGTAAGTTTATTAACCGTATAATATAAAAATACAAAGAGACATGGTAAATGTCAAACTATTTAACTAAGAGTTAAATCTAAAAGATAAAGTTAATATAGTGACCCAAACCTGTCTAAAACATGTGGGTTGAGTGGTTTTATACCCATCCCCACCTTATCCTTTAAATAATTCATTTTTGAGACATTATAAATTGAAAATTATTTTATTATAAAATAATATTTCTAGCATTTCTTAAGGTTCCCCTCTCCCCTCTTATAAACGGGAACTCCACCTTCTATCTAATTAACACCTTCAATGGCATTTGGCTTGGCCAACCTCTGCCCAAATACCCTCTAAACTATCCTCCCTTAATCCTAGAGGCCTTCTTTTAGTAATAAATCCATCCTATGAATCCCTTTTGATCAAATCAAAAGGAATAACCTGAAGAAGAGGTAAACATTTCATCACATCTTTCATGTTCATTTCTTCTTCCACTTCCTCTTTATTTGTTATTTTTATTCTAAAATAATACCTCCTGTATATTCTTTATAATGTGATGATATTATAAATATGGCACCACCATATTCATTATTCTATCCATCCTTTGAATGACATGTCACCATACGCGCGTACGTATGGATTACCGTCTCCACGTCATGGTGTAATTGTTATTCAATACATTATTATTTGGATGGTTATAATAATGATGTGTAATTGATTTAAATAATAAATATAACATGATAATTATTCTTTATATATTATATAACATCCATGTATATATTATTTTAATAGAAAAAGAATGATATTGTCACTCGTGCGTACGTACGGATTATCGTCTCCACAAAAGCGATGAGATTCATTCCCCATCGTAATCCATTCAAGAATAATTTTCATTCAATGATTAAAAATAATGGTTAAAGACTTAATATAATTCTGAATACGAATAATATACATCCTATCCATAATAAACATGACTTACATAACAAATCATGTAAAGGAAAATGAATCAGTTAACACCCAAAACGATGACAATACAAAGATATTATTAACAAAGAAATTTTAAAAGATCATATATGATATAATATTAATGTATATGAATCTAGTATAATTTAATAACAATGATTTCACCATTATACAGCAGGTTAACGTACCCTTAACCAAGGAAAAGTACAAGTTAAGGGTTAATTTCACAATCTATTTATTATCCAAGGTTGTTTTCATGTAAGTATCTACTAGGACATTTTCATCATACACATCCATATTTCTTAAAAATGTATTACAAAATATTTTTAATATTTACTAGAATATGGGTTAAAGTCATTTATACCCTATTTTGAATTTTTATAATTTTTTTTGAAAGGAATCCTTCCGTCTTTTTCCAAACAAGGTACTTTATGCCCTTTTCAACAAAATTAATGTAAGAATGTTTTTTTAACTTATAGGGAAGGTGCAGATATTCTTCGTTGTTATAACATAATCAAAGATTCCATTAAAATTTTATAATAATATTTCCAAAATAAATGTTTTTTTATAATTATATGAATTTTAAATGATTTCAAAATAGAAAGAGATATTTCTCTAAAAAATGTTTTGATTTCATCTATGTCAACATCCTTTGATAGAGTTTAATCTTATTTGAAGTTGATTAATTATGATACAAAACATAAATATTATATTGAATTTTTTGTGATATTTTTGACTGTGGATGTGTTATTTTTACACCATTCATGATTTATGGATAAATTATTGACATTTCGTATGTTAGTTTTAATACGAATGTTTTTGTTATGTTTAAACCTTTTCATATGAGGAATGCATTGGACTTAGTGAGTGACGGGTGGAGCCCACTATAGCTCCTTGATGCATCGGTAGGTCTCATGAGACAAACTAGTGTCTTTGCACAAGGCCTTGACAAAATCTTATTTTTAGTCTTGGCACACGGCCTTGACTATGTGGTTATGAAAGTCTGGCATTATGCATTCCATCATTATGAAAGTGGATATTGATATTTCATGTGATTATTCGACTAGTAGAATAACTATTTGAATAATAAAATTGAATTATTTGATTTTATCTTTGCCATATTATGCTGAAGTTCAAGTTTAAATGGATTTTTATTTAGTATTATACATTTCCTTAAATGATTATGCTTATTTAGGAATGTTTTTGCTATATTTTTATCCTTACTGAGCATCTGAGATCACCCATTTTCCATGTTTTATTTTTCCCAGGATGCGAAGAAGTATATTATGAATGACATGTAGGGATAGTATATGGGATCTCACTGTTGTCTGTGGAAACAATGTTATTATAGTTTTCCATTTTACGATGTAATGTAAACGTTATGAATGTATCTAGTACTTCAACGGATGCTAACCTAATAGGTATTTTGAGACTTGATCTTTTCTGATCATTCTAATGATACGTTATAATTCACCAACTCTGGGCTTCTGGGGTTAGGGCATTACAGTTGGTATCAGAGGAAGTTTAGTACAAACCTTTGAAACTAGATTTGGGTAAACTCTGATTAGAGTATATAGCCCTAAGATAGAATTTGGGGATTAGTATAGAATAACTTCCTAAATTATTGGTATTATAGAGATTTTGTGAGTTTTCCAAGAAATAAATACCTATTTGGATATGAGCAGGTAGAGGCTACTCTAGCACAGATGTACCAAGGGGTAAAACTGGAAACACCGCTTTGAGCTTGACTCGAACGAGAACTGGTGCTCAACAACGGGCCTTGATGTACTCTTGGTTACGACACTCCTGGGGGATATGCTTAGGATAATTCTCATTTTCATTACAAACCATTATGAAGGGTTTATGAGTATATAATTTCTCAAAGAAAACATTATTATGATTATGGATTATATCCATAAACTGTTCCATTTATGTTAAGTGTTTTACAAGTTTGGAATTATGTATTTCGATTCATTATATAATCTATTTTATGCCATTGTCTACAAATGGTGCCTTGTGGAAGGAATGGAAACCGTATCAATGCAGTAACTCCATGTAGTTATTGCCCTCCTGCTCAAGATAATTATAGTGGAGCTGGTGATTCAACCGGTGCTGACCAGCTTATCACCATACTGGGCCAACTCACTCAGGTTATGAATCATAACCTTAGTCATATAGAGCACCCTGATCCACAATGTGGAGGATCAATGTTAGATCGATTTATGAGGAAACAACCACAAACATTTAATGAGAGTAAAAATCCATTAGTAGATGATTAATAGAAAAATTACTTTGAGAAAATATTCCATGCCTTGTGGAGTAGTGAAAGGGAAAAAGTTATCATAGCAGTTTACCATCTCACGGGAGATGCTGATCAATGGTGGTCCTTGATTCAAAACACAAATGACGATGATGAAGTATCAAATTTGGAATGGAGGGAGTTTAAAGATATTTTCTTAGAAAAATAATTTCCTCATGACCATTGAGCAAATATGGAAAGACAATTTATGAGTCTGAGGAAAAAAGAGGATGATAATGTCGCAAAGTATGAGCCTAAATTTACAAGGTTAGCAAGGCATGCAACAGATTATATATGTAACCCAATAAGTAATATTGATCGTTTATTTGATGGGTTAAAACCATTTGTCCATAGATCATTAGTCTCACAATCATTCTTGTTGTATGAATATATTGTCTCATATACTGTCAAGAGAGAAAAAGAATTCTCTATGTCTTATGACTTTAAAGCAAAGCAAGAGAATAAGACATCTACCAAACACTATGGAAATAGAAATAAGGGGATGAAGGGAAAAGTTGAATATCCATCCTACAGTAAATGTGGGAAGAAACACCCTGGTATTTTCCTGAAGGGAATGGGAGTTTGTTACAAGTGTGGTGAAAAACTACACCAAGCTCGTGATTTCAAGGGGAAGAAAGAGGCTGTCGATGTTGAATTCTACAATTGTAGAGAATG
Organism: Viscum album; assembly: GCA_963277665.1. NCBI lineage: Eukaryota > Viridiplantae > Streptophyta > Magnoliopsida > Santalales > Viscaceae > Viscum > Viscum album. The sequence continues at coordinate 1,317,339,663 of OY728119.1, read as the reverse complement.
GGGTAATTATGAAAATTAATTTCCTAAGCGCCAAGGAAACTTACCTCAGAAAAGGACAAGAGATCAAGGCCAAGCTTATGCTATCACTACTTCGTAATTTGAAGCTCCAAAAGACGTAGTGGTAGGTAATTTAATGGTTTCATCAATTTTAGAAAATTCTTTATTTGATTTTGGATCATCGCATTGTTTCATATATTCCCAGTTTGCTAAGAAAATTAGATATTTTCAATTTGATTTAACAAGGAAGTTGTCAGTAAAAACTCTTAAGGGAAGTATCATTGCAACAATGTTTTGTGAATCAGTCCCCATTAGAGCATATAAATGTTCTTTATCTGCTGATCTCATCATCATACCCATGATTGAATTTGATATAATCCTCAGTACGGATTGGCTTTCGGACCATTATGAAAAAAATTTATTTTAAGAAGAAGGAGGTTACTATTTTTGATGATGATGAAAAAGAACACCTTATCTTTAGAGTAGAATCATCACCACCTAATTCTTATCTAGATCCACCCCCATTAGTTCAACTAAATTCAATTATTGGGGAGGAAGAGAATGAAATAATTGTGGGTGAGGAATAGAATGTTCAAATAGAAGATGTACCTTTTATGCAAGAACATTTTGATGTGTTTCCAGAAGATTTACCTGTACATCCTCCAGAACGAGAAATTGAGTTTTGCATTGATTTAATTCCTGGTTTAAGGCCCATATCAAAGAACCCATTTAGAATGGCCACTTTGGAATTAGTGGAACTAAAGAAAAAACTAGAGGAATTGATTAATAAGGGATTTATTCGCCCCAGTGTTTCTCCATGGGGATCCCCTATCCTTTTTGTTAAGAACAAAGATGGATCTATGAGGTTGTGCATTGACTACAGGGAGATCAATTCTATAACAATAAAGAACAAGTACCCCTACCTTGCATTGATGATTTATTCAACCAACATAATGGAGATCAATTCCTTTCAAAGATTGACCTTTGATCTGGATATCATCAGTCATGTGTGAAAAAGGAAGACATTCTGAAGACAACATTTCAAACCAGGTATGATCATTATGAGTTTAAAGTAATGCCTTTTGGATTGACTAATGCACCCTCTGTCTTCATGGATCTAATGAATATACTTTTCAAGGAACATCTTGATGAATTTTTAGTTGTATTTATTGAAGAAATCTTGGTATACTCCAAAAGCTACAAAGATCATGAAAATAACATGCGCATTATCCTGAAGACTCTTAAAAGAAATGAATTATACGGGAAGTTTAGCTAATGTGAATTTTGGCATCAAGAGATTTATATTCTTGGCCATTTCATCTCTGAGGATAAAATCTATGTTGATCCCTCTAAGACAAGAGCAATCCAAGAATGGCCCAAACCAATGAGTATAAGTGAGGTACATATTTTTATTGGTTTAGCAGGTTATTATCGTCATTTTGTCTATAATTTTTCCCGATCGACTAACCCATTGACAAAGCTCACACGTTAAGGGGTTAAATTTGTTTGGATAAAAGAGTGTGATGAATGTTTTGAAGAACTGAAGAGAATATTAGTCAATGCTTCTATCTTGACTCTACCATCAGGGAATGATGAGTTTGTTATTTATAGTGATGCTTCAAATAAAGGACTTGGTTTTTTTCCCTATACAGACTGATAGGTTTATGGCCTATGCATCACGAAAGCTAAAAATTCATGAAAAAAATTATCCCAATCATGATCTTGTGTTTCCAGTTGTAATCTTTTCTTTGAAGATATGGAGACATTATCTCTATGGTGAACAATGTGAGATATATAGAAATGACAAGAGTTTAAAGTATATTTTCACACAGAAAGAACTCAACATAAGACAAAGGTGATGGCTTTAACTACTCAAGGATTATGATTTCACTATACACTACCACCCGGGGAAGGAAAATAAGGTGGAAGATGCTTTGAGTAGAAAATAACATGGAGTTTTAAACAAGATGAGAGTTGAAAAGGATCCTATATACATGGATCTTGTAAAGATGGATATGGGAATCCCCACGGAAGGAGAAACATCAATAATTTTTCAAATGGTTTCCATATCATCCTTAATAGAAAGGGTAAAGAGTTCTCAGACCGATTATGAAGGGTTTCAAAAGAATATTGAAGTTGTGAATGATGGGAGATTGAGTGGATTTGTGTATGAAGATGGAATTTTGAAATTTGGGAATAGACTTTGTGTTCTTGATATTCCTGATCTAAAAAGGGAATTGTGGGATGATTGTCATAGTTCCAAATTCTCTATACACCCTGGTAGCACTAAGATGTATAGAGATTTGAAGGAACATTTTTGGTGGGACAAAATAAAGAGGGAGATTGTTGATTTTGTGTCAAGATGTATGGTTTGTCAACAAGTGAAAGCTGGAAGGAAACATCCCGGAGGAGTCATGCAACCTCTTCCCACACCTAAGTTAAAATGGGATGATATCACAATGGATTTTTTCACGGGGCTACCAAAGACTCCTAGAAGGAATGATGAAATATGGGTCATTGTTGATCATCTTACCAAGTCAGCACATTTTATTGCTATAAGAGAAGATTTACCACTTGAATGTCTAGAATGAATATATATTAATGAAGTTTTCAGACTTCATGGAGTACCCCTATCGATTGTTTCTGATCATGATCCCTGTTTTACATCAAGATTCTGGAAAAGTCTTCAGATAGCACTGGATACTGAACTTCATTTTAGCACTGCCTACCACCCCCAAATTGATGGACAATTTGAATATACTATTCAAACCTTAGAAAATATGTTGAGATCATTCTCACTTGACTTTAAAGGTATGTTGGATCAATATTTACCTCTGGTAGAATTTTCTTATAACAATAGCTTCCATTCAAGTATTCAGATGGCACCATATGAAGTGTTATACGAAAAGAGATGTCGCACACCAACCTGTTGGGATGATGTTGGTTAAAGAAAACTCATAGGCCCAGAACTTGTTGAGGAAATGATGGAAAAGGTGAAGGTAGTCCAAACCCACATCAAAGAATCTCAATGAAGGAAGAAGAGCTATGTCGATAATCAATGGAAGGATTTGTAATTTCATGTAGGAGATCATGTTTTCTTGAAGGTATTTCCATGGAATGGTGTTATATGTTTCGATAAGAAGGGTAAATTGAGTCCCAGGTACATAAGACCTTTGAAAATTCTAGAATGAATTGGGGTTGTAGCTTACCATTTGGAAATGCCGCAATGTCTCTCCAAAGTTCATGATGTATTCCATGCATCACTATTGAGAAAATACATGCCTGACCCCACGCATGTACTTACCTATGAAGAATTAGAACTAGAACCCGATCTGTCTTATTGTTAAGAGCCTGTAAAGGTTTTTGATATAAGAGAACAAGTGTTGAGAAACCAGATGACTCGTCCGGAAAAAGTTCTATGGAGAAACCGTAAGATGAAAGAGGAAATGTGGGAACCTGAGGAACTTATGATGAAGAACCACATGAATCTTTTTTTATGCAGTAATATTCTAGAAATTTCAAGGAATAAATTATTTTAAGGAGGGGAGGATGTAACACCCCATGCTTCCACGATACCTTTCTCTTTGAATAATACAATAGCATCTGTTGTATGCAACTTTGAGTTTTAACACACCACAACCAATCAAACTAGTCTTCATGAATAGTAATACCCACATTTTGAATTTTTTTAATTTTTATCTTTCAAAATGGACTTCATTTTTGGATTCTGAGTATCTAAATTAGCTTAGGGTGAATTTTTTTATTTTTCTGAGAACATTCAATTTTTGATGAATAGTGAAAAACACTAAGTTATAGTTTAAAACCGAATTTTTATTTAAATAATTATTTATTTTATTTAAATTTATTTTAGGTCAAAATAGATACATAATAGACATATATGATCAATGTAATTCATTGGAGTTAGTTTATAATAATTTTAGATATATAAAAATTTTATTGAACTTTTTACCGTCTTTTACCCACCTCCTAGGAGCATTTGAAAATTTACATAAAACATAATTTTTCCGCTTCTATGAGTTGAATTTAAAAACTCTGAGTGTCAAAGTTGATATCAATAAGTAAAATGTGGTTCAAAGAGATGAAAATAATTTTTTTTAAATAGTAACTTTTGACTTTTATTTACCACAGTTAAAAGTAAATAGGGTAATTAAATGTAAAAATGATATTATTATTATTACCCTAAAACATATCCTAATTATATTGGATAAGTGTAATTCGACCAAAAACAACCTTAGGAATAAAATATGATCCTTTAGGTCCACTTGAATTAGATTAGGACATTTATTATTATTTAATTTAAAGAAGAGTTAAAAGTGTTAAATTCAAAGTTTAATAACTAAACCATTTTTAATATGGGGCTACACATAAGATAAATTCGACTATAAATATTTATTATAAATCTAAAAATATTTCCTACATAATGATATTTTATTTATATTTTTTAGACATTAAATAATTTAATTTATTTACGACACAATGATGATGCAATAATTACCCAATTAATGAAATATTAAAATATTTGATATTATAAATATCCAAATAAATATAATTTGAGACTTTTTATGAATTATACTAATTTTCTAGGTTCATATGACATGTTAGGGCTGGTTATATGAATTGTTTTCGAAGTAATAATACTGTTATGAATTTAACAAAAACAAAATACCAAATAGTTTCAAAATTGACATAAAAGAGTTTTTAAAACAAATATTATATTATTAATTGATATTCTATTCCTAAAAATATTAGGATCATCCAAAGAACTTATATAATGATTGGTGTATCATTAATGAACCACTTTGGTTTATCTTGGAAGTTTATAGTAAGTTTATTAACCATATAATATAAAAATACAAAGAGACATGATAAAGGTCAAACTATTTAACTAAGATTTAAGTCTAAAAGATAAAGTTAATACAGTGACCCAAACCTGTCTAAAACCTATTGGTTGAGTGGTTTTCAACCCATACCCACATTATCTTTAAAATAATTCATTTTGAAGCCATTATAAACCGAAAATAATTTTATTATAAAATAATATTTCTACGTTTTCTTAAGGTGCCCCTCACCCCTCTTATAAAAGGGCAGTCACCCTTCTCTCTAATTCACACCTTCAAAGCAATTTGGCTAGGACAAACTCTGCCCAAATACCCTTTCCAATGCCCTCCATTAATCCTATAGGCCTTATTTTATTCAGAAATCCATCCTACAGAGCCCTTTTGATCAAATAAAAAGGAAGAACCCAAAGAAGAGGTAAATATTTCATCACCTCTTTCAAGTTCGTTTCTTCTTCAACATCCTATTTCTTTGTTGTTTCCATTCTAAAATAATAAATATAGTATATTCTATATACTATGATGTTATTATAAATATGTCACAACCATATTCTTTATTCTATAGATCCTTTCAATGACATTTCACTATACGTGCATACATAAAACTTACCGTCTCCACGTCATGGAGTAATTGTTATTCAATACATTATTATTTAGATGGGTATAATAATGATGTGTAATTGATGTAGCCTGAACGGCCCAAAGGCCTTATTTTTTATTTTATTATAGATAATCCCCCTTTTAAGGGTTGAAGGGGAACCCGTACATGACCCGTAGGCCCAAGGAACAAGGCCCAACATGACCCGTAATACATGACCTGAAGGACCAGAGGCATACCATGCCCAATACATGACCCGTAAGCCCAACCCACTAGAACTTCCCCTCCCCAGCTTCTGCATCATTGATTTCCTTTAGCTCCCCACCTAAATTTCTGATATGCTAGCATTTCCCCGTACAAAGCTTCATGGTGCCTGGTCCCGATGGCGGTTTTCATACCCTCTTGTTCATCCAATCCGGTTAGCTCTGCTTCTGGTGACTGCTACTGGTGCTCTGATCCTCATCTAGGGCTTGCTCTGTGTGAACTGGGATAAATCATGGTCTTAAATGGCCCTAAGGCCCTGTGTCCCAATGTATTTTGATGGCCCGAAGCCCCTGACACCCATAGGCCCAAACCGGTGGCCCGAAAGCCCAAATCTGGTGAATAGTCCGGCTACTACAGTACCAAACAGTGCCTGCTACAGTACTGCTACAGTTCCTGATACAGTTACTGCTACATAACGAACGCGATGATATTAAATCCCCATATTAATCCATTCAAGAATAATTTTCACTTGATTATTAAAAATAATGTTTAAATACTTAATATCTATCTGAATATGAATAAGATACATCCTATCCATAACGAACATTACTTACGTAACAAAGCATATTAAGGAAAATGAATCATTTAACACCCGAAGCGATGATAATACTAAGATATTATTAACAAAGCAATGTTAAAAGATCTTATATGATATCATGTTAGTGTATATGATTCTTGTATAATTTAACAACAATTAGTTCACCAATATACAGGAGGTTAACCTACCGTCGACCAAGGAAAAGTACATGGTAAGGGTTAATTTCACAATCTCTTTATTATCCAAGATTGTTTTTACGTAAGTATCTACCATGACATATTTATCATCCACATCCAAATTTCTTAAAAATATATTCCAAAATATTTTTACTATTTACTACACTATGTGTTAAAGTCATTTATACACTTGTTTGACTTTTTATAAAATGGTTTTAAAGGAATCCTTCCGTAATTTTCCTAACATGGTAATTTATGAACTTTCGACAAAATTAAGGTAAGAATATATTTTTAACATATACGGTGGGTGTGGCTATTTTCTTCCATTATAACATCATCAAAGCTTCCCTTACAAGTTTATAAGAATATTTCCAAAAGAAATGATTTATTTTATAATTATATTAATTTTAAATGATTTCAAAATAGAAAGAGATATTTCTATAAAAAATGTTTTGATTTCATCTATGTCAACAACCATTGATGGATTTTAAGCTTATTTGAAGTTGATTTATTATGATAAAAAAATTCTATATTGTATTGAAGGTTTTGTGATATGTTTGACTATGGATGTGTTATTTTTACACAATTCATGGTTTATGGATAAAGTACTGACATTTTGTATGCTAGTTTTAATATGAATGTTTATGTTATGTTTAAACATTTTCATATGAGTAATTCATTGGTCTTAGTAAGTGATAGGTAGAGCCCGCTATAGCTCCTGGATGCATCGGTAGTTCTCACGAGACAATCTAGTGTCTTGGCAAAAGTCCTTGACAAAATCTTATTTGCAGTCTTGGCACCAAGCCTTGACTATGTGGTTATGAAAGTCTGACATTATGCATTCCATCATTATGAAAGTGGCTACTGATATTTCATGTGATTATTCAACTAGTAGAATATACATGTGAATAAGTAAATGGAATTATTTGATTTTATCTTTTCCATGTTATGATTAAGTTCGTGTTTAAAAGGCTTTTTTAGTCGTATACATTTCCATAAATGTTTATACTTATTAATGAAAGTTTTTTCTATATTGTTATCCTTACTGAGCATCTGAGCTCACCCCTTTCTATGTTTTATTTTTCCCAGGATGCGAAGAAGTATATTATGACTAACCTACAGGGATAGTCTATGGGATCTTAGTGTTGTATATGGAAACAATATTATTGTAGTTTTCTATTGTACGATATAATTTAAACCTTATGAATGTATCTAGTACTTACTAGGATACTAAACTAATCGGTCTTTCAAGACTTGATCTTTTGTGATTATGCCAATGATACGTAATAATGCACCGAATCTGGGCTTCTGGGGTCGGGGCATTACAGATATTTCATATAATAATTAAATAATCTTAAATTAATCAAAAATATCATATATATAATATAAAATTATCATTTTCATCATTATTACCAACCTTCAAAGGTGGTAATAGAATAATGAACGACATTAGTTCGCAAGACGATAGTCTGCTATACACAAGGACAATGATTGCATATCGTATTTGATGTATGTGCATGAAGGTATAGGTCAAAAAATTAATAGAAAAATATATTAGTATATTTAGGAAACATGGGATATTATATAGTCATGAAATAACACTAATTTAAGTGGTGTAGAAAAACAAAACAAAAGTGGTCTTTGAAGAAAGTTACCTCATTTTTGGGTTAATCCTTTTGGTTTTCACCAAATTACTTCTTTGGTTTTCTTTCAAAACAATGTTCGGCTTATAAGATTATATGTGGGATGTTATTAATTTATTTTGTCATGATTTTTTTGATAAAAACCTTCTTGAGATTTGTAAATATAGGGGGAGGGTGGTGGCCTTTTATAAGGGAGAGATATGACACACTTGGATTTTTTGAAACAACTAGAGTGATCTCCACATTTTACTTCGAACTAAAGGGTCCAAAATAGACCATTATAGATACCTAGAGGTGTAATGGGTGAAATTTGGCCAGAAAATAATTTTTTATACAAGTTATGGTCATTTTTAGACCTTATAATATAATATTCATCATTAATTAAGCTCATTTCTACCCTAATAATTCAAATTAATATCAATTACTTTCACTAATATTTTTGGTAAAAAATTATTTCTACATAATATAAATTATATAATATTAACGATTCCAAATATTTAATCCATTTTCCAAATTCCAATCATATAGGTTTTAGAAATTAATTTAAAGTTAATCCTGTAGACAGGATGAGACAATGAGTTTTTCAAGAGAAAATTTCAAAATATTGAAATGTTTTTATATCCAATTTCAATGGGAAATTGATTCCATTTACCTAAATAGGTTAAATTTATATAAAATTTCTCAAATTATACTTAAACAGAAATTTAAAATATAATTTATCTCTATAAATTATTTAGATGAAAAAGTAGTTTTCAATTAAAATTTGATGTCATTCACTATTCATCTTAATATAAAAGTTCTTAGAAAAATACCAAATATTTACTCAAAGTAAATTTTTATATTCCATTTTAAAAATGTTTTTTATTTTTGTCAAATAAAAATTATAAAACATTAAAAATTTGTTTTTATGTTTACTTAATTATACTATTTTAATTTCCACCACAATAACTACTTTTTTTATATATTTTCCAAGGTGATTCATACCATATGTATAAAAATAAAATGGGTATTATTAGAAAATATGGAACCAATATGTATAAATATAAGATAATATATATAATATAAGTGTCATATATGTGTGGAAGGTTAATCTTAACATAAGCGCATGAAATGCACCAAAAACCTGTTTTCCCCTTTACCATGGTAATAATATTTTTACTATTTATGGGTCAATATAATTATTATAAAAGGACCATCAGTACATTAATGGGCCATGATTGATATTTTTAAATATATTATTATAAAATTTTATAGGTTAGGTTTTTTAGAAATTTTAAATCATTTAATGAAATACTATTTATTATAAAATAATATTAATTTCAATTTTGAAAGTACTTATTAAATTTGACACTAAAAACATGAATAAAATAGTGGAATTAGAATATATAATTTTAAATAAAGTATTTAATGATATTTTTATCTAAATAATAATTAAATATAATAATTAATTCAATATATATTACTTCTAACTGTTTTAAGATCATTTATTTTATATTTCTGATAACTAACTAATTACAGTGTTGACGTTGCTTAAGAATTTAATTTAATTTTATAATTACTAAAAAGTTAAAATAAATTAACCTCATTAAATTAATTTAATTATTCTAAAAATTAATATCATTATTTTTCTCAAATTTGTTCCCATATGTGAACACATAAGTAAATTTTAAAAGGAAATGGGTGACGTTATGTCTTTTTTTCTTTACATAAATTTTTAAATTGGTCACTTTCCTGAAAACATGTCCCAAAAGAACATAAAAATTGATCCTAAGGTTATAAGTGTCTAAATATGTCCATAAAATTGTAATTATAAAAGTTTTTAAGTGATTTTAACCCTTAGACACTTAGTTTAACCCCTAGTAAACACATTCCAACCTTCAACAAAATAATGAATATTTTCTATTTTTACAATTATTTTGACCAAAAAAGTTGAAAATGTTATAAAATATTAATTATAACACTAAAAAATATGGGATATGTTTTACCAATTTTAATTCACAAAAATTGGGAAATTTAAATTAAAAATTAAACCTGCGGAGGCGGTGAAAAAGTTGTTTTCCAAAGATAAAATTTTCAAAAGTTTATATAGTTTTTATATCAAAATTTAATATATAATTGATTAAAATGGTCTAAATTAGATTAATAAAGATATAATTGGACTATATTTACTTTTAAAATATTTTTATACAAGTTTTATAATTTTTAATTCTTTAAATGAAATATTATTTTTTAATAAACATCATTATTTTTCACTATTCAATGAAAAGTAATCTTTTCTAAAATTTCTAAAAAAATCACTAAAATAAAAATTTTATATGTAGATTCAAAAAATTAAGTTATTTTTTTCAAATAAATTTTCTAAAATTTTAAAAAATTATTTTTATAAGTTTTTCACATGAAGCAATAAAAATCATTTTTTTTGTGAAATAGGCATTTTCGAGTATATAAAGAAATTTCAAAAAGTTAGGTAATTTTTTATAAATAAGTTTTATTTATATAACTCAATCATGCATAATATTTAATTTTTTTTATTATTTTTCATACCACCAAGATTAACTTCTATGATATAATGTTTAATTTAAAAATGATAATATTTATAGTATATCACGGTTCGTTAAGACATAGTGTTGCATGTAACATAAGCTATCGGGGAAATAAAATTTAATCAAAACATATTTTATAAAAACATAGGGTGTTACAACATAGACTATTAGAGGTAGGAATGGGGTGATCAACCTCATCCTACTACCAACTAGGCAGGCCTTGGTTGGTCGAGTCTTGATAGAGTGGTATCAGAGGAGTTCTACATTAGGACTAAAGTTGAGTTTTGTCTAACTATGATATTTCTTTGGGATTTATGGAAATAATGATAATGTTATTTGAGTACATATTTCAAGCTACTGAATCTAGTGTTGGTTCAACAATCTATGTACCCAGTCACTAGGACTCTCACAACCTTTTTATTAATTCAATGTATGTAGGCATTGGTTGCAGGAAATACATTGGTATATGATTCATATAAGAATAGGTTGTACTTTCTATATCCATATTGTGTTAGACCATGGATATACTCATTGACTATGGTGTATCTTTTTTATTTTAGGATACATCCAAAAATACATCCAATAGGGATTCTATAGCATGATTGCGAGGGTTACCATCGAGTGATGAGTGTTTAGTACATGGGCATGTATAGGAGTAAATACCTCTAAGTGTTTTTCTAGTATTTCCACCACCAATCGAGAATCAAATTTCATTGAAAATAATAAATTTTAATGTACATAGGTTGAGGGAGCTCCATATGTTTTATAAGAAGTTAACTCCCATGTTTTGTGGCAAGCTTAATTCACAGGAACATGAGAAATAGATTCAGGTAGTTACCTGAGTTGTTTGCCTTGTGAGGACACCCACTAATTAGATGGTGGTCTGAACGAAGAGTCTTCTTCAGGGATCTTCTGGGTAGTGGTGGAGACAAATGAATAATTCATATTGAGATACTTCTCTCTCTTAATAAAATTTTGATCATCTATTCAAGGGTGATTTCTATCTAGCCATGTTATGATCGATGCATATTGATAAACTTATGAATTTGCAGTGTGAAAGTATGATCGATGCAAAGTATTAGAAAAGGTTTACCAACCACCCTTTATACTCTCTATAAATTCTTCATGATTCATTCTTCATAGAAAAAACTATTGAGTAGGGAATATTTTATGATATCCTGGCTTCAATGACATCTTTTTGCATTCCCACCTATGTTGGAGTTCTTGGGTGGACTTCAATAGTAGAGATATTCTTAGAATAATAGATGCCAATGGAGGGTTCTCACAATTGGAACATAGGAGATGAAACCTCAATAGTATATATCCAATTATAGTAAGAAATATCTATGTGTGTGATATGATTCAAGAGATGATCCCAGGATAGAGGATCGGTAGTTTATAGCTCTCAGATTGGATTGAGTTAGCCTTGAGATAGGTCGTTCTTCTCCAGAAAAGAATGATGAAATACTCTTTGGTATAATCTAACCCATTATACAACTAATAGGAAGAAATCTGACATATTTCCTAGGTAAATATAGAGGTAGGAAAGAGATCTACATAGGGTGCTAGTATGGTAGAGAAGTAGGTAAAGCAGTAGGAGGTTGTAGGTGGTTTAACATATTTCCACCACCACCCCTAGGTGGTCTATTCCATGCTCAGTGATGTGATGGTTAGAGATGATAAAAACTACAAGAATTGGAGGCCTATGACCTTAAGGATCCTGAGATGATTAGATATATGATATGTGTGTTATCTAGTTTAGTTGTAGTACAATTATACATGGGTTTGATCTAGTCTTTTATTACTAGTTCTATGGTTTGATACATAGAGATTAATATTTAGACATTAGCTCAACCCTTTCACATGGAGACTCTTAATGAAGATGAATAAATGATATCACACTACTACTGATAGTGTGGAATGACTCTTAGAGGTGATATCTTATTATGTGATCTCCTTGTAGTTGTAATTCAGCCTTATTATGTCATCTTATGTATGACTGGCTATCCATATTTCATGCTGAGATAGACTATTTCAGGTAGAGGATGTGATGTATCTATGGTAATGATATGATTTTTTCCTTTATGTTTGATATGAAAAACCATGTAGAGTAAGATGGGATCATACATAGGAGTATACAACTGATTACTGACATGTTGGACAATATTACCCTTGATTCAGTTGATACTATGGGGTTCAATTTCCTATAGTGGTGGCGGAGTATGGGGACATTTTCCCCGAGGACATGTTGAGCTCACTTCCCCACTTAAAGATATAATTTTGTATTGAATTACCAATGGGTAAAACCTTCATATTTACATCCGTTCATATTATGGATCCTACATATTTTCTTGAACTGAGGGTATAGTTGGAGGACTTGTAGAGGGAGTGGTATGTCCGACCTAGGGTGTCACCATAATTAGCCCTAGTTTTTTTTCCAAGAAGACAGGATCGATATTAAGGTTGTGTGTGGATTATCGATGCCCAAACTAGGTGACAATAAATAATAATTATTCACTAACAAGGATTAAAGACATCTTTGGACAGTTGAGAAGGGATAGGTGGTTCTCAAAGATTGAACTTAGATCACGTTATCACCAGCTTTGCGTACAAGAAATAGATATACTAAAGATAACATTCATATATATATAAGGTCATTATGAGTACTTGGTGATGATTTTGGAATGATGAATTCCTCATTAGTTTTTATGGCGCTCATAAACCTTATCTTTTAGAATCTCTTAGATTTATTTGTGGTGGTCCTCATCATTGATATCCTAGTGTACTCAACATTTGGGGAGGAGTAGAAAAAACATGAGGTTATTCCTATACATACTTTAAGAGAACCCTATTTATTTAAATTTATTGAAGTGTTAGTTCTAGATTTGAGAGATCCACTTTATAGGGAATGTCATCTCAATTGATGGTGTAGCAGTGGACCCAGTGAAGACTGGGGCAATGCTAGTTTGGGAGCCACCCATGAGCATGATGCAGGTTTAGATCTTCATTACATTGGTAGGCTATAATAAGAGAGTAATTCATGATTTCTGTAGAATATGAGAACCATTTAATTATTTCACCTACAAGGGGAATCCTTTCATTTGGAGAATAGGGTTCCAACAATATTTCTAGGATCTGCAGCAAAGATTGATGAGAACCCTGCTCTTGAGATTTATAAAAAGGGGTGTAGAGTATGTTGTGTTTTGTGATGTATTAGGGACCAAACATTGATGTGTTTTGGTGAAGATGTAGAAAATTATTGCCTAAGGGTCTCAGTAGTTGAGACTACATGATAAAGACTACCTGACCCATGATATAGAGTTATAAGTGGTAGTCTTCACCCTGATGATATAGTGAAACTACCTTATGGGTGACAAGTTTATCATCTAGTATAACCATAAGAGTCTCAATTATATCTTACCTTATAAGGATATTAATTTGAGACATAGGTTATGATTGATTTTCTCATGGATTATGAATTTGATAAAGTCTATACTTATTAGAAGGGGAATGTAGGGGAATATTTTCTCAGTAGGAGATATTGTTCACAACTGTTGACAGAGGATTCAGAGAAGTTATCCTCATTGTGGTTTTCAAGAGTGGATTACGATAGTGAAACTTAACTATAGTAAATGGTTATTACCCAACATTTTCTATATCTTATGTGCTCATATATCCACTAGACATACTCCAGATATATTTTCTTAAGGTGATGAGCATGTTATCCTTTTCAGAGTATGAATAATGGTACCGGTGAAATTGTGTGAGGAGGTATTGAGGGAGTTTCATAAATTCGCTTTGGAAATAAATCCAAGTGTGGAAATTGTGTGAGGATGTGTTGAGTGGAATTTGGATTGTATATATATACATGGTGACATGTATTCCACAAGTATCTAGTGGACACAATGCCATCTAGTTGATCATAGAACTACTCACCATGTTGGACTAGTTCTGAACTATCCAAGAGTAGTTTTCATTAGATATATTAGGACACCTTGACATACAATAGATAGTTTGAATCCATGGAGTTTCCTCAATGATCATTTCATACTCTACTGCTCGCTTCACATCGTGATTATGGATGATATTGTAGGAGTTATTTTGGACTCAGTTGCATTTGATTATGGTGTTTCACCCCCAGAATAACATTCCTAATGAGTAGACTATTCAGGTTCTTGAGGATATACTTCATTCCAACATGTTGGACATTGTACATATATGGTAGGATCAACTAACCATTGGTTCAGTTTTCATACACAAAAGTTACTATTCCACCATCAAAATGACACTATTAGAGGCTTTGTATATTTGATGTCGAAGGAAACAACTATGTTGGAATGATCTAGGTGAGTCAACAATAATGGGCTCAAAGTTGGTGAAATCTATATTTGGTAAGGTGATGATCACCCAGGTTTGGGTAAGGACTAGAAAGATCCATCAGAAGTATTATAAAAACTAATGAAATAGGCCTTTGTAGTTAGAGGATGGAGACCACGTGTTCCTAAGGGTCTCACCTCAACATTGGTTATAGATATTTGGATGGGGAAGAAAGATATTTGTAAGATTAGTTAGACATTTATAGATACTATTTAGGGTTGGAAAGGTGTTACACCACTTCTATCTGCCACTGTAGTTAGACCAGGTACACTATGTCCTCCACATGTCACATCTGAGGAGGTACTTGTACGATCCACCCCATGTTATCAACTAGGGAATGTTGGAAATTGAGGATCAATGTACCTTTGTAGAGTATCCATTAGAGATCAAGGATCAACATGAGAATATTCTCCATGGGTGAGTGATTCCCTTGGTGTGTATCCAGTGGAAACATGAGAATATTTATGAGAGAACCTGGGAGTAGGTATCCCAGATGTGAGATCAGTCCCCATATCTTTTTGAGTATTATTTATTTATTTTCAGGAAAAAATCCAAAATTTGGGGAGAATGTAACATCTCTATTTTTCCTAAGTAAACTTTGGAATATATAAAGTTATATTTTTAGATCAAGGTACTAAAAGAACATGATATTCCAAGGATCGTTGATCCTAATATCAGTCTTATAAAAATATTAAATTTAATAAAATCACACAAATAAATTTTACCAAAAATAGTGAAATAACTCCACAATGGAGACTTATATGATAAATATATGACCATTTTTGAGTCTGGAACCCTAAGAATGATATGAACTATGTCTTCATCTAACTTCTTGTAAAGTTTTTATCAATTTAAAGAATGAGAAAATTGATTAATTAATTAATATATTTATTACTTTTAGAACTATTACCTAACCCTTTCCATTTTTAAAAACACTAATGGAAAATTCCCATGGTTATCCACATATCCTTGAGAATTGAGAGAGAGAATTAGAGGAAGGATTGGAAAAAAATGACAATAGATTGAGGGTTGTTTTTTACAAAAATAGTTTGAAGATCTCACCAAGGATGACAATATAGATTCTTTCTTAATTAGTGATCGATGAAAAACAAAGTAGGTCATTGTTTTCTGTAGTTTACTTCCCAGAATTATCCTACAACAAACAAAAATCAATTATTCCAAAATTTTGATTCACAGGTTGATCATGCTTGTTGGTTCAACATTATTTCTTCCAGGGATTTAAGGGAATTGATTTTTTGATTATTATTACTATTAATTCATCATTCAAAGGAAACAAATAGAGTCCAACCCAACCATGTCCAATGTTCATTCCTCATTTTTTGGTCGGTGTATTTCTGCCCCATTTCTTCACATGATTAATCCCAAGTATTTCCTTGTCAAATGGATTGATGAAATAGCCAATATTGAATTGTTTCATGATCATTATTTGGTGTAAAGAATCAATATAGTGAGTAAAATTCATGATTGAGGGTGTGATAATGGTGTGACAATGATAATGGGAGATCAGAGGAGGATCATGACAAGTTTAGTGATTCTTTGTTGTGATTCAGATGTGTAACAATGGAGCAGTGTGATGTCAAATGTTTTACTAAGTGAATTGATTATTGGAATCCTTCCACTGTTGATGGTTGAGCTAAGTTGAAGATGATTTCCAATACAGAGGAGGGATATATAAAGGATATAACAGAATAAGTGATGTGAATAGATGATGTGTGAAGAACCCATAGATTTTGGTAAATCCCGCATTGCAAAACATGTAGATAAAGAAAAAAATATCATGTGGGGTACTTGGATTCGATGCTTGGGTTTTATATGAAATGAAATATCACAACCCATGTGACATGTGACACACATCCTGTGACATTGTGTTGGAAATACAACATTTTTTCTGAGGATACAAGGGCATAGACACAGCCAGACACACGGGCTTGGGAAGAGTACACATGCATCACCGGGTAACTAGACACAACTAGATACATGGTCATGAACACAATACATGGGCATAGTCATGAGTACATAGGTATGGAAAGAGGAACATGAGAATGAAAATTGGTAGGTTCCATATTAGAGGTACAACTTGTGTACACTATATACATGAATTGTACTTCCTCTAATTAAATTTGGGTCCCTTAGTCTCTTATATATACTAGGTTCAGTTGATTGAGATATCTCGGTCAATCCCTAAGAGGGTATAGTGAAACATGAAATCATCAACAAAGGATTTTGATCCTCTATATTGGGTCAGTTTAGATAGAGTTCCCAGTATCCCTCTATGAGGCCTAGTGTGGGACCCTCTATCATATCTTTCCTAGTTGGGGGTTATAGTATCAGTGTTACCACCATGAATATAGCATAAATACTTCATATAGAATAATGATCTTGTAGGGTCAGTGGAATCACCTAGTGATTCTGGGCATGATTCCTTATCTTGGTAGGGTGATATTTGGAGATATTTTGAATATATATTAGAAAGGATAGATGAGGATGACCTCTCAATTGGGTGTCATATATAATAACATGGATCATTGAGTGAGCCCTCCCAAAAACATGTTACCTTGAATCCTCAAACATAATCATATGGATAGGAGTATTGGTTGAGACATCTTGAGACTTATTGTCTATTTTGAGTATACATGGGTTTCTTTTTGGTTATCGTTATGTCTCATATATTGATTTAAATACATATATATTGATTATCTAGCTAATCTTGTTGATTTATGTTTAGTGATTATAGGTTTTCCTATTGGATATTGTTATACTCACCCCTTCATGGGAACTACCTTCACGCGTCCTTCTTTATGTAGGTGATAATATATTTTTTGGCGTCTTAGGAGGACCTAGAGTAAGTTAATTATAGTTTGGCATTGACAAAAAAAAGTTCTTACAGATGTTTCATTTGATAGAATTCCAATTCTAATGAGTCAGTTGGACTCTTTTTCAGTTTTTGTGGGATTCTATTTGGCCCATTTATCACTTTCTATAATTTTTTCATACTCTGGTAGTGGGATTTATATGTACGCATGAATTGATATCAATTGTGTTTTCATATTTCATCATTGTATGGGATTGAATATGTGTGTATGCATATAGAAACTTAGTCTAATTCCTCCCATATATACGATATTCCTACTTAGTTATAGTCTCTAGACCTAGTCTAATTGGAGGTGGGATTGGGGTGGTCACACTCATCCTACGACCGGTTAGTAGGGCATGGTTGGTTGGGTTCTGAAATAGTTCAATTTTTAAAATTTCAAAGAAAGAGACATGAAAAACATAAGTTGATGTAAACATCATACAACTAGATTGATTAGATATTTCATCGTAAAGTGATTATATTATAGAGAAATCATTTATATGAATTTATATTTCATTAAACCAGTAACTTATTTATCTATGGGTTCCTTGGCATATTTCTAAATTATAACCTTTGACATTGGGAAAATTCTCTTATTTAATTTGAGAAATAGGCCTAGAGGGTCTCATACTAAGTGTATCAGGAATCTCAGTTAAATAATAATAATATTTTTTATTTAACATATTGAATAAATATTATTCCCAAATGTAGTTTTTTAATTATTAATGTTTTATTGATCGAATATATTTTATCAATATTTATTTGAGAGAATATTTTGTTAGAAGGGATTAAGGAAAATAATAATTATGCATGTACAACTATTATTTTATAACCCAAGATGTATATAATCCTAATTATATATATTTTCTATAATTTTACATTTTTGTTGTTGTTAAAAAAAAATCAAAATAATTCTCTCAAAGCCCAAGAGAGATACCTCTATAAGAATACTCACAAGACTAGAGAGTTATCATCCTAAACCACTATTCACGATTATAGAGAGATCCATGAGAATCCTTATTGAATTGATTCTTGAGGTAATAAAAGATGAATGACATAACCATTAGGATATATCATGCTAGCACTTTTAGATTCATATAAATATATTTGGAGGTTCGTGGAACACTTGTGAACCACCATTGGAGGGAATCTACACATGATTCTTACAACACGATAATGTTACAACATAAATACATTTACATATTCATTAAAAAATAAATACTTCATCATAAGTTAATTCTTTAACTGTTTATATTAATTATATAAAATATGTGTTGATCTTGTATTTAGGTTCCAAACTTCTTTCATCAATTAATCTTGGACTCAATTCCATTGGTCATGACGTTTATCATTGATGTATATCTCATATTAATCATCGATTATGATAAAAATCCAAGTTAGGAATATACCATCCAACACTTTCTTTTTTACCTAAAACCTTTATGTGGTATCAAAACTGTCATGAAATTATTTATAGTTTTTTAAATATCATTAATTTATTTATGCATTTATCATTAGTTTTGAATTTTAGTTGAATATTAATTTAATTATAATCATGAAATATTATAGTCTTCATCTTAATTAGCATAAATATAATACAAATTGTTTAATTTAAAGAAGGAAAAAATATTAAAAAGACTCATCCAAAAGTGAATAGGATTTATGATAGATAGCACATGAGTACCAACCAGATATCCTGTTGGTAAACATCATGTTATGGTGTTTAATGTTCCAAGTTAATTCTTCAATTAATTCATAATTAATTTGATATATGTGTGTTTGTTATACATGATGTGTATTTACATATAATCTGTGTCAATTGGGCCATCTTTATGCACATTTTTTCCAGACGACACGCTGTGAAAACTTCATACATGACGTTTATTCCATTAGTCAAATAAGGGCCATGTATTATATTATACAGCTTAAATGATGGGTGATCATTTAACTCATAGACCACATGCTGTGTAGGCCATGTACTCATGTGTACTCCATTATTTTCCATGGCATGATTGCATGCTGATTCCCTTAGTGTGTGACACTAATAGATAGTGATAAATATAGATGTTGTGTAGATGGATAAGACATGACATGTATATTACCAAACAATGTAGAATTAAAATTAATTTATTATACAACTTAAACCTTATCAAAATGTGTTCTATGTGTTTTTTTATGCCTACCAAATAAGAAATGTAAAAATTAAAAGGGAATAAATATATTAATATATGTATTATTTTCCTCATAAAAGAAATGAAAGCGGGGATGGTGTAAGATTTGTGAAGACTCTGAGAGACTCATGACCACATGACCTTTTCAAGGTCATATAAAGGCCCCATACATGGCACATAACCCACAAATAGACCTATGGAACCCTATTTAAAAAACCCTCCTTCTCTTGCAAAGTCTCACTAGAAAATTGAATGAGTTCCCCCAGGCTGCATGGTTTTCCATTGGAATGTTTCTGAAAAACCATCCAAAATCCTTCAAGAATAAAGAGAGATGTCCTTATAAAGGAAGAGAACCCCATTTTTCATGAATCTTGTGTGACATGTCATCATTAAGAAGAATAAAATTCCTTGGTGATATCTACGTGATCTTACATGGCCTCCGAGCCATTACCACATAAAATTAAGGAGATAAAGGGAATGAGGTGATAGGGGTTCACGATCGCTGGAAGATAGTCGACATATACCCCGAGTGATCTGAAAGTTTCCATAAAACCTCGGTGACATGTCAGCCTCTCCATGCAAAAACCGTTTCTTTTGTCAGCCTCACTATACAAAAGTCCTCATACATGTCCAGGAATCCCCACAACACTCTACGGACTGATAGATAGAACTGTCCACTGCATGATTGCACATTATCCATATGACCCATATTTTTCAAGTGAGAAATCTTCCAAAAATAGAGTAAAAATAATAGATAATACTTGTTCCAACATGCATGATCCCTGAAATTTTTCGAATAAAACAATGAATAGAAAAAGGGAGGAGGATGGAGGGGTTCACAGTCACTCAAAGACGTGCAGCGCACCCATGACAACCCAAAAGGCACCACGAGCCCTCAGAGACATGAACATATTGTCTCACAAAATCCCTTTGTCTTTTAATCATTTTCTTTTGGACATGGAATGCTTGTACACCCCCATATGACCCATATTGATCACATGACACATCTCCAAAAAATAGATGAAATACCCTCAACAACACACATGCAAAATTTCATGACAACCAACCCTTGTTGCATCAAACACATGATCAAAAGGGAGGAGGTGAGTGGTAATAATGGTTACTAAAAGGTATGTGACTAGAAAAATGCACCTACAACACTGTACCATGAAACCCCAAGACAAGTCTCCCAAGGTCTCACGAGTGTCTTCTCATAGGTATTCGAATCTTGCGAAGGCCCTCAGACATGTCATCATAACAATGTGGAGGTATTTTGACACAAATGCATCATAGAACAAGTCTTCAACAATAAAAAATAATCTAATAAAGGACTCATTTAGGAAGGAGACTCGAATCACTGAATATCTTGCCACAAACATGAATCAGTCCACAAAAATGAATTATGAAACTACATATCCCAGGCCCCTTCACTGACTCTAGCCTGGATTTATGCCTGATACACCAGAAAAAATATTGAATATTAGAGGTAGGGATTCTTATAAATTATGAATCCAAACATTAAAAAAGGGTTGGATTTTTTGGGGACCACTATGTGGGTTTGATTTGTTATGCCCAGACTGTATAGGATTCAGCTCTCAGCTTCTACAAACTTCTCAAAGTAATCACATGACCGACCGGATTTCTGTGAGGTAATACACTAGTGAATAGTTGGAATAGTCATGCACTAGGGATAAAATCACTTCACATGATTTCTTGTAGATCATGCGATGGATCTCTGGTAGGTTGTGTGAAGACCATTATGCAATCCTACTAGATCACGCGAGACTCAAGATGGACTAACATTGAATAAAACCAAAGGTATTTGAAATAAAAGGGTTTGAACCAAGATCAAAGGAATAAGTCTTAAGTGAAAGACATTATTGAAGCCCCTCATGCACCTCACATGTTTTATCCAAAGACACGTGACAACACAAGGGTACACCACCCAAATTTTGTGACACCCCATTGACATGTCATATGGGACATGTGAAGTCCTCTAGACATGTTAGGGGACATCAATAAGCACCCATTCAGGTTCCAATTCGAACATTAAATTCCTCTGGGTTCATCAACCAAGACTTGCAATACCCCTCATACACATCGTCTAACTCATATAACAATGTTCTCTCATGTCAGGTGAGTCTCATGAAAGCATTAGGGCATGACAGCCAAGTTCTATTGAAGCCCCCTAGGAAAGTTTTCTAAGACTCACAAAACCCTCCAGAACTTTTATAAAGGTCTTTCAATGACTCATAGAGGTTTCATCCAAGACTTGAAACGTCCCTTGGAAACATCACCTCACTCATATAACGACGTTTGATCACGTCAGCCGAGTCTCACGAAAGAATTCAAACTGTGCCACACTAGCTCTCGTGATAGCTTATATGTGTGTCACGCCTAGTCATTCCATGGATCATAGGGCATCCCAAGATTTGACAATGTTGTCTATCCTCGACGTGTAAGCCTCAATCAATAGGGTATACTCACTGTGTAAGCTCCAATATAAAGTGAAATATGAAAAATCTAATTCCTTCCATATTCAGGATATGTAGGCCACCTCCCGCTAAAGCCTGAGCACCATATTGATCATCCTTGGAGAGACCATCATATGAGTCCATTTTAGAAATAAATGACAGTGAATACTTTTTATCCCTTGTTTCTCACAAATGATAATGGCTCATGTGGGATTATAGAGTTTTAATTTTCTTATAATATTCCTTATAAACCCATGTAATGGTTTTGGGAAACCTCAATGTCAAAGCCCCAAAATAAAAAAAACTATGAGAACTCTAATTTCCTCCATAACCAAGATATGTAAGATTCCACTATAATGTCCGAGTTATATACAAAAAATCCAAAAGACTATTCTAATATGAAAGTACCCTACTCATACGCCATGAGGCTGATCATCTTCTCCCCCTTGTTTCTCACCCAATCATGGATCATGTGCGCTTAGGAGGTTGTAAAAAATTCCTCATTGGTATTATAAATCTCCACCATCGATGAAAACATCATTGTGTAATCCCTAAAATAAAGGGAACTATGGTGGATCTGATTCCTGTCATATTCAATATATGTAGGTCTACTTTCTCTAAGGTCTGAGCTCCATATTGATCATCCATGGAGGGACCATCATATGATCCCATTTTCAAAACCAATAAAATTGGTTACCTTCTATCCCTTATTACTCACACTGATCATGGATCACCTGAGCTTAGGGAGTTGCAGTAATTATCTCATCTGCACCATGAGTCTCTGTAATGATGTGGTTGACCCAAATATATAATTCCTAAATAAATGAACTACAAAAAACCATGATTCTTTCTATATTCAAGATATGTAGTATGTTCCTCCAGGACATGATATTGAAGGTTTCATAGAGTAACCATATAATTCCACTAACATGATGTAAAAATGCATGGGTTAAATGAACTACATGGGTTTTGATTCCAGCATTAACTAGGATACGTAGGATTCCTCATAATAAAAAAAAATCCTACCATCATAATATTAATTGCCTCATCATTTGGGATCATGTTCCAAAGAACTTGATTATATGGTTTAATTATATAAGAAACTATTTTTTACTAGATAATGATAAAGATACTTAGTTACATATAGATGAAATCACCCAAGTGATCCTAGTCTTTTTCATAAAAAATAGAATTGACCTAAAGTCATTTTTTTAATGGAACCGGTCCCCTATCGGGATTAGGAGGAGATTTATGAACATATATTAAATAAATAAGAGAGTCCCTTAGTAGGAAAAAATTCCCCAAAAAATGGTGCAATGAGCCCGACCTCCCATCCTCTCGACCAATGCGAGTCCCTAAGAGTCTGTGGTCTTGAAAACCCAGATGACCTCCGACCTTTGGAAATAAGGTATGTTCCCATCTATGAATGGGGGAACTTTTGGGGGTTTCAAGGAAAAGTGAAAATGATAACATGAATAGTGAAACCCATTACAAACCATATTTTTTGATGAAACAAAAAATGCAGAACCTGTCATGAATCTATCTAATGAAGAAATGATTGGGTTATAATGCGTTAAGACACTTTGTTTTGAAAACCCTATATAAATAAAGTAATAAAATAGGAATAATCTTAGAAATTATCATCTATATCTAGGGTTCTCATAAGTACATCCTTGTTTTGATAAATCTAAATGAGTGGAATGGCTAAATCTAGAATAAAATAACAAATGAGTTAACCATGCATATATGATTGAGCATATTATGCCTATAATACTACAATAATCGGTTAAATTGTTATTTTTCATGTGTATAATTGTAGATAATAATTTAAAATCCCAATTTGTGATGATGTCATCATCATCCAGTATCTGTTCTAGAAAATCATCCGCAATTTCAACTTCCACAGCTCGTAAAACAGTCTCAACTGCACGAAAACTCCAACAAAAGGTAACAAATATGATGGTTTGGGATTAACACTGATATGGTACTATCCCATCCATGGAGTCTACTCATGAAGTCCTCAAGATGAGATGAACAATGAGTTTGCGTTTCCCAAGAAAGGCTACTACTGAACCTGTGGATCTCATTACCGTAACCAACATCTTCAGGAGCTTATCCCCAGAGTGCGAAAACCACCACCTTCCGTATCTGAGGAAGGTGGGATAGGAATCCAGATATGTCTCCCTTTAGATCAGGAGCTACCCAGGATGGCTCCAGTTAACCACCGTCGTCGATATTATCCTACCAGTACCCCTCAGTCACTTTCTAAGGTTACAATCTAATACTCTACACCCTATGATGCACATGCATAGGTTTCAAGGAAAACTCCTTAGATGAGAAAGGTTTCATATATCCTAGTGATGGAACATATCCCCTATCCCAATAATGATGACTGCCTATATACTCAGGTAGGGAACTACTAGCAGGCTCATTTACATGCTCACTGTGAACAAGTATACTGGCATATTATCGTAGAAAGCATGGGGGGACTCATAATCCTACCCCCGTTTACAAATATCATCGGGATACTCTGATGGAACAAGGAGGACATTAGTGGGTACATATCCCCACTTCAATATAATAAATATACTAGTTAATCATGGAGATATAAAATGTGTAGCCTCATATATATATACACACTTTTCTAAAATGCTGATAAATTATAGCAATAGATGAAGAACTCCACCGATATATTTTGGAACTGTTACAGATGAAGGGATAGGTTCATAATTCTATCCCTATAGTCAGGATAACACAACACTCTGATCATCATGAAAAAGTGGTTGTACTAGAGTATGAACACACTCTTTCTCCTTCCCAGGAGGATTATCATCATATTCTGATGAAGGTAGAGTCATCAGATTGGTCTTATATCCTCGTTACAGCTTGGGACAACTAGATGAGAGTGGAACATGCCTCGGGATAGGGTCACATTCATATCGATGAGGTCCGACAGCATACTCCAAAGGACCATGATCATGTGTATATACTTGTTCTGGCTGAGGCTGGCCAAGTGGGAATGAAACAATCTTAAGGAAAAGCTCATATTCCTATCAATGGATCTATCTAGAATATCTCTATAGATCATCGATGTTAGGCGCATATTCGTACTTCTACCAACAACATAATGCGCCATCATATTTCCAAGGAAACATAGGGGAAGTTTCATATTCCTTCTCCCATTCCTGAGGGTTTTCAGTATATTCTAATGGAGAATTAATATTCTATCTAGAATCGTATTCCTAATCTAATCAGGGACAACCGGTTGAGAACAACACACACCTTGGGGAAAGCTTGTATTCATGAAATGAAAGACCAATGGCATATCCCAAAGGCTTAAGATCGGTTTCATACTCCAATATTAACTGAGGCTCACCAAGAGAGAATGTCACATGCCACAAGATATGCTCATATCCTTGTCAATAATGAGAACACTTATCAATATATTCCAAAATCTTCTCAGCAGTGGTTTCATACTCCCACAACACTTGATGATTATATGCAAGTTCCGGAAACCATCACTATGTAGCCTCATATCCCTGCACAATCACAAAAGGTAGGTCAACATATTCCTACCACGATGAAGAACATGGCCAATACCCATAATTTTCACAATTTCTGTGTCCTTCGGGTCATTTGAGACACATTATCAATTACATAAGGGTCTGTCGACACTTCTATAGAAGCGAAAGTAGGAGACGTTCATTACCACGATAGTCCTCTTCATGGTAGTGTGGAGATGGATCATTGGGAATATACTCCTAGCATCCACTGTGGTCAACCTCCCCATGATGATATCTCCAATGGAAAACTAAATCCTCATTTTTTCCTAACACCTCCATATAAAGGGGTGAAAAAAACCACAAAACCTTCATACAAATAGGTGAATGAAACATCAGGTCAACTGTATATGGTTTCCCATAAATATCCAGAAACACTCAATTCATGTCAAAAAGAGACCATCATAGCCATATTCTATGTTATAACTTGGTGGAGGCATGTAATTATGATAAGGAAGAAGGTGGTATTGATATATGGGGAGAGTTATCTTGAAACAACCTCCCCATCATGTTCTGGACCCTTGCTACTTTTGGACATGAGATCCCATATGATATAAAAAAGGAGTGAATTCCTTATCTACTCTAGAATATGTGGGATACTCATCAGTGACTGAAGGATCTATATCCCCCTTATAATGGATATGAGTTTCACATTCAGAAAATTAGGATACTCTATTGGTAGCTTGACCTAGCTGTTATCTCCATGGCTTGGGACCCAAAACCAGAAACGCACAGTGCAAACCTCTAACATGCTTGCTGACATTACATCATGACGCTTCAAAAGATGATCTCTGAAGCTATGTCATGAATTCATATTCAAATATTGGAAAATTATATATTGATAAAATCCACCACTCCCTTGGAAAGAAAGAACCATTCAGTTACAGAATCCTACAATGTTAATGCCTCTAGAGAGATCAAGGGACCGAGAAACACTTGGGTAGGTTGGTTACTATGATAGAATGAATCTGCTCCAACAGTGCCTAGATACTTTAGATATAGAGGTAGGATACACAACATGACTTCAAACCAGAGCCCTCAATACAATAATAATACATTTCAAACATGAAGACCAAAGTTGCGACCACCCGATCAACTTCTCAGGAGAAATGATTCTCATTATGGGTCAACATCGCACCTAGCTCATGCGTGAGAAAAATTGTTCCAAATCAAGTGGGAAAATATTGTAGCTACAATAACATCCATCAAGGATCATAACTATCCCACCAGGTCGGGGTAATATCTACCTCCACCTCCACATCTCAGACCATCAATTCCTAATAAAATTTGGGATGCATCTACGCCATCTACAAGCTAATCCCATCTCGTTGGGATGGGAGAATTTAAATATCAATCTCCATCCCCAAGTTCATCATCCCCTGATAGGAACATGGATAAATCATTACTGATCACAGAACAACCACTCCCCTCTATGTTTGGAGCATTTATATCTTCATGTTTATCCCAAAAGTCATCAAATACCCAACCAGTGCCATTGGATCTTCAACAATTAGACTAATCAGTGCCAACTGCAGACCGAAATGACCCCCAACTCACATGTCTAGGGTAATTTTCATCATTATCACCAAAAAGGAGGGAATTATTATTCTCCATACGGGGATAAATAAATCAATGACCTACATACCATGTACTTCAAGATAAACCTCTATTAGTTGGGGCCCATTCAACAACCCCGACAAAAAACTCCCTTAGGGTCACTGTTTGTAGACCAACAAAGGAGGAATGCCTAATAGGAGGAACATGCAGTGAGGATGGTTAATCCCCATCAAATTCCTAAGAAAAAATAGTCCAATAAGACTGACGGTATGAGTAATGATCGTGATAGAAGTTGGGCCGAATCATCCTGTTGCGTCAAAACAAATGGAACGACAAGCATTTCCCAACATGCCTCCATGAATTTTGCCATTGTCAACATGACCAATATTAATCCCAACTAAAATAAAGATGGTTGAAATATAGAAAACATGCCTCTAGAGGATGTTTAATTGAATTCACCAAATGAGGTCGCACACACTTGGTACCAGAGATGGCTCCAAAACATTGAAATTATGAATATCGAGTTACCACCTCCTCGACGAAATGCTACCAAGGGGAAGGGTACAATTACATCTTGATCACCTCTTAAGAGGATTTAGGTTCCTTCCTCGTAGGACCAATTGTTACCATATGAGAGTGAAATGAAAGCTCTTCGGCAACTTAATGAGTAGTTACCCAGGGGTAATATTCCCATGGGGTATCATATCCAAGAAGAGAAAAATGTTCTTCCTCCCACAACTGATCTATCATCAAGGTCATGTTCCAAATATCATATTAGCTCCAGGTCTTGGAAACTATCCCACATGCACGAGGAAGTCTAAAATGGCCATGAATTCCCTCTATTACGAAAACATATTATCCCCTATAAGGATTGAAATTTAGTATTGGGATGAATCTAAAATTGGTAGGAGATAAAAATGGGGCCGCCTCATCAACTCCCTCCAGCTCCCCAGGGGTGGGAGATTGTCCAAGAATCATTACCTCTAGACATACATAACATAATAGAGTCCCTAGACACTAAAATGGATTCCTTTTAAGGGAACCACGCACCTATGCAACCTAAAATAAATCCATATCCCGAATGGGTCGATGAAACCCTACCTTTAACTAGATTTGGAAATCCTATATTCTCCACCTTTGATAGTGCGGGTGACCTCGAACATTATCTCACACACTTCATGTTCTGATGTGTGCTGATGATGGGCCCTTGAGATCCAAAAGAGGCAACCAAGCTGATGTATTTTTTATAGACTTTGATAGGGCCAACCTTTGTTTGGTATAAAATTCTACTAGAAAGATCTATCGTAGTACGGGAAGACATTTGTCATCATTTACTTTGTCAATTTAGTTATATGATAAAGAATAAAATGATCATAATACCTTAAAAACTATAAACAAGCAAAAATGAGAGGGTGTATGATTTTATATGAAGGTGAAAGGGTTTGAACTACCCACACACAATCTCTCTCTCTCTCTCTCATAAGATAATCTACGGGAACTATGTGCATAAAATTATCGGGATGAGTTTCATACATGCCTGACTAGAATGAAATACCCTGGAAGATTCCATGATTTGTTTTGAAATAACCAAACATTTGGAGGAGGCCATTCAATATATATGATCCAAAGCTCGACTCATGCCCACAACACAGGAAAAAATTCTATTCATAATGGTATCTACAACTGTCGCTCTCAAACCAGCAATAAAACCTATACAGATGCCCATGTAGGCCCCAAACCATCCAACACCTCCCATTGAGTGGTGAAAATTGAAGAATTTACATCGTCTAGAATAATAGAGAAGTCAAGGATGTATGAGATTTTAAGAATGGATGCATAAGGTATACGAATTTATGAATGAACAAGTCCCCGATTATTTCTTAGCAGTCATGGAAAATAACCTACTCACACTTTCATAAACTAGGATTCCTGATGAGGTCAACCTCTCCAACTGACCTGATAACTTCTCTTCCCATAGAGGTTTGTGTTATAGTATCTAGAATTGTTTCATCTCTAAAGACGTCCTTCAAAGAATTATTGATTCTGGACAAGTGGTATAGGATATTTCTCTATAGCAATTGGCTTGCAAAACTATGGTCCAACTAGAAGAAGTGGATTATTGGTAAGGGGTCCTGATAAGAAGTTTATGAAAATTAAACAATGGGATGGTTCAAATGGTAGTTGATCAAGCCCATGCCTCTCTATGAGCACAGTTTCTCGTACCAACAATAGCTCCACCACCCAAGAAAGAGGTTCTAGATGTGCCTCCCAAAGGTGGGTGTGACCACCAGTGGTAGAATGAAATACAAGAGGAAGAGTCATATTCTCCTATAAACAAGACATTAACCCTCACTAATTTCTTCCCTACAACAATGGAATGATGGGAAACACCCCATGAAATTGAATCCTCATCAGACGAGGAGCTCATCTTTGGTTTTTTCAACACAATACACTTGAGATACCTGTTTTCGAAAGATGTGTGTGACCCCAGACACAATTTCTCCCCATATAACTGAGGAGTGGGGGGATGCATGCGCCGAAGCTGTGGATATAAGGGACAACAAAAACATGGTCAGACTAAATATTCCAATCATGTCCCCTTGGATGGAATATATATAGCTATGAAAAATGGCCTTGAACTCCATCAGGCTCAAAGTATGTGAGGAGGTGCCTCAATGCCCTACAATAGTCACCAAAATCCGATTATCTTGTATAACCACCTTGCGGTGGTCCAATATGACCAACATAGACAACATGGAAGGTCAGAAAAACCTACACTTCTGGAAGTGGATATTCCTTCAACCTTGAAAAAATCACCAGGTCCATTTGCCTCATATACATTATCTCTTGAACAAAATACCCAGGTGCAACCCCTTATTGAGAATCGTCGACCTATGGCCCAAAAATATGATGTTCTGAAATAGCTAGCTATTGTCCAAGCCATGGTTTCGATCCGGGATTCACTTCATCTATAAAAAGAACTTATAAAATCATACATCAAAGCCCTCCGGAGCCCATGGGAGTTAGAGACAGAAGTTTCTTCCGCTAAAGTATATTGTCTGGATACTATATCCTTAAGATTCCATGTTTCCATCTTGTTCACTAATCATGATTGGGAGGAGGCCATCCAAGGGTATATAATAACCTTATACATTTTGAGAAGAATAAAAAATGTCAATTTTCAAAGGGTAATAATTTATAACTGATCATAGATAAATATTTTCCTAGTGTGGACCCTCTGATGTCTGAGGTATAGTGAATGGGACTTATCCCCTATAGAGATGACTATCTAGGGATTTGACTAGCATGATCATAGAACCCTAGTGATAATTAAATGCAAAGCCCAATTTGGGGAGTTGACATCTGATGTAGAGTTCATGGTTATCCAACACAACACTGCATTTATTGTCTTTCTTGAAATCCCTTGGCTATATATCCACTTGGTAGTGTCATCAACAATCCATCAATATTTTAACTACCCCATCAATGGAAGGGATATAATACTACATGGTGACAATGCCCCTTCAATACTTGAGGATCTGCATATGATGAAGTATATTTCAATAAGAAGAGAGGTGAGCATCCAATGAAAGATGATGATATATAGGTTGCCACTTCCAATGGCTTAGGAACTTCCCCTATGAATCCCCAAAGCATGATCGATGATGATTATGTGATTTCTATAAACATGGTCGAAGTGGTATACCTAATCCCATAGTTCCAATCCTATACTATTCTTTGTAAAAATCAACTTCAGCATCCATATGAAACAATTCAGATGCAAAGGTATGCTCATGTTTTTTTTCTCAGGGATTTCCTCACCCTGATGGTGATGGAGAGGCGCCCAAGTTTCCATCTTCATATGAAGACGTCTCTATAGACTCTAAAATGGAGGAGGATGATTAATATCTTCAGAGCGCCACTCTAGAATTTGAGGAAGGAATCAATACTACCATATACTATCTCCAGTAGATAAATATGGAGACAAAAAAAGACCCACAACATACCTTGATTAGTGCTTCCATGCCTCCTGAATAATAATAGATGTACATTGCATTTCTGAAGCTGCACTGATATGTGTTTTCTTGGAACTAAAATGAAATGACTGTATTGAATCCAGATGTGGATACACATTATCTTGGACTACCCAATGAGAATCACGACCTCAAGAAAGAATCTGAGAGGATTCAACACTCTCATTCCACCAATGTAGAGGTAGAAGTTGACAAGTTAATCAAATACAACTTTTTCCGAGAGGTACAATACCGATATGGATTTCCAACTTCATCCCCATCTAGAAGAAGAATGGGAAGATTAGGGTCTAAATTTAATTCAGATACCTTAATCAATATTTCCCAAAAGATTATTTTCTATTACCGATCATAGAACACTTGATCGATGCACTACTGGCTTCCAGGACCATTCCTTCATGGATGAGTACTCATGGTACAATCAAATAAAGATGCCCCCCAAGGATGAAGAAGCCACTAGCTTTAGAGAACCTCAAGGGATATTTTTCTATCAGGTCATTCCCTTTATATTATAGAATGCGATCATCACATATCAACATGTCATGAATCCCATCTTTAAGACATTCTTAGGAAGGTTAGATGATTGTTATATCGAAAACCCGGTCCTTAAATCCCGAAAATCATGTGATCACTTCACAGATCACTGAGAAATTGTTGATAAGACATGAAAATATAGTTTAAAGATGAATCCACTGAAATATACCTTTGGGGTAACATCAAGAAAGTTCCTTTCCTTTGTGTTATTCTATTGCAGTGTTGAGGTTGACCTAGAGAAGTCCAGTATTGTTTTGGAAATTTCACCCATAGGAACCTAAAAAAACTCCAGGGAATCTAAGGGAACCTCTCTTACATTCATATATTCATAGGTAACATGGCTAGAAAAGATCTTCCCTTCAAAAGGATAATGAATATGGGAGTCAGCTACCAATGGGATGATGAATATAAGAAATATTTCAAATGTATTAAGCGGTACTTTCTATACCCATTGGTTTTCATGACACTAGTGGAAGGTATTCTACTCATATTATATGTGGCTGCTATGGACCACTCATTATGCGCCCTTCTCACATAGAAGAATGATGATAGAAGAAGGAATAATCTCTATTACCTTATCCAACCCATGATTTTTACTAAGACCATATACTCTGATATTGAAAAGAATTGCCTCACGCTCATCTTTTAGCACAAAATTTGAGGCACTACTTGATACAAAACGAGGTCCACCTGGTCTCTCATCTTGATTAACTAAAGTACATACATGTCCACCCCATGTTGATTGGGTTCTTGGCTCGATGAGTTATCTTCTTTTCCCATGACACTCCCTGAACATGGGAGATGTACTTTGATGGTGCCTCCCAGAGTCCTGTCGTCACAAGAATTGAAAACACGAAGCTCAATCGAGTTAGTTTAGGAAATTTAATTGTCTACCAAGACAAATACATTTTCTTTAATAATTCTTGTTATATGACGGATTCATAAATAATGAGTCCGAGTACCAATCCATCATCATTAGATTGTAACTATCTCTACATCTGCAGATATCCTACCTAAATATCTAAGGTGACTCGGAGTTAGTGATAAACTAGGTCAGTAGAGAATATTACATAAAAACTAGGAGATAACCCCCCTTGAAGGCTATGTCAGCAGATTAATGGAAGAATTTACCCTTCATCCGACACTACATTATGTCCCCCGATTACAGTATGCTTGCACTGACACACTGTCCAATGTAGCTTCCATCCTGGCTGACCCTGATCCGGAGGATGAAACATTCTATATCACACATCGAATAATGGTGTAATCAGTCATCATATGAAAAATAGAAGATATAAACTAGTTCAGAACCACCCCAGAGTGTGATGAACCTATGACCAACCCTAGTTAGATGGAACCCATAATCGGTTAACTTCGAGATGGGACTCTCCCTGCAGATCGTGATGGAAGGGAACATATTCTGCACCAAGAAATAAACTTCACAATGTAGGATGGGAATAATGAGTAAAAAATACCCTATAAGAGAATATTTTATGAAATTTTCCTTAGGTTCATGGAATAAGGTAAAGTTCTCCCTGTCATGGATGAAGTCCACATAGGATCTTGTGGTGCGCATCAATCTGGAACTATGATCTTCCACCAAATAAAGAGGATGAGATATTACTGGAAAACCATGATACTGGGCTATGTGGAATTCACCAAGAAAAATCATACATTTTAGATATACGTAAAATTTATCCATTATCCCCCATAATTACTGCATACATCTAAATTTTCCAAGCCATTTTCCATTTGGGGGACGGATGTTGTATGGCCATATCCCCCAAAAAAAATTAAGTTTTTGAACTATATATTTATAACCACTGAATTATTTTGAAAATGGGCTATTGTGATACCCCTCAAGGGACTTGGGATGAAGAATATCATCAACTTCCTGAAGTCCCATATCATCACCAAGTTCGAAGTCCCTTACACAATATTGACAGGCAACGACACCGATTTTTGTTCCACAGAATTGAAGAAGCCTTACTGGGGGTACAACATTGAGTAAAATCACTCGTCTTGCTATCATGGAGATGAAAATGGGCATAAAAAGACCTCTGATAAGACCATATCAAACATACTCTAGAATATGGTGAATAAGGATAAGATTTCTTGTCCAGATAAACTCCTCCATAATTTTTGGGCCTATCGCACAACCATTCATACTGTTACACAATAAAAACCAAACTCACTCATGTACGAGACCAAGGTAGTATTGAACACAGAGGTATAGCTACCCTGACTCAGAATATCCATTTGTGCATAGATCTTAAATGCTTAAAAAACACAAAAAATGATTGAATGAGTTAGAATGACTAGATGATAAGAGGTTTCACACACTGCACAACAACAAAGTCCACCAGAATAGGATTACATGATATTTCAATTAAAAGGTTCACCACAAATCATTTCTTTATGGAGAACTAGTGTTGGACCTCAGAACCCTAATGACACTGGGAAAGAAGCCCCTGAAATTGGAACTCAAGTGGGAAGGACCTTAAATAATATATATGATATATCATAATGAATCCTATTGACTATCCACATTGGATGGGAAGAATTTTACACCACCGACCAATGAAAGATTTATCAAGAAATAATTTTCATAATCTGTTAGGTAAAAGGGAATCCATATCAAAGTAAGCCCCATCAATCATCCTCATTGCATGACATTAAACCGAGTGTAACATTTTTTCCTCACCACATGATGTTAAACTTCATGGAAAATTTCATCCTCACTACATGACGTTAAACTCTGGTGAAAATTTTTTCTTCACCACATGATGTTAAACTATGTGGACCATTTTGTCCTCACCACATGATGTTAAAATGTGTGGAACATTTCGTTATTTTTTCATGATGTTAAACTGCATGGAATATTTCGTTCTAACCACAAAATGTTAAACTGTATGGAACCCATCCTTACAGCAATACATTAAATTGCATGACCTATATCCTTACCACATGACATAAAACTTCACAGATCCACAACACCCCTTCCCCTTCATGTCGGGTAATCCATCGCTGTTACCAAATGACATTAAGCTACATGGTTCCCTCCAGAACTACGTACAACTTGATTCTCATTCCCAATGAGATACAAAGGGTTTCCTTGATCCTATATCTTATTCCTACCACTGCATCATAACAAATTGACATGTTATACCCCTCTTTTATCTCTACACTATAGGGGAACCTATACTACTCCTTGTTTATCACACCGAGAATAGCTCACGTGAGCTTAGGAATCGTGGTAGGGTATTACCCTTACAAAAAAGGTATAGAGGTGCAAAAAAGATCCACTATGGTCTTGATTTTAATACCATAAAATGCATGACACAAGTCCTTTCCGTATGATGTTAAACTACACGGTTGGTGTCCTTGTTGCATGATATTAAACTACATGGTAATATATGAACTACATGTGGATTGATTCTCATATCCCTGAGATATGTAGTAACCCTTGGATTCTATCATGTGGCCCAACCATGATGTCCCCACCTATCCACATCAATCGACCTTCATCCCCACTACATGATGTTAAACTACATGTAACTTCACGAACTACGCGTACCATGATTTCTGCCCATACATGATACGTGGTGATGCATGGATCTCCAATCATAGGCCTAGCTACAATTGTCAATGAAAATAATGTTCACCTCTACATATGGGTCAGACCTGTGTAAAGCACTTACTCTTCTAGAACTACATGTGGCTTGATTCTCATCTTCAAGAGATACATAGTGAGACCCATACATTCCACCTTTAGGCCTAGCCGCAACCATGACCCTTTTTGGAGCTTTGGACTGAGTCTTCCTAGAAAGGTGTGTGGTGTTTTTTAGGAAATATTTGGTTATCATTCTTATAATATTTCTTCATGGAACCATGCCACACACCCCAATGTTAGGAACTCCACCTTACAGTCTGATCCACATGACCCTAAACTATCTGCACATGTCCCCGCTACATGACATTAAACTATGTTGCATCATCCTCACCACATGATTTTAAACTAAATGGAACATTTCGACCTTACCACATGATGTTAAACTATACAGAGTTTGTCCTTACTACAAAACATTAAACTACATGACCATTCATAACTATGTGTGTCTTGATTCTCATTTTCATGGGATACATAGTGACACCCAAGTTCCCTTCTTTGGGCCCAGCTGCAACATTACCACCTTTCACGATGGTACCTATGTTCCTACCACATGATGTAAAATTACATGGAAGCATATCCTTACCACATGATGTCAAAATGAATGAAAAAATGCATCCCAACAATATGATATTAAACTATGCATACCATCTCCCATTTTTCACTCCTCATCAAAGGACCAAAATAGACTTACCTTAGTCAACCAGAGTATGAGGTGCTTCCACCATCCTTTATAATCACCCAAAATACACATGGAAAACATCATTTCTTGAGAATATCAAACCGCCTTCAACCTTCCATGGCCCTTGGAATGGATACCTAGCTTCAAAGACCATTTACTTGACTATGCATATATGACTATGGCTCATGCATATGCACCTGGGGAAATCAACCAAATGCGTTACTCTGAAAAAGGACAGTCCAATTCTCATGAGCCCTAACATCATTATAGAAGCACTCAACACCCCAATTTTTCTGAACCACTCCTTGTATGACTATCCCATATCAATACTCATGACCCAAGAAAATCCACCCATGATTTACATAATTCATCTTCCATTTTTGAGAAGAGTTTAGGGAACACTTAACCCTGAGAATAATAAATATACTCTTATGCCATATCCTCCATGTCAAGTCCATGCAAGTCAT
Source organism: Viscum album (assembly GCA_963277665.1). Classification (NCBI taxonomy): domain Eukaryota; kingdom Viridiplantae; phylum Streptophyta; class Magnoliopsida; order Santalales; family Viscaceae; genus Viscum; species Viscum album. The sequence continues at coordinate 1,317,302,650 of OY728119.1, read as the reverse complement.
GATCCCAAAATCTCTATGCTTTGGTCAAGATATAATACCTTAAACTATATCCCATAGTGTTCCAAATCACAAGACCTTAAACTTATTGCAAAAGAGATGAAAAACCTTGTCAGGCAACAAACCGGCAAAGGGAGACCTGATAAAAAGTTGATTCCTCACCTGATAAACTCTTCATACAAATAGTTTAGGAAGAAATTAGGGCCAAAACATAAAATGAATAAAGCTCATAGGGCCTATAACCCTAGAAAAATCTAGGATATGCTCGCTGGACCCACTGGTCCAGGAAAAAGTTAGGGCAATATTTCTCACACCTCCTCACCATGAGAATATGTTCACTATGGGGTGACATAAAATTTAGGGAATTAGAACACTCCTTGAATTTTATATCATTCATTAACTACACTCTATGAGTTGGGGTGCCTCAAATCATCATAACCTTGTATGGCCCTTGGAATGGATATGTAGAATCAATGACCCTTTTCTTGACTATGCATGCATGCCCATGGCTCTGGCATATGCGCATATGGACGTCAACCAAATCTATCACTCTAAAAGAAGACATTCCAATTCTCATAAGACCCGATATCATCACAAAAAAACTCAACACCCCAGTGTGTTTGAACCACTCCTTCTATGACTATCCCATACCATTCTCTATATTCGATCACTCCAGATCATGATTTAAAATCCCTGTACCAAACTATCCAATCAGATTCAATATTCTCAACATTACATCATTGTGTTCCATACCCTCACTCAAGGATGAAATTATATGATTCATTTCCTATGATTTGAAGGTTCAGGTCTCGTTATACGAAACCACATGGCATAGAGCTCGAGCCACAATTTAGGAGCTAGCTGCCCTAGGTTTCCATAACCCTTCTTAGATATCTTTCTTCCCATATCCAACTTCATAATATAGATGTTTAAGTATTCAAAAATATAGTATATTCCTTGGAAATAAGTGGATATCATCTTTCTATTGGAATTATACCAACACATATGGACCTTGAACTGCAAACTAAATTTATATTCTCCTTTCCAGAAAGGATATTCGATCCTTATGAGCCTTTTTGACAACGAAAAATAACCTAGCATTTCAAAATGTCATGGGACAAACCTAGAATGTCTATACCATATCATATTCATGGACTCAAACTCATAGTTTATGATTTACCTTATCCACCCACCATATATAGGTAGTTCAAGAAATACCAAACATTGCATAGTAGACCAAATGTCCCCCAAAGCATTGGTTTTTGATGTCATCAAAGGATATGGATGGCATTACTTCTCCTCAAAGCCGAGTCATTATGCCCTCAGACATCTCTCCTGAGGGGGGGATTTGTTGACACCACCAAGTAAGCATAAAAAAATCATAAGGGAAGAAATACCTAAATACGAGTTTTATTTTCCCATGAAAGAATGGAATAATGGGATGGTTGAAGATTCATGAAGCCTATGAGTGACTCGTGATCGTGTGAAAATTTCAAGGTCACATGAAGGACCCACACATGGTGCATCTCCTACGGCTAGTCCCGCAGTGCCCTCTTTAACAAGGCTTCCTACTTTTGCGAAGCCCCCCTAGAAAACTGAATGAGATCCCTCAGGTTGTGTGGTTTTTCATTGGCAAGTTCCTAAAAAACCATCCAAAATACATCAAGAATAAATAGGGATTATATTCTAAAAGAAGTGACCCCCATTGGTCATGATTCTCTTGCACTAGGTCATCAATGGGGAGAATAAAATCCCTTGGTGATATCTAAGAAAAATCATATGACCTCTGAGCCTTCACCACATAAAATGAAGGAGATTAAGGGAAGGAGGAGATGGGGGTTTTTGGTCACTGAAATACATTCTATGTGCACCCTGAGTGATCCACAAGATTCCATAAGACCTTAGTGACATGTTCTCATCACCTCACATAGACCCTCTGGGTTTTCAACCTCACCACATAGAAGTCCTATGACATGTCTAGGAAACCCTTTGATGCTCTAAGGATAGGAAAATAGACTTATCCACTGCATTCTTGCACACTCTCCATATAACCCATATTGTTCAATTGAGGCATCATACAAAAATAAAGTAAAACACATTAATACTACGCATTCCAACTCAAATGATATCTGAAATTTTTAAAATAAAACAAAGAAGACAAAAAGGGAGGAGGTGAGAGGGGTTCACGGTCATTGAAAGACATGTGATGCCTCCTGATGACCTATATGGAACTACGAACCCTCGACAACATGCCTGCCCTATCTCACAGAAGCCCTTTGGATTTCCATCCTCGTCTTTAGAATATGGAATGCCTGAACACCCCCTGTGCGACCCATACTGGTCACACAACATATATAAAAAAAAGTAGAAGAAATAACATGAAAACACACTTGTAATATCACTTGACTACCAAAATTTGTGACATCAAAAAAAGGGGATCAAAATGGAGTAGGTGATAGGTACTCGTGGTCCCTGAAAGGAATGAAACGCACCCTGTGCACCCACATTTCTATTGTGTGAGACCCCATGACAAGTCACCCATGGTCTCATGAGTGTCTTCCCACATGTATTTGAATATTTGTGAATTCCCTTAGACATGTTGGAATAAAAACATGGAGTTATTTTAACACAACTCCATAATCAAATAAGTCTTTGAAAATCTCCAATAATCTGATAATGAACACATTGACAAAGGAGAATCACGATCGCTGAAAATATGGTAACGCACTTGAAGAAGTCCATGGAAGAGACTCACAAAATCGTATGACACAATGCCCCTTCTATGACTCTAGACTAGACTTGTGCCAGATATGCTTCACAAACTAGTGAGTATCAGGGTTAGTGATGCCTATAAATACCCCACCCCAAAACAAAGATATGGTTATATTTGTTGAGTACCACTACGTGAGTTGTATTTTTGACGCCTAGACTCTACAGGATTTGGATCTCTACTTATACGGACTTCTTAGAGTGATCACACGACTGACCAGCTTTCAAGAAAGTAATACACCAAGGGACAGTTGGAGTAGTCATTTACTAAGAAGACAAGATCATCGCATGATCATTCATTGATCAAATGAAGGATCTTAGGTAGGTTGTGCAAAGACCTTTCCACAAGCCTACTAGATCATGTGAGACTCAAGATGAACTAAAATTAAATGAAACCAAAATAATTCACATTTCAAGGGTTAGAACCAAGATCAATGGAATATGGATTAAGTGAAAGAGATGCTTTCTTCCCCTTTTGTACATCACACGTGTTATCCGAAGGCAGACGACAACACCAGAGAACATTTCCCAAATTTCGTGACACCCCTTCTACATGAAATTTGGGACATGAAAATTCCTTCATACATGTCAAGGAATGTCATACAGTGCCCCTACGAGTGCCACTTCGATCTTTCAAACCCTCTAGGTCCATTACCAAAGACATGCAGTGTCCCTCAAACACATCTCTTATCTCACGTAACGACGTTCATTCATGTCAGTTGAGTCTCGAAAAAGCATTTAGACATGGCAACCGTGTTTTGATGATGCCGTATGGGCAAGTCAAATGAGACTTGTGATGCCCTCCAAACATGTCATCCAGGTCTCGTGATGACTCCAAGAGGTGATAGACAGGACTTGTGACGTCCCTAGGAAACATGGCCTGACTCAAATAACAATGTTCACACATGTCATATGAGTCTCTAGAAGGCATTTGAACTATGACACACTGACTAGCATGACACCTTATATGTGTGTCAAGATAGGTCTGTCCATGGCTCATAGGGCTTCCCAGGATTTGATAATGTTGTCTGTCCTCAGCGTGTAAGCCCTAATCAATAGGGTAGCCTCAGTGTGTATTCCCTAACATAAAGAAAACTACAATGACTATTATTCCTTCTATATTCAGGATATGTTGGACACCTCCATCTAAGGGATGAGATCCATATTGATCACCCATGGAGGGACGGGCAGATGAGTCCCTTGTCTAGAGAAATGACATTGATTTCTTGCTATCCCCTTTTCCCCACAAATGAGCATGGATCACGTGGGATTAAGAAGTTGAAATGGTTATATCATCTACCTTATAAACCCCTACAATGGTATAGGGAAATTTTAGCGTGTAAGTCCCAACATAAAATGGAATATAGAACACTGGTTTCTTCCATAACCAGGATACATAGGGTGCCTCTTGAAGGATTGAGATCGATACCAAATACCCAAGGACTATTATAATATTAAAGTCCCATACCCATAATCCATGAGGATAATAATCTTCTCCTCCTTGTTTCTAACCTCGAGAATGGATCACATGGGCTTAGGGGGATGCAAAAAACACCTCACTGACATCATAAATATCCTCTATCTAGGGCAGCCTTAATGTGTAAGCCTCAACATAAAGGGAACTATGACGACTCTAATTCCTGTCATATTCAGGATACGTAGACCACCTTCCCCTAAGGTCCAAGTTCTATATTGATCATCTGTGGAGGTACCAGAATATGAGCCAGTTGTCCAAAGTAATGACATTGGTAAATTTCAATCCCTTGATTCTCAAACCGATCATGGATCACATGAGATTAAGGTGTTATGGTAATTATTTCATCTGAAAAACGAGTCTAAATATCGACATGGGTTACCCCAATATATAATCTCTAAAATAATGAACCATGACAACTCTAATTCTCACTAATTTCTGGATATGTCGGACACCCCTTAGGGACTCAAGCTTGAAGGTGTCATAAAGCACCCATATATGTATTTCTTTCAGACATAAAACTATATAGGTTAATCAAACTATTTGGGGTTTTAACCATGCAATAACCAAGATATGTAGGATGACTCATAATGGGACAATATCATCCTCAAAATATTAATTGCCTCCTCATATGGGAGCATGTTCTGAAGCACTAGGTTATATGGTTTTAGTATATAAGCAACCACCTGTCACCTTAGAATGATCAAGGTCCTCAGATACATACATATGTACTCACCAAGAGATCCCAATTTTTTTATATAAAAGATAAATGACCTAAATGTGTTTTTTTAGGGTAACCGGTATTGTACCGGGATTAGGAAGAGATTCATGAAAATATATTAAATCTATAAGTGTGTCCTAAAGTAGGAAATAATTCCTCCCAAAAGGGTGAGATGAGCCTCGAATCCCATACTCTTGACCAATGGGAGTTCCTAAGAGGATCTTGGCATGAACACCTAGACAACCACCCACCTTTGGAAAGTAGGTCTATACCCAGATAGAAATTGGGGAAACATTGGGAGTTTCAGGGAAAAGTGAAAATGGTAACATGATGAGTGATACCCATTCCATTCCATATTTCTTGATAAAATATTTTCATTTATTTGACTTTATAAATTCCATGTGATTGGGTTTATATATATATTAATGTATAATTAATTTCTACATAATGTTCAAATCTGTATATCCTGTATAAGTTTCATTATAGTCATTACTCTACATGCATTGAAACACAACATGCTACAAAAATAACATTTGTTCCACGTATCATCTATTTGACTATGTACACACCAAGAAATTACAGTATGAGTCATGTATTCCACATTCCATATGAGTAAATATAAAATCAATATATTACATGCTAGTTCATTTGGATGGGTACTCATCATGTTCCCTCTACAGTACATGTATTGAAAATAATCAATTTTAAGTAAATTTAATTAATTTTTTTTAAAAATTTTGATGGATGAGAATCTCAAGAATGTTTAGATGAGAAATAAGATAAAATAATTTTTTAATTGAAGAAGAAAATTAATTGGCATGATGCGGTTTATCTTAAATAATAACAATTAGAATTGATTATTATTTTAATAAATTAATAATTAATTGTACGTATGTGGCCGATCATGAGAATAGAATAAACCTTTTTATGTGATTGGTTTCATTTTAATTTATTATTAACTTAAATTGATGGCCTACACATCATCCCACCTCTCATTATGTAAGCTCTTTACTTCCCATTATTTCCTTTAATATAAACCCTTAAACAATCCATCTGTTCCCCTCCCCTATGTGTGAGTAAAAGCTTTTATAATGGATAAATCTCCCATGTGGGTGGAAGCAATTCATGTTTGGAGCTGAGGTCAGACCAATCTAGGAGGTACATGGGTGGATATGTGGAAAGATGAAACACAAACCAAGTAATGGTTTATGGTGTTTTCCCATAGGGTAATAATTAGTTTATCATCTTCTAGATAAACTAACCATTAGTAAAAGATCATTATCATACAAATTTATTATTATTTTTGTATCATGTTCTTGGTAAATTTTTTTATGGATGTTTTTTCATAATCACATGAAGTAATAAATTAATTATCATGAAAGATAAAACTATAATAAATTGGATTATGCATAAAAATTAACTAATACATGGTAATCACTTAAATAAATCCATTTAATATTAAAAATAATTAATAAAGATTAAAATGGCCAATTTATGTTTGGAGATAAAATCACTCAATTATATATATTAATTCGGTATAGTCTTACACTACTTACAATAAAATCAAACCATAGTTCAATGTAATTGATTTGAGAGAAGATTCCTATGTGAAATAACTAGAATGTTTTCTATCTCTAAGTGATGCCAAAAGTTTTTCAATTTATAGTGATCCATTTATGGATTAGTGTAAGAATCTAGGTCCTGAGGAATTTGATTTGATAAATCTATAAAATAATTTGGTTTCATTATGATTTTTTATCCATGTGTTTATAAATGTTTTAGTGGGAATGAATTCATTATAATGTATGTATATGGTGATGAAATATTACTTATTGGAAATGACATACTCGTATTATAGTATATGAATGTTTGTTTAAAAAAATGATTCCTTATAGAGGAATTAGGTGAAGAATCTATAATTCTAGTGATTAATATCATTCGTGATAGATCCTGGATGATCCTTGTACTAAGTCAAGGTACCTAAATTGGCCAGATATTAAATATATTAAGTGTAAAGAAATTGATTAAGGGATTTGTTCTAGTGTCACCTTTTTTACATTTACCCCATAAAATCTTTCATCATATACAAAAGTAGAAATAGAGAATGATTAAAAACTCACATGATTCAAAGATATGATCAATCATGTATTCCATGTTATGTACTATACTTTATGTTTCCAATGCATTGAGGATAACATTGATATATCTATTTGATTCAGGTGAATAGAATTTTTCAACTATTCAGTTTCTATTTAAATATATAAGAATAACTAGAGATATGTTCCTTATGTATGGAGGAAATTAGGATCTAGTCATCAGGGGTTATAGTGGTTCTAGTTTTATAATATATCACCATGATATGAAGTCATAGTCAAGATCTATTTTCAGAATAAATAGAGGTGCTATGTTCTAGAATATTTCAAATCATCCATTTCCACCAATACTATAGTGGATTTAGGGTATTTTATAGATTCTAATAATCCAAATAAGCTATTTGGATACAAATATTTTAAAGAATTTTGATTTTATACCTAAAATTTAAGACCCTTTCATATTATATTATGATACTACTACATAGGTGGATCTTGAAAAAGATCCAAGGTCACACCAACACACAAATAACATACCAGGAATGTATCCCATATTTGGGGATTATTCCTAGAGGGGTGAATTTACAATAAGAATAGTTTCTGTGGAAGATAACATAGAATACCCCTTGACGAAAGCATTATCTCAGTAAAATCATGAGTGTAATATCAGAGATAATAGACTATAGGTTGTTAGAAGTTAGATCTAGTAAAAGTGGGAGTCTATTAGAGTTGGTTCACTAGAACTAAATTCTATGTACTTTATGATTACTTATATTAATAGTTTTGGATATTAATGAACTACTTATCAAATCACAATTTTTCTTCTACATAACATAATATGTGATAATGTAAAAGAGTAGTTTTCTATTGAATGGTAATAGTACTTCAAAACTACACTGAGAACCAATAAGTGACATGAAATTATTCTTAAATATCTATTCTATAGCTGGATGAAATAATTTTAAGGACAAAAATGATATAGGATATCAGGGGTGGATACTTAAAGGACTTTGAGGCCCCTTTTCATTGTGTATTCCCTTGATAATTTCTAGTGTAGAAGATTATGGGGAAATAACCCACTAATAAGAAAAATCCATATCAATATGTGGCGTTTGATGTTCCTATTTGTGTACATGTGTATTGATATGCAGACTTTAATAATATTATTAATGGGTATAATGAGTTAGATCCTTTGATGTATTGATGAAAACCATAGTGAAATAAGTTCATGGGGATGTGTGATTTGTTGGGTGTGGAATGAGTAATGTTTCATTAATGAATAATGAGATAAAGTATTTTCCCCTTACATTATTTAATGGAAGTTTATATCTTAGGCCCTTTGATGGAAATGACACAACCTAAATAAGTCCATGTCCATGATTTTCCATATGAATGTTAAATTTATAGAAATTAAAATAACATGACATAGAGAAAATAGGTTTATGGAACCAACATGCAACCTAATTTATTACATATATTTTGATAAATAGATTATATTACATACCAATTATCCATATGAGTTTGTATGTTAGTGTTCATTAAATTATTTCTCTAGGGGTAACTTGTCATATTTCAAGATTCTAACCAATGACTTTGGGATACTTTTAATATTTCCACTGATAAAGAGGCCTAGAGGGTCACACACTAAGTTTATATAAAACCAAAATTTAATAATAATTTTATTTATTATTTAACATGTTGAATAAATATTAATAACATATTTGGATTACTAATTATTCATGTTTTCTTGACTGTATATATTCTTCCACTGGTTATTCAAGAGAATATTTTAGGAGTATAGTATTTAATAAATAATTATTTGTTACTTAGTGAATATAATATTTATTTATTTATTTTTGAATAGTAAATGGATAATTATTTATTAATTATATTGTCATTATTCTAGATCAAATAAATGTTGTGGATGATTGGTGGACCAATATTAATGGTTCAGTGAGCAAAATTAAATACCGAATATTATTTTACTAGATACCAATTAATTAATTCACAAAATTTTCTCATTTCATGAAAGAATAATAATATTATTATTAAAAAAATTAAGTTCCACAATAATTAATAATAATAATAAGGTCACATGAGAAATTATTATTATCTAAATCTCGTAGTATATAAACCTAGATATATTATTTCTTAATAACTTTTTATTTGATTTCTTATGTACAACAATGTATAGATAATTCTACAAACTCCCATGAATAATCCCTCTACAAGAACACTCCCAATATTAGAGAGAGATGCCCCTTTACTGCCATTCTCAATTCTAGGGAGATCCAATAGAATCATTCTTGAATCAATTCTCAGGGAGATCATATAAGAATTATACAAGCATAATGATCTACAATGATAAAACCTAGAGATTCCTATGGTGATGTTTTTAAGTTTTTTGAGCACGTTTGGGTCACCATTGGAGTCAATTTACAATTTATTCATACAATATAATGATGATATGACATTGAGATGTTATCAAATTCATCAACAAATAAATAATTCACTACAAGATAATTCGTTAATTGTTTGCATTTTATTCTAAATAATATGTAATGATCATGAATTTTGGTTTCAGTGTTCTTTCATAAATCAACAAATTATTCAATTGCTTTAATCAATTTTTTATTATTATTGATGCATATCTCAGATTAATCATTGATGACAACAATAGGACATTTTTTAGATGTCCCATCCAATTCTGCCACTATGCCCAAAACCATTAATGGCCAATTATGTAATAAGTTGTATGATGATTTATTCAAGAAAAGTTTATGTATCATGAAGAATTTAAAATAATTAAGAGTTATCATCAAAGGGTATCAAATATGTAAAAAATTATTTCAAATTAGTGATTCATCCAAATCATTCCATTTAAGTTCCAAAGATGAGAATAATCTATGGTAAAAGAGACTTTGCCACCTTGTAAAAATAAAACTATGTGAAATATAAAATTAAGATGTAGTGAGATCCTTACCAAACTAAAAAAAGGAATATATTTTGTTTTCAAAACATCAAAAAATGATAGGATGGTATAATAAAGTGATAAACGAGTATTTATTCATTATACTAGGCCATTGGTGTTAGTTGATACAATTTTGTGTGGTCCTATGAGACATTAGTCTTCTAGAAGTGATCTATAATTTATCACTTTTATATTTTATTTCACTCAGATTAATAATATTATATTTATGAAACATAATTATTAAGAAGTAGAAATCTTAAAAATATTTAGTATACATGTTGAGAAAGAGTTGGGAGTTCACATAATGAATTTGAAATCACAAAATGATAGGGAATATACTTTAAATTATTTCAAAATCCATATTGAAAATCATATAATCATGAAAAAATATAATTCACCTTGAACTATCTAGTTTTATGGAATATTATATATGAAGAGTATAAGTCTTTTTGAGATGGGTATGAAAATTCTATCTAAGAATAAACATTAAGAAAATTCTATGGAGAGAAGTTTCTTCCACTGCTATCCATGTTCAAAGTTGGTGTTTATAGAGACATAAGTCTCACATTATTTCTTATGATATTGGTTACAAATAAAATCAAACTATGGAGTAATTTAATGTTTTTGGTATACCTTGTTTCAAGAAGTTAAAATACACTAATATTGGAATGCTTGAAGAAAAAGAATAAGGAATATTACTAGGATACTCATCTAATGGAAATGGTTATCAATTCTCTAACAAAAGGATACAAAAAATATTAATTATTGTGATTTAAAAACTATTTAAAATAAGTCCAAGACTGAAGGTATAATTAAAGTAATAGATGAAAATAATGAATTCAATAGTATGTTGATTTCATAAAATCAGGTTGATGAAGATAATAGAAATTTATAAAATTCTGTAGATATTTATTATATTAAAAATAGTAATAAAGATGATATTTTTGATAATAAAATATGCAAGCATAAAATATTGAAAAATCTTGTTCCTTTTGAAAACATTATTAGAAATCAAGAGGGACATGTTCAAATTTGAAGAAAATTGAGAATTTAAAATAAGACACTTATTATATCTCATGTTAAACCACTAATTTTTTCAAAGGTAATTGTACATGAGGAATAAATAAACAAAATAAATGAAGAACTTGTTTGGATTGAGAATAAATCAACTTAGAAACTTGTGCTTGGAATTGAAAATAAAATTGTAATTGGATACAAGATTGTTTTTTAGAAAAAATTGAATAATAAAGTAGAAGTATTAATAAACAAAGCTAAACTTATTTGCAATCACTACTAAAAAATTAAAGCTATAGAATTCAGTGAAATATCTGTATCAATGTAAAGTATGGCATAAATTTCAATGTTTTCGGTAGTGGCATCACACATATATTATGAAGTTCCTAAGATAGATGTAAAATATACCTTTCTAAATGGAGACCAACAAGAAGAATTTTTCAATTAGAAACCATAAAGGTTTATTTTATACAAATATAGAAACATGGTTTACAGATTAAATAAATATTTTCATGGCATAAATCAGGAACCTAGAGAATTGTATCCAAAATTGGATGTCTATTTGAGAGACATGTAATTTTCAATTGGAAAGGTTGATAATAACCTATATAAGAAAGAGATATCCAATTATACTATAATTATTATCATATATCATTACTGGAAAATGGGTTTATACCCACGTACATATACCAATGGTTTATAAAACCATTGGGATATATGATCTAGGTAAATATATCCCTATAGTTTTAAAAAAACATAGGTATACCATACCTCTATTTTTATTTCAATCAGGGTCATCCCACATGACCCTCCCTTGAAAAATATCTTCTCCCCACAAACCCTCATCTCCCCCGCAAACCTTATCCCCTAATTATCTATCACACTCATCCCCAATGTGAACCCTCTAATATCCCCTATCAACCATCATATCCCCTGATTCCTCTACCATCCATGGCGTTCATCCCACTCAAAGTCTAAACCCTGATTTAATGCTCCATTTCCTTTTGATTCTGCTATTTGAGGTCCAAATTTTATCCTCCCAGTTAACACTCAAAGGTAATATCTTAATTTTTTGATCTTGGTTCCAAAAGGTAATATATTTTAATATAATATTTTACAAATCTATCACTCTTTTATCTTGTTTTTGACTTATCCTACAAATTCTATATGTATTTTTGTTTATTATAGGGTTCATAGTGGACATAATATTGGGAATTTTTATGTCTAGACACCATGGATAATAGCTTCTTCCACCATTAGTTTCTCACTTCTAAAGACGAAATGTTTTGGATTTCTCGGTTAAATATTCATTTTTTTGAGGTTCACGTTTCATTAAAATTGTTTCATTTTGGTATTAAAGGACTGTATTAGTTTTATAAATTCATTATTGATGAAATTATTCTTCTATTGGATAGTATGCGGTGTTTCTAAATTGACCATTCAAATTTATGTCATGACATAGATCATTTAATTTATTAATCTCAAATGTATCTTTGAAATAAATATCTATCCATTCATAATTCCTTGTAAAAATTCATATAACAATTTAAAAGGTATTTTTGATATAAATTAAGTGATTTTATCGTTGTTGTTTTTTTAAATATAAAAATACATTTGTTATAAAGGGAATCTTGAAATGTATAAAGAGTTTCTATTCGTAGAGGACAATTTGGAGATTCGGGGATTAGATGGTTGATATCATGGGGGGTGGATCATTGGTTTTCCATTTTTATTTATCATGGTGATGGATATATTATTTATATGTGATTGATATGTCATGTTGGATATGGTGGGTGGTTATCTCAATGATGTTGGTCGAGGATATGTGAGTGCCTTGTATTTTGTAGAAAAAACATAGTCTAATAATTAGTCCTATATTTTTTGGTAAATTATAGACCATCTAAAATAAGGACATAGTTTATACCCCATGACACATGATCATTGAATTTTAGATTGAATAAGGTATTATTATCTCATGGTTTATTTTACTTTCCACTTAATTATATTATTGTGGGAGACTTCTCTAATTTAGATTCATTATTTACCTCATGATGGGTGGTACCTTCCTAGTAGTTTTTATTCGACTTGTTTGTGGATTGATTCATTTTAAATGATTTTATAATATGTTTGTGGAAACCATTTTAAATCAAGTAAATTTATTTAGTGTTTTCTTTTTTGGTTCTGAAGTGGTTGTCTTGACTAAAAATTTCCAAGTCCATGGAATTTGATTCAATGTGTTTTTTTTCATTTAATGAATAGAAAAAAAAGAATTTTTTAAAATGGCCATGGACTTGATATTGGATTTATTGTCTCTATATTTCAAATAAAACTATTTTATAAATGTATTTCAAATTAGTGTTCATGAATTTTCAAACGAATGAAATTGCATGGATTCCTTGGTGACATCCTACTAGACCTATTAGCTTACATCATGAATATCTATTTTTGTGTGTTTATATTTCATATTATGTGTATATTTTCTAGATTAATCTTTTGGTATAATCATCTCATGTTTTTCATCGATGGGTGAGTGGGTATATAGTGAAAAACATGGTATTTTACAATGGATATATGTGTATATTTATTTTTTTATTCTATTTTGTTATGTGCTATTATATTTGTCAACTCAAACCATTGTATGTTTGATTCTACATTAATTGAATATTATTTTTATGATTCTTTTATTAATTTTGAATTGATGTTATTTATGTTAATATCATTTGGGTTATTTATCTTTTTTACTCCTAATTATTTGATGTTTCAGGAATGTCTAGTGTATGGGTGACCCATTATTGATTATCAATAATTGATTCAATGTCTTTCACATAGTATTATGGATGAAACTATTTATAAGGTGATGTTTTGTGGTTATCTGGTAGTAGTTTCAAGCCAGTAGTGATCAGAAAACACTTATGTGATATTTTTGGTTTCCTCTCCACAGTTCATTTCATTTTTGATCACTAAAATTGAAAGTATATACTCACCAATTCTTAAAGTATTCAATTCCACATCCATTAAATAGTTCGAGTACTCCTCTTCTCCTAAACCAATCAATTTTAATATCCCTAATCATTATTTTGTGTATTTTCTCTTCATTATAAATAAACTTCATTATTTTCTATTTTTATGGAGACTGACAAATTTTTATCAAAATTTGTGGGCCTATCACAAAGTATTTTTTTTTGAAAAACTGAAAATTCTCCATATGTTTTAGGTATGCTTTGTTCCATTTAAAATTTTTGGATTTTTTTAATTTATGGTTTTTGAGGTTTTGAGCATTTTTTGTTTTTCTAGAGTATTTTAGACCTTATTACGGTGGTTTCGGGTTGCCTTTGTCAAAGACGACTTTCACTTGTATGAATAGTTAGGAATAAACATATATACGTTCCCCAAATATATATATATTCACTAATTTTGGTATGAATATATATATTGGGTCTAGGTGTGCTTGTGTATATATATATAAAGAATATGTGTGAAAGGTAAAGGGGTATATGTATGTATACATATGTATTTCTAGATCCTCCTTGTACATATTTATCCATGAAAATATGTACATAGGGGCCATGTGTCATTATATATATATATGGGAAAGTTCATATTGATGAACATGATAAATGGAAAATTTGAGTTTTTGTATTCATAAGCTTAGAGCCTTGAGTTTGAGCTTGGTTCCCTTATGAATTGGCCTTTAAGTTTAAATAATCCTTGATTTCTTATATTTCACAACATGTTTTTGTTATAAGTAATGATATATATTTAATAGAATAACTTTTTTATATGAAATGAAGTGTTTTCGAAATTGAATAATATCGAATCAAGTTAACATGATACAATTCAAAAAAAACAAAATTAAATTAAAACAACATAAACTTATTCAAACTGAATGGAATGAAATAAGACATAATATATGTTGGAAAAACCAAAATGATATAAATTGTATTAAACTATAAGGATTTAAACAGAATATTCCTAAATAAATCCACAATTTATTAAATTATCCTACACTGAACAAATAAATTAAAACTAACCATATCTAAAAAAACATATAATGTTGTACCAATGTGAATCATACATAATATGTATAATCTAGTTAAAACTATCCCAACCTACCTCAATTAGGATTTCATCAAACATAATGAACCAATTTGAAACCCGTGAAACCAAATCAAATAAGATTATGAAGAGTAAACCCAAAATGAGTTTAACTAAATATAGCGGTACCATAAAAACCACTAATGGATAGAATAAAACCAAATAAAAAATAGAATGAATCACTTTTAAAAAACATTCAAAAACAAACTGAACATTTTTATTATAAATCTAAATCAGATCAACCAAAATAGATCTAGAATGATCAAAATCAATATTATAGAACTCAAATAAAAAAATTGAATGAAACTAAATTGGATGATGTAATAATAATCTAACTTGAAATAATCTGATATTACAAATTATAAATCAAATTGGACCAAATATAATGAATTCAAAACTATATTACTGTAACCGACATGAACTAAACTGATGTAAACCAAAATTATATGAAACAAATGTAACTGGACAAAATCTATTAGAACCCAAATGCATGAAATTTTTCAATCTAATATAAGCAAAAACCAGAAAAACTAAATCTAATGGAATTTTCCCAAAAAACCTTGTATTAAAAAACCAAACTAAGATGAAAGTAAACCCAAACTGATTATATACCATTAATAGGAAGAGTAATTGTTAATTTATAGGAATATACTATTTTATAGTATCATTTTGAATTTTGGATCTATTTTCCCTAATATTCAGGAACATGATTTAACCCATGGGGCGTTGTGGTTCTTATATGTTATGTAGTGAAATGTATAGTAATAGGAGACATGTATGTTATAGTTCAGTTTTTATTTTATTTTCTTTATCACCTAATCCACTTAATCCTTTTACCACCTTCTACGGATGAAGGGTAGCTATATTCTATGAAGGGGACTAGAAGGGAACTGGGGGAGGCTACATGGTTTTATTAATAGGGGAGGAAGATCAAGGTAGTAGTGGGATTAATTAGTGTTTTTAATTTTTGTATGACTTTATGTCATGTTGCTTATATTTATTTTATTTTTTTAGTATGGACATCTGATATACATATGGGTCTTGCTGAAATTTTATTTATTTTCCATTACTATTTTTATTAATTGTTTGTGGGTGAAATCGTTCCAAAGTGGTGATTCCTTGATGCCTAGACACTTGTTCCATCACGTTGGTGTAACCCATCCACCTTAATCAATCCTATTCATTAATATATTAGAGTATAGCTAGGTTATTACTATGTCTTAACTATGGGAGGGCCTAGGAAACCTAGAATTACTAGGGATTGATTAGAAACATATTCACAATTTTACACATCTATTAGTCTGGTTCACATATAATATCTAATAAATAAAACAAAAGACACAATCCTAGGTTCAAATAATCATGAACTATCTCAATTTAATGTATTTTATAATATTTTATATCCAATGATTCATATCCTATGTATTCCTAGTCAAGAGGAATCAACTATAGCTTTCCTCAAGAATACTTTTTCCCTAAAAAATATTTTCACGATTCTTTTTTTTGAATGTATATTCTATAAATGTATAATAAAATTGATTATAACTATCCAAACAAATACTCAAATGATCTTAAATCCAAACTCTATCTTATAAAATTGACAAACATTTGTCACATCCTAAATTTCATTCTAGGAAAATAACTATGTTTATCTTTAATATGTCAAGGGATAGAAACAAGTGTTGAGGTATCCACTAAAATTATAAGATACCTTAAATCTATACATAAAATTTCACATATTATCCTTAATAATCTTGTAAAATAATATAATTTAATTATAAACCATTCAATATAGCATATGATTATACAAAAATAAGGAAATAATACAACCTCTAAAATAAATTTTTTGTTTACCTGTATCAAGCACTTTGAGTTGTTTAGTATGAACCATAGCAAATACAAAGAACAACTGAGAAGATGAATATGTATAGAACATGATCCATAAAGGTATAAACCTAGGAAAAATAATTTTCCATCACCTAAAATTATACTTTGAACCAACTGAAATTTCTAGAAAAAGTATTTTATATCCTGGTTTTGATAAGTATTAAGCTAGTATTCTATGATTATAAAAATAGATTTCATGATCTTAGGAATATCATCATAGGAAAAAATATATTTCACTTCCATAATGGGACAATACATATATGGGGAAAATTAAAGGATGTTGGACTTTTCCTAGAACTAATGATCCTCATCCATTTAATCATATTTTTCTCTTCCAGAGACCATTCATAAATAAATTTATTAACTTCTTAAAGTTCCCACTAAGAGAAAATGGAAATTTTATTACATAGATCATTCATTTTATCTAATAAATGGAAGAAAAAAAAATACAAAATCAATTGTATTTCTAATGTCCCTTAACAATTTTTACCATTTTAATGTTTTAATATATCTAAACCAGAAGATAACGTAAAATCTAATGAATCTATTATAGAATTTAAACTAAAGGTCCTTTCAGCCTCACCTACTTTTTCACTAGATATGAGAATTCATATTCTTCCCCTATTCTTATGTTGTTTTCCATATATTCATGGACATCCCTATAAGCTTCCCAAGGTCCCTCATTAGTGATGTTATTTTTAGTCTTCATTTCTATCAAATATATGTTACCTCCATTTTCCTTATCTTTCCCAATATATTTATAAGGATAAAAAATACCTCTTATTCTTGAAGCCCATTGTCAAGTTGTCTTGGAGAGTCTCCTATTATTGGTAGCCTCACCTTCTGATCTAGTAATCATTAGTCATTTTAAATTTGAATTATCTTCTCAATTCTTGGATTTTTTCCTTTATTGATTAGGTATACCCTATTTAAAAAATCACCTTTCCTTCAATTGTTTCTACTAATATAGATATAGTACACATATGAACTATCCACCTCAGAATCAGAGGATGCTAGGGAAAAAACATTTGTCCCTTTAGTATCCTTATTAGGGCTTTCTAATGTAACACCCCAAGCTTCTATGGTACACTTCTCTTTGAATAATGCGATAGCGTGTGTTGTACGCAACATCGAGTTCTAACACACCACAACCAATCAAACTAGCCGTTATGAATATTAATAACTATTATTTGAAATTATATATATATTATATTTCAAAATGAACTTCATTTTTGGATTCAGAATATCGAAATTATCCTAAGTTGAATTTTTCTGAGAACGTCCAATTTTTATGAATAGTGAAAAATACTTAAAAACAACTTTTTTAATCAAAATCATTTATAGTGATAAAGTATATTATTTAGTGGTTTTATAGTATAATTAGAATATATTTTTACCATTTTATCCAATGGTGTTCATTATAATTAATTTCACTTTGAAATTGGACCTAAACAATTGCCAATCTTTTGATATATATTGTTTCTTAAAAACACGATATTTGTTGTAACAGCGGGAATTAATTATAAAATTAATTAATGAAAATTATATGTTGGTAATTTTGTAAAATAGACATCATTTTTGAATTCAGAATATCAATTATATCTTAGGGTGAAATTTTGGCATTGTTTTGAAAAACATTAATTTTTGATGAATAGTGAAACAACTAAGTGTTAGTTAAAAAACTGAATTTTTCATAAAACATAATTTTACCACTTCTGTGAATGGAATTTCAAAAATACAAGAGACACGATTAATATCAAGAAGTAAAATGTGGTTTAATGAGATGAAGTTTTTTTTGTGAATAGTATCTTTTTACTTTTATTTACCACGGTTAAAAGTAAATATGGTAATTAAGGGTAAACATGATATTAATATTACCCTAACACATGTCCTAATTCTACTGGACAAGTGTATCTTGACCAAAAAAAACCTTAGGAATAAAATATTATCATTTAGGTCCACTTGGATTAGATTAGGACATTTATTATTATTTAATTCAAAGAAGAGTTAAAAGAGTTAAAATCAAAGTTTATTTACTAAAACATTTTTAATATAGGGTTATACATAAGATATAATCGAGTGTAAATATTCATTAGAAAGATAAAAATATTTCCTACATAATTATAGTTTATTTATAATTTTTAGACATTAAATAATTTAATTTATTTATGACACAATGATGATGTAGTAATTACCAAAATAGTGAAAAATTAAAATAATTGATATTATAAATACACAAATAAATATAATTTGAGACTTTTTATGAATTAAAAGAATTTTCTAAGTTAATATGACATGTTAGGAATGATTTAATTAAATTTTGTCGAAGTAATCATTCTGTTATGAGTTTCACAAAAATCAACTATTGAATAGTGTCAAAATTGACATAAAAGAGTTTTTAAAACAAATATTATATTATTAATTGATATTAAATTCCTAAAAATATAAGGTTCGTCCAAGAGACTTATATCATGATATTTGTATCATTAATGGGCCACTTAGGGGTCACTTGGATGTATATAGTTATTTTATTAACTATATAATATAAAAATACAAAGTGACATGGTAAATGTCAAACTAATTAACTAAGAGTTAATACTTAAAGATAAGGTTAATATAGTAACACAAACCTCTATAAATTCTATTGGTTGAATGGTTTGCGACCTATCCCCACCTTAACATTTAAATAATCAACTTTGGAGCCATTACAAACCGAATATGAATTTATTATAAATTAATATTTCTAGCTTTTCCAAAGGTGCCCCTCACCCCTCTTATAAAAAGGCACTCCTCCTTCTCATTTATTCACACCTTCAAAGCCTTTTGGTTTGGCCAAACTCTGCCCAAATACTCTCCCAACTTCCCTCACTACAACCTAGAGGCCTTAGTTTGATCATAATTCCAACATATGGATCCCTTTTGATCAAATCAAAAGGAATAACCCGAAGAAGAGGTAATGATTTCACCACCCTTTTCCAAGTTCCTTTCTTCTTCCACTTCTTCTTCCTTTGTTATTACCATTCTAAAATAATAAATCCAGTATCATATATATACTGTGATGTTATTATAAATATGGTACAACCATATTCAGTATTATATCCACCCTTTGAATAACATGTCACCATACGTGCGTACGTACGACTTACCGTCTCCACGTCGTGGTGTAATTGTTATTAAATATATTATTATTTGGATGGGTATAATAATGATGTGTAAATCATATAAATAATAAATATAAAATGCTAATGATTATTTATTTATGATATACCATCCATTTATATATTAGTTTAATATCAAAATAATGATATTGTCGCTCGTGCGTACGTACGGACTACCATCTCCACGAACGCGATGAGATTCATTCTTCATCGTATCCATTCAAGTATAATTATCATTTGATGATTTAAAAATGATTTTTAAGGACTTGATATCATTATAGATATGAATAATATAAAACCTATCCATTACTAATATGGCTTACGTAACAAAACATATAAAATAAAACGAGTAAGTTAACACCCGAAACAACGATAATTCTAAGATATTATTAACAAATCAATGTTAAAAGATCATATATGATATAATATTAATGTATATGATTCTTGTATAATTAAATAACAATTATTTAGCCATTATACAAGAGTTTAACCTACCCCAACCAAGGAAAAGTACAAGGTAAGGGTTTATTTCACAATCTCTTCATTATCCGAGGTTGTTTATACGTAATAATCTACTGGGATCTCTTTATCATCCACATCCATTTTTCTTAAAAATGAATTTCAAAACGTTTTTACTATTTACTAGAATATGGTTTAAAGTCATTTATACCCTTGTTTGACATTTTATAAGAGGTTTATAAATTAATCTTTCCGTCGTTTTCCAAACAATGTGCTTTTTACCCTTTTCGACAGAATTAAGGTAAGAATGTTTTTTTAACATATACGGCGGGTGCGGCTATTTTTCACCGTTATAAAATCTTCAAAGCTTCCCTTACAAGCTTATAATAATATTTTCAAAGAAAATGTTTTATTTTATTAATATATGACTCTTAAATTATTTCAAAATAGAAAGAGATATTTCTCTAATAAGAGTTTTGATTTCATCTATGTCAACATCCTTTGATGGATTTTACGCTTATTTAAAGTTGATTTATTATGATACAAAACTTCTATATTATATTGAAGGTTTTGTGATATATTTGATAGTGTATGTGCTATTTTTATACCATTCTTGGTTTATGGTGAAAGTATTGACATTTCGTATGCTAGTTTTAATACGAATGTTTATGTTATGTTTAAACCTTTTCATATGGGAATGCGTTGGACTTAATATGTGACGGGTGGAGCCCGCTATAGCTCCTCGATGCATCAGTAGGTCTCATGAGACAAAATAGTTTCTTGGAACAAGGCCTTGGAAAAATATTATTTGTAGTCTTGGCACGAGGCCTTGGCTATGTGGTTATGATAGTCTGGCATTATGCATTCCATCATTATGAAAGTGGTTATTGATATTGCATGTGATTATTCGATTAGTAGAATATCCATGTGAATAAGTAAATGGCATTATTTCATTTTCTTTTTTCCATATAATGTTGAAGTTCAAGTTTAAAAGGCTTTTGTTTTAGTTATACATTGCCTTAAATGTTTATTCTTATTTATGAAAGTTTCTGCTATATTATTATCCTTACTGGGCATTTGAGCTCACACCTTTTCTATGCTTTATTTTTCCCAGGATGTGAAGAAGTAAATAATGAATGACCTATAGGGATATTATGAGGGGATAATAGTTTGTATTATGGAGACAATATGTTGTTTTAGTAGTTTTTCACTTCATGATGTAATGTAAAACTTTATGAATATATCTAGTGTTTCCAAGGCTACTAAACCAATCGGTCTTTCGAGATTTGATGTTTCTTGTGATCATGCCAATGTTATGTAATAATGCACCGACTATGGGTAACTGGGGTCAGGGCGTTACAATTGGTATCAGAGGAATTTTAGTAGAAACCTTGGAAGCTAGATTTAGATAAACTCTGATTAGAGCACGTAGACCTAAGATGAACTTTGAGGATTAGTATAGAAGAAATTCCTAGAATTTTGGTATTGTAGAGATTTTGTGAGTTTTCCGAGCAATACATCCCTGTCTGGATACGAGCAGGTAGAGGAGGCTCTGGGACAGATGTACCTAGGGGTAAAACTCAAAAACACCACTTTGATATAGACTCGAACGGGAACTGGTGCACGATAACGGGCCTTGCTGCACTCTTGGTTACGACACTCCCGGGGGATATGCTTAGGATAACTCTAATTTTCTTTAAAAATCACTATGAAGGGTTTATGAGTATATACTTCCTCAAAGAAAAATTCTTATGATTATGGATTATATCCATAAATAGTTCAATTTATGTTAAGTGTTTTGTAAGTATGGGATTATGTATTTTGATTCATAAACTGATCTAGTTTATACCAGTTTTTAGAAATGGAGCCTAGTGGAAGAAATGGAAACCATATCAATGCACGCACTCCATGTAGGGATTTCCCTCCTGCTCAAGATAATTATAGTGGAGCTGGTGATGCAACCGGTGCCGGTCAGCTAATCACCATACTAGGACAACTTACTCAGGTTATGAATAATAACCTTACCCGTATGGAGCACCCTGATCCACAGTGCGGAGGATCAATGTTAGATCGATTCATGAGGCAACAAACACCAACTTTCAATGGGAGTACAAATACCTTAGTAGCTGAGCAATGGATAAATTCCCTAGAGAAAATATTTCAGGCTTTGGGGAGTAGTGAAAGGGAAAAAGTTATCATGGCAGTTTATCGACTCACTGGAGATGCTGATAAATGGTGGTCATTGATTCAAAACATGAAGGAAGATGATGGAGTATCAAATATGGAATGGAGGGAGTTCAAAGATCTGTTTTCAGAAAAATACTTTCCTCGCGACCATCGAGCAGATATGGAAAGGCAATTTCTGAGTCTGAGACAGAAGGAGGATTAGAATGTCTCAAAGTATGAGGCTAACTTTACAAGGTTAGCAAGGTATGCTGGAGATTATTTACATAACCCAAGAAGTAAGATTGATCATTTCTTTGATGGGTTAAAACCATTTCTCCATCGAGCATTAGTCTCACAATCCTTTTCATCATACGAAGACATTGTCTCTTGTGCTATCAAGACTGAAAAGGAATTCTCTAAGTCTTATGACTTTAAAGAAAAGAAAGATAGGAAGAGACCTGCTGATCAATCTGGGAATGGAAATAAGGGGATGAAGGTAAAGGTTGAATATTCATCCTGTGGTAAATGTGGGAAGAAACACCCCAGTACTTTCATGAAGTGAATGGGATTCTGTTACAAGTGTGGTGAAAAAGGCCACCAAGCTCGTGATTGCAAGGGGAAGAAGGAAGCTACCAATGTTCAGTGCTACAATTGTAGGGAGATGGGACATTATACAAATGAATTTCCTAAGCGTCAGGAGAACTTACCTCAGAAAAGGTCAAGGGATAAAGGCCAAGCTTATGCTATCACTACTGCTGAGGTAGAAGCTCCGAAAGACGTGGTGGAAGGTAATTTAATGGTTTCCTCAAGTTTAGCAAATGCATTATTTGATTCTGGATCATCTCATTGTTTCATATCTTCCCAGTTTTCTAAGAAAATTAGATATTTCCAATTTGATTTAACAAGGGAGTGGCAAGCTAAAACTCCTAAGGGAAGTATCATTGCAACAATGTTTTGTGAATCAGTCCCCATTAGAGCACATAAATGTTCTTTATCTGCTGATCTCATCGTTATACCTATGATTGAGTTCAATATAATCCTCGGTATGGACTGGCTTTCGGACTATGATGCGATGATTTATTGTAAGAAGAAAGTGGTTACGATTCTTGATGATGATGATAAGGAACACCTTATCTTTAGAGAAGAATCGTAACCATCTAATTCTTATC
The DNA here is from genome assembly GCA_963277665.1 of Viscum album. Lineage (NCBI taxonomy): Eukaryota > Viridiplantae > Streptophyta > Magnoliopsida > Santalales > Viscaceae > Viscum > Viscum album. The sequence goes on along the minus strand of OY728119.1, from coordinate 1,317,278,680 downwards.
TAGATCCACCCCCAGTAGCTCAACTAAATTCAATTATTGGGGAGGAAGAGAATGAAATAACTATGGGTGAGGAAAGGAATGTTCAAATAGAGGATGTACCTATTTTGAAAGAATATGTAGATGTATTTCCAGAAGATTTACCTGGACATCCTCCAGAACGAGAAGTTGAGTTTTCCATTGATTTAATTCCTGGATCAAGGCCTATATCAAAGACCCCTTATAGAATGAACACTATAGAATTAGTTGAACTAAAGAAACAACTAGAGGAATTGAGTAATAAGGGATTTATTCTCCCTAGTGTTTCTCCATGGGGATCCCCCGTTCTTTTTGTTAAAAAGAAATATGGATCTATGAGGTTATGTGTCGACTACAGGGAGATCAATGCTATAACAATAAAGAACAAGTATCCCCTACCTCGAATTGATGATTTATTTGACCAACTGCATGGATATCAATACTTTTCAAAGATTGACCTTCGATCTGGATACCATTAGTTGTGTGCAAAGAAGGAAGACATTCCGAAGACAACATTTCGAACCAGGTACGAGCATTAAGAGCTTACTATAATGCCTTTTAGATTGACTAATGCACCCTCTGTATTCATGGATATGATGAATAGAGTTTTCAAGGAGTATCTCAATGAATTTGTGGTGGTATTTATTGATGATATCTTGGTATACTAAAAAATCTATGAAGATCCTGAAAATCACTTGCGCATTATCTTGAAGACTCTGAGAAGACATGAATTATATGGGAAGTTTAGTAAGTGTGAATTCTGGCTTCAGGAGATTTCTTTTCTTGGCCATATTGTCTCTAAATATGGAATCTTTATTGATCCTTATAAGATAAAGGCAATCCAAGAATGGCCAGCACCAATGAGTATAACTGAGGTACATGGTTTTATTGGTTTAGCAGGTTATTATCGACGTGTCGTCCATAATTTTGCCCGATTGGCGAACCCATTAACGAAGCTCACACGTAAAGGGGTTAAATTTGTTTGGAAAAAAGAGTGTGAAAAATGTTTCGAAGAACTGAAGAGAAGATTAGTCAATGCTCCTATATTGACTCTACCATCGAGGAATGATGGGTTCGTTATTTATAGTGATGCATCGAAGAAAGGACTTGGTTGTGTCCTTATGTAGAATGATAAGGTTATTGCCTATGCATCACGACAGTTAAAAATTCATGAACAAAACTATCCTACTCATGATATCGAGTTAGCAGCTGTGATCTTTGCTTTGAAGATATGGAGGCACTACCTCTATGGTGAAAAATGTGAGATTTATACTGATCACAAGAGTTTAAAGTATATTTTCTCACAAAAAGAAATCAACATAAGGTAAAGGAGATGGCTTAAATTACTCAAGGATTATGATCACAAGATACACTACCACCTGGGGAAGGAAAAAAAGGTGGCAGATGCTTTGAGCAGAAAAGATCATGGAGTTTTGAACAATATGAGAATGGAAAGGGATCCAATTTTCATGGATCTAGTGAAGATGGAAATGGGAATAACCAGGGAAGGTGAAACATCAATGCTTTTTCAAATGGTTGCCAAACTATCTTTACTAGAAAGGATTAAGAGTTCTCAGACCGATGATGAAGAATTTCAAAAGAAGATTAAAGCTGTGAATGATGGGAGATTGAGAAACATTGTGTATGAAGATGGAATTTTGAAATTTGGGAAGAGACTTTGTGTTCCTGATATACCTGATCTAAAAAGGGAATTGCTGGATGATGCTCATAGTTCCAATTTCTCTATACATACTGGGAGCACCAAAATGTATAGAGATTTGAAGTAACATTTTTGGTGGGACAACATGAAGAGGGATATTGCTGATTTTGTGTCAAGATGTATGGTTTGTCAACAAGTGAAAGCTGGTAGGCAACAGCCTGGAGGAGTCATGCAACCTCTTCCCATACCGGAGTGGAAATGGGACAATATTACGATGGACTTTGTCATGGGACTACCAAAGAATCCTAGAAGGAACGATGAAATATGGGTTATTGTTGATCGTCTTACCAAGTCAGCACATTTTCTTGCTATAAGAGAAGATCTACCCCTGGAACGTCTAGCAAGACTATATATTACTGAAGTTGTGAGACTTCATGGAGTACCCCTATCGATTGTTTCTGATCGTGATCCCCATTTTACTTCAAGATTCTAGAAAAGTTTTCAGAAATCCCTAGATACTGAACTTCATTTGAGAACTTCTTACCACCCTCAGACAGACGGACAATCAGAACGGACTATTCAAACCTTATAAGACATGTTGAGATCTTGCTCACTTTACTTTCAGGGTATGTGGGATCAGTATTTACCTCTGGTAGAATTTTCCAATAAAATAGCTTCCATTCGAGTATTCAAATGGCACCATATGAAGCGTTATACGGAAAGAGATGTCGCACACCAACCTGTTTTGATGACGTTGGTGAAAGAAAACTTGTAGGTCTAGAACTAGTGGAGGAAATGATGGAAAAGGTGAAGGTAATCCAAAATCACATCAAAGTAGCTCAAAGTAGGCAAAAGAGATATGCCGATAATCGAAGGAAGGATTTGGAATTTCAAGTCGGTGATCATGTTTTCCTGAAGGTATCTCCATGGAAGGGAGTCATACATTTTGGTAATAAAGGTAAATTGAGTCCCAGGTACATCAGACCTTTCGAAATTCTAGAACGAATTGGGGCTGTAGCTTACCGATTGGCAATGCTTTCAAGTCTCTCTAAAGTTCACGATGTGTTCCACGTATCTCTATTGAGGAAATACATGCCTGACCCAACGCATGTACTCACCTATGAAGAATTAGAACTGGAACCTGATCTGTCTTATTGCGAAGAGCCCGTCAGGATTCTTGATACGAGAGAACAAGTACTGAGAAACCGGACGGTGTGTCTGGTAAAAGTTTTGTGGAGAAACCATAATATGGAAGAGGCAACGTGGGAACCTGAGGAACTTATGATGAAGAACCACCTGAGTCTTTTCATGCGGTAGTATTCTGGAAATTTCGAGGACGAAATTATTTGAAGGAGGGGAGAATGTAACACCCCAAGCTTCTACGGTACGCTTCTCTTTGAATAATGCGATAGCGTGTGTTGTACGAAACATCGAGTTCTAACACACCACAACCAATCAAACTAGCCGTTATGAATAGTAATACCTACTTTTTAAAATTATATATATATATTATTTCTAAATTAACTTCATTTTTGGATTCAGAATATCGAAATTATCCTAAGTTGAATTTTTCTGAGAACGTCCAATTTTTATGAATAGTGAAAAATACTTAAAAACAACTTTTTTAATCAAAATAATTTATAGTGATAATTTATATTATTTAGTGATTTTATAGTATAATTAGAATATATTTTTACCATTTTATCCAATGGTGTTCATTATAATTAATTTCACTTTGAAATTGGACCTAAACAATTGTCAATCTTTTGATATATATTGTTTCTTAAAAACACGCTATTTGTTGTAACAGTGGGAATTAATTATAAAATTAATTAATGCAAATTATATGTTGAAATTTTTTTAAAATAGACATCATTTTTGAATTCGGAATATCAATTTTATCTTAGGGTGAAATTTTGGCATTGTTCTGAAAAACTTTAATTTTTGATGAATAGTGAAACTACTAAGTGGTAGTTAAAAAACTGAATTTTTCATAAAACTTAATTTTACCACTTCTGTGAATGGAATTTCGAAAATCCCAGAGACACGGTTAATATCAAGATGTAAAATGTGGTTCAATGAGATGAAAATAATTTTTGGTGAATAGTAATTTTTTACTTTTATTTACCACGGTTAAAAGTAAATAGGGTAATTAAGGGTAAAAATGATATTAATATTACCCTAACACATGTCCTAATTCTATTGGACAAGTGTATCTTGACCAAAAACAACCTTAGGAATAAAATATTATCATTTAGGTCCACTTGGATTAGATTAGGACATTTATTATTATTTAATTCAAAGAAGAGTTAAAAGAGTTAAAATCAAAGTTTATTTACTAAAACATTTTTAATATAGGGTTATACATAAGATATATTCGAGTGTAAATATTCATTATAAAGATAAAACGATTTTCTAAACAATGATACATTATTTATAATTTTTAGACATTAAATAATTTAATTTATTTATGACACAATGATGATGCATTAATTACCTTAATAGTGACAAATTAAAATAATTGATATTATAAATACACAAATAAATATAATTTGAGACTTTTTATGAATTATACTAATTTTATAAGTTACTATGACATGTTAGGAATGATTTAATTAATGTTTTTCGAATTAATCATTCTGTTATGAGTTTCACAAAAATCAACTATTGAATAGGGTCAAAATTGACATAAACGAGTTTTTAAAACAAATATTATATTATTAATTGATATTAAATTCCCAAAAATCTAAGGTTCGGCCAAGAGACTTATATAATGATAGTTGTATCATTAATGGACCACTTAGGGGTCGCTTGGATGTATATAGTAAGTTTATTAACTATATAATATAAAAATACAAAGTGACATGGTAAATGTCAAACTAATTAACTAAGAGTTAATACTTAAAGATAAGGTTAATATAGTAACCCAAACCTGTCTAAATTCTATTGGTTGAATGTTTTTTGACCTATCCAAACCTTAACAGTTAAATAATCAAATTTGGAGCCATTAGAAACCGAATATGAATTTATTATAAATTAATATTTCTAGCTTTTTTCAAAGGTGCCCCTCACCCCTCTTATAAAAAGGCACTCCTCCTTCTCAGTTCTTCACACCTTCAAAGCCTTTTGGTTCGGCCAAACTCTACCCAAATACTCTCCCAACTTCACTCACTATAACCTAGAGGCCTTAGTTTGATCCGAATGAGAACCTAAGGATCCCTTTTGATCAAATCAAAAGGAAGAACCCGAAGAAGAGGTAATGATTTCACCACCCTTTTGCATGTTCCTTTCTTCTTCCACTTCTTCTTCCTTTGTTATTACCATTATAAAATAATAAATCCAGTATCATATATATACTGTGATGTTATTATAAATATGGTACAACCATATTCAGTATTCTATCCACCCTTTGAATAACATGTCACCATACGTGTGTACGTACGGCTTACCGTCTCCACGTCGTGGTGTAATTGTTATTCAATATATTATTATTTGGATGGGTATAATAATGATGTGTAACTCATATAAATAATAAATATAACATGTTAAGTATTATTGATATATGATATACCATCCATTTATATATCATTTTAATATCAAAAGAATGATATTTTCGCTCGGGCGTACGTACAGACTACCGTCTCCACGAACACGATGAGATTCATTCTCCATCGTATCCATTCAAGTATAATTATCATTTCATGATTTAAAAATGATGTTTAAGTACTTGATATCATTCTGGATATGAATAATATACAACCTATCCATTACAAAAATGGATTATGTAACAAAACATATAAAAGAAAACGAGTAAGTTAACACCCGAAACAACGATAATACTAAGATATTATTAACATATCAATGTTAAAATATCATATATGATATCATATTAATGTATATGATTCTTGTATAATTTAATAAAAATTATTTCACCATTATACAGGAGGTTAACCTACCCCAACCAAGGAAAAGTACAAGGTAAGGGTTTATTTCACAATCTCTTCATTATCCGAGGTTGTTTATACGTAATAATCTACTGGGATCTCTTTATCATCCACATCCATGTTTCTTAAAAATGATTTTAAAAACATTTTTACTATTTACTAGAATATGGTTTAAAGTCATTTATACCATTGTTTGACTTTTTATAAGAGGTTTATAAAGGAATCTTTCCATATTTTTCCAAACAAGGTTCTTTTAAACCTTTTCGACAGAATTAAGGTACAAATGTTTTTTTAACTCATACGGCGAGTGCGGCTATTTTTCACCGTTATAAAATCTTCGAAGATTCCCTTACAAGATTATAAAAATATTTTCAAAGAAAATGTTTTATTTTATAAATATATGACTCTTAAATGATTTCAAAAATAGAAAGAGATATTTCTCTAAAAAGAGTTTTGATTTCATCTATGTCAACATCCTTTGATGGATTTTACGCTTATTTAAAGTTGATTTATTATGATACAAAACTTCTATATTTTATTGAAGGTTTTGTGATATATTTGACTGTGGATGTGCTATTTTTATACCATTCATGGTTTATGGTGAAAGTATTGACATTATGTATGCTAGTTTTAATACGAATGTTTATGTTATGTTTAAACCTTTTCATATGGGGATACATTGGACTTAATATGTGATGGGTGGAGCCCGCTATAGCTCCTCAATGCATCGGTAGGTCTCATGAGACAAACTAGTGTCTTGGCACAGGGCCTTGGAAAAATCTTATTTGTAGTCTTGGTACGAGGCCTTGGATATGTGGTTATGATAGTCTGGCATTATGCATTCCATCATTATGAAAGTTGTTATTTATATTACATGTGATTATTCGATTAGTAGAATATCCATGTGAATAAGTAAATGGAATTATTTCATTTTATTTTTTCCATACAATGTTGAAGTTAAAGTTTAAAAGGCTTTTGTTTTAGTTATACATTGCCTTAAATGTTTATTCTTATTTATGAAAGTTTCTGCTATATTGTTATCCTTACTTGGCATTTGAGCTCACCCCTTTTCTATGTTTTATTTTTCTCAGGATGTGAAGAAGTAAATTATGAATGACCTGCAGGGATATTATGAAGAAATAATAGTGTGGATTATGGAGACAATATGTTGTTGTATTAGTTTTTCACTTCATGATGTAATGTAAAAATTTATGAATATATCTATTGTTTCCAAGGCTACTAAACCAATCGGTCTTTCGAGATTTGATCTTTCTTGTGATCATGCCAATGTTATGTAATAATGCACCGACTCTGGGTAACTGGGGTCGGGGCGTTACATATAGTCATTTGAATAATACATCAAAACAACTAAAAATTTCATGAATTCCTCTTCCTAGATTCCTTTTCCATTTTTGGATTATATTATACAATTCATTTATATCACTATTTCACATAATTGATGCTTCCAACTGCATAAAAAAATTATGTGGATGAATACAAACCTTCTCTAACTTAAATTTACTACCATTAACATCCTAGAATTTGCTCTTATAAACATTTAGAGATAGATTTATCACAAATACATCAAAATTGTACTCAGCTTAAATGAATTACATTGTTTCTTTCTCAATGGGATAGAGGGGAATATATTCTTCCACATTGGTCAACACTCCATCTCTATGAGATTCACACTCTAAAAAACCATAATATGAAAAATTTTGTGATGGGGTTTTAGAAGAAAAATATATATTGATTCTATGAATCCCAGAATATGATAGACTATATTATTATACATTCTAGTTAGAGACCCTAATCTAGTATACAATAATATCATTTCTTTTTCCTTCATCAATTCTAACTGGAATAACTTTGCATTTCCAGTGGAACATTTTAGTAAAATTCCCTTGTTGGTTGAAAATATAGAAAATGTATGATGAAGAATATATGTGAACCTATAATTTATACATGTACAATCCTTCAATTTCATTCGAGGTTGAAATAAATGGGTGTTTCAATATTTAAAACTCCATGAAAATAATCATGGTGATATGGTGATAAAAATATTGAGTTCTATGGTCTAAACCCCCATAATTTCCAATCCTATTTCTAATCACACTATGGATAGAATTTTTTTTAAAATGGATGGTTGAGATATAAAGTCTTTAAAAAACCATTTATTGGGATAATCATGCATCAAAAGATAGTCTAAAGACCAATATGATAGTAGAAATGAATATAATTGAAAAAATGATTAGTGGAAGACATAGAAGTAATCATGTTTTCATCTCTGAGGAAATTTATGACAATTTTCCAAGAGTCAATTAGTGCCACCATTATGTACAATCTAAATCCCCCTTAATCCATTTATGGACTTGTCAAAAGTCTTGATCTAGGGCTGGGAATATCTAAACCTGTCTAATGGAAAGAATATATATAGGGACAATGAATCTGATCACAAAGAAATGGTATGAATAATATTGGAAGGACCATTAAAAAGGTTAATACCATTAGGTACACTAATGAAGGGGTGAGGGGGATAGTTGTAAGAAGATATATTCATGAAAGGAATAAAACTTTGTGAACGAAAGAACCAGTGGTCAAATTAGAGCCCTAACGAGTGTGGTAGTGGGAGGTTTGATTACTATGTTATAGAAGGTATAGTTATTACAAAAGTTCCATAATATAATATAATACAAACTCGATTACCAGATAAAAATAACACATCCAAAATACATATAATTGAGAATACTGATGGCACAAGTGTGGTCATTATACTGAAATCACTATTCAAATATCTACCATTTCTATAATCTAGATCTACCCTAAAAGAAGAATCCACAATTTATATAATGATATAGGACTACATAGGTGAAGAAAAAAAATGTATACATTTAGTGTGGAGAAATAATTATCATTACAATTTTCCAAATTATTGAGTTGAATCCATGGATAAAAATTTTCTACAAACATGATCAATAAACACTGGTTAAATAAAATAATTATAACAACAAATCTTATCCAATCATAAAAATGTTATAATGAAAAATTATCAAGACACCCTTATACTACATTAAAAATTCTCACTAAATAATAATGATTTCATATAATCATAGATTTACTCACACTTCATTAAGATAAGAATAAAATAGGGCCCCTATGAACTAAATCCAACTAGAGATGTTATAGGTACTGTAATATTTGTTTGTTATCCATATAATTAAAGCGTAAAATACAGTCATCACATTGTAGTCATCCATTCCCACCACATCTTAAATATTGTAATTCTTATAACATACTAGTATGTGGTAGTCAAAAAATATAAATGAAATCTTCAAACTAATGTTGTCTTCACAAACCTTTATAGTTTTCCAACCAAATGATTACCCATATATTCTACTTACTTAAATGATATATGAGAACACATATCTACTATTATTTCATTATAAATAGTAGAGGAATATATATCTCCACTAATATCCCAATAGAACAAATAATGGTAATCTTGTTTACCTCAAACTCACTATTTCAGGTTAAAAGGATAAAATACTTTGTATAATTTTTAACCTCAGTCCCATAACTGTTAGAGATAAAGAGTATAAAAAATTAGGTGAATAATCATCCATAAAAATTCATAGTCTCCTCAATATTCTAGAAATAATATATAATATATGTTACTTGAGATTTTTAAAATTATCCAATAATAGCTTTCGTGGAAGAATTTTAATAGGCACACAGTTTTAAATCTTTCATGTTTAATGATTTTTGGAAGAGTTGTGTAACAGCCCAAGATTTTATAAAAAAATATTCTTTTTAATTTTATTAATGTCTTGTGTTGTACGCTACACCAAAAGGAGCTTGCACAACACGCATCCTTGTCTTGCCTTGCATTACACGCAATCGCGACCTTCCTCGATAGCGTGTGTGATACGCAATACCGAGTTTCACTAAACAACGATGTGCTATTAGAATATTATTAAAACTAGTCGTTATGAATAGTAATAACCACTTTTTAAAATTCTGTAAATCTTATTTTTCAAAATGAACTTCATTATTGGATTCGGAGTATCGAATTTAGCCTAAGGTGAAATTTTGGTACTTTTCGGATAACTTTCATATTCTGATGAATAGTGAAAAATTACTAAATTATAATTAAAAACAACCTTTTTAATCGAAATAATTAATAGTGATAAATTATTAATTTGAGTGGTTTTAAAGTATATTTAGAATATATTTTTACAATTTAATACAATGTTGGTCATTGGTTGTAATTTCACATTTAAACCAGACATAATCAAGTGTCAATCTTTTGATATATATTGTTTCCTAAAAACACGTTATTTATTTTAACAGCGGGATTTAATTATAAAATTAATTAATGCAACTTCTATGTTATGAATTTGGTAAAATAGGTTTCATTTTTGAATTCGGAATATGAAATATAGCTTAGGATGAAATTTTGGCATTGTTCTGAAAAACATCAATTTTTGATGAATAGTGAAACTACTAAGTGGTAGTTAAAAAAACTGAATGTTTCATAAAACTTAATTTTGCCGCTTCTGTGAATGGAATTTCGAAAATCCGAGAGACACGGTTAATATCAAGGACTAAAATGTGGTTCAATGAGATGAAAATAATTTTTTGGTGAATAGTAACTTTTTACTTTTTTTACCGCGGTTAATAGTAAATAGGGTAACTAAGGGTAAATATGATATTACTATTACCCTAAAACATGTCCTAATTCTATTGGACAATTGTAATTCGACCAAAAACAAACTTAGGAATAAAATATGACCATTTAGGCCCACTTGGATTAGATTAGGACATTTATTATTAATTTATTTAAAGAAAGGTTAAAATAGTTAAAATCAACGTTTAATAAGTAAATCATTTTGCATATGGGGTTATACATAAGATAAATTCGATTGTAAATATTCATTAGAAAGCTACAAAGATATCCTACATGATGGTATTTTATTTGTAATTTTTAGACATAAAATAATTTAATTTATTTATGACACAACGATGATGCAGTAATTATCTTATTAATGAAATATTGACATAATTGATGTTATAAACACCAAAATAAATGTAATTTGAGATTTTTTTATGAATTCCACTAATTTTCTAGGTTACTATGATATATTAATGTTGATTTAATCAACTTGGTTCGAACATTTAATTCTGTTATGACTTTCACAAAAATCATATATCAAATAGTGTCAAAATTGACACAAAATAGTTTTTAAATCAAATATTATATTATTAATTGTTATTGTATTCCTAAAAATATAAGGTTCGGCAAAATGACTTAGATAAGGATATATATATTAATAATAAACAATTTGGGGTTCGTTTGACATGTTATAGTAAGTGTATTAACCATATAGTGAAAGAAAACAAAAAGACATGGTAAAAGTTAAATTATTTAACTTAGAGTTAAATCTAATTGATAAGGTTAAAATAATATCCTAAACTTGTCTAAATTCTATTGGTTGATAGGATTTCGACCCATACCCACTTTAGCTTCGAAATAAGACCCTTTGGAACCATTATAAACTGATTTTGACTTTAATATAAAATAATATTTTGAGATATTCCTAAGGTGCCCCTCTCCTCCCCTATAAAAGGACACCTCCTCCCCCTCCTCCTCACACCAATTTGAGCACTCAAGCTCGGCCAACCCCTGCCAATTTCTCCTCTCCACTTCCCTAGAAACATCCTAGAGGTTCTGGTCTTCCTCCAAGACCAATTTTAGTGCCCTAAGAGGAGGTCTCAAAGAGGCACTTCAAAGAAGAGGTAATTACCGTTACCAATTCTTTCATCTTTATTTCTTCTTCCACTTCTTCTTCTTAGGTTGTTTCATTATGAAGTAATAACATCAGTATCACTCATATACTGATATTTTATTATAAGTATGAAACAAACCTATTTCACCATCTATCCATCCTACGGAGAAAGAAATCACCGCGCGTGCGTACGTACGGAATACCGTCTCCACGCCGTGGTGTAATCTATTTTCCACCACCACCTTACATGGATGGGTATAATGGTGTAAAGAATAACTATACATAGTTATTACAACATCATATTGATTCTTATATATTGTATAATCCACTCCAATTCAATTCAATATTTATAGAAATGATATCATCGCTCGTGCGTACATACGGAATACCGTCTCCACGACGCGATGAGAGTCATTCTCCATGTTAACCATTTAAGAATGATTATAATGTATATATAAGAAATAATAATGAAATATATGACATTATAAAGCTACTGGATTTATGTATATATATACATATGTATGTCATCTACTTACTTCCATTTCAAGACAATAAGGAAGGGAAACAACATTCATGCGTACGTACGGACTACCGTCTCCATGAACGTTGTTTTTCATTTTATTTATCTACCTATTATATATATATATATACTGAATATATATGATATATAAATCATATTTTATATTCTGGAAGTAAGTAAATCATGATATATGTAATAATGATGTCAAGAACAACAAGTCAAAACACCTACGATAAATGAAACGATTTTACCCAAAACGCTTCTTTAACATGGAATTTACAAAAGAACGGGTAATATAATGTCATAAGTGAACCATATATGATATCATAACAATGAATATGATTCTGTAATAAGTCAATAACATGATTTAAATCATTATACAGGAGGTTCGGACAGTTACAAAGCAAGTCGGACCTAAGGTAAGGGAAATATCACAATCTCATTTTTATCCGAGATTGTTTATTCGTAAGTATTTAATGGGGTGTATTTTATCATCCACATCCATGTTTCATCAATATGTAATATTATTTCCATCCACCTACAATTTTTTAAATCCAATTTTACCCTTCGATTAGTTTTTAGTAAAGAATATAAAAGGAATCTTTTGTCGTTTTTCCGTACGAGGTACTTCTTGACTTTTCCGACAAAAGTACGAAGAATGTTTTTTTTAACTTATACGACATGAATGGATTTTTAAAACAAAATTTCCAAGAATCTTCCTTTACAAGTTTTCAAGTTTATTTTTAATCAACTTCTTTTATTTTAAAGTTGTATGGCATGTTATGAAAGGAAAAATGTTTTTGAAGAAGAAAGGATATTTTCCTCAAGAATGGAGTTCAAGTGTTTTATCAAAATTATTTTCCATCAAAGATAATAAAGGGTTCTGTTTTTATCCCTATTATTAAATTGATTTGATCATGTTGTGATGGAATTATTTTTATGAATTCCTTTATCTTATATGAGTTGTTTTATGATGTCATGTCGTTTAAGAATCCCATTTTTATTACATGGGTTATGCTATGATGTATGTTTTATGATTATGTGGCACACATAAGAAAGGATTCATTATAAGATGGGTGGGACCTATATCTCCCTCCAATGCATTGGGTAAAGATTTTATATCTCATGAGATAGACATGGCTGGAACGGAAGGTTATTTCGGTTCAGTGATACAGGACTGAAACGAGGAGTGAACTCGGTTCAGAAAGGGACTTTGTCCACTAAGATAGTCTTGGCAATGAGTCATGACTAACAAGAAATGATTTTCCATGATTATGTGTGCATGCCACAAAGTTTCAAGTTTTATTTTATGATTATGGGGATCTCATTTTCAATTCTATGATTTATCCCATGTTATGATATTATGAGCTCTTTTGCAGGTCAAGATTTCCAAAAGCTACGTTCTTATGTATATGATGTGATTGATATTTCTTTTGTTTACCCTTACTGAGCATTTGAGCTCACCCTTTTTTGTTTTTCTTTCCCCAGGATATAAATAAAGGTTTTAGGTAAAAAAAAGGGGAAGATCATTATGGGAGATATTGAAGATCTTTCACCACGTTTAGAAGATTACGTTCCGAGTTTCCAAAGACACTAAACTATTACGATCCTTGTGTGTGTGTTTTTGTTATGTACTAAGTATTCCGCAAAAGTAATGTAATGTCCATGTACGATAAGCTTCGGGTCATTATAGTTGGTATCAGAGGAAAGGTTTAGTCAACCTTTGGAAACTAGGATGCGAGAACTTTAGTGAGATCCCTAGAGATATTTCTAAGGTATGTCTAGGGATGTCCCTAGGGATAAGTATACGTATAGGTTATAGTAATAGAATTACGCTAACGATCATAGAATTAAACCTAAGATGTTGGATATTGAAGGTACTCCCCCTTTATTATGTTGTTTTCCCTAGCATGATTTTTGCCTCTCACACTATTTTTTTTGGGTTTTAGAAAATGGCTGGAAACAAGATGATTCACGATAATGGAGGATATGATGGACAATGGAATGATATTCTTCATAATGAAATGGGATTTGGAAGTCCAAACATAATTATTATGCCGAATCAGCAATCTCATAATATGATCAATAAAGTAAAATTTGGTAAGTTTCCTGACTCGGCTAATAAGAGAAAGATGGAGTTTCATGATGATCATAGAGGAAAGAAAGTTCAATTTCCCCTATGTAATTCATGTGGGAAGAGGCATCAAGGAGAATGTTTCAAAGGAACTGGAAGATGCTTTGGGTGTGAAAAAGAAGGACACAAAGCAAGTAAGTGCAAAGGAAAAGGTTCAGTTAACACCATGGATGAGGATAATGGTATTGCTACGACATCAAAAATGGTTAAGTGTTTTAAATGTGGAATGTATGGGCATTATGCAAACCAATGTCCTAAGGGAAAGACTAATGAAGAGAATCAGTATGGCCATATGGGTAGTATTTATGTGGATGATGATGAAGAGACTACAAATGATATGTGAGATGAAAGAATTGTTGAAGCTCGGTTAATGGTTTAAGAATGTAGTGGAATGATTACATGTTTATCATGTGTAATGTTGTATAAGTAATCTCATGGTACTATGGAATAAAGAGACATGTAAGGATTGTTACATTGTTGTCTGATTAATGTTACCAGTAACCATGAAAGGTTATTCAGATACTTTTGGAAAGTATATGATAAGTGCATAATGAAAGGATAAGAAGATAATGAGATGTTTGATTGTATTCATGAGCTCATGATTGATATAAGGACTAAGTGATATCATGGTTTGAGTATAAATAATTTTGAGGATTTTGGTATGTGTAAAGTGTTAACTTTTAACTGCATTCATGTTTTCACTAAGGTTCAATGGGTATTCAAGAGTATACATGATTAAGGACTTTGAATGTTTGGAATGTGACCAACAAAACATATCTTATGATATATGGGGATCAACGATGATATTAAATCTCTGGTAATTGTTTTCACTATGTTATGAGAGTGGATTGCAATATTATGGATAAGCCTAAAGATTGGAATGGATTGTGTTAGACGTAAGTTAGTATTGTTTAAGGATAGAAATTTTTTTTCGATATTATTGATGGGATGTTATAGTAATATAGTTTTGGAAAAAGGACAACCTGCAGGACGGGCGACATCCCATCGCTTCGGACAAGGCTGTAGGAATCGAACCCACAACCGAAGTGCGACTGGCCTTTATCGCCTACCACTGGCCTACAGGAAGGCCCTGTTTAGTAGAAACTAGTTTTATTATATTAAGCAGTATGATATATGAAGTATAAGTCCATTTTAGGAACCATATATGATTAATCTCACTATAGATCGATTTATGCATATAATTTTTGCTAACCTTTTGTTTGAGACAGATGGAATGACCCGTCATTCTATCACATGATCTGCTAACACTTCACGAATAAGAAATTCAACTTCATTTATTTAAGAGATGAAGTGGAAATTGTTCAAGGCACGAACAACAGTGAGATTGTACCAAAATAAAGTAAGTATTTATTCTAATTCAAATTTTCAACTTTAGGGGAAATGATCTTGAAAACAAAAAATGTTGTCCTAGTGATCTTATACCTGATGAATCAGATGGTACCTTATATCATCACAAATCTATGGATTTGTGATTACTGGATTTTCCATAGTCATGTTCTCTACCACTCTCCATCAGAACATGATGGTTAGATTTCTCTTCCATATCCATATTTTCACCTATGTGGAAACCCAATGATTAGTTTATTTGGGTAACCATTACGTTTCATACTTTTGTTTTTTAAAGATTGGTTTTGATATTCCTTTTTACGATGTGGGTTTCTATTAAAGAAACTTTCGAATAGTAAACCATTTATAACCCCGACGAATTTCGAGGGCGAAATTCATTTTAAGGGGGGTAGAATGTAACAGCCCAAGATTTTATAAAAAAATATTCTTTTTAATTTTATTAATGTCTTGTGTTGTACGCTACACCAAAAGGAGCTTGCACAACACGCATCCTTGTCTTGCCTTGCATTACACGCAATCGCGACCTTCCTCGATAGCGTGTGTGATACGCAATACCGAGTTTCACTAAACAACGATGTGCTATTAAAATATTATTAAAACTAGTCGTTATGAATAGTAATAACCACTTTTTAAAATTCTGTAAATCTTATTTTTCAAAATGAACTTCATTCTTGGATTCGGAGTATCGAATTTAGCCTAAGGTGAAATTTTGGTACTTTTCGGATAACTTTCATATTCTGATGAATAGTGAAAAATTACTAAATTATAATTAAAAACAACTTTTTTAATCGAAATAATTAATAGTGATAAATTATTAATTTGAGTGGTTTTAAAGTATATTTAGAATATATTTTTACAATTTAATACAATGTTGGTCATTGGTTGTAATTTCACATTTAAACCAGACATAATCAAGTGTCAATCTTTTGATATATATTGTTTCCTAAAAACACGTTATTTATTTTAACAGCGGGATTTAATTATAAAATTAATTAATGCAACTTCTATGTTATGAATTTGGTAAAATAGGTTTCATTTTTGAATTTGGAATATGAAATATAGCTTAGGATGAAATTTTGGCATTGTTCTGAAAAACATCAATTTTTGATGAATAGTGAAACTACTAAGTGGTAGTTAAAAAAACTGAATGTTTCATAAAACTTAATTTTGCCGCTTCTGTGAATGGAATTTCGAAAATCCGAGAGACACGGTTAATATCAAGGACTAAAATGTGGTTCAATGAGATGAAAATAATTTTTTGGTGAATAGTAACTTTTTACTTTTTTTACCGCGGTTAATAGTAAATAGGGTAACTAAGAGTAAATATGATATTACTATTACCCTAACACATGTCCTAATTCTATTGGACAATTGTAATTCGACCAAAAACAATCTTAGGAATAAAATATGACCATTTAGGCCCACTTGGATTAGATTAGGACATTTATTATTAATTTATTTAAAGAAAGGTTAAAATAGTTAAAATCAAAGTTTAATAAGTAAATCATTTTGCATATGGGGTTATACATAAGATAAATTCGATTGTAAATATTCATTAGAAAGCTAAAAAGATATCCTACATGATGGTATTTTATTTGTAATTTTT
This sequence comes from Viscum album, assembly GCA_963277665.1. Taxonomy (NCBI): domain Eukaryota; kingdom Viridiplantae; phylum Streptophyta; class Magnoliopsida; order Santalales; family Viscaceae; genus Viscum; species Viscum album. Next base: position 1,317,261,647 of record OY728119.1, on the reverse strand, counting down.
AGACATAAAATAATTTAATTTATTTATGACACAACGATGATGCAGTAATTATCTTATTAATGAAATATTGACATAATTGATGTTATAAACACCAAAATAAATGTAATTTGAGATTTTTTTATGAATTCCACTAATTTTCTAGGTTACTATGATATATTAATGTTGATTTAATCAACTTGGTTCGAACATTTAATTCTGTTATGACTTTCACAAAAATCATATATCAAATAGTGTCAAAATTGACACAAAATAGTTTTTAAATCAAATATTATATTATTAATTGTTATTGTATTCCTAAAAATATAAGGTTCGGCAAAATGACTTAGATAAGGATATATATATTAATAATAAACAATTTGGGGTTCGTTTGGCATGTTATAGTAAGTGTATTAACCATATAGTTAAAGAAAACAAAAAGACATGGTAAAAGTTAAATTATTTAACTTAGAGTTAAATCTAATTGATAAGGTTAAAATAATATCCTAAACTTGTCTAAATTCTATTGGTTGATAGGATTTCGACCCATCCCCACTTTAGCTTCGAAATAAGACCCTTTGGAACCATTATAAACCGATTTTGACTTTAATATAAAATAATATTTTGAGATATTCCTAAGGTGCCCCTCTCCTCCCCTATAAAAGGACACCTCCTCCCCCTCCTCCTCACACCAATTTGAGAACTCAAGCTCGGCCAACCCCTGCCAATTTCTCCTCTCCACTTCCCTAGAAACATCCTAGAGGTTCTGGTCTTCCTCCAAGACCAATTTTAGTGCTCTAAGAGGAGGTCTCAAAGAGGCACTTCAAAGAAGAGGTAATTACCGTTACCAATTCTTTCATCTTTATTTCTTCTTCCACTTCTTCTTCTTAGGTTGTTTCATTATGAAGTAATAACATCAGTATCACTCATATACTGATATTTTATTATAAGTATGAAACAAACCTATTTCACCTTCTATCCATCCTACGGAGAAAGAAATCACCGCGCGTGCGTACGTACGGAATACCGTCTCTACGCCGTGGTGTAATCTATTTTCCACCACCACCTTACATGGATGGGTATAATGGTGTAAAGAATAACTATACATAGTTATTACAACATCATATTGATTCTTATATATTGTATAATCCACTCCAATTCAATTCAATATTTATAGAAATGATATCATCGCTCGTGCGTACATACGGAATACCGTCTCCACGACGCGATGAGAGTCATTCTCCATGTTAACCATTTAAGAATGATTATAATGTATATATAAGAAATAATAATGAAATATATGACATTATAAAGCTACTGGATTTATGTATATATATACATATGTATGTCATCTACTTACTTCCATTTCAAGACAATAAGGAAGGGAAACAGCGTTCATGCGTACGTACGGACTACCGTCTCCATGAACGTTGTTTTTCATTTTATTTATCTACCTATTATATATATATATATACTGAATATATATGATATATAAATCATATTTTATATTCTGGAAGTAAGTAAATCATGATATATGTAATAATGATGTCAAGAACAACAAGTCAAAACACCTACGATAAATGAAACGATTTTACCCAAAACGCTTCTTTAACATGGAATTTACAAAAGAACGGGTAATATAATGTCATAAGTGAACCATATATGATATCATAACAATGAATATGATTCTGTAATAAGTCAATAACATGATTTAAATCATTATACAGGAGGTTCGGACAGTTACAAAGCAAGTCGGACCTAAGGTAAGGGAAATATCACAATCTCATTTTTATCCGAGATTGTTTATTCGTAAGTATTTAATGGGGTGTATTTTATCATCCACATCCATGTTTCATCAATATGTAATATTATTTCCATCCACCTACAATTTTTTAAATCCAATTTTACCCTTCGATTAGTTTTTAGTAAAGAATATAAAAGGAATCTTTTGTCGTTTTTCCGTACGAGGTACTTCTTGACTTTTCCGACAAAAGTACGAAGAATGTTTTTTTTAACTTATACGACATGAATGTATTTTTAAAACAAAATTTCCAAGAATCTTTCTTTACAAGTTTTCAAGTTTATTTTTAATCAACTTCTTTTATTTTAAAGTTGTATGGCATGTTATGAAAGGAAAAATGTTTTTGAAGAAGAAAGGATATTTTCCTCAAGAATGGAGTTCAAGTGTTTTATCAAAATTATTTTACATCAAAGATAATAAAGGGTTCTGTTTTTATCCCTATTATTAAATTGATTTGATCATGTTGTGATGGAATTATTTTTATGAATTCCTTTATCCTATATGAGTTGTTTTATGATGTCATGTCGTTTAAGAATCCCATTTTTATTACATGGGTTATGCTATGATGTATGTTTTATGATTATGTGGCACACATAAGAAAGGATTCATTATAAGATGGGTGGGACCTATATCTCCCTCCAATGCATTGGGTAAAGATTTTATATCTCATGAGATAGACATGGCTGGAACGGAAGGTTATTTCGGTTCAGTGATACAGGACTGAAACGAGGAGTGAACTCGGTTCAGAAAGGGACTTTGTCCACTAAGATAGTCTTGGCAATGAGTCATGACTAACAAGAAATGATTTTCCATGATTATGTGTGCATGCCACAAAGTTTCAAGTTTTATGTTATGATTATGGGGATCTCATTTTCAATTCTATGATTTATCCCATGTTATGATATTATGAGCTCTTTTGCAGGTCAAGATTTCCAAAAGCTACGTTCTTATGTATATGATGTGATTGATATTTCTTTTGTTTACCCTTACTGAGCATTTGAGCTCACCCTTTTTTGTTTTTCTTTCCCCAGGATATAAAGAAAGGTTTTAGGTAAAAAAAGGGGGAAGATCATTATGGGAGATATTGAAGATCTTTCACCACGTTTAGAAGATTACGTTCCGAGTTTCCAAAGACACTAAACTATTACGATCCTTGTGTGTGTCTTTTTGTTATGTACTAAGTATTCCGCAAAAGTAATGTAATGTCCATGTACGATAAGCTTCGGGTCATTATAGTTGGTATCAGAGGAAAGGTTTAGTCAACCTTTGGAAACTAGGATGCGAGAACTTTAGTGAGATCCCTAGAGATATTTCTAAGGTATGTCTAGACATGTCCCTAGGGATAAGTATACGTATAGGTTATAGTAATAGAATTACGCTAACGATCATAGAATTAAACCTAAGATGTTGGATATTGAAGGTACTCCCCCTTTATTATGTTGTTTTCCCTAGCATGATTTTTGCCTCTCACACTATTTTTTTTGGGTTTTAGAAAATGGCTGGAAACAAGATGATTCACGATAATGGAGGATATGATGGACAATGGAATGATATTCTTCATAATGAAATGGGATTTGGAAGTCCAAACATAATTATTATGCCGAATCAGCAATCTCATAATATGATCAATAAAGTAAAATTTGGTAAGTTTCCTGACTCGGCTAATAAGAGAAAGATGGAGTTTCATGATGATCATAGAGGAAAGAAAGTTCAATTTCCCCTATGTAATTCATGTGGGAAGAGGCATCAAGGAGAATGTTTCAAAGGAACTGGAAGATGCTTTGGGTGTGGAAAAGAAGGACACAAAGCAAGTAAGTGCAAAGGAAAAGGTTCAGTTAACACCATGGATGAGGATAATGGTATTGCTACGACATCAAAAATGGTTAAGTGTTTTAAATGTGGAATGTATGGGCATTATGCAAACCAATGTCCTAAGGGAAAGACTCATGAAGAGAATCAGTATGGCCATATGGGTAGTATTTATGTGGATGATGATGAAGAGACTACAAATGATATGTGAGATGAAAGAATTGTTGATGCTCGGTTAATGGTTTAAGAATGTAGTGGAATGATTACATGTTTATCATGTGTAATGTTGTATAAGTAATCTCATGGTACTATGGAATAAAGAGACATGTAAGGATTGTTACATTGTTGTCTGATTAATGTTACCAGTAACCATGAAAGGTTATTCAGATACTTTTGGAAAGTATATGATAAGTGCATAATGAAAGGATAAGAAGATAATGAGATGTTTGATTGTATTCATGAGCTCATGATTGATATAAGGACTAAGTGATATCATGGTTTGAGTATAAATAATTTTGAGGATTTTGGTATGTGTAAAGTGTTAACTTTTAACTGCATTCATGTTTTCACTAAGGTTCAATGGGTATTCAAGAGTATACATGATTAAGGACTTTGAATGTTTGGAATGTGACCAACAAAACATATCTTATGATATATGGGGATCAACGATGATATTAAATCTGTGGTAATTGTTTTCACTATGTTATGAGAGTGGACTGCAATATTATGGATAAGCCTAAAGATTGGAATGGATTGTGTTGGACGTAAGTTAGTATTGTTTAAGGATAGAAATTTTTTTTCGATATTATTGATGGGATGTTATAGTAATATAGTTTTGGAAAAAGGACAACCTGCAGGACGGGCGACATCCCATCGCTTCGGACAAGGCTGTAGGAATCGAACCCACAACCGAAGTGCGACTGGCCTTTATCGCCTACCACTGGCCTACAGGAAGTCCCTGTTTAGTAGAAACTAGTTTTATTATATTAAGCAGTATGATATATGAAGTATAAGTCCATTTTAGGAACCATATATGATTAATCTCACTATAGATCGATTTATGCATATAATTTTTGCTAACCTTTTGTTTGAGACAGATGGAATGACCCGTCATTCTATCACATGATCTGCTAACACTTCACGAATAACAAATTCAACTTCATTTATTTAAGAGATGAAGTGGAAATTGTTCAAGGCACGAACAACAGTGAGATTGTACCAAAATAAAGTAAGTATTTATTCTAATTCAAATTTTCAACTTTAGGGGAAATGATCTTGAAAACAAAAAATGTTGTCCTAGTGATCTTATACCTGATGAATCAGATGGTACCTTATATCATCACAAATCTATGGATTTGTGATTACTGGATTTTCCATAGTCATGTTCTCTACCACTCTCCATCAGAACATGATGGTTAGATTTCTCTTCCATATCCATATTTTCACCTATGTGGAAACCCAATGATTAGTTTATTTGGGTAATCATTACGTTTCATACTTTTGTTTTTTAAAGATTGGTTTTGATATTCCTTTTTACAATGTGGGTTTCTATTAAAGAAACTTTCGAATAGTAAACCATTTATAACCCCGACGAATTTCGAGGGCGAAATTCATTTTAAGGGGGGTAGAATGTAACAGCCCAAGATTTTATAAAAAAATATTCTTTTTAATTTTATTAATGTCTTGTGTTGTACGCTACACCAAAAGGAGCTTGCACAACACGCATCCTTGTCTTGCCTTGCATTACACGCAATCGCGACCTTCCTCGATAGCGTGTGTGATACGCAATACCGAGTTTCACTAAACAACGATGTGCTATTAAAATATTATTAAAACTAGTCGTTATGAATAGTAATAACCACTTTTTAAAATTCTGTAAATCTTATTTTTCAAAATGAACTTCATTCTTGGATTCGGAGTATCGAATTTAGCCTAAGGTGAAATTTTGGTACTTTTCGGATAACTTTCATATTCTGATGAATAGTGAAAAATTACTAAATTATAATTAAAAACAACTTTTTTAATCGAAATAATTAATAGTGATAAATTATTAATTTGAGTGGTTTTAAAGTATATTTAGAATATATTTTTACAATTTAATACAATGTTGGTCATTGGTTGTAATTTCACATTTAAACCAGACATAATCAAGTGTCAATCTTTTGATATATATTGTTTCCTAAAAACACGTTATTTATTTTAACAGCGGGATTTAATTATAAAATTAATTAATGCAACTTCTATGTTATGAATTTGGTAAAATAGATTTCATTTTTGAATTTGGAATATGAAATATAGCTTAGGATGAAATTTTGGCATTGTTCTGAAAAACATCAATTTTTGATGAATAGTGAAACTACTAAGTGGTAGTTAAAAAAACTGAATTTTTCATAAAACTTAATTTTGCCGCTTCTGTGAATGGAATTTCGAAAATCCGAGAGACACGGTTAATATCAAGGACTAAAATGTGGTTCAATGAGATGAAAATAATTTTTTGGTGAATAGTAACTTTTTACTTTTTTTACCGCGGTTAATAGTAAATAGGGTAACTAAGGGTAAATATGATATTACTATTACCCTAACACATGTCCTAATTCTATTGGACAAGTGTAATTCGACCAAAAACAAACTTAGGAATAAAATATGACCATTTAGGCCCACTTGGATTAGATTAGGACATTTATTATTAATTTATTTAAAGAAAGGTTAAAATAGTTAAAATCAAAGTTTAATAAGTAAATCATTTTTCATATGGGGTTATACATAAGATAAATTCGATTGTAAATATTCATTAGAAAGCTAAAAAGATATACTACATGATGATATTTTATTTGTAATTTTTAGACATAAAATAATTTAATTTATTTATGACACAACGATGATGCAGTAATTATCTTATTAATGAAATATTGACATAATTGATGTTATAAACACCAAAATAAATGTAATTTGAGATTTTTTTATGAATTCCACTAATTTTCTAGGTTACTATGATATATTAATGTTGATTTAATCAACTTGGTTCGAACATTTAATTCTGTTATGACTTTCACAAAAATCATATATCAAATAGTGTCAAAATTGACACAAAATAGTTTTTAAATCAAATATTATATTATTAATTGTTATTGTATTCCTAAAAATCTAAGTTTCGGCCAAATGACTTAGATAAGGATATATATATTAATAATAAACAATTTGGGGTTCGTTTGACATGTTATAGTAAGTGTATTAACCATATACTGAAAGAAAACAAAAAGACATGGTAAAAGTTAAATTATTTAACTTAGAGTTAAATCTAATTGATAAGGTTAAAATAATATCCTAAACTTGTCTAAATTCTATTGGTTGATAGGATTTCGACCCATCCCCACTTTAGCTTCGAAATAAGACCCTTTGGAACCATTATAAACCGATTTTGACTTTAATATAAAATAATATTTTGAGATATTCCTAAGGTGCCCCTCTCCTCCCCTATAAAAGGACACCTCCTCCCCCTCCTCCTCACACCAATTTGAGCACTCAAGCTCGGCCAACCCCTGCCAATTTCTCCTCTCCACTTCCCTAGCAACATCCTAGAGGTTCTGGTCTTCCTCCAAGACCAATTTTAGTGCCCTAAGAGGAGGTCTCAAAGAGGCACTTCAAAGAAGAGGTAATTACCGTTACCAATTCTTTCATCTTTATTTCTTCTTCCACTTCTTCTTCTTAGGTTTTTTAATTATGAAGTAATAACATCAGTATCACTCATATACTGATATTTTATTATAAGTATGAAACAAACCTATTTCACCATATATCCATCCTACGGAAAAAGAAATCACCGCGCGTGCGTACGTACGGAATACCGTCTCCACGCCGTGGTGTAATCTATTTTCCACCACCACCTTACATGGATGGGTATAATGGTGTAAAGAATAACTATACATAGTTATTACAACATCATATTGATTCTTATATATTGTATAATCCACTCCAATTCAATTCAATATTTATAGAAATGATATCATCGCTCGTGCGTACGTACGGAATACCGTCTCCACGACGCGATGAGAGTCATTCTCCATGTTAACCATTTAAGAATGATTATAATGTATATATAAGAAATAATAATGAAATATATGACATTATAAAGCTACTGGATTTATGTATATATATACATATGTATGTCATCTACTTACTTCCATTTCAAGACAATAAGGAAGGGAAACAGCGTTCATGCGTACGTACGGACTACCGTCTCCATGAACGTTGTTTTTCATTTTATTTATCTACCTATTATATATATATATACTGAATATATATGATATATAAATCATATTTTATATTCTGGAAGTAAGTAAATCATGATATATGTAATAATGATGTCAAGAACAACAAGTCAAAACACCTACGATAAATGAAACGATTTTACCCAAAACGCTTCTTTAACATGGAATTTACAAAAGAACGGGTAATATAATGTCATAAGTGAACCATATATGATATCATAACAATGAATATGATTCTGTAATAAGTCAATAACATGATTTAAATCATTATACAGGAGGTTCGGACAGTTACAAAGCAAGTCGGACCTAAGGTAAGGGAAATATCACAATCTCATTTTTATCCGAGATTGTTTATTCGTAAGTATTTAATGGGGTGTATTTTATCATCCACATCCATGTTTCATCAATATGTAATATTATTTCCATCCACCTACAATTTTTTAAATCCAATTTTACCCTTCGATTAGTTTTTAGTAAAGAATATAAAAGGAATCTTTTGTCGTTTTTCCGTACGAGGTACTTCTTGACTTTTCCGACAAAAGTATGAAGAATGTTTTTTTTAACTTATACGACATGAATGGATTTTTAAAACAAAATTTCCAAGAATCTTCCTTTACAAGTTTTCAAGTTTATTTTTAATCAACTTCTTTTATTTTAAAGTTGTATGGCATGTTATGAAAGGAAAAATGTTTTTGAAGAAGAAAGGATATTTTCCTCAAGAATGGAGTTCAAGTGTTTTATCAAAATTATTTTCCATCAAAGATAATAAAGGGTTCTGTTTTTATCCCTATTATTAAATTGATTTGATCATGTTGTGATGGAATTATTTTTATGAATTCCTTTATCTTATATGAGTTGTTTTATGATGTCATGTCGTTTAAGAATCCCATTTTTATTACATGGGTTATGCTATGATGTATGTTTTATGATTATGTGGCACACATAAGAAAGGATTCATTATAAGATGGGTGGGACCTATATCTCCCTCCAATGCATTGGGTAAAGATTTTATATCTCATGAGATAGACATGGCTGGAACGGAAGGTTATTTCGGTTCAGTGATACAGGACTGAAACGAGGAGTGAACTCGGTTCAGAAAGGGACTTTGTCCACTAAGATAGTCTTGGAAATGAGTCATGACTAACAAGAAATGATTTTCCATGATTATGTGTGCATGCCACAAAGTTTCAAGTTTTATGTTATGATTATGGGGATCTCATTTTCAATTCTATGATTTATCCCATGTTATGATATTATGAGCTCTTTTGCAGGTCAAGATTTCCAAAAGCTATGTTCTTATGTATATGATGTGATTGATATTTCTTTTGTTTACCCTTACTGAGCATTTGAGCTCACCCTTTTTTGTTTTTCTTTCCCCAGGATATAAAGAAAGGTTTTAGGTAAAAAAAGGGGAAGATCATTATGGGAGATATTGAAGATCTTTCACCACGTTTAGAAGATTACGTTCCGAGTTTCCAAAGACACTAAACTATTACGATCCTTGTGTGTGTGTTTTTGTTATGTACTAAGTATTCCGCAAAAGTAATGTAATGTCCATGTACGATAAGCTTCGGGTCATTATAAGTTGTATGATGGATTTCATGAAGAGGTTCATAATTAACTTATTATTTTTCAAGGAAGAGTATATACAAATGTTTTACAGAACTGTTGGTATATAGTTATGCATGATAGACCAAGGAGAAGAGGGTATACCAATAGTTATGTATATTGTTGGTATAATAATTGGTATATCTTTATACTGGAAAATATATATTCTATGGTTCTTGAACTGTTGGTATATATATATCCTAATGTTTTCATTGAAACCATTTGAATAGAGTAACTTGAGGTAGTCGAGACCAATGGTTTTATAGAAATAGATGGTATAGGGCTATCCCGAAATTCATCATACATATGATTTCTGAACTGTTGGGATAACCTATCCCAATATTTTCAAGGGAATTCCCAATGGTCTGAAACCATTAATATTAGCTATATTTTCTTATTGTATGTTTTTGAAATTATATTTACAAGTAAAAAAGTGTCTATTAATGAGAAATTTTAAAAATAGATGAAACATCACTTTGAGATGTCTATGTTGGGTGAGATGAACTATTTTTTGGAGTGGAGAATACACAAAAAGATGACTTTATTTTCTTATCCTAAGAGATATATTCTAGATAATTGTTAAATAAATTTGACATGGAATATTCTTAAGAAAAATCTATAAAAATTTTATTTAGTACTAATTTGAGAAATTATGAAGCATGAATTAGTGTGAATAAGAAGGATTTCCGAAGAATCATCTGCAACTGACTCTATCTCACTACATCAAGGCCATATATTGTTATGATATGATTTTTAATGAAATTTTTATATTTTTTATGTTATATTATGATATGATTAAACCAAAAACATTCCATAGGTATAAGAAAGGTAATATGAACTATGGAATATTATTAAAAAATATACAAGACTTGAACTTTTAGGAATAGACAGATATAGACTGGCTAAGATATTGTAGAAATAGAAGTCTACATCCACTGGATAATTAATATTTTGTGAGATCCATTTTAGTGTAATAAAAAAAAGAATAATTTAGTCATATTTAGTATAAATGAGGCATAATATATTGCAATAAAACATGCATGTACACAAATTCTATGGCTAAAATTGCAGTTGAAAGAATTGAAAGATGAGGTTCAGAATCCACTAAAAATTTCTTATTCTAATCAATGTACCTTTCAAATAATACAATGAAACATTCATGATCAAGGAATATTGATATCATATTTCATTTCACTAAACATAGAGAGAAAATGTTTATTTGAAATTAGAATACATGTTTACTAAAAAATTTATTGTAGATATTTTTACAAAGGAATTTCCAAGAGTGATATTTTAGGAATTGAGGCAGAAAGTTTATGTCTAGATTTACCCTTTCAGGTGAGGGTATTTGGAAGTTTCCCCCACCTAGAATTTAATTATTTTTTCAATGGGGGATAAGTAGTGCACTACTCTTATGAAAATATTTTTACAGTCATCTTTTTTATAAGGGGAGTGTACTCTTTACTTATCAGTTTTTAATCCGAAGATATGGTCATTATAAAAAGAAATAGAAATGAAAGTATGAATTAAGCGGGACCACATCAATATCTTGTTCCCCAAATTTTCTTTTCTATGATATATGTAATTATCTTAAAAGTACATTACTCTGTAGTGTGATTTTGGGACACTTCTCATTTAAGAAAGGAATCGAGTTTTTGATTCTAGTAAACTTTTTCATCTTCTTAAGTAGAATATTAAGGGGTTTAAATAGTATAATGAAGATAAAAAAAATAAAAAGGGTGATATTAAAGTTACCTATTGTATTCTTTAAGTATTTTATGTATTTTCAACTATTTTTGATAATCATTGGAGGTTTCTACGATTTTATTGAAGTTGTTGAGATGTTTCTAAGAAGATTAAATGACCCCAATATGAATTTAATGGGTTTTGTGTGTATTTAAATACAATAAAAAATTATACATGGAAAATGAAAATTAGCTAAGTGTTCCATTTGAAGGGTTATTCCTTCAATATATAAGGAGGATTTATCATACTTTTAGATTCATCTAGTTAAATACTTTATAAAGGCAACATCAAATCATGATTTGAAAATTGGAGAAGGTGTGTAAATGTCATAAATATGATTTCTAGGCCATGTAAGGAACATATTTTGACCTTATATGAATGAATAAATTTTTTTAATGATGATTCATGACTTCATAAGGTTTATCCATGGGTTCATAAGGATCATTTTTGAGTTATTAAGGGCAATAATTGAATTTTTAAGGATGATTCATGAGTTTTTTTAGGATCATATGTACTTTATAAGGATTATTGAGATTCTTGTAAGATTCAACAGTTAAATATTTTTTCAAATGAGTGAAGATTTTGGAGTCTATAAGAATCATTTGAATAATTATATATAGATAATAATTTGTAAGTAAAATTTTCCAAAGGGATGGGAATTCATAAGGATCAATGATTTGTAAAATTTTAATAATTTATAATTCTATAAAATAAATGAAATTATATAAAGAAATATTGTGAGGTAATTCAAACCAGATGATTCTTGAACTAATCTTCACTGATTTAAAATCACAAATGAAGTTTGATTCAAACTGAATGGAAATATTATGAATTATGTTTCATGAAGAACAATATTACATAGAGAGATCAACAGGATGAGTAAGAATCAACCAGAACTAATGTTTTTTAAATTAGTAACTTTAGAATATGATTATGAATTTCACATGGGATAATGTTATATTAAGTTATATTACATAAATCACTTAAGGAAATCATAAAGTGATTCAAGTTTAGTTTTCAAGTGTGTAAATTTTCAAGTATTATTGAGTTATAAAGTGTATTTTTACTCCCAGACTAGGATGAAGAAGGTGATACTGAAGATAATATAGTGTAATATTAAGGATATATCTGCAAGGACTTATTAAAATTCAAAAATTTATTTATTTTTGAATTATTTCAAATCGTAGTTTTATCGTATGGCATTTACAATATTATTTTATTAGTTTAAACAATAATAAGGTAAAAATTGAATTATACTGGGGACAATGGTTAAATAAATAATATAATTTTTGATATTGCGTGACATACCTATAAGGAATGGTGATTCCAGAAATACAACAAGGATCTCATTATACAATTAATTTATAAGAATATTATTGAAGATAAGATAGAATTAAATTTCATAAATAAATAAAATTTGGAATTTTAAGAATTCAAAATTAAGGGAAATAATTTATGTGATATATATATTGTGCGTAACAAATGTGAAAATTTCAAGAGAAACATAGATTGAATCCAAAGTTTAATTAATAGTAGAAAACATTACATGATCTATAGTATTCATTGATTTAGAGAATGAAAATAATATTTCCAAATGGTTTTTATTGAAGTGATAAAGCCCAACCAAACAAATTTCATTAATTTATATCCATATGTGGAGAGATTGAAGATGTGAGCACATGCTATTATGTTATTCCTGAAGGGATAGATAAGAGGATCTACATCTATTTCTGAAGAAACAAAAAACTACTTTTTATCTTTCTCATACTATTTAGGTTTTACTATAAATATTTGGAGTTGATATAAAAATCTAGTGAGATGCTGTGGACAATCTTGGTAGAGTATGATACCTAACACACAACTTATCATATAGAGTGATAAAATATTTTATTTCTTGAGTTAAATATAGTTAGAGTGGTAACCTAGGTTTTATTTTAGAGAGGATTTCACACAAAAATTAGTTTTCAATTTTTGTTTTATTAAAGAGAAGGGGTTATGATTTATATTGGGTATTTTCAAATAAAGTAATTAAAATAGTGGTTTTAAAATATTTTATGAGAAGGGGGATAATCTCAGGGTTGTATAAACCTATTTTAATACTTTCATGGTTCTACAAATAGTTTGATCTTTTTTGAGGGATGGTAAGAGGGAGATTACACAATACCTTCTTCTCTCCCCCTCATCCAAATAGTTTTGGTGAGAATATACCTAATTGATATCTCAGGTTGGTCTACCTTTCTTTCTATGTGTGACCATATTTCAGAGAGTCCTCTAAGTTGACTGGGTTAATTCATAATTATTTATTATTATTCCAAAAAAACTAAAATTCTATTCTAGAACATTAACATGTGATGACAACCACTAAGAACATAAGAACCTATCTCTAGCTTGTTGTATCATACACATACTAATACTTAGTGGAGGTAGACAATGGATCATTGACTAAAAAAACATTTTCCTAATATAAAACAAAATATGATCACAATTGGTAATAAAAACTAAAATTTGAGAATTGAAACCAATTAAATAGTTAAATAGGGGTTTTATTTTAGGAAATACATGAACTCATGAAATAAAAATGTGTTTTTCCTTCCATTTCCCAATAACTCATAGGTTACCCATCTAAGTAAAGGGAAACTGAGAAGAAAAAGGAAGTGTAAATCACTATAAAAAAATAATGAGAAAGAAAATATAAAAATTGAATGCAACCATATTACCAAGTGAAAGAGTCATCACTGATCACGATCCTCATTGATACATTTCATGACCCTATCCACTTAAAGGCACGTGGTTTACTACTTTTAATTTAATATTAAAACCTTCAAAATATCCTTATTTTGAATTATGAGGGTTTAATTTTTCCTCACACTGTAAATTTTCATGATATTTGGTCTTCCACAGAATCCATGGAACCATTCCATGATTATAAATTATAATAATATGTATATAATGATCCAAATATTCACCTCTTTATAGTTTCATGGATAATGATATGGGTTCCTAAGGATTCAGCTTGAAGTATATGTGTCTCTTCATTCATAGTCATAGGGAAATCCTATGTTTCTTAAATAATTCCATTTTATAGTCATAAATTCCCTATGTGGATTAACTTATGTGGATGATGATAACATATCAAAACATTACTATGTGTGTTTTCTATAAAATTATAAATCATGAATGATTTTTATACATGAATAATTGCATACCAAAATTCCCATAGATGGATGATTCACATATGTGAACCACTTTTGAGAATAATTATCATATTTAGTTGAAAATTATATTATATAGAAATCATTTACATGGAAAATTCATTTATATGGTTGGATTCACATATCTAAATTCGTGTAGGTGGGTAAACTCACATATGTGAAATTATCCTATATAAACTTTTTTGAATATGTGATTTTATAGAATTTTAAAACTCATCAAAATCATATCTAAATATCATAAATTCTATAACACTCAATTTATATTCATTAAATAATTCTAAAAACATATATAAATAAATAAATTATTTATTCTTATAATCCTATAGGAACAAATAAACAATTAAAACTTAAGATTTAATCCAATTTTCAATGAAAATCCATATTATTTATAAAACAATAACTTGTGATAAAAAAATTATATTCTCAATATAGTAGGTTTAAAATCAATTAAACATAGTATAATGTTTTTGAAAATATTGGTTTTAAATATCTCAACACTTAAACCTTATACTTTAGAACAATGACTTAAAAATGATATAAAGGAAAAATTCATCTACCTAGCCAAAGTGAGATCCTATTTTTTAATACAATGTTTATAAAATTATCATGCATCCTCAATGTTATTATTTTCAATTTATTCATTATGTATATTCAATTTATTCCTACTTCTTTCATCCTCTGATCCATACTTTTACCTATATCCCAAGCAAAATTTTACTCCACACTCATATATGGTTTTCATTTAAGGGTATGACATTCCATGTTAAAAAAACCTTTACAATAGGCTTGATATATTTCTCTATATCCACCCAATGATCCAAGTACTTATTCATATCATGATGTATTTATTATGTTTTTTCTATAATATATTGTTGGTGGGATTTGAATATCAAATATTGAGTTCAAATGAGGTGCTTTGGACATAAATTGAAGCTCACTGCATGATGTTAAATTTTCTCTAATAATGAATTTCACCTGCACCCACTCTATCACACACACAGTTTCACTTCTTGTAATCATAAATGGATAGTCCACACCCTTTTTCACTCTTATAGTAGAAAAAATCCCTTCATTTGTTTCCTCTAATAATATTTTTTTTTGAAAAATACTTTCCTGAAAGTGGAGGGAGATTTTGAATTCTCTTCCCGAGCATATGTGACCTTCTCTATATCCCTTCATGGATATCCTTTTTAAATTTTTTTATCAACAACACCATCATCAATTCTTCCCTCTTTCCCAATAATATTTTTTAAATCATTCAAATAGGTATTTCTCTTTAGAATCATTTCTTTTCAAGAGAAATAGAGGCACTTTTTCAATTCAAAGAATGGTTGTTCTCAATGTCCATCCATGGATGATATCAAGAATTCATGTCACTATTTTCATTATAATTATTATACTAATAAATCATCACAAAAGTTTCATCAAATATTATTTAAATTCAAACTTAAATTTCCAAATAGGTTATCCATCTCCTTTCTTCCTCCCCCATACTAGATTTCAACTTAGACCATACAAAGGATTCTAGAACAAGGTGGATATGGATATTGGGCTTGTAATGTGTATATGTAACAATGTCATTCATGTAATATAAGGTATAAATGGATTTAAGAATATGAAATATTGAAAAATATTGTATTTAAAAATGTTAATAAAAATAAAAATAATGCCTGAATCATTCAATGAAAAAGTTCCTTGAATTCTACACGTTTTTATTAGAGTACTTGAAAAATTGTGGTTATTAAAATATGTATTATTTCTCTCAATAAATTCAGAATTTTAAAGAGAGTGTAAATATTGGTCCTAAAACCTCTTTTTTATGTTTTTAAAAATTAATGGGAAGTATGCTAGGGTATGAGTTTCAAAAATCTATGGGGTTTTCATTAAATTCCATCATTTAGATTTTGAAAACAATTAAATTTTAGTATTAATGTGATATAAGTTTATGATTTAAATTAGTTTCTCAATATTGGAATTATTTTATTTTTTTAAGGATATTAAATTTAAGAATTTATATTTTAAAAAAATGAAAATAAAAAAGAAAATCCACAAAAATGTAGAAATACACAAAAGCTAAAAATTTCATTGATTCTTAAACTGTAAGGTTCCCTCCCCAACAATTAATTGACACATTTTCCTCAATAAATTCATATTGATTTATCAGTTAATTATATTTTAAATAGAATCAAATCATTATATAAAAAATTAAGGAAAGGTACAACCTGTTGGGGTTTTATTTATTAATAGGATGAACAAGTGTGACCTCCTCTACATGTTCTTTGGGTAGGTTCCCAGGGTACTTCTTCATCATATACCTGTTAATAGGGAATCAGGTTTCATATCCTTATATTTTAATATAAATAACACCAACATGGTACATATGATTAAAATTAACGGTATCTTCCCATATAGAATAAATATTTTCTAGAATCATCTAGATTTTTGAGTTGTTTAGAAGCACTTGATCTCAAAGATGGATGGTTTTCTGTTGAATCAACTTGTAATGAGATATTATTGTTTTATCTACCTATATAATTAAATTCCCCAGTACTTATCTATATTTTTTTCTCTAGTCCATATAGATCCAATTTCCTCACTTTCCCAACTCTATTTATATCCAGATGCATCTTCTTTATAGCCTAGTAAGCCTTATGGTCTAATTACATAGATATTTGGTATCTTTTTCAAAAAATTAATCAGCAGGGTATCAAAACTATGGGTGTCTTATATGATATCCAATTGTCTGAAAATGTGTCTTCTAACAATTTTTCTAATCCTTTTTCTGGTATGACAGAATTTTTAATAATTCCGTTGATTTCTTTGTTGGAAACTTCTTCTAGTATATTAGTTGGTGGAAGATAGGGTGTTGATGTCTTATGATACACCCCAAATTTTTATATAAAATCCTCCATTATCACATTACAAAATATATTACATTGATCTCTAATGATGGATATATGCACTGAATACCTATAAAATATGTTATATTTTTAAAAAATCACATATAACATGAACATTATCAGTTTTGGTGGTCTGGGAATACAACTATTTTGAGACATAATCCACTACAACTGGAATATACTAATTTAAAAATTTATTCAATAATGTTCCCATGATTTATATTATCCAAACTCCAAAATGTTAACAAAAATTGGGTCTTTGAGTCTTTTCCTTTATTTTTTATTTATATTTACATGAAACTGACATTTTTCACTTTTCTTACAAAATTCATGTGCATTGATAAACAAGGAGGGCCGATAAATTATATATTTTAAGACATTTATTTCTATCATTTGTGCTCCAAAGTTGATTCTAAAAGATAAATTGTGAAAAATCATAAAAAATGGTAAAATTTTTCATTTAGGAAAATATATTCTTATTACTTTATCATTGTAAGTTTTCCAACATGATAGATTTTCCCGAATATAATATATGGATTTGTATATGGGTATTTGTTTATGTTTTATGGGGGTTAATATGATATGTTACCCAAGAAAATTCCAATTAATTTACTAATTATACATTCCTTGGTATATCCCCCTTTACTAGGTTGATCTCTTCTTCTTGAATATACTCATTCAGTGGGATATGGTTGGGGATTTTTTGCTTCAGTAGTTCTAGGAAGTTTTCTTAGGTTATTGGACACCTGATTTTTAGCTCCACTTTTATAATTGATTTCTATGTTGAACTTCTATAGTCATAGTATTCATCTCAAAATACATGTCTTATAATATTTATTTTTTATCAAATATCTTAAGATCTGTATGAAAAAACATCAACTTTAGTTCTAAGAAAAAATGTTATTAATATGTCCAAATAAAAGGAAAATTCGAAAAGATCTTTTTACATGGTCATTTAGTTAAATTGGGAAGCGTTTAAGGTTATTGATTTATAGAAAATAAATTGTGGTTATCTATTAATTATTTTATAAATAACTACTCTATGTTTTTATTGAAATCATCACATAGTAGTTTGAATGGATGTTCCCATTTGGGTGGTCACATCACTGGTGTGGATATTAATATCCTATTCAATTTATCAAAAGATACCATACAGTTATTATTAAATCCAAATTTAGTATCTTTTAAAATCTATCTATAGAGAAGGATAGAAATATTAGTAAAATATTTGATAAATATCATGTAGAATCCTATATTTCCTAAAAATGATCTGACTTATTTTTCATAAATATAGAAATGAAGAGAATTTGTTACTTTAGTTTTTTATTTATCCACATTAACATCTTTTTGTTAAATGAAGTTCTATAAGACTATTCAACTTTCAAAAATGATATTAAACTTATCAAAATCCAAAAAAATAATAATTCTTCTCAAAATATTTTCAACACTTTTTCTAGATTTATTAAGCAGCTATCAAAATAATAACCAAAATCTATAAATTATCCAAGACTACATCTAATAAATCCTAAACATGATAAAACAATACTTACCATACATCTATTAAATATAAATGAATCATTAAATAATCCAAATGGCATTTTTTATATGGAAAAGTGCTGAATAGATAAGTATACATAGTATTCTTGTGATTCTCAAGAGCAATGGGAACATATAAATAACATTAATATTCACCCAAAAATAAATAATGGTTTTTATAACCAATATCTTTAAAATCTAGACAAAGAAGGGGATAAATAATTGATCTTTATGAGTGAATTGATTTAGATTCCTATATTTAATGAAAACTCTCTTTTGTTCTGAATTATAACTAAGATCAATTCATTATTTAAATTTATCATAATGGTTAGCATGACTTTCTTAGAAACTACATATATGGTGATGATCCATTTGGATTATAAAATGGGATTTATTATCATGGAGTCTAAGTGTTTCTCTATTCATACATTGAAACCTCCATCAATGTGGGGTTTATCCTCTTTGGGGATGCCTAATATGGTTTTAATCATTTCAAGTATAATTTAATGTGTGATTTTATTTTGGTTTTTTCATAGGAAATAAATTAAGCTCCATATTAAATTTTGAACATTATTTCTCAAAATATAATTCACAATTTGTTTATGGGTTGTAGACATATTACTATAACAAATTATTGTTAACTTATTTCCGTTAATTTAATACACATATTTTAATTACATGGTAAGTGTTTTTAAAAGAATATTTTGGGTTTGTTCAAGTGATGATATTTAACTAAGTTTTCATACTCCTAATGATTTTAATTCCCAAATTAATGGGGACACAAAAACATCTTCTTCAAGGGATAAATCATCTAAAATCATAAGAGTTACTTATTATTCTATATTGAAAACATAATTTCTAAAATTTTGGATAATCTCATTTTTTATGAGATTTTAAATTAAAAAACATTATTCTAAGGATACAAAGTCACATAGAATACCTTGATTTTAAAATGGAGATACCTTTTCAAGGTGGTATAGTTTAAAAAGTTAATGTTTAATTGATGGGTTCGTCATGAAGTTAAAAATTCTAAAGTGTACCGTGTTGTCTCAAAATTCCATGGTTAATGTTCCTTCATGGCCATTAATGATATTATTTTATGTGTTCAAGAATGGCCTCCACATGATTATGGGAGAGTGTTTTAGTGGTAAATCCTCATACATGTTTATAATATAAAAGTTATATATAAATTGGAGGTCCTTCACTTTTGTGAGGTAATATTCCAATGATTCTACTAGTGAAATAGTTGATTGATTTTTAACTTAGGATACCAATCATATGGGATTCCAATATTCTATATGTAAAGAATAAAATAAAGAGTAAGAAATACCACATATTAAATCACGAATACCACAAAATGAATTCTAGAATTCTTAGATTTAATAGTGCATGGGATATTTTTTAATGTTGGGTCCATAACCTCTTTTTTATTGAGCCGGAGGACCCCATTTTCTGGTAGAGGAGACCCGTTACATAACCCCTTGTTCCAGTGGAAATTATACTCCATTACATGGCCCTCAAGGCCTATATTTTTTTTACCTAAAGGACCTCTTATGAAGATTACTTCTAGAGTACTCAGGTTGCAACAATACTATCACCTCTACAGTTTCTACTACTGTGCCGTCCACCACTTAAATTTCACTGATGCTATAGATCCAACACTACTCTAGTTCTTTTATAGTAACCTACATCCAATGGATTTTAAAATTTTGTGGGTAACTAAGGCATGACCCAGGATGATACACTTCTTCTTAATATTATCCTCTCATTCCCAAAAATCCTTCTTTTCATGGTGCACATATACTTGATAAACTTATCCTATTTTGGAATATGTTTGTTGGATTCAAGAAGGGGGATACTGATTTACAATTTCTAGAAGGTGTCCAAAATTTATTTTTGAAGTGATTCTTCTTGAATCCAATTATATTGTATCATTGTTAATAAGAATAATGTTTTTATGTATTTATTACCCATTTATTTATTTTAGAGTGGTATTTATTTTCTCTTCCTCCTTAGTTTGTTCTTATCTTTTGATCTTTAATTACTTCTTCTTGGGGATTCTTTTGACTTCTTCCTATAATATTTATAAATTATATTCTCACGCACCTATAGTTTGGGATATCTGGGTTCATGTTAAATTTTTTTTTTATGGTGTGAGTTACCTTTATCTTCTTTTTTATTATATTCATGGTCTTTTTGGGGTTAGGCATTATTTGAGTTTGTATTTTTCTTAGGTTTTTATTATAATTTTAATAAGAAATTACACTATGTTTTGGGACTTTTCCAATCTATTATTTTTCTCTTCAACCTCATATCCTTATTATTTTTATATTTGGGTTTATGCACTAGTTAGGGGATATAAAAATGTATAATTTTATTAGAATTTGGTTTGTTTATTATGTTAGTTATAGATCCATTTTTAACTATTCTAGAAGTGTAGTGGTTTAAAAACAACTATTTTTTATTAGAATGGGGATTAGTTCAATTAGTAATTTGTATATGGGATTATAGACTAGTTATATGGATTTATAAACGTATAATGGGCTTGGTATATATCTTTCAATTATTGTTTTTTTTGGAATTATCTTGGTTGAAAGGCTGCTGCACAGCTCTCTATACCCCACACTTCAACATGTTGGTTAGTGAAGTGATTGGAATATGATCATAAATCTCATACCATAGGAATTTTTGTGTTCAAGGAATTTATTCATCGATATATATATCACGAAAATTTATATCTCTTCAATTTTATTTTCAAGTAAAGGTGTTGAATTGTAATTTCTTACATTGTGAATAGATAAAGTTATAATATCGCTTATGGAAAATCATTGTGAGTTATGTGTAATATTCTCAACCAGTCCCTTGGATTTTATTAGGGACCTTCCTATCAAATATTCTCTATATGAGGAACCCAAAATTTTTCTATTATTGTTGAGCAGGCATTGGTAGAATAAACTAATATAATAATTTTCATCAATAACTTGGTGGGTATAGCTAGAACAAAACTTCTTAAACCTATCCCAGTGTTCATAAAGAGTCTCTCTAGATATATGTATGACAAAATAAATGTTATTTATAATTTCCATACTCCTAGAGGTGAAAAAATATTTTTATGAACAAGTTTTTAAATTACTGTATTGATGGATGTTTCCTAGCTATAAGTTATATTCACATTATTTGGAAGATCCCTCCAATGAAAATAGAAATTCCCTCCCTTTGAATTATTCTTCAAATACTCTATAAGGATTTAAGGCTGACCAGATGTGAGTATTATTGGAACCAGGTTCTTCAAAGCATGATTCGGTGTATGGTTTGTGTTTGTTGTCAATCCTCAGTGGAAGTTCAGGGTGTGTACCAACAAATCGATCATACCGTTCAAGAAGAAAACAGTAGTGAAGGTGGCGTTGTTTCCCAGTGTTTGCCAATTTTTTGGGCCTAAAAATCGGCCAATAAAGTAAAGTGTTTTTGGCAATGGTACTTGCGCGCCGTTCTCTTGGAGGATAAAAGACTTGCGCGCCATATGTTTTTGAGGATTATAACATCAAAATTTGGCTAAGGAAAGAAGGTCGCGCAAGTGTTGGTTGGGTCGCGCAAGTGAGTTGCGCGACATAGTTTATTGAAGACAAGACTTGCGCGCCGTCGAGGGACTTGCGCGCCGCCGCGCAGGGGGTCCAGTTTGCCTATAAATACTGGACCACCCCTCCTCATTTCTCATGGAGTTCAAGGCCGAGAGATTGCTCGAGCTCTCGTCGCGCAGGTGGTTGAGTCGCGCAGGTGGTAGTTTTGTCGTGCAAGTAGAGATTGCGTGCCAGTTTTTGGCTGTGCGCCCAAGGCGGTTTGGAAGAGAAAGGAAGTGGACCGCGCAAGTTTGTAGTTGGGGAAGGAAGAGTCACACATGTGTGTTGATGACACTTGCGCCCCAGTTTGGACTTGCGCGCCGTAGTGGGACTTGCGCGACTGTCTTGGACAAGCGCGCCTGGTTTTACTGAAGCCCACCGGCCTATTTGGAGCTGCACGAAAGCCGAGAGACTACTCGGTACATTCGAGGAAAAGTGATATTCTTCTTTTGGTGAGAATTGGACTTCAATAGAGCATCTACATACAACAAAGGATGCACTCTTATGCAAATGAAGAAGAGAACTTCTGTAACACCCCAGGTAAATAAAGAATATGACATTTCATATTTATCCATATTTGTGAATAAAATATTTAAATGACTTTAAAGGGGACGCTATGCTCGATGGCGTACCCAACACGCAACAACGAGTTTCTTGGGAATCTTATGTTGCACTCTAATAATAAAATAATATTATTTTAAATGGTAGTTAACATGTAGCCGTTGTAATGGAGGGAATGGATATAAATAACTAAAATATGATTATATATGTTTTTAAATGTTTTTACATTTATCCAATAAAATCTAAAGGCTTAAAATACGGAAAGAATTCAATTTTAGGCGTATATGCCCTAGATTTCACTAAAGGTTCACTTATCACCTTTTAATGGAGAACCATCATTAAATATTGTTTTGTTCACTCTTATAAATTCTATTAGACCAAATAAAACTCTTCTTAAGAATCGGGACATCAAAATTTACTTTGTGTAAATTTTTGGTATCTTTCCGATAATGTTCATTTTTTTGATGAATAGTGAAACCACTAAGTGGTAATCAAGCAAACTGATTTTTCAGTTAAATGAAAGTTTACCACTAATGTGTATTGAATTTTGAAAATCCGACATACATGGTTGTCATTAGTATGAAAAATGAGGTTCAATGGGATGAAAATAATTTTTTGGTGAATAGTAACTTATTAAGTTTTTAATCGCGATTAGTGGTAATTAGTGTAATTTAAGGTAAAAATGATATTATAAGAATGTGAAAACACCATGACACTTGTTCTACACCTATTGGGTGAGTCATGGCCAACCAAGACAAGCCATGGGCCAACTTGGGGACCCCATGGATCCACTTTGGTTGGGAAATGACATAAATAACTTTTTATTTAATGTAAAAGTAAAAATGACACAAACATGATATGTTCTAAAAAAACAATTTTTAAGTGGGGTTACACAAGTCCAAATTTTGATTATAAATAGTAATTGGAAAGATAAAAAGAGTTCCTACATCATAGTATTTTTTTTATAATTTTTAGACTTTAAATAATTTAAATTATTTATGACATAATAATGATGCAGTGATGACATCATTATTTGACGATTTAAATAAAATGGAAAGATAATGTAAACTCTATGAACTAAACATGTCCAAAACTTATTGGATGAGTGGATTTAGACGCCTTATCACCTTATCCACGAATTATATAAATGTGGGACCTTTTAAAACCGAAACACATTTTCAAATAAATTAATATTTCTTTACTTTCCAAAAGTGCCCCTCCTCTCCTCTTATAAAAGGCCCCCACCTCTACCTCATTTCACACACCCCTAAAGCCTTTGGCTCGGCCAACCCCTGCCCATTTACTCTCTCCGCATCCCTCGCCTCATCCTAGAGGATTCCCTTTGGGCATAATCCTTTCAAAGGAAGCCTTTAGGCTCAAATCAAAAGGGGTTACACTTTTAAAGGTAATTCATTCTCTCATGTTCATTTGTTTTATTTTGCTTCTCCAACCCCCTAAACTCTTTTTATTTATTTCATTTGTAACAACACCAGTATCTTCAATATACTAGGATGTTTTTATAAGATTTATTCGAGCTACACTCTCACACAACTACATCAAATGGTTAAAGAACATACAGTTTCTGTGGATGGCGAATTTCTGCCTCCCGAAACGATGATTGTTCAACATTCTTTTAACACCTTCAAAGGTGGCCATTATGATGTCACTATTTTTATATATGATATATGATATGTTTATGTTTTACTTATGCTTCTGTATTTTTCATTTGTGTCTTACCTTTATGGCTTCCATTATGAGTATACGCGATATCTTCATTTTAGGAAGTGCGGACTACCGCCCCCTCAAAGTGATGTGATTCGTTAATACCATATGTGGGACGTATAAAGGATGGAACTATGATATTATATATGATATTATACTGGAATTATAATATACCTTTATATCATTATTATTCCATTATATAAAATACAAAATAGAAATGAAAGTAGCGTTCATGCGTACGTACGGCTTACCGTCTCCATGAACGGTGCATTTCATTTCTTACCTCTAAATGATTATGTAACGTTATAAATTAATGAATGTACTGGATATATATGAAATATATGATATCTAAATCATGAATACAATTCTGGATATAATAAACATTTGTCCACACGAACAACATGTAATTGTAAGAAGTCCACTTTCGACTTAGGAACCAAACATCAGCAAAACAAATATTATTAACTTAAATGATTACATAATGTTTATGACATGGTAATAAGTGATATAAAAGGAATAATGAACTTGAAAAATGTTCTTAAGGAAGTATAAATTAACTCAAGTTTATTATTCAGGAGATTAAAGAACGATCGAGTCAAGTCGGACCCGAGGTAAGGGATCCTACAACTCTCATTCTTTTTAAGTACACTCTTTTATGTCATTTCTTTTAAGCTCATCTTTCTTATGATTGGGATGTTATTTTATATTAATCTTACTTTAATTTTTATGTTAATGTGATGAGTGACCCTATTCTCTCTCATCAATCCATTTTGGAAGTTTTGAGTGGCGCCGTTAGGCTGCCGAACTTTCGTAAGAGATCTAACCTCTCTCTTTCTTTTTAAGTACTCTCCTTTATGTAACTTCTTTTAAGCTCATCTTTGTAATGTTGGGGGATGTTCTTTTATATTACTCTTTATTTAAATTTTATTGTAATGTTATGGGATACACTATTTGATCTCATCAATCCATATTCGGAAGTTTTATTTGGCGCTGTTAGGCTGCCGAGTTTTCCTAAGGGATTTTTCATCTCACTTTTATTCCCGTGAAATTTATGCTACATTTGCCACAAATTCCATTGATTGGTGTATGTACTGCCAATTATTCTACTCTTTGTGTAATATAATTTCATTTATGAGTATTTACATCAATGATCTATTGTCCTTCTTTCACGGGGTGTATGTTTTGAAAGATACCCAAGTCGGTAAGGGAACCTTTCACCCTCCTCTTTTTTAAAAGACTTCTTTTGTTGGGACTTTTAATTTACATATTGCTATGTTGGGATATGTTCTCATATATCCTTATTGATGTAAATTTTATGTCCAAGTGATGAGATAATCTTTTTATCTCTCATCAACTCATTTTGATGTGATGCCGTTAGGCTGTCAAGGGAACTTTTTAACCCAATTTCGATTTCTTTGGGTTCAACATGTAGTCATTGAATATGTCATCCATTGAATATGTGTGAATGACCTTTTATTGTTTTACACTTAATATCCACTTATATTGGGTGTATTTATATTTTTCACACATATTTTTGAGATTGATTTGTCCTTAATTTAAGGATACCTTCTTTATAAGGGATTTCATCACATTTGACATTTCTATTGAGGGTTCATTGTTGTTATGCACCAATTCACTCCTATATGGTGTATATACTGTCCTTTGGAGTATTATATCATGAATCCTTTTATTCTCATGATATTATAAAGTTCTGACTAAATATTATTCCTCGATTATTGTATTCAAGTGTCTCTAATTTTAGTTAAACCCCTTTAACCAAAATAGCGTTTTAAATGTTTTAATTATTTGTTCTTATTAATATCCATGATTTCAAAATGGTTTTTAAGGATTTATTTATATGGATATTAATGGTTTAAAATGTTAAAAGATTCAAGGTGGTATGGGACACTTTGATTCAAAAATCTCTTTATTAAATGTTTTAAATGGTTTTGGAAATGGTTTCTTTTTGAATGGATTCAATATTTCAATATACTAAAATGTTATATTGTGATTGAAATGTGGAAATGTTATGTTTCCTTTATGCATGTTTTATGTGACACATTTATGTTATGGTTCTTGGGCATTTTTATGAAAACGGGTGGTTCCGTGATAAACTAAGGGCGGGTGAGCCCGTTATAGATCTCCAATGCATTGGGTAACGCGAAGGAGTGAAACGTTAAGGTTTCTCCGAAGAGATTTAGGGAATATACTGTGATGGGTATTCCTAACGTAACCAAGAGGGTTACTCCCCACGTAAGAATGTTATGAATGCCTCAAGTTACCTTTATGTCTTATGATTTCCATGATTTATTCATGATTTGACATGCCTATGTTTTATGGGTAAAGTATGATTTCATTCTTATGTATACATGTACTCATGTTTCCTTTCTATATCTATATATCCCTTACTGAGCTTTTTATGCTCATCCCAAGTTTTTGAAATGTTTTCACAGGTCAAGGGAAGGGTACATGATGTGATGACAGTGTCAAGGATGTGTCAAGAAAGAATCCATGTTTTATTTTAAATATGTTTCCGTTGATGGGAAGAATGAATACTGTCTTTTATGTAACCACTTTGTTTAAATGTGGAATGTAATGCAAGTTTCATGATCTAATTCTCTAAAACTCTAAACCTGAAAAGATCCTCAATGTGTAATCTTGTAATAACTCAATATTAAGTAAGGTTTAAGGCTGGGGCCTTATAGTTGGTATCAAAGGTCAGTTTAGATAACTTTAGAGGTTAGGGTATTCTTTAAGCATAAGTGACATTACCATAATGGTTAGGATTTCAGAAAGAGTCCTAGTTTTAGATAAAGTGAATGAGTTAGTGTATCTTAGTGTTTACCTTCCTCATTAGTACATGATTGTTTTGTTGATATACTCACACTGACATTTCTATTTTTAGTGAATGGATGGATCTAGCAGGCACCAAAGAGACAACAGGTTTGAAGGAAACTATGGTGGTTCTCTGATTAAGATACTAGATAAAATGGAGGATTCAATGAGGAAACTCGTGGTTGTTCTAAACAAAATATCAAGGAGTCATGATCAACCACTTCAACCTTGGTGAGTTCTCTAATGCATCATGTACGAGATGGCCAACTTGATGTGGAAATTTAGGTAATAATTATTAAGGTAACCATTAGGGTTTATATGATACTTAATTTTTAGGTAATTATGGGT
The DNA here is from genome assembly GCA_963277665.1 of Viscum album. Taxonomy (NCBI): domain Eukaryota; kingdom Viridiplantae; phylum Streptophyta; class Magnoliopsida; order Santalales; family Viscaceae; genus Viscum; species Viscum album. The sequence continues at coordinate 1,317,233,708 of OY728119.1, read as the reverse complement.
TACTCTATGATATGATGGAAAATGAAAGGAATGAGATAAACTTGAGGTTAAAATATGTTATGATTATTCTTGAAGATTTTTTTCTCATTTTGGGGAATGTTTTAAGAATTATATAGTTTTGGAAAAAGGACAACACGCTGACCGTGTGACTACCCATCGCGTCAGACAAAGCTGCGGGAATCGAACCCACAACCAAAGTGCGACTGGTATTTATCGCCTACCACTGGACTACGTGAAGTTCCTGGTTAGTTTGGCTGATTCTTTCTAGTTATATGATTTTTTGAATTAAGAGTAAGTTGATTTTTGGTTATTTATGAAAATAATTAACCTATCTTGGAGGATATGTGATTAGGTTAATTACTTTTCAATACGAGACTTTAGGGGCAACTGATGTTGTTTGGAGATAAATGTTACGATTTAACTTGGAAGACTATGTGACTAAATCCTTCAAATATTTGGGTTTCAATCTTATATTGGTTTACTTTTAAGAATTTTATGGACAAATTGTTTATCGGATGGTCCTCGTTGAACTTTGGGTTTTGTTGGACAAATTTTGGAGATTAAGCATAGATTTTCTTTTTAAAGGGTTATCCTTTTCTGGATTATCTGACCTTGTACTAAACTTTTTGGTTTTGGTTCTGGTTAAAGCCTAAAGACATGGTAAGTATATAGTTCTCTTTTGTGGATTAGGTGATTCTCTAGAAGTTGATTATAGTACTCTTAATTTGAACAAGTCTTCCTAAATACTCACCTTTTGGAGAAAATATGAGTTTGTGTAAGGAATATAATAAAAGTTGAGAGTCAAAATGATAAGTGATTATGTTTCCTTATGAATAAATTCCTCAATAAAAAGTAACTTAAAACAAAAATGTTGTCTATTAACTTTTCCTACTGGGGAATCGAATACCGTTTAACCCATCACAAGTTTGTGATTTTCTCATGGTTAACTTTCTCCTAAACTTGTTTTCTATCACTCTCCATCAGAACATGACCCTTTGTTTTTTCCTCCATGTCCATATTTTCATACTTTGAATCCTAGTATGGGTTAACTCGGGTGACCTTTGTACTTATCTTTCTTTATTTTAAAGTGTTTGTTTTACCGACTTTTGTTCCGATGTGGGACTTTCAAGGATGTTTCCAAGCGCAATTTTAAAATTGCGAGGACGCAATTCCCAAAAGGGGGGAAGGATGTAACACCCCAGGTAAATAAAGAATATGACATTTCATATTTATCCATATTTGTGAATAAAATATTTAAATGACTTTAAAGGGGACGCTATGCTCGATGGTGTACGCAACACGCAACAACGAGTTTCTTGGGAATCTTACGTTGCACTCTAATAATAAAATAATATTATTTTAAATGGTAGTTAACATGTAGCCGTTGTAATGGCGGGAATGGATATAGATAACTAAAATATGATTATATATGTTTTTAAATGTTTTTACATTTATCCAATAAAATCTAAAGGCTTAAAATACGGAAAGAATTCAATTTTAGGCGTATATGCCCTAGTTTTCACTAAAGGTTCACTTATCGCCTTTTAATGGAGAACCATCATTAAATATAGTTTTGTTCACTCTTATAAATTATATTGGACCAAATAAAACTCTTCTTAAGAATCGGGACATCAAAATTTACTTTGTGTAAATTTTTGGTATCTTTCCGATAATGTTCATTTTTTTTGATGAATAGTGAAACCACTAAGTGGTAATCAAGCAAACTGATTTTTCAGTTAAATGAAAGTTTAATACTAATGTGTATTTAATTTTGAAAATCCGACATACATGGTTGTCATTAGTATGAAAAATGTGGTTCAATGGGATGAAAATAATTTTTTGGTGAATAGTAACTTATTAAGTTTTTAATCGCGATTAGTGGTAATTAGTGTAATTTAAGGTAAAAATGATATTATAAGAATGTGAAAACACCATGACACTTTTCCTACACCTATTGGGTGAGTCATGGCCGACCAAGAGAAGCCATGGGCCAACTTGGGGACCCCATGGATCCACTTTGGTTGGGAAATGACATAAATAACTTTTTATTTAATGTAAAAGTAAAAATGACACAAACATGATATGTTCTACTAAAACAATTTTTATGTGGGGTTACACAAGTCCAAATTTTGATTATAAATAGTCATTTGAAAGATAAAAATATTTCCTACATCATAGTAGTTTTTTTATAATTTTTAGACATTAAATAAATTAAATTATTTATGACATAATAATGATGCAGCGATGACATCATTATTTGACGATTTAAATAAAATGGAAAGATAATGTAAAATCTATGAACTACACATGTCCAAAACTTATTGTATGAGTGGATTTCGAAGCCTTATCACCTTATACACGAATTATATCAATGTGGGACCTTTTAAAACCGAAACACATTTTCAAATAAAGTAATATTTCTTTACTTTCCAAAAGTGCCCCTCCTCTCCTCTTATAAAAGGCCCCAACCTCTACCTCATTTCACACACCCCTCAAGCCTTTGGCTCGGCCAAACCCTGCCCATTTACTCTCTCCACATCCCTCTACTCATCCTAGAGGATTCCCGTTGGGCATAATCCTTTCAAAGGAAGCCTTTAGGCTCAAATCAAAAGGAGTTACACTTTTAAAGGTAACTAATTCTCTCATGTTCATTTGTTTTATTTTGCTTCTCCAACCCCCTAAACTCTTTTTATTTATTTCTTTTGTAACAACAACTGTATATTAAATATAATAGGATTTTATTATAAGATTTATTCGAGCTACACTCTCACACAACTACATCAAATGGTTAAAGAACATACGGTTTCCGTGGATGGCGAATTTCTGCCTCCCGAAACGATGATTGTTCAACATTCTTTTAACACCTTCAAAGGTGGCCATTATGATGTCAATATTTTTATATATGATATATAATATGTTTATGTTTTACTTATGCTTCTGTATTTTTCATTTGTGTCTTACCTTTATGGCTTCCATTATGGGTATACGCGATATCTTCATTTTAGGAAGTGCGGACTACCGCCCCCTCAAAGTGATGTGATTCATTAATACCATATGTGGGACGTATAAAGGATGGAACTATGATATTATATATGATATTATACTGGAATTATAATATACCTTTATATCATTATTATTCCATTATATAAAATACAAAATAGAAATGAAAGTAGCGTTCATGCGTACGTACGGCTTACCGTCTCCATGAACGGTGCATTTCATTTCTTACGTCTAAATGATTATGTAACGTTATAAATTAATGAATGTACTGGATATATATGAAATATATGATATCTAAATCATGAATAAAATTCTGGATATAATAAAAATTTGGCCACACGAACAACATGTAATTGTAAGAAGTCCACTTTCGACTTAGGAACCAAACATCGGCAAAACAAATATTATTAACTTAAATGATTACATAATGTTTATGACATGGTAATAAGTGATATAAAAGGAATAATGAACTTGAAAAATGTTATTAAGTAAGTATAAATTAACTCAAGTTTATTATTCAGGAGATTAAAGAACGATCGATTCAAGTCGGACCCGAGGTAAGGGATCCTACAACTCTCTTTCTTTTTAAGTACACTCTTTTATGTCATTTCTTTTAAGCTCATATTTCTTATGATTGGGATGTTATTTTATATTAATCTTACTGTAATTTTTATGTTCATGTGATGAGAGACCCTATTCTCTCTCATCAATCCATTTTGGAAGTTTTGAGTGGCGCCGTTAGGCTGCCGAACTTTCGTAAGAGATCTAACCTCTCTCTTTCTTTTTAAGTACTCTCCTTTATGTCACTTCTTTTAAGCTCCTCTTTGTAATGTTGGGGGATGTTCTTTTATATTCCTCTTTATGTAAATTTTATTGTAATGTGATGGGATACCCTATTTGATCTCATCAATCCATATTCGGAAGTTTTATGTGGCGCTGTTAGGCTGCCGAGTTTTCGTAAGGGATTTTTCATCTCACTTTTATTCCCGTGAGATTTATGCTACATTTGCCACAAATTCCATTGAGTGGTGTATGTAATGACCATTATTCTACTCTTTGTGTAATATATTTTCATTTATGAGTATTTACATCAATGATCTATTGTCCTTCTTTCATGGGGTGTATGTTTTGAAAGATACCCAAGTCGGTAAGGGAACCTTTCACCCTCCTCTTTTTTAAAAGACTTATTTTGTTGGGTCTTTTAATTTACATATTGTTATGTTGGGATATGTTCTCATATATCCTTATTGATGTAAATTTTATGTCCAAGTGATGAGATACTCATTTTATCTCTCATCAAATCATTTTGATGTGATGCCGTTAGGCTGTCAAGAGAACTTTTTAACCCAATTTCGATTTCTTTGGGTTCAACATGTAGTCATTGAATATGTCATCCATTGAATATGTGTGAATGACCTTTTATTATTTTACACTTAATATCCACTTGTATTGGGTGTATTTATATTTGTCACACATATTTTTGAGATTGATTTGTCCTTAATTTAAGGATACCTTCTTTATAAGGGATTTCATCACATTTGACATTTCTATTGAGGGTTCATTGTTGTTATGCACCAATTCACTCTTATATGGTGTATATACTGTACTTTGGAGTATTATATCATGAATCCTTTTATTCTCATGATATTATAAAGTTCTGACTAAATATTATTCCTCGATTATTGTATTCAAGTGTCTCTAATTTTGGTAAAACCCCTTTAACTAAAATAGCGTTTTAAATGTTTTAATTATTTGTTCTTATTAATATCCATGATTTAAAAATGGTTTTTAAGGATTTATTTATATGGATATTAATGGTTTAAAATGTTAAAAGCTTCAAGGTGGTATGGGACACTTTGATTCAAAAATCTCTTTATTAAATGTTTTAAATGGTTTTGGAAATGGTTTCTTTTTGAATGGATTCAATATTTCAATATACTAAAATGTTATATTGTGAGTGAAATGTGGAAATGTTATGTTTCCTTTATGCATGTTTTATGTGACACATTTATGTTATGGTTCTTGGGCATTGTTATGAAAACGGGTGGTTCCGTGATAAACTAAGGGCGGGTGAGCCCGTTATAGCTCTCCAATGCATTGGGTAACGCGAAGGAGTGAAACGTTAAGGTTTCTCCGAAGAGATTTAGGGAATATACTGTGATGGGTATTCCAAACATAACCAAGAGGGTTACTCCCCACGTAAGAATGTTATGAATGCCTCAAGTTACCTTTATGTCTTATCATTTCTATGATTTATTCATGATTTGATATGCCTATGTTTTATGGGTAAAGTATGCTTTCATTCTTATGTATACATGTACTCACGTTTCCTTTCCATATCTATATATCCATTACTGAGCTTTTTATGCTCATCCCATGTTTTTGAAATGTTTTCACAGGTCAAGGTAAGGGTACAGGATGTGATGACAGTGTCGAGGATGTGTCAAGAAAGAATCCATGTTTTATTTTAAATATGTTTCCGTTGATGGGAGGATTGAATACTGTATTTTATGTAACCACTTGGTTTAAATGTGGAATGTAATGCAAGTTTCATGATCTAATTCTCTAAAACTCTAAACCTGAAAAGATCCTCAATGTGTAATCTTGTAATAACTCAAGATTAAGTTAGGTTTAAGGCTGGGGCCTTATACCTTCACGTCTATAAACTGAGTGGGACTTCACCAATGGCAGTGAGCCAGGGGGAGTCAACGGGAGTGACCCGAGGGAAGTAGTGAGATATCCCTGAACCTTTGTAAAGGTAGTGAGCCTGGGACATAGAGAATGTACCCGAACTTTTGTAATCTACAGCTAGTGAAGCATAGAGGATTTTGGTACGACCGACAACCTGTCAGCGTATGCTCCTTGGACGTAGCCCTTAGTGGTGAACCAAGTAAAAATGGCTGTGTCTTCTCTGTGCTTGTGAATGTTTTCTTTTTGATCACAATCATCATACAGGTTCAACAAGTTCCTACCAACGTGGGAATAAGATCCATCACATTAAAAGAAAAAGTGGTCACCCTGATTCACCCCTCCCCTCTCAGGGTGTCCCGGGGTCCTTCAAGTATGTTTTTCAAAGTTTCAGTCAGGGTATTTTCCTTATAATCGATGAAACATGGAGAAAATTTATATTATGAAATTTTTTAATGGGGATAATTTCATAATTTATTCATAACAAGTTAGAAATTTTGAATTGAAATTTTTTGAGCAAATAGTTCTCTAATGGTATGGTTGGGGTTTCTAGACATTTATTTAGGCTCAGAGTAAAAAATAGGAGTTTCACCCAGGTATGTGAGAACCAATTACTCAAAATCTTGTTTCAAGATCATGTTTATTAATCCTGTTAAAGTTCTTTCAATTTTAGGATAAAATACAAATCGATGTATTTTTGGATTTTCATGTCATTCAAGGTAAAAATTAATGGTTTTTTTGAATTTTCCTAAAACATCAGTATGTGTTGATACATTAATTATTGTTGGGAGTGTAGAAAAATATATTTTCTAGGTTAAACATAATTATAATGGAAACCTTGGTTTCCTTTTATAGAGGAGTGTACACAAAAATAAGTTATCAACTTTTTTTTGATTAATGATAAGGGGTTCTGATTTGTATACGGATTTGAAAAGGATGAAATTAATTAAAATAGTGGTTAAAAAATAGTTCATGATATGGTTATCAGGATGGAGTTGGAAAAACTTATTGCGATTCTATCCATGTTCTATAAATTATCCAATATTTTTATTTGGTATGGTAATTGAGTGTTTCTATCATCACATCATTAATCTCCCCTAAACAAATGGTTGTTGTTATAGTATAACTAACTAATATTAGAGGTTATTCTACCCTTCCTTGAATGTGTGGATGTGTTATATAGGGTCCTCAGAATTGACTTAGGAAATTTCCAATTGGATCTTGTTAAACCTAAACAACCAAAAGTTCCCACGACCACATTCACATGTGCTGATTATTTCAAAGAACTTCACCAGCTTGGCCTATCCAATTCTTTTATATATAGACTAAAACATGTCTGAGGGAGATAAAAGATCATTGAACAATTAATACAAATTATCAGTATCTAAAAAATATGATTTCACTTGATAATGAATACTAAAATTTTAGTATCGAAACTATAAAAAGAGTAGAAAAAATGCTTAATTCTATAAAGAATATGAAATTAAGCATTATAAAGTATTTTCACCTTGCCTTACCCAATCACTCTATTTACTTATCTATGTAAATGGAAACTGGGAAGAAAATGGAATAGAAAATCATTTAAAAATAAAATAGGAATAAAAATGAGGAAGTATAGAGAACAATAGAATATGAGCATAGGTTCATGAAAAATATTCCTCTGTTAATCAGGATCCTCTTTAATCTAATGTGAAATTATCTACTCTTAATGATTCATAATTTACTTCTTTGGAGTTTCTGGTCAAACCTCTAGAATAATATCATTTTGAATTATTATGGTTTACTTTTTTCTTCATGATATACAGTTTCACTTGATTTGTCATTCTATAGAATCCATAATTTACTTACTTGATTCATGATCAAGATAGTATGTATATAGTAATACATGTGGTTACCTTCTATTAGTTGCATGGATGCTGATGTGGGGGTCGAAGACTTTGGTTCAAATTATAGGTGAGTCTTTATTTGTTGTTGTAGAGGGATATTATGCATCCAAAATAATTCCATTACATACCCAAAAATCTCCTACGTGGATCAACTTATGTGAATTGGGGTGACATAGCTAAATTTGACTATGTTCACTAGATCCAAAATTCTCATACATGAATGATTCCCATATATAGATTCATGTATTCCTAGATTCTCATAAATAGTGGATTTATATACGCAGATCACCATGTAGCTAAATTATCATATATAGCTAAAATGTTTCTTACATAGAATTCCATTACATGGTAAAATATACTGTGTGGCTATATTTAGTGTATCCGAATTCCCTTATGTGGGCGAATTAACATATTTTTAATTCTTCCACATGAACAAATTTTCATATGTTTTTTTCAAGAATTTCCAAACTCCTCTAAATTAGCTCCAATCTTCTTTGATTCCTTATAACTCACTATAGAAACATGAAATAACTGTCAACACATCCAAAAATAAATGCAAGATTTATTATAATAATTAAAAAGGAACAAATAATTAATTAATAATTAACATTTAATCCATTTATCAAATAAACTCCAAATTATTCCAAAAACAAAAAATATGAGAAAAAATAAGATTTGGTCAAAATAGGGGATTTAAAATCTTTAAAACTCTTTATGAAATATATGAGAATATTTTATTGTGAATACCATCCTACCCACATTTATTTTTGGAATATTATAATGTAAAACTGGTGGAATAGGATAAAAACTAGTCATAATAAAGAGTAGTTACCTACACTAGGATCGAAACTTGTAAAAATATTATGCCTTATCCTATTTTATTTATATTTTATTCAAGTATCATTGAGTTATATATATTTTATATGATCAAATAATAAACGACTGATGATGTTTTTTATAAGATAAATAAATTATAAAAGAACAACACCACTTATTCATCTTCCATTTTTCAGTGGTGGATCTATTTCAAGGGTACATCACATGGTTTAATGAGCATGTGGAAAAGTGAAACAATGTGAAAATAATAAATAAATAACCAAATAATAAATAAAACTACCCACATGTGACACCCAATATATTCAAATACCACCTCCTCTAAAGCCTCATCATTAAGTCTAGGGTCTATACCAAAGGATTTAAAACATCAATCTAACCAAAAAAATAGATCAATTGGATATAAGGTAACATATACACCAAGCCGTATATATAGTGTGATCTAAATCCCAGTAGGATGCCACCATGAATCTATATATATCATTTTTAAGAAAATTATAAAATACTAGTTTGAAACATATTTAAAAAATAATTTTTTTACTTTTCATAATATGGAAACAAATCAGATTACCTTTTTTTTTCAAAACCTCGTTATAACAACCTCACAAGGAAGGATCATAATAAAGGAATCATAAAAAATACTAAAAAATTATTTATGAAAGGAACTACTTTATAGACCACACTAATATTGTAAATACATTAATTCTTAATTTATATGAATAAAACATGTCTCAAAATACATTTTAAATTAGTTTTTATCAAAAAATTATAAAAAACATTTCTTCAAACACAATTTCTGTAGACATATAGATCTTTATTTACCTAATATTTAAAATATTTCTAGTAATATTTTTAGGATGAGTTATTGTGTTTTTGTAAAGTTATAGGAATTTAAGGACCACTATAATGATAAATTAAACATAATATATATTTTTTAACTGTGCATGTGCATTAAGGGTAATAATTATTTTCTTTCCAAAGAGAGTATTGAATAGGAAATCTGAGATGAAAATTTTATCTTGGATGAAGGTTTTATCCTAGGATGTATATAATTTAATTTTAATTTAACAACTCTTAAGAATGACTCTAGTGATAGATATTTTAATAAAATACTATGAAACCTTGTATTTTCCCATTTAATCCTCTATTTCTATTATTATAATGTTATCCACCAAAAACCCTATATTTCAAGAGATATAACTAGAGAGTTACCTTGAGAGGATTTTAAAGATCCATTGAGTAAATGAAATTTAACAATTGAATCATTGCATCTTCCATGACAACAAACACATGTTTCATAATATTCAATGAGAAATCCAACTCATGTTAGGGATTTTTTTTATCATTACGCCATTAATCACATTATTAGTGTTTAATTTATTAATCAAAACCACAATTATCCATGATTAGACTTGGGTAGATCATTCATGAGGTAATTTACCTTACCCCCATTCTTGGAGTTTTAATCCCTATGACATGGAATATTTTGTAGTAGAAATTATGTAACCCCAACCTTGTTCTATGTTATTATGTGGTTTTGATGGAAAATCAATAAATAAAATGATTATGAAGTTTCCTTTTTCTCTATATTATCTTTATATTCACTCCCTCCTTTCATCCTCTTCCCCCACTGACGACACCCTCTCATGCTTATTCTCACATGATGATAATGGGATAACTTCTTTATCCATGGATAAAGGTAGTGATGAGTGTTAATGAAGGGGTATAGGAGGTGGCTCAGGTTTTCATCATGGTGGGAGAAGGAGGCATGGGTGAGGGGAGGAATCATGACAATGAATAATGGAAAGGGATATGTAATTGTAGAAGGCAATGAAAGGGGAGTCATGAGATAGGTATGGTTATCCATTCAAAGAGGTGGAATGGATGGTGACTCCTTATAAACCCCTTAATTTCCTTTTGTATTTAATGTATAATTGGGTTATCGATTCAGACTTTATGGGTTTGGATTATATGAGAATACTTACTTTCTTGTGTGGTATTACCTTCAAGGATTTTTGTTGAGAGGACCAATAATTATTTTCATATTTATTACTTTTAGTGGTTGGGAATATTTATATCTTTCATTGAGTTACTTATTACCACCTTTACATTTTTTTTAAATGGACGATTTCTTGTATTTTTCTTATTTTTTGGTGTCCTACTAAGTATCTTTATACTCATTACTAAATAGGTATTTTTTCCACACTTTGTTTTCATAGGAGATAAATGGTTTATAGATAGTATTGGTGATTTTAGAGGTCGTAGAGGTTGCTTAGAGTTGATTCTTGGTGACTCTTGGGGATTCCTAGTGGTTAGTGATGAAGGCAATGCCGACTGCTTTTGGATATGGATTGAGGAGTACACACCACAAGGAGATGATTTTTGGAGTCTTGTGTGTATTATATTTAGAGTCATGTTGGATGTATATTTCCTTTGGTACTTTCCAATATGGTGTTTTACTTTTATTTATAATATCATGAAAGTATTATATACAGTTTAATTGTTTATTTATATACACAGTACATGTGTTTCTATTTATTTTATACATCAAAGATATGTTCTTTTTAAAGGTTACTATAGGAAGAGGATTCCCATATTGAGTAATATTCCAACTTGGTTCTATTCATAATCTTATAATATATTAATGGTAGTCCTAAGGTGGAACACTTGGTTTACCACCAGTTTGAGGGAGGCATTGTTGGGTTGGGACTTGTCACTTTTTTGTGTAATACAATCTTCTGAAATATAACACTTTAATGTCATCCAAATCATTTTTTGTAAAATAAAATGTCATTAAAATCATCTATCATAATTTAAAATGATTCATAATAAGTTTATAAATCGTTTCACTAAAAACCTTGAGTGTGGGAGTTATAAATTTTGAGATTAAACTCCTATAAACCATTAACAATACCTCTATGTAAAACTTAAAATTAAAAAAAAAAGACAATAAATAATTATAATTTCACCAAATATGGTTCATATTGGAATTTTTATGATAAAAAAATTCAATTATAATGTACAATAACTAATATTTTGTCAAATAAAAGAATATTATGTAAAAACACATACCCATATTTTAATGAATCTATGAGTACATTAGTGCTGATAACGAATTAGGATTTGGATTGATATTTTCTCCCTCTAAAAACCAATATCCCATTGAGATTTATTATCATTTCCATGACATGGACAAATAAATCTACCATGATCCCACGATGAATTGAGGGTGAGATAAAGAGAAAAAAGGAGTATAAAGAATACAAATATTGATAGATAACCCAACTTGGATCCTTGATGATTGATTTCCCATTAGAAAAGGAATAAGTGTGGAAAGATGAGTCTTCCACCCCCATTGAGTTGTTTAAATCAGCCTCCCTATGGAGGAAATGAGGGTTCCAACACCTTTTTAAAATATTAGTCTAATAATTATAATAATAATATTATTTTCATCATAATAAAAAAGTAATGATAACATATCCTTATAAATTCCATAAATAATAGTAACAACACCATAAAAATAAATGACTTGCAAAAACACATATATCTTTATAATAAAAAAAATATAGAAAAACATACACAAATCATTATAACCATAATAAATATAAAATAATACCACTATAAAAATCAATAAATTAATGATGAAGGGACTCAATAATTGAGGAGATGAATAAGGGAGCTTTAGGTCAATATATAGGGATTCAAAATTATTATACATAGTTCCACAAACTGTGTGGTAACCTTGTGAAATCCATTTTATTATCTTCCAAAAAATAAATAGCTAGATTGAAAAGTTCTTCTAACCAGGCTACAAAAATTCATTAATAAAATTTATAAAAAAGTTATAATTTATATTATTAAAATTCATAAAAAATTATTATTATTGTAATTATTATTTATTGAAAATGGAAAAGTGGGGGAATTAAAGCTAAAGTACCCATGATAGTGTATCCCAATACAAATATGCAACAGACTAATTTTTTTTATGAATTATAATTTTTGGAATAAATTAAATTTATTTTATTTCTTATATTATATAAAACACTAAGTTTATCTTGCGTTACACACAACACCGAGTTTTAACAAACCGTGATATATTTTTAATATTATTATTTAAGAGTGATCATTATAAACTATATATTAAAAATTATGATATGAATAGTAAGAACTAATTTTTAAATATTATTTATATCAGTTTTATGTAAATAAAACAGATTGATAAAAAAAACCTAATATTTTGTAAAGTCTTTATAAATATCAAAGTTACTATTTTAATAAATAAATTGTTTTTTATTTGTATTTTTGAAAATAAATAAAATAAATATTTGTAAATTTTAGAAAATTCAATTGATAAAATAAAATAAATTTTTTAAATTTTCAGTACAAAAATATCTTAGGGTGATTTTTTAGGTTTTTTTAGTAATGAATATTTTTTTCAGTAAATAATGAAAATAGAGGTCTTTATTGAAAAATGAATTGCCATTTCAATAATTTATATGGTACCTTTTTTAAATGATTTTACACGTGAAATCACCAAAATTATATATAAATTTATATAATTTAGTTCATTTTTATCATTTACGTTTTAAAATTTTATATAAAATCTTTTTAAACTTTATATCATTTTCTCTTTGAAAAAAAGTTTTTTAACATGTCTATGGGTTTAATTTTAAATTAATTTTTTTACTTATATAAATATAATTTGGAAAAATTGATTCTATATTTAGAATAATCATAATATATATTACCTTACAAGGTCAACATAATTTTTTATCATTAGGAATAGTAAAAATAGTGAAAATTATTTACCCCAATTAAGGTAAAAATTAGTTTAGCGATGTGTTAATCTAAAATGTTAATTGTTAAAAATGACCATTTATTTTTAAAAAAACCTTTTTATTTCCATATTTCTTAATTATAACGTCTAATATTGATCATTATCTAATTTTAAGTCTTTTTTCATTAGAAAAACATGGGTACACGTTTTTATTTTAAAGAATTACATGTTTTCCACTGACCTCTATTATAAAATACAACCCCTATCCTCTCATATCCCGAATTAAAAACCATTTGGTTCATAAAATCCAAGAAAAAATAACTTCAATAAATAACTCCCCCCATACTAGATGTATTTTGTTTCATAAATCCAACCTAAGAATCCTTTCGGTGCCAACTAATTAAAGTTTTCTAAAGAAGAGGTAACACCCTTAGCCGATCACTTTATTTTATTTCTTCCTCCACATAGTTAAATTATTATTAAAACATGATTATTTAATAACCTAAGTTTTTAGAATATAATATGATTTCATAATTTAAAAGTAACTACCTACTACCATATCTTTTTTCTTCAAATGGGATATGAAATCATCATTTGTGTGTATGGCGAACTACCACCTCACGAACCGATGTTATTTGTTTTCGATCACCACATATATAGTATAGATATAATTATGGATTAAATTTTTATATATATATATATATATGATATTTATTATATTATCATACATATATAATTATTATATCATATATAAGTTCATACTTTCCATTATGTGGGATAAGATAATGTCGCTCGTGTGTACGTCAGACTACCCCCTTGTGAATCTACATGATTCATTCATGCTCTACATGGAAGGTAATAAGGATTATTTTAATGAAAATTTTATATATAAATTATATAAACATCATTATTAAATGTTAATATATTATTTACCTATATTTAATTCAATGCTTTGAGAAAGTGAAAACATCGTTCGTGCGTACGTACGACCTACCGTCTCTAGGAATAGTGTCTTTAATTTCCTATCTCTAAATCTTATGGATTAATATAAAAAACATATATTTAATATATATTATATTTATATCATATTTAAAATTCTAGATATGATGGAACCACAATCAATGTAAGAGGACCAAAAATCAAAAATCAAAGTATACATGGAAAACAAAGCAATTATTGTCCGAAACTTGACTTTAATATGGAATTATAATTAAATGGGTAATAAATTGATATATGTAAATAATATAAGGTATGACATATGTAATAATGGTTTTATAATATATTTTTAATAATCTTATATTTATCATAGAGGATTATTGAACATGTATAAAGAAACGTTAGACTTAAGGTATAAGATTCTTGTCTCAATTTTATTTTTTTGAGGAATATGTTATGTTATACACCAATCTTATTTTATGAGAGTTATATAAAAACCCATTTATATGTAATTTCATGAATTTATTTATTATCATTATAATATAAGTTTCATTTAATGTTATTCTTTCATGGGGATTACGATTCAAAGTTATGAGTTTTATATTACAAGATCATTATTTATCAGGATTTCTCATGATTATGTTTCCAATGATGAAATATTTTGATCTATCTCTCAACAAACTCATTAATTAACTTATCATCTAGTTATTTATGGATAATAAATTTTTTACCTCCATTTTCCACTATTTATTTACTCAATATTTCAAAATAATTTATTTATGAAAAATCATTTTTATTTTTATCTTTAGTAGAAAACATCTTTTCAATAAAAACCATGTTTTTAAAAAATGTTTTAAAGTTTTTGTAACATTATATAAATTATTAAATAAATAATATTTTACCAATTTTTCATTTTTTTGAAATGAATATTCATTTTATTTTCTAAACATTACCCGTTTTCTTTTAACCAAAAAATTAATGCAATATTTTTTTTAACATGTGCGTCTAGAACGTAATTTTCTCAAAATCATGACCATTATTTTATTTAAATATTAATTTAAAAAATTTCAAGGTTATTTTCAATGAAAAGGATTTCCAAAAATTTTAAATAAATTCTAAATTTAAAAATTTCATTTTCAATGAAAGGATAGTTTCCTCAAGAAACATTCAATGTTATTTTTATTTCAAAATAGTTTTCCATATAAGTGAAATACTTTGATGTTAATTAAAAATTAACGGGGATATAATCAAATGATACAATCTTAACTATTTCTCTTTAAGGTTTATTTTTATGATAAAAATATGTTTATGGAACCCATTTTATCCTCTATGGGTCATACCATGATAAAATGATTATACAACCCACTTTTTACCATAGGTTATACCATGATAAAATAATTATGAAAAATGCTTATTTTTTTTACATAGGTTGTTCTTTTATGAAGTTTTTAAATAATTATGTAACATTTTTATTTTCCATAGGTTATGTTATGATGAAATTTTTATAGAACCTATTTCCTTTCATGGTATATGATCTAGGATTTTCCTTAAGGTTTGTGTTTTTAGTTTCAGTCCCTTATTATGGTTAAATAAGTTTTCCCTAAGTTCATGGGAAGACCCAGGTGTGTTTTGGGGGCTCATGACATGAAAAATGGGGAAAATGAGTTTCTTGGACTTGTTGCATGGTTTGTGCACTATTAGTGCAAATCTTGTAGAGTATCTTTGGAAACCATGTGAGGAGATAATTTTTGATAGTATCTCTTGCACAGTTTTTACATGGTTTGGAAAACCAGTTGGGTAAACCATACAGAAGAGGGATTTTGGGACAGTGGATCTCACAAGGGTTCTGCACGATTTGGAAAACCATGCAGGTAAACCGCGCAACCCAATACGGTTGATAATTATAAAAATAATTCCATTATGATATTTTTAACCCCAACGCAAGATTTCCTTATTTCTAACCCTTGAAATCCTAGTGATGATCCAAATCTCCAAAGATATTCTAAGGGATATTCTCCCTCATCTCTAGGTTTTTTTGGAGATCCGTTAGTTGCAAATGAAATATCTGGGTAATTCTAATCTCCTCTATGCTTCTTCTTCTTTATTAGGGTTTGTATCTTTCTTACATTTCATTCCGAAGCTCTAAAAACCTTTTTTTCTTGTGATATTTATGATAATTCTTAAATATATGATTTAATATGTATCTAAGGCCACATTTGGGAGTGCATTAATTAATAGATTCATGGTTGGTTGTCTACATGTTATATCCCATAGTTTCGTTTGATATTTTTCATGCTTAGGTTTATTTCTTGGTTACCCCTTGTTGAGATTATCATCCTTTTATGAGATTTGGTATAATGAACGTCTAAATGATGAATGTAAACCCTAATGTTTTACAAGGGACACTTAAAGGATGAATTGACCTTTGTGAAGCCACCCATGGGGTGTGTCGACACATTCTGGAGATAGAATTATCTAAATAATGTTCTAGGATTTAGTGTTATCATATAAATCCCTTATTTAGTATGTTTATATTCATATTGGAAGTCCATGTGAGGTATTGGTTATTTGTTTTGGGTAAGAGGCTTATGAAATATGTAAGAAAAGCCTAAGTGAGTTAGTGAATGTGAAGTGGTGAATATGCAAAATTGATAATGGTGTGTGAAATGGGAAAATATATTCAAGGGAATATCATAATGGAATTATTGAATATGATTAGTGATCTAGGCATGAGAATTGGAATTGGTCTAAATGGGATAAGCGATGTAAATGGAAAATGTAATAATGGGTTATGGAAAAATATGATTTACTAGGTTTCTTATTATGGATTTTGATGGGTATATGTATTGGATGTGTTTGGTTTTGATATGTTTGTGTATGGTGAATTGATGGATAATAATTTTCACATGGGTTGCGGTGTGGGATAAATGACCGAGTCTCCTCCCATTGGTTAAGTAGGACTGATTGTCTAATTCCACGCATAATGCATGGGTTAGGGAAGGGGATGGAGCTCTATTCCCCTAATAGTTTCATTCTAACTAGACTGAGGCTTCGAGGTGAGGATATTTTTATGTGGTGATATGTTATTATTCTCTTATGAAAATGATTTATTCCATGAACCTTGTGTGATTTATGATGACCTAGTAATAAAAGAGACAAAATTAATTGGCACCATGGTTTGTATTACTATGTAGAGACTATTAACCACTAACCCCTGAATTGTATTTCCTTTTCTAGTTATTTATTTACACTTGCATGAACTATCTATTAGATTGAATAATTGTATACACCATTGGTGGTGGCCTACTGAGTTGTACTCACACCCTACTCGAGCCACCATTACACACCCGAGAAGATTTCATGCTTGCAAGTCAGGACAAGGGCAAGAGCACTATGCTAGGGAGTTTTGTCGTACATGGGACATGCATGGATGAGGATCTTTAATTGGAGTATGGACCAATTTTGGATTATGTTGTTTGTACTTATTTTGGGTTTAGTCACTTGGAATTGTATCACAACATGATATATTTACTGTTTCTTGTCACTTGTATCCATTTTGTGAGATGTTTGGCTATGCATGTTATTAGTTTTTTCATATTTTTTCCACTATGTAAATGGTGATCTTAGGTGTCTTACTCTGTTAACGAGGGTATAGTATCCCCAAGTGACTTATTAGACTCTCACTGTTAGATGGAAACCTCTGGCATATGGGAAGGAACACTTGTGGTTCTGTAATGACCCCACTCAGGGAAACGATTTAGTGGGAGCAGGTCGTGGAAATTACAAAGTTATATTAGAGGATTTATTTTCTCTTTATTAATATTTGGGGATGGTATACAAGATATTTGTACAGTGTTAGGCCTTGGTAATGAGCTCATGAATAGGACTTGATAACCCAAATATGAGGTAAAACCCAAATCACCTAGGGTGGGAATTGTTATTCTTGTTGTGTGTTGTTACATTTGATGATATTTTAGAATTTGGTGATGCACATGGGGTGTGATGTGATAGTTTTTTGATATTTTTATCATGGAATTAATGGAAAGACGTTTTTCATTCATGCATCATTCTAGGAACCTATTTATATAAGTTACAAACATCATAGTAGGCACACACACATGGGATCGTCATGTAGAATAGAGAGGGTATAATGTATTAAACTTTATTACAGGTGGTGAAAATTTGTTTCTAAAAAAATACCAATGGTTTTAAAAAGGTGGGGAAATGTTAAATAATAATTAAGGAATTATACTTGATAAGGGTAGTCATGTGAGTTAGTTTCCTCATGTCATCCATGACCTTGGTAGGAATGGTTGCGGGTAGTGTTCCAGGTATGATCAGACATGTTTTTGTGGTGTACGTGAAATGGTTTGTTGTTGTCTTGTGAAATGCCTTCCTTTATATTTGTGGAATATTTATGGCTATGTTCTAAAGATCATATTTGTAATTGTAGAGAAACTCCTCCACAGAGATGTGTGCATTTTGGGTGATAGGAGGAAAATACTGATAATGATTCCCTAGTAGTGGAGAAAGAGGATCTGGGGGTTCAAGATAATAAGGGAATTTCTATGATAAGTTTTATCATTTTAGGTAGATGATGGAATGGGACCTAGTGTGGGTTTTGATTCATATGTTTGAACTAACCAAGGAGCTTCAGGTGGAAGATTTGAGGTACCAACTAGGAGTATAGGTGGTACTACCTCTGAGGGAAGGAATCGTCAGTTTGGAAGTTTATGATATGGAAAATGTTGGAAGAATACTCTAAAGATAGGGTCAACTTATTGGGGTGGTCATCAGGTGTTTTTCTACCAGTGTGATAGGTCGGGGCACATGCTGGGTCAGTGTCCTCAACCACCAGTCAAGTGTTGGTCATGTGGTAGGTTGGGACATATACAGAGGTTCTTTAGGAACTCTTGGAAGTCAGGAATGGATTGGAGTTAGAGGCAGATACTGAGTGAGGGAAGGGGATATATCACCATACATCAGATAGGTAGTTAGAGCTCTACTGGCCATACCTATAGGGGTAGTGGATGTGGAACTATAGGAATATACCATCCACACCAGTAGGGTAGGGAAGTACAGGGTACCCAAAATGGATCCCATGGTGGAGGGATGTGCCATTTGCACACAGTTCAGTCTACACATAGAGGTGGTGAGGCTCATCATTCTACTATTGGAGGTATGATTCTTATGGCCTACACACTCACTAATACCCTATTTGACATAGGTTCTACACAATCCATTATCTCTACAAAGTTTGTGGTTGTGTTGGGCATATTTTTGGATCAAGTTTGTGGGGTTTTTTCAATAGATACTCAACTAGGGGTGCAAGATGAAAAAATCAGACATTTTAGATGTTCTGCTTTAGAGGTTGGTGGTTATAGTTTCCTGTGGAACTTGTTTTTCCTTGAGATGTGAGGTTTTGAAATCATTTTGGGAATTTACTGGCTAGTTCTGTACCATACCCATATTGACTGTTACCATTGTAGGGTAACATTCACATCTCCCTTTGGAGACATTTATTTCTTTCATGATAAGTAGGATGTAGGGGAAAGCCTTGTGGGACTAATTTGTTAGTAGTTGGGGAAACTCACAACCCAAGTGGATTCCTTATTCTTGATGATGGATAGGTGGAGAAACATGACTTTCCTCCTATGATGGATCAGTTTTAGGATGTTTTTCTTGATTATTTCTCAAGACTACCCCCAAAAAGGGATGTAGAGTTCACAATAGAGTTTCCTCCATGGGAAGAACCAATTTCTATTCTATCATATTAAATGGTGCAAGCAGAACATAAGGTACAAAAGGTTCAGATGGAAGGGTTATAGAGAAAAGGTTTCATTTGACCTAGTACATCTCCATGGGGATCACCCATGCTATTTTCTAATAAGTCTGATGGGTTGTTGAGGTATTTCATTGATTACAGGAAGTTGAATCAGATGAAGGTTGAGAACCAATACCCACTTCCCAGAATAGATGACCTATTTTACCCAACTGAGGGGTGACTCACTGTTCTCTATGATTGATTTGAGACCGGGATACCATCAGTTGAGGGTAATACCTTTTGATGTACCATGGATCGATTTTCCAAGTAGGTAAGAGCTGTATGAATTTTTGGTGATGTAGTTCGGGTTGACCAATACTCCAGCTATGGTAATGGTGCTAATGAATATGATATTTCACCCTTATCTAGATGAGTATGTGGGTGTCTTTCTTAATGTCATCTTGATGTACTAAAAAACTCTTGATGACCGTGATAAACATCTTGACATCGTATTGAGTACACTAAGATAGCATAGATTAAATGCTAAGCTATCAAAATTTTAGTTCTAGATTTATAATGTGAATTTATGAAGACAAATAATTTCTGAGTCAGATGTGTTGGTGGATCCAGAGAAGTTTCAGACTGTGGTGTCTTGGGAGAAGCCTAAGAATGTTTCTGATATCCGTATTTTTCTGGGTTTTGCCAGATAATACTGAAGATTCATTAGATATTTCTCTCGTGTGGAAATTCCACTCCCAATGTTAACCAAGAAGTGAGTAAAGTTTGAGTGGTCGGAGGTGTGTGAATCTTCTTTTCAAAAATTGAAGAAGCAGTTGATTACCACCCTGATTCTAATCCTAATTAAACCTCATAAGATGTAAACCTCATTATGTGATGTTTCCAGTGTGGTAATCAGGGTAGTGTTGATGCACGATGATCAAGTAGTAGCTTATGGGTCAAGAAAGTTGAGGCCTCATGAAATAAATTACCCTACCCATGATCTCGAGCTAGATGATGTGGTTTATGTCTTAAAGTTATGGAGGCACTAATTGTTGGGATAGTGGTTCGTGGGGTTTACAGATCATAAAATTCTTAAGTACATCTTCTCTTAGTGGGATTTGAATCTTTGATATTGAATGTGGGTTGAGTACCTACAATCCTCTGATTTTGAACCAGGAAAAGCGAATACTGCAAAAAGATGCTCTAATATGGAAGACTCAGAATAAGGTGGTTTAGGAATCAAAATATGAATAGAAAATGATGGATTTGTTTATCGAGATTCACCTGTAGGTTTAGTTTGGGCACAAACAAATGACCCTTGCATCTATAGTGATTGATTATACGCTTTTTATTCGGGTCAAGGAGTGTCAGCTAGAGGATACAGAGTGTTTGGCCATAAAGAAACGTTTTAATGGTATGGAGTCACCATCTTGTTGGGCTATTGGGGAGGATTGAGTATTCTGTGTTTAGGGTTGTGTTGTAGTACCAGTGGTTGTGTGCCAAGTGTTGATGCACGAGTTACATGCATTTAAGTGAGAAGTACATCCTGGTTTGACTAAAATGTATCGTGATCTTCGTCAATAATATTGGTGGGAGGGAATGAATAAAGAGGTTGTGGGTTTTATGCCAGAATGACTTACCTGTCAACAGATGAAGGATGTGAATTAGCATATAGGTGGGTTGTTATAGTTATTAGTCATTCTAGAATAGAGGTGGAATTATGTAATGATGGATATTGTAGTGGAACTTCCAAGGACGCCTACAAATAACGATGCAATCTGGGTCATTGTAGACTAGTTGACTAATGTGGATCATTTCTTGCCGATTCAGAAAACTTATATAGTTGATCAGTTGGGTGAGTTATATATTCAAGAGAAAGTGTAGTTTCATGGTGTTCTGAGAACCATAGTTTCAGATCATGATCTACATTTCTGATAATTCTTCTAGAAGGGGATGCAGAAGGCGCTTGGTACCCATGTGTTTTTTAGTATGGCTTATCATCCGCAGATGGTTGGGCAGTCATATCATAAAATTCAGGTATTGGAGGACATGTTGAGAGCCTGTGTTCTGTATTTCGGTAGTTTGGGGGAAACAAATTGTTGCTTCTTGAGTTTACTTTCAACAACAATTTTCAGGCAACAATTCATATGTCACATTTTGAGGAACTCTATTTAAGGACATGTATATCTCTATTGTGTTGGTTAGAAGCTGGTAATTCTGAGCTGTTTGGGACAAATTTTAGGCAGGAGACATCTCAAAAGGTTCAATTGATTCAGAATTAGATTTAAAAAGGTCAGAGTAGGCAAAAGTAACATTAATATGAACAACGTACACCTCTTGAGTTCATGGTAGGTGATAGTGTGTTTCTTTGGGTGTTTCCAAGGTTAGGTCACCATTGAATCTGGAAGCAGGGAAAGTTGACCCTAGGTTTGTAAGGCCATTTGAAATTGTGGAGAGGATCTGATTGATGGATTACTTATTGTCTCTTATTCAATGTTATAGTGGAATACACAATGTATTCCATATTTCTCAACTCCAACAGTATCAACTTGATTCATCTCATGTGATAAATGTTAATGATGTAGAGATGGAGGCCGATGTGTCTATTAAATCACATCAGATGAGTATTTTGCATCATAGTGAGAAGGTCTTGTAGGGAAAGGTGGTGCCTTTGTTTTGAGTTTTATGGAAGCATGTAAATTTCTAGGAAGATAAATGGAAGATAGATTCATATATGCAGGTTCAGTGGCCCAATATCTTTGCTTTGGAGTCTCAAAGATGATTGGGAGGAGATGTTTGAGGACGAGCCATCTTAAGGTGGGGAGGTTGTAAGATCCAATATTTTCTTTAAGGTATATTTTTTTATGGTTCTATTTAATTCCTTTCTTTTGGTAAAATAATTTTCCCCATGTTTTTGGGAATAAACAGGCATGTTTTGGGTGTTTGGGACATGAAACCTAGGGAAGATGAGTTTTTTGGCCTTGTTTCACGGTTTTCACATAGTTAGTGAAACCTATGCATAGTGTCTTAGAGAATTGTGGGAAGGGATGGTTTTTGGATAGTATCTCTCACACAGTTTGCAAATGGCTTGGAAAACCATGTTGGTAAGCTATGATGAAGAGGGATTTTGGAACAATATCTCTCACACGATTTGCGCACAGTTTGGAAAACCGTGCCGACCAGTAAAGTTGTTAAATTTATAATTATTCCATTATAATATTTTTAACCCTAACTTGGTATTTCCAAATCTCTTCCCCCTTGTAACCCTAGTGATGTGACAATTCTTATAAGATCTTCCAAGGTAGATTCTCCCTCATCTCTAGGTTGTTTGGAGTGTCGTTAGTTGTAAATCGAAGATTAGGGTAAATCTAATATCCCCCTTTCTTCTTCTTCTCAATTAGTATTTGTATCTTTCATCCATTTCCTTTGGAATCTCTAAAACCCTCTTTTTCTGGTGAGATCTAGGATAATTCTTCGCAAGGTGTTTGAATCGAGATCTAAGTCCACATTTGGGAGTGCATTCGTCAACAGATTCAAGGTAGGTTGTCTACAACTAATGTCATATTGTTTTACTTGACATTGTTCCTACTTGGGTTTATTTCATGGTTACCCCTTTTTGTGATTTTGATATTTTGTTGATATTTGGTATAATTAATGTATAAATAATGAATTTAAACCCTCATGGTCCCCATGGTACACTAAGAGGATAACTTGAGCTTTGTAGGTCACCCATGGCATGCGCCGATACTTTTAGGACCAAGAATTAGGTAAGTAATTTCCATGTTGTTGTGTGATCATGTAGATACCTTATTGAGTATGTTGATATTCATAATGGATGTCGATGTGAGGTATTAGTTATTTTTGTTTCGGTTAAGAGTCTTATGAAATATGTCAGAAATGCCAAAAAGTGTTAGTGCATATGAAGTGGTGAATATGATAAATTGATAAAGGTATGTGAAATGGTAGAATATATTTACGGGAATTTCATAAGGGAGTTATTGAATATGATTAGTGATCTAGGATTGAGAATGGAAATTGGGCTAAATGTGAAACATGATGTAAATGGGAAATGTGATAATGGGTTATGGCCCAACATGATTTACCAGGTTTCTTGTTATGGATTATGATTACAATACGTATTGGATGTGTTTGGTTGTGATATGGTTATGTATGGTGAATTGATGGATAATCATGTGCACATGGATTGAGGTGTGGGATAAAGGAATAAAAATCCTCCCATTGGTCGAGTTGGATTGATGCTCAAACTCCACCCAAAATGCATGAGTTAGGGAAGTGGATGGAGCTCTATTACACTAACGGTTGCCTTCCACCTGGACTGAGGTTTTGAGGTGAGGATATTATGATGTTGTGATATGTTATCCCTAATAAGTCAGGGACTTACTTATTCCATTATGAAAATGATGTATTTTATGAACCTTGTGTTATTTATGATTACCTAGTAGTAAAAGAGACATAATGAATTGGCACCATGGTTAGTATAGCTAATTAGTGATTGTTAAACTATTGTCCCTTGAATTGTCTTTACTCTGCTTGTTGTTTATTTACACTTTCATGCACTATCTGTTAAATTGGATATTTTTAGACACCATTGGTGTTGTCCTAGGGAGTTTTAATCACACCCTGATAGGGCCACCATTGGGTACCCGAGTAGATTTAATGCTTGTAGGTGAAAACAATGGCAAGGGCCCTATGCTAGAGAGTTTATTCTGACATTGGACATGTATGGATGAGGTTCCATACATGAATTCATGACTATTTCTATATTTTTCTATTTTAATTTATTTTGGGTTTTGTTCACTTATAATTGTAGCATGACTTGACATATTTACTATTTCTTATAGTTTATACCTTATTTGGGAGATGTTTGGATATGCATTTTATTGGGTTTTTCCTATTGTTTCCGCAATTTATACAGTGATATATTGTGACTTAATCTGGTAAAGAGGTAATAGTATCACCATGTTACTTATTAGACCCTCGCTACTAGTCTACAACCTCCGACGTATGGGGAGGCATGCTTAAGGTCATTTGACGAATCAACTTGGGGAACCAATTTAGTGGCACCCAGGTTGGGGACAAAACACATGGGTTCTAATATGATGATTTTTTATGATATTTTGGCACACTATATATGATTTAATTCTGTGATTGGTGGGACCTATATCTCTCTCTAATGAAATTGGTAAAGATTTATATCTAATGAGATATACAGGACTAGAATAGTGAGAAAACCCAGTTATGTAAGGGATTCTATCTACTATGATAGTCTTAGGAGTGAAACTTTATTACTATTACAGTTTGTTGAGTGAAACTATTTCACTATTATAGTTTAGGAAATGATCTTTGACTACTATGGAAATGATTTTATATGATTAGTGTATGCCACAATTCTATGTCTTATATCAATGTTATGCTGTCACGGATCATTATCTTTGATTTCCTTATGATTCATGTCATATGAACAACCAATATATATTCCAGGAATCAATATTATGATCTTTTATATGTATAGTATGATTTTTCAAAAAAATTTACCATGTCCTCCCACCATTATTTTTATGTTACACATATATATATCTATATTTTACCCTTACTGAGCATCTGATTTCACCATTTCATATGTTACCTATCCCCAAGTTATAAAGAAATGTATTATGTATTATATGTCTTATATTAGTGATATTTATGAAGAACTTAGTGGTAGATTATTTAGTTCACATATGAAATAGTTGTTTATGTTTCCATGATTTGAAATAAACTATACCTTTATGATCCAAATTCATGTGATTATATAATGTAATTAATTTTCACTTATAACGATGCGATATCTATGTATGGAAGGCCTGGGTTGATATAGTTGTAATTAGAGGATAGTTTTAGTTAACATTTTCAAAATAGTATGTGAAAACATTAGTGAGATCCCTAAGGACCTGTCTAAGGATAAGTATAGGGATGATACAAAGTATAGGAAAATATCTTGTAATTTTGTAAAGGATAGAGTGAGTGGTTTCTAGGAAATTAAATCCTTATCTAGATACAAAATTTGATGTGGATATGGAACAAATGTTCTTTGGAGTAACAACATTGAAAAGGGTCCATTAATCTAGACTTGATCATCACATGGTGCATGACAACGGGCCATACCGCACACCGACTTTGACCCCCTAGGGGATATGCTTTGGAAATTCAAAACAACTTTACAAACCATCATGACAAATTTAAATCGATGATAACTTTTAATGAAATTGGATAAACCTATGGTTTCATATATTAAAAGTAATTCATCATGATTTATACATCCTATATGTAATTTTTCCATGATTATGTGGTTCCACACAACGATTGTTATTACTTACAATATGTTTTTTGGATTTATTCAATGTTTAGATCCTGAAGAAACCATGAAAATGTTGAGTTTAATAGAAAATGGAATGATTTTCTATATAATAATCCAAATATTATGGGATATGGATTGAAAAATCTCATTGTTATGCTCATGTAACATTCTCTAGCCATAAATCATGCAAAACATCCAAATGAGAAAAGTGGGGGACAATGTTCTGTTGAGTCCTTCCTAAGGAAATCTCCACCTTCCTTCAGTGGATAAATTGATACAATAGTAGATGATTCATGGTTTAGTACCACTAAAGCTATATTTCCTATTATCCATTGTTTGGAACATGATATTTTTTTTCTGTCTATCATTTGGAAGGTGAGGCAGATCAATGGTTGACTCTCATCAAGAATTCAAGGGAACAAGATGAAATTGAATCCATGTATTGGGATCTGTTCAAGACCCTATTTTTTCAATATTTAATTACCTCATATTATTTACAAAATTATGGAGGAGTATTTTCTTGATATAAAGAAAAAGGATGATGAATCCATTGGTACCTATGAGGAAATATTTAGAAGAATTGTGAGATACATTTATGGTATTATCATCCAACCTAAAAGCAAGTTTGACCGATACTTTAGTTGTTAAAAAAAGTCTCCAAAGGGTGTTATACATAAAAATCTTTAGAAGCTACTATTATATTTTTCTATGTGTTATTAATATAAAAAATAGAGGTTGGAGTTTTGTATCAATCTCATGGTTTTTTAAGAAGAGAAAAATGAAATTCAAAGGAAAATAAAAAAACCATGGAGAGATGAAGCTGAGATTTCAATTATTCTCAATGTGTGGGAAGAAACATGGAGGAAAGTTTCTTATGGTGAATAATAAATGTTTTAAGTCTAGAAGGTAAGGTCATTAGGAAATTGAATTCAGATGTAATGGGAAGAAGTTATCTAATGATTCATATATGGAGATTGATCCATAGAATGTTCCACCCACACTATAATGTTTCAAATGAAATGAGTATAAGAATTATGCTAAAAAGTTCCCAAATATGAAGGTTAATAATGATTATAAAATTTTGTAACCTCTAAATCCAATAGATAGAGGAAAATATCATGTGATCACTATTTTAGATAAGGTGTCCGATAATGACATGGTGAAAGGTACATTTTCCGTCCACTTTTGAATGACAAATTTCTTATTTTACTATAGATCTACCCATTATTTAATATCTAAATAATTTTATATGGGTTTAAAGAAACAAACCAAATTTTTAGATATAGAATTAGATGTAAAAACCATTAATGGTTTAATGATTACATATCATTTCTATGATTCTTCTTCGGTTGAAGTTTGTGAAAATGTGGTTCTTACAGATCTTATCATTCTTCCTATATTTGAATTTGATTTTATCTTATTCATGTATTGTATTTATTTACATAAACCCCAGACCAATTTCCATGGAAGGGAATTCATTGTTTTATTCCAAACCAACCTATGATCATCTATGGGTGCGACGATATATTTGAATGCCTGATAAAAATGACATCCATTGTAAGGGGTTTGATTCATATTCGTGCGGGGTGTTTATCTCAAATGGTTATGGAAAACTCAAAATCAATGATACACCTATAGTATGATATTTTTATTTTTCTTTTATATAATAGTTACATAGAATCACACTAAAAAAGGTAGTTGAGTTATCAATAGATGCCATACCTACTGCCACACAAATTTCAAAGACTCCCAATAGAATAAACCAAATTGAGTTACAAGAATTGAAATTAAACTCTAGGATAACCCTAAAAAGGGATTAATATATCCCTATTTTTCAACATGGGGTGAATATATTATTTTTTTTAAAAATTAGATTTTCCAATTGGAATCTACATTGATTATCAAGAGCTGAATAAGATCATGATCAAGGACAAGAATCCTATACCCCATATTGATTACATATTTAATCAAATACGCAAGGGGAAAATAATTTTTCAATATTGAAATTCATTCTGGATATCATCAATTGATAGTATAGAAGAAGGATATACCAAATACAACATCCTGTACAAGGTATAGACACTATTAATATATACCGTTTCCATGTGGTCTTAGTAATTACCCAACAATCTTCTTGGATTTAATTAATAATGTTTTAAGAGATAACCTTGATTAGTTTTTAGTTGAATTTATAGAAAACATTAATATCTATTCTAAAATAAATGAAGATCATAAATATCACTTGATAATTGTACTAAATTCCCTATAGAAGGAGAAACTATATGAAAAATTTACAAAGCGTGAATTTTGGATTCAAAAGGTTTTATTTTCGGATCATATAATCTCAAGTGAGGCCATTTTGGTAGATCCATCAAAGAAAGAGCCTATTTTGTATTGAAACAAACCAACCAATACGACTGAAATTCTTATATTTCTATGTTTATATGGATATTATTGATTTTTTTTAGAGAATTTATCACAAATATCAAAGATACTCACTATGTTTACTCAGAAAGAAGCTAAGTTCCTCAGGATAGATGAATGTGATGAAAATATCAAGGAACTAAAAAGAGGATTAGTTAGAGAACCTATTATTACATTAATCTATCATAAATAAGTGTTTTTAGTGTATAGTAATTAATCAATTAAGTTATTGGCATGGATGTTTATGAAAAATTACATGGTTATAGATTATTCCTCATGAAAATTGAAGATTAACGAGAAAAATTTCCAAACACATGATTTTGAGTAAACTGTGGTAATTTTTTAATTAAAAATATGGAGAACATATTTTTATAGATAAAGTGTGATATATATATATATATATATAAAGTTAAAAAAGTTTAAATTATATATTCAGATAGAAGGAGATGAATATGAAACAGAAAATATGGTTAGATCTGAAAAATGATTATGGCGGCTCAAATTATTACCACCTTGGGAATGAAAACAAGGCAGATGATGCCTTGAGTCAAAAAGGGTCATTCTAGATTATCTATGGTGGTGATCACAAAATATCCAATATTTTTGGATTTGAACATGATGGAGTTGGAAATACTAAAGGGGAGAAGTCTTTTTTTCTCAATTGTATATCCGTTCATCTATCCAAGTAATGATTAAATAAGAACAAAAATAAGATGTAGAGTTGTAAAAGGTGTTTAGAAATGTTCTTATTCTAAACCTTGATCATGAAAGAATGATAAGGTTCAAAAACCATGTATGTTTTTCATCCATACCAATTTTTATTATGGATTTAATAGAGGAAAATGAAAGTTCATCATTTTTTATACATCTTGGAATTATGAAGATGTATTGATATTGGAAAGAGTATTTCTGTTGGGATGGAATGAAAAGAGATATCAGAGATTTTGAATATGATTTATTGGTATGTCAGTAAATCAAGGTTGAGAAAAAAATTTATAAGGAGATGTTATATCCACTACCTACACTAGAATAGTACTGGGAAAACATCACCATGGATTTTTTCATTAGACTCCTCAAAATGTATAATGGGAATAATTATATACGGGCTACATTATATTGCCTTAAAAAGTTATCATTCTTTATAACGACCAGAGAAGTATTATATATGGATTAGTTTAAAAAAATAAAAACTAAAGAAGTGTTAAGGTTTCATAGAGTATCACATTTTATTTTTGATTATCAGGATCTGAGATTTACATTAAGGTTCTGGAAAAGTATTCAACATGCTCTGGATACAGAGGTAATATTCAACACTACATATCATCGTCATAAAGATGATTATTCTAGGAAAAAAATTCAAACCTTAGAGGATATGATGATATATTTTTCAATGTATTTAAAAGGTGTTTGATATCAATTCCTTAACTCTATTAATGGTTTCATACAACAATAGTTTTCACATGAGAATTCTAATGACTCGTTATGACACCCTCTAAAAAAATAAGTGTAGAGCTCCAACATGTTTTAATGAATTTGGAGAAAGAAACGTATTATGTTTTAAGATAGCTAAAGAAATGAAATAGAATGATAGATCTATCCAACAACACATCTAGGTAGCTCAGAGTCAGAAAAAAATTATATACAAAGAATCAATGATGTGATCTATAATTAGAAGTTTGTGACAAGGTGTTACCAAGAACTTATCCATGGAATAAGGTAATGAGATCATGAAAGGAGTGAAAACTAATACTTATGTATATTGATCCATTTGAAATTCTTTATTTTATCATAATTGTGGCCTATCAGTTGGAACATCCCCCAAACCTCTCTCAAGTCCATGATGTGTTCCATGTATCTCTTAAGAGGAAACACATATTTGAACCTTCACATGTAATGAAATTTGATGTTATACTAATAGATAATGATATTTCTTTTGAGAAAAAACCTATAGAGATTATTGATCGTATAGATAATGTTTTATGGAACAAGACCACTAACATGGTCAATGTTTTGTGGAGAAACTACCAGTTTGATAAAGGTATGTGGGAACCTGAGGGTGTAATGAGGTAGAAGTATCCTCTGTTTTTTGTACCATGGAGACATAATTTGGACGTATAAATTTATTTTAAATGGTGTGTAATGAAACACACTAAATTTTTTACAAATTCTTATTTTTATAATAATTTAAATTTCATTTATAGCTTTTGTTACATACAACACTGATTTTAGTTCGTATTACACAGAACACCGTGTTTTAACAAACCACGATATATTATTAATATTATTAGTTAAAAATGAACATTATAATATAACTGTTAAACTTAGAGATATTAATATTAATTACTAATTTTAAAGTATTATTAACAATTATTTAATATAAATAAAACATATTGGAAAAAACAATTAAATTTTTGTAAAGTATTTATATGTTTTGAAAATACTAATTTCTAAAAAAAAAATATTCTTTATTAATTCTTGTAAACAATTATCATATTAAAAAATTCAACTTTTATAAAATTATTTTTATAGAATAAAAATTATTTTTATTAGATAAAAATTATTTTAGAAATCTTTAGTCAAAATTATATAAGAGATATTTGTTTTTTTTCTAAAATTATTAATCTTTTTGTAAATAGTGGAAAATACTGGTTTCATTAAAAACTGCCCTTTTGTTTAAATAATTAATAAAAATATTTTTTTATAAAATTGGTTTAAAAAAAATTACCTCAATTATTTATCAAATAATCCAAATTATTTCATTTTAATGTTTTTTTATTTAATTTTGATATAAAAACATTTTAAATTCTAAAACATTTTCTCATTAGAAAACTACTTTCTTGTGACGTCTACAAGTTTAATTTATAATAAAAACATGACACTTATGTGAAAGGAATTTAATAAATATATTCCATATTTGTAGTAATACTGATTTATATTATATAATAAGTTCAAATTTGTTTTTTACCGTAATTAAAAGTAAACCTATAAAACAATTGCCGCAGTGAAGGTAAAAATTGGTTTACCGAAGAGGGGTAAACTAAAAACATAAAGTCTAAAATGACCCAAAACATGACCAAAAAACATTATATGAAAATATTTTTGACCTTATATATTATATTATCAATAATGGTCCACTATGGATCCTTTTTTCAGGAAAAAAACATGGGTACACGTTTTTCATTTCAAAAATTTCAAGCGTTCCACTCATCTCAAATACAAATTGCCACCCTCTCTATTAACCTCTTCACACTTATAAAAACATTTAGTTAAACAACTACCAACCCAAATTAATTCCTTAATTCCCTAATCCCATAATAGAAGATTTATTTTTTTCCAAAATACAACCTAATAATTCATTGGGAGCAAACCAAAAAAGATATCTAAAGAAGATGTAACATTGTAACCGAGCTTTTTATGTTATTTATACCTACAAGTCCTTCAATTTTTGTTAAATAATATTAATATAATAAATTTATTATATCATAAATGTTGATATTTTTTATTTTATGTTTATTACCTAAACAAATCTTTTATTTTATCTAATGGGATACAAAATCATCATTCAAGTGTATGGTGGACTACCGCCTTGTGAACTGATGTTATTTGTTTTCCATAACCACCTCTCAAAGATAAAAATAAAGATGTATTAAATGTTTATATATGATATTTTTATATTATTATACTTATGGAATTATTATATCATATATACCTTCATACTTTCACTTCTAAGGGAATACAATAATGTCGTTACTATGTTCCGTGGACTACTACCTTATGAAGCGATGTGATTTGTTCACTCATTACATGAAATTTAATAAGGTTGGTTTTAAATACAATAAATTATATATTTGGAATAAAAATGTTTCTTTATTGGTAATATGTTATTTATATTTCATTCCTCTATCCTTTGAGAAAATGAAAACAACATTAATGCGTACATATAACCTACTGTCTCCATAAATGGCATATTTCATTTTCTATCTCTATCTCTAATGGATTACTCTAAAAATATATATAATAAATATATATTATATTTTTATCATGTTTAAAAGTATATATATGTTGTAACCATTATAAAAGAAATAGTATAAAAAATAACCAATCAAATATTACATGAAAAACAAAGAAATTATTGCTGGAATCAGGACTTTAACATGGAATTGTTAATCAACGGGTAATAAATAGTCATAAGTAAAAAATATATGGAATGATATATAAAATAATTATATTTATTATAATCTTAATAAATTTATATTTTTTATACATGAGTTTTCGACATATATATAGGATTTAGACCCTTAAGGCAAGGGATTTTGTTTCAATTTTCCTTCTTTGAGACATATGTTACATTATGCACCTATATTCTTTTATGAGTTATATAAATAGAAAAGTTTACATATAATTTCATGAACTTATTTAATCTATTGATATTCTAAGTGTTACTTAATTTTATTCTTTCATGGGACTTATGATTCAAAGTTACCAAAGTGGTAAGGGTTTTATGTCACAATCTAATATTTTCTCAGAATTTCTCAGGATTATGCTTCCAATGATGAAATATTATGATATATATCACAAAAAAACTCAGGTGTTTTTTCTAATTAGTTTATTTTATGATAATAAAAAAATTTCCATTAATTTGCCTTGATTTATGTACTTAGGACATAAAAATAATCTTTTTAATAAAAATCATCTTTATTTCTATCTTTTGTAAAAAACCCTTTTTCTTCCAAAAAAATTTTCTATAAAAATATTTTATTTTTTTTAACATTTTATAAATAATTTAAAATTAAATTTTAACATGTTTTAATTTTTCTGTTTTTTAAATGAATCTTCATGTCATCTTCTAAACAATTCCCATAAAGATTTTACCAAAAATGTGAAATCATTTTCTTTAACATGTATAAGATGAAAAAAATTTCCCAATGACATGAACATTATTTTAATTTAACATCACATTATAAATTTAAAGTTTATTTTAAAGGAAATGGATTTTCTAAAGAATTTTTGAATTTATAATTAATTTTTTTTCAATGAAAATATATATTCCTCAAGAAATGTTCCAGGTGATTTATATTAAAAAAATTCCATATAGGATGACATCCATTTATATTTATTATTATTTAATGGGGGATATGATCTAATAAAACCATATTTATTCTTTATATAGATGATTTATGTTTATAATGACAATATTTTTATGAAACCCATTTCTATTACATGGTTTATGCCATGATTAATTTATAATGAAACCCAATTCTTTTTTCCATAGGTCATACAATGATGAAATTATTATGAATCAAGATTATTTTTCCATGGGTTATGTTTTGATGAAATAATGAAATGATTATGAAACCTATTTCTTTTACATAGATTATATTTTGATGAAATGTTTATAAAACCCATTTCTTTTCATGGGTTCTGAAATGGTGAATGTTTTATGATATTTTTTCACACATATGTATGATTTTAATTATATTATGGATGGGGACTATATATCAATACAATTCATTATGTAATTATTTATATTCTGATATAGAAAGGACTGGAATGGGGAGTGAACCCAGTTCAGTACAGTACTTTGTCCACTGTGACGGTCTTGGGAGTGAACCTTGACCACAACGATAATATGGGGAGTGAACCCATTCAAATATGACAGTTTTGGAAACTATAATTGTCTAATAAGGAAATGATTTTGAATGATTATGTGTATGAAACAATTCTATGTATTATGTGAATGTTATGCTCTCATGGATCATGTTATTTGAATTCCTTACGATTCATGTATTTTTAAATACCAATACCTATTCCTTTACTGAAACTACGATCTTTTAAATATAGGTTATGCTTTTTAAATGTTATTAACTTGTTCTCATACCCTTATATTCATGTTATTCTTATGTATATCCCCTTTTTCCATTACTGAGTATCTAAGATCACATTTTCTTATGTTTCCTTTCCCCACGTTATAAATAAATGCATTACATATGATATTTCTAAGAAGGGTGAAAGTTATAAAGAACATAGTGGGAGATTATGGAGTTTACATATAAACTAATTATTTATGTTTTCATGTTTCCAAAAGAACTATACCTTTATAATCCATAGGCCTGTGTTTGTATGATGAGATTGATTCTCATCTAAAAATATGTAATATCTGTGTTTGAAAATCCTAGGTCACTATAAGAATAATATTATTATGATATCAATATTAAATATGGTTCTTAATTCTAATTCATTTGTAACACTAATTATTTATAAATCATAATAATCCTTTATAATTTATTTCAGAAACCAAAAAATAAATTATAGTCTCAGATAAATGAAATTAAATCTTATCATGAACCTAATATATGAATCCTTATATTCATTTATGAGATATATAATATTTAGTCTAAAAAATTTAAACTACTAAATGAGACTATTCATAATACAAACACATTATATTTATTAATACCAATAAAATTGGTTATAAATAAATAAATGAACAATTCAAATATCCATACATCAGATATACATTTATTAAAATTTTATAAATTAAAATATTAAAAATAAGTTATAATTCATAAATAATATAGTCATTCAATATAATATAAATAAAATCACTTTATATATATATAATATAAATGAACTATTCATATCTCTTTGTTTAAATGTCTTATTTGTG
Organism: Viscum album; assembly: GCA_963277665.1. Classification (NCBI taxonomy): domain Eukaryota; kingdom Viridiplantae; phylum Streptophyta; class Magnoliopsida; order Santalales; family Viscaceae; genus Viscum; species Viscum album. The sequence continues at coordinate 1,317,198,374 of OY728119.1, read as the reverse complement.
AGATATTTTATATTAAAATATATTACTTTTTAAAACATGAACATTTCACATTTAAAAATCTATACGAATAATTCATACGAATAATTTAAAATATATATATTATTTAAATATCATATATTTTATGTTTTTTTGATCCTTTTATGATATTTATGGAAATAATTTTTTTTCTATTTTAATTAAATATATTGTATAACATTTAATATGAAAAATTCATATTTTAAAAAAAATCATAAATAGTGTAAATTATTTTATATTTGGTCTTATTTTATAATTTATATGAACTTTTTAAATTAATTTATAATTTTAATGCTGAAAATTTATATTATAATCATAAGAAAAAACCACACAAAATAAAGTTATTAAACATATATACTATCAAAAAAATAAAACTTTTGTATATTATAAAGTCCCCTTTGGATTTAATACATTTAATATTAACACTTAATCATAAAACATTTATTTTTAATTTTATATATAATATATAAAGATAAATTAATTTCTAAATTATATAAAAAATTATTATATGATGTAAAAGGAAATGTTGGATTCTAACATTTTCAAGAGAGATAAAAAAATTGCAATCCCCATTAAATTACTTCTATTATATGAAAATCTCATACATGTATTGTAAATTTTTTATAATTTTTTCCATATTCTCTAAAAATTTGTGTGAACTTCATCGAATTCTTTTAGCGACCAGAACTGTTATAAATAAAATGCCCCATGCAATTTATTTAAATATTTTATTATGTAATATGGTTATAGAAAACACCTACAATTATTTGGTCTAATTAAATTCCATTGGATTTAATTAAAAATTTAAAACTATTACCATTTATAATATAGACCTTGAATACCAATCACATGATTAATATATATATTGGGGTTCAGTAAATCCAATTGACACATATAAAGAAAGTGACGACCTCAACCTGTAGGATCATTCCCTTTGAATCCCATTTATCAAATATTATGAGGGAGATAGAATAACTTCTATTAACCCTTGACCAATACCAAGATGTGATCAAACTAATTAAGCTTTATGAAAACAATTTATGGGAGAAGTTTGAGCTCATTGAGATCATGGCCCAAACCAAGTTTGCCGAACCACCCAATGGAAGTCCCACATTCATGCACCTTACCCTTAGGGTTTTTTCTCATGTATTAAATGAATATGTATCAATACCATAGAAATATGAGTATGTAAATTATTTTTTTATAGAATAATGAATATATCTTCATCCTATTATTATCACTTTATAAATTATTTTTAATTTGATTCAATAAAAGACAAATAGTATTTTTTTTGGTTAATATACAAATTAAATTAAGGAATTTATTTTGATAAATTAATGGATTTTTTAAATAAATAATAATTTAATAAAATATTATTATTAAATAATATTTATTAATAATAAATTATCATATAATTTTTAAGAAGTCAAATGTAATTTTTATAGGGGTTTGAAAACTCTTATTGTCAAAAACCCCATTATTTTCAATAACTATCAGTTATTATTTTAAAAATTAAATTTCTGATATTTATTAAGTATTTAGATAAAATGGATATTATTTTTTGAATTATAATTACCAAATTATCAAACGGTGAATTTTTCATTATTTTCGGAGATTGTCAAATTTAGGGGGTAAAAAATGAACACTATATAAATATACCTTGGGTATTATGACATCATGATCACCCCAAAGTGATGAAATAAATACTATAAAAGTTATCCAAGAAAGAACAAAATTTCTATTTAATATAATTATATCTTATTTTTATTTTATTAAATTTATAAAACCATTATGTATCTTCCAAAACCATTAATATATTTTAAAGTTTTAAAGAAATTTATTTAAGATTATGAATCACCACCACAATAGAAAGGGTAATATTTTATTAATTTAGTCTCATGTACTTATAAAATAATGAAAAAACACTCAAATTTTATTTAAACCATGGAAAAAACCTTGTCAAGGTCTGTGGATTTGGTTATTTTTTTATATAGAGTCTAACACCTAAATAATAAAAATTTTCTCTCTTTCCTATATAAACCCAACCGATATCCCATCTATTTTCACTCAAAAAACTTGGAACACATTATTAATCTATAATCACCTCCATATACTCCCCCATAGGTTCCCACAATCTCTCAATAAGACCCACCCGGTCATTTAGAGTCACAAAATCATGTAAGGGATTTCACTCTTCCCATTTCCATTCAAGCACCAATTTTTTTTATGATTCTTAGTTTCAATTTGAGGTTATTGGGGTATCTTATAATAAAACCCAAATTATTTAATTTTTTTCAATATTATGAGAGACCGTATTCACTCTAATTAATCCCATCTATAAACCTTTTTGTACACCTTTGACCATGCCAAAATTTAATAGGGATCATTTCCTTTCTATTCAGTATTCAATTATCTTCTTTACCTTATGTATTTTATCTTCATTTAATAATGAGAGGATATTTTATTACATATCCTTTAGTTTCAAATTTGTTTTCAAATTATGATATACCCATTTCACTCACAACAACCCATTTTATGAATTTGTATGTGATGTCATTATTCTGTTGAAATTTCACCGTGATTTTCATCGCCATAAAAATTGTGCAGTGAATACCATACCCATTTAATTTCAAGTATATTCCACTTTATAAACTTGTAAAAATTTTAATTGGTACTTACATGTATTTATTACACACTCCCCTATTGTGGAATGGCATATAATTATGAATGACTCCATGTTGTATGATCTATGTGGAACACTTAAGTATGAGAATGAATCGAATGTGATGTGTGCACCTAGAATTATAATATCCAATGAATTGGGAAATGTTTAGTCTCATGAGACTTCATGATGGGATAGAGGATGAGTCTGATTTCTTTAAGATAAGTTTTTCCACCATGATGTCTTGGTGGTTTAAGCCTTGACCTATGTTTATGATGTATTGTTATAAGTTGTTTCCACATTTCTCATTTTATGAACATAAAGCTATATCTTGTCTCATTGTTCATGTTTATGATTCATAATGTTTTTATTCCCAATTGATATTCCTATTATCTAACTTGAATCACCTCATTCCATTTTATTACATTAATGGTATTAATATCTCACACCTTTATTATGATTATCACCAGGCTATCCTCTGCAGTTTTAAAAGTCAAAGAATTTTAGAAGCATGTTAAAAATGTTTTAATAATATTACTGCATCCAATGTTCAAGATGTAATTATATGAACCTAATTACCAAATATATTATGCCTCTTGGTCTGTAGTGTTGTATTATATATACTATTAAGTAATAAATCTTGAATTTATCTGTAATATGGAACAATGTTGTTATAGTTGGCATCATAGGAAAATTTTAGTTATTTTTGGGATTAGGATTTGAAAACTATAGTGGAAGACTTTGGGATAAGACTAAGTATAAGAAAGAATTCTTAAATATTGATAGATATATACCTAGGGGAACAACTTTGAAAAGTTTTGTTTGGCTTGACTTGATTTAACCTGGTACATGATAATGGGAATTACTATCGGCCTGTTTTCGAACTCCTACGAGATAAGATTTATTTAATTTAGAAGCTCGTTATGAACCATTATTATGGTATAAAAAAATGACCTTAAGAATTTATGTTTTGAAATATATCATGGATAAAAATTTAAAACCTAGAAATTCACAAGTTAAAGAAATAAATTCAATTTATAAGATATCACTTTAATGTCATTGGATTCCCCCTTCACGTGTTTAATAGTTTAAAAATACTTAGTCTTAATTTTCCTTTCATTCTTGATAATAGATGAAAATAAGAGGAATCTTGTAAACAATCAAGACAATGGGAAATGTGATGATTACCCCAATGAGATACCCAAAATAATGGGAAAATGAATCATGATATTTAGAATGATACTATATCAGATGACATAGATTCTAAATAGAAACATGTATTAGGAGAATTTTACAAATACCCCTAAGAGAGAACATTCTGTTATTGAGACCTTTCTGAGACAAAGACTTTTGAATTTCAATAGATCCTTTGATCCGTTAATCAAAGAATAATGAATCAACACCATTGAGAATATCTTCTCAATCTTTCAATGTTCTGAATAAAGAGAAATTTCTATTATCTATTTATCATATGGAGGAATAATCTGATCACTGGTGGACATTGATCAAGAATACTAAGCCTAAGGAAGAAATCAAAGTGACTGGTAGGAAATAACTCCAAGAAATGTTTATAAAAATATATTTTCCTCACACTATCCGACTAAAAATGGAAATGTATTTCTTTTCCCTCAAGAAGAAATATGAAAAATCAATTAGGGAGTATGAGGAAGACTTCACAAGGCTTGTACAATACACCTCCAACATTGTCTTTACCCCTAATTGAAAGGTTTAACACTTCATTGGTGGGATAGATCTTAGTCTAAGAAAATACATGTTGATACATTACTTTGAAAACTATGATTAAATTTTCTAATGTGCCCTCAAAGTTGAAAGGGAGATCGTAGAATCTCAAGGGTACCATAGGGATAATAAGAGGAAGGATGAGTTTAATTATGGGAGTCTGATAGATAAATATAATAGTTCGAAGAAACATAAACATCCCACATTTCAAAGGTGTGGAAAGAAGCACCCCAAAAATCACTTGATGGTGAAAAGGAAATGATTTAGTTGTGGGAAGGAAGGGCACCTAGCTAACGAATTCTGAAAGAAGAACCACGCTAATGTGATGGAGGAAAGGAATACAACAGTCAACCCTCAATGCATTATTTATTTCTACAAATGCAAGGAACCAGGACACTTTGCAAACCAATGCACTAAGCCATGGGTTTTCTAAGACAACCAAAAACATCTGAGGCATCAAGTGAGAGCTTCTGCATCAAAACAACTAAAGTGGATCTCAAAAATGATGTGGTGATAAGTACATTAGTTATTCATTCAAATATAGTGAGAAAAAATTTTCATTCTAGTCCTACACATTCCTTTATATCACAAAAGATTAATATAACTATTAAAACACCACCACAAATCATAGAAGTGAAATTATCAGTGAAAATTGAATGTTGGGAAATTATTTCATCCTGAGCATATAACTTCTTCCCTATTAAATTTTATGGGATAAAATTTCTAGTAAACCTTTGCATACTCTCTTTGGTGGGATTTTACACAATTATGTACTTGGATTGGCTTTACCTATTTAGATCCAACAGAATTTTTCCTGAGAAAAACATAACGCTTTGTATTGAAAATCAAGCCCTGATTTTATACAAGTGTATGGAGGATGATGAATCTTCTTTAACACCAACATCTAAAGCCTGGATATTATTGTCATATGATAAATCATATATTACTCAAATGACTGATTCTAAAGAACGAACCATCCTAAAATTCAAGACTATTATGAGGGAATGCACTGATGTGATTCCCAAAGCATTTCCTATCCTTCCTCCTAGCTAAGAGGGTTAATTTTTGATCGATATTATAACTGGTGTGATACCATTATCCAATTATTCATATAAAATAGATGTTTCTAAACATGAGTATTTAAAGAAATAACAAGAGGATAATCTGGATAAAGGTTTCATACACCTATGTCCTTCACCATGGGGTGAAAAAGTCCTCTTCATCAAGAAGAAGGATGCTTCAATGCACATTTTCATTGATTATAATGGGATCCAAAAGATCATGATAAAGAAGAAGTAACCTTTCCGATAGACTAATAACTTGTTCGATCAACTATACGAAGAAAAATACTTCTCTAAGGTGGATATTCAGTTGATATATTATCAATTTAAGATAAAGAAGAAAGATATCCCCAGGATTTATTTTCGTAGAAGGTACACACACTATGAGTCCATAGTAATGCCATTTGGATTCACTAATGCTCCAAAAAAATTTATGTATTCGATGAATATAGACTTTATAGAAAACCTCAAAACATTTGTTGTATTATTTATAGATGATATTCTAATATAATCAAAAATTGAGTAGGATCATGAGGAGAGTCTAAGTAGACTATTCGGACACTGGAAGAAATGTTATGATCAATTTATATTGACTTAAATGGAGGATGAGACTAACATATTCCTCTGGTTGAGTTATCTTACAAAAACAGTTTCCACTCATTCACTGAAATGGATCCCTATAAATCCCTTTTTGGGATGTTTTTTATAATACATAGATGTTGCGGTGAAGTTGGGGAATGAAAACAACTAGGTCCTTAAATGGTCTAGGGAATTGTGGAAATTGATAAAACTATTCAGTATCACATCAAGGATAATTATAGTCGAAAAAGGACTATGTTGACAATCATCAATGAGACAGAGATTTCGATGTTGGAGACATGGTATTCCTCCGCATAACTCCATGGAAAAAAGTAATGATATTTTGGAATAATGGAAAGATCAATACAAGTTACATCAACCTCTTTGAGATCCTTGATTGCATCAGAGTGGTGGATTATCAACTAGAACTCCCACTGAATCTATATAAAGTACGTGATATATTTTATGTATCCATATTGAGTAAGTATATACCAGATCTATCACATGTACTCAATACAAAGGTGGTACCATGGGATAATGATTTTTCATATGAATACCATCAAATGAATATGTTAGATCACAATGAAAAATTCTACGAAATAAGACAATGAATCTTTCCAAATTGATGTGGAGAAACCACAAGTTTGAAGAACCAATTTGGGAACCAGAGGAGGTGATGAAAAATATTACCATAATTTTTATTTGTATGGGAAAATAAAATTTTGATAGTGAAATTTCTTGGGGGGGGGATTGTAGTGACCCAAACTGTTATAAATAAAACCCCCCTATAATTTATTTAAATTTCATATTATGTAAAGTGGTAAAATAAAACACATGAACTTATTTGGTTTTATTATATCTTATAATATTTATTTGAAAATTAAGATTCATTACCATTGATCATATATCCTTGGAAAAGTGATCACTTGATCACTATAAATATAGGGGTTTAATAAATCCAATTGACACAGAGAAAGGAAGTGATGGGTTTAACTAGTATGATCATACCCTATAAATCCCATTTACCGAAACTTTTGAGGGAGATGTAATCATCGGGATTTTACCATAAAAAATCCTAAGATGAGTTCTAACAACATAAGCATGAGAGAAACTGTTTAAGGGAGAATATTGAGCTCATCAAAATCACGACCTAAACCATGTTCTCCCAACCGCCCAATGAAAGTCCCACTATCATTGAACTTACCCTTAGGGAGTTTTATGGTGTATTAAAGGGATATGTATAAATACCATATCAATATAATTATGTAAATTATATTGTATATATTAATGAATTTATTTTCATCCTATTTTTTTAGTTTATATATGATTTTTATTTCAATTTAATAAAAAAATGGTATCTTTAATTAATATTCATATTCAATTAAAGAATTTATTTTGATGGATTAATTTATTTTTTTAAAACATAATTTTTTTATAAAATTTTATTATTAAATAATTTTTATTAAATATAGATGATCATATATTTTTGAATAATTCCAATGTAATTTTTATACGGGTTAGAAAATTATTATTGTTAAGAAAACCCAGAAATTTCAATAAATGTTGGTTATTATTTTAATAGTGAATATTCAAATATTTATAAAATTATTTATATAAAATGGATATTCTTTTAGTAATCATAATTTCAAAATAATCCAACAGTGAAATTTTAATACTTTTTAGAGACAGTCAAATTTTTGCGTAAAAATTAAATACAGTATAAATATTACTTGTGTATTATGACATGATAACGACCCAAAAGTGATGTAATAAATACTATAAAAAGATATCCATGACCAAATATATGTTTTATATTTGAAATAATTATATTTTAAGTTTATTTTATTAATTTTATAATGTCATTATGAATCCTCCAAAACCATTAATATATTTTAAGGTTTTAAAATCATTTCTTTAAGAGTATGACTCACCTCCGCATAAGAGAGAGTATTATTTTATTAATTTCGTCCCTTGGACTTATAAAAAAATAAAATTCAATCCCATTTGGAAGAAACCATGAGACAAAACCTTGATATGGTTTGTAGTTTTGGTTATTTTATTATGTAGAGTCCAAAAATCCTAATAATAAATAAATCTCCATCTATTCCGATATAAGCACACCCAAGACCCCATTTATATTCCTTAAAAATCCATGGATCACGTCCCTAATATATACTCACCTCTCCAAAGTCCTCCAAAGTTACCCTCAACCTCTTAAGAAGCTCTACTAAATTATTTGTAGTCACACAATCGAGTAAGGGATTTCACTCTTCTCATTTCCATTAAAGCACCTCTATTAGGTTTTGATTCATAGTCACAATTTGAGGTTGTTTTTGTATCTTTTCCTATATCTCCTTACTTTAAATTTTATTTATAACTATTGAGATATCTTATTTACTCTCATTAAAACATTCCATAAACCTTTATGTACACATGTTACCATTCAAAAATTTCATTAGGGGTCTTTTCCTTTCTCCTCTTTATTTAAGTATCTTCTTTATTTAATGTATTTTATATTAATATAATTATAATGTGATATGTTATTAAAAATTCACATTAATTCCCAATTTATTTCCAAATGATTAGAGAACCCTTTGTATCTCATAAAACCATTTTATAAATTTTTATGTGATGTCGTTATGCTTATGAAATTTTGCCGTAATTTTCCTTGAAAAAAACGGCGTAGTGAATACCATACCCATTTTCTTGTAGAGGGTATTAAACTTTATGCAATTTTACATATTTCAATTGTAACTTAAATTTATTTATTATATACTCCTTGATTGTGGAATAAAATATGATGACAAATGAATCCTTGTTGAATGATCTATGTGGCACATTTAACCATGAGAATGACATGAAAGTGATGGGTGAACCCTGAAATATAGGGTGATCTAATTAATTGGGTATTATTTAGTATCATGAGACTTCATGTTGGGATAGTTATTTAATCTAATTACTTCATGTTACTATTCCAACCATGATGTCTTGGTGGTTTAGTCCTTGACATATATTTATGATTCAGTGTTTTAAGTTCTTGCAACATTTCCATTATTATGATTATCATGATGTATCATGTCTCATTATTCATGTTTATGATTCATAATACTTATATACCCCATTGATATTACTAATTTCTAAAAAGTATCACCTTATTCCATGTTTATTCCCTTACTGGTATTTATAGTTCACCCCTTTCTTATGTTTGTCCCCAACTTATGTCGTGCAGTTTTAAAGGTCATAGAATTTTAGAAACACATTACGGAAGTTCTCAAGAATATTATTGTATCCCATGTTCAAGATGTTATGATATGTACCAAATTTCCAAATACACTAATTATTAATGTTTTGGGTTGTATTATATATACTTTTATGAAATAAATCATGAATTAATGTGTAATAAAGAATATAGTTGTTATAATTATCCATGTGTGGATCAAATAAAATGCTATATATTCATAATTATATCTATAATGTTTCATAAAAATAAAATTTAAATTTGATGTGGTTAGTTATATCATTTTAACATATCAATATTATGGTCCTCTGTTGTTCAAAATCCATAACCCAAATGTGTCATAATAAACATTGTCTCATAATTCTATCCTCATTAAGATGATAAAAAATAAGGTTTTTATAATTCCTTCCATATTATTGACAAAGTAAATGATATCCATGTATCATTTTTTATGTTAATAATGTTATCCAAATATTATTAATTTTTAAAAATTATATTAAACTTTTATAGAATTTATAACATTGGAATTGAAACCACTTTGGGTTTTATATGACATCTCTATATCGAAAATTCATTATAAAAATACAAAATAAATGAAATAAATAAAATATAAGTGCATTAAAATAATCATATTAAATAAATTAAGAACATGAATTTTATGGTCTAATAAAGAGAAACCTTGTTATCTCTCATGGTTAAAGAAGACCCCTAATTTGAATCCAATTTCCCCCACCATCAATGGTATCTAAAATAAGTATGAAGGACTAGAATACTTCTGAATATGATTATCTACAATCTTTAGGTCCTAATAAAAACACTATAAAAGTAGAAAAAAGTCAATAGAGAGATTAGACTCTTTATATAGTCCTTGGTGATTCTCATTAAATTCTTATTCTTTGACATAAAAAATTTCATAAACATTAATGTTATAAATTTCATTAAAAATACTTATTATCATTATAAATCTCTTATAAATGAGTCATTAAATATTTAAATGATTCTTATTTTAAATAAAATTGTTCTCTATGGGTTTTGAAGTTCGAAGAAAATGTAAATTTGAATAGTTGAGGGGTTAGATAATAAATTATGCTTCAGGATGGAATACAATGGTTTATAACATCTTAAACGATGTATTTTGGTTGAGGATTACGCTTAAGATATGACACAAAGTCTTGGGTTAGTGCCGGAGTAGATTATAGGGTATTGAGACTGCTGTAGCAGACACTGAATCACTAGTGAGATTGACAATAACCCAGCATGCTACCTAGTATCCCCGAACTACTGGTGATCCACTAGATATATGATAATACCCTAAGGCTCACCAGTGATGTTTTTATTAGGGGGAATTTTCTAAATTTTCCCATGGTATTTTAAGAGGTGGATACCCTCTTCTCCCGTATTTTGTGTAAATGGGATAACTCCCTCTCATTATTTTGCCTCCTTCACCCCTTTGATTTGGGAATGTTTTAGGGTGATTTCATATTAACTTGGTTATTCACCTTCTCTATTTTACTTCCTCTATTTTCTTCTTCAATTTTTTTCATTTTATTTTTTTATTCTGGGTTTATGAGATGATTCCACTAAGGCATGGTGGAATAACCAGAATCTCTTGGGGAATTTGTTTTGCTTATGTAGAGGGAGTTATGTGATGATTCCTACACACTGTCTCCTGATGTCTACTTGATTTTATGTTTTATCACTAAATATATTAAGTTTTTTAGAATAAATTAAATTATTTTGGAAATTTTATTGACATCATGTTTTATGGGTTTTTTCTGAGTTGGTATCAGGAGTTAATTTAAGACCTACCCTTGATGGTTTGTCCTGGTTTTAGTGTGAAATATGTTTCTGTTGAGAATTTTGGATTTATACATATTTAAAATTAATTTTCATAATTTATTCTAAATGAAATAAATATTTTATTTGGGTTTCATGTATTGAATTAGGAACTTGAGTGATGATATGGGTTTGGGAGATCTTGGGAAGTAGTTACTGGACATTATATTTAAAAGGGAAATATTTACATAAGGTTGCTGGTCCATTGTATATTTTCTATGGTATATGAATTTTTTATTTAGTATGGTCATGTGTTGTACGATCTCTCTACTGATGTTGGTAAAATTTTTAAAACCTAAATTGTTTATTAAATTACACTTAAATTCTTACAAATGAATCAAATAAGGTTCCATTTCCAAGAGAGACCTTGGGGAGTGGATTGATTGCCTCTTCAACCATTTGACACGTTCAATATATTATATATGTGAAATTAGACTTATTTATCTTGATGGGTGTTTTTTAAATTCTATGAATGAAATATAGAAACCCTAGTTTTTGGTGAAATTGAGACACCCAAGTAAGGGGAGTGACGGACTAGAGTCGGGTGGTCCTGGGTGTCAAATTGGAACAAAAGAGAAAAACTTGTAGGATTGGGAGGCCATAGTGGGTGGGATATGATTAGATAAAAATAAATATAAATTTTTACCTTAGGTGAGGTGCTTGACCAATAGTATTTAAATAGACCGGAGGACCCATAATAAGGTTTCCAATGCGTTTTATGGCATAAGGGACCTTGGTAGTTTCCTGGTTGATGTAAACCCTTCAGAGGGGTAGTGTAGTAAAGTGAGGTCACTAGTTCTATGATTGGACCCTATTTTAGTAAAATGAATAAAAGTTACTAAATGATCAAAAATAGTAAAAATTTGTGGAAAGACTGTAATTTAAAAAATAAAATGAAAACAATTTATGGGAACTAAGGGAAGAAGACTCCCCAAAGGGTTATATGTTTATAGTTTGAGGTTTCAAGGATTGTGGATTCTACTGGGTGTGTTTATTTTACATAAAAATATATGGTTGGGGGGTTCTCCAACTATATTTATATTTATATTTATTGATAAATGATTGTATAGTGGTCGTGATACAAATATATAACAAACGATCTACGAGCGGTCATGATATAAAAATTTATGGTAAATTCTCTCTAAGTTTCCTTGACATTTGGGATGAATTACACATTATCCATGGATTTGTGGGTAGGGTTAGTGACCCCCAAAAAATTTGGGATTCTTAGTATATTATCCTTGGATCCAAAGGTAGTGGATACGATCCCCACCCCCCACAGTTTTGGATTCTATAGAATTACTTTATTTATAGTTGGTCATTAAGTCTGCATACATGGATGAGTTACCCCCTAGGTTTTTATCTCAGGTATACTGGGGTGAGTCAGGCCCTAGGTGTGTATCTTATGTATACTAGGGTTATTTAGACCCTTGGTGGTAAATTGTTTGGCATAACTATATGACGTTCTTAGAAAAATTTCAACACTGGACAAAGAAGGTTTTCCATTATGTATTGGTTCCATGTTGGGACTTAGTTCCCTTGCATGGTAACTTAGGTTGGAATGATCCTTAAAAATGATTTTAGTCATATTTCACTAATTTAAGAAGGCACTATCGACCTTGGGCTTTATCACAAAAACCCAGGGGATGATCATGATTTATTAATTTATTTTCAAAAGTTTATTTATGTACCTAAGCGTTTTCTAGTTATGTATGGTATAATGTAGGTGGTTCTTTGTTGATTTATACTCAGACCATACTCTATTGTCCATGAAGCTTGAGTACCCAAGTAGACCTATCACTTGTTCATAGTTTTGATTTGGGAAATTACTCGTGATTGGATCATTCATCTAGATAATGCGGGTGAATTTTAGAAATGGATGAGGTGTGAATCAGTAATTTTGTAGAGCCTACTTCCTTTTATTTTGTTAGGACATATTTGATCAGCCTAGTGGGTGATAAATTTATATAACTATGAGTTTGTATGTTTACTGTATTCTATTTTGGTTTTTATGCATATGTTTATTACTTCCATGTAATCTGATTATTTATTATTATTTATATTTCATGGTTATTTACTTGTTACCGTGTTCTCTAATATGAGGGAATAATCTATTCATGGAACTATTCTAGACCTTTGCAACTAGTGGACAGCCTACAGTGTATGAGGATGTGTGCCTTAGGTCTAATCACCCTCAATCCAGGTACTATTTATTGGGAACTGGGTTGGGACATGATATATATAATAATTATGAACTCCTTTAATGCATCATTAATCGATGTTTAACCCATGTGTTATAACATAATGTTGCTAAAATATAATAAAATAATATAATACCATATATTTAAAGTCATACAATAGATAATTATATGAAACTATGTTGGCTACACCAAAAACATCCCATTGGTGTCGTTCAGTCTATAATGTTTTTTGGGTCAAGTGTTTTAGTGAATTACATAATAAAAACTAGTCTATGTATTATTCCCTATTATATGATTCCAATCAATATTTACGCACTTCCTTCCCTTCCTGTGAACATAAATTTCCCATGTATCCTCTACCTAATTTAGGTATATCTCACTTGTGAAACTTTCCCGTGTTACATGCCTCAAACTTATGTGGAAAATAATTAACAAAACTCATTCATGAGGTGACTAGGATTTAATATTTGTATCATGTTTATCCAGCCACAATTTTAACAAACCAACTAGAATTTCATCGATTATTTGAACCTAAATTTCAGAATTTTATTTATTTTTCTTCCTTTTATTTATTTATAAAATTTTTTATAAAATTTTATTTTTTTTACTAAAATGGTAACAATTTTTTAATATTTATATAATTATATTTAAAACTCAAATATTATATGTTTTTACAAAACACAACATCATTTTATATGGCTGATATTTTTTATAAAATAATGATAAACTTTCATCCCAAAATTTCACTTACAAAAACATTTAATTTATTATATAAAAACAAAACATAAATAAAGATTAATTATGTCTAATGATATATCAAAAAATTAAAATTTAAAACAATATATGTAAATTTATTAAAAAAATTAATATAATTTTTTAAAATTTTATTTAAAATATTACATGATCACATTTTATTAAAAATAAGGATACAACAATCACTATTTTGGGAAAATCTACCGAGGGATAGAGGTGAGGGGATTGGGTATCTATATATTTAGAGAACTCCATCCCTAAACCACTTGAAAATTAACCTATAACCTCATATAATATTCAACAATTTTATATATTATCATTAATCTAATATCACATTATCATTAACTCTTGGTCAGTTCTTATATATCGATGATCTTATCCTAAGATCTCAAAATCTACTAAATGTGGTGTGGATAACCAGATTTTTACCCCACATAAAATACCCTTGTGGATTCCAATGATGATATCATTGTAGTACTATAAACAATGGATGATGCATATCATGAAGAAATACCAATCACTTGACTCTTCTTCACATAGTCTCCCTACGTAATATTTTCTCATCAAATTCTTGAGCTTTGATTCTTAACAGTAACTTATTCATTCTTGGTATCATCCAAACTCTCCATTATTATATGATTCTATCTCACATGTATCCTATCAAATTTTATTTTAAAAAAATTGTAAATAATTTATGTAATTAATAATTGTTTTAATTTAAAATAATAAAAGTTTATAAAAACCACAATTCTATGAGGTTACTTTTTGAAAAGTTGTTCTCATAGTATTATTAGTGTACATCCTCATATAATCTTAATACAAAGTAATAAAGAAATTTATCTCATTATATATAAGTAAATATGAACATTATATTAAACATATATTAAAATTGAAAAAATAGTTAAATAAATGACCTATTTAATATACCATACTTTGGTGATGTCCATTGAATGTAAGATTCACAGATTTATGGGCCACATTTTGATTTTCCCAACCCAGATTTCTAAAATATGTCTTCATATTGAATAAATTTTTTATCCAGTAGGTGAAAAAACAATCCTATGTTTGGGAGGGAATATAGTTGGGTTGTTCATTCATTCAATTATTATCAAAGAAACTTGATGAATCCATAATAATCTCTGTCTATAAAATATTATATAAACTTTTATGATAGTTATTTTACATGAAATCCCTATGAATACCTAATAGGAGGTAAAATATACTCCTACAAAGTGTAGCGAATTTTTTATGTTAATAGTTTCAAATATAAATTAAAATTTTAATATATTTTATAAAATATTGTTTTTTATATTTTATTTTTATCCAATAATAAGACATATGATCATGTATATTAATGATAAATTTATCCCATGAATACCAAGGAGTACTAACATATGGATCATTATAACTTTAATAATTATATTTTTTTTACTCGAACATCAAAAAAGAAAAAAATTCCTCAATCAAACCATAGGGATTAACAATGGCATAATGAAAGAAATATAGACAATGTAATTATTATTACTCCTTACCTAAACCAATGACGATTAGTTTATAAGAAAATGCTATTATGTTAAAGAAGCCAATATATAAGGATATTTCAGATGTTGTGTCCCAATATAATGTATTTTAGTTCAATATTTAAAATATTTGTGGAAAAGTAGAGGATATCCACATAAGGGAAAAAGATAGAGGTGACGTTTCTTTTTGTGATAAGTTTTCTGTAATGATTAAATATGCCTCCACCATCTTTGGAAAATCTTCATGTGAGGAATGAAATGACGCAATGAGTGTTAATATTAATTTGAAATTGAATTATTATTCTGAATTGGAACTAGAAATATTACCCATTGATCTCAATGATGAAATTATAAAATGGTTTGAAATACAAATTAAATTTTATTGCTAAAGTCAAACCTGGACTTTTCACTGTTGATTATTACTTGACAGTCATTTATTTTATCATTTATTGTATTGAAGTAAACCAGTGTCTCCATCTAGATCTTTTAATTAGAATTTTTCATTTAAATATTGGATTGATCGACTTGCTTTGGGATATGATCCAGTTTGTTAATAGTTTTTTGTTTAATATTGTTTTTTGTCCTTTTATTTTTCAGTGGTTTATGGTGGTTTTGTGTTTTGGAATCTAAGAAGAGGCTTGTAAGTGTCCCAACTAAACTAATTTATTTTGAATTATTTAAAAAAGGGACTATAAATATTTATATAACCAAGGACTATAAAAGGTTATAAAGTATTATAATAACCTAAATAATGAATCTATATAAAAAATTAAGGGAATAATTTCATATTTTATAATTAAATATAATTTTTTTAAAATAATAATAATTTTTTAACAAATATATATTAACCCAATTACTTGTCTTATATTAAAAATAAAGATTTGGGAATATCTATGAAACACTATATTTAATCATAATCTTAATAAGGATATAGACCCTACTAGGTTAAACATTAACGACACCATAATCCCTAACTCACTCACATAACGGTGGAATGAATTTATCCTTGGGTATGAGAACATCATCCAAACTAATAATCTTGTTATGATATTCATTATCTACAATATTTAACATAATATATATATATATATAATTGAATCTATACAAAAGAAAATTTAATATTAAGAAAACATGAGTAATTACTAAAATTAAGACAACCCTTATGATTTTAATTCATTTATAATCTTAATATTAATCTTCATGTTCATATATATCTTATTCTCCATTGGTTTCCATGAAATTTTTATTTTATCATTTTATATAGTAATAACTTCATTAAGTAATACTCATTATCCAATAGGTCATCATCACTGACACTTTACTTTCAAGTATCTCTAATTATGGTTTTATCTCATTGTGAAATTGATGCATTTTATGATTTCTATTGAAAAATACCACTATATACAATGTAAATTAAAATAAATTCATTTTAGATAAATTTATTTCCAAGGGGTTAATTTTTTATAACACCTCACTAGTTAAGTACATATGTTGTATAAGAATTTTTTTCATAATAAACATAATATTCTTGGTGTTCCAATATAAAAAATTCATTTAAAGTAAGAAATAACTTTCATTTTATTTCAAAAAGTACATTGTGTGGATAAATTTTCAAACCTATAAGAGTGTCAAAACAACAAAAACAAAACATTATAAAATAATTACATCCAAGGTAATATAAATCAAATATTTCTTGCACCATTCCATATAATTATTCTACACTTTTCATGTGGTTTGGTCCTTTTAAATAGACACCATTAATCATTGAATTTTTTGACCAACCATATGTGGGTGTTTAAAATAAAAATCAAATAGTTAAATAAGTGTTAAGCATTTGACTATGAAAGAAGGTGGTGTACTAAGTGGAAATAATTTAGAACCAATATTATTTAAATATTCTAAAACTTATATAAACATTAAAAAAGTAATATAAAATCAATATTTCATATATTAATTATTGATCAAATGAATTGTATCCTACTAGTGTCGAAAACCATATCATAAAATTTTGGGATTGATGTTCTTAAATAGAACCTATAATAATGTATGAGAATATCTTTATTACAAGATTATTATATACTATATAATAAAAATACTAAAAAATTACATTCAAAATATAAATAGGTAAAAAATTATTATATATAAGTGATATGTAAACTTACTACATGTATGGTTTCATTTTATTACAGTTGAACATAACATACATATAATCTCATAGTTTTTTTCCATCTAAAATTAATATTTCATATTATGAAAAAAAATCAAGTCAATGATTATTAAGTTTTAATAATTAATTTCCAATATCAATATATATATATTATCCTTTTTATGAAACATCTGTTATACTTTAATACATACTCTCGATACAAATAATATGAACAAAAAATATCAAATATCCACTCAAAAACAAGTTTTCTCAACTGATTCTTCAACTGATATTATATTATGTAACTTCTTTTTTAACTTCAATATTTGTCTTTCAAATGGAAACATCTATTAATATCATATACCCCATCTAAAATTTTCTTTTATAAGGATAATATATTGTAAAATATTGTACTGAATCAAAGATTCATGTTGGATATATTTCATTTAATTTACCTATGTCCACAATCACATCTTAGAGTAATTTATACAATATTTCATAGTTTGATGTTCCAATGTACAAATTATAAAATAAACATGATATTTCAGTCAAAGCACTCCAAATAGGCATAAATGACCATTAATTCGAGTTAAATATTTAATTTAATTTTATAATACTCATGTTGTAGTTATTATTAGTTTAACATGTATAATTTATATGAAAATATATATAAATAATTTCATACCCTTCATTGATAATAAATGTCACTAAGAATTTTTTTTATGTATTTGGAAAAAAATTTATGTTTTCATGATAGTTAATAGATTTAATTTTGATAGTGATGAAAATCAACTTCTAATAACTGTGAGAATTCCCAACGTATTTCATAACAAGTATGACTAACCAAAATATTTAATAGAAGAGAACTTATCATGGTTTTATATCAATATTTTTACAAAGTTTCTTTTAGTAACTTCAAATTGGTATGGATATTGAATGAAGTTCCCATTCTTTTCAATAGAAGTTACTTTTAATACTATACTAGAATACTTTTATTGTTCACCATACATAGAAAAAATCAAGAAGAGGCCAGTAATCATGATTGAAGAAGTAAATTAAAATAGATTTAGAGGCAGGTATCTATGAATAACACAATAAGTGATTGTAGAGACTAGTCGACCTAAAAGTTCTTAATAATTAAAGGAATATGATTTTATTACACTCATAACTCACTAAATCTCTGAAATTATATTTTATGTCATTTTCTAAAAATATAGATTTTATGGGTGAAATAGGAACCCTTACAAACGTGGCATGCAATAAAAATTGTAACCATCAATTGGAATCATTGATTCATCAGAAATAAAATCTAAAGTTCCTAATACATGAAATTTATGAAGATTCTATTTATTAATTTATATCAATTAATTTAATTTATAACAATATCCTTGAAATTGGAGGTCATACCTTCCCCTATCTTGATATACTTATCCTTTTTATTCTTTATTTTGTTGAATCCATAAGACCGAGTGTGATATTTATTATCAATACAATCTGTTTGTTATTTATAATTATGAACTAGAATATTTTTGTAATTAATCCTAACTAAATCTATCATAAACATCAATAATCCCTCAATTCATCGCTTCCTTAGAGTGGATGATCATGTTGATAACAGAAGTGGAGTTAGCCTTTATTTGACAATGTTCACTTATAAACTCATGAACTTCTGTGGATCCCTCATTTAGATTAAGGAGTCCCTCAGTAACCTCATATTAAGAATTGAAGGATTTAAGACTATAACTTCTTAATAAATCTATATTGGTTATACCTTTCTCCAAAATGTTTTTCTTTACCCCTTATTCAAAATGACCCATAAACACCTAATGAAAACATTATTCCTAGATGATTTACATTATTACCATGATCCAATTGTCTTTACTATCAACCTAGTGTCCATTATATTTAGAAAGTTTGAATAATACCACTTTTTTATGATTCTACCCTATTTTTTGATCGATTTATCCCTTGAATCGAACCTCATTTCCACCTTCTTTTATCTCCAGAGTGAAAGAACTCATATTTCTACCCTTCCTCCTCACTAACATCCACATTAATAGAGTTTTATATTAGGATCTAGAGATATTATTATAGGTACCTACTCTTTCTGTAAAATAAAAGTCATCATTATCCTTTATTGAATATTTTAATATAGGATAAAATACTTATATGATAAGGTCTTTAAAGAGTGGGTGATATTAGAAAAGTTATTGATATTGATTTTAGTTAGGAATAAGAAACTCCAAAACATTCAATTTTCAATAAAAAATCAACAATAGAGATTTAATATAACTTATTAATGTAAATATAATTTTAATACACAAGAGTCTCTTTAGTATAATTTTATAGTAATTCATTAATGCATCTATTATAAGAGTATAGAGAAAACAAAAAAAATTATTTATCATACTCTATTTTTCTTGTATCTATTTGAAAAGATATATATTTTGATTATATCTTGAATATATTTATTGATTATTTTATACTGTAAAGAATAATTCCCTAAATATTTATTACCATTCCCTACTTTTACTCATTTTAATGAGGATTGTGGAATGTATTTCTATGATTTTACTCAAGTAACATTTTCTATTGTGTAAAACCTTGCTCAGGTTGTGGAATCACCTTAATGGAATAAAACTTAATTCAGTTATTAGTGATTCTCATTTATAGTCTCGTCTATGTGCATAGGATTTGGGTCTACCTTATAACTACAAGACTTGTTTTAATTTTTTTTTCATTATATATTTTATTTTTGATTATATTTTCTATGGATCTGTTGATTATATTTGAAACCTATTTTCTTATTCTTACTGATTTAAAGTAAATTATATTCATTAATATATTATATATAACAAGAGTTTTTCACACTTCTTGTCACAAGAATATTACTTATAATCTTTAGTGTGTTTTAGGTTTTGGCCTCAGTAAATTAATTCAAAAGTTAATATATATTCAAATACAATTTAGTAAAATATTAATTAATACTTTTAATAAATGTTTGAAAAAATATAAATCATTCTCATTAGATATTTTATTGGTAAATATTTTTTCATTGAGGGGATTTAAAAAATCATTTATCATTTTAAGTTTAATTTTTTTCAAATTACTAACACATTATTTTCCTTCCTTATGCATATTTTGGGAAAACAATTTGTATTGCATCTCTCAAAAATATTTTTTTGTTACCTTATTCTTAGACCATGATCATTCCCAACATTTTATTCCACTATATATATAGACTATAAAAACAATAACCCCTAATAATTTAATGGAACAAATATACTGAAAGATGAAAATCATGATGAAAAATTGTATATTAAGATTAAATTTTAACCTATTGGGTAGCATTCAAGACTTTTATTGTAACTCCCCGACCCTAGAATCTTAGAGATGGTGCATTATTTTAATATATTTTCATGATAAAAGGAATCATATCCCAAAGTATCAATCAGTTTAACAGTATAAGAAAATATATTTCACAGATGAACCATTAATTGCAATTAAAAACATAATATGCATCATAGTATATTCTTTGATAATGCCATTATTCTTCTAGATTACGCTTTCATATCAATCATAAAACACTTCTTGTAATTCTAGGAAAATAAAACATATGAAATGGGTGAGTTCAAATGCTCAGTAAGGCTAAACAATATCAAAGAAGGTATCATAAATAACCACAAACTTTAAGGGAAGTATAAAACTAAAACACAAACCTTTTAAACATAATATTCTGTATAATATGGTGAGAATAAATCAAATAATTCCATGTAAACATTAATAATGATATTCTACTAGTCGAATAATCACATGTAATATAAATAACTAATCTCGTAATGAAATAATTCATAATGCCAGACATAAGAAACTTATTTTCGAGGCCTTATCCAATACATATAAGAATATATGGTTAAGGCCTTATCCAAATACATATATGAAGATAAATAAAAAATTCCTCAACCAAGTCCATATCTTGTTTTTCTGATGAGACATACCGATTCATCGAGGGACTATAGTTGGCCACTCCCGTCACTTACTAAGTCCAATTCTTTCCTCATATGAAAAGGATAAAACATAAAATAAATATTCCTATTAATACAAACATATGAAATATTAATACTTTAACCATAAATCATAAATGGTATAATAATATGACATCTATAGTCAAACATATAATAAAACCTTCAATAAAATATGGCTGATTGTGTCATAAAAAATCAACATCAATCAAGCATAAAATCCATCAAATGATGTTGACATAGACGAAAATACTCTAACAAATTTATTATAACACTATATATATATCGTTCTTTTACATTGAAATCATTTAAAATATGTGCAAATATAAAATATAAAATTTCTTTTCAAAATAACCTTGTAATATTTTAAGGGAATCTTCAAAATTTTATGCTGTCATAATGGAAAAAAATGGCAGTTTTCACCGTATAAGTTTAAATAACACTCTTTACTTAATTTTTCAAAAAGATTATAAAGTACCCTGTTTAGAAAAAAAAATATATTCCTTTGAGAATTTTTTAAAAAATTCAACCATGGGTAATAATTTCTTTAAAAATATTTCTATAAAATTTTGAATTAAATTTTATGAAACATGGGCATGGATGATAAGGATGCCCGGGTAGATACTTACAAATAAGCATTCTTTGATAATAAAGAGATTGTGAAATTAACCCATACCTTATACTTTATATTAGCCAATAGTGTGTTAAAGTCGTATATAATTATTAAATTATGTTATTAAATTATAATAGAACCATATACATATTTATGATATCATATATTATCCTATTATATCATTTTTAATAGTATTTCAATATTACCATTATTTCCACTGTTAACTACTTGATTCCCACATTCTTATTTTCCCATGAAAGTCATGAGTGTTATGTGTAGGATGTATTTTATTCATGTAAAAAATGAAATTATGTTCGTTGTTATTTCTTTTACTCTTATAAATTTTACAATCATTCTAGAAATTTTTACGTGAAAAATGAATCTCATTGCGTCATGGAGACGGTAGACCGTACGTACGCACAAGAGACAATATCATTCCCTTGATGGTTAAATGGAACAATATTAAATGGTGTATTAATTATACATAACAATTATCATGTTATATTTATTATTTATATTCATTATAATCATCATTATATCCATCCAATTAAATTAGTTTTCAATAACAAATTAAACAACATCGTGGAGACGGTAAGCCGTACATACGCACACATGGTGATAATGTTATTCATATGATGGATAAAATAAAGAATATGTTTGTCCCATGATAATAATAATATCCCAGTATATGGATTATATTGGAGTTATTTCTTTGATACTGAAACAACATATAATTATGAAGATGATGAAGAAAATAACTTTGAACGAGGTGATAAAACATTTACATCTTTTTTGAGTGTCTCCATTTGATATGCCCAAAAGGTCTTCTTAGGATGTATTTCAGACCAAATTGTGTCCACTAGAATAAATTGAGGTAATTTATGAGAGGAAATAGTCATGGGTTTTCTGATCCAAAGGGATTTGGAGGTGTGAATTTAAGAGAAGGAGAAGTGCCTTTTTATAAGAGAGGCGAGGGACACCTTTGTAAAGTATTAAAATACTAAATTAATATAAATAAAATTTTAAATCCAAATGGATCCAATGTTGATTAATTCGAATATAATAGAAGGATATATTGAAATCCTCTCAACCAATAAAATATAGACATGTTTTTATTTTTTTTAAACCTCATGATTTTGATTATCCTTATTTAATCTATTTAATTTTATTATTCTAAATATTATATTGTTATAAACATTTACTTATTTGGTTAAATTTTCCATAATTAGACACTTTATGAATTTTAAATATTATAGTTTTCACTTTGTAATTTTTAATTTTTTTTATTTTAAATAATTTAATAATATGTTATTTTTATAAAATATCAACAGTTTCTATTTTGACATTATGAATTTATGTGACATTAAATAAAAACCACACAAAAGATAAATTTGAAACAAAACATTTAATATACTACCAACATGTCATAGTCACTTAGAAAATTCGTGTATCAATTTAATTAATTCAAAATATATTTCCTTTAGTATTTTTAAAACCATTTATTTTATATTTCTATTAAAAAAATAATTTCTGCACCACTATTGTGTCACCATTATTGGTAATAATTTAATATCCAAAAATTAAATATAAATTTATATGTTTTAGTTAATTATCTTAGATTTATAGAAACTACATAGAGTCTATGTTATTTCCTAGATATTAATATATTAAAATTAATATACTTATATAAAATGATAGTGTGAAATATTGTCACTTTTATTAATTTTTATTATATTCATGTCATATTCATGGGAAAGTGGACATTAAGTGATTAAATTTCTAACCAGAGTTGATAATGGTCTAATTTAGTCATGAAATATGTTTTATATATGTGTTAAGGTAATTTTATAATATTATGTTTACCTCTAATTACCTGATTTACCTTTAACCATGGTAATAAAAATAATTACAAAAGTCACTATTCATATTTCCCAAAAATAAAAAGTAGCATGTTAACATAATTTGGAATCATTGATTCCAAATATGGAATCTATTTTTCAAGATATAAAACATATATGTTGCAGTAATTAATTTAAAATTAATTTACGTTGAAAAAAAATGAGAAAATAGGTTTTTTAAAAGAAAAAATCATTAAAATATTTCCATGTGTTTATGTCTAATTTTTATGTGAAAATAATTACATTGATATGAATTATATTAAATGAAAATAACTTAATGTAATTATAAATTAAAACTAATTAAAATGATAATATAAAAATATAAATAAGTTAGATGAAAAAGTAGTTTTAAATTAAAATGTAGTATTTTATCACTATTCATTAAAATAACAGGAAAACACCAAACTTTTAAATTTGTATTCCCTGATTCTAAAAAGAATGTTTATTTTGTAAAATTGAATATATAAATGTTTCAAATATTGGATTTAAAAATGGGTTTCATTAAAAGGTGGTAAACCTGAACATTTTAAAAAATACTTCTTTTATCACGAAATTGAATTTTTTTCTAATATCATGTCTAGAGAATTGGTAATATGATTTTTAAAATTATATAAAATATATAAAATAAAAAATTTAGTTAATACTATTCATAATGACTAATTTAATGGCTAGTTAATATATTATATTTTATTATTATATTGTTGTTTGGTAAAGCTGGGACTTGTGTGTAACATAAGACAACTCATTATTTTGTGTAGTGTAAGCATAACATGGTGTTAAGAAACCGAATTAAATTTATTTAAAAATGAAAATATTATAAAGTCTCGGGGTGCTACATTTATTACAAGATAATTTTTCTAATATGGGACTGAAGTGATTCCACTAGGCCTACTTATGATCATAACTTCAAGATTGTGAAGGCCATTTTTGGTATGTAATATGGGAAGGGATAGGGAAATGGGAGTTTAATGGGAAAGGGAAATTTGGTATACTTATACTCTTTGGTATAATAAAAAAGGTAATATTAAACCATTCAAATAAAAAAGGAAAAAATATCATAACTATAAGTTGGGGGAGAATGGTGTAGTAGTGGGGTAAATTGTCTGTTCATGGATGACTAGTGGTGAAAGTCACAATAGCATTGGTGGGATGAAATAGTGAGAGTAGAATCCATTAAAATGGCGATGTGGAAGTGAAAAATGTATCAAGCTATAATTGGTGAATGGTATAAGTGGTAGTGACAATAGGTAAAACAATGGTAGGTGTGACATCCATTTGTGTAGAAACATTATAAGTTATAGTGGGTGGGTGAGGAACCAGTAGGAGAAGCAATAATGGGAGTCATATGGCATAGGGGAATCACGATGAGTGATATTAGAGGAGTAAAAATGGCATTAGTAATTATAGAATCTCAATGTTGGAAAACTTATGAGAAGAGTCACTACTTAGGCTTTGGGAATTGTACGATAGCATTTGTTATGGTATTATGGTGAAAAAGTGCATCAGTGGAATTTAAAGTAGATGTGGGTGGAAAATTGGGGGGGGGGGGTAGATACTAATTTTTATAGGGACATATATTTCCATTAGAAAATGGAAGAGGTAGTTTTGGATATTTTTTTTAGTATTATGATTCCTCTGTTTAATTAAAATTGGGGTTCAATTCCTTTCCATTTAAAAAATAACATGAAATCATTTGTACCAGTTTATTTTCCTTTTTTTTCTATTTTCTATATACAAAATAAGGCCTAAATTTAATTGTTCTTAACTATGGTGAATATAAATTTAATATTGTTTCTATTTATAATACTCTATATAAAATGTGCGATACTATTTATATTTACCATGAGAGGGAAAATAATTTCGAATATATGCAATTTAATAGTTGTATAAATTTTTTAAGATACATTTACGATATAGGGTAATGAGTATATATCTGGAATTCCATATAATTTCACTGTGGATATCAAAACAATGATATTTTACAAATAAACTATGACTTATATGAAAAACTATTGGGGTTATTAAATGAAATTTTCTAAAAGTGTAGAGGCACTACCATTACAAACATAGAATTATGAGACATTGACATGTTGACTATAAATTTGTTGGTTAGAATGCTGATAATAAAGGACTAAAGAATCAAATAAAATAATTCGAATGAGGAGGAACCAAAAAAGAGAACCATTATATTCAATTCCAATGTAAATTGAAATAATTTTGTGCGTGAGTCTCTTTATTAGAAATATGTGGATGGTTCCTAAAGATTAATAGAAATGATTCACAATGCCTATAATGAAATATTTATTCTATCACTACATAATTTCACATCAGGTCCACAGTTTTTTTACTTCTAATGTTCTGGTGTCCGATGATTGATTTTGGGGATTTTAATGTGATTCAAAACACTTAATGTAGAGTACATATTCTTTATATTTTATATAAAATCCCAATGTATGCCACATCCATGACTGAGTACATACCTGCGTTCTGAAGGCCAGAGGTACATTGGGGTTTGAAACCAAATGGTGCTTAGGAACTCACATTGGTCAAGAGGATGTGAAGTCGATATCATCACACACTTTTGTGGGGAATTGTTTCCTACTACAAGACTCTCTTATATGTTTAAAATATGTTCAATAATCTCTTCCTAATCCTAATATATGACATATTACCCTAATAAATGATCATGTGATGAATATTTTCATGTGTAAAGGAAGTTATATTAATGAGACTATCAATATGTTTATGAAATTCTATATACATTTATTTTTATTTCTTACCAATGGTAATATGCTTATATTTTCATTCCATACAACCAGACACTCTTTAATTTAATAACATCCTAGGAGGAAATTGACGTATTGCGGATGGGATTGACACTTTATGTGGTGTCCTACAAATCCTATTTATGAAGTGAATGAAAATCCACATAGTTCATTGAAACCTTTTAGTTTATTATCATGATGAAAGGATATATATGAGGGAAATTAGGCACCATGTATTAATCTCGATCCCCAGGGAGGCACTCTACGTATCCTATTCATTACTATAATTTGAGTCTCTATATTTCAATCATAAACTCATGACTTTTTCCAATGTGGATGCCCTTATATGGGGGTAGTCATATCATGCACTTGAATGGGGATTACACACTGAGGTTTACCTAGATAGGGGAGATTCATGATGTGAATTATATGATCATTTTGAATCCCTAAGCCCACATGATCCATGATTTGTGTGTGAAACAAGGGATATCAAGTGACCAATATCATCACAGATCGGTACAAGACTTATGCATTGGAGCAGCCATATGAGATGTAGGATATTTAGAACAGGACCTAGGAAGGTGTTTTACACATCCTTGTTATGGAAGGAATCAGATTCTTAATAGTTTGGTTTTATTCTCAATATATGGATGGATGAGTTTGAATGATGATGCCATGGGAGATATTGGGTCCCAAGGGTTAGAATGTCAGAGACATAGAGGGGCCTACACCAAAGTGGGTTCCCACTAGAGCTCGTTCCTTAGAAAGGAATCTTATATATATCCTATTTGGATATGAATCATCATTATATAAGATTATTCGACTTCTCAATTTGATGATGGATGAGTCACGGGTATGAACCAATATGAGAGTTTGTTTCTGATGGGTTTGAATGTTAGATTCATTAAGGGACATGCACTAATGTAGATGTCTGTTGGAGATCAATCATTGAGAAGTAATCCTATATATATTGTTTTTACATGAATCAGAGCTCTCATAGTCCAGTTTAATTCTCAATCCACTGATGGATGAGGAAAGGGATTGATCCCATACTAGAATTTGGGTCCCGTGGGTTCGAGTGATGAAGACATGGAGGGACTTACATCGAATTTTATTCTTATTAGAGCTTAGGACTTAGTAAGGAATCCAATATATCCTATTTTAATGAAAATAAGAGTTCTCATAGATCTTTTTTTGTTATGATAGAATATATACACTATAAAATGTTATCATGTACCATGATTTATTCCTAACATTTCTCAATTGCCTTCATGGCATGTCATGAGTATCTTCCCAACATTCCATGATTTTCTACTTGACACGTTTTTGGTATATGTATGACATGCATCAGGATGTATATGCATGTCCTAGTTTCCTAGCATACATGTATAAAGACAAAAACATGATACAATTGATTTCTTTTAATGAAGTCACATGATCTGGATGACATGTCTTAGAGGATTTTGGATGGTTAATACAGACATATCTTGAGGATGAATCATGATCAAGGATGACACACACATAGGGTGTCTCGTGATCTAGCTAAAAAACTTATAGGATGTCACATGGTTAATACATATATGTCCAACGGGTATCTCTTGATTTTTTTTTTGTGTCTTGGTACTCTCACATGATTTCATTAACATATCTTGGGGACATCATGAGACCTAGATGACATGTTCAGAGGGCTTCCTGATACATGAGTTTAATTTTGGGGGGGGGGGTGTCATATGAATTGGTTGACGTGTAAAAATGAATCTTTATGAATTAGATAACATTCTTGGGGGACATTGAATGATCCGGCTGACTTGTATGGAGGGCATCGTAAGACCAATGAAACATGTCTGGAGGACTTTTCATAATCTAGATGGCATGCATGGGGAGTGTCACATGGAATGGGTGACATGTCCTGGTTCTTTCAAATGATCCAGATAGGTAATGTGAAGTTCATAAAGTTTAGTGTATCCATATTCACTTAAGTATTTCATCTTATTTTGTATTTTTTTAGTTTTATATAATATGTGCCCCATGGTTTGTCAAGCATTGGACTCTAGTGGTTTCGTGTGGCCCAGTCATCATGTGAGAACTCCTTCGCATGATCTGAATAGCCCACCATAGGTCATTCGTGTGACCTATAATGTATTTATGTGATGAATATATTCATGCATCATGATCCCTTATCTCATTCCCCATACTTTCCCTTGTAGATTCCTCTTGATTATGTGACTTTCGGTTATGAGAAGTCCTATCTTTCACTCTTAATGTCATCTCTATATGTGTGTTTTTTATAGTACTATGGGGTTTATATGCCTCTCCACCCTGATTTTATATTTCCTCATCCATCTTGTATCTCAAAAATATGATTTGGAGTCGATGGAGGGTTATTTTTATCATGATGCTCATAGGATCTTTTCAAAGGTTATTCGTGGTGTCGCATGATGACAGTGATTGTGAGAATTTTCTCCCATCTCCGAGTTTATTAGAACCTGAATGATCCAATGGGTTTATCCCAACCATTCTAAAATGTTATATATATTTCATAAGGTTAGGATTCCATATCCAATAGTCATCATGAGATCAGAATGATTATGGGAAGGCTTTCATGTGATTGAAGATGACTTGTTTGTGGTATTCCATAATACTATTATTTCTTGTTAGTGTCCTATTATAAGATCAAGATGTCTTGTTAGAGGCCATTTGTGAGATCAATATGTCTTAAAAAATTCCTTTCTCAAGATATAGAAGAATTTTGAGGGCCCCTTCATGAGATCTTGTTGGATTACTGAATGTACTTCACACAATCAATGAAAATCGCATGAGGTGCATAACTTATTCCCCTAAAGATAAAAATATATTCCCTTCATGAGGAAGATTATAAATTTTCTTGTTTAATTTCGTTCATCAATTTACAATAATTGGGGATATCATGACATCATACGAGAATTTTTTTGGGACCATAACTCTGCTTTTCTATGATGTGTCATGTGATCAATGATGGGTGTCATGATTATATGTGTGTATTTAAATACAAAATCATTTGGCCTATATTTGGAGCTACGTGATTGATACGTGATCTCAAAATGCTGTGTGACCATTTTCATTGGAAATCCCAACATTTTTCAACAGAGACGAAAGGGAATCCCATGATTGAATGGATGTATCTGTGGCCCTTCACATGACAAAGGTAACATGAGAACTTGATATTGTGTGACAAGGTGGACATGACATCAAGGGACTTGTGGGGTCTTGCGAATTGCACTGGAAAAAGACATAAATAACAATGTAATTTTACTTCATGTGAGGCTTCTGCCTTTCTTTACCCTTATTTAAAATTGGGATTCAGATGATTTTTAGGTGTCCATCGATTGACAAGTTGCATGATTAAAAGATATTATCTGGAAGATTAGTGCTTTGAATGATTACTTCATAATAATAGGAGGGCTCATCAAAGTGGACTCATGTGATCATAAAGTGTATCATATGATATACATGACCTGTTTGTATGACCTTTCTAAGGTCATGAAATCATTATCCATTTTTAAGGTTATGTGTTCCTTGTTATTTCAAAACCTTCCCCTCCTTCATTTTATGGAGAAAATAATACTTTTTATTTATTTATTTAGTTTATTATATATTTTTTTTGGTCATTTAGAAGGATTCAACAAATCCCCCCCCCCATGAGTGACATCCAAAAGGAAAAGGACTCAGTTATGAGGAATGTGAATGTCTACCTGAGTCTTTGGGGGAACAACCAATTAGTGTCATGGGAGATATTTTGGATTTCAAGTAACCCTTGGTATTTTATGGATCAATATATAAATAGGGTAGTGAGGGGTGTCTCATTTCATGGGTGACATAGAATCTCCAGATCTCTTTTGATTACTTCCATCATGTGATCAGTTTGCAAGACCTCATCACAAGAGTGTGTTTCTTCCTCACCTAAATATGTGGTTGGGGAAACTGATATTGCGAGTGATGCGACTGAAAAAGTTATGTTTCCCAAATAGATCATATCAAATGATAATATGATAATATCATACTATGTATTCTCCAACTGATAAAACATTGTGCCTCTTTTTGTCATCCCTTCACCCCTAAGCTCAGAAGTTACAGTCCCTTCCTCCCTGGGCATTCCTCCGAAAAAGTCAACCAACTTAAAGGAAGACTCTATACCCACTTTTTTGATTATCAAAAGCATTAGTACTTCCATTAGTTACTTTATCATAGAATATATTAATGTTAACAGAATGGTCTTCAGTCATGGTTCAAATTCTTCAACACTTTATCAACTGATGCGATGAGAAGTGTGGAGGGAGATTCAGACCTTAATTTTGGTGGCTACATTTGAAGGGATGAATAAATAGTTGGGTAATCATTGGATCATGTTCACTAACCTTGATTATGAGTGTTTTAATTATTCTTATTTATAATCCTAGTTGAATGAAGTGATATCTTTGATTGAACAGAAGAGGGAAATTTAATTAATTTTATTAGCTGTGGAGGCATCCTATTCAATTAGAAAAACATGGTATAAGGCCTTAAATGAAGATTACTAGCATGTGGTGGTGTTGTAGGATCACCCAGACATGGATAATGCTAGGAAGGTTGAGATCAATCATTTTCATTCTGTAATTGGATGTCTTCATGAAGATTTATCTTTATTTCATCATGCACTCCAAGTAATAGAGAAAAATATACTAGAGTTTCAAGGGTTACTTGACATGGAAGAGAAAGACTGTATCACATATATTTCTAGGGAAGAATAATTACAGTAGATTATGGATGTAGAAACTAATTTTTTTGATCAATTGAGCCAATATATTTCCACCATAGAGAAAATGACTTTAGAGCTAAAAGACTCCTTAAATTTTTTATTGTGATTTTTTTAGTCCTTTATTTTTGTATCCAAGCGAGAGAGTCTTACATGTTCTCATTCCTATTTCTTATGAAACTTATGAATGAATGAATATCCTAAATTTTGGATATTTTTTAGTCATCCTTTTATTAATGATGTACATGAAATTTCATTTCTATGATGTTTCGTAGATCATAAAAAATACCAATTCATTGTTTAATACCAAGTAAATCAAAATTATTCTATTTGGATATTTAAATAACAATAGTATTTTTAATTTTGATAATAAATCATGAATTTCCACAAATATGAGATTCCTCATAGATGTACCAACTCTAGTATTCTTGAAATTCCTATATTTAAAAGGAAAATTTGGGTAAAATATGAATGTATCAGAGGGACAATTCTCTATCTTATTCGGAATCCAGGGGACCTAGTGATCTTAGATTGATTTTTTCTGGGGGAAAATGTTGTTATCTATAATATATATATATATATATTATTTTCCTAAATTTATTCCTAGATTAATATAGGGGATTTATTATTGGGTGTGGACTTGGTTCATTTTATGGACATCTGCATATGGGTTTTTATTCAGACTAGTTTTATGAATATTCCATTTATTAAGTGCTCAATATTTCCTAGATCATAAAACTTCCATGTCCAATGGGCATAGACTTGATTTTCTCTAATATTATCTTATCGGGTTTTCAACCTAGTGAGAATTATGCATCTTTTAGTTGGTTATTTTAAGGCACAACAAAATAGACCATTATTGTGTTGTATTTTAGGTTATTATGGCTTGGACATCCTACTGCTGGTTGTTTAGAGTAATCTAGACCAGATTTTATATTTTTGTAGTTATGGTTCTTCATGTTTATACCTTCTACATCTATAGATTAAGGTATTTTAGCTCAAAACTTCAGTAACTTTAGTTTAATGACTTCTATCTTGGACCTTCTATGTTGTAGTTTAGGGTCTTACAGCTCAAACCATCTATTTTTTGTAGTTTAGGGTTTTCTAGAGAAGATCATCAATTGAATTAGTTTAAATTATTTTATCTTGGACGTTGAGATTCTATTTAGTTTAAGGTGTTGCCTCCAATAATTGATTAATGAATAAGAAATGGGGAAAATATACCAAGTATAACCCAAAACGCTATATGGTATTGAGTTTTACCATAATATTTTTAGAGATCATGAGGATTGGATTTCCTTTCTGAGAAAGAGGAAATCCCCCTAGCTTGTAGTTAAAACCCTTATGCATCTCTAGAATTATCAAAAAGAGGTGTCCCAACTGTTTTCCATGGGCCATGACAGTTTTGTTGTGATGGTATTGGTGGATGATAATGTATTAGGGAAACTGATTCCACCTAGATTGTTGGAATATGGGTTGTGTAAATCATGTTCTCAAGGCCTTAAATTGATGATAATGAAATAGGGTATATATATTAGAGATAAAGAAAAACACCCAAAGTTACTGAGTTTGACCGAAGTGTTATCAGGGTTTATGAGGATTAGTGATCCTTTCCTATAAGCTGGATATGACTCTACTTGGTAGGTTAGATGTCTTATGAATAAACCTATAGGTTTTACAGGCATGGAAAAGAATAGGGGATCAACACTCATTTCCAAGGGACATGAATTTTTTTTTGTATATTTAAATATCTAGGTAATGAAATGGGATATCAAGAAAAGGCATATATAGGAAGGGTTCTAGAACCATTAATCTATTTATATTTTTGGTTGGGAAGCTCAATCCTTACACTATCTCATTTTGGATCATGTGGTGTAGGCCATCCAAAGAATCAGGAATGGAGTGTTCTATTTGTTCTTTTAGAAAGGGTAAAATACACATTGATGTAACATTATGTATTTCGAATCCACTTGAATAATTTGGTCTCATAGATTATAAATCAAGGTCTAAATTTCTCAGCTCATGATAAATGATATGATACAATCATACTAAGGATGTCCAAGAACACCCAAAGGTGCATGATTTTTCCACGATGATGTCAGGGATCTCAAGGATTATAAATAAATTTTTATTAGATAATGTAACATTTGGGTAACGGTCAGGAGCTGATATACAGGAACTAGAGGCCGACATGCATAGTCAAACAAAGGCTCCCTTAAATGAAGGTTTTTTATCCATGTTACATTGTTCGTTTGAAATGATCTAAGGCACTGAAATAATGAATTGCGATGTATGGGAAAAATAATATTCAATAATTTTTTGGGAAAACTAAAGGTTATCTCTCCAGCTAGTGAACTCATTGTCTTGGTGAAGTGATATGAAAAAACATTACTCTAACATTTTTTTAGATTAGGGTTCTAATCAGAGTGGATTAACATTTACTATGCCAAAAAAGTCGGCCCTATGATATTTATGCCTCATTTATTTACGCTCTATTTTTTACTAATAATTGAAGACGAATATTTTAGTGAGTGGATACTTGACTTTTTTTGTCCACCCTTTGTGGGTTTTCAACCTAAATAGTTTTGTGTCTCTTTCACTAGCAGTTTTAGATCTTGTAATTTCAAACATTTAATGTTAAAGATTAAGGTTGTATAACATTGAACAAAGTGCACACAATTTAAGGTCATATTGAATGTAGACCATGTACTAGGATAATTATTCACAAGAACCTAATTAGGATTCCAAGGTTCAAGAGTTTTAAAACATCCTTCTATATGGGAGATGAAAATTTTGTACATCATTGCTTGATGTCCTCAGTTCATGAGTAATGATATGAGAAAATCAAAACTGTGATGGACCAGAACACCCTCAGTTACTGAGTTCATTAACAATGATTCCAGGATCAAAAGAATCAGAAATCTCTTCCCGTAGGGCCAATATGTCTCTATTTTCTCAGTCTAAGAACTTATGGATTAATTTAATATTAAAACAGATAGAAATCTTTTCATTTAGAACATACATTAAAGGTTTTCAAAAAACCCAATTCCCTCAAGGCATGATGTGTGATTTATAGGATGAGGGACTTAAAATATTATGAAAGAACCTTTCACTATGGTTAACTGAGGTTAAGATCTTGTGGTCCTTTGATAAAGAATGATGATGGGTGATGGCCTATGCATTTTAATGTCATATAGTTGGGTCATATTTGTCATGTTGTTTCAATGTCATGTGACTAGGATGTTTTCCATATAGTTTAACATTATAAATTGAGAATATTTTCCTTTCTATGTAGTTTAACATCATATGGTAAGGACATAAATATTATTTTCATATTAAAGTCTTGATTTTAGGATGTAGTTCCTATTATGATGTGTTTCATGTTTGAATTGGCCAAAATGTCTTGCACGATTCCCTAAGCTCAAATGATTCATGCTCTCCATGAGAAACAAGGGACAACAGGGCTGTCAGCTGAGCCACACAAGAGTGGGCCTTAGATACATCACTGCATAGGTCCATCCCATATGATGATATATATGCATTTTTATCATTTTCTATGTTTTGGCTGAACCTAGGATTGGATATTCGGGTTTTACTATGCATCCTGTGAAGATAGGAATCAAGCCACACATAGCAGTTTCATGAAAACTCCCTACTAAGCTCTGACCCATATGCAGGGAGGTGGAATTTTTATGTTGATTGAGCTAGTATTATAGATACAAGAATCACTACATATCTCATGATGATAGCATTTACGACACACTTTTTTCTTGAATAGGAGACTCTCTACATAAGTCTAACCCATATGTAGAGGGTAGAATTGTTCCCAATTATTTCTATAGATAGACAATGGATTACAGATCTAGGTTTTACTATGTATACTGTGATTATAGGAATCAATCCAATCATTGTTCTTGAATGGTAAAGTCTCCATGCAGGTCTCACCTATATGAAAAGGGTGGATTTCTTCCCATTGATTGTTGCATTTGGACCCATAATTGGAGATCTAGGTGTTACTATATATCATATGATGATAGAAATTAGGTCACACATTGGTCTTGAATGATAAAATCTCTAACTAGGTCTTCCTCATATGCATTAGGGAAATTTTTACCATTTATTACTATATCTGGACTCAGGATTGGAGATCTCGGTGTCACTATGTATCCTAGGTTGATTGGAATAAATCCGCATATAGTTCTTGAATGCGTATGTGGTGGAAGGACAACACAATGTATATTTTTTCGCTCAAGAAAGGACAAGAGTAATGTGATTTTTTATGTCATGCAAGAGACATCAACAATATAGTTTAATGTTGCATGGAAAAGAATTATGATGTTCCCTTTTGAGGAATTACATCTAGGAACATTCTTGCACTATCGTGAACTGATATGTGTTGATCGTGAGAGGATACATTTAACAAAATTTATAACCCCACGTGAGCTAAGCTTGGTTTAAGAGACATGGAATAAAAAATGTTTATCTCCCCACACATAGGATATTTCAAAATTAAAGGGTCTTTTTTTATCATGTGGTGGCTATGAAAATATATAGGATATAGTAATACCTACACTTGTCATTAGAATGAGAATAAATTTGTACATACTTTTGGAAAACCGTTAAGTTTATCGTCATGCGTGAAGGTTATCATCCATGTAGTTTAATGTAATGTGGTAAGGAAAAATGTGACTCCACATGAAGAAATTTCACTGTTGAACCAAATAAAAGAGATCTGGGTGTCAATGCGTATTTTTTAATGGTAATAATCAATACAGACATAGTTATTTATAAAACATACATTTTAATTTCATGCGATATGGATATTCGATGTGCATTTTAACATCATGTGGTGAAGATGAAGGTTACCCAACATGAAAAAGAAGGCTTAAACCTTATCATATAGTCTGATGTCATGTGACCAGGATGGATATATTGTAGATGGACTCATGATTTGGGATCTAGGTTTCACTAAATATCCTAGGATGGTAGGACCCAATCCTTGTATAATTATTGGACAATGAGATTATATTTTATATCTGACTCAAACATAGGGATATATGAACTTAATTTCTCTTTCTCATATATCTAGCTCATGTGTGGTGAATTTTTAGTGATACAATTCTTTATAAACAGATTAATGTAACACATTGAGTACATTTTCTTTACAGTTTAGTGTCATGTGGCAATGACATGTAATTAATGTTAACATTATAAGACCTTGATGCGAGAAATTGTGTTGTTTAAAGTCTTGATTCAAATATTTACTCCATATAGTTTAACTATATGTGGTCATGATGTCTTCAATATAGTTTAACGTCATGTGGTCAGGATATATTCCATATAGTTTAACATCATGTGGTTAGGTTGTTTTCCAAATAATTTAACACCATGTGCTAAGGACATCTTTCATACAGTTTAAAATCACTTGGTCTTTAAGTATTCCACATAGTTTCACATATTGTGGTTGGGATATAGGATGGCTGTGAAAAGTATTTATTAAGAAGCCTCACATTGGTGGGCGCATGGAATGTTCCCCATCCATTATTGAAGATAAGTAAGATCATTTGGAATATACTTTATGTATGATGTAAGGACCTTCCAATTTGGGTTCTGTCATTGGATGCTTCTTTCCTAGTTTCATTGGGTTTATTTTTTTTGAAGGCTCATGAAATGTGATTTTAATGGAATTTGAGGTTGTGTAGTGTAAACAACCTTTTATCATCGAGCCATTTTGATTCATCCAAAAACTTTTGTGTTTTATCATCATCCAAGATTTTTCTACAGATTGATATTTTTATTGATGGAGAGTTGAATTATTTATTAAACACTTCCTCAGTTCTATACAAGAATGAATATAGAGTTTCTTATGTAGGAGTATGTGTTGTGGTATGGTAGGCCCATAAATAATGGTGGATATTTCCCAACCCTGAATTCTTATCCTAATTCATCATCTTCTGGATTATATTAGGCAGAGTCTTGTTGATGGACTATATTATTTCATTTTATACTGTATGATAGTAGGATTAGTTATTGGACATGATGTTGTACTATGGGTATAATTTAATTAACTCAATAGAATAAAAATTGGTTCCATTATCCATAAATACCGTGTGAGGGACTCTGAATATTGTGATTATATTGGACTTCATGAAGTAGATGATATTCTTTATTTCAACTCTCTTGAGTGGTATTTACATAGCCCATTTTGAAGGGAATTCAGCAT
Organism: Viscum album; assembly: GCA_963277665.1. Lineage (NCBI taxonomy): Eukaryota > Viridiplantae > Streptophyta > Magnoliopsida > Santalales > Viscaceae > Viscum > Viscum album. The sequence goes on along the minus strand of OY728119.1, from coordinate 1,317,160,331 downwards.
TAGTAAGGACGTACTTATACTACTTGGTTGTGGCTTGGGGGAATGGTCGTACAAAATCCATTACACACATGGAAAACTGATAGAAACATTTAGTTGTATGTAGAAATTCTTGTGGTTTATGGATGCAGTTTTCATGAATCTAGAATGCATAAAATTTCAAAGTTTATTCCATGCAGTAATGTACCATTTTTTTCTAATTATGTCAAATCTTTCTGATTTGGTGGGAGAGTCTGGTCCGAGACTGATGAGCACCATAGGAGACTTCATGAACATCTTCCATGACAAAAGAAATCTCTATTTCCACTATGAATTTGAGGATAAATCTATCAAATCATCATTTTAGAGTAATTTTTTTCTCATTTGACCCATCCTAAAGGGTAAATTTTTCCTCTCATCTCTAAATTTGTTCCCCTTCGACTCATTCTATAGGGAGGGTCCCATTTTGAAGAAAATAAACTATGGGATCCATCCAACCAGGAGTGTATATTGGTCCATCATTCTCTAGGGTATTATTGACCTAATTTATATCCTCCTTGTGACTTATGATGACTGATGGAACCATCCTTTTGTGAGTGATGTGGAAGATCACATCCTCCTAATTAGTGTCAGCTATAAATGTAGCTGCATTATCCAATGCGTTGACTCAAGATTTATGTGATTGGGGGACATGACACAACATGGTTTCAAAAGGAAAATCTACCATTAGTATTTTGACATAGCCTATGAGAGAGTCCAATTTTTTATTTTTTCATTGCAAATTCACCATTTATTTTATTTATCACTATATCAGAAAACACTTTTTTTGTTCAGGTAGGCTATCTATAGCTATAGGGATAGTTCAAAGATAGAAATGAGGGAATGGAATCATCCTTATTATTCATGAAACGTCTATAAAGTGAGAATTATTTGGTCAAAAAATTTTATAGAGAAACAAATACAATGCTTAAGATGACCCGATTGAGCTTTTATTTTTCCAACATTTATTGGACAAGACTTTGGGAGGCACCATCAAAATTCATCTCCCATGTTCATAGAGTGTAATGGGAATATAAAATCAACTTATATGGAAGTTTGGTGTCTAATAGTGTACTATATGGAGTGGAATGATCCATAAGAAAATTAACCAAGGCCTTTCCTTACACCACCTTATATGACATGAACTAGATGTCATACTATTGCCCAATGACTTAAATCAGGCCAAATACCCAATCAATATTATAAATCCAAGTATTTACTTTAACAGGTTGATATGAGAGACCAAGTTGAATTTACGGTGCTAGAAGTAATGCCTCATCTTTTTCACTGCAAACATGAGTTCAAGGAAGTTCTTCATGATATCAGAATATCATTTTTTAGTTCCTATCATCATTTATCTGAGGTAGTGGAGACTTTTATCATTCCTCACATCATTTATCTATACTGAGAGATCTCCAAGTGATCATTCCATGACAACCACATATAATAATAGTGACTTTACCTCCACTAACAACATCAATACTAGTGGGTGCAGAGAGTACTATTTCAAACTCTCAAAGGCTTCTTGGCAGTCCACATCCCTTCTTCAGGTAGGTCTCATCTTCACTAATTTGGATAAGTATAGAGATTTTCCAACTAGTTTAGCTATAAAACACTGAATTTAAATGAGGTGACCTAGGATCCCCTTATTCTTTTTGATTCTTAGGTGGTCAAATTTTCAGGATTGCACTAGTCATTTCTATGTTGAATTCAATGCCACTTTGGCATACCAAAAATACATGGAATTTCTCTGACATCACCTCGAGAGAACACTTCAGTGGATTAATCTTAAAACTATGTGGTCAAAACTTGTTTAATATTGTTTAAAGATATGTGGAGAAATTACATCACTTTTGAGATTTGATATCCAGGTTTTCGACATAATATTCTAGTATTCATACCAATAAGGGAATAAAAATATGATGCATGGAATGTTGATAAGTAGTTTCAGTATTCCTTACCCCAAAGGGAATAACAAAATAGCAGAGGATCCCCTAAGGTTCTCTAAATGGGGTGGATTTCATGTCTTTATGGGACATATTTATTTAATTTTACCCCAAATACCCATTAATGAAAGAAAGGGATTGACTACTCATAGTTTCATTGATTGAGAGTTACGTGATCAACAATGGGAATTTTTCCTTTGGTGATTGTCGATTAAGGTATCTGAAATCAATGGAGAACCTAATCTACCCATTATTTTTCTTGGCAAGTATGTTGTTGGTGATCCAAATAGGGTATTACACATCTCATACATAATTTTCTATAATCAATTTGTCAACTTCTGATTCAAAATTAGTATCATGAGTGTGGTTCATTATTCTCAGCGCGTTCTTGAAACCTTGATGGTCATCGGATTGCCCAAGATGGCATGTGGCCACATCAGTGTTTAGTTTATATTTTTTTTATTGTTCCAAGTTAACATGTATCAGTTATTGTTTATATATGAAATTTAAAAATCTTTCTCCTTGAGAGGCATGGATTCACTAATCGATATAGGTCTTGGGTCTTCTTCTATTCCCAGATTTACCTTCCTGAGCTCATCGATGGTGGTGGAGACACCTTCCTCAAATGTGGGTGGGGTGTTAATGAGGTCATCCTATTCTTCTTCTACCTATGTGTTATTATAATAATTTTCAAAAATTTTAAATAATATAAGGGAATATCTATCCTTGTCGGGATGATAAAGTCCATGGGAAGAGACATTATCATCCAATACTTTCATAGTCTTTATAGAGAGATTATGGAACTAATTATTTTATTTTACACAGTTGATTCTGATAGAAAGAGCATAGACATATGGGATTAATTCTATTTCCTCAGTCAAATTTTTGGGTAGCACATAATCGCAATCGAGCAAAATCCAAGGATTTATAAGGGTGTCCCCTAAGAAATTGGGGGTATGCAGCCTATATATCACTATCACTCATTGTTTGTATTCATTCCATTTTATAGAAACCCACCTCAACATATGTGTCTTTCCAAAATTTTAAGGGGGAGCTGTCATAATGTAGTATGGCAACCTTCCCATTGATGGGATATTCCACTTATTAATGAAAAGTGGAGGGTACCACCAAGTCGATATGAATCCAAGGCCTTTTGAGTATATTTTTATATGTGTTTTCCTTTTGGATAACCATGAACTCAGAATTATATGTGAGATCGTCAAAATGATCTTTTTGATTGATATTCTAGATATGCCTTTACTCAATCTTATCAAACCCTTGAATGTTTAGCTTTGTGGAAGATAAGTCTCCCTCAAGATATCCAAAATTTTATAGGGTCCAAAATGGGTTGATTTTTTTCCAAGAACCATTTTTAATCAGATCCATTTGGATGTTGATATAATCGAGTTTTCTAGAAAACATATTGGGGTATGTTATTTGTAAGAACCCAGATCTTATTTCTCAGGTATTTGACCATTGGTTGATGTTTTTCTTGGTTTTAAAGATAAGGTTGATGTTTGGGAGAGTCAGAGGAACTTGAAATGAAGTTTTTAGAAAAAAGGGGGAGTTGCACGGGCGGCGCACGGTTTGTCTAACAATGCGGCCAAACTGTGCGTAAATAATCTTGGGGGAAGTGACTAACACACATTTAATGCACGGTTTTCCTAAACAGTGCGGCCTAACCGTGTGAGGTGTGTTTGGCGAGGCAGAAGCTAACACACAGTTAGCGTACGGTTTGTCAAACCGTGTCGACTAACCGTTCAGGCACTTAATTCTAGATCTGAAATTTTTGGATCTAACTCGTTTTTTCCTTTAATCACCTCTTTTAAGCCCCTAAGAGGCCATAACTCGGGATTACTCTCCCTTGAAGGTTAGAAGACTTATCCCAAGCATTCTGGAGGCGATCCGATGGCTTTTCTTGATGAAAAAAAGCCAAATTCTTGAGGTATGTGATATTTCTCCTATGTGCTTGATCTTTTTCTTAGATCTACTTGGATCTGTTTCTTCTCTTCCCTCGATTTCTTTGATCTACGCCTATTATGGGTAGATCTATGTGTGTGGATTCCAAATGTGATGATCTTGGGTCTTGGTCTTGTTAGGAGAAGAGATCTAAGGCGGTTCTTGGAAAATCAACCGGGGTTTCTTGTTCATTTTTGTAGATCAACAATGTTCTAAGGTGAACCAAGATTCATGGTTCAAGTATATCAATCTACAAGAATTAGGGTATGTGGTTTGTTGCCCTACGTTGAATGTCTTTGAGTTTTTTTTGCAAAAGTGTCGGGTACCCATGTATCAGGTATCTCAGTTTGGGGTTTTGATCCTGTTTTGTTATCTGCCTTAGATTTCATGTATGCATGAGGTTATTAAATAACTAATAATTTCTTGTTAGCATGTTTGCGGATCACCCCATGAATGTTTCCCCTTGTTTGGCTGTTTATCACCGTTTGCCTTAGGTTGCATGTGAGGCAGACCTTGTTGCATTACTTGCTTTCCTTGATATAGTTGATTGCATGCTTTTCCTACTGTTTATATGCTTTTGATGCATTATATCTTTTATCCAAGTATTTTTCTGGACATACATAAGGCTACTACGAATCGTTTACATAAGATTGTTTTTACTCAGGGCTGCGGGAACCTGGTGTAGTTAGACCATAGGAGGAATTGACGTTGAGTGCTTCCTCAGAGGGCCTGTTTAATTATTACCATTGTGAGACCATAAGGGGTATTGACTTTGTTCTCTCTCATAGGGTCTGATAATTATCGAATCGAGACAAAATGGGGAATTAGATATAAGTTCTTCCTTAGAGTGTCTGTAGTATCACTGCAAGACCATAGCGGGAATTGGCGTTGAGTGCTTCCTCAGAGTGTCTTTGCCTTTGTTCGAATGCTTGAACATAAGGGCTTTCCCATGTGAGACACCCACAGTGTCAGTGTAATAAATATTTATGGTTAGTTGTGTTGAGTCCACCAAGCCAAAGAACAATCTTGGGTTTGTACTGCTTGTAGTTTAGGTAGTCTGCTGGGATACCTATTGTGTTACTTGCCAGGTCTTTGGACAACATAGCTTTTTGGTAGATTCTTTGGTTAATGATTAAATGATTGAATTGAATAGATAAATAAATTGGAATGGAGAATTGTAGGATTTTATTTACCTTAGTGTACCCTTGTTTCTCTACTGCATTTATTTCCATTACTTTTGCTATATTACTCACTGACAGTAGGGCACAAATCTTTTCGTGGTTTCCGACTGGGATTAGTCTCACACTCTATTTGGGTCCTATTTTTCGGACCAAATACGTTATATGGTTGCAGGTGTGGATAGGGATTGCGGCCCTTTTACCTCAGGTGCTTGATTGCCTGGTAGAGCTGGAGAGCATGGGACTGAGCTTAGTCTCGCGATGCTACTGGAGTTACTATTTACTTTTTCTACATGGGTTTCAGTTTTATTTCAGCATGTTGTTTTGTTTTCTACTTTCCATAGACACATGTGTAATGATACGTCATTATTATATTATACATTACTTCCGCTGTTCAGTTCCAAGTGTTGTGTGCTGTTTACTACTTCCGCTATTGTTTATTTCTTTCCTTTCACTGCATATCTTACGAAATGAGAGCATAGTTTCCCCACAGACTTACCAAGGCCCTCACTGCAAGTCGACAGCCTCTGTATTTTGGGGAAATGCACTTGAGGTCATGTGGAGAACAAGGTACGGGGCGCCAATTGAGTGGCTCTAGATTCAGGTCGTTACAAAGTGGTATGAGAGGAGGTTTTCTTTATTTTATATTTCCTTACTGTTTGGAGACAATAGATAGGGATATGAAGAAATGGGTAGTTGCTACATAACTATTCTTGGGAGTAATTAACCGGTGTATAGGGAAAAAGCTATACTACCTCGTAATTTCACTTTTTAGTTTTTGCATGTGTTACAGTTTATTATATTTCACCATTGGGTGATGCACTTGTTTTCTGCTGTTACAGTTTATATGATTGTGGTTCCATTTTGTTTCAACCCGATGAGATGAGGGTATGCCATCTCATGCATCATATAGGCACTGGTTAAAAAAATCACATGTCATGCATTTTACCATGCCATCTAGGGTGAATTAGAAATTGCATGCTGTTATGATAGATGTCGTGATAGATTATGCATGCTATTGGGATAGTTGCTATGATAGAAGTACCTGCTATGTCGATAGAGTGTTGTTTATCTTACAGCTTATTTGGCAGGGATGCTAAGCTTTGATCCTAGAGGTGTTATGGGCCCTCGAGGGTTGGAATTTGGCGGATCATGGGATTATCATAATGTTACCTGTTATATGTATTGTTATGATGTCAAACTTTGATTCATGGGGAGTATGGGCCCCTACGGATCGAAATTTGACACATAGGTGCTAGTTTTTAGTGTTTTCCTGTGTTTTTGGGGAGTTTGTATGCCTACTGCCTAGAAGCCCATATAACATGGTGTGTGGCCTTATGAACACTCTCCATGTGTTCGTCTCTTCAGGAAGAACTACTTTTCACGGTTACACACCGTGTACTTTTCTTTCATGTGACCCAACCATGTAGTTGAGTACATGGGTTGGAAGATCTTAGAGACAACATGCCATGTACATTGTTGACACGCCGTGTAGTAGTGGCCATGTACCAGTCCGTGTGACTAACGAAACGGACTGGAAAAATCCTTATAGAGCACGCCGTGTATAAGAACTACATGCCGTGTAACCTTGTTTTTCTAGTTTTAAAAGTTTTTCCTCTTCTGTTCTGTTTCACACTTTTAAGTTGCAACCGTGCTCGTCATTAATAAAGGTGTGCTTGACCTTACAGAATAATGCCACCAAGACGACCTCCTATTGCATGTCAGGGATTTGACAATGATCGTATGACATATATGGCACCGGAAGTTATCCCGGATACTGGTACTGACACACAGTCCCTCAAGGGTTTGATGAGGTTAATGCAGACCTTTCAGGGAGATCAGCAACATGCCTAGTCTATGGAAAAGCTCACGCGAGTCTTCTAACAACATCATCCTCCCACCTTCTCAAGGGATGGAGGACCTCATGCTACTGAATCCTGGTTCCAGGCTATGGTCTCTATCTCCGACCATCTCGAGAAACTCCCAAACATAAGGGTGAAGCTCATGACTTACATGTTGCGAGATTCTGCCAAGAGATGGTGGAATGTAGTTTCACAGTTTAGGTATCAACAAATAGTTTCTTGGGATGAGTTTCAGCTTACGTTCTATGACTACTTCTATCCAGCGACGCTGAGGGCCGATAGAGCCAGAGTGTTCATGAACCAGAAGAAGGGTACTCTATCAGTTATGGAGTATTCCTCCTTTGTTACTGAGTTACAACATTTCACACCATTCATGGGAAATGACGAGCTATTTTTAGTGAGGAAGTTCGAGGAGGGCCTCAAGCCAGAGATCAGATCACAGGTGAAAGTCTTCCAGTTGACTTATATTTCATTGATAGTCAACCAGGAGTTGATCATAGAGAGGAATATGAGGGACACTGGAGCAGTGAGCCAGGGCGGTTTAGCATCTAGAGTCAGAACTCTTTCTACTGATAGTAGGAAGCACCACTGGGAGTCTTCCCAATGTGACTTGAGGAAGCGAGAAGCTTACTCAGATAACAAGGTGGTGTGATAACAGTGTGGTAAGGATAGGCATAAGAAGAAACAGTGCCCGAGAGACCCAGTGGAGTGCCGAGCTTGTGAAAAAATGGGTGACCTGTAGCGGTTTTTCAATGTTCTTCTTCCAGCAGCTAGTGAAGGTGGATCTGTTTTGACTCTGCGCACAGGCGCGAGATTACCAATTCCGCAGCAGAATGGGATCTGGAGTTCTTAAGGTCATTCAGGCCAGGGTAGGGGCGGTGGGCGCGGGGGTTAGGCTTAGGGAGGATCAACTCAGGGATCTCCGGCTGCTACACAGGGTGGCGGTTTTGGCCAGACATTTGCGGTAGAGAAAATTCATCAGGAGTAGGATCATGGACCTTCTACAGTTCGAGGTACGATCTTAGTAGACTTAGTTTTATCTTCTACACTTTTTGATATAAGATCATCTCATAGATTTATTTCTGTTCACATTATGGAGAGCCTTAGACTTACTATCCATACTTCTAAGAGTATGATGACTCTAGACACTCCCTTGGGTCTTAAAACTACTAGTGTGCGTCAGTGCTAGGAGTTCCCCCATGAGATTAGTGAACGTCACTTCTTGTATGATATTTATGTTCTGGAGATGACAGGTTTTGATTTCATTCTCGAAATGGACTATCTAGTTCCTTTTCAGGCCCTTTTCGATTGCAACTGCCATAGGGTGAGTTTCACGTCACCAGAGGTCAAACATTTTCTTCACAAGAGCGAATAGGATGTCCAGGAAAGTAGATCTGGACCAAATAATTATGGTTTGGGCAGAGTTATAGCCCAGATTTCTAACTTATATATGGATGATCGAGGGACTTCTCGGATAGAATTCCCTATAGTGGTTGATCATTTTCCAGATGTCTTTTCAGAAGACTTTTCAGGTTTGCCTCCGGAGCAAGAGGTAGAAATCCTTATTGAGTTTGTGCCATGAGCAGCACCGGTATCCATACCTCCTTATAGGATGGCTATGCCAGAGCTACAAGAGCTCAAGAAGAAGTTGGAGGAGTTTCAGGCAAGGGGTTTTATCCAACCCACCACTTCTCCTTGGGGTTCGCCTATTTTGTTTTAAAAGAAGAAGGATAGAACTTTACGACTTGGTGTGGATTATAGGAAGCTGAACCAGTTGATGTTCAAGAACCAGTATCTGTTTCTGAGGATTGATGGTCTTTTTGATCAGCTTTGAGGAGCCAAAGTGTTCTCAATGATCGACTTGAGATATGTATATCATCAGTTGCGTGTCAGACAATCGGATATACCTCTTACAGCTTTCCAGAGCAGGATTGGTCTGTATGAGTATTTGGTTATGCCGTTTGGTCTCACGAACGCGCTAGAAGTCTTCATGGAACTGATGAACAGAGTTTTCCATCCTTACTTGGATTCTTTCTTGGTGGTCTTCATGGATGATATCTTGGTGTACTCTCACACTCGACACGACCATGCTACCCATATTGAGATCGTATTGAGTACACTAAGAGAGAATCAGTTATATGCTAATCTCTCTAAGTGCCACTTTTGTATGGACAATATTCACTTCCTGGGTCATGTCATTTCAGAGACAAAAGTATCAATGGACCCAGAGAAGGTGAGAGCAGTAGTTACCTGGCAGCAGCCGAAGAACATATTTGAGGTACAGAGTTTTTTGGGGCTGGATGGTTACTACATGCGGTTTATATAAGACTTCTCAAGCTTAGCAGCACCATTGAGGGGATTAAATAAGAAGGGTGTGAAGTACATTTGGTCAGAATCTTGTGATTCAGCCTTTTGGGAGCTGAAGGGGAGATTGACTTCAGCACAGATTCTAGTTCTGCCGGATCCGGGAAAGAGTTATATAGTTTTCTGTGATGCATCTGGCATTGGGCTTGGAGTAGTGCTTATGCAAGAGGATCGGGTTGTTGCATATAGTTCTCTGTAGTTGAGGCCACATGAGAAGAACTATCCAATGCACGACCTAGAGTTGGATGCTGTTGTTCATGCTTTGCGTTGTTTGAGACACTATCTTCTAGGAGAGAATTTTTTTGTATATACTGACCAGAAGAGCCTCAAGTATATCTTCATGTAGAGTGACTTAAATCTGAGATAGAGGAGGTGGGTCGAGTACCTACAGTCTTTCGACTTCTATCTTGCTTATACACCTGGGAAGGGAAATGATGTGGCAGACGCACTGAGCAGGAGAACTCAGTTGTAGGCAGTTCGGGAAGCCATCTGCGAGTGGAAACTTATGTCTCTATTCTCTGAGATGAATTTGGTGGTGCAAAACAGATAGGGACAGACAGTTCTCTCTTCTATAGTTGTTACCTCCAATCTTCTGGATCGAGTTCGAATGAAGCATCTATCAGACCAAGAAGTCCTAGTCCTATGAGAGGGTGTGTCAGATGGAAACCCTACTCCGGGGTGGACAGTGGGCGATGATGAAGTGTTGCATTTTCATGGCCACGTATGGGTTTTAGCAGTCATGTGTGAAAAGTTGATGTGGGAGTTTCATGCTTCAGTTTGGGCAGTTCATCCTGGTGTCACAAAGATGTATCGAGACTTACGTCGTCAATATTGGTGGCCAGGTATGAATAAGGATGTAGCTGGTTTTGTTATGTGGTGTTCCACCTGTCAACAGGTGAAGGAAGAACTCAATGACCAGTAGGGATTTTACAAAAGTTACCCATTATTGAGTGGAAGTGGAATGATGTCGCGATGGATTTCGTGACAGGTTTACAGAGATCGCCTCGAGGGAATGATGCGGTTTGGGTTGTTGTTGACCAGCTCACGAAGTTTGCACATTTCTTGCCGATCAAGGAGGCCATCAGTGTAGATGATCTGGGGAAGTTGTTCATTCGTGAGGTGGTATGACTTCATGGGGTTATGAACACTATCGTTTCAGATAAGGATGCCTGCTTTACTCTGCATTTCTAGGAGGGGCTACAAAGGGATTTGGGTACACAGGTTCTTCTTAGTACAACTTACCATACCCAGATAGATGGTCAGTCAGAGCGTACGATTCAGGTGCTGGAGGACATTCTACAAGCATGCAACCTTGATTTTGGAGGTTCATGGGAGAAAAATATACCCTTATTGGAATTTTCCTATAATAATAGTTTTCAAGAAACTATTCAGATGGCACCTTACGAGGCTTTGTACGGTAGGCCGTGCCGATCACCCTTGTGTTGGTTGGAGGTAGGAGAGGCAGCTATGCTGGGACCTCGTCTTGTTCATGAGACCACAGAGCAGGTGTAGTTGATTCGGAAGAGGATGACTATCACACAATCTCGACATAAGTCTTATGCTGATCAGTAGAGACGCCCTTTGGAGTTTATGGTCAGAGATTAGGTTTTCTTGCGTGTTACCCTGAGGTTGGGACATAAGAGGATTAGGAGACAGGGAAAGCTTTCACTGAGATACGTTAGACTGTTTGAGGTTCTTGAGAGAATCTGGCTGGTTGCTTATAGGTTTCATTTACCTCAGAGGTACAAGGCTATGCACGACGTCTTCCATATTTCTTAGCTTCGATGGTATTTCTTAGACCAGTCTCATGTTTTTCATCCCGAAGAGGTTGAGTTGGATTAGGATGCATCTTTCGAGGAGAATCCTATAAAAATTGTTGATCGTAGTGCCAAGGTCCTCTGTGGCCGGTCTGTTCCTCTAGTACGAGTTCTATGGAATCACAGGCAAGTACAGGACGCGACTTGGGAGAGGGAGGCCGATGTACGATCACATTGGCCAGAGTTGTTCGAGGATTCTTCTTCTACACCACATTAGGAAATTCAGGGATGAATTTCTTTAATGGGGGAAGTTTATAAGAACAAAAGTCTTCTTTCTCAAGTATGTGACCCTTGGTTGATGTTTTTCTTGGTTTTAAAGATAAGGGTGATGTTTGGGAGAGTCGGAGGAACTTGAAATGAAGTTTTTAGGAAAAAAGGGGAGCTGTACGGGTGGCGCACGGTTTGTCTAACCGTGTGGCCAAACCATGTGTAAATAATCTTGGAGGTAGTGTCTAACACATGTTTATCATACGGTTTTCCTAAACCGTGCAGCCTAACCGTGTGAGGTGTATTTGGCGAGGAAGAAGCTAACGCACAGTTAGCGCACGATTTGTCAAACCGTGCAGACTAACCGTGCATGCACTTAAATCTAGATCCAATTTTTTTTGATGTAACTCGTTTTTTCCTTTAATCACCTATTTTAAGCCCCTAAGAGGCCACAACTTGGGATTACTCTCCCTTGAAGGTTAGAATACATCTCCCAAGCATTCCAAAGGCGATCCGAAGGCTTTTCTTGACGAATCAATGAAATATTATTGAGGTATGTGATCTTTCTCCTCTGTTCATGATCATTTTCATAGATCTGCTTGGATCTGTTTCTTCTCTTCCCTTTATTTCTTAGATCTACGATTGTTATGGGTAGATCTAAGTGTGTGGATTCCAAATGTGATGAGTTTGGGTCTTGGTCTTGTTAGGAGAAGTGATCTAAGGCGGTTCTAGGAAAATAAACCCAGGTTTTTTGTGCGTTTTTGTAGATCTACAATGTTATAAGTTGAATCAAGCTTCGTGGTTCAAGTATATCAATCTACGAGAATCGAGGTAGGTGGTTTGTTTCCCTATGTTGAATGTCTTTCAGTTTTTGTTGCAAAAGTGCTGGGTACACATGTATCAGGTATCTCAGGTTAGGGTTTTGATACTGTTTTATTATATTCCTTTGATTGCATGTATGCTTGAGGTTATTAGATAAAAAGTATTTTCTTGTTAGCATGTTTTAGGATCACCCCATGGGTGTTTCCCCTTGTTTGGCTATTTATACCCGTTTGGCTTAGGTTTCCTGTGAGTCAGACCTTGTGGCATTGCTTGCTTGCCTTGATATAGTTGATTGCATTATTTGCCTACTGTTTATATGATTTTGATGCATTGTATCTTTTAGCTAAGTAGTTTTCTGGACATACTTATAACTCCTATGAATCGTTTACGTACAATTGTTTTTACTCAGGGCTACGGGAACCTGGTGTAGTTAGACCATAGGGGGAATTGACATTGAGTTCTTCCTTAGAGGGCATGTTTAATTATTACCATTGTGAGACCATAAGGTGGATTGACGTTTTGCTCCTTAAAAGGGTCTAATAATTATCTATTCCAGACTAAAGGGGGAATTAGACATAAGTGCTTCCTCAGAGAGTTTGTAGTATCACTGCAAGACCATATGGGGAATTGACGTTGAATGCTTCCTCAGAGTGTCTTTTTCATTATTCGAATGCTTGACCATAAAGGCCATCCCTCATGCTCCACCCAGAGGGTCAGTGTAATAAATATTTTTGGTTGGTTGTGACGAGTCCACCAAGCCAAAGAACAAGCTTGGGTTTGTATTGCTGTAGTTTCGGTAGTCTGCTGGGATACCTGTTGTGTTACTTGCTAGGTCTTTGGACTATAGAGATTTTTGCTAGATTCTTTGGTTGATAATTAAATGATTGAATTGAATTAATAAATAAATGTGAATGGAGAATTGTAGGATTATTTAACTTAGTGTACCATTGTTTCTCTGCTACATTTATTTCCATTACTTTTTCTATATTACTCACTGACAGTAGGGCACAGATCTTTTGGTGGATGCCTACTGGGATTAGTCTCCCACCCTGTGTCATGCCGCATCATTATTATATTATACATTGCTTTCGTTGTTTAGTTTCAATTGTTGTGTGCTGTTTACTACCTCCGCTATTGTTTATTGCTTTCCATCCGCTGCATATCTTACCAAATGAGGGCATAGTTTTCCAACTGACTTAACAAGGCCCTCGCTGCTAGTCGGCAACCTCTGGCATTTGGGGAAACGCGTTTGAGGTCATATGGTGAACCGGGTACGGGGCGCCAGTTGAGTGGCTCCGGATTCGGGTCGTTACATTATTCCCTTGGATGACCCCTTCTGGTCTTGATCTTTGAATGAAATGGTGACCTGGAATTTTGAATACATGGTCTCCACTCGATAAACCTAAGCTGTATAAGCTTATGTATTGAAATACTATAAAATATAGAGGGCCTTGATGATTACCTATTTGAGTTTTTTTGAAATATGGAGAGCATATGGGATGAGTGTTTTGTTGGGAAAACATCCAATTATTTCATAATGTCATACTTTAGTGCCAAAGGTCAGTGCTTCCCAAGGTGGGGTTTCTTCTTATTGTACTACTCAGGTGATGAGTTATTTGAGGTAGATGATCCTAGTTCTTGTCTAGAGGTTTATGGTGCATCTGTTTCTAGTGGAATAGGTGACACTGACATTACCTATTTTCTGGACTGATCAAATAATCATAGCCCTACCCGATGGTTGTGTATAATGATTAGTTTTGAATGACCACTAGTTGTATTTGGGAAAGCTATAGGTCTTCGTTGAGACTAATTAAGTACTTTATCATGGGTTGTGGCTACATATATGTTCTCTCTGGGGATGTGGCTAAGATATTGTGTCTAATAACACCTATGATATCCCCTATATCCTCATATCCTGCACCTATGTCCTTCAGATCCACATTCATATAGGAGTAATTCATACATGGAGGTACATTGATCATCATAGAAGGGTTATTCCAAGTGAATTAAATTGAAAGAACCAAATATGTACTCTTCGTCTGTGGAATGTTCCATTTGGTGGGATGGTTCCCATGCTTCATACGTTACAAGAAAGAAATTTTCAAGATTCATAGTCGACATAGGAGAAGAATATGACTCTTCATCATTTTTCTCTTTCTATGTATAATGATTAAATTCACCTCCAGGAGGAATATGTGATGTCACCTCCCTAGGATATGAAATCGTTATAGGTTTTCTCAGATGTTATCTACGACTATCACGAGAATGATAGATTGTATTTCGAGTCTTCTAGTTGTCAATATTTTTCTCATGCCTATATAGAACATCTTATCAATCAACTACATCATTTTAATGTGTAATAGTTACATATGTCACATATGATGAGTAATTTTCAAACATTACCTATCCATAATCAACCATTCTTTGGAAGACATCTTTGAAGATGATGAAATCTTGGATGGTGTTACCCAAGCTCCCATGGAATGGGAAGTATTAATGATTATTAGTGATGTTTTCCTCATTGGGTTTTCTAGGTTGTGGTAGTTTAAGTAGTTTATTTTCCATGGTTGCAAGGAAATAAATGAGGACCTACTCTTTTTAGAAGGAGTATGATTTACTCATCCATTCCTCAAATATTTGGTGACCCTAATCTATTTTTTCATCTAGAAGAGGGGTATTTTGTTATTGATGCCACTCAATAGGAGGTCCTGGGAGATTTAGGGACTTAATGGGTGCTTGAATGTTCACTCTTTCTAGTATGGTGTAACAATGGCAGTCTCTACCTTACTAAGTCGTTTCCCATATGCCTCAGGCATGATCTATGATTTAACTCAGGATTGTAGAATGTAGTCTTCCAAGAATTTTTCTATTTTTAAAAATTCATGGAATCCTCTTAGATATTTTATTGGGATCATGGGTGGTTTCAACTCATCTCAAATTTTCTTAGCACAAAGTTCTAGTAACTGATCCTATGAAATAAATATTCTATGTGAATAGGTTAATCCTTTTTATATATCTATGAAGTAAGAAACCCTCTCACTTTTACCTTTATTTTAGTTTTTCGTGCTGAGAATTACTTTTTCCCATAGCATAGAGAAGAAATGGTAAAGTAATATACAAAAAAGGACTTCCCATCCTACAATGGATCCTTTTGGAAGGATTTTGTAACAAAAAAGGTTTCCCCTATTATATTCTTTACAAAAAACCACATCTTTGTCAAGTCTTGATGATCTCAATGACCCATCATCAGACTACATCGAGACACAAATTATTTGATATTTTGTTCTGGATATCTTGAACCGTCAAAGGTAGAGAAGGTTGTATTATCAAAACTATGTGATGGAAAAGTGTCATCCAACCATTCGAGGTGAGGAATTTTATTTGGATACACTAGTGTATATATCACTTCTATATATTCCCTTAGAGAAGTCCAACCCTCGATATAATTGAGAAATTATAGAGATACTACTATTCTGGATGCCTCCCGCCTATAGGGAGTGTGGGGGCATGATGAGGTGGCCCCATTTTCATCTCCTTATGATTATTGATCTATTATAAGTCTGAATAACAACCCTAGTAGGGGATATTTAATCCTTGTAATGGATGTAAATATTGATCATATTTGACTTCATGATTTATGCATACTAAATTTCTAGATTCTGAGCTAGTCTGAGACTTAGATACCTCTCTTGTAGGAGGATCAAACCTTTCTTGAAGTACGGAAGGAGGGATATTCATGTCAGAATGAAAATGATACCTAGAGGACATTCTCCCATGACTTTTTCCTCAATGAGTTGTTTGAGACATTGTATCTCATCCACATACTATGTCAATTTCTCCTCTATGTAGGAATGTTGTCTCTTCTCTGTGACAAGTGGCATATCAAAAATTCATTCCCTTTATCCTTCCTAGGGTTCCACAAAAAGGGTGCAAACTGGATATTTGGAGGTTCCAGGCTTTGGAATCTATTATGGTTTCGTATATATGTAGCCTTAGCTGGTTGCATCCATAATACCCTCCTCTCAGGGTATGTTTTCATATTGTGTCCCAATAAATTTTTATCTTGATCCACATTATCTATTATGTTGATGGTGATGAAATTAACATGGTTGTATTAGTTAATTGTGTTGATTCAATAAGTCTCAATACAATAGAGTGAATCTGATCTACTTACATCATGTGTGTTTTTACCCCTGGACATATTGGACCTTTTTGGGTTACAAGCTATACAAGGTTTTATTTCCTTCTTCATATGTCCCTCCAGTCTCAGCCTATGATTATTGAAATTTAGGTATTTTCTAGTAATGCCTGTCAAGTTATCCCAAAATATAAAATTTTCATCTTTTAGTGAGTGTATTAGATGGGATTCCAACTAATAATATTTATATTAAAAATAGGAGGTGACTGATTCCCTCCCCCGTGATGATGATGATGAAAATCCCCCCATCCCTATGTGATTGGAAATATTTTGAGCCGCCATTGGATCTTTCTGATCCAAATGTTGAGTACATGGTGATTTTGATTAACTATCTAATAACTCTTATTATAGGGATTGAAATACAAATTCCCATATCCTAGTGGTATGGGGTTGATCTAAAATTCTCACTGGTTTTTCTTGATAACATTCGGGGTATGATGAACCTAGTGATAGAGAATGAGATAAAAATTCCCCTAGCCTTATGGGATGGGGTTGGTTTTCAGGAACTGCCAATTTGTCTTGAATCCTCTTAGGGGTTTATGATCTGAGTGGTGGAGGAGGTGGTAAATATATTCCCAAAAAATATAATGGGTTTAATCCTGGATGTTTGTTGTGTATTCTTTTGATGGGATTTATTGGATTTCCAAAACTTTTCTTTTATATGATCTTGATGCAATGGTTGTGTATGAAGTGACTAACCTAAAAACCTACTTTTGACCCTCTGTCTTTTTTTGTGATGTATCAACACTGTAAAATTGGGGGAATTCCATTATAGTTACCGATTGGCTCACATGTTACCCAATCACTGGATGTCATCAGTGACTATGACACTATTGAATTCACTATTTGTTGGGAGATACTGTTCTAGGGTTTTGTGAATTGAAATTCATTATAATTTCCTCATCCTTGAATATAGATACAAGAAGTTTCTTTTATGATTAGTTTAGAAAGAGTCATGACGTAAGAGTGGGAAAAATGTTGTTGATTTTCATTGTGCTTTTCTAATTTTAGGTCCCGATCCATGGAGATTGATGTCAGTTATAGCTATCAATATAGTATGTTGATGTTCTAAAGGTGACCCTCATACCCTAGATAATGGAGGTGTATAGACTTAAATCACTGATGATTTCCCCTTATATTTTGTCGTAGATAATGAATTCACTCCTTGTCTAGATCGTCTAGGATCTCACAGTCAGATGTGGAAAGTGGCCAGAACATGGAAGGAAAGTTGTTTCCAGCTGAAGCTCTCCATATGTCAATGTGATCTTTCTCTTCATCATACATACATGCCTACACTTGGTCAGACCACAAAAGATGCTTTTCTAGGTCTTCTGTGGACTATAGAGAATCATTCTTGGTAATTGATGTGAAAATATATATGGTTGACCCTGATGTTTCAATAACCATTCAATAAGAATGCATTTGATTTTTGGGTACCTCTTTATATAGAGGTGTATGGACAAGGGGAGGATATCATTATGTGTGGCGGAAATTACCCTGGGGAGGATAACCATGAAAAATTTCAGGAGTAGAGTCCCTTCAATCAATATCCATACCATGAAGAAGACTATCAAAGTAATGATAATCTTCTCATTCAATTGAAGAGTTTATAAACCCTTTAAGTGTTGTAGATATGCATCTAATAACAAAAAAACTGACATTGAGATGATTAAAAATATGGGCCTCATTTGGTGTCATGGACAGAATATAAAGACCTTCCTTTTAGGGTTTTTTAGGGATATGATCCTCCTATATGATGGATACCCGAAATATAATGATAATCGTATGGTACTATAAGGATATGAGATGTATTATAAAAAATGGATGGATTATACTAGTGAGATTTTACATTATTTGCAATAGTATGATAATTGTTTTGGGTTGTCACTAGAATATTTCGGTCAGCCATATCTAATGCGGGGATATGATCCTAGTCCGAATATGAATTCCCTATCAAAATATGTTGATTGGACTTTGAAATTAGAGAATGAATATGACCCTCCTCTTGTATGACATTTGAAATATGCTGGTGTAGTCATTCATTGGAGGAAGTAGGGATATAATCCTGGCTTCTGTGAGCTATTAAAATATTCCAAGTATGTTCAATAATAAGAATATGAGCCTTAATTGAGGCATGTAAAAATCTCACATAGTGAGTGTCGATTATAGTGGGGATATGAGATCATTTTTATTCCATTATAGTATATCATTAATCCTTTTAAACAAGAACATGAGCCTTTCTTGAGGCTTGTGCCACTATCATTTTTTGATCCCTAATTGAAATGGGATTATGATCCTAATCTAGTGCCTTTAGAGTATTCCACCATTCTTTTTCAATAAGAATGTGCACCAATCCTAAGTTATGTGCCTCTATCACTTGTTGAGCCCCAGTTGGAGAAATAAAATCAGCTCGATTCAGTACCTTTTCCTTTACCAAAATATACTAATAATCCTCTAAGATGGGGGGAAGAATGTGAGCTTACTCTAGAAAAGCCACATGTTCATAGAGATTGGAGTGTTGTGCTTCCCTGGAAGTTATCATAAAAATATGAAACTATCCCTATGAATATTCCAATGATAGAATATTCCAACAGAGTTCATCCCATGTTTCTAGAACATAATGAAAATTTAGAAAAATGTGCATAGGAATGTAAGCCTGAATATTTTCTTTCTCTAATACATACTGGTAGATATCTTTAAATGAATTAGGGATATGAACCCACTCATGTCCTCATTATGACACTAGAATATTACGATGGTATTTATCCATGGGATATAAGAAAAATCCCAATTATCCATAGTTTTCCACATCATATGTGACATCCCTAGTGCCCTTACATGATTTCTTGAGGTGGAAATGTGTCTAGTGTTCCTTCATCAGGAGACTGAGGGGAACTTGTGGGATAATGCTGGTGATGGTGGATGATAGGATACATTCTCAAAAAGCTCCTAAACCATAAGGTAGTCATAGATAACTCCTTGATCTATCTTCCTCCAATACAAAATGTTCTAATTGTCTCACTCTATAGATATGGTCCCAAAGTGTTTTTTGGCAATGATCCCCAATGTATTTACTGAATCTTTCTTTAGACAATATAAACTCGTTGGATTTAGCATTTAGAGACTCTTTCATGTAGCCTCAAGGGTCTGAATTTTACTATTTTAATGGTATTCCCAGACCATTTAAATTTCTAATTGGAGATGAAGGTGTTGGGTGGGTGAGGTGGTTTTCTGACCTGAAGAGGTTGCCATCAGAGCTGAGGTTCTAGTGCCGTTTCTAGATGAATACATGATCTTGAGTTGGGGTTTTGTTTGTGAAATTAGCATCTTCATTCATAAATACAACAGGTAACATAATATCTAATTATATAATTGTCTCAAATATGATACATTCTAAATCAAATATGCAATGGTAACATAATTACCCTTTCTTATTCCCTATTAGACCATTATACTCATGTGGAATTTTCACAAGGAGGATATAATTATTTCATGGGGGGTATGTTTATATTTGGTCAATCAATAATTTTCATTATTGTATAGATTCACTTCAAGTTCAATATTTTTTTCACAGAAAGATGTGCATGGTTCTTAAAGTTCATGAGACATGTTTTCGAATGCCTATAATGATTCGGTCATTTTTTCATTACATTATTTCACATAAGGTTCACCATTTTTGTTTCCTTTAAATGTTTTGGGGCATTATGACTCATTGTGTGGGGGGGTGTTAAATGTGTTTCAAATTTATTCATGTTTGGTAAATAATTTTTATATTTTAAAGAAACTCCCAACAATTCCTACATCCATATCTGAGTGCAGGCATTCTTTCCCAAGGTAGGTGGACCTTTGGGGTTTTAGATCCAATGGTGCTTAGGAAGTCACATTGGTCTAGGGGATGGGAGGTTGGTATCATCACACCCATTTGGGCGTAATTATTTACTATTTTAGGAATCTATTATATATTTATGATATTTTTTAAAATCTCCACTTAATCTCGATAAAGGACTTGTTACCCTAACAAAATGATCTTTTGTTGAATCCTTCCATCTGTAAAGGGGTTTCTATTAATGATACTATATGTATGTATCTAATATTCTTCATACATTTACCCTTATTACTATAAAATTGGTAGCTACATATATATTTTGAAGCCATATAACTAGAAACTCTATAATTTACTTTTATACATGGAGGTGATTGATGTTTTGGAGAAGGGATCGACCTTCTATGAGGCCTATAATATATCCTATTTATGACAGGAATAAAAATCCATATAGTTCTTTGAAACTTTTTAGTTTATCCTCATGTGGAGAGGAAATATATAAGGGAACTTAGGCACAATTTATTTAGATCGATCCTCAAGGAGGTGTCCTATATATCCCATTCATAACCGGAATTAGAGACATCATAGTTCAATCATTCCCTCGGGAATTTCCCCAAGGTGGATGACATTTTATGTGGCTAGTCATATCATGCTTCTAATTAGAGCATACACACTATGGTTGTCCTGTATGGGGGAGATTCATGATTCAAATGATATAATCATTACGAATCCTAAATACCACATGAACCATACTCAGTGTTTGGAATAATAGAAAATAAGTGATATGTATCATCACATATGGGAGTGGGACTTATGCACTGGGATGACCCTATGGGATGTTTGATTTGTAGCTTAGGCCATAGGAAAGAATCTTACATATCATGGTTAGGAATGGAATCAGAGTCGTCATAATTCGGTTCACTTCCTAATCATCAGATAAATGCGGTAGAATAATAATCCTCTGGAAGATAATAGGTTCCAAGGGTTAGAATGTTGGAAAAATGGAGGGTCATATACCAATGTGACTTCCCACTGGATATCGGGCCTTAGGATGAATTCCTATGTATCCTAATTAGATAGGAATACGAGAACTAATAGATTAGTTGAATTCTCAATGCACAGATGGGTGAATAAGGGGGATGAACCCATATGAGATTTTGGGTCCAATGGGTTTGAATTTCGGAGACATGGATGTACTTACATCAAAGTGGATGCCTATTTGATCTCGGGTCTCAAGGAGGCATCCTACGTATTCTGTTTGGATAGGAATTAGATTTCTCATTGTTCATTTGACTTCTAAATCTCTTGATGAATGGGGAAGGGGGTGAACCCATTGGAGGGTTTGAGCTCTATGGGATTGTGTTTCAGAGACATGGAGGTACTTAAAATGAAGTGGATGCATATTGGATCTCAAGCCTCACAAAGAATCCTATATATCCTATTTGGAATGGAATCATACATTTCATTGTTTTGGTGGGTGTATGACTGAATATGTCCACTGGAAAAGGTTATGATGTCCCAGGATGTCTTCCCAACATGTCCTGATCACCTGCTTGATAGGTCCTAATTGTCTAATTGAGGTTACATGATTGTATTCCTAGAATGTCTTGGGTGTCTATATGATATATCCAAGGACATATATAAATATAGGGGTTAACTATTTTACATTTCGAGAGACAACTTCAAGATCTAGTTTACTTTTCTAATGGACTTCTCATGATCTAGATGGAATATTTGGGAGGCTGTCACATGAATTTATACATATCTGGAGGACATCATATAATCTCGGATGAAGTACTCAGAGGATGTATCATGATCTAGGTGACATTCTTGGAGGATGTTTTATGGTCAATGCATACATGGATCGAGGGAGTCTGTTGCCCTGGTCGATGTGTGCTGGTGATTCCACGTTACTTACTTAAAAAATATAGGGGATATCACAAGACCAGAATGAAATGTTTGGAGAGAATATCAAGAGCCAATTGGTATGTATGGGGGAATCATATTTTAATCTTTACATTCCAAAAGGAATCATTAATACTTGGTTGACATGCCTGAGGTATGTCGCATGATCTGACAGACATGTCTGGAGGACATTGCAAGATTTGGGTGACATGTATTATTCCCTTCACATAATATGGGTGGAATGTTTGGGGAGTGTATCCTGGACTATGTGACATGCCATAGTGCTGTAACATGTTCTATATAGGTCGTGTTAAGTGAATGAAGATTATAATATCCATTTTCTCTTTAGTATTCTATTTTCTTTAGTCATTTTTATGTTTTTATTTAATGTGTGCCTCAAGTTTTCTCAATCATTGTGCTGTTTAGGTTTTTCATTATCCATTTGACATTTGGAAACTCTTTATTATGATCTTTATGGACCTCCAAAATTTCATCATGTGATCTATAATGTGATAAAATTAATCACATATTCGTGTTGTGTAATACCTTAGGTCATTCCACAAATTTTATATAAAAGGATACCTTTGCAATCATGTAACTTTCTACTATAACAATCTTGAGCCTATACTCATTTTGTTATATATATGAGTGTGTTAATATTCTATAGGTAAGGGATTCATTAGCATTGACACCGAGGTTATACTCTACCACACGCAACACGTATCTTGCAAATATGAGGTAGAATTGGTGGATGTTTTTTTCATCACGTTCCTTGCATGATCCTACCATGGGTCAATAATGGTGTCGTATAATGACAGTTAAGACAAGAATGTTCCACCGTCTACATGTTTATAGGACCCCATAAGATCAATGATTTTTTTCCTAACCATGTTGACATGTCATAGAGCTTTCAAAATGTCATGATGACATGTACAAGTGAATTAGTGAGATCAGGATTCTTATGGGAAGGATTTTGTATGATCAATGATGACTTTTCATGGGTATTTACCAAGAATAGGATTGATTTTCATGGTTATTTCACAAGATCATTATTTCTTGTTAGAGGCCAATTGTGAAAACATAATGTATTTATAGAGGTTGTTCATGAGATCAGGACAACTTATTATGGGCCTCTCATGAGATCATGCTCTCTGGTCGAAGGGCCTTAACATAATTGATGGAAATCACATGAGCTGCATAACTCCTTCACATAAAGATAAATTTATTTTCAATTCACAAGAGGCTTCTACATTTTTTAATTTTTTTTCATTACTCATTTTTAAAGGTTAGGGTATCTCTTGATGTCATGTGACCTTTGTTCCAAAAAATCCATATACTTGTTTGTCATGTGATTCATGATCAATGATGGGTATCATGGTGATTCATGAGTATTTTCATGAACAATACCTTTACCTATGTTTGTATCTGCATTATTGATTTTGGATCTCTTTATTATATGTGATAATTTTCAAAGTTGATCCCTCCATTTTTTTGTGGAACCGAAGTGGCATCACATGATTTAATTGAAGTGTTTGAGGCCTCTCACATGATGAAGGTGACAAAACAATATTCTCTTTCTTGAAAATGTGTAAATTACTTCATGGGATTCACAAGGTCTTGTGAATCATACAAGCAAGTCACATGAATATCAATATAAATATCTATTTCATGAGGATTTTTCCTTTCTTTATATTTATTTTATAAGGGTTCTGGGATTATTTTCAGGTGTTTATCAATTAAAAATTCGTTTGATTTTAAGAGTTCTTTGGGAATAATTAACATGATCAGTGCATGACAAGAATCCTTTCAAAGAATAGTAGGGGTCATAAAAGTGGCTTCACATGATGATAAGAAGATCATGTATTGCGTATGACCTATTATCATGACTTTCCAAAGTTCATGCAATCGTGTGTCCTTCTAAAGGTTACATGTTCCACATAATTCGACTGCCTTCTATTCCTCCATTTTATAGAGAAAATAATACCTATGATTCATGTATTTGTTCCATTCCACATTTATTGATGCTAATTTGGTGACCACCAATAGAGTCAATAGACAATTAGTATAACATTGATTGTGTTGAATAAATATAATAATTGTCTTAGAGGTTCAAGAAATATTAAATAAATAACAGGCCTTTCCCAATTTCATATAATTTGAAGGGAAAATAATATAAATTTTGACAATATATTCTAAATCCCTTATAGTAATACTTATTTTATTTTATGATATTTTGAGAGTGGAATCATTCCAAAATTTAGATGGTTGAAACCATCAATAAGAGTATTAACCTATGGGGACTAAGAATGTGATTTAGGCCTATTGGCATGTCATTTTGGGTGTTGTTTTAAAATACCTATGTTTTTATATTATAAAATGGTAAAAAATATGGATTTAAATATTTTTTTGGATTTATAGTAAAAAAGACATGGGATTATCAAAATTCAGTAGGAAAATTATAAATTAGTGTTGAGTCAACACTCTTATAATGATACAACATTTTTTTGGGATTTTGGTGAAATGATATTTTTATTTGAAAACTATTTATGAAATTATTTATAATATTTTTATTTTATTCTATGTTAATATTTTTGTTTTTGATAAATTTTTGGTTTTATAGTAGGAAATGGAATAAATTACAAGTTTTATTATCTTTTTAAACATACTATAGACCATTCATGTGGATCATGAAACTAAATTATAGGAATCTAGTTGGTGATAAATGGTCAACCACATGGTTAAAATACTTTACATTCCTAACTATTCATTTTTAATGCTTTATATTCTTGTTATGATTAATTTTCTCATGATTTTATACTAGATTTGTTAATATATTTCTGTTATTTGAGATTATTTTATAATTATTTTATAATATTTTGATAAAAATTAATTTTGTTATAGTTTACATAATGTATTTTAAAATTTTTAGTTTATGTTTTGATCATGTTTTTTATTCTCTATATATTATATAAATATTTTTCATAGAATAATTTTATATGAATTTTATAGAGGAATCCCTATATAATTTTCCCTAGGGTAATCCTCTTGTACACTCAAATCATATTAATTTAATTATCCATACTATTAAAACCATGGGTAGATAAGTAGAGTAATATATAGATAAATATATGGATATATCTTAGGAATATACTTGAAAAAAATTCCTTATTTTCATGTTTCCTATGGCATTGAGATATAAATGGATCTTAAATTGATTTGGTCCATACTATACAATAAAATTAAAAAGACACATTTGGTTTACATGGAATAAATTGTAAAAAAATTAGTTTCACATGTTGTTCAAAAGTAATATAAATAATTATCAAGTTAGGTGCATATAGATATTTTTAATACATCATTTTCATTGGTGTGTACAAAAACATACTATAAATCCTACTTTACATGGAAAAATATTTTATATGAAAATTTAATTTTTTTAATACATTTTATTGATTAATTAGTAATTGGGTTTCTTGAATGTTGAAACTACATTAAAATCCTTGTAATTATATTCAAATATAATAACTGTTTTTCTATCCTCCATGGACATATGATAAATTTTAAAAACCAAAAAACACTATGTTTGATATATTTCTATTTTCAGTTATTTATTCGTTTAATTTTTCAACATGTGGTATCGACATCTTGTTATGTTTTTTATTTCAAGAATTATTCATGAATAATACAAAAATATGAAGTAAAGATTAAGATCAATAATAAGGATAAAAAAGAATTTTATTTATAAAATATGAATATTGAACACTATCTACAACTGAAGAATATTCACCTTCCATTGACATGGAAGAAGCTAGAAACAATGTTGGATGTAAATTAAGCATTTTTGGATCAGTAAGTCTTGAGAATTAATGATATTGGAATATCATGTTGTATTAGACATAAAGGTGGAGTAGTCTAGTATGATATTTATAACGGCTCTATTAGACATGTATGAGAATCCTTCTATGTAAATTTTTTTCCAATGCATAAACTATTGATCTTGAATATTGATAAAGGTAAGTTAATTATAAACCACATAAATGAATTTAATGTAATGTTAAAAGGGTTTATAATCTAATATTAAGTGAACATAATCATAAAAAATAATGAATATTATCTGTGTCTTCTATGAATGTTGATGTAAGAGGAAGATAATTGAACCAGGGAAACATTAGAGGAAGATATAAATAAATATTATATAGTAATGGTATCAAGTCTAAATTTTTCATGAAAAGAAATTATTTGGGGTTTTTGATGTTAAATAATGTCCAAGGGTGTTTTTATGTTTTATGGAAGTGTGAGGTAGGTATATGAATCTATTTTGAGGTGTTTGTTGGTGGAATTGGTGTGTTATGGACTCTGTTGGAGATATTCATGGGTAGGTTCATAGTTTGATGTTTGTAAATTACTAATAGGTGTTTGTGAAAAGGAATCTATGGGAGGAATGAGAAAATACATATTCAGGTTCATAATCACTAGGACCATAAATATATACCATGCGAAGTGAACTATTTATAATAATAATAGATTCATGGTCTTATAAATTACATTAATTCATTTGATGTATTCATTAAAAGTTATATAAAATGTTATTTTTCTACATAAAACATTTGGGACATGCATCATTTAAGTCCCCATAGAAGAGAGGCCCTCCCAGTGTTATTTTATAAGGATATTAGGTGGTTTCTTCATCTCTAATACATATAGATCAGAGGTAAGTCCATTTACCATTATCATTGTCTATTTTCTCAAAGGTATCCTATGCCAATTTTTATATCTAGGGATTTGTGAGTGATGGTTTCACAAAAAAATGTTGCATCCCTCATCAATATTGATTCCTTTTCTAAATAGAGGTTAATGAAATTAGTGGTGGGTGGTTTTCTGGTCATTAGTAATGACATTCATGCCGAATTAGAAAATTTTGTCAATTATGGATGGAGAAAGGTGATTTCAGGGTTAATATATATTAATTTTCTGTCGACATCATGATTTAGGTATGTGTCTTATCATGATCACTATTATATGTTAAATTTAGATGGCTTGTGTGTTGATTTCTAGAAAAATATTTTAATTTCATTAAAATGATTAATAAAGGTGGTTTATTGATTGGGATGATTTTTTGTGTGTGTGTGTTTGTTTATTGGTTTCAAATAATGATTTCATGAATCTTTTATGTGGATGGTTATTTTTTTTTGAAAAATATGGAATATAAAAAATTTTAAGTTTTAACCTGTTGATGTTTTTTAGTAAATGTTATGTGAAATAACTATATGATTATTTTTATTGATATTTTATATGGGTTTAGCATGAATGAGTTCCAGGTTGATGTTTTTAAGGGAAACTCTAGTTTAGTGTGGGGCCCTTTCTATGTTAGGAGAGGTCAGTTATAGAAACTCTACATGAGTATTGGAACCTCACTAGGTTAGGATAGGTTGGTTATGGAATCTCCAATTGATATTGGGGGACTTTATGGGTTATGTAAGGTTGGTTATGGAAACTATAATTGATTAAAGGGGCCAAATATGATTAGAAAAGGTTGGTTTTTGAAATTATACTTGATTATGTGTGACTCAAGGTTGGTTTAAGAACCAAACTTAAGTGTGGAGATTGTTGATATAAAAATTACGGTTGTGGTGTGAAGTGAATGTTAACTTGGGTTTGAGGTGGAAACAAGTAGGGGAGTTCGTTGGAATTTAATTGATGGTTGCAGGACATGTAGTATTGGGTTTTATGATATTTTTATTATATTTATTTTGATATATATATATATATCTATCTCTCTCTCTATGTGTGTGTCTTGGGATACTTGATTTTTAAATGCGTGGGGTGCATGGGAAGCCTTATTTATATCCTTTTATGTTGTTATACTCACCCCCTATATGTGAATAATAGTGCACATGAAAATTATCTTTAATTGAGTTATAAGTTATTGTGTTCATTTTTCATTAGATATGGAGTAGTAGTAGGTGTATTATAGTGAAGGCCAATGTAGGTTTTTGTTAATAGAGACTTAATATTTTGTATATGGTTATATTATATCATAGAGATAATTATATTGTTGAATTATTTATGTATTGATATTTAATTGATGCACATTTATTATATATACTATATAATATTTTATTGGGATTTGTTGGAATCTTAGTTAGGTTTTCATACCACTCTTCATGGAATATGGTGTATGTTATACATTTATCAGTGAACCTTTGGCAGTTGGGGGATAAAACCAAGGTCCATGAAACAATTTGATTCATATCACTGGTAGGTTTGAGTAGTTAGTCCTTCATGGCATGTTGAAAAAAATATAAATTTGGTTTAGTCAAGGTCTTATTGGTGTTGAGTAGGATGTGTCTGGACTCAGTGGTGTACTATAACAATTAAAATCAACAACATTACTGTGACAGTAAAGTTATGAGGGAAGTTTGAAAATGTAATATTATCATTGATTCAAGAATATTTGGATCATTTTCGGTTTCCCCAATTGATTATTATTAGGTATAATAGACTTAGATAGGTTTTCCACCACACAAATTATATAGTACCATGATAGGTATTTCATGGAATATATTTGATAGTTCATGAATATTAATTTGTTTTTTACTATTCAAAGAATCATTAGTTTTATAAAGAAATGTTTATTTTCTTTTTGTTTATAAAAAAACTATTTTGTGTAATATAGATTGTTTTGATGTTTGGATAAAGGTGAAAAAGAATAATTTCTGTAATTTCATGACTAAGAAAATGTAATTGGTATTATTAACATAGGTTATAGTCATTTATGTAGACCTTTCCCTATTATATTTCAATTTTTTTGGATTTCACAGAAGGATATCTTGTTTTTTTGTATTTATCCTTAATGATTTATGTTAACACTTTATAAAATATAAAAAACAACAAATAATTTAAAATGAAAAAACTAGATTTGTTATTCCACCATGATTAGTGAAAGCATACTAATATGGTGGTGATTAAGTTTGAGTGAATTTTACCGATTAAAACCATTTCCCATATCTACCATTTATCCCATTAAGTGGAATCTCACATTCTTTTCTAACATTAAATTTTCATAAAAGTTGGAAAGAAAAAAATATACACCCAAGTGTGTGGTTGCTGTTATCTCATTATGAGGAATCTTATATTTTTATACATTATATTATTTTATTCAATTTTTTAATCCCACCAAATTTTTATTTATGTAAAATTTTAACATAATTTAGTTTAAGTAAATAATTGATATTAGTTACAAAAATGAATTTTTTTTAAAAAATTTCCCATGTTTTTATTTACTTTTGTATTTTGAATATTGTTTTATACACTAATAAAAAACATGATATTATTTATTGATATCTTCTATGTTCACTGCGATATATTTTATTGAATAGCACAAAGTGATGAACCTAAAATTTTGAGGCCGAAATGGAGGTCATAATTTTTCATAATAAATATATACAGAGTTCTGGAGAGTTTAAATTCTTGGATGGTATCTACTAAACTTCTATATTAGATGAGTTAATATTTTTATGAAATATAAGAGACATAATATAATTTTCATATACTATTTCTGCACATTATTAATCCTCCATCATGGCTATAAATACATGAGAAATATGAGATGGTTAATTTCAAGATTCTTCCAAGGTATACATATTTTATTGATTAATTTAGGGAAGAAAATTATTAAAAATGTCTATGTAGTAATAAATATTTAGTGTATACATAGTAGATAAATAAGGAAACATTCAGGAATTACAATTTTCCAAATTCTTATATTTTATACCCCAAACACAGATGATGTTTTTGAAGAAGTTTTTCTAGTGAAAATTAGCCTCTCCTCTCCCCGTAAATATGAACCTCCACTCCCACTCAAGGGATATGAATTTTTAGTTAAGAATTTATTTAAATTCAATAGGTTTTTTGTAATAATATTCTATGTATTCTATATTAGTCTTCTCTTCATCCCTATTTTATATTTAATTTTCTGTTTTTTTGTTTCCTTCCCCATTTTCCTCATCTCCATGAAACAAAAAAAAAATATCATTGCTATTATTCAAGGGGGGAGAGATGATGATTTAGTTATTATACTTAAATTTTTATTTTATTATGATAGTTTTAATTGTATTTCAAATTAATACATAGATCATTTACATTCTCTACTATTTTTTCCTATCTTTATTCAATGTTACTCTTGTTCATTATCATAATGTTGAATGCAGAGGTTTAGTGTATCATTATGTTGATATTGTGACTTATATTATCCCACATGTGGAAGGTTGATGTTGGTAATAATAATTAAAATGGGAGGGTGTTGAGTGGAAGGGTTGATATCAATACTAGATAGAATTGTGAGAATATTTTAATGGGAAAAATTACTTCACTGTGAATTCCTAATAATGCTATTTTCTTATCACTAACCTTTTTGTGTAATATTTTTTATTTTATATATATTTTTATATCATATAGATATATATGTCATTTTATTATTCCAAAACCCAAATTTTGTTAGTTTTCATTTAGTAGTATAATTCTTAATAAATAATTATTGGTAACTCAAAATAATTATATGAAAGAAGCCTATTTAATAGATCGACCCTAGAGAATGGATAATGTTTTGTGCTTAGAAAATAATAATTTATTGATATATATTCCTAAAAAGAACATTTTATTAATTTCCCTTCATTTTTTAGGAGGCCAATATCATATTATCGTTTCTTTTTGTAAATATCATATAAAATTGAAAAATTCAATTCTTTTTGGATTTATTGATATAGAACATTCGTTAATGTTATGTGAAACAACCGAAATTCTTGAAAAATGTGTAATGGGATTTTACATGTCTATTTTTTGGAGTATGAGTTTAAATATTTCATTAGGGACCTCAATTAAGAAATCGAGCAACCAATCTTAGAATATTTGTCCAATGATCTAGAATAATTCTCACACTACTTTCCAAAGTTCCATCAAGAGGTATTTGAGGGAAAAAAATATTTATATTTCTTAATTTTGAATAAGATGACATTAAGGTAGTTAAATTCAATTATAATATTGATAAGACTTAATAACTACCTCTATCTATAACAAACCCACAACATATGGTACTATGTGAATAAGGATAATTAAATTCAAGCAAAACTTATGGAGATAATATTTTACTAAACTAAATTTATTATAATTTTATTTCAATTTAATTGTGTATTAAATTCCACTAGTTTAATTTTCTATATTTGGTAAATACATGTATTTATTTGGAGTTTGATGAAGAATAATATGAACTTGCTGAGAACATGTTCCTAATGGATTTTATTAAAGAAAATATATTAAAATTTGATCTAATTAAAGGGTAAAAGTTTCATATTTATTCTTCTTAATTTAATATCATTCCATTTTAACATTTATCTGATATCACCCTTATTAGAATTTCATAAATAATCCCTATGGTATAGGCCCTGGATGAAGATAAAGTAGAGAAGGACCACAAATCTATGGTTAAAGAAAAACTGGACCTATTCTTTGTCATCCACAAACATGGAAGGTGTACTAAATTCATAAGGATATGGATCCACAAAACTCTATCTATAGTTTACTCTAAAACTAGTGTAAAGAGATGAGAATTTGAAGGAAAATAATGTGGTGGTTCAAATCATGAAAGCTACACCCATATTAAAATTGGAGAAAAAGTGTTACAATTACCTAAATAAGGGTACTAAAAACCTCGTACCCACATGGTTTTTATATTATGTTACATAAAATTTATTTTTTCACAAATCAATTTATTTTTATTTTTTAAAAAAATTTTCTTGTGTTTTTTTGCTTTATTTTAGGTGAAAAGTTGTAGTGGATAAGATATTAACTCAAGCCTTACACTGGAAAATGATGTTATACTATTTCTAATCATATATTTTATTTTTTTACACTCATATTTCTAAATATATTTGAGCTTAAATGGAAGGGAAGTCTTATCCTATATTTTGGGTTATGGGGAATTTAAATATGATTTTAGTAATATTTTTTTGTTCCCATTTTTCATTTTCATTATTTTTCTATAATTCAACATGATTTGTTTAATTATGTTTTATTAAATGTAAAAATATATTACTTTCCAAATTTAAATCATTCCTAATTAGAGAGTTTTTAAAACCTTTTTTAAATATTATTTACATTTATATTTTTTAGATTATTTTATTTTGTTGTATAATCTATAAATTTAATTTTTTTTCTTTTAATGTTTTAAAGTCCACAGAATATCATTGATACAATTTAGAAAAAAATTTAAGAAACCAAAAATTTTAACATGTGACAT
Organism: Viscum album; assembly: GCA_963277665.1. Taxonomy (NCBI): domain Eukaryota; kingdom Viridiplantae; phylum Streptophyta; class Magnoliopsida; order Santalales; family Viscaceae; genus Viscum; species Viscum album. The sequence continues at coordinate 1,317,127,941 of OY728119.1, read as the reverse complement.
TAATTTTTATCCATTATTATAAAGCCTTTATATTCAATGAATTTTCTTATTGGTTTAAAACACATTACAATCCAATTTTTCATTACCTACCTTCACTCTTAATAATTTTTCATGGATATTTCCAATTTGAGTACATGGGATGGATTTTTTTTGTGAGTTATTTATGAGGAAAATATTTTTTTGGGTAAGTGGGGTGTATATAATCATTTATAGAATTTTATAAATGATAACAATTCATTATTAATTTTACTTTAATCATATCAACCTATTATCTAAAAAAGTGAAAAAATTTAAAAAAAATAGAAAAGGGAATAATAGAGATGAGTTTCAACTGTTCATTATTTTTAATTTTATGATTCATCAAACAATAAAACATAGAGGACGTGAATTTTCATTATTTCATCATATTTCACTATCATATAAACCTCTATAAAAAGAAAATGAAAGAAATAAAAAGAGATTTAGGATAAACCATATATTTATTCATTGTTTAACTCTTTTCAAATTTAATTCAAAAAGGGGGTGCTATGTTTTAGATCATATAAGATAAATTTAGTTATAAATTTCCTATTTTTCACTTGAATGTTCATATATTGGAATTTAAACTTTTAAAAACATCTTTTTAAAATAAAATTTTAATTTTTTTTAACCACAAATCATTTTCCACCAAAATCACCATGAAAATTTATCATGACTGAATGAATTTTTTTGAATCATAGTGTGAGTATATTATAATTTTAAAAAGCTTATGGAGATCAAAAATTTTAATTATATTGATAAAAAATTCATATAAATTTTTTTTATTGATTGAGAAATGCTTTTTTGGGGAGGTTGGTCCAACATCCACATGGGGAAAACATGAAATTGAATGTATTTTTATGATAATTACTAGAATTTGGGAATTTATATCAATGAACGAAGCTAGATATTTTTATTTATATGTGAGAGTTGATTATTGTTTCTAATTATAATTTTGAAACTTTATTTCAACTTCAATATAGATTATTACCCTAGAGTGAAATGTTTAATTGTGGGTGATTAATGAAACTCATATTCTCATATATTATATTCTTTAATTTATAGTTTTAATCCCATAAATCTATTTTGTAAGTTTTATTTTCATGTTCTTAGGTTCTAGTAATGAATTTAGCTTAAATGAAAAATAGTCCTAATTTTGGATTTTCAACTTTTATTGACTTTTGTATTTTGGCCATAACATTTTATATATTGATCAAAAGTGTGAAATTAATTTTCTAGGATTATATTTTCTTTCGAATAAATTTTATTTAATGAGGTCATGTGTTAAATCCAAACATTGGAAGCCTAAATAGAGATCAAAATTCGGTCCTCAAAATGCTTTCAATATTTTGAAGACTTTCAAAGGTGGGCCTATATCTCTTAAACTTATAAACTAAATGAGACACATTTTCTTGTTAATAAATATAATAGGCCATGTTTATTTTTTTTCAAACTGTGTTTATGCATGGTTCACCTCTTTCATGGTTATAAATTCATGGTAAATCAAAGAAGTATAATTTTAAGAGTCTTTTAGGGAAGAATAATTTTATTTACTAATATTTTGGTAAAATTCACTAATCAAGTCAAAATAAGTTCAAATTTTGAGGGTAAATAGAGAATAAAAATAAAAACAACATTCAATAATAAAAGGTTTCCTTATTCATTAATGTAAAACCATGAACATGTGTGATATTTAAGAAACATAATTTGGAGTTAAAAAGATCCATCACTCACTCTATAAAAATCTACCTCCACTCCCTCTCGGGGCATTGAAAATTTTTTGTTAGCAATTTATTTAAAAACAATTAGTATCTCAATGGGGTTTTTGTGTGTAATAATATTCTAAATATTTTACACTTCTCCTTATTCCTTTTTTTATTTCATTTTATATTTTTTTATTCTTCATAATGTTCCTTCTCATCTATGTCAAAATAAAGAACTAACCTATCTATTATTCAAGGGGGATTGGTGATTCTTGGGATCACATTCATTATCATTTTTTTCTATTCAAAAAATTTCTATTGTATTTAATCCAATTTTAATATAAATGTATTTCTCTACTGTTGTGTTCTTATTCTCATCCATCAGTATACATTTCTTTCTTCATCAAGATTTCTTATGTAGTGGGTCAATATAGCATTGCGGTGATGATGTATGGGAGATTATCCCATATATAGGGGTCAGTGTGAGGTAAAAATAATTCATATAGGATGATATTTAATTATTTCGTTGATTCCTAATAAAAATATGGATCCTCACTCACCTGGTTCTCACTCTCACTCTTTTCTCGAATTCTTCTAGGGTTTCCTTTGGAATCTCCTGGCGGATTCATCAAAATAAATTCAGATCTCTTCCCCTATCAACTTTCCTTCCCCATCATCATTCTTATAATAGAGATTACCTCTCATATGTTCTTCCTTCCCCTTTGTCTCACTTTCATGTTCACTTTTTGTTGGATGTGTTTCTCTATTGGTTTTTCGATTACATTGAACACTACCTCTATGATTTTATTTCTAGATCCATTTTTTTAACCCCATTTTGGTTTTACATGATGGTGGTCATGTGGTTTAGTATTGTACTTGGGTGGCATTTCATGGTGTCTTTCATCTATTTTATTATTATTTTTGGGCCTCGTTCGCTACCTTGATGAATCTTATTTAATATCCCGTCATTTCTAAGCCCCATACAGGTTTGTCATTATAGTTCTTAAATGGTTTGTGGTTGTGTAAAATGTGGAGTTTTTTAGAGAATTCCACGTATTTTTTCTCCACCTTTCCGCTTCTCATACTGGTGGGGGCGGTCGGAATTGATTCATGGGTCCAAATTTCCACATTTTTCTTACTTCTTAATCTGGTGGTTCCTCTGGTTTTTGTCCTCATATTGGTGATCTCATTCAACATTCGATGTTTTTTTGTGTTTTGTTCAATATTTATGGTGGTTTGGTTCAGGCTCCTACCGAGTTCGTGGATTTGATGAGATTTGTGGTATTACATATTGTGGTGACAATTTTGATGGTGGATGTCTATCATTTTCATGTGGAAAATTTTTATAGTTTATTTGGGTGGTGATGTTGTATTCTGAATGATGATTCTTGATGACGATATTGTGTCAACGAGGGTTCAATATTTCAACATTTGTTTATTCCAGGGAAGACTTGATGTTATTATGATGGCCTTGAAGGGTTGTTGTTTCAGTCGTGATGGAGGTCTATCAATTAGACCGAGGTATTGATTCCAATGTCTAGCGGGTGCTGGTGGTGCTTTTGGCTTTTAATTTTTTAGATTGAATGTTTGAATTTTGAAACTGAGTTGATGGGTTATGCTAAGGTTTTTGGTTATTTGGGTTTTATTTGGTTGTGAATGTCATTTGGGATCCCACTATAGCACTTAATGTTTTTTATTCTGAAAATTCTAGAAAAAAATTTTTGGATGAATTATAGGGTTGATATCAACATTGGATAGAATAGTGAAATTATTTTAAAAGACACTGGTAGCTTCACTATGAACTCTTAAGAATGTTAGTTTCCTCTCACCAACCTATTTTCATATTCTTTTAGTTTTCTCTATAAATTTATATCATTTAGATATATAAATAATTTTTATTTTCGAAAAACCATGTTATTGTAGTTTTTATTTAGTAATATATTTTTAGATAATAATATGTTACAATAGAAAAATTGAGCTTGTGAGAAGCTTCCTCAACAGATTGATTGAAATCTGAAAAATTTGTTGAATTCTTTGTTAATAATAATTTATTGATAGGGATTCATGAAAAATAAATCTTATCACACACTAACATAGTTTTTTTTATCAAGATGAAGAATAAGAAAGAGAATATTCTTTAAAAATTTATTCCTAACACCAACCTAGTATATTATAGGGAACAATTTTTTGTTTTAGACTCTAGAAGCAACCAGGTATTTGTAAGAACCCGCGTTTTTAGAATGGGTCAAAATCCTGACCCTCTTTGAATTTTTTGGCTTGCTTCGGAGAAAACTGTGAAAATATAGGAAGTTCTAGAAATTTCTATACTACATGCCATGTACTCTAATGTACACGTTGTGTAGGGGTTAGGCGAGTACTTGTCATGTGCTTTCCGAGTACATGATGTGTTATGACCATGTAGGGATTTCCAACTACACGGCGTGGAGTGTTGCTCAACACGTCGTGTACCCTTGCTGTGTGAGTAGGCCATACATGGCATGTAGGCTTGTTGGCGAGGTAGAATATTTTTAGTAAGTACATGTTGTGTACAGTTTTTACACACCATGTAGAATGGATGTGTATGCGGATATACATGGCATGTTAGGGATCTCAGCCAAGTAGAGTGGTACACATCGTGTACCATAGGTACATGCCATGTATTCAGTTGGTAAGTCCTCGACAGAAATATCAGCAGCCTTATGAACAGTAAAATTAAACACGCAGTGTAGTTATAAGTACACATAGTGTATTTTTTTCGTCTAAAACGGGCATTAGCCTCATTGTGAGGCAGAAACTCAAAACCTCGATGGGTTTGAGTTGTAGGAGTCATTGGGAGCTAATTTTTTCTCTCGATCATCCATATGAACTCTGTTTTGATCACCATCAGGTGCGTTGGAACCCCCTCGGTAAGGTCTTGATTCCTCTTGAGTCATTCTTCTTGATTTATGTTCTAGAATGAGTTATAGGGGATTGAGCGGTTTTGATTCTTTTGTTTATCTACTGCGTTTTAGACTTAATTGGAGGCTGTTATCAGAGTAGTATTGTCGTACGAGTCTCATGTAGGTGGTGCATACCTTCTTTTGTGTTTTGACAGATGTTTGGGTGGCGTGGCTTAAAACACAAATTTGGGTATTTTGAGCATGACCTTGTTTTATCTGCTACTACATATAAAATTACTTGTTAGACCCATGGGATGCATTTGGTAATTCAATATTGCCTATAATTCTTGTTCAAGGTCGGGCGAGAGGCCGATGCTCTTTGGGAAATTTTTCCCTGGCTGCCATAATGGTTATAATTGATGTGTTTTGTTTAGAACTGGTATGATTAATTTGGTAAAGCATCATTACGTTGTTTAGAGGCATTCAAGGCCTTAGTGTTTCTGTGTGATAATTTTTGAGTTCGTGAAAATTCAACTATTTACAACTATATTTGGAGTAGGGGATGCGCTGCATGTGGAGGCTAGGGAAATGGCTTCTGGTTTGGAGATATGTAATCAGCAGAATATCAGGCTGAAAATAGTGGATACTTCCTCTTTGGTCTTGTGTAATGAATTGAAAGGAAAGGGTAACACTCCTTGGAACATTTCTTATACTATCTGGAGATGCAGAGCATTAATGGTCAGTCATGTGGAGGTTGCACATACTTGTAGGGAGGGGAATATGGATTCTGATTTTCTGGCTTCTATGTCTTCATCGAACTAATGAATTTGTTCTTTATTTTCCTTGGGATATTTTACAAAGGAGGGGATGAAGTTTTTATTCAATGATGGTCTTGGTCTACATTATTTTCAACCTCCATGAGGTGTATTTTTTGGGGTTTGTTTGTGAAGGGTATTTTTGAATTCAATAAAAATGTTACTTTTTAGTCAGATTGTTTTTCTTGTTTATGTGACTTGTTTAGACGTGTTATATATGTAATTGTTAAATTTCATATGCTAGAACCCTTTGGGTTGTTTTGGACATGGTCTGAATATTCTTGAGTGATGCTGATCATAGGTTGGGCTTTGGCCTGGGTTACATTGGGCGGTTCTGACCATAGGATTGGGTGTTATTGACATCGGCTTGAGGCATGGTGACAGTCAGGTTGGGCGTGGTCTGGGTTACTTGGATGGAGAGGCCGTCAGACTTGAGAGGCATGGTCATAGGGACACGGGGGGTCAGAGACATTGTGGATTGGGTACTATTTTGGTGATTTATGCTCACCTAGAACGTTGATTAGTGTGCACGCAGAGAGACTCCATGATGAGGTGGTTTTAACCACTTGTGTGGGTAAAGGCCCCTGTTAGTTGCGGTTTAGGTACTATTGGTTAGGAGTTTCTTGTTGTAGGAAGCCATGTGGAAGGTGAGGAGCCTTCAGGGGATATCATTAAGACTATCGGGTTGGGGAAGAGGATCACCATTATTTGAGGGCATACATTGCTGCCCCCCGGTTACATTATTCAAAGGCATACATCACTATCCCTTCAATTACTTTATTTGATGGAAGACGTCGTTCTCCCTATGGTTACTTATTAGAGGAAAGGAATCATCATTCCTCTGAGCTACGATTTCTTGGGCGTGAATTCATGATGTCGGTACTTGAGACACACGTTGTGAGGGGAACATGGTGCTAGGTTACATGACAGAGATTCCAGTGTTGGCCGAAGCAGGTGACATTCCATGGCGGCTGCTGAGCACCAGTGGATTTTGTGTTTGTTTGTGTGCATCGTACTATTTAGGTTTTTCTTTATAATGTAATGCCTTCTTAAACACATATATTAGGTATGCACTATTGGGTTGTATGCTAATGAGATTCGTCTCACACCCTGCATGGGCCCTTCGAGACATGTGCAGACTTTATGGATTTATGTGCAGGAAAGAGGTCAAATTCAAGAGCTGAACTACGTTAGTTGTTCCATGGAGATGGAACAAACCTTTAGGTCTTTACAAGCTAGAGATTATTTTGTTTTACTTACTTTCTTGTATCAGCATGCTTACTTGTTTGGTAGCTACAGTTGGTTATCCATTGATGCCTTTACATATAAATATATATGACCTACTTTGGATGCATGTTTTGTTGTTCAATAGTAGTTAAAAGTGATCATTATACTATTATGTTTACTTTTCACTGATTTTGTTTACATTTATTACTTATTCTATTTATTAATATTGAATGTGCTTATATTCTATGGATTTGGTCTGAGTCTACTGAGTCATTTATTCAACTGAAATTTTTTTTGTACTTAAACTATTACCATTATTATCCTCCGAGAGGGTATATCCTCCCCACTATACCTATACGACCCTCACTGCTAGTTAGAAGCCTTTGTCATTCGGGGGGGTGTGCCTATGGTAGTAACAGCCAACCCGTTTAGCACTGTTCGGGTGGCTGTTCAGGTCCGGGTCATTACAAAGTTGTATCAGAGGACTTCTTGACAGAGATTTAGTAGCAGTGTTTTGCTGGATACTAATGATATTGAGACTTCTATTTTATTTTTTTTCTTGCTGGTTTTACTATTTGGGATATGGTAGACTGGAGATAGGTTATTACAGAAACTTGGTTTCTAGCTTGTGCTTGGGTGCCTGTAACCCTAGGTACGAGGGATGGACCAACTTACCTTGGATGCAAATTGCTATTTTTTTGCGCAGATTATAGTTTATATGATTTCTACCTTGGTGGCTCACTTGGTGTGTGATGTGAAACCCTTGACCCAGTTCGGTAAGGGAGGATTGGACCTTAGCCAGGTATGGCAAGGCTTGTCTTTTTTGGATTTTGATAGGCACATTTTAGGATATTTCAATTTCACAACTGCACCCAAGATTTGTTATGTGATAATAACATGTGAAAATGTCAATTTCCATGCTTTGTATTTTTGTAGATTGAAGGATATTTAGGTCTGGATCTTGTATGAGCAGACAATTACTATGTTTGAGGTGATCTTGATCACCAGGATTGGGTGACTAGGTCTTCGGTTTGAGGAAATGTGAGTTTTCAGGATGGGCATGGCCCGAGGTTCTTTTGATACTTGGCTCTCTTAAGGGTGGGTAAGGAGTACATGAGGCCGGGATGCCATGGGAATCAGTTGCAATGGGGGAGAGTACGGGTAGTCTTTTTATGCTTTCTCTTTACTGCTTTCCTTGTCTGCATTAAATATATATATATATATATATATATATATATATATATATGGGCTGTCTGACCATTTATGGTATTCAGTGGGTTCCTCTTATACCTCTTGATGGAGAGTTAGTCAGGTGATGATACCGTTCCATAGGTGCAAGATTAGGTTTAAGATCTCGTGCAGGTAGAGCATGACCCGCAGGTACAGGCTCAGGGATAGGATCTGGTTCAAGATCCAGTGCAGGCAGGATAGTATATGGGTTTGGCAACATCCGGACCATGGCTCGATGAGCAGCTCTGAGCTAGCCTGGTATGTGTCTTGCAGGGGATCGACATTGGTGTGTAGGGTATAGAGCCATCTATGGAATATCTGACGTGGGAGTTCCACTCACTACACCATCCACTTTTTCAGGGTGAGGGTGGTCCTCAGGTGGTTGAGAACAGGATAGAGACCATGTAGTGGATTTTCGAGTAGCTCGAGATGCCTCTAGGGCGGAGGGTCAAGATGAAGACATACATGATGCGAGGACCAGGAATGCGTTGGTGGGATGTGCAGGTGCAGTCTTGTAGGCACGAAAAGATAGAATGGAAGGAATTCAAGGACATCTTCTTTGAGAACTTTTACCCATAGATACTGATGACCGAGAGAGCTCGTGAGTTCTTAAGCCTTCAGCAGGGAAACATGTTTGTCATGGACTATGCAGCTACTTTCACTGACCTATCTCTCTTTTCACCTGGTATGGTAAGCAATGACACAACAAGGGTGAGGTTCTTAGAGGATGGATTATGACATGCCATTCGGATTCAGGTGAATATCTTCATGCTGGGTTCATTCTCAGAGGCGGTGAATGAGGCCCTCATAGCAGAGGACAACAAGAGGGATATGCCCCAGGTTGTCCGGGGAACAGTTTCAGGTGACGGTTCTGACAATAGGAAGCGAGGATGGGATGAGTTATAGCAGGGAATTCAGTCCAACGACTCATCTAGAAAACCTCGTAGCAGTCCTTCAGTGGTTTATTTTCAGTGTGGATAGACGGTACATGATCAAACTCAGTGTGATAGGCCTCCAAAATAGTGCTGGTCATGTGGACAGGTCTGGAATCTAGATAAGTTTGGCAGGCACCCTTCTCAGACATCCGGGAAGTAGGGACCAGGACAAACGGTGGAATATAGAGTTGGTTCAGGTTCGGTACCAGGTGACAGTAGCTGAGGTTCAGCTGCACGCGGAGGACGTGACAGAGATAGTGGGACAAGCTGAGGGGTCAGTGGCCGGTGGTTGGAGCAACAACAAAGGGAGGTCAGGCATCAGGTAGCAGTACTTTAGTCCTGGTGTATGCTGTGGAGCTTCTAGTGGCTAAGCAGGCTGGTGAGATGACAATGGTAAGAGGTACACCATGGGTGTGGCTGTGATTTCCATGTTTTCTTTTTGGCATGACCTGTAGAGGCATGTATATTTTGAGTGCATGTGATGCACATGACCTATGTGGACTAACTAGATACTGGACAGTGGGATTACTGCCATATCAGGTGCATGATATATTTATATATATGTGTGATATGCGTAGCATTATGGGCATCTAGTATGTGTGTTACTTGAGGTGTCGTGGGCATCAGGCGTCGAGAATTCATGTTACTTGAGGTGCTAGATTCCAGGTTCATTTTGAGCTTCCATGGGATGTAGGACCTCATGGAGGCAGACACAGATGCGGTGCATGAGATGTTTGGGGTGTCAGAAATGACATGGGAGAACCAAATAGGCACAGGGGTGACGATACATCATGTGAGGACCATGAGTCTAGAAGCAGGTTAGTGAACCCTTTTTTTGTTGAGTTTTTTCTGGTTTAGATCTAGTTAAGAAATTCCAAATGTGGGGATCCCCTTGAAGGATTTAGCTAGAACCCTTGAGACCGGGGAAGTTTAGGTTACTTTGATCGGGGTGGTACGTTCGGTTCCATCTCTGGGTTTTGATTTATAGCACGAGGATGAGCTATATTAAGGTGGGGAGATTGTAAGAACACGGGTTTTTAGAATGGGTCAAATTCCTTCCCCTTTTATAATTTCTTGGCTTGTGCTTGAGAAAATTGGAAAAATCTGGGAAGTTCTGGAAATTTCCAGACTACACACCGTGTACTTTTAAGTACATTCCGTGTTTGGGTAAGGCGAGTACCAGCCATGTTCTCACTGAGTACATGTCGTGTGATGACCGTGTATGGATTTTCTACTACACGACATGTAGTGTTGCTCGACACACCGTGTAACCTTGCTGTGTGAGAAGGATATACATGGTTTGTAGGCCTGTTAGCGGGGTAGAATGTTTTTAGTATGTACATGCCATGTATTATTTGTACACGCCGTGTAGAAGGGCCATGTATGCAGATATACATGGCGTGTTGGGGATGTCGGCCAAGTATGGAGGTACATGTTGTGTACCATAGGTACATGCCATGTAGTCAGTCGGCAAGTCCTCAGTGAAATATCCACCGCGTTATGAATAGTTAAATGATACATGTCGTGTAGTTATAAGTACACGCTGTGTATTTACTTTTTTTTCTCGTTAAAACGGGCAGTAGCCTCGTTTAGAGGTAGAAACTCAAACCCTCAACAAGTTTGAATGGGGAGAGCCAGCCGGAGCTTATTTTTTCTCCCGATTGTCCGTCCAAACTCAATTTCGATCACCATCGGGTGAGTTGGAAACCCCTCAGTAAGGCCTTTATTCTTCTTGAGCCAGTATTCTTGATTTTTGTTTTAAAACGAGTTATAGGGATTTGATAAGTTTTGATTCTTTTGTAGATCTACCACATTTTAGACCTAAATATAGGCTATTGTTGGAGGATAATCATCGTACGAGTCTCAGGTAGGTGTTTCATACCTTCTTTTGTGTTTTTGCGGACCTTTGGGTGGTGTGGATTAAATCACACATTTGGGTATTTTGAGCATGACCTTATTTTATCTGCTATTACATATTGAATTACTTGGTAGACCCATGGGATGCCTTGGGGAATTCCCTATTTCCTATATTTCTTGAGAAAGGATGGGTGAGAGGCCTATGCTCATTGGTACATTTTTTCCTGGGTTCCAAATTGTTTATAATCGGTCTACTTTTTTTATAATAGGTATGTTTAATTTGGTAATGCATGATTACGTTGTTTAGAGGCATTCAAGACCTCAGTGCTGCTGTGTGAAAACCGTTGGGTTAGTGAAAATTCAATTTTTTAGATTGTTTTGCCTATTTGTGTGACTTGTTTAGAAGTGTTATATATGTAATTACTGAATTGAATATGTTGGTACCCTTTGGGTTGGGTTGGGAATGGCCCAGATTTTCTTGAGTGATTCTGATCACAAGTAGGGCTTGGTCCCGGATTATGTTGGGTGGTTCTAACCATGGGATTGGGTTTCATGGATGTCGGCTTGAGGCAGGGTGACTGTCAGGTTGGGCATGGCCCATGTTAGTTAGATGGTGAGTCCATTGGACTTGAGCTGCATGGTCATAGGGACACAAGGTGTTAGAGACGTTGTGGCTTGAGTACTATTTTGGTGAATACTGCTCACTCGGAACTTTGAGTAGTGTGCACATAGAGAGACTCCATGATGAGGTGATTTTGACCACTCTTGTGGGTATAATCCTCTATTAGTTGTGGTTTAGGTACTATTTTTTTCGAGGGGCTTTCCTTAGAAGCCACATGGAAGGTGAGGAGCCTTCACAGGATAACATTGAGGCTATCAGGTTGGGGGAAAAGGCTCGCCGTTATTTTAGGGCGGACATCATTGTACCTCCAGTTACATTATTTTAGGGAAGACATCGCTGTCCCTCCTGTTACATTATTTGAGGGCAGACATCATTGTCCCTCCGATTACTTATTTGAGGACAGACATCGTTGTTCCTCTGAGCAACTATTTCTTAGGTGTGCCTTCATGACGTCGGTACTTGACACATGCCGTGTCAGGGGAATATGGTTCCCGGTTACATGACAAAGATTTTGGCATTATATAAAGTAGGTGACACTCTATGGTGGCTGTTGAGCACTAGTGGAGTTTGTGTTTGTTTGTTTGCATCGTACTGTTTACGGTTTTCTTTATAACTGCATGCCTACTTAAACACTTATATTAGGTATGCACCATTAGGTGGTATCCTTATGAGATTCATTCTACACCCTACACAGGACTTTAGGATGCGTGTAGACTTTATGGATTTATGTGCATGAAAGAGGTCAACTTTAGGAGCTGGACTGCATTAGATGTTGCATAGAGATAGTACAGACCTCGAGGTCTAGCCTAGCCGGAGATTATTTTGTTTTTCTTTCTTTCCTGTATCAGCATGATTACATGTTTTGTATCTACAGTTGGTTAGCCATTGGTGCCTTTATATATGGATATGTATGACCTGATTCGGCTTCATGTTTTTTTGTTCAGTAGTAGTTTCAAGTGATCATCATGATGTTCTGTTTACTTTATGCTGTTTTTGTTTATAGTTACTGCTTTCGCTGTTTATTGATATTGAATGTTCTTTCGCTCTATGGGTTTGGTTCGAGTCTGCTGTATTGTTTATTCCACTTCATATTTATTGTTATACTCGGACCAGTACCATTATTATCCTCCGAGAGGGTATATCCTCCCCACTACACCTATAAGACCCTCACTGCTAGTCGGCATCCTTTGGCGTTTGGGAAGGTGCACCTAAGGTAGTAACACACGACACATTTCGCACTTTTTGGGTGGTTGTTGGGGTTCAGTTCGTTATATTATTCCTCTAAAAATAAAATATTTAGATGGCTAATTGGGAATAATAATTTTTATTTTAGCTCTAGTATCCATTGGACTACTAGGATCTGATCATAATCTTTAGTGTAAAATATTCTGTATGCTAGCCTCTCTTTAATCATAAATAAAACATGATTTCCTTAGAACTATTGTACTTATGATATAGAGATATGTTTGGATAATATTCTTAGATAATTTTCTATATCTTGTAATATCTTTGGAATAATAATGATGGTATTTCACTCTCCCCTTAATCTTCTAAAATTCAAAAGAACAATTTTATCATATTAGTGTTAGATCTCCCTTTCATTCATCAAATCATGAACTATATATAATCACAATGATAATGTGTATCTCCCTCAAAATATCCTATTCTTATCCTTCATTTTTTTCTAATATAATTAGAATCTCATCAATATATAGATTTCATACATTATATATAAAAACCCTTCAATACAGGGTATTTAATTATATATCATTTTCATTATTCAAAAACCATTTAAACTAAACACATATAACATCCCCATTAGACTTGGTCTTTATTATCCATGTGATATCCATAATTATCACAACTTTTAGTTTCCAAAAAATATGTAAGCACTCAATTACACATTAGAATGATAACATATAGTGGCATTGTTGTATCATGAGGGAGTTTATCATGATGATATTTTTTAAAATTATATAATTTTTTTCACGTTGTCTCTTGTTGTGGTGTGAAATGATCAATCATCTCATTTATGTTTTGTGGAAAACTTTTATGACATAATAATCTCCAGTGAAGATATCCTATAATACTCCATTTTTCATGCACTACGGCATGGAATTATCCATGAATTATGACTACATCTCAACTTACAGAATAATATTTTCATTATTTTTCAGCCTTAGACTACTTTGTGGAATTACCATCTTTAGAACACATTTCTAATTCATATTCTATATTCTTCATCAAAACACTAGTTTCCTAAATCACAACATAATACTTAAACATCACGATGTTTATGACTTGAAGAACATCTCAACATTATCATAATTAATTTTTTTTTGAATTTTCATTCTAGAAATTAATCTTCTAAAAATATCCACTAACATCAAGGTAAACTATTATGTATTTACTTAGAAAATCAATTAACTATTATGTATGACACTTTTTACTCTAACATATCCTTTGAAATAGTAATTTCACAATTAAATATCTCATATTAGCTCAATATGTTTTCTAAATTCTTATTTTTCCCTATGAGTTACATTATTTTTGAATTGGATATCCTTTATGTATCATGTACTATTATGTATTGTGTAACATCCCTATTTGTTAGGGAGTAATGTATCCTTTATATTTTGGTTTAATCCTTGTTTTTAATATTAATAAGAGTTATTTAATGTTATGTAAGTGTTCGATAGTTTCTGATTCTTGTTCTAAGTCCAGAGCTTTGCTTTTTTGGGTAAAAAAGATGAGTGGAATGGTTGATGCATAATATTTAGTAATTTTTTCACCACAAGGTGTTCTTTAACAATTTTATAAACCCTGTGAGGAAAGCTACAAAAATATATGTGGTTCTATTGAAAATTTTAGAGGAAACCAAAAGGGTTGCACATGGTTTGTCAGACAATGCACATAGTCTATGTGAGGGGTGAAACCCCAGTGAGTGATAACAGATGATTAGCACATGGTTTGGACAATAGTTTAGCCAAAACATGCACAAGTTTTAGCAAAAATTGTGAAATTATCCTTTTATACATATTCCTTTATACTTTATACTCCCTTTACTCTTCCTTCCCACAAAAATCCTCCCCCACACTTGAGAGCTTCCAAATTATTCTTCCATTGGATTTATAAGAACTTCTTCATCTGAGAACATTATGGTTAGATGATACTCATGTTGGATTCATATGATTAATACCTTCAATAATATTGAATCCTTTCATAATTTATATTTCTGTATGTTATTCTGAATCCATTCTTGCTAATATTCCATATTTTTAGGGTATTAATATATTCTTATAATTTCTAATGTTCTAGCCCAAAATTGGATGCCAACACTAGATGAGGAGCCACATACCACTATAAGGCAGGTGGTTTTGTATTTATCCATAAATTTGAGTTTCCTTATATCATGCATCATGAACATGCCTGTAGGACATTTTGTGTGGTGCCTAAAAAATAAGAATGATCACAAATGGATTTTTTATACTTGTTAAAAATTCTCCCATACACGGTTGTCCTTATTGTAGGATTTCCCCTTTGACTAGTACCATATCTTGAGGTGTGATTACGAAATTCACATTGACTCTATAATTTATTATCTGACCAAACCATCTTGAATGTGCATTTTTTTGACTTCTAAATGAAATGAAAAAATTGAAATAAATGGGAGAGAATGGAATGACCATATCACATGACTATTATATATAATTTGGATTATGATTATGTCTTATGAAATGTAAAAATGGATGGAGACCATATCTTATCTTATGTTAAATAATGATAGGAATCCCTTTATTATACATGATCCTTGTTCATGGTATCCCTTATTAAACCTGATCGTCGAGCATGGAGTCTATTATTATACATGATCCTTGGGCATGTCTTTCTTTATTATACATGATCCTTGGTAATGGTGTCCCTTATTATACATGATCCTCTTGCATTATGTACCATATTATATATTATCCTCAACCCTGAAGTACTTTAATATTTTATGATATATATTGGAATGACAACCCTTATTTTAAATATGTCACTCTTATGATTATGCATGGAATCCTAAATAATGCCTCATGTCCTGGATAGTTCTATATATATATATGCCTGTATATGTTATAAAAAATACAGTACATATATATACATATATATATACCTATATATATAGTGACATATACGAAGATATATCTCTACATAGGTTGATATAGGTAGAGTCTATCGGGAATCCTTTAGGAACCTGAGATGACATGGGTTAAATTTATATTACATATTTATATTGTTTTACCTAAAAAATGATTATTTTATATGTATAAGATGGATCATAATAGATGTAGTTGGTGGTGTTCTACTACGTATATCTCCCACCATGTTCAGTCCACTAGTTGGAACCCAAATAGATATCATGGATTCCTGTAGTGATAAAGGTAGGCATTAGGCTACGAAAGCCTGATTCTCCTATAGTGAAAGAGCATATGAGCATAGGACCAAAAATTTTCTCATGAATCTAGTGGATATGGATTTTGTAATTTTTTACTTTTTTTATATGTTTTATATGCAACAATATTTTTATACCTTTGATCCCCTTTTTATATAGCATCATGACATGACTTATTTTTTGTATATGTTCCTGATTATGGTATTATTATTATTTTGATGTTATTATGTGGCTTATTATCATTTAGGATGTTATGATTTCACTGATTAATCTGTTAGAATACCACTATATATCACTATGCTCATGAGCGCATAGTGTCCCCACGGTACAACCATAGGCCCTCACAAATAGTCAGCAACCTCTGCTATCTGTAGAGGCGTGGTTGAGGCCATGAAGCCAACTATGTTTGGTTACTTATGAGTTAACCGGGTTTGAGATGCTACAACGTGGAATAAGATATTTCTTTTAACTTTTTTACTATTTGGGTTAATAAATAGAAGACAAGGAATATGCCAAAATCTAGTAATGAGATTGTGCCTAGGAGTAGCTGACCCATGTATAGTAAAATATCCAAATTACCTGGTATAAAGATTATTGTTATGTATTATGACTATTATGATTTTACAGATTTCACCATTGGGCGAAGCACATGATTTTTGGATTTCATTATAATTATGATTATTATTAGGGTTTCCTTGGTATCTTTGGGCCATTATGGAAAGGTGGTATTATCTCAAGCATCATTATAATAACTTGATGATTCACTTATAATTCATATTCGATGCAAAATTTATTTTATCATGTGCATTGCATGCTGCACATTACTGGTTCCTTTACTATAATATTTTCAAATGTGATAATGTTTATTATAGGGTAAAAATAATTGTATTAATTAACATGTTGATATAAACCTAAACACATTTTCCCTTGTAGCTTGATGGTGGCACCTTAATTAACCAATTACAACATGTTTTAGCTAAGGAACATTAGTCACATGGGTTGAAACATTAGTGGTTGTAATTAAATGTATTCCAATTGAAATTTTAAGAGTGTGGGTTCCTCTATAAATTAGGAATGGTGATCTATATAATTGAACCATAGTAAAAAATTGGTTACAGCTACATGATGTTCCAATTATAACCTATAACGAGTAGGAATTTAAAACTTGGGAATGGTGACTCATATAATTGTAAAATGATATATATATATATATAATTAGTTGAGAATTAAATCTTGGATTAATGGTTACCATTAAATGGGATGTCAATTGAAATGTAGAAGGTGTTTTTCTCTATAACTTTCAATTGAAACTCCATGTAATAGGACCTATGCTATCATACATGAGACCTTGGCCTGAACCTAGCATTATTTGTGGGAAATAGGGAGTGAATACTCTTATGATAATCTATACCACACAAACCTGGATTTAGGAGTAGAAAAAGGGGTGTTGATCTTGTATTAGAAGGCCTATACCTGTCCTGTACATTTATCTATGACTGTTTATAATATTGGAAATGAATTATGAGGCATGTGTTTAAAAATCAAAGAAATATTCCAACATGATGGCCTCGAGTTTAACACTATGAAGGTGGTGATGCCCATATTCCTAAATTAGTTAGAACCAATCTACTATTAGTTCCACCTATCGTAACTCTAATTATATATCTAACTATATAGAAAATAGGCACAAGTTATTATTTTTGAAAGAGCTCCCTACAATATCTTTATTTAGTGAAAGGATAATTGTGACTTACCTCTACTATGATAGAGTTGATGTGAGAATTCCTACAGAAATATCCACCGACTTTGTCGGGGAATGGAGGCCCCCAAGCTGCTAGGCCACGGATAGAGTCCATACTATTAATACTTGAGCACTTAGATATTCCATAGAAGAGGATGTTCAAGATTTCCACCTATATGTGGAATAATTTGGCCTAGATATAGAGGGATGTTATCAACCTGGATGATTGTCATCAAGGTATGGTCTATGAAGTCCTTCAAATAGTCCTCTACGACTAATTCTTACTTCAAATGTTCAGGGATGATCGAGAAAGAGAGTTTATATGTATTCAGTATGGTTTTGTTTCCATCATAGACAATTTTTAACGATTCATGGAGCTAAAATGATTCTCATCATCTCTTGTTGGTGATGAGTTAGTGACAATGAGACTATTTGAGGATGGGATCATGTAAACCATCTGCTCTCATGTGAATTTTTTATGTTTGACTATCATTTATGGTATTGTGAACCAGGACCACGTCACTGAGTGGAACCTCAATGATGCTTATAGTGTAGGAAGGAATGATTCAGTACAAAAATAGAGAAGTGTCTCATAATGTAGTGGAAAGTGTCACCTTGATTTTATTCATGGGAGCGATGGCAATCATACAACACATATTGATAGTTATGTAACATTCCACAAGTGTGGGATGTTATCCTATATGATTCCATGGTTACCCAAGAACCCCATTGAGTGCCATGGATATGATAGGATGGGGAATATAAATTACATTTATAGGATCTTATAATCTTTTCCTAGTGGGATAGGATATTCACTAGTTCCTCCTCTAGGATCAGGATCAGTATCTCCCGACCAGAAAGGTAGCTAGAATATAACTAATCATAAAGGATAAGGAGGTGTTCATTGATGATGGAGTCACAAATAGGATATAAAAACTTTCATAGGATAATTTCCTAATGTAATAAATATGTATCTCAATGTCTTGGATTAGGAAAGAATCATAAGGTACAACTGAAAACCAAGGATAAGAGAATTATACATTATACTATATGATATATGATTTTAGTAGAATCAATGTCAATGTATATTTTATTTTACACAATATCTTCCCACTCCTTTATATCTATGTAAATTTTGGAGAGTCTTGAGATTGATATTTAGTATTTCTTTAAGGTGATGAAACTTGATACCCTATTTAGAATTTTACCAGAAAGTGTATGCCCATATAGGGAGACCCCTAGATATTTGCGGTTATCATTTTTCATGGAATATATTCATCATCAAGATTATAGTTTTAGAAAAAATTCTTGTAATGAATTTGTTGGTTTTTTACCATTATTATGTTGATTTATATTGGAGGAGGGTTTCCTTTACATCACTGGAGGGTGATATTTATTTTTACAAGTGTGAATGGGGTGTTCGGGTGAGTCAAGATGGATTTGATCATTATGTGTTGGGCATAGCGACAACCCATATTATCATTATTTATCTGGAGGACTAAAGAATAGAATGTGAAAATTGAAATCCTATAGTGAATCATTTTAGGGATGTCTTCTCTAAATAATTTTATAGAATACCTAATGAAAGGGAGGTATGGTTTACTATTTTACAAATTCCATGAGCATGACCAACATCCATTCCTCCGTACAGAATGTATACTATTGATTTATAAGATCTCAAGAGGTAGTTAGAGTATTTGGTAGCCATGATTTTTTTCCAACACAATACTTCTCCATTGGGTTCACTTGTACTTTTTTGAAGGAAGGTGGATGGTACCATCATAATTTGCATGGAATACCAGAAATTGAACTAAATCATTGTTAAGAAACATTATCCACTACCTCATATATAAAACCTCTTTGACCATCTTTGAGGAGTGAGGGTTTTCTCTAAATCAATTTGAGGTCGGGCTACAACCAGGGCATGCCATACCATCATAGGTAACACATTCATGATTCTATAGTAGATAAGAATGGTATTAGTATTTGTTCATTTTTTTCGGTCTCAACAACATGTATATTGTTCCCATGGGTTTGATGACCTTGTTTTCTCATGTGTATCATGATTCATTTTTGGTGGTATTTGTGGATAGAATCTTGGGGTATTATCACACATGACATGACCATGAAAAACATATTTATATTATACAAAATACGTTGAGAGATCACCAAATGTATTCTAATATCACAAAATTCCACTTTTTGATCTATAATACCCACTTATTGGGTAAAATAATATCACAATTAAGAGTTTATTTTTAACTAGACAAGGTGAGATCTATGGTTTCCCAGGGTCATCCAATAAATGTCTTTAAAAATATTGTTTCTAGGGGAATGCTGAATATTACAGGCACATTATATAGGATTTTTCATGCCTTGAAACACCACTCTTAGGCTTGACCAAAAAAGGTGTCATGTTTAAATGGTATAAAGAATTTTCATTTTCCATTTTTGAGTTGAATGGGAGTTTTAATCTAACACTGATCTTGATTATTCTAGATCCATAAATAAGTGATATAGTTTATTGTGACTCTTCAAGCATTAGGATGGGAGTAGTTATGATGCAGAGTGAGCCTTTTATGGTGTACATATCTTATTAGTTGAGGTCTAATGAGAGTAATTACCTAACACACAACATTGATCTAGATGTTATGGTTCAATCCTTGAATTTTTTGAGGAACTATTTTTTAGGAGATCTGTTTTTGGTTTATATAAACCCCAAATCTTGAAATACATATATACATAGTGCGACTTGAATATCAGATAGTAAATATGGGTTAAATGCCTATATTATTTTAACATTGAACTTTCTTATACACTTGGGAAGGGTAATTTACTAGGTGAATTACTGAGTATTAGGACTCAGATACAAATGGTATAGGAGGCCAGTGGTGAGTGGCAACGAATGATTTTTTTTTGAAATGCCTTTTGAAATTCAAGAGATTCAAAAATATTCTGTTCTTAAAACATTAGTAGTGGTCTCTTCACTTATAGATAGAGTGAATTTGTGGAGAATTTAATTTCTTGAGTGATTTGTCTGAAGGGAGAGTTCTTCAGGAAAGGACCCCCGACATAGATGGTTTTTTGATGAGGATTAGGTCTTACATATTCATATACATTTATGGATGACTACTGATATCTAAGAGGAATTGATTCAAAAGCCTCATTCATTTTCATGGGATATACATCCCAGCCTTACCAATATGTATCATGACTTATATCTCTTGTACTGGTACCTAGAGATACAGATGAAAATATCTATATTTGTTGTTCATTGTTCCTATAGAAATATGTTTAAGGAAGAACACATGTGACTAGAAGATATTTTACCACTATTACCCATTCTTGAGTGGAAATGGCATGAAGTAACTATGGATTTCATGATGGGTTTACTAAGATCCCCCGTAGGTAGTGACATAATATTTCTGATCCTTGAACAGTTAAAAAAAGTATCTCATTTCCTAACATTTAGAGAGACCTTTTTAGTGGATGACCTAAGGAGGCTATATTATTGGGTGATCATTATACATCATTAATTTCCACACACCATCATTTTAGACATGGATTCTCAATTCAAACCACTATTTTTGGTATAGGTTTTATAAGGAACTTCAGTAACTTTTACTTATGAGTACAACCTATCAACCATAGATTGAAAGATAGTTTGATCATATGATATAGGTGTTGGAGGACATGGTCCATGAGTGTATGTTATATTTTAGAGGTTCTCATGAAAAACATTTACCTCTTTCTAGATTTTCCTATTATTTTTGACGGTTTGACTAGGTCTATCCTACACATAAACATGATACACATACGCACTGGTGGTTGTACCCCTATATCCCACTTTCCAAATGTGGAAATATTTGATCACTTTCATGGTGATGGCGTATCAGTAATTTAAATAGGATGATGTGATTATAGACCCTGCTTTCAGGGATTCTTCTTTGGATCTCATTTTGTATTTTCAGTCTCCCTCAATATTAAATTCATGATATTGGAACTCATTCCAAATGCCATATCTTTTTGGAAACCTGTTAGTTACACTTATTATATCTCAACATCCTTATTTTTTATTTGTAGGATGGAAAAATTTGATAAGGAGAGTATTCTTATTTGGAATCAATGGGTAAGTCTGGATACTGGGATCATTTGTAACTTGTATTCTTCCTCTTGGGAGGTCATCTTTTGTGAGGAATCTTGTGGTGTGTATCACAAGGCATCCCGAGTTGATCATGAGGTAACAATTCTAAAGGAATAATTCTTCAAAATGATTTTTACCTCAGGCATCCCATACTTATGCATAGGGTAGATGTTTCATTAGATCATATGTTCAACATCCTATAAAGACATATCAAGATGTCTATTTGAGATTGATCAGAGAATGAGTTTTACATTTTGAGGATATGGTCCCATGGTTGATGTCTTATGGGGATAGGATGGATGTACCAAACCACCCTATAGAAGTGGATCAGAGAGGTACATCCCTAGGAGGGAATATGTCACACCAAGGTTGATCGGTGAGAATACCCCTTGAAGAGAACCATGGATGGATGGATCAAAAACCTCCTTGATGTAGATTCAAAATGTGCTTCCCTATGTGAAAATATGTCACTCCTGGTCAAATGGGTGAGAACTCACATTGAGGTGAACCTGGGATGAATAGATTAGAATTCCACTTGAGATGGATTATGAAGGATGATCAGAGTTCCCCTTGAGTTAGGACAAGGAAGTGTGACCCTAGGAGGGAAGAGGTCACACCTAGGTTGATCATTGGTCAATATTCTCCTTAAGGAACACCTGAGAGGTTGATTATAAGATCCATTAAGGAAAATAAAGAAAGTATATCTATAGGAGGGAGCACGTAGGTTTTCCATTGGCCAGGATTCCCCTTGAGTTAGACCCGATAGGTTAATCAGAACACCTCTTGAGGTGGATCGGGGAGCTACACCCATATTAGGGAACACCTAGGTTAATGTGTGAGAACGCCCCATGAGACGAACCTTGGATGTATGGAATTTAATGCCCCCTGATAAGGATCTTTAAGGTTGATCAGAATTCCCCATGAGGTGGATCGAGGAGCTACTTACCTATAAGGTAGCACCATGATTTACCGTTATTTAGAATTGAGTCTTTGGTAAGAATACTATGTGTACTATTTAGAATAACATGATAAAACACCATGTACTTTGAGGCCACAGTCAAAGGTCATGTGATAGGACCGATCCATATAGTTTAATGTGTTTGCGGTAGAGATGATCATGTCGTGAAAGGAGTGTCTAAGAGGGATGGTGTAAGGATTATTCATAAAAGTCACCCTTTTCAAGAGGAATTCCCTTGGATAGATGTTGTGTGGCTTACACAATAATCTACTTAGAGTACCTCATTCAATGTGATTGTTAGAGGTGTGGGGGTCATCCCATTCCAATCATACATTGAGCATCCTATGCTTACCACATAGGGTAAGACTAAAATATTATTTTACATCATGTGATGATAATGTTGTCGTGTAGTTTAATGTTTTATGACTTGGAAGTGGGACTGGGATGTTTTGTATAATGTAGCTTGGATGTGTGGTGATTTAATATTTACCCCATTAGATTACGTGACCATCAGCCATATGCCTTTGGGCGGGGCATGGCGTTGGCACTACCATGGTACAATAAAAAGGGGAGTGGTTGGTCATGAGGTTAATGTTATGATCCCTATGATGAGAATAAATAT
This sequence comes from Viscum album, assembly GCA_963277665.1. NCBI lineage: Eukaryota > Viridiplantae > Streptophyta > Magnoliopsida > Santalales > Viscaceae > Viscum > Viscum album. Next base: position 1,317,104,755 of record OY728119.1, on the reverse strand, counting down.
AAGTTAAATTACCTATTATGAGAAGAAAAATGGAGGTGGGAGTCTTGAGACACACTTGGGGTGAAGTGGGGAGACATAGGAATGGGTGGCACTGGTCACAAGGTGACGTGAGGTGCAAGTGAAGTAACATTTGATTGGTGTGGGAGTCCTGGGAACTCAAGCTTCATGAAGGAGGGTCAACATAAGGGATATATCATGGAGAGGCCTAAGAGAGAGGATTATAAAATATTATGGCCCTTCATAGAGGTGCTTCATGAAACTCATTTTCTTTCACAATGTTTAGGGGATTCACGAAGGGTTATTATTCATGAAACAAGGTCACTTTCCTCAGAGTGAAGTCTAGGTTTGGAAAGGGAGTGATTCATGAAGGATAAATGTTTCTCAAAGCCTAAAGTTCCCCATGGGAACTTTTTTCTTCATGAAGAGAATATGACTTTAGAGATGTAATCCCCACCATAAGTGGATTCACTTAAGAACAAAATAAAATTCATTTCTTGAAGCATGGATACCTTTGGTCATCCATTTCTCTTTGATTCACATAGGTGGGGAGGATTATGAATTGAGATCTATTTTGGAATATCAATGGTTGTAGTATCATTCCAAAAAATATCAAAATGAAGGGGTATTTATAGGAAATTGGTTTCTCAATCATTATAAGATTTCACAAAGCAGTACAAGCAATCTGAAGGGGTGTGGCTCTATGATTATGAGATTTGGACTTGTGAATATATCCTCAACTATTTTAATGGTCATGATGTGATCCATAACCATAAAATTTGATGGATGGAGGACACTGGGAAACCTTTATGAAATTGAAACATAAGATTCCTAGTTGGGGAGCTTCATGAGCTCCAACCATTTTCAATGGATTAGGGCTTTGTTGAAATAACTATTTAGAGGGATTTTGGTCCATTTTGTCTTCGATTTTCTCTAAATCAACCATTCCTATCTTAGTGATTCCCATGGTATGAATATTCTAACACCTAAAAATTCCCCCCATAATGGGATCCAATAGAAAAAATGAGGTCGTAATTTGGAGGGAGAATGGACGAAAATTGTAAATCAACTCCCATTCACAAAACTCACTCATGAAGTCTATTTTTGAAGACCATCCCTAATAGTTTCCTTCATGAAGGACATCATGAACCCTAGGATGGCCATATGACTATAATTAGTTGAGGTCCCCCCCCCCTAAAATCACACAAAATTTCACAATGATAAAATAAATTTTCTCTCTTTTTGAGAATCTCCCCATCTACACAAACCATACTCCAGGAATGCTTCATAAAAACACCTGATCCTAAACCTAGTTGGTGAGGACTCATCAAGTGAATCCATGATACCATAGATAAAATAAGGGTGGAGACATATATCTGGAGGTACTGTAGCAGTACTGTAGCAGGTGTTGTAGCAAGCACTTTAGCAGGTACCATTCGGTACGGTGCAGCCGGAACTATTCATCCATTTGGGCCTCTGGGCCACCCATTTGGTCCTTAGGTCCTACAAGGCTTTTTGAACACTCAAGGCCTTGGAGACAATTGTCTCTCAAGTACATTGTGTCACCTTATGGCCTTAGGGCCACCCAAAGACCTTCAGGCCACATGATTATGTAGATGTACCAACCAGACTACAAATGACAAGGCTCCAGATGAGGATTCATGGAAGGTGCATTCACTAGTGTAAAGAAAACTAGAAATAGAAGAATGAGAGGCTATGGAATTTCCATCAGTATCTAGATTGTGAACATTTGCATTAGAAAGCTGTCTGACCAGCCTTGTGAAAGTGGAGTATTGATATCATGACATATGTTGGGGAGGAGAAGTTCCAAGTTGTCTAGTTTGGGTGATTCCCTCTAAGAAATATGAGTCATGTAATTGTATCCAATTCTTTGGGCCTTTTAATGGTTACACCACACCCCTTGAAATAAGGATTATAAAAAATAATAAAAAATTTAGTCATTCAGCCCATTCTGACAAGAATGCTTCTTAAAAAACTAAACACCTTGAACTCACTCTATGATTTATCCATATCCAACTAGACTCTACGAACCATATCTTCAGAAAGTGACCTACACAAGCTATATTTCTAGGAGATATATCTGTGAATTACCTTCTCAAACAACCTTCATGAACCAAAATCAAAGAATAACTATGTCCTAAATCCAATCAATAGTTGGGGAGTAAATGTTGATGCTACTCAGAGGAAATAAATGGTTGGTAAAATTATGAACCAGAAGAGAATAAAAAGTGAATCAGGCTAAGAATCAGATGGGTATTGGAAGTGGTAAAGAATCAGGAACTCATTACACGGGAGGACCTCCTGGACAAGAGCTGGTTGGTGTGGGTCCTGAGGGAAAGTCTCTAGTGGAGGAGAGTTGTGGGCCTCAGGTTGTGAATCCTTTGGTGAAGGAAGTCTTAAAACGCTTGAGGGAGGATATGGGTGGATTTCAGGACTCTACACCAGTTGAGGGTGAGGCTGTGGTGGAGGTGCAACCTGGTAGTGTTATCAATGTGGTGGATTACCAAATGGTTGAAGAAGAAGGCTCTATGACTCCTCGGATAGCTTCATATGCAGAGGTTGTGCGCGCAGGTCTTGGAAACAATGACAAAGGCCTGACACCCAAGGCATCAAGGGAGGGTGGCTCTCCTGGCATTAAGGTACTGCATCGGGATTTAGGTAATCTACCAAGTAGATAAATGGGTGCAATTGTGATTAAAAATATATTTGATGGGATTTCACAGGATAACCCAGAACAGAAGGCTGATCTAGCTAGGTCCTCACTGAAGAAGGGGGAATCCGAGACAGAATCCAGTGATGGGAAATCTGAGTTTTTTTCAGGTGATATAGGAGAATAATTCCAAGGCGATCTGGTAAGCCTGAGGAGAAGTAAGAGTCAGAGGGGCTCTCGGAAAGATATGAGGGACTATTCTTACTTACCATCGGCAAGGGAGACTAGATCAGCAAAGAAATACAAGGACAACATGGGGGGTCAACGACCCCCTTTCACCTTCCAAGGCAAAAATTGGCCAACCGCGTGAGTCCAGTATGGAGACAGACCCTTCTTTGGAGATTCTTATGCACTCAGGAGAAGAAATGGTGGAAACAGTTTTAACAATTAATGCTACCGATGAAGAAGATAATAGGATGATGGTAAGACCTTTTAGGGCGGTCACCAATGAGGAGCAGAGTAATTGGATTGAAAAACAGGATCTGATATTGATTAGGGGATTTAATGATGGGAAGATCAACCAAGAAAAATACATCCAGGCTTGGGACAAACTAGCGGACCATTTTGAAGACCTTCTAAAGGATGATTCTGATAGTCAGGTTAGCATTCTCTGTTGGCATCTAAGTAGGGATATTAACTCTAACCGACTCAAAATGTTCTTCAATGGCTCATCTATTTCCTTTATTGCATGAATGATTGGTTTCTCACTTTTCCCACAAAAGTGTTTCTTTAATAAAACTTTAATTTTCAGTCAGTATTCTCCCTGTTAGGGTTGCACAGATGGGGATGTGGATGAGAACCCTCTTCGTGTAGGTGATACTTATGATATGGAATCATGTCAATATGGATATCACAATGCCAGAAAAATTGTATAAATTACTTCACTACATTAGAAAATGGAAGACACTAATACTCATTTATGTTCCCCTCTATTTTGAAAATAGCTAGGTGGACACGTACATGGGGGGATAAAGGTACCCAAACCCCATCCCTCTTCCTACCAAAAACTTCTGGACGATGATCTTGAATATCGTTGGGAGTCACCCATTAATGTTTGTTCCGGTGGAAGTCATTGAGAAGGACAAGCTAGAAGATAACTTCATGTTTCATCAATTACACATACCAATGGGGGTGGTGATCAATTATGGTATAGGGAATGTTGAGTATAGATTTTACCTACTTACCTTTCGAGGCGGGGTACTCATAGAGAGTGTTGAATGGGATCCAATATGTGAGTTATAGAACATGAATAATTTTACTAGAAATTTTTGTGTTTTAAGTGGTTTACACCGAATTTATAATCATAGGTTTCTCATGACTTTCCCTCTTCAGTGATGAGGCATATCTAATGCATGTTTATTTGAGAGGATGGAACGATGAGGAACAAGTGTCCACCGCACACTACTATATGTGGGTTGAATCTTGAATATGCTCAAAGTTGGTAAGTCCATATAATGGGAATATGTTGATGTGGTTGGCCTCCTGATTTAGTGAAGAAGAATCCCCATGATTATGGGGTTGGATCGGAGTGGTTGTTAGCACATGTTGCGGCGGTAGAGTTGTCTTAGTTGGTAGGGAAACAGTAGTGGGTCTGATAGTTCATGTCCCTGAATATGAAATAACTCTATGGATAAGAGTAGAAACATCATTAATAACACTCTTATGATGGAAATCATAAGAAGGATAACTCTCTAGGATGGCCTTGAGGGTGTTTTTAAGTCCTGAGTAAGCAGTTGTGTCGCCCAAACATTCCCAATGACACCATATATCTCGATGCCTAGGAGGCCTAGGGACTCCGCAAGTAGCTCATCACTCCTCGGGTATGTGTAAATATCTCATCACTGAGGGAATTTCCCTCACCATATTGGGCCACAAAAATGATGTTTTCTTTTTCCCCTTTTGTCGAGATGATGCAATATGTGGAAGATTTTGATGATGTAATCTACTCTCGTGGTACCATACATCCCTTTACTGACTGGATTAAGATATTGTTGGGAATGTATTACCATATAATCACCTTCAAAGGTCATTAAAATACCATTATGTCTGAAGGTGAAGAATAGGAATACTCAAATGAGATTGGTTCTTATCAGATATCTAGTGTATACAGACATTCTTCTACTAACCAGGTAAATTTCTAGATATTATAAACCTAAACTATAACATGTTCCTAAAATTGTTTCTTTACTCCTTTTCCACAATCATAATAATCAAGCATCCAATTGGGGGAGGTCCATGTTAGAACATAAAAGGATATAAATAGAACCTCAACCCATGAAGTGGTGAATGTGGGGTCCCTTCCTGATGTTGTGGAAGCAAGTATCCCATTATCAGATCCGACAACTATGGTAGCAACCGAAGAGGGGACCTTAACCAGGGGACTACATGTGGACCTCTAGGATCTCCCCACTTGAGTTTAAAATTCATGTATGTCTCTCCATCCTATATGCCCTTATATTTTTTTAACCCTGTATTCCTATACTTGACTGTTGAATTTGGGAAGTTAGTTCGAATGAAACTCGATAATTGGCCACCTTCACCAATACATTCAGTGATAGTGCCTAGGGATGATGTAGTAATGGTGCATATTTCTCTGTCAATGGAAATGGATGTAGAGAGTGTAGAGGTTTCAACAGAGGGGAATGCCGATGTATCACCCTCAATGGAGGGGGTTGAGATGGGGCCTATGGAAGGGTTGACCAAAGGAGCTATGATGAAATATCCAATCATAGAGGCACCACTGGAAGTGGCTGTTCGATCCTGAGTTATTATGGGTGGAATTAGAACTATTAATCTAGATAAAGTGATTAGGGAAGTTTCATTCGATTCTTCTTCCTCATAATTTTCCCTGGTCGTAGCTGTGGGAGATGAATATGGGGTTTCTCCACCAATAGGGGGAGCTAAGGAATTGAGTACAATTTCATCAACATCATTAGTGAAAGAAGGTGTAAAATAAACTTCCCCTCATACTTAATAGGATGTAAAGGTATAATTATCAGAGATAGTTATCCAATCAATCAAACCCTATTACCTTTACTTGGATGATCCGACTGAAAATATAATGGAGGTATTTACTTCATATGATCCTACACCATCAGAAGACATAGAAGATTCAGGATCAATGGATACAAAGTAGAATAATATCATGAACCCAAAGGAATGGAGGTATGTGAATAATTTCATAACCCACACTAAGATATATGAACATTCATAGAAGGTGGGGTCACTCTTCCACCGACTAATCAGTCTGGGGGGCTTGTGCAGTGAACTCTTGAAACCTTCAGACACAATATTAGTAGTTTTTATTAAACAAGAATGAATGGAGTGGTAGTAGATTGAAATATATATGAAGAAACATAAGGATAAGGGCTCTAAGACTCTTCAGGAGACTGATGGGGAGATTTACCATGTGGTGGGTTTGGCACAAGAGCACGTCATAGACATTTCATACAAAAAATGAAATCATCAGTAGTGTAAGGGATCAGCTGGAATTGGCATAAGCCAAAGTGGCGGAGGTGGAATCCTTGGTGGTTTGAGTTTTGAGATGATCCTGAATACCAGTGAATCATAGGTAAACAAATCGACTCCATGGTAACAAAATATAAATAAGACATAGATAAGTGGATACATATCTTAGAGGCCACTCAATAAAGGCCGATGGACCTCGAGTTCACAATCACATGGGTTGATTTCTATAGGAATTTTTCATAGGGGAGGCTATAATATGTGAATGAACCTTTGAAACATTGGTTTGTTTCATATTAATTATTGCTTGGATGTATTCTATTACTTTCTTATCACACTCAACCATATTTCAGAGACAACCAATGACGAATCACAAAGTACAGGCGAGTCATGCTTGGTGAGAGAAATAAGGTGTGGTCATGTGATTTCTCATTTATATGAATGTAACAGATTATTATTGAAAACTAGAGGCCTATTATTTATAATTGACCACTGAGAGTGATTGGATTTGAGAGGGGATAATGCTGGAGAATTAGGATCTTTGAGAAACTAACTTTCCTTTCCAATGTGCTCTAAATCACAAATGAGGTAACACTGAGGGCATTGATTTCTACCCCAAAAAAGTTGAATGGATAGTGAGAATCAAAATTATCGAAATTTGAAACATAAGGGGAGTGGCTTCAAGATATTGGATAACTATTAACTGTGTTACAAACATAGAATCCATAACACTTAGAAAAGAATGGGGAAAAAATCTGGTTAGACATTGACTGTGATTGAAACATGATTCTTTCCTCCAAATTTTATCCAATGTCTTCTAGGATGTTGGCCTAGGGTGTTAGGTAGCATTTTCTAGACACCATTCCATTTGGGGGGTCCCTTTAGAAGTGAAGGGGGATGAGGATCCAAATGATGGGTACATGAATCATTGATATGAAGGGATGTTATGTTCTAGTGGACTCCAACACTATTTTAATTACACCACCATGTCATAGAGAACATTATTGTGAGATCATCGGTCTGAAAAAAAGTCAAAAATTGCCTTTGAGTGTGGGAGTCATTTTAGATAACATAAAAGGTTAATATGGTATATTACTAGAATAAGAGGAAAGGTCCTCTAAAGCGAGGGCATAAGATGACGTGTAGTTTTATGTCATTCAATAGGAATTATAAACATGTAGTTTTACATCATATGGTGAGGATGGAGAATCATATAGTTTTATTTCATTTGATCATGACATGGAGTGTGTGGGGCTTATGCACGGAGCTCCCATCTTTCTTCCATATTTCAGGTAAAGTGGGAGACACGTGTTCATTGCATGGGGTAGAGTTGTATTTTATCCTTATGAAATATGGAGGTAATAAGATGACATGAATAGTAGTCTCCCCAATAGGAATTTGAAGGAAATTTAGGGTATCAAAATTGGTAAACCCAATACTGAGGAATGAAATATGGGGAGTGTCACGTAAGTTTAAATTAATTTATCATGGACCAATACTCTTAGTTTATGTTCATATAGTTTAGGCCTATTGAAAATATTTTATAGTCATAATTCTTGTACCTAGGTGGTTTGTCTCAACAGAACATTCAAAAGAAACAAAAAAAATACATTATAAAAAAGAATGGGTCTAGGAGGCCACCTAATGCCACATCATGAACTGCTGACACAAATTTAAAATAGTTTAAGATCATGTTGTATGGACCGTGAAACAAGACATGGTAGAAGAATGATGATATCAGGGGATACAGTCTTCTCATACTTGAACGGAAGGAATCCTTAATTTATACGAGGGTATGTATACAATTTAATGTCATGTGATGAAGACAATAGTGTCTATTCAACCCATATTTTTTTATATGAGGAATCCTGGTTTGATACATGGTATAATGATATCTCATTCCGATGTTTCCAAGAATTTATTAGCATAAGTTTTTAGTTTAATGCCATACATTGAGGATGTGAAAATATGGATCTATAGTGAATATGTAGATGGAACCGTAGATGGAAAGTTTAGGTGTCACATTGTATCACATGAGGATGGGAACCAAAAAAAATGTACTTCAAAAAGGGGATGCACACATTTTATGGTTGTATGGTCTATACATTGGGATGAAGGGGGTTTAGGGATGTTCATGTGGTGAAAGATTTAAAACATGATGTGAATGATACATAGAGTCCCTGTACCATGTAAATTGATCCTAAAGATGGTTGCACACAGTTTATGTTCATACTGTCTAGACAAAAGTAAATAGTTTAAATTCATATTTCATATACTATGGTGGAAATGTTTATTCCAAGGGTATATGTGTGGAATTTGAAAGTTAAAACCCAACATGAATGAATCCAAAGAGGCTCACACACCACACAAGTATGAAGAAGAAAACACCACATAGTTTAAAGTTCATAATTCTTGGACCTAGAGGGATATTATTTTAATGTCATAGATTTTTGACCATATGGTGGGAGTCTCAAATGGATATTTTTAGTGTGGTAGCATGAAAACCCCAATGTGAATGAGGGTCAAGGAGTCTTGGAACCACACAAAATATCCTTAAAGTGACCCACACATATTCTAAATTCATGATTCATGGAATATAACATATTGGTTTAAGTTCATAGTGTTGGACCAATATATGTAGCACGACAGATTAAAAAAACCCAACATGAATGGGAGAAAAATATGCCGAGCACCACAATTAATATTTCTATAAAGAATTGAATATAGTTTAAAGTCATGATGATCAGACTTTTTCTCCTTGTTTATGGTTATATAGTTCAGACCATGGGTTATTTTTTTTCACTCGACCACATTAGTACACAACCAATAATAAATATCAATCCCACTTGATTTACACTTAGTGAGGGAAATAAGGAGTGGTGATGGAATTTCATTGGGAAGTGGGAGAACACAACATGGGTGAGTAGATACTAGTATGAGAATTTTCAAGTGACACTGAATTGATTACTTGACATGCATGGACACACAGAGGGGTTAACCCAAGGTCTTTTGAATACCACCAACATATACAGAGGTGGGATTGAGGTAAATCGAGATTTTTAAGATCCTGATAAGGTGCGAACTGATGGGTAGTGACCGAATATTGACTATGTTTGAATCATAGGGACCACCACCACACTAGTCAAAAATGGGGTGAGAAAATTTTGGATAAACTATTGACCATGTTTGAAACACATGATCCACTGTTTGTTTCAAGAGATCCTTCATGGTGTTTGTCTAGGTTGGGAGGTGGGCCTTTTCTAGGCACTATCACTATTAGGGGTCCCATTTGGATTTTAAGAATGATTGAAATCCAAATAGATAAAGACTCAATGTATTTAAATGGATTAAAAAAATATCATTGTGGGATTTAACACTCTAGGTTCCATGCCACATTGCATTCATGAATGCTAATGGGGTGTATCAGAAAGTATGATTTGAACCCAGGTGTTGTAAATAGTTTATTGTCATGTTGCATAAAATAGTGGTGAACAAACATTGGGTGCATTTGCTACGGTGGAGTTAAAAATATGATTTGAATGAGGACCATGGAGGCCCAAAGCCACACACCACACCCCAAGACGATTTACCCACATTTTATGGCCATGATTCTTGGACCACAAGACAACTATTAGTTTATGGTCTTAAATACCATACCTTGATCAGGATAAGAGACCTAAGGATCTTTTGTATTCATAGTTTTTCCTAGGTATGAGAATTATATGAATATTTATTTATCTCATAATGATGAGAATCAAGAGACACTTAGTTCTGTAAGGTGTCACACACAGTTTATGTTCGTACGGTTTGGAACATGGAAAAAAAATTTAAAGTAATGATACTTCGACTATAGGGGAATGTTCTATCCATGGTTATATATATGGAACACAAGAGGTAAAATATGACAAGACATAATACATTGTGGCTCACATACCAATTACACACCTTACGGTAAACTGCAAACAATATAATTTAATAACACTTGGACCGAGACTAGGGCTAAGGGGCTGAAGGGTTAATGAATTTGTAGTTGTACTAAGGGATGATGATTTTAAGTGTCTCTACATATCCCATATTTATGGGAGTCGATCCACACATAGTTTTGGAACATGATATAAAAAGAGACCAACACTAGTGAGTTTGATCCTCTCTAACGAGGTAACTGAGGCATCCCATGGTTATTTCAAGGCATCCCAAGTTTGACACATGGGTTAATTTTTGTTAACCATACCATACTTATAATATGAGGAATCCTAGTTCAGAATGGGTTGAACATAATCTATTATGTATTTAAGATCCATTCAAAACTTTTTTTGGACATGACTACAAATTGACATCATTCTCTTAGGATATAGGTTCATACCGTATTTATTATATGGGGAATCACAAACTTGTTTGGGGTAAGATTACAGTTTAACATCATGTGTCGGGGATGTGTGAAAAAATTTATTGTGGGGGTGTGAAAAAAGATGTTAATGAGGTCAAGCAGGCTCGTCTCCTCACCAAATATTCCTGATGGGATTTTTATACATTTAAAAGATCTGATGCTTATACTAAAACTCATTTTTATGGTCATAGAGTTCATACCCTTTTGAATAGTTTAAAGGTCAAGCTATGTGAACCGTAAACTACTCACATGAAGTAATTATTAAAAATCATGGAGTTGGTGGGAGGAGTGATATGATTTCCATAAAAAGTGGTCAAAGAGTATGAACCTTTGAAATAGACCTTGTGAATGATGTATGGTCCTTACCACTTGGGATACATCTTTGTTGGATTCTTTTCAGGTATCATTTACATACTAAGAGATAGTATTGTATCACCTTGGAGGAAGTAATAGAGGTGAATGTTCTAGTTGGTCACTCCCACAATCAGGTTCTAGTGCCTCTCAAGATTATGAATGGATTAGAATCTGTTCCCTTTGAGTTCCTCCAGCTCATCTAGACATATGTCTAATATGTTTTTGGCATTTACTGACCATAGGAAGCTATTTGGAGTGGTGGAAACTGAACCTAAATGGGTAGAAATACCTTTATTCCATACACCATATAATATTGAGCCACTTGAGTGGAATTATGAGTTTTCATATGATAAGTATAGAGGATATTTGGGAGATTTTCAGGAAAACTTTTCTTGTTATGGACCACCATCTTCAGAAAAATGTTATAGAATGTCTTTTTGAACACCTTAATATGTCTTTTTTCATAGACATAATAGAATAAAGAATAGTTTGACTAGATAATATACATGGAATAAAATCTATTCAGATCAGTAGCTGGGAGGTTGGTACCATTGTTCGTGAGAAATGAAATAAGGGACTTTCAATAGATTGATGAGTTGGGATATCAGGAATTTGATCTTGGATCAGGCCTAGACTTCGTTGAGAAGAATCTATTATACCAACTAGTATAATAATTCTATCATGGTTACAATAACATATATTGGAAAGCAGTTGTTAGTGGATAATGTCTTAAAACACCAATCCCCTATATTGAAATAATCGATGAATACTTGGTAGTGTGGATGATATTCGGTGGTTTATGCACAATGTCGGCATGGATATGACATGCATGACACCTCTTGAAATAATATTTGTAGTGGTGGACTGATGGTGGTCCATATGTAAAATAATAGGTTTTCATATGATGTACAAATATTTTTTTAGTTTAATATCTTATTTATGGATTGTTCTGAGTACCCAACATGATCACGAGTGTCTTAGGGGTTTCTGAGGATTGTTCAAAGAATAACACCCTCCTTTTTATAAAAATAAGGTAGGTATTACATTATGTAAAAACCATTATAGGTAGGTCTCATGGTTACTACTAACCATGGGAGGCTTGATAGATGGGAACTACATGATTCACCCTTCGAGGAAACTGTATTAATGGAGGTGAACTCCCATGCGGGAAAACATGTAGTTTCTAAGGAAGGTTTTTTGCAAAATTTGTGCATGGTTAGTCAAATCGTTCAAAATGACCGTATAAGTGACCCATTAATAGAGCATAGGGTGTATGTTTAGTACATGATTTTTCCAACCATATGGCCCAGGGAATTTTTAGAAAATTACAATTTTCCCTTAATTAATGTTGAAAACTAATGTCATGTTCTTTCTTCATATTCATTGGACAACAACCATTCGAGATCTCCATTTTGAGCCAAATTTTAGACCATGGTCTCATTTCACTATCAGAGCTCTAAATTGAGATCCATTCATCTAATTGGATTGATGTCGAGGAGTACTGAATTCCTTTGGTATTGTTCTTCATTTTTCTTGTTATCTGCTATTCTAGTTAGGTACAATCTAATATGCCCTATTTTTGATCTTTTTATATGTTTGTCATTTTCTACTAATACAAGTCAAACAAGGAGCTGATACTAGATGTACACTCTATTACAGACCTACAATAGGTGGTCTATACTTTTCCTGAGTGGTTTGGTACTTTATCAATCTAATTGTTGTTGTTACTCTATTCATACATTCCAATGTGTCCCTAAAAAATAATTTAATAGTTGTATTAAATAAAAAGGAACTTATTAGGGATAAAATTTAGTTAATTTGAGACATATTGGAGATTGTTACCCCAACCATGGCCACCAATGGGGTGTACCATGATAATTTAGTTTACTTATACCTTTGTTGAACTACCCATGGGGTGATTTAGTGATTTCATTGTTAATGGAAGATTGTTGATTAATGAATTGAACTAAATTGGTCAAATTAGAGATAGTTTTTCTCCTTTTAATGTTGATGAATTTGATTAAATGGTGTTTATGGATTTTTTATATGAGTGGGAATGATCATAAAATGAAATTTAATGTGAAATGTTATGAAATATAAATGTATGTAATGAATGAGATGAATTGATATGGCAGTGGATTACTTAATTGTTATACCTTGGATCATAACTCTACCAGATGCCTCACCTTGGATATTAAGGGTGGTAGTGGGTGCCTTTTATGAGATTTCTCCTTGGTTCTTGATTACATGGGATGTATTTATCCATGTTACCCCTTGGATATAGTTTTTTTGGGATCAAAGTGGACATGGTAAATAAACATGCTCCATGGACAATAATTCAAGCATAAATATGTTTTCATCAAGATGCTCTTGGGAATAAATAAGGATTACTTAGTCCATTGTACCTTGGATCCAATCCTAAGGTGTCTAACATTATTGATTATATGGTATGTCCATGGAATATAAGAATTTTATGATTTTACGGCTCGACATGGTTTATGTGAAACTTCTGGTTATATGGTGTGGTTGTGGTTGGTTTGATATAAAAATTATATAGTAATACCATGGGTGATATGATATTTTGTGCATATAGAATGGTCATGGTGTTTGCTTCCATAAACTTATTGATGGCTTGCTACTATATCCTGGACCATGTTTCATATTGTGCCTTTTCAGGATATTCAGTGTCACTTGTTTTGTAGTATTTATTCCATGTGAACTTCAAATTTATTTACTACTTAAATATGATATAAATTGAAATCTGATTTAGCTTATATTTCACATAGAGTATTTTTTATAGAAGCTTTAGTTGGTGACCTACTATAACTGTATATCACACCCTGTTTAGGCCGTCGTTGCGAACCCAAATAGAGTATTTGTATGTAGGTTGGTACTGCGTAAATTTCTTACAGTTCGATGCTTGATTTTTTGCAATGCTTAGGACTAGGGAATCATGGGACCGAGTTGAGGATCATGATGCTATCAGAATATATATATTTCTGGTATTTTTGGTATTATGATACATGTATTATATTGATGATATGTATACCTATTTTTTTGATTTGTAGATAAATGACATGATCACCATTTTATATGAGTTATCTTCTAGTATTGCCTTATATAATTATTTTGAATTCTCATATATTTTTTGATTTATTTACTTCTTATACTATTTATTTTGATGATTTTTATATTTTTGTTACACTATATTAAGAGGGAATAGTCTCCCCACAAACACACCATAGGCCCTCAATTCTAGTCATAAGCCTCATATATTTGAGAAGTTGCACTTGAGTTTGTATGACCAATTGAGGTTGGGGAACCATTACGTGGAATCTAGGTTTAAGAAATTAAAAAAAATGTTGAACATCCTTAAAATATGGTGTGATAGCTTTAATCCCACATTATGGGAACCATAGGACTCGACATGAACTTCATGTATGATATGCGGAATTTTAGATCATTGGATGAAAGTGAGGAAAATTCCATCAAACCCATGTTTGTAGAGAGTTTTCTTGAGGATGGGACCACTCTAGAGGGTGAACTGTGATGCACGCTAATGGATTAACTCTTACTCGGATCAATGTAGTCGAATAATATCACACTGGATATACTCGATGAAAAGAGTTTTCAAATTGAATGTTTCCTCTATCAAAGGGGAAACCCATGGGTCCTGATGTGGAAGCACCAGTATTCAAATGGTTTACCTACATCCTTTCATCATCATATAAATAAATTGGAGTGATGACCCTTCTATGTTCCGCATTAATGAACATGTCATCTAGTTTAGGATCTATAATGGATGAAACTAAACTAGATAAGGAATAATCTTGTCCAATCTATGATTGAGTGACATGTTTCACTTTCGGCTGAGAAGATAACTATTCTATTAGCTCAGGGGTGCATACTAGTAGGGGAATGATCTATCTATTTCTGACAATGTAATGACCATTAATCAATTTGCTAACTAACTCAAAGTCTCCCTTCACATAATGGTGGGGAAAATAAATCTTGAGGGATATCTTGTGACTAGTAATGAGAGATAGATACATTGGTTTATTTTTGGTGAAACCTTCTAATAATTGGAATGAGTACATAATAATAACCTATTTTTTTGTGATAATGGAGAACCCAAAGACTACTCTGTTGAGGTTGGGATTTGTGATCCTTCTATGGGTTAGGCTCTGAGATGCACCATTAAAGTAAAACTACTAATAGGGCATAGGCTGGTCAACCAAGAGGATGACCTCATCTAGGAAGTCAAGATATAGGGGAAGATCTTCGGGGGCTAGATGGGTGGCCATGAAGTCTTCTATTTTCTTACACTTTCTACCTTATATGGAAAAAAACTAATGTTGAACTTATGAAGAATCACATCCTAATGCACCAACCATCCTATCAAAATGGGGTAATTTAGGATATTATTTAACAGATCGACATGGTACATCATCTGTATCTCATGATTTGTTATACAATGACACAATGTTTTCATTGCAAAACCTAGTGTGAGTAAACTCTTATCTACATGGGAGTATCCGACATCCATGTCAAGGAGAATATGACTGAGATAGTATAAACTTTTCTCTCTAACCTTAGTGTTATTTTGGATGAGAAGGCAATTGAGGGACTATTATAGGGTGATAAAAAATATTACCAGAGGCTTCCCAAAGATGGGAAGCATCATAACCTTAGTTTGTAGAAGATACGACTTGATTTCTTCAAAGGTGTCCTGGTACTCTTCATCCCACTAGAAGAAAACCCCACTCTTCACATCCCTCGAAAAGAGATTACACATTCGATATATATTAATTATGAATAAATATATATAGTTTAAGTGTCCATAAAGGCCACAAGTTTTGTGGAGGTTGGTCAAGAGAGGAATCTAGATAATGGACTTGATCTTCCCTCGGTCAATCTCAATGCCTCTGTATCTTATAAAGAAGTTGAGAAACATACCAGAGACAACTCTGAACAAAAAATTCAATGGGTTCATCTTTAAATTTCAAGATAAAATAAAGATAAATAAATTCTCAAGATCTTCTATGTGATCTTAATGTTGATGGGATTTTACCACCAAGTCATCCATGTTGAAATCCATTAGCGTCCTGAGGATTGGATTGAAGATGTGTCACATGGCTGCCAATAAGTGGATACTACATTATTTCAGATAAAGGGAATCATCTAGTAGTATAAAATACTTTATATTTTACTAAAGATAATATAATTCTCATCCTCCAGTGAATTCTAGATCTAATTATACCTGTAGTCTCAATCCCTAAATGACAGATAAGGGAACTCTACAGTAGCATCGATCAATAGATATATCACAGGAATGGGAAAATCATCCTCTATTAAATGGTGGTTTTGTTCCCAAAAGTTGATAAATACTTTTTTATAACCATTGTTTTTCATAATTGTGATGATTTTTGATAGCCACATGGGGCACCATAGTACCCTAAAAAGGACGGATTTGATAATCTTATCAACCTCTTCCTTGATTATAAAACTGTTAGAGTGGTGAATTTTCCTAAGAGTCTGATTGAAACCATGATGGATTATTGGGAGGTCAATACAATGGGAAGAGACCTGGGGGTACATTACTTGCATCTAACATAGATTAGGTATAATACATTGTGGTGATGCTTCATGAAAGACACAAATTACTATGGCTCCTCTGGGAGGCATAGCTGAACTGATCAACATTGGCCTCAAATATTCCTTAGTATTGAGGTTCATTAGAATCAACTCAATGATGGTGGTGGATAAACCCTATTCAAATTATGGATAACGATATTCCAAATCCTCTTAATTATCTATTGTGGGAGAATCAGTAGGAGGAGTTGGTTCATACAGGCTAGCTGACTTGGTAGCGGTGTTGGTGCCTACTTAGGAAGATACATAATCTCTACAGGGGTTATTTATATACTAAAACATTGTATATAGAAGATATTGATCCAATTCCATCAAGAAATCAACCAAGGGTTCCATTATTAATGTCAAATAAATGGTATGGAGTTAGATTTTAGTTCAAACCTACCTTGTGGAAAATCCGGTCATGTCAAGAGATGGTGTCCATGGGGAGAAAATCTTAGTACCTCATTGGAGTAAGGGATTATGGTATCACCCATGAAATTACTATATATTATTATGAGGTAATTTTCATATTATTATTCCTTTTAGTAATTTCACAACACTTTTCCTCTCAGTTGAAAAAAACTCCCCAGGTCCGGTGTTGTGGGTTCCAACTGGTGGATCGGGAGAATGAAAGCATCATCCAAGTTGAGAAATGGTTTTTCTAAAAAGTTCATGTAATCAACCTCATTGGCCTGAACTCACTTCTCCTAAATCTTAAAATAGATTAAATTTGGATAGAAATATTCGTTGGATACAATGGGAGATGCATCACCTTGAAGAACCCCTACTCAACCATTGAAGGAGTATTTGTAGAATTGGTGATATGGGGAGAGGATTTCATCACTAAAAAGAAGACATGGACTTCCCAAAAACACATTGTAGGTGGTATCATTTGAGAAACCCATGAATTCATCACTTTTTATCAAGACTATAAACTAATTCTTCAATTAAATCCTAGCACATAGTCTCTGATCAGTTCTTTCATAACCCCGACTCTTCAAATTTTAAGGCTTCAAATCTTCTTCAGTCAACCCCAACTTATGAAGTGTACGAGTAAGAATGATATTAATCCCAAAAAATATGTCTAGTAGTTGTTATCAGACTTACATTCCATTTATCAATCATGTGATGTGTAGTAGAGAGATTTTACCTTATATGTTTGTACCCTCATCCTACCGAGAGAATGAGATGACATCGTGGTATTCCTCTTTCACAACCTTCTATTCATAGTTTGTATATATATAGTATCTACCTATTCTTCTAAATATAAGGGTATTTTAAAAGCCTCTAAAATGGCTTCATGAATCTCTTTGGACATGTTAAGGGACTCTAGGATCATAATCTTTGTAGGAATACTAGATAGGTGCTTTAGCATTTCATACATCCGAACTAAAACATTTTTTACTATAGGAGGATGACTGTTCACTAGGGATGTGAAAAAAATGATGCTGGATATACCACTATGTTCTATATGGAAGTGGAAATATCCTTCTACTAACTAGAAAACACACCTAGAACCACTATCAGCTAACTATTGGCTGACTGATCCATAGTTCTGGTTAGTCTTATCTGAATACAGTGTGGATGTGGCTCATGTCTTGGTCAGATGACATAATCATCTTTAGTATCAAGTCTGACAAAGAATACTAAGATATGTTTTCTTTCTAATCTCTAAAAAATATGATGCCTAGTCTTGGTATCATACATGACTCACTTTCACTATCTAATCTAAGCCTTTTGGCGGGTTTCATGTCGTTGGCCTCTAATTTGATGGAATTATCCCGAGGAACCCATGGGTGTTTTTCATAACATTCCTTACCATTGGTAATTGTGAATCATCCCACCAACATGAAATAGTTCACATATTCATACTCCAATCATCATTTTAAGGGTCTTCCAGTGCTGGGAAAAAACTGTGGATGATTCCCAACATATGCGGCATGACATTATTGAGATTTTTTGATGTATTTTGTGCTAGGGGCAGACATTTATTTTCCATGCACCATCAGTTCCATATATTTTGAGATGTAGAGGGATTTAATGTGGACATAAAAGGAATGACTGGAGATGGATCGGTGACTACAAGAGGGACTAGCGTGCATACTAGGGGAAAAATGACACCGTGGGCATGAGAGATTTCTCTACGAGCGAACAAGTCATCATAGTTCTATTTCCTGTGGTAGGAAGATATATTTTATTCACCTAATGCCTCACCATCACTGATTTAATTGGTTACCTATGATAGTATAATTCCCATCTTGACTGAACAGTTATCCACTTGGTCTCATATCCAATCCTTAAAAAAAATATAATTTCTTGATGGTATGTCCAAGGATCTTATCGTATGTGAAATGGTTATGGGGATTAGTTTATATGTATTCTTGGGGTCTCCTGTATTATAGAAGTTTTAAAATTACCTTATTTAGGGAAGATATTAAATTACCCATGGACTACACATCCTTGAAGGAATAAGTTTGATGTTTCTATCTTAGAAAGAATTATCTAGGAGCCTAGTATTGATGAGGGGAAGGGGCCACATTCTCTCATATATGAGATGAATACACTAGGAAAGGAGGAGTTTGGCAGCTCTTCACTAGGAAATGATGAGATTGGTTAGGAAAATTCACTCAATGAGGTTCCTTAGGAAGTGGGCCTAACGACTCTAGTTTCTCGGGGGCCTCCACCTGTACCACTATTATGGTATCGTCTTTGGACATACTTCTCATATATGATGGAAAAGGAAACAAGAGTGACTATTTGGCATGATCCAAGGCCTCCTTCATGAACTAGACCTTATCAGAAAAATCCTAGAACCCGCCTACAAATTTCTAAGTTATGAGGTTATGGACCAACTCATTATTGAAATCCCCAATGCACATCATTATCAGCTTATCTTAATTTTTTATCATATTGGCTGATTACATGAGGCCATTCCACATAATGAAACCATCTTTGACTTTCTCATTAGGTCTTTTATTGAACTTGAATATGTAATCAATACTTGTCTTGTGATTAGTGGATATGGACTGGTAAAGTAACTATTTACACAATTCATCCCGGCCAATGATGGACCCTATGGGTAGCAGGCTATTCTAGAAAAAGGTAGGTCCTTCCAATGTTTGGATGAAACACTAGATCCTCGTGTCCTCCAACCTTTCTAGGGTTCAAAACAAGGGAACACACCAATAAATTAAGTTGAAAAAATATGCAATGGGTTACCCATCATGTTGAGCATGTAAAAGATGGGGTTCAAAAAATTTGGGCGTACTCAGATGTCATCAATCTATATTGGGTATAACTTTTTCCGAGTGTTATTTCAACCTCTTACATCATCGGGGCCTTATGGTGAATACTAATAGTGACTATCAAATCATTATTGTAAGGGTACCTATCATCACAAGGATTCCTTCCAAACAAAGAATCAATAGGCTCATCAAATCTGTAAGAGGGATCAACAGATTGTGATTGGAACCACTTGGATACCTAGGAGGATAACCACATAGTTCAAGATGATTTAGTGACTCATATATCAATATATTGCCATAAACATTTGCCTCTTCTCTTTCTGGATGTTTAGGATTTTTGAGCTCTGCTGAGGGAAACTGGCCAAAGAGGACTTGCTGCCTTGTTTGAGGAGAAATGGGAACCCATAAGGCTTCACCATAATCCTGGAATCGATTAGTCATGAACTCATTAATGATATTTTCCTTCTCTTAAACCTATTAAGGTATAAATAAATACATGGGATATTCCTCCATTTTGGCACAATCTTAGAGGAATCAGAGAGAAAAACATGCTTCTTACCCTTATAGATGTTTTGATGGGTAGGAAATGTCTTAGAGGGATACTCAAGGATGAGATCATTCCTTTTATTATAGGATCATACACCTTTATGAGCGTATATATGCTACTATGATACCCCTCGGTCTAGGTATTCCCTGTTAAGACCAATGTTAGTGTCCCTATTATTTTGTATCTCAGAAAGAACCATGTTTTCCATAACCATACATGGGTTTTCATTGATGGGTAAGTTAGGCTATCATTGGATAGAGATGATGTGGAGAGCGTTGTACTTTCTCCAACCTATGATATTCATATGTGTATAATCCTATTCTAAAATCTAAAGGAGCACTGTAAGGATCTTAATGAAATGGTTTTGGAGGGTCTAATGGGATCTGGGAAGTTTAGTGTGTTATTCAACAAGAATTACTACATACTCGACCATTTTTCCCTATAGATCAACATCTTTGAGGAGACTATGTCTTCCTAGATAGGTCAAATGATGGTCAGGGAGGTGTTTAAGCATCACCTAGATGGTTTGAAAAATACACATGGTGTAACCCTCAATGAGGGACTCAGGATATCGAATTTGGGAGTTCCAAATGGCCAGAACACCACTGAAAACTAACCATTAGTCATATTTTTTCATTCTACCTCTTGCATAGATGATGGGCCCTACTCTTTTTTGGATCATGATTCGATCAGAACTAGCCAAGAGATTGGTGGTGGGATAGATATGGATCAGTTCGGTGGCTAGACCATTAGTAGAGAAGACACTAAATGAGACATCTATTCACTACATATTGGGGAGTATCTTGGGGGTGGTACCAACAATAACATCATTTCCCTATATAATGTATTATTTACCACTACCTCATGTGGAATAGAAAAAACGCCCATCTATGGATCAAAAACCTATAGCCCAACAAGGTGTTCAGAATCTGAAAGAGCCATCCCAGACTATAACAGATCTCTATTATCCTGGGTAGAGGTTGAGAGGGGGACCGTTGATATCAGATATGGATGAATCGTCAGCCCCTGTAATGGAGAAATAATATCCTCCTCTTATATATACCTACATAGGGATTTGGGGATCCTTTGGATTTCACATTTTGAGATGGAATGTATTACCTATCAAGCTCCTACCCTAGAATCTAAAATTTGGGGTGGGAACAACACCATTGAGTCATCTTTATCCTTGAAGTATGATATTTCAACAAGATCAATATTGACATGATGATTCTTAATATTTAACCAATAATGGAAGTTTTTTTTCCTTATTCCCCCAGATGGTTCTTCAGGGAAAGGTACCACTTCAGCATAGGGAGGACCTATGCACTAGTTGGTTGGATCATAAGGAGGACCTTTATTCCTGTTTAAGTTTACATGGGGAGAACCTCCATGTTGAGGAGCAGAAGTGTGGAGGAAACCTTCATACCAATTTATAAAAGAATATGGGGAACCTTTTATTTGGTTGGTGATGGTTCATGGAGGACCTCTACAATGCATATCATTATCACAATTTGGCCCATAATGGTTTTTAATGGTGCCAATGATTTAAAGAGTCATCCCAGCCTGCCTTCGACATAGCTGGGATATCCATCCCAATTGAGTGAAGATGGATCCTCGTTCAACCATTACAGTTATTTTAGAGACCAGGTGGAATGAACCTGTGGTTGTAGGGGCCACTAGAGCCATAGAAAATGATGTCCATTTTCAAAAATTATCTGGATCCTTCCCACGATATTGGAGTTTAGTGGTTCAGACTAGAGCTAATAGATCGGGGATAAAGTCAACATGTTCTTCATCCTGATCTACTAGTCATTGTTCGCATTAATATGGCATGGTGGGAGCCCTCCTTTTAAGCTCCTAGTATATATTCTCATCCAGGGGGCACAAATACCCCCAACCTCCTTATCATAGGTGTGTGAGTCGTATGATCTCTGTAGGTAGAGACTTATAAATTTATTTACCATTGGAATGGGGATTGGTTTCCCCCTATATGGTCCTTGGGGGTGGTAGTTTCAGGGAGGAGCTAAAGCAGCTAGTTCTTGGTGTACTATGTCCCTTGTGGTGATGACCCCTTTCCACCAATACCAACATACTAGTGTGTCATTCACCCATCGATGAATGATTTCTGAAGTTAAAATAATTTGGTAGTGCCCAATAATCAAAGTCTTGGTATAATTTGTTGTGGGATAATGGTTGCATGGGATCTTTGCGTCATTGGTTTTCCCACCCCGGTTACTTCGGGTGTTGGATGTATTATTTATTGGTGTGTAAGTCATGTAAGGTATTTTTATTCATCCATAAGTATAAGTTCAAGTAATGTGATTTCAAATTACCTAGAATCATCCTATCTTCTAAAGTAGATAAGGATCCACACGGATGATGTCACAAACTGATAACCCTCAACATTTACTATCACAATTTCTTGTGAGTTCCATGTTGGGCCCATCATTTTCTATGTGGGACCTAGAATTTGATATCTGGGCCTAGTGACATAAAAATCTGTCGATTCACAAGCACTACTATTCCCCTTATTTAGGATAAGAGTTTCATTTCAGTTTCATTATTTCTATTTCAGATACATTCATTGGGGCCTGGCTATGTGTCAACATGATTCATTAGTGTACTGATGGTTGTATCCCAACATTCCCAATTTTCAAATTTGGGTGACATTCGTTTCTTTTAATGGAGATGTATTCTCCTTGATTGAAATGGGATGATGTGATGTCGGTTCCTCCTTTCATGGATTTCTTCTATGAGACCGTTTCCTAGTGTGGGTCTGCCTCATATATTAAATTCATGTTCATGGAACTCATTCATAGTTCCATCTCTTTTTGGAAACTAGTCAATTGCACTTCTTATGTCTCGACATCCTTATTTTGTCTTGAAAGGTTGTCAACCTTCAGTTAGAAGAGTAGTCATGTTGGGAATTGTTGGACATGTTTGTATTATAACGACCCATACTTTACATACATTGTTAATACTTCAAAATTGAAGCACACTTATTACAACATATGACAAAACCACAAAGGACCGTATAGGTATAGTGTCTTTAGAAACTGGGAAACATAAACAACTGGTTCATAAATCTTCTACAGTGTCTCCCATTTATTTCATCATATCTAGGGTCCCTTTTAGCATATTCTACTTAATATCCATCTTCCTGGCCTGGGGAAAAGAAAACATAAAAGGGTGAGCTCAAATGCTCAGCAAGGGCAAATAAAGGAAATAAAAATCATATCATATCTTTTGAAAATCAAAACCTGCAAAAGAGATCATAATATCTTAACATGGAATAAATCATAGAAGTGAAAATGAGATCCCCAAAATCATAACATAAAACTTGAAACTTTGTGGCATGCACACATAATCATGGAAAATCATTTCTTGTTAGTCATGACTCATCGCCAAGACTATCTTAGTGGACAAAGTCCCTTTCTGAACCGAGTTCACTCCTCGTTTCAGTCCTGTATCACTGAACCGAAATAACCTTCCGTTCCAGCCATGTCTATCTCATGAGATATACAATCTTTACCCAATGCATTGGAGGGAGATATAGGTCCCACCCATCTTATAATGAATCCTTTCTTATGTGTGCCACATAATCATAAACCATACATCATAGCGTAACCCATGTAATAAAAATGGGATTCTTAAACAACATGACATTATAAAACAATTCATATACGATAAAGGAATTCATAAAAAATATTTTCATCACAACATAATCAAACCAATGTAATAATAGGGATAAAAACAGAACCCTTTTATTATCTTAGATGGAAAATAATTTTGATAAAACACTTGAACTCCATTCTTGAGGAAAATATCCTTTCTTCTTCAAAAACATTTTTCCTTTCATAACATGTCATATGACTTTAAAATAAAAGAAGTTTATTAAAAATAAACTTGAAAACTTGTAAAGGAAGCTTCTTGGAAATAATGTTTTAAAAATCCATTCATGCCGTATAAGTTAAAAAAACATTCTTCGTACTTTTGTCGGAAAAGTCAAAAAGTACCTCGTACGAAAAACGACAAAAGATTCCTTTCATATCTTTTACTAAAAACTCAATGAAGGGTAAAATTGGATATAAACTATTGTAGAAGGATGGAAATAATATTACATATTGAGGGAACATGGATGTGGATGATAAAATACACCCCAGTAATTACCAAAGTAAAAACAATCTCGGATAAAAGTGAGATTGTGATATTTCCCTTACCTTAGGTCCGATTTTCTTTGTTCGTGTCCGAAGCTCCTGTATAATGGTTTAAATAATGTTATTGACTTATTCTAGAATCATAAATATTGATATGATATCATATATGGTCATATTATTAGCTTCTTGTTAGCAATATTTCATTGTTACTTGTTACTCGGGTCTTTATAACTTTTTGTTCTTATGCGTGTTTTGTCGAATAAATTCTTATTCTTATCTTTAGGTTATAGATAATTCATTTCCAGAATGGTATTAGTGTAGTATATACCATATTCATTCATTCAATTCATTTATATAATCATTATGAAATGAAGATCATGTAGAACGAGTCGCATCACATCGTGGAGACGGTATTCCGTACGTACGCACGAGTGATGATATCGTTCCTATGATCGTGGAATTGTATTGGAGTATATATATATATTATTTCAGTATCAATATTACTTCATAATAATCATATATAGTTACTGATTACTCCATTATACCCATCCTTGTAAGGTGATGGTGGAAAATAGATTACACCACGGCGTGGAGACGGTATTCCGTACGTACGCACGCGCGGTGATTTCATTTT
The DNA here is from genome assembly GCA_963277665.1 of Viscum album. Lineage (NCBI taxonomy): Eukaryota > Viridiplantae > Streptophyta > Magnoliopsida > Santalales > Viscaceae > Viscum > Viscum album. The sequence goes on along the minus strand of OY728119.1, from coordinate 1,317,079,604 downwards.
TCCGTAGGATGGATAGAAGGTGAATTAGGTTTGTTTCATATTTATAATAACATATCAGTATGTAAGTAATACTGATGTTATTACTTTATCATGAAACAACTAAAGAAGAAGAAGTTGAAGAAGAAAGAAATTGAAAAGATCGGTAATGGATATTACCTCTTCTTTGGAACGCTTCTTTGAATCCTCCACTTAAGGAACTAAGATTGGTCTTTGGAGAAGACCAGGACCTCTAGGATTATTCTTGGGAAGTGGAGAGGAGAAAATGGCAGGGGTTGGCCGAGCTTGAGTGCTCAATTTGGTGTGAGGAGGAGGGGGAGGAGGTGCCCTTTTATAAGGGAGGAGAGGGGCACCTTAGGAATATCTCAAAATATTATTTTATATTAAAATCAAAATCGGTTTATAATGGTTCCAAAGGGTCTTATTTCGAAGATAAAGTGGGGATGGGTCGAAATCCTATCAACCAATAGGATTTAGACAAGTTTAGGGTATTATTTTAACCTTATCAATTAGATTTAACTCTAAGTTAATTATTTTAACTTTTACCGTGTCTTTTTGTTTTCCTTCACTATATGGTTAATACACTTACTATAACATGCCAAACGAACCCCAAATTGTTTATTATTAATATATATATCCTTATCTAAGTCATTTGGCCGAACCTTAGATTTTTAGGAATAAAATAACAATTAATAATATAATATTTGATTTAAAAACTATTTTGTGTCAATTTTGACACTATTTGATATATGATTTGTTTGAAAGTCATAACAGAATTATATGTTCGAACCAAGTTGATTAAATCAACACTAATATATCATAGTAACCTAGAAAATTAGTGGAATTCATAAAAAGTCTCAAATTACATTTATTTTGGTGTTTATAACATCAATTATGTCAATATTTCATTAATAAGATAATTACTGCATCATCATTATGTCATAAATAAATTAAATTATTTAATGTCTAAAAATTACAAATAAAATATCATCATGTAGGAAATCTTTTTATATTTCTAATGAATATTTAAAATTCAATTTATCTTATGTATAACCCCATATTAAAAATGATTTACTTATTAAACTTTGATTTTAACTATTTTAACCCTTCTTTAAATAAATTAATAATAAATGTCCTAATCTAATCCAAGTGGGCCTAAATGGTCATATTTTATTCCTAAGTTTGTTTTTGGTCGAATTACATTTGTCCAATAGAATTAGGACATGTGTTAGGGTAATATTGATATCATATTTACCCATAGTTACCCTATTTACTATTAACCGCGGTAAAAATAGTAAAAAGTTACTATTCACCAAAAAATTATTTTCATCTCATTGAACCACATTTTAGTCCTTGATATTAACCGTGTCTCTCGGATTTTCGAAATTCCATTCACAGAAGTGGTAAAATTAAGTTTTATGCAAAATTCAGTTTTTAACCTACCACTTAGTGGTTTCACTATTCATCAAAAATTGAAAGTTTTCAGAAAAATACCAAAATTTCACCCTAGGCTAATTTCGATATTCTGAGTCCAAAAATAAAGTCCATTTTGAAAAATAAAATTTATAAAATTTCAAAAAGTGGTTATTACTATTCATAACGGCTAGTTTTAATAGCATATTGTTGTTTAGTGAAACTCGATATTGCGTACGACGCAAGCTATCGAGGAAGGTCGTGATTGTGTGTAAAGCAAGTCAAGCAGGTGTTGCGTAGAAAAAGATTCCTTTGATAATTTATATAACATAAAAGTCTCGGGTGTTACATTCTACCCCCCTTAAAAGAATTTCGCCCTCGAAATTCATCACTTTGTAACAAACAGATGAGGATACTTCTCCCTCATCATATCCTCAAGCTCCCATGTAGCTTCTTCAAGTTGGTGGTTCCTCCATAAAACTTTCACCAAGCGAGTGGTCTTGTTTCGTAGGACTTTTTCGCTACGATCCAGAATCTCTATCGGCTGTTCTTCATAAGAAAGATCTTGCTCCAGCGGTACAACTTCTGAGCTGAGTACATGTGAAGGATCTGGTATGTACTTTCTCAGGAGAGATACATGGAACACATCGTGAACTTGAGAGAGATTCGGTGGAAGCGCCAATCGGTAAGCTACCTTCCCAACACGATCCAGTATTTCGAAAGGACCGATATATCTAGGGCTCAACTTCCCCTTCTTTCCAAATCTCATAACCCTCTTCCAGGGAGATATTCGTAAGAACACTTTATCACCCACTTCAAACTCTAGGTCTTTTCTTCGGTTGTCGGCATAGCTTTTCTGTCGACTCTGAGCTGCTCTTATGTGTTGTTGAATAGATCTGACCTTTTCTGCCATTTCATCAACGAGATCAGGTCCTAATAGCTTTCTTTCCCCAAATTCATCCCAGCAAGTTGGAGTCCTGCATTTCTTTCCATAGAGAGCTTCATAAGGAGCCATCTGAATACTGGAGTGAAAGCTATTATTATAAGAAAATTCTACCAAAGGTAGGTGTTGATCCCAACCTCCTTTGAAATCCATAGAGCAAGCTCTCAACATATCTTCTAGGGTTTGAATTGTTCTCTCAGACTGACCGTCTGTCTGGGGATGATAAGCAGTGCTGAAACTCAACTCTGTATCCAGAGTATGCTGAAGACTTCGCCAGAACTTCGAGGTAAATCTCGGATCCCGATCAGATATAATAGAAAGTGGTACTCCATGCAATTTTACCACTTCCTTTACATATATCCTGGCAAGCTGATCTAGAGAGAAATCCTCTCTAATAGGAATGAAGTGTGCAGACTTTGTGAGACGGTCAACTATGACCCAGATAGCATTATTGCCTTTGGATATTTTAGGAAGTCCTGTGACAAAGTCCATAGTGATGTTTTCCCATTTCCATTCGGGTATGGGTAATGGTTGTAACATCCCCTTAGACTTCTGTCTCTCAGCTTTAACTTGTTTACAAACCAAGCATCGAGAGACATATTCAGCAACATCTCTTTTCATGCCATCCCACCAGAAGTACTCTTTCAGGTCCCTATACATCTTCGTGCTTCCAGGATGAATAGAGAATGAAGAACTATGAGCCTCATCCAGCAGCTCTTTCTTTAATTCGGGGATGGGAGGAACACAAACCTGATTCCTGAACTTTATTATCCCATCACAATCAAGGTTGAATTCAGGAACATTTCTCACCTTCTTTTGTAACTCGACATCTTCTTTCTGTGCCTCTTTAATCTTCACATGTATAGATGGTTGAACATTCATTTGAGAAAGATAAGATTTTTCCCCTTCCATTATAATTCCAAGATCCATCCTTTGTAAATCCATAAATATTGGATCTTTTGTGATCCTCATCATGGATAAACTAGCATGGTCTTGTCGACTTAATGCATCTGCCACCTTGTTTGCTTTCCCAGGGTGGTAATGGATTGAGCAGTCATAATCCTTAATCAGCTCCAACCATCTTCTTTGACGCATATTCAACTCCTTTTGTGTGAAAATATACTTTAAACTTTTATGATCAGTATAAATATCACACCTTTCACCATAAAGGTAATGCCTCCAAATCTTTAATGCAATGATTACCGCAGCCAACTCCAAATCATGTGTTGGGTAATTTTGCTCATGGATTTTCAACTGTCGTGAGGCATAAGCTATCACCATATCATTTTGCATAAGAACACACCCCAATCCCTTCTTGGATGCATCACTGTAGATCACAAACCTTTCTCCACTACAAGGCAGTGTGAGCACAGGTGCACTGGATAACCTTCTTTTCAACTCCTTGAAATTCTCTTCACATTCCTCTGTCCAGACAAACTTAACTCCTTTCCGAGTCAACTTGGTGAGTGGATTAGATAATCGTGAAAAATCTTTTACAAAACGTCGATAATATCCAGCCAAACCAAGAAAACTTCGGATCTCAGTTACTGTTGTTGGTCTTGACCATCTTTCGATAACCTCTGTTTTTGCTGGATCCACAGATATCCCCTCTTTTGAGATTATATGACCCAAAAATGCAACTTTTTGAAGCCAAAATTCACACTTGGTAAATTTGGCATAAAGCTTCTCCTTTCTCAGGGTCTTCAATATAATTCTGAAGTGATCTTCATGCTCTTCCTTGCTCTTTGAATAGACAAGAATATCGTCTATAAAGACTACCACAAATTGATCAAGATAGTCTCTAAAGACTCTATTCATTAGATCCATGAAGATAGCAGGGGCATTAGTAAGACCAAATGGCATCACTATAAATTCATAGTGTCCATACCTTGTACGGAAAGCCGTCTTTGGTATATCCTCCCTTTTGACCCTTAATTGATGATACCCTGAACGAAGATCAATCTTGGAAAAGTATTGAGCTCCGCGTAGTTGGTCAAATAAGTCATCAATGCGTGGGAGAGGATATTTGTTCTTGATAGTGATCTTGTTAAGTTCTCGATAATCAATGCAGAGTCTCATTGATCCATCTTTCTTCTTAACAAATAGAACAGGTGCTCCCCAAGGTGACGCACTAGGGCGTATGAATCCCTTATCAAGATTCTCTTGGAGTTGCTTCTTCAATTCCTGCAACTCAATTGGGGCCATTCTATAAGGTGTCTTTGAAATAGGCAAAGCACCCGGTACGAGTTCTATTGAAAACTCAACTTCACGATTTGGTGGAAGACCCGGCAATTCCTCCGGAAAGACATCATCAAACTCCCGTACAATGGGCATATTCTTAATCGCGAGTTTCTCACCAACCATTTGAGATAAATAACCTTCATTTAGTGGAATCAATACCCATAAAATGGAAGAAATTTCCACTGGAAGGTTATGTTCATCCTTGCATTGATAGACGATCGTAGATTGATCTGGAATATGAAATGTGACTTCCCTTCTTTGGCAATTGATATGAGCTCCATGTAGAGAAAGCCAATCCATGCCAAGAATCACATCAAATTCCACTAAAGGAAGGATCACAAGATTTACAGGAAGCACTTTACCACAAACTTCGATCGGAGAAGAATTATAAACTTTTGATGCGATTGATGTGCCATTAGGTGTTGTCACAGATAACTCAACATCTAATTGTTGAGGTAATAAGGTGATACCCTTAGAAAAGTCTTCAGAAATAAAAGAGTGGATGGATCCAGAATCAAATAAAACATTTGCTACTTTAGAGTGGATGGTAAGTGTACCTTTCACCACATCGTTATCGTACTCCACATCGCTGATAGAAATTGCATGTGACTTTCCTTTGTCTTTAGCCTTAATATTTGTTGACGTCGACCATCATCATCAACCCTTGGATTTGGGCATTGATTGGCATAATGCCCCATCTCCTTGCACTTGAAACATTTAAGTGCAGTAGGTTCATTCTGTGTATCCCTTCCTTTGTTTGCATCATTAGACATCTTCTTCCCATTATCACGGCATTCAAATGCCCGATGACCTTCCTTTCCACATTTAAAACATTTACTTGTCCCTTTAAGACAACTCCCTCCATGTTTCTTTCCACATTTTGAGCATAAGGAAAAGCTCATCTTCTTTTCCGTGTGCTCTTTAGATTTTTCTTTGAATTCCATCTTCCTCTTCTTATCAAACCCATGTGACTGATGGGTTACTCCAATCTCCATATCGACTCTGAGAGCACATCGAACGATTTCCTCGTAGCTATTGAAGTCCCTTATGGCTAACGCCCTTCGAAGACTTGGTTTTAAGCCACTAAAGAATCGATCGATCTTACTCTCAGGTTGGATAATAATACCAGAAGCGTACCTTGCAAGTCTTGTAAAATTTGCTTCATAGGTACCAACAGATTCATCATCCCTTTGCTTCAGTTCAAGAAACTCTTTCTCCATCTTTGTTCGGAGAATACGAGGGAAGTACTTATTGAAAAATAAGTTCTTGAACTCGTCCCATTCCATAGACTCAATTTCATCCCTTTGCCTCGTATTCTTAACAAGATTCCACCATTGATCAGCATCTCCTTCCAAACGGTACACTGCTAGGATGACTTTATCATGTTCAGAACATTGAAGAACTGAAAATATCTTTTCAGTAGTACTAATCCATTGTTCAGCAACTAATGGATCAGTAGACCCGCTGAAAGAAGGTGGACGCTGCCTCATGAAGGATTCAACAGAATGTTGCTCCCTCCTTTGCTCGTTTGGAAATCCTGCATGATTCATAGCTTGAGAAAGTTGTGTGAGCATGGCTACAAGATTTTGCATTCCAGCTCCCATATCGTTTGGTTGCTCAGGGGTACAATCATTGCATTGCCCATCACATTCCGCATTAACACGGTTCCTTCGGGTTCCAGCCATTGACTAAAACCAAGAAGAATAGTGTGAGCAACACTAATTATAATAGGAAACCACATAATTCAAGAATAAAATTTTCATGCTTATGGTCTTATCCTAGGTTATTCATGGCCATTTCTAAGATTGTGTTCTATGCTTAGACTTATTCTTAGGGTTCTTACTAAGGCTTTCACATCCTAGTTTCCAAAGGATGACTATACCTTTCCTCTGATACCAACTATAACGACCCATACTTTACATACATTGTTAATACTTCAAAATTGAAGCACACTTATTACAACATATGACAAAACCACAAAGGACCGTATAGGTATAGTGTCTTTAGAAACTGGGAAACATAAACAACTGGTTCATAAATCTTCTACAGTGTCTCCCATTTATTTCATCATATATAGGGTCCCTTTTAGCATATTCTACTTAATATCCATCTTCCTGACCTGGGGAAAAGAAAACATAAAATGGTGAGCTCAAATGCTCAGCAAGGGCAAATAAAGGAAATAAAAATCATATCATATCTTTTGAAAATCAAAACCTGCAAAAGAGATCATAATATCTTAACATGGAATAAATCATAGAAGTGAAAATGAGATCCCCAAAATCATAACATAAAACTTGAAACTTTGTGGCATGCACACATAATCATGGAAAATCATTTCTTGTTAGTCATGACTCATCGCCAAGACTATCTTAGTGGACAAAGTCCCTTTCTGAACCGAGTTCACTCCTCGTTTCAGTCCTGTATCACTGAACCGAAATAACCTTCCGTTCCAGCCATGTCTATCTCATGAGATATAAAATCTTTACCCAATGAATTGGAGGGAGATATAGGTCCCACCCATCTTATAATGAATCCTTTCTTATGTGTGCCACATAATCATAAACCATACATCATAGCGTAACCCATGTAATAAAAATGGGATTCTTAAACAAAATGACATTATAAAACAATTCATATACGATAAAGGAATTCATAAAAAATATTTTCATCACAACATAATCAAACCAATGTAATAATAGGGATAAAAACAGAACCCTTTTATTATCTTATATGGAAAATAATTTTGATAAAACACTTGAACTCCATTCTTGAGGAAAATATCCTTTCTTCTTCAAAAACATTTTTCCTTTCATAACATGTCATACGAATTTAAAATAAAAGAAGTTTATTAAAAATAAACTTGAAAACTTGTAAAGGAAGCTTCTTGGAAATAATGTTTTAAAAATCCATTCATGCAGTATAAGTTAAAAAAACATTCTTCGTACTTTTGTCGGAAAAGTCAAAAAGTACCTCGTACGAAAAACGACAAAAGATTCCTTTCATATCTTTTACTAAAAACTCAACGAAGGGTAAAATTGGATATAAACTATTGTAGAAGGATGGAAATAATATTACATATTGAGGGAACATGGATGTGGATGATAAAATACACCCCAGTAATTACCAAAGTAAAAACAATCTCGGATAAAAGTGAGATTGTGATATTTCCCTTACCTTAGGTCCGATTTGCTTTGTTCGTGTCCGAAGCTCCTGTATAATGGTTTAAATAATGTTATTGACTTATTCAAGAATCATAAATATTGATATGATATCATATATGGTCATATTATTAGCTTCTTGTTAGTAATATTTCATTGTTACTTGTTACTCGGGTATTTATAACTTTTTGTTCTTATGCGTGTTTTGTCGAATAAATTATTATTCTTATCTTTAGGTTATAGATAATTCATTTCCAGAATGGTATTAGTGTAGTATATACCATATTCATTCATTCAATTCATTTATATAATCATTATGAAATGAAGATCATGTAGAACGAGTCGCATCACATCGTGGAGACGGTATTCCGTACGTACGCACGAGTGATGATATCGTTCCTATGATCGTGGAATTGTATTGGAGTATATATATATATTATTTCAGTATCAATATTACTTCATAATAATCATATATAGTTACTGATTACACCATTATACCCATCCTTGTAAGGTGATGGTGGAAAATAGATTACACCACGGCGTGGAGACGGTATTCCGTACGTACGCACGCGCGGTGATTTCATTTTTCCGTAGGATGGATAGAAGGTGAATTAGGTTTGTTTCATATTTATAATAACATATAAGTATGTAAGTAATACTGATGTTATTACTTTATCATGAAACAACTAAAGAAGAAGAAGTTGAAGAAGAAAGAAATTGAAAAGATCGGTAATGGATATTACCTCTTCTTTGGAACGCTTCTTTGAATCCTCCACTTAAGGAACTAAGATTGGTCTTTGGAGAAGACCAGGACCTCTAGGATTATTCTAGGGAAGTGTAGATGAGAAAATGGCAGGGGTTGGCCGAGCTTGAGTGCTCAATTTGGTGTGAGGAGGAGGGGGAGGAGGTGCCCTTTTATAAGGGAGGAGAGGGGCACCTTAGGAATATCTCAAAATATTATTTTATATTAAAGTCAAAATCGGTTTATAATGGTTCCAAAGGGTCTTATTTCGAAGATAAAGTGGGGATGGGTCGAAATCCTATCAACCAATATGATTTAGACAAGTTTAGGGTATTATTTTAACCTTATCAATTAGATTTAACTCTAAGTTAATTATTTTAACTTTTACCGTGTCTTTTTGTTTTCCTTCACTATATGGTTAATACACTTACTATAACATGCCAAACGAACCCCAAATTGTTTATTATTAATATATATATCCTTATCTAAGTCATTTGTCCGCACCTTAGATTTTTAGGAATAAAATAACAATTAATAATATAATATTTGATTTAAAAACTATTTTGTGTCAATTTTGACACTATTTGATATATGATTTGTTTGAAAGTTATAACAGAATTATATGTTCGAACCAAGTTGATTAAATCAACACTAATATATCATAGTAACCTAGAAAATTAGTGGAATTCATAAAAAGTCTCAAATTACATTTATTTTGGTGTTTATAACATCAATTATGTCAATATTTCATTAATAAGATAATTACTGCATCATCATTATGTCATAAATAAATTAAATTATTTAATGTTTAAAAATTACAAATAAAATATCATCATGTAGGAAATCTTTTTATATTTCTAATGAATATTTACAATTGAATTTATCTTATGTATAACCCCATATTAAAAATTATTTACTTATTAAACTTTGATTTTAACTATTTTAACCCTTCTTTAAATAAATTAATAATAAATGTCCTAATCTAATCCAAGTGGGCCTAAATGGTCATATTTTATTCCTAAGTTTATTTTTGGTCGAATTACACTTGTCCAATAGAATTAGGACATGTGTTAGGGTAATATTGATATCATATTTACCCATAGTTACCCTATTTACTATTAACCGCGGTAAAAATAGTAAAAAGTTACTATTCACCAAAAAATTATTTTCATCTCATTGAACCACATTTTAGTCCTTGATATTAACCGTGTCTCTTGGATTTTCGAAATTCCATTCACAGAAGCGGTAAAATTAAGTTTTATGCAAAATTCAGTTTTTAACCTACCACTTAGTGGTTTCACTATTCATCAAAAATTGAAAGTTTTCAGAAAAATACCAAAATTTCACCCTAGGCTAATTTCGATATTCTGAGTCCAAAAATGAAGTCCATTTTGAAAAATAAAATTTATAAAATTTCAAAAAGTGGTTATTACTATTCATAACGGCTAGTTTTAATAGCATATTGTTGTTTAGTGAAACTCGATATTGCGTACGACGCAAGCTATCGAGGAAGGTCGCGATTGCGTGTAAAGCAAGTCAAGCAGGTGTTGCGTAGAAAAAGATTCCTTTGATAATTTATATAACATAAAAGTCTCGGGTGTTACATTCTACCCCCCTTAAAAGAATTTCGCCCTCGAAATTCATCACTTTGTAACAAACAGATGAGGATACTTCTCCCTCATCATATCCTCAAGCTCCCATGTAGCTTCTTCAAGTTGGTGGTTCCTCCATAAAACTTTCACCAAGCGAGTGGTCTTGTTTCGTAGGACTTTTTCGCTACGATCCAGAATCTCTATCGGCTGTTCTTCATAAGAAAGATCTTGCTCCAGCGGTACAACTTCTGAGATGAGTACATGTGAAGGATCTGGTATGTACTTTCTCAGGAGAGATACATGGAACACATCGTGAACTTGAGAGAGATTCGGTGGAAGCGCCAATCGGTAAGCTACCTTCCCAACACGATCCAGTATTTCGAAAGGACCGATATATCTAGGGCTCAACTTCCCCTTCTTTCCAAATCTCATAACCCTCTTCCAGGGAGATATTCGTAAGAACACTTTATCACCCACTTCAAACTCTAGGTCTTTTCTTCGGTTGTCGGCATAGCTTTTCTGTCGACTCTGAGCTGCTCTTATGTGTTGTTGAATAGATCTGACCTTTTCTGCCATTTCATCAACGAGATCAGGTCCTAATAGCTTTCTTTCCCCAACTTCATCCCAGCAAGTTGGAGTCCTGCATTTCTTTCCATAGAGAGCTTCATAAGGATCCATCTGAATACTGGAGTGAAAGCTATTATTATAAGAAAATTCTACCAAAGGTAGGTGTTGATCCCAACCTCCTTTGAAATCCATAGAGCAAGCTCTCAATATATCTTCTAGGGTTTGAATTGTTCTCTCAGACTGACCGTCTGTCTGGGGATGATAAGCAGTGCTGAAACTCAACTCTGTATCCAGAGTATGCTGAAGACTTCGCCAGAACTTCGAGGTAAATCTCGGATCCCGATCAGATATAATAGAAAGTGGTACTCCATGCAATTTTACCACTTCCTTTACATATATCCTGGCAAGCTGATCTAGAGAGAAATCCTCTCTAATAGGAATGAAGTGTGCAGACTTTGTGAGACGATCAACTATGACCCAGATAGCATTATTGCCTTTGGATGTTTTAGGAAGTCCTGTGACAAAGTCCATAGTGATGTTTTCCCATTTCCATTCGGGTATGGGTAATGGTTGTAACATCCCCTTAGACTTCTGTCTCTCAGCTTTAACTTGTTGACAAACCAAGCATCGAGAGACATATTCAGCAACATCTCTTTTCATGCCATCCCACCAGAAGTACTCTTTCAGGTCCCTATACATCTTCGTGCTTCCAGGATGAATAGAGAATGAAGAACTATGAGCCTCATCCAGCAGCTCTTTCTTTAATTCGGGGATGGGAGGAACACAAACCCGATTCCTGAACTTTATTATCCCATCACAATCAAGGTTGAATTCAGGAACATTTCTCACCTTCTTTTGTAACTCGACATCTTCTTTCTGTGCCTCTTTAATCTTCACATGTATAGATGGTTGAACATTCATTTGAGAAAGATAAGATTTTTCCCCTTCCATTATAATTCCAAGATCCATCCTTTGTAAATCCATAAATATTGGATCTTTTGTGATCCTCATCATGGATAAACTAGCATGGTCTTGTCGACTTAATGCATCTGCCACCTTTTTTGCTTTCCCAGGGTGGTAATGGATTGAGCAGTCATAATCCTTAATCAGCTCCAACCATCTTCTTTGACGCATATTCAACTCCTTTTGTGTGAAAATATACTTTAAACTTTTATGATCAGTATAAATATCACACCTTTCACCATAAAGGTAATGCCTCCAAATCTTTAATGCAAAGATTACTGCAGCCAACTCCAAATCATGTGTTGGGTAATTTTGCTCATGGATTTTCAACTGTCGTGAGGCATAAGCTATCACCATATCATTTTGCATAAGAACACACCCCAATCCCTTCTTGGATGCATCACTGTAGATCACAAACCTTTCTCCACTACAAGGCAGTGTGAGCACAGGTGCACTGGATAACCTTCTTTTCAACTCCTTGAAATTATCTTCACATTCCTCTGTCTAGACAAACTTAACTCCTTTCCGAGTCAACTTGGTGAGTGGATTAGATAATCGTGAAAAATCTTTTACAAAACGTCGATAATATCCAGCCAAACCAAGAAAACTTCAGATCTCAGTTACTGTTGTTGGTCTTGACCATCTTTCGATAACCTCTGTTTTTGCTGGATCCACAGATATCCCCTCTTTTGAGATTATATGACCCAAAAATGCAACTTTTTGAAGCCAAAATTCACACTTGGTAAATTTGGCATAAAGCTTCTCCTTTCTCAGGGTCTTCAATATAATTCTCAAGTGATCTTCATGCTCTTCCTTGCTCTTTGAATAGACAAGAATATCGTCTATAAAGACTACCACAAATTGATCAAGATAGTCTCTAAAGACTCTATTCATTAGATCCATGAAGATAGCAGGGGCATTAGTAAGACCAAATGGCATCACTATAAATTCATAGTGTCCATACCTTGTACGGAAAGCCGTCTTTGGTATATCCTCCCTTTTGACCCTTAATTGATGATACCCTGAACGAAGATCAATCTTGGAAAAGTATTGAGCTCCGCGTAGTTGGTCAAATAAGTCATCAATGCGTGGGAGAGGATATTTGTTCTTGATAGTGATCTTGTTAAGTTCTCGATAATCAATGCAGAGTCTCATTGATCCATCTTTCTTCTTAAAAAATAGAACAGGTGCTCCCCAAGGTGACGCACTAGGGCGTATGAATCCCTTATCAAGATTCTCTTGGAGTTGCTTCTTCAATTCCTGCAACTCAATTGGGGCCATTCTATAAGGTGTCTTTGAAATAGGCAAAGCACCCGGTACGAGTTCTATTGAAAACTCAACTTCACGATTTGGTGGAAGACCCGGCAATTCCTCCGGAAAGACATCATCAAACTCCCGTACAATGGGCATATTCTTAATCGTGAGTTTCTCACCAACCATTTGAGATAAATAACCTTCATTTAGTGGAATCAATACCCATAAAATGGAAGAAATTTCCACTGGAAGGTTATGTTCATCCTTGCATTGATAGACGATCGTAGATTGATCTGGAATATGAAATGTGACTTACCTTATTTGGCAATTGATATGAGCTCCATGTAGAGAAAGCCAATCCATGCCAAGAATCACATCAAATTCCACTAAAGGAAGGATCACAAGATTTGCAGGAAGCACTTTCCCACAAACTTCGATCGGAGAAGAATTATAAACTTTTGATGCGATTGATGTGCCATTAGGTGTTGTCACAGCTAACTCAACATCTAATTGTTGAGGTAATAAGGTGATACCCTTAGAAAAGTCTTCAGAAATAAAAGAGTGGGTGGATCCAGAATCAAATAAAACATTTTCTACTTTAGAGTGGATGGTAAGTGTACCTTTCACCACATCGTTATCGTACTCCACATCGCTGATAGAAATTGCATGTGACATTCCTTTGTCTTTAGCCTTAAGATTTTGTTGACGTCGACCATCATCATCAACCCTTGGATTTGGGCATTGATTGGCATAATGCCTCATCTCCTTGCACTTGAAACATTGAAGTGTAGTAGGTTCATTCTGTGTATCCCTTCCTTTGTTTGCATCATTAGACATCTTCTTCCCATTATCACGGCATTCAAATGCCCGATGACCTTCCTTTCCACATTTAAAACATTTACTTGTCCCTTTAAGACAACTCCCTCCATGTTTCTTTCCACATTTTGAGCATAAGGAAAAGCTCATCTTCTTTTCCGTGTGCTCTTTAGATTTTTCTTTGAATTCCATCTTCCTCTTCTTATCAAACCCATGTGACTGATGGGTTACTCCAATCTCCATCTCGACTTTGAGAGCACATCGAACGATTTCCTCGTAGCTATTGAAGTCCCTTATGGCTAACGCCCTTCGAAGACTTGGTTTTAAGCCACTAAAGAATCGATCGATCTTACTCTCAGGTTGGATAATAATACCAGAAGCGTACCTTGCAAGTCTTGTAAAATTTGCTTCATAGGTACCAACAGATTCATCATCCCTTTGCTTCAGTTCAAGAAACTCTTTCTCCATCTTTGTTCGGAGAATACGAGGGAAGTACTTATTGAAAAATAAGTTCTTGAACTCGTCCCATTCCATAGACTCAATTTCATCCCTTTGCCTCGTATTCTTAACAAGATTCCACCATTGATCAGCATCTCCTTCCAAACGGTACACTGCTAGGATGACTTTATCATGTTCAGAACATTGAAGAACTGAAAATATCTTTTCAGTAGTACTAATCCATTGTTCAGCAACTAATGGATCAGTAGACCCGCTGAAAGAAGGTGGACGCTGCCTCATGAAGGATTCAACAGAATGTTGCTCCCTCCTTTGCTCGTTTGGAAATCCTGCATGATTCATAGCTTGAGAAAGTTGTGTGAGCATGGCTACAGGATTTTGCATTCCAGCTCCCATATCGTTTGGTTGCTCAGGGGGACAATCATTGCATTGCCCATCACATTCCGCATTAACACAGTTCCTTCGGGTTCCAGCCATTGACTAAAACCAAGAAGAATAGTGTGAGCAACACTAATTATAATAGGAAACCACATAATTCAAGAATAAAATTTTCATGCTTATGGTCTTATCCTAGGTTATTCATGGCCATTTCTAAGATTGTGTTCTATGCTTAGACTTATTCTTAGGGTTCTTACTAAGGCTTTCACATCCTAGTTTCCAAAGGTTGACTATACCTTTCCTCTGATACCAACTATAACGACCCATACTTTACATACATTGTTAATACTTCAAAATTGAAGCACACTTATTACAACATATGACAAAACCACAAAGGACCGTATAGGTATAGTGTCTTTAGAAACTGGGAAACATAAACAACTGGTTCATAAATCTTCTACAGTGTCTCCCATTTATTTCATCATATCTAGGGTCCCTTTTAGCATATTCTACTTAATATCCATCTTCCTGACCTGGGGAAAAGAAAACATAAAAGGGTGAGCTCAAATGCTCAGCAAGGGCAAATAAAGGAAATAAAAATCATATCATATCTTTTGAAAATCAAAACCTGCAAAAGAGATCATAATATCTTAACATGGAATAAATCATAGAAGTGAAAATGAGATCCCCAAAATCATAACATAAAACTTGAAACTTTGTGGCATGCACACATAATCATGGAAAATCATTTCTTGTTAGTCATGACTCATCGCCAAGACTATCTTAGTGGACAAAGTCCCTTTCTGAACCGAGTTCACTCCTCGTTTCAGTCCTGTATCACTGAACCGAAATAACCTTCCGTTCCAGCCATGTCTATCTCATGAGATATAAAATCTTTACCCAATCCATTGGAGGGAGATATAGGTCCCACCCATCTTATAATGAATCCTTTCTTATGTGTGCCACATAATCATAAACCATACATCATAGCGTAACCCATGTAATAAAAATGGGATTCTTAAAAAACATGACATTATAAAACAATTCATATACGATAAAGGAATTCATAAAAAATATTTTCATCACAACATAATCAAACCAATGTAATAATAGGGATAAAAACAGAACCCTTTTATTATCTTAGATGGAAAATAATTTTGATAAAACACTTGAACTCCATTCTTGAGGAAAATATCCTTTCTTCTTCAAAAACATTTTTCCTTTCATAACATGTCATACGACTTTAAAATAAAAGAAGTTTATTAAAAATAAACTTGAAAACTTGTAAAGGAAGCTTCTTGGAAATAATGTTTTAAAAATTCATTCATGCCGTATAAGTTAAAAAAACATTCTTCGTACTTTTGTCGGAAAAGTCAAAAAGTACCTCGTACGAAAAACGACAAAAGATTCCTTTCATATCTTTTACTAAAAACTCAACGAAGGGTAAAATTGGATATAAACTATTGTAGAAGGATGGAAATAATATTACATATTGAGGGAACATGGATGTGGATGATAAAATACACCCCAGTAATTACCAAAGTAAAAACAATCTCGGATAAAAGTGAGATTGTGATATTTCCCTTACCTTAGGTCCGATTTGCTTTGTTCGTGTCCGAAGCTCCTGTATAATGGTTTAAATAATGTTATTGACTTATTCCAGAATCATAAATATTGATATGATATCATATATGGTCATATTATTAGCTTCTTGTTAGTAATATTTCATTGTTACTTGTTACTCGGGTCTTTATAACTTTTTGTTCTTATGCGTGTTTTGTCGAATAAATTCTTATTCTTATCTTTAGGTTATAGATAATTCATTTCCAGAATGGTATTAGTGTAGTATATACCATATTCATTCATTCAATTAATTTATATAATCATTATGAAATGAAGATCATGTAGAACGAGTCGCATCACATCGTGGAGACGGTATTCCGTACGTACGCACGAGTGATGATATCGTTCCTATGATCGTGGAATTGTATTGGAGTATATATATATATTATTTCAGTATCAATATTACTTCATAATAATCATATATAGTTACTGATTACACCATTATACCCATCCTTGTAAGGTGATGGTGGAAAATAGATTACACCACGGCGTGGAGACGGTATTCCGTACGTACGCACGCGCGGTGATTTCATTTTTCCGTAGGATGGATAGAAGGTGAATTAGGTTTGTTTCATATTTATAATAAAATATCAGTATGTAAGTAATACTGATGTTATTACTTTATCATGAAACAACTAAAGAAGAAGAAGTTGAAGAAGAAAGAAATTGAAAAGATCGGTAATGGATATTACCTCTTCTTTGGAACGCTTCTTTGAATCCTCCACTTAAGGAACTAAGATTGGTCTTTGGAGAAGACCAGGACCTCTAGGATTATTCTAGGGAAGTGGAGAGGAGAAAATGTCAGGGGTTGGCCGAGCTTGAGTGCTCAATTTGGTGTGAGGAGGAGGGGGAGGAGGTGCCCTTTTATAAGGGAGGAGAGGGGCACCTTAGGAATATCTCAAAATATTATTTTATATTAAAGTCAAAATCGGTTTATAATGGTTCCAAAGGGTCTTATTTCGAAGCTAAAGTGGGGATGGGTCGAAATCCTATCAACCAATAGGATTTAGACAAGTTTAGGGTATTATTTTAACCTTATCAATTAGATTTAACTCTAAGTTAATTATTTTAACTTTTACCGTGTCTTTTTGTTTTCCTTCACTATATGGTTAATACACTTACTATAACATGCCAAACGAACCCCAAATTGTTTATTATTAATATATATATCCTTATCTAAGTCATTTGGCCGAACCTTAGATTTTTAGGAATAAAATAACAATTAATAATATAATATTTGATTTAAAAACTATTTTGTGTCAATTTTGACACTATTTGATATATGATTTGTTTGAAAGTCATAACAGAATTATATGTTCGAACCAAGTTGATTAAATCAACAATAATATATCATAGTAACATATAAAATTAGTGTAATTCATAAAAAGTCTCAAATTACATTTATTTGGGTGTTTATAACATCAATTATGTCAATATTTCATTAATAAGATAATTACTGCATCATCATTATGTCATAAATAAATTAAATTATTTAATGTCTAAAAATTACAAATAAAATATCATCATGTAGGAAATCTTTTTAGCTTTCTAGTGAATATTTACAATTGAATTTATCTTATGTATAACCCCATATTAAAAATGATTTACTTATTAAACTTTGATTTTAACTATTTTAACCCTTCTTTAAATAAATTAATAATAAATGTCCTAATCTAATCCAAGTGGGCCTAAATGGTCATATTTTATTCCTAAGTTTGTTTTTGGTCGAATTACACTTGTCCAATAGAATTAGGACATGTGTTAGGGTAATATTGATATCATATTTACCCATAGTTACCCTATTTACTATTAACCGCGGTAAAAATAGTAAAAAGTTACTATTCACCAAAAAATTATTTTCATCTCATTGAACCACATTTTAGTCCTTGATATTAACCGTGTCTCTCGGATTTTCGAAATTCCATTCACAGAAGCGGTAAAATTAAGTTTTATGCAAAATTCAGTTTTTAACCTACCACTTAGTGGTTTCACTATTCATCAAAAATTGAAAGTTTTCAGAAAAATACCAAAATTTCACCCTAGGCTAATTTCGATATTCTGAGTCCAAAAATGAAGTCCATTTTGAAAAATAAAATTTATAAAATTTCAAAAAGTGGTTATTACTATTCATAATGGCTAGTTTTAATAGCATATTGTTGTTTAGTGAAACTCGATATTGCGTACGACGCAAGCTATCGAGGAAGGTCGCGATTGCGTGTAAAGCAAGTCAAGCAGGTGTTGCGTAGAAAAAGATTCCTTTGATAATTTATATAACATAAAAGTCTCGGGTGTTACATTCTACCCCCCTTAAAAGAATTTCGCCCTCGAAATTCATCACTTTGTAACAAACAGATGAGGATACTTCTCCCTCATCATATCCTCAAGCTCCCATGTAGCTTCTTCAAGTTGGTGGTTCCTCCATAAAACTTTCACCAAGCGAGTGGTCTTGTTTCGTAGGACTTTTTTGCTACGATCCAGAATCTCTATCGGCTGTTCTTCATAAGAAAGATCTTACTCCAGTGGTACAACTTCTGAGCTGAGTACATGTGAAGGATCTAGTATGTACTTTCTCAGGAGAGATACATGGAACACATCGTGAACTTGAGAGAGATTCGGTGGAAGCGCCAATCGGTAAGCTACCTTCCCAACACGATCCAGTATTTCGAAAGGACCGATATATCTAGGGCTCAACTTCCCCTTCTTTCCAAATCTCATAACCCTCTTCCAGGGAGATATTCGTAAGAACACTTTATCACCCACTTCAAACTCTAGGTCTTTTCTTCGGTTGTCGGCATAGCTTTTCTGTCGACTCTGAGCTGCTCTTATGTGTGGTTGAATAGATCTGACCTTTTCTGCCATTTCATCAACGAGATCAGGTCCTAATAGCTTTCTTTCCCCAACTTCATCCCAGCAAGTTGGAGTCCTGCATTTCTTTCCATAGAGAGCTTCATAAGGAGACATCTGAATACTGGAGTGAAAGCTATTATTATAAGAAAATTCTACCAAAGGTAGGTGTTGATCCCAACCTCCTTTGAAATCCATAGAGCAAGCTCTCAACATATCTTCTAGGGTTTGAATTGTTCTCTCAGACTGACCGTCTGTCTGGGGATGATAAGCAGTGCTGAAACTCAACTCTGTATCCAGAGTATGCTGAAGACTTCGCCAGAACTTCGAGGTAAATCTCGGATCCCGATCAGATATAATAGAAAGTGGTACTCCATGCAATTTTACCACTTCCTTTACATATATCCTGGCAAGCTGATCTAGAGAGAAATCCTCTCTAATAGGAATGAAGTGTGCAGACTTTGTGAGACGATCAACTATGACCCAGATAGCATTATTGCCTTTGGATGTTTTAGGACGTCCTGTGACAAAGTCCATAGTGATGTTTTCCCATTTCCATTCGGGTATGGGTAATGGTTGTAACATCCCCTTAGACTTCTGTCTCTCAGCTTTAACTTGTTGACAAACCAAGCATCGAGAGACATATTCAGAAACATCTCTTTTCATGCCATCCCACCAGAAGTACTCTTTCAGGTCCCTATACATCTTCGTGCTTCCAGGATGAATAGAGAATGAAGAACTATGAGCCTCATCCAGTAGCTCTTTCTTTAATTCGGGGAATGGGAGGAACACAAACCCGATTCCTGAACTTTATTATCCCATCACAATCAAGGTTGAATTCAGGAACATTTCTCACCTTCTTTTGTAACTCGACATCTTCTTTCTGTGCCTCTTTAATCTTCACATGTATAGATGGTTGAACATTCATTTGAGAAAGATAAGATTTTTCCCCTTCCATTATAATTCCAAGATCCATCCTTTGTAAATCCATAAATATTGGATCTTTTGTGATCCTCATCATGGATAAACTAGCATGGTCTTGTCGACTTAATGCATCTGCCACCTTGTTTGCTTTCCCAGGGTGGTAATGGATTGAGCAGTCATAATCCTTAATCAGCTCCAACCATCTTCTTTGACGCATATTCAACTCCTTTTGTGTGAAAATATACTTTAAACTTTTATGATCAGTATAAATATCACACCTTTCACCATAAAGGTAATGCCTCCAAATCTTTAATGCAAAGATTACCGCAGCCAACTCCAAATCATGTGTTGGGTAATTTTTCTCATGGATTTTCAACTGTCGTGAGGCATAAGCTATCACCATATCATTTTGCATAAGAACACACCCCAATCCCTTCTTGGATGCATCACTGTAGATCACAAACCTTTCTCCACTACAAGGCAGTGTGAGCACAGGTGCACTGGATAACCTTCTTTTCAACTCCTTGAAATTCTCTTCACATTCCTCTGTCCAGACAAACTTAACTCCTTTCCGAGTCAACTTGGTGAGTGGATTAGATAATCGTGAAAAATCTTTTACAAAACGTCGATAATATCCAGCCAAACCAAGAAAACTTCGGATCTCAGTTACTGTTGTTGGTCTTGACCATCTTTCGATAACCTCTGTTTTTGCTGGATCCACAGATATCCCCTCTTTTGAGATTATATGACCCAAAAATGCAACTTTTTGAAGCCAAAATTCACACTTGGTAAATTTGGCATAAAGCTTCTCCTTTCTCAGGGTCTTCAATATAATTCTCAAGTGATCTTCATGCTCTTCCTTGCTCTTTGAATAGACAAGAATATCGTCTATAAAGACTACCACAAATTGATCAAGATAGTCTCTAAAGACTCTATTCATTAGATCCATGAAGATAGCAGGGGCATTAGTAAGACCAAATGGCATCACTATAAATTCATCGTGTCCATACCTTGTACGGAAAGCCGTCTTTGGTATATCCTCCCTTTTGACCCTTAATTGATGATACCCTGAACGAAGATCAATCTTGGAAAAGTATTGAGCTCCGCGTAGTTGGTCAAATAAGTCATCAATGCGTGGGAGAGGATATTTGTTCTTGATAGTGATCTTGTTAAGTTCTCGATAATCAATGCAGAGTCTCATTGATCCATCTTTCTTCTTAAAAAATAGAACAGGTGCTCCCCAAGGTGACGCACTAGGGCGTATGAATCCCTTATCAAGATTCTCTTGGAGTTGCTTCTTCAATTCCTGCAACTCAATTGGGGCCATTCTATAAGGTGTCTTTGAAATAGGCAAAGCACCCGGTACGAGTTCTATTGAAAACTCAACTTCACGATTTGGTGGAAGACCCGACAATTCCTCCGGAAAGACATCATCAAACTCCCGTACAATGGGAATATTCTTAATCGTGAGTTTCTCACCAACCATTTGAGATAAATAACCTTCATTTAGTGGAATCAAAACCCATAAAATGGAAGAAATTTCCACTGGAAGGTTATGTTCATCCTTGCATTGATAGACGATCGTAGATTGATCTGGAATATGAAATGTGACTTCCCTTCTTTGGCAATTGATATGAGCTCCATGTAGAGAAAGCCAATCCATGCCAAGAATCACATCAAATTCCACTAAAGGAAGGATCACAAGATTTGCAGGAAGCACTTTCCCACAAACTTCGATCGGAGAAGAATTATAAACTTTTGATGCGATTGATGTGCCATTAGGTGTTGTCACAGCTAACTCAACATCTAATTTTTGAGGTAATAAGGTGATACCCTTAGAAAAGTATTCAGAAATAAAAGAGTGGGTGGATCCAGAATCAAATAAAACATTTGCTACTTTAGAGTGGATGGTAAGTGTACCTTTCACCACATCGTTATCGTACTCCACATCGCTGATAGAAATTGCATGTGACTTTCCTTTGTCCTTAGCCTTAAGATTTTGTTGACGTCGACCATCATCATCAACCCTTGGATTTGGGCATTGATTGGCATAATGCCCCATCTCCTTGCACTTGAAACATTGACGTGTAGTAGGTTCATTCTGTGTATCCCTTCCTTTGTTTGCATCATTAGACATCTTCTTCCCATTATCACGGCATTCAAATGCCCGATGACCTTCCTTTCCACATTTAAAACATTTACTTGTCCCTTTAAGACAACTCCCTCCATGTTTCTTTCCACATTTTGAGCATAAGGAAAATCTCATCTTCTTTTCCGTGTGCTCTTTAGATTTTTCTTTGAATTCCATCTTCCTCTTCTTATCAAACCCATGTGACTGATGGGTTACTCCAATCTCCATCTCGACTTTGAGAGCACATCGAACGATTTCCTCGTAGCTATTGAAGTCCCTTATGGCTAACGCCCTTCGAAGACTTGGTTTTAAGCCACTAAAGAATCGATCGATCTTACTCTCAGGTTGGATAATAATACCAGAAGCGTACCTTGCAAGTCTTGTAAAATTTGCTTCATAGGTACCAACAGATTCATCATCCCTTTGCTTCAGTTCAAGAAACTCTTTCTCCATCTTTGTTCGGAGAATACGAGGGAAGTACTTATTGAAAAATAAGTTCTTGAACTCGTCCCATTCCATAGACTCAATTTCATCCCTTTGCCTCGTATTCTTAACAAGATTCCACCATTGATCAGCATCTCCTTCCAAACGGTACACTGCTAGGATGACGTTATCATGTTCAGAACATTGAAGAACTGAAAATATCTTTTCAGTAGTACTAATCCATTGTTCAGCAACTAATGGATCAGTAGACCCGCT
This sequence comes from Viscum album, assembly GCA_963277665.1. Taxonomy (NCBI): domain Eukaryota; kingdom Viridiplantae; phylum Streptophyta; class Magnoliopsida; order Santalales; family Viscaceae; genus Viscum; species Viscum album. The sequence continues at coordinate 1,317,056,863 of OY728119.1, read as the reverse complement.
GAAAGAAGGTGGACGCTGCCTCATGAAGGATTCAACAGAATGTTGCTCCCTCCTTTGCTCGTTTGGAAATCCTGCATGATTCATAGCTTGAGAAAGTTGTGTGAGCATGGCTACAAGATTTTGCATTCCAGCTCCCATATCGTTTGGTTGCTCAGGGGGACAATCATTGCATTGCCCATCACATTCCGCATTAACACGGTTCCTTCGGGTTCCATCCATTGACTAAAACCAAGAAGAATAGTGTGAGCAACACTAATTATAATAGGAAACCACATAATTCAAGAATAAAATTTTCATGCTTATGGTCTTATCCTAGGTTATTCATAGCCATTTCTAAGATTGTGTTCTATGCTTAGACTTATTCTTAGGGTTCTTACTAAGGCTTTCACATCCTAGTTTCCAAAGGTTGACTATACCTTTCCTCTGATACCAACTATAACGACCCATACTTTACATACATTGTTAATACTTCAAAATTGAAGCACACTTATTACAACATATGACAAAACCACAAAGGACCGTATAGGTATAGTGTCTTTAGAAACTGGGAAACATAAACAACTGGTTCATAAATCTTCTACAGTGTCTCACATTTATTTCATCATATCTAGGGTCCCTTTTAGCATATTCTACTTAATATCCATCTTCCTGACCTGGGGAAAAGAAAACATAAAAGGGTGAGCTCAAATGCTCAGCAAGGGCAAATAAAGGAAATAAAAATCATATCATATCTTTTGAAAATCAAAACCTGCAAAAGAGATCATAATATCTTAACATGGAATAAATCATAGAAGTTAAAATGAGATCCCCAAAATCATAACATAAAACTTGAAACTTTGTGGAATGCACACATAATCATGGAAAATCATTTCTTGTTAGTCATGACTCATCGCCAAGACTATCTTAGTGGACAAAGTCCCTTTCTGAACCGAGTTCACTCCTCGTTTCAGTCCTGTATCACTTAACCGAAATAACCTTCCGTTCCAGCCATGTCTATCTCATGAGATATAAAATCTTTACCCAATGCATTGGAGGGAGATATAGGTCCCACCCATCTTATAATTAATCCTTTCTTATGTGTGCCACATAATCATAAACCATACATCATAGCGTAACCCATGTAATAAAAATGGGATTCTTAAACAACATGACATTATAAAACAATTCATATACGATAAAGGAATTCATAAAAAATATTTTCATCACAACATAATCAAACCAATGTAATAATAGGGATAAAAACAGAACCCTTTTATTATCTTAGATGGAAAATAATTTTGATAAAACACTTGAACTCCATTCTTGAGGAAAATATCCTTTCTTCTTCAAAAACATTTTTCCTTTCATAACATGTCATACGACTTTAAAATAAAATAAGTTTATTAAAAATAAACTTGAAAACTTGTAAAGGAAGCTTCTTGGAAATAATGTTTTAAAAATCCATTCATGTCGTATAAGTTAAAAAAACATTCTTCGTACTTTTGTCGGAAAAGTCAAAAAGTACCTCGTACGAAAAACGACAAAAGATTCCTTTCATATCTTTTACTAAAAACTCAACGAAGGGTAAAATTGGATATAAACTATTGTATAAGGATGGAAATAATATTACATATTGAGGGAACATGGATGTGGATGATAAAATACACCCCCGTAATTACCAAAGTAAAAACAATCTCGGATAAAAGTGAGATTGTGATATTTCCCTTACCTTAGGTCCGATTTGCTTTGTTCGTGTCCGAAGCTCCTGTATAATGGTTTAAATAATGTTATTGACTTATTCAAGAATCATAAATATTGATATGATATCATATATGGTCATATTATTAGCTTCTTGTTAGTAATATTTCATTGTTACTTGTTACTCGGGTCTTTATAACTTTTTGTTCTTATGCGTGTTTTGTCGAATAAATTATTATTCTTATCTTTAGGTTATAGATAATTCATTTACAGAATGGTATTAGTGTAGTATATACCATATTCATTCATTCAATTCATTTATATAATCATTATGAAATGAAGATCATGTAGAACGAGTCGCATCACATCGTGGAGACGGTATTTCGTACGTACGCACGAGTGATGATATCGTTCCTATGATCGTGGAATTGTATTGGAGTATATATATATATTATTTAAGTATCAATATTACTTCATAATAATCATATATAGTTACTGATTACACCATTATACCCATCCTTGTAAGGTGATGGTGGAAAATAGATTACACCACGGCGTGGAGACGGTATTCCGTACGTACGCACGTGCGGTGATTTCATTTTTCCGTAGGATGGATAGAAGGTGAATTAGGTTTGTTTCATATTTATAATAACATATCAGTATGTAAGTAATACTGATGTTATTACTTTATCATGAAACAACTAAAGAAGAAGAAGTTGAAGAAGAAAGAAATTGAAAAGATCGGTAATGGATATTACCTCTTCTTTGGAACGCTTCTTTGAATCCTCCACTTAAGGAACTAAGATTGGTCTTTGGAGAAGACCAGGACCTCTAGGATTATTCTAGGGAAGTGGAGAGGAGAAAATGGCAGGGGTTGGCCGAGCTTGAGTGCTCAATTTGGTGTGAGGAGGAGGCGGAGGAGGTGCCCTTTTATAAGGGAGGAGAGGGGCACCTTAGGAATATCTCAAAATATTATTTTATATTAAAGTCAAAATCGGTTTATAATGGTTCCAAAGGGTCTTATTTCGAAGATAAAGTGGGGATGGGTCGAAATCCTATCAACCAATAGGATTTATAGAAGTTTAGGGTATTATTTTAACCTTATCAATTAGATTTAACTCTAAGTTAATTATTTTAACTTTTACCGTGTCTTTTTGGTTTCCTTCACTATATGGTTAATACACTTACTATAACATGCCAAACGAACCCCAAATTGTTTATTATTAATATATATATCCTTATCTAAGTCATTTTTCCAAACCTTAGATTTTTAGGAATAAAATAACAATTAATAATATAATATTTGATTTAAAAACTATTTTGTGTCAATTTTGACACTATTTGATATATGATTTGTTTGAAAGTCATAACAGAATTATATGTTCGAACCAAGTTGATTAAATCAACACTAATATATCATAGTAACATAGAAAATTAGTGGAATTCATAAAAAGTCTCAAATTACATTTATTTTGGTGTTTATAACATCAATTATGTCAATATTTCATTAATAAGATAATTACTGCATCATCATTATGTCATAAATAAATTAAATTATTTAATGTCTAAAAATTACAAATAAAATATCATCATGTAGGAAATCTTTTTAGCTTTCTAATGAATATTTACAATTGAATTTATCTTATGTATAACCCCATATTAAAAATGATTTACTTATTAAACTTTGATTTTAACTATTTTAACCCTTCTTTAAATAAATTAATAATAAATGTCCTAATCTAATCAAAGTGGGCCTAAATGGTCATATTTTATTCCTAAGTTTGTTTTTGGTCGAATTACACTTGTCCAATAGAATTAGGACATGTGTTAGGGTAATATTGATATCATATTTACCCATAGTTACCCTATTTACTATTAACCGCGGTAGAAATAGTAAAAAGTTACTATTCACCAAAAAATTATTTTCATCTCATTGAACCACATTTTAGTCCTTGATATTAACCGTGTCTCTCGGATTTTCGAAATTCCATTCACAGAAGCGGTAAAATTAAGTTTTATGCAAAATTCAGTTTTTAACCTACCACTTAGTGGTTTCACTATTCATCAAAAATTGAAAGTTTTCAGAAAAATACCAAAATTTCACCCTAGGCTAATTTCGATATTCTGAGTCCAAAAATGAAGTCCATTTTGAAAAATAAAATTTATAAAATTTCAAAAAGTGGTTATTACTATTCATAACGGCTAGTTTTAATAGCATATTGTTGTTTAGTGAAACTCGATATTGCGTACGACGCAAGCTATCGAGGAAGGTCGCGATTGCGTGTAAAGCAAGTCAAGCAGGTGTTGCGTAGAAAAAGATTCCTTTGATAATTTATATAACATAAAAGTCTCGGGTGTTACATGTATGTTGGGCATATAAGTCACCTGTATTCTACATCTCAGGATGTAATCTCAAGGGAGGTATATTAAGGAATGAAACCCAAATTATCCCATGTTCATCATGAGGTAATGATTCCAGGGCCATAAATAAATCATGGAATTTTACCTAAGGCATTCCATAACTATGCATAGGGTAGATGTTTTTTAGGTCAAAAGTTATACATCCTATAGAGAAGGATTGAGAAATCTGGTTGAGATGGATCAAGGAATGATTTTAATATCTTGAGGAGAAAGGCATGAGGATTATGTATTTTGGGGACATAATGGATGGATTAAAATTTCCCATGGAGATGGATTAGGTCACACGTTTAATGCCTCCTGGAAATGGTCACGAGGTAAATGTTTTGTGGGTACATGATGGATTGTTGAATATTCCCCATAGATATGGATCATATAAGGGCTTCCCATTGAGGGAAGATGTCACACCAATGATTGTGACTGATAATTCCCCTTGGGGGGAACCCTATATTGATGGATTAGAACACCCCTTAAGGAATATTTGGGAGATATTACCCTAAGTGAAAAGATGTCACACCTAGGTTGACTGGTGAGAATTCCCCCTTAAAGTTAACCCTATATGGATGGATAAGAGAACCCCTTGTGATAGATATGAAAGGTTAATCAGAACACCCCATTAGTTTGACCAAGGAGGTGTGTCCCCAGGAGGGAATATGTGAAACTTGGGTTGACCATTGGTTGGGATACCCCTTGTGGTAGACCATAGAGGTTGATTTCAACACCCCTTATGGAAGACTAGGAAGGTACATCCCTAGGAGGGAGCACCGAGGTTTACCATTGGTCGAGATTCCCATTGAGATAGACACGAGAGGTTGACTAAGACACCCCTTGAGGCAGATATGAGAGGTATGTCCCTAGGTGGGAGGACCTAGGTTGATCGGTGAGATCACCCCTTGAGTTGAACCCTAGATGGGTAGATCAGAACACCACTTGATATAGATTTAGAAGGTTGGTCAGAATGACCCTCAAGGAGGATCCGAGAGTTACGTCCCCAGGAGGTAGCATATATATTTACCATTGGTTTGGATTGAATCTTAAGGAAGTGTCATACATAACTTGTATAAAATAAAAGGATCACAACCAACATAGTTTTATGCCATATTTTAATTATGTGTGTTAATAAATGACCCAATCATTTTAACCTCATGTGGAAAGGATTCTCATGTCACAAATGGAGCGTCAATGGGGGATGATGTGGGGATTACTCATAATATATTCCCTTCACAAGAGTATTTCTCTTTGTTGGATGGTGTAGGGATTAAACATTGAGTTTCCTAGAGGGTCTCACTCCATGTGAGTGGTAAAAGTGTGATGGTCATCCAATTCCACTCATACATGGATCATTATGTGCTTATCACATAGGTTAATACTACAATTTTACATCATGTTTTGAGGATATTTTCAATAAGTTTAATATCGTAATATAAGAAAGTGGGACTAGGAATTTTTACGTTATGTATCTCGAAAGTGGGGGGTATATACTCCTTACACATTGGGTTTATGTGACCACTACTCATTAACCTTTGGGTGTGTAGAGAATTGGTTTTTACCTTGTATTACATTGAAATATTTCTATATATATATATATATCCCAATATAGTTAGTAAGAAGAAATGAAATTTCGAGGCACAGTGTGTCGAGAATTAATTTTATAATAATATTTAGAATATTTTATACTATGCACATGAAGGAAATTGGATAACCATTGAAAGGTATCCCAGATAAAAATTATGAGGTAACAGTTGAGTCCAAAATGTGGAATTTTTCCTAGGTAGGACATAACTTTTATCGTCATAGGTTTTATATAAAAAAACTACACATAGGGAATGATCATAAATTAAATAAAATAATTTAATTATTTTATCTCGGATGCCGTATCAAATAAATTTTTATCGGGGTCTCATATTTGAAATCAGAGACCAACATTGATTTTTTAATGGGGTTTTTTTACAGAATAATGACCTAAAGTGATAGGGATCAAGATGTTAGGATGCCACAATGATTGGAAGGTGTGATTAAGTGGATACCTTAACCTAATACAAGGATATAAATATGTGCTTAAGATATCTAGATTAGGGGTTCCCCCAAATCCTCCCTCCACCGAATTCTCTCTACCTATGTCTCCCTTTTTTCTTCAGCGTATCAAGAATGAATCATTGATGAACCTTCGGCATATTGCAACTGAGGCATGCTGAACAAGTTCAATGGTGAAGAGATCCAATGAGGTAGGTTTTTTTGGTTTCTACACACCAATTTCGATTCCTAAATTATTTTGAGTTCATTGTCAATTTTTTCTTCATTTTTGAAAACCATCATCAATGTACAACCTAATACCACCATTGATCCATGTTTGGAATAATTTTTCACCCTACTCTTTATATATGTTTCATGGAAATCATAGTCTACGTTTCAGTATGTCAAATTATCAATATATTGGAGAGTGGAGCTTAGTTCTGTAAAGATCTGGGTTCAAGGATTCTAGATCTACTTTCAGAATGGATTTTTGGAAATCGAATGAAGAATGGTGGTCCATAGAAGGGCCCACCGATGAGGCACTGATGGCAGCGACACATAGCGGTGATGTGGTGGGACGTGAGAGCGATGAAGAGCCATGGTGTGGTCGGGCTAGGTGAACTGGTGACATCTGGTTGGCTAGAAGTGGTTGTGGTGGGTGACCCTAGGTGGTTACCACTACTATGAAATTTGGTAGGTGATCATTCATGTTGACGCTGGTGGCACCAAGTCAGTTGCCGCGGTGTAGGCTAAGCCTAGGTCAGAAGGTAGGCTAGGTCAATGTGTGTCAGGCCCCACCATGTTGGTTGGGGCAACCTGAAGTGGGATGAGCCCAACCAAGTGAGCCCAACCCAGGGTAGCTGAAGCGGACTATGGCCGCGGTGGTTGACTATGACACCGTGATAGTTATAGCTGTTGTGGGGCCAACAACCGTGAATGCTTCCAGACAGTCGAATATGGAGACCGGTCGACATGGCAGGTGGACCAAACATAGTGTTTGGTCCATGGGTATCCACACTGTGGATGTTTGACGGTCGTAGTAGGTGGACCCACTAGGGCTATTAGTGCATGATCGATCAGTTGTGGGTCCTGGCTGATCTTCGTTCAGCATCTTCAATGACCATATCTTCTAAAGAGAGTGTTAAATTGACGTGTTTTCTATAAAAAACATGATCCTATCTTTAAGACAGATCTTTTGAGGCTATTTTTTGAATATAATGTTTGGGGTCAAGATGAGGGCCCCAGGATGTCCCGTTCAGGTTTGTTATGGTGAAAGGAACCATTTTCACTAGTTATCCGTTTCAAGAAATTAAATATCCTATCCTGTATTTTTTTATGCATATAGTTCTATGGTGACCTCCGATATGAATTTAAGGTTATGATACAACGTGTTCTCAGCATGATGGATCTTCAAGCAGTTTTCGATGTTAATAGTGACCAAGAAGGCATATCAGAGTTTCTGAGGGGAACCCTCCAGCTGGGTTGGGCATGGTTCCTCGATGAAAAAAGATTAGAACCCTTCAACCGGGTTGGGAATTGGTTCTCAACCACACTAGAGTGGAACCCCCCATCACTGATGGGCATGGGTTCTCAAACTATTCTGAGTGGCACCCTCCAACCGGGCTGGTCACGGGTCCTCAATGACACTAAAGTGCCATCCCCTAGTTGGGATGGGCATGGGTCATCAATGAAAATAGAGCAGAACACTCTATTTTGGCTGGGCATGGGTCCTCAACCTTAATACATGACCTCTTGACTATATGTATCAATGGAAAGATGAGTTTTGACTTACCTTTAGACTCACAAGTAAGAGGGATGCTTTCCCCACTGATATGTTTCCTTGTGACGTGACCTAAAACCCTTCGAGCGAGACAAAACATCCAAAAGTGGATAGTATTAGTGTGTGGTGATTGAGTCCATTTGAATTTCATGTTTTGGGGATATAAGAGGGATGTTGGGTATCATTGGGTGCTACTTCTACAACTATTAACAAATCTTCTTCATGGGTTGAGCTATGAGATGAAGATCCCCTAACTCTCTCATTTGGGTTTATTTGATGGATAATATATATATATATATATATATATATATATTCTAATACAATACCCATAACTTGGGTTTTGGTTACTCTCCTTCCAATAGAGGCAAAGACACATGGGGTATGCCACATTCTTTCCATTTATATGTTCTAATGTTTGGAAGAGCCTACTCTTTTACTATAGGTAGTGAAGACTCAACGAAAAGTCTATATTCTTTCCATTTACATCTCCTTGTGTTTGGATGAGCTTACTTCACTTTCTTACAATGTTGAGCTGCACTCTATCACTATACCTTGTTCTATCTACAAATTTCCTCTTCAATGTATCTCTTATTGCTCCCCAAAACCTTTTTGGGGGAATCCTACTAGGTATGTTTGTACTCACCCCTGGATGGGATTTTCCCACATGTATCATGCCTTATGTAGATGATGGATAGGATTGGTCATGAATATAGAGGATCTCAGGGATATGGGTATATAGACCATGTGGGGTGGTTGAATCTTAGTATCTAGGAATGGGGCTCTCTTAGATATTTTACTTAGCTCATTCCTGTCAGGTTGGGACACTTTTCTGGATGGTCATGCATTATTTCCCTTTTTTTCCTTTTAGTTTACCTTACTGTACTTGTACTTTTTAGTGGTCCATGCATGTCTAGTTTCCTTATAACTTGTGTAGCATCTTTTATTTATTTCCCTATGCACATTTTCATTGAGTTGGTAGGGTGCATGTGTACAGGTAATTAGGAAAAGGCTTCACCAAGTTTAGTGTAACTTCAGCGCATGTCACCACCCCAAGCCTATGAAGGCGGGCTAGGCGTAGTTTCATCTTGAGCCCCGAAATGAGTTAATTTCTAAAAAATTTGTATCAAAGGTGGTCCAACCCTTGAGAATTTTTTAGATGTTTCCCTAAAAAGGTATTGTTTGGGTTTAGGTAAATAGTTTCGAAGCATCTTGAGTGTGGCTCTCAGGCTAGAGAGTCCAGTGATGGAGTGGACGGTTGACAAATCCAATCAGTGGGACCCTGATTACCCACTTGTCAACTCAATACCCTAAGATACTTATTGTAGGGAACAATAGTACATGCATCATATAGGATTGAGTCTGTGGCTATCGTTCTTGACTCAGCTCCCCAATTTTTTTGTCATATATATATATATATATATATATATATATATATATATATTCTCATCTAATTGCGGAACTTCATGATAACTTTTAGGAAGCCTCTACAATGCCAACCAGCCACGATACCAACTCCTGTTCATGACAACATACCTATAAGTGATGAGGCCTCTAGTCAGGGTCCATCATGGAATCCCCATCCTCCATGTGGGCCACTAACAACACATCCACCCATTGATTAGTAGATATTCTCATTATAGGAGTCTGTGGATGAGTGCAGGATGAGTGCACTTCACAGGTTTCAACGATAGAGACCACTAAGGTTTCACGGTGAGCCATATTCTTAGGCAATGGAGGATTGGATGAACTCGGTGATCCGCCACATTAGGATCGTTTGGACACCAATGTATTAGATGGTAGATTTGGTAGTCAGTATTTTCCACCAGACATCTTTATATTTGTAGATCTTGGTTACTCAGATGTATGATGAGTCGACACTCTCATGGGGTGACTTCCAATAACAGTTTCATGAGGAGTAATAACCCTCCTTCTTATGCTCCATTCAGATTTAAGATATTTTGGATATTTGATAGTGAGATATTTCAATGGAATAGTAATCATATAGGTTCATATACCTAACATGGTACTCTTTGGACATCATATATCATGACTAATTCCGAGCACGAAGGTTTGAGTAGGGACTCCAAAGGGAGATCCATGCTAGCATAGTACAAATATGAATCCCACATATACAAGGGTGATGAAGTTAGAATGGGTGAAATATATATTTACATTAGAGGGGTGCTAGCTAGATGGGACTAGGAGTGGACACTATAGAGCTGAGACATCTACCAAAACTAGCAGAAGATAGTTATAAGGGAATCAACACAAAAGATATTCCCAGGATTTGACTCTGGAAAATTGTCCAGATGCAGTTGGGAAGTGTAGAGCACAAGGTCATCTCAAAGAGGATCGGTTCTATGCTTAAGAAAAGTGAGGTAACATGGAACGATACTACCTAACCATACATGCTAATAATCGTAGATAAATAGTAGGTAGACCACCATGGTTGAGACAATGTCGTGATCAAGGATCCCCAGGTGGGTCAGGATGGTCCCTAGGTAGGTGGTGTTAGTAGAGGAATGGGAGGAGATCCAATTGGGGGAGACACTAATATTATTTCACTACCACCACCAGGAGTCCCACTTCAGGCTCAGGGAGCTAGCGTATGGGGCCACATATAACTGTAGGCTATAGATGTCTGTGATCCCACAACACACAAGATGATTTGATATATGCTCTATATATATATATACAAATTTTGATTCAGTATTAGTAAACACATGATCTAGTCACTCTTTTATCTCAATACTCCTAGTATGGGAGTTGGAGCTCTCAGTAGAGGTGCAAGAACAATAGATTTGTCTTGAGGTTCCTAAAGGGAGCATTTCTTCGATGTCTTTCATCTATCATAAGTGAGAGATATTTCTTGGAGACAATTTTACATGGGACCTACTAGTCATCACAAGGAAACCCCATGATGTCATATTGGGAATGGATTGACTTTCTATGGTTCAATCCCAGATTTACTATCACCGCAGGCTAGTCAGATGCATGCATGCTGATGGGAAAAGGTTCTTCATTCTTGGTTAAAGAGACCTTACAGTAGGGTAGATAATTTTTGTTAGTAGGAGGATATAGCCTTTTACCCATAAGTTAGCGAGCATAACCCTTGGTTTAGAAGACTCTTTGGGAATCTAGGTTCCTTTATTTGTGGATGATTAATGGATGTCTTCCACAAATACATTTCAAGACTACCTCCAAGGTTGGAGTTAGAGTTTATCATTGACTTGCAACCAAGAAATACCCTGATATCTTCTGAGGCATATCAGATGGCACCCACTATGATCTGTGAGAAACGATTAGAGTAGTAGGACCTTCACGAAAAAGGTTTCATCAATCCTAATGTATCCCCCTAGGTAGTTGTTGTTTTGTTAATAAAGAAGGAATATGGGAGCATATGAATTTGTGTGGATTATCATTGCCTAAACCAGGCCACAATAAAGAACAAGTACCCATTACTGAGAATTGATGACCACTTTTTCCAGTTGTGAGGTTCAAGGTGGTTCTCCAAAATTGATATTAGATCTAACTACCACTAGCTATAGGTTCACAAGGATGATATTCAGAATTTGGATTTTCAATGTCGCTATAGAAACTATGGGTTCCTAGTGATTCCCTTTGGTGTGACGAATTTACCCCCCATCTTTATGGCCTTGATAAACTAGAACTTCCACCCATACATGGACCAATTCATTGTATTCTTCATCAATGAAAAACTCATCTACTCTATATAAGAGGAGGATCATGTAGGGAACTTGAAGATGGTTCTTGATTTACTTCGAGAGGACCACCTTTAGGGAAATATCTCATAGTTACAGTTCTGGATACATGAGGTTCACATTTTAGGGAATGTCATCTATGAATATGGTTTATCCATGGATCCAACAGAGATAAAAGTATTGATTTATTTGGACCCTCCCAATAAAGTGTCAAAGGTACAAAGCTTTCATTGTTTTATAGGGTACTATTTGAGATTTGTGAAAGAAATATCTAGGATCACCACCACTTTGACACAGAAGTTACAACCATTTATCTCATTTGAGAAGTGCCAAAAGGCCTTTGATGAGTTAAGGTAGAGGCTTATTAGCACTCCAGTTTTGAGACTACCAAATGAAGGTGTTGAGTTTGTAGTGTATTGTGATGCCTCATGAGCTAGGATCAGTTGCATGTTGATTAAACAATAGGCATTTATCACATAGAGGTTGAGGTATTTGAGACCCCATGAGAAGAAATATGTGTCACATGACCTATAAATTGTAGCGGTAGTCTTATCCCAAAGGATGTGGAGGCACTACCTTCTGGGAGAGTGGTTCATGGTTTTCTCATACCACTAGATCCCCATGTAATTCTTCACCCAGAGAGACCTGAATATGAGGTAGTGACACTGGTTGGAGTTCCTTGAGGACTGATACATCAAGATAATATATATTCCTAGGAATGGAAATGTTGTAGAATATTCCCTTAGCAGGAAGTCCCATTCATTCCTATTATAGGAAGCTTTATAGTAGTTGGATTTCCTATAGCTGACCCTGGTAGAGCAGGAGGGTATAAATTTTCCATAGTTTATGGTGGTTACACCTTCAATCATTGATAATGTGAAAGTGTCTCAACTCAGAGACATCTAATGTGATGTTCTATGTGGTCAAATATCCATAGGAGATTCCCCAGATGGATTTTTTTGGAGGGAATCATGAGATCTTATTCCAGGGGTGAACAACATTTCCAGTTGCAGTACACAAGGAGGGGATGTGGGAGTTCCACACTTCTCCCTTGGATTTATATTCCTATGTGGGGAAGACGTACATGGATCTTAAATTGTAGTTTTTGTGGTCAAGAATATGATGAAGCATAGCTGAGTTCAACTCACGATGCCTCATGTACTAGTAGATAAAGGCTGAACACTAGATTATGGTGGGTTTGTTGTAGCATCTTAAAATCCTAGAGTAGAAATGGGATGACCTATAGATGGACTTCGTCACTGGTCTTCCATGTACAGTGAAGTTCCATCACCCCTGCTGGGTGATAGTGGACCGACTCATGAATTCAGTTCATTTCATTTCTATTATGGAAAAATGTTTATTCGAGAGTTTGTGGAAGTTGACGTGTGGTATATCATCTGGTTTGATGGGGTACCCTCGAAAATTTCTCTGATCATGAAGTGAAATTTACATAATGATTATGGAGAGGTACGCAGGAGGAATTCATGTCCTAGCTTTATATGAGTACAGAATTTCACCCCTTGAATGATGGGAAGACCGAGAACACAATCCAGGTTCTGGGGGATATGATGAGGGCTTCTGTGTTTGATTTCAACTGGATCTGGGAGGATCACATAATTTTGGTATAGTTTGTGTACAACAATAGATACCACTCTACTATCATTATAACACATTTTGAGGCCCTATATGGGAGATTTTTTAGGTCACCTTTGTGTTGGACCGAGGTTGGAGAGTAATCCCACGTTGTCCTAGAGTTGTTGCATGTAATGACAGAGAAAGTGTAGGTCATCTGTGAATGGATGAAGACATCCTAGAGTAGACAAAAATCATATGCAGACCACCCCTAAAGTCCCTTGGAGTTTTATAAGGAAAACCATGTCTTTCTGAGAGTATCCCAATTATGTGGAAACTGGAGGTTTGTCCATGGAGGAAACCTATCCCCAATATTCATCGGGCCTTTTGAAATCAGAAGGAGTGTTGGTGAGGTTGCCTACCACCTTTCCCTACCACCACAACTAAAATGAGTACATGATGTCTTCCACATGAATCAATTGAGGAGATATGTGCATGTTTGTTCACACTTCATTTACAGGGGTGATATAGAAATTGAAGATAGAGAAAAATTTGTAGATCACTCAATGGAGATTCAGGGTCGATAGGAATAGACCTTATGTGGATGGACCATCCCTTTGGTTCGCATGCTCTGGTAGCACAAAAATCATGCAGGAGAGTTCATGGGAATTGGTGATCTAGATGTGGTATCAGTATCATGATTTATTTTATTAGTCTTCCATTTTGGGGAATAAGAAATTGAAGGAGGGAATGATGTAGATACCCTTTTCCTTATAAGAATTTGAAAATATTTCTATGTATATTTCCAAATGTAGGTGTTGAGATATTGTGAAATTATGCGGCCTGATGTGCCATGAATTAATTTTGTAACAATATTTAGAATATTTTATACTATGCATGCAAAGGAAATGGGATAACCATAAATAAGTAGCACGAATCCAAAATACAATCAGAGTTGAGTTTGGAATGTGGTGTTTACCCTAGGGGGACAAATCTTTTTTCGGTGCTGGTCTTCTGTAGAAAAATCCATGGAGGGCATAAAAATAAAATAAAATAATTAAATGAAATTGTATTATCTTGGATTTCATATTGAATAAATTTTTATTGGGATATTATATTGAAAATATGAGACCACCATTGAGTTCATAATGGGGTGTTTTTTCCCAAGCGTGACATAATGTGGAAGGGTGTGGGATGTTCAGATCTCTTAACTGTTGGCGGGTGTGGTTAAGCAGATGGCTTAACCTAATACAAGATAATAAATAAGTTCATAAGAGTTCTAGATTAGGGTTGTCCCCTAATCAACCCTCTAGAATGATCTCTCTATATCTCCCTTCTTTCTTTGGTGGATCAACAACGAAGCATCGATGAACCTTCAAAATATCATAGAGGATGTGAAGAAAAAGTGTTCAACAAAAACAGATCCAATGAGGTAAGATTATTTTGGTTTCACCATCGTAATTTCATTTCCAAAATTATGTTGAGTTCATTTTTTATTATTTATTCATTTATTAACACCATCGTTAATGGAAAACCTAACATGGCCATAGATACATTCTTGGAATGAATTTGTTCTCCCTATTCTCTGTCCTTTTTTTTATTGAAATCACCATCTAATTTTTTTCATGTCGAATGATCAATGGATCGTCAAGTGGAATTTAGGTCTGTGAATATCAAAATCCAAGGATTAAAGATGTGATTTTGGAATGGATTTTGGGAATTCCATGGAATCATGGTGGTACAAGGAATGGACCATAGTAAGCCACCTGCACCGGTGGCCTATGGCGGGTTGCAGGAGCAACAACGACCCTAGGGTGGCGAGGTGACATGGAGAGGCGACAACCCGTCAGTCAGTTGGGGGTTCAGGGCATAATCTAAGCTTGAAACCACTAGAAAAAAATGTGGTGGGTGGCCTAACACATTGATTATGGTGGCACCATATTTTTTCATGTGGTGTAGGTCGGGCTGAGGTCGGTAGGTGGGTCGGGCCCCACCAAAATGGGCTACGCCATGCCCAATCGGTCAGACACTGCCAAAGTAGGCCATTCCCAATCAAATGGTTCGATCCCATCCTAGTGGGTTGGACCTAGGTTGGTCAAAGAAGACCAAAAACGTGGTCAACTATAGTAGTTGGAGCTACCTCTAGGCCAGTAGACACGAACTGTCCCAGATGGTCGATCGTAGTAGTCGACCTTAGAGACCGGTCAGCGTGGCTGATAGACCAACTATAGAGGTCGGTCCTCGGGTGGCCAAACCATGGATTTTTAACTATATTTGGTTGACTGCTGTAAGAACCCGGACCTTATTTTTAGGTATGTTTTTACTTTTTCTAGAGTTTTTGAGAAAAGAAGAGTTTCTGGAAATTTTTCAAGTACATGCCTTGTAATTTATGAGTACACGCCATGTAATTCATTGCTGATGGAGGCCGTGTGCTGGCCGTGTCATGTCCACACACACAGTTGTGTGGGGTGACATGGAGGCCGCCTAAATTAGAGTATGAAAACAGTAAGTACACACCGTGAATTTTCATTTTTCTCATTAAACACACCAGGGTCACTTCTGATGGATAGAACCATCTTATTTTAGGTTCCGTTTGTCCGAGAGAACCTGTACGACCGCAGATCTTCGACAAACCCCTGATCCTCCGTCTGTCCTCTGAATCAAACTCCATCTCTTGCATTGGAATCACATCGGTGAGTTCTCTCTTCTCCTAGATCATCATTTCCAACTTCTCCTCTTTCGTAGGTTATCTTGGGTTGAGAGTTTTGTGCGCTTTCTTAGATCTATAGTGTTATAAGATGATTCACGTCTCGTGGTTCAAGTATATTGATCTCCTAACCCCAATGTAGGTGGTTTGTGCCTTTTGGTTCGTATTCTTTGAGTATTATGTTCAAATTTCACCAATACCCTTGAACAGGGTATTGCTTGTTTACTGTTTTACCCCTGTTTGTTGCTTACCTTGCTTGTATGCCTATGTAGAGGAAATTTGGATATAAATAGGGTTGACTGCTTTGCATTGGATGTGTTTTTCCAGGCATTGTTCTGTTTATGACCGTTTGGTCCTATTTAGCCTTTGGCTTCCTTGCCTGTTTTCCATGCCTGTTGCTGTAGGATAGAAAGTTTGTGTTTTGACATGTTTGTTATGCTGTACACTATTTATCCAAGTAGTTATATAGGTTTACATTGGCCATATTACACTATTATGCCTTTTGACCTACACAAGGGTGTGAGAACCTGATGTAGTAGGCTATAAGGGGAGATTGACCGAGTGAGCATCCTCAAAGAGCCTAGAACCACCTGGTGCTACAAGGGGATTGACCGAGTGAGCATCCCCATAGAGCCTAGAACCACCTGGGGCTATAAGTGGAATTGACCGAGTGAGATTCCTCAGAGAGTCCTTGATTACATTAGACTATATTGGGATTGACTACGTGAGCTTCCTCAGAGAGTCTTTTTTTGAATTGAACGATCTGGGATATAAAGGGAATTTACTGAGTGAGCTTCCTCAGATAGTCCTAGACCTCAAGGCTATAATGGAAATTGACATGTGATCTTCCTCAGAGAGTCCCTGACTACCTTACACTATAAGGGGAAAGGACTATGTGATCTTCCCCAGAGAGTCTTTCCTTACATAGACTATACGGGGAATGGACTGTGTGAGCTTTCTCAGAGAGTCTTTCTTTACCTAGACTATACGAGGAATGGACTGTGCGAGCTTCCTTATAGAGTCTTACTTTACCCTTTTCTATGAGGGGATAGATTGTGAGAACTTCCTCCTAGAGTCTTATTTAATTCTTATGAAAGAACCGGAGGGGTTGGGCTGTGTTTACTACCCAGAGGGTTGTATGTACTTCTTAGGTAGGACTAAAAGGAATGGCTATGAGTACTTCCCAAATGGTTACCTATTTTAGATTTAGCTATTGTTTCACTGCTTCTTGATATTGAACTATTTATTTTTTACTACTGATCACTTTCTTGTTTACTGCTTTCTGTACTTTTAAATTCCATATAATCACTGATTGTTAGGCACAAATCTTCATGTGGTTTCCGACTAGGATTTAGTCTCACACCCTGTTTGGGTCATGCTTATAGGCCCAAAAAGATTATATTATTGCAGGTATAGATAAGGGAAAGCACCCTTCTACATCAGGTACCTCATTGTTGTGGAGATGGAGAGCAATGGACCAAGCTATGGCTTGCGATGCTGAGGAGTTGTTGGTTTTTTTCTTTTTTTTTGTACTTGGTTTAGCACTGATTTTATTTCCAGCATTGTGACTTGTTTGGCTGCTTTCCTAGATATGTGTATTATGCATAATTTCATATATATATATATGTTCTCCAGTTGTTTATTCTTTCAGTCTTCCGTGGTTTACTATTGTTGGATATTTACTGCTTTCTCTATTGTTTATTTGTTTCTCGCTCGTTGTGTACTTTTCCAATGAGGGCATAGTTTCCCTACTATCACACCCAAGGCCCTCGCTACAAGTCGGAAACCTCTAAAATTTGGGGAAATGCGCTTGAGGCCATGTGACTAGCCGGGTATGGGGCACCTCTTAGTGTCTTCAGAAACTGGGATGTTACAAAGTGGTATCAGAGGGGTTTATTTTCTTTTGACTTACTGTTCGGAGCCTTATCCCGGGATAGGACTGAATAGGTACTTGTTAATAATAAGTGCCTAGGAGTATCTAACCCGTGTATAGGGAAAATCCAATTTCTCTTGTTAATTTCAATTTTTTTCTGGTTTTACAATTACTACAATTGATCTGATTTCACCTTGAGTGTTTGTCATGATTTCTGCTATTATTGTTGATATTATTGAGGTTCTATTTCTATTAAAAACCGATGAGATGGGGGTTTTTCATCTCATGTATCATATAGGAACTTTCTAGAAATCACATGTCATGCATTTTTGTCATGCCATCTAAGATGCATTAGAGATTTCATGTTGTTGTGATAGATAATGTTGAAAATATGCATTCTGTTGTGATATTTTCCTTGATAGAAATACCTGCTATTTGATACAGTATTTTTTCTGTTGAGGTTTTATTGAATGAATGCCAAAATTTGGTTCTTGAGGTGCTATGGGCCCTCATGGACTAGAATTTGGTGGATCATTGCACTTTTATGTTGTTTATAACTTGTATAAGATGACAAACTATGATTCGCGGGGAGTATGGGCCCTCAAGGATCATAATTTGACATTTCCAATGTTTGTTTCTGTGTTTTTATGGGTTACAGTGTAGTATCTGGGGCTTACTGTCCGAAAAAACCCAGAATACACACCGTGTAATGTTAAGTACACGCCATGTGTTCTTCTTCTCGAGAAGAAACATTTTTTCTTAAGTACATTCCATGTACTTTACGTACACGCCGTGTACTTTATGTACACTCCGTGTAGTCTCTGACCGTGTCGTAGGTCATGTGGGCAGAGACACAGGATGGGAAAAGTCTAGTGGAAACACGCCGTGTCTGCGCTAAACACGCCGTGTAGTATAATCCCAGGAACCCGACCATGTAGCTAACAACACAGGCCAGTAGAGTCTCTTCTTATACAGGTCGTGTCCATCTTGAACACACCATGTAGTCTAACTCAGTTACTCGGCTTTGTCACGAACAAACATGGGTCGGTGTTATCCCTTCACGTACACGTCGTGTCTGTTAGGAACACACCATGTAGTTTGAGCCGTGTGTCTGACCGTGTAACTAACAACACGGGCCAAGTGAAGCTTTTCTAGTACACATCGTGTCTGTCCGGAACACGCCATGTAGTTTGAGTCATGTGTCTGACTGTGTCACTAACAACATGGGCCAGGTGAAGCTTGTCTAGTACATGTTGTGTTTGACTTGAACACACCATATAGTCTTGTCTTAGGAGAGCCGTGTGGATTAACCGTGTTGAAGGAATCGGTCAAGGAAGGGGATTCAAGTACACGCCATGTGTTTTGACAACATGCCATGTGTTTTGGGGTGTTACACGACCAGTTGTGGCGGGAGTACATGTCCATGTGAATGAATTAAGGGAACACGTTGTGTAGGGGAAGTACAGGCCGTGTAGTCATGTTTTTCCTAACATGAATGATTTATTTATCCGGTTTTCTTCTTGTGCCTTCAGTATTTAGTCCTTGATAATCTTGAATCTTAGTGTGCGTTTGACCTTGCAGAATCATGCCACCTAGACGTCCCCCGGTTGTCTGCCAGTTGCAAGGCAATGATCAGATGCCATATATGGATGATCAGGGACTTCCTTTAGATCCTCCTGTTGTTCCAGCCTTGGCACTAGCAGTTATACCAGTTGTAGGTGCCAATGTGCAGTTCCGGGAGGGTTTTCTAAGGATGATTCAGACCTTCCTGGGAGCACCGCCTCCTGCCCCATCAATGGAAGATTTGATGTGGGTTTTTCAGTAGCAGCATCCCGCCACCTTCTCAGGGGACGGAGGACTATAGGATGCAGAGTCGTGGCTTAAAGCCATGCTGGCGATCTTTGAGCGTCTCTAGGTACCACCAAAGAAGAGGGTGAATCTCTCAACCTACATGCTCTGAGACTCCACCAAGAGGTGGTGGGATGTCATCTCTCAGGAGGGACACCACCAAAATATACCTTGGGAGGAGTTCCATTGTATCTTTTATGATTACATCTACCTAGATACCTTGAGGGCCGATCAAGCCTAGGAGTTCATGAGCCTAGATCAGGGTACTCTTTCTGTGATGTAGTATTCCTCTTGCTTCATGGAGATGCAACATTTCACGCCTATTTTAGCAGGTGATGATTTGTTCCTAGCTAGGAAGTTTGATGAAGGTCTCAGGCAGGGGATCTGTTCCCAGGTGAACATCTTTAGATTGACTTCGATATCCGCTATCTTCAACCAGGAACTGATACACAGTGTAATATGAGTGCTTCAAGAGCTGTGATATAGGGAGGTTCGACATCCAGAGTTAGTGCTCCGCCAGGTGATAGCAGGAAGTCCCACAGGGAGGCTTCACGAGGAGATCAAGTAGGCGGGATGCATCTTATGGTGGTCAGGTGGTGTGCTACCAGTGTGGGAGAAGCGGGCAAACAATGCCACATTTCTCAAGAGACCCATTAGAGTGATGATCTTGCGGAAAGATGGGTCACCTTCAACGCTTTTTTAGTTTTTCTCACCAGCAGCTGATGACAAGGGTTCTTCTATGACTCCTCATTTTAGAGCAGCGCCACCAGCTTCTCACTAGTTTGGGAACTATAGTTTTTCTGGCCGTTCGGGCAGAGGTGTATGTTGTTTCCATGGCATCCAGTCGCCCAGTTTTCAGCGACATCAGGGTGGATCAGCTCAAAGTGGTTAGACATGGTCACATTGCTACGGTACATGCAAGAAATTTGTAGTGGAGTAGACCTAGAAGGAGTAGGATCCTAGACCTTCTACAGTTCGAGTTACAATCTTAGTAACCTCAGTCTTACAATCTGCTCTTTTTGATACAGGAGCTTCCAATAGAATTATCTATATTGATATTGTGGAGATACTTAGGCTCTGCAAATTTTATTCTACCAGTATGCTGACGCTTGACACACCATTGGGGACAATAACATCTAGAGTACATTAGTGTAACGAGTGCCCTCTAGAGGTTGGTGGATGTCACATTCTATGGGACCTCTATGTCTTAGAGATGATAGGATATGATTTCATTCTCGGGATGGATTGGTTAGTTCCATTCTAGGAAGTCGTTGACTATTATCGCCGTAGGGTGAGTTTCATATCACCAGAGGGTGGATCCTTTCATCATAGAGGTGAGTGGGATGTCCAGGAAAAAAGAGCGGGACGGGAGCATCATTTGTGGGGAGGAGTTACAGTCCAGATTTCTATTCTTTATTTGGATGATCAGGGGACTTTGCAGTTAGAATTTCCTCCAGTCTTGGATCATTTCTGAGATGTCTTTCTAGAGTAATTTTTAGGTTTGCCTCTGGAGTGAGAGGTAGAATTCTCAATTGAGCTTGTGCTTGCAGTGAAATCTGTGTCCATTACTTCTTATAGAATGGGTACACCTGAGTTGTAGGAACTCAAAAATCAGTTGGCGGAGTTGTAGGGAAATGGTTTCATCCTACCCAGTACTTCTCCTTGGGGTTCGCCTGTCCTTTTTGTGAAGAAGGTAGACGATACTCTTAGGCTATGTGTGGATTATCGGAAGTTGAACTAGTTGACGACCAAGAACCAATATCCCTTGCCGAGGATTGATAACCTCTTTGATCAGATTTGAGGAGCTCGAGTGTTCTAAATGATCGATTTGTGGTCCTATTATCACCCGTTGCATGTTAGACCATCTGATATTCCTCTTACAGCTTTCCAGAGAAGGTATGGTCTATAGGAGTATGTGGTTATGCTGTTCGGTCTCATGAATGAACCTGCAATTTTTATGGCACTGATGAACCGAGTTTTTCATCCATACTTGGATTTCTTCTTTATGGTCTTCATGGATGATATCTTGTTGTACTATCACAATCAACATGACCATGCCACACATCTTGAGATCGTTTTGTGTACGCTGAGAGAGCATAAGTTATATGTTAATCTCTCAAAGTTCCACTTTTGGATGGAACAAATTCACTTCTTAGGTCACGTTATTTTAGAGACAAGATTATCAGTAGACTCAGAAAAACTGAGAGATGTAGTTTCCTGGGAGCAGATGAAGAACATCTTTGAGGTTCGTATTTTTCTAGGGCTCTATGGGTATTATAGATGATTTATACAAGACTTTTCACACTTAGAAGCACCACTCAGAGGTCTGACCAAGATGGGTGTGAAGTTATTATGGTCAGATTCTTGTGAGTCAGCCTTTTAGGAGCTGAAAGGGAGGTTTAATTCAGCACCGATACTAATCTTTCCAGATCCAGAAAAGATATATACTGTTCATTGTAATGTTTCAGATATCGGGCTGAGGGTTGTGCTTATGCAGGGTGATGGAGTCGTTGCGTATGGTTGTCGACAGTTGAGGCCACATGAGTCGAATTACCCAACACACGATCTGGAGTTGGCTGCTATTGTTCATGCCTTACGATGTTAGAGACATTATCTTCTGGGATAGGATTTTGTGGTTTTCACCGACCTAAAAAGTCTCAAGTACATTTTCAATCAGTGTGATTTGAATTTGAGACAACATAGGTGGGTTGAGTACCTATAGTCCTTCGACTTCGAGATTTCTTATACGCTGGGAAAGGCAACGTAGGGCTGACACGTTAAGAAGGAGGACTCAAATATAGGCAGTTGATGGGGCCGTCAGTGAGTAGAAGCTTATGGCTTTGTTCTCTGACAAGCATTTGGAGGTGCACGATAGACAGGGGTAGACTTTTCTATCTCATATAGCTGTCACCTCTACCCTTCTTGATCGAGTATGAATGAGGGAGCTATCAGATTCTGAAGGCCTAGTCCTACAGTATGGCATGTCAGGAGAGAACCCTATTCCAAGGTGGACCATAGGCGAGGATGAGATCTTTTATTTCTAGGGGCGCATATGGGTGCCAGCAGAAATACCCGAGTGGCTGATGCGGGATTTTTATTCCTCAGTTTGGGAAGTTTGTCTTGGAGTCACCAAGATGTATCGTGATCTACACCATCAGTATTGGTGGCCAGGTATGAAGGGAAATGTTGTTAGTTTCATCATGATGTGTTCCACATGTCAGCAGCTGAAGGCAGAGCATCAGTGACCAGCATCGCTTTTACTGTAGTTTTCCATTCCCGAGTGTAAATAGAATGGTGTTCTGATGGACTTCGTGACTGGTTTATCAAGTTTTCCTCGATGGAATGATGCAGTTTGGGTTGTCATTAACAAACTTACGAAGGTTTCTCACTTCTTGATGGTCAAGGATACCTTCTATGTTGATGAGCTGGGGAGGTTGTACATCCGAGAGATTGTATTTCTGCATGGAGTTCCACACTCCATTGGTTCAGACAGGGATTCCCATTTTACTTCTCAGGTCTGGTAGGGGATTTAGAAGGCTTTGGGTACATAGTTGCATTTGAGTACATCTTACCACCCCCAGATAGATGGCTAGTCCGAGCGTACGATTCAGGTTCTTGAGGACATGCTTCGAGCATTCATTCTGGATTTTGGAGGTTCTTGGGAGAAGCATATACCTATTTTAGAGTTTTCCAACAACCATAGTTTTCAAGAAACTATTTAGATGGCACATTATGAGGCTTTTCATGGTAGGCCATGACGATCACCCTTATGTTGGCTGGAGGTAGGAGAGGAAGCTTTGTTGGGACCTCGTCTTGTTTAGGAGACCAAAAAGTAGATAGAGTTGATTCGGAAGAGTATGGCTACTGCATAGTCTCGTCAGAAGTCTTATACTGATCAACGTAAATGAACTCTAGAGTTCGAGGTCATGGATCAGGTTTTCCTATGTGTCATACCGAGGTTGGGACACAAGAGGATTAGAAGGCAGGGAAAGATTTCTCTAAGGTACGTCGGGAAGTTTGAGGTGTTTGAGAGAGTTGGGCCGGTGTCCTATAGGTTGCAGTTACTTCAGAGGTTCTAGGCTATGCACGACATTTTCCACGTTTCTCAGATCTGACATTACTTTTTCGACCCGTCTCATGCTACCCAACCCAAGGAAGTCGAGTTGGAGGTTGATGAATATTTTGAGGAGAATCCTATCCAGATTGTTGATCCAAGTATGAAGGTTCTCCTTTTCCGGTCTATTCCTCTGGTACGAGTGCAATGGAAGCACGAATGGGTGTTGCACGAGACTTGGGAGAGGGAGCCCGATGTATGAGCACAATGGCCAGATCTGTTTAAGGTTTCTTCTTCTATGCCGTTCTAGGGAAATTTTGGGACGGATTTCTTTAAGGGGGAAAGTTTTCAAGAACCTGGACCTTCTTTTCAGGTAATTTTTTTTCCTTTTTCTAGAGTTTTTGAGAAAAGAGAAGTTTCTGAAAAAATTTCAAGTACACATAGTGTACTTTATGAGTACACACCATGTACTTCATTGCCGCAGGAGGCTGTGTAATGGCCACACACATGGTCGTTTGGGGTCACGTGGAGGTTGCCTAATGTGGAGTAAGGAAATAGTAAGTACACGTAGTGTACTCCAAAATTACACACCGTTTATTTTCTTTTTTTTCCTTAAACACAGTGGGGTCGCGTCTGATGGACAAAAGAACCTGTACGGCCACAGAACTTCGACGAACCCCCCGAGCCTCTGTCTGTCCTCTGAATCAAACTCTGTCGGTTGTGTTGGAATCGCATTAGTGAGTCCTCTCTTCTCCTAGATCATCATTTTCCAATATCTCTTCTTCCATGAGTTATCGTGGGTTGATATTTTTGTGTGCTTTCTTAGATCTACAAAATTCTAAGATGATTCAAGCCTCATGTTTCAAGTATATTGATCTCCTAACCCCTAGGTAGGTGGTTTGTGCCTTTCCGTTCAAAGTCTTTGAGTATTATGTGAAAATTTCACTAATACCCTTGAACAGGGTATTGCGTGATTACTATATTACCCCTGTTGGTTTTCTACCTTGCTTGTATGCATGTGTAGAGGATATTTGGATATAAATAGGGCTGATTTCTATGCATTGGATGTGTTTTTTCATGTATTTTTCTATTTATGACCATTTGGTCCTGTTTAGCCTTTGGCTGCCTTTCCTGTTTTCCATGCCTATTGCTCTAGGATGGAAAGTTTGTGTTCTGACATGTTTATTATTCTGTATACTATTTAGCCAAGTAGTGATGTAGGTTTACTTTGGCTATATTACACAACTATGCTCGTTGACCTACATAGGGCTGCGAGAACCTGGTGTAGTAGGCTATAAGAAAGTATTGACTGAGTGAGTATCCTCAGTGAGCCTAGAACCATCAGGGACTATAAGGGGATTGACCGAGTGAGCATCCTCAGAGAGCCTATAACCACCTGGGCCTATAAGGGTAATTGACTGAGTGAGCTTCCTTAAAGAGTCCTTGATTACATTAGACTCTAAGGGGATTTACTGCGTGAGCTTCCTCAGAGAGTCTTTGTTTGAATTGAATGGCCTGGGATATAAGGGGAATTGACCTAGTGAGCTTCCTTAGAGAGCCCTAGACCTCAGGACAATAAGGGGAATTGACATGTGAGCTTCCTCAGAGAGTCCTTAACTACCTTAGACTATGCGAGGAATGGACTGTGTGAGCTTCCTCAGAGAGTCTTTCTTTACCTAGACTATACTGGGAATGGACTATGTGAGATTCCTCAGAGAGTCTTGCTTTACCTAGACGATATTGGGAATAGACTCTGTGAGCATCCTCAGAGAGTCTTTATTTAACTTTGACTATGGGGGATAAACTATTAGCGCTTCCTCTGAGAGTCCTATTAAATTCTTCTGACAAGACCAGAGGGGTTGGGATGTGTGTACTACCCAGAGGTTTGTCTGTACTTATTATGTAGGACCAGAAGGGATGGATGCGAGTACTTCCCAAAGGGTTACCTGTTTGAGATTTAGCTGTTGGTTCACAGCTACTTGATACTGAACTATGGATTGATTACTGCTGAGCACTTTCTTGTTTACTATTTTCTGTACTTTTACCTACCATATATTCACTGATTGTTAGGCACAGATCTTCAGAATTGTGGCCTACTTGTATTTAGTCTCACACCCTATTTGGGTCATTCTTTTGGGCCCAAACTGATTATATTATTGCAGGTATAGATAAGGGAAAGCACCCTTCTACTTCAGGTACTTGATTGCTGTGGAGCTTGAGAGCAAGGGACCAAGCTATGGCTTGTGATGCTGAGGAGCTGTTGTTTTTTTTTATTTTTTTGTACTTGGTTTAGCACTGATTGTATTTCCAGCATAGTGAGTGGTTTGGCTCCTTTCCTAGACATACTTTTTATACGTCATTTCATATATATATATATAAATATGTGCTTATGTTGTTTATTATTTCAGTCTTCCATTGTTTACATTTGTTGGATATTTACTACTTCCTTTATTTTTTATTTGTTTATCTCCTAATTTTTACTCTACCAATGAGGGCATAGTTTCCCTACTATCATCCCCAAAGCCTTCACTACTAGTCAGAAGCCTCTGGGATTCTGTGAAATTCACTTGGGGCCATGTGACCATACGGGTACGGGGAGACTCTAAGTGGATTTCGGAACCGGGAAGTTACAACCTCCATGGTATATGGACCAACTGTGGTGGTCGGTCAGCCGAGGGTCTCTGTTGATCTTCGTGTAGTGTCTTCAAATGACTATATCTTTTAAACGTAGGGTCCAATTCAAATTCCTTATGTGAAAATGTGATACTCTCTTCGAGATGGACCTTTTGTGGATCGTTTTGGAATTTAATGTTCAGGTCGAAACATGGTCCCCAAGATGTTCCATTCAGGAATGTTTTAGTGAAAGGTGCCCTTTTCACTATTTATCCTTTTCATGCAAGTAAATATCCTTTCCTATGTGTTCTTCCACATAGATAATGATGGTGACCTTTGATACAAGTTTTGGATTATGATGTTAGGTGTTCTAAGAAGGAAATATCTTAATGTTGTGTTCTATGAAAGTAATGATCAGGCATGTATACGAGTTTCTGAGGGGCACACTCCACCTGTGCCGGGCATGGTTCCTCGAAGACACAAGAGTGGATCCCTCTATCAGGGTTGGGAATCAATCCTCTACCTATTTTGAGTGGAACCCTCAAGTCGAGTTGTGCATGGGTCCTCGACGATACTATAATAGCACCCTCCAGTGGTGATGGGCAAGGGTCCTCAATAGTAATATAGTGGAACCCTCCAGACATGCTAATCATGGGTCCCCATCCATGAGACATGACCTCTTGACAATGCAGATTAGTGGTGAGATGAGGTTTGTTGTACCTTTGGATTCACAAGTAAGAGGGACACTTTTCCCATCGAGACGTGTCCATGTGACGCGACCTAAAATCATGATGGCGAGACAGAGCCACCAAAATTGGATAGTATCAAGATGTGGTGAATAAGTGCATTTTACTTTTTTTGTATTGGGCAGATGAGAGGGATATTAGGCATCGTTGGTGGTCACTTCTGGAACTATTGGCGACTCTTCTTCTTGGGCTGAGTTGTGAGATAGAGATCCCATCACTCTCTCATTTGTATTTCTTTGTCTAATCACACACACACACACACACACACACACACACATATATATATATATATTCTATTTTAGTACCCAGTCCTTGGGTTTTGGTTGCTCTCATTATAGGAGAATCAAAGATGATCGTGGTATTCCACATCCTTTCTGTGTCTAGATTCTCATGGTTGGATGAGTCTACTCTCTAACTATAGGTAGTGAAGACTCAAAAAGAGATATATCTTCCCACCATTTATATCTCCTTGTGTTTGGATGAGCATACTTCACATCATTGTTGGGTTGAGTTTCACTCTATCACTATACCTTGTTCTATATACTACTTTCCTCTTCAATTTATCTCTTACTACTCCCCATTCCCCTTTTTGGGGTGTCCTACTGGGTATATTTATTCTCACCCATGCATGAGAATTTCCCACACGTATTGTGCCTTATACAGATGATAGACAGTTTTGATTGTGACTTCAAAGAATCTTAGGGATGTGGGTACTTGAACCACATGTATTGATTGTAGTTTAGGATCCAAGAGTGGGGCTTTCATGGCTATTTTACTTTTCCAATTTCGGTTAGGTTGGAAAACTTTTCTAGATGTGTGTTCATTTTTCCCCCTTTTTCTTAATTTTTAGTCTATTTTACTTGTACTATTTAGTGGTCCATGGAGGTTTGTTTTATACACAGTAGTGTAACATATTTTATTTATTTCCCTCAGCACTTTTTCACTGAGTTGGATGGGTGTGTGTGTATGGGTACATAATAAAAGGCCTCCCTAATTTTTTTCCTTCACTGTTTTTCACCACCCCCTGGCCTATGGGGTCTTTCTGGGGGTAGTTGTGGCTCAGGCCCAGACATGGGTTGGGTCATGAAAGTTAAGTCACGGCATTGACACAGTTAGGGTACCATGACATGAGTAGTGGTCCATCATGAGGTCAATCTTGTAGTCCATGTGATGACTAGAAATAGTGGTTATAGTACCAATGTTGAGAAGAAAAAAGTTGGTGGTTGGATCATACCACAGAAGGGGTGATGTGGGTGGACATTAGAATGTGTCGAACGAGTCATAAGGTGACTTGAGGTGCAACTCAACTGGTCTTGGATTGGATTAGGGGTCTTGGGAACTCAACCGCTTTTAAGGGGGGTCGACATAAAGGAGGAACCATAGAGGGGTTGAGGAGAGAAGTTTTGTGAATCATAGAGAATTTTATCCAGTTTATTCATGATGCTTAGAAATTTTTGAAGGTTATAGGGTTCATGAAGGGGTATGATTTGTGAAATTGAGTCCCCCAACCTTAGAGTGAAGTTTGGGATTAGAGAGGGAGTGCTTCATGATAGATGAATGCTCCGTGAAGCCTCAAGTTCCCCATGGGGCCTTCTTCCTTTGTGAAGGGAGTAAGACATCATAAAATTAATCCCTAACATAGGTGGATGATATGAAGAACACATAGAAATGGTATTCACATATCTTGGATACCTTGGACGGTCCATTTATCTTTGGTTCATGAAGGTGATGTGGTTTATGAATTGATAACAGTTTTGGAAGCTAAAAGGTCATAGGATCACCCTTAAAATATCAGACTAAAGGTCTATTTATAAAAAAGGGTTTCAAGAATATTGGAAGAACTCAGGATGTGAAACTAGTTTCATGAAGGGGTGCGACTTCAAGATTTTAAGAGTCAGACTCATGAAGTAACCATCACCCGTTCGTGTGGTCGTGAAGCACTCAGTGAATCTGACATTCACTACATGGAGGTTACCATCAAACATTCAAATTTTTATAAAGGAATATTCTTATATTGAAAGATTTGGGATCTCTGTCTATCCATGAAGTATTGGGGCTTCATGAAACTGAATCCTTAGGGGTATTTTGGGTTTTTTTGGCATGGCTTTTCTCCAAAATGGTTGTGCATTTTTCAAAAATTCATATGGTCCACGTATTTCGATTCAAAAACCTATAATAGTAGTTACATGAACTATACATATAGATTTTAAAGGGGACTTATATATTAGTTCGGGTCATTCACCCATCTTCTAGTTAATGGTAGAAGAGGTAGCACTGCTGGGGCCTCGTATCAATTCAGAGACTTCTTAGTTGGTACATCTTAACAAGAAGTGTATTTCTATACATCAGTCTATGTAGAAGTCCTATATCGATTTTCATTGCCGATATTTCGATTATGAGGTGGTTGATTGAGTCTTATTTCACATTTCTTCTAGACTGGGGCATTAAAAATTGTAGGAAGAAGGAATGCTGAAACATAGTCTTGTTTGACCCTTTGAGTTATTGGAGAGAGTTGGAATGATAGCCTATCAATTATAGTTACCTATAATTAACTTGGATATGCATGATGTCATCTATGATTCGTAGATTAATAATTATTATTTAGACAAATCTCATGTCCTTCAGCCAAATGATATTGTGTTAGAATTTCATTATTTTTTGAGGAGTATCTCATGTGTACTATTAATTTGACCATGAAGTTTCCATGTGGAAGGTTAGATCCATTAGTTCTAGTCATATAGAAGAATGAACATGTACATGATGAGATCTAGGAGTGAGAGGCTGATGTACATGCTTTGTGATTGGAGTTATTCTTAGATGATGGCATACCACCCTTAGATGGGAAACTTGGGGATGAGTTTTCTTAAGAAGGGGAGGTTGTAAGATTCTAGAATTTCAGAGAATCATGAATTCTATATATGATGATGTAAAAATATTGTTTTTTATTAAATTAATCAAAATGATATGGAAGGTTTTATTCACATATAGGGAATGTTTTAATCCTGAAGCTATGGTTTTTGTAGAAAACAGATGAGGGACACGGTTGATGCACAGTTTGTAGTAACCATGAAGCACAATGATGTGGCCCCAAGGAGGTGGTTCATAGTTTTAGAAATTCTATGAGGTAAGCCACACAACTATGCTAGGGTGTTAAAAAATAGAGGTATCTTCATGGGATGTACATGTTTTTTCAAATCACGCTCCTAGATTATGTGAGGGGTAACACCCCATGTAGTTCGAATGCACAATTTTTCTGACAACGTGGAAAAAATTAATCCTTTTAAAAAAATGGTGGAAGATTCATTTTTATCCCTCCTCATTTATAATTTTTCCTCCCTTTTCTCTTCCATTAAATGCACAACCTCCAATACTTTTGAGAGCTTCTAAATTCGTATTCTCTAGGATTTGGAAGAACTTCTTCATTGAAGCTTAGAATCATTCAATGTCATCCACATTTGATCTGTATTGGTAATCTATTCAATCCTCTTTAATCCATTCTTTTATTATCTTTCTGTATGTAATAATAAATCTATGGGACATAAAATTTCCTATTTCAAGGTATGATTCAATTATTCTAATTTCAATTGTTTTATCTTGGATTATAGGTCAACACTAGACGAGGAGTCATCTATCACCATAAGTTAGGTATTGTGGTATTTGTCCCTAAGGTTGAGTTTCTTTATATCTTGACCCATGATGACGCATACTGGACTTTCTGTGTGATGCCTTAAAAATATAAATTATCATAAATTTATTTTTAGTCATGTTAGAAATATTATCATACACCCTTTTCCTTAATGGATGATGTACCCATTGACTAGTGACACCTCTTGAGGTGTGCCTATGTAATTCCCCATGTCATATAAATGCTTGTGTCACCAAATCATATTCTAAGTGGGTCTGTACTAACTCCTAAATGAAATGACCAAATTGAATTAAATGGAATTGAATGGGATGACCATGAAATGTGACCATTCTAAAAAATTTGGAGTATACTTGTGTCTAATGTAAATGTTAAAATGGATGGAGACCATATCTTAGCTTATGTTAAATCATGATATTCATCCCTTTATTATACATGAACCTCATGCATGGTGTCCCTTATTATAAATGTTCATTAGGCTTAGAGTCCCTTATTAAACATGATCCTTGTGAATGAAATTTCTTATTATAGATGATCCTTAGCTGTGGAATCCCTTAATTTACATGATTCATGGGTGAAGAGTCCATTAATATTCAATGAGACATATGGGATGGAGACCTTTATTTTAAATATGTGAATCTTATTATTATGCATGGATTCTTGAGTTACTCTTCATGTCCTAGATTTTACTACATATAAATATATATTTCTATATATGTATCATGTTTATAATACACACACACACACACACACATATATATACCTATATATATGGTGAAACAAACTCGGAGATATCACATCTTAGGCCAAAGAAGGTAGATTCCTTCGAGTGTCCTTTATGAACTTGACCTCACTTGGGTTACATTTATATTACTGCAATATAATATTTCTTTCCTTCACACTACAAAATTTGAATTCATTAGCAAGGTATAACTGTACACCATTTGTGGTGGCATACTGAATATATCTCACACCCTGTTCAGGCCACTGCTTGGTACCTGAACATATATCATGGATTCAAGTAAGAATAAAGGTAATAATCTAGCTATGGATGGGACATTTTATTATACAAAGGGATTATGGGATAATAGAAATGTGTGTTTTTTAATGATACTAGTGGATATAGATTTTGTTCTTTTATAAATTTTTTATATCATGTTGTATATTCTTGCTATCATGTATCAATTGTTTCCCCTTTTTATAGAGCATCATGACATGAAATATTTTTTTATATATTCCTAGATAAGATTCTAATAGTTTTTAATTCTATTAAACTATTTTTTTATCATTTTAGATGTTATTAATCTCCCGATTCATCTGTTATACTACCACTACAGGTCACTCTGAAATGGGGGTATAGTATCCCCACCATACCATCGTAGACCCTCACTGCTAGTCGGAATCCTCTAACATATGAGGAGGGACACTAGAGGCAACGTGGAAAACCATGTTCAGTTACTTATCAGTGAACTGGGCCAATTACACTATATATGGTTCCATACATATGTATTAGAGAAACTTTATGTAACATGTTGTGGTGTAATACCTTTTAAAATTTAACTCTGCAAGGCCTAGATATCCCTTACATATTGCCTATTCCTTAGACACCTCTCCATCAACTCTTACATATAAAGTGAAAATTTAGAGTGAATATTACATATCAATGATTCTTCCAAATTTCTAATAATTTCAACATTGAGAGACTCTTATATATTCTGTAAAGGGACCATTATGTTTTCTATGGAGAATCAGATTAATCATTTTATATCAGGTGCTTTATCATTTCTCTAGTAATCTTTAACTCAAAAACCTCTAGAATTCATCTCAATCAATATTAACATATTATAAAACATCATCTAAGTGTATTTTTTACGTAAAATTAGTCTTAAATATATTATAATAACATTTACAGAAATTAACAACTAGAATTTCCAATTTATTTATAGATATGTAATTTTCAATAAGAACCATAATCAGTGGAACTCTCCTCTGAATTTTATTTATCAAATTAAGAGAATGAAAAAACTTACCATATTAATTTTAAACTATGAACATGAAAAATATATTCATAATTCAAGTAGAAGAAACCACAACATATTTAAATATAATTTCCAAAATTTGGTAGGCTAGTTGTCTCTATTATTTATAAAAACCCATAAAAAAATATTTTATATGTGAATGGATATCAAATAGTTACCCCAATAGATGCATCACACTTAATTAATTATATGGGTAATATAAAAACTCACTTCCAAGATCAACGGTTTTTTTTCAATCCTAATGCAATTTTTATAACTCAACACATCATGAACATTTCATTGGTACTTATTACTTATTCTAATAATCATTCATGGGTACTTCACTCTCATTCCAAGATTCCATTTTCAATACAGATTGGAATATTTCTTATTGACTTCATGGTCATTGAAAATAAATAAAATTTAACACCAGGTTTTTTTCAATAATCAGTCTATTTATATATTTTGTCAATACAAATATAAAAAATTCATGAAAATATTTTTTATTCTAACTTCCTCTATCTTTCCCCCTTTATTTACAATAAATATAGTGAACCTATAGAGTGGGTAGTGTCATTTAACTTAAATATAGATTCCATCAATTATCCTTCTCTAATTTTATATAATCTGTACTTATTGTAGAAAACATGAGGGACAAATATAGAAAAAAAATCCATAAACAATTAGAATATAATAAAGACACGAAATTATTTTTAGGGTATGTTAAAATAAACTTTTAGGATGATAAAATTGTTGAATATATTATCTTGAAAATTTCATCCAGAATTTATAAACTTGTATTAATAATATATTAAATTCATTTGAGGAATCTATAATATTTAACTCCATAAACATTTCCTGGATCCTCAAAAAATCTATTCATTTTCATGTAATTTATTTAACCAACATCTCTCCCTAGTGACTATAATTTATTCTCTAAAAAGAAATATGACAAAATATTTATACATACCATTTTATTGACACATTTCAATAACTTTTACGAAATTATATATTTTCATGAGATAGAAGATTTTTAAAGCTTCTCAAATTTAATTTTCTCAAGGGAAACACTCCCGCGTCACTTTATCAAGGATGATATCTTCATAAAATAAGATTCAAGATAAAAAATTTGGATATCATACCAATATGGTGTTTTCCATAAATTCTAGAATAATTATTATATATTAATCAATTTTTAGTTTCCCCCATTAATCATAAATCCCCTTTAATTTCTTGTATAGAAATAACAAAAAACTATATATGGGAGTAATTTGGAACTCCTTTTCTCCTTAGTGGGAGAAATAATATTGATAATTTTTTCTCAAAAGAATATACTTATTTCTTTAATGATCTATTTTTTATGAAATATTCATGCTTTTACTTTTAATATGCCACCTTGAATTTCCCTTTGATAGTACGGGATTGTTTCCCTTTTCAGAAAATTATTTGTGGAGAATATAATTCTTTGCATTAAGAATAAATATTTATAAGTCCCTTGGAGAAATCTTCATTTTCTTAAGTTTCTCCCCTTGGGATGGTATTATTATTAGTCAATCATTATAATTGTGTCCATATTGATTTCAACTTCCAAAAAACTCCATATGAACTCTTGGGTCATCATTTTTAGACAACCTGTCAAGAAATTAAACTTCATTGTGTAGAATGAATTATTTACCTTTAATAATTTTCTCTTCTTATATTTACTTAATTTTATGTTCCATTTATAATTGAGATATAAAATTATTATAAATTCTTTCAGAATATGCATATTGTGATTGGATCTTACACATTTATTCTCTGTAATTTGATTCAGTAAATCAATTTTATTATTATTTTTTATTGTATTAATTCTTCATTATTCGTTATCTTGTCTCCATAAATATTAACACTTATTGATTTATTAAAAAACTAAATTTTTTTTCCTTCTAGAATTGGATAATATACTTCTCCTTGACATAATATTCTTCTTATACTTATTGGATTTGATTTTAATTATTTTCCTTTTCATGTAACACATGGATAACTAATATAACTTATTTTAAAACTTTTTACATTGTGGTATCATTCATTAAAGTTCTTCAGGCATATTATTGTTTAATTTTTACAATGACATATCTTCACTAGGTCTCCTTTAATTATATTTTTAAAATAATTTCTATAGGATTCCAAATATGTTTGAGATAAAAAGACTTTGATCATGATTTTATGTATTTTTCTTTATCTAAACCTTTACCCCTTGATATAGTATTTCATTTTATTCTAATAGTTTTCATATTTTTACCAACAATCCAAAATCACACATATAATCTATCACAAAACTAGTAGAATTTTACAAACCTTGACCTTTTTATCTTAGAAACAATCTAGCTAATTTTTGTTCCTTTTTTTATGATATTTTATTCATCAGTTAGTATTAGTTTAAGGAAAAACTTCTACTACACTTACTCACACACACCATATATATTATGGTGGCTTCATATTAGTTTTTCATAACCCAAATATCTCCAATTATTGAATTATAACATACACTATTAAAGAAAATAGGTTTAGTAAAAACATTATTTTCTAGGAATAATGATACTTTTTTTTAATATTGAATTGGGCATTTATCTTGATATTACCAAGCTCTATATTTCAACAATATAAAGTTATTTTAGAAAGAAATATTCCTTGGTAATAACCACATGAAATAACATATGATTTATCATTTAATTCTTGAGAGATGTGATCTTCCCCACCTATACTTGGTTTTTTAAGGGGATAATATTAGCAGAAAATCATAGTTACCTTATCTTGATGTAAAATATTTGAATATTTTGAGGCTGAATTTGTGTTTATCTTTTTAGTGGTATATTTTATCATTGATACTTCTTATTCCTTATAAGATCTCAATTCATTAAGAATACAACATTTTGATACTAATCTATCTTCATATTTTCATGACAAGGATTCTTTTTTAAAAACATTCAACTCTTTTATCGTTCTATTAATCAAATCATTTATTGAGATATAATGATGATAATTAGTTGAAATAATTTATCCATTCCAAGAAATCATAATAATATAAAAGTATAAAATAAAAACATTAAATATTTAAATTATAGAGAAACTAATTATTGGTGGAAACATAGCTCTCATAAAACATGTTGTTCCACTAATATCACTGAAACTAAATTTATATATGGGAGATTCAATGTGATTTACTATTTAATAATTAAAACCCTTCCCCAATTTACTTATACACCAATTCGGTGAAACAATCTATCAAACATCTCTCACCTTATTTTTTATGTAACTGAAATAATTAGGAATAGAAAATAATAAGGCATAGAAGAGTTTTGTAATGAGCTATGTGTCCATTATGGATGACTAAATCAGTAACATCCCAAGTAATTAATGAATAATAGATATTTTTATCTATGTCTATTAATTAATTATATAGTGTTTTAGAGGCTTAAAATGAGAATAAATCTAATCTTAAGCATGGAATACATTAATATTTTTAAAAGATTGGTTTACTGCCTTTTGTTGGAAAACCATCTTTTAAATATATCTTTTGACAATTTTATAAGATCTATTTGTCAAAATAAACTTATTCTTTATGATTGGGACATCAAAATTTACTTTGTGTAAATTTTTTGTATTTTTCCGATAAAGTTCATTTTTTAATGAATAGTGAAAAATGTTGTATTTTAATTCAAAACCACATTTCAATATAATTTATTTATATGATTAGATTATATTTTTAATTGGTTTTAAAGTTCAATTAGAATATATTTTTACCATTTAATCCAATAGTGGTCGTTGGAATTAATTTCATTTTGAAATTGGACTTAAACTAGTGTTAATCTTTTGATACTTATTGTTTCATAAAAATGCGCTATTTGCTCTGACAGCGGAAATTAATTATTAAATTAATTAATTAAACTTATATGTTTTTTATTTTTTAAAATAGACATCATTTTTGAATTCGGAATATCAAATATAGCTTAGGGTGAATTTTTGGTTTTTTTCTGGAAAACATCAATTTTTGATGAATAGTGAAACCACTAAGTGGTACTTATAAAAACTGATTTTTTGTTTAAATGAAATTTTACCACCTCTGTGGATTGAATTTCAAAAATCAGACATACATGGTTGTCCTTAAGAAGTAAAATGTGGTTCAATGGGAT
Organism: Viscum album; assembly: GCA_963277665.1. NCBI lineage: Eukaryota > Viridiplantae > Streptophyta > Magnoliopsida > Santalales > Viscaceae > Viscum > Viscum album. Next base: position 1,317,020,007 of record OY728119.1, on the reverse strand, counting down.
TAAAATAATTTTTTTGTTGAATAGTAACTTTTAAGTTTTTAATCACAATTAGAGGTAATTAGTGTAATTTAAGGTAAGAATAATATTTTAATAATATTAGATGAGCTTGACACATGTCCTAAAATTATTTTATGTGTCATGGAAGACCAAGAAAATCCATGGGTCAACTTGGGTACCCCAAGGAGCCACTTTTGTAGGAAAATGACATTAATATTTTTCTATTTAATGTTAAAATAAAAATGACACAAACATGAGTTGTTTTACTAAAAAATATTTTACATGGGGTTAAACAAGTAAGATTTTTGACTATAAATAGCCAGTGGAAAGCTAAAAAGATTTCCTACATAATAGTAATTTTTTATAATTTTTATACATTTAATAAATTAAATTATTTATGACACTATGATGATGCAGCGATTGCCTCATTATTTAACAATTTAAAAAAATAAAAAGACAATGTAACATCTATGACCTACACATGTCCAAAACCTATTGGATGGGTGTATTTAGAACCCTTATCACCTTATCCTTGAATTATATCAATGTGGGACCTTTTAAATCCTAAAATCATTTTAAAATAAAGTAACATTTCTTTACATTCCAATAGTTCCCCTCCTCTCCTCTTATAAAAGGCCCCCACCTCTACCTACTTACCCACACTTCCAAAGCCTTTGTCTCGGCCAAACCCTGACCATTTTGTCTCTCCAAATCCTTCTATAACTCATAGAAGCCTCACTTTGGGATTAAGTCTTACCAAGGAATCCTTTGAGCTCAAATCAAAAAGAGTTACCCGATTTAAAGGTAGTGTATTCTCTTGTGTTCTTTTGTTTTATTTTGCTTCTCCAACCGCCTAAACTCTTTTTATTCATTTATTTTGTAACAAACCCAGTATCTTACATATACTAGGATGTTGTTATATTAAGTATTCGAGCTATACTTACACACAACTACATCTAATGGTTAAAGAACATACTGTTTTCGTGGATGACGAATTTCTGCCTCACGAAACGATGATTGATCAACACTCATATATCACCTTCAAAGGTGGCCATTAAGATGTCACTATATTTATATATTATATATAATATGTTTATGTTTTAATTAAGCTTCTGTATTTTTCATTTATGGAATATATTTATGGTTACCATTATGAGTAAACACAATATCCTCATTTTAGGAAGTGCGGACTACCGCCCCCTCAAAGTGATTTGATTCGTTAATACCATATGTGGTATGTATAAAGGATATATTTAATGATTTTATATATGATACCATACTATAATTAAAATACTATTATGTATTATTATGTTTTAATTCCATGAAATACGAAATAGAAATAAAATTAGCGTTCATGCGTACGTACGACTTACCGTCTCCATGAACGGTGCATTTCATTTCATACCTCTAAACATTGTTTAATATTATAAATGAATGTATATACATGATATATATGATATATATGATATATACATCATGAGTATAACTCTGGATATAATGGATACATGAACAACTTGTAATTATAAAGAGCATATTTTGACTAAAGTACCAATGATCGTTAAAATGACCATTATTAACTAAAATAATTACATAGTGTTCATGACATGGTAATAAGTGATATAAAAGGAATAATGAACTTGAAAAAGGTTCTTAAGCAAGTAGAAATTAACTCAAGTTTATTATTCAGGAGATTAAAGAACGATCAAGTCAAGTCGGATACGAGGTATGGGACTTCGTCTCAATCTCCTTTCATTGAGGTATATTTTTTTTATACACAACCTTCTTTTATAAGGTGTATAAACCCCTTTGAATTTTACGTTTATTCAAAAGGAATCTTTTTTATATAAAGCTTTTACTAAATGAAAAAAGGGAATGTTTTTTTGTCGTACGTATGCGACGATAATGACTTCTCCACCGTCATGACAATTATTTGAGTTTCGGCTTCCTCTACAAGCCATAATTTTTTTAAAAAAGAAAAATAAATACCATGTTTTACTTTTCTTTTATTTTGGTATTGAAAATGGGTTTCATAATGTTTTTATATCAATTTTTTGTATTGATATCTTGTGATTGAAAGGTGTAAATGTTATGTTTCCTTTATGCATGTTTTATGTGATACGATTATGTTTTGGTTCTTGGGAATTATTATAAATATGGGTGGTTCCGTGATAAACTAAGGGCGGGTGAGCACGATATAGCTCTCTAATGCATTGGGTAACGTGAAGGAGTGAAACCTTAAGGTTTCTACGAAGAGATTTAGTGAATATACTGTGATGGGTATTCCAAATGTAACCAAGAGGGTTACTCCCTACGCAAGAATGTTATGAATGCCTCAAGTTACCTTTATGTCTTATGATTTCTAGGATTTATTCATGATTTGATGAGGTATGTTAAAGTTCCTATGTTTTATTGGTAAATTATGATTTCATTCTTATGTATATATGAACTCATGTTTCCGTTCACTATTTTTATAACCCTTACTGAGCTTTTTATGCTCATCCCATGTTTTTGAAATGTTTTTCACAGGTCAAGGGAAAGGTACATGATATGATGATAGTGTCAAGGAAGTGTCAAGAAAGAATCCATGTTTTATTTTAAATATGTTTCCATTGATGGGAAAAATGAATACTATCTTTTATGTAACCACTTTCCTTAAATGTGGAATGTAATACATGTTTTATGATCTAATTCTCTAAAACTCTAAACCTGAAAAGATCCTCAATGTGAATTATTCATTTAATTCAATATTAAGTAAGGTTTAAGGCTGGGGCCTTATAGTTGGTATCAGATGTCGGTTTAGATAACTTTTGGAGTTAGAATTTTATTAAATGATTGTCCAAATTTTTTTATGGTCAAATTGAAATGATATAGCATTTCAAGATTACCATGTTGCTTCATCTAATACATGTTTGTTCAGAATGGTTTTCCGTAGAGGAAACAGGGAAGCAGTGCTAGGAAGGAATACAGAAGGAAATAACCTTCCGAATCAGCATCCTGAGATGGTTAGAATTGGAACTGAACAGTTTGTTGCAGTAATGGCGCAGTTGACTGAAGCGATAAATGGTGGTGGTATCCATGCACGAGATCAGCCAGATCAACCGCAGAGGAACATGTCAGTGGTGGAACATTTCATGAGGCAACATCCCCCATCATTCAGAATATCATCTGACCTAGTGCTAGCTGAAGAGTGGATTAAAGCACTAGAGAATATTTTCGATGTCACGGGGGGTTCAGACAATCAAAAGGTTAGTCTTGCTATTTACCATTTAGAGGGTGAAGCAGATCAGTGATGGTTGATGGTTAGAAATATTAGGGACGCTGATGAGATTGATACTCTCGACTGGGATGAATTTAAAGGTATGTTTCTTGAGAAGTATTTTCCTAAGGCTGTTCGACTTAGGATGGAAAAGAAATTCTTGTAATTGAGGCAAGAGGAAGACTCAGTTGCTGCCTATGAAGAAAGGTTCACTCGATTGGAAAGGTATGCTCCAAATTTTATCTGAGACCTTGATAGTAAAATCAATCGTTTTTAATCAGGATTAAAGCCAAAATATCGAAGGGATTTAGCTTCTCGTGAGTTCAAAAGTTATGAAAAGCTTGTTCGATGTGCTGAGAAGCTGGAAATGGAGTTTTCCGGTGATCAAGTGTTCTATAACAACTAGCAGAAGAAAAGACCGACGTGGCAGGAGAAAGGGAAGAATTCTTCAAAAAGGTCTGATGGTAAGAAAACTAAGTTTCCAGTTTTTGATAAATGTGGGAAAAGTCATGCTGGGGAATGTCTTCTGAATTCTGTAAAGTGCTACCGATGTGGTAAGATGGGACATAAGGTTCATGATTGCACTGAAAAATATCAGGGTGATGGTAAGACCAAATTTGATTTAAAGTTAGTGAAATTTTTTAAGTGCAATGAGATGGGTCACTAGGTAAATGAGTGTCCGACAAAGATCTTGAGTGGTGGGAAGCAGTTAGACTACTAGCAGAAAGGGGTGGTGAAATCCTTTGCAACTACTTCAGCAGTTGTCGGGACATCAAATGAAGTTGTATCAGGTACATTGTTTGTTTTTTCAGATTATGCCAGTGTGTTGTTTGATTCGGGGTCTACACATTCATTCATCTCGGAAACCTTTTCTAGTAAAATGGGAATACCATCTCAAGAAATGACTCTTGAACTTGTGGTAAAAACACCTGGGGGAAATGTTGAGGCAAAAAGAATTTATAAGAATCTTCCTATCCTTATCCGTGGAAAGAAACTACTTGCGAACTTTATTGTTTTACCTCTAGTAGAGTTTGATATTATCCTTGGTATGGATTGGCTCTCTATTTACCATGATAAGATTGATTGTAGAGCTAAAGAAGTTTCTTTTCAGAAAGACTTTCAGTTTGTGTACAAGAATGTACCCTTACTGTTGATAACATATCAAGAGGCTGAGAAACTTGTAAAATATGGAAATGAATGTTACCTTGCACATATTGTTGAAAACAAGGGAACTATCCAGATTAATGATGTTCCAGTGGTAAATAAGTATCCTGATGTTTTTCCTGATGAGTTGCCTGGAATAATACCAGATCGGGAAGTTGAGTTTACTGTTGAATTAGTTCCTGATGCTTAGCCAATTTCAAAACCCCCTTATCGAATGGCTCAAATTAAACTTTTAGAGTTGAAGGAGCAATTACATGATTTATTAGAGAAAGGTTTCATTCGACCTAGCACATCACCATGGGGTGATCCTGTTTTATTTGTCAAAAAGAAAGATGGTTCTATGAGACTTTGCATTGATTATAGATCCTTGAATAGCATCACTATTAAGAACAAATATCCTTTGCCTCATATCGATGATTTGTTTGATCAGCTCTAGGGAGATCAGTATTTTTGAAAGATTGACCTGAGATCGGGGTACCATCAGTTGAAGGTAAAGGAAGCAGATGTTCCGAAGACTGCGTTTCGTATAAGATATGTCCATTATGAATTTGTAGTAATGCCTTTTGGGCTAACCAATTCACCTGCTGTATTCATGAACTTAATTAATAGAATTTTCCATGAGTTCTTGGATAAGTTTATAGTTGTTTTCATTGATGATATTTTGGTGTTTTCTAAAAGTAAAGAAGAGAATGAAAGACATTTAAGGGTTATTTTGCAAACCTTGGAAGAAAAGAAATTGTATGGGAAATTCAGTAAGTGTGAGTTTTGGTTGCAACAAATTTCTTTCCTTGGTCACATTGTTTCTAAAGATGGGATAACTGTTGATCCTGCAAAAACAAAGGTTGTGGAAGAATGGCCAAGACCCAAAAATGTAACTGATATTCGTAGCATCCTTGGTTTGGAAGGCTATTAACGAAGGTATGTTAGAAATTTTTCATGGTTATCTAGTCCAATGACGAAGCTAACTCGGAAGGGTGTTAAGTTTATCTGGACAAAAGAATGTGATGATTGTTTGACGGAACTGAAAAGAAGATTTGTGAATGCTCCAGTTTTGCCACTACCTTCTAGGAATGGTGAGTTTTTTATATACAGTGAAACTTCATTGAAAGAATTTGGTTGCGTCCTAATGCAGAATGATTAGGTAATTGCTTATGCTTCACGACAGTTGAAAACTCATGAGGTAAATTACCCTACAGATGATTTGGAATTAGCTGCTATTGTTTTCGCTTTAAAAATTTGAAGGCATCATTTGTATGGAGTAAAGTGTGAAATATATACTGATCAAAGAAGCTTAAAGTATATATTCACTCAGAAAGAGTTGAACATGAGACAGAGGAGATGACTGGAATTAATCAAGGATTATGATTGTACAATTCATTAATATCCTGGAAAAGAAAATAAAGTGGCTGACGCTTTGAGTCGGAAAAGTAATGCTTCATTAACAATGCTACGTTTGGAATGAGATCATTTGGTTTTTTATTTGATGAACATTTGCATAGAAGTTGTCGGTGCAGGATGTTCTTCTGTTTTGTTTCAGGTATCAGTGAGATCATCTCTATCAGATAGAATCAAGCAAGCACAGAAGCAAGACAGTGAGTTACAGAAAAATGTAGAGCTAGTTCAGAAGGGTATGTTTCCTGAATTCAACATTGATAATGATTGTGTTTTGAGATTTGGTAAGATATTGTGTGTGCCTTGTGATTCACAGTTAAAGAGAGAGTTGTTATGTGAAGCTCATAGTTCTCCGTTTTCAGTTCATCCTGGCAGTACTTAGATGTATAGAGATCTTCGGGATTATTACTGGTGGGATGGAATGAAATGAGATATTACTGATTTTACTATGAAGTGTTTGAATTGTCAACATGTTAAAGCAGAGAAGCAGTTACCTAAAGGGATGAATCAGCCTTTACCAGTGCCAGAGTGGAAATGGGAGAATATATCCATGGACTTTGTTGTGGGAATACCGAATACATCTTGAGGTAAAAATGCAATCTGGGTTATTGTTGATCGCTTGACAAAATCTGCTCATTTCCTTGCTATACGAGATACTTTTTCCCTAGATCAACTTTCATGTTTTCATCCTAAAGAGATAGTCAGGTTACATGGAGTTCCTCTCTCCATTGTATCTGACCGTGATCCCAGGTTCACTTCTAACTTTTGGAAAGTCCTTCAGAAGTCGTTGGGTACTGAAATAAATTTTAGTACAGCTTTTCATCCTCAATCAGATGGGCAGTCAGAACGAATGATCCAGACATTGGAGGATATGCTACGTGCTTGTTCGATGGATTATCAGGGAAGTTGGGACCAACATCTTTCTTTGGTTGAATTTTCTTATAATAACAGTTTTCATTCTAGTATAGAGATGACACCATTTCAGGAATTATATGGGAAGCGGTGTCGAACTACAGCTTTTTGGGATAAAGTGGGTTAAAGGAGGTTGATGGGACCGGAATTGGTAGAAGAGTTGGCAGAAAAAGTTCAGCTGATACAAAAACACATGAGAACAGCTCGGAGCAGGAAGAAGAGTTATGCGGACAATAGAAGGAAGGATCTATCTTTTGAGTTAGGTGATCATGTTTTTCTCAAAGTATCACCATGGAAAAGTGTGATGTGATTTGGTAAGAAAGGAAAGGTGAGTCCAAGGTTCATTGGACCATATGAAATTCTAGATAGAGTTGGATCTGTTGCTTATCGAGTGGCATTACCTCTGAGTTTATCTCAGTTACACAATGTTTTTCATGTTTCGATGTTGAGAAAGTGTATTCCAGATCCATATCATGTTTTGAGTCCAGAGGTAGTTCAGCTGGAAGAGAACCTATCTTATGAGGAACAACAGGTCCAGATTCCTGACCACATGGAGCAAGTGTTACGGAATAAGGTGATTCATCTAGTAAAGGTTTTGTGAAAAAACCACATTATTGAATAGGCAACATGGGAATCTGAAAATGCAATGAGGGATAAATACCCCCACTTATTCAATATGTAAATGAATTGTGGGGACACAATTTTCTAAAGGGGGGAAGGATGTAACATCCCAAGTAAGTAATGAATAATATATATTTTTATCTATGTCTATTAATGAATTAGATAGTGTTTTAGAGGCTTAAGATGAGAATAAATCCAATCTTAAGCATGGAATACACTAATATTTTTAAAAGATTGTTTTACTGCCTTTTGATGGAAAACCATCTTTTAAATCTATCTTTTGACAATTTTATAAGCTCTATTTGTCAAAATAAACTTATTCTTTATTATTGGGACATCAAAATTTACTTTGTGTGAATTTTTGGTATTTTTTCGATAAAGTTCATTTTTAATGAATAATGAAAAATATTGTGTTTTAATTCAAAACCACTTTTTAATCTAATTTATTTATATGATTAGATTATATTTTGAATTGGGTTTAAAGTTCAATTAGAATATTTTTTTACCATTTAATCCAATATTGGTCGTTGGAATTAATTTCACTTTGAAATTGGACTTAAACTAGTGTCAATCTTTTGATACTTATTGTTTCATAAAAACACGCTATTTGCTCTGACAACGGGAATTAATTATTAAATTAATTAATGAAAATTATATGTTTTGAATTTTGTAAAATAGACATCATTTTTGATTTTGGAATATAAAGTATAGATTAGGGTGAAGTTTTGGTTTTTTTCTGGAAAACTTCAATTTTTGATGAATAGTGAAACCACTAAGTGGTACTTATAAAAACTGATTTTTCGTTTAAATGAAATTTTACCACCTCTACCTCCTTACCCACACTTCCAAAGCCTTTGTCTCGGCCAACCCCTACCCATTTTGTCTCTCCACATCACTCTATAACTCCTAGAAGCATCACTATGTGAACAAGTCTTCCCGAGGAAGCCTTTGAGCTCAAATCAAAAAGAGTTACCCGATTTAAAGGTTGTGTCTTCTCTTGTGTTATTTTGTTTTATTTTGCTTCTCCAACCCCCTAAAATCTTTTTATTCATTTCTTTTGTAACAAAACCAGTATCTTCCATATACTAGGATGTTGTTATATGAAGTATTCGAGCTAAACTTACACACACCTACATCTAATGGTTAAAGAACATACTGTTTCCGTGGATGGCGAATTTCTGCCTCACGAAACGATGATTGTTCAAAACTCATATATCACCTTCAAAGGTGGCCATTAAGATGTCACTATATTTATATATTATATATAATATGTTTATGTTTTACTTAATCTTATTTATTTTTCATTTATGGCATATATTTATGGTTACCATTATGAGTAAACGTGATATCTTCATTTTAGGAAGTGCGGACTACCGCCCCCTCAAAGTGATTTGATTCGTTAATACCATATGTGGTACGTATAAATGATATATTTAATTATATTATATATGATACCATACTGGAATTAAAATACTATTATTTATCATTATGTTTTAATTCCATAAAATACGAAATAGAAATGAAAGTAGCATTCATGCGTACGTACGGCTTACCGTCTCCATGAACGGTGCATTTCATTTCTTACCTCTAAACGTTGTTTAATATTATAAATGCACATATATACTGGATATATATGATATATATGATATATAAATCATGAGTATAACTCTTGATATAATGGATACATGAACAAATTGTAATTATAAAGAGCATATTTTGACTCAAGTACCAGTGATCGTTAAAACGACCGTTATTAACTAAAATAATTACATAGTGTTCATGACATGGTAATAAGTGATGTAAAAGGAATAATGAAATTGAAAAAGGTTCTTAAGAAAGAAGAAATTAACTCAAGTTTATTATTCAGGAGATTAAAGAACGATCAAGTCAAGTCAGATACGAGGTATGCGACTTCGTCTCAATCTCCTTTCATTGAGGCATATTTTGTTTTATACAAAACCTTCTTTTATACGGTGTATAAAACACTTTGGCTTTTATTTTTATTAAAAATGAATCTTTTTTATATGAAGCGTTTACTAAACGACAAATGGGAATGTTTTTTTTTGTCGTACCTATGCGGCGACAATGACTTCTCTGCTGCCATGACCATTATTTGAGTTCTGGCTTCCTCTAGAAGCCATACTTTAAAAAAAAAGAAAAATAAATACAATGTTTTACTTTTCTTTTATTTTGGTATTGAAAATTGTTTTCATAATTTTTTTATATCAATGTGTTGTATTGATATCTTGTGATTTAAAGGTGGAAATGTTATTTTTTCCTTTATGCATGTTTTATGTGATACGATTGTGTTGTGTTTCTTGGGCATTATTATGAAGACGGGTGGTTCTGTGATAAACTAAGGGTGGGTGCGCCCGATATAGCTCTCCAATGCATTGGGTAACACGAAGGAGTGAAATGTTAGGGTTTCTCCGAATAGATTTAGGGAATATACTGTGATGGGTATTCCAAACGTAACCAAGAGGGTTTCTCCCTATGTAAGAATGTTATGAATGCCTCAAGTTACCTTTATGTCTTATGATTTCTATGATTTATTAATGATTTGATGAGGTATGTTAAAGTGCCTATGTTTTATGGGTAAAGTATGATTTCATTATTATGTATATATAAACTCTTGTTTCCTTTCCATATTTTTATAACCCTTACTGAGCTTTTTATGCTCATCCCAAGTTTTTGAAATGTTTTTCACAGGTCAAGGGAAAGGTACATGATATGATGATAGTGTCAAGGAAGTGTCAAGAAAGAATCCATGTGTTATTTTAAATATGTTTCCGTTGATGAGAAAAATGAATACTATCTTTTATGTAACCACTTTGCTTAAATGTGGAATGTAATACATGTTTTATGATCTAATTCTCTAAAACTCTAAACCTGAAAAGATCCTCAATGTAAACTATTCATTTAATTCAATATGAAGTAAGGTTTAAGGCTGGGTCCTTATAAAATCTCTGGTGTATGGTGGTTTTTATAAAAAAAAATATTGTTTCTCATTTATGATCCTGATCAAACAAAGACAAGGGTACATCTTTGAACCTGTTATCCTGACACCAACCAAGTACAATGAACGTACCAAATTTGTATTACAGACTCTAGACCCATCTAAGTATTCCTATAAAAATAAAATTTTTATAATTATTCTTTTAAATAATGATCATAAATGTAGATTGATTCTCAAATAGACTAACTATATATGATTTTCTTCCTCAGTATGCAGTTTTGGCATTTGTTGGGGCATAAATAATTTTCTTCCTCGAATTATTTTAAATTTACTTTACCATTAAATTCTCAAGTACTTAATTCCATATTTTTTTTGATACCAGGTATTGGCATTTTTGGGGCATAAATAATTTTCTAAAGATGTAGTATTTTTGATTCTATATGGTTATATCATGGTTTCTATTATTGGGGAATGAATTTATCATTCATATAATTCAATAAATTTTCATAACTTTCATTACATAATACTATGGAATGAAAATATTAATAAATAATCCATTATGCACTACGACACAAAATTTTTCTTATAGTGTGACTTCATCTCAATTTAAAGAACCAACTTTAGATTCTTTATTAAATTTGGACTATTTTTTGGCATGATATTATTCTTTATACACAATATCCAATTAATATTCTCCATTATTCATCATTGAAACTAGATTCTTGAATCAAAACATAATACTTTCACATCATGATGTATATGAATTGATGAATATAACAATATCATTAAATTTATTTCTTCTTTTAAATTATACTTCTAGAAATTAATCAACCAAAAACCCCCATTAACTTTTGGAATAAATCATATATAAATATTTTGAAAATTAGTTAACTCTTATGTATCCCCCCTTATAACTCTTTTGTATATTTCAAAACCATAATTTTATCTTTATACATCTTTGTGCAGCTCAATGATTTGCAAAATTATCATTCTAAGTGATATGTAACATTAAATATGATCTTTATAATACTTATATATTTAATAGTTTTACTCAAATACCATTACATATGTACTATAGAATACTTTAATATCCCTTTTCAGCTTAGTACTTTGTCAAATTTCAGTATACATGGTCTGGATAATCATTATATGTTTTATTTTTCATAGATATCTCTCTACAAACTCTTATGTATTGAGTGAAAGTTCAGAGAAACTATTATGTGTCAAGGATTTTTAATGATTTATAATAACCTATAACACTGAGAGTCACTTTCACATCGAGTAAAAGTACCCGTACATATTCTCTAGATAATCTAATCAACTATTATGTACTGGGTCATTTTTTTCATATTTCAAGTAATTTGTTACTCTAAAACCTCTAGAATTCATCTCCATCAATATCAACTCATTATTAAAAATCACCAAATAATATTATTTATTCAACATGAGTCTCCACTATATGATGATACGTATGATGAAATATCATAGCCATATTTATAATTTTTATCATAGAGATGTAATTTCTAGTATTAACCATAATCTATAGAGGTATTCATTTCTTATGATTTTCTTAGTATTAGTGAATGAAACATACTATTCTATTAATTCTGCACTATGAGCATGAGAAGTATTATAATATCCCAAACCCATAAGCCTCGATCTAGTGCATTATTTTAATACATTTTCATGATTAAAAGGAATCAAATTTCAAAGGGCCAATAAATTTAGCTGTATTGGAAATAAAAATTAAATAATTGATACCCATAATACATTGGGAAATAGAAAATAAAATCATGATACATAATAAAAATAAATAAATTGTTTCCGTGAAAGCGTATTCAATGATTCCTTCTTCATAAACTGGGTAAATGAAACATAATAAGGGTTATATCAAATGATCAGTAAGGATAAGTAAAGTGGAATAAATAATAAACTAGTAGGAATAAATTTATATGGAATGGTAAATATATGATAAAACATTCCATTCAAATAACTAGATTATTCAATATCAATGTGAAAAGGTAATAAACTGAAACTCACTCCATCTAAATAAACAAACTGGGAATAAAATGTATCCATATATATGTCAATGGAAAATATAACGGATGAATAATAAAAGAATATAAATGTGGGAAATACTTAATTATTTGAAACCATGTTTCCTAGGTACATGTTACCATTACCATCATGACCTTTCAAAAGATGATATACAACATATTGGTTAAAAACAATCTAATTTGGCCAAATGTTTAATCTCATGAGACTACCAATGCAGTGAGGGGATATCTATAACTGGTCCCCACCCATCTCATGCTAGTAAAAAGTATTTAACATTTTATTGAACAATATTCCTTATCAAAATGTATCCATATTAAATAGAATATATATATTTATCAATAATTCCTCAATTAATAAAATAATTGTCAAAGTTAACACTGTACATAAAATGATATATGGTGTAGGAAAAAATAATATAAATTTTGGGATAATATGGAAATTAAAGGTAATTTTCCATAAAAATTGATTAAAATAAAGTGATTCTTTAAAATAGAGAGTTAACAATCACAAAAGGAAGCAAGATTTGAAAGATAATCATTAAGAATATTTTTGAGGAAAATAATCTTTAAACATCTCAAAGTGTCCCATAACACTTGAAAATTTTAAATAATAATTCCATTTAAGGAATTTTTTCATACCATGAAGTCAAATGATTCATGTTACATTGTATCAAAAGGGGTATTACTTCACAAAATAATTAAGTGGTGTACATGGCTTATGCCGCATGGAAAGAAAAGTAAGACACGAATCCCTTACCTTAGCCTTCCTTTTGTTGTGTGGTATTTATGATACTGTATAGTGGCATAAAATATTTTACTAACTTATACCAAAACCAAAATCATGTTTATCATATCAAATATTAAATTAATACAATATTCTATTACCTTTTTGTTAAAACACTCTCATTTTTTTAACTATTTCATGTTTCAATTGCCTAATTTTCGGGAGTATGTTTAGACTTATTACTTATTGGTCCGATTTATTAGATCATAATTTAATCATATAAAAAATTTAAACCCTGTTTTAATTAAAATATATATTCATTAAATATGAATTTATAATATTCCATAATATTTTTACATAAGAAATGAAGTCCACCATTCATGGAGATGGCAGGTTGTACGTATTCATGAACGTTACTTTCATTTCATTATCATATTAAAAGAATGAAAAATAAATTACACATATGTAAATTATAATTAAATTATCTTATTTATGTCATATATGTTTTATATTTTTATTAAAATAATCTTTAATATGTTCCATGTATAAAATTAATGAGTAATATTTCTTCGAGGGGGCGGTAGTCCACACTTCCTCAAACAATGTTATCGAATTAATTAAAAATGGGAACTGATAAAAAATTCGTAACAAAAAGATTACAGAAGTATAAATACATAATAAATATCCTATATATCATATTTAAATTTAGTTCCCATCATAATAAAAACCATGTTATGTGGTAAAGTAAAAATGGAAAATCATCATTTTCTGAGGCATTTGTTCACCGTATATAGAAATAGTGTGTTCATTACCCATTATAAGGAGGTGTGTTTATGTGTGGAAAGAAATAATAAAATAAAAACATACTAGTATATTGATTATACTAGTTTTTTATTTAATCATTCAATAATAATAGTATAGGAAGTGGAGAAGAAAATTAAATAAAATAGATCGTTGGAAAACGTTAACTTAAATCAGGTAACTCCTTTTAGACTATACCAAAGGGATTACTTAAGAACAATTCTACACAAATAGAGTGTTCAAGAAAGAGGGGAATTATTTTGGTAAGATATTTTGGTATAAAATGGACGAAACTAAGTGGTTTGAGATGTGTGAGGAAAGAGAGGAAGTGGTGGCCGTTTATTGTAGGGGAGGAGTGGCACTATTGTAATATATTGACAAAAGAATTATGACAATGTTTTTCATGTTGCAAGTGGATCCAGTAATGGACCAAATTATATTAAAGTGAGTATAGGTTCGAAATATGAAAAACTAATATATCTTTTACAAGTGTATAGTTCGTTTTGGGCATTGAGGTTAAGGTTTAGTCTTTTGTTAAGATTAATTTTACCTTAATCTTTGTAATTAATTTTAATCACTTTCACTAATATTTTTGGACAATAAAAATGTTTATATTATTAAACATTATAATTTTTTCTTATTACAAATACGAAATCCATTTTTTTAATTTTAATAATATAAGTGGAAGAAATTAATTTAAAATTCCTCCTGCAAGCGGGTTGACAGTGCGGGTTTATAAATTAAAAATGTCAAAAAAGTTGATATATATTCTTATAGTCAACTTCAAAGAAAAATTGATCAGAATTACATAAATTAGATTAATTAATAAAAATATGATCTAACTAAAATTTAAAACCAATATAAAACATAATTTAACATTATAAAAAATTTAGATGAAAAATTAGTTTGGAGCTTAAATTTTGTATTTTTTACTATTGATTTAAAAATGAATCTTCACAAAAAAATACCAAAAATTCACCCTAAAATAAATTTTATGTTTTTATTCCAAAAATAATGTTTATTTTGACCTATTGAAATTATAAAAGGATTAATAATTGGATTTACAATAGGTTCTCTATTAAAAGGTTGTAAAAATTCCTTAATATAGTATTTTAGGCATAAACTTGGGTTTGTTTTTATCTTAATCATATAAAATATATTAAATTAATGTAAAAAGTATTTTATTGAATATAATATTTATTTATATAACATTAATATAACTCACTAATTTTAATTAATTTTATTTATTAGGGTATAGCAGCTTTGTGAGCATAATAATAATAATATTTTCCATTATATTCAATCAGTTTCCAAATTCATTTCTAGCTTACTTGTAAAAAATGGATTAATTTTATATATGTATAAATAATATATTTTAATATTTTAGTTAATAATATTTATAACCACAAATTTAACATCTAGGTTAAGTCTTATTATATTAAATAATAAAATTTTAATAATATATTTTTGTTCATTAAAACTCTATCCTCCGTCTATTTTAAGATTTCTAAGAAAGTCACTCTTACGTGTAACGTAAGCTAACTCAGTTTAGTTTGAATTGAACTATATAAAATATATCTAATCTCTTTATAATAATAAAAAAACTATATATTCTTGGGATATTATATTTTCTCACTCAGGTGGTGATGTGTGTGATACATGCTATCACATAAAATTTTCTTACTTTAGAATTTCTGGGAGTTACATTATTTCATCCTTATTTAAATTTTATCCATGAAATCTAAACTCAATCTTGGTAATATATTATTTGTTATTTTTTATTTTAAAATCCCACTTTGGGATAATGTTTTGAAAAAAAATGATCTATAAAAGAGAGAATATAATGTGAAAAGTTCACATGAGCTAACATATAACTAAGACACTGACTAAGAGAACATTAATGGAATATAGAGACACTTACATGGAGTAAAACCTAAATATTTATAGGGATTAGTTTAGGTTTTTTGGATTTCGACACTCAATAGGGGTGAATTGAGTTCCTATCAAAATTTCTATTAAATCCCTTATTTTAAAATACCCCAATTTAAAATCTAAACTGCCCAGTTAACCAAAGTAGTAGATTTGTAAGATTTTTTAATGATTAATTAATTTATCAAAAGATTGATTAATTCACAATTAAAAAATTGAAATATTTATATATCTTTTGAAAGTAATTTACTTCATCAAAAACAGTTATAAGTACTAACTAAGAATTACTATAATAGTAATATTTATTTTTTTGAAATATTTGTGAAAATAGTGAAAACCACATTTGAAAAATCTAGTAGAGAAAAATAAGTGGTTCAGTCTCAAGTATATACATATTCCTATCCACTTTCTGATCACCTTCTACCACACAGAATATATTAATAAACATGATCCACACCCTATATTGTGGTTGATAATAGAAAATATTTCTATCCAGGTCAACTAGACCTCTATCACAATTATTCATGGGAAAAATATAATTAGGCCACACGGGGACATCATCCGCAGTAATATGTGGGAGAAAAATGGTGTAAATAAGTGAGAGGGAGAATATATATTGTATCTTCTATCTTATCTCAGGAGACAATCTGTGTTTGTGATACACACACACACACACCGCTCGAAAAGTAATAATAATAGAGAATAAATAATAGAGAAAGGTTTATAATGGTTTGTATGATGTTTTTGAAGCTTTTGGACTCCTTAGGTGTTATAGATGTGAAGCTCAAGTCCACTTCTGGAAACATACACCAAAACAGAGTGTCGTGGAAGCTTTGGGTTCTGGTTTCTAGTGAGGTGATATGCTCCTCGAAGGTGCCATTTCCTAGGGTTTGTTACTGCAAGTATTTGGTATTTTTGGTTCACAAAAAATCCCTCATTGTTCACAGCTAGCAAGAATGAGTGTTCTTATTGTATATGATTTTCTCCACCTCGTAAGTTCTCTCTATAAGGTTTCTATGCTTTTTCTCATTTGATTTATTTATATAATGTAGAGGTCGACAATAGGCATGTTATGAATATATATTATACCTTATACCTTCGAGATTTTCTACAAAATGCATACATGATAATCAATATAATAAAAATTACTAAGATTAAAAAATATGACAATGAGAATTAATTTTTAATTTAAGAGTAAAGAGAATTTTTAAGTATTGACTGGTAGGCCATTCTATTAGTAATTACCATCGATATGTCCTTCTATTTGTAGGTCCTTTAATCAGTAGGTCCTTCTGTCAGTATGTCCTTTTGTCTATCAGTTATTCTATAAGTAGGTCATAATTCTATCAATATTTCATACTTCTGATGGTAGGTTCTTCTGTCGGTAGGTTTTTCTGTTGGTGAGTCATTGCTATCAGTGAGTTTCTCTATCAATATGTAAAACTGTCAATGACTCAAACATATACCAGGGACTCAACATGTTGGTATGTTATTGTTTCAGTGAGTTATTATTTTCAGGGAATCATCTATCAGTAGCTCATACTTATGTCGGTGACTCATACTTATTTCGTTGAGTTATGATATTAGTGACTCATACTTTTCCATTTCTGTTTGTTTTCTAATCTGGTATTATAAACATTAGAATAATATTTTAACCTTATAGTTTGACATAGATAATCATAATTAATCATATTTTGAGATAAAACTTAAGACATGAATAGACAGGATTTGACATTATTTTTGAGCATTAAAACTAGAGAGGGATAACAATTGTGGTCATCAATCAAAAACAAGTGAATGATCAATTGAAAGTTGAGGGCCTCAATGATATAAAATTTTGATTATTTATAAGACCATCAATTCGAAACAAATATGGCATTTAGAAAACATTTTTGTTTCAAAACCCTTTTTTCCAAGATTTGGGGAATTAATTTAATCTCTAGGAATATAAGTAAATAAAACTTTCTATTTTATAAACTAAATCTTATCCTTTGGTTGTTCCTTTAACTATTTACACTTTTTATATTTTCACAAGAAGCTTCGTATAGTGAAGTAATATATTAACTTTAAAAATAATATCCAATGATCAACCATTTTATAAATGGTTAACTTTTCAAAAAGATTATGATCAGTCACAATAGAAATATGGTCACTGAATTTTCAAAATGAACTTATCATTTTACATTAATCAACATGAATCAGATCTATATTTTCATATTGAAAACATGTTAATAGCTTCATCATGTATCATCTTTTAAATATGATAATATCTCAAATTACAACAAAAACATTTTAGAAACATGTATTCCTCCTTATTCTTTAAGTAAGAAACATGTTATTGGATATATTCTTAAAATACAAAAGTGTTGTAAACCCCATCAATTATAGCATAGACCACTTTTTGAAAAGTTATTAATTAGTTCCAAGGCAGTTATCACTTTTCCAAATTAATCATTTCTTCATCATCGTATCAACATCATGAATATATTAAGTGTTGTATTTATATAAGTCTATTTTTTCCAAAAAGTTTAACTTTGTACTGAATTACTTTTCTTGGTGCCATTCAACATATGATATCAAATTCTTAAAGAAAAAGTATTGTAGTAAAATCCACATATATCAAATAATTATAAAACGATGATAAAATATTAAAGTTAAATAATTCTTGAATAGAGATATTAATCATTCATATTCATGTTCAACTATATAATTACTTGATCATTATCCAGTAGCATCATCTGAGGTATATCCCGTGGATGCTTGAGAGATTGATTTTCATAGTGTCTCATATATTTAAAGGTGTATCACTGAATTGTGGCCTTTTTATTTTTTCATTTTTATTCTTTAGCATGGTGAAACTTATCTCCATAGATATAATTAACTCTTATTCCCTTCAAGAATTTACCAGGTTGAGTCTTTCCATGGTTATCACATGTGGAAAAAATACTTCTTTCAAATCCTTCCTTAGTCCATCTTTATATCTTCCATAAAATTATTCTATTGATTACCTTCATAGACATAGGTCTTGGATAATTCTTTACCTATCTCATTAGCATATGATACTATTTACTAATGTTATGAGAATACAAGGGACAATACTTCCTTTCAAAATGATATGTTAAGACCATAAAAGATATGATCCTTATTACTCTTCGGATCATGTGCATTAGTTGAGTTCTAATTCCTTATACTATGTTCCATTTCTAAACAACAACAAATACTATATTAGATCCAAAAATTAAAAACATTGCATAACCTTAAATATGGTATATCACATAGAATAAATTTATGGATCAAGAATTTCTAGAAATATAAACATTAGTTACTTTTTGGGAACCCTTACTTTTAAATCGGTCATAACCATATGTAAAGAAAATGTGAATTATCCTAAGTTTATCCTTCAGGATATTCAAAATAGGTGTGCAGTAAGACCCATTTTCGTGTTCTGGGTAACCCCGAGTTAGTATCGGGAAATATTTTCAGAGTTGTTACTGCTAGATACATTTGTTCCATACCCACATCCACATGTAGTATCCAAACATGGATGTCTTGTAAGGAATACCCAAAGAATAAATACCGTAAAAAATATTCTGTGATGTTATTATATAATTATCTTAAAATACTATATTTGGGATATTATTCCAAATATATATTTTCTAAATCTAGTTTCCAAGGTTACTGCTAAACTTCCTCTGATACCAATTGTAATGACCTGACCCTAGAATCCCGGAGCTAGTGCATTATTGTTTTACATTTAAATGATTTGAAGGAATAAAATCCAAAAGTACCAATAATTTTAGATGTATTAGAAGGATATATTACCTAAATGATACCCATAATACATTAGAAAATATAAAATAAAAACATGAAGCATAGTAAAATAAATAAACTATGTCATTGAATGTTTATTCAAAGATTAATTCCTCATAACCTAGGGAAATGATACATAATGAGGGTGTGCTCAAATTCTTAGTAAGTGTAAGTAAAAAATTATAAAAATGAACCAATAAGTATAAATTAATATGGAACAATAAATAACTGATAACAAATTCCATTCAAATAACTAGATAAGACAATATAAATATAGAATGGTAATAAATTGGAACTCATTCCATCTCAATCAATAAACTGAGAATAAAATCTATCCTTAGATATTTTGATCAAAAATATCAAGGTTGAATAATAATTTAATCTAAATGAGGTAAATTCATAATTATTGGAAATTAAATTTCCTAGGTACATGTTACCTATACTGTCAAGAGTACTCATAAGATGCTTTACAATATATCAGGTACAAACCCATCTGATCTGGATAAATGATTCATCTCGTGGGACTACCGATGCATCGAGGGATATATATAACTGGGCCCCAACTATGTCATACAAATCGAAAGAATTTATAATTTTAATGAACAATATTCCTTATCAAAATGCATCCATATTGAATAAAACATACAGATTTATCAATAATTCCTCAATTAATCAAATAACTGTCAAAGTGAACATCGTATGTAAAATGATATATGGTTTAGGCCACAATAATATCTATTTTGTGAGAATATAGATATTAAAAGAAATTTCTATTGAAAATAAATTGTAATAAATTTATTGTTTCCAAGATAAATTTAACTATCTCAAGGCCTTCGGGCCACATGCAGTTTCCCTAAACACACTACAAAAAAGTAGCAGCCCTAGAAGAGGATTCAGAGCAAGTTCACTCACTAGAGCAGAGCCATATTTATTTTTCAGAATGAGAGGGTATGGATATGCCATCGGGACCCGCCTGTTCTTGCACGGGAAGCCAATCCATATGGAAATGATAAGGTGGAGAGCTATTATTATGATGCAGATGCTAAGGAGGGGCAGTTCCTTGTAGATAGTCTAGTTGAATTCCCTAAGACCATCAGGTCATGTAATCTACTAATCCTACAATCCATGTAATCTCTGAGCCTACAGGCCTTTTAAGGGTTCCCCCTCATCCCTTGAAATGGAGGTTACCAAAAAAATTAATAAAAATGAAGGCCTTTGTGCCATTCGGGATTAGGTCATACATATGCATGAGCACTACTTTCATTTCTTTGTTGTATTAAAAAAATAAAAATAAGTGAAAAATTTATATTATAGTTTTAGTATCATATATATGTTATATATGTTACATATATTTATTAAAATTATCTTTAATACTTTCTATTCATTGCGTGAATGAATCACATCGCTTCGAGGGGCAGTAGTCAACACATTCTCAAATTATTCTATCCTATTAATGAAAAATGGGAATTATTATAGGTATGTGTTAAAAAAATGATTAAATATGTATAAAGACATTATAAATATCATAAATATCATATATAAATATACTTTACATCATAATGGGAACCATGAGATGTGTTAATGAAAAAATGAACAATGATCATTTCGTGAGCCAATAGTTCGTTGTACACATAAACACTATATTTCAAAACCCATTAAATAGAGGTGTTTGTAAGTGTAGGTTGAAATCATAACATAAAAACATACTAGTATACCCATAATACTGGTTTTGTTACTTAATCATGGAATAAGAAGATTATATGAAGTCAAGAATAAAATTAAAGAAAATAGATTGTTTGAAAAAGTTACATTAAAATCGGCTAACATCATTTGGTTTATAACTAATGGATTACCTGGAAGGTTTTCTACCCAAATGGAGGCTTCAAGGTCTTGGGGAGGGATTTTTGGAATCTATTTGGGAATATCTTGGTTGACTTTATGTTTTTGAGAGCTTTTAAGAATAAGGATAAGTGGTGGCCTTATATAGTGGAAGAGGAGTGTCACTCTTGTAATATTTTGACAAAAGAATTCCTATCACGTTTTTAATGTTAGATATTGATGCAATAATGGACCAAATTCTATAAAAGGAATCATAGGGTCTAAATATGTCCAACCAATATGTCTTCAAAAAGTTATCGGTCATTTTTTCCCTTAAGGATAAGCTTTAGTCCAATATTAAGCTTAATTTAGCCTTAATCATTGTAATTAATTTTAATCATTTTCACTAATATTTTTGTTCAAAAACAAATACGGTCTTATTAGAGGAGTATTAGACATATAATTAGTCGTTGGAGGTTTAGAGGGAATTCTAAGAGGAGGAAGAGGATATACAGAAAACACTGAAGGGGCCAAGCATGGGTTAGAGGAGGCAGGAGGACCTATAAGCTCCCTAAAAATGATAGGATAGATCTACATTAATTCTTGGGTAGGAGAGAGTACCTATTAATGTTAGGATAAATAAGGAGAGGTAATAGATTGGATATTTCAACTAAGTGGCGAGGTAGTTGGTATGAAAACACCATACTCTAGAAATGTAGAAAAGGCTTGAGAATGTCAATGAAATCCATGATAATATACCCACCATATTCCATAGCTTTGGTGAAATATTCCTTGTTTTACATAAATTTATCAAGGGTAGGAGTAAACTTCTTAAGTAGCTTCACCTAATCTCTAAAAGAATATGCCACTAGAGGATGTTTTAGATTATCAATTAAATACTTTAAATGGATGGTGTGATGGTGATTATTGTATATTCTCTTGAAATAAAAATCAAATTTCTTAGTTATTTATTCTTTTGAATTTGTATCACCTTTGGAATAGTATATCACCATGTCAGAGATTTTATCAATTTTATTCCTAATCTTAGAGAGACTATCCTGGTTAGTGAAACCAATATTTGTTTTAATCTCTTCTGTGATCACATTCCTGACCATCTCAATATCTGGAGGGTGTGAAACTGGCTCTGCTAATCTAGATGCACCTTGGATTATATCACTCAGTTCCCATATCAACTGATTCGTATCAATATTAGGGTTCTAAGGTTGAGTGGTATAATATCTAGAAAGTACAACCTCAAAAGTCCTTAGCACTTTATCTAGGGATGTACTATAATCAATATTCAATGTGTTTATAGCTGAAACCATTTTAGTCAACTCATTCTTCATGCTATGGTTATCCTTCACTATAGTTTCAAAAACAAAGATCAGACAAGGCTACACTTGAAAAAACACTCTTTCAGTGAGAGAAAAAATATCTCATTTATTTAGAGAAGGAATAAGGGAATTTTGTGGATGATATGCAGTTCTAATAAGAGAGATCAGATCTGACTTAAACCTTTCAAAATCAGATTTAGTTACATTGTCACCCGGTACTGATGTCACTGGAGATAAAGGAGTAGAATCAGATGAAATTGCTGGAGATGTCTCAGAATGAACAAGTTCCTCAACTACTCATCTCATTAGAATAGATATATTGTCCTCAGCATCTAAATCATAATAATCCAAACCGATGTCAACATAACTAGGATGCCTTTCCCATTCAGATATCATACTATCATCCAAAGGAGGCAGTGTACCAACTCTCACATTCTTGGATTGAGTCTCCCCCTTAATTTTAGAACCCCTTCCAGTGTAAAATTATATTGGTAAAGGGGATACATGTGATTCTACTTCGCCATGAACTACAACTTCTTCCCCTTCTTCCACACCATCTTTAGGAGGTTCCACTATCTATACCTTATCTCCATTAACAATAGGTTCTACATTATCACCATGATCATAACCTAGATGATTTTAACTACTATCACTTCTACCACATTCCTGCTCAACTTAATCTCCTCCATCATATCAATTTTTATCACCAGATTTTTCATCCTCTTACTCACTAAAATTTCTCTTCCATAGGATTCTCTTTTTCTTACCATGTTTCCTTATCTGATCCAGTATATTGTATTTTATATTCCACACTGCCTGATTCCTCAGTCTCATCATCAGCATCCTGGGCTTGAATAGTTTCCTTAGATGGTAGGGGTAAAGGTGGACTAGAAGGTCCAAAAGTCATCACATAAGGACTTACACCTATATCAAGGTCACTCATATCATATATATGAGACTCAACTTCTCTACAAGATTCGGCCACTTCCTCTTCATCAGAATTGACAACATCGGCATCTGATGGCAGGCCTGGATCAACTACATCTCTTGGCCTAGATGGATGGACAACATGGTTGAATTTATCATATAATTTCTCATAATCTCCAACCCAATACCTCTTTTAGGGATTCTAATTTATCCTCATTCTATTGAAAATATCCTTAGTAAGGTAGATACCACTACACGAAGAGATTATTTCCTTATCTTAACTTACACATCCTTTTCATTTTAGCATAGAAGAAATAATTCTTGGGTAAAACAGATAATTTCTCTTTTAATAAGTCATTTCAATTATATATACAATAAAATACATGCACATGTTTACTATATATCCTTTTATCTATATATATAGTAGATATACATCTTGATACATGTGTGATGAAAATTCCCCTTTCCTGAGACTCAACTGGTGTTGGATGAACTTGAATAACAACATACTTTCACTATCAAACTCAATATATATTGGTATTATATGCTCTATATTATGAGTTAAATCACCCAAATCTATCTTATATAAAAACAAATCACTTTTTGGAAGATTAATCCCATAATAGTCATCATAAATACCTTCATGACATACCTTCAGATATTCTACCCAATGCCTTGAAGAATACAATACTCTTATTCAATTAACCATATATTTAATCAAGTATGTCTCACATACTTCCAGAATAAACTCATCAGGAAGGTAAAATTCATGTACCAGTCTAGGGTAATATGTTTTCTCATTATTTGAGAACCATTCCAACCATCCTTGCATCTGCATCACATTTAACAAGAGTGACTTACTTGTTAATAAATATTCTAAGTGAGATTCTCTCTCTAGTGTCACCACATGGCTTTTATGTCCTAGATGAATAGAATTAGATTCTCTCAATTCACCTTTCTGTCTCTTCATGGGTTTCGAATCATATGTAGATCCTTCCAAGAATCATTTTACTCTAACAATCTTGATAGTTCAGTTGAAGGTTAGAAGTTGAAAGGGTTGAAGGTAAAGAGAGATTGAGGTTAAGAGTGGAGGAGTGAGAGTATGAAGTAAGTATGATCAACTTGGTTTTATCATTTAAGGTTTTATAAGCCATAAATTGATTAATTTAGTTCAAATAAAAAGAAATAAGTAAAACATCAATGTTATGAAAAAAATAAAAATAGTTAGAATGTTCTATATGTGAGTGTCCATTAGTGAGACATCATCAGTGTCAGTAAGACATTGTCAGTGTGACACTATTATTGTCGGCATGACACTGTCGGTGTTGGAATGACATTGTCAGTGAGACATTGTTAGTGTTAGTGAGACAACACCAGTGTCCTATCAGTGAGTCATCCACACTAACTTTTTTAAACCATATAAATCAGTTGTTAACTTAAAAACATGATTTAGAAAATGAGGGTTTTTAAAACCAGAGGGTTGTTCAACAAAAACATCCTCAACTATATACCCATTTAAGAGTACAATTTTAACAACCATTTTATATAGATTAAAATTGGGATGAGCGGCATATGCTAGTAGGATTATAATAACTTCAAGTCTAGAAACTAGTGAAACTATTTCTTCTTAGTCAATGTCTTTCCCTTGACTATATCCTTGTGCAACTAGTCTCGCCTTAATCCTCAATATGGTTCCCACTCCATCTACTTTGTTTCTAAATACCCACTTAGTGCCTATGGTTATGGTGTCTTTAGGCCTGTCCACTAGTTTCCAAATTTTATTTCTTTCTAACTAACTTAACTCTTCTTGCATATCCATCACCCAGAATTCATCATTTATTGCACCATTAATGTTTTTAGGTTTCTGATGTGATAAAAAGGTTTGAGTTTGAACCTGGTTTGTAAGAGAAGATATAGTTTGTGTCCATTTATCTGAGTCTCAAACAAAAACATATACGGGATGGTTATTAAGGGTTCAAACAAATATAGAAAGAAAGTACTAGTTATTTCTATTTTATCTATAGGTATGGGGAAACTATTATTAGAGTCCAGATATTATCCATCACTATTGGATTTATAATTATTCTTAACAATAGGGTTAGGAGATTTGGAATTAATTTCCAAATTGTAAAAATCAACCTCAATATTTTCAAGGGATGTTCTAGGCTCATGTGGAGCTGTTTCATCAAATTTAACACGTATAGTTTCTTCCACACATTTGTTTCTTTTATTAAAATATTTATAGAATTTATTAGTGTTTGAGTAACCTATGAAAATTCCTTCACCACTTTTGGATGAAAATTTGTCAATATGTTCCTTAGTATTCAGAATATAAACATTAAAAATAAAAACATTAATGTAGCTAACTTTGGGTTTCCTATTGTTCCATAGATCATATGGAATTTCCTTAAGAATTGGTTTGATTAAGAATTTATTAACTATATAAAAAGCTATATAGATAGCTTCATCTAAAACATATATAGGTAAGTTGTACTAATTAAGCATTGGATGGCCTATTTACTTTATGGTTTTATTCATTCTGTATAAAACTCTATTCTGCTGGGGGTGTCCTAGGAGAAGAAAAGTTATGACTATAGCCACTTTTTTGATAAATAATATTAAACTCTTGGTTCCCAATGTCACGGAAATGGTCACCCCTTACAGTTTTTATCCTAAGACCACTTATTTTCTCTACAGATCTAGAATACTTGGTGATGTAAGAACATGGTTAACTCTTGTGAGCTAAAAAGAATGTCCCAGTATTCCAAGAGATGTAATATACATAAACATAGACATAGTTCATCCCATTAAGACATTAATTTCTCAATGTACCAAACATATCCATGAAATACAACTCAATTAGTTGATAAGTTGAAACTTCTTTCATTAGTTTGAAAGATATTTTGTGATATATTCCCTTTTAACAAGGATTGTGGACTTTATTATCTGAAAATTATTGTTTGGGTAGATCCTTGACTAACCCTTTCCTTACAATCATTCTAAGTGATTGAGTTTTACAGTGGAAAAATCTCTTATTCCAAATCCAATATTCTTTATAAAAGTACTTTAGGCTAGAATCATTTGGATAAAATAAATAATCCAAGGTCATAACATAAACATTATCATTTTTAAAAGTAGTAAATAAAAACTTTTTTTATAATTAAATAAATTACATGAATAAATATTAAATTTAACTTTTAAATCATCATCACATAAATGAGAAATACTGATAAGATTATACTTTAATCCATCAACAAAAAGTAATTTTGAAATTATAATTGAATTAGTGTTACCGATTTGGCTAAGGCCAATTATATTACCTTTAATATTGTCACTAAAAGTGACATTCCCACTATCATTATTTATAATATTATTGAAGATATAGTATTCCCATGTCACGTGTCTTAAACATCCACTATCCAAGTACAATAATATTTTACAGGATCTCTTCAAGAATAATTCCTATAAAGACAATTAAAAAAGGAAAATATTTTGGTACCCATACTTTCTAGGGTCTATTAATATTAGTAATTAATTCTTTGGGAACACATACTTGTTTCATGGGTTTCCAATAAATAGTTTGTAATGTATTGGAAAACTAAAATCTATTTCATTTGGAAAAACTATAAGTAGTAAAATATTTTCTACTATGGGAACATTCAGCAGATCTTTCAAATCTATGTACACAGCCCAATTTTCTAGATTTTGATACAATATTATTTTTCACAAAGTTTCCTTATACTAGTTGATAACCTATATCGGTGTCATATTTTATTGAAATATATTTAACATTAATTTGAATGAGACCGTTATTCTCATTTTGAAACTTTTCTATGTCATTTTTCAACTGCTCATTTGATAATTTGACTCATTATTTTCTTTATGCAGTTGAGAATTTTTCTCTTTCTCTATAGTAATCTTGTATTTAATAGTAGATGTGAGAGCATGGTTTTTCTTTAAAACACAATCTTTTTATTTTAATTCATTACATGTGTCTTAATGAATTTTTTAGTATGAAAATATTGTATCATTGGTTATGTTTTCAGAATCAAATTCATCTCTAAAATAGTAGGAATTTTGTACATGAGATTCAAGGGTCACCGTAGAAGTTTTTTTTTGATGAAGTATATATCAGTTTTGTCACCTTCCATATCACGTGAAGACTCTAAATCATTGAATATATCCTCCGAAGAACTCTATTTTTTCCTTCATTTCTTTATTATTCCTTTAATATTTGTCCTTATATTTCTTCTAATGCTTTAACTTAGGATATTCATCCTTTACATGTCCTCTTCTCTTACATCCATAAAATATTATCTCATTAGAGTTATCACCACTCTTCCAGTCCTTTTTACAATTTCCATTGTAGTCATAATTTCCTTTTCAGTTGGGATCACTAATGAAATTCCTCATTCTATATAACTTTTTAAAACTTCTGGATAATTTATCCACTTCCTCGTTACATTCAGATGGCGATTCTTCTTTTCTTGAACAATAAGAATGAGGTCATGCCTTCTCATTTTCTTTGTGTTTACATGTAGTGGTTTTGAAATCCACTAAATTTCTCATTGAATCATCATCCTCTTCTTTGTTTACCTTAAATTATTCCTCGTACATCATCAGTTTACCTATCATATCCTTTACTAGAAAAGAGTTTAGTTCATAGGATTCCCTTATTATTACTAGAGTTCCTCTTCATATTTCTAGTAAACAATTGAGAATTCATATGATTTTTTCCTTACCTGTAACATCCTTTCCCAAAGAGATCATAGTACTTAAAATTTCATTAACTTGAGATACATATCAGAGATAGGTTCATCATGATTAGTTTTGATGTTATCATATTTAATAGTATATGTATAGAGTCTCATTTACTTATCACTAATGGTTCCTTCGTGTGAAATAGCTAGAGTATCCCAAAGTTCGTGGGTTTTTTTACATGCATAAATCCTATTGAATTTTTCATCTCCAAAATCAAAATATAATTCATTCATTTCATTGCATCTATTATTATATGCTTCTATAGTTGGGTCACCACATGTATGTCAGAAAGTAGTATGAATCTTATATTGATCAATAATTAAATACCAGATTTCAAAACCCATACCTTCTAAATTCATTTTTATCTTAATTTTCCACTGATCATATTTTTTTATATTAAAAAATGAAGGTTTGTTGGTATCAAAACCTTCCAATCTATTATCCATCATAAAGAACAAAGAATAAGTTTTTAAAGAGATAATTGTTTTGAATAAACAGAAATGTTAGAGATCAACAAAACATAAATAAAATCACAGTTGAATGTATTTTAAAAAGTTTTTAAAACTTTGAAAATAGAAGAATAAAATAACATTTGACACCAAATGTTGTTCAGAGTAGGAAACTCAATAGGGTGGTGAATTAAGCTCCTATCAAAATTTCTATTAGAAAACTTATTTTAAAATTCATCCAATTTAAAATCTAAACAACCTAGTTAACCAAATTATTGTATTTATAAGAGTTTTTAATGTTCAATTAATTTCTCAAAATATTGATTAATTCTTAGTTAAACAATTTTAAATAATGATATAACTTTTGAAATTAACATAAAAAATTAAAAATAGTTATAAATACAAACTAAGATCAACTATCAGAGTAATATTTATTTTTATGAAATATGTTTGAAAATAGTGAAAAATAAATTTGAAAAATAGAGCAGATAATAACTAGAGGTTCAGTCTAATGTAGATACCTAGTCCTCTCCACTTGGTGATCACCTTCCACCAAGAAGTTTATATTAACAATATTGATCCACACCCTGGGCCGAGGTTCACAATACCACACACGACTTTCTAGGTCAACTAGACCTTCAGAAAAATTATTTATTGGAAAAAAATATATCCAAGACACACAAGAACATCTTACATAGTTATACGTGGGAAAAAAATTGTGTAAATGAGTGAGAGAGTAAAGATATATTGTATCTTCCAGCTTAACTTGAGATATAGTATGTGTTTTTGATAAACACACACACACACACACAGTACTCAAAAAGTAATAAGAATAGTGCCGAAATAATGATAAATTTTTTAGAATGCTCTGTATGATGTTACTGAAGCTTCTCTACTTCTTAGGTGTAGTAGATGTGAATCTTGAGTCCACTTATATAAATAGAAACCAAAACAGTGTGTCATGGAATCTTTGTATTTTGGTCTCTAGTGAGGTGAGATTCTCCTTGAAGCTCGCTAGGGTTTGTTGCAATAAGGATGTTAGGATTTTTGGTTCACAAAAAATCCTTCCTTGTTTACATCTAGTAATAATGACTGTTATTCTTGTATATTATTTTCTCCACCTCATATGTTATCTCTATATGGTTGCTTTTCTTTTTTCTCAAGTTATTTCTATATATACTACATAGGTCGATAATAGGCACATTCTACATACATGTTATACCTTGTACCCCTGACATTGTATCCAAAATACAGACAAGTTCATTAATATAATAATAATTACAAAGTTTCATAAATATGACCATTATAATTTATTTCTAATTTAAGAGTAAATATAATTTTCTAAGTGTTGATTTACAAGTCGTTATTTCAGTATGTCCTTATGTCGGTAGGTCCTTCAGTCAGTGGGTTCTTCTTTTGATAGGTTCTTCTAACTGTATGTCATTCTATTGATAGGTTCTTCCATCAGTATGTTATAATTCTCTCTGTATGTCATTCTTTTGTCAGTATGATCTTCAATTAGTAGGTTCTTATGTCGTCAGGTTGATGTTTCATTGAGTCATTGTTGTCGATGTGTTGGTCTATCGGTATGTCAGACTATCAGTGACTGAAACTTGTATCAGTGACTCAATATGATATTAGGTTGATGTGTTTTTGTGTTATTACTTTCGGTGGCTCATATTTCAGTAGCACATACTTCTTTCAGGGAGTCATGATATCAGGAACTCATAATTGTCCATTTTTGTCTATTTTCATGTCTTTTATTATAATCATTAATAGAATCTGTTAAACTTATAGTTGAATATATATAATTTTATTTAATTATATTTTAAATTAAAACATAACACGTGATAAAACATGATTTGACATTATTTTTGAGCACAAAAACTTGAGTGGGCTAACAGTTGAGGTCATTATTAACAAACAAGTGGATGATCATTTGAAAGTTGGGGGCCTCAATGCAATAAATCTGTGAGGATTTAAAAGTCCACCAGTTCAATAAAATTATTGTATGAGGACAAAGTTTTTGTTTCAAAACCCTTTTTTCCTAGAATTTAAAATTTCATTTAGTCTCTATGAATATAAATAAATATACATTTCTATTTAATGATCATTATCTTATCTATCTGTTGTTCCATGAACTATTTCCACTTTTTATATCCACACAAGAATTTTTTTATAATGAAGTAATACATTAACATCAAAAATCTTATCCAATGATCAACCATTTCATAAATGGTTAATTTTACAAAAGAATATGATCCTTCACTTTAGAAAGACTGTCATTGAATTTCCAAAATGAACATATCAATTTACTTTCATCAACACGAATAAATCTATATTTTCCCATTGCAAACCTGTGAATAAATTCTTCATGTATCCTCTTTAAATATGGTAATATCTCAAATTACAAAAAAAAAATTATTGGAAACATGCATTCTTCTTTATTTCTTAAGTAATACACTTGTTATTTGATATATTCCCTAAATCCAAAAGTGTTGTAAACTCCATCAATGATAGCGTAGACTTCTTTTTGAAAATTCATTAACCAGTTCCATGACAGTCAAAAAATTTCGAAACTAATCATCTCTTCATCATTATCTGAACATAATGAATATATTAAGTGTTTTATTTCCATAAATCATTTGCTTTTTGAAAAGTTTAACACTGTACTAATTTACTTTTCTTGGTTTCATTCAGAATTTGATCTCAAATTCATCACGAAAAATTATTTTAGTACAATACTCATATATTCTATAATTATTACATCGCTAATAATTGATTGAGAAATGAAGTGGTCCATTGAAATCTTTTGCTTCAATCTTCTCTATAGAAATTAATTTTTGCAATGAAAAAGTTGAATCAAATAGTGATAATGTCTTGAAAACTAATCAAATGATGGAAGATAATCTTAAAAAATTGGTTGATCAAT
Organism: Viscum album; assembly: GCA_963277665.1. Taxonomy (NCBI): domain Eukaryota; kingdom Viridiplantae; phylum Streptophyta; class Magnoliopsida; order Santalales; family Viscaceae; genus Viscum; species Viscum album. Next base: position 1,316,988,167 of record OY728119.1, on the reverse strand, counting down.
AGCTTTTAAATGAAGTGATAGTTACTTCAATTAACCGAAAGGGTAATTTTTTTTGAATCATACTCTCCTATCATTTTCAAAAATTAGCATGCCTCCACAAATCCAATTGTAGATGATGAAGGATTTCATCTTATGCCATATAAGATGACAAAGCCTTCGATTTCTCCCACATTGGTGACTAATCTGGCTTCTGCAGGTAATCTTCCCCTCCCTGACCAAAATACCAACGAGGTTTATAAGTCACAGGTCTCCATTGTAGACCCTCCTGATGAATTGATGAAATAATAGGAAATTAAAGAGGATATGAATCTTGTTTTAACAGTAATCTCTCTTAAAAAAGGAGCAACATGAATATAGCTATGATGATAGTAGTGATTCTGAAACATTACTGGAAAAGATTCAATATCTACCCTCAAGAAGGGGGAGATCCAGAGGTTGGTGGCACAATCGTGGAAGGGTGGGATGTATTGTTCTTCAAGAAGAAAAAATAAAACTCACTGATATACTGATGAAAGAGATGGGTAGGTAACTGTTCGATTTTTTTTCTCTATTTTATTCCTGTACTCTCTTAGATTCCTTTTCTTTACTTTTTTTAATAAAAGAGGTGTTTCATTATTTAATGTACATCACTAATAAAATATTAAAATTAAATAGTTCTTGAAGAGTGATATTAATCATTCCTCTTCATCTATAGTGGTAGCATAACATGATCATTATCCAATAGCATCATCTAGGGTATATCTTTTGGATTCTAGATACATTCATTTTCATAATGTCCCATCTATTTGAAGTCTTAACTCTGAATAGTAGCATTTTTAATTTCCCCTTTTCATTATTTATCATGGTGACCCTTATCACTACACTTATAACAAACTCCATTCCCTTCAAGCATTTACCAGGGTGATTCTTTCTATGGTTATCATTGGTGGGAAAATCCTTCTTTCCCATCTTCCCGTGATCCATATTTTTATCTTGCATCCTTTTTTTCTATTTCTTCCCTTCTTATCCATAGGTCTTGGATAATTCTTTACCTATATCATTAGAATATGATCCTATTTACTCATCTTATAGGAATAATTGGGACACTACTTCCAATCAAAAGTTTGTCTTAAGAGCATAAAAGATATGATCCTCCTTAATCTTCGGATCATGTTCATAGAAGAGTTTTAATTCCTTATACTAGGATCGACTTCAAAAAAGCAACATATACTAGATTAGATCCTAAAACTAAAAACCTTGTATAATTCTAAATATGGTATATCACATAGCATACATTTGTGAATCGTAAATCATAGAATCATATACTTTGTTTCTTTTTGGAAATACTTACATTTAAATCCATCATAATGGTAGGTAAAGAAAGTGTGAATTATCCTAAGCATATCCCCCATGGTTGTAAACCAGGTGTGAAATTAGGCCCATCATCATGTACTAGGTCACCCTCAGTTAGGATTGTGACAACTTGTCAGAGTTGTTACCCCTAGGTATATATGTGCCAGAACCATGCACACTTGTAGTATTCAGACATGGATGTATTGTTAGGAATATCCACATAATCACTACCTTACCAATATTCAATTATGTTCTTGTATACTTATCCTAAATGAATATATTAGGGTTGTTCTCCCTAATAAATGTTTTATAAATATAGTTTCCAAGGTATCTTCTAAAATTTCTCTGATACCAACTGTAATGCCTTGACCCTAAAAGCTCAGAGTCGGAGAATTATTTTATTACAATGACATGATTAGAAGGAATAAAACCCCAATGTACTGATCTTTTTAGAATTATTATTGGTCCATATTACATAAATTATAACCATAATACAATTGGAAACATAAAATACAAACATTATTCAAAATAAAAAGAAATAAACTACATCCTTGAAATCGAATTCAATGATTTCTTCTTTATAACCTGGGGAAATGAAACCTAATAAGGGTGAGTTAAAATGATTTTTAATTGTATTTAAAGAGGAAGAAATAATGAAAAAATAGGTATATATTAATATTAAAAGGTAAATAAATGGTAACACATTCCATTTAAATAACTAGAAAAGAAAATATAAATATAGAAATTTTAGAAACTAAAAATCATGCCATCTAAATCAATAAAATGAGTATAAAATGTATCCATAGATATATCGATAAAAAATATCATGGAAGAATAAAAAGTGAATCTAAAATATGGAAATTAATAATTATTCTACATTATGATTCCTAGGTACGTGATACCTTTATCATCAAGACCACTCACAAGATGGTTTACCACATATCGGTTAATAAGCCATCTGATTTGGCCTAATGATTTGTCTCGTGAGACAACCAATGCCTCGGGGGATATCTATAATCAGGCCCCACCCATTTAGTACCAGTACAAATCATTTCTCATTTTCATGAAAAATTTTCCTTATCCAAATGTATGCATATTGAATAGAAGATATAAATTTATTAATAATTCTCCATTTAATCAAATAACAGTCAAAGTGAACACCACATGTAAAATGATACATGGTTTAGGAAATAATAATATCCATTTTTTGATAATATTGATATTAAGGATAATTTATAATTAAAATTATTATAATAACTTTTTTTATTCAAATATAATGTTAACAATAACAAAAGGAAGTGAGATTTCAAAGATAATCCTTAAGAACATATTTTAGGAAAATAATCTTTAAACATCCCAAAGTGTCACATACCACCTGAAACATTTAAATCAAAAATACCTTGAAGGAATGTTTTTCATAAAATTAATAAAAACTATTCATTATATAATGTATCAAAAGAGTCAATACTTCACAAAAGAAGTACGTAGTTTATATTGTGTATGCCTCACAAAAAGAAATGTAAGATGAGAATCCCTTACCTTAACCTTAATTTTGTTGTGTGATCATTATACTCATGTATAGTGGCTTAAAATATGTTAATTACTTATAAAAAACCATAATAATGTTTATAATATCATATATTAACTTATTATAATATTTTACTAATCTTTTGTTGACACACATTCATTATTTTATCTATTTCAGGTTTTAATTTCATAGTTTTCTCCAGTATGTTTTGTCTTGTTACATGTTGTTCCTATTTCTTAGATAATGATTTAATCACATCCATAATGAAAAAATAATTAATTATAATTTACATTCAGTAAATATATACTTATAATATTCCATAATATTTGGATATATGAAATGAAGTACACTGTTCATGGAGACAGTAGGTCGTACGTACACATGAATGCTACTTTCATTTATTTGTTGTATTAAAATAATGAAAAATAAGTGAAAATTATTTATATGATAATTTCAGTTTTATATATATGTTAAATATGTTGTATATATTTATTAAAATCATCCTTAATATGTTCTATGTATAGAGTGAATGAATCACATCACTTCGAGGGGGTGGTAGTCGACATTTTCTCAAATGATGGTCTCATATTAACACAAAATGAGAAGTAATAGAGTTAGGTGTTACAAATTGATTATATATATATAAATACATAATAAATATCATAAATATCATATATAAATATATTTTCCATCATAATGGCCTCCATGAAAGCTGTTGAAGGAAAAATGAACAATCATCATTTTAAGATATAAAATATCACCATACACAAAAACACTATGTTTGATACCCATTGGATAGAGGTGTGTGTTAGTGGAGGTTGAAATAATAAAATAAAAACATAATATTATATCTAGGATACTAGTTTATTTATTTAATCATGTAATAAATATATAATATAAATTCTAGAATCAAATGACAGAAAATAGATCGTTAGAAAAGGTTACCTTAGAACTAGGTAGCTCCTTTTGGTTTATACGAAAGGGATTCATTTGAAGGTATTTTTCCCCAAGGTATGATTCTATGTATATGGAAGTTATTTTTTAATCTATTTTTTCATATCATAGATACACCTATGTTTTTTTGAGAGGTGTGAGTAATAGGGATAAGTGGTGGCCTTTTATAATAGAGGAGGAGTGACACTCTTGTAATATTTGAAAAAAGGAATTCTTCCACGTTTTTCATGTTGAAAGTGGTTCCAATGATCAAAAAACATTACATAAATTGGTCTATAGGTTTGAAAAAATGTCCATATAATATCTTTTTTAAAAGTTTATAAGTATTTTTGTCTTAATGATAAGGTTTAGTACCATATTAAGCTTAATTTAACCTTAATTGTTGTAATTAATTTTAATCACTTTCACTAATATTTTTGTTCAAAAACAAATTGTATCTTATTAGAAATTATAAATTATTTTAATTAAAAATATGGAATTCATTTTCAGAATTCCAATCACAGAAGTGAAAAATTAATTTAAAATTTATCCCACCGGTAGGATGAAAATGCGGGTTTTTAAAGTAAAAACATCCAAAAGCTTGCTATTTTTTTATAGTCACTTTCAAATTAAAATTGATCCCAATGACCTAAATTTCATTAATAGATAAAATAATATCTAACTAAACTCATAAAAAAAACTAAAAAATAATTTATCTATATAAATAAATTAGAGGAAAACATTTTTAAACTAAAATTATGTATTTTTCACTATTCATTAAAAAAAATAAAACTTCACAGAAAAATATAGAAAATTCACCCTAACATAATTTTTATGTTTATATTTCAAATAATAATTATATTTTGACCTATTAAAATTATAAATTATTCAATAATTTTATTTATAATAAGCTTGCTGTCAAAAGGGGTAAAAATGCCTTTTTATTATTTTATGCATAAAATTTGAATTATTTTCCTCTTAATCCTATAAAATCTATTGGATGAATATCAAAAATATTATATTGAGTATATAACATATATATAAAATTAATATAAATTAATAATTTTAATTAATTAAATTTATTAGGGTAAAATTTCTTTGTGAGCATAAAAATAATAATAATTTTTATATTCATTCGGTTTCCATATTCAGTTTTAATTAACTTATAACCAATGGATTAATTTTATATATGTGTAAACCATATATTCTCTTAATTTAGTTAATACTATTTATAACCACTAATTTAATTACTAGGTTATGTCTTATTATATTAAATAATAATATTCTAATAATATATTTTTGTTTGTTAAAACTTGATTATGTTCATGTTGTAAGATTTAGAAGAAAGTCGGTATTATGTGTAAGACAAGATATCTTGATGTGGCATGAATTGAAATATATATAATATATAGAATATATTTATAATAATAAAAAAACTATATATTATTGTGATATTATATTCTCTCAGGTGCTTGGTGATGAGTGTGACACACGCTATCAAATACAATGTTATTACATTAGAATTTTAGGGTGTTAAATGTATATTCATGCTCCAAATAGAACCGGAAACATAATATTGAAACATTTTTGAAATAATTGGTAGAAATTTATTCCTTAATATTTGTATAATCCCATTTAAACATATTTTAGATATGAGTTAATCTCATAGTGTATCTCAAATTACAACATCGCACTTCCATTTTCATAGAAGTAATAATATAAATTTACATCAAATATTTAAATTGTTTCTTTAATACTCATGAAATGTTAATAACTAAATTTATAATGACACATTTATTGGGTAATTTATTCATTATTCTCATCCACATTTTTGGGTAATTCACACCCTTTTCAATATTCTATTCTCAATACATATTAGTATCAAGCTTGTTGACTGCATGCTTATTGATAAAAAATACAACCTAAAACCAATTGGATTTGTCACGAAGTATATATAAGAGTAAATATTATATTTTTGGTGACCTAATTATTTCAATGTTGGTGGTCGAATTTATGATATAATATTTATTTGGTGGAATGGTTTTGACAAACATGTTTTCCTAGAATTTTGAAAATGATTTCTCTAAATTTAAAAGATGTTCATTGAGAATATTTTGAAAAAAGGGTTTATCAAGAAAATGTTATTTGGTTGTGTTGTATATTTATGGGAATATTTTTATTGAGATTATGAAATTTAATTGGAAAATTTACTAACTTTGGTATAATTAAATGGGAGTCAAATTGTATCACACTTTTTAATGAAAAGGGGTATTTAAAATAGAATTATTTTAACTTAACTAATATTTTTAAATGGATAAAAAATAATTGGAAATTTTTAATATTGATTATTTTTAAAAAATAATGAAAATTTTAATTTAAAAAAAATAAAATAATGGGTTTCAATGTTTTGGCTCATTTGTCGATTTTTTATAGGGAAATTCCAATTTATTTTTTAGATTTTCTTAGTTTGACTTCCAAAATGGTGAGGACATTTTTTTTTCATTTTAGAAAAAAAAAACGTTTGTTCAGAATATATTGGGGGGTTATTTTTTGAATAGTGTTTTACATTTTCCTTATAATATTTTTGATGTTAGGGTATGTTTTAGAATAGATTTTTTATGCTAAATGATATGGGTGAAACCCAAGTTGAGAGGAAAATTTATTTTGAATCAATTTTCAAAAATGAGTTTTCTAAAACATTATTAAAGTAAATTAATGTGTTTATAATGGAGTTTTATGGTTTTAAAGTGGGTTATTTTTTTAAAACCCATTGGTTTATTTGATTATAACCTAAACTGTTACCAAAATCTTGTCATTTCAAAATGATAAATTTAAAACAAATTGAAATTTAGTTTTTATATTTTTTTAATTATGTTTATGATATTTTGAGAATCATTGAGTTCGTGATTTTGAAATTACAATAAAATAATATTTATTGTTGGATAAAATAGATGTTTTCCTATAGTTTTTTATAAAAAAAATGGTTAATCCATAGTAAATTGTAGAATTATGTTTTTTTGAAATGTACTGAATTTGAATATAGATGTTCCTTGGTATAGTGTGGGTTAAATTAGGGTAGAGTGGGATTCATCTTTACATTGGATGTTGGTAATAATGGGGCTAACCCAAGGCAATGTATATTGGATCATTTAATTGATTGTAGGATTTTTTTTTGTAATTAATCCATGTGATATAGATTGGTTGTGTATATATTTGTTGATTTAAAACGCTCAATTATAGATGGACTAGTCCTTTAGTGTATGTTTTATAGGAAATGGACCTCGCTTGATTTGATTATAGCTTGGGAAATCATCTTGGAATATTGTTAGCTGGATTGCGACGTCTATTTTTGGGTATCTTTAAGGAATTATTTTCACATTGAGATGTTCTAGATAAATAACAATTGAATTTGATATGAGTTCTGCTTTTTTTGTGGTTCATCCATATATCATGTTATTTTAATATATTTTTTAATTGTTTTTATTAGTTATTGTACTGACAATGACATAATTAAAGGAACTGAAAGGTTTATTTGATGTTTTGGATTTACCTAGGTTGGAAATTTTATGGATAGTGAACTATTATCTTTTCATGAATATGTTGTACCGGTGATGGTTGATTCACAGGACATCATGGAAATGAGTAATATTCCATGTGTTATATAATGGAAATTAGGAGCATATAGGTTTATTATATATAGTTGGATATATATATATGTGTGTGTGCGTGTGTACCAGTTGACATTAGATGAATAATCCATTGTCTTGGTGAAAGCGTTTATGAAGAAAAAGCATATTCGTGGTGGGTGAGAATTAATTCTCAAGAATAATTATCTGTTGAAATTGTTTTGAAATATATTAGCAGTTCATTGGGTGGTATAGCTATGTATGGGTGTTTTTAAAGATTTCAAAACAAACTAGGGACATATATAGTGTATAGTTAGCATGGAATAATATTAAATGACTTATGGGGTGTAACTATTGGTTTTTAAGTCATGAAATTTACCTCAGTTATAATGTTGGGGTTTTTAAAGCTTTGTTAGTGTAATCTAAATTGTTGGAAATAAGTACCCAAAATTCAATTAGATTATGAATGAGGTTTATGGTTTGTGTTACTTGTATGTAGGAATGGTTTTTTGATTGGATAAATAACATGGTGGTTTATGTTCAATTTTCATGGTTAATTATGATAGGTGATAAACCTAGAATAAGAAGTCTTCTAGAATGAATACAATTGTTTAATTTATATGGATCAAAAAGTCAGAGTATGTTTTGATGATACTGTTTAAAGATGAAAAAAACCTCTATTGAATTTGGTGTTAGAATTATAGATATGTTTGGTTGATTGAATGATTAATTTTATTAATTACTCTACATTTTAATAGATGATAAGGGTAAAATCCTTTGAGTTGGGGAAATAGAAAAGGTGATTATTGTGTTTTTCTTGGGTTTGACCTTTGGTGACTGAGTCACAACTATACATGGGTTTTACTGTGTATACTGAAATGAATTAATGGGTGTGAAATTTAACTGAATTTTTTTATGTATTTTTTCATTGGAAATTTTTTTGGTGGAGGTTAATGTGTTCATTAAAGTCACATTGGGTTATGTCCTTCTCTGTGTTAATTTGAGAGTGATGTTGTGAATATTTTTATAAATTTTATGCTGAAGCACAATAGGTTGATATAAATTATAGTAATTTTAAATACATATGAAAATTTTTGGGGAGGTATTATTGTTCCAATAAATGAAATCTGATATTGATTGGGAATTACTAATGCTGAGGATCAATTAGAAAAGTTACTTTATTATGGGATGGGAATTTTCAGCTCGATATATAGGTTACATTTTTTATGAAGAAAAGTATGATAATAGAGAGAGTTTTCATACCATTTATTTATTTATTTTTTGATGAATTGGTTTCGACCTACATTTTTAAGGATGAAAATCATTAATATATGGTTGAATTATAGTGTGTGTGTTTTTGATAAATTGAAATTAATTGGGTTTATTCTTGTTAAACATCTTTTATTGGGGTTTAATGGTGTTGGGGAAGTATGTGAAAGTGTTTGAAGGTTATTTTGTGTAAATAGAGGTGTTTGGTAGGATTTTGGAGATATTAATCGGAAGATTCATGGTTGGGTGACCATATATTGTTATCATGTGTCTGTGTAATAGGTTCCTGGAGATGTAATTCTTGAACACACGATCAATAGTTTCAAGATGTTTTACAAATAAAAGTGGAAAATTTTGGATAATAATAGATGTATAGTCCCATAAAAGTTCATAGAGATTATGTGTATGTACTATGAATTCCTTAATAATTTCTCGGAAATACTACATTTTTACACAAAATTCATGGGACACCCCTTATTTCAACCGCCATGTAGAGAGTCCCTCTATGGTCATTTTTTAATTTTTCTTGTGTTATATATTCCCATTAAATTCCCATGGATATAAGGTATTTGTTATTCTAATTATCATTTTAACACTTCTTGGTTTCCCCTTATATTAGATATTTGATATAAAAATGTGGGAAAAGGTTTTTACATGTCATAGAAAAACCTTAATTAGTGTAGGGGATTTTATTTATAGATGATAAGTGAATTTTTGGATGGTATATTGCATGTTTTTAGTGGGGTAGTTCAAGTATGATTTAAAAATAGTTTCAATTAAGGATAAAGTAACGTAAGATCATGGTATACAAATATTGATTTTTTACCAACATAGTGATTGAGGTTGGTTTCCTGTCATACTAATAGTTATGTGATAAATGTTTTTTTATTCAATTTTGGTTTTAAAATAAACCATATAAATTAATTTTAAAAGTATTTATAAAGGTGTTTTTTATATTATGAATTTTTTGTCTATGTGTTTTGATTTAAAATAAAAAAGTGCATATTTTTGGGTATGTTTTCATTTCTTGAAAAAATGTGGATACTGAAAAATTTGAGGTCATGACTTGTTGATTTTATCTTAGTTAATGTTTTATGAAATATAATTATAGAATTAATGAGTAATGGGTTGTCATTTTATTTATTACTAACTTAAGTGTAGAGATTTTTTTTGGGTTTGACTAGATTGGTTATTAAAACTTTTAATGAGTTTTTGGGCCTTATTATGTTAGGTAATATTGGTTAAAAAACATCACTTATGTGTGGGAACTCCCTAGATCAAATGAGGTTGGTCATAGAATATACACTTGATTATGGGGGCCTCATCAAGTTAATAGAGGTTTTTTTAAACCAAAATTAATTTTGGGGGAATCAAGGTTGTTTTGGGAATCTTACATTAGTGTAGGTATTTTTGAGAAGAGAATGACTATTATGGAATGCTAAAACATTTTACTTAAGGTTGAGGTGGAAATATACAAGGTAGTTAGATTGTATGAAATTGATAATTCCATATAATCTTGGATTATGTTTTCTGAAATTCTTATTATATTCATTTTTATTGATATATATATATTAATGTGCCAAGATTTATATCAACTATTATGGGATTGGTATGACATGAACCGACCCACCAGGACCCTACCTTATCTAAAAGTGATTCAAGTGTTCTTGTAACACCCCTAGTATTATGAATTATTATTATTTTGAATAAAGTAAACTTCATTGATATACTATGTTATATGAAATACCAAGTTTATATTTCATTATACAAAACACCAATTTAATCTTCTGCTAAACGCAACACTGGGATAGCTTGTGTTTCACATGACACTGAGTTTTAACAAAACTCTGATATATTATTAACATATTTATTTAAAAGTGACTAAAACAACCTATCCATTAAAAATAATGATATGAATAATAAAAAAAAATTTATATACTAATTATAATGGTGTCATATAAATAAAACATATTGATAATAAAATACACAATTTTCGATAAAGACATTATATGTTTCAAAAATACTATTTTTTTAATAAATTGTTTTTGTGTTTTTGTGAACAATAATAAAATTAATTTTTTAATAATTTAGAAAATTGATTTTATAAAAAAAAAAAAAATTAAATCATAATTTCAAAATTTTCTTATGTTGACTTTTTTATATTTTTCTAAAATGATTCAATTTTTTGGAATATTGAAATATACAGATTTTTAATTTAAAATTTCCTTTTCATTACATATATTATAAAAGTTAAATTATATTTTAAATTTATTTTAAATAAAAATAAGTTCAATTAAATATCTATTAATAAAATTTAGGTCATTGGGATCAATTTTATATTAAATATTTATATATAAATATTTTAAACATTTGAAACATTACCCTTTAAAAAGCTGATTTCTCATCACGTCTACATGATTTTTTTAAATTAAAATTTTATGATAATGTTAATGGAATTAAAAAAATGGATTCAATATTTTTAATATTAATAATTTATATTATCTAATAAGGTCAAAATAATTTTTGAGAAAAATTAATAGTGAAAACCAAAATAATTATTTTCTACGGTGAAGGTAAAAAAGAGTTTACCAGGGGTTAAACTAATGGAATAGAGGTTAAAAAACCCAAAACATATTCAAAATATATTGGAAAGATATATTCAGATTGTATAGCTTCTATTTTATATAAGGTCCCATTTCTGAGGATTTTGGCATGATAAACATGTGGGTATGATTGAATCTTTTGAAAAATTTACAAGTGTGCCAGTCACCTCACTTGTAAAAGGCCACACAATCTCCCCTCTCCTTCAAAAATTAAAATACGTTTTGTTTGGAAAATACCTAACCAATTAAATTTAAAAATTCCATCTTATCATCCTATAATATTTATTTTTTCTATAAATCCATCAGATGAAGGATTTTGGTGCAAACCTATTGAGTGTACCTGAAGAAGGTGTAACGTTCATCAATGAGAATTTTTATTTATTTATTCCTACAGCAAATTATATTATAATTATTACATGATGATATAATTAACTAAATATTTAATATCTAATGACATTTTTTCATGTTAATTAATTACTTTAAACCATCTTCACTTCAATCCAGTGGGTTACACAATCATTGTTCGTTTGAATGACAGACTACCGCCTCATGAAACAATGTCATTCATTTTTCCATTACCACCACTCAATATTATAATTAATTATTAAATGATTATTTATATATTATATTTATGATATTATTATTAATTATTAATTATTATATAACACATAACTTCATTGTTTACATTTTGTGGGAATACGATAATGTCGCTCATGTTTACGGTGGACTACCGCCTCACGAAGCGATGTGCTTCATACATGATTTACATAGTTAGTATTAACTTTGGGTTTAATGAAAATATTCGATATATATGAAATAAAAATTATTCAATAATGATTATATATCAGTTACCTATCTTACTTTCAATAGTTTGAGAATATGGAAATATTGTTCATGCATATGTATGACATACCACCTCCTTGAACAATGAATTTAATTTTCTATCCCAATATTTTATATATTACTATAAATACATATATAATGAATATATTTTATATTTATATCATGTTTAATATTCTGGAGATGATTTAACCATGATCAAATTAAGTGGAGCATAATTAAAATTTCAAAACATATAAAAAAAATAAAAAGGATATTAACCAAAACATAAATTTAACAAGGAATTTTAAATAAACTAGTAATAAAAGGTAATAAGTAAATAATATATGGTATTATATATATAAATATTATTCTATTATAGATTTATAATAAAATTATATTTATTATATAGGAGTTTCGAACATGTACGATAGAATTTAATACTTAAGGTAAGAGATTTCTAGTCTCTCTTTTATTTTTAGGAGACACGTAAATTCACAAATCGTTTATTTGGTTTGGTGTATATACTTACCCTTTGAAATGAAAAATAATTAATGAAATTTTTTGAAGATATAAATTTTTTATTTTATGTTATTATTTATTTTAAATTATGATTCAATAGATTACAAAAGTGGTAATAGATTTTCATCTCAATTTTATTCCATTGAGAGTATGTTGTGTTATGAAACTATATTCTTTCACAAGGCGTATGTAAAACCCTATGAAATGTAATATAATGAATTTCTTTTTCCTCATTATATTTTTTTCCATTTTATATTATTCCTTCATGGATCTTACTATTCAAGGTTACCAAATTGGTAAATATTTCATGTTAAAATCTCACTATTTAGTAGTATTTTTAATAATTATGTGTCTCATGATAAAATATTACGATCCATATCTCAATAAACTCATAATGTTTCTTATTCTATTGTAATTAATGATATTTCCATGTAATATTAATATTTTACTACTTTCTTTACATAATATAATTGGGATAATGTTTTTATGAGAATCCAAATTTATTTCTATCTCCAGTCAGAAATCAGTTTTATTCCAAAACCATGTTTTATAAATGTGTTTTAAAAAATGTTTTCACATTCATATAATGATTTATTATAAAAATATTCACACATGTTTTAATTTTAAAAAAATGAATAGAATATTAATGTCATTTTCCAAATAATTCCCCTTCTTCTTTTATAGAAAATTTGAAAGGAATCTTTTCTTCCACACGTACAGTATGTATAGAATTTACTATCATCAAAACTCATTTTTTTCGAAGAAGCCATTATAATTTTCAATGTTATTTTAAAAGAAAATTATTTTAATTAGTTTTTAATTTTCAAAAATCATTTTCAAATAAATTGTCATTTGGAAATATTTTAAATTATTTTTAAGGCTTCCATTATAATTTTTAAAGGTTTATATTCAATTAAATTTCTTCAAAAATATTATATGTTTTAAAAAATCAATTTTTAAAGAAATTTTATCTTCCCCAAGATACATTTCGAGTGATTTATATTTCAAAATAATTTTCATTTTAATATGAAATCATTTGATTTAATGTATGATTTATTAGGGTTATGAACCAATTATATCATTCTTATTCATTCATTGAATGGTATATGATGAAAAGATGTTGATCAAAACTATTTATATTCCAAATTTTTTACCATGTAAAAATTCTAATGAAACCCATTTCTTTTTCCATAGGTTATTATTTGATGAGATGATGAAATGATTATGAATCCTGTGTCATTTTCATAAGTTATGATATAAGGAAATATTTAAAACCCCCCGTTTCATTTCATTTGTTATGATATGATGAATGTTTTATAATATTATGGAATAAATAAATTTTATTATAATTATCTAATGGGGGAGACTTATATCTTTCTCCAATGCATTGGGTAATGTTTGATAAATCATGAAATTATATTGTATGAATTTACCTATTTAACTGTTCACAATATTATTTTGCTAATATGATTACATGTTCAAAATTTTATGTGCGAACTAGATTACATTTTAACAGTGTTATTATTATATATTTCTTGCATTTATATAATTTTATGTGTAGAACTAGTTATATGTCCATAAGTTTCAGCAATGGCCTAATTTATCATTCTTAACATAATGAGTGAACCTGTATATATTTATACATGTTTACACTGTTATAAAATGATGTGTATGACAAGAAACAATTCCTTATTCCAATGTTATAATCTCATGGATTATGTTATTTGATTTATTTATGACTCATGTCTTATGAATTCCCATATTTATGTCTTTACTCTGGATTATGATCTTTGATATTCTTGGTACGGTTTTCAAATGTTATGATCATTTTTTCATACACTTATGTTCGTGTTATACTAATGTATCTCCCTTTTTTACCCTTAATTATCATATGAGATCTCACTTTCTTATGTTTCCTTTCCCCAGGTTATGAATAATTGTTTTATATAGGGTATTTTTATAAAGACTAATAAAGGTGAGGATCTTTATGGGGGATGATAAAGATATTTATGAAAATTTGAATATTTTCACCTAGTTTCCAATGACACTAAAAATTTATTGTTATTTTGACTGTGTTTGTGTGATGTGTTGAATATTCATCTACAAATATGTAATATATATTTTTTAAAGTATGGATTTTTATTGTTGGTATTATTGTAAAGGTTCAGTCATAATTTGGAAACTAGGAAGAGAAAACATTATTAATATTCTTAGGGTTATTTTTGAGGATATTTTTGAGGATGTATTTAATGATAAGTCTAAGGATGAGTCAAATTATATGAAACTATCCAAGAATTTTGGAATGGGTACGGAAATTGGTTTCCAAGAAATTATGTCCCTAATTGGATACTATATTTGGATGTGGATTTATTATATATGTACCCAGGGGTACTAAATTTAGTAACGGTTCATTGATCCATACTTGATCATCACCTGGTGAACAACAACGAGCCTTTCTTTACAACTAGTTTTACACTCTTGGGGGATATTTTTTGGAAATAAAAAACCCTTTATGAACTGTCATGAAGGATTTAAATATATGATTACTACAAATGACCAAGGATAAAACTAATGTGTCATAGATTTAAAATTTGGTTTCAATATTAAGACTTCCTATAAGTTATTTTCTAGGATAATGTGGTTTTCCATTATGATTCATGTTTCTCAAATTTTTATTTTTATTTTATATAATGGTTGTAACTTGAATGGATCATATTAATGCTATCTTATTTGGATAATTAAATTCCTAATAAAACAAATTTTTGGGAGATTTGATGAAAAATATTTGTTAATTGTCTACCAAAATTGATCAAGATATGAATCATGATAAAATTTCAAATGAAAAAAGTAGGAAACAATGTTTTTTTATTTATTCATGAGGAAACATTAACCCTCTTTTATTGGTTAAAATTATCCTAGAGTCATAGAGAAATGGAACAGTACCACTAGAAAAAATTTTCCATTCACAAGTGTTTAGAACATGAAAAATTAATTTTGGTCATCTATTGTTTGGAAAGTGAAGTAGATCAATGGAGGAACCTTATTAATAATATAAGTTAAGATATGGTAATTGAATCCATGGAATTGGATGAATTTATGAGGATAATTTTCAGAAAGTACTTACCTCATATTCAATGAAAAAGGATGGAGAGGTAATTTATCATGATTAAGTAGAATGATGGTGAATCTATTGGTACCTATAAAGCTAATTTTACTTGACATTCATGGTATGCTTCAGCTTTAAATATTATTATATAATGATTTTTTTTATTCTTTGGTTCTTTTAGACCTAGTCTTCTAAGGAAATTCTCTCTAGGAGACTTTAATAGCTACTAAGAAGTCATTTGATGTTCATTGAAAGTAGATATGGAAATCGGAAATTTCTACCATACCCATGGTCTTGATAAAAAAAGAAGATCAAGTCTAATTATAACTATAATAAATCATATGGTGGAAAGAAATTTAGTCACATATATGCTATAAATGTGGGTACAAGAACTCATGTTAATTCATTGTAGGAAAAAGAGGGTGTTACAATTGTTAGAGGCCAGACCATTGAGAAAACGAATGTATAAGTGATGTAATGAGGTTAATAAATAAAATTATTGGAGAGTGATCACAACATAATACACCACCCACACTACAATGTTTCCAGGGAAGGATTTTGGGAATTATTCCAATCAATGTCCCAATACAAGGGAAATTGTGGATTCTAAACCTCCAAAAACCTCTCATGAAAAAGGAAAAATGGAAATATTATGAACTCACATTGGATGAAGTGAATCATGATAATTAGGGAACACTTATCCTACTCTCCCTAGTTGGGAAATTCATGTTCTATTTTGTTTAAAAAATCCCTACCAATTTTTTTATGTTCATCCATGAGTGAAATTTCATGTGATTTTGAGAATTTATTATCTTCCTCTATATGGATTATAGAATAATCATATCAATTATGATATTCTATAAGAATAAGGTTGAACCCAATATTCTCGTAGAAATGTTATTGTATAAGATATGATATTATTCAAGGAATTAAGGGTAAATTTTCTTTTGTAAGTATAAATTTATCTAGGTAATATTAAATTATGAGTTATGGATACCATCAGAAAATTATGAGTTTAATGTTGATCATATATTCAAATTTATTTTCACCAGTTTTGAGGTTTTATGTGATAGTATTTTATCAAGATTATTGATATTTTAAGATAAATTTGTATAAATTAAACCATATTATTTTTTATATATAGAAAAAGTTATTTGGGGAGTAATTCCTTTAATCTTTTTGTACATATGATTAAAGGTACCAAAATCTTTTAGGGTATTTCCTATCTTTGATGTTTAGATAATTATGGGTCATAATGAATAATGATTAAATATTAGTGAAATTCATTATAATATATAATATTTCTCTTTGGATTTTATTTCTAGAACAAACATTAAGGGATTGTTACGGTTTCATGGAGTGCCACATTATATTGTATTGTATCAGAATATAGATTTCACCTTGATGTTTTAGTAAAGTATATAGAATGTTCTTGATATAGAGTTGAGTATCATCACTATAGAAATAATAAGATCTAATTAAAATGATTTCAAAGGTTGCTGGGATCAAAATATCCTCTAGTTGAGTTTCCATACAATAATAGCTTTGAATTGAGAATTTGGATGACTTCTTGTGAAGCCCTTTATATATATTGGAATTGGGTTACACAAAGAAATCTATTTGGACATGAACTAGATGATAATAGGAAAATGAGTGTTAGAACTATTCAAAAAACATGTAAATAATACAAAAATATGGTAGAAATTTCATACTCTTATAAATGATCTAGAATTTTATTTTTTAATAAAGAATTTCTATGAATTCCTCTATGGAAGAAATAATGGAAAACTGTCACTAGGTATATATGTCCCATTAAAATACTTGACCATATCAGGACTGTATCTTATCATTTGGTACTTCCACAGAACCTCTCGTAGTTTCATGACATGTTCAATGTATCTATCCTAAGGATTTACATATCTAAATCTTTACATGTACTGAACACATGTAACAAGATCTTTCTAATGAGGAACAACAGATGGAGATTCTGGATCATATAAATAAATTTACAGAAAATAATACCACTCACCTGGTCAAAGTTATTTATCGTATGAGGAATTTTTATGGTAACTTTAGGATATGATAGTGAATATGTATCCTTATTTTTTATATCAGAGTGATTAATTTTGAGGGAGATATTCATTTTAAGGGGGGTATAATCTAACACCCAATGTTTTTATGAATTATAATTTTTTTAAATAAATTAAATTTCTATGATAAATTTCAGTACACACAATACTAAGTTAAGTTTTTGATATATGTGACACTAATTTAGTCTTACACGACACTCAAATTTCATTTATCTTGCACTACACATGACATAGAGTTTTAACAAAATCATGATATACTATTATTATAACTATTTGAACATGGATAATTTAACCTAGACATTACACATAGAAATATTAATGGTAATGAAAAATTATAAATACTAATTATTATGGAATTATATAAATAAAATATTTTTAAAAAAAAAATTCATAAATTTTGATAAATTATTTATATGTTTCGAAAATATTATTTTCTCAAAAAATGTTTTTATATCATTTTGGGAAAAATAATAAATTTAATTTGTGAAAATTTAGAAAAATTAATTTGATAAAAAACTGAATTTTTGAAATCAAAATTTCAATGTTATCTTAGGTTAAAGTTTTGGGATTTGTCTTAAAAGTTTTTTTTGCAATAGTGAAAAAACTGAATTTTAATTGAAAAATAAATTTTCATTTAATTTATATAATATATTATGTTTTATTTTGAATTTGGTTTAATGTAAAATTACTTCAAATATAAATCCATTAATCTAATTTAGGTCATTGAGATCAATTTCATATTGAATTTCTATATAGAACATTTCAAAATTTTGACAATTTTTCTTGTAAAACCCTGCTTTCTCAACACATTAGTGGGATTATTTTTAAATTAAAATTTTCTACTTATATGAATGTAATTTGGAAAAATTTATTCAATATTTATAATTAGTTTTATTTAATTTATCTAATATGATAAAATTAATATTTATCCAAAATGAATAGTAAAAATGGTAAAAATTATTTATCGTGATTAAGTTAAAAATCTGTTTATTGGGGTGTTAAAATAAAATAATAATAGTTACAAATAATGAAAAATATTTCAAAAATCCATTATATAGTAATATTTATAACTTATCTCTTATGGGTTCTATAATGGTCCATTTTTTGGCTTTTGGCATGACAAAAATGTGGGTATGATTGAATCTATTAAAAAAACTACAAGTCTTCCACTCACCTCACTTATAAAATTCCACCCATTATCCTCTATCCTTAACACCTTAAAATCATTTTGATTTGGAAAATAACTTCCCAAATTTCATCATATCATCATATAATCCTTATTGTTTATATAAATCCTAAAATGGAATGCTTTTGGTGAAAACCTAAGGAGGATATCTGAAGAATAGTTAACGTTCATCAACGAGCGTTTTTTATTTATTTCTCAATCTACTTCAATAAATTATTATTATTATTATATGATGATATAATAAACATAGTATAATCCACACACATATATTTCTTTATGTTAATTTAATGAACTAGAGCTACATTTACTTCCATTAAATAAGTTATAAAATCATCGTTCCTATATGTGATGGACTACTGCCTCGTGAAATGATGACATTAAATTTTCCATGAACACCTATCATTGATAGAAACAATGATTGATTTAATTGAAAAATCAATTTTAATTGGATTTTTTATGATGATAATATGTTTATGAAACCCATTACTATTAGATGGATTATATCATGACCAAATTCTTATGAAATCCATTTCTTTCTCCATGAGTTTTTCTTTGGTGAGCTAATGATATGATTATGAAACCTATGCCTTTTCTATAGGTTATGATATGATGAGATGTTTTCGAAACCAATTTAATTTCATGAGTTCTGATATGATTAATATTTTAGGATATTTTGGCACACCTATATTATAACACCCCAAGCTTCTATGGTAAGTTTCCCTTCGAATAATACAATAGTTTGTGTTGAATGCAAATTCGAGTTCAAACACACCACAATCAAGAAAATTAGAAGTTATGAAGTGTAATACCCACTTTTTAAAATTTTATAAATTTTATATTTTAAAATGGACTTTATTTTTGTATTTGGAATATCGAAATTAACTTATGGTGATTTTTTTGTATTTTTTTTGAAAACTTTCACTTTTTGATGAATATTGAAAAACACTACGTTATTGGTTAAAACTAACTTTTTATTTAAATAATTATTTATTTTATTGTAATTTATTTTATGTCAAAATAGATACATAATCCCTATATATGTTCAACATAATTCATTGGGGTCATTTTATAATAAGATTAGATATATAAAATTTTATTGAACTTTTTACCGTCTTTTACCCACCTTCTTGGAGCATTTACAAATTTGTATAAAATATAATTTTACCACTTCTGTGAGTTGAATTTCAAAAATCTAAGAGATACAGTTAATTTCAGTAAGTAAAATTTGGTTCAATATGGTGAAAACAATTTTTGGTGAATAGTAACTTTTGACATTTATTTACCGCGGCTGAAAGTATATAGATTAATTAAGGGTAAAATGATAACATAATTACCCTAACACATGTCCAAATTATATTGGATAAATATAATTCAAACAAAAACAACCTTAGGAATAAAATATGATCCCTTTCGTCCACTTGTATTAGATTATGACATTTTTTATTATTTTATTTAAAGAAGAGTTAAAAGAATTAAATTCAATGTTTAATAACTAAACCATTTTTAATATATGATTAAACAAAATATAAATTCTAATATAAATATTCATTATAATGATAAAAATATTTCCTACATAATGGTATTTTATTTTTAGTTTTTATACATTATATAAGTTAATTTATTTATGACACAATGATGATGTAGTAATTACCTTATCAATGAAATATTAAAATAATTGATATTATAAATATCCAAGTAAATATAAATTAATAATTATGATGAATTGAACTAATTTTATAGGTTAATATGACATTTTAGGGTTGGTTAAAAAAAGTTTATTCTAAGTAATAAAGTTTTTATGGATTTCAAAAAAATCAAATACTAAATAGTGTCAAAATGGACATAATTGAGTTTTGAAATAAAATAAAATATTATTAATTGATATATTATTCCTAAAAATATATGGTTCGGAAAAAGGAATTAGATAAAATCATATATATTAATAATGTACCACATGGGGTTCTATTGGCTCGTTATAGTATGTTTATTAACCGTATAATATAAAAATACAAGGAGACATGGTAAATGAGAAAATATTTAACTAAGTGTTAATACTAAAAGGTAATGTTAATATGAAGACCTAAAACTGTCTAAAACCTATTTATTGGGATTTTTTTGAACCATACCTACCTTAGAATTTAAATAATTCAGTTTTTAACCATTATAAATCAAAAATTATTTTATTATAAAATAATACTTCAAGCTTGTCCTAAAGTGACCCCCACCTCCCTTAAAAAATGGCACCTACCCTTCTCTTAATTTCAAACATCCAAAGCCTTTTGGCTCAGCCCAACGCTGCCCAAATATCCTCCCAACTTTCCTACGTTCATCTTAGAGGCCATCCATTGGTCATAAATCCAATCTACGGAGCCATTTTGATCAAATCATAACGAAGAACCTGAAGAAGAGGTAAATATTTTATCACATATTTCAAATTATTTTCTTCTTCCACTTCCTATTTCTTTGTTGTTTTCATTCTAAAATAATAAATCTAGAATATTATATATACTGTGATGTTATTATAAATCTATTACAACCATATTCATTATTATATCCATACAATAAATGAAATAGTCACCATACGTGCGTACACACAGATTTCCATCTCTACATCGCGGTGTAGTTTGTTATTCAGACAATCCATTATTTGTATGGGTATGATAATGAGTAGAACTGTTGTATATAATAAATATAACATGTTAATTATTCTTCATATGTAATATACCATCCAATTACATATGAATTCTCTATCAATATAATGATATTTTCTCTCTTACATACGTACAGATTACCGTCTCCATGATCGCGATGAGATTCATTCCTCATCGTAACCATTCAAGAATAATTTTAATTTTATGGTTAAAAATAATGTTTATGAACATAATATAATTCTATATATGAATCAAATACATCCTCTCCATAACAAACATGTCTTATGTAACCAAGTATATAAAGGAAAATGAATCAGTTAACACCCAAAACGATGATACTACTAAAATATTATTAACAAAGAAATATTATGAGATCAAATATAATATCATATTTATGTTTACATTTCTTGTATAATTTAATAAAAATGTTTTAACTATTATACAAGAGGTTAACATACCCTCGACTAAGGAAAAGTACAAGGTAAGGGTTAATTTTACAATCTCTTTATTATCCGAGGTTTTTTTTACGTAAGTATCTACTGGGACCTCTTTATCATCCACATCCAGGTTTTCTTAAAAATGTATTTCAAAAAAAAATTATTATTCACTAGACAATGGGTTAAAGTCATTTATACCCTTAATTGACCTTAAATGTTTTGAAAGGAATATTTCCATCATTTTCTAAACAGGTTACTTTATGACCTTTTTGACAAAATTAAGGTAAGAATGTATTTTTTACATATACGATGGGTGCAGCTATTTTCTGCCGTTATAACATCGTCGAAGCTTCCATTAAAATATTATATAGATATTTTAAAAATAAAATTTTTATGATAATTATTTGACTTATAAATGATTTCAAAATAGAAATATATATTTATCTAAAAAAGATTGGATTTCATCTATGTCATCATCCTTTTGATGGATTTTAAGTTGGTTTGAAGTTGATTTACTATGATACAAATATTCCATTTTTATTGAATATTTTGTGATATTTTTGACTATGGATATGTTATTTTTACACCATTCATGGTGAATGGATAATTTATTGACATTTCATATTCTATTTTTAATACGAATGTGTATGTTATGTTTAAACCTTTTCATATGAGGAATGAATTGGACTTAGTAAGTGATGGGTGGAGCCCGGTATAGCTCCTCGATGCATTAGTAGGTCTCATGAGACAAACTACTGTTTTGGCACTAGGCCTTGATAAAATTTTATTTGTAGTCTTGGCACAAGGAGTTGACTATGTGGTTATGATGTTTGGAATTATTTATTCTATCATTATGAAGGTGGCTATTGATATTGCATGTGATTATTCAGTTTGTTGAATATCCATATGAACAAGTAAATAAAATTATTTAATTTTATCTCTTCCATATTATGATTATGTTTAATTTTAGAAGGCTTTTGTTTTAGACTTGTACATTGCCATAAATGTTTATGCTTATTTATGAATGTTTCTGCTATATTGTTATCCTTACTGAGCATCTGAGCTCAACCCTTTCTATGATTATTTTCCTAGGATGTGAAGATGTATTTTGTGGTTGACTTGTAGGGATAGTTTAAGGATATAAATATGTTAAAAAGGGGAAAAAATGTTTAGTTGTTTTTATTTCACAATATAATGTAAAACATATGAATGTATCTAGTACTTCCAAGGTTACTAAACTGATCGGTCATCCAGGACATGATTCCTAGTATCATGCCATTATTATGTAATAATGCACCGACTCTGGGTAACTGGGGTTGGGGCATTAAAGTTGGTATCATAGGATGTATAGTAAAAACCTTGGAAACTAGATTTAGAAAAACTCCGATTAGATAACATTACCCTAAGATAGACATTAAGGATTAGTATTTAAGAACATCCAAGAAATTTGGTACTGTAGAGATTTTGGTAGATTTCCAAGAAATACATACATGTCTGGATAAAAGTAGGTAGAGGTGGCTCTGGCACATATGTACCTTGGGGTAAAACCCCAAAAAAAACTCTTGAGCTAGACTCGAATGGGAAAAGGTGAAAACCAATGGGCTTTGCAGTACTCTTGGTTAAGACACTCCTAGGGGATCTGATAAAGATAATTGTCATTTTATTTACAAACAATTATAAAGGGATTATGAGTATATACTTCCTCAATGAAAATATTTTCATTATTATGGATTATATCCATAAAATGTTCAATTTATGTTAACTGTTTTACAAGTTCAAGATTATGTATTCAGATTCATAAAGTAATCTAACGTATTCCATTGTTTATAAATGACGTCTAGTGGAAGGAATGGAAACTGTATCAATGCACGCAATCCATGTAGGGATTCCCTTCCTACTCAAGTTAATTATAGGGGATCTAGTGATGTAACTGGTGCTGATCAGCTTATCACCATATTGGGACAACTCACTTAGGTTATGAATAATAACCTTACCCCTATGGAGCACCCTGATCCACAATGTGGAGGATAAATGTTAGACTACTTCATGAGGCAACAACCACCAACATTCAATGGGAGTACATATCTATTATTTACTAAGTAATGAATAAGTTCCGTAGAGAAAATATTTCATGCTTTGAGGTGTAGCAAAGGGGAAAATATTGTCATGGTAGTTTATCGCGTAAAGGGAGATGCAGATCAATGGTGGTCATTGATTCAAAACATAAAGGAAGATGAAGAAGTATCAAACATGTAATGGAGGGAGTTTAAAGAAATTTTCATAGAAAAATACTTTCCACGTGACCATCCAACCGATATGAAAAGAAAATTTCTGATATTGAGGAAAAATGAGGATGAAAATATCGCAAAGTATGAGGCTAAATTTAGAAGGTTAGAAAGGCATGCTGTATATTATATACATAACCAAAGGTATAAGATTGATTTATTATTTGATGGGTTAAAACCATTTCTCCAGTGAAAATTAGTCACACTATCCATCTTATCATATGAAGATATTATCTCATGTGCTATCAAGGTAGAAACAATAATTCTCTAAGTCTTACGACTTTAAATTAAAGAAAGAGAAGAAGAGATCTGTTGAACACTCTAGAAATGGAAATAAGGGGAATAAAAGAAAATTTGAATATCCATCCCATGGTAAATGCTGGAAGAAACACCCTAGTACTTGCTTGAAGGGAATGAGAGTCTGTTACAAGTGTGGTGAAAAAGGCCACCAATCTTATGATTGAAAGGGGAAGAAAGAGGCAATCAATGTTGAATGCTAAAATTTTAGAGAAAAGGGGAATTATGCACATGAATGTGCTAAGCGGAAAAGGAACATACCTCAGAAAAGGAGAAGAGATAAAGGCCAAGCTTATGCGATCACAAATGCTGAGTTTGAATATCTAAAAGACGTGGTGGTAGGTAATTTAATGGTTTCCTCAAGTTTAACCAATGCTTTATTTGATTCTGTATCATCGCATTGTTTTATATCTTCCCAATTTTCTATGAAAATTAGATATTTTCTACTTGACTTAACATGTGAGTTGTCAGTCATAACACCTAAGGGATGTATAATCACAACAATGTATTGTGAATCAATAACCATTAGGGCATATAAATATTCTTTTTCTTCTAATCTCATCATTATACCTATGATTGAATTTGATATAATTCTCAAAATGGATTGGATTTCAGACCATGATGTGAAAATATATTTTATCAAGAAGGAGGTTACAATTTTTGATGATGATAAGGAGTACATTATCTTTAGAGAAGAAACGTCACCACCTGATTCTTATCTATATCAACCCCAAGTAGCTCAACTAAATTCAATTATTGGGGAAGGAGAGAATGAAATAACTTTGGGTGACTAAAATAATGTTCGAGTAGAGGACACACATATTGTTCAAGAATATGTTGATGTGTTTACAGAGGATTTTCTTGGACATCCTCCAGAACGAGGAATTGAGTTTTCGATTGACTTAGTTCTTGGTTCAAGGCCCATATAAAAGACCCCTTATAGAATGGCCACTACGAAATTAGTGGATATAAAGAAACCACTAGAGGAATTGTGTAATAAGGGATTTATTCACCCTTGTGTTTCTCCATGGGGAGCCCCTATCCTTTTTATTAAGAAGAAAAATGTATATATGAGGTTATGCATTGACTACATGGAGAAAAATGCTATAACAATAAAGAACAAGTATCCCCTACCCAACATTGATGATTTTTTCGACCAAATTCATGAAGATCAATATTTTTCAATGATTGAACTTCAATCTGGATATCATTAGTTGTGTGTGATGAAGGAAGACATTATGAAAATAGCATTTCGAACCAGGTATATGCATTACCAGTTTAATGTAATGCCTTTTGGGATGACTAATTCACCCTCTGTTTTCATGGATCTAATGAACAAAGTTTTCAAGGAATGTATTTATGAATTTGTAGTGTTATTTATTGATGATATCTTGGTATACTGAAAAAACTATAAAGATCACAAAATTCACTTTTTCACTATCCAAAATACTCGTAGAAGAAATGAATTATATGGGAAGTTTAACATGTGTGAATTCTGGATTCCTGATATTTCACTTCCTGGCCATAGTTTCTCTAAGGATGAAATATTTGTTGATACTTATAAGACAAATGCAATCCAATAATGTCCAAAACTAATGAGTATAACTGAGGTATGCAGTTTTACTGGTTTAGTAGTTTATTATCGGTGTTTTGTCCAGAATTTTTCCCAATTGGATAACCCATTTACCAAGATCACACGTAAAGTGGTTAAATTATTTTGGATAGAAGAATGTGAAGAATGTTTTGAAAAACTGAAGAGAATATTAGTTAATTCTCATATCTTGACTCTACCATTGGGGAATGATGGATTTATTATTTATAGTGATGCTTTAAATAAAGGACTTGGTAGTGTACTTATACAAAATGATAGATTTATTGTCTATGCATCACGACAGCTAAAAATTCATGAGAAAAATTATCCCACTCATTATGTTGAGTTAGCTACTATAATCTCTGCTTTGAAGATATAGAAACACTATCTATATGGTGAAAATATGTGAGATTTATACTAATCACAAGAGTTTGATGTATATTTTCTCACAAAAAGAACTCAACATGAGGAAAAGGAGATGGCATGAACTACTCAAGGATTATGATTTCACAATAAACTATAACTCGGGGAAGGAACATAAGGTGGTATATGCTTTGAGTACAAAGTATCATGGAGTTTTGAACAAGATGAGAGTTGAAAGGGATCCTATATTCATGGATTTAGAAAAAATGGATATAAGAATTATCATTGAAGGTGGAACATCTATAATTTTTCAAATGGTTTCCAAACCATCTTTACTAGAAAGGATAAAATGTTCTCAGGCTGATGAGGAAGAGTTTAAAAAGAAAATTAATGCTATGAATGATGGGAGATTGATAAACTTCATAAATGAAGATGGGATTTTGAAATTTGGGAAGAGACATTGTGTTCCTGATATACCTGATCTGAAAAGGGAATTTTTAGATTATGCTCATAGATGCAATTTCTCTATACACCATGGTATCACTACGATGTATAGAGATTTGAAAGAACATTTTTTGTGGGATAACATTAAGAGAGAGGTTGCAGATTTTGTGTTGGGATGTATGGTT
Organism: Viscum album; assembly: GCA_963277665.1. NCBI lineage: Eukaryota > Viridiplantae > Streptophyta > Magnoliopsida > Santalales > Viscaceae > Viscum > Viscum album. Next base: position 1,316,960,900 of record OY728119.1, on the reverse strand, counting down.
TTCCAACAAGTAAAAGCTGGAAGATAATATCCTTGAGCAGTCATGCAAAATATTCATATAACTGAGTGGAAATAGGATGATATTATGATAGAATTTATCATGGGACTACCAAAGACTCCTAGAAGGAATAATGTAATATGGGTCATTGTTGATCGTTTTACCAAGTCATCACATTTTCTTACTACAAGAGAAGATTTACCATTTGATCTTCTGGAAAGACTATATATTAATGAAGTTGTAAGAATACATGGTATACCCCTATTTATTGTTTGTGATTATGATCCCCATTTTACATCAAGATTCTGGAAAAGTCTTTAGAAAGCCATGGATACTGAACATCATTTGAGCACAGCCTACCACCCTCAAACCGATGGACAATCAGAACGGACTATTAAAACCTTATAATACATGTTGTGATCTTTCTCACTTGAGTTTCAAGGTATGTGGGATCAATATTTACCTCTCGTAGAAATTTCCTATAACAATAGCTTCCATTAAAGTCTTCAAATGGAACCATATAAAGCATTATATAGAAATATATGTTGCACAAAAACATTTTGGGATGAGGTTGGTGAAAGAAAACTCATAGGCCTAGAACTTGTTAAGGAAATGATGGAAAAGATGAAGGTTATCCAAACCCACATCAAAGAAGCTCAAAGTAGGCAGAAGAGCTCTGTCGATAATCAAAGGAAGGATTTGGAATTTTAGGTAGGAGATCTTGTTTTCTAGAAGGTATATCCATTGAAGGGAGTTATACGATTTTGTAAGAAGGGTAAATTAAGTCTCAGGTATATCAGACAATTCAAAATTATAGAATGAACTGGGGTTGGGGATTACCGATTGGCAATGTCGCCAAGTCTCTCCAAAGTTCACGACGTGTTCCATGTATCATTGTTGAGAAAATACATGCCTGACCCTATGCAAGTACTCAACGATGAGGAAATTGAACTGGAACCTATTCTATCTTATTGTGATGATCCTGTCAGGATTCTTTATACAAGAGAACAAGTGCTCAGAAACCGACTGACTCTCCTGGTAAAAGTTCTATAGAGAAACCATAATATGAAAGAGGCAATGTGGGAACCCTAGGATCTTATGATGAAGAACCACCCGAATATTTTCATGCAGTAATATTCTTGAAATTTTTAGGATGAAATTATTTTAAGGATTGGAGAATATAACACCCCAAGCTTCCACGTACGTCTCCCTTTGAATAATATAATAGTTTGTATTGTGCACAACTTCGAGTTCAAACACACCAAAACCAATAAAACTAGATGTTATGAATAGTAATACCCAATTTTTAAATTTTTATAAATTTTATCTTTCAAAATGGACTTCATTTTGGGATTTTAAATATCAAAATTAGCTTAGGTTAAATTTTTGGTATTTTTCTAAAATGTTTCAATTTTTGTTGAATAGTGAAAAAACACTGTGTTGTTGGTTAAATTGATTTTTAATTAAATAATTAGTAATTTTATTTTAATATTATTTTAGGTAAAAATATATACATAATACCTATATATGTTTAACATAAGTCATTGGAGTCATTTTATAATATGTTTAGATATATAAAATTTTATCGATCTTTTTACCGTCTTTTACCAACCTCCAAGGAGCGTTTGGAAATTTGTATAAAACTTAATTTTACTATTTCTGTTAGTTTAATTTAAAAAATATGAGAGAAATGGTTAATATCAGTAAGTAAAATGTGGTTCAATAAGATGAAAATAATTTTTGGTGAATATTATCTTTTGACTTTTATTTACAACAGTTACAAGTAAATAGGGTAATTAAGGGTAAAAATGATATCATAATTACCGTAACACATGTCCAAATTCTATTGGATAAGTATAATTCGACCATAACAACAGTAGGAATTAAATATGATCCCCATTGGTCCACTTGGATTAGATTAGGACTTTTATTATTATTTTATTTAAAGAGGTGTTAAAAGGGTTATATTCAATGTTTAATAACTATGCCATTTTTAATATAGGGTTACACATAATATAAATTTGACTATAAATATTAATTAGAAATAAAAATTTTTTTCCTAAATAATGGTATTTTATTTGTAATTTTTAGACATTAATTTATGTAATTTATTTATGACACAATGATGATGCAGTAATTACCTTATTAATGAAATATTAAAATAATTGATATTATAAATATCTAAATAAATCTAAATTAATACTATTAATGAATTTAACTAATTTTACAGGTTAATATGACATGTTAGGGTAGGTTAGATAAATTTTATTCGAAGTAATAAGGTTTTTATTGCTTTCAAAAAAATCAAATACTAAATAGTGTCAAAAATGACATAAATGAGTTTTTTAAAACAAATATTATATTATTAATTGATATAATATTCCAAAAAAAATAAGGCTTAGAAAAAGGACTTATATAAGTTTATATATAGTATTAATGTACCACATGGTTTTCTATTTAATTGTTATTGTGATTTTATTAACCATATAATATAAAAATATAAAGAGACATGGTAAATGAAAAACTATTTTACTAAGAGTAAAATCAAAACAATAAGGTTAATATGATAACCTAAACCTATATAAAACCTATTTTTTGAGATATTTTAGACCTATTCCATATTAGACTTTAAATAATTCATTTTTGAGCCATTAGAATCCGAAAATTATTTTATTATAAAATTATATTTCAAGCTTTTCCTAAAGTGAACCTCACCTCTCTTATAAAAGGGCACTTACCCATCTCTTAATTTCACACCTCCAAAGCCTTTTGACTAGGAACAACCTTGCCCAAATATCCTCCCAACATTCCTACCTTAATCCTAGAGGCATTTATTTGGTCATAAAGCCAACTTATGCATCAATTTTGAACAAATCAAAAGGAAGAACCCGAAGAAGAGGTAAATATTTCATCAACTCTTTCATGTTCTTTTATTATTCCACTTCCTCTGTCTTTGTTTTTTCAATTCTAATATAATAACTACAGTATATTATATATAAATTTATGTTATTATAAAAATTGTACAACCATATTCATTATTCTATCCATCCTATAAATGAAAAAGTCACCATACGTGTATGCGTACGGATTACCGTCTCCACATCGTGGTGTAGTTTGTTATTCAAACACTTCATTATTTATATGGGTATAATAATATGTATAACTAATGTAAATAATAAATATAACATTTTAGTGATTATTTATATATGATACATCATCCAATTACATCCTATTTCACCATCAATATAATGATATTGTTGCTCGTGCGTACGTATGGATTACCGTCTCCATGAACACGATGAGATTCATTTCCCATCGTAATCATTCAAGAATAATATTCATTTTATGGTTAAAAATAATTTTTATGAACATGATATCATTATTTATATGAATCAAATACATCATATCCATTACAAACATGTCTTACGTAACCAACAATATAAAGGAAAACGATTCTGTTAACACTCGAAATGATGATACTACTATAATATTATTAACAAAGAAATATTATAAGATAATATATGATATAATATTTATGTATATAGTTCTTGTATAATTTAATAAAAATGTTTTAACTATTATAATATAGGTCAAAATACCATTGACTAAATAAAAGTACAAGGTAAGGGTTAATTTCACAATCTCTTTATTATCCAAGGTTGTTTTTATGTAAGTATCTACTGGGACCTCTTTATCATCCACATCTGTGTTTTCATAAAAATGTATTTCAATTTTTTTTAATATTTACTAGACAATGTGTTAAAGTCATATATACCGTTATTTTACCTTATATTTTTTGAAAGGAATCTTTCAGTCATTTTCCAAACAAGGTACTTTATGACCTTTTCGACAAAATTAAGGTAAGAATGTCTTTTTTTAACTTATACGGAGGGTGCGGCTATTTTCCACCAATATAAAATAATCAAATATTCCCTTATAATATTATATAAATATTTTCAAAATAAATTTATTATTTATAATTATATGACTTTTGAATTATTTCAAAAATAAAAAGAGATATTTCTCTAATTGTTTTTGATTTAATCTATGTGAACATCCTTTTGATGGATTTTAATCTTGTTTAAAGTTGATATACTATGATTCAAATACTCCATATTGTATCAAAGGTTTTTTGATATGTTTGACTATGGATGTGTTATTTTTACACCCTTCATGGTTTATGGATAAAGTATTTACATTTCATATGCTAGTTTTAATATGAATTTTTACGTTATGTTTAATCCTTTTCATATGAGGAATGAATTGGATTTAGTAAGTGATGGGTGGTGCCCTCTATAGATCCTCGATGCATCCGTAAGTATCATGAGACAAACTAGTGTCTTGGAACAAGGCTTGGACAAAATCTTATTTGAAGTCTTGTCATAAGTCCTTGAAAATGTGGTTATGAAGTCTTGCATTATGCATTTCATCATTATGAATATGGCTATTGATGTTGCATGTGATTATTTGACTAGTAGAATATCCATGAGAACAAGGAAATGGAATTATTTGATTTAATATTTTCAATATTATGCTGAATTTTATGTTTAAAAGCCTTTAGTTTTAGTCTTATACATTGCCTTAAATGTTTATTCTTATTTATGAAATATTCCGCTATATTGTTAATCTTATTGACCAATTGAGCTCACCGATTTATTTTTTTTATTTTTCCCATGATGTGAAGAAGTATTTTATGGCCGACTTTCAAGGATAGGATAAGAATATAAGGGTGTTCAAAAGGGGACCAAATGTTGTTGATATTTTTATTTCATGATGTAATGTAAAACTTATGAATGTATCTAGTAATTCTAAGGATACTAAACTGATCGGTCATTCAAGACATGATCCCTTATATCATGCCAATGTTAGGTAATAATGCACTAACTCTAGGTAACTTGGATCTAGGTGTAACATACCTATTATTTTCATTATATGATGGGTGGTAGATATATCTACCTCCAATGAATTGGGTAATTATGTATAAATTAGGAAAGAATATGTTATGCATGAACCCGATTAAGTGTTAAAAATATTATATTTGAACCTGATTACATGTTTACAATGTTTTGTCTGAATCTTATTACATGTTCACAATGTTATGAATATACCTAATTACATGTTCATAGAGTTATGCATGGAACAATCTTTAATGTCCATAATGTTATGTATAGCCCTGGTTTCATTCCTATAAGTGTATTTGGGGGATTTATTCCAGCCATTAAATTAATGATTTAACCTATCTCTATTTATACATGTTCCTGTTATTATAATATAATGTGTATTTCATAAATATATTTCGTATGCCAATGGTATGCTCTCTTGGATCATGTACTTTCATTTCCTTATGATTAATGTCGTATGCAGAACCAATATTTAGGCAATGCATCTAGATTATGATCTTAGAGATAAAGGGTGTTGTTTTAAAATGTTATACAGATTTTCTCATTTAGTTATGTTTATGTTATGATCACATATTTCCCATGTTTACCCTTACTGAGCATCTGAGATCACCCATTCTTATTTTACCTTTTCCCAGTTTATGAATAAAGGTGTTGAGTATGTTATGTTTGTTAATTTTACTTAGGGGAATGAACATTATAGTATATATTGAAGATATTTCACCAAATCAGAAGATTGAATACCTGGTCTCCAAAGGCACTAAACTATTACAGTCATCAATAATGTTTTTTTTGTAATTTAATGAATTTTTATCTAAAAATATATAATATCTATGTATAAAAATACTTGGTAACTATAGTTCCACCCCAATATTTCCTCCAATAAGCTGTTGGATATAGAATAGCACCATAAAGGCTTAAACATACATGGGAGACATTATCCTTAACAAACTATAGTATAAAAATACCTCAAATATATTATAATAGGAAAAAATATTAGTAATATATAAATAATCCATTGATCTATGTACATAGAGTGTATGAGACATAGAACGACACGTATAATTACATATAGGCATAACTTGAAAAGAAAATACAAAACATTTAAACCTAAATTACCATGTTTATATGAAATTCAGAATAGAAGGAACATATTTTCCATGTGAACCTCTATAAATAAAAACTATCAGAAAATGTCTCCCTCCATGTACTACCATATGACACTATGCATAAAATCTATAATATCCAATTTATTCAAACATTACAATTTCATATTTTAACTTAGAATAATTCACACAGACACAACATGTGGGGGTATAAGTCCCTTATAGTGGTTTTTATACATATACCCAGTAAGAAACCTTGAAAAAAAATAAAGTAATCATATACCAATAAGTCATCTGAAAATGAAAGTATGAGGTAAACATTGGGGAATAACCCAAAATAAAGTAAATATGAATAATTTCATAAAAACCATGAGAAATAAAGATTCCTATACTTATAATACCAGCATCATGAAATATTTTATCTTAATATAAATCAAATATACATATGATATCAAAAAATCTAAAAAAAATTAATGATTATAGCGTAGTTTTAATCTGTAAATGGAAATATTCCACAAAGGCCCAATATGTCATTAGTACCTTCTTTACATATAAATAAGTAGAAACATCATAAGACCTAAAACACATAAACTTATATATCTTCCATGATATCTATTTGAATTTTTAGTGGGGGTATTCCACATCAAGGGAATTTTTTATTAAAAAAGGGAGTACATGGCCCCTATGAAGGAACACACCCTAATATATAGGGGAGTAATAACTCGACAAATGAATTTTCACACCTTGATATGAAGGATTAATCTCTCAATATACCATATTAGGTACTGTAACCTATCTTTATAATGTCTCAATGGTAGTAATTGAACCCCATGCATGGAGGATTGTACCTCAGCTCATGATGGAGTGCTTGAGCTCCATATCTATGCTAAAAACCTGTCCAAACACTTTATATCATCTTTACTAGGTTAATATCCATAAAATTATCTGTACATCTCATATATATCCTCTAATGGACAAAATCATTATAACATCATGACCCCATGTGGTGAAATATTAAAACTTTTCTACTCACATGCCCAAATCTATACATAAGTTGAAATATATGATGAATGTAAATGTCTTCGTAGTACAAAGTGTGTCCCTATAAGAGAAACAAACATGCAATTCACTTGATAAATATTGTCCATGTACTTCAACCACCAAATTTGTGTCATTTATCATAGTAAATTACATGTTTTTAAAGTACATTACATATGGGTTTATATGGATACATTAAATATAATTTCTATACACATCAATACACTCTAGTCGATATAGATGGAATGTGTAAAGGGGATACATGGAATGTGGGAATTTATTTTTTACATAAAATGTAAATGGTTACATGCCAACTAAATCATTCCCACATTACATGGTCTGTGACTTAGATTCACATGATGTTTTACATAGAATTTATATTGAAACCTTATCTATCATGGTTTCCAAATTACTAGATAAAATTACAACGGGGTACATGTGGTATATAATTAAAGATAATTTGGTATTTTCAAATGGAGATAAACATGGTGAATTACTATAAATAAATTTCATGTCATATAAGAATCTCTAAAACTATAGAATCATCCCCTTTTCACTATGAACGCTACAATCATCTCTACCCCCAGATACACATCCACTATATATCAATCCCAACACCCCCACTACCACTTGAAAATCCAAAATTTAATATATTAATCATTTTGGCACCATAAAACCAACATTATATCATCATGTGAAGAAAAACCAAGAATATTTGTATTGGTGGTTGTTGGTGTATCTAACCACCCAAAAAGGGTTCATGATTACATTTAATAAAGAAGGAATAACTTATGGAGTGGAATTAGTTAATTCACCAATTATATAATAGAGGTTCTTATGGTATTAAATATAATAATTCCACTAATCAAAAAATAATTTAAAAATAAATGATAAATATTTTTCTACTTGAAAATAGGGTGTTGGATAAATAATATATGGAAACTTATCAAATTAAAGGTCTTAATTAACATGGAGTCTTCGTCTCCATGTAAATACCATATTAATATTAATTGTATACTAATTAATGAATATATCATGATAAAAATAATATATTTTATTTTTAATATCAATTCTTTACATGATAAAAAAAATACAATTTTTAACCCATTTTAATATTTATTTTTTTATAAATATTAAAACCTTAAAAATTAAAAACTCATACCATTTAGTTATTCAAAAAATTATCAACTAATTTAAATTCTACACAACATAATTAATTGAATTATATGAAATAAATTATTCAAGAAAAATTAAGTGAAATTTATTTTATTAAATAATTATATATTCTAAAAAAATTATATATTATCAAAATAGTTTTTATTTTGAATATTAAATTAAATATCACCCTTCCCTTCTTTAATTATGCTCAATTTTTGGAAAAAATATTATATGGTGAATGATTTTTTTAAAATATGGCTAATGTTCATTATTCATCATCAAAAAAATAAATAAGGGAAAACCATTTTTATCCAATTACAAAAATTTTAATTTACTGAATCTATTATTGAAAATAATACTTGATAAATTTAACATAAAATTATTGGTAAAATATCTCAATTGAAACATCTTATATTTTACATAATTTATCACTATTGAAATCAAAGTGATCGGATCATAAGGGTAGGAGGGTCGGATCACATAAAGGGAAATATGGAAAAAAGGAAAGGAAATTTATCCTACATTAATGGTGAATTAACTTTAATTAATTATAATTTCATGTTCCTTAGTCATCATTGTTTCCACCATCATGAATAAATTGAATAATTTCAAATGACAGAACATTGCACCAAGGAGAGAGAAGGAATATCTATAAGATTCATCCACCAACAATGGAAGAGAGGAGATAGGTAGAGATATTCATTTATATTATTTTTACAATGATGGAAAGTAAGAAGGACGATGGTAAATCATCTATCTAGAACTATTAACTATAAAAACACATAAATTCTCATAAAAATTTCCCTTATTAAAAAATAAAACTCTCCCAAAATGGTAATAATAAAATCCTCTCATAGTGGCCAAGAGAACCCAATCATATTGGATTCTTGATTCTTTCAAGACACATCAACACCAATAGCCACACAAAATCTACATAACTTCCATGACACCACGAAAATTCCACCACTATATTACCTAGATGAAAATATTAATTTATTAGTGATGCTTTATCTATGGATTGACACCTGAAAATATTCTTTACATCTATCCTAGAAAAAAATCCCTTGTTACAAAAACAACCACAGTGAAAAGATTTATATAAAATCTATATTTTAGGATATATATAAATCCAAACTCATGAGATAAATATTTATTTATTTAGTAAATATTAAATATCCCAAGAAAATCAACCAGTTTATAATTTCATTAAAATTCAACCAAAAGATAGAGACCTTATTTCATGTTCAAACAAACCATCATAAATCTTTTTGACCTCTTCTACTAAGTTAAATATACCATTTTACCCTCTTTAAAGGACTTGACCTATAAAAATAAAAAAAAAATATTTTAAGACTAACTCATAAAAAACATTCTCATTACATCCTCCCCCACCTTGAAACCATTTTGACATTGAAAAGAAATAAAAAAAGTCTAATTAAATAGAGAAGCTCATTAAAAACCTCAGATATAATTAAAAAAATCATCAAACATACACAATTCACCTCTCAAGTCCCAATCCCTATGATGACCCAGGAAAGAAATATATTTTAAGCATCTATCACCACCATAAAGTAATGTCCGAGTTAAATTCTATCTAAGTGATGTCTTAGAAAAGTCCATAAGATCATATTACAAGGCTCACTCCAAGATTCTAAATTGAATTATTTTTCAACCACATGTCACTCTTCACCATTTAATGAAGTAAAAACCACCAACCATAAACATCAAACTTAAAAATAATCATTATCAAAGGAACCACCCATGATAGTATCACATTACTCACATTTAAGAAAATGTGTTAGGTAAACTATCCATAAATACTAGATCCCATGATCAAAGCTATTTTATTCAGAAACCCACAAGCATATAGATGTGATTTCCATTATAAATAGTGGATTTCATACAACCTTACATGAAAAATAACTATACCAAGTCTAGTTTCTCTGAGTTTACCTACATCTACTAAGCACAAAAACTATTTTTATATATATCAGTTACCACCATATCATTGTGCCTCTTTGTTCATATAAGACATTATGTACTAGATTATAATGTTCATATAAATATCATACATAAAATTATTATTTCCCTAAACCCAAATAATATACCATGAGACTTTCCAAAAAAATTATTTCCCTTGAATTATGTTAAAAAACTACCAAATGGTAGATATTATTATCCATTATTTTATTTTAAAAATGGTTGGTATTAATGAATAACACTAGAAAACATCCATGAACCTTATATTCACCACATGACATTAATTACCCCTAAAAGCATCATTAATATTTCTAATATTTTCCAATTATACCATGAACACTAATTTGGGAATTTGATTATTCCAAAACACGAGTTGTAATAAACAGTAACTAAACTCAACATACAACAAACATTTTTTAGGGATTTCACATAGTGATAAGTTAAAAACACCATCAAATAGGTTTATTAATTACATACAATATATTTTGGACTATATAGTATATTTTAAAAATTGTTGGAAATATTAGTGTATCCCCTGAAGCAAGCTAATATGAAAATCGAACTTAAGATAAGGGTGGCCATAATATATCCCCAAATATCATGTTCATGAGTTCCAAAAACTGTATGGGTAACAAATTCACTCTATATCACATATCTTGATAAGATAATATTTCAAAATAGTGGATAATCATATGTAATCCAATTAAATATCTTCTTTACTTGATTATATATTCACAATTTCCAATACTAAGAGAAAATAATGAACACCATCAATAGGATCTTAGGCTATAATTATCTACCTAAGAGCCTCCTAAAATCACTAATCCTTGAAGAAAAATGATATATGAAGGAATGGATCACAGTAACATTAGCGTACATTAGTGTATATGAAGAAGGCATAAAGTTTACCATAAAACATGATGGTTATCACCTATAACTAGTCTTCTATCATAGAAAACCATTAAAAATATGGATATTATCACTATGGGTCTATTGGAAATCACATTAATGTGGTAAATAGATACAATCGAAATCATCATCCATAATAAGTTGTTCTACACCACCAAATACCCTCATAGAACCACCTTTTGGAAGAATTTGGATCCTTCAACATGTATGTGTTTAATCTAAAAGTCATATTTGACATATATTTTCATCCCTATAAACACTTTGGTTATCCAAAAATAATAATTATCTTGTTTCTAAACATGGGGTGTGTTATAAAATGAGATAATATCATCTACCTAAAAGTCACCCTTGGTCTCTGGCATGGGTGGTGATTGTTGGAAAGGAATAACCAAAACATTAAACTCATCCTAGAGGAACTTATCAGACTCAAAATCTGGTAAGAGTTAATTTCAAATAAGGTTGCTAAAGTGATTTTCTGAAAAATAATTTTAAAATATTGAACCCAAATCATGGTAGGAAAAATCCATTATGGGTTTGGATAAATATTAATAAATGTTTTTTACACCAAGAAAGGTGAATAAAATGTAGAAACCACAATATGATTAATATATGTGAGAAAATCATAGGTAGTTTAAATATTATACTCCAAACAGTCATCTATAATATAATTAATAGTCTTGCCTTGCAATTCTATGTAGAATATATAACTGGAGCACACGTATCCCATTCAAAGTATATGTTGTCCTCTTCATCTCAAAAAGAATTACAACCTCTCTATATAGGAGCCTATACTAAGAAAATTATAGGATGTATTATAACTCTACTATTGAGGAAAATATTCATCACAATTGGAATATAAATCAACACCTCATTACCCCGCTAATAATTGATGAGAGTCTCAAACACTATAAAAAACACTCCATAATCCTACCTCAACTTATGAGTTGTCTTTCTATGGGTGACATCCTTTTTTTAGATAGTATAAAACCATACTTACAAGAGAATAACTTGGTGTCCTAACATAATAATGGAATATAAAATCATACTTTATCACTACATAATTCATGTGTAATTTTTACTCTACAAATGATTCCTTAGAGTTATAGTTTGGTTAAATGGTTATCAAAGTTCTAGACAAAGGATACATCATTCAGAACACCTACACTAGTCTCCCTAGCCAGATATCCAAACTCAAGACTGCCTTATAAATAGTTACCTAATTCATAAACTAATACTCACTAGACAAAAAACTAAAAATGATATCCCAAATTTTAAAAAGGATCTTATACTATTGGAACATAATTTGACTTTCTGGGACCCCGCATGGGCCAACAATTAGCGGAGTGTTCCACAACAATCCTACATCTAATATTTTAGGTGATGTTTACTAGAAAAAATAATAAATACACATACTTTGAATCAATTTTCCTAACAACATGAAGAACCAATACATTTCCATAACATAATAATAGTAAAAGACGCCAGTAATACATAAATAATAAATTAAACTATGTATATTTCATGCATGGGACAAAAATGACATTTAAAACTCCCTATAGGTTTAACAAAAAATAAATAAATATAAAATACCATAAAACACCACTAGCTTCACTTGAATATAGGAATGGAAGACACATCCTCTCCACATGGACCCTTACATAAAAACAATTAGAAATTATCTCCCTCTATGTACCACCATCAGATCCTATATTCCATCCCCACTATCCCCACTATCTCTATACAATTTAGGTCATCTCAAAATTTTAGAAAACATTGAAAAACACAATAGGTGTGTGAAATAATCCCATTTAGGGGTGAGTATAAATGTTCCCATTAGGACACCCTAAAAATAAAAAATTATGATAAACCAATAAGTGATCTTAAAATCCAATTCTATGTGAAACATGAGTGGCTATAAAAAAATAGATGTGCTCAGGTTGATAAAAACCAATGGAAATGAATATTATTATACTTCTTATATCAAATATATGAAGTGTAATATCTCACTAAAATATAGAGATACCTAAATTATAAAAAGATAAATTGTACCAAAAGTTGTTATCACAATCATAACATATAAGTGGAAGGTATCTAAAAGGCCCAATTTTCCACTAGTACCATGAATAAATCCATATAATGCATAATTTTGTATTACCAAAAACACCAAAATTTCAATAACTTCTATGCAACCTATTTAATTATTATTATGGGTTGTTCCTTGTTGAGGTATGTGTGTATTAACCAAGGGAGAATTTAACCTCTATAGAGGACCATGCCATGACATACATGGGATTACTAAATCTATAGATGGAGGACCACACTATTATATATGGGGAAATATTGAGTCAATCTCTGATATGTGAGATCACACCGTATAATGATAATGTCTCTAGGGTGATACCTAAAACCCATTTGTGGAGGACAATTCCCTAACTTTTGAGATAGAACATGAGCTCCATGTTTTCTATTAAAACCTCACTCGAACCATATCATCATCTCCATACGGATAACAAAATTAATTTTTTCAAAACATTTCATAGATTCCTACTAATGGTCAGAAGGATCATAATATCATTATATTCATGGATAAATACTTATAATGAACAAAATATACTTCAAAAATAGTCACCATAGTGGAAATATATGAAAAATATAAAAGTTCCCTAATATATTGCATGTCATTATAGGGTGAAGTAGATGTATATCACTTGGGAAAGGATGGTTATTTACTTCAACTTCATGATTTGTGTCATGTATTAGATGAATCAACAAGATTTTAATGTATGTGATTTGTGGGACTAAATGACTTCCTGGTTTGTACATTATATATATGCTTACTCTCTCTAGCTGATATACATAGTGTCTGTGAAGGGGACACATGATGTATGGGTTTGTATTTTTTACTTGCACTTTATATTGTTACATGTTGAAGTACTTGGTCTTAAATTAAATGTAGTGTGACCTAAAGTCACACGACGTTTGATATTAAATTTATTCTAAATTCACATCCACTTTGGTTTCTGAAATACATGGTGAGATTCTCAATGTAAAATTCCATGTAGCATTAAAGAAAGTACACTATTTTCAAAGGGATACATACATAGTGTATGACCAAGGACTACAAGATATGTAGTTAGAAATTATTTATATTTCTATAATATTCACTTTCTCAACATTAATGTTGCAATTTATTCATCCTCTAATCATGAATGCACATCCAATCAAACACAAATCTCTTTCCACATTTTAAAAAATTATTTTCCACATGTTAATGTTTGTAGTATCACAAAAAAAGTTCAAATTATCAGGATATAAATTAGACATGAATGTTGATATTCATGGTCATTGGTGTGTCTGACCACTAAAAAATAATTGTGAATATATTTAATAGGTAATAAATAATTTAAGTAGGGGAATGAACTCATTGTATTATTATTAATTTGAGGTTTTTGAGGTATTAAATATAATCATTCAATTAATATAAAATTAATTTATTAATAAATGATAAATATTATCTAACATAAACAAACGATGTTAGATAAATAATCCATGGAAAAATAAAAAATTAAAAGGCATAATTAACGTGGAGGATTCATCCCCATGTTATTCCCGTACAAAAATAAAATATTTACCAATTAATCAGGATCATATGATCAAAATAAAATAATCAAAGTTTAATAACAATTCCTTACATGATAATTAAAATAATTCAGCTTTATAACTTATTTAAATTTTTATTTTTAAAAATATTGAAACTATATTCATAAAAAAGTAATAAAGTGTTTTTCTTAAAATTTATTTTAAAATTATTTAAATTCCATGAAATGTAGTCAATATAATTATAAAATTTTATTTATTCCTGTAACATGTGATGAAATTAAATTTAAAGAGTAATTATATATTTCAAAAACAATTTTCATTTTGAATATTCAAATCAACACCACATTTTCCTTCTTTAATCTCGTATTAATTGTAAAAATATATTTATAAGCTATTTTTTAATGGTTTAATTTTATTTATTAACTATAAAAATGTTATCAGGTAAAACCCATTTATTCAAATTTATAACTTTTTATTCGAATAAAATATGTTGTAAAATATTCCATTATCAAAGTAAAATCAAATTATTAGTAAATTATCATAATTATAATATCCTATATTTTAATTGGTTAATCACTATAGAAATCGAATTGCTCCATTCATGAGGGTAATAGGGCTGGATCACACAAAGGGAAATGAGACATAAAAAATAAGAAGAGTTTCATAAAATGATGGATAATTATCATTTCTTGAGGTTCCAATAAAGTTCCTTTAACATCATTATCACCACCATCATGATGAATGTGAATAACATTGACTAAAGGTTCATTTCACCAAGGGGAGATAATTATTTTCAATAAGAGTCTTCTATTAATTAAGGGAGATAGGGGTGAGGGAGAAAGATTTCTAGCTAACATTTTTTCAAGAATATAAATTCAAAATAAAGAGGAAAATCATCTCTTAATAATACTAAACCATAAATCTATAAAAATTATCATAATAATACCCCTCATTAAACAATAAAAATCTCCCATAATGGAAATAATAAAACCCTATAAAAATGGTCATGAAATGAAAAAAATACTTGATTATAGATTCTTCTAATCCACATCAACACTATGAGCCACACACACTTTATATCATTACCACATGTCTATAACAAAACCACTACACCATTCCATATACTAAATTATTAATTTATTTATATAGGATATAGTGGAAATTCTTGGTCTATGGATCAAAATTCAAGTATATAAATTAACCTCTCTTAAGAAAAACACTACATTTTAGAAAAAATAACAGTACCCAAATTTTTATCTAACCCTGAATTTATGATATATTTATATCAATTTTAATTGGATAAATATTTATTTATTCAATAAATATTAAATATACAATAAAATTTAACTATATTGATATTTCAAAAAAAATTACACAAAAACAGTAAGATTTTATTAAGAGGGAGAAATTTTCCAAAGAAGAGTTCATGGGTCTCTTGAGTGGTGGAGTTGAATAGATTCTACAAAAAATGTTCTTTACGGTCAGTGGGGAAGAGATATTAATCTAGTAAATAATTATGGAATGAAATGAGGATCTCTTTTAAAGTCTATAAAGTCCATCACCTAGTTTTCAAAATTCAAAGTACAAAGAAGCACTACTACATGATCAATGAGAATTTTATAATCCCTAATGAAGTAGATGATGTATTAATGATCAATTGATAAGATTAGAAAAATATAATCCAAGGATAGATACCATATTCTGAGTTCAATGGAACCATAAATATTTTCCAAGGCCATCCTCTCTATTGTTCAAACCTAACTCACTCTACAGTAACCAGATCAAAGCACCACTAAACCTCAGAAACACATCCTCAAATTATAAATGATTCCAACTAGCATTAAGGGTATAAGAGGTGATAGTGAGGATACTATAACCTCTGATGATAAATAATAATATTAACACAACAATACTGTAAACAACATTAACTAGTAGTAAAAAAAAAGTTAAAATATGCATACGATAAACCAATGCAAACCTATATAATGAAATTTTAGTTATACAACAGTAAAAAAGACCACTCATATTTTGATCACATATGTTCAAGTCCTAAAGTAACCAAAATAGTCTTCCATAACAATTATGAGGATCCACCCTACCAATTTCCATAACCATTTCATCTAATGTGTCATTTGGACAAACATATTCACTAGGATATAAAAAAATATCCGTTACCCTTACTTGATCCACGACCCATAGTCTCTACACATCCAATAAGGATTATGTAGGGTGTGATTATGATCTCATATGGTCTAAAATAACAATGTACCTATATACGATCAATACCAATTGCATATGCACCTCAGCACAGTTGTTGAGGACTCCTTAAGTGCATCCAAGAGACCAAGGATCAAATCTAGGTGGGGGATAATTTCCGGGCTACTGTAGTAGTACTGTAGCAGAATCTATAGCAGGAACTGTACAAAACTGTAGCAGGTACTGTATCGGGAACTGTAGCAGGCACTATTTGGCACTGTAGTAGCCGAGAATATGCCCCCGTTTGGTCCTTCAGGCGACCGATTTTTTCCCCGAGTCCTTTAAGGCCTTCGGGCCACCTATGCCTTCAGGTATGTATGGCCTTCTGGCCACCTCAAGAACTTCAGGCCACCTTATGTGAAGATGAAAACTAGATGACCTACATGGAACAAGCTTCAGAAGGAGGAGGAGCAAGGAGGTTTCACCATAGAAGAAACTAAACGGATTACAATAATGAGAGGGTATGGCACCTACCATCAGAGAAAGCCAATGAAAGCATGGGAAAGCCTATCCAAATAGCCATGCGAAGGTGGAGAGATAATTTCACGATGAAGATGCTGGGGAGGATGTAACACCCCAGGTAAATAAAGAATATGACATTTTCATATTTATCCCTTTTTGTGAATAAAATATTAGTATGACTTTAAAGGGGACACTATGCTCGATGGCATACCCAACACGCAACAACGAGTTTCTTGGGAATCTTACGTTGCACTCTAATAATATTATTTTAAATGGTAGTTAACATGTAGCCGTTGTATTGGAGGGAATGGATAGAAATAACTAAAATATTATTATATATTTTTAAATGTTTTTACATTTAACCAATAGAGGATAGAGGCTTAAAATACGGAAAGAATTCAATTTTAGGTGTATATGCCCTAGTTTTCACTAAAGGTTCACTTATCGCCTTTTAATGGAGAATTGTCATTAAATATAGTTTTGATCACTCTTATACATTATTTTGGACCAAATAAAGCTATTATTAAGAATCAGGACATCAAATTTTACGTTGTGTAATTTTTTTGGTATTTTTCTGATAGAGTTCATTTTTTTAATGAATAGTGTAAAATGTTGTGTTTTGATTCAAAATCTCTTTTTAATCTAATTTATTTATATGATTAGATAATATTTTGAATTGTTTTTAAAGTGAAATAAGAAAATATTTTTACCATTAAATCCAATATTGGTCGTTGGAATTAATTTCACTTTGAAATCAGACTTAAACTAGTGTCAATCTTTTGATACATATTGTTTTATAAAAACACGCTATTTGCTCTGACAGCGGGAATTAATTATTAAATTAATTAATGTGACTAATATGTTTTTAATTTTTTAAAACGGACTTCATTTTTGAATTCGGAATATCAAATATAGCTTAGGGTGAAGTTTTGGTATTTTTCTGAAAAACTCCAATTTTTGATGAATAGTGAAACCACTAAGTGGTAATCAAGCAAACTGATTTTTCAGTTAAATGAAATTTTACCACTAATGTGTATTGAATTTTGAAAATCCGACATACATGGTTGTCATTAAGAAGTAAAATGTGGTTCAATGGGATAAAAATAATTTTTTTGGTGAATAGTAACTTATTAAGTTTTTAATCGCGATTAGTGGTAATTAGTGTAGTTTAAGGTAAAAATGATATTATAAGAATGTGAAAACACCATGAAACTTGTCCTACACCTATTGGGTGAGTCATGGCCGACTAATACAAGCCATGGGCCAACTTGGGGACCCCATGGAGCCACTTTAGTTGGAAAATGACAATAATATATTTTTATTTAATGGAAAAGTAAAATTGACACAAACATGATATGTTTTACTAAAACAATTTTAAAGTAGGGTTATACAAGTAATATTTTTTTATAAATATTCATTTGAAAGCTAAAACTATTTACTACATCATAGTAATTTTTTTATAATTTTTAGACATTAAATAAATTAAATTATTTATGACATCATAATGATGCAATGATGACATCATTATTTAACGATTAAAATAAAATGGAAATATAATGTAATATCTATGAACTACACATGTCCAAAACTTATTGGATGGGTGGATTTCGAACCCTTATAACCTTATCCACGAATTATATCAATTTGGGACCTTTTAAAACCGAAACACATTTTCAAATAAAGTAATATTTCCTTACTTTCCAAAAGTGCCCCTCCTCTCCTCTTATAAAAGGCCCCCACCTCTACCTCTTTTCACACACTCATCAAGCCTTTGGCTCGGCCAAACCCTGCCCATTTACTCTCTCCACATCCCTCTACTCATCCTAGAGGATTCCCTTTGGGAATAATCCTTTCAAATGAAGCCTTTAGGCTCAAATCAAAAGGAGTTACACTTTTAAAGGTAATTCATTCTCTCATGTTCATTTGTTTTATTTTGCTTCTCCAACCCCCTAAACTCTTTTTATTTACTTCTTTTGTAACAAAACCAGTATATTCAATATACTATGATGTTTTTATAAGATTTATTCGAGCTACACTCTCCCACAACTACATAAAATGGTTAAAGAACATACGGTTTCCGTGGATGGCGAAATTCTGCCTCCCGAAACGATGATTGTTCAATACTCATTTAACACCTTCAAAGGTGGCCATTATGATGTCACTATTTTTATATATGATATATAACATGTTTATGTTTTACTTATGATTCTGTATTTTTCATTTGTGTCTTACCTTTATGGCATCCATTATGGGTATACGCGATATCTTCATTTTAGGAAGTGCGGACTACCGCCCCCTCAAAGTGATGTGATTCGTTAATGCCATACGTGGGACGTATAAAGGATGGATTTAATGATATTATATATGATATTATACTGGAATTATAATACAACTTTATATAATTATTATTTCATTCTATAAAATATGAAATAGAAATGAAAGTAGCGTTCATGCGTACGTACGGCTTACCGTCTCCATGAACGGTGCATTTCATTTATTACCTCTAAATGATTATGTAATGTTATAAATGCGTGAATGTACTGGATATATATGAAATATATGATATCTACATCATGAATACAATTCTGTATATAATAAACATTTGTCCACACGAACAACATGTAATTGTAAGAAGTCCACTTTCGACTTAAGCACCAAGTATCGGCAAAACAAATATTATTAACTTAAATGATTACATAAATTTTTATGACATGGTAATAAGTGATATAAAAGGAATAATGAACTTGAAAAAGGTTCTTAAGGAAGTATAAATTAACTCAAGTTTATTATTCAGGATATTAAAGAACGATCGAGTCAGGTCGGACCCGAGGTAAGGGATCCTACACCTTTCTTTCTTTTTAAGTACACTCTTTATGTCATTCCTTTTATGCTCATATTTATTATGATTGGGATGTTATTTTATATTAATCCTACTGTACTTATTATGTTCATATGATGAGAGACCCTATTTCCTCTCATAAATCATTTTTGGAAGTTTTGAGTGGCGCCGTTAGGCTGCCGAATTTTCGTAAGGGATTTTTCATCTCACTTTTATTCTCATGAGATTTATGCTACATTTGCCACAAATTCCATTGAGTGGTGTATGTACTGCCCATTATTCTACTCTTTGTGTAATATAATTTCGTTTATGAGTATTTACATCAATGTTCTATTGTCCTTCTTTCATGGGGTGTATGTTTTGAAAGATACCCAAGTCGGTAAGGGAACCTTTTACCCTCCTCTTTTTTAAAAGACTTCTTTTGTTGGGTCTTTTAATTTACATATTGTTATTTTGGGATATGTTCTCATATATCCTTGTTGATGTAAATTTTATGTCCAAGTGATGAGATACTCTTTTTATCTCTCATCAACTCTTTTTGATGTGATGCCGTTAGGCTGTCAAGGGAACTTTTTAACCCAATTTTGATTTCTTTGGGTTCAACATGTAGTCATTGAATATGTCATCCATTGAATATGTGTGAATGACCTTTTATTGTTTTAAACTTAATATCCACTTATATTGGGTGTATTTATATTTGTCACACATATTTTTGAGATTTATTTGTCCTTAATTTAAGGATACATTCTTTATAAGGGATTTCGTCACATTTGACATTTCTATTGAGAGTTCATTGTTGTTATGCACCAATTCACTCTTATATAGTGTATATATAGTCCTTTGGAGTATTATATCATGAATCCATTTATTCTCATGATATTATAAAGTTCTGACTAAATTTTATTCCTCAATTATTATATTCAAGTGTCTCTGATTTTGGTAAAACCCCTTTAACCAAAATATCGTTTTAAATGTTTTAATTATTTGTTCTTATTAATATCCATGTTTTCAAAATGGTTTTAAGGATTTATTTATATGGATATTAATGGTTTAAAATTTTAAGCTTCAAGGTGGTATGGGACACTTTGATTCAAAAATCTCTTTATTAATTATTTTAAATGGTTTTAGAAATGGTTTCTTTTTGAATGGATTCAATATTTCAATATACTAAAATGTTATATTGTGATTGAAATATGGAAATGTTATGTTTCCTTTATGAATGTTTTATGTGACACATTTATGTTATGGTTCTTGGGCATTGTTATGAAAACGGGTGGTTCCGTGATAAACTAAGGGCGGGTGAGCCCGTAATAGCTCTCCAATGCATTGGGTAACGCGAAGGAGTGAAACGTTAAGGTTTCTCCGAAGAGATTTATGGAATATACTGTGATGGGTATTCCAAACGAAACCAAGAGGGTTACTCCCTACGTAAGAATGTTATGAATGCCTCAAGTTACCTTTATGTCTTATGTTTTCTATGATTTATTCATGATTTGATATGCCTATGTTTTATGGGTAAAGTGTGATTTCATTCTAATGTATATATGAACTCATGTTTCCTTTCTTTATTTTTATAACTCTTACTGAGCTTTTTATGCTCATCCCAAGTTTTTGAAATGTTTTTCACAGGTCAAGGGAAAGGTACATGATGTGATGATAGTGTCAAGGATGTGTCAAGAAAGAATCCATGTTTTATTTTAAATATGTTTCCGTTGATGGGAAGAATGAATATTGTCTTTTATGTAACCACTTTGTTTAAATGTGGAATGTAATGAATGTTTCATGATCTAATTCTCTAAAACTCTAAACCAGAAAATATCCTCAATGTGTAATCTTGTAATAACTCAATATTAAGTAAGGTTTAAGGCATGGGGCCTTATAGTTGGTATCAGAGGTCGGTTTAGAAAACTTTAGGGATTAGGAGTTTTTGTGAGGCACATGATCAGTCCCTATAACTATTATTTCAGTTAAATCCTTGTTTAAATTTTTTTTCCAGGTCAAGTAAAGTCGGTTACGAATGGAAGGAGGAGGATCTCAAACGACATTCCTATCTCTTCCTGATGACATGCTTGCAATAATTTTTGCAAAGTCATCTTCGGATGATTGTGAAACTTTTTCTAGCATACAACTCACTTGCAAGCATTTGTTTGAGATATCAAACACCTCCGCTATACCTCGTTATCATCGTGGATCATGGGTTGTTTTTAGAAAAATACTATTTTCACAATACTCTCATGTTTTCAAGAGAGGTAAATATTATCAAGGTATTTTCAAATATTTTACCTTATCACAAGAATTTGAAGCCTATTATGATTTTCAAAATGGTGCTGAGGAAGGAGACCCTTGCACAACCTATTTATATTTGCTTTTAAAATATAGTCTCACATCACATACTTATGGTATTTTAAAAAGACCAATGATAGAAAGTTTCAACTCAATTTTGGTCCGACTATTTTTTAGAAATCATTTTTTATCAGATGTTTTGGAATTATATGTCATACATGATTATTTTCCAAAACTGTTTTTCTATGAACACCCATATGACCCATGTTGCACGAGGTGTATTTGGATGGAGGAAGCAAATGATTTTGAAGGATCTCTAAATCATTGTTGTAATGCATGTGACTTATACCTACGTGAGCAAGATGACGATGAGACCGAGTGGACGCCATGATCAAGGTATGATGTTATTCATTTTGGGAATTGTTTTATTTTGTCTTATGGTGGTGAAATAAGACTTCAAGAATTAAGGTGTTGAGATCATAATGAATTTGGATGAAAATTAAAGGTATAAGGAAACTATTGAGTTTAAAACATGTTGGGGTTATTTTGGGAGTTTTATAAAAAGGACAACACGCATACCGTGTGACAACCCGTCACGTCGGACAAAGCTGCGGGAATCGAACCCACAAAAAAAAGTGCAACTGGTATTTATCGCCTACCACTGGACTACGTGAAGTCCCTGGTTAGTTTGACTGATTCTTTCTAGTTATATGATTTTATGAATTAAGAGTAAGTTGATTTTGGGTTATTTATGAAAATCATTATCCTATCATGGAGGATATGTGATTAGGTTAATTACTTTTCAATACGAGACTTTAGGAGCAACTGATGTTGTTTAGAGATAAATGTTACGATTTAACTTGGAAGACTCTGTGAAAAAATCCTTAAAATATTTGGGTTTCAATCTTATTTTGGTTTACTTTGAAGAATTTTATGGACAAATTGTTTATCTAATGGTCCTCGTTGAGCTTTGGGTTTTGTTGGATAAATTTTGGAGGTTAAGAATAGATTTTCTTCTTATAAAGGGTTATCCTTTTCTGGATTATCTGATCTTGTATTAACCTTTTGGTTTTTGTTTTGGTTAAAGCCTAATGAAATGGGAAGTATATAGTTCTCTTTTTTTGGATTAGGTGATTCTTTAGAAGTTGATTATAGTACTCTTAATGTGAAGAAGTCTTCCTAAATACTCATCTTTTGGAGAAAATATGAGTTTGTGTAAGGAATCTAATAAAAGTTAAAGGTCAACATGATAAGTGATTATATTTCCTTATGAATAATTTCCTCAATAAAAAGTAACTTAAAACAAAAATGTTTTCTATTAACTTTTCCTACTGGGGAATCGAATACCGTTTAACCCATCACAAGTTTGTGATTTTCTTGTGGTTAACTTTCTCCTAAACATGTTTTCTATCACCCTCCATCAGAACATGACCCTTTGTTTTTTCCTCCATGTCCATATTTTCATACTTGGAATCCTAGTATGGGTTAACTCGAGTGACCTCTGTACTTATCTTTCTTTATTTTAAAGTGATTGTTTTACCAACTCTTGTTCCGATGTGGGACTTTCAAGGATGTTTCCAGGCGCAATTTTAAAATTGCGAGGACGCAATTCCGAAAAGGGGGGAAGGATGTAACACCCCAGGTAAATAAAGAATATGACATTTTCATATTTATCCCTATTTGTGAATAAAATATTAGTATGACTTTAAAGGGGACGCTATGCTCGATGGCATACCCAACACGCAACAATGAGTTTCTTGGGAATCTTACGTTGCACTCTAATAATATTATTTTAAATGGTAGTTAACATGTAGCCGTTGTATTCGCGGGAATGGATATAAATAACTAAAATATGATTATATATTTTTAAATGTTTTTACATTTAACCAATAGAGGATAGAGGCTTAAAATACGGAAAGAATTCAATTTTAGGTGTATATGCCCTAGTTTTCACTAAAGGTTCACTTATCGCCTTTTAATGGAGAACTATCATTAAATATAGTTTTGATCACTCCTATACATTCTTTTGGACCAAATAAAACTATTATTAAGAATCGGGGCATCAAATTTTACTTTGTGTAATTTTTTTTTGGTATTTTTCTGATAGAGTTCATTTTTTTAATGAATAGTGTAAAATGATGTGTTTTGATTCAAAATCTCTTTTTAATCTAATTTATTTATATGATTAGATAATATTTTGAATTGGTTTTAAAGTGAAATTTGAAAATATTTTTACCATTAAATCCAATAGTGGTCGTTGGAATTAATTTCACTTTGAAATCAGACTTAAACTAGTGTCAATCTTTTGATACTTATTGTTTTATAAAAACACGCTATTTGCTCTGACAGCGGGAATTAATTATTAAATTAATTAATGTGACTAATATGTTTTGAATTTTTTAAAACGGACTTCATTTTTGAATTCGTAATATCAAATATAGCTTAGGGTGAAGTTTTGGTATTTTTCTGAAAAACTCCAATTTTTGATGAATAGTGAAACCACTAAGTGGTAATCAAGCAAACTGATTTTTCAGTTAAATGAAAGTTTACCACTAATGTGTATTGAATTTTGAAAATCCGACATACATGGTCGTCATTAAGAAGTAAAATGTGGTTCAATGGGATAAAAATAATTTTTTGGTGAATAGTAACTTATTAAGTTTTTAATCGCGATTAGTGGTAATTAGTGTAGTTTAAGGTAAAAATGATATTATAAGAATGTGAAAACACCATGACACTTGTCCTACACCTATTGGGTGAGTCATGGCCGACCAATACAAGCCATGGGACAACTTGGGGACCCCATGGAGCCACTTTAGTTGGAAAATGACAATAATATAATTTTATTTAATGGGAAAGTAAAATTGACACAAACATGATATGTTTTACTAAAACAATTTTTAAGTAGGGTTATACAAGTCATATTTTTTATTATAAATGTTCATTTGAAAGCTAAAACTATTTCCTATATCATAGTAATTTTTTTATAATTTTTAGACATTAAATAAATTAAATTATTTATGACATCATAAGGATGCAGTGATGACATCATTATTTAACGATTAAAATAAAATGGAAATATAATGTAATATCTATGAACTACACATGTCAAAAACTTATTGGATGGGTGGATTTCGAACCCTTATAACCTTATCCACGAATTATATCAATTTTTGACCTTTTAAAACCGAAAAACATTTTCAAATAAAGTAATATTTCCTTACTTTCCAAAAGTGCCCCTCCTCTCCTCTTATAAAAGGCCCCCACCTCTACCTCTTTTCACACACTCATCAAGCCTTTGTCTCGGCCAAACCCTGCCCATTTACTCTCTACACATACCTCTACTCATCCTAGAGGATTCCCTTTGGGCATAATCCTTTCAAAGGAAGCCTTTAGGCTCAAATCAAAAGGAGTTACACTTTTAAAGGTAATTCATTCTCTCATGTTCATTTGTTTTATTTTGCTTCTCCAACCCCTTAAACTCTTTTTATTTACTTTTTTTGTAACAAAACCAGTATCTTCAATATACTAGGATGTTGTTATAAGATTTATTCGAGCTACACTCTCCCACAACTACATCAAATGGTTAAAGAACATACAGTTTCCGTGGATGGCGAAATTCTGCCTCCCGAAACGATGATTGTTCAATACTCATTTAACACCTTCAAAGGTGGCCATTATGATGTCACTATTTTTATATATGATATATAAAATGTTTATGTTTTACTTATGATTCTGTATTTTTCATTTGTGTCTTACCATTATGGCATCCATTATGGGTATACACGATATCTTCATTTTAGGAAGTGCGGACTACCGCCCCCTCAAAGTGATGTGATTCGTTAATGCCATACGTGGGACGTATAAAGGATGGATTTAATGATATTATATATGATATTATACTGGAATTATAATACACCTTCATATAATTATTATTTCATTCTATAAAATATGAAATAGAAATGAAAGTAGCGTTCATGCGTACGTACGGCTTACCGTCTCCATGAACGGTGCATTTCATTTATTACCTCTAAATGATTATGTAATGTTATAAATGCGTGCATGTAATGGATATATATGACATATATGATATCTACATCATGAATACAATTCTGTATATAATAAACATTTTTCCACACGAACAACATGTAATTGTAAGAAGTCCACTTTCGACTTAAGAACCAAGTATCGGCAAAACAAATATTATTAACTTAAATGATTACATAAATTTTTATGACATGGTAATAAGTGATATAAAAGGAATAATGAACTTGAAAAAGGTTCTTAAGTAAGTATAAATTAACTCAAGTTTATTATTCAGGAGATTAAAGAACGATCGAGTCAGGTCGGACCCGAGGTAAGGGATCCTACACCTTTCTTTCTTTTTAAGTACACTCTTTATGTCATTCCTTTTATGCTCATATTTCTTATGATTGGGATGTTATTTTATATTACTCCTAATGTACTTATTATGTTCATATGATGAGAGACCCTATTTCCTCTCATAAATCATTTTTGGAAGTTTTGAGTGGCGCCGTTAGGCTGCCGAATTTTCGTAAGGGATTTTTCATCTCACTTTTATTCTCATGAGATTTATGCTACATTTGACACAAATTCCATTGAGTGGTGTATGTACTGCCCATTATTCTACTCTTTGTGTAATATAATTTCGTTTATGAGTATTTACATCAATGTTCTATTGTCCTTCTTTCATGGGGTGTATGTTTTGAAAGATACCCAAGTCGGTAGGGGAACCTTTCACCCTCCTCTTTTTTAAAAGACTTCTTTTGTGGGGTCTTTTAATTTACATATTGTTATTTTGGGATATGTTCTCATATATCCTTGTTGATGTAAATTTTATGTCCAAGTGATGAGATACTCTTTTTATCTCTCATCAACTCTTTTTGATGTGATTCCGTTAGGCAGTCAAGGGAACTTTTTAACCCAATTTCGATTTCTTTGGGTTCAACATGTAGTCATTGAATATGTAATCCAGTGAATATGTGTGAATGACCTTTTATTGTTTTACACTTAATATCCACTTATATTGGGTGTATTTATATTTGTCACACATATTTTTGAGATTGATTTGTCCTTAATTTAAGGATACATTCTTTATAAGGGATTTCGTCACATTTGACATTTCTATTGAGAGTTCATTGTTGTTATGCACCAATTCACTCTTTTATGGTGTATATACTGTCCTTTGGAGTATTATATCATGAATCCATTTATTCTCATGATATTATAAAGTTCTGACTAAATGTTATTCCACAATTATTGTATTCAAGTGTCTCTGATTTTGGTAAAACCCCTTTAACCAAAATATCGTTTTAAATGTTTTAATTATTTGTTCTTATTAATATCCATGTTTTCAAAATGGTTTTAAGGACTTATTTATATGGATATTAATGGATTAAAATTTTAAGCTTCAAGGTGGTATGGGACACTTTGATTCAAAAATCTCTTTATTAATTATTTTAAATGGTTTTGGAAATGGTTTCTTTTTGAATGGATTCAATATTTCAATATACTAAAATGTTATATTGTGATTGAAATATGGAAATGTTATGTTTCCTTTATGCATGTTTTATGTGACACATTTATGTTATGGTTCTTGGGCATTGTTATGAAAACGGGTGGTTCCGTGATAAACTAAGGGCGGGTGAGCCCGTAATAGCTCTCCAATGCATTGGGTAACACGAAGGAGTGAAACGTTAAGGTTTCTCCGAAGAGATTTAGGGAATATACTGTGATGGGTAATCCAAACGTAACCAAGAGGGTTACTCCCTACGTAAGAATGTTATGAATGCCTCAAGTTACTTTTATGTATTATGTTTTCTATGATTTATTCATGATTTGATATGCCTATGTTTTATTGGTAAAGTGTGATTTCATTCTAATGTATATTTGAACTCATGTTTCCTTTCCATATTTTTATAACTCTTACTGAGCTTTTTATGCTCATCCCAAGTTTTTGAAATGTTTTTCACAGGTTAAGGGAAAGGTACATGATGTGATGATAGTGTCAAGGATGTGTCAAGAAAGAATCCATGTTTTATTTTAAATATGTTTCCGTTGATGGGAAGAATGAATATTGTCTTTTATGTAACCACTTTGTTTAAATGTGGAATGTAATGAATGTTTCATGATCTAATTCTCTAAAACTCTAAACCAGAAACGATCCTCAATGTGTAATCTTGTAATAACTCAAGATTAATTAAGGTTTAAGGCATTGGCCTTATAGAGGAGCAGTTCTAAGTAGTTAGTCTGGGTTGTATGTAATGTTTGAAGCCTATAGGCAATGAATTCATATAAGGCCTATGGGCCATGTAATACTTACACCTACGGGCCTTGTACAGGTTCCACCTCACCCCTTGAAAGGTGTATTATCAAAAATCAATAAAAAATGAAGGCCTTCGGGCCATTGGAGGATAATTGACAACCAATTCACAACACACAACCTACTCCCTTAATTATTGACCATTTCTGAGTAATAATTATCTATCCTTGTCTAGAGATAGAATTTTATGATGCATCCATAGTCTCTCACACTGGATGAAACCTCTACCATCTATTTGATTCTAGGTTACATGGAATCACTATCTAAGGACAACCAAAGTCCCGTAATGGAAAATCCACAAACCATGTCACAAGAACAAGGTCCTTCTAAAAACTTTACCACCTATTGATTCAACAACTCAATGGAACCCAAGGAACGATTAAATCAATTATTTAGCATCTAAAATCATTCTCCTATAATATCCAATATAGTGAGAAAATCATTCCTAAATAGTGGTCTCACAGACCACTAAGTGTGGAAAACTATGGTGTCTCCTATGTCGTATCAGTGAACCATGTCGTCATCCACCCTATTATACTTAAATATAGTGTATAACATAATGAAAATGGTTCTAAAAACCACTATATGGGTCCTATAATGTTTCCACACAACCATAATGAATTTATAACCCCTCTCCTTATGGAAAAAATCACCAACCACTACGACTATTACCTAATTAACCTCCATCTCTACCCACTGTAATGGTAAACACCATCAGCATAACACTGATGAAGCTCATTATCCACCCACGACAATGGTTAACACAATATATAACATACTGATAGAACACTATTTCCTTATGTGAAAAAGATCAATACCATCCTCATCATATTGAAAAAACTATATCTCCACACATTCTTAGTTTTCAACATCATCCATAATAAAACAATTGACACTCATCACATTTCAATGAATGACATAAATCATTAAATATCATCAATAACATCATCTCAATATATAACATAATTCCAAAAAACCCGAAACCAATCCATATAGAAATCGAAGACATATTAGGACAAGTGTTTCTTTTATCCCACGTGAGATCTCCCCTAAGTATCTCTTATGAAAAACAGAAACCTCAAGTGGTTTTGTTCTCAGTAATCCACACAACCATACCCATGACCATTATCTATACAATGAATAGGTATATATATAATATATAAAATAGATATAAACCATATACATGTAGTTATCATGACTCTACTCTACAAATACCACAATCTGGTTTGACACTAACTAAAAGGTTCACCAAAAGTAAAAAAATACCAAACAATTTGGGATTTACAAAGGGAGATAAAGTAATATCAAGAAATATGGAAGATAGATTCACATGAATTGTTAGCCTTAACTATTTCTATTTCTCAAATAAACCACTAAATTATTAGAAATGAATCAATTAATATCTCTTTAGAGTGAAGAAAGACTGAGAGAAAGAGTAATTAGACCATATTTTCTATATTCTATCCCAAATAGACCAACCCCCATTTTAATATTAAATTGAATCGATTAAAAAATATTTATTTTATAAAATAATAGATATGGATAAAAGGGTAATAGACCACCTAAATCACAACATGAAATCTTTTTTGGGATAACCCTCATAGAGTGGTTCCTTTTACCATGACGTAACTCACCTCCCTTGAATCCTCAAAAGAACTATTAATTCACTGCGCATGGTTACATCATGTTGTAAAAATACCATTGAATGCATGAAATTCTAGAACACATATGTTTACATTGTGAGAATATCACTCGTTAAATCCCTATAATAAATAAACACACACTTATCATGTGGTGATTTTCCCTTACTCAACTTTTCAAGTAGTCTAAACTATTTTATATTTCCACTTATTACCCTTACATATTGAGTACCCTTTTGTATCACCTTGGATTAATAGAAAACCCTGACATGGATACTCCCATTATCATTAATTTTTTCAGATAATTTTAAAATCTATACATTCTATGAAGAAATTAATAAATTTTAATATCTTAAATATTTTTTTATTTTCTAGTTACCAATCACGTAATGATTACTATTAGCCACTGAATAATCCTTAATTATCCCAAACCCAAATATTCACATGCATATATCCACATAATGGTTCCCTCTTAAAAAATGTCATAATCTCTTCTACTCCCAAAATTCTTTCCAGTCTTCTTGGTGTGATACCCCTTTATCAAACCATAATCTCCTATATCATGGAATGGTATTCCATCTAATTTAGAAATCTATCTCTGAGACCAAGAAAACCCTTTAGAAATTATTTTTGACTTATTCTAACACCCATGAAATCTTGATTGGGTATGAAAATAATCATTCAATCCCAGATCTGACATGAATTAAGAATCATTCATAACCAAGACATTATAACTTCCCTACTAAATTATTGATCATTTCAAGAATATATTGAAAAACACTAACCAACAATTTTTATAGCCCAATCATGCTACTTTCCACATCCATAAACCACCAAGAATATTCCAATCGCATCTATTTATTCTACGTTCACACCATATACCCACGATAAATAGGTTGATCCATTCTTGGGGAACTCCCTACCATAATAATCACTCACCCCATCAAATCCTCACAAAACCACTAAACATGATGATGGTATATTATCCACCCATAATCAAGATGGTATATTTTTTTTAAATCATCCTAGAATAGATCTGTTCCAACCATATCACACAACCACCTTCTATCATATTGATTCCATCTATCATATTGAATTATACCGATTCCCAAAACATGATGTATCATGATTGATTCCCACGTTATACCCAATTCCAACACATCCCATATTTATCACAGATCATATTAAATGTATTTATCTTAATAAGTAATAGTTTTTTCATTTTTCAGATACACAAATCACAAAAAAGTTTCCATAATACAAAATATAACCTAAAAAAATCATGATAATCCACTAACTATCAATAAATTGAATTCCTACTTAAAATCTGTTAGATCAGTCACATGAAAGTAACCAAAAACCCAACATACCAATGCCTATACTCACTTTGAAGTTTCAATCACTTTCATCTAGTACCCCATTTCAAGTAATCTCATTCAATGCCTCAACCCACACATATAAAGAAATACAAGTTACTGACTCTTGGAACAACTCATAATATTACTTCAGATACCAAAATCTAACTCCATACATGACCCCAACTACATATGAATTCATCCAACAATACCACTCAAAATTTCCCATAAATCAATTTTTTTGAAAATATTTCATTTATTGGTGACAAAAGGACCTCACATTACCTATCTTCTCACACTAAAACCACATCATTCATGATGCACTATGTTCTGAAATAACTAAACCAATACTCGGATTTCTCTACTTGGTCTCTTCACATCCCCGCTTCTAACAACTTAGAGATTCACTGCCTATATTTTACAACACTATTTTATGACATAGTATACTCTCATATAAAGGATTATACTCTTCTAGCAGTGTGTGATTCACCAACTTCTAAAATGAACTCAAACTAAAAATATTTACTATCTCCATAATAGAATGTTGTAAACCATCCTAAAATTTCTCCACCTTAATAATATCATCTTTTACCATAATTCATGACTTAAGAATCTCCCTATACTAGGTGCATAAAATATTGGGCTCTATCTTCATTCAAATTATTAGGAACAAGATTCTAATAGATCATCACAATAGAATCATTCCATATCATCAACTCATTCATATATTCTTGAACCTATATATCAAATTAAAATTTCACTACTCCTATAAGAATATACATAGCCAACTTCGCTCTCTACTATGGTGGAATCATGATCTGATCAAAGATCATATATACTAACTCATTCTAGTACTCGAATACCTAGGGTCAACAGTTTACATCAACCAAAAGAGTATGTTTTTTCTATAACTATCTTCTTAGATATATCATAGAAGGAACATATACCTTAGATATCTGATTAATTCTCGAGATAACCATCACTAAGATCTCCATGAGTTTCTCTTCCAACCACTTACCTAGGTCCTTGGGCAGCTATAGCTAAATGACCTACCTCAAAACACTTGTATATAGATCATTCTCAACCCACCCTTAGATAACTCATTTTGTACATGCCTCGGTGAGACTATATCTTAACCCTCTTGATTCTCTAATAGTCTTCGCCTAAGTGAAATCATCTTGAGAAATAACACCAAGATAAATTCTAATATAATAGGTAAAATATCAAAAATATGGAAAGTTGTTACAAGAATCCTAACCAAATGGCCTTAAAATTCCCTACCACACCAAAATCCCATACTATTTGATCTCATGAACCCACCTACCCTCGATAGGGTTAGGTACCACACACACAATATATACATAGGATGGCATATTTATTCAAACCAGGAATCATATTCCTAATCTGGATGAGTATAATGTCACTAAGAAGCTATATGAGAAAACACCATATATGTTGTTACTAAGACATTAAATAGCTTAACCCATTTTCTGTATAAGAACTAAAACAAAAATAATAACCACAAATAGGGACATATATTTTTTTGTGAGCCCAAAATAATTCTAATTATATGAAAGTATACCACTTTAATCAATGGTAACATAGTTTATAATAGAAATAAATAACACCAAATAACTGTTTATCCAAATAAAAAAACTCAACTATAACCATGAGAACCAAAAAAAATCTTGATTTCCTCGTAACATTAATTTCAGTATATACTTTTTTGGATATTATCCTAACATGAAATCCACCCCATGTTCCAACACTTTCCTAAATCGCCATCTACTACAACCCAAATTACAACAATCCTCTCTTAGTAAGCACTTTTTAATAACTTTTCTTTATTTTTCCTTTTAATTTCTCAACATGGATCACTCTATGAAAATCAAATAGAAACACCACCAAAACCTTCGAAGTTCTTATCTACATGTAAAAACAATATGACTAGTTGTGAGGCTCTAAGAGGTGATAGTGGGGAGACTATGTGATCTAAAGAATAATAATAATAATAACAACACAACAATAGTACAAGAAAATTTTGATAATAGGAAACAACAAGATAAAATATGCATTCAATAATAAAAAATAAACAATTAAAAATCAATTTTAATCATATAAGATTAATAATTATCACCCATATAATGATAATATATGTATAAGTCTAAAAGTAATCAAAATATATTTTTATCCTAACACCAATGATTCACCCAACCCTTTTACATAGATATATCATCCATCACATGAAATATGTATACAACCATCTCTAATAGGGTCCAAATTAAGAGCCTTTAGCCTTACATGACCCATGAGTGATAAAGTCTTCACACACTCTAAAGGTCCCATGTAGGGTGTGAGTATGAACTCAATAGGCTACCACAAATGGTTTATCTAGATACTACCAATACATATACCAGTGTATAGAAATGAATAATAAATGGAAATTAACACAAAACACATAACCTTCTCCACTCATCCTCTAATATCTTTGAGTAAGCCTTTATCCACCTTAGATAGTTCTAAATAGAATGATTCATCCAAATTATATCATACCAGAAGAACCCTTGACCCTCTAACAAATTCTAAGATACTTGTAATCACCATCCCAGATCAACCATGATATACCCAATGGGATTTCCACAAACCTTATCAAATGATCCATAGTCTTCCAAACCCTTTACTAACCACTAGGTCAAAATCTTAATGAAACCTAA
Organism: Viscum album; assembly: GCA_963277665.1. Taxonomy (NCBI): domain Eukaryota; kingdom Viridiplantae; phylum Streptophyta; class Magnoliopsida; order Santalales; family Viscaceae; genus Viscum; species Viscum album. The sequence continues at coordinate 1,316,926,322 of OY728119.1, read as the reverse complement.
GGTATGAAGACATGTTTACTTTACCATGTAAGTCTCTTTATCCACAACATATCCCAAAATTATGGTGTGAATACTAATACCAAATAATTTTAATACGCATAAAAAATTATGGCTAACTAATATATATCCTCTTCTATATAGATGAAACACATCATCATCCACCCTATATCTCTCAACTATGTTGTATACCACTATGAAACTCATGGTAAATCCACCTTATGGAACCTTTTTTGTGTAAAAATTGTCCTAATGGACCTAAATCCTCATAGTGAGTGTCATCACCAATTATTAAACATATAGATTAGTGAATATCTATTTCCACCCATGAAAATGGTAAAAACCATCCACCACACACTAAAAACAAAATATTTCCACTCACAATAATGGTCAGCACAATCTATATCACATTAGATAACAAATGTATCCAGAAAAATCCCAATGATTAATATAAACCACAGTCACATGATTCAAACCCATCTTGTTTCAAATGATCCATAAAAAATAAACACATCTCATGAATCTCCTATTTATAATATATAACATCATTCCAGCCCCTAAACTCAACAAAAAACATATTATCAATACTAGGACAAAACCTAAATTTATTACACATAAGATCACCCTAGGTATATTTTATGAACAACTAAATTCCCAAGTGGTTCTATTCCCAGAATCACACAGGACCCTACCCATGTTTATTTACTACAAAACACATATAAGCATGTATAACATATAAAATTTCTAAGAACCCCTTATGTGGAGTTAGAAGGACGACACCCATTGTGGACCATTCTTTAATTTAACTCCAATCATTATGTTTACTGAAATTTGAAAAAAATTGTGAAATTAGGGGTTTCCAGTGAGAGATGAAGTAATAAAAAGAAATCCATTTTTTTTTAATAAATCAATAGCCTTTCACGTAGACATGATCATTGAAAACCCAATAAAGTATCTATAAATAATTGATGAAAATCTATTAGGTGGTACGAAAGAATGAGAGAAAGGATAGTTATGGTGTATTCAATATGTTTCATATGAAAAGTATCAACACTATTTTAATATTTTACCTAACCCATTAATTAATATTTTTTAAAATTAGATATGGAAGGTCATGATAGGGCCCTTTTGGATGATGGAATGATTCCTTTTCTAAGAAAACTTCCATGAAATGTTTTGACTTACTATAGTTTAACTTACCTCCCTTATTATCTTGAAAACACCCCAACTTCACTACTAAGTTTCATGTCACATCATGGCGCTTCCCTTCAGGGTGTGACAAACCTATATGAATAGGTATTCATAGAAAAAATATTGATGGTGATACCCTCATCAAAATTCAAGGTACAGTTATGATGGAATGATTTCCCCCTTACATAATTTTTTATAAATTATATACCCTTATTTGTCACTCCCTTGGGACCCTTACACATCATGGATACTTATATATTTTTATAATGTGACCCATATACAATTTAATTGATCTTTATTTTATTATAATTTTTTCCCACAAATCCAAAAACCTTACATTAAAAGATGAAATCATTTCATATTGAAGACTTTTTTTTTTAAGATTTTCTAGATACCCATATTTGCATGATTCATATTGGCTATGGTGGGATCCTCAATTATCCAAAACCTAACAATTCACCTTGATCCCTCAACACAGTGGTGACCCTATTCCATGAAATGACTTCTTCTAACCTTATTATTCTTTTCAAATTCCATGGTTAGATACCCCTTCACCACACCATAATATTCTGTATCATGGAATAATATTTTATTTACTATATAAATCTATCCCTAAGTCTGATCCCAATCTTGAGACTCCATTTACAACCTATTATAACACCCAAAACACCGTGATAGGTTAAAAAATCTCTAATAATCCATGTTCTAACTTTAATTACCAATCTAAAATACATAGTAAATTACATATTCTTGGTTAAATTTATAATTTTTCAATATTTAGAGGAATTAAACTATATAATTAAAAATGTGTTCCATAAATGAAAATAATATGGGAAACAATAAAGCATGTTTTTATAAAATACATATGAGCTACATGGATTTTATATTTATTGGGTGTTTGGGAAGTCTTGAAAATATCTGACCGATTAATCTTATTCACTCATATTAGAATATTAAAATTTTTACCGCACACATTTTTTGAAATCCATGATATGATTGTCACACAGATAACCAAAGCCATGTATGAGAAGTAATGTATCTTTCAATACATATATGACAAAAATATGATCTCCATGTACTACATGATTTCTCACACACCGAGGGATGATGATTACTAATTTTTTTCCTAATGTTTTGATACATTGGAGGGAACCTCTCACTAAGTATATGCTATATATTTCACTGATTGTTGCGGAAAAGGGGGATTGAAATCATAAAACCAATTTTTAAGTCCTTTTGGGAAATTATTTCATATTAAAGTACTTGATAAAGAAGAACCCACTATCCAGGGGTGTAGTTCATTTCATAGGAATTGATTCGACTTCTTAAGGATCCAAAATGTGAGTTTGTACAAAATTATACACTATTTAAGTTAGGATTAATAATAACCTGAAGAAAATTTACCAAAAAGTACCTTCCTATAATGGAATGGAAGTAATTTATGGTAGGATCATAGAATCCATTTATGGATACATTTTTTACTTTTGTTCATGTACTTTATTCATGGATATAAAATTCATTTTTGAATGGAATTAACTATAGTTATAATGATGGGTATCCTTAAAAAATGAAATACCACATCATGATCATGAACCCCCTTCATGATTGAGTAGTCCATTCAAGAATGAATGACATTTTTGACAGGGGAAACTAATATTTCATTCCCTTATAATATTTAATATTGTAGGATTCTTATGAATCCATATAAAAAGAGAGATTTTTATGGATTTGGAACCTATAAATTTATGTAATTCCATTACAGTTGGGGAGGATTTATTTTTGTGAATTTTTTTGACTCTCAATAATAATATTTATTTTAAAGAAATATCACTACTAATTACCAATACAATGATACAAAAGGAATGAATAAATTCTCCATGAGTCCTACTCATGATGAACAAAATATGGAGCATAGTTCATGAAACCCCATTGGGCATAGTCATTCAAAAGGTTTCTACACAGAGACACCCCTACAAACATAATTCATCGAGGGCTATTCGTGAGGCTCTTAAACAGATCCACCCCTAATAAAATAGTTCATGGAGGCTGGTTAAATAAAATCATATATTGGGATACCCTCATAATCAATTTTCATTGATGTTAATTAAATAGGCTCTTACATGGAGTCACACCCAAAATATTGTTCTCAGATAACCTCTTATACAATAAATCATCGATGAGATTCATTCATGAGGGATTATACATGATATCCCTTTGTTAAGTTTCCTAATAACGCACCTTTCTATATGTCTTTAACCCAATCTATATAGGGGATACAACCCCTTTCATATAGTAAATTTCTCCAATGTGAAATGGAGGTTTCCTAGCATGCTCTTCACCCTCCTCCAAATGGATCATGATCATAAACATCTGAACTAAGGATGGTAACTTTGAGAAGAATCCCAATTATGGGTAATTAGGATTCTTTTTTACACTCTATTTCAAAAAGGTCACCTTTTTTTGGATCATATAAAATGACCTTATTAGATTCCATTCACTAATGTCAAATATTTCAGAATATCACTCTAATAAGGGCCTCCTACTAGGTACTTACCCCTACTATATTTATATAGATAATCTCATTAATTTTTTCCCCATAAATGAAAAATATACATCTTGGACTTCTAATTTAGTCCAATACCCAATCATTATTTATCCTATTTCATAATAAATGGATCTGATAAACTATAATTGGAATATTATGTGTAATCCCTTGTATCAATTTCTTGATTTGAGATACCCCTCTTAGTTTCTTTAAGTAACATGAGTTGAAGTACTTCTGTTGGTTTCATTGTAAAACCTTATGTCAAGATAATCCTCATAGTTTGAAAAATTAACTTCATCTAGATCAACTATTATAGTAAAATAAAAAGATAATGAAAATCTATAATCCCCACTCAATAACATATTGAGTTCTCTCACACCATACGGTTGAACTTTTATTATCTCTTATTTGTCACATTGTGCATGAATAATAAGGGAATAAGTGATTTAGTGGATCATTTAATTAATATGATTAAGAATCATTATATGTAATAGAATGGAGAACATTGTAGTCCAAACTATATTACTCTAAACTTCATAGAACAAGTCCTTACCACATAACAGTAATATTTATGGTATGTTTTTGAACTATGAGAATAAACTATACAACTCAAACAATGTGGGATTTGATTAATTTTAATTATGATGCACAAGATTCCTCTTCGAGGTTTAAGACCAAAATACCAATATAAATCTTGGGCCTCTTCCTTGGTGTAAACCCAGGAAATACCATATTATATCCACATTTAATTACTAATGGACATAAGGGCAGACAACCATATATGGGTCTCCCATAGGTATATGATCCAACCATATCATCTTCATTCCTTTTTTAGTTACCAACATATAGGGAGTTGATCGGGCCCCTCTTACATATTTCCCACACAATAAATTTCAATAAACCTTTCTCCAAGTAGTCTACTCCATAAAAATTTAAAATAATCGAATGTGGTCATGGATATATGAACATAAAAAGCAAAATAATGGTCAATTTAACATGAAATAAATGGAGTTATGTTTCCTATTAAGTAGTATTGAACTATGAATTTTTTGATTCTTTTAATATGGATATATAGTAATCCAATTTCATGGGCCCAATCCCAACTCTAAAACACCTCCAATATCTTTTTACAAGATCACAATACACCTTATATTATAAATAATACAAAGTGCCTTCGTATATAGATTTAAACTACAACATACTAAAATATTGTGATTAAATGTGATATAGTATAAACCAAATATGTATCAACCTTTTATGTTCATTTTTGTAGTTAATGAATTTCATAAGTGAAACTAGTTCCATTACTAATGTCACTGGGAATTATTTATAAACATGTGTTAAATCATTAATATTATCTTGGAGTAGGAAATAATTTCCAAAAAATGGTTTGATGATCCTAAAAATCCATCCTTTATACTAATGTGCAACCCAACTTTCACTCATAAAGCCCCAAAAACTAACTTCCCTTAGAAATTAGGTCTTTGTTAGATTTTAAAATGTTTTGACACATTTTTACATCAAAACAATTACAGTGAACCTACCAAGAATCCTTGCTTATTAATTATGTTTATTGATCATGTATTCTTGTTAGTGATAATTCTGTAATGGGTATCTTTTTCTACCTTATAATATAAATGGTGTTAAAGATGAACATACTATAAGATCTTAGGATATCTAGCTAGCCTAAAAAAATTGCACAATATTGGGGGCTTCTATAAAACACTAACCAATAGAACATCAATCCTATGCCACTATTGGTGAAACAACAACCTCAACTTCAAGGAAACGATGCAAACACTAAACTATCCAATGTTTACAACATTGGATAGTGAATGTAATGGTGAAATAAAACCCCTATGATGGGATAATTAAATCACTGATAATATTTCTTGGTGATTTGGAGAGACTATGTCGATGGAGGAAAATTCCATATTAATAAAAAAACTAGGGGCATCAGACCCCCATCTAAAAATTAAACCAATTAAGGAGTCTCTCCATAGATAAAGTAAATTCTTACCTTCCTTATCTTGGGAAGGTAGATGATGGAATCAACCATATTTAGGAAATCATATCGGATCCACCTAGGAGATATCGTATTTATTGTGGTCATCTTCAGTGATATGTGACCTAGATTATAGAAAAACAAATATAGGAATATATTCTTACATTGATAATCTATAATAGAGAATCCAAAATAAGATCCCACCAAGACTATACAATAACTAAAACACAAAACGAATTTCACATCCCTACTAATAGAGGTACCCCTAAAGATCAATGGTGCATCCTAATAGTCGTATAAGGGCAATTTAAATAGACACTATCCAAAAGCCTTAGACTTCATTGATGATGGAATTGGTGACAACTCTAATAAACTCCTCGCAAATTTTTATAGGGTATTAACCGTCATAAAGGTCCATGAAATGTTACCCCAATACATTTGACACCCAGAAGAATATGGGTCTAGGTACACTTAACATCCAAATCTATAAGCACAAAATTCTATGGGTTACCCAAACCCATATGGATGGGGAAATTATTACCCCAACTATCATATTTAGTGTTATCAATTGGAAAGTAAAAAACCTAGATTAGAAATATACCTTACCCATAAAAATCCTTATTTCACTTCATAGGTTTCGCATCAATAAATTTCATCACAATCAATATAAATAATGTTGTAATCAAAAATAATACTGAAGAACATAAAAATTAGGATGCATGTATAAAGACTACCACTCTTAGAGACAATACTGATGAAAAAGGAAACGGTGTCCCACATTCATAGTTGACCCAACACCCATCATTGTTGAGTCCACATTAGGAAAATAATGGTATTTCTAAATTAAATTCCATAACATATATGTTTTAGTGGGTCAATACTTAATTTCTATAGGGATGAATACCCATTGGGTATGATTTTTAGGCGAATTCCATACCCACTTTGGATGACCGTCTCAAATAGTGGCAGTTTCTCAACCCACGTCGGAAGAACCATACTTCCCATTTAACAGAAAATCATATAAATTGGATCATTTGACTATAGTGCTAATTTATTATAAATATCTTCCATCACTGGGGAAATGTCAACCTCTAATTTAGGAAAGTCACCCAAAGATGAATCAATAAGTGGTGTCCCAATAATGATTGGATAAACTTACAACTCATATAGATATTACAAATGGTCAATATACAATAATATAACTATAAAGGAAGATGTATCCAGAGTGGATGGATTCAACTCCTCCATCACCCATCTTTATGAATCCAAACTCTTCCACATTCAATGGAATGAGAGATCTATAGCAGTATTTCACTCATTTTTTCACATTAGGGAAAACTTTGGGAACCCTATAATAGTAAGAGTTAAGAAAATTGAGATTATTTTTATAAACCTTAGTGTATCCTATATTTTTCTAACCCAATATCTAAATACCAGGGTCAATTGAAAATTAGGAAGAGGGTCATCCTCAATTCCAATAAAAATATAGCTCTATAATAAGGACAAAAACTATCCATGACCTATCCAATTGAAAGATTATATAGAATAATAGTGTCAGGAATTTTGTTACAAGATGTAAGGAACTATAATATTCATTAGAAACACTGGTTCACTATGAACAATTACTAGATATTTGTGTGGACAACTTAGAAGATGATTTTTTGACTAACATAATCCCCTTGAAGTATCCTAGTGGGTTCCAATAGTTTAAAATTAAACAAAAATGTTTATATAATGATATTTGGTTAACCAATGAATGAAATTCTCAAGACTAACCATTAATAATGTGTATTTTAAGGAAACAATATGTAAAGTTATCTCCCTCAAGATAAAAATATATCAGTGAGATGAATTTAAATGTGTAATGTAAAATTTATTCCATCCATAGTGATGAGGTTTTTTATTAATTAATCTATTTTATGGATAATAACCTAATAAACATGCTAAAAATCAATAATCTAGATCAATAGGGATTGTATGATCATCTAAATTACTAGTATTACCATTGTATGTTTGGATACATGAACCAAGAATTATTTTTCATTAAAGATAAATTAAGAAAGATGATTAATGATGGTAAAGTGACATTAGAAAATATCAAGGATCCAATAAATTATGTTTAAACTATTATTTATGAATAAAAAGAATAAAAAATATGAAAATATTCTTATTGAAATTTTCATGATTTTGATGAATGGATGATATATTAATCAGTGGATAAAGTGTATGATATCATTAGGGAATGGCTGTGTATGTCATACTTGACCCCAATCCCCTTCTTATCTATGAATGTTGTATGTTATACTTCTCATCCTCTATAGACATAACATAATTTACATATGTGAAAAAAATAAATATAAGTATCCCATAGATTCTATAATCTTTCTCGGATCATATGGAATCGGTACCCCCAATATTGGGAGAATGGGCATCATGACATTAAATGATCCAATGGTCACTATACCAATTAAAACAACATTGGGTTTTATACCACAAAAAATAAAATGGGAATAATCCCACAAAAATATACAATGGCCACCATTCCACGAATATAGATAATGGGTAGTATCCCACAAACCAAGAAAATAGGATCCATACCACTAATAAAGATAATGGGAACCATCCCAATGAATGAGACAATAAACACCACCCCACCAACCCAGATAGTGGGATCCATCCCACTAATTGAGATTATATTCAAATGATAAGAACTTTTTTCCATCGATTAATATTTAATATTTCCTATATATGTACATACTGTATGATGATTTTTTTGAATGAGGAGCCTCTGTTTTAATCAACATGGATTTAGCTGAGTTCAAGGAATATTCACCTAGTTCTAATGAGTGTAATCATAACAGTGATCCTCAGAAACTTATATATTCTTCTAAGTATCAAACATTTCTCTCATTCCATACCACTATAATGATTAAGAGTTAGGTGATACCTAATATACCTCTAAAGAAGGATTATTCAACCCTATTTGTGCATCAGAACATCATTTTGATCGTTCATATACCCAATATTATTTGAAGATATAACTACAATGTTCCCTACCTAGACTCTAATAAATAACCACCTATCAATCAATTATGAAAGGAAATGATATCTACATTCCCACTACCTATTGTCCCCTTGAAGCTGACAAGGTCAATTGGACTGAAGTAAAACAATTATCAATTTTAGTGAGAAAATGAAAATATTTTTAGGATAATTACATATTATATTATTGTATATATACCTATGGTGAATTACTAGTGTCATTCCATATAGTTTTTCTTTACACAAAAGTATCCCAACCCATGAGGATGGGGGTATTTTAAAAGAAATCACCCCCTCGTAGGGTGAATTCGATGAATTTTTTAACCACAGTGGTCACCATATATATAACTAGATAATACGATTTCTACAGTATAGGTGTGGTATCATCACTGTTATTGTCATCAGTATCTTCAAAATATTCCCTAGAATTAATCAAGATTAAGGATCTATTAAAACACCTTGATATTTCAAAATATTATTATCCCTTAAATAATTCTATGTTTGATAGGATACATTACATGCAACACTAAACTAAAATGAGTCATAAAATAACACAATAAACCTTATGTAAATAGAAATATAGTAATCAGTTATACTGCATACATTTCATTACATTGTTTTCATTGAAAAGATTTAATAATTAAGAAATAAATAATTAATATGATATAATTATAATCATTTAATATTAAAAGGGATATTTTTCGAAGAATTATTATCCATGTGTTATGTATTTTAATAACTTGATCACTTTTATTGGAATGAAAATTATGAAATAATAAATTAACACTCAATTAATTATAAAATGAAATGAAAAATAATTATTAGGACTTTATGTTTTCAAAGTTAATTTTTCTATAAAAGATTCTTTCTGAATATTTCATTTTTCAAATAGAAGATATATCTATTCATATATATATATATATATGAATATTTAAAATTTAATTTTCTAAAATGTATATAATTTTTGGATTCATCATATCAATATTATCTTTGAAAAAAAAGGTTTTTATTAAAGTGGTAATTTTTTTTGAAATGTTAAAAATAACTATTTTAAATTTTATTTCACTTTTATGGAATTACCATGATACAGTAATGACATAAAGGTTTAGGAATCCTTTTTGATATAAAAAATATATCCTTAAGAAGAAAAATTTTTGGTGGAGAAATTTGTACCATGTGATTAGTAGAGGAAGCAATAGCTGTTTGAAAATGAATCCAACCACAAATGATAAAAAAACACTGTTAGGGGTACAATTTGTGAATCCCTTTCATGAAGACCCCTTACCTTAGAGACCACATGATTCTCTAAAGGTATTATCTACAAGGTTTATGGTGCTCTGGGACTATGTTAAGTGTTGATGGTGTTCTTTACGAGTCTGATGCAGCCATGACCATTAATGGATACCACATCTACTTCGTGAACTGCATCCGAGCATTGCAAACCAGGATGCCTATAAATATCCACTTATGTATGACATTTCCAAGATCTTTACCCAACCCTTAAAATTAAAAATTTCTCCCATTTCATGAGGAACCAAATAATCACGAGCCACATTGAAAATGGATCACCGAAGGTACCATAGCTTTTCCAAATCCCCTCCCATATGTTCCTGAATACATCCACCTAATGTGGGGATGCCTTTCATGAATTATACTGCCCTTCGTGGAGGAAAAAAGTTTTCTAGGGTATGTGGGGATTCAAAAATCATAAAAAATTAAACAAGAACTCCTTTCCCAAGCTATGAAATCATCCTAAGTTCAGTTCACCTTGTTTCTTAAAGTTTGTACCTTTAAAAACTCGTACACTTCCACAATGTACTTGAGCTTCTCAAAACACCTCTCAACGATGACACCTATTTGTGATTCCCCTATCCTGGTCCTCATATTGTTTCCTCCCTTATGTTGACACATCTTCGTGAAGAGATGTTATGTAAGACTTCATACCCATCTAGGTTTGGTTTAGGTATAATTAAAGTCCCCATGTAACAAGTGTCAACCATTAATGTGGCCTACTATATTCCAAGTGTGCTTGGAGACACGCACATACATTTTTATTCTCAACATAGCTATGCTAATTCATTTTTCTTTTTACCATAGCCACACTAGCATGTACCTCATGATTTACCAATCTTCCATTCCATTGAAACATGGAATTTCTAAAGTGATTCCCCTCCCAAAGGAGCATGAGTTGTGTTTATGTTACCCCAAGTGGTGAGGAGTGATTCCCTGGCGGCAACGCTGCATGACATAAAACTACCTAGAACCAATATCCTCATAACATGATGTTAAAAATTAGTCTTAACTCGTGAAATTCACATGGGATGTCCTATGTACACCCATCTTGTGGTGCCACTCTCTCCCACCACCGACCATAAGCCTCTTATTTCAGGCATCTTTCGAACGTAAGATAGACACACGCCTCCCATTCTGGGAATCTTTCATGAGTAATCCCCACAAAATACAACATAATTATCCTTTGACGATGGTTTTTACCAGTGTTTTATTAAACCAACACTTGTTTTATTAAAATAATTTACCAGTGGATTTTTATAAATTGTTGTTAAACCTATTTTTTTTACAGAACCGACAACTCTCCCCCAAACCCCCACACACTTGACCCCACAACACCCCCTGAAGCCCTAGGAGTCCTGATCCTTGACTCCCTTGATACCGGTACTCACCCTCGCCTCCCCTCGTTGCATCTCTCCACCCCTCACCACGCCTCTCTTCCCATCGTCATCGACAACTACCTTCACCACCCCTCTGTGTCGGTCTCTAAACCATTGTGGTGTGGTTGTGGTATGATCTTGGGTTTTTTTCTATATTGGTTTGAATATTAGTTCTTTATTTTCAATATTTATGGTTGTGGTATGATCATTCATTTATTGGTTCCCATTATGGTGCGGTTATTGTTTTCCCTAATATTATAGAAGTTTCCAACTTGTGGTAACTGATTCCATAATTTAACATTATTAAACGAATTTAGTTTTCTTGATGTTCTTATTAATTGTGTTTTATGAATTGTGTGAATAGAGGGAAATATTTTTTCAAAGGGTTTTGAGGTTTTTATGGGTTGAAAACGATTTTGAAAATAAAATTGTTTAGGTTTTATGTGGGACTTCTTTTTTATGATTTCAAAACGTGTTCCATGAATTGTGTAAATATAACTAATTATAATTTAATTAATTAGTGTTTAATTAATGATATTGGGTTATATCATGATATTAAGTAATGATTTATTATCCTATATGTTATGGGAATCCTGTGTTAATGCATACTCCACTATATTAGGGGAAACGTTTAGTGATATCAGATCCTCTTTGTTATGATTTACTATGATTATTTCTCTATTAAAATTCTATGCCACACTCTTAAATTCCTACATTATGATCAATGGATAATCTTTATTTTATTATTTTTCTGTATATTTCACTATGTTATATGTTTGGTCATTTTATATTACATGTCCTTCTATGATGACATGTGATCAACTCTAATGAATCCATGAAATTTTTAATAAGTTATTTATTCCATGATCATGTTTACCATATACTTATTTTCTAACCATTAATGTTTATTGATAAGTTTTTATCTTACTAATAATTTTATCTTATCCAATTCTTATGTTTTCCGTTATAATATCTTGGGTTTCTAAAATCTTTCCATTGTGATTTTCTATGGATTGTAAGTATTAGGGGGAGTGAAATTAAATTCCCACTTTAAATTTATATATTTTCATACATGGTGCCTTGAATAATGGTTTAATCACTTTTCTCTATGTGTGGTAAGTTTGTTCCATGTTATGGTCGGTCGGTTCCTTAGTACGGTTTGTTGGTTCCTTCCTGTGGTCTATTAATTCCTTCACACAACTGGTTGATTTCTTCTTGTAGTTTGTTGTTTCTTTTATTCGGTCAATTTTTTACATATTATGGTTGGTTGATTAATTTTTTTAGTCACTCGATCCTTTATGTCGCTAGTTGGTTTATTCCTATGGTCACATATTCTTTCATTTTTTTAGTTTTTTTCATATTTCATTTGATTAATTACTTCATAAAGTTAGTTTATTTATTATTTAATCCACTTTCTACTTAATATATTAGGATGGTTATTTCATAGGGATGGTTATACCTTCATTCCATCTAATTATAATTGCAAACATCACTCATGTGTATGCAGTAACTACCATATCTGTGAAGCGTTGTATTTCATTTTTCATCACTTCATCACATGCATGTTTACAAATATTGAATTAATGAATATATATGATACTTTAGAAATAATTACTATTCTATAAATATAAGATAATTTCATCCTTTTACCCTCCCATCATTTGGAAAATGTAAATATAGCTTGTGTGTACATGGGGAATACCACCTATACAAAGCAACATGATTCCTTTTTGATCACCACCTCACATGGATGGCCATATGTATGAATATAATATAAAAACATTATATTTATTATATTTTTAGTATTTTATGGTAATCAATATAACTACATTATTTAATTTGCAACAATGAAAAAAAATAAAATGTCGTACATGCATACGTGAAGACTACCTTCTCCCTGAATGATGTATCTCATTTTTCATCACCACCTTACATGGATGGTAATAGAAATTTATTTAATGTATAAATATGATATATATATATATATATCAAATTATTATCATTTTTAGGCGATAAAACCATGAAAAAGGTAAAAATACCAAAATTGTAGAATCAAAATATGTATTAGAAAGAAAATAAATAACACATAAATAATTTATCTTAACAAAAAATTACGAGTTAACAGATAAAAAAAGTTATGAATAAATTTTATACATAAACATTGATACTAAAATATATTGAGATAATTATTATAATAAAATGTGACCTTATTTCTCTATTTTGTTATGGAAACTCTTTCTCTCATATCCATATTCTCTATTTCTTTATGAAAGAGGGTTTCTATATGGTTTACTAATGACTGCTAAGGTATGGTGAATATGTAATAGGTAAACATTAATATTTCATGTAAAATTTTTCCAATATGAATGCTTATTACTAAGACACGTTGATTATGTATTAAATTATTATTCATTTTTTCATATAATTAATAAATTAGACATAGTGATGGATGGGGTTTTACATTATATAACCCATTTATGTATTAGTGGGTATCATGAGACTAAATAGATTGGTCATTTGTTTTATTCCTTACCTATTTATGTATGATTTCCAAGAAGTAGGCCTTGAAGATACGATTATGATGCCTGACATTATGTATTCCATTTAAATAAAATTTGTTATTATTTTCCATTTTATTTGTAAACTAATATTATCCATGGATTAATTTCATGATCAATTTATTTTTTAAATATAATATATATTTATTTTTCACTTTTCCATATTTTTTATGCCTTATTTATTCGTGATATATTCTACTATATACATCCCCTTACTAAAAAGTTGATCTCACAGATATTAATGTATCAATTTTCCCATGGTTATGAAGAAGAGTAATAATTATGATGTATTTAAAAGAGTATAATGTGTATAAAAAATTTAAGAGATGTTTATTTCTTGTTATGAAATTAAAAAAATCTGGGTACAGTGGAGAAAATGTCTACTTTGTGAGAAAGATGTTGGTTTTTTAGTAAATGATTTTCTTAATTCTATAATGATCTAAATCTAAACTTTCTTGGATATATAAGAGAATAAATTAAATTGAATAAATGATTTCATTCACATTTTATTTATGGAAGGTTAAAACTGGGTAACATAATTTTGTATCAAAAATAGTATGCAAAGATTAGGTTTTTAGCATAGGATCTAGGTGTACTAATCTAGGATATTACACCCACAACCCAAATCTCAAATTGAACCATTTTTCCATATCAATCAAGAAGTTTTTGTCACACATGGAAAACAATGTTTTCATTTGTCTCACAATGATGTATAATGAAAAGTATATTCCTTCCAATTAGATCAATTTTTTGATTACTTCACCCTTTCTGTTGAGAATAAGTTGATTTAACTCCAATGAATTGAAAGAATTAAGGTAGAAGGATTGATATACCACTCCAATTATTGTCTCTACCATAAATGGTTATGGGATACAATATAAATGTGATTCATTATTAAGGATTGGATTTAGATGTTATGAGATTAGAGGATAATGGTTCTAGGAGAATTTATATCTCTACTTTATCTATGTGATCACCCTGAGAGAAACAAACAATGTTTATGAAAGTATCAAGGATAGACATCTCTCAATGATAGATGAAACTTGGTTTATTCCATTATATCGAAACATGTATATAAATATTTGACATGTTATTTTTTGAAAATTTCAATCCATATCTGCGCATCATGCATGGTGATGAACATTTTTCCTACCTATAGTCTTCTAAAGTGGTCTGCTTTGATGGACCTATCACTCCTCCTCCAAAGTGGTTGGTTAGTTTACCCGCATTACCACATTCCAGAAGTGGTATACCTATAAAACTATTCTTGGTTATGCTGGATCCTTAATATAAATGTGATGATGGAATGTTTATTCCACCTTTAATGGATTCCTCATTAAAGCTCGACGCCTAGTCTGGGTCTCCCTCATAGATTTAAGTCATGTTCATGGAGCCCATTCCACATGTCTTGTCATGGTGTAAACCTATTAATTATAATACTTTTTAATGATAGAACAAATACCTATTGTCAGATCATATGAAATAATTTAAAAAATATTGACATATGTGGATGTTGGTATTTTAGTAACCAATAAATTATTCCTTTTTAAAGGCATGGGAAGCTCATATATGAGGCATATTTTGTGTAAAATCAGAGGTATCCCATTTATATCAAGGGGTAATTGATATTGGGGGTATAATACTTTTCAGCATTTTTACATTGGGAATACCATGTTCATTGAATTAGGTAAATACTTTGGATCATTTTGTGTGGTTCAAAGGTTTATGGTCTTGTGAGGATAAGTTGGTTAATGTTTTAGCATATTATGGGGATAGGTTGCTAACATGTTTAACATCCCATGGGGATAAGTTGGTCATGGATTTAATGTCTTTTGGAGATAGGTTGGTCATATGTTTTACATATTATAGTGAAAAGTTTGCAATAGATTTAACATCTTATTGAGGTAGGTGGGATGGTGGGGTTTTGTTGTGTTCTCATGGGAAATATTATCATGCTTTGGAGTTTCAACCTTCCCTGGGGTAGTATTGAAGATTTGATTGTGGTGTTAAGGGATCCAGATTGAACATCCTGGAGGAATCCAACATACACTATCAGAATATAGGGATCAAAACCCGCGTAGTTTTAGGGAATAGTTTAATGTTGCATTATTGGACCATTCCATGAAATTTATAATCAAGTGTTAAAGATGTTCACATCACATACGGAGTGAAAATAAGGGATGGTGTGGGGTTTATGCATAAAGTATACATGTTTTAGGTGGTACATACTTGGTAGTGGAGTAGGTTCCATGCCTTGATGAAAATACACGGGGTATCATTTGTTCATCACATAGGTTTTGGAAATATGTGTTTTCCCATGCATGTCATACATAGGGAATACTGTAATCACTATATAGGATAAGTCTATAGTTTAACATCATATGATAATATTGTTGTTATATAGATTAATTTCATGTGTCTAGGATGTCAGGATATGTAGTTTTATGTCATGCATCTTGGACATGGTGGGTTACACTACTACAGAGACCATTTCAAATAATGAGAGAAGGATACAACATGAGATCTCCCAAAACGGAAAGGTGGGAAATCTCCCTTGATGAAGCCACCTTCGGGGATTATGTATCCATAGATAATATGCCTCGGGGTGGTTCATGGCGTAAAAACTACCATGATGAAGTGTAAAATGGGGATCCTGATATTAGGGTGACTATGTTTAAGAGAAGGAGGTGATATAACTATTGATTGCATAATTAAAGAAGAGAGATCTGGAAAGAGGGTTGAAGAGATGGGTTGTGTTGGTGATTGAGGTGATGGTAGACTTGGTTAGAGTAGGTTCGGGACCCCTGATCATTCAAATTGCATTATAATACATTTGGTGAAAGGTGGAATTGTGTTAGGGACCCGAATTTAATAATGAAAAACTCTATTGGTTTAGTATTAAATATGTTTTCATGAACCATAGGCTCTATAACAAGAAATTCTCATGTATATTAGAAAAATGGGTGCAAAAAACTTTTGGAATTTTTCTAATATTAGGGTTTCATGAGGGGAAGTCATCTTGGGTGCACCCACCTAGCCTTTTGGGTAATTTTTGTTTGGATGTATCAAACATGATCCAGTAGAATTTGGGGCCCATGTGAGTTTATTATCAATATTTATCCACATTTGGGAATCTATAAAGGTCTAGAATTATGAAATGTCTTGAAAAAAGTGAGTTTAACAAGTGATATCCAACACTTTAATATCCATAAGAACATCCTCAATATAGTTGCATGATTGTAAAGTATTTTCCTCTGGTGTAGGACTGCATATAGTAGCGGTTTAATGATTTATTCCTTGTAAAAAAAGGTTTCCATGCAAATATTAACATTGAGAACATTATTTTAATTTTTCCCCACTAAATTCATAAATATTTGGTTCCTTATAGAGTGAATTTGAGTTTTTTCAATGTCTCCTTTCAAAAACAAGCCAATTTTACAACAAAACATAGAGTTGTGAAAAAATCCTTAAAGTTTTGTACACTTTCTCCCTTAGAATAAAAATTATCCCTTGCATTGGGTTGTAACTTTATTTTTTGGGAAACCCATATTCTTAGAGGTTATACACATTTTATGAACCTATAAATCCCCCCATGAAATTAGAGTTAACAGGAAAAAAATGGCTGGAGTTCTGAAGAAAACTCCAAAGTGTAAGGCATGTTTCAGCCTTATTGCATAACTGTTGGTTTGGGTTGTAAAATATAATGTAATATATGATAAAATACCTCATATTTATAGAAATATAAATAATTTCATAAACTCATGATCTCTTAATTTTGGGGTTCTCATAATTCCTTTTTATGA
This sequence comes from Viscum album, assembly GCA_963277665.1. Taxonomy (NCBI): domain Eukaryota; kingdom Viridiplantae; phylum Streptophyta; class Magnoliopsida; order Santalales; family Viscaceae; genus Viscum; species Viscum album. The sequence goes on along the minus strand of OY728119.1, from coordinate 1,316,908,512 downwards.
AATAGATTTTTCATGCAGAAGACACTGGTTTTCATGAACCAAAGTGAAGTTGCATAAAACTAAAATTTTTTATGAAAAAGGGACAAATTTTATGTTACAACCTTTGAAAAACTTTATAAAACCTTATAAATGGACAAATAATATGACCATGTTTCCATCGCTACCGCCTGGCGTGTAAAATTAGATGAGAATCTTGAAATTTCTTATTCTAGGAGGGTCATTTCAGATAACACGGGGCTATTGAGTCTTTTAAAAATAGTGTATAGGGGTGTTTTCCAAGAAATATATTTTATATTTATAATTATAGGCTTCTAGATGGTGTTTCTATCCTGAACATGGATGTTAACACACATAGGTTTTGGTTCACTCATCGTGATGAGCTCAACCAGTGGAATGTTGCAGACATCGGTAAACCAGTCAAATAATGAAAAGATTATACTATATAAACATTTATTAGAAGAACGAGGATAATTATGGGAGATTATATAGTGGATAAATAAATACTCACCAATTATATAAGCATCATTTAGGCCATCATCAAAGAAAACATATAGAATGGTATGAATATGGTGATCTGTAAGGTTGGAGGACCTTTTTCGATGAGTGGGAATGGGTGTACTCGGTATATTTCTCTTGTGATGAGTGTTGATTTGAGATAATACATATTGGGATATATGAAGTAGTATAGAAATATTCGTTCTATACTTATCTCTACTCAGATTTACTACTAGAGATGTTTGACAATATTAAGGGGACACTAGAGATGAGGGAATTCTTTCTTGACTTCTGAGGTGATATACTAGTTGCAAGGATTGATGGAAACACTTAATGTAAACCATAAACTCCATCTTGGTTTTCAAGACAGTTTGGATTCATCCAGCATCTAACAAAGTGAGTGTACATGAGTGTCCATGAAGAGATGCACCCATTTATACTTCATCATCAATGTATATTTTTTGTGGACGAAGACATATGGGAGAACATTATACTACTAATATCTAATGTCATCATAGACCTCTCCCAAAATTTTACAAGTAACTGGGTATCAACATACCCAGGTGTGATATTATGCAGGTATATGAGGAAGGTAGAACAATTAAATTTTCTATAAGAGTATCAAGTTAGTACGTGGGATTCTATTTGGATAATACTCTTGTAATTAATGGATCAACATGGAGAAACAATAGTGGCTTGTGGTCCTACCAAGCCTCCTCCCTCTAGTGGGGTGAGGCTCTCTCAGATTCGGATGTTGGAGTGGGTAGAGAGCTCTCACACTAGGGGGATCTATTCTGAGAATTCCTATGAAAGAAACTGCAATATATAGTGTGTTTAGATAGTGATTACACCTTTCATTCTCTGAAGATGACATGGGGAATGTTGTGAATATTATTTATAATGATGAAAATATGTAATAATATTACTCGAGAGGTGATCGAGATATTAGAGGTTTGTATTTCTTGGATCACAGTTTGAGTGAGCTTCCACAAGTGGTTTTCATTCCATGAAGACATGAATTGATTCATGAACTAGTGCATAGATCTTTATCTATCTACCCTCGGGTATATGTGATGTTTTTTATGGGATCCAAGGAAACAATTTCAAAAAATTACAACCAAGAAGGGGTTGGTTCCTCATGCTAATACATAGGGATATAGTGGCAAATAATCTTGTGGCTCTAAGGATGAGTACGAAAGTTCACAAAAAGTTGGTCCCTCCTAGGGACGATGACTTGACCAAGATTTTATTTGATGAGGTAATCTTGTGGAAAATTATCTCGAAAATATATTTTACGTTTCATTCCATCAGAACCTCTAACCTATGATCTTAACTCATGATGGAATTAGGTGAGGAGCGTCGAGAGTTCCTCATTGATAGTGATGAGATTTCCATGATGGGTACCGTGGATCCCATACTAGAGTCTACTCCCAAGGTCATAATGGGTGATGATCCTATGGAGTTTTATGGAGGGGGATTTTCATACCCTCTGGTCATACCCGTCCTCTATGATGGGCCTCGCCCTAGTATCCAGGTGGGGGTTCCTCCATCTAGAAGGGAAGTTCCCCCAAGGAATATTTTCATTTAAATCCCTATGACTCATCATGGAAAGAATATCAGTCTCTTTAATCATGGTTATATTATTTTCCTTAATAGATCCCAAAATCCATCATATTATCATGTTTGTTTATCTTATGATGTTTTCATCCATGCAGTTTCATGTGGTTTTGTGGTGGATGTCAAGGTGGCAAAAAGTTCTGAAGGGTCACCAGTGGCGGATTTACCTTTCTATGTAATGGGAACAAATGTTTCTTGGGTCCCTTCATCATTTATTATTCTTTCAAAAATAGTTTATTTCTAACATGTTTGTTATTGAGGGTTGAACGAACCATATTTACTCGGTTTGAAATAGTTCTCAAGGTATTATTATCTCAACCACCAACTACATACAAGGGTGTCATGATATTCACTTCAGTAGTTGATCCAATTATCAAGGAGCTAACCATTTTAGGTGAGGAAACATTGATCCCTAATGAGAAACCTATTGTTGAAAAATATCTCGTTAGTGGGGGGGAGGAGGTTCCTGATCCCTGTGAAGATAATTCCACCCATGAAAATTCAAATTAGGACCCATTTCTCTACATGGAGCCCATTCTATCCTAAATAATTATAGAGGAGGACCCTATTTCCTTAGTTCTCATATATTTCCCTATGTAAACACTTTCACTATACGAGGAACTTGAATATTTTTGGTCCAGTGTTTCCAAATATGGTTTCATTAACCGATATTGGGTGTGGAGAAGAGTGTATAAATTCATAACATTCAACTCAAAGGCATTCTTATTGATCCAAATAGGGTCCATATTCCATTGGATACTAAAACTAGGTAACATATGGGTGGATGCTCTTACTCTCCATTAATTTTCACATGACCATCTCATTGAGAGGGTGCATGTGGAACACTGGGTGTTCAATGTTTCCTAGAACAAGGATAAGTATGAATACACTAAGACACTTCATGAAGCTAAATAAAGAATTTATCAACTTGAGGAGAAGAAAAAAAAGTAAAAAACCATAATTAATTCTCAATATGATGTCATTAGCCAACTAAGGGTGTATTTTTTAGTGGATGAGAAAGAGGAAATGGTGAAAGCCTCTCCAGAGACTAAGTGTCATGTTTATCATGGCCGAGTGTGAATCTTAGGTGATGAGGTATGCCATGTAAATGAGGAGGAATATACATAGATTACTAGGTGGTATCAAGCCCTAGAGGTAACTTGATAGATGCTGGATGAGCTATAGCACTTGATTTCTGAGGCTGAGACTTATGGAGAACTTCCCCTCTCTCATTATTTATGCCCCAATAAAGGTTCGGCTCCGATATATGGCTAACCCTTCTCTCTATGACCCCTTTTTTTCTAGGAAAGAAAATTTACAGTTCTCATACTTTTTCTGTGCACCAAAATAATAATTAATAAATAAAACTAACATAAGTATCTAAAACCATGTGATTCATGATTGGTGTGAGATACAAGATTAAATCATCATATTGCTATTTAATATAAAATTACCAAGTTGGAAATAAAGGTTAGGGGTCATAAAGATTCATCGGCCACCAGGAGTTTCCTGGACAGGAAATCATTAGTTGGAGAGGGGAAGTCCTCACAAAAAATTTCTTTCTGAATATGCACAAATGAAAAAGAAGGGTAATTCCAAGGGTGTTGAATTATATATAAAAATGAGAATATGGAGGACATGAGTTGATACATCCATGATTTATAATGAAATAAGTGACATGATGATAGAGGGCGACTGATAAAAATATTTGAAATGTATATTCCACTAATGTACTTCCAAGTGTGGGGACATACAAATGAGGGTTGAATGTTGATGATGTTTGAAACATGATACCTATCAAATTATTTTCGAATCTAATTAGAGGAAACTGACCATGTTGGTAGGTGAGACAGTGTGTCCAAGAACCATTAACATTAGGGGGGCAAGTTTGAACATGGAAGATCGTTGGCATCCAAATTAAGGAAGACCTGAATCATTAAGGTGGATTAATGGAGTGTTTATATGGATTTCAACACCCTTAGGATTAAACCACCTTTTTCTGGGCACATTGGATAGATGTAGCGGTTAATGAAAAAGGAAAGTCTCACCTTCCATGGGAAATGTCATCTTAGTTTCCCAAAGATGGTAAAAAACTCAATCAGTTAAGTATGTGACCATCAACTTATGGAGAAAACATCCTATCAACTAAGGGCCTACGATACTTTTTAGTTTTACCTTGTAATATATGGAAGGAAGGAATGCATTTTATTATCTTGTGGAATGGGTATTGAACATTTAATATAACATAATACAGTGAGAGAATGTGATTTATTTATTTTAAAGTCACATATCCTTGACAATGGTTATACGTAGTTTAGATTTATATTATATGTTTGTAGAATAGTTTAGTGTCTTGTGACTAGGACATATGAACTAATGTGAATAAGAACCCACCCCTTATAGGTAGTGGGATACATGGATAGAGAACAAAAATAGTGATACCTTTGGGAGGAATGCTTAAAGTAGGTGGAGTTAAGGTTTGAACCTAATTATTTGGTGGACCAATAGGTCCAGTAGGCATGACCAAGCTTTTTTGGGGGATCAGTAATGAGTCATGCCATCTTTGTGGATATTCTATTTAGACCCTCATTTTATCTATGTCATGAGGGGTTTTGTTGGAAAAAATATGATTTTTCTCAAGTTTCCTTTATGGGGTTTCAACCTATGAGACATATGTTTCTTTTTCGTGTGGCAATATAATGTCATGATAGTCAGATAGAATAGGTATATATTGAGGGATATATGTATGGATGGATACATACCATTTAATTTCATGATGTTTGGACAAAATATCCTAATTTAAGGTCATATAGTTCATACCACCCCCACATAAGCATCAAAACTCATTAGAATGTGTGAGGGATCTGGGGTCCATCTTGGGGAAAAGAGCACAAAAATATGGCATGTATGTAAATAATATTTTTCATTAGGCTTGATATTTGGGCCTGACTACAAATTCCATGGTGATGGGTATCAAGCCAGATGTACTTTTAGATAATTACATGGTGTGAGGACAATGATAGTTTGGGGGATATTATCTCAGATAAGGATGTAGGTGTTATAACTAGGAATTCAGTGGAAGTCCAAAACAGGTGGGTTTTTAAATTTTTTTCACCGACGATCGAGGTAAACTTGTCGACATCGGGGAAGCGTAGCCCGGTCAATGTCGAGGATCTCGCGTGAAGGATTTTAAGCATAAAATAAACTGTAAAAAATATGTGGTTTAATTATGAAGTTGCGCATGATGTTTTCTCGTCTTTGGGGATCTCTGTTCAAATAATCTGACATCTAACTCCTCTAGATCGTCCACACATGCTTCAAGAAATCTGTGGGAGCGCTATTCATTGTAATATGGGTGCTAGCGTGGAATACCGATGATGCAATCGACGCTCCAATGATCACCGCATCACTTCGTTAGCGATGCCCAAGAGAGATTTCCATCAAAGCTCCTTGGATCCATAGAAACATTCTATAGATCATGGGGGAGAGTAGAGGAGATTGAAGCCCTATGAATTTTATTTGGGAAAAGCCCCTCCTCTTCCATTTATAGTTCTTAATTAAAATACTCGATATAGCCTCACCCACCCCGTTTACTTGACGCACAATCAACAAAATTTTATGACTACTAATCTGTGTCATAAATATTATTATCATTCACATGTAATATATTAAAATATATTATTCAATAATAACTGAGTCATTAACTCAACTCCTCACTCCCGTAAATATTAATTGATCCTTGAATAATTTAATATTCGTCAATTAATATTTTTCATGTATTTACTTAAAACTCAAAAATACATTTAATAAATAAATTCAATACTCATTATTATAAACTCGAATTATATGAATTTATTTATTGCATTGGTGATTGTTTTTCTTGGATAAATCCCGGACCCCTATGGTGTCCACAACTCCTATTCAACTGAATAAGGCATATTCTTGAATAGGGTTTGGTGTGTGACCCTCTTGGCCCTTACCTCGACAGTAGTGAATAGTATTCACACACTAAGAGCAGTATCTAGAAACCCATCATGGCCCCTAAAGAGATAAAGATTTTCACAGAAGTGACAACCAACCAATGAACACACACTGTGTAATATAATCTATTTGTCTGTAATATTTCATAAAGCAGGATGGACTCATGTGTCATCGCCCATTTCATGCTATATAGTTTGTTGATTTAACTGGATGGATTTTACATTGGCTGCCATGACCGTGGTCTTATAAAGGTAATTCCATCCATATCGACATGGAATGAGATATGTTACTTCCATAACCCATAAGGGAAAAATTATTTCCTGACCATTCAACTAATGTCATGCCACCAATGACGCAGCAAACACAAAATACCTCACCACGACTTCATTGCCATTGTTTTTATCTTGCATCTAAGTACATAATCAAATGAAATACATTGGTAATGATATCATTTTAGGATACCATTACACATGATCGTATATAGGAACATCCAATGAAACTTAAAACATGCGATGTTTCTATTGGAAGGTCTATCATCCTGATCTCACTACTAGTGATCACCAAGTGCGAACATAATGAGAATATGTTTTAATTCTTATGATCCCCCTGCACCTGATAGTCATAAATATAATATGTCCAATTAGTAAGATGTATCCAGACCATAGAACATATATTTATGATTAATATCATAGTATATAGAGGTTATCATTATATCTTGGGAACTGCTTTAACCTTTTGATACGACAATTAATCTTGGGACATTACCATTTCAATAGTCGATGTAGAAAAGTATACACTATAATGGTAAGGTGAAATCATGTAATATATATATCATATGGTAATTAAAAGAATTGAATTGTTGGGTCTAGGGAACCCGTTATTTCAAAAGTCCAACTTTCACTAGAGCTAACTTGCTAACCAAACATTTTTTCTACTCACATGATAAATATCATGTTTCTACGGAGTAATGGATTTAGATACTAGGTCTGACATTGTTATTCTGCATGGTTATTCCTTTATCAACCTCATATATTAAATTAAAACTTCTAAAAAGATGGTATCCCGAGTATATCCTACATTTCCACTATCATAACTTGACATGTTGGCCAGTATAAATGTGAAAATTTGCATTATGAAAATATTTGTCTCACCAGATGAGATTCCAAGAACTGTAACAAATCATTGAGTTTATCTGCTTCTTAGTTTCCGTAGAAGCTACACCATACTCAGTCTTGTTAGGTATTGCTACCACTAGTTGATATGAGCTTGGCTCGCTCATCGTCTTTAGCCTAACTACAATGTTAGATAATATTGATATATAGAAGACAATTTTATTTCACCTGAATAATAGTATCCTTTTTTATCAACTTACTAGGTACATATCTTATGTAATTTCCTATGTAAAATTAGATAGTTCTGACTACACCCCCATGTAGTGCTCCTGGATATAACTGATATTTTCCTACTGTAAAATATACCTTGGCAATATCGGTTCTAGTACATATTAGGGCATGTGTGATTGATCCATAACTTTGACATATGGATTTTACTCATCAATTTTATCTCATCACATGTCACACATAGGTTAACATAGAAAGATTATTCCTTGTGATATTGGAAACAATTCCTCTCTTAAATTTTAAAAAACATGCATTTTCCAATACAATGTCACTATATGTACGATTGACTAGGACCAAGAAACTTGTAGATCTACGTTAGTAGATATTGTTCCATAGAACATAGGTTTTTACTTTAATTCAGTCATTGGAGAATAAATTTGATCTTGGTCTTAACTAACTATAAAAACGATGTCTGTTTTCCATATGTTATCAAACATACTTTTCTTGGAAAACATTGACTCTCCCACTAACCTCTCGTAGACACATGGTAATAATATTTTTTCAAATGTATATTCTGTGATCTTGTTACTTACTTTAATCCTCAATCATATTTCAGTAACTTGCAACCTTTATTATCATTCTGTGATGTGAACATCTATTTCTAGTTGTGTCGTATAGACACCATCCAAGATTGGTGGTCATGACATTCAATGCTAAATAAATTTATCATAGATATTAGGTATGATAAGTATAATTTTAACTAATTTACGCATAAAAACAAAGTGAAACCAATCGATCCTTATTGGTACAACACATGTACATTCCGTTTATCAACTCACATGAATACCCACTATAGTGTTCAAAATAATAATCCCCCTTTTTCAATTTGATACATGGAATCCAATAATTGAATTTTATTTGGTTTTATCTGTTTTAGCTAATTTTCATATACAACTTACTTATATGAGATATTATTCATATGGAATAATAGATCACCAACCATGGTGAATATAACACCATCACCATGGTGTTATCCTTCTAATGGAGTATGTGTCTTTATAACATACTTTGTTCCACATGCGCTTGTGGAACTCATTCCAATGCCAACTATTTGTGCATTTTGAGAATTGACTAAACAAAAGTCAACAAATCTCCTACTATCTCTAATATAAATGTGCACCCTCTTATAAAAATATAGTATACAACTTGAATATATCTTATGATGAGGATTTTTTTAATATCCTATTCAACCGTTAGGATTATTATAGTAAATACACAATGTGTTAGTCATGATGCAAGTTTGTTTGTATCCGAACAAACTATTTGCATCCAAACACATGTCTTTATAACATTATGTATTTACATTATACTATGACTCATATAATATCTATTTATCATTATAGTTGGAATATAGGTGTGGGATATCATTGTTATTTGAAAATCATTTCCTGAAATATAATGGATGTTTCTGCTAGTTGCAACATTGATAATACTTACATAAATTTTTTGATGTATAACATATGCATTTAGGTATTTCTCCGTGATATATGTTTTTTTATCAATGATGATATGTAAGACTTCATCATCAATCCCATTTATTAACATTAATATCATTTTGTCGATAAAGTAATGTTCGTTTAGTAATTACTCCATGCTACATTATCATGATTGATGAATTATTGGTTGAGCTATTATTCATTATCCCAACCTGAAGAAACTCATATCTCTTGACCATGAAAATACGTCACTTTGTTATTCTTTAATTACTTAAAAGAATATTATGATGTATATATACCTCTGGTTTATATTGGGAATAGTTCATGCTTACTTTTTGAACTATTTATAAAAGATTTGTGAGATAACTTTATTTCTAAAGGCTCTTTTTTACATACTAAATATGTCGATAATACCAAAAGTATTTAGCTGTGCTGAGCCTAAATACCATACTTGGTATATTGATGAAGTATAATTTTATTATTACTTGGAAAAGAATTATCTTTTCATAACTAGTTATAAGTATTACATTTATATTCATCACTAATTGCCTATTATTCATGTATCACTGAACTAGTGATTGAGTTTACCAAAAACAACCTTCATTCCAGAACCTGAAAGAATGTATCCTTGCATCCAAGGACACATGAGAATAATATTTATGGTTATACTCAATAATAATTCAACATGAATCTTTCTCTTGGAAATTAAAGAAGTTATGTACTTCTGACCACTCGCCTAGGTATCACCCTTTCACAGCCACCTGGAGAATACACGTAACTTCTAGTAATATATCTATACTAACTTGGTAACTATATTTAAATACAAATTTGTAAAATCATATAGTATTAAATATCCATGTGGTAAAAGGAAACATTAAATTGATGAATATTCCTGATGTAGAAGAGGAAACTTTCTTCTTTAAATTAGTTTATTGCTTTTAAACTTCCATTATTTTATTTTATAATATACAATGCAATAATCTTTGTTAATACCTCATTAATTGAAGGATGTCGTGAATGTGTCATTAGAATTAAATTCCTTTGACCTTTCCACATTTTATTTCAATTTTTCCTCCATAATAATTAGCGAATAAATTTCTTTTATTCTTATTCACTTGGCGAACCTTGCCTAGATAAGTAACAAAGCATTTACTCAATACTTGTAAATTTTGAAACAAAACCTGAGTGAAGGGGTGAAAATGATATGAGAAATGGGTCCATTTGAAAATCCTGACCGATATTTATATTTACAAATTCAGGTGTAACCATTACCTTATTCATATTGTTGCTTCAATTTCTCCTTTTGAACTTCTCGAAGACGAGACTTCAGGTTTGTATCAACCATGTCCAAGTGTAGCGACTACAACTGGAACCAGGCGTTAATAAAAGAATAATGATATAACTATTATATACATTGTATATTATTCTTCTATAACAAATTTTAACCCTCGCTTCTTGAGGTAGTTTGATAGTGTTGGCAACACTGACACCTTGAGTTTCTTATATCATAGTACTATGCGCACGTGTCGGTACTATTCATGGATACTCATGTAAGTGTGGAAATTTACTTTGTCCAATATAATATCACAGTTTTTAAACATGTGGTATATCTTTCCATTTTCTACAAAAATAAATTTTAGCAGATGAGTGATTTATATTCGGATTACCAGTTTAGACATTTTGATTAATTACATAGATCATTTAATGTCTCCCACTATTTTATCAGATTCTAGGAACCCTCTATGATAGAATCATAATACTCTGTCTCTTGATTATTCTAGTGGAAATGATCCTAGAACCACCCCTCATAGTCTACAAGCTATGGCTATTCCACTACTAGGAGAGTTCTAGGTGCGATTTTGGAAAGCTGACCACTTTAACATATGGCTCCTTGATTTTTTGAGTGAAGTCTAATCTTCATAAATCCATAACATGATTTACTCAATGCTTGCCTCTAAAATTACACCAAGCTAACTATGTATATATCTTTACTGCAATTTTAGTTAATTCAACCATGAATTCTAACAAGGACTCCCCAGTAGTAAGAGGAACCGTCAGATATGGAATGACCGACACCTCAAACAACCAATTTTGTCAAAATTTGAAAGAAGAATAGTTGTTGTGACGTAATATATCTTTAAGGGTTTTATTATTTTTAGTGTGACAAAAGAAATCATTTTATATTTTTCATAAGTACTTACTATGTGATTTCACTCACAACTGATCGCGCAAGAAATAGAAAAATATATCACGTCACATGTTCATTTTATATTTCATGTTGGTTTATTATTAATATATGTGAGCGCTCTCTAGCTACATATTCACAAAATAATATTCTATGAAAGACAAAATGAACACTCAATCATGAGCTAGTACTATTGGTTGACCTTTTGAGTGAATAACAGACCAACCAAAAACATAGGGGTATGTACCTTTAGTTGTGTGGCTTGCAACATGAATAGCAACATCTACTCATCCAATGCATCCAACTATAGTCTGGTGCATCATCGCCACTTGGCGTGAAGTGCATCATTTGTTGTCTCGTCGTTATACAACATCAGTCACACATAGGTGAGAGGATCTTAGGGAGTAAAATTAAAACTCTGAGAATGGGAACACATGCCCTTATACATACAACGACTCTAAGATGACAAGAAGATCACCTTTTTATTGAATTAAACTAATTATTACAAAACCATTGCTATAAATAAATAATTAAATAAAACGCACCAAACATGCATTGGTCAGTCTCAGATCATGAACAATCATATACACATTAAACTCACATATATCAATTAAATGCAGAATAAATATTAAACATGCATTAAAATAAATTCTAAGGGAATATTAATTGAATTAAAAACATCCCCTTCTTTTTATTTCAATTTCACTTCGTTTGATCCTGATTAATTAATATAATTTTAAAAAACTAAAAATTAAATTAATTAGTTAATTTAAATAATCTCTGAATTAAATTAAATATGCGACATTAAATATTTAAACAAAAATTTAATACTTAATAAATTTAATTATAAAATGAAATGAAATTAATTAATTTAATTAATATTCGGTTAAATTAAAACTACTAGGCCCTTCAAACATTGGGGAGGGCCTATATGGGTTCTGGAGAATCTGTACAGGCCCAATCCATGGGATACCAACCTAGTTCATGGGAGTTATGGGTTGGTTCGGTCCGTCTAAGCCCATTCTAGGCTGGGAAAACACACTCGGACCTTTTTTGGGGTAGTTCCAATTACCTTCCCGCAAGGAGGACTGGGTGAAGATCGGAACATGGCGGGTCTGCGACGATGCAGGAGGTAACCGAACAGGGTCCCAGACTGTCTCCATTCTAGGTGGAAGTGGAAGGAGGCGGCCTCCTTGGTCTACGACTAGGCAGGGAACCGCTGAGGGAGCACTGGCCAAGCACGACATCGCCCTTGTCGGGGTGGCTATTGCGAGCGCCCGTTCAACCGCTGCGAAGGGAGACTGCCGGATGAGCATGGAGGAGGCGGCCTTGGTGACAAGGCGCACTATTGAACATTCTGCAGGAGGTGGCTAGCCAGCTTGGATAGGTGTGGTGCACTGGATGTGGAGAGGTCGGGGTGCTGGGGTGCGGTGGCCTGTGGGTTGTGCTGCTGCGGAAGGGAGGAAGATATCGCCTAGTTCGGGAGGAGCGGCCTTGGGGTACCTGGGTTTGGGAGGCCGCCCGACCTACAATAGCTCTAATATTGGAGGTTTTAATGTGAGGTTGGGGTCGAGGCGAGCTACTAGGGCTGGGCACACTACCTGGTGCAGCACTCCTCTATGAGGAATGAGAGCTGTGGCACTCTGCAACTGCTGGAGGAAGTCTCCACGAAAGAGGGAGTTGCAGGCTAGAGGGAGGGAGACACCGCCTCAGGTTCTGGAGGTCCTGGTGCAGTGCCTGGCTATGTGACCTGGTTGGGAATAATTCTGTTGCACCTGCATTATAGAGTTGGCCTGCTTGGACGCGCCGCCCTGGTGCGGCGGCCTGCGGTGTGGGAGGAAGATAACCAGGTTTTCATTTTGCGCAACCTGCTATGCAAGTCACCCCCTTTAGCCTTTTTTTCATGACCTAGACATACATGCCGTCACCCCCAACCCCCCCCCCCTTTACTCTTCCCTTTTATATAAAAAAACATACTAGACCTGCAAAGAAGGTCTTTCACCCAACCAATAATTTTTTATAAACATGTCTTGCAAAAAAGTCTTTCTTTGACAACTCTGGCACCCCATTAAATTTTCTAAAACCAATTTAGACATTAGAAAATAATAATAATATTAAAACATTATTATAATAAAATTATAATAATTAAATTATTATTAAAAAAGAAATATTATTATTATTATATAAATATTATAATAATAATAATTAAAAGCAGCATAAAAACTATTCCGATGAACCCTTTTTTTAATCTGAATTCATTACTTCAGATGTCCATAGACGAGACATCTGACATCTGATTTAGATCCCATTTATGGAATTGTGACCGTATCGATTCCGTCTTTATATTTTAGTGAAAATTTAATTATTTTTTCTTAAAATTGACACGCTTCCATCTGATACCAGTTGTTGGAACAAGGCATGCAACTGAAGCCCCAAAAAGGTGGGATTTAAAAAAAATCCATCGATGACTGACGTAAAATTTTTGAAGCTAGTGAAGGGAAACCCGGTCAAAGTCGAGGATCCCAAATGAAGGATTTTAAGCAGAAAATAAACCATAAAAATACCTAGTTTAATTATGAAACCACGCATGACATCTGATCTTCATTGGTGATCAGTGCGCAAAGAATCCGACATCGAACACCTCTAGATCATCCACACACTCTTTAAGAAATCTACAGGAGAGTTGTTCTTCATAATCATAGTGCTATCATAGAATACTGATGATGCCTCCAAAACTCTAACAATCACTGCATCACTTTTCTAGCGATTCCCAAGAGAGATGTCCATCCAAGATCCTTGGATCTAGAGAATCTCTCTCTAGATCATGGAAGATAGGAGAGAAGATAGAAGCCCCATGAATAGTATTTGGCAAAGGCCCCTCCTCTTTTATTTGTAGTGCTTAATTAAAATAATCAGTATAGCCTAACCAACCCTGGATACTTAATGCACTATCAAAAAAATGTTATGACTACTAATCTGAGTCATAAATATTATTATCATTCACTTGTAATTTATTAAAATATATTACGTGATAATAATTGAGTCATTAAATCGACTCGTCACTCCCATAAATATTAATTGAACCTTGAATAATTTAATATTCATCAATTAATATTGTACATGAATTTACATAAAACTCATAAATACATTTAATAAATATATTCAATACTCATTTTTTTTAAATTCGAAAAATATGAATTTATTTATTTCACTGGAGATCATTATTTTTGGACAAATCATAGACCCCTGTGGTGGGTCCCTCCATATCCAAAACTCTTAATCAACCGAATAGGGAAGATTCTTGAATACACTTTTGTGTGTGACCATCTGGGAACTTATCTCGACAATAGTGAATAGAATTCACAGACCAAGAGTGGGATCTTACAACCCATCATGGCCCCTGAATGGATAAGGATTTTCACAGCAGTGACAACCTACCTTCGAACACACACTATGTAATATAATCTCTTTGTTTGTAATATCTTATAAAGAAGGACACACTCACATGTCATCTCCCTTTTCTTGATTTATAGTTTGTTGATTTAACTTGATTGATATACCCTTGAATGTCATGACCATGGTCTTATAAAGGCACTGCCATCCATATCAACACATCTTGAGATATATTTTTTAAATAACCTAGAATTGAAAAATAATTTCTTGACTATTCAACTAATGTCATGCCACCAATGAAACACCCAACACAAACTACCTCACCATGACTTTATTGTCATGGTTTTTAGTTTGATTCAAAGTGTGCAATCAAATGAAATACATTGGTGAAGATCTTAGGTCAGGAGACTTTTACAGATGATCATAGATAGGAACATCCAATGACACCCAAAACATGTGGTGTGCCTATTGGTAGGTCTGTCCTCATGATCTCACTATTAGAGATCACCATGTTTGAACTCCTAGATAAGAAGTCTAAATGATTATGAGACACCAGCACCTGATAGTCAGACATCGGGTTTGTCCAATCATTAAGATGTATCTAAACCATAGAACATATATTTATGATTAATTTCAAAGTATCTAGAGGTTCTCATTATAGCGTGGGAATTTCTATAACCTTTCGATACGATAATTAATATTTGGACATTACCATTTCAACAGTGGATGCAGAAAAGTATACACTATATTGGTAAGATGACATTATGTGATGTATACAAGATATGGTAATCAAAATACTTGAATATTTTGTCCTAGGGAACCCATTATTTAAAGATAAGGGGATGGAGGTGTGTAGTAGTTTTCATAATCATTAGAGGCGGGGAAAATGAAATGTAGATTAAGGGCCACATGAGGCTAGTTTCATATAGTATAAAGTCATAGTTATTTGAAAAATGGGTAATAAAATAATTTAAATTCATGATTTTTGGACTGAAAGGGTAGAAAAATGTATTAAAGAAGATTTGAGTAATGAAAGGGTGTTAACCCAAAGTGAAAAGAGTGAAAAGGAGGCCATGTGTATAGCCCTATGAGTTTTTAAGAATTATTATTTTTTGAATAAATTAAACTTATTTGATATATCTCGTTACATGGAACAAAAAGTTATGATTTTTTAATATGAATTGCCAATTTAAGCATGTGATATATGAAAAAATGGGTTAGCTTTCATTACTCATGACATTGAGTTTTAACAAAACCACAATATATTATTATCATAATTATTTAAATATTGAAAATATAACCTAGCCATTAAACATAGAGATATGAATAGTAATAACTAATTTTAAATAATAATTATAATTTTTTATATAAATATAATTTATTGATAATAACACACAATATTTTTGATAAAAAATTCATATCTTTCAAAAATAATAATTTCCCTCAACAAAATGTTATTATGACATTCTATAAAAAATAATAAAATTAATTTTTCACAATTATAAAATTTATTTTTATAAAATTAAATTCTTTTTTTAATTATAATTTCAAAATTACCTTCAGGTTATATATTGGGTTTTTTTTGAAAAGATTCAATTTTTGGTGAAAAATGAATAATAAAAAATTTAAATTGAAAAATCACTTTTCATTTAATTTATTTTAAAATATAAATGAACTTTTAAAAATTTTTAACATTACATTAGTTCAATTACAAATAAATTAATCCAATTTAGGAAATTTTTATAAATTTTATATTTAATTTTTATATAAAAACATTTCAAACATTTGAACATTTTCATTTTAAAAAATCTCTTTCTCATAATGTATATGGAATTATTTTTAAATTAAAATTTTACAATGAAATGAATGTAATTTTGAAATTTTTATTCTATATTTTAAATTATAATAATTTACATTATCTAATAAGGTTAACTTAATTTTTGACTAAAATGAATAGTAAAAATCGAAAAAATTATTTGTGTCAGTTAAGGAAAAAATGAGTTTCTTGGGTGTTGAACTAAAATGATTAGGGTATAAAGTAACCAAAGAAAGTCAAAAAAAACATTATATGTGCATATTTAGACCATATATTTTCTATTATCAATAATAGACTATTTCAGAGGTTTATAACATGATAAAAACATGGGTAAGATTGAATCTTTTCAAAACATTACAAGTGTGTCACTCAACTCACTTATAAAAGGACACACCTCTAATCTATTCTTAACTCCTTATAATCCTTTTGGTTTAGAAAATCCCTACCTAAATAACTTTATAACATTTCTCCTATCATACTATAATCCTTATAGTGGACATAAATCCAACCAGGGAAGAATTTTGGTAGAAACCTATATAGGATTCCCGAAGAAGAGGTAATGTTCATTAGCGAGTTTTAATGTTTTATTTATTTCTAAACCTCCTAAAATTATTATTATACACTAGTGATATAACAAAATTAGTATCATAAATATTCTAACATGTTTTTATGTTAATGTAATGAACTATAAACATCTCCATTTCCCACAAATTGGTTATGAAATCCCCATTCATGTGTACGGCGGACTACGCCTCGTGAAACGATGTCAATAATTTTTCCATTATCGCCTCTAACGATTGGACATAATGATGGATTTATTGTTTAAATATGATATTGATGAGATTATTATTCCTATATAATTTTTATATCACTTATAATTTCATGCTTTCAATTTTTAGGAATACAATAATGTCACTCATGTGTATGACAGACTATCGGCTCGTAAAGTTATATGATTGTTTCACGCTTTATATGAAAGGTAATAAGGATGGATTTAATGATAATATATGATATATATGAAAATAATTTATCTTTAATGATATTACATCATTTACCATTATTTATTTTAATATGTTGAGAAAATGGAAACCTCGTTCATGCATACGTACGACCTACCGTATCCATGAATGGTGTATTTGATTTTCAATCTAAATATTTTGTAGATTACTAAAAATAAAAATATACTGAATATATATGATATTTATATCAGGGATAACATTATAGATATTATGAATCACTGGTCAATGTAATTGGACCAAAAATAATAAATCAAAACATATATGAAAAACAAAGCAGTTATCTCCTAAAACATAAATTGAACATGGAATTATTAATAAACGGGTAATAAAAGGTTAGCATAAAATAATATATGGTATGATATATATGAATAATTTTCTATAATATAGGAATAATAAAATTTTTATAATTACAAATAATGTTTTAATGTGTATTGTGGATGTGGAGACTTTAGGTATGGGATTTATATTCTATATTTAATATCTGGTAGATATATATAAATTCACTACATATTTAGTTTTTGTTCTGTATATATTTCCCCTTTAACACATTATTTAATTTATATAATTTTTTTCATTATATTTAAATTTAAATTTTATTTTATGCTTTATTTTTAAATAAAAATCAAAATGTTACTAAAGCATTAAGGTATTTTTTATCTCTATTTCCCTTCTTTGAGACGTACATTATGTTTTGCAACTATATTTTATGATGAGGTGTATATACATCACATTGAAATGTAATATAATTCTTTTATTTAAACTCATGATATTTTAAGTTCTATTTTATGTTATTCCTTAATGGGTCTTATGATTTAAAGTCTCTAAATGGTAAATATTTTATGTTATAATCTCATTGTGAATCATGATTGTTTATAATTATGTATCGGCTAATAATATATTATGATCCCTCTCTCAAGAAACTAATAAATTGTATTCTCCTATTTTTATTCAGGATATTTCAAGTAATAGTACTTTTTTTAACTGTTTGATACTTAATATAATTGATAAAATGTTTTTAAAAAAATACACCTTTATTTATCTCTTTGTTCAAAAATTTATTTTCATCCAAAACATTTTTTTATAAATTTGTTTTCAATTTTTTTTAAAAATTAAAATAATGATTTATTAAAGATTATTTGACGCATGATTTAATATTTTTTTAAAAAAGTAAATTAATATTCATGTCTTTTTCAAGTAATTATGACATGTATATTACGAAAAATATAAAATAATATTTTTTAATATATATGCGTCATGTATATAATTTTTCGCCATCATGAACTCAAAATGATTTAATTATAACAATCTATATGTTTTGATGTTTATTCTTGAAGAAAAGTATATATATTATATTTTAGAATGTGTTTATCAAAGATATTTTCTTCATGAAGTTTTTTAAATTATTTTCAAATCTTCATTTATAAGGTTTAAGTGTTTATTTTCAAAGAAAAGGATTTAAATTTTTTATGTTTTATAAAATTTATTATAAAAGAAATTTTATTTTCCTCAATAAATGTTCCATGTGATTTTTCTTTCAAAAATAATTTCTATCTAAGATGAAATCATTTTATATAGAAAATTATATACTGGGATATGAACTAATTATACCTTTCATATTCTTTATCTGAATGGTTTATGATGACAAGATGTTAATGAAACCTATTTATATTCCATAGGTTATAAAATGAAAAATTCTTATTAAACCCATTTTTTTCCACCAGTTATTCTTTTTCAGGAATATGAACTTATTATGAATTTTATGTCTTTTACACAGGTTATGATATGATGAAATATTAATGAAACCCTGTTTAATTTCATGTGTTATGATATGATGAATGTTTTATGATATTGTGAAAAACAAATTTATAATTTTAAAAATGTGATAGGTTATACCAATATCTCCCTTCAATTCATTGAGGAAATATGTATAATTCATGAGTAAATATGTTGTACATGAACCTAATTAAATGTTCATAATATTATGTGTGAACCTGATTATGTATTCACAATGTTATGTCAGAACCATATTACTTATTAACAATTTTATGTATGAACCAAATTACATTTTCAAAATGTTATGACTGACCATGATTACATGTTCACAATGTTAATTGTGGACCTATCTTTCATGTTCATAATATTATGTGTGGACCTGGTTTCATGTCTATAAGTTGATGTAAGGGATTGATTTCATGTCCGTAACTTAATGAGTGAATGTATTTATATGTATTCATGTTTATAATGTTATAATCTAATGTGTATGACCAAAATATATGTTGTATGAAAATGTTAAGCTCCAATGTATCATGTTCTATGATTACCTTATAATTAATGTCTTATAATCCTCCAATATTTATTTTATAACACTATATTATTATATTTGATATAAAAGGTATGTATTTCAAATGTTAATATCATTTTCTCATACACTTATGTTCATTTTATGCTTTTGTATCTACCTTGTTTACCGTTATTAAGAATATAAGCTCACCCCTTCTCAATTTTGCTTTCCCAAGCTTATGAAAATGGTTTTAATTATGCTATATCTGTGAAAAGTACTATATAAAAATTTATGTATGGTATATGTCAAAGATATTTCCCCAAATTAGAATATTGTGTACCTTATATCCAAAGACACTAAAATATTACATTACTCGGGTGTGTGTTTCTATAATGTATTTTATATTCATATAAAAATATGAAATATCTATGCCTGAAAATCATGGGTCCCTATATTTGGTATTAGAGGAAATGTTTAGTAATACTTTTAAAAATATGATGAGAAAATTTTAGTGATATAACTAGTAATATTTCTAAGGGTATGTCAAGGTATGTATCTAAGAAAAGTATAAGGTTGATTCAAAGTATTGGAAAATGTCCTACAATTTTAGAATGAATAGTGAAAATGGTTTCAATGTAATTAAACCCCTTACTAGATACTACAAGTGGATGTGGATCTTGTACAAAGGTACCTAGGGGTTTATCTCAAAAAAAGTGTGTAGTGAGATGGACTTGATCATCTCCTAGTGTATGGAAAAGGGCCTTTTCGCATACCTTGTTTGATACTCCAGAGGGATATGATTTGAATGTTCACAAAATCATTATAAACCAGAAAGAAGGATTTAAATAGATTATGACTATGAATGACATGCGTTAAAATTAAGGATTCATATAATAAAAATAATGTTTCATCACATAGACTTCCATTATTTTATTTTTCCTAATTATTTGGTTTTACACTATGATTATTGTTTCTCACAGTATGATATTGGTTTTATTTGATGCATTGAACCTATTAGACCGATGATAATGCTAAGTGAAATGAATATTATAATGATTTTACTCATTATAAACCTAAAATTGTGGTTGATAAAATGAAAAATATTATCATTGTGCTCAAAAAACAATCTCAAGCTAAGAATCATGTTGAACTTCCAAATGAGAAAATTTGGGAATAACATTTATTGAGTTCTTCATGAGGAAAATATACCCACATTTATGGGTTCCACTTATAATCTAGTTGATGATCAATGGATCTATACCACTAAAAATATACTTTCCATTCTCTAGTTTTCAGGGCATGGAAAACTCATTTTTGATATCTATCGTTTAAAAGGTGAAGCAGATAAATTATAGAACCTTATTAAGAATACAAGTCAAGAGGATGTAATTGACTCCATGTAATGAGATGAGTTTAAGTATATATTTTGCAGTATGTACTTACCTCATATTATTTGAACTAGTATGGAGAAGTAATTTCTTGAGCTCAAATAAAAGGATAATAAATCTATTTGTACATATGAGGCCATTTTTACAATACTTTCACGATACACATATGGTTTTATTACCAGTCCATAACGAAAAATTGATTGATTATTTGTTGGCTTAAGTCCATATATTCAAAGGGAATTAGATATAGTAGATTTTAGTAACTTCAAATAAGTCATTCTATGTTCACCAAAGGTATAAATATTAATTTTAAATTCTGATCATACCAATTGTTTTGACACGAAAAAATATTTAGTCTCATAGGAACTAGAATAAATCACATGGTTAAAAGGAATTTCAATCAACTATCTATCATTAATGTGGGAAGAAGCGCTTAGGTTAATTATTGAAAGGTACACTGGGATTTTTCAATTATGGGAAGCTTGTACATTGAGGAAATTAATGTAGAAGTGATGTGATGAGGCTAGTAAATTAAATGAACGAAAGGATAGTTGAACTAAATGAACCACTTATACTCTAGTGTTTCATGTGAAAGGAGTTTTGGAATTATTTTAATCTACTCTATAATCCAAGGGATAATGTGGATGTTAAGGGACAATAATAATCATTGAATAAAAATGAAAAAATGAAAAGATAATGAAATCACATTGGATGAAGTGAATCATGATATTTAGGGAACACTTATCCTCCAAACCCTAGTTGTGAATAACATGTTTGCGTTTTAATGAATAATACCAATGAAAATTTTATTTCCCGTCCTTTAGTGAAATTTCATGTATTTTTCATCATTTATTATCTCCCTATACATGGATTATGGAATAATAAAATCACATTTTATAATTTATCATTACAAGATTGAACCCAAGATTTTTATGAAAATGTTCTCGATAAGATAACATAATATTTAAGAGAGAAAGGGTGAATCATCTTTTAGAATAATATATGTCTCTCAGTAATATTACATAACAAGTTATGGATAACATTATGGTATTATGAATTTAATATTAATCATAAACTTGAATTAATTGACACAACTATTAATGTTTTTTGTAATTTAATTTTTTCAAGATTAATGACATTTTAAGATAAATTTCTGGAAATAAAACCATTTGGTTCTTTATATAGCAAAAATGTTATTTGAGCCATAATTTATTTACACATTGTGAACATATGATTAAAGGTATTGGTAACTATTAGGGTGTATCCTATCTTTTATGTTGTGATAATTATGGGTTATAATGGATAACTTTATCATGCTTTCACACTTTATTGATACTATACATGTTTTCGATTTGGATGATCTTTCCAAAATATACATTAATAAAGTTTTAAGGTTTCATGAGGTACCAAATCCAGCTGTATTTTATTTGAATATTTATTTAACTTGATGTTTTTGTGAATTTCTCAGAAATCTCTTGATATAAAGATGAGTTTCAACACTGTATGTATGATAAGATATTATTCGTTGAATTTAAATGGTTGTTGGGATTGCACCATCCTCTAGTTGAGCTTATATACAATAATACCTTTCACATGAACATCTATATGACTCCTTGTGAATCCTTTTATACATACTAGAATATTGTTTCAGGAAGAAATAAATTGAGATGTGAGCTGGATGATGAGATGAAACTAGCTGTTAGAGCCATTCAGAAACATGTATGTACTACATAATGTTTACAGAAATATTATTCTCACCAATGTGATATATAATTTTAATTTTTTAATAATGTTTTTCTATAAATTTTTCCCATGGAATAAAGAAGGGAAAAATAATCCCTAAGTATATCGGTCCCATTAAAATAATTGACCTCATCAGGAAAATAGATTAGAGTTTGAAGATTACACCAATCCAATATTCGGTTCATGAGGTGTTCCATATATCTCTCTTTAGGAAGTTCGTACCTCTCCCTTCACAAGTACGGGACTCAGAGGTCATACCACTAGAAAAAAATATTTCTTATGAGTAACTACTAGTAGAGATTCGGGATCATATATAAGAATTTATACGAAACAAGACCACTCACCTGGTAAATTGTTTGTGGGAAAACCACTAGTATGAGGAAGATATGTGTGAACATGAGGATATAATTAGGTATAATTATCCTCATATTTTATTGGAGTGATGAATTTTTATGGTGAAATTCATTTTATTGGGGTAGAATTTAACACTTGAAGTTTTTATGAATTGTTATTTTTTTCAAAAAAAAAATCATTTATTGATTACATTATAAGTCATAAAAATTTATGATTGATTTATACAGATGACCAATTTAATCTTATGTAACACATAACACTAGGTTAGCTTGCATTACACATGACATTGAGTTTTAGCAAAACCATGAAATATTTTTGAAACAATTATTTAAACACATTAAATTTAGCACAACTATTAAACATAGAGATATGAATATTAATAAATAATATTTAAATATTAATCATAATGTTTTTATATAAATAAAACATATTAATAATATATATATATATTTTTATAAAGTCTTTATATAATTCAAAAATACTATTTTCTCAAAAAAACTATTTTTATAATTTTTTTGGGACCATAATAAAATTAAAATTTTAAAATTTTGGAAAATTAATTTGATAAAATAAAATTTTTCATTGAGATCATAATTTGAAAATTATCTTATAGTTTTTATTGGATTTTTTTTAAATGTTTCAATATTTGGTGAATAGTGAAAAATACTAGATTTTAGTTGAAAACTATATTTTTATATAATTTATTTAAAAAGTTAAATAATTTATTAAACTAGTTTAAAAATAATATTACTTAAATTATAAATCCATTAAAAAAATCTATTCAATTTGGATCAGTTATATATTGAATCATTATATTAAAACATTTTTAACTTTTGAACATTTTCTTTTCAAAAACCATCCTTTTCGTCATGTATATAGATTATTTTTTAAATGAACATTTTATGATTCTATGAATGGAATTTAGAAAATTGGATTAAATATTTGGAATAAAAATAAAAATAAATTATATAATAATTTAATCTTATTTGTTTCCTAAATGTAATAGTAAAAACCGTAAAAATTATTTACCAAGGCTAAAGTAAAAAATAGATTTACGGGGGCGAGGGGGACTAAAAATATATGGATTATAAATAAGCCATAACATTTTAAAAATACCATTTTATGGTTATATTTCCACATTATATCTTATAATGTCAATAATTCATCATTTTTTAGGCTTGTAGCATGATAAAACCCGTGGTGTGATTGAATCTTTTCAAAACATTACAAGTGTGCCACTCACCTAACTTATAAAAGGACACCCCCTATAATATTTTATTCACATATTAAAATCCTTTTGGTTCCAAAAATACATAAATTAAACACTTCTCAACTTCCCTCCTCTCATCCTAGAATACATAGTTTGGATTGAAATGCAACCAAGGATGATTTTTGGTGTAAACCTAAGGAGGATACCTGATGAAGAGGTTATGTTCATCAATGAGTGTTTTTGTTTTATTTATTCCTCTAAATACTTATATTGTTATTATTACATTATTATATAATAACTTAATTTTCTCCCATATACTAATATTGTTTTATCTTATGGTCATGAAATACAACCATCTCTACATCTATCAAATGGGTTATGAAATCGTCGTTCGTGTATACGAAGGACTACCACATCGTGAAACGATGTCATTCATTTTTCCATTACCACCTATCATTGTTGGACATAATGATGTATTTATTGTTTATATATTATATTTAAGATATTATTACTATTTTAGAATGACTATATCATATATAACATCATGATTTCCATTTTTTGTTAATACAACAACGTCATTCGTTCGTACAGTGGACTACTGCCTCACGAAGTGATATGATTCATTCATTCTTTACATGGAAGGTAATAAGGATGGTTTCAATGAAAATATGTGATATATATGAAATAAAAATTATTATTTAGTGATAATATATCATTTAACTTTCTTTCATTCAATACATAGGGAAAAGGGAAATATTGTTCATGCATATGTATGGATTAATGGCTCCATGAACAATGTATTTCATTTTCTATCACTATATTTTAAAGATTAATATAAATACCTATACACTGAATATATGTGATACTTATATCAAGGATAAAATTATATATATATAACCATGATCAAAATAAGAGTACCAATATTAACAAATCAAAACATCTAAGAAATACTAAGTGGTAATTACCTGAAACCTATCTTGAATTGGGAATTGTTAATAAAAAGGTAATAAAAGGTTATAAGAAAATAATATATGGTAATATATATAAATATTTTTATAATATATATATATAATAAAATTATATTTATTATAAATGATTTTTGAATGTGTGTGATGGAATTCAACACTTAGGGTAATGGATTTCTAGTCACTTTTTATTTCTTAGAGATATACGTAAATTCACCACTCGTTTCTTTTTTGTGGTGTAAATAAATAACCATTGATATGTTATATCAGGAATACCATTATTTTCCTGATATTTAATGTTTCATTTTATTTTATTCTTTATTGGAAATCATGATTAAAAAGAATACTAAAGCGGAATGATTTTTTGTCTCAATTTTCCTTCTTTGGGACGTATGTTTGGTCATAAATCAATATTCCTTCACAAGGTGTATATAAATACATTTTACAGGTAATATAATGAATTTATTTATACTAATGATATTTTAAGTTCCATTTTACAGTATTCCTTCATGGGGATTATGATTTAAAGTTACCAAAGTGGTAAATATTTAATGTTACAATATCACTATTTATCACGATTGTCTATGATTATGCATTTGATGATAAAATATTATGATACCTATCTCCACAAAGTAATTAATTTTATTATAAATTGGATATTCATTATATTCTGAAGTAATAATACAATTTTAACACAATTTGGTACTTAAAATAACTGATAAATGGTTTTATGAAAATCTGACATTATTTCTCTCTTCAATTAGAAATCTATTTTCTTCCATGCCCATGTTTTTTAATGTGTATTCAATTTTTTTTGCAATTTAAAAAATATTTATTAATTTCTTTTTTTACATTTTGAATTTTTAAAAATATTTTTTAATGTAACTTAATTCTTTTTTCCAAAAAATTTTTTCTTGGATTTTACAAAAAAATGTGAAAGTGATCTTTTTTAACATGTATGTAATATGAATAATTTTATTCCATAATGTACTCAAAATGTTTTGAAGATTACTTTATATGATTTCATTTTTAGTTTAAAATAAAATTATTTTGAATATTTTTAGGATTTCAAAAGTGTTTTCAAGGATATTTTTATCAGGAAATATTTTAAATTATTGTGAAACTTCCTTTATAAGTTTTAAAACATTATTTTCAAAGAAAATTATTTAAATAAATATTTTTTATCTTAAAAAAATTAAAAGGAATTTTTTATTCCTAAATAAAACACTCAAGTGATTTATCTTTAAAAAAATTCCATATAATATGACTTCCTTTGAAGTAAATTATTATTTAATGGAGATATAATCAATGTATACCATTATTATTTATTATATTAATGGTTTTTGATAGTAATTTGTTTAAGAAAACCATTTCTATTCCTAATGTCATACCATGAAAAAATTCTTATGAAACCCATTTATTTTTCTATGGGCTATGATTTGATAAGATAATGAAATGATTAAGAAAACTGTCAGTCTTTTATAGGTTTTGATATAATTAAATGTTTATGAAACCCATTAAATTTAATGTGTTATGATATAATGGATTATTTATAATCTTGTGGAATACATATCTATGATTTTCATTATTTGATGGGTGGGACCTATGTCTATATCTAATTAATTAGGTAATTATGGATTACTATTAAGTAAATATATTATCTTTGAACCTAATTATATGTTCAAAATTCTACATATTAACTTGCTTATATGTTTAAAATGTTATATATGAACATGAATACATGTTTATAATGTAATGTGTGAACCTGATTACATGTTCAAAATGTTATATGTGAAACTGTTTGACTGTTCATAGTGTTAAGTGTTGACCTATATTTTATGTCCACAATGTTATGCATGGAACTGGTTGAGAGTCCATAAGTTTATGTGATGGCCGGATTTCATATCATTAACATAATGAGTGAACCTGTTTCTATATATACATGTGAACAATGTTATAAGCTGATGCATATGCCACCAATATATTTCTTATTTCAATTTTATGCTCTTATGGATTATGTTTTTTCTTATTATTCATGTATTATGAAATACCAATATTTATTCCAGGACTCTAGATTATGATCGTTGATATGTAGGGTATGGTTTTATAATGTTATTCTCATGTTATCATACACTTATGTTCATTTTATGCTTAATTATCTCCGTATTTTACCCTTATAGAGCATCTGAGCTGACTCATTCTTATGTTTACTTTCCCTATGTTATGAAGAAGGATTTTAATTAGGTTATATTTGTGAAGATTACTATATGGGAAGATCTTTCACCAAATTATATGATTATATACCTTGTCTCCAAAATAACTAAAATATTTTTGTTTTTTTAGAATTTTTTTCGGTAATCTAGTGAGTTATGATAAAAAATGATATAATATATATTTATGAAAAATATGGGATTCTATATGCGGACATAAAAATTTCCAATACATGTTAGACACAGTTTAAGGTCATGACTCATGGACCATGGATGCTACCAGTTTATGGTCATGGAGCTCAGACCCAATAGTGGCACTCTAAGAGGATTTATATGAAACTATGTGGTTTTAAAACCCGATGTCAATTAAGAATGGGAAGTCCTTACACCCAAAAAATGATCCTGGATTAGTTCATTCACAATTGAGGTTTGTGATTCTTGGATTGAGGGTTTCTTTAGTTTAAGGTCTCATAGTTTGACCATGGGGTTGGTGAGACAGTTTTCTACACTATTCAGTTCGAAACCTTTTAGAGATACAAGACTAGAGGGACATATTCTATTGAACATGTACTCACTATATAGGGTTATATTTAGTTGGGCCAGAGACATGGGGTCATGTTATCACTATGTATCAGATGGAATTGGGAATCAATCCAAACATAGTTCTTGAACATTGAGTCATGGGAGACTACCACCGTAAAGGGTACATCCTCTTGGATACATATAAAAATACAACTTTATAGATTAGAGTTTTATATAAAAATACACTATCTATATAGTTTATGTTCATGAATCTATGACCAAAATCATTCCACTACAATTTTAGGTTCATGGGGATTGGATTATAGGCTTGAAAATAGTTTAAGTTCCTTATCCTTAGACCACCAGTGGGTTTTTCATCTCAAATTGGTTCGTATTTCATGGATCAGAAACCCAATGTGAATGAAGGGATTAAGAGGCATAGTTCCACATCAAACATCCATGAGGAATGTTGTGAATAATAGAAAGTAGTGATGCTTGTACCTGGGATCCTAGTTTATGTTCACATATTCTAAACCATTTCGAGGTGACATTCTACTTTAAGGGATTCATAGGATTCTAAAACATGCTTAGGGAAATTCATCGTTGACTCTTAATCCGACATGATTGATTCTCATTGTGATAAATGAGAAGTTGTGAGGAGTTCCTCTTTATATATGGGAGTACATGATAAGTGTAAAAAGAATATGACATTGGAAATTTCTAAACATAAAAAATTTCTTGGTCATCATGATCAAATTCATGGGGGATAACATTAAGGGTTTTATAATTACACTCGAAAAATGGAAGTGTAAAGGAAGGTAAATTTTCACTTCTGAGATCTGTACATTGATGGGGGTAACTGATGTGTAAGGAATGACTACCTATGGTGTTCAAAACAAATTATCCAAAGCCAAACCATTCATGTATTGGGATAACATATATATATTATCATGCATTAACAGTTCTTGAAACATGGGAACCATAAAATGATTCCCAAAAAATTTAAGTAATCTCTTCATTATGGTCGGTGAGCTAGTGTTGTGAGAAAATATTTCCATTAAAGGGCCCATTCACATTGGAAGGGGGATGAAGATCCAAACCAAGGATGGCATAATTTGTGGAAGTGTAAATTTTAGGATTCTAGGAGGTAATTAAATATTATGGGGTTATTCCACGATGCACTTGGATATATTGGAAACACATATTAGAAGTAAATGATTGATCACATTCCCATGGGGGAGTCTTTTTAATAAATTAGTTATTGGGATGGGCACATGATATGATATCTGAGTAACCCAACAAATCCCATAGAACTGGTTATCAAACCACAAAAAGTTCTGAAACATGGTATGGTATATGAATGGTAATATAAAGGAGGGTTACCTCTAAAGTAGGGGATAATTTCATCATTTAATATCATATAATGAAATAGGTACATGGAACATGTAGTTTTATATCACACAAAAAAGATTTTAAATGTGTAGTTTATATGTCATAAAGTGAGTATTCATGGTTTCTTCATTTTAAGGTCGTATATCTTTGATCAAGGTGTACTTTTTCTTGGGGATTCCCACTACTATTGAAGATAAAGGATAGTAAATTGGGTGCCTATATGTGGAAACTGCCATGGGATGAGTGCATCCCCTCATGTTTATCACATGATGCATCTTATCTCATCACACTAGGAATCTTGTTCTTATCACACATGTAGTCCCAAGATTATTTCATGGGGTAATCTCATTAATTAACATCTAATGTAGGGATGGGTGGGTTTATGAATTGTTCTTCCTATCTTATGCTCACATCATAGGGGGTTCTCGGTATTAATGGGGATATACTTGATCTTACACATGAGGGTTTCTCATTTTTCCACCTCATGTACGATCATGGGGGAATATTGGACTTCTAATAAGCTATGGGAGTACTATTTTTGGCTTACACCTTAGGAGGAGTCCCATGGGGACCAATTGGGATTTGTAAGGACAGATATGGGTAATTCTCACCCCACAGGAAGGGCAATGAATTTGATTAGTTATTAAACCTAATGAAAATGCCTACAAAGACTGTTTAGGGATCATACCTCACAAATTACATGAGGCATCTTACACATGAATCATAATTCATCTCATTATTTTCATTTGAGGCATCGTATTCTTATCACATAGGATATACTGTAGTTTAATGTCATGCATCCAATATTATTTCATACTGTTTTATGTCATGCGAATATGATGTAGACCTATAGTGAGAGTGGAGTGGATTATTTAAACATAAATCATGGTCCTGATGTGAAGATAGGCCATGGGGACCTAATTATAGCAAATATGATCTCACTCTAGGTGTGAATTTGTGTCTAGGCTCAAGGACAAGGAGTCTAGGTGCCACTATGTATCCCATGAGGCTAGTAATTAAGCAACATTAAGTTCTAACATGTAGATTTTTAAGAGGCTAATGTCAGAATAGTGGCGTCCTCTCTGGTAAGGAACCAAATTATATTGTAGTTTCACCTCATGAGATGGAGACATTGGTTTTGGATCATCTTATATATATTATATAAGGCATAACATGATTATCACATGGGGTAAGGCTATAGTTTAACATTATTTTCTTAGGAAGATGGTTTTGGGAATCATCTCATATTTATCATATGGGAATCCAATGTTTATCGCATAGGGTGAGGTTATAGTCTTATTACATGTTCAAAGGGTGTTGAGATTTACTGTTTGAAGTCATACATCTCATACTAGACATTAAAGTGAAGTGATTCTTGAGGAAATTGGAATTGGGGGGAGGTTTGATGCACTTCCCATCCATGGTGATAAATGATTATGCATCATTGGAGTATACCTTAATAATTGCATAATGCCCTTTCCATACAGGATCAAGTCTTTTTGGCTTCTTTCAAGGTATCATTGGTGTCCTGGGAGACAATATCAAATCACCCTAAAGGAAGGAGTGGAGTTGCACCATTTTATTGAATTCTCATGACATCCAGTTCTACTTCCCTTCCAGGTTATTAAACTCCTAGATCATGTTTTACTCGATAGATTCTAACTTTCCTACATGGAAATAAACATTCTTATCTAGTACCAGATGAATGTAACCATCCATTTGAAGAAATGGATATTGAACCTCTATTGGTAGAACTTTTTTTCCCATACACCAATGAGTATGGGGTCTCCTTGATTAAATTTTGATTCATCAACTGATATTCCCATCGGGTGTTAAGTATCTTATCTTACCAACCCTTCTTATTCTATCCTACCATATTTCTGAGGATATTAGAGAGGGTCTCATTGAACTTTTAAATCTACCCATTAACCTATGAATGATAGTGAGATGTTTAGTTAAACTAGATGTTATACTTGGCGTATAACTTCTTTATCTCAATGGCTATAAATTATGTTTCATTTTTTATTAGAAGGGTGTGATTAAATCAAAACTAATGCATGATATAGGACTTCACACACTCTATCACTAACTGGTTCTTGACCTCTTTGAGGGGGATGGCCTCCAACCACATTAGATAGAATATGTTCCAGTTATACTGTACCTTATCAATTTATTTTTTACTAGAAGGTTGGGAATGATAATATCATGTACCCATATGAAAATGGGTTATCAGTACATGGGGTTTTGGAGATTCCTTGGTGGTTTATTTAAAAACATAGATCATCTTTTCCGGTATTTTTTTGATTTTTTACGGAGTTTTTGAGTAAAGATGAGTTTCTGGAAATTTTTGATGTACACACTGTGTACTTTATGAGTACACACCGTGTACCTCCTTGCCATTGAAGGCCATGTTCTGGCCATGTAGAGGCCACACACACGACCCTGTAAGAGTGTTTGGAGGATTCCTAAAGCAGAGTACAGAAAAGGCGAGTACACGCCTTGTACTCCACAAGTACACACCATGTACTTTATTTATTTTCATTAAATGGACTGGGGTCGCGTCTAACCCCCCAAAACAACTTCTTATATGTTTCGTTCAACCGAGAGAAACCATACGACGCTGAAACTTCTCCGAGCCGCTAAGCCTCCATATGTTCTCCGAATCGACCATTGTTGATTGCGTTCGAACTGCAATGGTAAGCTCTTATTTATCCTAGGGACTTGATTTCCAATTCATCTACTATTCCATGTTATCGTGGGTTGAACGTTTTAGAAGTTATTGTAGATCTATGACATTCTACGATGATTCAATCCTTGTGGTTCAAGTATACTGATCTCCTAACGTCAAGGTAGGTGTTTTGTGCCATTCTGTAGGATGTCTTTGAGTATTTATGTTCAAATTCCACCAATACCCTTGAACGGGGAACTAAGTGTTTCATATTTTTCCTAGTTGTTTGCATTATTTTATTATATGCATGAGTAAAAGTTATTGTTTGTGAATAGGGTAATTTACTGTGCTTTGGATGTTTTTCCCATGCATGTTTTTTCTGTTTATGACCGTTTGGTCTAGTTTTACCAGTTAAGCTATTTCCAGTTCCATGACAAGTGTTGTAGGATGGAGTGTTCTTTCTCGAACATGATGAGATGTAGTATAATTCTAGCCAAGTTGTTCTTGAGGTTACATGGGCCGTTACGCGATGTGATACTTGCTGACTTTACACAGGGCTATGAGAACCTATTGTAGTTGACCATAGGGAGAATGGATGTAAGGGATTATCTAGAATGTCTTTATAATACTATATGAGACCATAGTGTGTAATTGACATTGAGTGCTTTCTCAGGGTGTCTGTAGTTCCTCGACGCGGGCCATAGGTGGAATGAGACATTGAGTGCTTCCCCAGAGCGCCTTTAGTATAATACAAGACTTAAGGGGGAATTGATGGTGAGTGCTTCCCCTGAGAGTCTATTCTTTAGCTGAACCAGACGAGTGAGATTGTTTGTGCCTCCCAAAGGATTCCTAGTACTCTTAGGTTGAGTCGTAGGGGTTAGGCTGTGAGAACTACCCAGAGGGTTACCTATTTGTTTTAATTGATTGAGTGGTTTCTTACTTGTTTGTAAATTATATGCTAGAAACCGTGGATTGTTTTCTACTGAGTAATTTCTATTTACTACTTTCAATACTTTTACCTTTCATATACTCACTGACTATTAGGCACAGATCTTCAGGTGGTTGCGTACTGGGATTTTGTTTCACACCCAGTTTGGTTCATGCTTTTGGGCCCAAATAGATTATATTGTTGTAGGTATAGATAAGGGAAAGCACTCTTCTACTTTAGGTTCTTGATTTCTGTAGAGATGGAGAGCATGGGACCAGTCTTATGCTTGGATGTTGAGGAGCTGATTATTTATTTCATTGTACTTTGGTTTAGTACGGTTGTTTTCCAACATTGTGACTTGTCTTCCTGCTTTCCTATACTTATGTATCACACATCATTTATATATATATACTCCATTTGATTACACTTTTAGTCTTCTGCTGTTGACTCTTGTATGGGTGTTTACTTCATCCGATACGGCTTTTGTTTGTCTTCCACTGTGTACTCTGCAAATGAGGGCATAATTTCCCCATCATCACACCCAAGGCCTTCATTGCTAGTCGGCAGCATCTGGCGTTCGGGGAAATGTGCTTGAGGCCATGTGACCAACCGGGAACAGGGCACCCCTGGGTGGATTCTAGAACCGAGAAGTTACAAAGTGGAATTATAGGAATTGTTTTCTCTTGAGTTATTGTTTGGAGCCTTTAGCCAGGGATAGGACGAAATAGGTACTTGGTAATAAGCTGTTCCCGGGAGTGGCTAACATGTGTGCAAGGAAATGCCATACTACCTTGTTTATTACAATTTTATTGGTTTGCAAATTTTACAGTTGATTTGATTTCACCATTGGGGGATTCACATGATTTGTGCTATTACCGTTGATGTTATTGCGGTTCTATTTCTGTCACAATCCGATGAGTTGAGGGTATGCCATCTCAGGTATCATATAAGTTCTTGTTAGAAATAAAATTCCATGCTTTCTTTCCATTCCATCTAGGATGAATTAGTGATTAGATGTTGTTGTGATAGACATTGTGTATATTATGCATTCTGTTGTGATAGATGCTTTGATAGAATCCTTTCTGTTTGATAGGGAACATGTTAGTATAGTGCTTTTATTAGATAGAAGCCAAACTTTGGTTATTTAGGTGTTATGGTCCCTAATGGATCAGAACATGGTTGATCATTGAATTTTTTCCCTTATATATGACATATATAAGATTCCATGATTTTATTCGTGGGGAGTATGGGCCCTCACGGGTCGGAATTTGGCACCTTAAAGCTTGTTTTTATGTGTTTTCTGGGCTCTGGTGCAATTCTGAGGCTACTATCCAGAAAAACCCAGAATACACTACGTGTACTTTATGAATACATGTCATGTAGTCTATATTTGTGTCACTGACTATGCGAGCATGGAAACAGGGTGGTAAAAAATATTGTAGTAACACATCGTGTACTAGTTTAGCACACCGTGTAGTATGAAATAGTTACCCTGACCGTGTCACGAACAACACAGGTCATGTTATCTTTTAACTTACATGGCGTGCCTGAATTTTACACGCCGTTAAGTCTAATATAGGTACCCGGTCATGTCACGAACAACATGGGTCTGTGATACCCTTTCTTGTACACATTGTGTCCTTCTGGAACACGCCGTGTAGTGTCAGTTGTGTGTCAGGCTGTGTCATAAACAACACGGGCCAGGTGAGGCTTGTTGAGTACACGTCGTGTCTACCTTGAACATGCCGTGTAGTTTTGTCATAGGAGAGCCGTGTGGCTTATCCATGTAGAAGGAATTTGGAAGGGGAAGGGGTTTTAGGCACACACCATGTGTTGGGATAACATGCCGTGTGTTTGGGGTGTTACACAACCAGTTTTGGAAAATTCACATGCCCATGTAAAATACTTAAGGGAACACGCCGTGTAGTATTTAGAAACATCATGCAGTCATGTTTTGTAAATTTTGAATGCTTTCGTCCCCCTGTTCCCTTCTCACGCTCCTAGTTTTCTGTCCTTAGTAATGTGGCATAAAGTTTATGTGTGACCTTTCAGAGTCATGGAACTGATACATCCCTCAGTTGTATGCCAGTTGCTAGGCGGTGATCACACACCATATATGAGTGGTTAGGGGCTTCCTGAAAATCCTCCTGTCGTACCAGTCTTGGAACCAGCCATTATACCTGAGACATAAGATGATGCATAGTTTAGGGAGGTCTTTCTGAGGATGATACAGACCTTCCAGGGAGCTTCGTCTTCTTCCATGTCTATGGATGACTTGACGCAGGTTTTCCAGTAGCGGCATCCTCCCACCTTTTCAGGGGAAGGAGGACCGCAGACTGCAAAGTCAAGGCTAGAATACATACTAACAATCTTCAAGAATCTGGAGACGCCTCCAGAAAGGCAGGTCAAGATCTCTACATACATGATATGAGAATCCACCAAGTGGTAGTGGGATATGACCTCACAGGCGGGTCTTCAGAATGTTATGGCGTGAGAGGAGTTTCAGCGTGTCTTTTATGACTACTTCTATCCGAAGACCCTGACGGCCGACCGAGCCCATATGTTCATGAGCCTAGAGTAGAGTAATCTTTCTGTCATGGAGTATTATTCTTGTTTCACCATGATTCATTGTTTCACACCCCCTCCATAGCGGAGATGGGTTGTTCTTGGAAAGGATGTTTTAGGATGGTCTTAGACTGGAGATCCGATCACAGGTGAATATCTTCAGGTTGACTTACATCGCTTCCATCATCAGCTAGGCACTGATTGTAGATCGCAATATGAGATATTCTGGACCTGAGATCCAGGGCAGTTCCGCTTATAGAGTTAGTTCTCCACCAGATGATAGCATGAAGCACCATACAGAGTCTTTGCGCAGTGTTCCGAGGTAGCGAGACACATCTTCATGTAGCCATGTGGTATGCCTCCAGAGTGGAAGGGTTGGGAATATGAGACTATAGTTCTAGAGAGACCCAGTGGAGTGCCGATCTTGCGGAAAGATGGGCCACTTTCCACGCTTCTGTTAGGTTTTCTCACCATCAGCTGGAGATATGGGTTTAGTCATGACTCCTCGTTCAGGAGTAGCGCCACCAGTTTCTCACCAGTCTAGGAACTGGAGATCTTCCAGCCATTCGGGCCGAGGTGGAGGTTGAGGCCATGGTGGTCAGTCACTGGTATTTTAGTGATAGTAGGGTGGGTCAACTTAGAGCGGTCAGGCAGGGACAGAGGGTCGTGGAACAAGTCAGGTTTTTGTAGTGGAGCAGACCCAGTAAGAGAAGGATCTTGGACCCTCTACAGTTCGAGGTACGATCTTAGTAGACTCAGTTTTATTTTCTCTACTTTTCAAAACAGATTATTCCCATATCTTTATCCATGTTTATATTTTGGAGAGCCTTGGGATCTGCATATTTTCCTTTACCGATACTTTTACTCTAGACACACCGTTGGGGACTAGGACGGCTTGTGTACGTCAGTGCAAGGAGTTATCCTTAGAGGTGGTTGGGGATTACATTCTATGGGAGCACTATGTCCTAGAGATGACAGGCTACGATGTAATCCTAAAAATTTACTGCCTAATTCACTTCCATATAGTCGTTGACTATTTTCTCCGTAGGGTGAGTTTCACATCACTAGAGGGTGGATATTTTCTTCATAAGGATGAGTGTGATGTCCGAGCGAGTAGACCGGGTCCAGAGCATCATGGGTTGGGGACAGTTACAACCCAGATTTCTAGTCTTTATCTGGATGGCCTGGGGACATCATAGATAGACTTTCCTCCAATGGTGGATCGTTTCGGAGAAGCCTTTCCAGGGAAATTTTCAGGTTTTCCTCTGGAGCCTGAGGTATAATTTCTTATTGAGCTCATTCTAGGAGAGACACCAGTTTCCATTCCCCCTTATAGGATGGCTACACCTGAGGTACATGATCTCAATAAGTAGTTGTAGGAGTTGCAGGTAAAGGGTTTCATCCGACCTAGTACTTCACGTTGGGGTTCACCTATTCTGTTTATGAAGAAGGAAGATGGTACCCTCAGGATTAGTGTGGATTATCGGAATTGGAACCAGTTGATGGTCAAGAACTGATATCTCTTTCCTAGAATTGATGATCTCTTTGACCAGCTTCGAGGATCACAGGTGTTCTCTAAGGTCGACATGAGATCCAGTTATCACCAGTTTGTCGTCAGACTATTAGATATACCTCTTACCACCTTCATGAGCATGTATGGTCTATACGAATATATGGTTATGTTGTTTGGTCTCATGAATGCACCAATAGTTTTCATAGAACTGATGAACTGAGTGTTCCATCCATACTTAGACTCTTTTGTGGTGGTCTTCATGGACAATATCTTGGTGTACTCTCACATTCGACCCGACCATGCTACCCATATTTAGATAATTTTGAGTACACTAAGCGGGATTCAGTTATATGCTATGATCTCAAAATTCCACTTTTGGATGGATCAGATTCACATCTTGGGCCATGTTATCTCAGAGCTAGAAGTATCAACAGACCCAGAGAAATTGAGAGGTATATTTTTCTATGAGCATCCGAAGAACGTCTTTGAGATGAAGAGTTTTCTAGGGATGGCTAGAAACTAAAGACGCTTCATACAAGACTTTTCACGCTTAGCAGCACCGCTGACAGGTCTAACCAGGAAGGGTGTGAAGTTCTTATGGTCAGAATCCTGTGAGTTAGCCTTTTAGGAGCTGAATGGGAGGTTGACTTCAGCACTGATACTATTATTTCTAGAGACATGAAAGAGCTACACTGTCTTCTGTGACGCTTCAGGTATCGGGCTAGAAGTTGTGCTTATGTAGAGAGATGGATTCATTGCGTACGAGTCATGACAGTTGAGGCCACATGAGAGGAACTACCCGACAAATGATCAGGAATTGGCAGTTGTTGTTCATTCCCTACACTACTGGAGAAATTATCTTCTGGGAGAGCATTATGTGGTTTTCAC
Organism: Viscum album; assembly: GCA_963277665.1. Taxonomy (NCBI): domain Eukaryota; kingdom Viridiplantae; phylum Streptophyta; class Magnoliopsida; order Santalales; family Viscaceae; genus Viscum; species Viscum album. The sequence goes on along the minus strand of OY728119.1, from coordinate 1,316,870,543 downwards.
TGACCCAAAAAGGCTCAAGTACATCTTCACTCAGTGTGATCGGAATCTGAGACAGCACATGTGGGTTGAGTTTCTGTAGTCCTTTGACATTGGGATTTCCTGTACACCTAGGAAAGGCAACGCTGTGGCTGATGCGTTGAGCAGGAGGACACAGTTATAAGAAGTTCCGGAGTCTAGTATTGAGTTGAAGCTTATGGATTTTTTCTCTGAGATGCATTTGTAGGTGCATGATAGATAGGGACAAACTTTTCTATATTTGGTAGCTGTTACCTCTACACATCTTGATCGGGTACGAATGAGGAATATATTAGATTCTAAAAGTCTATTCATGTGGGAAAGTGTGTCAAGAGTGTACCCTATACTTGGATGGACCATAGGCAAGAATGAGATCATGAGTTTCCAGGGATGTGTTTGTGTTCCAGCAGACATACGTGAGGAGCTGATGCATGATTTTCATTCCTTAGTTTGGACAGTTCATCCTGGTGTCACCAAGATATATTGTGATCTTCACCACCAGTATTCGTGGATAGGTATGAAGAGGGATATTTCTGGTTTTTTCTTGAGATGTTCCACTTATCATCAGCTGAAAGCGGATAATCAGGGATCAGTAGGTCTTTTGCAGCAGGTACCCATTACGTAGTGGAAGTGGAACAATGTTGTGATGGACATTGGGACAGGTTTTCCATGTTCACCTCGTGGGAATGATGTTGTATGTGTCGTCATTCACAGACTAACTAAGGTTTCTCACTTCTTGTCGATCAAGGATACCTTCATCATTGATGAGCTGGGGCAGTTGTACATCCGTGAGATTGTGCGCCTGCATGGAGTTCCACACACTATCGTTTCAGACAGGGATGCACGCTTTAACTTTCAGGTCTGGTAGGTGCTACATATAGCTTTGGGTATGCAGGTGCTTCTGAGTACAACCTACCATCCTCAGACAGATGGCCAGTCTGAGCATATGATTCAGGTGCTTGAGGACATGCTCCGAGCATGAATTCTGGATTTTGGTGGTTTTTTGGAGAAGCATATACCTCTTGTTTAGTTTTAAAACAATAATAGTTTTCAAACCACTATTCAGATGGTACCATACGAGTCTTTGTACAGCAGGCCATGTCGATCACCCTTATATTGTCTTGTGGCTGGAGAGGCAGCTTTGATGGGACCTCGTCTTGATCATGAGACCACAAAGTAGATAGAGTTGATTATGAAAAGTATGGCTACTACACAGTCCCGTCAGAAGTCTTATGCTGATCAACGGAGATGACCTCTAGAGTTGGAGGTCGCAGATTAGGTTTTCCTACATGTCACACCGAGTTTGGGGCACAGGAGGATTAGGAGACAGTGTAAGCTTTCACCGAGGTACGTCAGACCGTTCGAGGTGTTGGAGAGAGTTGGTCCGGTTGCCTATCGGTTTCAGTTACCTTAGAGGTACCAGGATATGAACGACATTTTTCACATTTCTTAGCTCTGACATTACATTTCAGACCCATCTCATGTCCTTTAACCTAAGGAGGTTAAGCTTGATGTGGATGCATAGTTCGAGGAGCATCCTATCTGGATTGCTGATGGCGGTACAAAGGTCCTCTGTGGCTGATCTGTTCCTCTGGTACAAGTGATATGGCAGTATGGGCGGGTACAAGATGATACTTGGGAGATGGAGGCCGATGTGCGAGCACACTGGCCGGAGTGGTTCATGGTTTCTTCTTCTACGCCGCACTAGGGATATTCAGGGATGAATTTTTTTAAGGGGGGATGTTTGTAAGAACCCAGATCTTCTGTTTAGGTGTGTATTTTCTTTTTCTAGATTTTTTGAGTAAAGAGTATTTTATTGAAACTTTTGAAGTACATGTCGTGTAACTTATGAGAACACGCCGTTTACCTCTTTACCGCTGAAGACCGTGTTCTGGCCGTGTAGGGACCACACACACGGTCGTGTAAGAGTATTTATAGTCCACTTAATGTGGAGTATGGAAAAGGTGAGTACACGCTGTGTACTCCAAATGTATAGGTTGTGTACTTTATTTTTTTCATTAAACAGACCAGGGTCACATCTAACCCCTAAAAACGTCAACTTCTAGGTTTCGTTCGGCCGATAGAAACCATACAGTGCCCCAAACTTCTCCAAGCCCTAGAGCCTCCATCTCTTCTCCGAATCGACCACCGTTGATTGAGTTAGAACCGAAATGGTAAGCTCTTCGTTCTCCTTGATCCTTGTTTTCCAATTCCTCTTCTTTTTCAAGCTATTGTGGGTTGAACGTTTTAGTTGTTTTTGAAGATGTTCGACATTTTAAGGTGATTCAAGACTCGTGGTTCAAGTATAATGATCTCCTAACGTCATGGTAGGTGGTTTGTGCCTTTTTATAGGAAGTATTTGTGTATTTATGTGAAAATTCCACCAATACCCTTGAACGGGGCATTGCGTGTATCCTGTTATTCCCTTGTTGTTTGACTTATTTGCTTTTATGCTTGAGTAGATGTTATTATTTGTGAATAGGGTAATTTACTGTGCTTTGGATGTTTTTCCCAATCATGTTTTTTCGGTTTATGATTGTTTGGTCTAGTTTTACATGTTAGTCTATTTCCAGTTCCATGCCTAGAGTTGTAGGATGGAGTGTTCTTTTTATTACATGCTGAGATGCTGTAGAAATCTAGCCAAATAGCTCTTGAGGTTACTTGGGTCATTACGTGATGTGATACTTGCTGACTCTACACAGGGCTGTGAGAACCTATTGTAGTAGACAATAGGGAGAATGGACGTATGGGCTTCTCCAGAGTTTCTTTATAATATGATGTGAGACCACATGGGGAATTGACGTTGAGTGCTTCCTCAGAGTGTCTATAGTTCCTCGACATGGGCCATGGGGGGAATGAGACGTTGATATCTTCCCCAGAGCACCTTTAGTACGATACGAAACTATAAGGGTAATTGACAGTGAGTGCTTCCCCGGATAGTCTATTCTTTAGCTGAACTAGAGGGGTGAGACTGTGTGTGCCTCCCAGAGGGTTTCTAGTACTTGTAGGTCGAACCATAGGGGTTAGGCTGTGAGAACTACCTAGAGGGTTACCTGTTTGTTCTACTTTCCTATGTGGATGCTTACTTGTTTGTAAATTATATGCTAGAAACTGTGGATTGTTTGCTGCTAAGTACAAATCTTTTTACTACTTTCTATAATTTTACCTGCCATATATACCCTGGCTGTTAGGCATAGATCTTCAGGTGGTTGCCTATTGGGATTTTGTATCACACCCTGTTTAGGTCATGCTTTTGGGCCCAAAGAGATTATATTGTTGCAGGTATAGACAAGGGCAAGCACCCTTCTACTTATGGTTCATGATTGTCATGGAGATGGAGAGCATGGGACCATGCTTATTCTTGTGATGCTGAGAAGATTATTATTTGTTTCTTTGTACTTTGGTTTAGTACAGTTGTATTCCAGCATTGTAACTTGTTTCGCTACTTTTATAGACTTATGTATCATGCATCATTTATATATGTGCTTCATTTGTTTACACTTTTAGTCTTCTATTGTTTACTCTCTTATGGATGTTTACTACTTCTGCTATTTCTTTTGTTTATCTTCCGCTATGTACTCTGCCAATGAGGGTATAGTTTCCCCATTATCACACCCAAGGCCCTCGCTGCTAGTCGGAAATCTCTGGTGTTTAGGGAAATACGCTTGACGCTATGTTACCAACTGGGTACGGGGCGCCCCAAGGTGGCTTCCAGAACCAGGAAGTTACAATTTATGTTAGTAGTTGGCATGGATTTGGCAGACATGGAACCTCTTAGTGAATTCATTGTCATCATCGACTATCATGATCCGAAAGTAACCCAATATCCCAATCTTATGGGAAAGTTTTAATCCCACTTTATGGGACCCATGTGACCAAGTGTGGACATTTTACATGAATTGAGGGACCTCATTTCCTTAAATTATTCAAAGGAGTATTCTATCGAATCTATTTATATACAGGGTATGCCCAAGGATGGGACCATCCTGGAGGGTATATTTCCCCACACACTAATAGATTTTATCACACTCATCTTAGTCTTTGAGGATACAATTTCATTAAAGATACTCGATGAATTGAGTCATCTAATCAGGTGTTTCTTTAAATGATAGGAGTTTTATGAATCTTTCTACAAAAGTTATAGATGCCAACTTATTTACCTTCCTATCATCATCATCAAAAGATTGGGGTCATTGAACCTTCAATGAGACACATGAGTGACTATGTTATTTTGGTCAGGTCCAACAAGATATTTGGTTAGAACTGCCATGAAGTAGCTCGATCATTCTATGATCGGGGAACATGAGTCACCTCCACATGATAAGGTAAATGGTCTATTAAGTCATTAGTTAACTCTTGAAAAGGAACAAGCTCTTTTTTTCTGACGAAACGGTCATAATTTATCTTCATGGTCACTTATTTAGAGTCTTTCATCAAATTTATGCAGTGGACATCAATCCCAAGGTCCCAATCAAGGCCGATGATAATATCCAGATCTTCTTGCCTTGTTATTGTTGAACCTTCTAAAAATTAATTAGAATAGAAATAAGGCATGTGTGGATGTGATGAAGATAGTCCCAAGGCCCACTCTATTGAGTTTTGGTTTTTTGATTCTTCTTCAAATTAGACTATATGGGGAACCATCAAAATTAATCTACTAGCATTCCATAGTATAATCTATTAAAATGATGAACTCATTTAGGAAATCGACATGAAAGGGTAGTTCCCCAGGGGTCTTATACAAAATTAATTTTTTCCCATTTCTTATCCCATAAAATCTTTCTGCGGGGAAAACCTGATATCATGTTGTTGGAGCATTACTGACCATAGATCCAATCTGATTTTAATAATGATGAATTTTAGGATATACTTTAGCATATTTATGTTAGACACCAATAATATATCATGGAGTCACACATAGTGTCACAACTTCTTGACCAGAAAAACCAGGGTGTGGAAACTCTTTTCATTGGGGAAATATATGGTCATCGTGTCATGGAGCATGAAATTAATATAATATATTTTATTTTCTATTCCATAATTATTCTTATGAGATTGTAGGTAATCCTGGGACATCTCCATGGTGATCACATAAATGACCAGAGGATTCACTATGAAGGGTAAAATCAAGATTAAAGGATGTAGAATATATATTATAATTTTCTTGAATGTGGTATTATAGTCTTCATCCCATTGGTATATGATGAATTTATTTATGATACATGGGAAAGACATACACTATCTAGTGATATTAACAATGAATTGGTAGATATAGTCCATGTGTCATTGAAATCCTTGAAACATAGAATGATTGTGTAGAGGATACTTATTTTTTATAGTTATGATCATCTCTAGATCGATCTCAATGCCTATATACATGATAATAAAGCTTAAAAATTTATATGGGTAACACTAAATAAACAATAAAAGGTTTTAATTTTTAGGTGATGGGAGTATTAGAGGTTGAAAACATTCTCAATATCTTTGATATGGTCTTAAATTAGGTTGGATATAAACACCAAATCCATTATTTTTCACTCCATCAATATCCCCATTAGTTTTTTTGATGATATAGTGCATGGGATGCTGGTAGAAAGCTTCAACATTATATAGATGAAATGAAAAAACCAAATAGCATATGTTTGGATGGGATTCTCCAATAGGGGTGGCCTTATCATTCATAGGGTTCATTTGGATCTAGTTATAACTAGAATATACATCTATAAAAGAGATTGTTTTTAAAACATCCTTGAAAAAAACTAGTAGTCTTATTGTCAGAAGGGGAAAATTGTCCTTTGGGTAGTGGTCATTCATCAACTAGAAGTTGGTGTAGAATCTGATTGGCCCATTATTCTTCCTAACCTAGAAAATATTGGTTACCACATCGGGTAATGATCCTCCTTGATGAAGATATCCTTCTCTATCATGTCATATTTATCCTCGAACATTGCACAATGATAAGGATGAATCTTCCTAGGAGATTGTTATAACCAATAATGGATCTCTAGGTGGACAAGGTGATGAAAGAAAACACTAGGATCGATCCCTAGAATTTTCGTGTTGCTGTAGTAGAACATTTCATGGTTGAAATTAAGGAAATCCACAAATGGTTTCTATTACTTCATATACATGATTGCACTGATCATTATTGGCCTTAAGTCTTCCTCTATGCTGAGATTTATCTAGGTCATCTCATCGACCGTGGTGGAGACACCCTCTGCCAATGTTATAGGGACGTTATAAAAATACACATAATTTTATAAAACACATGGTTTATATGTAACACCTTTAGATTATATAAATTATTCTTTTCAAATTAATTTTAACTTTTTGATATTTTTCAATTCATGAAATACTATATATTGATTTATCTATATGAAGTAACTATGTTTTTCTTTCATTTTCATCAAAAACAAGATAATATTTCACTACAAGAATCAATTATATTAACTTTTTGTACACATATCACTATTTTTATCTCTTGTTGAATGCAATTTTGAGTTCCTTCAATATCTTTCATAACATGCAAGGCTAAGTTTTAACAAACTATAAGTCACTATTAATATTATTATTAACATATTATTATAGTAACTACCTAGCTGTTGGAATGGATGATACGAATAGGATTGAATAAATTGTGAAAATATGATTTAAAAAAGTAAATAAAGGTAATAAGTTTTTTATAAATTAGTACAAGGGAATATAAGAACAATTTGAATACAAAGAAATTACTTTTCTAAGAAAACCAATTTTCAACATAAAAACACATTTTTCTCGAAATAAATTTAAAAAAACTTCTGAAAAATGGTTTCAAAAAAAAAATACATATTATATATTTAATCAATTTTTTTGATAATCATCACATATATTTGGTAGGTTAAAGATTAAAATAAATCAAATTTTGTGAATAAAAATAAGTGTATTTATTAAAGTTAATTTTACTGCCCCTTAATATAGAACCCATTTTAAATATAAATTTAAAAAATTAAATATTTTTTATATGACAAAATAAAAAAAAATTGAAATAAAAAATCAATATTTACTTTGGGTTATTTTTTGATATTTTCTGTGAAGATTCATTTGTTGATGAATAGTGAAAATATTTAATTTTAATTCAAAATTTCTTTTTCATCAAATTTATTTATATTGGTAAATTATATTTTAAATTCGTTCTAAATTTTATTTATATAAAATATATGTCAATTTATCCAATTAGGTTCATTGGTATAAATTTTAAATTGAGATTGGATTTAAAACATCCTAAACTTGTAAACATTTTTTACTAAAAATTTACTATTGCGACACGTCTGCATGGTTAATTTTAAATTAATTTATGACACTTCAGTTATTGGAATTTGAAAAAATAGATTGAATATTTATAACAAGAATAATTTATAATTTATAATATGGTGAACTTAGTTTTTTTAAAAATATTAATGAAGGTGATTAAAATTTATTACATCAATTAAGAGAAAAATTAACTTAACAGATGACTAAACTGAAGACATAAAACACAAAATGACCTAAGAACTTTTCCAAAAAAAATTTATGTTCATATATAGAACCTATACTCCCATTTATATATTCTTTAACATTATTTTATCCCCTTTTAATGTTAAAATGTTTGTTATAGAGTTCTATTTTAAAAAATTTACAAGAACCCCACTCCCCCTCCACTATAAAAAACAACTCACCCCTCACACTTATTCACACCTATAATCACATTGCATAAAAAATAACAAAACTAAATATACTCACAAAATACCTACCAAAATACTAGAAGTATCCCTTTGGGAATAAATTCATCCAAGTAATCCCTTTAGTGAAAACCAAAAGTAGCTACCCAAAGAAGAGGTAACATCCTACCTCAAACTAATTTGTTTTATTTTCATTCACCTCCTTCTATAAATTTTTTTTATATGATTATATAAAAAAATTATTATCCAATATATACTGATATTTTTTCATTTTATGTGTTTTAACTACTGTAACACACACTTCCATCTAATTGGTAATGAATATATCATTTTTGTGTATGACAAACTACCCCTTCATGAAACAATGTTGTTAGTTTTTCCATTACCACACTCATGGTTGGGAATTATAATAGTCACTATGTTTTTATATGATATATATTATATTAAATATTTATTTTATCGATATAATTATTATATAAAACATTCCTTCAAGGTTTTGATTTTGTGTAAATAAAATAACTTCATTTTTGGACCTGTGGACTACCGCCTCTTCAGAGCGATGTGATTCATTTATTATTTACAAAGAACTTATTTAGGATGGGTTTTATAAATTTATATTTTATATATGAAATAATAATTAAACTTTAAGGATATTATATATATATATATATATTTAATTTACATTCTTTCCTTAAATACGACAATAAAATGAAAACAACATTCATGCGTACGTACAACCTACCTTATCCATGAAAGCTGTATTCTATTTCATATTTTTATATTTAATTAAATATTATAAATTAATATATACAGAATATATATATAATATTTATTTCTTGTTTTAAATTCTATAAAAAAGTAAATCACTCTCTATGTAATAGGATCCAGAATAACATGTCAAAACATGTTCAAAAAACAAAACAGATATTAACCAATGCATAACATTAACACAGAATTGATAATAACTGGGTTGTATAAATAAATATAGGGTATTATATATAATAATATGGTTCTTTGGTATATTTATAATAAACTTTTATTTAATGTACCATATTTCTGAATGAGTATGAATTAAGTGAAGACTTAAGGTAAGGGGATTTCTAGCCTCACTTTTATTTCAGCGAGACTTATGCCTTATTCACCACTCATTTATTTTAAGTGGCTTATATAATGACTATTAATGTATTATATTACTCATATAATACAATTTATGGGTATTTACATATCAATTTTATGATATTACATTGATGGAATTTATGTCTCAAAAGTTAGCATATCGTTAAATTTTTTTTTCTCAATTTTCCTTATTCGAGAGACATACCATGTTATGCACCAATAATTTTCTATGGGGTGTATATAAATAACATTTAAATTTCATTTCATTTAACTCCATATATTAATATATTTTATGCTTCAGTTATTTTTATTCATTCATTTGGTTTTTGATTGAATGTTTCTAAATTAGTAACAATTTGTTCTTATAATCTCATTGTTTATCGGAAATGTTTATGATTATACTACCATTGATGAAATATTATAATACATATCTATATAACACTCATTAATATCTATATAAAATGGTAAAACATGATATATTCATGTATTATTACCATTTTTCACTCATTGGAACTTAAGATAATAAAGAAAAGTTTTTTATGAAAATCTATCTTTATTTCTACTTTTGGTTAGAAATCTGGGTTCTTTCAAAAATAGGTTTTCTAAAATTGTTTTAAAAAATGTTTTAATATTATAATATGATTTATAAAAGATATATTTACCAATTAATTATCTTTTTTTAAATTTTTTTTTAAAAGTAATATTCATTTCTTTTTCTGATCAATCCACTTTTTTAAAATTGTAAGTTGAAAAAGGAATGTTCAACATCTAAGATCTTACCCACCATCATGACTGTAATTTTTTTAATGCTTACATTGTATGTTTTAAAATTTATTTTTTAATGAAATTTTTTTCCTAATATTATTGAAATTTTTTATTTAAAAAAATTAAATGAAAAATGTTTTTTAAAAATTGTTTTTTGTTTAAAAGTTTCATTAAATTATTCTAGATATCCCATTTTATGTTTTCAAATGGATGTTTTCTAATAAAATGATTTAAATGATCTAAAATATGATTTTATTAGTTTTAAAATCTAGTTTCAAAGATAAATTGCTTAGAAAAATTCATGATTTGTTTATAAATTTCCAAGGAAAAATGGTTTTCATGCTTATTTGATATGTTTTTAGGAAAATTGTGTTTTGAAATGGTTTCGTGATTTTTTATAAGTTTAAAGGGAAAAGGTTTAAAAAAATCAATCTTGGTTTTTATGTTTTAACGGAAAAAAAATTCGTATTTTTTTAAATATTCTTTTTTATGTTTCAAAGAAATTTTTTTTCCAAATGTTTTCAAACATCTTTTATATGTTCTTAAGGAAACTTTTCTTCAAAATATTTCCAATATTATTTTATATATTTTCAGGGAAAAGGGTTTTTAATTTTTTTCATGATTCTTTTATTTGTTTTTAAGAAAAAAATGATTTAAAAAAATAAAGCTTCTTTATATGTATTCAAAGTTATATTAAAGGAAAATGGTCATAAAAATGTTTTATTTTTAAAAAAATGTTTTTAAAATTTTAAAGAATATTTATGCAATGAAACTTTTTTAAAATATATTTGAAATTTATTTTCCATCTAAGATAACATCTATTTGTGTTACTCATTACTTTATAGTATATAATCCAAAGCTTCTACTCATATTCTTTATTTTCATAGATTATGTTTTAATTAATTTTTTTTTCAAACCCATTTATTTTTCATATATTATATATTTATGAAACCCACTTCTTTTCACACGTTATGATTTGATGAAAATATTATGAAACTAGTCTCTTTTCCACATGTTTTGATATGATTAAAGGTTTATGATACCGATTTCATTTCATGGGTTATGATATGTTTTCTTATGATTTTGTGGCACTCATGTTGATTTAATTATTAGATGGGTGGGAGCTATAACTCCCTAAAATGCATTGGGTAAAAATTTATATCTCATGAGATAGACATGGATGGAATGGGGAGAGAACCTAGTTCAGTAAAGTATATTTTCAGCTAATATGGTCTTGAGAGTGAGCCGTGACTACTAATATGGTTATGGGAATGAACCATGACAACCATGATGGTATGGGGAGTGAACTCATACTACCAAGATGACCTTGGAAACTATACCTGGAATATTATGGAAAACATTTTATATGTGTATGTATCTGTCACAAATTATATTTATTATTCCTATGTTATCATCTCATGGATTAGTCTCTTTATTCTCTTATGATTTATGTCTTATGAACTTCCAATATTTTTTCCATGAGTCATTTATATGACCATTGATATACAGGGTTTGATTTCAAAAAGTCATTCTCATGTTCTCATACCATTATTCTCATGTTTTTCTTATTTATATTCTTTGTTTACCCTTACTTAGCATCTGAGGTCACCCCTTTCTTGTGTTTCCTTTCCCCTGGTTATGAATAATATTTTTATGTAGATTTACTAAATTGTAATATCTTTTTTGTAAATAAATAATATCATCACCAAGCTGTAAGACTTTTTTTCCAAGTATCCAATGATACTAAACTATTACATTCCTTGGGAATGTATTTTTTAATGTATTTAATTTTAATATTAATTGATTTAATAACCATTTATGTTAATCTGGGATCAGTATTATTAATATCAAAGGAAAGGATTAGTTAAACTTTGAAAAATTGAATGAGAAAACATTAGTGAGATCCCTATAGAAATTTCTAAGGATTTATCTATGGATTTATCTAAGGATGAGTTTGAGGATAAGTTAATATTTAGGAAAATGTACTTGATTGTTTTTAAATGATAGAGTGATTAGTTTCATAGAAATACATCCCATTCTGGATACTACAATAGTACGTGGATCTGGAACAGATATAAATTGGGGTATTAACCATGAAAACAACATATTTAGCTAGACTCGATTGAGAACTAGTTCATAACAACGATCCTTGATTTACATTTGGTTTGACACTCATAGAGGTATACTATATGAATTAAAAAACTATTTATGAACCATAATAAAGAATTAAAATAGAGTATTACTATGAATAACCTAGTATAAACCTAATATTTAATATATTAAAGAAGTATATGTAAAGATATAGTCATCCTATAAGGGTTTTTTATTGATTGTGATGTTTTCTACTATGAGAAATGATTTTCGTGCTATGATTTTTGGTTTTAGTCAATGGTCAGAAACAAAATGAATTGTGTTAAAATTGGATGTGATGAGAAATTTTATGATGATATGTCAAATGGGATAATCATTGGAGTAAAAGACATTGTGATCATGCCTATTAAGTTTTCATGGAACATAATTAACAACATATACATTAATAAACTCTCACACTCACCATGGAAGATATGGAATGATTTTTCACGAATTATTAAAATGGATACCCTAGAGGAACGAATATTTGGTTTCAAATATTTCATGATTGCGGTAAGAAACTCCTCTGTGAATGTCTCAAATGAATATAAATATTTCTTAATTGGGGAAAAGAAAGAAATAGTAATGTTACTGTAAAGGAAAAAATGAATAGTTTACTTAATGAAATAGATGGGAATATTAGCCTCCATAATTCCTTATAAAAGGTTAAATACTTTATGTGTTGAATGAATGGTCACTATAAAAATAAATGTCCCAAGTTGAAAACTCATAAATAAAATTATAATGGTTTTATGAGTAATGGTTATATAGTTGATGATGATGATAATTCAAATAAAATGTGAAAGGAAAGAGGTATTGAGTGATGGTATGAGTTATCCTTGTTAATGTATTAAGTATAAAATATAATAATCATTTTTTATGTATTTGGATTCAAGAATTATTAATTTTGGAATAAATAGTGATTGTTCAGTTTATGTTTTTCTCTTTGGATTTACAAGAATATATTGAATGGTTTTGGTGGACTAGAAATGTTATTTCTTGGAAAGGTGTCATTTTAACTAAGGGAATATAACCCTTAGTATATTCCTTAAGATTAGAAAATTATTTTAGTATGAAGATTTGTGGTATAAAAATAAGTAAATTGGGTGGTACTGATTACCATGGAACAAATTAAGGATTTTTTTGACCAGTGGTTTATGCTACAATTTGTAAGGTTTACAAAAATTTTGGATTTAAGGAATGTATCCAATAAAATTTGGCATAATGAAACATGAATCTTTTAAATAAAATTTTGTGGTAATATAGTTTATTTCCATTTTTCAATATAATACATGATAAAGGTATTCACATGTTCGGTATATGAAAAACCATAGATACTTTAAGATACAAGGGGGGTCAATGCTCTGTTGTTTTTGACAAGTTTAGAGACCCTATATAAGAAGTTTTAGACTTCTATATTTCATAAGGGTTATGAAGTTTAACATTTATGGAATGATTTTTTGTTAAATTATTATCTCATTATATAATGATTATTTAAATTTGATAAATTGTGACCACTATTTTTGTGATAAAGATAGATGGAATAATGTATCATTCTATTTATGGATCTCATGATCTGTTAATGTTTCAAGAATGAAAAATTCACGTTTATTTCTTATAATAAGAGATGAAGTGGAAGTTGATCAAGGAAAAACAAATGCTAATGTTGTCCAGAAATCAGGTAAGTATATATTTTCATGAAAATTATTTAACTTTAGTGAAAACGGTCTTGAAACCAAAAAAAAATTATCTTAAATCTTTCAGTTCTAATGAACCAAATGGACCCTTATTTCATTATAGATTTATGTAATTTTGATTTTAAACTTTACCCTAACTATATTCTCTATTACTATCCATTAGATCTTTATAGTTATATTTCTCTTCTATGTCCATATTTTCACTTCCCACCTATGTTATCCTATGTGGGAAACTATGTTGAGTTACTTTGGTTGAGTGTTACGATTCCAGCTTTCCCTTTTTAAAGGATGTTTTAGTATTCATTTTTACGATATAGGTTTCTATTAAATGAACTTTAAAGTATTAAACCCTTGATAACCCGAACAAATTTTAAGGGATAAATTCATTTTAATGGGGGTATAATGTAAAACCACAAGATTTTGAAAAATATTTTTTTTGTAAAATTAATTTTATTTCTTTGATATTTTTCATCCACACAACCCTGGATATAATTTTTTCTTTATTAAATCACTAAGTTTGAAATTTATTATACGCAACAACAAGTTGGTATTCTAATACATGCAACAGTTAGATTAATTTTTAGTACACACAACACTATTTTTGGCATATGCTGCACACAATGCTGGTTTCATTCAATAGCTAATGTAACATGCAAGACTGAGTTTTACCAAACTACACGATACTATTAATATTATTATAAAAATATAACAATGTAGAGAATCTAACTGTTGGAATGGATGTTATGAATAAGATTAACTAAATTCTGAATATATTATTTATAGTAAATATATATAACAAATTATTAGGTTATCAATTAGTATAAGTGAAAGTAATAACTATTTAAATATAAAAAAAATTATTTTTCTAAAAAACAATTTTCTATGTAAATAAATTTTTTTATCTCAATAAATTAAAAAAACCACTTCTGATTAATGTTTTCAATAAAATTTCTATATTATATATTCAATAAAAAATTGGATACTCATCAGAGATATTTTATATATATAACATAAGAATAAATCCAATTTTATGAATAAAAATATGTGTTTTTATAAAAGGTGAGTTTACCCTCATTTAATGGTGAACCAGTTTTAAATAAAAACATAAGACATTTTATATTTTATATTTGAAGAAAATAAAATTCATTTTTTAAATCTATGTATCAAAATTTATTTTGGGTTAATTTTTGGTGTTTTTTTGAGAATGTTTCCTTATTGATGAATAGTGAAAAAACTGAATTTTAATTCAAAACTATTGTTTCACCTAATTTATTTATATAGTTAAATTATATTTTATATTTTATTTTAATGTTTAGTTATGTAAATTATACATAAATTGATCAAATATTGTTCATTTGAACAAATTTCTCATTATAATGGGATATAAAGGCAACCCATTCTTTTAAGCATTTTTTCTTAAAAAACCGAGGGTCTCCACACATCAGTGAGATTAATTTTAAATTAATTATTGAATCTTATATTATAGAAATTTGAAAATAATGTATTAAATATTTTTAATCATTATAATTTTTAACTTCTAATAATTTAAATTTATTTTTTTAACAAAAATATTAGTGGAAGTGATGAAAACTAATTACAATGATTAAGAGAAAAATTAACTTAACAAAGTACTAAAACTTAAACATAATCCCCAAAATGACCTATAAATATTTCCAATATCCATTTTATTTTTATATTTCTACCACATCCTCCATTTTATTTGTTTTTTAAATTTATTGGAGCCGCCTTTCATCGGATAAATGTGTTGGAATTCCCTTTTGAAAAATTACAAGAATTCACCCTCCTTGTTCTCTACAAAAGGCACTCAAACATCCCACTTATTCACCAATATAAATTTATTGATATTAGAAAAATGATTCTTAAATATCCTCCCAACATATATAACTTCATCCTATATTAAAAGTTTTGGTCATAAAGCCATTCAAGGAAGCCCTTTGGAAAAAACCAAAATGAGTCAACCAAAGAAGAGGTTACATACTTCCTCAAGATCCTTTATTTTATTTTCATTCTCCACCTCCTAAAATATTCTTATTCCATGATTATATAACAACCTAAGTATCCTAAATATATTTATATATTTTTATTTTAATGTTTCTATGTACAGTTACACACGCATCCATCTAATAAGTAACAAACTTACAATTCTTGTGTATGATGGACTACTGCCTCACGAAACGATATTGTTTGTTTTTACTTTACCCCCAATCATGGTTTGGAATTACTATAGAAAATATGTTTTTATATTATATATATATATGATATATATTATGTATTTAATATTATTTAATTATTATATAAATTATACCTTCATGCTTTCCATTTTGTAAATAAGATAACTTCGTTTGTGGACATGTGGACTACCACCTCCTCAAAAGGATGTGATTCATTCAAACTATATACTGAACATATTTAGGTTGGGTTTCATAAAATGATATGAAATATATGAAATAATAATTCTATTTAAATGATATTATATTTATATATATATATTTATATATGTCATTTATTTTTTTTCTTTCAATATGACAATAAAATGGAAACAATGTTCATGCGTACGTACGACCTACCATCTCCATGAATAGTATATTCCATTTCATATATATATATATTATATTATTATTATTATATATATATAATATGATATTTATATCATTTTTTATATTTTTTAAATAATTATATTCTGATCAAATTTGTAGGATCAAGATTAAAAAGGCAAAACATGTATGTAAACACGAATATTACCTGAATCATAACATTAACATGGAATTACTAATAACATGTAAAAATAAAAACATATAAATGTTATTATATATAATAATATGGTCATTTAGTAGATTTATAATAAACATATATTTATTATACAATAGTTCTAAATGAGTACGAAGAAATTCAAGACATTAGGTAAGCAGACTTCTAGACTCACTTTCATTTATGTGAGACTTATGTGTTATTCACCACTTGTTTATTTTGTGTGATATATATACTTCCCATGAATTTATTATATAATCAATATATTTATATTTATTAGTATTTTTATATTCACTATATGCTATTTATTTCATAGGGTTTATGGTTCAAAATTTATCAAATCGGTAAAGTAATTTTGTCTCAATTTTCCTCCTTTGAGATACATGCCATGTTATGAACCTATATTTTTATGGGGTGTATATACTTCCCATTTACATTTATTATCATGATTCTCTTTATTTTAATGATATTTTATGATTAATTTAATTATATCCTTTCATGGGGATTATGATAAAATGTTACCAAAGTGGTCATAGATTATTGCTTCAATCTCATCATTTATCAGGATTGTTTACAATTATGCTTCAATTGATGAAATCATATGACACGTCTCTCTAGAAAACTCATGAATTTTATTGTACTATGATTATACATGATTTATTCATGTATTATTACCAATTTCCCACTCTTTAGTACATAATACTATTAAGAAAATGTTTTCATGAAAATCCATGTTTATTTCTCCTTTTGTTCAGAAATATTTATTTTTCAAATCTGTGTTTTCTAAAAATTTATTAAAAATTTATTTCAAATTATAATATAATGTTTAAAGAATACTTTTACCCATGTATTAACTTTTTTAAACAATTACAATTAATATTATTTCCTCTTTCTGTTTAAGGAACTTTTATAAACTTTTACGGTGTAGAATAAATGTTCGGCATGTACGGATATACCCACCATAATGACCATATTTTCCTTGATGCATAATTTATAAGTTTAAAATATTATTTTTTTATAGAAAAACCCTAATATTCATAATTTTATTTTGATTTTAAAATGGGTTTCAAAGAAAAAACTATTTTAAAATTTGTTTTATTTTTAAAAAAGCGTTTTAAATGATTTTTGAAGCTCTCATTTTATGATTAAAAATGGTTGTTCTGAAAGAAAACTATTTCAGTGATCTCAAATATTATTTTATAAATTTTCAAAGAAATATTTAAAGAAATTTTTTTTCAAAACGTTTTCATGAATATTTTATATTTTTATAAGGGAAAAATGGTTTTAAAATGTTTTTAATCGTATTTTATAAGTATTCGAGGAAAAAGTTCTCCAAAACAATTTCAATCTTATTTTATATGATTTGATGGAAAGAGGTTTTCAAAATTATTTTATGAATAATTTATAATTTTTCAATGAAAAAGTTTTCATAAATTTTTTCATGATTCTATTATAACTTTACAAGAAAAATATTTTCAAAATTTTTTAAATCTTGTTTTATAAATTTTTATGGAAAATTTTTTTAAAAATATTTTCAACGATTTTTTATATGGTTTCAAGGAAAAAGGTTTTTAATTTTTTTCTCAATATTATTTTATAATTATCCCAGGAAAAATTATTTCAAAATGATTTTAATATTCTTTATATGTTTTTAAGGTTATATTCTAACAAAATGGCCTCTAAAATATTTAATGTTTTAAAAAATAATTTCCAAAACATAAAGGATATTTTCCATAAGAAATGTTTTTAAAAGATATCTCAAAATAATTTTCTATATAAGATGAAATTCTTTGGTGTTACTCTTTCCTTTGTAGGTAAAATATCCAAAGGTTCCCGTCATATTATTTCTCTGAATGATTTATGTTTTTATTCTATGATTTTTATTAAACATTTTTCTCTTTCGTGGGTTATATGTTTATGAAAACCTCTTCTTGTAATGGGTTACGCTTAAATTAAATGATTATGATACATGTTTATTTTATACACATTATTATATGATTGCATTTTTATGATATGAATTTCATTTCATGGTTTATGACATGAATTATTATGGTCTTTTGTCACTAATATGTATGATTTAATTATTAGATCGGTATGACCTATATATCCCTCCAATGAATTGGGTAAATATTTATATCTCATTAGATAGACATGGCTGGAATGGAGACTAAACTCGGTTCAATAAATGAATTTGTATGCTAATATGGTCTTGGGAGTCAACGTAGACTACTAGTATGGTCATGGGTGTGAACCATGACTATAAATATGGTATGGGGAGTGAACCCATACCACATAGTTGGCCCTATAAGTGATTCCTTGACTATTATGAAAATCATTTTACATGCATATGTGTCTACAAAAAATTCTATGTCTTATTCCTATGTTATGGTTTCATGGATTATGATATTGATTCCCTTAAGATTCATTTCTTATGAACTGCCGATATTTATTACATGACTCATATATATGATCTTTGATATGCATGGTATTAACTTTAAAAGTCATTATCATGTTCTGATACCCTTATACCCATGGTATGATTATGTTTCTTCTTTGTTCAACCTTACTAAGCATCTGAGCTCACCCATTTTTTATGTTTCCTTTCCCCAAGTTAGGAACATTTTTTTTGAAGTAATAATTGTATAAATATTTATGGGAATCATTGAGGATATTTCACCGAGTTAGAATATTTTGTTCTATGTTTTCTAAGACACTAAAATATTATAGTCCAAGGGAATGTATTTTTTTTAATTTTCTAGTTATTCATATAAAATTATAAAATATACAAGTTTTTTAAACCTAGGTATCTATATTAGATGATGGAGGAGACTCTATTGGAGTTGTAGATCTAGTTTCAATATTGTTATTTTCTCTTGAATAAACAGAATCTTTGATTAGGGGTTCATGTTCTACATATACAATGGTGATGACATCTATAGAAAAAAGAACACAATAATTATAACCACAAATAAAAAATTTTATATCGAAGTAATGGTGTAAAGTGGACTTCCATTAAGTCATACCTACCTTCTGGAACTTGCAATGGTTTCTTGGATCAGTGGTCATGGGGAGGATCCCTAAAAATTTTAAAGGATTCAGGATTTCTCATAATGGATGAACTAGTACCATATATAATTATGAGGTAATATATGATCTCTCCTTCTTGGATATAATGTACTAGATTCTCCATTCTACGGTAATGTTATTTAACTAGTGGATCTATAGAATGAACCTTTCATTAAAATACACCCAAGGATCAATAGGAGCAGTTGTCAGATCATTATGGCGTGGACATGATCAACCTTGTTAATATAGAGTTCTTTTCCTTCCCTTTTGTAGTTCCCCACATTTAGGTATTAGGTTTCATAGTAGTTGAATAGAGAATTTTCACTCTATTTTACCCCTACTCAACCTTCGTGGTAGTATTGGAGGCCCTAATGGTATGAAGAAGGGACAACATCATTCAGATAAATCCAAGGCCTTACCAATAGGTAATTATAGATTGTATCCTATAAGACTACCATAAACTCAGTAACTAATAATCGGCCTATGAATTGGGTCTTTAAATATATCTTTTCATGCATTTTATGGTCACACTTATTATACTTATGTATTTTTAGTTTGGAGGGAGTTAGATCATCTTCTATTAACCCTGGCTTATAGAGTGTCAAGGTTGGAATGAGGTTTATTGTAGAGTCAATATCCTTTAGTAAGTGGTATATTTCCACATAATTAAATTTACCTTTTAAATAAAATGGGTGAATCTAACATTGTAATGTTGGAACCCCATCTTATTCAAATAAATAAATGATGGATTAGTATTCGTCTTTCTATGATTTCTCTCTATGGTAGGCCTCAAGGGAATATACCACATTCTCAAATTATAAAGGGATATTTAGGGCCTCAATTGGGGATTAATGAATCTCTTTTGAAAATCATAGAACATCTACTATCAGGAGTCTCACTAGAATAAATGTTATGTGGTCAATCCCATCAAATTTATGAGCAAGAGGAATGATTCTTCCCACCAAGGGTCACTCTATAATAGGGATCACAATAGGTTCCATTGGACGAGGTATTAAGTCCTAGTTAGTACTAACTATAGTCCACAACAAACTGGATGACTTAGTTGGATAACTAGATGGATAAGGCTTTGAGATAGATAGTTATAACTGAGCATAATGCTGATATGGTTGAGTCTCATGATCAAAAATAATTTCTTATGTAGAGGTATTCCCGAAAAAGATTTTTTTGAGGGTTTTCCTATTGAACCCTATGTGAGACTTACTATCTTGTCTTAACAACATGCATAGTTTGTTTTGGACAATTGACTCAGATTCCCATTTTATTAGTCTGTCAGCTTTTTCTCTTTATATTTCATTTTGAAGAGGTACTTGAGGTAAGACTAAGGAATTTCACATCACTAAGTATATTGCATTGATCTACCATCCTAACTATATTCACAAAACCATATTCATATAATTTTGTAGTGGAATATATTAGGACCAAATGAATCCTAGGGCTCTATCATAATTTAGGTTTCATGAAGTCACCAAGAGTGAAGAATTGATTTGGTAATGGTGGGGGACACTGATTGCTTTGGTTTCATTGGTTCCTATTCCTCCGAGATATGGAAGACTACGATACCTATGTGGTGGTAGGTGTGGATGTGGTAGTCACAATTGGATCTAATTTTCTCAAATGGGAAAATATAATTCAATGTGAATGATTATCTATATTATAGGCTATCTAGTTTTTGCACTTATACATACCTCTATCTAGAACCTGTTTCCATTTACAAGAATATTCACCTCCATTATCATGGTAAAAATATATATGTGATACTTGTTCTAAGACATTTCCCAACATAACTATTCAATTATCCACTTGTTCATGAATCCAGTCATTAAATTTGAAACATTCCTTGATGGTATTATAGAGGGCCCTATGGTATGAGTAAAATTTTTTATGATAAGTGAGGTTAGCTTCCTCATGACGTCATTATTTTAGTAGCTTCATGATGTTATTCTCCATTTAAAAAATGATGCAATCTTGAAAATTAATTTACTTAAAGGTGTATGTATTTTCATTAATCTCTAAAAATGGAATCATGGGGTTTTTACCCTCAGAGTGGATTGAATAGAACATTCATGACAAGGATACTCTTGATGAGGATGCGACTCATTAGGCTTGTCCAGTTGACGTGGACTATCCAGAAGAAGTATCTAAATGTGGAAAAGATGTGAAGATTCATCCTAGGAAACAATGATTGTTTTTTCAATAAGAAAAATTACCATAGGTTATGGAAGAGTTAATTATTGTGAAAATTGGTTAGTCTAATACA
This sequence comes from Viscum album, assembly GCA_963277665.1. Taxonomy (NCBI): domain Eukaryota; kingdom Viridiplantae; phylum Streptophyta; class Magnoliopsida; order Santalales; family Viscaceae; genus Viscum; species Viscum album. Next base: position 1,316,849,010 of record OY728119.1, on the reverse strand, counting down.
AGCATTCTTCCAGGAACTAATCTCTTTCAGTGAACTCTCAAAACCCACATGGATTCTTTAAGGAGATTACGGTTGGGACAAACCCATTTTTTTTATATTTTCCACAGACATCATTAATAGAATCTCCAAGGAAATATACATATCAGGGGATTATATGATCCCCTTTCATCAGGAAATGAAGTATTTAACATGTTTATTTGGCCTTTATTTTCTTTTGCAGAGGTTCATGATACTGGTCTTCCTCTTGGTGGTGATAAACTGGTAGAGGAATTGTCTATGGTGATCTTCCCAGATGGTGACTGGTCCTAGAACTAGCTGGATGTAACCCTAAAAATGTAGGACCTTCCAAGATCTGGACAAAGCACTAATGATTGGTAGCCTCTTTCTTCTCCCAGGTACGAAGCATTGGTCCGTTCTATGAGGTGAAGTGGACAAGGTGTTTTAGTGGATCACATTTACTATTTAATGGGGTAAAGATCATATTAACAACGTTCAGATGTGGGGGAACATTGTACACCCATGTCATGAATATATATCCTTCAATTTCAATTAAAACTTGTTACATTTATAATGATTTAATATGGGAAGTGATAGAGACTATTATTTCATCTTGGGGAGGTTTTTTTGTCATCAAAGATTTGATATATTTTCTAGAAGGTGAGGCATAATAATCATGGCCACAAAGAAGGAAGTAAAGCTATTTAGGTGGGGTAGGTAGGTCATATATTGGCCTCTTCCATTTTCTGCTAACCTCTACCCTGATGGATATATAGAGCTTCATGCCTCAACCTTATGTTCTTGTCCAAGAAGAAATGGATACTCAAAATGAGGAGGGGATAGTGTCCTCCTAAAATTGTCCTCCATTGGGTGTTGTTTAGGGATGGTCGTAGAAGTGGAGTTCTTTTATCCCCCAGGATATTAGAGAAAACTATCCAACCTAGCATCTCACATAGTATCTGAAATTTTATTTGATGTGTCGAGGGGTTTGGTGACCCGTTTTCATTTGACAATACTTTGAAGGGTGAGTGGTAGTAACTTATTAAGGGAATCCTAGGGCCATGAATCTATATCTGCTGCCGAGTGTGGGAACTGATCAGAGGATCTTTATAATACAACATATCCCATGGGGTTGGGTTTTCTTAATTTTATAATATTATTTTGTCTCAGTTCCTCTATTCAACAATGGAATTGATCACGATAACATCCATGGAAATGATTGTAGGATATGTTTCAATGCTAACGGTCTAATCGGCCTAAGAGTCCCATTGTTTCATGGGAATGAGACTAAAGTGTAGGGAAACATACTATCCAAAAAAATTATATACACATTGTGGGACACCTCATGCATGGTTAAATAGAGAATGATGAGTATGATAATATAGTTCATTTGGAATTTTATGCAGTATATAGTTCACTAAACCACCTGAAGTGTTGTGATGCCAACCCTTCAACATTACTGATGGATGGACTTGATATACTCAAGGTTATATAAGAATGATATTTTGTGATACTATAGGTGTTTTTATATCACCAAAATATTTAAATTGAATAATTCAACCTAGTCCTCAGTGAAGAACTTTGGTATGGTGAATCTCAGGGATTCAAGTGGCCAAAACATAAATGATAGTCGGCCAGTCATTGGGATCTTCAAAAAAATTATGCTTTCTAGTTACCTAGATGGTATTTTAGTTCCTTATTTCCCCAATCCCTAATGATAATTGTCTAAGAAAGTAGGATTAGAATAAAAAATGAAATATTCTTCTAATAACCCTCTAGTATAGGGGGGTTCAAATGCATATCACCCTTGGAACTTTGAGGTGTCTTCAAAAGGTGATGAAAGATTCATGAATATATCTATATAGGATGGGATATTTATAATTTATTCATGATTTGGAAGTTCATCATCTATATGTGGTTTTTAATATTGTTCACCATCATCTGAGGGTTCCAACCTAGACCATGACATTTCTCTGACCTCAAAGGTGGATGTCAAGAGGTGGGAAGCTGGTGTTGTTTATGATGGTAGTTATGAAAGTATATAGAAGGAGGTTAAAACATCCTCTATGTGAATTTTATAATGGATAGATCTGGGGATGTTATGGACATAAAATTCAAGTATATTAAAAGACATTCGATGGGCCTCTTCCCTCATCGTTGGTGGTGGGGACTATTTTACTTTAACAAATCCATTTGTCACCTTCGACTCTTAGTGGTCAATGGTGAAATGTTTCTTTCCACTTTCCTTCCATGAGAAGTGTTTTATTTATCCATGTTTTATCCATTTAGGGTTATGTGGATTTCATCCATGATAACCATGGTCAGATCCACGAGAATAGACTTAATGATGATTGTTCTCCCTCCTACCCTAAGATGAATCTTCAAGGCGGAGGAAGTCATCAGTATAAGGAAGAGTATGAGTAACATTATATTATTATAGGGAGGACCACTAAGGAGAAATTATTCATCATGAGGTGGCCCATATTTACATTCAGTGAAACATTTTATAGGTAGATTCAACCCAACAGTCTTGGTGGGAGGTTGGGGTCTTGATCCTATTTGAGTAAATATATGACCCACTCAGTGGTCTATGGGGGTGAGGTGTGTCGATGGTGGTAAGGTCCACTAAATATGATGGAGATTCATCATGTTAGGTAGGGTATTTGTCCTTCCCCCAGCATCAACGTTGGTTTTTTGGACTATGGATGATGGAATAAGGTTGTTTCTTACCTACTCGTCGATATGTGGAATCAGTTAGTGTCATCATCATGGATGGGTGATATCCCTCATGGGAGGATCTTGAGTGGTATTATCCATAGGTGTGGACCAAAAATCTCCAACCACCTTGGTGCATGGAAGTTATCCATTATAATTATTCGAGGAGAGTCTCTAAAAATTACTTTTCATGGGAATTAGGGGGTTCTTCCCTCTATATTCCCCTAGGGGCATCCGTTTTAGTAAGGTGTAGATTCTTATATGTAATTTCAGTACACATCCCTAGTTGTGATGAGATATTACTATTAATAAAAATAAATTAGGGCATTATAAAGAACTATATAGTTATTTCATAAGGGGATATAGGGTGAAGTCGGTTGGTAGCTGTTAATGTCGTGGATGTCATGGAAGATTCTCAGGTATGTGGAATTTCTGCACCACTGGTTCTCCTAACCAAACTCTTATTGGCAGTGGGTTGTTGAATGTTTTTAAGAGATTGACTATTTTTGGTGCATGATGGTAATGTTCATTATAGGTCCAATTAAATTGATTCACAATGTTCCATACATTATCCATTCTTTACAAGGTATAAGAGGTATCCAAGTTGATGACGTGTCAGATCATAGATTCCCAACATCTTTCATTTCTCCTAGTTTTAGGAGAAAAAATAATGATGAGTCCACCATGTGGTTTTGGTGATCTTACTATTTAATTTATATATCAGTTTAAATCCAAATCTAATTGAGTCCAACATTATTTATCAACTCACTTTTTAAAGAGAATAGATTCATGTTAGGTTCAAGGTTTTGTTTTCGGATTCTTTCAAGATAAATTTGTACATCACGCATGGTTATTCATATTTCTTCTTCATTTACTCTCTTTCAGTGTTTCAATTCCATGTATGGGTCACTAATACTATAAATATTATGGTTAGTTTCCCCACATTATATATTTCCAATGGTAGTAAACCACTACCACTATGACTGGTGATGTTGCCTCCTTGATCAAAATGGGATATTGATTCCTACTTTTATAGATTACTCTATGGATCTAATCACATATTCCAAGTATCCCTAAAATATTTATGTCATGTTCATGATTCTCTTTCCTAGATTAATCATATAATGGACAGAAATTAATTACACTACTTCTTTCCTAATAGAGAAACGATTTGTGGTCAGAGTGGATGGTGATTTTGGGCACATCTGAATATCTTAGGATGTTGGGGTGTTGGGTAGCTAAAAATTATTCCTCTTTTGATATCTATGGAATATCATATATGAGTCATCTTAGGTTTATAATATGATGCATCCCATGCCTATTATGAGGTATTTTTTACTGAGGGCATAAGACCTATGTGGATTTTTTTACCTTAAGAATTTCATGTTTTTTGTATGATGTAAAGATTAAAGATCATTTGGTGAGGGTCTATGGCTTAGGTTATTTTGGGGAAAATCTATTCATAGGATTAATTTCTTTTGGGGATAGGTTGGTCATAGATTTTACATCTTGTGCGGATGGTAGGGTCACAAATTTAACATCTTTTGGAGATAGTTTGGTCATAGATTTATCGTCTTGTGGGGGTAGGATGGTCACATATTTAATGTCTTATAGAGACAGGTTGGATGGTGGTGATTTAGTGTGTTCCTATGGGGATGATGATTATACTTTGGAGTTTCCTCTTTTCTTGGGGAAGACATGTCTATTTTATAGTGGATTTTAAGGACCAGGGTTCAACCCATGGAGTCATCCTACATACCCTTTCAAAATACATGGATAAAAACCACATAGATAGAGTACATAAGATCTATTAATTTTATCATCATATTGTAAGTATGATCGCATCAAAAAAGGTGTGAAAAAAGGGAATGTTTGGGTATTAAACCTAGAATATACATGTTGCCGGTGTCTCATCACATGGTGGTGGAGGAGGTTTCATCCCATGATGATCATACAAGGGGAATCCCAAGTTCATCACATAGGTTAAGGGTGAGGTTTCATCCCATTCTATAAATATAAGGGGAATCATGTGTTCACCACACAGGGTAAGGCTACAATTTAATTTAAAGTGGTGAGTAAATTTTCATGAAATTTAATATTTTATAAATAAGATCTTAGTATAAGGCACTATCCTTAAACCTTACTTAATATTGAATTAAATGAATAATTCTCATTGATTATCCTTTCAGGATTATAGTTTTTTAGAATTAGGACATAATCATTACATCTCAAAATATTACAAAGTAGACACTTCTACTAAGTTTCTATAAAATAAAAACTCTTAAAAAGAAACATGCCTAGTTCCATGATTTAGATAGCAGGACTTTTACTTGATCCCATCCTTGACCCTATTACACATTAAGTCCTGTGAAAATCATTTCAAAAACATGGGGTGAGCATAAAAAGCTCCGTAATGGATACACAAAGAATGAAAACTATTAGTTTTTCAAAACAACAAGTAAACCATGAATGCTTTATCAAAGTGATAACTTTCACCTTTACGAAGTAGTAAAAACTTTTCACTGAATAAAATACCGTTACTTACACTTTTGTAACCAAAATATTACCATAAAACCCATATAAATAACACATAACATATAAAGGTAACGTGGGACAGAAACATACATAAGTGGAATAACAATCCGGTCGACTTCCACACATATCACTTAATGGAATAGCCATACGGCCAACTTCCATACCCAATGCATTGGAGGTTATAACGTAACCACCCATCCTGGTATTCATGAAAACACCCGTCATATGGTTTATCATGTAACCACCCATCAAATTTCCAAGTACCATTATAAAATCATAAGACATAAAACCAATATAATTGAAAGAAAACATTTCCACACTTTGATCACAATATATCACTCAAATATATTGACATAACAAATCCATTATAAAAACCATTTTCAATACCAAAATACATAAAAGAGTATATAGTATTTATTTCATTTTAAAAACATTACGGCTTGTTGAAGAAGTCATAGACCAAATAATACTCACAGTGGCGGAAAAGGTCTTTGTCACTGCGTACGTTAAAAGAAACATTCTTTTTTTTTGTTTTGTAAAACGCTTCATAGAAAAAGATTCCTTTTGTATAAAATTGAAAGTAAATGGGGTTTTCACACCGTATAAAAGAAAGTCTTTTATTAGAACAAAATATGCCTCAATGAAGGGAGATTGAGACGAAGTCCCTTACCTTGTGTCCGACGTGACTCAATTTCTCTTTAATCTTCTGAATAATATTCTAGTGGTAATTTCTACTTTTAAGAACCTTTTTCAAGATTACTATTCTTTTTATATCAATTATTTCCATGTTATGAGAATTATGTAATCATTTAAGTTAATAATGTTCGTTTTGTCGATATCTGGTTCATAAGTCAAAAATGGACTTTTTACAATTACATGTTGTTTATGTGGTCAAAGCTTCATTATATCCAGAATGATATTAATGATTTGGATATCATATATATCATATATATCCAGAATATACATGTATTTATAACAGTACATAACATTTAGAGGTATGAAATGAAATGCACCGTTCATGGAGATGGTAAGCCGTACGTAAGAATGAATGCTACATTCATATCTATTTCATATTTAATGGAGTCAAACTATATTGATATAAGGGTATATTATAATTCCAGTATAACATAATATATAATAACACAAACTCCATCCTATATACTTCCCACATATGGCATTAACGAATCAAATCACTTTGAGGGGGTGGTAGTCTCCACTTCCTAAAATGAAGATATCACATATACCGATAATGGAAACCATAAATGTATGCTATAAATGAAAAATACAGAAGCTTAAGGAAAACATAATCATAATATATATCATATATAAGGATAGTGAAATCTTAATGGACACCATTGAAGGTTTTAAAAGAATTTTGAACAATCATCGTTTCGTGAGGAAAAAATTCACCATCCACAGAAACAATATGCTCTTTGACCATTAGATGTAGTTGTGTGTAAGTGTAGCTCGAATCCTTCTTATAACGACATCATAGTATATTGAAGATACTGTAGGTGTTACAAAATAAATGAATATAAATTGTTTATGGGGTTGGAGAAGCAAAATAAAACAAAAGAACACAAGAGAAGACACTACCTTTAAAACGGGTAACTCTTTTTGATTTGTGCTCAAAGGCTTCCTTGGGAAGACTTCTTCCCAATGTGAGGCTTCTAGGAGTAATATAGGGATGTGGGGAGATAAAATGGGAAGGGTTTGGCCGTGCCAAAGGCTTGAGAGGTGTGGCTATGGTGGTAGAGGTGGGGGCATTTTATAAGAGCAGAGGAGGGGCACTTTTGGAAAGTTATAAAAGGTTACTTTATTATAAAACGAGTTTTGGTTTTTAAAGGACCCAAATTTATGTTTTCCGAGGATAAGGTGATAAGAGTTCTAAATACACCAATCAAATAGGTTTTTTACATGTGTATGTCTTATATTTTACATTAACTTTTCATTTTATTTATATTGTTAAATAATGAGGTAATCGCCGCATCATCATGGTGTCATAATTAATTTAATTTATTTAATGTCTAAAAATTATACAAAAAATATCATGATGTAGGAAATCATTTTATATTTCTAATAAATATTTATAGTAAAAAATATGACTTGTATAACCCCATTTAAAAATTGTTTTAGTAAAACAACTCATGTTTGTTACATTTTTATTTTAACTTTAAATAAAAAGATATTAATGTCATTTTCCTACCAAAGTGGCTCAATGGGGTCCCCAAGTTGACCCATGGATTCTCTTGGTCGGCCATGACACATAAAATAAGGGTAGGACTTGTGTCATGTTCATTTTATATTATTAAAACATTATTTTATCCTTAAATTACACTAATTACCTCTAATCGCGATTAAAAACAGAAAAGTTACTGTTCACCAAAAAATTATTTTAATCCCACTGAACCAAATTTTACTTCTTAATAACAACCATGTATGTTGGATTTTTGAAATTCAAAACACAAAGGTGGTAAAATTTCATTTAAACGAAAAATCAGTTTTTAAAGTACCACATAGTGGTTTCACTATTCATCAAAAATTGAAGTTTTTTAGAAAAATACCAAAACTTCACCCGAAGATATATTTGATATTAAGAATTAAAAAATGATGTCTATTTTAAAAAATTCAAAACATATAAGTTAAATTAATTAATTTAATAATTAATTCCCATTGTCATGACAAATAGCGTGTTTTTATGAAACAATATATATCAAAAGATTGACACTAGTTTAAGTCCAATTTCAAAGTAAAATTAATTCCAACGACAACTATTGGATTAAATGGTAAAAATACATTATAATTTCACATTAAAACCAAATCAAAAGATAATCTAATCATATAAATAAATTATATTAAAAAGATGTTTTGAATTAAAATACAACATTTTTCACTATTCATTAAAAATGGGACTCTATGAGAAAAATACCAAAAATTTACACGAAGTAAATTTGGATGTCCCCATTATAAAGAAGAATTTTATTTGGTCCAATATAATGTATAAGAGTGACCAACACTATATTTAAAGAGGGTTTTTCATCAAAAGGTGATAGTTTGACCTTTTAGTGAATATTAGAGTATCTATGCCTAAAATTGAATTCTTTTTCTTATTTTAAGCCTTTAAATATTTAATTGGATAAATGTAAAAACATTTAAAAAAAATATATATAATCATATTCTAGTTATTTCTATTCATTTTTTCCAATACAATGGCTACATGTTAACTACCATTTAATATAACATTATTATACTACTACTGTGAAAGGTAAGATTTCAAAGAAACTCTTTGTTGCGTATCGGGTACGCTATGGAACATATCAACCCCTTTTAAAGTAAAATTAATATTTAATTTGTAAATATTAAAAAGTATGAAAATTTATTATTCTTTATTTACCTGGGATGTTACTTCCTTCCCCCCTTTTGGGAATTGCGTCCTCACAATTTTATTCACTTATCAAAATAAGTGGGGGTATTTATCCCTCATAGCATTTTCAGATTCCCATGTTTCCTCTTCAACCATATGGGTTTTCCAAAAAACCTTTACATGGTTAATTACCTTATTTTGCAACACTTTCTCTTCGGTCAAGAATCTGGAGTCGTTTTACTTCATAAGAGAGATTCTTTTCCAACTGAACTACCATCGGGCTCAAAACATGAGAAGGATCTGGCATATACTTTCTCAACATCGAAACAAAAATAACATTGTGTACCTGAAAATAGGTCATATTATCCTACACCTAAATAGTACGATGGATACAAATAAAAACTGGAATAGGAAGGGTGACTGCAGTTAAACTTATCTTGAGCTATCCAAAGCTTCCTATGGATCTTGAATCAATTATCAGATGATAGAGCAATGGATGAACCTAGGTTGATGGATAACTGAGTTCCATGGGAAAATAAACCAAATTTTTGTCATTAGAAAACTATCAAAAAGAAGGAAGGGGTAAAAAAATTATAAATGGGGGGAAAGGTGGTAAATTCACCCAAAAATAAGGGGGTGTAGTGTTTTTTGCATGATTTTAACAAACTGTGAGAAAATAGTTCTACATCCACTTCTTTAGAAATTTCCATGCATGGTTATGGCACATATTTTTCTAAACTGTGCACCAACCATTCCAAATCCCACTATCCTAATACACAAAATGTTTTCCCGGTCGTGTGCCTTAACTCGCACGGTTTTAGAAAAATTATGTGGCCTGGGTAACATGGTTTAATCTAATAGTTTGGCCCAGTTATTTATCCCATTTGGGAAACTCTTGGCTCTGAAAAATCCCAGGATGCTCCTAGGACCATCCTTAGGCCATAGTACACATTTTCCAAAATTAAAAAAAGATTCAAATTGAAAAACATGTGACCAGTGCAGTCATGAAAAGAAGGGTTGTTACATGTACACATCCCATGAATGTATTTTATTTTGATTATTTTAAAAATTATTGGGATTTTAAAATCAATATAACTTTCTTTACATGATTAGGTTTTTCTTCAGAAGCTACTAAATTAGTTATATATTTATATAACATTCTCATAGTTTGTTAGGATTTTTTATAAATAAGATTCTGAAAATGATTTTTTTGATCTATAAATACCAAAAAAATTACTATATTTCTCTAAATATATTTGTTAGGATTTTTTTATCAATAAGATTATGAGAATGATTTTTTTGATCTATAAAATACCAAAAAAAATTATTATATTTCTCTTAATATAAAATTCATTTAATTTAAATCTTTCATTACATGAAACATCAATTTTAATTGAACAACAATATATTATTTAATTATTTAATTATTACCATTATAAAATATCTATTAAAATTAGAAGTGTAAATTGGAATAAAATAAATGAAAAAATTATGAATATAATATTAAAAAAACAAACCTATTAATAATTAATTACTCAATTTATAGTAAAGTCTTTATATGTTTCAAAAATACATTTTTCCTAAAAAATGTTTTTATTGGTATTTGTAAATAAATAAATAAATAAATTTCTAACACAATTAAAAACTATATTTGAGAAAAAAATTTATTTATTAAACCATCAGGTCAAAATTATCTTATTTTTATTTTCTAAGAATTTTTTTAAATGGATCATATTTCAATGAGTAGTGAAATACATATTTTTACTCAAAAGTACCTTTTTATTTAACTAATTTTCAAAATATACATTTTAAAAAATATTTTAAAGTAAAATTATTCATTTATATTTTTATAAATAAAATTACGATCATTGGAATAAATTTACACTGGATTTTGGTATAAAAACGTTCACAAAGATAGGATTTTTGATGCAGATTTTTTGATGACATGGAGAATGTTGATTGGGTTCATCAGGATTACAACGATCTTCGCAAATGGAAGAGATGAAGGGAATTGTGATGGAACTTTGAAGCGGTGGCACAATGGAATTTATTGGACACTCCATGATTACGATGAGCTCTATCGTATGAAATTGTTTGTGGTGCTTTGCAATATAAATAGAACTTTAGCAGAAATTTCGGAGCATCGCAATTTGAGCTGACGGGGTGTCGAATTTGCACGAAAGGTTCGAGGGTCGGTGGAATCACCTATAAATATACCTTGACCCCCTCATGAGAATAAGATAGTTTTATATGTAAAATTTGTTGCTCTCAAATTGAAAAGGAGGTACACAGAGGCAGTGTGCTTCACAAAAGACCAGAGCTTCATAGTGGCTAATCTAGATCCGTGAAACAGGTGTGTTTCATATTGGCTTGCTGAGCTTTGGGAAGGAAGTATCTTTGTGATGGAGTGAGCTCTGTGACGGACTATTATTTGTGAAGGATTTATCTTTTTGAAGCATTCAACTCTGCGAAGCAGTGTGCTCAATGAAACAGTGAGCTCTGCGAAGGTGTGTGCTTTGCGAAGAGGTAGGGACAACACAATGGCTTGTTTGAACTTCATGAAATTGGGTGCATCAAAAAGCAGGGTTCTTTGAGATGGTATTTCCAATGAGTTTTTACCAGTAATCAGTGAAAAGGAGTATTAATCAGTGGATAAAATTTTTACTTCAACATAGAATCTATATACATTGAACGATTCACTCATTAGAGATAATGAAAGGACCTGAAAGTAATTAAATTGTGAGTGGATCTTCTGAAGAATCAATAAGGTCACTTCATTTGAGAGAGCAGTGGGTTCTCAAATTGTCATTGGTTGTAAACCAGTATGGACAGTGATTCAACTTATAACATGTAAGTAGTAGTGCACTTATAGTGTATTTGGGACAACGACACATCATCATTGTATGCTCCTTGGACATATCCTAGTTCAGGTGAACTGTGTAAAATTTTTGTGTCATGTGAAATATTTAAGATTCATTAATACTTTACAATGGGGAAGAGAGAGAAAAGAGAGTTTTTTCTAACAAAAAAACAAGATCAAAAGGTGTATTTGTTTTAATTTTTCATACCCTGATTCACCCCCCTCTTAGGGTATCTAGACTAGTGGACCTAACAATAAAAGCCATCAAATTGGACATTATCCTATTTTGGAGTAGTTTCTAAATAAATGTAACATTTAGAAATTAAATAATTATTTTTAAATAATTATTTTGAATTTAGAAACCATAACTTGACTTTAGAGAAAAATAAGTTATATTAAAATTAAGTTAAAAAATATTTTTCAGTCTTTGCATTGAATTACATGGTTAGAAGATGAATATAGATTTTTGATTGATCTAGAATCCTAAAAACCATTTTTTTATTTTCGAAAAATCATGGAAACAATTTTTTTAATTTATTTCAAAGTTAAATGGATTTTACTCTAAAATTTTGTATTTTCTTAAAAAAAATTTTCCTCGAATTTTGTATTGTTATATTAAAATTAGTTTCTACAACCACTAGAAATTAATTCTGAATAAATGGCTTCCAAATATGTAAAAAGAATTTCTTAATTTTTAGAAGGATCCTTTTATTTTTGGTTATATAACTATACTATAATGGTAAAAAAGTTAAGTTATCATTGTTAAGGTTAAAATGTGTTTAGAGTTGTCTAACTAGAATATAAGGATTAAAATGTATCCAAACCATCTCTAAATTTTACTAGTTGGGTTTATTTAAACCCTTTCAAATATTATTTTTGAATTTAGGGTTACTGGGTTACACTTTAATTAATTAAGAAATATAAATTATTTAATATTTTAAGTAATTTCATGTGTTCCCTTTCACTCCCCTATAAAAGGATAGCAATTATTCTATATTATCCACACCTTATGAACATTATATCTCAAAACATTCAACCCATAATACCTTCATACATTACATACCCACATTTTATATATTTTGTATTTCAAAATAACCTCCTTTCAATGGTTAATGTGTAAATAAAAATTAGTTTCTCAGTGAAGTGTTATAGCTCATAACTGATAATTTTCTATTTTGATTATTCATATACCTCCTATAAATGTATGGTATCAATTATAAAATAAATAATTCAGTATCTTCAATACACTGCATTATTATTATGAAAATGGAACAACCACTATCCACCTTATTTCCATCCGTGGGAAAATGATAACATCGCTTATGTGTGGTCTACCACCACCATTATTTTTTTCAATAAAATTGTCAATATATGATAATAAGGATACATATAATTAATATATATGATATATGTGATATAATAATTATTCTCTAATGGTGTATTATTTCATTCAATATTTCTAAAAGTGAAAATATTGTTCATACCTAAGTATAGTCTACCATCTCCATGAATGGTATAATTTATTTTACTATATCCACCTTTTATGAATATATATATATATCTATAATAAATATATAAATTATATATCTCACATTTAAAATTATATATATTATGGAACCATTATCAAAGAACAATGATTGAGACCATCGAGCCAAAACATGCATGAAACATGAAGTAGTTCTTATCCATAACAGTGATTTTAATAAAAAAAAATTAAATAAATGGGTGATAAGATTTTAAAAGTAAATTGTATATGGTGTGAAATATATAATTATAGTTCTATAATATATTTCTAATAGATAAATATTTATAATATAAGTGGTTTTAATTATTTTAAAGAAAAACAAGACATCAGGTAATGGATTTATGTTTCAATCCCATTTTAAACATTATTGTTTATGTTTGAATTTTTATTAATGAATTTTTTTTTATATTTAATGGTTAAATCCCTTCCATTTTTATATCTTTTGTCTATTAATGTAATTATCATGTAATATTACTATTTCCCCCCTTTTTAGTTAAAATTATTGGTAAAATATTTAAAATAGACATTATTTTATCTTTGTTTGAGAATCATTTTCATCCATGACAATGTTTTCAATAATGTGTTTAATATTATACTATGATTATATGAAGTCATTTTTACCCATTTATGGAATTTTTAAATTTTTTTTAAAATTAATCTTATTTTCATTTTTTAATAAGGTAAGTTTTAGTTTTTACCAAAACATATGAATGGGGTCATTATTTTAACATACATGTAATGAATAGAGTTTCATATCATCATAACCACATAATAATTTGAATATTACTTTAAAATATTTCAAAGTTATTTTTAAATAAAATTTTCCATTAATATTTGGTAATTTTTTTTAATATTTCAAATAAGGTATTTGAAAATTAAATAGTATTTTCCATAATAACTATTCCAGTGATATTTTAAAGATTTATTTCATCTATAAGGATATCATTTGATGTTAATTTTGATTTAATATGTATATTAACCAATTGTACCATCAATATTCTTTCTCTAGATTTTATATTATTATAATGATGATATGTTTACAGACCCCATTTATTTTCCATGAGATATACTATAGTGATATGATGAATCTTTAATGATATGGAGACATTTATATGAATGGAATATGATTAAATATTGGTTGGGTAAATTATAGCCCTACAATGTATTTCATAAAGTGATATTGATATCTCATCAGATGATGGTGATAATTTTGGATATGAATGTGAATATATATTTTTACATTTTGGTGCATGAATCTCGATAGTTTTTAGAGATTATCATTGGAATATGCATAGAAATAATTCAGAAGACATTTTTCCTCTTTTTTATGTTTTAGTATGAGATTTATCTTTCTATACTCAAAATATTATGAGTAAACATTAATTTTGTTTAGCTATGTTGAAAAACAATTATGATTTGTTATGCTTATAATAAACCATTCGTATGTTATGTATCTTGAATAATGATTATTTATTTGAAACACTTATTGATCAAACATCTAGAAATGATTTATTACAATTATTATGATTTAATACATTATAGGTGTGAATATTTTAGGTTGATAATGTGCACTTGAATATGTTATCATACTATTATGATCATCTTCTGCTCTAATGATCTATATCTCCCATGTTTACCCTTACTGAGCATCCGATCTCATCATTTCTTATGGTTTTTTCAAAGGTCTTTATGGATCATCATAAATGTGATTTTCCAAAAAGAGTACCTTATGTAAATAAATTTGTTTAAGATGTTGAATATTATACTTAAATAAGATGTTTATGTATCTAGTCTCTAAAAACTAAACCTTTATGGTCCTCTAGAATATATTATTGTGAAATGTATTGAATATTAAACTACTAAGATGTAATATTTTTTTTGTCAAATGTATGGATCATTATACTAGGTATCAAAGGAAGGTTTAGTCAATCATTGGAGATTAGTATTAGAGAAATGTGGTGAAAATCCTAGGGATAATTCTAAATATAGTATAGAATCTTAGGGTTTTCATAATTAATTGATTACGTTGTTTTCCTAAAAATAATCCGCTATATGAATACTCAAATTGGGTGTGGTTTTGGCATAGGTTCTCTATGGGTAATAACCTAAAAAGAAGATTTTTTGTGTATTTATTGACCATAATTATAATTCATGATGAGTGTTTCCATAATATGAACCTAGTTTTACAGCATCGGGGGTTATGCTTGGGTTAACTAACATTTTCTTTATTAACTATTATAATGGATTTAAATAGATGATGACCATGGATGATCTGGGTTAAACATAACGATTCATAGGTTGATAAGAAGGTATCATAATTTTAGACATTTCAATATATTTTTTCATAAATATTTGCATGTTCACTCTGATTAATATAGATTTATTCCTACACCATGTTGTCAGTTTCTTTTAAATGAAAGAAACTAGAAGGAATCATGCGATCAACAAATGGGATGGTTAATGTGACAAATTCCATCAAGAAACCCCATATTGATTGAGATTTCGGACGAAATATATTTTTACAAAGCACACTAAAATCCCTCGAGATATAAATAGAAATCCAAAACAAGATGAGATTTAGAATGTTCCATTAAGGGAGAAACACAATGTAACGCCCCGACCCCAGTTACCTAGAGTTGGTGAATTATTACATAATATTGGCATGATCACAAGAAAGATCAACTCTCAAAAGACTGATTAGTTTAGTAGCCTTGAAAACAGTAGATATAATCATAATGTTTTTAATTACATCATAAAAATGAAAACTACAACAACATAGTCTCCATAGTCCACACTCTTATCCCCTCATACTATCCCTGCAGGTCATTCATAATTTACTTCTTCACATCCTGGGAAAAATAAAACATAGAAAAGGGGTGAGCTCAAATGCCCAGTAAGGATAACAATATAGTGGAAACTTTCATAAATAAGAATAAACATTTAAGGCAATGTATCACTAAAACAAATCTTTTTAAACTTGATCATCAACATAGTATAGAAATAAAATAAAATGAAATAAATCCATTTACTTATTCACATGGATATTCTACTAATCTAATAATCACATGCAGTATCAATAACCACTTTCATAATGATGGAATGCATAATGCCAAACTATCATAACCACATAGCCAAAGCCTCGTGCCAAGACTACAAATAAGATTTTGCGAAGGCCTTATGCCAAGACACTAGTTTGTCTCATAAGACATACCGATGCATCGAGGAGATATAGTGGGCTCCACCCATCAGATATTAAGTCCAATTCATTCCCATATTAAAAGGTTTAAACGTAACATAAACATTCGTATTAAAACTAGCATACGAAATGTCAATACTTTCTCCATAAACCATGAATGGTATAAAAATAACACATCCATAGTCAAACATATCACAAAACCTTCAATACAATATGGAATTTTTGTATCATAATAAATCAACTTCAAATAATCTTAAAATCCATAAAAGTATGTTGACATAGATGAAATCAAAACTATTTGAGAGAAATATCTCTTTTTTTATATCATTTAAAAGTCACACATTTATAAAGGAAGTAATTTAAAAGTGATTTTTGAATCAAAGTGTCCCATACCACTTTGAAACTTTGGAAAATAAATATCATTTCAAAACATTCATGTCCATATAAATAAATCCGTAAAATCATTTTGAAAACATGGACATTAATTAAAAGGACTTAGAAAGATAAATCCTTAAAACATTTAAAATTCTGATTTCGATAAAGAGTACCTTTCATAAATTCTTAAAATATTCATTTTGAAATCAATTAAAAGTCACATAATTATAAAATAAAACATTTACCTTGAAAATATCCTTATAATCCTGTAAGGGAAGCTTCGAAAATTTTATAATGGCGGAAAATAGCCGCACCTGCCGTATAAGTTAAAAAAACATTCTTACCTTAATTCTGTTGAAAAGGTTAAAAAGGACCTTGTTTATAAAATGACAGAATGATTCCTTTATAAAATTCATATAAAAATTAAACAAGGGTATAAATGACTTTAACCCATATTTTGTAAAATAGTAAGAATGTTTTGAAATACACTTTCAAGAAACATGGATGTGGATGCTAAAGAGGTCCCAGTAGATAATTACGTATAAACAACCTCGGATAATGAAGAGATTGTGAAATAACCCTAACCTTATACTTTTCTTTGGTTGGGGGTAGGTTAAACTCTTGTATAATGGTGAAATAATCCTTATTAAATTATACAATAATAATATACATTATTATGTTATGATATATGATCTTTTAACATTTCATTGTTAATAATATCTTAGTATTATTGTCGTTTCGGGTGTTAACTTACTCATTTTTTTTATATATTTTGTTACATAAGCCATGTTTGTCATGGATAGGTTGTATCTTATTCATATCCAGAATGATATCAAGTCCTTTGATACTACTATTAATCATCAAATAATAATTATACTTGAATGGATACGATGGAGAATGAATCTCATCGCATTCGTGGGGACGGTAGTCCGTACGTACGCACGAGCGACAATATCATTCTTTTGATATTAAAATATTATTTAATTGGATGGTATATCTTATATACATAATCATTATAATGTTATATTTATTATTTACATTAATTACTCATCATTATTATACCCATCCAAATAGTAATATATTGAATAACAATTACACCACGACGTGGAGATGGTAAGCTGTACGTACGCACGTATGGTGACATGTCATTCAAAGGATGGATAGAATACTGAATATGGTTGTACCATATTTGTAGTAATATTAAATTATATAGGAGATACTGGATTCATTATTTTATAATGGGAATAACAAATAAAGAAGTTGAAGAAGAAATGAATTTGAAAAAGGGTGGTGAAAACATTACATATTCTTCGGGTTTTTCCTTTTTATTTGATCAAAAGGGATACTTAGGTTATCATTCTGATCAAAATAATGACTCTAGATTTTGGTGAGGGAATTTTAGAGAGTATTTGGGAATGGTTTGGCCGATCTAAAAGTCTTTGAAGGTGTGAGTTAATGAGAACGGGGAGTGCCCTTTTATAAGAGGGGTGAGGGGCACCTTTAGAAAAGATAGAAATATTATTTTATAATAAATTCATATTTGGCTTCTAATGGCTCCAAAGTGGATTATTTAAAAGCTAAGGCGGGGATGAGTTTAAATCCACTCAACCAATAGAATTTAGACAGGTTTGGGTTATTATATTAACCTTATCTTTAAGTATTAACTCTTAGATAATTAGTTTCATTTTTACAATGTCTCTTTGTATATTTATATATTATGGTTAATAAACATGCTATATACATCCAAGAGACCCCCAAGTGGTCCATTAATGATACACATATCATGATATAAGTCTCTTGGCTGAACCTTATATTTTTAGGAATTGAATATCAATCAATAATATAATATTTGTTTTAAAAACTCTTTTATGTCAATTTTGACACTATTTGGAAAATTGATTTCTGTGAGAATCATAACAGAATGATTAATTAGAAAAAGTTAATTAAATTATTCATAACATGTCATATTAACCTAAAAAATTATTTCAATTCATAAAAATGTTCAAATTATATTTATTTGGATATTTATAATATCAATTATTTTAATTGTTCACTATTATGGTAATTACTGCATCATCATTGTGTCATAAATAAATTAAATTATTTAATGTCTAAAAATTATAAATAAAATATCATTATGTAGGAAATCGTTTTATATTTTTAATGAATATTAATAGTGGAAAATCCAACACATATAACCCTATTTAAAAATTTTTGTTCTAAAAGATATATGCTTATGTCATTTTTGTATTTATTTTAACTTAATTAATATAAAGTGTCATTATCACATACAAGTGGCTCCATGGGGTCCCAAAATCGCCCCAATGATGCCCAAGGTCGGCAATATATCAACCAATAAGGTTAAGACATGTTTTAGGGTAATTTGTTATTATTATAATATTACTTATTTAACCCTTATTTACCGGATTTACCCTTTAACCACGGAAAATAAAATATTTACTGAAGTAATTATTCAAAATGTATAAAAATAAAAGTTACCTATTTTCACAATTTGGACATCCTGATTGAAAATATGGAATCCATTTTTCCAAATTCAAAACACAGAAGTGGCAGGAATTAATTTAAAATTAATTCTCGTTGTCAAAACAAAAAGCGTATTTTTAAGAGATAATAACTATCAAAAGATTGACACTTGTTTATGTCCGGTTTAATTGTGAAATTTTGAACAATGACCAAAATTGTATGAAATGGTAAAAATATATTCCAAATATACTTTAAAACCACTCAAATTCATAATTTATCAATATAAATTATTTCAATTAAAAAGTTGTTTTTAATTAAAATTTAGTAATTTTCACTATTCATCAAAATATAAATGTTATCCAAAAAGTTGCAAAATTTCACCCTAGGATAAATTTTATATTCCGAATCCAAAAATGAAGTCCATTTAGAACGATAAAATTTATAAAATTTCAAAAAGTAGGTATTACAATTCATAACGGCTAGTTTGATTGGTTGTAGTGTGTGTTAGAACTTGAAGTTGCGTACAACACACGCTACTTTATTATTCAAAGAGAACCATAACGTGGAAGTTTGGGGTGTTACCTTGTAAACTTTTGATGTCGCCATTATAATGAATAAATTAGTATAGTCAAATTGAATATATAAAAGTTTAAAATATTGGATTAAAAAAAGGGTTTCACTATTAAAAGTTGGTAAAAGGGCATTTTTTGAAAAATACTTCTTTTATTTGAAAAAATGAATTTGTTCTTAAATTATTTCTATGAAACTCATAATATATATTCTAAAATTATAATGATTATGCAAAGTTCAAAATTTAGTTAATACTATTCATAACTTCTTTTGATCAGCTTGTTTGGTAAGTCATGGTGCGCTCGAACTCTGTGTTGTGTGTAGTGAAAGTTATTAAATTATTTTGAAGAAATAACACACTATGAAATATTGGGGTGTTACATTCTCCCCTCGTTTAATAAATTGTGTCCTCACAATTTGAAATTTTTCTTCGAAAATAAAAGGTTGAATGTAGAAAATATCTTTGTGGGAAAACCCACATCAGAAATTGGGTTAATAAAATTTAGTCTTAATAAGAGGAAAAGAGAAATGAAAGGGTCACCATCAAATTATGATCTCTATTCGGAGAACATTTTTGGCAATTAGAGACAAATAATTGGAGGAAAAAGTAAATATTTATAGGAAGTGATTGAGGTCATCAATCACAAACAAGTGTTAAATTAAGGGCCTTAAATTCTTCAATCTATGATGATTTAAAATACCATCGGTTTAGAAAAACATATGGTATTCAGATAGCACATTTTTTTCTGTTTTAAGATCCCTTCACTAAATTATAATAATTAATTTCTTCATTGAATAAGATAAGAATAAAAATATATACTTGAAAAGTAGAGTCTCATACTTTAACTAAGTTCTACCACAAACTCATCTTTCACTCTAAAATATAATAGAACTTAAAAATAATATTCTATTTATCCTATTCGTATAAGGTTAAAAAATTGAATTTATAATTCAACTAGTAGAACCATTAAAAAAACGAAATTATTCAATCCACGACATCACGTGGGTCAGTGGTAGGTGATACACCCTTGTCTCCCTTCAGTTGTGGGTTCAAGTCTCACGTCCTTACCGGACACGAAGGGTTTCTGCCCGACCTCCGGGTTGTCCTTTTATGACAATCCAAAATAATCCAAACTAGAACTATCCAAAATAATTCATTCCAAAATATATAAGGAAGTTAAAAACAACGAAGATCCTTTTTTTCTGCGTAATAACATGTGATCACCTTCATCATGTATTCTTTTAAAACACTACAACATCCTGAATTACAATAAAACCATATTGATTACATTCATGATCACTTATTCTTTAAAGAATAATGGATATACTCCTTCAATAAAAAAATGTTGTAAACCCCAAAAATGATGGAATATACAAATCATTAATCAATTTCAAGGTAGTCATTAATATCCAATATAATTTATCCAAATCAATCATGTATTATTCTAAAATCACTGCCTCAGTATCAGAACCATATTATGGTTTATCAATCTCTCAACCATATATTTTCCAAAAATTTAACCTGATATTGAGTCACTTTTCTTTGTTCCACACAATCTCAAGTCCTTAATGAAATATTACTCTAGTACAATCCTTATATACACCATAATTATTATAACAAGTACATTGTTGATACAACACTCAAATGAAATAATCAACATAAGAACTCGAATCAATGCCCTTCATCTGTGGTAGTATCATAACTTGATTATTATCCAATAGCATCATTTGCGGCATAGTCTGATGACTGGGACATAGGTTCACGTAGTTTCCAAACTCCTTGCAAATGAAACATTTTACATTTGAAACCATTTTCTTACCCTTGCAGTCACGTACTTTGTGTCCTTTTTCTCCACACTTATAACATAATGACATTCCCTTCAATCATTTTCAAATGTGATTCTTTCCACAGTTATCACATATGGGAAAATACTTCTTTACCTTCTTCCTTTTATATGTCCTTCCCTATATAATCTTTTCCTTATTTGGCTTCCCTTCAAAGCCATAGGACTCCGATAATTCTTTACTTATCTTATCAACACATGATACTATTTCTTAATATGATGATAATACGTGGGAGACTATTTCCCTTCTAAATTCTGGATTAAGACCATAAAAGATATGATCCTCTTTACTCTTTGGATCATGCGTATTGTTGGAGTTCTCATTATTTCTATTTGGTGCCATTTCTATACAATGTCATAAACTAGATCAGTTTATGAATCAAAATACATAATTCCATACTTGTAAAACACTTAACATAAATTGAACTATTTATGGATATACCCATAATCATAATAATGTTTTCTTTGAAAAATTATATACTCATAAACCCTTCATAATTAATTGTAAAGAAAATGAGAGTTATCCTAAGCATATCCCTTGGGAGTGTCGTAACCAAGAGTGCAACAAGGCCCATTGTTGTGCACCAGTTCCCGTTCGAGTCTACCTAAAAGTGGTTTTTTTGGGTTTTACCCCTAGGTACATCTATGCCAGAGCCGCCTCTACCTGCTCGTATCCAGACAAGGATGTATTGCTCGGAAAACTCACAAAATCTCTACAATACCAAAATTATAGGAAGTTATACTATACTAATCCTCAAATTTCATCTTAGGTCTACATGCTCAAATCAGAGTTTATCTAAATCTAGTTTCCAAGGATTGTACTAAACTTCCTCTGATACCAACTGTAATGCCCCGACCCCAGTTACCCAAAGTCGGTGCATTATTACAAAACATTGGCATGATCACAAGAAAGATCAACTCTCGAAAGACTGATTAGTTTATTAGCCTTGGAAACACTAGAAATATTCATAAAGTTTTTCATTACATCATAAAAATGAACACTACAACAACATAGTCTCCATAGTCCACACTCTTATCCCCTAATACTATCCTTGCAGGTCTTTCATAATTTACTTCGTCACATCCTGGGAAAAATAAAACATAGAAAAGGGGTGAGCTCAAATTCCCAGTAAGGATAAAAATATAGTGGAAAATTTCATAAATAAGAATAAACATTTAAGGAAATTTATAACTAAAACAAAGCCTTTTTAACTTGAACTTTGACATAGTATGGAAAAAAATAAAATGAAATAATTCCATTTACTTATTCACATGGAAATTCTACTAATCGAATAATCACATACAATATAAATAACCACTTTCATAATGATGGAATGCATAATTCCAGACTATCATAACCACACAGCCAAGGCCTCGTGCCAAGACTATAAATAAGATTTTGCCAAGTCCCTGTGCCAAGACACTAGTTTGTCTCATGAGGCATAACGATTCATCGAGGAGCTATAGCAGGCCCCACCCATCAAATATTAAGGCCAATGCATTTTCATATGAAAATTTTTAAACATAACATAATCATTCGTATTAAAACTATCATAATTAATGTCAATACTTTCTCCATAAACCATGAATTGTATAAAAATAACACATCCACAGTCAATCATATCACAAAACCTTCAATACAATATGGAAGTTTTGTATCATAATAAATCAACTTCAAATAATCTAAAAATCCATCAAAGAATATTGACATAGATGAAATCAATACTATTTGAGAGAAATATCTCTTTTTTTTAAATCATTTAAAAGTCACACATTTATAAAGTAAGTAATTTAAAAGAGATTTTTGAATCAAAGTCTCCGATAAAACATTGAAACATTTGAAAATAAATATCATTTCAAAACATTCATTTCCATATAAATAAATCCTTAAAATCATTTTGAAAACATGGACATTAATTAAAAAGATTTAGAAAGATAAATATTTAAAACATTTAAAATTCTGATTTTGATAAAGAGTACCTTTCAGAAATTCTTAAAATATTCATTTTGAAATCATTTAAAAGTCAGATAATTATAAAATAAAACATTTACTTTGAAAATATCCTTATAATTTTGTAAGGGAACATTTGAAAATTTTATAACGGCTGAAAATAGCCACACCCGCCCTATAAGTTAAAAAAACATGCGTACCTTCATTCTGTCGAAAAGGTTAAAAAGGACCTTGTTTGGAAAACGACGGAAAGATTCCTTTATAATCTTCTTATAAAAAGTCAAACAAGGGTATTAATGACTTTAAGCCATATTCTTTAAAATTTTAAGAATGTTTTGAAATACACTTTCAAGAAACATGGATGTGGATGATAAAGAGGTCCCAGTAGATAATTACGTATAAACAACCTCGGATAATGAACAGATTGTGAAATAACCCTTACCTTGTACTTTTACTTGGTTGGGGGTAGGTTAACCTCCTGTATAATAGTGAAATAATTGTTATTAAATAATACAATAATCATATACATTATTATGTTATCATATATGATCTTTTAAAATTTCATTGTTAATAATATCTTAGTATTATCGCCATTTCGGGTGTTACCTTACTCGTTTTATTTTATATGTTTTGTTATGTAAGCCATGTTTTTCATGGATAGGTTTTTTAGTATTCATATCCAGAATGATATCAAGTCCATATATACTATTATTAATCATCAAATTAGAATTAGACTTGAATAGATATGATGGAGAATGAATCTCATCGCGTTCGTGGAGACAGTAGTCCGTACGTACGCACGAGCGATAATATCATTCTTTTGATATTAAAATAATATTCAATTGGATGGTATATCTTATATACATAATCATTATCATGTTATATTTATTATTTACATGAATTACACATCATTATTATACCCATCCAAATAATAATATATTGAATAACAATTACACCACGACGTGGAGAGGGTAAGCCGTACATACGCACGTATGGTGACCTGTCATTCAAAGGATGGATAGAATAATGAATATGGCTGTACCATATTTATAATAATATTATAGTATATAGGAGATACTGGATTAAATATTTTATAATGGTAATAAAAAAGAAAGAAGAAGTCGAAGAAGAAATGAATTTGAAAAAGGGTGGTGAAAACATTACCTCTTCTTCGGGTTCTTCCTTTTGATTTGATCAAAATGGCTCCATAGGTAGGATTTCTGATCAAACTATAGCCTCTATATTGTAGTGAGGTATGTTGAGAGAGAATTTGGGTAGGGTTTTGCCGAACCAAAAGGCTTTGAAGTTGTGAATTAATGCGAAGGGGGAGTGCCCTTTTATAAGAGGGGTGAGGGGCACCTTTGAAAAGCTAGAAATATTATTTAATAATAAATTCATATTCGGCTTCTAATGGCTCCAAGTGGATTATTTAACATTTAAGGTGGGGATGGGTTGAAAACCACTAAACCAATAGAATTTATACAGTTTTGGGTTATTATATTAACCTTATCATTAAGTATTAACTCTTAGTTAATTAGTTTCACATTTACAATGTCTCTTTGTATTTTTATATTATATGGTTAAAAAATATAATATATACACTCATGAGACCCCCAAGTGGTCCATTAATGATACACCTATCATGATATAAGTCTCTTGGCCGAACCGTAGATTTTTAGGAATTGAATATCAATCAATAATAAAATATTTTTTTTAAAAACACTTTTATGTCAATTTTGACACTATTTTGAAAATTGATTTTTATGAGAATCATAACAGAATTATTACTTCAAAAAAAGTTAATTAAATCATTCCTAACATGTCATATTAACCAAAAAAATTCTTTTAATTCATAAAACGTCTCAAATTATACTAATTTGGGTAATTATAATATCAATTATTTTAATTTTTAACTATTATGGTAATTACTGTATCATCATTGTGTCATAAATAAATTAAATTATTTAATGTCAAAATATTATAAATAAAATATAATTATGTAGGAAAACTTTTTGGTTTTATAATGAATATTAATAGTCTATAATCCAACATATATAACCCTATGTAAAAATTGTTTTTCGAAAAGATATATGCTTATGTCATTTTTGTATTTATTTTAACTTAATTAATATAAAGTGTCATTATCACTTACAAGTGGCTCCATGGGGTCCAAAAATAGACTCAAAGATCCCCATGGTCGGAAATGTATCAACCAATAAGTTTAGGGCACGTTTTATGGTAATTTTTTATTATTATAATATTATTTTTTTAACCCTTATTTACTGGATTTACCCTTTAACCACGGTAAATAAAATATTTACCGAAGTAATTATTCAAAAAGTCTAAAAATAAAAGTTAACAATTTTCAAATTTTTTACATACTGATTCCAAATATGGAATCGATTTTTCCAAATTCAAAATATAGAAGTGGCAAGAATAAATTTAAAATTAATTCTCGTTGTTAAAACAAAAAGCATGTTTTTAAAAGATAATAACTATCAAAAGATTGACACTTGTTTATGTCCGGTTTAATTGTGAAATTATGAACAATGACCAAAATTGTATTAAATGGTAAAACTATATTCCAAATATACTTTAAAACCACTCATATTCATAATTTATCAATATAAATTATTTTGATTAAAAAAGTTGTTTTTAATTAAAATTTAGTAATTTTCACTATTCATCAAAATATAAATTTTATCCGAAAAGTTCCAAAATTTCACCCTAGGCTACTTTTGATATTCTGAATCCAAAAATGAAGTCCATTTAGATAGATAAAATTTATAAAATTTCAAAAAGTAGGTATTACTCTTCATAACGGCTAGTTTGAGTGGTTGCAGTGTGTGTTAGAACTCGAAGTTGCATACAACACACACTACTGTATTATTCAAATAGAAGCATACCGTGGATGTTTGGGGTGTTACCTTGTAAACTTTTTATTTCCCAATTATAATGAATAAATTAATATAGTCAAATTTAATATATAAAAGTTTAAAATATTGGATTAAAAAAGGGTTTCACTATTAAATGTTGGTAAAAGTGCATTTTTTGAAAAATAATTTTTTTATCTGAAAAAAATGAATTTGTTATTAAATTATTTCTATGAAACTCATAGTATAAATTCTAAAATTATAAGGATTATACAAAGTTCAAAATTTAGTTAATACTATTCATAACTTCTTTTGATCATCTTGTTTGGTAAGTCATGGTGCGCTTGAACTCGGTGTTGCATGTAGTGAAAGTTATTGAATTATTTTGAAGAAATAACACACTATGATATATTTGGGTGTTACATTATCCCCACCTTCAATAAATTGTGTCCTTTCAATTTGAAATTGTTCTTCGAAAATAAAAGGTTGAATGTAGAAAATATCTTTGTGGGAAAACCCACATCAGAAATTGGGTTAATAAAATTTAGTCTTAATAAGAGGAAAAGAGAAATGAAAGGGTCACCATCAAATTACGATCTCTATTCGGAGAACATTTTTGGCAATTAGAGACATATAATTGGAGGAAAAACTTAAATATTTATACGAAGTGATTGAGGTCATCAATCACAAATAATTGTAAAATTAAGGTCCTTAAATTCATCAATCTATGATGATTTAAAATAGCATCGGTTCAGCAAAACATATGGTATTGAGATAGCACATTTTTTTTTGTTTTAAGATTCCTTCACTAAATTATAAGAATTAATTTCTTTATTGAATAAAATAAGAATAAAAATATATACTTGACAAGTAGAGTCTCATCCTTTAACTAAGTTCTACCACAAAATCATCTTTCACTCTAAAATATAATAGAACATAAAAATAATATTCTATTTATCCTATTTGTATAGGGTTAAAAAATTGAATTTATAATTCAACTAGTAGAACCATTAAAAAAACAACATTATTCAATCCAGGAAATCACGTGGGTCAGTGGTAGGTGATACACCCTTGTCGCCCTTCGGTTGTGGGTTCAAGTCTCGTGGCCTTACCGGACGCGAAGGGTTGCCGCCCGACCTCCGGGTTGTCCTTTTATGGCAATCCAAAATAATCCAAACTAGAACTATCCAAAATACTTCAGTCCAAAATTTATAAGGAAGTTAAACACAATGAAGATCCTTTTTTTCCGTGTAATAACATGTTAACACCTTCATCATGTATTCTTTTAAAACAGTACAACATCCTGAATTATGATAAAACCACATGGATTACATTCATGATCACTTATTCTTTAAAGAATAATGGATATACTCCTTCAATCCAAAAATGTTGTAAACCCCAAGAATGATGTAATATACAAATCATTAATCAGTTTCAAGGTATTCATGAATATCCAATATAATTTATCCAAATCAATCATGTATTATTCTAAAATCACTACCTCGGTATCAGAATCGTATTATGGTTTATCATTCTCTCAACCCTATATTTTCCAAAAATTTAACCTGCTATTGAGTCACTTTTCTTTGTTCCACACAATCTCAAGTCCTTAATGAAATAGTACTCCAGTACAATCCTTATATACTCCATAATTATTATAACAAGTACATTGTTGATACAACACTCAAATGAAATAATCAACATAAGAACTCTAATCAATGCTCTTCATCTGTGGTAGTATCATAACTTGATTATTATCCAATAGCATCATTTGCGGCATAGTCTGATGACTGGGACATAGGTTCGCGTAGTGTCCAAACTCCTTGCAAATGAAACATTATACATTTGAAACCATTTTCTTACCCTTGCAGTCACGTACATTGTGTCCTTTATCTCCACACGTATAACATAATGCCATTCCCTTCAATCATTTTCAAAGGTGATTCTTTCCACAGTTCTCACATATGGGAAAATACTTCTTTACCTTCTTCCTTTTATCTGTCCTTCCCTCTACAATCTTTTCCTTCTCTGGCTTCCCTTCAAAGCCATAGGACTTCGATAATTCTTTACTTATCTTATCAACACATGATACTATTTATTCATATGATGATAATACATGGGAGACTATTTCCCTTCTAAATTCAGGATTAAGACCATGAAAGATATGATCCTCTTTACTCTTTGTATCATGCGTATTGTTGGAGTTCTCATTCCTTCTATTGGGTGTTGTTTCTAAACAATGTCATAAACTAGACCAGTTTATGAATCAAAATACATAATTCCATACTTGTAAAAAACTTAACATTAATTGAACTATTTATGGATATACCCATAATCATAAAAATATTTTCTCTGAAAAAAGTATATACTCATAAACCCTTCATAATGACTTGTAATGAAAATGAGAGTTATCCTAAGCATATCCCTTGGGAGTGTCGTAACCAAGAGTGCAACAAGGCCCATTGTCGTGCACCAGTTCCCGTTCGAGTCTAGCTCAAAGTGGGTTTTTCGGGTTTTACCCCTAGGTGCATCTATTCCAGAGCCGCCTCTACATGCTCGTATCCAGACAAGGATGTATTTCTCGGAAAACTCACAAAATCTCTACAATACCAAAATTATAGGAAGTTCCTCTATACTAATCCTAAAATTTCATCTTAGGTCTACGTGCTCAAATCAGAGTTTTTCTAAATCTAGCTTCCAAGGATTGTACTAAACTTCCTCTGATACCAACTGTAACGCCCAGACCACAGTTACCTAGAGTCGGTGCATTATTACATAACATTGACATCATCACAAGAATGATCAACTCTCGAAAGACCGATTAGTTTATTTGCCTTGGAAACACTAGATATATTCATAAAGTTTTTCATTACATCATAAAAATGAACACTACAACAACATAGTCTCCATTGTCCACACTCTTATCCCCTAATACTATCCTTGCAGGGCAATCATAATTTACTTCTTCACATCCTTGGAAAAATAATGCATAGAAAAAGGGCGAGCTCCAATTCCCAGTAAGGATAACAATATAGCGGAAAATTTCATAAATAAGAATAAACATTTAAGGTAATGTATAACTAAAACAAAGCCTTTTAAACTAGAACTTCGACATAGTATGAAAAAAAAATGAAATAATGCTATTTAGTTATTCACATGGATATTATACTAATCGAAAAATCAAATACAATATCAATAACCACTTTAATAATGATGGAATGCACAATGCCAGACTATCATAACCACACAGCCAAGGCCTCATGCCAAGACTACAAATAAGATTTTGCCAAGTCCTTGTGCCAGGACACTAGTTTGTCTCATGAGGAATACCGATGCATTGAGGAGCTATAGCAGGCTCCACTCATCACATATTAAGTCCAATGCATTTTCATATGAAAAGTTTTAAACATAACATAAACATTCATATTAAAACTAGCATAAGTAATGTCAATACTTTCTCCATAAACCATGAATGGTATAAAAATAACACATCCACAGTCAATCATATCAAAAAACCTTCAATACAATATGGAAGTTTTGTATCATATTAAATCAACTTCAAATAATCTAAAAATCCATCAAAGGATATTGACATAGATGAAATCAAAACTATTTGAGAGAAATATCTCTCTTTTTTTAAATCATTTAAAATTCACACATTTATAAAGTAAGTAATTTAAAAGAGATTTTTGAATCAAAGTCTCCGATAACAATTTGAAACTTTTGAAAATAAATATCATTTCAAAACATTCATGTCCATATAAATAAATCCTTAATATCATTTTGAAAACATGGAAATTAATTAAAAAGATTTAGAAAGATAAATATTTAAAACATTTAAAATTCTGATTTTGATAAAGAGTACCTTTCAAAAATTCTTAAAATATTCATTTTGAAATCATTTAAAAGTTAGATAATTATAAAATAAAACATTTACTTTGAAAATATCCTTATAATCTTGTAAGGGAACCTTTTAAAATTTTATAACAGCAGAAAATAGCCACACCCACCGTATAAGATAAAAAAACATTCTTACCTTAATTCTGTCGAAAAGGTTAAAAAGGATCTTGTTTGGAAAACAACAGAAAGATTCCTTTATAAACTTATTATAAAAAGTCAAACAAGGGTATAAACGACTTTAATCCATATTATTTAAAATTTTATGAATGTTTTGAAATACACTTTCAAGAAACATGGATGTGGATGATAATGAGGTCCCAGTAGATAATTACGTATAAACAACCTCGGATAATGAAGAGATTGTGAACTAACCCTTACCTTGAACATTTCCTTGGTTGGAGATAGGTTAACCTCCTGTATAATAGTGAAATAATTGTTATTAAATTATACAATAATCATATACATTATTATGTTATCATATATGATCTTTTAACATTGCTTTGTTAATAATATCTTAGTATTATCGTCATTTCGGGTATTAACTTACTTGTTTTATTTTATATGTTTTGTTACGTAAGCCATGTTTTTCGTGGATAGGTTGTATAGTATTCATATCCAGAATGATATCATGTCCTTAGATACTATTATTAATCATCAAATGATAAATATACTTGAATAGATACGATGGAGAATTAATCTCATCGCGTTCGTGGAGACAGTAGTCTGTACGTACGCACGAGCGACAATATCATTCATTTGAAATTAAAATAATATTAAATTGGATGGTATATCTTATATACAGAATCATTTTCATGTTATATTTATTATTTACATGAATTACACATCATTATTATACCCATCCAAATAATAATATATTGAATAACAATTACACCACGACGTGGAGAGGGTAAGCCGTACATACGCACGTATGGTGACCTGTCATTCAAGGGATAAATAGAATAATGAATATGGTTGTACCATATTTATAATAATATTATAGTATATAGGAGATACTGGATTCATTATTTTATAACGGGAATAAAAAAGAAAGAAGATGTTGAAGAAGAAATGAATTTGAAAAAGGGTGGTGAAAACATTACCTCTTGTCGGGTTCTTCCTTTTGATTTGATCAAAAGGGATCCTTAGTTTGGATTTCTGATCAAACTAAGGCCTCTATATTGTAGTGAGGTAAGTTGAGAGAGTATTTGGTTAGGGTTTTTCCGAACCAAAAGGCTTTAAAGTTGTGAATTAATGAGAAGGGGGAGTTCCTTTTTATAAGAGGGGTGAGGGGCGCCTTTGGAAAAGCTACAAATATTATTTAATAATAAATTCATATTTGGCTTCTAATGGCTCCAAGTGGATTATTTAACATTTAAGGTGGGTATGAGTTGAAAACCACTCATCCAATAGAATTTAGACAGGTTTGGGTTATTATATTAACCTTATCATTAAGTATCAACTCTTAGTTAATTAGTTTCACTTTTACAATGTCTCTTTGTATTTTTATATTATATGGTTAATAAACTAAATATATACATCCAAGAGTCCCTCGAGTGGTACATTAATGATACAACTATCATGATATAAGTCTCTTGGCCGAACCGTAGATTTCTAAGAATTGAATATAAATCAATAATAAAATATTTGTTTTAAAAACACTTTTATGTCAATTTTGACACTATTTTGAAAATTTATTTTTATGAGAATCATAACAGAATGATTACCTCAAAAAAAGGTAATTAAATAATTCCTAACATGTCATATTAACCTATAAAATTAGTTTAATTCATAAAAAGTCTCAAATTATATTTATTTGGGTATTTATAATATCAATTATTTTAATTTTTCACTATTGTGGAAATTATTGCATCATCATTGTGTCATAAATAAATTAAATTATTTAATGTCAAAATATTATAAATAAAATATAATTATTTAGGAAATATTTTTGGTTTTCTAATTAATATTAATAGTATAAAATCCAACATATATAACCCTATGTAAAAATTGTTTTTCGAAAAGATATATGCTTATGTCATTTTTGTATTTATTTTTAGTTAATAAATATAAAGTGTCATTATCACTTACAAGTGGCTCCATGGGTTCCACAAATAGAATCAAAGATGCCCATGGTCGGAAATGTATCAACCAATAAATTTAGGACACATTTTATGGTAATTTGTTATTATTATAATATTAATTTTTTAACCCTTATTTACCGGATTTACCCTTTAACCACGATAAATAAAATATTTACCGAAGTAATTATTCAAAAAGTCTAAAAATAAAAGTTAACTATTTTAACAATTTGTACATCCTGATTCCAAATATGGAATCCATTTTCCCAAATTCAAAATACCGAAGTGGCAAGAATTAATTTAAAATTAATTCTCGTTGTTAAAACAAAAAGCGTGTTTTTAAGAGATAATAACTATCAAAAGATTGACACTTGTTTATCTCCATTTTAATTGTGAAATCAAGTAAAATGAAAAACATTGTATTAAATGGTAAAAATATATTCCAAATATACTTTAAAACCACTCAAATACATAATTTATCAATATAAATTATTTCGATTAAAAAAGTTGTTTTTAATTAAAATTTAGTAATTTTCACTATTCATCAAAATATAAATGTTATCCGAATAGTTCCAAATTTCACCCTAGGCTAAATTTGATATTCGTAATCCAAAAATGAAGTCCATTTTGAGAGATAAAATTTATAAAATTTCAAAAAGTAGGTATTACTATTCATAACGGCTAGTTTGATTGGTTGTAGTGTGTGTTAAAACTCGATGTTGCGTACAACACACGCTACTGTATTATTCAAAGAGAAGCGTACCGTGGAAGCTTGTGGTGTTACCTTGTAAAATATTGATGTCCCCATTCTAAATAATAAATTAATATAGTGAAATTGAATATATAAAAGTTTAAAATATTAGATTTAAAAAAAGGGTTTCACTATTAAAAGCTGGTAAAAGTGCATTTTTTGAAAAATACTTCTTTTATCTGAAAAAAATGAATTTGTTCTTAAATTATGTCTAAGAAACTCATAATATGGATTCTAAAATTATAATTATTATACAAAGTTTAAAATTTAGATAATACTATTCATAACTTCTTTTGAAAAACTTGTTTGGTAAGTCATGGCGCGCTTGAACTCAGTGTTGCGTGTAGTGAAAGTTATCGAATTATTTTGAAGAAATAACACACTATAAAATCCTGCGGTGTTACACACAACATTGAGTATTTTATAAAACAAAATACACACTCATTATATGGGTCATTATATCAACTAGTTTTTTTAGAAATGAATCAATTCAAATGAATATATATATTCAATTATTCAATTCATGGATAATTAGAATTTTTTAGTAGTTATTCACATAAAAGGTGATGTTATTCATTATTTGAATCTTATCAGGAGCATGACGTAAGAGGAATAAATAAAATTCATGTAATATGAGGAGTTTAAGACAATATTTCTCAATAAATAATTTACTAAAACTCTTCATTGTAATATGTAAAATTACTTTTTTGAGTTCAAATAGAGGAATGATTAATCCGTTGGTATCAACAAATAAATCATGACAATACATTAAAGATATAATTCAATATTTATAATCAACCCATTGAGAAAAAATTATTTATTATTTAGTGTATTAGAGATAAGTATTCAAAAATAATTATCTATAAGAGACTTTAGTAACTATGAATATATCATTCAATGTTCTCTAAATGAATAAATGAAGAGTGGGGACTCTAATTATTCTTTTGGTTTCAGTTCCAATAACAGGAAATTGGATATTAATGGAAACATGAATGGTAAATATATAGGAGGAATGAAGTTCCAACCAACTACATCCCAAAAATGTGGGAGAAATCATTCTGAAAATTATTTGAAAGTAATAGGGAAATTCTACAATTATGGAAATGCTAACCATCGAGCTGATAATTTTTATTGGGGTTGAAATGATATGGAAATAAAAAATAGGACAATGAGGATTAAATATGTTATGTTCAATGTTTTATAGGAAAATATATTGGTAATTATGAAAATAAATTTCCTACTCAAATATCTAATGAGGTTGGTGGGACTCAATAATACCCTAATAAAAAGGATAAAGGAAAGGCCTTTTATAACATGACTGATGTTGGTTTGGCGAATGAAATAGTGAAAGGTACAATTACCATCCACTTTAGAACTATAAATGTTTTAATTGATTCTATATATACCCATGATTTTATATCAAATTAATTTTATATGTGTATCACATCACCACATTAATGATTATATGTTGAGTTAATAATAAATACTCTAAATAGTGTGATTATCACATCTAATTTTTATAATCCCTCTCTATTAGGAGTTTGTGGGAAATTTATTCCTAAAAGTCTTGTGATTCTTCCTCTAATTGAATTTGATGTGATTTTAGGATTGGATTGGATCTCTCTATATATAGATCATGTCATTATTTAGGTAACTAATGTCACATTTGATATTCTAAACCAACCCATGATCATCTTTCAATGTGATAAAAAATTTGGTCTCTTAATGGAAGCTATATACATTATGTCGGTCTTACATACTATTCATGAGGTATTTTTATCTCAAATGATTCTGTAGAAAAAAATTTGAATATAATCCTATTTTTCAGGATTTTGAAAATATATTTCTTGAATATTATCCTAGTCTTACCTCGAATTGTGAAATTCAATTTTCAATAGAACTCATACAAGGAACTACAACTATTTTTAAGAATCCTTATTGAATAGAATTAATTGAGTTGTAAGAATTAATAATAAACTCTAGGATAATATTTATAAAGTATTCATATTCCCTAGTGCATCACCAAATGGTATACCTAATCTTTTTGTTTATAATAATAATGGTTAAATGCATATTTTCATTGATTTTTGAGAACGTAATAATATCACTATCAAGTAAAAGTATCCTCTACAATGTATCAATGATTTTTTTCATCAATTAGAAAGATATTAATACTTTTCCAAGATTGAATTTCGTTATATATATGATTAATTTTAGGTAAAAATAGATGATATATCCAAGAAAATTTTTGTATGTGGTATGAGAGGTAAGTATTTTTAGTGATTCTATTTGGACTTACTAATTATCATTATATATTCAGGGATTTAATGATTATGGTCTTTAGAAATTACCTTGATCAGTTTGTGGTGGCCCTAATAGATGATATTCTTATACATTCAAAGTGAAAGTAAGAGCATGAATATCATTTGAGAATTATTTTGAAGACCCTAAGAAAGGATAATTTGTGTCAAAAATTAACCAAGTGCGAATTTTGGATATATGAAGTTTCATTTTTGGGTCATATAATCTCAAGTGATGGTGTATTTGAGGGTCCATAAAATACGGAAGTTTTTGATCATTGTCTCTAACCAACCACTATGACCGAGATCTATATTTTTTCTAATTTGGATAGATATTAATTAAAAATTTTGAAGAATTTATCCTAATTTTCTAATACACTCACTATGTTTAATGGTAAGGGATCCAAGTTACCTTTCACAGATGAATGTGAAACAATTTCAATGAAATGATGAAGAGGTTAGTCAATGCACTCAATCTTACAAAAACTAGGAGTAGTGAAGGGGTTTTTATCTTTAGTGATTCATTGAAGAAGGAAATGGGATTTTCCTCATGAATAATGGTATGGTGATAGCTTATGCCTCATGAAAATTGACGTTTCATCATAATAATGACCTATATCATGATATGGAGTAAACAACGGTAAATTTTTAATGAAATTTATGGAGGAATTATCATTATTGAGAAATGTTTGATATATATACTAATCCAAAATTTTTAAATTATATATTAACTCAGAATGTTTTAAATATAATCCAAATAATATGGTTAGAGTTGATTAAATATTGTTACTCCTTAATACATTACAACCCCAGAAAAAAGAACAAGGTGGTGAATACTCTTAGTTGAAAGGATCATACTAGTTAATATCTAATGAGGATTGTTTCTTCAAAATTTGAGACATGGATGGGATCCATCTGATAGTTTTATTGTGGGTAATTTTTTTCATGCACAATCATTAACATTGTATTACCATTTTCGATCTTATCAGAAACTCCCAATGGTTCCCCCATCCATAAACGGGTATAGACATGCTTTATAAAGGTAATCAGTCACTAGAATTTTTCAATATTAGCGACTCTTGGGGAATTGTATTAGTTGAGAGGATGGGTGATTGGTCTCATCACACACGTTTGAGGGGAATTATAGTCTACTATGGGACTCTCTTATTGATTTAAAATATGTTCATGAATTATTTCCTAATCCAAATTCTAGACTAGTTACCCTAACAAAATGATTATGGGGTAATTATATTTCATATGAAAATGAATGGTATCTTTTTAGTGAATCCGTCTGTATGAATTCAAGGTTCTCCATAATTTTATAGTAATTGGTTGTCACTTATGTGTTGTAACAGTATAACCAAGAGCTTTAGAATATACTACCATGTAAGGAGATGATTAATATTCTAAGGGTATTGATCCATTATGAGGAATCCTATATATCCTTGTTTTTAAAAGAATTAAAACCCATGTATTACATTATACCAATTTATTTTTACATCATGCATAGAGGACTTATAGGGGTTATCTGGGACACCATGTGTTCAATCTCGAGTCCTGGAGGGAGGCCCCATATATCCCAATTATGGGGAGAATCAGAGCTTTCATAGTTCATTTATTTGGAGATTACACATTGAGATCTACATTTTCATTGTATGGAATTATGATTCATATGAAATGATTATTGAAGTTCCCTAATCTCCTGTGACTTATGCTTGATGTGAGAAATAGGGGATAGAAAATGATCATTTCTTCATTTCTCATGGAATGGGACTTATGTGCTGGGATTGCCTTAAAAAGACATATTTTATATCTCATTCCTCATTGATACTTTCTATGTATTCTGGTTACGAAAGGAATAAAATTATTCATAGTTCAATCATTTGGGGCTTACACATTGATATTTCCCATGTTGGTGGAGACTCGTGATGTGAATGTTATGATTATTGTAACTACCTAAGCTCACGTGATCTATGCTCAGTGTGAGAAAAAGGGGATGAAAAATGAACAATATCATTTCATGGAGAATGGGGGACTTACATTTTGGGACAACCCTATAGAGCTTGAACCTTGAAAAGGTAGCCTGCATATCCTGAATATGTCAGGAATCAGAGTCATCATAGTTCTTTTGTCAGGTCTCACACTCAGTGGTTTTCAATGGTTTTTGGGACATATCATACTGTGTTCCTAGATGCAGATTACACTCTGAGGTTTCACTTGTTAGTTTCTTTTCGACCAGACATACATCGACAGTCCACTTTCCTTGTTGCGCAGGAGTGTATATGCATAGAATATCCGATTATAACTAACTGATCTAGTAGGTATTTCAAAATGACTTCATGTAACCTAGGTGGTATATCTATAGGTTGTCTCATGATCAAGGATTACTTGTGTAGAAAATATCACTAGAACCAGGAGTTCTATCCTAGAAGACATCGGATGAACAGACTAGATTTTCTAGAATTTTCACCTAATCCATCTAATATTCCATTGTGTCAATCACAAGATTTGGATTGATACTTGTGGGGGGTGTCGAGAGAGTAAATATGGCATGCCTTGAAGCGTGTTTCATTTCATGGATAACATCTCTAAAGGGCATCTCAAGACATATCTGAAATTTCAAGAGGGAATCAGAAGTATTAGCTGATTTTTCCAGAGGGTGTCATGATGCCTTCGTTGACATGTGCATATTTGTTTGTGAGAATTAGATGAAATGATCTCATGTCTCTATATGAGTTAGCAGATATATCTTAAGGATGTCTTGAGGCTTGGTCAATAGGCCTAGAGGGATCCACGAAACTAATGTGGCATGCCCAGGGTGAATTGTGTGACTTGCTATGACATTCTAAAAAGACTTCACATGTCTTGGGTGGCATACTAAAGGAGTACTGTGAGATCCGGGTGACATATCCTCATATTTTCACATGTCATAGATGCGTCATGAAAAGTGTATGAGGGTCAGTGAACATGTTTTTGTTTTAGTATTTCACCTTTAGTCTTTGTTTTATCCCTTCTATTTTTAATTCCTTAGATTTATTCAATACCAATTTATTTTGAGTCTCGTATAACCCGATAGGTGTGCAGTATGTTCTTCACATATCATTCCATAAGTCCATCTCATGATCTATGAATGATCACATGGAGTAATTTATGAATGGCACATAATCACACATGCTAATTTTTACTATATTACCTGATATAATACATTCCAGTTAAAATATTGGTCACTCTATGAAATCTACTCTAGTGCTTGGAAATGCTGATATGCTTGGATACAAAAAATTCAACACTTTTTCTCTAAATCTGAGATGGGGGATTTATATTTCTTATCACCCCAATTGTTCATCGGTCTACATGACGTATCTGGTCTGTATCTAAGATGGAGTTGGCGAAGGGGCCTGACACCAAGCATCTTTGTGAGCCTTTACTGTGGATTAATCTGAGGTCATCACCATATTTTCAGTGACTGTGAGTCCCTTTCATCAATGCCTCCATTATTGGATTATTTCCAATTAATTGGGACTCATTTGATCACAGATTCATATTGAAGGACTTTTATATTGTCATATTTACTTGTCCAAGGGCCTTCACAAAATCAAATTTTCTATTGAAAAAGAATTATCAAGATTCTTAATGTCATGCTTGGTAAATTTCGGGATGCAAGGGTGGTTTGTCTAGTAGTCTCCTTATGATAAAGGTGGCTTATCCTGGAGTCTTGTGGGACTATGCTATGGACTTATTTAGTTCATCACAAGCATTTTACAACAATCAGAGGCTTCCTCATCCTTAATATTTTATTCCATTTTTTATTTTACAAATTTTTGGGGGTCATGTGAGTTTACAAGAGTAATGTAAAAGATAATTCTCTATTTTTTTGATGATTAATCACATGATCAATGGAGGTCTTATGATGACACATAAGCATTGTGAAAATATCCATTTTTTTATCATTAAGGAGATGAATGGGGGACATGTTGCTGCTTCAGAATAACCAGGGTGCTTCATGTGATGAGGATTAAAAGCCAAAAGGATTTCTAGAGATAAAGAATACATGTGATCAGAGTCACTTTGTGTCTTGTGAGTTATCATAGATTTATTAAATGAAATTCAGAGACCATGAGAGGATACCATATCCTCTCTTTTTATATCCTTTATTTTATTTTAAAATGTTTTGGGAGTCATGAAATATTTACCAAATATTTTCAGGGACAATTTCCCTTCCTATTGGTAATGATCCTCATGATGTTTTCAATTATTAGAGGCATCCACCTTTGGATATTTTCCTCCTTATTTTCAATGGATTATAATGTTGGGTTTCCATGCGCTTTCTATAGACAAACCATGTGGCCTAGGAAGCTAATTTGGCCACCACTGTGTGGCCACTGGTTTCCAAGAGCACCTTTCTCAGAGTAGGAGGTCTTGTTGAAAAGGGGTTCTGTGGGATATTATATAGGTTATGCACTACGTTTGGGGTATTAATGTGACATTAAAATATTCACACGATCACGATTCCTTTGAAGGATCACATGATCCATAGGCCTCATCCACCTTTTTCTAACATTGCATTTTGTGGGGAAAATAATACCCATATTCAAGTATTAATTTTTTTTGTGAATTTTCAGATGCTCATTTGGTGAGGGTAAAAAAAATCCTCACCCCCCCCCTTAGGGGTGACATCCATAGGGATAAGGGCCAAGTTTTGAGAATATTAAATGTCTGCCTTAGATGTTGGCATTATTTTGAATTGGTGTCATGGATGAGATTTGTTTTTTCGTGCAATTCTTAGTATTCTATGTGACACCCTATATATAGTGGAATATAGGGAGGATTTATCTACTAGTTATCATTCCTCTAGAACTCTCTCCCCCTCTCTCTCGCTCTCTTACCCTATCATGTTACCCTATTTTAAGATCATTCCTTGAGTCCTAGTCACGATCCCCATTCGAGAGACCTGGTCATGAGTCCCTATTTTGTAAGAAATGTTCCATCGAGACAACTTTTAATTTAGATGTTCTCCAATCCAAACATGAACTGTACTTTGAAAATTTTGTGAACATTATTGATGAGTACTGTGATAGTCTTTAGGGCTTCACTAGATCCTCTAGTTCAATCATTTGATCAATTTGTTATCTTGAAATTTTCATGACCATGTCTAGGACACATAATTTTAAATATCAAATGTGTTTATGTGATTGTGTGATTCCTTATGGGGATATATGACCCACGAGTCATTCAGAGGTTAGGAGATTTCTGAACCATTTAGGATGACTCACAAATTCCTTTCAAATTCATGTGATGTGCATGGTGCTTCCAGTTTATGTCTTTACTTTTATAGGAGTTCACTTCATCTATCTGGCTTATGCCACTTACTCTTATTCAGATGGCTTCTAGTTCCCACTGATCTTCTCTAGCTATGGCTAATCATGGTTTCATAGGAGGGATAATATTCATCTCTTCCTAAAGATGATACTCTGTGGTAATATTTTCCAGGAGTATCTCCTCATTGAGTTCTCTAAGAGTTTATATTTCACTCTCATGTTGTGAAAATTGTTTCTCCATGGAAGGAATATTAACTCTTCATGTCGATGATCAGTATGTATCTGCACATTTCCTCTTGGTAATATTCCATCATGGGGGAAGAAAGTAGATATTTGGAGGTGTTATATTTTGTAGTTTTCTTTGGTTTTAATGTGTTCCCCCTAA
The DNA here is from genome assembly GCA_963277665.1 of Viscum album. Classification (NCBI taxonomy): domain Eukaryota; kingdom Viridiplantae; phylum Streptophyta; class Magnoliopsida; order Santalales; family Viscaceae; genus Viscum; species Viscum album. The sequence continues at coordinate 1,316,807,989 of OY728119.1, read as the reverse complement.
TTTGGTGCATCCAAATCACCCTACCACATAGATAGATTATCCATGTTGCACCCCTTTGTATTTGTGTCATGATCAATGTCTACCATGGTGACAATGATGACATTTACAGAGTCATATCGGGAAATGGTGGTCATGCCCTTACTTTCAACATAATATGTTGATTATTCACTACATTCATTAGGGTCATTATTTGAGACCTTTCCCATGCTTTCCCATTTTGGATTATGACCACAGTGGTGTCTGGTCGCGTTTTCTATACGTTCATCTCATCTCAGCCTATGAATAGTGACTTAGAGGGAGTTTCCAATTGTTGTTATCATATGGGCCCCGACCAGTAGAGGTTTACCTCATGGTGGGGGGATAAAAGGGAAACCAACTGTTTTCCTCCCAAACTAGGGAAGAATTATTCTCTCTATGATTATGGAGATAATGAAAATTCACCCAACCCTATGGTTTGGGGGTTATCCAGGTCCATAATTGTCTATGATTGGTCCTGTTGTAGGGGGTCCAATGATTCCAGTCAGGGACCTTTTGATTCCTAGGATAAATATTATGATATAAATTACCCCATCCCTATTGGGTGTGAGTGATCTGAAATCGCCACTGATTCTTCTAGGACCCTCTCAGGGGATGCAGAACCTAGGTATGGTGATTGAGATATAAATTTTCTCAGCCAAGAGGGATGGGGTTTTCTCATAGCTACTGAGGAAATGTCCAAAATATTATTTGGGAATTGATGATATGAGTGGTGGAAGAAGTTGTATATATTATCCTAGACCTTGGGTTCATGTAAACTCCTTGATGGATGCTATGGAAGCTTCTATTGAGGCCCATTTGATGCAGAGTAGCTGGGTACGATGGAAGCCCATGATGATAACCATTCTTTACCAGGATGTTGTCTGGATGATCACAAATTTGGTTTCTATGTACTAAATGCATTCACATTACTTATAGGGGGTGATTTTGAAGTCTTTTTGGCTATACAATCCTTCTTTTCAAAATTCCTAGGAATCACTAAAGTGGGGGAATTCTATTTTTCTGACCGACTAGCCCAATTGTTACCCAGTCCACTAATTTTTTAGGAGGATATAATAATATATTATGTTGAATTTGAGGGTTTCTGTTGTTCCATGGGTGTGGAAAAGTGTGACACTCTATACTGTCTCTATCCCCAAATACAAATACATGAAGTGGATTCAAAGATCAGCTACTGAAGTTTCGCAGTGCAGTAGTAGCTAGCATGTTTCACATTTTCACTGTGATTTTTCAGTTTTGGATCTCAGGAAATGGAGATAACAGATAGGTCTAGATAAAAATAGAGTATATTGATTTTATGAAGGTGAAACTCATAGCCTGGACAGGGGAGAGGTATATCCTTCAGTCTCTTATGATTATACCGCATATTTAAGCATAGATAACTAATACACTCTTTTTCTAGATTATCTAGGATCGTATAGTCAGAAGTAGTGAGGTGAAATAACATGATTGGGAGGTTGTTTCTAGATTACTCTCTTTGTATTTAAATGTTGGCCTCTTATTCATCATACTTACATGTCTCCATCTAGTTATACAATAGAACACATCTCTGATGGTAACCTACTAATGGGACTGGTTTTCTTCTGGATGTTGATGGGGAACCATATGCAGTTGACCCTGCTGTTTCAAGAACCTCTCTATACAAAGGTGTTAGTGTTTTGAAAACCTCTCTATATTGAGGTGTCTAGAAAAGTGGAGTATTTATTTGTATGTGGGAGATATTTTCATGGTGAGTTTGACCACATTTGATGTTACGAGTAGAGTCTATACGATCCATCTCCACACTACCACAAGGAGGACTATCATGGTAATCAGAATCTTCTACACCCACTTTGATTGAAGAGTTGATAGACCCTCATGGTGTTGAGAATGTGTCTCAAAAAACCTCATGTACACTAGCTTTGAGGAGATTGGGAATATGATCCATGTTCTCCATCGTGGATAGAATATATTGACCTACCTTTTTAGGATTGTTAAATGTTATGAAAATGTTTAATGATGGTTACTAGAACTTGTATATAACCTTCTAATGCTGTGGTAATATGCACCCACTACTGAGAAGTTGTTGGAATAGGACAATAAGATGTCTTATTATTGAAAATAATATGAGAATATCCTGAGGCATATACAATTCTCACTTGGTGAGACTCAATCAATATGGGAGTATGTGACCAATCTTGCTCCTTTGGGATATGATGTTGGTCTTTATTGGTAAGAGTATGAGCCTTCCCCAATGTTTCTGGTACTCTCACCTAGTGAGTCCAAGTTGGAACAGGAATATGAGACTGGTCCAAATATTCATTCCCCACCATAATATGCTAATAGAACATTGGAATGGGAGAATGAATATGTTCCTCCTAATATATTTCCTTGGAATAATGTTGGCAAAGTCATATATTGTTTGAACTAGGAATATGCACCTTTCTTCTATGATATACTAGAATATTCCAAGAAGATTCACTGATATGTATATGAAAAAGTCCCGGGGCTCGTTCGATTCTCAGTTGGTTTGCATCAGATAGATTAGGGATATATTCCTAATCTTGGCCATTTGTATTTTTATGTTTGAATTATTTTATAGGAATATGAGTCTTTCCTATGTCCTTTTCCCCTCTCACATGGGGATCCCTAGACAAAATGTGGATATGAGTCTGATCTTATGCCCTTGGGATATTCTGTCAGCCTTTTTAGATAGGCATGTGCCCCTATCCTGATGCATGTTCCACTCTCACCTAGTGAGACCCTATTGGAATGGGAGTATGATCCCATACTGATGCCTTGTCCTTTATCAGAATATTCTAATAATCGTCCTATACTATAGAAAGACTTTGAGCTTTATTTAGTACAACCGCTTGTTCACAATGATCTGAGTGTTGAGTTAATCTGGCTATTGGTATAAGAGTATGCATCTCTCCCTTTATCTGTAATATTTTTTGAATATTCTAGTAGAGTTCATCAATTGTTGTAAAAATATATTGGAATTTTTGCAAAGTCTATGCATGGATATAAGCCTGCACATTTTACATCTCCATTATACACTGGAATATGTCTTAAATTGAAGTAGGGATATGCACCCATTTTTTTATCCTTGTTCAATAGAAATATTCCAATGATATTTGTGCACAGGGGTAGGGATATACCCCTTCCAAATTCTTATTTGGAGAATATGACCACAGACTTGTTCTGATTCATCAGTGATATGGGCCTTCTTGATGGTTCCTACTTGGATATATCAACAGACATCATCTGTAAGAGTAAGGATATGATCCCTTCCATGGATATCCAATGCCTTAATCCCTCAATGAACCTTCCTTGTTTTCCATTCATGGACATCAGATGAGGAAGCATGTCGGGTGGAACCTTAAGTAGATGACTAGTGGGTACCGGTGGTATGGTGTTGCAAGTGGAGGTTCGAAGGTGCTCTCCTTGATGGCACATAAACTGAAAGGGATCCTTTTTTTGTTTCTTGATCCACATTCATCAGAGACCGGGGATGTTAGTTGTCACAAAATTGGGATAAGATCCTGAAGTGGTTGGTTTTATCAACAAGAGCCACATGCTTAGTGGCCGCTTTCCCTAGATGATGTAGAATTTCTATTTGTTGTTCTTAGAGAAAATCATGGGAAATTTCCATGGTTGGGACCATACCACATAGATGGTACTCTCGTACCATCATGTTTTCTATCTATCCTTGGAGTTGTTGAGAAGGTGAAATATCATTTCATATCACGGGGGTTGCAGCTGCATATGATTTACCTGAGTGAACACTGGATGATGAATAAATTGTCTTGGGTTGGGATTCTATTAATGATATAAGTATCTTCTATCATGTAGACAATAATGAATAGTTTTACTGATTAGTGAAATATCATAGTCCTGATTTGATCAATCATATATGCATGATGAACACAATTGTACTATTTTCCCAGTCCTCCAATTATGATTGATTGGACATATCAATGTGATGATGGAATTATAGGATCCCCTGTTACAAAGTATCATCTAGACTATCATTATAGTCTTAATACCTTGTTTTTATAGGGTATGAAAAAAAATTATCTTGATGAATGATTATTATATCATTTGAGATATTCACGTCATATTTTGTATTCACATTTTTGTATGGTTTGAAGAAAAAATTGATTGATACATTATAACACAATTGATTTTTATTAAAGCGTTTCATGTCCAGTTCACCATTTTTGTTTCATCAGGATTTGGAGTGTTGATGGAATCCATTGGTAGTTCTATTGTGGGGAATTTGTGTTGTGAAGAATCATGAACATTGGGTTACCATTTTCACTATTACTGAAAACTCCCAATGGTTCCCTCATCCATAACTGGTTAAAAAACCTCTTTCCAAAGGTAGGAAATCACCTGGGGTTTACTGGCCCAGTGAATCTTAGGGACTCACATTGGTTGATAGGATGGGAGTTCGAGCCCATATCACCGTTTGGGGGGGGGGGATTATTATGTACCTCATGAATCTGTTATATATTTAAGATATGTTTGTGAATATCTTATTAACTTCAATATGAGACCGGTTACCATAAAAAAATTATTATGGGGTAATTATCTTTCATATGAAAAATACAAGGTTCCCCTTAGTGAATCCATTTGTATTCATATGAGGTTCTCCATAATTTTCAAAAAATGGGTGGTTTTATATGTATTGAAACCATATAACCAAGATCTTCAGAATTTACTTCCATGCAAGGAAGTGGTCAGTATTATAAAGAGGGGATTATCTATTTTGAGGTGTCCTATGTATTCTAGTTATTGTAAGTTATCAAAAACCATTTAGTTTGTTGCACACATTTTGTTTAATGTCCTATGGAGATGACTTATAAGGGTACACTGAGACACTGTGTATTCAAGATTGTGTCCTAGAGGGACACCCAACATATCCGAATTATGGAAAGAATTATAGTTGTTGGAGTTAATTTTTTTGGGGCTTACACACTAATATTTCCCTTTTCATTTTAGAGAATTATGATGCAGATGACATGATTATTTAATTTCCTTAATCTCACGTGAGCTATGCTCGATGTGATGAACATGGGATGACAAATTATCATTTATTAATTTTCCATGGTATGGAAAGTATGTGCTGGGACAACCCTAAAAATACTTATTAGGGATATCATTCTAGAATGAAACATCCTACATATCCTGGTTATAATAGGAATTAGAGTCATCATTGTTAAATAATTTGGGGCGTAGACACTAAGATTTCCCTTGTTGGTGGATACTCGTGATGTGAATGATATGATTATTGAAAATGCCTAAGATTATGTGATATATTCTTAGTGTGAGAAACATGTGAGGAAAAATGATGAATATCATTTCCTAGAGCATTGCGAGATCTGGTGACATATCCTTGTATTGTCGCATGTCTTGGATGGCTCACACAAAGTTCATGTGGGTCACTAAACATGTTTTTTTATTTTTTTCACAATTAATATTTGTTCTAGATCTTGCTTTTTGAATGCCTTATATTTATTTATTATCATTTTATTTTGAGTCTTATGCGACCTGAAAGGTGTGTCATATTTTCTTCTTATATTTTTCTAGAAGTCCTTTATGTGATCTATGAATGATCACAGAAAGTAATTTATGCATGGAGCATGATCACTCTGGCAATTCATCATCATATTACCTAACATAAGACTCATGTACCGTGGGATCAATCACTTCATGATATTTTCTCTAGTGTATGGGTATACTAATCTGGTTGGATGAAAAAAATCCAACACCTTGTCTATGAGGTTGGGTTGGGGGATTTATAGGTCTCTCTACCCCGAATGATCATTAGTTTTCATGGAATATCTGGCACAGATGTAGGATTGAGTTTGCTAAGGGGCCTTGCACCACATGTACTCGTAATCCTTTGCAATGGATTTTTCTAAGGGTATCGCCTGATTTTCAACAAACACTAGTCCCTCTCATCAACACCTCCATTATTGGATTATTTCCAATTAATATGGACTTTTTTGATAACGTGAGAAAATTTAAGGACTTCTATATTGTCAAATTGACATGTCCAAGGTCCTTAGAAAGATCAAAGTACCTATTAAAAGGTGTTTTCAATATTATTGATGCCTTGACAGGTATATTCTGTGAGGTAAGGGTAATTTTTCTGGGGTTCTCAATGAGATGATGGTGGCTTGTCCAAGAGTCTCACATGACCATCTTACAGAAATCCATAGCGCGTCGTAAGAATTTTACAACCATGAGATCCTTCGACATCCTTCCTCTTGTATGCCCTTTTTTTATTTTACAAATTTCATGGGGTCATATGAGATTACATGAGTACTGTCAAATAAAATTACTCTATTTTTTTGTTGATGTGTCACATTACCAATAGAGGTCTTATGACGATGCACCAATAATGTGGAATGTTCCATCTGTTTATCCTTAGGTAGTTTAAGGGGATAAAAAATCCATATAGGAATACTGGGATGCTTCATGTGGTGATGATGATAAGCCAAAGGGATTTCATGAGATATAGTAGGAATGTCATCAGAGTCTCGTGGTATCTTGTTGGTCATCAGAGAAGAATTGAATGACGTTCAATGACCGTGAGAGGCTCCCACATCCTACCTTTTTATCTCTTTTGTTTTATTTTACAATGGTTTGGGAGTCATACAATATTGCTAGAATGTTTTCAAGGACAATTACCCTTCCCATTGGAAATGAGTTTCATGATTTTAGCTATTTCTATAGGCCTCCCCCTTTGGGTATTTTACTCTTTATTTTCAAAGGGTTTTCAGGTTGGACTATTAGGTACTTGTTTTTGACAAACCGTGTGTCCTAGGGAGCTTATCCAGCTGCCACCGTGCAACTATTGGTTATCTAGATCACCATCACGATAGTAGGATGGCTTTTTGAATGGTGTTCAGTTGGATCCTCTGTAAGTTATTCACATCATGTAGAGTCTTCGTGTGACCTTAAAATGTTCATGAGATAATGATTCCTTTAAATGATCATGAAATCCACTGGTCTTAGTCACCTTCTTCCTCCTTTTCCTTTTTTGGGTAAAATAATACCCATATTAAATTATTCCTTCCATTGTGAATTTTATGATGATCATTTGGTGGGAATAAACAAGGTTAAAAAAGGGTCCAATATTTTTTTATTTGTAATGGACTGAACTTGAAATATAAATGGAAGTGGTAAAATCATATATTTCTCAAATTATTTTTCATGTAAGTACTTACATATTTGTAGTCTAACCCTTAGTGATTTTCTAAATACCTTGTTGCTCAGAAAAGGCCTAGAGTAGGTTTGGTGGTCTTTAGCTACTAAATTAGTGAAGAAGGGATAATTCATGAAATATAATTGTTTTACATCATGAATGGTTGGTTCGTGGATTATGTGAGGATGTTTCATGAGGTGATTCATGATAATAATTAAATCAGGGTTAAATAGTCCAAGGACTTGTGTTTTTTAGAAGTGCTTAAAACCTAATAATTCTACAATGTGAAAGGGATTTTCGTTAAGAAAATTTGTTGTGCATTGAACCATTATAAGGCACAGTGCCTCAGTTTTTATAAAATTATTCCACTCCCTCTTGATTTATAGGAATTCCACATAACTCTCTCCTTTTTTTTGTAATCCCTTTGATGGGGATAAATTATTGGTGTTTAATATTTGAAATTTGGGGATCTGAGGTATGTTATAATAATTGTATTGTAGTTCTTTCATCTGGATCATCCAAATTGTTATTTCCATGAAATGAAGGATTATCTTCTTCATTCTAAAAGAGTTTAATTAGTTTTTTGTTGGAGTGTTTTTTGCACGGTGTCCTTGGAGGGATGTGACTTCTTGTAGGAGGGGTGACTGGGATCTATGATGTCAGTCTGTTCACACACAAAAAAGTTGATGCCTTTAAGTTTATGGATTTGTTGAATCTCTTATTTATTAACATGAAATTTTAATGTCAACATTGTTTATCCCTTTGTATGGAAATATAATTAAACTAATAATTTCCGAATTGCATTAATTAATAATTGGTTGTAGGAGTTGCATGTGTTATTATTTCTACTGATGTAACAGTTTGACTCATTATTTTATAGATAGTGTGTTGTATAAGTAATAATTGTTAGCATGTATTATGATTATTTAGATTATAATGTTGTTCTTGATGGAAATTTATAAAGAATATAAAGATATAGTTATCTAATTAATTATCTTAATAATTAAAGAGGATGCTTTTTGTAATAAATTTTATGTTTCATATAATTTGATGATAATAAAATTGACTTAATGCACAAATATAATTAAAATTGAACTTCCATGTGATAATAAAAATAATGTAAATTATTGTTGTTGATAATAATTAAAAAGGTATGTTATTGAGAATGGAAATTCTCTATGTATATTGAAACTATTTTTAATGCTAATAGGATGTTTAAATTTTGATAGCTTGTTATATCTTGATAAATTGGATTTATCATATTTGGGTCTTGTGGATAATGAATCAGTTAATTTATTATGTAATAAGAACAAATTGTTTGAATACTAATTCCTAGGGGATGATTTTCCTATTTTCTTGAGAAGGATTAGTACAATGACATTTGATATTTGAGAGCTCTTTTATGTGTGGAGGCAATATATCTTATTTTAGGGCCCAGATTTCTCTTTTGGTTATGTTTTTTTATTTCCCAATTCTTTTGTGATGTAATACAAATATGAGTTTTTCTATGTGATGTGAAACATAGAGGGGAGGCTTAGATATGATATGATCCTAATATGACTAATGTGATATGTGGGTGGGGAGACCTAGATGAGGTGGAAATAGTTGATACTTATGACAGTTAGAGGCATTGATATATTCATGTGGGTGTTAGAAATGGAACCAGAGATGGTGGAATAGGTTGAAGATTGGATTACCCATTGATGTTGTGAAGATAGATTCATGTTTTAAATGATTCTTTTAAATAGTCAATGATCAGGTTTCTTATTTTATCTATATTCTATTACCCACTTCATGAGGAATTTGGATGTGCTTCGTTGCATGTTTCCTATAAGTGGTATATTAGGAAGGTTTTATGGGAGTATCTAGAGTTATAAAATTATTCTAATAATGAATAAATAATTCCCAACCCATGGGATTGGCGTTGTTGGAATGGAAATGAGGAAAATATGTTAATCTTAATAAACATTAGACTCTATTTGGATTATGTATGGTTGGTATGGGATTCACATTGGCGATTAATGTAATAAATATCTAATTAATGTTAATTGCTAATTTAATCAAAAAAATAATTAAATAACATAAATAAATGATAAAAATGAAAGTAGTAATTAATTTTTCTATTTTAAATGACTATGTGCTTATAGGATATCTAGTCATAGGAGTTGTATTTTGGAGTTTGAGTGATGTTATTCATATTTGAGTCCGAGAATAATATATTCACAGAGTATGGTTATGGGATATATTATATCAGGTATATTCTATGATTTCATATGCTACTGAACCCATGTTAGTTGGGGAGACTGAAACCATATGAACTATTGGTGTTTGTTTTCCCCCAACAGCTTAGTGGGAGGATGGATGGCTGACTACCCCCTATTTCCTTGATCTCTTATCTTGGTAGTTTCTTCTACTAGTATGCAAGGGGTTTGTTTCCTCATGTATGTGTGTAGAGGGTCATAATGGGTTGTGGTTATTCACACACATGTATCCCCATATATAGTGTATGAAGGATTATTATAGGTTTGAAGTGTATAAATTTTGATATCTTTTGGTACTTACTCAATGTACAAACTTTGATAGCATGAGGTATAAAACCTGATGTATGATACATGTCATGAGGGTTGTGGTGGATACTCGAAATAACGTTTTTAGTATATATGGTAATGTGTTATGGGATGATATGCTAATTTGATACATGTGGTGCATTTTATGATGCATTTTCTAGGTATCCTTGGGATATCTTATTTAGTAAAGAGATGGATTAGGACGTGCAATGTTGCGATAGAGTGGAAAACTAGTGGGAAAGAGGGAGAAAGGTACCCTTCATGATTAATTATTATATTATATCATCTCATTATGAAATAATTGGTGAGAGTTATCCATGACTATGCTGGGATATTACAATACCTTTTCAGGTGATGAGTTAGTTTCACTGTGGTTCACTATTCTTTATAATTCTATCTTTGTCTTTTGCATGAGAGGCTTTGAGGGGATCCTACTGAGTATACTATTATAGTCACCCTATGTTTATATAAACTATTTTTTAGGTTAGTCCGATTAGGATGGATATTGGTATAGATAATACTATCTCGTGGTTTTGTAGGAGTTGTTCGGGCTTTGTGGTTACTATCATCATTACCTTTTAGTACTTATAGTTTTAATTTTAGTTATTATAGAGTAGTATGATACTAGATATTTACACTTTGAATCTCATTATATATATATATATATATATATATATATATATATATTTCAAAGTGGTTTTTGATTAGTTTATCCTTGTTATCTCTCAGTTCGTCATGTTCACTTAATGGGTAACTCCTCACATATATAGGATTATTATACCCTTAGTGCGAGTTTCCAACTTGGGGCCTACTAGAGACATGACTCAGGAAGTCACCATCTTTATTCTCTCATTTCCATCCAAGGACCTAAAAACTTTATTGGGAGTGGTCATGAATGTGTGGTATCATAGGTTCATATTGAGGAATAGGATGGATTTTGGAGTTTGGACCAGGTTAGATTTCATGGGTTGTTAGGGAAACATCATCATCTATGATTAGTGAGTGATGGGAAAATGGGACACTAGGAAATACATTGGTATTTAAGACCCCCTGTGATCTAATGTATGAATATTTAGTTTTACTAAGCCTACTATATGAATTAATAATGGTTTCAAGGTAGATAACTTCAAAATAATCATGCATCATTCTTATTTACACCTATGTTTTAAATTTGTAGACCATGGTATAGAATAGAACCTTAAAAAGATTAAAAATAATTAAATAATTAATATTAAATACTCTAAATTTTATTTTTATGATTTCTAATAGTTTATTTGTTTTATAGAAATGGATATAAGTCAAATTTCTCATTATGCTTGTGCAAGATGTTCATTAGGATATGCCATCATATCAACATAGGGTGGAGGTCGATGATAATGATATATGGAGGTGGTAACTCTAAGAGGTTCATTGATAGATTTTGTTGCAGTACGAGAAATACATTTAAAAATCAATCACAAAAGACTATTTGGAGGAGGTTGAGATAGTATTTAAGACAATCTAATCTTGGATGGATAATTGGGTTTCATTGGCTATGATGATGTTGTGTGAAGCACTGAGGTAGTGGTGGTTCTTTATCCGAGGGGAATATGAGGATTCAACAGTCTCATGGGTGAATTTTTGAGATATGTTATATACAGTGTTCCTTTCTTTGATTTTAAAGGAATCCATTAACTAGGAGCTTCTTACACATTTATAGGGGAGTTCTAGCATGAGAGAGAGTTCATGATCCGATTCCAGAACCTTATGTGATATTCTTGAGATCTGTTTCAAAATGAGAAGAAAATGGTGAGATAATTCTAGGAGCCTTTGTGTTTGGATATCCAACACCAATTCACCCTATTTATTCTGTTGATTTATCTAGAGGTGATGGAGAAAATATATTTCATTTAAAAGAGGACGGCCAGAACCATATCGTTGTGAGATTTGAGCCATTAGGATTCCTCACGAAGGAGAGTTGGGGTTTGAGGTCCCCAATTTCCTATACATAAGAGATTTTAGTCTGCCAAGGTTATGTACTAGACCTCATAATATTATTTCTCTAGGGATATACTATATTAGACTTATTATAATGGACTAGAAGCCTATTTTCTTGTGTATTCCAAGGTCATCAGTGGAGTGAGTTCTTGAAAATTATGAGCAATCAGTGTGTAACATGTGTTCCACTTTAGGATCCTCTGTTGAGGTAGTTTCATTCAAGAAAGAAGATGTATTTTATTTCATTTTTGTATCAACATAGAGGTTATGTGGTAGAAAGAGTACTAACTGTAGATTATCCTTGTCCTTATAGAGTAAAGTGTGGTTGTGGAGGTGGTCATCAACAATGTCATAGAGGCCCTGAATAAATTCATAGTCGTCATCATGCTTTATAATTTCCAAAACTGAACAAGCCAGACATAATTTAATGTACCCTTTTATTGTTTTCTATATGTGTGTATGCTTATTTTTATTCCGTTGCGATACACTCCTTTATATCATCTACCATCATCCATGCTTTGGGACTCGATGTAGAGAGGTCCTAATACCCATGGTGTTGACTATGTTAAACAGATGTCGAGTTGACTTATATAAAGTATGTAGATAGTGTGATCTATTTCTAGGGATTCACCACTCTAGGGGGGTTTCCTATGTATATTTATAACACCATATAACATAAATCTCATCATTAATTTGTTTTATTTGGTACATGCTATTCTAGGTTTCTTCAAGAGGTATGTTGCTTTCTATGATGCTGATGGAGAGCCAACGGTCTTTATTGGTGAGAGATACCCATGGATGAGTTATAGGTATGTTTCTTCCTTATCTTACATGATGACCAAGAATATGCTTAGTTCATCTAAAGTTCACCATTCAATGTTTTCTAGGTTTATAGAAGAGTACCCTAATGTATTTCCAGATGAGGTTGTTTCTTTACCCCCTTAGTGGGAGATTGAGTTTAGGACCGAACTATGAACAAGAGTGTCTATTATATCGATTTCTCTATATAGGATGGATCCTTCTAATTTTTTAGATCCATTATTATAGCTTGATGATCTCATCAAGAAAGATTTTTTTTAGTCAAGTGTGTCTCCATGGGGTGTAAAAGTTTTGTTCATGAAGAAGTATAATAGTGGTTTGAGGCTTCGAATCAATTATCTTTACATAAACCAAGTGATAGTAAAGAACCAATGTCCTCTTCAACGGATTGATGGTTTATTTGATTAGCTGAAGGAAGAAAGTCTGTTCATGGAAATCGAATTTAGGTGTAAATATTATCAAACATAGGTAAAGTATGAGGATATATAGACGACTACTTTATTTTTTCTTAATTGGAATTTTTTTACTTTGGTTTAATGTTGTTTGATGTGAATAATGATCTAAATGTGTTCATGGAGATTATTTAAAAAATTTATAGAGTTCCTAGATAATTTCTAGGTGATTTTCATCAATTAAATCCTTGTGTAGTCCATGTATAAGGAGTAGTATACAAAGAGTCTACATGATGTTTTGGGAGTTATTCACTCTGAAAATCTATTCGTGAAGTTGTTGAAGTGTGAGTTTTGGGATGATGATGTCCTTTTATTATGTTGTGTCATGTACTATAAGGGAGTATTTGTTGATCCATTAAAGATATAAGTGGTTTTGTCTTGGTTATATCTTATGAAAATGGAAAAGGTACATATTTTTAATTTATATTATAGGATATTACCAGAGGTTCATAAAAAATTTCTCTCAGGTTGTGACTCCTCTAACAGCCTTGTCCAGAAATTATTATATGTTCATGTGCACTGACTAGTCTCAAGGGTATTTTGAGTACCTAATGAAGAAGTTGGTTAGTACTAGAGTCCTTTTTTCCATTATAAGGAGTTTTGTTTGAGGTTTTCTATGATGGTTTATGTCTTTTCTAGGGATGTGTTCTGATGCAGAATAGATTATTTGTTTATTATGGGTCTTATAAGATATATCCCAATGATAATAAATATGCCACCGATGAACTTAGTTGGTGGAAGTTGTGTCTTATTTGTTTTTTTGGATACAATACCTATTTAATGATATTTTTTAGTTTTTTACCAACCATTCAAGCCTAAGGTGTGTCTTATCCCATCATGACATGAAATTTTATTAGCATCAGTGGATGGAATTATTTCTGCATTATGACTTTGAGAATTTATATACTCTAGGAAAGGAGAATTTTTTATTTGATGCACTAAGCAGGAAGTCATGTAGTGATGCTATCCTTGAATCTGAAGATTCATAGAGAGTGATGGAATAACTCTCAATAACAAATCTATATATTAGATATTTCGGAGGAAGAGGTTATATTTTCTATATTATGGTGAATTCATATTTGGTTTGTGGGTGGAGGAGTCCCAACTAGGGTATTATGATGTAGATGTATGGATGGACCGAGTTATTTTTAGAGATTCCCTTGATGGTTGGTCTATGTATAAACAACACTACATTTTGTTTTAGGGAATACTTTTCATTCCTTATGTTATTCATGAGATGGTTCTCCATGAGTCAAATAGATCACCTTAAGAGGTATATCCTAGCTTGAAAATGATGTACTGATCTTATAGAGGTTTTTATTTTTCTAGGTTGAAGCTTGTAGTTTCGGAGTTTGTTTCTCGATTTTTAGACTTCCAAAAGGTGAAGGATGAGAACTATGTTCCCAATGGTTTTTTTAGAAATTAGATGATCCCTATTAGTTGTGGAAGGAAATATAGATGGATTTTTTTTTACCATTTTACCACAATATTAGGGATGTTATAATGATATATTGGTGATAGTGAATCGTTTGATGAAATCATCCCACTTTAAATCAATTACGTATTTGATCATAGTGGAGGTTTTGTCAAGGAAGTATCTGGAGAAGGAGATGTGACTCTACAGAGTCCCAAGGACAAAAATCTATGATTAGGATTTTTTTAACTCTAGGATGTGAAGAGGTCTCCCTTATTTTTTTTTTTCATTTATATCTTAAGACTAATTTTAATTCAAATACGGATGTTCAAATAGAACAGACCATCTAGACTCTTGAATATATGTTTTTCTCTTCTGTACTAGATTTTGGATGTTCATGGATGAGGAACTTATAATTGGTTGAGTTTTATTACAATAATAGTTTCCAAAACACAATTGGTGTAGTAGCATTTTAATCTTTTTATAGACGACCTTGTTGTTCTCTATTGTTCTAGAATGGGTTCGTATATGTAGCAATTCTTGGGCTGAAACTAGTAAGAATCATGATTGAGATGGAATAGTTAATTCGTGAGATGATGAAAGAAGAATAGGATCATCATAAATCCAATTTCATTCATAATATGATACCTCTGGAATTCAATTTTGGATATAATGTGTTCTTGAAGGCGATTAATAATCATGGGAAGTGATGTTTTGGCCATGAGGGCATGATTTCTCCTCGATTTTTAGGGCCATTTGAGGTGTTGGCTTATGTTGGAGCTATGTGGAATATCAGATAACACTTCCCCCATAGATGATATTGATATATGATTTTTTTCACATGTATCAATGTTATCAGTATCTTTATGATGGCTCACATTTTATATTTTGGGGTGAGATTATTTTTAATGATGATGCAACTTTATAGGTGTAACCTTTAGAGATCCCGGACCACCCGGAGAAGGTTTTGTGCAGGTATGTTAATATCTTGGATTATTTATTGTGGTTGAATAATTTCATATACGATAGTATCGAGGAACATGATTCATTGATGCGCATTCAGTACCCTGATTTGATTGATATTTATCTCTTCACTTGTAAAGTTATTTATTTTTGTGGATTTTCACCATTATAGTTTATTATATGGTTCCCTTTTATTTTTGGTTGGTTTCCATACTATTGTTTGAGCAGTATCTTACCCTTGAGAGTTTTGAGTATTGAGTTGTTGTTTTTGTGTGATTTCACACTATTCCACTGATGAGGTGATTGAGCTCATATGATAGTGAGATCGTTGAGAGGTATCTCATGGGGTGGATATTTTAATAACCCCATTTTGTTTTCTATATGGGTTTAGTTTTGTATTCATGATAAATATAATTTTTTGAATTTTATCTAATGTAATTTCCTAGATCCATGTAGTCCTTCCCTTTTTAATTTCCTAAAGACCTTCGTTCTCAAAGGTAGACTTGAGAAAGTCCATAGGTGTTCTATTTCGAAAATCTATAAGTAAGGAGAATTCATGACGTGTATGGGTTTCACATCATGATTGTTTCGTTCATGGATTGTGTGAGGTTGGTTCATGGGTTTCTCACTATGTGAATTAAATCAAGGTTAAATTGATTTTGGAAACATGCTTCATTATGGAACATGAAACCCAATAATTTGATGACATGAAAGGGTTTCCCACTATAAAAATATGATTTTAATCATGCATTTATAAGTTGCAGAACCCTGAGTTTTCTCAAACCCTACCACTTTGTCTCTATTTCCAGGTGATTTGTAGTTCTCTATTCAAAAATTTTGGAATAAATTTTATGGGGATCAATTTTTTTATTATGTCTTCGATATATGGAGATCTGATGTATGTTCCACCTATTCTCTTATATTAGTTTGACTTAGATCCTCATGATTCATCTTTATATGCTATTTTGGTTTCTCTCTATATTTATAACAGAGTACTCTTGTTTTTTTTGTGCATTTATCGTGTGGAGTTCTTAGAGGGATCCAGCTTCCTGTAGGAGGGGTGATCAAGATCTATGATTTTGTTCTATTCTCATGCGAAGAACTTTTATTCCCTTGAGGAAAGGGATTCAGGGATTATCCTATTTGTTTATGTGTAATTTTATGTTATAAAGGTTTATCCATTTGGATGGAAATGGAATTAACCTAATAATTAATGAACTTTACTAATAAATAATTATTTTATGGAAAGCACATGTTATTACCTTCCACCACGATAATGGATTTCCTCTAGATTTTATAAACTTTGTGTTATATACGTTATTCTTATTATAATTTATTGTGATGTTATGGATTAGAATATTCTTATTTATATAAATTGATAAAGAATATAACGTCAAAATTAATTGATTAATTTAACTAATAATTTAATAAGAGGTTTTCTGAAATGAATCTTCTATTTCAAGTTATTTTATGGTAATAAAATTTACACAATTATCATGTATAATTAAAAATGATCTTCCAGGTGATTAATAGATTTTCTGAAAATGTGAATCCTGTTAATGCATGTTGTTGATAATAATTAAAAGTGAATTTTAATGAGAATGATACTTCTCTAATTTTGTTGAAATTCGTTATAATTATACATGAATTTATAACATTTGATATCATATTATAGATTGATGCATGAGGTTTCTCATAGTTAGAACCTATTAATAATGAATTTTTCAATTAAATATGGAATAATAACCATTTGTTTGATAAATATAATTACTAAGTCCTAATATTCCTATATTTTTGAGAAGTTTGAGTTCCTTGAGTGTTGTTCCCTGAGATTTCATTTATTTTTGAAGGATAGATTCATTGTTTTATGGCCTAGATGTCTCCGTTGGAAGTGTTTGTAATTTTCTTGATTATTTTGTGATGTGACCTAGATATGAGATGAGCTATTTGATGTGATATAATGAGGGGTGGTCCAGATGTGATATTATCTTAAGATGGATGGTCCTAGGATGGATGATGTGATGTGTGGGTGGGGAGGCCGAGATGATGTGGCAACATTTTACAACTATGACGGAGAGATGAAATATGATATGCATGTAAGTGTCATAGATGGTAGTAGATATGATGGAATGTGTTTAATTTGCATTACCCATTGATGTGATAAATGTTATTTCTTAATTGGAATGAATCTTTTTAATATTTGATGGTTGAGTTTCTTATTTTTTTTATTCCTTTCCCCACTCCTTGTGGTAGTTGGATATAATTGGTTGCATGTTTCTTCTTAGTGGTATATTATGATGGTTTTCCTAGAGAACCTATAATTATAGAATGATTATACAAATGAATAGATTATTCTTAACCCATGGGGTTGGAATTTTTGGAATGAAAATAGTGAATGGATTATAATCTTGAGAATCCATGGACTTGGTTTTGATTATTCTAGGTGGGAATGGAATTTATGAAGGTGATTAATGCAACGTATATTGAAATAATACTAATGGATAATTTAATGGATAATTAATTAATAAGTTGAAGTAAATATTAAAAAATAAATAAGTAATTAATGTAGATCTTTTAAATGTTTGTGTGATTGTAGGATATCTGTTATATGGATTGGAAGTCATGATTATGAGCGATGTTTGCTATAGTTGAGACTAGGACTAGGATATTACCATAGTTTAGTTGTGATATATATTATATATTTTATATTTTCTAATTTAATACACATACCAATTCATAAAAATTAGGGTGACTAATAACTAGTGGATACTAGAAGTGTGTTTTCTACAATATACCACTGGGACGATAGTTGGTTGACTACCCCATCTAGAACTACTCTCTTATCTTGGTAGATACTTATTATGGTATTAATGATGGTGAGTTTACACATATTGTTTTGGATTTATATGATTCCTTGTGGTTATTCACAAACAATTATCACCATATAATGTATCCAAATGATTATGATAGGTATGAAATGTATAGGTTGTGATGGATGGAGGAATATAATTGGTGTATGACATTTGATCACCTGAGGTATAATAGTCTATATATGATTAAAGTCATATGGGTTGTTGTGGCTCCTAGAAAGTATGTGGTAACTATATATGGTGATGTAATATGGGATGACGTGATGATGTGATGTGTGAGGTGCATGTTATTATTCCTTGCTTGGGTGTCTTCAGGCTGGCTTATTTTGAAGAGAGATGGCTCATCACTTGTGATGTTGGGGCAAAGTGGAAAACTAGTGGGGAAGCGGGAGTGAGGTACCTTTAATGTTTCATTTTTATATTATATTCTCTCATTTCAGGTGATACATGGTGAGAGTTATCCATGTATAGGTTGGAAAATTAGTATACAATTTAAATGAATATTTAGTTTCACTATCATTCACTTTTATTTAGGATGCATTCATTATCATTTTCAAGATTGTATTTTGGGAGGATCATAATTGGAATAATTTTATGCTCACCCTATGAATATATAAACTACTTTTCAAGTAAGCCAATGTATGTTGGATATTTCTCTAGATATTACATGCTCATGGTTTTCTATGAGCCGTTTGGGCTTGATGGTCACTATCGTCTTTAACTTTTGGTATGTGTAGTTTTTACTATCATTTATTATAGTATTGTATTAAATTGAATGTTTAAACTTGGTATATATATATATATACGAGTTGGTTTTTATTAGTGTATTTATATTATACTTCTCTTCCTTATGTTCTCTTAGAAGGAAATACCTACCATATGTGTACTTGTTATAACCTTGGTGCTAGTTTCCAACCTAGGGGCCTAATAGAGGATTATGTAGATTATTAACCATATCCCTTCTCTCATTTCAGACCTGGGAGTGGAACACATTAGGTGGAGGGGGTCATGATAGTTCAACCATATACCCATGTGCATATTAAATAAGAATAGAATGGATATTTAGATTTATAAAAGTAGGTTATAAATGTTCACAAGTTCAACATTAATTAGGATTGAATAATAAGATTATGGAAAAAAGCGTGTATCTCATAAATATCGAACCTGAAAAAGGAATTTTTAGATGAATCTCATAGTTCAACATTCTCCATTCATTCAGAAATTATGAATATTTATAGATATCTGAAAGAGTATTTATGATTGGACAACATGAAGAGATATATTACAGAGTATGTATCTCAATGATTAGTATGTCATCAATTTAAGAATAATAAATAAACTTCTAAGGGAATGTTACAACTATAACACATTTCATAATGGAAATGGGAAAACATCACCATGGATTTTATAATTAGACACCCTAGAAATTTCTAAAGGACATAATGCCATTTGGGTTGTAGTTGATCACCATATAATGTCTTTAGAAATTGTTTTTATTTGAGAATATTTTTTTCTATATTATCTTCACATAATATACATTAAGAAAGTGGTAAGGCTACATGGAGTACCACATTATACTTTATCTAATTGAGATTAGAATTTTACCATTATGTTTTGGAGAAGTCTTTAACAAGAACTGGATTCAGAGATGTGTTTCAGTACTAATTATCATCTCAAAAAATATGTTCAATATAAGATAACAATTCAAACCCTAAAGTATTCTAACAGCTTTTTTTATGGATTTCCAAGGAGTTTTGGATCAATAACTTCCTATAGTCAAGTTTTTGTACAATAATATCTTTCACTCATGTATCCAGATAGTTATATATGAATCCCTCTAGGGAGTGAATTTTAAAACTATAATGTTTTGGGATAAAGTTGTATAAATAAATCTACTTGGACATAATATACCTAAGGAAACGATATATGAGGTCAGATCCATTTAGTAGTGCATCAAGGAAGCTCTGAGTGGGAAAAACATTATGTTGAAAATCATTGGTGGGATCTAGAATTAGAAGTTATGGGGAAAGTATTCCTATTAATTTTTCCATGGATGAATTTCATGCGATTCATAATGAAATGAAATATTATCACTTATAATATCACACCCTTTGATATTATTGATCTTGTAGGGATCATAGTTTATCCCTTGGTGATTCCATTGAACCTATCTCAAGTTAATGATGAATTTTATATACCAATCTTGCAGAAGTACATACCTGATCCTTTACATATACTAAACTTATAGGTTGTAAAACTAGAGCAAGAACTTTATTATAAATAACAAGTAATATACATATTTTATAAAAGAGATAATTTTCTACCAAAAAAATAATCACACGGTTAATGTTCTCTAGAGGAATCAAAAATTCAAATAAGCTACTTAGAAGCTTGAAGAAGTGATAAAACATGGATATACTAATTTTTTTATCTGAGTGATGATATTTTAATTATTAAATTAATTTTAAAGGGGTTATAATGTAAACCCTAGTATTTTAGAATATATTTTTCTTTAAATAAATTGTATTTCATTGATGTCAAGTGTTATACACAACACCTAGTTTTAATGAACCATAATATATTATATTATTATTTAAATGTGATTGTTATAACTAATCCATTAATGTTGGAGGTATAATTAAGAATAAACATATTATAAAAAAATATATATAATGGTTTTAAATAAATAAAATATATTGATAATTAATAATTCATTTTTAGTAAAGTGTTTATATTCTTAAAAAATACATTTTTCCTCAAAAAAATATTTTTTATTTCTTTTTGTTAACAAATAAAATAATTAATTTATAAAAAAGAATTAAAATTTATTTAATAAAATGAACATAAATTTTGAAATAATAATTTCAAAAATATCATAGTGTTATTTTTTGGATAATTTTCTAAAAATATTTATTTTAAGATGGATAGTGAAATACATAGATTTTTATTGAAAACAACATTTTCATTTAAATTTTTTTCAAAATTTACATATTTTAAAAAATTATTTCATAGTAAAATTATATAATTTATATATTAATAATACAATTATTTTCATTGGAATATTTTTTTTTGTTTATATAAAAAATTATATTTAAGAAGACGTTTTTTCATAAAAACTGCTTTTTGTTGTGCTTTACAGGTTTAATTTCTAATTAAATTTTACCACTTATATGAATTAAATTTGATAAAATAGATTCCATATTTTTAATAATAATAATTAATATTATAAAATAGGGATAATTATTTTCTGTTCATTGTGAATAGTAATCATAATAAATATTTTTCACCTTGTTAAAAGAGGTAAAATCGGGTTAAAACCATGGGATAAAACATTAAAATAACCATAAATCATTTATTTATCATTTTGGATGTGTATTTTTACACTAAATATAACCCGAAGGAGTTTAATAATTTATTTTAAATCATTATTTGTAATTTGGGAACCCTATATTGGCTTTTCCAAAGATATGTTATATTTTAATCAAATTAATAACTGTTTTTGGGTTATTCCCTTTAATGGCCTGGTTGGAAGATGAAGTTCAATTTCTTATTTTTAAAAATGTCTAAAAACCTTTATTTTTTATTATTTAACCGAAATAATTCATGGAAACAAATTTAATACTTTATTTCAAGGTTAAATGATTTTTACTCTTAAATCGTCTATTTTCCTGAAAATTGATTTTTAAGCACTTTGTGTTCTTATATTATAAGTAATTTATCAAAAAGTGAAATAAAATAAAATAAAATGACTTATTTTGTTTTATAATGTCTACTTATTTTAGAATTCCCATTTTATTTTTTGGCCATGTAGTTATTTTATTATGGTATAAAAGCTCAAATATCCCTATTATCGTTAGAATGGGTTTAAAGTGGTCTAACTATAATATAAGGATTAAAATGTATTCAAAACTTGTCTAAATTAGACTAGTTATGTTAACATAAATCCTGTCACATATTATACTCAAATTTGGGGTATTTTGGACCCACATTACATTATTATTATTATAAATATATTATTATTTTTATTTATTCTTTTAAGTAATTCCAAGTGATTCATTTCCATCCCCAATAAAAGGATACCACCTATACTATATTATTCACACTTCATGAGCCTCATATATTGTCCAATACCTATAATAATATGTTATTTTATTCCTGAACCATGTTCTAGAGCTTTTATTTGTTCCAAATGATAATCCTTTCAAGGCTTAATTTATTATCCAAATGAGGATTCTCAACAAATAAGTATAACTCTTAACTGAGCAGTGTCAGTTTTATTAATTATTATACCTACTATAAATATATGGTATCCATTCTAAAATAATTACTTCAGTATATTTAATATATAAAATTTTTATTATGATGATGGAACAACCATTATGAAACTTCATCATATCCATAAAAAATGATCATATCGCTCGTGTGTATGTGTGGACTACAACCTCAACGAAGCGATATAATTAATTTTTCACTTTTTTTACATGGATGGTTGTAATTATAAATTTAATTAATATATATATATATATATATATTATAAAATGGAATATTTAAAGGCTAATTTTTATTTAACATTCTTTCATTCCACCAGTTAAAGAGTAAAAAATAGCATTCCTATGTATGTTTGATCTGTCATCTCTATGAATGGTGTAGTTCATTTTTCTATCACTAAATTTGATGGATAAATATAAAAATATATATAATTTATATATAAAATGTTTATATCATATTTAAAACAATTTATAATATGTGTCCATGATATAGGTAAAAGGACTAATTTTCCCACAAGAAAACATACATGAAAAATAAAATAGTTATCACCCGAAATTGTGATTTTAATAAAAAAATTGTTAATAAACTGGTGGTGAGTTGTTATAATTAAAAAATATATATTAAGATATATATGATTACAGTTATTAAATGGATTTTAAAAAATATATATTAATTATATAGGAGATTCGAATGATTGCAATTCAAGATGATACATGAGGTATGGGATTTATGTTTCAATCCCATTTTAATTGAGATTATTTATTCTTAAATTTACTTTGAGGAAATTATATGATATTTATATGACAAATTACTTTAATTTTAATATCATCGAGTGACTTATATAATTTTCAATTAATATTTCCATGACCCGTTCTAGTGGGGCCCGTGCCGTAACTCCCCAAGCCCGCCTCGAATAGGCCAGGGGCAGGTGACTAGCACCGAGTAGGCTTGTCACTAACATGGGAGGAATTTCCTATAAACCTTCACACACACACATACACATCTCGAAGTGCAAAAATCATAAAATTAAAAGCTACTAAAAATGGAAATGCATGCAAACACTAACGTCCCAACCAACAGAGTATGAAAAGAAAGTAATGTGCAGTAATGTAAAACCTTGGGCCAAAAATAAAATCCCACCAAAAGAAAGTATAAAATAGAGTCCAACCAGTATTGAAAGGTACTGGGACTACAATCTGTAGCAGTAGAAACACACCTTGGCCTGTCTGATCTCACTAAGAATGGTCCTATCGTGGTCCACCTAGAATCCTTTCAATGGCTCGCTCATCAACACAAGACACGACACGTGCGGGCAAAGCCCATGAAGGGGTGAGTATAACAATACCCAGTAGGACACCCCGAAAACCACAAAGGAATACAACAAAGGAAAATACCACAAGGGAATGATTCAGTGATCTCTACATAGTATATGTTTACAGAACATATAACAATAATATCCAGATATACTTATACACAAACAACTATTGCGAAATCACCACTAGGATCCAGCACAAAGATTCCACTAAGCACGTAACAGAGAGAACACACTCTATGTTCTGAACATAAAGATACGAGGCACTCGTTCTGGGAGAAATCACTCCAAAAATACTTAAAAATATGATGCTCAGATGAGGATCACAACGAATAGCTATGGGGTGATTCCAATAACTCAGTCTGAACTAATCCGCTAAGCCGAGGATCAGCGCCTGGGTAAAGTATGTCACATAGATACCAAAAACTCTACCTAGGGTACCAGGAGGTAATAGAGGATCCAGATCTATGTCTCATAGAGGGGATTCAAATAAATCTATTCAGGAAGTACCACTGACGGGATCATACTTCTATATGTAGGAAATGAAACCAGAAACCTTCAAGGGAAAGACCAAGGGTACAAACCCTAGGAAAGCTAGTTCAAGTCACTGAAGACCACGGGCTCAAGCCATGTATAAACAGGTTATATAGAATGTATTAGGATCACATGCCGAGTTCCTTGACTCCAGGTACTGCCCGTGCAAACAGCCCATGTCACTAGGCTTGTCGTATAAAATGTAACTACACGGCGTGTAGAAGAATTACAAGTCATGTTCCTTTACTTCGGGTACTTCCTGTGTGGAATGGCCCATGTCTGAAATCTAAGTCGTGCAGAAAAGTATATACATGGTGTGTAAGTCAAGGCACATGTCGTGTCCTGCCAACTAGAAAACACATGTATACCCTAGTTGTATGCCCATACGTAGTGTGTGTCTGTGTTCCCTTTTCCATTTATTAGCACATGGGGCATCCCGTGCATCTGGCCGGGTCTGGACGGGGAAGGGTATACACATTGTGTCCTTGGCAGTGTACCCTACCCATTTCCATGTACTCTCGGAGTACACACCATGTGGTCCACTGATGAACACACACCGTGTAGACCATACAACACTTCGTGTAGTTGGTATTTCTCCAGAACCACCATCTTCCTCCTCGTGCCTCATCCGATCTTTCGGATCTCGATTCCGCTATCTGTTTGCCACGAAATTCAAGATATCGGGTCGCCTCATTATCATGATGCCGAATCTGTGGGCTTCGAGCCTTCAATCATCTTTCGAATTTGATTCTAGTCACCCGTTAGGAAATCGTTCGAAGAACAATATCTTTTAATCTTATTTGATCTATCCATTGCCACTGCAGTCGCACCTCCGTGGGGTTCTACCGGAGCCATATCTTCAAATTGGGATCTTTGAGTCGCACAAAGGATGCACAACGATCCATCGTTCAAATCTCTGTGAAGAATGCATAGAATGCACATGATGAACGTGAGAAATCATGGAACAGAAGAACAAAAAATCGAGAGGGACGGACCTCGATCGATGTTCGTATTGATCTTGGTTCATCACCATCAAAAGGTTAAATGAATCCAAGAATAACTTCAAAAATAAAATCGCCAAAAATCCCCACAAAATCCCATACCACAAATACGATCGATCCATAAGCTAATTTGTTCATGGATTAGTCTACGTTAATCGTAGAAATCATGAACGGGGAAAGGAAAACAAATCAATCATCTTACCTAGATTTGCGGCATTCTTCGACGAAGATCCAGTCCCAGCGTCGTCATCACCAGCGAAACTCGTCAAGAACGCCGTCTCCTTGTTTCGGTTTCCTCCAAAGCCTCTAGAACTTCCAAGAGTTAAAGGTTTATGAGGTCTGTAACCCTGGACTCCTGTGAAAATCACGATTTAAAAAGAAAAAAGATATTCCCTACAACATTATTTAATAAAATATTTTTATTAAATATTTTATTATAGTTACGTCTAAAAACTAGATTTCACCACTGACCCGCGTTGACCGATGTTAGGCCTAGCATAGGGTAAAATCACTACTCTTAACGCAACAGTGCCCTTGGATTTCTAATCCGAGCAATCATTCAGGATTTATTCCACTTTTTCAGGAAAACCCAACGCATGTGGGTAATTTAAATATTTAATTAAATTCAAAAATTTGTTTCGAGCTCACCGGGCCTCGGAACTGCACGCCGTCTCAAAGCCTGATCTCAAAATAATTCCCATTTAATATTAAAATAAAATACAGAAACATATGAGACATTACATCGCCCCCAACTTAGGGATTCACATCCCCAAAAATCCAATACAAAGGATACTAAAAAATATGTGGGTACTGCACACAGATCTGAACCTCCCGCTCCCACGTGCTCTCTTAGAGATTTCCATGTTTCCACTGGACACACACCAATGGAATTACTTTCCCACGATGGATCTTCTCCTAACGATCCTCCATTGCCTCTGTGTACTCAGTAAAGTTCACTCCAACATCGATGTCCATCTAGCCCCAGTCAATAATGTGTGATGGATCATGCACGTACCTCCGCAGCTGCGACATATGGAAGATGTTGTGTACCCGGTCCATCTTCGGAGGTAGAGGCAAGCAGTATGCCACCTCGCCAACTCTAATCAGAATCTGAAACAGGCCAATGAACCTTTGAGATATCTTGCCACCTTGGCCAAATCATTGCAAATCCTTGTCGAGGTGAGACTCGGAGGAACAGATGGTCTCCCTCCTCGAATTCCAAGGGCCTATGTCTCCTGCACATAGAGGCATCCCAAGCTCTCTATTGAACTCTTCGTCCATATGGATAAGAGGTGGGACGACATGGTGAGTCGGTCAACGGTCACCTAGATGGAATCAGGTTGCCTGGGTATATGTGCTAAAACCTTCATTAAGTCCATGGATATCCCATCCCACTTCCACTCTGGCACCTCAAGGGGCTGAGTCAAACCAGCTGAAATTTAGTGCTCAGCCTTTACTTGCTTCCAAGTAAGTCACTGAGAAACAAACATTGTCACACTCTTCTTTATTTCTGTCCACCAGAACTGACGTCGGAGGTCATGTTACATCTTTTCCATGCTTGGATTCACCGCCAAATGATATTTATAGAACACTTTCAGAACCTCCTCCCACAACGTCACTGGTACTACTGGGCGCCATATGAAAAGCACAACGTGATCACCACCTTTTTGAGTATCCATCAGCAGCATCACCTATGGATATCTGAGCACATAGAGTCTCACAGTTAGCATCCTCGAGCTGTGCTTCCCGGACTCACTATAAGAGTGGGGGGGTAAAAACCATCGACTAAAGGTAATATCCCTCACCTCTATCCATGAAGGATAACTGTAAAGAGGCTAACTTCCTCGTCACCTCATCCAGCATCTGCGAACTAGATTTTCTGATGAGAGCATCTGCCACAACATTCCCCTTCCTGGGAGTATAAACGATCTCAAAGTCGTAATCCTGGAGGAACTCAAGCCACCACCTCTTTCTCAAATTCAGATCCATCTGAAAAAAGATATATCTGAGACTCTTGTGACCATCGTAGATGATAAATCGCTTGCCCATCAGGTAGTGTCACCACATTTTCAATGCGAAGACTACTGCTACAAACTAAAGATCATGGGTCGCATAGTTCTGCTCGTGTGGACTCATCTGATGTGAGCCATAGGCAATCACCACTTGCCTCTGTATCAGGACACAACCAATCCGATTCCTGATGCATCACAGAACACTACGTACTCAACACCCTCTTCTAGTAGTCTCAAGACCGGGATGCTCGTCAGACTCTGTCTCGACTGTCGAAAATCATGCTGGCATCTCTCAGTCCGCATGAAAGGCTACCCCTTTTGATTCAAAGCTGTCATGGGTTCTAAAATCCTGGATAAATTAGGAATGAATCCCCGATAGTAGCATGCCAACCCAAGGAAACTTTTCACCTCCGTCACTCTCTAGGGTGGCTCTTGTGCTAACACTGCCTCTACCTTGGCTAGGTCCAATGCTACACCATATGCTGAGATAATGTGTCCCAGAAAGTGATCCTCCTTTTTCCATATTTGACACTTCGAGAGTTTCCCATAAAACTGGTTCTATTGGAGTGTTTCCCGAACCATCCTTAGGTGCCTCGTGTGCTCCTCCTCAGATGCAGAGTACATAAGGATATCATCGATTAAGACCACCATGAACCGATCTAGATAGGGCTGAAATATCTTGTTCATGAGTCCCATAAACACTGCCGGAGAAATTTTCATGACGAAGGGCATAACCATGTAATCATAGTGACGGTAGCGAAATCTGAAATACGTCTTCGGAATATCCTCACCCCGTACTCGCAACTGGTGATAGCCTGATCATTGATCAACCTTCGAGAACCATCATTCCCCTCTTAACTAGTCGAAGAGGTCATAGATCCTCGGTAGTGGATACAAGTTCTTCATGGTCACCTGATTCAAGCACCGATAATCCACACACAGCCTCAAGCTCCCATCTTCCTTCTTGGAAGAAAACAATGTAGCCACCCAGGGTGAAACACTGGGTCTCACGATGCCCTTCCTCTACAAGTCTTCCAGCTGCACTCTCAGCTCACGAAGATCTGCAGAAGCCATCAGATATGCTGATGATGATATCGATGTCATCCCAGGTTGCATCTCAATACAGAAATATTTCTCTTGACAGGGAGGTAGTCTTTGGACATCCTCCGGAAAGACGTCCTCGTACTCATCATCTGCTGCTGGAAACTAGAAACTTGTATCATCTACTGTGCCAAGGGCTAGTCTAGACAAATTTTGTGAAATCAGTAATACCTCCCTACACACTAGTCCATCCCTCACTTCCTGGGTCTCCATTTCACTGATGAAGGAGAACCCGGTTCCATCACAATTGACACACCACACCCTTCGCCTAAAATATTCAATCTGGGCATGAATTGTGGACAGCCAATCCAAACTACGAATGAAATAGTAAGGGCTCGACACTACCACCAAGAGGTTCCCACCAAAAATCTCACCTCAAAGGGTTAGGTCACACTATCGGCAAAGGTGTGTGATCTCTGAATCTTCTCCGGTCAGTGTTTCTAAGTGTAAGGGTCGAGTCAACGACTCAACTAGAATATCAAGATCTCGAACAAGATAAGAATCCAGAAAAGAATGACTAGCACATGTGTCAATCAATAGAGTAGACAAATTAGAAAACACATAGATTGTACCTCTAATCATTCTAGGAGTACCTGGGTCAAAAGACTCTACTGCCTGCAGTTGTCCCTGCCTCTATCCACCAGCTCTCTAAACCTGGGGTGGACCTCCTGGGGGTGGTGGTGGTAAAAGGTCAAAATGTCGACCACCTCTAGATACTCTCATATCTCCTCTACCAAGTCCACCACCTTGTGAATCTATATGTTCCACACGTTGCCTCTGACTCGGTGGTCCATCCACTGCTCCCTTGTTAGTAGTATGGATGGATGGAAAATCTCGAGCGAGATGTCCCCTGCCATCACATGAGTAGCATCGCCTCTCCCGAGGCTGGATGGATGTGCTCTGCGAACCCTATATGGTAGATCCTCTATCATGGGATCGCCTTTGAAAATATCTCCCATGACTGGGACCCTGACGTTGGATCCCTGCTGCTGAGGCCTCTGCTCCAGCTCACTCATTATTGACAATTGATGGCTGTCCCAGCTCTTCTAAGAAACTCTTGACCACCAAATCTCGCTCAAGCACCCTATCATAAGTAGGAATGCTCATAGGGATGATGCTAGATCAGATGTCTCTGCGCAAGCCCTGCTCAAAAGTCCGAGCTCTGAAGTACTGATCCCTGACCATATCCATCGATTACAATGAGAGGTCGGTAAACCTCGATGAATAGTTAGCCACCATCATGGTTCCCTGCTGGAGCTGAAAAACCTCCTATATAGATACTAATCTCAGGTTAACCGGTTAGAAATCCTCTCTGAAGATATGATCAAACTCTAACAATGAAAGAGTCACCTCATCGTGAGTCTGGATAACCAAATTAATCCATCGCCCTATCGAGCCCTGCAAAAGGCTTGCTGCCAGGATCACCATCTGGTCTGCTGGTGTCCTAACCAAACAGAAGACTCTGGACACTACTTCAAGCTATTCCTCTACTTCTTGAGGGTTAGGCTCGCCTCGAAACCTGAGGGGTCTCTGTCTCTGAATCTCCTGGAGTGCACTTAGCCTGCGCTCCACCTCTACTGGTACAGAAGGCACTAAACACAACTCCATAGGTGGTGGGATAACTGGCACACCACCTGAAGGTAAAACTATGGGATATGGTCACTATATCGAAGCTTCATCACTGAGGGGGTCATCCTCATGATCGAGATGCTGGATCCTAGCGGGTGCGTGTCATAGAGGCATCCTGTAATGAAACATGACGTATCACAGTCAGTGAGTATATCTAGAGATCTGACACAAGAAGGACATGGAAACCACAACTCATTCTTATATGATGCATATACCATTATTTTCCCCGGAAATTAGTGTTCTCATGTTCCTAGTCAAAAAAAAAGTTATCAGAGTCCTAGTGTATGGATACGTCAGCCGCCGACACCAACACTAGGGTCCCTTGCTTGAAATCTAAACTCAAAACACTTAACACTGTTTCCCCAAACCAACTCACAGACTCTCAGTCCTAAGGTAGAACCGACTAGCTATGATACCACTATATCGCGAACCATCCTAGTGGGGCGCATGCCGCAAATCTCCAAGCCCTCCTCCAATAGGCCAGGGGCTGGTGACTATCACCGAGTAGGCATGCCACTAACATGGGAGGCATTGCCTATTAACCTACACACACACACACACACACATCTCCAAGACCACAAAGGTGAAAAGTAAAAGCTACTAAAAATAGAAATGCATGCATACACTAAAATCCCAACCAATAGAGTATGATAGGAATGTAAAGTACAGTAATGTAAAACCCTAGGCCAAAAATACAAGCCCACCAAAAGAAAGTCTGCAACAGAGTCCAAACTGTAAAGAAAGGTACTAGGACTGTAATCTGTAGCCGTAGGAACACACCTTGGCCTGCCTGATCTCACTGAGCACCGTCCGGTCCTGGTCCACCTATAATCCTGTCAAAGGCTCTCTCGACTGCACAAGACATGACACGTGTGGGCAAATCCCATGCAGGGGTGAGTATAACAATACCCAGTAGGACACCCCAAAAACTACAAAGGAATACAACAAAGGAAAATACCACAAGGGAATGATACAGTCATCTCTACACATTATATGTTTATAGAATATATAACCAGAATATCTAGATATACTCATACGCGATCAACTATCGTGAAACCACATCTAAGATCCAGCTTGAAGATTCCACTAAGCACGTAACAGGGAAAACACACACCTAGGTCTGAAATGAAAGATACGAGGTACTCATTCCGGGGTAACTCACTCCACAAGTACTTATGAATACGATGCTCATATGAGGATCACAACCAATAGCTATGGGGTGATTCCAACAACTCAGTCTGAACTAATCTGCTAAGCAGAGGATCGAGGCCCAGGTAAAGTAGGTCACGTCGATACCAAGAACTTTACCTAGGGTACCAGGAAGGAATAGAGGATTTGTCTCTATGTCTCATAGAGGGGATTCTAACAACTCTATTCAGGATGTCCCACTGAAGGGATCATACTTCTATATGTAGGATGTGATACCAGAAACCTTCAGGGGAAAGACCAAGGGTACAAACCCTATGAAAGATATTCCACGTCACAGAAGACCACTCGATCAAGCCATGTATAAACAGGTTACACGACGTATAGTAGGATCACATGTCGTGTACCTTGACTCCGGGTACTGCATGTGCTAACGACCCATGTTCTAGGCTTGTCATATAAAAAGTAACTACATGGTGTGTAAAATAATTAAACACTGTGTTCCTTGACTCCGGGTACTGCCCGTGTGAAACGACCCGTGTCTGAAATCTAAGTTATGTAGAAAAGTATATACATGGCATGTAAGTCTAAGCACACTATGTGTACTGTCAACTGGAAAACCCCCATGTACCCTGGCTGTATGCCCGTACACGGTGTCTGTTCATGTTGCCTTGCCCGTGTACCTGCACACGGGGTATCCCGTGCATCTGGTCGGGGGAGGGTATACACACCGTGTCCTTGGCCATGTACCCTACCCTTGTCCATGTACTCCCAGAGTACATGCCATGTGGTCTGCCGATGAACACACACCATGTAGATGATAATACATGACGTGTAGTTGGAATTTCTCTTGAACCGTTGTCTTCCTCCTAGCGCCTCATCATATCTTCCAAATCTTGATTCTGCTGTCCGTTTGCCGCGAAACACAAGATCTCGGGTCACCTCATCGTCGTGATACAGAATCTGTGGGTTTTCAGCCTTCGATCAGATCCAAAATCCTATTCTGGTCACCTGTGTGGAAATCGTTTGAAGAATGATATCTTCCAATCCACTTCGATCCATCCATCTCCACCGTATTCGAACCTCTGTGGGATTGTACTGGTGCCAGATCTTCAAATTGGGATCGTTGTGTCTCACAACGGATGCGCAACGATCCATCGTTCATATCTCCATGAAGAACACGTAGAATGTGATGGATCGGATCCCTCGGCCCAGCAATATTGGCCGCTCTGGCCCAGTTGCTATCCCAGGCCTCATGGCTTTAAAACGCGTTGCTGAGGGGAAGGTAGGCACGGGAATTTCAAGCACCCACCAATCTCCCTCCACAACCGATGTGGGATTGGTTACCAGGGCACAGGCGCCAACAATCCTGGCGGGGGCCCAACAATCCTGGGCCCAGGACACAACATCCCCCCCCAAGCCCACACCGATCACGGCTTTAAAACGCGTTGCTGAGGGGAAGGTAGGCACGGTAATTTCAAGCACCCACCAATCTCCCTCCACAACCGATGTGGGATTGGTTACCGGGGCACAGGCGCCAACAATCCTGGCGGGGGCCCAACAATCCTGGGCCCAGGACACAACATCCCCCCCCCAAGCCCACACCGGTCCCGAGACCAACCACCCTCTGATACCAATTGATGGATCGGATCCCTCGGCCCAGCAATATTGTCCGCTCTGGCCCAGTTGCTATCCCAGGCCTCACGGCTTTAAAACGCGTTGCTGAGGGGAAGGTAGGCACGGGAATTTCAAGCACCCACCAATCTCCCTCCACAACCGAAGTGGGATTGGTTACCGGGGCACAGGCGCCAACAATCCTGGCGGGGGCCCAACAATCCTGGGCCCAGGACACAACAGAATGCACACGAAAAACGTGAAAAATAAGGGAAGAGAGGCACAACAAATTGAGAGGGAAACACCTCGATCGATGTTCATGTTGATCTTGGTTCATCACCATTAGAAGGATAAACGAAACCAAGATAACCTTCATGAATCAAAACCCCAAAAATCCCAGCAAAAGACCATCCCAATAATACGATCGATCAGAGGGCTAATCTGTTCATGGATTAGTCCACATTCATCGTAGAAATCAAGAACGGGGAAAGGAAAACAAAAATCAAACATCCTACCTGGATTCGCGACATTCGTCAGTGATGATCTGGTCGTCACATCGTCGTCGCCAACGAAACTCCTCAAGAACGCCATCTCCACGATGGGGTTTCTTCCAGAGCCTCCAGAGCATCCAAGATATTAAGGGTTATGAGGTATATCACCCTGGACCCCTGTGAAAATCTCTATCTAAAAAGATAAAAGTTATTCGCTGCAACAATTTATAATAAAATATTTTTATTAAATATTTTATTACAGTTACGTCCAAAAACTAGATTTCACCACCGACCTATGCTGACTAATGATAGGCCTCACCTAGGGTAAAATATCCACTCTGAAAACAATGGTGCCCTCAGATTTCTGATTAGAGAACCTGTTTAAGAGTTATTATACTTTTTCAGGAAAACCCCACGCACACCCATAATTTAATTAGTTAATTAAATTCAAACATTTGTTCCGGGCTCACCGGGCCTTGGAAATACATGTAATCTCAAGGCCTGGTCTAGAAAGAATTCCCATATAATACTAAAATAAATTACAGGAAAATATGATACATTAAAAATATTACCATTTTCCTCCCTTTGGGTCTTAAAATGACTAATAAAATAATTTTAAGAAAAAAGGACTTTATCTCTTGTTTGGTTTGGAATATTTTTTTCACATTCCTGTGTTTCCATGAATTTTTTTAAATAATATTTTTAATATTATTTTATTATTTCTAAAATTCATTTTTACCCATATATATATATATTTAAAAAATAATTTAAAATGAGTCTTCTAGTCGTTTTCTAAATGATGTACTTTTGAAGTTTTACAAAATATTTGAAATAAATCTTTGTGTAAGTTACATGACATGGATGAAATATACCGCCACCATGACCACATAAATATTTAAATAGTGTATTATAAGTTTCCATTGTTATTTTCGAATAAAATTTATTACTTTATATTTGTGAAATTTTATAGATTTTACACAAGTTATTTCAAAATTAAAATGCATTTTCCTCAAGAATTATTTCAGAGATCATTCAAATAAATCCTTAATCTATGATGACATCCTTCGATGTTAACTATTATTTTTTAGGGATTTGATTTGATGACACAATCCTTATTGTTTAATTTGATGGTCTGTGATTATAGTGATTAGATGTGTCTAAAAACCTATTATTTTCCTTGGGGTTTTCCACGGTGATAGGATGCATTTTTATGATCTTGTGACATTTAAATGAATAAATTACGATTTATTGATGGTTAGGTCCATTATAACCCCCAAAATGATTAGTGTAATGTGACATTGATATCTCATTTGGTGATGATTATAATCATATAAATGATTTCAAATATCTTTGTTCACATATTGATGTGTGAGTATGGTGACTTCTAGTTATGCTCACTAGAATAAGTGTGGACATGATTGTGAATATATTTGTTCAAATTTTGATTTCTTAGTATGGCCTATTTAATGATATACTAAAACTTTTATGTGTGAACAAATATTTTTTTATATTTTTTTCACAAAAATTATGATTTATGATTCTTATGATGCATCATTCCTTTGTTATGACTCTTGAATAATTATTACTGCTTTGACACCCTTATTGATCATATATCAATAAATTAATTGACTATGTACCTTATGATTTAATATTTTATGGGTAAAAATATTTTACACTGAGAATGGTAACTTTAACATGATATTATACCCTTATTATAATCTTATTCTCTAATGATCTACATCTCCAATTTTTACACTTACTATGAATCTGAGCTCACCCTTTATAATGTTTTCCTTCACCAAGTCTTGAAGGAAGGTTCGAAATTTGATATAACTATAAGGGTAACTTTTATAACTAAATATGTTTAAGATGTTCAATATTTTATATAAATAAGATATTTATGTATCTAGTATCCAAATATTCCAAACCATTATGATCATCCGATTTGTATTATTGCGAAATGAATTAAATATTCATACAATAAGATTTAACATCTAAGTATGAAAATTATGAGTTTAATATGATATAACATTCCATAAAATCATAAATTTTATTATCCATTTTTTATTTCTTGATATTATAAATTTTACATTCATTTTTCAATCTTTATGTATTCATGATACTGAAATAATATTTTTAAGGAAATATGACTTTATATATCTCTTCAGTTGAAAATTATTTTTATTCCATATCTATGTTTTCTAAACATTATTTCAAGAATGATTTAAATATTCTACTATGGATTTTAAATTCATATTTACCCATGATTTACATTTAAAAAAATTAAAAGGAATCCACCTATTATTTTTAGAATGTGGTACCTTTGACCTTTTTTAAAAAATGTGAAAGGGAACTTTGTTTTAACGTACATTACATAAATATAATTTACCATCAACATAAATGATCAATGATTTAAAGGTTACACTATTGTTTTTAATTTTTATTTTCATGTAATTTTTTTCAATTATTTTTTAGAAATATTTTTGTCTTTAAATAAGTGATTTCAAAATATATGGATATTTTTCTAGAGAAATATTTTAGTGATCTTTTAAAGAAAATTATCATATATGATAACATACTTTTATGTTAATTAAAATTTACTAAGGATAAGATCTTATGATACCATCATTTTCCTTTATCCGGATGGTTTGTTATTATGATGATGATATTTTTATAAAACCCATTTATTCTCAACAGGTAACATTATGATGAATTATTGAAATGTATATGAAACATGTATATTTTTTATGGGTTACGATATATGATAGATGATTTATTATCTTGTGTTACACATATGGGTGTATTATGATCGTATGATGTGTGGGATTGGAAATATATACCATTAAAATTAATTACGTAAAGATGTATATCACATAAGATATTATGTACTAGAATCGGGGTTGAACCTAGTTTAGTAACAAAGTTTTTACACTATGATATTCTTGGGTGCAAACCCTAACTAATGATATAATTGAATGTGGAGTGAACTAAATACACTATTATTTTCACAAAAGTGATACTTGACTATGTAATTGATATTCAATGATTATCTTCTCGCCAAAAACTTATTTATTATGATAATGTTACACTCTCATGGTTCATGTTCATTGATTACTTTATGATTCATGTATTTTTTAACTACCAAGATTTATTCCAAGACTCAGAATTATTATCTATGATATAAAACATATGGTTTTCAAATTTTATGCTCATTTTCAAATACCCTTATTCTGATAATATGTTAATTGGTCATTGATATATCCCATGTTTACCCATTTGGAGCATCTAAGCTCGCTATTTCTTATGTTTCATTTCCCCATGTTAGGAAGAATGTTTTTAAGTATGACATTTCTATGAAGGATTTTAGTTATGGAAAACATTGTGAGAGATCATGTAATATCTTATGA
Organism: Viscum album; assembly: GCA_963277665.1. Taxonomy (NCBI): domain Eukaryota; kingdom Viridiplantae; phylum Streptophyta; class Magnoliopsida; order Santalales; family Viscaceae; genus Viscum; species Viscum album. The sequence continues at coordinate 1,316,771,177 of OY728119.1, read as the reverse complement.
GAATGTTTTTTATGTATCCATGTTTTTGAAGGCCCTAATCCTTTACCATTTTGGATGGAATATTAATGTCATTTAATAAATATTCATCTAATAATAAGTAATATTTATGAATGACAAACAAGGGTCACTGTATTTTGTATCAATGAAAGGTGTAGTTTCATTTGGAAACAATGATGAGAAATATTTAGTGGGAATCCTTAGGGTATTGCTATGTGTATTATAATCTCCTATGTTTTGAAAATGAAAGGAGGGTGGTTTTCTTATAAAATCATTCCTTCCTAGATAAGACAAGTTGAATTATTTTTAGAATATATAAATATAGGGATAATAACCTCAAAAATTATTGGTCGAGTATATCATAACCATTATTTTTGTGTAAGGTGAGTGTTCCCTTACTGCAAGCATATTTTGACACTCCTGGGGGTATTCTTGGGTGAAATAACATTTTATTTTCAAACCATAATGATGTATTTGATTAGATTATTATCAAATATGACCTAGTTTAAACATCAAGTGTCATATATTGAAATGATGGTTTCATGATTTAGACATCCTATGAGTGATTTTTCATGATTAATCACTCTGATTAAATATTACTGATGGTCGTGATAACTATTTTTGTTTTATTATGAGATTAAAGATATAAAGATGAAGTATAGGTGGAAATGGGTTAGAATAAATATTGAAATACCATATTTAATATTATTTATATGAATTTATATATATCAATAAATGTCTTGGGGAATTTTAATTTCTATCTTCAATGATTATATATTTAATTACAAATGAAGACCCTTAATGTTTTTATGTTTACATCTATACTATACAATTCTTCTCTGATTAATGTTTGTGGGAATGTGTTTCATGTAAATATCATTATTCTTCCTCCAGTATAATTTTTTATTATCTTGGGAATATATTTAATTTATTTACATAAATCCAAACTTAATTACTGAGTAAAGGAATTCACTTATGATATTCTAAACCATTATATTATTTATTATCAGGGAGATAACAAATATTAAATTCAACTGGAAATCAAATCCATTATATTAGTTTTTATTCATTTTTAAAAAAAGGTTTTTATGTTATATAATTTGGGATAAACTCAACATTGAAGACCTTCATATTTTGTGGGAGTTTTTTTATGTCTTTTTAATATAGTTTCCTTGTATTTATCCAAATAATGAGGTTTAGTTTTCAATAGATATCATTCCCAGTGTGACACCTATAACTCAATATATAATAGAGTAGATTTAGTGGAATGAATTGACGAATAAAATAGAATATAATATTGATGAGGTATTCATTCATCCCTTTATTTCATGATGGGATGCATCTATTCTCTCGGTTAATAAGAAAGATGGATCAATGTGAATCTACATTGATTATAGGGAACTTAATAAGATCAAAATCATGATTAAGTATTCTTTACCGTGCACTGATGATTTTTTTATCAATAATGAGGTGCTCAATATTTTAATTAGACTGATCTATGAATGTGATATTGTCATTTATGAGTTATAATTGGTGGCATACCCAATATAGACCTCCATAAAAGGTATAGACAATATGAATTTTAGTGGTTCTATTTGGTCTTAATAATTCCCCTTCTATATTCATGAGTTTAATTAATAGAGACTTTAGTTATTACATTGAAAACTTGTGGTATTATTTATAGAAAACATTATTATATATCAAAATAGTATGAATGATCTTAAAGATCATTTGAAGATTTAATTAAAGAAAAAAATTAGGATAATTTATATGAATAGTTTACAAAGTGTGAATTTGGGCTATAAAAAGTTTCATTTTTTGGGTAATATAATATCAATAAAATGTATATCAATGAATCTATCAAAGATGTAAATTATTAAAAATTGGCTAAGACCATCCAATATAAAAGATATATATATTTTTCTTATTTTGTCTTGATGTTATAAAATCATTGTGGATAATTTCTCATGATTGTCTAATCCACTCAGAAAGCTTACACAAAAAGGACCCATGTTCATTTGGATAGATGAATGTGGGTAATGTTTCAAGGAACTGAATTTAAAGTTAGTTAATGCACTTGGGGTTATACCTACCTACAGTGGATAACGGTTTTAGTGTTTAGTAATGCATCAAATATAGGTTTGGGAAGCGTTATCATTCGTAATTATTGTGTGATATCTTATGCCTCATGAAAATTGATGGTTTATAAGATGAATCAACCAACTCATGATTTGGAGTTAGCCATAGAAATATTTATATTAAATATAATCATGAATTATATTTATAGATAAATGTGTGACATATAATCCAATAATAAAATTTTAAATTATATATTGTATTATAAATAGTTGAATACGCCCCGAAGAAGATAGTTAGATTTGATTAAATATTTCAATAGCTCTATACATTACCACCTTGGGAAAGTGAGCTAGGTGGTTGATACATTGAGAAAAAAGGATCATTCTAGATTACCAATGATAAGATCAAAAAATAATTAATATTTTTCTAATTATAAAGGATGGATCTGGAAATATTTAAGTAAGGTGAGAAATAATATCTTTCTAAAATGTGTGTTCATCCATATATATAAGTGAAGATAAAATATGTGTATAAGGAAGATATTGAGTGGAAAAAATTGTAAGAACTATTCCAAAGTTAAAACTTGATTGTAATAGAATGATGAGGTTCATTAATTGTGTGTTTTATTTTTCTATAACATATTTTAAAAGGGGTTATTGGATGAATCTCTTAGTTTATTAGTCTCTATTCATTCTGAACGTACAAATATATATAGCGATATGAAATAATATATTTGGTGGGACAACATGAAGAGAAATATTCTAAAGTATGTATCTTATTTCATTGTGTGTTAGAATGTTTAGGATGTGTGATAGAGTTCTAATGGGATGTTAAACCCATTACCCATACCAGAATAGAAATGGTAAAACATCATGATATATTTTTTCATCAGACTCCCCAAAATGATTAAAGTTCATAATGCTATTTTGGGTTGAAATCAATTACCTTAAAATGTTTTATCACTTAATTGATATCATAGAATATTTATCTCTGGATCATATTTCCAGAATATATATTAATAAAGTGGTAAATTATGATGGAGCACCAAATTCTATTATATCTGACCGATATTTGAGGTTTACCTCAAAATTATTCTAAATTCGTCTACAACCTTCAGAGTGAGAGTTGATTTTTATTACTTCTAATATTCCTTAGGCAGATTGTCAGTTTAAGAGAAAAACTCAAACATTATTGTTTTTTATGTTCTTTTGCTATAGATTTAAAAGGTGTTTGGTATCACAACCTTACTCTTTTTGAATTCTCTAATAATAATAAATTTTACATGAGAATTCTGATGGATCCTTATAAAGAAAACTATATAAATAAGTGTATACCTCTAATTTCATTCAATAATTTTATATAAATAAATTTATTAATATATGATCCAAATGAGAAAATGGAAAATAAATTTAAGGACATTTATCAACACATCATGACAACTTAGAGTCGATATGAATGTTATGCTGAAAATTCTCAATAAAATATAAAATTAAATGTTAGTGAGAAGGTATTCATATGAATATCTATATATAATAATATTATAATATTTAGAAATAATAGAAATATGATCCCTAGATATTTTTTTCTCTTTGATATTCTTTATTGATTACGGACAATATATTATCTCTATATGCTTCCACTGAACCTCTCTTAATTTGATGTTTTCTTCCATGTATATCTCCTGATAAAGTACAAACCTAGTCCTTATATTATTATAAAATCAATGTTTATAACATGTTTTATAAACATTCCTATGAATAACAACTTTTTTAAATCTCGGATCCTAGAGATAATGTGCTACAGAACAAAACTACTCACATGGTTAAATTACTCCTGAGAAATAATAAATTCCACAAGGAAACTTAAAAACATGAGGATGTTATGAACCAAAGATATCATAATTTTTATATATAAGGGTGATATAGATTAGAAGGTTTAATTCATATTAAGGGAGTAATAATGTATTACCATGATATTTTATGATACATTTCTCTTCAAATAACATTAATTTCCTCGATAGCTTACAATAAACTCAAACCCAGTTCTAAATTAAATATAATATAGTGTACCATCATAACATATAGAATAAATTTATAGACTTAATTGGAATACACAAACCATTAAAATTATTTATAAAGGATTTATATAAATTTAATTCATTGATAAATAAGTACTCAATTTTTATTAAAATATTTATATGCTTCAAAAATATTTTTTCCTCAAAAATAATTTTTACAGCTTTTTTCTGATAAAATAATACAATTAATTTCATTAATATTTAACAAATTTATTTGAAAAAATGACATAATTTATGAAATTTCTTTTTAAAATTATCTTAGAGTGAATTGATTATAATTTTATGAAAATATTTATTTTTCAATGAATAATGAAAACACTGGTTTTTATTGACTAGTATAATGCTTGGTCTATGGATCCTGACTATTCCACTCTCATAAAAAATATTGGGATTCAATGAACCACCACTATGATGCCTTTTCCTCTATCCTCAAGCTCAAACATTAAAAACAAAATCTAAATATTTTGTGTGTGAATAAAACTAAGCAAATTGATAAGGACATTATCTCTTTGGAAGAAGATCTCAATATCATTCAAAAAACCGCCACTAATGTAGAAATTACATTAGATCCTCAGGATGAAATCAACATTTCCTTGAAGCTTAATTCTCTTCTTGTGATAAAAGATAATATTCGTAAGCATTTCTTCAAAATGAACTGGCATGCTGATGGGGATAGAAATACCAAGTTCTACAATGATTTGTAAACAATCAGAAAAGTCTATAGACCTCTTTCCCTCCTTAGGGAAAATGATACTCTCTTAGACACTGAAGCAACCATATCGAATCATGTGGTATCATATTTTGAGAACATTTTTAATGGTCCACCCTTAAATAAAAACCTCACTACTGGTATTATTCATACTCTTGTTGAAGAGGAAGATAACTGCTTGCTTATGAGAATGCCTCTTGATCATGAAATTAAAGCCACTGTTTTTGAGCTAAACCCTGAAAGTGCTCCAGGACCGTATGGTTTTAATAATGGTTTTTATCAAAAACATTGGGAAGTTATACATTATGATATTTTTAGTCTTGTCAGAACATTCTTTTCTCATGGTAGTCTTCCTCATGATCTCAACTGTCAATTCCTTACTTTGATTCCTAAGGTGGCGAATGCTACAGAAATTCACTTATTCCAGCACATCATTCTTATTAACTCTCTCTATAAAATTATTACTAAGATCCTGGCTAACCGTCTCTCACCATTTTGTGACAAAATTATTTCTTGAAACCAATTTGGATTCGTTAAAGGTAGATCCATTCAGTATTTCATCTGTATTGCCTTGGAATGTACCAATATGCTTAATAAAGCTTCATGAGGTTGAAATGTTTCTATCAAGAATGGCATAAGGAAAGATTTGGATACCATAGACTGGAACATCATCTTCAAGGTTCTCCATCACTTTGTCTTTGATGGGGTCTTTATTAATAGTATACAATCTTTGTTCTCATCTTCTTCCATCTCTATCCTTGTCAATGGCTCCCCTAAAGGTTATTTCAAATGCACCAAGGGAGTCCAACAAGGTGAACCTCTATTTTCCATTATTTTTTCCATAGTGGAAGACTATCTTTGTAGACTTCTCACCAATTTGGTTTATCAAAACAAGTTGAAACCGATTCAGGCTGCCCATGGCTCATTACCCCGACCCATATTCTTTATGCGGATGACATTATCCTTTTTATTAATGGGAGAAATAAAAATATCTTGAATCTTAAAAATTCTCCATCCCATAAGGAGGAGGTTTCTGGTCAAATTGTTAGTTGGAACAAATCATCTGTTTTCTTTGGTAAAGGATTCCCTTCCAACCATAAAATCAATATCATTGAAAAACATGGTCTTAAGGAGGTTCTTTTACCTTTCACTTATTTAGGTGTCCCCTTATTCTAGGGCAGGCCTAAAGATATCTATTTCTCTTCGTTGGTGGATCAGGTTCTTCATCAACATTATTCTTGGAAGGGGAAATCCCTATCCATGGCTGGTCAGATTTGGATTGAAAAATCCACCATAATCGCTAAAATGGTATACTCTCTAATGATTTAAAAATGGCCGACCTCTTTGCTTAAAAAAATTAACAGTTTCTTTATAAAATTTGTTTGGTCTGGAATCACTATTGAGAGAAATCTTGTTACCATCCCTTGGACTACGTGCTGAAAACCATTTGAAAATGGGGGTCTTGGTATTAAGAATATCAAACTTTTTAAAGAAGTGCTTCATGATAGACTCACTTGGAACTTGATCAATCAAGATTCTAATGCCGATGAGTTTCTTTGAAAAATATTTTTGGAAAAACTCAAAAGGGTAATTTGAATTATGTTAACTCCTCCATTTGGACCTCCATCAGAGATTCTTTTCATAACATTATGCATAAATCTATATGGCTAGTCAGTAGAAATTCCTCTTTGAATTTCTAGCTCGATAACTGGAATGGATTCCCTCTGATTTCCATGTTAGCCTCTCATTCCCCTCATGCCAACATAAATCTCTCTATTCTAGAAGTTATGAATGACCCTGGCATCAATCGTCTAGAGGATATTGCACATGAGGTTGATATTCATACCATCTCCATTGTGAATGACTTCCTAGTTTGGGAACCTACTCATAATGCTATTATAGACTCAAAAGACTACTACAAACATAATTTTTATTCTTTTGAAAATATTTTTGGGTGGATCAAACATTTTTATAAGCGTTGGATCAAGCCCTATAGACTTATTCATATTTAAAGGATTACACACCATTGTGTTCCTACTGATGTGTTCATTCAAACCTTTGGCATTCATCTTTGTTCCAAATTCCATATGTGTCATCCGCATAGAGAGGATACAAACCATCTTTTTCTATCCGGTGCTACAACCTCTAATCTTTGGAATTTTATTACTGACATGTTTGATTGAAGATGGATCTATTCTGACTCCATTATCACTATTTTTAAATGTTTTGTGGAGATTAATGCCTCAAAGAAAATCAGGAAACTTTAACTTACGGCTTTTGTAGAGCTCCTCCATGTTTTTTGGTATTATCATAATGAAATTTTACATAATAAGCACTCACTCAATCACAATGCAGGTTGTGCAAGAATTCTCTCTACTATCAAGGATGCCGCTTCGATCCAAAAATATTTTTGTAACAACTCCGTAAAGGATTTTATGATTCTCAGATGTCTTCAGGATGTCGAACTCTACAAAAGTCCACGTCAATCTATTGAGGTGTTCTGAGAAGCCCCTATTCCTGGTTGGATCAAAATAAACGTGGATGGAGCTTCAAAAGGGAACCTGGGTCTAGCCGGTTTTGGTGCTATCTGTAGGGATTATCTGGGCCCTTGTCTTGGGTGTTTCTTTAGAGGATGCGCTGGCGCCACTTCCTTAGAGGCGGAGATGATGGTGGTGATCCAGGATATTGATGTTGTTCAAAGGAATGGGTGGAACGACATCTGGATTGAAGGTGACTCTTCCACCATTGTCCAAGTAATTTGGAATCTTGTGATCAAACCTTCTCGTCCCCTTACTTCTTACTGGATCAAATGCATGGAATCTCTTCGAGCAATCAGATATATTGCCACTCATTCCTACTGGGAAGAGAAAATGGGGGCTGATGCTCTTGCTAACAATGTTATCAACCAATGTGATACGTGGGTGGATAATATCTAGGTTTACCTTCTTCCTATTTATGAAAGATATTGTAATAAAATCCCATATTTCAGACTTTTGTTGTTCCCTTCTTTTTGATTATTAATAAATTGTGTCTTGGTCTTTGACCAAGACATTACCCTTAAAAAAACTGATTTTTATTGACTAGTGTCTCTTATTTAAATAGAATTTTAAAAGTTACATTTTATTATAGAATTGTTTTAAAAGTAATAATAGTTAATTAATATTACTAATAATCCAATTTAGGACATTTTAATTAATTTAATACCATATTTTTTTTACAAAAACATTTTAAACTCAGGAAAACCATTTTTATAGAAAATTGCTTCTCGTCATGTCTTATATGTTTAATATTAAATTAAATTATACCATATCAATAAATTGAATTTGAAAAAATATATTCAATATTTGGATTATACATAATTGATATTTGATAATAATAAAAATTTAATATTTGGTCATAATGAATAGTACAAAAATCAAAATATGTTATCATGGATAAAGTAAAAAACATTATTGGGGGTGGGGGTTAAACTAATATGTAAGCATAGTCTTCCAATTAATATGTTTTAAATCATATTTTATGACCATATTTTCACCTCATACAATCCCACCATCAAATATCTATCCATTTAGAGGTATCTGACATGAGTATGACGTTGCTATATTTCAAACTTTTAATAAATTTCAAGTGTGTCATATCCCCCAATTATAAAAGGACACCACTCATTTATCATATTTACAAAACATTTAAAGATATATATAGAAGAAAAACTAATCAATTTCATTCGAAACTTACCTATAAATGAATTAAGGATGATGGTATTATTAAAAGACCACTCCATTGGATCTTATGAAAGGATTTAAAGGATGCCTGCTGAAGAAGTAGTAATCATCCTACCCGAACTCTATCAATTTATTTCTTCTTCTACCTCCTATAATTATTTTATATTTATAATATAATAATAAGTTAAATATCTTAAATATACTTACATATTATTATTAATATGTAACCACAATTATTCACCATACTTTTTACTAAATAGTTTGTGAAAGTATCACTTGTCCGTATGTGTTGACTACCACATCCACGTAGCGACATCACCATCTTTCAAGGATAGGTATTGTGATAGGTTTAATTTTTATATTTGATATTTAGGATATAATTATACTTACATAATTATAATAACTTATCTAACTTCATACCTCCCATCCTTTGGAATAATATAGCATTACTTGTGCGTACGTGTGGACTACCACCTCCACAAAGAGATCTGATTTGTTTCTCATTTCTGATTTACATGGATGGTAATAAGGATAGATTTAATGTATATATATGATATATATGATTTAATATATTTTTAAAGGTGAATATTATTTACCATTATTCTTTCCCTTCCATCGAAAAGAAAATACAATATTCATGTGTATATATGACCCATAGTCTCTATGAATGGTGGCGTAATTAATTTTTCTATATATACCTTTTATGATAGAATATATATATATATAATTAAAATATATGATGTTTATATCATGATAAATAATATTTATATGATGGATCCATGATTAATGTATATGTCCAGGAAATATCGAACCGAAATTCTCATGACAAAACAAAATAGTTTATAAAAGAAAAAAGTGATTTTTTTAAAGAGTTATCAATGAGTACTGAAATATAATAAGTTGATAAGAGATAATATTATATTTATGTACATTTTTATTTTATATAATTATAATAAATTTAAATTTATTATATAACTGTTGAGAGCTTTCGATGCATGTTGAACTTGAGGTAATGAATTGTTATCTAACTTCTATTTCTATGACACACATGTCATATTCACCACTTTTTAAATTTACGTGGTATGTATATTTCCCATGAATATATTTTATTACTATTATCATAAAAATTATATTTATTTTCAAATATATATATATAAGTTTCTCTCTTTCATTAGGTTTTGATTCAAAGATTACCAAAATGGTACCAAATTTATGTTATAATCTCATTGTCTATTGCAGATGTTTAGGACTAAGTTTCCAATGTTGAAGATGAATAATATACATCCCTATAAAATCATGAATTTTATGCCCCTCTAGTTATTTTTTTAGATTATATATTTTCCTTTCCTTTTCATCGCTTTATGTTTTCAAGATATCTCAAGAATAGTTTTATAAAAATTTGACATTATTTCTCTCTAAGATCGAAAATCCTTTTTATTCCATGTTTATGATTTCTAAAAATGTTTTCAATAATTTTTAACATTATCATATGATTTGTTAAATTCATTTTTACAAATGATAGAATTTAAAAAAAACGTTTAAATTCAATCATCTTAGATTTCAGTGATGTTTTAAATAAAAATACTTAATTGTGAATAAGTGATTTCAAAATGAAAGGTTATTTTCCTCTAGAAATATTTCAGTGATATTTTAAATAAAAACATCATCGATGATAACATCCTTTTATGTTAATTGTGATTTACTAGCGATATAATCAAATTATACCATCCTTATTATTTTTTTGGTAGTTTTATAATTATGTTGAAAGGATGTTTCTAAATCCTTTTTATTTTCAAAGGGTTATGTTATTAATAATTATTGAAAAGTATATGAATCCTCTTTCTTTTCCACTAGATATGATAAATTATAAATTATTTATGATCTTATCGAACACATAATAATGGATTGTTTTTATATTATGTGTATAAATATGATTAGTTATCCCTTTAATGCATTAGGTAAATATGGATATCTCATGAGATAATAAGGATTGGAATGTGGAATGAACCCAGTTTAGTAAGGGACATTGTCCACTAAGATAGTCTTGAGATTGAAACTAAACTAAGGATATGATGGAATGTTAAGTGAACCCAATCCACTTTTATTTTTTTGGCAGTGATCCTTGACTAAGTAAATGATATTTTGTGATTATGAGTATGCAAAAAGTTTATGTATTATTTCAATGTTATGCTCCATTGATCATGTTTTTTTTTGATTTTATGATTTATGTCTTATTAACTACCAATATTTTTTCAATGGCTCAAGTTTATACTCTATCATATGATATATATGGTTTATAAATGTTAAGTTCATGTTCTCATACCTTTAATCTCATGTTAGGTTTAAGTGATCATTTATATCATTATTATTTACCCTTACTAAGAATCAAATATCACAATTTCATATGTTTTATTTCCCTAGTTTATGAAGAATGGTTTTAGGCATGACCTGTCTGAAAAATTTATAATTATAAAGAACATAGTGATATTTGAAATAGTTTCCTTATGAGAATGTTTTTTAGGAATCTATGTTTACAAATTCATTAAACCTATTTGATTCTAGAATGTATCATATTTTTATTTATTTTATATCAATCTAATAGAATGTAATATCTTGTATGAAATATTTGGGTTACTATTTTAATTCCCTCTCAAATTAAATTTCTTCAGCATTATATCAGTTACACTTTTGAAAAAAAATTGATTAAAATTAAAAAGTTAAATAAAATTTTCCAAAACTTATTTTCTATCAAAATGAAATTCTATGATTCTATTTTTCTCTATTAGAACATACTCACATAATTTAATAACTCCTAATAAATATAAACACTTGTTGAATGTGGTGGAGAAAAAATTTATCAATGGAATAAATTACCCACCCAATAAATTATGAATAAATAAAAAAAATAAGAATGAGTCTAACCTATTTTTGAATTTTCATTTCATAATCCATTTGGATGAATATATTATAAGTTAAATTCTAATTAATTATATAAAAATAAGGGATTATTGTATGCAAAACCCCCAATTTTTTACTGAAATACATTTTATTTCAATAGGGAAGGGAAAATGATTTACCTAATCAAATATTTAAAGTAATAATTATTAATCAATTCAAAGTTGTATCAAAACCATCAAATTTTATAAAATATTTCACCCAATAAAAATTACTATTTGATGATAAAAACTCACATTTTTTAAAAAGAATTAAGTTGTTTTCGATGGGAATTAAATGAATTATAGTAGTACTCAAATTAGACACATACTCGATGTATGATACCAAATAATGTCCCCATTGTTGAATCTTAAAGTGGGAAGAAACAATTTTATAGTGTATATTCTAAAAAGATATATTCAACAGTGAAAAGAATGTTTTCAGGTCATAAGTAAACTTAAAAAATGATGGTTCCACACAACAAAAACTACTAGAGAAATTTATATCATGCACAAAAATACCCACTAGTTACTACTTAACAAACCATGTAAATGAGATTATACTTTTACAGAACTTGCATGTTAACATTTTAATTTTAAAATGATTTTTAATAAAGTATTAATCTAATAATTTGCACCAAACATTTGAGCAAAAAAAATCATTAAAAAAGGTAGTATCAAACAATATATTTAACAAGATGATTTCAATATTCATTACACCATTTCAAAAATAATTTTCCTAGATTATTTTAAAAAGATAACAAGTAGATTTGTTAGTTAATGTAAAAAAATGTAATAAAATTTGAACAAAAAGATCCCTTAGAATAGATCATTAAGAATTGAATTTCAAAATGATACATCTCCCATTTTTTTAATTGATTAATTACATTTAGTTTCCCAAAACTTATATTCTTAAAAAATGGATGGTCTAGAATTAAATTATAGAATTTTAATCAAAAAAATAGAAACTATAGAGAATAGTTAGGGAATATTTATCCAATTTTCCCAAAAAAATCTCCTTCAGCATTGATTCATACCTGTCCTCTTGTAGGGAAGTGTTAAAAAAATTAAATCCATCTATAAAAATCCATCAAAATGATTTTATGTATTAAGTGGGTGTTTCTTGAAAAAAGTTAGAGCAATAAAAAACTTTGTTAATTAAATTTATACAAACAAAGATAAAAATAGTAAAGGCTTTGGAAATAATGGGATTCCACCCATGAATAACTAAATTTAATGTCTTAATACATAATTTTACAAAGTAATGTGTTCTATATATGGTCATATAAATTGTATGATTCAATATTAATCGGGGACTGAATTTTTCTACGTAAGAAAAAGTTCAGGTTCACTCAAGAACTAAAATATAAAATCATCTTGTATAATTTTACCTAAATTTTTGAGTCAATAATGTTTTTCCTTATGACATTTTCCATTCCTTCATTCATGGGTGAGATTTACAAGTCATCAAGGTTTCCTAATGAATTTTACATTCCTCTTGTTTTGAAAATAACAAACACCTTTTCTTAAGGAAAATTTTATTTTACCCCCGTTTTACTTCCATATGGAAAATTTTCTTCCGAGAGGAAATTTACCCCTACCTTGTTTTCATTTTTCATATCAATATTTTTCTTAACTATAAAAACTGGATTCATATCTAAAACCTCGGAATCGTATAATACTTAGACATGAAGCATTCTTATTTTGGATCCAAATTCTGGATACGAACTCTAATGAAGTTCAACTCCAAAATCTGGATATGAACTCTAATGAAGTTCAGCACCGAATTCTGGATAAAAACTTTAATGAATTTAAACCCTAAATAATGGATACGAAATATAATGATGTTCAACTCTGAATTGGGGATATGAACTCTAATAAAGTTAAAATCCGAATTCTGGATACGAACTCTAATGAAGGTCAACTCCAAATTTTGGATATGAACTCTCCTAAAGATCCACTCCAAATTCTAGAGACAAACTCTCATGAAGTTCCACTCTGAATTCTGGATACAAACTCTCATAAAGTTCCACTCTGAATTCTGATTACAAACTTCTCTATGTTCTGAATCCAAGTTCTCTGAATTCAGACTCCGAAATCTAATGAGGTCTGACTCGGAATTCTCATGAACTTAGACTTCAAACTTCGTAAGTTCTGGTTCCGAATTCTAGTGAAATCAGACTCCGAATTTCCTTGACTTTCAGACTCTAGTTTTCAAGAGAATTGAGGTTCTGAACTCTTGCAAAAAATAATCTGAATATTTTTAAGTTTATAGGCTCCACATTTATTTTTTACTTCTATTACAAACATTAACCTCATCTATTCTGAACATTTATTTTCTACTCCATTACAAATATCAGTTTAGTTATGCTTACACTTGTTTTATTACAATACGATGTCGTTCTTTAAGTTATTGACTAACCGTTTTTTGAGTGACACGTGTATAGGTCCCTCCAAAATATAATGAATAATATGTCCGTTGGAGGCGGGAGCTGACCGTTGGAGCTTCACCTATAAATAAAATCTCATTTGAACATGCTCTGTACTTTTGGTACTTTTGGAATTTTGGTGCTCAGAACTTCCTGAAGTGATTTCTAGAGGGAGAGGTTCTTATCACCTCTCATGATTCGTGCATAATGTTTGAATGGCTTGTTCAAACTTTTCCTTGTGCAGATTTTCTTCGTGCGACTCTGATTGTTACTGTATACAATAGAGGGCTTCCGGGGATAGGAAGATAGAGGTTCCAACACCTTGAAGTTGAGGGCTTCCTTGCTGAGGAATACAAGGGTTCTGACTACTTGATAGTTGAGGGATTGTGGGGATAGCAAGACATACTCTGATCTTCATATCGAGGGCTTACCCTGGTGTTGGTAACAAAGAATTTCTTGAAAGTATAAATCATGGAACCTTTATCCAAGGTTGTTGGATACCCTTCTCTTTGGGTTAAAAGATTTTATACTTGTTACTTGTAGTTTTACTACTTTGTTTTTCTGCTGTATCTTGTATTGTTAAGGAAAGGATAACTTTCTTATACATCCTTACTTGTACTCTGATATAGTTAGATTCTATACACATTAAGGTAGAATCATCATCTTTGTAAACATTAGCTAAAAATTTCTTTGGGGAATTTTTAAAAGGTACAATTCATCCCCCCTCTTGTATCTGAGAATCTCATACTTATATATTCAATCCTACGTTTGGTATTATAGAGTATATCATACTCAGTTACATAACATCATAAAAATTGGTATCAAAAGGATGTTCAATCTGAATTAATCTCACGATTAGATTCAGCTGTTTATTTATTTCTCAGAATTGAACATTCGGATTCATATTTCTAGATTCATACTTTTCGGAATCTATTTTTTCGGAATCATAGTTTAGATTCACTTTTTTTGCTCAGGGATTCATTTTTTTCTTTCTTAAAAGATTTTCTCTTGTTTACAGACTTATACATATAACAAGTTTGTGTGCCAATGTTTTTTTTAAGGATGGCAGACTTAAATGTTGGTTCCATCGATAATCTAAATCATACAAGACCAGCAATTTTTTATGGTAATGATTACGATTATTGGAGAGATCAGATAAATACATTCATTATCAATACTGGAGTATATAACTTATTCATGCTTATTAGAGGATATAAAATTCCGGATAAAGAAGTTAGTACGTTCACTAATCAAGAAAAACATGAATATCAAATCAACTATAAGGTACACAATACTTTGCATTGTTCAATGACAGGAAACATATATAGCCAAATTTATTCTTGTGAAATAGATGACTATTTATGGAAGAAACATGAAGTTATACATTTTGGCACAACTAAAGTGATTGAAACCAAGAGAGCCATGCTAAGAGCTGAGTATCATGGTTTTAGTTTTCCTTATGGAGAACCAATTTGTATGGTGCAATAGAGATTCATAACGATTGTAAATAGCTTACATTCAATGGGTGAAAAAGGACTGGATGATGAATCCCTAGTTGACAAGATCATCAACATCATGCCAAATGAGTGGGAATCAAAGAGAACTATTATCTATGAGAATAGAAATGTTACTCAGATTACTGTTGATGAGCAGTTTGGAACTCTTCTTCAGCATGAGACTAGAATGAAGAGAGATGATGATATTTTGTAGAAGAAAAATGGAAATTGTATTGTAGCTTTTACTACTACATCAAATCAAATGAAATCCAAGACTCCGAAGAGAGTTACTAGTTCCAGATCAAAGAAAGTTGTTATCCATTATGGATATAGTGGAAGTGAAACCGTAGAAAATGAATTAGAAAATCTTGATCAAAGGATGAAAAAGATAGTTGGACAGAGGAACTTTCAATCTAAGTACAAGAAGAAGGAAAGTGTAGACAAGAAAGATTCTGAATTTACATGCTATGAATGTAAGAGAGTTGGTCACATAAGACCTGATTACCCTATAATCAAGAGAAAAGAAGGAAAGGAAATGAATTCTAATAAAAACAGAATGAGGTATTACAAGTCCAAATCTATGAAAGTGTTGAAAGCCAATGACACATGGAGTGCCAGTGGTGGAGACTCTTCAGATGAATCATCAGATTATTAATCTTCTGGATAGAAGAATCTTGGTTTTTTTTCCAGGATACCTATTGATAGTCATTTCTTGATGGAAAAGGTACATAATGTTGAATCAAGGATTTTGATTCATTAAATGCTAATGATAGTAAATATTATAACTCTTCTAATGAAGAATCTTCTTCTGATGAAGATAATACTTTAAATACCTATGAAAAAGTTTCTAGGTTTTCCGAACTCCTTGAGAATGAGAATTCCAAACTCATGAGAAAACTTTACAAGTAAAATTATAGGAATATTATTATAAATAAGGAAATATCAGATCTTTTTAAAGATCTTGATATGAAATTTTTTGACATTGAATGTTTTTTAAAAAATCTTTAGGATGTATGTTATGAGAAGAATAAACTTTCAAAATATCTAGAAAACGTAATTTCTAAGAAAGAAGTTTTTGAGCCTAGCTCTAGTTAAAATCTTTTTGAAGACAATAACTTAGTTATAAAACTAAAATCCGAAATATTTTGTTTGAGGAAGTTCTTGTCAAACTTTACCCTAGGTAAGGAAAATTTTGATAAGATGTATTCACAAATCTGACCTCGAAGGAATACTTGTGGTTTTTGTCACAGAAGTTCTAAACCAATTTTTAGTAACAACTACTTTGTTCCTCAATGTGCCCCATTCTTCAGAAAGTGTCAATGTGGTGGTCACTGGGTAAAGAATTTTTCTGTAAATAAAACCCAATCTTTAGGATTTCATAAAGCTTATTTTTCTAAGAAGACGTGGGTTCCTAAAATTTTACTTTCTGAGATTTTCGGATCCAAGAAAGTCTGGATTATGAAAACCTAACTTTTATTTATTTTCAAGAAAATATGGAAAGTACCAACAGTAATACATGGTACATGGATAATGGATGTTCCCAGCATACGATTGGTAACAAAAGCTATTTTGGAAATATTATCAAGACGAAAGGAGGAAAAGTAACTTTCAGAGATAATGCTCAGGGAGAAATTATTGGTATAGGTAATATCGTTCCTCTTGGAAAAACATAGATTTCAAATGTTTTATTTGTTAAGGGTCTTAAGCACAACCTCATCAGCATAAGAAAATTATGTGATGAAGGCTACCTTGTGAATTTTAGGAATGATAAGTGCTTAGTACACAATTCCAAGGAAGAATATATTCATTCTTCCCATAGGCAAGAGAATGATTACACATTAAAATTAGAAGACCATAGGATCCAAGACATACCTTGCCTTAGTGTAAGGGAAGATCATTCTTGGTTATGGAATAGAAGGCTAGGACACTATAACCTTAGGAACTTATGAAAACTCTCTAAGAAAGGATTCATTAAGGATCTACCATAGCTTAAATTTGATTCTTCAAAAGTTTGTGACCCTTGTCAATATGGAATGAAACATAAATCAAGTTTTAAATTAGTCGGTGAAGTCTCAACTACTGATTAATTACAGCTAGTGCATATGGATTTTTTTGGTCCAACACAAACTGGAAGTATTGGTGGAAAGTACTATGTATTTGTTTTGGCTGATGATTACACTAGATTTACATGGGTCTATTTTCTAGCAAAGAGTCTAATGCTTTTTCTTATTTCAAAAGTTTTAGAGCCCAATTCAAATATTAGAAAAACCTTCCAATGAAAACTATTCATAGTGATCATGGAGGAGAATTTCAAAATTCAGATTTTGAAACTTTTTGTAGTAGAAAAGGAATTACTCATAACTTTTCAGCACCCAGAACACCTCAACAAAATGGTTTTGTTGAAATAAGAAATAGAATTCTTCAAGAGATAACTAGAACCATGTTGAGTGAGTATTTTATTGCCAAACCTTTTTGGGATGAAGCTTTAAGTACTGCTTGTTACACTCTAAATCAAGTTTTAATTAGAACTTTTCTTAATAAAAATATTTATGAGTTAAGGAGTCATATAAAACCTAGAAATTCCTACTTTAAGGTTTTTGGATGCAAGGTATCAAATCTGAATACTAAAGATAACTTACACAAATTCTCACCAAAATCTGATGAAGGAATTTTCTTAGGCTACTCCCCAACTTCTATGGCCTTTAGGGTTTATAATAAAAACACTTGTACTGTTGAAGAGACAGTACATGTTAAATTTGATGAAACTGATACTTTTGTTTTTAAACAACCTCAACCTGTATCTTTAGTTGTGTTTTAATAAAATGATTATCAACTTATGATAGAAGATCATTCTGATAAGGAAAATGTTCAAGAAGATACTACTGAAACATTTAACCCAGAAAATTTCCTACCCTATGTTGATGAACAAGATTTACAAAACCCAAATCAGCTGTTTCTCAAGAATCATCCTAGTGATAGTATCATTGGTGATGTAAATAAACCTATAAGGACCATAAGTTCCTTATGAAATGAAGTAGATCATCTAGCATTTCTTTCCCAATTAGAAACAAAAATCACTGATGAAGTTTAGGTGATGATGATTGGATTAAAGCCATGAAAGAAGATCTAAATGAATTAGAAAGGAATAAAGTTTGCACCTTGGTTGAAAGACCTAAGGAAACTTCTGTAATTGTAGTAAAATGGGTCTTCAGAAATAAGTGTACTGAAAATGGAATCATAGTTAGAAATAAAGCTAGATTAATCGCTAAAGGCTATAATCAACAAGAAGGAATAGACTATGAAGAAACCTATGCTCTAGTATCTAGACTGGAATCTATTTGTATTTTACTTTCCTTTGCAGCATTCTTCAATTTCATGCTTTTTCAAATGGATGTGAAATGTGCTTTCCTTAATGGTTCTGTTCAAGAGGAAGTTTTTGTTGAACAACCTACTAGATTTGAAGATACAAAACATCCTAATCATGTTTTTAGACATACCAAGGATTTTTATGGCCGTAAAAATGATCCTCGATCTTGGTATGATAGACTTACATGATATTGATTCAAAATAACTATGTTATGGGAAATGAAGATCCAACGCTTTTCTTAAATAAAGTTATGAAAAATATTTTTATTGTTCAAATTTATGTTGATGACATCATAGTTTGTTTAACTCAACAATCTTTAACTGATTCCTTTGTGGATTTAATGAAATCTGAGTTTGAAATGAGTATGATGGGTGAGTTAACATTTTTCCTTAGTTTTCAAATTTCTCAAAAACCAGAAGGAATCTATATATATCAACATAAGAATATTAAATATCTTCTTAAAAAGTGTGGATATAACAACAATAAGAGTATAAGTACTCCCATCGGTACCTCAAACACACTTTATCGTTATTAAGGTGGGAAACCAGTAGATCAAACAACTTTTAGAGGTATGGTAGGAAGTCTACTTTACTTGACAGCTAGTCGTCCAGACTTAATGTTTTCAGTATGCTTATGTGAAAGATATCAATCCAATCCTAAGGAATCTCATTTAATGGTGATGAAAAAAATTTCTCTACTTAAAGGGAACCATGGATTTAAGACTATTTTACACTTCTGGAAATGATTTTTTAATGAGTTTTTCAGATGCTAACTTTGGTGGATGTAGAATGGATAGATAGAGTACATTCGGAACTTGACATTTCTTAGAAGAATCATTAGTTTCTTGGTCTTGCAAGAAGAAACATTCAGTAGCACCCTCCACTGTTGAAGCTGAATAGGTAGAAGATGGATGTTGTTGTGCTCAAGTGTTGTGGATGCAACACACACTCACAGATTATGGCTTGAATATTACTAGGACTCAAATTTTGTGTGATAACACAAGTGGCATTTCCCTTAGTAAAAACCTTGCACATCACTCTTGTGTAAAGCACATAGATATTAGGCATCACTTCCTTAGGGATCAAACACTAAAAGGAGATATCATTCTTCAATTTATCGGAACGCAAGATCAACTTGCTGATATTTTCATAAAATATTTACCCTCCGATAGATTTGAATGCATCAAACAGAAGTTAGGAATGATAACTGTATGTTAATATTCTTTCATTAATTTCTCATTAAACTATTATCCTTACAGTAATAAACACCTTTTCATAGGGGGAGTACCTCTCATTAGGATGTTTTCATATTTTTCATAATGATGTCTTCATATTTTTCGTAATGTTGTTTTCATATTTTTTGTAATGATGTTTTCATATTTTTCAAATAAATCTTTTCAAAGTATTTTCGTAATTGAAATTTTGAAAACTGAAATTTTCGTAATGGAAATTTTCATAATAGGAATTTTCAAAATAGAAATTTTCATAATTGAAATTTTCGTAATGTAAATTTTCATGTTGGGAATTTTTGAAAATGAAATTTTTTACTCATAATTTTTGTAATCAAGTTTTGGTACTCAATGTTTTTATAATAAAATCTTTTCTTTTAAGTTTTTTTATAGTGAGTTTTTTGTAGACAAATTTTCTTCAAGTAGAATATCACCTATTACGAATAAACTTCCTAGCCAATCTGAACGGTATGACTTCCTTACATAAGTTTTTGTAATCGTCTTTAGTTGCGGGTAGTTTATTTTTCTTTTAATATTTTTCAGATTCATTTCTTCTTAAATCTGTTTGTTTTTATTAAAACCTCAAATGATTGGATTCAAGATTTCCTTGCGGGCATGTTTTGAACCGTCAGATCAGATCACAATGTTTTTCAACCGTCACATTGTTTTTGAATGTTGAAAGGTCATTACCATCACTTATATAAATTAGAACCCTAATACTATCCCACATCGATTTCCAAGCTCTCACGTCTCAAAGATCTGCCTCAGTTCCTAAAACCCATTCCGAATCTCTCAGAGTTCCAAGAGTCTGAATGTATCTAGAATCCACTTATCACGAAATTTCTACCACGAAGCCAATATCAAAGTGGAAAGTATACAGGGAATGGTTGGTCCGTCTGAAAATTTTCAAGTATGATTCTATCATATCTAAGAATATCAAGTTAAATAGTTGTGAAGATGTATACATATCTAAGACAGGTGAACAAGGAATGGTGTATCCAGAATTTCTCATAGAGTTCTATGAATCAGTTTTCTTCTTCGAAGAAGAGGGGAGAGAAAAATTTTCTTTTACGAGTTATGTAAAGAACTATAAACTTACTTACACCAAGGCTGCAAGCTTGGTGGGGCTAGCGTATGAAGGGGAAGCTGAGTTTCACTCACACAAACTCCCGGATGTTCTAGGTAGTTTTGTTAAGGTAAATTCCTTACAATGTCTTGGACATGATGATGTCAAGACAACCAAAATTGCTCACCTTTCTTCTAACAACCGGATCCTTCAGATATGGGTAAAAGGTTTCTTAGTACCGAGAAAAAGTGACAAAGATACCCTCAAGAAAAGTGATATATATATCTTAGACTTTTTGGTAAATTTAAGGAAAATTAATTTGATGAGACATGTACTTGTTACAATCATGAACATCAAGGATGGGAATATTAGAGCTCAAATTATCATGTTTCATGACTTACTTTCATAGATGATAATTCGGTGTCTTGAGTCATTTAAGATTTCATGCAAATCCAAGTCTCGAAATTGAAAACTTATGCTTGTTAGTGATGGCACTCTGAAAAGAATGAATATGGCTTATTCTAAGGAGAGAAAAGTGTTTTATGATCTTCCAGAGAAGGAGACAGAAACTAATCTAGAAAAGATTTAAAAAGTTGAGCCATTGAAGAAGGTTTGCAAGAAAAGGAAGCTGAAAGAATTGGAGGAGATTGATAAAACCACTAAACCTAAGTAATACCAATGAGCACCTCCGAAACCGAAGAAACAAAAAGTGTATCCAGATGAGGTAGCTACAAAATGGAGGAAATATAAGGAATAGAGAAAATAAGGGGAGCCACAGTTCATATTGGACACTACTAAGGCTAAGGCCTTAAGAGAGACAACCGGTGAAGAGATTGAGAGTCAAGCAAAAGAGAAGAAGATGAAAAAGAAATTGTCTGAGGCTGAATTTGTACAATTTCTTTTTAATGACACAGAAGTAGCTTTTGGAAATATTCCACTACCAAAAAAATTCATAATCGATTTTTTACCAGAAATTTTGGGGAAGAATTTCTTCACTCTGGAAAAATTTAAAGAGAAATAAATTGTTGAAGGAGTAAAAGAAAAAGAAGAAGTAGTAGAAGAAGAAGTAGAAGAATAAGAAGTAGAAGAAGAAGAAGATAGTGGTGATTTAGATTATCTGATTAAACAAGTTGAAGATTATCAAGAAAAGGAAAATCCATCAGAAACATTACCACTCCGAACATCTGAGGCTGAGTCCTAAAAGACTGTAACTCCGAGTAAGGAAGAAGAGAAATATGGTAAGAAAGATGAAGACAAGGAAGAAGGGAAAGTGAATGAATTATCTGAGGAAGAAAGATATAAAAATTGCTTTCTTGAGGAAGGAGCAGAGAAAGAAATACTTTAAGAAGAAATGATAGTTCAGCTATCTGAAAGTGAGGAAGAATCTCATGATGAGGAAGCAATTACAAAAGTTGATAAGGGTAAGAAAGTACTTATGGACACCACAAAAAATGATATCATAAGGCAGAAGGATGTTGGTGGCTCTTCAAAAAGAAATCTTTTGGAAATTGAAAAAGAATATTCACCGAGAAAGATGTCCGATTCGAAGCCATCTGCACTGGGACACGATTTTTTTGTTGAGTCACTGATGAAATTGGTCGATACAATTCCGATATATCCTACAATAGGCTCCAGATGCCAGATGATTCAGCAAAGCATGAATCAGATGTCAGAATCCGTATCCATGGTGATGGATAAATGTGTGAATATTGAGCCTGAACATAAAAACGTTTCTTAACAATTATGAGGTCCACATAAAATCGTGAAGTAAAATGACTTTATGGTCAATGAAAATCAATGAGGATTTGACAGATCTTGATACCTTTCAGAATGAAGTAATATAATATTTTGATACTGAGGATGCCAAGATGAAGAATCTTCAGGAAAAGCTGACCCTTGAGCAAAATAATCGGAATCACCAAGTGAAAGATCTGAATGGGGAGATTAACTATGTTGCTCAAAAATGGAAGGGGGAAAGAGATCTCTAGATTGAGATCAAAGAGAAGCTCTTAAAGCAGGATGAATTGCTGAAGATTCAAGAAGAGGCCATGAAGGCTCAGGCAGAGGTCCTGAAATCTCAAGAAGAAAGGATCACAACCTTGGAGAAGCAAGGTGAGGATGACCACAAAGACTTAAAGAAGCTTAAAATACTTTTGAATAATCTAATCCCCAAGGAAAAATAAGACAAATAGACCAATCATATTTTTGTTGTATTTTTCCTTGCAAAAATCCTTTCAATCTTAATGAAAAATTTGGTTGTTTATACTGTTTGTATGTCTTACTAATGTTTTAGGTACTTTATTGTTTTTTCCATTCACTCAAATTATTTTTGAAAATCATAAATGGGGAGAAGGAAAAAGAACTCAAAAGGGAGAAGGAAAAATCTAAAAGGGAGAAGAAAAATTTCTAAGTAGAAGAAGAAATATCCATATGTAAGAGGGTGTGGTCATTATGAAGACTTCCCTATTAATAATGAAAATACCATTCTAGAAATCTAGAATACGATCCTTATAGTTTCAAAGTCTAAGTGGGAGTTATTTTTATTCACCATTGATCATAAACAAAGGCGATAAGCATTAATTACAAGTTTAGATATTTATTCTATGTCGTTACATTATTTTTTGTAAAGATGTTTGTGCTTTCCAAAAAGGGGAAGACTGTTGAGTCAATAAAGTTTGTCATTATTAATTTTTCCATTCTTTCATTCATGGTGGAGATTGATAAGTTATCAAGTTTTCCTTATGAATTTACCATTCCACTTATTTTGAAAATCACAAACACCTTTTCTTATGGAAAATATCATTTTACTTCTATTTTACATCCATATGGAATATTTCCTTCCTAGAGGAAATTTACCCCTACCTTGTTTTCATTTTTCATATCAATATTTTCCTCAATTATAAAAATCGGATTCATATCTAAAACCTCATTATCGTATAATACTTAGACATGAAGCATTCTATTTTAGGATCCAAATTATGGATACCAACTATAATGACGTTCAACTCTGAATAATGGATACGAACTCTAATGATGTTCAACTCTGAATTCTGGATACAAACTCTAATGAAGTTCAACTCCGAATTCTGGATATGAACTCTAATGATGTTCAACTCCAAATTCTGTATATGAACTCTAATGAAGTTGAAATTCGAATTATAGATATGAACTCTAATGAAGTTCAACTCTGAATTCTGGATAGGAACTCTCATGAAATTCCACTCCGAATTCTGGATACGAACTCTCATGAAGTTCCATTCCGTATTCTGGATACGAACTCTCATAAAGTTCCACTCCATATTATGATTACGAACAATTCTATGTTCTGACTTCGAGTTCAATGAATTCAGAATCTGAACTCTGATGAGGCCTGACTCCGAATTCTCGTGAACATATACTCCAAACATCATAAGTTTTGGTTCTAAATTCTAGTGAAATCAAAATCCGAATTTCCTTGAAATTCAAACTTCAGATTTCTACAGAATTTAGGTTCTGAATTCCTACTAAACATAATCCAAATATTCTTAAGTTTATAGACTCTGATTTTATTTTTTACATCCATTCCGAACTTTAACCTTTTACATTATGAACTTTTAATTTCTACTCCATTCCGAATATCAGTTTAGTTATGCTTACAATTGTTTTATTACAAAATTATGTCATGCTTTTAGTTATTGACTAACCTTTGTTTGAGTGACATGTGTACATGTCCCTCCAAAATTCAAGGAAGAATATGACCTTTGGAGGAGGGAGCTGACCATTAGAGCTTCACCTTAAATAGGAGATCATTTGAATGTGCTAAGTACTTTTGGGACTTTTGGAATTTTGGTGATCAGAACTTCCTGAAGTGATTTCTAGAGAGAGAGTCTCTTATCATCTCTCGAGCTTCGTGCAGAAAGTTTGAACGGATTTTTCAAACTTTTCCTTATGTAGATTTTCTTCGTGAGACTCTGATTGTTGTTGTGTACAATCGAGGGCTACCGGGGATAGGAAGACAGAGGTTCCAAAACCTTGAATTTGAGGGCTTCCTTGCTAAGGAAGATAGAGCTGCCGACTACCTGATAGTTGAGGGCTTGCGGGGATTTCAAGACAGAATACAATCTTCGTATCGAGGGCTTACCCTGGTGTGGGTAAGACAAACATTCTTGAAAGTATAAATCAAGGGACCTTTATCCAAGGTAGTTGGATACCCATCTCTTTGGGTTAAAAGATTAATACTTCTTACTTGTAGGTTTACTATATTGTTTTTCTGCTGCATCTTGTATTGTTAAGGAAAGTATAACTTTCTTATACTTCCTTACTTGTACTCTAATATAGTAAGATTCTATATGCTTTAAGGTAGAATTTTCATCTTTGTAATCATTAGCTAAAATTTTCCTCAAGGAATTTTTGAAAGGTACAATTCACCCCCATCTTCTATATGAGAATCTCATTCTTATATATTTGATCTTACATTTTGTATTGTAGATTATATCATACTCAGTCACATACCATCCTAACATAAATAACCAAAACATATAACACTATGTTGTTTATAAATAATGTATTAATTCAAATAGTTTGAATAAAAATACTAAAATATAAGGTAGAAACATAGTATTAACCATATAATGACTAGATTAACTCCTCGCTTGTGCTGACACACTTAAGACAATAGTAGTTTTAGACAATGGTGCCATAGTATTTTCAGATTACACACTACCAAAAATACTCCCAGAATTATCTCCCTTTTGTGTTGTATGGATAACCTCCTCAAAATTTTCTAATAATTATATATTATTAAGGACAGAAAAATAATCATCAAATAAGCTTAGATTTGTAGGATCATACTTGATATCCATATTCGTATAGAATCCCAAATTATCACATTATACAATTTTAATAGGTTTGGATGAATACTTTTCTATTTATAAATGGAAATAACATACCCATCACTTTTACAAAATATTTAAACAATTGAATTCAATTTCATTGGAATAAAAAATTGTCTATGATTCCTTAGTTTGATGGGAACAAGGAGTTGTTTTCAAGATGGAAACAAGAGAGGACTATGAACATTGAACAATAACTTGAGAAAACCATTAAACTTGAAATTTTTTTATAGATAGACCAATTCATGGAATCGAGAAATAAATCTACTAATATTCTTCTTAATCTTACCAAGCCTTTCTATCTCAATTCTGGACTCAGATTAAAAAAACTGTTCAAAATGATCTTTAATAGTCTGAATAATTAAATCATCAAATAGAGAGTGATTTAACCTTCCACAATAATCTCTAAAAACTTATCAATATATATCAACTTAAAACTCACTATAAGATTTTAATCCTTTAACACATTGAACTCATCTTGATCCTCACTGGCTATAAGGGTCGCTTTTTCCATTTGACACATCTATAACAACCGCAAAAGGGGATATAAATGGTCTTCTAAGAATTACTGTGAATTTATTGTCACTCTCCATTTCGAGAATGATAAAATAATTATTGAGTGTGATCTCATCTAAAATAACCCACAATTAATCTACCCTTACAGAGGGATCGAAATGTTACATATTTGTTAATTACAATGACACTGAAGATGGTTTCATCTCCCTAGGGTCCAACTTTTTGAATAAAGAGTAGCCCATAATATTGAAACGTGCATCTAATTCAAAAAAGTACATAATCTCCCCACCTTCACTAATTTTATGATAAATTGAAATGAATACCATGTATTTTAATTTTGGATGAATGTGTTTTTGAAAAATGATATTATAACCCACATTCAAATTAATATTAGAATTCTCGTCACAATACAACTTATTAACTATGAATATTTTTTGAAATTTAAACCAAGAAGGAACTTAATTTTTAGAATCTAAAAAGGGTATATGGTCATGAAAACCCCTAAATCTTTTGACTGAATTTCAATTAATTTGGTTCATTATTATTTTTAAGCCTTTGAGGAAATGGAATGGGAAGATCATAATTCATCAAAAAAGGTTTCTCACTCTCATCATCCTGAATCATCACCCTTTTCTTTATTTATACAGTGAGTTACCACTTTATTTTATTTTTTACATTGGATTTTATATGATATGATTCATCATTTTTCTTAGATCAATTAAATCTATCTAGATTTCTAGTTTTTATGTTTTCCAGTTTCTTTATTCTAGTTTCTACATGTTTATTACTTTTTTCATACCTTAGTTTCTCCAGAACTGGTTTATGAGTTTATAATCAGGAAATAGTGGTGATAATAATAATATTTGTCTATGATTAATATCTTATATACAAGAAAATACACCTTTTTCTATTCCTTCTATGCCCCTATCCATTTAGCCGATTTTTGACACAAGAGTGTGGATTATAGAATTTGTTTCAACCCATTCTAAATAAAGTCTATCCATTTGATAATATAAATCAAATTTTTGATAATAAAATCTTTTATCATCTACTGAGACATTACCTAAATATCCACTTTATAATTTTATTATTCGTCATTAAATTGGTTATAAAATAAAGTAATGGGTTGTTTTTGGAATATAAGAGTAACATTTTCAATCAACACACCATGATCATCCCATGATAATTTAGTATGGTTTTTTAACAATCATTTTATTTATTTAAAAAGCGTCATTGATATCATGATTTATATCCCCAAAGTTAATAAATAAGATCTATCATTTTTCTAAATGGGTAAATCTGTGTTTTGATAACAAATCCTAATATTAACAAACTTGAGACATTGTCGGACTTTCTCTCTAAATCATTTATCAATAACTACAGCAGAATGATAGTGGTTTTCACTATTATGGTTTGTTATTTTATTTTTATATTCTTAATCCATTTTATTAAATATCACCTTAAACTACTCATGTGTTTGACCAGAAAAATTATCACTTGAAAATAGGTCAATTACATTATAATGGTATTGAGTGAGACCATTATAAAAAATCCCCTAAAAGGTGGGGAGTAAGAATATTCTTTGAAAATTTCGTAATAATCCCTCTAATTTTATCCGAGGTTTCATTAATGATATATCCACAATTGATTTTATGCCTCACCATAGTTAATATATTTATAAAATAAAACATCCTGAAAAAGAGTTAAAGATTTTGTATCATGTTTCAAAACATTATCTATCATGTTTTTGAAACTATCTTCTAGCCTAATTATTTAAGGAAAAAAAGAAAGAATGTCAACTAAATATATTCCTATTTCATCCCCCATGAAGGTAACTATTACATCGAACTATAAGAATCTTTAATTAATTCAAGAGAGTCCTCATTGGACTAACCATAAATGGTGGGAAACATAGAGAGGTAATATTGATCCCTATCATAATTTTTAGGCCGAGGGTTAACCACATGAATGACAGATTTTATTAAACAATGAGAAGATTGAAATCCATATTCATAGTCCAATCGTCATTCTCATCCATAGGTTAAGGTGTAACCATATTTTTATTTTTCCTTATAACTATCTTAATTTCCATATTCTGATTTTCCATTTCATCATTGTTATTCATATTAAGTGAATAAAAATGTATTTTAA
Source organism: Viscum album (assembly GCA_963277665.1). NCBI lineage: Eukaryota > Viridiplantae > Streptophyta > Magnoliopsida > Santalales > Viscaceae > Viscum > Viscum album. The sequence continues at coordinate 1,316,742,536 of OY728119.1, read as the reverse complement.
TTTTATTAATTAATGTTTAAAGTTTATATTTATACTTTTACCATGTTTTCATATGATTTCAAGTTTAAACAATTCAAAAAAAAACTCATAGGAGTAAAGTTTACATAGATTTTCATTTTTTATGAAATATATTAAATATTTTTTAATTCCATATTTTTTATAGGCACCCACTCTAAAAATAATTCCAAAAAATGATATTAATTTCTTTTAAAATGTTAGAAATTAATTATTTCAAAACTTATTTACTACTTGTACCATTGTAAGAAGGTTACAAACCTTAGGTGAGGCATAGTTGTGTGACCATGAAAAGAATAACAAAACACAAAAAAGAAAATGAGGTGAAATAATAGTAAAGAAAATATAAAATGATTTTTGATGAGGTGATGTGATATAGTATAGATATTGAAAAGAAAAATTGAGGGAAATAAGGGATAACAAAGATAATTTTATGTGAAATAAGATAGTCAAAATTGGTTAAAAATAATTTCTCATTCATAGAATTACTCTTATATGTGTTAAAGGATGTGTAAAATATGTGGCTCTTAGAAACCTATATATAGGGATAAAATTCATATAGATTAACAAAGAAAAAAGAAAAATATTCTAAGATTAGTAATAATTTCAAACTTTTATAATTGAAGTAATTTGGTTAAAGTTATCATGGTTTAAAAATTCCATACTCTTCACTAGTATGGTCTTGATGATTGGAAAAAATTATTCTCAAGAAAAATTGAAATAAAAATTACACTTGATAAGTATGAAACACTATAAATTTCTGTAAATACTCCTTTTAATAAGTCAATTTAAAGTAAATTAGGAACTGATTTTCAACATACTAAAAATATTCAATTCTAACTTAATCAAATGATGCATCACTAGACAAAGGAAGAAGTAAGTGGTGAAAAAAATAACAAATACCTCCATGAATTTAACTAATCAATAAAATATAAAATATAAAATTTATTCTTTTCCAATTGTTATGGCATAATTATTTTATATGAAAATATTATATCTTATTATATGAATATTCAAATCCTAACAATATTATCCATAGTATAACCTTAATGGTTTATAATATTAGGTGATTAAATATACAATATTATTATTTTATTAAAGATATTAAACATATCCCAAAAATATGTTCTCACGTAATAATCATCTTAGAAATACCCCACATAAACATTTCTTCATCACCTAGGGAATGGAACATAACAAAGGGTGACATCAGATGCTCATTAAGGGAAAACATAAGATATATCAATCCATGACCATATGAATGAATAATATATGGTTATATGATAATGAAAAAAACTTACAAAGTTCATATTAAAACTGGCATAGATCATAAACATGATTCATGGCATAAAAAATACCATTTCAGATAACATAGACCATAAGAGTTAGAAATCATCATAAATAAATCATGAAATATAAGATTATTTCAAAAAAAGTCTGGCACCATCATAAATATAAAAAAAATTCATTTTCCAAGTTTAAAAACATTGATAATCAAAATAATAGATCAAGACACAAGTATTTCGCATAGTGGATCAATAATCACTTGTTTCTTATAACATATTAGGATGCACCTATATCCTATTATTAATTAATCCCTTTGTATTTTTCCCTGTTGTTATCTCAGGATATATTAAGCTTTACCAAATGCATTTTAGGGAGATATATATCTCACCCATAACATACTAAAAAAAATAATTATGTGTACCACATTATAATAAATCATAAATCATATCACAACCCAGAAAAATGAGTTTCATAAAAATATCATCATTGCATAACCCATGGAAAAAATTGGATTTCAAAACATTCATCATTGCATGACTAATGGAAAAGTAACAGGATTCATAAAAATCATTCTATCATAAATATAAACTATCTAGAGAAAATGTAATGATGGTATCCTGGTATCATATTCCCAATAAAGAATAAAAAAACCCCAAATAATGTAATACAAGATAAAAAAATGATTTTGAAAGGTCACTTTAAAAAATACTTCAGAAAATTTTCTTTTCCATTTTGAAATCATTTTTTAGAAGCTGTGTAATTGAAAAGGAAAAAAATTATTTGAAAAAAACTTTTGAATATTATATATTAATATTAAAATAATTATGTTATCATGACATTGGGAAAATTTTCTCATACCTTATAATTTTTAAAAACATTCTTTCTTTATTTCTATTAAAAAATAACAATGTACCTTTTTAGAAAATGATAAGAATAGTAATTTAAAACCATTTTGTGAAAAATAAAACATGGGTAAAAATGAAGTTAAACATTCATAGGATAACAATAATTGTTTTTTTGAAAACATGGACATTGAAGGGAAATATTCCCTAGTCGAGTCTTAAATGTAAACAAACCTAAATAATGATGAGATTTTGAAATAAACTCTGACCTTAAGTATTTACTTTGTTATTTTATATTCAAAAGTCTTGTATAATACATATGTATTTATTATATATTTCTTCCATAAACCTAATTACATAACACCATATATTATTTATTTATAACATCTTATCACGAATTTATTAATTGTTTATTATTAAAATTATTATTCTGGGTTGTCACAATCATGTCTTAGTTCAGAAGTGTTAGTCCTTATAGTATGATATTGGTCTATTTATTTACTAAATTTTAAAAAACATATAAATTTAATATATAATAATTATATAAATATTTTTATTTAGTCATAAAAATTAGAGAGAGAAAAATGAATTACACTGTTCATGGAGATGATAGGTCTTATGTATGGCTGAATATTGTTTCCTTTATAGATTGATGGAATGAAAGAAATATAAATAATAATAATTATTTTTCAAATAAATACTATGTCATATATATCATATATATTCATCAAACCCATCATAATACCCATCCATAGAATATGGTGATGAAAAAATGAACTGTATTGCTATGTGGAAACAGTATGTTGTACGTATGCATGAGCAATTCATTCACTTATTTTTTAATGGAAAAGAGGATGTATAATAGTTTTTCATAAACAGAATAAAACTTCATCATAATTTGGATAATTAAGTTATTATTTTATGTTAATATCATATTTTTATAGTAGGTAATAAATATTAGAAAAATAAAGTGACCGGTTAGAGAACTTACATATTATTTAAAATGTCACCCTTATATCTCATTAAAGGGATATAGGGTTGGTCTTATGAGAAGAAAAACACCTATAGATTGTGGATAAGTAATTTTGGAAGATAAATTTTTTAGGTTATGTAAAATATAGAAGGTTCAATGTGGTGTAAATAAGTGAGGGAGTAGGTGTCCTTTTATAATTCAGTTGAGGGGAACATTTAAAATTTCATAAAAGATTGAAATAAAATAAAATAAATTTCTCTCAAAAGACCACCAAATAACTATGGATTTTAATATAATATAATATAATATTTTAAGGCATAAAAAATATATTTTAGACAAGTTTTTAGGTTATTCTAAATCTTATCATTTTGATTAACCCTTAGTCAACCTGTTTTAATTTTAATTATGTTAAAAATATTTTCATATTTAAAAGGTTGTTATTTTTACAATGATGGTGCCTAATGTATCGTATATGAACAATTTATGAAATTTTAGACCATATAATAATTAATTTCTACCATTTAAATTTTTTATGATTTTTAAATAATTTAATAATATTTAAATTCCATTAAAAATCATTATTGTTAGTTTTGATACTATTCACTATTTTGACTTTTAAAAATATCGAGAAAATATGTAAAATTAAAAAAAACAATTTTATGATAAACAAAAAAATTAAATGGAATATAAATACTTCACGGATCCACTTAAATATCACAAATTATATTACATATGATATTTCTAATAGCATTTATCAGATTCTTTTGTTAATTGAATAATTATTGCATCAGTGTTATGTAAGAATTTAGGGTAATAATTTAATTCCAATAGATTATAAATAAATTCAAATGGGAAATATAAATATTTAATATTTAAAAACAATATTTATAGTTTAATATATCATTTTTATAACATCATATTAAAAATGTTATAATTATTTAAAACATGAATGTTATGTCTTTTAGTTTACTTTAAATAAAATATTATAAAGGTTATAATCTCATCCAAATATCCCCAAAAAGTCATAAATAAATTTAAATCATGAAATTGAGTTTATTAATTTTAAAATTGACCCTTATATCCATTCATAAATAAATTATATCCCCATTCGGACACATAAAAGATATGTAAGACCAAGAAAGTGAAATTTTGTGACTTTCTTTGATTAAAATAATATATAATCCATTTTCATACACAATCATCCATTAAACCACTAAATTTATAACCTTATGTGTTAAGGGTATAATTAAGTTTCTAAATTTTAATATTTACACTTATATAAATTTTTTAAAAAATTATTTCCCCATGTGGACACATAAGAGATATGTAAGACAAAGAAAGTGATATTTTGTGACTTTATTTGATTTAAATAATATACAAGTCATTTTCCTGAAAAATTGTCCTTTAAACCAATATATTTTAAAAATTATGTTTTAATGGAAAAATTAAATTCATTAAATAATAAATATGCTGAAAAATAGTTACCTTATCACTTATTTTTAAACCATATTAACATGTTTTACCCTTTAACATTTTAACTAAATTTACTATGATTAATATTCTTATTGAGAGAAAATAAAAGTGATATATTTTAAAAAATTCACCTAATAATTCCAAATATGGAATAAAATTTTCAAAATTAAAAATCCAAAATTTTCAGAATTTATTTTAAAATAAAATCATTAATAATACAATGCAAAATGGTTTTTTTGGAAAATGCCATTTTTTAGTATAACATGATTTTATTCTAAATTAAATTATGAAATATACATAAAAACCCATAATTGGAATATTTTAAATCATAATTAACTAATTATAATTAAAAAAAAAATCCAAAACTTAATTTTACCTTTTTAAATCCTTAAAATAAAATATAGTTTTTAATAAAAATTAGTTTTCTTCACTATTCATTGAAAAATAATTTTTTTCAAAAAATTATAAAAAAATAATTTATATAATTTTGAAATGATGATTTCAAAAGAAAAAAATTATTCTTTCATATAAATTTTTTAAAACTTCTAGAAATATATATTCGCATATAAAAATATGAAAAGATCATTTTTAGAAGAAAATGTATTTTTGGAAAAAATTAACTTTACTAAAAAATCTGCGATAATGTTATATAAACTTAAAAATATATTCATATTAATTTTAACCTTTATATTTATTAATTATATTAGTTATTCATATTAATTATCACTAATTTTATAGAAAATGTATAATAGGCATATAATATTTTAATAACATTTCATGGTTCATTTAAAATTTCTATTCTATGCAACATAACAAATCAAAAAAATATAATTATTTAAAAATATAATTCATAAAAATCTAGGGGTGTTACATTTTATCCCCAATAAAGTGAATTTTAATCTTTAAATTCTTATCAGTTATCAAAAGTTTAACAATTGATAAATCATTTATAGAAACACACATCGTACAAATGAATAATAACACTTCTTTTAAAAAGGGAAAATTAGAAAAATAATGGTTACCTAAAGTAATGCATAATTGGGTTTCCACATATTAAAAACATTGGTGGAAAATTAAAATATGTATTTTTATGTGAAAATTATCCCCCAAGAACTAATATAGTGTAATAGAGAATATGACCAAAATAAGCTTAGTGACCACAAAACCATAGAACAAGTAGCTTTTTAAAAAGGTCATTGATATCAAAAAACAAATTATTATAAAAGTATAACATTTTATTTTAGAATACTTTTAAAATATTTACATAATTTATTTCATTTTATAATAAAAATCGTACCTATAGTTGTTCCTTGATCAATTTCTACTTCATATCTATCTCCAAGAAATGGTGATGATGTTATAATGCTTAAAGAACTAGTGGATCATAAGTTCCATAATGGGATGAAAAGTCATTTATTATGTATCTAGTTATTATTATAACAAAATGGTTTATACAAGTTATCCAATATGCATAAATATTCATATGGTGAAGTAGCACATTAACCTCTAAAACCACATCCAAAATTCAACTTAATAAATTTCATAAATTGATACCATTATGAACCATCCAAAAGATTAAAATCCAAAACTTTCTAAATACGATCAGTAAATTTACAAAATCAAATTATCATTAATAACCCAAGAAACATATCCTAACTCTAAATTTTCTAAAACGAAACATTTGAATACCATTATCATGTATTCTCTTGAAATAGGTAATAACCCAAATTTCAATAAAACCGTGGTGAAAAATGAAATCATTAAAAAATTAAATCATTACTCATACCATAAATCCAAAAATTATATAAAAAATCCATGATACCACAAACGAACTTGTATTTATATTAATAATTATCTCCAACTTCATCAATATTATCCAATTTATTGTAATACAATCAAACATCTCTTTATCTCATTATTACCCTAACAAAATGCACATATTAAGGGTTTTCTTTCCCTTAATCTTGTGTTCTCTCAAAATATTACCTTACCACCAAATAAATTTCATGGTTACTAGTACCAGTAAACATATGATTTTAAAAACTTAATTTAACACTATAGTGAACCAATCCGTTAATGTTTCATTATTAAATAATAACATAAAAGTGCTTCTGTAACATTAATCGTGAATTCCAATACATAAACACAGAATCTTTCCACTACCTTCTTAAACCACTAACCAAGGTTCTTCCATTTATTCTCTAACTTTTCTTTAAAATTTTATGTCATTCGTAGTCTCTTTTTCATATGAAATATAACCATTACATATAAATCCTTTCTGATTCCATTCATGATCTTTCCCCCTATGGCATCAGTATTCATATTGCATATACATTCTATATTTAAAAAAATTAACTTTTTATGATTCCTTAGGATTTCTATTATTCTAATACATTTAATTAATTAAAACATTTATTTTTTCTTTTCAATTAATTTATTTTTTCCTTTCTTTTCACACCCAATGAATCATATAATTTTTTTGAAACATTCTCATTGATACCTCTTCCCACATGCTTTGCATGAGGATATTTGAACATTGTTTCCTCTGTGGTCACATGAAAATTCATCTTTATCTTTTTTAATGGGTAATGAAACTCAATAAAGTATAGATTATTGATCATTTTATGAGATTTATGTTTAGTAATAATAACAAGGTTTCACCATCTAAATCCCATTTCATTTGGTTTCTCATAAGGATGATCATTCCATTGTCTATCACATTCACCATTAACACGAATCATCCTAGTTCCATCCATCATATAAAGCCAAAAAAATCATATTTTTAGAGACTATAATCATGGTTGTAAACTTAATAATCATAAGATATTATGTCTAAATAATGACACATTATTTTTAATCAATGACATGCTAGGTTTAACCTAGGTCATTCATGATAATTATGAAAACCTTAGGATTTTACACAATACTTAGTCATATCCCTGGGGTTTTTATAAAAACATTATAACCCCAATATCCAAATATTTTCTAAAACCTCCACTAATATATAATATAATGGCAGAATCTTTTCCTAAAAAATATTACAAATTTTTATATTAATACTCAATAAATAACAATATTATTCATGCCAAAACATCAATGGTAGAGAGTATTTAGATATTGGATATATAATAATATTATTTTATGAGACATATTTCAAATATCCCACAAATATATTATCACATATTAATTATCCTAGTAATACCCTACATTAAAATTTTTCCACACCTAAGGAAGGAAACATAAGAAAGGGTGAGCTCAGATTCTCAATAAGAGTAAAAATTAAAGATATAAATCCATGATTATAATAAATCAAATGTTATGGTTATGTGATCAGGAACATATCTTAAAAATTCTATATCCAAAATTTAATATATCATAAACATGGTTCATGGAATAAACATTTCCATTTCATAAAACATAGACCATAAGAGTGATAAATCATTATAAATTAATCATATACCATTAACTCATGTCATAAAATTGTGGCAACCTCAAAAATATAGAAAACCATTTCATATATCACGGTTAAATACCAGGACCATCAACATAGTGGATCAATAGGCACCTATTTTCAATAGTGGGTCAAGATAGACCTGTTTACTACAGTAGATTAGGATACACATATTTCCCATTTTGGATCAATCCCATCGACTTGTTTCTCATTGTTATATCATGAGATATTAAAATTTACCCAATGCATTGGGGGAGATTTTGGTCTAACATGTCACATAATAAAACCATAATTATTTTCAAAAAAAAATCATAAATCATTCATAATATCAAATCCCATGAAAATGAATTGATTTCATAAACATTTTATCATTTCATAACTGATAAAAAAATGGATTTTAAAGACAATTCATCATATTATAACTCATGGAAAAGTAATATAATTCATAAAAATAATTTCATCATAAACATAAACCATCCATAGAAATAGTAAGGAAGGTATCCTTGGATAATATCACAAGTAATGTTAAAGTAACACCAAATAATGTTGTCGTAGATGAAAATGATTTTGAAAGATCACTTGAAATAATTCATAAGGAAAATATCATTTCTATTTTTAAATTATTATTTAAAAATATATGAAATTACAAGGGAAAATATTTTCATTGAAAATAACCTTGTAATATTTTAAATTAATTGTTAATGAATTATGGTGTCATTATGGTGGAAAAATTTGTTCATGTTATATAAGTTAAAAAAACATTTCTTCCATAATTTTGTTAAAAAAGTCAAAAAGTACCTCATTTAGAAAATGATAAAAATATTCTTTTCAAACCATTTTGTAATAAACCAGACATGGGTAAAAATAAATTTAAATATTAATATAATATTAGTAATAATATTTTTGAAAACATATTAATAAAATATGAACATGGAAGATAAGTTTTCTCTGTGGAGTCTTAAATATAAATAATCCTGAATAATGATGAGATTATGAAATAATCCCTTACCAAAAGTCTTACCTTTATCCATTAAATTTAAAACCTAATTTATAATAAACATAGATTTATTATACATGTATTCTATAACCTTAACTATATCATATGATTTATTATTTATTTATTACATCTTATCACCCTTTTATTAATATTTTGTTATTAAAATTACTCTTCTAGGTGGTAACCGCATCATTTTCCAAGCATGGTTTAGTTTGGACGTCTTGGTCCATATACTTTGACCATGTTATAATTAATTACTGAATTTTAATCATTTTATAATAATAATATATAATAATTATATACATATTTATAATCATTAATATAAATTATAGATAGAAAAATGAGTTACATCGTTTATGCAGACAGTAGGCCAAACGTCCAAGTGAATGTTGTTTACATTTTTGGATTTATGGAATAAAATAAAGTAAATTATAATTAAAATTTATAGAATAATTATTATATCACACATATCATTTATATTTATTAAACCCATCATAATAAACATCCATAAAATATTCTAATGAAAAATGATTTGTATCTCTATGTGGAGACGATAAGTCTACGTACTAATGAGCAATACATTAAATTTTTGTTTGATGTAAAATGGGATTTATAATGATTTTTTATAATAATAATAACATTTAAGAATATTTAGTATACCTACATTATTAATTTATGACAAAAAATCATAGTTTTAGAGGATATAATGAGTAGAAAAAGAAATTGATCGGTAAGACCAATAACTTGTTCTTCAAAACTACTCCTTTAGATATCCTCTAAAGGGATATAGGATTATAATTTTGAGAAGAATAGAACCTATATAATGTTTATAAATAATTTTATAATTGAAAATTTTAGGTTATAGTCAATATACAGGGCTCAAAGTGGTCTAAACATGTGAGTGAGGTCGTGCCCTTTTATAATTTTGGTGAGGGGAATTTTTGGAATTTTATAAAAGATTAAAATATAATAAATTAATTTTTCACCCAAAAAAACCAAATTAACATGTCTTCAAATATATAATCTTATAATGTTATAATATCATCAAAAAATATATTTGATACAATTTTTGGTGAAATTTTAAACTTTATCATTTTGATTAATCCTTATTTAACCTATATTAATTTTAAATAGGGTTACAATGTTTTCAAACTTAAAATGTTATAATTTTTACTTGTATAGTGTCAATTGGAACATAAATTTACAATTTAGTACATGTTGTATGATATTGTAATCACCTATTATTTTTTAAATATTTTTATGGTTTTAAAATAATTTAATAAAATATTGATCCATTAAAATTTCATTATTGTCAATTTTGATTCTATTCATTATTTTTGACTTTTAACCATTTCAATACAACATTTGAAATTCTAAAAAACTTTGTTATTATATCCCTTAAAATTAAAGGTGATATATATTGTTCATTTATCGCCTTAGATATCTAAAATTATTTTACTTTTAACATTTTATATATCATTTATTTGATTTTTCTGTTAATTAAGTAATTACTAAATCAGCGCTGTGTAAGAATTTAGAGTAATTATTTAATTCCAAAAATTAAAAATAAATTATCATGATTAATATAAATATTTAATATTTTAAAAAAATATTTATAGTCAATCATATCTTCTCGATAACCCCATATTAAAAATATTTTTGCTACTATAATAAATAATTTGACCTCTTTAACTTTTCTTTAAATAAAATATTATAAATGTTATAAAATCATCTAAGAGGCCCCAAAAATTCCTAAATAAATATTATATAATTATGAAAAGTTTATTACATATTAAATTTACACTTATATTCGTCAATATCCTACTTTTTTCCCATATGGACACATAATAGATATTTAATTAAAAAAGTGACATTTTGATACTTTCTTTTATTTAAATAATATATATGTCATTTTCAAGGAAAAATGAATATTCAAAACTCAATTTCTAAACATAGGTATTAAGGGTATAATTAAATTAATCAAAAAATAAATATGATGAAAAATTATGGTCTTATCACTTATTTTTAATCCATATTAACTTGTTTTACCATTAACCGTGCTAACACAATTTACTAAGGTTACTAATCGTATTGAACAAATATAAAATTTAATTATTTAATAAATTTTCATCCACTAATTCTTAATATGTGATCCATTTTTCAAATTTGAAAACATATAAGTTTAAGAATATAATTTAAAATGAAATCAAAAAATCATAATGAGAAAAAGTTTTTTTCCTGAAAATTCCCTTTTAAATATAAAATTTTTATACTAAATTGATGTATAAATCCACTTAGAACCCATAACTGTATTATTTAAAATAAAAATTTACTATATAAAATGTGAAAAAAATCCATTTTTTTACTTTTTCAAGACTTTAAAATAAAATACACCTTTCAATAAAAATCAGTATCTTTCACTATTCCTTTAAAAATAAATACATTTCATTAAATTTTAAAAAAATCATTTTAAAATAATTTTAAGTTGATAAATGAAAAATTTATATTTATATTTTTTCAATAAATTTCCTATAATTTTGTTAAATTAATTTTCACTCATAAAAATAATAAAAGGTAATTTTTTTAAAGAAAATGTAATTTTGAAAAGTAAAATGAATTTATTAAAATGTGTGATTATTTTCTAAGAAATTAAAAATAAATTCATATTAATTTGAACCTTTTCATTTATGTCATAAAATATTTAGTCTTATTCAATCTCGTCAATTTAATGACTAGGTTATAATGGAAATTGAATATTTGTATAATATTTCTCAGTTTCCTTAAACATTCTATTGTGTGCTAAAGAGGATTTTGAAGAAATAAAATTATATAAAATTATATTTTATAAAAATATCAGGGTGTTACATTATACCCCCATTAAAATGAAATTTTTCCTCAAAATTCCTCTTGGTCATCAATGTTTTAATATTTTTTAATTCATTCATAAGAACCCACATCGTTTAAATGAATAATAAACATTCCCTTTAAAAGGGAATGTTGGAAATATAAAGGTTAGTTGAAGTAACACATAACTAGGATTATAGATAGGGAAACATTTTGTTAAAAATTGAATGATGGACTTGGAAGAGAAATATAATCCCCAATAATGAATAGAGAGTGATAGATAATATTGATAAGATAAGGTTAATGACCACAAAACCATAAAAAATAGGTTTGAAAAAGGTCATTGACCTCATCTGACATGATCATAATAATATAAAATTTTATTCCAAAATCCATTGAGAATAAATAATTACTTTATTTCATTTCTTAATTACAATATCACTTCTTGGTTTTTCCTTGATCAATTTTCACATTACCTTTTACTCCAAGAAGTGAATATGAAATTGTATTGCCTAAAGAACTAGTGGATCATAAGATACAAAAATGGATGATACTCCATTCCTTATGTATCTATTTATCATGATAAAAAATGGTTAGTATATTTTATGAGATATGAATAAATATTTATATGGTGAATTAATACATTAATATCTAAAACCTCATCTAGAAATAAGCTTAAAAATTTTCATAAATGGTTAACCTTAAAACCATACAAAAGATTCAAATCCAAAACATTCAAACGAATGTAACTATATTTCAAAAATCAACTTATAATTAATCCCCCATAAAATTAAAATAACTATTAATTTTCAAACACCAAAAATATGAAGATAATTATTATGTATTCTCTTTAAACAAGATAATAACCTGAATTACCATAAAAACTTAGTGAAAACATGCATTATTTAAAAAATTAATTGTTTCCACATACCATAAATATAAAAATTCAATAAACTAAATCCATGATTTCATAAAATTCATTATCATCATATTATTAATCAGATCCAATTTTATCCACACTATCCCATTTATTTTATCACAATAAAACACCTCTTTATCTCGTTATTATCCCAACATCATGCACATTTTAAGAGTCATCATTCCCTTAATCATTGTTTCATGAAAAATACCACCTAAATCCCTTTTCATGGTTACTGATACCATTAAACATATAATTTTAAATCCTTATAGAAAAAACATTATTGCATTAATTCTTATATGTTTCATTATTTCATAATATCATAAAAGTACTTCCAAAAAATTATACTTGAATTATAATACATAAACACTCAATAATTCCACTACATTGTTTAGAGCACATACCAGGCTTCATAATTTAATTCCATATTGTTTATATAACCTCGTATTTCATTTTTTTTTCTTCAACATCATAAATATTACAATTACCCAAAAAACCTTTCCAATTCTCTTTATGATATTTCAACATATTTCCTCAATTTTCATACTACTCTTATATTCCACATTTAAAAAATTTAATTATATAATATGCCTTAGGATTAAAATTATTATTTTTCATTTAATTCACTAAACCTTTATATTTTCCTTTTCAATTAATTTTTTTGGGTCCATCTTTTCCACACCTAAATCATCTTCTAGATCCTCTGAAACATTATCCTCGATGCCTCTTCCAACATGATTTACATGAGGAATGTTGAATATTTTTCCTATTTGATAACCATCAAACCCCATATTTCTCTTATTAAATGGGTTTGTAAACTCACTAAAGTTAATAATATTGATCATATTATTATATTTATAAATATGAATAATACCAAGGATTTTCCTTCTCAATCATATTTTATTCATTTTCTCAAGAGGTAGATCATTCAATTATACATCACATTCGCCATTAACATGAATCATCTGACTTCCATATATTGTGTAAAAACCAAAAAAATAGACAATGGGAATCCATAATCAGAGTGAAAAATTGCATAATCATTAGAGATGATGTCTATTTCACGACAACCTATTTTTAATCAATAGCACCTTAGGTTTAACATAGTTCATTAATTATCAGTATAAAAACATTATGATTGTGTCATATATCTTTTCTTATCCCTAGGGTTTTCATTAAAGTTTCTTACCCTTATCTCAAATTATTTTTTGAACCATACATTGATACCAACTATAATAGCCTAATATTATCATACACAAATATTACATATTTTTAGATGAATATTCAATATATAACAATATTTTCAATGCCAAAAAATTAAAGGTTTAGAGTGTGTGTAGATTATATATACAATTTTCTAAAGTTAAATAATCTATTCAATATTTCCCAAAAATTAATTCTCACATATTACATCTTTTAGTAATAACCTACCTAAACCCTCTTTCATCATCTGGGGAAGGAAACATAAGAAAGGGTAAACTCAGATGCTCATTAAGGGTAAACGTAGAAGATATCAATCCACGATCATATTAATGAATAATATAATGTTATATGATCGTGAAAATAACTCATGAAGTTTATATTCAACCTATAATACATGAAAAACATGATTCGTGGCATAAAAGATACCATTTCAAAAAATAAGGACCATAAGAGTGAGAAATCATTATAAATCAATCATGAAAAATAATCTCATGTCATAAAAGTGGGGCACCATCATAAATATAGAAAACAATTTCATATTTCAAGGTTATCTACCAAAACAATAATCATAGTGGATCAAGAAACACATGTTTCCCATAAATATTAGGATTCACATGTTTTCTATAGTATATTAGGATGTTCCAATTTCCCATTATGGATCAATATGATCGATTTATTTCCCATTGTTATCTCAAGAGATATTAAGCTTTACTCAATGTATTGGTGGGAGATATAGGTCCCACCCATCTCATAATAAAAAACCATAATTATGTGTGTAATTGTATCATGAATCATTCAACATATCAAATACTAGGAAAATAAATGGGTTCAATAAACGTTTCATCATTACATAACCCATTAAAAAGAAATGTGTTTCAAAAAATTTCATTATAGAATAAATCATATAAAAGTAATGGGATTTATAAAAATCATTCCCCCATAAACATAAAACATCTAGAGAAATTGTAAGGATAGTATCATTAGATCAAATTTCTAGTGAACCATAAGTGATATCAAATAATGTTATCTACGTTTAAAAAATGATTTTAAAAGATTACTTGAAATAATTCTTGAGGAAAAATCCTTTCCATTTTGAAATATTTTTTTAAACTATAAATTACAAAGGAAAAACTTTTATTTGAAAAAAACCTTGTGATATTGTATAGGAAGATTCAAATCATTATTAAGTCATGATGGATAGAAAATAAAATCATTATGTAAAAATTTAAAAAACATTCTTACCACATTTTTATCAGAAAACATTTTTTGGAAATTGATAAAAATAGTCCTTCAAACCATTATTAAAAAAATAAAACATGGGTAAATATGAATTAAAAAATTCATAGTATAAGTGTAAAAAATTGAAAACATTTTTAGAAAATATGGACATTGATGATAAATATTTCTCAGTGGAGTCCTAAATGTAAACTATATTGAATAATTATGATAATTTGAAATAAACTCTTATCTCAAGTCTTTCTTTTCTTTATTCATGTTCAAACATATGGAATAATAAATATGTATTTATTATAAATTTATTCTATAGCCTTAATTATATCACACAACATATTATTTATTTATAAAATATTATCACCCATTTATTTAACATTTGTTACTAAATTCAATGTTCTGGGTGGTAACTACTTTGTTTTCCAAGCATGTTTCAGTTTATGATTCTTGGTCCATATATTTTGATCATAGTATAATAATTTGCATAAAATTGATAATGGTATAAAAAAAATTTATAACAATTAAGTACATATTTTTAATCATTCATCTAAAGTATAGATATAAAAACGAATTGCACTGATCAATGGGGTAGGCTATACATACACATGAATGATGTTTCCATTTTTCAATTGATGGAATGAAATAAAGGTAAATAATAATTTATATTTAACAAATAGTTATTGTAACATCCCGGTTCTAGTAGCCCCCCAAAGGTGCCCTATACCCAGTTGGTCACATGGCCTCAAGTGTATTTCCTGGATGCCAGAGGCTGCCAACTATCAACGAGGGCCTTAGGTGTGATAGTGAGGAAACTATGCCCTCATTGGCAGAGTTCATAGTGGAAGTAAACAACACATACACAACGAACGTAGTAAATATCCAACAACAGTAAACAACAGAATAATAGAATACTAAACAACTAGAGAACATATATATATATATATATGTATATATATATATATGAAATTATGCATGATACATATGTCTAAGAAAGACGCCAAAGAAGTCAAAAATCTATAATACAAATAGTACTAAACCAAAGTAAAAAAATAAAAGATAAATAGCTCCTCAGCATTGAAAGCCTATGCTTGGTCTCATGCTCCCCAGCTCCTCAGAAATCAGGTACCTAAAGTAGAAGGGCGCTTGCCCTTATCTATACCTGCAACAATATAATCTGTTTGTGCCCAAAAGTATGTCCCAAACAGGGTGTGAGACTAAATCCCAGTAGGAAACCACCCAAATATATGTGCCTAATAGTCAGTGAATATATGGAAGGTAAAAGTAAAGAAAACAATCAACATGAAAGTACTAAGCAGTAAACAACCCATAGTTTCAAATGAAGAAACAATTAAACAAACTGTTAAACCTCAACAGGTAACCCTCTGGGAAGTACTCTGGGCTATCCCCTTTGGTCCTACATTAAAAGTTCAAGCAACCCTTTGGTTCTGCATATGAATACAATAAGACTCTCTGAGGAAGCTCTCACAGTATATCCCTTTACAGTCAAAGGTAAGGCCTGACTCTCTGGGGAAGCTCACACAGTCCATTACCCTTATAGTCTAGGGTAGTCAAGGACTCTCTGAGGAAGATCACATGTCAATTCCTCTTATATCCCCAAGGTCTAGGACTCTCTGAGAAAGCTCACTCGGTCAATTCCCCTTATAGCACGTGTCGTTCAATTCATACAAAGAATCTTTGAGGAAGCTCAGGCGGTCAATCCCCTTATAGTCTAAAGGAATCAAGGACTCTCTGAGGAAGATCACTCAGTCAATTCCACTTATAGACCCAAGTGGTTCTAGGCTCTCTAAGGATGCTCACCCAGTAAATCACCCTTATAGCCTAATGTGATCAAGACTCTCTGAGGAAGCTCACCCAATAAATTCCTCTTATAATCTGTTACACCAGGTTCTCACAGCCCTATGTAGTTCAATGAGTATAGCAGAATAATATGGCCAAAGTAACCCTATAGAACTTCTTGGCTAACTCGTCTACAACATAACATGCATGTCAGAAAACAAACTCTCTATCATATAACTATAGGCATGGAAAACAGGCAAGGAAGCCAAAGGCTAAACAAGGCCAATGAGTTGTAACAGAACATGAAAGGGAAAAACATTCAAATCACATCAATCAACCCAAATTATATCCAAAATGCCTCTACACAAGCATACAATCATGGATGGAAATCAACAGGGGTAAAATGGTAAACATGTAATACCTCGTTCAAGGGTACTGGTGGAATTCGCACATAATACTCAAAGACATCGAACAGAAAGGCACAAACCAACTATCTCGGGGTTAGGAGATCACTATACATGAACCTCGAAGATTGAATCTCTTTAGAACATCGAAGATCTAAAAAACGTCTAAAACGTTCTACCCATGATAACTTGGAAAAGAAGAGAAATGACGAAATGAGGTTTCAACAGAAGAGATAACTCACCGATGTGATTCCAAGGCAATAAACAGTGTTCAATTAAGAGGATGGACAAAGGATTGAGGGTTCGTCGAAGATTCACATCCGTATGTCACTCGCAGATGAACGATACCTAGAAGATGTGCGTTTTATCCATCAGACGTGACTCCAGTGTGTTTAACAAAAAAATAAATGGCATGTACTACATAACAGTAAAATTAACCTTCCCTAAACTCATGAACTCTTAGGCTCGATCGTCCCTAAAGGTCTTTGGATAGAAGTAATCATAGAAGATGCTCTGAAACTCATCCCAATCCATATTCTACTGCAGGCCCTCCTATGATATCACATTCCACCACCTCTTGGCGGAGAATCAAAGCATGTAGATAGAGATCTTCACCCTCTTCTCTGGAGGTATCTCCAGATGCTCAAAAATCATCAGCATGGCCTCTATCCATGACTATGTATCCTGGGGTCCTCCTTCCACTATGAAAGTGGGAGGATGCTACTACTTGAAGACACACTTTAAATCATCCATTTACATGGTAGGAGGCGGTGCTCACTAAAAGGTGTGCATCATCCTTAGAAGTCCCTCCCTCAATAGTGCATCAGCACCTATGTCAGGTACAATGGCTAGTGCCAAGGATGAAACAATGGGAGGATCTGCAGGTAGTTTCTGATCAGCCATGTCCAGTGTCTGATCACCATCTGGAAACTCGTGCACAACTAGAGGAAGTCTCGGTGGCATGACTCTGCAAGTTCAAGAAGACACATTAGATCAAGATTATCAATGACTAAAAACAAGGGGTGTAATATGGGAATAAGTGAAAGAAAGCACTCATGTTTTACAAAACATGACAACACGTCATGTACATATCCTACAAGGTGTGTTCCATGAATTCATTTATATGGGCATGTAATCTTGCCTAAAATAGTCATGTAACACCCTATACACATAGTGTGTGGTCTAAAAACACAGCGTGTACTTGAATCCACTTTCCTTTCCTGAGTCCTTCTACACAGTTAAGCCATGCACCTCTCCTAAGGAAAGACAACACGGCATGTACAATACCTACATGGTGTGTACTGGAAAAGCTTCATCTGGCCTGTGTTGTTAGTGACATGTCCGGACACACAGATCACACTACACAACGTGTTCCAGATAGAAATGACATGTATGAGAAGGTATAACACCATCCAGCGTTGTTCATGACACAGTCGGGTACATGTGTCAGACTACATGGTGTGTTCAAGGTGGGCACGATGTTTACATGAAAGGGTGACACCAACCTGTGTTGTTCGTGCCACGGCCGGGTACCTTGGCCAGACTACATGGAATTAATAGATGGAACAAGGTGTTTATTAGACACGACTCATCCAACTTTTGTAGTTAGTGACACGGGTGGGCACGAGGTCAACACGACACGGTGTGTATGGATGATACACGGTGTGTTCACTCCAGATTTTTCCACCCTGTGTCTCTACCCACACGGCCTATGAAATGATAAGAGACTACATGGCGTGTAAATAATGTACATAGTGTCTACTTAATAAAATTGTTTCTTCCCGAATAGAAGAACACATGGAATGTACTTAACATTATACGACTTGTATTCTGAGTTTTTTCCGACAGTAAGCCTCAGAAACAAATCTAGAACCTAGAAAACACTGAAACTTGTACTGAAAGTACCATATTATGATCCGTGAGGGCCCATACTCCCCACTAATCAAATTTTGGCATCTTATACATGTTATATCAAGGAAAACAAAGCAATGATCCACCAAATTCCATTATATGAGGGACCATAACACCTTAGGAACCAAAATTTGGCATTCATTCAATCAAGTTTCTACACAAACCATACCCTATCAAACATAAGGTATTTCTATCAAGGAAACTATCACAACAACATGCATATTTAAAAAAAATATATACTACAACAACATGAAATCACTAATTCATCCTAGATGGCATGACAAAAATGCATGAAATGTGATTTCTAGCATGTGCCTATATGATTCATGAAATGGCATATCATCCTCTCATCGGGTTGCGACATAAATAGAACATCAATAACATCGACAGTAACATCACAAATCATGTGAATCACTCGAGGGGAAATAAAATCAATATTAATATTTTCAAAACCATAAAAATTTCAATTTAATGAGGTAGATTGGCTTTTCCCTGTACATGGGTTAGAAACTCTTGGGCACAACATATTACCAAGTACCTATTCCTTATTTTCTAAAGGCTCCAAACTGTAAATCAAGGGAAAATAATCCCTCTGATACCACTTTGTAACATCCTGGTTCTGAAAGCCACCCAAAGGCACCCTATACCCGGTTGGTCACATGGACTCAAGAACATTTCCCCGAACACCAGAGGATGCCGACTAGTAGTGAGGGCCTTGGGTGTGATAGTGGGAAAACTATTCCTTCATTGGAAGAGTACACATCGGAAGTAAACAACACAAACTCAGTGGAAGCAGTAAATATCCAACAATAGTAAGCAGCATATGACTGGAATACTAAACAAATGGGGAACACACATATATATGAAATGATGCATGATACATATGTCTAGCAAAGCATACAAACAATTCACAATGCTGGAATACAAATAGTACTAAACCAAACTATAAAATAAAAGATAAAAATCTCCTCAGCATCTCAAGAATATGCTTGGTCCCATGCTCCCCAACTCTACAAAAATAAAGTACCTGAAGTAGAAGGGAACTTTCCCTTATCTATAACTACAACAATATAATCTGTTTGGTCCTAAAAGAATAACCCAAAAAGGGTGTGAGACTAAACCCCAGTAGGAAACCACCCGAAGATCTCTGCCTAATAGTCAGTGAATATATGTTAGGTAAAAGTATAGAAAACAGTCAATAAGAAAGTACTAAGCAGTAAATAACCCACAGTTTCAAATCAAGAAATAGGGAAAAAACAGCAAAACCTCAACAGGTAACCCTCTGGGAAGTACTCACGCCCATCCCCTATAGTCCTACATTAAAAGTTTAAACAACCCTCTGGGCAGCACACTCGGTCTAAGCCCTTTGGTTCTGCATATGAATATAATAAGACTCTCTGAGGATGCGCTCGCATTCTATCCCCGTATAGTCAAAGTTAAGGCAAGAGTTTCTACGAAAGCTCACACAGTCCATTCCTTGTATATCCAAGGGTAGTCAAGGACTCTATGAGGAAGCTCACACATAAATTCCTCTTATATCCCCAAGGTCTAGGACTCTTTGAGGAAGCTCACTCGGTCAATTTCCCATATATCCCGGGTCGTTCAATTCATCCAAATACTCACTGAGTAAGCTCACACGGTCAATCCCATTATAGTCTAAAGCAATCAAGGACTCTCTATGGAAGCTCACTTGGTCAATTCCCCTTATATCCCCAAGTGGTTCTAGGCTCTCTGAGGATGCTCACTCGGTCAATCCCCATTATAGAATAATGTTCTCAAGACTCTCTGAGGAATCTCACTCGGTCAATTCCTCTTATAGTCTTCTACACCAGGATATCACAGTGTAAGAACCCGGATCATTTTTCAGGTATGTTTTTCCTTTTTTCTGGAGTTTTTATGAAAAAAAAATTTATTGAAATTTTGAAAGTACACACAGTGTAATTTCTAAGTACACACCGTGTACTCTGATCTGGCTCGAAGCTGTGTGCTGGCCATGCTCAGGCCACACACACAGTGTGTAGGGGTGAAATGGAGGCCGATTTTGGTGGAGTACCAAAAGGACCTAGTGCATGTCGTGGACTCTAAAAGTACACATCGTGTACCTTTTTTCACTAAACGGACTGGGGTCGCACCTAACCCCCAATTTCACCTTCTTCTCCAGATTTCGTCTGCCCGAGAGCGACCGTACAACCAGACCTTCGACAAGCTCCCACCTCTTTGTTCGTTCTCCAATTCGAGCGTGGTTGATTGCATTGGAATCACAGCGGTGAGCTCTCCCTTCTGTTTGAGTCTTTTTTTTAATTCCTCCTGGTTTTCATGTTGTCGTAGGTTGAGAGTTTTGTGCGTTTTCTTAGATCTATGTCGTTCCAAGGGGAATCTGTCATCATGGTTCACTTATATCGATCTCCTAGGATCAAGGTAGGGGATTTTTGCCTTTCTGTAGAAAGTTGATGAATATTTTGTGCAAATTCTACCAATACCCTTGAACAGGGTATTGCGTGTTCCTGTTTTTCCCTTTTTGTATTGCCTGATTTGGTTGATTGCTAGAGTAGATGTTTTGCCTGTGATTATGGTAGCTTTACTGTACCTTAGATGTCTACTATGATTGTTCTGCCTCTTTGTCATTTTTCCAGTTTCCAGGATTAGTTGTAGGATAGTGGAACTATTACCTTTTTTTGTTGTTGAGCCTAAGTTGATATCCAAGTAGTTCTTGAGGATTACTTGGATGATGCACGTGCGCTGAGTATGTTTAGTTTCACTCAAGACTGTGAGAACCTAGAGTAGTAGACCAAAGGGAGAATTGACGGAAGGGATTTTCCATGGTTTCTTTTAATTACGATACGAGACCATAGGGGGAATTGACATTGAGTGCTTCCTCAGAGAGTCTATAGTTCATTGACACAAGACACATGGGGAATAGACGTTGAGTGCTTCCCCAGAGAGCCTTTAACACGATACGAGACTATAGGTGGAATTGACGGTGAGTGCTTCCCTAGAGAGTCTATTAATTTCAGAGCTGAACCAGAGGGGTGAGACTGTGTGTGCCTCCTAGAGGGTTGCTGGTACTTATAGGTTGAATCATAGGGGTTAAGGCTGTTAGAGCTACCCAGAGGGTTACTTGTTTTCTTCTTGATGTTGGCTGTATATTTCTGTACTTTATTTGCTAGAACTGTGGATTGTAGCTGCTTGTGTTTTCCTATTTTATGCTTCTTATTTTATTTCATTCCATGTATTCATTGAATGTTAGGCATAAATATTTCGGTGATTTCCTACCGGGAATGTATCTCGCTCTCTGTTTGAGCCATGATTTTGGGCCCAATCAGACTATGTTACTGCAGGTATAGATAAGGGCAAGCACCCTTATACTTCAGGATATTGATTGTGTTGGAGTTGGGGAGCATGGGACCGAGCCGGGGCTCGCGATGGTGAGGAGTTTATTTTGTTTTTTATTTGAACATGTTTTCAGTTGTATTCGAGCACGTTGTTGTGTTTGCTGCTTTCCATAGATACTTTTACTTGTTGCATCATTGTCATCATTGCTATATATATTATTGTTTCCGCTGTTTGGATTCTATATTAATGCATGTTGTTACTGCTTCCACTGTTGACTATTGTTTTTATGCTATATACCATAACAAATGATGGCATAGTTTCCCCACCGACTCACCAAGGCCCTCGCTACTAGTCGGCAGCCTCTGGCGTTCGGGGAAACACGCTTGAGGTCATGTGGAGAACCGGGTACGGGGCACCAGTGGAGGGGCTTCGGATTGGGTCTTTACACACATCCCTGTGTAGGTCAATGAGCATAGTAGTATAAAATGGAAAAATTAAACCTATAGAACTACTTGGATAACCAGTATACAAACATATAAATCATGTCAGGAAACAAACTCTCCATCCTATAGAAACAACCATGGAAAACAGGAAAGGTAGCCAAAGGCTAAACATGACGAATCAGTCGTAACAGAACATGCAAGAAAAAAACATCAAAAGCATAACAATAAACCCAAATTATATCCTAACTAACTATACACAAGCATACATGAATGGAATAAAATAAAGAGGGGTAAAATGGTAAACACACAATACCCTGTTCAAGGGTATTGTTGAAATTTTCACATAATACTCAATGACGTTGAACCGAAAGTCACAAACCACCTACCTCAGGGTTAATAGATCGCTATACGTGAACCTAGAATCTTGAATCAAATTATAATTTCTATGATCAAGAAAAATGACTAAAACTTTCAACCCATGATAACATGGAAAATAAGGGAAATCATGAAACTAGGTTTCATCAGAAGAGAGAACTCACCGATGCGATTCCAACGCAACTGACAGTGTTCAATTCAGAGGACAGATGGAGGCTCAGGGGCTCATCAAAGATTCGCAGTTGTACGGCTCTGGCGGAAGAACGAGGCCTAGAAGATGTGAGTTCTGTTGGTCAAACGCCACCCCAGTGCGTTTAATGAAAAAAAACAAAATACACGGTGTGTACTTTTGGAGTACACGACGTGTACTCTCTGTTTCTGTACTCCACATTAGGCGGCCTCTAAGTCACTCCCACATGGTCGTGTGTGTGGCTACAACATGGCCAGAACAGGGCCTACTACGGCAAGGAAGTACATGGCGTGTACTTATAAAGTACATGGCGTGTACTTAGAAATTATCCAGAAACTCCTTTTTTTCTAAAAAATGACGAAAAAAAGAAAAAAATACATGAAAAGAAGGTCTGGGTTCATACAATTATTATATTATATATATAATATATATTTATTAAACCCATCATAATACCCATCTATAAAATATAGTGATGAAATATGAATTTTATCTCTATATGGAGATGGTAATATGTATATATGCACGAGAGAAACATTCGCTTATTTTTTGATGTAAAATAGAGTGTATAATGGGTTTTTCATAATCATAATAACATTTATGAAATTTTTTATACTAAATTTAATATTTTATGATAAAAATCAAATATTTAGAGTAGGTAAAAAAGTGTAGAAAAAGAAAGTGATCAGTTATAGCGATAAAATCTTCTTCAGAACAGCTCATGTTGATCTCTTCTAAGGGGTTATAGGGTTGGTCTTCTGAAATTAAAATAACCAATAGAATCTTTATAAGAATTTTATAACAGAAATTGGAAGGGTATGGTTGATATATAAAGATCAAATTTGTTTGAATAATTTAGGAAGGAGGTTACCTTTTTTAATTGAGGTGATGAGAACTTTTGGAATTTATTAAAAGATTAAAATATAATAAATTCATTTTCCTTCAAAATACTATCAAATGAATGTGGAATAGAATATAAGTTGGTAATTTCAACAATGAATATATTTTATAAAATTTTCGGTGTTATTTTAAACCTTATCATTTTGATTGACCCTTAGTTAACCTATATTAATTTTAACTATGGTAACAATGTTTTAAAATTAATTGGTTGTAATATTTTCTTAAATGGTGACAATTAGACCATAAATAGAATATTTATGAAATTTTAGACCATATAATAGTAAATTTTTATTTTTTGAGATTTTATGATTTTTAAAGAATATAATAAACATTAATCCTATAAAATATCATTATTTTCAATTTTGATACTATTAACTATGTTTACTTTTAAAAATATCAAGAAAAAATATAAAATTTGAAAAATATTTTATTATATACCAAACATGGAATTTTCATCTATATAATGCATCGATTACATTAAATATCTCAAATTCTATTACAATGAATATTCTTAATAATGATTACTTTACTTTTCTATTAATGAATAATTACTTTATCAGTGTTGTTTAAGCAGTTAGGGTAATTATTTAATTCATTAAAATTATCAATAAACTATGATTAAGAAGATAAATATTTAATATTTCAAAATACTATTTTAAATAATACATATCTTCTGGATAACCCTATATTAAAAATTTTATATTTAATAAAAACATGAATGTGACATCTTTGACTTTCCCTAAAATAAAATATTATAAAGGTTATAATCTCATCTAAGTCCCCCAAAAAGTAAAAAATAAATTTATATCATGAAACTAGGTTTAGTAATTTCAAAATGGACACTTATAACCATTCCAACCAATCTTTTCCCCCATTTTCACATATAGGATATATTTAAGACAATGAAAGTGATATTTTATGACTTTATTTGATTCAAATAAAATATAAGTCATTTTTATTAACAAGTGTTCATTAAGAAACCAAATCTGAAACCTTACATTTTAAAGGTCTAATTATCTTAATCCAATAATAAGTATTATGTGAAATTATGGCCTTATCACTTATTTTTAATCTATATTAACTTGTTTTACCCTTTACCATGGTAACAAAATTTACTAAGGTTAATATTCATATTAACCAAAAATAAACTTAACCTATTTAATAAATTTGGACCCACTAATTCCAAATATGGAATACATTTTTAAAAATTCAAAATAAATTATGTTTTATAATTTAATTTAAAATAAAATCAACAACACACAATGAAAAGCAGTTTCTTCAGAAAATTAACTTTTAAAATATAAAATATTTTTTAATAAATTAATAAATTAAATCCTCATAAAAAAATAATAAATGGATTAATTGAGATCAAAATAAACTAATTAAAATTTAGAAAAATCGAAAATTTAATTTTACCATGTAAAAACCTTAAAATAAAATACAATTTTCAATAATAATTAATATTTTTCACTATTACATGAAAAAAACTATTTTCAGAAACTTCTCAAACAAATCAGTACAAGATAAATTAAAAACTAAGAATTAAAAAATAAAATTAATTTTTATTAAATTAATTTTATAGAATTTATGTAAATTAATATTCACTGAAAAATGACCAAAAAACTATTTTTTGAAGAAAACATATTTTTCAAGAATAAATTGAATTTAATAATAAAATTATGATTATTTAAAAATCACTTAAAAATACCTTCATATTGAGTTGATCTTTTATATATATATCATTAGATATTTATTCCTACTTATTCCAATCAATTTAATATCTACGTTGTAACATAAATATAATATTTTTATAATATTTTGGAGTTTTCCTAAACAAGCTTTTTCTTTCAACGTAGGGTATCAAACAAATACAATTATTCAAGAATCCATTTCATAAAAATATCAGAGTTTTACACCAATTCTAACAGAAAATTATTTATATATATTCTAAAAAACAACAAAAATTTATTACATAAAAATATCACAACTGTTGAGGATTATAAGAAACCAAGAGAGAGAGAGAGAAATATTCTATCTCTCGAGCTTCTATTGGTAGATCAATGTTATTCACCTCACTCTTTTCTGTCTCCAGTATAATTTATTCAATTTTTTTAAATAATTACCTATCCTATATTTTTTTCAACATTATTTAAAGCCTATAAAAACCAATTTCATTCCATGAGAGTCAAATGAGATAATTAATTATTTTTCTTGAGTCACTAGCATTAATACTATAATAAATCTCCATAAAAAATTACCCAAATTTCACATGGGTGTTAAATTATCCAAAACCAAAATTTTCTTTACTTTTACTTCATATTAAAATATTTTATTTTATTTATAGAATTATAATATCCACATTTTATAATTCAAAACATCAATTCATCCAAACCGACACCTTGACAACTAACAAATTCATCTTCAACTGAAAATTGACACCATAGAAGACTATAAAAATTGGTATTTTGAAACTCTAAAAAATATAAAAATCTCCCCATATTTTATTAATAAATAAACCATTTGTACTTCTATGATGTTTTTATTCAGCCAAAATCAATTCAAAACCCCTTTTAGACAAATGACCAAACATATATAATGTAATACGATTCATCATTAAGATCAAAACATAATGTAATAGAAGAGTCCCCCTCTTTCTAGAATCAACTTCTCTTCATCCACAAAGAGAGATTCTTCCCTAAAATTGGGTCCAGGAAATGATTCTACTTCTTATTTTATTGTCATACTCGAGTTCATCTAGTTTAGTGAAGATCTATGGTTATTTTATTCTTAAATCATCAAAGGAACGCCATTCATTCATCGGGTCAGTATCCTAATTCATGCAACATTGTTTTCCAAAACAAGATCAATAGAGTTTATCTTTAGTATGATATCATCAATAATTAGTTTTTAAGCTTTAAATTACCAGTGGTACTTAACGAAACTCAATAATGGAAGAATCTTAAATCTATATTTCCAAATATCATGACTTTTCCCACCCATATACTCATATTCATCAAGATCATGGATGGAATATGATTGATATTCTTTTCAATGATTGATTTGGGTGTGGGAAATTCTCATTTCAAGATCCTTAGTCTCCACAAAAATTTCAATTACCACATTCATGTTAAATATGTGGAGCTTTAACCTTAGTAATCACCCATAAGGTTGATCCTAGTCAAATCACATTATCCATTTTGGATATTCCAATTTCATCTCTACCGTAGACCCAAGTTGGCATCACCAACTATGCATTCATGTACATGTTACCCAATTTGAAATTTTTTTATGTCACGAACCAAATCAGGTTGTCATCCAACTAGTGCCCGACCTGGCCCACAGTAAGGCCTGACGTGCGTTCCCGATCCCCACGGCCTGGAATAAGTGCACAGGTATCAAAATAAATTTTGGGAACTATTTACCTGAATAAAAAATATAAATAAAATAACCAACAATATAAAATAGACCAAAACTGAATGTTACAACCAAACGAGCCATTAACAAAAAACCAAAATTTGAGTTACATATATAAACTGAAAAACAAAAAAAAAAACCACTTTTTAGAGTGACCAAAATCCAACACAAAAACCACCATGAAGAGAGAGGACACTACCCTTGAGCCATCTCCAAAACACCACAATAAGAAGTCCATTAATAACATGAGCCACAACTCCCAAAAGTTTCACCCTAACCTGTACCAAACATAATCAAATATACTTACACCCAATAGTTTAAGTAGGGTGTGAGTTAATGCCTTATAGGATACCACCACGAAAATATTCTATGCTTAAAAGTTAAATGATAAGGTCAGTGTCATGTTTAATAAATAAAAATAGATAAATAAATGTTTAAACAATTTTAAACGAACAATTTTAAGGCTAACAACTTTAAAAAAACATCTTAAATTAAAAACACACACATAAACTTGATTTTATGGTCTTTATAAAGTCACATCATGTGCTGACGATGAGAGATCAGTAAATATGGAGCACAAAATATGGGATGGGCTCAATGGATACTAGTAAGAAGTGGGACCCTAGAACAACACATCTTGGTGATAAATGGTATAGGAACTACAAAAATAAATGTTCTCGTGCCTAAGCCACTAGTCGGGAAACACATCCATAACCTAGTATTCATCAATAATCACAAAAGTTTAGTTAGTGTTGTAATTTTCAAACCAGCTAAGTGAAACTGGGCCAATTCTGCTTCTGTATCACTAGCACACTAGATCTAGTCCGCTCACCTAGTACCTAGGCTTCCCAGTTGTTCTCAAGTTGTTCAGAGTTCATGTCACATCTTACATTTAAATAAACAAAGAAAACAAGGCACTACCTTTACCCAGCACCACACATTCACACACACAAAAAACGAATTATTGAAAATAATATGCACACTAAAAATCTTTCAGACTTAATATGCATCTCTTAATACATTAAAGAAACCATATGAACAGTTAAAAGGACTATTTTCACAGATTAACAACAACCTGAAAAATTTAATAACTAGCTTCAAATATATTTCATGATTTTAAGCATCAAAAAATCCACTCAAATATTCTTTTTCAACTAAACACATATTGACACCATACAAAGACACAACCCACATAGTTAACAAAAATCATTCATAATTAATAAATCCACTAAAATTAATTACTAAGCTATTCCAAAATACTTCTCACGATTCTATATATCATATATCACTCAAAACACATCCTTTAGAACCAAGAAAACCATGGAGCCACACCAAATCACCAACTATAACACTTAAACATTTTAATAAACTAACAACACATTTTATTAAATAGTGACAACAACTTAGCATGGTTTTTTCACAAAAATAAAAAAGAAGATCAAATTATTTGAAAATTAAATTCACACCAAATAAATTAATTTAATGAACCTATAAAAAATTAAACAGGAAACTAACTCATGAATTTACAATTAGGCAGGGAACCACCTATCGGTGTGTCGCAAACGTTACAAACATGGTGAGGAACTCTCACCACCTGACAAACACACTGAAAGGGGTATAATAAAACCCTAAATCAAAGTAGCATAAATAACGCATGAAGATTGAAAAAATTTCAAACTAATCCATAACCACAAATCCACCAAAAACAAAGAACTTATAACCTAGGTACTCTCCACCTATGGTGAGGGGTCCGAGAAGCTGGCTAGGTGAGTTGTAGTGTGCCAGAAGAAGTTGTTCCTGCTGTAATTTCGCCAGAAGAAGATGTCTCCAAAGGCGGTCATGGTCGGGAAACTACAATGGGGGGGGGGGGTCGGCGAGAGGCTGGTCTAAGAGGTTTGAGGCAGTAGGGGGTGTGATCAGCCGAGAGACTGTACTGGATAGGGGAGGGTGCGATGCCACTAGTGGGTAGAACGGCTAGGAAAGAGCAGTGACAAGGGGAAGGAGTTAAGAAACAGCATTGTTGGGTTGGGTAGTAATTCACATGACGGGTAGAGAGGGAAAGTGAGAGAGGAAAAAAATAAAAAGAAAATAATAGAAAAAAGAGATGAAATGAAAAGATAAAAAAAATAAAATGGAATAAAATCTAAAAGAAAAATGATTAGACTAACCAAAAAAACATTTAGACTAATCTAAAATAAAAATAAAAAATAATAGAAATAATAATAATAATAAAAATTTAATAATGTTAAAATTTAAAATGTTACAACTAAATTAAAATATTAATTATTATAATGTTAATAATAATAATAACAATAACAACAAAAATTATTATTATTATTAATATAATTATAATTTGATTTTTATTAGGTTAGTTAGACACCCACACACCAGACATGCCACACGTTAAACTAGAGAAGCCACATCACTTCACCCATGCCATGTCCACGCATCAGTCATTACCAATAAAACACTTATTTATCAGTGAAAAGGCACAAAAATCATATTCGTATCAGCCCAAATTTCAACAAAACATTTATTAAAAAGTAAGATAAAAGTATGAGATAAAAACTAAAATTATAAACATTCTGAAATGTCATGTCCAGGTTTGAAAATTCTCCCCATCATAAAAATATACCACCCTAAAAAAGACACCTCGAATTCAAATCAGAGAATAAAAACATGTACTCCTACTCAATCTATAACTTCCACTCTCAAGTCTCATACTCATCATTTTCATGCTTCCAAAGAATATGGACCAGAGGAATTGATTTCCCACAAAGCACATTGTCTTGGAAATCTATTTTCTACACTGGCCTCTCAAACACTGTTAGATCAGGATCAATTTCAAACTCTTCCCAATTCAACATGGGATAGATCAAGATCCATTTGAACACATCCAATCTACTTAGTAATCTTGAAAGGCCCAACATACCTCGGTGTCAGCTTCCCTTTCTTTCCCAAGCGGCGATGACCCAGGAGAGGGTCCACCTTCAAGAACACTCGGTCACCCATTGAAAAATCAAGATCTCGATGCCTATGGTCAAGGTAAGATTTTTGGTGACTCTAAGCTATCAATAACCACTATATAATCAACATGATGTTCTTAAACGTCTCCTGCACAAGGCTCAGTCCATGAAGGGAGGTCTCTCTAGCCTCATCCCAACACAAAGGAGACCAACAAGTCCAACCATAGATTGCTTTGAAAGTTTCCATTCAAATAGAGGAATGTTAACTATTATTATAAGAAAAATCAACCAATCCCAAATGGATATCCCATTACCATTTGAAATCCAACACACATGCGCCAAGCCTGTCCTCCAGAATCCAATTCACCCACTCCGTCTTGCCATCCGTTTGAGGATGGTATGTCGTGCTCATCTTAATTTGCGACCCCAAAGTCATCTGAAGGCCTTCCCAAAATTGAGAGGTGAAACATGGGTCCCTATTTGAGAGAACTACTGATGGAACACTATGAATTCTCACTATCTCATGAATATACAATCATCCCAACTCATCCACTTTATATGTATCTCTAATATGAATTAAGTGGTAATATTTTGTCAGATGATCAATTACTACCCAAATAGAATTCTTACCATGAGGTTTACGAGGTAGGCCAATAATAATGTCCAAGGAAACCTATTCCCACTTCCAAGTAAGAATGGGTAATGGAAAAAGAAAAATAGATGGTCTCTGATGCTCTATTTTCACCTTCTAACAAGTTTAGTATCTCAATACAATGATGGATATGTCTTGTCTGATACTTGTTCACCCTAACTGGTGAAAAACATCGTAATACAACTTAGTAGTACTAGGATGGATGGCCCAGTAAGTCTGGTCATTATCTTACATCACAACATTATATAGGGTTAAGAGCTCCACTACACATCCCCTAAAGCAAAAATTCCCCTTAGGAGATAAAGACCACTTTGAGGAAGTCTCCCCCCACAAAGAAACTAAATAGAGTACTAACATATCTCATAAATGGGATACTCTTGCTGAATCAATTACAGAAGGGAAGGATTAAACTAAATACTAGATGAGAATATACCTCTGTCGTGATCTTTGTTCTCTAAGTGAATCTTGGAAAAGATCTCCATAAAATTCCACTCATCATTGGACTTCCTCAATGCCAACACTGGTACCCTCATTCTGAAATCATTATCCACCACATTAACCATTCCCAGGGTATATAAAATGTCATAGATAAATCCATAAAGATAATCGATCTAACGTCAGAGCCTTATATTGAGATCGTTCTGAGAGAAGACGTAGTCTAGGCTCTTATGGTCAGAATAGACCACAAATGTATTCCCAATAAGATAGTGATGAAAAGTCTTTAGGTCATGCAACATCACTGCCAAATCCATGTTCTGAGTCGAGTAATTTTTCTCATGTGGCTGGAGCTAGCAAGAACCATAAACCACCACATGATTATCCTACATGAGTACACACCCAAGGCTCATACCTGAAGCATCACAATAAACTAAATTGCCCTTCCCAGACTCTGGTAATATCAGAACATGTGTGGTGGTCAACCACCACTTCAACTCCTCAAATGATGTCTGACAATGTGGGATCCATTCAAACATCACTCCTTTTTAGGTGAGTGCAGTCATGGAGGAGGAAATCCATGAGAATTTTCGAACAAAACACTTGTAATAACCTTCTAGGCCAAGAAAACTATTGATCTCAAACACATTCCTCGGTTGTTCCCACAACATCACTGCACTAATCTTCTCAGGATCCACTGAAACCACTTTTTATAAAATGCATTCCCTAGAAATGTCACTTACCTGATACATAAAGTTCACTTGGAAAGATTGAAATATAGGTGGTTATCCTGCAAGGTTCCCAAAATGATATGAAAGAGTTGTTCATGCTCTTCCTCAGACCCAGAATAAACCAGGATGTCATACGCAAACACCATGACAAAGGAGTCAAGATACTGGTGGACCACACTATTCATGAGTTCCATAAAACTGTTGGATAATTTTTCAATCCAAAAGGCATTACTAGATACTCAATGTGACCATACCTACTCCAAAAATCCATCTTTGGAATGTTTTCTTCTCTCACCCTGAGTAGGTGGTAACCCGAGCACATGTCAATTTTGGAGAAAAAGTTTTCCCCCTTCAGCAGGTCAAACAATTCACTAATCTAAGGTAAAGGGTATTTATTTTTTATTGTTACATTATTAAATTTCCAGTAACTAATGCACAATCGTAGGGTTCCATCAGCCTTCTTCACGAATAAAACTGGGTCAGCCCAAGGAGAGACACCCAGGTGAATGAATCCTTTGGATTCCAAATCATCCAACTGTATCTTTAATTACCTCAATTCGGTGGGGGGGGGGGGCATGTGATATGAGGGAAGAGATATAGGATGTGTCCCTAGTACCAACTCAATCTATAAATCCATTTCCCACTCTGGGGTTAAGCCTGAAAAATCATCTAGGAATACCTCTTCAAATTCATTCACTATAGGAGGTAATCCACCCTGATAAATTCCACCATTTTCCTCCATAGAGATCAACGATAACAGATTGGAATGATTTCCTAGCTCTAGAAGTGATGTTCCAGTACGACCCGATCTGGAATCACATTCCCCAATAAATACCTGGGGATCCCATTAGGTGCCATAAAACTAACTCATCTCCAATATCAATCAATGTGCACTTGGAGGTGCACCATACAATCTATGATGTGGATCATATCAAAAAGGTCCATATCCAGAACTAAGAAATCCCACTCCATATCGACTCCTGACACAAAGAGCACACATTATGTACACCTAAGACCTTGCTCCCTCTTTTTCCCCAATAGTGTTACAAAATCTATGGAAAAAAGATAAAAGTTCAGTTGGTAAGTTCACAAGATGAACATATATAAAGGAAACTGAATCACCAATATCAATTAAAACTACATCTATAGAATTTCAATCATAATGGTGCCTCAAATAGTCAATGGTCTTTCATTAGATCCCACTAGTGCTTGATCCACAACATATAGATGTCTTGTTCCTTCCGGAAAATGATTGCTCGCTTATGGCTCTTCTCGGATCAAGATCTGCCTAAAAGACAATATGGTCCTACCACCATGACCACCAAACTGAGATCTCGTCATTCTAGTTGGATCTGACTAAATTAGTACACCACTAGAAGCTACATATCTAATCCCACTCTGGTAAGGGCAGATCACCCGACAAAGGTGTTGCACGTGTCCCATAACTTCACATGGAAAACGAGGCTTCAGAGGGGAGAGACATGCAGGTTAGATGCGTCATGCCTTCCCGCACTAATGGAATATGAAGGACCCAACACCAGAATCCCCAGATGAATCTTTCATGGGAAGACGGTCTGAGCTATCACCACTATTCTTCCATTTTTCATCACACTTACTGTTCTTGGATGAACAGCCACTGCCAAACCCTGAAATTGTCCCAAAGGAATGAGACCTGACCATGCGGTAAATCTTCACGATACACACTTGGTCAACCATCTCTGCATAAGTCTTCAACTTGAATAGAAATACATGAGAGTGGATCTATGTTTGAAAACCATTTTCAAAACTATAATACTTCATCTATTCAATAGAGAATATTTCAGGTTCATACCAGACTATCTCAGAAAAGAGGATGGAATACTCCATCACTGACTAGTCCTCCTGAACAAGACCCATGACCTCCCTAGATATAGAATAAACCATGAATTCATGGTAGTATTTGTTATTGAAGACCGCCTTGAAGTCCTTCCAACTCATCTTCTCATGCTTCCCACTTTAGACCACCGAGTCCCACCACCTTCGAATGGGATATTCTAGCATGAACTAACTACACATTACTATGACCTATTTAAGAGTGTCCAGAAATTCGAACATGATCTCAATCTTATCAAGAAATTATTCCACTTCTTGTTGCTTTGTGCTACCATGGAATGAAGGGTGTTTGTTCTTAAGAAATTCCAGGCCTTTTTCCCTTTTGGACCAGATTCGACTTCCTTAACTAGAGTAGGGGAAGGCATAGGATTCACTTTTGTCCTAGATCCTGAAAATATTAGAAGATAGATTCCAACATCCTCTAATCAAGTGGCGAGAGAGACCTCTCTCCAGCTTCCTCCCATGGGTGCATGTAAGCTCTCTGGGAATGAATCTTTCCGTAAAGAGAAGTAGTCACAAAAAGAACATCATTAATACATCATTTCTGAAGAAAAATAAAATTTTAGTAAGGACAATATTAATCAATATACCAAACCTGCAAAAGAAACATTGTTTCCACACCACTTCTCCCCCACCAGATGTCTACACACAATCTATAGCATGCACGTCCCACCTAGAAGAGAGGTCGACAAGCATCCTGGCACCCCATAGAGACTCAAGGTTTGTCATGAGGTGTGTTGGCCAGGCACCCTACTCACAACCCGAACTCCGAGCCCCGAAAATCTAAGTTCTGATATAACCACACTCCTCCCAAATAAAATAATCCAAAGAGAAAAACCTGCTCTGATACCATTTTTTATTGAACCAAATCGGGTTTCCATCTATCCGACACCTAACCCATCTGGCAGCAAGGCCCAAAGGGCATTCCTAATCCCCACAGGTTGACACAAGTACCTGGGTATCAAATTTATTCTTGGGAATGATTTATCTAAATAAAAATTTATTAATAAAACAACCAACAAAATAAAATAGACCAAAACTGAAGGTCATAATAAAATGATCCTTAAAAAACTAAAATTTGAATTACATATTTAAACTAAAAAACAGAACATGAACTAACACATGGTAGGGTGACCAAAAAACAATTCAAAAACCATCACATGGCAAGAGGACACCACCATCAAACCATCTCCACAATTCCATGCCAAGAATTACGCTAACAACCTAAGTCACCAATCCCAAAAGCTGGAGTCTTACCTATACCAGAGATAATCTAATATACTTACACCCATGGTTGTAAGTATGTTGTGAGCTATCTCCCAATATGATACCAATAAGAATATATTCCATTCATAAAAGTTAAATTATAGATATAGTTTCATGTTCAACAAATGAATATAGATAGATAAATATTTAAACAATTTTTTAAAAAAAATTTAAGGCTAACCACTTTAAAGAAAAAAACTTAACATAAAAATGCACACACACACTTAATTTTATGTTCAACCTAAATTTTCAATGTGTGTCGATGATGATTGATTAGTAAAGAAGGAGCACAAAATATGGGAGAGGATAGAAGGATAATAGAAAGAAGTGGGACCCTAGAACATCGTGTCTTAGTGATCAATGGTATAGGAACCGTAACAACATATGTTTTTGGGAACGAGACACTAATAGGGAAACACATCCATAACCTAGTGGACTCCAATAATCATAAAAGTTTAGTTATTATTGTAATAATCAATCCAGATAAGTGAAACTAGTCCAATGCCACTTCCGTATCACTAGAACACTAGATATAGTCTGCCCACCTAGTACCCAAGCTCCTCATTTGTGATCAAGTTTTTCATAGTTCTTGTCACTTGTTAAATTTAAATAATCAATGAAAAAGAGGCACTACCACTAGCCACTAGTAAAATTTCATACAAACAAAAAACACATATTTCAAATAATACGCACACTAAAAATCTTTTAGATTTATATGCATCACTTTAACCATTAATGAACCATCTGCAAAGATAAAATGACTTTTTTCATGGTTGAACAACCACCAGAAAAATTTATTGACCAACATAAAATATGTTTCATGATTTTAATCATGAAAAACTGCAATCAAGTATTCTTTTCCAACTAAACACATATTGAAACCATACCAATACACAACCTTTATAGTTAATAAAACACTTTCATAAGTAAGAAATACACTAAAAAAACTTACTATGAAATTTCATAAATATTTCGAATGATTCAAAATACCAAAGCTCACTCAAAACACACAATTTAAAACCAGACTCACCTTGTCGCGACACCAAAACACTAACTAAGCACTTAAACATTTTAATAAACTAACAACACAGTTTATTAAACAATGATAAATAGCCTGGCATGGGGTTTAAAAAAAATATAAAACAAACATAGAAATAATTATTTAGTAACGAAATTGGAACCAAATAAATTTATTTAAGGAACCTGTAAAAATAATGGAACATACAAATAACTCATCAATTTACAATTAGGTTTGGAACCACCTATTGGTGTATCAAAAATGTCACAAACATGATGGGACACTCTAGTTGCATGACAAACGCACCACAAGGGGTGTAATAAAACCCTGAAGCAATGTATCATAACAAATGCATCAATATTGAATGAATCAAAAACTAAACCATAACCGAAACACCACAAAAAATGAAAGAACATATAAATGGGGTACTCAACACCTATGATGAGTGGTTTGAGAAGCTGTTTGAGTGATGTGGAGGGTGCCAAAAGATGTTTCATCACCTGGAATATTCCCAGAATGAGGTTCGTACAAAGAGGGTCACAGACGGGAAGCTGCGCTGGGGGGGGGGGAGGGGGGTTCAGTGTGAGGCAATGGGGGTGAGGTCATTCAGAAAGTTGTGTTGGACATGGGAGGGTGTAACGTTGTCGGTGGGTTGAATAAGGATGAAAGAGAGGAAGAAAGGGGGAGGAGAGAAGAATCAGCATAGTAGGGTTGGAGAGTTCTACCTACAATGGGGAGATATGGAAAGTGAGGGAGAGAAAAAAATAAAATAAAACAAAAGAAAAAGGATAACAAAATACAAGATTAAAAAAAGTAAAAAAAAATTAATTTAAGGAAAAACTAAAAGAAAAAGTATTAAAATAACACAAAAAACATTTAAACTAATTTAAAATAATAATAATAAAAATATAAAATCAATGTTAATAACAAAAAATTAATATTGTCAAAATTTTAAATGTTACAACCAAAATAAAATATTAATTATAATTATGTTAATAATAAAAACATCAACAACAAAAAAAATTATTATTATAATTTTTTTCAATGGGTTAGTAAACCACCCGCGCACTGGGTATGTCGCACATTAAACTGGTGAAGCTACATAGCTTCACCCGTGCCCTATCCGCACATTGTTCATCAACAATATGACAACTCATATATCAGCACAAAATCATAAAAATCATATCAGGCGTAGCCCACATTTCATCAAAAAATTTATTAAAAAGATAGATAAAATTATAAGAAAAAAATTGAAATTTAAAACATACTGAAATGCGAAGTCTGGGTGTGAAATATTACATATATTATTTTTGGCAAAATTTTGGAATCATAAAATCTTTTTGGTTATGTAGATTTATTTTTGGAAATTTTGGTACTTTAGTAGAATCTAATTCTGTTACATGGTTAACTCTCTATAATTGGCTAAGTAAATGTGAAGTGGAAATAAGGTACGTGGAATTCATATTCTATTTAGATATGTGAATTGGTGCTTCTAAGAATTTGTATATGTAGTTGGGCTATAAAATATAGATATGTGAAGCTGGGTAATATAAATAAGATATGTAGTAATTTGGTAATGTGTATAAAACATGAAAATTCACTTACATGGATTATCATATAAAAATAATTCATCTCTAATTAAAATTCATCAATATAGAACATAAAATAAAATCTCAAACATAATGAAATATTTTTTTCCTCATTCAAATAAATTTTATTAATGAAGAAATTATATTCCATAATAACTTCAAATACATAATTAAAAATTAAATACCAAAAAGTGATTGAAAAAATCAATAAATGTTTTTCTAAAAGTTTATAAAAATTACAACAATAAAATTTTAGAAATTAATCACACAAAAGAAACATTTTTTGGTAATAATATACAATGAATTTCATTTTCATCTTCCAAAAAGGAAAATTTTCAATATTCCTCAATAATGATCTCATTTTACATGAAATCCCAAATAAAATACCCTAAATGGATGTGGAAACTTTTAATGAAATAACGCCACATATCTCACCATTCTGAAAACAAATAATATGAATCTTGGGTAAAAGTTGGTTATCTACACTCTAGGCATGAACCCCAGTATATTAGGTAACAAATTATTATTTAAAAGAAAAGTAAATGAACCCAAATATTTAGGTTAAAAACCCATAAATGGATACTTAAGAAAGAATCTGAGTTCTTACCCACTAATATTCTCCATCAATGTATTTGCGAGAAAAATTCCAAAAATAAATGATATAGACGTCATGGGGAACACTATTTAGGACCATAAAAATAAATATATTCTCTCTAGGTTTATCAACCAAGGAAAAAGTATGAGTTCCCTTTTTTCCTAACATATATTTATTCTAATGATCTTTCCATGTAACAAATGATCCTTATTTCATGAACCTAAACTAAATGACTCAATATTACATCCCATAAGACCTTAAACTACTCAAAATATTCAATTCTATATGACTTAATTCCCTTATGTTAGTGATATATCTACATGAATGTTTTTAGTGTATGTGTTTAACAGTTCATGTTACGTATTTCTCAGTATTCATGAACTATGATGAAACAATAATATTTTCTCGTCTACAGAGGCATGATCTACATAGAGACCCCTATCAAGAATTATGAGTGGTTGGATTCTTATTTTTTCAGATATATTGTGACATGAAAATATTGTATCTTGGATACAACTATAAATTCCACTTTCATTCTATCCCCCTACTATCATAGCATTTAGACTTACCAATTCAGGTAAGGTTTTCCTCCATTAATATTTTTCTATAATTTCAAAATCCTTAATATGATTACTAGTCATGAAAAAAATGATCCTTGAGTCAATTATTTATCTTACAGATATCAAAATACTTTATTTTAGTAATCCTCTATGTGAGTCCAAAATCCTTTGGTTGAGAATGTCCTCTTCATGAAAATCCTCTCATTCAGTAGTCAGCTTAAGAAGCCCACCAGAAGTTCATAATATGAACATTTAAGCTATTTTACCTTATAATCACATTCTATTCATTCTAGATGAATCAAACTCTAGTGATAAGTTCATTTTCTTATCACCAAAAAATGAATATCATTCTCTTGGTCGCTAAATCCATGGTTTGGTTCCCGATCAGATAAACCAAGGAAAATGTTAGAAATAATTTATTATTCTTTAGATATGAAATTGAAATGGGTTCTCCATGTACTAAATTTCTATTCACATAATGATGTATGGATATTCCTAAAAAAAGATTTCCTTAGTTGGTGTTGTAGTGGTGATATAATCCCACTAGTAGTAAGCCATATATTTCCTTCATAGGTAAGGAAAAGGGGTATCAAAATCATAAAACATATTTTTAATTATTTCTTTGGGAACATTTTATCCTTGAAAAATACCATATATATGGTAACCTAGTGTCTATGGTCATATTTCACTTCACAACCTTTTATTTCACTACTCATGAGAGAAAATGGACTGAATGATCAAAAATAATATTCATTTTAAGTTGGGATTCATGTTAATGTGATGGAAATTAGAAAAGGGGGAATTACTAAGAAGGAATAAGATTCATTAATGATTGTTTCATATAAACCTGCTATGTTTTTATAGTTCCTTCATATCCATTTACATCCTTCATGATTGTATACTTATTTTGTGGATGGCAGTTTCTTAC
Source organism: Viscum album (assembly GCA_963277665.1). NCBI lineage: Eukaryota > Viridiplantae > Streptophyta > Magnoliopsida > Santalales > Viscaceae > Viscum > Viscum album. Next base: position 1,316,701,926 of record OY728119.1, on the reverse strand, counting down.
GATATGATGATGAGACTATTTCTTGCTCATGATTACAAAAACCAAGGGTTTTCATACATAAAAATCACATATATATTTTTATTAATATCTAACGCATTTCTCAACTAAATTCATAAAGTCCATAATGGTTTATTTTATTTGGATACTAGTTACAAAATATTATTATTTAATGAAATATCTTCAATATATCCCATAAATATCTTCCCCTTTTTTTATCCTAAAAAATATACCCTACTTAAAACATTTATTCATAACCTCGAGAAGGAAAAAATAATAAAGGGTTCGATCAGATGATTCGTAAGGGTAAAAATGGGAGATATCATTCAATGATTATATGAAAGCATAAAATAATCATAAGGGTATGGGATCATGAAAATAAATTACAATCGTCACACCTAACCTTTCATATATCACAAACATGAGTCATGGCATAAATCATTACCATTCCAAATGACATGATTTATAACAGTGTGAAATCATCAAAATTTATGAATCTTAAGAAAATTTCATAAAATCATTAACCCACCATTGGTAAAGAAAGCATTTATGATTTCAAGTATAATTACAATCTAGATAAAAAATATTGGATTAGGAATCATCCCATGTTTCCCACTCTGGATCAAGCTCATCGACATGTTTCCCATTATAGATCAAGATCATTGACTTGTTTCCCATTTTTACATCATGAGATATAATTTTTACCCAATGAATCAGATGTATATATAGGTTCCACCCATCACAAATATAAAATTCTTTACCATAAGATAATAAAATATTCAACATTACAAAACCCATTAAAATAAGTGGGATTCATAAACATTTCACCATATCATAACATATATAAAAGAAATTAGTTTCATAAAGATATCATCATCTTAAGGATAAAACATTTTAAGAAATAATAATAATGGTATCCTTTTATAATTTCCTCATTAAATCATTAGTAACATAAAATTATTCCATATTTATATGGAAAATGATTTTGAAGGATCACTTGGAACATTGTTTGAGGAAAATAGCCTTTGGAGTTTGAAAATAAAATTTCTAAACTAATAGTTTTAAAAAAATTAAAAATTATTTTCATTAAATATAAAATTCTAATATTATAAAGTAATTATTAAATAATTTATCGGTTATGATGGTGTAAAATTTAGTTCATGTCGTGCATATTTAAAAACATAGATTCCTTTCACATATTCAGAAAAAAACAAAAAGACACATCATTTAGAAAAATCAATAAGATTAAATTTAATAAATTTTATATAAATTAAAAATGGTTAAAAATATATTTAACAAATAATTATATATCTAGAAATTATTTCTTTAAAACATTTTCATAAAACATAGAAATGAATGAAAAATTATTTTTGACAAATGAGATAAATAAAGTCAGGTTTCCTTAAAAAAAACTTTTGGAATCTTGAGTACATAAAGAGTGTAAAATAAAATTAAAAAATTTATTTTCCTGAAATTATCATATTAGAATAAAATTAATATTTTTCATGAGAGTTAAGTCATAATATCATATCATTGTAAGAATAATTATAAAGGGTGATAATATATAAAGCGATTGTAACATAAAGTCATTACTAAATAGATATTATTTTAATCCGAATCTTCATGAAAGAAATAACATTATATTGATATGAATATAAAATATATTTTAAGATAAGAATCATAAAATTAATTCATAGTTATTATATACACCACACAAAAGAAACAAATGTTGTGTAAGGCTTGTGTCCCATAGTAATAAAAGTGAGATGAAAGACCCTTACATTAAGTCTTGAATTCATTTATACATATTATACCACCGATATAATAAATATATAATTATTATAAATCTATTAAAAATCCATACTCATATATATAATAACATATATTATTTACTTTAATCCTTTTATTACTCATTTATTAAAAATTTACTTGTTGGAATCATGTTTTGGCAAATAACGGCTTCATTTTCCCCTTATGATTTGGCATGATATTTTTGGTCCTTTTACATTGATATTGGTTTGATCATCTACATAATTATGACCCTAATATAAATAAAATATATATTTATTATATATTTATTTATATTAATATACAAAATTTAGATATAGAAATTGAATTACATCATTCATGGAGATGGTGGATCTTGCATATGCATGAATGCTGTTTCTATTCTCTCCACTGAGGGAATGAATGGAAGGTAAATAGTATATTTCCTTCAAAGAGTCATTATTATTTTATATATATCACATCTATTAATTAAATTAATCCAAATTACCTTCCATGTAAAGCATAAGTGAAAAATGAATCACGTTACTTTGCAAGAGGATAGTATATTGCAAACATGAGTGACATTATCGTATTCCCAAAGAATAGAAAGAAAAAAGGTATATATTATATTATAATTAAATGAGTATAAATATTTCATAAATGTAACATAAATATGTTAAATCCATGTTGTAACACCCCGACCCCAGTTACCCAGAGTTGGTGCATTATTGCATAACATTGGCATGATCACAATAAAGATCAAGTCTCGAAAGACCGATTAGTTTAATAGCCATGGAATAACTAGATAAATTAATAAAGATTACATTAAATCATAAAAAAAGATCTTTTCTTCATATCCCCTCAATAATATCCCTGCAAGTCATTCATAAATTACTTCTTCACAATCCTGGGAAAAATAAAACATTGAAATGGGTGAGCTCAGATGCTCAGTAAGGATAACAATATAGCAGAAGCTTTCATAGATAAGCATAAACACTTAAGGCAATGTATAACTAAAAAAAAGCCTTTTAAACTTTAACTTCAACATAATATGGGAAAGATAAAATTAAATAATTCCATTCACTTATTCACATGGATATTCTACTAGTCGAATAATCAAATGAAATATCAATAACCACTTTCATAATGATGGAATGCATAATGCCAGACTATCATATCCACATAGCCAATCCCTCATTCCAAGACTACAAATAAGATTTTGCCAAGGCCTTGTTCCAAGACACTAGGTTGTCTCTTGAGACCTACCGATGCATCGGGGGGCTATAGCGGGCTCCACCCGTCACATACTAAGTCCAATGCATTCCTCATATGATCATGTTTAAACATTACATAAACATTGGTATTAAAACTATCATACGAAATGTCAATACTTTAACCACAAACCATGAATGGTATAAAAATAGCACATCCACAGTAAAACATAACTCATTAGATACAATATAGAATATTGTATTGTATCATATTAACCTCACTCGATAATAATGAATGATATTTACATAGGTGAAAATTACCATCAAAACTATTTGAGAGAAATATCCCCCTTTTCTTGAAAACATTTAAAAGTCACACTATTTTTCAAGAAGCAGTTTTAAAATAGATTTTTTAATCAAAGTGTCCCATACCACTTTGAAACTTTTAAAAGGAGTTTTAATTTTAAATATTTAATGTCCAGATAAATAAATCCTTAAAACCATTTTTTAAAACATGGACATTAATGAGTAAGATTTAGAAGAATAAGTCTTTAAAACATTTAAAAATGGTATTTTAGTAAGAGTTTATAACCAAAAGAGAGACTCTCGAATTCAAATAATTGAGGTAATAATAACATTGTAATATCATGAGAATAATGGGATTCATGATATACTATGTCCATGTACATTATATACACCACATAAAAGTTATTTGGTGTATAACAACAAAGAAGTCTCAATGGAATGTAAATTGAGATGAAATCTCTCATAATGGCTATATCCTTATGTTAAGGATAAATCAACGACATAGTTATGTGTGACAAATATAAATACCCTAAATATTATTTGATATTCATTGTAAAACAATCTAAGGACATTCACACATAATCTTGTCAAAACAACCCCAATGAATTGGATGTTTAACTCAACAAATGGAGATTGAGTAAAAATTACTCTTATCAAGTTCATACCGATGATGTGAGAATTTATAAATGGAGTGATTATGTGTATCAAAAGTATATCCACATAAAGGGAGTGGGAAATATAACATAATCAAATGAATAGTGATTCTACACATAATATTGGAGTAAAATAATCAATGAAGTATGCGTAAAGCCGAATGAGTGGAAATTGAAATTTCAAATTCCCTTATTGATTTGGTAACATAAAAAACATACACCCATGAAATAAGGATCATAAAATGATGATTTAAATATACATGAATAATATTATATTACACAATGAATACAAACATGGGCAGTACACACACCACATGTAATAAATAAGTGGTGATCAATGGAATTATCACGAAATTAAAAGTGAGATAAGAAACCCCTTACCTAGTACTTTTCCTTGGTTGGGGTAGGTTAACCTCCTGTATAATGGTTAAATAATTGATATTAAATTATACAATAATCATATACATTAATATGATATCATATATGATCTTTTAACATTCATTTGTTAATAATATCTTAGAATTATGTTCGTTTCAGGAGTTAACTTACTTGTTTTCTTTTATATGTTTTGTTACATAAGACATTTTTTTCATGGATATGTTGTATCATATTCATATCCAGAATTATATCAAGTCCATAGATACTATTATTAATCATAAAATGAGAATTATACTTGAATGGATGTGATGGAGAATGAATCTCATCGCGTTCGTGGAGACGGTAGTCCGTACGTACGCACGAGCGACAATATCATTATTTTTATACTAAAATAATATATAATTGGATGGTATATCATATATACAGAATCATTATCATGTTATATTAATTATTTACATGAATTATACATCATTATTATACCCATCCAAATAATAATTTATTGAATAACAATTACACCGCGATGTGGAGACGGTAAGCCTTACGTACGTACGTATGGTGACATGTCATTCAAAGGATGGATAGAATACTGAAATATGGTTGTTCCATTTTTATAATAACATCAATTTATATATAATATACTGGAGTTATTCTTTTAGAATGGTAATAACAAAGATAGAAGAAGTGGAAGAAGGAACTTGAAAAGGGGTGGTGAAATCATTATCTCTTATTCGGGTTCTTCCTTTTGATTTGATCAAAAGGGCTCCTTAGGATGGATTTCTGACTAAAGAAAGTACTCTAGGATTAATTGAGGAAAGTTGAGAGATTATTTTGGAAGGGGTTGGCTGAACCAAAAGGCTTGAAGGTGTGAATTAATGAGAAGGAGGAGTGCCCTTTTATAAAAGGGGTGAGGGGAACCTTTGGAAAAGCTAGAAATATTACTTTATAATAAATTCATATTTGGTTTCTAATGGATAAAATGTGTATTATTTAAAGTCTAAGGTGGAGATGGGTCAAAAACCACTCAAAAAATTGAATTTAGATAGGTTTGGGTCATTATATTATCCTTATCTGTAAGTAATAACTCTTAGTTAATTAGTTTCACTTTTACAATGTCACTTTGTATTTTCATATTATATTGTTAATAAACATACTATATACATCCATGCTACCCAAAAGTGGTCCATTAATGATACTTCTATCATCACATAAGTCTCTTGGATGAACCTTAGATTTTTAGAATTTAATATCAATTAATAATATAATATTTGTTTCAAAAACTCTTTTATGTCAATTTTGACACTATCCAATAATTGATTTTTTTAAAAATCATAACAGAATGATTACATCAAAAAAAGTTAATTAACTCAATACTAACATGTCATTTTATCCTATATAATTATTTTAATTCATAAAAAGTCTCAAATTATATTTATTTGGGTGTTTATAATATCAATTATTTTATTTTTTTACTATTATGGTAATTACTACATCATCATTGTGTCACAAATAAATTAAATTATTTAATGTCTAAAAATAATAAATAAAATACCATTAGGTAGGAAATAGTTTCAGATTTCTAATAAATAATTATAGTCGAATATCCAACATGTATAACCCTATTCATAATTGTTTTTCTAAAAGATATATTCTTATGTCATTTTTGTATTTATTTTAACTTAATTAAAATAAAGTGTCCCTATCACCTACAAGTGGCTCTATGGGGTCCCAAAATCGACCCAAATATTCCCATGGTCAGTCAGGTATCCAAAAATAAGGTTAGAACATGTTTTAGGGTAATTTAGTATTATTATAATATTATTTTTTAAAATTTTATTTACCGTATTTACCCTTTAACCGTGGTAAATAAAATATTTACCGAAGTAATTATTCAAAATGTCTAAAAATAAAAGTTACCTATTTACACAATTTGGAAATCCTGATTCCAAATATGGAATCCATTTTTCCAAATTCAAAACACAAAAGTGGCAGAAATTAATTAAAAATTAATTCGTGATGTTAAAATAAAAAACGTGTTTTCAAGAGATAATAACTATAAAAAAATTGGCACTTGTTTATGTATGGTTTAATTGTGAAATTATGTCCACTGGAAAAAATTGAATTAAATGGTAAAACTATATTATAAATATACTTTAAAACCACTAAAATTCATAATTTATCAATATTAATTATTTCGATTAAAAAAGTTTCTTTTAATTAAAATTTAGTAATTTTCACTATTCATCAAAATATGAATGTTATCTGAAAAGTACCAAAATTTCACCCTAGCCTAATTTCGATATTCCGTATCCAAAAATTAAGTCCATTTAGAGAGATATAATTTATAAAATTTAAAAAAGTAGGTATTAATATTCATAATGGCTACTTTGATTGGTCGAGGTGTGTTAAAACTCGAAGTTGCGTACAACACATGGTACTGTATTAATCAAAGAAAAGCGTACCATGAAAGATTGGGGTGTTACATTCTCCCCTCCTTCAATAAATTGCATCCTCAAAATTTTTAAAATTTGGAATTGGAATATAATGGAAAGTCCCACATCGGAAAAAGATGCAATAAATCTATCACATTAAAAGAAATAAAGAGAAGTACAAAGGTTGCCCGAGATAACCTATACTATGATTCCATGTAGAAAAACACGGATATGGATGATAAAATAATTTTGAAGTTCTGATGGAGAGGGATAGAAAACATGATCATGATAATTTTAACAATAAGAAAAACAGAAACTTGTGATGGGACAAACAGTCATTAGTTTCCCAGTAGGAAAAGTAAATGGACATCATTTTTATAATTTTTGTAAGATACATTACATAAAGATGAAGAATTCATTTCTGAGATTGAATAAAAACATAAAGAGATATACATTTTTTGGAATGTTTCGTTATTTAATAAATTCATACTACTAACTCATTTTTAAACGATGAGTATTCAAGAAGACTTGGTCACACTAGAAGATATAGAATAAAATTCTTATAGAATCACATGATTCATGAAGGATAAGCTATATATTTACATTGTCTTTAGAGATTAATCAAAACCAAAATGGTTACTGTAAGATCTGATGATCCCCCAAAAGGATATTCCATTAGGGAAAGAAACACTAATCTTAATTTGTAAAATTAAACCAAAAATACCACAAAGTTAAATAAATAGCATTCAATAAATAATTGTCTATAAATTCATTTAATACAATCCAAAACAATATTGAAACTCAAAACATAGAAGAATTTGGTTATGTAGTCTTCCACGTTAAATAGCATCTCTAAATGACATAAATTACTCTTAAAGTCACATACTTAAAAGTAATTAACCTAATCACATATTCTATATTGTAGGTGATTCATTTCCATAAATAACCCAAATCACCATAAATCCACAATAAAAACATAGATAAAAATCCACCATTACACCTCAAATGAAATCCCATTGTATTCTATTTTCCTTGGTCATATAGTGTCCCCAACAAAGTGAACATCTTCAAAAATAACATTTATCACTTAATCACCAAATCATTTTATTATACTAAGGGTATTCACTTGATAAGAAATAAGATCCCAAATCAAAATATTATTGATCAATAAAATCATTTATCAAAAAATTAATAGTCACATTAACCAGGGACTTCACGTAGTCTAGTGGTATGCGATAAATCCCAATCGCACTTTGGTTGTGGGTTTGATTCCGACAGCTTTGTCTGACATGACGGGTTGTCACACGGTCTGCGTGTTGTCATTTTTCAAAAACTATATTTTAAAACATTACCAAAATGAGATAAATTCCTCAAAATAACCATAACATAATTTAACCACAAATCATATCTCATACCTTGCATTTTCATCCCAATTTTTAATAACTTGTAATTTCCTCAAACCCAATGATCATATAAAACCAAATGGTTATTTATAACTATATCCACAAGAGAAAAGATAATTCTTCATAAAATATAATTCTCAAATGGAAAACTGTAGGGTTACAAATACAAGAGAAAAATATTCCAAAGTAAACCCATCAACAAGGTGCACTAATAATTTTTACACATTTCTCCAACCATTTATTTCCACATAGATTCTTCTTTGTCCAATAAAATATCCTATAGAATAAGTTATTCACTCAGGTAATGGCCAGGTCCCCTATATTTATAGAAAATGACTATAAATGGATTCTTGGGACCATTTTTATCTTCTTCCATAGTACTCTTCATTTTTCTTCGGCAATTATTCACATTATGTTCTTCCTTCCCGGATGTAAAGAATTTCTTTTTCCCATTGAGAAACATTCCTGGGTGTCTCCTTTCACATTTCTTACATGATGGAAATTGAGGATTTCTTTCTCCATGGTCTCCACTACTGGAGCTCTTATCTTTCGTCACATTTATCTTCTTTGTTGAGTCCGGGAATTGGTTAATATATATATATATTTGATCATATTTTTGGAAAATTGATTTGGCATAAATACGATATCATTTACACCTATCAACATTCCATTTTGTTTCTCATTTCCACCACCATTCCCACCATGTACATCATTCTAAAAGTCACTATGACTTCCTTGGAATCCATCCATTGACTAAAACCAGAAATCATTGTTTGATTAACAGTAGTCATAAAATCATTTATAGATTAACATGTCACCATATTCTCAATTTGAAACACATTAGGATTAACCAAGGTCATTTACTCTCATCTTATATATATAATACTTCAAATAGGTTTGTAAAGAAAATGTAAATTATCCTAAGCATATCCCCTGGGAGTGTCGTAACCAAGACTGTATCAAGGCCCATTGTCGTGCACCAGTTCCTGTTTGATTCTATGTCAAAGTGGTGTTTTCGGGCTTTACCCCTAGGTACATTTGTGCCAGAGCCACCTCTACATGCTCTTATATAGACAGTGATGTATTTCTCGGAAAACTCACAAAATATCTACAATACCAAAATTCTAGGAAGTTCTTCTATACTAATCCTCAAAGTTCATCTTAGGTCTATGTGATCTAATCAGAGTTTATCTAAATCTAGCTTCCAAGGTTGGTACTAAACTTCCTCAGATACCAACTGTAACACCCCCACCCTAGTTACCCAGAGTCGGTGAATTATTACATAATATTGGCATGATCACAAGAAAGATCAAGACTCGAAAGACCGATTACTTTAGTAGCCTTTTAATAACTAGATACATTAATAAAGTTTACATTACATCATAAAAAAACATATTTTCTTCATATACCCTCAATACTATCCCTGTAAGTCATTCATAAATTCATTCTTCACAATCCTAGAAAAAATAAAACATTGAAATGGGTGAGCTCAGATGCTCAGTAAGGATAACAATATAGCAGAGGCTTTCATAGATTAGCATAAACCCTTAAGGCAATGTATAACTAAATCAATAGACTTTTAAACTTCAACTTCAACATAATATGGAAATGATAAAATGAAATAATTCAATTTACTTATTCACATGGATATTCTACTAGTCTAACAATCACAAGAAATATCAATAACCACTTTCATAATGATGGAATGAATAATGCCAGACTATCATAACCACATATCCAAGGCCTCCTGCCAAGACAACACATAAGATTTTGCCAAGGCCCTATGCCAAGACACTATTTTGTCTCATCAGACCTACCGATGCATCTAGGAGCTATAGCAGGCTCCACCCGTCACTTACTAAGTCCAATGCATTCCTCATATGAAAATGTTTAAACATAACATAAACATTGGTATTAAAACTAGCATGCGAAATGTCAATACTTGAACCACAAACCATGAATGGTATAAAAATAGCACATCCACACTCAAACATAAGTCATTAAATACAATATAAAAGATTGTGATGTATCATATTAACCTCAATCAATAATAATGAATGATATTGACATAGATGAAAATAACCATCAAAACTATTTGAGAGAAATATCCCCCTTTTCTTGAAAACATTTAAAAGGCACAGTATTTTTCAAGAAGCCGTTTAAAAATAGATTTTTGAATCAAAGTGTCCCATACCACTTTGAAACTTTTAAAAGGAGTTTTAATTTTAAAACATTAATGTCCATATAAATAAATCCTTAAAACCATTTTTTAAAACATGGACATTAATGAGTAAGATTTAGAAGAATAAGGCTTTAAAACATTTAAAAATAGTTTTTTATTTAGTGTTTCTAACCAAAATAGAGACCGTTGAATACAAATAATTGAGGTAATAAAAACATTGTAATATCATGAGAATAAATGGATTCATGATATGATATGTCAAAGTACATTATATACACCACATAAAAGTGAATTGGTGTATAAAAACAAAGAAGTCTCAATGGAACGTAAATTGAGATGAAATATCTCATAAAGGAAATATCCTTAGGTTAAGGATAAATAAATGACATATTTATGTGTGAAAAATATAAATACACTAAATATGATTGGATACTCAGTGTAAAATAATCTAAGGACATTCACACGTAATCTTGTAAAAACAACCCAGTGAATTGGATGTTTAACTCATCAAATGAAGATTGAGTAAACATTACTCGTATCAAGTTCATACTGATGATGTGAGAATTTATCAATGGAGTGATTATGTTTATCAAAAGTATATCCACATAAAAGGGAGATGAAATTATGACATAATCAAATGAATAGTGATTCTACACATAATCTTGGAGTAAAATAATCAATGAAGTATGCGTAAAACCGAATGAGCAGAAATTAAAATTTCAAATTCCCTTATTGATTTGGTAACATAAAAAACATACACCAATGAAATAAGGATCATACAATGATGATGTAAATATACATGAATAAAAGTATATTACATAATGAATACAAACATGGGCAGTACACACACCACATGTAATAAATAAGTGGTGAACAATGGAATTCTCACGGAATTAAAAGTGAGATAAGAAACCCCTTACCTTGTACTTTACCTTGGTTGGGGTAGGTTAACCTCATGTATAATGGTGAAATAATTTTTATTAAATTATAAAATAATCATATACATTAATATGATATCATATATGATTTTTTAACATTGATTTGTTAATAATATCTTAGAATTATCGTCGTTTCTGGTGTTAACTTACTCATCTTTTATATGATTTGTTAAATAAGACGTGTTTTTCATGAATAGGTTGTATCTTATTAATATACATAATGATATCAAGTCCGTATATACTAATATTAATCATCAAATAATAATTATACTTGAATGGATACGATGGAGAATGAATCTCATCACGTTCGTGGAGACGGTAGTCCGTACGTATGCACGAGCGACAATATCATTCTTTTGATATTAAAATAATATATAATTGGATGGTATATCATATAGACAGAATAATTATCATGTTATATTTATTATTTAAATGAATTACACATCATTATTATACCCATCCAAATAATAATTTAATGAATAACAATTACACCACGACGTGGAGACGGTAAGCCGTAGGTACGCACGTATGGTGACATGTCATTCAAAAGAAGGATAGAATACTGAAATATGTTTGTACCATTTTTATAATAACATAAAAGTATATATAATATACTGGAATTATTATTTTATATTGGTAATAACAGAGATAGAATAAGTGGAAGAAGAAAGCAACTTGAAAAGGGGTGGTGAAATCATTACCTCTTCTTCGGGTTCTTCCTTTTGATTTGATCAAAAGGGCTCCTTAGGTTGGATTTATGAATAAATGAAGTACTCAAAGATTAAGTGAGGGAAGTTTAGAGAGTATTTGTGAAGGGGTTGGCCGATCCAAAAGGATTGAAGGTGTGAATTAATGAGAAGGAGGAGTGCCCTTTTATAAAAGGGGTGAGGGGAACCTTTGGAAAAGCTAGAAATATTATTTTATAATAAATTAATATTCGGTTTCTAATGGCTCCAAAGTGGATTAGTTAAAGTTTAAGGTGGGTATGGATATAAAACCACTCAAACAATAGAATTTATACAGGGTTGGGTCATTATATTAACCTTATCTTTAAGTAATAACTCTTAGTTAATTAGTTTCACTTTTACAATGTCTCTTTGTATTTTTATAATATATGGTTAATAAACATACTATAAACATCCAAAAGACTCCCAAGTGGTCCATTATTGATAAACCTATCATGATATAAGTATCTTGGCCGAACCATATATTTTTAGGAATTTAATATCAATTAATAATAAAATATTTGTTCTAAAGACTCGTTAATGTCAATTTTGACACTATCCATTAATTTATTTTTGTAAAACTCATAACAGAAATATTACTTCAAACAAAGATAATTAACTCAATCATAACATCTCATATTAACCTAAAAAAATGGTTTAATTATTAAAAAGTCTCAAATTATATTTATTTGGGTGTTTATAATATCAATTCATTTAATTTATCAGTATTATGGTAATTAGTGCATCATCGTTGTGTCACAAATAAATTAAATTATATAATGTCTAAAAATTATAAATAAAATACCATTATGTAGGAAATATTTTTATATTTATAATTAATATTTATAGTTGAAAATCCAACATTTATAACCCTATGTAAATTTTTAATTTCTAAAATATTTATGCTTATGTCATTTTTGTATTTATTTTAACTTAATTAAAATAAAGTGTCCTTATCACCTACAAGTGGCTCCATGAGGTCCCAAAATCGACCCAAAGATTCCCACGGTCTGTCATGTGTCCAAAAATAAGGTTAGGACTCGTTTTATGCTAATTTAGTATTATTATAATATTATTTTTTAAACCCTTATTTACCAGATTAACCCTTTAACCATGGTAAATAAAATATTTACCGAAATAATTATTCAAATTGTCTAAAAATAAAAGTTACCTGTTTACAAAATTTGGACATCCTGATTCCAAATATGGAATCCATTTTTCCAAATTCAAAACACATAAGTGGCAGAAATTAATTTAAAATTAATTCTCGTTGTTAAAATAAAAAATCTGTTTTTAAGAGATAATAACTATCAAAAAATTGGCACTTGTTTATGTCTGGTTTAATTGTGAAATTATGTCCAATGACAAACATTTAATTAAATGGTAAAAATATATTCTAAATATATTTTAAAACCACTAAATTTCATAATTTATCAATATTAATTATTTCGATTAAAAAGATGCATTTAATTAAAATTTAGTAATTTTCACTATTCATAAAAATATGAAAGTTATCCAAAAAAGTACCAAGATTTCACCCTAGGATAATTTCGATATTCGGAATCCAAAAATGAAGTCCATTTTGAGAGATAATATTTATAAAATTTGAAAAAGTAGGTATTACTATTCATAACGGTTACTTTGATTGGTCGAGGTGTGTTAGAACTCGAAGTTGAATACAACACACGCTACTATATTAATCAATGAGAAGCGTACAATTGAATATTGGGGTGTTACACATATTATAATATATCCATGATAAGAAGTGGTGGAAAATTAATCACATCAGTTCATGAGTTGGTAGTCTTCCATACACACAACTGATGGTTTCATTGCCCATTTGATTGAAGATAACATGAATGTAGGTCATTAAATTAATATAATAACATATCAATATATGGTAGATAATTATTTTCTAATATATTCATTATTAGACAAAATTTTAATGGGTTATAGAAATAAATAATATGTGAATTAATAGGTAAGGGTTTTACATCTTCTTTAGAGAACCCCTTTAGATTTAAAACTAAATAATTCTTAAGAAGGTTTCCTAACAAAATTATGAAAACTAGAATGCCAATTGGGAAGTAAAGAATATATTTGGATAGGTATTTTATGAACCAAATGGTTTTTGAAATGTGAATTTTAGAGGATATTTGAGGTCCTTTTGTTAGTGGGGAAAGGAACCCACAAGGAAATTTCTTGGAAATTTCCAAACAGAATCCAAAATGATAAAGTTATTACCAATAAAAATTCATAAAAATGACCTTATATATGAAATTTTAATAGTATAATGATAAAATATGGTTATCAAATATGATTTAGAAATGTTTTATTTCAAATATTTCCCTTATCTTTTTAGTTTAATCCAATGTAAACCCATTTTAACATTTACATAGATAATTATATTTTACTATTTTTAATATTCATTTAAAAAAACTAATTAAAACTTATTTATATAATATTAATTATTCTGATATAGAATATGAAATGCATTCTTAAAAATTCCATTAAAATAAGTGTAAATGTTTAATTTAAAATTAAGCACGCAGTCTCACTAAAAAACAATTTTCTTATGTGAAAATATTCATAAGTATATAATGTTCAATTATCCAATGTCAAAATAAATCTGATTCCAATGTCATAAATTAGATTAATAATAATATAATTGAAATAATTTAACTTTTTAATCCTTTTTAAACAATATGAAACTTTGTAAATTCTTTAATCAAAAATTTAGTTTTTAATAAAAATTATTATTTTTCACTAATCATTGAAATATTAATATTTTATAAAAATTCCAAAAACTTCTCTCTAAAATAATTTTTAAATTTTTATTTCAAAAATGAAGTTTATTTTTTAAAATTAAATTTGTGAAGGTTTCAAAAATTTCTTGCATATTATTTTTTCACAAAAATTAATAAAAAACTTTTTTGAGAAAATTGAATTCTCGAAACATATAAAGTCTTCAATAAAAATTAAATAATTTTTATCAATATGTTTTATTTATATAAAACTATGATGATTAATTTTTAAAACTATTTTATTCATATTCATAGCATCAAGTTTAATGACTAGGTTATAAAGTTATTGTTTAAAAAATAATAATAGTGGTATATTTCAGTTCATTAAAAATCTTTGTTGGGTGTAACATAAGCTACCAATGAAATTGAATTTGTAAATAAAAATCATAATAACACAAGTTGTTAATTTATAACCCCCTAAAATTAATTTCACCATATAAATTAAAAACTCTAAAAAAATTGTGGATACGTTTTCCACATCATATCCTAAGGATCCCATGTAGCTTCTTCAAATTAGTGTTTTATCCACAATACATTGACCGGGTGACTGGTCTTGCTTCATATAAATTTTTTCCATAGGATATATAATCTCTATAATATTATATTATTAATAAATTTATTATTCCATTTGTGTGACCTCTAAGTTTAGTACATGTGATTTCCCAGTTATGTACTTCTTAAGGGGAGATACGTGGAACACATCGTGGAGTTTAGGGAGGTTCAATAGAAGCAAAAAGTGATAATAAACTGTCCATACTCAATCAAGAATATCAAAAGATAAAACAAACCTATTTATTAGCTTTCATTACTTCATAAATATCATTACCTTATTTAATGCATAAATTCATAAAAACACCTTGTCACCAACATCAAATTTCATATAACCCTGATTATTGTCAGCATAATATTTCTGTTAAATTTTTTTCCCTTTATATGATATTGAATGGATCTAACCTTCTATAAAATTTCTTAATATATCTTAGGTCCTATATAATTATTTCACTAACTTCATTCCATCAGATTGGATCTCTACACTTCATTCCATAAAGGTCGTCATATTGATCCATATAAATGATAGAGTGATATCTATTTTTGTAAGAAAACATGACTAGAGTAAGGTTTAGATCACAAACACCTTTTAAATCTGTAGAATAAGATCTCTATATATCATAAGGTAAGAATTTTTCTATTAGATTGACCATCTATCAAAGGATTATATGTAGTGATGAATCTCAACTCTATATCAAGGTCTTGCTGAAGTCTTTTCTAGAAGCTCATGGTGAACCTCAAATATCTATCAAATACAATAAAACATGATACTCTATGAAACCATACCACTTCCTTAATGAATATCCTATAAATATGATCCATAGAGAAAGCATATTTTTTATTAATGAGGTGTGTTGACGTTTTAAGGAAATATACTACAACCCAAATATCATTATTACCTTTAAATGTTTTGGGGAGTATGGTGAGAAAATCCATGGTGATGTTTTCCCATATCCATTCTAATATAGGTAACGTTGTAACATACCCTTATATTTCTGTCTCATTGCCTTAAATTATTGATATAACAAGAACCGAGATACATATTCTCAAATATAACTCATTATTTTATCCGAGAAAAACTACTCTTTAAAATATCTATACAAATTTATACTTCCAACATAAATAGATAATTAAGAACAATGAGACTCCTCTAACAAATCCTACATCAAAACTAGTATTGAGGGAAAAAATGGTACTTAAACCGTATTACTCCATCAAAATTAATATTACACATCGGAATATTTCCCACCTTCTTTTTTAGATCTACATCTTCATTCTTCACCTCTTTAATCGTTTATTGGATTTAAGGTTGAACACTCATTTGAGAAAGACATGATTTCACCCCTTTATTAAATATTTCCAAATCTATCATTTTAAGATCCATGAATTTGTAATTTTGTGATCCTCATTATAGATAATATAGAATTATCCTTTCAAATAAAAGCATCGCCCACCTTGTTTTCTTTCCCAATGTTTTAATGAAACTAGTAGTCATAATATTTAATCATTTCAAATCATCTTATCTAGAACATATTTGAATCCTTACACGTGAATATATACTTTAAAATTTTATGATCACTATATATATCATAAATTTATACATAAATAAAGTTCCTCTATATCTTTAATGAAAAAATAATCATATCTAACTCGAAATCACAAGTGGGGTAATTTTTTAAACGAAACGTCAATTGTCGTGAGGCATACACTATAACCATATCATTTTTAATTCTCAGGATTATCTCTATGATAAAACATATATTCCCAAAATAAATTTAATGTTTACCAGTCACATCAATTATACCAATAAATACATCACATAGTCCACGGGTAGGTGTTTCACCCTTATCAACCTTTATTTATTGGTTCAAGCCCTGTGGCCTTGCGGGATGTGAAATTGTATACTTCATTATAAAAAATATTAATATTTTTTGGTAAAATCACTGGAAATATGCGTACATCCATAAAAATTACCTTAATCCTAAAATTTCTCTTAAAACCCAAATGTTATAAATACATTTAAACTTATGAAAAGATTATTCTTCTTCAAATAATACTTAATGTTGATCCTCAGAGTTACATGTACATTATTATAATAAAACATCTCTTATAATGTCATCAATCACATTAAAATCCCATAATTTATAACAAAAAAATGAGTGTCTATGAATTTGAACTTATGATCAACCTAAAATTTATAAACTTTTGATGTTATCCAACATTCATAAATTAATAATACATGAAGACATATGTTCCTCCAAAATTAACACAATTAGTAGATGTTTCATGATTATTATAAACAAAATTTCAAAGGTAAAATTACATATAAAAAATAATTCTTGAATTAGAATACAAAAATACATAAATCATTCCACTTCATTCGTCAAACATAAACTAGGATTCATCTCTTTATTATTTAGTAAAATGTTCCTTTCATATTTTATTTTTATTTTATTTATCATTATAAAAACCTTCACTCATAATACCTTGTTGACCCCTTTATTGAGATTTCCCCTTAGGACATCAATTTTCATAATTCATATGCTTTCCACATTTAAAACATTCAACCATTGATGTTTCCTTCTAAAAACCATTATTATAATCCATTATGTTAACAAAACATTTCATTTCTCTTTATAATTACATAATATAATATTTTATTCTCCACACAAAAAACATCTTATAATCCCTTTGTGAAATTACCTTTAGTTTTTATCATCACATTCATGAAATATAGAAAACTGAATATTCTTTCCTCCATGGTCTCCACTACCCAAGATCCAGGAAAACTCTATTATTATTTTCTATGATAATTATAAGAGTTTTATGAGGTTTATATTTTTAATCATATATCATGATAACTTATAAGGAATAATCACAATATCCTTCACTCCATTAATCACCCCATTTATTTTCTCATAAATAAATTGGATATCACAGTCAATGTTAACCCAGTTCCTTCTAGTTACCTTTATATATAAAAAATAGTGTGAGAAATAATAATCATAGCGGGAAACCACATAAGCATGAAAATAAATTATAGTTTGTAAAAATAATGAATCATTATTTTTAGATAATTACACCTTAGGTTTAACCTAGGTAATTCATGGTAATAATATATTAAATTCCTTCATTATGGTTCATGAAGTGTTTTTTAATTTCTAAAGCATATACCCTTTTAGTGTCAAAATAATCAGTGAAATAAGGATTGTTTTTATAGGGAAAATAATTATTGAGTCCATCTAAATTTACCATTTTTAGAGTTATTACCCTTATATACAATAGTGTTAGATCCACATCCATTTTTAGTATCTATATAGGGATATTTTTCTAGGAGAAACACACCCCTTTCTTTACCATAACATAGTAAATTATTTTATAATTAGGATTTTCCTAATGTTTATATCCAAAATTTTCATATACTAGTTTCTAATGGTTATCTAATACTTTCATTGAAACCAACTATAATGACCCAGAAATTTTATGCATAAATATAACATCTTTTTAGATGAATATTCAATACATTTCATAAATACACACCCAAATATCATAGTGGAATAATGTATTTTAAGAATAGGCACAAAATCTTCTTTATTTAGTGAAATATCTTATATATCTCCATAAATTTATTACCCTTTATTACTCTTCATAAAAAACCATACTCAAAACCTTTCCTCATAACCTGGGTAAGGAACAATATGAAGGAATGATCTCAAATAATTAGTAAGAGTATGAATGGAAGATATCATTCTATGATTATATGGAATGATAATATAATAATAAGGTTATTATATCATGAAAATAACTTAAAAATTTCATATTAAACCTTCTATAGATCAGAAAAATTATTTGTGGAATAAATAATTATCCCTCTAAAAGACATAATTTATAAGATATTTATCAACGAATGAGAACGTGAGGTGCTCTGGTATCTGAATGAATTCTCGTTGCCTATGTTATAGAATCCTGAGAGGGGAAAGATCGTTCCACCTCTTCTTCGATAGTAAGTCGGCGCAACTTGTATGGAAGGCTTTTGGTGACTTTACAGGTATTTTGGTTGCATCTTTGAGGGACCTCTCATTTCTGGACTAATGGTTTTACAGTGCTAGGGATGTTGGTCTGGAGAGGAATGATCATGGAATAATTCTT
Source organism: Viscum album (assembly GCA_963277665.1). Taxonomy (NCBI): domain Eukaryota; kingdom Viridiplantae; phylum Streptophyta; class Magnoliopsida; order Santalales; family Viscaceae; genus Viscum; species Viscum album. The sequence continues at coordinate 1,316,682,435 of OY728119.1, read as the reverse complement.
GCTTCGGGTTACTGGTGCATCTGGATGGCCCGAAACAGAGCCAGATATGAGGGTTATCTGACATCTAGAAGGGCCTTGGTGGCCATGAATAAATTCATGCTTGTGGACATGGTCTGTTATTTCAACAAGTCGCACGAGGCCCCCTCCCTTAGAACCCTACAAGTGGCCTCTCTCGTGGCCCTCTCCTCTCCTACTAGCCACTGTGTGTGGTGGTTACCCCATAGACTCGTTTGAAGGTCAACTTTGATTGCTCTTGTTTGATGAATGAGATGAGGGGTGGTGTTGTTGTTAGGTATCCTTTGGGGTGGGTGGTTCTCACTTTCTCTGTTCAACTTGGAAGATTCCACTATCTTCTAGTTGAGGCCATGGCAATGTTGATGGGCCTCCATCTCTGCAAATGCCACAATATTGATCTTGTAGCGGTTGAGACTGACTCCCTCATCCTGCATGACTCAATGAATGGCATGCGAAGTGTACCCTAGTCTATCCAATGGTCCCTATATAAGGTCAGAGAGGCTCATCTACAATGGAACTATCCTCTCCCACACTTGGAGGGGCGGTAACAAGGTCATTGTTCATTTTGCTGCCATGGCTCTAGAAGGGATTCAGTTCCTTCTCCCTGAAGATGTGCTCTCCATTTCTATTGAAGCTAAGAACCTGATCATTTGTGATTCCCTAGGTCTATACTACTGTAGGCCTCTGTAGTATCTTTTGGGGATTCCCCATGTTTTACCAGTTTTCCGGTGCTTTTTCTATCTTTGATGTTTTCCCCCTTTTGGGGGTTCCTAAAATAATAAAGATGATGATGATGATGGTGAAATAGTCATAATTCAAGCACCATAAGCTTATGTTATAAAATTGTGTAACCAAAATAGTTTTTGGAACCATTTAGTCTTTTAATGTTAACTACCAAGACCCTAAATCATAGTGGATTAGTCTTTACCACTGCTTTCACATTGTCGAAAAAGCTCATCAGTCTTTTTCCCATTACAAATCAATTATGTTGACATGTTTCTCATTGTTATCTCCCGAGATATAAATCTTTACCCAATGAATTTTGGTTTACATTATAACCACCCATCACATTATTAAAATAATACAATTTTGTTCCATAATATCATAAAATACTCATCATATCAGAACCTATGAAATGAAATGGGTTTCATAAGAATTTCATCATATCATAACCTTTGAGAAAGGAATGGTTTTTATAAAAAATAAGCATAATAATAAACCATTTGATTTAAGAATAATAATAGTATCCGGGTATCATATCATTATTAAATCAAAATTAACATCAAATTATTCCATCTTTTGATGGAAAATTATTTTGAAAGATCACTAAGAACAATTCATGAGTAAAATATCCTTTCCACTTTTAAAATCACAAATTAAAAATAAAATACATAAAAAAATTGAAAAAAATTATTTTAAAATAACTTTGGTAAATTACTAATGTATTATTAAATAATTTATTTCTCATGATGGTACAAAATTATGTTTACTCCATATATGTTTAATAACAATGAATCCTTTAATTTGTTTTGGTAAAAAGTCAAAAGGGAATCGTTCAAAAAATGGAAAGTATATTTATTTTAAAACATTTTTTAAAAATTAAAACATGGGTAAAAATGTTCTTAATAAATCATTGTAAATCATTAAAATTTTTATTTAAAACATTTTTATAAAAGATTGAAAATGAAGAAAAATGATTTTTAATCGAAGAGATAAATAATGTTAGTTTTACAGAAAAGAATTATTTTGGACTCTTGAGTGTATAAAGAGAGTAAAATGAAAGGAAATTTTTTTATTTTTATGAAATAATCATATGATAATAAAATTCATGTATTAATTGAGAGTTATATCATAATATCTCATCATTGAAATAATAATCATAAAAAATATTGATAAACAAAAACATTGTAACATAATTCTCTTACCACTTTAATATCTTTTGAATCATAAGACCAATGAATAAAATAAAATTATATAATTATTTATATAACATAAATTTCATGATAATAATCATAAAATTTATTCATTGGTATTATATACACTACACAAAAGAAATAATTTCTGTATAAGGCATGCGTCCCATAGAAATAAAAGTGACATGAAAAGCCCTTACACTAAGTCTCAACTTCCTTCATACACATTATAACATAAGGTTTCATTAATATAGGCTTATTTTAAATATATTAAAGAACCATAATAATATATTTCATAGGATATATTATTTAATTAAAAGTTTTTATTCGCCATTTATTAACAATTTCCTTGTTAAAATCATGTTTTGGGTAATAACTGCTTCATTTTCCATGTATGTTTTGATTTGGTAGTTCGGGTACTTATACTATGATCATGGTTCCTTAATATATATAATATTAATTGTGGTATAAATATAATATATATTCATTTTATATGTATTTATAGTAATCTATAAAATTAATATATATATATATATATAATGAATTACAGCATTCTGGGAGATGGTAGGCCGTATGTATGAATGAACGATGCTTAAATTTTCTAGATGCATGAAATGGAAGGATGGTAAATAATATATCACCATTAAATAGTCATTATGATTTCATATATATCCCATATTTTCATTATCCTTTTTACTATACATGTAAATTATAAGTGAAAAATGAATTTCATTGCTTTGCAAGGAGATAGTTCTCTACACACACGATTGATGTTATCGTATTCCCACAAAATGGAAAGTAAGATGGTATATGTAATATTATACTTCCAAAATTATAATTATTTCATAAATATAATTTAAATATCGTAAATTTATAATTATATCTAGTCATTAGGGAAGTTAATGGAAAATGAACTACATTGGTCCACAAAGCTGTAGTCTATCATACACATGTTTTATATTTTAATTTCTCACTTAATGGAAGAGGAGATAGATATAGGTTATTACATTAAAATAATAAAATATCAGTATATGGGTGTTTCATAGTTCATTTAAACGTGTGTTCTAGTTTTAATAATTAGTTCTTCTAGGCGGTTTCCATTGTATTTATTCATGGAAACGGAAAAATCCAATAGTTCTTTATCCAAAAGAGATCTAATTTCAAAAGGAAGGAATTAATTATCTTTCAACTTTACGATACTTATGAATGTTCATTGGTTGAGAGGATGGGATCTCGGACTCATCACACCCTTTGGGGGGGAATTATTGTCCACTCTAGGACTCTCTTTCTAAATTTATGATATTCCCATGAATCCTTATTAATTCAAAAAGTATAAAATAAGTTTCCCTTGGAATATGGAATCACCAATTAACATGTGTAAAATTTTGATTCACCAGTATTTAATCATGGTAATTAATTAATGGAGATATTCATATGTATTCGAGGTTTTCCATCAATGGTATCCTCACATATACAATTTAAATATTCTTTTAATCATCATTATGATGATACTAGTTTTTAAGCCACTCAGTGGGGAACTCGAGAATTTATTGATATCTTAGGAGATGAAGGTTTGTTTGTATATTGGGATCATACCCCTGAAATGGGCTACCTGTGTATCCTAATTAAAGAAATCAGAAGCCTTGTAGTTCGGTTCCACTTAATGGGGCACATCATACCTTTTAAGGTCATGTGATAAGGACCTAATTGTATAGTTTAATGTCATGTGGTATAGAAATATAAGTGAATAGTGCTTAGTCAATGTTTTTTGTGGAACTTATGCCTAATCATCCAAAGGAAATAGGAAATAATATGGGTTTCCATGTAATATTAGACCCTGTTGGGAATATATCCCAAGGATAATAGTTTCTATTTGAAGTGTTATTTTTGAACCTCAAGGAGGATTCCTACTTATTTCATGTACATGATAATCAAATCTCACATAGTTATATGAGTCTCATAGGATAGTATAGTCCATTGAGAGAAAGGAGTTTGGACTTACTTTTTGAAAAGGATGGCTTGGTGATTTGGGGGCTTAATTTGGGGATTATTCATATGGAGGATGAGCCCTCCCTATGTTCTCTCTACATTGGACACAGGTATATTTAAAGGAAGAAGGGATGAAGGTTAGGGGATTACACTAGGATGGATTCCATAAAATTGATCCTATTAGGGAAGGGAGTAATTTCATTCACATTAATGGAAAAGAAATTGTAAACCTTACCTTCCCTACCATTGACCTGAGGTTCTTGCTCTTTGAGAAGGGATAGGTTGAGACACAAACGCTAATATTCCAAACTGAGAACATCCCAACATTATTCCTAGTAGAAAGGTCAATGTGACTATGGATATAAAAACCCACAAATAGTCTATGAATCCTAACTGCATTGTGAAACAAATGTGGGAAACCTCTAACTACGGAAATAAAAAACCCAAAATAGGATACATGATGATGTGCCTTTCTTAAGGGTTTGATAAGTCAGGAGGTTTTGGTGGAGGGTTAAAATTAGTCACTTTAAGATAAGGGAACCATGTAAGGATATACCCTGACATGAATGGCCTTATAGAGGGTACTTAAGTTGGTATTTAGGCCTTACACCACACTTTGTCACGTAGGTAATTCACGAAAGTGTTCCGAGTTGGTACGCCGCGTTGCTGCGCCGTGTAGCTGTACTGTGCATGTATGATGCGTAGGTGTTCTGTGTAGGTTTTTATGATGACTAAAGAATATGATTCACATAGGGGAACCAATCCTATGTAAAAATTATGAAATAAATTCAAAACATTCTTTATCCCATTTAAATATCTCTTCTCTCATGTTTTTGAGAGCTACCTGAGACAATTTGAGGGATATGGGTGAAAGAGCTACGCAATGGGAGCATCAGAGATCCTTTTAACTTTTTCACTGATTTAAATAGGGAGACCAAGTGTCTTATTTATAGGCAAGGAGGGGACCTAGTTGAAGGAATTTTTTTCATGCAGGTCCTTCGAGAAGGTCCTCCATGTAGGTCTTCTGCATAGGGGTGTAGAAATTATATTGTCGTGCAGGTCCTCCGTGTAGGTCCTCCGCGTAGCTCTTCCACGTAGGTCCCTTTGTATAATTTATCAATATTTAGAGTGTAATAAATTTTATCCGTAAGTCTATTTGGGATCTGTGGACAGTCAAATCAAAGGTCTTGAAGAGGTATACACTCATTGAGGTGGTAAATACACCATTTCTTCTTGAAAAAACTCAGATATCAAATTTAATGTGTCGACACCTTTTCATAATCAATCTTGGGATTCCAATTCCTACTCCAGGATGTGGGAATCATTCCACATATCCATCATTATGGAGTAGTATTTTGGCACATATAGATCCATTTTTCATCTTCTTCCTTCATTGTGGAAACATATTTACTCATACTTGAAAATTGTTTTCTATGTGTGAATTATATCTTCACTCTAAAGAAAAGTGCATATAACGCATTTTATGGTGTCTAAAAAATCCCCCTTAGAATTTTATTCTTACAGAATGAAATTAATCTTGTTATAATGTAAAATTGGGGAACATTGACTCATTCCATCTTCATTTGGTATGATTTGGAGCTACATCATGTTTGGAAGGATGTTCAAATTTTTTCCTAAGCCTTAGGTCTTAGCAAGCATATTTTGAATGTTTCTAGGTTTATATGGAGAACAATATATACATTGTTTCTATTGAATTTATATTTCTCAAAAATACCTAAATCATACAAAAAATGTACATTTAGTGAGTTGAGATTCGATTTTTGATTAGAGTTCTCCTTTATGGGATCTCAATCTAGTGAGTACCATGTCTCTTGTTGTTGGTAGTTTAGAGTCATGTGTGTTGGACTATAAAGGGATAATGTTTAAGGTCGAATATATTTGACCATAAATTTTAAAATTAGATCCCAAACAAGACTCAATGACTAAGACTTTATTTAATATTCATTAAATATTTCCAAGGGGAATCTTGAGCCATGATTTTTATGGTCACCAAATTTTAAACATGTATCAACAAATGGTATGTATCTTCGAGGAATGAAGTTACCATTATTTGAAAAAATATTTATTGGATTTTTATTATGTAGGGCCAACCAGGGCATATGTTGTATAGTCAAATAGTAGCATATTTTGACTAAGAGGACCGTTATGTAGGCAACCTATGCATGGCCACCTAAGGACACTTATTTCATAGTCAAGAGAAACAACTCTTAGGAATTTAACATTTTACAGTTTGTAGACAAGGGAAAATAATATTTGGGTGACTGAAGAACACAGTGGGTGATGTTTCCATGGAATGGGATTTTGAGAATAAAAATTCATCCATGTTGAGATATGTCAGGAATAGGCAGACTAATTCTAAGAAAACGGTGTGTGAGGAATAGTCAAAATTTATCAGAAAGGGGAATTTATGATATTTGGCTATGCAGTTTTAAGTCATGCCTTGAGGGCATTGTAGTGTGTAGTTTTATGTCATGGAGTGAAGAAATTGTACTATGTAGTTTTATGTCATGAAGTGAGAACATTGTACTGTGAAGTATTGAGTCATGCAGTGAGGACATTATATTGTGCAATTTTATGTCATGATGTGAGGTCATTGTACTGTGCAGTTTTAAGTCATAAATTGAGGACATTATATTGTGCAGTTTTAAGTCTTGCATTGATGAAATTGTGTGGATTTAATTTAAGGTATTTAGCATTGACCAGAAGTATGAGACTCTCTCAATTTCTAGATAATTTTTTTCAAAACATATTACAATATTCAGGTATGGAAGGGAAAATTGTAAACCGTGATTTGAGAATTTATAGCTCTGAAGAATGATATGGGAATAAGGATAAAGTTATTAAAGGAAGTATTTTCCAAAAATGTAGTTATCATTATTTGACAAACTCATTATGGGGGATGTATCATGCAGGGACAAATAGGGAATAAGCTGCATATCCAAATAGTGGTATCTTTTGATTGACAAACCTGTTATATAGGAAACTTATGCAAGGCCACCTAATGGAATGTACTACATAGTCATGTAAAAGAGCTCTCAGATGTTTGTCATTCTATTGTAAAAATATGAAGCATGTTTATGGAGATTCATTTTTTCCAAAGCATAGAGTTTCGTTTATGAAGAAATGTACCGGAATATAGAGAGAGTATCTCTAATCATGATTTCTGAAGAATTGGAGCAATATGATTTCTACAAAGGTCTGATATAAATGTATGAAGTATGGTGTCTATAGTTTTAGGTCATATAACTAGGACCAGAAATGGAAACAATATATGATATGTGGTAATGTTATCCATGGTTATTTCATATTACATTGAACACATGGAGAGAGAGAGAGATGTGTAAGCCATGGTCTTGAAGACTTTCAGATCGAGAGAAAGATAATGGGACCAATATACATGAATGGCTATTTTAAAATACATATTCTTGTATATTTTCATTAACTTTTGATGGGGGAAAAGACACTATAACCAAGAATGAAATTAACATCATTTGAAAAACCCATTATGGGAGCTGTATTATGCAGGTCCAACTAGGGCATATGTTGTATAGTCAAATAGTGGTATCTTTTGATTGACAGACCCATTATGTAGGCAAATTATGCAAGGCCACCTAAGGGAACGTACTACATAGTTAGACAAAAGAGTTCTCAGATATTAGACACTTTTTCACTATAATGTGTAATAAATATTATGAATATATGAAAATATTCATGATTAAGATTGTGACATATGGAAGGCTGTAATGCTCAATGCACATGAGAAATATTTTAATCAATATTGGCCATGATTTTGAAGTCCTTTATATAGATCTAACTCACATGTAAAATGGAGACTCTCTCTGTTTCCTTTGAATCAATATTATGATATGCAGTTTAGAGTCATGTAGCATAGACATTGTAATGTGTAGGTTTATGTTATGCATTGAAGACCATTGATAACCCCATAAGAAATTGTGACACCTTATTTATACAGAGAATATTTTTTACCCAATTCTTAAGCCCACGTGAGCTATGATTAGTGTGAGAAACGAGGAGCATTAAAATATTATTTTGTAACACAAAAATGACACAAGTAAAGAATATGGGTATTATTATTAAGATATGTTTGAGCCAGGGCATAGGATTTGGGTTTACTATGTATCCCATTAGATTAAGAATCTAGGAAAATATAGTTCTTTGATTTTCGTGAAGTTTAACGTCATCCGGTAAGGATGAAGATGAACTGATGTGAAAAGAAATGCATATTGTAACTGGACTAAGGGGTAAAATCCAAGTTTCACTACGTGTCTTTCTAGAGGCAAGAATCATTCCATACATAGTTATTTATACATTCTCTATTCAGGTTTATTCTTATATAATAAATTAAATGGGTTTTCTATATATCGTGGTTGGGCCCAATAATGGAGATCAAGGTTGTCTCTGCGTATCTCATATAAATGATAATCAAACCATATGTACTTCTTGATATAATCATTTCCCACACCAATCATGTTTGATATGGGAGATGAGGGGTTTAACACAATCTAGAAGAATGATTAAATTTTAGACACAAGATGGTACGAAAATCAAACCATGTATCTTAAAATAGAACATTGAATAGATATGGTTCATATATAGGAGAATAAAATGGGAGTTAAAATTTTTGTGGTTGCATCTGGGACCAAGATTAGAGATCTAGGCATTTCTATGTATCTCATATAGACAAGAATAAAAAAATACATAGTTCTTGAAATGAGTTCCTTATGAAGATCTGATTCATACATAGGGAAGAAAGGGACTCATGTGCCACTAAGGAGCAGCAATGATTTCAATGATTATTACATATAGAAGCTCATAAAATCAAGTATAGAAGACGTTATCCATAAAATTTTAATGTCATGTAACAGGGACAATTGATGTCATGCAGTTTAACACCATGCGACAAGGACAAAGATGCTACACATTTTGTCATCATGCAGCATGGACACTTATGTTTCTTATGCAGTTTAACGTCTTGTAACTAAGACCTTGAGCTGTGTGGTTTAGAGTCATGCTACGAGGATGATGTACTTGTGCTGTTTTATAACTTGTAGTGAGGACATGGGGGCTATGCAGTTTTCAGTCTTGCATCAAGGACGTGGTATGAAATTACAAAAAGTATTTCTTCAAGAATCTCGCATTGGTTGTATTTGTAATTATCTCTTCATCCAATGAGTTTAAGGAATAAGCTCCATTTGAGTAAACATTATATATGGAATGAGGGCTTTCCAACATTGTCTCAAGATTTGAACAGAGGTGAACATTATTGTTAAAGGCTCATGCTATTCTGTTCTGATAGACTTATAAATGATGCAAAGTATGCAATATTTTTATGACTAATTGTTCTATATCATCAATCCATTTTTTGAGACCTCTCATTTATTAACAACTAATCATAGGTTTCAACTCTATGTGAAGGTAATTTAATTTCAATCAGCAAAACTGCTTATGTTCCGTACACCAATGAATAAGGAGTTTCTTAGGTGGCAGTACGGGTAGTAGTCCGATAAGGCCATAAAGGATGAAAAAGTTTATCAGGCCATGATTTATTATCATTATCCACCATCATCTGGTGTATATTTGATACAGTCTTATTGATGCCCTCTATCTATCCATTGGCCACCGTATAATAGAGATATGAATGGTTGGATTTTATATTGTGCTCCGAATATGACTTTTTTACATCAACAGAAAAAAAATTGGTTCCATTGACCATCAATATAGTATGAGGAACGCCAAATATTGTAATGATGTTAGTTTTAATAAATCTAACAACGCTTTTGGCTCCATCTTATTTGTGAGGAATTTCCTCATCCCCTTTAGAGAAGAATTGAATTGCAGTAAGGATATACTTGAACTGCATAGACATAGCTAGAGGATAAGGCTCTAATAAATCCATTCCCCATGTGGAAAATGGCGAGAACTATTTAGTTGTATGTAGAAAATCTAGGGGTTGATGAATGAAGTTGTCATGCATTTGGAAGGGATGACATTTCATAGTTAACTCTATGCAATATTGCTTCATTGAAGAAAAAAAAATATATGTGCCTTCAGATTTGATCAGAAAGACTATGCCCAGACTATTGAGCACCACAAGCTCCTAAATGTACTTCTTTCATGATAGATATAGTTTCTTCTCCATCAATACACCTGAAGAGGACTCCATCGAGGACTCATTTATAGATGATATTATAATGATCAGACCATCATACAGAGTAAAATTGGTTGCTCATTGTCTGATTTGTTCTTTTTCATCTCTATATAGTGGAAGTACTCTTTTTTCATTATATTCTATGATGGGTGTTCTCCATCCTGTGTATGACCATATGGCTCAGAAATAGGGATAATTTAATTAATATATTCCATTATTGTTTAAACAAAAGGTAAGACCACACAACGATGGGATATGCTGATGATTGTCTCATCTTCATTTGGATCTTCCAAGGTTGTAGTTGCATTAACTAGTGCATCAGATTAGGCATTTTGTGATCGCAGTACATAAGAAGATGTTGGATCTGAGAGAAATTCATCAATTAACCCCTTGACATAATCACACCAAGGGATTAACTCTTCTTTCTTAATAGAATATTCCCCATTTATTTGTTTGATTACCAATTCTGAATCACCTTTAACTTTTAAATGATTCACATTCAACTGAAGTTCTAATTCCAAGCCTACGATGAGAGATTGATATTATGCTTCATTTTTTGTTCCGCCTTCTATCAACTAGAAGGAATAGAGCAACACTGCCATTTATTGGGTGACATGTATAATTCCTAACCCATGATTTTGAGTTTAGGTTTTTCCATCATCTTCCCTATTTTACTTCTAGAGGCACCATAAAAGTAAATTCACCATGTTTTTGAACTATCTTGAATAAAGAAGACCTATTCATCAGGAAGTTCAGTATTCAATGTTGTATCTTCCATAGACGAATGTTCAGCAAGGAATTCGGCCAGAGCATGTCCCTTTATTGCATTCTGAGGAAAAAACTAGAAATAAAACTATTTCAAAAGAAATTAACACTATTCTAGATGACCTGTAATCATAGGACGACTGAGGATAAATTTGAGCGGGTAATTGAGAGACCCAAATTAGACCTCATGATGTTGCAGGTAGTTCCTCAATTTCTAACTACAAAGATTAATGCTAGGAATCACTTTTCAATACATGAATACTGAGTTTCAACATAAATCATAGTTTGATGGATATATTAAATGTTTTTTCCATTCCCATCATTGTTCTTCTGGGAAAGGAAGGTGCCCTGTATTGCTCAAGAACTGCCACATAGAGAATAAGTGGTCTTCCTTCAATAGGTGGCATTAATACTGGTGTAATCAAGATATATTTCTTGGGGGTATCAAATTCTTATTTTTAGTCTTCAGTCCATTGATAGGTGTCTCCCTTATTCATTAATCTAGTGAAGGGAGAACACTTTCCTTCCAAATTGGAGATAAAGAATCAAATGTAGGCTATGTTTCCTTGGAGTCCTCTTAATTGTTTCAAATTTCAAAGAGGTGACATGACAAGGATTGATTTTTTTTCTCCCGATCAACTTCGATTCCACTATGGCATATAACAAAGTCAATGAACTTTCTTAAGGATTCAAAAAAAGAAACTTTCAAGAGGTTTATCTTAAAATTGTGTTTCCAATGTTTTTTGAATATGGTCTCTAGATCAGCCATGTGATTGGAACATTGTCTGAATTTAACCACAAAATCATACACATAAAATTCAACAAATTATCCTAAGAAGTGTTTGAATATATGGTGCATGAAATATTGATATGTTAAACCTATATTATTTAAGACAAGGGGAATTACTTAATAGAAAAACACACATGTAGGGGCTTTGAAGGATGTAGGTTCTTTATCCTTTGGGTCCACACAGATTTTATTATACCCAAAGTATGTATCCATGAAGGAAATGGCTTCATAGCCAGATTTAGCACTGATTAAAAGCTCTGTGATCATAAATATAAATTCATATTTAGGAAAATGCCGATTAAGTTATCTAAAATCAATGAAAAATCATATTTTCCCGTTCTTCTATTTTACTAGTACAATGTTGGCCAACCGTTTGGGATATTGAACCTCCCTAAAAAAGTTATCCTTTATAATCTTATCAACATCAGCTTTAATTTTAGAGGTATGAGTTGGGTGTGTTCTTCTTTCTTCTTGCTTGAATCATAAATGTTATTCTTGAAAACCCAAATGATGAGTAGATACATTGGTATTAAGACCTAGAATTTCTATTTAATACCAAGAAAATATATTTTTATTTTGCCTTAGAAATGAAGTATACACCTCTTGATCTCAAGGAGTCATGGCCAAACTAATTAGATTGGTTCATGGATCTTCTTTTGTACCCTGATTTATTTCTATGCTCTCATCTATAGTGGTAGAGACACCTTCCTCAAATGTTGGAGAAGAATCTTTGAGATCTTCTTCTTCTGAGCCATCTTCCTTATGTTTCACTTAATCTTTTTCAACTTCAATAGTAGATGATGAAGAAAAACGTCCAGATCTAGGAGTGGAGTCAGTATTTGAACATCCTAAAGAAGAGGCCACCATTTCTGACCATACTGATGATGAATGGTCTTCCTGGGGTAATAAATAGGAGATGATGGATTGGGAATAAAAATACATGTCTTCCTCTAGAATTGTTGTAACTTATTCTATTATGATTGAAGAATTAGATACTTGCTGAAGTTAAATGGATAAAATGAATACATCTCCATTTAAGCTTTTACAACTACTGGGTGAATCAAAAATTTCTCCCATGCTGTGAGGCTCGATTTCTGCAATTAACATTTTGGATGTTACTGAATGAATGATTGGATTTTGATTTACCTTTTCAATTTGATTATTAGGAAATACATAATCTGTACTAAAATGTATGAATGGGTTTGGTGAGATCTTTTCCAAGCCATTTGGATCATTGATTCTAGTTACCTCCTTTTTCATAGACCTCATTCACTCTACGTGATAAAATTCTACATCAATGTATGGAGATTCACACATTTTGAATGGAGGCTTTTCACCATGAAATGTTCCAATTTGACCCTTGAATGAGTACCTGAGACATTGATGGTATGACGAAGGTATGACTGCATGTTGTTGTATCCAAGGCCTTCCAAGTAGAATGTTGAAGTATGTGTCTTGACGAACAAACATGAAATCTAAATAAGAAAAAAGATACCCAAACTGAGTTCTATGTTTAATCTCACCCAGATTTTCTTGTTCATTATTTTAATAACCTTCCATCATTAAGCTAGAAGGAGATAAGTCGTATTCGGTGAGTCCCAATCAACAATGTGTATGAACGGGACTGATGTTGACTCCTAATCCATTATCAATGAAGGATCATTGGATGTATTTGTCATTGACCCTGCTAGATAGAGACAAAATCCTGATATATCCATGTAGAACATCATCTTCATCTTCATCCAGAAAAGATATGACTACATGAAATTCTGTAAGATCATTCTCTATATGGTAAACCTCATCTGCAACAACCTTTGTTTTAAACTCTTAAGGACTTGACAAAACACAATAAGTGATTCTCTAAGATCTTTTGATAGACTTTAGGCATACAAAACTGACAACTTGTCTAGTAATTGGTCCAGGTGTTTCAAAACATCATAGTTTTAGTCTAGTGGTTTGCATTTCTCAACATGGAGATGTGGTTTTGTTGGTACATTGGAATTTGATGCTTTTGATGTGGATGTATCCTGTGTCAGAGTAGAAACTAGAAATACCCCTAGCTTTGTTAGATTAGATGAACTATGTCTATCTATTTCTTGAGAGGAATATGGTGTAACCTCCAATCAATCCTCCAAAATAATCATGTTAGGACCAAACCTGTCATGTGTGGAAGAAACTCCTTATTTTTGTTAAGCCTATTGAAGGGATCTCCCATGAGTTTCCACTGCATATATGGTTCGAGTAGGGGTAGTGTAAAATAGTGGATTCTATAATTCCCATGTCTTCCCTTATATCCTCGACCTTGGCCTCTTCCTCTAGTTCCCTAGTTGGATATATTGAAATCTGGCTCATTATGATTAGAATCACCAACAACATAAGGATATGTTGAGTTGATAAAATTGGTGGAACTAAATATTAATTCTTCATCTGATGAAGATTATTCTTAATAGGTCAGTTCTAGTTGTGTTGTTTGGCAGGGAAGTTCCTGTGATATTGTAATAGATGTCATCAAATCTTCCAAAGTCAAAGAAAACTTTGGACTTGACATGAGCTCGTCTTCTTCTGACTTCTCTTTTCCCTTCCGATCATGTCACTTCTTTGAGGACTGATCTTTTGATGAAGGTGGGTTTTCTATGTCATGAGTGGTGGAAGACAGAATCGGTTGATTCAACTGTGTTTATAGAATGGAACGATTTTGGTTGATCATTTTCCTGATCATCCAATCATCATATTTCTTCACATTTTTTACTTCTGACTTCTTACCATTCACATTATTCCTCTGGATCAGTAGTAGTAACACATGCTAGTTGAGCTAACAAACATTTCATTTTAACTTTTCTAGATTCTACCATCTATTATAAGAGGTACTTGATAACAAAACACTCTTAAATGGTATGTGATAACATCTGGTGAAAGGGGAAATAGTTTGGAAGGTCTTCATATCCTTCTTTGTTTTGTTTCCTCAACCTTGGATAATGAACCAACTTATTTTCTAGAGATGAGATAAAGTAATCAAGAACATATTCATTCTAGAAGGAATAAACTTTGTTCTTAATTCCTCAAATTATTCAAGCCTTTGATCTCTTTGATCATCTTGAAGAGGCAGTCATTGTTGATGACGCTCTAGAGGTGGAGCCTTTAGATAAGATGAAGGTTTTTTATGTGGAAGCAGGTAAAGGTTCTTTATTAAGTGTAACTCTATCAGCCTCTAATTTCACTATTATCTTTCCCAGAGATGATGGAATTACATGAGTGTCAGCCTTAGTTTCATTAATGGAATCTTCTATCTATTGAGAAATTTAAGCTAGTTCTTGAAACCCTCATATTTATTTCAATGTGATCAATGGTGTGCATCACTCACCACGTATATTTTCCACAAAAATCAGTAGAAACACTTCTTGTGGGAGTTCCGGATTTAAAGAATATGTTAATCATTTCCATCGAGCAATGAAAACTCTATCATTTTTTCTTTTGTTTTCAATTTTTGATATCAAAAACTATTGTCTTTGGAAACATTTAGATGAATTGAAGAAGGAATTTCTAATGGAGATATTCCCATCCAGTAATTGATCGAGATTGCAAACTTGTATACCACACAAAAGATGGTCCTTGTAATGACTGTACAAAACCCCTAAAATTTACTCCTTCTTGTTGTGGAGGAGTTCCCATCATTGGATCAAAATAAGAAAATAAATTCATAAACTGTTGTTCTAGATCACCCAAATCAATAAATATTGGGAACATAGTATTCAAAAAATTATGTGGGGATGGAATCAGATCCACCCATTCAGGGTAAGCATTCTTTTTTTACTAAACTGGTCCATGTCATTCTTCCATGGCTTTTAATCAAGTTGTTAATGCCAGAATTATGTTCATATGAACTTGGGGAATATTCAGATGAGCTGGTACATGTACATGTACATCAGTTTGGAGCTTGAAATGGTGCAACAACCGGCAAAACCACTAGTGGTGGTGCTGGTATTTTACTTGGATAACCCAAGGGAATAGGACTATAAGGATGTGTTTGATCTTTCCTTAGTTGTGTAACCAATGGAGGGAATTCATTATTCGTATCTGTAGTTACCACAAGTCCTCTTTGCTGAGGATCTTCTACAGGATGTGAAAATTGAGGATATTCCTGAGGAGTATGTCTAGCATAAATTATTCTTTGAAGTAAATCTATTTTGAGTCTTTTCAAATCATTAATTTCCACTTCTTGCTATGAAAATCTCTCTTCACGTTAAAGATATTGACCTTCTCTAGTGGAAAAGTTAGATGCAATATGAAGTTTACCTTTTCCCTTGATAGATGCCTTTTAAAGGGAAGAGAGTTAGTTATTTTAAGACATACTTAGATTTTGGGTAAGCCTCTGATTTCATATTTGTACACCATCTTCATTTGCCTCAGTGTGTACCGTATTATGGGTAAGAACTTCATCTTCTGATTCCCCTCAGCAGGACTAATTTTTTAGAGGATATTCTGCAATGGTGTTATTGAAATTTATTGACGCATAATGCATTTATGGCATTTTTTATTATAATTATATGATTGTCTCCCTATGTATATTCCATGAGACTCTGCACTCTTATATGATGGATTCTCAATAGCGGTTTGGAGGAAAGTTGCCTGAAGAAAAAGCTTGGATAGTTCAGTTGTGGGATCTCTTTGTGGATTCTTCCCTAATCGGTGGAAAACTAACCTCCATTGAGGTGGGTATTGTAGATATGAAAAAGCCCCCAACCCTTCAGGCTGAGTTTGTCCATGTTCTTCATATTCAAACCTTTGAAATTTGTTTAATAAAGTTGAAGTTTGAATTAAATGAGCCCCAGCCTTGTATGCTGCGGTGGATTTTGAACTGCTATGGCTGAGATTCATGTAGATTCTCTTCTAATTTTATGAATTTTGGTTTGGACATTGGCTGGGTGCATTATCGGAAAACCATTCAAATAACCTTTTTTAGAAGATTGTTGTGCAATTTCAGACATTTGTGCTATCTGATGGCTGACATCCTCTAAGTGGGAGGCCTGCTCATGATTCTCATATGTGTGATGCAAAACCTGTAAAGACCAATAAATTCCAGATAATTTTTTTTTAAAAAAATATTTGGGATTATTTCAAGGTCACAAAATCTGACGGAACATGATTCTGATGATCGGAGTTCCCGGAATGATCTGTCAAAATTTTGTTAAGATTAAAATAGCATGTGTGATTGTTTTTCCTAAAAAAGTAGAATAACTCTTAAATGATTGACTAGATCAGAAATATAAGGTCACTTTTGTGTTTATAATAGAATTTTACCCTAGGCATGACTTAAGTTTAGTCTGCAAAGACCTCCTGTGAGAAAACCCAAAAATGGCATAACCGTAAATAAAATAATAAAATAATGTTATTTTATTTTTCAAATGCTTATAACTCACGAACCGTAACATGGATTGAAAATCCAAGAACACCGCTGAACTCGTGAGTGTATGATTTCTTTATGGAGATACTAACATAGGCCGGTGTGGGCCAACAATGGAAGTTATTTTATGGACATAAATAAAATAATTAAGTAACAATTATTTTATTGTTAAAATCCATAACATCTAAACGGTAACTCGAAATGAAAATATGAGAGAACCGTTGAGTTCTTTGAGTTGTTTTTCCCTTTGGTAGAGCCTAACAATGATCGACCTGGTTTGAGGGTGAATGTTAATAATTTATCAAACTTTTTTAAAGGTATGTTCAGTAAACACGTGGGTGGAATTTTCTACCTTTTGAACAAGGTCTTGGATTAAAAATCTGAGGGAACTATTGAATCTTCAGTGCCGAGATTCACGTAAGGGAGGCTTCACTTAGACCGCAGATGTTCAGGAGATAAAGTTAGTTTTTGAACATTTAAGAGAATAATAAAATAACAAAGTAATTTTATTTTTCCTTCCCCATTCCTCCAATGAACGAGCAGCAGTGGAGGGACTGATGACATGTCAATCCATTAATTGTCATGACTCCTCAATGTTTGTAACCATACTATTGGAATTTGAATGGTTCATTTTTAAAGGAACCTAAAAAAATTCCCAATGGTGTTACTCACCCTCCCCCTATCCTATTTATATGGTGCTCGGGGAGGAGTTTCGGCATGGATTCACCAAGTGACGAAGATATAGCAATGTACCATGACATCAACCACTTGGAGGACGAGGCCAGTTTCAGCGAGTGGTGATGAGAACCACCAAATCACAATCCGACGACAATGACGAAGGAGTTCCATCGATCGTCGTCAGGGAACATCTTGTCCGAGTAAGGGATTTATTTTGAAGTTGTCTTTGATGTGTTGAATTTTCTCTCCCACTTGTTTTCATGTAATACAGAGGGCACTGGCCAATCTAACAAGTACTAAACCCTCCGCTACTTCATTATTTATGTGAAATTTGGGAAATAATTTCCTACTCGATGACAACACAAAATAGCGGGTCGCACTATGACGATGATAGTGTGGGAGAGATGTAGGCGCAGATGAAACCAAGGACAAACACAGGAGCATTACCGGTGACCCGTTGAAGAAATCACTGGTGATCCATGTCCACGGTAGCTGGCAGTGGCCGAAGAAGACTCACAGAAACCGGCTACAGGTGGTGGAATGCAACATGCGACTGCGGGCCATGGTGGTCGAAGGTGGCTGGATGAAGCTGGAAGCGTGGGAAAAGTACGGCGCCCGCAGGCGCTGCCAGCAGAAGTGGTCGTGGTAGGAGGTTGCAGTACAACCGATGTTCTACTGCATTGGCAATACCCATTCGGCCAAATGTATGACCGTTAAATGTGGTGGGGAAGTTCCCCACTGGCTGGAAGTTGGCCCCGCAAGCGTGGGGCGAGTGGGATGCAATGGTCTGCCTTTAGGTGGACAAAACCGGTAGGACCCAGCCAAGAGGGCTGGCCCGCCGGCTTGATGGGACATACCTGTGGCCCAGCGGGATGGACCCACGACCCGGTGCGCCAGTGCATGTGGGCCAAGCCCCCCCTAGCCATCCAGGCCAACCGTGACCCGGGCCCATGAAAAAATCAGGCAGACCCCGAAGGGCCTGACCCAATGAACTGGGCCGACACCCATTGGGCCAGACACGAGCGAAGTCAGGTAGACCCCGGGACCCGTTGCGTCGGGCCAGTTTGACCGAGTTCGATCGAGCTGAGACCCAATCGGTATCAAAATAATGAAACAATCGTTAATGAATAACCGACCGACCGATTGATGCACCATCAATGTCGTTGGAACCCCTGTTGGGAAGCGGTCCCCTTGGAATATTCATTTGGGTCTGACCGAGCCAGGCCGGACCGAGATGCGACCACCCCTCCATTTCACAGAAAGGGATGCAACTAACAGACCAAGCGTTCGATCGATGTTCCATCTATGGTATAAAGAACATTGTTTAAAGGAGGTCCTTTGGAGATACTCTAAGTGACTTTTGAATAATTTTGACGTGTGACCTGGGTTGGATCAGACATGAATCCAATTGGGCCCTTTTTACAAAATTGCTCATATCTCATAGACCAGGCATCTGATTGACGTACCGTCTATCACATTGGGACCTCTATGATGGGGAAGTCCATTGGGTTACCTTTACGTGGGACTTCATACCAGTTGAAATATGACTGATGGATTGAGGAGTGGTTCTCCCAGCATCAAGTGGGCTATGAGCGGGAATCCAGTGGATGGTATTGAGGCGGATGTTGGAGAAAGATCATACAGAGGATAGAACCTAGAGATTCTTTGTGGGTCAACACCGATCATGTGTGGGTCATATTCTGTGTGGGTCAGCACTCAACAATATTGTGTGGGTCAGCACATACCAATCATGTGTGGGTCAAATCCTATGTTGGTCAGAGCTCAGCTATCCTGTGTGGGTCAGTGCATATTGATCCTGGGTGGGTCAAATCATGTGTCGTTCGACGGGGGTTAGAACATATCGATCATATGTAGGTTAGACTCTGTATGGTCAGAAGCATAGACTATCAATAGAATAAGATGATCTAGCTTTACAAATAATCATTCGTACTTCTATACTTATGTCATACCGGGTGCAAATTGAGTTCTTTAGCATTGTGGTAATTTTACCTTCACGGTGTTTCCGTCATGGTGTTACCATTGTGGTACTTTTACCTTCATGGATTTACCTTCATGGTGTTAAATTTGTGGTAATTTTACCTTTGTGGTGTTAACTTTTTGTTACTTTTAACTTCATGGTGTTACCTTCGTGGTGTTACCTTTGTGGTGCTTTTACCTTCATAGTGTTACAATCATTATGTTACCTTTGTGGTAATTTTAACTTCATGGTGTCACCTTTGTGGTGTTATCTTTGTGGTATTATTACGTCAGGGATCAATTGTGAAAATGGATTAAAAGTTAGAGCATTTTGTTTTCTCATGTATGAGGCAATTATATTTTGATAAAGTAGGTATATATATGGGAATATACCTAAGTAGAGTTGATGACTGCTTCTACTTTGTGATTTAGGTCTTTATTTGTGGTTATACTCTTGTGGAACTCTGGGAGACCTTTGGGGGTCTCGAGGTCCCTACTATGTATTGTTATACTCACCCCTGTATGGGCGACACCCGCACCTTGTTGTGTCTTGTTCTGATGATGGACAACATTGATCAAGGCTGAGGGAGATAGGAATGGAGGGTGCTCAGAGGTGGACCATTTGACATGATGTTACTTAGTGAAAACTAATCATTATCTATACCTACCCTTCAAGTAGGATCCACAGTAGATGAACCATGATTTTTACCACTTTTTCTATTGTACATGTAATTTTCAGTTGGGCTTGTATTCTGACCCCTTTATTTTCAGCTTACTTTTTTCTTCAGCAGTTTACTTCATGGTTTTTTATTGTTTTGTTCTTGGATTGTGTGTTTGTATAGGTTAAAAGGAAATTATTTCCCATTATTGAGATATACCTTTTCAGTGCTAGTCCCTGGCCTATGGCCTATGGAAGGTAGGCTTGGGGTTGTCACAACACGAGCCCCGAGAGATGGTTTGCAAAAAAGTGGTATCAGAGGAGTCAGTTCAACTAAAGAATTAGGACTCTAATC
This sequence comes from Viscum album, assembly GCA_963277665.1. Classification (NCBI taxonomy): domain Eukaryota; kingdom Viridiplantae; phylum Streptophyta; class Magnoliopsida; order Santalales; family Viscaceae; genus Viscum; species Viscum album. The sequence goes on along the minus strand of OY728119.1, from coordinate 1,316,661,704 downwards.
ATTCCAATGAGACAATAGTTTTCAGTGTTATGATTGTCGTTCTCAGTTTAGGGAATATTGTGTTGGTGTGGTGGTCGACGTATCCATACACAAGGACCCTAAATTCTGATTTATGACTTGGTGTATGAAAACACTGATTGTGTGTGTGTTAGAATTTTTTTCCTTGGGTTATTTGGAGTCATCTCACTAGGTATAACATAATTAATGTGGAGAACCTGTTCCTTATCAGGATGTTTCCTCTTACATAGCCAGCTTGGATTCTCGAGAGAGTACACAACGATGCCACCGAGCGATCCAGTGTGGATCAGCAAAAAATGCTACCAGTGGACCGTGCATGCCGACTGAGCACATTGCATGAGTTCCAGTTGCATAGACCATCGAGGTTTAGAGAAGAGATAGATCCTCAGGAAACTAAGGAATAGTTGGAGGTTGTGGCTATAGTTTTACACTTAGTTGGGACACCATCAGATCAGATGGTGATTCTAGATGCTAGTCATTATTAGTGTTTGACCATGAGGATGATCCACATGGTGATGAGGCTTTGGTACAAGGACTGTTTCCCGAGATGGTACCTTTAGGTAGTGTGCCAGCTATATCACTACCTATTGGTCACCAGTTACAACCAGTGGTACTGGTTGAGGACACATGTAAGCCTAGTTCCTTACATGTGTTTCACCATCAGATACACATCAGGTATTGAGGCAATCCTGACTCACATGCGGCTAAGGATTGTCTTGAAGATGTGGTTGAGTTACCATCTAGCCAGGGAACCATTTGATCAGATGGTGGTCCTGGTAGAGATCCTTTTACATGGCTCAGCAGGGCGATGACAGGGTTTATATTACCCTGATCGTGTGATGAGGTGACTTTTTTGTGGACATGCTTGAGAACATTCTTCAGATAAGGGGGTATCTTTCCATAAAATGCTAAGGGGTGAGTGATCCCAAGAGCTTGTACAGCTTCTTCAAGATGACATGTCGGTAGCTGAGTATTCATTTAGGCATACCGATCATCTTAGGCACTTGATGAATATGGTACAGTCAACACTTTAGGGCGTGGACCTCTGATCGAGGTGCGTTTAGATACATCTCATCCAACACTTTTCCTCCATGCATTCTTACTTATGTTAGGGTTCTAGAGATAACCTTTGTGGTTGATTTTTTTTGGCTAAGCGGATACAGCCAGTGAATGTTAGTAGTGGGAAAGCAGGAAACTAATGCCATACTCATAGACTTGGGCATGTAATATGTTTCAGGAAGAGTAATTGATTGGAATAGTTGAATCTATAGGGCATCAGATGTGGAAGTGGAGCTAGAAGAGCAGCAATAGGTGGTATACATTTCGACATGTTACAACCACCACCCCAATGTTGTCCCCACCAGTCTGAAGGAGCAGGAGGACAGAGGAAGGGAGTAGATGCATGCGGTCAAGGAATGTGACCCATGGTCTCCATGAATGATTCAAGGTACGACCTATGTCTACTACTATCTACTGTATTAATATACATAGGTACAAATCATTCTTTCATACCAATAATCTTGTTCCAGAACTATATTTTCTTGTTAAACTAAGGACTTCACCCTTATGTCTGGAGATACCTTTGAGAGCATACTCGATAATCATGCTTATGATGATGGTGTGATAAGATCCTTGATATGAGAGTTTTAGTTGGAATCTATTGGTAGAAGATTCGAGGCCTTATAACATTAGTTTGGATATGGACTGCACATCCATAGTTCATACTCAGATTGATCATTTTAGGCAAAAATAATGTAGTATATCTATAGCGTTGGAATTGAGTTTTCCTTGGTCGGTGAAAGGGAAAACCTAGGAATCATAGGATAAAATCATGCATAGGAGGGTACAACCGATCACTCTTGAGTCTTCCAGCCTTACCCTCATTGCAGTTGGTGTTTTGAGTTTTCAGTTCCCAATAGTAGTGGCAGAGTGTGCGGATATATTTACAAAATATGGTTCTAGGACTAAATCCTTGAAGGGAGAGGGTCTTCTGCTTTGGAAGGGTACTACCGAATATTTGTACCTGACTTATCTAGGGTAGTGTCACCCTATTTATCTTTGATGAAGAAGGGGGAGCCTTTCTTATGGATGGGGAAGTGTCATCAGAGCTTTCAAGAGCTGAGAAAGAGACGGACATGTGCCTCGTCTTTAGGTTACCAGAAGAGGGCGTTGGGTAAGTAGTCTACTGCGACACATTAGGGACTAAACTAGGTTGTTCCCTGATGCAGGAGAGGTCAATGATCACCTAGGGCTCATGGCAGTTGATACAACATGAGAAAAACTACGCTACCCATGACCTGGAGTTAGAAACAATGGTCTTTGTGCTGAAGATGTGGTGGCACTACTTGATGGGTGAATACTTTATTGTTTACATTGATCACAAGGGTCATAGGAATATCTTCTCAAAGAAGGACCTGAACCCGAGACGGTTATGATGGCTATAATTCCTCTAGGACAATGACATTGAGATATGCTATACTATGGGGAAGGGGAACATGGTAGCGGAAACACTCAGCAGGAGGTCTGGTCTATAACTACTAAATAAAGAGTTAGAGAAGCTAGTCATGCTATGAATATCCTTCTTGGATAAATATAAAGTGTTTTACAACCAGTCTATGACTTTAAATCCCACAATTCTTCTACAAGTTCGGGAGTCGTAGCTTGGGAGGTTGACTACAAGGCTCGACGTGCTCAAATATCCTCAAGACGATCTCTTGAAATATTTTTTGATGGTTCAGAGAACATCATTATCTTTAGAGGATGGACCATGGTTCCAGTGACCCTTCATGAGGAGGTGTTGATGGATTTCCATACATCCCCTTTAATGGTACACACTGGAGTGGCGAAGATGTACCAGGACCTCTGGCATCAGTACTGGTGGCCAGAGATGAAGGAAGCAGTTACATAGATTGTATCATGATGCCTCACTTGTCAGCAAGTGAATACTGCATAGATCCAAAAAAGTCTTATGCCGACAGGATATGGAGACCCTTGGAGTCTGAGGAGGGGGCCATGTCTTCCTACGAGTCTCAACCCAAAAATGTTTGTGGAGAATTGGCTAGGGTTTCAAGCTATCTCTATGGTTCATTGGACCTTTCTAGATTCTCATCAGAGTTGGTGAGGTGGCGTATCGTCTATCTCTTCCCCCATAGATCCATCATGTGCATAATGTTTTCCATGTGTCGTAGCTAAGGAGATGTGTGCATGATTCATCAAATGATATCTACCAAGGTGAGTTGGACTTTGTTGATGGGTGAAATTTATGTAGTTATCAATGGAGATAGAAGATCGATAGGACCGAGTCCTTTGTGGATGGTCGATCCCTCCGGTGCGAGTTTGGTGGAAGCATGGGAACCTCTAGGAGAGAACATGGGAGTTGGAGCCTCATATTCATGCTCAATACCCTCATTTTCTTGATTTTCCTTTGTTTTGGATTTCGAGGATGAAATGACCTTCTGTTGGGAGAATATAATGACCCATAAATTCCATATAAGTTTTTTTTAAAATTATTTGGAATTATTTCAAGGTCTTGAAATCTGACGGCACACAATTCCAAGGCCCAGAGTTCCAATAATGGTATGTCGAAATTTTGTTAACATTAAAATAGTGTGCATGAGTAGTTTTCTTGAAAAATGGAATAACTCGTAAACGGTTACCCAGATCTGAAATATCAGTCCACCGTGGCAATTAGGATAGTGGGTTTACCTTAGGCACGACTTATATTTTATCGGCGCAGGCCTCCAATGAGAAACCCTGAAAATGGAATAACCATAAATAAAAAAATTAAATAAAGTAATTTTATTTTTCAAAAGCCTAAAACTCACGAACAGTAACTTGGATTGAAAATTTGAGACCATCATTGAAATCATGATGGTATGATTTATTTATGAAGATACTAACATTGGTCGGTGCAGGCCAACTATGGATGTTAGTTTTTGGTCGTAAACAAAATAATTAAGTAACAATTATTTTATTGTTAAAATGCATAACTTCTAAACAATAACTCTGAATGAAAATCCAAGAGTACTATTGAGTTCGTTGGTACATGTTTCCTTTAGGTAGATCCTAACCTCGATTGGCGTGAGTCAAGGGTCAATGTCAATAATTCATTGAACTTTTTTAAAGGTACGTTCAGTAAATTTGTGAGCGGAATTTTCTATCATTTGAACCAGTGTTCAGATTAATAATCTAAGGGAACCATTGAATCCACAATGCCGGGACTCGCGTAAGGGAGGTTTCACTTCAACTGTAGATGGTCGGGAGGAAAATGTAGTTTTTTTTGGACATTTAAGAGAATAATAAAATAACAAAGTTATATTATTTTCCTTTCTACTTTACTCCAATGGATGAGCGAAGGTGGCTAGAGAAACGACATGTCAAGACATTATTTGTATTGACTCCTCAATGTTTGTATCCATACCGTTGGAAGGTTCATTATAAAATTATCCTCGTAAATTCCCAACGGCATTACACACATTCCCCCTCTCCTATTTATATGGAGCTCAGGGAGGAGTGTTGGCACGACATCACTAAGCGTCAAAGATCTGGAAAAGTACCGCAATGCCAACCACATGGAGGATGAGGCTAGTTTCATTGAGTGGTTACGAGCCCCACTGAATCACGAACCGATGACAATGATGAAGGAGTTCAGTCGATCATTGTCAGCAGACGTCTTATTCAGGTTGGGGGTTTATTTTGATGTTGTCTTTGATGAGTTAAATTTTCTCTCCTCTTGTTATCATATAACTCAGAGGGCGCGAGCCAAATGAACAAGTCCCAGACCTTCTTCCGCTTCGTTCTTGATTTGAAATTCGGGAAACAATTTCCAACTCGACGATAACACGCAATAGATGTTCACGCTATGATGGTGATAGCGTGAGAGAGCCGTAGATCAGACTTGAATCTAACATGGACCTTTTTACAAAAGTGCTCATATCTCACAGATCGGGCATATGATCGACATACCGTCTATCACATTGGGACCTCTATGATGGGGAGGTCCTTTAGGTTACATCTACATGGGACTTCATGATATTTGAAATACAACCGATGGATTTAGGAGCAGTTCTCCCCGAACCATGTGGGCTATGAGTGGGAATCCAATGGCTGGTAGTGAGGAAGAGTTTGGAGACATGTCATACAGAGGCTAGTACATAGCAATACTATGTGGATCAGCACTAATCTTGTGTGGGTCAGATCCTATGTGGGTCAGCACTCAACGATCTTGTGTGGGTCACTGCATACCGATCCTATATGGGTCAGATCCTATGTGGGTCAGCACTCAGCGATCCTATGTGGGTTAGCACATAATGATCATATGTGGGTCAGATCCTGTGTGGGTCAGAGGGGGTTTGTACCTATCATTCCTGTGTGGGTCAGACTCCATATGGTTAGCAGTGATCATCTCGACTAAATAAGATTATCTAGTTTTATGACTAATCATCCATACTTCTGTACTTATGTTATACCTAGTGTGATATGAGTCCTTACCTTTGTGGTACTTTTACATTCGTGGTGTTACCTTTGTGGTACGTTTACCTTCATGGTATTTCCTTTGTGGTACTTTTACCTTTGTGGTGTTACCTATGTGGTACTTTTACCTTTGTAGTGTCGCCTTCGTGCTGTTACCTTCATGGTGTTACCTTTGTAATATTCTTCTCTCATGGATCAATTGTGAAAATGGATTAAAGGTTGGAGCCTTTTGTTTTCTCATGTATGAGGTGAGTATATTTTGATAACATAGGTATATGTATGGGCATATACCTAAGTAGAGTTTATGAATGGTTCGTGCATTGTGATTGAGGTCTTTATTTGTGATTATTCCTTTGTAGAAGTCAGGGAGACCTTCAGGGGTCTTAGGGTCCCCAATGAGTATTGTTATACCCACCCCTGTATGGTCTAAACCCGCACCTTATTGTGTCTTGTATAGACGATGGACATCGTTGATTGCGGATGAGGGAGCCAGGACTGGACGAAGCTCAGAGGTGGACCATTTTACATGACTTGACATGGTGACTACTGATCATGAGTTGTACCTACCCTTCAGGTATGATCCACAGTGGAAAATCCAGGAGTAGTTTCTTTCTTTCTATTTTACTTGGACTTTTTCATTTGGGCTTGTATTCCAAACCCTTTATTTTCAGCACAATTTTTACTACAACAGTTCACTTCATGGTTTCTTCTTGTTGTGTTCTTAGATTTTTTATTTGTACAGGATTAAAGGAAATTCCTTACTATGATAGATTTATGCCTTTCTGGTGCTATTCTCCAACCCTTGGCATATGGATGGCGGGATTGGGTTAGTCATAACATGGGACATGGAGGACGGGTGATGATAAAATTAACTCAACAACTTGTTTTATTTGGTCCTGAATCCAATGAGATCTAGGTGAGGCTTATTCTTGTGCATACATTTGATTTCATACAAAATCAATTGAATATAGTTGGTCATGGGAAATAACATGGCATGAGACCACTATTGGAAGGATTTTATGATTTTAGAGTATAGTGAAATGTTGTGCTCCATGGGCTCCCCATCCTCTAACACGAACACCAGATGAGGAAATAGAAATCAACTAGCATAGCCTATTTAAAGCATTGAGGTATTCATGATAAAGAGTTCTCTACTACATTTCAACTTTTGGATGTTGGGAAACCGAGAGAGATTCCATGTCAATTTGGAATTTCAACCATTTTATTACCCTTACAAGATTTTTATATTTATCATACGGTAATACTTTGGTTTTCAAATGATGAAGAGTCTTCCATAAGTTGAGGGAGATGTCGTGAATTCAATCTTCTGCCATCAATTCCAGATTGTGATCTTGAGAATTTTCCAATGGCCAGAAAATGAATGGTATCCCCCTTTAGCCAATTATTTTATCATGTTCAACATATCTTCCTCTTCATTCACTAAAGGTTTCTCCACTTGGTTTGACCAAAGTGGATGCTCTATTTTAGAAAAAAAATGACACAAGGGAGGTTCAGAGAATGATTTTTCTCTTAATATGTCTTCTGGTTGAGAAATTATTTCACCCGTTAATGATAAGGCATCAGACATGACTGGCCTTATGTTGGAATGTTCCTCGAGATAAGTGGGATTTATTATCACTAAATTTTCAATTATAGAATTATCATGACAATGTGAAAAAATACCGCGAAGAGGAATTTAGTGGAAAATTCCATCATGGGGAGGAAAATCATGGTTGATTACAATAAAAGATAAATCCTGATTAAACATGGTCTTTTGGCCACACAGAGGGCTGTCATGGATCTCGTCCAAAGATAGGATCTCTTGATTGATTGAATATTCATAAGCCAAGCCTTCATGATGATGTGTACGAAAGAGAACTTCATAATTACTGCTAACACTCCCATAATTTGGTAATTAGAGGGTAGGATCTTGAGCTTCAACAGATAAATGTCTGATGGATTCAAGAACTCTAGCATTAAGAGATGTAATATTGTAGTTTGACTCTTGATTTTCCAACCGTGTTTGGTGATACACATTATGTGATGTTATCTTACACTTATTTCTTTCCACATTCTGGGAGAAGTGGTTATCATGGGAAGGTGTATGTGCCAGCCTTGGGGTGGTCACCAGAATGGACCAATTACCTCCAATTGGAAAGGGTGTATTTTCATGAGCCTATTTTCCATATGATATGGTGGAGTATGCCCCATGGCCCTTCTGGACTGGAATAGAGTTATGTATCTACTTTGTCATGGAATACTGATGTGTCATCCCAGGTGTGGGGATAGATTTATGTGTTTGTTCCTCTGATACTGCTGAAGTTTTTTTATAATATTCTGTCATGCTTCCAGAATATCGACAATAATTTGTGTCTTCCCTTTCACCATTGATAAGATATGCTTGGTGACTTCAACAACCTGAACATGAATATAAGTCCATTACATATCTATATTAGGTGTATGTTCCTTCTCTTTTCCTCATTTTCCTATCAATGGGTATCAACAGTACTCATGTATGGGGGCAGAGAGTTGGGTCTACCCCATATTTTTTGTCAGAGCTTTTCAACTGAATTCTCCATGTGCTGCCCAACGAGATTATTGGCATGATTGATTAACACTGGTAGGTGTAGGTGCCTCATGTCTATTTTCAACAATTATTGTTGATGGTCATTCTTCATTACTGTAAGACAAGACTACTAACAGAATTGGTGATTTTAAGCATGTTTATGTTCATGTTTACCAATTTCCACCACATTAGATTGGCAGGATTCTATAAATTTAGTCAGAAAAGACTTTAAACTGGTTAATAATTTTTAAATAGGTGTAGATTTCTTTTCATGTTACTCCATTGGATTTTTCTGGAAGGATTGGTGGGTCACTTCCAAATGAGTATGTTGGGAAACAAAATTAGGACGAAAGGGTGTTTGTGCCCATTCATTGTTCTCCATAAAGTTAGTTTGATGGACTTCTCCGGAGGAGTTAGAAGTAAGAAACTACTCCCTATTGACCAATAATTGTCCCTGGTAGTTCATCTTGCATTCCTAGGTCTGAGAGACATGATCCGAATGTCTAGAGGAAACACCCCCATCATGTTGGTGGTTCACTACCGCACGATTCTACTGGTAGATATTGTTAGTGAGAGTCCTCAAGAACAACCCTTGTATCGTTGAATTGAGGCCCTGAGTGACCTATAGATCCACCTCCCTATAGTATGAGAGGGATTGGTTGTTGTGTTCTAGATATAACGACCTAAAACTATTGAAGACGGTTGTTGGAACCGTCAGCTTCTTGAACATCGTTTATCATTGGTCGGGTAATTGAGGACTGATATTAACTCGAAGAGCCTATTAGGCAGCCTCCAAAGTTGTGATTATACCATGATAAGGGTACTCCCTTACTAGTACATTGGAGACCAAACATTGAAGATGCTGGGTGGGTGATGGCGTCCTTCCCGTGGATGCGGATCCATCTTGAGAAGTGGCTGGAAAGTTCACAGATGTCATCTTGAAGAAATCCATTTTGGACTAAAGGGAATTATAAGAAAAACTAAGAAAAATAATAAACATCAATAGAGATACTTGTTTTAGATGGATACATTCATGATTTATTCCTTTTTATCACCTTCCTTTATCAATTTATAGGTGCCTGATAGGTGGGTAACATTATTAACTTGGTTAAGGATACACGTTAGGTTCACCATTTTTGTTTCACATTTCCTTGAAACGTGTGTTTTAGTTTTAAGAATCACTGCTTCTAGGAGGATTAAATTTGATTTATTCATGTAAATGGAAACTTACAATAGTTATTTATCCAAAATAGATCTGCTTTCTAGAGGCAATTGTTCATTATGTTTGAACATTACGATACTTAAAAATGTGCATTGGTCGAGATGATGTAAGGTCAGACTCATCACACCCTTTTAGGGGGAATTATTGCCTACTCTGGGACTCTCCTTATAAATTAAAGATAATCTCTTGAATCCTTATTTATTCACCATGTATAACATACATTTCCCATGGAATTTTCAATCAGTTATTAATAGGTGTAAAATTTAAAATCATCTGTTTGTATTCAAGGTTATTTATTAATGGAAATATTTTTATGTATTCTAGGTTCTCCATCAATGGTATCCTCTCATATACTATTTAATGATTCTTTTAATCATAGTTATGATGATACTGGTTTTTAATCCACTCAATGGGGAACTCTGGAATTTATTGTCATCCTGGGAGATGAAGGTTTGTTATGATATTGGGATCGTACCCATGAAATGGGATACCTACGTATCCTTGTGAAAGGAATCATAACCCTTGTAGTTCTGTGCCGCTTAATGGGACACATCATACCTTTAGGGTGATGTGATAAGGACCTAACCATATAGTTTTATGTCATGTGGTATGGAAATCTACGTGAAATGTGCTTAGTGAATGTTTGGTGTGGGACTTACGCCTAAGCAGCCCATGGAACTTGGAAATAATATGGGTTTCCAAGTAAGATTAGACCATATTGGGAATATTGCCCAAAGAGAACATGGTTGATTTGAAGTGTTGGGTTTGAACCTCATGGAGGATTCCTACGTATCCCATGTAGATGGGAATCAAATCCCACAGAGTTAGATGAGTCTCATAGGAGAGTATAGTCCTTTGAGAGAAATGAGTTTCGACTTACATCATGAAAATGATGACTTAGTGATTTTGGGGGCTTAATTTGGGGCTTATTCCTAATGAGCATGCCCAGATTAAGGGAATTAGAGTTGGATTTTTGAAGAGTATATCCAGTTAGCTCAGGCCTTGACAAGGCTTCCTACGTATCTGGGATTGAATGGGAATCAGAGTTCTCGTAGTTCAAGTGATTTGTAAAAATGTTGTGATCATGACAAATCTCTATGCCCACATGAGTCATGCTCGGTTTGAGAAACAAGAGGATGCATAAGATTCAACCAATACACCTACACTTTTCCTTCTTATTTGGTGGAAAAGTGCACACCTATGACGGCGACGGTGGATGAGGGCGAGGCGACGAGGCCTCCCTATGTTCTCTTTACATAGGACAAGGGTCCAATGAAAGGAAGGAGGGATAAAGGATAGGGGCTTACACTAGGATGGATACCCTAAAATTGATCCTGGTATTGGAGGGAAATATTTCATTCTCCTGAATGGAATATAAATTGTGAACTCTAGCTTCCCTACTAGTGACATGATGTTCCAAATATTTGAGAAGGGAGAGCTCGGGACCCCAACCCTAATCTTCCTAACTAGGAGCTTCCCAACACTATTCCTGGGAGAAAGGTCCATATGACTGCAGATATACAAACCCAAAGAGACTCCATGAATCATAACCCCACTTTGAAACAAATGTGTGAATCCTCTAACTGCGGAAATACAAACCCAAAATAAGAGACATGTTGATGTGCCTTTTTCATGTGTTTGATAAGTGAGGAGGTTCTGGTGGAGGCTTCAACTTAGTCCCTTTTAGATAAGGGAGCCAAAGAAGGATATAAAAATCCATGAATGTCTTTAAAGAGGGTAATTATGTTGGTATGTAGGCCTTACAACACACTCTATCGTGTAGGTACATTGCGAAAGTGTGCGGTGTAGGTACCACGTGTTGCTGCGCCACATGGCTGTACCGCATAGGTACGCCGCACAGGTGTGCCATGTAGGTTTGTATGATGATTGAAGAATATGATTCACATAGGGGAACAAAGACTATGTAAAATATTGTAAAATACATTCAATACATTCTTTATCCCGTTTAATTATCTATTCTCTTGTGTTTTAGAGAGGTACCTAAGATAATTTGAGGGATCTGGATGAAAGAGCTACGCAATGGGAGCTTCAGGGAGTCATTCAACTTTTTTAGTCATTTAAATGGGGAGCCCAAGGGTCCTATTTATTTGGAATTATTGGAACTAGTCTAAGGGATTTTGTCTGTGTAGGCCTTCGGCATATCTCTTCCCCGTAGGGGTGTAGAAATTATTTTGTCGCGCAGGTCCTCCATGCAAGTCCTCCGTATAGCTTTTCCATGTTGGTCCCTTTGTATAACTTCTCCATCTTCCTAGGGACATAACTTTGATCCATAGGTCAATTTAGGCTCCGTGACCAGTCAAAGAAAGGACTTGAAGAGCTATACACTTATTGAGGTGGTAAATACACCATGTCTTCTCAAAAAAACTCAGATATTTAATTTAATGTGTCGACAGCTTTTCATCATCAATATTGGAAATCCACTTCCTATTCATGGATGGGGGAATCATTCCACTTATCCATTGGTATGGAGTAGTATTTTGGCACATATAAATGAATCATTCCTCTTCTTCCTTCATGGTGAAAACATATTTACTCATACTTGTCTTTTGTTTTCTATGTGAGAATCATATCATCACTCTACGGAAAAGTGCATGGAACACATTTCATGGTGTCTACAATGGGATATAATGATGTTATTATATCATCATGGTTAAATAATATTTGAAGGTTTTATAGAAATAAATAAAATGAAAATTCATAATTAAGGACTACATATCTATTTCAGATAACCCCTATAGGTTTACACCTAATGCCTTCTTGGGATGGTTTAATAATCAAACTAAAGCATCTAGGGTGCAGGGAGGAAATTGAGGAAGATATTTGGATATATCTTGGCCAAACGCAAGTGGTTTTCAAGTGTGAGAAGGATGGTAATGGGATATCCTTTTATAAGTGTTGAAAAGTGCCAACTTTGAAATTACTTTGAAATAATTAATTTAAAATTAAACATACAGATGTGATGAAAAGTGGTTTTCAAAAGAGAAAATGTTTATATGTATAGAAAGTTTTAATATAAAATATCAAAATTAATTTGATTCCAATGAACTAAATTTTATTAATCAAAACATAAATAAACTAATACTACTTTTAAAAAAAATAAGTCATGATAGAACTTTTTAAATGATTTAAATGAAAAGGAAATTTTTTACAAAAATCATTATTTTTTACTATTCATTGAAAAATATATCTTTTTTAAAAATTATAAAAAATTCATCCTAAGATAATGATTACATGTTGATTTTAACACCCCAATCTTTCATGATACGCTTATCTTTCAATAATGCTATAGATTGCATTTCACGCAAGTTCGAGATTCTAACACACCGCGACCAATCAAAGTAGCCGTTTTGAATAGTAATACCCACATTTTGAAATTATATAAATTTTATATTTCAAAATGGAATTCATTTTTTTATTTGGAATATTGAAATTATCCTATGTTTAATTTTTTGTAATTTTCTAAGAACTTCCAATTTTTTATGAAAAGTGAAAAATACATAAAAACAAATTTTTAGTAAAAATAATTTATAATGATAAATTATACTATTGAGTGGTTTTAATGTATAATTATAATACATTTTTTACCATTTTATCCAATGGTGGTCATTAGAATTAATTTCACTTTGAAATTGGACATAAACAATTGCCAATCTTTTGATATATATTGTTTCTTAAAAACACGCTATTTGTTGTGACAGCGGGAATTAATTATAAAATTAATTAATGCAACTTATATGTTTGGAATTTTTTAAAATAGACATCATTTTTGAATTCGGAATATCAATTATATCTTAGGGTGAAAGTTTGGTATTTTTCTGAAAAACTTCAATTTTTGATGAATAGTGAAACCACTAAGTGGTAGTTTAAAAACTAATTTTTCTTGTAAATGAAACATTGCCACTTCTATGATTTGATTTTCAAAACTCCAACATAAATGGTTGGAATTAGGAAGAAAAATTTGGTTCAATGGGAATAAAATAATTTTTTTGGTGAATAGAAACTTTTAAGTTTTATTAATCGCGATTAAAGGTAATTAGTGAAATTTATGTTAAAAATGACATTATAAAAATATGAAAATTCCCTTACACTTGTCCTACCCTTATTGGATGAGTCATGGCCGACCAATCCAATCCATGGGTCAACTTGGGGACCCCATATAGCCACTTGGGTAAGAAAATGACATTAATAACTTTTTATTTAAATTAAAATTAAATTGTCACAAACATGTGTTGTTTTACTAGAACAATTATTACATGGGGTTATATAAGCTAAAATTTAGAATATAAATATTAATTGGAAATCTAATAATATTTCCTACATCATGGTAATTTTTTTATAATTTTTAGACATTAAATAAATTAAATTATGTATGACACCATGATGACGCAGCGATTACCTCGTTAATTAACAATTTAAATAAAATAAAAAGATAATGTCCAATCTAAGACATAAACTTGTAAAAAACCTATTGTATGAGTATATTTCGAACCCTAATCACCTTATCCTCGAAATATATAATTTTGGGACCTTTGAAATCTGAAAAGCACTTCATGACAATGCAACATTTCATTACTTTCCAAGAGTGCCCCTCCTCTCCTCTTATAAAAGGCCCCCACCTCTACCACCTTATTTACACTGTCAAGCCATTTGGATCAGCCAAAATCTGCCCAAATACTCACTAAAAATCCCTCTATTACTCCTATAAGCCTCACATTGGGTATAAGTCTTCCCAAGGAAGCCTTTGGCTCAAATCAAAAAGAGTCACCTGATTTTAAGGTAATGTTTTCTCTTTTGTTCTTTTGTTTTATTTTGCTTCTCCAACCCCTTAAAATCTGTTTATTCCATTATTTTTTAACAACAACAGTATATTAAAAATACTAGGATGTTTTTATGAAATGGTTTTTATTTACACTTACACACACCTTCGTCTAATGGTTAGAGAACATACTGTTTTTATGGGTGGTGAATTACTGCCCCACGAAACAATGATTGTGCAATATTCTTTTAACACCTCTCATGGTGGAAATTATGATGACACTATTTTTATATATGATATATATTATGTTTCTGTTTTCCTTATTATTATATATTTTTCAGTTATGGCATACCTTTATGATTTCCATTATGGGTAAACGCGATAATTTAATTTTAAGAAGTGCAGGCTACTACCCCCTCAAAGTGATTTGAATCGTTAATGCCATATGTGGGATGTATAAAGGATTGAATCAATGATATTATACATTATATTATACTGGAATTATATTATTCCTTTATATAATTATAATTTCATTCCCTTAAATAAGAAATAGAAATGAAAGTAGTATTCATGCGTACGTACGGCTTACCGTCTCCATGAACAGTGGATTTCGTTTCTTACATTTAATGTTATAAAATATTATAAATGCATGTATATACTGGCTATATATGATATATATGATGTCTACATCATGAATATAATTCTGGATATAATGGATATTTCACCACATGAACAACTTGTAATTATATGAAGTTTATTTTTGACTCAAGTACCAAAGATCGAAAAAATGACCGTTATTAACTTCAATAATCACATAATGTTCTTAAAATAGTAATAAATGATATAAAAGGAATAATGAACTTGAAAAAGTTTCTTTAAATACTTTAAATAAACTCTAGTTTATTATTCATGAGGTTAAAGAATGGTCGAGTGAAGTCAGACACGAGGTAAGGGAACTTCTTAACCCAATTTCTATTCTTTGGGTTAATCTCTTACTTTCAAATTATGTCATGATATTATTATGTCCTATCTGGTATTTATACTTTATTTATGTGTAAATATAGTGAATACACATAATAGATCTATTTTATTTAAAAAATGATCTTTTTAAGGGACTTTGTCTCAATCTCATTTCATTGAGGCATAATTTGTTTTATACACAAATTTCTTTTATACGGTGTGTAAACCCCTTTGACTTTTTTGTTTTTTTTAAAATAAATATTTTTATACGAAGTGTTTTACTAAATGGAAAAATGGAATGAATTTTTTGTTGTACGTATGCGGAGACAACTACTTCTCCGCTTCCATGACCATTATTTGAGTTTCGGCTTCCTCTTCAAGCCATACTTTTTTTTAAATGAAAAATAAATACAAAGTATTAATTTTCCTTTACTTTTGTATTGAAAATGGGTTTGAATGTGTTTTTATTATATCAATGTGTTGTATTGATATCTTGTGATTGAAATGTGGAAATGTTATGTTTCTTTTATTCATGTTTTATGTGATACGATTATGTTATGGTTTACGATATGTTTAAACATATTCATATGAGGAATGCATTGGACTTAATAAGTGACGGGTGGAGCCCGCTATAGCTCCTCGGTGCATAGGCAGGTCTCATGAGGCAAACTAGTGTCTTTGAACAAGTCCTTTATAAAATCTTATTTGTAGTCTTGGCACGAGGCCTTGGCTACGATGTTATGATAGTATGGCATTATGCATTCCATTATTATGAATGTGATTATTGATATTGCATGAGATTATTCGACAAGTAGAATATCCATGTGAAGATGTTAATGGAATTATCTCATTTTACATTTTCCATATTATGTTGAAGTTCATGTTTAAAAGGCTTTTGTTTTAGTTATACATTGCATTAAATGATTATGTTTATTTATGTAAGCTTCCGCTAAATTGTTATCCTTACTGAGCATCTAAGCTCACCCCTTTCAATGTTGTATTTTTTTCAGGATGTGAAGAAATATTTTATGACTGACCTGCAGGGATAGAATGAGGGGACATGGGTGTGGACTATAGAGACTATGTTATTGTAGTTTTTCACTTTATTATGTAATGTAACATTTATGAACGTATCTAGTGTTTCCAAGGCTACTAAACAATTCGGTCTTTTGAGACTTGATCTTTTGTGATAATGCCAATGTTACACAATAATGCACCAACTCTTGGTAACTAGGGTCGGGGCGTTACAGTTTGTATCAGAGGCAGTTTATTACTAACCTTGGAAGCTATATTTAGATAAACTATGAATGGAGCACATATCCTTAATATAGACTTTGAGGATTAGTATAGAATAACTTCCTATAATTTTGGTATTATAGAGATTTTGTGAGATTCCCGAGCAATACATCCCTGTCAAGATACGAGCAGGTAGAGGCGGCTCTGTCACAGATGTACCTAGGGGAAAACCCCGAAAAAACCACTTTGAGATAGACTCGAACATGAAATGGAGCATGACAATGAGACTTGCTGCACTCTTGGTTACGACACTCCTGGGGGATATGCTTAGGATAATTATTATTTTATTTACCAACTATTATGAAAGGTTTATAAGTATATACTTCCTCAAAGAATTTTTTAATGAGAATGGATTATATCCATAAATAGTTCAATTTATGTTAAGTGTTTTACAAGTATGGAATTATGTATTTTGATTCATAAACTAATATATTTTATGCCATTGTTTAGAAATGTCCCCTTGTGGGAGGAATAGAAACTGTATCAATGCACGCACTCCACGTAGGGATTTCCCTCCTACTCAAGATAATTATAGTGGAGTTGGAGATACAATTGGTGATGATCAACTTATCACCATACTGGGACAACTCACTCAGGTTATGAATAATAACCTTACTCGTATGGAGCACCCTGATCTGCAACATGTAGGACCAATGTTAGACCGCTTCATAAGGAAACAACCAACAACATTTAATGGGGGTACAAATCCATTAGTAGCTGAGCAATGGATAAACTCTTCAGAGAAAATATTCCACGCCTTGGGGAGTAGGGAAAGGGAAAAGGTTATCATGGAAGTTTACCGCCTCACTGGAGATGCTGATCAATGGTGGTCATTGATTCAAAACATAAAGGAAGATTATGATGTATCAAATATGGAATGGAGAGAGTTCAAAGAGTATTTATTAGAAAAATACTTTCCCCGTGACCATCGAGAAATATGGAAAGGCAATTTCTGAGTCTGAGGCAGAAGGAGGATCAGAATGTAGCAAAGTATGAGTCTAACTTTACACAGTTAGAGAGGCATGCTGCAGATTATATACGTAACCCAAGAAGTAAGATTGATCATTTCTTTGATGGGTTAAAAACATTTCTCTGTCGAGCATTGGTATCACAATCTTTCTCAACATACGAAGATATAGTCTCGTGTGCTATCAAGACAGAAAAGGAATTCTCTAAATCTTATGACAATAAAGTAAAGAAAGAGAAGAAGAGAACGGTGGAACAAGAGACAGATAAAGGGAAAAAGGGAAAGAATGATTTTCCATTATGCGATAATTGTGGGAAGAATCAACCTGGTAATTGCCTAAAATGAATGAGAGTTTGTTATAAATGTGGAGAAAAAGGTCACCATGCTTGTGATTGCAAGGGAAAGAAAGAGGCTATCAATGTTAAATGCTACAATTGTAAGGAAATGTGGAATTATGCAAATGAATGTCCTAAGCATCAGGGAAACATACCTCAGAAAAGGCACAGGGATCAAGGCCAATCATATTCTATTACTACAGTTGAAGTGGAATAATTAATGTATTGATGCTTTTGGACTCAATGATTATATTATTGTTATAAGAATAATGTATATATATATGGATTGCACTATAGTACTTTCTGTTTTCATTATGGTTTTAATATGATGAAGGTAATCATATTTTTTTTATGTGAAAATAAGAGAAACTTTACATTGTTTGAGGAATCTGATGATACAATTGATTTTGGAAATTAGAGACATTTTAGAGAAATTATTGACAGAGCTATTTTGGATAACTATAAAGTTTGGAATGGATTATGTTGATCTTTGGATAGTATTGTTTAAGGTTAAAACATTTTTGAAGATTATTTTTGGAATATTATAATACTATAGTTTTAGAAATGGACAACCTACAGGTCGGGGGATAACCCGTTATGTTGGACAAAGCTTCAGGAATCGAACCCACAACCATAGTGTGATAGTCCATTATTACCTACAACTAGCCTACATGAAGTCCCTAGTTATTACAAAATAGTTTTCCAAATCTAAATGGTATGTTTTAATATTTAGAACCATATAAAATTAGGATAAATAGAATATTTTTGAGTTCTATTACCTTTTGGAGTGAAGGATGGGTTTGTGGTAAAAATTTATTAAAGAATGAAAGTCTACATGAAAAGTAAGTATATTTCCTTACGTTCTTAGTAAATATCTTGAATAAATTCCTCAACATTAGGAATGGTAACTTAAAACAAAAACGTTTCTGGTTAACTTTTCCAACTGGGGATTCAATGACCGTTTAACCAATCACAAGTTTGTGATTTTCTTGTGGTTAACTTTATCCTAATCCTGTTTTCTACAACTCTCTATCAGACCTTGATGATTTTTTTCTTCCATATCTATATTTTCATAGAATACAAGTATGGGATATCTCGGGTGACCTTTGTACTTCTCTCTCTTTCTTTTAATGTTATAATTTTATTAAACTTATTTCCGATGTGGGTTTTCCACAAAGGTATTTTCTATTTTAAACCTTTTATTTTCTAAGAAAATTTTCATATTGAGAGGACAAAATTTATTGAAGGAGGGGAGAATGTAACACCCCAATCTTTAATGATACACTTCTCTTTCAATAATGCTATAGCTTGCATTGTATGCAAGTCTGAGATTTTAACACACCGCGACCAATCAAAGTAGCTGTTTTGAATAGTAATACCCACTTTTTGAAATTATATAAATTTTATATTTCAAAATGGAGTTAATTTTTGTATTTGGAATATCGATTATAGCTTAGGGTGAAATTTTGGTAATTTTCTGAAAAACATCAATTTTTGATGAATAGTGAAACCACTAAGTGGTAGTTTAAAAAGATAATTTTTCGTGTAAATGAAACATTACCACTTCTATGATTTGATTTTAAAAAATCCAACATAAATGGTTGTCATTATGAAGAAAAATGTGGTTCAATGAGATTAAAATAATTTTTTTGTGAATAGTAACTTTTAAGTTTTATTAATCACGATTAAAGGTATTTAGTGAAATTTAAGTTAAAAATGACATTATAAAAATATGAAAATACCCTTACACTTGTCCTACCATTATTGTAGGAGTCATGTACGACCAAGAAAATCCATGGGTCAACTTGGGGCCCCATGTAGCCACTTGGGTAAGAAAATTACATTAATAAATTTTTATTTAAAGTAAATATAAAATTGTCACAAACATGTGTTGTTTTACCAAAAAAATTATTACATGCGGTTATATAAGCTAAAATTTCGACTATAAATATTAATTGGAAAGATAAATGTATTTCCTAAATCATGGTAATTAGTTTCAAATTTTTAGACATTAAATAAGTTAAATTATTTATGACACCATGATGATGCAGTGATTACATCATTAATTAACGATTTAAATAAAATGAAAAGATAATGTAAAATGTACAACATTAACTTGTCAAAAACCTATTGGATGAGTATATTTCGAACCCTTATCACCTTAGACTTTAAATATATAATTGTGGGACCTTTGAAATCTGGAAATCACTTCATGATAATGTATCATTTCAATACTTTCCAAGAGTGCCCCTCCTCTCCTCCTATAAAAGGCCCCCACCTCTACCACCTTATTCACACCATCAAGCCATTTGGATCACCAAAATCTCCCCAAATACTCACTAAACTTCCCTCTATTACTCTATGAAGTTTCACTTTGGGCAGAAGGCTTCCCAAGGAAGCCTTTGCCTCAAATCAAAAAGAGTTACCCGATTTTAAGGTAACGCTTCTCTTATGTTCTTTTGTTTTATTTTGTTTCTCCAACACATTAAAATCTTTTTATTCCATTATTTTTTAACAACACCAGTTTATTAAACATTATAGGATTTTTTATGAGAATTATTTTATTTACACTTACGCACACCTTCATCTAATGGTTTAAGAACATAGTGTTTCTGTGGGTGGTGAATTACTACATCACGAAATGATGATTTTTCAAACTTCTTTTAACACCTCTCATAGTGGCAATTATGATGAAAATATTTTTATATATGATATATATTATGTTTTTGTTTTCCTCATTATTCAATATTTTTCATTTATGGAATACCTTTATGATTTCGATTATGGGTAAACGTGATAATTTCATTTTTGGAAGTGCGGACTACCGCCCCCTCAAAGTGATTTGAATCGTTAATGCCATATGTGGGATGTATAAAGGATGGAGTAAATGATATTATACATGATTTTATACTGGAATTATATTATAATTTTATATAATTATAATTTCAATCCATTAAATATGAAATAGAAACGAAAGTAGCGTTCATGCGTACATACGACTTACCGTCTCCATGAATGGTGCATTTCATTTCTTACCTCTAAATGTTATGTAATATTATAAATTCATGTATATACTCGATATATATGATATATATTATATCTACATCATGAATAAATTTTTTTATATAATGGATATTACACCACATGAACAACTTGTAATTAAATGATGATTATTTTTGACTCAAGTACCAAAGATCGACAAAATGAACGTTACTAACTTAAATAATTACATAATGTTCATAAAATGATAATAAGTGATATAAAAGGAATTATGAACTTGAAAAAGGTTCTTAAACAAGTAGAAATTAACTCTAGTTTATTATTCAGGAGTTTAAAGAATGGTCGAGTCAAGTCAGACACGAGGTAAGGGAACTTCTTAAACCAATTTCCATTCTATGGGTTAATCTCCTACATTCAAATTAGGTCATGATATTATTATGTCCTCTCTGGTATTTATACTTTTTTTATGTGTAAATATCGTGAATAAACATAATAGATATATTTTATTTAAAAAAATGATCTTTGTAAGGGACTTCGTCTCAATCTCCTTTCATTGAGGCATATTTTGTTTTATACACAACTTTCTTTTATACGGTGTATAAACCCCTTTGACTTTTATGTTTTTTTAAAAAGGAATATTTTTATACGAAGCGTTTTACTAAAAGAAAAAATAGAATGTTTTTTTGTCATAACTATGCGGAGACAACAACTTCTCCGCCGCCGTAACCATTATTTGAGTTTCAGCTTCCTCTACATGCCATAATTTTTTTAAATGAAAAATAAATACAATATTTTAATTTTCCGTTATTATGGTATTGAAAATGGTTTTGAAAGTGTTTTTATTATATCAATTTGTTGTATTGATATATTGTGATTGAAATGTGTAAATGTTATGTTTCCTTTATGCATGTTTTATGTGATACGATTATGTTATGGTTTATGATATGTTTAAACCTATTCATATGAGGAATGCATTGGACTTAATAAGTGACGAGTGGAGCCCGCTATAGCTTCTTGATGCATCAGTAGGTCTCACGAGACAAACTAGTGTATTGGAATGAGTCCTGGACAAAATCTTATTTGTAGTCTTCGCACAAGGCCTTGGATATGTGGTTATGATAGTTTGGTATTATGCATTCCATCATTATGAAAGTGGTTATTGATATTTCATGTGATTATTCGACCAGTAGAATATCCATGTGAATAAGTAAATAGAAATATCTCATTTTACTTTTTCCATATTATGTTGAAGTTTATGTTTAAAAGGCTTTTGTTTTAGTTATACATTTCCTTAAATGTTTATGTTTATTTATGAATGTTTCCGCTAAATTGTTATCCTTAATTAGCATATGAGCTCACCCCTTTCAATGTTTTATTTTTCTCAAGATGTGAAGAAATATTTTATGACTGACCTACAGGGATAGTATGAGGGGATATGGGTGTGGACTATGGAGACTATGTTTTTGTAGTTTTTCACTTTATGATGTAATGTAACATTTGTGAATGTATCTAGTGTTTCCAAGGCTACTAAACTATTCGGTCTTTCGAGACATCATCTTTTGGGATCATGCCAATGTTACGCAATAATGCACCGACTCTGGGTAACTGTAGTCTGGGTGTTACATTGATTTCAAAAATAAATTTTATTTTTTAGATATATTTTCTAAAAGTGTAAGAAATTAATTTTATTATTTGTTTGCAAAAAGTTAATAAAAATATATTTGGAGAAAATACTATTTTTGAATCATATAAAGTCTTTAATAAAATTTATGTACTTTTTATCTATATTTTTTCTTTAAATAAGACTGTTATTCTTAATTTTAAAATTTCATTATTCTTATTCATTCCACCATGTTTAATGAATAGGTTATTATAGTTATTTTTAAAATACTAATATTAATAGTATTATGTGGTTTATTAAAACTAAATTTTATAAGTAATGAAAGATATCAATGAATCTAAATTTTTCAAAAAAACATTTCTTAAAAGTTTATGGTGTTACATGGATAAAACTTTATGATCATAATCCTCCTTCATGATTTTAGTGTCCTTATGTAAAAAAAACCATTTTCCTTTTTGGTCCCATACTCTTGGTGATTGCGTGATTCCCATGTCCCCATGTAATCAATGACATTATTATGGTCATGGAACCTATAAATAACAATAATTCTATTCTATAATGGGGTAAATGTTTTATTTTTTATGAAATATTTCGACTCCTAAAATTCAAATTGCATATGAAGAAATTACATAGGTAATTTTAAAGAATGAGATATATAAGAAATAAAGAATACTACCATAAATATCCTTTAAAATCACATCATGTGGATCACAATGTGTGTATCCCCTTAATTGAAGGATGTTTTCAAGGATCCTACACAGATTCACCCCCATGAATAATGTTCATGGGGGGAATTTGTAAGGATCGTATGCAGATCCATCTGCATGAGCATTTATTTCCATTCACAAGGCTTCTATGTGGATCTATAACCATGTTCAACGTGCACAGAGGGTCGTTCAATAGACTCCAACACAAATCTACCACCACAAAACCTATTCATAGGGTACTATTTATGAGGATCTTATATAGACCCTCCACATAAACATAATTCGAAGATAACCTTATCTATGATGAATCATTCATGAGATTCCTTCATAAGTGTTATTCTATGACCCCCCTTCATAAAATCTCATCCATGAGTCTCTTTAATTCATGGTGTTTAATTCAAATCCAATGTAGGATATACCCCCTATCAGAAATCACATTTATCCTACATGAAATAGTGTCTTCCTACTGTTCTCCTCTCCATCTTCTAACTGGGCAGTGTATAATGACCCAACCCTTTTTACAAAAATTATTACATTATTTTTAACGAACCTTTTAATTAATAAAAAAAGGATAATAAAGGATGAGTGTGTTTGGGATACTTAGTTCGTAAAACATCAACATGAAAATAAGGAATCTATATTTTAATCTCTGCAATAATCTATTAAATCCTTTTATGCTCCTAGAAATTTTTGGGATAACCTAGGTAATACATAGACAAAAGGGGTAAGCTAAAAGGCCTAGTAAGGGAATAAAAATGATATGGAAACATAACATGTTAGTCAAAGGTATAAGATTATATCATAAAATAGAATGCTCATGAGAAACCACATGGGAGAATAACAAAAAGAACTCAGTATCATGATATCATGGAAACAATACAAATGTGGTTCAAACAAAAATCATGAGTAAATTAAAAATCAATGAAAACATACAATATAAAATATCTTTTTGGATATATACTTATATTTGATTAGGTTTGCTCTCTAATCCCATTCATAGTTTCTCATGAGATAAAATCATTACCTGTTGTATTGGAACCCTATCTAGGTGAAACCATCATAAAATTTCCATGAATTTGTGTTTCATTTGATGAAAATTAATCATAAGTCATAAATGTAGTAATTATCCATGAAAAAATGGGTTTCATAATCTTACCTCATATCATAACTAAAGAGATTTTTTAAATAAGTTATTTGATAAATTATCAAAACAAATGGTTTACCCCATCAAAGGAAGGGTTAATAATCTTGTTATATATATAAGTGACAAATATATATATATATATATATATATAATTTATATGTATTCCATACAATTTAATAGATAGATAATTTGAGTTATTCTATAGCTGCGGAAATACATAAGTGGTAAATCTCAAAATATTGCATCTAAATGACTAGGGTTAGAATCTTGGAAATCCCTATGGGGTATTCACGTCATGGGTTGTGAAAAAAGAATGAAACCGGTAGGAATTTTTGTAGGAATGATGTAGGTAGGTGGTTCTTCATTCATGATGTATTCCTAGTGGCATAAGAAAGATGATGCAGGGACGACGCTACACTTGGGCATCAGTCCATGTTTATGGGCAACCTGGCATTGGGCCTATGGGTTATGTAATGGGTGTACCTCTACCGAAATAGAATTTTTTTTTCATAATAATATAGGCTTTAAACCTAATTATTTTTTAAAAAATAATTTTTGTGTAGGTGAAAATGGTCACCTTCCCAAATGGACGTTTTGAGAGAGATCAGTTACACCCATAAGAAAAATATTTCCACATATCAAAATATACATCCCATTTAAAACCCTTTTTTAAAAATTTATTTGAAAAATGGAAATAGAGATTGTTCTTTACCAAAATAAAGAAGCTTATATTGAAATTAAATTATCAAATAATGGTTGTTTCATTGGGAAAATAAATTTATGTCGTATACATTAAGATAAAACATTGATTTTTTCTTTTTTATAGAATGTTAAAACATTTCATATAAAATATGTAAAAATATTTCTTTTAAAAACCATTGAAATAGAGTTAATATATATATATATAATATCCTTTAAAATTAATTTATGTCCATATAAATATATTAATAAATTAATTTCATGAATATGGAAACAGAAGACAAATATATAGAAAATAAATATTTAAAAACATGAAAATGAGGATTTTAAAGTAAATTGTCTCTCATGTAAAACATTGAAATGATTAATTTGTTAAAACATTGTAATGAAAGTAAAATATTGTCAGAAATGTCCTTTATCATCCATTCAATCATAAATAATAATTTTCTTGAATCATTTAGAAGAACATGGACATTGAAGAAAGTGAGTTGGGATAGAAGTATTATTTGAGGATTTTTTTTAAAATAAAATCTCTAACCCAAAGTCTCACTCATCATGTACATTCTTGATTTTCCAGAATAATAAACTTATGTTAATTATTTAATTTTTTAAAAACCTTTCTCATGTATATTATTCATTTTATTTTATTTGTTATGATGATATATTTAATTATTTAATCATTTAAGATAATGTCAGAATTATTGATGATATTCAACTGATATGTCTAGAATAACATTAGTAACTTGGATAAGTTTAAAGAGATTTTTATTTAATCTTATCTATTATAATAATAATTAAATAATTATCTTGTTTATTTATAAATCATTATCTAATTTATGCCTTAATGATGTAATAATCTTTTAATTAATGGAAAGGTAAGAAAATATATGATATATTTTTTTATAAAATGATAAATATTTAATCAATATAATATAAATAAATTAAATCCACTATCATAAATTTTCATGATAGGTGATGATGTAAACTTAATTACATTGGTTTGTGAGGCAGTAATCCCCCATACACATGAATGATGGTTCTGTTTCCCCATTAATATAATATGATATGGATGTTGGTTATTCCATTAACTTAATAATATATCAATATTTTGTATATACTAAAAATATTTATTATAATGGGTTGATTATATTTCAATAAGATGGAAGAATAATTAAGATAAAAATGCTCAGTTAATAATAATACATTTTGCAGACAACCTCTTTAGGTTTACACCAAAATCCTCACTAGGATGGTTTTATAATAAAACCAAGGACTCTAGGAAATGTTAAAATATGGTTGATAGTTTAAACCATAAAAAAACAATTTTCATAAGATAGAAATTTTTGGAAGATTAAATCATTTAATAAAATGTAATTTATTTTAAAAAAAACATTAATATATTTTTTGAGGTATTCATTTATTTTGGCTTTGAAAATAACATGAAAATAGTGGGAATAGAATTTAATCCTTTAAAAAAAATATAGTAGGTTATATTTACCAAAAAACATTTCAAAACACAATAATTATTTCAAATTATATTACTTTTTGATATTTTAAAATCATTTATTTTTTTTTTCTATTAATTACCACAATAATTTAGGTTATTTATTACGGAAACAACATATATAAATAAATTAAAAGAGTAAAATAAAATCATTTATATTTTATATGAAATATTATAATGAAATATAGACTATTTTTATCCCTATCACAAATTATTATATTTATTAAAATAATGAAAGTGTCATTATTTGTCTCTATCTTTTACTCGATTATTATAATGATAAAAATAAAGTAAATATGTAACCAAATGGAAATATATTCAATAATTGGACGTACATTTTAGATATAAACAATATAATTATGATAAATGATGCTTTTATGGTCAATTTTGAGTCCATATAATATTATATTTAACCATAATAACCTGATTTACCCTTACCATGGTGGTAATTATTTTTTACAGTAACTATTCATAATTACTAAAAAATAAAAGGGAGAAATTTAGAAAATTTTAACCTCTTTATTATATATATAGAACCCATTTTCAAGATTTTATTCACATAAATGGAATAATTTAATTTAAAATTAGACCTACGAGACGTGATGAAAAAACAATTTCCAAAAATTTCATTTTTAAGTCCACAAATGAACATATTCCAAAATCAAGTATAAATGTAATTAAAATGTAATTATTTAGATTAAATAACACTAAATAATACTCATGTAAATTTCAAATCAATTTTACTGAATAATTAGTCTTTTAAATTACATAATTTATTGAGAAGAAATGACAGTTTTACAAAAAACAGGTATTTTCACTATTCAATGAAAAATCATCCTTTTAAGAAAAATACCAAAATTTAGCCTAAGATAATTTTGGTATGATGATTTTATAATATCTAATATTTTTATAAAATACCATTTCTAAAAAACCCAGAAATTAATTATAATATTATTTTCAAAAACAATAAATATTCATTTTTGAAGAAAATGTATTTTTAAAGAATAAAATGACTACTAAAAATTGAATGATTATTTAATATGTACCAGGTGAGTGATATTATTTCATAAAACATTACCTCTATGATTCATGGTCTTCACTAGTTAATCCTCATAATAGAGATAATTTTACACCTATTCCACCTCTGAATTCAGTACATCTAATGGATTCAGTATGAACATTCTCAAGAGTGATACATAGAGACTATCATATATAAGAGAAAGGGTTGGTTGGAGTGCTAGGTCATAAGCCATGATTTTATGAAATATATAATCAAAAAATGGTATTTTGTAATTTTGGATTTTCTTTCCCTTCTTCCCAAATATCATGACTTTATTACATAGAGATATGTGGGGAAACACTTTATTCCCATCCTTAAACTTCAGTTAACATCAATGATTACCAGTATAGCTCTTTTGTAGACTCTAAGAATTTATGATGTGTTATTGAATGTTCTAGACCTTTTCTACCATTTATATAACCATTTCAGGTACCGACTTCTTACATTTATCAAATTCATCCCACCACGTAGGTGTTCTATATGACTTCCCAAAAAGTATTTATAAAGAGTTATTTGGATTATTTTTTTAAAGTTATTACTATATAAGAACTCAACGAAAGGAATATATTGATCCCATCATCCTTTTAAATCCATCAAGTATGATCTCAACATGTCTTCCAATTTTTGAATAGTCCACTCATATTGACCCTTAATATGGAGCTGATAATCTATACTAATGTTTTAACTCCATATTTAGACCATGTTAGATACTTTTCTAGAACATTGAGGTAAATCTTGGGTCTCAGTCAGATTTATATGATAGTGGTGTCCAAACATCTTCTCCACCTCTATTATTTACATCCTTTCGATTTTATTGAGTGATAAGTCCTCTTGAAATGAAATTAAGTGATATTTCTCTGTATAATGATCCACTAAAACCCATATAGAATTATTTCCTATTGGTGTCTTTGGAAGACCAATGATTAATTTCATTGTGTTTTTTTTCCTATTTCTATTTAGGTATGGGTAACGGTTCCATCATACCATCATAAATTTTATATTAATCATTCACTTAATAACATACTAGAATTTTCTTTTCATATTCTATTATATCATTCTTCCTATTATCATACCAATATTTCTCTCTAATTAATCAATACATCTTCGTGATAGTTTGGTGAATTTAGAAGGCTATTTTATGTGCATCATACAATGTTTTTTTCTTTATCTTAGTATTTTATGGTACACAAAGTCATGGTTAAAATCATATAACTCCCTCTTCATCAGCTTTTAACTCAAAAGGTTTCCCTTTTGTATAGTTTCTACCTTCGTCTAAACATCCACATCATCTCTTCAACTATTCTTTCTCTTATCTAGATGGGATGGTTGAGTGATAAATTTAAAAAGTAATAATGATGTTACTTCCATTAAGATTTACTTGTACATACATTTCAAGGTTAAGAATATTAGAATCTTATCATTTCTAATCATCAATATTTTTTAGATAATTTTTATTTAGATCTTATACAACTTTGTTTACTTTTACAGGAAGGTAATGGATTGAGTTATTATTGTCCCTGATCAACTATAACCATATTCACTAAAACATATTAATCTAATTGAATGTGAATATATATTTGAGGATATTATAATCCATATATATTTCATACTTTTCCCTATATAGTTAATATCACTAAATTATTAGCATATTACTCACGCATCCAAATCCAGATCATGTGTTTGATATTTATTCTCATGAACATTGAACTTCCATTAAGTGTAGGCTATCACTTCGTCATTTTCCATTAGTACACAACTTAAACCATTTGTTGAAGAATAATTATATACCCTAAAAATTTCCCCAATTGAGGGAAGATTGAGGACTATTGTAGTGATAATACTTATTTCAATAGATTAAATATCTCTTCACATTCATTAGTATAGGAAAACATTACTCCCTCCTAGGTCATCTTGGTTAGTAATTTTGACAATTATAATAAATTTCTCACAAATTATTATTAATATCTAGATAGTCCAAGGAAACTACACATCTCTATGACTGATATTAGTCTTGGTGACACCTGAATTTCCTTTGTCAGAAAAATGTCTACATATATCCCTTTTTTAATGAACACATGCCCCAAAAATGATACTTCCTTCACCCAAAACTCCCATTTTCTATAATTTTCATACAAAATATATTTTGAAAATGTATTTAGCATAGTATTCAAATGATTCAAATACTCTTATTTTATTTTGGAGTATATCAGAATGTAGTCTACAAACACTACTACAAAAAATGGCCGATATCAATTCTAAAAAAGGGATTTAACAGCGCTATAAAAGCGTTGTAAAGCTCAGCCCTAATATAGGGGGGTCCCTTTTATCAGCGCTCCGAAAAGCGCTGATAAAGGCCCCTTTTATCAGTGCTAAAAAAAGTGCTAATAAAAGGCCCCTTTATCATTGCTTTGATAAAAGGGGCCTTTATCAGCTCTTTTAAAAAGCATTGATAAAGGTCAAAAAATATATAATAAATAAATAAAAAATTTATAATATGGGGGAGTGCTTTTATCAGTGCTTCACACCCCCTTTATCAATGCTAGGAGGTCTCCCGCGCGCTGCCCTTCCCGTGAATCCTCATACGCACGCACCCCCTTTGCTTCCACCCGAACTCAAACCCGGGACCTCCCCCCTTTTGGGGCTGCACCTTTACCACTATACCATTTCATTTTGTTCTCTATTTAGTGCTATATAGTTATATTTATTCATATATTGATTCATATATTGATATAGATTCATATTAATATAAATATATTTATTCATATTTTAGTATATATATATTAATTCGTATATTAATATATTTATATATATATTTTTAGTTATAATTTTTTATATGTATATTTATTTGTATGTTAATATATATATATAATATTAGTTTTAAAGAAATTTACGAAAAAATATGTTATTTCTGTCTGTTTATAGATAAATAAATCCATGCATACATACATAGATATATACAACACACATACACATATATATACAACACACATACACACACAGAGACACACAGAGACACAAAAACATTTATATTTACAAATAAATACATATATATGTGTATTTGAAAAGCCATAGAATGTACATATAAGATTAGTTTTAAATACATTTATGAAAAAATGTTTTTGATGTGTGTTAATACGTAAGTAAATAAATAAATACATAAATACATATATAGGACACAATGACACACACATAGACACCCACACACACATAGACACATATATATTTACGAATAAATACATATATATGTGTATTTGAAAAGCCATAAAATGTTAAAATGACCATAACATATAATCTAGAATTTTTTTTCAACTCCACAACATGTCAAATTGAAGAAAATGAAACAATATTCGATATGATATGTGGTGCACGACTAACGGACATCCAGATCAAAAGTTCTACTTGTTTGAATTTTAAAAAATCAGGGTACCTCGACTAAAAAATCAGTTTTAGAAGCCTTCCGGGCCTCTATTGGCCTCGAAAAACTCTTGACCAGGGTTTCCCCGGTCAAAGGGATGTAGAGCTCATCACAGTCTTTGATTTGATATGTTGTAGAGCTGAAACAGACACCTGGATCAAAAGTTATGGCCGTTTGAAGTTTGAGTTACATTTTCAATGTATTTTAGATATTTTATTAATTGTTTTTATTTTTTGGGTCCTCAAATTTTTTTTAAATGATTTTTAATCGATAATAATTATAGATTTATTGATTAATAATATTTTTTAAAAAAATATTCAGAATTCATTTTCACTAAATTTCTTATATATGAAATGTAATAGTCTATTTATATGTATCTATAACATATTTAATAAATATATATTGTATTTATATCAATATAAATATACTTATATAAAAAAATATTATTTTTAATGAAAAATATTTTTGTTCAAACTCAACATTTATCAGCTCTCGGGAAAAGAGCTGATAAATCCCCCCTTTATCATCGCTACTAAAAGAAGCGCTGATAAAGGGGTCCCCTTTATCAGCGCTCAAAAAAAGCGCTGATAAAGGGGGGCCTTTATCAGCGCTTAAAAAAAGCTCTGATAAAGGCCCCCCTTTATCAGCGCTACTAAAAGATGCGCTGATAAAGGCCACCCTTTATCAGCGCTTGTTTTGAGCGCTGATAAAGGGAACCCCTTTATCAGTGCTTTTCCCGAGCACTGATAAAGGGGTAGCGCTACCCTTTCCAGTTTTTGGCATAGTGAAATATGACTACAAAATTTTCAAGGAAATATCTAATGACTTTATTCCTTAATCCCATAAATATTTATTGAGAATTAGTTATTTTGAATGAAATCATTATGAAATCGTAGTTTCTATTCTTTTTTTGAAGCTAGTTTTGATAATATCTTCCCCCTTAAACTTTATTTAGTGATATCATAATCGAATATCCATAATAGAGAAATATTAACCCACTTGTAGTTTATTTAACTTGTTTTAAATCTATGGTAGGTGATAATTTTTCTTTGTCATGATTTTGTTAAGTTCCGTATAATCAATACACAGGTGTATTTAACTATAATTCTTCTTTATGAAGAGGAACATTAAACCCCTTTGTGAAGAACTCTAGCATATAAAACCCTTATATATAATCTCTTAAAACAACTTCTTCAGTTCTTTAAAATCTATGGTTTCCAAAATATAAGGAATATAGTATATAGTAATATGTCTATGTATAAGTTTTATTAACAACTCAACCTATCATCCAGAAAGAAGACCATGAAACTCTTAATTTAATACATATGTATAGTACCAAACAATAAGAATGTATTAAATCATGATTATATCCTTTGTCTCAATCATTTTGGGATAGATATTATTACTTATAAGTGAATAATATTAGTACTCGAGAAGAATATTACATGGGAGATTCATCCTCCCCCTTACACTTGTACTGAATTAGAGGATATCTTTGGATGTGAATAGTGATATCTCTGTCTCTATAGTTATTGTTGGTGTTGGTCGGAGTAGGACACCCAAGAGGGGCTGAATTGAGTTCCTATAAAAATTTATTTAAAATTTTTTATTTAAAATATTCCCACAATTTAAAACATAACATGCCATTTAATCAAAGTACTAAAATTATAATTGTCTTAATGTTAAACTAATTACTCATAAGACTGTTCATTTATCAATTATAACAATATGAGATATTTTTACAACTTTTGAAACTAATTTAATAAGCCAAAATAGTTATAAACACTAGCCAAAACTAACAGTCAAAGTCAATTTTTTTTTTCTAAAATACAACTAAAAATATAGAAATATAATATTTAAAACCCAAGGGTCATAATACAAGAGGTTGTGTATCAAGATGAGACATAGTCCTCTCCATTTGGTGATCACCTGAACCAAGAAGTCTATATAGATAAAGGTTTTGATCCACACCCTCGATCGTGGTTTACACAACATTTTACAACTGTCCAGGTCAACTGACCTCTACCATAGTTTTATATGGGAAAAAATACAACTAGGTCACATAGGACCTCTACCATAGTTCTATAAGAGATAAACAAGTGTAAAAATATATTTGGGTGAGGGTATCTAGTATCCTTCAGTTCAGTGGAGGAGACAGTTTATGATTTATAGGAAGATGCACACACTGCTTGAATATGTAATAAAAAGGAAAACAATAGATAAATAAATATTATAGAGAGTTTAGAAACTCTATGTGTTATGAAGATCAGCTATGGACTCTTTTATGTATCATATTTGATGTTGGAGTCCTTGTAACACCTCGAGATTTTATGAAAAATATTCTTTTTAATTTCATTAATGTCTTGTGTTGTACGCTACACCAAAAGGAGCTTGCACAATATGTATCCTTGACTTTCCTTTCATTACATGCAATCATGACCTTCCTCGATAGCATGTGTAGTACACAATACCGAGTTTCAATAAACAACGATATACTCTTAAAATATTATTAAAACTAGCTGTTATGAATTGTAATAACAACTTTTTGAAATTTTGTAAATTTTATTTTTCAAAATGGACTTCATTTTTGGATTCGTAATATCGAAATTAGCTTAGGATGAAATTTTGGTACTTTTCAGATAACTTTTCTATTCTGATGAATAGTGAAAATTACTAAATTTTAATTAAAAACAACCTTTTTAATCAAAATAATTAATAGTGATAAATTATTAAATTTAGTGGTTTTAAAGTATCTTTATAATATATTTTTTCAATTTAATACAATGTTGGTCATTGGATGTAATTTCACATTTAAACCAGACATAAACAAGTGCCAATATTTTGATAGTAATTATCTCTTAAGAACACACTATTTGTTTTGATGACGAGAATTAATTTTTAAATTAATTAATGCAACTGATATACTTTGAATTTGGAAAAATAGACATCATTTTTGAGTTCATAATATCAAATATAGCTTAGGCCTAATTTTTGGTATTTTTCTGGAAACTTTCATTTTTTTTGATGAATAGTGAAACCACTAAGTGGTAGTAAAAAAATGAATTTTTCATAAAACATAATTTTACCGCATCTGTGAGTGAAATTTCAAAAATCCGAGAGACAGGTTTGATGTCAGTATGTAAAATAGGGTTCAATGAGATGAAAATAATTTTTGGTGAATAGTAACTTTTTTACTTTTATTTACCACGGTTAAAAGTAAATAGGGTAATTAAGGGTAAAAATGATATTATTATTACCCTAACACATGTCCTAATTCTATTGGATAAGATTAATTCGACCAAAAACAAACTTAGGAATAAAATATGACCATTTAGGCCCACTTGGATTAGATTAGGACATTTATTATTAATTTATTTAAAGAAGGGTTAAAGAAGTTAAAATCAAAGTTTAATAAGTAACTAATTTTTAATATAAGGTTACACATAAAATAAATTCGACTATAAAAATTAATTAGAAATATAAAACAATTTCATACATAATGGTATTTTATTTTTAATTTTTAGACATTAAATAATTTAATTTATTTATGACACAAAGATGATGCAGTAATTATCTTATTAATGAAATATTGACATATTTGATGTTATAATTACCCAAATAATGTAATTTGAGACTTTTTATTAATTCAACTAATTTTATAGGTTAATATGACATGTTATTATTGATTTAATTAACTCTGTTCGAACTAATCATTCTGTTATGAGTTTCACAAAAATCAATTCCTAAATAGTGTCAAAATTGACAAAAAATAGTATTTAAAACAAATATTATATTAGTAATTGTTATTTTATTCCTAAAAATCTATGGATCGGACAAATGACTTATATAAGGTTATATATATTAATAATAAACAACTTTGGGTTCGTTTGGATACTTATAGTATGTTTATTAACCTTATAGTATAAGAACACAAGAAGACACGGTAAAAGTAAAATTATTTTACATAATGTTAAATCTAAATGATAAGGTTAAAATAGGAACCTAAACATGTCTAAATTCGATTGGATGAGGGTTTTTCAACCCATCCCCACCTTAACTTCTAAATAAATCAATTTGGAGCTATTTAAAACTGGACATGACTTTATAATAAAATAATATTTTTAGTTTTTCCAAAGGAGCCCCTCTCCTCCCTTATAAAAGGGCGCCTCCTCCCCCTCTTACTCACACCACATTGAGCCTTCAAACTCGGCCAACCCCTGAAAATTTCTCTTTTACACTTCCCTAGAAACACCCTAGTGGTCTTGGTCTTCTTCGAAGACCAATTTTAGTGCCCTAATAGGAGGACTCAAAGAGGCACTTCAAAGAAGAGGTATTGTCTGTTACCGATTCTTTCATCTTTATTTCTTCTTCCACTTCTTCTTCTTAGATTGTATCATTATGAAGTAATAAAATCAGTATCACTCATAAACTGATATGTTATTATATGTATGAGACAACCCTATTTCTCCATCTATCCATCCTTTGGAAAATGAAATCACCGCGCGTGCGTACGTACGGAATACCGTCTCCACGCAGTGGTGTAATCTATTTTCCACCACCACCTTACTTGGATGAGTATAATGGTGTACATAATAACTATATATTATTATTTTAAAGTGATATTGATTCTGAAATATTATACCTACACTCCAATACAATTCCACTATCATGAGAACGATATCATA
Organism: Viscum album; assembly: GCA_963277665.1. Taxonomy (NCBI): domain Eukaryota; kingdom Viridiplantae; phylum Streptophyta; class Magnoliopsida; order Santalales; family Viscaceae; genus Viscum; species Viscum album. The sequence goes on along the minus strand of OY728119.1, from coordinate 1,316,626,256 downwards.
GCTCGTGCGTACGTACGGACTACCGTCTCCACGATGCGATGAGATTCATTCTCCACATTAACAATTCATGAATGATTATAAAGTATATATAATAAGTAATGATGAAATATATGACATAATAATGATACTGTATTTATGTGTATATATATTTATTTCATCTACTTAATTCCATTCAACTGAATAAGGAAACGAAAATAGTGTTCATGCGTACGTACGACCTACCATCTCCATGAATGGTGTATTTATTTCCATTTACTGATCTATTATATATATATATTCTGAATATATATTATATATAAATCATGTTTTATATTCTGTAATTAAGTAATCATGATCTAAGTAATCATATGAATAATTACAAGTCAAAACACGGACGACAAATAAAATGATTTTACCCAAAACGCTCTTTAACATGGAATTTACAAAAGAACGAGTGAAATAAAGTCATAAGTGAACCATATATGATATCATAACAATGAGTATGATTCTGGAATAATTCAATGACATTATATAAATCATTATACAGGAGTTTCAGACACTTACGAAGCAAATCGGACCTAAGGTAAGGGAAAATATCACAATCTCATTTTTATCCGAGATTGTTTATACTTTGGTATTTACTGGGGTGTATTTTATCATCCAAATCCTTGTTTCCTCAATATGTAATATTATTTCCATCCACCTAAAATTGTTTAAATCCAATTTTACCCTTTGGTGAGTTTTTAGTAATAGATATGAAAGGAATCTTTTGTCGTTTTTCGTACGAGGTACTTTTTGACTTTTCTGACAAAAGTACGAGAAGAATGTTTTTTTTAAATTATACGGTATGAAAGGATTTTTACGATTTTATAAATCCATATTTTCATGAATATTCCTTAAAAATATTTCATGACTATTTTCGAGAAAATCATTTTCTTTTAAAAATTTATGACATTTTGTGAAAAGAAAATGATTTTAAAGAAGAAAGGATATTTTCCTCAAGAATTCATTTCATGTGTTTTAACAAAACCATTTTCCATATAAAATGAAATTATTTCATATGTGTATGTTTTAAGTATAATGTCTCTTTTATTTATATGGTTTCACATTTCTTATTATGAAATTGTATCCATTTCTTTTATATGGATTATGTTATGATGGGATGATGTTTATGAAACCCATTTTATTCATTGGGTTATTATAAATGATGTATGTTTATTTTGTGGCACATGTATGAATGATTTCATTATGAGATGGGTGCGACCTATATCTCTCTCCAATGCATTGGGAAAAGATTTTATATCTCATGAGATAGACATGGTTGGAATGGTAAGTTAATCCGGTTAAGTGTTACAGGACTGAAACGAGGAGTGAACTCGATTCAGAAAGGGACTTTGTCCACTAAGATGGTCTTGGCAGCAATGCCTTGGCTACTATAGAAATCATGACATGTACTGAATGGTTTCCACAATTACATGTTTTACTCCCATGCTATTTTATCATGATTAATGTTTATTTATGATATATTCCTTAAGTACATCCATGTTTTATGTCATTGCTCAAGCTTTTAAACATTATTTTCTTGTTTTAAGCTCAAATGTATATGATTTGTTTTATATTATCCATGATTACCCTTACTGATCATTTGAGCTCAACCTTTATATGTTTTCTTTTCCCCAGGATATAAAGAAAGCATTTAGGTAGGAAAAAAGGGGAAGATAGATATGGGAGATGTTGAAGATCTTTCAACAAGATTAGATGTTTATATTCACGGTATTCAAAGTCACTAAACTATTACGGTCCTTGTGTGTCTATTTTTGTTATATATTAAGTATTCTGCAAAAGTAAGGTAATGTCCATGTACGTCAAGATTAGGGTCTCTACAGTTTGTATCAGAGGAAAGGTTTAGTCAACCTTTGGAAACTAGGATGCGAGAACATTAGTGAGATCCCTAGAGATATTTCTAAGGTATGTCTAGGGATGCCCCTAAGGATAAGTATCGGTATAAGTTATAGTACTAGAATTACGGTAACCCAAGATGTTATATATTGAAGTTACTCCCCCTTTATTATATTGTTTTCCCTTGTGTGATTTTTTCCCTCTCACACTATTTATTTTGGGTTTTAGGCGATGGATGGAACCCGAATAAACCGTGTTGATAAATTTAATGGACAATGTAATGATTGTCCTCCTAAAAAAACAAATGTTATGGGAGATGGAGTGCAAAATCTTATTGCTATAATTACCCAAGCTAGGAATCATTTTGGACTTCCAAATGAGTAGAGAAGGGAACAATATTCTATTGAGTCCTTCATGAGGCAACGTCCACCTTCATTCAGTGGGTGTTCTGATCGACTTATTACTGCACAATGGATCAGTACTACTGAAAATATATTTTCAGTTCTTCAATGTTCTGAACATGATAAAGTCATCTTAGCAGTGTATCGTTTGGAAGGTGATGCTGATCAATGGTGTAATCTTATCAAGAATACGAGGCCAAGAGATGAAATTGAGTCCATGGAATGGGACAAGTTCAAGAACTTATATTTCAATAAGTACTTCCCTCTTATTCTTAAAACAAATATGGAGAATGAGTTTCTTTAACTAAAGAAAAAGCATGATGAATCTGTTGGTATATACGAAGCAAATTTTACAAGGCTTGCAAGGTATGCATCTAGATTTATCATCTAACCTGAATGTAAAGTTGATCGATTCTTCAGTGGATTAAAACCAAATATTCGAAGGTAATTATCTATAAGAGACTTCAGTAGCTATGAAGAAATTGTGCTTTGTGCTATCAAGGTAGAAATGGAAGTTGGTGTTACTTATCCATCTCATTGTTTTGACAAGAAATGGAAGATGGAGTTCAAGGAGAAATCTCAGAATAATGGTGAAAAGAAGATGAATGTTTCCTTATGCTCAAAGTGTGGAAAGAAGCATGGTGGAGATTGTCTTAAAGGGACTAGAAAATGTTTTAAGTGTGTAAAAGAATGTCGTTGAGCAGGTGAGTGTCAAATTAATGAAAAAAGTGTTTCTAATGATGCAAATAAAGAAAAGACTGCAGAGAACGCACCACCAACAATTCAATGCTTCAAGTGCAAGGAAATGGGGCATTTTGATAATAAATTCCCTAATACAAGGTTTAGTGATGATCGATATGAGCAACCACGTAAGGAAAAGGACAAAAGGAAGTCACATGCGATCACTATTGGCGATGTTGAATATGACAACGATGTGGTGGAATGATTAAGTGTTTATGTAATGGGATTCCAAAATAATGTTGTATATAGTATCGTGGAATATTGGAATATTTATGTATTGGAATATTGTGGTTTTCAATAATTTTATGGTACCGGTAACCATGGGAAGTGATTAAGATATTTCTGATAAAAAAGATGATATGCGCATAATGAAGGGATAAGGATAAAATGAAATGTTTGAGATCATGACTGATATAAGGAAACAGTTATATCATGGATTGATGTTTTGGTATGTGAAAAGAGTTAACTTTTGAGAGCACTCATGTTTTCACTAAGATTCAATGGGAATTCATTTTTTAAGAGAATACATGATTAAGGCCTTTGAATTATTGGAATTTGACCAACAAGATATATCTCATGATATATTGGGCTCAACGATGGTATTAACATGCTTGTTATATGAACTCTTTGGTAATCATTTTCACTATAATATGAGATTGGACAACAGTATTTTGGATAAGCCTATAGATTGGAATGTATTATGTTGGACATAAGTTAGTATTGGTTAAGGATATAACTTTTTTCGATATTATTTATGGGATGTTATAGTAATATTGCTTTAGAAAAAGGACAACCTGCAGGACGGGCGATAGCCCATTGCGTCAGACAAGGCTGTGGGAATCGAACCCACAACCGAAGTGCGACTGGCCTTTATCACCTTCCACTAGCCTACAGGAAGTCTCTGTTTAGTAGAAACTAGTTTTATTATATTAAGAAGTATGATATAATAAGTATAAGTCAATTTTAGGAACCATATATGATTAATCTCGCTATAGATAGACTTATTTATATTTAATAACTTTTGCTAACCTTTTGTTTGAGACAGATGGAATGATCTGTCATTCTATCACATGATCTGCTAACACTTCACGAACAAAAAATTCAACTTTATTTCTTTATGAGATGAAGTGGAAATTGTTCATGGAATGAACAACAGTGAGATTGTACCAAAATAAAGTAAGTATTTATTCTAATTTAAATTCTTCAACTTTAGGGAAATGATCTTGAAAACAAAAAATGTTGTCCTAGTGCTCTTATATCTGATGAATCAGATGGTACCTTAGATCATCACAAATTTATGGCTTTGTGATTGCTGGATTTTCCATAGCCATGTTCTCTACCACTCTACATCAGAACATGATGGTTAGATTTCTCTTCTATATCCATATTTTCACCTAAGTGGAAACCTAGTGATTAGTTTATTTGGGTAACCGTTACGTTTTATTCTTTTGTTTATAAAGATTGTTTTTGGTATTCCTTTTTACGATGTGGGTTTCTAGTAAATAAACTTTCATGTAGTAAACCATTTATAACCCCAATGAATTTCGAGGGAGAAATTCATTTTAAGGGGGGGTAGAATGTAACACCCCGAGATTTTATGAAAAATATTCTTTTTAATTTCATTAATGTCTTGTGTTGTACGATACACCAAAAGGAGCTTTCACAACACAAATCCTTGACTTGCCTTTCATTACACGCAATCACGACCTTCCTCGATAGAATGTGTAGTACGCAATACAGAGTTCACTAAAAAACAATATGCTATTAAAATATTAATAAAACTAGCCGTTATGAATAGTAATAACCACTTTTTGAAATTTTGTAAATTTTATTTTTCAAAATGGACTTCATTTTTGGATTCGTAATATCGAAATTAGCCTAGGATGGAATTTCGGTACTTTTCAGATAACTTTCATATTCTGATTAATAGTGAAAATCACTAAATTTTAATTAAAAATAACCTGTTTAATCGAAATAATTAATAGTGATAAATTATTAATTTTAGTGGTTTTAAAGTATATTTAGAATATATTTTTACATTTTAATACAATTTTGGTTATTGGAAGTAATTTCACATTTAAACCAGATATAAATAAGTGTAAATGTTTTGATAGTTATTATCTCTTAAGAACACGCTATTTGTTTTGACGACGAGAATTAATTTTTAAATTAATTAATGCAACTGATATGTTTTGAATTTGGTAAAATAGATATAATTTTTGAGTTCATAATATCAAATATAGCTTAGGCCTAATTGTTGGTATTTTTCTGGAAACTTTCATTTTTTGATGAATTGTGAAACCACTAAGTGGTAGTTAAAAAAATGAATTTTTCATAAAACATAATTTTACCGCTTCTGTGAGTGGAATTTCAAAAATCCGAGAGACACAGTTGATGTCAGTAATTAAAATGTGGTTCAATGAGATGAAAATAATTTTTGTTGAATAGTAACTTTTTATTTTTATTTACCACGGTTAAAAGTAAATAGGGTAATTAAGGGTAAAAATGATATTATTATTACCCTAACACATGAAATAATTCTATTAGATAAGTGTAATTCGACCAAAAAAAACTTAGGAATAAAATAGGACCATTTAGGCCCACTTGGATTAGATTAGGACATTTATTATTAATTTATTTAAAGAAGGGTTAAAGTAGTTAAAATCAAAGTTTAATAAGTAAATATTTTTTAATATAAGGTTATACATAAGATAAATTCGACTATAAATATTCATTAGAAAGATAAAAAGATTTCCTACATAATGGTATTTTATTTTTAATTTTTAGAAATTAAATAATTTAATTTATTTATGACACAAATATGATACAATAATTATCTTATTAATGAAATATTGACATAATTGATTTCATAAATACCCAAATAAATGTAATTTGAGATTTTTTATTAATTACAATAATTTTCTAGGTTAATATGACATATTAGTATTGATCTAATTAACTTTGTTTGAACTAATAATTCTGTTATGAGTTTCACACAAATCAATTCCTAAATAGTGTCAAAATTGACATAAAATAGTTTTTTAAAACAATATTATATTATTAATTGTTATTTTATTCATAAAAATATTTGTTTCGGCACAATTACTTAGATAAGGTTATATATATTAATAATAAACAACTTGGGGTTCATTTGGATGCTTATAGTATGTTTATTAACCTTATAGTATAAGAACACAAGAAGACACGGTAAAAGAAAAATTATTTTACTTAATGTTAATTCTAAATGATAAGGTTAAAATAGGAACCTAAACTTGTCTAAATTGTATTGGATGAGATGATTTCGACCCATACCCACCTTATCTTCGAAATAAATCAATTTGGATCTTTTTAAAACCGAACATGACTTTATAATAAAATAATATTTTTAGTTTTTCCAAAGGAACCCCTCTCCTCCCTTATAAAAGGGCACATCCTCCCCCTCTTCCTCACACCACTTTGAGCCTTCAAGCTCGGTTAACCCCTGAAAAATTATATTCTCCACTTCCCTAGAAATATTCTAGAGGTCCTGGTCTTCTTCAAAGAATAATTTTAGTGCCCTAAGAGGAGGACTCAAAGAGGCGCTTCAAAGAAGAGGTAATGTCCGTTACCGATTCTTTCATCTTTATTTTTTCTTCCACTTCTTCTTCTTAGGTTGTTTCATTATGACGTAATAAAATCAGTATCACTAATATACCGATATGTTATTATAAGTATGAAACAACCCTATTTCACCATCTATCCATCATATGGAAAATGAAATCACCACGCGTGCGTACGTACGGAATACCGTCTCCACGTCGTGGTGTAATCTATTTTCCACCACCACCTTACTTGGATGGGTATAATGGTGTACATAATAAATATATATGATTATTGTAAAGTTATATTGATTCTGAAATAGTATACATACACTCTAATACAATTCCACGATCATGAGAACGATATCATCGCTCGTGCGTACGTACAGACTACCGTCTCCACGACGTGATGTGATTCATTCTCCACCTTAACCATTCATGAATGATTATAAAGTATATATGATAAGTAATCATGAAATATATGACATAATAATGATACTGTATTTATGTGTATATATATGTATGTCATCTACTTAATTCCATTCAACTCAATAAGGAAACAAAAACAACGTTCAAGCGTACGTACGGCCTACCGTCTCCATGAACGGTGTATTTATTTGCATTTACTAATCTATTATATATATATATATTATGAATATATATTATATATAAATAATGTTTTATATTCTGGAATTAAGTAATCATGATCTATGTAATCATATGAATAATTACAAGTCAAAACACGGATGACAAATAAAACTATTTTACCCAAAACGCCTTTTAACATGGAATTTACAAAAGAACGGGTGAAATAAAGTCATAAGTGAACCATATATGATATAATAACAATGAGTATGATTATGGAATAAGTCAATGACATTATTTAAATCATTATATAGGAGTTTCGGACACTTACGAAGCAAATCGGACCTAAGGTAAGGGAAAATATCACTATCTCATTTTTATCTGAGATTGTTTATAATTTGGTATTTACTGGGGTGTATTTTATCATCCACATCCATGTTTCCTCAATATGTAATATTATTTCCATCCACCTAAAATTGTTTTAATCCAATTTTACCCTTTTGTGAGTTTTTATTAAAAGATAAGAAAGGAATTTTTTTTCGTTTTTTCGTATGAGGTACTTTTTGACTTTTCTGACAATATTACGAGAAGAATGTTTTTTAACTTATACGGCATGAAAGGATTTTTATGGTATTATAAAGACATATTTTCATGAAGCTACCTCAGAAATATTTCATGACTATTTTCAAGAATATCATTCCCTTTTAAAAATTCATGACATTTTGTGAAAAGAAAATGATTTTAAAGATGAAAGTATATTTTCCTCAAGAATTCATTTCAAGTGTTTTATCAAAACCATTTTCCATATAAAATGAAATTATTTCATATATGTATGTTTTAGGTATAATGTCTCTTTTATTTACATGGTTTAAATTTTCTTATTATGAAATTATATCCATTTCTTGTATATGGATTATGTTATGATGGGATGTTGTTTATGAAACCCATTTTATTCTTTGGGTTATTATGAATGATGTATGTTTATTTTGTGGCACAAGTAAGAATGATTTCATTATGAGATGGGTGAGACCTATATCTCCCTCCAATGCATTGGGTAAAGATTTTATATCTCATGAGATAGACATGGCTGGAACGGTAAGTTAATCCGGTTTAGTGTTACAGGACTGAAACGAGGAGTGAACTCGATTCAGAAAGGGACATTTTCCACTAACATGGTCTTGGCAGCAATTCCTTGGCTACTATGGAAATCATGACATGTTGCGAATAGTTTCCATATTTACATGTTTTACTCCCATGCTATTTTATAATGATTAATGTTTCTTTATCATATATGCCTTACGCACTTCCATGTTTTATGTCATTGCTCATGCTTTTAAACATTATGTTAATGTTTTTAAGATCAAATATATATGATTTGTTTTATTTTATCCATGCTTACCCTTACTGATCATTTGAGCTCACCCTTTATATGTTTTCTTTTCCCCAGGATATAAATAAAGCATTTAGGTAAGAAAAAAAGGGGAAGATAGATATGGGAGATGTTGAAGATCTTTCAACAGGATTAGATGTTTATATTCCGAGTTTCTAAAGACACTAAACTGTTACGGTCCTTGTGTGTCTATTTTTGTTATGTATTAAGTATTCCGTAAAAGTAAGGTATTGTCCATGTACGTCAAGCTTAGGGTCTCTACAGTCCTCTTTTGGAAGCATACACTAAAAAAAAGTGTCATAGAGTATTGTTTTCTATCTTCCAGGAAGATGAGATGTTATTATCCTTCAGTTTAGTTGAATGTTACAGAGATGGTAGAACATTGATGGAAAGTAGTTCTCTAGTTCACAAAAAGCGGTAATTAAGAGTTCCTCATGTGTTCTTTCTTTCTGTATGTTACTCATATGGGTTATCAACTATGTATATGAGTATCATTGTGTATCTCAGTGTGTTCTTACTTTCATCTTGAGTCTTTTTCATTTTTATATCCTTACAGCCTGATAATTTTCATGTTTGAGCTAGGTATTTTACCTTGTACTTATGACATTCTAATTAATGTTGTGTTCAAAAATTAATAATGTAAATCAGTAGAATTAAAACACTCAAATATGATCGTTGTATAAAAAGTTTGAATAAATAATATTTAAATAGTTTTTTGGTTAGTCATCTATCAGTATATCCTTATATCACTGACTCATTCCATCGGTGATTCATTCTGTTGGTCTCTCCATGCATCAGTGACTCATTATTTCAGTGGCTCATTTTATCGATGTCCACTTCTATTGGTATTTATATGAATTGGTGAGTCCTTACATCGGTATCACCATGCGTCGGTAGCACCATGTGTCGGTAGCACCATGCGTCGGTAGCACCATGTGTCGGTTGCACCATTCATCTGTAGCACCATGTGTCAGTAGCACCATGTGTCGGTAGCACAATGTTTCGCCAGATCAGTCCTTATATTAGTGAGACATTATATCTTTAGTTATTGGTGAGTCCTTTGTGTTGTCTGCATCAGTGAGTTAAACTTATTCTGTAGGTATCAGTGACTCAATTGTTTGTCGATGTCATCTTATCATACTTAAAAAATATATCTGTTTGGACTTTCTTATAACATAAACATTATAAGAATGTGTTAAAATTATATGTGATCATAGATAATCTTAATTTTTCATGTTTAAACTTAATTAAATTTGATTTAAATGATTATATATGATTAATATGATTTGATATGATTTGTGATTATTGAAATTAGAGAGGGTGACCAATAATCTCCTATGGGCCAACATTTGGATTTATATAAGGACAAAAAATCAATTCAAAATATATCATAAAAACATACTAATGGTAGTAAGACGATATGTTTTGGATGATTCAGTTGAAAAACATAAACATAGGAGGAGTAATATACTTGGGATGAAACGATTTCAATATTTTTTGTTCTAACAGATACTGCAATACCCATGTTTTGATTGGGTTTTGGAATAGTTATAATAAACCTGAAAGTTATGAAAGAATTAATATAACTAGAGTCATAAAATTAGGTTCTCTATTATTGAATTAATAAACATGATAACATTCAGTACATTATTTTTGTGATGCGCCACAATAGTAGTGACAAAATATGCCCTTACATTCTCTCTTGGACTTAGAATTTTTTTTCATTGATTGTATCTTAAAACCCTTGTCTTATGATATTATTTTTCATAGTTTCCATGTTACTTATAGTTGAAAAATTATACCAAATGATGAGGGTTAATTTAAACATTATTTTCCACTATCTCATTAGTGGGATTATTCTTATACTTTCAGTGTCGATTAGCCTGATGCCACACTTTTCTATATTTTAAATATCATCTAGTTCCCTTGAGATATTTCCCAAGGATAATCCTTCCACACATTTTTCATGTGGTATGTTAGGTTTTCTTGCCACCATAATATCTATTCATTTACCCCCCTAAATAAAATTCCATTTTATGATTTTAATCTCTAATCCCACTAACAAATTAGTGTAATAAATCTATATATTTACCTTGAGAGTAAAAATACTCTCTCTTCATAAATATCAAAGTATCAAATAATCAAATATTTTCATATAATTGCATTTAATCTACTAAATAAGTGTTATAGCTAACGTTTTATGTTTATGATGAATCCATAAGTAGATTTTTCCAGTCTTGTAAAGTTTTACTCATATGCCCTAATATACTCACCATCTTTTTACTTTAGTCTGAGGAACTCCTTCTCTATTTTAATATGGACAGTTTGAGGAAAATATTTATTCAAAAATATTTTCTAGAATTACTCACATTCCATGAGTCAATATCTTCTTTGAAATTTCTATTCTAAATTATCTTCAACCATTGAGCGTCTTCCCCCTCCATATGATAAATGAAAAACACATCATTATTTTACTTTGAGAATTTTTTGAAAGAGAATATATTCTCAATAGAATTTATTAATTTTTCTATGATTAGTGTTTAAAAATATACACTAAAGGTATTTTTCCTTTATTAGATATAATACTTGACCATAATTTTATATTTAATAGTACAAGGAGGGTTTTATCAAGTTGAAATTTTTTTAAATAAAGTCAACTAGATAAAGTAAAGTGTCACTCATGGAAAACATTAAAAATTTTAGTTTGAAAAGAATATTAAAGAAATAAAAAAATTGGATTTATAATCTATTTAATAATAGATAAAAAAATTCTTGAAACATTTATAATAACATGGACATAAAAGTAAAAGAGTTGGCAGAGATACTTTAAATAGAGATTTTTTTAAATTAAAGTCCCTGAATTTAAGAATGACTCATAAAATATATTATTTATATAAATTAATATTAAATTTTTTTAATTATTTAAATTTTCAGTTTTATGATTACTTTTAATTTATTTTTTAACATTTTTTATTCAATTACTTAATCATTTAGGTTTTTATCGGATGTTTTGGCATTATTAGTTGCAAATGTCTAAAATAACTTTTTAAATTTGACTAAGGTCAATTTTTTTTACATCCTCACCTATATTATAATAATAATGGAATAATAATAATTTTTATACATCAATTATAATTTGAAAACTAACCATTAAATATGGTTATGAAAACTTAATTCCATCACAACACAACCAAACTATGTTTGGAAGAGTTGGAGAGAGAGGGAAAAGTAGCCAACCATCCTTATCACCTATATTATAGATATTGAGCACACACCTATACCCTAAAACATTATATAGAGGAATTTAGTATGGTCACCCAACTCAAGTGGTACACCATGATTAAGAAGAATCTAACAAAAAGATGTTAACATCATGAAAAAAAACCCAATTATAGAAAACTGGGTTGCCTTTACTTTTTTTCTTTCTCTCATGTCCCCAATCTAGGCTGAATCACCTTACTTAACCTTATTGGATTCCATTAACCTAAGTGAATGATATGATAATCACATTCTAGTCTTGGAATTATACTATATATATTCCCTAACCATGTAATTATTAATTATATCATTATCTTTACCTTATAAATGAATATATATATATTGGGCCTTTAACTATTTGTAATCCCAAATCACACCACTTGATGCTTAGTTATGAGTGGAAATGATGGTTTAAAAAGGGATTCTCATGTGTAACACCCCATATGAATTATTTTATTTGAGATATTTTTGTTTGTTTTCTTTAGTTCCTTAAGTCAATACACTCATCTTTATCTCATCCTAACACCATGATTTGAGATATTCCACTTAATTTACCTAAATACCATCACCTATATCATTATCTAGAGTAACTCAAAAGGGAATCCCACTGAATAAGTCCCACTTAATCCCTTGTTGTTTTATATCATTAAACCCATATGATCTTATATTATCTCTTGTTACTCACTACATATAATGTTTCTTTACCATATTATGAAAAATTGTATGTTAAGTTATTAACCCATGAACTTAAACAGTACAACTCAAAATATATGGGATATGATTCTTGGTAACCAAGATACGTAGGATTCCCATTTCAGGTTCATCCTTAACACAAAAATATAAATATTGGTCATGTTACTAGGCATGATACCTAACCAAATCATCTTCATTCTTAACCTAGATACCGATATAAAGATGGGTAGATAATCATATATTACCATACTAATAACTATAATCATCACCCATATAATCTTCCTTTCTAATTTTGTTACCAATAGATGGGGGTAGATAGGGCTCCTAATGTGTAAGTACCACACTAATATTTGTTAGAAAAATTTCATTATATTCCACTCTATATGAATAATAAATTTCTTAGAATTGGTCATTGATGTATGAAAATAAAATTAATAAGGATGGTAAAAGGAACATGAATATAAAATTAATTATGTATACCATTATATGAAACAAAACTATATGGGTTTTTTGTTCCCATTATAGGGATATTTTGGAAGCCCTTTCTAGGGCATGATCCCAATTTCAAACACCTCCTACCTCTCTTTATAGGATCTCAATTCCCCTTTTATAGTCATATATTCAAGATTTATCGCTTATATTACTTAAAACTATATAGTATTCATATAAAGTTTTTTATTGAGAGCCAATATAATCCATATATATAGTATCTTCTTAAATAAACAGTTTTTCTTAACTAATTTTATCAAGTTGATCAGTGGTATTACTCATGCCACTAGGAAGGATTCATGAACATGTATTTAATATTTAAGATGGTTGTAAATGAGGCAATAATTCCTCCAAAAAGTTTGTGATGAGACGAGCCTACCATCAACTCTTCCAATAAGTAACCCAAGTGTCACTGGTAAATCTATGATGGCTACTTTCCTTTAGAAAGTGGGTTAGTATTGGCTCAAAACGAAATATGTGAACGTTTTCACTTAAAGAAACACCCCCATATATATACACAAAAACATATATATAAGTTTATATATATATATATATCTTGCTTCATATATAAATAAAATGTTCTATATTTTTAGGTTACAAGGTTCACTACTTTGTTGGATGGGGAATAATAGCAAGGGTTTGGTCAAGGAGATGAGTAGAGGTCTTCATCAGCATTGACATAGAAATTTGTACATGTTTTTATTAAGTCAAAATGATTTAGTATTTTATTTATTTATTTTTTACCCATGAAAATTTATTATATTCTACTATCTAGTATTAAGTATTATTATATGCGTTTTATTTTCATACACTTCCCCATGTTGTATGGTGTATCCTGTAGATCTATTAGAAATAATTCATGGGGTGTAACATTATGATTTTTCTTCAGGCCTTCTATGGGTATCCATGCCTGGTTAATATATTGTATTGGAGAAACCAAAAGTAGAAGGCCCCGCATATTGGAGTAATGGGAATGGGGATAGTCTAGAAAAAGACAACAATGTAAAATATAGGTTTTTAGGTAGTGTATTTTTTAACACTTATATTGAAATATATAATTATTTCTCGGTATGTTGTTTCAGTAGTCCTTTGATATATAGGAATATATTTTCCGGGTCCTTTCACTAGTAAAACTATGGTATTTTTACATTTGTTTCTTTGTATTTTTAAAATCATTTAGTAATGGGAAAAATTATAAGTGATGTAGTTAATATATATTTGACATTTTTTTGTAAATAATTGAAATCACAAATATTTTTAAAAAACTAAATACATTCATGATATTTTTTTTAAGGGTCATAAAAAGTGTCTTACAAGATTGATTAAAAGAATATTTACATTATAATCCATTTTCGACATCAATTATAAATTTAACCAAAATAAAAAGTTTTAAATTTTTTAAATTTCCATATTGATTAATCCCTTGGTAGATAATACAATATTTATAATAAATAAAATTGTGAAACCAAATGAAAATAAGAAACTGGATCATAAATCATCGAATTTTATTCCATGATTTTGGTGTTCTCATTGATCATTTTACTTTGTGAAAAGAACTCATGAGGAAACCAAAATTAGTGTTGGGGAGACATTTAAATTATAATGTATATACCTCATGAAGATGTTTTATATTTTTAACTCGATAAAAATACAAATTCCTCATTATAAAAAATAAATCCTAAAAATATATATCATTTATGAAATCTATTAAAACAATTAAATAATAACAGAAAAATTATTAATACAATGAAGTTATCAATGAATAAATAATTTGTGGAAGGATGTTATCAATCGAGGGGAGAGTATGTCAAAAATGGTGAATAATATAGGATAAAAACATATATATATATTTTAAAAGTGTTACATGACCTAATAAATTTTTGGTGATATGTTAAATTTTGAAAGGCATGTTTGGAAAAAGTTTAAACATCTCTAAAACATGAAGTAAATTTTTATATTTAATGTTAGTTATATAAATAACTAATTTTAAAACTCTAATCTTTAGTTGGTTTAATATTTTTAATTTAAAAAATAATATTGAAACTCATGTTTTAATATTATCTATTTAAAAACAACAATTGTAAAAACATTTTTTTAACATCATTTTCTAAAAAACTGACCTAAAATCCCACACATAAAAGGGATTTCATATAATTTATTTAATATTATATGATTAGAAATTCATTACATTGGGATTTAAGGTTGATTATATAAATAACATATGTTAAATCATTATTATTTTCAAGTATTAAATAATTTACATAAAAACGTTGATATGGAAGTTATTTTTTATACTCCTATTTAATTTATGGTGTTGTTGTTTCACGGGTGTCTTGAGTTATTTTAGAGGTAAATGGTTGAAGGGAAGATAGATTCTTGGTGATTTTTTATCTGGTAGGGAAATTCCCCTGTAAAGATTTACCATTTTTTCATGGTTAGCTTACTAATGGATTGGGATAGTAGGATTTCTCTCTAGTTCAAATTTTATGATCATTCCATTGTGGTTTTTTGGATTGAAGTGTGACAATTGTATTAAACTATAAAGCATTTCTTGTGATTTATTTCTGATTCTTAGATATGAGTGCATTCTACTATGATTCTTTGTTTCTTCACTATGGTGTAATTTATGAGATTTTGAATATAATACATATTCCAAAGGATAATCTGATAAGGGAGGGGTTGTATCATGAAATTTGGAAGTCTAAATTTTATATCATTCTGAATATCATTCATCACATAGTATCTTGATCTCATTAAATTTACATATTTTTTGACCTGAGATCCAAGGGAGGATTGCACTATAGTTTTTGATTTTTCATATTACCAACAATCATTATTTCATAAAAATTATTATAATTATATGATTATTAAAAATAATATTAATTCTAAATATGAGTGGTTAATCAAATTCCATTTTATTCGTTTATATTAATTTAAAACCTAGTATTATTATACAATATATGTTGATATTGATAATCCTTGGAGATCTTTTAAGCCTTCTGCTTAATAAGGTTGATATCTTATGATCTAATATCATTTTATCTTCTGTTTTATAATCTATTTTATCTTATTCTTATTTCTTAAGGAGGATATAGAATAATGGTTTATTCAATTTTTTATATTATATTCATTGGTTTGATTTATGCTATTCATGTATAAGTATGTTTAGATATTTTTATGATTTTGTAGGATTTTTTCATATGTTTCATCCCGTGCTCATGTTATAATAGTGTAATCTTTGGTTAAAGGTATTAGATTTAGATTATGTCTAATTTATATATATTAAACTTTGGATTAATAAAATTTTAGTGTTATTTAGGTTAGGTTATGAAATTAACATAATGAATATAATAATTATATTCAAAATCGAAATCTATTAGATGTTTAAGAATGTTTTACTAGATTTCCTTGATATTTGCATAATATTGTTGATTTATTTTAAAAAATAATCCAATATTTTTTCCTTTTTATCATCTATTTTTTAAAACATTTTTAAATAGGTAAAATTATTTATTGATAATAATTAAACAAAGAAGTGGAAATATGGAACTATTTATTAAATCATTTTTATTGTTTATGATTCCTTACATTGTTGAAAATTGATGAAGAAATGATATTTTTTACTCCATTACAATTAAATATTTGTGGTAGTTTTATTGTAATTTAATTTGGTTTCATATTATGGTAAATAGTAAGGTGTGTTGTTTGTTCATGTTCATGTTTCTTATCATGGTTCGTTTTTAAAGAAGAGGTAGAGGAAATATTGTGGGATATTATGCAGTGTTGAGTTGGGGTTTATGTGTTTGGTGTGTTGTAGTTGACTAGTGATATGGAAGCTTACTATACTTAATTAACTAAATTTAACACAAGTGGACAGGAAATGAGTTTTGTGTTAAATTGAATATGTGTTGAATAGTATGAATTAAAGTGGTGAAATATTAATGGGGGTAATGAATGAATGAAGTTAATAAATTATTAAGATCAATTGAAAAATATATTGTTAATAAAATATGTTTTATGATTGAAATGGTGTTTTATTAATCATTTTCATGTTGATTTAATTGATGTTGTGTTGTGGTGGAGTTGAATTTTTTAGTTATGGTTCTTGATATGTTTCTTTCACACATGGACCCTTAGGATGGGATTGTGTATATATTTATATCCATTTTTGTTTTTTATTCCTCATATACCACCACTTGAGTTGGGTAACCTTATTGAATTCCTCTATATAATGTTTTAGGTTATAGGTGTGTGCTCAATATCTATAATGTAGGTGATAAGGATGGTTGGATACTTTTCCCTCTCTCTCCAACTCTTCCAAACATCGTTTGGTTGTGTTGTGATGGAATTAAGTTTTCATTGGGATGTGGTGATGTATTTATGATGGTTATTATCAGGAATTGATGTGGTTATGTGCTGGTATACTATGTGTATCTATGGTTTTGGGATTTTGGATGTGATATGGTTATTTGGTATGTGGTTATGAGAATATTCAAGGGATGAGATCACATGGATGTATTTCATTGGTACCTAAGGGTTACTATATTAGTGGGTTGGTAGTGTTATGGTACCTTCATTATATATTTTCATAACTAATATATTAGTATATTTTTTTGTGGATTTTGTGAGTGAGCCTCAATGAGGATGGTTTGTAGTTTAACATGGGATATGTAACAAATCTATATTCAATTTATTTACATATTATTTAGTATTATTCATAGATATTTTTAGAATATTTTCTTGGAATAAACATACTAATTATACTTCTATGCTCACCCATATCTTCTATATCATGTTTTTTATATATTCAAGAAGAAACTTTTTATTTTCATAAACATTACTAGTTCTTAGTGATCATTCTGGGTTTTTTTAATAATGAGTTCTCATATTTTTTATATATTTAGATAATTAATTTATTTATTACATTCTGTAAACTATTAAGACTATAGTGCTTTTGTTTATTATATATTAGAGTATATTGGTGGTGTATTCTTATCATTCTTAGGATGAATGATTGAAATTCCTTTTATTTTGTGTGTTCTCTAACCATGGTTCTCTAAACAATTATCTATTGGAGTATACTTTAGGGGTAAAAAATATCTTAAAAAATACCCTAAGATGGGTTAAGGTGTGGAGGGTTCATGATATATAGGTATCAAACCCTTCTTTGAGAGTTATGATGGTTTTTTTGAGTTATGCATTGGTGAGGTTTGCATTGGTTTGGTAAGGTAATGGTATTATTAAAACTTTTTATGTGATATAGGAATGGTAGAGAATATATTAAATATATAGGTCCCCTATGATTTTATTCAAGGACCTTAAGATTATTTAATATACTAAATTTATATGATATTGATTGTGGGATAGATACCTAGGTGTGGTAATTTCATCACACTTTTTTAGGCTTGTGTTTGAATTGGGGAGATGTTTAGGAAATTCAGACTGAATTTATTTATAACATCATTCTTGAATTCCATATTCGTGGATTACAAGATATTATTTTGTGTTATAGAGATTTATAGTGTAAAGTATATTTGTGTGGTCTTGGTGGGTGAGGTATAGAATGATGTCTCAATTGATAATTTCCAGATTGGAATTGAGGAAAATCATGAAGGAAGAATATATATGAGTATTTGTGTCAGGGTCAGTGAAATTATGATTGTATAGTCATAGATAAAGATATATTGTGGTGGTTATAGGATCTTGAGATTATGTTTTTTGTTGATATCTTTGATTAGTGATTATTGGATTCTATTGGTTATTTTCTTTATGTGGGGTTCCACTCTTAAGTGTTGGATTCCATTTGGTGGTGATTTTGAGGTGTTTAGGTATTGTAGGTAAAGAATCATAGTAATTCGTTGCATGAATTTATATCCTCTTTATTAAAACAGAATTATTTATATGAGTTACTCACTCTTTGATAGTGGGAGTTGAGTGTACTAGATCTTGGAGTTAGATTCATGAATTTCCATTACTATGATCATGATATTCATCAAATTCATAATGTAATGGTGTAAAATTATGAGGAGGCTTTAAATTAAAAGATCTAGTATCATGAAATTACCTTCATGGTATTAAAATATTTAAAATGTTTTGTGAAGGATTTTCTGATTGATGATGCACTATAAAAAATTGGTTCATCTTGGTCATTACATCATTAAAAATTCTCATTGAGTAAATTTATAGATAGCGATTATTGTTTATTTGGGAAGTTGTAGTTTTATCTAGTAGGGAACAAACCTAAAGTTCTATATCCTTGTTTTTATGTAACTAACTATTCATAATACATTATAGAGAGCTTTGGTATGGTATACAATGGTTATAAATGTTAAGGCCATCCATAGTTGTTGTATCTAACAATCCTTATTGATCAATGTAGGATAATTGACTAGTTTCAAATACTCCCCCAATGATATTTACCTTTTAATAATTTTTGGAGGAGCTGGGTGAGTAGGCTTTTGTAAAATAGAATGGCGATGGAGTATGTTGAGTAAAACCCTATATAGTCCCCACCCTCAAAGACACATGGTTGACTAGGGTCATGGTAGAAGATTCCATAAAGGGAAGAGATCCAGAGTTTCCTGAAGTAGGTGAAAAAATATTATTTGAGGTATAATTTATCTTTGATCTACCTTGTTTTGTAATTTTTTTGATTCAATATATTTTCACTCATTTTTTCATCTTCCTCGGTCTAAAAATTGGTACTTACGGTTTATATACTTCCCATTCCCTTCGTTTTTTCTACAAAGGTTGTTTGAAATTTGTTAAAGATGTTATTTTATGATGGGGTGATATAATTCATTAGTTTTTTTCTTTTTATTACTCATAGAAACATATCATATCATCACCAAAATGTATTTTTTATATCCTAAGTGGGATATTATAAAAATATTTTAGAATCAAGATGTTTTATTTGATATAGAATGCGAGTGAGTGGTGTTATTTATGAGTGGGATAATAATATTGATTATATATAATTGGAACCTCATATATCTCAGTTGGTAGGGTTGTTGTTGAATTCTATAGAAGTGTATATATCATTATTTCCAAGAGTAGTAGATGAGTTTCCTGGTGTTTTTAGTGGCTAAAACAGTAAAACTCAGTGTAAAATTATGTTTCCGATATATTTGTATCTTAAATTATCACTAAAATTATTTTATCCCTATACTGTGGTGCCTTCAGATATATGAGATTTTTCTATTTAGATCAATTATATTATCTAGAACGGTCTTATCTAGACCAGGGTGTCTCTATGGGGGACTCTAGTGTTGTTCAAAAAAAATTATTGATAGTTTGTAGTTTTTCATTGATTATCATTGGTTAAACTAACTAATGGTGAATAACTTCTAACCTTTCCTAAGGAAAATTGATATTTTTAACTAGTTAAATGGGTCAATATTTTTCTTGATTATTGATTTTCTATCTATGTTTAATCATATAAGTGTGAAGAAGAATGTCCTAAATACTATTATTAACTGTCATTATATACAGTTTAATTTTATGCTTATTACATTGGGAGCCATTAATTCCCCTATTGTTTTCATAGAATTGATGAAATTATTGTCTCATGGGTTTCCGTATTAGTTTTTTGTTGTGTTCATAAATGATATATTGGTATACTCAAGTTTGGAATAGGATTATGTGGATCATTTGAATGTTTTTCTTTATATCCATTTCATGAAATCGGTTTTATGGGATGTTGTCTAAGTTTATGTTCTAGACTCATGATTCAAATTTACTTGTGCATTTCATGTATTAATATGGATTGGTTTTCAATCATTTTATTTTTATGTCAACTGTTACATTGGTGTATCCTAATAACATTACAATGATCCATTTTTTTCTTGATCTTACAGGCTATTAAAAAAAATTCCCTTTTGATTTGTCTTATATTTTATGCCCTTAAACAAAATTAAACTAAAAGGATAAGGCCTTTGTGTTGAAAAATAAGTTCTTAAAAATGATTTATTATATAAAAGAGAAAATTATCAGTGATGTTATTCTCTATTTATTGGAAAATGGATTCAAATTTGTGTTATTTTTATATGATTCTTATGTTGTTATTATTTTTTTCCTAGTGAAACAAATAGATATGATCTCTTATTAGTCTCTAAATATATGTTTTTAAATTATAAATATGACACATATGATCTTGATCCAATAGTAGTGGTGTCAGATCTAATGCAATGGAAATACCTTAACTATGAGAAAATTTTGGTTTTCAAAGATAATACTATTATATGTAATATCCTACATCAATAAGATATAAATTTTCATCAGTGTATGTGTATATATATATTATAGAATTATGAATTTAATATCTCTTTCACCATAGTGAATGTAAATATGGTGGATGATGTGTTGAGTCAGATATCAAATGGTGATTTTTTTGATAGGAAACATATGAGTTTAAAATGATGTAATATCCCTCATCATTTCATTTAGATTAAGTGTAATGTGGTGGAAGATCTTTCCTGTATTATATTATATTATATTCTTTCATACAATAGTGTATAAAAGAGTGTCAACAAGGATAGACAGAGGTGTTGGTGTGGATATATCACGAAATATATAGTGATTCTACTATGTTTTGGTTATAGGATGATCAATATTAAGTTTTTTTAATGGGGAGCTCTTTATTATGTTAGTGATGTGATAGATAGTTCTTTGTAAATTTCATAACATACCTTATATAGTGTACCCTAGTATTTTCAAGATGTTTCACACTTTCAATGATTTGTTTTGGATCCCCTGGATAAATTGGTTAGTGACTGAGTATGTTCCATGATATTTGGTTTATAAAATCATGAATGCTGATCACAAAGTTATAACTGGATTTCAGCAACCATAATATGTTCGTTAGTTTAAATAAGAGAAGAAATAAATGGATTTTATTACCAATTTTCATCAATATTTGGGGTATATATGATTCTATAAGGGTTTTTTTTGGATCCATTAGTTAATTTATTTCACATATTATAGAATACGGATTTGAGTTTTATGGTATGATTTTAAAATACCCAGAAATTTTATTATATAATTCTGTTGAAATAGATTTTCTTTGATAGCTTGAGATACATGCAAACCCTAGTCTAAATGAACTGCAATATATAATACCATTATAAAATTGGAATTAAATTGGTGGGTATGAATTAGACTAACTAAATTATGATAAATTTACAGTTTTCAATAAATTCATTCATTGTAATTTATTATAAAAAATAAATTTATTTAATGTTAAATGATGCGTTTTTCTAAAAAATCTATGCTTATGCGCACAATGTGTTTTCATCTTAATAAATTAAATTAATCAATTTTTGTGAATTATTTAAATCAAATTTATATAATTTATATTTAATAAAAATTTTAAAATTAATCTAATGTTTTTATAAATAAGTTATATGACTACATATCAACATTTATGCTTAAAAATGTAGTTTTCAAAAAAATGGGGTTTTATCACTTTTTCACACTTATTTCCAAATGAATTTTAAAAACTTATTTAAATTTAATATTACAAAATGGATTCTATATTTGGAATCATGGGTATTAAATTTGGAATAAAATCCACTTTTATTTTTAGTTAATATGAATAGTAAACATAGTAAATTTTTGTCACCTTATTAAAGGTAAATGGGGTAAAATAGAGTTAAAAAATTGGTATAATACTTTAAATTTTGTCTAAAACATTACCTTATTATATTAGATTAATTTATTTTTTCTATCTCTATCCATTTCCTAAATACATGGTCATTTTGTTTTATATTTCTTTGATTATGACCTCTACATTAATTTAAGAAACGAATAATAAAAAAATGTCACTCTCTTGATTTTAATATCTCAAAAATTATTTCTTATAGATAAAAAGAGGATAATTTAGGTTATAAATGTTTATTTGATATATAAATTAATTTTTTGTCATATTAATTTAAGAAAGATTTTTACTAATTTAATAATTACCTTAAATTTATATGTAGTGCAACAAAATATTTATTCAATTTATAGAAATAAAAAATAAATTATTTTTAAAACTATTAACATTAATATAATTTTGGGGAATTATTATGATATGATAATATTTTATATTAATATAAAATATTATATTTCTGTGAAAGGTTAATATTTTAATTCCATTATTTTCTTGTTTTCTTGATGTTAAATTAAATGATAAGTCTGAAAATGAAATTAATTATATTTTATGAAAATAATATTATATAAAATTATTTGAAAACCATAAAAAAATTTAAATAGAACAAGGTGGATAATTTACAATCTAAAATTTCATCTCTCGTATAATTATTCTCCAATTTTTACAATATATCTATAATTATAACCCTTGAATACTGAAAATGTCGTTACTGCGGTTAAAGTTACAATTGATAAACCAAGGGGTTAATTTAAAATTTAAGGTTTAATGTCACACAAAAATTAGAATAGATTTCATTTTTTTGATGATATTTATACCTTATAAACTTATCATTTTAATCTATGGCCATTTTGAATAATTTTTCATGATAACGACTCAATTATATTTTAATATTTTTTTGTAATTCCAATATTCCCACTATCTTCACTTATAAAAGGTCACATCACCACCTATATTCCTCACACATTTTGATCCTTATAGCTCATCCTATCCATAAAATAATACCTTACTATATTTTTTCAACACATCATAGATCTTCTGTTCTTGAAAAAATTATATCCCTTCATGGAGTAAGGTGTAATTCAAAATAGGATTCTCAATGAAGAGGTATAACTCTTAACCAAACATTTTTTTATTTTATATATTCTTTGAAACACTTTAACATCCAGGTAATCATTTCTAAAATAAGTTATTAAGTGACTTGGATATAATTAATTATAATTATTATAGAGTTAAAAAATTTATTCACATTATTTCTGTCGCATAGAAATCAAAAACATCGTTGTGCGTATATATAGCTTATCATCTCCAAGAAGCAGTGTAATTCATTTTTCATCTCAACTTTACATGGATTTTTTTAGTGAAATATTTAATAAATAAATATTATTTATGATATTATTATTATATAATTTTTAATTTTTATTTACCTTCCTTTTTCTATCAATTGAAAAATGGAAACAACATTCATGTGTACGTACGACCTATCGTCTCCATGAACGGTATAGTTTATTTTACCAAATATAACTTTTATAGATAAATAATGAAATATATATAATGGATATAAATTATATTAATACCATGTTTAATTTATTTTAAACGATTTAACCATATTCAATTTCTAAATAATAATTATTCCGAACCAAAACATGCATTAAAAATAAAGTAATTATCACCTAAAACCATGATTTTAATAAATAATTCTTAATAAATGGGTCATAATATTTAATAAGAAAATAATATATGGTGTAATATTTATTGGAGTTAAAATTTATTACATCTATAATATGTCAATATTTATTATAATGGATTTTTGATTGTGCAGGAATAAATAACAGACTTGAGGTAAGTGTTTTATTTTACAATATCGTTGTTTATCCAGATTGTATATGATTAAATTATGATGAGGAAATATTATGGTATAACTAACATTAAACTAATTAATCTTCTTATAATATGTTATTTTAAAAAAAATTACATTTTCCCTTACATTTTTCTCTCCTTAAGTACTCAACAGATTGAAAGAATAATTTTTTGAAAAACGGACTTTATTTCTCTCTTCGATTGAAAATAATTTTTATTCCAAATCCATGTTTTCTAAAAAAGAAAGATTTTTTTAATATTATATTACAATTATTTAATGTCATTTTTACCTATTATTAAATATTTCACAAAATGGTTTAAAATTAATACTCTTATTATTTTCTTAATGAGGCATTTTTTGACTATTTTTTGCAAAATTATGAAAGGAATATTTTTTTAAACTTATATGTCATGAATGGAATTTCCCACCAACTTTAACACTCATTGATTTTAATATTACATTAATTTTTTAGGGTTATTTTTAAATAAATTATTTTATTTAATATTAGGGATATTTTTATATTTTAATACAAATATATTTCCAAGTAAAAGGATATTTTCATCAAGAAAAGTTCCAAGTGATGTATTAAATGATTTTTTTCTTCTAAGATTAAATATTTTGATGTTAACTAATATTTATTGGGAATATAATCCAATAATACAAAACTTATTATTTCTCTAGATTTTTATGAATATTATGAAAATAGGATTCAGAATCTTATTACTTTTCCATGAGTTATGCTTAGATGATTTGATGAGATGTTTATGAAACACATTTATTTTCTTTGGGTTATTCCATGATGAAATATTTATGAAACCCATTTATTTTTCAAATTTTGTGATATGATAAATTTCTTATGATCTTTTGGCACACATATGTATGTTTTTTATTTTTTTATGGGTGGGACATAAATTATATACACATTTAATGAAATGGGTAAAGATGGATATCTCATGAGATAATTAGGACATGAATGAGGAGTTAACATAGTTTAATAAGTTAATTTTTCTACTATAATTGTCTTTGGAGTGAACTATGACTAACACGATAGAAATAGGAGTGAACCAAATCCACTACGATAGTGTTTATACTGAGCCTTAACTACTAAGTAAATAATTCTATGTTCTTATGTATATGCAAAAAATCTATTTCTTATGACAATTTTAAGCTCTCATTACTCATGTTATATTATTTTTTTATGATTCATGTGATATGAACTGCTAATATTTATTCCATGACTCAAGATTATGATCAATAATATTTAGGGTATAGTTTTAAAATGTTAATATCATGTTATTATACCCTCAAACTCATATTATTCCAATGTAATCATTGATATCTACTTTATTTACCCTTACAAGGTATAAATATCACCATTTTGTATGTTTCCCTTCATATGGGTATGATAGAATTTCTTAAAAGTATGATTTTGTATAACAAGGGTATAAATTATGAAAAAATAAGCTGGGGAACATGTAGATATTATATGAAAAAGTTTATTATGTATCCATGTTACCAAAGTCACTAGGCCTATAAAATTCTAGAATATATCATTATGTTATATAATTAGTTTTCATCTAATAAGATATAATATATATGTATGAAAAATGTAGATCGTTATAGATTTAATGAGGATTTATGTGGATAATGTGATGTTGTTTATTTGAAATATGATGACTATCAACTCTGAGTGAAATACTTATTTTACATCATTGGAATAGAAGAATCTATAACATTATTTTGGATCTTATTTTTTCCTTATTACTTATTTTTATCCTTAGACACATGTTTAGATATATCAGTTTATCCATCACTATAAGACATTTTTAATGAATTAATTCTTGATTTTAGAGTTTCATGGGTGAATATTTTGTATTTATATGAATCTTACTATAACAAAAACAATCACTCATCCATAGGTATTTATTTTATAGAGGTATTTTATAGGTTAACTTGTAGATATCTTTTATTCTAGACTGGTTTTAGAGAGTTAGTGAATCATTGAATAAGTTTTTTACTAATCATGATAGGGAAAGACTAGATAATCCATGAGTGGATAAAATCTACCCAGGACTGTCCAAATTCATGTGTTGACATGTGTAGGAGACCTATAGAGTTTGAGGTCTGTGATTATGTGTTTTTTAATTTTACTCTTCATCTTGGTAATCGATAGTTTCTTCTAGTTAGTATGTTTTATTCTTGGTTTATTAGAGTCT
Source organism: Viscum album (assembly GCA_963277665.1). Classification (NCBI taxonomy): domain Eukaryota; kingdom Viridiplantae; phylum Streptophyta; class Magnoliopsida; order Santalales; family Viscaceae; genus Viscum; species Viscum album. The sequence continues at coordinate 1,316,599,520 of OY728119.1, read as the reverse complement.
TTATAGAATTTAAATAAATTGACAAGGTGTCATATTAGTTATATATTTATCTATAGATGTATCTTATTCCTAATGTATCTTATTTGTCCCATTTTCATAGATATATTAATAATGAATCCAATTTCAATGATTAGGGTGATTCAGGTATTTTGGATGATGTAATACTCTTAGATTGTCCTATTAAAAATTAGGATAGTTGAGAGATGGTGGTGTGTGGGCGTGCCATTCCTTGGTATCATACCTTACATAGTCATAGTTCCTTAATGTAATGATATTGGAGAATTAATCAAAATTACCTGATCAATTTATAGATTAATTTTTAATATTTTTTATAAAATTATGTTTTAAATTATGATTTATATCGAATCTATATTTTTTGGGTCATGGTGTTGCTTTTTTAAAAGAAAAATCTACCTTAAAATGTATCACACTTGGTGTAATGGATTTTTAAGGGTTTTGTGTTTAATTTTTATGATTCATTTTGATTCTTTAGGATAGTAATCATTTTATAAGTATTAAAATTATATTTTTGGATAATAATTATCCTTTACATTGTGTTTTTCAGGTGATTGGGGTTTCATAGTGAGTTAAGATGTATATGGTGGAATAGTAGTCAGATTCATGATGAAATTATAGATGGTGGGAAATTTATATCTTTATTCATTACCATCATGCCATAGTTCTTTCCCATTGGATATAGTGAATAGAAGTTATCATTGGATGTAATTTACATATAAATGTGTCATAGTTTTTTGGATTGTGGGGTGAAAAATTATATTTCATCATGAAGAATCTCCCATTATGTATTAGTGCTACATATATATGAATTTTCTGCACTAGGATTTCTTATTACTGTGAGATGATTTATTTTTGGTGTTTTCAAAAATAGGTGTGCGGGTCTTGACTGAGAATTAGTGCAAAGAGATGTTTGCATTGTGAAATATGAAATTCTAAGAATAAAATTGAAAATAATATTATTCCACAACAATTTAGCACGAGCTTATCAAATTTAAATAGTTGTCAACCCAAGATCCAATAAAGGATCACTCTGTGGTTTTCATGGATCTTGATGAATTAAAATCACTGCATTATAATTAATTTCATCATTCTATTTTTTATGGTATTTTATTTAATTATAATTTTTTTTATTTTATTGAATTACATTAAATTTATTTTCATTTTTTCGAACCCCAGTCATCCTATGGATGTGTTTTAGTGATTTTAAATATACTTGTTGATCATCTATGAATTTGAATTATAAATAAATTATGGAATTATTGAAATATGGTTGAACTTTTTTTATAGTCATTTTAGAATCATTATAATGTGTTTTGTAATTTTTTTGGCTGAATTGTGGTGGACTATGTTTTTTTTATATTATTTAAAATGTGGTAGAAGATTAAAGTTATTAATAAACTTGTTCTAAAAATATGTAATGTTATATCAATATAAAAATGTTTTTCTCATTTTACGTGTTATTAATTATGATCTTTAAGATGCCATGTATATGTAATATAGATGCTTTTTATAATTAACTTTGAGATTAAAAAGGATATATAATTTTTCTGTGGTGGTGAGAAATTTTTAAGTATCTATGTAAGAGTAGTGTAAAATTTTAATTGCATCACATGGGTAACTCCAAAATTTCATTGTCTATATAAGATAATTCTGATATCATATATTATAAAAATAATGTTCACATTAAATTAGGTTATATTATTCCATGATCACATCACAGTATCCTTCTCTTATGCATTAATAACTGGAACTCACATAATTGATTTCAAGAACTATATACCTTTAATCAAATTTCATGTAAATCATATTATTTCTAGAACATGAGATTTTTTAGATCAATTAAAGAATTATTTTATGATGATTTGAATGAAAAATATCATTTTATATCTAGTGATATATCTTTTAAAAATAGATTTCTAAAAGATATTATTGGTTTCCCTATACTATGGCACATTTCTATAATATTCTTTAAGAGATATTTTTTAATAATAAAAAATCAATTCAATGAATACCAAATATCATGTTTATTTATAATGTTTTCAAATTTTAAAATTAAAATTATCTATATAATTATCCTGAGTTTTTAAAAAAGATTTAATTAATTGACAAAGTGGTTGTGAGAAATATAAAGTGAAAAATATTGATGCATATCATTATAGCTATATATTTTCTAGAAATTGAAGTTCTTTAAGAATATTTATATCATTTTCTTGTTGAGTATAAAAAAAATCAGAAAAAAGATATTTTTTTATCCCTGAAGCATCCTAGAGTTCATTTAAGTTCATTTAATTTTTTTTAAAACATTTTATAAACTAGAGAGATATTATTTAAATATACATCTACGAGACTTTTCTATTAGTAAATTAGATTCTTTATATCGAAGAAGAAAAAAAATGAATATAATAATAATTAGGGTGATTAGGTATCAGTACTATAAACACATTTATCAATGAATAAATTGGAGATGAAATAAGAAAGAGAAAAAAGTGAAAATAATCATCATGTGATATCTCGATATATTAGATGCCAATGAAGAAGAAAAAGAATAGAGGATTTGAGATATTGTTCTACTTGATTCATTGTTTATATTTATCAACTGTGTCAAGAATCTTAATGATTAAATATCTAGTGTGATTGATTATTATATAAGGATTGAATAATTTTGAGTTGACTGATCAAGGTTAATAATCCTTATCCTGTATAAGGTCTAGAAGATTGGATACATGGACAAAGATATCATGTATGATACTAAAAATGTTTATATATTGGAAGTTTTAGACTTATTTATAAGAAAAAGGATCTTAAATGGTGATACATTAACATCTAAAATAAATAGGAAGATATTTTTCACTAGGGAGTTGAGGGGACCTATTATAAAGTGGCAGGAATTAGTATAAAGATCAAGCTATGGGATTGTAAAATTTTTATGAGATAGTAAATTCTATTTGAGAAATATTCACTCATATTAAAATAATTAATATAGTAGATATATATGCCTCAAACTTTAATCTAGTACAATAATAAGTAGATATCACATTAGGATTGATCCATATAATAATTTTATGTGGTACTGTATAAATTTATTTACCTATTTGTATGTGGTGCAGTATTTTGAGAATTTAAAAATTAAATACATTCATATTAAATACTAAATGGGTAATATAGTGATAGAGTATATTAATAAACAAAATATTCAGTAATTTTTTTCACTAAATCAATCACCCTATTAGAGATACTACACAATTCTAATAGATCATTTTAGGTGGTATCAGAGGCAATATAGGTTTCCACTAATTGGATATATTTTTTCTAGTTAATATTAATTTATATATATGAAGTGAAGATTTTTTAAAGGTTTTTAGTTGACTAAAAGGGAAATTATATTTTCCATTTATGTAAATACCAACATGGATATAAATAGCATGTATTTAAATTTGGTGAAATTTAAGTGCATTTCAATTTTTTCCCATATTAGTATATATTTTGAGAACTAGGATTCAGATCAAAATTATGTGGTTTAATATACCTAAATAAAGATTTTGTGTACATGTATTCAGTACCCCAATGTAATTTGGGTGCTTAGGTGGTTGCTAGGGTAGGACTGGGGTGGCGAAACAGCTAAATTTTACTATATCCAGCTTTTTTCATCATGAAATGTGAGGTCCATACTATGTTGTCTAATAAAGTGGAAGAAGAAATAATAATTTTGGAGGGAGTATCTCCTTGGTGGTATTGATTTATGGAAATTCTCTCTATATTAAAAATGAGGGTAAAAATTCTAATTTTGGAGGCTGTAGTGCAGTTGAAATGAAAAGAATAATTACTCTTTACCATGGTTCCATCCATAGATGGTGTCTCACTATAGGAACAACATCAGGATTCTTAGGGACTATCCTACGGTAAATATATTTCTAGTTTATTAGTAGGGGTAAACCATATTTTTTGTTTCAACTCCCCATCATAATTTAAGTCAATATGGGCATTTGGAGGGGGAATTTTATGGTATATCTTCCCATTCCATCAATGCATGATTCCACTTGAATTTAGGGTTACCATTGTGACTATTTCACTATATTTAGTGGTAATATATCCTCCTTCCATCTCATTATTTTTTGCCTTTTTTTCTCCTATAATTTGGTGTGAATTTGTTTTAGGTATTAGTAATGATTCCACAAAATCATGGTGGAATTTGTGAGGATGATGGTTATTTTAATTGACATGGATAGTGTATTTTCTAAGAGAATGATTACACACTATTGATGATCATTCTGTTAGAGGTATGTCTCTTTATTCATTTGTTTACACATTTTTATGAAATTTGATGAAATTGTTTTAAACCATGTGTCAGATTATATATATTTTTTCCTATGATGATGTTAGGGGTATTCCATGGATATTTCAGGTTTTTATGGTCATGATTTAGAGTATGTGAATTTTCTCAAGTTAGTTTTTAATCATTTATATAATATTGAATTAAATTTAACAATAAATTAAATTTTTTTATAGTTAATTATTTTGGAAGTGTTCGGTTGAGATGGGAGATCAGGTGTTGATGTGAGTTTGGAAATGAATGACTAGGGATGAGTGGAGTGGGGAAAATATTCCAACCCTATATATAAGGAAGGAGGTCCCTTAAACATATCCCTAAAATTTATGCAAGTCTGTATGTTATTGCGATTTTTTTTATTTCCAAATTTTTTTTATTGAACTAGAATTCAATTAATTATTCATTAATTCCTATAGATGGGATGAAAGTGTTAAAGTCCATAAGGGACTATTTATCTCTGTCATTATGCCTTTTCAGCCTATAGTTTAGTTTTCAATCATTGAAGTTTACTATGTGTTATGTGGAACCATGAGGGGAAATATTTTAGTGGGAAAACATATTATACCATTAAAGGTTCACTTATATGCCTTAGTTATGGATGAGTGATGGATTGTGATAGTTTACCTATGGATAAGATATAGAGAACCTTTTTATTGCTTATTTCCATTGGGCTGGTGGACTGGAGAGTGGGGTGCGTATTCAACCCCCATCAATGTGTGTGTTCTTGGGTAAGTGTACCTTATATTTGGTTATGGAGTTTTTTTGGGTGATTACTAACCTAGGATGACATGGGAAGTGAAATGTACTTCTTACCATCTCTTAAGTATGATATCGGGATGGTATAGACTACAAATCTGATTAGACCAAGAGTTGATATTTGTTATGAAGAGGGATCTTGTATTTCACTGAGTGAAAGGGTGGACATCAGATATGGGAGTAAAATAGATGAGACAATGTAAGGTGTCCAAACCATGATATAGTACAAGGTGTGTTGATGGGTTCTCCAGTTTCATGTTTAATATAGAGAGGAGTGGTACAATGGAGGATGTTTTTTTGATCACATGCGTCACCTCAGAACACAAGGATTAACAATGATCACCAGGTATGTAATGAGATGGTTTGGAAGAAGCCTAGGAATGATGAAGACGTTGATGGGTTTACTATGATGGTATTATTTATCCAAAATGGTCTTGATCACCATAGCCTACAAGTCTACTTGTATGATGAGATGCACCTTGTGGTGGGGGATAGGCCTCGAGTGGAAATTTTAGTTTGTGTGATTGAGAGGAAAATTTATAGAATATATAGCATTTTTTTATGATCCCAACCCAAGTGTGCGATATATAAGGTTCTAGAGACAAGGTATTCTACCATGAGTATTTAATATGTGAGTTCCTTGGGTGATTTGCAGTCATTATAAATATGATTAGATTTTAGGTAGTGCATAGGTATTCCCCTAATTTTCTCAATAGAAAAAATAGGTTTCTATGAAGGGTGTGCATACACCTTTGTGTTACATAATGATAAGATATATGATATTTCTATAAGGGAGTGATTATGTCCCTATGTTACTTGATGATAGGATATTTAGTCTTCTAGGTTGGGTTTAGTTACAATGTAGGGTTGATAATGATATGATATATGAGCACTTAAGAAGGGTATGATTATTTCCCTCAGTTACCTGATGATATGATATATGAGATTCCAAAAATGGAATGGTTATTAACATGATTTATAGAATGATATAATATATGAGATTTCTGGTAAGGTGCGGGTATTCCCCTAAGTTTCTAAATGATATATTATATAATCTTATGGGTAGGTTGTGTGTACATATAAATGTTTCCCAATGATGTATGAGATATATTTAATGATGGGTTTTAGGTAGGCCCTCATTTTCTTTGAAAATATGAGATATATTTCCAAGAAGGGATTCAGCACACCACTAAGTTACTAGATGATATGTTATGTGATTATAGGGTATGAAGTGTTATAAATATGTGTTCTTAATGTTCATGATTTATGATCAAATAAATATAAAAATTATTGGAGAAGGTATAGTTGATCCTAGTTGTAACCTAAAAAGCCTATGGACTAAGAGTGATTATTTTATTGTACTTCTTCAATGTGTTTATTAGTCTCATAATATCACATGTGTATACACTTCTTAGTAGATATGTTATGAATATAATTTTTAATGCCCTATTAATTTTTAATCACACCCTTCTTGTGTGGCCTTGACACTTTGGTATCAGATAGGACCTTATTGATCATAGGTTTAGGTAGGGAATAGGTTCAGTATTGCATGATCAGGGTAATTCTTCATAATTGGGAATTGGATTCCATGATGTGATAAGGCCTAATGATGGTATTATATCCTCATTATATTTTTATTTATTTTGTTTTATCTTTTATATGTTATTATCATAGTGGTAAATCAGTGGGATGCATAACTGTATGCTACAAATTAATTTTTATAGGATGATCTTTATTTATTGTATTATACATACCCGAATTATTATCATTGTGTATATTTCTTGGTTATTTAAACTATAGGTTTTACACTAATTTTATGCTATAATATCTCTATAGTAATACTATAGATATTATATACTAGTCATAAGCCTCATGCGTATGGTCAAGAACACCTGAGGTTATTTAGAGATGTCGATGAGGGCACTGACAAGTGACGTCACACATGTGGGATGTTACAATTTGTATCAAAGAATATTTTTATTTTTCATACTATATGGGGGTATGTAATGAATGGAATATGTAAGTGTAATAGGTTTTGATGGAACCCATATTGGTGAATTGTGGACCCCATTTTCATAGAAATTCCATGTTACCATAGATATGGGGTTACTTTTTTTTGTTATCACTTTTATGATTGTGATATTTATTCAGGTATGATATGTGTATTTGAGATTTTTATTTATGTTTTTTGGAACCATCCCAATTGGAATGAGGCATGTAAACATACATAATCCTTGTAATATGGAATTCACCTAATATTCATGTGCTTTTATGTGATTGATATCTCTAATGATAAAGGTTTCAACTCTTTAAAGTATCAATAAGGACTTATATGGAATTTTACAAAATAACATGTTTTTTGTAATGACCCAGACTTTTATCAATGGAATTTAACCCTTATTTTAGTAACATCATATAGTATATATCACATAAAATCACTTATATACTATAATAAAAACTTAATAAATGAATAATTAATGAAACAATAAGTATTTATAGAAGTTAATGAACCAATACTGATTAAATAGTAACTTGACCTTAGGAACAGTAATATGACCCTTATAAATAGTAAAAATAAATAAAGGAATATTATCCTCACCCATGAAAGTATAATTAAAATTAGGAATCCTATAACTGAAAGTATGATATAATTATATCATAGTTTAAGTAAATAAATGTCATAAAAAATTATTAATTAAGTATTGGTATTTTTATATGTCATAAATATTAAATAACAATATTAGGATTAATGAAATAATTTAAAAGAAAATTTATTTTAATAAAATTTCTTAATAAATTAATACTATGATTTATTATGTTTTAATATACTTTTATGAGTCCTTATGTAATTTTTCAAAGTGTTATAAAATATACTATAATTCTAAAATATGTATTTTCCAAGTAAATGATGATTTTAATTAAAAATTAAATTACTAATATTTAAAAAACTAGTTTCACAAAATGGACTTAGTTTTTCAATTATACATGTTGAAAAAATTTTAGGGTGAATTTTTGGTATTTTTCTAAAATAGACGATTTTTTGGTGAATATTGAAATTTGATGACTTACAATAAAAGCTAAATACATTAATTATGGAGTCATATATGATGTGTGGATTATGTAAGACCAAATTATCTAACTATTAATATCCTTTTACTTTATTGATTCACGTAATCATCATTATTTCTTGTCTTAAGCCAAAATAATAAACTAATGAATTAAATAATGGGAAAACACCTCTCTCCCCTCCTATAAATACTACCCCTCACCCCCTCTAATCCACAAACATTAAAAGATTTTAGGCTTGTCAAAATAATTATAAATCCTCTTCCCAAGTCCCTCCAAAACGTCTTATATATTTTGTTATCATAAAAAGACCAAAACCTTATCTCTAAGGAGGTTCTCAAGGAGGAGAAATTCAAGATGTAAATTCCTCTTTCTTTTATTTTAATTTATTTCCAAGTTATTTTATATTCATATTCTCCCCTCACATCCCCTCATCCAAATGCAATGATAACTACAATACCTTAAATATACTATAATTTTATCATGTGAATGTAATATCCATCATTAAACTCCTCTCTCACTCTCTTTTATTCTAAAAATGAAACTGTCACCCATGATGTGTTAACTTACCGACATCATGGGTGATGCACTTTCATTTTCTTATAACACATTCAAGGATGATAATAAAACCATTATAATGGTTGAAAAATATTTTGAAAAATATTTTATACCGTATTTATGTTATGTAACTAACATATATATATATATATTACTAAATGATAAAACAAAACAAGTTTGTTGTGATCTAAAAACAGCCAAAAATACCCTAAAATGTCTGTCATTAAATTTTATCTAATTATTCATCCTCATACCATATAATAAAATTCTTTATAAAATAATTTTAACTTCTATAAGACCAATAATATCATATAATTTCAATTCTATATATATTTATCGACCTTTTACATGAACTTCCATTCATGTATACAAGTAAACCGATAATGAAAACTAAGTAAATGAACACTCTCAAATAATGAAATTAAACTCTATAACTTATCAAAAATCACATAAATGTGATTAATAAAACCATAATGAAACTAATTTATGTATAGAAGGTTAATTATTTGTAAATTAATGAATATATTGTGATTATATAGTATATTAATGTGAATAAATCAATCAGACATATGGTAAGGGGGATTCTTGAACCCAAGTCTCTTTCTTTGGGTTTTACCTCTTTCTCCACATTTTAAGTATGAATATTCCTCTAATTTTAATTAAATATCATTTATTCATCATTATATTATCTTTTTTGGGATATACATGTTTTCTACCTGAGTTTATGACAACCACAATTATTTCTAAAAGAACTATTATTTCAAAAAACACACCTTTTACTTCTCTTGAGATAGTTTCTTCATCACTCAATATTGATGATTCATATACCAAGAATGTTATTAAATTTTTCTTTCCAATATTTTACTCATTAATTTATTCTGTATGAAATTAAATTCATTCCTTTCCATGGGTTATTTTATCTTCATGATTGATGTATGTTCTAAGTGGCATGCATGATGATGTAAATGTTATGATATGACGGGTGTGCCCGGAATTATATAGTGTAATGTAAATGTTATGATGTTATGGGTGTGATTAGAATTATATATATCTCCATTTCATTGGTTAATGTGATGTATCTCATTATAAAAATTTAAATATGTGTTACCATGATACTATCATTGTTCACAACTATGTGTGGTAGTTGACTACTAAGACATGATGTTTCATTTTTAGGCATTTCCACATTCCATGCCTATATCTAATGATACCTATATTTATTATGATTAAGATCTTATGCTTATTTTATAATTAATATGATTATTCTCACGCATTTTATATTATTTCATGTTCTTATTTATCCCCTTACTGTGCTTTTATCTCACCCCTTTCTTTGATTTATATCCTCAGGTGACTACTTACACAAAGGGGAAATCAAGGTCTAATAAGAAGCTAGAGAAGAAGTAATTAAAGAATATTTAATTTTTATTATGTAAATTTATTGTATGGTATTAATTTTCCAAACACACTAAACTTTTGGATCCTAGTTGTTTAATGATTTTATGTTGTTTGTTATTTAAATGATGTAATAAGTTATGTAAGAAAAGTAGGGTGGTTGTAGTTTGTATCAGATCATGGTTTAGTTAATTTGAAAAATAGGTTTATAGAACCTTAGTGAAAACCCTTAATATGATACTAATTATAATTAAGCACCCAATAAATTTGTTTTATAAAATTATAAAAATAGGGATCCCATATGATATTCCTTTTATACATAATTTCACAAAGGAAAAAATTATTGATGACATATTACCTTATGCATTGTTATAACCTTTTCTATTTTGAAAAATTGTTGGAACAAAGAGAAACCTGTCAAAAAAATCATGTGTGGGACAATGTAATGATTAAACAAACAACATCCTCAATGCCTTGGGTGGTTAAGTTCAAAATTTAATGGTGATTATTACCCAGAAATCATAGGTTATGAACAATAACCTAAAAAATGAAGAATATCCTCCTTCACCTAAGAGGGATTTGCTGGATATCAATTCCTTTATGTAATAATCACCCCCAAAGATTAGTGTTTCTTGTTATCAAAAAGTCATGGAATAGTGGATCAAATCTATAGAGAAGATATTTTCTATGATTCACTATTCTATGATAGATAGGGTGACTCTTTCTGTTTATTATCTAAAATGATAGTCTGAATAATGGTGGTCGTTGATTGAGGACACAAAGATGAAGGAAGAAATTGAAGAGATGGTGTGGGTAGAATTTAAGATAATTTTTTTCTTAACAAGTATATCCCTTAAACACTTGATAAATAATAGACAGAGAATTCATAGAGCTGAAGAAAAAGGAATGAGAATTTTTCATGACCTAAAAAGTAAATTTCAAAAGGATTGAAAGGCATGCTTTGGGTTTTGTAATCAATAATGATAGAAAATTTGATATATTATTTAGTGGTTTAAAACGATACCTCCAAAAGGATTTATCAATTATATTATTTAGAAGTTATGAATTTTTTTTAATGTTCTCTCAAAGTGGAGGTGGAGTTTTGAGAATGGTCCTTGGCTATAGTGATAAGAAACGAATGATGGAGTTTGATGATGGAGGATATAATGAGAAATGTTAAAAGAAAATTCAACCACCCACATGTCAAAACTGTGGGATGAATCATCATGGAAAATTACTCTAAGGGATGGGTAAATGCTTAAAGTGTGGGAGAGAAGGCCACCAAGACTATAAATGTGTAAAATATATGAAGAATTAGGATAATGGGGTGAAATAAAGGAGAGTACCACCCATGGTTCAATGATTCAAATATAGGGATAAAGGGCTCTATAAAAGCTAGTGAACTAAACATCAAGTCCATGAGGGTAATCAGCATCATAAACCACCAACGAAAAAAGAGAAAGGGGTGGATTATTCCATCACTACTGCAGAAGTTGATCACGAAAATGAATTCTAATAAGGTATATTTTCTATTCACTCAAGAATGAGAAAAGTCATATTTAATAATGGATAAATGTATTCCATTATATCTATCATGTTTTCTAGAACTATTGAATCAATTCCCTGAAACCTTAAAGTAGATATATCAATAAAAACACCTAGTGGGTCGATCATTGTAGCCTAAGTGTTTCAATCTTCTATTGTTGCCATATGTGGGAGTTTTCTTCCAAAAACTCTCATGATACTTCCCTTGGTAGAATTTGATTCAATAATTGGAATGGATTGGATCTTATTATATAGATCACATATCAATTGCTCAGAAAAGAAAATATTTGTTCATATTCTAATCCATCCCACGGTCCTCTACAAATTCATGTAAGATCGGGAATCTTCTTTGGAAAATCCATCAATGGTGTGGGTGTTGATTCATTATGAAGAATCATAACATGATAAAAATATTGAGTTAAAGGAAGGTATCATCCTAGGTAAAATTCTCATTTTGAGGGAATATAATGATTTATCTATTGAAGATTTACCCAGACTTCCAGTAGACTATGATGTAGATTTCTCAATAGAACTAATACATGGCGATACTCCTATCATAAAGTTTCTTTATAGGATGGATCTTATCAAACTAAAGGAGTTAATGAAGAAATTTTTATATTATTTGGAAAAGGTTTCATATGCCCTATTGAATCACCTTGGAGTGAGATATTTCTCTTTGTCAAGAAAAATGATATATTAATGCGGTTGTGTATCAATTATCAGGAACTCAACAAGATCACCATAATGAAAAAGTATCCTATTTAAGGGATTGATGAATTATTCTATCAATTATGAGGTTCTCATTACTTCTCAAAGGTGGATCTTCATTCTGGATATCATCAGCTAAAGTTAAAGAAGGAAGATATTCAGAAGACTGCCTTCCATACAATGTATGGGCACTATGAGTTTCTAGTGATGCCCTTCGGACTTACAAAATCCCATTCAATCTTAATGGGTTTTATTAATAGAGTATTTATAAATTACCATGAATTTGTTTTGTAGATTTTATCGATGATATTCTCATATACTTAAATTGTAAAGAAGAACATGAAGTGCATCTAAAACTTATGTTGCTAACATTAATAATGGAGAAGTTGTACTCCAAGTTCAGTAAGGGTGACTTTTGGATGTGGCAAGTCTCATTCTTGATCCATGTGATCACAATTGAAGGAATTTCTATGGACCCTTCAAAAAAGGAAATTACAAAATGGCCTAGACCCTATAGTGTCACAAAAATCCACAGTTTTCTTAGAGTAGCTAGTATTACTGTATTTTTTTGATAAATTTATCATGATTGTATATACAGCTAAATATGTTAACAAGGAAATCGGTAAAGTTTGTCTCGATGTATAAATGTGATGAAACCTTCAAAGAACTAAAAATAAGTTTGATCACTACAACTATACTCACATTATTGAAATGTGGAGAATGTTTTGTGATATACAATCAGGCTTCAAATAAAGGATCGAGTTGTGTACTCAGAAAAAATAAAAATGTGATAGACATTGTCTCATGATAATTGAAGATCCCAGATCATAAATACCTGATGCCTGATCTAGAGATAGCAGTTGTAATTTTTTAATTGAAAATATGGTGCAACTACCTTTATGGTGAGAAGTGTGACATATATACCGATCATGAGAGACTAAATTATATATTCACACAAAATGAGGCTAACATATGACAGAGGATATAGTTAGATATAACAAAGCACTACAATTTTTCTATTCACTATCATCCAAGCAAGGCGAACAAGGTAGCTGATGCCCTTAGAAGAAAATAACCTACTACTTTATCCTTATTGTGGATTGAGAAAGACACTATCTTTATGGATATGCAAAGGATGGATTTGGAAATCATAACAGTAGGGAATATATACTACTTTTCTCAAATGATTTATCAACCATATATCTAAGATAAGATCAAGGAGGCATAAAGGGATGATCGATAGTTAAAAAATTAGTTGAATTTAGTAAATTAAGGTAAACTGTAAGAGTTCCATATCAATAATGATGGTGTAATTCTGTTTGGAATGAGGCTTTGTGTGCCTTCACAGACTCGGATAAAGAAGGTTATATTAGATCATGCACATAGATCAACATTCTATATCCATCCTAGAAGTACCAAGATATATCATGATCTTTAAGTACACTTTTGGTGGGACAACATGAAGAAGGAGAATGCAGAATATATCTCAAGGTTCTTGATATTTCATCAAGTTAAGCAGAGAAAATGAATTACAAAGGGATGATGAAACCCTTGCCTATACATATATAGGGATGGAATAATTTCACTATGGACTTTGTCACTAGTCTCCCAAAGACATCCAAAGGAAACAATGTGAAATGGGTTATGGAGGACTAACTCACCAAGACTTCCCACTTTACCACTATTTGGGAATATATCTCACTTGAACAAATTGATAAGATATATGTCAAGGAATTGGTGACACTCTATTTGGTTACACTTTATATTTTCTATAATTGTGATCCAAGGTTCACATATAAATTTTTTAGGAGCCTTCAATATGACATGAGTACTGAATTAAATTTTAGAATGACCTATCACCCCAAAACTGATGGCCAATATGAAAGGACTATTCTGAGGCTTGAATATATGCTAAGATCATGCTCACTAGAATTAAAAGGCGGACGGGATTATCATCTCCCATCGGTTGAGTTATCATGGAAAAATAGCTTCCACTCAAGTATTTATATGGCTCTATATGAAGTTATGTATGGAAAGTATTGTAGAACTCTAACTTGTTGTGATAAAGTTGGTGAAAGAAAACTACTTAGACATAATCTTGTGTAAGAGATAACAGAGAATGTTCAAGCCATCCAAAAACATATCAAAGATTCTCAAGGTCAGAAAAAGAGCTATTTTGAAAACCATAATTGGACTTTAATTTTGAATTTGGAGATAAAGTCTTCCTTCGAATATCACCATGGAAGAGAGTCATGTGGTTTGGAAAGAAAGGGAAGCAAATCCCAAGGTATATTGGACCCTTTGATATCCATGATCACATATGATCCATGGCCTATCAGATTGCACTTCCACTGCATATGGCTGAAGTTCATGATGTGTTCTATGTATCACTCCCGAGAAAGTACATATTAGATCCCTCATATATACTAATATCTGTGGTAGTACAACTGGAAGATGATCTCTGTTATGAGAAGTAGCCCTTAAAGACTCTAGACCAGAGGGATAAAGTTCTATGCAAGAAGACAACCCACCTTGAAAAAGTGTTTTGGATGAACCATACGTATAAATAAGCAACTTGGGAATCAGAATAGGTGATTAAGGAGTAGTACCCCCACCTTTTATGTAAAATGATATTTTAAGGGAGAAATTTTAAAAGGGGAAAAGAATGTAATGACCCAAAATTTTATCATTGAAATTTATCCCTTATTATAGTAATTTCATATAGTATAAATCACATAAGATCACTTATAAACCATAATAAAAACATTATAAATGAAGAATTAATAAATAAAAAATTATTTCTAGATGTTAAGGAACTAATATCAATGAAATAGTAACTTAACCTTAGGACTAGTAATATGACCTTTATGAATAGTAAAATGGAAAAATAAATAGTAACCTCACCAGTGAGAGTATAAATAAAATTTAGGCATCTTATAAACTGATTTATGATATAATTATATCATTTTATAATTAAATAAATGTTTTAAAAATTATTAATTAAGTATTGGTATTTTTCCAAGTAAAAAATATTTAATTATAATTTTATGATTAATTTAAAATTTTAAAAGAATAATTTTTTCACCAAATTTATTGATAAATTGATATTTTTTTTCATATGATTTTAATATAATTTTATGATACCTTATGTAATTTTTCATAGTGTTATAAAATGGGTTATAATTCTAAAATCTGTAATTTTCAAGTAAATGATGATTTTCATTAAAAATTAATTTACTCATACTTAGAAAATTATTTTCATAAAATAGATTTCATGTTTTAATTCTAAATTTTGAAAAATGATTAGGTTTAATTTTTGGGATTTTTCTAAAATAGTGGAATTTTTTGTGAATAGTGAAATACGATAATTTATGATAAAAGCTAAATATAAAAATTATGGGGTCATAGATGATGTATGGATGATGTAAGATGAAAAAACCATACTCTAATTATACTTTAACTTTATTTAGTTGTTTAATCATCACAATTTCTTTTCATAAGATAAAATAATAAACTAATTAATTAAATAATTAGAAAACACCCCTCCCCTCCCATATAAATACCATCCCTCACCCCCTCTTCTCCTCACACCATCAAATATTTTATAATTTCAAAAATTCTACTCAATTCTCTTTCCATGTCCCTCCCCCACGTTTAATATCCACTGGTCTCATAAAAATACCAAAATCCTTTCCCTAAGGAGGTTTTGAAGGATTAGAAATTCAAGAGGTAAATTCCTCTTTCATTTCTTTTAATTTTGTTTCCAAGTTCATTTATTTTGTTTTTATCTCATCACATCCCATCATCCAAATGTAATTATAACTCCAGTACCTTACATATACTATAGTTTTATCATTTTATTGTAATATCAATCATTAAACTCCTCCCTCTCTCTCTTTTATTATGAAAATGAAATCGCTACCCGTGATGTGTCAATTTACAAACCTCATGGGTGATTCACATTAATTTCTCTTTAAAGCATTAAATGATGATAATAAATCCATTATAATGGTTGTAACAAATTTTAAAATGTATGTTGTAACCTTTTAATGTTCTATAACTAACATATACACATAACACTAAATGATAAACAAAAACAGGTTCATTATGATCGAAAATCCGTCAAAATTAAACTAAAACGATCATCATTAATTTTTATATAATGATTCATCCTCGTTGGTCAGAGTGGATACTCAAGAGGGGGGTGAATTGAGTTCTAATTAAAAATTTCTATTAAAAATATTTCTCTTAAAATCCCCCTATTTAATAAAAAGTTAAACTGTAGTGAATTTATACAGATTACGAGTGTTGAATTAGTTTCTCAAAGATTGATTAAGTCTCAGTTAATTTAATCAGAAGATTAAATTAAAATTTGAAACTAACTTACTAATTCACAATAAATGTAAACACTTTCTAATTTTACTATCAAAGTTACTTTAAAAATAAATTGTATTTCAAAGTAATTAGCAGCGGAATATGAAACAAATATATATAGTATACATTTAAACCGAAACAAAGATGCACAGCAGATATAACCAAGAGGTTCAGTATCATGCCGAGACTTAGTCCTCTCAGACAAGTTATTTAAATTTTATCCACACCCTAGATCTAGGTAAACAACAGTGAAACCACTGTCCAGGTACAAGGACCTCTACCACAATTCTATGTGGGAAAACAAACAACAACTCACAGTCTGTCCAGGTCTTACTTGACCTCTACCACTATCCATAGTGGGGTACAAGGTTGTTATAGAGTTTGAATGAGGATTTATAAATCCTCCATATTGGTACCGGAGACAGTGTGCATATCTAAAATATACAGAGTATACACTCTGCTCGAAATGTAAATAAAAGAATCACTAAAAGAGTAGATAAGAGTTTAGAATGCTCTAGTGATGTGAAGTGAAACTCTAGACTCTTTTGATTAATCAGAAATGATTCTGAGTCCTTCTTTGGTTTTTTTCTGAAAAATAGAGTGTCATTTTTTTCCTTGATTTTTAGGTTCAGCTTTATCAGCGTGAGTGCATGAAGAGTTCATTGTAGTTCTTCACTCCAGATGCATCTTGTGTTCCCCTCTAGAATGAATGGCTTCGTGTATGTCCAGTGCTCTTCCAGTATGAATGTAGATTTTTTCCTTTTGTGTCAATGCACCACGTTTTCAATGTTTTCAGCCTTTTCTTTTTACACTCTTCTCGTGCCTTCTT
Organism: Viscum album; assembly: GCA_963277665.1. Taxonomy (NCBI): domain Eukaryota; kingdom Viridiplantae; phylum Streptophyta; class Magnoliopsida; order Santalales; family Viscaceae; genus Viscum; species Viscum album. Next base: position 1,316,581,944 of record OY728119.1, on the reverse strand, counting down.
AGTTCTTGATTCATCTTATTCTACCCGGTCTTTTTCCATCATTTTATAGATGTCAGCTCTGGTAAAAAAAATGATTACCTTTTTCATGGGTACTAGGTATGGTTCCTTGACATGATAACAACTATCATTAAGTTGTATTAATTGCATTAAAATCATAAAATATAACCATTAATTTAATAGATAAATATAATTGAGAGTATAGAGCTTGAATGGTCAATCTTTTGTTAGTAGCTTCTGTTGGTAGCAGTTGACTTATGTAGCAGTGACCTATCTGTAGCTCTTTGATCATGTACAGGTAGCTCCTGGTATCGGTAGCTATTTGATCTTGTATCGGTAGATATTTGATCATGTATCGGTAGCTTCTGGTATCGGTAGCTATTTGATCTCGTATCTGTAGCTCTATATACCGGTGACTTCATCTATCGGTAGAATTTTCTTCTATCGGTGGCTTGTTTTGTACTGGTAGCTTCATAGCTGTAGACTTGTTCATATCAGTAGACTTAATCTATCAGAAACTCTGGTGTAATAGTTTCTTGTATAAGTATCTTTATGTATTAGTGACTATCTATATCGGTAGCTTTGCTTATGCACCAGTGATATATGTATCGATAGACTTATTCATACCGGTAGACTTGTTCTATTGGTAGCTTTCTGTATTGGTGGGCTTGATCTATCAGACATGTGCTTACCGATGGACATATATATATCAGTAGCTCTGCGTATTGGTGACCTTAGCTTATCTATAGACTATGTCCCAATAGATCTCTATTAGAAGCTATTAGCAAATTAGTGACTAAATACTTATTTTATTTAAGAAAAACACATTAGATTGAGTTAGAATTACTTCAAAACTAATATAAGCATAGTTAAACATTGATTAACATATTTCAAGGATTATTTTAGTATAATTATCAACATGATAATAGAATATAATAGATTGAAAGAATTAATATATAGATGATCATTAATTTGGATTATCAAAACAGGTGAGGTAAAAAACATCCCCCTTTTTGATAATCCCAACTTATGATATTATAGTCTCAAAATAATCAGTAATGTGTCATATGATATATCATTAAATTCAATTGTATTACAGAAAACAATATAAGATGTGAGATATTCAATGTATCATAGGTAGAATTAAATGCAATGGTACCAAAGGTACAAAGCATAGTAGCTCTCCCTTTGATAATATTTCACCTCCTTTTTCATAAAAGTTATTATTCCTAGATATAATTTTTCTCCCCTTATAATATTTCTCTCCCTTTGTGATAATAAAAAAGTGGGAAACAACAAAGAGAAAAGTAACAAAATGAAAAAATAAAGAAAGCCATTTGTATTTCATGTTCAAAAATGTTACATGGAAAGAAAGAAAAATACAAGGGATTCCTATCAAATATATTATCCACATAGTCAATCCACGTCCTCAATGTGAGATTTTCCTATGGGATCAGAAAAGGATTCAGGATGTGTGGATGCATGTGAAGGATTTGGAATTCAAGAAATGATCACATGAGGCTAAGCCACTAAAACTGTTCATGGCATGTACTGAGTAGTTATTTGAGTGATTATAAGAGTAAGGCTTCGAATGGCTTGGGCTGGAGTCATTTGAACAAGAGAAGCAGTAGAGGCAGAGGCAGGTAAAGCTATAGAAATAATCATTGGTCTAGCATCGACATGCAAGAAAGGAAACAAAATATTTATGAAATCCATAATTATTCCTCCTCCTCTGTGCATAGAAGATATGAAATCATCCTTGTTCTCCATGAATTTGTCCAAGGCTGGAGTCAATTCCCTTAGCTTTATGACTTGCTCCCTGAAGGCTTGATTAACAGGAGGTAACATCTGGTTTTCTAACAGAATTTTGAAGTGGTTGTTGAGTTGATGTTTGGTATAAATTCATTGGAAATAGTAGTATGCCTTGTCTTTCACTTCTTTTTGGGAGGCAGAATCTTCTCTCATATAGTCTTGAACTATCTTCATTATCTCTCTAGCTATATCTCTAGTATAAGTGACCACTTTGGGCAGATATGATGAGTCCAAAAAGCCACTTGTTGATGCTGAACCAATCTCCTCCTTCATCATATCTCTAATCTGATCCAAATCCACTGAAGGTATGGAGGCAAGAGAACCAATAGGGAAAGGTACTATTTCCTTGAATTTGTTTGTCAACCCATTGATAATATTTTTGACTTGGGAATCCTGGTTGCCGACATGATCTTTCATGGAGGTTTTAAATCCTTCAAACACTGATACCATCTGGCTCACAAAACCTTTGACATAGGCTAAATATTTATATAATTGGGATTTAGAACTCATATAAGATTATAAAGAGATAACAAATTTCTTTAGAGCTTCAACAACCTATTCCAGTCTAGACATCTTATTCTGGAAAGATATAACTTCATCCACTATTTCTGCCACAAAGATTGAAATATTACAACTAAGAGAGAGTTCAAAAGTCTTTTCGAAATTGCTCATCTCTTCAACAAAGCAGTGCTTCAACTCAGCAACAGATGCACTAAAAGATTCTTTCAGTTCATTCTTTAAGGATTAATGGTCTTACCTGGTGATCATATCAGCAGGTGCAACCACAGTAGGTGATCTTTCAGATGCTATACTGGCTACTGAGTCATTCATAATCGATTGAATTGATGTTATCAGTGATGCATTAATTTTCCTTACTTCTTCCACAAAACTGATTTTTAGATGAGACTTTTGCTTATCCAGATCATGCATTCTGACCACATCTTCATGAAACAATTCAGTCTGAACATCATAATTGATTTTTGGTCTATTTAGGGATGCCTCATTATCAGAATCGAGATAATCCAAACCACAAACCACAAAACCTGGGTCTTCTGCCCAGTCCTCAATTTCAACAGCCACTGAAACACTATCAAACCTGGTTTGATTCTCCCTCTCAATAGTTTCATTCTCTTGTATAGAAATAACATTCTCAACAGGTCTTTCTTCCTCAGAAGAATCATCTACAATCAACTCCATCTCTGCAATAGCTGTAACAGCAGGAGGCTCCTATTGATTAGGCACATGTCCTTCCCTCTCACCCACTACTTCTTTAACAGTAACAACTAAGCTTCCAATCAGTGGACTCAAACTTAAGAAAACAGAATCAAAGGCTTCATATTCATTCTCTCTTTCTTCTTCATTCTCAGGGACTGACTAGTCTTCCTCATCAGCAGGTGTCTCTTCTTCTAGTAATGTTCCCTTTCCTGAAGATACAATTTTAGGAGAAAGACATGGGGGAATGTCTGGATCCCTTTCATCTACCATGGAAGTCTCTTCTTCATCAGTCTCATCACTGTACTCAGGTTCTTCTTCATCAGGTCCTAGACCTGGATCCCTCACATCCTTAGGCCTTGAAGGATAATTCATAGGATTGAACTTATCATAAACCTTCTTGTCATCATTAATCCACTCTCTTCTTCAAGGGTTCAAGTTTATCTTCATATATTTGAAAACTATGTTTGTGATACAGAAATTATTCCTAACTACCACTATCTCATATTGAGACTCAACTACTCCTTTCAGTTTGATCATCACTGAGATCAATTTGGAAAAGAATAAAGGATTTGTCTTTGAATTTGGTCTGGTCATGTCCTCTATTTGAAACATTAGAAATATACATAGATTCACTTTCACACAATGTCTCAAGAGATTTATGAGATAAATATCTTGATATCTTAAATTCACAAAGTCCCCCATCCTTGGTATTAAGACATGTTGAACAAATTTGGACAACAATATGTTCTCTCCATCCATTTCAGCACCCACCACTTGTATTTGATTGCCACTACCAGTGAGCTCTTCCAAGGTAGTATCATAATCAAATATATCACTTATATATGGTATTTATTTACAGACATATCCAGAAACACCTTCATGTTGAACCTTTAGGAATTCAGCCAACTCAATAGATGAAAAATACACCTCCTTTCCATTCACAAAAGAAATCACTTGATTCTCATCTTATGATTTCTCAATGCTCACAAAATCATAAAATTGTTTCACTAGATTTGGATAGTAGGGAACATTGTTGTTCAAAAAGAAAACTATCCATTCTTGATCTTCTGGCACCTCAAGCACTAATGAATTTCTATCCAACAACCATTCCACACACAGCTCCTTTTCGATCACAATAACTCTATTTTGAAAATGAGGGTTCACTGGTTGCCTCCCCGACCATGTTCTACCAACACTACCACTTGCTTCTGGCTCAGATTTCTACTTCTTTTCATTGAGCTCATCAATGTCATCTCTAATGGTAGGGAGTTTGGTTTTTTCCATCTCCGGTTCGAGAACATAGGGGTTTCAAAAAATTCGGGAGTAAGGCTTGAGGGTAAAGGGTTTGATGTATATCAGCAAGTGACTATGAACTAGTTTTATCATTTATGAATTATAAAATAAGTAATTAAAATTTAATAAGTAAAGTACAAATGATACATATTCTGGAAGCAAACAGTAGTTTAAAACAATGCATCAGTAGGGTATATAGGTGAGAATTCCTAACCGGTGAGGTTTATCTGTTAGTGAGGTTAATCGATGAGGTTTCACATCGTTGAGGTACATTTGTGAGGTTCCACATCGGTGAGCTTAATCTGTGAGGTTCCACATCGGTGAGGTACATCAGTGAGGTTTCACATCGGTGAGGTATATCAGTGAGGTTTTCACATCAGTGAGGTACATTAGTGAGGTTTTCACATCGGTGAGGTACATCGGTGAGGTTTTCACATCCGCAAGGTATCTACTGATCAAGGTTAATCATTACTAACTCATGTCTAATGTAACTTAACCTATCCAAACATAAAGTTTTAGTGAAAATTTCAGCTATGTGATGTTCAGTACCTATAAATTCAAGAATAATATCATATTTTTGGTAATGATCTCTTAAAAAGTGGTTCCTTACATCAATGTGTTTGTTCCTAGAGTGAGATATAGGGTTCTTTGAAATATTTATTTCACTAGTGTTATAACACTTAATTGAAACATTCTTAAAATCATATCCATAGTCTAAAAGAGTGTGTTTAATCCACAGAATTTGTGCACAACAACTACCAGAAGCTATATAATCTGCTTCGGCAGTAGACAAAGCTAAAGAATTCTTCTTTTTACAACTCCAAGATACTAAGGATTTACCTAGAAAATGACATGATCCAGATGTGCTTTTTCTATCCAACTTGCAACCAGCAAATTCAGCATATGAATAACTCATTAATTCAAAAGATTGTCCTTTTGGATATAACAAAACTAAATATACAGTATGTTAATGATACATAAAAATTATTTTAACAGCAAGTTAGTGAGATTATTTTGGATTATCTTGAAATCTTTCACACATACACACAATAAACATAATACCGAGTCAACTAACAGTAAGGAAAATTAAGCTTCCAATCATACCGCTGTAATTGGTTTGATCCATTGGTTTCCTAGATTCATCTGTATCCAATTTACAGACAGTACTCATAGGCATATCATTTTCCATAACACTATCCAGACCAAAACGTTTTAAAAGATCATTTTTATAATTACTTTGATTCAAAATAATACCATTTTCAATTATAAATACTTAAAATACAAGAATGTATTTGAGTTCTCCCATTAACCTCATTTCAAAATCATTTTTTCATACTCTTTGAAAAATCAGTACATAAAGAATGTTTAGAAAATCCAAAAATAATGTCATCAACATATATTTGTACTACCAAAACATCTTTAGAAATTATTTTAATATAAAGAGTTGGATCATCAATCCCTTTAGTAAAACTTTTTCAAATGAGAAAATTTCTATAGCTATCATAACAAGCTCTTGGAGCTTGTTTCAAACCATATAAAGCTTTGGATAGATTGAAAAATTGATTTGGAAAATTTGGATTAGTAAATCCAGGTGGTTGTTCAAAAAAAGAATCTTCAATTATAAAACCATTTAGAAAAGCACTTTTGACCTCCATTTGATATAACTTGAAATTTAGATGAGCAGCATAAGAAAGTAGGACCATAATGGATTATAATCTAGCTACAGGTGTAAAGGTTTCCTCATATTATATACCTTCCTTTTGACTATATCCTTGTGCAACTAACCTAGTTTTTTTCTAACTATATTTCCAGACTCATCAACTTTGTTTCTAAAAACCCATTTAGTGCCTATTGTCAAAGTGTCCTTACATCTGTCAACCAATTCCCATGCTTTTTTTCTTTCAAATTTATTTAACTCTTCTTGCATAACCATTACCCAAAATTCATCATTTATTGCATCATTGAATTGTTTAGGTTCTATCTATGAAAGAAGGGCTTGATGTTCAACCTGGTTTCTTAGAGAAGATATAGTATGTGTCCCTCTATCAAGATTACCCACAAAAACATCCAAAGGATGATTCTTTAGAATCCTAGTTGATCTAGTAAAGGTTAGACTATAAATTTCATTATCATCTCTGAGTTCGGGTTCTATGGAAGCTGATTTTGGAATATGTCCCGAACTGGGTGTTTTCACAACAGGTTCTTTAGTTTTATCATTAAGGTCCAGAACAGTCAAATCATATTCAATATTTTCAAGAGAAGAAATAGGTTCATATGGATCAGTTTCATCAAACTTGATGTGAACAGATTCTTCCACACATTTGGTTCCTTTGTTAAAGACTCTATATGCTCTTCTAGCTAATGAATAACCATGAAAAATTCCTTCATCACTTTTGGAAGAAAACTTGTCAAGATTTTCCTTGGTATTGAGGATAAAGACTTTGTAGCCAAAGACTCTGAAGTAATTAACATTGGGTATTCTGTTGTTCAATAGTTCATAAGGGGTCTTTTTAAGAACAGGTCTAATCAGGACTCTATTGATAATATAACAAGCTGTATTGATAGCTTCAGCCGAAAAATAAATATGTAGGTCATACTCATTAAGCATAGTTCATGAAATTTCATGCAGGGTTTGATTTCTTCTTTCTACTACACCATTATGTTGAGGTGTTCTAGGGGCAGAAAAGTTACGTCTATATCCATTATGTCAGCATTAAGATTCAAACTCATAATTTTCAAACTCACGTCCATGATCACATCTTAGGGTTTTAATCTTAAGTCCACTAAGATTATCTACAAACTTGGAGTATTTAGTAAATTAATAACAAGCTTCACTTTTGTGATCTATGTAGTATACCCAAGTATATCTAAAAAATTAATGTACTAAGACATAGACATAATGATTCCCTTTTAAACAAGAAACTCCAGATGGTCCAAAAAATTCCATGTGAACCAACTCGAGAGGCTGAGAAGTTGAAACTTCATTTTTTTATTTAAAAGAAACTTTATGTTGCTTTCCCTTTTGATAGGGATTACAATATTTTTCTAATGGGAATTAAATCTTAGGTTGGTCTCTAACTAAGTTCTTCCTAGTTAGTTTTGTAAGTGAATGAATGTTGCAGTGTCCAAATATTTTGTGCCACAACAATGATTCTTTATGAAAAGCATTTAAAAAAGTAACATTTTTCTTTGCTAAAGAATTCAAATCAACAACATAAAAATTTTCATTTCTTAAAAAAGAAAATACTAAATCATTTTTAGAATTAAAAACATTACAAGAATCATTTTCAAACATAACATTGAAACCATCATCAAATAACTGAGAAGTACTTAACAGAGTATATTTAAGTCCATCAACAAATAAAACATTAGAAATTAAAACTAAATTAATTTTACCAATCTCGCCTAGGCTGATGATATTTCCTTTATAGTTATCACCAAAGGTGACATGGCCTCCATCAACCTTTATTAAGATTTTAAAGAATGAGTAGTCTCTAGACATATGGCTTGAACATCCACTTTCCATGTACCGTATATTGTTGTGTGAACTCTTCAAGAACGTCTCCTATAAAACTGGGTTAAATAGAAAATGATTTTGGTACCCAGATCATCTTGGGTCTAGATAGGTTAGCAATCAAAGATTTGGGTACCCAAACTTGTCTTATGGGTCTCATATAATTAATATAATCAACTTATTTTGACATATAAACTTTGTTTGATCTATAAAAATGTGAATAACTAGTTGAGGCATATAAATTTCCAATACTGGAACTAGTAGAGTTTTGTCCAGATTTAGGAATAAATCTATTTTTGGTAAACTGTCTCTGTCCAGGTTGGTATCCCAAACCAGTAGTGTACTTTGATTCAACTTGTTTACCTATAATTTGTGTAAGTGTATCATTTCCATTTGTGAATCTTTTTAATTCCTTCCTTAATTTCTCATTAGACAATTTTAGATCATTATTTTCCTTAAGCAATGGACCATTCTTTTCCTTTTTAATCTCAAGGGAAGATTTAACAGTGTGGGATAAAGAATGCTATTTCTTTAAGGGTTTTTACATGTCCTTAAGTTCATTACATATCTCTTCTATAATATTATAGTATTCAAATAGTTCTTCACTAGACATGTTTTCATATTCAGAATCAGATTCAGAATCAACTCCAGAATAATATGAATTTGAAGCTGGAGTATCCAGTGTTACCTCATTTGTGTTTGTCATAAAACACATGTTAGATTTATGAGAATATTCATCCTTAACATAATCATAATATCTTAATGTGTCCTCTGAAGCACTCCAAGTTTCTTTCATTTCTTTCTTATACTTTTTGTCTTTGTAGTCATGTTTCTTCTTGAACTTCACCTTTGGATAGTCTGCTTTCACATGTCATTTCCTTTTGTATTCATAACAGATAATTTCATCACTCTTATCTGCTTTCTTCCAGTACTTTTTCCAATGGCCTTTTTGTCATATTTACCTGTGTAGTTTCATTTTCTGATGAATTTATTTTTCCTATAGAATTTCATAAATCTTCTGGCTATCTGAGTGATCTTAACATCACTGTCAGATTCTGAACCTTCGCTTCTTGAGTTTTCAGTTTGTATGTTAACTTTATCTTTATCCATTCTCTTTGAGGTAGTAGAGTTAAATTCCACATATTCTTCATTATTTACCTTGAGTTCTTCCTCATACACCATTATCATACCAATTAATTCTTTAACAGGCAGTTTTCTGATGTCGTGCGATTCTCTAATGGAAACAGATGTGCCTCTCCATATTTCTAGAAGACATCTTAAAATCCACATAATTTGTTACTTTTATGGAACAACCTTACCAAGAGAGCTCATGATGTTGAAAATCTCATTGAACTTGAGATACATGTCAAAAATTGGCTCATCAGACATTATATTAAAATTATCATATTTAATAGTATAGGTATTCAGCCTCATTTCATTCACATTGGTTGTTCCCTCATGGGTAATAGCCAAAGTGTCCCAAATTTCATAAGCGGTTTTACAGGAAGATATTCTATTAAACTCTTCATCTCTTAAAGAACAGTACATGGCATTCATAGATTTAAAATTTTTATTGTAGGCTCTTTTAGTAGGCTCATCCCAAGTAGTTCTATCAGTTTCTGAATTTTATATTGAGCTTCTGTAGTAGTACAGATATCAAATCCCATATTATATAAGTAAAATTTCATCTTAAGTTTCCACTTATCATAATTTTTACCATTAAATTTAGGTTTCTTGTTGGTGGTAGCACCATCTAACCTATTATCCATAGATAGATTTTAGAAAGTAAATTTAAAGAGATAAAATTTAGAATTAAAAGATATTTATGATCTTTAAAGATGAAACTAAAATCATAGTTGAAAAATAGAGTGTTTTGAAATACTATATTAATAAAAAAAACCTATGATAGAAAATGTTGGTCATAGTGGATACTCAAGAAGGGGGTGAACTCAGTTTTAATTAAAAATTTCTGTTAAAAATATTTCTCTTATAATCCCCCTATTTAAAAAACAAGTTAAACTGTAGTGAATTTATAAAGATTGTGAGTGTTCAATTAGTTTCTGAAAGATTTATTATGTCTTAGTTAATTTAATCATAAGATTAAATTAACTTTTGAAACTAACTTACTGATTCACAAGAAATATAAAGAATATCTAATTTATCTATCAAAGTAACTTTAAAAACAAATTGAATTACAATGTAATTAAGAGCAGAATATGAAATATATATATATATAGTATACTTTTAAACATAAAAAAGATGCACAACAGATGTAACCAAGAGGATCAGTCTCAAGCCAAGCCTTATTTCTCAAAAATAAGTTATATAAATTTGATCCACACCCTGGATCAGGGTAAACAACAGTGAAACCACTGTCCTGATACAAGGACCTCTACCACAGTTCTATATGGAAAAACAAACAATAGCTTACAAGATGTCTAGGTCTTACTTGACCTCTACCACTATCCATAGTGGGGTACAAAGAAGTTATAGAGTTTCAATGAGGATTTAGAAATCCTCTCGCTTGGAACAGGAGATAGTGTGTATATATAAAATATACAAAGTATACACACTCCTCAAAATGTAAATAAAAGAATCACTAAAAGAGTAGATAAGAGTTTAAAATGATCTAGTGATGTGAAGTGAAATGCTAGACTCTTTTGATTAATCAAAAATTCTTCTTAGTCCTTCTATGATTTTTATCTGAAAAATTGAGTGTCGTTTACTTCCTTGATTTTCAGGTTCAGCTTTATCATCATGAGTGCATGAAGAGTTCGCTGTAGTTCTTCACTCAAGATGCATCTTGTGTTCTCCACTAGAATGAATGGCTTTGTGTATATCCAGTGCTCTTCCAGTATGAATGTAGCTATTTCTTTTTGTGTGAATGCACCACATTTTCAATGATGTTCAACTTTTTCTTTTTACACCATTCTTGGGACTTCTTAGTTCATGATTAATCTTTTTCTACCCGGTCTTTGTCCTTCCTTTTATAGCTGTCAGCTCTGGTAAAAAGAATGATTACCATTTTCATGGGTACTCGGTATAGTTCCCTGACATGCCAAAAACTATCATTAAATAGTATTAATTTCCTTAAAATCATAAAATATAATTGTTTCATTAATAAATAAATAGTATCGAGATTATAGAGTTCGACTGGTCAAGCTTTTGTTAGTAGCTTCTGTTGGTAGAAGTGACCTATCGGTAGCTCTTTGTTCATGTATAGGTAGCCCCTTGTATCGGTAGCTATTTGATCTTGTATCGGTAGCTCTTTGATCATGTATCAATAGCTCCTGGTATCGGTATCTGTTTGATCTCATATCGGCAGCTCTATATACCGGTGACTTCATCCATCGGTAGACTTTGCTTCTATAGGTGGCTCGTTTTGTATTGGTAGCTTCACAGTGGTAGACTTGTTCATATCGGCAGACTTACTCTACCGGTAACTCTGGTGTACCAGTACCTTGTATCAATATCTTGATGTATCAGTGACTATCTGTATCGGTAGCTTCGCTTCTGTACCAGTGATATATGTATCAGTAGACATATTCATACCAATAGACTTGTTCTATCGGTAGCTTTCTATATTGGTGGACTTGATCTATCAGACATGTACATACCGATGGACTTTTATATATCGCTATCTCTGCGTATCGGTGACCTTATCTTATCAGTGACTTTGTCTATTGGTAAAATAAGTACCAGTAGATCTGTATCAGTAGCTATAAGAAAATTAGTGACTAAATACTTATATGTTTTAAGAAAAAAACATCTGATTGAGTTAGAATTACTTCAAAACTCATATAATCATAGTTAATCATTGATTAACATATTTCAATGATTTTTTTAATATAATTATAAAATTGATATTAGAATATTATAGATTGAAAGAATTAATATATAGATGATAATTAATTCGGATTATCAAAACATGTGAGGTGAACAATCCTCAGACCATATAATCTAATTCTTTATAAGATCATTTAAACTTCTATATGATCAATAATAGCATATAATTTAAATTATATATATTTATCCACATTTTACATGAACTTCCATACATGTATACATGTGAACCAATCATTTAAACTAAGAAAAAAAACACTTCGAAACAATGAAATTAAACTCTAAAACTCATTGAAAACCCCATAAATTAATTTAATAAAACCATAATTAATAAAATTAATGTATAAAAGGTTATTTATTTGTTAATTAATTAATTTTATGTTATTATATTTGATATTTAAGTGAATAAAGAATTCAAACATAAGGTAAGGGGAATTCTCAATCCCATCACCATTTCTTTGGGTTTTCCTTCTTTCTCCCCATTTCCAGTATGGATATTCCTTTATTTTTCATTAAATATAATTTATTCATCATTATCTTATCTTTTTTATACAAAAATGTTTTTTACTTAAGATTATTACAAACAAAATATTTCCCAAAAGAAATATTCATTCAAAAAACATACCTTTTACTTATCTTGAGATTGTTTCTTCTTCACTCAATATTGAAGATTACAATACCAAGAATTTTATTCACATTTTATTTCAAAAAGTTTATTCATGATTGTATTCTTTATGAAATGAAACCCATTCCTTTCCATGGGTTATTTTATGTTCAATATTGATATACGTTCTATGCGGTATGCATGATAATGTAAATGTTATGATGTGACGGGTTATCCCAGAATTATATGGGGCAATGTTAATGTTATAATGTGATGGGTGAGCCCATAAATATATATCAATCCAATTATTTGGGAAATGTGATTTACCTCATGATAAAAAGTTAAATATGTGTGAATATGATGCTATATTTGTTCACAACTATGTGTGCTAGTTGACCATTATTACATGATGTTTTCTTTCTATGCATTTCAACATTACATGAATTTATCTAATTATACTTCTCTTGATTATGATGAAAATACTATGATTATGTTATTATGATTATTACTATGCTCACCCATGTTATATTTTTTCATGTTCTTATCAAACCTCTTACTAGGATTTTATCTCACCCCTTTCTTTGATTTATATCCTCATGCGATTTACTATACTAAGGATAATTCATGGGCTAATAAGAAGATAGAGAAGAAGTGATTAAATAATGATCAAGTTTCATTATCTATAAATTTGTATGTTCCTAATTTTCCCAAGACACTAAACTTTTGGATCTAGTTTTTGTAATTATTTTATGTTATTTATCATTAAAATGATGTAATAAGTTATGTAAGAAAAATAGGGTCACTAGATTTGTGTAATTCTACTCAACTAAAAAACAATAATATATCGTAATGAAATGTCATATGTATCATTTATATGGGTGTTATATTGTGATATTTATACAATCCCTCCATGAAATATAAGAATAGTGACCCTTATTGGGTCATTACAGTCATTGAATACGTTGATGATGCTTTCCAAAATGGACTTGGTTTTTTTATTAAGTATCAAAAACAACTTATATGGTGTTTTCCCATATAGATTTTTTGTGGAATTACAATTAATAAATACTTATAGTTATAATTATTTTAGAGACTCAGTTTTTTCCTTGTAATAATTTGGAATATTCCTACATATATTTCTAGAGTTAGGTGATAAGACGTCGTGCAATTCTGAGACTCAGTGTTCCCAGATTAAATTATACATAAATATTAAGTGTTTTTGTACTATGCATGTTTCGGAAATGGGATATATATTAAACGGTAGCTCGGATCAGAATCCTGAGGCAACTGTTGAGTCTGAAACTATGTATTTTACCCTAGATAGGATATAATCTTTGTCGGAGTGGGACTTCTGTTAGAAAAGTCACCTATGAGAAAATCATAAATTAAATAATTAAATTTAATTATTTTATCTTGAACATAAAATCAAATTACATTCTAATTTGGGATCAGATTGGAAAACTAATACCTCCATTGAGTTTGAAATGGGATTTGTTTCCTAGTGGTGATATAAAATGAGAGGGCAAAACAGATTCCAAATCCATGTTGAGTAGGATCCCAATAAATAGTTGTTTAAAACGAAAAATTAGGGTTTGCACCTAATTCCTCTTTCTTGCGCTTAATAAAAATATCCATATATATCTCTCTAAGCTGTTCTTCACTGTTCTTTACTAGATCCAAGATAGATCTCTTCCAAAATTTCAGCGGATCAAAGATAGAGTGCAACGATCGAATCATCAACGCTAAATGGATCTTTAGAGGTATGATTTCTTCTATTCTTAAGTTCAGATCTAGTTTCTATTTTTGTTATCCACATTTTTTCCTATAATTAAATGTTAAATTGACAAATCATATATTTTTATATTAACATGGCCATTGATCTCTGTTTGAAACTCCGTTCTCTGTCCGCTCATTGTGGAATCTCACTATCAATTTTTGAGACACATCAACCAATCATTGGATCGTCAATAATAGGATAGTGTTTTGATGGTCTCATTGTAGGGATAAAAGATCCATTATTGGATGTAAAATTGGAATTCTGTTGAATTCACAGTGGTCTGTGGAAGGGACCATCAGAGCAACCCTGGCCAGCGGTGACATGATAGTTGTCTGAGGCGATGAGTTTAATCGAGCCGGTGGCTGTCCGGGTGATGGTGGAGAAGAGAAGGTTGGTGCATAGCATCTAGGGTTGTACAGTGAGGCCAATGTAGTATGGAGGTGGATTAGTGGGTGTAAAGGTCACTAGACTAAGAGAATATGGAGTCAAATTGTTGTATCGACCTGGACCAGCGGCTAGAGGCAGAGCTGGCACACTGCAGCATCAGCACGGAGGAGGTCCGCCGCGGCCAGGGTAGGGTGGAGCGAGGTCACAGATCACGACCCGAGGTGGTAGCGACCTACATGAAGAATTTATACATGGTAACCCGGATACTGGGGGAGGACCGACCATGAAGGTGGTCCAGGCTGTGTGGCCAGGTTACAGGTCGAAGGGTCGATCCGGCTCGGCCTGTTTTGTGCCCGAACACTTTAAATGCACGTATCATTTTTATGGACCTTTTATTTGCATGTTTTCAATGGAAAGATGATCCCTTAGTGACGGAACATCATTTTATGTGGTTTGGGAATATTAAATTTCAAACCTGGAGGAGGTTGTCATGAAACACTCACATTATTAATAATAATTTCAATTATTATTATTCAGAAATATTGTTTCAGACTTAACTTCTAAAAGGGAGGTCTTTTTGACTCACTATCAGTTGAGAAGTAACCCTTTTCCCTATGTGGACACTTTTTAAGACTAATTTGATGTTTTTAAACAAAAGTTAAGGTACAATCCCCATGAGGTCTAGATCGTAGGTGTTGCGGTGAAATGAATCTTTTCCACAGGTTATCCATTTTTTATGAATGGGTAGTCTATTTAATGTTTTTTTCAATAGTATTGAGATGTTGTGATACATATAATTTATTATGGGACCATTTGAGGAGTTTTTCTAGTAAAATTAATCTTCTTTCCCTCTGGATCAACGATGAGCATCATGCCCTCGTCGACATTTTGACGAGAGGTGTGAAGTACTCTAGGAGTAAGTCAGAACACCTAGGGGTACTTATTTGTAGTTTAGTACATGAGAGTGGTTAGGTAAATGGTCACATGATGATTTAGTTCTAGATGACTTGTGGGCCCCACATGCATCATGTACTACTTTATGAATCTTCTATCTCTCGCATCTCTTTCTTATGGACTCAGATTTTGGCATGTGTATAGCCTATTCTGAGTGTTTTTTCACATAGAACGTGATGTTAACCTCTGTAGTGGCTTAAAAGTTATGATGCGAGATTTTTAGAATGTGATGCCTATTTGGGGTGACACCCAATGAATTCAACGACGTTCTTCCAAGAGATACCATCCACCAGGGATGGTATCTGTTCATCAGTTATTTTTGAGAGGTACCTTCTAGAAGGGATTTCTAGTGTTCCTTGGTGCTTTTCTGGGAGGTACTATCCAATAAGAATTGCCATAGTAGTTCCAGGTTTACCTCTATCTTGGATGGGAAGTGGACCTAGATGGACGTTTCAGGTTTACCTCTAGATGGGCTGAGAAGTTTTCCCTGAATGCAGTTTTGGGCTTCCCTCCAGTTGGGATAGGTAGTGGGTCCCATCGACAACTATGTCTGAATAGTACCCTCCATCTGGGTTGGATAGTGGGTCCTTGTTGACATCTGGATGATGATTCCTCCTGGACGTACTAGGGCATGGATACCTAGTGGCGAGTGGTATCCTCTAGTAGGGCTGGGCATGGATCCTCTACTTTGAGACATGATCTCTCAACTGTGTGACACAGTGATGAGATGTGCTCTAACATGACTTTGTACTCTCTATAATGAGAGGCACTTTTCCCACAAGGATGCATCCTTACAGTGTGACCTAAAACCATGCTGGTGAGACAGACCAACCCAAAGCAGATAGCATCAAGGTTCAGTGGTTGATTCATTTTGACTTTTAGTTTAGAGTAGATGTGTGGGATGATAGGCATCGGTGGTTACTTTTGGTAGTTTTGGATACTCACATTTCTTGGGTTGAGCTAGTGAGATGTATATCCCCTTGCTCTCTCAATTGGGTTTCATTAACTAAGCATATATATATATATATCATGTTACCTTTACCCACTCATTGGTTTTTGGTTACTCTCCCACCAAGAGAGGTGAAGATGTGATGGGTATGCCACATTATTTTTATGTATAGATTCTCATTGTTTTATGAGTCCACTATCATATTATAGGTAGGGAATAATCAATGAGAAGTTCACATTATAACTTTTTCTAGCTACTTGTGCTAGAAGAGCTTACTTTACTCCTTTAATGGGTTGAGATACACTTCATTACTATATTCCTTTATTGTACCTTGTTCTCTCTACTACTCCCCTCTTTAGTACTTCTCTTACTGCTCCCCTGAGCCATCGGGGCACCCAACTAAGCATCTTTATACTCACCCCTTCTTGGGCTTTGTCCTCACATTGTGTGACCTAGAAAACGAAGAACACGATTATCGTGACTTTAGAGGATCTAGGGATACGAAGTGCATAGACCACATGCAGTGTTCATGACATGGAATTCAGGAGCAGGGATATCCAAGCTATTTTAATTTTCAACCTATTTTAGAGTTGTAGCACTTTTCTGATTTGGTGTTCATTTTTTCCCTTTGCATTTCAGTTTACCTTTTTGTAATTGTACTTATTTGAGGTTGATCGATTTTTTTTGTTTATATATAGAAGTGTTGTGCCTTTTTTTCTTTTCCATCTATAAGTTTTTTATTTTCTTGGTTGTATATATGTGATCCTTGGGGTAGTTGCAGATCGAGCCCCGACATGGGTTAGGTCGTGACAAAGTGGTATAATAGGTAGTTCAACCCTCGAAATGTTGTTCATATTTTTCCCTAAAAAGGTCTTGGTTAGGATTAGGGAAACAACGTCGAAGTGTCTTGAGAGCAGATCTCAGGCTAGGGAGTCCAGTGATGGTATAGGTGGCTGACGTATCCATTCACCAAAACCTTGATTACCCACTTGTTGACTTGGCACCCTGAGACACCTGTTCCAGGGAACAATGGAACATGAATTATACATGATTAAGTCTTTGAGTGTCCTTCTTGAGTCATATACCCATCATTAATGATATATATATACACACACATATATATATGTGTGTGTGTTCATCTAACCATGGTGCTCCTTGATAATATTCATGATGTCTCCACGATGACAGCCAGCCAGGATACTAGATCCTGTTCATGATGAGTCCTTATTTCAGAACCCATCATGTGATCCCCTTCCTCTAAGTGGGAAGGTAGAAGCATCTCCACCTATTGAGTATTAGACATCCCCAGTAAAACGGGATGAGGACGTGTGTAGGCTAAGTGCACTTTGTGTGTTCTAGTGGCAGATACGGCTGAGGTTCTGCAATGAGTCAGACCCACAGATAGAAATGTTTTGGCTAGATTTAGTGGTCTTACTCTTCAGGATTGTATGGAAACTGGAAGATAAGATGATGGATTTTGAAGCTAGCCTTTTCCATGGATCAGTTGGGCCATGGTAGATCTTTGTTAATCATATTCTTGATGAGTCGATGCTCTCGTGGAATGAATTTCAACAACTGTTTCATGAGGAGTTATTCCCCTCCTGCTTGCACCCCGTTCATCTTCAGGAGCTCCTTCAGTTACAATAGGTAGTAATGATGGTGATTGAGTACGCAACTAGGTTCACAAACCTTGCACACTACTCTCTAGACATTCACTGTGATGACTACTTCGGAGAACGAAGGTTTGAGCAGGGACTCTGCAAAGAGATCTATGATATTATAGTACCCTTTGGCAAGCCCACCTATGTTGCATACTAGAGCAGGAACTAATGATAGATAACTTTATATTAGAGGGATTCCATATAGTTAGGTGTGGTAGTGAGAGCAACAAATCTAACACATCTATCGTAGCTAGAAGGCATTAGTCTACAATATCTCGAAGTAGGATGACATCCCATAATAGGTCTCAGGAACAAAATCATGTGGGGCTGAGGCATTGTAGAGAGCGGGGATAGCTTGGGGAGGCCCAGTGTTCTGATTATAATGGTTGAGGTCACATGGCACAAGACTTCCCAACCAGACATGTTGAGAACACTAGGTAGTCAGCAAGTGGAACACCATGGTAGAGATTGCAGTGTAATCAGGGAGGTCCCTAAGGAGGTGGTTCTGGTAGAGGAGCAGTATAAGATATAGGTGGGGGAAAATATTATGAGTTCATTCCACCACAACCAAGCTGCCCACTTCAGGCTCAGAAATCTGGCATCTAGAACCGTGGGTAGCCACACGATTTGGATGTATATGATCCTACAAAGAATGAGACGATAAGAGGTATACATTGTGCCCTTTTCTACTTTTTTAGTATAACTTATTAGACATTGTGTGAAGTATTATTTTCTTCCTTCTCCTATCTTGCGGTTTTAATGGGTTGACATGTGGAGTTAGTAAGACCAAGTATCGATGTTGTTCAACATGACATTAAATTCACAAAGAATAAGGGTCCTTCCCCTACCAAGAAACATTTTTGGGATGTGATCAAAACTGTGAGGGTGATTCAGTACCACCCAAAGTGAATAGTATCAAGGTGTGGTGGATGAGTCCCTCTCACTTGTTCATTCATGGAGTATTTGTGTAGTGGAGTGTTAGATAAGGTCCTGGCATGGCCTGTAGAGTTTTTCTTGCTTGAAATTTTTTTCCTGGAATGTCACTAGTGAGTGTAGAGGAGATCCTGGTTGAGGGATTACTCCCCTTCCATGTAAAGTGATGAAGCACAAGGTATACCATGTGCTTTCTATGTCTATATTCTTATAGTTAGATGAGTTTACTCCCCTTCCCTATTCGTTGGTACCTTGCATGATCAATCTCAAACTTGATCTAGTATTTATCTAGTACAGGTTGAGGTGATGGAGACACCATGAGTATAATGAAGCTAATCACTATCTGGTGCATGATGTTTTGAAGTATTTTTCTTCCTCACAACTGATCCTAGTGGAATAGGAGGGTGCAATTTTTATTAAGATGATGGTGTTAAATTCGTCGCTTCTAGAGTGTGTAAGAGAGTCTTGTTTTTGAAACCTAGACTCTGAAATCTTTCATGAACAGATACCTTAGTGTGTTTCACCAAATGGATATTCTGAAAGAGGGAATAATGAGACCCAATTCTAGGGGAAAGTAGTGATTCCAATTGTGGTGTGAGATGTAGAGGTTCTTCCAGAAAAGTAATCTTTTCCCAAGGTTTCATTGGGTTTTTCGAGGTTGTCCAAAGAGATAGCGAGGTTTCATACTTTCCTTCCCTACCACAATTGTTGGTGTAGTCACATGACACCTCCCATGTGTCACAGCTAGGGAGATACATTTGTGTTCCTACACACACCATTGGTAGGAGAATACATTATAAGGATGGACCATCCCTTTGGTTTGCATGCTATGCCAGTATGGAAACAATAAGGTTTTATTATGAGCAAGAGGACCACGTGTAAGATCGGTATCCTGAGTTTTTTTCCGTGGTATTACTTTTGAGGGACAAAAATCTTCAAGGAGGGAATGATGTAGAGACCGTTTTTTCTTGTAAGACTTTGAAATACTTCTACATATATTTTCAGTTTTAGGTGATGAGATGGAGTGCAATTTTTAGGAACAGTGTGTCTGAAATAAATTATACAATTATATTATGGGTTTTTGGATTATTCACATTTTGGAAATGGTAAATATTTTAAATGGTAGTTCGGATGGAAATATAAGTTCACGGTTGAGTTTAAAACATGAAGTTTACTCTAGGCAGGTATAAACTTTGTCGATGTGCAAATTCTATGAGAAAATTCACCCAGGGGAAATCATAAATAAAATAAATAAATTTAATTATTTTGTCTCCAATGCAGAATCAAAATAACATTTGAACGAGGAATCAAATTGGAAAACTGAGACTACTATTATGTTCAGAATGGGGTGTTTTTCCAATGTACGACATAAAATGAGAGGGTGTGGTGGATTCAAATTCCGAGCTAAGTAGGAGGCCTATAAATAGTGGATTAAGGTGGTAGATTAGGGTAAACTCTTAATTCCTCTCTCTCCCTCTCTACAAACCACTCTATATATCTTTATCTAAGCTATTCTTCACAATTACTCACTGTATTGATGAGTGATCACTGCTGGAACTTAGGCAGATCAAATCTAGAGAACTACAATCAAATATTCAACATTAAATAGATCATTCAAGATAGGATTTATTCTATTTTTGATTTTTGATCAAATTTCTATTTTTATAATCTATGTTGTTGTCTTTTTATTCATCATTAAATTGAAAAATATCTATAGATTCCTAAACACATCCATCGATCTCTGTTGGGAACCTCTTTCTCTATCTATCCTTCATGGATACACTTTATGAATTTTTGGATTCATCAACCGACCATCAGATCATCGATCAGCGGCTGGATTTTTTATGGTTTCATCCAAGGGATCGTATATCCAATCTCATATATGAAATCGGGCTTTGGGTGAAGTCACAGTGGTTCATGGAAGGGACCACTAGAGCTAGGACTGTCAGCGTCGGCATGGTGGTTGTCCAAGGGGCACGGTAGGGCGAGCTGATGGCTAGTCGGGGGATGGTGGAGTAGAGGAGGTTAGCACATGGAGATTGGGACTGGATAGCGTGGTGAATTCTGGATGGAAAAAGCTCTGTGGGTGGTAAAGTCGGTAGGATGGGAGCATCTAGAGGTGGAATATGGTGTCGTCTTAGAACAATAGCTGCAGGCAGAGCCGATGCGCTGTAGCATCGGTACAGTGGAGGTTTATCGCATCCAGACTAGGGTGGAGAGGGTTTATTGCATGCAACACCAGGAGATAGAAACCTATGCAAAATTGGATGCCATAGGGACCAAGAGATTGGGGGGAGGACCAGACGGTCAGTGTTGGAAGGCGGACCACATAGTCGGGTCACGCCACAAGATCAGGTTGTGGGCCAGTCCATCCTATTTTGGGCCTGCACACATTAAATGCATGTATCTTTTGATACTGGACTCTGATTCGCATGACTTCTATTAAAACATGATCCTAGATTTGAGCCGAACCAATTGAGGTGGTTTGGGAATTTTAAATTTCCATCTCGAAGGTGTGTGTCACGAAACTCTCACTTTATCAATAATAATTTTATTTATTATTATTCAAAAATATTTTTTGTACTTAACATCTAAATGGGGTGTATTTTTTACTTTCCTTTAGTAGTGGCATAACTCATTTCCTTGTGTGAAATTTTTAAAACTACTTTCTAGTTTTTAAACCAATGTTGGGGTTCAGGCCCCATGAGGACCAGATCGCATGTGTTGTAGTGAAATGCATCTTTTTCACCGATTATCTATTTTTTGATGAATAATTAGTCAATTTAATGTATTTTTAAGAGAGGATCACAGTGTCGTGATATATATAATGTTTTTGTTACTTTTTGAGGTGGTGTACCGGCATAATTAGGTTTTTGGCCCTTCAGATCAAAGATGAGTGTCTTTCGCTTGTTGGTATTTTTACTAGGTGTGTCAAGTACATTGGGAGTAATCCAACATGCATTGGGGTACTTTTTCATAATTTAGTACCCAAAAATTTTTAGGTACACCACCAGGTGACAAGGTGGGGCCACACAGTGTGTGGGCCTCACACGCACCATGTGCAACTTTACGAATCTTTTATCTCTTGCTTCTCTTTCATTTGGAATCAGATTTTATAATTCATATAACCTATTCTGAGTATTTTTCTATGTATAATGAGATGGTTCTATCCGTAGTTTCTTAAGATATATAACGAGATACTTTTCGAGTGTGACACCTATCTGGGGTGACACCCGATGACTACATCGGTGATCTTTCAAGACATACCATCCAATAGGGATGCCCAATGTTCCTCAGTGCTCTCCAAGAGGTACCATCTTGTAGGCATGGTCAATGTTCCTTGGTGTTTTCTAAGTGTTACCATCCAGTAGGGGTGGCCAATTTTCCTTTGTGATTTTCCAAGAGGTACCATTCAGTAGGTTTGTCCAAAGAAGTTTTGGGTTTACCATCAGCAGGGTTTGCAATTGGTCCCCAATGGAAGTTCTAGGCTTACCATCAGTTGGGATGGGAAGTGGTCCTCAATATAAATTCTGGCCTTCCCTCTAGTTGGGAGGGCCAGTAGGTCCCATCGATGACTCTTGTCGAGAATATCCCTCCAGCTGGGCTGGGTATTGGGTCCTCACCGACTTTTGGGTGACGATTTCCCCCTAATGTACTAGGGCACGGATACCTGATGATGAGTGGAATCCTCCAGTAGGTCTAGTCATGGATCCTTTACCTTATTACATGATCTATCAAATGTGTGACACTGTGATTAGATGTTCTCTAATATGTCATTGGACTCTCAAGAAAGAGGGATTCATTTCCCACCAAGATGCATCCTTCGGATGCGACCGAAAACCTTTAAGGCAAGACATGCCCACCTAAAAAAGATAATATCATGGTGCAGTGATTGATTCAATTGACTTTATGTTCATATATGATGTGTGGGATTCTATTCATTAGTGTTTAACTTTGAGAATTTTGGATTCTCACATTTCTAGGGATGATATATTGAGAAGGAGATCCCCTTACTCTATCATTTTGGTTTCTTTTACTGAGCAGATATATATATATATATCCTATTTCTATTACCTACTCCATGGATTTTGTTTACTCTCCTTCCATGATAGGTGAATATGTTTGGGGTATCCAATGTACTTTTTGTGTCTAGCCTCTCATTGTTAGAATATTCTACAATCCTACTATAGGTAGTGAATAATCCACAAGAAGTTCATCTTCCCACGAATTCTAGCTCCATGTTTTTAGAATAGCTTACTTCACTACTTTGTTTGTTTAAGCTACACCCCCTTACAATGTTATTTTACCGTACCTTGTTCTCTCTACTGATCCCATCTTCATTACTTCTCTTACTGCTCCCCTGAGACTTCAGGGCATCCTACTAAGTATCTTTATACTCACACCTTCTTGGGATTTTCCTGCACTTGGTTAGCATTTGAAGATGATAGTTAGGTTGATCGTGACTTCAGGGGAGCTAGGGATACACGGTTCTTGGACCATGTGTGGTGGTCGTGACTTGGGATTTAAGATCATGACTCTCCAAGCTATTTTACTTTTCCACCTATTGTCAGTTTTTAGAAGTTTTTTGGTTGGGTGTGTATTTTTTCCATTTTCCTTTCAATTTACCTTATGTACTTATACTGATTAGAGTTCAATTCATGTTTTTTTGTTTATATATAGTAGTTTTGTATTTTTTTTCTTTTCCATATCCACTGTTTGCAATGATTTTTTTGCGTGTGTGTACAAGTTCATAGGAAAATCCCTCCTCTAGTTTGTTGTGCCTTTGGTAGTAGTCTCCACCTCATGGCCTATAGAGGAAGGCTTGGGGTAGTTGCAAGAAAATCCCTAGAATGGGTCAGGTCATGAAAATTCTATAGGTATGAATTATATTAGGACAATATCATTATAATTATGTGTGTGAGATTTAGTCCTCAAGTGGGTAGTCAAGTATATACATTCACAACAAGTATGGTACCTAAGGAGGGGCGGATGATTTAGCTTGTGATACATAATATCTATATTTTATAAACCTAGAGTCTTTGTTTTATAATGTGAGTTGCATTATGATATTTTAGAAATTTGTAGAGAGGTTCCCTTGTGAGTGTCACTCTATGTGACACATAGTTATGGACTAGGTATCATATCCTAGTGGCCAAGAAATGTAGCTTAACATATTGGTGACATGATTTATATTTGAGGGTATCTAGAGATAGGGGTTAGACTAAAGTTGTGATAACTCTAAAAGATAAAATATAATGGTTAGATTATTTGAGTTATGAGGTTTCTATATATGAGGTGATACTAAGAATATGGTGTAGGCATGAAGATGGATTATGTGTCATGTATGTGGATGAACAAGAGGTGCTTGAGTTGTGATAGGATTTAAATGAATGGTTATATTTTTTTCTAGTAAATTGGGAAAGTGAGCCAAGGGTTACTGAGGTTTGACTCATGGGAACGTCAATCAGTTTATATGACTGGGTAGTACAGAAATATACAACTATTAGGTTTGTATGAGACTAAATTGAATAATAGATAAAAACATATAAGGATATTTATTAGTGATTCACACTTCCTTTTAAGGGGAGAGTTTGCATTGGTATGATTTTGTTACAAAAAACTTCCTTGTGTAAGGGTGGGTGGGTGTGTGATGAGAATGCATGATGCCCATTTGGTTTGTGAATTTGGGAGAGATCATGTGTGGTTAATAACTGATAGACTTTATGGGACATTATGGGAATGGTTTTCCAGGGTGTTTAAGAGAATTCTAGAGATCCAATTTTGATGAGATGTGACAGAAAGAAAAGATCAATGTGTGGTGGAATGGTCAACCCAACCTTGCATAGTGATAGAAGTTTGCAGGATGGGCGAATGTGGATCAGTAGGAGTGACACACATATGATATTAGGGTTTTTTGGTATTTCACTCGAATAGAAATGTAAATATCATGATCCTAATTAGGCCACCCCTAGTTTTGGTACCTCATCCAACCAATGGAATGTTCTGAAGCTTGTTCCCATTCTGTAATGATTTACATGTAGTGATTGGGAAATAAGAATAAACATTCGGAATGGTTTTCACAAACAAATTCTATAGGAGAGTTCCAATAGGAATCCAACATGACCTCACTGAAAATTGCCCAATCATGCTCCCAATAAACCAAAAACATAAAGCAACTCAACACATAACATCAATAAAATGATCAATAATAATATGAGATCATAATAAATCACTTAACAAAACAGAACAGTCATATCCACTAGTCTAATAATAGTAAAATAAGATGATAATTAAATACGGTGTTACATGATCATTATAAAAAATATACAACCAACTAAAAATAATACAAATATAATGATACCCACTTCTCTATGACATGAGGAATCATTCCCCCACTATGTTACCTACATATAATCCATATAGGTAACATGGGAACATGATACTTCTAATAAACACCTTTCCCTTCTATATATTAGATAAAAAAAGTTTTGCATACACCCATTGGTTTATACAGGGTGTTGTAATATTGATATCAATAGGATCCCACCAAGCGGACCACATTCAATGATTATTAGAAAAACCAAATAATGATTATCTAAAATACATTTTTCAAACTATTATTTGAATGTTTTTTCAAAATAACATTATTTTATAATCCTTACCAACGTATTAATGTTTATAAATTTCTCAATATACTCTTTGATTTATCATAGCCTCAACTTTGTGCGTAGTAATAGTAAGAAATAGAATAACACAAAATATTTAAAAGGTTTAGATAAATGGAATACTTCATGACATGTTGGTTATACCCTCAAAATGTATTTTATACTACCTCCAAATAATTTTTTAAAACATATATTCCACTATGATCTCTACCACTTTCAGATTCCACTAGAAGACACGATCATTTTTTAGTAAAAAGATCTAAAAAATAATGACCTCCAAATCCTAGTGTTCTTCTCCACCTCTGGATACTGTTACTCTTCAATGAGAAAATAGATCATCAATTTTGCACATAAATTTTCTCAAGAACAATAGTATTAGTAATGGTTTGAAGACTTCTTCCAAATCAAGATTGATATGGATGATCATTAGGTTCCATGAATACAATTTTTCATAGAAGATCATCATATTCTTCCCCAATGGATCACAATGTCAACTCCTTCTCCCAAAATATTTTTTTGGGTCCTTTGATTTCTCATAGAGTCTAAAAGTTCCCAATATTCCTCAGTTATATCTTCTTTTGAAACATTCATATACACTACTACAAAATAGGACGTTTTAAATGCTAGGATTGGCCTCTATTAGTGCTAGAAAAGAACTGTCTACATGATCAAGGTTAAGGGCCATATACTTTTATCAGCATTGAAAAAGAATTGATAAAGGTGCCCTTTATCAGTGCTAAAAAAATTGTTGGTAAATGGGACCTCTATCGGTGCTTTTAGAAGCACTGATAAAGGAGCCATTTATCATTGCTTTAATTTAGAGCCACTAAAATAACCATTTATCAGCATGTATAGAAGCACTGATAAAGTATACCTTCATCAGTTCTTTTAAAAGCACTGATAAATGTGGTTTTTATGAGTGCTTTTAAAAGCATTGATAAGTCATTTTGCAGTGTGTTGTAACAGCACACCGTAGCACCAATACAGTGTGTTGTAACAGCACATCGCAGCACCACTGCAGTAGGCTATAGTAGCACATTGTACACTATGGGAAAAGTGTTTTTTTGTGATGGGTCAATTGTGACGGGAATATATTCCGTCGTAAAAGGTCCGACAAAATAAGTATTCGCGATTGGAGTCTTTTCCCGTCACAAATAGTAGGTTAATTTCGACGGGAATAGGCAACACATAGCAATAGATTTGGCGCAATTTGCGCGCCAAAATGCAGGATGGGTAATTGCGATGGGGACACATCCCCGTTGCAAAATCCCGGCAGCGGTAAATACCATTTCTGAGGGGCAAAGCCGCCCGTCGAAAATGGTATTTCGGTAGGTGTTTATATGGGATGGGACCCGTCCCAAATACCCTTTTAACCGCCGACTATAATTAATGCGGGCGAGGGTAATTGTGACGGGCCCCGTCGCAAAAGCCCGGTGGCGGTAATTACCATTTACAACGGGCAAAGCCGCCGGTCGCAAATAGTATGTCTGTAGTTGTGTATTTGTAACGGGACCCGTTACAAATACCCTTTTAACCACCGACTATAATTAATGCGGGTGAGGGTATATGCGATGGGCCCCATACCAAATACCACCATTGGCAACGGGTTACTCGTCGCAACTAACCTCATCGCAACTAATCTAACCTATATATACCCCCACCCGTTTTTTTCAAATCACTCATATCTTCCTCTCCCTCTCTCATCATTCTCCAGTTTTAAAGAAAAAATTTCTTTTAGTTAAAATTTTTTATACGAGAGAAATTGGAAGAAGACAATACCTACAGAATATCGAAGATTAAGGTATTTATATTTTTTTTATATATATTTTTTTATTTTTTTATTTTAATTTTAATTTTTCTTTATTAGTTGTAATTAAATTAGATTTAAATTGATTTTTATTTATATTTCTTTTTTGTAAGAAATTGATATTGTTAGTGATAATTATAAATAATTAGTGTTAATTTTCAATAATTAGAGATTATTATAGATAATTAGCGGAATTTAGTCATAATTAGATATAAATAGAGATAATTAGGGGTAATTAGTAATAATTAGATATAATTAGTGATAATTATATATAATTACTAAAAATTAGATATAATTAGTAATAATTAGATATAATTAGTAATAAGTAGATATGATTAGTAATAATTAGATATATTTAGTAATAATTAGATATAATTAGTAATAATTAGATATAATTAGTAATTATAAGATAAAATTAGTAATAATTAGATATAATTAGTAATAATTAGATATAATTAGTAATAACTAGATATAATTAGTAATAATTAGATATAATTCGTAATAATTAGATATAATTCGGTATAATTAGTAATAATTCGGTATAATTAGTAATAATTCGGTATAATTAGTAATAATTTGGTATAATTTGTAATAATTCAGTATAATTGGTAATAATTCTGTATAATTATTAATAATTGGTAATAATTAGTATTAATTTGTAATAATTAGTAATAATTGGTAATAATTAGTAATAATTGGTAATAATTAGTAATATTTCGATATATTTAGTAATAATTAGATATAATTAGTAATAGATAGATATAATGAGTAATAGTTAGATATAATCAGTAATAATTAGATATAATTATTTATAATTAGTTATAATTATTAATAATTAGATATAATTAGTAATAATTAGATATAATTAGTAATAATTAGATATAATTAGTAATAATTAGATATAAATAGTAATAAATAGATATAATTAGTAATAATTAGACATAATTAGTAATAATTAGATATAATTAGTAATAATTAGATATTATTAGTAATAATTAGATATAATTAGCAATAATTAGTACTAATTATTATTAATAGAAATAATTAGATATAATTTGATATAATTAGATATAATTAGATATAATTAGATATAATTAGATATAATAAGATATAATAAGATATAATTAGATATGATTAGATATAATTAGATATAATTGGATATAATTAGATATAATTAGTAATAATTAGATATAACTAGTATTAAATAGTAATAATTAGATATAATTAGTAATAATTAGATATAATTAGATATAATTAGATATTATTAAGTATAATTATATATAATAATATATAATATGAAATAATTAGAAATAATTTGATATAATTTGATATAATTAGATATAATTAGATATGCTTGGCTGATAACCTTGCAAATAACGTTGCAATAGGGCAACCCAAGTCACGCCCTTCTCATCTATAAGAATTATCACACATGACCCTTTACACAGATCATTCTTCCTGGAAATTTTAAGGGAAATATACTGATTTCCCATCATATTTTTAAGGAAGAATGATCTATGTAAAGGGAGAGAGTTGATTCTTAGAGATGAGAACAATATTACATTGGTCATCCTATTGCAACACTACTTGCGAGGTGATCAACCATGCAACGACAATTATACAATTTACATTGGACATGGATGACACAAACTTTTTATTACGCATGACCTGACAATTAGCGACCCTTTGAGATTTGAACTTGTTAAGAATATAGAAATGCCTTTTGCAAATATTGATAATTTTATTATTTTATTATTTTTTTAATATTTTAATAATATTGATATTATTTTTTCATAAATATTGATAATATAATTTTTTATTAGTAATATTTAGTAAACGAAAACTGCTTGGATATTGAGGGGAAAATTTGTAATCATCTCCACAATGATGATTACCAAATTTCCTTTCATTATTCAAGCAGTTTTCAATTTGGTATGTATTTCTATGTATTGCTAAATTAGTAATAAATTATCATAATTAGTAATAATTTGTAATAATTTGTAATAATTTGTAATAATTAGTAAAAATTAGTAAAAATTAGTAAAAATTAGTACTAATTTTGTAATAATTAGTAATAATTAGTAATAATTAGCAATAATTAGCAATAATAAGAAATAATTAGAAATAATTAGAAATAAATAGTAATAATTAGTAAAAAATTGTTATAAATTGTAATAAATAGTAATAATTAGTAAACATTAGTAATAAATTGTAATTATTAGTAATAATTAGAAATAAATTGTAATAATTGGTAATAATTAGTAATAATTTTAAATAATTTGTAATAATTAGTAATAATTTGTAATAATTATTGATAATTAGTAATAATTAGTAATAATTAGTAATAATTGGAAATAATTTTGAATAATTAGAAATAATTTGGAATAGTTTGTAATAATTGTGAATAATTAGAAATAATTAGGAATAATTAGCAATAATTAGGAATAATTTGGAATAATTAGCAATAATTAGGAATAATTGGCAATCAATTGTAACAATTAGCAATAAATTGTAATAATTAGCAATAAATTGTAATAATTAGAAATAAATTGTAATAATTAGCAATAAATTGGTATAATTAACAATAAATTGGAATAATTAGCAATAAATCGTAATAATTATCAATAATTTTTAATGATTAGCAATAATTTTTAATAATTAGCAATAATTTGTAATAATTAGAAATATATAGGAATAAATAGGAATATATATGAATAAATAGGAACAATTAGTAATAATTAGTAATAATTAGTTAGGAACAGTTAGGAACAGTTAGGAATAAATTTTAATAAATTTTACTAAATTTTAAGAACTTGGAACAATTTCCAGTGGATTGACGGCTGTCCTTTTGCTCGATACATTTTCTCCTTTCAACTCTCACCGACTCAAAACATTATGAAAAAATGTGATTCTATGTAGACATATTCAATATTTTATGCACAAGATTGGATATGCATTCGTAGGATCATATTATTTATAATGTCTTCCGGTGGTGATAGTTGGAAGAAGACGATTCATCGACGAAAAGGGGCTCTTTTGTCCGACAGATCCTTCATCAACATCCATGTAGGAAAATTGTACAGAGTTATAAAGATAGGTC
This sequence comes from Viscum album, assembly GCA_963277665.1. NCBI lineage: Eukaryota > Viridiplantae > Streptophyta > Magnoliopsida > Santalales > Viscaceae > Viscum > Viscum album. The sequence continues at coordinate 1,316,551,433 of OY728119.1, read as the reverse complement.
AACATGAATACTAAATACCATAAGAACGAAAAAGACATAATCCATCATTAGAAATACCCAATCGCATGTTTTAGGCTTCTATAGCAAACGATAGATGCATACAGTCCAAATGTTTCCATGAATCATCATCAGGTGGATGATTCAATCTTTTATCAGTTGAAATCTTGGTTTTGTGTCATGAAATCATTGACGATGTGTTCTGAGACATAAATAAATGCTGCAAACTGGGTGTAATGGGGAAATATCTCAACTATTTTACTAGAATCGGTCAAGACTTCCCTAGTTGAGCTTCTTTGTAACTCAATTGTCCACATGTGGGACAACTATCAATGACTCATTTTAACCAGAATATAAGATGAAATCAATTGGACATGCATGAATCTTCTGATAACTACGACCCAAATTACGAACCAACCTCTTTTCCCTCATAATAATTTTCAGGCAACACATTTCCTTCTGGTAACAATGTTTTAACCAAAGAACATATCTGATAAAAACAATTGTTTGACATTTAATTATCTGATTTAATAGCCATAAATTTTCCAACCGCTTCTAATTTTCTTATATTGCATCCAGGATATAATGCATCCTCAACAATCCTCAACAACTCCTAAAATTAGGATGGTGCCAACTCAGGAGTTAAATCAATATCATCGTGAGTTTAAATTTGTTGCACAGATGGACTTGCAACATCATGTACTAAATTTTGAAACGGTGGTGGATCCAGAATCATTTTATTAAGATCTTCTCTAGAACTACAATCACCACGTTGATGCCAAAAACATAATATGGTTGATAAGAAAACCTCAAGAGATGTCCCCCAAACCATGTCCATTATGTTAAACATTCTCAGATCACATTTTTTACTAGGACACTTAATTATTTCTTCTGAAACATATTATAGTTTTGATGATGAAAATTCTAAGAAATCTTCAACACCCAAAATATATACAGGATTTAAATAAGAACCATTTGGATTTCTGTGCTGATTTATCTAAGTAATGTCATCTTATAATGACTGATGTCGACTTCCTTATTCCTTATATTTCTATATAAAATATAAAATCATCACTATTTTTGATTAATTTTAAATTATAATAACACTATATGAAAAAAGAAGATAAATAATTACAACTAATTGCTAATAATTACCATTAATTAAGGGTGACATAATTTTTAGCGGATTGACGGATCCTCTTTTGTCTGACAGCTCATTTATGTGCATCTTTCTCACACTGAAATCAAAATGAAGAATCTGGTTCGAGGTACACATATTCATTCTTGTATGCACGAGAATGAATATGGGTACCTCCGACTAGATTATTCATTGTTATTTCTATGTGAGAAAGATGCAAGTAAATGTGCCGTCAGACAAAAGGGACCCCTTTTCGCTGATGAATCGTCTTCTTCCAACATTCACCACTAGAAAACATTATAAAAAATATGATCCTACGAATACATATCCAATATCATGCATACAAGATTGAATATGTCTACATAGTAGCACATTTGTCATAATGTTTTGAGTTGGTGAGAGTTGATAGGAGAAAAGTCATCAAGCAAAAGGAGTTCCGTCAATCCACTGTAAATTGTGACAAGTTCTTAAAATTTATTAAACTTCATTAAAATTTATTCCTAACTGTTCCCAACTGTTCCTAACTAATTATTACTAATTATTACTAATTATTCCTTTTTATTCCTATATATTTCTATTTATTCTTATATATTTCTAATTATTACAAATTACTGCTAATTATTTCAAATTATTGTTAATTATTACAATTTATTGCTAATTATTACAATTTATTGCTAATTATTACAATCAATTTCTAATTATTACAATTTATTGCTGATTATTACAATTAATTTCTAATTTTTACAATTTATTTCTAATTATTCCTAATTATTTCTAATTATTCCTAATTATTGCTAATTATTAATAATTATAGCTAATTATTAAAAATTATTGCAAATTATCCCTAATTATTGCTAATTATTCCTAATTATTACTAACTATTCATAATTGTTGTAGAATATCATAGTTATTATTAATCATTACTAATTATTACTAATTATTACTAATTATTTCTAGTTATTACTAATTATTACAAATTATTACATATTATTACCAATTATTACTATTTATTACTATTTATTACTAATTATTACTAATTATTACAATTTATTACTAATTATTTCTAATTATTCCTAATTATTGCTAATTATTTCAAATTATTTCTAATTATTGCTAATTATTACCAATTATTACTAATTATTACTAATTATTTCAAATTATTACAAATTATTACAAATTATTTCAGGTTATTACAAATTATTACTAATTATTACAATTTATTACTAATTTAGCAATACATAGTAATACATAGAAAAATGAAAACTACTTGAATAATGAAAGGAAATTTGGTAATCATCATTGTGGAGATGATTACAAATTTTCCCTTCATTATCCAAGCTGTTTTCATTTACTAATTATTACTAATAAAAAAATTATATTATCAATATTTATGAAAAAACAATATTAATATTATTAAAATAATACATTTTTTATAAAATATTAAAATTATCAATATTCGAAATAGGCTTTGCTCTATTTTTAACATGTTCAAATCTAAAAGGGTCTCCAATTGTCAGGTCATGCGCAAAAAAAAGTTTGTGTCAGCCATGTCCAATGTAAACTCTATAGTTGTCCTTGCATGGATGATCACCTCGCAAGTAGTGTTTCAATAGGACGACCAAAGTAATTTCATTCTCATCTCTAAGAATCATCTCTCTCCATTTACATAGATCATTCTTCTTTAAAAATTTGAGGGGAGATCAATATATTTCCCATAAATTTTCAAGGAAGAATGGTCTATATAAAGGGTCATGTGAAATAATTCGTATAGATGAGGAGGGAATGACTTGGGTTGTCCTATTGCAACACTATTTGCAAGGTGATCAACCAAGCATATCTAATTATATCTAATTATATCTAATTATATCTAATTATTACTAATTATATCTATTTATTACAAATTATTACTAATTATTACTAATTATTTCTAATTATTACTAATTATATCTAATTATAACTAATTATATCTAATTATATCTAATTATATCAAATTATATCAAATTATATCTAATTATATCTAATTATATCTAATTATATCAAAATATATCAAATTATATCTATTATTACTAATTATTACTAATTATTAATAATTATTACTAATTACATCTAATTATTACTAATTATATCCAATTATTACTAATTATATCTATTTATTACTAATTATATCTAATTATTACTAATTATATCTAATTATTACTAATTATGTCTAATTATTACTAATTATTTCTAATTATTACTAATTATATCTAATTATCACTAATTACATCTAATTATTACTAATTATATCGAATTATTACTAATTATTACCAATTATTACTAATTATTACCAATTATTACTAATTGTACCGAATTATTACTAATTATACCGAATTATAACTAATTATTCCGAATTATATCTAATTATTCCGAATTATATCTATTTATTACTAATTACATCTAATTAGTACTAATTATAACTAATTATATCTAATTATATCTAATTATTTCTAATTATATCGAATTATTACTAATTTTACCTAATTATTACTAATTATTTCTAATTATTACTAATTATATCTAATTATTACTAATTATATCTAATTATTACTAATTATATCTAATTAATGCTAATTGTATCTAATTATTACTAATTATATTTCATTATTACTAATTACATCTAATTATCTCTAATTATATATAATTATGACTAAATTCCACTAACTATCTATAATATTCTCTAATTATTGCAAATTAACACTAATTATTTATAATTATCACTAACAATATCAATTTCTTACTAAAAATAAATATAAATAAAAATCAATTTAAATCTTATTTAATTACAACTCATAAACAAGAATTAAAATTAATATAAAAAAAATAAAATAATGATTAAAAAATTCAAATATAAATACCTTAAACTTTGATATTCTGAAGGTATTGACACCTTCCAATTGCTCTCATATAAAATATTTTAACTAAAAGAAATTTTTTCCTTACAATTGGAGTATGAAGAGAGAGGGAGAGGAAGATCTGAGTGATTTGGAAAAAATGGGTGGAGGTATATATAGGTTAGATTAGTTGTGATGGGGTTAGTTGCAACGGGAAACCGGTCGCAAATGGTGGTATTTGCGATGGTGCCCGTCGCAAATACCCTCGCCATCATTAATTACAGTCGGCGGTTAAAAGGGTATTTGTGACGGGTCCCGTCACAAATACAGACCGTCCAACACACTATTTTCGACGGGCGGCTTTGCCTGTCGCAAATGATATTTACCATTGCCAGGATTTTGCGACATGGCCCGTCGCAAATACCCTTGCCCGCATTAATTACAAACGGCGGTTAAAAGTGTATTTTCCACGGGTCCCATCGCAAATACACACCTGCCGACATACTATTTGAGAAGGGCGGTTTCTCCCGTCGCAAATGGTATTTACCGTCACTGGGATTTTTGGGACGGGGATGTGTCCCCGTCGCAAATACCCTTCCAGCGTTTTGGCGCGCAAACCGTGTCAAAACTATTGCGACATGTCGCCTATTCCCGTCGCAATTAATCTACTATTTGCGACGGGAAAAGTATCCCATTGCAAATACGTATTTCATTGGACCTTTTGCAAAAGTATATATTCAGGTTACAATTGAACCGTCGCAAAAAACCACTTTTTCCGTAGTGCATGTTTGATCAATTTTAAGAGAGTGACACTTTTGAAGAAAAGTATCAAAACAATCTGAATGTGTTTGTTCGGTTTTGAGGTGCGAATGATTCTTGCAATGGCATGAAACAGTTAGTCATATTGGTCACATAGTGCATCGAATTATGGTGTAGATGGTTTCTACAGGTCTCAAATGACTTATGAATCATTTCCCTAAGTGTAAACAAAGTACACGCCTCCATCGACCTCTTTTTACAATCATATTAAACCCTATAATTTTTTTAAATAAACAAACAAAATCTCTTTAACTAATTAAAAAACCCACAAACTTGTCACAAAGATTGATTTCCAAAAAAATAGATATCTCTAAACAGGCATGATAGATCGAGGGGAACTAATTCGATAAAGGCTATCCTTTTAATGTTTCACATTCAAAAAAATAAAACCATTTAAACTATGAAAGGATGATTTAATCAGACTTTTATAATGAAAGATGAACTTACAACATCCAGAAAACTAAACTGAGGAAACTCTAAAAGTCTTCACCCTAACACAAGAGACAACAACTAAGCCAATGTGTTGTATGATTCTTTCATAACAACTCAACAAAAAACGCTTCCTCCACCATCTTCTCAAAATATAGATCCTTAGAGAAGAGGACACGCTCCTTGATCCAGGGAGGAAAATCCACAACAAAAATAGAATCTTTCAAAAGATCCTATGACACCACCTCTGAAGAAAATGAATCCAACTCTTTAATGTGTTCAACATAAACCATCATCATACACTGACCTTACTGGACACTCATGAGATCGTCTCTTTTCTTTGTCTTCACCTCCTCTCATGTAACCCATTGGAAAAATACTGAATTAACAACTTCCCATGTTATACCAACTTGCATCATTAGTGGGAAAACAAACTCCCATTCTTCCAAAGCGGAACCCACAAGAAGACCCAGAACAACATGATATCTAACAGATTTGGAATTCCGAACACTATGAAGACATGCTCAAATTCCTCAAGCTACTTCGCTGCCTGTAATGAACCTCTATTAACACAGAATATGGGAAGAAACTGAGGATAAAAAGAAACAGCATGAGACCCACTTGAAACTTCAGGGACCATTCTTGGAGGAATTTTCTAAATGACACAAAAATCATAAAATCACATTCATAATCAATTCCTAACATACCCACACATATGGAAAAATACATAAGGAATATATAGGGTAACACTTACCACTTTATCACCAACCCAATAATTTACCAAATTTTCAATCCAAAACATTTTACCTTAAAACCCATTTTTAATCTGAGACCATTTTTAAAAAAAAATTATTTAAATTTTAAAAATTGTTTTCATTTTAAAATATTACTCATTACAACCCTAAAATAAGACATAATTCACTATAAACCACCAGAATAAAGAACTAGTAGTCATTATAAACCCATTAAAATGGTAGTGGTCCATATTTTACTTAGTATATGAGTTTATTATAATAAAAATGATAAACAACCCCCAACTATAATCAAATCTCAAAAGTACCAGCATATACATAATACTAGGCCACCAGGTTCTTGGTTGTGTTAATAGTAGCCATAATTACACTATCCTATCAACGGATACCTAATTCCATTCCATCAGGTACCTACTTCTTACTGCACAACGATACATATATCTATTCACCACACTCTTATATCAAATCCTATAAGCCATATTTTCACTCCCCTTCAATAAAAAATACACCCAAAATGAGACTAAGATACTAACATTAAAGGGAATTACATGGTTATGTCGGATATGGAATTTGAAACTTCCATAATGGTCATTTATAATGGTTATTGTAGAAAATTGGTAAACTTTTATTAGTTTCTAAATCATTTTAAATTAACATCACTCAAAATAATATTTCACAGAAAAGACTAGGGTAATTCATATGAGATTCTTCTATATTTATTTGACATAAAGGAGAGTTAAAATTTATTTAATATAATTCTTCATACTAGTCCACCTCGATAAGTAAATGATAAATTTTTTATAAGATAATTCCACCAAGGAAAGTCAATCCTTCTAGGAGCCACTATCAATAATGAAGGCTTAAAAAATATCCTCCAATATCAGGATAGTCTGATTAGAATGACTATTAGTCTGTGGAATAATGAATGTATAAAATTTCACCAGTAACCTCATTGAAAATTGTTGTCCTTGCTATAAACAAGATAAAAACATCATATCCCTATCAGATATATCACTAAATGGGACATCTGGAAACATTATTATCTCACTGACATACAACTAATTGAGTTCATCAACTGAGGAAACCTCTTAAATATGTAATAATTTGTTTATATTAGTTAGGTGGCCACTATTTCCCATTCCAAATATTTTTATTTATTTTATCTTGAATGTTTTTCAATAAATCCATCATTTTTTCATAATATTTCTTAATAAGAAATGAAATTATTAAAAGAGTAATTATTGGTTTTTTGTATTTTTCATTCTCTAGATTATAGGTAAAAATTTAGAGAGGAATAATATGATTCATTTCATCATTACAGGACACAAAAACTGGTGACAAAAACCATGGTACATAATGATCATTAAATGAACATAGAGGAGTTGCGCTGGTAGTGCTGAGGAGATGAGATGTAGGGTTCATCATGGTTAAAAAAGGTGAAAAATGAAAAATGAAAAACATGGAACCCAAAAGATCAAACAAATACAGAAGAAGTGTATTAAATAACATACATATGATTATATCCTTGTTTCATCTAAGGTAATATAGAGGTGTTGCACCGATAACAGAGGAGTTCTGTGTGATCTTGAGAATCATGATTGACCAAGTACCAGTTATGGTTCTTTTTAATAGATCAAGAACACATTTAATAAAGATTTCAGAAAATCACTGATAAATATACCTTTATCAGCATTAAATTGATAAGTGATGATAAAAAGTATATTTATCAGTGCTAAAAAAGTGCTAAAAAATATCGGTATTTATCAGTGCTAAAAAAACACAGATAAAAAGCATCTTTATAAGTGCTAATATTTTCAAACAAATAAATATTCTTTTTAACTGCGCTTTTTTACAGATAAAAAATTAATTAAATTGAATAAATTTATTATAATTTTATAATTATTAAATATATATAATTATTTATTTATAATTATAAAAATAATTATTTAAAAAATAAGAATTAATTTTTTATAATAATTATAAATTTATAAATATAGTAAATATACATTTATAAATATATTTATTTAAAAATATATTTGTAACATTGTTAGTGGATATATAATCTTAAATATATTTAATTTAAAAATGAGTGAAATTGGATAATTCAGAATGAGTAAACTTTAAAAACATTGAAAAAATGGATAAGTTTTATTAATTAAATATAAATAATTAAAAAATATGGATATATATATATATATATTTAATTCAGATGAATACATATTTAAAATATTGAAACATAGTAAATAAATATATAAATGTAAATAATAAGAAATGATCAAATTCAAAAAAAAAATAAAAATTAAAAAATATTAAAAATGAATGCCCTGATTGTAATAGTATTAAAAATAAGTAAACAAAATTGATCGATTAAAAACATAATATATTAAACGTATCATGTTATAAGGAAATAATAAAATATACTGAATTTTTAATAAACCACAAAAATATTAGGTGTTTGTATTTCTATATATTGCATAAATATATTTGTGTGTCTGTTTTTATATAAAACTGTATTAATTTGATGTGTGTGTGTGTGTACGTGAAATCAATGTAACACACAATATTTAATATATGTTAAATTGAAAAATCAAACAAAATTAAACATTAATAAGACATTAATATGTTTTTAAATAATATTTTCTTCATTATATATATATATTTAATATATATTATTTATTACTATTTATAATTAATATATAATATATATATTCATCTATTATTAATAATTGTTTCATTAATAATGATTTAAAGAATTTTTTAATTTATTCATTATTATTATTATTTGTTTAAATATATATTCATTTATATATCTACATTTAATATATACTATTTATCAACATTTATAATCTATATATATGTTTATTAAATTTATTCCTTTTTATCAATAATTATTTAATTAATAAATAGTTTCATATTTTTCTTAATTTACTCATTTGAAATTTTTATTTGTCTAATTATTTCATTTTATTAATTTTAAAAATCTATATATTTAAAATATACTACCGATTAGTTTTTAAAATTTATATATATGTATATTTAGTTTATTTTTTTAACAATAATTAATTAATTAATGAAATTCTTAATGTTTTTTAAATTTGATTTTTATAATTATTTAATTTTATTATGCACCTTTATCAGCACAAATAAAGTGTTGATAATGGATACCATTTATCAGGGCATTATTTTGAGAGCTCATAAAGGGTATTTTTTATCACTGCTAAAAAATAAAGCGCACGTAAAGGGTGACCTTTATCAATGCTAACATAAAGCGCTGATAAAGGTCCCACTTTATCAGCACATATTATAGGTCAAATAAATATGGACTTTCTCAGCGCATTTTTCTAGCACTGATAAATGTCAATGTTGTTAAAGATGCATTTTGTAGTTTTGATATTTATACACACATAATATCATGTGGATCTTCAGTTAACATGAATATATAAAAACTCCCTCCATCTTCGGTAGGGGTAATCTCCTCAATCAGACATCCTTGATTCTCATTCAAGACTCCTCATTTAAATAACCTAAAGAATCAAATTTTTTATTTATTGTAAATCCTTCTCATAATCCAATTCTATATATTCGTTCAAATTCCTCACATGCATGGCATACCATATTTTTTTTCATAGAACTCTGATTTGTGTCATGGGACTTATCTCAACACTTCATTTCTACAAAAAAACCTACATTATCTCAGTCTTAATTCATTATGTTGAATCTATATGATGAATTATTATGAATATTATCGAAGAATTATAATAAAAATTTAAGTTCAACATCATAGTCTTATTATTAGTTTTTAAGGCTTACAATCAATCACTTTTCCATTTTTGAGTCTATAATAAATACTTGTGTTGAATCTTTTCAATTTTGGAGTACTTTATTTTTTAGTCTATAAAAAATTCTTGTGCTAAATCTTTACAAACTATAGAAAATTCCTTGTGATGAGGGACTTTCATTATTCTGTCTCAACTCCAAATTATAGACTTCCTTCAAAATACTTATAGGATTTTTATAAAAAAATATATCCCTTATTAAGAAAATCAAACACATCAAACATGATGTAGATAATGTCTCTACATATGGTAAAACATGCCTTTGGGTCTTTGAAAAAAATAACATCAATCAACACATTTATAACTTGGAAGTTAAAACCCAACAAAATCCTCTAAACATCAACACTCCATCACTAGATACATATTTAAATATTGTAAAAAATAAAAAGAAATACTTATGGGAACAATAATCTTAACCTTTGAAAATGATTAATATCCCGACACATATTTACATTCAATATATGTTCTCAATTATTTCTACTCATTATTGAAAATTAAATGACAGTGGTCAAGGGGGTACTTGTAATCTTATCCCAAAAATTGAGACTCTACATTTAAATAACATGCTAAGAAACATATGAGAGAAGGGTGATATCTCATGATGTCTCATAGAAAATAGCATTATGTTAGTATAAACTAAGTGTACTTGGGAAAAAAGTGTTGAATTCAAAATGGATATAACCAATGTTGTCAATTTTAACCATAAACAACCAACCATGTGATATCATACTTCGAATTTCCTCATTTCTCAATTTTGGGTTGTATACAATCGATTTAATTTTTGTTAATCTATAAATAAAAAACATGTCAACAAACCCTTTAAAATATTTAATGTTCTAGAAAAATAACGCCCATTTTGAAATATTATTTTATCAACCAAGACTCCCCCTTAATTTCTGCATTTAATACAATCATTACCAAGGTATGTAAGTATGATTTTCATATCTCAACCTTCAGATATCATGTTTCTATATAGATTTTTTATAATTTATATTTTCACATAGATCATGATATATTAAAAACCATATTTTCACCTTTTCTCCATGTGAATGGATGAAATTACACTTCTGGATCACGGTATTTGAATAACCATGACTCTAATTGTTTTTTTTCAGTGGTGACCACTCCACTTCACCTTGAATTACCCATAAGTTGGCATACATAAATTATTATAGGGAATAATAATGGTCCTTCTTTGTTAATTAGAGGTAACAATCACGAAAAAAGTTTCCTCTCACCCTAGGCTTATCTTTTCTCCCAAAATCTACAAATATATTTTTTTTAAAAGGTTGGGGCCGAAGCCTCCTTTTTATTAATAAAGCAAAGCAAAGACCTCTTTTTAACTGGGTAGAGGGAGACCCATTACATAGCCCGAAGGCCCAGTGGGCTTGAAGCCCATTACATAGCCCGTAGGCCCAAATTTTTGGCCAAATTCCTATTCTGTGAATAGTAACCCGGCTGCTACAGTACCCGCTACAGTATCGCCACCGCTACAGTACCCTGCCGCCGCTACAGTGTCCTGCCACCGCTACAGTACCCGCCGATCAACAGTACCGCCGCTGCTACAGTACCCGCTACAGTACTGCTACAGTACCTGCGCCCAATGGGTTTTGAACCCCCATTTTTCATGTAGTATTACGGGGTGCTTACCACTAAGCCAAACCCCAACTACTCTACAAATATATTCTAGTTAATAGAATCAATAGATTTAATTCCTTACTCTTTATTTTGAGATGATTACTTTAGAAAAAATGTTTCCTTTATATTATTAGTTGAGAAGAATTCATTACCTTGTGATCACATTGATAATTTAATCAATTCTTATTGTGTAGAAAGATTAGTGATAAAATTCTTTAGGTCATACCAAATATTCATTTTCCTTCCACATATATTTTTTTTTGAATCTTTAAGTAAGCATTTGTTGAATATTAATCACAATTTACCTCTTTCACCACATTATTTCCTTTAACCTCAGTATTTTCTTTTTATTTCTCCATTTTTTAGTCCAAATAACCAATAACACCTTAATATATACAGTTTCATTAGGCCTCTCATTCTACTTGTTAGTAGTACATGGATAACTTTAGAAATAATAGGAAACTTATCTAGAGTGGTTAGTTATGTATACCTCACTATTGTTACCTTCCATACCATATTCCATACATATTTTTTATAAACATCCAAATATATTTTGGTTAGATAGATTTGAAATTGGTATGGTCACAACTTGATTCCTTTTAGTTTTTTGTCTCTTTTTGAATTATACCTCACCCTTAGTTCTTTCTACTTCCCCGACGAAGACATATTATTCTAACAAGAATAGAATTTGTGTACATACCTTTTACAACACTATAAATATCCTTTAATATTATATATTTCATTTTTATAGTGAATCTATCCAAAAAATGGTTCTATATTACATCAGTTTGAACATTCTGTTGGTTAGGTGGGAGTGTCCTTGTTGGACCCCATTCTTACTTTGATGTTGAAGAGTATCTATCAATATTATTATTTGTTAAAAAAACATACCTTGTGGTTTTCACCTATACTATTAGGGATAATAAATTTAACATGGTATATATTATGTGTATATTTCTCTTGGCTGTTGAAACCCATCTTCTCACAGTCTTAAGAAGATTAACCTTTAACTTTGTTAGACATTTTAGAATATTTTATAGTGTTTTTAAATCATTTTGAATAACAAGGAATATTTATTATGTCTCTATAATTTTGTATTATATTTTAATCATTTTATCTTTAAGGATATTGATTATATTTTATTTCTTAAATTCTCTAAGCTTTCACTTCTTGGTCAAATTAATTTATGTCACTTTTTTCTTGAAATACTCTTCCATATTAAAAATCACATTTTTAGTTTCTATCTCAAACTTATTCTTTTATTTCTTGAAGTATTGCATATAATACATGCATAATTCTAGTTTTTCTTTTAGTTACACTCAATATATATCATTTCTTATATATCATCATCTTTTACTATTGAATCACATCCATTCTCAATGTGAGAAAATAGAGTGACGTTATTATCTATATTTCAAGATGAGTTTTGTTTATATTTCTTACTCAAAAAGTTTTTTATTCTAAAAGGATTCTTATTATTTTTTATGTATTTTATTTTTTTATTTTTTCTCATATTCCTCATTTAAATATTATTCTTCATCTAACATCATTGGTTATATTTTACAATTTTACCAAAATCATCAAAATTAAATGATATCTATAATTATTTAATTTTTCCTTTATATTTTTCATTCATGAATTTATTTTTTAAATATAAATAATTTAGTTGAATTCATTATTCTAAAATAATAATCAGAGTTAAATTCCTCTAATACTTTATCTTCTTTGATTTCTCCTTTTCACATGGCCTCAAATTTCGTATCTTCTTTGGCTTTCTTAATAAAAGTTGGACTATTCCATGTCTTGTAAACTAGGAGTATGTTTTGTAGATCATAAATTGTTATATAATATTTTCATTTTTGGGATAATATTTCTTAGTCAAATCAAACTAGTAAATTTATCACAATCATTTTCATAGTTATTGAGCCTTCTAGCTTCTCACCAAACCCTTGAATATTGCACAAAATCTCATTTACAGAGGTGAAATAACCATAAATACCTTCATCACAATTCATTTTAATGTCTTCAAACATGATACAACAAAATCAATGTTTTTATTACTTGTATTTAACATTTCCTTCATAACTATTTCTCAAATTTTCATAGATTATCTTGGTACTTCAAAGACACATGACCATTGTATAGACCTCTATGGTTGAGGCATAGAGGTATAATTTTGAGCATTTACTTCTAACACTATATTTATCTTATTTTATTGAGTTAAAGAAGAAATTAAATAATAAATTCAATCCCAAATATTTCAAAATATTTTACTTATAGGCTAGTTGTTGGAGGTAATGAAGAATCCTATTCCAACGACTAGGACAATTATCCTAATCAAATGTGGGAACCACTTGATTATTAAAAAATTTAATATTATCCATTTATAAAAAAAATTCTTTAGACATTTAGATGAATCTTATCTATGAAACCAATTATTAGACATGGATCTATTGGATTACTGATAGGAGGAGGTTTGAATGTAACACTCTGATATTTTATGATATATTTCTCTTCAAATAAATTTAATTTTTTCAATAACTTGTGATAAATGAAACATCAATTCTAAATGAACTATAATATATTATTTTATTATAACCTATTTATTAAATTCTATGAGTGAATAAGAATAACAAAATTTAAAAAAAAATATTAATTTTTTTGGATAAAAAATATATTTTAAAATAATTCTCAATTTTTTAGTAAATTCATTTTATGCATAAATAATGAATTTTTCTCAAAAATTGGTTTTATTTATTTTTATAAAAAAAATAATATAATTAGTTTCTACCCCAATTATAATTTTTTCCAAAATGAACTTTATTTTTGAAATTATTATGACAAAATTATCTTAGAGTGATGTTTTCAGAATTTTTTTAAAAGATTTATTTGCCATTGAATAGTTAAGATATTGATTTTTATTGGAATTATTATATTAATTTAAATAATTTAAGAGTATCATTTTGTTTTCATGTGATATAAAATTATCTTTAATTAATTTATATTATGAATAATTCAAATTATGTTATTTTAATTAATTTTATGATTAAATTTCGTAAAAAAACATTTATACTCATGAATTTTTTTTAGAAACCAATTTTCATTTAATTTTATGGGGTTTGATTTTAAAATTAATTTAGACAATTATATGAATTTAAATCAATAAAATGGATTCCATATTTTCAATCAACATTATTATATTTTTTAATGAGTCTGATTTCATTTTTTGTCAAAATGAAAATTAAAAACATAAAAATTTAATTACTATGATAAAGGTTAAAACTTTTTTACCACAGAGTAAAAAAATATATAAGGGTATTTTTACAAACAAAACATACCTCAATCCAATTTTATGGCCATATTTTTACCTCATTCTATCCCACTTTTGAACAAATTGTATATTTGGAAGCATTTGACTTTATTATGAAGGAAACACTATTATTTTCATGTATATTCTGTTATCCAATCTATTTATTTAATTTTTTTTAATGAATTAGTTCATGATTTTAAATGTTTTAATTAAATGATTGGAAATTTTAAATGTTGAATTAAAATGGTATAAAAGAATATGCTGTTAATGAATTGAAGTTGGGAATTTTTTTTAGACATTCTATTGAAATTTTATTAAGTGTTCATGTTTTTTTGGTGTAAAAATATTGTCCCATCAGCTGCCCCTTAACCTGAAGAACCCAAAAGGAAACCTAGCTAGTCCCAACAAGTCCTAACTATCCATACAGAGCCCTGGGGAAGACCTTCTGAGTGCATGAGGTTACATGGGGGGGTCAATCCCATGTGAAACCCATAGGGATGGATTCCAGAAGCAATACATGGCTGGGAATAAGATGAGCACTTGACCATGGTGGTGACCCCAAAAGAGTGATGGAAGGAGAGAATCTCCAGGATGGGGTGGTCCACAGTGGTTAATGGTAGTCCTCTAACACCCTATAGTCCTCGTTACAGTGAAGAAGTTTTGGTTTCAGTAACAAACACTCCTGGACCACAACCACACTTCTGGTGTGGGACACCAAAACACATGCACTATTAATTCTATGAAAAATTACACTATTATGTGACACACTCCTATCACTTTACATCAAGAACACTACTCTTCACTCCTTTTCATGTTTATATAGGTCATCCTCGCTAAACACCACTACAAACATTGAGAATCTCCATTACTGACACCTTGATGATCGGGGTGGAGCCTTCCTCCACTTTCTAAGAACGCAGACACCCTTGATCATTTCAATGATGTCAAATGATCACCATAAATCCTTCTTTGAAGATTCATTCTTCCACTATATATTCCATATGAAGAACGAGGATACATTTTCCACTTTTATTCATGCTCACCTCTAATGTCTCACTTCAACTATTTCACAAATGGTAGCACACGACCACCCAACTCCATTGAGTCCATACAGATCCAAAACCACTAGCAATGTTAATAATGCCTCATGATCCACCATTGATAATATAGTAAATCATGATCGACCATTGATACAATGATATCTCGTGAGCCAAAATTGATCCAATACCTACTCCGGATCCACCGTCGAAACAACAGTGACTTGGGAGCCACCATTGAGATAATGATGACTCATGACTAACCATTGATACAAGAGTTATTCATGATCCACCATTGATCAGTTTCCACCATTGGATGATGGAATCCTATAGAGTTTCCTCCCACCAACTATCATCACTACTGCCACAACTACTAAATGTAGGATCTTCATTTTTGACACCTTCAACCCCTAATTGAGCTGATCGACTCTGCCATGGACTTCCACCACCATAGATCCCCTCTGAAGCTAGTTTAGACCAATATGAAGAATTGATCGACTCATATGTCCACTGTGAAGGATAGGTGATGTATGATGAAAACCTCGGATGCTTTCTATTTCCATGCCACCAAGATCCCCCCACCATTTCACCATTCTCATCACTGTAATTTCCATATCCTACTTTCCCTCCCCATTCATGTGGAAGGAAGCCACTACCCCATTATATTTTCCCATTTTTAAGCATAGAAGAAACTATATAGTGGGAATGGTTGAGATTATTGGAGGTTTAATGATTCAAATATTCAAAATATCCTTATTCAAACTGATATCCAAATTTGATTATTTAGAAATCCTTGATTGAGATATATGAATAAGGATGAACCCTCATTAAATAAAGGGGATTTCCATCGATATAAGAGTCAATCACCCTAAGAAGAGAACACCCATTTCTACTTCTTGACACTCTATCTTCACTAATTTAATTTTATTTTACTTTTATGATGTCTTCTACCTCATCTACCCCCATTTATTCCTTTTTAATAGAGGGGTAGACACTTTTTATGATTGGGTGATGGGGAGGTGACCTATTATAATGTTGGATTCCAAATTCTATCAAATTCCTCTATGTTTTTTGGTTTTTTAAATGTTTTTCAATTTATGTTTTCAAAATTTTAATGGGATATTATATTATTTTTATTTATAATTTGAACATTCCAAAATTAAATTGATTAAGAAAATTATTCTCCATATTCTTAGTATTGGATCACAAGAATTGTGTGATATAGTGTCAAGAAGAGTAGGGTTTAGTAATTTCTAAACATATGGGGAATACATAGTTGGATAATCTGAGAACTTAGTGTAGTCAATTTCTAATTTGGAATTTCCTATGTGATCCAGGAGAGACCCACTATGCGTTTTACTCTTGGGAATGAGAATATTTCTACCATGGGAATTGGGAGGATTATTATAACTATCAGTCAATTTTAATCAAGGGTGGAAAAGGATAAATGATATTTAAGAAGATTATTAATTTAATTAATCAAAAGAAAATATTTAATTTTAGATGATCTATGATAGAATTACAAAAGGGAATCCAAACCTAAAACCCAATCACTTTTCTATAATCTGATCATCATAATCCAAGTCCATTGATGGTTAGTCATTTAATTATTGATCTTAAATATATTTTAACATTTGTAAAATCTTGATTCAAAACACTAATATTGGTATATGACATAGGTTATTACTACTACCAAACCCTTAGAGGGAAATGTTTTCATTTTCTACACCCCATAACTGGGTGGTTCCAAAACATGGTGTCATTGCAAGGTATTAGGTGTTTAATCAAAAATTTATATTTCATTACTATAATAGACAATGAGAAAATATTAGATCTTGAACCAAAGATAGATAGGAATTATTTAGGAAGTATTAGGACTCTTAACCTTGAAAAAAAGATTGGACAAATTAATTTATAAGACACAAGTGAAACATAAAGTGTCTAATTTGATCTGACATACATGGAAATTTACCCATTAAAAACACTAAGATACCTTTGTGCCTGAAAATATTCCATTAATAATAATCAATTGGCCATACCTATACAAAAAAATAATTTTGAATTGTGAGACAATATGATTTCTATGTTACCCAGTTTTCATGTCCTTGTAGGAAAAGACATGAACCAGCATATCCATTAGTTCGATTGTGTTTATTCGACCTTCAAGAAAAGTGGAGTGGTTGAGGAACAAGTCAAGTGGAGAGAATTCCTCTTTTAAAAAGAGGGATCAACTAAATAATGGTTGTAAAACCTAAAACCCAGATAGATCCATTACTAGGATGGTATCCAAAGTATTTTCATGCATAAATTATTCATAGACTCCTAAAGTAACATAATAATGATGTAGATTTATTCCATAAGACAAGATATTGGAGAGACACTCCACTAATATTGAATAAGATTCCAAATGATTTATGAAATATATCCTTACCATACTGAGGAATATCATATATTCCTAGTCTTATTCTACCTAGGGTTGCGGGAAAATCATAGAAACCCCTTGAGTAAATCATCTAGAGGATCCTTGATTGATAAATATCCCATATAATATATGATAATCATTCAGGAGATTACTCTAAATTAACAATATTTATAAAAAAGAGGTATAAGCGCCAGAGGAATCTATGAGGTAAAAGGTTTGGACTCATCCCCATTGATTGGTACCAAAATTGAAGAATTGACCATCCCTGTAACACATATGGAACTGAAACAAGAGAATGAACCACCTTCCCAATCGTAGGTATATTGTTTATGTTCATCGCCACATCACTTCACTAATCAGTGTATAGTGCTACAGTGTATGGAGAGATGTGAAGTTTTATTCCAACCAATATAGATTCAATAGAATAAACTATAAAGGGATGTGAATGAAAAGTAGGTATTTAGAGTGTAAAAAATTCATACTAAACCCATTTTCCAATTTAAATTCCAAAATCCACCCCATTTATAACAACAATTCCAAAATCCAACCCATTTTAAACAACCATACAAGTAGTAGTACAACAACGAGCCTTCCAACCACCACATATTCAAAAAAAATCTATGAATATCCCTCATATGGTGCACCAATAGTCAAATGGAGGTATGGAGCATAGATAGAGGAGATGAAAATATAGTTAATTATTATTCAAATAAACATATATAATATCATGGACATTATACCTGCAAACCTAGAAAAACTTGTAGATCAAACAATCCTAAACCCAAAGGAAAGTATAGAAATGATAACTACAAGTAGTGGAAAAAATATCCAGACACTAAAACATAAGGAAGACCAAGATGACCCAAACGAAGGTGAATCTAGAAATTCTAAATTTTTTTGATAGATTCTAGAAGATAAAACCACTCTACCTACACAAGAGGAAAATGATATAAAGGAAGATCCCAAGAAAATATTTAGGAAGAAACGAATATAAACTCCATTAAAAATATATAAGGGAGAATAAATACATCCCCCTTACATTAAATTCTAGATTTATAGAATCAAAGCATATTGAAGAAGAGAAAATATAAAAATAAATCAAGGAGACATTTTAAATGATTAAATTAATATACCCCTCTTGGAAGCCATAATGAAAATTACAAAATATAAAAAATTCCTCAAATATATTTTAACGAAGAGAAAGAGGTTTTATGGTAATGAAAGAATAAACCTCAAGAGAACTGTTTCATCCATGATCACACCACCATTAACCAAAAAATCATGATCAAGGGACATTCTATATTCCCTGCACCATTGGTTCTTTAAAATTTTATTGATTCCTTATGTGATCATTGTGATTCAATTAATTTAATGTATAACTATTTTTATCATCCTTGAAATTGGTAAAATAAATCCCACAATATGGGTTTTCTAACTGATAAATAGATCCACTATCTTCGCAACTGGAGTTTTGGAGGATGTTCTAGTTGGACTGGATGGACTTGTTTTCCGGTTGATTTTTGTGTGCTGACAATAGAGTAAGAAAAACATAAAGAAGTTCTATAATAATTTTTGGAAAGAACATTCCTAATTATAAACAATTTGATCATTAATTTACATGAAGGAACCATAAAAATGGATCAAGGAGACAATAAGGTATACCTCAATTTTATGGACACTAAGAGGAACCCTTCAAGAAATCAGTCACTCTTTAAAATTATCCATAAAGAAGTTATTGATCCAATGGAATACTTGGGTATTATTATATAATTTTTAGCATTTGGTGACAATATTTCAATTAAAACACCAACAAGTGTATACTCTAAAATATAGTTTTTCTACTCAAGAAGAAATAACATATAAATTATTTCATTATTTTTTATATGAACTTGATATGATACCATTTTCTTATGAAATTGAAGCTTTTGAATGTGGAAATTTGAATTCGATATCATATCTAGAAAAACCCCTAATCCTGGAACTAAAACCTCTCCCTTATGAATTAATATATATGTATCTTATGGATGGTTATAAATTTCTAGTTATCATAGCTAACAACCTATCCGTAATACAAAGATAAAATTTTGATTGACATTTTGAAAAGAAACATTCAATCCATAGGGTGGATCCTTAGAGACATCCCTAGAATAAACCCCAATTCCAATATAATTTTTCTATAGGAAGACCCTAGACCTATTTGGAAACCCCATAAGAGAATAAACCCCAAATTATACAATTTTTTAAAAAATAGATTGAAAAACTAATGGAAACCAACATAATATACACAATTTCGGACTCATAATGGGACAACCCCATTCATTTGGATCCCAAGAAAACTGGTTTGAAAATAGTGAAAAATTAGAATAATGAATTTATCCCCATGAGAGTCCAAAACAGTTGGAGGCTATGAATTGTCTATGGAATATTGAATCAATTCACTCGAAAAGATAACTTCCCAATCTCATTCATAGAGAAAATTCTAGAAATGTTGGAAGGAATAACACATTCCTATTTCTTGGATGTATTATATGGTTGTTTGTAGGTACCCATTTCCCTAGAAGACTAAGAGAATAAAACATTCACCTTCTCTTTTGGGACCTTTTCATACAAGAGGATGACGTTCAAATAATGTAATTCTCCAGGTACATTCGAGTAGTGTATGGTAAGTATTTTCATAGATCACATGGAGGACTTCCTAGAGGTATTATTTGATAACTGTTTTTTGGAAACTCTTTTGATCATTTCTTGTGGAACCTATAAAAAGTTTTGAAAACCTGCATGGAGATAATTTTTTTTTGAATTGTGAGAAGTGTCGCTTTATAGTAAAAAAGGGATAGTTTTAGGTCATATAAAATCAAAAATAGACATTAATGTGGATAAGTATAATGTAGAAGTAATCAATTTATTACCATATCCTAGCTATGTTAGACATATTAGATCATCTTTGGGCTATGTAGGGTTTTACATAAGATTAATCAAGAACATTAGTAATATTGATCAACCCCTTTCAAGATAAATTCTAAAAGAAGATGAATTTTTTCAAGGATTATTATTAGGATGAATTTGATGATCTGAAGGAAATTTTGATTCACCCACCAGTTATGAAACCCCTAGACTGAGAGAAATAATTTTACTTTCTTTATGATGTATTGAAAAAAGCTGAAGAAGAAGTCATATCCCAAATAATTGATGGAATACCGCAAGTCATAACATATACCTCAATTAAATTGGATGTGAATAAAATCAATTAAAAAACTACTAAAAAAGAAATATTTTTATTGTATTTTCATTGGATGAATTTAGATCTTATTTATTGGGCACTAAATTGATTTCTTCTTCTTATCATGTATAACTTAGGTACTTACTAAAGAAGGATGACAATAAACCAAGGCTGGTTAGATGGATACTAATCTTAGAAGAATTAAACCTAGAGATAAAGGATAAGAAGGGATTTAAAAACCAAGTACTCTATAACCTCATTAGACTCACAAACACTACTAAAATAGTCATTCCAAAATTATTACTACTCAATGATCACATACCTGGAGAGAAAATCTATAAATTGGATGGTGATGTACCATGGTATGATGATTTAGTGACTTATTTTACCACCTCTCTGGTATGATATTACCTTAACTATTATCCAAATAAAAAACCTAATGATAAATCCATATTTTATATTTGTGAATAACCTTTTCTGTAGAAATTTTTTAATGAAAAAGTCAGAAACACATTCTTATTGAGAAAGTAAAATAGAAGCTATTTTTAATTTTGACATAAATTCCCTTGTGGAGGACACTTTGGACCCCATAGAATTTATATAAAAGTATTGAAATATGTAATTTATTGGAAAAAGGTATTTAAATATGCTCATGAATTTTGTAAAAAATGTGAAAAGTGATAATATTGTGGAAATATTTTAATAGGATGGGAGAATCTTCAAAAACCAATCATTTTT
The DNA here is from genome assembly GCA_963277665.1 of Viscum album. Lineage (NCBI taxonomy): Eukaryota > Viridiplantae > Streptophyta > Magnoliopsida > Santalales > Viscaceae > Viscum > Viscum album. The sequence goes on along the minus strand of OY728119.1, from coordinate 1,316,529,227 downwards.
TGTGAAATTTTTATGTACGAGGAATTGATTTTATGGGTCCCTCTCCCATCTATTTTGGAAATTCATAAATTTTATTTATTCTAGATTATTTCTCTAAATGTTGGAAATATAAGTCCATCAAGACTGATGATGCTAAGGTTTTATGTGATTTTTTCAAGACTAACATATTTTTTAGGTTTGGATAACTAATGGGAAACATTAGTGACCAATGGAATCTATTTTTGAATATAAATATTGAGGTTTTGAATAAAAATGTGGGGGTACACCACAAGACATCTAAACCTTAGCATCCTCAAAAAAATATCCATGTCGAAGTGTCCAATATGGAGATCAAAGGTATTTTGGAGAAAATGGTTAAACCTAACTAGTAAGATTAGACCCAATAGCTTGAATACAACTTATGGGAATACTAGATAGCTTATAAGATAACTATAGTTATGTGCCCCTATAGGACGGTTTATGGAAATATTTTTAATCTTCTAGTTGAGTTTTAGCACTAAGCCTATTTGGTTGTAAAATAGAAAATCTTGGATTTAGTGATTACTAGGAATGGGGAAAAGTTCCAACTATAAGAACTGGAGGAAGTTAGAATATAGGATTTCAAAAACTCAAGAATTTAAAAGGAGAGAACCGATGTGCCACATGAAAAATGATCGACCAAAAGTCTTTTTAACCTATTCACCAAGTCCTAATTTATAATTCTAAACTAAATTTATATCCATGTAAGATTTATTCTAGGTGGGAATGGCCTTTTATAATTACTAATGTGTATCCCTTTAGTGATATTCAGATTAAGAGAGAAGATAAAGGAAACACATTCACAATCAATGGGTAGAGGGTGAAAAAGATCAATAGGAATATACCTCAAGAACCAGTGGAGGAGATCAATCTTCCCCAACCCATATACTAATTTCTTCCTATGTGGTTAGGTAAATTCAATAGAATTAACCAAATGTTCTTCCATGAGAAAACCCTAGTTTTACTGCTTCTCTAGGATTTAGGATTTGGTAACCTCTTACCTAGTTCCCTTAGTCTTTAATAGAATGGTTATTACACTAGTATAAGCTGTTTTATAGTACCACCATGAATAAAGACAATATAAAACACCATGAACATAGAAGGCAGTAGAGAAAAATCATAATGGTAATAGAAAGTTCACCCTTATGTTATTTATAATTAAAATCTCTATATTTTTGTATTGAAATATGTTTTGATCTTTTTAACTAGAGCTTTCATACCCAAACTAAAATTTATGCTTTACTTGACTTATCAAGGAGACATGAATTTCTTAGTAATCATGTGGTGTTGTGTTTTAAATTTTAATGATAATTATATTGAATGAGTAAAATAGATGATTGAATTATTATAGTTAAGCATGGTATTGAAATAATAACTCATGCTTTGAGGGAATAAATTGATTCTTGTAAATGAAATTTCTATAACATTTTTTATTATTTGAATTTAATTAATTCATGTGAATTAATTTTTTATTGTTAATCATTCCATGATTTATTTTCCCAAATCAAATTTCTCATTCCCAAGATGATTTCTAGACCAATTACTTCTTATTTTATCATGAGAATATTTCTTGAGTGATATTGGTATATGCCACAGGCCATAAAATTAATTGAAACTTTCCAAAGATAATGATTATTACAAAGGACATTTAACATGACTGAGGAATCTTTTTAAAAGACCTTATATTTTAAAATAACATTTATATTAATCCTTATTTATCCTATAGAGACCATGAATGAACTCATTAGAAATGATTCACGTTTCAAAACATTTTTATCCATAACTATTCACCTAATATTATTTTGCATGATATTTTAAAGTTAAATTATGGTGGTTTGGGATTAATATTACAAGGGGTGATAAAAATTGTGAGGAAAATGTTTGTGGGTGTTATCTTTGTGTGTTGATAATGGTTGTTGATTCATACATTGTACTTTCATTTTTACCCTTCTTGAAAAAAATGAAAAAATAGGAAGGGTTTATGACTAAAAAGAATAAAAAATCACCATTATTGGACTATTTATTTTTATCATATGTAGATATGTAGTGTATGTGAGATTTATTTTAAGCATAAATTTAAAAAAAGAAAAAAATGTAAAATGTAATATAAAAAAATATATAAAATTAGTGTCAATGATAACAAATGATTCAATATGAATTATTTTGAGAATGAACTTTATTTTTATTTTTGGGGAAAATGGAGTTTCTAATTTGAATGGGAGAATATAATTGAACTTTTAGTTTTGATATCATTCACTATACATAAGATATAAAACTCCCCCTTGAGCCTTAATTTTTAGAACTAAAATCCTACCACCCTAAATCCTCAAAGTCATATTAACCTTGATTTAAATATACCCCTGATTTTATGTGTCTTTTGTCTCTACAATGTAGAGAAAATTGTTCCTTTACAATCCTATATAAAAGGAGCATGTTCTTATGATATTAACATAACTCTATTTGGATTGTATCATGAGTGAGGAGTTAAAATACTAAAAGGTGAGGTAGATCATGATTTTTTATATTTGATATTGATAAATTAAGGAACTTGAGTGAATAAAAAGGGAAGTTCCATAATTTTCAAATGGGAAAAAGTGAAATGATTGACTTGATTGTTTCTTTGAAAATTAATTTAAATTGATATTTTATGTGGAATTTAAAAAATTTATTAAAAATTAATATTTTTTTATTTTATTTCTTTAGATTTTGAATATTCGTAACATTACTTCCCACTAAATATCATTTTTAGATTTCATTCTTGAGTAAAATCATGGTTTATGTTTGCGGGTATTTGACACACAGTTATTCTCATGAATAATTTGTTAGCCAACCTATTTATTTTCAGTTTTTTTCAATGAATAAGTTCATGAAATTCAATGATTGGATTAAGTGATGTGAAACATGAAATGTGGAATTAATTTATTTAAAATAATAAATTTATAAGAAATTGAAATTTGGAAACTATTTTTACATTCTATTGAACTTTTATTTTTTGTTTGTATTTTTCAGGTATTAAAAAATTATCCTATCAGCTGGACATCAACCTGAAGATCTCTAGAAGCAAGCTAGCTAGACCCACCAGGTCCCAACAAGCCATTCAGAGCCATAGGGAAGGAATTCTAAGGTAATGAGGCCACACAGGGGGTTAGTCCCATGGGTGGCCCATTGGGATTAATTTTGTATAAAATACATAGTAGGGTTAAGCTGAGCATTGACCCAAAGTGGTGAAAACCATAGAGTTATGGTAAGAGTTATTTGCTAGGATGGAATGGTCCACGATGGTGATGGGAGTCTTTTGAAACCCAATAAACATAATTGTGGTGAGCTATCCAAATTTTGATTAATAAATGCTCATGGAAACCAACCACAATTCTGATGTGGAACACCAAAACACGAATAATTTTCATTTTCAGATAAATTATGTTGCCTTATGTCTTGATCTACTCACTCTCCCATGGACATTCTACACCACCCTCCTCTACTTCACTTCCACATATCCTCTTTGAGGGACTCAACTAAAAACACCAATAGTATCTGTTGATGACACCTTGAAGCTGAGGGTTCAAACTTCCACGACTTCTGAAGAACCCAAACACTATAAATAATTCTTCAAATCTTTATCCAGCCACTCTAAAGTAAAGATTAAAGAGGATTCATCCCCCACTGCGATGAATACTCACCCATACTACCTCACTTCAACCATAATACCAACAATTGTATGTTTAAACCTGACTCCATGAATTCCATACAGATCCACCACAATTGTCCAAGAAAACAGTGCCTCATGATCCACCATTGAGCCAATGGTGACTTTTGAGCCACCGTTAATCCAACAGTGGATCATGATCCATCATTAATACAATAGTGGCTCATTATCCACCATTGACATATTTCCATTTCTATATGAATCCATCATCCATCGTTTCCTATCACCAATGACCATCATTTCCACCACTACTGCTGAATAGAGGATCATCATCTTCACACCTTTTAGTCCTGCTTGAGATGATCTGCTATTCCAAGGCATTCCACCACCATAGATCCCCTTTAAAGTCTCTTTAGACCACCATGAAGAATTTCATGATTCAAATGTCCATGGTGAAGGATGTATGAGGTTTGACGAAATCTATAGATTCTCTCCTTTGTCATTCCACTAAGATCCCACTACTATTTCACCATTCTGCTCAATTTTTCTTCCACATCCTAATTACACACCCCCTGAACTTGTATAGAAGATACTACCCAACAAGATTTTCCCATTCCCAAGCTCATTCCAGAAAAAAGGACCTCACATGATTATTTTAGGTTTAGTGATCTGGATATTCAAAATATCCTTAATAATATCATGATCTAATGTAAAGTATTTGTAGATCCTTGACTAATAGATACGAAGAAGGATGAACCATTTATAAATAGAGGGGTTTTGTATCAAGATAAGAGTCATGAAATTGAAGGATAAAAAACCCGATACTACTATTATGTTTTCTTATGCCTCTTTTAACCCCATTGTTTTCTTTTAAATGGAAGGGTAGACACTTTTTGTTATTGGCCGGAGGGGAGTTGACCTATTGTAACTATGGGGTCCTAGTTTTTTCAAATTTATCTATCTATTTTGGTATATTTAATGTTTTTTAATTTATAATTTCATAATTTTAATGGGATATGATTTTTTTCAAATCTAAACGTACTATTATTTCTTTGGATAAAAAATTATTCTCCCAATTCTTGTTATTGGATCACACCAACTGGGTGATGTACTGTTAGGAAGAGAAGTGTTTAGTGATTTATAAACACATGGGGAAGACATAATGGTATAATCTAAGCCCTTAGTGTACTCAATTAGTAATTTTTAATTTCATAGGTGTTACAGGAGAGACCCACTATTCCTTTTACATTTTGAAAGGAGAATAGTATAACCAAGGAAACTGGGAGGATTATTCTCATGATAAATAAATTTTAATCAATAGTGGACAAGGATAAATGAATGTTTATCTATTCATTAAACTGAATAATAAAAAAAGATTCAATTTAAAAAGGACCATGATAGCATTATAAAAGAGAATAAAAACCTAAAAACTAGTCACTTTTCTCTAATTTATTCTTTACAAACCATGTCCCTTTTTACGTAGTCATTTAATTCTTATTCTCTAATTTACTTTCACATTTATAAAATCTTGTTTAAAAACACTACTCTTGGGAGATGACTTACGTTATTACTATTAATACAACCTTAGGGGGAAATTTATATTTTTTCACACCCCATGAATAGATGGTGTAAATTATCCTGTTATATTTTAATCTTTTAAGAAATTCCATGTGTTTATTCTCTCATACTTATAAATGGAAACCCTTATTTTATCTTATATACCCCACTTTGAGCCATATGTAGTGAACAAAAACTTTCCCAATTATTTTCTATACATTCCTATCCATAATTTAGAGGTGGTTTTATCATTATATACCTCTCCTAAAGTCCTTATTAAAGGATTTAAGTAGTTCTATCGTAGAAAAGGTAATCATATTACATGATATATTTTGATTTATTACATCCTATAACTCCTCTAAATATATGGTATTCATAATGAAATAATAATTTCACTATCCTAAATATAATAAAATTTAATTATGATTGTGGAAACACCACTATTAACCCTCTATTCCATCAAATGGGATGTGAAATACCGCTTGTGCATAAGAGTATATCACGATATCCATAGAGCGATAGAATTAAATTTCTGTCACCTTCATTAATAGATTTTTTTATGATGGGTTTAATGTAAATAATTTTAATGAAATAATTATTATTATGTAAGTATAATATCATATATACCATCTCACCTTCCATTTTTTAGAAAACGTTAATGTCGCTCGTGTGTACGTGTGGACTACCATGTCTATGAAGTGATGCGAATATTTTTTCAATACCACTTAATGTAGATGGTGATATAGATATATTTTATAAATATATATTATATATATGATATATGTGATATAATAATGATTCTTTAAAGGACAATTATTATTTACCTTTCATTGTTTCCATCTATTGAAAATTGAAAACAATGTCCATGCATATGTATAACCTATCATCTCCATGAACGGTGTAATTAATGTTTCTATATATAAATTTTATATATGAATATAAATATATATAATGAATATATATTATATTTATATCATGATTAAAATTATTGAGATGATAGAAATAGGATCAAATTATAAGGACCTGAACTACTAAACTGAAATTATTATGAAAAACAAAAGAGTTAACATCCAGAAAAGATGATTTTAATAAGAATTTTTTAAAGAATTGGTGTTGAAATGTTATAGGTATATAATATATGATATTATATGTATGTAAATGAATTTTGTATAAAATTATAATAAATTTTAATTTATTATAAATTAAGTTATAGAACATTCTATGAACGTTGAAATTGAGGTAAGGGATTTTTGTTTCTTTTTTATTTCTATGAGACACATGCCATACTCACCACTTATTTATTTTATATGGTGTATATACTACCCATGAATGTATTTTACTATTTTTATCATGAATATTATGTGTGTTTTACTATTTATCAATGTTTGACTTTTTCAAAAGGTTCTTATTTGAATGTTACTAATGTGGTAAGGGATTTATGTTATAATCTCATTGTTTATGAATAATTTTACAATGATCAAATATTTTTTCCTATATCTCAATAATCCCATTAATTTTATTACACTTTATTTATTTATGGATATTTTATGTTTTCCATTCATTTTTCTCTCTTTATTAACTAATGATACCAAAATAATTTTTTAATGGAAATTATACTTTATTTCTCTCTTCACTTGAAAATTATTTTTCTTCCATATCCATTTTTCTCAAAAAATAAAGATTGTGTTCTAATATTATTATATTATTGTTTAAATTCATACATATCAATGATTTATCTTTTGAAAAAAAAGTAATTTTATTATCATTTTCTGAATGAATTACTGTTTTCGTTTTATGAAAAATTTGAAAGGAATATTTGTTTTAATGTACATGGAATGAAAAAAATCCCACCATGATAACCATTAAATTATTTGATGGTTAATTTTTATATTTACCCATATTTTTTTCAAAAAAAATATTTTAATTAATATTTTGTAATGTTTTATATTTTAAATAAATGATTTCAAATATAAAATGGAATTTTCTTCAAGAAATGATATTGTGATATTTCAAATGAATTTTTCATGTATGATAACATCCTCTGATGTTAATAATGATTTACTGGGGATATGATCCAATGATAACATACAATTTCATTCTATGAATGAGTTGTGATTATTATTTATGTATGATTATATGAAACTCATTTCATTCCGACAAGTTAATTAATTTATGGTTATTCCTTTAAGAAAACCATTTATTTCCCCTGAGTTATGTTATGATGATAGAATTAAATAATCATAAAACAATTTCCCTCCTATGGGTTATGTAATGTTGTATGTTTTATGATCTTTGGGGACACAAATGTGTTATTCTTATTATGTGATGCGTGGGACCATAATATATCCCTCTAGTGAATTGGGTAAATAGGAATATATCATGAGATAATAAGGACTTGAATATGGAGTGAAACTAGTTTAGTAAGAGTATTTGTCCAATATGATAGTCATTAGAGTTAAACATGAATAAGGTTATTATGGAATGAGGAGTGAACCCAATATAATATTATTTTCTTGGAAATGATCCCTGAATAAGGAAATAATTTTACATGCTTATGTGTATTCCCAAAACTTATGTCTTATGAAAATGATACAATATCATGGATCATGTTCCTTGATTCCTTTATGATTCATGTCCTATTAATTTCCAAGAATTATTCCTTAACATAATATTATGATCTATGATATTTAGGGTATGGTTTTAAAATATTAATATCATAATCTCATAACCATATGATCATTTTATGTTTAAGTGGTCATTGATAAATCCCTTTTTAACCTTATTGTGCATCTAAGGACACCCTTTCATATGTTTCCTTTCCCCAAATTATGAATAAATGTTTTATGTATGATTTTTATAAGAATATATCTAGTTATAAAGAACTTATTGGGTGATGATGTATATCTCTTATGAGAAAGTTTTTTATATATCCAAGTTTCAAATGAAAATAAACCTATACAGTTATATCATGAATCATAATGTTATGTAATTTATTTTAATCTATTATTATGTAATATATATGTATGAAAATTATGGGTCACTATAGTTGTTTTTAGAGAAAGGTTCATTTATATCTGGAAACTCAGATGAGAAAACATTAACCCTTAGTATAATCCTATGTATATAATAATTCCCTATGTTATAGTAAATAATAGAGTGTGTGTTTACTAGAAAAACAACAATTTTTGGATACTACAGGTGGATGGGGTTTTTAATTATATTCATTAAGTGATAATATTCCTGAAAAGAGTTATTTGAGTATATCTTGAGAATCATTCTAGTGCATAGTGAGTTTTCTCTAACTGCTCACTTGGTTTGACACTCCTAGGGGATTTTCTTTAGAATCATATTATAATTATGAACCATTATGAAATATTTTAATAGATTATAACCATTAATGAACATGGTTAAACCTAAGGTGTCATAGATTAAAAAGAATATTTCATAATTTAGACATCCTATAAATGAATTTTTCATTGTTTTGATTATTATTTCTCACACTATGTTTTTTGGTTTTATTCAATGGAAGGAACTCAAAATAATCATTTTAATAAATAATGTGATTGAAAATGTGTTGATTATGTGAAAAAATGGTATGATGACAAACGTAAAAGATATTTTGATTATTCTATATATGATTAAAAAACTATACATTAAATAACTCTTAGAAACTCTAAATAAGAGATGAATTTAGTTCCCTGACAACTTAGGTGGTGGAGACCATGGAGGAAAGAAAGATCAATTATATTCATTCATAAATATGGAAAGTCACACCTAAGAAAATGTATCAAAAGAAAAATAAGGCTTTTGGTAGAAAATAATGTAATAGGGAAATGAAATTTGGAGTAAATATGTGGATTTTGATAGAGGGAAAAACATTTCATCCATGGGATACATTATTGTTCATTATCATAAATTTTGGGATCCTACCCATTATCATAGTCAATCCCCACTTCAAAAGGATGACTCTTATAAAAATGAATCGTTTTTATCATGTTAATGTATATAATAATATACCTTATAAAAATATTATTAATGTTGAATTTGATGTTATTTTGGACCTGTATTCCCTGTATTTATATAAATCTAGTATCAATTGTTGATGATGGGATGCCTTATTTTATATTTTAATATAAATTATTATCATCTATCTGTTTGATAATCGTTATGAGCTTATAATGTAAATTTCATCCATTTAAGGGGTCTTGATTCCTATTCAAAATTGGTATTTATCATAGATGGTTGGGGAGAAACTGAATATCATAGATATACCTATTGTATAATAGTTGGATGAATTTTTATGAAAGAGTTTCCTAGTATTCCATTTAATTATGAGGTTCTTTTTTCAATAAAACTCATACTCGGTGATATAACTATTCCAAATACTCCCTATATAATTGCCCCTATTAGTTATAGGATTTGAAGAACAAACTATAGGGGAATCTTTATGTTGGATTAATTTGGAAAAGTGTGTCACCATTGAGTTCACCTATTCTTTTTATTATGATAAATAATGGAAAAATGAGGCTCTGTATTGATTATAGAGAACTTATCAATATCATGATCAAGAATAAGTATCAAATTTCATATATTGATCATTTTTTAATCAATAATGAGGATATAAATATTTCTCTATTATTCATATTTAATATGAATACTATCAGTTGTTGGTTAAATGTTATTACATACCCAAGTCATCTTTTTATATGAGTTATGGACACTATGAATTTATAGTAATTCCATTTTATCTTACTAATTCTCCCACTATATTCTGGATTTAATTAATAGAGTCCTTAAAGATTATCTTCATTAGTTTTTAGTGGTATTTATATATGATATTCATTTATATTATAAAATAGAGGAAGATCATTAAGATCAACTAAGAATTATAGTGAAGAAACTAAGAAAGGATAAGTTTTCTAAAAAATTTAACGAGTATTAATTTTTTTCTCAAAAAAGTTCCTTTTCAAGGTTATATAATATCAATAGTGGTTATATTGGTGGATCCATAAAAGAAAGATGTTATTGAACATTGGTCCAGACCAACCAATGTGACACAAATCCATTGTTTTCTTGGTTTATCTAGAAATTATCAACACTTTATAGAGAATCTCTCACAAATGTTTAATATACTAACCAATTTATCTCATAAGAGACCCAAATTTCTACGGACATATGAATGTGAATAAAATTTCAAGGAACATAAGAGAAGGTTTCTCAGTGCAAAAATTATTACACTTCCCAAAACTGGAGAATGGTTTGTGATCCATAGTTATGTATCTAAGAAACTATTGGGATGAATCCCCATATAATATGATATGGTAATAGCTGATACCTCATGAAAATTGAATATTCATGAGAAACATTACCCAAATAATTATTTGGAGTTAGATATGGTATTTTTTTATTAAAGATATGGTGGAAATATATTTATAGATAATAGTGTAAAATATATACTAATCAAAAAATTTTAACGTATATATTCACCAAGAATGTGTTGAATAAGCACCAGAGAATATGGTTGCATTGGATTAACAATTATAACTTCATAATAAAATACCACCTTGGGAATGTGGACAAGGTGGAATATTTTTTTAGTCAAAATCATTATTTTAACTTATCTATCAAGAGGATTAAAAAATATCCTATATTACTATAATTTCAAAGGATGAATATGGAAATCTTGATGGTTGGGGAAAATATTATCTTTCTCAAATGGTTGTTTAACAATATATCTAAGTGAAGATTACCGAGGTGTGTTAGAATGATGTGGAGCTCCAAATGAATGTGATAAATGTTACAGAGTCGAATCGTTTTTATGATGGAATGATAAGGTTTAGGAACCATGTATTCATCTTGTCCATAATATATTTTAAGGAGTTATTGGATGAATCTTCTAGTTCTTCATTCTCCATTAATTCTGGATTTATTAAGATGCATAGTGATTTGAAAAAGTATTTATGATGGTATAACATAAATAAAGATATTATATATTATTTATATCAATGTTTGGTATGTTAGTAAGTTAAGGTTAGAAGATATAATTCTATGGGAACTTTACAATAATTACCCATACCAAAATGTATATAGTAAAACATCACCATGTACTTTTTCATCAAACACAAAATACAACTAAAGGCCATGATGATATTATGGTTGTATTTCATGTTGTTATGAATTCAATACATTTATTTGTTATCAAACAATATTTCTATATTGATCTTATTTTTGGATCTTATAGATAAAATTCTACCAAATAAGGCTACTGAGCTCATTAATGTTCCAAGTAGGAATCAAAAATTTGAAGAAGCTACAAGGTAATATAAGGAGACGATTAAATAGATATATCCTATTTTTTTTTTATTTTAGTGACATAATTTAAAGGGAGAAATTAAATTTAAGGTTTTTAATATAAAACCCATAGATTTTATGATATATTTCGCTTCAAATAAATTAAATTTCTTCAATATCTTTTGATACATGAAACCTTTATTCTAAATGAACTATAATACATTATCTTATATTATACTAAAAATGCAATTAGTGGATTTAAGAGGATTAATAAATTTTTAAGAATCTACGTTTCATGGTTTTAGATAAATTAACTTTATTCATAAATAAGTACTCCATTTTTAATTAAAGTCAATATATGCATGAAAATATATTTTCCTCAATAATTGTTTTTATTTATTATTGTTTAAAAATAAAATTAGTAATTTTTAATACATTTAGAAAATTTATCAGAAAAAATGAACTCTTTTTTTGAAATTATTATGTTAAAACTAACTTATATTTATTTGTTAAGAATTATTTGAAATGAATTTTTTAATGAATTGTGTAAAATACTGATTTTTATTGAAAAATGAATTCTCGTTTCAAGAATTTCCAAAGATTCATTTTGAAATAAAATTCTTTATATGTAAAATTAGTTAAAATATATTTTAAATAATCCAATTTATGTCAGTTTCATTAATTTATGTTATATTTTTTGTATAAAAACCATTATATTTAAGAAATAATTTTTTTTAAATTTCTTTTTGTCATGTTTCGCTGGTTTATTTTTAAATGAAATTATACCAATTTTTCAATAAAATTTAAATAAATAAATATTTAGTATTAGAATTTCCAAAAAATGTAATGAGTCCACTTTTATTTTTTGTCATAATGAATAGTAAAAACAATAAAAATTCATTACTATGACAAAGTTTAAAATGGGTTTACCCATTGTTGTTAAACCCAGAGATAAGGGTATATTTGAAAATTAATAATTTAGAAATACTATTTTCTATTCATATTGAGACATAATACTATCCTATCATATAACAACTTCCATTTGTAATAATTTTCTTTGAGTATGGCATTATTAAATTTTAATCTTTTATGAAATTCCATTTTTATGATGGTTTTAATATTTATAAATTATATTTATTATATAATTATAATTATATAATAATAATATAATATCTACCATCTTACCTTCTAATCCATTGGAAAACGATAACATCGCTCGTGTGTATATGTGGACTACCACCTCTACTAAGTGATGTGATTTGTTTTTCAGTTTGGATTTACCTGGATAGTAATAATAATTTGTATAATGAATATATATTACATATATTATTTGATAATTATTCATAAAAGGTTAATTATTGTTTAACTTTCTTTGAAAACATTCAAATAAAAGGTAAAACATAGTTCATGAGTACGTATAATTTGTTGTCTCTATGAATGGTGTAATTTATTTTTCTATATATATATTTTTATAAATATATGTATATATAATTAATATGTATGTAATTTATATCATGATAAATTTTTGGATTTAATGTAACCATGATAAAAGTACATGTATTGGAACTACCAAACCAAAATTCTCATGAAAAATGAAATAGTTAACACCCAAAAATGATGATTTTAATAAAATATTATTAATAAATGGTTGTTGAAATTTTATAAGTGGATTATATTTGATATTATAGTTATTTAAAAGAATATATTATATAAGTATATTAAATTTAACTTCATTATACATAATTTTAGGGTGCTTTCAAAGAAAGTCAAACTTGGAGTAAGAGATTTTCGTCAAACATTTATTTATGTGAGACACATGCCATATTCACTACTTCTTTATTTTATGTAGTGTATATACTGCCCATTAATTTATTTTATAACTATTATAGTGAAATTTATTTTTATTTTTATATCCATATAATTTTCTCTCTTCATTTAGGATTTTATTAAAAATTTACCAAAGTGGTGAGGGATTAATGTTTCAATCTCATTATTTATTGGGTTTGCATATGATTATGTTTAAAATGATAAAATTTTATAAAATAACTCTAAATAATACCAATAAATATCTTCTAATATGTATACTTTTCTATATTAAATTTTTTCATTCCAATTTACTCTCTTTAGGACCTCAAGAGACTGAACAAAATTAAGCAAAACTGATATTATTTCTCTCTTCATTCGCAAATACATTTTCTTATATATCCATGTTTTATAAAAATGTTTTCAATAATTCATTAAATATTACACTAATACTTATAAAATTCATATTTATACATGATTTAATTTTTTTAAAAATATTTTAAAAGTAATTTTTTCATTTTAGTATGAGTTGCATTTGAATTTTTACCAAATATTTTAAAGAAATTTTTGTTTTTATATACATGACATAAATAGAATTTTCCTCCATCATGAACACTTAATGATTTGAATATTCCTTTATATTTTTTTAAATTTTATTTTTAAAAAAAATATTTTCCTTCATATTTGGTAAATTATTATATTTTAAATAGCTGATTTCAAAGTGAAATTGGATTTTCCTCAAAAAAATGTTCCAATGATCTTTTAAAGGGATTTTTTTATCTATGATATCATCCATTGATGTTACATATGATTTACTATGGATATTACCCAATTATACCATCCACCATAATTCTATTTATGGATTATTATTATGATTTTAGGATTATTCTATGAAACCCATTTGTTTCCCATTGGTTAATTAAGTTATAATAAAACATTAATGAAACCCGTTTCTTTTCCACATGTTATGCTATGATATTATGATGAAATGTTTATAAAAACTGTTTACTTTACATCGTTTAAGTAATGATTAATGTTTTATGATGAATTGGAAAACATATTTATGCTTTTCATTATGATATGGGTGGGCCCAAAATTATATAAACCATAAATGCATTAGGTAAAGTAGGATATCTCATGACATAACAAGGAATGGAATTAAGATTGAACCCAGTTTAGTAAGGGAATATGCCTTCTATGATAGTATTTGGAGTAATCCGTGACAGTAGATATTATGGAATGTGGATTGAAACCAATCCACTTTGATAGTCATGGCTATGAGCCTTAACTATGAAAATAATTTTCCACCCTTATGCGTGTAACGACCCAACATTTTATCAATGGAATTTTCATTATTATAATTATTTTATAAGGTATAAAACACATACATAACGGAGATAAACCAATAAAAAAATTATTATCATAAATGAAGAATGAAATAAGTGGTATTTATAGAAATTAAGAAACCTATACTAATGGAATAGTAACCTGATCATTAGAATAGTAATATGACCATTAGGAATATTAACCTAGTCAATGGAATAATAACCACTATTATGAAATTATAAATAAAATTTATGAACCTTATAAATGAAAATATGATATATTTATATCCTAGTATAAGTTAATAAATGTTTTATAAATGATAAAATAAGTGGTGGTATATTTTAAAGGCATAAATATTTATTTATAATTTTATAATTAAGAAAATGATTTAAAAGAAAATATATTTTAATAAAATAGATTCATAAATTAATATTTTTTTCTTATAATTATAAGATAATATTATGACACCTTAATTAATTTTTCAAAGTGTCATAAAATCGTTTATAATAATAAAATCAGTATTTTTTAAATAAATGATGATTTTAATTAAAAATAAAATTTATCATATTTACAAAATTATTTTCCTAAAATGGAGTCTATTTTGAAAATATATACATTAAAATATTTTTATGGTAGATTTTTTATATTTTTCTAAAATAGTTGAATTTTTTGTGAATATTGGAATATGGTAATTTATGGTATTTTATAAATACAAGAATTATTCAATCATGGATGATGTATGGATGAGGTAATAAACCAATGGTTAAAAAACATGTACTATATTTATTCCTATTAATAAATACTATTGATAGTCTTGAGCCAAAATAATAAATAAATGAATAAAATAATCAAAATCACCCCTCTCCCACTATAAAGATCATCCCACACCACCACTTCTCCTATCACCTTGTAAGTCTATAATGTTGTCTAAATTATGAAAAATTACATTCTCAAGCCTCATACACATGTCCATGATCTTTGTTTCTAAACAAAACACCAATCCCAAGTACCTTAATTTGATTATCAAGGAGACAGTATTCAAGAGGTAAAATCCTCCACCTTTCTCTTTTAAATTATTTCACTTAATCAACTATAAATAGATACATGATATCTAAAGTTTTATATATATACTATAATTTTAGTTTTTAATGTAATATCCATTATTAAATATCTTATCTTTATATTTTATTCTAAAAAATGAAATACCGTACGTGAGGTGTCGATTCACTACCTTCGTGGATGATGAGTTTTCATTTTCCATTACCATCATCAAGGATGGTCATAAAACCATTATTATGGTTAAATAATTTTTTAATATGTATATTATATATTATTTCATGTTATATAACTAATATATATATATATATATTCATAATTTTAAATAATAAAACAAACTAGTTCGGGATGATAGAAAAAATGCCAAAAATAAACTAAGTGTTTATCATTAACATTCTATCTAATGAATAATCATCATACCAGAAAGAAAATTTATATATAGGACAATTTAAAATTATTTATATGCATAAATATCATATAATTTCACTTATGTATATATTCTTCCATTTGAAAAGAACTCTCATAATTAAACTCAAGGGAACCGATCATAAAATCATGAAACTAATGCTACCGGAATAAAAAAAATTAAACATTATAACTCATCAAAATAATCATAAATGAACATAATAATTTATAATAAATTAATTATTTGTATAATAGTTTCCCAATTAATTAATTAATTTACCTAAATTGATTATCTAGGATATTAATTGCATGTGCATAACACATTTCGACATAATGTAAGGGATTCTCTCTAAACCTCTTAATTATATTTGGGTTGCAATTTATCTTTATTTTCTCCAATTTATTTATTAATTACTATTTTATAATTCACCAATATTATATTTATATGTTCCAGACATATGTATCAATCTCTATTCATCTTTCATTGATGAATAAATTCATATTTTAAAAGGATCCCTTCTCAATTCCTCCTCTTAAGTAAGACCCATTAAAAGGAACATTCCAATTTCTTACTCATTTTTAAGTACACTTAATAATATATTTTAATACACAATTATTTTTAAAAAATCTATCAATTTTTAATGAAAAAATAACTTATTTAATATCTAGTATTATGAAAACAATTATTCCTTCATCCTTTTTAAATAATCTTTATTATTTTCCCTAAAACCGCACATAAGTGGTATATTTATAATGTTATCAAAAAACCCTTTTCCATTATTTAACATTATTTGAACTTAATTATTCATGTTATTCTATTAATTATTTTTTATTAATGTCAAATAATTAATTAAATCCCTTATTTTATGGATACCATTGTTATACACCACTTGGTTATTCTTTATGACATGATACTCATTTCTTCCCATGGGTAACACTTATATTTATCCCTTATGTTTGATTCTTCATGTGGAACACATATGCATGAACATGTTATGATTGCTGTTCCAAAATAGTTATTCAATTTATTGGGTAATTTTTAGTCTCATAAGACATCATGTATGGGTTTAGGTAGTTAACCTAATCCGTTATGGAACTTTTTTCACCATGTGATATTGTATTGGCAGCTAGCCTTGAATCATGTTTATATCATGTTGTATATTGCTAACAAACTCATATTTTTCTATTATTATATTATTCCTTGTTCTATATATTATTCTTCTAAAATTTTATCCACAATACATGTCCTTTATGTTATAATGTTATTCCTTCTATACCATGTGTTATGATTCTTTTCCCTACATATTCCCTTACTAGGCTTTTTAGCTCAACCCTTTGTTCATATATTGACTAGGTTATCTTATAATGATATAAGATCTAAAAAGGATTTAGGAGATAATTATGGAGATTAAATCATATATTCTTTTAATCTGGTTTCATGTTTTTAGTATTATGTACCTAGTCATCCAATGGCACTAGAATTTACGATCCTTGATTTTTATTTGATGGTTTATTTATCTAAAAATTATATAACAATATATACAATGGTTAGAGTCACTATAGTTTCTATCTAATAATGGTACATATATTTTTTGTAATTAAGAATATAAAACGTTATTAATAACCCTAGTGATAATTATATCACCATGGATAACATAGATTACAACATAGGGAATCTCTAGTTGGGATATAATTTTCATTTACAAGTTTATCCTTATATATTCAATGTTACCTTTTTATATTATAATATATGTAATCAATCCTGCATAATTGTACTTTATTCTTCTTAGTTAATGGATGTAAATAGGATAAATCATTTTAACAATCAATGTAATAGGCTATGTGATGACTTCCCTGATGAGATTCCAAATCTGGTGGGAACATGAGCTCAAAACTTCCTGATAGTACTAGAAAAACTAGATCAATTTATGAATAATAATATTAATCAATGCGAAATATATCCTTCTCCTAAGATATATAGAGATTAGGTAGAATCCTTTATGAATGAAATGTCTCTTATTTTTAGTGGATCTTATTATCCCCTCATCATAAAAAAATTTGATTAACTCCATTGGGAAGATATACTCTATCTTCATGTGCTCGTAATAAGGGAAAGTTGTGTTGGAGGTTTATTATTTTGATGGGAAAGATGATCAGTGGTGAACACTAATAAAAAAATGAATATTAAGGAGGAAATTGATTCTATGCAATGGGAAAAAATCATGAAAAATGTTTTCTAATAAATATTTTCCCTAAACTCTCCATCTTATGATGGAAAGAGAGTTTCATAGGATGAAAGAAAGGAAGCCAAGTCTATTAGGGTGTATGAGGAAAATTTAAAAAGTTCTTCGTTATATGTCTGTGGATTTTTCTTGAATTCAAAAAGAAAATTTGATATCCTATTTAGTGGGCTAAATCTGTTTCTAAAAAACACAATGGAGATTCGATACTTTGATAGCTATGATGAGATTGTCTGTTGCGCCCTTATGGTTGAGATGGATATTAGAGACTCTTAGTGGTCTCATGGAATAAGATATTAAAAAGGAAAATATATTTTAATATTGGAGGATTAGTAGATAAATATTATGATGTAAATAAAACAAAAAATACCACATGTATAAAGTGTAATAAGAAGTATCCTAGTCACTACTTAAGAGAAACTAAGAGATGATTCAAATGTGGAAGAGAGGGGTCATCGGGATACATTTTTCTAAAGGGATTTAAAGGATACCACAAATATTGAATAATAAAGGAAAGTTCATACAAAAAATAATCCTATAGTGTAGTATTTCATCTCTATGGAACATAGAAATTATGTGAGCTAATGCCTTAAGCCATGGTTTGTTAGAGGAAATAAATAACAAAAAGTTATAAGTAAGAAATAAAGGGAAAATACTACTACTACTACCATGGTGGAGGTTGAAAATAATGTGGTAACAGGTACGATAGATATTCATTAAATAATAGAGAAAATACCTTTTGAGTATGGTTATAAAAATTCTTTTAAATATTTCAAGATTAGTATATATATTCAAACACCACCTCAAAATATTAATGTTATGTTATCTGTAAGAATATTAAGTGAGGAAATTATTTCATCTCATGTATATAATTCCTCCCTTATCAATTTTCTTAGAATGAACCTCCCATAAAAAATTATATTACATAATTTGATGGATTTTGATGCAATATTGGGAATGTATTAGTAATCTCTATATAAATACATCATAAACTATTGGTAAAGGGAGATCACTCTTCACATAGTGCAACATCCTCCAATTCTGTACAATTGTAAGGGGGATGATGAATCTCCTTCATAATTATCATCTCAATTATAGATATTATTTCTTTATAATAAAACATGTCAAGCTCAAATTATTGATACAGAGGAGAGGATCATGATAGATGACATTCCAATTAATATGGACAACACTAATGTGTTCCCTAAAGAATTTTATATTCTACTTTATGATCAAGAGAATGATTTATCAATTGAACTTATTCCTAGATCTCTGAATATATCAAATATTCCTTATATAATAGCCGCCTTTATGCTGAAATAAATGAAGAATTAGCTACTAGATAAAAGGGAAAATGGTTTCATATGCCCAAGTGCTTCACCATGGGGTGTATCAATCCTCTTCATCAAGAAGAAGGATAGATAAATGCACCTCTATATTGATTATCATGAGATCAAAAAAATCATGATAATGATAAAGTATCATCTTCCATGGATAGATGATTTGTTAAATCAACAATATAGGGACAAATATTTCTCTAAGTTTGAACTTCGATTAGGATATCACTAATTAAACAAAAACAGGAAACATATTCCCTAATATTGTTTTTAATGAGTTATGGACACTATGAGATCATAGTAATTCCCATCAGACTCACTATTGTTCGAGAAACGTTAATTTTCATAATGAATTGAGTCTTTAGAGAATAACTAGATATTTTCTGGTAGCCTCTATCGATGATATTTGGGTATACTTCAATATAAATGTGGAACATGAGGATCATTTGAATACCATGGTAAATATTTTGCAAATGGAGAAACATTATGAAAAATATAGTAAAAGTCATTTCTTGATGGAGGAAGTATCATTCTTGGGGAATGTTATCACCTGAAAAGGAATATATATGGACCCTTATAAGAAAAAGGAAATTAAATAGTAGACTATGCCAACATCTACAACAATGATCCATGGTTTTCATGGCTTAGATAGGCACTACCAATGTTTTTTGAGGAACTTCTCATGATTATCTAGCCCACTAACTAAGTTAACATGGTAATGGGTAAAGTATGTCGGGATGTAAGAATGTGAGGAATGATTTATGGATCTCAAGTAGGTACTAATAATATTACATGTACTTACACTACCAATAATTGGATATGGTTTTGTGATATAAAATGATGCTTTAATGAAAATAATGGGTTCTGTACTCATGAAAAATGATAAAGTGATCGGCAATTCCTTACAGAAGTTGAAGATCCATAAAAAGAACTACATGATGCATGATCTGAATCTAGTTACATTGATTTTTTCCCTTGAAAATCTGGAGGCACTACCTTTATAGTGATAATTTTTTACATATATACCGATAAGAAGAGTCTAAAGTATATTTTCAATAGAAGTAACTCAACATGCATCAAATAATATGGTTAGAGATAATTAAAAAATATTGTTGATCTAATCAATACCATCTTGGAATGGTGAACAAGGTAGTTGATTCTCTTAGTAGAAAATAACCCATTACCTTGTCCATGATGTTGATTAAGAAAGACATAATCATCATGGATATATAATGGATGGATTTGGAAATCATAATAGCATGGAATGCATCATATCATTCCAAAATGTTTTCCCAACCATCTATACAAGATAATTTCAAGGAAGCACAAAGGTATTTTACAAGGAAACAAAATAACGTACATTTGGTAAAGGATAGGAAGATAGAAGAGTCATATATCAGTGATGATGGTGTGATTCAGTTTGTAATGAGGTTGTGTGTACCTTTATCAATTGAGATAAAAAAAGGTGTTATTGGATAATGTACATACCTCATATTTCTCAATCTATCTTATAATTACCAAGATGTGTTGTGACCTTTCAGTGAACTTCTAATGGGACAATATGAAGAATGATTTGTGGAGTATATCTTAAGGTGTTTAGTATGTGAAAAAGTTAAATCATAGCGACAAAAGTCTAAAGGGGTGATGAAACCATTACTTATACCCTCATAGAAATGGGAGAATTTCAATATGTACATTGTCATTGGTCTCCTAAAAAAATCCAAATTAAACAATGTGATATGAATTGTGGAGGATCGACTCATTAAGACTACCCACTTTATCACTATTCAGGAAAATATCTCACTTGAATAACTTGCTAAGACATATGTGAAAGAAGTGGTGAGGATGCATGGGGTTCCACTATCACCTATGGTCATGATCCAAGGTTTATATCTAATTTATGGATAAGTCTTCAACATGATTTGAGTACTAAATTGAGTTTCATCATGGAATATCACCCCAAAACTAAGATCCAATCAGAAAATACTATTCATATGCTTGAGGAAATGTTTAGAGCCTACTTAATGGAATTAAAAGGAGGATGGAATCAACATCTCTCATTAGTTGAGTTCTAATACCAAAAAACCATCCACTTAAGCATTCATATTCCTCCATATGAAGCTCTGTATGGGAAGTGATATAGAACTCAAATTTTTTGGGATTAATTTGGAGAATAGTAGATACTTGGACCCTATCTTATGAAAGATATTACATGGAAGGTTCATGATATCTAAATATATAACAAATATTCTTAGATTCAGAAAATATTTTATGATAACAACAATCAAAGGGACTTGTATTTTTATGTAGAGACAAATTGTTCCTCCAAATATAACCATGCAATAGATTCATATAGTTTTCAAAGAATGGGAATCTTATCCCATGGTATATTATCACCTTTGAGATCCTTGATCGCATAGGGGTAGTGGCCTATCAAAATTTTACTCCACAAAATATAGATCAAGTTCATGAAGTGTTCCATGTATATCTCCTAATAAAGGATATACCTAACCCCTTACATGTACTGAATCATAGGTGGTACAACTGGAGAACGACTTATCATAAGAAGAAAGTATGGTGAAGATCGTGGACCATAGAGACAATGTCTTCCACAAAAAGATGACTCGCCTTGTCAAAGTGTTGTGGAGGAACCATAATTATGAAGAGGAAACATCAGAACCATAGTAAGTGATGAAGGAGAAGTTACCTCACCACTTTCCACCTTGGTATGTAAAACAAAATTTAAATGGTGAACTTTCAAAGGGGGGGGGAGAATATAATGATCTAAAATTTTATCAATGGATTTTCCATTATTATAATGATGTTATGTAGTATAAAAAAATAAATCACATAGATTATCCAATAAAAACATTATTATCATAAATGAATAATTAAATAAATTGTATTTATAGAAATTAAGAAACAAATACCGATGGAATGATAACGGAACCGTTGGAATATTAATTTAACCATTAAGAATTGTAACCCTTCCAATATAGTAATAACATAACCTATAAAAGTATAAATAAAATTTGGGCATATTGTAAATGAAAATATGATATATTTATATCATGGTATGAGTAATCAAATGTTTTAAAAATGATAAATTAAGTATTTGTATTTTTATAAGACTACAATATTTATTTACAATTTAATAATTAATATAAATATTTAAAATAAAAAATATATTCATAAAATATATTCATAAATTAATTTTTTTTTGTAATTATGAGATAATTTGATAAGACCGTAGTTAATTTATCGAATTTCCATAAAGTAAGTTATAATATTAAAATCAGTATTTTTTTAATATTTGATGATTTTCAATAAAATTTAAATTTTTCCTATTTAGAAAATTATTTTACAAAAATGGATGTCCATTTTTAAAATATACGTGTTGAAAAATATTTAGGGGGTTTTGTTTTGTATTTTTCCAAAATAGTTGAATTTTTGGAGAATAGTGAAATATGACAATTTAGGGTATTTAACAAATACATGAATTACTGAGTCATGTCTAATGTATGTATGTGGTAAGAACTAATTTTTTTAAACTCTACTAAACTATTTAATGTATTTATTCATAGTAATCAACAATATTGATAGTCTTGAGACAAATTATTAAACAAATGAATAAAATAATAAAAAAACCCCTCTCCTCCCACTATTAGGACCACCAAACACCACCCCTTCTCTCAAACCTTATAAGACATGAATAAATTATAAATTCTTCCAAACATCCTTACCAAGACTCTTACCTACTTATCTAATCTTATATCATTAACTAAAGACCAAACTCAAGTACCTTAATGAGGCTCTAAATGAGACAGTATTCAAGATGTAAAATCTTCCACCATTCTCTTTTAAATTATTTCTTTATTCTACTTCATCCTTTACTCTATTATTAAAATATAAATGATAACTCCAGTATCATATATATTCTATAATTTTATTATTTTAATGGAATACCCACCATCAAATCTCTTCTCTTCTTTTTTTATTCTAAAAATGATAACATCATCAGTGAGGTGTCGATTCACCGCCTTCATGGAGGATGAGATTTTTCCATTATTGCCTTCAAGGATGGTCATAAAATGATTATTGTTGTTAAATAATATTTATATATGTATATAATATACTTTTTCCTGTTTTTTAACTAATATATGTATTCATAATATTAAATAATAATAAAAACATGTTCGTGGTGATCGAAAAACCACTGAAATAAACTAAACATTTATCCTTAACATTATATCTAATGAATCATCCTTATACCAGAAATAAAAATGATATATGGGACCATTTTAAATTATTTAGGTTAATAAATATCATATAATATTACTTTTGGAGTTTTTCTTCCATTTTAAAATAACTCCCACAATTAAACTCAAGGGAACCGATCATAAAATCATGAAACGGGGACTCCCAAAACAAAAACAAAATAAATATTATAACTCATCAAAATAACCATAAATGAAGCTAAAAAGTTATAATAAATAAAATATATGAATAATAAGTTCTTAATTAATTAATTAATCTATCTAATTTTATTATGCAGAATATTAAGTGTAAGTGTTGAACAAATTCAGACATTAGGAAATGGATTCTCTCTGATCCTCTCAATTAACTTTGGGTTACAGTTTCTCTTTATTTTATCAAATTTATTTATTTATTATTCTTTTATACTTCCCATATGTTTTTATATGTTCCTAACATATATATCATGCTCAATTAATCATTATTTTAATGGTAAATTCATATTTTGAACGGTTCCCTTCTCAATTCCTCCCGATAGGAAAGCTTGGTTAAAGGGAACTTCCCAATTTATTACTTATTTTCATGTACACTCTATAATTTGTTTTAATCCACTATAATTATTCCAAAATCCCTCATTTTTTCATAAAAAAATATTAGTTCAAATCTGGTTTTAATAACCCAATTATGCATTCATCCTTTTTAAATACTCTATTCTTTTACATACAACCACACTTAAATATATTGTTTCTAATGTTATCCAACCACTCTTTTTCATGATTTAACATAATATGAACTTCATTATTCATCATATTCTATTAATTTTCCTTAAATAATGTCAAATAATTATTTAAATTCTTTATTATATGTATACCATTTTAATACGCCCCTCGTTTATTCATTATGACGTGATACACATTTCTTCCTAAGGGAAAAACATATGTTTATCCCTTATGTTTTATTCTTCATGTGGAAAATATATGGATGTACATGTTATTTTTGGTGAACCTAGATAGAACTCCAATGCATTGGTTAATATTTTGTCTCATGAGACATCATTTATAGGGTTGGGGAGTAAACCTAATCTATTATGGGTCTTAGTCCACCATGTGATATAGTCTTCGAAATTATCCTTGACTCATTTTTATGTAATGTTGTATGTTTTTTCCACATTCTTATGTTTCCAAGATCATATTATTCCATGTTTTATATATTATTATTCCACATGTTTATCCGTGATCCATTCCTTTTGTTTTATCATGTTATGCCATATGACCCACGTGTTTTTTCACTTTCCTTACTTATTCCCTTAATGGTATTTTTAGCTCATCCCTTTATTCATGTATTCCCCATTCTATCCTATGTAAATTTAAGATCTCAAATGATTTTAGGATCTTGTAATGGAGATTAAATAAATTATTCTTTTATTATTCTTTTAATTTTTTAATTTTATGTACCTAGTATTCTAGAGACACTAGAATTTTAGATCCTTAGTTTATATTCGATGGATAATTATGCTTAAAATCATGTAATAATCGGTGTAAAGGGGTAGGGTTACTATAATGTTTATCCCATAAACTTATTTTTATGATAATGTTATTCTCTCATAGATCATGTTATTTTATTCCCTTATGATTCATCTCCTATGAACTACCATGATTTATTCCATGAATCAAGATTATAATTTATAATATACAGGGTATGATTTATAAATTTTAAAATCATGTTTTCATACCCTTATTCTAATGTTATGTTTATGTGACCATTGTTGTCTCCCTTGTTTACCAAAACTATTTATCTTATCTCATCCATTCCTATATTTCATTTTTCAAGGTTATGAATAAATTTTATATGTTTGATATGTATAAGAAGGGTGAAATTTATAAAGAACATAATATGATATAATGTAGTTATCTTATCATAACTTTTTTAATGTAGTCAAGATTCCAAATATAATAATTCGATATAATTATAGTTTGGATCATAATATTATGTAATGAATATTCTTCTATTAAGTTACAATATCTATGTATGAAATGTATGGGGTTCTATAGTGAATCAGTGATTCCTTTTCATTTACAAGTTATTCACTTTTAACCCAACCACATGAACCGATTAATATTCTTGATCTATTTAAGGATTTACCATATATTTACCCTCATTTTTAGTAATAATAATAAATATAAAAACACATAGTACTTATAGGGTTTATATGAAAGGCTTAATCCTTTTGAAAATTGGTCCCCCCAACATGTATTCTCTACTACTTTTAATAAACATCCGCAAAACAAAGTCCATTATGTGGTTTACGACTTTCATATTCCATCAGAAGATATAATTATTCCTTAAAAAATATATCTAAAAAATTAAGACCATTGTATAATGACCCAGGATTCCCATACATGTATATTACATCATTTGAGATTAATATTCATTTCATTATACAAATACATGCCTATGTACTATAATAGTTTTGTTCCTTTTCAAACTTGGAATACATTATTCTAATTTGTTGAAAGATCTTCAATATATCCTATAAATATCTTACCCTTTAGTACTCCAACTTAAAACCATTCATCATAACCTAGGTATAATAAAAATGAGAAAGGGTGAGGTCAAATTCTCAATTAGGGTAAGAATGGGTGGTATATATTCATAACATTTGAAAAGTATACACTGCATATCAAGGATCATAATCTTGAATCATGGAATTAAATATTGGAAGTTCATAATACATGAATCATAAAATAATCAAATAACCTGATCCATGAGAGTATAATAATATAAAAATACATGTAATGTGGGTCATGTAAATAATATTAAAAAATTTATATCAAGGCTACCCCCCAATTCATTCATAACATATTAGTCTTGGTCTATTAACCTATGTACCTACTTTGGTCTTGGTATTACCACTCATCTACCATCTAGTTTAGGGATTAGGATGACCTATCATGTACCCTCTTATTGAGGGCTTCAAATGACCTCTCGTGTACCCTCTTATTGTGGGCTTATGATGACCTCTTCTGTACCCTATTGTTGCAGGCTTGGGCTAACCAACCAAGTACCCTTTGATATCAAAGAAAATGTATCATTAAATAATTCATTGAAGGAAGATATAGGTACCACCCATCACACAATTAAAATCATACATATGTGTTCCACTAGAATATAAATCATTCATAACATCTGATCCCTTGTAAACAATTGAGCTTCATAAACATTTCATCATAACATAACTCATGGAAAAGAAATATGATTCATATTTATCATTCCATCATATAAATAAATGAACCATAAAAAATAATAAGGGTTTTATTCCTGAATAATATCCCCAGTAAATCATATGGGATATCAAATAATGTTATCTTAGATGGAAAATAATTTTTAATTATCACTTGAAACAATTATTGGGGAAAATACCCTTTTTGTTCTGAAAATATTATTCAATTACAAAATAAAAAAATATTTGAAAATAACCTTGTAATTTTATAAAGTAATGTACAAGTTATTGAGGCATCACGACATTTGGAAAATCCTCTAAAACAATAATATTTTAAATAACATTCGATCCATATTTTTTCATAAAATTCACAAAGAAACATATTTATAAAATAAAAAAAAGAATAATTTCAAACCGTTTTATAAAAATTAAACCATGAGTAAAAATGAATTTAGAATTCATAATATAATAGTAAAAAAATCAGAATAAATTTTATAAAACATGGACATTAAATAAAAATATATTTTTAAGTTAAAGTTTAAGAAGATATTTTTTTAAAATAAAATCCATTATAAATATCATATCATTGAGGTGAGAATTAATAAAATTAATAATTTATGTGTATTTTATATTAATAATCATAAATAATTGGAAAATAAACATAATATAATCAAAATTCATCCCACACATAATCATAGCATGACATAATAAATTTAGTATAGGGTTAACCCAATGAATGGAAATTGGGTTAAGAATTCCCTTACCACTTGGTAATCAGTCGAATCACATGACCCATAAAAGAAATAACGATAAAATGATAAACTGAATCAAATTAAGATAATGATATTGATTATATTATATATAAAGGTAATAATATACACTTCAAATAATAAATGAGTGGAAAATTAGGCATATATTTCACAAAAGAAAAAATGAGACAAGAAACCATTACCTCATGTTTATCTTTGGTATTGTGTAGTTTAACCTCCAGTATAAAAGGATTATTGAATTTTATTAATTTATTAAAGAACCATATTGATATTTATAATACCTTATATGATACTTTTATATTATATTATCACCCATTTATTAATAATATTTCATGATTTTCATTGTTTCCGGTGTGTTCATTTCATGGTTTTCATGGTTGGTTCATTTGTGTATCATTATAGATTTTGTTGTAGAATGAGAATAAAACTAAAAAAGTGATGTGAAATGGTATTAATTAAATTATATAATATTTAGTGATCTCATATATCATTTTTATTTCTTACATAATGATTATTCATTTAATAAATTGTTAATGACAAATGTTTAGTTTAATTTGGCAGTTTTTCTGACCCTCATGAACACTTTTTGTTTTATTTAATATTATGCATATATATTAGTTCTAAAACATGAAATATGATATAATATACCTATTAAAATATTATTTGTCTATAATTATACTTTTATGACCATCCATTATTGTAGTAATGAAAATCGAACATAATCATTATTCACAGAGATGATTAACCACTATAATTCAAACAATAGTATCATTTATTTGAATATGGGGAGGTAATAAAAAAGATGGATATAATATTTTAAATTAGAAATATAAAATTAACATATATAAATTATACTGGATTTTTTATTATTTAATGGATTGATGAGGTGATGTGAAGGTAAAAAATGATATGAAAACAAGAGGGGTGGTTTGAGAAAATTTCCTCTTGAATATCACCTCCTTAGAGGATCCATTAAAAACATTGTAATTGGTTTTTTTGTGAGACCATCATAAATTGTAGGAGGTGAGTTTTGGGATTAGATTTTTTTTAATATAGTTTAGGAGATTATAGTATTTTTAGGAGAAATAGGGTGGTGAGGGGTGGTATTTATACTTGAGGAGGGGTGGTTTGAAGTGATTAAATAATGATGATTTTATGTTTAAAGCTAACCACATTTTGGTGGAATTAATTTCCATAATTTTGGATGACAATTAATTTTGTAGAGTATTTTTATGGAATATATACACTTCAATCAAAAACATTTATTTATGTATTTTTTAGGTAGTTTAATATTTTATCTTTTAACTTTATCCCATTATATTATTTTACCTATACTTTGGTAAATCATTGTTTTACCGCTGTAACTTTTTTTGACTAAAAATAAAAATGAACTTAAAAACTAATTTAGACATTATTATTATAAATATGTAATCCATTTTACCAAATTAAATTCATATAACTGGTAAAATTATATTTAACAATAAACATGTAGATGAGAAAACACTACGGGTTTTTAAAGAGAAATTGATCAAAAGATTGAAATGTTTTTAAATCAAAATTAAACCTAAAAATGATTTCAATGACTTATAATGGATTGATATATATACAATTGAACAATTTTTACTTTAAAAAATTAAAATATAAGTTATCATTATAAATTATTTATATGAAAAGTTAGTTTTCAATTAAAATTTCATATTTTTAATATTCATCATCAATGATAATTCTTAGAAAAATACTGAAAAATAACAGTAATTTTTTTATATTATTATTTAAAAAAGATGTTTATTTTTTTAAAATAAATTTTTTTAAGTCACAAAAATTAGTTTTAAAATAGGTGCTCAATGAAAAGGCATAAAAAGTTGCTTTTATAAAATAATGCATCTTATGATTAAAATTGGATTTATTTTTACCCTGACCCCATAAAACATATGGGATGAAATTAAAAACATTTTATTGAATATATAAAATATAAATTTCAATAATATATTTTACTATTATTGACTAATTTAATTTGTTAAAATAAAATTACAATATGGGCATAAAGATAATTTTTTATAAAAAACAAAATCTTTATGTTCAATCAATTTATAATTAATTGGTAACCATTGAATTCATTTTATAAACATGTGTAAACTAGATATTCATATTTTAGTTAATATATTTAATTATTTTTAATTTAATTTATAGGTTATAATAGTTATGTTTACGTTCGGTGTTTTTTTCAAAGTAAGTTATCATAGAGATAAAATTTATAAAAAAAGACATAGCGTAAAATCTTGGGGTGTTAAATTCTACCCACCTTAAAACGAATTTATCCCAAAAAATCCATCACTCAGATAAAAAAATATTAGTATACATATTTCTAATCACATCCTAATTTTCCCACATAGATTCCTCAAGCTAGTGGTTTCACCACAAAACATTGACGAGGTGAGTGGTCTTGTTTAATGGAACTTTTTCTATTTGATCCAAGAACTCTACCGATACTTAATCATAAAAAAAATATTTATCCAGTGGTATAACCTCTGAATTTACTACAAGTTAAGGATAATGTATTCACTTCCTCAGCATAGATACATGGAACACATCATGGACATGGGAGCGGTTCTGTGGAAGCACCATTTGATAAGCCAACATCCCAATACGATAAAGAATGTCAAGAAATTTCATCCTCTAAAATTGGAAATTGCACTTCCAAAACAAAACGAGGATATTTGAAAATTCCTTGGTGGGAATCCCACATCGTAAAAAGGTTCAATAAAACATCCTATTAAATACAGGTAATGTAAAAGGTGAATATCACAACATAACTAATATCATTTTAGGAGAATATTAGTTAAAAGTGAAAATATGGATATAGAAGGGAATTATAAAAATAATGTTATGGTGGAGAATGATATAGAAAATGGTCATTATAAGGTTAATGACCACAAAACCATTGACCAAATAGGTATGAAAAATTTCATTGATATCAGCATAAATTTTGATAACAGGATAAAATTTTATATCAAAATAATTTGAGAATATACACTTACTTGATTTCATCTCATAATTACAATATAAATCCTAGGTTGTTCCTTGATAAATAAATGGTTCATTTATTACTCCATGAAATGAATTTGAAATTTTAATGCCAATAGAATTAGTGGATCATAAGATCCATAATGTGATTACAATTCATTCCCTCTTTCTCTAGTTATCATAAAAAAATATTAGCATAAATTATTCAATAATAACAGATCATCATTTGATTAAGTAATACATTAATCTATAACACCTCATCCAAAGTTAAATATAAATAATTTCATAAATTTTTACCCTTATAAATTATTTAAATGAAAAAAATTTGAATGAAGGTCACTAAATTTTCAAGATCAATTTATAATTAATACCTCAAAAAACATGATAGATATCTTAATTTTGATACACCAAACATGTGAATATCATTATCATCTATTATCATAAAATATGGTAATAACCTAAATTACCACAAAACCATATTGAATACACACATGTTTCTTCATTCTTTATATAATCTCTTTACTTATAAAAAAACTTTATTTGAAGCTTAGGTTCATACTTGTACAAATAGAATATGTGATTTCATAAATCTTGAATCCTAGTAAATAATCACATGAAATTTCACTAATTTATGAATGATAATATTTTTATAGGGATCATTCATACAAAACAAAACATGAAATTCCAAACTAAGGAGAGAGGGATAAGTATTCCTTAATTATCATGGATCACTTCATCTATTATGATAGCATAAGTTTTCCCTTTTCCTTTTTCCTCAAGGGTTTTCGTGGCTTATCATCTCCATTAGTCCATAGATTGGGGTACTTGTTAGCGTAGTTCTCAAACTCTTTTCAATTGAAACACTAATGTGGGGGAGGTGAATTTTTTATATATTTATCATCATTAACATCATTAGATAACTTCTTGTTATCACTTAGGAATTTATCCACCATATTATCTTACTTTACACACATATAACACCCTATTGACCAATCCAAGAATTCAATTGAGTTATTCTTCCCACATTTCTACCATACAAATACCTGGAATTTATTTCCACCATTTAAGTTTCCATGAGGCTTGATATTCATTTTCTTATAAAAACCATAGTAATGGTGGAAATATCCAAATTCCATTTCAACCTTTATTTCACATCAAATGACTTCTTCATAGATAATAAAGTCTCTTATAGACAATGTAATTCAATGTCATGGTTTCAGGCCACCGGTGATTTGATCGAATTTTCATTGAAGGATGATGATAAACCCAGAAGTAATCCTTGAATGTCTTGTAAAATTATATTCATATATACCAATAAATTCATAATCTTTTTCTAAGAACAAGGAATTCCTTCTGTATATGTTTTCATAGAATATGAGGTTATTACATGCTAAAAAATATCCCTTTAAACCCTTCCCATTCCATAGATTCAATTCATTCTTGTTCCCCCGTGTTCTTAATAAGATTCCTCCACTAATTTTCTTCACCTTCCAAATGAAAAACATCCAAAATGACTTTTTCATGATCTAAACACTGAATAACATAGAATATATTTTCTGTGGAACTGATCCATTTCTCAGTAACATGTGAATCATTAGAACCACTAAAATAAGGCGGACATTACCTTATAAAAGACTCAACATAATTTTATTACCTTATTTGATCATTTTAATGTTCAACATGATTCATATCTTTAGAGGCTTATTTGTGAATATTAACAAAAACTTTCATTCTATCTCTTATATAATTTGTTTTATTAGAAGGAAAATCGTTGTATTGTTCATCACCCATGACATTAACAAGGCTCTTTCAGGTTCGATCTATCAACTAAAACCAAAAGTATAGTGTGAGAAACACTAATCACTATGGGAAACTACATAATAATAAAAATTAACATATAAGATATATAAATCATGACATATTCATTTTTATATATGACACCTAAGGGTTATCCTAGTTCATTCATAGTCATCATATATATAAATTCTTAATTATGGTTTATAAAGAGTTTGTAAATTTCAAAATCATATCCCCCAAGAGTGTCAAATCCGGTGTGCAGTAAGGCCTGTTGTCTTGCATAAGTTCCCGATCAAGACTATATCAGTACGGTGTTTTCAAGGTTGTTACCCCTATATACAATTGTTCTAGATACACATCTACTTGTAGTAATTAGGCTGGGATGTAGTTTTTTTTGAAACCACTCTCTCAATCCTTTACCAAAATTCCAGGACATTTTCCTAAACCTTGAATCATGCTTACAATAATCCTTGGATACATTCCTAGACATATCTTTACAAATATCGCTATAGATATAACTAAATTTTTATCATCCTATTTTAGAAAAGTTAACTAGTCCTTTTCTATGATACCAACTATAATGACCCTTGATTCTCATACATGGATATTAAAACATTTTAGATAAATATTGATTTCATTATGCAAACACACACTCGAGGACTTTAATAGTTTAGTTCCTTTGGGAACGTTGAACACATTATTCTAATTTGATTAAATATATTATCCATCTTCCGTAAAGATCTTCCACTTTTTTAATCCTACATAAAACCATTCATCATAACCTAGGGAAAAGAAACATAAGAAATTGTGGGCTCAAATGCTCAGTAGGGGTAAAAATGGGAGATACATAAGCATAACATGATAATAAGGGTATGAGAACATGAATGTAAAATTTGAAAAGAATAACCTACATATCAAATATCATAATCTTGAATCATGTAATTAAATATTGTTAGTTCATAAGATATGAATATTAAGATAATCAAACAACACGATCCATTAGAGTATAATAATGGAATCAGACATGGGATTTGTGGCATACACATAATCATATAAAATCTTATTTCAAGGCTACCTAACAAGCCATTAATAACATGTTAGGCTTGGGATATTTACTCCTATACCTGATTAAGGCTTGGGATGACCTTCCATGTACCCTCTAGTTTTGGGCTTGTGATGACCTCATATGTACCCTCTTATTGTGAACTCATGATAACCTCTCATGTACCCTTTTTTTAGGATTGGGGTGACTACTTGTGTACCTTTTGAGCTCGTATTACATTTATCATTACCCAATGAATTTGAGGGAGATATAGGTCCCACTATTAACACAATAAAAATTCTACTTATGTGTTCTAAAAGAACATAAATCATTCACCACATCAAAACACATGTAGAGAAATGTGTTTCATAAATATTTTATGATAACATAACTCATGAAAAAGTAATAGGTTTCAAAAAAATCATTCCATCAAAAACATAATCTGACCATAAAAAAAATTAAGTTTGTATTGTTTAAAAATATACCTATTAAAGTATAAGTAAAATCCATAAAATTATCTTAGATGGAAAATATTTTTGAATGATTTATTTAAATAATTCTTAAGTAATATAGCCTTTATGTTTTGAAAATGTTGCTCAATTATAAAAGAAAACATTTTTTTAAAATATAATATTAAGAATATAAAGTAATATTCAATGTATTAATGTGTCATGGTAGCAGAAAAAGCCTATAATTATTTATAAGTTAAAAAACATTCCTTTCATATATTTTCAGAAGAGTCACAAAGAAACATATTTAGAAAACAAAAAAAAGTCTAATTTCAAACTATTTTGTAAAAATTAAAACATGAGTAAAAATTACCTTAAACAATAACAATATAATAGTAAAACCATTCTCGAAATAAATTTTATAAAACAAGGAAGTGTAATTAAAATAGAATTTTATGTTAAATTTTAAAAAGATATTTTTTAAATGAAAATCCCTTAAAAATATTATATCATTGAAGTGAGCGTTAATAAAATTAATCGATTGTGTGCATTGTGTATAAATAATGATAAAACAAGTGTGAATGAAACATAAGATAATAAAAATTCACCCCATATGTAATCATAGGATGACATAATCAATGAAGTATAAGGTTAACCCAATGATTGGAAATTAGGTTAAGAATTCCCTTTCAACTTTGAAATCAGATAAATCATATGACCCATAAAGGTAATAATTAGAAAATTAAAATTTTAATATAATTAATATAATTAAATTCATGATAATTTATATCAATGGTAATAAAATAAACAAAACACATGAAATAAGTGGTGAATAAGACATACATCTCACAGAATAAAAAGTGAGATGAGAAACTCTTACCTTAACCTTCTCTTTAGTTTTTCATAATTTAACCTCTTGTATAAAAGGTGTAAATAATTTTATTAATTCATTAAAAAAAGATTAATATTTAAAATACCTTATATTATATTTTTATAAAATTTTACCACCCATTCATTAATAATATTTCATGATTTTCATTTGTTCGGGTGTGTTCGTTTCATAGTTTCCATGGTTGGTTCAATTATGTATAATTATGGATTTTATTATTGAATGGAAATAAAACTCCGGAAATCAAATTAAATGGTATTAATGCACGTAAATAATTTTAAATTTCCCCATATATTATTTTTATTTCCTACACGATGATGATTCATTTGATAAAATGTTAATGGTAAGTGTTTAGTTTAATTTGGCAGTTTTTCCAACCATCATGAACTTGTTTCATTTTATTTAGTATTATGTATTTTTTTTATAAAATAGTAAATATGTTATAATATACATATGAAAAAAATTTATCCATAATAATACATTAATGACTTACCATGATGGAAATAATGGTAAAACATAATCATTATAAAGGAGACGATTAACCGCCATAATTCGGACAATAGTTTTGTTTATTTTAATAAGAGGAAGTAATAAAAGAGATGGATATAATATATTACATTTTAAAAATATTATTTTATTATATGCATTATAATGTATTTTTTATGATTATATGGATTAATGAGGTGAATTGAAGGTAGAAAAAGACAAGATAATAATAAAGGTGGTTTGGAAAAATTACCTCTTGAATATCAAAACCTTTTAGGATCCATTAAAAACCATAGAATTTTTATGTTAGTGAGACCATAATCACTTATACATGGGGAGAGTGGGAAGGAGTGGTTTTAGTATATTTATGAAGAAAATCTTGGCTTCTAAGGAAAAACGGAGTGGTGAGGAGTGTTATTTAAGCATGAGGAGGGGTTGTTTTAAGTGATTAAATAATGATTATTTTATCTTTAAAGCCAACCAAAATTGGGAGGAATAAATTAAAATTAATTTTTATGATAATTAATGTTTTAATGCCTTTTTAGGGTCCATAAACACTTCAAAAATTAATTTAATATTTTAGTGTTTATATATTTTAATATATTACCTTTTTACATTAACTCATTACATTATTTTAAAAATACTGTGGTAATTTTTTTTACCATGATAAATTTTTTTATGACTAAAAAATAAAATGAACTTACAACCTAATTTGGAACATTTTATATCAAATATAGAATCCATGTTACTAAATTAAATTCAATAAAAATTTAAAATGAAATTTAAAATTAATCTCGTATATGAGACGATGAAGAGAGTTTTTAAAGAAAAAATGTTCAAAAGATTGAAATAATTTTATACAAAATTTCAACATGAAAATGATAAAAATGACCTAGACTAGTTAATAAATGTATAAATGAACTATTTTTATTCTAAACCCAATTTAAAATTTAATTTAACATTATAAAATATTTGAATGAAATGTTAGTTTTTAATTAAAATTTAGTATTTTCACTATTCATCAACAAATGTAAATTCTCAAAAAAATACCAAAAAATCATCATAAAGTAATTTTTATATCTATATTTCAAAAATTAAGTTAATTTTTTCAAATAAAATTTATAAAAGTGTCAAAATTTACTTTTAAAATAGGTGCGTAATTAAAAGGCGAAAAATTTCCTTTTAAAAATATATTGTATTTAAGTTTAAAAGTTCATATATTCTTATTCTATGATCATAAAACATATTGGGAGAATTTATAAAAAATTATTGAATATATGAAATATAAATTTCATTAATATAATTCACTAATTGTGATTAATTTAATTGTTTCAAATAAAATTCAATTATGGATATAAAAATATATTATTATAAAAATGAATCATGTATGTTCAATTGGTTTCTAATTAACTAGAAACCAATGAATTCATTTTATAAACATGTGTAAAATATATTTTCTTAATTTAGAGAATCTCATTCATTACATCTTATTTAATATCTAGGTTATAATGGTTTTGATTACGTTTGACATTTTGTATAAATTAATCTATCAAATTTATTAAATTTTTAAAAAAAGGCATGGCATAACATCTTGGGGTGTTGCACTTTGGATCTGTGTTTTCTTATGAACCTTTAGATGTTTGTAATCCTCCATGAGTAGATGTATCAATGGTTATGTATGTCTACTTATTCAAGAACCTTGGAATTAGTGTTATCCTTGATAATTCTTCTATATCTTTAGTGATTTAGATCATCCTCAACTTCAGAAAATACTCAGGTTCACAATAGATTATCTCATTCTTCATTAATGGGTCCCATATTTTACTCCTCTCTCCATACACTGGATGTATATCAGGGTTCTTATAATTCTCACACAGTGTATGAGAGTTCTCAATATTATTCAATTTTCTCTTCTTTTAAATATTGCATATATTTATTTCAACAAACTATTATGTGAATATTGAGTTTACATTCGCATGTGTAAAATCCCACAATATTTGGTAGTCATGATATCCTCATTAAAACTACAATGATTTTCATTCAACATGCTTTATTTAAATCAGATGATGAATCTGATAATTCCTTCTTCAAAAAATTATTCATAATATGTTTCTTTATACTCATTTAAAACAATCACATTCATGTCATATCATGTTTTTCCATGTTGACCTTCATCGTGAAACGTGGGACTCATCTCGGTGATTTGTTCATTTTTGCAGACATCTTAAATTCACTAATTCATAAGTCTTTATATTAAATACTTAAAATTTATAAATTTTTCTATTATCAAAGCTTTACAATGAATCTTTAAATTTATCATCAAAGTCATACGATCATCCATGAAGATACAAGATCATGTACATTTCCATTTTTTAGTCTATAATAATGTCTTATATTGAAGATTTATTATCCATTTTAAAATCCTTACAATTATATATATTTTAATTTTTTATTACATCCAAATTGAAAAATTTCAAAAAAATACTTTAAGCTTCTTCAATACCACTAAAACACTTCTTAAGTAACTCAAACACCTCCAACATGAAACTGATAGTATCTCTACAACCATAAACACTTTCCTTTATTTTCATTGAAGGATATCTCATCAATCTTCAAATTTATATTCTATAAGATATAACCCATAAAAATATTGAAAATGTAATCATCTCCATCACCAAACACGTTTTGACATATTGAAAAAAGACTAAAAGAATGACTTTTGAGAATAATAGATCCCTCGGGTCATTAATTATAGGATTTTATAGTAAATAAATTTTCTATTTCTGGGTGTTCCCTCAAACTATAAATGTATATAAATGACTACATTTTATAGCGGGGGTGCACACAAAATTACTTCACTAGTTTTGGATGTACACATAGCCAGTGGGGATGTAAATTTATCCAATTTAGAGTTTCCTACACAAGAACTAGTGTCTCCTATATAGTTTAATCTTTATAAATAACTGATTATGAATCAAAAATTTAATTATGAATCTCAAATGTGTAACACCCCAAGCTTCCATGGTACGTTTCTCTTTGAATAATGAAATAGATTGTGTTGTATGCAACTTCGAGTTATAGCACATCACGAACAATCAAACTAGTTATTATGAATAGTAATTCCCAATTTTTTAAATTTTATAATTTTTATTTTTCAAAATGGACTCATTTTTGGATTTGGAATATCAATATTAGCTTATGGTGAATTTTTGGAATTTTTATAAAAACATTAAATTCTTGATGAATAGTAAAAAACGCTACGTTATTATTTAAAAATAACATTTGATTTAAATAATTATTTATTATATTTAAATTTATTTTAGGTAAAAATAGATACATAATACCTATATGTGTTCAATTTAATTTATTAGAGTCATTTTATGATAAGATTATATATATAAAATTTTATTGAACTTTTAACGTCTTTTACCCACCTTCTAGGCACATCTGAAAATTTGCATAAAACGTAATTTTAACACTTATGTGAATTGAATTTTCAAAATCCAAGAGACAATGTTGACAATGGTTAGAAAAATGTGGTTCAATTAGTGGAAAATAATTTTTGTTGAATAGTAACTTTTGAATTTTATTTACCACGATTAAATGTAAATATGGTATTTAAAGGTATAATTGATATTATAATTACACTAATACATGTCTGAAATCTATGGCATAAGTGTATATCTACAAAAATCAACCTCAGTAATAAATTATGATCCTTTTGGTCCCCTTCGATTAGATGAGGACATTTATTATTATTTTATTTAAAGAAGAGTTAAAAGTGTTAAATTCAAAGTTTAATAACTAAACCATTTTTAATATAGGGTTATATATAAGATAAATTTTACTATAAATATTAACTAAACATATAAAAATATTCCCTATATAATGGTATTTAATTTATAATTTTTAGACATTAAAAAATTAAATTTATTTATGACAAAATGATGATGCAGTAATTACCATATTATTGAAAGATTAAAATAATTGATATTATAAATATTAATATAATTGTAAATTGAGACTTTTGATTAATTTAAAGAATTTTATATGTTAATATGAGATTTTATGGTTGATTAAATATTTTTTTTGAAGTGATAAAATTTTTATGACTTTCACAAAAACGAAATACTAAATAATGTCAAAATTGACATAAATGAGTTTTTAGAACAAATACTATATTATTAATTGATATAATATTCCTACAGATATAAAATTCACCCAAAGGACAAAGATAAGGTTATATATATCAATACTGAACCACTTTGGGTTCTGTTTGGGTTTTATAGTAAGTTTATTAACCATTTATTATAATAATTCAAGAATGCATGATAAAAGTTAAACTGGTTAACTAAGAGTTAAATCTAAACCATAAGGTTAATATGGTGACCTAAACCTGTCTAAACCCTATTATTTGAGAGTTTTTTGACCCATACCAACATTAATCTAGAAATAAATCCTTTTGGATCCATTATAAACCGAATATTAATGTATAATAAAATAATATTTCAAGATTTTTCCCAAAGTGACCCCAGCTCTCTTATAAAAGGGTATTTCACCTTATCTCAAAATCACACCTCCAAATACATTTTTCACGGCCAAACCCAGCTCATATATACTCCCAAATACCCTAACCTCGACCTAGAGGGATTTTTTTGATGTTAAAGCCAACCTAAGGATCCCTTTTGATCAAATCAAAAGGACGCACCCTAAGAAGAGATTATAATTTCATCACCTCTTTCAAAGTTATTTTCTTCTACCACTTATACTTTCGTTGTTGTTTCCATACCAAAATAATAAATCCAATACCTTATACTTACTGTGATTATATTATAAATATGGTACAACCATATTCATTATTCGATTTATCCTACGAATGACAAAGTCACCATACATGTGTACGTATGGCTTACCATCTGTAAATCGTGGTGTTGTTTGTTATTCAACACTTCATAATTTGGATGGGTATAATATTGAGTATAATTGATGTAAATAATAAATATAACATGTTAATTATTCTTTATATATTATATACCATCTAATTTCATACTATTTCACCATTAATATAATGATATTTTCGCTCGTGCATATGTAAAGATTACCACTACTAGAAATTTAAGCTATAGCCACAGACTTATTACCACAGTTTTATAGGTTTATGGATATAGGTTTTTTATATCCACAATTTAATTACCCATCCATAGCTAATCATCTCAGTTCTTGTTTTTTGCGATCTCTATCGGGCTCTCCTCTCCTCTTTTTATTTATTTTTTGCGATCCGCATCGGGTTCCCCTCTCCTCCTCCCCCGATCTGCCAAAACCCTCCTCTCCTCTCCATCTACAGCTCTCACCGTGATGCCTTGATCATGAAGCTTCTTATAAACACCCTCTACGCTACCTTCATCCTCTCTCACCATGACCCTCCTCTCCGAAATGTCGACCTCTCAAGCTATTCACAACAGAATCCTCACCGCGCTGTCCTCCCCCGACTCTGCAACCCAACGCTGCCACCCCGCATACACTATCCTGAAACAACCGCCCTGCCTCCTCCTATGGTGTGCCTCTGATGTGTCTACCCCACCTCCATGGATCATCCTCCTCCTCGTTCATTCAGATCTCCAGATTACCCACCAAATTTATTTAGGGTTTTAACCCCTTAAATTTCAGTCATATGTATTTTCTCCAATGGTTGGATATTAGGATGTACATTGGTTGTATGCATCAAGAAAACCTATACAGTAGAAACCCATGTTATCAAGGGTTTTGTTTTATATTATATATTTACACTATTATCATTGAGATATTTATTGAAGTATTATTTTTTAGGTTGAGATTGTTATTTTTTATTTGACTCTTGGTTTTGGGTGGAAATAGAATCTGAGTTCATGAATCGTACTTGAAATATAGGGATATTTCTATATGTTCATGAATACCTGTATATGAAAAATAGTTTTATGAAAGAAATTATATTTAGAAAGTGGGTTTGAGAAAGTAATATTTGTGGTCATGTTTTTTTAAAATTAATTTGAAAGTGTTTTTGATTAATTAAAACATCAATAATATTTGAATTGGTGTTTTCTAGAATAACCTATTGATAGTGTATTAATTAATAGAATCTAAAATAGTGGTTTTCACAAGTTTTTGTTTGATTTATGATATCTTAAACATGTTTATGTGGTAGATGAAAACCATTAGTTGGGTTTTTAGGATATTAGATTCCATGTAGTTTGGAGTATGATGGTTATGTATTGGGTATGGT
Organism: Viscum album; assembly: GCA_963277665.1. Classification (NCBI taxonomy): domain Eukaryota; kingdom Viridiplantae; phylum Streptophyta; class Magnoliopsida; order Santalales; family Viscaceae; genus Viscum; species Viscum album. Next base: position 1,316,487,358 of record OY728119.1, on the reverse strand, counting down.
TTGGATTTGTCTTTTGGGGTTTGGGTTAGTGGTAATAGCTTATGTTTGTGGATCCTATTTGGGGTTTTCTCGATGTTTTTATGTAAAAATATCGATATGGGGAGTTTTTGTGATTTATAGTTAATTTTATTGTGTAGTTGTATTAGGAATTTTCTTGTTAGATCAAGTACGGGGTGGTTGGTTTCTTATTATCAGGGGAGAATGTGAGGGGTTTGGTTGTTATGCTTGGTGTGTAGGAGAGTAACCCTTAGATAATTATGAAAAACCATAGGGTTTTGTGTTTTGGAAATTATATTTTTTTATGAAGTATAGATTAAAGGTTGTTTTATTATTTTGTGGTAATAATGCATGTTTAGCATTATGGCGCGATGGGTTTCTAATTAGTAATGTTGTTATTATCGAATGATGTTGGGTAAACATTCATCAACAAGACATCTAATTATGATGTCATTGTGTTCTCATGAGATATATTCTCATGTCTTTTTTCCCTCATATTATGTTACAACTACTTTTATCCATTGACCAAGGCCTTTGAAAAGGAAAAAACAATGGTTTTCTAAGTTATCCATGAGTTCCAGGAGTAGCAGAATCTAATTTTTAGTAGTGAAATGTGGTTTTAGGATATTTAGAATTTGTTGCATAAATTTTAGTTCCTATTGGAAAGGTTTGGAACTCTAGAGGATATATATGTGAAACTTAAAGTTTCTAAATTCAAAGGAGATCAATCAGAATGGATAAATACATTTGATCATAAAAGAAGGAATGAGAAGGTTTTATTGATTGAGTTTCATTCCCTATTCTATGAGAGGATATGGTAGATTTACAGAATAAGATCATGTTTTGGGAATTCCTAGAGCTATATCATTATGGGAATCAGTAATTGAGTATTTCATTAAATTTGAAAGGTTTATTCATTTAATGCCATCCTTCAAATGCAATTTATTCATAAAGGAATTCTATTTTTTAAAATTGTCTTATGTAATCATTATGGGTATGAGTAGCTTCCTTTTATCTGGACACCTACTTGGAGATATTCAAGAAATATTGAGCTATCTATGTTGATACATACATTTCATATGAAGGTGCATGAATAAGGATGGAAACCGAGTAGGAATGAATGTTGGTTGGTGAGCCTCACTATGAGGGTGATAGAGTAAATTGGAGGAGTAATATCTCATCTCAATATTAGAAAAATAAATGAACTTTGGTCTATTTCTCATGTATCAAGATTTCGCATGGATTCCCTTAGTATTGGGATGATAAAAATAAGTTTCATGTATATGTCGAGATGTGGGTTTCTATAGAGATTATTCTATTTGGAGAAGCCATCCTAGGTGAAGGGGTTTTTAGTACCATATTTTTTGAGGTATTCCTAAAGTTAATTTTTTTATATAGTCGATATTTCTATATCTAATATCTTTTAATGTATTATTTTTTATGGATATAATGTGTGTTTGAAATTTGATAGTTTTTAAATGAAGAATTTTTGTTGATATTATTAGGCCATGATCTTTTATAGTGATCATAATGTAATATGAGGCACTAGAAATGTTTATGTAGGATTGATGATGGTATCGATAATACTATAGAGGGGAGATTAATACTCAACTTTTTTCAGAGGAATCTATATCAAGGGATGGTGATCATTATCAAGGTTGTGAAATTTATGAAATTAGAGAGAAAATGGATGAATTTAGTGTTTGGAGATGGATTTTGGATGAGCCATATTTGGTTCCAAGACCACACCAAAATTAATGACTTACCTATTATGGTTGGTATATTCAGTGTGTTCAGTTAATTATGAGGACTTTATATTGGTTAAAAGGCTATTTAGAGATTATTTATTTCTAATATTTTATTCAGATCAATTTTTTGGGTTAAGTATCAATATTTGATATTATAGTGGGATAGTGCTTGAAAATTCTAGTGTGGAGTTTGAAAGGGAGCCTAAAAAGGGTACTCTAAAGGTGGTTGAAAGTGTGTGTGGAAGGTAAAAAAAGTAGTCTAAATTGTTAAGAATTTATGACATAGATTCTTTAACAATAATATTTGTTGAAAAATAAAAGGAAATAACCAATTATCACATGTTTGAAAATAGTTTCTACAAAGAAAGAATATACAATAAAGAAGAATGAAGAGCATGCAAAAAAAGATTGTCTAATCATTTTAGAATACTGGTTTGAATATTAGAAGAGGATTGAATAATAATAAAATAATGAAAATTATCTACTTTATAAAATTGATAAACCTATATAATCAAATAATAAAGGTGAATTCTGGAAGAAGAACTTGCTAAAAAATGCGGTTTCATTCTATAAATTTAAGAAGGATATAGGTATGAATAGTTTTAGTTTTTTTATACAGTCAAGGAATGTATTTTCTAGGTTAAGAACAACGTCTAATCCTTATTTCTCACTTTTAAGTTCCGATGGAAGTTTACTTTATTCCCATATTTTCATTTATTAAATAGGAAATTTTAAGGTGATGTTTTAAAAATAAATTTCATTATTAATTTTCATGTTATTTAGTATTGGTAAGTACATATCAATCTGAATATTATTTTTTTCATTGTTAGTTATGGATTCATGTATCATTTATCATGTACAGTTAACATACTAGTCACATATATATAAGAAGTTGTTATATCTCATTTCTTTTTCCACTATATTCTTATAGGTGGGTTTTTATGATGAGGCTGGTTCTATCGACCACCATAGAAGAATGTGAGTTCAACATCAGATTTGGGTACGATTTATTTTGTTTTTATTCTTTTTCACAATTTTAATTAGGATTTATTTTTTTATTTTTGGGTTCCTTATATTTTTGTAGTATGTTTTGGATTTCATTGAGGTGAATTAGATTCATCATAGATTAAGGATTATATGTGTATGCATAAGTAGGCATATACATGTATAAGTTCTCCCTTTATATATATTAACTCATGGGAGTATGAATATAGGTATTGGGGCTAGGTGTGCTTATATATAGATATGAAAAATTCATACATGTGTAAGTGTAAACGAGTGTATGTAAATATAAACATATATATAAGGATCCCCTTGTGCATATTTGGCCATGAGAATATGTATATGGGGAATAGGTGTCCTTATATATATGTGATGTTTAATATACATTTAATTAGAAAAAAAATAATCGAGTTGTCATCATCAAAATCAATGCACCTTGAGGTTGAGGTAGGTTCCCTCTGCCTAAACCTTTAATTTGAATTCTATAATTGCCTAATTGATTTAAAAACATATTTTAATAATTGGTTTATTGTTTTATAAAATGTTTTTCTAACAACCACTAGATTTTTCAAGGAAGAATATGAATATAGACCTTTAAATTATTTATAAACCTCATTCAAATAGGTTAACAAATGCTAGTTGTTTCTAGATACTAGAACAAGAGATTAAAAAACCATACATTGATCATCCTTAGATACATTCATGATCCCATTCAACTTCCCATTAAATTCATCATAAAAGTCCACTACTTAATTTAAGGATCTATTAGTTCAAACACCAAGATTCCTTAGATCTTCTCTGGTATCATGGAACTCACCCATAATATTCCTCTTGAAATCTTTCACAAGGAATTGTGTGAACATATCACACTATAGGGATTGAATATATAAGAATACATTATTCAATTTTGTGCCACTCCTTCCCAACTGACTAGCTTCATGGAATTTGAATTGGTATCCTAGAAGTACTCAATGGTCTTCAAAATAATAGTAGATTTGGTATTACTCTTATGGAATCTCAATGCCTCTCCCTCATTAAAATCAAATACCATCTTCATTAAAACTAGTGAGATCATCCTACCATAAAGATAGTAATTCAGATTATCTTTTCCTTTGCAGTAGTCCTCCTTGAAACAAATCATTTTACTTAGTAGGTTGAACTTCATATTATTAATCAAAATATATAACACATACATATCCTGAAAAATGACATTATTTTTCCCTCATACTCTTTTGGCTAACCTAGTTTGAAAAAGCATACATATAACCTTCCACTTAGGTTCTATGTCCTTCACTGGTGTGCTAGGTTCTTTTGCAAAGGAAGGGGGAGGGTGCCCTCTATTTATTAAAATAGTTGTTTGAACCAAAACATCTTTTATGTGTCTCTATATTTTTAAGAAGGAATTTCCCACGCAGGCAAGTGTTGTAATCACCAAGTCACCACTAACTGAATAGCATGATTTGGATGAAATGACTTTTCATGGTAGAAATCCTTTCCTTGAGTGTTTAAATTGAGAGGACCTTGTTACAATAAAATAAATAGTTATTCTTGTATTATGTGACATGTTTCTGTGTGTTTTACTATGGTTTTCCTTGAATTAAGTGGTTGAAGTGAAATTTACATGGGGTGGGTAAGGGGTTATGGGGTGGGCAGGGGAGGTGGGTAGGGGGTGGGTAGGGGGGTGGGTAGGGGTGGTGTGTAGGTGGAAGGGGTGTTTGTAGGGGGAAGGGGTGTTGGGGGTGTGCAGGGGGGTGTTCCAGGGGTAGGGGTGCTTTGGGTGTACAGGGGGGTGCTGGGGGTGTGCAGGGGGCATGGGGTTTTACTGGGAGTGTGCAGAGGGGGTGTGTAGGGGGTGTATGTGGTGGATAGTGGTGTGGAAGGGAAGTGTGAAAAGGTTATTCATAAATTATTAGAGATTTAAAATATGTATTGACCATGATATTTTTCACAATAGAATTCCCACTGAGGTATATTCTATTTTGAATTTCCTAGCTTTCTTTCTAGCTCTGTGGTGTTGAACAGTGGTTTCCTAAAGCTAAAAAACTAGATTTGGCTGTTCTGAATCACTTACCTTAACAACCTTATGTTTGGAAAGAATATTCATATTATTTTATTTAATGTTTAAATCACCACTACAATCAAACAAATTTATATATTGATTCTCAGATTACTTACTACCTCACCACCACTCCTCCAAATATCTTAATCAACACTACTATGAAGTGAATCTAGGTAGGCCCATTCTTTTTCTGTTCAAAAAAATAAATAACAAACCCATGTTATTCCATACATAATTAATTATTCCATCAATAACTTCATCATTTACTATGTTTTTCAATTTGATAAATTTTCCTCTATTCCTCCATTCATGTGTAACCACACACTAGACCCCATTTTTGAATGGATTGCTGATTTCATATATTGTGTGAGTAGATAACTACTCCAACTATTATGGCCATTATGACACTGTTAGTTATCCTCCAACACTACATGGATGAGAAACTGAATGTACTAGGGGGATGGAGTTTGTCCAGGGGGAGGGGTTGGTCTGTCCAGGAGGGGGGGGGTGCAGTGGGGGTGCCCAGCAGGGTTGGTGCAAGGGGGTCCAGCAGGGGGTGGTGGAATGGGGTGTGCAAGGGGACATGGATGTGTAGTGGGGGTGTCCAGAAGGGGGTGTAGTTGTGTTTGTGCAAGGGTATGGGGATGGGGGGTTCAAGGGATGTTTATGGGTGGTTATGCAGGGGGGTCCAGTAGGGGAGGTGAAACGAGTGTCCAGTAGGGGGGGGGGTGGAAGGGGGTCCAGTAGGGGGTTCTAGAAGGGGTGGTTCAATGGGGGGGGGCAACTGGGGTGTGTATGTGTGTAGGGGTGGTTGTGTAAGGGAAAAGAGGGTTCAAGGGGGCTGTGCAAGGGGGGGTGGTCAGTAGGGGTGGTGAAAGGGGTGTCCAGCATGGGTGGTGCAATGGGTCCAACAAGGGTGGTGCATGGGTGTCTAGTAGGGGGGGGGGGGTGCAGTGGGGTGTACAAAAGGGGTGTGCATGTGACCAGGGGTTTGTGTGCAAGGTGGTGTGGAGGGGGTGTCTAGCAGGTCTGGTGTATGGGGGGTTTCGCAGGGGGTTTCTTGAAGGGGTGGTGCAAGGGGGGTCCATCAGGGGTGTGCAGGGGTGTAGTGGTGTGTGTGCAAGGGGATAGAGGGTTCAAGGGGGGCTATGTAGGCGGGTGTCAATCAAAGGGGGGTATTGTCCAGGGGGTTGTCTATCCAAGTGGTAGGGGTGGGGGCTACTGTTCAGGGCATGCGGGCGCTGTCCGGGGGGTGTCTTGTAGGGGTGGTGCATGGTGGTTCCAGTAGGGGAAACGAGTGTGCACGTGGATCAGGGGGGAGGGGTGTTTTAAGGGGAAAGGGATGCGTAGGGTGGGGGGGTGGGTGCAAGGTGGGGTGTCCAATGGGTGGGGTCTCTATCTAGGGGGTGCTATCCGGGGGGTGTCTGTCTAGGGGGTGGGGGGGGGGGGCTGCTGTCCGGGGGTATGATGGTGTTGTCCGGTGGGGGGGGGGGGGGTCTATAAGGGGTGGTGCAAAGGGGTCCAGCAGGGGGAAAGGGGTGTGCAAGGGGACCGGTGGGGGTGTGCATGGGGGTGTATGGTATGCGTATGGGGTGCAAGGGGGCTGTGTTGGGGGGTGGGGGTGGGGGCTGCTCTGTAGGGGCATGGGGGTGCTGTCCATGAGGGGGGGGGTGCAGTGAGGTGTCTAGAAGGGTTGGTGTAAGGGGGTCTAGGAGGGGTGGTGTAAGGGGGCGTGCAAGGGGGAAGGGGTGTGAAGTGGGGGTGTCCAGTAGGGCGTGCATGGGTGTGTGTTCAAGGGGAAGGGGAGGGGGTGTAAGGGATGTTTTATGGGGGGGGGAGGTTGTGGAAGGGCGTTGTGAAGGGGGGTGTCCAGCAGGGGTGGTGAAAGGGGTTTCCAGTAAAAGTGGTGCAAGGGGGCCAGCTGGGGGGTGTCCAGCAGGGGTGGTGAAAGGGGTGTCCAGCAGGGGTGGTGCAAGGAGGGGGGGGGGGGGGGGTCCACCAGGGGTGTGCAGGTTTGTAAGGGGGTGTGTGAAAGGGGACAGTGGGGGGGGGGGGGGTGCAAGGGGGGCTGTGCAGGGTGGAGCTGTGGTGGTGCAATGGGGTCCAATAGGGGTGTTTGAGGGGGTGTCCAGCAGGGGTGGTGTAGGGGGTCCAGCAAGGGGGTGTCCAGTAGGGGTGGTGTAAGGGGGGTCCATCAGGGGTGTGTGTGCAAGGGGATAGGGGGGGGGGGGCTGTGCAAGGGGAGTGTATTTCCAGGGGGTGGGGTAGGGGTGCTGTCCAGGGGCATGGGGGTGTTGTCTGGGGGGGTCTGTAGGTGTGGTGTAAGGGGGTCTATCAGGGGGCAAGGGGTGTGCAGGGGGACAGGGGGGTGTTCAGGGGCAAAGGGATATGTTGGGGGTGCAAGGGGTTGTGCAGGGGTGTGGGGGTGTATGTTAAGGTGGTGGGGGTGGGGGGGTGGGGTTGCTCTCTAGGGGCATGGGGGTGCTGTTCGGGGGGTGTCGAGTAGGGGGAAAGGGGTGTACAATGGGGTGTTCAAGGGGACTGGGGGGATGTTCAGGGGGTGCAAGGAATGCATAAGTGGGGAGAAAGGGGGCGCTGTGCAGGGGGTGGGGGCTGCTATCTAGAGGGGGTGTCTGTCCATAGGGGAGAGGGGGGTCTGTTCAAGAGGGGGGTTGCCCAAGAGGGTGATGTTGTCTAGGGGGTGTCTATCTAGTGGATAGGGGGTCTATCAGGGGGGTTTCCAGGAGTGGGGGTGGGGGTGTCTAGAAGGGGTGGTGCAAGGGGGGTCCAGCAGGAGGAAAGGGGTGTGAAAGGGGATCAGGGGGTGTGTGGGGGGTGGGGGGGGGGGGTTCAAGGTGCCAGCATCAGCTGAACGGTGCTTGTTTATTAAGAGATGTATATACCCACAGTTTTAAGCCGTGGATATATGTCTATAGCCATAGTTGAAACCACGGCTATAGATGATGACTGATTCCCTCTTCCATAGTTTTGAACCACGGCTATAAGGATTTAGGAACGGTTTTCAGGCCTATATCCATGGATTAAAACCATGGCTATACATTATTTTCTAGTAGTGTACCATCTCCACGAATGCAATGAGATTCATTTCCCATCATAATAAATCAAGATTAATTTTCATTATATGATTAAAAATAATGTTTAAAATATCATTCTGGATCTAAATAAAATACATCCTATCTATAACAAACATTACTTATGTAACTAAACATATACAGGAAAACGAACCAGTTAACGCCTGAAACAATGTTACTACTAAAATATTATTAAGAAAACAATATTAGAAGATCATATATGATATCATATTTATGTATGTGGTTATTGTATAATTTAATAATAGTTATTTAACTATTATACAGAAGGTTTATTTACCTTCAACTAATTAAATGTTCAAGGTAAGGGTTAATCCTACAATCTCTTCATTATCTGAGGTTGTTTACACGAGAGTATCTAATGGGAACTCTTTATCATCCAAATCCATGTTACTTAAAAATGTACTTCAAAATATTTTTAGTATTTCCAAGACTATGGGTTATATTCATTTATACCCGTGTTTTACTATTTATAAAATTTTTATAAAGGAATCTTTCCGTCATTTTCCAAACAAGGTCTTTTTCGACCTTTTCGACAAAATTATTGAAGGAATGTTTTTTATAACCTATATGGTGAATGTGGATATTTTCCCCCATTATAACACCTTAGAAGCTTCCCTTACAAGCATATAAAAATATATCAAAAATATTTTTTTATATTTATGTGATATTTAAATTATTTTAAAATAGAAATAGATATTTCTCTCAAATAGTTTTGATTTCATTTATGGAAACATTCTTTGATAGATTTTACACTTTTTTTAAGTTTATTTATTATGATACAATCTTTCATATTGTATTAAAAGTTTTGTGATATGTTTGACTGTGTATGTGTTATTTTTATACCATTCATGGTTTATGATTGATGTACTATCATTTCATATGCTAGTTTTAATATGAATGTTTATGTTATGTTTCAACCTTTTCATATTAGGAATGCATTGGAATTAATAAGTGATGTGTGGAGCCTGTTATAGCTCTTCGATGCATCAATATGTCTCATGAGATAGATGAGTGTCTTGGTATAAGGCCTTGAAAAAATCTAATTTGTAGTCTTGTCACGAGACCTTGACTATGTGGTTATGATATTCGGCATTATGCATTCCATCAATATGAAATTATCTATTAATATTACATGTGATTATTAAGCAAGTGGAATATCCCTGTAAAAAAGTAAATGGAATTCTTTAATTTATATTTTCCATATTATGATGAAGTTTAAGTTTAAAAGGCTTGTGTTTTAGTCTTATACATTTCATTAAATTTTTATGCTTATTTATGAAAGTTTCCAATATATTGTTATCCTTATTGGGCATCTGAACTCACCCCTTTCAAATGTTTTATTTTTCCTAGGATGTGAAAAATTATATTATGACTGAGCTACAGGTATAGGTTAAGTGATATGACTGTGTTCTATGGAGACACAATGTTTCTTTTTTCATCAATTCATTATGTAATGTAAAACTTATGAATGTATCTTGTACTTACAAGGATACTAAACTGGTTGGTATTTCAGGACATGATTCCTTGTATCATGCCAATTTCATGTAATAATGCACCAAATCTGGGTAACTAATGTCAGGGGCATTACAGTTGGTATCAGAGGAAGTTTAGTACAAACTTTGAAAACTAGATTTAGAAAAACATTGATTATAGAACATTACTCTAGGATAGACTTTGAGGGTTAGTATGAATGGGCTTCCTAGAATTTTTGAAATATAGATATTTTATGAATTTTCAAACTAATACATCTTGGATTGGATATGATTTGGTAGAGGTGGCTTTGGAAAAGATGTACCTAGGAGTGAAAACTCAGAAAAGGAGTTTCGAACATGATCCGGGGTATCCTAGTACATGAAAATGGTCCTTTCTACACTCTTGGTTATGACAATCCATGGGGATATGCTTATGATAATTCACATTTTTTTACAAACCATTATGAAGGATTTATGAGTAAATACTTCCTCAAAGAAAATTTTTTTATGATTATGGGTTATATCCATAAACTGTATAATTTAGGTTAAGTGTTTTACACATTTAGAATTATGTATTGAGATTCATAAACTAATCTAGTGTATAACATTGTTTAGAAATGGTGACTAGTAGAAAGAATGGAAACCACATAAATTCACATAATCCATGTAGGGATTTCATCCTACTCAAGATAACTATATTGGATCTGGTGATGCAACTGGTGCTGAATAGCTTATAACCATATTGGGACAACTCACTCAGGTTATTAATAATAATCGTACTTGTATGGAGCACCCTGATCCATAACACGGAGAATCAATGTTACACCGCTTCCTGAGGAAACAACCACCAATATTCAATGGGACTACAAATCAATTTGTAGCTGAGAAATGGATATGTTCCTTAGAATAAGTATTTCATGTTTTGGGGTGTAGCGAATGGTAAATAGTTGTCATGATAGTTTATCGCATCACAAGAGATGCATATCAATAGTGTTAATTAATTCAAAACACAAAAGTGGATGAAGAAGTATCAATTATAAAATAGATGGAATTTAATGAAATTTCCTTAGAAAAATAATTTCCCTATGACCATCAGGAAGATATGGAAAGAAAATTTATGAGTCTGAGGAAAAAGGAAGATGAGTATTTCCCAATTCATGAGGATAACTTTACAAGGTTAGAAAGGCATTCATTATATTATATATGTATCCCAAGGAGTAAGATTGATCAATTCTTTAATGGGTTAAAACTATTTCTCTGTCTAACATTAGTCTCATAATCCTCTCATCATACAAGGATATTGTCTAATGTGCTATCAAGATAGAAACATAATTCATTAAGGATTACGACTTTGAAGCAATGAAAGAGAAGAAGAGATCTGTTGAACACTCTAGAAATGGAAATTAGGGGAAGAAAGGAAAAGTTGGGTATTCATCCTGTAGTAAATGTGGGATGAAACACCCCAGTACTTTCCTGAAGGGAATGGGATTTTGTTACAAGTGTGGTGAAAAAGGCCACCAAGCTCATGATTTCAAGGGAAAGAAAGAGGTCGTCAATGTTGAATACTACAATTTTAGTGAAATGGGGAATTATGAAAATGAATTTCCTAAGCACCAAGGAAACATACCTAAAAAATGTCCAAGGGAGAAATACCAAGCTTATGAGATCACTATTGCTGAGGTTGACGCTCCGAATGATGTGATGGCAAGTAATTTAATGGTTTCCTGAAATTTATCCAATGATTTATATGATTCTAGATCATCACACTGTTTCATATCTTCCCATTTTGCTATGAAAATTAGATATTTACAATTTGATTTAACAAGGGAGTTGTCATTAAAACTCCCAAGGGAAGTATCATTGGAACAAATCATTGTGAATAAGATCCCATTAGGGAATATAAACGTGCTTTATCTATTGATCTCATAATCATTCCCTTGATGTAATTTTATATAATCCTCGGTATGGATTGAATCTCAGACCATGATGAAAAAATTTATTGTATGAATAAGGAGGTTACAATTTTTGATGATGATAAAGAGTACCTTATCTTTATAGTAGAAACATCAACATATGATTCTTATCTAGATCCACCCCCCGTAGCTCTACTAAATTCAATTATTATGGAGGAAGAGAATGAAATAACTATAGGTGAGGAAAGAAATGTTCAAATAGAGGATGGACCTATTGTGGAAGAATATGTTGATGTATTTCTAGAGGATTTACCTGGACATCCTCCAGAATGAGAAATTGAGTTTTACATTGATTTAATTCATGTTTCAAGGCCAATATCAAATACCCCTTATAGATTGACCATTGTGTAATTAGTGGAAATAAATAAAAAATAGAGGAATTTAGAAATAAAGGATTTATTCTCCCCAGTGTTTCTCCATGGAGAGCCCCTGATCTTTTTGTTAAGAAGAATGATGGATCTATGAGGTTGTGCATTGACTATAGGGAGATCAATGCTATAACAATAAATAACATTTATCCCCTACCTTTCATTTATTATTTATTCGATCAACTTCAGGGAGCTCAATATTTTTCAATGATTGACCTGCAATCTAAATATCTTCAGTTGTGTTTGAAGAATGAAGACATTCCCACGATAGCATTTCATTCCAGGTGTGGGCATTACGAGTTTACAGTAATGTATTTTGGACTCACTAATGCACCCTCTATCTTCATGGATATAATAAAAATTGTTTTCAAGGAATATATTGATGAATTTTTAGTGGTATTTATTGATGATATGTTGGTATACTCCAAAATATACAAAGATAGTGAAAATTACATGTGCAATATTCTAAAGACTCTTAGATGAAATGAGTTATATGGGAAGTTTAGTAAGTTTGAATTCTGGATTCAGGATTTTTCGTTTATTGGATATATTGTCTATAAGGATGGAATCTATATTGGTCATTCAAAGGAAATGGCAATCCAATAATGTCCAGCACTAATGAGTATAACTGAGTTACGCAGTTTTATTAGTTTATCAAGTTATTATAGGCACTTCGTTCGGAATTTTTCCCGATTGGATAACCCATTAACCAAACTCACACGTAAAGGGTTACATTTTGTTGGAAAAAAGAGTGTGAATAATGTTTTGAATAATTGAATAAAATACTATTCAATGCTTATATATTGACTCTACCATCGGGGAATGATGGGTTTGCTATTTATAGTTATACTTCAAAGAAAGGACTTGGTTGTGTCCTTAGGCAGAATGATAGAGTTATTGTTTATGCATCACAATAGCTAAAAAATCATGAACAAAACTATCCTGCTCATGATCTTGGGTTAGCAACCATAATCATTGCTTTGAAGATATAGAGACATTATCTCTATGGTGAAAATGTGAGATATATTCCGATCACAAGAGTTTGAAGTATATTTTCTCACAGAAAGAACTCAACATGAGGCATATATGATGGCTTGAACTACTCAAGGATTATGATTTCAATATACTCTACCACCCGGGGAAGGAAAATAAGGTGGGTTATGCTTTGAGCAGAAAGGATGATGGAGTTTGGAACAAGATAAGAGTTGAAAGGGATCATAAATTCATGGATCTAGTTAATATGGATATGGGAATAGTTATGGAAGGTGAAACATTAATACATTTTCTAATGGTTTCCAAACCATATTGACTAGAAAGGATAAAAAGTTCTTAGACTGATGATAAGATGTTTCAAAAGAAAATTAATGTTGTGAATGATGGTAGATTGATTGACATCATATATGAAGATGGAATTTTAAAATTCGGGAAAAGGCTTTGTATTCCTGGCATACTTGATCTAAAAAAGGAATTATTGGATGATCCTCATAGATCTAATTTCTCTATACACCCTAGCATAACTATGATATATATATAATTGAAGGAACATTTATGGTGGGACAACATGAACAGGGAGATTGCTGATTATGGGTCAAGATGTTTGGTTTTTCAACAGGTTAGGGCTTGAAGAAAACATCCTGAAGGAGTCTTGTAACCTCTTCCCATACCTGAGAAGAAATGGGATGATATTACAATGGAATTTGTCATGGAACTACCAAAGACTCATAAAATTAATGATAAAATGTGTGTCAATGTTGATCTTCTTACCAAGTCAGAATGTTTTCATACTATAAGAGAAGATTTACCCCTTTAACATTTAACAAGACTATATATTAATGAATTTGTAAGACTTCATGGTGTACCCTTATCGAATGTTTTTTATCATGATACCCATTTCACATCAAGATTCTGGAAAAGTATTCAGAAATCCCTAGATACTAAGCTTCATTTGAGCACTGGCTACCACCCTCAAAATAATGGACAATCAGAACAGACTATTCAATCCTTAGAAGAAATGTTGAGATCTTTATAACTTGACTTTTAGGGTATGTGGGATTAATATTTACCTCTGGTAGAATTTTATTATAAAAATAGATTCCATTTATGTATTTAGATGGCACCATATGAAGCGTTATATTGAAAGAGATGTCGCAAACCAACTTATTGGGATGATGTTGGTGAAAGAAAACTCATAGGCCCAGAACATGTTGAGGAAACAATGGAAAAGATGACTATTATCCAAACCTAAAACAAAGTATCTCAATGTAGGTAAAAGAGAAATTTCGATAACGAAATGAAGGATTTGGAATTTTAAGTTGGAGATCATGTTTTCTTGAAGGTATCTCCATGGAAGGGTGTTGTACGATTTGGTAATAAGGTTAAATTAAGTCCCAATTACATCAAACATTTTGAATTTCTTGAACGAATTAGTGTTGTAGCATACCATTTGGAAATGCCTCCAAGTATCTATAAAATTCATGATGTATTGCACGTATCACTATTGAGAAAATACATGCACGACCCCAAATATGTACTCACCTATGAAGAAATAGAACTGGAACCTGATCTGTCTTATTGTGAAGAGACTTCCAAGATTCCTGATACCACAGAACATGTTTTGAGAAACTGGACGAATCATTTGATAAAATTTTTATGGAGAATCCATAATATGGAAGATGCAACGTGGAATCATGAGGAAATTATGATGAAGAACAACCCAAATCCTTTTATGCAGTAGTATTCTAGAAATTTAGAGGATGAATTTATTTGAAAGTGGGATGAATGTAGCACCCCTTGCTTCCACGATATGTTTCTCTTTGAGTAATGTAATAGCATGCGATATATGCAACTTCGACTATGACCAATCAAACTAGCCGTAATGAATAGTAATACCCACTTTTTAAACTTTTTAAATCTCATTTTTCAAAATGGACTTCATTTTTGGATTGGGAATATCAAAATTAGCATAGGGTGATTTTTTTTTGTATTTTTCTGAAAACATTCAATTTTTGATAAATAGTGAAAACACTACATTATTGTTTAAAACATTATTTTTATTGAAATAATAAGTTATTTTATTTAAATTTATTCTAGGTCAAAATATATAAAAAATTCCTATATATGTTCAATGTAATTTGTTGGATTCATTTTATAATAAGATTATAAATATAAAATTTTATTGAACTTTTAACATCTTTTACCCACCTTCTAGGCACATTTTGGAAATTTTCATAAACCACAATTTTACCGCTTTTGTGAATTGAATTTCCAAATTCCAAGAGACACAGCTGACATTAGTATGTACAATTTAGTTCAATAGGATGAAAATAATTTTTTGTGAATAGTAACTTTTGAATTTTATTTACCACAGTTAAAAGTAAATAGGGTAATTAAAGGTAAAAATTATATTATAATTACACTAAAACATGTCCTAATTCTATTTGATAAGTTTATTTTGACCAAAATCAGCCTTAGTAATAACATATGATCCTTTCTGTCCACTTGGATTAGATTAGGACATTTATTATTTTTTATTTAAAGAAGAGTTAAAAGTGTTAAATTCAAAATTTAATAACTAAAACATTTTTAATATAGGGTTATACATAAGATAAATTCATCTATAAATATTAATTAGAAATATAAAAATATTTCCTACATAATGGTATTTTATTTACAATTTTTAGACATTAAATAAATAAGTTTATTTATGACACAATGATGATGTATTAATACTTTATTATTGAATTATTAAAATAAATGATATTATAAATATTAATATAATAGTAAATTGAGACATTTGATATATTCCATGAATTTTATAGGTTAATATGACATGTTAGGGTTGATTAAATAAATATTTTTTAAGTGATAAAGTTTCAATGTCTTTCACAAAAAAAATACTAAATATTGTCAAAAGTGACATAAATGGGGTTTTAAAATAAATACTATATTATTAATTGATAAAACATTCCTAAAAATATAAGGTTTGGGGAAAAAAATTATATAAGTATATATATCAATAATGAACAACTTTGGTTTTTTTGGCTTTTATAGTATGTTTATTATCCATTTATTATAATAATAAAAGAATACGTGGTAAAAGTTAAACTATTTAACTGAGAGGTAAATCTAAAACATATGGTTAATATGGTGATCTAAACCTATCTAAAACCTATTGGTTGAAATTTTTTCAACCTGGAACGACCATATCCTTGAAATAAATCCTTTTGGATCCATTATAAACCAAAAATTTTTGTATAATAAAAAACTATTTCATGGTTTGCCTAAAGTGAGACTCACCTCTCTTATAAAAGGGTATTTCCCCTTCTATCAAAATCACACCTCCAATTACATTTCGATTAGCCAAACCCTACTCAAATATCCTCCCAACTAGACTCACTAAAACCTAGATTCATTACTTTGATCATAATCCATCCTAAGTATCCCTTTTTATCAAATCAAAAGGAAGCACCAGAAGAAGAGGTAATAATTTCATCACCTCTTTCAAAGTTATTTTCTTCTTCCACTTCTTCTGTCAGTGTTTTTTCCATACTAAAATAATAACTCTAGTACATTATACTTATTGTGATTTTATTATAAATATGGTACAACTATATTCATTATAATATCTATCATATGAATGACAAAGCCACCATACGTGCATACGTATGGATTACCGTCTCCATGTCGTGGTGTAGTTTTTTATTCAACACTTCATTTTTTGGATGGGTATAATAATGAGTATAATTGATGTAAATAATAAATAAAACATAATAATGATTCTGTATATATTATAAACCATATAATTACATACTATTTCACTATTGATATAATGATATTGTTTCTCGTGCGTACGTACGGATTACCGACTCCAAGAATGCGATAAGATTCATTCCCCATCATAATAAATCAAGAATAAATTTTATTTTATCATTAAAAATAATTTTTAAGGACTTAATATCATTCTTTATATGAATAAAATATATCCTATCCATAACAAACACGACTTACGTAACTAAACTTATAAATGAAAACAAACCAGTTAACACCCAAAACAATGATACTACTGAAATATTATTAAAAAAAATTATTAGAAGATCATATATGATATCACATTTTTTATGTGTTTATTGTATAATTTAATAACAATGATTTAAATATTATACAAGAAGTAAAATTACTCTCAACTAGGGAAAATATCAAGGTAAGGGTTAATTCCACAATCTCTTCACTATTCGAGGTTGTTTATACGTGAGTATCTATTATGAACCCTTTGTTATCCACATCTGTGTTTCTTAAAAATGTATTTCAATTTTATTTAATATTTACTAGACTATGGGTTAAATTCATTTATACCCTTTTTTTACTTTTCATAAAATTATTACAAAAGAACCATTTCGTTGTTTTCCAAACAAGGTCCTTTAATACCTTTTTGAAAAAATTATGAAAAGAATGTTTTTAACTTATACGGCTAGTGCGGCTATTTTCCACCATTATAACACCTTAGAAGCATCCATTACAATCTTAAGAAAATATTTTCAAAATAAATATTTTCTTTTATAATTATGTGACTTTTAAATTATTTCAAAATAGAAACATATATTTCTCTCAAATAATTTTGATTTCATCTATGTCAAAATCCTTTGATAGATTTTAAAATTGTTTGAAGTTGATTTATTATGATACAATCTTCCATATTTTATTGATGGTTTTGTGATATTTTTGACTATGGATGTGTTATTTTTATACCATTCATGGTTTATAGTTATGCTATTAACCTTTCGTATGGTAGTTTTAATATGAATGTTTAGGTTATGTTTCAACATTTTCATATGAGGAATGAATTAGACTTAGTAAGTGATGGGAGGAGCCCGCTATATCTCCTCAATGAATCAGTAGGATCCATGAGACAAACAAGTGTCTTGGCACAAGGCCTTGACAAAATATTATTTGTAGTATTGGCACGATGACTTGAATATGTGGTTATGATGTCCAGTATTATGCATTCCATCATTATGAAATTAGCTATTGATATTACATGTAGTTATTCGACTAGTACAAGATCCTTGTAAATATGTAAATGGCATTATTTTATTTATCATTTCCATATTATGCTTAATTTTAAGTTTAAAAGTCTTGTGTTTTAGTCATAACATTGCCTTAAATGTTAATGCTTATTTATAAAAGTTTCTTTTCTATTTTTATCCTTACTGAGAATCTCAGATCACCGCTTTATTATGTTTTATTTTTCCCAGGATGTGAAGAAGTATATTATGAATGAACTATAGGGATATCCTAAGGTATATGAGTGTTTTATTTATATAAACAATGTTTTTTTTCAATTCATAATGTAATGTAAAACTTATGTATGTATCTAGTACTTCCAAGGATACTAAACTGATCATACTTTTAGGACATGATTCCCTGTATCATGCCAATGTTCTATAATAATGCACTAAATCTAGGTAACTAGTGTCAGGGGAATTACCAAAGGAATCATATAAGCACACATACAATAAATTTTTAAAATAAATTGTGCTTTTAAAATGAGGAAGAGAATTAATATCTATTCATCAGACATAAATTTTCCTTAAAAAAATTTATAATACCATTAATATTTTTTTTAAATAAGCACTTAATATCATGAATAAATGTTTCATATAAAAGTGGAAAAATATATAACCATTCACCTTAGGTCATTGAACCATTAATACATGATGTGAATCCACACATAATAAAGTATGAAAATATCTATAATCATAAACCAATGCCTAAAAATATCTATATCAATTAAATTTTAGTAGAATAAACCATAGGCTTCCATGGTTTCATGGTAGAGATAAAAACATGATATATGGAAGAATAAACCCAAGTAAGAGTATAGGAATAACTTACTTGATGATTCCACTGAATATCCGTAGATAAATCCCATAAAAATATACTCCACAAGAGAGGGTGTTTGTGGAAGGGAGGAGGAGCTATGGTTGAGTGGAAGTGAGAATAAAGGGTTATAAAATTTAATTCAAGTAAGGAAAAATTAATAATTTCAGATTGTTAATAATTTAGAGGAGACACATGTTTTGGATTCAGGTTTTTCTAAACCATGATCCAACCATGTGGGTGGCATAGTATCCACAAGGGAAAGATTCATGTTTTGGCATCTTGGTTTGGGAAACAATATTCCAACCATGAAAATCACTTATGATACAAAACTGCAGGTTTTTTTCAGGCTTATTACATAGTTAGTACTAACCATGACCCATCCATGTGAGACACATTTACCCGCATTTTCAAACAAAAATCAAACAAAAATTCTTGAAAATGAAATGTAAGTGTAAAAAAAATAGATTTCATTCCTAAAAAAGATTTTGTGGGTATGATGATTTTACCCACCATATCACTTCACCCCAAAAGTAAACCAAAAATTTGATTTGAAAATAAATTAGGCCATTTCTCCCTTATATGAAATTTTTTCTTCCACATCTCATGAGAGTCAGGTTCATATTGCTACAATAGCTAAACAAGTCAAATGAAATTTCCATGTATAACTTTATCATGAGTTTCCATGATTCATATTGGTCATTCAATGGCTGACAGATCCAAATGCAATTTAATGTATTCCCAATTAATTACATGGTATGGATCAAGTTTATACTTCTTTAATTGAGATATTTATTAAAAATTATGGACCATCATTAACTATGGAATAAATTACAAATGATAAGAAAACATTCTGATCCTACCTGTGACCACAAAGGGCCCCATAGAACCTGAAGAATGATTTCCCTATCTCTCAAGTCAATAATGACCCAATAAATGTGTCCCCATTAAGAAAACATAATCTCCAACCAAAGATTCGAAGGGATGACCCCAATGATCAATATAATACTTGTGATGAATCTGATTTATCACCAACCATTACTAAATAATTTTAATCTTTGATGATGTCTCTTCTATGAAGCTCTGTTTCAATAAAGAATTAAAACTCACCTCGGACCAGCAGATGGAATAATAGCATAGATAACCAAATAATTTCTTAAAAGGATCTATCGTGTTTAATGATTTGTAACTATTATTATAATATAATTCATGTTAGGTGGGTATCCCATAAACTGTATAAGTCCAAAATGAAGACATGAATTATATCATATAAAATCTAAATAACCCACTTTTTCTAACCATTGATTCATGGAATTTAGGACATTATCATATTTACCTATCACATACAAGTGTTTTAATACATAAATATTACATCTTATTAGTAGAATATTTATTATATGACATTGTGATCCACACCATTATCAGATAGGATTAGTATATTTGGATACTAGATACATAAATAAATTATTTAGACAAAATCATCATCATCTCTCATAATGTTTTCCCAATTTTTACCCTTCTTGAAAAAACATACATAAAACAAAAGTTCATAACCTGAGGAAATGAAACCTAAGAAAGGATGAATTTAGATGCTCAGTAAAGGTAGAATTAGGAGATATCAATTCATTATCATATGAAATCATAAGATAAGGATAAGGGTGAGATATCGTGAAAATAATTTACAAAATTCATGTAAGATTTGGTGTCCTAGAACCAACTAGTTGTAATTTGCTTACATGGATATTTAATGTATTTAAATATTAAAAATCTTATTACATATTGTTTATTGTTTTTCATGACTATGATGTAATAATGTCCTAAAGTATTTGTTGCATTGATAAGATCATGACAGTTCCCCGCTATGATGAGAACCTTGAAATGATATAACAATATTCTTAAATATAGTTCAATAGTTGGATGCAACACTATGAAGGGAAACATAGCACGTATACCATCATGTTTGAGTACTTGTAATAAGATGATACTTCCCCTCATTATGTTCACACTTGGTAATCTCCAAGACAGGAGGTTATGAGAACATACCTGCCAGTGGGAATTCTGCATGTTTTGGTCTCATTGAATATGTCTATCTGCGAGCATGCGTAATGATCCTTAGAATTTATGATTATTATTAATACATGTCATGACTCATGTAGTATGATTTACTGAAAAAAATCATCACACAGACATTTGACGGGAAGTAGGGTACATTGGGTGCATCAGGAGTGGCATGTTATTAATGGGTAAGTTGAGGAAGGATTTTTTCCTTCTATTTATAGAAGTTGTTATCTCATCCCTTGGATTTAAATAGGACCATCTCCTGAAATTCAATGGGCATGGTGTAATGATGTGTTTATTTTAGGTAGTCAAATAATGACGTATAAAGTATATTGGTAGATGACACTATCATGACACCTGGATGATGAGATATTGGAAAAAAGGTATTATATTACATAGTGAGCTTTCATATGTGGATGTCATTGTTGCAACTTTATGTTCATTCTCTTAGGTACCTTGACCCATTTCTAGATAATACTCTTGGACTTTAGGAAAGACTTCCAAAATTCCAACAAGAGAGAATCCTAGAGTGTCACACACTAAATGTTTTTGGTGGTCTTGGTTAAATTCTGTTTGAATTTAATTAATGAAATAAATATTATTCTCAAGACTATGGAATAATTTTATTCAAGTTAATGTGACCGCATAAATTAAATAGAATATATTTATTTATTTTACTGTACATTCAATAAATATTTATTTACTAGTTTGTAAATAAAGTATTAATTTAAGAGAATAATTTATTTATTTATTTATTCGGGTGTTCAATAAGTGGAAGTGGAGTTCAATCATACCATGGCCGGTCCGGTAGTAAAATAATTATTTGAAATATTGTAAATAATTATTAGTTGGAATAAGTTAAAATAACAATGACACCGATATTATTTTTTGATGCGGAATTTTATTCATAATCTTGTTTTGCACAAGTTGGCGCACCATAAATAATTATACGATATTATTTTTATGAGCATGGGTTTTCTCTAAGTTCATGAATGTATTTAATTGCTGTTATGCAATTAAATATGGTAACTGAAGTTCCATGAATATAAATAGACAAGTATTTCTATTGTTCCATTGCGAACACACAGCACACTTGGTGAATTGAGATTTGATGAGCTAAACAATTTCTCTCTCAAACCCTCTTCCCGACCCTCTCAAGAACGAGAGACGTTCTTTATGTTTGAAGAACAAGCGATCAAGAATGTCTGAAAAAAGACGCTCGCTTCACCGCGCTAGCACCCAGAGAACGAGTGGTGTCGATCAGAGGCCATCAGAGCACGTGTGGATCACCGCTATAGGGATTATAGTTTGGATCCTCTCAAGAACAACGAGATAATCTAGAAGGGTTATTCCAAACGATCAATATCATCAATGTAGAAAATATCGAAGATCTAGGTATTATTTTGTTTATGAAATTAATTAAATTAATTATAAACATGATGTGTAAGATCCTCTCTAAATGTTTCAGGCCTCTTCCCTCTTTATCTAAATATTTGATTCTGTTCTATGAAGACTGGCGTTCATCGTTATATTGACCCCGAAATAATCATTGATCATGGTAAAGAATTAAAGTTGGGTGTCGGTCCAACTGCGCTTCCGCTACGCCCAAATCCTACAAGTGGTATTATAGTGGTTAAATCATATTTTATAATTATTTAAATATTTCATTGATGATTTAAACATTTAATAATATATTTGTTTCAATTCAAGTTAATTATTCTGAAAATATGAATCTCGAGATCTGTTCCTCCTCTTTTGTTTCTCGTTCACCATATGGAAATGATCTTTTCTTTTAATTTTGATTAAAATAAAATAGATGATCTCATCCTGAGGTGCCAAAGCATCCTAGTCATACAACACCAGAAGACATGGCATGTATTTGGTATTACATGTCTTGTAGTCAAGGTTCAATGCACTAGGATTATGTGGCACATCGTTTCCAGATAACATGTCGTGTGTCCCACTAGACACGATGTGTTGTCCCTTCAGGTTAGGGATGGATCGTGAATCCCATACGTGGCTTACCCTATTGGAGACTGTGTAACGAGGAACTAAAGGTGTGTGGCCTACTAGACAGGCCATATACTCTGATGATTTTTGAAGTACACTCACACTCTGTTTCCTTAGGCATGTACTTCGAATGGATAGTGAAATATAGTACATGCCATGTAGTTGGAACTAGGAACCATGTAATCATCCAAATTATGTAGATTTATTAGAATTTATTATTATATTATACAAAATCTTGAGACATATATCATCATACATGCGTTAATCTATGGCACAACACGTGATAAGTGTTTTATATATTTGTGATTAATTTTACATTTGTGTAATTTTCATTTTTACTCATTGGGTAGTTATGAATATGAATTCACTGGGTTTCCTCCAAGGTACAAGTTATGTACAAAGATAATTTTAATTGAATTTATTTGTTTAAAATTATTATGGATGATAAACTAAAAGAAATTTTGAAAGGGGTATAAGATAAAAGGATTTATTATTTAAAGATGATAATTAACTGATTCAAGCATTATTTATCTTATAAAAGAATTATTAATGAATTTAATGCTAGTTTTATTTATGCATAAATATATTATCTTGTATTATTGACCATGAGCTAGACCAAGACCTTTGTATGTGTATGATTTCTTTTAATTTATTTATTTAAATTAAATGTGTTGTCCTGCGAGCCTTCCCATCATTAATATGTAGGTCATGAGTGCCCAAGGTTTATTTTATGTAAAACCGATTTTTACCCCTCACCAACATGTGAGCTAAAAAAGGGAATACGAAATGGATGGAACTCCAAATATAGTGGAGGCAGTTCAAGCTGGATCCGAGACGAAACCAATCCCAGAAGATACAAAGGTACATAGGTGGAAGCGGTAAACACGAATCCAAAAGGCTCAAGATGTTTCTTACCTAGGTCATGGTTAGTTTATCAACTATTAGATAAACTAACCATTAGAAAATATCATGATAATTTTATTTATTATATTTATTTTTGTCGCATGGTTTATCATTATGGATGTGTTGTCACAATCACATAATTAATGAATTAAACAAGAATGCAAGATATAACTAAAATAAACTAGACCTATGAACAAATAATATGAAGACTTGGTTAATCACTTAAGTAAGTTTCACTTAATATTAAAAATCATGTGATAATGATAATAAACAATTCATGCATAAGAGATAAAAATCCTTCAAATAAAATATTAAGTCAGACCATGCCTTATGCTACTTTATTAATAGGATAATTCAATAAAATTATGTGTTTGACCAACCCTTGTTGGGACACATACTTTTATACAGGAATCCCTAATGAAAGGTTTCGTGTTGACTTAACCATATTACATCAAGATAAGTATCCCTTACTAGAGTTGTTGTAATATTGGAGGCAAGAGTTGAGGAAATCAAAATTCATGATTTTAGGATTGGAGAATCTACTTAACAGATCCAGGAGCTACAAGGCAGCTGTGGGAAAAGACCTTCCTACCTAAATACCTTCTAATAGCTTGACCAACATTTTTTGGGTTTATGTGAAGGGAAATATAGATCCTTTACACTATAATGTCATGGAAAATGGAAATTCCTAGTTCAATGGGGAGGGCCATTGGGACTTCATAATATAGTGGGATACTTAATAAAACATTTATTATTTCTCATAAAATGTAATTAATTAAGTACTAATGATCTACTATTTTAATTATAGAATGAAAATGAAAAGCCTGTCAACTACACTATCCCTGCGATTAATTCTGGATAAAGACAACATCCTCACCAGAAGTAACTTCCAAGAATGGTTTAGAGGCCTTATGGTTATCCTATTCCATGAATAGAAGTCTTACGTGATGGAGTCAGTATTACCTGATCCACCTTCAAAAGAGGAAAGTGATGATGATTTCCTGTTCTATGAGAAACATATTAACGACACAGTCAACATTAAATGTTTGATGCTATCATCAATGTCTATTGAGCTCATGAAGTCTCAAGAAAACATGGATTCTTATAGCATGCTCAAGCACCTCTATTGTCTTTATGAGGAGAGAGAAAGATAGGAAGGGTTTGAGATCATTAAGGCACTATTTTAGAGTAATCATGGAGAAGGTGCCCCAACTGGGCGTCATTTAGTCAAGCTCATTGGCTACATTGAGTGCTTGGAGGTTCTAGGGTTTAAACTCCTCAAAGAACTGGGCACCGATCTTATTCTCACATCACTTCCTCAGATCTTCCCTATTTTTTTTGTCAATTTCAATATGAAAAACATGGAGGAGTCTCTATATGATCTTCTTATCCTCATTCTCCAAGTGGACAAATATTTTAAGTGAAAAATTTCTTATGTCCTTATGGTGAATAATAGGAATGGAAGGAAAAGTGATTTAATCCCAAAGCATCTTCACGACCTTCCATGAAAAGTGAGATCAAAGGGGAGGCAGTGGAATAAGAGGATGTTTGTTTTTCATGTGGAAAAAGGGGCCACTGGAAGAAGAACTGAACCCATCCTAAGAAGAAAGGGGAATATTTTATTGCATTTTTATCAAATGTAATCTATCTATTTCCAGAAATTGGGTATTAGATACATCTTGTGGTGCTCACATATATATCCAAATATATGGACCAAGTAGATTAAGGAAGATTGACTGAGGGGAGGTAGATCTACGAGCATCTAACAGAGCCAAGATTATTACTGTAGTGGACAAGGACTACCACCTCACGTTTCCAACTGGGATGATCTTGGTGTTAAATGGTTGTTATTATGTGTCGTCTATTACTAAATACATTATTTTTGTATCCATATTAGATACATATGATTTTTTTTCAAGTTTATAAATTAATTTTTCTTCTTTTACATAGATAGAATTTGTTTTGGTAGGGAACATTTATACAATGGTCTTTAAATGCTGAATTACACAAACCAAGTAATGGAAATCGATAACAATGATACTTCACATGACTCATACCACACCCAACATTGGGATCACCAGATAGGTCATGTAAATGAGAAACACTTGACAAAGGTACATATGATGGATATTTAGATTCTTTCAAACTAAAACCACTTGGTGTATGCCATGCATGTTTACAAGGCAAAACAACCAAAGCCACATTTAGTGGGAAAGGTGAAATGGCAAAAGAACTTCTTGAATTGGTTCATACCTATGTGTGTAAACACTTTCTAGTGAAAGCAAGGGGACGGTACTCATACTTAATATCTTTTATTGATGTTTATAGTAGATATGGATATGTCTACTTAATGAGGTATAAGTCGGATCCTTTTTATAAGTTCATATAATAAAACAATGTAGTTGAGAACCAATTTGGTAAGACTATTAAGAAAATATACTCAGACTGAGGTGAAGAATATATTAATCAAGACTTCATTGATTACTTATGGATATTTGGGATCCTATCCCAAGTCACTTCTCTATACACGCCCCAATGGAATGGTGTGAGTGAAAGGATGAACCACTCCCTATTGGACATAGTGAGATCAATGATGATTCATCCAAGTCTTCTATTATCCTTTGGTTGATATATGTTACAAACAGCGGCACACATACAAAACCAAGTACCAAATAAATCAAATAATGGTATTCTATACAAGTTCTAGAGTGGAATAAAAGCCATGTTATTTAATTTACATGTGTTGGTAGAAAATCATTTGAAAAGTCCTATTTAGGTAACAAAATCAAACCCTGAGGCACAAAGTGTACCTTTATAGGATACCTTAAGAAAACAAGGGGATATTACCTCTACAACAACTCAGAAAAAGGGTATAGTGGCAAGTCCTACCATATTCCTTGAGAGGTAGAACATCTGCCTGTGATATAGTGGGAGAAAGATATACTTCGAGGAAGTCGAGGCTCAAGGTACACAGGAGTTGGTACATGAACAAATTCCACAAAGCCATGTGGAAGAAGAATATGTTCTAGAGACACAAGTACTGTGTAAGAGTATAAGAAAGGTTAGAGAACTAGAACGGTATGGTTTTCTAGTTACCATGTATGGTGACTCATTATTAGTTGATAATAACGATCTTCTAACCAACAAATAAGCAGTATGTGGCACAGACATTGCCAAGTGGCAAGAAGAATTGAATTCTGAAAGGAATTCCATGTATCAAAACCATGTCTATATTATGGTAGATCCTCCAGTCGATGTAAATCCTATTGGTTACAAATGGGTATTCAAGAAGAAACTAGACATGGAAGGATAAGTCAATCCCTATAAGTCCCGATTAGAAGTAAAATGGTTTAAACAACGTCAAGGAATTGACAACGATGAATCCTTTTCACCAGTTTCAATGCGGAAATCCATCATAATTCTACATGACATTTCAGCTTACCATGACTATGAGATTTGAAAAATGGATGTCAAAACATCCTTATTTAAATGGAACCTTAAAGAAGATGTCTATGTGACACAACATGAAGGGTTTGTGACTCCAAAGGATGTTAATATGATATGAAAGTTAAAGAAATCCATTTATGGATTAATGCAAGGATCCAGGTCATGGAAAATTTTTTTTGATGAAGCCATAATAGAATTTGGTTTCATCAATAATGAATGTGAGACTTGTGTCTCCATACTAATTAGTGGGAGTGAAGTCATTTTTTAATAGTATATATTGATGACATATTACTTAATGGAAATGATATACGAGTCTTATAGTATTTTAAGGCATGGTGGAATTAATGATTCTCCATAAAGGACATGGTAAATGAATCATATATTCTTGGGATCAGGATTCACCATGATAGATCCAAGATATTGTTGGGTCTAAATAAAAGTACAGACATTGATAAGATACTGAAGAGATTTAGTATGGAACAGTCTGAGAGGGGATTTTTTCCAGCGTCAGTGGCATACATCTTTCCAAGAAAATTCATCCTCAGACACATGAGGAAAGAATGATAATGAAAAATACTCCATATGAATCAATGATTGGGTCAGTCATGTATCCCATGCTATGTACTAGGCTAGATGTCGCCTATGCATTAAGTGTGGTAGGAAGATATCATGCTGACCCAGGTGAGCGCCATTGGATGGCAGTCAAGATAATCTTAATGTATTTGAGGAATACTAAGGACATGTTCTTGGTTTATGGAGGATATGAGGAACTAATTATTATAGGATATGTAGATTCTAGTTTCTAGACTGATCAATATGACATGAAGTTTAAAACGGGTTACATATTCACTTTGAATGGAGGTGCAATGAGCTGGAAGAGCTCAAAGCAGAGTTTGGTCACTGATTCTATAGTAGAGTATGAGTATATCACAGCTTCTGAGGTAGGTAATGAAGAATTATGGATGTGAAGATTCATCCAGGATATAAATGTGATACCTAGAAGTAAAGATAACATCACATTGTACTGTGATAATAGTGCAATGGTGGCCCTTGAAAAATAGCCAAGGTCACATCAGCGGACGAAGCACATACTTCATAAGTATCATATCTTGGTGGATTTTTCTCAAAGAGGTGATTTTGAAGTGACTATTATATCCATGGAAGAAAACGTGCTGGACCCCTTTACTAAATCCTTGACTCAGTAGAAACATGATCACCATGTGAGGTGTAGCGGACTGAAAGTCATAGGCAGTTATCTCTAGTCCAAGTGGGAGTTTGTAAGAGTTGGTGTCCTAGAACCAACTAGTTGTACTTTTATTACATATATATTTAATGTATGTAAATATTCAACTTCTTATTACATATTTTTCATTGTTCTGTATGACTATGATGTAATAATGTCCTAGAGTATTTGTTGCATTGATAAGGTCATGGAAGTTCTCTACTATGAAGTGAACCTTGAAATTATATAACAATATTCTTAAATATAGTTATACAGTTGTATGACATGGTATAAAGGACCACATATCATGCCGACCATCAGGTGTGAGTACTCGTAATCATCTGAGACTCCCCCTCATGAAGTTCGCACTTGGTAATCTCCGAGACAAGAGATTATGAGAATAGACCTGCCAGTAGGAATTCTGCATGTTTTGGTGTCATCAGATATTTTTATCTG
This sequence comes from Viscum album, assembly GCA_963277665.1. Classification (NCBI taxonomy): domain Eukaryota; kingdom Viridiplantae; phylum Streptophyta; class Magnoliopsida; order Santalales; family Viscaceae; genus Viscum; species Viscum album. Next base: position 1,316,458,654 of record OY728119.1, on the reverse strand, counting down.
CGAGCATGTGTAAAGATCCTTATACTTTAAGAAAATCATTAATACATGTCACAACTTGTCCACATTGATTTAATGACAAAAACTGTCACACAAACAGTTGGCAGGAAGTAGTGTATGTTGGGTGTGTCACGAGTGGCATGTTATTAATGGATAAGTCGAGGAAGGATTTGTACCTTCCATTTATGGAAGTTGTTATCTCATCTCTTTGATTGAAATATAATATTCGCACGAAATTCCATGTCCCTGGTGTAACGATGATCTTATTTCTGGTAGTCATAGAATGATGTATCAAGTATAAAGTTTTATGACACTATCACGAAACCTGCTTGATGAGATATTGAGACAAAGGAATTATATTACACAGCAGGAATTCATATGTGGATTTCATTGTTGATACTTTATATTCTTTATCTTGGGTGGCATGACTCGTTTCTAGACAACACTCTTGGAATTTAGGCATGCCCGCCTAATGACAACAAGAAATAATCCTAGAGGGTCACACACTATGTTCTTTTGGTGGTCTCTATTAAATTCTATTTGAATTCAATTATTTAAATAAATATTATTCTTAAGAATGTAGAAAAATTTTATTCAAATTATGATAATAGCATAAATTAAATAAAATATATTTATTTATTTTATTCAACATTTAATAAATATTTATTCACTAGTTTATAAATAAAATATTTTTAAGAAAATAAATTATCTATTTATTTATTCAGGTGTTCAATAAATGGAAGTGGAGTTTGAGCGGACCAAGGCCAGTCCAGTAGTAAAATAATTATTTTCAAGATAGTAAATAATTATTTGTTGGAACCAGTTAAAATAATAATGATGCTGCTATTATTTTGTGGCATATAATTTTATTCATAATTCGGTTTTGTGCATGTTGGAACACCATAAATAATGATGCGGTATTATTATTATGAGAAAGGGTTTTCTCTAAGTTCATAAATCTATTTAATTGTGTTTGTGCTATTAAATATTGTAACTGATGTTTTATGAATATAAATAGAAAAGTATATCTATTGTGTCATTACGAACACACCACACGCTTGATGAATTGAGAATTATTGAGCTAAAAAATTTCTCTCTCAAATCCTCTTCCCGCCCCTCTCAAGAATGAGAGACTTTCTTCAAGGACGAAGAACAAGCAATCAAGAATGACCAAAACAAGACACTCGCATCACCATGATAGCACCCGGAGAACGAGTGGTATTGATCAGAGGACATCAGAGCACATGTGGATCACCACTAGAGGGATTCTATTTTGGATCCTCCTAAGCACAAAGAGATAATTTGGAAGGGTCATTTCGAATTATCAACATCTTCAACGAAGAAAATACCAAAGATCTAGGTATTCTTTTCAATTATGAAATTATTTAAATTAATTATAAACAAGATGTGCAAGATCCTCTCTAATGGTTTCTGGAATCTTCCCTCTTTATCTATATCATTGATTCTATTATGTGGAGACTAGTGTTCATCATCATATTGATCCCAGAATATTCATTGATCATTGTAAAAAATTAAAGTTGGGTGTCGGCCCAAATGTGCTCTTGCTGCGCACAGAACCTACAGTTCATACCCAATATATAAAAGATCATAAACATTATTTATGGCATAAAGAAAAATATTTCCAAAATAAATTAATCAGAAAAGTAATAATTATTTATAAATCAATCATGGACCATAATTTCATGACATAAAATTGTGGCACCATCATAGGTATAAAAACCATTTCATTTGTCAAGGTTTTCTACCGTGACCATAAAATCATAGTGGATTATGAATAATTACCTCTTTCCCATTGTGGATTAAACAAATTTACTTGTTTCACATAGTTTATCACACCCATTTACTTATTTCCCATAGTTGATCAAGAACATTGACTTGTTTCCAATAGTTATCTAATGAGATATAAGAATTTTCCCAATTCATTGGAGAAAAATATATTTACAGGACCACCAATAACATAATTAAAACTATACTATATGTGACACAAGATCATAAATCATTCATCATATCATTATATCATAACACTTCCAAAGAAAAAGGGTTTCATGAACATTTCATAATTCCAGAATAGAATAACCCATGAAAAATAAATGGGTTTCATAAACATATCATACTAATAATAATAAAACATATAGAGAATGAATATGGATATTATCATTAGATAAAATCCCTATTAAATCATAATTAATATCAATTGATGTTATAAAATAAGAAAATTCTTTTAAAAAAATCACTGAAATATTTTTTGAAGAAAATAACATTTTCACATTGTAATAAATTATTTAAAAAATAAAAAATAAAAAAATATAATGTAACATATTATTAGTGAAATGAACCGTGAAAACTTGTAATGGAATCTTCAAAGAAATGAGTGATCAAGAGGGTGGTAAATTTTGATCATGCCATATAAGTTAAAATAAATCATTCCTTTCAATCTTTCATAAAAAGTCAAAAAGTATCACTTTTGAAAAATGTTAGAAAGATTCATTTGAATATCTTTTATAGAAAGTAAAAAATTGTTAAAAATTAATTTAAATAATCATGTGATAATATTAAATCATTTTTTAAAAAAAATTATAGAAAACATAGACGTGGAAGAAAAAAGGATTTTTGACTTAATAGTAAAACATAATCAGTTTTCCATAAAAACACTATTTCGATCTATTGAGTACATAAAGCGAGGAAATAAAAGAAAAATGAATTATTAAAATTTAACAATAGGATAATAAAATAATAAATATATTTATCATGTAATTATTATATAATTTACTCAATGTAAATTCAACTATAAATAATTCTGATTAAAATAAAATTAAAACATAACTTCCTTACCTTAAGTCTTGTATTTCTACATACACGCTCCAACGTACTATATAATAAATCTAGATTTATTTTACATGTATTAAAAAATTATAATAATATATATAATATCATATATTATTTACTTATGACATCTTATCACCCGTTTATTATCAATTTGTTAGTAAAATCACTATTTTGGGTGATAAATGCATCATTTTTCATGCATATTTCGGCTCAGAAATCCTGGTCCTTTTTCAATGATCATGATACTATAATATCTATAATTTTAATTATTATATGAATTTAATATATCTTAATTATATATATATATATATTCATCCACAAAAGTCAGATATAGAAAAATGAATTACATCGTTCATGGAGATGGTATGTTGTACGTACACATGAATATTGCTTTCACATTTCAAAAGATAAAAAAGGGTGAATAAATATTAACCTCTGAAAAATCATAATTATATAATATATATCATATATATTCATAAAATATATCCTTACTATTATCCATGTAAAATTGAAATTAAAAACGAATCACATCACTTCATAGAGGTGGTAGTCGACATGTATGCATGATCGACGTTATCATTTTCCAATGGATTAGAATGTAAGAAGGTAAATATTATATTATTATTTAAAAGGAAAATTTATTTCTTAAATATAATATATAAACAAAAAACACATCATAAAACCCATCCATAATATATGGTGATGAAAAATGAATTGTATCACTATATGGAGACGATTAGTCAAACACAAGCACGTGTGACACATTCAATTATAATTTGATGTGAAAGAGGGTGAATAATTGTAGTTTAATGATAATAATGATAATTAACTATATTTAGGATACTTAATTTATTATTTTATGAAAATTACTATATATTTAAATATGGTATAATAATAATTAAAAAAAGTGATTAGTTAAAGCGATCACCTCTTCTTTAAAAGAACATATTTAAATCATCTCTTATGGATCGTAGAATGGATTTTGGGAATACCAAAACATATATAATCTGTATATTATAATATAATTTTAAATTTTCTTTCAATATATAAGGATTAATGTGGTGTAATGAAGATAAAAGGTAGGTTCCCTTTTATATGTGATGGGATGGTTACTCTTGGAATTTATTAAAATATTAAAATATAATGAATGTATAATGAATAAAAATGATATAAAATGGGAATATATTTGAAGATAAGGTATTATTTGGTTTAAATACAATCAAAAAAACAAAATTTGTAAAGGTTTTATTTGTTTTATATACATTATCTTTTGTTTTAACCCCTAAATTAATCTATTTTAGCCATAACTGTGGTAATGTCTTTTTCATACATAAAGAGTTATAATTTTACATATAAGGTTAAAATTGGCTCATAAATTTACAAGGGATGAAATATTAAAATATTTCTCTTCCAATAATTTATTTTTAACTTTTTTAATATTTTTTAATAATTTGATAAATTATTATTTTAAGAAAATATCTTTAATGTCATTTGACACTACTAAATAAATTTAACTATAAAAAGACCACGACAAACATAGAATTATAATATAATCCATTTAAAAATAAATAATATGTCATATTTATCTAAAACATTCACGGAACACTATAAATCACTAAAATTATATTGCATTTAATATTTTTATATTCATTTATTTTATTTTTCTTTAAATTGAAAATATATTATATCGGTGTTGTGTAAGAATTTATGATAAATATATAATCTCTAAAAATTATATATAAATTACCTCCATGAAAATAATTTAATTAATATAATTATTACCATTAATTATCATTAATTACATTATTTTTTCCTATGTGAACATATAAGATACATTTAAAATCAAGAGAGTGACATTTTATATTTATCTTTGCTTTAAATATTATATAATTCATTTTTAGGGACAAGTTTCTCTTAAAAAACATATATTTTGTACCTATGGTGATAATTATAGAATTACATTCATTTGATAATAATTAATATAAAAAATGGTGACATTAAAACTTAGTTTCATATGAAGTTAAACTAATTTACCCTTTATCGAGGTGGTAAATTGTACCACATTTACTATTTATAATGCATAAAAATAAAAGAGAGAGATTTACCAAATTTGAACCTCTTTATTAAAAAAATGGAATCAATTTTTTATAATTAAATTTCTACAAGTAACATAAAATAATTTTAAAATAATTTCACAAAATGTGATGAAACCCATTTTTTATAAAAATACATTTTTATGTATAAAAATTGATTGTTCATATCAAATTCCTAGAAAAAACAATAGAGGACTGTTAAAAAAATAATGGATAATTAATATAAAAATTTTATTTTAATAATTCACCAATAGATATTAATTAAATTTATTAATATAAGAAAAACATTCCATTCATAAAAACAATATTTTAGAAAAAAATATCCATTATTTTCTAATGATTTATTATTATCATTTATAATTAATTAATAACCAAGGAATTAATATTATATATGTGTAATCCATATGTTTTTAATAATATTTTTATTCCCATTAATAACCTCCAATCCAGTAGCTAGGTGATAATTATCACACATTTATATCGTGGTTCATTTAAACTCAATGTTGTGTGTAACACAAGCTATTAATGAAGTAAACTTTATTTGAAGAGAAATATATTATAAAATATAAGGGAGTTATATTAATTGGGATCCCATGATATCTTGATTAATTTTCTATAAATATGAGGTTAATCAATGATCTTTATCTGGAATAATATCTGGAGGTATTAAATGTAATCTCAATTTTTCATTCACATACAACCTCACATGAACTTTTACCTTGGTGGTGTATTTAATTGAGACGAAATGGTTTGATTTACTTAGCTGATCAATCAAAAACCAAATAAAATTCTTACCCTATGTAGTATGAATTATACCAACAATACAATCCATGTATATCTCACCCCAATTATAGGTGGGTATAAGAAGAGGGAAAAGGAGACCCAGGGGATTATTATGCTCAACTGTTATGTAATGGAAAGCATAACACTGAAGCCAAATATTAGTAATGCCCCATTTTGCACAGATTCACTAATATCTATGCTTTATATAATAATACATCTTTGTTTATCTAGGGGGTATAAACCAAAAATAATAATTAAAATCCCACATTATAAACATCTTCTTATATAAAGGAACCACATGATGATTTTGAAAGAATAAAATACCCATAGAAGTTAGGGGCCACTCACTGGTGGTCTCCCAAACACAGATAGTTCACTTGATGAACTCACACATTTTATAACCAAATTATCTTAGGTTAATAAACATTAAAATATAAGGATACAAATTAAAAATGGAAATAAACACATCATATTTCTCTTATCTCTCCTCTAAATGCATCAAATCATAGATATGTATTAAAATTTATTCATCACTAGACTAATTTAGTAAATGATAGGGGAGTTTCCTACTAATGGTGTTAAGGACCAAGTTTTCCTTTCTTATAATGTTGGAAAATTAAAAATAAAATGTTAGAATATATTAAACTCACCTCCTCTATATACGTTTATTATCTTTCTACGAAAATCAATAGTTTAAACATATATAATCTGTGTATTCCATGAACTTCCTCAAAATTAGTAGTGTTTCGAACACATAAGGTAAATCTTGATAGCTGTAAGATCATGGTCATGTGTTTTGTAGTTCCTCTCATGTGTTCAAAGCATGATAGAATTATTATCCACCACATAATTTCATTGTATGATCATACAACCTATGACTACAATTAACACAACATAAAAACCACATTTCCCTAAACGACCTCTGACACAATCATGATAGGAGTTGACATCAAACACTGCTTTAACTCATCAAAATATGTTTGGAATTACATAGTCTATAAAAAAATTACTATTTTTTAAGGCTGGGTAATCATTGGTGATGTCAGTTTTGAGATATCCTTGATGAAACACTAGTACTAATCTACTAATCTCAAGAAGTTCTATATCTCAAAGACATTATTTGAATCATCCTATGGAAAAAACAATATCATCTTCTCATGATTGACATTCATTCACTATAGGAACACAAAATTCCCCAACAACATCACCTCCTCTATCCAAAATCTACACGTAGTCATATTTTTATAGAGCAAATGATCCCAAAAGATTTCCAAGAAAATCCTCAAATGTTATTCAGGTTCCAATTCAGTGTTAGATTAAACAAAAATATCATCAATGAATACCATGATGAAGGAATCAAAACACCGATGGAATATTATGTTCATTAGTTCCATGAATAGGTTATAATAATTAGAAACCAAAGTTTCATCACAATATATCTATAGTGGTCATACATTCTTCGAGAATACATCTTTGGAATATCAGTTTATTTCACCCTAAGATGGTGATATCCAAACTAATGATAAATCATAGAGAACCATCATGACCTTTAATTGATCAAACAAGTCATAAATATGGGTTTGGGATAATTATTCATAATATAACTCAATTCATCATTCTATAATCAATATATAGTTAGAGAGAACCATTGTCCTTTTTTGGAAAAATCAATAAGGCATCCCATGGAGAGACTCTTTTGTGAATAAACCCATTAGACCTTAATTTATCTAGTTGAAGTTTCAACTCCTTGAATTCTACTAGAGAAATATGAGAGGAATGTAAGGATATTGATTGAGTCCTTGGAACCAAATAAAAAATCAATTTAACCACATGATTAGGTTTAAATCCTAATAAATTTTCTAGAAATACTTCATGTATGTCCTAGACCATGAGAGGTATCATATTCTGAGAATTCCCTTCATAAGTTTCTAGAAATAGGGATGAAACTTTACATATAAGCCTATTGACCGTAGAAAGTGGAGGTCCTTCCCAAAATGACTATGTATTCCATTAAACTTATAAAGATGAGCACTCTCAAAGGGGGAGATTAAATACACCCTTATATGCTAATGATAAATATTGGACCAATGGGTCAACCTATTTTATATTTTAAAAATAATGGAAAAGATATCCATTTCAAGAACAAGGAAATCCCAAGCTAGATTTACTTCAGATATAGAGATAAATCATTAAGAGAATTTGAAGTTATTCTTCTTCTTGATTGGTGTCGGTATATCCATAAAATATATAATAATATTTCAAAAATGATTTTATAGATCCGTAGTATGAGTATAAATAAATTTGTGAGAAGCATCGGTATCAAAAAATCAATGACCATTGATAATGCATTAAAAATTTTAACTCTCACATTCATTGGTCTTACTTATAATATTAAGGGATCCTAATCTATGAGATGAAGATACCCACTCATATCCTAATTCTGATCCCTACCACTGATATAGGGATCAAATATCAAATGGATCTTCCCATACAAAAATAAACCTCTTCTTACACATCCATAAGAATGATATCTAACTATCATGGATGTATTAGATATTTCATGAGATCCTATAATATTTAAGGAAAACACATCACTTTTTATTGGAAGACTAGTCCTAAATAATAATTGGATATGTCCCACGTTCCCACATAGATGGAAGGTCTCTAGTTCCTCTAATAAAGAGGGATTAATAGGACTCTTTTTACCATATTTGTGGTAAATACGAGTTATACCGACTATAGGAATAGAAGGGGGTGGCTAAATAAAATGACTTAAACCACTAATTCTTGGTCTCCTTGGTTACTTCTAATTTATATTTCTATTATGAAGGGAATCCTCACTTATAATGAACATTATAGAGGTTGTAAGTATCCTATGCATCCCTTATTGATCAGTCACTACCATCAGTACTTGATCTACCACCTCCACATATAACTTATGATTCAAAAGGAATAATTGATACTAGGTATCTAGGCAAATACCCATTTCAAATGAATAGGTATTTTACTCATCATTAGATAATATCCCTAGAGAAAACTGAAAAAGATTTGTAAATCAGTTCATGTACTCCTTGATAGTCTAACTACACTTATTAAGGGTCAAAAAATCCAAAGATTTTGCAAGAGAAAGTGTGTTTGGGAAGAACTGTTGTGTGAATATAACTTTGAAATCCTTCCATTTTGGGTTCTCATACAATTTTTACCATGTCACTGATTCACGTCACATCCTTCTTGGGTCATCAATAATAAACAAGGAAAATTTAGCTTGAAATGCCTCAAGAGTGTTTAGAAATAAAAAAAAACCTCTAAATTTTATCTATTAAATCCTCTATTTCTTATGGATCATTTCTAACATAAATTTTTTAACTTATGCTAGAGGGATTTTTGAGATCAATTCATATTCTAACTGAAATTTGGTTCTATATCATATGGATGGTCTATACCCATTCCCATTCCTTGATCAGTGGATCAGACTATTCTCAGGAATTACTCAATAATATTTTGATTTATTGGAGGGTTTTATCCATGATAAATTATACAAAACCCCCTCACAAGGGTTCACTATTGGATTTTTATTAAGGCATGAACCTATATAAAATAAAATAAATGGAAGTAATATAGAAAAAAAAGGTAATTAAAATCAATTTATGTCATATAAAATTACTTAATAATCAAATGCATAATATTTTATATTTTAAAAAATATATATAAAATACCCAAAATTAATACCATATGTGATTTGGATGCACAGTTTTGTAAACCATGAACCAATCGTTTTGGCATATTTGGAATTAACTTCCACTAAGTGTAACATGATTTCCAAACAGTGTATAGTTCATGAACTTAAACTAAATACCCCGTCAATATTTTTTACAATTTCACATTTTAAACACAAAAATATCTAAAAATATTTAATTAAATTGAAATAAAAACAAAAACATAAACCTATAGATATCCCATGGAGTCTTAAGGCTCGTTATGATGAGTATTTTCTAGACACATGATCATAACCTACCCCTATATCCTTGATGGTATTATCTCATATCTGACAAGAAATCACAAATAACACAAAACCAAAAATGGGTTCTAAACCCATTTTTTAACATACCAACTTAGGACACCCCGAATTTGGATACATGAATCAACATATAGAATGGCCCAAATGGCATTATCATTCCCCATAGGTAGGAAAATAATTCATGTGAATCAATAATGAACCTTGTGATTGGTTTTCCCAAAAATAATCAACAACTGGGTCCCACCTTAAACCCAACATGACATCGCAATAATTTTTCTATTCATCATTCTAATAAATCATACAGATGTAAAATCTCAATACATATCATCAATAAAGGGATCAATGATAAACTGTGATCACAATAAATCACTAAACAAAATATATTAGTTACATTACTTGGTCCAAAAATATTAAAATGGGAAGCGAAGATAATTTAGCAATATATGATCAATATAAAAAATAAATATCAAAAAAGAAATAACCATAATAAAATGAAACCCATATCCATGTCACCTATATATAATCCAAATAGACAACATGATAACCCACTTATTCTAATAATATCCATTATTTTACCTATACTAGATAAAACATGTTATCTATACACACAATTGGTGTATATAATGTGTAATCATATTAATCCTAAAGGGACCCCATGTTTTCCTTATATATCGTTTTTTACAAAAAACAAATCATGCCGGTTTTAAATACATATATGAAACTTATCTTTGATCATTTTCCAAAAAAATAATATATTCTAATCATTTAAGTAAGCGTAAAAATTAATATAATGATTTAAATAAAAACTTTATAACACTGATCATGGGGTCAACCTCAGGTAAATAAAGATAATATCTCTTAGTAAATAAATTCACTACATTGGGGTGTACACTCAACTAGAAGAAGGATATAAATGTCTTCACTAGCTAGTGGGTGTAAACATTACATTACTTCACTATTTAAGGAATCTCACATAACTAGGTGGGATTAACCCTCACCCACTTTAGGATTTCATATCCAAGAATTTTAGTTTCCCATTAATTATAATAACTATAAATAACTAATCTTCAATAAAATATATTATTATGTGTTTCAAAGGAATTATAGAAATCCACTTACAATATGATATTAAAAAACCATTGTATTTTAAAATGATAGATAGAATTAAGGTATGTTAATTATATATAAATCTATTTTAAATCACATTTATAAGACAATTAATAACATTTTAAAAACATGAATATGAAAACTATGCATTATAGGGTCAAAGAAAAAAGGAAGTACATACAACCACCTACCTTAGTTCAGTAAAAACAGTAATACATGAGGTTAATCCCTAAATAATGAATAATTAATACCTATAAAATCCCAATTAAATCATATAAATAATGATCTATATCATTAAAATTTAGGTATAAAAAACTCTAGGCTTCCATGACATTGGGTTAGAGAGAAAACCAACAGCTAGTGAAGAAGAAACCTTAATAAGTGGAGATAAAGCACTATCTTGATGATTCTCTTGAAGATACTAGGATAAATTATACCAAAATTGACCAAGTAAAAGTGGGTATATTTTTGCACATAAGGGAGGATGAGGAGGTTCCAAGTGGGAGTGAAAATGAGGGGTTTTTCCATTTAATTCAAATTGGGGAGGAACTTGTAATTTTATATTTTTAAGAATCTAAGAGTGTAATACAACTTTTAAACATGGATATCTAAACAATGATCCAACCATTAAAGTAAAAATATATAAAAATTGGAAATTCACATGGTTTTGGCCACTTAATTAGGTTAACTAGGAACTGAAAATGAAAATCACCTCTGACACAACACTACATGTTTTTTTATGGTTACCACATGGTAATTAATAACCATCCACCAACCATGAAAGACCCACTATCCCCCATTTTTCTAAAGAATATAAAAAAAGTCCTTAAAAAATGGTAATAATTAAACAAAGAAATAATACATTTCATACCTCAAAATAATATTAAATATACAATAGATAGTGATTCCATATTCTAGGGAACACACTATTGGTATTTGGAGGGTGTGATACTCTTTTGAAGTTATTTTAAGAAAGTGTCAAGGATGATGTTCTTAATGATACAAGAATGGTCGGTGCTTGGTTTTTTTCATTGGAACTTGGGTATTATTAAGAAAACCATATAAATTCATTACATGCAATAATAAATGGATTGGGGGTACTAGAAATTTGATGTTTATCTCAATATATAAATGATATATTTCTTTATCGTGGATTATATTATTGGTCATGGCGGTATAACCATTGTGTTGGTAGGGTAATGGACACATGAGACATGTTGGAGGATAGTTGTTTCACCACTAAGAACCAATGTTTTGGAAGTTCTGATGTGATATATTTCATTTATAAATACTAGTATCATTATTTAGGTGTGGCATTGGATAGAGTCCATGTGTAAAATTGATATTTATATAGTTTAGGAATTATCCAAAAGTGTGTCATAACGATGGTGTATTGGTGATTTGGATGAGATCATGAAGGGTAGTGTGTGTTCTTGGTTATTCAACATTGGAATTACACTAAGTGTCATATTTTGACTTCATTGTGGGTATTTGGATGATCTTATGATGCCTATGATAATTTATGAAATGTGATCGGTAGATGAGAAAGTGTTTCATTGGGTGTGGAGAATATCTTTAGGGAAAAGTTATACAGAGGAGTAATGACATGTGTTTTTTATATAATTGAATGTGATTAGGTGAAGACCGCAACAAACATGTTGATGGACCGCTCAGAATAATTTTTTGATAAGTTAGTCATATGATGGAAATCACCCTAACTAATACATTAATTTTATGAGTACAATATTATAATGTGGAAGACCATAATATCGAAGAATAATTGGTTGATGACACCATGGTGTATTGGGAGAGATGGGTGTAGTTGAGAACCATCTTGGTACTATCAATGGTTATGAGTGGGTGGATTGATTTATAGAGAATAGTTCCCCTTGGTATTTTTAGTTGAACAATGTATGATCATTTTAAATTAAGGTATGTAATAAAATGAGATATTCATATATTTATGTATAGGGTTGGTTGAGATTGATATATAAAAGACAACCTACACTTCTTTGGGAATGATAATTGATATGGTGGGGATATTATATGGACACAAATATTTACTGTTTATGAAATTTTTGAGGAATATGAATCTTTTTCTAATGTAGGTGATTTTCTAATAATTTGGATTTAGATCATAATTCATAGGGTTATATGATAAAAATAAGTTAGTTTTGGAAAATGTCCGAGGCCCTATAGGTAATTCAAAATCTCTAGTGGATGTCAAGGAAGGGTTAAGGTGGCCTTGTAGTTAATTTTTTATGGGTGGTTTACTATGTCATGGAATGTGAGGGTTATTATATGGATTCATGTATTGGTATGGGATAAATTATCATGTTGAGAAAGTATCTCCTTGATGGGTATAATTCTATGGAATTCTCCCGATGTAAAATAGGGAGGCTGAAAACACTCATTTTAGAGGCCATGCTATGGTAAAAATATTTCGTGTAATTCCACCACATTATGGATCTTGATATGGATGGTATCTCACTGAGGAAACCACACTATATTTCCTAGGTTCCATTTCATGGTGAATACCATTTCAATTTTCTTAATATGGGTAATCTCATTATTTTAGTGATGACCCCCTCGTGTTTTAAGTCAATTTGGGCATTAGAAGATGCTTTTTTTCCATATCTCCCCTTTACTTACCTTATCAACCACCTCATGTTTAAGTAGATCTAGGAATTTAAAGAGTACCTTTTTTCCATCTATTATCTTTTGGGTTTGGGATTAATGTGGATTCCATCGGGGCATGGTAAAATTGGGTAACGATGACGGGGATTTTTCTTAGCTTGGAAAGAGGATGTTCAGAGAGTATAATCACACATAATTACCCATTTTTTCATTTGAGTTATGTTTTCCAAAGAATTTTTATTGTGTTTTTATGAAAATGGTGGAAATTGGTTATTTACTGGGTATATGATGAGATGGATTTTCCAATGATAGTGTTGGGGTATTTCATGGACCTTCCATGTGAGGTTGGTCTCAGTTTTAAGGACATGGTGTTGTTGGTTTAGTTTTTATGAAACTATTATTTTTATAATTGAATTGAATATCTAATTATAATTGGTTAAAATTAATTATTTTAGATGTTATGGATTTATATAAGAACCTAGGAATTGATGTGAGCGTTGATGAGCTTGGTTGGGGGTGAGTAGAGTTGGCTGAGAATTTTAACTACATGTATGAGGTTGGTGGTCCCTTAAAAACATGAATAATGTTTATACATGTTGTTTATGGGCATTTGATATGTGGTCTAACCCTATATGGGTGATCAACATTGAAAATAAATAGATGTTAATTTATTTCAATGAATTGAAAAAAAAACATTCCAGGGCGACAATGGAGCCTTGATATCTAGCTTTATACGTTGGCCTCCAATGGTTGGGGTCTTGATCATTAATAAAATCCATGACGTAAGTAAAACCAACAGGGGAATAATTTCATTGGATGGACATAGTGGACCTTTTTATTCCCTTAGTTCCCTTGAGTATGTATGAGTAATGAATCTGGATGGTTGGATTATGGATTGGCCCTAGAGAACCCTGAGATTCCTTATAGACTTTCAGTTGGTTGACAAGAGAGTGGGGTGAGTATTCATCTCCCATTGGTGTGTGAGTATCCATTCTGAGTATAGCCTGGGTTGGATTATGTAAATTATTAGGTTGTAGGACTAACCTAGGATGGATTTGGAATTGACATAGACATTATGCCATCTCTATAGTGTGATACCAAGATGGTATAAACTATAAAGCTGATTATACCATGAGATGATCATAGTAACATTGAGGGATTTTGTTCCCCATTATGACACATGTTTCAACGAGGTGATCGATATGGTATAGAGGAGTCCATGTAGGGTGTTTAGACCATGATATGTATTATGTAATCTTAGTGGGTTCCCTAGTTTCATATTGAATCTAAAGAGGGGTGGTGCAGGATAATAGGTTTGGTTGATCCTATGTTTCACCTTAGAACTTGAGTATTTACAATTATAGCCTAGTGGGATATTATATTGGTTGGAATGACCCTATTTAATGCCTATATGGATGATATGGGTATGTTGATGGGTTTAGAGTGATGTGATTGTGTGATCAGAAAAATCATGAATGAAAAACACTACAAGACGGGTTGGATGGTGTGATGTGACTTGAGGTATGATTTAGGATTAGATTGGAAATTCTATGGTCTGTACTTGATAGGCCAACCCTGGTGGCATGATTCTAGTTTGAGTATGCGTACAACCCATGTTTGTCACATAGGGTCTCGAGGAAGTGTATTCCCCTAGATATATATGGTATACAAGGTCATGGGGTGAGTTTCAGCCCTTGGGTATATGATGAGCTTCCATGTTGGGTAAATGTATTCTACTAAGTTTCCTAATAGAATGAATATATTTCTAGTATTTAGGACGGTACTCCCATGAGTTACCAATTGGTACGATATATGAACATCCATTAAGGGTGTAGATATTCCCCTAAGCCTCCCAATGATATGATACATGAGAATTTAGGTAGGTTGTGATTACACCAATGAGTTACATGATTATATGATATATAATCTTCCATGTACGTTGTTATAAAACCTTTGAGTTAGCTGATGATATGATTTATAAGCATCCTAGTAGGGTTCAGGTAATCCCTTAAGTTACCTAATGATATGATATATGAGCTTCCATGTAAGGTGTAGGTATACCCCTGAGTTACCTGATGATGTTATATAAGAGCTTACATCTAGTTTGTAAGTATTCCCTTGAGTTTCTTGATGATATATGATATGATCGTCTCTGAGAGGTTCAGGTACACCCATTATTTTTTGATTCTATTAGATATGTTTCTAAGAGAGGATCGAGTACACCCATGTTACCTAATGATGTGTTTCATGTTTCTATAATGGGGAGTGGGTATGCCCCTAAGATCATGATGATAATGCTTTATCTGTAGATATATCCAACAATGGAATAAGAAAGTATAATCAATCTTTAGTGTCATTATAGAACATATGGATTGAAATTTATTATTTTATTGATCTTCTACATTTTTTTATTCAGATCTTAACACATGTATATAAACCACTTACTAGATGTGTTAGTTATTTCTTGGTGGTACTATACTAAGTTGTACACACAAACAAATCAGTAAAACCTAACAATTTAGAACTAAAGAAGAACTTATTGATCATATGTTTGTTTAGAGAAGAACCCCAATATTAAATGATTGGGTTGGAAAACTAGACAGGGGCATAAGGACCATGATTTGATGATGCGTGGGGATAGTAGTAGAGTCTCTTTTTATTTATAAATATACTTTTATCTTTTATAAGTGATCAATTTAGTGGTAGATCAGTGGGTTGTTTGACTGTATATAGCACATATATTTTTATAAAATGATTCATGCTTATGGAATTCTACATTCTCTTATTGTTATCATTATATATGTTTTTTGGTAAATTATTTTATTAGTTTTAGTTTAACCATAAAAAACCATATATCCTTAATTCTAATAAATAATATTTAGAATATAGCCATTCATATATGAGGTCACATAGTGATATTGGCCAGGGAAGTGGGAAGTGGACTCACACCATGGGATATCACAATAAAGGTTCCATCCAAAACATTTAAAAATATAAAAAATAGACAGGTTATTGAATTAATGAAAATATAAATATATAATAAGGTAACACCATTAATTAAAGGTAAAAATGTAGTGTTTTATCTTTGAAATATATTGATAGTGATCCTATTGAATAATATACTTCATGATAGGGAGTGTGTGTATAATGAATCATTGGATTATTTTTACTCTGGAATAATTGAAAATTTAACAAATGTTCATGTTGATGTTATATTATATATATCAAAGTGTATCACCGTACTATAGGATGATAAAACATAGCAAGCGTTAGATGATGATGTGATAAATAAGGCATTAGTTAAGAAGTTTCAAGTGTGAAAAAATCTCATAAAAAGGTGGAAAATGGAGAAAAAAGTTCGTTATGAATAATTTTGAAAATCAATTGATGAAAAATTTTAGATAAGATATTTTTTTGAAAAATGATTCATTATGTAAAAAACACTACTAGATTTAAATGATGTTAACAATTCATAAGAGGAAATCATGGCTAAAATGATAAGGGATATAAAAAATTACTTGCTAGAAATGTGTATGTTATATGAGGAATGGATTGAGAAGATAAAAAATAATGGGAAGGAAAAATGAAATTTATTTAGAATTAGATAAGTAACATCAACATGAAGTTCTTTTAATTTGATGTTAAATTGAGAAATAAGGAAGAAGTTCAACAATAAATTTCCCAAAAATATTAAAGAATAAGTTGTTGAATGAATGTATTTAAATTGATTTTTCTTTATAATGGGACACATGATGGTGGAAAAAATGGATTGACATTATCTAAAGATTTATATTGTACAAGATTTATGAAAAAACTATCCCTCATTCAATAAAATTATTTTTATATAAATTCTATTTCATTTGTTATTTTTTGTTGAATTATAAATTATGGACTAATGGGTGGTGCAAAATGAAGATAAACCCATCAAAACATCAAGGGTGAATTTTAGAAAGAATAGGAATATTTTTTTCTGAATAAAAGTCCAAAAGTAGTAATTTCTTTCTAAAAAAACATGGATGATAATTATGGAAAACATGTAACTAAATAAAGAACAATTTTTTTGTTCAATGTATTTTTTTAATGGTTTTGAATTTTATTTTTAAATTTTCGAATAATATAAAAATTCATGGTGAACATAAAATTTATATATATTTGGAGATCATAGATAAACATTGGAAACATACATAAAAGTAGTAAACACTATTTACACAAACAAAATTGGATGTCTTGTAAATTTCTATGAAAATTGAAACATAAGTGGCCACGGTAAGTATAATTTCTGATTTTAATGTACCAAGAATGATTCACAAGATTATAGATAAGTAATACCACATAATTTGAGAAACAATCAAAGTAAAAAAGATGATATTTCCTTATAGTGTAAACAAAAAAAATAGTGATAAAAAATTACTCTTAATAAGAACATTAAGAATGATGTCATAACAATGAAAATAATCTTCTATTATGGGATTAATGTCCAGAATTTGGAATATCTTAAACTATCCATTAAAATCAAATTTATAGGGTGTAAGATAGTGCAAGTGAAAGAATAAAATAAAAAACAATCAAATGGATTTTTTTATTGGAGGAAATCCAAGAGGAATAATTTTTAAGATACCAAATAAGGATAACATAAATATTGTAAAAACAATTTGTACAAGGTGTATACAGACTGGATACACTATTAATAAATACATGGTGGTTTTTTAAAAATAATAGGAGATATAGAAAAATAAATATAAAGTAACATTGACTCCATGGGCTAAAAATACTCTCATAAAAAATAAAATTCCTTATAGGGAGAAATATAAGCATGTTCCTAAAGAATATATGATAATATTTCTAGAATTGTTGGAAAAATAGAAGATTGTGTAATAAGAAACAAAATATTGAATTTCTGTTGGTAGATGATGTGAATATGACAATTCCATGTGATAATAATAGTTTGAAAAGAAATAATTATATAATTTTAATGAATGGTCATGTATATAAACTCTAGGGAGAAGTAAACATGAAGAGTTATCACTAAACTAGATCTCTAACAAAAGGAAATTCAAAGTTGAGAAAAAGATCTTATCCCTATCTCTCTAATTAAGAAGCAAAGGGGACCCACCTTATATACTTATCTATTTTTTTATGTGAAAGGAATAAAATGAGATGAATATAGTGGTAGAGATGTGTGAATTCCTTAATTAATGTGCAATAGGAAAAGACATACATCAAAGAAATATATATAAAAGAAAATATACTTCCTCCCTGTCACATTTTCAAGTAGTATCAATCATGAAGAAGGGTGATTTAATATATCCCTTAATGAGGATTTAAGGAGATAAGAATGATTTTATATTATATAAATTCATATATATATGAAATTTGGATAGTTTTTAATGTAATTAGACTTATGGAAATCACCTTAACATCATTTTCTTAATTAAATATAATATAATTTTTAAGGGTGATGTGTTTTTTAATATTTAAAGATTAATAAAGGGGGTAAATATACTTGATTTTTTTCTTTTGATGTGTTTCTTAAGTTAAGAATAAGTGATAAAATTAACAGTAATATATTCTTGTAAATATCATTTAAATTTAAATCTGAGTTGGAATGAAATTTTTAAAAGTTTAATAGATATACTAGATAATTGAGTTTGTCACACTCATTTTCTATGTTGATATTTCTATTATTGAGTTATAATTTATTTATTTTTGGATCATTTATTAAGAGAATTATGATTCCACCATTCTCTCTAGTGTATTAGATTTTACTAAGGGTGAGAAGATAGAATTTCCATTATAGGAGAAGCATTTGATGAGTATGAATTTTCCTAACACATTGACATTTTCATTTATTATAAATAAGTGGGAGAATGATATTGAATTTGTAAATGAAATTGTTAAAATTAAAATGGGTATTAAAAAATGAAATGGGGATATCGATGTGTCCAAATATATTTCAATTAATAGAGTTATACTTTTTGTGTTTTTGTAAATATATCAATGAGGACTAATTGAATATGTGTAAAAGTTTGGTGATGATGATGAGCCCTATTAATAAAAGAGTGTGAAAAATTGGGATGCATCATGATTTATTATGATTCTTATGTATTGATTCCTTCCATGGTATATTCCAATGAAGATCTATTCATATGATAATAAAGAAGGCGATGTATCTACTTATACATGATGTTCTTATATTAATATATTCAAGGAATAAATAGAATGTATTTAACCTTTATGTGGATCATTAAATAGTGATATTGGATAAAGGGTGAACAGTTTACAACAAGTTCATTATAAAGTTGGTATGCAGGATTTTGTAGGATTTGAGGGGATATTTCTAATAATTTAAGTGAAAACCTATCCTTGGATTATCAATAATGAACATTTATGACTTTATGGTGTTCTAAAAATTTTAAATGTTTTTTACATAAAAATATGTGATTTCTCCGTATCATTGACATCAATGACTTATATAAAAATATTGGAGTTGGTGGAATACAACCAACTACTTTGTACATTATTCATTAAATAAACATTTTATCACATCTTGATTGTTCTTCTGCATGACAATACATGTGATAATGTCCCAAGGATAGTTGTTGCATTAAAGGGTCATAGCAGATCCCTACTATGATGAGAACCTGAAAGTGCCATAACACTGTTCTTGAATATATGTTCTATGTCCGGATGATGTTATTTGAGGGACACAAATAATACAGGAAATTAGGGGTGAGTAATCATAAAACATTGAGGAACCTTCTCAGGGTGTGTGCCCTTGGTAATATCTAGGAGGATATTATGACAACAAGACCCACCAGTAGGAAATCCACATTTCATAGTGTCATTGTATGTTCCTATCTACAGACGTGTGTATTGGTCCTTAAACTTTATGATTATTATTAATGGGTATTACAACACACGCACTTAGATGTATTGAAGAAAACTGTGACTACACACTATTTGCAGTGAGGTAGGATACGTTGGGTGTGTCATGAGTAATACTGCATTAATAGAATATGTGAGACAGGATTGGTCACTTCTATTCCATAAGGTAAGTAGATATCTTAGGCCCTTTTATGGAATTTATATACCCTAAATAAATACATGTCCATGGTAAGGTATGGGTGAGTTCAATTCCGGAAATTCAAAGAAAGAATAATCGCACACATGGGCTGATGGAACTAGCATGCAACCCACTTGATTCGAGATATCCTGCCAAACAAATTATATTGCACAGTAAACTTTCGTAGGAGGTGACACATCATTTTGGCATTAACTTCATCCTCTATGGGTGCCTTGGCGTGTTTCTAGTCTCTAACATTGGAATTTAGGCAGGCTCCGCCTAATGACATTGAGAAAGGGGCCTATAGGGTCCCACACTAAGTGTGTCCATGTATCTCAGTTAAATATTAATTTAACAAGTTAAATAAATATTATTCCTGAATATGGTTTAATAATTATTTAAGGATTCCTGATCACATTTATTTTGACACTAGTTATTCGAGTTAATATATTGTGGGCGAAATAATATATTTATTTGTGAGTAATGTAGTTACATTTATTTAAGAAATAAGTATCCATTACTCAAGGGATAATAAATGTTGTGGAGGAAATAAAGAGAAAGTGGAAAATAAAAGTACATGCCGTGTATATTAAATATACATGCCATGTAGTTTTATGGAAAACGATTACATGCCCTGTATTAATGATTAGATGCCGTGTAGTTTTTCTATTTTGTATTTTGAGGATATAATATTGTTTTATTAAATGGTATTTATTATAATCAGCATGGGCGCATGTTAAGGAATTAATAATTCGACATGGGGGTTTTCAATTAGAGTTAATGAAATAAATAAAATGGGTAACATGTTTATTTATTGTCATAACTCTATAATATCAAACCCGATTATAAATATCCTCAAAACCCCAACACTTTTTCTCAATCGTTATGCACAACAATTTTGGAGAATTCATTCATGGATGAAAGAACACATTCCTCCAAGAATGCTCTCAAGATCGAGAGACGAAGCGACTAAAGGTGAACATCGCAAGCGAAGGTTCTTCTGTTCTTGCACCCGGGGATCCCTTCGGCGATGTCTGGAGATACATGGCACACATGTGGATCACCGCTAGAGGAATCCTACACGTGGATTCTACAATGCAACAACAGATCACATCTAATTGTGATTGGAGACATCAATGAACAAAGAATTCCACCAAGGTAATTCTTGTGAATTAATTAAATTAATTATAACCCACATATGATGATCTTTTCCCTATGGTTATGGGATTCCATATTATGTTTTTTTTCATTGTTCAATTCCACCATGATTTGGTGTTTTAAACCGTGACGGATCTCGGATTTAACGTTGTTTAACGTTAAAATTAAAGTTGTAAAAACTACCACCAACTCGCTTCCACTATGCCTAGAACCTACAAGTGGTATCAGAGCGGTCATATCGTTCATTATAATTATTTAATTTTTTATTGGTAATCTACGCATTAAATAATTTAGTTGTTTCAATTGAATTGAATCACTTTTTAAATATGAATCTTGAGATCTTTTCCTGCTCTATCGTTTCTCATTCACCATATAGAAATGACATTTTATTTTAATTTTTGATTAAAATAAAATAGAGGAACTCATCTGGAGGAGACAAACGTTTCTGGACATACAACACCAAAATACACGGCGTGTATTCGGAAGTACACGCCGTCTAGTCTAGGTTCATGCATTGGACTGGTGTGCCAAATCAGGTCATGTATTGATCCTATCTAAGTCATTTATAACCCCATGTGTTGACCAGGAATAGGTGGCACACAGTTTCCGTATTACACGCCGTGTGGTCCAACAGAACACAACGTGTAGTCCCTTCATGTTAGGGTTGGACCATGTTCCCCGTACATGTTTTTCCAGGCTAGAAACCGTGTAAAATGGAAACTACACGGCATGTGTTCCAATAAACACGCCGTGTACTACGAAAATTTCCGAAGTACATTAACATGCCATGTCCCCGAGCATCTGATTCGGATGGACGGTGAAGAAATGTACATGTTGTGTAGTCAGAACTACAAGTCGTGTACTCACCCAAATTACGCAGATTTATCAAAATTTATTATTATATTATACAAACCCTTGAGACGTGTACCATAGTGCAGGCGTAAAGCTGAGGCACAACATGTGATAGGTGTTATATATATATATATGTCTTTAATTTAACATCTGCGTAATAAATGGGAATTCACCGGGTTCCCTCCAAGGTACAATTCACGTAAAAAGATAATCTTAAATGAATTTATTTGTTTAAAATTATGATGGATGAGATTCTCAAGGAAATTCTGAAAAGGATTTAAGAAAAAATGATTGATTAATTAGAGATAATTTATTCATTCGAGCGTGATTTATCTTAATCAAGAATGATTAAATAATTGAATTCTAGTTTTATTTATGTATAAATATCATTGCATGTATGGATGATCATGAGATAGACCAAGACCTTTGTATGTGAATGGTGTCTTTTAATTTATTTATTTAAATTAAATTTGTTTCCCTACGGGCCTTCTCCTCATTAATATGTTGGGCCTGCTTACCCAATGATTTTTTATGTAAAACCCTCTTTTTACCCCTCACCTGCGTGTGAGATAAATACATATGTAATTGATGGAGCTCCCCAGATAGTGGAGGCGGCTCAAGTCAAGATCCAAAGAAAAACCAATCCAAGGAGATACAAAGGTGGAAAGGTGGAAAGCTGTAAACACGAACCCAAAAGGTTCAAGGTGTTTCTCCCCTAGGTCTTGGGTTAGATTATCAACCGCTTGAAAAACTAACCAATAGAAAACCTCATGATAATACCATTTATTTAATTTCTATCAGTTTCATGGTTTATTTATTGTGGGTGTGTTGTCACGATCCGAAAATTAAGGAATTAAACAAGCATGCAAGATGGATCTAAAAAAAACCGGCTTATGAAAATATATTATCTTATACATGGTTATTAACTTAAGTATGTCCCACTTAATATTAACAAGCATGTAATCAAAGACAATAAATTGTAAATTTACATATAAGGATAAAATCTCTCAAAGAAATATTAAGTCGGTATAGCCTTCCATAATCCTGGTTAGAATCGAATCATAGTTCAAAGTGCCTGACCAACCCTAGTTGGGGTGCCTTAAATTATTGGGGAATTCTAATTCATGGTTTTGGGTTGACTTGACTTGGTTCGCATCAAGGGTTGATTTCCACAGTTGGACTTGGTGTGACCAAGAGGAAAAGGTTGAGGAAATCCAAAATAAAAGGATTTCAGGATTGGGGAGTCCACTCAGTGGATCAAGGAGCTACGAGTTAAATGCAGTTGGCATTTGTAATGCCTACCTAAAACCCTTCATGTTTCTTGAACAACCCTAGTTAGGGTAATGCAAAGTGAAATATGGATCCTTTCCACTAGAATATTCAGGCAAATGAATATTCCAAAGTCAATGGTGAGGGCTATTGGATTTCGACAAAATATTGGGAGACTAATAAGTTTTAATTTATTTATTTTTCCCAATTATTTTAATAAAGTTCTTAAATTTTTCTCATCATAATTTGTAGAAAAAGTAATAAAATGACTTCAAACATATCATTACTAACCATAGTCGAGAAGGAAAACCTTCTCAGTAGAACCAATTTCCAAGAGTGGCAGAGGCATTTATGCCTCATCCTTCACCACGAAAGGAAATTGTATGTGCTGGAAGAGCCTAGTCCAGTTGTTCTTGGGAAAGAGTCCAGTAATGAGGAATTATCTTTCTATATAAAACACATGGATCATGCCACATATGTACAGTGTTTCATGCTATTGACCATGTCCAATGAGCTCTTGAAGCAACATGAAAACATGGATGCGTATAGAATGATGTCTCACCTTAAGGGTCTACCATGAGAAGGAAAGACAAGAGAGATACGAGATCACTAATTCTTTGTTTACAACTAATCTTGGAGATTCTATGCCAGCTGGTCCTCATGTAGTCATGATTATTGGCTGCATTGGACGGCTGGACATCTTTGGGATTAAATTTATGGATGAGTTGCGTACAGATCTCATCCTATCATCACTGCCCAAGACCTTCTTTAGCTTCATTGTCAATTATAACATGAGCGGAAATGAGAAGAGTCTATCAGAGCTTCTGACCTTGATTCACTAGGTTGAAAAGGACATGGGCCTGACAAACCTGCAGTCTTTATGGTGAACAAGAAATGGAATGACAAGGAAAAGTGTCCAAAGACTTATAAATGGTCTGAAGCCCCTGAGCACCTTCCTTCTAAGAAGGGGATGATCCAGAGGCAGGGCAAGGAACCGGAGGCGGAGTGTTCTACATGTGGCAAGCAAGGCCACTAGAAGAGGAACTGCACCCATAAGCAAGGGGATGCTAAAGGTTTGTTCGTTATCGAGTGTAATATTTCTATTTATACACATTGGGTATTAGATACAGCTTGTGGGGATCACATCTTTATTCAAATGCATGAACCAAGTTGACTTAGAAATATTTCTAGAGAGGGGGTGGATCTTCGAGCTGCCAATGGAATAAGGCTGGCTATGTTGGATATTTTCGATTACCACCTCTCACTGCCAACTGGGATGATTTTGGTTTTACACAACTGTTATTATGTTCCTAGTGTTACCAAGAACATAATTTATGTATCTTTTTTGGATATGGATGGATTTGTTTTCAAATTTTGAAATAAGGGTTGTCTCTTTTATACGAAAAACATATGTTATGGTATGGAACATTTAAATAATGGTTTGTATGTATTAAATTAAGAAAACCAAGTGTTGGAAATTGATAACGAAACAAACTAACATGACTCATACATCACCCAGTTCTGGCCTCACCTTCTCGATCATGTAAATGAGAAGCGCTTGACAAAGCTCTGCCAAGATGTCTATTTAGACTCTATTGAGCTAAAACCACTTGATAGATGTCATGCTTGTTTACAAGGAAAAATGACCAAGCCACATTTTGGTGGATAGGGTGAAAGGGCCATAGATCTTCAAGGATTGGTACACACGGAAGTGTGTGGACTATTTCTAGTAGAAGCAAGAGGTGGATATTCTGACTTCATTACTTTTACTGATGATTTGAGTAGATATGGCTATGTCTACATAATTAGGTATAAGTCAGAGGCCTTATAGAAATTTAAGGAATTAAAGAATGAAGTAGAGAATCATCTTGGTAGGAAGATAATGAAACTTTGATCGAATCGAGGTGGAGAATATATGAACCATTTGTTCACCTATCTTCTACGGGAGTCTGGGATTCTATCTCCACTCACTCCTCCTAATACACCACAGTGGAACAGTTTTTGTGAAAGGAGGAACCAAACCTTCTTGGACATGGAGAGGTCTATGATGAGTAATTTGGATCTTCCATTATCCTTTTGGGGATATGCATTACACACTGAAGCATACACATTAAACTGAGTACCAACTTAGGCGGAAAATGGAATCCCATCTATGTTATGGAATGGAAGGAAACCTACTTTGCCGCGCACATGTGTAAGGGGATGCGAGGCGTTTGTTAAGGCTTTATTAGGCAACAAACTAGAACCCCAGGGCACGAGGTGTATCTTTATAATATTCCCCAAGTAATCAAAATGATATTACCAATATAAACATTCAGAAAAAGAAAGTGATTGTTGTCAGACAAGCCATCTTTCTTGATAGGGATAATATCCTTAAGAAGGATAGTGGGAGAAATATTGACTTCAATGAAGTTGATTCTCAAGATACACAGGATTTGGTACAAGAACAAGTTCCACAGGTCCCCGTGGAAGAGTTTCTAGAAACACAAGTACAATGTAGGACCTCAAGAGAGGTAAGGGAACCAGATAGATTTGGTTTCCTAGTCACTGAGGATGGTGAATTAATATTGTTGGACAATGATGAACCTCTCTCCTACAAGGAAGAAGTAGAAAGCTCAGAAGTCGCAATATTGCTAGAATATGTGAATTCTGAGATGGATTCCATGTATCAGAACCAAGTATGGGTTCTGATCGATGAGCCAGTTGATGTAAATCCTGTTGGATGCAAATGGGTATTCAAGAGAAAGGTGGACATGGAAGGTCAAGTTATCACCTATAAAGAAAGGATAAAGGGTAAAGGGTTCAGACAACGTCAAGGAATTTACTATGATGAAACCTTCTCACTAGTTTCCATGTTTAAATCCATAATAATCATACTTTCCATAGCAGCATACCATGACTATGAGATTTGGCAGATGGATGTCAAAACATCATTCCTTAATGGGAACCTTCAGGAATATGTCTATATGACACAACCAGAAAGGTTTGTGACACCAGGTGAATCCAAACATGTTTTCAAGTAGCATAATTCTATTTATGGATTAAATAAAGAATCCTGGTCATGAGACATTCAATTTGATAAATCTATAAAGGAATTTGGGTTCATTAAGAATGAATGCGAGTCATGTGTTTCTAAGAGGTTTAATGGGAATGCGGTCTTTATCCTAGTAGTATATGTTGATGACATATTGCTTATAGGAAAAAACATACCAGTCTTACAATCAGTTAAGGACTGGTTGAACAATTGTTTCTCCATGAAGGACTTGGGTGAAGCAGCCTACATTCTAGGCGTCAAGATCATTCGTGATAGATCCAAGAGGCATCTTGGACTATGTAAGAGTACATACATTGACCAGATACTAAAGATATTTAGTATGGAACAATCCAAGAAGGGATTGGTTCCAGTGTAACATGGCCTACATCTTTCTATGAAAATGTGTCCTCAGACATAACAAGAGAATGATAGAATGGGTAAGATCCCATATGCATTAGTTATAGGATCCATCATGTATGCCATGTTATGTACCAGGCTTGTTGTTGCCTATGTACTGAGTCTTGTAGGGAGATATCAAGCAAATCAAGGAGAACAACATTTGATTTCTGTTAATACTATCTTTATGTATCTGAAAATAACTAAGGATATGTTCCTGGTGTATGGGGGAGACGAGGAGCTTGTTATCAGAGGGTATGTTGTTGCTGGTTTTTAATCACATCATAATGATCTGAAGTCGCAATCTGGATATGTTTTCTATCTCAATAGAGGAGTTGTGAGATGGAAGAGTTTTAAGCAGCCATTTGTTGTCGATTCTACAACAGAGTCTGAATATATAGAGACTTCTGATGCAGCCAAGGAAGCCGTCTGGATTCGAAACTTTGTCCCGGATCTTGATGTGGTGCCTAATAGTAAAGATCCCATTACATTGTATTGTGATAATACTATAGCGGTTGATCTTTCAAAAGAACCAAGGTCACATCAATGGAAAAAGAACATACTCCTGAAATATCACCTCTTAAGGGATTTCTGTCAAAGGGGTGAAGTTGCAGTGAGCAGAGTTTCCAAGGAAGAGAACGTGGAGGACCCCATGACTAAAGGCATGTCTCAGCAGAAGCACGAATATCATGTGAGAGCTAGCGGGATAAAGGTTCTTAGTAGTTGACTCTAGTCTAAGTGGGAGTCTATTGGAGTTGGTGGCCTAGAACCAACTAATTTGTACATTATTCATTAAATAAACATCTTATCTCATCTTGATTATTTTTCTGCATGAAAATGAATTTGATAATGTCCAAAGGATAGTTGTTGCATTAATGGGTCATAGCAGATCCCTTCTATGATGAGAACCCGGAAGTTCCATAACACTATTCTTGAATATATGTTCTATGGCCAGATGATGTTATTTGAGGGACACAAATAATACAGGCCATTAGGGGTGATTATTCATAGAACATTGAGGCAACTTTTCATGGTGTGCGCCCTTGGTAATATACAGTAGGATATTTTGAGAATGAGACCCGCCAATAGGAAAACACCATTTCATAGTTTCATTGGATGTTCCTATCTGCGGACATGTGTATTGGTACTTAAACATTAAGATTATTATTAATGGGTCTTACAAATCGCGCACTTAGATGTATTGACAAAAACTGTGATGACACACTGTTCACAGCAAGGTAGGATACATTGGGTGTGTCACGAGTAATACTGCATTAATAGGTAACATGAGAAATTATTTGACCCTTCTGTTCCATAACAGAAGTAGATATCTTTGTCTCATTGATGAAATTGATATAGCCTAAATAAATCCATGGCCATGGTAAGGTATGGATGTGTTCAATTCTAGAAATTCAAAGAAAGAATAATCGAGCACATGGGTTGATGGCACTAGCATGCAACCCACTTGATTAGAGATATCGTAAAAAAGGGATTATATTACATAGTAAACATTCATAGGAGGTGACACGTCATTGTGGGGTTAACGTCTTTCTCTATGGGTACCTTGGCATGTTTCTAGATGCTAAACTAGGACTTTAGGCAGGCTATGCCTAATGCCACTTAAAAAGGGGCCTAGAGGGTCACACAATAAGTGTGTCCATGTATCTCAGTTAAATATTAATTTAACAAGTTAAATAAATATTATTTTCGACTAGGGTTTAAAAATTATTTAAGGAGGCCAGATCAAATTTATTTTGACACTAGTTGTTCGATAGAATATTTTGTGGGAGAAATAATATATTTCATAGCGATTAATACTGTTACATTTATTTGAGAAATAAATAGCCATTAATCAAGGGCTAATAAATGTGGAAGAGTAAATAAAGAGAAAGTTGAAAATAAATTACTCGTCTTGTATACTAAATATACACGCCGTGTAGTTTTATGGAAAACAATTTCACGCCATGTATTAATGATTACACGCCATGTAGTTTTTCCAGTTGGTATTTTGAGGATATAATATTGTTTTATTAAATGATATTTATTCTAATCAGCGTGAGCGCATGTCCAGGAATTAATAATTTGACATGGGGGTTTTAAATAAGAGTTAATGAAATAAATAAAATGTGTAACGTGTTTATTTATTGTTATAACTCTATAACCTTAAATCCGATTATAAATATCCTCACAACCCTAACACATTTCCTCAATCATTGTTCACAACAATTCTGTAGAATTCTTTGAAGGATGTAAGGAATCCTTCCTCCAAGAACAATCTCAAGACCGAGACACCAAGGCGATCAAAATTGGACATCACAAGCAAAGGTTCTTTTACGCTAGCACCCAGAGATCCCTTCAGCAACATCCAGAGATACGTGGCACACGTGTGGATTACCTCAAGAGGAAACCTACACATGGATTCTACGACGCAATGGCAGAACATATCGTATCGTGACCGGAGACATCAATGAAGAAATAATTCCACCATGGTAATTCTGGTGAATTAATTAAATTAATTATAATCAAAATATGATGATCCTATCTCTATTGTTCTTGGATTACCTCTTAAGTTTTTATTTCTTCGTTCAATTCCACCAAGATTCTGCATTTTAAATCGTGACGGATCTCAGATTGAACGTTGTTTAGCGTTAAAATTATTGTTGGGAAATCTCCCACCAACGCGCTTCCACTGCGCCCAGAACCTATAGAAAATACCAATATGATTATAATATATTGAATCTTTAAGCATGCAGCTTGGTGGGGTTCTGAGATAGAATTTTTGTTCTTGTTTTGTTCATTTCATGACAATAAACTTTTTGAGGGTTCTCACAAAGCCTCTAAATTTGGTCTCTTTGATAATTAAATATTTAATTAGTTGATTATCAATAATGAAGGATACAATAATATATGCAAAATATAGATTTGATTATGGGTTGTAGGATTCAATGTTTGAATTTGAAAATTATTACGGTAGTGTAGTTTCAAGAAAAGACTCAAATAGAGTACATATATAATGTAAGATTCTATAGGAACTATGGTGAAACGTTTTGAGAGGATTTGAGATATATTATTAAATGAATTTGAGTTATTATAAGACAATATGAAGTGGATGGAGACTCCATGAAAATTTTTTAATGTTTCCATTTTTTTATGTTACAGAAAATTATAGTTTTATATTATTGATGAATTGACAAATTCCTAGTTATTAAATTTTATTCTTTATGTTTCACTAAGTATAATTGAGTACTTATTTACTCTATATATGTAAGGTTTTTCCATCCCTTGAATACAATAAAGGAAACATTACTGATTAACACTAAGATATTTCAAATTAAGTTTGTCGATACATAAAGTTTGTTATATTTTTCAAAGGAATACTTATGGGTTGTTGGATGATAGTTAGACATGACAAAGTACCAGACCCACAATCTGATATGTAATGGTGACTCCAAATTTATAGTGAATATGTATGAGTTTACATAATGATATGTATGGTTGGTCTAAATATTTTAACGGATTTGTAAAATCATCCAATATGAAATATAATGTTATATTGGTATTTCCATGAAAAAATAAGGGTTATATGAAATGGTTGAGAGGATACATTTGAGTAATAAATTATCAAGTTCATAAGTAATGTTTTGGGGCATTAATAAATTTTTTAATATTTTTATGAATTATGTTAGACAATGATTTTCTAATCTTCGAGTATTATATATCATATTATTGATGACTGATACATGATTCTAGTTGGGTCAAAAGGAAGATTAAATGAGAATAAAGATGGAATGTTGATTTATCTAGAAGAATGGATTTTCAAATAAAAATATTTTTAAATCATTAATGGTGCTCAAAGATAGAGTAATTATAAAGTATATTTTCATCTAGCTTAAATGATATGGTAATTATTTTTAGAAAACTATTTGAGGTAAGAAGAATAATATATTGAGATCATGGTGTCCAAGAAATTGAGATTATATTGAGAAATTGATTGTGATTATTAATGAGAAAATGATACATCAATTCATGGAATTTTGATATTCAAATTAATAAAATAAAATTAATGTGATTCTATAGAATATTGATACTAATCCAAATAATACCAGTGACAATAACGGTGTTGTTGTAAATGAAAAACATAAGTATAAAAACTTTCAAAAACATGTTCAACCTACAAATATCATTGGAAAGTTGTAATCACCAATGAAAAAAAGAAAAATACTAAAACCTTATAATCAAACAGACCTAGGGTCACAAGTTTATCACTATTATATTACTAATGTTTCATACACAAATTTTGGATAAGATCTATGAATGAAGATAATGCTCATATTGAAATAAATTTTATTTGGTATTTTTCTTCATGACCAAATGTAAAGAGCATTATAAGAACTAAGTAGTTTTTAAGATGAAATATTATTGATAAAAGGTGATATTTCTATAAATAAAGCTACATTAGTGTAAAAAATGATACTCTCGATATGAATGATTTTATTTTAAAGAATCATTTTCCGCTATTGTGATATTTTGTGATATTAAAATTTTGCTGGATTTTTTAAATGTAAGTGATATAAAATTTTCATGTTGATGTGAAATATTTATTCGTGAATGGAGATTTTGATGAAAAAGTATTTAGTGAGAATCATGAATAATTTATCCTTGGTAATGATGGAAAAAAAGATTTTCAGTTGATGAAAAGTCATCATTGGCTAAAATAGTCCCCCAGAGCATGGTATTCTAAGTTATAAAGTTTCTCAAAATAAATGGAATTCATCAATGTAATGGTTTTAAAAAACCAATATATAAAGTATTTTATCACATTTTCTATCATTGTCATTGTATAGGATAATGGTATAAGTTTTATAGTTATTGGGTTCTATATTTGTGATAAATTTGAATGAAAAATAAAATTATTTCTCATATAACTATTCTTGGAGAGATGAAGATTTTAATGGGATTATATGTTATGAAGGAAGAGAAATTTATTTTTTGATATCAAGAGAAAAATGTAAGGAAATTATTGAAGAAATTTGGTATGGAATACTCTAAAGAGATATCAACACACATGAAATTTGGTGTGAAGTTGAGTAAGAATGATGTTGGAAAAGTGAATATAAAAAATAATTTTGAAAATTAATTTGAAGAATGACATGTATCACAACATCTAGACCTATAATTGACTATGCATTGACTTTGTGTATAAAATATCAAAAAAATCCACAAGAAGCACACATGAAGGATGTCAGGAGGATACTTAGACACATTAAAGGGATTGTGAGTCATGGAATATTTTATAAAAGTGATGAGAAGATGAATTTACTTGGATAAACATATGTTGTTTGGGATAGAAATATATATTATATAAATTTAACATAGGGTGGGACATTCTTATTGGGAGAAAACTGTGTGAGTCAGTACTGAAAGAAGAAAAATAATTTTACTCTCATAACTATAGAGGATGAATATGTGGCTACTGTTAAAGAATTCAAAAAAAATATTAGGATAATATAGAAACTGTAATACTTAAATTTTAGGGTTGAAAAACCACTGATAATTGGTTAAGATAATTTTAGTTCTATAAATTTTTCAAATAACTCAATTGAATACTCATGGTAAAAATATATTGAAATAATATATCATTTTATAAATAAAAGGCGATAAATTGATATGTGAGGTTGGAATATATTCCCACATATGATTATAATGCATATATTATTCAAAGGCTATTCCAAAGGATAGAACTGAAGAGTTGAGGTGGAAAATTCATGTTATTCTTTTATCTATTACTTATAGTTTTTTTCAATGCCCCATATTTTTTTGATTCTATTATCAGATAGGGATTATGATAGATAAATCATTTGAAAATTGGTTTTAGAAATTCAAATACCGTTTTATGTTAAAATGGTGACATTTTTTTGTTCTTAATGGGGAGAGGATCACGGTCATGAACCATATATTTCTTTTCAACGAGGTTTCAAATTCTCTCAAATGCGTTATTTATCATGTAGTGTGGTGTTATGATATTAACCTCTTAGAAAAACAATTTAATTGATGTATGTTATTGGAGTTGATAAAAATAAAAATGGGGATATTGAAGAACCATTGGAATTATAGAAGGTTGGTTGCATTTGTTATTAACTGCAACATCCTCAGCCTGGAAGCCACTAAACCGGTGGCCTGATCCAAGTCATCATATGACCTCAAGAACATCTCCCCATACACCAAAGATTGCTGACTAGCGGAGAGGGTCCAATGAGTCACATGGGAATACTATACCCTCTTTAGCAGAGAAAACCACAATAGAGCACAATATAAATAGAAGAAATAATATAAAACCACTAATAAAAGCATATCCAAACATCTCCCAAAATTGGTTATAAATCACAGTTCAACACTAACCGTTTAATGACATGCTAATAGTGCCAAAGTGAATAAAACCCAAAATAATACAGAAGGAAAAATACCCAATGGGTCCCGACTCTAAATATGGGTCCTGATCCATGTACATCCTGATCCCAACTTAATATTCTAGTGTAGGGCATTTACCCTTGTACTGACATGCAACCAAGAAATCTGTTCAGGTTCCCAACAATGGCCCGGGCAGGGTGTAAGTAAAAAACTCAGTTGGACACCACTAATGGTGTCTAAAAAATATCCAATCCAATAGATAGTGCATGAATGTACAAATAAATGGTAGGTAAACAAGGTATACTTCATGATCCATTGGCTAATAAGGTTCAATAAATTCATGCCTAGTATTTATCCCAATTTTAGTTCTTATACCATCTTTATTACGTAGTCCATTTTTAAAACATTCTCCTGTGGTTAGGCTTATACATCATTTATACACGGTTATAATGAAATCAATCATTATTCATATTGTTAACTAAGTAAATTCCCTATCTCAATAGGGATACACATATCATATCATCACATTATCCTCACCTCTACTCCTTAGTTTGGTTGTAATGAAACTGTTAAGGGAATAGATCCTTCATCCCCTTCCATAACATATGTATTTTTTTGGGTGGATTTTAGAGCCTTAGTCAAACTCAATCCATAGGGGTAGATCATCATGCCAATACCCCACTCTACCAATCCAACTGCACATTCATATTTATCCAATCACCAAAACCATTCCAAAATG
The DNA here is from genome assembly GCA_963277665.1 of Viscum album. Lineage (NCBI taxonomy): Eukaryota > Viridiplantae > Streptophyta > Magnoliopsida > Santalales > Viscaceae > Viscum > Viscum album. Next base: position 1,316,424,253 of record OY728119.1, on the reverse strand, counting down.
CAACCAAACATAACCAATTTCATTGGAAAACACAATACATAACAAACAACACATGAATTCATACTATGCCATAACCCATTAACAAATTTACCAATTACAATTCATATTTATTTAACCTAATTCCCAATCTCATGCCTTAACCCCAGAAGTGTGTTCAACAACCCCCATTCCTTATCCAATATTCATCAATTACCATATTTTAACCCATTTAGCCCATTTGTCATTTCACAAGAATTTTTTCCTTTATGAACTTCAACCCTTTTTTCCATACCTAATAATTCACATGTATTAACCGATTCAAAATATTCATCCATTACCTTATTACATATCATTAACATATTCCCCATTTTCTATTACATTTTCCAATTATAAGTTGACCATTTATTATGCACTAATCCTATTAGGAAAATCTAACCCAATTCATAAAAAATCAACATAATATCATTTGAACCAATTTTCCCACTTCCATGTCATGCCAAAAAACCTCTTAATCCATTATCAACCTAGAAAAAATAACATAATTCCATTTACAACTTAATAAACCATTAAAACATGTTCTCATGGATTCCACATTATTAACCGACAACCCTTCACATATCCCTACCACTTCCTATGTCTAGGAATTTCGGCGCACCCCACAGGTGGCCTTAAAATGGTCAAGTAATCCTCTATGAATCCCAAGGGGATAGTGAGGGTTCAAATTGTTCCCCTAGACACCCCTCTTTACCAAACCTTATAACCAAGAACAAAAATAGGGGAATACAAGAACACAAACTTCCATGCAGAAATCTATAATGAAATCATGGGATAATAATTGTAAACCACCTACCTCAAATCCGATGATGAACGCAGTCCCAATCATAGCCTTGGATTTTGATTCAAACACCCTTTGAATCTCTAACCTAGAACTCAATGGAAAAAAGAGGATTTTAGAGCTTCATAAAGAGATGGTAGGAAGATGGAAACCCTAATTGGGGAAAGGATGCAAGGAAGAGATTATACTACCTAGGGGATTCGATACACAACTAATGGTCCTCCAAACGTCCAAGAATCGAAGGAGAATCACCCTTGGGAAGATTGGGTCTTCCAAGATCATCACTAGGGTTGTAGGGGTGAAATGGAGGAGAAACCTGAGTTGGGGATTAAATTCATAGAGAGGAAACATTGTAAATTTCTCAAATTTACTGGGTTGCACAGTTTACTTGCATGGTTTTCCAAACCGTGCGCAGATCGAGTGAGAGATACTATCATAAAATCACCCCTTTCTCATGGTTTCCTAATAATTCTACACAGTTAGCTTAACCATGTGGTAACCATGTGCAAGCCTCTATCCAAGGCTGAAAACTGTTCACAAACCATGCACAAATCATACAACATGTCAAGAAAGCATGAAACATGTCCAAAAATTCCACTTTCAAACTCTTTCATTCCCTGAACCCCCAGAACACCCTCATGACATATCATGAACTTGGGGAAACAATTATTTAAACAAAATAAGGGACATAAACTAATACGTAAACAAACACACTCCTTACAAAAATCTCGGATCTTATAACCTCTCCACCTTATAACGGCTCATCCTCGAGCCTCTCTTCTGGTGAATCCCTAATATTCTTTAACAAGAGTTCATGCAAATATGTCCACCTATCTATCCCCATTCCAAACAATTCTCATTTCACATTTCAATGATACTATAAAAAGTGAACCAAGGCATGGTCATGAATCATTATATTTCCAATCATAATGGCTCACACCCAAACACAAGATGAGACCCAAAACATATAAATAGTTTTCTAGTCTTCTCCAGATCATGAAATTGAACATCAAAAAGTGCCCACTTAAATATTCCATGGATGGTAACTAGGACGTTCATCAACACCTAGCCCATCCCATGGACCTCACCTGAAACTGTCGATGGTGTGAAACCCACCATCCCACTTCATGTATACTGCCACCATGACCATATACTTCATGAGGTCCATACTACCAAACACCTTTATGTTTCTCGGCATAAATCTAGAGCTTCTAAATGTACCTGGGATGATGTCAAGATAGTCAGAATGATCATCACTAGATGAGGTATGCTAAGAAGCTATCAAAGGACACCACCAGCAACTTATTCATTTCTAATGTCACATACCATGATCTGACACCAATCTCAGCCAAGGATCTCAGAATTCTCTATTTCACACATCTCTTTAGCACTTATCCACCATCGATCAAGTTTTATTTATAACCAATACTCACCACCGCTCTATGAGAAACCACCAATAAGCCATGAACCATCTTTTTCTTTGGTACAACTTCCACCACTCCACTCAAGTTCTTCTAGTAAGTCCCTGAAAACTTATGACTAAACACTATGGTTTGTCATGCCAATCAACCCAACTGTCCCTCACACAACCACACTTTATGCATTGGAATCATAGAGAATGACAGATACTTATCCTGATCAGAATCCCACCTTATCGGTGTGTGCCCACATCTGGACCGCTTAGAACTCTCATGGTTTCCCACTTTCCTTAAACCATTATCAGAATGATTTTAGTTCCCACAAGCCAACAATCACTTTTCATTGACCCAACCCCAATTACTTACATAAACATGCCTCTTGATTATTCGGCCTCATAAGCCCCAATGAATTCTCAATATCTTACCCAACAACCAAACCATTCATATAACAAGTCCAACCCTATGACCACCCTCACATTGGGTGTCATCTTACTATATGAGCATCCAACCGTGCTTCAGTCATCCTTGTCCATCCCACCAAAAAACAACATTGAGTCTTCCATTAACCATTGTCCAAACTAATGGGCCATGCATCCCTATAATTATGTTACCAAAGAGTTAAGGTAATCATATGCATCCATCTCACCTTTGAATCATTACTTGTGCATCTTATACCAAAGAACTTGTATAATTGGGATAGCCTCCCCTGAGGTCACCCTTTATTTCTCTAAAACTACAAGCGCATAACCATAACTCGAGTAATGTCACTAAATCATTAACCTTCCCACATATCCCTCTAGGATAACCCACACTAGACGACATCTTTCATGTCCCACCATCAAGGTCTGAAATCCACCCATATAACACACAACCAGGAGCTCTAGGAACCCTATCCGACATCTCAATTACTTCACCTTGATGGTTGAGTGATACTAATTCCTTAAACAAGAATCATGATAGACAAAAGTCATTGATCCTCATTCCAGACTGTACATGTCATGAAAAAAACAAAAAAAATCATGAAGGACACTCTCACCCATGTTCTAACACACACTACGCCTAGTGCACCAAATGACCATTTACTTGAAGTTACACACTAGAGGTAATCGTACACATACATCGATACCACAGGCCAAACTGTACTTTATGGTCTGTGATACAACTCGCAAGTTCAAAACCCACATGGGTCTCGGCACCCACAACAAATTCCCATCACTAAGGACACTACCAGTAGGACACTCATTCTTATGTCCATCATACAATCCACTCCATTACAGCCCACAACGATTACTAAATTCACATTACCAAACATCACCTTAATACCTAAATTCCACCTCCTAACTATTGACATAATGAAGAACACCCAATTATTTAGAACATTATACTCTCCCAAATTTCTCAAAATCCCTACATACTCATATTCACATTCCTTAGACCTTTTCATCAACAAATACCTCGAAGCAAACCCAAATGGTATAAACAAAAATAGAAGAATGCACTATCTTCTATAATTAGTCAACTTCACATACCCTATTCCAATGAATGTGTTCCCATATCTACCTCTACCCTCAACCCATCTTATCATGGGTCTTGGTCAATATGGGGAAAACCAAATTACATAATAAAAAACCATTCATTAAACATCCCTTTAAACCATTTCCTCTTTTACACACAAATCATTTCTCTTAATCATATTTATCATCTTAAAACTTTTTGTAACCATATTTCAAACTAATTTACACTTTTCACATGGAAAAATTCATTAATTATTTCATCATCACCACACAAGTCATTATATTTTAAACACCATTCATTCTTTACAATTTACCACAACCCAAACCTTTAACCCAATCATTATGGTTCTTTATTCACAATGTTAATTAACTATCCATTTAATTATTTTGATTTACCAACATTAATTTCCATCACTATGAACCATTTTCTCAATTTTACATGGAGGTAAATTACATTCTACTCACTATGCCCCCAAACACCCATCCTGTGAGTTCTTATCTTGATGCATGCCACCTATATACTTAAGTGCCTAAGTGATTCATGAATGCACAACCTCAAACCATTCTAGCCATGATAAAAATATTATAAACCAGTCAAATCACATGACATGTGCATCACCCAATGGTGAAATATCATTCAATTGTAAAAACACACATCATGAACAACAATTCCCACCCTGGGTAACTAGGGTTTTACCCCATATATGGGTTAGCTACTCCAAAACATGATATGATTACCAATTCCCGATACTTTCTAGCCTCCAATCCACTACCACCAAATGATAAGAAAAAGGAAGGAGAAAGGAAACTCCTTTGATACCACTTTGTAACATCCCTAACCCAATATCCACTAAACTGGTGCACCGAGATGAGTCTTCACATGACCTCAACTGTGTCCCCCCATATTCCAGAGGTTGTCGACTAGCGACGAGGGTCCAATGAGTCACATGGGGAGACTGTACCCTCTTTACCAGAGTAATCCACAACAAGAACAAAATATAAATAGCAGAAATCATATGATACTACTAATAAAAAGCATATCCAAACATCTCCCAAAATTGGGTACAAACCACAATTCAACATTAACCATTTAATGACATGATAATAGTGTCAAAGTGAATAAAAACCAAAATAAGAAAAATGAAAAAAATCCCCAATGGGTCCTATCACTAAATTGGTGTCATTATCTTATATATCCTGATCCTAACTCAACATTATAGGGTAGGGACTTTTTATTATCATGACCTGCAACCAAGACATCTGCTCAGGTACCCAATTGCGGCCTGAGTAGGGTGCGAGTACAAAACCCAGTAGGCCACCACTAACGGTGTCTAAAAAATATCCAATATAATAGATATTACATAAAAGTACAAATAAATGATATTTAAACAAGGGATATTTTTATTTCCATTGGTTAATAAGGTTCATTTAATTAATGCATAGTATTTATCTCAATTTCAGTTCTTATAACATCTTTATTCAATGGTCGATTTTTAACACATGATCTTGGGGTTTGTCATATAAATAATCTATACATGGTTCTAAGGAAATCGATCATTATGCATAAGGGAAATAAGTCAAGTCCCTATATCACTAGCTATAAACAGATCACATCAATACATTATCCTCACCTCAAAGCCTTGGTCTGGGTGAAATGCAACTGTTAGGAGAATAGATCATCTGTCCCCTTTCCTAACTCTTGCATTTTTTGGAGTGGATTTTAGAGCCTCAGTCTAACTCGACCCGTGGACATAGAGTCTCATGTCAATACCCCACTCTACCAAGCCATGTTCTCATGGTTATTTATCCAATCACCATAACCATTACATAACACAACTAAACATAACCAATGACATTGGAAAACACAATACATAACAAACAACATGGGAATTAATAATATGCCATAACCCATTAACACATTTACGAATTACAATTTGTAGTCATTTATCCTAATCCCTGTTATCGGGCCTTAACCCCTTATGTGTGTACAACAACCCCCATACCCTATCCAATATTCAGCAATTACCATATTTTAACCAATTTATCCCATTTATCATTTCTCAATCATTTTCCCCTTTATGAACTTCAACCATTTTGGTATACCTCATAATTCCAATGTATTAACCCATTCAACATATTCATTTATTCCCTTATTACACATCATTAACATATTACCTATCCAATTACAAGTTCACCATTTCATATGCAGTAATCCTCTTAGGAATTTCTAACAACATTAATTAAATAATCGACATAATATCATTGGACCCAATTTTCCCATTTTCATGTCATGTAAAACAACCCATTATTCCCTTATCACTCTATCTACGACTATCATCATTCCATTTACAACATAATCAGCTATTAAAACATGTTATCATGGGTTCTACATTATTACTCGGTAACCCTTCACTTAACCCTACAACTCCCTAGGTCTGGGAATGTCGTCACACCCCATGGGTGGCCCTAAAATGGCCATGTAATCCTATACACATACCATGGGGATCGTGAGGGTTCCCATTGGTCACTTAGACACCGCTCTTTACAAAACATTCTAATAGAACCAATAACACAAATAGGGGAAAACAAGAACATAAGCTTCCATGCATAAATCTAAAATAAACCCATGGGATAATACTTTTAGACCACCTAACTCAAATTTGATGATGAACACACTCTCAATTATAGCCTTGGATCCATATTCAAACACCCCTTGAATCCCCAAAAAATATATAACCATAAAAAAGAGAGTTTTAGATCTTCAAAAGGAGATGAGAGAAATATGAAAACCATAATCGAGGAGAAGAATCAAGGAGGATATTAGAATTACTCGGGGATTCGATCTGGAACCATTGGTGATCAAACGACCATGAATAGAAGGAGAACAACTTTTGGGAATCTTGGGTCATCCGAACTCATCACTAGGGTTGTAGGGGGTGAAATGGAGGAGAATCCATTGTTAGGGTTCAAAATCCTTGAGTGGGAATTTTATAAATTTCTCTATTTACTGGGATGCACGGTTTACCTTCACGGTTTTCCAAACCGTGTACAAACCGTGCGAGAGATACTGCCAAAAAATAACCCCTTCACATGGTTTCTTGGGAATTCCACATAGTATGCTTAACCATGTGGTTACCATGAACAAGACTCATTCCAATTCCACATGGTTACCTGGGATGCTCCGCACGGTTTTCAGTAACTGTGCCCAAATTGTGTAACATGTCCAGAAGTTTCTTTTTCCTCCTCTTTCAGGCATCGAATGCCCGAAACACCCATAGTCCTTCTCATGAACACGGGTAAACACTTATTTAACCAAAATAATGGAATTAATATGAAACATAAACAAACACCCACCTTAAAGAAATCTAAGATCTTACAACCTCCCCACCTTATAATGCCTCATCCTCAATCTGCTCTTCCTAAGCATCACTGAGCTTCTGAAATAAATGTTCAAGCCACTAGGCCCACCAATACATCCAAATGTCCCATGATTCCCATTGATCATTACAATTCTACCACAAAAAGTAAACCAAGGCATGGTCATGACACATAATATTTCCTCACCACAACCTCTAACACAAATTGGATACTCCTCAAGGAGGCTTCAACTGCAACCACACCCAAACACTAGAACTTCATAGGTAAAACATATGCTATAGTTCCTAACTCAAAACAAATGGATACATTGAACACAATATTATATAATCATGGAGGAACCAATCAAGACCCCATTGGTCTGATCCCCTACACAACTCGTAACCCGAATCACATGTTTTCATTTTCCAATGATCCCCAAACTCTATCCATGACCAAACCCGATATCACCTGAATGGAAACACAAAATCATTCAAAACACATTTTTCAATGTATGTTGACCTGCTATTCATGTCACGAAAATCCAAATCCAAAACTATATATCCAAGCGCTACCAAAACTCTCGGGTACTCGAATGATTAAACACTTGCCCAAACCTCACTACCAGGGCCATCTCACTCTAACGGTAACCAATTGAGTCCCTCCAATGTGAATATATGATCATGTCGTCAACCAACCATTTATCCATTGTGGTTTTATCCACCCCATTGGGTTACTTGGAACCTCCACTCTCAATGGAAGACAACCAGATACTCATCTCGACTTCCATATCATACCTGATCACCCACTGAGGTTATCCCCAACATCTGTTAGGATTATGACTGCACAACATCACTACCTTACAAGCTAACATTGGATAAACTATCTCAAAAAACATTTCTAACACTATCACTAATACCATTCATACTCCAACTTAATAAGTCTAGGTTAAACCTTGAACCCAATCCAAAAATTAAGACACACTTCTCATCCCAAAACATCCACAAAGGGTGATTTACCACTCTCTACATTAGCCTCTTTCCCAAAGTCAAGCCTTGTTTCCCAGACTGACTCGTTCTAGAATGCTTAGCTTCACCATTGGCATGGCACTACATCACATGGAAAAGTTTACATCAAACTTCAAGGCATTCCAAACCACTGAATGACACTTACCCGAGTCTACTTTTGATCTCCATTGGAGTTATAGAACTCAACCTCTCATACCACAAACTGATGTTATATCTCACCACACTCTTTGATGACTAAACACAAGAATCCCAAATTCCATTCAAACCCACCTTGATCCCAAACCCAAAGCTTGGGACAAAGAACCACCATGTTCATGGACCACCTGGTCTTTCTGAGAGACCCATCATTCACCTCACACGTTCTATATTAGCATCTCGGTGTCACTACATCAACTCAACATTCTCCTCCCCACATCCATGACTGACTCATCACTCCCCACCTTAGGATTTTCATTAGCATTGATGTCCACATGGGATTCTAAATTCCATGGATCACACCCAAACACAAGCCGAATCCTCACACTTAGACATGGTTATCCTGCCTTCTCCAGAATAAGAAATTGAACGAAAACATGTTCCCACTCCCGAATTCCATGGATGGTAACCTTGATGTTCATTGACACCTATCCCATCCCAAGAACCTCACCCGAAACAATCGATGGTGTGAGTCCCACCATCCCACTTCAATGGAAACCACCACCAACTTATTCATAATTCATCCACCATATGTCAAGTATCATTTCTAACAAAGAGTAACCACCGCCCAATGACCATCCACCTAAAATCCATTAACCAACTTTTTCATTGGTACTACTTTCACCACACCACTCAGGTTCTTCTAGTACGTCCCTAAAAACTTATGATTGAACACTATGGTTTTCCATTCTAATTAATCCAATTGTCCCTCACACATCCACACTTTCTGCCTTGGCTTCATAGAGAATGACATACACTTATCCAGAGCAGAATCACACTTTATCTGTGTGTTCCCACATCTAGAACCCTTAGAACTCTCATGGTTTCTCACTTTCCATCTACTATTCTCATACCAAATTTAGTTTCCATAAGAAATACATAACCTGACATAGCCCAACACCCACTTACTTACATAAAAATGCCTCTCAATTAGTCAGCCTCATTAGCCCCAAGTCATTATTAACTTCTCACCCAAAAACTAAATCTTTCATACAATAAGCTCAGCCATGTGGCCAACCTCACCTTGGGTGTCATATTCCAACACAATCAACTAATAGTGATTTATTCATCATTGTCCATCTAGCCTGAATACAACACTGAGGTCTCCATTTCCAAACTGGCGGGTGAAGCATACCTGTAATTATGTTAATTAAGCTGTAAGGTAATCATATGCGTCGATCTCACCTTTGAAGCATTCCTCATGCCACCTATTCCAAAGCACCTACATCACTGGGCTAGCCTCCCATGAGGTCACCCTTTATTTCATTAAAACTAAAAATGCATCACCATAACTTGAGTCACATCACCAAATCATCGACCTTCCCACTTAGCACTCTAGATAACCCATACTAGATGATATCATCAATGTCCCACCATCAAGGTCCAACATCCACCCATATGATACACACTCAGGAGAACTAGGATCCCCATTTGACCTCTCACTTAGGTCACCTTGATGGTTGACTGATACAATTTCCCTAAACAAGAATCATGACGGATAGAATCCATTGATCATATTTCCAAATTGTACATGTAAAGATACAAATAAATAATTTTCATGAATGACATTGTCACCGTCGTTCTAATACACGCTGCGCCTAGTGTACCAAGTGACCATTTACTCTAAGTTCCACACCATAAGTAATCGTACACATACATCGATACCACAAGCCAAACCCCACTCTATGGTCTAAGATACATCACGTTAGGTCAAAATCCACATGGGTCACTACACCCACAACAAATTCCCATCACTAAGGACACTACCACCCAGACACTCATAATTATTTCCATCGTACAACCCACACAATTACAAATCACAAAGATTACCACCTTTACATTACCAGACAACACCTTAAGACCTCAAGGCCACCACATAACTAAATACACAATGAGGAACACCCAAAGGTGCATACTTTAGAACATTCTACATACGCAAATTTTTCAAATTCCCTACTTACTCGGATTCATATTCCCTAGACCTTTTCATCAACAAATACCTTGAAGGAAAACCAAAGGGTAATAACACAATGGAAGAATGCACTATCTTCCATTCTTAGTCCACTCCACATACCCAATTCCAATGGATGTGTTCACATCTCTACCACTACCCTCGACCCTTCTTTCCATAGGTCTTGGTCATCATGGGGAAAACAAAATTAGTCAATAAAAAAACATTCATTAAACATCCTTTTAAACCATTTCCTATTTTACACATGAATCTTTTCTCTTAAAAAAATTTAGATTCTCAAAACTTGTTATAACCAACTTTTTAACTCAATTACACTTTTCACTAGTAAAATTCATTAATTATTACATTATCACCACACAAGTCATTCTATTTTAAACACGGTTTGTTCTTTACAATTTATCACAACCTAAACCTTCAACACAGTCATGATGTTTCTTTATACACAATATTCATTAACTATCCATTTAATTAATTTCATCTACCCACTTTGATTACCATTATTAAGAACAATTTTCTCATGTTTCTAAGGAGGTAAAATAGGTTCTACTATCTATGCCCCACACACCCATCCCATGTGTGCCTATCTTGATACCTGTCACCTATATACTTAGGTGCCTAAGTGATGCAAGAATGCAAAACAACATGCCATTCCAACCATGAGAAAAATATCATAATCAGTCAAATTACATGACATGTGCATCACCCAATGGTGTGATATCATTCAACTGTAACAACACACATCATGAACAACAATTCCCACCCTGGGTAACATGGGGTTTACCCCATATATTGTTTAGCCACTCCCAAGAACGAGCTCATTACTAAGGCCCGACCTTCCTAGATTTCAATATACCATCCCCAAATTGTAAGAAACTGGAAGGATAAAGGAAACTCCTCTGATACCACTTTGCAAGTTCCCTAACCCAAAATCCACAAAATGGGTGCCCCAATCCAAGTCATCACATGACCTCATGCACACCTCCTCATACGCCATAGGTTGCCGACTAGTGGTTAGGGTCTAATGAATCACATGGGGAGACTATACCCTCTTTAAAAGAGTAATCCAAAAAATAAAACAATATAAATCGTGGAAATAAAGTGAAACTGTTAATAGAAAACATATCCAAAAATATCCCAAAATTGGGTACAATACACAATTCAACATTAACCATTTAATAAAATTCTAATAGTTCCAAAGTGAATAAAACACAAAATAAGACAAATGGTCAAATCCATAATGGGTCCCGACTCTAAATTTGGGTCCTTCTCTATGTACATCCTGATCCCAACTCAACATTCTATAGTAGGGCCTTTGCCGTTATCCTGACTTGAAACCATGAAATATGCTCATGTAACCAACTACAGACCGAGCATGGTGTGAGTACAAACCTCAATAGGCCGCCACCAACGGTGCATACAAAATATACAGTCTAACATAGTTAATACAAGTTTAAATAAATGGCAAGTAAACGAGGGATAGTTTGGGTGCCATTGGTTAATAAGGTTCATTTAATTCATTCCTAGTATTTATCCAAATTTCAGTTCTTATACCATCTTTATTACATTTTCCATTTTCAACCCATGCTCATGGGGTTAGGCATATAAATAATCTATACATGGGTCTAAGGAAATCAATCATTGTTCATATGGAGAAATATGTCAAGTCCAAATCTCACTAGGGATACACATATCACACCAACACATTATCCTCATCTTGAAGCCTCAGTCTGGGTGGAATGAAACCGTTAGGGGAATAGATCCTCTGTTCCCTTCAATAACTAGTACATTTTTTGGTTGAATTTAGAGCCTCAGTCTAACTCAACCCATGGGAATAGAGCCTCATGTCAATACCTCACTCTACCAATCCATGTGCACATGTTTATTTATCCAATCACCACAACCATTCTATAACACACCCAGACATTACCAATTCCATTGGAAAACACAATACATAACAGACAACATGTGAATTTATACTGTGCCATAACCCATTAACACATTTACCAATTACAATTCATAGTCATTTATTTTAATTCCCATTATCATTCCTTAAACCCTTAAGTGTGTTCAAAAACCCCCATACCTTATCCAATATTCATCAATTACCATATTTAAACCCATTTAACCCATTTATCATTTTAGAAGAATTTTCCCCTTTATGCACTTCAACCCTTTTTATCATACCTCATAATTCCAATGTATTAACCCATACATCATATTCACCCATTCCCTTATTACATATCATTAACATATTCCCCATTTTCAATTCCATTATATAATTAAAAGTTCACCATTTAATATTCATTAATCCTATTAGGAATTTCTAACAAAATTCATTAAACAATTGACACAATCTCATTCGACACAATTTTCCTATTCTCATGCCATGCCAAACAAACCCTTATACCCTCATCACGCTACGAACAGCTATCATCATTCCATTTACAACTTAATCAACTGTTAAAAAATGTTCTCATGGGTTCCACATTATTTCTCATAAACCCATCAATTAACCCTACCACTCCCTAGGACCAGGAATGTCGGTGCACCCAATGGGTGGCCCAAAAATGGTCAAGTAATCCTCTATGCATCCCACGAGGATCTTGAGGGTTCCAATTGGTCACATAGACACCCCACATTACCATTCCTTCTAATGGAACCAAGAACACAAATAAGGTACAACTTGAATGCAAGCTTCCATGAAAAATCTAAAATAAAATCATGGGATAATACTTGTAGACCACCTACCTCGAATCTGATGATGAACGCACTCTCAATCATAGACTTGGATTCAAATTAAAACACCCCTTGAATCCCAAAACTGTATCTCATCGGAATAAAAAAGAGGGTTTTAGAGATTCAGAAGGAGACGAGAGAAATATTAAGACCCTATCTAAGGAGAGAAAGTAAAGAGGAGATTAGACTTACCCGAGGCTTCAATACACAACCAATGGCCCTCCAAACAACCAAGAATCGATGGAGAACCACCCTTGGGAAGATTTGTACCTCCAAGATCATCACTAGGGTTGTAGTGGGTGAAATGGAGGGGAAACCTGAGTTGGGGTTTAAAATCACGGAGTGAAATTTTTTAAAATTTCTCAACATTATTGCGCTACACGGTTTACCCGAATGGTTTTCCAAACTGTGTGAAAAACGTGCAAGAGATTCTATCCCAAAATCACCCTTTCACATGGTTTCCTGGTAATTCCACATGATTAGCTTAACCATGTTGTAATCGTGCGCAAGTCTTTTTCCAAGGATGCATAGTTATCTGGGATGCTTCGTACGGTTTTCCCTAACCATGCACAAACAGTGAAACATGTCCAGAAATTCCTTTTTCCTCCTCTTTCACACCCTGAACCCCCGGAACACCCCTGTGTCTTCTCATGAGCTTGAGGAAACTCTTATTTAACCAAAATAATGGACTTAATCTGAAACATAACAAATACAGACCTTACTAAAATCCATGAACTTACATTAAAAAAATTTGATAAGCAATGAGAAGTGCTTGAGAATTTTTTTGGGGTTAATTAAGGGGGATAAAGTTGATTTTGAGATGATTTGAGAAGGTTTTAGAGGTTTAAATTTACTGAGAAACTATGTTTTCGGTTATTATTATGGCTTAATAATTTAATTATAGGGAGATATTTATATTGATGGTGTATTGTAGTTTCTTATAGGATATAGAAGCTTGATAGAATTAGTTAAATTAATTGAACACAAGTGTACTGGGAATGAGTTTTCTGATAAATTGATGTAGAGGTGAATAATATCAATTATTGTGGTGAAAGTGTCCAATAAATGAATAATATGGTATTGTAAAATGAATTATGAAATGGAAGAAGTTATGCTGTGGTTATGTGGTTTGTAGCAACCATGTTTTTTTTAGTTCAGACTTATCTCAATTTTGAGATAATAAGTGTCGGGTCCTTTAAAGGGGGTAAAATTATAAATTTACCATAGTGGTTGAGCATAGAATTTGTTATATGGTTCTATTCGTTCCAAGGTGAATTGTTTACCCTTTTTTAATTATTATTGATTTCGTAACAATTGGATTTTTAAGGGATAAATAATATTTAATAAATAAATAAATATTTATCCAAATAGGAAAATTTGTTGACATATGTTAATTTTATATGGAAAATTTTACACCATGGTTGTGGTTGGAATACGATGTTTATCCTATGAGGGTATTAGTTATGTGTTTGTGTATTGATCCTCAGATCAAGCTATTTTAGGTTTTGAATTGCATAATCTATTGAACTTGAACTGACAACACAAAATCATAACATCACATACTTATAGGTTTATCCATTTATTAAAATTTTCTCACATAGTGAAATTTAGAGAGGATAGAGAAATGGGAATGTATCATCGATGGTGTCGACCTTAAGTCCATCTGGTGATTCAAGATTTATAAAACAATGATGATGAACCCCAAACTAATAAAGGATGAATTTTAATGTATTTTCCCAATCAAAAATTAGGTAAGACACCTTTCCTTTCTTTTATCCTCATTCACCATGTGATTTGATCTTATTTTCTCCACGATCGAATCACAAAAACTCTATGGTGTAATTTTAATAAAACCATATAGATTTTCACTTAACAAATTTTACATTAAATATTTGAATATATTTAAAATTGAAGATTAACTGAATTTTGAAAACCATGAAATAATTCATTGGAATCAGAAAATTTATTTTTAGATTAAAATGATTTTTCTTTGGATAAAAACATTTTCATTAATCCAACCGTTAAATTAATGGGTTATTAGTGACTACTTAATCAAATTGTCATGGATTGAAAATATATTTTTATGTTCATGTTTAATGGTTTTCAACTATATATGTGAACTAATGAGTTTTTTTTAATGACATGTTATCGGTTTAATTAGGGAATTCATGATATATCATACTCTATAACAACACCCTTTTATAATTTCAAAAAAAACCACACCATTTTATAATTTTTTCATTTTCATCGAAGACATTATTATTTGACACATTCTTATGGGTGTGTATTTGTGTGTGAATTCATGTGTTTTCAAACTTCTCCTTGACCACCAATTTTCATTTTTCATCTCGCTTCTCATTTTTAATATACCTGAAGAATGGGTTTTTTTATAGTTGTTTTTAACACTAACCACAAAATTTTATCTCCTAACTACTGTAGTAAAGTATCACATACCATTTTATCACAATGAGATTTTGAATTTAAGGAGTTTCTTCATCAAGAATGTTCATTATTTCATTTTTAAATATTTTTGAGGGGGATATCTATGACTCCAAAGAAATTATTATAAATTTTTTAAACTATAATATATGAGAAAAACAAACAGTAGTGTGGGAGAAGAGGACATGAAATTAAAAAAGATACATTGGCCTTCCCTAGTGATTCTCATGGTTCATAATTTCTTTATCACTTTTAAATATTATAATCTACTTCAACACACAATTCAAGATCTCTATCTATGTATTTCATTATGTTAGGAAAGTCAATGTCAATTTCTAAGATCTTAGTCATCGACCACTTTTGGTTAAGAGCTGATCGAAGAACTCAATAATCACCGAGCACCAAGACTCAATCGATCTTCTATTGTTATCATAATTCTCGATCCAGAATTGAGGACTCTAAATAATGAGAGTCAATCTTCAAACTCTCAACCATACTAACTTATGATTATGAACTTGATAAACAAAAAACATCGATCAACAATGTGTCCGTCAAAGAATATAAGTGAGTGAAAAAGGAAATTACAGAATAAGAAATGATCAAACATCAATAGATTATTTAATGATCATAAATATGGAGAAAATTTATGTTTAAAATAAGGAAAATATGTTCTCAGTTGAATCACCTGTCAAAACCACTAAAATACTTCATCTTCTTCCACTCTTAACCACAGAACTCATCTCCTCTCAATTCAACATCGAATATGAATCTTCACTCCGACAATGCAGGATGGCTCACATCGTCAAGCATGAGCTCAAAGTTCACATCCATTAAGCACCTGGAGTTCAACTACCACTGAACTAGATGCTACGGTATAGGAGACTAAGTCCCTCAACAACTCCTTTAGAAGAACCTATGCAACTCAAAAATGTAAAACACAAAATAGTCAGACAACTTCTCCACTGGAAAAATCAATGCCTTAATATTTAAAAACAATTGGCCTCTCCGGCTTCTTCAGCAATTTTCATTTCAGCTTTGAAATGTCAATGAAACTGAACTCAGGTCTGAAGAATATTCATCAAGATAACATTCAACATCGAATTCGGCTTGCTTGACCTCGAATTTGCATGGCTTGACCTCAGATGTCAAAGATCTCCCCATTCCTATTACACTTGTGAACTCAGGTCTGAAGCATATTCATCAAGATAATTTCATTCATGTTTTTTTCATCTTATTCAACAGACTTGAACTCAGTTCTCAATAAACTGATCTCTGACATCATCTTCATCCTCCCGTGTGGCGCCAATATTCTTTTCTCATCAAACTAAACTCACTAAATCAAATATTCGAAAACGCTGTATGTATTTAAGATTAGTCTTCTTTGTAAATGCATCCATGATTAGGATCGTTTATGGCCACTTCAATGGAAGAAATGAGGAACTCGACCATTGTTCATCTGGTTCGAAAGCGCGGCTCGGATCTCGGTCGTCGGCAGTGACCCAGCCTGGTTCAATTAGGTTTCCGATTTCATCCCTGACTAGGTTTGAATATGGATCATCTCCCATATTCAAAACCAATTTGTGAGATTTCACCACGTCGCATCTTTATCTTCTTCATTTATAATTTCTTCACTCAGATTTGGTTCTTCTTCAAAAGGAGAGCACAGATGGGAATCGGGGGTGGTGGAACCTGTTGGATTCAATATTCGGTGACTTCAGGAGTCGTTCCCCTAAAAAATAGTGAGATTGGCATGAAATCTCAGTTTACATCAATGGTGGATCAATAGGATATTCATCAGAGGTAGTGCTAATCATTTTCAGTTGAGGTGGGGTAGGGTGGGTCAGCCCACGGGGTGGATCATGCGGGCCGACCTGCCTCGCCCGATCCATGCGGGACCCGCCCTAATATGCGGGACCCGCCCTACCACAAATAATGCAGGATTAAAAAATAAAATCCCGACCCTACTATGTGGGACTCACAGACTAACGGGCCGACCCACCGGTTAAAAAATAATATATAATAATATTTTTTTTCCTCACAAACCATGATAATGTGGAGCAGAAAAATAGAAATGTTTGAAATTTAGCAAGAAAAATTAGTTTTTAATTAAAAATACCCCTAACAAAAATAATAAACATTAAAATATTATATCTTTGAGGATTTATGTTATGAATATCCTCTCAGGTGGGGAATTTAATTTGATAGTCTGAACCATTTTATAAAAAAGAATACTCTTGTGCTTCTCGTTAACATTGCAACTCATGTATATAATATTTTTTTACATATACATATAATAATGTCTATTTTTTATAATATAAATATATTTAATACAAATAATATATTAATTACATATATATGTAATATATATTATTTATTATATGTACATAGGAATATTTCCAATGATAATTTCCATTATTTTTGTGTACAGATTTATATTAAAACATTCATGTGTAAATTTCTACTGAAAATGTACACTTAAAAATTTTCGTTAAAAAAGAAAATATATTAAAACATAAATAAATAAATTAAATTTTCACTATAAATTTTCATTGAAAATTTTTGACAAAAAAATGTTAAATACAAACTTCCACTGAAAAATTAATTTAAATCTCCACTTAAATTTCAAGTGAAAAATTCAACATGTTTTTTATTATTATTATACTGAAAATTTTATTAACAAAATTCTCAAATAAATTCATACTTAAATCATTTGTTTAAAAATATCAACACATAAATAAATAATTTAATTTTATACTAAAAATTTGAATTCCAATTTTTCTATGGAAATTTTCAGTGGAAACATTTGTTGGAAATTTGCATTTCAATTTTTAATATATAATTACAATGTAGATATGTTAAAACATAAATAAAAAATTTTATTTTTCAACTAATTAAAACTAAAATAAAAAACTATTAATATTTATATAAAAAAGGTAAATTTTATCCTAAAATTTTTATTGGAACTTTGCATGAAAAACATTTTGTTAATACTTTCATTAGAAAGGTTTAGTTCAAATTTCCTCTTAAAATTATTACACATATTTTAATTTTAATTTTATTATAATTATACTAAAAATATGATTAACAAAATTCTAAAATAAATGCCTATTCAAATTTTATTATTGAATTTTCCAATGAAAACTACCACTAAAAAGTTTAAGTGGAAATTTTCATAGAAAATACACAGTTCGATTTTTCCATTAAAAAAATAATGTAGACACATTAAAACATAAATTAAAAATGTAAATTTTCATTTGAAATTTTCATTTAATTTTTTTCATTAGAAATGTTTAAATTAAAATTTCACTAGAAAAATCCACTTAAAACAACAACAATAATATAATTATACATAAATAAAAACAATAAAATTTCATCATAAATTTATATTGAAAATTTACACTGCAAACTATGAATGGACATTATAATAATAAAATTAAAATACCTAAATCAAAATATTATTAGAGAATTGGATTAGAAACAAAATTATAGTTCTGAATATCCATTTTCATAATTATTGCATCAATTTTTTAATACTGAAATCTTATTATACTCTAATTAATCACATGTGCATCATCTATCCCACAACCAACCTTACCGTTAGGTTTAAAACCTGACATGTGTTAATATTTTCGATGATTTATTTATGGTTTTATGAAACATGAACTATATTTTCCACACAGTCATGTTAATTTATTATATTGCATTATTTTTTTTATTTTTCAAGAATAATTTTTTGCAATACTACTTAAAATTGTGGGACAAAAGGGACCCACAGACACCTGATGGGTTAGTCCGCACGGGCTGCGGTTTTTGCGGGTTTGATCAAATGCATTCTGAATGTTTGTGGGCCTAAATTTTCAAGGCCCTAACGTACATAAATCCATGGGATAACGGATTGTCCCGCGGGCTTGCAGATTTATTGACAGGTTTATTTTTCAGAGCTCAACCACGACTGCAGATCGATCGGATCTGAAGCTTCTTTGGTAAGCTTGGGTTTCAGCATTAATAGTGTGCTAGGTCAGCTTCAACATTTATCAAATGTTGTAGGTGAACTTGTGTGGCTTCTAAATTGGAAAACAGATATCAGGAAATTAAATTAAATTGAAGAAATATCATGGAAAAATAAGAGGATTGATTGTCACGTCAAATTCTCATAACACTAAACATTTGTTTGTCCTCAATCAAACTATGAGTCAAAATCAATGGGATAAAATGAAGATCATGTTTGGAATACAGGAATGCCACAAAAAGTTAGTTTTCAAAATGATTCCTCCAACAATTTTTTATCATGCAGTGAATATATTTACCCTTTTCGGTTTCATCATGTTGTGAACATATTTCAGTAATTTATGCCTCCATGTTATATTTTGAGTTCTACCATCATCAATTTTCCACTTTCACAGTTGAACCTTTTTTTATTATTCATGCTTTACAAAGCTGATTGACCTTAAACATTTGAAAATAGATTAACATGGAGGCATAAATAACTGATTGTAGGACCCTAGTACACCCTGATAGGGAAGAGATGAATAAAAAGTTCAGTTTTTTTAATGAGGTGGATCTCGCCCCTACAATGGTAGACACTTGTTAAACCCGTATGATGAAATTTTTCGAATAAAAAATTCCAATATGTGGAAATGGAAGCACAACACAACAGTTTTAGTTGATTCACCGCTGAGGGCTAGTCCAATGAGCATATGCTGACAGTGTGTCTGTCATAACTGAACCATTAAGTTTCACTAGATGCTGTAGATTAAAAATGATAAAACATGGTCACTCCGTTCCAGTAACAGCACCTTTACAGAAATTTTTGGGATAACACACTATCTCTCTCATATCACATCCCCCAAATCCCCTTTTTCTTACTACCTTGAGTGAATTATTACTCATTTTATCGGTATGATGGTTTCCTAAATAGATTGAGCATATAATTCTTTGTCCCTGAATAGAATGAGACTATGCTTGCACTATAGTCCTGAATTGATGCACAAAAATTCATTGTTCACTCAAACCAGATGTTCAACGCTACTGTTTGCGAATCTCTCATCCATCATGAAATCAAATTTTTCATTCAAATATATTTTTGATTTTTTGAACCTACATACTTTCAGTAAGGTCCAAACTGTTACGAAGGTCCCAGCCTTCGCAAATCCCCAAACTATCATGAAACTCTCAGTCTTCTGAAAACTCATAGACTTCATCAAAATCCCTTTTCTGATATTCCATAGTGTCAATTAGTTCTTAACCATTATTTTTCACAATGCTTCTTCTTGTGAAGAGTTTTGAATTGACAAAGAACTACCTTCCCATAAAACATTTGAAAAATTAGAGAAATTCACCCTTTTTCCAAATTATCAAAATGCCTCAAATTAAGGGAAATCACCTACTTATAGACATTACCTATTTTGGTTGCTTTACATGCTCACCACATCCTTTTCGATAATATCTTCATTAATATTCATGAAGATCATTTTGTTCGCAAAATCTCAGTGAAATTATTCTATTCGCAAAGCTTCTCATAGTCTTGTAGATAACCATATTTCCATCGTACCTCATCCATTCTTTGTGAAACCAATTTCCTTCATGAAGCTCCACATCTTCATGAAAATTCAATCTTCATGAAATCTGAACCTTTTACATATTTGTATAGAGTCAATCCTGGAAATCCATCTTTCACGAAAGCTCACCCCTTCCTCTAGATTTTGAGATCCAAAAATTTGGAAAACACTAGGAAATTACATCACCTTTAACACTAAATCCAACTACACCATAAGATCACCTGGCTTGAAAACTCCCTGATAAACCTAGTGTATATTGATAACAAACAAAAAATATCATCGGTTTCAAGATATGAAAAACCTTAGTTCCAACAATCCACCAATTTGGGTTTTTTAGAAAATATGAAGAAAAATTCAATAAAGAACCAGCCTAAAACAAAAACCTATTAAGTGTAAAATAACACATCCACCACTTTAAGACTACATGAGAATAGATCAGTGAAGAAAAAAAGGGGAAAAAAATAATTTCATGACACGAGATACCTCTAACTAATCCTTAAATCCTACAATTCATTGAATTCAATTATCCCTTTTGGTAATAAACCTGAAGAAACTATATGTGGACCGTAGTGCATAAGGAAAACATCTCCCTGGATCGTATCTCCCCCATTGACCAGCATCACATCCATAAAAAGATCAAAACAGTTTACACAAAATGAGAGATGGGAGAAATCGTAACCTCTTCATGCAATGGGACGTGGATGAACAATAATGTTCAACCAATGTTTCTAGAACATTGGTGCTACCAAAGGCTTAGTCAGGACATCAACCACTTGGTCATTTGTTCCAAAATGCCCTATTTTAATCCATCCTTATTCAACTTTTCATTGAAGAAGTGATATCTGATCTCAATATGTTTGGTACGAGAGTGTTAAACTAGATTTTTCATTAGATTGATCATGCACTTGATGTCATAGTGAATCACCCTCAACTATTTCACATCATCACCAATATCATTCATTTGTTGATTCATCCACAAAAGTTGAGTGGATTCCATTGTCATAGATATATACTCTTCTTCACCTGTACAAATAGAAGTGCTTTCATGTTTATTTCTCAACCATCCCACACATTTGTTTCCAATAAATAATGTACCCCCATTGGTGAACTTTCGATCCACCACATCTCCAACCCATCCAATATAAGAAAATGTGGATAATTCATTATCTATTCATGCAGAAAATTATAAGAAAAAGTTGAGAGTACCTTGAATATATCTCATGCATTTTTAACTACTTCAAGATTCTATTCCTCTAGATTAATTTGGAAGAAATCTAGAAAACATGTTACAAATATGATATCATTCCATGTTTTAGTCAAGTATAATCATCTTATAATGATCCCATTATACAAGGTTGGATCCAAAAATTTTCCATCCTTGTGCTTTCCATGTTTTTTCTCAACCGTAATCAGAGTTGACATTGGTTTGGAGTCATGCATGTTGAATTTATTCAGAACCTATCTTTCATACTTTTCCTATGAAATGAAGTTGCAGTCCTTTTGAATCACCTGAAACCCCAAAATGAATGTGATTTCACCAATCATGGTAATATAAAATTATAATTTAATGTGATTAATTATTTTTTACACTTATACTTGGGTGATTATGAAAATATAATATCATCCACATATACAAGAACCATAAAAGGATCTCCTTGAGAGTTCATCAAATATAGATAATGACTGACACCTCATATTTTAAATTATAGCTTCTTCAAATAAGCATCCATTTGATAAAACCATTCTCTTAGTTCTTGTATTAAAACATAAAGAGTATTATTTAATCTACATACCTTTGTAATTTCATTTTCAATTAGAAATCCCACAAGTTGTTCAATGTAGACTTTTCCTTCAAGAACACTATTTAAGAATGTTGTTTGGACATCTATATGATAAATTTTGTACCCTATTTTAATTTAAAGGGCTATGAAGAGAATAATCAACTCTATTCAAGCTAATATAGAAAATGATTCTTCAACATCAATTCCTTCTATCTGTGCATAGCCTTTATGAACCATGCATACCTTTTTTCTGATCACATTTTCTAGTTCATTATATTTTTGAAGATCCAGTTTGTTTCAATCACATTGTAATTTTATATTCTCTTGACAAGATCCCAATTATAGTTTAATTCAATATAATCTAGTTCTTCATTCATGGCCTTAACCCATTATTCTTCTTCCACTTCTTCTTCAAACAAATTTGGTTCTAAAATTTATAGGAGAGAAGAATATGCTTTATTCCTCAGTATCCTTGTCTGTGTAGGTGATTCCCAATCCACAATGATGTTTTATTGATCAACTTTTTCTCTTCTATTTCTCTTATTAGGTTCCGTTAGAGTCTCTTCTGAAATAGTTTCCTCTTATGATTATACTTCTAAATCATCATTATTTTGAGAACTCTAAATATTATTCAAGCCTTCCACAATTTTTGTGTTTGAATATTCCCTCTTCCACTTTCTTTTTCATCTTCAATAATATCAACATATGATCTCCTCAAGTTAGTCATAGTAATAACATCAATGATGTTGGAATTATTTCTTTCCAAAATATTTCTAATATGGTTATGATATCATTATTATGCTTTACTATTCATTCAGTATCCAAGGAATATTCCCTCACCCACATCATAACTATACTTTCCTTGATTTCCTCCTTTGAATCATATGAAAGATTTACTTCTAAAAACATGAAAATACTTTAGTGAGGCCTTTCTTCAATACTATATCTTATATGGTTCCCCGTTCTCTTCTTTAAATTTACCTATTAAATTTTGAGTGTACAACAAAACATGAAAAACCACTTTCTTGTAATCATTCGAAACACAACTCTCAATCAGCACATTTTTGATCATATTATTCACCTGTTGATTTATATATTCAATGAACCCATTTTTATGAGGTGTTTTCAATAAATACACCTCATGATTGATCACATGCTTTTTGAGGTTATTTTCCAATTCAATGGATGATTTTTTTTCCATTGACTGATCATAATATCTTTATTGTTCGACCTCATTCTTAACTCTTCAGAGATATCTCTTAATACAATAAATAACTTCCTTTTTGTGCTGAATAAACATCAGACATGGAATTATACTATAATCATTAATAAAATAATGAATTACCTATCACAATACGTTCCGACCACATTCTTTGGACCACATACATCTCTGTGGACATTATCAAGTAGATTTTATTCCATTTTATTCCTTGAATAATAAAAATCATGGACCATATATCATCACATGAAAGCATCACATGTCTTCTCATGATCAAACTTCATATTCGGAATGTCTAAAATAGCCATACATATGATAAGTTTTCCATGCTCTATTGATAAATATGACCCAAACTCCAATGCCACACGTTATTTTCTTCTCCAATTGTTAAGAAACATGTGTTTTATTTAATATTTACAAGGTAAAAATTACCATTTTTCATACATCCATTCAAGAGATAATTTACTATATTCCCTTTGATAGTGCACAAATTTTGATTAAATATCACTATCAACCCTAAGTCACATAGTAAACACACACTCTAGAGATTGTGGTGCAAACCATACATGTAGAGTACTTCAGTTTTTATCATCTCATCATTTTATAATTATGTATTTCAAATGCCATTAATTTTTAAGACACCATTATTGCAAAATATCACTGTTCCACAAACCAGTTTCTTAACATTTTTAAAAAAATTTAAATTTCTTGTTACGTGGGATGAGCATCCATTATCAATAATCTATGTTCCTCTATTCTTTATAGCTTTGAGAGTGATTTCTTCTAGGTTGTCTTTCTCAATATTATTTCCAGTCCATGAGATACCCGATTGAGTGGATGCAAAAATGGCCTTTGAAATCTCATTTCAACATCCATGGTTAATTCATACTCATATTCATATTACAGAAAATAATACATATTTTCTTGGGTAATTATTCTTGTTTGACTAATATTGACACGTCTCAGAGTTATATAGTTATTGTTCCAACCTTTCGTCTTCTTATAATGAATAAATTTATGTCCAAACCTATAATAGTGAAAAAAATATCTATAGAAGTTATTTCTTCTATATGAAGAATTATATAGTTTCATTCTCCTTTGAAGACTTCCAAGTGAATCCCCATCCACATAGGTTCTTTTCTCTTCATAGTAAGACATGATATGGCCCAAAAAGAAACAAAATTGACATTTCATAAGAGGAAATATATTCTCACATACATTCCTCCACATGTACCCATCTTTTTAAAGGTATTTTAGAAAAAACCTCTTTGGATAATTAAGGATTATTTTTAGCTCTCTTCTCTAATTTGTTTGATGCTGTCTCTATTAGGACATCATGTGACTTTGTGATATTTCCAAATTTTTGCTTTCCTTTTTTTGGATCACCCCATTTACAACCTTTTATTGTTCTATATATAATCCAATTCAAATTTTTCTCATAAATTTATATCATTTATTATTCATGGATTTCTCTAATCCTTTATAATAACATTTAGCTCTTTCCATATTATCTACATCTAAAACCTTCCAAACTGTAATTTCTTCTTCATTTCCCTTAATATTGATTCAGTTTAAATTTTACTTCATAAGGAAATGACTTATTACTCAAGGACCTTGCTTCTATTATCATTTTCTTCCAGTATTGATGTATTTTCATTGATAAATTTTTATTTCTTTTTATCCTGATTTTAAACTCCACAACCTCTTCCAAGATTTAATGAGTTGTCAAATGTAATTATACCCCTGTTTTTAGTTGACTAATCTCTACTTCATATTGATCTACATACTTTGATGAATCTTTACACATGGATCACATATTTTTATTTTTCATTTATTTAATTTCACAATCATGAAGAGCACCTTCAAGTCCCACTTTATGTTCTATAACACCATTCGACTGGTTGTCTTTATATTTCATAGGTTCTACCTTTTCAACCATAGCCATCATGGAATATTAAATATAAAATTTAAACTATCATTAAACCTACTCTAAAAATTCATTATTATCTTGTTTCACGTTGTAGATGAAGCTATTTATATGCAATTTATTTTCTAATTTGAAGTCTCCCTTTTTTGAGAACTTCCTTTAAGACCTTTGCATGATTTCTATTGCACTTTCAACATCATGGAATCTCCATGAGCACTGAGAAAAAATATTCCCTACTTTAACTCATTGAAAACATGATAAAGGGAGATTTCCTATAATTGCTTTTTTTCCTATAATTATTTTTGAAAAAAAGAGAATGAGGTTCATCATCCATAGCATCTCCATCATCACTAAATATTTCATGTTTTACCATGTCTTTAAATTCCATTTTTCTACATAGTTGAATTGTTGAATCTTATTGTTTGACTGTCAATTTATAAGCCACCAAGCTGGCTAGTATATTATTAAGAGAAATCCTAGGCATATCTCTTTCCTCATGGGATGTAACTTTCAAATTGTAATTAGGTGGGAGCCTTCTCAAGAGTTTTTTCACAATGTCAATATCCTTTATTTCTTCCCCATGTCTTCAAATAGTTCCAACAACATCTGTAATGTGATTAAAAAACTATAAAAATTTTCATCTAGATGCATTTTTAGATAGTCAAAGAAATTGTGAAAAACATTATGTTTGGTCTCCATTACTTTTTTATCACCTTCATAATTATTTTTCAGTTTTCCCACATGGACTTGGTCTTTATGAATCTCATCATATTAAAATAGATTTTATGAGATAGAGCTTTAGTTAGAGTAATTTGATCTTTGGAATTTTTATCCAAAATTTACTATTTGTTTCAGTTATAAAAATACTTTTCATATTACTAACCTTAATTCAATGAATTGTGGAAAATGGAACTTCTATCCCAAGTGATCACATATGAGATATTATTCTATTCTTCCAAAAATGGAAGATACTTCTATCAAAATGGGGAACTCTATTAGAATTAACCATATTATCCCTAAAAATAGGGGTTGATTTAACAATTATAACATGTTACCAATGATATAATTTTTACGACCGTATAACACCCTAAGAGGGGATGGGTGAATTTGGGTCTCAAACTTTTTCTTTTAATTAGAAGGATTTTCCCCCACACTTATAAGAGCATTTTAAACATGTCTGATGAAATAATGTGAATAAGAAATACCCATGTATATAAATCAAAGAACAACATAATTGTTTTACTTGATTTACCATTAAGAGATAGTGCAAGGACTATACACAGATAGTGTGTTACTTATACTTGAAATCACTAAGCATTACTAAATACGTGGATTAAAAAATATCAGGCATAGTCACTCTGCTCCCTGAACACTTAATTTATAGGTATTATTGGGGTATTAGACTACATCCCTCAGATAAATTCAATTGAATACCCCCATGTTCACATCCTAGGGTGAAGTCTTAATCGGATAATTGACTTCAATGTTACATCAATAAATTGGGAATATAATACTTTTTCCCTGATTAGAATGAGACTATGATTTTTCTATATTCATGAATTGATGTCGTTGAATGATCTATTCACTCAAACTAGATGTTGAACACTACTGTTCTCAGAGGTCCCATCCTTCAAAAAACTCCCTTTTTATTTCTAATAACATTCATCTTTCGTGAACCTACATACTTTTACAAATCTTCGAGAATTTACAAACCTCCTAACCATTGAGGAACTCTAAACTATCACAAAACTCCACGTCGTTGCGAAACTCTTGGTCTTCTGAAAACTAAAATTTCTTAATTTCCTTATTTTTAATTAGTTCTTAAAAATTTATTTGACAATTCTTCTTCTTGTGAAGAGTCTAGAATCATGAAGAATTATATTCTCATAATACATTCATAAAATCAGAGCAATTATCCATTTTTATAAATTCTCAAAATGTCTTAAATGATGGGTGGATTATTATTTATATACTTTGCCCCTTCATGATTCTTTTCAATATCATCAAGTTTTTTTGAACCTCTTAATTCATGTTCATGAGGCTCCTTTTCTTAATGAAATCTCAGTGAAATTATTCCATTCTTAAAGCTTTTCATTGTCGCGTAGATTACTATATTTCCATCATGCCTCATCCATTATTTGAAAAACCTCTTTAGTGAACCAGGAAACCTTTGAAAAACTAGAAAAATTTGTGAAGCTCCACATCATAATAAAACATTAATCTTTTTTAATTATATTCCTTTTTTATATTTTTAAAGAGTCAGTCCTAGAACAAAGCTCACACCATCATCCAAATTTTGATATCTAATTATTTAGAAAATATTAGAAAATGAAATGAACTTCAATAATAAATCCACATACACTATAAGATAACTTGGATTCGAAATTCCCCAATCAACCATGTGTGGGTCAGAAAGAAACAGAAAATATCATCTATTTACAGCTGCGAAAAACCTTGGTTCTAATACCCATCCATCATCTTAAAGAAAAATTAATGAGTTTAACCTAAATTAATTTTTTCATTTACTAATTAATTTTAACAAATATTTTATAAGTCTAAATCCAAATCAATGATTTCATAGGCAATGTTGATTGTATAACATCTATCCAGTTTTTTTTTCAATGTCAACATCATTTCAAGAGAGAAATGAAAAATGACTTACTATACTAAATACAAGGGGAAATAGTGAATTAACATCTTCAATGTGGTTATACAACATTCAAAAATAAGAAAAAATAAAAACTATAGAAAATTATCAATTGAAACTTGAAAAAAAAATTGAAAACATGTCGGGGTTCTTGATAGGTTGACATTGTGGTATAGTTTAGAACATTGATGGTCCATTTCCCCCACACTAAAACTCAATAATATGCAAAATGATGAATTCAAGGTGGAGAAACATGTAAATTCAGTTTAATATTCCAAAAT
The DNA here is from genome assembly GCA_963277665.1 of Viscum album. Taxonomy (NCBI): domain Eukaryota; kingdom Viridiplantae; phylum Streptophyta; class Magnoliopsida; order Santalales; family Viscaceae; genus Viscum; species Viscum album. Next base: position 1,316,395,370 of record OY728119.1, on the reverse strand, counting down.
GATTTGGAAATTTAGTAGATTAGAATCATGCAAAAAAGAGTCATAATAAAAATCAAATAAATTTACCAAAAAAACCAAAAAAATATCAACTCATACCATAAAAAAATATTTTACATTGGTTACTACTAACGTCAGTATAAAAATACACTTAAATTTCATATTTTCCATTAACTAATTGATAACAAAATAAGCATCATTATGAATGAATATTTTAAAATTATGTAAAATGAGAAGTGTTGAAAACTAATAAATAACCTAAAATATATGCTCTATTTCCCATAAAACAAATCTCAAATTCACCCCTCCTCCAATTTAAAAAGTCTATATAGTTATCTAGATTCAAGATCTTAATGTCAAAAAAATTAACATTAAATCATAGAAATATATAATTGAATTAAAATATAACATGAATTAAAGAATTAAGGGTATTCATGTAGTATTATTTATTTTATTGTTTATTTTTATCAATGTAGATTGTAAATCATCTAATCCAAAAAGTAGAGAGAATCCCCTAAAATATATCTCATGGTGAACAATAGGAAAACCATTTTCTCATAAGTCTCACATTATTATCTCTGAATAAATATTATGAAACAGAAAAAAAGTATCACTAAAAAAGGTTAGTAACTTTAACCACAAATATTCCTAGGATAAAAATATATTAAAGGAAGAAAATATAAGATTATGAAAAGGTATTCAACTTCAAAAGAAAGTAAATCCTCTCCCAAGTTGTTTCTTCTTACCTTATAAAAATAGTTTGATCCTATGTATATTTAAATTGAATAGAATATCCTTCATAGGGTCTCTAATATTCACAGAACCAAAAGGGAAAACAAGATTAATAATAAAAGGTCCATCCTATTTATAATGAAATTAAATTAAAAAGAGATTATGACTGGTGTTTTAAAACAACACATTATCATCAATCTGGGTTTATTTAATCAAAACTAGTTTGTACTGAACATCATTTGTTTTCTCTTTAAAAATACAATAATTTTCATCAGCATTGATCCTTATTTCTTACAACTCTTACTAATAAAGAATACTCTCTTCTCCAACTTCAAACAGATTCAAATTACATGATGTGAAAACCCAAAATGATTTTTTCTTTAATTACATGGGTGAATGAAAAGTTCTTATAAAAACTATCTTATAAGGTTACATCACTAATGGAGTCTTATAGGAAGTCCAATATATCCACAAAGCATCCTCATGTCTTAAACCCCAATCTTTCCTATTCAGGATAATTTTTTCCTCAAAAATATTCTTAATCACTCTAATTAAAACTCCATACATCACATTTATTTAAGGATGATAGGGTGTTGACACTTTATCACTAACCCCAAATTTTTTCAACAAACCTTCCAAATTACCATTATATAAATGAGTACCTTGGTCTATGAGAATAAACCTTTACATCCAAAATCTACAAAAAAATTCTCTTAAAAAAACTAGGACAAAACCCTATAATCATCCATCCGAGTGGTAAAAACGTTATTCCACATGGACACATAGTCCAATACAAGAAGGATATAGTAATATCTAAAGGAATAAAGAAAAGGGCCCATAAAATCCATTACCCAATCATCAAAGACATATAAAAACAAAAAAGGTTTTTTGTGGCATCTCATTTATTTGAGAAATATTTCCTTAGAATTGAAAATATTTACATGTCATGAAAATATCATGAGAATATTTGAAAATGGTAGTCCAAAATAGCCCTAAATAAAAATATTTATTAGCAGTATTATATAGCCCAAAGTGTCCCCCAAAGCTCAAACAATGGAATAATTTCATCACGGAAGAAATATTATATTTAAGGACACATCACCTAATAATATGAACACTTCCCATATTTCAAAATTAAGGATCATCTAAGAAATATTTCTTTTACTCAAAACTTAGTTTATCAAACATGTTTGTTGGAAAAAATGTGGGGAATAATTTCAACATCTAAGTAATTGAAAATATTTTAAAACCATGTACTCTAGTTTATGATTGTTGAATAAAATTTATTAATAAGGAAAAACATACCAACAGGTTCAACAAATGATTTATCATTAAAAAATTCCATAGGTATCATAATAAAATGATCAACCCTAGGGTTCTCAGTTTCTTCACTATCTTGGATATCTATGTCAAATTATTGGTGTAATAAGATCCATCTAACCAAACTAGTTTTTGATTATCTAATTTTCATGAGATATCTAATATTCGAATGGATAGTAACAACCACAAAATTAGACAAAAAAATATAGATTCTAAAGATTTCAATTTAAAACACAATAGTTTCATATACCTTTTATATTGTGGAGTATGTCACGACCCGACCTCGGGGCCCGTGCCGTGACTACCCCAAGCCCGCCTTCCATAGGCCAGGGGCTGGCGACTAGCATCAAGGCGTAAAATCCCGGTAAACAGGGAAGGCATTGCCTTTATAAGTAACAACCATCACAGAGTCAGCAAGCGGAAAGTAACTACAAAGTGCTAAAAAGTAAAGGGGGCCAGAATACAAGCCCAACTGAAAGTACAACTGAAAAGGAAAAGAACAGCAACTGAAGAAAAGACGGCGGCCTCGTGTCGTCCACTGGCAATCCCACCTGAAGGGTGGGTACAGATAGCCTCCAGGCTCCTCGGGTCCCACGTCCGCTCCGAGCACGTCCCGCCCAGTGGTCCGCCTCCAGGTACCGTCCTGCTCCATGCCCCAACCGAGATCAGCGCTGTCCGTCGTCTGCATCCAACACAACAAGTTGCGGGCATAGCCCGTGCAGGGGTGAGTATAAACTACTCAGTAAGGACCCCGAGACCCCCGAAGGTCTCCCGAAATCCACAAAGGATATAGCACAAAAGAAAGGGGCAACCACGAAGAAACAACTGACTCGACTTAGGTATATGCCCATACATATACCTAAGTCCCCATTTCTAGCTCTTCTCTCGAGCTCAAGGTCAACTCGATCCACACAGGAAAGCAAGACTCAAATCCACCAGGGAGAGTAAATAGTAAATAGTAAATCCACATAGGATAGTTCAACACAATCCACAAAGGAGAGTAACATAAGATTCAGCTCAACCAGGTATACTTTTTCAGATGACGTCAAAGATGATCACTGATCTATCTAAGTCGTCGGACCCACGAAGGATCTATAGGTACTAACCTCGGCAATGACCCACACATGATCGGGCCCACACAGGACCTGTAGCAATGGCTCACACAGAACCGTAAGAGATGACCCACAGAGGATCGGTAGCACTGATCCACGTAGGATCGCTGAGTGCAGTAGTCGACGCAGTCCACTGAGGATCTCTGCACAGTCGTCGCCGCAGTCCACGAAGGATCTCTGCTCTGTCGTCGTCGCAGTCCACGGAGGATCTCTGCTCTGTCGTCGAAGTCACAGCCAGCGCTAGGGTTCCCGCACACAGCGAGCTCGTTTAGGAGGGTCCGATCCACGAGCCGAGAGGCTGATACATCAACTGACACGTAGTCCGAAGTTGATGTATCCAAAAGTTCCGTATCGACAACAGGATCTCAACGCAACAGACGGCGCGTCAATCGGACGCCCGGTCTGAGAGTTATTGGCATTTTCGTCCCAGGGGCCCGGTTGGTTTTTAGGGAAAAACCAACCCGACCGTACTCCGCCTGTGTCCGATCCTCGGGCGGAGTATGCCAAAAGTTCCGTCTCACTTAGAGGAAACTACCACAGCTGACGGTACGTCGATCGGACGTCCGTAGCTCAAGTTATGAGCGTTTCCGCTCCGAGGGCCCGGTTGGTTTCGTGTACGAACCAACCCGGCCGAACCCAAAGTCTTCCGAAACCTTGAGTGTAATATACCAAAACGACCATATCGATCCAAGGATCTCGTAGCCCCTGACGGTTCGTCAATCGGAGGTCCTAGGCCCATGATATGGGCAAAATACCGGAGAGGGCCCGAAAACGGGGGTTATGGGCCCGGGGCGACCCGGCCGGGGTGCGGCCCGGCCGACCGGACCGGCCGGCTCGACCTCGGCCGAGCGGCCAAGGGGTGCCGCGGGTTTGACCCGCGGCTTAGGTGGAACGCGGCCCATGCGGGCCGCTTGTTTGGTGGTCGGACCGCGGACGCGGTCCGGCCGTTCACCGCCGCCGCGGCCGAGCCGCGGCGGATCCTCCGGCGGCGCGCCGGGCGCCGCCGCCGCCTTCCGCAGGCCGCCGGAGTTGCTCCGGTGGCCCGATTCCTCTCCCGTCTGCGCCGTTCCTCCTCCCGGGGGCCGATCTTCACTGCGGGATCAACGGATCGCCCTTGCCTCACGGTTCGTCGTCGCTTGCCAAAACCGCACACGAAAATGATCGGCGAAGGGTTGTCGGGTCTTGTTCGTTAGACCCACACCCTCCGCGTTAGTAATAAACAACGGGAGAAAGGGGCTACAACAATTTTTAATCAAGATAAAAATTGTTCACTTCTTTTTCTTTTAAACGGCAATTCAATTTTAATTAATTGAAAATATTCATGCCTGTTCTTTATTCAAAAAGAAATAAAAACACAGGAATGAATCATCAAGAATTAAATCCCTACCTTGTTGTCGTCGTCGGACGAGAGGTCGTCACGGATTTGGTGATCGTCGCGGAAGAGACGCTCGTCGCACCGTGGGAAGGAGTCGCGCCGACGATCTCCGGATCAAGATCAAACGGATTTAATTAATTTAAATCCGTTGATATCGAATTATAAAAAGGGAGAATTTAGAAGATTCGATTCTCACCTTTAACCGCCGATCGTAGGTTCGCCGCGGAAGAAGAAGCACCAAAAAAGAAGAAGAAGGTCGCGGAAAAAGTTTGTCGATGTCGCGGATCACGGTGTGCGTCGTCAAATTTTGGTTCCGGCGTTCTTCGTGTTCTTCGCGTTCTTCGCGTTCTTCGCGTTCTTCGCGTTCTTCGCGGGGAGGGTGGAGGCCCAAAGAATAAAGAGTAATCCTCCAAAATAGACACGTTGGTCTATTTTATTAAATCGCCAACGAACGAAAACGCGTAAGTAACAACCCATTAAATTCGTTGAATTAATTCAACGAATGAAACAGCCCATTTAATTCACGAAATAAACCGCCCAATTAAATGGTCTGTTAAGAAATTAATGAAAACGCGCCGGTTGACTTTTCAGTTACTTTGACGGGTTTTCGCGGGTGCGTTACTTAGCGAAAGAAACGGCGGGGCTCGTGCGGGCCCCACCTCACAAAAATCCTACCATGGGGTAGGGTATTTCCGGATAGCACCCTATCCGCTTTAACTTAGTTCAAGTGGCTTCCAAGCGGCTTAAGTGAAATAAAATAAAGTTGTCGCACAACCTTTATTTTATTTCCGACTTAGAGCCCAAAATTTTAAAAACCACGGTTGAGCAAACGCAACTCCGGAAGAGGCGTTTCTAAGCAAATACCGGCGCTGCGATTTCATCGGTGCCCTCAGAATTCGATTCCGGGCACCAGTTCAAAAGATAGAAAAACCCGCTCGTCCGTTCACTGAACGTACCCGAGCCAAACTTCGGAAATTGATTCCGGGCACACCGGGCCTCGGAATCAGGTGCCGTCTGAAGCTGCGCTCTTGAAAAATTCCAAAGAAAATTATGAATGAAATTTCCTTGAAATTTGTGGGTCTTTACATTACTCCCACCTCAGGGCTTTACGTCTCCGTAAAGATACATCAAAAACTAGGGGAACAAATGGGGGTACTGAGCATGCATCTGAGCCTCCCGCTCCCAAGTGCTCTCTTGGAGGTTCCCGTGCTGCCATCTGACGTGCACAAGAGGAATCGACCGCCCACGTAGGACCCGATCCTGTCGATCCTCGATCTCCACTGGGACCTCCGCAAAAGTCGCCCCATCGTCCACGTCCAGCTCCCCAAAGTCGATGATGTGCGTCGGGTCGTGCACGTATCTCCTCAGCTGAGACACGTGGAAGACGTCGTGCACCCGGTGTAACTGAGGTGGTAGAGCCAGGTGATAAGCCACCTCTCCTATCCTGCTGAGGACCTGGAAAGGCCCGATGAAGCGTGCAGACAACTTGCCGCCTCGGCCAAATCTCCGTAAACCACGTCGAGGTGAGACACGCAAAAAGACGTGGTCGCCATCCTCGAACTCTAGTGGCCTCCGCCTCCTGTCATCATATGACTTCTGTCGGCTCTGAGCTGTCCTCATCCTCTCCTGGATGATCTGGACCTTCTCTGTCGTGGCTCGGACCATCTATGGTCCCACGAGTGCTGACTCCCCAGGGTCTGTCCAGCATAACGGTGATCTGCAGGGTCTGCCGTACAACGCCTCGTATGGTGCCATCCCGATGGTGGAGTGGTAGCTGTTGTTGTACGCGAACTCCACCAAGGGTAGGTGGTCCTCCCAGCTGCGACCAAAGTCGAGAACACATGCACGGAGCATGTCCTCGAGTGTCTGTATGGTTCTCTCAGTCTGACCATCCATCTGAGGGTGGAAGGCTGTGCTCAGATGGAGCCGCGTCCCGAACGCCTCCTGCAACCCCTTCCAAAGCCGGGAAGTGAAACGAGCATCTCGATCGGAGACGATAGACGATGGCACACCGTGAAGCCGTACGATCTCCTGGACGTAAAGACGTCCCAAGCTCTCCACTGAGCCCTGCTCTCTGATGGGTAAGAAGTGTGCCGACTTGGTGAGTCGGTCGACAATCACCCAAATGGAGTCGTGACCTCTGGAAGTGCGTGGAAGTCCAGTCACGAAGTCCATAGATATGTCGTCCCACTTCCACTCCGGGACCTCCAAGGGCTGTACCAAGCCTGCTGGTACCTGATGCTCTGCCTTCACCTGCTGGCAGGTGAGGCATCGTGAAACGAACTCTGCCACAGCTTTCTTCATGCCCGGCCACCAGTGCTGTCGTCTGAGATCCTGGTACATCTTCGCCACTCTGGGATGCACCGCCAAGGGAGAAGTGTGAAACTCTCTCAGCACCTCCTCTCGTAAAGCGACTGGTACGAAGGTACATCCTCTGAAAAGGATGTCGTGCTCTGCTCCAAGGGAGAAGCCATCAGGCGCCTGACCTGAGGATATCAGTGCACGCCGGGTCTCACAGTCAGCGTCCCCACGCTGAGCCTCTCTGACCCGCTGTAGAAGTGGAGGAGAGACTGTTAGAGACTGAAGAATGGCTGCTCCGTCTCTATCCACGAAGGATATCTGTAAGGAGGCTAGCTGCTCCATCGCCTCCTCAAGTAGCTGAATGCCCGTCCTCCTGCTGAGGGCATCGGATACCACATTCCCCTTCCCAGGAGTATAGACTATCTCAAAGTCATAGTCATGGAGGAACTCAATCCATCTCCGCTGTCTCAGGTTCAGGTCCTTCTGAGAGAAGATATCACTGAGACTCTGGTGGTCAGAAAAGACTGTGAAGCGCTCGCCCATCAGATAGTGCTGCCAAGTCTTCAGAGCGAAGACCACTGCTGCTAACTTCAGGTCATGAGTGGCGTAGTTCTGCTCATGCGGCCTCAACTGACGTGATCCGTAGGCGATCACGGCCCGCTCCTGCATCAGGACGCACCCGAGTCCAGTCCCTGATTCATCACAGTAAACTACGTATCCAACTCCCTCCTCAGGCAACCTCAAGATAGGTGCGCTGGTCAATCTCAGTCTCAGCTCCTGGAAGCTCTGCTGACATCTGTCTGACCACACAAAGGCTTTCCCCTTCTTTATCAAGGCTGAGAGTGGTGCCGCAACTCTGGAGAAGTTTGGCACAAATCTCCGATAGTATCCGACTAGGCCCAAGAAGCTCCGCACCTCCGTCACGCTCCTGGGTGGCTCCTAAGCTAGCACTGCCTCGATCTTCGCGGGATCCACTGCAACTCCCGCCTCAGAGATGACGTGCCCCACCAAATAGACCTCACGTAACCAGAACTGGCACTTTGAGAGCATTCCAAAAAGCTGGTGCTCTCGGAGTGTGTCTAGCACAACTCGCAGGTGGTAGGCATGCTCCTCCTCAGTCGTCGAGTACACCAAAATGTCGTCAATGAAGACCACGACAAATCGGCCGAGGTATGGCTGGAAGATCCTGTTCATGAGGCTCATGAACACTGCTGGAGCATTGGTTACGCCGAACGGCATAACCAAGAACTCATAATGGCCATACCGACACCTGAAGGTCGTCTTCTGCACGTCCTCGCCTCGAACTCTGAGCTGATGATAGCCTGACCGGAGGTCTATCTTCGAGAACCACCGCGCTCCCTTGAGCTGATCGAAGAGGTCATCAATCCGTGGCAGCGGATACTTGTTCCTCACTGTCACCTGGTTCAGGCGACGATAGTCGACACACAGTTGCAAGCTCCCGTCCGCCTTCTTGGCGAACAATATCGGGGAAGCCCAGGGTGAAACACTGGGTCGGATAAACCCCTTGCTCTGCAAGTCCTCCAACTGTACCCGCAGCTCTCGAAGCTCGGCGGGGGCCATCCGATATGCTGGAGTAGATATCGGGGCTGTCCCGGGGTACAAGTCGATGTAAAAGTCTACCTCTCTGCGAGGAGGTAGCCCTGGAACGTCGTCGGGAAAGACGTCCACGTACTGGTCCACCACTGCAGGAAAAAACTGGACTCCGCACGTCCACTGCTCCTAGGATGAGGCTAGCCAACTGATGAGAGATGGGCTGCACTCTCCTCCGCGGAAGTCCATCCTGTGCTGCAAAGGTTCCCTTCTTTCCGGTGAAGGTAAACCTGCTCCCGTCTGTGCGAACACATCGCACCTTGCGCCTAAAACAGTCGATCTGGGCATGAACCGTGGATAGCCAATCCATGCCCAAGATGACGTCGTAAGGCCTCGACGCCGCTACAAGGAGATCTCAGCCGAAACCCTCGCCTCCTAGATTAAGCTCACACTGCCGGCACCAGTGCGTAATCGTCGAGTCTGCTCCCATAGGAGTCTCTAGCCATAAGGATCGAGCCAACGGCTCAGTCGGAATCTCCGAGCTCTGAACAAGGGAAGAGGAAATGAAAGAGTGACTCGCTCCTGTGTCTATAAGTACTGCAACAAGGGTGGAATAGACACAGATCGTACCTCGAATCATCTCTGGCATGTCGGGGTCGTAGGCCTCCACTGCCTGGAGCTGGGCCTGTCCCTGCCCGCTAGCTCCCTGTGGTCGAGGTGGCCCTCCTGGTGGTGGTGGGGGTAGAGCCTGGAAGCGTCGCCCACCACCCGCTGCTCGGCCAGCTCCTCTGCCTCGTCCGCCTCCTCCCGGCGGACCACCACGGTCGACCCTCTGCCTCTGCCTGGGTGGCCCCTCTACCGTCTGCTGCTCCTCTGGTCAGCGAGTCGGGCAGTCACGAGCCATGTGACCCTGCCCGCCGCAGGAGTAGCACAGCCTGCCTCTTGGAAGGCTGGCACTCCGCTGTGTGCCCCGCACTGCTGAGCCGGTGTCCTGAGGCCGTCTGCGTGGGGGTCTGGTCTGCCTGGACCCGAGAGTCATCCGTCGGCTACCTGCTGCCGAAGACTCAGCTACCTGCCGCCCTGCGCTAGGTCTCTCCGCTGAAGAAGGCTCTGCCAGGAAGCTCTCGATCAGGAGGGCTCGCTCCAGTACTCCTGCCTGGGTCGGAATGCTGAGGGAGATCAGCGACGCTCGAATCTCCTGCCGCAAGCCCTGCTCGAAGGACCGGGCCCGGAAGAAGGGGTCTCGTACCATGTCGGTCGAGTAGCCAGATAGGTCAGTGAACCTCGCCGCGTACTGAGCGACCGTCATGCTGCCCTGGCGCAGCTGGAGAAGCTCCTGGATGCGCACCGCTCGGAGGGTGGCCGGGACGAACTCAGAGCGGAAGAGGCTCTCGAAGTCCGTCCAGAGCAAGGATGCCTCATCGTGAACCTGGAGCATCAAGCTCCACCATCGTCCTGCCGCCGCCTGCAGGAGAATCGCCGCGAGAATCACCATGAGATCTGCTGATGTCCTCACTAGCCTAAAGATCCGTACCACCGCCTCTAGCCAGTCCTCGGTGGCCTGGGGGTCCGCCTCACCGCGAAACCTGGGCGGTCGCTGGCTCTGAAACTCATGCAGTGCCCTGAGGCGACGTGCATCGTCAGCATCTGGTACTGGTAGCATCGGTGGCTCGGCGGGTAAAGCTACCGCCGGTGCCACTGCTGGCAAAGGGCCCTGCACCGAGGCCTCGTCGCTCGGTGGGCTGTCGTCGCGCCCTACACTCGGAACCCTAGCTGGCTGTCGTCGCGGGGCCATCCTGAAAAGGAGAACAAGAGCACCACAGTCAGAACAGTATACCTGGTGAGCTGGCACAAATAATCACAAGGAAAACTTGAGACTTTCATGAAGCAGATCAGTATACCTGGTGAGCTGACACAAGTAATCAAAAGGAAAACTTGAAACACACACGCAATCAATGTTTTCATGCATTAAGTCGGAAATCAGGAGTCAGGGTCCTGGTGTACGGATACGTCGGCCGCCACACCAACACTGGGCTCCCTGAACTGATAACCACACTAAATACACTAAACACTATTTCTTCATATAGGAAGAAAAGACGATCAGAGTCTGCGGTAGAACCGACCGCCTCTGATACCAATTTGTCACGACCCGACCTCGGGGCCCGTGCCGTGACTACCCCAAGCCCGCCTTCCATAGGCCAGGGGCTGGCGACTAGCACCAAGGCGTAAAATCCCGGTAAACAGGGAAGGCATTGCCTTTATAAGCAACAACAACCACAGAGTCCACAATCGGAAAGTAACTACAAAGTGCAGAAAAGTAAAGGGGGACGGAATACAAGCCCAACTAAAAGTACAACTGAAAAGGAAAAGAACAGCAACTGAAGAAAAGACGGCGGCCTCGTGTCGTCCACTGGCAATCCCACCTGAAGGGTGGGTACAGATAGCCTCCAGGCTCCTCGGGTCCCACGTATGCTCCGAGCACGTCCCGCCCAGTGGTACGCCTCCAGGTACCGTCCTACTCCACGCCCCAACCGAGATCAGCGCTGTCCGTCGTCTGCATCCAACACAACAATGTGCGGGCATAGCCCGTGCAGGGGTGAGTATAAACTACTCAGTAAGGACCCCGAGACCCCCGAAGGTCTCCCGAAATCCACAACGGATATAGCACAAAAGAAAGGGGCAACCACGAAGAAATAACTGACTCGACTTAGGTATATACCCATACATATACCTAAGTCCCCATTTCTAGCTCTGCTCTCGAGCTCAAGGTCAACTCGATCCACACAGGAAAGCAAGACTCAATTCCACCAGGGAGAGTAAATAGTAAATGGTAAATCCACATAGGATAGTTCAACACAATCTACAAAGGAGAGTAACATAAGATTCAGCTCAACCAGGTATACTTTTTCAGATGACGTCAAAGATGATCACTGATCCATCTAAGTCGTCGGACCCACGAAGGATCGATAGGTACTAACCCCGGCAATGACCCACACAGGATCGGGCCCACACAGGACCTGTAGCAATGGCTCACACAGAACCGTAAGAGATGACCCACACAGGATCGGTAGCACTGATCCACGTAGGATCGCTGAGTGCAGTAGTCGACGCAGTCCACTGAGGATCTCTGCACAGTCGTCGCCGCAGTCCACGAAGGATCTCTGCTCTGTCGTCGTCGCAGTCCACGGAGGATCTCTGCTCTGTCGTCGAAGTCACAACCAGCGCTAGGGTTCCCGCACACAGCGAGCTCGTTTAGGAGGGTCCGCTCCATGAGCCGAGAGGCTGATACATCGACTGACACGTAGTCCGAAGTTGATGTATCCAAAAGTTCCGTATTGACAACAGGATCTCAACGCAACAGACGGCGCGTCAATCGGACGCCCGGTTTGAGAGTTATTGGCATTTTCGTCCCAGGGGTCCGGTTGGTTTTTAGGGAAAAACCAACCCGACCGTACTCCGCCTGTGTCCGATCCTTTGGCGGAGTTTGCCAAAAGTTCCGTCTCACTTAGAGGAAACTACCACAGCTGATGGTACGTCGATCGGACATCCGTAGCTCATGTTATGAGCGTTTCCGCTCTGAGGGCCCGGTTGGTTTCGTGTACGAACCAACCCGGCCGAACCCAAAGTCTTCCGAAACCTTGAGTGTAATATACCGAAACGACCGTATCGATCCAAGGATCTCGTAGCCGCTGACGGTTCGTCAATCGGAGGTCCTAGGCCCATGATATGGGCAAAAGACCGGAGAGGGCCCGAAAACGGGGGTTCTGGGCCCGGGGCGACCCGGCCCGGCCGACCGGACCGGCCGGCTCGACCTCGGCCGAGCGGCCAAGGGGCGCCGCGGGTTTGACCCGCGGCTTAGGTGGAACGCGGCCCGCGCGGGCCGCGTGTTGGGTGGCCGGACCGCGGACGCGGTCCGGCGGTTCGCCGCCGCCGCGGCCGAGCCGCGGCGGATCCTCCGGCAGCGCGCCGGGCGCCGGGCGCCGCCGCCCCCGGTCCCCGGCGCCGCCGCGCCGGCGACCCGCACCGCCGCCGCCTTCCGCGGGCCGCCGGAGTTGCTCCGGTGGCCCGATTCCTCTCCCGTCTGCGCCGTTGCTCCTCCCGGGGGCCGATCTTCACTGCGGGATCAACGGATCGCCCTTGCCGCATGGTTCGTCGTCGCTTGCCAAAACCGCACACGAAAAGGATCGGCGGAGGGTTGTCGGGTCTTGTTCGTTAGACCCGCACCCTCCGCGTTAGTCATAAACAACGGGAGAAAGGGGCTACAACAATTTTTAATCAAGATAAAAATTGTTCACTTCTTTTTCTTTTAAACGGCAATTCAATTTTAATTAATTGAAAATATTCATGCCGGTTCTTTATTCAAAAAGAAATAAAAACACGGGAATGAATCATCAAGAATTAAATACCTACCTTGTCGTCGTCGTCGGACGAGAGGTCGTCGCGGATTTGGTGATCGTCGCGGAAGAGACGCTCGTCGCACCGCAGGAAGTAGTCGAGCCGACGATCTCCGGATCAAGATCAAACGGATTTAATTAATTTAAATCCGTTGATATCGAATTATAAAAAGGGAGAATTTAGATGATTCGATTCTCACCTTTAACCTTCGATCGTAGGTTCGCCGCGGAAGAAGAAGCGCCGAAGAAGAAGAAGAAGGTCGCGGAAAAAGTTTGTCAACGTCACGGATCACGGTGTGCGTCGTCGAATTTTGGTTCCGGCGTTCTTCGCATTCTTCGCGTTCTTCGCGTTCTTCGCGGGGAGGGTGGAGGCCTAGAGAATAAAGAGTAATCCTCCAAAATAGACACGTTGGTCTATTTTATTAAATTGCCAACGAACGCAAACGCGTAAGTAACGACCCATTAAATTCGTTGAATTAATTCAATGAATGAAACAGCCCATTTAATTCACGAAATAAACCGCCCAATTAAATGGTCTGTTAAGAAATTAAAGAAAACGCGCCGGTTGACTTTTCAGTTACTTTGACGGGTTTTCGCGGGTGCGTTACTTAGCGAAAGAAACGGCGGTGCTCGTGCGGGCCCCACCTCACAAAAATCCTACCAAGGGGTAGGGTATTTCCGGATAGCACCCTATCCGCATTAACTTAGTTCAAGTGGCTTCCAAGCGGCTTAAGTGAAATAAAATAAAGTTGTCGCACAACCATTATTTTATTTCCGACTTAGAGCCCAAAATTTTAAAAACCACGGTTGAGCAAACGCAACTCCGGAAGAGGCGTTTCTAAGAAAATACTGACGCTGCGATTTCATCGGTGCCCTCAGAATTCGATTCCGGGCACCGGTTCAAAAGATAGAAAAACCCGCTCGTCCGTTCACTGGACGTACCCGAGCCAATCTTCGGAAATTGATTCCGGGCACACCGGGCCTCGGAATCAGGTGCCGTCTGAAGCTGCGCTCTTTCAAAATTCCAAAGAAAATTAAGAAAAAAAATTCCTTGAAATTTGCGGGTCTTTACAGAGTAATTGGATTGGGTGACATCTAGAGTCCTAGAAGTATAATTAATTACATGTGACTTTGTTCCACTCCTTTTCCCATGAATGTATCCTAAAGATAATTTTGATTCATTAGTCATCAACTGAAATGTAAAGCCCCAATGGAGTTTTTCAGCTATTGTTTGGGACACTAGATTCTATTTATGTTCATTAATGTCTTCCTTGAACTTCCTATCAAATATAGAATGAATTGTTTCTTGAGAATATTTGTAAAGGAAAAAGTAGTTTGACTAATGTATTTTATGAATCTTCTAAAAATCCCAGTATGAAATAGAAATGATTTAATATCCTTTATAGTAATAGGAAAATGAATTGAAGAGATAATGTAAACATTAGACAATTCCACATTAATCCCTTCCTGATTCACTTCATGAACAAGCACAATTCCACTGCCAAAAATAAAGTTGAATTTTTGAAATTTTAGAATATGTTTATTATCAAGACACACTCTAAGAAAAAAATCATAATTTTTTTAAATGGATTTCAAAATATAGACCATAAAATATAAAATCATCTATAAAAACATCCATAGATTCCTCAATAAATTCATGAAAAATTCTAGGCATAGTTGGTAGGGGCATTACATAGTCCAAATGGAATTTATTGATAAGAAAAGGTAATGAATGGAAATTTTAAAGTTGATTTATCATGATCTAATGGAGATATTTTAATCATGAAGTATCTAGAAAAACCATCCAGGAAGAAATAATGGGATTGAACATTAAATATATCAACAATTTGATCATCAAAACGAAAGAGAAATTTGTGCAGCCTAGTTACTAACTTCATCCTCCTATAATCAAAACATACCCTCCCCTTATTGAGAAACATAGTAGAAGCTAATTCTATAAATTCATACATAAAAAATATCAAACCCTCCCTACTTAAGTAAAATATGAACTAGGCTTACCTATCATCTATCAGAAATGGGGTAAATTATTCCCATATCTAACAAGCCAATTAGTTCATTTTCAAACACTTCAAGAAGTGTAAGATTCAATCACCCATAAAATCAATTACTAGGTTTGTAATTTACTTATAAAATAATCCTATACATAGAAAAAGTACTTATTCCTAGTAAATCACCTAAATACGAGTCTGTATCCTTCATATTCTCACTAAGTACCTCTAAATGTTTGTTCTATTTCTCACTGTACAGTCCACATGCAATTATATGTGAGAATTTTTATTTTTATTCCATGTAAGAATACTTCAAATTTTTAGGAAATGGTTTAAGTTCACATGTGGGAAGGATTTCCCATTTAGACAATGTAGGTTCTATGGTTTTCATGACTATATCATTAGATGATAAATCATCCTCAAGAATAGCATAATTAAAAACCGTTAGACTAAAATTGAAATTATTTTCAAGCATAAAATGTGTGTCATCCTAAAAAGAAATTTTAGATTCATGTTCATAATAATTATATTTCTCTTAAAAGATAATTTGAGAATAATTTATGTCCAAAATGGTGTATTTACATTAAAAATTCTAGATAAGTATGAATTATCCAATGTTTTATTATTAAAAAAAATATAAATTAGTTTCATCCATATCAGGTTCTATTTCATAGAGAAATTTACAACTTTTAATAGCATTACATGGTTTAAGAAACTCATAAAAATTGTCATTCATTACACTATCATTTTCAGATGAAATTTCAACCTTTTAGTGTTTATAAATGTCAAAATACCATTCAATTCCTATAAAAACGGGATTGGTTTCAAAATAATTACAATATATTTGAAGGCTTTCAGATATAAAAAATTTATTATCAGCAAAAAGTTCATTTCATAAATAATTTAAGGGATTATTATTTTGAATAAAATTAGCAAACAACTATGTGGAGAACCCATCAATCATGTTTACGTGTTGTATAGAATGGTCATCTATAGGGTGTTTCATTGAATTAAATATGTGAAACAAAATATGAAGAAAAAGTATGTTTATGAACATTGATAATTTATTTAGCACATTAGAATAATGGTCTTCGTAAAATTATTGGTGAATGATAGGTAAATCTACCATCCTCCATTTCTAACATGTAAAAATAATTAGGGAAACCTAAATATTTCAGTCTTACTAACAAATAATTAATGATTAAAACTATCGTAGCTAAACTCTTATTGGACCATTAGATGAAAATACTAGATTTATTGAGCTCTGAAACCTATATAGATGAAAATATAGAATATGACATAACATTTATATAGGTCCTTAAATTAAACATTTCAACTTTAAACTAATTATTTCCAATAACATATGGGATACAAAAACATACAAGGATACATACATTTAACAGAGAGGTATTTTTGGATCAACGAAGAATTATTTCATCTGAAAATAACTTTATCACCACCCTTGACCTTTATTTTGTGAGTACACATCTCCTAAAAAATTTAGTACGATGAGGGATCTGTGTCATAGAATCTAAAAAATAATATTAATCTAGACTTTACTAGTTGTTTTAAGAACTTGTCTATCCATTTTAGTTTCAACACTATTCTTGAAAGGACTACCTCCTAAAGGATAATACGGTGTCTCTCTATATATTTTCAGATCAAATTTTTCATTTTTATTCCATCTGCCAGAGCCCAGTTTGTTTTTAAAATCCCTATAAGATCATTCAATCTTGATTTCCAATTTTTTATTTGGTTTCCTATTTCTACAGTTTTATGGATATAACTTTCAATAATATGTTTAGCAGGTCATAAAATAGGTTCATAATGTGTTTCTAGGACGTCCACATTTGATTTCCATTAGTTTAGAAAATATAAATAATATTTTTATGTTCTTATTCATTATGCTTGTCTTGGGGTTTGAATTTCTGGTCTTCTTCATAGAATTATTGCACCAACATTCTCTCTTCCTCATGGGTTCACTTCATATTGTAATAGAAATTTACAACACCTTTGATTTTTCAAATCAAAAATTTCTTGTTCCATTTAACCCATTTGAGTTACCATGTTGTGTAATAAAACATGTAATTATTGAGAGATATCTTGTTTCTTCTAACCATTTCTTCAATATGTGATTCATTTATTTGATTAACTAATTGTTTTTTATTTTATTGATTATGTATGTTAATAAAATTCCCACCAGCTTGGTTTCCATAATTATTTTTACCATACCTAGGATACTAATAGAAAGTTGGCGGCTAAAAATTACTATTTGAATGACAATTAGGTATAAACATATTTTTTGTTATTAATTAAATCCTTCGTTGAAATTATGACTGTGTTTCTAAGGCTTACATGTAATTTTATGGTTTTATAATTGACTATTTAGGTTATTCAAGAATGTTTTTCTAGGGACGATCCCATTACAAGATTCTATCCCTTCTTGCAACCGAGAAAATTGATCATTAAAATGATCAATAGTAGAAAAAATTATATTGTTCAACTAAATGTGATAAAATGGTCTTGTTTGAATATGTGAAGGGATATATTTAGTCACCATCCCTCACATCATCCATGAAATATCACTAAACTAACTATCTATTAGGCTATTTTCATAATTGGAAGAAGACACTTCCATAATTAATTTGACATGAATTTATCTTATAGTTCCAAAATACTATAAAATTTGATCCACATTGGAAATTATATTCTTAATATCAATTGGAGTCTTATCTAACAATACATCTCTAGAAGTATCATTTATCATTCGCCTATCCCTTAATACTAATACCTCATAAAAAGATTAGATAAGGATCTAAAATAAAATCTGATTGCGAGGGAAACTAGAAAAAAGTTTTTTAAAAGTCTCCTAATACTCATGTAAAGTTTCCCCTTATAACTTCCTAATAGCACATATGTCTTTTCATAGTGAGTCAATCCTAGTGTATTGGAATAATTTTCTAGATTTATATTTTTGAACTATTGCCAAATCCCTATTAAGGTGGATTGGGAGTATTAGTGAAACTCCTTCTCCATCCCAATAAAGAAAAAAATGGGAAGGAACTCATCTTGATTTGATAGTCACTCACTCCTTAAGTTTTGATGTTGATTCACATAATGATCAATAGATATTTTTGAAGATCCTCACCAGATGAACCATGGAATTATGGTAGGTGATGGATCATTCTTGATCTTAACTCAAAATATAGGGACATCTTAGGGTAGCCTATGAAATTACATTAGTTATCATAATTAGGATAAAAGTTATCCTTTAGAGTTCTTTGGTTAGACATTTTTTTTAAATTTAGAATGTTATCTACTTTGATGAAATATGATTTTTTATTTATCTTTGTGATGCTTTATTTTTTTTCTAGAATTTCAATTTGAATGTCATTTTTTCTTTTTATTGTATCCATTTTTTTTAGTACTCACGTTGTAATAATTTTTAGTTTTATAATCTTTAATGTTATTAATGGACATTCAATGAATTATTTTAATTTTCTAAGAATATTATGTTTTTTGAACTTTTTTAAAACTTTCAAGATCTCTTTGGTAGACTCCCAGACAAAGGATCCAATTAAAGTGTTGGTTTTTTATATTCATTTTTAACCCAAACTTCTAAATTCGAACTCCTAACAACTATAGTAAAAACGATAAAATGGTTATGTCTAAAAAGTTTTCATTTAAGGAGTTTCTTTGTTAAATTTTTTAATTGTTATTATTTTTATTATTTTTGAGGGGGATATATATGAATAGAAAGAAACTATTATAAATTTTATAAGAAATTAGATATGAGAAATACAATAAACATGAACTAGTGTGGGAGAAGAAGAAATGAAATAAGAAATGATACAATGACCATCTTTAGTGATTCTACTGGTTCATCATTTCCTCATCACTTTTTGAGATTTCACTCACTACAATCCATCAACATAGAGTTTGAGATATCAAGACATGCTTTTCATTAATTTTGGAAATTGAATGACAACAAATAAGATCTTATTTATCAAATTACTTTAATTAATATCAGGTCAAATCACTCAACAATAGAAAAGCACAAAGAATCAATAAAGATACTATTGTGCTCACAATTCTTGATTGAATAATGAGATATTTAAACAATGAGATAAAATATTCAAAATCCTAACCAGACTATGTTTAGATTTTATAATGAATAAATAAACTCTCATTGGAAATGTTTTGGTCAAAGATAAGAAGATAGTGTAAAATTAAATAACAAAATAAGAAATAAAAAAACAAAAACCTATTACTTAATGATTGTAAATCTAGAGAAAATTTATATTCTGAATGAATGAAAATAAGATCAGAAATGAATGACCACTAAAAAACTATTTATATCCATTTAAATACTTATCCAATCATGTTCAAGGAACTAGAATGGATTTCGATCTTCATATCCATCTTCATCATCTTGAATGGTAGTATATCCTCTTCAATATCTCTAAAAGATATTCTAGTTCTGTTCTCCATCACTTTGCTCCAAAAAATATGAGAGTTTCCGGACACTTCCCTCTAATTAATATATAATTACCACCTTTATTTTTTTCTTCAGAATTTATTATTCTTCCACTCACAACCGAAATCCACCAACCTAATTCTATCATTGAAAAATGAAATCACTTACACCCTATCCTTCAGTTATAGTTTTTGTGACTTTTGAAAACTCTATTTGTCTTTTCATATGATTCTGGCACTGTACAAGTCATCAAAAGCTCTATCTCAAACTCATTTAATTTATCAAAAATTAAATTTAATACTTTCTTATCAGGTCCTTGGTCTTCAAAATATCTACAATATTGGGATTAATAAATATATATTCAAACCATATTAGTCTCCCAACCATAGTCTCAATTCCCAAGAAACATCTCTTACTATTCTTCCATGCTCAACCACATAACATAAATCTAATCATTTCATCATTATGTATGAAGCTTCAGTTTGACAATGCATGATGGATCACATCCTCAAGCATGATATTAAATAGAATTTTCATCAAGAACATAGAGTTCACCCACCTCTAAAATAGATTCCGCATTAAAGGAGATATATTCCTTTGAAAACTTCATCTAAATATCCCTCAAAACTCAAAAAAATAAAACAAAAAAATGATTAAAACCTTCTCAATTGGAAAAATAAATTCGACAACATAAAAAAATAATTGTCCTATCATTCTTATTCAACAAATATCATTTTGAATTTAAAAAATTCAATGAATCTAAACTCAGGTCTAATGTAAATTCATAAAGAGGAGCTTTAAATATAGATCCTTATTGCTCAAATCAGGCTCCTATCAGTGTTTTTTCACGTTGTTCACATTTTCTTTGAAATATTTGACCTCAAATCTCAATCAACAGATATCTACCATCGCTTCATCCTCGGGTATAGAGTCAATATTATTTTCCTGTTAGAAAAAAAACAATGAATGAAATATTTAAACACCATATATGCATTCAATATTTATCTTATTTAAAATTAAAACCTCATTTGGGATTGATTTAGGAAGCTTTAGTGGTGGTAGTAAAGAACTCAGATGTGGTTTTTCTAGTTCAAAATCTCTACAAGGATATCGATCATCGATAGTGACGTGGCCTAGTTCAATTGGGTTTTAGATTTAATCCCCTTCCATATTGGAATATGATTCATATCCCATATTAATGTTCGATTTCTGAGATATATCCATGTTGTCTGCTCGTCTTCTTTATTTGGAATTTCTCCACACTGATTCACTTATTCTTCAGATGTGATCTCAGATGAAAATCGATGGTGGCGATGCAGGTTGAAATCATCATTTTGCGACATTCACTGTTGTACACATTACAAACAAGGATCTATGATTGAAATATTAGTCAACACCAATGGTGCCTTGGGGTATTTTTATCATGCGAAGCAGTAGTATGTAAAGTAATCAAAAAATTATCTATGTAGTAGCTACGCAACTTGTTATATGGTTTCTTTACAACTTGAAAATTAAATATATGAAAAGGTAATCTATAAATTAAAATTAAAACTTAGAAATACATAAAAAAGAAATAAAATTGAAATAAAAACATTGAAAATTTAATAATAATAATAAAAATAAAATGAAATATTAAATTTATTAATCAGAAAAATATTAATTTTAAAAAGTAAAATTATTATTTTAAATGTAACTAAAGAAAAATAAATAAATTAATAAAATATTAAAATATTACTAGACCATAATTTATATTATAAAAAAAATGTTAATAGTAATGATTCATTAAATTAAAAACTAATAGGAAAATTAAAATTAAACAACTAAAAAATTAATTTAATAAAACATTAAGAGTTTAAATAATTCAAAAAAAACTAAAGAAGTAAATTTCTTAATTAAATATAAAAATTTCATAAGTAAAATAAAATTTAATTAAAGAAATGTTGTGGAAAAATAATGTAATTAAATTCAACCTCAATACCATTAGACCTCACCATTATTGACTGTTTTAGAATGGATAAAAGAATTGTTGGAATGAATAGTTACTGATAAAGATGGACTTGTTCTGACATGGTAATGATAAAGGGGAAGATAATTTATTACATACATGGTTTAATTTTGTGTGAATGATGATGGGTATTTGGATATCATGAAGATGGAGGTGATTATTAGCGTGTAATATCTAGATTGATTTATTGTTATAGGGTGTTGTAGATGGTGTGACATCTTGTAGAAATGTCATGGGACATGCATCCAATGGGGAAACATAGTTTGTTTTAAATTTCCAAACTATATGGCATGTAGTACATAGGTCACACATAGTGGATTTCATAATCTGCAATGTCTAGGGTTTTTAAATAATTTCAATTTTGTAGTAGAAGTGAGTTTAGGTTTCATTCCATGTATTTTTGGCCATGTAGCTTCAATGTGTAACATCTGTACACACAGGCTAACCAAGTGGTCCCAGATGCCATGTGGGTCAGGGTGCATATCATGTATAACATTATGAACACTATGGAATATTCATAGAGTAAATTATGTTTAACCTATGTGGGCACACATGCTATATTTTTCTAAGTACATGTCATATAACACATAAGAACATGAGTCAGGTCATGTTGGTATACGCTGAATAACCCTCAAAGATCTATACACCATGTGTCATCTAAAAACAAATTGTTCATATCAAAATGACATGACTCTATTTATTTAGGATAAATGTCTGGCTAAGATGTGAGTCCAATACACCATGTACACTTCTGGGACACACAGTTTAGGAAAAATTCTTAAAAACCAGACTATGATGGCTTATGCCTCACTATTTATGATACCTATAGATCTTGTACTATAAATCACACGTCATTTATGTAACTCCCCAACCCCAGTTACCCAGATTCGGTGCATTATTGCGTAACATTGGAATGATCACAAAATATCAAGTCTCGAAAGGCCGATTAGTTGAGTATCCTTGGAAACACTAGATACATTCATAAGTCTTACATTAAATCATAAAGTAAAACAAAACTATAACAACATCTTGTCTTCTTATCCCCTCATACTATCCCTACAAGTCATTCATATTATACTTCTTCACATCTTGGAAAAATTAAAACATTGGAAGGGGTGAGATCAGATTCTCAGTAAGGATAACAATATAGCAGAAGCTTTCATAAATAAACATTAACATTTAAGGCACTATATAACTAAAACAAAAGCCTTTTAAACTTGAACTTCAGCATAATATTAAAAAAAACAAAATGAAATAATTCCATTTACTTATTCACATGGATATTATACTAGTCAAATAATCACATATAATATCAATAACCACTTTCATAATGATGGAATGCATAATTCCAGACTATCATAACCACATAGCCAAGGCCTCATTCCAAGACTACAAATAAGATTTTGTCAAGGCCTCGTACCAAGACACTAGTTTGTCTCATGAGACCTGCCGATGCATCGAGGAGCTATAACGGGCTCCACCCGTCACATATTAATTCTAATGCATTCCTTATATGAACAAGTTTAAACATATCATAAACCATAACATAACTGTGTCACATAAAACATGCATAAAGGAAACATAACATTACCACCTTTAAATAACAAGATATCAATACAACACATTGATATAATAAAAACATTATCAAATCCTTTTTCAATACCAAAATAAAAGAAAATTAAAACTTAGTATATATTTCTCATTTAAAAAAAAGTTATGGCTTGTAGAGGAAGCTGAAACACAAATAATGGTCACGGTGGCAAAAAATTCATTGTCACCACATACGTATGACAAGAAAAACATTCCTTTTTTTCATTTAGTAAAACGCTTCGTATAAAAATATTCCTTTTGAATAAACCTAAAAGTCAAAGGGGTTTATACACCGTATAAAAGAAATTTGTATATATAAAAAATATGCCTCAATGAATGGAGATTGAGATGAAGTCCTTTACAATGATCATTTTTAAATAAAATAGATCTATTATTTATATTCAATGTATTTACACATAAAGAAAGTCTAAATACAAGATAGGACATAATATAATCAGGACATAATTTGAAAGTAGGAGATTATCCCAGAGAATGAAAATTGGGTTAAGAAGTTCCATTACCTCGTGTCTGACTTGACTAAACCATTGTTTAACATCCTGAATAATAAACTAGAGTCAATTTATAATTTCTTAAGAACCTTTTTCATGTTTATTATTCCTTTTATATCACTTATTACCATGTTATGAACACTATCTAATTATTTATGTTAATAATGGTCGTTTTGTCGATCTTTGGTACTTGAGTCAAAAATAAACTTCTTATAATTACAAGTTGTTCATGTGGTAAAATATACATTATATCCAGAATTATATTCCTGATGTAGATATCATATATATCATATATATACAGTATATACATTCATTCATAATATTAAATGACATTTAGAGGTATGAAATGAAATGTACTGTTCATGGAGACGGTAAGTCGTACATACACATGAACGCTACTTTCATTTCTATTTAATATTAAATGGAATGAAATCATAATGATATAAAGGTTTATTATAATCTCAGTATAATATCATATATAATATCATTTACTCCATACATTATATGTCCCATATATGGCATTAACGATTCAAATAACTTTGAGGGGGCGGTAGTCTGCACTTCATAAAATGAAATTATCGCGTTTACCCATAATGGAAATCATAAAGTAATGCCATAAGTGAGAAATAAAGAAGAATAAAAAACATAAACAAAATATATATAATATATAGAAATAGTGTACTCATTATGGCCACCATTAGAGGTGTTAAAAGAATATTTACAATCATCGTTTTGTGAGGCATAATTTCACCACCCATAGAAACAGTATGTTCTTTAACCGTTAAACTGAGGTGTGTGTAAGTGTAAATCAAATCCTTATCATAACAACATCCTAGTATGTTTTAGACACTGGTGTTGTTAAAAAAAGTAATAAAAAGATTTTAAGGGGTTGAAGAAGAAAAATAAAACAAAAGAACATAAGAGAAGACATTACCATAAAATCGGGTAACTCTTTTTGATTTGAGTCAAAGGCTTCCTTGGGAAGACTTCTACCCAAAGTGAGGCTTCTAGGAGTAATATAAGGAAGTTGAGAGAGTAATTGGTTAGTGGTTGGCTTAGCCAAATGGCTTGATGGTGTGAAAAAGGTGGTAGAGGTGAGGGCCTTTTATAAGAGGAGAGGAGGGGCACTCTTGGAATGTCATGAGATGTTACATTATTATGAAGTGTTTTTCAGATTTCACCGGTCCCAAAATTATATATTTAGAAGATATGGTGATAAGGGGTCTAAATATACTCATCCAATATGTCTTTTATAGTTTTAATTCTTATATTTTACATTATATTTTCATTTTATTTAAATAGTAGATTGATGAGGTAATCGATGCATCATCATGGGGTCATAAAACATTTAATTTATTTAATGTCTAAAAATTATAAAAAAAATATCATGATGTAGGAAATATTATTATATTTCCAATGAATATTTATATTTGAAACTTTATCTTATATAAACCCATGTAATAATTGATTTAGTAAATCAACACATGTTTGTGACAATGTTATTTTTACTTTAATTAAAAATTTATTAATGTCATTTTATTACCCCAGTGGCTCCATGGGGTCCCCAAGTTGAACCATTGATTTTCTTGGTCAGCCATGACTCATACAATAATGTTAGGACAAGTTTCAAGATATTTTCATATTTTTATAATATCATTTTTACCTTAAATTTCACTAATTACCTTTAATCGCGATTAATAAAACATAAAAGTTACTATTCACCAAAAAAATTATTTTAATCCCATTTTACCACATTTTACTTTCTAATGACAACCATGTATGTCATATTTTTTAAAATCAAATCACAGAAGTGGTAATGTTTAATTGAAATGAAAAATTAGTTTTTAAACTACCACTTAGTGGTTTCACTATTCATCAAAAATTGAAGTTTTTCAGAAAAATAAAAAAAATTCACCCTAAGCTATAATTGATATTCCGAATTCAAAAATGATGTCTATTTTAAAAAATAACAAACATATAAGTTGCATTAATTAATTTTATAATTAATTCCCACTGTCACAACAAATACTGTTTTTAAGAAACTATATATATCAAAATATTGACAATTGTTTATGTCCAATTTCAAAGTGAAATTAATTATAATGACCACCATTAGATAAAATGGAAAAAATATATTCTAATTATACATTAAAACCACTCAATAGTATAATTTATCTCTATAAGTTATTTTGATTAAAAAATTTGTTTTTAAGTATTTTTCACTATTCATAAAAAATTAAAAGTTCTCATAAAATTACAAAAAAATCAACTTAGGATAATTTCGATAGTCCGAATACAAAAATGAAGTCCATTTTGAAATATAAAATGTATATAATTTTAAAAAGTTGGTATTAGTATTCATAACGGCTAATTTGATTAGTCGCGGTGTGTTAGAAATCAAAGTTGCGTATAATGCAATCTATTGTATTATTGAAGGAGAAACGTATCGTGGATGCTTGGGGTGTTATATTATTCCCTCCTTCAAATAATTTCGTCCTTGAAATTTGAAATGGTTCCTCGAATATAACAGTTTGAAAATAGAATATACCTTTGTGGAAACCCCACATCAGAATTAAGGTTAGTAAAAATATCACTTTACAAGAAAGAAAGAGAAGTTCAAAGGTCACCCGAGATAGCCCATACTAGGATTCTATGAAAATATGGATATGGAAGAAAATCAAACCATCAAGGTCTGATGGAGAGTTGTAGAAAAAATGGTTAGGAGAAAGTTAACCACTAGAAAATCACAAACTACTGATTGGTTAAATGGTCATTGAATCCGCAATTGGAAAAGTTAACTGGAAACGTTTTTGTTTTATGTTACCTTTCATAAAGTTGAGGAATTTATTTAAGATATTTACTAAGAATGTAAGGAAATATACTTACTTGTCATGTAGACTTTCATTCTTTAATAAATATTTACCACAAAACCATCTTTCACTCCAAAAGGTAATAGAACTCAAAAGTATTATATTTATCCTAATTGTATAAGGTTCTAAATATTAACACATACCATTTAGATTAGGAAAACTATTTTTTAATTACTAGGGACTTCCTGTAGGGTAGTGGTAGTTAATAAAGGCCTGTCGCACTGTGGTTTTTGGTTCGATTCCTACAGCTTTGTCCGACGCGATGGGTTATCCCCCGACCTACAGGTTGTCCTTTTCCTAAAAATATAATATTATAATATTACAAAAGTAATATTCAGAAATGTTTTAACCATAAAAAATACTATAAAAAGTTCAATTTAATCCATTCCAACCATTATAGTCATCTAAAATACCTCTGCCCAGACATTCTCAAAAAGGTCTCTAAATTCCAAAATCAATTGTAACATCAGATTACCCAAATAAAGTAAGGTTTCTCTTAATGTCACTTTCTAAAAATATGATTACCTTAATCAAATTAAAACCTTATTGAAATATAAAAGTAATGTAATACAATCCTTATATATATTACATTATTCTTATAACCAAAATATAATCCTTGATTCCAAAAGCACCTATACATTAATTATCCCACTTCAAATGTAGTAACAGCATAAGATTGGCCTTGATCCCTTGGCCTTTTCTGAGATAAGTTTCCATGATGCTTAGGACATTCATTTTCATAATGCCCCATTTTCCAATAATTGTAGCATTCAACATTGATAGCCTCTTTCTTTCTCATTCAATCACAATAATGGTGACCTTTTTCTCCACATTTATAACAATCTCTCATTCCTTTTAGGCAAGTAATAGGGTGATTCTTCCCACAATTATCGCATAATGGAAAATCCTCCATTCCCTTTTTCCCTTTATCTATCTCTCGTTCCACCATTCTCTTATTCTCTTGCTTTTCTTTAAAGTCATAAGACTTAGAGAATTACTTTTCCGTCTTGATAGCACACGAGACATTATCTCCATACGACGAGAAGGTTTGTGAGACTAATGCTCGATGGAGAAATGGTTTTAACCCATCAAAGAAACAATAAATTTTTATTCTTGGGTTATGTATACAATATGGAGCATGCCTCGCTAACCTTGTAAAGTTAGCCTCATACTTTGTGACATTCTCATCCACCATCTGCCCCAGACTTAGAAATTGACTTTCAATATCTGCAATATGGTCATGTAGAAAGTATTTTTCTAAGAAAATTTCCTTAAACTACCTTTATTCCATACTTGATACTTCTTCATATTTCTTTGTGTTTTGAATCAGTGACCACCATTGATCAGCATCTCTAGTGAGGCGGTAAAATGCCATGACAAACTTCTCCCTTTCGCTACTCTCTAAGGTATGGAGTATTTTCCCTATGGAGTTTATCCATTGCTCAGCTACTAATGGATTTGTACCCCCATTAAATGTTGGTGGTTGTTGCCTCATGAAGCTCTCTAAAATTGATCCTCCATGTTGCGAATCAGGGTGCTCCATACGAGTAAGGTTATTATTCATAACCTGAGTGATTTTTCCCATTATGAAGATAATTTGATTAGCACCAGTTGTATCTCTAGCTCCACAATAATTATCTTAAGAAGGAGGGAAATCCCTACACGGAGTGCGTGCATTGATACAGTTTCCATTCCTTCCACTAGGCGCCATTTCTAAACAATGGCATAAACTAGATCAGTTTATGAATCAAAATACATAATTCTGTACTTGTAAACCACTTAACATAAATTGAATATTTTATGGATATAATACATAATCATAAAAATGTTTTCTTTGAGGAAGTATGTACTCATAAACCCTTCATAATGGTTTGTAAAGAAAATGAGATTTATCCTAAGCGTATCCACTGGGAGTGTCGTAACCATGAGTTCAGTAAGGCCCGTTGTCGTGCACCACTTCCCGTTCAAGTCTAGAACAAAGAGGTGTTTTCGGGTTTTACCCCTAGGTACATCTGTGCCAGAGCCGCCTCTACCTGCTCGTATCCAGACAGGGATTTATTGCTCGTCACACTCACAAAATCTCTCTAATACAAAAATTCTAGGAAGTTCTTCTATACTAATCCTCAAAGTCTATGTTAGGGCTATGTGCTCTAATAAGAGTTTATATAAATCTAGCTTACATGTCATTTATGTAACGCCCCAACCCCAGTTACCCAGAGTCGGTGCATTATTTCATAACATTGGCATGATAAAAAAACATCAAGTCTCGAAAGACCGATTAGTTTAGTAGCCTTGGAAACACTGGATACATTCATAAGTCTTACATTACATCATAAAGTAAAACTAAACAACATAAACATCTTTTCTTCATATACCCTCATACTATCCCTACAGGTCATTGACAATATACTTCTTCACATCCTGGAAAAATTAAAACATTGGAAGGGGTGATATCATATGCTCAGTAACAATATAGCAGAATCTTTCATAAAGAAAAATTAACATTTAAGGAAATGTATAACTAAAACAAAAGCCTTTTAACCATTAACTTCAGCATAATATGGTAAACATAAAATGAAATAATTCCATTTACTTATTCACATGAATATTCTACTAGTCTAATAATCACATGCAATATCAATAACCACTTTCATAATGATGGAATGCATAATGCCATACTAACATAACCACGTATCCAAGGCCTCGTGGAAAGACTAAAAATAAGATTTTGTCAAGGCCTCATGCCAAGACACTAGTTTGTCTCATTAAACATGTCGATGCATCGAGGAGTTATAGCGGGCTCCACCTGTCACTTATTAAGTCCAATACATTCCTCATATGAACAGGTTTAAACATATCATAAACCATAACATAATCGTATCACATAAAACATGAATAATGTAAAGATAACATTCCCACATTTCTATCACAAGATATCAACACAACACATTGATATAATAAAAACATTATCAAAACCATTTTCAATACCAAAATAAATGAAAATTAAAACATGGTATTTATTTTTCATTTAAAAAATTTATGGCTTGTAGAGGAAGCCGAAACTTAAATAATGGTAACGGCGGTGGAGAAGTCGTTGTCGCCACATACGTACAACAAGAAAAACATTCCTTATTTTTCGTTTAGTAAAACAATTCATTTAAAAATATTCCTTTTAAATAAACGTAAAAGTCAAAGGAGTTTATACACCATATAGAATAAATTTGTGTATAAAACAAAATATGCCTCAATGAATGGAGATTGAGACGAAGTCCATTAAAATGTTCATTTTTTTAGAATAAAATAGATCTATTATGTGTATTCACTATATTTACACATAAATAATGTCTAAATACAAGATAGGACATAATAATATCATGACATAATTTGAAAGCAGGAGATTAACCCAAATAATGGAAATTGGGTTAAGAAGTTCCCTTACCTCGTGTCCGATTTGAATCGATTGTTCTTTAACCTCCTGAATAATAAACTAGAGTCAATTTATAATTTCATAAGAACCTTTTTCAAGTTTATTATTCCTTTTATATCACTTATTACCATGTTATGAACATTATGTAATAATTTATGATAATAACAGTTGTTTTGTTGATCTTTGGTACTTGAGTAAAAAATAAAATTCTTATAATTACAAGTTGTTCATGTGGTAAAATATCAATTATATCAAGAATTATATTCTTGATGTAGATATAATATATATCATATATATCCAGTATATAAATTCATTAATAATATTACATAACATTTAGAGGTAAGAAATGAAATGCACCGTTCATGGAGACGGTAAGCCGTACGTACACATGAACACTACTTTCATTTCTATTTCGTATGTAATGGAATGAAATTATAATGATATAAAGGTGTATTATAATTAAGTATAATATCATATATAATATCATTTACTCCATCCTTTATACGTCCCACATATGGAATTAACGATTCAAATCACTTTGAGGGGGCGGTAGTCCGCACTTCCTAAAATGAAATTATCGCATTTACCCATAATGGAAATCATAAAAGTATGCCATATATGTGAAATAAAGAAGCATAATGAATACCTAAACATAATATATATCATATATTGAAATAGTTTCAACATAATGGCTACCATTATAGGTGTTAAAAGAATATTGAACAATCATCATTTCGTGAAGCAGTATTTCGCCACCCACAGAAACAGTTTGTTCATTAACCATTAGACGGAGGTGTTTTTAAGTGTAAATAAAATCCATATCATAAAAAAATCCTATTATATTTTAGATACTTGTGTTTTTATAAAAAAAAGTAATAAAAATATTTTGAGGGGTTGGAGAAGAAAAATAAAACAAAAGAACATAAGAGAGGACATTACCATAAAATCGGGTAACTCTTTTTGATTTGAGCCAAAGGCTTCCTTGGGAAGACATCTGCCCAAATTGAGGGTTCTAGGTGTAATAGAGGAAAGTTGAGAGATTATTTGGTCAGATTTTGGCTGAGCCAAATGGCTTTATGGTGTGAATAAGGTGGTAGAGGTGGGGGCCTTTTATAAGAGGAGACGAGGGACACTCTTGGAATGTCATGAAATGTTACATTATTATGAAGTGCTTTACGGATTTCAAGGGACCCACAATTATATATTTAGAGTCTATGTTGATAAGGGTTATAAATCTACTCATACAATATGTTTTTTACAAGTATTTGTCTTAGATGATACATTATCTTTTAATTTTATTAAAATCGTTAATTAATGAGTTAATCGCTACATCATCGTGGTGTCATTAAAATTTTGATTTATTTAATGTCTAAAAATTATAAAAAAGATATCATGATGTAAGAAATATTTTTAGGTTTCCAATGAATATTTATAGTCTAAAAGTTATCTTATATAACCCCATGTAATAATTTTTTTAGTAAAATAACACATGTTTGTGACAATTTTATTTTTACTATAAATAAAAAGTTATTAATGTCATTTTCTTACCCAAGTGGCTACATGGGGTCCCTAAGTTGAACCATGGATTTTCTATGTCAGCCATGTCTCATAAAATAAGGGTAGGACATGTGTAAAGATATTTTCATATTTTTATAATATCATTTTTACCTTAAATTTTAATAATTACCTTTAATCGCGATTAATAAAACATAAAAGTTACTATTCACCAAAAAAATTATTTTAATCCCATTTAACAACATTTTACATACTAATGATAACCATGTATGTTTGATTTTTGAAAATCAAATCACATAAGTGGTAATGTTTCATTTACATGAAAAATTAGTTTTTAAACTACCACTTAGTGGTTTCACTATTCACCAAAAATTGATGTTTTCAAAAAAATACCAAAAATTCACCATAAATAATAATTGATATTCTGAATTAGAAAATGATGTCTATTTTAAATAATTACAAACATATATGTTGCATTAATTAATTTTATAATTAATTCCCGCTGTCACTACACATAGAGTGTTTTTAAGAAACAATATATATCAAAAGATTGACAATTGTTTATGTCCAATTTCAAAGTGAAATTAATTATAATGACCACCATTGGATAAAATTGTAAAAATATATTCTAATTATAATTTAAAACCACTCAATAGTATAATTTATCACTATATTTTATTTTGATTAAAAAATTTGTTTTTAATTATTTTTCACTATTCAAAAAAAATTGGAAGTTCTCAGAAAATTACAAAAAATTCAACATAGGATAATTTCGATATTCCGAATAAAAAAATTACATCCATTTTGAAATATAAAATTTATATAATTTTAAATAGTGGGTATTAATATTCATAACGGCTACTTTTATTACTCGAGATCTGTTAGAACTCAAAGTTGCGTACAATATAAGTTATTGTATTATTGAAGGAGAAGCATACCGTGGAAGCTTGGGGTGTAATAATTTACCAGTCTATCTTTGGTGTTTTCACATTTTGTCTCCTGAGTGTCTAAACTAGAAAATTTAATAATAAATTTTAATAAATTTTCCATATATAATGGATGGTTCATGATTCAACAACCATAATGGTTGTTTAAAAGGTATTTGTGGTAGGTGGATATACTTGTATTCAAGTAGTCATCATTAGTATAATGGTGATATGTTTGGAATAAAAAACCGGATCAATAATATGGTTTTTTAGAGTAGAGTATAGTTACCCTATAATAATTATGGATTTAAATACTCCCCTATGGGTACTAAGTCAAAATAATTACATCACCTTGGAATATATCCTCCATTTAAGTATGAAGTTAATACATCATCGACCTTAAATAGGCATAGGTCACCCAAATATAAAAATAGGTTCAATATTTATAGAGGTACATTCTTAACCAACATTTATATCATATTATTTTAGATGAATATTTATTACATTGAAAAAAACATTCTTGGGAACATTAATAGTTTAGTGTCTCTGGGAACTTGGAAACAAAATATTCTATCCTAGTGAAAGATATTCAACATCTCCAATAAAGATCTACACCTTCAGTACTTCTACCTAAAACCTTTTTCATAAATTAGAGAAAGGAAATATAAGAGAGGGGTGATCTCAAATTCTCCGTAAGGGTAAACAAAGGAAAAGAATAAGTATAACATGAACCAAATCTGTATTGAACTTGAGCATAACATTTGATGATCATACACTTCATATTAGAGATCATAATAAGGATTAAAATTTTTAAGACACAGATCATAAGAGAATTAAGATAATAAGTCATGAAAGCATAACATTGGAATAATAAATGGAATTTGTGGCACACACATTGGTATATGACATTTTGTACATGTATAGATATAAAAAAGTTCACTCATTAAGTTAAGGACCTGAAACCAAGCCCAAAACCAACTTGTGGATATGAGACTATGTCCATTCATAACATTATAAATGTGTAATTATGTTTATTCATAAACTTATTGATATGAAACCAGGTCTATTAATAACATTTTGAACATGTAATTAGATTCATTCATAATATTGTGAACATGTAATCAAGTTTGTGCATAAACTTATGGACATGTAGCCAGGTCCATGCATAACATTGTGAACATGAAATAAGTTTCACACATAACATTGTGAACATGTAATCAGGTTCATGTACAAACTTATAGATATGACACCAGGTCTATGCATAACATTGTGAACATGTAACTAGGTTCACTCATAACATTTATAGTCATGATTCATCATCATTACATAATGAATTGGAGAGATATATAGGTCCCAACCACCTCATAATAAAATCATTCATACTTGTTCTATAAGATAATAAAACATTCATCAAATCATGAAACAAAAAATACATTGTTTTTATAAACATCAAATCATAACCAATGAAATGAAATTGGTATCGTCATTATTTTATCACATCATAACCTATGGAAAAGAGATATTTCCATAATTATTTCATCAAGTAATAACCCTTGAAAGAGAAACAGATTTCATTAAAATATAACCCATGGAATATAAACAGGTTTCATGAAGATGATGATATTAAGCATAACACATTCATAGAAAAAATGTGAATTGATCCTTTAGATCATTTACTAGAATGTAATAATTAACATCAACATATTTAATCTTAAATGGAAAATAATTTTTAAATATATTTCAAAAATTTTCTTGAGTAAAGTCTACATTCTTCTTTTAAAAAAGTTTTTTAATACATAAAACCATTTAAAAATAGTTTTCTAAGAAAATACCTTGAAAAATTATAATGAATACTTCAAATAATTTTGAAAACCTTTTACCTTGAAAACATATAAAATTAGATTCAAAACATATTATAACATTTTTCTTTGAAAACACTTTGAAATCATATAATGAAAGATTAAAAATGTTTTGAAAACCATTTTACATGAAAACATGTGAAAAGAGTTTGAAAATGTTTTGAAAATAATTTCTTTGAAAATAATTTGAAAACTTATAAAGAATTATTAAAAAAAATTGAACACCTTTTTACATGAAAATGTATAAAAGAAGCATGAAAACATTTCAAAAATTATTTTACTTGAAATCTTATAAAAGAATCTTGAAAAATTTTTGAAAACCGTTTCCTTGAATATATCTTTTAATTTTTTTAAAAAATACCTTTAAAAATGAAAATATATTTTCAAAGGATTGATTGTGGATAAATTCATGCATGTCATATGAGGTAAAAAGAACATTCTTTTATCATGGTAAAAAGGTTATAAATTTTTTTTAGAAAGAGGCAAGTAGATTCCTTTGAAAATATTGGAAAAGAAAAAAGGGTAAGAATTTATTTTAATTATCATAGGGGATTAGTTGAATATTCTCTGAAACACTTTTTTATAAAAAATGGTTTTAAATGAAAATATATTTCTGACCAAAGAGAGGGTAAATTTGAGATTTTTTAAAAACATGTTCTAAAGTATCCTAGGTACCAATGAGTCGAAGAAATGGTACCAATATATGAATAAATAACTAATATCCATAGGAGAATAAAATTTATGAATGATCTTGAGAGATGTATAATAATATTTCATCAAAGGAAGCATAAATATAAATAATATTTAAAAGCGATAAGATTGTATCAAAATACTCTTATAACTTTGTAACATGGGATCTTACACTCCCTGTAAGAAAATAAAATTACATGAAGTTGAAAATATCATGAGAATAAGGAAATTGATGATATAATATATAAAATAGATGTATGTACACCTCTAAAGAGAATTTAGGTTCATAATAAAACACGTGTCTCAATGAATTAAAATTGAGACAAAACTATTTTAACGATTTGAAATCTTTTGAAACATAAACCCCATGAAAGAAAGATCATAAAATGGACATGTGAATACCCATACATTTAAATATAATATACATAGAATAAAATTATGGGAATTACATACATCAAAATAAAAATAAATAGTGGAGAACATATCATGTATCTCATAGAAATAAAAGGTGATATGAAATTCCATTACATTATGTCTTGACTCACATCGTACTCATTCAAACCACCTCTTTATCGGGTAACTCATTTTGGTATGTGGCAAAAGGCTTCCTTGGAATAATTTGTCCCCAAAGAGAGGATTCAAGGAGTACGAGAGGGATGTTGGGAAGTCTATTTGGTAGATCATGGATAAAACTAATAGGTTTTAGAGGTGTAAACAAAAGGGAGATGTGGTGGCCTTTTATATGGAAGGAAAAGGTCTCACATGGAATTTTTGAAAACAAGTTATATCAACACATGTTATTACCTAAAAAAGTCATGAAAATCCAAAATAAATAAATAATGTAAGGTATATAGCTGAAGTACGGACAACCAAAGGGTTTTAGACAAGTCTCTAGGTCATTTGGGGCCCTAAGAGTATGGTTTAGTCCCTAATTAAGCTTAATTTGACATTAATTAATGTGATTAATTTTAATCACTTTAAACTCAAATTGGACAATAATTTATTTAATCTTATTAGACTCTAAATATTAAAATGATTAAAAAAATTTATTTATGGTTTAAAAAATTCAATTCAACAAAGCATAAAAGTTACGATTAATGATAATCCCACAGATGGGACAAAACTACAGGTTTTTAAGGTAGAAATTGGTTCAAAAGTTTATTGAGTTTTTATATTAAATTTCAAAGTGAAATTTGTTCTAGTGACATACATTGTATTAATAGATGAGTTATTAATGTAATTTGACATTAAAACAAATTTAAAATATAATTTAACATTAATAAATATTTAATTGAAAAGGTGATTTTTCACTAGAAAGCAATATTTTCACTATTCATCAAAAAATAGAGTTTCTCAGAAAAAATCACAAAAAACCAACCTAATCTAGTTTCAACATTATAAATTAAAAAATAAAGTTTATTTTATACAATTAAATTTCAATGTGTGTATAAAATTAATTTTATTGTTTTTTATAGAAGGAAAAGAAGTGTAGTTCATAATATTTTTAAACATATATGATCTTTACCAAAAATTAAATCTTTTTTTATCAATCTGTTTTATCTATATAAAAACATTATAACTAATATTTTAAAATTAGTTATTAAAATTCATATTATTATGTTTAATGTCTAGTTTTTAATAATCTCATTTAAATAACTATAACAATAACATGATGTTTTGTAGATACATCTATGTTGCATATTACATATGCCAAGTCAGTGTTGCAGGTAGGATAAGCCAAGTAGGTATTGTGTGTAGCACAATAAAGTTGGTATTTCATGTAGGGAAATCAAAGTTGGTTCCATGTAAAAGGATTGTTTGACTTAGTGTTTTCATATATATATATATATATATAAATAACTATTTCTAGTGTCACGTGAAATGAATTATTTCAAAAGATAAATTATTTCGACAAAATATTTGACAAAATATAGGGCTGTTATATTATCCCCCCTTGTGATAGAATGTGTGTGATTCAACTATAGTTTTCAGTGTTTTCCTATAAGATAGGGTGTAGGTATTTTCTTCATTAGGGTTTGGAACCCTGTAGATAGATGTTCACTCTATAGTGATATATGGTCCCCATATCATATTTATGGTGAGGTGGGATTTGATATTTGGGTTTGTATAGATATGAAGAAGGGTTATATAGATGTTTTGAGTTATGAAATATATCAGGAATGTTCGGATTCTATCATGAAATGATATACAAATAGGATTCTAACTTTATTATTTATGAGACATTAACAACACTGGGTATCTCTGTTTAATTGTGAGATATGATTATTCAAGGATCTAAGCTAAGAGGATTAATATTATTTATTTTTTTGTGGGTTTCTTATCCTTTTGGAGTATTTTGTACCTTTTAGTTTCTTTTTATTTTCCCATGATATTGGGTTTGATATGAATAATAGATTTTTCCTAAATTTATTTTTCTAAGAATCCTACTGGGTATAATTATATTCAAACCTGTATAGACCATGTTCTCACATGTGTTGTGTCTATGTAGATATTTCATATTTTGGAGGTGATGGTGGTATTTGTAGAGTTGGGGGATCTTTTAGTGTTAATGAATGGTAGAATATATTAGTTTTCTAGTGGGGTAGTTACAACAAGTGTTCTCTTCTCAATTTTTATTGAAGTGTGATGTTGTTTCCACTATTGTATAATAGTTTTTCACACTAATATAATCTATTTCATTCCTAATTTTAGGGGTTTTCCACTAGGTAGTTTTACTTATTGTTTGATTTCATTTACATGTATTTTATATAGTTCATTTTATTATATATAAATTATGATTATTCTTAGTTATTTTTATGTATTAGAGATCAATTTTTATTTAAGGTTCATATAGTCTGTGAAATCAATAAAGTATTATGCCTTATTAGTGCTAGTATCTTACCCATGACCTATTGGATGTGAGCTTGGGTGGAACACATGACTTATTATAAGACCAAGATGGATCGTCCTAGTATGGGTTGTGAGATAATGGTATGAGAGTGGTTCAATTCATAAGGAAGAAGTTTTGGGTTAACTATCTTGTTAGGATTGGTTAGGAAAGTTAGAGAAGAAATGATAAGAGGGTATTGAGTTCAGTAATTAAACTAAGGAACCCAACATAGGTGTGGTGAAGGATACATACTTTCTCCAGTTCTCTAATAAACTATTATTCAACCCAAAAATATAAGGCATCATTTATGGGGTACAAGTATGTTAGTACATTAATTATAAAGTGTTCAATGCTAATTTTTTTTCATAAAAGTATTGTGTTATATCACACACACACATATATATATTATAGTGAGAATTGATTCATCATATCTAATAGGGGATTCCAAATACTGGAAATTTACTTAGATTCATAGACAGGGTTGTGAAAATACCAAGTCAATGTTTTAACAAATCACTACTAAGTATTTGAGAGATGAGGTAATTTTTATAAGATTTGATTGGGTGGTATCTGTAACTCTCATGTGTAGAGAAGATACCCTACCCTTTTTGTTGAGTATAACTTATTATAGAAAAGACAATTGTCCATATAGATAATATAACCTATAATATTAATGCTCTATATGAGTTGAATTTATTGATTCCTAATGTATTTAGGTGGAGATCCCAATCCTTGGGTGATATAATATTAAAAGGAATATAAGACACATCTTATTATATTTAGTTTGGACACACACCAACTAGATTGTATTCCTAATATTGGATTTCCCTCTCACAGTGCAGTGAACCATTAATTGAAATTTAAAAAAACTCATGAAGGTGTTACTCTATTATGTTTGGAGTTCAAGATTTAGTTCAGGAGGTTCAATCTGATGATGTATAAAATAACTTAATTTTGGAAGGTTCTAAACCCTCTTAAGGCATCATGATCATGACCACAAAGATGATGAGGCTTACATAAGAGGTACTCCTTTAATTTTATTTTGAATTTTGATTCATTAAGCTTTAGGGTTCAAGATGAAATTTATAGAGTATGAATTCATGTCATAATTATGAATTTATTATATTCCACATCTATATTGGGTATGTAGAGAAGGAATTTATAAATATTATTTTTATGTTATAAGTTCACCCCAACTCATGGATGGTTGACAATTACCTGTATAAAAGTAGATAAATGGTGTGGGTAAACGTATATGTTAAATAAAAGTTTAATATCAAGCACCCATTTCATATTTCTACAAAATTTAAATGTTTTTAGATCATATACTAGGTGAGATAAACACCCAATATCCATAATCTAAGTCTTTTTATATTTGAAATAATTAAATGAAACTTCAATTTTTTTCTAGATTCTTGATCTAGATTTAATTTTGGTCATATAAAAACCTATGATAATTACTCAAATAAGAATGGATGAAAGCCACAATCACATCTAAAGTTTTTCTTTAGTGATCACATATTCTACATCACTCTTTAATGTATTCAAAACTATTTTTCACTTAAACCATATTGTCAAACTATTAATGTATTGAAAATGTTCCCACATGTGTGTATTGTTCCCCTTGTTTCCACCTCTATTTTCACACTATGAAGATACATATTGTACAAAAATTTATAATCCATTTAACCAAAAAATCCAAAACACCAATAATTGCCCTTAAATATTTTACTTTTATAGAAAATATTATTTCAAATGGGTTTCTATCTTGATCTATTTTATTCCCATGAATTATTACATATTTAAAAGTATCTTTATAAAGTAATTACTTGACTATTTGTGACTGATAAAGACCCCCTTTTTTGTACTTACTTATTTCTATATATTAGAAAATTTGAGTTTTATTTATTGTTTTAAAGATTTCTAAATTTCAATCTATCATAAGAGTTTTCAATTGATGTAATATCCCATTATACCAGAACCTCTATAGATTTTCCCTTTCCATAACATGCATCTTGGTTAGAGTATCTACTTTTTGTAGGTTTCTTAGAGAATTATCCAAATTATTTAATAGGATTCTTCTATTTGTATTTAATATTTTCATCATTTTTCTAATTTTATCAATTACCTTATCTCTTATGATAATGGGGGAATTCATGTATTTAATAATTTTGGCCTTATTTGAAATATAAAGCTTCAACATTTCAATTTCATTAACATGATTTTAATTGTTATCTAGATGTTGAAATTTCTTGTCTATCATATTTTTTCAGATATGTTTTTCCTTTTCTCAACAAATTGTTTCTTTTAAACACATCTTAATCTCTATTTTCATGGTATCTTATTTGAACGAATCTTCTTACTCAAATGGATACACACTATTTTATTTTGATTTTACTTATGAAGGGTTTATCTATTCTTCTTCATGTTTTATGAGTACTCTTTGAGAGTTATCTTTAGGGTATACCTCATCGCCACTATCTTCACAAGTAGGAGAACCTTTTTTAATTGATAGATATTTCATTCTAAAGTAACTATGAGATAAATTATTATTTCCTTTTTATTGAGGGGTTGAGTGATATATAGTAATTCTCTTCCCAGAAGCTTCCTCATTATAATTTTATACTTAAAATCTCATAAGAAATTTAGATGAGAAATGACCATCCTTTTCATAGTTAAAACATTCAAACTGTAGTTTAACTCTATACTTATCTCTTCCACATATTTTGATGATTTTTTACATGATATTAAGAGTTTCTGAAAAATATATCATGTTATATTATTCATTCAAATAGTCATAATTCCCTTTAATCCTTACACCATAATATGTTTAAGAAGCAATTTCTTATTCCAATTTTTTTTCAAAATAATAGGCCCTCCTCTCCTCTTATTATTAATAAGGGTGTTGTGATGTTTATAAATGTTAAATTCATCAAGATACATATATTTAAGTGATGAGATATTGGCCTCAAATTCATCTAGAGTTATTATGATATTTTCTTTACAATTATAGAGTCTTTAAAAGTTCCTAAAAATATTATAATAGTCATCAAAATATTATTAACCCTAGAAAATAATCCATCAATAGTTTTATCCTCCTATGTTCTGACAACTTAAAATTGTTATCATCTAATCTTCAGCTTTTATTTATTCAATTTTCTATTTCCTTCATAAATTTTTTGAAGCTTAAAACAAATGAAATTAATAGTTATACATCCCATGACATTTTTCATCTCCCTCTCTGATAGTGATGATAATAAATTTTTCTTATCCATCCCATCATTTTTAATGTTTCTTCAATCAGTAAGAGGCTACACTATGTATTTATTTGTTAAACTGAACCTATATTGAATGGAATCAAGAACATGATTCCCTAGAGAATGAATTTAAGGAACCATTATCCCATTCTAAGAGTGAAATAATTTTCCATGAAATGTTGGGATGCCAGTACTGTTAACTGAATTGTGTTGATCAATATCATGCAGAAGAGAAAAAAATAGAGAAGAGCTACCCTATGAAACTCATTGTTGGTTCACATAAAGGTATACACACATTGATAGGGTGGGGGTGGGGTGAATCAAACTATATAGTAAATTAAAATCTATACACCTCTCATGATTCTTTGAGTCCTCTCTCTCATATTTCCCACCGATTATGTAAACAATAAAACAATAGATTTATTAGTGTATTTGTTCTCCCCGTGTAGTACTACATACCTGGTGTGTCATGGATTTTATTCCACACACATAATTCCATTATTAGTATCAAAAGGAACTTGATAAAGGGTATAAATAGAAATCATATGACTATTAAAACCACATAGTTATAATCACACATAAAATAAATGAAGCTCATAAGATAGGAACCACTAGGTGTATGAGCCTGACATGGACTCCATTTAATGATATCCTTCCCTTTACGTACACAAATATCACCTCTAGGTATTCTTAGATATTCACCTTTGATACAATATCGTGTATTTTATTATTTTCATAAATTCTCAATATCTTCTCTCTATTGTATAACATTTAATTTATATTCAATGTATATTTCATGAATATAATTTCCATAAATATTTTGGAAATATACTAGAATCTTGGTGGTATAGAAAAACGTATACAAATCAAAAAATCCATGAGTTAGATCATCATTCAGTATCTTCTTGAAATTTTAGCTTTAGACACAACACTATCCTTCCTTGAAATATTTGAAATATCATGGACATGAAATTAAGTCCACTTGATATTTCCATGTAATAATAGTAACATATATTCTATAACATGTGGCATGGAATTTTACAATAGTTCCAACCCTTCAAATATCATTCTTCTTTCCACGATGAGATATTAGCATGGATCACATTAAAATGGTATTTTTTTCAATGAATTGTAGTTTAAGTGGGACATCATATTTACTAACCAATTGATATACAAGAATTCTTGTAACAATTCATTAATGTATATTGATCTCATGAGATGTTCGTACTCATAGAAGGTCCATATAGAGTTTGTTTTCATATTAATGGAAGATTCATGGTGGTCTCAAAGTAAATACATAGATATATCATGGAACATCCATGGATATTTTTCATAACATATAACATATATTCTCTTATAGTATCTCATTTACTCAAGGAACATTCTTTTGGTTCTCATGTAAGATCTATATTCTCTCACAGTCGATCCTGTAACTCATAGAAGTTCTATGATGTATCACGTGGAAGGTCCATGATGAAAGTCAATTCTGATCTTTATTTTTCATAATGTAACACTAATTTTTCATTATATCATGTTTATAAAACTTATCATGATCTCATATAAGGAAACAATGATATCTTTATAAAAATGGTTAGATCACTAGTACATGAACAAGGTTCATTTTCTTATATAAATCAATATACCCTTACATGGATATCTTCATATATATAGTAATATGACTATGTAAAACATATGTATACAAAGTAATAATCAGGTATATAGATCATTATGATACATGATTATTAATTTTCATAGATGGGAAATTTGGTTTTGTGTTAGAATTTGGAAATTTGAATCCTCAAATTCCCTTATGAAAAAAATCAGGTTTGTGGTTCTGCAGTCGCATATGCAGGACATTTAACTATGTTGATAATTTTGACTACATAGTAGAGATTAGTTACGTGAATATTTCATTTATGTGGAAAATTCACCTACATTGATCATTTTTCCCTTATCAACCACTTAATCGACTCTATAAACATTTAAAATTATCTTAGAACATCATTCAATAGATCTTATATAACCATACATATATTGTTTATCTAGGTCACATATGGATGAAACCTTTAATGCCTCATCCATCATTCTCATAAGATGGAAAACAGCCATCTTATTCTATATTATGAAAAATTTATTTTAACTAACAATTCATGTATTAGATTTAAGATTAAAAAATAATTTTCATCTTAAAATTTTATTTTTAATATATACAATAACAACATCATAGGTTTCACATGACGTTCCTCTATTTTTTTGATCAACGACAAGAATAATTTTTCATAGAACCATTTCCAATTTTCCAACTCCTATTAGTCATAGTTATATGATAATATATGAAAATCATGAGGAGTAATATCAATAATAATTAAATACACTTTAACATTTTATAAATATGGATATAGTTAATCATAATTTACAAAATTCTCAGTTCAAAGATGAAATATTAGGAAATCCCTTATCTCTAAAAAAATACCCTCAAAAGGATAGAGGAGGAAAAATATAAGGAAAAATATATACCATCACCACAATCTGTGTTAGATCCATATGACATTTACTATATGTATTTTTATCCTTCTAAGCATGTAAACTGAGATAGATATAGAGAGGGTAGATATAGCTACATAAGTACCTTAAGAATGGTGGTTTTGGTTTTTGTGGAAGCACTTATTAGGGATGATCCCAAATCAGAAAATGTCAAATTTGATGGATCATTCACATATGATATAAGACAAAATTATCATAAATTTTTTTTAAATAATATTGGCAATTAGATATAGTAAAACCAAGAGGGGGTGTTTTTGAATTAAATTTATAATTAATTTAAATAGATCAGATGAAATAATACCTCGGTCTTGAGATCATTATTTGATGACGTTGTTGATAATCCAGAAATATTTTTAGGGTTAC
The DNA here is from genome assembly GCA_963277665.1 of Viscum album. NCBI lineage: Eukaryota > Viridiplantae > Streptophyta > Magnoliopsida > Santalales > Viscaceae > Viscum > Viscum album. Next base: position 1,316,351,657 of record OY728119.1, on the reverse strand, counting down.
CATCATAGAACATGTAGGATCCCTATGTATAATTTATCTAGAGGTGTTCCACACATGGTCCATTGATCTCTAAAAAAACCAATGGATTGTTAGGTGATACTATGGTGGATCAATCACCTTGTGGTTTTCATCTATATTTCTAAAAAATTCATACAGGTTTAAATAATTTTCCTTTAACTCTCATTATTGAGAGGGTGGAGGAGGGTGGATAATCTCTAGAGAGTTATTTAGTCTTTAGGGAGGGGTATAGATTTTTCTGTGGTCAACAACTCTCAATTTCAACTTATCTCAACTTAATAGACATAATAATCTATTTATAGAGATATAGTTAGAGTTAAAATATTTTTTATCTATACAATGTACGTTCAATAATTTATGAAACCTTATACAACCTCATTCCATGAAATAATAATATTTTTATTGTTTTTTCATGGTATTTTCTAACTTGTGCAATGATAAATATTATTTTTATTATCTTACAATTTATTATTTATAGTTATACAAAAACATGGATCAGTAAATCTCCTTGGAATTGTTTGAATACCCAAATAAGATAAAAATTTATTCAATAAATAATGATTATATATCCACGTAATTTAATGATTACCCAGAAAATAAATATTTTTTATTTTATGTGATCATGAATTATTGAATAAAATTATTCCTTGGTCTTAATAAAAATTGTTTTCCGAATAATTAAATTCAAATAAAATTTATTTAAAACCAAAAAAGAACTTATTACATGACCCTCTAGGATTATTTCCCATTGGCATTAAGCATGATTTCCTAAAGTCCAGATTAAAATCTAGAAATGGGTCAAATCATAAAATAAAAATTAGTTAATGTCTCTACATTGAAAACCACATATGAGTAGTTACTATATAATATAACCCCCTTCTCACAACATCTAATCATGTAGGTTGCACACCCATTAACCCATATGCTTGATATATCATTCTTTGACTATTATAAATATACTCTTCCTTACACCATGATAATAGAATTTAATGTCGTGGTTCTATTTTAATCAATGGGCTTATATATCAACTTCCATAAATATGTAAATGGTAAATAATTTCTCGACTTATTCATCGATAACATATCATTTTAAAGCACCTGATGAACCCTACTTCATGTTAACATATGGAATCAAGGTTTTGGTTAGTAAATATAAGTGTGAAAGTCATGAAATTAATTAATAATAATCGTAATGTTCAAGAACCATTACACACTCCCATAAACAAAAATCGCAGATGACAAATAAACATAAATAATTCTTACTAGAATGGTTGTTCTCATAATCTTTTATCTTAATATTTAAATGTGTGAAATAAATGAGATAAAGTCTTCTATTCTTATGAGCACTCTCACCTAAAATAATATATACTATATTCCACATCATAAAACATTATCTAACCATAGAATAAGGTTTAATAATATTTTCATGGAATTTCAAGGTTCTTGTCATTACGTGGAAACTTTTATAAACTTTTCAATGAAAGCGATACTATATGAAATTATAATATTAAATTGAATAATAATAATGAATTGAATGTAATAATATTTTTAATTAATACTCACTTCATTGACTATAAAAAATTAAAATTAGAAATAGTTGGACCTAGAAAACAAACTCCAACAGAATCGCACTTGGACTAGAGCCAACTACTAATGGATTCCAATCTTCTAGACCCCACACAAAGATCATGTTTTTGCTGAGTTTAGGATTTATTCAAGGGGGCTTCCACATTGTCTTCCATGGTGACTCTATTCACTACAACTCACATATATGAGAAAAATTCCTCAAGAGATGATATATCTGAAATATGTGCTTCATTCAATATTGTGACCATGGATATTTCACAAGATTTATCAAAAAAATATCATCATAATAGGCAGTGATAGGGTTTTTATTACTAGGTAACACATCAAGATCTTAGAATAAGTTTTAAATCCAAACCGCTTCTTTAGCGGCCAAAGAATTAAAAATTTAATAAGAATCTACTACAGAATCTATAAAATTAGTTTTCTTTGAGTAATTCCAGCTCCTAGAACCTCTATTGAGGGTGAATATGTACCCTAATTAGAATATTAGAACATCTTGATATGTTTGGAAACTAGAATATTCAAATATTCTAATGAAAAGATTCTCATCTCCACTAAAGAATAAGAATACATCCTTAGTTCATCTAAGATAAATAAGTATAGTCTTGAATATCATCGAATGATGGTCACATGGGTTATCTTGATAAAATTCTAACACACATAAGGTATAAGTGACATCTAGCCTAGTATATTACATAATATACATGAAAAACCTAATCACATATTTATATGGAATCCTTTACATCATTTTTCATTCCTCATGTGATTGAGGACATATTCTCTTAGAATGAATAATTCCACATGACACTAGAAAAAATACCCTCTTATATTTTCAAATACTGAATATATTAAATATTTTTTCAATATATGTACTTTAAATTAGACCAATAATTATATTGGAAACATCACAGTGGGTATTGATCCCAAGAATTTATGTTTCCTCGCCTAATTTCATCACGGAGAATGATGTATTTAACTATGCATTACCATACTATAAGTCTAATATTTCATTTCCAATATGTTGTATGTCATCGAAAAAAAAGTTTAGGAAAACCACTACACTCCCACTAAACTTTTTATAGAAATAATCCTCACGTTTATCATTTATAAAACCAAATTCTATTATGGTTTCTTTAAACCAATTGTTCTATGACATAAATTATTTAGTTAATTAAAAAATTGTTATTTTCAATTTTAATACCTTGTTGGAATACTTTGGAGTAAAAAAACCATCATATTGTGTCATATATATGTCTTCCTGAAGGCTCCCACTATGAATTTTTTTTAAATCCATTCTTCAAATCTCATATTCATTGTAAGCCACTGTGGTATGTAATATTATTATCGATTTCAAAATTATAACCAACAAAAAGGTTTCATCATAGTCTATTAATTGATTCTTTTTAAAATATTTTGAAACCAATCATAACCTATGAATTCTAGCTTTTATATCCATGTCTATTTTTTTATTTAAGACCCATTTGAAACCAATGATACTTTCATCCACTAGATGTCTACCAAAATCTAGGATTAGTTTTGATATATGGAATCCATTTCAGAATTCATTGTTTCTTACCACATAGAAAAATATGTTCCACTAACTACATCTTTGTAGGTTATATGTTCATTATTATAAAATAATAATGTTTCTACATCCTCAAATACTATAAAAAAAATATTTTTTCAGGTTCTCTAACATATCTTATAATCCAATATAGTATTGTTTTCGCCGAAACATATTATTTCATAGTGCATTGTCTACCTTGAGAAAAAATTCCTTAAATTTTATCTGACTCATAGTATCTATTTTCGATATGTGCTCCCTCTCATAGAATATGGTGTGCCTTTCCACAATTACATTTTTTCTATGTAGTCATATATGTAATATCCCATTTTTTTGGGTATTTCATAAATGTACACTTTTTTCCTCAAGGTGTAAATTTGTTACCTAAAGAGGACACAAAAAAACATCACACCCCATACATATAAGTATGACAACAAGAGTCTCCTTCAACACCATAGTTATTAAGTAATACCATATTCCTCTTTATTTGGAACTTGGTTCAGTTATTGTGATAATTTTTTAATGCGTATCCCTAAAAATATAATGGAAGACTTGTATAAATCATCATTGATATCACCATGATTAAAAAGGTGTGGTTACTTCTTTTTATTGAACCATTTTTAAGGGGTATAAGGAGGAGGTTTTTGAGATATAATTATAAACTCCCATAAATAGTTAATAATTCCTTGATGAAGATATTTTCCACTATAGTCGATGTGGATTTTTTTAATCATCTAAATTAGTTGGTTGTCAAAACAATTATTTTATTCTTTGAATTTATCAAAACAATATATCATATACCTCATCAAGTATTAAAATCTATATTTACTAAAATATCCATTAAAATTTTTGATGTTAAAGTATCCACCCCTGTCTTTAACTAGAAATAGTCAAGACACATCGATATAATCAAATCTAATAATTTATTTATCCCATTGTCTTATTCCAGTAAATAGGGCTTTAATCATTTTTAATTTTTTTCATTAATGAAACAAAAACTAAGATTTTAGTTAAAATGAATTTAAATATCTATATTGGTGTAATTTGGTTAAACAATTTTCATTTATAATACTAATATGGGGATTCTATAGTTCAGCGTGGTATGCTTTATATGAACTAGTTTTTTTTCGAATTCCATTACATGGTTTACGTAATCTAACATGTAAATACAATTATTTAAATATTTATTACCATAAAATAAGGTTTCTTTATAAAAAATAAATATTTATACACAAATTTGATAATAATTCCACCTTTATGGAGTTTAGATATAGATATATTGATTTTGGGGACAGAAGGAACATAATAAAAATCTATCAAAACTAAGGTCATTCCCTTATGAAATGTGAGGTGGTATTACCGAATATCCTTGATAATAAGTTAGGTTATGTTGGATTCTCATTGATCTACTTGTCCCTGGTAAATTTTATTAAATCTACTAGGCCCTATATTTCAATACATATATAATAACCACATGCTTTATATGATACCTATTTTCATAAATAGACAATTCTCAATCAGTAAAAAATTCACCCTAACTTTCCACTTTCTTATTTTCCTGGGTGTAGTTTTCCTTTCTATGGAACTTATTTCCACCTATGATATAGATAAAATCTTATTCCCATACTTTTCCCTTGATCCTTCTCTTCACAGAAGGGCATTGCGAAGAAGGTTTTGTTTTAGATATCTTCACATGGATATTATTTTTATCATCCATAATTTCAAATCAATTTTTGAGATTCATATCCTTATCAACATAGTGAATTAGTGTGAGAATATATCAGAGAGACTTATCTATGTTATTCATATTGAAATTGACAATAAAAATGTATAATATATAAGGGAGTGATAAAAGAATGATAATGGTTCACAATTCAGCAGACAACATAAAATTTAAAATCTCTAGGCACTCAATGTAGCCAATGAGTTCAATAATGAAAGGATTAATTGGTTTACCTTTTCCAGGTTTACTCTGAAAGAGTACAATGGATATATCAAACTATTATAGTCTAGATCTCTATTTATAAATACCATGGAGATAAGGAATATTTCTATAAGTATCCATGTCTTCATGTGACTTGATAAGTTCATTATATAGGGATGAATTAATTAAATAGCAAACAAAAACCACATTGATAAATTTTTATCGTAGACACAGAACTCATCATTAATTTCTTCTTTTGAAGTAGGACTCTGAATTGAGGATTCTATAATGTAACACTTATGTTCATGGAGAATTACATACCATGAATATATGAACCATTATTCAAAATTACTTATAGTTAGAAGATGGTATTTCTCCAAAATTGATCAAAGGTATAATGTGGTTGATGGGATTTTAATTATTATAAAATATTAAAAGACCATATTGTTATTACATCACTCGATTATATTAAATATGATACAAACTAAAAAATTTAGATGTATTAGTATCCCACTAATCATGTAGGTTCCAATAACCCTCACCACTAGACTTATAATTCCCAATTTCTCAAACATTCTTGTGGAAAGGATCCATATTCCAATTCTCGTAATCGAAGAAAGGGATTAGTAAATTAATTGAAGTTATTTAGGAATGTAGGTCTTTTCCAACTGTGCGAATGTATCTCCTTGATCTGTTGACTGGACTCCCCAATCTAGAAAACCTTACTCAAATATCCACAATAGTTGCCTCCAATTTACACAATGTCTTTCGAGGTATACTTACCTTGATTTAAATTGGTTAATTCAACCAAAAACATTCATAATAACTCCTCAATAAAAGTATTTATCCCAACTAGAATTGGTCAAACACTTAGTTTTAGAGTTTTATTTATAATCATGTAATATAATTCTAATTTTGAATTAATACTACTTAAGTGATATTATTTATTATGATTAATTTTATTATTCTTTTCATGACATTTTATTACAAATTAAATTTTACAATAGGGAATAACCCTGGTATGATAAAAATTTACATATAACTATTTTTTATTCTATCTTTTCATATTAATACAATTATTTATATTATCAAGGTCTTGAATCCATATATTAAATCATCCATAAGATGGAAATAAATAAATAAATTAATGACATGAACATGAGCTATAACAAATGATAAATTTATTGTGTGGAAAATAAATCAACCTCTGACCCTAGAGATAACCTTCTTATGTCAGTATTTTCATGAGTTGTAGTATCACACATATCCACCTATGTATCTCTAATGTTGGTTTTGTCATAGTTCCATTTTGAACTGCCTCATCCTCAAATCCATCATGAGCTAACTCTATATTCTTTCAAATACTCTTTTTATTAATTTTTTTATAAATCACATGCATGTGAGGTGAACTGAATGATTTGTTAAGGGGAATTATGTAAAACAACCTTGGACACATAGGTCATAAATAATAAAATAGGGAGTGATTATTTGTAAACCATGATATTTAATTATATAATAATTAATTAAAAACCATGTAATAAAATTAAATTAAATAAAACCAACACATATATGGCCTAATTAAGATCATTATTGGTAATACACATATAATTATTAATCATTTAAAACAACTATTTAGAATTTGTTTCAATTAATTCATCAATAAGATAAAACCCACTTAAATTAATCCATTTAATTATCTCATTAATCAATTAAAAACTTTATATTATTCTATCAAAAAACTTGAATTTTTTATATAGTGTGATTTTAAATAAAATATATAGTTTTATTTTATTTAAAACTCAATAAAACAGTACACAACTACTTATTAATAAGAAACATGTTGAGTACCTTCAAAAAATATTTAGTATGGCTTTAATTTAAAAACATTCACTCATATAAAATATTGTGTACTAGGCATGTCTCTGAATTTCATACCATGTACTTAAAATTTAATTGCACATAGAACACATGAAAATAATACAGCCAATACAATTTATTGTATTTAATTTTTAGTATACAATAACCATACATGATTCATAGTTTTGAATATTTTGAATATTTAATTATGTTTTTAATATAATATAATATAAAATGACTGGCATAAACTTCCATTTTAATTCCACATATAACTAAGGTTGATGAGATTTAATGAAGTAAATAATTAAATTTTATATTTCCATGTGTATAGGTAAATTTCATGGAACATTCAAACTAGCCACACTACATGTAATTATCTTTTTTAGATGCCTATAGTACATGCTTGGATACTCAACATCTACTTATCATGAACATTTGTGAAATATATAGTGTGTATAAAGTATACATGAAATGTACTATGAGTTACACATATTCTATATTGTATGCATCATTTATCTAATGCACATGGTGTATATATCACACGATGATATTTAACCCCATATTTTCATACTTGAAACCATGTAAAATATCCGACGTGTAGGAAATATACATGATGTGTAGTATGGAAAAGACGTGTGTCATACAAGATGGTCAACATGTAGTGAATTTGATTTACATTGAGTGTATTAGTTACATGAGGACCCTAAGTCCATTCGGGATTCCTTGTGTAATGAAAAAGGAAACATAACATGAAATAAAGGAGTATACACCGTGTAACCTTTTATTATCTTGATTTAATTATTTTTACCTTCATATGGGTTATTTGGATTGGTTATTCATTAATTATTCACCAAACTTGGTTATTTAATTGAGAAACAATGATGAGGAATAAGAGATTTCGATGAAGGACCATGAAAGGATCAAAGCATGAAAATAATTTTAACTTTAAAATTCATAAAGATCTATAAATAAATAAATAATTATAAATTTGAACACGACTAATATGACACTACTTGATGGTTTTGGTAATAGAGAAAGTTCTTATAAAGGTTGATCTCAAATAAGAAATTGTATGATTTGATAAATCGTTCACAAATTGCACATAACATAAACGTCACGACCAACAAATTTTTTTCCAAATAATAATGACAATGAAATAAACCAAAAAAATAGGATATATTTTTATGTTAAATGTATAATTAATTTAAATATATCATATGAAATAATACATTAGTATAGATTTATTTATTTAATTATGTTATTGAGGATCTAAATCACATTTTGATTTACTGACATCATGCTTGTAGTATCCATGTGTTGAATATATATTGGTGATCCACATATGTTCCTTTGATCTTTTAACAAAGCCTTTGTATTTTTTGATGCTATAATAATAGATCGATTACATTGTGATGTTAATATAGTCCATTGAGATAATTTAATTGGGCTTAAAGAATCTCCCTTACACCATTGTTCCTCAGTGGATAGAGGAGGGTGAAGAATCTCTAGAGCATTCTTCAGTGTTGAGAGAGAGATAGAGATCTAGATTTCATTTTCATCAATGATTCTCAATTATGATAAATCTCTAAACAATATTCATAATCATATATTTATATTGGTAGAGTTGGGGTTTAAATATTATTTAATTTCACAACGGTATTTAAATAAAAACTTAAACCTTATAAAATCTAATGCAATGTAATACAAATAAAAATATTGTTTTCACATGGTGTGTGCTAATTGGTTCAATGCTAAATATTATTTTCACCATATTGGAAATTAATATTTATAGCCATAAACAAACATGGCCCACTCATCCTCCTTTTTATTTATTGAATACATGAATTAATTAAATATATATTCAATAAATAAATAAATTAATATTATTTATCTGACTAATTTAATGATTATCTTGTGAATAAATATTTATTTAATTTCTATGATCATTAATACTTGAATAAAACTATTCCTCAGTCTTAAGAATAAAATTATTACAATAATTAAATTAAAATATAATTTAATTGAGTTTAAAAGAGAAATATAGTGAGTGATCCTCTAGGATTATTTATCATTGGAATTAGGTAGGTTTTCCTAAAATCCATCATTACTATCTAGTAATTGGTGAAAGAACCTAAGAGAAATAAGTTAAATTCACAATAATCACATATGAGCACTCACTCTAAAATATAACCCTTTTGACCCAATATCTCATCAAGAATGTTTCACACCCATGTCACCAACTTATATACTTGATACATCTTTCTTTGACTGTGTGAAATAAACTCAAATTTACTCCATGACCATAGAATATAATGTGAAATTTATTATTCAATGAAAAATTGGAGATAGAAATTTTTATAAATATGGAAGGAAAAAATCCTTTATATAATAATTAGTTAATAATATGTCATTTGTTATGCACTCAATGTACCTTCATTCCCACTAACATAGAGCATCACCATTTTCCTCATTAAATCTATGTTTTTTTACTCGTGACATGAATTAACAACAATTATAATGTCTAAGGACAATTACAAAAACTCATTGTAATTATTTTGATAACTCATAAATGTGTGTAATTCTTACTAGTTGGTATGTTATCGTAATCTCCATTCTTTGAGATTAGCAAGCATAAACATCATGAGATAATTTATCATAAACTTATGTGTATTCACAACTTATAGAAAAAAATACTATATCACACATCAGAGATTTTTATCTATCGATAGAATGAGGTTAGGAATATTTTATTACATTTCAGGGTTTCAATCATACTGGGGAATTGTGTTAGAAATACCAAACGATTGATGTTTTATTTGTTGAAAACATATTGATGACCCAAAAAAGGTTATTCAAGATGGTTGGTCATGGTTAATGACCAATATGTGTATTAGTATATCAGTAAAAAATGATGGATTTTATTGAAATAAACATTGTTTACAAAACATATTGAAGTGTTCCAATGTGTTGAGCTACATTATGGTAAGCTATGGTTCTCAAAACCTGTGCAAAGATATTCTAAGTATTGAATTCCACATAAAGGTATATACATCATATGGAATATTATGTAAGGGTAAATACAATTATTCCTTACATAAGGATAGCATTAGAAATGAATAATGATGATTTGGTCAGGCTATGAGGTTGCGTAAGGGTAACATAGATCTTTATGTAAGGGTAAATGGGTATGGTTTAAAGGTAAATAAGTCATGCTATGATGTTTCTTTAGGGTAAACTAAGATGAATTTCATAAGGGTAATAAAAGATGAGCTGCATCAGGTTAAGATGAGAAGTGTTGAATAAAGATAACATAAGATGAACAATGAAAGGGTAACCCATGAGTTATAAAGGCCACATATGGGAAATTCACATATAATATAATGGTAAAAAATGAGTTCCATCTCATGTAATGGTAGATCAAGTATTCCATTACCCACATAAGGGTAAATTTATACTTATGTAAAGTTATTCCTTATTTTCCACATATCTCACAAGGTTAATAAACTGAGGATATGTTGTATGATAACATAACATGATACATCCTTGTAAAGTTATATCCCAGATATTTTTAACACATCGTAGAGAAATAGATTGAACTATAGGAAATGATTAATTTCAATTTAGGGTGTTTCCTTCACCGTGAAGAATAACCCATGTCATAGGTGAAAGGGGTATTTCATCTCCAAGCTAATGAAAATGCTAAAAATCTAATCAGAACAAGTTTTCCGTGTTCTTCCATTTGATAGATATTTACACTATAGAGAAGAATCTATTCTGTAGCTGTGGGTGGTTTTAATGATTTGGAGAGTGTATCGCCATATAAGATTCACTATGATGTAAGTGTTTGTTGGCTACACCAAGGAGGTATTGGATATACCATAGTATACATGCATGAATATAAGATTAGATTTCATGGGAATCCATAGGTATTAGAAAATGCATGATAGTTTGAATTTATTCATAAATGGAGGTTTAACCACATGAGAAAGTGGTTTTTATGATAATGGGTTATAAAATATTAAATTATAAAGAACATAATAATAGTGATGTGAAAATTTCATTTTCCATATTTACAGATATAAGAATACATTTTTCATATATGGATATATTATTAAGAAGTTATATCTCTTAGATATATCCATGTAGTTACAGCCTAAGATACATGGAGAATTTATGTCTCATTTATAGGTCTTAAATCAATAGTTACAAAAAATGTGATAATGTCTATATGAGATAAAATAATATTTATTACATTATATATATCTTGATATATGATAAATAGATAGATCTATGTAAAGAGAATACATTTCTATATCTGATTCATAGAGAGAAATGGGAGTTTGTTCATATAAGGGGCGGTAAGTCTTGAAGAATTAGCATTTGTGGTTGATTGAGGTAAGAATAAAAATAAGGATTTTGTTTTATTAATCATATATAAAATTGGATTTATTCAAAATAAATTTGGGAAAATATAGAAGGTGCTACATCAAGGTGTTTTTACAAAGGTAAAGGAGAATCCTAACAGCTATTCAACAGAGAATCTATTCACACCCCAGGATAAAATACATATAAGTGATACTATAGGAGGGAACTACATGTCCAAATTTTTTTAAGGTAATACATTAAATTACCAATGATACAATAAAGGAACATTCAAGGTAGTGACCCTTGGAAAGTAACGAGTTATCCCTAAACCATAAAAGGAATTAATCTTGTAAAAATGAGCATCCTAACATAAAAAATTTTATGTAGTGTTCTTAATATTGTTTTTTTTAATTGAAAAAATTCCATACCATGCTCCCTATATTCATATCAGTGAGGGTGTAATATATAAATACTTGTTTCCATATTTAATTTATACATAAAAACCAAAATAGATTAATAAACCATTATAATATCCAGTTAAATATGATAAAAAAGCGTCCTTCAATGTTGAAAGGTCAAGATCCTCTTAATAAGGTGAGACATTTAAGGTTCAATTGTTTTAATTTCAAAAGAAATTTTATACCTTGATTCACCCCCTCTATGGGTAATCTCACTCCAAGTCCCATTTTTATTCCCAAAAAGTTGTATAGAGGGAAAGGTTTAATGTTGGAATTGTAATTACTCAAACATCATCTCAGGTTCTGTTGAAGATAGCATAAAAAATGAAGGATCCTTCCATTGATAGTAATAATTAAAAAACATGTAAAAAATATCTCATATAATTAATAAAATATCCTCTTCAATTTTCATGAGAAGTGGTTGAATAAGAAATTTTTATGTCGAGTTGATACAAATTTATTTTTGAAACAGATCAAAGAAAAACTATAATTGATTCTTTTTTCAATGTGTAATTAATGGAGGCTCTTAATAAAGTCTTGTGTGTAAAGATGAATCACTGAAAGTTATCCAAATACATGTGGATGGAACTGGAATATAAATTTGGGAAATAAAAAAGGCCAAATGAGAAGTACCTCATGAAAATAGGTTTGGATAAGAAGAATAAAAATAATTCGTCCCAGATTATTTTTTCACTTGACAGGATAAAATATAAACCTAACGTTATATCTAATTCTTAACATCATACATAGAAATTATGTGAAATTTCTTAATCTCAATTGGATATAAAATGTATATTTTATTATGGTGATGATGAGGGAACGACATGTAGTTGTTATTTGAAGGAAATCTCTTGAAATGATAAAGAATACTGAGTGTGTATCTTTTATAATGTATAATTTCTAATGATTGAAGATTTATCCTTGTAAAAAAAGATGAGAAAGCATAATTAAGTGGAATTGAATTTCATTAAGTATAAAATGGTAATGAAGATGAAAGAACAATGTGATATTCTTAAATAGGATTCCCAAAATATTGTAATGAAAATGGCTATAGAGAAGTTATTGAACGTTAGCGTTATACCTCCAAAATCCAAAATTCATAAATAGAGAAAATATATTAAAGATTATGTAACAAATTTGAAAATAACTAATACTCAGTTTAAAGTGAAATATATGAAAATATGATATCTTGGGGTGAGTAAGGACACATCAGTTGAGAAGATAAAGATCCCTCCGAAAGATACCACAACTTGTGAAGCAATAAAGAGGAATCTAAATAGTAAATTTTTAATTAAAGAGTTATTCCATAACAAATATGGAATTTTGGCTTAAAAAAATATAAATTAAATAAATTTCTAATTTTTGAAGATTTGGGAACATCATTAGTATCTATTTTGAAGCCAAAAAGGCCAAATATGTTAAAAGAACTCCACCAGTTCTAATATCAAAATCATGGAGATTTCAATTGAGGAAACATTATTATAGTAAATTATTCATTTGTTTTAGCCTCATACATATATAAATGAATTTTAATTGGAGATATTCATGGAAGGGTATATAATCCATATTGTGACATTGTACTATAATTACTTATAATGAGATTTATTATCCTATAAAATGGCCTAATAATCTAGAAATTTGGATCATTTTTTAGAGAATAAAAATGGGCCTCAATAAATGGTATATCACGGAAAAAATATGAACACTCATTATAATTATCTTTGGAGAAAAATAAGAAAGACTAGGAAGAATAAATAATGTTTTATAATGATATAAAGAAGGTGTAAGAGAATGTGAAGTTGAATCCACTAATGAAAATATATTCTATTGTAACACTCATGGATATAAAGAATTTTTTTTAAATTTTTATTCCATATACCGCTAATAGGAAAAATAAGAAGACACAATGGAAAAGATAGCCCAAGGTGAGATCCACGAGTGATGTATCCCATGAAGCTACTTGTTCAGGTGCAATTTATTCCAAAATTAGGGTTCCAAAATTAGGGAAAATACAAAGACAATAAAGGATTCTAATGTTCAAATCCATTAAAATAATTGTGTAGGAAATTTCAAAAAAAAGATATCCTTTAGAAAGAGGTTGAATTTTCAGGCTGAAAGTGATGATGAAAAACAGGAATAGATGATTTCATTCATTCCTCTAAATTTGAAAAAGGGAAACAGAAATATGGAAGGTGATGGGTTGGTTCATGTGGACCACACATATTCCTCTATTTAGTAAAATTTAGGTAACTCTATCCCCATATTATTTATTATATATATCTATTTGTGGATAGGTGAATAATTAATGGGGTGTTGTGATCCATATGGTGATTGTTATAGAAAATCAAATAAATGATTGTACTCAAGAAGCAGAAGTTGATGGAGATTATTTAAAATATGGTCAAGTAGAATATTTGACCTCATTTTTTACACAAACACATGATATTAAAATGGTGTCAAGGGACAATATCTTAGGGAGTGTTATTCTAAACATCAAACTCTTTTAAACCTTATTAAATGTTTTTAAAGTGTTTAAAGATATGAAGGGCATGAAGTTCAAATGATACTATTTTTTCAACCAAATCCATTATTGAAAAAAGTAGTGTAATATGTTGATAAAGTGGTATCAATTAACTCATCTTGAGGTATATTTATAAAAACAATATACTTTAATTTTATGTACTAATGGTTTTTCATAATGTAACAGAGATCACATGTTTTGTTTTGATGGTGGAAAATACAATGTTGTTTTGTGTGTTTCTTCATATTCATGAGTGACATAGATAACCTTATTGTGGTGAATAAAAAAATTTGTTCCAAAAAGAATTTTTTTTAGTATAATTAAATTATATATTGGTAAATCATGTGCAATATGGTATATTCACTCAGTGAATCTATTGTGAAAATATAGTAGGAAAGAATATTGGCTTGTGTTCTATGTGGTTTTAAAAGATTTAGCTAATCAACATGTTCTTGATGCCAAAGAATGGTTTTTTTAAATATAGGGATAAAATATCCTAGGTGGATAATATATTACCTAGGGGGAGTTGAGCTTTCATGTAATATGTTCCAACATTAAGGGGAAGATAATTTGAAGATGATGTTACTTCCAATCAGGACGATAAGGAAGAAAAGTACATCTATATATTTTCAAATGGATGTTTGGAAAGATATATTATATTCAAAATGTAATTTTAATTTTATTGAAAATAATTGGGACAATAAGGTATCTTGAGTGGGAGAATATATTATTAATGGTGATAAGATACTTCCATAGCTGCATTAAATAAGGGGGAGAAAAAGAATGTTGTGTACTGTTAACAAGATTAAAAGCGGGAGATTATTATCAATCCCAAAGGATTAATATTGGATTTTTGATAATTTATTTGATGAAACAGAATAATTTTGTCAAGGTTGATGGCCAAGATGTACCATTACATCTCAATTAAGAAAGATATATTTTTTTGAAAATTGAATTATTGATAATATATGTTGAAGATGGACAATGTTTTTGGTTGCATTAGGGTACATTTTTTTAAAAAAACATGGATAAAGATATGATGAATCTTGTAGGACTTTTATATGTACAATAACTACATGTAATCTTGTAAATGGGTAAATCCAATCATTAATTATGTAAGGGTAGCATGCCAAGGTCATAAAGGTAAATAGGTTAGGGTGTGATGATATATAAGTGTAACCAGGCTATGTAAGGGTAACTTAGATCTTTATGTAAGGGGAATTGGGAATTAAAAAAAATTAAATAGGTTAGGTTATTAAGTTTCATAGGATAATACAGGATACATTGCGCATGGGTATTCCAAGATACACTGTTAAAGGGTAAGCCGAGATGTGTTGCATAATGGTAGGTTGAGATGCGCTTCATAAGGGTCACTTGTTAGCTCAAAAGGGCATGTAAGGGTAGTTACTAGCTCAAATAAGGGTATTATATGGATCCCATATCACATAAGGGTAGAATGGGTCTTCTATTACCAATAAATCAGTAAAATAATACTGACATAATGTTATTTATGATTTTCGACATCTCGTATAGGGGTGGGAAGTTGAGTCTACAATGTAGAAGAAATTTCCATGAAACAAACTTATGAATTTGAATTCCTAATAGTTTTAACATTTCATAAATACATTTCTTATTCCATAAGTGATTTTTTAAATTTATTTACTTTGTTTCATTCATTGTGAGGAATTAACCACATCGTAGGGGAAATTAGCATTGCTTAGTGGAGATAATGGCTACACTACAATGTTAAGTAGAGCTTGTTTTTATTTTTTATAACCATTGAGATATGTCTATATTATATAGAAGAAGAAATTACATAGTAGTGGGTGATTCTATATATTCTTAGAGTTCTAAACCATGGAAGATTCACTACGCCATAGGGATATGTTGGATACACCATTAAGGAATTGGATACACCATAGTATCCATGTGTGAATACTTGAGAAGATTTCATGGAAATACCTAATTATCAATAAATATATGATAGTATGTGGTTATTCATAAATTGATGTTAGAACACATGATATGGGGGTTTTTATCATCACGTGTCATTAAATATTAATAGTTCAAACCATGATTGTGGTATTTTGGATGTTTGGTTTTTCATATTTATACATTTGGAAATACATGATGTACATGTGGTGATATTATTGGGAATTTCAATCATTTAGATATATCCATGAAGTTATAGCTCAATATACATGTATAATTTAAGAGTCATTTATAACTCTTAAATGGAATTTAATTTATTTGATAATTATTATATAAGAGTAGAATATTAGTATCACATGAGATATCTATTGGTAGAAGAAAAATAGAGATAGATCGATATAAAGAATAAATTTACATATTTAATTTAAATATATAAACGAGATTTTGTTCTAGTTAAGGGTTATAAGTAATGAATAATTTTAATCCATTTAATATTGGTACAAGAAGAAGTTGGTGTTTTTTATGCTCACAAAAAAGTGAATTTTTTCTAAAAGACTTATGCAAAATAGACACCGTTCTATGTCAAGGATTTTTCGTATAGGTGAAGGAGTAGAACTTTGGGAAATCGATAGAGAGTCTATTTATACATGAAGATAAAATCCATCCAAGTGATTCCCAAGGAGGGACCTACATGTCTATAAACTATGTGAAGGTTATCCTTTTCACCAGAAGTGATAAAATGAAGGAATATTCAAGGGAGTGGACCTTTGGAAGTAGTGTGTTATCCGTAAACATTGTAAGTTATTATGTTCATGCATATGAATGACCTAGCCTGAACCTTTTTATGTAGTGATATTCATTATCATTTTCGCACACAAAACAACACCGATTTAATCTCCTTGTACATATCCCAGTAAGGGTGAAACAAGAAAATACTCATATTTATATTTACCCTTTACATGATCACAAAAATAGATCATGAAACCCTAATAATAACTAGTTAAGGAGAATACAAAACAACTCTCAAGGTTTATATGTCAATATCCTATTGGGTAATTGAAATATTTAATGTTCAAGAATTTTTATTATTAAATACATTACATACATTGATTATCCCCCTCATATGGAAATCGCATTCTAAGTCCTTGTTTATTCGAATAAACTACTATTCCTTTTTTAATGTGATAGATAATCAAGGAAATTATTATATTAATGTCTTATAGATAAATGGATGCTATGTAATAATATATTTAATTTATATTCACTTTTTTTAAAATATATGTAATCTAAAGTTAAAACAATTAATTTTAGAACACTAACTCCAACACACCATAAGCTATGATTAACTAATTTTGATATGAAATACGGTTTCCTCCTTGATGATGTTCTCTTTGATAGGTATAGTTAGGCCAAATATGGTGACATATACGTACTGTAATTATACACTGTAGTTATCCTATTTATCTATTGGTAATGAGTGACTCAAAAGGATAATTGTCATGATGGGGGATCTTAAAAATGGAATTCAAATGGTTTAGAGGGATCATGTACTCTGAGATTATTCCATTGTTCATTTTATATGAATTATTTTAACCAATATATAAGAGTTATATATTGATATTCTAATTATTTCATAGGTATAGGGACATCATAACTTGGATTGAATGTTTTTGGGGTGATATGATTGACTCAACAAGCCTTGTGTCTTGTTTCTTTATTACATCCCTACCTTTTTTTAATCCTCATATAAGGATTATTAGTGTGTAAGAACATGTATTTTCCTCATAAAACCCTTTTCATGTTTTAAATATGAATTATGTATTCCTTTATTTATCAAGATGATCAAATTTTAACTAATTCATAAGAGGTGCATACCTAAGGAGTGGAGACTAGATTTTTTTCTCAGGATTCCCTTTATGGTTTTTATCCCAGTGAGTATAATGAATCATCCATTTAGAAATTTATTGATGTGAAATATAGAACATTGGTGGATTAAGGTTAGGTTATATAGTTTAACCAAAATTCAAGGGAGTTTAGTCAGTAATAAGGGTGAGGTAAACCAAACATGAATATAGAGGTCCCAAATCCATGAATAGAGAGAACTTAAGGGGTATGGTTCATGAAACTTAGGTTCGCGATGCTTAGACCAATGGTTTTTATGTTTATAATTAGAAAATTGTGACCAAAAAAAGGATTATAAAGTCAATTTAATATGTTCAATGAAAAATCTGGAGTGATGGAAAATAAATATTCTAGTATATACCGTCTCATCGGTGGATGCACAAGTTTATGGAAAGAGTGCATGGACCACTATATCATGCAGTTCAGGTTCACAAGACAAGGACCATTGGAGGCTCAAAAATAGGATATCGTAACCTTCCATTCATAATGGGTATGATTAATGAGTGTCTGTAATCAATTTATTTGAAATCTATTTGAACATTGGGGCTTTGAAATATGTAAATAATAACTCAATACATTTGATATGGATATGATGAGATGAAACTAGTACACTTAATATGACCACTAACCACTTTTAAATGACTAGTATTACTAAGATATTATTAAGGAATATTGAGATTAGTGTAACATTTCTTATAGATGAAATATTATTTTCATTAGAAGTTCTAGATATAGTAGCATGATGAATATTACCCATCATAGTTGTCCCTTAGTGCCAAATAATGACTCAATTGCATGAAAGCTGAAATTTTTATTGATTTTGAATAATCCCCTTTTTTACGGGAAAAGAGGGGAAAAACAGACATTAGGGACATGGAGACAAAAAAAATCATAAAATCAAGAGGGTTAAAGCCCAGCACAAGACTACATTGAAGTACCCCTTCCTAGAATCATCATCGATAAGTCACACCACCACCAAATCATGGGTTCTCAGTATGTTGTCCTGTGCAAAAATACATGGGCCTGAAACCAATGGAATCACCACACCCTCTCAATATTACAAATCCAAAATGCCACGCAAGGAAGAGGTTTCCAGCTCAATCCTCATATGAAGCAACTTCATTGTATACTAACAGGGTTCCACATCAGGAAACAATCATGATCCATGGAACAACCATCAACGACCATCCTTTTTCAAAACTTCATCATACGTGATTCAAAAGCACTCAACAAAACTGATTCAAACCATCAAAACAATCATAAACCCATAAAACAAACTCAAAAATCCAAAATCTGATTTTGAAAAATCAAAACATTCAATCGAGATCACTAACAATGAAAAAAATTCAACTCTAATGTCTAAAAACACCCAAATCAGTCCTGCATGGAAGCCGTAGGATGACCCTCCCCCCTCCGCACCAAAATAGGGCCAGTGTTGAGCATCACCTGCTCAAGTCCATCAGCCGAGGCCACCTCCAACACCCAACCGAGTGTAGTGACAAGCCTTCGCAAGGCTGACATGGCCATATCTGCACTTCGCTGAGTGGAATCTTTAGCTGAATGGTAAGATAAAGCCAGATCCACACCTTCACCGGGCCGACCAAGGATGAAGAAGCCTAAGCTGAAGCAAACCTTCACTGAGCCTAGGGCTAGAGAAGTTGAACAGAACCACCGCCAGCCAATCACACCAATATCGAGCTAAGGATGAGGACACCGACGCTGACCTGATATCCATTGAAGGTTTTTCAATACTCAAACACTAAATGAATGAAGTTTATTTACGGATAAAAGGAAATTGAATAATGGTATAGGTAATTAAAGGTTATGACACAACATATTGAACAAATTCATAGGGTGAAGGAATATAAATTAAATTTCATAAAACACACATACTAGAGTAAAGGAAAAAAATTCATGCCCTTACATTTTCATAGTCTAGTAGATCTAGAAATAATAACTTTTATTTTTACATTTCCATATAGAGTTTCCTAAATGATTTTTCATTATTCTAATTGCACTGTAATTTTATATTAATCAGTGAAAAAAGGGTCACTTAGTGAGGAAAGACTCAACTCTTACTCAAGTTGAACTTTATATGTTTTTGACATGGAATGTTTTATATATCATTCCTTTTTAGTTTAATGGTCTTACAATTTAATCTATAGAATGATAAATCTTAAGTTCATATTAATTTGATGAAATGTGTATGGGGTTTCAGGTCACACATATTTTACCAAATGTTTCTAGGTTTTATATTCACTGAACTTGGTAAAATGTTTCTAGGTTTTAAGTTTTCCTATCTTTCAACAAATATTGTTGGGTTTTAATGTCACACAACATTGAAAAAATGTTATTGGGGTTTAATGTCACAAATATTCGAGGAGTGTGGGGAAGCCCTAATCTCAAATTAACTTTTATTGGGATGTTGAAGGGAAATTAAGGTAGATGATGACTTATTTCTTATTCATAAAAATAATTTCTAGATTTCACTATTTTTTATGTGAAATAGGGAATCAATCCACATATAGTTATTATTAAATAACCCCTTCATAGACCTAGATCAAATACAAGGGAGGGAAATTTATTATTCTGGTATTGGATTCAATTCTTAAGAAGATATGAGTCTTGTACTAAGGATATGGGATCTAGAATTGCTTCATGAATGGTGGGAATTTCATCCTAGAAAGGGTTTTTCGGTTGAAACTACATTCCACGTACCGTTATATGGATTTCCATCTCAAGTAAGGATGTTGGGAAATATAAGACCAAAAACTCTAGAAAATTTAATATTTTACAGGTTAGACTGTGTGTCATGTGGTTTAATATAACATGACACAAAATCACATTCCTTTCATTTTAGGGATTCCTGAAAAGTGATTAATATAGCGGAATTTCACAAATATGGATCATGTCTAAAATAAAATTGATTTGTTTTAGTCATGAACTGAGGAAGGAAAAATTGATATGAGTGAGTGGGCTAAAACACCAAGGTGGAGTGGGGTTTAATGGAATCTATATAGGGTCCCAAAATATATGAAATGTGAATTAAAAAATATCCCAAAATATTAGAGATCAGGCCAAAGAAAGTTCTTATATTGGTTCTTTCCATACATATTTATATAATTTACAGGGATGCGAGAGATGTTTTGGTGATCTAGTGATATAGGAGGATGAAAAATATATGTGAATTAAGTAATGATTCATCACCAGATTATAACCCAACATAGAATCATAAGTTGTGGTTTGTAGTACAATGGATAAATTAGGAATCACCATATATCCTATTAAATGAGGAATAAATCCATAGGAAGTTATTATAAAAGATATGCCTCTCCAATGAAGAGTTTACTATAGAAATACTCAATATGAGTGCTGGGACAATACATTGTGAGGAATTGTACATTGAATGAATTTAAAATTGGACCTCATATGGAATATCTATTCATAAATATGAATCATGTGTAAATATGAATAAATATATAAATAGTTTTTATAAAATATATTCCACCCCAATATAGGGGAAATACAGAAATACCCCACCCGAATGAGAGGATAATACACTGGGAGGAGTTGGGGATTGATTAATTTTTTATGTTCTTTGGATGTGAGATCCACGTATCGATATGTATCCTATATTAACTATAATAAATACATAGCTATTTCTTATAAGAGATATACCAGCCAAACATAACATTTTATATAGAATGACTCAATCTGAATTAAGGGACCATTGACTGAGAAGAGTTGGGAAATAATATACCTTGTAGCTTGGCTAAGGATGTGATATCTATGTGTCACTAAATATTCTATGTTAATAGGAATCAATCCACATATAGTTATAATGTATATGATTATATTATCATAATTATTGGATAGTGGAATCATGATTACATTATAGTAAAATGTAACCATATCCATAACATCTCTAAAGAAAGATATACCTCAAATGGGGTAAACTCATACATATGGGGGAGTTATTAATAACATAGATCAAGCTCTTATATAAAGAGATATTTCAAAACATGGGGTCACATAGGGTAGACCAATATATGATGTTTAGGTTCTTTTAGGATGGAAATTATGTGATATAGTTTAATGTCATATGACAAGGACTCAGATTCCTGGTAGTTTAGGGTCATATAATAAGGAACTTTATATGGTGGTGTATGCACATATGTGGCTCCTATGTAAAATGAGGTAACTTTTTATTAGAATTAAGTGAATGGGTAAAAGTTTATAAACTATGAAAAATTGATTTTTTAATATAATTTGTTTCTAGGACATGATAAGAGATCTATACATCATTTTATACCATGTGATAATAGGAATCAAGATATAAATAGTTCAGATATAGGTGTAATTTTGGTTATAGGCTAAGCGAAACTTGACATGAGGTTTTCCATTATATCCATATACATTTAATTAATAAAGAAAAGAAAAATACCCCTATATATATTTACCTTTCATATAAGAGATGGAAATTTTTGTCATAGAATACACCTATGGATAAAGAACCATATACTGTGAAATTTTACATAGATCTAGCTCATATGTAAGAAAGATAGGCCTCAAAAAATGGACCACTCTATGTAGTTTAAGTTATTTCAGGATAGACCTGATGTTATCTATTATTTAATTACATATAAATAAAATGAAATTATTCATAGTTTAAATGTTCTATTTGTAATTTAGTTCATAGTCATGCGGTGAAGATTATATCACGCAGTTTTATATCACATGACAAGGATGCATAAACCCAATGTGTATTCATGAAGATTACTTCATGATTATACTTTAATTGATGGTGGGTGTGATATCTTCTTTATCCATTATGATATGGGAGTAGGATCCATTGGATTTTACCTTTTGTATATTATAAGTAACTTCCCATTTTGGTTATATATTTAAAGGTTTCTTCCCAGGTGTCATAAGAGTTATTAGATCCAGAACAAATTCATCTAGGATGAATGAGTTGAGGTTAAATTTCTTATATAACACTTATATAACTCATTTATGATAGATCTAAAGGTGGTTGAGTGTTTATAAAATTTTATCTTTGAGTCATTTCAACTCATCAAGTTGTATCCATGATTTTTAATATTAAGAACACTGATTATATATGATGATTTGAATCGAGGGAAATTTAGAAATCAATGGGTAGGATTGAATTTTTCTTATATACAAGAGAATATATGGTCTTCTATGTGGGAGTGTGAGATATGGCATGGTAATCCCATAAAGTCTGAATAAGCTTCTTTGTCCAAGAATTATTATCCTCACCCACCATATTTTTATGGATTTTAAATAAGGGTTTGTTAGAAGCCTCTATATATCCATTTTCAAATGC
This sequence comes from Viscum album, assembly GCA_963277665.1. Lineage (NCBI taxonomy): Eukaryota > Viridiplantae > Streptophyta > Magnoliopsida > Santalales > Viscaceae > Viscum > Viscum album. Next base: position 1,316,328,182 of record OY728119.1, on the reverse strand, counting down.
ATGATAGTGGAATGACTTTTTGAACTAAATATTTTATTGATGATAAAAAAATTTAGATTTGAAGTATATAAATATGTGTCACTATTCATCAATATCTATAAAAACCTATGATTTTTATGAAATATATATCTATCAAATAGATTTAATTTCTTCAATAGCATGTGTTACACTAAATACCAAGTTTTAACAAATAACAATTTTTATAAATAACATTATTTAAACACGACCTTTATAACCTAGCCTTTTAATAGGGACGAATTAACAAGAATAACCAAATTTTTAAAATTAATTATAAATGTTGTAGATAAAAAATATATATTGATAAATAACTAATTAAATTTTTAGTAATGTCATTATATGCTTCAAAAATACATTTTTTCCTAAAAATTGATTAATTATTTGTTTTTGAACAAATAATAAAATTATTTTTTTCTACTGTAATAAAATTTATTTGAAAAAATTAAATTTATTTTTAAAATAAATATTTCAAAATTATCTTAGAGTTAATTTTTGATAATTTTATGAAAATATTAATTTCATGATAAATATTGAAAAACACCGATTTTTATTTAAAAATTTCATTTCATTTAAATAATTTTATCATTTTATTGTGTTTTAAGATGATTTTAAAAGTATCATTACTTCAATTATATTATTATTAATTCATTTTCGGTCATTAGAATTTATTATATGTTTAATTTTGATATAAAAACTTTTACACTTATGAAAAAAATTTTGTCGTAAAACTATTTTTTCATCTGATCTGCTATTTTAATTTTAAATTAAATTTGGATAATTATATGAATTGAAATTTTTAAAATGTATTATATATTTAAAATTAGAATAATTAATAATATGTAATATGTCAAACTTAATTTTTTTTCATAATTAATAGTAATGATAGAAAAATTTAATCACTGCGTTTAATGTTAAAATGAGCTTACTGGGGGTTTAAAAAATAAATGATGAAGAACCTAAAAATGTGAAAAATTCAAATTTTATTGAAATAATTCAATGTTATTTCATTTAATGTTCAATAATTGACCATTTTTGGAGCATTGTGATAAAAAAGTAACATGAAATTATTATAAAACATTGAAGCAATAAAAGTGTGCCACCCACCTCTATTATTAAAAGGCACCCCCTCTCCTCTCAAATTCATGGATTTATATAAAAAATACCTAAAAAATATCCCTTATTTTATTAAACACATCCCAGATTCATTAGTTTGATTAGTAAACACTCCTATTAATCCTTTAGGTATAAACATAAATAGGATCTTCGAAGAAGAGGTATAGATCTTAACCATGCATTTTGTTTTATTTATTATTATTCCTACTTAAAATATTATTAAAATATTTATATATAATAAAATAATTTCCCCCCACATAATAAAATATTATTATGTTAATTTAATAACCTATATCTATCTTCTCTTCCATCTATTAGGAAACTTATCTGTTGATTGTGTGTACAACAGACTACTACCAGGTGAACCGATGTAATTTGTTTTCATCATTGCCTCTCACAGATGGCTATAATATAGCACATAACTTATTACCTTCCAATCCATTGGAAAATGATAAAGTCCCTCGTGTGTACGTGTAGACTACCACCTCCACGAAGCGATGTGGTAATTCTTTTTGTTTTAGTTTGACATGGATGGAATTAATGATATATGTTAAGAATATATGTGATATATATAATAGAAAAATTATTATTTAAATGTGAATTATTATTTACCTTTATTTCATTCCATCCATAAGAAAATGGAAACAATGTTCATGCAATCATATAACCTACCATCTCTATGAATAGTGTAATTCATTTTTCTATCTATAATTTTATTGATGACTCTATATATATATAATGAATAAATATGATATTTATATCATCATTATAATTATTTATATGATTGAACCATATTCTATGTACACAGACCAAAACAACCAAACAAAAACATAGATGAAAAATGAAGCAATTATCACTCGGAACAATGATTTTAATATATAATTGTTAATACATAGGTGATGAAAGGATATATGTAAATAATATATGTCATTATATATATGAATATCGTTCTACAATATATTTATAGTAAAAATATATTTATTATATACTGGTTTCTAACATTTAAAATTAAATTCAAGACTTGAAGTGAGATATTTTCATCAAACATTTATTTCTATGGGACACATTCCATGTTCACAACTTGTTTATTTTGTGTGGTGTATATTTTTGAAACTATGGTCATTATATGCATGAATTGGAGTATGGTTTGTGTTTTTTGTAAATCCTCATTAGATGTTCAGAATGTGTGCCAGTAAAGTGATCATATAGTTCAACTAGAGAACAATATTGAAGGTGGTGACGTTTTCCAGTGTTTGCCAGATTTTTGGGCCTGAAAATTGGAAAATGAATACATGGGTTGTTGATAAAGGAGGTGAGTGCAAAGAGGAAGTGGTGAACGAAATAGGTGAGCTGTGCATGAAAAAAAAGTGTGGTGCACAAAAAATAGAATTTTGAAAAAAATTGTGGAGTGAGGTTTTTTGTGAAAGATGTGTTTCAGAATCATAATGCTAAAAAATGGAAAAGGCAGGGGCTGCACGAAAAACATAAAGATGTGTATGAAAAACAATTCTTGCACGAAAAGTATTGCATGCCGAATGAGAGGTTTTTCACGCCATGATGGGTTTTTCACGTGGGGGTCAACGACGCCAATAAATAAGAGTCGAACCCCCTCATTCCGTACAGATGAAGATATTGATAAGAACAGAGTGCTGATGCACATAAATGGTTCACGTAAAAAGATTTTCATGAAAAATTATGAGTTGCGGGAAAAAGTCCAAGTTGCGTTATAAAGGAGAGGGTGTGCGAAAAAAATTGAAGGTGCACGAAAAAGTGTATGTTGTGCGTAAAACTCGAGGGTGAACATAAAAGTTGATGTTGTGTGAAAAGGTGGAGTTTCACTTAAAGGTTGAGGCTACGTGAAAAAAATACAATTCTGTGAAAAGGGTGATGTTTCTCAAAATATTTATTTCCATGTGAAAAGAAAATATTGCATGCAAAGGGTAGGTGTTGCTCGCAATTGTTAGTGAAGCCTATTTGCATGTTCTGATTATCCGGTTTAGTGGTTCAGTGTGTTCAAGTGCATCAATTTCAGACTTCAATGCAAGTAGAGTCTCTGGCTAAGTAGAGGAAAAGACATCAATGCGAATATATTGAAGATACCTTCACGTCTATAAAATGATTGAGACTTCACCAAAGGTAGTGAGCCAGGAGTATTCAGCAAGAGTGACCCATGGGACACAGTGATCTATCCTGGAAATTTTTTAAAGGCAGCAAGCCTGGAACAGAGTGATTGTGACCAAAACTTGTAATCCATAAACTAGTGATGATTAATGGATTTTTGTATGATGGACACACTGTCATCGTATTCTCCTTATACATAGCCCTTTGTGGTGATCCAAGTAAAAGTGCTATGTTTACTTCATTCTTTTATTTGTTTGATAGATATAACAAGTTCATACCAATGTGAGAACAAGATCCATAACTTTAAAAAGTAAAAGTTGACACCCTGATTCACCCCTCCCCTCTCAGGGTGTTCCAGGGTCCTTCATATATGATTTCAATGAATGTATTTATATTATTATTTTTATTTAAATAATGGGATATAAATATCCATATAATGTTCTCTCATTCATGAGTATTATGATTCAAAAGTTACCAAGGTGGTAAAGATTTCATGTTACAATCCCATTGTTTATCATGACTATTGATGATTAAGTTTCCGATGATGAATTATTATGATATATTTCTCTAGAAACTAATTAATTTTATTCTCCTATAGTAATCATTGGGGAATAATTGTTTCCATTTCATCTTTCTATCTTTAATGACTGAAGATACTAAAATAATATTTTTAAGAAAAATTGAAATTATTTCTCTCTTTAGAAGAAAATCATTTTTCATTCCATGTCTATGTATTATTAATTTTTTTTAAAGAATGTTTTCAATATTATAAAATTAATTTTTAAATTAAATTTTACCTTCTTTTAATTTTTAAAATATTATTTAAAATGAATCTTCTTTACGATCTCTAAAAAATGTACTTTTTAATTTTTGCTAAAAATTTGAAAGTAATAACTGTTATGACATGTATGACATGAATGGTATTTCCTGCCATTATGATCAATAAATTATATAAATATTCTAGTATATGCTTCCAATTTATTTTTAATAGGAAATTTTTTCATTAATATATGTGAAATTTTAATATCTTAAAGAAGTGATTTTAAAATGGGAAGGATAATTTCTCTAGAAAATTTAATGATATTTTTATAGAATATCTATTCATCAATGAAATACATTAGTAGTTCTTATGTTTTTTTAGGGAAATGATCTAATTATACCATCCTTATCCTTTATTTGTATTTTTTATGATTATGAGGATAAGATGTTTATGAAACACATTTCGTTTCCATGAGTTATTATATGATGAATGTTTTATGATCTTGTAGAATAAATTTGTATAATTTTCATTATATGATGGGTGTGCTGAGAATTATATTCCCCTAAAAATGTGTTGGGTAAATATGGATGAATCATGAGGAAAATATATTATGTTTGATCCTAATTTCATGTAAAAAATTTAATGTGTGGACCTCATTTTCATGTATTTAAGTTTATTTATGGACCTAGATTTTATGTCCATAGTTTTATGAATGTAACTTGATTTTATATCCATAAGATTATACGTGGACATAGTTTTCATGTTCATAAGTTTATGTGGGGGCATGATTTCATGTCCATAACATAATGAGTGGACATATTTCTATTTTAACATGTTCATAGTGTTATATGCTTATGTTTTTCCACATTCGCATGTCTATGTCATACTCACATGGATCATGTTCATTGATTTCATTTATGATTAATATATTACGAATTTCAACGATTTATTAATGACTCAATATCGTTATCTATGTTATATATGGTATGGTTTTCAAAGGTTATGATCATGTTCTCATACCCTTATGATCATGTTGTGCCTATGTGATAATTGATATCACACATGTTTACACATACTGAGAATATGAACTCACCCTTTATTATTTTTCCTCTTCCAAGGTTATGAAGAACTTTATTATTTAAGATATGTTTAAGATGGATGCCGGTAATGAAGAACATTGTGGGAGATTATGTAGTTCACTTTTAAACTAGTTTTTTATGTATCAATGTTTCCAAAGACACTAGACCTAAATGATTACATAATAGATATTTATGTTATTTAATTAATATTGATATATTAATATGTGATATCTATGTATAGAAAGTGTGTGTAATTATAGTTAGTATCAGAGAAAGTTTTAATTATCCTTCAAAAACTAGGATGAAAATTTTTCAGTCAGAACCCTAAGGATAATTCAAAGTTTATAAAATCCTTGGATTTTTTTTGAAGGATAGAGTGAGTGGTTTCCATGAAATTACGTCCCTGTCTAGATACTAAAAGTGGATTTGGACATATTATAGTTATTCTTAGTTGTAATAACTTTGAAAAGGAAATAATATCCTTCGACTCGATATTCACCTAATTCATAACAAGTGGACTTGTTTCATACCTTGTTTAACACTCCTGGGGGGTACATTTTTGGAAAATAATTAACTATTTAAAAAATAAATTGAAGGATTTGAATATATGATGACCATAAATGACTTATGCGAAAACTATGGTTACATAGATTGAAAATAAGGTGTCCTTATTTAGATATCCTATAAATGAATTTTCATGATTATGTGGTTTAAAAAAATTATTATTGTTACTCATAGTATGTTTTTTGGGTTTACTAAATGGTTGGAACCTAAAGGAATATTGTTAATTATGAATTCAATACACAATGCATTGATTTCACTATTGTGAAACAAAAATTTTATGGGAACTAAAATAAAAAATATCATTTATATGTTCATGAAAATTTCTAAAGCTATGGATCATGTTGAACTTACATACTAGAAAAGGAGGGAACACCATAATATATAGTCCTTCATGAGTAAAATCACACATTTTAGTGGTTATTATAATCAAATATTTTTAAAGAAATGTTTCAATACCATTGAAAAGATATTTTTTATTATCCATTGTTCAGAGCATGATGAATATATTTTTGTTATCTATCGTTTATAAGGTAATGTGGATCAATAATAGACTGTTATCAAGAATGCAAGAAAACATGAATAAATTGACTGAAAGTAGTGGTATGAGTTTTGAGGATTATTTTTTATTACGTTATTTCATCATATAATTCATATAAAAATGTAAAAAGTATTCCTTGAGCTAAATAAGAAGGATGATGAATCCATTGGTACTTATAAAGTAAATTTTACAAGACATGTACGGTATGAATATGGTATTATCTTATAACTTTAAAGTAGGTTTTATTGATTCATTAGTTTCTTAAAACCAAGTCCCCAAAGGGAAATATCCATAATGTAATTCAGTAGATATTAAAAAATCATTTTATGTGCTATCAAGGTGGAAATTGGAATTGGTGTTTGCCACCAATCTCATGGTTTTGATAATAAAAGAAATATTTAATTAAAATGAAATTCTAATAATCATGGAGAAAAAAGATGGGATTTCATTTATAATTAATGTGTGGAAGGAAAGATGGTTGTAATTTTTTTAGGGGAATAGAAAATGTTTTAAGCGTGGAAGGGAAGGTCACCATGAAATCAAATTTCAAAGTGATTGTATCATGTTAGAAAATGACGTGAATAGAGAAAAATAACATTAAAATTCCTCACCCAAACAAAAGTGTTTCAAATTCCAGGATTATGGGAAATATTATACCTATTCATCAAATTATATGGCTAATGATGATGATCAACAACAGAAACCTCTTATGCCAATAGAAAAATATAAATATCATGTGATCACTATTTCTGATAAAGGGTACGATAATGAAATGTGGAAATGAACACTCACCATAAAATATAGAACTGGAAATATTTTATTTGACTCTAGATATACCCAATATTTTATATATGAATAATTTATTAACGGTATCATAATACCAACCCAAAAATTTGATTTTGAATTAGTAATCAAAACTAATAATGGTATAATGATCACATATCAAGTTTGTGATTCTTCTTAGACTGATGTTTGTAGGAATTTGTTTCCCGAAAATCTTATTATTCTCCCTTTTGTTGAATTTGATGTTATCTTAGTGATGGATTGGATTTATATACATAAATCCCATGTCAATTTCAATGGAAGATAATTCATGTTTTATATTTCAAATCAACGTATGATTGTCTACCAGTGTGATGATAAACAGGAACATTTGATTGAAATAATATCTAATGTATGAGTATTTATTCCTATTCAAAATGGGTTCTTATATCATATGATTGGGTAGAAACTAAATAAAGATGAATTTATTATTTTGATGGATGTTTTTTATGACTCATTAGAAGAGTTTCATAATATTTCACTAAAACATGAAGTTAATATCTTAGTATAACTCATACCAAGTTCTACACCAATTTAAAATAATCACTATAGAATGAATCCAATTGAGTTTTAGTAATTAAAGAGGAAACATGAGGGGAGTCTTGTGAAGGAATTTATTCTACCAAATTTCTCACCATGGGGCACACGTGTTTATTTTTTAATAGGAATGATGGATCAATTAGACTCTATATCTATTATTGATAACTGAACAAGGTCAATATCAGAAATAGATATCATCTACCCCATATTGATCACATGTTTGATAAGCTATATAGATATCAATACTTTTATAAGATTGATCATTGTTATATATATCATTAATTGAGGGTAATAGAGGCATATATACCCAATATATCCTTCCATACAAGGTATGGCAACAATTAATATATAGTGAATCCATTTAGACATACTAATTATTTAATCATCTTCATGAATTTATGAATAATGAATTTAAATATTATCTTGATTTTTTTTGGAAACCTTTATATATGATATTATTATATATTCATGGATAAAGGAAGATCGTGAATATTACTTTAGAGTTGCATTGAATATCCTATGTATGGATAATATTTATGAAATAATTTCCAAGTGTGAATTTTGGAAATTTAAAGATTCATTTTCGGGTCATATAATCTCTTGATAAGATATATCCATGGATCCATCAAAGTCTAATGTTATTAAACATTGTCCTAGACCAACAAAGAGGGCAGCGATATGAATTTTTCTTAGTTTGGTTGGAACTTATTGATTTTTTTTTTGAACATTTCTCATGACTATAAAATCCACTCACCAAGTTAACACATAAGGGCATTATGTTCCTTTGGAAAATGAATGTGAAGAAAATATAAAAGAACTAATGTGAAGGCTAGTTAGTGAAACTCTACTTATTTTAACCTATAGTAGAGAAGGGTAGGTAATATATAGTGATCCATAGAAGAATGTACTGGGATGCATCTCATGTATAATGATATGGTTAGAGCTTAAGCCTCATGATAATTGATGGTTTATGAGAAAAATTACCCAACTAGTGATTTGGAGATAGTAGGGGTAAGCTTTTCATTAATGATATGGAAACATTATATTTATAGAGAAAGGTTTGATATATATACTGATCATAAAATTTTAAATTATATATTAGCAAATAAGGATTTGAATATATTCCAGAGAAGATGGTAAGAATTGATTAATTATTATGACTACTCAATACATTTCAACCCTAGGAAAGAGAACAAGGGGGATTATTATTTAGTATCAAGGATCATGCTAGCTTATATATGAAAAGGATAACAAAATATAAAATATTTATGCATTTTAAAAGGATAGATATGGAATTATTGAAGTAAGGGGAGAAATATTAACTACCTCAAATAAGTTTTCAACTATCTATGCATGTGATGATTAAATAATTATAGAGGGATGATATGAAACTATAGATGAATTTAAGGAATGTTATTGAGTTTGACATTGATTCTAAAGGAATGACATGGTTCAGAAACAATGTATGTATTCTACCCATACCAAATTTAAACAAGAATCTATTCTATGAGGCTCATAGTTCTTAATTATCTATTCATATTGTAAGTATGAAGATGTATATAGATATAAAATAATATTTCCTGTGGGACAACAAGAAAGGAGATATTGCTGAGTATATATCTCAGATCTTGGCATCTCATCATGTTAAGGTTAAGGGACAAAATTATAAGGGGTTTTATAACCATTACCTATAATAGAAAATAAATAGTAAAACATCAACCTGGATTGTGTCATAAAACACCTAAAAACATCTAAAGGATATAATGTTATTTATGTTATATTCAATCACCTTAAAAAGTCATCAAACACAATTTCTCATAGAAAATATTTATCTCTAGATCATATTTACAGAATATAAATTATGGAATTTTTAATGTTACATGGAATCTCACATTCTATAATACCAAATCAGGATTTGAGGATTACCTCAAAGTTATGGAGAAGAATTTAATAGGTTCTGGATACAAATTTAGGTTTTAGAATTTCTTACCATCCATAGATTGGAGTCCATTTTTATAGAAATATTCAAACCCTATAAGATATGATGAGATCGTTTTCAAAGTATTTTAAGGTTTTTAGTATCAACACCTTCCTCTAATTGAGTTTTCACTCAAAAATAGATTCCACTCAACCATTCAGATTTCTAATTATGAAGACCTATATGTAAAGAAATTTTGCACTCCAATGTGTTGGTTTTTAGTTAGATAAAGAACTCTATTGGGACTTGAGCATTCTTTGGAACCAACAGATAAATTTAAATCCATTCAACAAACCATAAATGCAGGTAACTATTGAATGAAAATTTATGCTAACAATTATTGAAATTATCTAGAATTTAAAGTTAGTGAGAAATTTTTTCTATGAATTTATCCATGGAATAAAGTTATGAGATTCAAAAATAATAAAAATCCAAACCCTAGGTATATTCTAAATTTTTATATTATTGATCTAGTAGGGATGATAGATTATCGTTTGACACTGATATCAAACCTCTCTCAAGTCCACGATGTGTTCTATGTATCCATCATGAGGAATTATATACCTAATCCTTCACATGTAATGAACTTGGAGGTCATACCACATGAAAAAGGTATTTATTATTAGGAAAAACTATTCAGGATTCCAGATTATAGAGACAAATTTCTATAAAACAAGACCACTCACATGGTCAATGTTTTGTGGTGGAACCAATAATTTTAGAAGCTATATGGGAACTTGAGGATATGATGATGTCGAAGAATCCTTAGTTGTTGGAATCATTGTAACATAATTTGGAGGGAGAAATTCATTATAAGGTGGGATGAATTTAACACCCAGATATTTTTATGATTTTTTAAAATTAATTTAATTTCCTTGATAGATTGTGTTACACACAAAACCAAGTTTTAATGAACCTCAAGATATTATTAATATTGTTATTTAAACACGGTTGTTATAACATATCCATTAAACATGGATGTATGAATATGAATAATTTTTTTAAAATTATATATAATGGTTTTGGATAAATATAATTTATTGGTAAATATGTCCTTAAATTTTTAGTAAAGATTTTTTATGCTTAAAAAATGCATTGTTTCCTCATAAATGATTTTTATTGTTTTTGGTCAATAAACAATAAAATTTAATTTTTTCAACATTAATAAAATTTACTTAAAAAAATTAACTTCATTTTGGAATAATACGTCTTGAATATTATCTTATGTGGAATGTTTATGAATTTTTTTGAAAAGATTAAATTTTCATTGTATAGTTAAAAATATAGATTATTATTACAAATTTCATTTTTCATTTGATGAATTTATCAAGTTCAATATTGTTTTAATATAGTTTTAAAAGTTATATAAGTTCAATTATATTATTATTAATCCAATATATGCCATCAGAATCAATGTTTTTTTCAATTTTTATGTAATGTTTTTAAACTTTTGAAATATTTTTCTTTAGAGAACAACTTTTTCATTACATCTGTGAGATTAATTTTAAAGTAAATTATTCCACTTATATGAATTTAATTTAACAATATGAATTAAATATTTTTATTCATCATAATTAATATTATATAATAATTTCAATTAATTATTTGTCAAATTGAATAGTAATAATGTAAAAAAAGTAAAAATAATTACCATAGTTCAGGTTAAAATTAGTTTACTGGGGGTTAAACTAAAAGGATATGGGTTAAATAACCTAAAATATTGTCCAATTCTTATTTTATTTCTATATTTACACCTTATATCATATATAGTTTCATAATGTGCCATTTTTTCCATGTGACCAAGAAATTGTTATGGAATTATTGTAAAAATTTGAAGACTTACAAGTGGGACACTCACCTCAATTATAAAAGAGACCCCCTCTCATCTACTATTCACAATTACAAATCACTTTGGATTATAAAATACCTACAATAATCCCTTACCTAATTAAATCCTCATGTATTAGAGGAAATTTTTTATTGGGAAACCCTCCTATGAAGTATCTAGGAATAAACGTAAAGAGACTCTGCGAAGAAGATTTATAGTTGTTAACCCGGTGTTTTATTTTATTTATTATTCCACCTCTATAAAATTTTATTCAACCAAAATTATAAAATATTATCAGTATGACATATACAATTAGATTATATCATTTTAATGAAATTACTTATCTCCATATCATCTTCCATCAAATAGGAATCAAAATTGTTGATCATGTGTATGATAGACTACCACCTCACGCACAGATATAATTCATTTTCTATCACTTCATCTCACAGATGAATATAATATTTGATTTAAATTATATATATATTATATTTATTAAATAAGTATCCTTATGAAATTATAATATAAAATCTAACTTCTTACCTCCCAATCCATCAAAAAATTATAACGCTGCTCATGTGTACGTGTGGACTGCAACCTCAATGAATCGATGTGATATATTTTTTGGTTTATTTTTAAATTAATGGAAATAAAGATATATTTAATTAAAATATATGATATATATGATATAAAAATATATTTTTAATGTTCAATTATTATTTAACATTCTTTCATTTCATCCATTAAAAAAATAGAAGCATCATTCATGCTTGCATACCACCCACCATCTCCATGAACGATGTAAATGATTTTACACCTCTAAAATTATGGAAGTATATAAATATTTATATAATGAAATTATCTAATATTTATTTCATTTTTAAAATCATGGATATAATTTAACTATAATCATAGTAAAAGGAAGAAAACTACCTAATAAAAACATACATGGAAAACAAAGTAGTTATCACCCAAAAGGATAATTTTAATAAATAATTGTTAGTAAATTGGTGATAATATGATATATGTAAATAATATATAGGTTGAAATATATAAATATAATTATTTAAAAGATTTATAATAAACATATATTTATTATATAGGAGGTTCAAACATGTATGAATAAATTTAAGACCAGAGGTAATTAATTTTTGTCTCACTTTTATCTAAGTGGGACACATGCCATATTCACCACTTGTTTCTTTTTTTGTGGTATATATATAACCCATGAATTTATTTTTATGATTATTTTTATGGAAATTATTTTATAAAAATATAAATTAAAGGTATCTCTTTCATGGTTCTTATGATTCAAATGTTATCAAATTTGTAAAGGGTTTATGTTATAATCTTGTTGTTTATCGAGATTGTTGATTATTAAGTTTCAGATTATGAAATATTGTGATCTATCTCTCAATAAACTCATTAATTTTATTCTAATATGGTTATTTATGGGTAATACATGTTTTAATTTCATTTTTCTCTCTTTAATAACTATAGATATTGAAATAATATTTTAATGAAAAACCAACGTTTTTATCTTTTTATTTGAAAATCATTTAACTTTAATGTAAATGTTTTATAAAAAAATGTTAAGGAATTTTTTTAAGATTCTAAAATAATTTTTAAAATTCATTTTTACCCTTTATTTAATTTTTAAAAAATTTCTTAGGATGAATCTAGTTTTCATTCTTTGAACGAGGTACTTTTTATTTTTTACCTAAAATGTTAAAGGAATCTTTGTTTTTACATAGATTACATGAATAATATTTACAAATGTCATGGCTAGTCAATGATTTAAATATTCTATTATAAATTTCCAATGATATTTAAAATCAATTTTTTCTTTAATATTGAATAATTTTTGATATTTTAAATAATATTTTTCAAAACGGAAAGGGTATTTTACTCAAGAATATATTATGGATTTTTAAAGAATATCTATTCATAAAAAAACCTTTTGCATTTCTTATGTTTTACTGAAGATATAATCAAATGATACTATTATTTTCATATCTCTAGATGTTTTATGATTATAATTAAATGATATTTATGAAACATGTTTCTTTTACACTGGATATGGTATGATGAAATGTTGAAGTGTTTATGAAACCTAGTTATTTTCCATAGGTTATGGTATGATGAAATTTTTATGAAACCCATTTACTTTTTATGGGTTATGACATGATGAATTTATTATGATATTTTTAAAACATATATATGATTTTTATTTTGAAACAGGTGGGCCCAAAATTACATAGCCCTCAAATATATTACTTAAATATGGAAAACTCATGAGGTAAATATATTATGTGTGAACCTGATTTCATGTTCATAATTTCATACCTGAACCTGGTTTTCATATCGAAATTAGTACAAATTCTCCTGAATTTCATTTTCATATTTTTATATATAGGCATGGATTTCATGTCCATAAGATAATGTGTGGACCTGGTTTTCATTTCAATAATTTTCCGAGAGGGCCTACTTGGATGCCCTTAATTTAATGAGTGACACTATTTCTATTTATACATGTTAAAAATGTTATAACCTTAAGTTTTTACACATTACTATATCTATGTTATTCTCTAATGGATCTTGTCCATTTATTTTCTTTTAGGATTCATTCATTGTGAAATTCCAAGATATATGCCAAGAATCCATATTTCAAAATAAGTTATATAGGGTATGTCTTTCAAATGTTGGGATCACGTTCTCATAACCTTATTCTCATTTTCTACCTAGGTGATCATTGATATAACCCTCGTTTACCCATACTAAGAATCATTTCTCATCCTTCCTTATGTTTACTTTTCCCATGTTATGAATAAAGGTATTATGTATGATTTCTTTTCGAAGGATTTCAGTTATGAATAACTTAGTGGATTGATTATGTAGTTCAATTATAATGTATTTTTTTATGTATACATGTTTCTAAATTCACTATAACTATATAATTATGGTGTTGAAAATTATGTTATGTAATTAATTTTAATCTATTAAGATTTTATATCTATGTTTGGAATGCGTAGGCCATTATAATATCATGTGAGGGCCAAAAAATATAGTGCTGATATTAGACTTACTGAAATTGATTATGATGTTTGTTTTGAATTCATTGAGGTATATAGAATCATCCTACTTAGAGAAGAAATTGGTGAATATATTGATGCACATTATTTCTTTGATATAACCAGGGTATATGTCCACCTGGTATCAATTCCCTATAATGAAAATGACTAAGATAATTTAGAACTGTGTCACAGTTCTATGTGTTAATGGATGAAATTGGCACGTATATGAAAACCAGGACCTTATCCATGGGATATATATATTATTTTATCATTAAAGGGTAAAAGTATCTATGTTTATTAATTTAATGGAGAGGCAGGATCCTGATTTATGAGAACAATAAACATGAACATGGACTTCCTATATAACATTGAGGGTCTCATCTCCTTCAATGAATCTGAGGAGGAATCCATTGAAGCCTCATTATTAGTTTACTTTATATGAATTCAATTCATTAAAAAGGTTTAAATTTACTACCCTTCATGATATATATTACTTCTTAGAAAAATATTGTGGGAGAATCCCATTTTTGAGGTATATTATTATGGTGGAAATCCATCTATTTATGGTATTAGCTTATGAGAATAATGATTCTTCTTGATCATGGGTGTCATTGATTCCACTAATCTCTTAAATATAAATGTTGATGAATAGTGATACCACTTGATGGTGTGAAACTTGAATGTCAACCTCTTCATAATTCGGATCAAATAGGACTATGAATTTATTATACAATTCATTAACGCAATAATTTTTTGAATGTGGGATGCATGGTAGTGTTGGACCATATGTGAATTCTACCCTCAACCGTCATATGGTAGCGAGAAAGGGGATTAAATCTTCATTATTATAGAATTTTTCACCATTGATAAACTTGATTAAATACTATGATTTACCCTTTATGTTCAAGAAACCATCAATTATACACTATAGTTTCTCTAATACTATAGTGAGGGATTTGTATTATACTTATTTATTGGTGAAATATTTTTATAGTTGGAAATAATATAAAATAACTACCTTTATTTTTGATATGAATAAAATCCCCATTAAAAACATTTTGAGATTCAGATTTTACATTAACATTATAGTTAATCCTCTAGAGGTGCTATTAAAGTATATATCTTTTTCCTATGGGAACTACTTGGATGGAGGAAATATTTTCTCCTGGGAGATCTGTATTCATCTGTGTTCTTATTTGGTATAGGGTGTTCTATGAGCAATTATTCCGATTTCTACCCCTTAGATAACTTTTGAGGCATGAATTATTTGTCAAAAATATTTTTTAATAACCACATATCATTCCTGATTACTAGTTAACATCATTTAGAAAAATGTTTAGTTAAGTAGATAAACGTAATTTTTTTGATAAACAACATGATTCCACAAATAATACCTCATATTTTTCACAAAAAATATTAATCCGTGAAATTATTTTCAATGTATGAATATCTTGTCTCCGTATCTAACATGGTTCTGATGAGATAATAGGGAGTATTATCCTTTCTTATATCATTCTTTTGATTAAGTATTATGTCAAGTGACCATTTTTTGGTTTCAAAAAATGGTATTAGAGGCTTCAATTATACTAGAGGAATTAGAATTTCTTGTCCTAGAATATATCATTTAACATCATCACAATAATTTTGATAATAATCATCCCACTGATAGATGACCCATATTTTTATAAACATGATAAAAATGAAAAAAAATTACCTATTATATTGGAAATGAAGTGTCTGATATAAGAAAGATTCTATAATATTCCTCTCAGTTTCATAGATTTTCAAGGAGTACTAATATCAAGGTTTTCCATAGTATTTTTGAAATTAACTTTTATACTTGAATTATGTAATATGAATAAAAGGAATCTTCTTTATGATACCTTGAATGGTTTTATCGTGAGGCTATATTGATGCAATTTATTGAAAACTAACTCAAGAGTAGAAATATGATCACAACATTATTGGGGATTAACCACCTTATCATTAATATTGTACTCTAAAATCCTCTCTATAAAGGACTCAATGATATGGTTCGTGGATCATTGATATGTCTGTATTTTATTATTTAATCCAAAGGAAATTAATCGATTGTATTATAATCCATAAACTATGGAAATACATATATGTTTATAGCTTTAATACCTCTCCATAAAGGATATTGACTATAAAATATTCATTGTATCAATAAAAATCACCATTGTCAACTTTGAAATCATTATTTATAGATTGTTGAGTGAGATAACTAAAGTTGATGAAAACTCTGATTTTCATGTTCTTCATATTAATTGGGGAAAAATTGGTGATCCATTACAGGTTATAAACTTCCAAGATGATGTTTTATTTGATGATATTTTAAAATTTTAATTCTATGTTAGCTGCATGGGATGGACGCATTATCATGACTGCCTTCTTGTAGCTAGGTTAGCCATCTTTTAAACCAAACTGATTTATTGTTACATCCAGATTCAAATTGGGTAGTTCGATATTTCTCCATGTGAATACATATTGATTCTATTTGAGTAAAGAGATATATGTTTCCTGTAATTTAGTTTCTATGGTGTCACTGATCAATGTATTACATAGATATTCATTTATAGCAGAAAGGTTTGGGGTCATACCCCTTTATTAAACGAAAAGAAAAAGGACAGTAAAACCTTTTAGAATGGGTAAAGTAAAACCCATTACAAGCCCGTAGGCCTAGTGGGACAAAGCCCAATCAGAGACACCACCCAAAACATAAGATCCCAATGGGAAAACCCACGACAAGTGACCAGAAGCACCATAAGAGGATAACACAACCCGACGGTAAAACCAGAAGGCCCACCGGACCAATTCCAAGCAAACACTCCGGAGACACGGCCACCAGAAAAGAAATGGATGCCCAAGCAGGGAAAACCAACCACGCAGATCATAAATGATGGTGGGGGTTCAGATCTGATTAGTAGATATTCATTTATATATAGATTAATTTTTCTAAGATCATAAATTATGGTGGATAAACCTTTCTCAAATACCAGAGGGTCATCCTTGAGATATTTTTCTTCATTTTCTTATTCATTATAAATATTATCAAAACATGATTATGGTATAAAATCTTATGATATGTTATATGATTCAAGGGAATTTAAACCTCTATTGGAATGACTTATTTCATTTTAATTGTTGGGATTATCTTGTCAATTGGATTTAATAAGCATGGAGGGAACATTCTTAAACACAATTATTTACTTTTTCTTTGGGGACTCATATCCAATAGGTGAAGGAGTGTAAAATTTTTTTTTGAGGATGAAGATCAATTAGTCATTCACTATAGTAAATATGACATAGATCCAGGTTTATAAACATTTTCTGCATAATGATATTTCCTTCGCATGCATGCAATTCCTTTATAGGGACTTTCACCAACCCAATATATGAAAGAAAGATGATAATATGTTTCAATTTTTAACCAAATAAAATATGAGTTACCTAATTAATTCCTATATTGTGAAATGTTTACTTCTATTTGATTGATAGGAAACACGTATTCTTTACTACATTCACTCCATGGATTTATGGGGGTCATTTACAAACCATTGGGTGTAGTATTTTAATCATAATTTTATACCACAATATTATTTCTCTCCCTCTTATAGAACCCTCTTTATATATATTGAGATTAAAAGGATTTAAGTGTGTTATTATTAAAAATAGATCTGAGAATTATCCATTGATAAATTATTTGTGGAATTTGTGTTATAAAGAGAATACTATCACATAAATTTGAAGCTATGAGCTTCCTAGTAAATTTTTCGAGCCCATATCCTAGTGAACTACCATGAATTCAATGTTATAAGTGAGATCACTAAACTAATATCTATTTTTTATACTCTCAAGTGGAATCGTCTCGATTTTTCCATACCCCTAAATATTTATGTTTGTAAGGATTCAAATGAGACTTATAGTAACCAAGGCATCACATGTTTTGGACATGTTTAAGGATGATCTCAAAATCATTTCAAATGAACACTCATATTATTTCAATATCATTAAATTTTATAGAAATATACAGGGCTATAATATTACCATGTATAAAGATATCTTAGTCTTATTATATAAAGGAAATGAATGTGCGATATTTGGAAGAACTAGTCTCTATATAGTACACTTCATCTGCAATGACTTAAACCTTAAACTCTTCTGGGTTTAAAAGGGTCTCAATAAGTTAATCCAAAAGCTTCTTTGAATTTTGAAACACATCCATAATTTATTTTTGGATAGTATAATGTATATATGTTTTACTATATTATACTTTTGTGGTAAGGGACTTTTATTTTTATCATAACATTGTTCCGTTCCTTTGGGATTATGAGATGAGATTGCATGTGTTGATGACTATTGTGTATAACTATAATTTGAGGTTATTTTTTATTTTTTGGCTTTGGATGAGTAGAAATTATTACATTTATATGTGGACTAAGAAATTATAAAACATTTAGCTAGTCCTATAATATGATTGGGAATGAACATGACCTATAAGAATCTGAAGAATACTATTTTCCATTATATGCTCAATATAGTTATTTACATTATGTATCAGCTGTGTGTAAGGAATTTATATAAATTATTATTGATTATCAGAATACACTATGGTTTATTACTGATTATCCTCTATAACATCCTATTATATTTTAGATGGGGAACTCAGGTTCGTATAATACTTCATCTTTAGTAATGTTCAATATCAAGTGGATGAAGTTGATAGACTCAAATTATGAATCCTTATATGTAGATGGTTTAATTTATTAGGGTAGTACCCATCCTTCCAATGATGATGTTATATGGTTTTAGAGGTTCTAGAATAGATTGGGTACTATTAGGGACTCTTTCTACTATGTATTATTCCAATAGTTACGATTATATTAACTCATGTAAGTGTATGATGTTGAAGACATAATCTTATAATTCATAGGGCATGTTGGGGTCCCAATGGGATAATATAGTTGTTCCATGAGAATATCATATAACAAACTAGCTGATTTCCTATTGATCCAATTTTTTAATTTCTATAAACTTCTATTAAGTATTTATTTCCATTCTGCTTCCTCCTTTTATGGTATGTAAGAGATGAATGTCTATTTTTCCAATGGGTTTCCTTCTTTTAAATGACTAACGTCAACCATGTATTAATGGATGTACCTATAGATGAATAAATAATGGATTTTATGCCACAACATATAATACAAAGATCTATAATCATGGTGATCATTGTATAAGGCCCCAGCCTTAAACCTTACTTAATCTTGAGTTATTACAAGATTACACATTGAGGATCTTTTCAGGTTTAGAGTTTTAGAGAATTAGATCATGAAACTTGCATTACATTTCACATTTAAACAAAGTGATTACATAAAAGATAGTATTCATTATTCCCATCAACGGAAACATATTGAAAATAAAACTTGGATTCTTTCTTGACACATCCTTGACACAATCATCACATCATGTACCTTTCCCTTGACCTGTGAAAAACATTTCAAAAACTTGGGATGAGCATAAAAAGCTCAGTAAGGGTTATAAAAATATGGAAAGGAAACATGAGTTCATATATAAATAAGAATGAAATCATATTTTACCCATAAAACATAGGCACTTTAACATACCTCATCAAAAATTGAATAAATCATAGAAAACATAAGACATAAAGGTAACTTGAGGCATTCAAAACATTCTTACATAGGGAGTAACCCTCTTGGTTACGTTTGGAATACCCATCACAGTATATTCCCTAAATCTCTTCGGAGAAACCTTAACATTCCAATCCTTCACGTTACCCAATGCATTGGAGAGCTATATCAGGCTCACCCGCCCTTAGTTTATCACAGAACCACCCGTTTACATAACAATTCCCAAGAAACTCAACATAATCGTATCACATAAAACATGCATAAAGGAAACATAACATTTCCACCTTTAAATCACAAGATATCAATACAACACATTGATATAAAAACATTATGAAAATCATTTTCAATACCAAAATAAAAGAAAAGTAAAACATGGTATTTATTTTCCTTTTAAAAAGAAGGTATGGCTTGTAGAGGAAGCCTAAACTCAAGTAATGGTCACAGCGGAGGAGAAGTCATTGTCGCCGCATACGTACGACAAAACATTCCCTTTTGTCGTTTGGTAAAAATCTTTGTATAAAAAAAGATTCCTTTCAGATAAATGTAAACGTCAAAGGGGTTTATACACCGTATAAAAGAAGGTTGTGTATAAAACAAAATATGCCTCAATGAAAGGAGATTGAGACGAAGTCCCATACAAAGATGGTATCCTTGGATTAAGGATAAATCAATTACATAATTATGTATGACAAACTAATACAAAAAATATAAGTGGATATTAAGTGTAATACAATAAGATGTTATTCACACATATTCATAGAACGACATATTCAAGGAGTACAAGCTTATCCCAAAGAATTGAAATTGGGTTAAGAAGTTCCCTTGCAATAATTAGACAGCCTAACAGTGTCACTTCAAAATTCAGAAATAGTGTTAATGAGAGATAAAAAGGGTATCTCATCACTTGGACATAAAATTTACATCAATAAGGATATAGAGGAACATATTCCAAAATAACAACATGTAAATTAAAAGACCCAACAAAAGAAGTCTTTTAAAAAAGAGGAGGGTGAAATGATCCCTTACCGACTTGGGTATCATTCAAAACATACACCCCATGAAAGAAGGACAATAAATCATTGATGTAAATACTCATAAACAAAATTATATTATACAAAGAGTAGAATAATGGGAAGTACATACACCACTCAAAGGAAATTGTGGAAAATGTATCATAAATCTCATGGGAATAAAAGTGAGATGAAAAATCCCTTACGAAAACTCGGCAGCCTAACGGTGCCACATAAAACTTACAAAAATGGATTGATGAGATCAAATAGGGTATCTCATCATATTAACTTAAAGTTTATAGAAAGTGGAATATAAAAGAACATCCCCCAAAATAACCAAGAGGAGCTTAAAAGAAGTGACATAAAGGAGAGTACTTAAAAAGAAAGAGAGAGGTTAGATCTCTTACGAAAATTCGGCAGCCTAACGGCGCCACTCAAAACTTCCAAAATGGATTGGTGAGAGAGAATATGGTCTCTCATCACATGAACATAAAAATTACAGTAATTTTAATTTAAAATAACCTCCCAATAACAAGAAATATGTGCTTTATAGGTAATGACATAAAATAGTGTACTTAAAAAGAAAGAGAGGAGTAAGATCCCTAACCTCAAGTCCAACTTGTCTGGTTCGTTTCTTTATATTCCTGAATAATAAACTTTGGTCAATTAATAATTGTCTAATTACGTCCTTTATATATTATTATTCAGTTATTATCACATATTATAATGTTATAATAATTTTTTAATAATGTTAGTTCATATCAGACGTTTTTGCCGATGATTGGTACATGAGTCAAAAATGAACTTGTTTGAAAAAAGATTGCCCATGTAGTTATAAGTAAATAATTTCCAGAATGGTATTAATGATTAAAATATCATATATATCCAGTAAATATTCATTTCATACTATTCCATATCAATTGGAGATAAAAAACTAAAAGTACCGTTCATGGAGACGGTAGGTCGTACGTACGCATGAACGCTACTTTCATTATTTGTCATATTAATGGAATTAAAACAAAATGAGAGATATATATATATGTTATAATTCCAGAGTGATATCCATAATTTTGATGTAATATATTAAATATATATCCATTATATATATGTACTTATAGTATTACATAACATTTTGAGATAAGAAATGAAATGTACCGTTCATGGAGACGGTAAGCCGTACGTACGCATGAACGCTACTTCCATTTCTATTTAATATTTAATTTAATTAAAACATAATGATACATAATAGTATTTTAATTACAGTATTGTATAATATATAATATCATTAAATATATCATTTATACGTACCACATATGGTATTAACGAATCTAATCACTTTGAGGGGGCGGTAGTCCGCACTTCCTTAAATGAAGATATCGCGTTTACCCATATTGGAAACCATAAAGGTATGCCATAAATGAAAAATACAGAAGATTATGTAAATCATAAACATTTTATATTTCATATATAAATATAGTGTCATATTAATGGCCACCTTTGAAGGTGTTAAAAGAATGTTGAACAATCATCGTTTCAGGAGGCCGAAATTCGCCATCCACGGAAACAGTATGTTAATTAACCATTATATGTAGGTGTTTTAAAGTGTATATCCAATACATATTATAACAACATCATATTATATTTATGATACTGGATTTGTTACAAAAGAAATGAATAAAAATATTTTAGGGGGTTGGAGAAGCAAAATAACACAAAAGTACTCAAGTGAAGACATTACCTTAAAATCGGGTAACTCCCATTGGTTTGAGCTCAAAGGCTTCCTTGGAAAGACTTCTGCCCAAAGTGAGGCTTAAAGGAGTAAGAGAGGTAAGTGGAGAGACCAAAGGCTTTGGGAGTGTGGGTAAGGAGGTAGGGGTGGTGGAATTTTATAAGAGGAGAGGAGGGGCACTCTTGTAAAGTTCCAAAATGTTACATTATTTTCAAAAGCGTTTCGGATTATAAAGGTCCCACATTGATTTATTTCGAGTCTAAGGTGATAGGGTTTGAAATAAACTCATCCAATAGGGTTTGTACATGTGTAGGTCTTAGATATTACATGATCATTCCATTTTATTTAAATTGTTAAATAATGAGGTCATCAGTGCATCATCATGATGTCATTAATAATTTAATTTATATAATGTCTAAAAATTATAAAAAAATACTATGATGTAGGAAATATTTTTATCTTTTCAATGAATATTTATAGTCAAAAATATGATTTGTATATCCCCATGTAAAAATTGTTTTAGTAAAACATTTCATGTTTGTCTCATTTTTACTTTAACTTTAAATAAAAAGATATTAATGTCATTTTCCAACAAAATTGGCTTCATGGGGTCCCCATGTTGACCCATGGGTTGTATAGTTCGGACATGACACATCCAATTAGGTTAGGACATGTTTCATGTTCATTTCATGTTATTAAAAGATTATTTTTACCTTAAACTGCACTAATTATCTCTAATCGTGATTAAATACTTAATAAGTTACTACTCACCAAAAAATTATTTTTATCTCATTGAACCACATTTTACTTTTTAATAACAACAATTTATGTCGGATTTTTGAAATTAAAAACACAAAGATAGAAAATTTGGATTTAAACAGAAAAATCAGTTTTTATAAGTACCACTTAGTGGTTTCACTATTCATCAAAAATTTAAGTTTTTCAGAAAAATCCCAAAAATTAACCCTAAGATATATTTGATATTCCGAATTCAAAAATGAAGTCTATTTTACAAAATTCAAAACATATAAGTCACAATAATTAATTTAATAATTAATTCCCGCGGTCAGAGCAAATAGAGTGTTTTTATGAAACAATAAGTATCAAAAGATTAACACTAGTTTAAGTCTGATTTCAAAGTGAAATTAATTCCAACGACCACTATTGGATTTAATGGTAAAAATATATTATAATTTCACTTTAAAACCAATTCAAAAGATAATCTAATCATATAAATAAATTAGATTAAAAAGAGTGTTTGAATTAAAATACAACAGTTTTCACTATTCATTAAAAAAATGAACGTTATCGGAATGATACCAAAAATTTACACAAAGTAAATTTTTGAAGTCCCGATTCTAAATAAGAGTTTTATTTGGTCCAATAGAATTTATAAGAGTGAAAAAAACTATATTTAATGATGGTTCACCATCAAAAGGTGATAAGTGAACCTTTAGTGAAAACTAGGGCATATACGCCTAAAATTGAATTCTTTCCGTATTTTAAGCCTTTATCTTTTATTGGATAAATGTAAAAACATTTAAAAACATATATAATAATATTTTAGTTATTTATATACATTCCTTCCAATACAACGACTACATGTTAACAACCATTTAAAATAATATTGTTTTATTACTAGTGTGCAACGTAAGATTTCAATGAAGCTCTTTGTTGTGTACCAGGTACGCTATCGAACATAGAAACCCTTTAAAATAATATTAATACTTTATTCACAAAATGGATAAATATTAAAATTTCATATTCTTTATTTACCTGGGGTGTTACATCCTTCCCCCCTTTTGGGAATTGCGTCCTCGCAATTTTTAAAATTGATCTTGGAAACATCCTTGAAAGTCCCACATCGGAACAAGTGTCAGTGAAACAATCACTTTAAAATAAAGGAAGATAAGTACAAAGGTCACCCGAGCTAACCCATACTAGGATTCCATGTAGAAAAATATGGACATGGAGGGAGAAAACATAGGGTCATGTTCTAATAGAGAGTGATAGAAAAAATGTTTAGGAGAAAGTTAACAATAAGAAAATCACAAACTTGTGATGGGTTAAACGGTGTTGGGTTTCCAAGTAGGAATAGTTAATAGACAACATTTTTGCTTTATGTAACTTTTTATTGAGGAATTTATTCATAAGGAAACATAATCACTTATCATGTTGAATTTCAACTTTTACTAGATTTCTTAATCAAACTCATATTTTTTTCCAAAAGACGAGTATTTAGGGAGACTTCTTCGCATTAAGAGTACTATAATCAACTTCTAGAGAATCACCTAATCCAAAAAAGTGAACTATATACATCCCATGTCTTTAGGCTTTAACCAAAAACAAAACTAGAAAGGTTAGTACAAGGTCAGATAATCCAAAAAAAGATAACACTTTATAAAAAGAAAATCTATTATTAATCTCAAAATTTGTCCAACAAAACCCAAAGTTCAACGAGGACCATCCGATAAACAATTTGTCCATTAAATTATTCAAAGTAAACGAATATAATATTGAAACCCAAATATTTGAAGGATTTAGTCACATAGTCTTCCAAATTAAATCGAAACATTTATCTCCAAACAAAATCTGTTGCTCCTAAAGTCTCGTATTGAAAAGTAGTTAACCTAATCACATATCCTCCATGATAGGATAATCATTTTCATAAATAACCCAAAATAAACATACTCTTAGTTCATAAAATCATCTAACTAAAAAGAATCGGTCAAACTAACAAGGGACTT
Source organism: Viscum album (assembly GCA_963277665.1). Taxonomy (NCBI): domain Eukaryota; kingdom Viridiplantae; phylum Streptophyta; class Magnoliopsida; order Santalales; family Viscaceae; genus Viscum; species Viscum album. Next base: position 1,316,302,592 of record OY728119.1, on the reverse strand, counting down.
CACGTAGTCCAGTGGTAGGCGATAAATACCAGTCGCACTTTGGTTGTGGGTTCGATTCCCGCAGCTTTGTTCGACGCGACGGGTTGTCACACGGTCTGCGTGTTGTCCTTTTTCCAAAACTATATAATTATTAAATCATTCCCCAAAAAGAGATAAAATCGTCAAAAATGTTCATAACATATTTTAAACTCAAGTTTATCTCATGCCTTTCATTTTCCAGCATATCATATAATAACCCATAATTACCTCAAAAGTAAAGATCATATAAACTCTAATGGTTACCTTTATATTTATTACCTGAACATCCACATGGATTGGTCATCTCGTACATGATGCATTAAAGATCATACCAAGATTCAATTGTTTGATCATGACTCCTTGATAGTTGGTTTAGAATAACCACGAGTTTCCTCATTGAATCCCCCATTTTATCTAGTATCATAATCATAGAACCACCACAATTTACTTCAAACCTGTTGTCTCTTTGGTGCCTGATAGATCCATCCATTCACTAAAAATAAAAATGTCAGTGTGAGTATATCAACAATACCATCATGTACTAATGAGGAAGGTAAAAACTAAGATACACTTACTCATTCACTTTATCTAAAAATAGGACTCTTTCTGAAATCCTAACCATTATGGTAATGTCACTTATGCTTAAAGAATACCCTAACCTCTAAAGTTATCTAAACCGACCTTTGATTCCAACTATAAGGCCCCAGCCTTAAACCTTACTTAATATTGAGTTATTACAAGATTACAAATTGAGGATCTTTTCAGGTTTTGAGTTTTAGAGAATTAGATAATGAAACATGCATTACATTCCACATTTAAACAAAGTGGTTACATAAACGAGAATATTCATTCTTCCCATCAACGAAAACATATTGAAAATAAAACAAAGATTCTTTCTTGACACATCCTTGACACTATCATCACATCATGTACCTTTCCCTTGACTTGTGAAAAACATTTCAAAAAGTTGGGATGAGCATAAAAAGCTATGTAAGGGTTATAAAAATATGGAAAGGAAACATGAGTTCATATATACATAAGAATGAAATCATACTTCACCCATAAAACATAGGCACTTCAACATACCTCATCAAACCATGAATAAATCATAGAAAACATAAGACATAAAGGTAACTTGAGGCATTCATAACATTCTTACATAGGGAGTAACCCTCATGGTTACGTTTGGAATACCCATCACAGTATATTCGCTAAATCTCTTCGGAGAAACCTTAACGTTTCACTCATTCACGTTACCCAATGCATTGGAGAGCTATATCGGGCTCACCCGCCCTTTGTTTGTCACGGAACCACCCGTTTACATAACAATGCCCATGAACCTCAACATAATTGTATCACATAAAACATGCATAAAGGAAACATAACAGTTCCACCTTTCAATCACAAGATATCAATAAAACACATTGATATAAAAACATTATGAAAACCATTTTCAATACCATAATAAAAGAAAAGTAAAACATGGTATTTATTTTTCTTTTAAAAATAACGTATGGCTTGTAGAGGAAGCCGAAACTCAAATAATGGTCACGGCGGCGGAGAAGTCATTGTCGCCGCATACGTAGGACAAAACATTCACTTTTGTCATTTAGTAAAACGATTTGTATTAAAAAAAGATTCCTTCATATAAATGTAAAAGTCAAAGGGGTTTATACACCTTATAAAATAATGTTGTGTATAAAACAAAATATGCCTCAATGAAAGGAGATTGAGACGAAGTCCAATACAAAGATGGTATCCTTGGAGTAAGGATAAATCAATTACATAATTATGTGTGAAAAAATAATACACCAAATATAAGTGGATATTAAGTGTAAAACAATCAGAGGTTATTCACACATATTCATAGAACGACATATTCAAGGAGTACAAGCTTATCCCAAAGAATCGAAATTGGGTTATGAAGTTCCCTTGCAATAATTAGACAACCTAACGGAGTCACTTCAAAATTCAGAAAAAGAGTTGATGAGAGATAAAAAGGGTATCTCATCACATGGACATAAAATTTACATCAATAAGGATATAGAGGAACATATCCCAAAATAAGAATATGTAAATTAAAAGACCCAAAAAAAGAAGTCTTTTAAAAAAGAGGAGGGTGAATGGATCCCTTACCGACTTGGGTATCATTCAAAAAATACACCCCATGAAAGAAGGACAATAAATCATTGATGTAAATAATCATAAACGAAAGTATATTACACAAAGAGTAGAATAATGGTCAGTAAATACACCACTCAAAGGAAATTGTGGAAAATGTAGCATAAATCTCATGGGAATAAAATTGAGATGAAAAATCCCTTACGAAAACTCGGCAGCCTAACGGCGCCACATAAAACTTACAAAAATGGATTGATGAGATAAAATAGGGTATCTCATCATATTAAATTAAATTTTATAGAAAGAGGAATATAAAAGAACATCCCCCAACATAACAATGAGAAGCTTAAAATAAGTGACATAAAGGAGTGTACTTAAAAAGAAAGAGAGAGGTTAGATCTCTTATGAAAATTCGGCAGCCTAACGGCGCCACTCAAAACGTCCACAATGGGTTGATGAGAGAGAATAGGGTCTCTAATCACATGAACATAAAAATTAAAGTAAGTGTAATATAATATAACATCACAATAACAAGAAATATGAGCTTTAGAGGGAATGACATAAAAGAGTGTACTTAAAAAGAAAGAGAGGAATAAGATCCCTTACCTCAAGTCCAACTTGTCTTGTTCGTTTCTTTATATTCCTGAATAATAAACTTTGGTAAATTAATAATTGCCTAATTACCTCTTTTATAGATTATTATTCAGTTCATATAACATATTATAATGTTATAATAATTGTTTAATAATGTTAGTTCATATCATACGTTTTTTCCGATGTTTGGTACATGAGTCAAAAATGAACTTGTTTGAAAAAAGATTGCCCATGTAGTTATAAGTAAATAATTTCCAGAATAGTATTAATGATTAAAATATCATATATATCCAGTAAATATTCATTTCATACTATTACATATCATTTGGAGATAAAAAACGAAAATCACCGTTCATGGAGACGGTAGGCCGTATGTACGCATGAACGCTGCTTTCATTTTTTGTCATATTAATGGAATTAAAAAAAATGAGAGAGATATATATATGTTATAATTCCAGAATGATATCCATAATTTTGATGTAATATATTACATATATATCCATTATATATATATGTACTTATATTATTACATAACATTTTGAGATAAGAAATGAAATGTACCGTTCATGGAGACGGTAAGTCGTACGTACGGATGAACGCTACTTCCATTTCTATTTCATATTTAATGGAATTAAAATATAATGATACATAATAGTATTTTAATTCCAGTATGGTATCATATATAATATCATTAAATATATCATATATACGTACCGCATATGGTATTAATGAATCAAATCACTTTGAGGGGGCGGTAGTCCGCACTTCCTTAAATGAAGATATCGCGTTTACCCATAATGGAAACCATAAAGGTATGCCATAAATGAAAAATACAGAAGCATATGTAAAACATAAAAATATTAGATATTATATATAAATATAGTGTCATCTTAATGGCCACCTTTGAAGGTGTTAAAATAATGTTGAACAATCATCGTTTCGGGAGGCCGAAATTCGCCATCCATGGAAACAATATGTTCTTTAACCATTAGATGTAGGTGTGTGAAAGTGTAGATCCAATACATCTTATAAAAAAAATCATATTATATTTATGATACTGTATTTGTTACAAAAGAAATGAATAAAAAGATTTTAGGGGGTTTGAGAAGCAAAATAAAACAAAAGTACTCAAGTGAAGACATTACCTTAAAATCAGGTAACTCCCTTTGGTTTGAGCTCAAAGGCTTACTTGGAAAGACTTATGCCCAAAGTGAGGCTTCAAGGAGTAATAGAGGTAAGTTTAGAGACAAAATGGGCAGAGTTTGGCCGAGCCAAAGGCTTTGGGAGTGTGGGTAAGGAGGTAGGGGTGGGGGCCTTTTATAAGAGGAGAGGAGGGGAACTCTTGTAAAGTTACAAAATGTTACTTTATTTTCAAAAGCGTTTCGGATTTTAAAGGTCCCACATTGATGTATTTAGAGTCTAAGGTGATAAGGGTTCTAACAACACTCATCCAATAGGTTTTGGACATGTCTAAGACTTAGATATTACATTATCATTCCATTTTATTTAAATTGTTAAATAATGAGGTCATCGCTGCATCATCATGATGTCATTAATAATTTAATTTATTTAATGTCTAAAAATTATAAAAAAACTACTATGATGTAGGAAATATTTGTATATTTCCAATTAATATTTATAGTCAAAAATATGATTTGTATAACCCCATATAAAAATTGTTTTAGTAAAACATTTCATGTTTGTCTCATTTTTACTTTAACTTTAAATAAAAAGATATTAATGTCATTTTCCAACCAATGTGGCTTCATGGGGTCCCCAAGTTGACCCATGGGTTTTCTTGGTCGTCCATGACACATACAATGAGGTTAGTACATGTTTCAAGTTCATTTCATGTTATTAAAACATTATTTTTATCTTAAACTACACTAATTACCTCTAATCACGATTAAAAACTTAATAAGTTACTATTCACCAAAAAAATATTTTTATCTCATTGAACCACATTTTACTTCTTAATGACAACAATGTATGTCTGATTTTTTAATTTCAAAACACAAAGATGGAAAAATTTCATTTAAACGGAAAAATCAGTTTTTATAAGTACCACTTAGTGGTTTCACTATTCATCAAAAATTGAAGTTTTTCAGAAAAATCCCAAAAATTCACCCTAAGCTATATTTGATATTCCGAATTCAAAAATGTAGTATATTTTAAAAAATTCAAAACATATAAGTCACATTAATTAATTTAATAATTAATTCTCATGGTCAGAGAAAATAGTGTGTTTTTATGAAATAATAAGTATCAAAAGATTGACACTAGTTTAAGTCTGATTTCAAACTGAAATTAATTCCAACGACCACTATTGGATTTAATGGTAAAAATATATTCTAATTTTACTTTAAGACCAATTCAAAAGATAATCTAATCATATAAATAAATTAGATTAAAAAGAGGTTTTGAATTAAAATACAACATTTTACACTATTCATTAAAAAAATGAACTTTATCGGAAAGATACCAAAAATTTACACAAAGTAAATTTTTCATGTCCCGATTCTAAAGAAGAGTATTATTTGGTCCAATAGAATGTATAAGAGTGAACAAAACTATATTTAATGACGGTTCACCATCAAAAGGAGATAAGTGAACCTTTAGTGAAAACTATGGCATATACACCTAAAATTTAATTCTTTCCGTATTTTAAGCCTTTATATTTTATTGGATAAATGTAAAAACATTTAAAAACATATATAATAATATTTTAGTTATTTCTATCCATTCCCGCCAATACAACAGCTACATGTTAAATACCATTTAAAATAATATTGTTTTTTTACTAGTGTGCAACGTAAGATTTAAATGAAGCTCTTTGTTGTGTATCAGGTACGCTATCGAACATAGAAACCCTTTAAACTAATATTAATACTTTATTCACAAATATGGAAAAATATGAAAATGTCATATTCTTTATTTACCTGGTGTGTTACAATTGTGACTAACTTTATTGGGTTTTCTAGATCATGTAGTTTTTGAGTAGGTTATTATCTATTATAATAATAAATAATCGAAAAACATACTCTCTTCGGAAATAATAAGCCTTATTTTTATAGTCATAAATGTTCAGTATATTTTTCTCTTTTATTATATCTTTATGTAGATAAAAAATAAAATAATTTAGGTTTAGGAGGAAGCACCACATGATACTGAGTGATCCTGGGGGATGAAGGTGGTACTGGAGCTGGCTTGAGCATAATAGTCAACTCAAACATGAAGCATATAACTCAATTATGGCCACTTTTTAAAGAAACCATGTTATAAGAAATCAATATTCCTTTGAACCATTTATTATTCTCAAATTATCTATCTGGGATGAATAATCTCAAATTTTCTTATTTTCTTCTTTTAATTATGGTCAAATCTCTAAGAATATAATTCTAATCAGAGATTCCAATTAGGCATAAGTCCCTAAGATACTCTCATTGATGATTTAATTCTTGTTTACTAATTAATGAACAATATTAACCATGGGCCTCATAATAGGTTTATTACCCAATAATACCTTATACTTTTTAGTTATCAAAAGAGAGGATAAATTAGAATGTGATGCTCATGTGTAATCCCCCATATCACTACCTTGAGTTAAAATAAACATATTAGTTTACATAAATACTTTGAGTTGAGATAATATTTTTGGTTTCATCACAACAATTTGATTTAATATATTCCTCCCAGTTTCCAAAAATATCCTAACTTAGATCATTCTCCATAGTAAACTTAATACAGAAACCACACCAGTTACCTCATTTCCCACTCATGGAATATAATTGATATTCAATAATCATTTGATACTCACATTTTTGATGACTCACATGGGTATATAGGTTTTAGTTTGTAATTTAATTCGAATTATTGATATGATTCATATTTAAATTTATGGAGAACATATTATTCTTACTTTCATGAATCTAAATTTCATAGCACATTTTTTTAATCCATGATAATAAACTATAGTAAGTTCCCAATCCACAAACATAAACTATACAAATAGAAATATATGGGATTTGATACTATTAGTTTGGATATGTAGAATAAATTCCACCACAAAAAAACCAATATAAAACCCAAAAACCTAGTATAAATCTTCGCAAAGGACCAGAAGGAAACTATGAAGTTGATTATTCAACATCGTAAAGGGTTAGAAGTTACAAAATTGTGTTTTATATTGGATGATACCCTATAGTGTTATGTTAATATAGAATTTAGAGGTGATATAGATGCATCTAAGAGTAAAAAAAGATGTGTGTTATGTCATAGCAGGTGTAAAACATATAGATTTTATATTATATTTATTTTTAATAAATTTTATTTCTACAATATTTTGTGTTACATGAAACACATAGTTTATTCAAACTATGGTCTTTTATTAAAAATATTATTTAATAGTTATCTCCTAGAATTTAGGATAGTGAGTGTGAATTGTAATAACAAAATTATGAAAATTTATGATTTACACATATATAAAATAATTTTATTGGTTATCAAGTAATTATAAATGAGAATAAAAATCAATTGCAATTAAAATATTTTTTTTATAAAAAGCTGTTTTTTGTGAACAACATTGTTTTATCCTAAGAAATTAAATTTATCAATATTGGTGAATTATTTTAAAGAAATTTATATATTATATATTTAATTGGATATGAATACACATGAAATTAACCATGAAATAGATTCAAGACACTATAATTAAAAAAAGGTAACTAAAAAAAACAAAAACCTAATTAAAATTAGACCACAAGAAAAGTATAGAATAAAACCTACACCAAATGGTAGTGGTCAAGGTAAAATTAATTGAAATGCTTCACCTTGAGTGGATTATTCCAATACACGCATGAATCCAACCGAAGAGACCAATCCCGCACCCTAAGAAGAAGGGATACATAAAATAGTATCCCACACATAACCTTATGGTTCAAACAAATAAGAAGGGATGATTAGAGAGAGAGAAACACCAGAATATGGAAGAAGGAGAGAGATATAGATGATACTTCAAGGTGTTGTCCACAAATCCTAATAGAATCATGTAGAAATGGTGTGGGAAGGGGTGATAGAGATAGTGGGTAATGTGTACCCATAGAGGAAGGGGGGTTGAGGTGCTATATGACACAAGGGTGAAGGGATAGGGGAAAAAATAATAGGGAGGGAAAAATTATAAAAAAATATAATGAAATATTTTTTTTACACAAAACTAGACATGGCACAATTTTTGGGAGAAATATTTACCAAATCATGTGTCAACCATGCTATCCCTACAAGGAAAGTATGGGAAACCCACATGGTTACCCCTAGGTAGTCGCACTGTTGAGATAACCATGCTCAAGCCATGGAAATCGACATTGTCATGATGATAGACCCCCCATGCATAGTCATTTCACAGTTACTCTTAATTGTTTGCAAACCATAAACATACCTACATATTGTAGTTTATTTTAAAATTATAAACCAAAACTATCAGTAAACCATGTAGAATTAAAATTTAATTAATAAATTAACACCACTATGAAATGATGGTAACCACACATACCCTTACTATGAATATGAGATTACCCACTTCTTATGTTTTTTTACCAAGGATACCAAGGGTTGTTTTATTTTTTATATGTTGAAATATTATATAGGGGATAATATTTTTCACAAAGAAAATACTATGTTGTATTTTATTTTTTCAAATATAATGTGAAATTCAAGTATGTATATTGTTTCCCTAGACTAATAAACTATTCAGTCATTTGGAATGTGATTGATTGTATTTAATACCAAGGTAATAATTTTAACACCAACTATGCGATACTAGAGTTAGGATATTTGTAGGAGGGGTAACTATAAGAAGTATATTGAGCATACAACCGGTTAAAATACTATCCACAATATATATAAAGTAGGTATGTAATTGATGTAGTTGAATTGTTTATTAGTGGACCTCAAATAGATTCAAGAAAGTGGGATTATATTTTATTATAGTTAGAGAAAAATTAATTTGTATAATAATTTTGTGTTCTACCCATTTCCAAAGTACATTAATATGAAGTATCATTTAATTTCGAAGATACTAAAGGATTGGCTATGAGAGATACATACTATCAATAAAATCCAAAAATCTAGAAGGCATGTTTACCAAGGATTTATTTTGGGAGTGTTTGAGGGATCATTTTTCATTATCTATACTTGAGTGACAAAAGGTGGAATGGATACACTAACTATTTATATGGATGTTGTCATGAAAAAAATTCCTATGTAGTGGAGAAATATTAAATCCGTGAAAGTAGTCTTTAAGTGATAGATTGTTCATAAATGTGTAGAATTCATAATTTTCTAATTTTATGCATTTGGAAGAAGGATATTCGGAACATGGGACTCAAACTATAAGAGGTTCATGGAATTAGGTGTTATAGAAGATTTAATTAGGATGGGATGACATGATACAAAACCATGAGTGCAAGTGGTTATGGTAGGGATTATATAGTGCAAGAGTTCTGACTGACTCTTAGATTACTATAATGAAGTTATATATAGTTTTATTGTTTTAGAGTAATTGGAGGATTTATATTAGATATGTTTAAAATAATCATAATATCATGAGATAATGACATGAATATTCCTCATAAGTCATTAGTTGAGGCAAAATTATCTATGGGAAATTATTTATGTTTGAGACCAATGGTGGGACTCCCGCAAAAATCCTAGAAAGAATTTGGATAAGCTAACTATCTAAGCCCCACTATTTAAGGGTGGGGTGGCATGTCTATATCTAAATTGAACTAAACATTGAAAAACTATATTATTATCTAATCTCATATAATTTTTCTGAATGTTATTGAAATATTTTCTTCTTCTATGAAATGAAAGGAAACATCAGTGTTCTCATATAAATGTAGGAATAAAATCCAATCCACATAAATATTTTTTTGATTGTTGTTTCATTTGGATTCATTTTATCTATATTTATTGGTGTTTTAGACTTGTTGAGTGTATATGGGTGTCAATATGGTGTGGTTACTAATGTGTGATTTGTTGGGACATACACATGAGTTTTCTGACTAATGATTGGTATAAACATGCATGTATGCTGTTCCAAGGTTCCCAACCTAATAAGTGAGTGAGTTGAATTCAAATTTTCTATGATTACACGCATTAGGAGGCCCATGGTATGCTTCTAGATAACTGAATTGAATAAATAATTTCATTATGTGCTAGTACATATAGAATTTTGTATATGAGTCAACCAAGTTGCAAAGCTTGAGCTATAGGAAGTCTCTCCCATAATCTTGCGACCTATACCCTCTTTCATAATGGAATACATGATCATGATCACCCAAAGGATCCAAAAAAAAAGGAATGATTTCTTCATAGAGGCATTTTATCAAGGGAGTATATTATTGAAGGTGTGCATATTTATATGCACAAATAAATCATGTGTGTCTGGATGTTTTAGAGTAATCCTTGATAGAATGGGTTTTTATGGGTATAAACATAGTGAAAGGAACCCAATATGGTAATTCTAGTGGATTTAACCATAATAAATGATCCTGGTAAACAAAGGGTTGTGGAATTTGTTCAATTAACAATAATTTTGTTTCTTCATAAAGTGTCCATCCCAAGGCACAATATTCACAATCATGAACCATTTTAAGGAGCCACTAATATACTTTAAGAACCTTAATTTGTGTATAACATTAGTGAGATACGTGATCATGTATGTCTCACTATAGTTGGTTATTAAAGTATATAGTTCAAAATGATGGAATCATGAGTAGCCCACCGTTAATGGTGTTAATTAGAAATGAACCACAAAGGAACATCATGAAGTGGAACCATGATGGAACCTCATAGAGAGGGATTTGTGAAAGAAATTCATGGAGGGGGAATCATCATGGAACCTCATAGAAATTTTTAACCCCATTATTCTCAATATGTTATTGGTAATTACCAATGAGATTTATTTGAATACCTGAATTAGGGAATCAATTTACAAATTATGAGTATCTTTTCAAAGAAATAGCTCAAAGATATAGAAAATTGATGATTGAGTTGTCATTTCATGAAAGGTATAGTGGATTTTTTATAGTCACTATCTCTTAAATAATCTACCTGGAGTATGCATTTGAAGAAGTATGCGACTTCATAAGTGTATTCCACCATGGAAGAGGAGAATTATCATAAGACAAATAATGTCTTCCAATAAGGGGGTCATATGAGCTTGATAGAACTGTTTTATCTTGATGAAAATGATCGAATTACCCAAAGGAAAATCAGTGTTTGGATGGACTCTCATGAGTAAAAATAAATCTTGATATTGTGAAAGAAACATGAATACATAGAGGAACTATGAACATTTAGATGAACCATTAATGTTTGGAAAAATTGGGCATGCATGAAGGAACCATGCATCGGTAAATAATCCAAACATGTATGAAGGAACCGTTGTACATCACTACAAATGAACTCCAGTCATAAAGACTCTATGTGATCATAAATGAATTTATATTAGAAAAGTGTTGAGATAATATGTTTTTCTGATTAAATATCTATTTCAATTTGTTTTGAAAATCACAAACACTTTATCTTACGGAATATTATATTTACCTAAGGATTTTTTTCATAATGAAAATTTACCTTCTCATACAAAATTTTTAACCTCACCTATGTTTTCATTATTAATTTTAGAGACTCTCTAAATATAAATCATTTTATTAACATGTCAAAATTTGGTTTCATATCTTAAAAACTTGGAATCTTATAATTCCATGGTATAGAGTATTCTTCTTTCAAGTTCCGAATTTTCTAAAATCCAGAATATGAATTCTTTGAAATTCAGATTTTGAATTCCCTAAGATTAAGACTCAGAATTCTATGTCATTCACACTAAGAATTATTTGAGTTTTACACTACAAATTCTCTAAAATTTAGATTCCAAATTCTCATAAATTTAGACTCCAAATTCTATGTAATTCAGACTACGAATTCTCTGAAATTAAATCTCTAAATTCCACGAAATTAAGACTCTGAATTATATAAAATTTAGACATTGAATTCCTAAAAATTAAGACACTAAATTCCTTATAATTCACACTCTAAATTCCATACAATTTATACTTCGACTTACTAAGAATATAGAATGAGAATTCATCAAAATTATGAATCTAAATTCCTCATAATTTAGACTCTGAATTCCTCAGAATTTATCCACCAAATTCCTTAGAATTTAGATTCTGAATTCATTGGAATTTAAAATCTAGAATCTAGAGTCTTTATATTTAAGATTCTGAATTCTTTGTAAAACAGAATCCAAATATCCATGTCTTATAGAATCCGAATGTTTATTTTATTAGTCTCTAAATTATATTTTTACTTAGACTCCAAAAAATATAATTGGTTAAGTAACTTCATTTTCTTTACAGTTGTTATAAAATGATTTTGTACAATCTATTTCTAACGAACTGTTATTTGAGTGACATGTGTATAGGCCCCATCAAGATTGAAGAGAAAATATGACAATTGAAGGAGGGATCTGATCGTTGGAAGAGTTCCTATAAATAGGATCTCATTTGAACGAGCTCAATACAATTTCCATCGCTCTAGAGATTGCATGCTACTAAAGTGATTTCTATAGAGAGATACTCTCATGATTTCTACGGTTCTGAACATCTTGTTCAGATAGCTTCATGCAACTCCGATTATTGCTTAGTACAATAGATGGATTCCATGGATAGAAAGATAGAGGTTCCAACTACCTTAACGTTTTAGGACATACTAGGATAAGAAGACATTGTATGAGACTACCTTAAAGTTTGAGTGCTTGCGGGGATATGAAGATAGATTCTTATATTCCTATCGAGGTAATACCCTGGTGTGGGAATGATAGACTTTTATAAATGTATAAATCAAGGGACCTTTATCCAGAGTTGTTGGATATCCTACTCTTTGGGTTAAATGATTTTATACTTGTTACTTGTTTTGTTTCATGTATATTTCCATTTCATTTTGATAACAGAAGAAATTATAACCTTCTTATACTTTCTTGTACTTTTTTATACTCTGATAAGTAAGAATATATATAGGATTTAAGGTAGAATATTTTCCTTGTAAACATTCCTTAAGTTTCATTTCTGAAACCATATTTTTAGAACATAACAAGTTTGTGTAGTATAGCTATTAGAGTTCTTGTGAATTTACCTTGTTGAACTTTGTTAAAAATAGTTTTTCCTTAATCTTAAAAATGAATGTTTTTAAACTTACAAATCATCCACCTCTTGTAATTGAGCATCTAATTTTTTATTTTGATCCTACAATTGGTATGAGAGTATGTATCTGAAATACTTATATTAACATATAAGTTTTCTTGCTCAAGTTTTCATTATTCTATATTTTTATTGCTTAACTTTTCTTGCTTAAGTTTTGATTAGAGAGTATTATCTTTGATTAAAAACATTTTCTTTTAAAAAAAATTTGGGAAGATATTTTATTATTGAATGGATGGAATGAATGAATATTTTATTAAAAATCTAAATACTACTAGACCACCTATATTTGATGGTAATGATTTTGATTATTGGAGAGATCGTATGTAGACTTTTTTTATTAATAATGAAGTGGAAAATTTAGTCATTCTTACTGGAGATTACAAGATTCTGAAAAAGGAAGTCAAAACCTTTACCAATCAAGAGAAATCAAAATATCAACTAAACAATAAGGTACATAAAACTTTGTTGTATTCCATGACGGAGAATATATATAGTTATATTTCTTCATGTGAAGTAGAAAATTGTATTTGGGAGAAACATGAAGTTAAACATTTTGGTACATCAAAAGTAATAGAGAATAGTTATTGATGAGAATAGGAAATATCTCAAATCACACTTGATGAACCTTTTAGAAATCATATTTAATATGAGACTAGAATGAAAATATATGCTGATATGAATAAAAAGAATAATGGAAATTGATGTGTAGGTTTTACTAATACTAAATCCAAGACTCTTGAAAGGGTTACAAGACCCAAGTCGAAGAAAGTTACTAATTTATCTGAATCTAGTGAAAGTGAACATTCTGAGAGTGAGCTAGAAAGTTTTTCTCGAAGGATGAAAAAGATAGATGGAAATAAGGACTTTTAGTATAGATATTAGAAGAAATAATTAAAGGTAAAGAAATATTTGGATGTCAATTTTAGTGAAGGCATTAGATCAGGGAATATAAGGACAGATTGTCCAATGCTTAAAAGAAAATATAGGAAGGAGAAGAATTATAAGATAAATAGAAAGATGTATTACAAGAATAAGGCTATAAAAATCTTGAAGGATAATGACACCTGCAGTGCCAGTGGTGGTAACTCTTTAGATGAATCCTCAGATTACAAATCTTATAGTCAAAAGATTCTTGGTATACTAGCCAAAATACCCATTGAAAATCATTGTCTAATGGCCAAGGTACAAAATGACGAATCCATCATCAATGTATCATTGAATGAAAACTATACTGATGATAAATATTATGAATATTCAAATGTTGAATCCTCCTCATTAGAAGATAATACTTTTCCTTCCTATTAAGATGTTTCTAGGTTTTCTAAGCATCTAGAAAATGAAAATTCTAAACTCAAGAAAAATCATGACAAAAAAAAATTCAAGATTATCTGTTTTAACCAAATAAGTATTAGATATTTCTAAAGATCATGATATGGAAACATTTAATTTTAAAAGTATTTCAAAAATACCTTGAGGAAGTTAATTCTAAGAAGGATAAACTTTCTAAGGATCTTTAAAATGTAATTTCGAAGAAAAATATTGTAGAGGTTAACTCTAGTGATAAAAATAATTTTTTTGAGTATAATAACATCGTTATTAAAATAAATTAAGAAATATTTTCCTTAATTAAATGACTGTCAATCATTACCTCTGGTAAGGAAAAGTTTAACAAGATATATTCCCAAATTCATCCGTTAAGAAGTTTTTCTGGTTTTGGTTATACCTATTCTAAACCAGTTTTTATTAATAACTATTTTGTTCCCCAAAGTGCTCCATTTTGCACTAAATGTTACTATGGTGGAAATTGGGAAAAAAATAGTTTGTTAAACAAAAATCATTCTTTAGGTTTTCATAAAGATTGTTTTTTAAGAAAATGTGGAATTATAAATGTTTACTTTCTGAAATTTCCGAATCCAAGAAAGATTAGATTCTGAAATTCTAAATATTTTATTTTCAGGAAAACAACGAAAGTACCAAAAAAATACATTGTACACCGATAGTGGATAATCCCTACATATGAATAGTAACAAAAACTTATTTGAAAAGATTATAAATAAAATAAGAGGAATTGTAACTTTCAAAGATAATTCTCAGGAAGAAATTGTTGGTATAGGAAACATTGTTTTTCTAGGAAAAACATTGATTTAAAATATTTTATTTGTTAAAGTCTTAAGCACAATCTCATTAGCATAATTCAATTATGTGATGAATGTTACCTTGTGAATTTTAGGAATGATAAGTACATAGTACACAATTCCAATGATGATTTTATTCTTTATAAACATACGCTAGAGAATTTATACACACTTAAATTAGAAGAACATAGGATCCAAAATCTACTTTTCCATAGTGCAATAGAAGATCAATATAAGTTATTTCATAGAAGGGTAGAACACTATAACATTAGGAACCTATGAAAAATTTCAATGAAAAGACTTATTAATGATGTACTAGAGCATATATTTGATTCTTAAAATGTTTGTGATACTTTTCAATTTGAAAAGAAACATAAATAATGTTTTAAATCAATCAGTGAAGTCTCAACTTCTGATACGTTATAGTCAGTGTATATGGATCGTTTTGGTCCAACAGAAACTGGAAGTATTGGAGGAAAATATTATATATTTGTTTTAGTTTATGATTATACTTGATTTACATGGGTATATTTTCTATCAAAGAAATATGAAGCTTTTTTATTTTTAAAATTTTTAGACCCATGTTAAAAAAATGAGAAAAACCTTTCATTGATAACTTTTCGAAGTTATCATTTAGGTGAATTTAAATATTCATATAGTGAAATTTTTTGTAGTAAAAAAGAATTACTCATAACTTATCATCTCCATGAATTCATCAACAGAATGGTGTTGTTGAAAGAAGAAATCAGATTCTTCAAGAGATAACTAGAACCATGTTGATTGAATCTTATAGAGATAAAAACTTATGGTATGAAGATGTAAATAATTCTTTCTACACTATATATAGTGTTTTGATTAGACCTTTTCTTAACAAAACCCCTTACGAATTATGGAATGGTAGAAAACCTATACTTTCATACTTGAAGGTATTTGGTTGCAAATTATTCATTCTGAATACAAAAGATAATTTAAATAAATTCATACCCAAATCTGATGAAGTAGTTTTCCTAGGATACTCCACATCTTATAAGGATTATAGAGTTTCTAATAAAAATACTAGTAATGTTGAAGAAACCTTACATGTTATGTTTGATGAAATAAATCCTTTTGTTTTTAAAAAACCCCAACCAAAATCTTCAAATGCGTTTTCAAAAACTGATTTTCAACCCGTGATAGAAGATCCTTCTGACAAGGAAAATGCTGAAGAGAATTTTTTTGAATCATTTAACCCGGAATATTTTCTACCATACGTTGATGAAAAAGTTTTAAAAAACCCAAATAAGTCATTTCCTAAGAACCATCATAGTGACAGTATCATTGGTGATGTAAATCAACATGTAAGGACTAGAGGTTCCTTAAGAAATAAATTAGAACATCTAGAATTACTTTCCCAATTAGAACAAAAAAGAACTGATGAAGCTTTAGGTGATGTTGATTAGAATAAATCTATGCAAGATCAGCTAAATGAATTTCAAAAGAACAAAGTCTAGACCATCGTTGAAAAAGCTATGGAAAATTCTATTATTGGAGTAAAATGGGGCTTAAAAAATAAGTGTGATGATAATGGATCATAGTGATAAATAAAGATAGATTAGTTGTTAAAGTCTATAATCAACAAGAAGGAATAAAATATGAAGAAACCTATTCTTTAGTAGCTAGACTTGAATCTATTCACATTTTACTTTCCTGTGCTGAAATATTCAATTTTAAACATTTTCAAATGGATGATAAATGTTATTTACTAAACATATATGTTCAATAGGAAGTCTTTGTTGAACAAACTCCTTGTTTTAAAGACAAAAAACATCCTGAACATGTTTTCAAACTTACCAAATATTTATATGGACTTAAATAATCCCCTAGAGCCTGGTATAATAGACATACAAGATTTTTGTTACAAAACAATTATGTTAAGGCAATTACTGATCCAACCCTTTTTATAAATAAATAAAACAAAATTGTTTTGATTGTTAAAATTTCTTTTTATGACATTATATTTGGTTCATCTTAGAAATATTTAACCGATTCATTTGAAAAACTAATGCAATCTAAGTTTGAAATTAGCACGATGGGTGGGTTAACATTTTTCCTAAGAATTCAAATTTAACAAAAAATATAAATAACTTATATATCTCAACATAATTATATTAAATATCTCCTTAAAAAGTATGTATGCGAAAACACTAAACATATAAGCACTCAAATTAGTACCAAAAATTCTCTTGAACTAGATGAAGCTGGGAAACCAATAAATCAAACATTATTTAGAGGTATGATAGGAAGTTTACTATACTTGACAACAAGTCATCCAGACTTACTTAATTTTTTTAGTATTTTTATATGAAAGATACCAATTCAATACTAAGAAATTTTATTTAAAAGAGGTGAAATGAAATTTTCTCAATTTAAAGGTAACCATGTATTTAAGACTCTTTTATACTTTTGGAAATGATGTTGTTTTAAAAAAATCGAATTCTAATTTTTGTGGATGTAGAATGGATACGAAAAGTACATTAGGAACTTGTCATTTATTAAGAGAATCATTATTTTCATGGTCATACAAAAAGCAACACTCAATTTCTCTTTCCACTGCTAAAGCTGAATATGTAGTAGTTGGAAGTTATTATGCTCAATTGTTGTGGATGCAACACACACTCACATACTATGACACGAGCTTTACCAAAATGAAGATATTGTGTGATGAAACTAGTTTCATTTTCTTAAGACAAAAACCTACACATCACCCTCGTGGAAAGCACATAGATATTAGGCATCACATTATTAGGTACCACACACTAAAAAGCGATATCATTCTTCAATTTATTGGAACGCAAGATCAACTTGATGATAATTTTACAAAATCCTTACTCTATGATAGATTTGAATACATTAAACAGAAGTTATGAATGATAACCATAAGTTAATATTCTCTATTAACTTTTTTTGAAACCTATCTCCTTAAATTAAGAAAATTATTTTTATAGGGGTAGTACATTTGGTTGTTTATTAAAATTATATTTGTAATCATATTTTTCGTAATAAAAATTTTGTTAGATAAGTTTTCATTGTTAACCAAATTAATCTATTTTAGCCAAAAAAAATTTGGATGTCAAATTCTAGAACTCCAATTTTTATGTTTCAAAAATTTCCTTTCCATGGAAAAATTTCGAAATCTAAAAAAGTTTCCTTCCCTAAAATATTTTTTCAGAATCTAAAGATATTCAAGAATAATTATCCTCATTAATGATAATTTTCCTAGTAATCTAGAAGGCGTGTTTCCATTATTAAATGTTCATTATCAACTTTTTACATGTTGGTATTTTCTTCTTATTTCAATAAAAAAAATTAGATTCACATTCCTCAAATCTGATTTTTTCTCTTAAAAACCTCAAAAGATTGGAACATACAAAAATCATTCTTTGACTATCATCCTAACTGTTACATCAATTTGATTTTTCTTCAACCATTGGATCAATCTATGAATATGAACCATTTCCTCACCACCTATATAAAGGGCCCCTAATGGTTTCCCTGCATCGGTTTTCAATCTCTTGCATGCCGAAGCTCTGCCGCTCTTCTTAAGATTTGTTCCAAATTTTCTTGTTTGCTCAAATATGAATGTATTTGGGAATCCCCACAGAAGAAAATGTCATTAGTTATGAAATTTGTTTAATGAAATATCTATAGAGAGAAGGTATTATATTCTATGTTCTTTTCTACGTATGATTCACTTATTTGTAAGAATATCAATATGAATAGATGGGAGAGTCTATGTGTATCCAAACCAAAGGCACAAGATTTTGTGTATCTAGAGTTGCTGATAGAATTTTATGAGTATTTATGTTTTTTTAATGAAGGAGGGAAAGATAAATTTTCTTTGAGTTACGGTAAAACTTATTCACTTTCCTTTAGATTGCATGTAGGCATTATAAGAATTCTGTATGATGGTGAAGCCATTTATTGCACCCAAAAGCTACTAGATATATCAAGAACTTTTGATAAGGATAAGGATTTAGAGTGACTTGGTTTGATAAAAGAAAAGACTCTAATGATTAATTATCTCTATTCAAATTTCCAGATTCAAGAGTTATGAGTTTAGGGATTTCTCATTCTGAGAAAAGGAGATTAGGATACGCTGAAGAATAGTGAAATTTATGTTTTGGATTTTCTAGTGAATCTCAGAATGATTAATCTAGTGATATATGCCCTTCTTACAATAATGAATTTTAAGAATGGGACTTTAAAATCAAAGATCATTATGTATCCAATTATTATTTCCAAGATCATTGTCATTTTTCTAGATTCATTCAAAATCCCATGCAGTTCTAAGCCAATAAATTTTAGGGTTATGTTGATGAGTGATGATACACGTAGAATGATGAAGGATTGCTTTAACAACAAGTCCTAAGAGTTTTATGAATTATCTGAAAGTGACATATAAGCCTTATCCAAGAAGCCGAAAGTGGCTGAGACATCCAAGAAGTGTCTAAGGATGAGAAAGATGAAAGAATCAGAAGCCAAGAAAAAAACTATAATAGTTTAAGAAACCCAAACTGCACCCCAAAAATGTAAGAACAAAAATACCTATCTAGATGAAGTCATTACTAAGTGGAGAGAATATAAAAATAATAAGAAAGAAGGAGATCCTAACTTTGGATTGGACCCTTCTGAGGCAAAATCATTAATGATTAATCCTGGTGAGATATATGAGAAGCACGAAAAATATAAGAATCAAAAGAAGAAAATATCAGAAGTTGAGATTGTTCAATCTCTTCTCAAGGATACTGAGGATGCTTCTGAGCAGATGCAGGTACCAGAATCATTTTTACAAGAATCACTTCTAGTGAATCTAAGAAAGAAAATGGTTATTCAGGAACCTGATGAATAAGAATAGATTGTGCAGGAAGTAGAAGTGGAATGAGTAGAATAGGAAGGAAGTGATGACACTGATGATATGATAAGGCAAGTTAAAGAATAGCACGAGAAGGAGAGTACTTCTGAGAAATTTTCTATCAGGACATCCTAGGATGAATATTCTAAACATTATTCCCCATGAAAAATTGATAAAGGTCAGGCAGAAATAAAAAAAAACTTCAGATGATGGATGTAGGTACCATGATTTTGTACAAAAAACAGACCTAGTGGCAGATGCTGAAAAAGAAAATGTTTTAGAAAGATAAGATAGTCCAACTATCAGATAGTGAAAATTAATCACCAAAGATTGTTGAGATCATAACGATAGTTTATAAAGGAAAATAAGTGTTAGCTGATACACCTAAAAATGTTTTGGTGTCTAAGAAATATGTTGGTGGATATTCAAAAAGAAATACTGATGATATTGAGAAAAAAATCCTCTCCAACAAGAGAATCTGATTCAGAATCATATTCTATGGGTCATGATTTTGTGGTCCAATCTTTGATGAATTTTTTTGATATAATTCCTCTATTACCAAGTATTATCTTGAGATGTTAGATGTTTTATCATTCATTTAATCATAAATTGTATTTTTTCCAGGCATATGGACAAATTCATTAGGCTTGAGCCCAATTTTAAATTATTCTACATCGGGTATGATGCTCACATGAGGTCGTGCAAAGAAATTACTAAGTGGTCCAAGAAGAAAATTGAAGAGTTTAGAATCATTGATAAATTTCATGATAATATGAAGGATGATTTTAATAATAAAGATAAGAAGATCAAGGATCTTACTACATGTTTCAATGAGAAGATCAATCTTGAACAAATAGCTCCGAAGTAGAAAGATAAGTATCTAAATGGGAAATCTAATTTAGTTTCTTTGAATCTAAAAAGTGAAAGAGATATTAGAATTGAGTTCAAAGAAATTCTCGGTAAGTAATAATAGCTTTTGAAATCATAGGAAGAAATTCGTAAGGCTCAATAATAAAATATCAAAGCTCTAGAAAAGAAAAATGAAGATTAAGATCAAATGCTTATACATTTTGAAGAGGATCAAAAGTATCTTAAAAAGCTGAATACCATTGTCAAGAAGCTTATTCTGAAGTAAAAAAGAAGGCTTATTTTTTCCTTAACACTGAGATTTTTTTGTATTACCTTCCTTGTACAAATATTACCAATCATAATAATAATTTTAGTTGTTCTTTATATGTTTTGTTGTATAGTACTAATATTTCAGGTACTATATTTTTTTTCCATTCACTCTGTTCCTTTTTGAAAATCGCAAAAGGGGAGAATGGAATGATTAAAAATGAATTCTATGTAAAGAAGAGAATTCCCTAAGTAAGGGGGGTCTATCTAAAGAAGAGTTTTATGTAAGAATATTTCCTTATGAAATAAAAATAAAAAAATCTTTAAGGATGTTAAGAAAAAAATCCTTAGGGATTTCAAAACATAAGAGGAAGTTAGTCATATTTACCATGATTCATAAGTAAAGGGAGATACGTTTTTATTTTAAGTCCATAAAGTAAAAATCAGATTCGTTATATTCTTTTTTCAAAAGGATTTTTTGTCCTTTCCCATAATGGGGTGATTGTTGACTCAATAAGGATTCCTTATGAATTTTCCATTCCTCTATGTTTTTAAAATCACAAACACGTTTTCAGAAGACAAAATATATTTTCCCAAAGGATTATTTTCTTAAGGAAAATTTTCCTACTCTAAGGAAATATTTAACCTTACCTATTGTTTCATTGTTCATTTTATAGTCTCTCTAAATCTTAATCAATTAATTACTAAGTCAAAATTCGGTTTCATATCATAAAACATATGAATATTATAATTACATGGATATAGAGTATTCTATTTTCAGGTTCCAAATTATCTAAAATTTAGACTCTGAATTCCATGAAATTTAGATTCCAAATTCTTATAAATTCAGACATTGAATTATCTGAAATTCCGACACTGAATTCTCTAAAATTTAGTCTCCAAATTATTTGAAATTAAAATTCCGAATTCTCTAAAATTCAGACGCCAAAATTCTATAAAATTTAGACTCCAAATTCTCTGAATTTCTTACTCTGGATTCATTGAAATTCAGACTCCGAATTCTCTGAAATTCAGACTCTGAATTCTCTGAAATTTAGACTCTAAATTACATATAATATAGACTCTGAATTCCTTAAATTTGGACTCCCAATTCCTCATAATTCAAACTCTAAATTCCTTATCATTCAGACGTCTAATTATTTAGAATATGGTATCCAAATTCCTTACAATTCCAAATCCAAATTCCTCAGAATTCAGATTACGAATTCCCCAGAATTTAGACTCTGAATTCCTCAGAATTTAGATTCCAAATTCACTAGAATTGAGATTCTGAATTCACTAGAATTCAGACTTCGGAATCTTTAGATTTTAGATTTTGAATTCTTTTTAAAATAGAATCTGAATATCCATGACTTAGAAAATCTGAATGTATATTTGGTTAGACTCCAAAAAATAGAAGATATTAAGCAACATCATTTTCCTTTACACTTATTATAAAACAACATTGTATAATCTATTTCTAACTAACTATTTTTTTTGTGACATGTGCATAGGTCCCCCCAAGTTTTAATGAAAAATATGAACGTTGGAGGAGGGAGATGACCATTGGAAGAGTGACTATAAATAAGAACTCATTTGAACGTGCTCAATACAACCTCCATCACTCCAGAGATTGTATTCTGCTAAAGTGAATTCTAGAGAGAGAGAATCTCATGCTTTGTGATGTTCTGAAAGTCTTGTTTAGATAGCTTCATGTGTCTCGGATTTTTGTTGAGTACAATTGAGGGCTTTTGAGGATAGGAAGACAGAGGTTCCGACTACCAAAAAGTTTCAGGGATTGCAGGGATATCAAGAAATATTTAATATTCATATCAAGGGCTTACCCTGGTCGGGGTATGATTGACATTCTTGAAATTATAAATCAGGGGACCTTTATCCATGTTTTCCGGATACCCTACTCTTGGTGTTAAATGATTTCATACATGTCACTTGTTTTGTTTCAAGTTTATTTTCCTACATTTTGATAAATAAATAAATTAAAACATTCTTATACGTTATTATGCTTTTATATAATATAATATGTAAGATTATATAAGATTTAAGGTAGAATCCTTTCCTTTTAAACATTCCTTCTATTCCATTTCTGGAACTATATTTCAAGAACATAGCAAGCTTGTGTTGTAGAACAAAACGAGGTCTTGTGAATGTACCTTGTTTAACTTTGTTAAACATAGTTTTACCTTAATGATAAAAATGAATGTTTTTAAGCTTACAATTCACCCCCTATTGTGATTGAGCATCTACATTCGTATTTCGATCATACAAAAATGATAATTATATTGAGATATAAATTTCTACATTTTATCCAATGTGATTACTTATGAACACTCTTAAATTCATCACTAGAATAATAGTGGTGTTAAAAAATCCCCCTTTTTAAATTTTTTCTAATCATCATGAAATGTAGAAATCTTTGAGGAAGATAGGTAGCCTAAATAAAATCTACCCTACGAATACAAGTGGGATTTCTATTATAAATAGGTGATTGAGACCCCCATGTTATGAAAAATTTGGATGATTTAACATTATATCATTTTTTAATGATTCTCATTATGAAAAAATCTATTTAAAAAATGATTATTATTTATAAATAGTTCTCCTCATGATTAGTTTTCCAAACATTATAACAAAATTCTTGAATAAAAATATTTGTGATGAACATGAGGAATCCACATAATTCTTTTATGAAGTGTTCTCTTTGATAATTCCTAAACGAGACCTCATATTCATATCAATGTTAAGTGATGATGTGAGTTCTACATGATCACATACCGCCTATGTAAAATCATTTCCTAGTATATTTTTAGGTTTTATACATCTTGATATATCCTATATCTTAATTTTCATATTTTCTTATAGATAAAACCTCTATAAAAGGAATCTCAAGCTTCATGTTAGAGGAGAATAAATGCTCAATGGTATTAAAGCTAGATAAAGCTAGCATATCTTTGTAAATCATTAATTTCATTCAAAATTAATGGGATTTGACTTGAAAGATTACCTTGTATTGTGTAGAATATTATTATATGGGTTCATTCTTCTGAGTAGAAAACATATTCATATAACAAAGAAAAGGGATAAAAAATTATCTTGATACGACACAATCATGAATTAGATAGAGCTGATATCTCGATGAGAATATGATTTATTATGGAGGTCAACCACTCAGAGGGATAAGTTCTTGGATATACCCATGAATCTAGATGAAAGGAATAATTTCAATGCTCAATGTCCAAAAATACTCATCTATCATAGAGAAAACTACTAACTAGAGATTTGGTAGTATTTTGAGCTGGGAACTTCACCCAATAGGTTCTATGAAGTTCTATAGTTTTTTAAATTATTATTCCATAACAATGGATCTATAATACATGAATTTATTAGTATATGGAGTGTAGACAAAAATACCTTTCATCTGGTATATAGAGGGGCTAGGATTATATATGTGAGGATCTATTCATTTAAACTAATGGCCCCATCACCATTTGTGCAGAATTTTTCATAATATAGAATAATAAAGAGCTATAAAAAAGAGGCATATAACCTTGTCAACCCATAAGACTCATGGTATCCAAGGTGTGTAGTGGATAACACAGGAGGAAGGTTGTTATATTGAGTGGGATTTGGTGGTCACCCATCGAGTTGACTGGTTAGAATGCTAGAAGACTTTCATTGTAATGATACACAATGGATACCACATTCAAGTGAAAGGGTCACACTCTAGGGAAAGGTTTTTGATTATTATTATGGTTTTATTTCTAGAAAGTGGTAAATGAATTAACCCAGAAGTTCCAATATTATCATATTCTTAATTATAGTTTAGAAATTTATAAAATAGGAAGGCTTCGTTTTGGCTTGTAGGTAGCTTCTAGGTCTTGTGGGGTTAGATGGAAACCTACACGGGGGGTTATAAAATCACCATAAAACAATCCAATAACTAATGAATAATTCATGCATTACCTCAAATGTCTATGTGAAGTTAGTCTATGCTCATTGAATAATCTTGATATGAGTAACATGAAAAATGGATACAACAAGTTTTTATTTTAATTTTAAAATGTCCTAACTGGATCCATCATTGAAAATGATTCTAACAACCATGAAGTGTTTGAATATATCAGAACATTAACATAGGGTAGATTGGAAAAATAAATTTACAATGAGATAATATTTGATTGAAATGGGTCTTATTGATTTGGGGAAGAGTTTAGATACATGTAGAAAAATTTTACCGCTCCTCCACAGTGTTTTCAATCTAAATGACATCCCATGATGGAACATAAATTTTAGTGGATGTTGATCTAGGAGGACACACGTATATGAGTAAATCTATGTAACACCGTAGTAATTTTCTTAATAATTTTAAATAATTTAAAATTAGGTCTTTAAATTAATAATAATACTTATAAATAATTATAATTTACAGCTTCCAAATTAATTAATGTTATAAAAAATAATATTTTACGTATTATGTTTGTGTAAAAGAATATTTAAATATGACGATATGTATTTGACTATTTTTTAAAAACTCATTTGTATCAATACATTATTTAATTAAATATATATATTTACTATTATAATTTTTTTTATAAATACTACTTTATGTTATGAATATATTCACTATTAATGTCACACCCTAATATTTTATGGTATATTTCTCCATAAATAATTTCAATTCATTAGATACCTTATATGCACAAAACCCTTAGTCTCTAAAAAACAACACTTTTTGATAGTTATAACCATGCCATGAAACATAATTTTTCCTCTTCTGTAATTTAAATTTCGATAAACTAATATTACGTTTTTTAGAGTCTAATACGTTTACCTTAATTTTTTGGTTAATAGTAACTTGAACCTTATGAATAGTAATATACCCTTATGAATAGTAATATAACCTTGTGAATAATAATTTTATCCTTATGAATTTTCTTGAACCGTATAAATAGTAAACTCACCATTAACGTATAAATAAAATTTAGGCACCTTATAAATTAGGGTGAATGTTTTAAAAATATATAATAAAGTGTTGGTATTTTTGTGAGTAATAAATATTTATTTATAATTTAAAATTAATAAATTAATTTATAATAAAATTAATTTCAATAAAATTTATTCATAAATAAATATTTTGTTGTCCTATGATTTTAGGATAATCTTATGAGACATCAGTTAATTTTTTGAAAGTATTATAAAATCAGTTATAAAAATAAAATCTGAAATTTTCAAGTAAATAATAATTTTATTTAAAAATAAAATTGAAAATATTTAGAAAATTATTTTTTTAAAATGGATTCCATTTTTTTAATTCTACACATGAAAAAATTGTTATGGTAAATTTTTTTTATTGTACTAAAATACTTGAATTTTGGGTGAATAGTGAACTTTGATAATTTATGAAATATGCTAAATAAATGAATTTTGCATCATACTTTAGTCATGGATGATGTATATTTCCATTTTTGTGTCCTAAAATAAACATATTTATATTTTATTCATAATAATAAATACTATTCATCATCTTGAGCCAAACTAATAAAATAGTGATTAAAATAATGAAAAAACCCACCTCTCCTCCACTATAAAAACCACCACCCACTCCCTCTTTTCATCACTCCTATAAGCCTTGAAGATTACCAATTTTATACAAAATTAATCTTCCCTAGTCCCTGCCTACCTCCAGGAGCCCTTTGACTTTCCAAAATACCAGAACCCCTTCTCTTAAAGAGGTTATCAGGGAGGATATTTCAAGAGGTAAACCCTCTCCCATTTTCTTTTAATTTCATTTTCAATTTGTTTTATATTCTTAGATTTTCCTCACCTCATATGTCAAAATGACCACAGTATCATTTTTATACTATAATTATATCATGTTAATGTAAGATACATCATAAATATATTTACTCTATCTCTTTTATTATAAAAACGAAATCATGGTACATCAGGTGCCAATTTAAAACCTCTATGGGAGATGAAACATCACTTTTCATTTTAACCTTCAAGTATGGTCATGAAACAATTTTATGGTTCAAAAATATTATAAAATAATTATTATATCTTATTTATTTATTATGGAACCATAATTTTTAACATGATACTAAATAATATAACAAAACTAGTTCACTGTGGTTGAAAAATCATCGTAAAAATCAAAACGATTATCACTAAATGACTTATCTAATGATTCATCCTCATACCATGTAACCATATGATATATATAAACTTTTACAATTATTTATTTTCATTAATAATATATAAATTAAATCCTATAGAATTATTTCTATTCTATACGATCTTCTATACTTATAATCATGCGATCCTATCACGAATATCAAGAAATGAATACTCTAGAATGACTAAATTCAATATTATATTAATCAAAAGGCCACAAATGAACTTAATAAAATTATATTAAATTATATAAATTCCTAAAAGGTTCTTAATTAAATTATTAATTGGTCTATCTTTTAATTGATGAACCTTAAGGTCTAGAGGAAAATACATTCAAACATAAGGTAAGAGTTTCTCATCTCACATCCATTTTTGTGAGATATTCCATCTTCGCCAATATTTCTTATGTATGGTGAATTTATAGTGAACATTGATGTATTGTAACGGCCCGAAATTTTGAATAAATCTTGTTCCCTAATTTCATGTGTTATTTTATTTTATTTTTATACTCAACAAAAATGTTTTATTTGATAAACATGATTATAATTAAAATGAGACCAGTGGGTTTTGACTGTTATATGACCATCGGTCAATATGACCACTGTGAACAAAATGTTTTGATTATTGTCACCAAATATAAGTAATCTTGGTTAACTATTATAGAAAGAAGATTTGATGGCCTCACCTAGTAGTCTTGGACCGATCGAAGCCCATCTAACAGAGCTTGGGAAGGAGGTAGCACCATTGGGCTTTTCTCTGGACCAAATCCAAGCTGAACTTCATCATGTGAAGCTAGAACAGAATCGTCTTCGCGAGAAGTTCAAACTGATAGAAATTACTACTCGGGCAATGCTGACTGAGCCGCCCCAAGATTCTATCACCCTAGCACACCTTACTCTTAGGTCCTATGCTGGTATTATAAGGGGCTATGTAATGAGACCATAAGTTCCTTGTGTAATCCTTGTTTTAAATAAAAATTGGTATTTCTTATTATGATGATGTTTATGAATTTTCAAATGACTAGATAAAAATAGTATGCATATTTTTGATGAATTTTCAAAAGGATATTTTTTTAAAAAAAAATATGTTTGTGTAAACCTTAAATAATTTAAAATGTGCAATGATTCTCAAAAAATGGTCTTCTACAATTATGTCCAGTACGAAATTTAGAGTCTAATAAGATCAACATGATTTTTGATGAATAGTAAATTATGAATAGGGATTTTATGATTAGGTTTAGTAATATGACCAAATGGATTAGTAATCTCACTTAAAGAAAGTTTTAAAATAATCTAGGCACCTTGATTAAGTAATGTCATTCAATAAAATTGTTAAATAACGGTTTCATAAATTATTATTCAAGTATTAGTTTTTTTCGGGTGAATAGTGTTTTTTTAATTAAAAATTTAATTAAAAATAATTAGAAAATTATATTTATAAAAAAGACCTTTTTTTTGAACTCAGAGCATAGATATTATGTTATGGTAATTTTTGGGGTTTTTTCTGAAAAAATGAATTTTCAGTGAATAGTGTTTTTATTTAAAAATAAATTTAAAAATACTTAGAAAATTATTTTTATAAAATTGAGTTCATTTTTGAAATCAGAGCATTGATATTTAGTTAAGGTGAAATTTTGGGATTTTTCTGAGAAAGATGAATTTTTCAGTGAATAGTAAAAATGCAGTTTTAGGGTTTCGGTATGTTTAATGACATCATAGTTGTGTCATGATGATTTCATGAGATATTTTAAGGGTTGGCCGGCCAAGGGTGATGAATTATTGTTGTGGGGGCCCCATGTGGCCTAACTCCATGGTAAATGCCAAGGGAGAACACATGGGTTTGAGAAAAGCACATGTGAGGTGTCCCTTGGCCATTAATGCCTTGTCCCTGCACTTTCCCTATAAATACCAAGCCCTCCTCTCATCAACTCGACTCCCCACTCTTCCCCAACGAAGTTCTGGTCTCATTACCTCCCAAGGAGTCCTCCCAAGGTGCCCCCAAGCCCTCAAGGTCCCAACCATTGAGGTTTAAGAGTTACATTTTAAGGTAAGGGATCCGACCTCGCTCTTTCATTTCAAGTAATCTCTTTTATGTCATTCCTTTTATGCTCCATGTTCTTATGTTGGAGGATGTTATTTTATACTCCTCTTACTACCCTTTTCATGTTAATATAACGAGAGATCCCCTTTTACTCTCATTATTTCGTTTTATGAAGTTTTAAGTGGCGCCGTTAGGCTGCCGAAATTTTTGTAACAGATTCTTTCTCCCTTCTCATTTTTCAAGATCTATTTTCATGTATAGTATTTCATGTTATTTTTTTTATTATGTTGGGGTATGATCTCTAAATTTATCATTCTTATCTTTTATGATCATATGATGAGAGACCCCATTTGATCGCTTCAATTCAGTATTTTGATGTTTTAAGTGGCGCCGTTTGGCTGCCGAATTTTTTAAGTGGTTCTTCACCCTTCTCGTTTTGATGTTCTACTTTCATGTCAATTCTTTCAAGTTCCTTTTTGTTATGTTGGTGTATGATCTCTATATCTATTATACTGTACTCTTATGTTCATATGATAAGAGACCCCATTTTATCTCTTCAATTCAGTATTTTGAAGTTTTATGTGGCGCCGTTAGGCTGCCGAATTTTTTAAGTGGTTCTTCACCCTTCTCGTTTTGAAGTTCTACTTTCTTGTCAATTCTTTCAAGTTCCATTTTGTTATGTTTGGGTATGATCTCTATATCTATCATACTGGACTCTTATGTTCATATGATGAGAGACCCCATTTGATCTCTTCAATTCAGTATTTTGTTGATGTTTAAGTGGCGTCGTTAGGCTGCCGAATTTTTAAGTGGTTCTTCACCATTCTCGTTTTGAAGTTCTACTCTCATGTCAATTATTTCAAGTTACTTTCTATTATGTTGGGGTATTACCTCCATAGCTATCATACTGGAATCTTATGTTCATATGATGAGAGACCCTATTTGACCTTGTCAATTCAATTTTGTTGAAGTTTAAGTGACGCTGTTAGGCTGTCGAATTCTCACAAGAGAAATATTTTTTTTCTTCCTTTCATGCTCTTCATTTCATATAGTATATTTTCAAATTTCATTACCATGTTCTTAAATCCCTTATATTTTTTCCCTCTACGGTTTGATGGGTCATTTATGAATGTTTTACCCATGTCCCCTCTCTTCTCAATGTTTTCTAAAACCTTGTAACATAGCCGTTATGCTGCAGAATTTTCGTCTCAAAATGCCTCTCTCTCTTTTCAAAAAATTATTTTATATTATAAAGCGAATACTCAAAGATATAATTTCTATAGGGGTATTCACATATATATGAAAATGTTCTATTTTAAATTCAGGGAATTACATAACTGAAACCCTCTTTCCCTTTCTGTGGGTTTAAAGTGACGTAAAGATCATGTATTTAAAGCAGTTTTTAAAATGTTATGATTATGAAATGAAACCCATTTATTTTATGCTATATGGGTTATTTATGAAATGTTTGATGATTATATATGTGGCTCACATGATAATAAAGGCAAATTTAAGGGTGCGCCCTGATAGCGCTCCAATGCATTGGGTAAAGACTTAATCTCTAGAGATGACCATTTTAACGACGCCTTGGTGAATAACCTTGGTAATTTTAACGACACCTTGGGGATGGACCTTGGTGAAACGAAACAATTGTCAATATTAAATGTTGTAGCCACATCTTCATGTTATAAAAAAAATGTTATTTTTATGTATCTCATGATTTCATTCTCATGCCTTAATGTTATTTTCATGACCTTATTGAAGTATCTCAAGTTCACATGTAAAATGTTTCTCTGGTTTCTCTTACTGGGCCTTCTGCTCACCCTTTCTTTTGATGTATGTCCCCAGGTTATGAGATGCAGTAATGAATCTATGATGAACTTGAGGAGAAGCCTTTCAAGTGTTTAAGAAGAATGTTTTTTTTTTCATTTATTATGTTCCTGGTTTCCAAGACACTAATCTTTAAAGATCCTCAGTTTTGTAAAATGTAATGAATGTTTATGTGATAAAAAGGCGGGATGCTATATGTATCATATCATTAATATATTTATTTTCATGGTATTTAATGAATCATATAATTATTATTAATTTAGATTAATATTAATCGATTGATTAGAAAGTGGTAAGGGGTTCCACCCGAACCTTTATTTTTTCCAGCAAGTTATTCCTTCACCATCCTTAACCAAATAAAATGCTTGTTTATTTTTGTGTAGACCTTATATATTATATTTTTATAGTAAAAATTCATATATTAAATCAATTTCATATTTCTTTTATGGTTATTATATGTTTTATAATATTTCCCTTCTTAATTATTCCCATTAAATAGGCCCGATTCAAGGGAACATCTTGAATTGTTACCCATTTTCAAGTGAAATATATATTATGTTTTAAGCCATTATTATTTTTTTAAAATAAAAAAATTTATCATGAAAAAATATCATGTTTAGTTTATGATTTTATGAAAGAAAACTTTCCATTCGACTTTAAAATATCATTAATATTTTCCTTAAACAGCACTAAGTTGTTTTATTTCTAAAGGTTCATTAAAAACACTTTTTACATGATTTCACTTAAATGGGACTACATTTATGCCTAAAATATTATCTAAATTTATTTCCATTTTCTTTTATTTGAGATGAATAAGCACTGACCTTGTTATTTTTCATGAAGACATACCCAATCCCTTTCAGAGATTCATCTCTAAAAATAACAAATAATTATCTACTTGAGGGAAGTGTTAGTATGGGTGCAGTAACCATTCTCTTATTCTACTCTTGGAAACCTCCTTCACATTTCTTTTTCTAGATGAACTTGAACCCTTTTTGAGTTAACTTGGTTTATGGATTATAATTTAATGAATTTTTTTCTCACAATCCTCCAATAATATCCCTCTAATCCAAGGAATCTACGAATCTCAGTTATTGTTGTAGGCTGAGGCCACTTCTGTATGAATTTTATCTTTATAGGGTCAACTGTGATTCCTTCATTGGTTACAATGTTCCCTAAGAAAGAAACTTGTTGTAACCAAAATTCACATTTGATGAACTTTACAAAAACCTTTCCACCCCTATATTTTGAAAAAAAACCTTATATGATCCCCATTCTCCCCGCGACTATTAGAATATATCAGAATATCATTAATAAAAACAACCAAAATGTTATCAAGGTAGTCTATAAAGACTCTATTAATCAAATACAAAAAAATAATAGGTGCATTAGTCAGTCTGAAGGGAATAAAAACAAACTCATAATTCCCATATCTTGATCGGAAGGAAGTTTTTTGAATATCTTCTTTATTCAACCTCAATTGATGATAACCAGATAAAAGATCAATCTTAGAAAAGAATTGAGCCTTATGAAGTTGGTCAAATAATCCATAAATTCATAGAAGAGTGTATTTCTTCATTAACATGACCCCATTTAGTTCTCTAAAATCAGTGCATAGCTGCATTGATCCATCCTTCTTCTTCACAAAGAGAACATATGAGCCCCAATGAGACACTCTTGGACGAATAAAACCCTTATACAAAATATCTTGGAGTTTATTCATTAATTTCTCCCTCTCTACATTTTACATCCTATTCGGAGTCTATGATATCATATGAGACCCTGGTACAAGTTAAATGGATAAAACTACGTCTCTTTCTGGGGGAGTTCTGTGTAACTCCTCGGGAAATAATTCAATGTATTCCTGGATGATGGGGACATTTTCTATCATTATACTCTCATTTACTTCTTCTTCTTCACTGATCAACTCTATAAAGAAGGATATAGGAGGTTATTCCAGACAAATAACAGGTTGAGATATCTATCTGTGGAAGATAACTGTTTGTTTTCCACCCAAGACTACTGATATTTCCTTACTTCTGTATTTTATCTTATAATTATACATAGAGAGACAATCCATCCCTAGTATAATGTGGAATTACAATATGGGAATGACTACTAGATTTTTGATAATATTGTGGTCACTAAATAAAATTCAAATGATTCTAAACACTGATGATTCTTGGATAATCCCAACAGAAGTCTTGACTGATAACTCTATTTTTTGAAATTCAAGGGTTAATTCTAAATTCATTGCAAACTTAGAGGAAACAAAGGAAATAAAATATTAGAATCAAAAAAAGTACTTGATAGCTTTGAGAGAACAATAAGAGTGTATGCCACAACATCATTTTTCTCTTCAACTTTAGTTGTGGTGATAGAAAAAGCATGCCTTGTTCCCTTAGCCTTTGTTGAGACTGATGGTGATTCCCCTCTACTACCCTCAAATTTGGACAGTGATTGGAAAACTGCCCAAGTTTTCCACACTTATAGTATTGGAAATCAGGTAGAGCCTGCACCATATTACCCTTATCATTAGTGTTGTAACGTTGAGGCTTCACCTCTCTATGAAAATTATGCACAATATGGCAATCTCTTCCACACTTTTAGCCACTCAAAATGAGACAGTTCCCCGAATGCTACTTCCCACATTTATTACACATGGGACGTTGCACTTTCTTGACTCCTCTTGCCTAATCAAAGCTCCTCCCTAAGATTGGATCCATTGATCTCTTCTTTTCATTGGATATATGAGACCACTGCATCTCATCGAACTCTAGTTAGACTTTCATCACACAGTACTCGATCTCCTCAAAGATATCATAGTCTCAGTTGGCTATATTCTTCTACAAATGAGATCTCAGTATACCAAAGAATCTATCAACCTTCCAATATGGATCCATGAAAGTAATAGAGGTGTAACATGAAAGCCTTGTGAAGTTTATCTTATAGCTTCCCATATATTCATTCTCCTTTTGCTTCAGCTAAAGAAATTCATTCTCCATTTTTGTTCTCATCGATCAAGGGAAATACATATTGAAGAAGATCCCTCTAAACTCTTCCCACTATATATATTCAGCCTATACTCTTGGCCTAATGTTTTAATCAGCTCCATCCCCAGATCAACATCTCCCACTAAGAAGTAAACATCCAGGGTGACCATCTCTTTCCATGAACAATGGATCACAAAAAATATCTTATCTATATAGCTGATCCAATTTTCAAAAATCAATGGGTCGGTCGTTCCACTGATTGTTGTTGGTCATTGATGCATAAAGAACTCAACAGAAATTTGTTCCATTCATGGTGATATTGTTATCACTTCTTGATTCAAGTTATTTCCCATAACTTGAGTCAGTTGGTTCATCATTCTCAAGAAAGTTTCTATTCCAGCTTCCATCGGAGGGCATTCAACACATGGTCTATTGCAGTCACTATTTTCATGGTTCCTCTTATTTCTCGCCATTTTCTAAAATAATAAAACCTTAGTTATAATGTTATTTCATTTTTGAATCTTTTAACAAAAGTATTTTATGTCTTAAAACTCCATGATTAAAAAATTACATTTATCTATAAATCCATCGTAATGATTCATAAGAAGCTTGAGATTAACCAAACATATCCCATGGAAGTATCATTCTAGGAGTGATTTAATGCTTGTTGTCATGTTCTAGGATACCCAAGCTCATTCCCAAAACTCCTTTTTGGTGTTCTCACTTTTAGGTACATTTGTGTTGGAGACACATCCACTTGTTCTAATCTAGATGGGGATTTATTTGTATAGAAACCACTTAATTAATATTTAAGAAAAATTCCAGGATGTTTTCCCATATTTAAAATTTTTTTATACGGTTCTTCCTAATGTATTAATAGCCTAATTTCCCTAAATAACTAATCTACCCTTTGATAAAAATTATGGCATACCTCATTTTTATTACAAAACTTTTCATTACATTTTACAAACATAGGGTCTTTAATGTCTAGTGTCTTGGAAATCAGGAAAAATATACATGAAAACAGAAACATTTTTCTAATTCATTTGTATGGTTTTTTAATAGGTTCATACTGAGTAAAATTACTACATCTCATAACCTGGAGACATACAATAATTAAAAGGGT
This sequence comes from Viscum album, assembly GCA_963277665.1. Lineage (NCBI taxonomy): Eukaryota > Viridiplantae > Streptophyta > Magnoliopsida > Santalales > Viscaceae > Viscum > Viscum album. The sequence continues at coordinate 1,316,267,271 of OY728119.1, read as the reverse complement.
GAGTATAAGGACCAGTAAATAAAACAAGTGAAACAATTTACATGTGAACTTGATCGATATCAATAAGAACATGTAGATAAAGGTTCATACCATAATATAAGTAACATGAAACATAACGTGAAAATGTGGCTACAAAATATAATTTAAATATTCATGAAAATTTCACCAAGGTCCATCCACAATGTGTCATAAATATTACTAAGGTTATTCACCAAGGTATCATAATGCTTGCCATCTCTAGAGATTAATTATTTACCCAATGCATTAGAGTGCTATCAGGGATCACACTTAATATGTATTTATTTTCATTTTATCCACATATATCATAATCATAAATTTCATAAATAACCTAAGGATAATAAAAGAAATGGATTTCATATCGAAACTGTGACATTTTAAAAAGTGCTTAAAAAAAGATCATTATGTCATTTATAACCCCTGGAAATGGAATAAGGGTTTTATATATGTAAATTCTAGAATAAAACATATAATTTTTATTAATTGATAAATAACCCAAGAAATGAAATTTTTTTTGTATTCACATAAATAAAATGAGAGAATTTCTTGAGAAAGAGAGAGTGATTTTGAGACGAAAATTATGGAGCATAACGACAATACAACATGGTTTTAGATAACATTAAAAAAAGAGGGGACATGGGTTACCCAATCATAAAAAACTCATAATAATGTATAAGGATAGAATAAATTTTAAATAACATCATGGTATAGTTTTTTGAATGACATACCACATGAAAAGATAACTTGAAAGAAAACAGAAAATGTGATTTCTTTTAAAAAAATTCAAAAGCCAAACATTGCCTCTTAAAAAATAAAAAACTAAATTGATGAGACCTGAAAGGTTCTCTCATCATTTGGACATAAAATGGACACAAATAAGGATATATAATAACATACCCCTACATAATAAAATGGATACTAGAAGACATAACATAAAGGAAGTCATGACAGAAAGAGGAGGGTGAAAGTTTCCCTAACTTTGAATAGTATCTTCAAAAACTCGAAGGTTGGGAGCTTGGGGGGATTAAGGGAAACTTTGGAGGACTCTTTGAGAGGTAAAAGACCATGTATTTGTGTAGGATTAAGTTGAATGAAATAAATTATGGAATTGGTTGTTATTTATAGAAAAAGTGAGGGAATATTTTATTAATTTCAAAGGACACCTAATTAGTTGTATTTGGAAAACCATGGGATTGACCACGATATTTACCCATTGTATTGGTCAACTGGGACAAGTAATAAAATATATTACTGTACACAAGTTGATCAGATATATTACATCATTATTACTTAATTAATGGTTTCATTAAACACAGTGAATCTCAAAACTGTTTTTTCACTATTAACTAAAAAACCAAACAATTTGTAAAAATATAATAAATTCACCCTATCATAATATTGATGATCTAATTTCTAAAATAATCTCCAATTTATGGAAATAATTTTCTAATTACGATTTATTTTATTTTTAAATAAAAGAACTATTTTCCCGAAAAAATACTAGTACTTAACTAATAATTTGTAAAACAATTATTTACTTATGCTATTATATCACTTCCACATTCCAGATGCCTAAATTATATTTATAATTTTTTAAGTTATATTACTATTCCATTAGTCACATTACTAATAATGAGAGTAATATTACTATTCATAATTAACTATTCAACAAAAATTCAGTTGATCTTATTAGACTTGAGATTTAATTTTGATCAAAACTGTAGAATATCATTTTTTTAAAATCATTTCACATTATTAATTATTTAAAGTATAAAAAATATTTTAAAATACAATTTTTTCAATAATTAACCAATAATATGAAACTCTTATAAATTCAACCTCTATTTATTTTGAATTTGAAATCCAAAACTTTTACCATAATAATGAGTAAATCAATTATTTATAAAAAAGAATTACACAAATTAATAAATTCCTCATTACATAGCCCCTTATAACACCTACATATGATCAAAGTGTAAGGTGTGCTATGGTGATAGAATCTTGGGCTGGCTTAGACAATATTTCCTATGTTGTGATTTCTATCATCTTTCACTTCCCCTGTAAGAAATTCCATTCAAACTTAACATGTTAGAGTTTATCTTGGGCTTGGTTATGATCTAATCCCAATGATGAAACATCCTTCACATGCATTGACTGATGGGCTTCCTATGGCCAAAGTATACTGGATGAGGCCATTGAATCTTCGTTATTTATTAATTAACCACGGTCATTTGTTTTTATAAACAATAATCATAATGTTTAGAGTATAGTTTCTAATGGTCATATTGACCAACAGTCACATAACAATAAAAACCCAATGGTCTCATTTTAATTATTCTCACTTTATTAATTACAGGATATAGTTTGGTAGAGTATAAAATAAAATAAGGAAAAAATTCATTAAACAAATATTATTCACAAGTTCAGGTCATTACATATAGGGAATAGATTGACATTTTTAGGGTCATATAGTAGACTTAATAGGCCTTGAGCCTTTTTAAAAAATAGACATAAGTTTCACATAATCAAAATATAGTGATGATTTATATGCAAGATCATGAGTTATTATCTAATCACAATTTATGGTATTCTAACTAGAAAATATTTGTGACTTTATCTTTATCAAAAAACTCAAATTTTTCCTAATCATTATGAGGTGAACTCTAAGTGATCAGAAACTCAAATTTTTCATAGGATGCCTTATTCCACTCTTCATCCCATTTAGTATTGTGTATCTTCCCTTTATATATTTAAGGGCATTAAATATAGAATATTAAGAGGTGTGGCTTAAGGTTATAAAATTTAAAAAAAATGAGGATGATTAACAAAAATAATAGGTGAGATAAATCCAACGTCAATTTCGAGGTCACAAATCATTGAACGAGGACAATTTTTCTAGGATGTTGACTGTAATTTATGGTCATGATTCTTGGACCAAATATTGCTAATGTTTAAAACCATATAGTTTTGACCATAAAAGGATGATAGATTACATTTATCGTTGTTAATGAAAAGCCTAACTTGTAGAAGGATCCCAACAATATTAAAAAACATTCATGGGTGGATGCATGTAGTTTAATGTCATGATTCTCAAATCAGTTGATCATATAGTTTGTGCTTACAAAACAATGGAAAGTTGAATCCTAAGAATATAATGTCATTTTATTGATTTTAAAATGGGAATGATGAATGATTATATAACATTGATGGTATTTTAATCCATTTTAACATATAGGTTTCATGTAATGTAAATCATAACTCAATACATTTGAATTGGGAGATGATGGGATAAAAAACATATATGGATTTCCAGTAAACACATTTTAATTGGGATTTCAACTTATATTTTTTCAAGGGTATTGATATTATAGTATATTTTACACCAAATTAAATATTCCTTTAGTTGGGAGTTCCAGATATGGAAACATGAACATCATTACCAAGCATAGGTGTCACTTTTTTCTCAATATGAATTTTATCAATACCCATGGATTTTTTTTGATTTATCCGTATAAATTAATGAAGTATACTTATAGATAAAAGTGTATTCAAAAAGGTTTTAGGTACCCTAAAGGTTATTCTACCACATATTGAAAACATTATCAAGGCCAAGGGATATAACGTGAAATTTTTCAAACATGAATATTAGAGTAAGGAAAAAAGTTCTACACTTACATTTTTGAAGACCACATGGTTTAACAATTAAATCATAGTTTTTTTCCAGTTCTATAGTGGGCCATAAAATATTTTTTCTTTATTCTATCTGTTCTTTAAAAAAAATTAATTAATGATAAAATGGTGAATTAGTGAGTATATACTCATATTTTACTAATATAACCTTTACAGGATCCCAATTTGACAAGTCTTATATCACTTTCATATTTAGGTAAAGGTTTTTTAAATTTAGAAAATTGTGGGATGAAGTTTATTATCATATAACACTGGCTAAATATTTATTGGGTTTTTGGTCACATAAATTTTATAAAATTTGAATGGGGATTAAGTTTACATATCTTTGACCAAATGTTGTTGGATTTTATTTTTTCACAAAATGAATCAATGGTTGTTGGGGTTTGGCATCAAACAATTTTATGAAAATATTTCTATAGTTTAGGTAATAAATATTTGTGTAAATTATTGATGGATTTTATTGTCTGAGATATTTTATAAATTTTTTAGATAGTCTATATAAAAAATTATGAGATACCTATGACATGAATAGAGATCCCACTACTTCTATAGACCATCATAGAGAGGGGTTGATGTAGTTTAAGGTCATAGTGATCAAACTAGTGGTTGGTGGTGTGATATGAAAACCTAGACGGGGATCAAAATATACGAGTCCCCTAACACATTTGAATAAGGAATGATAACGATATAAATCTGAACTTGAGGTATTTAAATCTGAATGATGTGATGGAACAAGTATGTAATAGATAACTGTTGACCAAAATTTTATTGAGTGATTCCATAATAATATTTTCAAATCACATGCTAATTATATTACCTCATCCTTTTGTTGAAATATTCCACTTGGTCAGTAATGACGAATATGGGTATATTATGTTCACAAAAAATTTTCTTTGGAGCCAAACTCACTCATTACCAATATCTGTGGAAGGTTTTTGATGATTCAAATTCCTAAGGAATAATATTTGGTTTTAAGTAATTCAATATTCAAGGAGTGATGTGGGAATTCCCATCCCTAATTAATCTATTTTAGAATGTTAATAGGAAATGTAGGTGGATAGAAATTTGTTGATGGGTTTGAGGTATATGTTCATGAAATAAAAATTTATCTTATGAAATATGTAATCAATCCACACATATTTATTATCAAATTTCTACACCAATAAACTATATCATATATTGAAAAGGGGGGTTTTTTGTTCTCGTATTGTTTTAGAATTAGAAAATGTTTTTAGTTTAATACTTATGATAGGGGATCTATGTTTTCTTCATGAATTGGGGGTATTTTGCTATATCATGGGTTTGAGGGTTTAAACTACAAGTAATGTACCCTTATATGGATTTAGATATCTTATAAATAGGTTAGGTTGTATAGGAAATATAACTCTATGAAATTTAAGACCTTGTGGGATATACTATTTTTCTTGTAGTTTAACGTGACTTGATAAGGACACAAGTGCCTCATAGTTTAAAGCCACATTAAAATGAATTTATATAGTTTCTCTTCCATGATATAGTTCGTGTGAAAAAAATGGTTTCATCTTTCTTTTTAAACCATAATGGAATACCCGATATGAGTCAATGGGTTTGTACACTGATATTAAGTGGGGGTTTATTGTAATATATATTTGGAACAAAAATAGATCTTATAGATATCATTAAATATCCTAAAATAAAACACATAAAACCATACATGGTATTTATAATGGTTATTTCCATATAAATCCAACTAATGTGCATGGTAGAGGAAGATGTGTGGCTCCTCTGGTGAGATATAAGGTTGAAAAATTGATGTGGATTAAAAAAATCCATCACCACTAGAAAATAACCAAATATAGAATAAGAATTTGGGGTTGTTACTTGGATGGATGGATATGAATTTACATATATTAGGAAAAATCATGAATCTATCCATACATAGTTCTTAGAAAATATATAATGCACCAACGTAGAGACCAATTTAGAAAGTCCAGACAAAAATCAGGTGACTATACAATAGAATGAATTAGAGATTGAATGAATTTAAAACTAGGTATAGGATGGGAGATACATGCATCACTAGGTAACCTATGTTAACATGATTCTATCTGTACATATCTCTTATGAAAAAAATAAAAACTCAACATGGAGTCCAATGTATAATTACAATATATGAATGTATGTAATATACATTGGGAAAAGTTGGGAATTGAAAGTATTTATAGATGGGCCTAAGATTGGATACACAATAGTCACTATTTATCTTGTGTTAACATGAATCAATCAATATATTATTATTACAAAATAAATTCCACCCCAAAATAGTGTCCAATATAGAAAGGCCAGATGTGAATGAGGGAACCCTACATCAGGAGGAGTTGGAAATTAACTAAATTTGATGGTATGATTAGTATGGGAGATCTAGGAATCACTATATAGCCCTGCTTAATAGGAATTAAGAAAAATGTTGTTTCTTGATATGTATAGGGGAATTATCCTTATTATAGGCTATTTTAAATAGGACACTAAGTTAGGAAAATGTAAACATATCTATAACATCTATAAATATATAAAACAATCAAATGGGGTAGACTCTAGTATATGGGGTCATTTTTGATAAAATATATCAAGATATTACATAATTATAGATTTCAAAATATGGGATTAGATATGGTAAAACACTATATGAAATTTAAGTCCTTTTAGAGAGGAATATATGTAATTATATTTTATGTCATTAGAAAAGGACTCAGATGCTATACAGTTCAGCAATGTATTACCATGGCCTTATATTAGAGTTATTTAACATTTCAGTATCATATACAAAATGAGATAAAATTATCTTGGCATTAATTGAATGGGAAATTATTTTCTTAGAAAAAATAGGTTTTATTAGATTTTATGGATTTTACAAGGATATGAGATTTGATAATGATTATATATCCCTTGATAATAGGAATCAAGTGACTCATATATAGTTTTTATATGGGTGTGATTTTTGATATAGGTTACGTGAACCATGACATGAGGATTTTCCACTATATTGATAACCATTTAGTGATCATGGAAAAAAGAAGAACGCCTTTGAGATCGACCACTTACATAGGAGACATAGATTTTTTTAGCATAGGACTATGGATAGGGTACCATATAATGGGTAATTTTATATAGAGCTAGATCATATATTATAAAATTTTGATTCAAAAGATGGTCCATTCTAAGAAGTTTACGGTTACCCAGGATTGACCATAATTTTCCATATTTTTTAAAATTTTGAATCATACATGAAATGATCTACAATTTATAGGTATGATGTGTTATATTGTTTCTACTAAATTTGATGAAGACATTGACATTTAGTTTTACATTATGCGAGAAGGATTTGTGACCCAAATATGAATTAAAAAAATATTTAATGAGAATTATTTCATTGGTAGTGGTTATGATACTCTCTATATACTTTATGATTTAGAATAAGGATCCTTTAGAGTAGACCCTAATTATAGTGTGATGTATTTACCAATTTAGTTTTAGTTTAAGAGGGTTATTCTTGGGTATAATTGGATTACCTAGAGGCAACACCAATTCTCCTTGTAGGAATGAATATAGCAGAAATTATTGTTGAACACCTGTTTGAATAATTTTTTAGGGATATCAATGTGGTACAGTCTGCATAATTTTTTTTCATTGAGACATTACAACACATTAAGAGAATATGTGGTCTCTTTTTTAGGAGTGGAAAATTTTCTTTGATAATCCTACAAATCAATCCAAAGTTTATTTAGATAGTAAGTCATGTACCTATCCACCATATTCTGAAGGATTTTAGATATGGTTTTGTTAAAATATTATATCAATACATTTACTTCTTCATGATAGTGGGTTAAATGGTTAGATAAAATAGATTACTCTTAATTCAACTATATCAACTCTAGTGTATAGAAATAATTATTGTTTTCCATTAATTCCATGTGAGGGAAACCGAATATAGTGATGATATTCCACTTTATGAAGTTGATGATGACCTATGTTCTGAACTATTTTAGGGATATGGTCTCATTCAACTTGGATAATAAATTATTCATAGTGAGGATATATTATAACTTCTATGATATATAATGGGTATATGACCCAATGAAATAAATATCCCATATAGAAAAGGCATGAGTATTTAACAAAGCGTCACATTTATGTAGGTTGATGAATAAAATTGGTGTATATTTAAAAATCATGTCACTTCTTGATTTGGTACATGTAGTCTTGAATAATTGATGGTTAAATGTATCCATATCTCATGACTATATAGAAGATATTTTATACTGATGGAAGATCACCATAGGTGATAGAATAAAAATTATTTACAATAATGAGGGTCTTTCCTCTTTCAATGCATTTGATAAGGACTCCACCAAAGAATCCCTAGTAGTGGAAATTATTGAAATTAATCCCATTATAAAATCTGAAATTTACTACCATAACTAGATATGATCCCTCCTAGTTCATTCTAGTTGTATAATCCTATTTTGGTCATAGTTTTTTAGGGGGTACATATATCAAATTGTTTTGTCAACTGATAAGGATGATGGTTCTCCTTGATCATGGGTGTTATTGATTTCATTTATCTCCAAAACCCCAATATTGATTAATAATGAGTCCACACGATAAAATGTAATTCAAATGAATATCTCTTCCCAGTCAATATTTTTGGGGTTTGTTGATGAATTATCCCTTGCACCATAGTGGAAATTTTGTGAACATGGGACGTAAGATAGTGTTGTCCAAAAGGGTGTTTATTCCATTAAAACACTTAAATAATCTATTAAGAGGATTAATTATTAATTTTAAATAATATAATCACTATTTATTTACTTCATTAAAAACTATAAATCACCATTTAAGTTCATGAAATCCTTATGTATCTACAAATCGTACTTCAATCATGAAACGAGGGATTCATATTCTACTTCTTTCTTAGTGAAAATTTCTTATAGTAATAAATAATATAGAAGAACTACCTTCACTAGGGAGATAAGTTTAATCATTATTCCAACCATATTGAGTATTATATTTTTATTTGTTTTCATTTGAATCATCTGGAGGTTCTCTTTTTGTGTACTAGCTATGTCTATGAAATATCATGGATGGAGAAAACCTCTTCATCATGAATATTTGTATTCCACAGTGAACTTTTTTATGGTGGGGCATGATTTTAGTAAATATGTTAATGTCTAACCATTAATTTATGTTTGATATGTGAATTGGATTTAAAAATATGGAATAGTGACAACCCATTATTCTAGATTCTTAATTAATACCAATTAAGTATAGATGTACTCGAGTGGGTCTATATGAAATATTATACAAACGTCAGGATGACATAGATAATGTGTCAAATTATGAACTAAAAATATCATTGAAAATTACATAATTTTTATGTATAAATATTGAGCTTAATGATCTAACATGGTTTTTATGAGATAATAGAGGCTATTCTATTTGATCATATCATTTTTTCATGTAAGAAATGTTCCATGTAACCATTCTTGGGCTGCCACATAGAGGATGTGAGTCTTCCCTTATATCAATAAAAATTGAACTTGTGGGAATATAATATATCAATTTTGTAACCATGATATCTTTTAAAAAATACTCATCCCATAGATCGGTGATCCATTTTTTCATCAACCACATAAAATTAGAACATTTTATAGTGAGATTGGAAATAAAGTGTTTGATATAATAATAACAACCATGTAGTCCCCTCAATCGCATGAGATTTCAAAGAGGAAGGATTAATAGGGCTTCATTAGTATTTCCATAATCATCTTGTATTTTATGATATAAAGATAATTAATTTTCTTGATGTTACCCAGAAATTGCATTCGTAATGGTTCACCTTCTAGATGGGTTGTTGTATTTTTTCAATAATTGAATCAAGATTAAAAAAATGGTTATAAAATTATTGAGAATAATCTAACATGTCATATATATTTAATTGTATATTATTCGGTTGAAAATAATGAATGATATAATTCATGGTTCATTGGTATGTGGTACTAGTATTCTTTTTGCTAAAGGGAATTTCTCAAAAGTAGTTTACCCCTTGGGCTTCCTAAAGGAGGTGACCTCCCAATCATCAATGGCCTTACAAATTTTGTTATATCCTATATAACCATATGTGAATGAGAGTTTCTAGAAACCAACCATCACATTATTTAGTAGCACCATGATTGAAACTGTGAATTCATCCTTTTTAGAGCCTTCGTTGAGATCCCTGAAGTCAATGAAAGATATGTTTTGTCCATTATTCTTCTTAAAAGGATAAATATTGGTGATCTATTTTATGAATTTATCTTCCTCACTGATGTGTGATTTTATAAGCTTTTTAAATTTTTATTATACCTTAGTATCATGGGTTGGGTGCATTCTTATGGATTATTGTTTTTAGCCGTAGTGATTATCGAGAAAACCCAAGTGATTAGTGGATATATCAGGTTCCATCCTCGGTAGTTATGAAATGTTCCAATGGAATAAATATAGATAATTTATAAAGAATCAGATAATTATATCTTATAATTCAGTTTTATGGTGAAATTGATCAATGTATGACACATATCCTCATTTATATAGAGATTAATTTTTCTTGGGTCACTAATGGTGGTGGAGACACCTTCCTCAAATACTAGAGGGGAAATCCTTGAGATATTTTTCTTATTCATCTTATGGAACACTATTTTATGATGTCGAAGATGGGAAATCAAGTTAATATTTGGGAGATGATGCGTGGAACTATTATCACGACTATAATGTTGTCCCCTAATTGAATAGTCAAGATCATTCTTTGAAATCGATAACATGAGTACATGAGAAAACATGATTAAACATCATAATACATTTATTAATTGGGGATTCATATCCACAGAGTCAAATAGAATGACTATAATTACTAATATTAAAGTATTATTAGTCCTTTTCTATTGTAAAGATGATCTAGATTTTTGTGGATACACATGGATTGTGTATTAGGCCTTCCATTCCTTGGATATGGTTTCTCTATAAAAACCTTTTCTAGATGACTAAATAAAGGAAATGCGATCTAGCACTTAAATTTATCAGAAAATGGAATATGTTTGACTCGATGAATTCTAAAATTGGAAATTTATTATTTAATTGTATCGATAAAAAACAGATCATTTTCATTATGTTCTTTCTATGGAGTCACGAGGTTCATTTTTAACCCATCAGAAGCAGAAATTAATTTTTTTTCCACAAACAACTTCCCCTCACTATTATATAATTTTATATCCATATACCAAGATTCATAGGATACAAATGGGGTATTATCAGCATAGAAAACCCCAAATCATCCATTGATCGAGTATTTGACGCATTGATGGTATGAATATAAAACTACCACATTTATATAGAACCATGAAATTCAAAAAAAGATATTGAAGTTCATATATTAATGACATTATATGAATTCAGAGTTAGTTTTGAGATATCCAAATTAAGATATGTTTTTCATCATCCAATTTTCCTTTTAATCACTTTTTCCATAGACTTGAATAGTATTGTTGGAATGAGTCAAATAATACTCACTACAACCCAATCAACATAGGGTTTAGACTGGTAAGAGGCTAATCCTAAAACCCTTTCCAAAAAAATATCATCAAATTTATATAACATGTATCTTTCTAGATATATACAAGGGTATATTATTCCAATGAAAGGAAACTTCACACTCTTGTTCCATGAAGTAATTAACTCTCTAACATTTGGCAGAACTAGTCTTTGTATGATACAATTTATCTATAGTGACATTAGCCTCAAACTATGAAGGGATTAAAAGGGACTAAATAACTACCTCTATAATCTACATTAAGAGGTGAATCACATCTAGAATTGAGTGTTTGGCTAGGATAATGGAATTCTATTTTGTTGTGTCATATTTTAGTACCATGGGGACTAACTTCATATCATGATGTTGTTTCCTAGACTGAGTCTTAGGATATTAGGCTTCTTGTACTGATTAATCTTGTGTTTGGAAATAATCCAAGGGTATTAATGTCCATTGTGAGTTGGGTCAATCTAACCTTCTTATGTTTTGGTGTTTATTAAAAAATTATACACCTACTAGAAAATTATCTAATATGATTTGATATTAATGGGCCCAAAATGGTTCACATGAGATTGTTATTGTTTTAAATCAAGTTTGATTGTGTACCTCCATGTTTTTATAACATGAACAAATTCATTGTAAATTCTTATTTATTGTTGATATCCACAATGATTTCATCCTCCATAGCCATTGCGACCTTCTATTCTATTATGTATAGTGAAGTTGAGTTTATAAATTATTTCATCATAAAAAATGGGGATTATCAAGTGTATGGTGTTGATAGACTGAAATTGGGACTCTTCATCATATGAAGGTTCTATTTAGAGGGGAAATAGCCCTCCTCCCAATGATGGAAGAAGGATATTTGAGAGGGTATGGACCAACATGGAAACTAGTAGGGAATATTCCTGCCATTTTTTAATTCACCCATTATGAATACTCATATATTTAAAGACTGTGATGATAAATATGTAATATTAAAATTCATAAGGAGATATGGAATCACAATTAGGTGTTTTGGTAGTTTCTTGAGAATAGAATGTGCCTAAATGATTGATTTCTTGTTAACCTAATTGTGGAATTGATTTAGAGGCCTATTCATGTATTTTTCCATTCATATTCCTCCATAGGTATGATGAAACCGATAAAGTATCCTATGCCAATTTCACTTTCCCAGAGTCTACCTATATTTGAAGGAAATCCTTCAGGATAAAGAAATCCTACATGTTATGTTTGAATATCTTATGGTAAGGGTTATATTCATGATGATCATTGAGACTGACATCATTGAATTTTCTAGCTTCAGGCTATTTGGGAATGTTATTTTATGAATTGAAAATAAGGTATCATGGAATATTATATATTCTAACGGAATGAAAATTATTTTTCTATTCTTTATATATTTGGATCCTTTTCTATTTTCTACCATATTGATGAGGTGAATGTTACCATCATTTAGGTTCTCAAGGAGGAACCAAAAAATATTGAGCATGGCTGGGGGATAAAGTTAGAAGTGGAACTCACTTAAGTGTGATGGTTAGTTAAACTGTAATACGTATGACCTAGTGATGGTCACTTCATAAAGAAACCCAATTATAGAAATTCAAGATTCCCTTTCACCCTATAATTTTCACAGTTCTTCTATCTATGATGAATTATCACAAATGAACAAATTTGATTTATTTCACAAAGGCCAATAATATCATTCTAATTATGGATTAATTATTTGTCTAATCCCCTAAAATATTTTTGTTAATTATATTAATTCTATTACCCTACCAATGAAAGACATAAATCTTGGTCCTCTTAATGAGTGCTAGACCAATCATACATTCTCATATTTAGTTGTACATAGAATGTATAAACTATAAAAGGATTCTCATGTGTAATCTCCCATATCAATTCCTTGAGTTGAGATACTCCTTTTGGATTCCATATATTACTTGAGTAGAGATACTCCTATTTGTTTCATTTTAAAACCTTGAGTTGAGATACTTCTTATAGTTTCCCAAAATACCATAACCTTCTTTATCCACTATATTAAACATAAAAGGTAATCCCAATGAATAATACCCACATAATCTTCTATTGTGTGATATCATGCAATATATTTGATCATCTGTTATCTACTTTTTTAACATAGATCATGAATCATGAGGTCCAAAAGTTTTTAGTTGGTCATTTAAAAATCATTAATGAGGCATGTCATAGTTAAAATCAATAAAGACATAGTATCCCTGGTTTCATAATTCAAAAATTCATAACTCACATCCTTCTTTAATGACACTAAACAACATGGTAAGCTCGTGACCCATGACCTTAAATTATACAAAATTAACTTTGTGGGATTTTATTCTTGTTAACTAGTAAATATATTGATCACATCTTAGAGATAAAACCCCCATACCCCAATATAAATTTTGTGGCTCATACAATGTGTACTACATATCTATATTATCATCTACCCTTATCTAGTTACCAATGTATAAGAGGGTATACAAACATATATGATCCACCTAATAGGTGTAAGACCCAACCTTATCATCTCCTTTTCTCATTTAGCTACCAATAGACAAGTGGAAGATATGAATTCTCTTTCCTAAGTCTAAAACTACAGATTTATGGGGTCCATTTTTCTTGTACTCCACTCTATATGGTTTTAAACTAATCTTCATGGGTCCTGAATTTATGACATTAAAATAAACCATGAGAATCCTAGTCACATGACTCAAAATGGTATGATGTGTCCCATTAAGTGGCACCAAACTACATGGGTTATGATTTGATTTATATGGATATATTCATTTTCTATTTCATGGGTCTGATCCCAACTCCAAAATACATCATATATATTTTTATAGGAACCCAATTACCATAGGATGATGATAAATTATAGATTTTCTTCCTATATGGGTTTAAAAAATTGACTGATCAATTACTAATATTAAATAATAGAAAATATAATCCCTAAATTTTGATTCCTTTTAAGTGAATATTTCATAATAGTAACCACCAGAATTACTAATACCACTGGGGACGATTCATAAACATATCAAAAATATTTAATATATTCCAAGAGATAGAAATATTTTCCCCTAAAATGGTGTGATGAGCCTAACATCACATCCTCTCATCTAGTACACATACCAAAAGTCAATGTAAAATACCTAGTGACGACTTTCTATTTAAAATCAGACCCGCATTGATTAAAAAAACTAGATACACTTTTAAGTTAGAAACAAAATAGTGAACCTAACATGAATTGTCACAAACTTGTCTGAGATACCCATGATCTATACACCGAGTCAGCCCATTGTAAGGCCCAAAGGGAAATATAAATACCCATGTATAGTAAAAAAATTCTTTGGCATCAAAGTACATACACATGGAATAATTTCACCTAATAAATAATTATAAACATGTACATCTACCCAAAAATTTGACTTGAACATTTATTATATAAGAGATCCACACACCATATGAGTAAGAAGTTGAATGATAATAAACCAAACAAATAACAACTATAATAAAAGACCAACACATAATCAAAATAAATATATAAAGTATATAAGAAGAAAGGGAAAATCCAAAATACTGAAGGGATGAAATGGATTATACAACTAAAATAAAAAATAAGAACCAAGATACTTACTAAAATATTCATATGACCAGAATGTCACTGTCCATGATCCATCATTTATCTCTATAAATGTGATAAAAAACTAAATGATAGACAAGTAGAAAGAGAATCAAATGTATGCACATTTTTTCATATAAATATATAAATATATATAGTAATTTAATTATTCAATGAAATTAAAATTTTATTTCTTAAAATTATGTGAATCCATTATTCATATCCAATGAGGATGATATCTAAATATGGTAGGCATGGAATTAAACATTTACCAAAATATTCACTCCCATGTGGAAAAAAAAGGTTGATAATTAGAATTCATGAGAATAACCACCCAACTTGCCCAATTCCATGCAGTTTAGGACATAGTTACTATGAAGAGTTGTTACAGGATAAATATTTTATTCCATAATCAGAGGAGCATTTACCAGAAGGATAAGGATATATTATGAGAGTCTATAATAGTAAAATTTCTAAACATATTTATTTATCATTATAGTGGTATAAATAATATAATTTTATTAATATTTTATCTACTAAACTACATAGGAAATTTAACATTCAACAAAATTATTAATAAAGAAAACTTTTCTATAATTTGTGGAAATAATATAGAGAGATTTTAAGAATAATTTGAATCCATTTTATATTTTTTAGAGTAACAAGAATCAGGATCCATGCCTTAAGTAAGAGTTTATAGATAGAGAGACATGATAAATTTTTTTATCCAATCACCAATAGGAATCCTTTAAGGTATGTTTTTGTTCTTGGGTATACTTTTTATGATTTTTTTAATTTTTAGTAAATAAATTATAATTATTAAATTATAAATATATTTATTATAATTAATTGTAAAAAAATTAACTAACTGGAAACTAATTTGTTTAATTAATCTTAATTACTTCATGTCTTATTTATTTGTTCTTATTAAATTGGCTTCCAAGAAAAAATACCCAGAGATAAAATATAACTATATATGTCTCAAAAAATTTCACATATAGGGTTTTTTGTTATAGAATCAAATGATTACTGAAATTTTTACTTGTTTATGATCCAATTCAAGTAATGAATCTGAATATGTTCCACTTGACCCTCCATATCCTCGCCCACATCATAAAATCTGGAAAATGAGAGAATGAAAAAAGGGGAAGTACATTAGCAATCACAAATAGAAGTAAATGATAAAATTGTTTGTAATTAATTATTACTTTTCATCAGTAATACTATTTTGTAAATGTATATCTCCAATATTACATTTGAAATTGTTACTCCAGAATACCTTTCAGGAGAAAATGACTAAAGGGACATTTATCTATTAGGTTTGGATGAATATTATTTCCATTTATTTTGGAAAAATACAAATCTTGATCAATATCAAAGGGAATAAACAAGGTATTAGTTTGACAAAAGTTTTTGGTTATACCCATAGTGTTGTACTTATGGGGGTAAAATCTAAGAGATAAATAGATTTATTAAAGGTTGAGTTGAAATAACTTAATGATTTGATAGAGGATAAAATTAAATCATATTTATTAGTTATTCTTTCAAAAGTAATGAGATATACACAATCTATGTAGCCAACCTACCCAGATCTACCACCTCCCCATTCAAATCTGACTATGTACTATGAGTTATATATCGGTGTTACCTATCTATGTATTTTAGATAATAAAATGTTACATCATATATGGGATTATGTACATCATAAAATTATGCCTTATGGATAGGTAAGAGTAGTGGTACATGATATTATTTATCCAACTACTCCAATGCTACTGCTTATTGTGGAGGCGTCTGTAGTTAGACAGAGTATTGATCATTTTTCAAAATGGTCAGCTAATATTTTCCTCCAGGTGATTTATGTGGTATGTGTTTCTTTTAATTTATTATCATTAAATACATAACTATTTAGAATATTTTCTTACATTTCAATTATCTATGAGTATCTTAAATTGAAGTAATCACTGTAAAGAAAAAGAAAATTTATGGTTCTAGTACCTTCATTTACCTCTCTAGAATTTGATTGGGTAACAAAGTTATCACATGTTTGTTCTATATTAGATAATTATTAAAAAAAATTATGACTAATGATATATATGTAAGATATTATTTTTTAACAATTTTTAAAAATTAAATCATGGCTTTTGTAATGGGTCATCAACTAAGTGAAGCTGTTTTGTAGTTGTTTTCTTTATATGTAACTTTAATTTTTAATTTATTTTCATTATATAACCACATGTTATATTGGATTAATTAATTAATTTTATAATTTGGTATATAAACACTCTTTATATCCAATATATTTACACGTGTATTTATGGTTTTGTATAACTAAAATATATTTCAATAGAGGTGAAATAATTGAACCAATAATGCATAACTGAATATGTTTATGAGAGATTAAATAAAACACAAATTACAGGTGTTTTTTTCATATCATTAACAAGTAGGAATAAATATATAATTATGAACTACTATTCATTATACTATTATTAATACGAAATTGTTTATATTGTAGTATAAATTGAATGTTATGAATATTTTTCAAAAAATAATGTAAATCATATTGGTTATTTTCATTATTATCCTGTGTTTGAAGATAATTTAGCAAGTTGTTAAAGAAGTATATTTTTACCATTATTATAGTTTATTAATCTTAGAATATTAATTTTACATTGTTTTTTATAATTAATATTTGAAATTACAACAATACATGTATTGAGTTTAACATGGATGATTATTTAATAGTGGAACTTGAAAAAAATCATATGTGAAAGTTCGGGTAGATAACTTTTATATCAGGGATAATTATTTTTTTCTTAAATTTCGTGTGTTTTTATTTATAATATATTGTTGTGTAAATGTATTTTCATCATAAAAATGTGAATTTTCTGTTCATGTATTATGTTTATATTTAATATATGAGATAATCACGTCCAAAACAACATTTTTTTTGAAAAGTTTAGTTTCATTCTAATACATATAATTGTAAAAAATATGTTATTTTTTAATGTTGAAACAGCTTATTTAATATTTTTTTTATTGATTTTTATTTATATAAATCATATTAATTGAAACACATAAATGTTTGTTTGTGGAATGTTCTCTAAATTTAAATAAATTTATGTTTTAGTTTCATTTAACTATATATTTTTAAGAAATAGTATGAACTTTATAAATATGTTTTTTATATTGTTCTATTTTTTTCTACTTTCGGTTATAATTTTTTTTGTAGGTGTGGGATTATATTATTTTGTGTTAGTTTTTTTAAATGATCATCTTTCTATGATGCTATTTTATTAAAATAACATGGAAAGGCATCTAGGTTGCTCTCAATGCTGGTTTATGGTAAAAATAAATGTTCAAAGCCTCATTTCTATGTCAATATTTTATAAAACTGTAACACCCAAGACTTTTATAAGAAATATTTTGTTTTAATGTTATATAAATGATCAAAGTAATCTTTCAGTACACACAACACTAGCTTGGCTTTCTTTACACGCAAATGTTGTAACATCCCAAGTAATTAATGAATAATATATATTTTTACCTATGTATATTAATGAATTAGATAGTGTTTTAGAGTCTTAAAATGAGAATAAATCCAATCTTAAGCATGGAATACACTAATATTTTTAAAAGATTGTTTTACTGCCTTTTGATGGAAAACCATCTTTTAAATCTATCTTTTGACAATTTTAGAAGCTCTATTTGTCAAAATAAACTTATTCTTTATGATTGGGAAATCAAAATTTACTTTGTGTGATTTTTTGGTATTTTTCTGATAAAGTTCATTTTTTTAACGAATAGTGAAAAATGTTGTATTTTAATTCAAAACATCTTTTTAATATAATTAATTTATATGATTAGATTATATTTTGAATTGGTTTTAAAATTCAATTAGAATATATTTTTACCATTTAATCCAATATTCATCGTTGCAATTAATTTCACTTTGAAATTGGACTCAAACTAGTGTCAATCTTTTGATACTTATTGTTTCATAAAAACACGCTATTTGCTCTGACAACGGGAATAAATTATTAAATTAATTAAAGAAACATATATGTTTTTAATTTTGTAAAATAGACATCATTTTTTAATTCAGAATATCAAATATAGCTTAGGGTGATGTTTTGGTTTATTTCTGGAAAACATCAATTTTGATGAATAGTGAAACCACCAAGTGGTACTTATAAAAACTAATTTTCCGTTTAAATGAAATTTTACCACCTCCGTGGTTTGAATTTCAAAAATATGACATACATGGTTGTCATTAAGAAGTAAAATGTGGTTCAATGGGATTAAAATAATTTTTTGGTGAATAGTAACTTTTAAGTTTTTAATCGCGATTAGAGGTAATTAGTGTAATTTAATATAATAATAATGTTTTAATAATATGAGATGAGCTTGACACATGTCCTAATCTTATTGGATGGGTCATGGCCGACCAAGAAAATCCATGGGTCAACTTGGGGACCCCATGGATCCACTTTGGTAGGAAAATGACATTAATATCTTTTTATTTAATGTTAAAATAAAAATGACACAAACATGAGTTGTTTTACTCAAACAATTTTTACATGGGGTTATACAAGTCAGATTTTATACTATAAATAGTAATTGGAAATCTAAAAATATTTCCTACATCATAGTATTTTTTTTATAATTTTTAGACATTAAATAAATTAAATTATTTATGACACCATGATGATGCAGCGATTACCTCATTATTTAACGATTTAAATAAAATGAAAAGATAATGTAAAATCTATGACCTACACATGTCCGAAACCTATTGGATGGGTGGATTAAGAACCCTTATCACCTTATCCTCTAATTATATCAATGTGGGACTTTTTAAATCTGAAACTCATTTTAAAATAAAGTAACATGTCTTTACTTTCCAAGAGTTCCCCTCCTCTCCTCTTATAAAAGGCCCCCACCTCTACCTCCTTACCCACACATCCAAAGCCTTTGGCTCAGCCAAACCCTGCACATTGTGTCTCTCCACATCCCTCTCTAACTCCTAGAAGCCTCACTTTTGGTATAATTCTTCCCAATGAATTCCTTTGAGCTCAAATCAAAAAGAGTTACCCGATTTAAAGGTTGTGTCTTCTCTTGTGTTATTTTGTTTTATTTAATTCTCCAACCCCATAAACTCTTTTAATTAATTTCTTTGTAACAACACCAGTATCTTCCATATACTAGGATTTTGTTATAATAAGGATTTGAGATACACTTACACACACTTATATGGAATGGTTAAAAAATATACTGTTTCCGTGGATGGGGAATTTCTGCCTCACGAAACGATGATTGTTTAACACTCATATATCACCTTCAAAGGTGGCCATTAAGATGTCACTATATTTATATATTATATATAATATGTTTATTTTTTTTACTTATGATTCTGTATTTTTCATTTATGGAATATATTTATGGTTACCATTATGAGTAAACGCGATATCTTCATATTAGGAAGTGCGGACTACCGCCCCTCAAAGTGATTTGATTCGTTAATACCATATGTGGTACGTATAAAGGATATATTTAATGATATTATATATGATAACATACTTTAATTAAAATACAATTATGTATCATTATGTTTTAATTACATAAAATACAAAATAGAAATGAAAGTAGCGTTAATGCGTACTTACGGCTTACCTTCTCCATGAATGGTGGATTTCATTTCTTACCTCTAAACGTTGTTTAAAATTATAAATGCATGTATATAGTAGATATATATGGTATATATGATATATAAATCATGAGTATAACTCTGGATACAATGGATACATGAACAACATGTAATTATAAAGAGCATATTTTGACTCAAGTACCAATGATCGTTAAAATGACCGTTATTAACTAAAATAATTACATAATGTTAATGACATGGTAATAAGTGATATAAAAGGAATAATGAACATGAAAAAGGTTCTTAGGCAAGTAGAAATTAACTTAAGTTTATTATTCAGGAGATTAAAGAACGATAATGTCAAGTCGGATACGAGGTATGGGACTTCGTCTCAATCTCCATTCATTGAGGCATATTTTGTTTTATACACAACCTTCTTTTATACGGTGTACAAACCCCTTTGACTTTTACATTTATTCAAAAGAAATATTTTTTATACGAAGCGTTTACTAAACGACAAAGTGAATGTTTTTTTCGTACGTATGTGTCGACAACGACTTCTCTACCGCCGTGACCATTATTTGAGTTTCGGCTTCCTCTACAAGCCATAATTTTTTTAAAAATAAAAAAAATACCATGTTTTACTTTTCTTTTATTTTGGTATTGAAAATGGTTTTCATAATGTTTTTATATCAATGTGTTGTATTGATATCTTGTGATTGAAAGGTGGAAATGTTATGCTTCCATTATGAATGTTTTTTGTGATACGATTATGTTGTGGTTCTTGGGAATTATTATGAAGATGGGTGGTTCTGTGATAAACTAAGGGAGGGTGAGCCCGATATATCTCTCCAATGAATTGGGTAATGTGAAGGAGTAAAATGATAAGGTTTCTCCGAAGAGATTTAGGGAATATACTGTGATGGTATTCCAAACGTAACCAAGAGGGTTACTCCCTACGTAAGAATGTTATGACTGCCTCAAGTTAACTTTATGTCTTATGATTTCTATTATTTATTCATTATTTGATGAGGTATGTTAAAGTGATTATGTTTTATGAGTAGAGTATGATTTCATTGATTCTTTTGTATACATGTACTCATGTTTCCTTTCCATATTTTTATAACCCTTACTGATCTTTTTATGATCATCCCATGTTTTTGAAATGTTTTTCACAGGTCAAGGGAAAGGTATATGATATGATTATAGTTTAAAGGAAGATTCAAGAAAGATTCCATGTTTTATTTCAAATATGTTTCCGTTTATGGGAAAAATGAATACTATCTTTTATGTAACCACTTTGCTTAAATGTGGAATGTAATACATGTTTTTTGATCTAATTCTCTAAAACACTAAACTTGAAAAGATCCTCAATGTGAATTATTCATTTAATTCAATATTACGTAAGGTTTAAGGGTGAGACCTTATAAACATGGCCTTCCTCGATAGCTTGCGTCGTACGCAATACCGAGTTTCACTAAACAACGATATGCTATTATAATATTATTAAAACTAGCCGTTATGAATAGTAATAACCAGTTTTTGAAATTTTATAAATTTTATTTTTCAAAATGGACTTTATTTTTGGATTCGGAATAGCGAAATTATCCTAGGGTGAAAATGTGGTATTTTTCTGAAAACATTCAATTTTTGATGAATAGTGAAAACACTAGGTTACTATTTAAAAACCGACTTTTTATTAAAATAATTATTTATTTTATTTAAATTTATTTTATGTCAAAATTGATACATAATACCTATATAAGTTCAATGAAATTCATTGGATTCATTCTATAATAATTTTAGATATATAAAAATTTTATTGAACTTTTGACCGCCTTTTACCCACCTCCTAGGAGAATTTTCAAATTTACATAAAACATAAATTTAGCACTTCTGTGAGTGGATTTTCAAAAATCCCAGAGACATGGTTTATGTCAGTATGTAAAATGTGGTTCAATGAGATGAAAATAAGTTTTTTTGTGAATAGTAATTTTTTACTTTTTTTACCACTGTTAAAAGTAAATAGGGTAATTAAGGGTAAAAATGATATTATTATTACCCTAAAACATGTCCTAATACTATTGGATAAGTGTAATTCGACCCAAAACAACCTTAGGAATAAAATATGACCATTTAGGCTCACTTTTATTAGATTAGGACATTTATTATTATTTTATTTAAAGAAGGGTTAAAATAGTTAAAATGAACGTTTAATAAGTAAATAATTTTTAATATAGGGTTATACATAAGCTAAATTAGACTATAAATATTAATTAGAAATCTAAAAATATTTCCTACATAATGATATTTTATTTGTAATTTTTAGAAATTATATAAGTTATTTTATTTATGACACAATGATGATGTAGTAATTATTTTATTAATGAAATATTGACATAATTGATGTTATAAATACCCAAATAAAAGTAATTTGAGACTTTTTATGATTTAAAATAATTTTATTTGTTAATATGACCTGTTAGTATTGATTTAATTCCCTTTTTTCTAACTAATCATTCTGTTATGATTTTCACAAAAATCAATTACCAAATAGTATCAAAATTTACATAGAATAGATTTTAAAAAAATATTATATTATTAATTGTTATTTTATTCCTCAAAAATCTATGTTTCGGCCAAATGACTTAGATAATGTTATATATATTAATAATAAACAACTTGGGGATCGTTTGGCATGTTATAGTATGTTTATTAACCTTATAGTGTAAGAACACAAAAAGACACGGTAAAAGTAAAATTATCTAACTTAAAGTTAAATCTAAATGATAAGGTTAAAATAGTAATCTAAACTTGTACAAATTTTATTTGATGAGATTATTTCGACCCATACCTACCTTATCTTCGAAATATATAAATTTAGAGCTATTTAAAACCGAATATGACGTTATAATAAAATAATATTTTTAGTTTTTCCAAAGGTGGCCCTCTCATCCCTTATAAAAGGGCACCTCCTCCCCCTCTTCCTCACACCACATTGAGCCTTCAATCTCGGAAATCCCCTGAAAATTCTCCTCCACTTCTCTAGAAACATCCTAGAGGTCGTGGTCTTCTTCAAAGACCAATTATAGTGCCTTAAAATGAGGTCTCAAAGAGGCGCTTCAAAGAAAAGGCAATGTCCGTTACCGATTCTTTAAACTTTATTTCTTTACTACTTATTCTTCTTTAGTTGTTTCATTATGAAGTAATAACATCAGTATCACTCATATAATGATATGTTATTATAAGTATTAAACAACCCTATTTCACAATATATCGATCCTACGGAAAATGAAATCACCGCGCGTGCGTACGTACGGAATACCGTCTCCACGTCGTGGTGTAACCTATTTTCCACAACCTCCTTACTTGTATGGGTATAATGGTGTAAATAATAACTATAAATTATTATTGTAAAGTGATATTTATTCTTAAATAGTATACATACACTCCATTACAATTTCACGATCATGGGAACGATATCATCGCTCGTGCGTACGTACGGAATACCATCTCCACAATGTGATGCGACTCGTTCTACAGGATCTTCATTGCATAATGACTATATGAATGAATTGAATTAATTAATATGATATATATTACACTAATACCATTCTGGAAATGTGGTATCTATAACCCAAATAGAAGAATAAGATTTTATTCGACAAAACACACATAAGAACAAAAAAGCAATAAACACCCGAATAACAAGTAAAAATGAAATATTACTAATAAAAAGCTAAAAATATGACCATATATGATATCATAACAATGATAATGATTATTGAATAATTCAATGACATTATTTAAATCATTATACATGAAGATTGGACACTTATGAAGAAAATCAGACCTAAGGTAAGGGAAAATCTCGCAATCTCAATTTTTATCTGAGATTGTTTATACTTCAGAATTTACTGGGGTATATTTATGATCAAAATCCATGTTTCCTAAATATGTAATATTTATATCTTTATACAATAGTTTATACCCAATTTTACCCTCTGGTGAGTTTTTAGTAAAAGATAAGAAATGAATCTTTTTTCGTTTTTCGTACGAGGTACTTTTTGACTTTTCTGACAAAAGTGCAAGAAGAATGTTTTTTTAACTTATACGACATGAATGGATTTTAAAACATTATTTCCAAAAATATTTCTTTACATGTTTCAGGTTTATGTTTAATCATCTTCTTTTATTTTAAAATTTTATGCCACGTTAAGGAAGGAAAAATATTTTTGAAGTAGAAAGGATATTATCTTCAAGAATGGAGTTCAAGTGTTTTATCAAAATTATTTTCCATATAAGATAATATAGGGTTCTGTTTCTATAACTATTATTACATTGATTTGACTATGTTTTAATGGAAATATTTTTAGGAATTCTTTTATCTTATATGAATTGTTTTATGATGTCACGATGTTTAAGATTCTCATTTTTATTTCATGGGTTATGCTATGATGTATGGTTTATGATTTTGTGGCACACATAAGAATGGTATCATTATGAGATGGGTGGGACCTTTATCTCCCTCCAATGCATTAGGTAATGATTTAATATATCATGATATAGACATGGATCGAATGGTAGGTTAAACCGGTTCAATGAAATAGGACTGAAATGAGTAATGAACTCAGTTCAGAAATGGACTTTGTCCACTAAGATAGTCATGGAAATGAGTCTTGACTAATAAGAAATGATTCTCTATTATTATGATTGTATTCCACAAAGCTTCATGTTTTATGTTATGAATATTGTGATTACATTTCAGAACCATGATTTATCCCATGTTATGAAATTATGATCTCTTTTTCAGGGTAAGATTTCCAAATTGTTATGTTCTTATGAATATGATGTGATTTATTTTTCTTTTGATTACCCTTACTGAGCATTTGAGCTCACCCTTTTGTATGTTTTCTTTCCCCAGGTCAGGAATAAGGTTATTAAGTAGGATATTCCAAAAGGGACTCTAGATATAATGAAATAAATGGGAGACAATGTAGATGCATTATGAACCCGTTGTTTATACTTCAATTTTTATGTAATAACCATGTATGTAAAGTATGGTTCGTTATAGTTGGTATCAGAGGAAAGGTATAGTCAACCCTTGGAAACGAGGATGTGAAATCCTTAGTAAGAATCCTAAGGATATGTTTAAGCATAGAACATGATCTTAGTGTTTTAAAAATTTCCATGAACAAACTATGACAACACCTTAACTGTGAAATTTTATTCTTGATTATGTGGTTTTCCTATGATAATTAGTGTTGATCACACTATTCTTCTTGGTTTTAGTCAATGGATGGAACCCTAAGGAACCGTGTTAATGCGGAATGTGACAGGCAATGCAATGAATGTCCTCCTAACAAACCAAAATTTATGGGAGGTGGAATGCAAAATCTTGTTGCCATACTTACATAACGTTCTCAAGCTATGAATCATGCAGGACTTCCAAACGAGAAAAGGAAGGACCAACATTATGTTGAATCCTTCATGAGGCATTGTCCACCTTCATTCAGTGGGTCTACTGATCCATTTGTTCCTAAACAATGGATTAGTACTACAGAAAAGATATGTTCATTTCTTCAATGTTCTGAACATGATAATGTCATCTTAACAGTGTATCGTTTGGAAGGTGATGCTGATCAATGGTGGAATCTTATCAAGAATTCGAGGCCAAGATATGAAATTGAGTCCATGGAATGGGACGAGTTCAAGAACTTATTTTTCAATATGTACTTCCCTCGTATTCTCCGAACAAATATAGAGAAGGAGTTTCTAGAACTAAAGCAAAAGGATGATGAATCTGTTGGTACCTATGAAGAAACTTTTACAAGACTTGCAAGGTACACTTCTGGTATTATTATACAACCTCAGAGTAAGATTGATCGATTCTTTAGTGGCATAAAACCAAGTCTTCTAAGGGCGTTAGCCATAAGGGACTTCAATATCTATGAGGAAATTGTTTGATGTGCTCTAAATGTTGAGATAGATATTGGAGTAACCCATCAGTCCAACGGGTTTGATAAGAGGAGGATAATGGAATACAAAGGAAAATCTAAAGATCACACTGAAAAGAAGATGAGTTTTCCATTATGCTCAAAGTGTGGAATGAAACATGGAGGGAGGTGTCTTAAAGGGACAAGTAAATGTTTCAAATGTAGAAAGGAAGGTCATCAGGCAATTGAATGCCGCAATGATGGGAAGAAGATGACCAGTGATGCGAACAATGAAAAGGCTACACAGATTGCACCTCCAACACTTCAATGTTTCAAGTGAAAGGTGATGGGGAATTATGCCAATCAATGCCCAAATCCAAGGGTTGATGATGATGGTCGACTTCAACAAACTCTTAAGGCTAAATACAAAGGAATGTCACATGCAATTTCTATCAGTGATGTGGAGTACAATAACGATGTGGTAAAAGGTACACTTATAATCCACTCTAAAGTAGCAAATGTTTTATTTGATTCTGTATCCACCCACTCTTTTATTTCTGAAAAATTTTCTAAGGGTATCACTATATTACCTCAACAATTTGATGTTGAGTTAGCTATGACAACCCCTAATGGCACAACAGTCGCATCAAAAGTTTATAATTCTTCACCAATTGAAGTTTGTGGGAAAGTGCTTCCTGCAATTCTTGTGATCCTTCCTATAGTGGAAATTTATGTGATTCTTGGCATGGATTGGATTTCTATATATGGATCTCATATGAATTTACAAATAAGGTAAGTCACATTTCATATTCCAGATCAATCTATGATCGTTTATCGATACAAGGATGAAGATAACCTTCCAGTGGAAATTTCTTCCATCTTATGGGTCTGGATTCCACTAAATGAAAGTTATTTATCTCAAATGGTTGTTGAGAAACTCATGATTAAGAATATTCCCATTTTACGGATGTTTGGTGATGTCTTTCTGGAGGAATTGTCGGGTCTTCCACCAAATCGTGAAGTTGAGTTTTCAATATAACTCGTACCGGTTGCTTTACCTATTTCAAAGACACCTTATAGAATGGCCCCAATTGAGTTGCAGGAATTGAAGAATCAACTCCAAGAGAATCATGATAAGGGGTTCATATGCCCTAGTGCGTCACCTTGGGGAGCACCTGTTCTGTTTGTTAAGAAGAAAGATGGATCAATGACACTCTGCATTGATTATCGAGAACATAACAAGATCACTATCAAGAACAAATATCCTCTCCCACGCATTGACGACCAATTTAAGTAACTACAAGGAGCTCAATAGTTTTCCAAGATTGATCTCCGTTCAGGGAATCATCAATTAAGGGTCAAAAGGGAGGATATACCAAAGACGACTTTCCGTACAAGGTATGGACACTATGAATTTATAGTGATGCCATTTGGTCTTACTAATGCCCATGTTATCTTCATGGATCTAATAAATAGAGTCTTTAGAGACTATCTTGATCATTTTGTGGTAGTCTTTATAGATGATATTCTTGTATATTCAATGAAAAAGGAAGAACATGAAGATCACTTGAGAATTATATTGATGACCCCGAGAAAGGGGAAGCTTTATGCCAAATTTATCAAGTGTGATTTTTGGTATAAAAAATTTTCATTTTTGGGTAACATAATCTCAAAAGAGGGGATATATGTGGATATAGGAAAAACAGAGGTTATCGAAAGATGGTCGAGACCAACAACAATAACTGAAATATGAAGTTTTCTTGGTTTGGAATGATACTACCGATATTTTGTGAAATATTTGTCACGATTATCTAAACCACTCACCAGGTTGACTCAAAATGGAGTTAAGTTATTGTGGACAAAGGAATGTGAAGATAATTTTAAGGAGTTGAAAAGAATGTTATCCAGTGCACCTATACTCATAGTTCCTTGTAGTGGACAAAGGTTTTTGATCTGCAGTGATGCATCAAAGAAGGGATTGGGGTGTGTTCTTATGCAAAATGATATGGTGATAGCTTATGCCTCACGACAGTTGAAATTCCATGAGCAAAATTACCCAACTCATGATTTGGAGTTAGCTTCGGTAATCTTTGCGTTAAAGATTTGGAGGCATTATTTTTATGGAGAATGGTGTGATATTTATACTGATAATAAAAGTCTAAAGTATATTTTCACACAAAAGGAGCTGAATATGTTCCAAAGAAGATGGTTGGAGCTGATTAAGGATTAAGAATTCTCAATTCATTACCACAATGTAAAAGCAAACAAGCTGGAAGATGCATTAAGTCGACAAGACCATGCCATTTTATCCATGATGAGGATAAAAAAAGATCCAATATTTATGGATTTACAAAGGATGGATCTTGGAATTATAATGGATGGGAAAAAATCATATCTTTATCAAATGAATGTTCAACCACCTATACATGTGAAGAATAAGGAGGCACAGAAAGAAGATGTAGAGTTACAAAAGAAGGTGCAAAATGATCCTAAATTATAGCTTGATTGTGATGGGATAATAATGTTTAGGAATCAGGTTTGTGTTCCTACCATCCCTGAATTAAAGAATGAGCTGTTGGATGAGGATCATAATTCTTCATTCTCTATTCATCATAGAAGCACGAAGATGTATATGGACCTGAAAGAGTACTTCTGATGGGATGGCATGAAAAGAGATGTTGTTGAATATGTCTCTCGATGCTTGGTTTGTCAGCAAGTTAAAGCTGAGATACCGAAGTCTATGGGGATGTTACAAGCATTACCCATACCCGAATGGAAATGGGAAAACATCACTATGGACTTTGTCACAGGAATTCCTAAAACAGCCAAAGGAAATAATGTTATCTGGGTCATAGTTGATCGTCTTTCAAAGTCTGCACACTTCATTGCTATTAGAGAGGATTTCCCTCTGGATCACCTTGCCCGTATATATGTAAAGGAAGTGGTAATATTGCATGGAGTACCACTTTCTATTATATTTGATCGGGATCCGAGGATTACCTTAATGTTCTGGAGAATTCTTCAGCATACTCTAGATACAGAGTTGAGTTTCAGAACTGCAAATCATCCTCAGACAGATGGTCAGTCTGAGAGGACGATTCAAACTCTAGAAGATATGTTGAGAGCTTGCTCTATGGATTTAAAAGGTGGTTGGGATCAACACATCCCTTTGGTGGAATTTTCTTATAATAATAGCTTTCAATCAATTATTCAGATGCCTCCTTATGAATCTCTATATGGAAAGAAATGCAGGACTCCAACTTGCGGGGATGAAGTTGGGGAAAGAAAGCTATTAGGATCTGATCTTGTTGTTGAGATGGCAGAAAAGGTCAGATCAATTCAACAACACATAAGAGTAGCTCAGATTCGACAAAAAATGTATGCCAACAATGGAAGAAAAGACATAGAGTTTGAAGTGGGTGATAAAGTGTTCTTACGAATATCTCCTTGGAAGAGAGTAATGAGATTTGGGAAGAAGAGAAAGCTGAGCCCCAGGTATATCGGTCCTTTCGAAATACTGGATCGTGTTGGGAAGGTAGCTTACCGATTGGTGCTTCCACGAAATCTCTCTAAAGTTCATGATGTGTTCCATGTATCTATCTTTAGAAATTATATACATGATCCTTCACATGTACTCACCTCAGAAGTTGTACCGCTGGAGCAAGATCCTTCTTATGAAGAACAGCCGATAGAGATTCTCGATCGTAGTGAAAAAGTCCAACGGAACAAGACCACTCCCTTGGTGAATGTTTAATGGAGGAAACACCAATTAGAAGAATCTACATGAGAGCTTGAGGATATGATGAAGGAGAGGTATCCACATCTGTTTGTTACAAGTGACAAATTTCGAGGGCGAAATTCATTGTATGGGGGGTAGAATGTAACACCTGAGACTTTTAAAAGAAATATTTTGTTTTTATTTTATATAAATCATCAAAGGAATATTTCACTACACACAACCCCAGCTTGGCTTTCTTTACACGCAAACATGGCCTTCCTCGATAGCTTGCATCGTACACAATACAGAGTTTCACTAAACAACGATATGCTATTAAAATATTATTAAAACTAGCCGTTATGAATAGTAATTACCACTTTTTGAAATTTTATAAATATTATTTTTCAAAATGGACTTCATTTTTGGATTCGGAATATCGAAATTAGCCTAGGGTGAAATTTTGGTATTTTTCTGAAGACTTTCAATTTTTTCATGAATAGTGAAAACACTGGGTTACTATTTAAAAACTGACTTTTTGTTTAAATAATTATTATTTTTATTTAAATTTATTTTAGGTCAAAATTGATACATAATACCTATATAAGTTCAATGAAATTCATTGGAGTCATTTTATAATAATTTTTTATATATAAAAATTTATTGAACTTTTGACCGTCTTTTACCCACCTCCTAGGAGAATTTGCAAATTTACATAAAACATAATTTTACCACTTCTGTGAGTGGAATTTCAAAAATCTGAGAGACACGGTTGATGTCAGTAAGTAAAATGTGGTTCAATGAGATGAAAATAATTTTTCATGAATAGTAACTTTTTACTTTTTTTACCACAGTTAAAAGTAAATAGGGTAATTAAGGGTAAAAATGATATTATTATTCCCCTAACACATGTCCTAATTCTATTCGATAAGTGTAATTCGACCAAAAAGACCTTATAAATAAAATATGACCATTTAGGACCACTTGGATTAGATCAGGACATTTATTATTAATTTATTTAAAGACTGGTTAAAATAGTTAAAATCAATGTTTAATAAGTAAATAAATATTAATATAGGGTAATACATAAGAAAAATTCGACTATAAATATACATTAGAAATATAAAAATATTTCCTACATAATTATATTTTATTAGTAATTTTTAGACATTAAATAATTTAATTTATTTATGACATAATGATGATGCAGTAATTATTTTATTAAGGAAATATTGACAAAATTGATGTTATAAATACCCAAATAAATGTAATTTTAGACTCTTTATGAATTACAATAATTTTATATGTTAATCAGAAATGTTAGTATTGATTTAAACCACTTTTTTCGAACTAATATTTCTCTTATGATTTTCACAAAAATCAATTACCAAAGAGTATCAAAATTAACATAAAATTGTTTTTAAAACCAATATTATATTATTAATTGTTATTTTATTCTTAAAAATCTAAGGTTCAGCCAAATGACTTAGATAAGGTTGTATAGATTAATAATAAACAACTTGGGGTTCTTTTGGCTTTTATAGTATCTT
This sequence comes from Viscum album, assembly GCA_963277665.1. Classification (NCBI taxonomy): domain Eukaryota; kingdom Viridiplantae; phylum Streptophyta; class Magnoliopsida; order Santalales; family Viscaceae; genus Viscum; species Viscum album. The sequence continues at coordinate 1,316,235,475 of OY728119.1, read as the reverse complement.
TATTAACCTTATAGTGTAAGAACACAAAAAGACACGGTAAAAGTAAAATTATCTATCTTAATGATAAATCTAAATGATAAGGTTAAAATAGTAAACTAAACTTGTACAAATTTTATTGGATGAGAGTATCTCTACCCATCCCCACCTTAGCTTCGAAATAAATCAATTTGGATCTATTTAAAACCGAATATGACTTTATAATAAAATAATATTTTTAATTTTTCCAAAGGTGCCTCTCTCCTTCCTTATAAAAGGGCACATCCTCCCCCTCTTCCTCGCACCACTTTGAGCCTTCAAGCTCGGCCAAACCCTGGAAAATTCTTTTATCCACTTCTATAGAAACATCCTAGAGGTCCTGGTCTTCTTCAAAGACCAATTTTAGTGCCCTAAAAGGAGGTCTTAAAGAGGCGCTTCAAAGAAGAGGTAATGTCCGTTTCCGATTCTTTCAACATTATTTCTTCTTCCACTTCTACTTCTTTAGTTTTTTCATTATGAAGTAATAATATCAGTATCACTCGTATACGGATATGTTATTATATGTATGAAACAACCCTATTTCACCATATATCCATCCTACGAAAAACGAAATCACAGCGCGTGCGTACGTACGGAATACCGTTTCCACGCCGTGGTGTAATCTATTTTACACCACCACCTTACTTGGATGGGTATAATGGTGTAAATAATAAATATAAATTATTATTGTAAACTGATATTTATTATTAAATAGTATACATACACTCCATTACAATTTCATGATCATGGGAACGATATCATCGCTCGTGCGTACGTATGGAATACCGTCTCCACGATGTGATGCGACTCGTTCTACATGATCTTCATTTCATAATGATTATATAAATGAATTGAATGAATAAATATGATATATATTACACTAATACCATTATGGAAATGAGGTATCTATAACCCAAAAAGAAGAATAAGAATTTATTCGACAAAACACGCATAAAAACAAAATGCAATAAACGCCTGAATAACACGTAACAATGAAATATTACTAATAGGAAGCTAAGAATACGAGAATATATGATATCATAACAATGAGTATGATTCTGGAATAAGTCAATGACATTATTTAAATCATTATACAGGAGGTTCGTACACTTACGAAGCAAATTGGACCTATGGTAAAGGAAAATCTCGCAATCTCAATTCTTATCTGAGATTGTTTATACTTCAGAATTTACTGGGGAATATTTATCATCCAAATCCATGTTTCCTCAATATAAAATATTTATATCCTTCTACAATATTTTATATCCAATTTTACCCTTCAGTGAGTTTTTAGTAAAATATATGAAAGGAATATTTTGTTGTTTTTCGTACGAGGTACTTTTTGACTTTTCTGAAAAAAGTACGAGAAATATGTTTTTATTAACTTAGACGACATGAATGGATTTTTAAAACATTATTTCCAAGAATATTCCTTTACATGTATCATTTTTATTATTAATCAAATTCTTTTAGTTTAAAATTGTATGAAATATTAAGAAAGGAAAAATGATTTTGATGTAGAAAGGATATTTTCCTCAATTATGGAGTTCAAGTGTTTTATCAAAATTATTTTCCATATATGATAATATAGGGTTTTGTTTCTATCCCTATTATAAAATTGATATCACTATGTTGTGATGGAAATATTTTTAGGAATTCCTTTATCTTATATGAATTGTTTTATGAAGTCATGATGTTTATGATTCCCATTTTTATTACATGTGTTATACTATGATGTATGGTTTATGATTTTGTAGAACACATAAGAATGGTATCATTATGAGATGGGTGGGACCTATATCTCCCTCCAATTCATTGGGTAATGATTTTATATCTCATGATATAGACATGGATGGAACGGCAGGTCAAACCGGTTTAGTGAAACAGGACTGAAACGAGGAATGAACTCGATTCAGAAATGGACTTTGTCCACTAAGATAGTCTTGGCAATGAGTCTTGACTAATAAGAAATGATTCTCTAGGATTATGTGTGTATGCCATAAAGATTCATGTTTTATGTTATGATTGTTGTGATTACATTTCTCTACCATGATTTATACCATGTTATGAAATTATGATCTCTTTTGCAGGGTAAGATTTCCAAATTGTAAAGTTGTTATGAATATGATGTGATTGATTTTTCTTTTGTTTACCCTTACTGAGCATTTGAGATCACCCTTTTGTATATTTTCTTTCCCCAGGTCAGGAATAAGTTTATTAAGTAGGATATGACAAAAGAGACTCTAGATATGATCAAATAAATGGGACACAATGTAGATGCTTTATGAACCAGTTGTTTATGTTTCCCATTTTCTAAAGACACTATACCTACACGGTCCTTTCATGGTTTTGTTATATGTTGTAATAAGTATGCATCAATTTTGATGTAATAACCATGTATGTAAAGTATGGGTCATTATAAAAACCGATGTGGAAAGCCATCAGTAGTTTCTTTCAACATTATTTTTACCAAAAACTAAGGATAAAATCATTTATTGAGTATTATCCATATTTATTTTATAAAGAACCAATGTTTAAAGCCTTACATATTTAAAATATTATAAGGCGTTTCAATTCTAGTTTATGGAAACCAACATGGAGAGTGACACTTTTAACATTACCTATATTAATGTTTATTTATAACCAATGTTAAAAGGTAAAAAAACTGATAATAGTGGTGCTTTCTATATTAGTTTCATTTTCAATAATTCTATACATTTGAAGAAATTATTTTCCTCCTTCATGACCCCCATGTTCATATAATTCAAAAACATCTCTATGTTTTATGCCCTTAGGCATTCAAAACAGTATTGATGTGGTTTTAATATGCTTTATCCTAAACTACATGATCCCTTGGTCAGTGATTTATGACCATAAACTAAAAACAGTAAAATTCCACTCTTTATTAATCTAAACATCCTGGAAATAATACAAGTAATATGCACTTAAAATTGAATGATATCTGAGTCATTTTCACATGAATTTATAATATATGAAAAATTGTTAATCCCATTGGACTTTAAACTATTGGGAGTTGTTTATCATACATGACCATTAACTACTTAGAGAGGTATATTCCATTTGATCTAAAATCAAAATACCCTCAATATAAGAGCTCAATATACTTGAGATTTTTCTTTCCTATGGAATTTTATTGTCAAAGTTACATTGGATGACCTAAATTTTATAGTTCACATAACCTATGATATAAAATCACCACTTCAATAGAACTTTGTGTGGCTTGATTCCTATTTTTAGAGGATATGTAGTGATGTATGGATTATCTATCCTAAACATAGTAGGAAATATTGATATCATTCAAATATCATTACCAATATATTATCTCCCCATTCACACCCATCATTATTCTACTCTATACAAAAATAAAATATTTACTTTAATAATTACATGTGTCATGATTCCTGTTAACTCAAGATACATAGTGATGCCTTGATCTCTTATCCTAGGCCAAACTGAATATTCAATCTAAGAGAAATGTATTTAAGATATATGAACCCATCAATGATGTTTTCCACAATATAATTGAACACTACATTCATGTAAAGTTTTAATCAACCTTGTTTAAATATATGTAACCAATATTTTTTTTTGAAGTTTTGTAGACTTAAATTTTAGCAAGATTTGGTAAAAAATATACGAATATAATATTCATCCACTGTTGCTCAAATTTGTTTGAGATAAAACTTTGGACCCTAATGTATAATATTTCAATACATTAAATTTCTAATCAAATGATACCTAAAGTATTTTTAGGTTGTAAAACCATATAGTGCAATATGATAAAAATCCAAGTATCCACTTCATTATCCATTCCTTTTCATTGAATAGAAAAAAGTAAAGGTGTAAATTTGAAAAAGAAAAAAATGGGACTAACGTTCATACATAGGAAAAGTATTTTTATGCTCATTAGACTCACTGGTATATAAAAATGTTATAAAAACGTAGTTTCCCCTGAAAGAGAGTTTAAATTTTGGAAAGGGTAATATATTATTTCGGGGAAAACCACCTATTCACATTGAGTAAACCAATCATTTATTTTAATTTTTATTAAATAATTGGATTTAATTTCCCAAAACCATGAGAAAATGTTTAATACATAGTGGCCTAACATTTAAGAAGATTTAAACCATCATCATTTTCCATTTCTATATGAACATACTTAATATCTTTGATGTATGAATCAAACGAACCTAATTATTTGAGTTTAGAAACCCCCCTTGGAAAACCAAAAACCTTATAAAATCCTCTTGATTATAAATTTTTTTGTATTTAGAGGGTGGTTAACTAATATTAATATTCCACTATAGTAATTGAATGTAAACAAAACAATTTCATTGGAACCTCTAAGTAACCCCAAGTGGATGATTTGATCTTAAAAGTAAGGTCCACCTTAATCACTATGTTCTATTCCTTGATGGTGTATGTTTCTCCATTACTAATGACTGATCTACCCTCACTAGTATTAATTTTCCATTAAATTATTCATTATTATATTATTATTTACCCTTATATTTCCTAAATATTCATGTGGATTCAAATACCCTTGATGCTACACATTCTTGCATTATACAAACTTTCAAACCATAATTATGACATGTTATTATTGTGAACTTTCACGTTTGGGTGTGCATATCCTACGATGTTCCAAATGACCCGAATCAAGATAATAGTCATAGAAATAACAAATACTGTGTTTGAGATTATTCTCTATGAAAATTACTATTTTATACTTGGTCTTCTTCACATGACACTATACCAAGAGTCGTAATTTTCTAAGAATATAAACCATCAACTATATTCACCGATCCAGGGTATTTTCTACACTACCACTAAACCCTCTATTAATTCCAATTATACCCTTCCCTTTCTATTTATAATCTCTCACTCTTCTATTCCTAGTATCTAATAATAAACATCAAAAACATTTAGTCAAAGAATTATGACCTCAAAATGTGAACACTATTCCCCGAGTCCATTCTCATGAGTAATATTAGGCCTATATTAACATTTAGTTTTACATTCCCTTTTTACTATGTATATTTCCACATCACATAGTCAAATGTATCTAACCTTAAGCATCTAATTCAACGGACTGGATTGCAGGATCTTAAATTTCCAATGGAAAGAGACATAGTACTTTACAGGTTGAAAACTCCTAAAGGGAACCCTAGAAAAAATTATAGTCTATGATATCTAGGTACTAACCTAAAATATCTTATGGAAATAATTTTTTTAAATAAAATTAAAAGACACAATAATTTCTAGGTTGAAAACCCACAAATGGAGACCATATAAAAAATGAGTTCCTTCGAACAAATCATTTCTTTAAACAATATTTGAAACATTTAGGTAAATATTAATATATGAGAAGATTGTTGGGGCGGTCATTACACCATATTAAATGGATATTTGGAGTCACTAGGTCTTTCTACCAATGAAAAATTAAGAGATACCATTTTGTTCTTAGATATATTTGTTCAGATTATTTGTCTATGGGAATAAAGATCCTCATCACATAACCCTAAAATGAAAAAAAATAAATGTTCATAATATAAGATCTTAAACTACCTATTATATATAAAGTAATCCCCTTTTGTTGAATCCAAATATTTATAAGAGTTCCTAGTGTATGGGTTTACCAGTTCATGCCAGGTCTATCCCTATATCCCTTCATAAAGATGAAACCATAATATTTTCTCCCATTAATAAGACTAATAAGAACAGAAATGCTTATTAGAAACTAAATATGTCTTGATTTATATTTTCATAGGATATTTAATGACATCAAGATCACATATCTTGGATATAATAATAAATTTCAATTTCATTCTATTCCTCCTATCATCTGAGCATTTGAGATTACAAATTATATTTTTTCCTCCATTTAATATATGGTAGGATATTAAAATCCATGGTTCGATTATTCCTATTTAAAAAATCCAAATCCTTGATTCAATTATTTCTCTTATTGAAATCAAAATACTTGTGTCGATTATCCCCCTTATAGACACTAAAATCCTTGAGTTGAGAACAACCATTTGGTGAAAATTATCTCTTTGGAGATTCAACTCCTGTTACCAAATAAATCTTAATATGAATGAAAATTTCTATATATTACCTTATAATTTCATTCTATTCATTTTATAAAAATACATTTCTATTTTAGGAATTCTGTTTCCACCATGAAATGTGTGCCAAGAACATTTCCATTGAATCCATGAGATAGACCTCACCCAGATTACCTAATTCAATTATGAGAAAGAAAATATATTTCTATTGAAAAAATAAAATAAAACCAAATATTCATGTTTTGTATTATTTCTCACAATCCATGGGATACAAAATAATTACAATTATTTCCTTTTTTGGTGATGTAGTAGTAAGAAAATCTCACTAGTATTAGGACTTTTATTTCACATATTACTTATGTAAAGGTGCTTCAAAACCATATAACATTTTTATGAGGGTTTTAGGGATCCTTTTATTCTTCTAAAACAATTAATATGGGGAACTTTGCAGCTGATGTAATTTTTTAGTCTACATTATTTAATTTTATTTCTCATGGATCAAAAAAAAATACAAATCAAAATTTATGACCATTTTAATTTTGTATAAATCCTTGACTAATATGAATTTCGAAAAGAAATAATTCATATGAATGACCAAAATTGATTTTTAGTAGGCTAGTAAAATCAATTTGTATCTACATAGTTTCTTCATGGATGCATACTACTAACTGAAAATTATTTTTTTATTGAAATAAACCCCCTTTAAAGGGCTGAGGCGAAAACCATCAAGACATCATGACTTAAACAAAATAAACAAGTATCCTACTGACTGGACCTCAAGATCAAAAGAAACGCTCACTAAAATATAGAATCTCCTCCCATAAAAATGAACCATTAAGACCATCTTACATTGATTCATGGTAGCACAACAAGCTGTCTTGTGGCAAAGAGCATGAGCCTGGTACCGATGTCCAAGTCCATACACTCTCAAACCTCCGATTATGAAAATCCATGAAACTATGAAACCTTTTTTCCCTAAACCTCATATAAAGGATATTATTGAAAGAGAATGACTTCAGAATACTTGGTGTTGCGGCCCATTAAGACCAAAACGTCATAATACCTTCACTGCCCTCCATCTGAAGAAAATGAGAAAATAATGGAAAATCAAACAAACACCATACAAGAGTCTGCTGCAAACATAGAATCAACTATCACATCAAAGTTGTGCAAATTTCAAATCTGTCAAGAGAGACAGGATGGACCGTGGAATCCAAAATCCCAAAATCACAAACCATTAATACAGAATAGAGAGAAACCAACCATCGCAAATACAAACCAATAGATCCGAAACCAAAAATTATTCAAAGAAGAATGAAGCAGAAGAAATCACAAAAAAGTTCAATAGAGGTCCAACAACCTATATCATGTCGCCAATGACCATTACACACGTGAAGACCACAAAAAAAACCCACCGCACACCCCAGAGATGATGTGGATCCCTCAGGCCGTGGATCTGGACACAGGTCACAGACCGGTACCGCACTGTTAATGGAAGACATATCTAGTAACATGGAATTAGGTGAGAGGAGGAAAACAACAATAATGCAAGGGTTGAGACCATTGATCCCAAGAAGAGCCACCACATGTGGAATCCATCGGATCTTGCCAAGCGTAGGGAGGGTTGCTGCGTCAACCCAGGGTGAAGAAGGCGATAATGAGGCGTAAACCCTAACACGTTGTCCCACATATGGGATCATCCTATTTGAGGTTTTTAATAATCATGAATTACTACTTGAATCATGGTCAAATACTTCTATCAGGGTTGGCAATAACTCATGGTACAATTAATGGAATCATTTATTGTCATGATATCCCTTCATGGACGAGAGACTACTTAATGATTTTGGAGTCCCTTTGTGAAGGGAGTTTATTTACAATAGTGCCATATTATTCCTTCATGGTGTCATAATCTTAGGGATTTCATTATTCCTATGATACCATTTACATAGAGAGATTTATAGACCTAAAATTTATAAATACCTAAAACACTATAACTAAATGGTATAAATTTTCTGTTTCGTGGGAATCATTCCCACTCTCTATAATCTTATTTCATATAAATAAATAATACTATTAATTCCAATGAAAAATATCAATAGGGACTACGGAAAAGCATTACAATTATTCTATGTGAAGCACATCACATAGAGAACATTGTGTTAATCCCCTTTATCCTTGGATATTCACAAGGAACATTAGTGGATCCACCCATGTAAACATAGTTCGTGAGAGTTTTTTTCATGAGGATACATCCTATATCCAACCCCAAGAATAATGCTTTCCATATATGAGGATTATAAATGGAGCCACCCATATGAAAAAATATCACAGAGGCTTGTTCATGAGACTTCTATATAGATCCAGCCTCATGAACGTTTTTTTCATGGGTTATACATTGTGATCATACAGGGACCACCCCTATGAATATAGTTTGTGGAAAAATACATACACAATGTCTCACACATGACCGTCCTTCACTAGGTCTCCTCTATGATATTCCTTCAATAAATATCATCCATAAGAATCATTCTCATGTGTCTGTTTACCCAATTCCAAGTCATTTTATTCCCATTTCACATCGAACACTTCCCCTCTGTGAAATGATGTCTTAATAGAGTTTTCTTCATCCTTATCAAAATGGTCCCTGACCACAAGGAATCTAAAATAGGTGTAGTAATTTCATGAAGAAACCCAATTATTAAAAAAATAATTTATTTACACCATTTATCTTTATTAGGTAAACTATCTAGGTCGAATCATACTAATTGTCCCTATCATCATCCTCTCTCCATAGTCAAATATCTATAAATCTCATTCTAATAAGGGAATCCTTCTAGTTATAACCCCATTCAATATTCTCATTATTTATCCCATTTTCATTCCCCCATCAATATAAAATATAACTATTATTCCTAAAATTATGTGTAATCCCTAAACATAAATTTTCCTACTTAGTTATTAATGAACGAGATAAACTGTAATGTGGAAATCATGTGTAATCCCCCAAGTTAATGCCTTGAGTTGAGATACTTTTATTGGTTTCCTTATTTCCTTAGTTCAAGATACTCTTCTAATTTTCATCATAACACCTTGAGTTGTGATTCTCCATTTGATTTACTTAAATACTTTCACCAATCTAATATAATAGTGTAAACCCAAAAGGATTTCCCAATGCATTGGACCCATTCAATCCCTTATCATGTGATTTTATGAAATATGATTGATCCTTTAACATATCATATTTATTAGTATATTTAAGACATCCTTATTTTATGATTCAGAAATGTATGGTATGTTCCTAACCCATGACCTTAAACTATGCAACTAAAACTACATTATATTTAATTCCTACTAATTAGGATATATAGGATTCCTCTTTGAGGTTTAACCACAATACCCTAGTATAAATTATGGGTCTCTTACTAGGTGTAATTATCAAACATATCATATTCCTTACTCACCTATTTTCTAATGGGAATAAGGGTAAAAAACTATATATTTACCTTTTACTAGGTTTTAGACACAACCATATCCTCTTCTTTTCCATTTTAGTCAATTAAAAATTTGGGTGTAAATAGAGTCTCTCATGTGTAAGTCCCACAATAACTATTTACTGGAACCTTTGACCTATTTTTCTACTATGTATGACATTAAAATACATTGAAGTGTTCATCAATACATGACCTTTAAATTCACCACAATAGTCCTTGTCACATGAACTTAAATGGTATGATGTGTTCCATTAATCGTCACCAAACTATGTGGGTTCAAGTACCCTTCATAGCGATATGTAGGAATCCTCTTTCATAGGCCCGATCCAAACTCCACAAAACCTCTTGACTCTTTATATGAGCATAATTCCCACTATATGGTGATAAATTTTACAGTTACTTTATATATATATCTTTAACCTATAGAGTATTAAGATAATGGGATTGAATTCGAGATAATATAATCCCTCCATGAACTTTCCTTTTAAGTACATGATGTTATCCAATCCATGTTATAAGGGAAACTGATTAAAATACTAATACAACTGATAAGGATTCAAAATATTATCTTAAAAACTTAAAAATTAATTATAGTAGGAAATAAATCCCCAAAAAATGGTGTTATAAGGCCAAACTCCCATCCTATTAGTTAATGTATATCCCAAGTGTCCTTGTTAAAGCATTAATGAATGACCACCTTTGTAAAAAAGGACCATATTAGCTAAAAACAAAATTTAGGTTTATATTTTCATCATAAACAACCCCAAATGTGTATATTTTTCCATATGTAGAACATTTTTTATAGATTAATAAGTCATATGGTTTCCTACTTCATTGTATAGGTAATAATAGCCAAGTTTGCCTCATAAAAATAAGTGAATGTTTTATTTAGTGATCAAATAGACATTAGTATAGGGTTATATTAAATCATAGAGGTCAAAGTATTTTGATTATTTATGTATTGAGTTTTTATTCATACACCTTCATTAGATTATACATATTAATGTTATACAAGTATAAAATTATCATGCGAGTTTGGTTGTTACACTTTTTCCCATGGGGTGTGGTGTATTCTATACATTTATTTTCAATCCTTTATAAAGGAGTAATGTTTTGATTATGCTATAGGCCAGGTTTTAGTCCCCAGGCCTCGTTAAGATATTTCACAAGAGAAATCAAAAGTATAAGGCCCATATGTTGAAATTTTGGGAAAAGGGATCATATAAAAAAGTACTTCAAGGTAAAAAAAGTCCTTAGGTATTTAATTTTAGAGCACTACTATATAAATATACAATAATGCATTGTTACATATTTTTGATAGTCTTATAGTGTAGATGATTATATTTTATTGGTCCACTACTTTGTAGGTTTGAGGTGTTACTGTGTCTAGAGTGATTTTGGTGGTACATTGTGTTAGGGAAGATGTGTTCTATCTGAATATTCAACTAGTATGAAAATAACACTATAATACTTTACCATTTTTAATAGTTTTTCCAAGTAAATTTGTATAAAAGGACTTATCTCTAGCTACCATGACTTGATAGGTGAACTATGGTATATGGGATTAAGGTGTTATAAATTATGTTACACATTTAGTCATTATTCGTGATTTTTTGTTCTTATTCTTGATGATTCTTGACCACATTTATTCCTTATTGTTTCATTGTGAGGTAATTTGGGTGATTTTGAATTTAAGTGGGAGGTCAGTTGAGAATTGGAGAAGGGAGAGGGTTCTAACATGAAATCTAAAAATAAATTTTTTTGGTGTGATGAATATCAATACATAACAATGTACAAAAATATTTTGTAATTTCAATAGTAATTGACTCAAGGTATATGAATGGGTTGAACATTATTTTTTTAAGGATCCTAATAATCTACTATCATTACACTGTAACATGTATTGTAACGATATGATTTTTTAATGTTATTTTTAATTTTAAATTTGATTGGTTTTTAAAATTATATATGATCATTTTAGATTTATTTTAAGCATATGAATATTATGGGTTGGTTTTAGTGATAATGATCTTCCTTGATGTTCCTTATAGTTTTTATCAACATGATATTGATGTATTATAATCTAAGGAGATTTTATATTCCATTTTATTCAATTTATTCATTTGTATTTATATAGTTGTTTATGAAAGGGGATTGTGTTCAAATTATATGATTTTTAGTGAATGGTTTGATAGATTATTTACATGTATAGTTTTGGTTATAGAATTTAATGAGTTTTATTACATTTTATAATTCATTTATTTTCATAATCAAAATATAATTATTAAATATTCACTTCATGGTTATTGATTTATATTATCTCAATTTTATTTATGTGTAAATGTTGATTAATCTGGATTTTTATTTCTTGATTCAAGGAAATGAAACTCATGAAGAGAATAATAGGATTAAAACTAAAATTTGGTGGATGTCCAAGCATATTTTACATTGTTTTGTTTTTATAACATGACAATATTGATTTATTTTGAAAACAAAACATGAATATTTTTCTTTTTATTATTAATTTTTATCGCTTTTAAATTAGATAAATAATTTAATGATAATTATAAAAGAAACAAGAAGAAATATGTAATTATTTGTTAAATAATTTTTAGTACATATAAAAAAGTTATTTGGTAAAAAATGATAAAGAAATAAGTTTTTTGTTTATTATCTATGGATAATAAATTTATATTGTATTTATGGTGTAATTTAATCTACTTTGTTACTATTGTAAATAGAACGAGTTTTTTTATGTCATGTTTAAGTTCCTTAGAATGGTTTTTTATTATAAAATAAGTGTCAATGATGTTGTGGGATGTCAGTGTGTATTTCTAACATAATGATGATGTGAGTTTGATGTGGTTTTGTGTGATTTTTTTTGGGATATAAAATATTAATGGAATAAATTGACTAAATTAAAAATAAGTGATACTAGAATGCGTTTTGTAATAAATTTAAGAATTATTGAATAATTGTAATTATGTTCATGAAATATTAATAGCAATAATGAATGAAATTGGTTAATAAATGATTAATGTGGAATTAGAAAATGAATTTATAAAGGGAAGAAGTTGTGTGTCTAGTTTTGATTGAAATTGTTGGTCATTGAGTGGTTAAATGGATCATCAGTTGATGTTGTGTGGTGAGGGAGATATATTTTTAGACTATAGTTCTTGATATGTTTCATTAAGAAGTGGACTCTTAGGATTATATTTTTTGTTTCTCTAAATCCATTATAGTTATCTTTATTTCTTATACACAAAAAAATGAATGGGGTACCCTTATTGATGTCTATATAATGTTTTGTGTCATGATTATAATCCCAAAATCTTGGATATAGGTGATAAAGATGAACTACTACTACCCACTTTCCCGCTATCTCTTTCAAACATATCATTATTGTATTTAATGGTGTGAAGTTTTTCTAGAGACATGTTGATGAATTAATGATTTTTATGATGATGCATCGATGTTGTAATGTGGTGGTATGATTTAAATGGATATGGTTATACAGTTTTGGTATGGACATGGTCATTGGTTTGTGATAATGTTAATATGCAGTAGATGAGAGCACTAGGACATATGATGTTAAGACATGTGGGTGACTAGATCAGTGTGAAAGTAGGTCTGGGGTACCTTCTTGATATATTTTCATAGTTATTATATTATTATACTTGTGTATAGAGGTATATATTGACCCTAGGTGGGGTTATTTTGTAGTTGAGCTTGGGATAAGAAATGAATATCTTTTTCTTTTTTCACTAAAGCTAAACAATGCGGTTTGCACACTATTAAAAGAGTTTCAAGGTGGAAACTACTAAGTATAATTTTATTCTCACCCCTATATTCTATATTAATTTTTATAGATTTATTGGTTTAATGTTGAAATTAGGGTGGATAATTCTAGTTCATGGTGCTCATGCTTTATGTTATGGGTTATGACTCCATAATTTTTCAATTTGATATTTAATTTAGAGAATATATTTTATTGTGAAATTATATACATTATAGGAAGTGTGGGTTTTTATAATATATATTAGATAAATTATTGGTTTATTCTTATCATTACTAGGATTTGTGAGGGCAATTCCTCCTATATTTTGTATTATATTCCCTTTTTTCTAGCCTATAATATGTTGCCTATTAGAGGAAGACTTCAAGGGTCAAAACTATATTTAATACCACACTTATAGTTTTTCTAGTGAGGATGATTCCAAATAAAATTGTTTTTGATATTTTATTAAGAGTTAGAAAGAAATTTAGTGTTAGAAATTGGTGAGTATTATATTGGGTTGGTTGGGAAATAGTATTAATAAAATTCATATGTGATGTAGGCAAGGTAGACCATACATGATACAAACAAGGTCGATGATATTTGATGCAAGGAATTTATTCTTATAGAATATGTGAAAATTAGATGATACTGATTGGGGGATAATATAGAATTTTCATTTTCATTTTTTATTAGATTATACCACCTTTAAAAACATCAACCTGAATAGATAGGGCCTTTGTTTAGATAGATCAGTGGTATACAATATTTGAGTATTTAAAAGGGAATATGATCAGTGATCATGTCCTCTATTAATTTTAAGAGGGAGTTATGTTCAATGAATTTTTAGATTATTCTCATATTGATTTCACAGTGTCTTGGTGTAGCAGAAATTTGTGGTCTCTTATTGGTCTTAAAATTTATGTTATTATGGTTATAATTATACATATCATGATCTTGAGATCATAGTAGTGGTGTTTTCTCTAATCCAATAGAGTTACCTTATCAGCGAGTTCTATTTTATCTTTATATATCATAATATTATTTTTCATTTCCTTCCTCAAAGATATACAAATGTGAATTTGAGTAAGTAGATGGTGTTCTTGAAATGTTATGACTTTGATATCTCACACACTTTAGGGAATAAAATTGTGATGTACGATGTGATGATCATGAGACACATGTTGATTCTTATTAATAGGATGGGTATGAGTGGATGATTAATGGGGATACTAAGAACATTCATTTAAATTTGGATTAAAGTGGTGGAATATATTTCATGTATCAAATGATTGTTTATTCTATCTTATTGTAGAATATTGAAGAGTCTTATCTAAGAGACCTAGAGGTGGAGGAGTGGAGAGATCATTCCATATATGGATGTTCTAATAATATTGCGCATATAATTGAAAATATGTGGTGTTGTTACATGGGGACATCTTTCTTTAGTTGGGGACAAGGATTAAAATTCTCCATGAGTTTCAAAAATCACCTCAAGTAGTGAAACCTAGAATATTTAAGACGTTTCATGCTTTTAGAGGATAGTTCTGGTGGTCTGGGATGAAGATGTTGGTGGTTGAGTTCATGTCTCAATATTTTTTATATTAGATGGTGAATGTAGAGTATAATGTTCTAACTAGGTTTATACATCCATTATATATTCTTTAGTGTAAATAAAAGGTAATTTAAACTGATTTCATTATTTTTCTTCCTCAAGACACAGATACATATGGTTCTACCATGGTAGTTTTGGATTTTTTAGTGAATGTATCTCATTTTATAGATACTACATATTTGAGTGCATTAGATGCTTAGGTGAGTGTGATTCTGCATGCCCACACTCCTAGATTTTGTGCTAAAAAATATTGTTTAAAAACTATAGTTGATATAAAATTAATTGACCCAATCTTAATCATCCTTAATAATAACATCAAGAATAAAATATTAGTTCCCTTACACATAAATGACCTTTTAGGTTTAGGGTTTTAGGGAGTTAGTAAAAACTATTAAATAAAAAACCCCATATCAATCCCATAAAATTGACATTATTCCCTCTAAACAATGGATTCCTTATTTGATAATAAGTATCCAACATTTTCTAAAAAATTATCCACATGTGATAACCATTGATATATATCATGCATTATAAGCTTCTTTATAATCAAGAGAAATTTAATTTAAGAATTATTGAGATCAAACGATTAGTGAGGAAAAATATAATTTATAAAACATGAATATTATAATCTTTTGTAAGAAAAACATGTGGGTATGAGAAGGTTATTAAGGTACATGAACACATCATAATAAAATCATAACCAATAAAACATGGATTATAATAAATTAATAATAACATAAGAAATTTGGAATAAATAGGTAGATATCATAGGATTATAGAATCACAATAATGTGGAAACAATATAAAACAAGACATCTTAAGTATAATTAAATGTTCACTACCAAGATGATATAAAAAATGTGCTAGAATAATTTCACATGGCTCATATTTCATATCTAATGAGATGAAATCATTACCCAATGAATTGGAGGGTTGTATAATTCTGATCTTACCAATCACATTATAATATAAGCATGAATAAGTGATATATATAATAAAAAACACAAATACATAAATAATTATAACATTATAAACCCATGTAAATTGAATGGGTATCCAATAAAATCATATAACCCTCTAGGTAAATAAAATTTTATCAAATAAAATATTTAAATATTGAGTATTTACATTGTATTGAAAAATTTTATAAGAATTATTTAATAATTTTCTCCAACGAATCTATGTATGGGATTCTAGGTGAATAACCTTTAATAAAAAACAATGAAATATATGGTAATAAAATTGGAAAGGAATTGGAAGAAAGGTTATGTTTATAAATCATGTATTATTAGGAAAGAGAAAGGTTGTAATGGATAATTTCTATTATAGAAATATCATTTCCATCGCACTAAACAATCATAAGAACATAGATAATGAATAAAATGATTATTTGAAATTTTATCTATTTATGTGAGAGATACAATTTAAATATATACATTATTATAAAGGGTGGAACATTTAAGATAATTTACTTATAAGAAAACCATTCAAAGGGGAATATAAAATTGAACAGAGTTTATTAAAATTATTACTTAGTTTCTCAAAACATTAAAATTATATGAGAATGTCACCTTAATGTAAGGACCTAAATATAAGAAAATTTAATTTTAAAAAATTAATTATATATAAAACATGTAATAGAGGTGATATCTTTGAAAATTAATCTTGCGATGAGTATAGATGAAAATGGAAATAAATCATGAAAAGCATTTTCATAACTTGTTTTGATAGTTTTATATGAATAACGAAATAAACCACTATAATAAAATTATAAGTTAAAAAAGGTCCTTTAAAACATTATTTGATCCATAAAATTTCTTATTAATGTATCCTTGGAATAATGATGATTTATAATGGAAAAAACTTATAGAAGAAGATAATAAACATCATCCTTTATAATAAATTTCTAGTTTTACTATACAAAATATTATGAAGGAACAATAAATAAATGGATATAGAAATGGAAAGATAAGGAAGAATAATGATAATTAATTTAGTATATTTATTTTGTATTTTATTTTTTATTTTTAATTTATTATTATATTTCTTATATTTATTTTATATATTTTTCTCTCATCATCCACTTTGGGGTTTTTGGTCAATTTCTCAATAAATTCTTCGATATGTTGACCATGGTCAGCAGAGTTATAAAGTAGTTTCATAATATATATAATTTTAGAGTTATATATTATTTATAAATATATAAGTAATATATATTTATATTTTTATATATTTTCTAAAATATATTTAAATTATGAAATATGTCTCAGTTTTCTCATTTTTTGTGCTGTTAAAATTACTATGATAATTTATTATCAATACCATTAATAAAATGCCAAATTTATCTTTAAAAAAATCTAATCATGTAATAAATATTTTATTAATTCATTATATATATTTATTAACCCATCTATGTGTGGTGGTGAAGTGAAATGAAATATATTTTCCATGGAGTTGGTGAACCGATCATAGTAAATGTGATAATAGATTTTGGAAAAGATGAGAGGATGGTCGAAAATGGGTATTACTTTAACATAATAAAATTTCAATATACTGATAATAATTCTAGTACTATTTTAGTATGTTTTGAATATATTTGGAGGATTAAAAAGAAACTATATTGAAAAATAGTAATTCATATTTCTCAACTTAGTTCTTCGGGTGACTCCATTATTTGTGTAGATAAGGGTAATATAGTTTGTGGAGAATCACAGAGTTTCCGATGTGACATTTTTATAAATATTAATTTTTTACTACATAAAGAGATGTAATTTTCAATAAAATGAAATCCAAATTTTATAATTAATGTGGGTATGATATGTAATGTCTAATAAATACCTCATACAACCACTTAGAGATGAGGTTTTGTTAAATTTTTTTACTTCATATCTCGATTGAACATTTTGACCTCATTTTTTTACCATGTTGACTTACATTTACCATGATAAATTATTTTATTAAACTAATATTAAATTGACCATATTAAATAATATTAATTATTCTAATTCTAAATATTAAATCCATTACTTGAAATTCAATTTATAAAGGTGATAAAAATTAACATCAATTTTTGTATGTACAACCGAGGAATTGTTTTTATAAAAATGTAGTTTTAAGCATAAAAATACTTATTTAGGAAAAATATTATCTATAGAATTTATACCCATGATATTTATTGGTTAGTTATTAAATAAATTAGGGTAATTTCTATTTCAAACTATTCTAAAAATTAATGTTATATTGTGAATACTTAAATAAAATAAAAGGACAAAAAAATTTAATTAGATTAAAATATTACTTAGTTTTAAAAATTCCAAGAACTAGTTTATAGTTTCAAAGTATTCTTTTTAAATTAATTTTTATACATGATAAATACATATTTTGTTGGAAAAATGTTTTTTTAATTTTTAAGTCATTCATATATCATAAATATGTCATAATATCAACAATATTTATGTAATCTGCTTTTTTTTCTATGTAATAAAAAGTAAACTTTTTAGAAAAATCTAGAAAATATTCAAAAATTTAATTTTGACATGATTAATCCAAAAATTATGTTCATTTTATAAAATTAAAATTATAAAATTTGGTAATTTATAATTTAAATAAAAAAATATAATTAAAACTGTTTTTATAGGAATATAAATTTTTAATAATTAAATTTTCTTAATTATATTTCATATAAATTACCAATTAAAGGAGTGGTAATATATTTATTTTAAAATTATTTTTTATAATAATCTCTTAAAACTATTAAATTTAATAAAAATAAATAACACATAAAAAATTTTCTTTAACAAATATAATTTTTAACATTAAATTATTTTTATCACATCCCATTAGATTTAATTAATTATCATCTAACCAAAAAACTTCTTAAATTAATTTTTATTATATCACTTAAAATTATTATTCGAAATAAAAATAATAAAAAAATTTAATTAAAATAACTTTGTTTAACTATATTTTTGGTTCGTTGAGGTTTTACACTTTTCTTAGTAATATTTCACATTTTAATCTCATGATGTACTAATGTTTATCTTATATTATAAAATATATAACAGTTCATTTTAGTTTGTGATTATGTATGATACAAGATATTCAACATAAAATTTATTTAATGAAAAAATTATACTAAAATATATGGGTGTTACATTCTACCCCATATTAAATAAATTACACCCTCAAAATTTTAACACTCACATTTATAGGCATGTAAAAGGAAATCTATGAACTTTTCATAAATAAAAGTAAAAAAATAATAATTCAAAAATTTAATTTTTTTCATAGATTAAGTGTTTTTTGGTTTTAATCATGATTATTTTTTATTGGGTTCTCTAACCGAACTAGTTATATATTACATCATTAAATCATACAATACTATAATAATACATATTCAAATATTTTTTAATTTTTCATAAAAAGCATATGAATCAACTAAATTATAACTCCATGGAGTTTCAAACTAATTTTTCAACAAAAATAACATCTTGTGAACCTAATAAAGATTTATTTAATACTCAACCATCATTTTTCAAGGTTATTACCCCTAGGTGCATTAGATACATAGCCTATAAATACTTATAGTATCCAGACATGTGTTCTTTTTCTAGGAAACAACACACTTTTTACTTTACCAAATTTTAGGATATTTTACTATACTTAAAATTATTACTAGAGTTTTCACAAATTTTTTATCATAATAATCCCTAAAAATAATAGTCCAAAAACCATCATAAATGTTTTTTATATATTAAACCCAAATATCACAAAAAACTATCATCTCAAAATTCAACAAAAACCTTTATTTCCAAAAATATTAATCACATAGTAATAAATATATAACTTAATCATATATATGCGGAAAAACAAATTAATAACTTCACTAAAATAACCACCATTAACTTAACATCAAATTACTTCTCAGTCCCTAAGGTTATCTCATCTCATATTAAAAAATTTATGTATCTTATTGTCCCAATTAGACATAATTACCCCAATATAAAATTACATATCAACCCAAAGTGTTACTTATAAATCAGAAATGTATTCTTCCTAAAACATATTATACATCTCAAAAATATATTTAATAACCTTAAAATCTAATCTTATAAGACATCCAAGAAATATTTATGCCTTTATACTTATGATAAACACTAAACATATTTACTCTTGAAAATATCCATAACTCTTAAATCATCCTCATATAATAACAAGAAAATGTATAAACATTTCTAAATCTGTATTTGAAAACAATTGAGATGCTCTAGACCCACACTACCAGATATGGTTCTAAAAAAATATCATTTTCAAACTGGTATTTAAAGTAGAAAAGTGACCCAAATGTAACCATAATTAATTAAAATACCAATAATAAATATTGAGTCACTTATAAAATCAAGACAATTTATGTTTAGATTTATAGAGAGTCGGAAAACCCAATAAACTAATAAGACCCATATCTTTCCCATAAAATAGATATTCTTCCCATTAAATCAATTATTCCTTATTTTATAAAAATTCATCAACATCTACCAAAATATTCTACACACATTATTCCTATATAAATATGTAATATGTAAAACCCTTCTTCATAACCCATGGAAAGAGAAATATAAGAAGGGGAAAGCTGAAATTCTTAGTAATGGTAAGCATAAGTGGAAAAAATATAAAATCATAAGTTTTCATACTATAAACACATGGCTATTAAAATATTATTAATATACTTAAAGACATTATAAATTAATCACACCCAATAAAAAATAGATAATAAGTCATGAATTATATCATCAGTACTTTGGAATAAAGTAAATTTCATATTATCATGGAATCATAATACTGTGCAAAAAACAAAGAATAATAACTCATATCTATATGTCAAGGCTCACTGCCAAGATGATATAACACAACGTTTTAGTCTAATATCCCATGGACTACAGTATGAATTTATTGAGATGAAAACATTACCCAATGCATTGGAGGGATGTACATTTCTAGGCCCACCCATCACATAAAAAAATAAACTGGTATATGTGTTCCACATATGTAAATGATATATTAATCCTTAAAATCACCATAACATGATGACATAACGAAATCAAATTGGTATCCAATGATATTAAGTAATTATATAGATAAATACACATAAATAAATTAAGACAATAAGTTTAATTTATTTTCAATTTATATATAAATGGTATAAAATATATTAAACAATTATCCCAATCAATATATGTATGGATATCTTGGTGAACATTGTTCAATAAAACAGATAAAATACAAGGTATTCCTAGAGGAAGTTAATAGGAAGAAGGGTTATTTTTTTGAAATGTAGATGGTTAGGAAAGGCAAATTGAGTGATTAATCATTTATCTTATAGATATAACATTCAAATCATACCAAAATTATGTACTGTGATGCCAAGAATAATTATTTTAAAGTAATACAATTCTTGATATTTTTCTTAACGTGCAACACCGGGCATTAAGTGAATTGTGGTGTATTATAAAAATATTATTATTTAAATGTCAATGTAATAATTTATCCATTTAATTGTGGGTATGAATACGAATAAATTCATTATGAAATAAATTTATTATGTTCATACTCAATACAAATTTTTTTATTAATTGTTTATAAATACGAACTCATTTTATAGTGATGTCGTTTTATAATTAAAAAATATATTTTCTTCAAAAATAATATTTTATTGCATTTTATACATGGAAATTATAATTTATTTATTTTATAAATTTTATTTTTTAATATAAAGATAATTTTTTATATCATCATATCAAAATTTACTTAGGGTGAAGTTTTGGTATTTTTAAAAAATGTTTTATTTTTTAGTGTATAGTGAAAAATACTAACATTTCAAATAATGTCATTTATGTTCATTATATCAAGTCATTTAAAATTCAAATTATATTTTAATTATGTTCTTAAATTTAAATATGATTAATTTTAATTATAATAATCTAATTAATTCAATTTTAATTAGAAATATTCATGATTTTTATATAAGTTAATTTATAGGCATAAAAATGAATTTGTCTCAAAACTATTTTTCATTGCCTTTTATGAATTTATATTAAAATTTCTCTCTAAGTATTATTGATATGAAATATTGAAAATTTGATAAAATATTTTTAATCATGATTTTCCAATATGGTAAATAGGTCCCTTTTTTTAACATTATAAATAGTAATAGGGTAAATATTTGTCACATCGATAAGGGTGAAATGAGTAAAATAGGGTCTAAACCATGAGATAAGGTCTCAAAAGCAACCCAAAATACGAAATTATTTATTTTATGTAATAAATTCAACCATATGACTCCTAAATATGAATATATTTCATTTTTTTGGTGATTTTACCATGATAATAAAATTTCATTATTTTAACTAATGAAAAATCGAAAACGTCTCTCACTTAAATTTTATATCACTAATTTTTTTACATAATTATAAAAATAGGAAAATATAAGATTTAAATATTCATATAAAAGATGAATTATAATTTTTTCATAATACATTATTTCTAATTTTCATTGATAACATAATTACCATATATGCTTACAAAACACCAACACAATTCTTGTGCAAGCTATAGAAAAATCATGTAAATGTTTTTACAAGCTCTAAAAGTAATTTTTTGTTGATTTTTAGTTTTATATTAATTTTATATATTAATAAGACTTATTTGGTATGTGTTAGAGGTTTATATTCAAATTACATTACTAAATTAATGTCTTTAAAATAAAATTAATTAAATAATGTCAAAAATGAAATTAATGATATTTTATATTAAATAAAATTGAATTAAAATATATTAAAATCATAAAATTATAAAATATTACAATTATGATGATAAGTGATCTAAAATTCCACCCATTGACCATTTAGGAGATAATTTCTAACTTAAAAGTAAAATTATAACCATTTGAGATTGAAATAGTAATTATGATAGTTATGGATAAAAACAAGTAATAAAGGGGTTAAACCAAATGATGGGGTATAAAATGAAACCAAATCCTATATATTTTTTATTATATGATTATATTTCAACCATATAGTCTGTTTATTTGAATATTTTTCCATTTTGTTGAATTTGGATTGAGAATGAATTAATTGTATTAAAATATATTTAATGACTCCAAGTGTGTCCTTTCCTTTCCATATAAAATAAAATCCGTTATCTATTTTATATAAACCAATTTGAGCCATATATATTGAAAAAACCTACCATATTACCTTCTAAACTTTAATATCCATGAATTAGTGGTGTTGGTATTTTTGAAAGACGATTCCAATGGTCCTTAAGAATGGATCTAAACGAGGCCTATTGAAGAAGACATAATCTTACTACCCAACCTATTTAAATTTATTTATTCTGCTAACTACAATTAATATGTGTTATCAATGATAAAATTATAACTTTAGTTTCTTAAATAAAATTAAATTTCATCATAAATATGGAAATACCATTATCTACCATCATTTCCATCAAATGGGAAGGGAAATTATTTCTTATGCATATGTGTGGATTATCGTCTCTCTGTAACGATACAGATGATTTTACACAACCATTATACATGTATGGTTATTATTATCATTTTAATGTTTATAAATTATATTTATGATATGATTATGTATCTATAATAGTAAAATATTTTCTAACTTCTTACATTTTTATTTTGTTTGAATATGATAATATCTCTCATGTGCACATGTGGACTATCGTCTCTAAAAATCTATATGATTCATTTTTTATTTTATCTATATATGGAAGGTAAAACATTAAGATATTATGAATATATATGATATATATTACATAATAATTATTTTTTAATGGTTAGTTTTTATTTATCGTTCTCTCATTATATCCATTGAAAAGTGAAAACAATGTTCATGTCTATGTACGACCTACCATCACCATGAACATGTAATTAATTATTCCATCTATATATTTAATGGATAAATAGAAATATAAATTAATGAATATATATGCTATTTATATCATCGTTAAGTTATGTAGATGTTGAGACCATGATCAAAGAACTAGGACCATAATTATCAAACAAAAATTCTCATGAAAAAGAAAATGAAGATTATAATAATGAATTATTAATAAATTTGTGCCCAAATGTTATCAAGGGATCATATATGATATTATTATTAAGTAAATAATTCTTTAATACAATTTTCATATATTTAAATTAATTATACAATATATTATATTACTTTTCATGCAATTCATACTTGAGGTAATGGATTTATTTTACAATCTCAATATTTATAGAAATTGTTTATGATTATGTTTCTGAAGATAAAATTTCCTGATAAATCTATCAATAATATATTTAATTTTATTATCCTATATTTATCGATTGAGAAAGGTGTTTTCATTTCATTTTTATCTATTTATGTACACAGGATACCAGAAAAAGATTTTTAAGAAAAACAAACTTTATTTTGCTCTTCATTCGGAATAACTTTTTCCTACATGTATTTGTTTTCTAAAATGATTCCCATAATGATTTTTTATTCTCCAATTATTATTTAAAAACATTTTTACTAATTTTTAAATAATTAAAAAATTTATTAAAATCATCCTTCTCATCATATTTATAATGAGGTACTTTTGACCTTTTTTTGAAAATGAGAAAGGAATCTTTGTTTTAACATACATGAAATGAATGTAATTGACCACCATTATGAACAATCAATGTTGCAATAATTACTTTTCATCTTTACAAGGTTATTTTCTATGAAATGTTTTTCTTTAATATTTGTGAAATGTTTTTATTTTAATATTTGATATAAAAATGAAATAGTTGCTTTCCTCATGAAATATTTGAATTATCTTTTAAAGGAATTTTTCATCTATGATAAAACCATTTAATGTTATTTATGATTTATAGGGGATATGATCCAATGATACTATCCTTATTCTTTCTCCAGATGGTTTGTTGCTATAATGATGAAATATCAACGAAACCCGTTTTATTTTCCATGGGTTATATTATGAATATATTTTTTATGATATGGTGACATACTATAAATGAATTTATGATTATTTGATAGGTGGACCTGGAATTGTATGGCCCTCCAATGACATGGGGAAACATAATTATTCTATGAGATTAAAGGGTTCATGGGAGGTCATACCAATCCCAAAAGAGGGTACAAAAGAGTCTATCCCCAGCAAAAAGGTGATAGAGGGGAGAATATACCTAGCCAAAAAGGGGATACACAGAAGATTATTCCAAGATCAAAGAAGGTATACAGGTGGTTATCCCAAGTGTAACATGTTACAAATGTCGTTGTGGGTATATTTGAAATAACATTTCAATGATTATGATCATGAACCACTTTATTAATCTATTTTATGATATGTTATTATTTAAATTTTATGTTCACATGGCTCATGTTAATTGATCCCATTGAAATTGAAGTCTTATAGACTTCCAACATTTATTCCATGACACATTCATATACTATAATAATTTCTAGGTATGATATTCAAAAGTTAAGATCATATTCAAATTCTGTTTTTCCTCATTTTATATTTAAATTATAATTGAAATATACATTTTTAACCCTTGATAAGAATTTTATATCTCCCTTTATTATGTTTTCATTTCCTTGGGATATGGATTAAAATATTATGTTTGATAGGTAATATAAGGGTTCTAGTTGTGATGAAATATGTGGGATATGATGTAGATCATTTCTGAACTATATGTATATGTATAAACGATTCCAAATACACTAAATCTATGTTATTTTGGTGTGCATAATAATCTTATGTATTGAATATAAACTAATAAGTAAAATTTTTTATGTATTAAAAAGTATTGGTTTCTTTAGTCGGTATCATAGTATGGTTTAGCTAAATTAGGAAACTTGGATGAGAAACCTCTAGTGGTAACATTCAGGATAATCATATATATATTATAATTTCATTTTTAATGGTAATGAAAGAAGTGTGGATTTTCTTTGAAAAACATCCTTGTCAAGATACTATAAGTAGATATGGTTTTGTAATAGACGAATCTTTGGTAAATAACCCTAAAAATAGATGGTCAAGTATATCTAAACCATTATTCTTGTTCATGATGAGTATACCCTTACTCTGAACCTAGTTTGAAAAACCTGATATATATTTTTAGGTCAAATCATATTTGATTCATGAATAATTATAAATTATTTGAATAGCTGTCAACTAATAATATAATAGGTTAAAACTAAGGTGTCATATATTGAAAATATGGTGTTAGGATGTTGACATCCTGTGATGTATTTTTCATTATTAAATGATTCATCATTATGAACATTATTTCCCACACTATACCTTTTGGTTTTATTCAATGATTGGAACTATAAAGACCCATGTTAACACTGAATGTGACACACACATGAATTATTGTAATCCTGAGACACCAAATGAAATGAGATGTATATTATGAAACCTTATGATCCTTCATAATTAGCTATTCTATTATATATATTACAATATAAACTTGGTTGAGGTTTCTAACACACCGAATAAGGGAAATATATAGTTTCATGAAGAACATTGAGGAAAGAATATTCAGCTTACTTAATGTCAAGAATGTGGTATAAAGAACTCAAAGGAATATGTAAATGGAATTTAAAGATGTTTTCTATGTGTAAATTAAGGGAATTGAGAAAGTAATTGTTGATGAAAATTTAATTGTTTGATGGAGAGAAATGAATTTCATCTTAAGGTATTATTTATAGTTCTAGATATTATATTTGGGGAATAATGTAATTATTCTACTCAATGCCTTAATTCAAGGGTTAACTCCTAGAACAAAGAATGAAAAATAATATGACAATCATTGAAGTTAAATTATCGAAGTGTTTATATATTGGGATTCATGTTTAATTTCAACTAAGTGTTATATCAATGATATTTTGGATATAAAAATCTTGAATAATCTAAGGATTATTCCACAACAGTTTCTCCATAAGGATTTGAAAACATTTGGTGAATGGTCTGATAATAAAGAAAAGTAATTTTTCGGTAAGGTGATAACATTTATTTGGGATAAATTTTTTGTAAAGTCCTAGAAATATCAATGAAATTTTTTTAATACATTCTTTGGAATTTTATGATTACAAATTTTCTGACGATACCTGATTCCGTGGCCCGGTGTTCCCAAAATCAATTTCTGATGTTTAGCTCGGGTATGTTCATTGAATGAATGAGCGGTTTTTTCTATCTTTTTAACCGGTGCTCAGAATTGAAATATGAGGGCACTAAAAAACTCACAGTGTCGATATTCACTTAAGGGGGCCTTTACTACAGTTGCATGTTATGCAGGTTGAAAGTTAATAATTGGGAATTTAGAATAAAATAAATAAATTTCCGTACATAATTTTATTTATATCTTTGGTAGCAATATCATAGAAAGGGGAGTTAAGGGTGGGACCCACACCCACCCAACTTCTCATGTGTTGATAATTGAGAGG
The DNA here is from genome assembly GCA_963277665.1 of Viscum album. Taxonomy (NCBI): domain Eukaryota; kingdom Viridiplantae; phylum Streptophyta; class Magnoliopsida; order Santalales; family Viscaceae; genus Viscum; species Viscum album. The sequence continues at coordinate 1,316,207,987 of OY728119.1, read as the reverse complement.
TGGGTCCCACGCGATCCCCAGCATTTCACCTCCCATTACTCTTTTCAAACTCCCTTTTAAACTCCCATGATTAATTCATGACAGACCCCCTTAATTATGAGGACTCTTTCTCTCCTTCTCTCCCTCCTTAATTTTTTCCAACACATGATAATAAATTAATTATAACTCTTCAATTAATTACATTAAGTGGTTTGAATTTTTAATTGCATGGGTTAATAAAATAATATACTTAGCCTATTATTTTATTTTGGACTTTCGTTGTGTTAAGGGAAAGAGCTCATGAGATAGAGAGAGTAGTGTTCTTCTCCGATGAAGAACACCAACCTTCAACGAAGAACGACTTGGAGAAGAACATTCCACGATTCTCCAATCCTCTTCTTCCTCCACATCATGGGAGGAGACTCTGCTGCAGTGAACTCGACAAAGACGACAGTTCTTCCTCCAACGTTGACGGAGCAACATCGATTTCCATGTCTACGACGAACAAACCATATTCGAGGTAAGTGTTTGTTCATTTAGAAGTGTTTATCTCATACCCCGTTCTTTATTGAAAATAATTATTTATTTTAGGCCAACTCCTACCACCAAACATAGAGGGCGCGGGGCGAACGCACATGGATAGATGACCCTCTATAGTCTCTTTTGATTGCGATGGAAATCATGACAAGAAGGTGGCGATGAACGGAAGTGCTGGTCATACACTGGCTGCGTGCGGACGGACTGAGGCATGAAACCCTTGGCCGCTCTACCAATGAAGAACCAGCCAGCCATAGAAGTCTGGGACGAAGGGAGGAACTGTGGCACCTCATGATGCCGTGCTGCGGAAGACCGCAGCCCGCGTTCCGCAGGCCGCTTAAGCGGAAGAACCAGCAGGCCCGTCTGATGGCCTGGCGGAGGAGAGTCGCGGCGCTAGGATGGCGCCGCGCCGGATGAACTTTATCCCTCCCAATCGGGATGCTTGTGCCAATAAGGCTTTCCAGCTTCGTCCGGCTGGTTAGGGAGGGCGGCGCTGCCGGTTCGGGTAGCCGGGAGGCCGCACCCCCTCGCCTTGGACCGCTTGGCTGGGCCGCACCGCGCCGGGCCGAGCGACACCCCTTTGGGCCTGGCCGCGCCCCTTGGGCTGAGCTGTGCTTATAATCAGGCAGGTCCGACACCCCTTACGGGTCAAACCTGCCAAAACATGGTTAACCCGACCCGTCGGCCCATTGGGCTTAACGGGTCGGGCCTGTTTTCACATAAATGTGAATAACTTAAAGACCGCGCATCTGATCGACACGCTGTCTGCGGCACTGAGATCCCTGTGATGACGCGATACTTTTTCAATACTCTAAGTGATTTTTGGACGACATTGGGAAATGGTCGGGTTAGAAATGAGTGTATTTTTAACCGGGCCCCTAGAACGGAAAAACCCATATCTCTCAGACCGGGCGTCCGATTGACGTGTCTTCTATTGAGTTGAGTTCATATTGACGTGATGGAACATTGGGATACCTCAACTCCGGACTTTGTGATAGTTGATGTATCGACCCCCTTGGCTCGAGGAGCAGACCCTCCCAGAATCGAGCGTGCTGTGTGGGGGAACCCAACAGCTAGCTATGACTGCGATGACTACCATGCTTGGATCCTTCGTGGGTTCGACGACAATGAGGACTGTACTTTGATCCTCCATGGGTTCGATAGTGAGGATGACTATACAAGGATCCCTTGTGGGTTCAGCCACGATGAAGACTGTATATGGATCCTACTTGGGTTCGACAACAGTGATTACTGTGCTTGGATCCTCCGTGGGTTCGGCACCGATGACTTTTGTACTTGGATCCTAGTGGGTTCGGAAGAAGAGATGAGTCAGAGGCGACATCTAATAATATCCATTCCTTTTCATTAGTAGTATACATGTGTGAGCTATGTTTTGACTATTCAATCATTACCATTGGTGTGATTGACTTCTTTCCTGTGTGGACTGGGATGTGCATGGGCTCGAGAGTTGGAGCCAAACTAGAATTGATGACTTAGGTATATATATGGGAATATACCTAAGTAGAGTCCGTTGAAACTTTTTGATTGTATCTTTTCTTTCTGGTTTATCGTTTTTGGGTTCTGGGAGACCTTTGGGTGTCTCAAGGTCCCTACTGAGTATCGTATACTCACCCCTACAGAGGATATGCCCGCACTACGTTGTGTTGGATGTAGATGATGGACAACAACGATCGAGGTGGAGGCTTGTGGAGCTAGACGGTACCCAAATGTGGACCACTATACGGGACGTACACGGAGTGGACGGCCAAACCCGAGGAGCTGAGGAGACCATATGTACCCACCCATTAGGTGGGATATCCGTAGGACGACTCGGTGGTTGCTGGTTACTTTACTGTTGTTGTACTTTCTTTTCAGTTGTACTTTACTTTCAGTTGGGTTTGTATACTGGTTCATTTAATTTATAACACTTACTTTTTTACTCAGTCAATTTAAGTGATTACTTTTGTTGTGTGCTTCGTTTTGTTTATTTACTTTTATAAAGGCAATGCCTTCCCTTTTATCGATATTTACGCCTTTGGTGGTAGTCTCCAACCCCTGGCCTATGGAAGGCGGGCTTGGGGTAGTCACGACATGGGCCCTGAGGACGGGTCGTGAAAATTGGTATCAAAGGAGTTGGTTCTACCACAGAACTTAGGACTCTAATCATTCTTTACAGTGAAGCAATATTGTTAAGAGTAATGAGTATGATTTTCAGTTTAGGGAGTCCAGTGTTGGTGCGACGGACTACGTATCCATACACCAGGACCCTGACTTCTGATGTCCGACTCAGTACATGAAAACATTGATTGCATGGGTGTTTAAAAAAATTTCAGTGTGATTACTTTGTGTCATCTCACCAGGTATATTGTTTGTTCGTGGAACACCTATTTCCTTTTAGGAAGGCCCCATGTAGGCATCATGCTAGGGTTCCGAGTCACATATGATATGGCAGCGCACTGAGAGACGAGGCCTCTGTGTAGGGCCCCTTCATAGTGGAGGCACCAGTGGTACCACTACCTGTTGATCCACCGATACTACCATCCCCAGTAGCAGAGAGTGAACGATGCCTTAGTGCGCTGCACGAGTTTCAGCGACAGAGGCCGCCCAGGTTCTGTAGGGAGACAGACCCTCAGCCAGCTGAGGATTGGCTAGAGGCTATTGTCAGAGTCTTTAGATTGGTAGGGATACCATATGACATTATGGTGATCCTTGCTGACAGTCCACTGCATGCAGCAGTAGGTAGATGGTGGAGCTTGATGTTCCAGGTACACGACGAGGAATCTCTACATTGGACAGACTTCGAGAGTCTCTTCTGGTCAGAGTTTGCTCCATCCACGCTTCATGCGGTGTGGATCTAGTAGTTACATCATCTCTGATAGGGTAGTATGACAGTAGCTCAGTTCTCTCCGAGATTTACCAACCTCTCGTGCTACTCCATAGACACGGTACGAGACCCATTCTTTCGGGCCTAGACCTTCGAGTAGGGACTGAGGCATGAGATCAGGGCTTTGATGATCTCCCTCAGTATTCCAACACAGGAAGGAGTAATGGAGAGAGCCCTTCTTGTGGAGATATTTCTTGCTGAGCCGACGCCAGTAGTGATACCCACCTAAGGGAAACACATTGGAGATTCTTCTGCAGCTGGTAGTATACAGATGTCGTAGAGGGCCAAGCGGACCAGGCTATCGGTAGGGCGACCCCAAGATACTGGTTCAGAGGTGTAGGGCACACGAAACAGAGCCAACCCTTCGAGGGGTAGGAAGTTCTATGCATGCGGAGGGTAGGGTCACATGGCTCGGGACTTCCCGACCCACTATGCGGACGAGCAGTAGACAATAGAGGGACCACCCAGGCAGAGGCATAGGTTGGACCGTGGCTGTCCACATGGAGCATGTGGGTGAGGAAGAGGAGATGGTCGAGCAACGGGTGGTGGACGACGCTTTTACACTCTTCCTCCACCACCACCAGGAGGACCACCCCGACCACATGGAGCTAGCAGATAGGGGCAGGCTCAGTTCTAGGCAGTCGAGGCCTACGACCACGGTGCACCTAAGATGATTCGCGGTAATATCTGTGTCTACTTCACTCTTGTTGTAGTCATTATAGTCAAATGAGCGAGTCATTCTTTTATTGCCACTTCCCTTGTTCGGAGCTCGGAGATTCCAACGGAGCCGTTGGATCAATCCTTATTGCTAGATACTCCTACGTAAGCAGACTTGATGATTGCGCACTGCCTCCGGTAGTGTGACTTTACTCTTGGAGGAGAGAGCTTCGGGTGGGATCTTCTTGTAGTGGCGTCGAGGCCTTACAACGACATATTGGGTATGGACTGGTTATCTATAGTCCATGACCATATCGACTATATTAGGCACAAAGTGTTGTGTGTCCGCAAATATGGGATCAGGTTCACCTTCACCGGCGAGAAGGGAGCCTTCGCAGCATAGGAAGGACTTATGCAAAGGAGATGGCAGCTGATCACACATCAGCTGTCTAGTCTCATCCTAGGAGCAGTTGATGTGCGGAGTCCATGTTTTCCTATTGTGGTTGATCAGAATGCAGAAGTTTTTCCTGATGATGTTCCATAACTACCTCCTTGTAGATAGGTAGACTTCTATATAGACCTATTCCCCAGGACAACACCGATATCTACTCCACCATATCGGATGGCTCCCATTGAGCTTCGTGAGCTACGGGTATAGCTGGAGGACTTGCGGGGAATGAGATTCATCCGACCTAGTGTTTCACTCTGGGCTTCTCTGATACTATTCACCAAGAAGAAGGATGGGATCTTACGACTATATGTCGACTACCGTCTCTTGAACCCGGAGACCATAAAGAACAAGTACCCACTCTTGAGGATTGATGGCCTCTTTGATCATCTCAAGGGAGAACGATGGTTCTCGAAGATAGAATTCAGGTCAGGCTATCATCATCTCAGATTTCCAGACGAGGATGTGCAAAAGACGGCCTTCAAGTGTCAGTATAGACACTACGAGTTCTTTTTTATTCCCTTCGGCAAAACCAACACACCAGCAGTGTTCATGAGTCTCATGAACATGATCTTCTAGCCATTCCTCGATCATTTTGTCGTAGTCTTTATTTAAGACATACTAATTTACTCGACTTCTGAGGAGGAGAATGCCTACAACATTCTGGTTGTACTGGAGACACTCCGAGAGCACCGGCTTTATAGTAAGCTCTCGAAGTGCCAGTTCTGGATTCAAGAGGTTCATTTATTGGGACACGACATCTTGGAGGCTGGGGTTGTAGTGGGCCGAGCGAAGATCGAGGTGGTACTTGGTTGGGAGCCACCCAGGAGCATGCCATAGGTGCAGTGTTTTCAAGGTATGGCTGGGTACTATCAGATATTTGTGCCAGGCTTCTCCAGAGTTGCAGCACAGATATCACATTTAATGAAGAAGGGGAAACCCTTCGTGTGGTTAGATAGATGTCAGCAGAGCTTTCAGGAGCTGAGACTGGGAATGACCAGTGCACCCATCTTGAGGCTACCGGAGGAGGGCATATGGTATGTAGCTTACTATGACGCATCAGTGAACATACTCAGGTGTGTCCTGATGCAATAGAAAGTAGTGATATCTTATGGTTCAAGGCAGTTCAAATAGCATGAGAAGAACATCGCTACCCATGACCTGGAGTTAGCAGCAGTAGTGTTCCCCTTGAAGATGTGGTGACACTATCATATGGGTGAGCACTTTATAGCCTACTCTGACCACCAGAGTCTCAGGTATATCTTCTTGCAGAAAGAATTGAACCTGAGACAGCGGTGATTGCTTGAGATCCTCCAGGACTATGACTTTGAGATAGTATATACTCCTAGGAAAGGGAACGTTGTGGCTGATGCTCTCAGCAGGGGGGATGAGCATTGAACTACTTGAGAGGAGATGAAACAGTTAGCCTATTTACAGATATAATTCATGGATAGAGATGGATCAGACTTTCTATAGTCTCTCATGGTCACTTCTCCAGTACTTCAGCGGGTCAGAGAGTCACAGTGTGGGGACGTTGACTATGAGACGTGAGGTGCTCAGATTTCCACAGGGCAGGCAGCTGATGGGTTTTCTGAAGGAGGGGAGCACGTAATCCTCTTCTGGGGACGTATTATGGTACCCATTTCATTATAGGAGGAAGTGCTGAGGGAGTTCCACACTTCCCCTCTCGCGGTACATCCAGGAGTGGAGAAGATGTACCAGGACCTCAGACGACAACACTGGTGGCCAGGTATGAAGAAGGCTGTAGCAGAGTTCGTTTCAAGATGCCTCACTTATCAGCAAGTAAAGGAGGTGAACCACGTACCAGTGGGATTGGTACAACCCTTAGAGGTCCCAAAGTGGAAGTGGGATGGTATATCCATGGTTTTCGTGATGGGGCTTCCATATTCTTCCAGAGGACATGACTCCACCTGGGTGATCGTCGACCGACTAACCATGTCGCCCCACTTCCAACATATCAGAGAGTAGGGCTCCGTAGTGAGTTAAGGATGACTCTATGCTCAAGAGAACATACGACATCATGTTTTTCCATCTACTATCATCTCTGATCAAGATGCTCGCTTTACTTCCCGACTTTGGAAGCGGTTATAGGAGGCATTTGGGAAACAACTACGTTTGAGGACCGCCTTCCATCCTCAGACGGATGGCTAGACTAAGTGAACCAAACAGACACTCGAGGATATGCTTCGTGCATGTGTCCTTGACTTTGTTCGCAACTAGTAGGATCATCTACCCTTGTTGGAGTTTGAGTATAACAATAGCTACCACTACACCATCGGGATGGCACCATTCGAGGAACTGTACGACCGACCATGCAGATCACCTCTGTGTTGGATTGACCCTGGAGAGTCAACACTTGTTGGACCAGAGATGGTCCATGACACTATGGAGAAGGTGTAGATCATCTTGGAGCGGATGAGGACTACACATAGAAGATAGAAGTCCAATGCTGATAGAAGATGGAAACCACTGGAGTTCGAGGATGGAAACCTCATTTTCTTACGGGTCTCACCTCGACGTGGATTACTGAGATTTGGCCGGGGCAGCAAGTTATCTCTGTGCTTCATCAGGCCATTCCAGGTCCTCAGCAAAGTAGGTGAGGTGGCTGACCTCCTGGACCTTCCACCTCAGTTGAATAGGGTGTAAAATGCCTTCCATGTATCTCAGCTGAGGAGATACGTGCATAACCCGTTGCACATCATCGATCACGGGGAGCTGGACATCGATGATGAGGCGACCTTCATGGAGAACCCAGTGGATATCATGGATCAACAGCAGTGGGTCCTATGTGGACTGTCGATTCCTCTGGTGCACATTTTTTGGCATCACAGGAACCTCTAGGAGAGCACATGGTACAGGGAGGCTCAGATTCATGCACAGTACCCTCATTTGTTTCTCTAGTTTATGTTGTAGCATTAGGGGACATAAAGCCCTGAGGTGGGGTTAAAGTAATGTCCAGGAAATTTCAATGAAATTTTTTTCTTAAATTATTTGGAATTTTATGAGTACACAGTTTCTGACGGCTCCTGATTCTGAGGCCTGGTGTGCCCGGAATCAATTTCTGATGTTTAGCTCGGTCATGTTCAGCGAACGAATGAGAGGGTTTTTCTATCTTTTGAAATGGTGCTCGGAATTGAAATTTGAGGGCACCGATGAACTCACAGCACTGATATTCGCTTAAGGGGAGCTCTACCGATGTTTCATTTTATGTTGGTTGAAGGTTAATAATTGGGAATTTAGATTAAAATAAATAAAATCATGAACACAATTTTATTTATATCTATTTTAGTTATATCCTACAAAGGGGAGTTAAGGTTGGGACCCAAACCCAACCAACATCTGATGTGTGGATAATTGAGAGGTAAGGACCAAACGATCCCCAACCTTTCACCTCCCATAACTCTTTCCAAACTCCCTTTTAAACTCCCATGTTTAATTCATGAAAACCCCCTTAATTATGAGGACTCTTCCTCTCCCTCTCTCTCTCCTTAATATTTGACAACACATGCTAATAAATGAATTATAACTCATCAATTAATTCAATTAAGTTGTTTGAATTTTTAATTTCATGGGTTAATAAAATAATAGCCTTAGCATATTATTTTATTTTGGGTCTATTGTTATGTTAAGGGAAAGAGCTCTAGAGAAAGAGAGAATAGTGTTCTTCTCCGACGAAGAACACCAACCTTCAATGAAGAACGGCCTGGTGAAGAACATTCCACGATTCTCCAATCCTCTTCTTCCTCTGCGTAAGGGAGGAGACACTACCACGGGGAACTCACCAATGACGATGTTTCTTCCCCTAACATTAAAGGAGCGACATCGCTTTCTGCATTAATGACGAACAAACGATAATCGAGGTAGGGGTTTGACCATTTTGATGTATTTATCTCATACCCCATTCTTTGTTGAAAATCATTGTTTATTTTTGGCCAACTACTACCACCTAACACGGAGGGCGTGGGCCGAATGAACATGACCCGATGACCCTCCGTAGTCTTTTTTGATTGCGATGGAAATCATGACATGAAGGTGGTGATGAATGAATGTGGTGACCATGCACCAACCACGTGCGAAAGGAATGCGGCCCGTAAATACGGGCCCCTCAACCATTAAAGAACATGTTAGATTTGGTGGTCTAGAACCAAATACTTTTTACTTTAATCATAAAATAAAAACCTTATCACATCATGATTGTTCATCTGCATGACATTTCATGTGATAATGTCCTAAAGACAGATGTTGCATTAAAGGGTCGTAGCAGATCCCTGCTATGATGAGAACCCGGAAGTGCCATAACACTGTTCTTGAATGTATGTTCTATGGTTGGATGATATTATTTGAGGGACACAAATAATACAGGTCATTAGGGGTGAGGATTCATAAATCTTTGAGGCACCTTCTCATGGTGTGCTCCCTTGGTAATATCCAAGAGGATATTATGAGAACGAGACCCGCCAGTAGGAAATCCACATTTCATAGTGTCATTGGATGTTCCTATCTGCGGACATGTGTATTGGTCCTTAGACTTTAAGAATATTATTAGTGGGTATTACAACTCACGCACATAGATGTATTGACGAAAATTGTGACTACACACTGTTCCCAGCGAGGTAGGATACATTGGGGGCATCACGAGTATTACCACATTAATAGATAATGAGAGAAAGAATTTTTCCCTTCTGTTCCATAACGGAAGTAGATATCTCAAGCCCTTTGATGGAATTGATATAGCCTAAATAAATCCATGGCCATGGTAAGGTATGTGAAAGTTCAATTCCGGGAAGTCAAAGAATGAATAATCAAGCACATGGGCTGATGGCACTAGCATGCAACCCGCTTGATTGGAGATATCGAGACAAAGGGATTATATTACACGGTAAGCATTCATAGGAAGTGACATGCCATTGTGGCGTTAACTTCTTTCTCCATTGGTGCCTTGGCATGTTTCTATATGCTAACCTTGGACTTTAGGCAGGCTTAGCCTAATTCCACCGAGAAAGAGGCCTAGAGGGTCACACACTAAGTGTGCCCTTGTATCTTAGTTAAATATTAATTTAACAAGTTAAATAAATATTATTCCCAAATGTGGTTTAATAATTATTTAAGGATGTCTGATCGCATTTATTTTGTCACTAGTTATAAGAGAGAATATATTGTGGATAAAATAATGTATTTATTAGTGAGTAATGCAGTTACATTTATTTAAGAAATAAATAGTCATTACTCAAGGTCTAATAAATGTGGTGGAGAAAAATGGAAAATAAAATTACACGCCATGTATATTAAATATACACACCTTGTAGTTTTATAGAAAACAAGTACGCGCCATTTATTAATTATTAAACGTCGTGTAGTTTTTCCAGTTGGGATTTTGAGGATTTAATATTTTTTTATTAAATGATATTTATTATTATCAGCATGGGCGCATGTCAAGGAATAAATAATTAGACATGGGGGTTTTCAATAAGAGTTAATGAAATAAATAAAATGCGTAAAAAATTTATTTTTTGTCATAATTCTATTAACCTCAAACCCGATTATAAATATCCTCGCAACCCCAACATTTTAAAGAGCCATTGTTGTGCACAACAGATTTGGAAATACTCTCAAGACAAGAGAGAATTCCCTTTCCACCAAGAACTCCGTCAAGTTACGAGAGCAAGATCCTCCATCGGATCAAGGCGGTCAAAGGCGGACATCACAAGAAAAGGTTCTTCCGCACTAGCACCCGGAGATCCCTTCGGCGACGTCCGGAGATACGTGACACACGTGTGCATCACCGCTAAAGGAATCCTACACTTGGATTCTACGACGCAACGACGGATCACCGAATTGTGACCAGACACATCAATGAAGATAGAATTCAAACGAGGTAATTCTTATGCATTAATTAAATTAATTATAATCAACATATGATGATCCTCCTCAAGGGTTCTGGGACTCTTCTTTTCTTTTCGTTCTTTGTTCTATTCCGAAGATTCAGCGTTTTATATCATGATGGATCTCGGATTGAACGTTGTTTAACGTTAAAATTAAAGTTGGTCTAACCGACCAACACGCTTCCACTGCGCCCGGAACCTACATGTGGTATCAGAGGGGTCATATCGTCGATTATAATTATTTAGTTTTTTCTTTGGTAATTTACGCATTTAATAATTTAGATATTTCAATTCATGTTTAAACATTCTGGAAATCTAAATATTGATATCTATTCCTACTCCCTCATTTCTCGTTCACCTCACAGAAACAAGTTTTTCTTTTAATTTTGATTAAAATAAAATAGAGGAACTCATTCAGAGGAGCCAAATGTTTATGGCCGTATAACACCAGAATACACGACGTGTATTCAGAAGTACACGCCGTGTAGTCTAGGTTCAATGCATTTATTGTTCTGCCAAATCCGGCCGTGTATTGGATTCTTTCTAAGAATTTAAGACACAGTGTGTTGTCCAGAAATATGTGGCACACGGTTTCCGGAATACAGGTTGTGTGGTCTAATGAACAAGGCGTGTAGTCCCTTCGAGTCAGGGTTGGGTCGTGTACTCCGTACATGGCCTGCCCTGCTGGAAACTGTGTAACGCGGAAACTACACGGTGTGTGTTCCACTGTACACACTGTGTACTCCGAACATATCTGAAGTACATTAACACGCCCTATCCCCGGGCATGTACTTCAGATAGACGGTGATGAAAAGTACACACTGTGTAGTTGGAACTACACGCCGTGCACTCACCCAAATTACGCATATTTATTAAAATTAATTATTATATTATACAAACCCTTGAGACGTGTACAATGGTGCTGGCGTAAAGCTGAGGCACAATACATGATAAGTGTTTTATATGTATGTGTTTAATTTAACATTTGTGTAATAAATGCAAATTCACCGGGGTGCCTCCAAGGTACAAGTGACGTACAAGGATAATTTTAAATGAATTTATTTGTTTAAAATTATGATGGATGAGATTCTCAAAGAAATTCAGAAAAGGGATTTAAGATAAAAGGATTGATTAATTAAAGAAAATTAATTGATTCGAGCATGATTTATCTTAAAAAAGAATGATTAAATAATTGAATGCTAGTTTTATTTATGCGTAAATATCGTTTCATGTATGGATGATCATGAGCTAGACCGAGACCATTGTATGTTAATGGTTTCTTTTAATTAATTTATTTAAATTTAATTTTTTGGTCTGCGAGCCATCTCCTCATTAATATGTAGGGCCTCCACTCCCAAGGATTCTTTTATATAGAAAAACCTCTTTTACCCCTCACCTGCATGTGAGATAAATGCATATGTAATGGATGGAGCTTCCAAGCTAGTGGAGGCGGCTCAAATCAGGAGCCAAGGTGAAACCAATCCAAGGAGATACAAAGGTGGACAGGTGGAAAGCTGTAAACATGAACCCGAAATGTTCAAGGTGTTTCTCCCCTAGGTATTGGTTTATTTTATCAACCGCTAGATAAACTAACCAATAGAAAAGCTCATGATCATACCATTAATTTTATTTCTGTCAGTTGCATGGTTTATTTCTTGTGGTGTGTTGTCACACTCACACAATTAATTAATTAAACGAGCATGCATGATGGAATTAAAATATAACCGACTTATATGTAAATATTATCTTAGACATGGTTAATCACTTAAGTATATACCACTTAATATTGACAAGAATGTAATCAAAGATAATAAAATAGAAATTTACGTATAAGGATAAAATCCCTCAAAATAAATAATATGTCGGCATAGCCTTCCATAATCTTGGTTAGAATTGATCCATAGTTCAAAGTGCTTGACCAACCCTAGTTGGGGTGCATTCAATTATCGGGGAATTCTAAGTCAAGGTTTTGGGTTGACTTGACTTGGTTCACATCAAGGGTTGACTGCCACAGTAGGACTTGGTGTGACTAAGAGGCAAAGGTTGAGGAAATCCAAAAAGGATTTCAGGATTGGGGAGTCCACTCAGCGAATCAAGGAGATGCGAGTTAATGCAGTTGGCATTTGGAATGCCTACCTAAAACCCTTCAAATTTCTTGACCAACCATATTTGGGGTAATGCGAAGGGCAATATGGATCCTTTCCACTAGAATACTCACACAACAGAATATTCCGAAGTCAATGGTGAGGGATATTGGATTTCGATAAAATAGTGGGAGACTAATAAGTATTAATTTGTGTCAATTTTTGCAATAAAGTACTAAACCTTTCCTCATCTTAATTTGTAGAAATGGAAAGAAAATGACTTCAAACATATCATTGTGCACCATACTCGAAAAAGAAAACCTTCTCACAGGTACCAATTTCCAAGAGTGGCAGAGGCATTTACATGTCGTCCTTTGCCACGAAAGGAACTTATATGTGCTGGTAGAGCCTATTCCAGTTGCGTCTGGGAAAGAGGCTAGTGATGAGGAATTATCTCTCATATTAAACACATGGATGATGCCACAGATGTCCAATGTTTCATGCTATCGGACATGTCTAATGAGATCTTGAAGAAACATGAAAACATGGTCATGTATAGCATGATTTCTCACCTTAAAGATGTCTACCAAGAGAAGGTGAGAAAGGAGAGGTTTGGGATCTCCAATGCTTTTTTACCACGAAGCTTGGAGAGTCTGCGCCAGCTGGGCCTCATGTATTCATGCTTATTGGATACATTGAACGCCTGGACATCTTAGGGATTAAATTCCCGGATGAGTTGCATACAGATCTCATCCTATCATCACTTCCCAAGACCTTCTCTAGCTTCATTGTCAACTATAACATGAGTGGAAATGAGAAGAGTCTATTGGAGCTTCTGACCATGATTCGCCAGGTAGATAAGGAAATGGGGCGTGACAAACCTGCAGTCCTTATGGTGAAAAAGAAATGGGAGGACAAGGCAAAGGGGCCAAAGACTTATAAACAGTTGAAGCCCCCGAGCACAGTCCCTCCAAGAAGGGGAAGATCCAGATGTAGGGAAAGGAACAGGAGGCAGTGTGTTTTGCATGTGGCAAGTAGGGCCACTAGAAGAGGAACTTCACCCAGAAGCCTGGGGGCGGTAATGGTGTGTTTGTTATTGAGTGCAATATTTCTATTTCTACACATTGGGTATTAGATACAGCTTGTGGGGCTAACATCTGTATTCAAATGTAGGAACCAAGTAGATTTAGAAAGATCTCCAGAGGAGAGGTGGATCTTCGAGCTGCCAATGGCGCAAGGCTGGCTGCGTTGTCTATTGGCGACTACCACCTCTCATTGCCGACTGGGATGATTTTGGTTTTACATAACTGTTATTATGTGCCTAGTGTTACCAAGAACATAATTTTTGTATCTTGTCTGGATATGGATGGATTTGATTTCAATTTTGGAAATAAGGGTTGTCTCTTTTATAAGAACAACGCATGTTATGGTATGGCACATTTAAATAACGGTTTGTATGTATTGAATTATGAAAACCAAGTGTTGTCAATTGATAACAAAACAAACTCACATGACTCATACATCACCCAGTTATGGCATCACCACCATGGTCATGTGAACGAGAAGCATTTGACAAAGCTCTACCAAGATGGCTATTTAGACTCAACTGGGAAAAAACCACTTGATAGATTTCATGCTTGTTTACAAGGAAAAATAACCAAGCCGCCTTTTGGTGGACAAGGTGAAAGGGCCACCGAGATTCTACGATTGGTACACACGGATGTGTGTGGACCTTTTCCAGTAGAAGCTAGAGGTGGATATTCTTACTTCATTACTTTTACTGATGATTAGAGTAGATATGGCTATGTCTTCTTAATGAGGTATAAGACAGAGTCCTTAGAGAAATTTAATGAATTCAAGAATGAAGTATAGAATTAGCTTTGTAAGAAGATATAGAAGCTTCAATCGGATCGAGGTGGAGAATATCTGAACCAATAGTTCATCGATCTTCTACGGGAGTCTAGGATTCTATATCACCTCACTCCTCCTTATACACCACAGTAGAATGGTGTTAGTGAAAGGAGGAACCACACCTTGTTAGACATGGTGAGGTTGATGATGAGTCATGAAGATCTTCCATTATCCTTTTGGGTTTATGAATTACAAATTGTAGCATACACATTAAACCGAGTACCAACTAAGGCGGAAAATAGAATTCTATCTATGTTATGGAATGGATTGAAACCCACTCTGTTGCACACACGTGTATGGGGATGCGAGGTGTTTGTTAAGGCCTTATCAGGATACAAACTAGCACCCTGGGGAACAAAGTGTATCTTTATAGGATAACCCAAGGAAATGAAAGGATATTACCTATATAACCCTCAAGACAAGAAAGTTACCGTCTCTAGAGAAGCCGTCTTTCTTGAGAGGGATCACATCCTCAAGAAGGATAGTGGGAGCAAGATTGACTTTGAAGAAGTTGATGCTCAAGATACACATGATTTGGTATAGGAACATGTTCCACAGGTCCCCGTGGAAGAGGTTCCAGATACACAATTACTGCGTAGAATCTCAAGAGAGGTAAGGGAACCATAGAAATTTGTTTTCCTAGTCACCGAGGACGGGGAATCATTGTTTTTGGAAAATGACGAACCCATCTCCTATATGGAAGCATTAGAAAGCTCAGAATCTGCATGATGTATAGAAGCTATGAATTCTGAGATGGATTCCATGTATCAGAACCAAGTTTGGGTTCTGGTCGATGAGCCAGTTGATTTAAAGCATTTTGGATACAAATGGATATTCAAAAGAAAGATGGACATAGAAGGTCAAGTTAGCACCTATAAAGCAAGGCAAGTGGCTAAAAAATTCAGACATCGTCAAGGAATTGACTATGATGAAACCTTCTCGCCAGTTTTCATGTTTAAATCCATAAGAATCATACTCTCTATAATAGCTTACCATGACTATGAGATTTGACAGATGGATGTCAAAACAACATTCCTTAATGGGAAGCTTCATGAAGATGTCTATATGACACAACTAGAAGGGTTTGTGACACCAGGTGAAGCCAAATGGGTTTGTAAGTTGCAGAAATCCATTTATGGATTGAAGAAAGCATCAAGGTCATGGAAAATTCGATTTGTTGAAGCCATAAATGAATTTGTTTTCATTAAGAACGAATGTGAGCCATGTGTTTATAAGCGGTTTAATGGGAATGTGTTCATCATCCTAGTGGTATATGTTGATGACATATTGCTTATTGAAAATGACGTACCATCCATACAGTCAGTTAAGGACTGGTTGAACAAGTGTTTCTCCAGGAAGGACTTTGGAGAAGCAGCCTAAATTCTAGGGATCAAGATCATTCGTGATAGATCCAAGAGGCTGCTTGGACTAAGTCAGGGTACATACATTGATCGGATACTAAAGAGATTTAGTATGGAAAAATACAAGAGGGTATTGGTTCTAGTGTCACATGGCTTACATATTACTAAGAAAATGTGTCCCCAGACACAATAGGAGAAAGATAGGATGAGTAATATCCCATACACTTCGGCTATAGGATCCATCATGTATTCCATGTTATGTACCAAGCTTGATGTTGCCTATGCACTGAGCATGGTAGTCAGATATCAAGAAGATCCAGGAGAACAGCATTGGACCGTTGTTAAGACTGTCCTTAAGGATTTGAGAATGACTAAGGATATGTTCTTGGTGTATGGAGGAGACAAGGATCTTCTCATGATAGGGTATTCTAATGATGGTTATCAAACAGATCAGAATGATCTGAAGTCGCAATCTGGATATGTTTTATCTCTCTATGGAGGAGCTGTGAGCTGGAAGAGTTCAAAGTAGCCAGTTGTCGCCGATTCTACAGCAAAGTCTGAGTATATAGCGGCTTCTGATGCAGCCAAAGAAGCTATCTAGATTCAGAACTTTGTCCAGGAGCTTGATGTGGTGCCTAGAAGTAAAGATCCCATTACATTGTATTGCGATAATACCGCAGTAGTGCCTATTGCAAAAGAACCAAGGTCACATCATCGGACAAAGCACATACTCCGGAAGTATCACCTCTTGAGGGATTTCTATCAAAGGGGTGAAGTTGCAGTGAGCAGAGTGTCCACGTAAGAGAACATGGTGGACCCCATGTTTAAAGGACTATCTCAACAGAAGCATGAATATCATGTGAGAGCTTGCGGGTTAAAGGTTGTTAGCAGTTGGCTCTAGTCCAAGTGGGAGTCTGTTGGAGTTGGTGGTATAGAACCAACTACTTTGTACTTTATTCATTAAATAAAAACCTTATCACATCTTGATTTTTCTTCTTCATGACATGTCATGTGATAATGTCCTAAGGACAACTGTTGCATTAAAGGGTCGTAGCAGATCCCTACTATGATGAGAACCCAGAAGTGTCATAACACTGTTCTTGAATGTATGTTCTATGGAAGGATAATATTATTTGAGGGACACAAATAATACATGTCATTAGGGGTGAGGACTCATAAAACATTGAGGCACCTTCTCATGGTGTGTTCCCTTGGTAATATCCAGGAGGATATTTTGAGAACGAGACCCGCCAGTAGGAAATCTACATTTCATAGTGTCATTGGATGTTCCTATCTCCAGACGTGTGTATTGGTCCTTAGAATTTATGATTATTATTAATGGGTATTACAACTTGCGCACATAGATGTATTGACGAAAACTATGACGACACACTGTTCGCAGTGATGTAGGATACATTAGGTGCATCACGAGTAATACCGCATTAATAGATAATGTGAGAAAGGATTTGTCCCTTCTGTTCCATAACAAAAGTAGATATCTCAGGCCCTTTGATGGAATTGATATATCCTAAATAAATCAATGGCCATGGTAAGGTATGGGAAAGTTCAATTCTGGGAAGTCAAAGAAAGAATAATCAAGCAAATGGGTTAATGGCACTAGCATGAAACCCGCTTGATTGGAGATATCGAGACAAAGGGATTATATTACATGGTAAGTGTTCGTAGGAAGTGACACATCATTGCGGCATTAACTTCTTTCTCTATGGGTTCCTTGGTGTGTTTCTAGATGCTAACCTTGGACTTTAGGCAGGCTCAGCCGAATGCCACCGAGAAAGAGGCATAGAGGGTCACACACTAAATGTGTCCATGTATCTCAGTTAAATATTAATTTAACAAGTTTAATAAATATTATTCCCAACTGTGGTTTAATAATTATTTAAGGATGTCTGATCACATTTATTTTGACACTAGTTATTCGAGAGAATATATTGTGGATGAAATAATATATTTATTAGCGAGTAATGCAGCTACATTTATTTAAGAAATAAATAGTCATTACTCAAGGTCTAATAAATGTGGTGGAGAAAAATGGAAAATAAAAGTACACACAATGTATATTAAATATACACGCCATGTAGTTTTATGGAAAAAAAGTACATGTCGTGTATTAATTATTACACGCCGTGTAGTTTTTCCAGTTGGGGTTTTGAGGATTTAATATTGTTTTATTAAATGATATTTACCATAATCAGTGTGGCCGCATGCCAAGGAATTAATAATTCGACATGGGGGTTTTCAAAAAGAGTTAATGAAATAAATAAAACACGTAACCCATTTATTTATTGTCATAACTCTATTAACCTCAACCCCGATTATAAATATCCTCTAAACCCCAACATTTTAAAGAGCCATTGTTGTGCACAAAAGATTTGGAAATACTCTCAAGCCAAGAGTGAATTCCCTTTCCACCAAGAACGCCCTCAAGTTATGAGAGAAAGATCTTCCACCAGATCAAGGCGGTTGAAGGCAGACATCGCAAGTGAAGGTTCTTCCGCGCTAGCACTCGAAGATCCCTTCGGCGGCGTCCGGAGAAACGTGACACACGTGTGGATCACCGCTAGAGGAATCCTACACAGGGATTCTACGACGCAACGACGGATCACCGAATCGTGACCGGACACATCAACAAAGAAAGAATTACAACGAGGTAATTATTATGCATTAATTAAATTAATTATAATCAACATATGATTCTCCTCTTCAAGGGTTACATGCCCCCTATTTTCTTTTCGTTATTCATTCTATTCCGAAGATTCGGCGTTTTATATCGTGATGGATCTCGGATTGAACATTGTATAACGTTAAAATCAAAGTTGGGATAACCCACCAAAGAGCTTCCGCTGTGCCCAGAACCTACAGAACCGGCCAGTCATAGACAGCTAGGCTGAAGGGAGGAACCGCGGCTCCTCCTGGCGCCACGCTACGGAAGACCGCGACTAGCGATCCGCAGGCCTCTTCGGTGGAAGAACTAGTCGGCCCGTCGGCCGGGCGGGCAGAGGAGAGCTGTGTCGCCGCACTGGATGAACCGTGGCCCGCCCGAGTGGGCCTCTTCTGCCAAGAAGACCGGCTGACTTCGGCCGACCGGTTATGGAGGGCGGTGCCGCTGGTTCGGGCAACCGGGGGGACGGGCCGCGTCGCGCCGGGCCGCACCCCGCCGATCAGTGCCCCTTGGGGCTGATCCACGCCCCTTCGAAACAGGTCGTGCCCCTCGAGTCGAGCTGCACATTTAATCAAGTCGGTCTGACACCCATACCGGGTCAGACCTACCAAAACTGGGTTATCCTGACCCGTTGGCCCACTAGGCTTAACGAGCCAGGCCCGTTTTCACATAAACGTGTATAACATAAAGAACTCGTGTCTGATCGACGCTCCATCTGTGGAACTAGGACCCCTGCGATGAGGAATCCCTCTTTCGATAATCTAAGTGAGTTTTGGACGACTTTGGGAAACGACCGGGTTAGAAACGAGCATATTTTTAACAGGGTCCCTGGAACGGAAAATCTTGTCCGATTGAGATGTCATCTTTCGCGTTGAGTTCCTATTGATGAGGCAAAACTTTGGGATACATAAACTCCGGATTTTTTGATAGTTGATGTATCGACCCCTATGGCTCGAGGAGAAGACCCTCCAGGAATCGAGCGAGCTATGTGTGGGAACCCTAGAGCTGGATGCAACTGCGATGACTATCGTGATGGGATACTCCATGGGTTTGACAACGACGACAACGACTATAATTGGATCCTCTCTAGGTTCGGCAGCAAGGAAGATTGTACTTGGATCCTCTATGAGTTCGATAGTGATGACAACTGTACTTGGATCCTACGTGGGTTCAACATCGATTGATACTGTACTTGGATCCTCTGTGGGTTCGACATTGATGAAATCTGTACTTGGATCCTACGTGGGTTCAGATGAAGAGATGATTCAGAGGCTACAACTAATCATTTGAACTCTTCATTCGTGAGTTTTATACCTATGTAATCTGAGTCTTGACTATTTAATCATTACCATAGGTGTGGTTGAATTCTTTCCTATGTGGACTGGGATATGCATGGGCTCGAGAGTTGGAGTGGAACTGGAATTGATGACTTAGGTAGTTGTATGAGAATATACCTAAGTAGAGTCGGTTTATACTTCGTTATTGTATCTTTCCTTTGTGGTTTATCCTTTATGGATTCTGGGAGACCTTCCAGGGTTTTGGGGTCCCTACTGAGTATCGTATACTAACCCCTACATGGACTATGCCCGCACTACGTTGTGTTGGATGTGGACGATGGACAACACTAATCATGGTGGAGTCTTGTGGAGCTGGACGGTACCTGGAGGTGGACCACTAGATGGGACATACACAAAGCAGACGACCAGATCCGAGTAACTGAGGAGACCATCTGTACCCACCCTTCAGGAGGGATATCCGGAGGCTGACTCGGTGGTTTCTGCTTTACTTTACTGTTGTTGTACTTTCTTTTCAGTTTTACTGTACTTTCAGTTGGTTTTGTATACTGTCCCATTTACTTTACAACACTTACTTTTGTACTCAGTTTTCTTAGTTCTTACTTCAGTTGTGTGCTCTGTTGTGTTTGTTTACTTTTATAAAGGCAATACCTTCCCTTTTATTGGGATTTACACCTTTGGTGCTAGTCGCCAGCTCCTAGCCTATGGAAGGCGGGCTTGGGGTAGTCACGGCATGGGCCCCAAGGATGGGTTGTGACAGGGTTGATTAACATTTATGAAGTGAAAGAGATTATATTGTTGACCTTGAAATTGGTTAGCGATTTGATGACAATGTTATCCCAAAAATCAATGATGAAGTTTATTTTATTTTTGGATTTATGGATTATATTCAATATTCTACAATTTAATATGATTAAGGATTGTGTTAATTTTTTCGAACAACATGAGTTTTCATTGAGGTTTTATGGTAATTATGGTTATTAGTATGTTTTAATATAATATATGATCATATTATTCACATTTTTGGTATGTAAAATTATGAGTTACTTCATGTTATCAGGGGAAGAATGTTATATTTTATCTTGAAAATATAAATATGATAAAATAATTTGTATGTTTGGGTTATGGATTTAATCATGTTTTCTTTTGTATGAGTGTTAAGGTGTAATATTTATATAAATTATTAATTTCGTATTTGGGTTATATTATTGAGGTATTTAGAGAATAATTTGATACATTTATACATATAGGATAACCTCTAAAATCATTTTTGGTTTTAGTAAATATTTGTAAAATAAGGAAGAAATTTTCATTATTGTATAAATTTTATAATTAGTTAAAAGTCAATTTCTTTGCTCCAAGAATAAAAAATAAATTTTAAATATTAATTTCATGGAGAAATAGATGACATGGAAATTGATCATAGAATAACCACAAGATGAAATTATACATTTGTAATGGAAATAAATTAGGTATGTGAAATTTTCAGGTTTGATCCATCTTGATAGTAAAACAATCCCTTAAATTTAGGGAAAATGTCTTAAAATAGAAACCTTTTTATTTTACCTTATTTTTAATGAATCTATGGTATTTTTACCCCTCACATATTGATGGTTTTTTGGTCTTTAAATTTATCATGACCATATTCACTATCACTATCTAATAGTACATGGATGTTTGTTTCTCCTCCATGTCTGTAATTTGACTTCAATGACCATATATATTAATAATTTTGTATGTTTAACCACATTTAAACAAAACTTCAATTCATGAATACAAGTAAACTGATCATGAAAACTAATGAAGAAAATGATTCCAAATTAATAAAATTGAACCTACAAAACCCATAAAAAAAGAAATTAATGGACCTAATAAGGTTTCAATAAATAAATTAAATGTATAAGAAGTTTGAGAATTATTAATTAATCTAGATAAATTTTATTATTCAGGTCATTAATATCAGCTGAGAACACCTTCAGGCATAAAGAAAGAGGTTTCTTATCTCACTTTTAATTTCATGATATATCCATTGTTCACCACATGTTTATTGAATGTGGTGTATTGTGTAATTCCATTTTATGTATATTATAATTAGATTATTTATATTAATGTTTTTTATGATTCTTTTTTTGGAAATTAATTTTTGGTCATACGACTAGATTGATTACAATATTGTAAGGGACTCTGTCTAAATTTCTGTTTCATTGAGACTTACATAGTATTGTGAACCTAATATTTATTATGTGGTGTATCCACTTCCCATTTGTGATAATTTTTAATATTTAATTTTAAATATATTATATATCATATTCTTGTTTCGTGGATATGATTATTTTCTTAAGCCATATACCCTTTTACAAATGATGTGTATTTAGAATAATGTTTTAATTATAGAAATATTGATGAATCTGTGTGCTCTAATATATATAGATATTGAGAAGGAATATTTTACATGTATTAAATCGATGTATAAATAATTATTTGGGCTTGTACTGATGGGTGGTTCCCACTAAAACCCCTCTATTCATCGAAAGATCTCATGAGACAAATTAGTAGGTGAAGAACCCTTCAAGTTTGTTTCCAAAAAAGTGAGATGGGTTTCTACCTACAGTGTTAATTCTTTTAGACGGTATAGTTGTATCATCTTATAGATACATGAGGTAAAATTAATAATCATTATCTTAATTCATTTTCAATTATTACTATCCATGAGGTTTTTTCTATGACAAAAATATATGGATATTGATTCATTATCAGTTTATTAACGACGTGTATTTTTTATTTACTCACCATGAAATATTGAGTATCCCAATTTGATTATGATTAAATTATTGTTGATTCCTGATTCCGCCATTTTTAACCCTTACTGAGCATTTGAGCACACCCCTTTGATTTTTTCCTTCCAAATTTTATGAAGAGGAAATCATTTATTGAGTTTTAATGGATACAGTTTATTAGTTTTTGTTTTGTATTTTATATTTTTTCATTTTCCAATGTAATGTGAGTTACATGTATGTATCTAGTTTCTTCAAGAAAAATAAATTAATCATTAATTTGAGATTTCATTCTTTTTAATCAAGCCCATATATAAAGTAATGCATCAGATATTGGCTTCTGGGTTTGGGATGTTACACCCGAACCTTTCTGGAGTTACCTACTAAGAAGGGGATGAATTTCCTAGTTATGTTGGTTAGGTGACTCATGAACCTAACTAGGGATGAATGAAATGATATTGGATCACACCCCTTCTAGAAAAAGGATTCATAAACTCCATAAAAGTCTAATCTCATAGAGGGAATCACATCCTATATTAAAGACACAATTCTTTACTATACCATCATAGGGATAGACCAATGGTACACACCCAAAGTATATTGGTGTACATTGATGTTAAAGAGGGCACCAAACTACCCTAAAAAAATACAAGGTGTGTACTTGAAGTAAAAATATTTTCCCAATAAGTTCAGTCATGCTTATTTTCTTCCCTTTACAACATACCATGATTGTTTACTATGATCATGTTGTTTTATAAAGGTAATACCCATGTACATGGCCATGTTAGTGTATATTGGTCATTACCATGTACTATGGTCATACCCATGTACACTGCAAATTTCTCAGTACCCATGCCATGTCCGAGTGCATGGTTGTGCCTATGTTCTTTAGTCCATGCTTGTGTACTTTGATTCGTGATAATGTACCATGTATATACACATTGATTCACTTGTCATAGGTCAAAAAGTGTGTGGTTGGTTCTCACACAATTTGTGATATTGTATTTTTCCCAAAAACATAGCTTTGATAGATAGGGGACTACATAGCATGTGTTCTTCAGACTACACTACATGTATGCTATGATTTTTCCTTGAACCAATTTGTTTTCACATGGTTCTTCTCATGACACTTAATCCATTATTCTAACCACAAATATTTCCCATAAAATGTGTTTCTGAGTTTTTCGAACTCCATATGTATTCTGTGTCTATATTATGACCACCCCTTTTTCTCATGAATTGGAAACTGTCACGCCATGTTGTTCCAAAAAATCCAACCACAAACGAAGAACAATTATCAGATCTTGATTCATATTTGATCTCATGTATCACCACATTACACCTCTTCCATGCTCATGATATAGAATATAGACCCAAAAACACAATGTGTTGCACCAAATATTTAATGTGAAATGATCAGTTTCTGGGTATTCATCAAACCGCTGGCTAGAGGAAGATCATTTTTGAATGATCAAAGAATGATGACATAAATGCACACAATAAAACAATGTGGAATGAAACTCAACCTTTTTTTGGGTTGGACTCAATAAATTGATAAGAGAATGATAAATGAAGAATAAATAATCATCGATTATCAAAAAATATGAATTTCTATTTCAAAAAAGATAAATCCATACTAAAAAATTCAATAGTCAACCCATGGATAAATTTTTTA
Organism: Viscum album; assembly: GCA_963277665.1. NCBI lineage: Eukaryota > Viridiplantae > Streptophyta > Magnoliopsida > Santalales > Viscaceae > Viscum > Viscum album. The sequence continues at coordinate 1,316,183,799 of OY728119.1, read as the reverse complement.
GAAATGCTGATTAATGTTTTAAATAGGATAATAAAATGGGGATGAAATATAACATTAAAACCATCATTAAAATTTTTTGTATCAATCATTGATGAATACCTATAATATATCGTTGTTGTTGGTGAGATCTACAAAATCCTTTATCAACGATGAACTAATCAACACATCTATCCCCAATCCCTGATCTCATTGTACATCAAGGATATCCTCCAATGATACCCTATCAAATACATAGGATTATGTGGATATACATAGGGGTTTATCATATATGGGATTATATTGGGGAAAAATTTAGGTTAGTCTATTTAATAGATAATAAAATAATTAACTGATTTATTAAATTACTTCTAGTACCATGACCACTATTAATCCAAACACCCAACACTAACGAAATGTGTACCACTCCTTTGGTAAAATGCTAATTATTTATTTATTTGAATTCTCATATTTCCCATATGATACTATATTTGAGAGTTATTCCATTATTTCATAAAAATTAACCATGTTTGATTTTATATATTTCATATTTTTATTACATAAATACCAAGCCTCCTCGACCCCTAAAATCCCACGCTTAATTTATGACTACCTTGTAAAATATTTTTTAAAATATCAGAAATGATTACATAGAAAAAATAGGGTCTTTAAATTCTTCCAATATTTTGGATTTTATTCCTCAATATAAAAAACCAACTCAAATGGGTGTGAGCCTAGATATCACATATGGTTTCCATGCTCCCAAGTGATCTCTTAAAGTTTCTCATGCTACCACTAGACATGTACCATGGAAATTCCTCACACATGAATGGTATTCTCCTGCTAATCTTATGTCTCTATCAGGTACTCCATGAAGGTAGATCTATACTCAATTTCTATCTCCCCCAGTCAATAACATGCATGAGTCTTTCACATACATCATCAAAGGACACACATGAAAGAAATCATGTATGAAGTATAACGATAGATATGGTTTTAATTGGTGAACCACAATTCCAAACCAATATAGTTTCTATAAATGTACAATGAAACCTAGAGATAGATTAACTCCTTCATTAAATCTTGGAAGTCACCAATTTGTTGAGCCTGCACAATATGATGATGTTCCCTATTATACCTTTCACTAACTATAGACCCATGTGTGCTGATTCCTCTGGATAAGTCCATCATAGTGCTGAAATATACTTTCTCTCATAAAAGGACATGAATGGTTCTATAATAATAATGTATTGGAAAATGTTTATATATGAAAACTCCAGCAAGGGTGGGTGATCCTACCAACTATATCCAAAGTTCAACAAGCTATCTCGATGTATGTCCAACAAAACCTTAATGTTCTTATTACAATGGATAACTATTTTGGGGTGAAACATCATGATCAAACATAATTGATCCCCAAATTCCTCCTATAATCCTCACCAGAATCTTGAAATTAAGGGAAAATTATATTCTTAAATGACCATTGATATAATTACATGAATATAGGATATCTTCTACCTGTAATGGAATCCCAATCTCTATAATGAAATTTTTTCTCAGATTAATATAATGTGGGCCAACATGGTTATTATTTATATGATAACATTGAAATAATTGTGTCCTTTAGATGATTTTGGAATCCCCATCATGAATTCCATAGATATACCATCCCACTTCTACTCTGATATATTAGGGTGTTGATCCAAACGACACGGATCCTACTGCTCAACTTTCACCTGCTGACAAGTGAGGAAACAAGTGATAAACAATAATGTACATTTCTTCCTCTCTGGACACCATAACTATGTTTATAGGTCCTAGTATAGCTTTTATACACACAGATGTACCCCAAAGGCGGGTCTTATAAAAATTATCGAAATCCACTTCTCACAGTATCTCTGGAACCATCATCCAGCCATAGAAAAGGATGACATGCTATCAACCTTCAAATAATATATTAGGAGTATGTGTGTGGATATTTGAATATTTATGGTATCACAGTTAATATATCCTAGATGAGACTTCCTAACAAGGTATAGAAGTTTCATGGTAATAACCATAATTTTGAGGTAAGCTACACCATCCTCTTCCACTAAGTAAAACTATAATGATTCCAACTACTCTTGTACATTTTTTAATAACATTAAATAATATCACCCACTGATAAAATATTTCACAAATTATCCTATACAAGATGATACACTATCATGAATTAATAATCCTATATGAACTACAAAAATATCATATATCCAAATTTAAGATTCGTCTATAAAATTATATATATGAGATTCTTATGGTTGGAATAGACGAGAAATTGATCACCAATAAGGTAGTATCACCACATATTTAGGGTGAGGACCACCACTTCCATCTCTATATCATGAGACATCGAGTTATAATCAATGGTTTTAAACTGTTAGGAACCATTTATTATCATTTCATTCATCTACATTAGGAAAAAAACAATGCCTAATTTCAGAGGAATCATTGAACACTACATACTAAACACCCTCCTATGGCAGTCTCATGATGAGGGTGCCTATTAACATCCATCACATCTTCTAAAAATACAACTAGAAATTTTATTATCATATTATTGACCTCCATTTTCGAGTAAAATAAGTCATGGGTGATGATATAATAGATAAATTAGACAAGAATCTCTGACAATAGAATAAAAAACCAAGGATGCTACAAACCCTAGTTACAATCTTGGGTGGATATAAAGATAGAACCTCTGAAAACATTATTTTTTCCAATACTAAAATCTCTTTAAGATGAAATTTCCATGGACGTGTCCTTATAATATCTATGACTTAACCTTTGAGAGCTCCTTATAATGTAGGTTATCTTATTGTATATCAAGAACCATCCTCAATTGTCTCACATGATTGTCCTCTAATGCCATGTAAACCATGAATTTTATCATGAAGACTACCATGAATAAGTATAATTTGGGATAAAATATCTTATTTATAAGTCCCATGAACACTAATAGAGACTTATCTACACTAAATAAAATCACCAAGCACTCATAGTGGCCATAGAGACATAAGAATATTGTCTTTGGTATATCCTTGCCTCGAAATAGGAGCTGGTGATAACCCAACCTAAGGGAAATCATTGAGAACCACCTCACCCCTTTTAACATGTAAAAAAGGTCATATATTATTGGAAATAAATACTCATTTATAATGTTCACATGATTCTGTATATGGTAATACACAGAAAACATCAAGCTCCCACCCACCATCTTGGTGAATAAAATATTGGCTTCCCAGAGAGACACAATGGGTCTGACAAATCCCTTCCACTAAAAATCCTCCAACAACACATTCATCTATCAAATATCCATGATAACCATTCAATATGATGAATTAAATATCAACTTAGTAACTAAGAGTAATTCCATGAATATGAATGTTTCTTAGTGGGGAGGTAAGCCTGACACATCCTTAGGGATGATATCTTTATACTCTACCACTATAATATGAAGTTTAAATATATTAACATATGACTAAACAAGGATAATACTTTCCAAATGGTGTTTAATTGACTATATAATATTATTAATGATCACATCCTACATTACATATGCTTTCATATTACTAACAAATGAAAACATCATCCCATCAACATCAATGCACTACATCCTCTACCAAAAATAGTCGATCTACATATGAATAGTGGAGAGATATTCTATACCTATAATGATTTAAAAAGGCCTCATTAAAGATAAAATAATATCCCAAATTAATATCTCTCCAATTATAATCAAGTCACATGATACATATAAATGTGTGATCATCAAACCAACTCAAGTAGAAGTATCCAAGGGAAAGGATAAAGACAAAGGCTCTAAAAAGATCTCTAGATGTCGAATAAAGGATTTGGAAAGAATGTAAAAGCTCATGCATGTGATTATAAATACATAAAATAAGGTATAAAAGACACAAATCATACCTCTAATCATCCATGGATCCTTTGGGTCATAGGCCTCAACTTTTGACAACTATCCTAATATGTGACCACCAACTCCTTGAGCCTAGAATGGACAACATGGGGGTAGTGGTAGAAATTGATAAAATCATATTCCAATTCCTAATACTCTCCTAGATCATCTTCCACACCCAGTACTATACAAACCTCAATACTATAACCATTTTCTATACCTAGGTGTCCCATTGACTGTCTCCATGTCAGTTGCATGGAGGGATGGAAAATATCTTATGAGATAATCCCCTTCATCATAAGATTAATAGCACACCTCCCAAGATATTTAAATATAGAACACGGTCCTAATAATATATCTAGAAATACATATCATACATTGATATCTATTTCTGATATCAGCTTCCAACTTTTGAGGTCTCTACTCTAGGTTACCCACTACCAGCCCCAACTGTCGACAATTTGTCCACCAAGAATCTCTCCACCACCAATTCTCACTCGAGAACTATAGTATTATTAGGAATGTAAAAAATATATTACCCCAACCCTAATATCCCGATAGAGGCTATGATCTGAGGTTTTTACTAGAAAGAATGAATATATAACCTTATCCATGGAGTATCATATGTGGTTGTTGAACTTTGATGAATAATATTCCTCTAACATGAGTCTTTGTTGAAGCTATAGAAGTTACTAGATGAATAACACACACAAAAAAGCTTGAAAGAACTCCTCTTTAAATATATTAACATACTATATCCAAAAATAATCCACCTCGTCATATATCTATGTCACTAGGCTTCACCATCACCCAACAAAGACATGAAGAAGACTCACCAGTAAGACCACCATCTGATCTGGATGGATTCTCACAAGGAGGAAAGCTCTTGTAACTACCTCAAGATATTCCTATACTACATTGAAGTATAAATTTCCTTGAAAACTAAGTGATATTTTTCTCTAAAAATCATGGTGTGTGCTCAGACAGTTCATTTCCTCTATTTGCATTACTAAAGAAACCTACTTCTCAATGGATGGAGGTATGAGTAGAAGACCACTTGAAAGTACCATCTCCAATATATTTTCCTATATAAGAGACCCATCACTAGGATGATCATCATTATTATCCTTATATGTAGTCCCTAGTTATATTCAGTGATGTATCTAGAAATAAACAAGACATTCTATGGTTAAAGAGTATTTCTGTGGATCGAATATAAGAAAGACATGGAATCCATGATGAATTTCTATGTAATGATGATTTAATTACAACTATTACATACTTGTATTGAGATAATAAGCATGTTATCAGAGTCCTGGAAAATAGATACATCATCTACTGCACCAACATTGGATTCCATGGTCAAAGATGAACTGAATACACATTAACACTATTTCTATAGTTTCCAAACCAAAACATCACAACTTAAAAATCTCCAAACCCTATTCATGTGACACCATAATATCTCCACCAATATGTTAGTGTATAGAAACTAGTGTTTATTATCCATATCACAAACATGGGATGCCTTATGTTAAGGTACCTACACACACACACACACCCACAACTCCAAATACCCAAAATCATATTAAAAGGTAAAACACATCTAATACCAAAATTCAATCATACATCTATATCCCACATCATAGTATAATACAAGTACTGTAAAACATAATGGTTCAAATATAATCCCACCATAACTATAAATAGAGTCCTACCTACTAGGAAGGAGGGGACTTATGTCAAATGTAAAAAATTTTGTGAACCCCCATTTTTATAGCTCAACTATGATCTAATTTATCCTACTCTTCCTAGAGAACCATCAAAAGGTTTTTTTGGAAGTACCGACTCAAGAACCACTAAAACAGTGTCTCAAGCATATTGGTTACACGGCCTCATGTGCACCCCCTGATACACCAGACTCTTCCAACTAGCAGTGACGGTACAATGATTGTATGATGGGGAGGATATACCATAATGATTAAAGTATAACAGTGGTACATAATAAATAAATAAATAGTGGAAGTATTATAATATAAATCTAGTGGAAAATAAATTTGAGAACTCGGAAATACCTAACAACACAACCATTCATGTCCATGTGATTCTAAAATATAAATAAAATAGTTGTTGGTTAGAGTGGATACTCAAGAGGGGGGGTGAATTGAGTTCCAATAAAAATTTCTGTTAAAATTACCTCTCTTAAAATCCCACAATTTAAAAACAATGTTAAACTATAGTGAAACTATAAAGAGTGTAAATGTTAAATCAGTTTCTAAAAGATTGATTAGGCCTTAGTTGACTTAATATGAAGATTAAATTATCTTTTGAAACTAACTTACCGGTATACAATAAGTATAAACACTTTCTAATTTAACTATCAAAGTAGCTTTAAAATAGTTTTTCATTTCAAAGTAATAAGCAGTGGAATGTATAATATAAATGTAATACTTATAGAATTAATATAAAAGCACAGAAAATTTAACCAAGAGGTTTAGTCTCAAGACGAGACTTATTCCTCTCAACAATATATATAAATTGATCTACACCCTGGGTCGGGGTTAAACAATAGTAAACTATTGTTCAGGTAAAAAGACCTCTACCACAGTTCTTCGTGGGAAAAGAAAACAATAACACATTGGCTGCTCAGGTCTTACTCAACCTTGACCACTATCCACAGTGGGAAACAAAAGAGTTATGATGTTTGAGTGAGGATTTAAGAATCCTCCAGTTTAGCTTAGGAGACAGTGTGTGTGTAAAATAAACAGGGTACACACACTGCTCAAAATTTAAATGAATGAATCACTAAGAGAAGTGTGAGTGAGTTTAGAAATGAATTAGTGATTAGCAGTGTAGCTATGGAATCATTTGGTTTATTAGAAAAGCTTCTAAGTCTTTCCCTAGTTTTTCTCAGAAAACAGAGTGTCGTGTTCTTCTTTGATTCTTTGTCCAGCTTAACAGACTGAGTGCGTGAAATGGTTGTTGTAGTTCTTCACTCAAGATGCAGCATGTGTTCTCCTCTAGAAGATGTTTCTTCGTGTATGTCCAGGATTCTGGGAGTGTGGATGTAGACTAGTAAAAAAAGCTCCACATTTGAATGTGGTTCAGCTCTTGCCTCTTTTACCCTTCGAGTGTCTTCTTTAGTTCCTTTCATGTCACATACATCCATCCATCCATATATCCCGTGTTCTATTTCCATCCCATTATAGAATTCAGCTTTGTCAGAAAATAACAATCGCCTTTTTCATGGGTACTAGGTACGGTTCCCTGACATGCAACATAAATCATGAAATAACATTAACTGCATTAAAACCATCTAATATAACCATTAGCAAAATAATTAAATAGTATTTAGAGCATAGGGATTGAATGGTTGGTCAAGCCTTATTAGTTTTTTGTTGGTAGATGTGCACGGTGGACTTTGTGTCTCCCAACCTTCCATCGGTAGCTCTTTTGAACTTGCATCGGTAGCTCATATACCAGGGACTTTAGTTCCATCGGTAGCTCTTGTTATGGGTAGTTGCTGTTATCGATAGCTTTGTTATCTATATCTCTTGATCTATTAGTAGTTGTCTCTTCATCGGTAGCTCTTTGCATCAGTAGTCTATCGGTAAGGACTGGTAGACATGCACCTCAGTAGCTCGTCTGTTCTGTATCGGTAGACTGAATCTGTGAAATGGTCATATCGGTAGACTTCTGTCTATTGGTAGCTCTGGTCTGTTTGAATGTCGATAGATCTATACATATTGGTGACCTTAGTGTCTCGGTGACTCTGTCTATCGGTAGACTAAGTCTATCGATAGACTGAGTACCGGTAGCTCTAGCTAAACGCAGACCAGTGACTTAATACTTATCTGTTTTATACAAAACATATCTGAATGGGTTAGAATTACTTTAGAGCTTATATAAACATGGATAAACAAAGATTAAACTATCTCAGGGATTATTGTAATATTATTATAATCTTGAGCACATATTGAAATAATTAATATATAGAAAGATATTAGATTGAGATTATCAAATTATATGAAATCATAATTTGGATTATCAAAACAGGTGAGGTCAACAATCTCCCCCCTTTTGATAATCACGTATTATGATATTATCATTTAAAAAAATGTATCAGAGGATATATAATTAAACTAAATTTTATTAGAGAAAACGGTATGGTATAAAACATATGTTATTAGTGATAGAATTGAATGCATTAGAGATAAAAAAAATGCAATGACATCAGAGGTAAAATTTAGTAGTATCAGAGAACTAAATTAAATGATAGCAGAGAAAGAGAGAAAATGAATTGGTATCAGATGATAAAATTTAGAGGTATCAAAGGGGAAAATCATGATAGCTCTTAGATAAAATTTCTCCCCCTTTCACTAATACCTCTCCCTCTGGGTTAATATTTAGTCCTCTTTTGATATTTATAGATTATTTCTACCCCTTAGTAAAATATTTCTCCCCCTCTGTGATAATCAAAAAGTGGGAAATAACAAAGATAAATGGAACAATAGTAATAGAAGAAAATTACTTGTATTAAATGTTACAAAAAGGTACAAAAACAGAAAACAAAATACATAGGATTCCTATCAAACAGTCCATCCACATGATCAATCGACAACCTCAATGTGAGATTTCCCTTGGGATCAGAAAAGGATTCTGGTGGTGAGGATGTTGGTGATGGCTTATGAATTCCGGAAATGACCATAGGAGGTTGGGAAACTGACACTATGCATGGCCTATATTTAGTAGTCCATTGTGTGATCATAGGTGTGAGGCTTCGAATGGCTTGGATAGGAGTCAGCTGAATTGGAGAAGCAGTAGAGGCAGAGGCCAAGAAAGAAGTATGGACAATCACTGGACTAACATCAACATGTAGAAAAGGCAGCAACATATTTCTGAAATCCATATTGATTCCTCCTCTCTCTATAGCGGATATGAAGTCATCCTTGTTCTCCATAAACTTGTCCAATGCTGGAGTCAATTCTCTTATCTTGCTAACTTTCTATCTGAAGGTTTGATTGATAGGAGGAAGTTTCATATTCTCAATCATATGCTTGAAATGAATGGTCATTTGGGTCTATGTGTAAATTTTGGAGAAATAGGAGTCCACCTTATCATTTACTTATTTCTGAGCGGCAGATGCTTATCTCATGTAGTCTTGGACTATATTCATAATTTCTCTGGCTGAATCTATGGTAGAGATAACAACTATACTTAGTTCAGATGAGTCCATAGAGCCACTGGTTGAGGCAGAACCAATATCCTCTTTCATCATAGCTTGATACTGAGTCAAATCCATTGATGGTTTAGATGCAAGAGAACAAACAGAAAAGGATATAGTCTCTTTGATTCTTTTGGTCAATCCACTGATACAATTTTGAACTTGGGAATCCTAGATGGTAATATGATCTTTCATAGAAGTTTTGAAACCTTCAAATACTGAAACCATCTGTCTTACAACACTCTTCACATAAGCCAAGTCCTTATCTTCTTGAGATTTTGAGCTCATGTAAGAGTCAAATGAAACAAAATATTCTTTTAGAGCTTCATGACTTGCTTCATGCCTAGAAACTTGAGCCTAGCAGTCTTTATCTTCTTCAAACATTTCTCCCATAAAGGTTGATAAATTACAGGCAAGAGATAGTTCAAAATATCTTTCCAACACAATCTTTTCGTCAGCAAAACTCTGCTTCATTATAGCAACTAATGCACTAAAAGATTCTTTCATCTCATCCCTTAAGGTATCCATATCTGCCTTGGTAACCAAATCAGCAGGTGCAACTGCTACAGATGCTCTTTCAGAGGCTAAACTGATCACAGAGTCAGTCATAATTGATTGAGTTGAAGATACCATATAAACTTCCATTTTCATTACCTCTTCCACAAAACATTCCCGACGGATTTTCTTCATCTTATCCAGGTCATGAATTCTGACCACATCTTCAGGAAATAATTCAGATTCAATATCATAAACAATTTTTGGTCTATTTAGAGATGCTTCATTATCTTAATCAGGATAGTCTAAACCACATAATATAAAACCATGGTCTTCTGCCCAATCATTAAATCCAACATCCACTATAACACTTCCAAACATAGATTGATTCTCCCCCTCAATGGTTGCATCTTCAATTTGGATAACGTCAGTCTCAATATCATGCTCAGCAACATTCTCAGCAGGTCTTTCATCCTGAAGAGAATCGGCCACTATCATTTCCATCACTGCAGCAGCAGGAGGGTCTTCTGGATTAGTCAAGGGTAAGTCATATTCATTTGCTTCCTCCGTGGGTACTAAAGATTGTCCAATCATGGGAATCAGGCTCAAATTAGCTGACAGAGGTGCTTCACTCTCATGAACATCTTCTTTATTTTCTACAGCATCCACTTCAACAGCCTCTAATGCAGTGTCTTCATTAACTGATTTATGTTGATCTAGATTTTGAGGAGAATGTATAAGAGGCAAGTCAGGATCTCCTCCTTTATCTATAGAGGACTCTTCCTCTTATGAATCATCACTGTATTCTGGATCCTCTTCATCAGGTCCCAGACCTAGATCCCTCACATCCTTTGGTCTTGAAGGATGGTCGATAGGATTAAACTTATCATGTACCTTCTGGTCATCATTGAACTATTCTCCTCTCGAAGGGTTCCAATTTATTTTCATGTACTTAAAAACTGTAGTTGCGATAAAGAAAATATTCTTCACTACAATTGTCTCATCTTGAGACTCAACAACCCCTTTATCCTTGATCATCATAGAGATCAAATTAGCAAAGAATAGGGAATTTGTCTTTGATTTCGGCCTTGTCATATCTTCCATCTAGAGCATCAGCAATCTACACATATTAACCTTTACACAATGTCTTAAGAGGTGCAGAAGATAGATATCCTGATATCTCAAATTGGAAAAGTCTCCTTTCCATGGTATCAAGACATGTTGACCAAATTTTAACATCAATCTTTTCTCTCCATCCATTTCTACAGCAAATACTTGTCTTTGACATCCATCACCAGTTAACTCTTCCAAAGTAGTCTCATAACTGAAAATGTCACCGGTTGGTGGCATGGACCTCACGAAATATCCAGATACTCATTCATGTGGAACTTTCAAGCACTCATCCCATTCAATAGATGAGAATTACAACTCCTTTTTATTTACAAAATAGGTTACTCGATTTTCATTCCCCGATTCATCAAAGGTTACAAAATCTTAAAACTTTTTCACTAATTTTGGAAAGTAAGGATCATTGTTATTCGAAAAACACTCTACCCATTTTTGATTTTCCAGATCTTCGAGCACTAAGGACCTGCTAGGCAGCATCCATTCTACACACAGTTCTTTTTCAATCAAAATAACTCGATTTTGCTGATGAGGATTCACTGGTCATCTCGCCGACCTAGTTCTAGAGACACTTCCACTACCACTTGATTTTTGCTCGGTCCTCTTCTTCTTTGTTTTCGGCTCAACTGAGTAATCTCTGATGGTAGGATGTTTGGTTTTTTCCATCGCTGGTTCGAAGGATTTTGGGTTCTCTAAGGATTCAGGAGTTATGGTTTGATGTTTAAGGTTTGAGGCTCGGTGGATTTAGAAGTATCTCAGACTTTAGTTTTATCATTTAGGAATCATAAAATAAATAAACAAAATAAAATAAAAACAATTCAGATTCTGGCGACAGACAGAAGTTTTAAAACATCACACACATTAGTGAGAATTTATATCGGTAAGGATTCATATCAGTGAGAAGTTTACATTGGTGAGAAATTCACATCGGTGAGAAATTCACATTGGTGAGTTTAGCTACCGATCAAGGTTAAATATACCTAACTCTTGTCTAATGTAACTTAACCTTTCTGAACTCAATGGTTTCATGAAGATGTCAGCTAATTGATGTTCAGTGCCTACAAACTCATGAGTAATATCACCCTTTTTGTAATGATCTCTCAAGAAATGGTGCCTTACATCAATATGTTTGGTCCTAGAGTGAGACACAGGGTTCCTCGAGATATTTATTGCACTATTATTGTCACAGTTGATTGACACGTACCTAAAGTCATATCCATAGTCCGAAAGAGTGTGCTTCATCCACAGAATTTGTGCACATCAACTACCAGCACCAACGTACTCTGCTTCGATAGTGGATAATGCTACAGAATTCTGCTTCTTAGTACATCAAGATACTAAGGACTTTCCCAATAGATGACATGTTCCTGAAGTTCTCTTTCTATCCAACTTGAAACCAGCAACATCAACATATAAATAACTCATTAAATCAAAGGGTTGTCCTTTTGGGTAAAACAAACCAATGTTTACAATATGTTTAAGATACTAAAAAATTCTTTTAACAGCAAGTAAATGAGATTCTTTTGGATTATCTTGAAATCTTGCACAGACACACACACTAAACATAATATCTAGTCGACTAGAATTAAGGTAAAGTTAGCTTCCAATCACACCTCTATAATTGGTTTCATCCACTGGTTTCCCAGTTTCATCTACATCCAATTTACAAACAGTACTCATACGAGTTTAACTTTATAAAATACTATCCAAACCAAAACGGTTTAAAAGATCCTTTGTATATTTACTCTGATTCAATAAAATACCATTTTCATTTTGAAACACTTGAAATCCAAGAAAATATTTATGTTCTCCCATTAATCTCATTTCAAACCCATTTTTCATACTCTTTAAAAAATCAGTACATAAAGAATGTTTAAAAGATCCAAAAATAATATCATCAATATAGATTTGAACTATTAAAACATCCTTAGAAATTATTTTAATAAAAAGAGTTGGATAATAAATACCTTTAGTAAAACATTTTGAAATATGAAAATTACTAATTCTATCATACCAAGCTATTGGAGCTTGTTTTAAACCATATAAAGCTTTAGAACGTTTAAAAACATGATTTGGAAAATAAGGATTAGTAAATCCAGGTGGTTGTTCAACGAAAACATCTTCATCAATAAAACCATTTAGAATTTCACTTTTGACATCCATTTGATATAACATGAAATTCAGATGAGCAGCATATGCAAGTGAGATCCTAATGGCTTTTAGTCTGGCTACTGGTGAAAAGGTTTACCCATATTCTGTACCTTCTTCTTGAATATATCATTGTTCCACTAGTCTAGCTTTGTTTCTAACTATGTTTCCAGATTCATCAAATTTTTTTTTCAAAAAACCCATTTTGATCCTATTGTTAAAGTGTCCTTAGGTCTGTCAACTAACTCCCAGACTTTGTTTCTTTCAAATTGATTTAACTCTTCTTTCATAGCCATTACCCAAAATTCATCATTGATAGCATCCTTGATATTTTTAAGTTCAAGATGTGAAAGAAAGGATTGATGTTCAACCTTATTTCTTATAGAAGCTCTAGTCTGTGTCCCTCTATCAATATTACCAACAACAACATCCAAAGTAAGATTCATTAGAATCCTTGTTGATCAAGTAAAGGATGGACTAGAAATTTCAGGTTCATCTATAGGTTCGGGTTCCATAGAAGTAGATTCTAGAATATGCCCAGAACATGATGTTTTTATAGCAGGTTCATTAGATTTATCATTAAGGTCCAGAACACTCAAATCTTCCTCATGATTTTCAAGAGTGGTTTTAGGCTCATGTGGATCAATTTAATCAAAATTTATGTGAACAAATTCTTCCACACATTTTCTTCTCTTATTAAAGACTCCATATACTTTTCTAGTTGAAGAATAACCGAGAAAAACTCCTTCATCACTCTTAGAAGCAAACTTGTCCAGATTATCCATTGTATTAAGAATAAAAACATTGCAGCCAAAGACTCTAAAGGAACTAACTTTAGGTTTTCTATTATTCCACAACTCAGAATGGGTCTTCTTAAGAAATAGTCAAATTAAGACTCTATTTATGTTATAACAACCTGTATTCACAGCTTCATCCCAAAAGTAAATAGGCAGGTCATTTTCATTAAGCATGGTTCTAGCTATTTCTTGAAGGGTTCTATTCCTTATTTCTACTACACCATTCTGTCGAGGTGTCCTAGGAGTAGAAAATTTGTGACTATATCCATTGTGTGAGCAGTAAGATTCAAACTCTTGATTTTCAAACTCACATCCATGATCAGTTCTTAGGGTTTTAATCTTAAGCCCACTGAGATTTTCTACGGATTTGGAGTATTTAAAAAAGTAAGAACAAGCTTCACTTTTGTGAGCTAAGAAATATACCGATGTATATCTAGAAAAGCCCTCTACTAGAACATTGACATATTGATTCCCATTTAAACTAGAAACTCTTGATGTTCCAAAAAATCCCATGTGAACCAGCTCAAGAGGTTGAGAAGTTGAAACTTCATTCCTTGATTTAAAATAAACTTTATGTTGCTTTCCCTTTTGGTAGCGATTACAAACTTTGTCATCTGGGAATTTAAGATTAGGTAAGTCTCTAGCTAAGTTCTTCCTAGTTAATTTTATAAGTGAATACATGTTGCAATGTCCTAATATTCTGTGGAATATCCAAGACACTTTATGAAAACCATTTAAACAAGTAACATTTTTCTTAGCTAACGAATTTAAATCGATTGCATAAACATTTTCATTTATTAAAGAAGAAAATACTAAAACATTTTCAGAATTAAAAACATTACAAGAATCATTTTAAAATTTCAAATTAAATCCATCATAACATAATTGATAAATAATACACATATTATACTTAAGAACATAAACAAATAAAACATTAGAAATTAAAACTGAATTAGAGTTACCAATATGGTCTAGGATGATGATCTTTCCTTTAGAATTATCACGAAAGGTGACATAGCCTCCATCAACCTTTATTAAACTTTTGAAACATGAATAATCTTCAGATATATGTCTTGACCATCCACTTTCCACGTACCATACATTCTTGTGAGAACTATTTAAACAAGTTTCCTACAAAACAGATTTAAATATGAAATGATTTTGGTACCCAGATCTTCTTGGGTCCAGAAATGTTGGAAATAAAATATATAGGTACCAATATTTGTCTTATGGGTCACATATAATTTACAAAATCAGTTGATTTTGAATGATAAACTTTATTTTATCTTTAACCTTATGAATAACTGGTTGAAGCATAGGGTTTTCCAGAACCCGAACTAGCAGTATTCTGTCCAGATTTAGGAATAAATCTACTCTTGATAAGCTATCTTTGTCCAGGTTTGTAGCCTATTTTAGTACTGTATTTTGGTGAATCTTTTTTACCTAACATTTGGGTCACTGTATCCTTTCCATTTTTAAACATTTCTAAGTCCTTCCTAAGTTGCTCATTTGACATTTTCAGTTTTTTATTTTCCTTTAACAGTTGATCATTATTCTCTTTTTCAATAGTAAGTTCGATTTTAACAGTAGTAGTGAGAGCATGTTGTTTCTTTAATGATTTGTATTTGCCTTTAAGTTCATTGCATGTCTCTTCCAGCATATTACATTATTCAAATAGACCAGCTTTTGACATATTTTCATCATTGTATGAATCACTGTTATTTCTAGAATAATAATCATTTAGTACAGGGGACACAAGTACCTCAGAGGTATTGGTCATAAAGCACATGTTTGAGTGATTCTTCTCAGAATCAGAAACTTCAGATTCACTTGTGTTGTCTTCAAATTCACTCCAGGTATCCTTCATAGATTTCTTGTACTTCTTGTCCTTATAATTATATTTCATTTTGTCTTTAAATTTTGGACAATCAGCTTTGATGTGTCCTTTCCTTTTACACTCATAGCAGACTATTTCATTATCCTTGTCAGCTTTCATCTAGTCCCATTTCTAGTGTCCCTTGTTGTCATAATTTCCACTGTTGTTAGATTTCCGGAAGAATTTCTTCTTCCTATAAAACTTATTGAATCTATTGGATATCTTATCCATCTCAGCATCACTATCTGAATCAGAATCTTCAGTGGTTGAACTCTCAGTAGGTATTTTCATTTATTCCTGGTCTTTACTCTTAGAAGCAGTATACTTGAAAGAAACATATTTTCTCTTAGGTTCACCATCTTCCTCATTATTTACCTTGAGTTCTTCCTAATACATTATTAATTTACCAATATGATCTTTTACTAGAAGTGCTCCAATGTCACATGAATATCTGATTGAGACAGAGGTTCATCTCCATCATTCTGGCAGACATCTCAGTATCATCATAATTTGATCCTTAGATGGAACAGATTTCCCATGTGAACTCATTGTGTTGACTATCTCATTAAACATGAGATACATATCAAAAATAGCTTCATCATTTTTCATTTTAAAATTTTCATATTTAATAGTATAAGTATTCAATCTCAATTCGTTGACATTAGTTGTTACTTCATGAGAAAAACCCAAAGTACCCCATATTTCATAAGCAGTTTTACAAGAAGAAATTATATTAAACTCTTCATCTCCTAAAGCACAGTACATGCCATTCATAGCTTTACAATTGTTATTGTAAGCAGTCTTTGTAGTTTCATCCCATGTTGTTTTTTCAGTTTCTAGAATTTGATATTGAGATTCTATAGAAGTCCAAATATCAAAATCCATGCTTTCTAAATGAATTTTCATTTTCAGTTTCCACTGGGCATAGTTTGTACCATTGATTAAAGGTGGTCAGTTAGTAGCAGCACCCTCTAGTCTATTATCCATAGATAGATTTTAGATAATAGTTTTAAAGAGATAAAATTTAGATCTAACAGAAATTTAAGATCTTTAAAGATGCAACTAAAATCACAGTTGAAAAACAAAGTATTTCAAAAATCCTTTAACAAAAACAATCATCTCATACCAAATGTTGGTCAGAGTGGATACTCAAGAGGGGGGTGAATCAAGTTCCAATAAAAATTTCTGTTAAAATTATTTCTCATGAAATCCCCCAATTAAAAAACAAAGAAAAACTGTAGTGAATATATGCAGAGTGTAAATGTTAAATCAATTTCTCAAAAATTGATTAGGTCTCAGTTGACTTAATCTAAATATTAAATTAACTTTTCAAAATAACATAATAGTATACAATAAGTATAAACAATTTCTAATTAAACTATCATAGTAGCTTGAAAATAGTGTTTTATTTCAATGTAATAAGCATTAGAATGTAAAATATAAATTTAATACTTATATACTTAATGTAGAAGCACAAAAAAGATAACCAAGAGGTTCAGTCTCAAGACGAGACATAGTCCTCTCATCAAATTATATAATTTTATCCACACCCTGGATCAAGGTTAAACAATAGTACACTACTATTCAGGTACAATTACCTCTACTATAATTCTTTGTGGAAAAAAAACAATAGCACACAGGCTGTTCATGTCTTACTCGACCTCCACCACTATCCACAGTGGGAAACAAAAGAGTTATGGAGTTTAAGTGAAGATTTAAGAATCCTCCAGTTTAGCTTTGGAGACAGTGTGTGTAAAATAAACAGGGTACACACACTGCTCAAAATGTAAATTAAAGAATCACTAAGAGAAGTATGATTGTGTTTAGAAATGCATGAGAGATTAGCAGTACAAATCTGGACTCGTTTGGTTTATTAGAAATTCTTCTGAGTCCTTCTATAGTTTTTCTCAGAAAACAGAGTGTCGTTCTCTTCTTTGATTCTTGGTCCAACTTAATAGCCTGAGTGCATGAAATTTTTGTTGAAGTTCTTCACTCAAGATTCACCTTGTGTTACCCTCTAGAATATGTTTCTTCGTGTATGTCCAGGATTCTTGGAGTATTGACATAGACTAGTATAAAAAGATCCACATTTGAATGTTGTTTAGATCTTGTCTCTTTCACCCTTTGAGTGTCTTCTTAGTGCCTTTCATGTCACATAAATCCATCCATCCATATATCTAGTGTTCTCTTTCCATCCCTTTATAGATTTTAGCTTTATTAGAAAAGAATAATTGCCTTTTTCATGGGTACTACGTACGGTTCCCGGACATGAAACATAAATCATTAAATAAAATTAACTGAATTAAAACCATCAAATGTAACCATTAGTTAAATTAATAAATAGTATGAAGAGTATAGGGTTTGACTGGTTGGTCAAGCATTAGTTTCATTTTATTGGTAGACGTGCATGGTGGACTTTGTGTCGCCAAACCTTCCATCAGTAGATCTTTTTAACTTGCATCGGTAGCTCATATACCGGTGACTTTAGTTCCACTGATTGCTCTTGTTAGCAGTAGCTCTTGTTATCTGCAGCTTTGTTAACAGTAGCTCTTGGTCCATCGGTAGCTCTTTGCATCCGTAGTCTATTGGAAAGGACAGGTAGACATGCACATCGGTAGCTCGTCTGTTCTGTATCGGTAGACTAAATCTGTGAACCGGTCCTATCGGTAGACATCTGTCTATCGGTAACTCCAGTTTGTTTGTCTGTCGGTGGCTGTGTACATATTGGTGACCTTAGTGTATTGGTGACTCTGTCTATCGGTAGACTAAGTCTATCGGTAGACTGAGTACCGGTAGGTCTAGATAAACGCAGGCCAGTGACTTAATACTTTTCTCTTTTATGAAAAAACTATCTGAATGGGTTAGAATTACTTCAAAGCTTGTATAAACATGGATAAAAAAGATTAAACTATCTCAGGGATTATTTTATATTATTATAATCTTGGTCACAGATTGAAAGAATTAATATATAAAAAGATATTAGTTTGAGATTATCAAAGTATATGAAAGCGTAATTGGGATTATCAAAACAGGTGAGGTCAAAAGTTGTTATAAATTAGGTAATAAATAAATAGTAGACAATGAAATTACATGATACATAAACTCTATCTCTAGGATCCTACGCTCTGATGTACATGAGCAACAACACAAGCACAATCTATGATCCTGAACCTATAAACATATGGTACATTTTGGTAAACTAGTAAGATGGAAGCGCCAAAAAGGTCTGAGATATACTAAATAGGCCAACACTAATGGTTTCTAATTCTATCCAACCCATGAATATATAATATAGTATTGTAAAAGTATAATAAAAAAAGAGTGAAAAATACATGTAAATGAGTTAGACCCATGATCCTTATAAGACACCCAGATAACCATACCTGCTTTGGCCTAAGCCGGAATACCAATAAGCAAGTGTCACTTTGTATATAGGTATATATATAAGTATATATTTATATATACACACACTATATAATTGAGGAAATATATATCTATATATATTTATAAGTAATACTAGCTAGGACTTGAGGTGTAACTGAAGAAACCTATATAATTATAAGAGTCTTGTAAACTCTAATAAGGGATTTCATGCCTATTGATCTCAAGGAATAATAAAGGCGGAGGGGACTTGTCTAGGTATCCTAATAATGGTACACTATTCCTATTTATCATAATAATGGGGTGTCATTCACAAGTATCACAATAATGGGATGCCCTGCTTGAGTATCACAATAATGGGACAACATGAATGAGTGTCTCAATACTTGGATTCCATGAAATAGTATCACATTAATGAGACACCATACCAGAGCATAATAATAATGGGGTGTCATACTTGAGTATCACATTAATGGGACACCATGGGATTCCATGACTGAGTGTAACAATAATCGTACTCTATTCTCGAGTATCACAATATTGGGACATCATGCTTACGTATCACATCAATGTGAAACCATGATTGAGTACCAAAATAATGGTATGTGATGACCATGTATCACATTAATGGAATGCCATTCCCAAGTATCACATTTTATAAGGGATTCCGCACGTAAAAATAATATACATAGTTTTGAAGGATGTGTTAGTGTTCACTGTAAAAAATTTATAAAAGTCAACCCAAACCCACTGTGAGGGTGGTTTGGTCCCTAGATGTAGGCATCATGCATAATATGCGTTTCATAAGCCAATGAAATTATACATACCAGCCTTCAATTTCATATCATACTAATAAACCCAAAATTATAAGAATTCAAATCGGTCATGTGACTACACACTCAAAATTATAATTCAATTTATTTATGACAACATAGAGGCCATAAGAAAAACCCCTGCCATAATATAAGTCATCTAAACACATTTCATTTAGTAAATTCTAATTTAATGAAATTAATGAGTTTAACCAACACACAATTTTGAGGATAACGTATGTATCATAGATCAATAGGTTTATCTATTCATTATTGAATTTATAAACATACCGAGGCATTTGAATAACCCACCAAATGAGTGGTTTAATCGATAATTGAGAATAGTGTAAAAATAATGTAATAGATCTAACCATAATATGTGGATTGGGTTGAGGTTTCTAACCTCCATGATTATGAGGGGTTGTAGGTCATGGTCTAAGAATTTATTTAATTAATTTCTTATATAACAAGTGAGGCACATAAATTCTAGTCCACAACACCATAATGCATGTTATAAATGATGATACTTTTAAGGAAAAACCTATAGACCACCAACCTCATGCATAGTATTATGAACTCATGAAATATCATGATTTAATTTGAGCCAATTTGGGATAAATCAACGAAATCATCCAATTCCCTAAAAATAGGTTAAAAGTTCTTGGATAGTATAAAATTCCATACAGAGTGGGAAATTAAAGTAAGAATAAATATGGATAGAGATCTTACCAATATAGATCCAATGTGACAAACAATGATTGGTTCTAATTCAGAATGAAGGAAACCCATGAAAACCTAGAAGAGAGTTTAAGGGATGAGTTGGGTGACTATAGTGTGTGGGAGATGAGGGAAGGAAAAAAGAGAGGAAAAAACACGAGGTAGGGTAAAATCATAAAATAAACCACTTTAATGAACCACATAGTTTTTCCAAATCGTGCATAAATTGTGTAGGATCACTATCTAAGGGACACTAAGCATGTAGGATTGGTGCACACTTTGACCAAAACATGAGCATCCCTTGCACCACCTCCAAAACTTTTTGTAGACCCATCACTTGCGCATTCACCTCCTCTCACATGGTTAGAAAAAACCCTGAAGTTCCATCAGCTCCACTGGATCGGGTCACACAACTTCTTTTAAAAAGATTATTGCTTTAAACAGACCATGTTCCCCTGCTCGCTTCTCCCTAAAAGTGTTTTCTCAATGTATTATGCTCTTCAAACTCATCTAAGAACTCGAGAAACCTCTCAAACAATAAATACTGTCAAAAATAAAAATATTACGTGTTCCAATGTTGACTAAATGCGAACATTTTTATTGAATTTAATGACAAATAGAGAGAACGGGGATACATGGAAAAGAGAAATCCTAGGGGTCTAAAATAATTAATACCCATAGCATCATTAATAACAAACAACATCCCCTCCCGAGGAAATGAACCGACTCTAAGGAAGCAAGACATTTTTGATTCAGGGGTGCTATAGATGAAGTGAAATCTACAACTTGGTTCCCCTCCCTTCATTTATGGGTGATATCAACATGATTTCCAAAGAGTTTTTTTCACTATCTAATGATATAAGTAACATTCAATGGGAAATGACCAGTACCAGATAATGCTTTGAAGAGGATCAAAGAATCTGTTTCCACTGCATTAAGCTGTATGTGTCATTACCCGGACAACTCCAGCCTCAAGAACATCTCTTGTGCCTCAGATTTTAAGGTGTCACCTAAACTATAGAAGGTAGAGTGATATGCTATAATCGACCCCTCCTGGTCCCTGAGCATGCCTCCTCCTCGCATCTCCCCCCTAGTTAAAGAGACATTTATTTTGAGCATGATCCCAAATTGGAGAGGACGCCAATGAACACAATGCCCATTGCCTTGATCACTAGCCTGGGTGGAAAGGAACTGGTTCGAGACAAGGACTCTAACTAAAAGTGCATCCTGGATTTCCACACAAAGAAGTACGTTCTTTACATTGAAGAGTATTCTACTCTGAGAACCACAAATTCTTTTGTGGCGTGCATCATTCCTCTTCATACAGATACTACAACACCCTGCCAAAAACATGACTTCCCTCGCATTCTGCTTGGGACCATGATCTGCCACTCCCTGAAACCACATGCTAAGGAAGACATCCTGCATCTCTCCTTGACCATTCCACTTTGTGAAAGAACCAAAGGCCTGCCAAATCCATCTTTCCCAATCACTATCAAATAATAGATGGCCCAACAGTTCTTACTTGTGGTCACAACAGCACCATCACCATGAAGTGAAGTGAACACCAATGGGACTAATGTTATCATCAGTGGGTAGAGCTAAGTTTCTCACCAGCCACACCAATAAGTAAAATTTGTAGGGGACCTCCTTACACCACAACATCACCCCCATGATCAATGTTGGAAGAATCCTTCGACCTTTGGGTAAATGTATATAATGAAAAAAAACCTGACTTGATGCCTATAAAAATAAGCTTATCAGGTTAATCATAAATAACCACGCTATTAAAATTAGCACATTGTTTCTCATTAATAACGGACTAAAGAAAACATGGGTGACCGCTATCCTCCTGAAAAGAATGATTTAGGGTGGGGCATTTGGGGAACCACAACATGCCTGCCGCACAATCTTGGAGCGAGAAATTTAGGTCACCTCTCACCATCATTCAACTAGAATGTGGATGCAAGAAATCAATATACGAGATAATTATGATACAAATCATAGAGTTCCACATCCTTGACTCATTCACATTCATCCCATACTTATAATGATCATACTGCCCCATAATATTCATCCTTCCAAAGATTCCAACGAAAGTTTAGCATGAATCTATTTCATGGTCAATGAAACAATCCTCATGTTTATGCCCCCTTCCGATAAGGGCTTAGCAATATGCTTCCCCAACGGCCAAGGATATTTTCCCTCCAACTTCCCATTCCATATTAAGGACCCCATAATACTCTCCATCTTAGCTATAAAATTTATGGGAACCTTCAGTGTGGACATAATGTGCATGGTAAGGGAAATAAGGACACTATTCATAGGGGCTATATGACCTCTAAAATAGAATAATCTGTTTTTCAAATTGTAGATGTGCCCCAAGATATTTCCAACACGCTTATCAAAATGGTGAATTCTAAGAGAGAAAGGACTCATCAGTGCCCTAAGGTACTCTATAGGAAATATTCACCTTCTCATATTCAAGATAGAATCAAGGGCCCTAGCCCTGCTTTCCGAGATGTTCTTAGTTGTATAATACATGTTTTATCCATATTCACTACCTACCCACTCCAAATACAATACTCCCTAAGAAGCTCGTTAATCCCCTACACTAACCTCCCACTACCATTGATAAAAAATTTTTATCATCCACAAACATCAAGTGTGATATACCCCTTGTTGCATACCTATTTCGATTGGGTAGGACTTTTCCCATTTGAAGGCCCCTTTTGATATAGTAGCTAAAATAATTTTGGGAGAGGATGGAGAGAAAGTGGGATAACTAATATCATCTCATAAGACCTCTATAAGCCTTGAAGAACTCGAACTACTTTCTCATAAATGAGGTTGATATCCAAGATGACATGAAGAAACATAATAGAAGATCACTAGTCCAGTTAGAGAAGCCCATTCAAGCCAACACCCTTAAAATGAAACCACACTCCAATCTGTCATATTCATTGGTGACATATAATTTGGTCACCAAGTTACCCCACAAAAGAATTATTGTTGATGTCACTAACCATTTGTTGCACCACTCTAATTGCCCCCTGAATGGACCTCCCTTTGATAAATACATGCTGCTTGGAAGGCACCCAGGAGTTCAAATGAGGGGCCATCCTTTTATTGAGAAGGTTGGCCAGGACCTTGTCTGAATTATTACACATAGTTATGTGTTCCAATGCCTAAAACATCATTTAAAATATTAGTTTCATATTTAGATCCACAACCAAACAAAAGTTTCATAATGAAATGGATATTTAACCCCATCATAAACAATGGATCTTATAATATCCCCACCTTATATCTTCTAATCCAAAAGAAGTATTGGGGATAGAAATAACATAACCTGACGTACTTTGGTTAAGCAAATCCTGCTGAAATAGATACTTTGTGTTTTAAGTGTCCAACTCATCTTCAAGAATCTCATTAATCATTTTTTAAATAATCCATTAATACTGAATCCAACAATCATATAAAAAATGAACATTGATATAGTGCTTTCAAACAATTGTTTAACCTAAGACATGATCATGTCATCATCCCTTTATCCTATCATCTTATGGAACTCCACACCATAGGTTCAATAATGAATGACTACTTCTGAGTTACAATACATACCCCATCATAATTTCCTATTTGAAAATGCCTATAGAATTATAAAAATGTTCCAAAAATTATTCTCAACTTGATCAAATGGTCAACTGACAATTGACCACATTTATCCTAGTCGCACCATCTTCTCTATGAAAAGTATTGGACGACACTTTCATTTCACTCTTATCATCGCAAATATTTTCATGAATTGGTTCAACACCAAATACATTCTACTAATAAGATAGAAATAAAATTGTTCCATGACCAGATAATTATCCCTAAAAACACTTTATTTTAGTGGATAATGCATCAGAAACCTATGTATGGTTCCTTTATCCCTAAGAATTTCAATGTTTATCTAGAGAATTCTCACCAAAGTATATATTCTTCTTTTGGTGATTCCTCTAACCCAAGCATCGTTTTATGTAATCTTTTTTCCTCCTAGTTTTAATGGCCACAATATAATGTTTATTATACTAATAATGAGTTCTATGTTTTAAGATAGAATTTTATAGTATAAGATATATTGAAAAAACATGGTTATGTCTGATAAATACTCACCATTAAGGATGAGTCATCATCAATACTGTCTCACCACCAAGGATGACTCAATGTTAGAGATGATTCACCACTAGTATGTATATTTGGCTAAGTGTTGGAAACACTCACTGTTTTCTATGAATCACCATCTCCAAAATCTCACCATCACCAATATCTCACCATTGAGACCCAAAATCATCATATAACTAGAATTATCGATCTTCATCTACGTTTCATTTCAAGAATGTTATTTTTGGTGATGTATGGGATTATTAACTACCAAAAAAATGTGGCTAAGTGTTGGAATCACCTATTACTGAGAATAGTCACTGCCAGCCTGAAACACCACCAAACATAGTCACCGCTAGACTAAGTCACCGCTAGATCAAGACACCACCAGAATGTATCAACATTAAAAAGACTCACCACAACTGTTCTTTTATTTATTAAATTTAATTAACTATGTATAATGAATATTTTATTTAATTAATGTTCAAACTTATTTAAATTATTTCTATAAATTATTTAAAAAGAAAATAAATTAAATAATGAGTCAAAACTAAGTGAACGGATGCATGATATCTGGTTGATTGTTGTCCACATGGATACTCAGGCACGATGCAGATAAAAGAGGAAGAAGACTCCCTCATGGGCTTGATTATAAGAATATTTGAATGAAAAATATACCCATACAAATGAAGATAGTTGAGTTTCTCTAAAGTATGTGTTAAACAATGTCGATATACTAGTGATAACATTTAGATTAAGTGAATCACATTGAACATATGAACTACTTCCTATAGTCAGAATAGAAGAGTTTACAACACACTTTTCTACAACATTTTTCAAAAAATTGACTCAATATTCTATTAAAACTACACTCACAGAGTCTCAAGATGACTGGCATATCATACTGAGAAACATGAGATCCCCCCATCCTTAATTTCTCTCTTTCTTTTTTATCTTTACATTACGAGAAGTGTGCTTATACTCCAAATTTTAACACACACATTATGCCCTGATTAAATCTATAAGATACCAGATATATTCTCAAAAACTCTTTTACTTGTTTTCTCACACGTTTCGGTAGAGGTATGTGTGTGAAATATTTTTATTTGTACTCCCATGATTACTATGGAAGAGATCCCTCTGTGTCATGAACACCTTTTGTGCTATTTGATACCCGATCAAGGTTGTGTATCAATGTTTATTTTTATATAAACTAATTGGTAGCAAGTTATTTCCATGTAGAGATGACTAAGTCTCAACTTGAGTCTTAACCTATTGTATTATTTTTTGTTCTGTGTTTTTTTTTGTTTTTCATTATTTATAATCATTAAAACTGAATATATTTTACACTAAAAACCAAAATCAAAACTTTGATATTTAGTCTTAATTAATTTTAATATTATATTTTTATTTAAAAAAATTGATTTCAAAATTTAGAGTAGTTTTTCACAATTTTTATAACTGAGCCCTAAACAATCTTTGAGAAATATATTAAATGAATAAAAATTATAAAAATTTTCTATTTTTGATAACTAAGAAATATTATAATTAATTGGGGGAGTCAATTTTAATTATTTTTGAACATTAATTTTATTGGGTACTCAATTCAACCCCCTCTGGAAAAACTCCGACCAACATTTGGTATCAATGCCTTAAGATTTGGAAACATTGTTTTAAAAAAAATAAACTATGATTCCAGTTGCGATTTAATGATATTAAATATATTTTAGTTCTAAATTTTATTCTTTAAAGGATATTATACCGGATGGTTCTACTGCTAACATACCAATTTTTTAAATGGAAATAATTACGGTCAGTAGAATATTAGAATGAAAATAAAATTTGAAAGTATGGGTTTGGAGATTTGGTCTGTAATTGAGGATAATAATGAGTTACCTAATGATGATAGAATTACTTGGTATGATGATAAAAAACTATCCTATAATAATAATAATTGGAAATATTTGAATTCCATTTATTTTGTTTTAGGGGATGATTATTTTAATAGAATTTTTCATAGTAAGAAAACATTTCAAATTTGGGATACATTATCTAGTTTTCACGAGGTAACAACCACTATCAATGAAATGAAAATGAATACATATATTATTATGAATGATAATTTTAATATTAATCTTGATGAATTAAAATTTGATATTGTTGGTCGAAGTGGACACTCATGAGGGGGGGGGGGGTTAATTGAGTTCCAATTAAAATTTCTGTTAAAATATTGTTTATTTAAAATCCCCTGATTTATAAAATTAGTTCAACTATAGTTAATTTATACATATTGTAAATGTTCTCTTAGGTTCTCCAAGATTTATTAGGTCTTAGTTAGTTTAACCACAATATCAAACTAACTTTTGAAACTAATCTATTGATTTACAATAAGTGTAAACACTTTCTAATTTAACTATCAATGTAGCATTAAAATAGTATTGTATTTCAAATTTATAGCAGCATAATAAATAAGATTTATGTAGTATACTTTGAACTTAAATTATAGATGCACAACAGATATAAGAAGAGGATCAGTCTCAAGCCGAGACATAGTCCTCCCAAATTTATATAAATTTGATCCAAACCCTGGATCGGGGTTAACAACAGTTTACAAAACTGTCTACGACACACAGAGACATCCACCACTGTTCTACGTGGGAAACAAATCAAAGACTAGGAAACACAACGACCTCGTCCACAGTTGACATGGGTAAATAAGAGTTAAGAGATTTGGATTGAGGATTTGATATCCTCCAGTTCAGTACAGGAGACATTGTGTGTATAAGAAATACACAGCACACCACACTGCTCGAAAGTTAATAAATAAATCAGGTAGAGAAGATAGATGAGATTTTAGAAAGCTCTAGTGATTATCAATGCAGCTTTGGACTCGTTGGATTCAGCAGGAAAGCTTCTGAGTCCTTCTCTGGGTTTTCTGTTGAAAAACAGAGTGTCGTAGTCAACTTGTCTTCTTTAGGAGTGAGAATGATCTATTGATTCGATGTGTATTCTTTAGAGGTGTTGGATTGCATTCATGAGAGTTCTTTGAAAGACTTGCAATCTACTTATTGTTCTGGATTGTTCTGCATGTTCAGCACAGTGCTCTCAGGTGTATGTAAGTTCTTCTAGTTTTATATTCACACATGCACACCGCATGCATCTGTACTGCATCGTAATCTTCCTTATATTTTACAAGTTCTGACAGTAGGAATGATTCACTTTTCATATGTATGAGATACAGTTTTGGGACATGCCAACAACTATCATTAAAAAACATTAATTGCATTAAAAACATCAAATATGACTGTTATCATTATTTAAATAATATTGACAAAAAGTTAAGAAATAGTGTCATAGTGATTATGTAAATGATGCCTTCTTCACAGTATGTGGCTCATGATATGAGCTTCACGGTATGTGCTTCACGGTATGTCTATGTCATTATGTCTAGTTCACGGTGAGTCCTTCACAGTGTCCGGACACGGTGAGTCCTTCACGGTGTCTGGTCATAGTGAGTCTTTCACGGTGTCTGGTCACGTTGAGTCCTTCACGGTTTCTGGTCACGGTGAGTCTTTCATGGTGTCTGGTCATGGTGAGTCCTTCACGGTGTCTCCATACATAGAAAAATATCTGTATTTGGACTTAGACAGTAATATGAAGAATATGGATTAAGTTTAATTATTAGAGAGTAATAGAGCTTGAATCATAAATATAAATGTGTGACAATATATGTGAGATTTATGATCATGCATAATACTGGTAAATAATAAAGAGAGTAATCAACATCCAAAAGATTTGTGTTTATTAAAACATGATGCGTAGTTATTATTGTGACTTAAGAGAATTATCAAGATGTGAAATGAATATAGAGATTAATTAACAGTAATATGATTTGTGATCATTAAAACATGATTAACACATGAGGAGTCCAACAGATATGTATATTAGGTTTAATGAAATAGTGAACCCCATGAGAACCCAAGGAAATCATCTTCCCAACTAGCACTAGGTTATGAGACTACTTAGATATCTTACTGGAAGATGGAGACATCAGTGTCAATCTGAGAGTCTTGCAATATTACAAAGGTACCAATTGAGAAGTTAATTGTCAAATTGATGATGTAATAATAAGAATAAAAATAAAATATAGAAGAGGTTATGAGCCCAAAATAATATCAATAGATTTCAATTCTAAAGTATTTAAACAAAAAGGAAAGGAAAAGGAAATGATATAATCTGAAAGTTATCGTGAAATTGAGTCACCACGTGGTAGTGATGAGGAAATTTCCCATTTGTACAAAATATTCAAAATGTTCTATAGGAAGATGATTTTTTTAGATATCCATTTTTTAATTGAATGTATGATATTAAAGGAAATGGGAAGAAAAGATTGTAAAAGGGATGATTATACAAATGATATAACCTGATATGAATGTAAGCATAAAGGAAACGTTAATGAAGACTATAATAAATTGAAATAAAAAAAAATAAATATAAGGATAGGCACACAAAATTCATGAAATTGATGAAATCAACTTGGTGTGCCTCTAAAGATAGCTCTAGTGACTCAAACTATACTCTGAAAGGTAAATTTGGCTGACACAACATGTGATTCATGAAAAAAGTCTCTAAGGAACCAAATGTATCATCTGTTATAAAGTATGATAACTCTTAAAGTGATCAAAATGAAGAAGAAATGTCTCAAGAAGAAATGTTTGAATACTACATTATTCTTGAGGACACTTTCAATGAACTTAAAGGTAAAATAATGTTCTGAAAAAATATCATGGTTTATCATCTAATACATAATATATCCTTGCTATAGAGAATGATAAGAATAATCATTTACTAAAGGAGAGTACTAAATTTAATTTTTTCAATGAATAACTGAAAAAGGATTTAGAAAAGTTTACCTATAGGAGAGAAAGACTATCACAGATTCTAGGTTAACATATTAATCCAAAGTATGTTATAGGTATGGGATACCAACCTAGATAGAGAAGAATAGTTAAGAGCACATTTATACCTAAATCAAATTCTGAAACATAAACAGACAATTATTTTTCTAGAGGACATAACAAATTTGTTATTTCAAGGAGCTTACATTCTATTTATAAGAGACCTATTAAAAAAATATGGCTTCCTAAATCCACGGTTACTAACACATTTGGACCTAAGAAAACTTGGGTATCAAAATAATTCCTTGTATAAATGTTTTTTGGTAGGAAATCTTCTTGAATATTTTTTATAAAAGTCTATGGTACTTTGAAAAAACTTGTTCAAGGAATATGACATGAGACTACTAATGTTTCAAGAGCCCAATATTGGTCAATAGTGGTCATGTCACCTTTTGTGATAATTCTAACGGTAAGATCATCGACCTAGGACAAAATGTTAACACTAGTTGTATTTTAATTTCCAAATTACTGTTTACTGATGGTTTGGATTAGAATTTTCATAGGAGCTCAAAATTAAATGACAATGCTTGTCATTACAAATTTGAAAATAATCTATTTCAATTTTTTGTTATAAAAATTATATAACATTTATAACTTTAAGAAATGATAATGTTTATTCTATTAATATTTATTATTTAATTTCTATTTTTTTATTCTTCAACTCCTTTCATAAACAATCTTGGATTTTGAGTATGAGACCAAGACATTATAATATTCAATCACTTAAGAATCTTAATAGGAAACGTTTAGTCTGACATCTACCAAAAATTGAGTTCCCAAATGAAAAGTTTATAACCCATGTCAAAAAGGGGAACAACACAAGATTTATTTTAAATCAAATAAATAAATTTCAGCTTTTCAATCTATAGAGTTTGTTCATGTTGGTTTATTTTTACCATCTATAGTTTTTAGTCTAAATATAAAGAATTATGTTTATAGACTATTAGATTACTTTTATAGGTATACTTGGGTATTATATTTAGCTCAAAAGAGTGAAGCCTCTTCTAATTTTATGAAGTATTATAAATCTGTAGAAAACTTAGGTGGACATAAAATTAAGACATTAATAAGGGACCATGTATGTGAGTTTGAAAATCATTACTTTGAATATTTTTTCTCACAAAATTGATATAATAGTAACTTCTCTACTCATATAAACAATCAGTAGAATGCATTTATAGAAAGAATAAATATGACACATTAAGATATAACCCAGACTATGATATATGAATATGACTTAACTATCTACTATTGGGTAGAGGCTGTGAATACAACCTGATATATAATAATTTTTTTAAATTATACGTTTCTTGAAGAATACCCCTTATGAGATTTAGAATAATAGAAATCCTAAGGATAATTACTTTTGATTTTTTGGTTCCTAAGTCTTTATACTTAACACTAAGTATAACCTAGAAAACGTTTCTTCCAAAAATGATAAAGAAATAATCCTGGGTTATTAAACATTCAATAAATCTTATAGAGTTTTTAATAGAAGGACCAAGAATGTGGAAGAATCTGTTCATATCAAGTTTGATGAGATAGAACCTCATGAGATTAATACCTCTATATAAAACCTTAAGGATGATTTATCTTCTTTGAACATAAATTCAAAAACCTTTAATCCTGCTATGAATCAAAAAGAAAATTCATCTATTTCTAAGGAACTTCCAGAACATGAGTTTGAACTTGTAGTGAATCCTAAGGTGACCAAACTCTCTTTTTATAAAGATGTTAAGTATATTAAGTACCATCCTTTATATTTTGTTGTTGGAGACCTAGATATAGGTACATAGAATAAATATTCTCTATGAAATTAGGTTGAACATCAATAATATTTGTCACAACTTGAACTAAAGAACATCAATGATGCAATAAATGATGAATTTTGGGTGATTATTATTCATGAATATCTTTATAAATTTAAAATAAATATATAATGGGAACTTATTGATAGAACAAAATGAATATTGAATATAGGAACTAAATGCGTTTTTCGAATCAAGGTTGATGAATCAGGAATGATATAAATGAATAAGGTTACACTTGATTCACAAGGGTATACTCAAGGAGAAGAAAAAAAATATGAAGAGAAATGTTCAGCATTATCCATAAATTAATCCATTAGAATACTTCATTCCTATGCAACTCATCTGTATTTGAAACTTTATCAAATGGATGTCAAAAGTGTATTATTAGGTGGGTATATAGTTTAAGATGTTTTTCTTGAATGTCCCCTAGTTTTAAAAATCCACATATTCAAAATTATGTTATCAACTTAACAAAATATTTATATGGCGAAACATTTATTTGGAATTTTATAAAAGCCAATTTAGGTAAGTGGGAAACCGCACAGTTCTAAATCATCACAATAACCACATTACAGATTCAAAATGAAACTTCAAAATTCAAAACCCCGCCATCAATGCCTCGAGTCGTGAGCCTGCCATCATACATCAGCCTCGAAGGATAGTACCCTACCACCTCAAGCCTTGAACAACCGTCACAATGACCATCAACCTAAAACCATATCACCGGTGAACATCACTGGTGACCATCGAACCACCGGCCATCATATCTACAGTTTCAAAACACCATCACTGGCGTCCAAACATGAAGCAAAATCAACCATCTTGCATCACCACCGAAACAACGCTGATGGGATCCCATCAGAAACCATCATCTCAAACAAAAAAACAATGCCGACGAGAACCCGTCGTCACCGCCACAAAATCTCAGAACCGTAAAAAACATCACCTGCTCCATAGACAGTCACAATTCAACAATTCAACACAACTAGTGTGCATCACGAACCAAATCAACTAGAAAACAAGAAAATTTTATGGATTCACAAACATCACAGAAACACCATGAACGCAACTAAGAAAAATCCAAAGACGCCACCCCAACCGCTGGAGAAGACCTCATTAGACCTTCAAAGAACTCAACCACCGTGGGATATGAAGCGACCTACAAACCATGAGAAACTCACCACAGGACAAACGAGTTGTCGAGAACCAAACCCGGAGCGCTCCGTAGAGTATGCCGACAACCTAGTCTTACACCTGAAGATCTGGATCGACAACCACAACAGCCCATAGCGCAAATCCACAGCATGAGAGGGAGCCGCAAAACCAATGCAGATAGCAAAGAGGGATTCGAGGAAAATATACCACTAGAGGTGGGCAGCGGTGGGAAAATCCCTTGCCCAATTTCCCAAAAATCATTCAACCAATGTTATTAGAGAGGAAACCTTCAAACCCTTAAGAACATTCAAATAAAAAAGGGAAACAATGACCTATCCTCCCCAGACCAGAACATCTCTATCATCCTTCTTCAAAGGATCACCGACTCATTATTTATTTGTTTTTAGATTTTTTAAAATAAGGAAGGAATTACTTTAAATCAATGTAATATATTGAGTATATTTTAAAAGATTTTAATATGGATATAACAAAGAGTAGTGATACTTCTATGAGTACTACCTATAAGTAGGATATTGATGATGTTGGGGAAACCAATAGATTAAACCATTTATAGTGATATGATCAGACATCTTTTCTACTTAACTACTAGAAAACCTGATATTATATTTAGTGTGTGTTTGTGGGATTATTTTCAAGAATATCCATAAGAGTCACAATTAGATTCTGTGAAAGGATTTTTCAAATACCATAAATATATTACCAATTTTGGACTATTCTATCAAAGAGGAAAAAAATTTGATTTAGTAAAATATTTTGAAGATGAATTTGGTGGATGTATCTTAGATAAAAAAATTATCTGGAGCATGCCACCCTCTAGAGGGGTCTATAGTTTTGGTGTAGTAAGAAACAAAATTCGGTTGCACTGTCTACTATTGAAGCTGAATTCATAGATGTAGGTAGCTACTATTCAAAAAATTTGTGGATGAAACACACATTAATCGACTATGGATATCAATTCTGACATGTTACTATAAACTGTGATACCATAAGTGCTATAAATAGTTTTAATAACCTTATATCTCATTATTTAAAAAAACATATTGATGTAATACATCACTTTATAAGAGGTCATTTGAAAAAAGGGTGATATCACTCTTGAATACATTAGTAAAAAACATCAAATTGCTGATATCTCTACTAAATCATTTAATTATGAGAGAATGAATTACATCAAACATGAGTTAGGTATGATTAATTTCAATTGTGATCAATTTTTTTGGGAATCACCTTTATAGATTTATCACCTTTATAGATTTATCACCTTTTTAGATTTCTCACCATTGTAGATTACTCACCACTGTAGATTTATCACCATTTTAGATTTCTCACCGTTGTAGATTTATCATTGTTGTGGATTTTCTTACCATTTTAGATTTCTTACAATTTCATATTTCTCACCGTTGTGGATTTTCTCGCCATTGTCATTTCTCACCATTGAAAACATCTCACAGTTGTGTAATTTCTCATCATTGTAGATTTTCTCACCTTTGTGTTTTACTCAGAATTATAAATATTCTAATTCCATTGTTAAATTTTCAAACTATTTGGATTTTAAAATTCCCCCTTTGTTTTCTATATGATTTATTTAATTTTTAGACCATTTCAAATTATATTCCATGTTTTTATTTTCAAATGTGATTTCAATTTCCATTATCTGAATCCATAAATCTCAAATGATATAAAATGATACGTTTTTCAAATTTCAATGCACTCACTCCTCACATCTTTTCTCTCGAGACCTATTGTGACCCTTTCTCTCCTGATCACTGACCTACCTTTCGCCTTCACCCAAACCAAGATAGCCAATCTCCTATAATATCCCAATATTTTAAAAGGAAAAAAATGGCTAATCATGATTATATAAACTACTATGTACATTGGGACCATTATATACTTGGTATTAAACATAACCATTCCACTACTTTGAATTGTATTTCAAAAAATGGACATACACATTTGCAATTAGTCAGTTATTTAGAGTGTTATAGGACAAAAATAATTTTTTATAAATAGTAGCATACCATTATGAATAGTGATGTACCATTATAAATAGTAATACTACCATTATGAATAGTAAATTGGAAAAATTCATAGTAACCTCACCAATGCAGGTCTAATAAAAAGTAATCTTATAAGTGACAATATGATTGTTATATAAGTGTTTGTATTTTTGGTAGGTCATAAATATTTAATTACAATTTTTTGATTTATTAAATAGTTTAAATGCAAAAGTTTTTTATAAAATGTAATCATAAATTATTATTTTATTATCTTATGCTTGTAGTATAGTTTGATTAGATCTTGATAAATGTTTCATGGTGTTATAAAATGTGTTATATTTTAAAATTTCTATTTTTATAATAAATTATGAATTTAATTAAAAATTAAATTAAACATTTATAAAAATTTATTTTTGTAAAATGGAGTTAATTTTTTAATTCTACACATCAAAAAATTGTTAGGGTGAATTTTTGGGATATTTTGGAAATACTTGAATTTTTGATGAATAGTGAAATACGATAATTTACCGTATATATACATTATATGTTAAATACACTATTATTAGAATCATGGATGATGTAAGAACCCTTTATTCTAACTAAAATTCTCTATTAACTATTTTTGGTCACTATAAACATGAATATTCATAGTATTGAGTAAAAATATTAAACTAATGATTAAAATAATGGAAACCCCCTAATCTCCTCCACTATAAATACAACCCTCACCCCCTCTTCCTATCACACCTCTAAAGACAAGATAATTGCTTAATTTTTTCCAAATACCCTTAAAAAGGATATTCCCCACGTCCACGACCTGATGGTCTCACAAAAAGGCCCAAACCGAAAGCCTCAAAGAGGATCTCAATTAGAATGGCTCAAGAGGTAAAAATCCTCTTTAATTTTCTTGTGTTTTATTTTCTATTTTATTTCTTTTCAAATAATCTATTCAGTTTACCATATCGAAGAGGCATGAAATCTCCATTATTATATATATACAGGATTTTTATCATGTTTCTTTAAAAATTCATCATTATTATTCCTCCCCTCTTCCTCTTATTCAAAAAATAAAAACACCTTCCATGATATGTCGATTTACCAATATCAAGGATTATGTGTTTTCAATTTCCATTACATCACTCAAATACGGTCATAAAACCAATTAAATGGTTGAAAAATATATTTAAATTTTATTATATAACCTATTTTATGTTTTAGAGTTAACATATATACATAATAATCAGTTATATAATGAAACTAGTTTGTGATTATCGAAGGACTGCCAAAATGATCTAAACATATATCACTAATGATTTATCAATGATTTATCCTCATAAAAAATAAAAAAAATGATTTTTTGAATAAATCAATATTCATGAAGCATATTAACACTATTTTATTCAACTTTTGGAGTTTTTCATCAATTGAAATGAAAATCCTTTTCGAACTAACCATATAATTAACGAAAAGAACGTACATAAAACAATGGAAATAACAAAATATTATTAATAAATGGGTCGAATGATTTTATAAAATAATCATATAAATTTTATAAAAATTAATATGTTTATTTAAAATACTAATAACACACTTTTAACAATTATATAAGCATTTTAAATGAGTTTTAATTAAGAAATACATGAGGTAAGGGAATTCTTAACCCAATTTTCATTCTTTGCGTTAAACATCTAATTCATTAATTATGTGATAATGAGATTATTTAGGTAATTAATTTCGGTTATATAATGATTTATTATGTGTATTTATGGTGTATACATATATTTATTTCACTATATTAATTCTCACTTCAATAATATGGTATGTGTAAGGGACATTACATTAAAAATAATCTTTTAGAATTCTATTTTAAGAAAATAAAAAAACAACGTTTTTATGAAATTATACATGTTTTATGATTATGTTCTGGTTCTTGAGAATTGTTTATGATGAATGGTGGGACCAATATCTCCCTACAATTAATTTGGTATGTGTAACTTGGAGGTTTGATGTATGGTTACTCCAATTATAACTGCGATGGTTACAACATAAGGTGGTAGTGAGAGCTATATTGTAAGGTATATGTGGGGGTTACATTGTAAGGTATCCATGAGGGTTACATTTTAAGGTTTCTATAAAGGTTACAAATCCAATGGTATCCATGACTGTTAGAATCTTAAGTAATTAATACCCCAAGTTAACAATATATTTTATTTATACTTGTGATGAATTTATGAGAACCTATTGTTTTCATTATTAATGTTATTATATTTATTTTCAAAGGAAAATGTTTTGTAATCATTTATGGAATATTGGTTTCTTTCTTTATTTTTATAAATGTTACAATGATTTTGTGATCAACCCATGTTTTTAAAATGTTTTTTATAGGATTCCTTAGATGTTAAAAAGACAATTGAGTAGCTAATGAAGATAAATCCAATTAGTTAATTAGTTATTATTTTTGAAAACATTGATTCAATTTATGGGAGTTGTTTTCTAATTCCATAAAACCTAGACCAGAATAGTTCCTCAAATGTATAATATACTGTGTAATTTTATATTATCTCTTATAAAAAAATACACAACATATTTTAGCACTGAATTCAGAAGTGTGGGTTCATGTATTTACATTTTATATCAGTGGAACAGTAGTGACAACTTTGGAGATAAAAAAATGTTGTTTTATAGAAAACAATTTAGTGATGGAATTTTATTTGAAAATTCTAGTTAATTAAGTACACATACTAAAATAGTTTTTCATAATTATCTATATGTAAATTCAGAATTATAAATACAGTGAACTAATTATTATGGAACAATTCATTTAGGGGGATTAACACCATAGGATTTTATAATACATTATCTCTTTAAAGTAATTAAAAAGCTTGCGCCACATGAAATACTGAGTTATATTGCATAACGAATTACAAAACTATACTTTTAAAAAGAGGTTATGAATATTATTAACTTAATATTAAATTTTATACACTCCATAAAATTTTAAAATCCATATTATGGTTTTTTAGACATAATAAAATAATAAATCAACGTTTTTAGATAAAAGATGTTTTTTGCAAAAAAATGAAATTTTACCCCATTTTAATGGAGAACCCTTTTTAAATAATATATTTGACACTTTTATATATTTAATTTGACAAAATACAATTTTTTATTTATAATTGGGACATAAAACTTTAGTTTGGGTATTTTCTTTGTGTTTTTCTGATAACATTCATATTTTGATGAATATTGAAAGATACTTAATTTTAAGTGAAAACAATTTTTTTAATAAAAATAATTTATATTGATAATTTATTGATTTTAATGGTTTTTAAGTATAATTATATTATATTTTTATCATTTATTCCAATATTTGTCATTGGATGTAATTTTATGTTTAAATTGGACATAAAAACATAACAATCTTTTGATTGTTTTTACTTCTCAAAAACCCGCATTCTAGTTTTGACGACAGAAGTTAATTTTAAATTAACTAATGAAACTTATGTGATTTAAATTTTGTAAAATAAAAAAAATATTTTATTATGGAATATAAAAATTAATTTAGGGTTGATTTTTGGTATTTTTATGAAAACTTTCAATTTTTGATGAATAGTGAAAAACACTACGTTATTGTTTAAACCCAATTTTTTTAAATAATTAATATTTTTATTGAAATTTATATTAAAGTAAAAATATATAAATAATATCTATATTTTTCCAATTTAATTCATCGGCGTAATTTTATAATAAGATTATATATATTATATTTTGTTGAACTATTTATCATCTTTTACCCACCTCCTAGGCACATTTGCAAATTTGCATAAAACATGATTTTACCTCTTCTGTGAATTAAATTTCAAAAGTCCTAGATACATGGTTGATATTAGTAATAAAAATGTGGTTAAATGGGATGAAAATAATTTTTATGAATAGTAACTTTTAAATTTTATTTACCATATAAAAATTTAATAATGTAATTAAAGGTAAAAATAATATTAAAATTACACCATAACATGTCCTAATTCTATTGGATAAGTTTATCTAGACCAAAATCAACCTTAGGAAAAAAATAATATCCTTTTTATCCATTTGGGTTAGATTATGACATTTATTATATTTTATTTAAAGAAGAGTTAAAAGTGTTAAATTCAATGTTTAATTACATAAAATTTTTTAATATAGGGTTAAAAATAAGATAAATTCGACTATAAATATTCATTAGAAAGATCTAAATATTTCATACATAATGTTTTCTTATTTATATTTTTTAGATATTAAATAGATAATGTTATTTATGACACAATGATGAAGCAGTAATTACCTTATTAATGGAAGATTAAAATAATTGTTATTATAAATATAAAAATAAATGTAAATTGTGAATTTTGATGACATACACGAATTTTATAGGTAAATATGACATTTTTGGGTTTATTTAATGTCTTTCATTGATGTAATAAACTTTCTATGACTTTCACAAAAACCAAATACTAAATATGGTAAAAATTGACATAAATGAGTTCTTAAAACAAATACTATATTATTAAATGATATAGCTTTCCTAAAAATATATGGTTTTGACAATGAACTTATAAAATGATAGATATGTCATTAAGGAACCACTTGAGGTTCTATGGAAGTTTTATTATATGTTTATTAACCATGTATTATAATAGTATAAGAAGACATGGAAAAAGTTAAACAATGTAACTAAGGGTTAAATCTAAATGATAAGGTTAATATGGTGACCTAAACATGTCTAAAACCTATTGGTTGAGAGTATTTAGACCCATACCCAACTTATCCTTTAAATAAATTCATCTATAGTTATTATAAACCAATAACAATTTAATAATAAATTAATATTTCAATATTTTCTTAAAATTCCCCTCACCACTCTTATAAAAGGGTACTTCATTTCTCTTAAATTCACACCTCCAAAGCCATTTTTCTCAACCAAAAACTGCTCAAATATTCTACCAACTATCATAAATTCAATATAGAGGCCTTAATTTGATCATAAATCCAACATAAAGATCCCTTTTGTTAAAATCAAAAGGAAACACCCGAAGAAGCGGTAATTATTCCATCACCTATTTCAAAAAAAAATCTTCTTCCACTTCCACTTTCTTTGTTGTTTCCATACAAAAACAACAACTCCAGTACCCTATACATAATATGATTTTATTATAAATATTTTACAACCATATTCATTATTATATCCATCATATGAATGATAAAGTCACCATATGTGTGTACATACGACTTACCGTCACCATGTCGTGGTGTAGTTTTTTATTCAACGCTACATTATTTGGATAGGAATAATAATGAGTATAATTAATTTAAATAGTGAATATAACATGGTAATGATTCGTTATATGTAATATAACAACCAATTAAACACCATTTCACTATCAATAAAATGAGATTATCGTTCATGCGTACGTATGACTTACCGTGTCCTCGACTCGATGAGATTCATCTTCAACGATCACCCTTCATAATTTTTTATAAAAATAAATACATTTATTAATTATGATGTATATGAAATAATATCTCTACTGGGAGAATATATATTTATGTAGATAAATATATGATGTTTAATTACTTTTATACCATACGATAAGAAAATAGAAACAATGTTCATGCGTACGTACGGACAACTGTCTCATGAACAATGTTTCCAT
Organism: Viscum album; assembly: GCA_963277665.1. NCBI lineage: Eukaryota > Viridiplantae > Streptophyta > Magnoliopsida > Santalales > Viscaceae > Viscum > Viscum album. The sequence continues at coordinate 1,316,143,509 of OY728119.1, read as the reverse complement.
TTAATATATCTATCTATTATAAATTTTTTATATTTAGAATATATATGATATATAAATCATGTTTTATGTTATGGAAGAATGTAAATTATGATCTAAGTGATATGATCAAGAATAAAAATCTAAAACACATAAAATAATGAAACCGATTATTACATGAAATGTTACTTTAACATGGAAATTACTATTAAATGGGTAGTATAAAGTCATAAATGATTCATATATAATATCATGAATATTAATATGGTTTTGGTTAAATTTAATAACATACTATGGTCATTATACAGTAGGTTAATCATACCCTTTACTAAAGGAATGTACATGGAAAGGGTTAATTCCTCAATCTCATTATTATCGAGATTGTGTATGTGTAAGTTTTTACTAGGATATATTTATTACACATGTCAATGATTCATAAAAGAGTCTTCAAAAGGATTCTTTTAATGATAATCCATAACTAAAACAGTATTTTAAAATGTTTAAATGTTTATTCTTCTAAATCATTCTCATTAATGTCCATGTTTTCAAAATGGTTTTAAGGATTTATTTATATGGACATAAATGTTTTCAAATGTTAAATACTTTAACAAGTTTCAAAGTGGGGTAGGGAAACTTTGATTAAAAAATTTCTTTTAAATGTATTCCTTTATAAATTCTGTGACTTTTAAATTATTTTTTTGAAAAAAATGATATTTCTCCCAAAGAGTTTTACTGATCATTTTCAACTATGTTAACATCCTTTAGTGGATATTATTCATGATTGAGGTTAATTTATTATAATGAAATGTTCTATATTGTATTGGATGAGTTTTGATATGTTTGACAATGGATGTGTTGTTTTTATACCATTCATGGTTTATAGTTAAAGTGTTGACATTTTTTATGATAGTTTTAATATGAATGTTTATGTTATTTTTCACCCATTTCATATGAGGAATGCATTGGACATAGTAAGTGACAGGTGGAGCTTGTTATAGCTTATCAATGCATCGGTAGGTCTCATGAGACAATTTAGTGTATTGGCACAAGTGCTTGAAAAAAAACTTATTTTTAGTCTTGGCACCCTTGACTATATGGTTATGATGTCCAACATTTTTCATTACATAATTATGAAATTGGCTATTGATATTTAAATATGATTATTAGGCAAGTAGAATATCTATGTGAATAAATAAATGGAATTATTTGATATATCTTTTCTATATTATGCTGAAGTTTATGTTTAAAAGGATTATATTTTAGTCTTATACATTTCCTTAAATTTTTATTCTTAATTATGATAGTTTACACTGTATTATTATCTTTGCTGAGCATCTCAGGTCACCCCATTCTTATTTTTTTTTTCTCAGGATTTGAAGAAGTGTATTATGATTGATATGTATGGTTAAGCTCAAGGAATAATTGTGTTTTCAAAAGGATTATTTATGTTTTGTTTTATTTTAGAAATTTTAATATAGTGTTCTTATATGTAATCTATTTTCTAGGACTTCTGAACTGATTGGTACTTCCGGACATTATTCCATGTATCATGCCAATGTTATGTAATAATGCACCGACTTTGGGAAACTAGGGTCAGGGCGTTACTGGGGGAATGAAACATCTCGTTATTTTAAAAGGAAAAACAATGCCACATCATGATTAAATAAACTAATAAGTACTATGCGACATTTATAGACTATTTGTTAAAAATAAATTTTCCACTACTGTTAATAGAATTTCTAAAAAGGGACATATAACATTATTGTCAGTAAGTTATTTAGAGTATGATAGGTCAAACATAATTTTTGTTGAATAATAACTTACCTTATGAATAGTAATTTATCCTTGTAATTAGTAATATGACCATTATGAATAGTACTTCTTCTAAATAAATAATACTCTCACAAATGAATGTATAATAAAAAGGAATCTTGTAAGTTAGAATATGATCATTATATAAGTGTTGGTATTTTTGGTAGGTAATGAATATATAATTACAATTTTATGATTAATTAAATGTTTTATATGAAAATTAATTTTCATAAAATTAAATCATAAATTATTATTTGATTTTATTATGGTTGTAGTATAATTTTATGAGTCATTGATCAATTTTTCAAAGTGTTATAAATTGAGTTATAGTTTAAAAATTATTATTTTTCGAATACATTATGATTTTTTTAAATATTTAATGAAACATTTTTATAAAATTTATTTTAAAAAAATGGAGTTAATATTTGAATTCAACACATCAGAAAATGGTTTGGCTGAATTTTTGGGATTTCTCTGATTTACTTTAATTTTTTATGAATAGTGAAATACAATAATTTACCATATATATACATTATATGTTATATACACAGTTAATTGCATCGTATATGAAGTAAGAACCCTTGGTCCGAAATAAAATTCTTTATTTACTATTCTGGGTCATGTGAATCAAGACTAATCATAGTCTTGAGAAAAAATATTAAACTAATGATTAAAATAATGTAAAACCGCTCCTCTCCTCCACTATAAATACCACGCTCACCCACTCTTCATCTCACACCTCTCAAGATTTTATAATTATCTAAATTCATCCCAAATACCCTTAACAAGGCCCTTCCTCACATCCAAGACCTTCTGGTATCACCAAAAGACCAAAACGAAAGGCCTAAAAGAGGATCTCAGGGAGAAGGGATCAAGAGGTAAAAATCCTCTTTCATTTTCTTATGTTTCCTTTTAAATTTGTTTTCTATTCTTATATTATCTTCACATTCCTAGAAAAATTTTATTTAGAGAGCTTGCATTGGTCTCTTTCTCCCCCATGATAATGGCGTAACCCTAATGTCACATTGTTCTGCTACCCCCTCCCGTATGGAGTGGGAGGCTCACGATCTCATCTGCACGAGAAAGGAATCTCCTTCTCACTATTATCAAATCCGGAAACCCTTCCTCTCTTCCTGAACATTTCTTTATCACATAAATTCTCGGATCAATATTAGGATGTGCCTTAGCTCACCCTCTCCCCTATAGAACTCATTTGTGCCATAGATGTCTGCAAGCTCACACTGGTTGCCAGGTTCCGTCCTCATCGACCCTCGGTTGATGAATTTGACCGACTCATCTCTAATTCCTGGAAGCTATAAAAGCATGTGGTGGTTTTCTTTATTTATTAGCATAAAATCATGATCTGTTTTCAATTAGAGGAATATATACTTTCCACCTGGTCTAGGGCCCCCCGAAGATGCAATAAAGCATCCATCTATATGTTTCGAGGGTGTTTTGACTTCCACATGCAGCACGACCCATCTACAATCGCAACTTCGGTTAGTCTTCCTAGTCTTCCACTCTCCTTCATGAATCATCCTATATTTCTTGTTATTGGGAATATGATTGGAAGATACCTCTGTTCTGATCAATGAATGAAAGTCTTGTGTCATCCCATTTTTCCAAGGATATGTGTTGAGGTTGACGTTGTAAGGCCATCCATTAATTAGGTATGGATTACATATGGAAAGGAGTTCCAGTGGAGGCAGGAGGTCATAATTGAGTCTTGGATGAGATATTGTGCTAATTTCCATCAATTTGGACATTTGGAGTCAGTTTTTCGAAGTAGGAATGTGACTGGGAGCTCGCAGTCGGTGAAACTGATGGGCATTGGTTGTTCTAGGGATGATCTTGTGGCCAACTGTAATGTGCAGGCAGGCTACAAAATGTCTCAGCATGAGGTTTTTCGAGTTTATTCTCATAGGAATGAGCGAGAATCGGTTTGGGAGTAGATCATAGGAAGTGATCAGGTTCTGTCAGCTATTGCATTTGTTGGGGAGATAAGGATGAGCAGTGGTGATGGGAGTAAGGGGAAACCGGGATCTGTTTTGTGCATGGATAGAGAAGAGAATGTAGAGGGTTCAAATGTAGTGACCTGAACTCAAATCCATCGGAGGAATAGGTTTGTTGACCTCCACGAAGATGATGTGCGATTTGCTTAGGATTTTCATTATAAGCGGGATAATGTAACTATGAAGGAATTCAAGTGGAGTGGGATTGACCGCTCAGTAGATGAAGTGATAGCATGTTCCACTCCTCGCTACAGGGTAGTAGTGGAAGAGAAACTTCACCTAAGAGTGGAGTGTGTGGTTCTACAGAATTTTCAAGCATGGGTTCATGTGAATGAAGTGTCTATGAAAGAACCTACAGTGAATACACTGAAGAAGGAGCCCCATTTTGGTCATGACAATGAGGTGTCGCTTCAATGCCTTTCTCCAATTGATACTAATAGTAAATCTCAAATGATGGGAGGAGGATTTCTACCTGTGCCAGAGGATAACTTGATGGGAGAAATTGATGGATGAAAAATGCTGAATGCTGTGAACATCAATGGAATGTGGGAAAATGTCTCTTATAGTGAAAAAGAAAATGATCGTGTTGTCACCAGACTGTCTTACAGTGAAATTTTTCAAAGTGGAATGAATAAATTTCCTACAAGTGATGGCGGTATGACTACTCCACCAAGGATAATGCCGAAGAAATATTACTCTTACCTACTGAACCCGGTGTCTACAAGATCATCCTCAAAGAGGGAGAGCTATTCCAGGTATGTCTTTGGATTGAAAAAGGAAATGCAATCTTCTAACGAGTATATTTATTTAGATAAGTTGAATCTCAGAAGGAAGTATTCAAAGGTTCTGAAGCACTATGAAAGCTCAGAGTGGGAATCACCTACTGCAGATGAAACAACCTATCATGGATATGGTGATGGGTATTATTATTATGATTTGTAGTTGTCTTTTATGGTGTGTTGTACCTGCTTGCAACACTTTTATTTTATTTTAACAATGGTCATAGGTATTCCACTGACTGACAATTCTTGGTATCTTCACATCCCATTATCCAAGAGGCATTAAAGATCCAATATTATATATATTCTGGTTTTTATCTTTTTTATGAAAAATTTCAACATCATTCTTCCTCTCTTCTTCCTCTTATTCAAAAAACTAAAACACTATCCATGATATGTCCATCTACCAAAATTGTGGATAATATATTTTTAATTTCCATTACATCATTCAAATATGGTAATAAAAATATTTTAATGGTTGAAACAGATATGATATAACCTCTTTTATGTTCCGTATTTAACGTATATACATAATAATAAGTTATATAATGAAACTAGTTCGTGATTATCAAAGATCCGCAAAAATGATCTATGTAGATATCACTAATGATTTATCTAATGATTCATCATCATACCATATAAAAAATGATTTATGGAATAATTTATGTTTTTGTAAACATATTAAAAATATTTCATTCAACTTATGGAGTTAATTTTACATTCAATAAGAAAATCCATTACGAACTGACCATGGAAATCAAGTAAATAACGCACCAAATATAATTAAAATAAAAAATTGTTATTAATAAATGGGTCGAATGATGTTATAAAATTATCATATAAGATGCTATAAACATTAATATGTTTCTGTAAAATATTAATAACACTCTTTTAACCATTATACAATAGGTTCAAACAATTTTTATGTAAGACGGACTCGAGGTAAGGGAATTCTTAACCCAATTTCTTTTATTTGGGTTAACCTTCTTCTTAATTAATTATGTGCTACTAAGATTATTTTTGAAATTAATTTAGTTTATATTATGATGTATTATTTATATTTACGGTGTATAAACATAATCCATTCATTATCTTAATTCTCACTTCAATTATATGATATTTGTAAGGGACTTTCCTTTAAAAATTATATTTTAAAATTATATTTTAAAAAATTCAAAAATAATGTTATTATGAAATTATTCAGGTTTTATGATTATGTTCTGATTCTTGAGAATTTTTTATGATGAATGGTGGGACCTATATCTCCCACCAATTCATTGGGTATGTTTAATTTGGAGGTTGGCCGTATGGTTAGTCCAAGTGTAACTCTGATGGTTAAACCATAAGGTAGCCTCGAGGGTTACATTGTAATATATCCATTAGAGATACTTTGTAAGGTATTTGTGAGAGTTAAATTTTGAGGTATCTATGAGCATTTCATTGTAAAATATCCATACATGTTACAAATCAAATGGTAATAATGAGTGTTACAATCTTAAGTGATTAATTCCCCTTGTTAGAAATATGTTTTATTTATACTTGGGATACTTTTATGGAACCTAATATTTTCATAAGTAATGTTATTATGTTTATGTTCAAAGGAAATTAATTATGAATATTTATAGAATAACAGTTTCTTTCCTTCTTTTCTTAACCCTTACCGAGCTTTTTCACTCATCCACATTTTTTAAAATATTTTTAATAGGATTCCTTATAAGTTCAAAGGACAATTGAGGTGATAATGCAAATGAATCCAATTGGTTAATTAGTTATTATTTTTTAAACTTTGATTCAATGTATGTGAGTTGTTGTCTAATTATAAAGAACTTACACAATAAAATTTCATCAGATATATAATTTACTGTGTATTTGTTTATTATATATTATAAAAAAAATACACATCATAGTTTACTAGTGAATCTGAAAGTGTAGGTTCCAGGATTTACACATCCAAGGCTAGAGTGAAGAATCCTTTTGAATATTATCTAGACATGTTGCATCCATCTAAGAAGAAAAAAGGGGAGCCGAGTCATCTTGGAGTAGTAGAACTAATAAACCCTGATATTTCCAATAATATAATTGTGCCCAAAAAGGATATTAAATTAGAGTGTTTAATTTTGAGAAAGCCATTAGTTATAAAATTCCAACCAGACCAAGTATGGATGGATTGATTCTATTATAATTAGAGGCCTTTTTATCCTAGTATGGTATATCAATTTTACAAGTCCATTGATTTAGATTATATGGAAATGAATATAGGGTAAGAACTAGAATTAATGGTCATTGCATTTCCTTTTATTCAACGTAGTGTGATGAATGTTTAAATGTTACACGTGATTGAGTTGATAATGATTATCAAGGAAATATTCTAGATAATAGTGAATTTTTTGTTTATGAAGATTCACTGGACGATTTGATAGGAGGAGGTATTTTTAGAAAACCTGTAGCTTTTTAACATGATGGTGAATTCAGATTTCTTTTTTAATTTCATACAACACATGATGTCTCCATGAAAATTTGTTTTTTATAATTTTAGATATCAAGATGTTTATTTGTTATATATTATCAAAAGAGGAAAAAAATTTCAATTTGTGTAAATATATTATTCTTGAAAAAATGAAAATGTGAAAGCCATCTTCAAGGTCCAATTCTTTAATCTACCAAAAAAAATATTTCTTCTAAGCATAAATAAAAATGTCTTATGGATGAAGATGGAGAGTATGTTGTGTATTGTGATGTTATTTTAATGACAAATATAATTTTTAAAAGGATGAAAATTAGTTGGAACCCATGGAAGAAGAAATGGATAGTTAATGGTGGAAATCGTTGTGATGATTTTAATCTAGTTGACCACCCTTAGATATTGAGAGATATTGTGGACCTTGTTATGGAGACTGATGAGATTGTTTAGTATTTTTATAGTGATGAGAAAGAAGAGGACACTGCCTCTAAGGATGAATAGGAGAAATAATTTTATATGGATGAAGGAAGATACTATGGACTTCATCCTAACTCTACTACTATTTCATATGGTGCTACTAATACACCTAGGAGACTTCTTGTCAGAGAGAAAATCTTGAAAGAAGAAAGTAAGGATGGGAATGATGTTTTAGATAAAGATCAATTTAAAATAAATTACATACCCTATGAGGAAAATGGGAATGGTTATGACAAATAATAAGATGTAAATGGGAATGAAAATGGAGATGGAAGTGATGGTGATGGAGTTTCTAATACTGATGGTCCTAGGGGTATAATTAGAGCTATGTATGTAGAAATTACTCAAAATCTTATTCACCCTCTAAGAGTGTCTCAATCTAGATCAGAAGAGAGACACAACCTACATAAGGATGTAGATGTGACTTTCAGAGAAGAAATAAAATAAATAGTTGTGGGGGGGGGGAGAAATACCCCAGTATAGACAATCAGCCATCTAAACCTACTCTTGGTGATAATACTACCATTCCAGTATATTTTTATGATTATACTAATGTTGAATAGTCTGTAGATACACAGATTAAGGTAGTTGCAGCTGTTGAAGAGTCAGTTTCCAATTAAAGATCATTTGAGAAGACTAAATATGAGCCTTCAACTATTGATCAAGATATTATTGTACAAATATCTATTGACACCATAATTTGTATACATGATGTAGTAATATATATAGTTGATTAGTCTTCTATTTCAAAAACATCTGATATTTGTATAGACCTAATGTTTGTAGAAGTAGAAAACATACATAAGAGTCCACCAAAGAATTGTTGGCCAGATATTCTAAATGAAATGGATCCTGAGGGATCATTAGTCAATCAAATTGATGTTTTTGGTGAGTTGAAGCAATTTTAATATGATGTCCCTTCCAAGTATTATCCTTTTACTTCTTTACCCAATATTATTTTTCCTCATGTTTCAGTGGATGTTGTCAGCAAGGCTGACTTAGATTCATTCAATGAAAATATTAATATGAGTTTGATGTGAAATTATGGAATCAACCTACCTTGGTTACTATGTTAAAAAAAAGGATGCTCGATATTTGTTTGAGATGGTGATTCAACATATTCATCCAAAAATGATGCACTAAATCCAAGAAGTTAAAACAGAAAAAAGGTTGTAAAATAAATTAGAATACTTAAAATCCACTATGGTGGAGATGATGTCTTAATTTTCTGATTCCTTTGTAGTCTTATTGGAAAGTATTGAAAATATTACTTATATGGATTCTAGTTCCAATTCTCCTCCTCATAGTTTAGATGTTGACACACTTAGAACTATTATGAGAGAATATCTTAGAGATTCTTCTAGTTTTGTTCTGAACCAACCTCACGAGACTTTAAGAAAAATCATATTTAACACTTATCTCATTATCATGTTATTTAATGAGTATGAAAAGGACTCTAAGTTTAAAAAAGAGAGTATCATAAAAGATATCAAGTACCATCTATCTAGAATTTTCACCAAGAATGAGTTGAATGCTCATTTTGAGTTTCTTGCTGAGTATATGAGGATTCCTATAGTAACCTAAGTCTTTTGTGAGAAAGTGAACCAGATAAATATCATGACTCCAGTGATTCAATGTTTTGCAGAAGACAAGATATAATTATTTAGTGCTATGAAGAAATATGGAAACATAATCATGAATTTCAAAAATCTTCTAAAACATTTTCTTCATTTTCATGTAACTATAGTAGTGGCTCAGGAAACAATTCCAGTTACTTCTAATTTAACTCCCCCAGTTATATATCTAGAGTACATCAGGCCCAAAGTGACTAGAAATCCTCATGTACCTTTTCATGATCATTTCCAACCATTTTTTATATATCCAAAAGAATCAATACAACACCATTGGCCCGTCATCATTAGACAAACTCCCACACCGACTGGTATTTTGACAATGGTTCATACCATTACCTCATTCTCTACGGATGAGCCTTCTTCCTCAGAAAAGGAAAATGGAAATGCACCTCGTTAAACTTCATCAAAACTCAAATAACATTGATGAATAGACTTTTTTCTTTATTGGGATTTTTGTAACTCTTTTTTCGTCGATAGTTTTTTGATGTTACTTATTTTTTTTCTTTTTTTTTGAACGTTATGTAGTCTTTTAATAAATTTTTTCTTATTACTATAATCATGTTTCAACATTTCCTTTTTTATTGTGAAAATTTTGATAAACACAAAAGGGGATAAATATAATATGGAATTTATTTCTATTCATTGGATATCATTTAGATATTATAGTGATATTTATTTGATACCATGTGTATCTAAATTTACTTTATCATTATTCTATTTCATTTCCATTAATACCATGTGTCCTTAATTTATCTTTGATACCATATAATTAATATATTTGATACCCTATGTATCTTTATTAATGTTTATTCCATTATTTATATTTGATACCATGTATATAAAACTCCCTGATTTGTGATCATCAAAAAGGGGGAGATTAATATCCTCCTTGTTTTTATGATCCCAAAATCATGTTAATTATACTTCTAATGAGTTATATTTTTATGATAGAATTTTAAAATATAAGTCATATTGAAAAAATATGGTTAATTTTGGAAAAGACCCACTCTTAAGGATGTGTCACAACCAACAACACCTCACCACAAAGGATGAGTCCCTGTTCGGGATGAGTCACCACCAGTATGACGATTTAGCTATGTGTTATAAACCATCACTATCAAATATGAATCACAAATACCGATGTCTCACTGTCAAAAATGTCTCTTAGCTATGATAATAAAAGTATAAGTACTAAAATTATCTATTATCAACTATGTGTCATCAATTGAGTGGGTTTTTGTGCAAATGTATGGTATAAGTCACCGCTAGAAAAAAAATGAAGCTATGTGTTGGAATCATTGACCATTATGAAGAGTAACCACTAGCATGACCCACCGCCAGACTAAGTCACCACCTGAATAAGTCACCAACATAAAAAGTCACGTCCAAAAAGTGTCAACATTTAAAATACTCATTGACAATATTATTATATATAATATTTTTATTTAAATATGTTTATTGACTAGTTTATCGAATTTAATGTTCAAAATTATTTGATTGATTAATGTTAATTGTTTCATAGAAATGAATTGAAGAGTGCGTCAACCCTAAGTACACAGATTTAGGTTATTTGGGTGATTATTCCCTACATGGATACTCATGCATGTGGCGGGTAAAATAGTAAGTATAATCCCTTGTGATATTGAATGGGAACATATTTGAATGGAAAAATATAAACGTACACATAAAGAAAATTGAGTTGTTGTGATTTGTGATTTATACGAATCTTTTATACTAGTGGTCACCTATAGAATAATTAAGGAACATTGAACATCTAAACTACTTCTTATAGTGAGAACAAAAGTGTTTATGAAACATCATTCTACAACATTTTATAGAAACCCAACTCATGATTCAATTCAAAATAAACTCATGGAGTATCAAGATGTAGAGCATATCATTTAGAGAAGCATGATATCTATACATAATTACTTTCTCTATTGGTTAACATTTCATCACATTATGAGAAGTGTGTGTATACTATTTATTTTAACACACAAAATGTCTCCTACGTTAAATTGGAATATACGAGATATCTCCTCAAACACTTGTTTACCTGTTTTCCCATGTGTTGTGATAGTGGTCCGTGTGTGACCTGTTTTATTATGTACTCCCATTATTACAGTGGAATAGGTCTCTGTGTGGCCTGGAAATCAATTTTTCTATTTTATACCTAATACAAGATGTGCATCAATGTTTATTTTTATATAAACAGCTTGGAAACAGGTGATTTCCAAGTGGAGAGTACTAACTCATAACTTGAGATTGAACCTATTGTATTCATTTTCAACTATGTGTTTTTTTATTTTTCTTTATTTATAATCATTAAATATGAAACTATTTTAAACCAAAAACAATCTCTAATTTATTAGCTATTCTTAATTAGTATTTATATAATATTTTGAATTAGTAAATTCATTTAAAAATTAAATGTAGTTTTCACAATTGTTTTAACTGAGACCTCATCAATATTTTAGAAATATATTAAAAGAATAAAAATTATATTAATATACTATTTTGGATAATGGGTTTGTATTTTAATTAGTTTAAGGATTCTATTTAAATACATTTTGAACATAAATTTTATTGGGTACTCAATTCACCCCCTCTTGAGATACTCACTCCGACCAACATTGTCATGTCACAACAAAAATGTAGGTGTGTACCTGATCTATCACCCTTCGATAATCACACTAAAAACATATCATCCAATATCGACCAAATTTATAGGGTAATATTGAAATCATCTAGTAGGGTCCAAAAAGCTCATCCAAGGTAGTCTATAATCAAGAGTTTACAAGTAATACATTGTTACATAGCCAAAAAATAGACGTATAGAGAATATTGACTGGGCCCAATAGTGGTATCTCACCTGCTAGTTTAGATAGATAATTGATTGGTTCCCATGATTCTTTAAAATGAATTCCTACATGGGAAGCCCGATATCACTCAGGAAATTCCACACCTATAATATTTATACATGCTTTCAGATAACAACTTAGAATGAGTCTATTAATCAATCCAACCCAATATTTAATTTATTTTGTTAGCTTGACATATAAACAAAACTCTCCCAGTGTAGTCTAGACAATGTCAATACAGGTCACATGATAATCTTAGAAATAGGGTTAGTATAAGAGGATACCAATGATTACCAAAATAACCTACGACACTCTAATTATTAACAAGATTAAGTGATAGAGATGGTTTCTAACTAATCATATTCAACTATAGATAGGGAAGAAAAATATAAACACCTATATATGGATTTATTTACAAGATAATGGATTCATCAAACAATGTATTCTTATTAACTGACCATAATTCAATCACTGTAGAGGCATCCTATGATTTTTCTAGAATAAAAGGATATATCTAAACAAAATAATGTTTTCTTAAAATGATGTAGACACAACAAACCAATTTATTATTTTTCAAACTTGAAAGCACTAGAATAATTACAAATTACAATCCCCATGTAAATTTAGAGTAGTTGAAACCATTTCTAATTGGTCCTCTATGGTTTCACTCCCTTTACTCGGAAGGAAACAATTTTTCACGATCGATGCGACTCTCCCCACCTTAAGAGTTTTCCAATTTTCATTTACAGAGAATGGGTACTCATCCCGTAGAATATGCTACATCAAGAAATGAACACTAGTCCATTTCATTTTCAATAGACATATAGTAAGTGCTTCTTTAAGAAAAAATAATATATTGACACTTAAAAACACACTAGGTCAATATATCTATGAGATTTATGTTTGAAACTTATTTTGAGTTATGTTCACATGCAGCATTGACATCAATCATATAATCCCAAATAAACTGATTGGTAGTGTTATATAACTTCTTTCATTTTTAATTTCATCTTGAGTTTTAGGATGATTCATACTTACATTAACAACCAGATAAATCTACCTTTAGATGACCTATGTTCTAAGAATAATAGATCAAGGCTTACCATTTCCAGTGAGCTCATCCAATATAATGTGTAATTTTATCAACTTTTTGGGTACTTCATATATCAATGAATACTACCCCAAGATTCCATCAACACCCTAGCACATCATTTAATACTATCCATATACCTATCATACCTATGCAACACAATATCTGATTATAGTGACTCATATTTCTCATGCATATATATTACATCATTTTGATGAATATTTTTTACATTACACAAACACAGACCAAGGGACCGTAATAGTTTAGTGTATTTGGAAACCTGAAAACATAAACACTATTCTATAAGTAAGCTACAATATAACCCACTAATAGCTTAACAACTTTCATCCTTATTAGACATATCATACATAATACATATCTTCATAACCTGGGGAAAGGAAACATAAAAAATGGGGACCTCATATGCTAAGTAAGGATAAAAAATGGATGTAAATAAGAATAAAACAAATATTAGGGTATAGAAGCATGAGAATAATATTTGAGAACAATTCACCCCAGAATAATGTTTGTAATCTTGAGCCATGGAATAAGTATTGGTGATTCATAATGCATGAATCAAGAGAAAATCAAATAATATGCGCCATGAGAGAATAAATTGGAAGAAATGGATTTTTTGAATACACATATGTAGAGAAAATAATTTCTATATTGGTCAAGGGTCACAACCAAGGCCATCATAGAGAAATTTTCCTTTACAGTGCCATGTTCAGTCCTTATTTAAGCCATGTCATAATAAACCGAGTTCAATCCCTGTTCCAGTACTATCTTATTATATCACATTAACTCTTCATTCCAAATTTTCAATCTCATGATATATATAAATCATTACACATTAAATTTTAGAGAGATATAGGTCTTTCCATCACATAATTAAATCATACATATATGTTCCACAAGATCATAAATATTCATCAAATCACAATCCATGCAATGAAATAAGTATCATAAATATTTAATCATATGATAACATATGGAAAATAGACAAGTTTAATAATCATTTAATCATATAATAACCCATGAAAAGAATTATGTTTCATAAGCATTTCCTTATGGTATAACCCATGTAAGAGAAAGTTTTTGATAAACAAATTCATCATAAACATAAACCATTTAGAGAAAGAATAATAATGGTAGTTAACATAAATATATGAAATATTAGATAAAAAATAATATTTAAAGATATTTCAAAACAGTTTTTGAGAGAAATAACCTATCCTATTTAAAAAATTATTTTTAAATCATTATACATCTTGAAAACCGTTTTCTATAAAAAAACATTGAACATTTATAAAGTAATCTTCAAAACTAATTTAAAACAATTATTAAGGGTAATTTATTTCCAAAAATCCTAATTTTTGACAATGAACTGAAAATATAATTTTAAATGAAATTTGAAAACATATTTAGAAAATTTATTTTTAAATAAAATAGATATCCGACCAAAAAGTGAAATAAAGCAATTTTTTTAATTTTTTTTAATTATGTTGATTACCAAAGAGTGAAAAAATGGTATATTTCATTTGTCTTAATTAATAATTAAAGGATATTAAAATTAATTATAATTATTGATTGGTATAACATCATATTTCCACATTGGATATTTGATCATAAACAATCTCGATATATGATGACATTGTAACATAACATCATTAACACCTGGGTAACCTTGAATTGTAAACCCCATGAAGGAATATAATAAAATTAAATTTAAAATATCACAAGGATGAATAAATTCATGATATTACATGTTAATGGGTCTGTATATACACCTCATAAGAAAAATATGTGCATAACATAACATACATTTCAAGGGAGGATATTGAGACAAAAAAACTATTAATACTAAATTAAAATTTGAATTATAATCTCCGTGAAGAAATAAAATAAATATAAAGATTAATTATAATTAACTAAGTTAGATTTTTTATATATCATTTCATAGTGAAATATATACACTACAAAAAATAAAATGATTAGTGAATATGAAATAATAATCTCATAAATAAAAGTGAGATTAGAAAGTCCCTTACCTTGAGTCTTTACATTATTCAAACTCACTCAAATATCAAATATAATAAATATAAGTTTATTAACATTTTTCCACAAATACATATTCATATATATCATTCCATATATGATTTTATTATGAATTTATAATACCTATTAATTAACAGTTCCATGTCAAAGATAAATTTAGTGTAATAACAGCTTTATTTTTCATATATGGTTTGAATTCTTATTTTTGGTTCTCTTACTTTGATTATGATTTTAAATTATTTATAATTTATTCCACGGTATAAATATCATATATATTAATTATATTTATATTTATACTAATCCAAAAAATTTAGTGATAGGATATGAAATGCACCGTTCATGGCGATGGTCGGTTGTACGTACACATAAATAATGTTTTTCATTTTCCTATTATTTTGAAAGAAGAAAGTAAAATTTATATTAACATTTAAAAATAATTTTTATTTCATATATATCAAATATTTTTATTTAAACTATCCTTAACAAATTCTATTTATGTAGTTAATGAATCACATCACTTCGTGAGGTGGTAGTCCACCATACACACGAATAACATTATCGTATTCCCACACAATGGAAAGCAAGAAAGTATGTGTGATATTAAAATTAAAAAGAACAATAGTATCATAAAAATCATAAATACCATATATAAATTGTTTTTACCTAATTATTCCCATCCATGAGAGCTTTTCATGATAAAACGGATGACATCGGTTTGTGAGGAGTTAGTTCACTCTTCACATGAACAATGATTTAATAACCCATTTTATGGAAGTGCGTGTGGTTGTAGGTTATAAATTTAAAATAAAAATATCTCAGTATATTGAATGGAATTTTTATTATTATATATTAATGGTATATAAATAATTTAAGGGTTTGCGGAAAAAATAAAACAAAAATGTTTGTTTATGAACGTTACCTTTTTTCATGTATCCTCCTTAGTTTTAAACAAAAATCCTTCCTTAGTTGGATTTATATCCAATATAAGAATTAAAAGATAACAGGAGGTAAATTTTAATATTTTTTTGGGTTGGGATTGGATGAACCATTGACGTGTTAATTTCTGAGGAAGAGAGGGGAGGTGTTCCCTTTATAAGGGGGTGAGTGGTAACAATTTAATTTTTTGAAAGTGAGGCTTGCAACCATGTTTTTAAATTTTATAAAGCTTAAAAAATGGACAATTTTTGAACCCAAGAGGTGAAAGGTTCAATATATTTCAAAATAATAGTTTCTAGAAATATTTATTGGTCAATTCTACCCTAATTGTTTTAGTTTAAACCTTAGTAAATCCATTTTTACGTTAAACAGAGTAATTAATTTTTACTATATTCAATATTCAATTTGTTAAAAAATAATGTTAGGCTTATTATAAATAATGAATAATACTTATTAAATATATGGAATAAAATTTTACAATTCTAATTTCATATGTGGTAAAAATCAATTTAAAATTTATCCAAAAGACATGATGATAAAATAAGTTTCGAAAGAGAAAATGATTAAAAGTAAAAAAGTTTTTATATTGAATTTAAATATAAAAATAATTAAAATAACCTAATTTAGTTTAATAGGTTTATAATTGAACTAATTAAAAATTAAAAAAGAGTATTATATAGTTTTACATTATAAATAAATTAATTTGAAAGACGGTTTTAAATAAAATCTTAGTATTTTTCAATAATCATTAAAAATGAATCTTTTTACAAAATCTAACTATTTAACCATAAAATAATAATGAAATTAAGAATCAAAAAATTAAGATTATGTTACCATATTATTTTTATAAAGTGTGAAAAATTAATTTTATTATATTTCAAAAAAGAAATAGAAAACACTTATTTAAGAAAAAAGTATTTTCAAAAATATAAACACTTTCTATTAAAACATGTATTTAATTATCAATGTGATTATTTTATGTAATACCACTATAATGATTATTTAAAAAATAGTCATTACAAAGAATGTTTTTTATAAATATGATGTCTATGTTATAATTATTGACATTAAATGACTATATTAATAATATTTCATGGTTTTTTTAAAACTCAATTTCATATGAACTACAAGATAAGATGGTGCTGTATTTAGAAAAAGATTAAATTGGTGTTTCATATAAGGAAATCCAAAAAGGAAATTAAATTTATTTGAAAAAAATATTAATTCATAAAAACTCATGGTGTAACATTATACTCCAATTAAAATCATTTTCACCCTCAAAATTCATTACTTCAATACAAGGAAATCTGGATGATTCAGACTCATCATATCCAAAAGATCCCATTTTTTTTCAAATCAGTGGTTTTACCACAAAACATTAACTAGGTCTGTGGTCTACTTTCATATAACATTTATATGTATTTTATAAACTCTATATCAATTTTTTCATATATGAAATATCTTTATCCAGTGGTATAAACACTGAGATAAGTACATGTGAAGGGTTAGGTATGTACTTCATTATAAGAGATATATGGAACATGTCATGGGCTTGAGAGAGGTTTGTCAGAAGTGAAAAGATATAGGATACCAACCCAATATGATAAAGAATTTCAAATAGAAAGTTATACATAATGATTATTTTGAGTTTCTTCCTAAATCTTGTTACCTTCATCCATGAATAATCTCTTAAAAACACCTTATCATCAACTTCAAATTCTAGATCATTTTAATGATTACCGACATAACCATTTTATATACTCTAAGATGCCTTGATGTGTTGCTGAATGGATCTAAACTTCTCTTCCATTTCATTATCTATATTAGGTAGCATTATCTTTCATTCTCGAACTTCATACCAACATGTTGGATACATATACTTAAATCCATATATTGATTCCTAAAGACCTTATGAATTCTCTAGTGAAACTTATAATTATAGGATAAATCAACTAGTGGAAGGTGTTTATCCCAAAAAATAATGAAATGAAAAGAAAAATATCTCCAAATAAACTCTAGGGTATGAATTTTTATTTCAGACTGACCATCTATCAGACAAAGATACACAATGTTGAAACTCAACTCCCTATCAAGAGCTTGTTGGATACTTTTCTAGAACAATGAGGTAAACCTCAGATCCTAATCCAATAAAATTTAATTTAGTACTCCATAAAACATTACAACATCCTTAATTTATTTCCTAGAAATATAACCCATATTAAATTCTTCCCTGATAGCAATTAAGTTTACAAACATAGTAAGGTAATTGAATACATCCCATATAGAATTATTCAATGAAGAATTTTTTGGGAAGTCCAATGAAAAAAATCCATGGTGATGTTAGCCCATTTCCATTATAGTATAGGTAATGGATGAAAAATCCCATTAGAATATTTTATTTTAGCCATAAGTTGTTGAAATAAAATACTACAAGATACAAACACCGTGATATCTTTCTTCTTGTCATCCCAAAAGAAGTATTCTTTCAAATATCTACATATCATTTTACATCCAAGATGAATTGAGAGTGAATAAATATTATCTTCTTCTAACAAATCATTCATATATTCTAGAGTAGATGGAATGCAAGCATGATTCCTAAATATTATCATTCCATCATCATCAAGGTTAAACTCAAAAACATATCTAACCTTCTTGTTAAGCTATATATATTTCTCCTATTCCTCTTAAATCCTTACTTGGTTAGATGGTTGAACATTTAATTGAGAAAGACAATATTTTACCACTTCATGATTTCTAGATCCATCATTTTAAAATCCCTAAATATTGGTTCTTTTTTTATCATCATCAAGGATAATCTAGAATTCTTCTTTTGACTCAATGAATCATCCACCTTGTTCACATTCCTAAGGTAGAAATGTATTTAGCCATCATAATAGTTAATCATCTATAACCATATAATTTTTCACATATTAAATTCTTTCTATGTGAATATAGAATTCAAAATTTTATGATCAATATATATATTACACTTTTCTACATAAATATATTTCCTATAAATATTTAATAAAAAATTACCACAACTAACTTCGAATAATGAGTTGGATGATTTTTCTCATGTATCATCAATTTTCATGAGGCATAAGGTATAACCATGAAATTTTTCATAATAACAAATCCCAATCGTTTCTTGAATACACAAGTAATAATTAAAAACCCTTATCCACTACCTGGTAATGTAAGAACATGTTAAATGACTAATATTCTCTTTAGTTCCTTGAAAGTTTCCCCATAACCATATGTCCAGAGGAACTTGGTTCCCTCATAAATTAACATTGTCAGAGGATTAGATAGTCATGATAAATTCTCCAAAACCATAAAAAAATATCCAGATAAAGCAAGAAAACTAAAAATATAAATCACCATGGTTAGTTTGGGCTTACAATCAATAGCCTTTTTTATGGATCAATAGATATCCCCTCTCTTGAGACAATATGAACAAAAAATGAATCATTTTGCAGTAAAAACTCACACTATGTAAATTTTTAATATAGTGTGTCCTTCATTAGTGTCTTTAATATAATTATCAAGTGATCTACATGGACTTCCTTTATTTTTGAATATATATGAATGTCATCTATATATACTACCAGAAAATAATTGAAGTATTCTCGAAAGAATCATTTCCATAAATACCTGAAGATAATATTAAAATTAGTAAGACTGAAAGGAATCCCAATATATTTAGTGTCCATATGATGTACAAAATGATTT
Source organism: Viscum album (assembly GCA_963277665.1). NCBI lineage: Eukaryota > Viridiplantae > Streptophyta > Magnoliopsida > Santalales > Viscaceae > Viscum > Viscum album. The sequence continues at coordinate 1,316,123,678 of OY728119.1, read as the reverse complement.
ATTTGGTATATCCTCATTATTAACAATCAATTAATGATATCTAGAATGAAGGATTGTCTTCAAAATATATTTAGATCTGTGTAGTTGATCAAAGAAGTCATCAATACAGGGAAGATGATACTTGTTCTTAATTTTTATTTGTTTATCTCCCGATAATGAATGAAGAGTAACATTGATTCATCGTTATTTTTAATAAAAATACATGGTGCACTCGAAGGTGATAGAAATGTACAAATGAATCCCTTGTCATGTTTTTCTTGGAGTTTATTCATAAATTCCTATAACTCAATTGGGGAAATTCTATATGGAGCCTTAAAAATTACTACGGCATAAGGTATGAGTTCTATTTAAAGCCAAACTTCAAATTTTGGTGGAAGAGTATGATATTAGTATATAAGGACATAAATAAATTCATTCACAATAGGAATATAATTTATGTTGAGTTTCTCCCTAACTATATCAGATAAACACCCCCTCTGAATAAGAATTAAGACCCATACATTGGATGTGATCACAGTCGAAATTTTATACTTATCATCACATTGATAGAAAGAAATTTGTTGGACTAGAATATAAAATGTGAATTACCTTCTTCAATACATGATGTGGTATTTATGTAGAGAAAGTCAATCCATGTCTAATAGGAAATAAAATTTAATTAAAAGAAGAATGAAAAGATTTGCAGGAAGAACATTCCCAAAAAAATCATCCAGAGACGAATCACAGACTTGAGGTGAGATCATCATACAATTAGAGTTTTTCACTTCTAATTATACATATAATTATTTTTTTTCATCTTTATACCCTTATAAAATTATTTATATAGGAAATAATGTATAGATACAAATTAAAATAATATATTAGTAGTTATAGAGTATATGGTAAGTCTACCTTTCATCATGTCCTCATCACATCCCTCGTTAGATATAGTGATTGTATGAGATTTTCCATTATCCCTATGATTATATGGTTATTTAAATTGATCATCATCAGTAAGCCTCATTTTTGGGAACTAGTTAGTATAATTACAATTCTATCTACACTTGCAGTACTAAAGTTAGAGAGGTGCATTCAATTTATATTTCTATGAATTTGCATTATTATCTAACTTATTCCCATCACATCAGCAATCGATTTCCCTGATGTCATTACTTTCCACATATAAAACATTTAGTAGTAACTTTAAGAAAATTTCGTCCATTATTTGTATCTTAATTTGTTCGTAAAGAAGAACTCATATTCTTCTCTCTATGTTTCTTAGATTTTCCTTTTAACTCGGTCTTCCTTTTCTTATCAAAACCATTAGATTTAAATATTAATTCGACATCCATTTACACATTTATATCGCATAAAACAATCTCTTAATAGCTATTTAAGTCACTTATTGATAATGTTCTTTAGATACTTTGTTTTACACCACTAAAGAATTAATGAACCTTACATTTAGGTTAGATGATAATACTAAAATCATACCTCACAAGTCCCATGAAATTATCCTCATAGGTAAAAATGTATAAATAATACTTTTTATTTTACTCAAAGAACTCATTCAGAATCTCTGTATAAATAATACGATTAATGTTATTATTGAAAAATTAGTTCTTAAACTCATCCCAAACCATGGAGTCAATATGATCATGTTTCCTCATATTGTTGATAAGATTCCACCAATGATCTGCTTTACCTTCCAAATGATATAAATACAAAATGGATTTTTCATGTGTTTTACACTAGATAATAGAAAATATCTCTTTAGAGATATTTATATATTATTCATAAAATAGGGGTCCAATTGTTCCACTGAAAGAAGGTAGACATTACCTCACAAAGGAATTAATAAAATGTTGTTCCGCCCCATTGGTCATTTGAATGTTCAGCATGATTCATAGCTTGAGAAGGGTGTGTGAGTATAAAAAATAAATTTTTCTTTCCATATCCTATAAAATTTGGATTCATAGAAAAAAATAATTTCCTTTTCCATCACACGTAGAATTATTGTGGTCCCTTCAGCTTCTAACCATTGACTAAAACAAATAAATATAGAGTTTGAAACAATACGCATAGTGGGGAACCACATAATAATTAATAATCAATTATAGGGTTTCTAATTCATGAAATATACTTTTTAATATATGAAACCCTAGGTTTATCCTAGGTAATTCGTAGTTATATTCTATTTAAATTCTTTATGATGGTTCACATAGGGTTTGTGAATATTAAAATAATATCCTTTGTGTGTTATAAACCTGGTGTGAAACAAATCCCATTTTCATGCACCGGTTCCTGATCAAGTCTATATTAATATTTTGTTTCAGTTTTATCACACCTATATACATCTATTCCAAATCCACATACAATTATAGTATGCAGACAGGAATATGTTATTATAAAACCGCTTGCTCCGTCCTTTACTAAAATTTCATGAAATTTTATAATACTTTGACTCATACATAGACTTATACTTAGATACATACCTAGACATATACTTATAAATACCATTAGGGATATCACTAATGTTTTCTCATTATAGATTAACATGGATAACTAAACCCATCCTCTGATATCAAATACATCTACACAAGATACCATACATTCATATTAAATCATTGTGATGAATATTTTTAAATTACATAAACACATGATTGAGGATCATTATTTCTTTTTGTATCTAGAAATATGGAAACATAAAAAGTGTTCCATAAGTAAACTATATCATCTCCCACTTGGATCTTTGTAACTAGAACCCTTATTAAACATATCATAAATAATAAATATCATCTTAAATTGGGAAAAGGAAACATGAGCTCATATGCTCAGTAAGGGTACAAAATGGAGATACATAAAGATAATATGAATATACGTGTATGAGAGAATGTTAATAACATTTTAAAACCATTACATTCATAATAGAGATCATAAACATGAGTCATGGAACAATGACTAGAAGATCCAAAGACATGAATCAAGAGATAATAAATAGACATGAACCATGAGAGAATAAAATTAGAAGAAAACATGGATGTTTTTTCATACACACAAGCATATAAAATCATTTCTATATTATTCAAGTCTCAATTCAAAGGCCATTATAGTAGTCAAAGTCCCTTATTATACTGAGTTTACTCCTCATTCCAACCCTGTCTTAATTACAAGGTTCACTCTCTATTCCATCCATATCTTACTATACTATGTTCACTCCCCATTCTAGCCATGTCTGTTTCATTAGATATATAAAAATTTACCAAATTCATTGGATGTAAATACAGTTCATACCCTTCATATAATGAAATCATTCAAATGTTTTCTATAAGAGCCTAATAATTCATCAAATTACAATCTATGAAATGAAATGGGTATCATAAATATTTCATAATATCATAACCTATGAAAAATATACATGTTTAATAATAATTTATTTATAGAATACCCTAGTAAATGAAAATATATTCATAATTATTTCCTCAATGTAAAATTCAAGGAAGAGAAATAAGTTTCATTAAAAACATGTTGTCATAAATATAAACCATTCAGAGAATGAATAAGAATGGAATCCTTTGAACATATCCACTGTAAGGAAAATTTAACATCAATGGATGAAATATTATATGTAAAATTATTTTTCAATATCATTTGAAACAATTATTTATTAAAATATCCTTTATTCATTGAAAATTTATTTTTATAAAATAAAACATTTTAAAAAACATTTTTTGTAAAATAGAATTGAATACATTTGAAGAAATATTTGAAAATAATTTAAACAACTTTTTAAACATAAAACATTTTTTAAACCCCTTTCTTTAATAATTAGTTTAAAATTACATTTAAAAACAATTTTTATAACATTTTTAGAGAACACGGTTTTGGAATAAAATATATTTTTGACTGAAAAGTGAAATAAATTTGTATTTTCATAAAACAATTTCCTTATCATAAGTAACAAAGAGTGTAAAAGTGTTTATATTACTTGAATATATCATTAAATACAACAGGATAAAGAAATTCATGATAAATTTTTATAGTTATATCATGAGATTTCAACATTGGATACTTGATCATAAACAATCCCGATAAAAGATTAGATTGTAACATTAAATCATTAACACTTTGGTAACCTTGAACTATGAAAAACATAGATGAAGAACATAAAATGAAACATAAAATATCATGATGATGAATAAATTCATGAAATTCCACGTCAATGGGGATTTATATACACTTCATGAATGAATGTAGGTTCATAACACAACATATGTCTCAAGGAAGGCTAATTGAGATAAAAAATCTATTACTGCTTGAATAACTTCTGAATTGTAATCCCCATGAAAGAATAAAATAGATAGAAAAATTAATGTTCATGAAATCATGTATATTCATGATATATCATTTCATATGTTAGTAAATACACCACAAAAAAGAAACAAGTGGGGCATATGGAATATGTCTCTCATAAATAAAAGTGAGACTAGAAATCCTCTTACATAAACTCTTGACTTCCATAGTACTCAATAAAACACACTGTATAATAAATATAAGTTTATTATGAATATATAATATCATAATATCTTTTTATATCAAAAAATATATTATTATATTATGACTTATATTACCCATTTACTTACAATTCCATTTTAATGTTACGTTTTAGGTAATTACTACTTTTTTCGTATATATTTTGAATTGTTATTCTCCAACCACTTACTCTGATAATGATTTCATAATATAAATAATTTAGACCATGATATATATATAATATATATTCATTATATATTTATTTATAGTAATACATAAAATTTAGAGATAAGAAATAAAATGCAATGTTCATAGAGAATGTAGGTCGTACCTACGCATAAACAATGTTTCTTATTTTCTTTTCAGTTTGAAATAATGAAACACAAATGATATAATATAATTATTGAATAATTTTTATTTTGTTTATATCGTATATTTTAATTAATCCCTTCCTTAACACATTCAATGTAAATTATGAACAAAACACATCACTTAGTGAGGCAATAGTCTGATGTACACATGAGTGATGTTATTGTATTCCGACATAATGAAATGAATTATGGTATGTATGATATAAAAATTACATAAGAATAATAATATAATAAATATCATATATAAAATTTATTTACATCATTATTCCCAACCTTGATAGGTGTTAATGAATAAATTAATGACATCAGTTCGAGAGGAGGTAGTCCACCGTACACACAAACTGTGATTTTATTACACCTTTGATGGAAGTTTGTGGGGTTTTTGTTTTTAACTATAACATAAAAACATATTATCATATGAAATATACTGAAATTATTATATAATAATGATATAATAATTGTTTAATGTGTTTGAGGAAGAAATAAAACAAAAACGTTCATCGATGAACTGTACCTCTTTTTCAGGCATCCTCCTTAAGTTTGCATTAAAAGTAGAAATTGGTTTTCTTTCTACAAAAATAATGATTCATTGATGAGTAGAGAGAATTTGGAATGAGATTTGGGAAGGTATTTTCTGTGTCTAATATGTTTTAAGTTGTGTGGAATATGGGATAGTGGAGGCCTTATATAAGTGCAGTGAGTGGAAAACAAGTAATTTTATTTAAGGGAGAATTCCACCAATTTTTTTTATGTGTCACAAGGGTCTTAACAAGATCATTATATAAATAAATGGGTCTTAATGGTATAAATGTTTCCATATAATTTTTTTTATACAAGTATATAGGTTAATTTTATGTTTAACTCTTTAGTTTAACCACCAGTATACCCATTTTTACCTTAATTATGATAATTAAATTTTAATGCATTCACTATTTATGTTGGTCAAAAAATAATTTGCCCTTATCAAATATTATAAACTATTATTATTTTAATTATGTAATCAATTTTCATAAATTCTAATCACATAAGTGGAAAAAAGTAACTTAAAATTAACACCTTAGACATGATGAGAAAGTGGGTGTTTTAAAGGGAAAATGATCAAAAGTTTACAAAGTTTTAATCTTCAATTTTAATATGAAATTTATTAAAATTGACTAAATTGGATTAATAGATGTAAAATTGAACAAATAACACATTAAAAAATTGAAATATAATTTAGCATTATAAATAAATTAAATAAAAATGTTGTTTCAATTAAAACTTAGTATTTTCACTATTAAATAAAAAATGAAACCTTTCAGAAAATCCAAAAAAATCACCCAAGAATATATTGAGATTATGAATTGAAAAATAAATTTTATTTTTTATAGATTTATAAAATTTTAAAATTAATTTAATTATTATTCCCAAAAGAAATAAAAATCATTTCATTATAAAAATAGTATTTTTAAACATGTAATGAATTTATCAAAAAATATGTATTTTTTTATAAATATGTTTCCTTTATATAAAATATTTATAATTATTATTTAATTTTTTTATTAATAATTATTCTAATTATAATGGAGGGGTTATAATAATATATTTTAAATGAATATATTACCAAATATGTTGTGGTTTTGTTTAAACTCAGTGTTACGTGAAACACAATATAATCCACTGTTGCTTATACTGTAAGCTTAATTTGGTATTGAATTAAGTTAAATCTGTAAAGGAAGATTAATTACTATATATAAAATTAATTAATAAAAACTCACGGGGTTACACTAATGTCTCATATAAAAGATTTAGCATAGGTTTTTATTATCTCATATGACTGTTAACTTTACCGATGACATACAATGTTTCCTATTACTAAAGAAGAATAATAAGGGTCACACAATCTAATAACTAAATTTCCATTCCCTAGGAATATATAACTCATTGAATTAAAGGATTACGTCATTATCATGTCCTTTAATAATCCTCATCTTACCGAATGACCACCTGCTTAATCTGGGGGTTGTTTTAGAAACTATGAGTCATACACAAGATGAACGACACCTAAATGAAACCTAACTTGTGAAACTAAAAATAATAATTTAACAATTTTTTTATGTTAAGAGGGAGATACATCTACTTGGATATCCCCATACTAAACCAGAAAGCATCATCATGATAGACATGTAGCACTAAAAAATAACACTAGTACCTACCACCTATCATTTAGGTTAATGTGATATAAGAAGAAGTCTATGGGAAAAAATCATGTTCCCATTCCACGATACCAAAATGGAAATAGTATGTTTAAACCTTACATGAGGTTTGAAACTAATAACACCAAATTAAGGTTTTATTTAATCTATTTAACTAATAAAATTTTTATTTCTAAATTAATTCAAAATATCAATTATAAGAACATGAAGCGCCTGTTAGTAGGAAAAAAATTCATTGTTAATTTATTTAGCTAATCCCACAAGGAAATAAGGAAAATTTATATAAATCCTTCTTCTAAATATTATTCATCTTTCTAAAAACCTATCATTATTTAGAAAAATTATATTATAAATTTATTTAATTCATTTGATCCATCCATAAATATTCTTATATTTATCTGAAGTTAATTAAAATTTCAATTTCAAGCTATTGAGGATCATGCACTTTAATTTGTAATTGTAATTTTAATTAAATAAATCCTCATAATAATAAATATAAAAAAATAAAAGAGGTATCTTATCAATTTAATAGAAATAGTATAGTGAGATACCACTAAAAACTTATACATAACCTTAATAAGTGGATAATGACACTTAAATTAACCATTCAATATGGAATGAGTACACACTCATTAGGTTAGGTACAATGGAATATCAAGATTTAGGTGACCTAATAGGGTCATACTATTTCATTTAATACTTTAAAATACAATGATTATGTTTATCTCATAAAAAGCCCTAACTATTTGACTTAGGTCAGCTTGTGTGTTTAGGAACCTAGTTATATAGGTCGTCATATACATGTTATATTAGTGTTATCCTTCAAAAAAGAAAACCATTTCCTATAAGGATTTCTATTTATCACATACCACGATTAAGTTAGACGCATTACCATTCCCAATAAGAAATTTACATTCTTTTATAAGTAACAATGGGCCTGAATGTAGCTACAAAAATATCATTAACTTTTATTTCGAAACAAAACTGGTCAATTTAAGATTTTGGGTTTATATGGGTTTCCCTTCCCAATTTACAAATGTCCATAAAATTTATAAATTGTTATTATATTTCACTTAATCACAACATAAAATGTTTCATCCCATGTAACCAAATGTTTATGGCTCAAAAATATCAGTATTGGTATGTTATAGTGCCAACATCAAGCTATATATGAAAAGACCATTTATGTTGATGCTGAAAATGTAATAATTGTTTTTATATTATGGTTATAGTGAGGCTTTCTTTCACCTATCAATAAATAATACATTTATATAATAAGAAAATCAAAAAGGAATGGAATATAGGAAATAATATATAATAATCCCAAAAATATGGCATTCAAATAAGAATGTTTCTAAAAAACAAGGATCTTCTAACATGTATCAGATTTCCAAGAAATGCAACATACAAGTCATGAAATTTCCATGGAATTTGAATTTATATGTGAATATATTGATTAATGTAATAATACTTCCATTACATAAAAATACAAGGGAAAAATAATATAATTAACTTAAATTAGTAATCAATGGAAAGTACACAAATAACTTAAGGTGAAATAATAATCAACCACAATAATGAACAAACTAAACAACAATCCCAACCCTGACCCCTTGGTCTTTTCCTTATGCATGGGTAGATCACTCCCAAACACAACTATTTACCAATAGTCAAAACATAACTATTATCCTATCAACCAGTCCAAAATAGTAATACAAAATAAATGAAGTTCTGAAACCACATTGTGATGTCCTAATAAGGGGTCCACTGAAATGATCCCTTGAGTTGGGTGGTCATGGGACCTCGAGCATGCCTCCCCATATGCTATAGGCTATAGAACAGAAGTGTGCGATCAATTCCAATATAGTGGGGAGACTATAACATCAGAATCATATTTAAATAGTTTTAAATAATAAACAATCAACAGTGGAAGCCGTAAAATATATAGATATTAGAAAATAAAGCAGTGAACATGGAAAATCCAAATAATACAACCATTCATGTCCATGAGATGAAAAAATATACAAGAAATATTCATAAATTAGGTAATAAATTAATAGTTCAAATAAAAAATAAAATATATTTCAATTATATCTCCATGATAATCCTGGGATTCAACTCAGTCATATGTTCATAATATATTTTTTACATGAGTAACAATAGAAGCATAATCCTTGATCCTGGTCCAGTAATGATGTGGTCTGTTCGGGCACCCCGTATAAATGGGGGCCCAAATAGGTTGTGAGATATATTTAGTAGTACACAACCAATGGGTTCTAATAATATATATTCCATTATTATAAAATATATTAGTGTTCATGTATAATAATAAAGTAGTTAATAAATACATGTAAATGAGTCGGACATAGGTTCCTTATAAGGCTCATCGCTAACCATACCTGCTTTAACCCAAGACAGAATACCTCTGATCATTTGTCTATATATATATATAAGCAATATATATATATATGTGTGATGATATATATATATATATATTCATATATGTAGATATGGTGTTCTAACTATAACCCGATGTACAACACTAGCATCTAGTATAATAATATGATTCTTTCATACACTAATAAGGATATCATCCCTATTGATCTGAAGGAATAAAAAAGGTGGTCATGTATGGGTATCATAAAAATGGGAAACCATTCCCAAGTACCTCAATAAAAGGAATCCATGCCAATGTATCACAATAATTAGATTCCAATCTCAAGTATCACAATAATGGGATTCTATGCCTGAGTATCATAATAATGGGACGCCATTCTTGAGTATCACAATAATGGGATGCCATAAGTGAGTGTCAATTTAATACAATTCCACACCTGATTATCAAATTAATTGAAATCTATACTGGAGTATCACATTAATAGGTCTCCATGTATGTGTATCATATTAATGGGATGCCATTCCCATGTACCATAATAATGGGACTCCATGCCCGAGTATCAGAATAATGGAATGCCATGATTGAGTATCACATGAATGGGAAACCATGAATGAGTATCAGAATAATGGTATTCCATGCCCAGGTGTCTCAATAATGGAATTCCATTCTTGAGTGTCATAATTTATAAGGGACACAATGACTGAGAATAATAAAAAAAGTGTTTCTATGGTCAACTTAATGTTAATGCTAAAAAAGTTTAAAATTCAACCAAAACCCACATAGAAAGTTATTTGTTAATAAGATATATTAGTCATTCCTAAAATTTGTTTCATAGTCCATGATTATTATACATACCGGCCTTTAATTTCACATCGCACTTTAAAACAATTAATTATAAGAAATAAAATGGGTCATGTGACTACACTTTCCCAATTATAATTCAATTTATTTATAATATTATATAGGCCAAGAGAAAAACCCATGATTTAATATAAGTCATAATGACACATTTCATTTAACCAATTACAAGTTAATTCAATCAATGAGTTCAATATAAATACAATGTCGAGCATAAATTATGTAACAAGAAATAACATATTTATCTAAACCATTCCAATTCATTATAGAATTTATAAATGTTCAGAGGAAATTTTAGAACCCACAAAGGGGTGGTTTAATCGATAATCAAGAACAATGTGAAATGAATGTAATCACAATCAGATCAAGAGGTGGGTTGGGTTTAGGTCACTAACCTCCACCAGGAGAGAGTGTTCTAGGTCATGGTTTAAGGATTTAATTTAAATAATTTCACTTTTAATAAGTGTTTAGTGGAATTTTGGGGGCACGAAACCACAGTGAATGATATAAATGATGATAATTCTAAGGGAATTAATGTGGACCACCTATATTGTACTTAGGATGCTTCACTCATCCCATATCAACCTTTGATTTAATATAATTTGAGAGAAATTGATGAAATTAAAAAATACATTGAAAATAGGGGAAAGAGATCACATAGGATTAATATTCCATACGATGAGTTAAAATGAATTAAGAAGTAAGAGGAATTTATAGATTATATCTACAGATCCAATGATACCAATAGAGATTTATTACAATTATTAACGAGGGTGATCCATAGATTCTTAGAGGAGAACCCATGGGAGGATTCAGATGGGTGGAGTGCATCAGATAAGATATAAGGAAAAAATAGTATATGAAAGAAATAATAGGTTTGATAAAATCATAAAATCAACCATATACTGACCTGCATGGTTTGGCCAAAATGTGCACCAACCATGAATGCTCATTCCCAGAGTGGCACTGTGAATTCATGATAGGCTCAAAGCTTGACCATACCATGGGTAGCCTGTGTGCTTCCTTGGTAATTTTATATCGATACCTCACATAAAGTTGTGCCTCCTCTCGTTTGGTTAGAGAAAACCATACGAAATCTTTAGCTCCCCTACACTAGGCTGCACAGTTTATCATGGAAGGCCGGTCATTTTAAATAAATTATGTACCCTTCCTGGTTCTAGGAAAAAGTGATTCATCAGTGCTCGAAGCTTCTAAAAATCATCCAAACACCCATGAAAAATCTCATGTATTAATACCCATCGTAAACTCAAATTTTATTTTTTCCAACACTCAAAAATCCATTATAAATTTTAGTTTATCATTTGGACCTTCCACTAAATAAATGTTTCAAAATCCAATGGATATTTCAACCATTAAAAAACATGGGACCTTACCCCTATGTTTCCATAAGACCTAACTTGTATAGGTATATCCCATGTACGGGTGAGTATATACAAACAATGGATAACACCCTGAAATCACCAGAAATAAAGCATAAAAAGATTAGTCATCTCATCATCATAAATGCATGTTAGTAAGAATAAAATACATAATAATAATAACCCATGTATAATCAAGATACACACTACATATCAAAGTAAGGTCACAACCATACTTCTATCCTAGGATTTTGATTTAGGATTTGAGGTAACGCTTGTCTGATATAACTCACTCCAAAAGTATAATAACAATAATGGCACACAACTGAGAGGTCATGCCTTTTGGGTCTCACAATGAGGTACATGTTATAACTCAGAAGCTTCAACACATAGATAGGGGGTCTCACCCATGGACCATGGGGTATATCCGAACCAATCTAAAATAAATTACCATGTTTGTGATGGAATGTCCAGGTATGTTGGCCATATGATTCTTGACCCTACCTTGGGAAGAAGAAAATTATAGAGGATCATACCCCATGAAACAAGGATATATTATGTAACAATCCAATATTTTATGTAATGTCTCTTTTTAAAATCAATTTCTTCATCAACATAGGTTTTACACAACTCCCAGCCTAAACAAACAACGATGCACAATTAAATATCATTATTTTAAAACGATTATTATAAACATTGTTGTTAAATAGAATGGAACGAATAATATTAACCAAAATTTGAAATTTATATATTATATATTTAATAAAAAAATTTCACACTTATCTAAATGATTTTATATCTATAAGATAAGAATAAATCCAATTTTATGAATTAAAAGACTATATTTTTTTCTTCTAAAGGCAGTTTTATCAACTTTTAACATAAAAATTATATTGAAATATAATTTAGACAATTTTGTAAATTCTATTGAAAAAATATACTTCAATTATAAAAGTTTAATTTCAAAATTATATTTGGGAAAATTTTTGGTATTTCTCTAAAAATATTTATTTTCCAGTGAATATTAAAAAACATGATTTTTTCAAAACTGACTTTTTCATTATACTAATAGAATATTTATGGTTTGAATCGTAACCTCAACTATAAATGTATAAAAAATGTTATGTATCTTATGAATGAAATTTTATTATTTTTAAATCGTCAAATAAGTAAATAAATGTTTAAAAAGGATAAATTCTGTTTTGATATTTTTGTGAAACATAAATGTTAATTTAAAATTTTATAATTAATATTATGATTTAAAAGAACATTTATACTCCTAAAATAGATTTATAAATTAATATTTGTTTATTATGATTATTATATAATTTTATGAGAACTTAATTACTTTTTGAATGTGTTATAAAACCAGTTATAATATTAAATCTTGTATTTTTTTGAGTAGATGATGATTTTATTTAAAAATTAAATTTCGTATATTTAGAAACTTATTTTCATAAAATGGGTTCCATTTTTGAATTATAAATTAAAAAAAATGATTACGTTGGATTTTTTTATTTTTCTAAAATAGATGAATTTTTTGTGAATAGTGAAATACGATAATTTACGGTATTAGCTAAATAAATGAATCATTGAGTCGTGGATGATTTTTGGATTATTTAGGCACCATTGTTAGAAATAAAATGAACTATTTACTATATTTATTCATTATAATCAATACTCTTCATATTATTGGGCCAAAATAATAAACTAATGAATTAAATAATAACAAACACCCATCTCACCCCCTATAAATACAACCCCTCACCACCTCTTCTCATCACACCTTCCATAGCCTTGAATATTGTCCAATTTATACCTAATAACTCTCCCACACCTCTCCCCCAAGTTATGTTATTTTTGGTATCACCCAAAAGACCATTTTAATGTTCCTTAAGGAGGATCTTAAGGAGAGGAACTCAAGAGGTAAAATCCACTTTCGCTCTTTTAATTTTATATATTTTCTTTTCATACTTATTCCTCACCTCCTCCATACAAACATGCATTATAAATTTGGTATCTTATATATGATATAATTTCATCATGATAATATTATTTCCACCATTAATTCTTTTATCTTACCATTTTTATTCTAAAAATGAGAACATCGTCTGTGAGGTGCTAATTTACCTTCTTCATGGACGACGAGTTTTCAGCATTCAAATACGACATAAAGGCTGGTCATAAAACCATTTTTATGTAAAAAAGACATTAATATATTGAATACAAATTATATAATTTTTTCTTACCAATATATATAATATTAATTCATAAAACAAATCCAGCACGTAATGATTGAAAAAAATGCAAAAAATCCAAACGGTTATCATTCGTATTTTATCTAATAAATCCTCCACATTGATGGAAAAAATTATATATAAGATGATTAAATATTCTATAAATTTATTAATAATATATAATTTAAATTCCTTATAACTATTCCAATTTCACATGATATTTTGTACATGTATTCAAGTGAACCAATCATAAAAACCAAGGAAACGAACACTCCCAAACGAAAAAATTATATGTTATAACTCATTAAAATAGACATAAATAAACATAATAAAATTATATTTTTTAAAATACATGTTTAAAAGGTTATGAATTAAATTATTTACAAATATAAATTCATTATTTTATACATTATGTGAAAGTGAAAAACACTTTCGTTCATAAGGTAAGGGTTTTCTCCTCTCACTTTTATTTAAGTGAGATATTCATTATTCACCACTATTTATTATGTGTGGTGTATTTATACATTCCATTTATTTAATATATTATTAAAATATTTATCTTAATGTTATTAAATTTATTATTTTATGATAATTAATTTTATAGGGCATATGGTTCAACAATTTGCAAAGTGGTAATAGTTTCTTCCCGGCCCTCCATTTTTCATTTGGGTTATGTTTTGTCTCTCTTTACACCATTGTAATTATTATTCATTTTTATATAGTTATTCTACATTTTTTTAATATGTTTTAAACTCATGCATCCTGATCATTTGATATTTATTTTATGGGGATGTATATGTTTTATAAGGTTTCCTTTTAAATTCCTCCCTATAAAGAATCCTAATTAAAGGGTACTTCCAAATTTCTCACCCAATTTCAAGTACACTACATTAAATATTTAAGAAAAAATATTTTTATAAAATCAGTCAATTTTTCTTGTGAAAAAATATATATCTCATTTTTGGTTTTATAAAACCAATTACACTTTTCCCTTTATAAATACTTATTTTATATTTTACCTAAAACTACACTAAAGTGGCTCATTTCTAATGTTTCCTAAAAACATTTAATTGTTTCACTCTAGTTGGAATTAGTTTATGCCGAAAAAATAATTTCATTTTAATTCCCTTTTCTTTTATGGGATATAAATGTTTATTATTTGAATTTATGAATAATACAATATAATTTTCCAAAAGAACTCTTCTTTCCCAAAGTAAAAGGGTATTTATCATAATAATTCCACAATGATTTCATTAAAGTAATAAATTATATTTAAAAAACCACTATTGAATCTTATTATTTATTGAAATTGATCTCTTATGTTATTGTCTACCATATTATGTTGAATGGTTTATGATTATTTTAACTGGGGATGTACTAACTTGATATTATTCAACACATTACCCTGAATGTTTTATGATTATGTTTATTGTTTTGGGAAAGTTATTAAAATTTATTATTATAGTTTCAATATGAATATATTTTTTTATTGTGTATTAACCTTTTCCTATGAATAATTCATTATACTTAGTAAGTGATAGGTATGGATTGATATAGCCTGTCGATGCATTGGTAGGTCTCATGAGACAAACTAGACTGGGTTTTTACCCATTTATGTTTCATGTTTTGGAAGAGGCCTTGAAAATATGTGTATAATGTTTGTAAACATTTATTCCCTCATTATAATTTTAGTAATTCATAACCTGTGTGATTATTCAACTATTGTAATATCCACAATTATGTTTCATTATCATGTGAATATTTATATGAACATATTTATTCATCATTTATTCCTACCATATTATGATCAATATTATGTTTTAATGGCTTGTGTTTTTAGTTATTAAACATGACTTATTTTTATGTCTATTTATGATATCTTATACTATATTATTTACCATTACTAATCATACTATCACACCACTTTCATATGTTATATTTTCACCTAGGATGCGAAGATGTAAATTATGAATGACTTGTAGGGATAATCATGGATTTCATGGATTTTTCCAATAGATTATATATGATGTTTTTTCTTTTATTTTTTTGTTAAAATTTTGATTATATATGGTTTTCCAAATATAATAACCTATTAATTCCTTTGAGATGCAAATAAATGTTCATAATACCAATGAAATGATGTAAGTCTTTGGATTTGGGCTTTTGGGGTAAGGATCTTTACAGTTAGTATCATAAAAATCTTATTAGAAACCTTAGAAACTAGATTTAGAAAACATAAATTAGGGTAAATACCCCTCAAATAGACTTTTATGACTAGCATATAAGAACATCCTATAATTTTAGTAAGTTATAGATTATGTGGGTCTTCCTAGAAATACATCTCGATCTAGATACTACAAGTGGACATGGTTATGGGAAAGATTCACATATGGGAAACAAATATAACAAGGTGCATTGGGCCTAACTTGATATAACATGGTACATGAAAATTGACCATACTTCACACCATGTATTACACTCTTAATGGATATGATTTAGAAAATTCACATTTTCATTACAAACCATTATGAATGATTTGAATATATATGGAAAATGAACAACCTTAGTTAATCCTAATGTGTTTAAGGATGATAATATGGTGTAATGATATTCTAAAAATGATTATTCAATTTTTTCACTATGTCAATTATTAGTCGCACTCTTATTTATGGATTTATTCAATGATTGGAACCCAAATTACATATGTTAACATCGAACATGATGGATAAGGTGGTAGTGATGACAAATAAAATTGGATGTTGATAGAATTGAAATATATTGTGTTCTTTATAATTATTTTTTATGAAATATTATTAATAGAAAATACCTTAACAAACTTCCAAACTCACCAGATAAATGAAGGATTTAGTTTTATAAGAGCTCAAGTGGTGGAGACCATCATGAAAAGAAGGCTCAATTTCTATCTTGTAAGAAATGCGGAAGACGTCACCCATGAATGTGTCTCTATAGAATGGATAAATGATTTTTATGTGGTAAAGAAGGAAACAAATGAAATAATTTCTAAGGAAATGTTAAGATTACAATGGAAATAAATAAAACAAATAATAAAAATTCATATGTAGTTCATTTCCATAGATGCGGGAAAATTAGGTTATTACACAATTCAATGACCCCGTATATAGGATAAACTCTAGACCAAGGAAAGACCTATGTGAAAATAAATGTTTTAGTTCATTGCCTTAGATGTGGGAAAATCAAGTCATTACCCAAGCCAATGACCCCTTATATAAGATAAAATCTAGACCAAGGAAAGACCAATGTGAAAATAAATGGATGAAGTATTTATGTATTGAGGTTTTATTGATAATATTATTGATTAATCTGATTTCAAGAATGTCCATCATATCTACTTTTAGAAGTAATATTAATATTGATTGAGGAAACAGACAACCCATAGGTCGAGTGATAACCCATTGTAGCCAGTATGTCTTTGGGTTTTGAACCCACAACTAAAGGGTGAAAAGTGTTAAATTCCTACCACCAGTCTACATAAATTATTTATTAGTAATATGTATTTTATATCATATAGATAAATGTTATTTTAATTTTAGGGACAATTTTTTTATCAAATAAATAACCTTAGGACTGTATAATGATATGGTGATTAATTGATTAATGTTATTTTCGTAGTCATAGAATATATTAAGGAATGACAGTTGGGTTGTATTTTAGAGTCAAATATGATTTTATTGTGAAATTATGTGAATCATGTTATTTATGTTAATGGATAGCATATCATGAAAATTTAGAGACCATTATGGATAGTTAATATGGACAGATGTATTTTGGATGAGTCTAAATGATGGAATGTATTATGTTGAACATTGGATATTATTATCTGAGGTTAAAGTATGATTTATTTTACACATTTTTCTAGTAATTTTGTTTTAGTAAATATTTTTATCCCGAAGTAATGATTAGTAGAAATTATGATTCATAAAAGTTATTTAGGTGTGAAAAATTAATTTTGAATATTCATTTCCAAGTGTGATGGATAATGATAAAATAGATCAAAGCATAAATAAAGGATGAGAGCATGCTTATGACATTGAAAGTAATCAAGTATGTTTATATTCTCATGTTAGTTTCTATATATTAAAAGAAACCCAAAACACTCTGAAATGATTTTAGAATAAAAATATTATCTTTTTACTCTTCATTATTAAAATTCAATGGTATTTTAACTGATAACAAATTTATGGTTTCATGATGGTTAACTTTCTAATGACCATGTTTTATATCACTCTCCACCAGAGCATGAAAGTCAGATTCCACTTCCATGTCCATGTCATTACGTTCCTCTAATGATTTCATACCCAAAATCCATGTTTTTTTGATGACCTTATCCTTTCCATTACCATCTTATTAATAAGACATTTTATTAACACTATTTCTGATGTGGTCTTCCAACAGAGGAATTTTAAAGTATCATCCATTGATTATCTATGTTTAATTTCAAATTGTGAGGATGCATTTTTTGGAAGGAGGGGAGAATGTAACACCCCAATATTTTATAGTATTTATATTTTAAAATGTAATTTATACAATAACATAGGTTTCACAAAAAACAATGATATACAATTTAAAAACATTATTTTAAAACAACTATAATAACAAAGCTGTTAAATTAGAGGGGATGAAAAATATTATCCAATTTATGATACATACCAACACACACAAAGGGATTTATATTTAATAAATGTTTTAATATTAAAACAAATGATTTTATAGGCATAAGATAAGAATGGATCCATTTTTTCTTATAAAAAGAAAATATTTTTTTAAAGAATGTTTACAGATTTTTAATATCATGGTAGTTTTTAGAAACATTTATAGACCTTTATAAATAATATTGAGAAAAAAAATTCATTTTTAAAATAGGAATTTCAATATTATCCTTGGTTGAAAATTTGGTATTTTTAAAAAATATATTTATTTTCTAGTGAATAATGAAAAATTCCCATTTTTATAAAACTATAATTTTCATTATATTAATAGTTTGTTTATAATTTGAACTGAATCATCAAATTATAAATAATACAGAAAAATTTTTGTACCTTATGAATGAAAATGTAATATATTTATATAATGAATAAGTAAATAAATGTTTTAAACATGTTAAATTAAGTATTGATATTTTTATAAAACATAAAAGTTTTTTTTACAATTTTATAGTTAATATAATCATTAAAAATAAATTTATTTTCATAAAACAGATTCATAAATTAATATTTTTTCATATTATTATAATACAATTTTATGAGACATTAATTATTTTTTGAAAGTGGTATAAAATCAATTATAATATTAAAAATTTTATTTTTCGAGTAAATGTTGATTTTATTTAAATATTAAATTTCACATATTTAGATTTTTTTTCATAAAATCAAGAGCATTTTTAAATTTTACATTTCAAATAATGGTTATTATATATTATTGGTATATTTCTAATATTGTTGAATTTTTAATGAATAATGAAATACAATAATTTAGGGTATTAGCTAAATAGACGAATTATTAAGTCATGGATGATATATAGATGATATAGGAAGAATTAGTTCAAACTAACATGTAATAGTTACTATATTTAGTCTAAATAATCAATTATATTCATATTTTTGGTTCAAAATATTAATCTAATGAATAAAATATTAAAACAACACCCCTCTCCTTCCTTATAAATACCACCATCACCACCTCCTCTCCTCAAACCTTCCAAAGCCTTGATTATTATCTATTTTTTGCCAAATACATCTCCCAAACCTCTCCCCCCCATTTTGGTATTTCTGGTATTACCCAAAATACCATTTTAATGTTTCTTAAGGTGTTTCTCAAGGACAGAAATTCAAGAGGTAAAATCCTCTTTCTCTCTCTTAATTTTATTTGTTTTCTTTTCTTATCTTATCCTTACCTCCTCTATCCAAACATGCATAACAAATAAATTATATTATATATACTATAATTTTATTTTTATAAATGTATATCCATCATCAATTTTTTTTTCTCTTCCCCTTTTATTCTAAAAATGAGAACATCATCTTTGAGGTGTCGATTGATGCCTTCGTGGATGATGAGATTTTGTTTTTCAATTATGTCTTCAATACTAGTAATAAAACAATTTAAATTGTTAAAAAGGAATTTAATATATATAATAAATCTTATTTATTGTTTTTGAAACCAGTATATATATATACATAATATTAATTCATAAAACAAAATTTGCACAAGATAATAAAAAAACACTAAAATCATCTAAATGATTATCATTAACATTTTATCTAACGAATCATACTCATATATGAAAAAAATGATATATAATGCCATTAAATATTATATATGTTTATTAATAACATAAAATTTTAATTCTTGATAACTATTTCAATTCCACGTGATTTTTTGTACATGTATATAATTGAACCAGTCATGAAAATCAAGGAAACAAATACCCCTGAATAACAAAATTAAATATTATAACTCATCAAGAAGTTCATAAATGAACATAAAAAATATAATAAAACAGTTAAATGTTTAAAATGTTATTAATTAAATTATTAATAAATCTAATTTCATTATCCATGAAATTAAGTTCAAGTGCAGAACACTTTAGAACATAACGTCAAGGTTTTCTTATATCAGTATTCACCATTATTTCTTGTGTATGGTGTATGTATATTTAAAATTGATGTATCATATCATTAATATCTTTATATTCATGGTATTATATGTCTTATTTTATTATCAATAATTTTATGTGGAATATGGTTCGACTATTTTCAAATTTGTAAGGGTTTCTTCCAGAACCTCCATTTTACATTCGGGTTACATTTTCTCTCTCTTTATCACAACGTAATTATTTTTTTATTTTTACTTAATTCCTTTAAATTATATTTATATGTAAGAAAATAAAGTATCAATATTATTT
This sequence comes from Viscum album, assembly GCA_963277665.1. Taxonomy (NCBI): domain Eukaryota; kingdom Viridiplantae; phylum Streptophyta; class Magnoliopsida; order Santalales; family Viscaceae; genus Viscum; species Viscum album. The sequence goes on along the minus strand of OY728119.1, from coordinate 1,316,102,785 downwards.
TATTTTTATTTTATGGTTATTTTCATGTTTTATAATGTTTACTTTTCAATTCCTCTCGATAAGAAAGCCCGGTTAAAGGGTACTTCCCAATTTCAAACCTATTTTTAAGTACACTCCATAATTTATTTAAATAAACCAATATTTTTAATAAAATTACCCATTTTTTTAAAAAACATTATCTTACATAATTTCTAGTTTTATTCAAACAATTATTCCTTTCCCTTTTAATTATTTATTTATATTTTCCCTAAAACCATACCAAATGGCTCATTTCAAAAGTTTCTTAAAAATTAATTTTTCCATCTTTTCACTTCAGCTGAAAATAATTGATTCCTAAAACATAATTTAAAAATTATTCCAAATTATTTTCTAACATATATATTTTTATTATATTATATTATGAAAAATAAAAAATTATTTTCTAAAATAACTCTTAGTTCCAAAAGTAAAAGGGCATATCTCTCAAGAATTTGTCAATGTTTTTACTAGAGTGTTTTTATAAAATTCAACTCCCTTTGATTAATATAATGATTTTTTAAAATTTTTCTTTTATGTTACCTTATAAAATATATTTTTGAATGGTTTATGATTATTTTAAATTGGGATGTACTATCATGATACCATTCTCTATATTACTCTGAATGATTAAGGATTATGTTTATTGTTTGTGAAAACTTATTAACATTTCATTTGATAGTTTCAATATGAATTTATTTTTTTATTATGTTTCCCCAATTTCATTTCAGGAATTTATTTAGTTATTTAGTGAAAAGAGGGGCCCTCCATAGCCCCTTGATACATCGATAGGCCTCATGAGACAAACTAACTAGGGTTTTACACATTTATGTATGGTGTCCTGGACAATGCCGGACATAATGTTTAGGATATATGAAATTATGAATTTAATAATTATGATATTATTAATTGATATAACTTATTATTATTTTACTAGTATAATATCCAGGGTTAAGTTTCATTCTCTTGTGATTTTTTATATTGCATTATTAATTCAGATTTTATTCCTCCAATATTATGATCAAGATTATGTTTTAATGGAATTTTTTTTAGTTATTCACCATGCCTTATTATTTATATTTATTTTTGATAGCATTCACTATATTGTTTACCCTTATTGAGAATCTGATCTCACCTATTTATTATGTTTTATTATTCCAAATGATGCGAATATGTATATTATGAATGACTTTCAGGGATAATCTAAGAGCTTACTATTGTTTCCAATATATTTGTTTTGTTCTTTTTCCTTTAATGTTATAATTCAAGACATGTGTTTTTATTTGGTTTTCCAAAGAAACTATACTATTCGTTCCTTTGTGATGTGAACACCTATTCATAGTAACAATTTATGAAATTACGGCACTGGCTCTGGGGTACTGGGATCAGGGTATTTACAGATTTCTAAACCCTTTACAAGACTAATCCCAAAATGGAGATCACATTCTATACTATGGATGTGATAACACGCTATACACTAATATAAGTGTACTAAGAGGATGAAACCTAGTGATAATGGTCTACATTGAAGAGAAATAGGGCCTCAAATTACACTAGAAAACGTACATGACATGTACTAGAAGTACATGGCATGTATCACCAAGTATAGACCTACCTAGGTCTGTTCCTACATTCAATGGATTTTTCCCATGTACTCATATTGTTCCCATGTAAATAGGTAATGCTCGTGTTCCTAGGCGTGCCTAACTAACCCATCCATTCTTGTTAACTCTTTCCATTACCATGTACATGGTTCGTTCCTAAGATCACTTGTTGTGTTTGAGTATATCGTTATGCCCGTGTACTCTGGCTTATTCATGGGTTCTTCGAACCATTACCTTATACTCCAGCCTTTTCCCATTTTCCTTGAGGGTATATACTAAGTCCCCAGTCATGGGTCACATGTTTTTTGGTAGGTTTTAAATGACATATGATATTTTATTTTTTCCAAAACCCTTGCCTCTATAGCAAGGGCACTACCCGACATGTGTTCTTTAGAATGCACCCTATGTATACCATTTTTATTATAGAACATTATTTTTTCACATAGTTCCTCTAATGCCTCATACTCCTTAATTCTAGCCACAAATCAGACCCATTAAATTTAGATCTGAGTTAACTAAACACCGAACATCGTTGATGGCCGGATTTTGGCACCCCTTTCACTCGGGAATCGTCCATTGTCTCACCATTCCGCATCTACAATGCCAAACTACGAATGAATTACACCGATAAGATCCATATCTATCTCTAATCATTCATTACACCACATAATAGATTTTTCACACTCTCTATCTTAATACTCAACTCATGGAAATAATTCGTTATGCCAAAGATCAAATGCACAATGATCATTTTCCAATTATTCTTTGAACCACTAGCCCATGGCATACCGATGATGAAAGTGTGATGAACGATATGAGAAATACAAAAAACACAAACATAAGGAATGAACCTCAGCAATTTTTTTCATCAATCTCAATCCATTTATGTGATAATGATTAATGAAGAATAAATAATCTTGATTTATTAATCAATATCAATTACTTATGCTATAAAAATAAATCTAAACCCAAAATTTAGAAGTTGACCAGTAAATCAATTCAACTAAAAGGTCGATTCACATTTAATACAAGATAATCAATATCAGAAAATATCAATTATAAAAAAATATCATTCCTCATGTTTGGATTGATCACTGATGAAGTAAGGTTATATTTTTTTGTCATTGATGAAATCCATGAACTCATTTATCAATGATGATCCACTTATCACACTGATCGCTCAACCATGATCTAATTTTTAGTCATTGATTTATTATAATGAAATCGTCTCAAATCAATAGGTTTATATTCAAAACCCTAGGAATTTTTAATTAGTGGGATTAAATAGAGGATTGAGTTAGTTATGATTATTTAAAAGATAATAAACTAAAATTAATTTAGTAATTTAGTAATCCTCCCACAAAAATCATTATACCAAACACTAATTACACATAAATGTTATAACAACCCTTTTACAAAAACCTCATTATAGATTTAATGGGAGTATAAAATTTCCCTTTCAAAACCCTTTTAATGATTTATTCCGTTATTTTAGAAAAATTACATGCATGTAATTTAATATTTTCATTATATCAATATCGATCCTCCCTGGGACTTAGAATCCCATACCAACTGAGTACTTGGCTTTGAAAATATTCATCAAAATATTGGAATGTTTTTAAATATTTGAATTGATTACATACATTAAGTTCCACCAAATCTAATACTTATTTAGGAACCCAAGTATGTGTTATTATAGTTGACTTTTAGGTTTCCCACTTCTGATTTTCAAAGGATGTTATATTATTCCTATATACAATGGCATTTTTCAATAAATGTATTTTTATGTATAAAACATTTGATTATTGAGATAAAATTGTGAGAAATTTTTTTTATTTAAATATGGGATAATACTACACCATGAGAAACTATTTTAAAATAATTAAATTCTGAACATATTTATTAACTTGCAACACTAAGATTTAAGTGAATTGTGATATATTATGAAAACACTATTTAAATGTCACCATTATAAATAAGAAATTGAATTGGTGGGTATAAATATGAGTAAAATAATTTTAAAATAAATTTATAATGGTCCTAAATTAAGAGTAATACAATTTTAGAAATTTTATTTTATAAAATTAATAATATTTTTGAAATCATCATATCATTATTAATTTATGGTGATTTTTTTTTATTTTTCTAAAATGAAATTTTGAGGGTGAAGTTTCATAAATGGGGAAGAATGTAACGACCCAACATTTTTCAATGGAAATTATCTTCTCAAATGTATGTCATAAAATCACATGAAAAGACAACATAATGAACTACTAGGTTCTATGTTACCATTAAACATAATTTTGTCACTTATGTGTTTCGAATTTCGAAAATCTGACATACACGGTTGCAATCAGTACGCTTTTTGGAGTCTGATAAAAAAAACATAATTTTTGGTGAATAGTAACCTACCCTTACAAATAGTAACTTACCCGTATGAATAGTGATATACCCTATTGAATAGTAACATAGCCTATGATAGTATAAAAATAATATTCACGTTGGAAGTACGATATACATGTATTTTAGAATGAGTTAATGAGTGTTTTAAAAATAGTTTTTGATAATAAATTATGATTTTAATTAAATATAAAAATAATCATACATAAAAAATTATTTTTGGAAAATGGACTTCATTTTTGGATTATACACATTCAAGAATGGTCAAGGTGAGATTTTGGGATTTTTCTGAAATATGTGAGATTTTGATGAATAGTAAAATACAGTAATTTACAGTATATATACATTATAAGCTAAATAAACTATTCCTAGCATCATCGCTGATGTCACCACCCATGGTTCGAATTAAATGAGCCATTTAATATTCTTGTTCATGGAATACTTACTATTATTTGTCTTGTGAAGAAATAATAAATTAATGATTATAATATCAAGAAATCCCTCCTCTCCTCCACTATAAATTCCCCCTTCACTCCCCCTTCTCTTCACTCGACTCAAGCCTTGTGACTTGCCATTATTCTCCCCAAATCTCTCCCCAATGTCCTCCCCCATGTCCAAAAGATCTCAGACTCCTCAAAATAACAAAACCTCTTCCCTTAAGAGGTTCTTAGAGAATGATGTCTCAAGAGGTAAATTTCTCTTCCCAAATTCTTCTTTTCTTTTAAGTTATTTTTTTATTTCTTTACTCACCTCCCTTAACTATAATTGTATGATAAATCTAGTAACATAAATGTACTGGAATGTCTTCATGCTATTATAATAATTCATTATCTTCTCTCATTTCCCCACCCTTTTAATTGAAAGAATTGAAAGCACCGTTTGAGATGTGCTAATTTATCTCATTCAAAGACAACAATTTATCAATTTTTTTATTATCATTAATTATGGTCATGAAACCATTTTTCTTATAGTTGAAACATATTATTATATATGTAATGTATACTGTTTTTGGTTCTGTAATCCTTTGCTACAAATATAATTAATTTATAAAGTAAAACGCATTCTTTTAAATCAAATCCACCGATTAACAAAAACGGTTATCACTATGGTTATATATATAATAATTAAACGTCACTCTAAATAATCTAATTAAAATTAAAACCATGAAATCTCTTGGATATGAAATAAAGAATATAACTTCAATTCTAGAAAACCACTTTCGTCCTTCATATAATCCAAACATGAATATATTTGAACCGATGTTTTAAATCCAAGTAAACAAATAACCCCGAACAATGAAACTAAACCTTGTAACTTATCAAAAAGGCTTTGATTGAACTAAAAATGGTTATAATAAATAAAGTGAATATATAAGTGGTTATGGACTTATTAATTAATAATCCTAAATTTTTATTCGGGTCGTTAATAACAAGTGGAGAACACCAAAGGATTTAAGGTAAGGGATCCTCCCCTTTTTTCTCTCAATCAAAATTGTTCTCTATGCAATGCCTTTTTGTGTAATACCATTTGGTGGGGTACATTTATAAAACATCCCCATACTTTACTAATGTTTAATTAGTGATGAGAACCCTTTTATATATTTCATCAAGCCCTCTTAGATACACCTGATACCATGCCAATAAACCATGATGGATTCTACCCTAACTTCCTTTATTCCTTCGGGTTGCTCTATATTTATTTTTACCAAAATATAGTATTAATTTATTTTTATGTATAATTTCAAAATTATATATATATTCTCCAATATCATTTTTTAATATCTTTCTCTCATTCTCTTTCGAGGATATACATGCTTTTAAGAGAATCTCTTTTCGATATTTCCCAATAAACACAGTCATTTTAAAGAACTTCCCGAACTTTTACCCAATTTAAAATGCACTCTATCTTCTGTTTTAAGACACCATTATCTTTGTAAGTTCTTTATTTTTATTATGAGAACCTTCTTGGTTCAATTTTGGTTTTATATAAAATAATATCTTATTTACTATTTTAAATGCTCTATAGTATTTTCCATAAAATTGCAAAAAAATTGTTTTAATACTAATGTTTCTAAAATACATTTCTCATATGTTATCACTTATGTTTGATAGAACATACCATTTTATATGAATATTTTACCCTATGAACAGGCATTAATTTTCTAATTCCTTCTTTACATGGACACTTTCATGATACACCCATTGGTTATGATTTATGTCATGATTGTGGTACACAATTCTTTCCATGGGTACCCTTATGTATATGTATGGTTGATTATGTTTGATTGTATATGTGGTAGGAATATTTATGTGGAAATAATATTCATGAAAATGTTGAGATGGGTGCACCTAGATAGTGCTCCAATGCATTGGGTAAGGTTATGTCTCAAGAGATGTGATGGAAAATGGGATTGGCGGTTAGCCTTGACCCGCACTAAAATGGGAAATGAGAGTGGCGGTTACCCTTGACCTATACTAAAGATATGATTTATTATTTGACAACATTTATATGATTCTATGTTTATATTATCACATTCTTATGTTAAATGATTTTATAAGTTTCATACTTTGGATATCATTATATCATGCCTCCTAACTCATGTGCTTGAGATGTATCCTTAGGTTCATTCCCTTACTGGGCTTTTTAGATCATCCCTTTGTCCATGTGTTCCCCAGGGTACCCTTTACAGATGTAAGTGCTGAAAGGAAGTTATAAGCTCTTTATGGAGATTAAATAAAGAAGTTTTTTATCCCCATGTTTTATTTTATATGTACCTAGTATTCTACGACACTAGACTTAACGATCCTTGGCTTGTATTATGAGGATTAATTAGGCTTAAAATCATGAAATGTTTTATGTAAAAGGCTCGGGTCATTATAGGTTCATCAGACCCTTTGAGTTGTTGGGGGGAGTTGGAAAGGTGGTATAATAGTTGTAACTAACACCACTATTGGAGAGGATCCACAAAATATTTCACATCTATCTACTCTGTCAGTACCTTCACAATGAATCCCATGTCATTGACTGGGGAGAGTTGGATATCAAGGCCGATACGACATACTTGGAGTGGCTAGTAGAGATCCAGGATCATCGAGAAATGGTTCTGAGTGGCTGGACCATTCCTTTGGTTTGTGTGTTGTAGAGGCATTTTGGCCTCATGGAGAGTACTTAGGAATGAGAAATATATATGTGTGCCCTATAAATGAAGTTGTTCTAGGAGAGGTCTTGTTATGTTTTTCTTTTAAATTTAATGTTTGATCCTTTTTTTATACAATCTGTTGTCTTCCCTTGGGTTTAGATGTGTGTGGTGCAATGTGTGATATTGTAATGACATGTGAATAGGGGAAGACTAAAATCTTAATTGAGACGAATTAACTACAATGTGATTACACCCATGCAAGGGAGCCAGTGACACCCATAACAGATAGTATCTTGACATGGAAAATATAATTCCTTGTTTCTTTTGTTTATGATGGCATGGTTATTGTGCTTTTGTGGGGTGTCTTCTGGTCCATTGGGTTAACAGATGTCGGAGGGGGTGTCCCTGGATGCTGATGTTTCAGTCTATATTTTTAACAATATAAGGTGGTTTATCTTTTAAATTTGATTTTAGTAGATGTATTTGATGGATACTGATATCCTTGAGAGGGATCTCCGAGGGTAGTTGTCCAAAACCCTCTTTTACCTATGTGTTTGGTTTTGAATTCTCAGGGACGAGAATAGTTTGAGATTTATCTAATGTAATGTCTCGGAGCTCTCTGGTTTATTAGTTTGTGAAAATCCAATGGTTGAGGTGTTCTTGGAGGTCATAATGAATTATTCGAACACATTACAAAATTTCCATTTTTTCAGGTTCTCCAATGGATTGTTGCTGATGGTAGGTCGCGACAATGAGTTGCAACAGTTAGTTTTCATGGTGAGTCATGACGGTGAGCCATGAATGTGAGTCATGATAGTAGCTCACCCAAGAGTATATCATCCAAGGGTGTGTCATCCAATAAAAATTAATCCAATTCGGAGTCGTCTAATGCTAGCTTATCCAATGGAGAGTCATCTAACATTAACTCTTCTAGGGTTGAGTCCTCCAATGTTGAGTCATCCAATAGTGACTCATCCAACGATAGTTCATTCCAATGGTGATTCATGAACAATGATTCTAGCTTCCAACAATTTATCCCCTTTAATGTTTTCGAACAAATAAAATTATTTTAATAGGGTATTTAATGGTTTTTGGAGCATTTTAGATTCATATATATCTTTTAAAAACATTAAGCTTCCTTTAAATTCCCAATAGCATGGTCTTGGTCATGATCTACCTTTAATGGATTTCAAAGACCATTTCTCCCATTGATTTAGGATCCAAACATTATAAATCCATGATTAATATTACTTGTGTGTTTCCCGTTCTCTTGGATTGAGATTACCTAAACCTTTACTCCCTACATGGAGTAATTTAACTATGTTATAGATTTTGGACCATGTTATACTTTGAGGCTCTTCCTACTACATGCACACCCCCTACTTTGGTGAGATTAAGAAGTTATGATAAACTCTTCCTCTAGGTAGGTTTCCTTCACCCCTCTTAATTGAATATAATTTGGGGTGGGTGTATGAGTGTTTCCCATGTGAGGATAGTTTAATCCAAATTAAATAAATATAATTGAATTGGTTTAAGATCAATATGATGGGGGTGGGTAAAAGTGACATATTATTTGGTTGTTATTTGTTTTTGGACGTTGTTGTGAAATATATGGGATAAATACACCGCTAAAAATCATGGCTATTGGTTGTCCTTGTTTTCACATTAAATGTTTGTAAATAAATGTTTTTCTAGTTCTCATTAAAAAATACATGGAATCTACTAACCATGTATATTCGTCTAAAATTAATGTATTCCCCATTATCAAACCATTTCTGTTATAAACCTTGAATTAAAAAGTGTAAATTGAGTGAAGAATGCCTTGTTAAATCTGAAAATGGATTTCCTTTGTTCATGCAGTGCTGTGTAGTGTGTGGGATTGTTCTAACATGTGCCGGAGTAGGGTTTTCAGCATTGATGTATTATGTGGGGTGGTTCAGGTGGTGTAATAGAATCTCATGTAGCGATATTATTTGATTGTGGAATGAATGGGAAGTGTTGTACCACATGGATTTTATCAGGTTATGTGGTGATGTGTTGTTGGTGCAGTTGGGTGTTGGGGGTTTGTTCTATAGAGAGGATAGTTTTGGATCCATGGATTTTATGAATGATAATTGAACTAGTTGGTGTGGGTGTTAATCGGAGAGGAATGTGAAGTGGGTTAATTTACCAGGGGTCATGTTACTCTGTGTGACTTTTGCTGTATGTCTTTCTATTTGTTGTAATAAGTTGTTTCTTAGGTAGAGATGAAATGAATAAATTAATTTTTTAATAAGGAATGGTAATTGGTTAATTTAATTGGATGGGGGTATGAATTGAGTTTGTGTCTTGTTGTGTGGTTGTGAATTTATAGTAGAAGCGAATTTGGGGGGTATTATGAGATGGTTATTTATTTGAGAACCAATTGGTTGGGTATAAGTGTTTCGTTTTATAACTATATATACATGTATTTTCCATTTTGAATTATATATGCACCACACCCTAGTTGATCACTACACTCTAAAAACCACCATCATCAAGGGGGAGGGTGTCATTCTGAAATATCTCAGTGGGAGGATGGATGGATAGACACCGGCTCTTTTATTATCCTTCCATGTGGCTGTGGACCATGATTATTTAGGTTGGTTGTGGATTTTTGGGTTCAGGGTTGTGTGGGTGAGTTGTGCTTTTCTAAGTGTCTGTAGGATGAGATGTGTTGTGCTTCCCCAGGTTTCTTCGGGATGAGGCGTGGTTTATAGACAAGTTGTGGTCTATAGATAAGGTGTATGTGGGTGGAATTAGGTGTGGCTTTTGGACCATGTGTCTATAGGTGGGATGTGATGTGTCTCGGTGCCTTGGTGATGATATGAGATGTGGTTTATGGGGCCTAATTGTGTGCGGTTGGGTTGTGATGTGGTTCTCTCAGAGTAGGGCGGAACATGAAGAATTTTTCCTAGAGGAAAGAGTGGATAAACTAGTGGGAAGTGGTGTAGGGTACCCTATCATCAATATGCTTAATATATTACTTTACTTGAATTAAATTACTTTATGAGCATGCCTTGGTAAGGTGGGGATGGTGGGTATACCATATTAGGCGATGTTGGTTCTATTGTTTACTCATGAGAGAATTAGTATGATTCTCTCACTTATGCATGAGAGAATTGGGGTTTCTTAATGAGTATACTTGTATGATCACGCTACACATATAAATTGATTTCAGGTTTCTAGGAGGATTACGTGGACCATTGTGGGCGTTAGTAGCTCGGGAAATGGGATAGTTTTTGTGTCACTTCTTAGAATTGTTTTTGGTATTTACTTGGACTTATATTGTATTAATTATTATTTTATTTTAAATATTCTTGTAGGATGGATATTGGATTTATTTTATATATATATTTTCATAGTGTTGTTTTGAGGTAGATACATCTTATCTCCTAGTCTTGTTTCTTTAAAAATGAAATGCCTCCTATATTTGTGATATTTGTTTAGCCATGGTGCTAGTAACCACATAGGGACCTAGTAGGGGAAAGGATCAGGGGACATTATCTCCCTTTCTCTTTTTCCAATCTAGGAGGGAAATCATTGGAGGGGGGGGGGGAGGGGGGAGGTGACAATATAGGAAGTAGAAGAACAATACTTGAATGTAAAGGAGGGTTGGGAAAAAACCCCTTACATCAAGTCCTGATATTCTTGGTGAGTGCATCTAACATGGAAAATAAACAAATTAAGTTCATTAAATTCTTGAATCAGAATCATTATCATGTATATTTAATTTTTATTCCCATTTATTATCAAATTTCATTCATTTATTTTATATTTTTCTCTCTCATAGTCTATGTGGGGTTGTTTTTAAAATTCTCCAGATCTACGTAAGCATGTTGACCATTATCAAAAGAGTTTTTAGAGAGAAAAATAATCTCAATAATATTATATTTATAAATCATTAACAATTCTTATTGTACTAAATTTATATATTTAAATATATTGTCCAAAATAAATATAAATTATGATATATTTCTTGATATGATATTTTTTGATAGGTTTAAATTACTATGACTATTTATTGTGAATATCATTAATATAATTCAAAAATTATCTTTCCAAAATCATAACCACGTCAGAGATATATTTTTTACACGTTAAATATTTTTTATAAAATCATCCATGTAAAGTGGGGATGAAAAATGAATCATGTTGTTCAATAAGGTGATGAACTTACGGTAATGTACGTAACATTATTTTAGAATTGAAGAGAGAATGGAATATATTTGGAATGGAATTAATTTATAAAATTAAATAAAATAATTATACTGATTTAATTACATTATTAGCGGTTGGGTATATCTAGAGGATGTAGAAGAATAAAATATAAGCAAAAATAACATGTATATGTTCTACGATTTCCTGTTTGGATGTTTTTGGATAATCCAATGGGATTATGGTGTCAGGATAAGTTGGGTAGTGAAGGGGTCCTTTTATAAGTGGGATGGGTGACATTTTGGTAAATATTAATTTCTTAGTATAAAAAATGAGGTTACATTCAAGGAATTAGGATAAAAATTTGATAATTAGTGAGGGTAAGATAATTTATGGTCTATAAATACATAATAATCTAATTTTAATATTAGTTTTTAACTATATTTATATACATAATCACATGATTTAACACTTTTATGTAATTTTTGCCTTTATCGCGGTGATTGGCTTTTTCCTTAGTAAAATATTTATATGGAATAAAATTAAATTTAAATTATTAAATAATATATATTATTATAATTTCCAATATTATGTCCTTTTTATTTAATTACATTTCAAACTATGATAAAAATTAACTACAATATAATATTGCATAACAAAAAAAAACAAGTTTTAGGAAAATTTATTATAAAGAATAAAAATACATATTTTAGAAACGATAATGCATTGAATTGATACCTATGATATTTATTGGGTAATTGTTAAAAAAATAAGGTTTACTTGTCTTTCAAACCAATGAGAAGTAGAATGGAATCTTGTGAATACATAGTTAATGGAAAATGATTAAAAACGTTTTTTGTTAAAATAAAATATAGATTAGGTTCCAAAATCTCAGTGAAGCATTTATAATTTCAAAATAATGTTTTAAAATTATTTATTTTACTCCCAAATTACATTTTTTGTCAATAAGTTATGTTTTATAAATTTTTAAATCATTGATATATCCTGATTATTTTATAATTGTAACCATATTTATAAACACTGTATTTGATTACTACTAAAAAACATCCTTTTTATAAAAATCCCCAAAAATTCAGAAAAAGATAAATTCAACAGAATAAATCCAAAAATAAAGTTTATTTTATCAAATTAATAAGAGAAAATTAATTTAACATTTAGATAAAATCAATAAATATAATGTAAACCTAATTTTATAGTAAAATGGCTTTTTATACTGTAAGTTTTTTTTAATATTATTTCAAATTAATACCAATTAAACGAGTGTTAATCAATTGTTTTTCAAATTTACATTTTTTTTAGAATAATCCATTAAAATTTATCTATTTAGAAAAATACACAACACATTAAAAATTACTCTTCTTTTGAAAATATACATTTTTACCTTAAATAATTATAATCACATCCCTTTAAATGTAATTAATTATCTTATAGACATTAAATTTATAAAATTCATTGATATTAGAACTAGTAAAATTATTTTTTAAAATGTTAATAATAATATTTAAATAAAATAATTAATCTTAACTATCTTTTTATCTATTTGAGGATTAACTACTTTCGTAATGATATTTCACATTTTTTTTCTTACGGCTTGTTAATGTTTATCTATAGTTGTAAAATATATCATTATTACTTTTAGTTTGGTGTTTCAAATGTTATGGTCTATAAAAAAAAGTATTTATTTATAGAAAAACATATACTCAAATCTATGGGTTTTATAGTGATGAAATATATGGATGAGGTGGTGTTTTTTATTGTGAATCTTTTCTAGATCATCTGTGATTTAGATATTACGTTTACCTCAAGGGTGTGGAAGATTATTTAACATACTAATGGATATTAGTTGTTCCTTATCATTAATATTATCCTCAGATTAATGGATAGATATAGCATGTAATCCAAAAACTAAAAGGCGTGTTTGATGAATTTTTCTTGATTTTATAAGTTCATGGGAGGAGGATGTTTGTTTTGTTGAGATTTATAATAATAGTATCTTTCAGTTATACATTGGTATGGACTTGTTAGAGGTGTTTTATGGGTGACCATATAGATATTTATTATACAATATTGAGGTTGGATAGTTTTTTGGGACAAAATTTTTTCCAAGCATATTAGAGAAATTCTATTCATTCCATGAGAAGATAAAATCTACTAAAGTCACTTAAAATTTATATGATTATCAAGGGTGAACACCTTTATAGTTTTGGGCCAATGATTATAATTTTTTAAATATTTATCCTCATCATTGAAATATGATGATTTGTGTAGTTAGTAATATTAATTATGCTTTATTAGGACTTTTGTGTTTTTTGAGAGAATCAAAAAGGTGGAAATTTTGTTAGCTCTTTATATGAAGGTGGACCATATTTATGATCTTCGACCCCAAAAATTTAAAAAATTGACCATATTTATGATTTTTAACATATGTCTCAACTTATAAGTTATATTCATGATGAATCGCATTTTATTGTTAATGAACATCTGGATATTAAGGGTTATTCAACATTCATAGCGTGACATGTTGAGAATCATGAGAATTATTGTTGGGTAATGTATGGTAATTCCATTATATTAATTCAAGTCTTATTGAGGAATAAGACCTTACAAGAATTTATATTAGATCCTAATTCACTGATACAAGCTCTTATTATTGTGTTTTTTGAATCATGTTTTATAACATTGATGTTTATATCATGGTTGGTATTGTTTCAATCTTTTATGATATAGTGTTTCATTTTTATGAAAATGATATTCTATTTTGAGAGGCATATCACAAGTTGTGTTGGTTTTTCAAGGTTGTCTATTTTTCATTCATGGTATTTTTTAATACTGATAATGAGAATCATTTTGGACGTATATATATAGAATATTGAATATTACCATTCCTCTAATTTTTTTTATTTGAGGTACTAGGTGTTTATAGAGTGATTTTAGAAGTAGATTTTGGAATAGAATTTGGATTCATGATGAAATTATATATGGAGGGAAAATTATATCCAAATTTTGGGGAAAGATTACCATATGATTTTGGGGATGTGACTGATTGATAATTATTTCATTGTAATGATGGTTTTCATTCCATCATTTCTAACGTATTCATAATAATTATAAATGTTATTAGTTTATCAAATTCTATATGAATCGTTTATCTTTTTATAAACCCTTGTAATGTAATGAATTTTTTTTTGGTTTCTTGATCATCATTGTTGATCCTTTAAGACATTATCTTTTAATGAAAACATAAAATTATTTAACTATAGTTATATTTTTTGTCGAAAACATTTTAGAATCATTATAATGTGGTTGAAAATGTTTTTTATTTATTTCAGGTTGTTGATGTTTTTTTTTTTTGATATTATTTAAGAAGGTTTTAAAAGATTAACATTAATAAGAAGTAGAGGTATAAAATTAGGTATTGGTATATCTATGTAAAAATATTTCTTCTATTTCTTAATATGATTAAAAAAAATTCAAAGGCCATTTATGAGTAATTTAAGATCATTATATAATTAATTATATGATTATAAAAGATACATAATTTTTCTATGATGACGAGAAAAGTTGATCTATTTATGTAAGAGATGTTTGATATTTGTACCATATACATATGTGTAACAATAAGATTTCAATGTCTATGTAATATAATTATGATCTCATATATGATTAAATTATATTTTCTATTATATTATGTTGGTGGTTTCAAAGAAAACATTATAATAACAAACTCTTATATATAAATAATTGAATCTCGTATATGTTTTTAGAAGAACTACATAACATAAATTAAATGTTATGTAAATATTATTTCTTCTGGAATAAGGTATTTTTTTCTTTTAATTAAATTATAATTTTACTAGGATTCAAATGAATAACATACATAGGTATTTTATGAGTTTTATTTAAATAAAATAGTTATACTTTTAAAGAATATTATTAGTATCAATATATTATGGAATGTTACTGTATTATTCTCGGTTAATGATTTTTAACATGTAAAAATATAGATGACGAATAATGAAGTATTTTTATTTCTTTTAAATTAAAAATGGAAATAATTCAATTTATCATGTTGAGGAATTAAAATAGGAATAATGCGTTGATGAAAAGGTTTTGATAAATTCCATGTGAGAAAGTGGGTTGTATATTTGTTGATAGTTTATTTTTTCTAAATATAAATGTTCATAAAGAAGACTGAGCTCATTTTTATACTAAATATATTGAATTCATAATGAAGATAATTCTATTGACTCTAGAGCATCATTAGGTTCAATGAATGTATTTTAATTTGTGTTTTAATAGATGCTATAAATAGAAGAGATCCTATATAAATAAATAGTTAGGGGACTTTAGTATTTGGAAACCTGATACCATGTATCAAAGACAAAGAAAATAATAATAGAATAAGAAGTATGGTGAAGAGTTACATTTTCAACATAACCTATTATTGATGAATAAATAATAGAAAAAAGAGGAAGTAGGTGAAAATACCCACCTTATGATATATCTATTTCATAGAACACAAAGATAAAGAATAATAATTGAGGATTTTAGATAGACACTGATAGAAAACATTATCAATAAAAAATTTCCTGACTCAAAATCATTAAGGAGATTATTTCATTAAAGATTGTTGAGGGCTCAAATAGTATTGGTTTGAGTGAGTAAGGACAACAATATATATCCTGCATAAGGTCATGATATTTTTATAATTGAAAATAAAAATCATATATGATGTTTTATCTATTTATATATTTTCCATATAAAAAATATTATTTAGTGAAAAGATATAATGTTTTTATATGTTGACATCCCAGATTAGAAGTAAGTTCTTGTTCATTAGAGAGTTAGGGGACCCAATGAAAACTATTTGGAGAAATTACAAAGAACCAGTTAGGGGGATATAAAACTAATAAAATAACTTAATGTATTTTATAGATATATTCACTTATATTCACTGGATTAATATATTAGATATTTATATTTCAGACTCAAACCAATCACAATAAGGTGTAGATACCAACATTGAGACTAAAATTTGTAAAACACAATGTGTAGTTGTACTGATTTATTTACTAATTTTTATGTGGTATTGTGTGTTGGGAATTTAGAATAAGATCTATTCATATTAAATAATATAGTGTCTCAATTAGTATGAGTTGATATTATTATAGAAAATTATTTAGTAATTAAGATAACATTATTCACCCCTAGATTGACTATATGATTCCATTGGTGCATTCCATGTGGTATAATAAGTAATATGGGTTCTCTCTGATTGGATCTATTTTATTTACTAGTAGTTTTTTTCTGTGATACATAAACTGATGATTTGGAGAGGTTTTTAGTTTTCTTAATGAAAATTTATAATTTCCATTAATTTTAATACCAATATGGATGTAATGACCTTGTCTTTACAATTTGTAAAATTTAGGAGGAAATTGAATTTTTTTCCCAGAGTAAGGGATGTTTTGAGATCTAGGATTTGAATTAGAATTATAAGCATAAAAAAATATCAAGAATATGTTTTTAGACATTTATTTTGAAATTAAAGATAATTTGAGATCTCTGGTATACTGAATGTCGGGTTCAGGGTATCCCTGAAGTAAAATATTTTTAATGGTGGCTTGGTAAACAATGGAATGTGAGAGAAAGATTAGGGGGATTGTAGTGGTGATAGAAAACCCATGTTTTAGATTTTTATGTTCATTAATGGGAATAGTTTCAAGAAATTATCCATATTTGATATAGGGATGGTGAAAAATACCATATTTGAGGCTATGGTGTGGTGGAAACAGTGAGGGTACTTCCATCTCACTATGGATCCAGTTATGGAGGATGTCTCACTAAGGAAACCATTATATAGTTTCTAGTGTCCATGTTATGGTGAGGTTCTTTCATGTTTATTTTAATGGTTTTAAACCCAACTTTTTAGTGTCAACCCCTCTTCACATTCTATAATGATTTTGTAATTAGGGGAGGCCATTTTTTATTAGCTACCCCTTTACTTACCCAACAATTTCCCTTTGGATGTTGTGTGCTATTAGTGGTAATTTGATGGTGTTTAGATGTATAAATACCTCATTTTATCTTTTTTTTGGTTTCTAGTTTTTTCACCTCAGATTTAGTGTGAATTCATCTTAGGTATTGATAATTATTCCACAAGACTAGGGTGGAATCAAGTGAGAATGAATGGTTTTTTATTAGTGTGGACAGAGTATATCCTTGGAGGATGACCTCACATCATTTGTTACTATTTCATTGGAGTAATACCTCCCTATGTAATTTTATACTATTTTTAATGATATTAAATGACATTTTTTATTAAGAAGGTAACATATGATAGGTTATTTTCCCACAATGGTGTTTGGATTATACCATAGACCTTTTGGGCGAGATTGGTCCTAGTTTTGATGATAAAGTGTTTCTCAGGGAGTTTTTAAGAAATTATATCTTATTAATGAAATTGAATAAATAATTATAAATAATTCTAATTGATTGTTTTGTATTTGATGGGTTGATATAGTTGATCAATGGTTTATTTGAGTTTGGATAGGTTTGTCCAGTGATGAGAAGATCTAGGTGAGGATGTTATCTTCATGTATGATGCATCAGGTACCTTGAACATCTCAATAAATTTTATTCATTCTATTTATGTTCAAGTGATATGTGGGATTTCTATATATGGGTGTTAAAATGAGAATTTAATTAATTATGAGTTAATTACTATGGATTGGATATGAGTTTAATGAACCATAATAAACCTTAAAGTACAAGATTGATGCATTTATTGTCGATTCTTATGATTTTTATCATTGATATATACCATGATGTAGAAGGACATGAGAGGGGGTGGATTTCAATGGATGAAAATGGTAGACCATATTAGGTTCCCTTAGCTCCCTTTAGTAGGGATGAGTGATGAATTTGGGATGGTTGGACTATGGATAGTATATAGAATACCATAATATTACTTATAACCTTTGGGATAGTTTTCTAGAGAGAAGGTCAAATGTTCCTCCCATACTGGTGTGTGAGTAATCAGGTGAGTATGCCTAGGATTTGATCATTGAAAGGGTTGGAGATAGAATTGTTGTACGATGACTTGGGAAGTATGATGAGAAATATTCATCTTTCAAGTGTGATATAGGGATTTTATATACTATGAGGTTAATTCGACCATGAGGTTATCTTGGCCATAATGAGGGATGATGTTTCATTTTTAGTGACAGGGTTGACCTAAGAGATGGAGATGAGATAGAGGATCCAATATCGAGTGTCCATACTAAGATATAACATAAGGGACCTCAGTGGGTTCCTTTGTTTCACGTTGACCATAGAGAAGGGTGCTTCATGGGATACAGTATTTTCACATTTGAGTGTCACTTTAGAATCAAAATGTTTATAGTGATAGCTAAATAGGGATTAAATGTTCTAGAAGGACCCTAGTTGATTTCTATTTGTAATATCCCAAACATTTCATGAGTTTTAGGAGGATTTTTTTAGATAATATTTTTCCTTCTATTGATAAATTTTAGTTTGAATTTAAAATTTTGGTTTTTTGGGTTCAAATTAAGAAACAATGAATTAAAAAGGTATGTTAATGGTTGGTGCATGATTAGGGAAAATTGTGCCCCCCAACCAAGAAAACTATACAACCATGTACAAGGAGGATTTGTACGATTGGAGCATATTTTTTTAAACCATACACCCTCTTATAAGTAACCATGCATCCCTATAGAAGAGGCACATAGTTTAGGCATGCGGGTAGGGAAAATTGTTTTCCCATGCCTAGTGAACTATGCATGGGAATTAAAATCACTATAAATTTTGTTTTTTAGTAACCTAGAACACCTAATTAATCCCAAATCAATCCCCTTCTGACCCTAAGACCTTTTTTACAATTTTGGAGATCTAAAAATAGATTCCATGCCTTTCTGAGATCCATTCATCATGATTTGAAGCCCGTATGGAAGATTTGCACCTCTTTTGGTAATTAAATCCCATCCCAGTTCCTTTCCCATTCTCCTCGAATTCTCCTCATTTTCTTTAAGAGAAGTAATACTCTATTTTGGTTAGATCTAAATCTATTTGGTAACATCTAGATCAAGGATTGTAGATTAGGATCTGGATTTAATAGATCTTGTTTTATTTACTCTTGATTTAGTATTTTAAATCTAGATCTGTTATATGTTGTTGTGAGACTCAGTTTTTGGGGATTTCCATTGGGCGATATTTCATCAAAAAATTGAGGTCTGTGGTCTATAATTCAAATATTGAATCCTTCTTTTAAAATATGTGTTTTTAATTATAGAATTTATATTGTATTTTTATCAAATGTGTTTTGGATTGAATTAATTAATTTGGCGAATTATTTAATTTATGAGATGTAGAGTTGGGGATTTTTGGAATTTTATATTGGGGATGTTATTTTTAGAATTAATTTGGAGTTATTGGTTTTGTTAAGTTGAAATAATTAATGGTGGAATTAATTATGAAGAATTGATATTGAGAAAGAGATAATTAATTTTGGAAATAATTATGGGTTTTTGTTGTGAGTTTTGATTAATTAATTGTTAATTTAATTAATGGTATTGACATACATAATTGATTAAGTAATTTATTAAGGGAAATAATGTTATAAACTAATTTATGAATTAGTAATGAAATTGTTTTTGTTAATCAATTATTGAGTTAATTAATATTATTGATGTGATTAGTTATTTGTTAAATTAAATAATTGAATTTTTGAGTTTAACTAATTATTTAAATATGAATGGAAATTATGTGGATAATTAATTATTTAATTAATTATTTGTTAATGAATGGTAACAATGTCATTTTAATGTGAATTAAAGAATTGGAACATAGTTATTGTAATATTTGATGTGTGAATGGTAACATAATCATTTAATTGTGAATTAAAAATGGGAACATGGTCATTATAATGTGTGATGTATTAATGGTAACATGGTCATTGAAGTGTGAATTAAATAATGGGAACATAGTCATTCTATTATATGTAGTATTAATGGTAACATGGGAATTCAGGTATGAATTAATGAATTTTAATAATGGAATTTAGAGATATTACATCCCCTTGGAATACTTCGATCTCTGATTTGAGATGAAGCATGTATTGAGATATCATATCTCTTGGAATAATTTGGGCTCTGGCAAGTTAAGTAAAGTGAAAATAGTAATTTGATAACTATTTACTTATGAATTTTACTTATTTATTTATATACTTTTATGCACTATTTTTGATCAGATATTATTTTAGACACCAATGGTGGTGTCCTACTAAGTTGTAGTACACCCTACTCGGGCTACCGGATTTGTACCAGAATAGATTACATGATTGGAGGACATGTTAAGGGAAAACTAACCATGTTGGATAACTGGTTTGGGTATAGAGCATGGATGAGGGAACTAGACATGGTTTAGAACCCACATGGGAGTCATCGGTTTCATTTTTATGTTTTCATTTTATATGCTTGACTTGTACTTTAAAATGACATATTCTCTTCTTTAGTTGGATAATGTATTTTCCTATTTTGGTTATTAGAAGATATTGGATTTCTTATGGTAATTTGTTATTCCAATTTTGTTTTATTATTTTCAATGGTGTATTACTCTTATATGAAAGGGTATATTCTCGAAAATATCAACTTATTATAACCTCGCAGCTAGTTGGAAACCTCTGGTGTTTGTGGAGGCACACTTGAGGTCATGTGACTGATCAGATCGGGGCACCAGTGTGTTCCACACATGTTGAAGCATTACAAAGTGGTATCAGAGACCATGTTTTTGACTTAATATTTTGGAAGTTCATACATGAGACTAGGAAGAGTCAAGTATTTCGTATGAGCTCTTTCATGGGAGTTTCAAACTCATTTATGGGTGAAGAACCAAGTACTCAGGGGTGGGATTGGTGTTATTTTTGTTTTCTGGTATAGTTGAATATTATTTCACCTTTGGGGATACATTTTTTATGTAATGGGAAAATATTTTTTCTGATTTTATGAAAATTTATTTGTGGCTCAGTATGACATGTCAGTTGAGTATGCATGAAAAATTCTATAATGTCTCGAGTATTTTGTGACATTCATCTTTTTAAAAATGCACTTGAAAATGGGTTTTGGGTATGTTTTTGATCATGACCTGTTTTTCCTTTCTAATGAAATAGAATACAAAATGGATCCAAATATGAATTGGGAGTGGTAAAATGATGCAAAATGTGAATAAATGGTTGTATAATGTAAATATTTATGTGATAATGAGAATACCCTTTGATAAACAAGACCTAGGTGTAGGATGGTTAAGGGTAGTGATAGGACCTCAGTACTTACAATGTTTCATGATTTGGGGAAAATACTTCTTGTGACTTGTTGCGAGTCCTAGGATTGTTTATATGGAATTATAGTGTTATAACTCTATGAAGATTCTTGTTTAGAGGAAAATGAGAGGATATGGATAGTGATGGTCTACTGGTAGTAGAACTGGAGGTACCAATAATGTCGGGTGAGGAAGCAGGAGATCAATTTTGAGAGAACTTTTCCCACTTTATGAAAATTATTAGAAGATACCTAGGGAGGATTTAAAAGATAAAGTCTAACCAGACAAGAGATTTTCAAACGAAACACCCTCCGAATTTGAAAAGAGAGATTAGACTAAAGGGAGTTAAGTACAAGGTTGATTCCATCACGATGGGACTTGACTATATAGAGACTCCTATAGAGAGGAGGGTCAAGTTAGACTTTTATAATCTACAAGGATCAATGAGGAATTAGTGGGAAATTTAGGCATAGACTATAAATAATGATGGTATGTTATACAAGGAATTCTTATAGAGGTTCTTAGAGAAATTCCACCTAGAGATGCTGAGGCGGGAGAAAGTAACGAGGTTAATATGGATGAATCGTGGGAGAATGTTTGTGATGGCCTATGTTGGACGCTTTATAGACACACAGTGCTTTGGTCTAGCACTGGTAGAAGATGATATAGCTACAGTGATATGTTTTCATGATGCACTTAAGTGAGAGATTATGTCCCATGTTAACCTATTTCAGTTAAAGATGTTTTTTGAGGCAGTGGATTGAGATCTAATATATGAGGGGAACCTAAAGAAGAATTCTAGTGCTGTAAAAATATTTGATATTACATGATGAAGAGGTGTGACTTATGAGAATATTAATTTCCATTCTGATAACATTATCTAGGGTTGTGGAATGCTGAGTTGTGAGAAATAAGGTTTGGTTGCATAGTAAATTCCTATAGTGAGCTTTCATTAGTGTGGTAGGCTAGGATATTTTCACAAAAACTATCCATGAGCAACAATAAAGTGTTGGTATTGATGTAATTTAAGACATCTATATATGATCTGTATGACACAATTATATATTTTATTCAGGGTGCAGATAAATAGAGTCAGAGTGTGGGAAGATGATCTTCAATGCCTTATTTGACTAGAAACTGGAGTACTACTGGCTGAGGTGGTAGAGAATGTGAATGTGCTTCTTCTGGGATAGAGTTCCCATATCATAAGATTGGTGCAACTCAGGGGATTCGGATGGTATCATAGGATATATGGGAAAGACAGTTTCATTTGGTGAAACCTTCACATGTGGATATAAATATTATACCATCGATGGTGATATGTCATATTCATATAGATTTTACATTATAAAGTTCCTTATGTGATACTGGCGCCTCTCATTCCTTTATATATTCAAATATTATTAATGGTTTGGGCTTGGAAGTAGAGTTTGTGAGAGGGGTTATGATTATAGATACACAGTTTGGAGTACGGTCTAGAGACATATATCTGTGAAAGGGATATTCTATCGAGATTGGGGAGTACTGTTTTCATTGGGATCTCTATATTCTTGACATTTATGATTCAACATAATAATGGGTAGGGATTGGATTCATCCATTCTAATCCCACATTGATTTTTACCATATGTGATTAACATTTACATCTCCTACGGGTGACCATTACATTAATCATGAGGAGTGAGATATCTAGGTAGAGTGAGTAAGGATAATCACTTAGAAACTGAGAGAACTCAAAACCTAGGATTCTAGTATTTTAATAGATGAAGAAGGTGTAAAAAATAATGTTTTTTATAGTAGAGAAAATATTTCATTATGTGTTTCCAAAATACTTATCAGGTATTCCACCTAAGAGATATTTGGATTTCATTGTTGATCTCATTACAAGGGCTGAGCCAGTATCTATTCCAATATACAGAATAACATTGAAAAAGCTTCAAGAGCTCAAGACATAGCTAGATGAGTAAATTTATAAGGGGTTTATCTTTCTGAGTACATCACCTTGGGGATCAGAAATGTTGTATGAAAAGAAGGATGATGAGATTTTCCATATTTGTGTATATTATCAAAAGTTGAACAATATGACTACAATGACCTGTTACCCTCTTCTACAAATTGATGTTCTATTTGACCGGTTGAGAGGATCCCATTTCATCTCAATGTTTTATTTGAGATTGAAGTTTCATCAGCTAATATTTTAGACATATGATATACCAAGGACTACTTTCAGAAAAAGGTATGGACTATATGAGTTTTTTATAATGCATTTTGGGTTAAAGAATACCCTAGTAGTGTTTATGGCCCGGATGGAAAGAATATTCCATCCAAACATGAATAATTTTTTGGTAGTTTTCATAGATGAGATCTTGTTATACTCCAAGAATCATAAAGATCATTCCCAACATCTTAAAATCATATTGAGTACCTTGAGAGAGCATCAGATATACACCATTCTATCTACATGTTAGTTTTGATTGATCATGTACACTTTTTACCATCATGGAGGAAGGTGTTTTTATAAATAGAGAGAATGTATTGTAAGGAGTATCTTGGAAATCACCCAGAAACATTTTCGATATCCACATATTTATGGAATTATCTTGATATTATTAGAGGTTCATCCATAAATTTTTATGATTAGAAGTTGCAGTCTCAAGCTTGGCCAAGAAGGGGGTATGGTTTCAATGGTCGAGAGTACATGAGAATGCCTTCCAAGTACTTAAGAAGCATTTGAAATATGTACTAATATTGATCCTCCCTAATCATGGTGAGGAGTACATGATGTATTGTGACACTTTTTTGGATCAGACATATAGCCATGTTGATGCTAGGGGATAGAGTTATGGTGTATGTGTCACAATAGCTATGGCCACATGAATTGAAATACCCTATGCAAGAAGTCAAGTTAGTAGGTATGATTTATTCTCTTAAGTGTTTGAAGCATTACCTGTTGGGTGAGAATTTTACAGTTTATACAGATCACAATGCTTCAAATACATCTTTTTCATAGAGATACTTGAATTTTTGGAAATGAATATTTATAGAGTATATGAAGTCAATCGATTGTGAGAAAGAATATATTCCCATGAAGGGAAACAATGTGGCTACCACTTTGATAAGGAAAACTAAGACTAATGTGGTTCAAGTGTCTATTGATGAGTGAAAGATGATGAATTTTCTGGATGAAATGCATGTGTTGGTTCAGGAGTAGATGAATCTCATATATGTCTCTATGAAGTTGACACATTTGAGTCTAATTAGATACATACAGTACGAGGATGCAGAATTCTTGACCTCAATAGAAATACGTTAAGTTGGGGATTCACCTTCTGATTGGATCATTGATGAGGATGAGATGATCTGTGTTAATAATTGGGTTGTAGTTCCTATGAAATTGCGAGAGGAGGTAATGTAGGAATTTCATGCCTCAAATTTGGTGGTAAATCATGGGGTAACGAAAATATTCCATGACCTATGATGTCAGTTTTTTTTTCCATACATGAAAAATTAGATAGCATGGTTTATGAAATGATTCTACACTTGTTATAAGGTGATGGAAGATCATAAATGACCTGGAGGGTTTCTACAACCATTTCCCTTTCTAAAATAGAAGTGGGATAACCTGAAAATACATTTTTCTTTAGGTCCTCGGAATTAAGAATAATGATTTTATTTTGGTTATTGTGGACCAACATAAAAATTTAGCACATTTATTTCCAATATGGGAATCCTTCTCAGTAGGGAAGTTGGTAGAACTGTATTTTCAGGATATAGACTGTCTCCATGAGGTGATGCAGACTATTGTTTCTAATTGTGACACACTTGTTACTTCACGCTTCTAACATGGCTTAGAAAAGTCTCTCAATACATAGTTATTATTGAGTATGGACTTTCACTTATAGAAATATGGGAAGTTAGAATGTACTATACATGTGCTCGAGAGTATGCTATGGGTGTGTGTTAAAGATTTCAGTGGATCTTTGTAGAAGCACCTAGATTTGGAAGAGTTATCCTATGAAAAACGTTTTCAGGAAAGGATTCATATGGAACCATATGAGGCTCTTTATGGAAGGAAATATAGATAACCTTTATGCTGGATGAAGTTAGGTGAGTCAAAATTGCTGGGACTGAGTCTCATTCCAAAGAAGTCAGAGTAGGTTCAGATAATTCGAAAGTTTATGGCTATGAATCAGAGTAGAAAAAATGACATATTATTATAAACAGATTCAACACCAAGAGTTTATATAGGGTGATCAAGTATTCCTTTAGGGTTTTTCCAATATTGAGTCACCATAGGATACAGAGTTAGGGAAAATTGGTACCAAGGTTCGTTGGTCTATTTGAGGTTGTAGAGAGAATTAGGCTTATAGCTTACATATTGGATCTTCTATAAAAAAGTAGTTCTATGCATGATGTTTAAAATATGTCACAACTATAGAGGAATCACCCCAACCATTCTCAAGTGATCTATTTGGATGATGATGAGTTTGATATGGATACTTCCTTATTGGATAATTTGATTCAAGTACTGGATCATAGTGAGATAATGTTATAGGGAAAGAACATTCTAACAGTTCATGTGTTATGGAAACATGGATGTGAGTAGGATGAATCATTGGAGATAGAATAGGATATGATAGATTTGTGGCCAAATTTTTTGACTTTGAATCTTATAGAGGCTTTAATGTGAATCTCAAAGACGATCTGTTATAAGGTGGGGAGATTGTATAATCCCGGCCTTTTTTGTATTTTCTCAAGATCATTTACAAGTACTCTTTTCTTCTTTTATTGATTACTTTTAAAATGGGGTTTAAATTGGGTTGTTTTTGTGTGGAAATTGAGAAAAATAAAATGAAAAAGGGTTGTCCACAGTTGGCACATGGTTAAAGAAAACCGAGTTCCCCAGCCCAACAAACCATGCAACCATAAACAATAGAGATTTTCACCATTAGTGCACAATTTTTAAAAATGTTTAGCCACTTTGGATTAACCATACACCCCTATAAAAGATATTCATGGTTAGTACAGACCATGGGTCCCTTCCCACTATGCCATGTATAAGAATTAAAATCACCAAAAATTTCATATTTTAATTATCCAGATGCCCCACTTAAACCCAAATCGCCCTCATTTGACCCTAGGCACTTCTTTAAAATTTTAAGCTATTTGGATAGATTTCATGCATTTTCAACCTTTTTTATTCCAGATTTGAAGCTCGTATCGACGATCCAAAACACTCCTGGTAAGTGAATCCCATCTCTTTTCCTTTCTCATTCTCCTCCCATATTTCTCATTTCCATTAAGAAATGTAATCCTATATTATAGTTATATCTAAATCTATTTGGTAAGATTTAGAGCTGGGATTTCAGTTAAATATAAAAATATATATATATTTAAGATATCTTTTTGTATTTAATCTTGATTTAGAGTTTTCAACATGGATCTTGTTATACATCGTTGTGCCACTCAATATTTTGGGATTTACCATTGGTTATCTATCATTAACAAATTGAAGTAGTTGGTATATAATTAAAATCACAAATAATTCATGGAAATTATTTTTATGTAATTATAAAATTTCATTTATATGTTTAGAAATTGTGTTCTTGATTGAATTAATTAATTTTGTGAATTAATAAATGATGAGATGTGGAATTGTAGATTTTGGGAATTTTAGATAGAGGAAATTAATTGTAGAATTAATTATGATCTTTTGAAAGTGTTAAGATAAAATAATTAATGGGGGAATTAATTATGATGAATTTATATTGATAATTAGTGTGAGATAATTAATTTTGTAATTAATTATGTGATTTTGTGTTCGGGTGTTGATTAATTTATTGTCAAATTAATTAATGGGAATGAAAAACTTAATTAATTGTGGAATTAATTAAGGGAAATTATGTGAAAAAAATTGTGGAATTTATAATGAAATTGTAGTTATTAATTAATTTATTAATTAATTAATATCATTGGTTTGACTAGTTAATTATTAAGTTAACAAATATAATTGATGAGTTTAACTAATTATAGAATTAAGAAAGGAATTTATGTGGATAATTTATTTTTTAATTAATTAATTGTAGATGAATAATAATGTGGTCATTTGAATGTAAATTAATGAATGAGAACATAGGCTTTCTAATGTGTGATGTGTGAATGGTAACATGGTCGTTCATATGTGAATTAAAGGATGAGAACATGGTTGTTCTAATGTCTAATGTATGAATGGTAAGATGGTAATTCATGAATGAATTATAGAATGGGAACATGGTCATTCTATTTTGTGTAGTATGAATGGTAACATGGGAATTCATGTATGAAGTAAATGATGGTAATAATGGAATTCTGAGATATGACCTCACTTGGGAATACTTCATGCTCCGACATGAGCCGATGTAGGTATTAAGATATTATATCACCTGGAATAATTTGAGCTCTGGCATGTGTTAAATCATGTAATGAAGATAAAATGTTTTCATGAAATCGATAGTAAATGTGATTAAGTAAAGAATAAATGATAGTGTGATAACTATTTAAATATTCATTTTACTTATTTCATTATGAAACTACATGTACTATTTTTGACTAGATATTCTGTTAGACACCATTGGTGGTGTCCTACTGAGTTGTACTCACACCATACTCGGGATGCATGATTGGTACCTGAATACATTACATGATTGCATGATAGGTTAAGGGACAAGGCCTCATGTTGGATAACTGATTTGGGGATGGATCATGAATGAGGGAACTAGATGTGGTTCGACACCCACCAAGGAGGAATCAATGTCTTTTTTTAGTTTTATTTTAGAAACATGGCACATAATTTCACATTAAATGTTTTCGAATTTAGTTGAATATTGTATTTTTGTGTCCTGGTTATCATGAGATATTGAATTACTTATGGTTATATTCTATTCTAATGTTTTTTGTTTATTTATATTAGTGTATGAATCTGATAAAAGTGGTTATACTCTCCCCCATGATTGACTTATCAAACCCTCACTCCTAGTTGTTGTCCTCTAGTATATTGGGAGCTGTGCTTGAGGTCACCTGACAAACCAGTTCAGTGAATCGGTGTGTGGAACCTGAATTGGGATGTTACACAATGCATGTAAGATGATGATATTTATGGGTTCACAAATGTGTTCCGGTGAAACATGTATGGTCTTGATGGAAATATTATGTGTGGATAGTTACATGATGATATGTCCCTCATGTTATGAGTCATTCTTCATGTAGTGAGTCTTGTTTATATACTAGAGAGTCCAAACATTATGAATTTATACTAGGATTGGGTGTGTGCGTAACCCTTGTGTGTGACATATAAGTTCCCCAAGGGAGAGAATTACCCACATTGTATATGATATGTGAAGTCCTAGGGTGAGTTTCAACCCTAAAAAATTAGTTTCGCTTCCAAGATGGGTGTGGGTACACCACTGGGATATCTGATGGTATCATATATATAAGATTTTAGTCTAGTTATGGGTATGCCCCTAAGTTACAAGATGATTTGATACATGATCTTCCAGTTTGGGTGTAGGTAAACCCATTATTTACTTGATGATATGAAATATGATCTATTTGAGAAAGGCCCAAGTACACATCTAAGTAACCCAATGATATGATATATGAGCTTCCAAATAGAGTGCAGGTATGCCCAAATGTTTTTTTGATGTTATATGATATGATCTCCTAATAAGGGTACATGTACACCCCCATGTTTTTAATGTTATATGATAGATATTTCTCGATGGGTAATACTCGTGCCCTTGAGTTTTTGAATGATATGAGATATCATTCTTTTATAGGAGAGATTATTCCCTAATGAAACCTAATCATGTGTTATTTATTTATTGGATAGAGGTTGGTATTCACCATGTTTTTCATGGTAATTATTAATCATAGAGTCATATGGAATTGGTTTAAGGAGGTATGGTCAATCCTAGGTTTCACCTTTGAACAATATAATCGATAGGGAACAGTTTATTACACTTCCAAACATTGTTTATTATTGTGAGACAATCACATGTGAATACAATACTTATTATGTTAGATATTTCATTAGAGTTTTACTCACAAAATTATTGAGTATCCCTAGTAAATTTTTACACAGTAAGACATCATTTATCATAGGTTTAGGTATGGAAGAGTCTTAGTATTGCCTGATCATGCTAAATTATCTCAACATCAACATGGAGACTTCGATATGATGATGGTTGGGGATAGTAATTGTTTCTATTTTAATTTTAATTTCTTCTTTTTTAGATTTTATATGTTTCATCCTAGTGGTTTATCAGTGTTTTATATAACTGTATATTTCATATTTATATTTATAATAAGAATATGGTTTATTGGATTTTATGTACATTTATTGTTATTAAATTTCTTGTTTCTTAGTTATTTACGTTGTTGGATTACTCTAATTTGGGGGAATATCCTCTTCATGGTAATACATTATACACTCACTACTAGTCGACAACATCTATATATGGGGAGGTGTGCTTGAGGTCATGTGTGACATCATCCAAGGAACTATCCAGTGGCCATACTCCAAAGGGATATTACAAAGTGGTACTAGAGAATATTTTTTAATTATTTTCATAATTTATTGGTTATGGTATACAAGGAATAAATAAATCCCATAAATGTTTTTTGGAATTCATATTTATGTGTCATAGACACTCTTTTGATGGGAGGTCCAGGTAACTAAGAATAAGGAGTTGATCTTTTTTTAATATAAATATTGACATATTTATTCAAGTATGATTTGCATATTAAAAATTTTCATTTATAGTTTTTGGATATTTTCTTGTTGTAAAAAGGCATGTTTACATGCATCATTCATTTAATATAGGATTCACATGACTTTCATGTGCTTCTATGTGATTAATATAATTGATGATAGAGCATTAAACTATTTAATGTGTTGAAAATGACTTATAAAATGTTTTCTGATATAAATTGATGGTGGCTTTATACTCACCTAAATGATAATATTTTCTTTTTTTAATGGGATATGAATATCAGAATAAATTATTTTCTATAGATACAATAATATAGTCCCTCCAAGAAAGATATATATAGTGAACCTTAATGTGTTGGAACATGGTTTGAATTCCTAGATAAAGTTTCAAAAGATATTTTTTGTTATTTAATATATCAACCTCAACATATATAATTATTTATTAAATAGATACTTTTTTGAAATTTAATTAATAGAACCATGTGTTATTTATTATCTTTTTATAAATCATCTTATAAAGATATCATTACATGAATAGGAATTAGATGTGGTCCTCTAATGGGTAGTCTAGTATGGGGATTCTTATTGATTAGGGGTGCTCAAGGAGGGGTTGTTTATTGGTAATATGATTCCTGATATGTATATGTGATTACATTATAGTGGGTGTTTTGGAATGTGAGTTTCCTTGTGATATTTGATGTGGGAGTAGAGAGGTCACCTCATGAGTTATAGTCATGGTGATATATGGTTATATACATGGTGAATAACCTCATTCCTTTGAAATTTGACATATGATATTAATGAGTTCGGTGATATATGATGGTATCTCAAGAGAGTGGTTCTACCAGACTTTTGAGATCCCATTGAGATAATAATCATGGGTATGTGATTCAGGTTTTGTGTTCGATACACATAAGGTGCTATCGAGCATGTGGTGTATCCATGGAGATGCCTTATAAATCATTAGTGTGGAAACAAAAGAATCACTCATCATTTTATGTATCTATGATAAATGAAAGGTATCATTAACTTATATATTATGTGAGCGATCTTTTGAAATTTACTTGTGACTCCTGGAATATTTATTCAAGTACCGTGACCAAGTAGTATGGGATTGTACACAAATTGGGTCTGAATGAGACCAGAATGGATGGTGGATACGAATATTTTAGTATTGTTTTTTATGATTAATTCTAAATTTTAGGCATTATGCAATAATTATTATGTCTTTTTAGGAAAAAACATAATGTTTGATGGAAGGACAATGTTGGGTACGTGTGGTGCCTGTTTGGTTTGTGGATTGGTGAGCGGCTATGGGAATTTGATAACTATTTAACTTTATGGGATATTATAGTAATTATATCTTATATTTATTATGTTAATGTGATATAAAAATTTATGATTATAGATAACATTGACACTAGTTTGGAGTGTAGTATAACAGTCAACCAGTCTTTTCATTGTGGTAGGGGTTGATAGGAAGGGTGAGTGTTGTAATGAACCAAAATTTTAGCAATTATTTTTCCTTAATTAAATACCTTGCGATTATCTTGTCATTCACACAAAACTAAACTACAATAGAAAAACACATTTTACCTTAATAGTGTTACTAAATATTAAAATTATATTATAGCCTTAAATCAATGAGAATCACTAGATATAACAACCTTATAAAAACTCTATTAAGTTTTATAATAAAACAAAGGTCATTTTATGATTTGAAGTTATATTTTTCATAAAGTTGTTTTTATGTGTTATGTAATATTATATTAAAATTAATTTTACCCATTTTATAAATTTATTTGTATAAAATAGTTATTATATTTTAAATTAGAATGATAAAATTAATTGACATGATCAATTTATATTTAAGCAAAAATTTATTTTTTCATGGTAAATTTTAGTTAATGGAGTAAAATGTTTGTTTTTCGAAGATATTTTTTTCTATATATTGTGTATGTCTTAAATTAAATGGATTTATTTTTAATTAATACTCTAATATGATTTTTAAATTAATATAAAAATAAATTAACACTCAATTAATTTGTAGTCATTTTTAAATAAGATTAAGAACATATAATAATTATAATATCATTTTTAATCAAAAAAGGTTTTTTCTACACATTACATTATTTTATTTTAAAGTTAATTTTTTCCAATTTAGAGATTAATTTAGTGTAAATGGAGGAAAATTTTATATTATCCTATTAAAATGGGTAATAAGGGACACACAATATTTTTAGTAACAAATTAGTTACAACGATGAATTTTTAATCAATATTAATAAGGGTAAAAATAGGTAAATAAAAAATTGAGAATATTTAATAATTAAAAGGTCACTTAAACTTCTAAAAATAGTTTTTAGGTATTAAAGACATATCCAAATTTCTCACAGTCAATTTTTCTATCTAATTCACCTACCTCTCTAAACCTAATTCACATTTGATTCTATTCATAACCATTAACTAACTCTGGGTTTTATGAAAAACCTGTATTTTCACCCATTAAATAAATAGACACCAATACATTATATCATCCCTCTATATCAAAATGTAATTGATATAATTTTTCCCTTAAAAATCCCAATTTAAATCTCTCCCAATGAGTTCATATGGTTATAATAATTCCTTCTATAATTTAATAAGATACTTAGTAAGGTAAAGTGTCTCCTCCTCTTCCTTTTTATTAAAGCGCTTCTTTTGTGAAAATCAATTTTTATTTCAATATGAAAATGCCTATACATGTTCTGAATAAGTAATTTATTATCTAAATTATTACCTAATGATGTGATATTGTTCTTTTATCTTATTAAATACTTTCATAATCCTTTTGGTATAGTCATCAGGCTATAAAAATCACTACTTGATTCTGTCCATCCTCTTTTCAATTAATGCACTTCATTTAATATAAGACTTTTAATTTTCCTGTGATTATTATTCCTTGTGTTCATAATCAATACTTTATTATGAAAATTATTTTTATTAATGATATAAAGACTATCTCAATCATTAAATTCATTCCACAATCCTTTGTTGTACCCATCATGTTTCCAAAATCATTCTGTGATTCTCCATATTCATGTTGAAAATACCCATCTCTATTATCCTTCATGGGTTCCTGTTAAAAAAATATGGATACAACACATAAAAAAACCAAAATCAATCCTTAAATGGTAAAATGGGTGTCTCTAAACCCTATGGGCTCTCAAATAGAATTTGGGAGACAATATATAAAAGGGTGAATAAATTCACAACATGAATAACTCATAAAGTAAAGGATATGTAAATAAAATGATAAATATTTGGTATTTAAGAAAATAAAAAAGGTTTAAAACTATGAGTAAAATATAAAAGTATAAAAACACATACATCCACAAAAGTCATCCTAAGAAAACATAAAGTAATAAATCTAGAAACTCCAAGTAACATGTGGATACACATTCCACTAAATAATTCCACCTATCACGGTCCTCTAATCAAGAAAATCCACTACCTCTGAGTGGTGATTTTTATTTTCCTATACCTATTATAAGAATATATAATAATTACTAAAGAAAAAGGTAGGGTGTGAGAAACAATTCCTCTTAGTATCTCACTAATCATTTCATAAGCAATCTATAAATAAAAAACAACAACTTTTATTGATTTTAAATGAAACATGGCGTTTGATTATTTTCCCATTTTTTGTGAAAAATTGATTTATAAAACATATCAATGGATAAAATAATATAGGTTTCCAAGTTAATTTCCATCAAACAAGGTATTTATAAGTATCTTTATCAAAATCATCATTAATAAAAATTACTATCAAAACATACATTAGTAACTCATTTTCAATAAATCATTAATATATATAATCATTTTCATTCATAGAACTATGGATAATAGAATCTAGTTTATATTAATAAATCTATTATCACACATCACTGTGAAGTATGACTCAAACAGTGCACACACACACTACATCAGAAATATTAAAATTAATATGATATAATACCAAATAATAATCTCCCTTCCCTCTTGATGGTATAGTAAGCATTATCATTTTAAATCCAGTGATAGGTGGACACAATACATGTCTACTGTATGTTATTCCCATATAACTACTTATGATCCCATGTGATTCCAATTAAATAAAACAATTATTAGGATATCAATCAATTCAATCAATCTCAAACATTTAAAATAATCATTTTAATCAGCCCCAAGTTCATGTTTCCAAAACATGCCTTTTATTTCAAATACAAAGAAACAAATGTTTTTTTATCAAAAAATAGAGACTATAATTACAAATAATATCATTTTAAATTATAAATCATTTAATTCCATTAATCACATCAAAATAATTAGAAAATAATTTTTTTCAAATGAAGATCATTTTTTAGAAATCTATGATCTTTTTAAATCAAATTTCAAAGGAATTCATCACAAAAAACACCACTCCATTTCAACTATTCCTAAAGGGGATCAACTAAATATCTCTAAATGTATTGGAAAACCATTTTTAAATAAACAAAAATCATGTATTTAAATTTAAGGAGACATACTTATACAACCATGTACCTCAATTCATTACTATCAACACCCAACAAGTGATACACGAGAGAGTCGAGGTATAGAATGATCAATGGAAAATCATATTTCCAAAAATAAAAATAGAAACTTATTGATCCATAAACTCCATTAGGATATATCAATATTAAATTTGGCGAGAGATGAGTAATGAATAATTTGATACCAAGGATATTACTTTTATTATATGTAATCTATTTCATCCACCTATATATCAAAATGAGTTGAAAGGGGTTAGAAGAGTAAAATAAATCTCTAGAGAGGCGGTAAAATAATAAGGCTTGAATAGGTATCAATTAATAAGATTTTAGAATTTAAATAGGGTGTCTTGGGAAATTAATTTATATTTTTCTAGAATTAAATTCCTCCACATTTTTTGGTTTAACAGTTTGGAAAATCTTGCGCCTACGATGCACCTGCAATTAGACTACGAGAGAGATTTTCATAGCTTGGTTTTATGGTTTGAAAACCTACATGCCATGAATACTCCCCCAAGTAAATTTGAATATGTGGAATTATTTTAGATTATGATTTTGAAACGTATTATTTCCCCCATTTTCCTAATGTGACTTGATTTAGGGGAAGGATACAATGTTTTCACTAATTATGTGCCCAAAAAAGAACTCCAAAAAAGGCACACATTTTCCAAGGCTGACCCACATGGTTTACCCTAATCATGTTCCAACCGTTCATATGACCCTAATCATCCCAAAATTTATAAAAAAACTTTAGAAACTATACAAAATGAGATCTTACTGAATGATGATCATAAATATAGGATTAAATTACCTAAAATATAGTAACAAAATGTTATAATCCCCCTACTATAAAAATATTATTCCCCTATAAAACATTTTAATAATACACCAACTCAATGAGATATGGCCATTGTACTCTCATCAGTTCCCCATGATCCCAAGTCTTATCTGAATCATAAACATGATGCCAAATCACAAAAACCAGGGGTATATATTTTCTATGAATAGCCATTATATAAGAATAAAATCTAAAAACTAGCTACTCAGTCATAGAAAAATTAGGTTCACATCAAATTCATCCCATTTTAATACATGATATGGGTTATATTGATAATTTATATGATGTGACACATGGAATTCATTATTGGTTGACATCATCTAAGGTAGAAATGAAAAATTGTTTATCCACCTTCTTTGTATTCACAACAACCTCAAATAGTCCCAAGTACGTTAATGGTAACTTTAACAGTTTTAAAGGCCATTGATGACCCATATGTGGGGAAACCCTAAATAACACCATTCAACTAACCAAGAACTCAAAAATTTGACATCGATGATAAAAAATGATGTAAAACAACTCTATACTAGTACAATTATATGATGAATATCTTGGAAAAAACTAGGTCTGATTAGACAAGATTCAACAATCTCAGACTAGTATAGATGATATCTACATGACTAGATATATAAGTCCTCAAAGGGTGCCATTTTTATGGATAATTTGTACCTATTATTATAGGAAAGGACAAATTGTCCTAAGAAGAAATTCAAAGCTCCTATAATGTCAAATAAATAAGTTCATAGTGTGTCTATATGTATTTTTATAGAACATTCCATATGTTTATTTATCTATGGATGGTATACCATAATCAAATTTACTTGTGATCTCATTTCCTCTTAGAGGCCTCTCTAAAAATAATAATTGAATGGGGGATACATATCATAAACTATGGATGATAGATCTCCATATAATATAATGATCTCTTGCACATACTTATATCACATGTTATCGTCTTTATTCATATCAAAAATGGGAATAAATTTATCTAATTTTCTAAATTATTCAATCACTATCCATACCACATTCTTTTTAATGAGGTAAGTCCATTGATATCTCATCCCACCTCCATGTTGTCATATGGAGAGGTTGTAGGATGCATGAAAGCTTATGATACTCAAGTTTATATGTATATATGTATAATAATGAGAAATAATATTAGTAATGTCTCATCACATACCTGACCACTAAAAACACTGCCACATTTCTTAAAAAATACTTATGGTTCTAGGGTTCACCTCCCCCTTGGAATTATGGAAATACCCCGTCACAACCTTCCCCAAAGGCAAGAATATGACATAAAAACTCAAGGAAAATAGGATATCTTCTAATAACAGAGACCAATCTACAATGGTATTTCCACCACACAGAAAATAAATAATTACCCTTAACTCATCAGCATGCAACAATTCTTGAAGAACCATCTCAATAAGTGTGGAAGTCAACTGAACACTATAACAAAAAACCTAGGTATAATCCTACAAAACTCCCATGTGCATATTTACAAAGAGAGCCAAACAATTACATTCATATGAAAATTATTTCATGACCTAAGATAAAATATTCCTTCTCAAGGAATCAGTAATGAAATTATTTCTACAAGGATTCTAAGACATTTCTAAATCAAAGTATTACACACACTACACCCACTATATTGACTGAATATTAATATATTTTTTATGAGAAGATATAACATATGATTTTACAATTGTATTAGAAGGTAAAACATTCATTGAAAATGTAATTTTCAGACTCTTCTGAGTGAAATTTACAGAAAAAAGATAAAAATCATGCATTGGATAATTCTTCTCCACCACTTTACCAATTTTGATTCTTAAAAATCCATAAATTTGAG
The DNA here is from genome assembly GCA_963277665.1 of Viscum album. Lineage (NCBI taxonomy): Eukaryota > Viridiplantae > Streptophyta > Magnoliopsida > Santalales > Viscaceae > Viscum > Viscum album. Next base: position 1,316,065,105 of record OY728119.1, on the reverse strand, counting down.
TGAAATTATATCTACTCATAACCATTACACAATTCATACATAGATTCTCAACACAATGGTAATGTTTATCATCATATTTCTTAGATAAATGTATATGAGTTTTCCAAGGTGAATTTCTTAGTCAGATGAATCCTTTGGATATTAAATAATCTTTTTTATATTTAACTCATTTAATTATTCTAGTTCTATTCAGTTAGAGGGAATAAATATATTCTGGGTACCTAGTACCGAGTCAATAAATAACTAAACTACCCTCACTGGAGTAAAACATGAAAATATAGAAGGAAACACATCAGAAAACTCATCTTCCACATGAGGAGGATAACTACCCAAATTTTGATACTCCAGTTCCAAAAAAATCATTATTCCCTACTCTGGAAGAGGTGGTTTATCATGATGTGACCTTTGGTCCCAACCTGCTTCTGAAACATGACACACCTCATTAGGGGAATTAAATAAGACCTTCTAAATATAAAAATAAATACAATATCTATAAGTTATATGATAATATATCCTGAGAATGATATCATGTGGTTTCATATCAAGAACTAGAAATTTACATACTATCTCAAATTTCGATAAAAAAATTGTAGGAGGGGCATAAAAGGCCATTAAATATCTTTTTCCCATTAGGAATAGATATATCAATTTCTTAAGGAATAATATTCGTAGGAAGATTTTACAGTTCAACAATAAATTACGATTTGAAGTAGTGAGTCTTATTGACATCTAATAAAGTAGTAACTAAATTCAAATCAATATTAATGGAACCTCACACTATTGTAGGAACCTTACCAACATCCATTGGACACTCATTCACCATGTGAAGAAGCTTTTTTGTTAATGCTTATGGTTGGAAACCTATTATTTTTAAATCATCTGAATACACCATAGATACTATAACACTAAAATATTTTATGATTTAGTTCTCTATAATTAAATTTTATTTCCTTGATAGGTTCCTTTACACATAAACATGAGTTTAACTGAACCATAACATTTTATAAAAATAGTGTTATTTAATGTGATAATTATGACCTATAATATTTATTGGTGGGACTTAAAAAGACTAAATAAATAATAAAAATGTATTATTTACACATGTATAAAATTTATTCATTGGTTATCAATTTATAAAAAATTAAAATAAAAAATTTACTATATGTAAAAGGTTTTTAAAAAAACTATTTTTAGGCATGAAATGTGTTTTATCTTAATAAATTTATTTAATCAATCTTGTGGAATTATATTAATTAATTTTATATATTATATATTGAATAACCTTTTAACGTTAAACTAATGTTTTTTTGGAATGGGATATGAATAAATCATTCTTTATACTTATTAAAGGACTTTTTTAAATATAGGTTTCATCGCATTTTGCACATATATTTTAAAAAGAATATATTCCACTCATAGAAAACAAATATTTAAATAATGGATTCGAAATTCAAAATCAATAGGATCAAATTTTTTAAAAGTTATCTATTATTTTTGGTAATTTTTAATAGTAACTATGGTAAATATTTATCACCTCAGTAAGGGTAAAATAAGAAATATGTGGTTAAAACATTGGGATAAAGCTTTAAAATCTCTCTAATAGTTTATTAATAATTTTTGATTAGTGGATTTCAGAAATTTTAATCCATGTCTCTAAGATTTCTCCACTTGATGCAATTTTTCTTATATTATGACCTTTATATTTTTTAGGAAAACAATTAATACAAAATTTCACTCTATTGACTTTAATATTTCTAAATTTTTGGCATATGGATAAAAAATGATATGCTTGGTTCTATTTTGTTAAAATATAAATTAATATTTTTTATTTTTTATTGTATTATTTTTTAGTTACTGAATAATTACCTTAAATACTTACGCAACACCATCATACTATTTATTCAATTAATATAAAAATATAATAAATGATTTTAAAAATACTAAAAGTAATATAATTTGGATTAATTGTTATTATTAGTTAATTTAATATATAAATAAAACTTATTATAGATGCATAAAAGATTTATTTTATAATTTCATTGGTTTCATGATGTTTTCAAAGTAAAAGTTAATTTATAGTTCAAAAATGTCATTAATGATATTTTATAATAAAAAATATTTTTTAATTGATTTTAAAGAACAAAAAAAATACTATATTCAGATGATTTAATGATATAATTCTTAAAATTTTATCCACGGAATATTTATGGGTCATTTTTATTTTTATGGAACCATTCATTAACTGTAAATAGTAAAAATGTTGACAACATGGTAATTGTTAAACGGGTTAATGGGAGCTAAAAAATCATAAGGGTGAAAAAATGACCAAAAAGTTTTAAAATTTAATTTTATGAGATCATTTAGACGCATAATAACATAGGGTATTAATTATATTTTTTTAATCCATTTTTATTTATTTTTCATTTATAATAAATTAATACGTTAATTAATTCCATGAGTGACCCTCCCCTCATTTACAAATGGACACATCCTCTCGTCTCATCCTCAGAACTTTTGAGCTATATATCTCCTCATTTATTTTAGATAATATATTCAATGATTCAATAAAAACATTATAGAGCTTTGGTTCTTTCAAAAAACCATCCTTTATATTCTTACGGTCTAATCCAAAAGAAGATTCAAAATGAATAGAAATAACTCTTAATTGAGTATTTTCAGTTTTGTTTCCTCTAATACATATTATAAATTCATGGTATGCATTAAAAAATAATTAATTCATTATATTTGAAATTATTAATTTTTATTATGAGAATGAAATAATAATTATCCACCTTGATCCATTTTTTTAGAAAACGACAACCAAACTTGTGCGTAAGTATGGACTACCACCTCCATGAAGTGATGCGACTCATTTTTCAATTCCTAATTACATGATGAAAATAATTATAAATTTAAGTAATATATAAGTTAAATATTATATAATAATGATTCTATAAAGGTTAATTATTATTTACATTTTTTAATTCCATCCACTAAAAAACAAAAAAGTGTTCTTGTATACGTACGACCTACCATCTTCATGAATAGTGAATTGAATATTTCCTCTATATATCATATGTATGACTATAAAGGTATATATAATAAGTATATATGATATTTAAATCATTATTAAAAAATAATAATATGATGAAACCATGGTCAATGTACAATTATTGAAACTACACAACTGAAATGCTTCTGAAAAATTAAATAGTTCACATATTGAAATAACTATTTTATTAAGTACTTGTTAATAAAAAAGATGTTAAAATTTTATAAGTTGATAATATATGATAATTTTAGTCTTTAAATGAATGTATTGAAGATATTAAATAAATTTAAGTTCATTATATAGAAGGTTATATAACATTTTAGGCAATCCATACATTATGAAAGGGTTTTATGTTAAAATATTTTTGGTTAACAAGATTGATTATGATTAAGTTTATAATAATGAAATGTCATAATATACCTCTCAAAAATCCCATGATTTTTATTCTCATATAGTTATTTCTGAATATTACATGTTTTAGTCTAATTTTCTTCTTTGAAGTACTCAATATATTGAAAGAATTATTTTAAGGGAAATGACAACGTTTTACTAATCAATCATGAATATTTTTCTTCAATATCCATGATTTCAAAAAAAATTCAATAATATCTTTTCTTTTATGAAAGTATTGTTTAAATTAATTTTCACCCATGTTTTAATTTTTAGTTTTTTAACAGGGATATTCAAGTAATTTTATGAATGAGGTACTTTGAACATTTTACTAAAAATGATAAAGGGATCTGTTTTTTAACATACATGACATGAAAATAGTTTCCCAAAATCTTAACCACTCAGTAATTTTAATCTTCGAATATAAGTTTGCAAGTTATTTTTAATAATTATTTTTCAAAATTTATGAACTTTTTATATTAAATACGTGATTTTGAAGTGAAAATGGTATTTCTATAAGGAAATGTTCCAAGTGATTATTTTAAGGAATCTATATCTAAGATGATATATATATATATATATGTTATAAAATCATTTTTAGGGATATGATCAAATAATAACATCCTTATTATTTTTATAGATAATTTCTGTTTACTATAAAACGATGTTTATGAAATCTTTTTTTTATGGGTTATTCTGTGAGGAAATGATAAAATGTTGATGTAACCCATGTACTTTTCATAATTTATTATATTAAAAAAATGATATTGTGGAACATATATATTTAGTTTTTATTATGTGATAGGTGGGCCAGTGATTATATATATATCCAATTCATTTAGTAATTATAGAAGTCTTAGTGTATAATAAGGACAGGAAATGGGTGTGAATCTAGATTAGTAAGGGACTATATCTTCAATGATAGTATTGGGAGTGAAGCTTGGTTAAGAATATGATTATTTAGGGAGTGAAATCAACCCATCTAGTAATTAATTTAATGTGTGTCTAATAAGGAGAGGATTTCTAATGATCATTTCTTTTCCATAAACTATTATATTATTATGTTTTTATAATATCATAGACCATGTTCTTTAATTACTTTTTGATTCATGTCTTACAAACTCCTATGATTTAAGACATTATTATGGTTTATGTTCTATGATATGCTGGGTATGGTTTTCAAATGCTAAGATATTGTTTTCATACACTTATGCTAATGTTATTCTTAAGTGATCAATACTATATCCATTGTTTACCCTTATTAAGCATCTAATATCACTTTTAATTATGATTCCTTTCCATAAGATAATAAGAAATATGTTAAGTATGACACGTGTAAAAAAGGTTCTAGTTTTGAAGAACTATGTTGGAGATGATATAGATCAAATATAAACAAGTTTTTTATGTATCTATGATTCCAAATACACTTGACCTATATGATTCTAGTGGATATCATAATGTTCAATATTGAATATTCATCTAAAAAGAAATAATATTTATGTTTGAAAATAATTGGTCTCTACAGATCCCACTTGTGATGTAAATAGTGTATTACTATTTATAGTGGTAGAAACATGTAAAAACATCTACAAGTAACCAAGAAATAGATAAGATTTATAAATACTATGTTTATTCATTTAGTATTACATTGAGTGCCCAAAATTCTATCTTTGTTAATAAGTTAGTGGTACATTACCCAATACAAAAGAAGATTTAGAAAAGTCTTCTATCAAGGTCCACCACTATGGTTTCCGTCATGAGACTCATCCTACTTAGTATTCCACATAAAGGGACTATTATAGTAACAACTAAGAGTCGGAGGAACTCTAAAAAACCTTTCTTACCATCCAAGATATCTTACACCATAAAATCTTCTTTGAGGGAATCTGTATATGAGGAAATCTTCAATATGAAAACCTAATATCATATATCTAGCCAAAGACTATTCCAAAAAAATTCTTTTATTTCCTCATTCCATACCAACTTAGGTGAGAAATGAAAATTCATTGTAAAGTGGTAGGAATACTGAGTGAAAACTTTATCACCTTACTCGAGTTTGTAAAACTCTATTTATTTAGTCCATACTATTGATTCTATATAGAATTGTTCCACGAAAAGGCACCTAATGTATTTTCACTCCAATAACACATTCTTCCCTATATGAACTACTGAATCCCACCACATTCTTATAGGCCCTCAAATATAAAAGGTAGAACATTTTATCATAATAGAGTCATATGTCTCTAAGAACTCAAAGATCAACTCAACATCCTTCAACCAATCTTCTACCAACGAGGGTCTATGGTAGGTTATAAAGATTGAATATTTAGATGAATAAATTCATGTCCCTGATCTCTGTTATCATCCCTCTGATGTAAAACCTATACAACATAATCTAGAGCACGTACAACTACCTCACCTACAACATTTATCATATTAATGAATAATTATACAAGGTTCTGATCAGTGGGAGGGATCCCTTTCCAAGGTTCATTAGAAACTCCCTCCAGAGATATATTGGAACAACATCAAGGGGGATGAATATTACACACCATAAACTTATAAAATAAGGAATATCAATCAATAAATATGATATCAATAACCCTACCAATCATAATTTAACTATGAAAAAAAATTAAACTCAATTCATTGAAAACATTATAGAATAATATCAAGAAAATCCATAAATACAATTTTCCTGACAACCCATAGTCTATTATTCCTATTTATAATGATATTGAGCTTGAAATTTGGGAGTAGAATACCCCAAATGTCCCAAAAATTCTTTCTCCTATCGTCAAAGGTGTCTTAAACTGTATAATGACATCAAAGAAGAGGAACTACCACATATGATATCAATTTTTAATGAAATAATCTAGATAAAAACCTAAAATTTACAAAAACAATTCCTAATATGTTATAAAGGGAATTCATAATCCCCTTAGGCAAGAGAATAACATCTGGGCATCAAAATAAATAAGAAGGAACAATACTTCCACAATGATAACTCATAAAGATTAGTTAGTGGAAATAAAATGATAAACAATAAATATTCCAAGCACACCATAGGGGATAAATCCAAAAGTAAATATGTAGAAGACTCATAACATGTACATGAACCTAAGTCATTAAAATAATCTATTAGGACATCAATATAGAAACACTAAGTAACAAGTTGATCACACATTCCATAAATCACCACCAAATCTTATGGTCCACTAATCAAGAATATCCACACCTAAAAATTGGGATTTCCCATTTCCTAGACCTTGTATATGAAAATATACAAAACACTTCAGTGAAAAGATAGGGTGTGAGCTACAATTACCTATAGTATATCATTGAGAATTTAATAAGAAAGGTATAACAAATAAATTAATTTTCTTAATTTTAAATAAAACATGGAATATATATCCTATATCAGTTTGAGTCAAAACATCCACAATAAAAATATTTATTTCTAAAATAAAATAGGTTTCAATGTGAATTTATATAAATATACTTAGATGTATGCATATTTATAAAAAATATAGAGAATATTTATTTTGATAAAAACATACATGAGTAACTCAATTTTATTCAAACATCGACATGTATAATCAATTTCATTCATCACACCATGGTTAAGTCAACTAGTGTAAGATTAGTATAGGTATTCTCACACATCACAGTAAGGTATGGATTTAGGTGCACACACACTCCCAAGATTTGAAAACCTTGGAGAAATATGAGATAATCCTAGAAAATAATATCCCTACCATTAATATAGTTGAGTTAGTATTATCATTTTCAATCCATTGATAGGTAGTGATACTATATTCCTATAATATTCTCTTCCCACATACCAACCCTTTATCCCATGTGATTCAAGTCAAATAATTTTTTTTTTCATATCGTTCAATTGAATCAATCTAACCAATTTCAAATAATATTATTAATTGTTCTCATGTTCATGGTTCCAAAATTTTATTTTTATTTGAATAACTAAAAAAAATTAATTGTTTTGAAAAACTCATGTATTTCATTTAAAATCATCACATATAAAGTTATATATCATTTCATTCCATTAATCACTTCAAAATCATTCTTGAATAATCCAATTCAAATCAAGATGGTTTTTATAGAAATATATAATTTTGTTTTAATTACAACTTCAAATAACCCATCACACACACACACCATTACATTTTAACCCTTCATCACGAAACTCACCCCAATATTTAGAAATAAATTGTAATTTTTTAAACAGACAAGCATATAGGGTTTTAATTAAATTATATTTTATTAGGTAACCAACTACATTAATTCCTGATTTTCAATAACCAATAAAATATCCACAGAGATATTCAATGTATAGAATAATCAAGGGAGAATCTTAGTTAAAAATACAACAAAAAAAGATCTATATCCCTAAAAAATATTAGGATATATCCCTCTTAGTGAAGGTGATGGTGTAATAAAGCGGAATTCAAAACCAATGAGATTACACATAAAGAAAGGAATCAAATTATTTTATTAGTACTTTGATTTAATAAGAAAAGTGGTTGAAATGGTTAAAATCACCTCTAGAGAGGCTAAAAATTAATAGGTTCATATAATGTTATATAAGGATGAGTTTATAGTTTAAAAATGAGGTCCTTGGACATTAATTATGAATTTGATAGAATTAAATTCCTATAACATGGTTTTAAAAACATTTAATCTATTATGCAGTTAATAAAGGTAGGTACATAATTTGAAAAAAAAGTACCATTAGTGTGATCCCACATGGGATAATAGAAGAGGTTGCATGATTCATCCACACCGTTTGATAAACCGTGCAATAACCTTGGCCCCCTGTCTCATGCCACATGATTTTATGGGAAGGAATAATTATTTCTAAAAAATATTCACCCCATCTAAAACTACAAGAAAAGGAAAATAGTTTCTTTGGATGAATCATTCAGTTTCCCAAACCTGGTTTCAACTATGTATATCTCATAAACATCCAAAAAAATTTAAAAAACTGAAACAATACCAAAAAATGTGATCCAAATGAAAGATGATTAAAGAATAGGGTTAAAAATACTTTAAATCTAGTAATATAATGTTGTAGTATACAAAAATATGAAAATTATAAAATTATATATATATATATTATAAATTCTCTTAAATAGGAAATTATGATAGTTATTTTTATTCTATAGGAGACTCAAGAGCTTTGGTGGATGTTTGGAATTTTGGTAACTTGTTTTCATTAATCAAATCATTTTCTTGAGTCATAATCACTCCAAAGTTATTATTATATTTAAATATATAATAACACTAACCCTTGATGATGTTGTTCTATATTTATATATTCAATTATTGAGAAATTATTTTTTACAACAAATAATTATTCCTGGATTAATGTATTGTTTCATAAAAAATGTAATTTTGTTAAGAATAATTCCCAATTGTTTAATGATTTATTTCTCCATATCTATTTATTTTACTTCCCTCCAATTTTATTCTTTCCATTTTGGAAACTAAAATTGTTTTTATCACTAATTATATTTATATTCCCCTTTGTTCATTATCAAAAATGGATTTCTTAACCTTTTAGTGTTGTGGGTTTTCAATAAATTTGTTTGAAATTATTTAAAATAATTTCCTTACTATGATCATATATTCTTAACATAATATTAAAATTTTGAAATATTTTTTTTCTTATCAATTTCAATTTATCATAATATTTTGAGGTAATATTTTATGAAATGTTTCATTTCATCTTAATTATATTATTTTTGAAAGTGACTTGAAAAATCACATCTTTTTTGTGACATTAATATATATTTTTATGAAAAATACATTTTTGTGATCTAACATCCAATTTCAAAGTATTATTCTTCAATGAAGTAATAATTCATAAATCATAGTACATTTGATTTTTTTATTACCCCTATTGGGTGATCATGTTTTGGTATCAGATCTTTTTATTTTATTTGTAATAATATTTAGAAAATTTAAGAAACCCAATTTATTCTCATGGTTTATTTATAATATGATGAATTATTTGATTTGAAAGTATAAGTCATATATTTGTATTATTATGGGTGGGGTCCTATATCGCCCTCCAATGAATTAGTTATGGTTTTATATCTCATGAGATAAGTATGGGTTTTTTGTAAGAAATTTTCTCTCTACTACAAGAATCCAGTGGTGAATCATAGTCTACTATGGGAATCATGTAGTCATATTTGATCCAATAAAGAAGCATGTAGTGTTTCCAAAACTACTATAAAAATCAGATGATACCTGCTAAAATATGTTATGGGTATAATTTAGTGACATCAACTATACTATAACATAACCGCCTATATTTTTCAACTTATTTTTCCTAAGTTAGTAATTATTTCAGAAGTATTATAAATTATTTTAATATTCTATGTTCTAAAGATACTCAATGTTATTATTTTCCAATATCATGTTTTTTTTACAGAATTTTATTCCATGTTTTTAACGACCTTTCATGGGTCTTCTATTTTATATACCGTGATCCATAAGGATAAATCATGTTTTATGATTTTATATTATGATCCCATGAACATTTATTTGGTATTTCTAAATTATTAATGTTTTTTCTCATGTTTGTGATCTAACATTTATGGATAGTTTATAAGTTTACCTTATAGATCATTTAACATCATTCCTTTCGTATGATTCATTTAAATCTTTTTTGATGATGATTATATCATATGAGATCACATGACGTAGTTTAAGAGAAGATTAATTAAGGAGAAATATAAAAAAAAATTGTAAAATATAAGGTTTATATATGTAAAGACCCTGGATCCTTTAGCCTAATATAAGTGGTTATATTATTACATTGGCATAATATTCAAGGAATCATATTCTGAAGGACCAAATAGTTTATTAAAATTGGTAAAATAGGTATAAAATAGATTTCAATATTGAATTTGAAAACAGAAATTACAACATAATTAATTTGAGAATAACATTATTTAGAATAGAATATACTTGAATAACAGTCTTAGTACACTTCTTAGGTTCTTGGGAAAAGGAAAAAAATAAGGAAGAGATCAAATGATTAGTAAGGGTTATTTATAGTGGAAGGTGTCATAAATATATAAGAATAATTAACAAGAGACATTGATTAATTGAAAAAAAATCCATTTACACAACTTGAATATCTTGATAAGATAAGGCATAATAAATATAGAAATGTAAATAACTGAAAACACAATTCACTTCAACAACATGACTATATTTATAAAATATGGCATAATCAATATGAAAATGTATATAACTAAAAATAAATTCTATTTAAAAATCTATAATATCTTGATATGATAAGGCATAAAAAATATAGAAAGGTAAATAACTGAAACCACATGGCATTTAAATAGTTACTTGACAAAAATACGAATCTAAAGATAAGATCATTGTGAAAATATCAAGGATAATAATAATTGAATTATTACTGAAGGTAATGATTATTATTGGATTCCATGATATCAAATATCATGGTATATATACTTTCAATACATTTTACAAGAAATTTTAATCACTATGGGTAAAGAACCATTTAATTTGGCCAAATTGTTTTTCTCAAGAGACTAACTGATGCATCAAGAAGCTATCTATAATGGGACCCCACCGATTTCTACATTCCCAAATAATTCATAATATATTTAATAATTTACTAAATAAATGAATCAATATTCCATATAAAAAATTCTATTTTTTGAAATATAAACATATTTAACATTATTTACACAGTTATTCAAATAACTTTAAATGTAATCTCTATATGTAAAAATGGTATATATATTAGGAAATGAATGTATTCACGAAACAAGAATATTAAAATATAATATAAACTTATCCTTTAATGAATGATGATCATAAATAAAGAAAATGGGTAGTATATACACCATATAAAAGAAATTATTTTCATAATATTACGATACACCTCAATGAAGTGAAATTGAGATGAATTCCCTTACAATTATAAATTTAGTTAAATCATATGCCACAAAAAATAATAACTTTTAATTAAACATTAATTATTAAGAGTGTAAATAAATTAATGATATAACATGTGAAATTGGATTTATATACACCTCATAAAGTATTATTGGTGCATAACATCAAGATATTACTCAATAAATGAAAATTGAGATGATGTCCCCTACAAAGATCATATCATTAAAGTGGGAATTAATAAAATGAATTTATTATGTGTATAAAATATCAATACAAAAAAATGAAATAAAATAAAATATAAACAAAATTAATTTCCCACCTAATATTATCATGAAAAAAACAATAAAGCAGATGTTTGACCCAATTAAAAGAAATTGAGTTAAGAAATCTCTTACCTCATGCTTCCTTTTAGTTATGATTACTATAAAAACCTATATAATGGTTTAAATAATGATATTAATTCAATATATAACCATATAAATATTTATAATACCTTATATTATCCTTTTATAACATCTTAACACACATTCATTAATCATATTTAATTATTATCAAAGTTTAAAGTATTTTTTTACACCTTAAATTAAAACATTTATTCCAGAAGACACTTCTAATGAATTGTTCAAAACCAAGAAGTTAAAAAAGAATGTTAAACGTTGTATGATATTAAAAATCATTAAAGAAAGACTGAATTTGTTGGATTCAAACACCTTGTAGAGCTTCCAGAAAAGATATTGAACCTTCATGTGTGGGTCCTCTTGGATTGGATCATCAATGTGAATAGCTAGCTTGTCCCATGTGTGATATTAATATTCAAAATTATTATTCCCCTTTTTTAAACCATGTTACATGAATTTATTTATTTATTTATACATGCCTCTTATTAGTTATTATCTTTCACTCATCATAGTCTCTCCAAGATTTTTTCCATCTCTTCCTCTATGGAATTGAGCTTGAGCGACTCTTAGGGAATCTAATAATTTGATTGAACAACAAGAGTTAGATTATTACCTTCTCGGTCTTCCTCACATTCCAATTTATTCCCTTCCACTTTATCCTCCATATTATTTTTTTCTTGTTTATGATATTCATTTTTTCCATTTTTAGGGGCCTCTATTTCCTTACATACACCCATCTTGGCTAACCGTGCTTCCATCGGTTTGGGTGAAGGTGAATAGTCTTTGTGTTATTTTGATTTTCCCCTTAACCATAATGAAATTACCATATTCTCAATTTCCCTTTTTACCTTTATTATTTCTTGGGTATTGGAGTCCTTTACCTTGAATTACTTCCAAACTGTCCACAGAAAGTTGACTATAATTGTTATCACATGATTCTACAGCATCTTGAAGTTGTACCCATTCATGGATATCCTAACATTCATAGAGGTTGCTCGAATTTATCACTGGGACATCCCTGAAGGGGCACAAACTTCTTAAATACATTAACCTACCCTCACTAACCTCACAGGTAGCCTTCATTATAGTTTGAAAAACCTTCAAGTAGGATGGGGCATTGAGGATGGAGGTGTTTGGATTCAATTAACCTAAAAGATTCACCTATTCAGGCCCACTTGTACATTTTTTTAGGTATAAAATGTATAATTTCTACTTAGAACCATAATATACCTTCAATCATATGTCACTATGCTATGGGTAAATTGTATCTTCCCACAAAATCCCCTCCCTTAAAACATTACCAAACAAATATTCCTCCACATTGGTATTGATCTAGATAGCATCCATTCCAGGGGCCAAATGACTCGACTAATAGTGTCCCAATATCTCTAAGTCCACTAAAATATAAGAAGTCAATATGTGATTCTCCAAATCCTGTTTCAACTCGCTGAAAACATCCACATCCTTCGGATCAGGGTCCCTTTGGCGTGGATCTTTCTGAAGGCCAACAATCATCCTATCCGCTCCCGTATGGTCCTTCAAAATCCTATCCAATACAGTCCCATAATAATTTCTAGTAGGACCTTGAACTTATGACTCAGTCATCTGGATATTGTTTCCAAGTCCACACCTACACTCTTACTTCCATTGTCCTAGATTGTTTCACGATGAGCATAAATCAACCCTTGTGTCAAAGACGATGGGTAGTTTATACTAGAGTTATTCACCAACATCAATCCACACAAATCATACTAGTCCTTTGGAAACATAAATTAATAGAGAAATTGGGTGGAAATGGTCTTTTTTCAAATATAAAATAATATAAATCTACCTCCTTAATTACATAGCATTTGGATAATAGAGGGATTATAGAAAGGGAGTATAAGCTCAAGGAAACTAACCCATATCACCACATTAAGAGAGTACCACATCATGAAGATTTCATATAACCATTTGAAATATCATATTTAATAATTAAATATAGTTTTAGAATAATTATTTTCTGTTTAACAATGAAAATTAATCACACCATGTTATGGAGATGGTAGGTTTTTTGCATGCATGGGTTATGATACCATTAAATTAATTATGAATGGGTAGAGAAATGGATGATTTATAAATTTTATAGAATCAATAATTTTTCATAACTATTATATATATCCATTATATCCATAATATTAAATATCCTTGTAAATTGGAGATGAAAAACATATTACAGCACTGTGTGGAGATGGTAAGTCGTACATACGCACACATAGTGATTTCATTTTTATTAGGATGGATAAATGAGGAATATGGTTATCTAATAACCATAATAAAATATAAGTATATGTATGATATTTTTTATTATTTTTGGATGAAAAGAAACCTATTAAAAGTAAGTAAATGAAGAAACAAATTTGAAAGAGTCGGTAAAAACGATTTCCTCTTTTTCAATAGACTTCCATTATATATCTTCTTAAGGAAAATAAGGTTGGCCTTTTGAGGAGACCCTGACCTCTAAAACATCATTTAGGAAGCTAATAAGAAAAATGGGTAGGTTTTGGTCAATCTATAAAGTTCAATGTGGTGTAAATAACTGAAGTATGAGTTTCCCTTTTATATATTGAGGTGAGGGGTAGTTTGAGAATTTATCTGAACATTAAAATATAATAAGTCTATTCTATAAACAAAGACATAAAAATTTATTAGAAATGTATAAAGGATGAATTTTCAGACAATATTTTATCATAATTTTCCATGTTCAATATTTTTTAATTTCCTAAATAACATAATAAAATATTAATTCCATAAAATATCATTATTTTCAAATTTTATATTATTCATTACCATGACATTAAAAACAAATTTAAAGAAACTAAAAATTGAAATAACAATTTGGTTATATCCTAAAAATGTAAATATAATATAGTAATATTATTTATCACATTAATTATATCATATCATATTTATTTTAAATTTTTTAAAATCATTTATTTTATATTTCAATTAATTAAATAATTAATGTGTCAGGGTTGTGCAGGCATTAAGGGTAATTATTTATTCAATAAAAATAAAAAAAATTACATGATGAGGATATATATTTTATATTTAAATATATTATTTATAGTAAAAAAAATATTTTATTCAACACCATATTAAAAATATAACACTTATTAAAACTAATATTTTGACATGATGGTCTTTTCATTATATAAAATCATAAAATAGTTATAATCATATACATGATACCCAAAATGGACATACATTAAACTCTTGGATGATCTTGGTATAGTTATAATTCTACAATATGATTTACGTATTTTTTTTGTTAATTTATTGGTTCTAATCATTTCAATTTTAGAGTTTTCGAAATCATTTTACTAATATTTGTTCTCCTTGAACATGCACCACGCCAGTATTGCGTAATCATTAAAGACAATTATTTTATATAATCAATAATTATAAATAAATTATTATAATAAAATATTTATGCTCAATATAACCATTTATATTTGTTCATTGTGTATATTTACTCATATCCATTTCAATACAACTTATTTAATTTGTTAATTTTACTTTTCTTGCTTTATATAGTCATTACACAATCAATTGAATAATATTCGTGTTATATAACTCAAAACATTGAGATTATCAATCTAAATAATAATTTATAGATTATATCTTATTCAATTTTTATGAAAATAAATTATACCTCTTAATTATTCTCTCTATGACAACGAATTTGAATTTTCCAATGTCATAGAAGCTCTACGTCAACATTGAAATTAATTTTCATATTTCTCATGATATAAATTATATATTACATGTTATGAAATATTTTTGTATGATATATATATATTATAATATCATTCATCTTTCCTTATATATACTTAATATTTTTTTAAATTATAATTATTTCTTGAAAATATCACAAAATATAAAAAAATTTAAAAGAACTATATTTAAATTATTTACCAAAAAGTTATCATTTTAAGAAAATTCACAAAAGTTTACCATATAATAATTTTTATATGATTATTTCAAAAAATAAATTTATTTTTTCATATAATTTTTACAAAATTTTAACAAATTAATTATATTTATTTCTTTATAGAAAGAAATAAAAACCTTTATGAAGAAAACATATTATGGAGGAATTGAATTAATTAAATAAAAATTAGGTGTTTATTTCCTAATCAATAATAAATTGTTTTTTTTTGAATTTTATTTATATATATAATTAATAAAATAGTTAATCACATTTACTCATCCCAATTTAACAGGAAGGTTATCACCTTCATGTTAAAATAATAATATTTAATAGTATGTCATTGTTCATTTAAACCTGGTGTTGCATGAACCACAAGATATAAATTAAATTTATATATTCTAAAATATTATTTTTTCATAACCTTTGCACCTTCAATAAATCACATCCTAAATATTTTAAATTACACATAAAAAAATATAGGGTTTACATTTGAAAATTACTTTGTGGAAATCCCACATCATAAAAAGGGTCAATAAAACATCCATTTTAAATGAAATAAGGGGAAATGTAATGGTTATCTATAATAACACATATTAAGATTCCATATAGGATAAAATAAGTTAAAACATGGATATTGAAGTGAAAAAAACTATCAAAGACATATGGAGAGTGATACAGAACATGGTCAGGAGAAATTTAACCATCACAAAACCAGATATATGTGATCCGTTAAAAGACCATTGATTTCCTAGTAGTAAAAGAAAACATATAATGATATTGTTCCTAAATACATTTTCCAGACTTGGGAGATAATTTTTGTATCTATCTAATGAAATCAAGAAAATAAATGTACTTAATTTCATTCAACATCATTTGTATAATCACATACTTTGTTTTATCTTTGATCTATTTCCAATTAATATCTTACACCAAGAGATGGATATTTAAGAAGAATTTTTTAATGCCTAAATTTTTTTAATTAATCATAAGGTTTAAAAGTCATTACTTTATCCTCTAAATATTTATCATAAACAAAATTTTTATCATAGTTTATTCAGTATGATAAATCATACATTAACCTCAAGCAACAATATCAAATGATAAACTTAATTAATTATATATGTTGTTAACATTAAGACTCATCCAAAGAAAAAAATAAAAAAATTAAGAATAAGGCCAAAAAATATTCCAAGATCAACATATTATTAATCCACCATATAGTGGCTCTTAATATAAAATTCAATTAACATGGTATTATATTATCATAAGACATGGTAATGAAATGAATCACCATAAACCCTTAATGAAAACATGCAAGCTTTCAAGAATTAATTATCTCTCAATTTCTTGAATTCAAAAAATAAAGTAAACTCCATCCTAAATCAAATAAACTGATATTTTCAAGGTCACCAATAGTATCCCATAATCATCAATTTATAATTATTATATAAAAATCATAGTATATTTAGGGCTATATTACCCAAATACTGAGTTTTATAAAAGATAAATTTTCCATAGAATCACTTCTCTAGGTTATCGATATTATTAATCCCATGCTTCTATGTCCTTAAAGAACAAGTAAAACAATAAAAACCATATACACGTAATAATTATTATAACCATATTTTCATTGATAATTTACTACTATTATTCTTGAATAAAATCACACTAATAATTCCACTAAATTCTTAAACCATTAACAATGACTTATCATCTTATTACTTAATACCCACTTTGTTTCATATACCAATTGTAGTCTCTTTATCATCACCAATATGACCAATACTCATAAAAAATTGTTGATTATATTCATGATATTTACTCACGAGAAAAAATATTTCTATAATTCTCATAATTCTAATATTTAATACACTATACACTCTTGAATACCTTAGGCAGACCATTATTCTAATCTATAATGTTTACAAAACATTTCATTTTTCAAAAAAAATTATTTTTTTGTGTACTTATTTTCCACTCCCAAAACATATTTCTATTCCTCTTAAACATTAAATTGGGTGTTTCTTCTCACTTTCTAGATATATATGAAACTACATCTTGTTTCCTTTATGATCTCCACTGTAACACCTCGATATTTTGTGAAGTATTTTCTTGAGTTAATTTAATCTATTTGATAATTTTCATTTCACATGGAACTCATTATAACTTGTCTTATTTGAAATAACCAATTTATCATTTCTTTAAATGAAACACCATGTTGATGTTTTTCTACAAAAAAAACACTCAAATTGTCTTGAGGTATATGAAACACTATTCGTGGCTTCTGTTACACATAATTTTGAGTTCTTTCGATAGCTTGTGTTCTACACAAGGCCATGTTTTATCATACAATAGTATATTATTAAAATACTATTTTTTAATATAATAAGATATAACCTAGCAAATTAATTTGAATTTATTTTTATTATTAATTAATTTATAAAAATATATGGCTTATAATATGAATTAATCGGTTAACAAATAATTAAAATGAAAATATATAGAAAGGAAAAAATTTATATTTTTATATTCCCAAAGTCATTTTATATTAATAAATTAAATAAATTATTAATTATCAATTATATTAATTAAATATATTTTTTTATATTCAATAAATTATTTTTGATATTTATCCAATAGATTTTATAGGCATAAGATAAGTACCAACCCAATTATATGCACAAAAACTAATATTTTTTAAAAGGATAATGTTTTAATATTTTAATGGAGAACCCATTTTAAATCCAATTTTGACACTATTATATATTTTATTTGAAAAAATAAACTTATTATTTTAAATAAAAATATAAAACTTTAATTTTGTTTAATTTTTGGTATTTTGATAATAAGTTTTGTGTTTTGATGAATAGTAGAAAAAATAGTAAATTTTAATTGAAAACAACTTTTTTCATCGAAATAATCTTAAGTGTTAAATTATATTTCTTTATTGTTTTTAAGTAAAATTCAGTAATATTATGATCAGTTAATATAATTTATGTAATTTTAATCAATTTGAAATTGAATTTATATATAAAAAACATTTCATTCTTTTGCTTGTTTTAACTTTAATAAGATGTTTTCTCACCCCCGTCAATGAGATTAATTTTAAATTAATTAATAAAACATTTATATTTTGTGTTTTGAAAAATGGAGTGCATATATGTAAATATAGGTTCCAAATTATTTAAATAGGTTAATTTAATTTTTGGTTAATTTCAATTGTATCTCTTATTATTTATTATTCAAATGGTAAATGGTAAATTGGGTAATTAAGGGGAAAAATAATATTATAAATTTAAAAAAATTACACTAACACATGTCCTAATTTCATTGTATGAGTGATTTTCGACCAAAATCATCCTTGGTACAAAATAATATTCTTTTTAAGCCACTTGTATAGGAGTAAGACAATTATTATATTTTATGTAAATAAAAGTTAAAGATAACATACTCATATTTTCTATAACAATATCATTATTAATATGGGATTGTACAAAAGATAAATGTGACTATAAATTGTAATTTTAAATAAAAAAATTTATTCTTTATCATAGTAATTTATTTTTAAATTTTAGTAAATATATAAATACTTTATGGGACTCTACAAATATGATTCAATAATTTTTTAATTAGTGGAAATGCCAAAAAATGATATCAAAAATATTAAAATAAATATAATTTTATATATTTAATTCCATACACAAATTTTATGGATTAATATTACATGTTAGGGATGATTTAATATAATTTTTTTGGAGATAACATGTTTTGTGATATTTATAAAAATATAAAAAATGAATAGTGTCAAAATTTAAGAGATTGGACTCCTAGTTAATGAGAATGTAAGAGGCACTATTTTGCGAGGTTTCCCCATATTTTTGTTAGTCTTATGCTCTTTGGGTTGGCTTGAATTATCCTCTCTACACTCGTCCTTGGTGATTTTTTGGTTTGTAGATTCTTTTCTAATGGCGGAATCGACGACCTCGTGGGCTCGACTATCTCAGAAAAGTGCATCATTTGTCGGCATGTCCTTGAACTTCCTCCTTGCTGATTAGGTTTTAATTTAGTGTTTCAGTGTATATCTAGTGTTCAAGACCCATCCTCTATTGTCGGAGGGTTTTTCATCGTTTTTAGTTAGTCGATAGTGCGTGTGGTGGTTTTCTTTGGTCTTCACAAGAGATTCTGATATCGGTGACGAGATCCGCTGATTCGTCTTGCATTGGATTCGTGAAGGGTTTCTTTTGCACCAGTTTTTATATTCCTCATTTTTTTACTAGAGGATCGTTTGTTTTGAGTGGAAGATGATGAAAGATCTATATATAGCTCACATCATGGTGTCTGGTTCTCTATGGTGTCGTTTGGTCTCTAATTTTGTGTCATAGTGATGATTTTTTTTTTCCATTTACAGATTCAGTTCATATCAGTGGAAAGTCTAGGAAGTGGAGGGATTTCAGCTGTCATGTGCCACTGTGGATATTTACTCATGGATTTATTCATTCGAGTTTTATTTGTCTTTTAAATCTAGATAATTAAAATAGATTTATATTTTTTTTTCTGATGTTTGATGCTAAAATTGAGTGTTGTAGGTGGTGGAGCTATTGCTTGGCAATGGAGGTTCCATGGTTCCCTGGTTTTCTTTGGAGTGAGGACATATATGATTTTCATTATTTTTTGGTCGAGATAAATTGAAAGTTTTGGAAAGATAGAATTATGATATAATAGAATTAATTCCCTATGTAACCGTGGGATATTGTTGGATCTGCAGCATACCTCAAGAGGATATGGGGTCTGAAACAGTTGAGAACGTTTTATCTTTTTTGCATTTGATTGTTTGTATTTTGGATGATGGATTGGTCCAAAATTTCTATAGGAAATGCTTTAGAAGATAATTTAGAGCAGGTAGATTCCAAAATTCATGACTTTTCATATTCAAAAGATTGATATGGTTTGACCTAGCCATCAGTACCAGGCCCATGCATTTTTTTGCATGGGACAACTAGTTGAGTAGTCATGCGCTGAGGGAGGCTTTCCATAATGATGTTAATGCTAGTGAGGGGAATTTATAGTTGTTTTGTCTTGGGACTAAATTATTTTATTTCTTTATTTATTTTAATCCAATTAAGGTTTCCCCCTTTATCCTTAAAAGGGGGTTTATCCAAAATAAATAAAAATTTAGGCCTTCAAGCCATTCAGTTAGTAAAAATTGACAATGATGATATTTTATGAAATTAATATTTTCTTAAATTATTTAAAAATCATAAAATTGTTAAATAAGGAAACATTGGTGCTATATGGTCTAAAATATCATAAATTTACCATTTATTCTCCAATTTATACATTATATGTAAAAATTATATTCTCTAAACATTTAAGACTTTGATAGCATAGTTACCACTAAAATAGGTGAACTAAGGGTTAATAAAAAAAGATAATGTTTAAAAATACATCCAAAAATGAATACAATTTTTTGGTTGATGATATTAAAACATTATATCATCTTATAATTGAATCCATTTACATTTGGAAGTATTTAAATTTATATTTAATTTATTATAAATTAATATTTTTTGAAATTCCAAAAGTGCCCCTCACATCAATTATAAAAGGGAACATCCTACCTCAATTATACACATTTCATTGAGACTTAAAGATCATACATAATCTACCAATATCCCTTTTAAAAATCCTTATACACCTTATATAGGTTATTTTATTCCCAAAGGATTGACTCTATAGTCCTTTATAGATGATATAAAGGAGTTGTTCTAAAGAAGATGTAATATCTCTAACCGGTAATTCTCTTTTTCTACTCTTCTGTATCTCTTGTAAATCTATGTTATATATCATAAAATAATATCATAAGAATCCTAAATATGATTAAATTTTATTATGACTATGAAAACACCATTATAAATCCCCATTCCTATAAAAAAATGAATGTATCGCTTGTCTGTACGTCCGACTTATTGTCTCCATGTAGCGATACAATTCATTTTCAATCACCATATTTCATGAATGAGAATTATGATGGGTTCAATATTTATATATGATATTTTTTATGTAATTAAATTTTTTTAATGATAATATCATTTCAACCTTTTCCCATCCATCTAATATATTTGGAAAATGATAGTGTCGCTCGTGTGTACATATGGCTTACCATCTCCACAATGCGATATGATTCGTTATTCACCTATATTTCACATGGAAGGTAATAAAATTGAATTTTATGAATATATATATGTTATATATGAAATAAAAATTATTATTTAATGACAATATATCATATATTTTCCGTTATTTTAATTGATCAAGAAAATGAAAACAACATTCATGCATACATACGACATACTGTTTTCATGAATGATGTATTTTATTTTATATCTTAAACATTTAAGAATCACTAAGAATAAATATATATTGAATATATATATATATATATATGATATTTATATCATTATTATCATTTTTAATTGAATAAATCAGGATCAATTTATGAGGACAATGGATAAAAAGTTAAAAACATGAATGAAAAACAAAGCTGATATTACCCGAAGCGTAACATTAACAATGAATTATTAATAAATGGGTAATATTAAGTTGTATGTAAATCATATTTAGAATATATATATATATATATATATATATGAATATTATTCTATGGTATATTCATAATGAAATTATATTTATTATACTGGATGTTTTAACGTGTGTGAAAGAAGTCAAAACTTACGATAAGGGATTTATGTCTCACTTTTATTTTTGAGGGACACATGCCTTATACACTATTTGTTTCATATACATGGTGTGTATACATCAATTTAATTTATTTTATGATAATTATCAAGCATATTATGGTACTTTCATATCCATATAATTTTATTTATTTCATGGGGAATATGATTCTATTTATTATAAAGAATTTAGTATTTATTTCACAATATCATCTTTATTTGGGATTGATTTGTTTTAAGTCTCTATTGGTGAATATTTATCTACGATGTACATGTTTTATAAAACTATTCTGATTTTTTTTTTAAAATTC
Organism: Viscum album; assembly: GCA_963277665.1. Taxonomy (NCBI): domain Eukaryota; kingdom Viridiplantae; phylum Streptophyta; class Magnoliopsida; order Santalales; family Viscaceae; genus Viscum; species Viscum album. The sequence goes on along the minus strand of OY728119.1, from coordinate 1,316,042,279 downwards.
TATTATGGATGTTTGAAGTATTTTCAACCAATTTTTCACATTCTAATACTCGATTTTGATGGAATATTTTTTTTCATTTCCAAATGATGTACTTTGTGACTTTTCTCGCAAAAGAATGAAAATATATATTTTTTAACTTATACGGAATGAATGGTTTTTTCCACTAAAATGATTTAGTAACAAATTTTATCTTCTAATAAAATTTTACAGGGTAATTTTCAAATAAAACTTTTCTTTTAACATTATGTTTCATTTTAAGAAATTAAAATTCTTCCAAAGAAGAAATGATATTTTTCATAAGAATTGTTTTCAAGTGATATCTCAAAATTATTTTCCACCTCAGATAAAATTATTAGATATTAATTATGTTTTATTGGGGATATTATTCTATGTTAAAATTCTATTTCTTTATATTAATTGATTATGTTTATGATGAAATGATATTTATGAAACCAATTTTTCTCATTGGGTTATGTTATGATGTTTATAAAAGATATTTCATTCCATAATTTCTGATATGATAAATGATTTATTTTTTTAAGGAAAAAATATGTATGGTTTTTATTATGTGATGGTTCAGAAATATATATCCCACCAATGCATTGGGTAAAGATTTATATCTCATGAGATAGACATTGTATTAAGGGGGAGTGAACTCAGTTCAGTAAAGGACTTTGAGAAACACATGTTTCCAATTTTATAAAGTGTGAATTTTGGATGAAAAAAAGATCCTTGTTTTTTAATGTTATTCCTTGTGATTTTAAATCAATGGATAGATAAAATTTTTATATCATTGAATACTACACAATACCATCCTATGTGATAGAGATATAGATATTCCTTGGAATAAATTGATACTACCAGAGTTTTGTGGGAAACTTATCATGATTATCAAATCCACTAAAAAAGTGGACACAGAAGGGGTGATGTTCATTTTGGCAGGATAATGTGAGGAATACTTTAGGTAGATCAAGAGAATAGTCACTATATATGTAGTTACACTAACCTTTAATGGACAAGTGTTTGTGAGATATGGTGTTTCTTTCTCGAAATATTTGGGATTCATTCTTGTGTATAACGTGAATGTAACATCATATTATTCAGGTCAATTAAGTAATCATGATAAGAACATCCAAAACAATGATTTGGATCCAATAGAAGTAGTCTTTCATTTAAAACTTTTTGACACCATCTTTATGTTGAGAATTATGATATTTATAATGACTATTAGAGCTTAATGTACATATTTTTACAAAAAGTGTAGAACATTCACCAAAGAAGGTAGTCGCCGTTGACAAAATATTATGGCTTGTCAATACATTACCACCTTAGGAAGGAGATCTAGGATGATGATTCCTAGAGTAGAAAGAATAATTCTATATTATCCATGAAGAGTATTGAAAAATACTCAGTACTTATAGATTTACTATAGATTAATTTTGAAATCATAATAGAAGGATAAGAATCATATAATTCACAAATTATTTCTCAAATATCCATTCACATGAAGATAAAAGAAGCCCATAAATATAAAACCATAGCTATAGAAAAAAGGTAGTTGGTATTCCATAGTTTAGATTTTATAATGATGGGGTTATAATTTTATTATCTAGGATATTTTTTCCACTGAAACCAGAACTAAAGACAGAACATTTAGATGATGATCATCAGTCATCCTTCTTAATTCATGCAAGAAACACGAAGACATATAGAGACATAATAGAAAAATTATAGTGGGATAACATGAAGATGGAAATCAAATAATACACATCTCAATACTTGGTATGCCATAAATTTATGGTTGAATGAAAAAAGACAAATGGTTTTTTGGAATAATTACCCATAATAATATTTAAATGGGAAGACGTTTTCAGGTATTTTATTATGGGACTCCCCATGATATCAAAAGTCCCTAATTCCACTGCAGTTATAGTTGATCACCTTAAAAATTCAGTGAATTTTATTTATATTAATGAGGATTTATCTATTGAACAAATATATGATGTATATATATTTATAAAAAATAAGTGTTCAAACTACACTGGGTTTAACTATCCATCATATCTGATCAAGATCTATGTTTTATCATGAGGTTCTATATTAGTATTCACATGGAATTGGATAAGGAGTTGAGTTTCAGTACTTTTTATCACCCTTAGATGGATGTCCAGTCAGGGAGGATCGTACAAACTCTAGAAAATATGGATAGTTATTTTTTGATTAAATTCCAATTATATAGGGGTCAACACCTCCCTTTAGTAGATTTTTCATATAACATTAGTTTCTATCCTGTCATTTGGATGGAACCATATGAGGCTCTATATGGGAATACATGTAAGATACCATCATGTTGGGATAAATTTAGAGTGAGGATGAGGATAGGTTCTGACCATATCAATGAATTTATAGGGAATGATTGAAACATTCAGTAACCCATTAAAGAAGTAAAAATTCATTATAAGATTTACAAATATAACTGTTTGTGAGATCGAGAGTTTAATGTTGGTGGAATGGGGTTTTTTCATATATGTCCTGGAAACACATTATGATATTTGGTATGAACGTGAAGATGAAACCTAGGTAAATAGATCCAATAAAGATACTCGATAATGTAATGGATATAGATGATTTTTTAGAACTCATGTAACACCCCAAAATGAACCGCTGAGTCTAAGTTGGGGGGTGCCACATGATATCATGCGCACCCCCCTACATGAAAGAGGATGAGGACTAGCAACACAGGTCTACAAAACACACTAGGGGAACTATTCCCTATGTACTAGGTGAAAATCATTGTATATAAATAAAGTAAAAATAATAATCAATAAAATATAAATAATATAATTACCATCAGAGTAGAAATAATACCAATAATACGCATCGATGAAATATCAACATGGAATGTCGGTAAATAAAACCAAACAATACAAAGGATCTGATGTATGATGTAATTAGTATATTAAAATATTAGACATCCATCTATCCATGTACACATCATCCTGTTAACCATCTCAACCATACACCACATAATTTTCCCTTCATTGGATCCCTAAGAATAAAATATATAGGCATAATAAAATTATCGAGTATGGTGTGAGTACAAAACTGAGTAGTACAACACTAACAACCCTTACAATTAGTGAATAATAAATAAGTGTGAATGACATATCATCCTCATTTATAATACATCCCTCTTAGGATATATTATACTATGGTCCACTTTAATGATTATATGAAGAAGAAAAAAGAACTAGACATATGATATAAGATAAAAATTACAGATCAAACATCATTCAATGTACAAGAGTGTCACCATCCAGAAAATTCATATGAAACTAAGAAAATATAATATCAAAGCTACACACACATACCACATATGATTATACATTAGACACTAGTTTCTTATGGCTATACAAACATGCCAATAATCATTTAAATTAACTCTATAAGACATGTTCTAAAGTCAATGGATTACTACCATAGGTATAGCAATGATGATCATGGAGTGGGTCACTATCTATCTATAGAATGACCACTAGATCGTAGAACTATTCATAGTTTGAAAATTTTAGATCTATTGAATTGAAATAGAAGAAGAACTACACCCAATAGTCTATGAATGATTTAATTTCCATGAATAATCTTCTATAGAAAATACTCTTGATCCAAGTACTAAAAAAGTCAGATCCATAAACTGAAATTCTGATTCTATAAACTATTATTAAAAACTATTTTATATCATGAAAAAACCAATAAACATAAAAAATAAATTAAATGTATTTTTTAGTATCAAATGGGGTATTTAGAATGTGAGAGGAGAGACCAAAATCATCATGTGAGATAATAGAGATTATAACATAATTAAAGTAGATAGATGATACAATATAAGGAATATGGGTCATTAAATATAATGGAATTGAATTCATTCATATCGTGAATTATTTGGAAAACCGATAGACCAAAAAAATGTGATTCCTCAATATAAAATCACAAAGCCCAATAATGTTAGTTATCAATTTGAAATATTAAATACAGATTCATGGATTATTCCCAAAATTAAATCATTCCATGAATTTCTATTCATAGATTAAAATCACTCATATAGACAAAATTTCTATCCTTTAATCCATTTCCTTCTCTTAACACCCAAAACAAGGATCAAAATGATTAATTATACCCTTAAGATGAAAAAAATTATAAGGGGAATAAAATGATACTGGGGATGTTAAAAATATTCACCTTTAATGACTTATCATATTCATGAAGTGTCCCGAGAGGTCTACTAAAACAAATTTGGCTACAACACATAAATTTGTGCCACTTAATCCCACATTTATTTCTAAAAACACCTCTTCTACCACATGACCTAAACAATTGGAACTATATTTCCTTAAATTAATAAATTTACATTATTCCATTGTCCAAGAAGGTCATTCCATATGGTATGAATCCTAATACAACTCAAAATCATTATAGTTGAGAAAAAGAACATTATTTGGATCATAAATCTAAATCAATGTCACATGGAATACATTGTTCATAGTTTTATACCTTTTAGGAAGATCAAACAGATATAAAACCATCCTAATGCTTCATAAGATCTTAAATATTCAACATTGCAAGGTGCCAACTTTCCTTACCTCTAGAGGCACATATGAATCAACCAAGGGGACACCCATAAAAACCCATGTCACCCAATGAAAACATATAGGGTCGTATCTTTTTGTTTACAACTACCTATTATGAGCCATAACCAGTCATTTTTTGAATCAAATTCACCCATTCAAAGGATTTATGTACCATAGATAGACCAAAAATTAATGATTTCCCTATCTCATGGATATATAGAGGTGAAAAATAAGGACACCAATATATATCCTCAAACAGATCCATTTGAATTGATACTGGAAGATGTTACCATATGTGACTTATAACAAGTCCAAGTTTTCATTTAAAATACCTCAAAAATATATAATACTTGATTGATGTATATACTTTAAAATGTGGATTTTTCATTCTGAATTATTATTGGTTTGAGGATTAATGGCCACATTAGGAATCAACTGGGTACCCCTCACCGTCCATAAACCGTTCTAAAATAATATGTGAACCAATAATTCCTTTCAAATATTATTCTCAAAGGAAGTTCAAAAAGTTATAAATTCTCTCGAACAAAAGGATTTCCTTTCTCATCAACTGATTTCATGGATTTGATCATTATAAAATGAGAAAACCTAGTAATCCAACCCAATACCCCTGAAACTACATCTTTTCCTATCAATGTCTTGGGAAACCCTACAACGAAGTCCATGTAGAGATCATCCTACTTTCATAAAGGTACTATATGAGGTCGTAGTAAACCATCGGGTCTATAATTTTCAGCATTGAATATATGACATGTAAAAAAATGAGATAAAAACCATCAATTTCTCTCTTCATGTTGGGAAATAACAATTTTTTCTTGACATCATGATATATCTTGGTCATCCCTAATTGAACAATCCACTAATAATCATGACAGTCTACCATCAACTCCTCTCTCATGAAAGATGGAACCATCATCCAACCATGAACTAGGAGCACTCTATGTGTTTTTAAATCCCATCTTTAAAGATAACAACCATATTCAATACTCCAAAGCATCATCCTATAGTATGAATCAAGATCCTGACTATACATTACTCATTCTGTCAATGAGTATGTTATTAATATGGCAGTACAAATTGCAACTACTCAATCCTAAACTATTCCCGTCTTCTGGTCTGCTAATAAATCCACGATTTTCCTTCAGGATTATAACATATGTTCGACCAATTCCATCAATTGTTTCTCAATAAATCTAAAACAAAATTATATTTTCTATTAGAATATTCTATGTTAATGTCAAATGATTAATAATACTCTATCCAGAACCTATGAAAAATATTTATGTTATAATGGGAGAAGATGTACCAAAGACTATTGCGGTCCATATATATGAAAATTATCCCACCAAAGAGGCATTGATGATAACATTTCTAAGCATGGTCAACCTGCACTAAATGTATGACAGGAGTATGTTAGATGAACTCGTGGGGTCATATCTAAAATGTCTCGTAAGAAACTACACTATCACCCTTTATCAGAATCGTTCCCAAGCCAATTCCAGACACATCATATTACATAGAATATCAATTTATAAGCTCAATAAGAATCAGAATCAATGATAATTTCAACCTCCTTTTTATATATAACAGGAATTACATACACTAATATTTCTATTAGAACTCTAACCCCTTCTTGGTGAGTTCATTCATGGATGCTTTTAGGTAGGAGAAATCTTGAATAAATCTCATGTAATACTAATTCATGCTAACACCACTATGACTCTCAAACACATTCCTCATCCAAACTGAAGACATAACTACATCAAACTTATATGGGTTTGTTAATATCCTTACTTATGATACCTTTTTCCCAATAATGTTCACCTCCTATTTCAAAAAGCGACACTATGAGTACTTAGTATAAAGGTAATGTCCCAAAAGAGTACTCAACATAGTATTTTTGGGTGTCTAAAATGTGATTATTAAATATTATGATATATAAGGATTTAATCAATGAAAAAATAATGAATAAATCCATATTTGGGATAAAAATCATTTCATGGTATACGTGAATACATTTGAATCATTTATCATCCCTAAAGGCATAATGAGATACTCATACTAACTGTACATTCTCTTATATGCTGTCTTTGGGATGTATTCCTCTCTAAACTGAAGATGATGGTACCTATAATATAGATTAATATTAGAGAACCAATTAGATCCATTCAAAAAATAAAAAAAGTAACATATTATTGCCAACATGTACCTATTTTTCATTATGATCATATTGAGCTCCCAGTTGTTGAAACAAATATTAATACTATCATCCACCTTGTTGGTGAAAAACATAGGAGCACGATAAGGAGAGGTGTTCGGTTTGATGGATCCTTTGTCTTCAAGATTATATAGGTTTATTGTGTTCTCTTTTCACTTGGTTAGTTCCATATGATATCTTGGAATAAATATATGATATATTCTAGATAATATCTTTACATCAAATAGAACTACCTTGAATTGATGTGACCCTAATAAGTAAAATGGAAGGACATCATAGTACCTATCTACCACTAGAGAGTAATTGGAATGTGTCACCACCTGATCTACTATGAGGATAATACAATACACCTATGACAAAAAAATCTCTCTAAAAAGGATTTGTTCCAACTCTGTACGAATTAACATTTGATTCATAAGTCTTTAAAAATATCCCCTTAGGTGATGAAAAGTAAATCACCCATGAAAATAATTGATGTAACTTTTAAATTCCAAAGATAACATAAAAACAATTCATATCCATAATTTTGAAGCTCCAAACATGTGAAAATCTATCCAACACCATCTAATATTCATAACGCATATGAATATGATATTCTTTCTTTCTTAGGGTGTATTGATGGACAACATCTCAAATGAGAATTTAACTTTTAAATACAACCCATAAACTACTTATGATGATATGAAATAATTAGTTGTTTCTATGTAAAATAATGAAATACATAGAGTATAATAAATAAAGACCACAAGTTTTACTTTGGAAGGTCTCTCTCTACTATTTAATGTAGCTTCGATAACTGCATAAGACCTACTAGCCACTAATCGATGATGCCCTATAGGCTCATGATCCACCTAGTTCATTGACCCTTAATGGGTATTCACCTACTACTAAGGAATTATATATAACATAGATGAGCCCATCCACAAATCCCTATCAGAGAACAGATTTAGATGTCCTATAATACCACATTAGGAACACTTCTAAAGGGAAAATGTATATTCCTTGATAACATGTACCTTACTAAAATAGGGTTAGAATATAATAGAGTCTCTAACAATAGATGGGGTCATGAAATATCATATCTACTCTAACTTTTGACAAACACCCTTGGAACCATCCTCTGAATTTCAGTTCTTCCACGAAAAATGAAAAATTGGGAAAGTAAATGGGAAAGAACATGCCCATCCCAAAGTAGAAAGAAGAAGACCAGAAGCCTTATCCTCATAAATCCCATTCTCTATCATCATTTCCTTGTGAATAACTACAAAAAAGTTCACCATATTGAAGATCCTAAATTTTATCTTTATCTCTAGTTGAAGGCTTATAATAAACATCCAATATTAATACACATCTCCCCCCCATAAGTGGTGAAATGTGGATCAAATATATGAAGCATTCCAAATAGGAACTCACTATATTCGACCCTTTCTAGAGCTCTGTTAACTACTTATCATGTTCTAGAATCTTTTAATCTATAAGAATTCATTGAATAATAGTCCTATAATTTTCTCCCAACTCATACCTTCCCATCTACTAGCCTATAGCATGACATCCTACCATTTTTCATCTACTCCTTGAAGCATAACGTATGCATGATTAAACTTCCAATCATCTGGGGTATCTACCAATTTGAATATCCTTTAAATAAAACTTATCAAATCCTCCATTTCCTTAGTTTCTTTGGTTCCCTAAAAGGGAGTGTTGTCATGGATTTAAAATTCATCTGTAGATTCAACCATAATCAGCCCCTATGGGATCCTCTTCACTAAATTGGTTCCATTCAAAAGTGTTCGAGTTAGATATGATTTATTACATGATATAATAGAGTAATAAGGATACATTCAAAGTCATATCATCCTATATATATTTTAGTGATATTTTTTAATCTATTAATATATGGGGAAATATTTATTAAAAATAAATATAGAAATTTATATCAGTTAAATGGATTAAAAAAAATTACTAGAATTAGAAGATCATTAAATGTTCATGGGAACACACGTGGTTTTAAAAAAATGTTCATCCTAATAAGATACCCAAAAGTAAAAGGTATAATACCCTAAATACAACCTAATACCCATTCCAAGCCTCCAGTACTTGCACATTACTCACAGTCTCAAATATACAATCAAGAACCTAATGCAATATCTCAAATAAAAAATTCATGAAATAATGCACCAAAGAACATATCATAATTTCACCATGGATATAATTATTTGGGATCTATATAATTAAAACAAAATTATATATGGAATGTGATCATATTCTCCCAACATGATCCACGAATATATACTGATTTCCAAAAAATCAATACATCATCATCAGGTGCATCACCCAAGGTGAATTTAATCAATAATAACATAAAAAATCACAACTCTATAATTTATAAAATCTCAATAGTAAATTATAATTTGTTTTCTAGAAACTAAAATAGATCCCATGCTTTTGTCTGAACCATCCTATAACTTTTTTACCCTATAAAATGTTATGGAAAAAAGAAGAAACAAGTTTGTCAACTAGGTACCTCTAATGTTTTATTATAACACCGTGACCCGAACCACTATTTTTTAGTGGAGGTTGACATGTGGCCTCATGTGTGACAGCCCATATACAAGAGGATGATGACTAGTAATGAGGGCCTATTTAATGGTGTTCAGAGACTATTACCTTAGTACCAGTTGAATACTAGAGTATATAAATAGAGAGATAGAAATAATCAATAAATAATGAATAAAACAATAACTACCATACTAGATTAAAATACAGTAAAACTCGTCCAATGATATACCAATATGAAATGTTAGTTAAATAAACCAAAACTAAACAACGGATCTAATTCATGAGAAAATAAATAAATATTAATAACAAACATCCATACAATGGTTCATCTAGCTATGTACACATACTCATACTATCAATTCCAACCATCCACCATATAGATTAAACCTTCATAAGACCCTTCACCATGAAATATACAAGAATATCAAAATACCCAAGTAGGGTGTGAGTAAAAGACATATTAGGGCACAATAATTGGCCATCAACATCAGTGCATAAGATATACCAGTGCATTTCATGAACATAAATAGGGAACACCAAAAACAACAATATATCATATAGGTTTAAAACATATTATATGTCCTCAGTGACCGACTCAACCTTCATTGGATGCATACTGAAAATAACTATAGTCATACGCCTGACACATAACCACTTTAGTGAGGTATAATACAAATCATTGGTAACAAATATCTTCTATAAAGGATATTCCAATGCATGTTGACCTAACTCCTAAAACATCCCTCTTGGGGGATATTCTACTTGGCTAAACATGCATTCTCACCTGCCAAATATATAAGAACTACACATAAGATACATTTTTAAAATGAAATATTAAACATACATTCAGGTCTAGAAGTATCATTATCAAAAAAAATTTATATATGAAAGAAAAACAAGCACCAATCAAGGACACAGACACACACACCTCATGTGATCATGAACCAAACAATGGTTTCTAATATACGCACTTGAACACCGAAAATCATATAAATAAACCATAAAATACATGTGATAATATCATGTGATTCCTAAGTTAAGGGAAACAAAGACAATCAATGAAAGGGTAACCATACAAACTTATAATCACCACCATATTCTAGAGAATTCCCTGTTGGAAAAATTTACAACTATAGGTAAGAGGTTTATGAGGAATGAAAACCAAAAGTTCTGGACAGGTACAAAATTATAAAAAAGAACCTTTAGAGAAAATGGTCTTGTTAAAATATTTGTTTAGGAGAAAAACCCTTTAATATATTTTTTTATTCTATCAACAATTAAAAAAATACCCATTAGGCCAAGAAAAACCCCTTAGATCTTAGTAATATTTTTATGGGGAAATTGATTTTTGGCCAATGAGAAGAGTATTTTATCGATCTTGATCAAATAATTTCATACCAGATTGGATGGGAAGGGTCAAAGGAGCATTCAAGCATCCAATAGAGTAGTTGAAATGGAAGAGAAGATAAATAAATAAACATTAAAGATAATATGGTATAGAGCACCCAAAACAGAGGTAAATGAGAAAATAGATGTGTGTTCGGTAATTTAATCAACAATAACATGATATATTAAAAGTATGAATTAAATAATCATGTCATGAATTATTAGGAAAACCAATATATAGAAAAATTCATTACCAAATATTAATATCCCAAATACCATTCATGTCTTCAATTTAACTTTGACATCATGAATCAACTTCATGTCTTGAATATAGATTCATGGTATCCAACCAGAAAACATTCACATCATGAATGTCTATTCCATGCATGAACCAATTTTATAACCAATATTTATAAACATTAAAACATGTTATTATCTACAAACCACTAAATAATCCTCAAAAAATTTAATTTCACCCTTAATAAGTGAAAAAACATACATATGTTGTAATGTCCTGGATTTTTTGTAAATTTTGATTAATTATATTGAATTATTTAGAGACATAGAAATCTGACGGAGCATGATTTCGAGGCCCAGAGTGCCTGGAATGATCCATCAATGTTTTTTAAAGGTTTAACTAATGAGTGTAAGAAGTATTCTGGAAAATGTTGGATAAATCTTAAACAGTTTCTTGGATTAGAAACATGAGGGCTCCATTGTGCTTAGGATGGTGGGTTTACCCTAGGTGAGACTTAAGTTCTGCTGGCATGAGCCTCCTATGAGAAAACCCGAAAATGGCATGACCATAAATAAAATAATAAAATATTGTTATTTTATTTTTAAAATGCCTTTAACTCAAAAATATAACTTAGATTAAAAATCTAAGACCACCGCTGAACACTTGAGGGTATGCTTTCTTTAGGTAGATACTAACATTTGTCGGTGCGGTCCACAAGTGAAACTTTGTTTTTGGTCGTAAATAGAATAATTAAGTGACAATTTTTTTATTATAAAATCCTTAACTTTTAAATGATAAGTCAGATTAGAAATTTGAGAAAACTTTTGTGTTTTTTGGGGAGTGTTTCACTTAGGCATATCCAAACCTCAACATGCGCAGGTCAAGGGTGTCTGATATTAATTTTCCAAAAAAATTTCAGGTATGTTCAGTAAACTCTCGAGTGGCATTTTATAACTTTTGAACCGGTTCTCAGATTGGAAATACGAGGGCACTGATGAACTCGGAACACCAATATTCTCTTAAGGAGACCATCACCTCGACCACCGTAGGTTGAGGGTGAATGTTAGTTTTTCTTTTTCTCGTGGTAGAAAATAAAATAAACTACCTTTATTTTATTTTTGAAATTTTATCCTCGCATTTTGTTTTTGGTGGTGGGTACCACCGGAGCTTGATAACTCCCGATTTGAATTCAGTGGGGGGGGGGACCACTCGACCCTTGAACTCCTTCTTTAATGAAGAAGGTGACTCTTGGTTTCTTTTCCAATTAATTACGCCAAAATAAAATTAGTTAATGTTCCAAATATAATTATACTAATAAACATAATTTAATAGGTTGGATCCTCATTTTCTTGAGTTTGGGAATGTGTTGGAAAAGGGAGAATTGGAGAGAGATTTATAGAACATTCTCCAAGAAAGGAGGTCCTCCAATGAAGAATGTCTTCCAAAAATGAAGAACGAGGAGCTGACCTTGGAGCGTAATGTGGTAGCTAGAAACAACTAATCTTTAATGATTTTTCTTCTTCCTTGAGATACCTCCAATGAAAAATCAAGGTAGGGGTTTAAATTTTTTTGATTATTATTTCCCATGGTCTTCTCTTCTAATCTAAGAATGCAGATCAATTCACTAATTAGTTGATATGTTGATGTTTTCTTCTTGTGGTATTAGAAATAATTATTTTTGTTTGATGTAGCCTTTTTATATACATTTAATTTTATTCTATTGATTTTTCATATCCTAAATTCTTGATGATGATGGCCAAATGAACAAGGACATCATCTCGCACATAAAACATTCTCCCCTTTCATTATATTATTCACATGTTCTTCGTGCATTCTTCAACACAGAGTATTTATTAATGCTTGAAACCCAATGTTTTGCTAAGCGTGATATATGGACGTGGATCCCTCGATACAAGGATCACGAATATGGAATCGTTTAATTTTTTGGGGCTTGGAATGAAGCTATAATGGCTCGTGGAAGGAGGCGACCAAATATTTATTGACACTAGAAACACTGAGTTTTGCTGAGCGTGATATATGGATGATGAACCCTAGACACAAGGTTCTTGAATATGCAATCATTTATCATTTTGGGATTGGAACGAATCCATAATTTCTCACAGAAGAAATAAGAGGCTAGAACCCAGTCAGCCATGAGGAAGGTGGGGCGGCGAACGTCTGCTCCACCGGTTTAACAAGAGACTACAACCCATCAATTGTGGTAGATCAGAATATTGGATGGAATCTGGATGACCATGTGGCGGAGTGGTGGCGCGCATCCGCACTACTGATTGAGCAAGAGGATATGGCCACTTGGCCACAATGTAGGCCGAATGCTGTTGGCATCTGGCTGGCCGTGGTGGAGCAGCAACGCGTGACCGTGCCACTGAGAGGAAGACTGGCTGGCCTTCTAGCCAACCAGGACACACTTGGAATTCCGCACATTCCAGTAGCTAAACGGTCCATGAACTATTCGGGAAGACTGGGGGCAGCTCCCCAAGGTGTCGGTCACAGCAGACACTACCTCGGTGGACTGTTAGCCGAGCAGGCCGCACTACAGTGGGTCATGCCGCCAGGCCGCACCAATGGACACGGTCGGGCTATCCCCTGCACAGTAGGGCCAGACCATGGCGCAATGGGCTAGTCCCACCCAGGCCCACGCCATCTGGGCCTGACCCAAATGAGGCATGGTCGACCCAAACCAATTCGGGTCGGCCCAGGCTGGGTCGGACTGTGTCGGTCTGATCGGGTCGGACCAGACCCTGGCCCATCTGGACCTAGTTACGCCTTCATGTCCATAACATGTGAACCGGGCATCTGTTTGATAAACCATATATGGAATCAGAATCCTTGGTTCTAGATGGACTTTTTAGTATACTCCACTTGAGTTTTTGATATGGATGGAGTACTAATGGATTGAATCGGACGCTGAATCCAACAGGGCCCTCGGAGCGGAAATGGTAATAACTTATAGACCGGGAATCCCAGCGATGTTCCATCTATTGTGTTGGGTCCCTTAATACATGAAAAACCTTTGGGATTATTCTTAGTGTGACTTTGGAGTGGTTTAGGTATTACTAATGGATTGGGGAGTGGTTCTCCCAAGCGTGCAACATGCAGAACCCTGTGACTGGCTGAGATCTGACGATAGCTAACCATTACGACTCGGAGTGACTCGACTAGCCCAGTGGGGAGTGCCTCTATGTGACATGGTAGAACCAATGTTGGAAGAGCCTATATGTGAAGTTGTAGACCCATGGTACTCGACAGGAGGAGTACCTCAGAAGGCCATGAGGGGGAGCACCTCTATGTGACGTGGCAGCCCCATGTTAGGCAGTGCCTCTGTGTGACTTGACAGACCCACAGTACTCGATAGGAGAGTACCTAAGTAGTCTACAATTAGTGGGAAGTGCCTCTATGGGATGTGGTAGTCCCACTGTACTTGATATAGGAGGATTTCTCCAGTAGATGAGGTGCTCGACGATGTGACTAGTGATGTTACTTGCTACAACCCCTAGAATAAATCTTGGTGTGAGCTATCTTTACAATGTTCTTGTGATTTTGGTTTTTATATGTGATACTTCACCTTCACGGTGTTATCTTCGTGGTATAATTCCCACATGTATGAGATGAGTATAGCTTGATAGCTTAGGTATATGTATGCGAATATACCTAAGTACAGTTGGGTTGTTGCTTTGTGGAATTTCCTTTGTGAAACTCTCGGAAACCTACGGGGTCTCACGGTCCCTACTGAGTATTTTTATACTCACCACTACACGGGATACGCCTACACCTTGTTGTGTTTGGTGCAAATGATGAATAGCACTGACTGGGGATGAGGGTACCAGGACTGAAGGTATCACAATGGTGGAATTTAGATAAGTCATACCATAGAGATGACCATTCGAGAGTTGTACCTACCCTTCAGGTAGGATCCTTGGTGGGAGTACATAGGATCTATTTTCAGTTTTACTTGTACATTTCAGTTTACATTTACTTTAAGGATGGTCTTGTAGTCTTTCCTCTTTTACGTTATGTACACACATTGTTTACTATATAGTTTTACTTTATGCTTGTATACTAAATTGTGCTTAGTTTTGTGAGTTTACAGGTTATAAAGGCAATTCCATTCCATTTTTAGGGAATGTGCCTTTATGTGGTAGTCTCCAGCTACTGGCCCATGGAAGGTGGCCTTGGGGTAGTCACGACATGGGACCTGAGGGATGGGACATGAAAAATTGGTATCAGAGGATTTCTATTCTACTGAAGAACTAGAATCTGATAATTTCTTTGTGGATATAGTGTTAAGTGTGATGAGTGTGGTTTTCAGTTCAGGGAGTCCAGTGTTGGTATGGCGGCCGACGTATCCATACACCAGTACACTAAATACTAATTTTTGACTTAGTTCACTAAAAAATTGATTGTTTGTGTTTTTAAATGTTTCTTTTGATTTATTTGGAGTCAGCTCAATAGGTATTACTTAATGACCATGGCACACCTGTTCCTTATCTAGATGCTTCCACAAAGACAGCCACCCAGGATTCCTGAGAGAGAAAACATTGATGGCCCACCAAATGATGAGGCCTTAGTTTTGGGACCTATTATAGCATTATAACCTTCGGGTGGTGTACCAGCAGTACCACTACCCACTGGAAGAGCATTTCCACTAGCCCCACCAGAAGAAGATTCACCCTGACTGAGCCTGTGACATGAGTTCCAGCAACATAGGCCTCCGAGGTTTTGAGGAAAGTAAGATTTCTCAGGCAGCTGAGGGATTCCTGGAGGTAGTGTCCTTATTTATCCACCTAGATAAGGAAATATTAAAGCAGATAGTGATTAGGATTTGGTACATAGACCATTTACTAAGATGGTACCTTCTTGTATTGATCAAGCTATATCACTGTTTATTGGTCAGCAGTTACAACCGGTGGTACTGGTAGAGGACACATGTAGGCTTCGTGCCTTACACATATTTCACCATCATATACCCCTCAGGTTTGGAGGTGATCCTGACTCATAGGAATAAAAATAATGGCTTGAGGAGGTGGCCGCATTTCTATCTAAATAGGGCACAATTCGATCATATGGTGGTCCTGGTAGAGAACCTTCTACATGGCTCAGCAGGATTATGATAGTGTTTAGGTTACCCTGATCTTGTGAAGATGTGACTTTTCACTATACAATCATGAGAACCTTTCTCAGAGAAGGGGGGTTCATTCCATAAAGAGATATGGGGTGAGAGTTCCCTCAAGCTTATACAACATTGGCAGGACGACTAGTCGGTAGCTGAGTATTCCTCAAGGAGTACCGGCCATTCTTGGTACTCGATGAATACGATATGGTCAGTGCTTCAGGGGTCAGACCTTTGATCATGTTGTTTTTAGGGACATCTGAGCTAGCACAATTCCTTTATGCATTCCTACTTATGTTATGGTGCTAGAAAGAACCTATTGGTGCCAAAATTTTGAACAAATATGAGGCCCCAAGACGGCCCCATGGACTGCCTCGTGAAGCCCCTCCACGGAGTCCCACCAGCACCGCGACCACCGCGATGCAATGAAGGTCGGATGCTCTGCGAACTTACTTGACATTTCTGATCCATCTACGAAGCAAGGGAGGCAGGACCCTCCATGAACGGATTAGACATTTTCAACGCCACCACAAATCACCTAAATCGGGATGCTCCACGACCCCATTTGACGTTCGCGAGTCCGTCGCGAATCTACCCGACCCCTATTCGCGCCTCTTGATCCCTTCTCTGCGGTGCCTCTTGCCTATAAATACCAGGCTCCCCCTAAGATCTCAGGACCGAAAATATGGCCATTAAGCTTCACATATCCTGAATCATGAAGCACTCTTCCGCTCGGTGAACCATGAGCTATGCGAGGTATTTCTGATTCACAAAGTGCCTCCCCATTGTCTCGTTTTGATCCCCTCATCCGAGAGGGATGCCTTTCATGAAGCCTAAGGGATTTTTCAAAGTAATGGGATCTACAAGGGGACTCATGTTGTCGCGGAGCATTTGTGTTTCACGAAACACTCTTCATGTACACATGGTCCACATGGTAAGGCAGGATCACTGTACCTTGTGAAGCACATTGCTTCCCGAAGCCTTGATTCGCGAGAAACCTTTGCTCAGCGAGGTTGTGCTCCGTGAATGCCCTTCCACTTCGCGACGCACCTCCCATTTTAACCTCCGCCCCATCCTATGTCTAAGGCACCCCACTTCACGAAGCACACCCCATTTCAAGTTCCCTCCACCATGCGGAGCGACAGAGATCCACAAGGCCCCAACCTATAGACCCCTCTACTTGGAAATTCCTTCTCCCATGCGACCCTCCAAGTTTACAAGATGTGACTTCAAAGTCCTCTAGACCATATCACCTGTTGTGTTGCTTCGCCTAATGCTTCTTCGCATAGGAACACTAACGGATATTGCTTATTCGCATAGCCATGCTAACGTGGACCCCTCGATGGTTCGCTCCTCGACACCCCCTCAGTACGACGTTGCCGGTTCCTTCCCCCCCCCCCCACAAGAAGCAGAGGGTACCAGTTATGTAAGTCCTAGGGGTGCGGAGAAAACCCACCTCATCTGAGCTATAGGACATTAAACTACCAAGAACCATCATACTCAACACAGAACATTAAACTGTGACCTGACGATGTGCCTCACACGCAGGGTCCCCCACTTTGGGCATTCTCCACACCCCTAGTCTCCAATAGGGGATGATATCCTCCTTCTTGGAGTGGAGTTGTTCAATGGGTAAGGGCAACCATCTTGGTGTAAGACCCAAGATTTTCATGTAGGAGGTAGAACCCCCACTCCTCCTCACTTCTTTGGTGGAAAGGAAAGCAGAGGGAATGATAGGGAACATGGATCTTCTTTTATTCTGTCCCAAATCCATCTCCCGATGCAATTTGTCACAATTCGGCCTCCCTCTCGGAGTAACTCCCAATCTCTCGCTCCCTGGGCCTCTCAACACATAAGCCCCTCTTCACTTCACATGGATGCACCTTTCGCGACTTGATCGTCAGGTCTCGGCTGCCTATTGTTTCTCACACCAAGAACGAGTGACGTGGTAATAGAGTAAGCATCGACCATGACAACATCCTCATCCCGCATGACGTTAAACTGTATTTCACCCCCGTCCCGCATGATGTTAAATTGTACACCCGAACTACGAGGTCTTTTATCCATTTCACGGCATGGTAGGTAAGAAGCCTCCATGAGGTTCGACCCAAATAACCATTGGCCATAACCATCTCCTTGTCAGTTAGCAAAACCCCATAAACACCTTGTCCAACCTAGAGTGTAAGCCCCACACCATCCTGATCAATATGGTCTTTGATCCATGTCAAGACATGGTACGTAGGAAGCCTCCACGAGGTTCAATCCAACCATCCACTTGGACCATGGTCCTTGTTGACGCCGGTTCTCTGATACTCCATTCATAACTACAAGGACATTGATCAATGTCATGGAATGGTACATAGGAAGCCTCCACGAGGTTCAATCCCAATACCCGATTGTTCTGCTGCCCCTTCACGTCTGTTCACCCCCGTCCCGCATGACGTTAAACTATATTTCCATACCATCCTAAACTACAGGGAATTTTTATCCATGTCAAGGAATGGTACATAGGAAGCCTCCATGAGGTTCAAGCCTACCACCCAGTCATTCTACCCTCCATCACATCAGTTCACCAAACTCCCAGGGAAGCCTAGAGGGTAAGCCCACCCAAATGCCATCCCGAACTACAAGGACTTTGATACATGTTATGTTAAGGTACATAAGAAGCCTCATGAGGATCAATCCCAACACCCATTAGACACAAAGTCCATCTTCACATCGGTTCACTAACAAGCCCCATCCTGAACAATGTGGTCTTTAATCCATGTCAAGACATGGTACGTAGGAAGCCTCCACGAGGTTCAAGCCCACCACATGGTCGTCCCGACCATCTTCACGTTGGTTCACCCACACCCCTCATGACGTTAAACTATGATCTAATCTAGCGGTAAGCCATTGCGATCCCATACAACGGTAATCCATTGCGATTCCATTCAGTGGTAAGCCATTGTCAGCCCATCTAGTAGTAAGTAATTGTGATCCCATCCAGCGGTATGCCGTTGAGACCTCCTTCAGCGGTAAGCCATTTTCAACCTCATTTGGCGGTAATCCTTCGTCAGATAAACTATGTGGTCATTGATTCCCTACCATGGGGATACGTAGGAAACCTCTCTAATGCTCAAGACTGTCACTCAAATATCATCCTGATCTCTCCCTCGAGCCTATGTGTCTCGGGAAGGTCATGCCCCAACCCAGAGGTTCCACTTCCTCTGGGCCCCATCCATGCATCCATTCCCATGGTTCATCTCCTCTGGAGTCCCATCGTCCCATATGAACTACGCGGACTTTGATTCCCTACCACGAGGATACATCAGATGTCTCTTCGAGGCTCAATACCAACACTACCATCATTTCACAACCGTACCATCTCATTACCCTTCCAATTCATTCAACTCTCCATCATCCATCCTGATTCTCACCCAGGCCACCACATCCTGGTGGGATCATGCCTTCCACCTCCTTGATCCTCCTATAAGTACTTGGGCCACTAAACACACATAATCCCCTGCATGTCTCTGGGTTTTTGTCCTCTGTGAACACCCCGATTCATCGCCCCATCAAACTACGTGGGTTTTGATTCTTATCCTCTCCACATGGTACATAGAAAACCTCCATCAGGTTCGATCCCAGCCAATAGTAAACCATCGTATCCCCCATTATGGCGTGCACTCCCCCTGTTCTGCCCTCAGTGGTATTCAGATCAGCCATTACGGTGTGACATCTCCCCTTCTTAGGGAGCACCACCTCGAATCCGTCCAAATTGGGTGTTCTGATCCAGCCATATTCTAGGTGTTCCCACATTGGGATGTGCCTATCTGATCTGTCTCTATGGTAAATTATGATCACTCTAATTCCATCCCCGCATGATGTTAAACTTGCAGCCTACCTCATGATAAACATGAGATGCCTGAGGAAAACCTTGAAAGGCACGCCTTTGGCGTATCTGCCTCCGCTAGACATTAAACTTGTTGTATACCTATGTTAAACATGGGAAGGTGAGGAAAACCTCAAATACATGCCTTGGGAATATGATTCCCTCCATTTGACGTGGGATTCCTTAGGTTATACACCCTTGAGATTCCCTCTTATGAGGAAGAATACAGGTTCCTATGTCCACACACCCAGAGATTCCATGACATGACTGATGTTATCGTCTACTCTGACTGAGGGATGCTACCATGTCAAGACCCCATGGAATGCCTTGATGGAAGTAGCGTAATTAACTAGAGTCCATGAAGATATGGCGCCGAGAAGAGTATCATGAACAATGTGCTAAATCTATGAGGGAGACCCGAACTAGGTGACGAGTTCCGAGGAGGAATCCATGGAAGGAAGAACCGAACATCCCATAATCCCATTTTGATCAAGGAGCAAACGTCCCTAAACAAGGAACTAATACCACCAACATTTGGAAAGAGGGAATGGAGGGTAACAATGTCGTTCATGTCGCACTCATGCAGACGGTTGCGCACGCCCCTGTGAAAGCATTGGGAAAACAAATGGTGAACCATACGTGAAGATATTCTGCTCAATATAGAGATTAGAAATGCTCAGGGAATCCATGGATTGATGTGTCACTGGATCCAGCTATCTGGCGCCGGGTCCCGTAAAGAAAAATAGCGGTCCTGGTGTGAAACTCTCCAGAATTCGGGGAAGTAGAACGTTGTACATCCTGTTATGCGATGTTGTCAGCATGGATCCCTCTTACCAGTCATAGAAGATGAGATGAAGCTATGGAATTGGTCGTCAATTCCATTTCCTTTAAGCCCTATTGAGTCCATCTCCCTACTTCTCAGGAATCAGGTTACTGCCACATGAACACGGTCACTTCCCACTCGCCTACACCAGGGTAGGGGAAACGCTAGCACAACCCCTCCGCGTGGCTTCACCACTTCTACAATGGAATCTTCATCCAAAAACATGGGCCCCCATTCCCCATCTCCCCATCAGAATTTATCCAACAAAGGGTAATTAATGACCTTGAATGTAGTTACAATGAGGGAATAATCCCAACCAATGATATGGCCTGCCTGGACATGAAGGCATCTAAGACCCTCCATCAACGCCGTCCCCGAGGGCCACACAAGAAACCTCTGCACCCCATCACAATAAGAAATCATTTCGGGAGCCTGTCCCCGGAGCATTTCGATGACTCCTTTCCTTACCCTTATGAGGTGGGTGGCGTCCGGCCAAGCCCAGTCAGAGTCCGAATCGCAGGGCTCCCAACAAGGTCCCCCACCCAGCCATGTCAGCTTCACCGCCCGACCTCGCTGGAGGAGGATGTAAGTTATGAACCTGCACCACCAGCATCAGCTTGCCTGACCCGACACCAGAGTCAAGACCGGGTTGAGGATGCCCACCAAGGGGCATCAACATAGACGGCTACTGTGGCCCGAGCCATTGTCGACGCATATCATCAGGTCCCTACACACACTGAGCAGGGTCGCTACTACGTCCAGATGAGATCGAGGCCCCAACTGCCCCACGGGCAGGCTAGGTTGACACCCCTTGCCACAGGTATGAGAGGGGGATGTCGTGAACCAACCCACAACAATGCCCCATGTATGAAGGTCCTCCCCATACCACCACCACCGTGATCATGGGTCTTCACCACTTCAAGGCTCGTCCTGGAGGTCTACCCCGTGCCACCCCCAATCTGAATGAAGGTCTACCCAGCGGCAGTGAAGTTCATTATAGAAGCCTCTCTGGTGCCCATCACACCTGGTATGGAGCCCTTCCTCCTTCCCCAGACCATCATTGTGGAGACACTACCCATCTGGTGTCTCTCCAGCATGGGAATCCTCTCTACGTCTTCTTCGTAGATGGTGAAGGTCCTACTCGCCTCGGTAACCATAGGAGTGAAGGACATCCTCCCTCCACCCGCACCAAGCATGTAGGTCCTCCCCTTTCCCCCGCCAGTTCCGACAGAGGTTTTTCCCGCTCAAGTGTTGTTCATGGATGTCCTCCCCATGTCCCCTTCGACATTTTACCCGATGCTCCTCGCACCCCATCTTTCTCAAGTAGAAACCCTCTCCGCCCTAGCACCAGCGCGGCTGAAGGACCACATGTCGGGAATCAGCCCTGTCCCGAAGATCCACCCAGGGGCTGGAAGGTGGGTTGTCGCCACCACAAGATGAATCATGGGATGGCCCATATGGAGATCAACCCGGTCCGCTTCTCAGACTCTGAAGCAGAGTGCAACTCAGCTCAAGAACAATCCCCTCGCTCATCTGAGTCAAGGGTCGGGGTAGGGAAGCGGCTCATCATCATGGTACGTCTAGAATGTGAGGTCTACAAGATTCCCACCTCCCACCATAGTTCTATCCATGAAGATGAAAATTTGGCAACCCCACAGGTTACGGTCGTGCAGTCACAACCATCATCAACAGAAGTGCTTTTTACCTCCACAAGAGATCACAGAGAGCTATTCTGGGGACCAATGGTAGGAGAGTAGCATCGTGACCCACCACCGGCAGCCCTGGCCCCTGAGCCAGGAATGGTGGCCGTCAGCCCATCCTATCGTGATGTAGTGGCCAGGTCACTACACTCCTTGAAGGACAACCCAAGAATCGGCGGACAGTCAGCCCGTTCATCATATTCTCCCCCGTCCAACCAGCTGTCCTCACGATCTGCCTCAATACCACAACCTGTTTCTCAACCACCCCACGTTGGTGATTGCGGTAATCAAGGGCCATGCCCTGAAATTGATCCAAGGAGCTTCTAGAGCATCCTTGCAGTAGACTGCTTCTCCAGGGAGTTCTGGCCCGTAGCAGTGCATGATTTCTACGTACCTGAGTCCTGACCCCAAAGTAAGTTGAGTGTCTTCGCTACACCCTCTGGGTGACACATTTAAATCTCCATCATCAGCGTGGAGTATATATAAGGAGCCAAGAGAATATTTAGGACATCAATGGGTAGTGTTGTCTAGTCTATCTGGCCGCACTTCTGGTGGCCCAGCTCCCTGAGTCACCAGGCCATCGTGAGGCCCTCCAGCAGCAATGCATTCAGAGTATTAAGGTAATCCTCAAAATAATCAGGGAGTCTACCCCCCATGTGAAAGTCTGTGGCTGGGGATAGTATGCTGCTCTCCTCTTCAACCCAATTCAAAGGTATCCCGAATTGCTATGCGATATTGAGGACATGCCCCCGGTAAGGGTCACATTCCACAAGGAAGACATAGTGTACAAGGAGGATGATCTGGAATATCTCGATAGAGACATAACCCATGAGTGTGTGACACCATTTTTGGAACCATCGGGGAGGATTAATCATCGCCAGAGGAACCACCTAGGTCTCCCTGCATCCACCGAGTCGTTGGTGGTCAGCCAGAATGTCAGTATGGGAAAAGATCATGTCAAATCTGTCCAGAACTCCGACCTGTCCGCCACAGTGCAGATGATGGAAGAGGACCCCGAGAAGGTCGCGTTGTGCCAGTAACTTGCTAAGAAGAAGAGGTTGGTCGATGAACTACTGACTGAACACGATGTAGAGCGACGACCTGACTATGGTGATCCTAGGCCAGGGGCAGTAGGGGATGGAACAACCCCCCCCCTGGAAAGATTCCTCCGGGAAACCCTGGTCCTGTCTCTCCAGCTGATAGGGTTGAAGCTGGAACTCACAACAAGAGGGTGCAGTATGTCTCCCCAAAACCTCCTGAACAACGAGGAAATCCCAGGAATCCAGCTCGGGATCCACCAACTGTCCTGCAGGCCATTCCACCAGTCGCTCCATGAGCCGTTGAACCCGTCTACCATGTCAAAGAGCCCGACAACACAATCAAGGTTAGGGTTCCCTGTCAAGATACGGACCCCCACCCAGATGATCCTATGGCAGCACTCATATCCTTCCTTGAGGCATTGGAAGCACGACAGGTGGCAATCCCACCAGTTGGCAAGCCATAGAAGGCCTGGGTGGATGACATGCCGACACCTTAGGGTTTTGGGAATCCCACCTTCTCCCCCTTTAATGGGACGAGGGACCCACCTCAGAACCTGTCCCAATTCAATTCGAGGTGTGGGCCTATGTTGAGGACTCCAACACTGTAGGAGGCCTCCAAGCTCTGCTGTTTCATTCAGACACTGGAGCGGTCGACATTCGTCTAGTACAACTAGCTCCCCATCGGATCTGTGACAAATTGGGAGGACCTTTGTTGGAAGTACCTCTACCAGTTCAGCTCTACCAGCTGGAATACCAGTATAGTAGAACTCTTCAAGTGCATACAAAGTATTGATGAGCGAGTTTCAGACTTCATCGCCCGGTGGAAGCGGCTCGGAAACTCCCTCGACATGCCACTGAATCAGGGGAAATTACTGACGAAGTGCGTAGGGAATGTAAAGACGGAACTTGTTCCCTCCCTGATCACTCAGAACTATCCTGGATGGTGCTGATAATTATTATATAAGGCCCATCCCCTCGAATAAGACATGCAACAGGCCAGACAGGAACGTCTGTTGCCCATTGTCTTCCCAGCAAGGAGGGATTCCAGAGTCGAGCCCGCCGTGGTGGCCCAGATAAAGTCCTCCAGGTAGCAAAAATTGCTACCAGTAGCACTAACCCTATAGTATCATAGAGTTCATCGACCTTAGGGACAACCTATGGCTCCGCAGCATCCTGAGAATCGGCAGAGGCCCCCGCGAAATGTGCCGCCACCGTCCAGGTGGGACAATCCGGGACCACCTCCTCGACAAGCCCCTCCATCTCCTAGTCAAGGCCAGGATCCAAGTGCTTTCTATCTAGAAAGGAGACACCAAAAATACTCGTTCAGTGATAATCAAGTCCCTGGTTACTTTCTTAGTGCCAAAGAGTAGGTGATTGTATTCTTGCCTGAATGAAGAATGTCGGCAGAGGTGAATATCACAGATCACCCAAACTAGTACCCCTATCATCGAATTCTGAGGAACACTCACTAGCAGTGCTGTGTGTTTAATTACTGGCTCTAGGACCAAGTCAATAACAACATAGTCAGGCTTGTCCCAGCCCCGACACAAGTGGCGGGTGTCTTCGTGAGGTCAGATAGATGTAGCGACGACGAAGGGGAGTGGCATCAGGTTCCCAGCCAGGGATCCCAAAAGTACGACAACTGGATGGCTAGTAAAATGG
This sequence comes from Viscum album, assembly GCA_963277665.1. NCBI lineage: Eukaryota > Viridiplantae > Streptophyta > Magnoliopsida > Santalales > Viscaceae > Viscum > Viscum album. The sequence goes on along the minus strand of OY728119.1, from coordinate 1,316,017,002 downwards.
TTGCTCATGGACATGGCATCATTAGAGAATTCCTGAATCATCCAGATCACTTAGAATCTACGATCAAGACCTCTGCATCATCATCTCAACTGGCCTCCTCCTAGAAGTGCAAGAAACAGTGGCACAACAAGAAGAAATGTGCCCCACCGATGCCATCGTCATACCACACTCTCTACGACTACATGCCCCCTGATATGGGTAACCCTACCAGAATTCACCCATTGGTGGACTATTCTTTGATTGATAGTTTGGGGTATGCTTCGGTTAACACCGTTGAGTTGGTAAACCCCTATATGACTCATGGTGAGGGGGAATGCCAGGCGAACCTCCCCAATGTCCCCAGCCAACACCAACATCAACAGAGCTGCAGACATATGGGTCATTGAGGCAAATCAGTCAGTACCTCCATCCAAGACATGAATGACACTAAGAATAGATAGTAATCCCATAGTAGAGCTCAACACTCACAACCTCTTCATCTGATATCGTCAGGTCCACCTCCACCGCCGTTTGTGCTACTGGATCAAGTAGAGCCACTTCTACCAAACCATGACAAGATTTTCTTCAATACAGGTCAACCTTGGCGGTACATACCTCATCTGGTAGCTACTCTTTAGGCTTAGACCAGTGAGCATCAGGATATTCCCAACACCAACCAGTCATCGGTCCAGCCGATAGGGCCCGTCGTGCCTCCAATCGCAGAGCGACCTCCTGTAAGAAGAAGTCCATGTCTGGCACAGATGTATGATGTTATCAAGAACCTTGCTGCAATACTATCGAGGCATTCCATCCTCAAATCCCTCCTCTTGTCATCAAATATGTTTGAGGTCTTCATTGAGGTTTTATGGAGCCCCCTCCAGTTTGAGACAGAGGTAGCAGCTGCAGAATCCCTTCATGCTGAAGAAGTTGAGACTGCCGAATGCTAGGACATCATTTCATTCACTAAAGAGTATAAAGGATCTCCCATACAGGGGAACATCTGATCACTGTACATCACTGACCAATTTAATGGCATAGAGGTTCGACACTATCTCTTTTACACCAGCTCCGGGACCAACGTTATCCTGACACCGACGCTGCAGAAACAAGGGTTATCTAAGGATGAACTGACTCCCTCCAATTTCAGGATATAGGGGTCTGATAGGACAGAGCAGAACACGGTCAAAAAGATTCATCTGAGGACCCAGTACGGTGCCCTAGTTTCTAGTACTAAATTTATGGTTGTCTCTCAGGACACCGCGTACAATGCATTGATGGGAAGGCCATTGATCTATTTGTATGTTGTGATCCCCTCATCGTATCACCAGTGCCTCAAGTACTCCATTAATGGTTGAGTAGGAATACTCCAAGGTGATGCATCTCCTTTCGCCTCTTGTGAAGCCCGTTATCTGGATGATGACAATTACAAGAGCAAGGATAATCAAGTTCTGGCATGTGAGGTTGAACCCGCCCCGGTCACCAGTGACCGCTGGGTAGGTCTGGATAACCTCCATGTCTTCTCAATCCATCGATTGGAGGCAACGACCCCCGACATGGGGCAATCATTTGTTGTTTCAGGTACAAGAGGAAGGAATATTCCCAAGTCCAAGAGATGGTGGTAAATCACCTCATACTCCTACAAAAACTAGGCTCAGTTTGTCCCAGAACCTCCTACCTTTGTACGATATCGGGACATCCTCCCCATGGAAATGGTAGTACGTCATACGTGTCTATTTCACCGGGTTGGGATTAACCGGCTCAAGCCAACACGTCACTACTACTTTGATATCATTAAGAATGTCCCCCTGGGCCGAAGGCCAGTAGGGATTGGATCGACTACCTTCATTTCCATGGTCTCAGTAGTGCATGAATCTCCTGACGCACTGTCCACTACTGTCCAAGCAGGTACCATCCTCCCGTCAGGCTCCTCTGACCAATGGTAATCATCACCTACTAGGAATCCCTTCTCTACAAGCGAAGAAGAGAATTTAGAGGATTCCCTCCCGCCTTTGAAGAATGTTTCTCTGCCACAATCGATGAACTAGTACAGGTGATCCTTGGAAGTGAGGAAGATCTAAGACCGACATTGATTTGTGCCACTATGTACCTTGAGGATCTGCACCGTTATGTGAACTTCTTTAAACAGCACTGTGACATGTTCTCCTGGAGTTACAATGAGATGCTAGGACTAGATCCTTGGGTAGCTGTCCACCATCTCAGTCTCCAGAAAAACTTCTATGGGTTCAAGAAACCTCACAGAAAAATGAAGCCTTCCCACGATGCCATGGTAGTGGCCGAAGTTGAAAATCTCATCAGGGCCAACTTTTTCATCGAGGTCCAGTACCCCAAGTGGAAAGCCAACATTGTGCCGGTTAGAAAGAAATAAAAACAGATCAATGTCTTTATTGAATTCTGAGATCTCAACTGTCTATGTCTGAAGGATGATTTTACCCTTTTTGTGACAGAATTACTAATCCATTATATGGACGGGTTTCAATCCCTCTTCTTCATGGATGGTTAATCTGGATATAATCAGATCTAGATGGCCCCCAAGGATGAATATTCCACTGATTTCAGGGTTCCCCAAGGTACATTCTGTTACCAGGTTATGCACTACGACCTACAGAATGCAGGTGCCACCTATCATCGGGACATGCATCACATATTCAAGACAATACTCGGAACATTGGTGGAATGCTATATGGACAATATGGTGTTCAAATATCACCAGCACCAAGACCATCTCAAGGACCTCAAAAAAGTGTTCGGTTTCCTCTGTTCTCGCCACTTGAAGACGAACCCCTTGAAGTGTTACTTTGGGGTCACTTCGGGGGAGTTTCCTGGATTTTTTTGTGACTTATCGGGGCATCAAGATCGACCCAGAAAAGATCAAGTCAATCAGCCAAATGCCTCCCCTAAGAAATATTCGGGAGCTTCGAGGTCTCCAAGGCCATATAGCCTATATACACCGATTCATTGCGAATATGTCTAGAAAGTGTACTCCCTTTTCGCAGCTCATGACGAAGGGAACCACCTATGAATTGGATGAGGAGTTCTAGGCTACCATTGAGGAAATCAAGAAATATTGTCTCCAGGATCCGGTCTTGATGCCACCCATCTCCAGTAAGCTGCTAATCATGTAGTTCACTTCCCTGGACTGATCTCTCGGGGCCCTTCTCTCTCAGAAGAACAATGAGGGGGAAGAGAACAGTCTATACTACATCAGCCACATGCTTCTCGATACAGAGACCAGATACTCCCCTATCAAGAAGACCTGCCCTGCGGTCGTATTTGCTATACAGAAGTTGAAACATTACCTCTAGCACCATGAGGTACAGCTGGTCTCTCGGGTCGAACCACTGAAGTACATTCTGAATCGCTCCATGTTGACCATCCATCTAGCACTGTGGGAAATAATCCCCAAACTATTCGACATCAGGTTCATACTTCAGAAGGATATTAAGGGGAAGGAATTGTAATAATTTATAGATACCCATCCAACCTCTATATATTAGTCACAGGACATGGATTTTCTGGATGAGGAAATCCTCTCCGTTGATCATATCATCCCATGGTTTTAGATGCACTTTGATGGTGCCTTCGCGAGTCCCACCGATAGGAGGCTCAATGATCCTAGGCTCAATAGAGTGGGCCTTGGTATCATCTCATTACCTCGGTGCAAGATATTATTCCGTACTAATTCATGTTTTCATAAGGCTGCACCAACAATGAAACAGAGTATCATTCTCTTATCATGGGCCTCGAGCTAGTCCTTGAGGTCGATGTTCCCCATTTTCATGTGAAAGGGGATTCCTATCTGGTAATCAAGAAAGTCAATGGTGGTTATTTGGTTAGAAATCCAGAGATCACACCATTGTTGGAGCACACCCTCTATCCAATATCCCAGTTCCCATCTCAACCAGAGGTTACCCATGTCCCTCAGTCACAGAATGGTCAAGCAGGCACTTTGGCTCGCTTAGCAACATCACATCTAGAGCCGGAGCAAGATGACTAGATTATACATGTGGCACACCAGAGATTCATTTCCCCCATCCCCCTAGAGGATGAATATGACCTTCGAGTAAGCCATCATACCACTGGATCCTTCACGTCAGGACCGTTAGGCTCGTCGGATCATGTGATTGAAGTGACTCCCGACTCGAGAGCCCCTTTTGTCAATTTTCTCAAAATTTTTGCCTCCCGGCTGATCGGGTCGAGCATGAGAGAATCCAAAACTAAGCGTTGTAGTTTACCCTTCAGAGTGGTCACAGTATTGGTCAGATCCTCTATAAGCATGGTTTTGATGGTGTTATCCTCCATTTCATACAAGGAGTCGAGATTCGATAGGTCATGCAAGAGGTTCATGCGGGTTCTTGTGGTGGCAACCAGGCTGGGCCGAAGCTGTCCCATCTGATCCAGAGACTGGGGTACTTTTGGCCCTCTATGATTCATGATTATATTGAATTTTCCAAGAGGTTTCATGCGTTCCATGTTCATTATAACTTCATACATAGGCTTCCATAACCTCTCCACTCCACAATGTACTCTAGGCCATTTTCGGTGTGGGGACTCGATGTCATGAGACCATATCCACCGGTGATAGCTCGCCAATAATGGTTCGTTCTGACCGCCACCGATTTCATTTCGAAGTGGGAAGAGTTAATTCCGCTCATGGAAGTCAAGGCCTGTTCTAGTGTTGATTTCGTGATCTCCAATACCCTCCACTGGTTTGGAGTTCCTCACGCCATCCTCACTGATAATAACACCACCTTTCGAGCACTCGAGCTGAATAAATTGTACGCCAAGTACAATATTAGTTCGAACCATAACACTCGCTATCAAGCGCATGAAAATGGATAGATCGAGGCACTCAATAAAACCCTCTCCAACATTTTGCATAAAATGGTTGGCCAGAACAAGAAGAGTTGACTGGACAAGCTCCCCAACTCCCTCTGGTCTTATCAGATGACGAATCGTAACTCCACCCATGTGACCACTTATTCCCTGGTGTATGGGGTAGAGGTTGTCCTTCCCATCGAGATCCAACTGCCTTCGTTACGCACCATGGTAAATGACCATAAGGCCCTAGATAGAGTGGCCAAAATCCATCTATATGAATTGAAAGCACTTGATGAGAAGAGGCTATGTTCCCTACACAATCAGGAAAGGCATCAGAATAAGATGGAGAGAGCCTTTAATAAGAAAAATCTCCTACTATATTTTCTGAAAGGCGACCTGGTATCGGCCCTCTGAGCGCCCATAATCCATGGCAGGAAACCACCCAAGTTGGATCCCAAATGGGAAGAACCTTATATAGTCGACCGAGTTTACCCCAATGGAGAATACTCCCTGGTAAACATGGATGGTGATAATATAACTCCTCTCACCAATGCCAAGTTCCTCAAGAAATACTTTTCTTAATCCCTATGGTCTATCATGAACTTATATTGGTTGGTCCTACGCGACCTTAAACTGGATGGTCCTGCATGACAGTAAACTGTTGAGTCTTGCATGACTTTAAACTATGCATCGTCCACCATGGCATTAAACTGTATTTCTAGAACTATGTATGGATTGATTCCCATCCACATGGGATATGTAGGAACGCTCAGAAACTTTGTATTAATCTTAGCACGAGCTATTCTCTTTGACTATCCCCCCCCCTGGGTATCGATTTCTTTGAGTATCCTCGCATGATATGGTGTAGGATTCGTTAGCCCCCACTCACAAAAGGTTTATAATGGTCGCACCACATGCCCAATCCTGTTCTTCTATCCTCGCATGTCATCACCACATGATGTTAAAATGCATGGCCTTCAAGAACTGCGTATGGATTGATTCCCATCTTTATGGGATTTGTAGGAATGCCCAGACATTTCGTCTATTGGCCCAACCCAAATGCCAAAATCTTCCCCCTATGGTCAAAAAATATGTTAAGGGTGAAAACCTTTTCCCCAATTCATGTCAAGCTAACCTCAATCTAGTCGTATTTCCCTCTCCCTAGAGACGTTCGCCTCTTTTAATGATGAGTACATCTATGCTTCACCAACTCCTTGACTGGGATTTCATCACCTTCCCCATCCAGAAGGGCCCCTAAATGGTATGGATTCTTGGCCCAGGGGCTCTCTCGTACCACTTCGGGAAAAATCCCATGAGGATGTTGAGAAAAAAGCTGATACAAGTCCCACAGTTCGAATCTGTTCAGCGGTCGATGCTCATTTTTTGTTCCCATTTCATGTCACTATAGGGACGCTGTGTTTCGAGCATGGTCAACAGTCATCCTGGATCGTTAGGGCATCTCCAAGAGGTACCAAATGTCAAGTGTAGTGGTTTATTATGCCCTGTTGTATCTCCAAGAGACAAACTCTCTATGGGCGATGCCAACTGCCCTGCCCCTTGTCCTTTTTGGGACCCTAACATAGGGTGTCTCTTAGGGGATTGTGTAGTGTGGTGCGGGATTATGTCCTTATTCACGTCGTGTTATTCGTTGTTCCATACACCTCCATTATTTAGGGTATCCTACCCCCTAGTCTTCCTCACTATAAGATGTTAAAATTAATGTTTTTCAGGCCTTACTGACTGAGGCACAGCCTCAGGACCCTTGGCCTCCTTAGCCTCCAACCCTCGTCCACACTGTAAGATGTTAAACCGCAAACTGGTCAGGCCTTCCTGACCGAGGCCCAGCCTCAGGCCCCATGGCCTCCTCGGGCCCCTTGACCACGTCCTCACTACAAGACATTAAACTGAAAACTGGTTAGGCCTCCCTGACTGAGGCCTAGCCTCAGGCCCCTCGGCCTTTTTCGGGCCCCGACCCATGTTCCTACCTAGAGTGTACGGTGTGATGTAGGACTATGTCTTCATTACCATCAGGTTATCCGCTGTGACGTACACCCCCTAAGTAGGGTATTCTCCCCCCGAGTATCTTCAAGAACTACGTTTGGCTTGATTCCCATTCTTATGGGATACGTAGGACCACCCGAATGTCTAGACTTAGTGTCCAACCCCATCTCCAGGAGATCTCCATTTCACCTTGGCCCCTTGGCCTACCCATCCCCGGAGTGTAGAGTATATGGTGTGGTATGGGATTATTTCCTCGTTCACATAAGGCTTGTAACGACCACGCCATGTACCTCTCTGTCCTGAACACCCTCGTCGCCCATTTTCAGAAGTTCCTCAATGTGCCTAAGGGTACACTGGTTTAGTACCTAGAATGTCTGACTCTGCTCGGACATGCATCCCCCGCTTTCTAGGATTTGTTTTTCTCTTCATTAGGGCTTCCATCACCTTTAACACCCAAAGGGACCCCCCAAGTGTCATGGATTCTAGGCTTAATGGATCTCCTACCATTACGAGCCAACTCCCCTGAGGGTCACGTACAACAAACCGATACAAATTCCACATTGCGAATATGGTCAGTGGTCGATACTCATTTGTTATCCCAATTCAGGCTAACACAATATTGATACATCATTTCCACCACGGTTGACAGTTATACTCCATCACCATGCCAACCCTATTAATCCCAAAAATTTTGTTACATGATTCACATCCTTCTCCACCTCATCATGTCCAAGTAGAACTTCGATACTCTTGGTACCATTCCTCAGTGCGCATCCGCACGTTAGAAGGACCAAATCCGCGATAGGGGCTCCACACCAGATTCCCTTTGATATTCATTCTAGGTATTACAAAAGATATCTTCCTCCCTTGTTTCCCACACTAAGTTTAACTCACATGGGCTTAGGGATTGGGTCGAGGTCTACACTTACTTGTAGGGATTTTTCTCCTCTACAGTCTAAGGTCTAAGACCATATAGTAAGATCTCGTTCAGAACTACGTGTGGCCTGATTCCCATCCTTATTGGATACGTAGTACCACCCATACGACTTGTTTTCGGGACCACCTTAGTTGGGAGCTAGTTTATTTTTCCCCCTTCCCTCTTACTTCTATTTGGGCCCCTTGGCCCGAGGTTCCCCTCTAATAATTGCGTATGGTGTGATATGGGATCATTTCCCCATTCACGTCAGGTATGTTTTATAATGCCATACCAATTCCCTACTTAGTATCGTCTATGATACGTCTATTCTTCATGACGTTAAAATTCATTCGTTATCCAATCACATGACATTAAATTGTGTTATTATCGTCCTAGCTGCATGACGAAAAACGGCACTGCAGCGTGATGCCTTCACTCAAGGGGACACCATGTCTGGTATTGGGCAAACACCATACCATTTTTCAACGTATAATGAGGCTTGATTCTTGTGGAGATGACAAGGCCTGCTACCCTAGGCCTGTCGCTTCACAAAAAAATCCACTCACCTTAAATTACAAACAAGATTTATCAAATTCCGCTTCTCTTGGTGAGAGGTTCACGCCCGCACGCTCCCATTTCCCTAGCATTGGTACCTTACCTTTCCACTTCGAGAACTACATGAGGATTGATCTCCATCCTCATTGGGTACATAAGAATGCATGTGCATTTTGCCTCAGGCCCAACTCAACTCTCATTTTCGGTCCCTCGACCTAAAACCTCCCCATGGAACACGTGGAGGTCTGAACCCCCAGTTCCCACTCACCTTGGGTTTTTCTATTTACCCCACCATGTGTCTCCCGCATTGCCAAACATCAATGGTCTGAGTAATATGGACGTAAACTAATATCTCCCCATGGGAAGGGACTCGACTCCCTCTATATTATACCCTCATTTCCGTATTTAGATGAGTTTTGAAAAAGATCCAGAAGTGTGGAGTTTTCATGGGGACATTCCCCTTATTCCATGTCCAAGCATCTTGAGCTCACTATTTGGATCCTAATACACTTCCATATCCGAAGGGATCCCCTAAAGGCCTGGTCCCATGCTGCATCGGCTCACCTAACGTCCTGGGCTAACTACCCCAAGGATCTTTGATGACATTTGCGATAGGTCTCATGTTTTGAACAGGGTCAGTGGTCGACCCTCATCTGTCTATCCCCATTCCTGGCTAATGCCATGTGGATGCTACATTTCTTCCATGGTCAACATTCATTCTCCATCATCACACCATCATCATTATGTTCTAGATTTCGAGCATCATGATTCAAACATTTCCACTTCCTCATGTTCAAGTGGAATTCCAACATACTCGGCATTATCTCTTCGCGCATCCAGGTGCGCTTCATGGATGGGTTAGCATCATTGGGCCGGTATTCACTGAGTGTCCCTTCATCCTAGAAATCCATTTCTTATTTCAGGAAAGTCCCACCACTACTTTTTGTTTCCCACATTGAGCATGACTCACATGGGCTTAGTAGTTTTGGAGGATGTGTACCTATGCGGCCAAGCTTCTCATCATCCTGCATGACGTTAAACTGTGCTCTCAGAACTACGTATGGATATATTCCCATCCTCATGGGGTATGTATGAACCCCCAACCACTCTGCTTTGGGACCAGCCTAATTATCACTCTTAGCCCCTCGACCTAATTAGTTTCCTCTGGGGATACATGGTGTGATTTGGACTCCAAGTCCTCATTCACATCGGTTTCATATCTACCACACCATATTCTCCCTAGGATCTTCCCTCTCGCTCCACGTCCAATAGTATTATGTTAAACTGCAGGAGTCCATATGTCATCAATTCATGACGCTAATTTGTTGTTCTACCCTGAAAAAGTTCAGGATGCCCCATGTTAGTCATGGGATGTACCAGATCCCCTGCCAGGGAGGATTTCACATGACAGTGTTGGTCTATGATTACACTGTGCTTTCATAACTACATGTTGTTTTATTCCCATCCTCATGGGATACATAGGGAAACATAAGAATTTCTCCTCAGGTCCAGCCCCGGGAATCATAAATCCTATTCCTCCCCATTTCTGGCCCCCTACCCTGACCCCTTGTGGGGAAATGTGCAGCTACAACTTTTCCCTGAACAAGTTTGGGATGCCCCATGATGTCATTGGGAATCGACATCCCCCTCACCAGAGAGGCCCTTCTTGAAAGAAGAAATGATCCATGATCAAACCGATGCGACCATCTGGTGTGCTTCCGCCACGGTGGCGTAACTTCGAGAGTGTTGGATTTTGTTCGAACAAACCCTCACTCCACGTTCCATGCTTTGTGAGCCCCTTATTTGGACCCTCGTCCACTTTCACATCTGGTGGAACCCCCAAACAGTATTAATGCTCGACTTATGTACCATCTATTGTTGTGAGCCAACGTTTCGAAGGACTAACAGATGACATTTTGAATCTGGTCCTATGTTTCAAACATGGTCAGCGGTTGGCCCTCATTTTCTATCCACACTTCGGGCTAATTCAATAAGAATCATGTGTTTCCAATACGGTCAAAAGTAATTATTTATTTTCATGCCACCACCACAATGTTCTAAATCCTCTGTATCGTGATTCACACCTCTCATTCCCATCAGTTCGTATCAAATTCAGTGCCCTTGGTGTTACACCATTCGTGCATAGGAGCACACTAGGAAAATGATAATTCAGAAATTCTGAGAGCTTCATTCTCCAGTCAGGTCCCTCGTATTTCCTCCTGGAAACCCGGACCGGTTGTTCAAATCCCAGATGCTCGAAACTTGGTTTTCACTCCTACGTTTGGATGGGGTGATAATATGGTCATCCCCTATTTCTCACATCGGGCTCGAACCACGTGAGCTTAGTGAATGATCTATGGACGCTTTGCGAACATCACAAGGATGCAGTAAACCAATGTGAACAAGGGAACTCATACAGGGTATGATATTCATAAAATCAAAGAATTAAAGTACTTTTAAGGGTTTTTAATCATTACAGTACCTGGGGGTCGAGTCCCCCAGCAGACGTATTGACCTAGTCGAAGGAACGTTGTAGCTATTCCACCCTCTAGCTGCTGGCGTCTAGGGGATGATTCCGCTTGTTCACCTCCCACTCCCCATCAATGGAGAGAGGTCACAATTCGTTGGCTGTAATCTTGGACCGCTCCACGTCGGCCGGATGGCAATCATCTCCCCAGAAGCTCACCTCAGGCCCTCTTCGGCTTCTTCCAGCTGGGCCTTCAGTCATGATATCATCTCAGATTGTGCATTGAGGGAGGTCAAGTTCTCTTCCGCCTGGTTTTGCAGCCTCTGGACCTCTTCATCAGCCTTATGGAGCCTTTTCATGTTCACCGCATTCCTTCGCTGCCAACCAACGCCAAGGCCATTGCCATAATCTTGAATTTTTCCCCCATAAGGTATCGGATGAGCATGTGAGGACGTCAAGCATCCACTCCCCCAACACACAGTTCACGCAGTAACGAGAAATGTCTATCCATCTAATTCAACCATAGCGCTTGGAGGGTGTTATTGATGAAGCATGTGATCAGCTTCCACAATCGGCGACAGACTATTTTGATGTCATCCTCGTCATAGTCCGTCTCGTCATAGTCGGCATGATTGGAAGGCTCGTATGCAGGAAAATCCCTCTAGGAACTCCTTGGTCGGGTCCACATCTAGCGTCGGATCGGGCATGGAGGGGCCTGAATCATCTGGTTGATCCTCATCATTGGATCCCACCTCAATGATCTCAGTCACAATCCCATTGGCGCCCCCTCGGGTGATAGGGAGCGCTGCAGTTCGGTCCGGCCAGATGTTCACCTCCATGACCATCGGCATGCCCCTAGGATGGGTGCTCCCAGAAGCCCCGACCAACTTCTCCGCAACAGCCCAGACCAATTGAAGGACTGTACACGCCAAGAAGGGGATGTGAATTCTAGTAAACGTGGTCAGGGGATGGATGTTGTGAATATAGTAGATAAAAATTACAGAGGTTAAATCCCCGGTCACTCTCTTGGGATGATATTATCGAAACCCCAAGACACGGACCCCCCGTATATGGTTGGCAGGTCTAGAGATTCCAGGGGAGCCGCCTCGACTATCCCAACCCTGCTAGACACGGAGGCTGATGCAGCCACGGATGCGGATCTAGAGGATCCCGCATCGGTGCCCACTGAGGGGAGGGAACTACATCTATGAACAAGGTCCTCCTATATAATGTAGACTCTGATAAAGAATCCAGAGAAACCTAAGGGGATGATTTGAAGAAGGAACTTGGGATTTTACCTCGAGAGCCCCCGCAAAATCTTCGAGATCCGAGGACTACAACCGACTTCACCCTCTTCCGGCAGACTCTCCCTTCCAGCCACTTCTCCCCAAGAGGACTCTTCTTATTTGTCTGGTAGGGGGAAGCGCTCCCTCAGATCAGCGGCTGACATCTGCAGAGGGACCATACGATCCAACAGAACCCTGACTCAGTCTTTCATCTGGTACAGGGTGCCCCAGGAGAGGATGAAGTCTTCCAGCTCAGCTATGTATTGCTCCGCCTCTTCCTGGGCTACTGCAAAGCCATCTCTAATATGTACAATACCTATAATTTACATCCCGATGTGGTTGAGGTGATTCCATAACTCGGATGGGATGAAGAATTTCTGGTTGACCTCCCAGATGTCTTAGGCCTCCGAGAAGACAACATTCTTTGGCATTCCAATGTGGCATAGTCGTTTCCCTGGGGCTTGAGTGGAAATACTACGGAACCCTCTCAGTGGCCACCCCTCTGGATGACTCTGTTCCCTTGGGACCACCGGCTCCACTACCATTGCTGAATCTACTGCTACTACTCCCTCCTTAACTAGTGCGGGCGCTTCCGCTACAGCATCCCGACCACTACAGGATGACATTGGCGACTTCTAGCCTTGGCCCTGATATCAGGGAAGCTCTCCCTCACCTACCAGGATGGTTGGCCACTTCATCATCTACCCTGGATAGGCCGCCTACCAGCTCAGGGCGTCTTCTTTTATCAGACCAAGGATGACGGTCGGTGGAGGTAATTCATTCCTTATCTTCCCATATTCCTGTGCGAAAATGAGCCACATATGCCTCATTACACATCAGTGCTCCTCGTATTTCAGCCCCAGGTAGACCTACAGGGTTAGTCACTACAGGAAACTGAATTTCCTGGAAAATCGGTGTGGGGTGTAAGGCTCGCAAAGATGCTCACGGTCCACCCTGGCCACTAGGACTCCGCCTCGAAAGGCTAGGAGGTAGGCTCAGTGCTCTTCTGTTCCCTTTCCATCATCTGTGAAGGCCCCCGACGGCAGCAGGAATGGACAGAAATTGAATTCCTCCACCCTCCACACCCAGTTTATAACTGAGGGCTAGGTCAGCTTTGTCAGAATGCACCCCACGACATTCATGATCGATGTACGGAAGTTCGACCCTGGTGGCGAGGTGGGGATCGGGTACTCGTAAATCCCCCTGATGTGCGCCACCATCCACCTGTACAAGAGGTCGAATGGACCACATAACCTCTACGGCCTTTTACCCTCTCTAATGTGCCCCCAAAAACTTGTACAAATTGGCGAGCATTGGGATCCCCAGGTTGACCAGCCCTCCTGTCGCCAAAGTGGATGCCATGACGAAAGTGCTTGGCCGCACTCCCATTCTTGTATCTCTCACCAGCAGGATCCAACCACAGATAAGGGCTGCGATGAATGCTGTCAGCCTGACTATTGGCCGTTGTTCAGTGTTGACACTGAACCCCAAGGTTTTCCACTGGTTATCCTCCAGCAACCACCAGTATGTGTTTTACTTACTCCGGGCACCCTTCGATCAAGTTCGAGGCGTCGCTGGGAACTTACTATTTTCTGGGAACTTCAAGAACATCTAGAACCAGTTCTTGAAGTGGGCATCCCTCACCGCCTCAATACCATTTCTAGACACTGCATCTTCTCTGGATCCTCCCACGCACCTATGGCCGGGAGGAATTCTTCGTACATCACCCCCAGTATGAAGACCCCCAAGATCTGATGGAAGACCCATAAGATAATTCTGACCTCCATGTGATGCAGGTGAAAGGTTTTGGTCCCCGGTGAACACCAGCTCAATAGCTCCGACATCAACAACATCAGCTAGTAGATATGGAATAGGGAAGCCAAAGCTGCCTCATAGAGCCCCAGTCATCTCATCTCCACTCCAAACTCCTCATACGAAGACCCTAACTAGTAGGCCCAATCCCAATCGTTGGTGAATTTGTTACCCTGTAACAGGTCACATTCCTCGGACCACCCCTTCTTCAGGTTCCCCAACGCCAACATGAGGATGGTTCAATACAATGGGGGGTGTCTCTGGGTGTAATGCACTCCCGTCGACATTGTTCAGATGATTGTACAAAAAGTCGACAATGCTCAGCGTGATATCCTCCTGGGCATGACCATCAGGCACCCTAAACCTTCAGTGCTGACCCGACATGCTCCGAAAGCAGTAAGCTGGCTCATCTCTACCTGCTTTTGGGATGAACACGTGATACCTCTGCCCGAATCCATATAGAGGAAACCTCCTGCACGGTGGATAGTTCTTCTGGATATCCGAAAACATCTTCCCCCAAGAACTATGGTTCGAATGGCTCTGAACTAGCCCTCATAGCCTCAGGCTGTTCTCCATTTCATCCCTCCGGGCGTCATCCGGAAGGACCACCTCGGCAGATTCTTGATGGGTCATTCGGTTCTGGAACTTGGATGCTTGGTTGGATGATTCGCATAGATCATTCGCAAAGCGCATTCACAAAGGCCGCTTGAAAAGACTGCTCTTGGGGTGTTGCATCGGCATTCAAAGCTTGATCGCAGAGTGAAAATTAGGAGTTGAGGACTCTGTGTGAACCGTGAAGACCCGATTCGTATAGATCACTCACGGAGTACGCAGAGCTTCACGAATCGAGAGCACAAGAAAACAAGATCACAGAGAAAGGATAGGAAAAATGAGATGGCAGGCCTCCTATTTATTGGCGATGACCGTTCGAACATCGCGTCCAGTCCAGTCCACATGGAGCTTCATGGCGCGCCGGCCCGCACGTCCCCTATCTGCCTCGCGATCCGCCCTCATTAATCCACACCGCAAATTACCGAGTATTTCGGCGATTTCTCTCAGACTTCGACCCTTAATCTCTCCACGGATCCAAGTCTAGGGGGTCATTTTTTGGCGCCAAAATTTGGAATGAAGAGAAGGCCCCAAGATGACCCCATGGACTGCCTCGCGAATACCCTTCGCGGAGTCCCCCCAAGTACCACGACCACCACGAAGCAAAGAAGGCGGGATGCTCTATTAACGTACTTGACATTTATGAGCCCACCACGAAGAAAGGGAGGCGGGACGCTCTATGAACAGATTTGACGTTCGTGCCACCATCACGAAGCACCTCAAGTGGGACGCTTCGTGACCCCAGTTGACATTCCTGATCCCACCATAATGCCACCTGAACCCTCTTCACAATGCTTGATCCCAGATATGCGGTGCCTCATGACTATAAATATCAGGCTCCCCCTAAGCACTCGGGAAGGACAATCTGACCATTCATATTCTCATCTACTGAATTGCAGAGCACTCTTCCGCTTGGTGAACCATGAGTGGTGCGAGGTACTTCTGCTTCGCGAAGTACCTCCCCATTGTCTTTTTTTGAACCCCTCTTCTGAGAGGGATGCATTTTGTGAAGCCTATGGGCTTTAATGAAGGAAGGGGATCCCCTTGGGGACCCAGGTCATCACGGAGCGTTTATTTTTCACGAAACACCCTTCATGCGCACATGGTCCACATGCTAAGGCAGGATCACTGTACTTTGTGAAGCACATTGCTTCCCAACACATTACTTCGCGGGGCACCATTGGTCTGCGAGGCTGTGCTCCGCAAATTCACTTCCAATTCACGAAGCACCTCTCATTTTAACCTCCTCCTGATGCTAAGGCTAAGGCACCCAACATCTCGAAGCACACCCCTTCACAAGTGCGCTCCGCCACACGGAGTGACAAGGTTCCACAAGGCCCCTGCCTATGGACCCCTCTGCTTGGAAAATTCGTCTCTAGTGAGACCCTCCAGTTTTTCACGATGTGACTTCAATGTACCCTGTAGGATAACACCCATTGCATTGCTTTTCCTAATGCTTCTTCATATAGGCATGCTAATGGATATTGCTTCTTCTCATAGCCATGATAATGTGGACCCCTCGATGGTTTGCTCCACGACAGCCCCTATGTACGACATTTCCGGTGCCTTCCCTCCCACAAGGAGCAGTGGGTAACAGTTATGTATGTCCTAGGGGTGTGGAGAAAACTCACCTTGTCCGAGCTGCAGGACGTTAAACTACCAAGAACCATCATCCTCAACACATGATGTTAAACTATGACCTGACCCCGTGCCTCGCACGCAGGGTCCCCCCACCTTGGGCATTCTCCACGCCCCCTAGTCTCCACTGGGGATGATATCCTCCTTCGAGTAGAGTTTATCCATGGGGAAGGGTAGCCATATTGGTTTAATTCCCTACATTTTCTTGTAGGAGGCTGCACCCCCGCTCATCCTCACTTCCTCGGTGCCAAGGCCAGCGGGGGGCATGATAGAAAATATGACTCCTCCTTTCATCAATCCCAAATCCCTCTCCCACTTTGCTTTTTCACCATTGGGCCTCCCTCTCGGAGTAAGTCCCAATCTCTCTCCCCCTTGGACACTCAACACATAATACCCTCTTCACTTCCCATGGACACACCATTCGCGACGTGATCGTCAGGTCTATACTTCCTCTTGTTTCTCACACCGAGCACGACTCACGTGGGCTTAGATTAAGCATCGACCATGACGACATCCTTGTCCCGCATGAAGTTAAACTTTATTTCACCCACGTACAACATGACATGAAATTGTACACCTGAACTTTGAGGTCTTTGATCTATGTCATGGCATGGTTTGTAAGAAACCTCCATGAGGTTCAAGCCCAACAACCATGGGTCCCAACCATCTCCGTGCCGGTGCGCCAACCCCCATAAACACCTTGGAAAGCCTAGAGTGTAAGCTCCACACCATCCTGAACTAGGTTTTCTGTGATCCATGTCAAGGCATGGTACGTATGAAGGATCCACGATGTTCAACCCCACCATCCATTTGAACCAAGTTCCTTATTCACATCGTTTCTCCGATACACCATTTAGAACTACATGGAATTTGATCCATGTCATGGAATGGTACATAGGAAGCCTCCACGAGGTTCAGTCCCACCACTCGGTCGTTCCAACACCCCATCTCATCTGTTCAACCCCCATCCCACATGTCATTAAACTATATTATCATCACATCCCGAACTATTAGGACTTTGATCCATTTCAAGGCATGGTACATAGGAAGCCTCCATGAGGTTCAAGCCTACCTCCCAGTCCTTCCGACCTCCTTCGCATTGCTTCACCAAAAACCTTGGGTAGCCTAGAGTGTAAGCCCCCCCAAATGCCATCCTGAAATACGAGGTCTTTGATCCATGTTAAGGCATGGTATTTAGGATGCCTCACAAGGTTCAAGCCCAATACCCATCAGACCGTAGGTCCATATTCAGGTCGGTTCACCGACATTCCCCATCCTGAACTATGTGGTCTCTGATCCATGTCAAGGCATGGTACATAGGAATCCTCCATGATGTTCAAGCCCACCACCTGGTCATCCCGACCATCTCCACGCCGGTTCACCCCCATCCTGCATGATGTCAAAATGTGATCCCATCTACATGTAAGCGGTTGTGATCACATCCAGCGGTAAGCTGATGCGATCCCATTAAGCAGTAAGACGTTATCATCCCGTCCAGTGATAAGCCGTTGTGACTCCATCCAGCGGTAAGCCGTTGCGACCTATTTCAGTGGTAATCATTTTTCAACCTCATTTGGCGGTAACCCATTGTCATATGAACTATGTGGTCTTTGATTCCCTGCCATGGGGATATTTAGAAAGGCTCTATGAGGCTCAAGACTGCCACTCATGTCTCATCCAAATCTCTCCCTCGAGCCTATGTGTCTCAGGAAGGTCCTGCCCCAACCCGGAGGTTTTACTTCCTCTAGGCCCCATCCATGCATCCATTCTCACGGGCTGCCTCCTCAGGTGTCCCACCATCCCATCCGAACTATACATACTTTGATTCCATGTCATGGGGATACGTAGGAAGCCTCTTTGAGGCTCAAGACCAACACTACCGTCATCTTCATGATGGTCCCATCTTATTCCCCCTCCACATCATTCAACTCTCCATCATCCATCCTGATTCTCACTCAGGCCACCACATCCCAGTGGGATCATTCCATACAACACCTCGATGCTCCTAGCAGTACATGGGCCGATAACCACATGTAAGCCCCAGCATGTCTCCGAGTCCTTGTTCTATGTGTACAACCTGATTTGTCACCCATTCAAACTACATGGGTTTTGATCCCTGTCCACTATATAGGGTACATATGAAACCTCAGTGAGGTTCGATCCCAGCCAATGGTAAACCTTGGTGTCCCCCATTCTGGGGTGAACTCCCCCTGATCTGTCCTCATTGGTTTTCAAATCAGCCATTACGGTGTGACATATCCACTCCTTGGGGCGCACCACCTCAGATCCGCCTTAATTGGCCATTCTGATCTAGCCATCTTCTAGGTGTTCCCTCATTGGATGTACCAATCTGACCCGTCACTATGGGACGTTCTGATCACTCTCATTCTATCTCTATAAGATGTTAAACTCACGACCAACCTCGTGATAAACATGATATTTCTATGGAAAACCTCCAAAGGCAGGCCTTTGGTTTAACTGTCTCTGCTGGACGTTAAACTTGAAACATACCCTATTTTAAACATGGGAAGCCTAGGAAAACCTCAGAGACATGCCTAGGGAATATGATTCCTGACATTAGACGTGGGATGCTTCAGGTTATGCACCCCTGAGATGCCCTCTTATGAGGAAGACTACAGGTTCTTATGTCCACGCATCCAGAGATTCCCCAACATGTCGGATGTTTTCGTCTACTCCAACCAACAGTTGCTACCATGTCAAGACCCCAAGGAATGTATCGATGGAAGAAACACAATTAACTGGTGTCCATGAAGATTTGGCATCGAGAAGTGTTTCATGAACAACATAGTAAATCTATGCGGGAGACCCGGACTAGGTGATGTGTTCTGAGGAGGAATCCACAGAAGGAAGAACCGACATCTCATCATCTCGTTTTGATCATGGGGAAAACATCCCTAAACAAGAAACTGTTGTTGACTACCTTTGTAATGAGGAAATGCGGGGTAACAAAGACGTGCCTATCACACTCAAGCAGACGTACAGGCACACCCTGGTGAAAGCGTCGGAAATAGAACCTTTGTGGTTGAATGCTCTTTGGCTGAGAAGATACATCCAGTGAATGTTAGTAGCGAGAATGTCGGAAAATGGCACTAGTCTCAGATACATGGGCATGTAAAAAATTTTTGCGAAGAAGAAGTGATAAAGAAAGATGAATATGTAAGGCTGTAGACTTGGAAGAAGATCTAGGAGAGCAACATGAGGTGGTATACAATTCGACATGTTACAACCACTACCTCAATGTGGTCCCCATCAGGCTCTGAGAGCTAGAGGATAGGGGAATGGAGTAGATGCATGTAGTCAAGGAGTGTGACCCAAGGACTCCAGGAATGATTAGAGGTATAGTATGGGTCTACTACCGGCTGTCATATTAATAAACATAGGCACCAATCATTCCTTCCATCCAAATTTTTTTTCCAAGACCTAGAGTTCAGGTTAAACCATTTACATGATCCTCACGTCTGGAGATACCTTTGGGAGGAGACTTGATAATCACACTTCTGCCGATGGTGTGATATGACCCTTGAGGTGAGAGATTCAGTTGGAACCTCTTAGTGGCAGCATCGAGGCCCTACAACGTTAGTCTATGTATGGACTGGGCATCCATGGTTCATACTGATATTGACTATATTATAAAAAAAAGGTTGTGGTTTATCTACAATGTGGGAATGGGTTATTCCTTCGTTGGTGAAAAAGGAATCCTAGGCAGCACAATATAAACTCATGCATAGGAGGTTGTATCCAATCAATATTGAGTCGTCCATACTTACCATCATGGAAGAAGGAGTTTTTAGTTTTCAGTTCCCAAAAGGAGTGGCAGAGCATGAGAAAATATTTTTAAAAGATGTTTATAGAATTACCTCCCTGAAAGTGAGATAGACGTATGCTTTGGATAGGTACATCCGGAGATTTGGACTAGACTTTTCTAGGTTAGCGACACCCTTTTCAGCTTTGACAATAAGGGTGATCTTTTCTTGTGAATGGATATGTGTTAGCAAGGATATCAGGATCTAAGTCAGAGAATGACAAGTAGAACTATGATACCCATGATATGGGGTTAGCAGCAGTTGTCTTTGCACTGATGATGTGGTGACACTACTTGATGGGTAAACAATTTACTATTTACTCTGATCACAAGAGTCTCAGGTGTATCTTCTCACAGAAGGACCAGAACATGAGATAGAGACGATGGCTAGAGTTCCTCTCGGACTATGGATTTGAGATAGTCTATACTCCTGGGAAGGGGAACATGGTAGCAGATGCACTGAGTATGAGGTCTGGTTTGTAGTTGTTGAGTGAGGAGACAGAGCAGCTAGCCATGTTGTAGGTATCCATCATGGATAGATATGGATTAGCATACCTCCAGTTTATGATAGTCACACCCTCACATCTTTAGAAAAATTTTTTGGGGGGGAGCACTGCTTGAGACATTGAGTACAAGTCCTGACGTGCTCAGATATCCGAAGGATGCTCACTTGAAGGATTTTCTGAAGGTGGGGATCACGACATCCACTTTATAGTATGCACCATGGTACCAGTGATTCTTTGGAAGAAGGTGTTGAGTGTGATCCATACATCCCATTTAACGGTACATCCTGGAGTGGCAAAGATGTTCCAAGACCTCCAGCTTCAGTACTGATGGCCCGAGATAAAGGAAGCAGTGGCAGATTTTATATCGCGATGCCTCACTTGTTAACAAGTGAAAACATAATATAGACAGTATAAGTCTTATGAAAAAAGGAGGAGGGAGTCCATGTTTTCATACATGTCTCACCTCGAAAAGGTTTGAAGAGATTTGGAAAGGCTGTAATGTTATCTCTGTGGTTCATCAGACCTTTCTAAATTCTCAGAAAACATGGAGAGGTGGTGTACCATCTATCTCTTCCCCACAGATTCACCGGGTTCATAATGTTTTCCATGTGTTTCATTTGAGAAGATGCATTCATGATCCATCACACGTTATAAACTAGGGAGAGTTATTCATTGATGATGGGGTGACTTTTACGGAGTTCCTGAGGAAGTTTGAGGATCAACATGATTGTGTCCTCCATGGGCAGTTGATACCTCTGGTGCCCATTCTCTAGCAACATGTGATCCTCCAGGAGAGGACATGGGAGTGGGAGGCTCAGATTCGTACTCAGTACCCCCATTTGTTTCTTTAGTCAATGTTTTGTATTTCGAGGACATAAATACCTAAGGTGGGGAGAATTTAATTTCCTGTAATTTATATTTATATTTTTTTAATTATATGGAATTATTTCAAGACCACAAAATCTGATGGCGCATGATTCTGAGTCCCTGAGTTCCCATAATGATCCGTCGAAGTTTATTTATGGTTTAATTAATGCGCGTAAGCATTTTTCATGAAAAAAGTGGAATAACTCTTAAACCATTTTCCAGATTATAAATATAAGGGAATCATTGCATTCTGGATGACGGGATTACCCTATGAACGACTTATGTTTAGTCGGTGGAGGCCTCCTCTGAGAAAACCTGAAAATGGAATAGTGGTAATTAAAATAATTAAATAAATTTATTTTATTTTCCAAATGCCTATAACTTACAAAAAGTAACTCAGATTAAAAAACTAAGACCATTGTTGAACTCGTGAGGGTAATATTTCTTTAGGCAAGTACTAATATTAACTGGAACGGGCCTCCAATGATTGTTAGTTTTCTTTCCGTAAATAATATAATTATGTCACAATTATTTTATAGTAAAATCCATAACTTTTAAACGGTAACGTGGAATGGAATTCCGAGAGTACTGTTAGGTTTGTTGGGGCTTGTTTCACCTAGACAGAGTCAAACATCTACTTTCATGGGTCAAGGGGGAACATTAATAATTTTATGAAATTTTTTTCTAGGATGTTCAATAAACGCTAAAGAGGCATTATATAACTTTTGAACCAGTGCTCAGATTATGAATATGTGGGCCCCATTGAAATCGCAATACCAATATTCGCTTAAGGAGACCTTTATCTCAACCGTAGTAGGTCGATGGTGAAAGTTCGTTTTTCTTCTTTTCATGGGAGAAAATAAAATGAACTAGCTTTATTTTATTTTTGAAATTTAATCCTCCCATATTCTTTTTGGTGGTGGGGACCACCCATGCTTGAAAACTTCTTTTTTGAATTCAGTGGTGGGGACCAAGCGACTCTTGAACTCCGTCTTTAATAAGGGATGTGACTCTTGGTTTCTTTTCCATTTAATTAAGACAACATCAAAATAATTAATGTGCTAAATATAATTAAATTAATAAAATTAATTTAAAAGGTTGGCTACTCATTTTCTAGAGTTTGGGAAAGTGATAGAAAAGGGTGAATTGGGGAGATATTTGTAGAACATTCTCCAACAATGGAAGTCCTCCAATGAAGAATTTCTTATGAAAGCAAAGAATGAGGAGTCGAACGTGGAGTGTCTTGTGGGAGTGACGAATGTCGACTCTTCAATTACATCGTCTACTTCCTCATGCCACCTCCAATGTAAAATCAAGGTAGGGGTTTAAATATGTGTGATTGTTGTTTCTCATGTTCTCCTCTTCTAAACGAAGAATGTAGATCAACACACTAACTAGTTGATCCACTGAAATTTTCTTCTTGCGAGATTAGAAATAATTATTTCCTGTTGATTTAGGGGTTTTATATATGTTGAATTTTTTTCTATTGATTCTTCATATCCAAAATTCATGATGACGTTGGCCAAATGAACAAGGCCATCATCTCGCACGTAAACCTTACTCCTATTCCTTTTTATTCTTCGCACGTTCTGTGTTCATTCTTCAATAGAAAATATTTATTGTCATTGGAAACACGATGTTTTGCTGAGCATAACATATGGATATGGAGCCCTCGACATAGGGATCACAAGTATTTGATCATCTAATTTTTTGGTCGTGGAATGAATCCATAATTGCTCATGGAAAAAGGTTTCCAAATATTTATTGATGCTGGAAACATAATGTTTTTCTATGTGTGATACATGTATGTAGAGCCATTGACACAAGGATCGGGAATATGCGACCGTTTAATTTTTCTGGATTGGAATGATGCCGCAATGGATCATTGAAGAAATTGACAGCCGACACCCGGTCGACCTTGAAGATGGTGGGGCAGCGTGTGTCCAATCCATTAGGTGAGAAAGAGGTTGCGACCCATCAGATGCAGTAGAGCAGGGTAGTAGCCAGTATCTAGCTGACCGTGTGGCGGAGCGGCGGCGCATGTCCGCATCACCGATGGAGAAAGAGGTCGCGACTGCTTGTCCATGGAAAAGGATAAAAGTGGCCGACACCCATCCGGACATGGTGGAGTAGTAGCGCATGACTGCACCATTGGGAGGAAGACGGGCTGGCCTTCCGGCCGGTCGTGCCACACATGGTGGGACCCCTCGGCGGGTCCTGTGTTCTAGCAGCCAAGCGGTCCATGGACCATTTGGGAAGACTGGGGGGAACCTCCCCCTATGGTTCAATCAAGGTGGACCCCTCCTCAGCAGACCACAATCCGAGCGGGCCACACCGCAGTGGGCCACACCACAGCGGGGCGTGCCTAGCGGGCCATGCCCCCGAGCCATGCCAACAGGTTGGGCCGAACAGCACCATCTGTGGGTCGGGATAGAAAACGGCCTAACGGGCTGGGCCTTCCAAGGCCGAGGCCATCTAGGCCAATCCCAAATAATTTTGGGTCGACCCAAACCAGTTCGAGTCGGCCCAGGTTGGGTTGGGCCGGGTCGGACTAGACAAAGGCCAATTTGGACTAGTTATGCCTTCGTGGCCATAACTTGTGAATTGGGTATGCGTTTGATGAACCGTCTACAGCACCAGATTACTTGAATGGAGACTGTAATTTTGGAATACTCCACTTGAGTTTTGTATATGGTTGGAGTATAGTTGGGTTGGATCGGACTCAGAATCCAATCAGTCCCTTAGAACGTAAACACTAATAACTTACAAACCTGACGCCGGATTGACACTACATATATTGAGTTGGGTCCCTTATGACATGAAAATCCTTTAGGATTCATTTTTGTGGGGATTCAGGGTGGTTGAAGTATGAATGATGGTTTGATGAGTGGTTCTCCCAAGCGCGCTACGTGCAGAACCCTGCGACTGGGTGAGATCTGACGACTGCTGACCATTACAACTTGATGTAACTCAACAGGCCCAATAGGGAGAATCTCTATGTGACATGACAGACCTACAGTTCTTCACAGAAGGAGTACCTCAATAGGCCACATGGGGGAGCACCTCTGTGTGACGCGGGAGACCCATGGTGGGGAGTACCTCTGTGTGATGCGGAAGACCCATGGTACTCTACAAGAGGATTACCTCAGCAATCAAAGATTAGTGGGAAGAACCTCTGTGTGACATGGCAGGACCACTTTAATAGATATAGGAGGAGTTTTCCAGCAGCCGAGGTGTTCGATGATGTTACAAGGGATGTTACTTGTTACTACCCGTAGAATAAATCCTGCTATGATCTGTCTTTACCTTGTGCTTGTGATTGAGGTTATGCTATGTGATACTTCACATTCGTGGTGGTACCTTCGTGGTATACTTCCCACATGTATTAGATAAATATATCTCTATAAATTAGGTATATGTATGTGCATATACCTAAGTAGAGTTGGGTTGTTTCTTTGTGGTCTTTCCATTGTGGAACACTCGGAGACCTACGGGGTATCGGGGTCCCTACTGAGTATCGTTATACCCACCCCTGCATGGGTTACACATGCACCTTTTTATGTTTGGTGCAGACGATGGACTACGCTAAGTGAGGATGAGGGTACCAGGATTGGAGGTATCTCAGAGGTGGACTTTATATGAGGCATACTGTTGAGACGACCATTTGAGAGATGTACCTACCCTTCAGGTAGGATCCATGGCAGGTGTTCATAGGAGCTGTTTTTAGTTTTACTTGTACATTTTAGTTTATAAGTAATTTACAATTGGTCTTGTATTATGGCCTCATTTACTTTCTGTACACACCCTGTTTACTATATAGTTTTACTTTGATCTTGTATCCTGCTTTTTTCTTAGATTTGTGATTTTACAGGTTATAAAGGCAATTCCATCCTGTTATTAGGGAATAAGCCTTTCGGTGCTTGTTTCCAGCCCCTGGCCTATGGAAGGTAGGCTTGGGGTAGTCATGGAAGGGGCCTTGGGGGACAGGTCATGACATAATCATACCTTGAGAATAATGATTCCACAACTCCCTGTAGAACTATCTCAATCAAATGATTTTTTCTATGTTTTGATTTTCTGTAAGTACATACCAGACCCATCACATGTTCCAAGATAAAAATCAATACAATTTTTTATGATCTCTTATATGTGGAACAACCAATGGAAATTATGGATCCACAAAGTAAGGAATTTCATAACATGATCACTCACCTGGTAAATGTTCTATAGATGAATTAGATGTTTGAAGAAGTTATGTGGGAACCAAAGCTTGTTATGAAGAAAAATTGCACCTAGTTTTTTCCTTACGAGTAGTAAAAATATCAAGGGAAAAATTATTTTTAATGGGGTAGAATGTACTGATCCTTAATTTTATTAATTAATTTCCCTTAATTTAATATTATTTGAGTAGCATGTGTTGCACGCAACATTGAACTAAAATTAAAAACAACCACATTACCATAATAAATTTGTTGAATATTAATGTTATATTAGAAACATTAAATATTTGTGCACAACAACAATTTATTTGATAAAAAAATTTATAAAATGGAATAATAAATCAAGGGTTATTTTAGGCTTATAATATATGGGTTTCTTAATTTATTTATTAATTTTGGGTGATTATATTAAAATTAATTTTTATTACTTTTGGAAGTGGAATCAGATAAAATGAATTAAATAATTTTAAATATGATTATAAAATTATGTTATGTGATCAATTTATTTTTAAAGAATAAAATTAGGTTTCAAAGGTAAATATTAGTTACTATAGTAAAATAGTTTTTTTAATGAATAATTATTTTCAAAATATTGACTTTTTGTTGAATTTAATGGATCAAATTTCAATTAAGTATATAATAAGATGGTTAACTATGTAAATATATAGATTTATTAATTTTCATTTATATTTTAATAAATGTTAAATAATATTAAGAACACCTAAGAAATAAGACGTTATCTTTATATAGATAATCTTTTTTTGTACACATTATATTTTTTTATAGAAGTTAATTTTATCCTATTTAGAAATTGAATTAAATTGAAAGGAAGTGAAATTTTGATTCATATTGTATATAAAATGTAATAATGGAAATATTAAAATTTTAGTAATAAAATAATCTCCATTATTTACTTTTCTTCTTACTTAATAAAGACAAAAATGAGTAAATAAGGAGTCTTGAATTTTTATTAATTTGATGATCAATAACATATTGAATTAATTGTTAGGTATTAAAGTCATAACCACCTGTATCACCTACTATTTCTCTAGCTAATTCACATTACTCAACTAACCCACATATCACCCTTCTGATTCCATTTTTACCCCTTTAATAACTACAATTTCTAATAAAAATCCCCACTTTTCACCTATAAAAGGAGCTCCCTCTCTCCCATTATCTCCTTTTTATATCCACCACAAATGGATTTTTCATGAAGTTAACTTAATTTCCCATATATAATTCCCTCTAATGTAATTATATGGTTATAAGTATTTCTCATAATATTTTTGAAGTTATTTATCAAGGTAAGGGTTATCCTCTTCCCCCTCCATTTGATTCAAGTACTTATTCGGTGATAAGATATTTTGATTTCCATATAATAATGCCTCTTATATTCATAATCAATGATTTTATATCCTATTAATTTATTAATGGTGATATATTACCCTTCTCTTTCATTAAAACCAGTCCATAATCAACTTTGTATAGCCAACATGCTATTGAAATCACTCCTTGATTCTCTCCCTCTCATTTTTAATTCAAACACTTCCTTTCTTATAAGTCTTTTTTTTCATGTGATTATTCAATCATATGTGCATAATCAAATCTTTAATATCAATATTATTTACCGTTAATTATATAATACCTTTCTCAATCATTAAACGACTTCCATAATCTTTTTTTATACCCATCATAAAACCAAAATTATTCCATGATTTTCAATCTTCATGTTGTGAATACCCAAATATAATATCATTAAAGGGTATACATATAAAAAATTTCATTAAATGTTAAGAATATGAAGAAGGTTTTGAAAATTTTTAATAAGATATTTTTTTGTTATACAAGATATTTAAGATATTTAGTGGATGTTAGGAATTATAGTCAGGGGTTTTCTTGATTAGAATTCTTTTCTAGAGTCATAATCACTCCAATTAGATTATGATATATCATGAAATAATATTCAAAATTATGATGATGTAATATTGAATTTAAATTTTATTTTGTGAGAAAATAAATTTTCACCCTAAAGACTTCTTCCGTGATGAATCTATTATATCATAAAAAATGTATTTTTTATTAATATAAATCCTTTATATTTTAATAAATTGTTTTTCTCCATATCCATTTTTTTACTTATTACCAATGTTCAAATTTATGGAGTGGAAAATGATAATTTTTATCTCCAATTATCATTATATTGCCCATTATTTATTTTAAAACAAATGGTTTTAACCATTTAACAATATGGGTTTTCAATAAAGATGTTTTAAAAATATTTAAATGGAAATTTAATTCCACGATATTATTTTCTTACCTTATACTTCATATTTTTACATTTTTTATTTCTAATTAGGGTACATTTATTGTAATTTTTAATGTAATTTTAAAGATGTTTTATCTTGATCATCAAAACATGGTTTTTGGAAAGTTACTTTAGAATTACATATTTTTTTAGTGATAGTAAGAAATTATTTTTAGAAAACACATTTTTTATGATTTCAATTCTATTTTCAAATTATTATTCTTCAATGAAATAGTGGTCCATAAATCTCCATATATGTGATATTTTTATATACTCATGTTTGTTCATCATATTTTGGAATAAAATTATCTTGTTTTTTGTTGATTCCATTTAGAAAAGCTATAAAAACAATTTTCTACTAATTGGTTATTTAGGATAAGATGAATGATTTTATTTATATGTGGAACTCATATATATAAATGGTGATATGTGGGTCCTATATAAAACTGAAATGAATTGGTTATGGTTTTATACCTCATGATATTATTATGGGAATCAAGTAAGGAATTCTTGATCCATTCTGGGAATCAGGTAGCAAAAACTGATCCACTATAGTAATAATGTAGTGATTCATGCTCTAATATGTAAATTAGGTAGAGTTTCATGATCCACTATACGAATCAGGTAGTGATGGATTCCTACTATGTTAAGGTAATTAGGTGGCGATGAATACTCTACTGTGATATTCCTACATATTTTTTTCCACATCATTTTCCTATTTTTTTCTTTATTTCCAATAAATTTAAAATTTATATGATATTCCATGTTCTAATGTTATTCCACATTTATATGTTACGATTTCAAATTTTGACTAATTTTATTTTATTCTTCCAAGGCATGTTTTTATGTAATTTATTTGGTATTATGTTTCTATTTCCTGACCCATAATGATAAGTCATGTTTTAATATTTTCAGTTATGATTTGACGATCTCTATTTATGATATATCTCACTTTTTAAAGTATTCCATCATGTTAATAATCTATCATTTATGACTATTTTGTATGTTCCCTTAATGAAAATTTGATATCACCCAATTCTTATGTTTCAAATTCTATACTTTATAAATATTATTATATCATGATATATTTTGATAAGAGGGTTTAAAGGGGAAAAATTATGGAGAAATGTCAACAAGAGTTGTAAAATAAGATTTTTATATAGGTTGTCCCCAAGGAAAAAATTTCTTTGGTCCTCGGTTTTTTTTTGAGATGTATAATCTAAAACAATTTATCAATCTAAAATTTCTATATGTTTAGTTTGGGTCATGATAAGCGTGGAAAATGAAGAGTGACATGTGTCTGATATTGGGGTTGTCAAGCATTTTGATGGAGGAGTGGAGTATGGAAATCCATTTGGTGGAGAACAAACCATTTTATGTATTAATCCGAAACCATTTATGTTAGTTTGTTTTGGGTGTTCATAGAGACTATATTCCATGCGAGTCTTGAAACAATGGAAGTTGTTGTTTTTAATGGTTCTCATAGATGGAAATTTATTATATAACTAATCCCTATTTGGGATGATATATGAAGTGGGATTAGTGGAAACTGGGTACTTGGATTTGTAGCGTAATGATAATGATACACCTATAACATAGAGAATATTATTTGTTATGGAGGTGTGAACATCATGTTGGTAAGGTAGTAGTTGTGATATACTGGTTGGTGGACTATCAATGTGTGACATGTGTTATTTTATAGGAAGTTCTAATGTAATTTGAATCAATCATAAATACCAAAATATATATTTGAATATGGGTTTGTAAGGATTTATTATATGAAATATAGATTTATGTGGATTATTTTGATTTGATTATGAGTTATTTTAATAGTGAACCAATGCATGGGGTGAGACCATGATTCATGTTGTATGTGGTTTGTGTTTAAATAATGTAATTAACTAATTATCAGCTTGAAATTTGGTGTGCTCATTTATATGTTCATGTGATTCCTCCAAGAATGTAGCCATCGTGATCGGGAAATGAAACCATGTGTTAGTGGGTGAGGATAAGAAATTTTTGGAAAGGTTATCTAAGGAGGAATAATAGGTGTTTCTGAATTTAATTTATTGTTGTGATGTAGACATTACATCAAGCTTGATGGTGCACCATTAAGGAGTTATTTTTGGTCAGTGATTACTATGGTGGAGTGTACAATGGTTTAGAATTGGATTTTAAGAGTAGAGTCTTATGGTGTGGAAAACCATATGCTCAGGGATTAATTGTTTGAAAACACCATGGTTTCTTGAGATTGATATATGTGGTTGAGTTCCATTATAGTATTTGAAATAGTGTAAATCTAGTTTCATAGGTTATGGAAAATAATTATTCTGGGTGTTTAGGGTTGTACAATAGACAACCATTTGTCATTATGGGATGAAATATTGTGTGTTATATGTGGATTAATGACTGGGGTAGGTTGATATTGATGTCTAAAATACCAATAAAAATTATTTGGGATGATAAATACTATAATGGGGAGATTTTAAAGACTTTCGTCTTTGTTACTTATGAATCCTTGGAGGAGGTTTATTTTTTTATCATTTCGAGGGTTGTTTTGAGTATTAGAAATTATATTGGAAATATGTAGTTTGAAACTTCTCAAGAAGATTTTTTTTATACATGGATTGAATCCCCAGAGTAAATTTTTGTGCATGGGTAGAAAACATGGTAGGGTTTGGGTAGCCCTGCAAATTAATATTATTGTAGGAGGCTCATTACATGATGTGATGTGAGGGTCATACTAAGGAGGCCTAGAAAAAGGAGGAATAAATTCACAATTTATAAAAAATAACACCTTGGTATCAGTTCTTCCTAGGAATTATCCCTATGGGAAATGAGGATGGTGAAAACCGTTATTTTAGAGGCTATGGTGTGGTGGAAATAGTCAATATAATTCCTTCTCACCAAGGATCTACTCAAGGATGTATTCTCACTAAGATAACTTGAAAATAGTTCACATGGCCCACACCATGATGAGGCCCATTCTGATTTATTTAATAGGGGTAAAACTATTTTTTTGTGTTCTCCCCCTTCACATTTTATATCAAGATGTGCATTGGGAGATGCTATTTTTTCTCTCTCTTCTTCCCATACCCACTCATTTCCATATTGATTTGGTGTTCTCTTAGTGTTTATTTTTTGGATTTTTGAGGTATGATTTTATCATTTTCTATACATATTTTATTTCCATTTTTTATTTTTCATTTGTCATGAGTTCAGGTTATGTATCAACACTAATTCCCCCGAAGCACAGTGTAAATGGGTTGAGGATGATGAGTTTTTTCTTTTTTTGGATAAAGGATGTCCTGATAGAATTATCTCACATTATTTCTCCTCATTATATTACAGGTATACCTCCTAATGAATTTTTGTTAGGTTCTGGTTGAAATTGGTTTAAAAGAATTATTGAATGATTGATAGATGATGAGTGTCTTCCTCATGATGGTGTTGGGGGTATAATATAAACCATCTCTATGTAGTTGGTTGTTGTTTTAGTGATGAAACATTAATGATTTAATATTTATGTAATTATATCTTTTTGAATTAAATTGAATAATTAATTAAAATTGGATATAATTGAAAAAATGTGATAAATTGAGATAAGAGATCGAGCATTAAAGTGTGGGTGGATGGGATCTGGTGAGGAGGAGTCGGAATATTAAGGAATACAAAGTCCATGTATGAGGTATGTATTCCCTTTAACACCCCCATAAATTTTTTACATTGAAGTTTATGTGAATGTGATATGTGGACTCACTATTTATTAGCGATCAAGATATAATTTATTAAATTTTTAATTTATGGATATGGATATAATGTAAGTCTTAAGGGAAATAATGTACCCTTAATAACTAACTTGATGCCTCGTACATATATGGTTAAGGGCTCGACCATAGTTATATACATTGATATATGTTGTAATGTCCCAGCTCTGGAATCCACCCATAGGTGCCCAATACCTTGTTGTTCACATGGCCTCAAGCGCATTTACCCAAATTCCAGAGGCTGGTGACAAGCAGCTAGGGCCTTGGGTGTGATAGTGGGGAATCTATTCCCTCATTGGCAGAGTAACAACACATAAGAAAGAAATAGAAATAGACGAAGTAGGAATAATCCATATAAAAGTAAATAGCAGAAGACTGAAAATAATAAATCGAACGACACACAGACACACAGACACAGACACATATGTATATATATAAATGAATGATGCATGATACATATTTCTAAGAAAACAAAAAAAAATCACAATGCTGGAATACAACAGTACTAAACCAAAGTAAAAAAGAAAACAAGTAAACAACTCCTTAGCATCGCAATCCATAGCTTGGTCCCATGCTCTCCAGATCCACAACAACTCAAGTACCTAAAGTGGAAGGGCGTTTTCCCATATATACACATGCAAAAATATAGTCTGTTTGGGCCCAAAAGCATGGCCCAAACAGGGTGTGAGACTAAATCTCAATAGGCAACCACCACAAGATCTATGGCTAATAGTCAGAGAATATATGGGAGGTAAAAGTGCAGAAAGCAGTAAACAAGGGAGTTCTCAGTAGTAAACAATCCATAGTTTCAAAGCATTCATCCACAGCTAATCAAAATTGGTAAACAGAAACTGGTAACCCTTTGGGAAGTAGTCATAGAATTTCCCCTCCGGTCCTACCTGAAAACACAAGCAAGTGGCTAAACACAAAAGGTAACCCTCTGGGAACTACCCATACCCTATCCCCTATGGTCATACCTAGCAACACAAGAAAACATGTAACATGACAGGTAACCCTCTAGGAAGTACTCACAGCCTATCCCCACTGCTACTACCTAACAAGTACATGCAACCCTATGGGTAGTACACTCAGTCTAACCCCTCTTGTTCAACTTAAGCATAGACTCTCTGAGAAAGCACTGGCCGCCAATTCCTCCTATAGGCTTGTATTAGTAACTAAAGGTTCTCTAGGGAAGAACATACGTCACATTCCCTATGTGGCATGTTGCGAGGAACTACATACAATCTAAGGAAGCACTTACGTCATTTCCTCCTATAGTCTCACATTGTAAGTAAAATAGACACTCTGGAGAATCCCTTACATCCATTCCCCCTATGGTCTACTACGGCAGGTTCTCCTGGCCCTGTGTAAGTCAAGAAAGAATAGCATCACGTATCATCTAATGTAAACCTCAAGGAAAACATGGATAGCAGTCTACAACATATCATCATGTTAGAACAACAGTCACACCATCCTACAATACTAGGCATGGAAGGTAAATAGCAGCCTAACATGCAAACTAGACCCAACGGTCAAAATAGGAAATCATGCATGGAAAAACACTTCCAATGTATAGAAATTCACCCTATTCACAATCAAAAACCTCCACTCAAGAATACAAGAAAAATAGGAAAACAATATGGAAAAGACGGTAAACATGCAATACCGCATTCATGGTAATTAGTGACTTTTTGAACATATAAATCAAAGACTTTCATCAGAACAACATAAACCACCTAACTTGGTGTTGGGGGATCACTATATGTGAAACTCAAGCATTGAATCGCCCACGAACAACGTAGATCTACAAAAAATATCAAAACGTTCAATAGAGGACAACATGAGAAAGAGGAGGAATCCAGAAACAAGTATGAAGAAGAAGGAAGAGCTTACCGAGGAGATCACAATGCAATCGATGATGGTTGAATTAGAGCTTAGATGATAGGTCATGGGCTCAGAGGAAGATCACGACTGTACGGGAGCTCTCAGATGAACTAGTTTGAGAAGAAGGACCTTTTGGAAATCATACGCGACCCTGGTACATTTAATGAAAAAAAAGAAGAAAATACACGGTGTGTAGTTTTGAAGTAAATGTCATGTTCATGCTGTTTTCATACTCTGCTTTAGGCAGCCTCCAGGTCACCCCCACATCGCAGTGTGTGTGCCCATTACATTACCATCACACGGCCTTCTACAACATACTAGTACATGAAGTGTACTAATAAAGTACATGGTGTCTGCTTCAGAAATTTCCAAAAATTCCCCTTTTTCTAAAATGTGACCAGAAGAAGGAAACATACCTCAAAAGAATATCCAGGTTCTTACAAACTTCCCCCATTAAAGAAATTCATCCCCAAATTTCCCTACCAAGGCAGCGTTGATGAAGAAACCACAAACAGCTCGGGCCAGTGTGCTCGTAGATTGACCTCACTCTCCGAAGTCTCGTCCTGCACTCACCCGTGCTTCCATCACATTCCTAAAAGAGGAACATACCAACCATTGAGAACATTTTCACTACGATCAACAATATGTATATGATGATTCTTAAACATTGCATCCACTTCGAGATCAACCTCCTTAGGTTGGAAAACATGACATGAGTCTGAGAAGTAACGTCGAAGCTGGGAAACGTGGAAGAAGTCATGACTAGATCTATACCTCTAAGGTAAATGAAACTAATAGGCAACAGGCCCGACTCTCTCCAACACCTCAAAAGTCCTGATGTACCTTGGAAAAAGCTTACCCAATCTCCTAATCCTCTTGTGTCCCAACTTTGGTGTGACATGTAGGAAAACATAATACCGGACCTCAAACTTCAGAGGTCTTCCCTGCTAATCAACAGAAGACTTATATTGAGACTGTGTAGTTTCAATTCTCTTCTGAATCAACTTTATATGCTCTGTGGTCTCATTAACAAGTAAAGGTCCCAAAAAATCAACCTCTCCTGACACTAGCCAACATAAGGGTGATCGACATGGACTATATTAAAAAGCTTCATAAGGTTCCATCTCACTAGTTTCTTGAAAACTACTGTTGTATGAAAACTCCACAAGAGGTATGTGCTTCTCCCAAGATCCTACAAAATCCATGATTTATGCTCGGAACATGTACTCAATAACCTAAATTGTATCCCAGACTGGCATCTTTCTGGGGGTGGTAAACTGTACTCAAAATTACCTGTGTACCCAACGCCTTCTGTTTCCCCTTCCAGACCAAAGAATTAAAACATGCATCATTGTCTAAAACAATAGATTTTGGAACTCCATATAGATGTACAATCTCAAGGATGTACAAATTCCCCATATCATCAACACTGAATGTCTCCTTGACCAACAATAAGTGATCGACCTTCATGAGTATGACAATGACATCCCAAACTATTTCATTCCCTCGAGGTGACCTCAAAAAACCCTATCTCAAAATCCATCTCGACATCATTAAACTTTAACATGGGAATGGGTAACTGCTGTAAAAGCCCTACTAGTCGCGGATACTCCACCTTCACCTGCTAACAGGTGGAACACCTCATGAAGAAACCATCCACATACCTCTTCATACTTGTCCACCAATACTGATGATGTAGATCATGATACATCTTGGTGACACCAGGATGAGCTACCCAAACTGAGGAATGAAATCCCCACCTCATCTCCTTGCGTTTGTCTGCTGGCAACCATATGCGCCCGTAGAAACAAAAGATCACATCCTTGCCTATGGTCAATCTAGGAATAGTTTCCTCTCCTGACATGATTTCTCGTAGGACTAGGCCTTCTGAATCTGATAGCTACCTTACTCACACACAATCAAGAAGAGTAGAGGTAATAGCTATAGAAGATATAATCGTCTTCCCTTGTCTATCGCGCACCTCCAAATTCTTCTCAGAGAATAGAGCCATAAGTTGTCACTCACTACTGGCCTCTTGAACTGCCTATATCTGATTCCTCCTGCTCAGAACATCAGCCACTAAGTTGCATTTCCCTGGTATATAGGAAAACTCAAAATCAAAATACATAAGATACACAACCCACCGTCGTTGTCTCAAATTTAGATCATGCTGAGTGACGATGTACATGAGACACTTGTGGTATGTAAAAAACACATAATTATCTCCCAGAAGATAATTTCTTTAAAAGCATAAGGCATAAAAAACTTCTGCGAACTCGAGATCATGTGTCAGGTAATTCCTCTCATGTAGTCTAAACTGTTGAGACCCGTACACAAGGACTCCTTCTCCCTGTGTAAGAACATCTCCTAACTTGATACCATAAGCATCACAATATATAGTATATCTCTTTTATGGATCTGCAACAACTAGTATCAGTGCTGAAGTCAACCTCCCTTTCAGCTCCTAAAAGGCTAACCCGCAAGAATCTGACAACATGAAATTTTCACCTTTCTTAGTCAGACCCATCAGTGGTACTGCTAATCATGAAATGTATTGTATCAAATGTCTATAGAATCCAGCCAGCCCTAGAAAACATCACACCTCAAATATGTTCATTGGATTCTCCCAAGAAAATATTGATCTCACTTTCTTAAATCAACAGACACTCTTGTCTCATAGATAACATCACCCAAGAAGTGAATTTGGTCCATTTAAAAGTGGAATTCTGAGAGATTATCTATAACTGATGCTCTCTAAGAGTACTAAAAATGATCTCAAGATGGGTAGCATGTCCATGTCGAGTGTGAGAGTACCCCAACATTTCATCCATGAATACCACCATGAAAGAATCCAAGTATGGATGGAACACACTGTTAATCAGTGCCATGAAAAGCGTAGGCGCGTTCGTGATACCAAACAGCATAACCATGTACTTGTATAGACCACACTTGCTCCACAAAGATGTATGAGGTATAACAAATGGTTTAACATGAAACTGATGATAAACAGACCCCAAGTAAATCTTTGAGAACACCCGGGCTCCTCAAATATGATCAATTAGATCATAAATACTAGGAAAGGTATATCGGTTCTTGACTGTCAAATGGTTCAACTTCCGATAATCCATAAAAAATCTGAGGGAACCATCCACCTTCTTTGCAAACAGGATAGGATAACCCCATGGAGAAGTACTGGGTCAGATGAAACTCTTTACCTGCAACTCCTCTAACTTCTTGTTGAGATCCAATGACTCTGGTGTAGCCATCTTATAAGGAGTAATGGGCACCGGTGTCGCTCCTAGAACAAGATCAATAGATAATTCCACCTCTCTCTCTAGATGAAAACCTGAAAAGTCCTCTGGAAAGATATCCCTGAAATGATCCACCACTGGAAGAATGTATAACACTGAAGTCCCCTAGTAATCCAGATATAGACTACGAATCTGGGATGTAACTCCTCCCAACCCATGATGCTTGGGTCCTGCTCTGCTCTCCTGGACATGTCACTCGGCCTTATGAATAAAATATCCAAACTCTGGCGATGTGAAACTCAGCTTACGAAGATAGAAATTGACTACTGCCTAGAAAGGAAATAGCCAGTCTATTTTGAGAACGACTTCACATCATGTCATCAATAGGACATAGAGGTCCCATAAAATGTGACACTCACCATCCTCTAAAGGAAACTCCATACATTGACATTCAATAGCCATTCAAGTCCCCAATGGAGTGTCTAGAATCAAGATATCGATAGAAGAAAAGATGCAGAGACCAAGGCACCCACACAAACAAAAAATATAAAGCTATGGGAAGCCCCTATTTTGAATAGTGCATAGGCTAAAACTGAGTTAAATAATAATGCACCTCGAACTATAGAGGGTCCAAGATCCTGCTCTTATTGGGTCAGGTCCACTGCCAAATTCAGACCAACCTGAGCTGATCCACCCTATTGTCGCTAAAAATCCAGCGACTGGCTACCACGACCATGGCTTCCACCTCGGCCCGAATGGCTGGAAGAACTCTAGTTCCCAGAACAGTGAGAAACTGGTGGTGCTTCTCCTGAACAAGGATTCATAGAAGAACTCCTGTCACCAGCTGATATTGAGAAAATATAACAGAAAAGCTAATGGTGACCCATCTTGCTGCATGATCGGCACTCAACTAGGTCGCTCGGTCAATGAGGCCTCACATGCCTTCTCTTCCCACACTAGTAGCACACCACCTGGCTACCAGAATATGTATCCTACATCCTCGGATCTATTCATGTAGACTCCCTACGATGCTTCCTACTATCAGTAGGAGGAATAATAACTCCAGATACCAAGCTTCCCAGACTCAAAACTCCAGAATCTCTTAGATTACGCTATGTGATCAGTTCCTGGTTGACTATAGAAGTGATAGAATTCAACTAGAAGATGTTACACTATGATCAGATGTCGTGCCTCATACCATCCTTGAACATGCTTTCCAATAATAACTAATCACCTCCTGGAATAGGCATGATGCACTATAGCTCAGTGATGTAAGTGGAATACTCCATAATATAAATAGTACCCTACTCAAGACTCATGAACTCTCAGGATCGATCGACCATCAAAGTATCCAGATAGAAGTAGTCATAGATGGAACACTAGAACTTTTCCCGGGCTATAACCTACTGGTGTCCCTCCTATGAGATAATGTCTCACCATCTCTTGACGGAATCCCAGATCATATTGGTAGCCAACTTCACCCTCCTCTCTGGAGGCGTCTCCAGGTGCTCGGATATTGAAATCATGGCTTCTATCCATGACTCTGTAGCCTCAGGTCCTCCTTCCCCTGAGGAGGTTGGAGAATGATGCTGCTGAAAGATCCTAATGAATTCTTCCATCCATGGGGTAGGAGGCAGTGATCCCTAAAAGGTTTGCATCATCCTCATAATGCCTTCCATGAACTGTGCATTAGCACCTTCATCATATATTATGACTGGTGCCAAGATTGGCACAACAAGAGGATCTACAGGTTGTCCCTCATCATCCATATTCAGTGTCTGCTCACTTCCCTGCAACTGGCATACAACTGGAGGACGGCTCTGCGGCATGACTCTATATGTTCAAATTCACACCTTATATCATGATTAACAAGGACTAAAAACTGAAAGTGTAATAAGGGAAGAAGAGGAAGAAATCATTCATGTTTTCCAAAACATGATTACACGGCATGTATAACCCTTACTGGATGTGTTCCCTTTATCCACTCACATGGGCGTGTACATCTTCCAAAACTGGTCGTGTAACAACACAAACACACAACATGTTCAACTAACAAATGACGTGTACATAAATCCTCTTCCCATGCCAGGGTCCTTCTACATGGCTATGCCACATGGTTCTCCTATCCCAGGACTGCATGACATTTTAGATCCAGACATGACATGTACTAGACGAGCTTCAAAAACCTGGGTTGTTAGAGACATAGTTGGGTACACTGCTTACACTAAACGTGTTCTAGATGGACACAATGTGTACTTAGAATACTTTTCCAACATGTGTTGTTCGTGACTCGACCAGTTACGTGGGTAATACTACATGGAGAGTTAATTCCAGACACAGTGTGTATGACTTAAGTTATTATCCATCTGTGTCTATAGTCACATGGGTGGACATAGGGTAAACACAACACAACATTCACAACCAGTACACAACATGTTCCCCAAAATATTTCCCTATAATGTGTCTCTACCCACACGACATATGACACGGTTAAAGACTACATGGTGTGTACATACAGTACACAATGAGTACATAAGAAAAACAGTTTCTTCCTGATTAGAAGAACACATGGCGTGTAGTCAAAACTACACAGCTTGTATTCTAGGTTTTTCCAGATAGTAAGCGTCATAAATTACTCCGGAGCCCATAAAAACACTAAAAAACCTCAAGGTACCAAATTCTAATCTATGAGGGATCATACTCCCCATGAATCAAATCTTGACATCTAATACATGTTATAAAAAAGGTAACCAAAGAAATGATTCACTAAGATCTGGTCTATGAGGGGCCATAACACCTTAGGAACCAAAATTTGGAATTCATTCAAAAAAATCATAATCAAATTAAATACCCTATCAAGAAGAAAGGATTCTATCAAAGAATATATCACAAAAACATGAATATGTAGCCCAAAATATATTATAACAACATTCAATCACTAATACACCCTATATGGAATGACAAGAATGAATAACAAGTGATTTATAGCAAGTGCCTAAACGATGCATGAGATGGAATACCCTCATATCCATGGGTTGAAATAGAAATGGAACTTGAATAACAACAACAATACCACCACAATACATGTGATTCACCCCACATTGAAAATCAGATCAACCGTAATCTTTAAAACCTAGAAACATTACAATAAACAAGGTAGATTGGCTTTTCCATGTACACGGTTTAGCTACTCCTGGACACTGCTTATTACCAAGTACCTATTCCACCCTATCCCTGACTATATCCTCCTAATAGTAAATCAATAATAAATAATTCCTCTGATACCACTTTGTAATGTCCCGGTTCCGGAATCCACCAAGAGGTTCCCCATGCCTAGTTGGTCACATGGCCTCATGCACATTTTCCTGAACTCCAGAGGATGCCGAGTAGCAGCGGGGGCCTTGGGTG
Source organism: Viscum album (assembly GCA_963277665.1). NCBI lineage: Eukaryota > Viridiplantae > Streptophyta > Magnoliopsida > Santalales > Viscaceae > Viscum > Viscum album. Next base: position 1,315,976,866 of record OY728119.1, on the reverse strand, counting down.
TCATATCGGGGAGACTATACCCTCATTGGAAGAGTAAGCCCACAGAAGAAAGCAATAGATATAGCGAAAGAAATAGATATAGCGAAATCAATAATATTCCATATAAAGCTAAACAATAGAAGACTGGAAATAATAAATTGAAGCATTCACATATATATATGAATGATACATGATATATATGTGTAGGAAAATATCCAAACAAATCACAATGCTAGAATAAAATAGTACTAAACCAAAGTACCAAATAAAACAAGTAAACAACTTCTCAGCATCGCAAGCCATATCTTGTTCCCATGCTCTCAATATCTACAGCAAATCATGTACCTGAGGTGGAATGGTGCTTTCCATTATCTATACCTGAAAGAATATAAAATTTTTTGGCCCAAAATTATGGACCAAATAGGGTGTTAGACTAAATCCTAGTAGGAAACCACCTCAAGATATGTGCCTAATAGTTAGTGAATATATGGTAGGTAAAATTACAGAAAGAAGTAAACAAGGAAGTACACAGCAGTAAACAGTACCCAATTTGAAAGAATTCATTAATAGATAATTAAAGTAGGTAAACAAAAACTTGTAACCCTCTGGGATGTACTCACAACCTATCCCCACTGGTCCTTCCTGGAAACACTAGGAAGTAGCTAAACACAAAATGTTACCCTCTGGGAAGTACTCACAGCCTATCCCCTCTGGTCTTACATAGAAACACAAGTAAACATGTAACACAACAGGTAACCCTCTGGGAAGTACTCACAGACTATACCATATGGTCCTAACTGACAATTACAATCAACCTTATTGGAAGTACATCCAATCTAACCCCTCGGGTTCAGCTTAATCATTTACTCTCTGGGGAAGCACTAGCTGTAAATTCCTCCTATAGTCTCGTATTAGTAACTAATGGTGCTCTAGGGACGCACATGCGTCACATTCCCTATATAGCTTGTGTCGAGGAACTAACAACACTCTAAGGAATCACTTACGTCAATTCATCCTATGGACTCACATCGTAAGTAAAACAGACACTCTAGAGAAGCCCTTACAACCATTCTCCCTATGGTCTACTACACCCGGTTCTCATGACCCTATGTAAGTAAACCAAGAATAAAAGCATGTATCTGCCAAATTAAACCTCAAGAACAATTTGTCTAGCAGTGTAAAACATATCAGCATGTAAGAACAACAGTTACACCATCCTATAATACTAGGAATGGAAGGCAAACATCATCTTTACAGAAAAACTAGACCCAACAGTCATGCAAGGGAAAAAACTTCTAAAGCATATAAATTCACCCTATTCACAATAAAAAACCTCTACTCTAGAATAAAAGAAAAAAAGGAAAACAATAGGGACAAAATGGTAAACATGCAATACCATGTTCATGGGAATTGGGGATCTTTTGCACATATAACTCAAATAATTTAATCATAAAGGCACAAACCACCTACCTCGGTGTTTAGAGATTGCTATACGTGAACCTCAAGCCTTGAATCGCCCATTAACACTGTAGATCTACAATAATACTCAAAACGATCATAAGAGTATAACTTGTGAAAGAGGAGGAATTAGGAAATGAGGCTCAAGAAGAAGGAAGAGCATACCGAGGTGATCCCAACGCAATTGATGGCTATCGAATTGGAGACCAGATGATTGGTTGGGGGCTCAGAGGAATGTCACAGTCGTACGAGAGCTCTCATAAGAACTAGGCCAAGTAGTATGCCTTTCCGGTGATAAAACGTTCATGCGTTATGTTTAATTGAAAAAATAAAAAAACACAGCATATTCTTTTGAAATACACAACATGTACTTTCTATTTTAGTAATCCATATTAGGAAGCCTCTAGGCCTCCCCCACATAGCTGTGTGTGTTTCCATTACACGACCAGCACACAGCCTCCTACGGTAACCCAATACAGGGAATGTACTCATAAAGTACACGAGGTGTACTTCATAAATTTCCATAAATTCCCCTTTTTCTCAAAAATTTCCAGAAGAAAGAAACATACCTGAAATAAATATCTGGCTTCTAAAATATATAGACCTGATATGGGTAGAATTTTAATGGATGGAAAAAGTGTGACATGGATGGGTAACATAATTTACTTGAGTTGACATGAGTAATTAATGGGGATGGTTGGCCTATATATATTTTGTGGAAAACCTTAAGTCCCATATTTCCTTTGGTTTTGTTGACTGGAGTATGGGGGAATGGTTTCCTTCCCCATTGGTGTGTGATTACTCAGGTGAGTATATCATATATTAGATTATGGAAAGAGCTTAGTGAAAGGACCAACCAAGGTAGATATAATGACCCATACATTACATACATTTTTATTACTTCAAAATTGAAGCACACTGATTACAACATATAAAAAACCATGAAAGGACCATATAGGTATAGTGTCTTTAGAAATTGGAAAGCATAAACAACTGGTTCATAAAGCATCTACTTTGCCTCCCATTTATTTCATTATATCTACTGTCCCTTTTTGGAATATTCTACTTAATAACCTTCTTTCTGACCTGGGGAAATAAATCATACAAAAGGGTGAGCTCAAATGTTCAGTAAGGGTAACAAAAGAAATATCAATCACCTCATATACATAAGCACATAACTTTTGTAAATCATAACCTGCAAAAGAGATCAAAATTTCATAACATGGGATAGATCATAGTAGTGAAATTTAATCCCAATAATCATAACTTAAAACATGATACTTTGTGAAATACACACATAATCATAGAGAATCATTTCTTATTAGTCAAGACTCATTTCAAATAATATCTTAGTAGACAAAGTCCATTTCTGAACCGAGTTCACTCCTCGTTTTAGTCCTATTTCACTGAACCGGTTTAACCTGCCGTTCCAGCCATGTCTATATCATGAGATATAAAATCTTTACCCAATGCATTGGAGGGAGATATAGGTCTCACCCATCTCATAATGATACCATTCTTATGTGTGCCACAAAATCATAAACAATACATCATCGCATAACCCATGTAATAAAAATGGGATTCTTAAACATCATGAAATCATAAAAAAATTCAAATAAGATAAAGTAATTCATAAAAACAATTCCATCACAACATAATAAAATCAATGTAATAATAGGGATAGAAACAGAACCCTTTATTATCTTAGATGGAAAATAAGTTTGAAAAAACACTTGAACTCCATTCTTGAGGAAAATATCCTTCCTACTTCAAAAACACTTTTCCTTTCTTAACATGTCGTACAATTATAAACTAAATGAAGTTGATTAAAAATAAACTTGAAAACTTGTAAAGGATGCTTCTTGGAAATAATGTTTTAAAAATCCATTCATGCCGTATAAGTAAAAAAATATTCTTCATACTTTTGTCAGAAAAGTCATAAAGTACCTCGTACGAAAAACGAAAAAAGATTCATTTCATATCCTTTACTAAAAACTCACCGAAGGGTAAAATTGGATTTAAAAAATTGTAGGTGGATATAAATAATATTACATATTTAGGAAACATGGATGTGGATGGTAAAATACACCCCCGTAAATACTAAAGTATAAACAATCTCGGATAAAAATGAGATCGTGATATTTCCCTTACCTTAGGTCCGATATTTCTCGTAAGTGTCCGAACCTCCTGTATAATGATTTAAATAATGTTATTGACTTATTCCAATATCATAATTATTGTTATGATATCATATATAGTCATATTCTTAGCTTCTTATTAGTAATATTTCAATACAACTTGTTATTCAGGTGTTTATTAATTTTTGTTCTTCTGCGTGTTTTGTCAAATAAATTATTATTATTCTCTTTAGGTTATAGATACCTCATTTCCAGAATGTTATTAGTGTAATATATATCATATTAATTCATTCAATTCATTTATATAATCATTATTCAATGAAGATCATGTAGAACGAGTCGCATCACATCGTGGAGACGGTATTCCGTACGTACGCACGAGCGATGATATCGTTCCCATGATAATGGAATTGTATTGGAGTGTATGTATACTATTTCAGAATCAATATCACATTAAAATAATCATATATATTCATTATTTACACCATTATACGCATCCATGTAAGGTGGTGGTGGAATGTAGATTACACCACGGCGTGGAGACGGTGTTCCGTACGTACGCACGCGCGGTGATTTCATTTTCCGTAGGACGGATAGATGGTGAAATAGGGTTGTTTCATACTTATAATAACATATCAGTATATGAGTGATACTGATTTTTTTTACTTCATAATGAAAAAACTAAAGAAGAAGAAGTGGAAGAAGAAATAAAGATGAAAGAATCGGTAACAGACATTACCACTTCTTTGAAGTGCTTCTTTGAGACCTCCTTTTAAGGCACTAAAATTGGTCTTTGAAGAATACCAGGACCTCTAGGATGTATCTAGGAAAATAGAGAGGAGAAAGTGGTAGGGGTTGGACTAGCTTGAAGGCTCGAAGTGGTGTGAGGAAGAGAGGGAGGTGGTGTCCTTTTATAAGGGAGGAGAGGGGCACCTTTGAAATGACTACAAATATTATTTTATTATAAAGCCAAATTCGGTTTAAATAGATTCAAATTGATTTATTTAGAAGCTAAGATGGGGATGGGTCGAAATCCTCTCATCCAATAGAATTTAGGAATGTTTAGGTTCCTATTTTGACCTTATCATTTAGATTTAGCATTAAGTTAAATAATTTTACTTTTACCGTGTCTTCTTGTGTTCATACACTATAAGATTAATAAACATACTATAACAATCCAAACGAACCCCAAGTTTTTTATTATTAATATATATAACCTTATCTAAGTCATTGTTCTGAACCTTATATTTTTAGGAATAATATTACAATTAATAATATAATAGTTGTTTTAAAAACTATTTTATGTCAATTTTGACACTATTTAGTAATTGATTTTTGTCATAATCAGAACAGAATGATTAGATCAAAAAACGTTAATTAAATCAATAATAACATGTCATATTAACCTATAAAATTAGTGGAATTCATAAAAAGTCTCAAATTAAATTTATTTTGGTATTTATAACATCAATTATGTCAATATTTCATTAATAATATAATTACTGCATCATCTTTGTGTCATAAATAAAATAAATTATATAATGTATAAAAATTACAAATAAAATACCATTATGTAGGAAATCTTTTTAGCTTTATAATGAATATTTATAGTCGAATTTATCTTATATATAACCTTATATTAAAAATTATTTACTTATTAAACATTGATTTTAACTATTTTAACCCTTCTTTAAATAAATTAATAATAAATGTCCAAATCTAATCCATGTGGGCCTAAATGGTCATATTTTATTCCTAAGTTTGTTTTTTTTCGAATTAAACTTATCCAATAGAATAAGGACATGTTTTAGGGTAATAATAATATCATTTTACCCTTAATTACCCTATTTACTTTTAACCGTGGTAAATTAATGTTAAAAGTTACTATTCACCAAAAATTATTTTCATCTCATTGAACAACATTTTACTTACTGACATCAACCGTGTCTCTCGGATTTTTGATTTTCCACTCACAGAAGCGGTAAAATTAAGTTTTATGAAAAATTCAGTTTTTTTAACTACCACATAGTGGTTTCACTATTCATCAAAAATTGAAAGTTTTCAGAAAAATACCAAAATTTCACCCGAGGATAATTTTGATATTCCAAATCCAAAAATGAAAAACATTTTGAAAAATAAAATTTATAAAATTTCAAAAATTGGTTATGACTATTCATAGCGGCCAGTTTTAATAATATTTTATTAGCATATCATTGTTTAGTGAAACTCGGTATTGCGTACGACGCAAGCTATCGAGGAAGGTCGTGATTTCGTGTAAAGTAATCCATGAAAGTGTTGTGTGTAGAAAAATATTCCATTTATGATTTATATAACATAAAAGTCTCGGGTGTTACATTCTACCCCCCTTAAAATAAATTTCACCCTCAAAATTCATCACTTTGTAACAAAAAGATAAAGATACCTCTCCCTCGTCATATCCTCAAGCTCCCATGTAGATTCTTCTAATTGGTGGTTCCTCCATAAAACTTTCACCAATCGAGTGGTCTTGTTTCGTAGAACTTTTTCGCTATGATCCAGAATCTCTATCTGCTGTTCTTCATAAGAAAGATCCTGCTCCAGCTGTACAACTTCTGATCTGAGTACATGTGAAGAATCAGGTATGTACTTTCTCAGGAGAGATACATGGAACACATCGTGAACTTGAGAGAGATTCGGTGGAAGCGCCAATCGGTAAACTACCTTCCCAACACGATCCAGTATTTCGAAAGGACCGATATATCTAGGGCTCAACTTCCCCTTCTTTCCAAATATCATGACCCTATTCTGGGGAGATATTCGTAAAAATACTTTATCACCAACTTCAAACTCTAGGTCTTTTCTTCGGTTGTCGGCATAAATTTTCTGTCGAATCTGAGATGCTCTTATGTGTTGTTGAATAGATCTGACCATTTCTTCCATTTCATCAACGATATTGGGTCCTAATAGCTTTCTTTCCCCAACTTCATCCTAGCAAGTTGGAGTCCTGCATTTCTTTCCATAGAGAGCTTCATAAGGAGCCATCTGAATACTGGAGTGAATGCTATTATTATAAGAAAATTCCACCAAGGTAGGTGTTGATCCCAACCACCTTTGAAATCCATAGAGCAAGCTCTCAACATATCTTCTAGAGTTTGAATTGTTCTCTCAGACTGACCGTCTGTCTGAGGATGATAAGCAGTGCTGAAACTCAACTCTTTATCCAGAGTATGCTGAAGAATTTTCCAGAACTTCGAGGTAAATCTCGGATCCAGATCAGATATAATAGAAAGTGGTACTCCAAGAAATCTTAACACTTCCTTTACATATATCCTGGCAAGCTGATCCAGAGAGAAATCCTCTCTAATAGCAATGAAGTGTGCAGACTTTGTAAGACGATCCACTATGACCCAGATAGCATTATTGCCTTTGGATGTTTCAGGAAGTCCTGTAACAAAGTCCATAGTGATGTTTTCCCATTTCCATTCGGGTATGGGTAATGGTTGTAACATCCCCTTAGACTTCTGTCTCTCGGCTTTAACTTGTTGACAAACCAAGCGTCGAGAGACATATTCAGCAAAATCACTTTTCATGCCATCCCACCAGAAGTACTCTTTCAGGTCCCTATACATCATCGTGCTTCCAGGATGAATAGAGAATGATGAACTATGAGCCTCATCCAGCAGCTCATTCTTTAATTCGGGGATGGGAGGAACACAAACCCGATTCCTGAACATTATTATCGCATCACAATCAAGGTTGAATTCAGGAACATTTCTCACCTTTTTTTGTAACTAGACATCTTCTTTTTGTGCCTCTTTAATCTTCACATGTATAGATGGTTGAACATTCATTTGAAAAAGATACGATTTTTCCCTTTCATTATAATTCCAAGATCCATCCTTTGTAATTCCATAAATATGGGATCTTTTGTGATCTTCATCATGGATAAACTGGCATGGTCTTGTCGACTTAATGCATCTACCACCTTGTATGAATTCCCAGGGTGGTAATGAATTGAGCAGTCGTAATCCTTAATCAGCTCCAACCATCTTCTTTGGTGCATATTCAGCTCCTTTTGTGTGAAATTATACTTTAAACTTTTATGATCAGTATAAATATAACACCTCTCACCATAAAGGTAATGCCTCCAAATCTTTAATGCAAAGATTACCACAGCTAACTCCAAATCATGAGTTGGGTAATTTTTCTCATGTATTTTCAACTTTCGTGAGGCATAAGCTATCACCATATCATTTTGCATAAGAATACACCCCAATCCCTTCATGGATGCATCACTATAGATCACAAACCTTTCTCCACTACAAGGTAGTGTGAGCACAGGTGCACTGGATAACCTTCTTTTCAACTCCTTGAAATTCTCTTCACATTCGTCCGTCCAAACAAAATTAACTCCTTTCTGAGTCAACTTGGTGATTGAATTATATAATCGTGAAACTTCATTCACAAAACGTCGATAATATCCAGCCAATCCAAGAAATCTTCAGATCTCAGTTACTGTTGTTGGTCTTGACCATCTTTCGATAACCTCTGTTTTTGCTGGATCCATAGATATCCCCTCTTTTGAGATTATGTGACCCAAAAATGAAACTTTTTGAAGCCAAAAATCACACATGGTAGATTTGGCATAAACCTTATCCTTTCTCAGGGTCTTTAATATAATTTTCAAGTGATCTTCATGTTCTTCCTTTCCCTTTGAATAGACAAGAATATCATCTATAAAGACTACCACAAATTGATCAAGATAGTCTCTAAAGACTCTATTCATTAGATCCATGAAGATAACACGGGGATTAGTAAGACCAAATGGAATCACTATAAATTCATAGTGTCCATACCTTGTACGGAATGTCGTCTTTGGTATATCCTCCATTTTGACCCTTAATTGATGATACCCTGAATGAAGATCAATAATGGAAAAGTATTGAGCTCCGCGTAGTTGGTCAAATAGGTCATCAATGCGCAGGAGTGGATATTTGTTCTTGATAGTGATCTTGGTAAGTTCTCGATAATCAATGCATAGTTTCATTGATCCATCTTTCTTCTTAAAAAACAGAACAGGTGCCCCACAAGGTGACGCACTAGGGAGTATGAACCCCTTATCAAGATTCTCTTGGAGTTGCTTCTTCAATTCCTGCAACTCAATTGGGGCCATTCTATAAGGTGTCTTTGAAATAGGCAAAGCATCTGGTACGAGTTCTATTGAAAACTCAACGTCACGATTCGGTGGAAGACCCGATAATTACCCTAGAAAGACATCATAAAACTCTCGTACAATGGGAATATTTTTAATTGTGAGTTTCTCACCACCCATTTGAGATAAATAACCTTCTTTTAGTGGAATCAAGACCCATAAGATGGAAGAAATTTCCACTGGAAGGTGATGTTCATCCTTGCATTGATAGACGATCGTAGATTGATCTGGAATATGAAATGTGACTTCCCTTCTTTGGAAATTGATATGAGCTCCATGTAGAGAAAGTCAATACATTCCAAGAATCACATCAAATTCCACTATAGGAAGGATCACAAGATTTGTAGGAGGCAATTTCCCACAAACTTCAATTGGAGAAGAATTATAAACTTTTGATGCGACTGTTGTGCCATTAGGGGTTGTCACAGCTAACTCAACATTTAACTGTTGAGGTAATACAGTGATATCCTTAGACAATTATTCAGAAATAAAGGAGTGGGTGGATCTAGAATCAAATAAAAAATTATCTACTTTATAGTGGATGGTAAGTGTACCTTTCACCACATCGTTATCGTACTCCACAACGCTGATAGAAATTTCATGTGACTTTCCTTTTTCTTCAGCCTTAAGAGTATGTTGACGTCAACCATCATCATAAACCCTTGGATTTGTGCATTTATTGGCATAATTCACCATCTCCTTGCACTTGAAACATTTAAGTGTAGTAGGGTCATTCTGTGTATCCATTCCTTTATTTTCATCATTAGACATCTTCTTCTGATCATTGCAGCATTCAAATTCCCGATGACCATACTTTCCACATTTGAAACATTTACTTGTCCCTTTAAGAAAACTCCCTCCATGTTTCTTTCCACACTTTGAGCATAAGGGAAAGCTCATCTTCTTTTCAGTGTGCTCTTTAGATTTTCCTTTGAATTCCATTTTCCACTTCTTATCAAACCCATATGACTGATGGGTTACTCCAATCTCCATATCAACATTGGGACCACATCGAACTATTTCCTCGTAGCTATTGACGTCCCTTATGGCTAACGCCCTTCGAAGACTTGGTTTTAAGCCGCAAAAGAAACGACCGATCTTACTCTCAGGTTGGATAATAATACCAGAAGTGTACCTTGTATGGCTTGTAATATTTCCTTCATAAGTACCAATAGATTAATCATCATTTTGCTTCAATTCAAGAAACACTTTCTCCAACTTTGTTCGGAGAATACGAGGGAAGTACTTATTGAAAAATAAGTTCTTGAACTCGTCCCATTCCATGGACTCAATTTCATCCCTTTGCCTCGTATTCTTAATAAGATTCCACCATTGATCAGAATCTCCTTCCAAATGATACACTGATAGGATGAATTTATCATGTTCATAACATTGAATGACTGAAAATATATTTTCAGTAGTAGTAATCCATTGTTCAGCAACTAATGGATCAGTAGACCCGCTGAAAGAAGGTGGACACTGCCTCATGAAGGATTCAACAGAATGTTGCTCCTTCCTTTGCACATTTGGAAGTCCTGCATGATTCATAGCTTGAGAAAGTTGTGTGAGCATGGCTACAAGAATTTCTATTCTGGTTCCCATAACGTTTGGTTGCTTCGGGGTACAATCATTGCATTGCCCATCGCATTCCGCATTAACGCGGTTCCTTCGAGTTCCATCCATTGACTAAAACCAAGAAGAATAGTGTGAGCAACACTAATTATAATAGGAAAACCACATAATCAAGAATAAAATTTCACACTTAAGGTCTTATCCTAGATTATTCATGGTGATTTCTAAAACACTAATATTGTGTTCTATGCTTAGAATTATCCTTAGGGTTCTTACTAAGGCTTTCACATCCTAGTTTCCAAAGGTTGACTATACCTTTCCTCTGATACCAACTATAACGACCCATACGTTACATACATTGTTATTACTTCAAAATTGAAGCACACTTTTTACAACATATAACAAAACCATGAAAGGATCGTATAGGTATAGTGTCTTCAGAAACTGGAAAGCATAAACATCTGGTTCATAAAGCATATACTTTGCCTCCCATTTATTTAATCATATCTAGAGTCCCTTTTTTGAATATTCTACTTAATAACCTTCTTCCTGACCAGGGGAAATAAATCATACAAAAGGGTGAGCTCAAATGCTCAGTAAGGGTAACCAAATGAAATATCAATCACATCATATACATAAGCACATAACTTTTGAAAATCGTAACCTACAAAAGAGATCATAATTTCATAACATGGGTTAAATCATAGTAGTGAAATGTAATCCCAATAATCATAACTGAAAACATGAAACTTTGTGGAATACACACATAATCATAGAGAATCATTTCTTATTAGTCAAGACTCATTGCCAAGACTATATTAGTGGACAAAGTCCATTTCTGAACCGAGTTCACTCCTCGTTTCAGTCCTGGTTCACTGAACCGGTTTTACCTTCCGTTCCAGCCATATCTATCTCATGATATATAAAATCTTTACCCAATCCATTGTAGGGAGATATAGTTCCCACCCATCTCATAATGATACAATTCTTATGTGTGCCACAGAATCATAAACCATACATCATCGCATAACTCATGTAATAAAAATGGGATTCTTAAACAACATGAAATCATAAAACAATTCATATACGATAAAGGAATTCATAAAAATAATTCCATCACAAAGTAATCCAATCAATGTAATAATGGGGATATAAACAGAACCCTTTATTATCTTAGATGGAAAATAATTTTGATAAAACACTTAAACTCCATTGTTGAGGAATATATTCTTTCTACTTCAAAAACACTTTTCCTTTCTTAACATGTCGTACAATTATAAACTAAAAGAAGTTGATTAAAAATAAACATGAAAACATTTAAAGGAGGCTTCTTGGAAATAATGTTTTAAAAATCCATTCATGATGTATAAGTTAAAAAAACATTCTTCGTACTTTTGTCGGAAAAGTCAAAAAGTACCTCGTACGAAAAACGACAAAAGATTCATTTCATATCCTTTACTAAAAACACACCGAAGGGTAAAATTGGATTTAAAAAATTGTAGGTGGATGTAAATAATATTACATATTGAGGAAACATGGATTTGGATGATAAAATACACCCCTGTAAATACTAAAGTATAATCAATCTCGAATAAAAATGTGATCGTGATATTTCCCTTACCTTAGGTCCAATTTGCCTCGTAAGTGTCCAAACCTCCTGTAAAATGATTTAAATAATGTTATTGACTTATTACAGAATCATAATTATTGTTATGATATCATATATGGTCATATTTTTAGCTTCTTATTAGTAATATTTCATTACAACTTGTTATTCGGGTGTTTATTACTTTTTGTTCTTATGCGTGTTTTGTCGAATAAATTATTATTCTTCTGTTTAGGTTATAGATACCTGATTTCCAGAATGTTATTAGTGTAATATATATAATATTAATTCAATTAATTTTTACAATCATTATGCAATGAAGATCATGTAGAACGAGTCGCATCACATCGTGGAGACGGTATTCCGTACGTACGCACGAGCGATGATATCGTTCCCATGATCATAGAATTGTATTAGAGTGTATGTATACTATTTCAGAATAAATATCACATTACAAAAATCATATATATTTATTATTTACACCATTATACCCATCCAAGTAAGGTGGTGGTGGAAAGTATATTACACCACGGCGTGGAGACGGTATTCCGTACGTACGCACGCACGGTGATTTCATTTTCCGTAGGATGGATAGATGGTGAAATAGGGTTGTTTCATACTTATAATAACATATCCGTATATGAGTGATACTTATGTTATTACTTCATAATGAAACAACTAAATAATAAGAAGTGGAAGAAGAAATAAAGATGAAATAATCGGTAACAGACATTACCTCTTCTTTGAAGTGCTTCTTTGAGACCTCCTTTTAGGGAACTAAAATTGGTCTTTGAAGAAGACCAAGACCTCTAGGATGTCTCTAGGGAAGTGGAGAGGAGAAAGTGGTAGGGATTTTCCGAGCTTGAAGGCTCAAAGTGGTGTGAGGAAGAGAGGGAGGAGGTGTCCTTTTATAAGGGAGGAGAGGGGCACCTTTGGAATAACTAAAAATATTATTTTATTATAAATCCAAATTCGGTTTTAAATAGCTCCAATTTGATTTATTTTGAAGCTAAGGTGGGGATGGGTCGAAATACTCCCATCCAATGGAATTTATACAAGTTTAGGTTCCTTTTTTGACCTTATAATTTAGATTTAACATTAAGTTAAATAATTTTACTTTTATCATGTCTCCTTGTGTTCTTACACTATAAGGTTAATAAAATTACTATAACAATCCAAACGAACCCCAAGTTGTTTATTATTAATATATATAACCTTATCTTAGTCATTTGGCCGAACCTTAGATTTTTGAAAATAAAATAACAATTAATAATATAATATTTGTTTTAAAAACTATTTTATGTCAATTTTGACACTATTTAGTAATTGATTTTTTTGAAACTCAGAACAGAATTATTAGTTCGAAAAAACTTAATTAAATCAATAATAACATGTCTTATTAACCTATAAAATAAGTGTAATTCATAAAAAGTCTCAAATTAAATTTATTTGGGTATTTATAACATCAATTATGTCAATATTTTAGTAAAAAGATAATTTCTGCATCATCATTGTGTCATAAATAAATTAAATTATTTAATGTCTAAAAATTACAAATAAAATACAATTATGTAGGAAATATTTTTATCTTTCTAATGAATATTTATATTCTAATTTATCTTATATATAACCTTATATTAAAAATTATTTAATTATTAATTTATTATTTTAACTATTTTAACCCTTCTTTAAATAAATTATTAATAAATGTCCTAATCTAATCAAAGTGGGCCTAAATGGTCATATTTTATTCCAAAGTTTGATTTTGGTTGAATTAAACTTATACAATAGAATTAGGACATGTGTTAGGGTAATAATAATATCATTTTTACCCTTAATTGCCCTATTTACTTTTAACCGTGGTCAATAAATGTAAAAAGTTACTATTCACCAAAAATTATTTTCATCTCATTGAACCACATTTTACTTACTGACATCAACCCTGTCTCTCAGATTTTCGAAATTCCACTCACAGAAGTGGTAAAATTATGTTTTATGAGAAATTCAGTTTTTTAACTACCACTTAGTGGTTTCACTATTCATCAAAAATTGAAATTTTCAGAAAAAATACCAAAATTTCACCCTAGGATAATTTCGATATTCTCATTCCAAAAATGAAGTCCATTTTGAAAAATAAAATTAATAAAATTTCAAAAAGTGGTTATTACTATTTATAACAGCTAGTTTTAATAATATTTTATAAGCATATCATTATTTAGTGAAACTCGGTATTGCGTACGACACAAGCTATCGAAGAAGGTCACGATTTCGTGTAAAGCAAGCCAAGAAAGTGTTGTGTGTAGAAAAATATTCCTTTGATGATTTATATAACATAAAAGTCTCGGTTGTTACAGTTGAAATGGAAAATAGAAAAAGAGTAAATCCAAATATATTATGTGATAAAAATATGGTATTTCTAACATATCTAATTAGAGTATGGGGTGATCCTGATTATAGAATTAGTTGTTTTTTCCCTTTGAGTGGAAATTCTGACTCGAGATATTATAATGAGATAGAGGATCCCATTTAGTGTGTTTGGAAAATGGTATTGAATATGGGACTTGGTGGGTGCCGCAGTTTCATGTTGACCCTATAGAGGGGTGCTGTAGTAGAGAAGGTGTTGTAAGGCGCCAACCTTAAACATTAAAAAATATTTAATTATCTTAAAAATTCACATTGAGTATTTTTTTTAGGTTTATTTCTTTATAGAATTAGGTCATAACTTACACATACAACGTGAATATTACATGTAGACTCTTTTACTCAGTTTCTATTTTTATCATAAAATAAAAAAATCGTGAATGAAAATAATCATGTTTAGTTTTATGTTTTAAACAACATGATTTTTCCATGATCCCATCCTTTAACCTATTCGACATTAAGTCCTTTGAAAAACATTTTAAAAACATGGGATGAGCATAAAATCTATGTAAGGGATATATAAAGAAGGAAACCATTTAGTTTTTAAGACAACATGTAAACCATGAATACTTTATTATAATGTAATACATTTCACCTTAATGAAGTATTAAAGACACTTAAATATATATATGCTCATTTCATACCCTTTTTTTAACCAAAATATTACCATAAATCCCATAGAAATAAACATATTACATATAAAGATACCCTGGGACTTAAACATACTGAAATGTCATAATCCTAAGGTCAAATTCCACACATATCACTAAATGGAATACCCATATGACAAACTTCCATACCCAATTAATTTGAGGCTATAAGATAACCACCCATACATTGTTTATCATAGAACCAACCATCATTTGGTTTATCACGTAACCACCTATCAAATTTCCAAGAACCATTACATAATCATCACACATAAAATAGTGAAAATATCTAAATTTCAGTAATAAAATTTAATTTTCAATCACAAGATATCATTTCATGATATTGAAATAATCAATCCACTTCAAAAACCATTTTCAATACCAAATCACCCACAAAGGGAAGTGGGAATTCTTTTTTTTAAAGATTAATTCTTATAGAGGCATCCAAATAACATTTACGGTGGTGGATAAGTCATTCTTGCCGCAAATCTTCAAAACAATCCTTTTTTCATTTAGTAAAACATTTATTAGAAAAAATATTCCCTTTTAATGAAAGTAAAAGTCAAAGGGGTTTATTATACAACATAAAAACAATGATTTGTATATTATCAAAACATGCCTCATTGAAAAGTGATTGAGACAAAGTCCCTTACCTCGAGTCTGAATTGTCTCGTATATTTCTTTTTTTCTTTCTGAATAATAAACTTAGGTAAATTTATACTTACTTTATAAACATTTTCATGTTTATTATTCCTTTCATAACACTTATTACCTTTCAATAACAATTATTTAATTGTTTGAGTTCATATCAAATTTTTTTCTGATGTTCAGAACTTGAGTCAAAAATGAACTTGTTATAATTACAAATTGTCCATGTGGTCAAATTTCCATTATCTCTAGAATTATATTCATGATAAAAATATCATATATATACAGTATATAAGTATTTATATCTATTATATGTGTATTTATAATAGTTCATAACATTTGGATACAATAAAATGAAATGCACCATTCATGGAGATGGTAAGACTTACATACTCATGAACACTACTTTCATTTCTTTTTCATTTTTAATGAAATGAAAACTAAATGATATATAGGTAAATTATAATTCCATTATAATAAAAATTTTATATATGTTACATAAGTTCATTAATTCCACTATGTATATGTTCCATGTATGTTTTGAATGAGTCATATCAATTTGAGGGGGCGGTAGTCTGCACTTCCTCAAATGAAATTATCGTCTATATACAACATGAAAAGAATAAAGTTATGTTCTGATAGAGAATTAATGAAGCTTAGAGAAAAAATAAATATCATAAATATTATATATAATTTCAGTTATATCAATATTTCCACCATAAGATGTGTTAGGACAATATTGAACAATCATCGTTTTGGGAGGCAGTAGTTCGTCGTCCAAAGAAACAGTATGTTCTATACCCATTAGATAGAGGTGTGTGTATGTGTAGATAAAATACATACAATAAAAACAACATAGTATATTTAGGGTAATGTTTTTGTTATTTTATCAATTAATAATAGTAGTATAGTTAGTGGAGAAGGAAAGTAAAGAAAATAACTTGAGAGGAGATGTTACCATTAAATCGCGTAACTCTAGTTGGGTTGAACCAAAAGGTTGTATTAAATATCTTTCTACCTAGGGTAAGTCTTCTAGGAGGATGAAGATTATGTTAGGAGCTTATTTTATTAGAGTATGTATAGCGACCCATACTTTACATACATGGTTAATACTTCAAAATTGAAGCATACTTATTACAATATATTACAAAACCATGAAAGGACCATATAGGTATAGTGTCTTTATAAACTTGGAAACATAAACAACTGGATCATAAAGCATCTACACTATCTCCCATTTATTTCATCATATCTATAGGTCCATTTTGTCATATCTTACTTAATAACCTTCTTCCTGACCTGGGGAAAGAAAACATACAAAATGGTGAGCTCAAATGCTCAGTAAGGGTAAAAAAAAGAAATATCAATCACATCATATTCATAAGAACATAACATTGTGGAAATCTTACCCTACAAAAGAGATCATAATTTCATAACATGCGATAAATCATGGTAGTGAAATTTAATCCCAATAATCTTAACATAAAACATGATACTTTGTGTCATACACACATAATCATTGAGAATCATTTCTTATTAGTCAAGACTCATTTCCAAGTCTATCTTAGTGGACAAAGTCCATTTCTGAACCGAGTTCACTCCTCGTTTCAGTCCTGTTTCACTAAACCAGTTTAACCTTCCGTTCCAGCCATTTCTATCTCATGAGATATAAAATCATTACCCAATGCATTGGAGGGAGATATATCTCCCACCCATCTCATAATGATACCATTCTTATGTGTCCCACAAAATCATAAACCATACATCATAGCATAACCCACGTAATAAAAAGGGGAATCTTAAACATCGTGACATCATAAAACAATTCATATAAGATAAATTAAATCATAAAAATATATCCATCACAACATAATCAAATCAATGTAATAATAGGGATAGAAACAAAACCCTATATTATGTTAGATGGAAAATAATTTTGATAAAACTATTGAACTCCATTCTTGAGGAAAATATCCTTTCTACATCATATACATTTTTCCTTTCCTAAAATGTCATACAATTTTAAACTAAAAGAAGTTGATTAAAAATAAACTTGAAAACTTGTAAAGTAATATTTTTGGAAATAATTTTTTAAAAATCCATTCATGCCGTATACGTTAAAAAAACATTTTTCTCACACATTTGTCGGAAAAGTCAAAAAGTACATCGTACGAAAAACGACAAACGATTTCTTTCACATCTTTTACTAAAAACTCACCGAAGGGTAAAATTGGATTTAAAAAATTGTAGAATGATATAAATAATATTACATATTGAGAAAACATGGATGTGAATGATAAAAATTCCCCAGTAAATTCTGAAGTATAAACAATCTCGGATAAAAATTGAGATTGCGAGATTGTCCCTTACCATAGGTCTGATTTGCTTCGTAAGTGTCCGAACCTCATGTATAATGATTTACATGATGTTATTGTCTTATTAAATAATCATAATTATTGTTATGATATCATATATGGTCATATTATTAGTTTATTATTAGTAATATTTCATTTATACTTGTTATTCGGGTGTTTATTACTTTTTGTTCTTATGTGTGTTTTGTCGAATAAATTATTATTATTCTCTTTAGGTTATAGATACCTCATTTACATAATGGTATTAGTATAATATATATCATATTTATTCATTAAATTCATTTATATAATCATTATGAAATGATGATCATGTAAAATGAATCACATTACATCATTGAGACAGTATTCCGTATGTACGCACGAGCGATGATATCATTCCCATGATCGTGGAATTGTATTGGAGCGTATTTATACTATTTAAAAATCAATAACACTTTAAAATAATCATATATAGTAATTTATTTGCACCATTATACCCATCCATGTAAGGTGGTTATGGAAAATAGATTACACCACGGCGTGGAGACGGTATTCCGTACGTATGCACGCGTGGTGATTCTGTTTTCCGCAGGATTTATAGATGGTGAAATATGGTTGTTGCATAATTATAATAACATATCAGTATATGAGTGATACTGATGTTATTAATTCACAATGAGACAACTAATGAAGATGAAGTGGAAGAAGAAATAATGTTGAAAGAATCGATAACGAACATTACCTCTTCTTTGATGCGCCTCTTTGAGACCTCCTCTTAGGGACCTAAAATTGGTCTTTGAAGAAGACCAGGATCTCTAAGATGTTTCTAAGGAAGTGGGGAAGTAAAATGGGCCGGTATTGGCCTAGATTTAAGGCTCAAATTTGTGTGAGGAGGAGAGGGAGGATGTTCCCTTTTATAAGGGAGGAGAGGGGAACCTTTGGAAATATAAGAAATATTAGTTTATATTAAATCCCAACCCCTCATAAAAACATCCAAAATGACTCATATCCAATTAATAGATGATATAGGGTTGTAATATCATCAAAAAATTAAATTTATATTTGTTAGGAATTTATTTTAAACATTATCGACTTGATTTATCCTTATTTATCAATTTAATTTTATTTGTGTTAATAATATTCTAAATTTTAAATTATTATAAATAATTACATATGTGTTGTGAATTTACAATAATTTGACACTTTATGACATTTAAGACCATAGAAATTTTAATTTATAAATTTTAAATATTTTTGTTATTTTGAAACAATTTTATAATATGTTATTTTTATAAAATAACAATAGTGTCAATTTTGACACTATTCATTTATTTGAATTTAAATAAAATATATACAGAAGTTATGTTTGAACTAAAAGTTTTAAGAGATTCATAAAATTTCATATGTATCATGTAAATTAGTGGAACACATTAAATAGTTAATATAATATTTATTTTAATATTTTTAAAACCCTTTATTTGATATTTCAATTAATAAAATAATTTCAACATCACTATTGTGTCATAATTAATGATAATTATTTATTACCTAAAAATTCTAAATAAATTCTTTTGATATATAAACATTTATTATCTTTATGGGGACTATTAATTTTCTAAGTTGCATTACGTTTATCACTAAATTAAAATTATTATACATATAAGATTTATGAAAATGACATGTTGTCACATTCTTTGGTTTTAATAATAACTAAATTCGTTTAATGGAAGAAAGTCCATTAAATGAATCTAATCAAACCATTAGGTGATATGGGTAGACTTTTAGTCATCCAATAGGATTTTGGAAGGTTTTAGGGTAATTTTATAATCTTATATTTACCCTTAATTACCCGATTTACATTTAACAATGTTAAATAAAATTTACCGAAGTTACTATTCATAATGCCCAAAAATAAAAAGTAGCATATTAACATAATTTGGACCAACTGATTCCAAATATGGAATTAATTTTTCAAAATTCAAAACAAATAATTTTCAGTAATTAATTTAAAATAAATCACGTTGTTAAGAAAAAAGGTTTTAGAAGTTAAAACATTGCCAAAGATTGAAATGTTTTTACCTATGAATTCAATGTGAAATTAATGCTAAGGACTAACATTATATTAAATGGTAAAAATATATTCTATTTATACTTTAAAACCATTAAATATTATAATTTAAAAATATAAATTATCTCAATGAAAAAAGTTGTTTTTAATGAAAAATGTCGCGTATTTTTACTATTCATCAAAATATGAAAGTTATCAGAAAAATATCAAAAATTTATCCAAAGTAAATTTTTATATCCTGATTCAAAAGAAGATTTTAATTTTGTCAAATTGAACTTATAAACATATCAAAAACTAGATTTAATGTGGGTGCTCCATCAAAAGGCGGCAAAACTGCATTTTTTTGAAAAATACTTATTTTACCCGAAGAGTTTATTTTGTTCTCTTACCATGTTCTACAAAATGTGTAAGATGAATAATAATGTTATAAAATTTAAAATGTAGGTAGTAATATTCATAACGGCTTTTCCATAATAATATATAGTTGTTTATTGAAACCCGGTATTGCGTACTACACACGCTATCGAGGAAGGCCTCGATTGCGTTTAATGGAAGCCACGTCCGTATTGTGTGCTGTAAAAGACTCCTTTGGTGTTGCATATAACATAAGACATAAAAAATATTTCTCATAAAATCTCAGGGTGTTACATTCTACACCCCTTAAAATGAATTTCACCCTCAAAATTTGTCACTTCATTACAAATAGATGAGGATACCTCTCCCTCATCATATCCTCAAGTTCCCATGTAGCTTGTTCTAATTGTTGGTTCCTCCATAAAAATTTCACCAAGCGAGTGGTCTTGTTCCATAGAGATTTTTCGCTACGATGCAAAATCTCTATCGGCTATTCTTCATAAAAAAGATCTTGCACCAGCGGTACAACTTCTGAGATGAGTACATGTGAATGATCTGGTATGTACTTTCTCAGGAGAGATACATGGAACACATCGTGAACTTGAGAGAGATTCGGTGGAAGTGTCAATCGGTATGCTACCTTCCCAACACGATCCAGAATTTCAAAAGGACTGATATATCTAGGGCTCACCTTTCCCTTCTTTCCAAATCTCATGACCCTCTTCCATGGAGATATTCATAAGAACACTTTATCACCAACTTCAAACTCTAAGTCATTTCTTTGGTTGTCGACATAACTTCTTTGTCCACTATGAGTTTCTCTTATGTGTTGTTGAATAGATCTGGCCTTTTCTGCCATCTCCTCAACAAGATCAGGTCCTAATAGCTTTCATTCCCCAACTTCATCCCAGCAAGTTGGAGTTCTGCATTTATTTCCATAGAGAGCTTCATAAGGATCCATCTAAATACTGGAGTGAAAGCTATTATTATAAGAAAATTCCAACAAAGGTAGGTGTTGATCCCAACCACCATTGAAATCCATAGAGCAAGCTCTGAACATATCTTCTAGAGTTTGAATTGTCCTCTCTGACCGACCGTCTGTCTGAGAATGATAAGCAGTGCTGAAACTCAACATTGCTTCTAGAGTATGCTGAAGACTTCGCCATAACATCGAGGTAATCCTCGGATCCCGATCAGATATAATGGAAAGTGGTACTCCATGAAATCTTACCTCTTCCTTTACATATATCATGGCAAGCTGATCTAGAGATAAATAATCTCTAATAGAAATGAAGTGTATAGACTTTGTAAGAGGATCAACTATAACCCAGATAGAATTATTGCCTTTGGATGTTTTAGGAATTCTAGTGACAATGTCCATAGTGATGTTTTCCCATTTTCATTATGGTATGGGTAATGGTTGTAACATCCCCTTATACTTCTATCTCTCATCTTTAACTTACTAACAAACCATGCATCGAGAGTCATATTCATCAACATCTCTTTTCATGTCATCCCACCAGAAGTACTCTTTCGGGTCCCAATACATCTTCGTGCTTCCAGGATGAATAGAGAATTAATAACTATGAGCCTCATCAAGAAGCTCCTTCTTTATTTCGGGGATGGGAGGAACACAAACCCAATTCTTGAACTATATAATCCCATCACAATCATGGTGGAATTCAGGAATATTTCTCACCTTCTTTTGTAACTCGACATCTTCTTTCTATGCCGCTTTAATCTTCACATGTATAGATGGTTGAACATTCATTTGAGAAAGATAAGATTTCTCCCCTTCCATTAAAATTCCAAGATCCATCCTTTGTAAATCCATAAATATTGGATCTTTTGTGATCCTCATCATGGATAAGCTAGCATGGTCTTGTCGAATTAATGCATCTGCTACCTTGTTTGCTTTCCTAGGGTGGTAATGAATTGAGCTGTCATAAACCTTAATCAGCTCCAACCATCATCTTTGATGCATATTCAGCTCCTTTTGTGTGAAAAATGTAATTTAAACTTTTATGATCAGTATAAATATCACACCTTTCACCATAAATCTAATGCCTCCAAATCTTTCATGAAAATATTACCACAGCTAACTCCAAATCATGAGTTGGGTAATTTTGCTCATGGATTTTCAACTATCTTGAGGAATAAGCTATCACCATAGCATTTTGCATATGGACACACCCCAATCCCTTCTTAGATGCATCACTATAGATCACAAACCGTTCTCCACTACAAGGTAGTGTGAGCATAGGTGCACTGGATAACCTTCTTCTCAACTCCTTGAAATTATCTTCACATTCCTCAGTCCAAACAAACTTAACTCCTTTCCGAGTCAAGTTGGTGAGTGGATTAGATAACTGTGACAAATATTTCACAAAACGTAGATAATATCTAGCAAAACCATGAAATCTTCAAATCGCGGTTACTATTTTTGGTCTCGAACATCTTTCGATAACCTCTATTTTTGCTAGATCCACAGATATCCCCTCTTTTGAGATTATGTGACCCAAAAATGCTGATTTTTGAAGCCAAAATTCACAGTTGGTAAATTTGGCATAAAGCTTCCCCTTTCATAGGGACTCTAACACAATTCTCAAGTGATCTTCATGTTCTTCATTGATCTTTGAATAGACAAGAATATCATCTATAAAGAAGACCAAAAACCAATCAAGATAGCCTCTAAAGACTCTATTCATCATATCCATGAAGATAGAAGTGGTATTAGTAAGACCAAATGGAGTCACTATAAATTCTTAGTGTCCATACCTTGTACGGAAAGTTGTCTTTTGTATATCCTCCCTTTTGACCCTTAATTGATGATACCTTGAACGAAGATCAATCTTGGAAAAGTATTGAGCTCCGCATAGTTGGTCAAATAGGTCATCAATGCGTGGGAGAGGATATTTGTTCTTGATAGTGATCTGGTTAAGTTCTCGATAATCCATGTAGAGTCTCATTGATCCATCATTCTTATTAACAATCAAAACAGGTGCTCCCCAAGGTGACGCACTAGGGAGTATGAATCCTTTATCAATATTCTCTTGGAGTTTCTTATTCAATTCCTGCAACTCAATTGGGGCCATTCTATAAGGTTTCTTTGAAATAGGTAAAGCACCCGGTACAAGTTCTATTGAAAACTCAACTTCACTATCCGGTGGAAGACCTGGAAATTAATCTGAAAAGACATCATCAAATTCCCATAAATTTTTCATATTATTAATTGTGAGTTTCTCCCCAACAATTTGAAATAAATAACCTTCATTTAGTGGAATCAAGACCCATAAGATAGAAGAAATTTCCACTGGAATGATATGTTCATCCTATCATCAATAGACGCTCATAGATTGATCTGGAATATGAAATGTGACTTCCCTTCTTTGGAAATTGATATGAGCTCCATATATAGAAATCCAATCCATGCCAAGAATCAAATAAAATTCAACTATAGGAAGGATCACAAGATTTTCAGGACGCACTTTACCACAAACTTCAATCGGAGAAGAATTGTAAACTTTTGATGCGACTATTGTGCCATTAGGAGTTGTCACAGCCAACTCAACGTCTAATTGTTGAGGTAATACGACGATACCCTTAGAAAATTCTTCATAAATAAAAGAGTGGGTGGATCCAGAATCAAATAAAATATTTTCTACTTTAGAGTGGATGGTAAGTGTACCTCTCACTACTTTGTTGTCGTACTCCACATCGCTGATAGTAATTGCTTGTGAATTTCCTTTTTCATTGGCCTTAAGAGTTTGTTGACGTCGATCATCATCATCAACCCTTGGATTTGGGAATTGATTGGAATAATTTTCCATCTCCTTGAACATGAAACATTGAAGTGTAGTAGGGTCATTCTGTGTATCCCTTCCTTTGTTTTCATCATTAGACATCTTCTTCCCATTAATTCAACATTCAATTGCCTGATCACCTTCTTTTCCACACTTATAACATTTTCTTGTCCCATTAAGACAATTTCCTCCATGTTTCTTTCCACCCTTTGAGAATAAGGGAAAATAATCTTCATTTCAGTGTGGTCTATATATTTTGATTTGAATTCCATTTTCCTCTTCTTATCAAACCCATGTGACTGATGGGTTATACCAATCTCCATCTCAACCTTGATAGCACATAAAACAATTTCCTTGTAGCTATTGAAGTCCATTATAGCTAACGCCCATCGAAGACTTCGTTTTAAGACACTAAAAAATCGATTGGTCATACTCTTAGGTTGGATAATAATTCTGGAAGCGTACCTTGCATGTCTTGTAAAATTTTCTTCATAGGTACCAACAGATTCATCATCCTTTTGCTTCAGTTCAAGAAACTATTTCTCCATCTTTGTTCGATGAATACAAGGGAAAAACATATTGAAAAATAAGTTATCGAACTCATCCCATTTCATGGACTCAATTTCATCCCTTTGCCTTGTATTATAAATAATATTCCACCATTGATCAGCATCACCTTCCAAATGATACACTGCTAGGATGACTTTATCATGTTCAGAACATTGAATAACTGAAAATATCTTTTCAGTGGTACTGATCCATTTTTCATCCACTAATGGATCAGAAGACCCGCTGAATGAAGGTGGGCGCTGCCTCTTGAAGCATTCAACAGAATGTTGCTCCTTCCTTTTCTCATTTGGAAGTCCTGCATGATTCATAGCTTGAGAAAGTTGTTTGAGCATGGCTACAAGATTTTCCATTTCAACTCCCATAACGTTTGGGTGCTCAGGGGGACAATCATTGCATTGCCCGTCACATTCCGCATTAACACGGTTCCTTCGGGTTCCAGCCATTGACTAAAAACAAGAAGAATAGTGTGAGCAACACTAATTATAATATGAAAACCACATAATCAAGAATAAAATTCCACACTTAAGGTCTTATCATAGGTTGTTCATGGCCATTTCTAAAACACTAAGATTGTGTTCTATGCCTAGACATATCCTTATGTTTCTTACTAAGGCTTTCACATCCGAGTTTCCAATGGTTGACTATACCTTTCCTCTGATACCGACTATAGAGACCCATACTTTACATACATGGTTAATACTTCAAAATTGAAGCAAACTTATTACAACATATAACAAAACCATGAAAGGACCATATAGGTGTAATGTCTTTAGAAACTGGGAAACATAAACAACTGGTTCATAAAGCATCTACACTGTCTCCCATTTATTTCATCATATCTATAGACCCTTTTTGGAATATCATACATAATAACCTTCTTCTTGACCTGGGGAAAGAAAACATACAAAAGGGTGAGCTCAAATGCTCAGCAAGGTTAAACAAAAGAAATATCAATCACAACATATTCATAATAACATAACATTTTGGAAATCTTACCCTACAAAAGAGATCATAATTTCATAACATGGGATAAATCATGGTAGTGAAATGTAATCCCAATAATCATAACATAAAACATGATACTTTGTGGTATACACACATAATCAAAGAGAATCATTTCTTATTATTCAAGACTCTTTGCCAAGACTATCTTAGTGGAGAAAGTCCATTTCTGAACCGAGTTCACTCCTTGTTTCAGTCCTGTTTCACTGAACCAGTTTAACCTTCCATTCCAGCCATGTCTATCTCATGAGATATAAAATCTTTACCCAATGCATTGTAGGGAGATATAGGTCCCACCCATCTCATTATGATACCATTCTTATGTGTAACACAAAATCATAAACCATACATCATAGAATAACCCATGTAATAAAAATGGGAATCTTAAACATCGTGACATCATAAAAAAATTCATATAAGATAAAGGAATTCATAAAAATATTTCCATAACAACATAATCAAATCAATGTAATAATAGGGATAGAAATAGAACACTATATTTTCTTATATGGAAAATAATTTTGATAAAACTCTTGAACACCATTCTTGAGGACAATATCCTTTCTACTTCAAATTTTTTTTACCTTTCTTATCATGTCATACAATTTTAAACTAAAAGAATATGATTAAAAATAAACATGAAAACTTGTAAATGAAGATTCTTGGGAATAATGTTTTAAAAATTCATTCATGCCGTATAAGTTAAAAAACATTCTTCTCGTTCTTTTGTCGGAAAAGTCAAAAAATACCTCGTATGAAAAATGACAATAGATTCCTTTCTTATCTTTTACTAAAAACTCACCAAAGGGTAAAATTGGATTTAAAAAATTGTAGGAGGATAAAAATAACATTTCATATTGAGGAAACATGGATGTGGATGATAAATATTCCCCAGTAAATTCTGAAGTATAAACAATCTTGGATAAAAATTAATATTGCGAGATGGTACCTTACCTTAGGTCTGATTTGCTTCGTAAGTGTTTGAACCTCATGTATAATGATTTAAATAATGTTATTGACTTAATCCAGAATCATAATTATTGTTATGATATCATATATGGTCACATTCTTATCTTTTTATTACTAATATTTCATTGCTACTTGTTATTCTGGTGTTTATTACTTTTTGTTCTTAAGTGTGTTTTGTCGAATAAATTCTTATTCTTCTCTTTAGGTTATATATACCTCATTTACAGAATCGTATTATTGTTCTATATATCATATTTATTCATTCAATTCATTTATATAATCATTATGCGATGAAGATCATGTAGAACGAATCGCATCACATCGTGGAGACGATATTCCGTACGTACGCACGAGCGATGATATAGTTCCCATGATCATGGAATTGTATTGGAGTGTATGTATACTATTTCAGAATCAATACTACTTTACAATAATAATATATAGTTATTTTTTTGCACCATTATACCCATCCAAGTAAAGTGGTGATGGAAAATAGATTACACCATGGCGTGGAGACGATATTTCGTACGTATGCACGCACGATGATTTCATTTTCTATAGGATGGATAGATGGTGAAATAGGGTTGTTTCATAGTTATAATAACTTGTCAGTATACGAGTGATACTGATGTTATTAATTCATAATGAAATAACTAATGAAGAATAAGTGGAAGAAGAAATAAAGTTGAAAGAATCGTTAACAGACATTTTCTCTTCTTTGAAGCGCCTCTTTGAGACCTCCTCTTAGGGAACTAAAATTGGTCTTTGAAGAAGACCAGGATATGTAGGATGTTTCTAGGGAAGTGGGGAAGTAAAATGTGAAGGGATTGGCCGAGCTTGAAGGCTCAAATTTGTGTGAAGAGGAGAGGGATGAGGTGCCCTTTTATAAGGGAAGAGAGGGGCACCATTGGAAATATAAGAAATATTAGTCTATATTAAATCCCAAACCCAAATAAAAACATCCAAAATGACTCATATCCCAATATTAGATGAGATATGGTTGTAATATCATCAAAAAATAAAATTTAGACATGTTAGGAATTTATTTTAAACATTATCAACTTGATTTAAAATTATTTTTCAATTTAATTTTATTTGTGGTAATAAAATTCGAAATTTTAAATTATTATAAATAATTACATATGTGTTGTGAATTTTCTATAATTTGACAATTTATGACATTTTAGACCATATAAATTTTAATTTAAAATTTTTAATTTTTTTTTTTATTTTTAAACAATTTTATAATATGTTATTTTTATAAAATAACAATAGTGTCAATTTTGACACTATTCATTTATTTGAATTTAAATAAAATATATACAGAAGATATGTTCGAACTAAAAGATTTAATAGTTTCATAAAATGTCATATGTATCTATGAAATTAGTTGATCTCATTAAATAGTTCATATAATATTTATTTTAATATTTTTAAAACCATTTATTTGATATTTTAATTAATAAAATAATTTCAACATCACTATTGTGTCATAATTAATGATAATTATGTAATCCCTGAAAATTCTAAATAAATTTCTATGATTTAGATATTTATATTAAATTTCTTGATACATTCATGTTCAAAGTTTCATTAAGGTTATCACAAAATTAAAATTATTATACTTATAAGATTTAAGAAAGTGACATGTTGTCACATTTTTTGGTTTTAATAAAAATTAAAAACATTTCATGGAAAAAAGTTCATTAAATGAATATAATGCGACCCTTAGGTGATATGGGTCGACTTTTAGTCATCAAATAGGATTTTTGAATGTGTTAGGGTAATTTTATAATCTTATATTTACCCTTAATTACCAAATTTACCTTTAACTATGGTAAATAAAATTTACCGTAGTTACTATTCATAATGCCCCAAAATAAAATGTATCCTATTAACTTAATTTGGACCCACTGATTCCAAATATGGATTCTATAATTCAAAATTCAAAACAAATTAGTTTCATTAATTAATTTAATATAAATCCCGTTGGTAAGAAAACGAGTTTTAGAAGTTAAAACATTGCCAAAGATTGAAATGTTTTTACCTATTAATTAAACGTGAAATTAATGCTAATGACATACATTATATTAAATGGTAAAAATATATTCTCTTTATACTTTAATCCCATCCAATATTAAATTTTAACCATATAAACTATCTCAATGAAAAAAGTTGTTTTTAATTAAAAATTTAGCGTATTTTTACTATTCATCAAAATATGAAAGTTATCATAAAAATATAAAAAACGTATCCAAAGTAAATTTTTATAACCTGATTCAAAAGAAGAATTTTATTTTGTCAAATTGACTTTATTAACATGTCAAAAACTAGATTTAATGTGAGTGCGCCATCAAAAGGCAGCAAAACTGCATTTTAAAAAAAAATACTTATTTTACCCAAAAAAATATTTTGTTCTCTTACCATGTTCTAGAAAATGTTTAAGATGAATAATAATGTTATAAAATTAAAAATGTAGTTAATACTATTCATAACGGCTTGTCCATAATAATATATCGTTGTTTAGTGAAATCCAGTATTGCGTACTACACACACTATCGAGGAAGGTCGCGATTCCGTGTAATGCAAGCCAAGTCCGTATTGTGTGCTGTGAAAGATTCGTTTGGTGTTGCGTATAACAGAAGACATAAAAAATTATTTCTTATAAAATATCAGGGTGTTATAGGATGGATGATACAAGGGGGATTGAGAGGTGTGGGTAAGGGTTAGAGGTGTGGTGGCCTTTTATAAGTGGGTGGAGGGGCTCATTAGAAATGTTTGAAAGTATTATTCTTTTATAAAAGGATTTTCCATTTCAAAAGTCCCATAAATAATTAAATTCGATGCTAATAAGACTATTATTCTAAATATTCTCAACCAATAGGTTTTAGAGATGTTTTGGTTTCAAATTTAAACTTATCATTTAGCTTTAACCCTTATTTAACTAATTTGACTCTTACCATTTCTTCTTGTGTATTTACTCTATAAGGTTATTATAGTTACCATAAAATGAAAATATAACCACTAGTAGTTCATTAATGAAAATTTTCAACCTTATCTATGTAATGTTTCTGAATATTTTAATTTATGATTATTATATCATTTAATAAAATAATATTTGTTTTAAAAACTAATTCATGTCAACTTAAATACCATTCACACCGTGACTTTTGAAAAAACCCCAAAACAACTTGATAAATTCGAAAAAATTCATTAATTCATTGATAAAAAGTCAAAATAATCCATGAAATTATTGTATGAAATTAGAAGATTGAAAACAAATTTATTTTAATATTAAAAATGTCATTTATTTAACACATTCTTTAAGGGAGTAATCATTACATCATCATCATGTCATAAATAAATTTATTCATTTGTTGTCTAAAAATTATAAATAAAATACCATGATATATAAAATATTTTTATATTTATAATGAATATTTAGATTAAAAAAGAAATATTTGAAAACCCCACTTAATATTGTTTTACTAAAATTATTCTTGTTTGTGATATTTTTATTTTGACTTTAAATAAAAAGATAGTAAAGTCATTATCATACCCAACTGGCATTCAGAGGCCGAAGGATCCACCCAAGGATCTTCTTGGTCAGCCATGACTCATCCAATAATGTTAAGAAAAGTGTTGTGGTAATTATATATTATTATAATATTGTTTTTACATTAAATTACCTTATTTACCCTTAACTGGGGTAAATAAACCTCAAAAGTTACTATTCACCAAAAATTATTTTTGTCATATTGAATCAAATTTTACATACTGATTAAATTCATCTATGTTTTATTTTAGAAATTATATTCATATAAGTGGTAAAAATTCATTTAAATGATAAGTTTTTTTAACTACTTTGTAATATTTTTCATTATTCATAAAAAATTGAAGGTTTTCTGAAAAATAGAAAAAAATTCACCCTTAGATAAATTTAGTATTCTTATTAGAAAATGATTTCTATTTTAATAAATTCAAAATATATATGTTTCATTAATTAATTTAAAATTAAATTCTGTTTTCAAAACAAGAAAGTGTGTTTTTATGAAGTAAAAACGATCAAAATACTGACAAGTTTTTATGTCCAATTTAAGAGTGAAATAACTTTAAATAACCAAAATTGGATTAAATGGTAAAAATATAATCCAATTATAATTTAAATCCAATTAAAATAACAATATAACTACATAAATATATTATTTTTAATGGTTGTTTTGAATTTAAATGTGGTACATTTCACTATTCATTAAAAATGATCTTTATCAGAAAAATACCAAAAATTTACCCAATGTAATTTTTGATGTCTGGATTTTAAATAAGAAGTGTATTTTCTCAAATAGAAAATTTAAAAGTTAAAAAAACTATATTTAGAAAGGGTTAACCACCAAAAGGTAATAAATCGACATTTTAATGAATATTAGTGTATTTATGCTTAAAATTGTATTCATTATCATTTTAAGCCTCTAACTTTTATTGTATAAATGTTGAAAAATTTGACAAACATTTGCAATAATAATTCAGGTAGTTATGTTCTTTCCTTCTAATATAATTTCTATGTATTAACTACCATAATAATATTATTATATTATTTTTCTGTATAACTCAAAGTTGTGTGCAGCGTAAGATTTCAAAGAAACCTGTTGTTGCATGTTGAGTACGCTATCTGACATAGCATCCCCTTTAAAGTAAAATTAATATTTAATTCATAAATTTTAATAAATATGAAATTTCATATTCTTTATTTAGTTGGGATGTTACATACTTTCCCACTTTTTGGAATTGCGTCCTTGAAATTTTTAAAATTGGTCTAGGAAATTTCATTTAATGTCCCACATCAAAAAAATAGTAAATAAAACTATCACTTTAAAAGAAATAAATAGAATTACAAAGGTCAACCATGAAAACAAATACTAGAATTCCATGTAAACATGGATATAGAATAGAAAACTAACCATCAGGTTCTGATGGAGAGTGATTGAAAACATGATTAAGAGAATGTTAACCACTAGAAAAACACAAACTTGTTATAGGTTAAATGGTGTTTGTTTACCCAGTCAGAAAAGTGAACAGAATTTTTTTTATTGTTTTAGGTTTCCTTTTACAAAGTTAGAGAATTTATTTATGAGATTGACTATGAAAATAAAGAAATTTACTTACCTTTCAAGTAGAGTTTCATCCATTAATAAATTTCTACCACAAACTCATATTTTCTCTAAATGATGAGTATTCAAGATGATTTGGTCAAATATGAAGTTCTAGAATCAACATCTAGAGAATAAAAATATCCAAAAAACATTAACTATATATATTTACCAAGACTTTATAAATTTAACCAAAACCAAAATGATTAGTAGAACACTATATCATCCCAAAAAAGGAAAATATTTTATAAAAATAAATACAACTCTTAATATGAAAAATTGAACAAACAATACCCAAATTTGAAAAATTACCATTCAATACCCAAATGTCATTAATTGTTTTCAATATAATCCAAATTTAGATTGAAACCCAAATCCCAGAACAATTTGATCACATAGTCTTGCACAAAAATATTAATGTTTATCTCCAAATAAAATTGAATGCTCTTAAAGTCACATACTAAAAGATAATTACCCTAATCACATATTCTATATGACAGGTTAATCATTTCCAAAAATAACCTAACTATCCCTAATTCCTAAATAAAACTAAGATCCATCAAAAATAAAATTTCATCAATTATTCTATAAATGAAATACCATAGTATTCTATTTTACATAAGCATATAGTGTTCCCAAAAGAGAATATGTCTTCCAAAGTAACCTTTATCATCTAATCACCAAATCATTTCCTATTCTAAGCATATCTATTGGATAAAACATAAGTTTCCAAAATAAACTTATTCTTGATCCAGAAAATAATTTAACTAAAAATGAAAATGTCATTACAAACAAGGACTTCACATAGTCCAATGGTAAGCGATAAATACCAATCACACTTTGGCTGTGGGTTCGATTGCCATAAATATTTCCAATGTGATAGGTTGTCACCCATCTTACTGGTTTCCCTTTTTATAGAACTAAAAAAATAAACCTAACATGTTTTAACCTAAAAGGTTCTCTTATACCAATAATTTTCATCCCAACTCATTATGACCTCAACAAATTAATGAATTATTATATATATATTTTTTTATTTCACATCTATATGATAAAATAAAACTAATCCCAATAGAACAAATATCATAACTTGATCATGGTGTCCACATGGTTTCATCGTCATCGTGTTCACATAGGTATAAGGTCCATGCATTGAAACAATGATTTATAGATCCTTATAAATCATTTTCTTCCATCATCCAAATAGACATTGTACAACATGGGTCATATGGTTGTTCACATAAAAATAGTTTCAAAAAATATTCATGCATGACATATAATTTTAAAACATATGATAAAACATGATTTTTTATAAACAATTCGGGCCATTTTTTATTAAAACATTCAATCAATGGTCCTATTAAAATACAATAAGTATGTATTTAAAGACTATATTTAAAAATAAAATATAAATAGGTTGTGTAAGGGAATCATTCTTCAGTATCTTTTTCAAAATCAAAATTTTCTTCAAAATCATCTGATAAGGTAAAATGTTTGAATAATCCTTGATAATATTTACCTTTCATAAAAATATGTGAATATTGAGAAAATAAAATTTGATTAAATACAACCCATGATCCACGATGGTGTCGATCTATATTGGAGGTCTTTGATATATCACACAACTTCTTGCAAGTGAGTTGTATGCAAGAAAAAGTTTCACAATCATCCAAACAAGAATTTTTAATAATTATTGCAAGCCGGACATCAGGAAGAGATTGTAATGTTTTTTGATATCCTATTCCTTACATTTATAACCAATTTTTCTTGATCTGAAGAAGTTATAAAATAAGGATTTAACTGAAAGAATAGAGATAGGGATTGTCCATGTGTTCAACGAAAACCCCTAACCCCTAATGTTGTCTAAACCTTTCCTTTGATAAAAAATATAAGCCACGTACTTAAACATTACATAATATTTAATTAAAATAATAATTCACATTGAATATATTTTCAGGTTTAGAGATTTAGAGAATCAGGTCATCACTTAAACACAACAACTTGAATATTGCATGTAGAAACATCTACTCAGTTTCTACTATTTTCATAAAATAAAAAATATTAAATGAAAAGAAACATGTCTAGTTCCATATTTTAAATGGAATGGATTTTCCTTGATCCCATCCTTAATACTATTCCACATTAATTCCTATGAAAAAACTTTCAAAAACTTGTGATGAGCATAAAACCTCAGTAAGAGATACATAAAATAGTAGATATATTAGTTTTCAAAACAACAAGTAAACCTTGAATACATTATCATAAAGTAATATTTTCCACCTTACTGAAGTATAAAAATCACTTCAATGAATATAATCTCAATGTTTTATCACATAACCACCCATCAAATTTCCAAGTACCATTACATAATCATCACTTATAAAATATTGCAAATATCAACATTTCAGTAATAAAATTTAATTTTAAATCACAAGATATCATTTCAAGATATTGAAAAAATTTATCCATTTAATAAATGATTTTCAATTAAAAAACACCCCAAAATGGAATATTAATATCTTTTCCTTTTAAAAACATTAAGTCTCATAGAAAAATCCAAATAATGATTACGGAAGTAGGGTGGTCATTGTGGCCACAAACGCTAAAACAATTACATTTTTATTTTATAAAAAAACTTAGTAGAAAAAACATTCCCTTTGAATTATATTAAAATTCAAATGGGTTTATTATACACTTTAAAAATAAGGAGGTGTATATTATCAAAACATGGCCCAATGAGTGGAGATTGAGACAAAGTCCCTTACCTCGAGTCCAACTTGTCTTGTATGTTTCTTATTATTCCTGAATAATATACTTAAGTTAATTTTTACATTATTAATAACATTTTTCAATTTTATTATTCGTTTTTTATTACTTATTACATTTCTATAACAATTAGTTAGTTATTTGATTTCATATTGGACATTTTTCCAATATTTTGAACATACGTAAAAATGAACTTTTTATAATTACAAATTGTCCATGTGGTCAAAATTCCATTATATAAAGAATTATATTCATGACATAAATATCACATATATAAAATATATATGTATTTAGATCTAGTATATATGTATTTAGAATATTCCATAACATTTGGATTTAAGAAAATGGAATGCACTGTTCATGGAGACAGTAAGCTCTACGTACGCATGAACGCTACATTCAATCCATTATCATTTTTAATGAAATGAAAACTAAATGATAAATAGGGATATTAAAAATATAGTATAATATGGGTGTTAGATATGTCACAGTAATTAATTAATTCTATCATTTATATATTCCATGTATGGTATGAACAAGTCATATAATTTTGAGGGGGTCGTAGTCCGAACTTCCTGAAATGAAATTATCATATATATATAACATGAAAAGAATAAAGGTATGTTATAAAAGATAATTAAAGAAGCATAGAGATAAAAAAATATCATAAATATTATATATAATTATAGTTACATTATAATGGCCACAATAAGAGGTGGTCCGCGAAGATTGAACAATCATCGTTTCGTGACCCAGTAGTTCTCCGTCTGTAGAAAGATTATGTTCTATAACCATTAGATGGAGATGTGTGTAAGTGTAGTTATGATACTTATCAAAAAAAACCTAGTATATTTAGGAAAAAGTTGTTTTTATGTAATAAAATAATGATAATAGAATAGTTTGTAGTGATGGAAAGTGAATGAAAAGAACTTGAGAAGAGACTTTACCTTTAAATAATGTA
Source organism: Viscum album (assembly GCA_963277665.1). Classification (NCBI taxonomy): domain Eukaryota; kingdom Viridiplantae; phylum Streptophyta; class Magnoliopsida; order Santalales; family Viscaceae; genus Viscum; species Viscum album. Next base: position 1,315,941,209 of record OY728119.1, on the reverse strand, counting down.
ACTCCATTTGGTTTGAAACAAAAAGTTTTATTAAATTTTATTTTCCCTAGGGGAAGGATTATAGAAGGAAATAGAGGTATGTTGGGATATTATTTGGGAATATTTTCGATGATACAAGGTGGCTTGAGAGGTGTGACTAAGGTTTATAGGTGATGGCCTTTTATTAGGGGGAGGATGGGATCATTAGGAATGATTGAATGAATTATTTTATTATAAAAGTATTTTTGGTTTCAAAAGGCCCGTAACTCATTAAATTGGAATATAATATGACTATTATTAAAAATACTATCAACCAATAGGTTCTAGACATGTTTTGTTTTCAAATTTAACCTTATCATTTTGCTTTAACCCTTAGTTAACTAATTAGACTCTTACCAAGTCTTCTTGTGTATTCACTCTATATGGTTAATATAGTTACCATAAAATGAAAATGTTACCATAAGTGGTTCATTAATGAAATTATAAACTTTATCTAAGTCATTATGCCGAATTTTTATTTTTAGGATTATTATATCATTTAATAAAAAAATATTTTTTAAAAACTTATTTAGGCCAATTTAAATACTATTCATATCCGATTTTTTAAAAATCCAAAAAAACATGATAAATTCAAAAAATATTCCTTAATTAAAATATATAAAGTCAAAATAATCCATAAAATTTATTTATGGCATAAAAAGTTTAAAATAAATTTATTTAAATATTTATAATCTCAGTTTTTTAAAACATTCCTTAATGAGGCAATCATTACATAATCATTGTGACATAAATAAATTTATTCATATGGTGTATAAAAATTATAAGTATATTACCATGATATATGAAATAAATTTATCCTTATAATGAATATTTATAGTAAAAATATCATTTATAAATCCCTAGTTAAAGTTATTTTAGTAAAGAGATTCATGTTTATGGTATTTTTAATTTTACCTTAAATAAAAAGTTATTAATGTCATTATCATACAAACGTGGATTTAAAAGGAAAACGGTTCCACCAAAGGAATTCCTTGTTTGTCCATGACTCATCCAATATGGTTAAGATAAGTCTTATGGTAATTTTATATTATTATAATATTATTTTTACATTGAATTACCCTATTTATCTTTAACCGCTGTAAATAAACATAAAAAGTTACTATTCAAAAAAATTATTTTCATCCTATTGAAACAAATATTATATAACAATGAAAACCTTGTATGACATATTTTTTAAATTCAATTCACATAAGCATTAAAATTTCATTTAAATGAAAAAGTTGGTTTTTAACTACTATGCAGTATTTTTCACTATTCATAAAAAATCGAAGGTTTTTTGAAAAATAACAAAAAAATAACATTAAGATAAATTTGATATTTAAAAGTCAAAAATTATTTCTATTTTTCCAAATTCATAACATAGAAGTTTCATTTATTAATTTAACATTAATTCTCATTGTCAAAACCAGAAAGCGTGTTTTTAAGAAGTAAAAACAATCAAAATATTGACACGTGTTTATGTCCAATTTAAGTGTAAAATTAATTCCAATGACCAACATTGGATTAAATGGTAAAAATATAATATAATTACAATTTAAAAAATTAAAAGAACAATATAAATATATAAATAAATTTGATGAAATGGTTGTTTTGTATCAAAATGTTGTATTTTTCATTATTCATTAAAAATGAACTTTATTAGAAACAAATACGAAAAATTTACCCAAAGTAAAATTTAATGTCCCACTTCTTAATAAGAAGTTTATTTTGTTAAATATTACATATAAAAGTGATAAAAACTTGATTTAAAAAGGTTTCTCCGTCAAAAGGAAATAAATCGACCATTTAAAGAATATTAGAGTACTTATGCTTAAAATTGGATTCATTCTTATTTTAAGCCTCTAAATTTTATCTTATAAATGTAAAAACATTTAAAAAACATTTTTAATCATATTGTAGTTAATTTTTTTCATTCCCTCTAATAAAATGTCTAGTCATTAACTAGAATAATAATATTTTTATATTATTTTTTGGTATAACATAAAGTTGTGTGAAACATAATATTTCTAAGGAACTCATTGTTCCATGTTGAGTACACTATCAATCATATCATCCTCTTTAAAGTAAAATTAATATTTAATTAAAAAATGGTAATAAATATGAAAAGGTCATATTCTTTATTTACTTGGTATGTAACAAGTATTATTAATATGTGGTATCAACTTATAACATTATGATTGTTAGTGATAGAATAGAATGGATTGATATGGGATAGAAGGACCCTTTTGGATTTATAGGGGGAAAGATGAGGATAATTATTAATTCAATATGATGTTATGGTGTAATCATAAAAGGAATGAGGAAAATATATAACAATCATGGTTATATTTTGAGTTTTCATTGAGGTACTACCTATTCCTTAAGTTGTAATTCAATGTTTTATGCTTAAAACACAATCTTAGAGGATTAGTTTCAGGTTTGGTTGTGAGAAAAACCAATGTTTGTGACATATAAGTGCATAAAGGGATGTAAGTCCCCTATGTGTATATGATATATGTATTAATGAGGATAATTGCATCCCTTGGGTATATTATAAGCTTCAATATAGGGCATGTGTGCACCAATAAGTTTCATTATGGAATGAATATGTTCCGAGGTAGGGTGTACTCCTTTGTTTCCAAATGATATGATAAATGAGAATCTAGTAAGTGTGTCAGTATGTCCTAAATTTTCTGGATTATATAATACATGTGATTTCAGGATGGGTGGGATTACACCCATGAGTTACTAAATGATATGATAGATGATATTTTAGAAATGGTGTTATGATTCCATTTAGTTACATAATGACATGAAATATGTTCTTATAGGTTGGGTGTGAGTATTCCCTTTAGTTACCTAATGATATTACATGTGATATTACTTATAAGGTTCTAGTATACTACTATGTTACATAATGATATTATATATTATATTCCATGAAATATTTATGAATAACCTTATGTTTTTTGATGATATATGATATTTTCATCTTCAATAAGATTGGTATTTCCCCAAATATTCTCAATTGTAATAAAAATATGTTTCCAGGTGTGAAACGAGTATAAACCCAAGTTTCTAGATGAAATGTGCACACACTTTGTACATGTTATGTTAAGGATGCTATTTGTGGTTCCATTTTGAGTTTTACTCACACCATTCATGGGATTCCTTGAAACTTTGGAACCTAAGAATACCTCATTGGTTGCATGTTCTTGTATAGAAGTGTATTTTTATTTCATGATCATGATTGAGCATCTCAACAGGGATAAGAATACTAAGAATTGATAATGACATGGATGGAAGCATAACCTTGAGGATTTTTTCATTATTTTTTTTATCTTGATTATACAGTTGTAACCGTTATTGATTGAATATTCATTTTTTATAGCTAAATAATTTATTTTGGAAATTTTAAAACTAGTATTTTTTTATTATAGATATGAATTTTTTATTTTTTCTGTTGTGTTTCCTCTGATATAATGATATATTCTCCACATGGTAACATATTATACCCTCACTACTAGTCAAGAGCCTGTAGCATATGAGGAGGAATGTTTGAGGCCACATAGTCAGTTGACGTAAAAGAAAATTAATTTATACCGACAGAATATTTGAGTGGTTATTTTAGAAAAAAATGTTAAAATAAACATAAGAAGGATGATAAAAATCAGGGAAGAGTTAAATAGACAAATATAACACACTTCTAATTTATTTTAAACAATTTTCTGTTTTATATATTTAATTAGAAAAAAAATCCTATTGAAGAATCATGTTCTAGATATAATCAATGTACGTATAGTGAATCATTATTGAGTTAACTATAAACTAAACGTACACTTAAAAAATATTCCTTTTACTTTTTTCATATATATATATAAATTCAATTTTATCAAGTTACTACAAGTTGAAAAAATATAGATAGTTAGATCCACATTTGGTTGATAAATAATTATAATTAAAGTTGAAATTATTAAAAAATATCATAAAAGGTGGAGTACATGAACATTTTTTTTGGTTCTTTAAATAATAATACACCATTTCTAATGAATAAATACAAAAAGAGACAAAATAGAGTGCTCAGATAATAAAATCTTTGTAATAAAGGATCCATTTAGTTGAAAACATTCAAATTTGTACCATAGATGTTATAAATTATCAATCAGAATTCAAGGATAAAAGGATAATGAAGATTTAAAATTACTGTTTAATAAATTATGAGGATCATATGAAATAGTTTGAGAAGAATAATAATTAACCAAAAGTAAAATATAAAATTTTTGATAATGAGAAGCTATCCCCAATATAATTTTCATTAAACAAGATGTTAAATTAAGTAATATGGATGACGTTTAACTCGAAAATTCTCAACAAGATAAAATTAGAAGTTGAGATATGATTTATATTAAAATGAGTCCACTTATTATAGAGAATAATTTTGTGGTAAAAATTTCTTGGAATCAGAAAAATATTTATCCTTTATAATCTCTGAAAAAATATATCCTTTATTCTAGAAAATTTTCTTTACACTACAATATTTTCATTTTAATGTACTTGTAACAAATTAAATTATAGACATATATGGGTAAATAAAAAAGTTGTAAATCCATTACAATATATAGAGTATATATTATTAAGATTATGAATATTGGATCGCTAAAATAAGACCATAATTTGGGATGTTTTGTCCTAAAAAGAAGTTAAATATTGAGAGACTGTAACTAATGAAAAATAAACTAGGTTTGTTGGTACCTTTATTTATAATGAAGTTTTTGATATAAGACCACTAAATTTTGGATTAATATATAAATTCATGAAAATCGTAGAAGACCTGCATCAAGGGAGTGTAAGGAGAGAAATAAGAATGGTATATAGATGATTGAAAATATATATACTACAAAATATTTACGACTTATAGAATACTATGAAGATGCAATGTAAGTGTTCACAGTAACTTTTACGAGAGGTTATATTATTTCTATCGTGATTTAAATTATTTTGAATTAAGAATACAAAAAATATTGAAAAAAATACTACTGTAAAAAAGTTGACATTTTCTTTTGGGTGTAAACAATAAAATAATATTAAAGAAAATATCCCCAATAAGAGTACTAATAAGGGAAATACACCAAAGTGCAGATTTATATATTATGGTATAAAAGGATAAATTATGGACCTTTAAAAACAATCCATTAACATAAATGTTTCCCTAATAAAGAAAAATAAAATGAAGGGACTAATCTAAGTATTAAACAATAGATTGGTTGGGTTTAGGATAACCAAGAAGAATAATTTGGAAAGACACAAAATATGGGTAACAAAATGTTTTGTGAAAGTATGTGTATATGGTGAAAATGGACTTGGAACAACTTTAATATATTCTACGGTTATTCTAAAAAAGGATGTAATGCTGAGAAAAAATCTAAATATATATTGATTACATCTTCTAAAATTATATATGTGAAAAATAACATTTTTTCTTAATGATAAAGTTGAGTTTGTTTAATAATAATGTATTACCGTATGTATAAAATAGATGGATAGTGAAAAAAACGATGAACAAATTATGGAAGTGTGAATGTGTATCAGTAGTTGATGTGAAAAAGATAATTCAACATGAGAAGAAGACTATGATAGAAAATAATTTTATACTGGTAAGGAATTTTATTGTTTTAAAATTAAATGTTAAGTAAGTACGAAGTCTTATCACTAAACCATAACTACAGAGAAAGTGGTTTCTAGGTTTAGAAGTATCTCTCACACCAATTTATCACATTAAGAAACAAAGTAGGCCCATATTATTTTTATATCTATTTGTTTATTTATATGTGTCAGGAAAAATTATTCATGTAGTGGGGTTACTCAATGAGTTCTATAGTTACTATACAATAGAAAAAGATATACATCATGGAGAAATCTAGGAAGAAAAAGTTGTTTCAACCTTGTAAAATTTTAAAGTGTTATCAATCATGATGAATAGTGACATAATGCATCCCTTTATGAGGAGTTTAGGAGATGGGAAATCATATAAAATATGTTAATTCTTGTAAATAACGAAATATAGGTACTTATTAATGGAATATGAAGTATTTAAATCACATTGTCATTCATATTTTGATAAAATAAAATTTTATTATTAAGGGGAAAGTGTTCTTCTATATATACTTTTTCTTAAGGTGAGATAAATTTGTTTTAACATGAATCTCTTAAATGTATAATTTATGTTTAGTGTAGGAGATAAAATTACTTAAAAGATATTTTTTAGTATCTCTAAGAATGATAAATTGGAGTTTTGATAACATACTAAATAATTTTTTGAAAATCAATGTTGTTTTTGTTTTACAGTATTGTTTTATACATTGATATTTTCCTTATAATCTTAGAGTTAATTGATTTATTTATCATTACATAAGAGAATTCTAGTTCCACCATTACCTCAAGTTGATCGGGTTATACTAGGTGGGTAGATATAATTTCAATTATGATTGATGCAGGAAATGAGTAGAACATTCCCTTATTGTTGTACCTATTCATTTATTATCATTAGGACGGACAATGATAATAAACATAGAAATTAAATTATTATAATTAAAATCGATATTCAAAAAATTCAAATTTGGGAGATTGATGATCTCAAAAGGATTTTCATGAAGGTAGTTCTGATTTTTGTATCTAATATTAATTTTTTAATGACAGACAAGTCAGTATTTGTAAAAATTGGGTAATAATGAAGATACTAGTGGATGAATGTGCTTGAATGAATTGAGATTCCACTACTATTATTATGAGTCATATCTATTAAAATCAACCATAGTACATGACAATGATGGTTCATTTATATAATTAAAATAAGGTGGTGAAATTATAACTACTTAGAGTTTTTGGATAATCGTATTTAAGGAAGAATAATTTCTTTATCATTTATTTGAGTCAATTTCAAGTGTTGTTAGATAAAGGGAGGACCATCCATAGTATGTTCCTTATGAGGTTGACAATCCAACTCATTTAGGATTATTGTGAATCCTTCTAAAAATTTATGTATGAATCCATACTTGCATTGAGAATCTTGAACATTGATTATTATATCGTGGTATAAATTTTTTAAATGCTATTTTACATCTAATTATATGATTCCACCTTGAAATTAACAACATGTACATAACGTATAATTTTTTTTCTAAAATCTTAAACCCATAACCATGAAGCATGGTCGAGTTCTAAAATAATGGTTTTAGATTTTTTTTTGTTATATCAAGTACATTGAATATTTTGGTTGCTCTCACTAAGCCAATAAAGGTGGTATATTTAAATTAAAATATTTAATTAAATGATTTTAAAACATGAGGTATACTATAATAAATAAAAAATATATATTGAATGATGATGTAGAGAAATCCATGTTTGAATATAAAAAGTATCAAGGAATTGGAGTTTCATGGAAAGACTCAAATATAGTACACATATAGTGAAAATTAATAAGGAATGAAAATAGGGTGTTTTTAAATTCTTTTATATACTATTAAAGGTATATGAGTTCTTTTTTTTGGATAGAGAGTCTAGTAACACCATATAAGGATTTGAATAAGTTACATGCACCTTTGAATTTCAAAAAATATAGAGATTTATATTAATTAACAAATTTTCCAATTAATATATAAGTATTTAGTCACACTGGGATTAATCAAAATTTGTTTCTCTATATCTACTGATTTCCAATGTTTTCAAAGTGACACACTAGTGTAGTCAAAGGTTAGTGAGATTTGAAAAATATCTAATGCCACATGTTTTTTTTGTCAGGTGGACTCAAAATTTATTTTGCTTATGTAAGAGTAAACATGGGAACATTTATGGGTCACCTATATATTTTTAAGGAAATGTAAAAAAATTCTTGATGGTACATAAGAGTAAAAAAATATTTTCGGTAGAAAAATGTGTTAAATGGAATTGTTCAGTAGAAAATTAATAGTGATTAACCCTCGTGTTAATGTTTTTAGTTTGGATAAATTGAATACATAAGATCAAGGTTTCTGAGAAGATTTTCATCTTCTCCCTCGTGGGGCTAGGGTTTCTGCATTCAGATTCACTCCCTTCCTTTATCCGGTGTAACTTGTATTGCTTGGCATTGACACCCTCTATCTCGGTGTTAGTGTGGTTCGATGTGGATTATTCTGGCTCCGTCAGCTCATCTGAGGTTCCATCTACGTCTTCTTGTCATGTCTCAGTGGGTGAAGGCTTTGGTAAGAAAATGCATTAGATCTGGGTGGGTGGAGGCATCTCTGGGTTGGATCTTGGCTCAGTGTTAGTGGGTGAAAGATTCAACTTGGATCTTGGTCCTTCTCTAGTGTGGTTCGATGTCGGCCCCTTATTTTCATAGAGGGGGGGTCTCTTAGTTCAGGCTTCCCACGGTCCTGTGGTCTTATTTAAGATATAATCTTAATGATTCTTGTATTTTTCGTTGATAACATTTATTTGGTTGTTTTTCTAGTGTGTGGACACATTCTCTCACTACCCATTTGTTTATACCCTCATTTCTTGTGGTTTGATTGCATCGAACTCGAATGGGGGTGCGTCTGTGATCTTGTTCTGAGCAGATCCTTTCCCAAAGCTGCATTTCTGGTTCTGAGAAGCCCAAATACTCTCATTGATGATGTTCACATTGGCTGGTGTTGGGCCATCCAGTCCTAGGTGAAAATAGACCAACTTCTAAATCCTTGATTCATTTTATGATTTCACCATAAATTTTAGTAGTGGTGTCATTCATGAGAATGATATCAATGTTAGTCTTGTGGAGGTGACTCATGATGGTCCATAGTGAAGGGGTGTTGTGATTTTTTGATTATGATGTTGTGAAATTTTTTCATCATGACATTATTTTTTTGGTTGTGATCTTCTTGTGGCCCTATAGTTTGAGGATTAAGGGCCGCTGTAACTGTTCTCTTGCAAGGGGTTTCTCCATATTGGGTTTAGAGTATTATCTTTTCTCCTAGTATTTGCTTCCAAAATTGTATATTTGAGAGGTTATTGCTTTTCAATCAGTACCATTCCAGTGCATTCATGCACGAGACAACTAGAAGAGCATCGATGAGTTGGGGGAATAATATCTTAATGTTTTTGAAGCTGGGTAGGGTCTCTTATGTGTAGGTTTGAACGATTTGTTTCACATTAATCATTTGAACCGTGGTGGTTTGGTTATTTTCGAGTCATTGATTTCATGTTTGGTTTCTCAATATTTTTTCAAAAATGTTTAAAAAATTAAATATTTAATTTTCAATCTATAGGTTCCTATTTAAGATATAATGTTATGGGAATTCAATAAATATTTTTATATTTTTTAGATCCGAGTCATAGGATTCAATACTGATATTCAAGGCTTTAATATCATGATTCATATTATTGAACTTTGATTCAAGAAGAGTCAAAAGGAATATTAATTGAGAAATATGTTAAGAAGATCAATTATCAATAATTATATATTTTCAATTACATATATTTGAACATAATTTGTGGTAATAAAATAAAACAAAATTATAAGGAGTATTTCTAAGTATAAAAAATGAGAAGATGGGTATTTCAAGAATAAAAATTGAGAAAAGATTAATAATATTCCAATGTAATATGGTGAATGCCCATGCTATATTATTTAGAAAATAAATGATATTATTAAGGAAATTATTGAAAAAAATCATGAAATTTCTTCATTAAAATTATAAAATTAATGTTAAATTGATTATATGAATATTGGAGTTGATCTAGAACAGAACAATGAGAACAATATATATTCTTGAAATTAAAAACATATTTATAAAGGAGTAATAAAACATATTGTTCCAGAATATATCATTTAAAATCATCAGTCGCCCTTTCATATATGAAGAATTATGTGATTTTAAAATAATTAAACCATTGTGTTAGATGTTCGACCACATTATATTTCTAAATTTATAGGACACATAGATTATATAAATTATATGAATGAGAAGATAGATTATATTAAAATAAAGTTTACTTTGGATTTTGTTTGAAGACCAAAAGAAATGTTTATAATTACAATTAAGTGGGTTTTTAGATATATGATTAGTAATAGAGGTTATATTTTAATAAATAAATCAATATTTGTATATAAAGGATAATACGATGTTATATGAGTTAATTTTGAATAATAATTTTTACCAATTTTGTGACTTAGAGAGAGCATAAAATTCTTGGTTGTTTATTAACACCAGAAATATTATTTTTATCAAATTGAAATTAAATCCACATTCATGAATGGGGATCATGAGGGATATGTGTTGATTGGGAAACCTAAAGGATTTAACCTTGATAATGATGGAATAAATGCTTACAGGTTGATGAAATATCTTTAGGAGTTAAAATAGTCTCCTATATTTGGGTATTTTATATTTAAAATTTTCTTGAAATAAAGGATCATTATTAAAGGAATGTTTGAAAAAAGCCTATGTATGGAGGAAATGAGCAAGTTTACTTTATGTGCTGTTGTATATGTTAATGAAATAATTGTTTCAAGATTTGGGATGTATGTACTTGAGAAATTCTCAAGATAAATATAGATTAATATTGAGATGTTCTTGGTTAGAGAGATGATATTTTTGCAGGATTTAAAATATATAGAAAGTGATTTTTTTACTCATTTGAGAAGTATTATAGGAATTTTTTAATGAAATTTTGAATTAGAATATCTAAAGAAATTTTTACACCCATGATAGTTGGTGTGAAGATGAGGAATTATGATGTAAGAAATAATTTAAATAAAAAATATTTAGATAATTGATTAAAAACATACCATTTTTATCAACATATTGGCCATGAATATTTTTTTGTTGAAATTGTGTGAAATAGTTCAATGTAATACTAAATAATCAAAAGTGAAGGATTCAAAGAACAAACCCAATTACATCAATGGGATTATGATTAATCAAATAAAATATAAAATTAGTGAGAAACTAGATTTATTTGGAAACCCTTATTATGATTTAGCTAGAAATATAGATGATTGAAAGTCATCATATGTAAGAACATTTTTTTGAGAAAAATATGTGATATGGTTCTATAAAAAACATTTTAACCTCTCAAAACTAAAAAGGATGATTAGGTGGATAATAAAATAATATACACAAAATATTAAGATAATTAAGAAGATAGAAGTCCAAAAGTTAATAGTTAATAAGGAACAAAGAATTACCTATAGTAGTCTAAGTATGAAATGTATTTTGGAGAATAATTTTAAGTGATCACAATCCTAATATATTAACAGTTTATATTATTTTATATTGTAGAATGTTGAAAATAGTTCTATGAGGTTGGGAGATATTTCCACACTTCATTATATTGGTGTTATTTTTAAACATTCATACTGAAGGATTGATTATAAGAATTAAATTTGAAAATGAATGATCATAATTTACATCTTACCTACGTAGTTTTAGATTGTCCTTATAATTTAGTTTATTCTATTATCAAAGGGGGAGAAAGATACATACCTCCTGTAATAATATTTTTAATTAATTTAGTTATGGTTTTACTATCCAATGGGTGATATTTTTTTGAGTTGATTAAGGGGGTAAGGATCAATCTCATAAGCCATATATTTGTTATCATTAAGGGATAAAATTATCTAAAGAACATACTTAATGTAGTATTTTAGTGTTTGGATATTTTCTTTGAGAAAATTATAGAATTGATATGAGCAACTTTTGTTGAAAAATATTAAAATAAAGCAATTTTAGAACCCTGGAATATTTGGAAGGTTTGTTTTATTTATTTTAATGAACATTTTAGAAGCACTGAAAAGTGGTTAATAAGGTTTATGAGTCTTTTTGAGGTAGATAAAGTTGTTTTCAAGATGATCTGAATGGGTTTCTGATGTTTAATGTTTATGAAAAATTTAGATCTAAAATTTTATCAGACTATATATGTGTAAAAGTTTTTTATCTATAAACATATTATTAAATAAGAATTTCATAAGGTCATGTATATGTAATCTAGATGTTTTTTTCATTTAATATGTAGATTAATAAGGTTATATATATTTTCTATTATGGTTAGAAATATTAAAGTAGGTATATAAGAGTATTATTATATTTATATTTGATATATTTGATTTATTCATATATTTCAATATATACATAAGATTAATCATATCTAATGAATTAATATATTTGACTTCATTTTAGATTAATTTAGAGGTTTCAAAACATAGGTAAGGTAAATCTGATCATTTGTTTGAATAACTGAAGATTGAATATGTGATTTCAAGATCGATGAAACGTTAATAATTTCTTTTGTATATATTTTTTTTGAAGGTGTGTTTATTGAGAAGAATTAAAATATTTTTTATTGGGATTTATTTAAATAATGCCACTGGAGATTATATGATATATATTTGAAATAAATTGTGTTTTAATGGATTTAATTGATTATTATATTCTGAGGAACACTTCTTCCTTAATATTTGGTAAATGTTGTGGAATAGATGATGATAATTGTTAGGGATAAGTAGATATTTAGTTTTATTTTTTGTAAATAGATGACATATGGTTGAAGTTGAGAAAGAGGGAGAGTTTTTGTTTCCAAACACACCCCATAAGGTTGACCATTATATTGACTAGGAAGATGCACCAAACATATAAAATTGGTTGCAAAACATAGAAGGAATCACATAAATTCAGGCCCAAACCATCGAAATGAGGAATAATACCTGTATTGTCGACATGCGTCAACGAATATAGACCATTAGAATGATTATTGGATGAAAATACATAAGGTTGTGTAAGGATGTGAAGTTATCAAACATCCCAATGTGTATCTGATGATGTTTTTCTAATCATGGAGTTCTCATAAATAATGAATAAGTCATGATACAAGATGTAGTTTGTGGAAGTGAGGAGAATATTGTGTGAAGTATTTTTGTTAATTATCATCAGTGTGAGGAATAGATGATATAAGGTGATATAGATCATCAGTATGAGAATCCTCTGTTTGACTATATTAGATAGATATAATATTGATCTTACGAATGTAAAAAAGTCACATCGACACAGATCTGTTGTATTGGATTTTGAAACTGATTCATTTTATATTGTGGGTATCCATTGTGTATTGGTCATAGATTTTTTTTTCAGAGTTATAATTTTTAAGAAAGTTTTAATTAAGTTACAAGTGGTTCATGATTCACTGATAAATACATGAAACTGATCCATCATAGTAATGTAGAGATCTATCCATCAGATGTATGAAAACACTGATAATGTTTTTGTACAGGGGATCATCAGTATGGGGAATTAATGAAAATGAAAAATAATTTAATTATATTTCATAATGATATTAATTCTAATGTATTACATATGGTGGTTTTAAATGATACAAAATGGTGTTGATGTTTTATTTGGTGTTTTCCAGTTTGTACAGAGCATCAGTATGAGAATACTTTTATTGTTTAAAAAAGGTCATCATAATGAGCAGTAATATGTTTTACATTTATTTTTATGATACTAAAGAATTAGACTGAAAAATAACACTGAATAAATGTTTATAATATTGAAAAATTATTAAGTTGTCTAGAATCATTGATAAAATATGGTAATATATAATAATTATTAAGAAGAGTTGAATAAGTCAAAGATGAATATATACATGAACAATAAATTATAATTTTTTTAATTTTTTTGAGCAAGAAAAGGAATTATTTTTTCCAACTTTTCCATTCATGGGTGCCTATAAAAGGAGAGAACATTACTTTTGATCTTTCTGTAAGTTGAACTATTCACATTCACTGAAACATTGAAAATTATGGGACATGTATTGACATTCCAACCAGATTGTTTTTAGGTTAAAGCCATAAAATATTAACCATAGTGATTCTATCGGAGTGAGTCCATCAAAATGAGACCATCAGAGTAAGTTACATTGAAACAAGTCCATTTGAGTAAAATCTATTAGAGTTATCCCATAAGATCGAGTTCTTATGTATTGAGAAATTGTGAGCTACCAATTATGTTTCTACTCAATAATAGAAGGAAGAGAAAAATGAGGATCAGATCGAGGGAAACTATATGGTGGCCATCAGACAAAGGTTTCTGAACAAAAAAAAACCAGACAGAAATTTATTGAAGAAGATTTTCAGATAGAGTTTCTGGAGAATTTTTCCACACAAAAACATTTCTTAGAGAATTATTGATTTTCTTAAGGGTCGTGCATAGGTAAGATTTGATTAAGATTACTTGGAAGGAAGTGATTAAATTTATGATGTGGATCACAATAGAATATGAAATGTGAAGCTTGTAACAATGGCTACTTACTAGTTTCTGAGAAGACTTTATTGTTTTTATCGGGTGTATAGATAGTTTTTTGAAATGGGTTATGAAATTGATTGTGTGGGGGGGGGGGTATAACCAACAACCGTAGGAAAGTTTTTTCTAGGATTTTATAAATTTTCACTGCGTGTGCCTTTGTATTCCAGAAATAATATAGTGAATGAATCCAATTTGGCGAGATTAACCATCATGCAAAGGATTATTTATTTGTAATGAACCTTGAAAATATCATTTTTTCCTTATATTAATATTTTTTACATAAGAAAGGTATAGATGAAAAGTTATATTTGAGTGGATCGTACCTATAAAATGTTACAAAGGTTACGAATAGTTACTAAAGAAGATAGAAAACATTCTTACGCTAGAAATGACACCACTAATTCATTCCCCTATTAGTGGTCTCGATCATATTTTCTTACAATAATTAGTATCATAGGATGTTTTCTATTTAAAATATATATATGAGAAAAAATAATTTAAATTAAGTGAAAAATATAGGTGTACCTATTTTAAATGGAATAAACTATCATAGTTGGGAGAATATGATGTTACACAATGTTCATTCATTTTTATTGATGTTCGAGATGGATCAATAATGAGCTTTCCTCCAATATGTGAAACTAATATAATAGGTGTTGATTAGAGAAGTATTTATGTTGATGTGTGACCCACTAAATTTTCATGAAAAATAATTTAATTTGGTTTTCAAATATCAGTTTTTGGAATGTTGTCTTTATAAAAATGAACATTCTAAATGATATTTAGATGGGTACATGTTATATATATTAACAAATCATCACATGAATTACCCGAAAAATGAGAATACTGAAAGAAGTATTTTAATGTATTGCATGAAAATTATGTTATGGAAAAAATTGATAAACATAATTATAGACACTTGTTTTATATACTAGGTTCACTAATTTATAACGAGAGTTATTTAGTTAAAGGATATTTCTTTTGAAACTAATGTGATACTTATGCTCTCTTGAAGAATAATTTCTGTATTTTGAGATGGAGAATTCCATCCGTTATAAATGAAACTTATTTTCAATAAAATAAGAAACCTATTTTGATGTACACGTTGAATTTTATTGTAAATAAGTGGGAGAGAATAGAAATATGGGAGAGATAATAAATCTAGGGAGAATGAAAATAATGGGGATAAGAAAAGGCGAGGAAAGAAAAATACTAAGTGGTACTATTTTGATGTTTTTATGGACATTAAAAAATGGGGATATTATTAGGACCAAGTTAAGATTTGGATGTATTTATTTCTAGTATATTATATATAGTTGATGTTGTGAAATGGTGGAGTTTATATTTCTAGTCACACCCGATCAGACTAACCATTAGATTGAATATGAAGATGAATGAGACACATAAAATAATGTACATAACAAAAAAGGAAACAAATAACTTTAGACCCAAACCATCGAAATTAGGCATATGACTCATTCCATAGACATGAGTCAATGTATCCAAAATATTAGAATAAGGTGTGTTTGGAATGATAAAAGATTATATAAGGATGGTAAGTCATGGAACATACTATTGTGAATCCAATGTTTCATTTATAAAAAGGGAGTTCCCATAAATCATGAAAAAATCATTATACAACTGGAGTATATAGAGGATAGGAGAATACAGTGTGAAGAATTCTTGATGCTTCTCATCGGTGTAAATAACACTAGACATAGAAGGATGTAGATCATTAATATAAGAATCATTGAAGTGAGAATATAAATAGGATGAATTATTTTTCTTACTTAATGAAAAAATTACCACCAACAACTATCCATCATAATAGATTCTGACACGGATTCAGTTTTCTATTGTTGGTATAAATTTTGTATTAAATACAGAGTCCAATCAGAGTAAGAATGTTTAAGAAAGCATTAATTGAGTTAAAAATGTTTCAAGATTCACCAAAAAATATTTTACACCGATCCATTAGAGTAATTAAGAGACCAATCCATCAGGAAAAAAATGAGGACATTGATGAATTTATTAAATGTGGGATCATTAGACTGATGAATTGAAGAAACTGAGAAATAATTTTAAGATATTTTAGGTATGTGCTTACTACCATTGTATTTTCAAAGGTTATTTTTAATGCTATACAATGTTCTTAATGTTTTAAAAAGCTTTTTTTAATTGGTATGTAGCATCTTTTTGAGAAGTATTTCAACGTTTACAAAAGGTTATAATAATGAGATGTCTTTATTTTTTCATATGTTTTCATTGTAATGAAGAATAAAAATGAATAATTTGACTGAATAAATATTTGTAAACGTGAATGAGTATGATGTTTTCAAAATATTAAAGAATATTTAAGAAACTATGATAAGTGTTGAGAAGAGATGAAGAATTGAAACATAATGAATTAAATGAGTACGAAATTAAAGAATTATGAATTTTATTATGTGGGAAATGGAAATTTCTCTCGCATTTTCTATTATGGGGTCCCTAGAAAAGGATAGCACAATAAATTTTTACTTTGTGTGACTTGAAATATTCATATGAACCATATCACTAATAATTGTTGAATAGGTATTGAGATTCCAACTAGAGATTGTTTTTTAGGTTGATGATGTAGAATATCCCATAGAGCGAGTCCATCAGAGTGAGTCCATCAGAACAAGACTAGAAGTTTCATTAGAATGAGTCCATATGATTGATATTCATCGATGTGATCCCCATCAGACCTAGATTCATTAAATAAAGGATTTTTTTTCTTCCAATTGAGTTTCTACTCAAATGAATAAGGAAGATAACAATGTGAATCAAACCAAGTAAAACATAATAGAGACTATCAAAAATATTTTACCAGACTGAGGCATATCAGACTAAATTATTTTGAGGAAGTTTTTCAGGAAGAGTTTCTCGAGAATGTTTCAATAACAACTAGTTTCATAGAGACTTTTTATGTTCTCCAATATTGGAAGCTGGTAAAATTTGATTCATCATTCTTCTATATTAAGTGATTATCTTTTTAAAGTGGATCAAAAAAAGAATAAGGAAAGTGAAGCTTGTATCTATGGATACATACCAGTTCTTGAAAAGGTTTGATTATTTTGCTAGGATGTACAAAAATATATTGGAAATGGGATACAAAAAAGGATAGTTTAGGGTATAACAAACTATATCCAAAAAAATTCTACTAGAGTTGTATAATTCTTCAAATATTATTCCTTTGTATTCCAGAAAGTATATAGTTAAGGAATCCATGTTGGCGGGACTACCCAACAGGGCAAGGAGTTGGTCTTTGTACCAAACTTTTTAAATATATTATGCTGAAAAATCATTATATCTATTTCATATGAAATGTAAGTTTCAAAGATTATATTTGAATGGATCATAATTTTATAAAATTTTAGTTTTATAGAATGTTTACTAAAAATGATTAGAAAAATTATTATAAAAGAAGAATAAAACACTCATTCACCCCTATTAGTGGACTTGATCATATTTGGGAACAACAAAATTAGTTATAAAGATATAATATCATGGAATTTTATCATGTTTTTAAATAAAAAATTGGAAATCATCCACATACCGATTCTATATATTTTAAATATGAATAATTAGTGGATGATGACATTATGATAATTATCGAGCGAGAAAATGTGATCTTTATTTTTTCTTTTATATATTTTATGGACATCAAGATTCTGAAAGAATAGTGATATCATGTAATTTTTGAATATATTTGAGGCTTATAGTGTGTCATAATATTAATGTTAAAGCATCATGGAGTTCACAAAACCTATTTTCATTTTTGTTGAGATATATTCTATAAATAAAAGGGATCCTATATAAATAAATGATATGGGGAATTTCTTGTTGGGAAACTACATCCATTGTATAGATGATATATTCACACCATATATTAACTATAAAAAATTATTAAATAATATTTGACTTCAGTTTCACTGAACACAATAAGGATGTAGTCACCGCATTGGGTCAAAACCATATAAAAATCATTTTTTCTTTGTGTTCATGTTTTTTACATACATGTGGGGGTCTATATTTATATTAATAGTATCATTTCCTTTATATGTTATTTCTTTTAATTATATTATAATGAAATTATAAATTAATTTAACATTTATTCAAACTACCTCCTTTATGAAACCTAGAAAATCATATGGATATCATACCTTCATGTTGTTGATCTCTCATGATATATGCTGCTTTTCAAATTACCTTTATTCTATTATTTCTTGTTATTCATTTCCCAAGAGTCATTGAAAAGTGTTTAGGATCCATTTTTGGTGTTTTTTGGATATGTTTTTGATATATTATTTATTTTTAAATGTTTTATGGGACATTCTTATGTGTTTAGTGGAAATTGATCATAAGATTCTTCGTATCCTTATGGTGAGATTATAGGATCATTGATTAAAATATGGTGATTAAAATTTTTTATATATTATTTCTACATAAATTTAGAACATTTTTCATTTAGTTTTATCTTGGTAAGGAAAATATATTACCCTAACTAATAAAATAATTATATTTGAAATTTAAATGAATAAGAGAGTTGATCATGTTTTAGATGATTTTGATATTATATCCACGATTTTGTTGATTGAATTTCAAAAAATTTGTTACTGTGATTTCCTTTTTTTGATGAAATGTTGAATCCTAATTAAATGGGATAAATATTTTTAATATATTAATGAAAAATGTAAAATGAAATTTTGAATTTTTCAGTAAATTATTTTCTTTAATATGAATTCATCAATTGATAAGAATAAATAAGGTAATGAGATTTTTTCCCTATGGTTTTTATTTTTTTTATGTTTTTTGGGGGAAATTTTAGGTTCTTACTTACTATTTTATATATAAATATGTGTTGAAATGTATTTTTGATGTTAATAAATTTTTGTTGTTGTTATGAATGTAATGGAAATAATTTTCTTGGATATTAATGGGAATTTTTGATGTAGTCACGAGGAATGATTCAATTGGTGTATTGTAGCTTCCCAAATGAAATGGAATCTTTCTTGAATTAATTAAATAATTTTAACACATGTGGAATGGGAATGAAGTTTTTGTGTAATTGAAGAAGTGTTGAATAATAAAAATTAAAATTGTGAAATAAAAATGATGGTAATGAATGAATGTGGTTAATAAATTATTAATTTTGAATTAGAAAATTTATTATGAAATAGAATATTTTTTGTGGTTGTTATGTGGATTATAATGACCTTTTTTTATATTGGTCTGGGAATTACATAATATGGAGTTAAAATATTTTTGGTCCTTCAAAGATGAAAAAAATAGTAAATATAACCTAATGGTTGAACACATTTTTTGATTGTTTAATAAGTTCAAGAATGTGTTGTTTACCCTTATTTTGGATTTTAGTGGAATTACATGCTTGTTGTATTTTAAGGGATACTTAATATTTAATAAATAAAAAATATTAATTCAAAGATAAATCATGTAAATATATCTAAATTTTAGTTGGGAATTATAACACTCCAGTTGTGTATGGAATGAGATGTTTACCATATGAAAGGTATTGGTTATTTATATGTATATTAAGTATTAGATCTATATGTTTCATGTTTTCAATTATATAACTACAAAAAAAAATATATATAAATTCACATTATCACCTTCTTCTTAGTTTTTCAATATATGAATTTTCACTCTTGTTGAAATTTATATAGGATTTAGAAATATGAATTTATGATCAATGGTGTTTAACTCAATTTAATGAAATAGTGGTATAATCATGAGGCACCAAGGATGAACCATGAAATAAAAACAATTTAATTTTAAATCATCGTTATTTTCACAAACATAGCTGGGATCTTTTCCTTTCTTTTCCCCTCTTTAACCATGTGATTCAATATTATTCTCCCAATAATATAACACACACTCTCTACAGAATCATTTTAATAAAATCCACTGTATAATAAATTATTTTTTTCATTAGATATTCAAATATGTTTAAAATTAATAATTTAAAATCTTGTGAAATCGAATATAAATTCATTGGAATCAGATAAAATATTTATGGATTTAAATGATATTTGATTTGATAAGCCGGATTTCAAATATCAATACATTAAATTAATAAGTTATCAATGAAAAATGAATTAAATTATTAGGGAATGAAAATATCATGGTTGTTTATAGTTTAATAGGAATTAAATATTTTTTTTACATAATGACTTTGTTTACTTAGGTGTGAATGGTTTACTTGTTGAATTTCTTATACATCACCCACAATAAAAAAACACTTTGGTCATCATAGTATTTTTGTTGAAGAAATTTTTATTTTTGAATTATTTTAGGTGAATATTTGTGGGAGAATTATTGGGTGGTAAAAAATCATGTAATACCACTACATTTCATTCATCATCCCACTTTTTATACTTTATATTCTATCAAACATGGATTTTGTTGAATGTTTTTACAATAGAAGATGGAATTGATGAAATAATTGATTACCAATGAATATGGAATCTTTAATTTGTGTGACTGATGAAAGTGATACTCATAAATCAAGGACGTGGTTAATGTTCATGTAAATGATGATTGGTGGATGGATATTTTGAAGATAGAGGTGATGACTAGTGGGGAATTTTTAGAGGGTTTCATAATTATATGGTCAAGTGTTCATTATAAGAGGTAATGTAAATAGTGTGGAGGTAGTTAAAAATACATCTAGTCATGAAATTATAAATGTGTTGGATTCCTTGAATAAATGGTGTATAGTCCTTTGGTCACAAACTATGTATATCGAATTATTCATGGTTAAACACAGAATATCATTGAACTGATTATAGATTCATTTATAAACACTATAAATATAGCACAATGGATAATCTTGGGATCATTTAAAGGTGGTTGTGATCTCTTATAAGATGTTTTTCAAAACACTATTTATTTTTTATATTTATTTTTAGCGAACAATAAACATGAAAAAATAAATAATAAATATAGAAAAATATAACTATAAATAAAAAGAAAATGTGAAAGGATTTAGAAAGATGTTAGAATAGTCTTATGGAATTTCAAGATTTACTTCCTATTATAGACCTATTAAGGTTTTTAACAATCAACACATAGATTCCTTCAATTATAGATTGAATTCACAATTGAACTACCACAATCACCAAAGAAAATGAATAATCATGCATGTATGTATCACATTACATGAAAAATTATCTTTACTGTGATATGATCACTCAATCAAACCACACAGCTTATGAATTTCACTCATTATTATGTGAAATTTTAATGATCATAAAATTAAAAAACCTATACCATACCACCATATCATGTGAAACATGAGAAAAAGGGGAGAATTAATTAAGGTAAGAGAGTAACAAGAATATATATATTTAGTGAGTGTGTTGTCACGTATACTCAATTGACCACATTATTCATCCATAAAAAATGAAAAGGTTGTTGGTCGACATGAAATTTATATATTAGGGTATCTTTAAGACTCACTTTTAAGAAATAAATATTTAGATATTCCCCAACTACTAGAGAAATAAGAGCTCAACTTATGAACACAAATAAAAAATTTTTATCTAAAAAATAAGATCAAGGTTAAAAAGTATGAACCCTAAAATGAGAAATGAGGAATGTATTTTCTACAAATGATATATCCCATATTTGTAAATGAAACAAGAAAACATTTAAAAATCTATCTTACATACATTGATCCTGCTGGCATAAACCCAAGATGATCATTATTACTACCCAGTATTGACCTATAAAACCTAGAGAGAACCCTAAATAAATTCACTCCTAATGTCTTCATTATGGTCACTAGTTCTGAGCTCTCCCATTATATCTCCATGTGTTTTTGTTTATTATTCATAATCTCATTCACTATGATTTGAACAGTTTTTTCCAATAAATATTTCAATCTACACCCATGATTGGATTCTTCCACTTGCATTCAATAACTTGATTCTACTCCGAATCAATTTCCTCCTATAAACTTACTGAAAATGGTTCTATTTATTATAATCTTTTTTGAGTTGGGTCTGAGTTTCATTGATTTTTTATTTTTGAGACTATAGAACCTTGTGTTTTTAATTTTATCATAGTTTTAGTTGAAAATAAATTTAAATACAGTGAATGAACCTTTACATGGCTCCTCAAATACTGATGATACCCTTACAAGAGTTAAATCTTTGGGGTGACCTTCATTCAGGTCCAGTTACCTTTATGTTGGACTAAATCAGTGCTAGAATAGAAATTACAGAAATAACTCAACACTAATGTTACCCTTATATGAGTTATATCATTAGGGCGACCTTTTCAGAACATATTTAATAGGAAGTGGACATTTCTATAACCTTTATAAACATAACTTTGTCATTTATAGTTTACAAAAGAACCTTACACATGTTTATTCACAATATTGTTAGCTCTAAACAAAATCAATTGTAAAAAATAATTAAATGAATTTTACACATCTAAATATAAATAAAAAATGTATTCTAAGAAATTATGTTAAATATAAAATCAAAAAACCTTGAAAAATTAAATCATAAATATTATCAAAATACATTTGATACTTTTACAGAAAATATTTTAATTAGTGTTTCATAAAAATAACCAAATATTTATTTATTACAATTTATCATAATTAAAAAAATAACATTTATTAAATTTGGCATTAAAAACTCATATTTTAACCTATATATACAAATAATGTTATTTTTATCCTAAATGTATCATAACTAAAAAAATAATAAATAAAATCACATTACGAAATAATAAATTCATCTATTTTCCAAATTAGATGTGGAAATACGTATCGAAATTTTGAAACATTAGAGTACCCCACAATTAAATCATTTTGTGTACTATATAAATAAATTTAGAATATTTAATGGAAGGAACAATATCTCGATATGAAATAATTGAGTTTCCAATAAATTTTTTATTTTTAGAAATGTTTTCCCCTATGTAATTTTTAATATAAGTATTTATAACTTCACTCTCTAAAGAAAATTATATAGAAAAAAATTGTTTCTTTTTTATATAGATGTTAAAATGTTAATTTTTTTAAATGATTTTAATAAACATTACTTTTCATTCAACTGTTCTTCCAAATTTATACTTTTCACGTTTATGAATAATCACATGTAATTATGAGTTAATTTCATAGAACATTTTAAATCAAATCATAATAATGTATATGATATTAAAATTGAAATTCTATTAAGATTATAAAACATAATATCAAGATTCGGAAAAAACATCTATATTTTATAGAGAAATAAAAACAATTCTATTATACTTATTCCATGAGTAAATATAAATTATTAACCCTTCAATTTTAAAAAATATAAATAATGTTTCAAAAAAAAATCAATCACTATAAATGGTAAATTAATTATGAAAATAGTCAAATTCCAAATCATTTATGGGAATTTTTTATGTTAACCCCCTGAAAAATAATTAACACATTTAAAGACATTGTGTCACACTAAAACACCAATATTTTACCGAATTTTGAACATTGAAGTGGATGAAACAATAAAATAAAGTTTTATTAAAAAAAAGGTGTTGATATTTTTATAGTTTAAATACATGTTAAAATGATCATAAGTAAGTTCAAAATCATATTGTTTCTATAGGAAAATGTACCGAAAAATCATATCATATAGAAATATATTTATGCAATTAAATTTATGACTATATAGTGAAAATAAATAATTTATTTAGAAAATTTCATGATCAAAACATTTAATGTCTCAAAATAATTATAAAAAGGGAACAAAAACAAGAATACAACATCATAATTTCAATGGACAATGATATTAGAATGAAATAGTCAAAAATAATAATTTTTCAGAATTTTTAAGTGTGAAAATAAAATCCTCATATCAGTTTACATCAATTAAATTATATAAAATTATTAATGAAAGTATGTAATAATATTTAGTAACTAATACATAAAAACAGACATAAAAAAGTAATAAAACTTTGAATATGAGTTATTTTTAATTGATGTTCATTATTAAATAATTATCTTGTTTACTACATGAGAATTATACCTTATTTACCAACTCAATAAAATTTATAAATACAATGATTAATATCCGAATCCATTAATTAAAAAATAGAATAAAAATTAATCCATATTATGAGTATTAATGAAGTTTAAATCATGTTTATCCAACATGAATCTCCTTTCATAAGAAAATAAAATTCAATTATACTCCATTTAATTTCACATAGAATCTGATTATATAAAATCCAAGGGAATACCCAAATTACAGTGGCCAAATTTTTCAAATGCTGAAATATTTTGAAAAGAGGTAAAATGATTGTAAAAAATTACCTCTTCTATTAATCAAGTGATGACTTAATAAAAAAAATTTCTAAAAAAATAAAAGTGTACATAAATTTCTATTATAGATATAAATAATAAAATTTTCAATAAATTTCATATAATAACATGCTTAACATTGAATCAAGAAACCAAAAACATTTTTTTAACAATTTTAGAAATCATTAAAAACGCAAAAAATATTGATGTTCTAGAATATGATATCAATTATTATTGAAAATTACTTTAAATAAAAAATAATTTATAAATCATAACTCCAATAACATGTAACCCTAGAGTCTTCAATTCATCATGGAATTATTAAAAACTAGAGTAACACACATGATATCAATTGAAATTCTCAATGATATTCAATTATAAGTAGAAATTTTAATGTATTAAATATACTAAAAAGTGATATCAACATACAAAAAAAAATAAAATTTAAATTATGTACCTTCACCCACAAATTTTTTAGTTTGTAATTTTAATTGAAATTTTGAAAAGTTATTTGGTGGAAGGATAAAGCTCAAGTAATTATTACATAGAGTGGAAATTATTTTAATATTGTCATCAAAATTTTGGGATCCACTAACTCATTATCCTTATGGAAAAGAAAAAAAATTACATAGAAAAATATTAAAAAAATTATAAAAACCAACTTGATTTTTAAAAATTATAGATGAAAAAAATAGTTTTTGTATTCATGGATGTGAAATTCTATATTACCTTTATTCATTTACAAATAAAACAAAAATGATTTTATTAAACTGAAAATAAACATATGAATGACGAAAAAACTAATAAATATAGATAATTTTGGTATAAACCCCAAGGGTGGATTCAATATGACTTTCCATATATGTACATCCTTTAGTATATAACTAATCAAATTGTGGATATTGTTTTTTAATCTGAAAAGTCTACATATTATTAAATCTATGAGACTTTAATATTTAATAATAATAGAAACATTGTAGTTTAAGATTATTGATATTTTAATTTCTACATTATTAACGAAAATAAGATTAACCATTTACAGATTAAATTTATCATCATCAGTCATGTTTATGGAAAATAAAGAAGTTTATATAGAACAATTTTTCACTCCATCTTTATATTCCACCACCCTAGTTGTGGTTTTATCTGCAACATCTTCAGTAGATCACATACCTTAGTTTTTGAATATAAATAATAGAAAAAAGCTTTCTTATCTGGTGCATCATGAGATTTCCCTTGAATATATAGAGGCTTACAAAGAATTGATGACTCAAAAAATCATTCACAAGGAGAAAAAAAATCCATCCTCGACCTCACAATATTTAAATTACAAAAATTAAAACACCCTATTCCAAAAAGTTAACAGTTCTATGTTTTTTTATCAAATTTCTATTTTTATTAATAAAATAGTGCCCGTATGAGTACATTAAAATCTGGAAAGAGTAAGTTATCCTCTTATATAATTTCCTTAATGTAGACCACTTCAAATGTGGTTTTTCCCATGGAAAATGAAGGGTGTCATTAGGTAGTTAAATATGTTCAGAAATGGAAAAAATAATTATAGATGTTAGTATAGATAAAATCATTAAAATTAGATATATAAATAGATTTACCTTCTATTGAAAATACATCTTTTAAAAATAAATTATCTTCCTCCTTTTTCAATCCATAAAAACAATTATCAAAATATAAAATTTTCATTTATAGATTAACATAAGTGTATATTTCATATTTAAAAGTGGGAAGACAAAACTCATTCTCTATTTCCTCATATATTTATTCATGAAAATATAGATGAAATACTTCCCATATCCACTGATCCCCATGAATTTAATTGACCGCATGTGTAACTAATTAAATTAATCACTCTGTTATATCCAATCCTTCTTTTTTGTGTACCATATTTTATTTTCCCTGTAATTAATTTCGAAAATCCATGATAACTTCAATATTATCTTGTACGAGTGATTAATATAACAATGAAACCAAATTAAAATAATGGGATACCATCACTGTTGTAAAATATAATTTAAATAAAAACATAGAGTCCCTAAGATAAAAATGACTCCCCATTAATGACACTAATTTTCAATAAGGGTTATTTCAAGAATGTTTATAAATTACTTTATAAACTCCCTATGTATTAGATAATAGATTACCTTATTATATGGAATCCTTCCTTTTTAATACATAAAAATTACATTAAATGGTACAACTCTTAATAATAAACATGATATTTTATTGTTATTTTCACTGTAATTAGAAATATAATACAACAATAACCTAGAAAATATACTAATACACTTGAAAGTATTATTCATGTGTTAAACCTATGTTAATTATACTAAATCTCATATCATATGGTAATAGCTCAAAATAAATGAGAGAAAATAAAATTCAATAAGGATAACAAGTGAATGATCTTAAGAAGACAAAGCATATCATAATATAAATATTATATATCATAACATGTGAATGTGTCTTTAATATATAAATGAGATATTCATAAGCATATCACTACGGTTTAACACTAAGGTTCCATAAATAATTAATACAAAGGTTATTAACCATGGTATCATAAAACATGTCATCTATAGAGATTAATTATTTACCAAATTAAGTGGATCACAATTATGGCATTCCCTATATTTTCATTAATTCACATTACCATCATTGATCATAATAAATAATATCATCAATAACCCAAATACAATAAAAAATGGGTTTCATATAAAATTATTACATACATTAGTTCATGAAGACTAAAATATTACGTCATTTTAACCAACAGAAATGGAATGTCAGTTTTTGGCATGTAATTATATAGATTAATAATTTATATTTAGATATAGGTGGATACCCATGGAAAATGAAATATTTTGTGTAGTCAAAATATATAAACTTTTCAATTTAAAGAGAGAAATTTAGGAAATGAATTCGGTATCATGATTGTAAAAAATGTGGATTAATAGAATGGAATAATGGGAAGGTATTTAGGCCCCCCATTGATAAAAAAATATTTTTCAATTAATGGTATGATCAAAATTTTAGGAATAGAAAGCAACTTAACATTTAAAATACATACAAAAAAATAGGTAGTTGAAAGGAAAAGTAGAAGACGGAAATTCCCTTACCTTGAAGAGTTGCTTCCTAAACCATGAGTATAGAACCTTGAAGACATTAGGTAACCATGGATGGACACTTTGGGTGGTAGAATGACCTAAAATATATGAATTATGTATATTTAGGGGAGAGGAATGGGGGTAGTGTTGGTATTTATTGTAATAGAGGAATAATTATTTAATAATTTTGAAAAATAGGTCTTGTAATTCTTGTTTGAGGAAAATGAAAAACAATTGGCATGAAAATATTTTTTTCTCATGGTATTAGACATTTGAGTCATTCTTTATAGTATTTTTATATATTATAACTGAAATACATATTTTAATAATTATTTGGACATGAAAATTTTATTTTTTAACAAAATATAGTTTATAAAATCATTATTTATTTTTTAGACATTAGAAATTAATTATATAAATTAAAAATTAATTTTAATCCATTAAAATAAATAATAATAATTAAATAACATTGTTTAATTTTTGGATTAAATATAAATTTTTATTACATAATTATTACATATATATGGATTCATAAAACATTATGAAAAGGCAAATTTTTTTTTATATTTACTAAAAATATTGTAATTTAAATATTCTAAAAAAATAAACCTAATCAAATTTCTACATGATTATTTAAAATATATTGATTATTTAATGAAAATAATTATCTAAATATTATAAATTTATATTTTAAATAAGAACTACTTATTCATTAAAAAATAAAAGTTTTTATGACATAGTCAAATTTCTGACACATATGAAAATTTCTTAAGCCACTTTAAAATTATATTATTATTTATATTTAAATAAATATTTTTAAATACTAAATTTTAAGAATATAATATTTATTTTAAATACCAATGTTTATTATAGAGGTGCTTATATTTTTTTAAAAAGATTATTTTTTTGATATCCATAATTAAAATTATAAAATTCATCTTATATATATGAATATTTTATTAATAATTTAATACTTAAAATGGGATTTTTAAAATATCCATTTCATTTATACAATGTAAATTAAACTTTTATGAAATTATGTTCTAGATACATAGACCCTTATTACACATGCATACTCCCTAAGGGTAAGTTGTATGATAGTGATAGTTTCTTGAGGTGGCTTAGTTGACATTTAACTAGTGGTGATCTCCACTAACAAAAACATATCTGATAGTATATTTCATTCAATACTCAAATTTTGAATCTCTGATTAGTCGTGGTCAGGGGAAGACCCCGGTGACCCTACCTCCCTCCAATGTTTTCAAAAAAGGACTTTAGAAGGAAATACATTACCAATTGAGTCCATTATTCTCCATTTTTCATCAATTATAATTTTTCAATATATTTTATAAACACTAAATCTAATAGAATCATTATTATCCAGGGTCAAATTTTTTAAAGGTCATATTGACAAATATGCATATAGAACAATGGGAATATTGACCAATAGTCAGATTGCTATTCAAATGGTCATATTACCTCTAATAAATACCTTTTAATTATTTCATGAATTATTCACTAAAATTACAATAAGGATTATATATATTTTCCCTTTTCAAAGTAATTATTTTTTAACTAATATTTTTATTATTGTTATTGTTTGTTTGAGGTGGTGACGATCCTAGTAGATTAGAATGACGTAAAATTTCCCATTCTGCTTTTCTTATATTATATTTTTGTCACATTTTAATGTTTAAAATTTTCAAGGGTTTAATTTCTGACTAATGTTACAACTATCAAAAATGAAATAAGTGTTGTTTATTTGTCAATATGTTTTTTTAGTATAAAGATATATAACATATGAAAACATTATTTAGGAAACAATAGTCATACTCAAAATTTAAAATTATATTATCGATTATGAATAAATCATGGTAATTCCGTCTTATTGTTTCTATTAGTTAAATTGATTCCTATTTATATTTATGATTTCACTTAAAAAACTCTAATAAGGTGAGTTTTCTTCCTTTATAACATTGTCTATATAGTCTAATATATCTACATGACTATTTTCATAATCTAGGTTATTATCCAATGATATCAACTTCATATTTAGTACATGTGAGGGATCAAGTATGTATTTACTCATGAATGATACGCAAAAAAAATCATAAACATAAGACATGTTTGGTGGATGTTCTAGATAACTTGATAATGTGCCTATGTAATCAAGGATATCTAAGAGTCCATTGTGCCTTTTTCTAAGATTTACTTTGTTTTCAAACCAAATAACTCTCTTTCAGGGTTATATATTAAGGAAGACATTATCTCCAATATCAAACTCCAAGTCCCTTTGACCATTAACAATATAGATCTTATGGAGAATCTAATCATCTTTTATATTATTTTTGGATTTCATGATCCTTTTATATCTTCAATTATATAAGAACAAGACCAATTATATTTTATTTACAAAAATCATCCAAAAAATTCAGAGTTTTATATCACTTACCGTATAATGATTTATTTGGATCCATTTGAATAATTGACTGGAACCTGTTTTTCATTGAGAACTAAACTAATGGGTTATGTTGATATTATCAACAATTGAATTTTATTGAGAAAAACCATATAATTTCTTCATGTGTTTTAATGTACCTTTATGATTTTCCATATGTTTATGGGTGATGGAATATATTGAAATTCAATTCAGTATCAAAATCATGTTGAATACTTCTAAAATATTTAGATGTTACCCTTGGAAAATGATCAGAAATGATTTATTATGACACCCCATAAAACCTCACTACAATAATAACGTATAACATGGAATGTTTTTCAAGATATAAATATTTAGAAATATGGATAATGTTGGATATATTTGAGATTTTATACAATATAATCCATATCACATTATTTCCTTTGGATGTATTTTGGAGAACATTGAAAAAGAACATGGTGATATTCTTTCATTTCTATATTGGTATGGTAAATGGTTGCAGTATCCCCTTGGACTTCTGTCACTTAAATTTAACGTGTTGTCATACCAAGAACGTTTCTTAGAAATTTCCTTCTTATTAACCCACTAGAAGCTCTCTCAAATGTCATAGTACATATTAGTACTTTTAGGATGTATATGGAATGATGAAATATATAATTAAGGAACAGAAAAGACTAGTTCCAAACTGAATGAAACCATCTTTGGCGATGTAGAATTTATGAATATTCCCCTCCTTTACTACATTAAATTTTTTTACTATTTAGATCAATCATTTATGGCTCCTTTATAATCTATTAGATATTTAGGAAGTCCATAATTGGTTATAGGTAGGATGTATTTCTTTCTATTATGATTTCTAGATCTATCCTATTCATATCCATAAAAATACGACCTATCTGAATCCACATCATTGAAACAATATCATGGTCTTTTATGCTAATGGAATTAGCTACGTTATTCACCATTCAATAATGGTAGTGAATAGACACATTTTAGTCCTTGATTATATCTAACCTACATTGTTAACACATGTTGATATTATTCGATGATAATACATAATTCAAGACTTGGTGGTCTATGTGTATATCACGTTTTTCCAATAATATAGTGTCTCTATATCTCTAGTGAAAATATGACAACAAATAACTACATGTGAACTATCAAACCTATTTTTCAGTTCATGAAACAATTCATTATATCACTTTGTACATATTATGTTATATCTAATTCTTGTTAACATTGATGGTCACAAACCTTATATAGTATTTTATTTGACCAAGGAAGCTACAAATATTGATTATTGTAGTTTTAAGTGGGAACTCCTCTATACAAGTTACCTTGTAAGGATCAATGGATATATCTTCACTGATCATGATGTTCCCCATGAAATAATTTTTTTATAACCAAAACCCATTTTTACTAAATTTAAGAATCAAATTTTCCTTCCATAAAGTGTGTAATATTACCCTTATATGATCTTCATGCTCCTTGAGACTATTTGATTATATCATAACAACATCAATAAAAACAACCAAATATTTATCAAGGAAATCTATACAGACTATATTCATCAAATCCATATATATATATAATGAGAATTAGTGAATCTAAAGGGTATAAAAACAAAAACAGAATACCTATACCTTGTTTATAATATAGTATTTAGGACATATTATTTTTTCACCCTTAACTAATGATACTTCAGCGAGAGCTCAAACTTGGAAATGGGTTTATCCACACAAATATGGTCTAATAAATAATTAATCATTAGAAAAAGAAAATTTTTTATTCATATTGATACCATAATGTTCTCTATAATAAATTCATATCTACATTGATCTATCTATCTTCATTATAAAGAGAATGCATTCTATATAAAAAGACACACTTGGTCTTAAAAAACCATTCACCAAAATAACTTGAAGTTTCTTCTTTAATTCCTAAAAATATTCATATTCCATTATATATGAGGTAATTGATATTGGCATGGATCCAGGTATGAGTTAAATATATAAATAAAACTCTCTTTTTGGGGGAGGTAGAGGTACATATTCAAAAAATAACTCATTTTATAGTGAAACAATGGGAATTTTTTCCATCATTAGAAATCCTATTTATTCACAAATAATTTTTGTAAAGAAGGCTCTAGGAGGTGATGTTAGAAGTAATTTAGGGTGGAATATCTCTCATCTGAAAAAAATTATAGGTTTTCCTTTCAAGACCACTACAATTTAATTGGTTCTTATGTTGATATTGGAATTATACTTTTAGATCCAATACATCACTATAATAGTGTTGAATTCAAGCATGGGAATCAGTACTATATTTTCGATGATATTATACTCTCCATTGTTGATTTTAGAGTCCTTATGCACCTTTAATGTTGTGAAAATTCGTCCAGATGTTTTTAATAATTACTCTACTTCTAGAAGGAATAGTTTTGATTCTATATTCCTTCTAAACATGGATGAAATAAAGGAATTAATAGTACCAAATTTAAGAAAAATTCTTTCTATATTTGAAGGGATAATTAGTTTACCTTCCACTAAATATTTTGGAGCCCATACATCATCTATTATGATTGAGAATGTGTTCCCTTTATATTTTACCCTATGTTGAGGTTGATAGTTATTTCCACTCATTGACTTATGATTTGAATATATATTTGAAATAAAAAAAATCCACACATGAAGTATTGAAATCATGGTTGTTCTTGCACAATCTTCCATTTTTAGTTTGAATTGACATGTTGAGGTTTCATATTACTAAAATAGTTCTGAGCTATATGCCCATATCTTATGCACCTGTATCACATTGCACTCCCAAAAAGGTAGTTCCCAAATGTTTCGTCACACATTTTTTACATGTGGTAATTTTTTAGTTTCTTTTCTTTTCAACCTTGATAAAGATCCATCAATAAATTTTGATACATTCCTTTATTCCTATGACTGATGGAATGGACCAAAGGCCTAATTTTTTTTAATTTTGGATAAACCCCATTTTATGGAAAAAGGGAGAAACCTCACATGTCTTCAAGGATTTATCGACTTCAACATAATTCAAAAAGTCATAACCTAGAACAATACTACATGGAAATACCCCTACCCCGCATGAATATCATTATTCAAAGCCTCCATCATTGCATGACTATTCAACTAGCTATCCTGTGCAGGTGCACGTTCCTGGTACTGATGGCAGAGCCATACCCTCTCAAACCTCCAAATCTGAATAGTCATGCATGATGAAAACAACTGCTCTAATCCGCGTCTAACAAATTTCAATATAGAATGTTCTTAAATCAATATCATTGCTTTGGATCATTGGAATGAAACAACACCAAAATCCTTTCGACAATATCAAAGACAAAACCTATACTTCCATAGAACCCAACCACCATATCCAAAATTACATCACATCTTCACCACCAAATTCAATCCATCAAAATAGTATCAATACTAAGATGCACAGGATACACAACCAACAACCTGAATGCTATTAGATCATCTTAATTCAACAATATCCAATCTTATTCTTGCATAAAAACCACAAGAATGAATTGAATCATTATACAAAACAAACTTGAAACTCAACGAGACCCAGATCTGGGCACAATCGGGAAAACCGTCAATCGATTTAATGGAAGTGGAAAAAACCTTATAATCTCATGATCTTGGATGGATTCTTTGGACTAAATACAATCAAAATGTGGCCACCTTGGGTCCTCGACCAACAGATCCTTAGATCACATTGGTTAACACCATAGAAGCATCACTGTAAAAACTCACGAACATTAGAAACCCCAAAATCAAAATACGAATGGAAGAAAACGATGAACAAAAAACCATCACCAGAGGACTTGGAGATATCTTCTTCGCAATAAAGACCCAAATCATGTCACCACCATCCAAGCCATCTGAGGATTCCATGACAACCACCCAACGCACAATCGGAGATGAAGCCTCTCCCTCAAATCACGGAAGCTGGGACTCAGTCGTTGGTCACATAGGTGCATCAGAGTGGCTAACCTTGATTGTCTCTCAAAGAGGCAGTAATTAAGTCATCTTGTTAAAGGTATTATGATAATAAAATAAAAAGTAAGAAACAAAATACGTTAAGGTATGGGGTTTTTCTTGTTTTGAAATTAGAAGAAGTATTCTGAAAGAATAATGATTTTTTTTAATTTTTGTTAAATGATATTGTTAAAATGGAATGAGAAGATATTTTTTTTTGAAATATATTTTAAAAACATAATCAATAAAACAATACCTCTTTAATTATAAATTAATGATTATAATTAAAATAAATATCCACTTAATTATGATCCCTTAATTTTTATCTCTCTAACCCTACAGTAATGAACAAAACCAAAAATATGAATAGAATTAAATCATAGTCTAGATTCAAAACATGCAATTATAACACCCTACATTTATTGGTGATACAAGGGTAGATTATGGTAATTGGTAAATTTGGGAACCAAAAAAATAAATGAGTATTCTTTGATTTTAGGGAATATATTACAACTCTAGAAATTTATCTCATGGGGTTTTGTTTTACCAAATATGATCGCACTCTCACAATTCAGATATTACTCAACATCATTTGTTTTTGTATGAATTCTTCAACTTCATTCATAGATTATTTTTTTATAAATAGTAAATTAAAAAATCATAATATGTGAATTATATAAAATCATTTGTTAAAAATTATCATGTTAATAAGGTTATAGGTAAATTTATTATATAGAAGAGTTATTGTCTATTGGTGGTGTAGTTATCGTAGAAACTTTTTTCTTGTATAAATGGATATAACCCAATAATTAATATAATCATGATTAATTGACCAAAATAGATGAGTAAAGAGGAATAAAATATAATAAAATAGATGAAAAAAAAAAGAAATAGAATAGGAAATAAAAAAATTGTTACAAGAAAAAAAACATTACAAGGTGAAGAAGAAGAAGGAGAAAGCTTTGATGAAGGGATCCTATCATCGAGATCAAACCCTATTTAAATGCCTAGAGAAGTGGAGGGAACCTAATTATACTATACCTTTATTCTCCTAATTCACCTCCCAGCTCCTATAAATGATAAAATTTCATATTTATAGAGTGGTGGGGATGTTATTTTTATAAGTGGTATCAAGTGTGAATGAATAAATTTATAAAGATATTTTAATACAATTTGAACCAAATCTTTTATCTCCAAAACACACAAAACAAATATTCGTATAGAGTTATTATTATCAGAAATATGGTTTTAGAGATTATCTACAAATTTAGTACCCCTCTAATACTGGATAAAAATGTTATGACATAAAAACTGAAGTTGTGTCGAATATAGAGAGTCCAGTCCAACATTGAATTCAACTCCCATTTAGTTCAAACTAATGCATTATCTAGCTCAAATGTACTAAATTTAATCTCTTAAAAATTGAGTGATAAAAACTATTAATAAATTTTATGTTCGAATAATTCATAGAAAAATATATATATCTCAAATACTAAAGTGAAATTTAAATAGAAAACTAAAATTTTCATCTAATTTTCTAATGAATGATCTCATACAAAATATTTTATAAGTAAACATATGTTAAACAATGTGAAACAATTATGCCACATATTATCAATAAAATATTAAATAAAATTATATTTTATCAATTCCCACACACTTACCCTTTTTAACTCCTTGAAGAAATTTCAAATCATGAAATCTAAAAAATTGTGACAAGATATTCATATTCATATTTCTCAATCCAATGTAGACATATATGAAAAGTAATAATCCATGAAGAATAAATATCAATAAAATTGAAATTAATTGTCTCAAAAATTGTATCATAGTAAAATACATTGAGATTAATGAAACTAATGAAAGTGAAACTTGTTATGGGACCACCATGCCATTAATTCCCCATGTGTGTGTACCAAAAATTTCAATCACATATCTCCACCCTTTACTATGTATATTCTGGTCATGTAAAACAATTATTCTTTACTGGTTTAATTCACCAAATGTTTTCTACATTCAATTAAAATAAAATTTCAAGACCTAGTCACATAATTATTCTTTAAAGTCAAACCTTATGCTCCATACCTAGATATACCAATGTGTAATACATTTCATCACTCTATTATTTATTAAGAGAATATATATATATATATATATATATATATATATTTCTTTATTTTTTTGATTTTTTTGATGCTTTAAAACTATCAGAAACCTGAAAAAATTCACAGTTCAATTCAGTATAGTAATAAAATTGATCAGAAGATAAACGAACGTATGAACCAACCATTGATATAAGGTGATTTTTTACCTAACTTGGCTACACCTTCAATTGAGTGGGGGAAATTTTATATGTCGTGGTTGGTGAAATGTTTTATAGAGAATTAATTGACATAATTTATTTTGATAAAATATTACAAATAATGGTGTCAAAATCTAAAAGGGTTTATAATGACACAACCAATCATATCGTTGATGAATTCCATTTTTATAAAATTAAATCCAAAAAATGAAATATTTCTCATTATTTTTATGATACGAATGAATTTACATAGTGCGAATTATCCGTATATTCAATATCTACATGATAATTTTACATGATATATTTTTTTATTGATTATATATATATATATTGAATATTTATTTAGAATCATAACAGAAAACACACTCACACAAAAACAAATGAAAAATCTAAATGGATACTATAAAATATTTTCCCATCCCCAACACATAAAATATTGTATATACAATTAAATAAAGCTATGAGATGATATGTGAACATGAAATATAGAATTTTAGAAAAGAAAAATAATATAAAAGTGAACGGGATAGGAACAACCTGATATTTTCAAGTGATGATGAGGTCATACAGTGTGATGAAATCAACTGCATTAGTAGGAAGTCCCTAAATATATTACATACAACATTTCATGTTGACTATAAAGATCCTCAATGTGTCTTAATATGTAATCTGTACTAGAACATAAGAAATAATATTATATAACCCTCTTGAATACAAATTACTGGGCATCAAATTTAGTTGTGAACTGTAGAATATAATTTTCTCTCCTACATGTAACTACTTTTTATCATTGTATCATGATATAATTATGATATTTCTTTTTATAGACTTTATTTCTCATATGATGACAATCAAATCTCTTAAATCTATTGAATTTCCATCTTCTTATGAACTCCAACATGTGATAAATCCATGTTGTATTGATTTATATCCCAATATGCATGATGCTCGACTAACATGGGAAGATGATAGGATTTCCCAAAAATAATTCAAAATGGGAACATACCAATTGGATTTTTATTTCATCCTATAATCCCAAATAAAATCATCCAAAAACATTCTCCAATCATTCATATTCAATTACATGATTTTCTCTAACACTGTTTTTCAACTCCCCATTTGAAACCTCAACCTAGACATTTTAGGGGGTGGTATGATGTTGTTGTTTTGTGTGTCACCCCTTACTTTTGAAGGATTGAAGAAAAATTCGAATAGAAAAAGTATTTTCCTTGGTTACATAACATATAATTTGGTACTCCAAACCTAAAAATAAATTTGAGTCAGGAAAAAATGTACTAAAACAAGACAATCATCAGTCCTTGTGGCCTTTTACTCCAGCCATTTTAAAAAATAATCAACTAAAAGATAAATATAAAAAAACAAATGAGCATGGGAAAGGACCCATATCATCAATGCCCCATATATCAAAAATCTCGTAGAATAATATTGGTTGTTGAGGCATCTCGTGTATCTTTTAAATGATTTATGTTTTTTGGAAATGGGATAGTGAATTACAAAAAATATGAATATCAATGAATATGATAGGGATTAATAATCTAGAGTTTAAGATCTCACTAAATATCCATTGGGGTCCAATGTGTCATCCATATGAATGTGTATGGAAAAAATATACTCATGATCATTAAACAAACCTCATAATAAATTTATCACTAAACATGAAATGGATATTGGGATCATCCCACACATAAAACCCAGACTCACTCATTAATTTTTGGACTTGATGCTTCATTAAATACACATGAATTTTATAGGAAGCACGACAGTTCACTAAATCTGCATACCAAGGATGTGTACACGAGAGTGAATAAATATTCCCATCCTGAAAAGTGTTTAGAAGTGCTACTTAGTCCAAGTTGTTAGCCTCTAGTTTATGAGTAATCATTCCAATGTGGTCTTCCATCAAGATGTCTGAACACTTCTTATCCTTTATCTTTATATTGAATTCTTGAAGAATGAAAATCCATCAGATATGTTTGGGCTTTTCATATGGCATCTTCAAGTGTTACCTTTGTGCTGCATGGTTATGAAAAAAACTGCATTAGAGACAAATAAATATGAAAGGAATTAATCTAAATAATATATGATGGAAAGAAACCACTTTTACATGGCTATGAAGATTTATTCATCTGAATATAATGTCCTCAAAGCATATAAAATCACATGTGAATGTCTCTACACCCTCTTTGATAAGATAGCTCCAACTTCATTTTTTGAAGCCTCACACATAATCAAAAATGGAATGTTCCATATGGGTGTTGTATTATCAGTGCGTTGGAAAGATGATTCTTAAGCTCATCAGATGATATCCTATATAAATCATCAAAAATGAATTCAATATATTTTTGATTTTAGCATGATAAGGGTAGAGTGATCTTACTGAAATCTTAGATGAAGTGTCGATAAAAGCTGACATGCCCTAAAAATGACCTAACATTATATACACATGAAGGATACAGTAAGGATGATATATTTTCTACCTTTGATTTTTTAACATCTATTCCATGTTTTGACACTATATTCCCTAATAAAATGACATTATCTACCATAAAATAAAACTTTTCAATGTTAAAAACTAGATTCTTTTTATTACAATGATTTAACATATCTCCCAAACTAAAAATACATTCATAAAATGAAGATCCAGACATGGAAAAATAATCCATAAATAACTCCATGAAGGTATTAATGAAATATGAAAAACAAAATAGTCACCATACATAATTAGAATGTACCCCAAGCATTGAAAAGTCAAAATGTGATCCTTCGATAGGAAAATGTACAAAATAGAAAAGTGAATATTTCCTTCGCTGGATCCTCCTAGGCTACAAAAACCTGAAAATATCTATAAAGTATATCCAAGAAACAATATTTTGTCTTCACATCTATTCTATCAAGAATTTTATCAATAAATGGGATGGGGGAAATTGTCCTTATGACTGGACTGATTTAGTTATATATAATCAATACACATATTGCAAATATTTCTTAGCCTCTTTAAAACTAACACCTCTATATAACATCTAAAAATAGTAACACCACTTTTAATAGGCACAATCTAAATTGGACATATCCATTGGAAATATGAAATGGGATAAAGGATACATTTTTAGAGAATGTTTTTAACTTACGTTTTAACAAAATCTAAAAGAGTTTTATTGATTCTCCTTTGTGGCTGCCTAACTGTTATTTCCCCCACCCTCTAAAAGAGTCATATACACGAAAATAGAGGGGATAATTCAAGATATTTCATCTAGGGCACACTTGATTTGCCAAATTTTCTCCCTTAAAACATTCAGAGGTTTTTCTTCATGTTCAAAATG
Organism: Viscum album; assembly: GCA_963277665.1. NCBI lineage: Eukaryota > Viridiplantae > Streptophyta > Magnoliopsida > Santalales > Viscaceae > Viscum > Viscum album. The sequence continues at coordinate 1,315,901,319 of OY728119.1, read as the reverse complement.
TATATTTTTTAAAATTAAAATAGGTAATTTCTCTCCACTCAACAAGTATGATTATTTTAGATTTGGTGGTAATGGATAGATATATAATGATGGGGTGGGGTCATATTATGGATGGATATAACAAATTAACTAATTTATGTTCACAATGAACATTAGTATCTAAATAGAAAATATCAAAAGCAGGGAATAATGTATCAAATCCATAAGTATATTCATCAACCATGTCATAATCAAAGTGAACATGATCAAAAGCAGAACATTAATCCATATTAAAATCAAATCCAACGGAGGATTGAGCATTAAAAACAAGAGTTAAATTTCAATTATAAATTAAACTAGAACAAATGATCAAAATATCACTATGAATTGAACTATAAAATTCCATGAGCTTGTTACTTGGGGGTTTAAAACAGTAGATAAAAAATGAATAGTGGTTCTCTAAGGGGAACCTAATTGAGTCCATTACCTTAAATATCACAAAATCATCTCAAAATTACATGGAATGTGTATCCTCATGGTTATTTAGGATTTTTTTTGAACTTTTAAGGAAGGGTATACCTAATATAATTGGAGCATGATAATTTACCTGATCATCATCCATATTAAGAATGTAAAAACATTCTAGAAACATCATGTATCTTACTCGAAAAAGAACATCATCAAGGAAAACCATTTTATATTCTATATCTATATTGACCAACAACATCACTACTTCATTTGATTCAACTCAAAAACTTGTAAATAATAGAATACCGAGTGAGGAAACAAATTTATTGAAGCTCCCAAATCACATAAATAATTAGACAAATGTAACTACCCTATGGTATTTGGGATGTGAATGTACCTAGATCCTTGCACTTTGTTGGTATTTGTTTTGTTTTTGTAATGAGCAACGTCGCATTTCTTTAAAAATTTATCCTCTCATTTTTATTCAGACGTATTCGATTGGTAAAAATTTATTTTAATAATTGGGCATACTTTGGGATTTTCTAAATAGCCTCAATGAGGGGTATGTTTATCTCCATCCACTTGAATGTTTCCAAAAACACTATTTGCATTGCCTCTATTGCCATATTATTGGTTCGTAAAAATCTATTTTGAAGTGGAGTACATATATGAAGAACATAATTGATATTCTTCTAACCATTTTCTTTCTCCCGGGTCTTTACATTAGTTGGTCTTGAATGGGTCTTCTACGAGGTTGAGGTGATTCCTAGTGGAATGGTAGGTGTAGTAGTACTAATAATTTTTTCGTGTATCTCAATGTGATAGAACTAAAATTTCTTATGGGATTTTGAGTAGGTTGCGTATGAATATTTTTGGAGTTTATACTTACCAAGTCATGGAGGGTAGTGGCAATCTAGCTCCTTTGGGTCTTCAAGTCCCTCAACTATAAAAATTGACAGTTCATTTCATTTGTTTTTACTAAAAAAAATTTGTTTCAAAATATCATGTGTGGTTGAATCTACCTTTGATTTAGAATTCACATATTGTTGTATTGTTGATTCTTGAGGTTCAGATATCATTTGTGGTTGTTGAAATTCTTTTTTGGTAATGTGGAGGCTATTGTAAATTGTGTAGTAAAGTTGGCCTTTATTATTGTATATAGACACATCTCATGTTTGATTGATCCTTACACCCTAGGATGTATGTTAGTGAAAATGAATCATAATTATTCATGGGATGTGGTTGTTGTAATTAGTGATATGGTATCACAGATAATACTGATGCATAAGTTTGGTGGTCCTTTTTAGTGAAAATTCCAAAAGGAATCATATGAATGGGTCAGTATGTCTTTTGACCCAATGAAATTTTCCTCACTATAGTGGTCAATTATTCCAACATTGTATCAATTAAATTATTTTCAAGAGAATATGTACATTCTTTATGTACTCCTATAATATGTGTTTTACCTCAATTCGTATATTTTGGGAGTTTTGTGCCATATAATAGATCATTTCATGTTCATATACTAGTTGTTTTTTAAAAAATTATTCTATAGCCATATCATCAACCATACTCCTATATATATGTTTCAGGCATTCGTAGAAATATTGGATGAGTAGTTACCATTTTATTTGGTGATTTATGAATCCTTCACAAAACTACTAGAATCACTCCCAGTACTTATAAATTGACTCCTTTTGTTCTTGCCTTATCCTTGAGATATCATTTCTAATGGAAGTGGTCCTCGATGTATTAAACAATATCAGTGATAAAAGACATTTCAAATCATTCAAACATGTTATGTCTTCATTTTGTAAATAACACATCCAATCCTTTATCGTTTTATAAAGTTCCAACGGGAATTCTCTTAATTTTATTTAATCTTCAGAGATATTTATTGGTTTTAGGGTTGAAAAATATATATTAAATTATTTTAAAAGTTTGTTTGGATCCTCACCAGATAAAAAATGAAATTTTGGTAGAAGGTGAATTAACCTGGATTTTAGTTCAGAGTCTGATTTTAGATTCGTGTATGAAATAAAATTTTGTAGATAATTAATGTCAGGTGAATCCAATTCTCTAATTATTCCATTTTTTTCATTTTTATTATTTTCATGCACTAGTACTAGTTTAATGTTTGAATTAGAATGTCTTTCAATTTCAATGTTCTCAGAATAGAGGAATTCTCTAACTGGTTCAATGTTAAAACATCTGGTAGAACAAGACTGTTTGATTTGATCCCTAAATGTGTGTTCAATCTCTAGTTCAAGATATAAGAGATCATGTGGATTAGTTCATGTCATAAATAAAATAAAAATGAAATAAATAAAAATTAAACATAATAAAAAAAAGATAAATTGTAGTTGATTTTCCAAGAAAATAAAAAAGAAATGAAAAAAGAAAAATTGGGAAAGGGGAAAGAATAAAGAAAGAATAGAAGATAAGAATATAATGAAATTAAAAAAATAAATCTACTTAGTTGAATAAATTAATTTCCTCCCCAGTAATAGTGCTAATTTAAAAGGTTATTTCAAGGTCACTCTCAAATGATGTTCGGTTTTTGGCTACTTAGTGGAACCAGTGTGGATGACCAAAGTCTTCATTCAAAGAATAATTAATTAAAACTAAATATTAAAGGTATTATGAAAAATATAAAATCAAAGAAACAAAATACTTAAATAGATGGTGGTGTTTATTTTTTATGAGACTAGAATAAGTATTATAGAATAATATTTTATATTTTTATTTTTCTTGAATGAGTTTGATAATATGAAATGATAATATATTTAATTAGATATCTATTTAAAAATAATAATTGATCATACACTACACCTTCACTTAATTATTAAAAATTATCATTTAAATTAATATCCACTTAATTATGATCCTCTAATTTTTAACCCTTGACCCCTATTATAATTTACTCAACCACAAAGATGAAATGAATTATAACCTAGACTAGATTTGGAACACACAATCGTAGAACCATTCTTTGATAGATTCTATAAGGACAGATTAGGGTCAATTGTGACTTGGGTAACATTACCACTCTATAAATTAAGATGAACTGAATTTAGAGATTATATTTTATCTTTTAAAAATTATTGTAATGACTCATATTTTCTCAAGTATTTTTTTTAAATTAATTTGGAAAATTTTGAGACCAAGCATTGAGACAACATGAGATTCTGTGGCCTGATATTCCCGGAACAATTCATAGAAAAATCTTATGTTTTTAATAAAGAACATATGCGGTTTTTCATTAAACTCAAAATAAATTTTAAAAATGTTTCCATATAATAAATATGAGGGAACTTATTATTTAGAACATCGTCTTTAAATTAGGCATGGCCAAACCTCGACTAGTGATGATCAATAGTGAAAGATAATTTATGGACATGTGTATCATCAAAATAATTAAATAAAAAATATTTTATTGAATGTTACATGTTGATGTAGTGGAGGTTTATTTTTTTATAATCCATGTCAGGGAAATTTTGGGTATTTTCATAACCATATAATTCCTATGAGGCAAGGACAAAAAATCTATACCGACGAGAAACACAAATAGACCAAAGATTGACGATGATACCGATATTCATTCATCGTCAATGACCAATAAAACCTCTAGATTACATTGTTATTTCTTGTCTCTTATTATATTTAGAAGATGAATGTAGACTAACGCATGAACAGGTTGATCCACAGTTTGATTATTCATATGGGATGGATTTTATTGTGGATATTAAGGAGGTGCTAAATCTTTGGGAATATCAACTGATTGTTCTTCCTTAAATATTCTAACATGAATGGATCAAGGATGACAAAAAAAAGTCCATGATATTTCCATTTGGGTATTCAAGTTCTTTGTATCTTTCCCCCAATATATTGTGTTCCATGTTCCTCGTTCTTTGCGAAACACGATCGGAGGATCATTGCGCCTTCAATTCATGGAACAACAATCCTTGACCGGATATCTGACACAACAATGAAATCACAAAGATGAAATAGAGATGGAATGGGGCCAATAAACCATGTAAGTCGGTTACAGTGGTGGAAGGTGGTGGTGCAAAATGGTGGCAGAAGCTATGGCTCTGGTTGGATCCGTCTGAAGAAGACGACAAACATCAAGGTTATTGGAATGGTGACCAGTGATAGAGTAGCACCGGCTTGGATGGTGCGACCAGGTGAGGTGGGGTGCAGCTGGAACCTACCACCGACAGTGTGTCTAGTAGTGAAAAAGAGTCACGGTCTAGGAGGGTTCGCATAAGAGGATTCCCATAGTGGTGAAGGTTATGGGTGGTGACCAGGGGCTGTGTTAGGAGGCCACAATGGTGATAGTTGGGATGTGTCCTGGAGCTATGCCAGATGGGGGACCACATGATAAGTTGTACAAGGGAGGAATAGCCGTATGAATGAAATATAGATTCACACTGATTGATGTAGATGTATGGCCACATGGTCAAGTGACTTTGTGGACCAGAACGATATGAAAATGGCGGGTCGCATCTAGTGGAGCATGACAAGACAACATGATGTGGGTATGGGTGGATAATCGGGTCGCTCGGGTAACCCAACAACCTAATGGGCTAGGCCAATTCAAGCCAACCTAGATCGATCAGGTTGGGTTGATTTCCCAAACTTGTTCGGGTTAGTTCGGTCAGACCGGGTCGGGCCAGACCCAAACCAAACCAGACCCTTTTTACAAAATTGGTGGTATCTTTTAAACCGTGTGTTAATTTTTTTAGTCATTTACAACATTGGGACCCGTGAAATGAGATGTCCCTTTTGATATACTCTAATTGAGTTTTTGGGGATGTTGGTTTATGACCTAATGTCTTGAGATGTAGGTTCTCCTAGAACAAGAGCACTATGAGTGGAATCCAATGGATAGTTTTGACTATGTGATCTTGATGACTTTGTGACTTTAGGGATTTATGGCCCATCAATAATCCATTTACCATTGTCCATTCATGCGACATTGACTTTTCGGGCACCATTGTTTCTCTTAGCACCACCGATGCTTTATGCACCACTTACGCTTCATGGGCCACTGACACTCTGTGCTCCACCGACACTATGTTCACCAAAATATTTCCATGTGCCATTGATGCTCCATGAACCATCGACACTTCTAGTATCATGGAGACTGGGAGTTATATGTACTTCAAATGGGAATCATTCTCTTCTTTCTCTAGAATTTTCCTATGTGAGATGACCATATTGACTGTACTTCGTGTGTTTCCTTTGTGCTGCACTTCATGTGTTTAATTGATTGTGTACATCATGTGTTTCATTTGTGTTATACTATCTTTATTTCTTAGTGGTATTACATTTTGGTTTCAGGGTTTCCTACTGAGTATTTTTTTAACCAACCTTTTGAAGGCTTTTCCCGCATGTGTCATGTCTTGTGAATATGATAAATTAATTACAGAAGTTTTAGGCAGACCAGGACATAGTGTCTCTTAGAGTGATCTGATAGGCGAGGGGATCACCTATGGATTCCGAAAACATTCTTACACCTACCCTTCAGGTATGTTTTTCTACAGATGAGTTTTTGGAACTTTTCCATTCACTTTGGAAAACATTACTTTTAGTGGGCTTCTATTCTGGCATTGTTTACTTTCTATTTTTTTTACTATTATAATCTGTTGTTTGTATCTTAGTAGTATGATTACTTGTTTACTTAGTGTTTTTACATTTCGGCATTTTGGGTATCGATATGTGTGTGTGTATAGGTACTTAGGAAAATTCCTCCCATTTGTAAGATATGCCTACTCGGTGTTAGTTACCTGACCATGGCCTATCAGAGGTGGTCTTGGGGTAGTCATGACACAGTCCCCTATAGGATGTTTGATGGTAGAGTGGTATCATAGGAGGTTGATTATACCTAATGAACCAAAACTCTGTGATATTGGTTTGGGGATACAGTGTAAATTGTTTCGAATTTTAATTTTAGACCATGGAATCTAGTGTTATTGTGACGACTGACGTATCCATACACTTGGAATCTAAATTCAAATTTTTGAATCAATACATGAAAACAATATTTGTAGGGATAATTAATGGTACATGCATAATGTAAGATTTATGAGTGTGTTATCATGTCTTTCTTGAGTCAGTGTTAGCTCACCGGGTATATGATATTGACTGTGGTACATCCTGATCTATTTTAGGATTCCTCCATGTGGCCATCCAACCAAGATTCAAATGCAAGACCATGAGGATAATCCACCTAGTGATGAGGAATCTATATAGGGACTCGTACCAGATATAACACCCCTAGTTGTATACCAGTGATACAACCACCTAGAGAGCAGTAGTTTCTACCAGAACTTCTGGTATAGGAAGAATTCAAGATGAGTGCATTGAATTAGTTTGATAGGCAATGAAATCGTAGGTTCAGGGGTGATCCAAACCCCTCAGGAACTAATGATTTGACGGAGGAAGTTACATGTTTCTTCTTCCATGTAATGATGCCTCACGACCAGATGTTATTCCTAACCACGAGTCTTCTGTAGGGATCAGATAAGAGATGTTAGAATTTAGTAATCCATATGTATGAGGAGAAAACCCTCACTTGGATAGACATCAATCCTCTATATAGGTAGGAGTTATTCCCCGTGACATTAATCTTCATTCATATACATGAGATTACGCATCAGCAACGGGGCAGTCAAATAGTAGTAGAGTACTCAACAAGATTAATTGATCTTTACAACAACTACATTGATTTTGTGAAGGCCCAATTTTTCATGGATCACACCTTTGAGCTGTGATACAGAGGGAGATCATGTAATCCCTGACATCCCTTATCATTTTGACATATTCTGTGGTTATAGATATAGATCATCTATTAGAGAGATTTCTGGCGGAGAAGACACCGACAGTGGGAGCTACCATCGAGTGTCAGATAGATGAAACTTGATAAGTAGGTAGCCTAAATCTAATAAAAATCTCAAAGAAGATAAAATAGTTTATAGAATGACCCCAAAACATAGGTTCCGTAGTGAATGTATCCTAGAGTAGAGAAAGTCTGTCTAAGTAAATGTTGTGCTGCCTGTGTGGCAGTTGAGGATGTCTGGATAAAGATTGCCCGACACATCGTAAAACTAATTAAAATATGGTTGAGGGACATTGAGGTAGATCCAAAGATAGGGATAGGGTGGTACACAAGGTGGAAGACCTGGTAAAGAAGATAGATGGATAATAAGTGGTGGGTGGATGTTCGAGATACTACCAACACAACCCACATGTGGTCCACCATGGGCTTAGAGAGTTAGTGTAAAAGGACGAGGCCAGCATTAGACGATAGAGTCTTATAAAACATATTATCTAGAGAATATTAAAGGTAAGATATTTGTCTTTTCCACTATATCTACAATTTTTATACATATAGGTTCTAGTAACTCTTTTCTCACCATGAACGTTGTTCGAGAAATTTAGATTCTAGTGGAACCATTGACTTAGTACCTATTTTTATATACTATTATGGGGGAGATTCAATGATAAAAAACTATGGCCGAAATTGTGCCCTTACTTTAGTTGGTGAGAGTTTCAGTTGGGATCTCTTAATGGAAGTTTAGAATCCATACAAAAATATTCTTGGTATGGACTAGTTACCCACAGTTCATGCCAAGATTGACGGTTTTAGGTTCACATTGTGGTGTGTCTACGGAGATGAGACTTGGTTTTCCATTATTGGTGATAAGGAAACCTATGTAAAATAGGATGGAATCACACATTAGAGGGTACAACTGATGACACATTAGTTGGATATCTTGGCCCTCGACATAGTGGATGAGATGAGTCCTCAATTTCCTTTAGTGGCGGAGGATTACGATAAAAGCTTCCTGGAAGATGTTCCAGGAATACCTCTTTTAATGGAGTTGGATTTCTATATTAATCTGTACCAAGTTACATCACTAACATCCACAACTAAATATAAGATATATCCAACTATGCTTCATGATTTAAGTTCATAGTTAGAGGAATTTTAGAGGACGGGATTTATAAGACCCAGTGCTTGACTGTGGGTGACCCAAGTTTTGTTTTACAAGAAATAAGACATAATATTGAAAATATGTGTTGAATTCTAGCACCTGAACAAGGTGACTGTGAAGAAAATCTGTCCACTACTAAGGATTGACGACCACTTATACCAACTAAAGGGATCGTGGTGGTTCTCAAAGATAGTCCTAAAATATAGCTATCACAATATTTGTGTATGGGATGAGGAAATCCAGAATACAACCTTCAGATGTTGGTATGGACACTAAGAGTAATTAGGGATGAAGTTAGGCACAAAAAACATCCCATAAGTGTTCATGGGACTCGTGAATAGAATATTTCAATAATACATAGATCGGTTCAACAAGGTATTCATTGCTAACATCCTAGTGTACTCGACATCCAAGGAGGAGCACATGGTACACATGAAGATGGTCCTAGACACACTCTATGAGAACCATCCTTATGGGAAGATCTGTAAATTCTATTTTTAGATATTAGACATCCATTTTGGGGACACATCTTTTAAGAGGCTAGAGTTGTAGTAGATCCGACAATGATTGAAGTAGTTCTTTCTTGGGAGCTGCCGAGGAGTGTTACCGAGGATCGGAGTTTCTTGGGTTTGGATAGGTAATATCGGTGGATTACACCTGAATTTTATAGAGTAGAATCACCCTTTATGGCCTTGACATGTAAGGGTTATCATTTAATTTGTATAGAGAAGTTCCATAATTGCTTTCTTGAATTATAGAAGAGATTGATGAGCGCCCCAATATTGAGATTACTAGAGGAGGGTGTTCAGTACGTAGTCATATGTGATGAATCCAGAAATAGGATCAGTTTTGTTTTATTGTAGTTGAAATAAGGGATGCCTATGGTTTGCACCAATTATGGAAGCACGAGCATAACTACATAAATCATGATCTTGTTCTAGAAATGGTGGTCTTCGCATTAAAGATGTTGTGACACTATCTGATGGATAAACGGTTTACTGTCTACTTGAACACATGAGTTTCAAGTATATATTATCTTATAAGGATTTTATCTTGAGATAGAGGCATTGGAAAGAGTTCCTCCAAGAATCTGACTTTGAAATTGTCTATACTCCTGGGAAGGGGAATATGGAGGCAGACGCTCTCATCAAGATATCTAGCTTCTAGTTTCTAGGTGATATGTAATAGAAGTTGGACACATTACAAATTTCCTTTATGGAAATAGATGAATAATATTACCCCTAATATATGGTCTTAACCTCTACACTCTTATAGTGAGTCTGGGAAACACATGTCAAAGACACTAACTATGATAATTTACGTGCTCAGATTCCCATAGGGCATGAACCTGATGGATATTCGGAAGGTGGTGAGAACATAATTTTCTTTAGAGGTCACACAATAGTTCTAGTGATGATCCATGAGGTGGTCTTGAAGGAGTTCCAAACATACCCTTTCGTAGTACATCTCATAGTGGAAAATATGTATCAGAACCTCCAACATTAGTTTGGGAGTCCAGGACTGAAGAAGAAAGTGGAAGATCTTGTTTCTCAGTGCCTCACTTTCCAACAAGTGAAAGATGATCACGTGGTTTCAATGATCATGGACCAACCACTTGAGAAGATAGAGTGTAAGCGTGATGGGATATCGATTGAATTCCTGACTGGTTTACCATACATGACCACGGGAGATGACACTATTTGGGTGATCATTGAAGGAATCACCATGTTGGTTCACAACCATCTAATCCATGAGCAGAGCTTAGTAAAGGAATTTCGACATATCTGCATGAAGTAGATAGTTCAACTCCATGGAGTCAAATCAATGATAGTCTTAGATCATGATGAACTATTTACATCCAAGTTGTGGAATGTATTTTAGAAGGAATTTAGTACTCAGTTGCATTTGAGCATGGAATTTCATTCCAATATGGATGTCCAAACAGAGAGGAACATCACGGTTCATGAGGGATTTTGATGGGCTAGCATACAAGACATTGGCCTCCATTGGGATGATCACCTACCATAGGTGGAGTTTGTGTAAAACAAAATCTATAAGTACACCATTATAGTGGCACAGTTTGAGACCTTGTATGATATATAATGAAGGTCAACACTATGATGGTTAGATCTAGGAGAGTCAACACTCATTTTTACAGAGTTCATATGGGATACCACTGAGAAGGTGTAGATTATCTTGTAGTGGATGGGTACTGCATAGATCCAAAACAAATCATATGTTGACAGGATATGGAGGACTCTAGAGATCAAGGAGGAAAACCATGTGTTACTTAAGGTCTCACATTGATGGGGATTGTGGATATTTGGCAGGGGAATCAAGTTATCTCTGATATATATCAGCCCTTTTCATATTCTGGGAAGAGTTGGTGAGCTGATGTACCACCAAGATCTACCCGAGAAGTTTCAACGGGTACATGATATCTTCTAATGTGTCACAGTAGAGGAGGTACATTCCTGATTCATTACACGCCATCAATTAGGGAAAGATGGACATTGATGATGGGGTGAATTTTTCTTAGTACCTAGTGGAGATCATGTTTCGAAAATAGCGGATCCTTCATGGGTTGTATATGTCTCTAGTGTGTGTTCTGTGGAATCCAGGGAATCTCTAGGAGAGCACATGATAGTGAGAGGCTCAATTTCATGTTCAATACCATCATCTTTTTCTTGATATGACTTTTTCATGGATTTTAGGGACAGAAACCACCATGGTAGGGATAATTTAATTACTCATATTTTCAATAGGTTAACTTTTATAAATTAATAGTAAAAATTATAATTCCAGATGTTAAGACAACATGATATTCCGAGGCTCGGTATACCTAAAGAAATCCATTAATAAAATTAGTGTTTTTAATGAAATGTGCATTACATTATTATTTAAATTGGGAATAAATTCTAAATTTCTTCCTAGATAAAAAAATATGAGGGTACCATTTCATTCAGAATAGTGACTTTACCTTAGGAAGGGCCTAACCATGGACGACGTGGGTTGATGGTGAACATTAATTTTTGGATGTGAGCATCATTAAAATATTTAGAAAAAATGTATTTTATTGAACATATCATGTTGACACTACAGAGGTTTATTTATTATAATCCATGTTATGGAAATTTAGGATTATCATAATAACCATATAATTACACTAAGGAAAGGAGAAATAAGCTCTACAGATGATTTATGCTGACAGATCAAGTATCACTAATGACACAAACCTTTTTTCTTCATCAATGACCAATCCCACCTCAAGGTAGGATTTCGATCTCTTTGTGATTATTTGGCCCTTCTTAGATTTAGACAACAAAAATAGACCAACTCACAGACAGGTTGATACACAGTTTGATCATTCATATGGGATGGATTTTATTCTGGGGAATAAAGGGGTGATAAATATTTTTGAATATTGGCTGATTTCTATACGCTAAACCTTATATCATGAATGGAACAAGTATAACAGAAAAAAGGACAAGATACATCTATTTGGTCATTCATGTGCTTTGTCTCTTTCCTCGCATCTCCGATGTTCCTTGTTCCTCATTTCTCATTCCTCATTTCTTATTACTTTCTTTATTCATTGTTCCTCGATCTTTGTTCCTTGCTCCTCATCCATCACTCCTCGTTCCTTACTCTTCATTCTTCGATCCTCGTTCTCTGAAAAATACAATCAAAGGATTGTTGGACCTTTTATCCATAGTGAACAAATACAAGACAAGGTATTCAAGACCGCATTGATGCAATGATGAAGGCACATTGTGAATCGCCCGAGGATTCAAGTCACCGTGGTGTGATGTGGTGGTGCACGATAGTGGATAGAGAAATGACTCTTGTCAGATTTGGATGGAGGGCACAATAAAAAGAAAGGTTTTTGGTAGGGTGTTCGGCAGTGGAGGAAGCACTGTCCTGATAGGGGTGGCTGGGCTAGGAAGGACACAATAGAAATGGGTTTTCAGTTGGGTAGCCATTAGAAGTGGTGAGAAGTAGTCTAGGTAGGAAAACATTAGAGGAGGACCGTAGCGGAAGAGGCCGCGTGTGGTGACTGGGGGCCGTGACATCTGGAATGAGGGAAAGGGCTAAATTGACCAAAGGAACACATAGCTACAGGACCAGATAGATGAGGTGGGTCATCCACATGAATGTGGTCCAGCTCCACATTGACAAGGGGAGCCGACTGGCCATGCAGATAGGTGACCGCGTAGACTAGAGGGATGCAGCCAGGGCAGGCTGCATCTAGAGGAGTAGAAACAACCCACATGATGCGGGTCCGGATGTGGAACTGGGATGCTCCAATAGCCTATTGTCTCAATGGGCTGGGCCGTTTGTGACCAGCCTAGACTGACCTGGTCATGTTGAGTCGGCCAAATTGGGTTGGGTGTGGTCAATCAGACCGAGTTGCATTGGACCCGAGCTAGACAAGACACTTTTTCTTAATTGATTATAACATTCAAACAATGTATCATTTTTTATTATCCATTTATAGTGTTGATACCCTTTATAAGATATGATCTTTTTGAGCTACTATAATTGAGTTTTCTAGACGTTGGTTTACGAATTAATGGATTGAGGAGGAGGTTCTCCCAGAAGAAGCACACTTTGTGTGGAATCGTGTGGTTGGCTATGACTATGTGATCATAGTGACTATGTGACTTGGGGGATTTATGAAGTATCAATTCACCGTGCTCTATTAACACTTCGTGCACCATTGATGATCTGTTCACCATCTATGTCTCATGCTTCATCGCTGCTATGGGAAAAAATGACACTATGTGCACCACCGACACTATGTGCGCCACCGAATCACTGTGTGTCATCGACACTCTATTATTATTCAATGCTCCATGTTTTTTTTGACACTTATAGTGTCTTGTAGACTGGGATATCTTTGGAATATAACTGAAAATCCTTCTCTTTGTGGTCTAAATGTATACCATCGTGAGTTGACCATATTGACTATACTTACTGTGTTTCCTTCGGGGTGTAATTCATGTGTTTCATTTGTGGTGTACTTCGTGTGTTTCATTTATGGGAAAGTTTTTGTATTTATTAGTGGTTTTAACTTTTTGGTTTCAGGGTGTCTTACTGAGTGTTATTTTACTCACCCCTACATGGAGTTTCCCAAACGTGTCCTTTCTTGTGCAGATGATTGATTCTATGATAACTCCCTAGGTGTACTAGGACTATGTGGCTCTTTGAGTGATCCAATATGCAAGGTGTTACCCTATGGATTCAGACAGCTTTACTACACCTACCCTTTAGTAAGTGTTTTTTGTGGACACGTTTCAAGAACATTTGCATTCACTTTGGAAGACTTTACTTTTGATGGGCTTGTATTCTGGCCCTATTTACTTTCTAGTTTTCCCAATTTTGTACTAAGTCATTTGTATCTTAGGGGAATGCATTTTTTTTTAATTTAGGTTTTTAAATTTCAGAATTTTGGGCTTGGAGATGTGTGCGTGTGTATAGGTACTTAGGAAAATGCATCCCATTTGTGGGATATGTCTAGTCGATGCTAATCTTTATCCCCTGGCCTATATGAGGTGATCTTGGGGTATTCAAGTAATGGTCCCCTTTAGGATCAGTCATTTCATTTATCTAGTGTCATTTTGATTTATTGATTAAGACCTCAGTTTCATAATTAACACATTACACAATGTCAAAAAAAAATTCATGAAATTTTCAATCGATTTCTTTGTTTATTTTAATTTAAAAAATAAATTCATAAATCATAATATTTTAGTTAAAATATCTCATTGATTCAAAATAATTACCTGAACAAGGTTATAGGTAGATCAATTACTATGAATAATTACACTTCTATGGGCGGTGTATTTCATTAAAGAAATGTTTTTCATGTGCAGTGATCATGGAAAGGGTATAAACCAATCATGTTTCAATTCATGATTTCAAGGCCGAATATTATGGGTATAAATGAATAAAATAGAACAAAATAGAATAAATATAATAGAAACTAATAATTTATTTTCCTGATCAGAATATTGAAAAGTGAGGAAGAAGAAGAAGGCTTCAATGAAGGGATCATAGCTTCAAGAGTTCTCACTATTCAAATGCCTGGAGAAATGCAGTTAATGAAATTATATTATTCCTTAAATATCATAATTGAAATCCTAGCATCTCTAAATGATAATAATACATATCTATAGTGTGGAGGAGAATCTAGGACTATAGGTGAGTTCATGTGTGAATGGGGAAATTCGAAAAAATATTTTATGAAAAATTGCACACAATATTTGACCTTAAATACACATTAAATAGCTATTCTTACAGAATTATTATTGCTATAAATTGGGTTATAAAAATTATCTAAAATTTTGGGCCCAATCCAACCATAGATGAATAATTTATGGCTGAAATACAAAAGTGGTGTCCAATATGGTGAGTCCAGTCCATATTTGACATTATCACCCATTTAGTAAAATGAAATTCATGATCCAACTCATCTTTGTGGAATGGGATTTGTAATAAAATGAACAAGGAAGCCTATTAGAAAATTACATATTCTAATAATTCACAAAAAAATATTTATGTCTTAAATAATATATGTTATTTTAAAAGGAAAACAATAATGTTAATCAAATATTCAAATTAATGATCTAATGCCAATAAAATTTATAAATACTAATTCTTAACACAATTTTATTAAATTATTTTATTTATTATCAATAAAATATTAAATAAAATTTATTTTTATCAAATTACCTATTAAATATTCCCCTAATAGTGATTGAGGTGTATTGATTCAGTCTTATAAAGTTGATTTCATAGATTTCCACTGATTCATTTTCCTCAAATTCCTGCTCTTGGAATTAATTAACCAATTCTTTCACATAAAAGTGTAAAAAATATATATTGAAAAATATTATTTAAACTCATTACACTTTATATAATAAAAATACTCTCTTATATTTGTGTTGTCAATAATTTCCCATCATTGATCAAGTTCTCCTTCTAAGCAGTTTATATACAAGGTGAATTTTCTATAGGTATGCATAATAGAGTTAAAAAGTATCTTTTCTGTAGAGGTAGTAAATTGTATAATAATTAATGGATCAACTGAAATACTAAGGAATCAGTTCTTTGATTCATAAAGAGATCAACAAAAGTTTTTTCCCTTTGAGTTGAATCGAGACACTCAACATGATTCAAGTTACTGTTCATGACTTGAGATAATTGTTTCATAATCCTTATAAATTTTTCCATTCCTACTTCCATATTGTGATGTAGTCAGTGCATCGTCAATTTCACTCAGCATTTACACTATTCCTTCCAATTATTTTCATTTTTCTAAAATAAGGAATCTTTTTGGAGAAACATGTTGCTTTTAATTTTTTAATTCTAAACGTTGTTTATGTCCTTGAGAAGTATGATTAAAATCATTTATTCTTTTAATGTCCTATAATAATTATGTTTTCTATATATTCTTTATAATGGTTCATAATCATCATGTGATTCACCAAACATATCACCTTAGATTGTCAAAATGGGTGTACAATAAGGCCCATTATCATGCATATGGTGGTGATCGATTCAGTTCCCACTATTCCATTTTTTGGGTTATTAACCATATGCACAACTATGCTAGAGCCACATCCACTAATTATATCTAGATAAGGATTTCATTTCATAGAAACCACAAAATTAATACTTCACCAAAATTTGAAGATGTTTTTCTATATTTAGACATATCCCTATGGTTTATACTAAGGTTTTATAATATTAATTTCCACAAATAATAAAACATACCTCTTAATGAAACTATGGGATCCTACCATTTAATTCATAAAAAAATCATGACAAGGTAAAGAACTTAATAACACACATGATATTTTAAGGTTTAGTCTATATAAAATTATAAATAAAATACATGAATAATATAAAAATGTGGAAATCCAGTTGTAAGAATTCTTTATAGGTTTATCCTAAGTTAATTTTATTGAATATTATATCGTGGAGAAATATATCAAAAGAAAGGGGAGTGCATAAACCCATGTAAGAGACTAAAAAATATTTAGCATGTCACAACGAGGAATTGAAATAAGGCATGATCATAAAAACATGATATGTATAATAATAAAAAGATCTTGAATTATAACATATAAATGTCGATATAAAATAAAACTGATACATTAATAAGCATACCAGTAATGTTTGTCACCAAGGATTCATAAATCATAATCCTTATTATTAGTAACCATGGTATCATAAAAAATTACATTTATAGACATTAATTCAGTACCTAATCAATTATAATCATATTTTGGTGCGTCCTTAATATGTATTAATTCATGTGAGAAATATTGATCATAATAAATCATTTCATCCATAACCCATAGAGAATTAACAATGTGTTCTTACAAAACCATTTCATATATAATTTCCTAATGAATTGAACATTAAATCATGTTTAACCCACCAAACATGAATGTTGTATTTATTCATGTAAATCCATGAATTTATAAAATATATTTACATCTAATTGAATACATATGGATTAGAAATTTATTTGTAAACCCATGATATAATAATTTTTCATTTGAAAGAGGTAAATTCCATAAATGAATTCGCCAGCATGAAGATATGAAATTTGGATTAATGGAATGAAATAATGGGAGGGGAGAAGGTCTAACATTGATAAAATAATATATTAGAATTAGTGTCTAGATAAAAAGTGAAATAATAAAAACTCACATAACCTTAAAATATTTACACAAAAGAGGTACTTGAATATAAAATAAGAAGATGGGTATTCCCTTTCTTTAAATATATTCTTCCTAAAACATAAGGATAACACCTTGAGGACCTAAGGACACATTATAGAGACAGTTTTTCTGGTTAAATAACCAAAACGTTTTGTGTTATGGATTTTTAGTGGAGGTGAATGTTTGATGGAAGGGTATTTTTCATAAAATAGGAGGAGTTTTTTAATAATTTAGAATATAAATATTGAAATTTTATGTTATAGAAAATGGAATACCATTAACTTTACAAAGAGTTTTCTCATGGTTTATGACATTTAGGTCATGTATTATTTTATTTTAATATATTAGAATGGAAATTCATATTTTAATATCATTTTGGACAGAGAAAATTAATTTTTCCCAAAAATATAGTTTTTTAAATCATAATTTTTAATTTTGAAAATGGAATGTCATTTTTAGGTATGGAAATTGATTTAAAACCATTAAAACACATAATATTAATAAAGTAAAATATTTTATTTTATGGATTTTATTTAAGAAATTATTACATAATATATATATATATATGAAATCATGAAATGTGTACAAAATGAAAAACTACATTTTCTTTTCATTGAAAAATGAATTATATTAATAAAATCTACAAAAATACTCTATCCTAATTTTGACATGATAATTTAAAATATAGTATTTATTTTATCAAATTAATTTTATATATATGTGAATATTGACTTTTAAATAAAAAATCTTATTTTATTGAAAAATAAATGATTTTATTATATAATCCTATTTTTGACTTGTATAAAAAGTTCACTGGATATTGTGTAATTTAATTATCAAATATATTTAAATTAATTTTTTTAAAAGGAAGTTTATTGAATATAAAATTTATATAGAGAACTAGTGATTATTATAGATGTGTATATAATTTTTGAAAATCAAATATTATTTTAATCCAAAATTAAAAATATCAAATTAATCATATTTTCATGAATAATTTATTAAAAAAATGATACTAAAAATGGGATTGATTAAATAAACATATAATTTATTACAAGGAAATTAGAAAATTTATGATACATAGTTTTAGATACAAATACTCTTATTTCACTAGAAGACACCATAAGTGTAAGGTTTCTAATGATGGAAGTTTCATGGGGTGGATCAACTTACGTTGACCTAGTGGTGTTATCCACTAAATTGTACTTCTCCCATAGTAGATTTTATTTGATCCACACCTTATTATTCTATATTTGGGGTTTTTTAAGGGAGAATTCATGTGATTATACCCACCCCCAAATTTCTAATAAATTGGATTTAGAAGGCATGGCTCTACAACTTTAGGCCTTCTTTTATCATTTCACAATCAATTATATATTTTAATTTCTTTTATAAATATTAAATCATATAATAACATTGATACTAGTGGTCATAATTCTAAATGGTCATATTTTCCAATTTTTATATTTACCACTGATAAGATTACTATTCTAACGGTCATATTAGCAAATATAAATACCATTTCATTTCATCACAAATTATTCACTAAAATTATTCTCAAGGTTGTATTTATTTTCCTTTTATAAAAATTCTATATGTATATCTATATTTATATTCTTTTATTTAGTTTTTTTCATGGTGTTAACTATCCATATAGATTGTAAAGATATAAATTAAACCATTCAAATGTTCTCATTTTTTGTTTTTCCCATTATAATGTTTTGAATTTTATGGGGTTTAGTTGCTGACTAAAATAACATTATTCACTAATAAAGTGATATTTTTTTAATTTTTCTATTTGTTGTAAAAATATAATTCTATATTATATAAAAACCAATTATTCCAGAAAGAATAGTCACCAATAATGTCCATGTAATTACATGAAGTCATCTCAAGGAGGTTGTTTTCTCATCTATACGGCACGTCCATACACATTTTAGGATTATACTTATTTTCAAAAAAATGAAAAAATTAATTAGGTAAGTATGTAAGAAAAAATAATCAGAGGTAATAAAATTGAAAATGAATTAGCTAGATTCTATACCAGTCTCATAGAATTCAACATTTTATGGCATATCATTGTCCTAATGAAGTATTTTAACCATCAACACTAAAAATCAATCATAAAATGATCAATGTCACAATTAAACACCACCCTCACCATAAACAATGAACACTCGTGAAAATATGGACCACCCTATATGAACCATTCTCCCAATTATGACAAGAATCACTCAATTAAGAAACCTATCTTAAAAATACATTCCAATCTAATGTGATATTTTAAAAATTAAAAATTCACAAAAACCATCTAAAAACATGTTTTTGAGTGAAATTATATAGTAAAGGGGAACAAATTAATGTATTTGAGTAAAAAAACATCGTTATAGTGAGTGTTTTATTTCATCTACCAACTACACCACTATTGTCATCCACAAGTTGGGATGTTGGTGATGAATATATTGATTTTGGAATCTTTGGGTTGATTAAATTTTGGGTTATATAAATAATTTAATATGTAAATATCTTAATGATATTGGTATAGTAACACTAGAGAGGTTGTGAAATATATTTTTTTTGAAAAAGTGGAATCAATGTTACAAAATATTAATCCTATAATGAGGAATGTGAAATGAATTTTCTAAAAATTCTTGAAAACCTATTTATAGAGATAAAAAAATAATTGATTAAATTATATAAATTTAAAAAATACATATGACATGAACCTATTATGATCATTATCACCACTAAGTATTGATCTAGTGATTCCGAAAAAAATCCAACTAAATCTTCTCATAGTGGTTTTATCACAATCATAGGTTCTTAGCTCATTTCCATGATCTCCAAATGGCATTGGTCATCATTGACCATCTCCTTCACCATAAATTGAGAAGAATTTCCCCATAAATATCAAAACCTCCACATGTAATTGGATTCATCAATATGAATTCATTACTTAGGTGAAATATTTACCCAGTTCCCTCCTTTAGGATCCCTCAATTTGTATTTAGAACTACAATGAATTTTCAATCATTGTATGTGTTTCTTTGATTTTGAGTTTGTGTGATCAGGACACTAAGTGTATCTAATTTCCTCAGAAAATAGCTAGATCGTTAATTTTAATATAATTAAAGACCCTTTAATAGCTTATTGAATGCAATGGATACACATACACAAGTACAATCAGAGGGATGACCCATATACATGTCTAGTTTCCTTTATACAGGTCTTCATTAGTGCTAGAATAACCTTTATATAACCCTTTGAAAATAGAGGTTACCCTAACATGAGTAGAATCTATTGGGTATCCACTATTTAACTACCTTTATGGGAAGTTTTCCTTTATATAAACTTTAGAGATATGGATTTAACTTTTATACATGTGGAATAACCCTTTATTTGTTCCATAACAGTACTTTTACATCTATAAAACATGAAAATAATATAGAAGTCAATAATTGAAATATATAATTCAAAATAAAAATTTAAAATATATCAAAAAATATATTAAAATCATAGAATCATTGAATATTAAGACATTAGTTTTAAGAACCAAAAATAACAATAATGTTTTAAAAAAATTATTCCATTATGTTTCATGAAAATCATACAATAAAATATTTCTAAAAATGAATGGAAATTAAAAACAATATTCTTTAATAATGTTGGCAAAAAACTTCTTATTTTTTCCCAAATATTTAATGAATTTTATTTTAATTCGAAATTTTTAAAAAATAATTATTTTCCAATAAAATTACATTTTGATATAAAAAATAAAATTATTTATAAAACAATTTTTAACACACCTATATTTATATTTTTACGAAATTAGTTTATTAATTCTTTAAAAATTTAAATTTTATTTTGGGAGTGATTCTATGTTACATGGCATGTGTTTCAAACCATATATCTTGAGAATATTCCAACTGTACAATATGACTATCCAACTATTCACTCACATCTTGTGGTATAGGGTGTAATATATGTGAAATTGGAGTAATTCCTTGACATGTGTTCAAATAAATACTTGATAACCCATATAGTACCACACAGTCTGTATTTCTAAGAACATTCCATTTCTATGTTAGGGACATGAATTATGTATTTTCATTACATGCTAACTAAACATCAAAGCTTCATACATTGTGTGAAATATAATAACATATAATTTATGTAAAAATGGAATGAATCTATTTTTCTAGAATAAATAACATGCTAATCCATAGGTCCCACACACTGTATATCCTTTCTAGACACCATGTATAGGTATTATTCACACACCTTATGCTATTGTGGATTGTACATAACTATTTATATAACCTTCATGTCATGTACTAAAATGAAAATGTCAGTACTATATATATCAATTTTCATATATTATACAATCTTTGGTGTTTCGTCACATTTTCTATCCCATGTGTTGGCATTGGACACTTGAAAAGACTATTTTATTATATTTTCCATGTAAAATGTGACAGTGTTTGTTTCCTTAACCATAAGGGGTTTTACCATGGTATTTATTGGTTGTGGTGATCTTTAACTTTTAGAAGGTGCTATGGGGATAGAGGCGTGGAGTTCAATGCTCACAATGTGATCAAAAAACCCTAGTTTTGTTTTGAGAAAAAGTCATAACAAGACATAAGTCCCCTATATTTATAATAGGGTTGAGTACTACTATGAATGTATAATAATACATTAATTCCATCCCATAGATGTGGGTCCACCATTTGTTCATGTGGGTACTCCAACTATAGAGATTATTATTTTATCATAAAATATGGTGTAGGTATTTACTTAATTATAGTGTGGAAACCACGTGACTGATCTATACTTCATTGAGATGTGATATTCCACTATAATTGTTATAGTGATGTGGTATAGTGTGTTTTTATTTGAATACATATAATGATAGATTATACCACAGTTTTGGGTCCTGTAATCTAGTAGGCATGTCTATTTAACATCATAATATGACATATAGTTGGTATTTAACCATTGATATTTATAACACTCTAATTACATTGGGTATCTGTAGTTTTTCACGAGACATGATTCTCTATAGATTTCAGTCTTCATCATTGGGAATATTTTTTATATGGGTTTCTTATCCTTTGATGATATCCAATACTATTAGTTTTACTTTTGATTTCGTCTTTGTCATGGGTTTGAGTTTAATTCATGATTTATCTTACAATTTGTTTTTAGGGAATCCATATAGGTATGATTAATCTTACACTTCTGTGGGCCTCATTCCCACACATGTTGTGTTTATATAAATGTTTCATAGTTTAGAGGATACATATATAGATTTAGTGTTGATGGATCTAATATAACCAGAGAATGATTGAATATTGTAATTAATACCTAATACGGTTGTCTGCCTAATTTTCTTTACATTAATTCTTATAGTCTGGAGGTGTTTTATCATATTGTGTGTCATTTTTTCAAAACTTATGAAATCTAAAATATTTTTACCTTTTTTTCACATGTTTTCATTATACTTATTGTTTAATGTCTCATACATGTTTTATATATAGTTCATTTTATTATATGTTAATGTATAGTGATATTAGTTATTTTTTATATATTAAATCCATTGTTGATATAGGTTGATATAAAATAATCCCCCTTTTGAGAATTATTCCATATTGTTTCAGTTCATTAATCATTGACCTATTGGATATGATATTGGGGGTAACACTTAACTTACTACAAAACAAGGAAAGGTCTCCCTTAGCTATGTTTTTCTTGAATGGGATCAGAGTTATTAAATTCCCATGGACAAAGTATGTATTTTACTATCTTATATTGATTAGTATAGGATTTTAGTGTAGCAGTTATAAAGGGGTATTGGGGTTTTTCACTAGACTAGGGACCCCATAATAGGTGTGGAGACCAATGTATTATTTTTCTAGTACTCTAATAATCACTTTGTCAACTCAAAAATCTAAAGATTCATTTTTCCTGTACATGTTGGTTAGTATATGATTCATAATGTATTGAATCATGATGTTACATTTACTTCTTGTGTTCTCTCACCCATATATTCACTATTAAAAATGGATACATTTTTTTCTAATAGTGGAATAAACGTGAAGACAACAAACTCATATTTAGTGGTTTGTTGTTGATTTTACCAGGCTAGAGTTTGAACGTATCACCACTGATTAATTGAGTGACGATTCCTTGATTCGGGGATTTAATTTAGTAGTGTCTTCAACCCGAATTTTTATCGAAGTTACCCTACCATTTTAGCTTTAGTATAACTTATTTAAGAGAGTATTACCGTTCTCATAGTTTGAAATACATAGAATATGAATTCTATGTATATGTCCTATTAATAGATTCATAATTGGGCTAATAATCATGTTTTTTCATTGAGTGTTATTTGGTTATCATGTGAGATGAATATTTAACTATCAAGTGAGGACACCCACCAACTAGATAGTGGTACAGGTATTGAATTTCCCCCCTCATAGTGTAGTGATCCATTGGTTCATGTTTATCCAACCTATGATGGTGTTACACAATTTTGGATAATTTTTTAGGTTTAGTTCAAGATGTTTTATCTAATTATGTTGAGGATGCATTGATTTTGAGAGTTACATGGACCTTTTACGGTAGCATGAACATGACCAAACAAATGAAAAACATTAAATCCGAGGTACTGAAGGTTTTAGATGCATTAAAAGATCCTATTGGTGCTATGGCCATGTGGTGTTTTTTCATAATCAATGAATAAAACAAGATGAAATTGATGATGAATATCAAGAATAAGAAATTCAACAAAACTGTTAATAAAAATTATTTTTGAAACTAAAAATGGAGGACAGTCTAAAATTTAAATTTATAAATAATTTAATATTAAGAATTAACTAGGTTTGGGAATGTTTTTCTTCAAATATGTTGTGGATCGTTTGATCTCATATTAACATTCTAATCATTCTCCTCGATGAACCAAAGTTGATCGAATATATATGTAATACAAACTTGATCCTCTGATCTTAAAGTGTTACTAATTCTAATTTGAGTAATATCAAGGTGGCACCAATCATCTTGTGTCACTCCCTTTGATCGAAACACAATTATACAAATTCATACTGAAGATTTTGTGGATGTTACTTTCTATACCTGTTTGATGAATGTTTCTTTTGTCTCTAAGTCATTATAAGGAGGATATAGTGGTTAAATATCTTTGGAATGAAATAAAATATTAAGAGTATTCATCATTGAGGGGAAGCTCAAAAGGGATAAATCATTTTGAAAAAAAATGATTGGTTTATCCTTGGAAATTATGTGTGTGATTAATATATAGTCTGATTTATAATATTGAAATTTCACATGAGACCATTATTAAATATTAAACTATTAATATTACTTAAATAAATATTCATAATTAAAATATTATTTCGTGGAATCTGCCAACCCATGCATTGGTTAAATATCATTTTATTAACATAGTGCACTCTTTCTCTTTATATAGAGAGCCAATAAGGATCATTAAATATCTATAATGAATGATAAAGAAACTTTATATGGACAGGTTTAGTGCATGAAAATAATATTATCACTATTTCATGGAAGGAATGTATCAATCCTATTGAGATAGTGGGTCTTTTTGTGAAGGATCTTAAGATCTTCGATGATAGCCTCCTTGGAAATTTCACATGGAAAATTCTAACATCTAATGACTATTTCTAAGATTTTTTATAAATTAGGTTTAGAATATTATTATTGAATGGGTATTCTCATTAACTCACATCATCAGTCTATCCTTAATCAAGCACTATTTTAATAGTATAATGTTGAATACAAAGTGGATGGTTATCAAGAATTCTAACCTCAACTTCTGGGACACCCTCTAGTTGGACAAGTCACTGAAAAAAATAATGAATTTCCACCTAGGAATGAAAAAAATACCCATTGATAATTTAATGATTAATACTAATAGTCTTCGTCTTGTATTGTCGTATGTTTGTTTGGATATCCTGAACTATTTTTTCATGGACTATGACCCCTTGATTTGGAAGCCTTTAAGAAAAAAATAATTTTCATGCTGAAGAATATTACAATTTGTAATATACAGGTTCCTCTACGGTACATCCAAGGATTCTAAAATTCAAGGTACAAAATTTAAAACCCTCTATATTTATACTTCTATAGATAAAATGGAAAAAGGGATTCTTACATAAGATTAACTCAAGAGGACTAGACAACACATCTTATTTACTTTTCACCTATCCTCAGGGAAAATGAAAACATGTAACACCTACTTTTGTGTTGTGAGCTTGTAAAAAACATTGGAACTTTGCTAGTTGTATATTTGGAATGAACATGATTATATGCCCAAATTTTGAGTAGATGTTGTTCTTTGTCATCAATGCTAGCAAGATGATCCAACATCATCATTTCATCCTAGTAGTAGTGGCTACAACCATTTCATATATATTAAGTGCATGGAATAAAAGTATCTTTGAGGATCATGAACCATAAGACCATACGAGAATACATGAAATTAATAAGGAGGTACACACTACATCCAAGGTTCAATATTGTGTTATTTATAACAATATATCTTATCTAAACATTATTAGAAAACTGGGAGTCAGATGTTGACTAAGGAAGTACCTTTTTATCAGATATATCCGCTGGATTCCACCAATATCATTGCAATTTTTGTCAATGTTGATTGTGTATCGTATGGTATGAAAGGCCCTTCAATATGTGGAGGAATTTCCCTTTATTTAAATGTTTTTATTAATGGGTGATTTTATTAATATATTGGAAATGTTATCACATATAAAGATGAACTTTGGTAAATGTTAAATGATGGTAAATATTCTGTACAACACAAATGGATTGATATATATATTGAATCTATCTCAGAGGTAGATGTTAAGGTGATGAATATGGGAATCAAGAATGTCTCTTGGAAAATCCACCCTAATTGGAATGACTGCATTATCAATTTCAGTAAGATTAATTTGTTGGTCTCATATGGTTACAGAGAAACTAATCAAGTGGAAGCTTCCTTGTATAAGAATGATATTAGGGAGATGTGCATGATGTGATCCTTTAGGGCCCCTATGTATTGTGTACCATTAGTGTAGTTATAAAGGCAATAAGTGTCTCAATATCATCTCTGTAAAATCCCTTTTAATGCATTATGTTGTTGTTTATTTTTATTAATATGTTTTTAGGACTTGATTTGTTTGGGCCCTTAATTTTTTAGTAATATATAAGTATTTAATTTTCAAATCAATCATAAATATGGTGACTGAATATTTGTTATCAATAAATCCTAAATAAATAGTGTTACCTTGACAAGATAATAGTAGTAATTCTAATAATTGTAATTGGATAGAATTTAATTTTGATTAATAGAAATACAATTTGCATGAACCATAAAGCCTCTTCGTCAATGGAATTGGTTGGGATTTTCAAAAGTCAAAATTAGTAGTTATTAACTCATTAAGGAACTCCATATAAAATATTTAATGTCTCAATGATGAGAACCACATACACATGATCACAGTATAATATAATCACTTTATCTTTATAACTCATTAGAAAGGTGTTATACTTATGCAATAAAAATACACATATTATAAGAATTTCTTTAACTTCATGAAATGAACTCTTCAATAAACCATTTTATTTGTATGTAATGTGACAGTTCCATTTCAATCAAAGGTCCTTGATATCAACATCCATAATTATAAAAGTTAATAATTATTATTTTATTTTTTTCAATAATAACAAACCATTCATGATGAATCCAATGTACCTAACATATCGGTGAACATATTTCATATTTCATCACATTTTATGACAATATATCTTTGTAAATCACTCAAGATATACATAAATAATTATCATAAATTCTAAAGTTCGTTACACAAGATCATAGATAGGAATATCAAATGACATGAATACATATAGATTTTATACAGGTGAGTTTACCTTATAACCTACCATCATAGGTATTTCCAAGTGAGAAATTCATAAGAACAAGCCTCTACCTCTTATAAGTAATAACACATGATAGTATGCATCATATACATCCTATCTGATGAAATTATATGACAATAGAACATATTGTTTAAGAACATCATCATGGAATATCACATTTCTTAAAATAGAATGAAACATCTATGACCTATCCACTGTGATGGACATTCTACGAAATTATCACATTAATGTTATTCAGAATAACAATACATATATGCTAACAATTTTATTAATATTTAATTCTATAAATATAAGTCAATAAAAAGTACAAAATAGTTGGTTCTAGAGCATGAATTCTAATAGAATCCTACAAGCACTTGATCCACCTTTTAACTATCTAGTTATTTCCCACATGTTAAATAGTTTTTTACTATGTATTTTTATATCTACTGTCCTTATCAAATTTATATGCATAGGGTTGCTATATCCACAAGATTTTGTAGCAAATATTCCTAATTTTATATCAATACCTTCAGATAATCCCAAAAGATGTTATATCCATAATTTTTTAATTCTTATTACCTTTTTATAATACTTTAATTTAAATAATAGAATGTTAAAAAATTATCATAATAATTATAATACTCACTATTTTTTATATAAAAAAAATTTAACAATTTTTTTTAAAACACTTTATAATCTATATATTAATTTTTAAACATATTTGGTTATTATTTTTATTGAAACTCGATGTTGTAATATGTTTTTTATTTCAAATTAACATATACATAACTTTTTCATATATAAAAATTATTAAAAGGAAAAATAGTTTTGTGTCCCCTTAAACACTATTATTCTAATATCTTCATTTATAAGGAACACATCTCGTTTTACCATCTTATTTATTGCATAGTAGGTCTTAACTCGAATTTTTTTAGTTCAAATATTTTTGTTTGATATTTTAAATTCACGCAACATGAATATAAAACATTAGTACATATCATGGAATATTAGAAAAATTCTCAGAAATTAAACTTGGGAAATTGTATTTATAATATCATATTATGTCCATGAAGAATGCCATGGAGATATTTTCTACAATATGACTCAATAAGTAGTTAAGTGTTTAATTTTTCCATCTTGGTAAGGTATAAAAAAATGTATTGATTAAGATTCCCCATTAATATAAATTTCTGGATCCAATTAATAGGTTCACTAAATAGAAAGATGAAATTCACATTGTGATTAGGATAAATGAATGTTTGATATGGGTTAGTAATGTTTGGAAGCATGAACTATGAGATGTGTACAAAAATATATTCATGGGAAAACCCATTATTTTCAGTGGAATTCATTATCATTTTTACCTTGAGAGCCTTATTAATAAGTATGGATTTCAAAGAGAGGCCTTTTACCAATAGAATATATGATCAGAGGGGAACATACTAATTTGGAAATCGTATCCCAGTCATTCTAGTATTTTTTAGAGGAATCCATGAGGTCATGGACTTTTCAAGGTATTGAACATAGAAAAATGAAACTAGGAATTTCATTCGAGTATATTTGGAAAAGATAAAACTAATTGTGTAATGTAAGTGAAATGAGAGGTGATTTATTACATATAATTGGGTTTCTTCGTGTTTTAGGAATCCCTTAGTAGATTCTTCTTGGTTATGGACCATTGAAAATTTGAAATAGTATAATTTAATAATATTGATTTTATTTTGAATTTCTGTTCCATGAGAGTGATTATAGCTCAAAAATTGGTATTCTAAGGATGTTGTTTACTAAAAAGGATTCATATATTTCCCTAAATAGATATTATTCATGGGTATTTCTCATTGAATGAAACTCATGTAGAAGATCAACAAAGGAACCTTGTGATTAGGGATTCATAAAGAAACCTCGTAGAGGGGGATTCACAAATGTACATTGTAATTATTTTAAACTCCATTCCTCTTGATGTTTTATTCGGAATTACCTTATAGATTTATCTAATGTCTCAATATGGAGAATAACTTTTAGAGCACCAATATTCCCTTGAAATAGAGTGTTCTATATCAAGGAAAAATGATTTTGGAGGGGTACTTTCTGAAATGGTGTGAGGGATATTTATTCGTACTAGATCCTTTTTACCATTCCAGAGTATATAGGCACATATGAATTTTTTGGATGCCTATGTGTATGTAATTTTAAGGGAGAAAAATTTTCTTGACATAAAAAAAGAATTACCATAAAGGGTACTGTGATATCATGAAGGGAGCATGCCATTCACCCACAAATGAAAATAGTACCTGAAGGACCATGTGGTCATGAAATCACTCACACCATTATGAGGGAACATTGTGACTATGAAGTAACCATGCACTCATAGTATAACCATGAATATGTGGTGTAACCATTTG
This sequence comes from Viscum album, assembly GCA_963277665.1. Lineage (NCBI taxonomy): Eukaryota > Viridiplantae > Streptophyta > Magnoliopsida > Santalales > Viscaceae > Viscum > Viscum album. The sequence goes on along the minus strand of OY728119.1, from coordinate 1,315,871,778 downwards.
ATAAATAAATAAAAATCACATGCAAAGAAACTATGTATACACAAATAACCATACATTGATTAATGAAAAATTACACTATGCTACAAACAAACTCCATCCATGAATTCATTGTTCCAATTTGAAGGAATTTCCCTTTGTGAATGATAGTTTATTGAAATATTTTCTATTATTTATATTTTTATTCTCTATTTAGACTTCAAATATTTCTTGAAATTCTCCACCTGATTTTTGAAGTCTTGAAAAATCCCCCCTAAAATCGAGTCTTAAAATCATGAAAATTAGATTATATTAATGAATATAGATAAACCGAATAGATATTACCGTTTCAATAATGTTGGGAATAACATTATAAACATTCTGTAATATCCCAGGTAAATATGGAATAATACATTTTCATATTTATTAATATTTTTTTAATTAAGTATTAAATTTACTTTAATGGGGTTGCTATGTTCAATGGAGAACCCTCTTTAAATATAGTTTTGGTCACTCTTATATTTTATATTGGACCAAATAAAATTATTATTTATAATCGGGACATCAAAATTTACTTTGTGTACATTTTTGGCATTTTCTGATAATGTTCAATTTTTAATGAATAGTGGAAAATGTTGTATTTCAATTCAAAACCTCATTTTAATATAATTTTTTTATAATGATAGATTATATTTTTAATTGGTTTTAATGTGAAATTAGAATATATTGTTACCATTTAATCCAATGGTGGTCCTTGGAATTTATTTCACTTTGAAATGGAACATAACCAAGTATGAGTCTTTTGATAGATATTGTTTCATAAAAACATGATTTGTTTTGACAACACGAATTAATTATAAAATTAATTAATCAAAATTATATGTTTTTAATTTTGAAAAATAGACATCATTTTTCAATTCAGAATATCAAATATATCATGGGGTGAATTTTTTTATTTTTCTGAAGAACTTAAATTTTTGATGATTAGTGAAACCACTAAGTGGTAGTTAAACAAACTGATTTTTTCGTTTAAATTATTGTTTACCGCTTCTGTTTATTGAATTTTAAAAATCCGACATACATGGTTGTCATTATTAAGTAATATTTGGTTCAATGGGATTAAAATATTTTCTTTGGTGAATAGTAACTTTTGAGTTCTGTTAACCGCGATTAGAGGTAATTTCTGTAATTTAAGATAAAAATTATCATATAAAATTATAAAAATATCTTGACACATGTCATAACCTTATTGGATAGGTAATGTCCAAACAAGATAATCCATGGGTCAATTTGTGGGACCCCAATGATCCACTTGAGTGAGATAATGACATTAATACCTTTTATTTGAAGTAAAAATAAAAATATCACAAACATGTATTGTTTTAGTAAAACAATTATTACATGGGGTTATATAGGATATATTTTTTACTATAAATATTCAATAAAAATTTAAAAATATTTTCTAATTCATGGTAATTGTTTTATAATTTTTTGACATCAAAAAAATTAAATTATTTATGACATAATGATGATGCAGTGTTTACGTCCTTAATGAATGATTTAAATAAATAAGAATAAAATGTTTAAAATAATATCCAAAACTTGTAAAATTCTTATTGGATGATTTTTTAGATCATTTACCACCTCATCCTTGACTTTAATGATTTTTTGAGCTTTACAAACTGAATTTAAATTTATAATAAAATAATAGTTTCATGAGTTTCAAGAGAGCCCCTCCCCTCCCTTAAAAAAAGAACCCACTACCTAGCCATCTCTCACACTTCTCAAGCCCTTTGTCTTGTCCAAATTCTACTAAAATATGCTTCTAATATCTCTCTCTTCATCCTAGAAGCCTTAAATTAGGTATAAAGCTCTTCCAGATACCCTTTTGGTTTAAACCAAAGAGGAGTTACCCGATTTAAAGGTAAAGTCTTCTCTAATGTTCTTTTGTTTTCTTTTTATTCTCCGACCCCATAAACTCTTTTTATTCCATTATTTTGTAACAAAAACTGTATCTTAAATATACTAGGATGTTTTTATAATATGGATTAGATCTACACTAACACACACCTAATACTAATGGCTAAAGAACATACTGTTTATGTGGATGGCGAATTTTTGCCTCACGAAATGATGATTGTTCAATATTCTTTTAAAAACTTTAAAGGTGGCCATTAATATGTCACTATGTTTATATATTATATTTATTATGTTTTTGTTTTCCTTATTCTTCTGTATTTTTCATTTATGGCATACCTTTATGGTTTCCATTATGGGTAAACAGGATAATTTCATTTTAGGAAGTGCGGACTACCGCCCCCTCAATGTGACTTGATTCATTAATGCCATATGTGGGGTGTATAAAGGATGGATTTAATGATATTATATATGATATTATACTGGAATTATAATATAACTTTATATCCTTATGATTCCATTTCATTAGATACGAAATAAAAATGAAAGTAGCATGCATGCGTACGTACGACTTACCGTCTCCATGAATGGTGAATTCCATTTCTTACCTCTAAATGTATTGTAATATTATAAATGTATGTATACAATTGATATATATGATATATATAATATCTACATCATGAAAATAATTCTTGTTATAATGGATATTTTACCACATGAACAACTTGTAATTATAAAGAGTTTTTTTTTGACTCAAGTACCAATGATCATTAAAATGACGTTTTTTACATAAATAATTACATAGTGTTCATAACATGGTAACAAGTGATATATGTAACACCCTGACCCTAGTTACCCAGATTCGGTGCATTATTGCGTAACATTAGCATGATCACAAAGATCAGGTATCGAAAGACCGATTAGTTTAGTATCCTCTAAACACTAGATGAATTCATAAGTTTTATATTACATCATAAAGTAATACAAAACTACAACAAAATCTTGTCTTCATATCCCCTCATATTATCCCTTCCTATCATTCATAAAATACTTCTTCACATCCTATAAAAATTAAAACATTGAAATGGGGGAGCTCAGATGCTCAGTAAGGATAACAATATGTAGCAGAAGCTTTCATAAATAAACATAATCATTTAAGGCAATGTATGAATAAAACAAAATCCTTTTAAACATGAACTTAAACATAATATGGAAAAAATTAAAATGATATTATTCCATTTACTTATTGACATGGATATTCTACTGGTCGAATAATCACATGCAATATCAACAACAACTTTCATAATGTTGGAATGCATAATTCCAGACTATCATAACCATGTAGCCAAGGCCTCATGCCAAGAATACAAATAATATTTTGTCAAGGACTCATTCCAAGACACTAGTTTGTCTCATGAGACCTTCCGATTCATCGAGGAGCTATAGCAGGCTCCACCCTTCACTTATTAAGTTCAATGCATTCCTCATATGAACAGGTTTAAACATATCATAAATCATAACATAATCGTATCACATAAAACATGCATAAAGGTAATATAACATTTCCACATTTCAATCACATGATATCAATACAACACATTGATATAAAAAAACTTTCAAAACCATTTTCAGTACCCAATCAAAATAAAATTAAAACATTGTATTTATTTATCATTTAAAAATGTTCTGGCTTATAGAGGAAGCCGAAACTCAAATAACAGTCACAGCGGTGGAGAGGTCGTTTTCGCCACATACATACTACAAAAAAAAACATTTCATTTTGTAATTTAGTAAAATTCTTCGTATAAAAAGATTCCATTTGAATAAATGTAAAAGTCAAAGGGGTTTATACACTATATAAAAGAAATTTGTGTATAAAACAAAATATGCCTCAATGAATGGAGATTAAGAAGAAGTCCCTTACAAAGATTATTTTTTTAAATAAAATAGATCTATTATGTGTATTCACTATAATTACACATAAAGAAAGTAATAATACAAGATAGAACATAATAATATCATGGCATAATTTGAAAGTAGTAGATTAACCCAACGAACAGAAATTGGGTTAAGAAGATCCCTTACCTCGTGTCCGACATGACACGATCGTTCTTTAATCTCCGGAATAATAAACTAGAGTTAATCTCTATTTTCATAAGAACCTTTTTCATGTTCATTATTTAATTTATATCACCTATTACCATGTTATCAACATTATGTAATTATTTAAGTTAATAACGGTCATTTTTTCGATCATAGGTACTTGAGTCAAAAAGAAACTTCTTATAATTGCACATTCTTCATGTGGTGAAATATCCATTATATCCAAAATTATATTCATGATGTATATATCATAAATATCATAAATATCTAGTATATGCATGAATTTATAATATTACATAACATTTAGAGGTAAGAAATGAAATGCACCGTTCATGGAGACTGTAAGCCGTACGTACGCATGAACGCTTTTTTTCATTTATATTTAATATTTAATGGAATTAAATCATAATGATATAAAGGTATAATATAATTACAGTATAATATAATGTATAATACCATTTACTACATCCTTTATATATCCCACATATGGCATTAACGATGCAAATCACATTGAGGGGGTGGTAGTCCACACTTCCTAAAATGAAATTATCGCGTTTACCCATAATGGAAATCATAAAGGAATTCCATAAATGAAAAATACAGAATCATAAGGAAAACAAAAACATAATATATATCATATATAAAAATAGTGTCATAATATTTTCCACCATGAGAGGTGTTAAAAGAAGATTGAACAATCATCGTTTCGTGAGGCAGTAATTCGCCACCCACAGAAACAGTGTGTTCTTTTACCATTAGACAAAGGTGTGTGTAAGTGTTAATAAAATCCATCTCATAACAACATCCTATTATATTAAAGATATTGGTGTTGTTACAATATAAAGTAATAAAAAGATTTTAAGGGGTTGGGGAAGAAATATAAAACAAAATAACACAAGAGAAGACATTACCTTAAAATCGGGTAACTCTTTTTTATTTGAGCCAAAGGCTTCATTAGGAAGACTTCTGACCAAATTGAGGCCTCTAGGAGTAATAGAGGCAAGTTGGGATAGTATTAGATAAGATTTTGGCTGATCCAAATGGCTTTCATGGTGTGAATAAGGTGGTAGAGGTGAGGGCCTTTTATAAGAAGAGAGGAGGGGCACTCTTGGAAACTGATGAAATGTTACATTATTATGAAGTGATTTTCGGATTCTAAAGGTCCCACAGTGAAATATTTCTAGGATAATGTGATAACGGTTCGAAATATTCTCATTAAATAGGTTTTTGTAATGTGTAAGCCTTAGATTTTACATTATCATTTCATTTTATTTAAAATGTTAATTAATTAGGTAATCGCGACATCATCATTGTGTCATAAACAATTTAATTTATCTAATGTATAAAAATTATAAAAAAATTACCATGATGTAGTAAATTTTTTATCTTTCCACTGAATATTTATATTAAAATATTTATGATATATAAACCCATGTAATAATTGTTTTATTAAAACAAATCATGCTTGTGACAATTTTATTTTTACTTTAAATAAAAAGTTATTAATGTCATTTTCTTACCCAAGTGACTCCAGGGGGTCCCAAAGTTAACCCATGGATATTTTTGGTCATACATTACTCATAAAATAAGTGTAGGACAAGTGTAAAAGTAATTTCATATTTTTATAATATCAGTTTTACCTTAAATTTCACTAATTACCTTTAATCGCGTTGAATTAAACATAAAAGTTACTATTCACAAAAAAAATTATTTTAATCCCATTGAACCACATTTTAAATCATAATGAAAACCTTATTTGTCAGATTTTTGAAAATCAAATCACAGAAGTGGTAATGTTTCATTTAAATGAAAAATTGGTTTTTGAACTACCACTTAGTGGTTCCACTATTCATAAAAAATGATGTTTTTCAGAACAGTGCTGAAGTTTCACCCTAAGATATAATTGATATTCCAAATTAATAAATTATGTCTATTTTAAAGAATTCCAAACATATATGTTTCATTAATTAATTTTATAATTAATTACCACTGTCACAACAAATAGCGTGTTTTTAAGAAACAATATATATCAAAAGATTGACAATTGTTTATGTCCAATTTCAAAGTGAAATTAATTCTAATGACCACCATTGGATAAAATGGTAAAAATATATTCTAATTATACATCAAAACCACTCAAAAGTATAATTTATCACTATAAATTATTTTGATTTACAAATTTGTTTTTAAATATTTTTCAATATTCATAAAAAATTGGAAGTTCTCAGAAAAATATGAAAAATTCACCATAGGCTAATTTTGATATTCCAAATCCAAAAATGAAGTCCATTTTGAAATATAATATATATATAATTTCATAAATTGGGAATTACTTTTCATAATGGCTATTTTGATTATTCGGGGTGTGTTAGAATCTCAAACTTGTGTACAATGCAAGCAATTGCATTATTGAAAGGGAAGCGTATCAGGAAAGCTCGGGGTGTTACATTATCCCCTCCTTCAATAAATTACGTACTCGCAAATTGAAATTTTTTCATTGAAAATAAAAGGTTGAAAATAGAAAATACCTTTGTGGAAAACCCAATTCGGAAATAAGGTTAATAAAATTTAGCCTGAATAAGAGGGAAAGGGAAATGAAGAAGTCACCACCAAATTATGATCTCTATAAGGAGAACATTGGTGGAAATTAGAGACATATAATTTGTGTAAAAACGTAAATATCTGTACGGAGTGATTGAGGTCATCAATCACAAACAAGTGTAATATTGAGGGCCTCAAAGCCTTGAATCTATGTTGATTTAAAATATTATCAGTTCAACAAGACATAAGGTATTAGGATAACAAATTTTTTGTTTTAATATCCCATTACTAAAGTTTAAGAATTAATATATTCATAGAATAAGAGATAGGTATATATATATATTTATGCTTGACAAGTAGAGTTTCAACCTTCAACTAATTTCTACCACAAACTCATCCTTCACTCAAAAATATAATAGAACTCAAAAATCATATATTTATCTTAATCGTACAAGGTTCAAAATATTAAAACATACAATTTACCTTTGGAAAACTATTTTGTAATTAATAGAGACTTCATGTAGGCTAGTGGTAGGAAATAAAGGCATGTCGCACTATGGTTGTGGGTTCAATTCCTACATCTTTGTCCGACGCGACGGCTTATCCCCCGACCTATAGGTTGTCCTTTTCCTAAAACTATAGTATTATAATATTCCAAAAATAATCATTTGAAATGTTTTAACCTTAAACAATACTATCCAAAGTTCAACATAATCCATTCCAACCATTATAGTAATCCAAAATACCTCTGTCCAGACGTTTTCTAAAAGGTATCTAAATTCCAAAATCAGTTGTATCATTAGATTCCTAAAACAAAGTAAAGTTTCTCTTATTGTCACATTCTAAAAATTTGATTACCTTCATCATATTAAAACCTTAATGAAAACAACAAGTACTTTTGTATAATCCTTATATATCACATTATTCTTATAACCAGAATATAATCATTGATTCCAAAAAACACAAATATATTAATTATTGAACTTCATATGTAGAAACAACATAAGCTTGGCCATGAACCCTTGGAATTTTCTGAGATAAGTTTCCTTGGAACTTAGTATATTCATTTTCATAATGCCCCATTTCTCTACAATTTTAGCATTAAACATTGATAGCCTCTTTCTTTCCCTTGCAATCATGAGCCTGGTGACCTTTTTATCCATATTTATAACACACTCCCATTCCTTTTAGGCAAGTACCACGGTGATTCTTCCCACAATTATCGCATAATGGAAAATCATTCTTTCCAATTTTCCCTTTATCTGTCTCTTGTTCCACCGTTCTCTTCTTCTCTTACTTTACTTTATTGTCATAAGATTTATAGAAATCATTTTCTATCTTGATAGCACACGAGACTATATCGTTGTATGTGGAGAATGATTGTTATACTAATGCTCGACAGAGAAATGGTTTTAACCCATCAAAGAAACAATCAATCTTACTTCTTGGGTTACATATATAATCTGCAGCATGCCTCGCTAACCTTGTAAAGTTAGACTCATACTTTACGACATTATCATCCTCCTTTTGTCTCAGACTCAGAAATTTCCTTTCCATGTATGATCTATGGTGGCGAGGGAAGTATTTTTCTAAGAAAATATCATTGAACCCCCTCAATTTTATATTATATATTTCTACATCTTCTTTCGTGTTTTGAATCCGTTACCAACGTTGATCGGAATCTCTAGTGAGCCGGTAAACTTCTATGACAACCTTCTCCATTTCACTACTCCCCAAGGTGTGGAATATTTTCACTAAGGGGTTTATCCATTGCTCAGATATTAATGGATTTTTACCCCCATTAAATGTTGGTAGTTGTTGTCTCATGAAGAGGTATAACATTGATCCTCCATGTTACATATCAGGGTGTTCCATACGAGTATGGTTATTATTTAAAACCCAAGTGAGTTGTCCCAGTATGGTGATAAGTTGATCAGCACTAGTTGTATCTCCAGCTCCATTATAATTATCGTGATCAGGAGGACAATCCCTACATGGAGTGAGTTTATTGATATGATTTCCATTCCTCCCACTAGGCGCCATTTCTAAACAATGGCATAAACTAGATTAGTTTATAAATAAAATTACATAATTCCATACAAGTAAAATACCTAACATAAGTTGATCTATAATCATAAAAAAAATTGAGAGAAGTATATACTCATAAACCCTTCATAGTGGTTTGTAATGAAAATGAGAATTATTCTAAGCATTTCCATTGAGAGTGTCGTAACCAAGAGTGCAGCAAGCCCCCTTATCGTGCACCAGTTCTCATTCGAGTCTAGCTCAAAGCGGTGTTTTCAGGTTTTACCCCTAGGTAAATCTGTGCCAGAGCAGCCGCTACCTACTCGTATCCAGACAGGGATGTATTGCTCGGAAAACTCACAAAATCTCTACAACAACAAAATTCTAGGAAGTTCTTCTATACTAATCCTCAAAGTCTATCTTATGGATATGTGCTCTAATCAGAGTTTTTCTAAATCTAGCATCCAAGGTTAGTAATAAACTACCTATGATACCAACTGTAACACCCCGACCCCAGTTACCCATAGTCGGTGAATTATTGCATAACATTGGCATGATCACAATGATCAAGTCTCGAATGACCGATTAGTTTAGTAGCCTTGAATCACTAGATACATTCATAAGTTTTACATTACATCATAATGTAATACAAAACTACAACAAAATCTTGTCTTCATATCCCCTTATATTATCTCTTCTGGTCATTCATATAATACTTCTTCACATCCTGGAAAAATTAAAACATTGAAAGGGTTGAGCTCAGATGCTCAGTAAGGATAACAATATATAGCGGAAGCTTTCATTAATAAACATAAACATTTAAGGCAATGTATGACTAAAACAAAAGCATTTTAAACTTGAACTTAAACATAATATAGAAAAAGTAAAATGAGATAATCCATTTATTTATTCATATGGATATTCTACTGGTCGAATAATCACATGCAATATAAACAACCACTTTAATAATGATGGAACGCATAATTCCAGACTATCATAACCACGTAGCCAAGGCCTCGTGCCAAGACTACAAATAAGATTTTGTCATGGCCTCATTCCAAGACCCTAGTATGTCTCATGAGACCTGTCGATGCATCGATGAGCTATAGTGGGCTCCACCTATCACTTATTAAGTCCAATGCATTCCTCATATTAACAGGTTTAAACATATCAAAACACATAACATAATCGTATCACATAAAACATGCATAAAGGAAACAAAACATTTATATATTTAAATCAAAAGATATCAATACAACACATTGATATAAAAAAACACTTCCAAAACCATTTTCAATAACAAAATAAAAGAAAATTAAAATATTGTATTTATTTTCCATTTAAAAAAAGTTATGGCTTGGAGAGGAAGCCGAAACTCAAATAACGGTCACGGTGGCGGAGAAGTTGGTGTCGCCACATACGTACGACAAAAAAACATTCCCTTTTGTCATTTAGTAATACTATTCATATATTCCTTTTGAATAAACGTAAATGTCAAAGGGGTTTATACACTGTATAAAAGAAATTTGTGTATAAAACAAGATACGCCTCAATGAATGGAGATTGAGACGAAGTCCCTTAAAAAGATTATTTTTTTAAATAAAATAGATCTATTATGTGTATTCCCTATAAGTACACATAAATAAAGTAAGAATAGAAGATAGGACATAATAATATCATGGCATAATTTGAAATTATGGGATTATCCCAAATAACCGAAATTGGGTTAAGAAGTTCCCTTACCTCGTGTCCGACTTGACACGATCGTTAATTAATCTCCTGAATAATAAACTAGGGTTAATCTCTATTTCCATAAAAACATTTTTCATGATCATTATTTCTTTTATATCAACTACTACCACTTTATGAGCATTATGTAATTATTTAATTTCATAACGGCCTTTTTGTCGATCTTAGGTACTTGAGTCAAAAATAAACTTCTTATGATTACACGTTGTTCATGTGGTGAAATATCCATTATATCCAGAATAATATTCATGATGTAGATATCATATATATCATATATATCCAGTATTTAAATTCATATATAATATTACATAACATTTAGAGGTAATAAATGAAATGCACCGTTCATGGAGACGATAAGCCATACATACGCATGTACGCTACATTCATTTCTATTTCATATTTAATGGAGTGAAATCATAATGATATAAAGGTATAATATAATTCCAGTATAATATAATGTATAATTCCATTTACTCCTTCCTTTATACATCCCACATATTCCATTAACTATTCAAATCACTTTGAGGGGGCGGTAGTCCGCACTTCTTAAAATGAAATTATCGCATTTACCCCTAATGGAAATCATAAAGGTATGCCATAAATGAGAAATACATAATCATAAGGAATAAAAACATAATATATATCATATATAAAAATATTTTCATCATAATGGCCACCATGAGAGGTGTTAAAAGAAGATTGAACAATCATCGTTTCGTGAGGCAGTAATTCGCCACCCACAAAAACAATGTGTTATTTAACCATTAGACGAAGGTGTGTGTATGTTTAAATAAAATAATTTCATAAAAACATCCTAGTATATTTATGATACTGGGTTTGTTAAAAAATAATGGAAAAAAAGTGTTTAAGGGGTTGAAGAAGAAAAATAAAAAAAATAACATAAGAGAAGACATTACCTTAAAATCGGCTAACTCTTTTTGGTTTGATCCAAAGGCTTCCTTGGGAATACTTCTTCCCAAATTGAGGCTCATAGGAGTAAGAGAGGGAAGTTGGGAGAGTATTAGGGCAGTGTTTGGGCAAGACAAATGGCATTGATGGTGTGAATAAGGTGGTAGAGGTGGGGGCCTTTTATAACAGGAGAGAAGGGGCACTCTGGGAAACTCATGAAATCTTACATTATTATGAAGTGCGATTCAGATTCTAAAGGTCCCGAAATGATATATTTATACTCTATGGTTATAAGGTATCGAAATATTCTCATACAATAGGATTTTGACAAGTTTAAGCCTTGGAGTTTACATTATATTTTCATATTATTTAAATCGTTAATTAATGAGGAAATCGTTGCATCATCATTGTGTCATAAAAAAATTAATTTATTTAATGACTAAAAATTATGAAAAAATTACCTTGATGTAGGAAATTATTTTAGATTTCCAATAAATATTTATAGTAAAACAGTTAACCTATATAACCCCATGTAATAATTGTTTTATTAAAACAACATATGTTTGTGACAATTTTATTTTTACATTAAATAAAAAGTTATTAATGTCATTTTCTTACCCAAGTGACTCCATGGGGTACCCAAGTTGACCCATGGATTGTATTGGTCGTCCATGACTCATAAACTAAGTGTAGGACAACTGTAAAAGTAATTTCATATTTTTATAATATCATTTTTACATTAAATTTCACTAATTACCTTTATTCGCGATTAATTAAACTTAAAAGTAACTATTCACCGAAAAATTATTTTAATCCCATTGAACCAAATTATAATTCCTAATTACAACCATGTATGTCATATTTCTAAAAATCAAATCACAGAAGTTGAAATCATTCAATTAAATGAAAAATCATTTTTTAACTACCACTTAGTGGTTTCACTCTTCATAAAAAATTGATGTTTTTCCGAACAATGCCAAAATTTCACCCAAAGCTATAATTGATATTCCGAATTAAAAAATTATTTCTATTTTACAAAATTACAACCTTATAAGTTTCATTAATTAATTTTATAATTAATTCCCACTGTCACAACAAATAGCGTGTTTTTAAGAAACAATATATATCAAAAGATTGACAACTGCTTATGTCCAATTTCAAAATGAAATTAATTTTAATGACCACCATTGGATAAAATGGTAAAAATATACTCTAATTATAATTTAAAACCACTCAATAGTATAATTCATCACTATAATTTATTTTTATTAAAAAAGTTGTTTTTAGGTATTTTTCACTATTCATAAAAAATTGGATGTTCTCAGAAAAATACCAAAAATTAAACATAGGAAAATTTCGATATTCCAAATCCAAAAATGAAGTCCATATTGAAATATAAAATATATATAATTTCAAAAAGTGGGTATTAATATTCATAATGGCTATTTTGATTAGTCGCGGTGTGTTAGAATCTCGAAATTGTGTACAATGCAAGCTTTTGCATTATTGAAGGGGAAGCGTATCGTGGAAGATGATGGTGTTACAATATAAAAGGAATAATGAACATGAAAAAGGTTCTTCAGCAAGTAGAAATTAATTCTTGTTTCTTATTCAGGATATTAAAGAACGATATAGTCAAGTCGGAAACAACGTAAGGGACTTCGTCTCAATCTCCTTCCACTGGGGCATATTTTGTTTCATACACTACTTTCTTGTATACAGTGTATAAACCCATTTTTACTTTTACTTTTATTCAAAATCAATATTTTTATACGATGTATTTTACTAAATGAAAAAATGAATGTTTTTGTCTTACGTATGTGGCAACAACAACTTCTCCGCCGCCATGACCATTATTTGAGTTTCAACTTCCTCTACAAGCCATAAATATTTTTTATTAAAAAATAAATACAATGTTTTTCTTTTCTATTATATTGGTATTGATAATGGTTATGATAATGTTTTATATCAATGTTTTGTATTGAAATATTGTGATTGAAATGTGGAAATGCTATGTTTCCTTTATGCATGTTTTATATGGTACGATTATGTTATGGTTCTTGGGAATTGTTTATGAAGATGGGTGGTTATCTGATAATCTAAGGGCGGGTGAGCCCGATATAGCTCTCTGATGCATTGGGTAACGTGAAGGGGTTAAACACTAAGGTTTTTTCGAAGAGATTTAGGGAATATACTGTGATGGGTATTCCAAAAGTAACCATGAGGGTTACTCCATACATTAAATTGTTATGAATGCCTCACGTTACCTTTATGCCTTATGATTTCAATGATTTATTCATGATTTGATGAGGTATGTTAAAGTGCTTACGTTTTATGAGTAATGTATGATATCATTGATTCTTATGTATACATGGACTAATGTTTTCATTTCATATTTTTATATACCTTACTGAGATTTTTATGCTCATCCCACGTTTTTGAAATGTTTTTCACAGGTCAAGGGAAAAGTACACGATGTGTTAATAGTGTTGAGGAAGTGTCATGAAAGAATCCATGTTTTATTTTAAATTTGTCTCATTTGATTGGAAAAATGAATACTCTCTTTTATGTAACCACCTTGTTTAAATATGGAATGTAATGCAGGATTTATGATATAATTGTCTAAAACTCCAAACCTGAAAAGATCCTCAATGTGAATTCTTGAAATAACTCAAGATTAAGTAATGTTTAAGGCTGGGGTATTATACATTCCATGTCCCCATTATGGAATATTTAAATGACCACAAATAATCTCTTTTGTGGATGAATCCTTTTTTCAAGAAGCTAATTTAAAAAAAACCTTCATGATTTGTTGACCTCATGATTGGTTCTACCCATGTACTATCACATTTTAGGAATATACTATTCTAATATGATCTTGAGGTAACCCCATATTATTTTTTTCGAGGAATTATCTTCATGAAATTTTTATTTGAGAAAAATCATTTACATAAATTCAATTCAGCTTTGTGAGTGAAACATGATCTCATACTAGTTATGAAAAATTATTTTCATTATCATTTTTCATATTTCTTCTTCTTTCTATAACATGAAGTATAAATATAATATTTTATTAAGGAAATTGATATCCAAGAAATCTATTCGGGTCACCAGTGGGTGGAACACCATAATCATTCATAGTGATGAAGATGACCAATGATAGTGTGTAAGTGAAAATCATTCATTAGCCTCAAAACTAATGGACGTTATAAGGCCCCAGTCTTAAACCTTACTTAATACTGAACTAAATGAATAATTCACATTGAGTATCTTTTCAGGTTTAGAGTTTTAGAGAATTAGATCATAAAACATGTATTACATTCCACATTTAAGAAAAGTGGTTACATAAAAGATAGTATTCATTTTTCCCATCAAGGGAATCATATTTAAAATAAAACATGGATTCTTTCATGACACTTCCTTGACACTATCATCCTATCATATACCTTTGCCTTGACCTGTGAAAAACATTTCAAAAACATGGGATGAGCATAAAAATCTCAGTAAGGGTAATAAAAATATGTAAAGTAAACATGAGTTCATATATACATAAGAATGAAATCATAATTTACCCATTAAACATAGGCACATTAACATACCTCATCAAATCATGAATAAATCATAGATATCACAGTATAGAAAGGTAACTTGAGATATTAATAACATTCTTACATAGAGAGTCACCCTCTTGGTTACGTTTGGAATACCCATCACAGTATATTCCCTAAATATCTTCGGATAAACCTTAACGTTTCACTCCTTCTCGTTACCCAATGCATTGGAGAGCTATATCGGGCATACCGGCCCTTAGATTATCACGGAACCACCCATCTTCATAATAATGCCCAAGAACCACACATAATTGTATCACATAAAACATGCATAAAGGAAACATAAAATTTCCACCTTTAAATCACAAGATATCAGTACAACACATTGATATAAAAAAATTATGAAAACCATTTTCAATACCAAAATAAAATAAAAGTAAAACCTGGTATTTATTTTTCTTTTAAAAAAAGTATGTCTTGTAGAGGACACCGAAACTCAAATAATGGTCACGACGGTGGAGAAGTCGTTGTCGCTGCATACGTACGAAAAAAAGCATTCCCTTTTTTCATTTAGTGAACGCTTCGTATAAAACAGTTTCCTTTTGAATAAAAATAAAAGTCAAAAGGGGTTTATACACATTATAAATGAAGGTTATGTATAAAACAAAATATGCCTCAATAAAAAGAGATTGAGACGAAGTCCCATACCTCGTATCTGATTTGACGTGATCGTTCCTTAATCTCCTTAATAATAAAAATGAGTTAACTTCTACTTTCATAAAAACCTTTTTCAAGTTCATTATTCCTTTTATGTCACATATTACCATGTCATGAACACTATGTAATTATATTAGTTAATAACGGTCATTTTAACAATCATTGGTACTTGAGTCAAAATATGCTCTTTATAATTACAATTTGTTCATGTATCCATTATATACAGAGTTATAATCTTGATGTATATATAATATATATCATATATATCCATTATATATATGTATTTATAAGATTACACAACGTTTAGAGGTAAGAAATGAAATGCACCGTTCATGGAGACGGTAAGACGTACGTACGCATGAATGCTACTTTCATTTCTATTTCATATTTTATGGAATTAAAACATAATGATACATAATTGTACTTTAATTCCAGTATAGTATCATATATAATATCATTAAATATATCCTTTATACGTACCACATATGGTATTAACGAATCAAATCACGTTGAGGGGGCGGTAGTCTACACTTCCTAAAATGAAGATATCGTGTTTACTCATAATGGTAAACATAAATATATCCCATAAATGATAAACACATAATCTTAAGTAAAACATAAATATATTATATATAATATATAAATATAGTGACATCTTAATTTCCACCTTTGAAGGTGATATATGAGTGTTGATCAATCATCGTTTCGTGAGGCAGAAATTCGCCATCCACCGAAACAGTATGTTCTTTAACCATTAGATGTAGGTGTGTGTAAGTGTATCTCGAATCCTTCTTATAAAAACATCCTAGTATATGGAAGATACTGTTGTTGTTACAAAATAAATGAATAAAAATAGTTTAGGGGGTTGGAGAAGCAAAATAAAACATAAGAACACAAGAGAAGACACTACCTTTAAATTGGGTAACTCTTTTTGATTTGAGATCAAAGGCTTTCTTGGGAGAACATCTGCCAAAAGTGAGGCTTCTAAGAGTTAGATAGGTATTTGGATAGACCAAATGGTAAGGGGTTGGACTAGAAAAAGGCTTTGGAAGTGTGGGTAAGGTGGTAGTGGTGGGGGCCTTTTATAAGAGGAGATGAGGGGCACTCTTGGAAAGTAAAGAAATGATACTTTATTTTAAAAAGATATTTGGATTTAAAAGGCCCCACATTGAAATAATTAGCGTATAAGGTGATAAGAGTTCGAAATATCCCCATCCAATAGGTTTTTGACATGTGTAGGTCTTAGATTTTACATTATCTTTTCATTTTATTTAAATCGTTAAATAATGTGGTAATCGCTGCATCATCATGGTGTCATAAATAATTTAATTTATATAATGTCTAAAAATAATAAACAAAATAATATGATGTAGTAAATCTTTTTATCTTTCCAATTAATATTTATAGTAATACGTTTGACTGGTATAACCCCATTTAAAAAGTGTTTTAGTAAAACAACTCATGTTTGTGTCATTTTTACTTTTACATTAAATAAAAAGCATTAATGTCTTTATCTTACCCAAGTGGCTCCATGGGGTCCCAAAAATCAACCCATGGGTTTTCTTGGTCGGCCATGACACATACAATAATGGTAGGACATGTGTCTAGGTCATTTAATATTATTAAATCAATATTTTTACCTTAAACTACACTAATTACCTCTAATCGCGATTAAAAATTAAAAGTTACTATTCCCCAAAAAATTATTTTAATCCCATTGAACCAAATTTTACTTCTTAATGACAACCATGTATGTCGTATTTTTGAAATTCAAACCACATAGGTGGTAAAATTTAATTTAAACGAAAAATCAATTTTTATAATTACCACTTAGTGGTGTCACTATTCATCAAAAATTGAAGTTTTCTAGCAAAAAACCAAAACTTCACCGTAAGCTATATTTGATATTCCGAATTCAAAAATGATGTCTACTTTACAAAAGTCAAAAAATATAAGTTTCATTAATTAATTTAATAATTAATTCCCGCTGTCAGAGTAAATAGAGTGTTTTTATGAAATAATAAGTATCAAAAAAGTGACACTAGTTTAAGTCCAATTTCAAAGTGAAATTAATTCCAAAAACCACTATTGGATTAAATGGTAAAAATATATTCTAATTTAACATTAAATCCAATTCAAAAGATAATCTAATAATATGAAAAAATAGATTAAAAAGAGGTTTTGAATTAAAATACAACATTTTTAACTATTCATTAAAAAATTGAACATTATCCGAAATACTACCAGAAATTTATCCAAAGTAAATTTCAATGTCCCAATCATAAATAATAAGTTTATTTTGACAAATATAGCTTATAAAATTTTCAAAAGATAGATTTAAAAATGGTTTTCCATCAAAAGGAAGTAAAATAATCTTTTAAAAATATTAGTGTATTCTATGCTTAAGATTGGATTTATTCTTATTTTAAGCCTCTAAAACACTATATAATTCATTAATAGACATAGATAAAAATATATATTATTCATTACTTAATTGGGATGTTACATCCTTCCCCCTTTTAGAAAATTTCATCCCTGTAATTTATTTACTTATCAAATAAGTGGGGGGATTTATCCCTCATTGCATTTTCAGATTCCCATGTTGCCTCTTCAAACATGTGGTTTTTTCACAAAACCTTTACCTGATGAATCACCTTATTCTGTAACACTTGCTTCCTGTGGTCAAGAATCTAGACCGGTTGTTCCTCATAAGATAGGTTCTCTTCCAACAGAATTATCTCTGGACTCAAAACATGAGATGGATCTGGCATGTACATCCTTAACACTGAAACATGAAAAACATTGTGTACCTAAGATAAACTAGGAGGTAAAGCCTCTCGGTAAGAAACTGATCCAACTCTCTCCAGAATTTCATATGGTCCAATGAACCTTGGACTCAGCTTTCCTTTCTTACCAAATTGCATCATACTTTTCCATGGTGATACTTTGAGAAAAACATGATCACCTACCTCAAAAGAGAGATCCTTCCTCCTATTGTCCGCATAACTCTTCTGACTTCTCTGAGATATTCTCATGTGTTTCTGTATCAGCTGAACTTTTTCTACCAACTCTTCTACCAATTCTGGTCCCATCAAATTCCTTTCACCCACTTCATCCCAGAAATCTGGAGTTCGACACCGCTTCCCATATAATTCCGGAAATGGTTCCATCTGAATACTGGAAAGAAAACTATTATTATAAGAAAATTCAACAAAAGAATAATGTTGGTCCCAACTTCCCTAATAATCCATCTAATAACCACGTAGCATATCCTCCAAAGTCTGGATCGTTTGTTCTGACTGCCCATCTGATTGAGGATGAAAAGCTGTACTAAAATTTAATTTAGTACCCAACGACTTTTGAAGGCCTTTCCAAAAGTTAGAAGTGAACCTAGGATCACAGTCAGATACAATATAGAGAGGAACTCCATGTAACCTGACTATATCTTTAAAATACAAACGGGAAAGCTAATCTCGGGAAAAATTATCTCGTAGAGAAAGGAAATGATAAGATTTAGTCAAGCGATCAACAATAACCCAGATTGCATTATTACCTCGGGGTGTCTTAGGCAATCCCACAACAAAGTCCATGGATATATTCTCATATTTCCACTTTGGAACTGGTAAAGGATGAAGCATCCCTTTTGGTAACTGCCGCTCTACGTTAACCTACTGACAAGTCAAACACTTCATAGTAAAATCAGCAATATCTCCTTTCATTCCATCCCACCAGTAATACTCTCGCAGATCTCTGTACATCTTAGTACTGCCAGGATAAATAGAAAATGGGGAACTATGAGCCTCACATAACAACTCATTCTTCAAATATGAATCACCAGACACACATAATCTCTTCCCAAACATCAAAACACAATCATTATCAATTTTGAATTCAGGAAAATTACCCTTCTAAACCAGCTATACCTTTTTCTGCAACTCACTATCTTGCTTATGTGCTTGCTTGATTCAGTCTGATAGAGAAGATTTCACTTATACCTGAAACCAAACAGAAGGTAATCCTGCACAATCAACTTCTATGCCAAAGTTCATCAAATCCTTAACCAAAGGATCATGTTCCAAACACAACATTGTTAATGAATCATTACTTTTTCGAATCAAAGCATCAACCACTTTATATTCTTTTCTCGGATGGTAATGAATTGTACAATCATAATCCTTGATTAATTTTAGCCATCTCCTCTGTCTCATGTTCAATTATTTCTAAGTGAATATATAATTTAAACTTTTGTGATCGGTATATATTTCACACTTTACTCCATAAAAATGATGCCTCCAAATTTTTAAAGCGAAAAAAACAGCAGCTACTTCCAAATCATGTGTAGGATAATTTGACTCATGAGTTTTCAACTGTCATGGAGCATAAGCAATTACCTGATCATTCTACATTAAGACGCAACCAATTCCTTTCAATGAAGCATCACTGTAAATAACAAACTCCCCATTCATGGAAGGTAGTGCCAAAACTGGAGCATTCACCAATATTCTTTTCAGTTCCTAAAATCAATCATCACATTATTTTGTCCAGAAAAACTTAACACCCTTCCGGGTTAACTTCGTCATTGGACTAGATAACTGTGAAAAATTTCTAACAAACCTTTGGTAATAGCCTGCCAAACCAAGGAAGCTACGAATCTTAGTTACATTTTTGGGTCTTGGCCAATCATCAACAACCTTTGTTTTTGCAGGATCAACAGTTATCCCATCTTTAGACAATATGACCAAGGAAATAAATTTGTTGCAACCAAAACTCACACCTGCTGAATTTCCCATACAATTTATTTTCATTCAAGGTTTGAAAAATAACCCTTAAATTTCTTTCATTCTCTTCTTCACTTTTATAAAACACCAAAATATCATCAATGAAAACAACCAAAAACTTATCCAAGAACTCATGGAAAATTCTATTCATTATGTCCATGAATACAGCATGTGCATTGGTCAGCCCAAAAGGCATTACTACAAATTCATAATGGCCATATCTTGTATAAAACGCAGTCTTCGGAACATCTGCTTCCTTTACCTTCAGCTGATGGTACCCCGATCTCAGGTCAATATTTGAAAAATACTGAGCTCCCTGGAGCTGATAAAAAAAATCATCGATATGAGGGAAAAGATATTTGTTCTTAATAGTGATGTTATTCAAGGCTCTATAATCAATGAAAAGTCTCATAGAACTATCTTTCTTTTTGAAAAATAAAATAGTAGCACCCCATGGTGATGTTCTTGGTCGAATGAAACCATTCTCTAATAAATCTTGCAATTTCTCCTTCAACTCTAAAAGTTCAATTTGAGCCATTCGATAAGGGGGTTTTGAAATTGGTTTATCATCAGGAACAAAAGTCAACAGTAAAATCAACTTCTCGATCTGGTATTATTCCAGGAAACTAATCAGGAAAAACATCATGATACTCATTTACCACTGGAACATCATTAATCTGGACAGTTCCCTTGTTTTCAATAATATGTGAAAGGTAAAATTCATTTCCATCTTTTACAAGTTTCTCAGCCTCTTGATATGTTATCAATAGTAAAGGTTCATTCTTATACACAAACTGAATGTCTTCTAAAGATAAAATTCTTTAGCTCTACAATCAATCTTAACATGGTAAATAGAGAGCTAATCAATACCCAGGATAACATCAAACACTACTAGAGGTAAAACAATAAGGTTCACAAGTAGGTTCTTTCCACAGATAAGGATAGGTAGATTCTTATAAATTCTTTTTGCCTCAACATTTCCCCCAGGTGTTTTAACCACAATATTATGAGTCATTTCTTGAGATGTTATTCCCATTTTACTAGAAAATGTTTCAGAGATGAAATAATGTGTAGACCCCGAATCAAACAACACAGTGGCATAATCTGATAAAACAAACAAAGTACCTGATACAACTTCATTTGATGGCCTGACATCTGCTAAAATAGTAGAAAAGGATTTCACCACCCCTTTCTGCTTGTAGTATAACTACATCCCATTGCTCAAGCTCATTTTCGGACACTCGTTTACATAGTGACCCATCTCATTGCACTTAAAACATTTCACTAACTATAAATCAAATTTAGTCTTACCATCACCCTGATCTTTTTCAGTGCAATCACGAGCCTTTTGTTCCATCTTACCACATCGATAGCACTTTCTAGAATTCAGAAGACATTCCCCAATATGCTATTTCCCCCATTTATCACAAACTGGAAACTGAGTTTTCTTACCATCAGTCATTTTTGAAGAATTCTTCCCTTTCTCCCGCCACCTCGATCTCTTCTTCTACTGGTTTTTATAGAACACCTGATCACCAGAAAACTCCATTTCCACCTTCTCAGCACGTCAAACAAGATTTTCATTACTTTTGAACTCACGAGAAGCTAAATCCCTTCGATATTTTGGCTTTAATCCTGAGTAAAAACGATTGATTTTACTATCAAGGTCTCAGATAAAATTTGGAGCATACCTTGCCAATCGAGTGAACCTTTTTCATAGGCACCCACTGATTCCTCCTCTTGCCTCAATTCCAAGAATTGTTTTTCCATCCTAAGTCGAACAGCCTTAGAAAAATACTTCTCAAGAAACATAACTTTAAATTCATCCCAGTCGAGAGTATCAATCTCATCAGCGTCCTTAATATTTCTAACCATCGGCCACCACTGATCTGCTTCACCCTCTATATGGTAAATAGCAAGACTAACCTTTTGATTGTCTGAACACACCAAGACATCGAAAATCCTCTCTAGTGAATTAATCCACCCTTCAGTTATCACAGGGTCAGATGATCCTCTAAATGATGGAATATGTTGCCTCGTGAAATGATCCACCACAGACATGTTCCTCTGCGGTTGATCTGGCTGATCTCGTGCATGGATACCACCACCAATTATCGCTTGATTCAACTGCGCCATTACTACAACGAACTATTCAGTTCCAATTCCGACCATCTCAGGATGATGATTCAGAAGGTTATTTCCTTCTGTATTCCTTCCTAGCACTGCCTCCTTGTTTCCTCTGCGGAAAACCATTCTGAAAAAACATGTCTTAGATGAAGCAACATGGTAATCTTAAAGTGTTATATCATTTCAATCTGACCATAAAAAAATATTTTTGGATAATCATTTAATATAATTCTAACTCTTAATGTTATCTAAACCGACCTCTGATACCAACTATAAGGCCTCAGCCTTAAACCTTACTTAATACTGCATTAAATGAATAATTCACATTGAGGATCTTTTCAGGTTTAGAGTTTTAGAAAATTAGATCATAAAACATGTATTACATTCCACATTTAAGCAAAGTGGTTACATAAAAGATAGTATTCATTTTATCCATCAACGAAAACATATTTAAAATAAAACATGGATTCTTTCATGACACTTCCTTGACACTATCATCATATCACGTACCTTTCCCTTGACCTGTGAAAAACATTTCAAAAACATTGGATGAGCATAAAAAGCTCAGTAATGGTTATAAAAATATGGAAAGGAAACATGAGTTCATATATACATAAGAATGAAATCATAATTTACCCATAAAACATAGGCACTTTAACATACCTCCTGAAATCATGAATAAATCATAGAAATCATAATACATAAAGGTAACTTGAGATTTCATAACACTCTTACGTAGGTAGTAACCCTCTTGGATACGTTTGGAATACCCATCACATTATATTCCATAAATATCTTTGGAGAAACCATAACATTTCACTCCTTTGCATTACCCAATGCATTGGAGATCTATATCGGGCTCACCCACCCTTAGTTTATCACAGAACCACCCGTCTTCATAATAATTCCCAAGAACCACAACATAATCGTACGACATAAAACATGCTTAAATGAAACATAAAATTTACACCATTCAATCACAATATATCAATACAAAACATTGATATAAAAACATTATGAAAAACATTTTCAATACCAGAATAAAAGAAAAGTAAAACATGTTATTTATTTTTCTTTTAAAAAACGTATGGCTTGTAGAGGAAGCCGAAACTCAAATAATGGTCACGGTGGTGGAGAAGTCGTTGTCGCCGCATACGTATGACAAAAAAACATTTCCTTTTTTCATTTAGTAAACGCTTCATATAAAAAGGATTCCTTTTGAATTAACGTAAAAGTAAAAAGGTGCTTATACACCGTATAAAAGATGTTTGTGTATAAAACAAAATATGCCTCAATGAAAGGGGATTGAGATGATGTCCCATACCTTGTATCCGACTTGACTTGATCATTCTTTAATCTCCTGAATAATAAACTTGAGTTAATTTATACTGGATTAAGAACCCTTTTCAAGTTCATTATTTCTTTTTATATCACATATTACCATGTCATGAACACTGTGTAATTATTTTAGTTAATAACGGTCGTTTTAACGATCATTGGTACTTGAGTCAAAATATGATCTTTATAATTACAAGTTGTTGAAGTATCCATTATATAGAGAGTTATAATCATGATTTATATATCATATATATCATATATATCCAGTATATACATGCATTTATAATATTTCACAACGTTTAGAGGTATGAAATGAAATTCACCGTTCATGGAGACGGTAAGCTGTACGTACGCATGAACGCTAATTTCATTTCTATTTCATATTTTATGGAATTAAAACATAATGATACATAATATTATGTTAATTCCAGTATGGTGGAATATATAATATCATTAAATATATCCTTTATACTTACCACATATGGTATTAACGAATCAAATTACTTTGAGGGGGCGGTAGTTCGCACTTCCTAAAATGAAGATATCACGTTTACTCATAATGGTAACCATAAAGATATTCCATAAATAAAAAATACAGAAGCTTAAGTAAAACATAAATATATTATATATAATATATAAATATAGTGACATCTTAATGGCCACCTTTTAAGGTGATATATGAGTGCTGAACAATCATCGTTTCGTGAGGCAGAAATTCGCCATCCACGGAAACAGTATGTTCTTTAACCATTAGATGTAAGTGTGTGTAAGTGTAGCTCAAATCCTTCTTATAACAACATCCTAGTATATGGAAGATACTGGTTTTGTTACAAATGAAATGTATAAAAAGAGTTTAGGGGGTTGGAGAAGCAAAATAAAACATAAGAACACAAGAGAAGACACTACCTTTAAATCGGGTAACTCTTTTTGATTTGAGCTAAAAGGCTTCCTTGGGAAGACTTCTTCCCAAAGTGAGGCTTCTAGGAGTTATAGAGGGATGTGTAGAGACAAAATGGTCAGGGTTTGTCCAAGCCAAATTCTTTGTAAGGGTTGATAAGGTGGTAGAGGTGGTGGCCTTTTATAAGAGGAGGGAGGGGAACTTTTGGAAAGTAAAGAAATGTTACTTTATTTTAAAAAGAGTTTCGGATTTAAAAGGTCCCACATTGATCTAATTCGAGGATAAGGTGATAAGGGTTCTATATATATCCATAAAATAGGTTTTTGAAATGTTTAGCTCTTAGATTTTATATTATCTTTTCATTTTATTTAAATCGTTAAATAATGTGGTAATTGCTGCATCATCATGGTGTCGTAAATAATTTAATTTATATAATGTCTAAAAAATATAAAAAAATACTATTATGTAGGAAATATTTCTATATTTCAAGTGGCTATTTATAGAAAAATGTCTGAAATCTATAACCCCATTTATTAATTGTTTTAGTAAAACAACTCATGTTTGTGTCATTTTTACTTTTACATTAAATAAAAAGCATTAATGTCTTTATCTTACCCATGTGGCTCCCTGGGGTCCCAAAAATCGACCCATGGGTTTTCATGGTCGGACATGACACATCCAATAATGGTAGGACATTTTTCTAGGTCATTCCATATTATTAAAACATTATTTTCACCTTAAACTACACTAATTACCTCTAACCGCGATTAAAAACATAAAAGTTACTATTCACCAAAAAATTATTTTTATCCCATTGAACCACATTTTACTTCTTGATGACAACCATGTATGTTGGATTTTTTAAATTCAAACCATATAGGTGGTAAAATTTCATTTAAATGAAAAATCACATTTTATAAGTACCACTGAGTGGTTTCACTATTCATAAAAAATTGAAGTTTTCCAGAAAAAAAACCAAAACTTCACCCTAAGATATATTTGATATTCCTAATTCAAAAATGATTTCTATTTTACAAAATTCTAAACATATAAGTTGCATTAATTAAGTTAAAAATTAATTCCCACTGTCAGAGCAAAGATCATGTTTTTATGAAACAATAAGTATCAAAAGATTGGCACTAGTTTAAGTCCAATTTCAAAGTGAAATTATTTCCGACGACCACTATTGGATTAAATGGTAAATATATATTCTAATTTAACTTTAAAACCAAATCAAAAGATAATATAATCATATAAATAAATCAGATTAAAAAGAGGTTTTGAATTAAAATACAACATTTTTCACTCTTCATTTAAAAAAATCAACATTATCAGAAAAATACCAGAAATTTATCCAAAGTAAATTTCAATGTCCCAATCATAAAGAATAAGATTATTTTGACAGATATAACTTATAAAATTGTCAAAAGATAGATTTAAAATGGTTTTCCATCAAAAGGCAGTAAAACAATCTTTTAAAAATATTAGTGTATTCCATGCTTAAGATTGGATTTATTCACATTTTAAACATGTAAAACACTATCTAATTAATTAATAGACATAGATAAAAATATCTATTATTCATTACTTTTTTGGGATGTTACAGACGCGTTCTTGAAATATTACCTGAAATTGGAAAGAATACAATTATATTTGTTAAAACTATTTAACGAGATAACTATTCATATTCCATGGAATTAGAATCAACCAATTACCTAGATACACCAACATAATGAATTAACTTGAGGTAATATTTCTATGATAGTATAATTCATTATAAATTTTGAACACTTAGAATGAAATGATTTTGGATATACACCTAAATATATAAGAAGGGAGATGTCTTTAAAAGATATTTTTCCACAACTAATCATATATCTTGAAGAATTAAACTAATGAATAGAGATTGGTTAAGGATTTGAGTTGGGAACATAATCCTAGAGGTAAATTTAATATGGATTGGGGATTTCCCAACATGGTATGAAAATGCTATGAATACTTAATAGAGGAACTAATAGAATATATAATCTATGAATTAGTTTGGTTGTCTCAACCATTATTACATCTTAATAGAGATAACACCATAAAAGTGATAAACAGATGAAACTAACACAGACACTAAATTCTTCTAGTTAATAGATCAATGAAGATAATACTCTAATATGTGTTTATGATCATTGAAGAACCCATTTTGGTCATATGTATGATGAATTCATCCCCTTTACTTATATACGAATAAACATAGAGAGAACTCCCCCATTAGAAAGGAAAATAATCTATCCATTTGAGGGATACCATTGGTGAGAACCTATTCCCTAAAATTAATGTCCCTTTTAGAATTTCTGTGCACATTTTTATCATGATAAAATAAAAAAACCATAAATTTGGTGAAATATAATTTTTATAACCCACAACAATCATATGATCCAAGTAACATACTAGATGATGCTAGATGAATTCCATTATATGAAGTGGGGTTGTGTGGTCGCCTCATAAGTCAACAAGTTAGTATACCATGTGGCATTCATTGGGATGTTACTTAGTAGAAACCATCATCTAGTGAAAGATTCAAAAACTTGAGTATGTTTTGGGACATTTTTCATTGAATCACAACTTGGATGTAAAAAATAGATTGACATGGTGATTCTAGTTTTGAAATAGTTATACTAACAGTTAGAGCATATTTTTTATGGGGATGTCCATATTCAAACTTTTTGGCCCCTTACAGGTGTTGTAGGGTTGGATTGAATCCAATATTAGGGTTAATTAAATTATCAATATCAATCGCATACTAGAATCATAATTAAAACCATACCTCTAATTCTAAGGTGAGGAAAATATCTTCTCAATAAATAATGAATATGTGGGTAGTATTCCAAATCAGTACAACTAGATCATCTTTCTATTATATGGATCCCAAATGGAACCATAATCAATAGTGAAACTAAAAGCTATAAATCACATGAATATATAATAACTTTAACTTAGGTTGTAATAGCTATTATAATTGATACATAGATAATATATGAGGGATATATGACTCATTGATTTTGTTGGTCGTTTATATGAATTCTTAAGAAGTTTATAGCTCCACCTAAGAGTGTTTGATCTGAATAATGTCTTACAGTGGAACATAAATTTTAGTTAATGTAGAAATGATAGGATGTGATTATATGAGTTTCTAACCCTCCATCCTATAATATCATTAATATCAGTAGAGAAGACAGAGAGAACCAGATTCATTCACATCCTTATAAAGAATCAGATAACTAGGTGATTAAGATCAATGGTGGAATAATGACTAAAGGTGTAGAAAAATAGGATTAGTTGGGTAATGTAAAATTCTTGGTTAGAGGTTTACTTTATAAAAACAACATGTTCATTAAATGAAATGGAAACATGTGAATCATTTAGACTATCCATCCCCAGTGACCAGGATATTTTGTTGTCAATTGGTTCTTATTAATGTTCATCATCTAGAATCCCAGATATAGTGAGATTCATAGAAGATCACTTCACAAACCGTTGAGATCTAGGATGCACTCTATATAGTGATCTATATTTTTATTAAATTAAAATTATTTCATTTTAAAAATAAAACTCATAATAGTGACATAAGCTAGGATCCAACACCATAATATCACAGGGAAATTATGCTTTTACATCACTACAAAATATTAAAACATAAACATTATTTAAATCCATATTATTAATCCACATAAAATATCTCATGTTCTCCCATATAAATGTAATCACCTTAAAATATACATCAAATTATGGGGTGTGCTAAAATCCCAAGAATGGGAGGAATATCGTTGGAGTAATTATTGACATGAATTAATAGTAAAAGGGTAAACATAATCAGTATCTTAATAACATAATAATTCAATCATCATTATTATCATAAGGTAAAAATTTTACAAATTCATGGAATGTGTAATATACATAATAATGGAAAATTATAAAATTTTGGTCAAACACCACACATCTTTCTGAACAATGATAGCATCATGTTCACACATAGAAAATGTGAATAAATGAAAACATCATAATTGTTACCATATATAGGAACATGTTCAAGAAGAAAACATGTAAAATAATATGATATATCATGTTACCCAATGAATTAGAGGGATATGTATGTTTGATCCCACCCATCACATCATAAAATGCATATGATCGTGCATGACACATGGAAAAAGAAAAATAGTAGTCATGAAAAAACCCATAGAAAGAAATGAGTTTCGTAAGGATTTATAAAAAATAATTTCATTAATAATATTTGGAGTTTCTAAAGGAATAATTTAAAAAATACTTTTACGTAAAATGTCATCATTATTGAGTGGAGTCAAAATCTTCCAAGATGATTCTAATGTGGGGTTTTGGAAAATAAGGTCTTTTGAAAAATATATATATTTGGATTGAAAATAATTTTTATACGGTATAAAATTTTATGTACCAAAAAAGATAAGGTAGATAATATTTTGAGTAAATTTTATAAATATTAGAGGAATATCTATTCTATGAAATATGGGAGAAAGGATATGACACAAAAAATGACACGACCCGACCCTACTCGGGCTCGAGCCGCAACTACCCCAGGCCCGCCTCCATAGGCCAGGGGCTGGCGACCAGCGCCGAAGGCACAACAACTCGGGAAGGCCTTTGCCTAAGCACCTGCACACACGCACACGCAGCAAACTCGATGCAAAAGTGCAGAGCAAAATAAAAGACAAGTAAAGAAAAGGGCAACTACTATATATATATACCACAAAGTGCATCGACCTTTAAAAGATACAAGTGATGAAAATGAAAAAGGGGAAAAACACGCGCCCAACGAGAAAAGGTTCCACAACCTGGCAATAGGTAAACAAAAACAAAAAGCTGATGGGTCTGCCACCTGGAACCCGGCCACGACCACCGCATGTGGTCTATGCTCCCAAGCTCCTACGTTCCACCGAAGTCACGCTCCACTTGTCCGTCATCTACAAGGGCACACCAAGTGTGGGAAAATCCCAAGCAGGGGTGAGTATAAAAATACTCAGTAGGGTACCCCGAAGGCTCGTGGGAGAAACAAAGGAGGTACCGAAGGGTGAGCAGTAGAGCGAACAAGAAATATAAAGGAGTACAAACAAGGGTGCAGTAAAGAGTAACAGCTCAACCCATCAAGAGAAAGGTAGAAGACTCTTCCTAACACAAGGAGCTAGGAACGGTGAAAAGATACACTTCTCGTCGAGCTTTCGCTGCCTATAGTAGGAGATTAGACTCATCCAACCATGATATGCTGGACGCGGAAAGCACGTGGCATACCCCACGCGTCTTCACCTCTCCTAGAAGGAGAGTAGCCAAAACCCAAGGAGTGGGTAATCGTACGAGGAATATACATATATATGCTCTGCCAAGATGCCCGAAAAAGCTTGTAAGGGGATCTCCGTCCCGTAGCTCAGCCCAAGAAAAAGAGTAGTGAACAGTCTCAGAATAAACTCCATCGATGCCCAGCATCCTGCACGTCTACCCCGAACCGCAAGACAAGGGGCTCAATCACCTCACCTCGACACTATCCGCTTTGGGCGGCACTGACTCACCCGCGCAGTTTTAGATCGCGTCACAAGAACATGTCTCGATGGGGAAAGTGACCCTAGAACTTGAGAGTTCTAGGGAAAGTCAAACCACACCTCCTCACTGCCCTGCAGTCGAGAGGTCTCCTCAAAGTCAATCCGTCACAACACTGACCCGTATAACTAAGGGTCCCGCTCCGGTGATCACGGAGGAAAGCCACAGACTAGCCTAGTTGGAAGAACTGAGTCTGGAATGCTTACAGGTGTCCCACTGCCCAGCCCCACTGGAGGGTAATTCATAACCAAAATATCGGGTGACCCACTGCCCAGCCCTGCTGGAGGGTAAACCCTAATAGTCAGTGAGCAACCCACTTCCCAACCCTACTGGAGGGTAAGCCCGAGGAAGTCGACGAGTAACCCACTGACCTGCCTCGCTGGTGGGGAAAACTCAAAACCGCTCTGCCATCTCTACAGGAGGGTACAACACTGGCCGACCGAACACGGAGTGGGTGTCGCACAACCACCCAACTCCAGAATAGCTCTCCCAAAAGAGGTTCAGCGTCTGCCCCAACACTTGGTGTCACTAGCACCGCTACCGGCCAATCCATCGAGAACAAAACCAGGGGGAGACCACTCAACCCATCTGGTCAACAAACGAGCATAGAGCCATGGGAAGACCTCCACCCTACTGGTCAAACAAACACATAGAGTGACCCTATACGCCAAGAGAGGTCAACGTACGTAAGAAAGAACACTGCACGGACATGGGGCTCACACGATGTGTGGTCCCAAGTCAACCCCAACCAAGCGCACGAACATCTCAGGTACAAGCCACACGTACCTCCAAGCGCTCCCGTATACTCCCAGAGTATACCTCGATCCAGCCCATAGGCTATCGTGCACACGGCACCCAATGTCAACACGAAGGCGTGACATAACAACTCCAACCTGCCACCTCAATGTCCCAGGCACGACCAACCACATCTCGTGGACCAATTACATCACTCTCCCAAGAGTGCGCGATCACATGCCAAGGGTCCGCCATAAACAAGGTAGGGAGAACCACCACTGGAGCACCTTCCGTGCATCCACATTTAACAAGATCACGTATAAGGCTCCGCAGAACCAAACGGACCGCACCATTGTAATCCTCGCGGAAAAACACGTGAGATCGACAACTTACTCACCTTCAACGAATACCCGACAGAAAAGTCACCAACACCACCTCACGCCCGAACGACGTCCCGTGATCCCGAGCCTCGGCCCCAAAAACAGTCAGGCACATCATACCATTGCGATCCCCTCGGGAAAACACGTCAAAAGCACTACTCACTTGAGTGCGACAGATATCCGGAGAAAAAGATGCATTTCGGCGCACCGCACACGAGCGGTGCCATGTGGGATCTGCAACTCGGTCCCAAAACTCAACGAACGGATCACACTGTTGTGATCCTCTCGAAAAATTACACAAAATGGACTATTCACTTGTCCAAAACAGTCGCCTGGTGATAATGCTGGAAAATCACCGTCGACGCCCAAACAACCCTCGTGGGTCCCGCACCATCATGTTGAATAAAGGCGGGAGGATTGCACCATTGCAATCCCCTCGGAAAAACACCCAACATCGACTGCTCGCATGCCCCGAACGGACGTCCAAGGAAAAAGTCGCTAAAAGCTGCACGCAGCTCAAAAGATGGGTCGTGGGGCCCACGCCTCAACTTCGGTCTCAATGCCCGGAACCACCCTGGAAACCTCCGGCTCGACGCCATGGTTCCAACACCACCGATGGTGCTTAAATCGTACGTCGGACGCGTCTGCGCCGTCCGTAACAAGAATCACGGGAAGATGTCAAACCCTTCGACGTACGTGTCGCGCCATCGAGGCCTATCATTTCGGGAATTGAAAATTCCCTGAAACCATCTCAAATATACCGACTCATCGATACGGTTCCACCGCCGTAGACAGAGCGTCAATCGGACGCGCCGTTTAAGAGTTACGGCCCCCCGAGTGCAAGGGGGCCTACCCGGGCCGGTCCACCCCGGCCGGCCCGGTCTGAGCCGCCGGCCCGCTGGCCGCGGCCCGCCTCAAATCGCCAGACCCAAGCGGGTCCCACCCTCCTCATACAACCGGCCAAAGGGATGGTATCCTGTTTCAGCGCAGGACTCGCATGAGGCGGGTCCTTTCCTCCTTTGAAACGGACCGGCCGAAGCCGGTCCTCGCTGACCCCGGGAAGACCGCGCACGGTCTTCCCTCCTCCGCCGGACGCGACCGGCGCGCCGGCCTCCTCAGCGGCCACTCCGCCTGACGCCGCTCCCTCACCCTGGCCAACAGCCATGCTCCCTCGTACCTGCGCCGACCACCGTCGTCCGCCGACCTTCGAAACCACCCGTGTGCTGCCTCCTCCGCTGAGCCGCGCCGCCGCTCGAACTCGTCGGAACCCGAAAACCCGCAGAGTTCAGCGGATCATTGTGGATGCCACGGAGCTCGAAATTTTAATCCGAAAAATGCGTTGGATAAGGAATTTACTCTACTACGCATTCGTGGGCTTTTATCAAAGAGAACACAACAAATCAATGCTGAAATTGGGGTTCAAATGGAGGTACAAAAATTAAAACGCAAAAACATAACCCTACCTCTTGGGCGATGCCCGTCGCTTCACCGTCAACCCGCTGGCACCACCGCACCTTGCCAGAGCTCGCCTCGCCGGAGCTGCCTCACCGGAGGTGGAGGAGGAGAGGGAGAGGAGGGGCTGCCAGGGGGGAAAGGGGAAGGAGAAGATGGAGAGGTGTGTTAAGCGTTTAAATAGAAAACGCTTAACCACCCGCCCGTCGCCCCGAACCCGAACCCTCAGCAGGGTCGAGGTTAAGCCTCCCCTGGGGTAAACACGATCTCTCGAGCACAGAAGTGGTCTCAGAATTTTAATCTGAGACCCCGTTCAAAAGTTATAAAATTTAACATCTGAAGCCGCTAAATTACGAAAACGCCCCTGGGGCCATTTTTCACAAACGGCCCGCGCCCGCGAATCATACACCCCTCCTAGGGTAAACGGCATGCTCCGAACTCAACGGTGCCCTCAGTTTTACAATCTGAGACACTTTTTATGTGATACCTGCGTTTCAACATTAAACGAAGTAATTTATTAATTTATTTATCCGTTTAACGTTCCGGGAGCGGACAAGGGGTCCAAACATCCCGCGCTGACAAGTTTTATGTCGTTACTAGGGTAAACACCCCATTCCAGACCCATCCGTATACTCAGAACTTTGATCTGGAACTTTGTTTAGGAGTTATCCCATTTATTTTGTGTTTCCAGTGTGAACGCACTGAATATTTAATTCCGGCCACTCCGGGGCTCGGAATCGCACGCCGTCTGAAGGCGCTGCTCTGGAATATCATCAAGAATATTCCAAAGTCTTTCGCAGGAAAAAACCGGGTTCTTACATCATTCCCTCCTTCAAGATTTTCGTCCTCAAAAAGAAAAACTAGGGAGCAACACAGGGTACTAAGCCCACACCTGTCTTTCACATACCCAGAAGAACCCACGCACAGCTCTGTGCCACCGCACATAGACAAAAGGATTGATCTGTTCATGCGGGGTCAGCCCTTGCTGAGGTCGTGCACCCACTCCAGACTTTGTGGTTAGGGAATGGCAGTAGGGTACCTCGCCATCCCTTTTCACGGTTTCAAACGGCCTGAAGGCCCTCGGGGGTAGCTCACCTCCCCGGTCAAACCACTACATCGCACGCCATGACTAGAATCATCGCCCGCACCTGGAACAAGGCCCGGTGATTCCCTCCTTCAGAATATCCATATGGTGAAACACCCAAAGATATCTGGTCGTGCAAGGTTCCACAGTCGATTATCTCTTACACGCTCAAAAGGCGAAGGAGTCAACACCTTCAACTAAAAGAAAAGGTCTCATGCCTTTTTCCATTCCAACATAGGGTTACACCCGACGCCCTGCGTCACCCTGGTAACACCTCAAACAAGGAGCAGGGAGAAATGTCATTCACACGCAGAGCCTATCAATTCTACTGAAAGATGTAGAAGAGTCGCAAGGGGTACCTCTCACCATCCCGTGCTCTGCAGGATCGTAGACATCCAAAGCTCGCGGCTACATGCGATCCCAACCGTCAGCTCCCGAAGCCTGACGTGGACAACCTAGTGGTGATCGGGAGATCTCGTAATGTTGTCCCCCACCTCCAGCTCCTCCCGATCCTCTGCTAGAACCACCTATCTGGCCACTACACGGATCACGACACTGCCTCTGCCGTGGTGGTGCACCTGATTTCTGCCCGATGATCTCAGCAACATGGGTCAGGCAGTCTCATGCCAAGTGACCTTGCCCGTCACAAGCATAGCACTGACACTCTCTGGGCTGCCCTGGTGCCCTCCGGCGTCACTGTGGTGTACGACCACGGCCCGAGATCCACTCACGGAAGGGCATCCCCGGCTGAGGCCCTGCGCCTTTCTGCCACAGTTTTATACGACCACGTCTCCGAAACCAGCAGTGGGAATGCCACCTGCATCGAGGTCCTGTCCTCCGGTGCCTGCAAACTACGGCAGACGTCCTAGCTTCGTCGCGCCCACTGCACTACCAACCGCAAAACATGACAGGAAGCCCCCTGTCACTAGCACCTGCTCTAGCACCCCGACATATGTGGAGATGCCCAAGGGTACTATGATAGCACAACTCTCTCAGTGGAGACCCTGCTCAAACTTCCGCGCTCGGAAGTTGTCGTCATGGACCATGTCTGGGTAAAAGCATGCACGGTCTGCAAAACTAGCCGCGTACTCAGCCACCGTCATCCCTCTCTGCTGAAACTACAGGAGCTCCTGAATCCGAACAGAGCGCAAGCAGGAGGGGAAAAACTTCTCACGGTGCAACAACTGAAAGTCGTCCAACAAAAGTGAAGACTCTTCAAAAAAATGAGTCACCAAACGCCACCAACGCCGAGCTACTCCACGAAAAAGGCTGGCTACCAAAGCCACTCTCTGTTCTGTCGGCGTCTGCACAAGCCTGATAAGGCAAACCACTGCCTCGAGCCAAACCTCTGCTGCCTGAGGGTCTGGATCACCACTGAACCTCATCGGTCTCTGCCACTGGGACTCATGGAGCGCGCTCAACTTGCGCTCAAACTCAGCCTGCCCTACTGAAGCTGACTACTGCTCAACAGGTGGGGGTGATGCTACCGGCCCACCCGGAGAAAGGGGCTCGCATGATGGGTCCTGGACTGTGGCCTCATAGCTCACATGGTCGTCGTCACACACCCAAAGCTGGTATCTGGGCTGGCTGTCTTCGTAGAGGCATCCGAAATATTATCAAGGAGTACCGCAGTCAGATGAGCATATATGTATATACCACAACAACAACGATGGGGAGCTGACTCAAGAAGGACAGTCAAAGACTCGGTCCTATGTGATGCACAAACCAATTTTCCCTGCAACAAGTGTCTCAGCATACCGAGTCGACAAGCAGGTTATAATGGTCCTGGTGAATGGATATGTCGGCAGCCGCACCATCACTAGACTCCCTGGCCTGAGAGCCGCTCTCAAGAAACGTTAACACTGTTGCCCTATCCCAACTAATTCCTCTTTTAGGGACGTCCGCACAACGTCCCATGGAACGAATCACCTTTGATACCACTTTTTCACGAACCGACCCTACTCGGGCTCGAGCCGAAACTACCCCAGGCCCGCCTCCATTGGCCAGGGGCTGGCGACCAGCGCCGAAGGCACAACAACTCGGGGAGGCCTTTTCCTAAGCACCTGCACACACTCACATGCAGCAAACTCAATGCAAAAGTTCAGAGTAAAAGAAAATACAATTAAAGAAAAGGTCAACTGCTATATATATACCACAAAGTGCATCGACCTCTACATGATACAAGTAAAGTGCTGAAAAGGAAAAAGGGTCAAAACACGCGCCCAACCAGAAAAGGTGCCACAACCCGGAAATAGGTAAACAAAAACAAATAGCTGACATGTCTGCCACGTAGAACCCGGCCACGACCACCGCACACGGTCCAAGCTCCCTAGCTCATACGCTCCACCGAAGTCACGCTCCTCATGTCCATCGTCTGCAAGGGCACACCAAGTGTGGGCAAAGCCCCAGCAGGGTTGAGTATAAAAATACTCAGTAGGGTACCCCGAAGGCTTGAGGGAGCAACAAAGGAGGTACCGAAAGGTGAGCAGTAGAGCAAACAAGGAATAGAAAGGAGTACAACCAAGGGTGCAGTAAAGAGTAACAACTCAACCCATCAAGAGAAATGTATAAGACTCGTTCTAACACAAGGAGCTAGGAACAGTGAGAAGATGCACTTCTCGTCGAGCTTTCGCTGCCTATAGCAAGAGAGTAGACTCATCCAACCACGAGAAGCTATACGCGGAAAGCACGTGGCATACCCCGCGCGTCTTCGTCTCTCCTGGAAGGAGAGTAGCCAAAACCCAAGGATTGGGTACTCGTACAAGGTATATACATATATATACTCTGCCAAGAAGCCCAAACAAGCTCGTAAGGGGATATTCGTCCCGTAGCTCAGCCCAAGAAAAATAGTAGCGAACAGTCTCAGAAGAAACTCCATCGATGCCCAGCATCCCGCACGTCTGCCCCGAACCGGAAGACAAGGGGCTCAATCACAGCACCTCAACACTATCCGCTTTGGGCGGCACTGACTCGCCCGCACGGTTTTAGATCGCGTCACAAGAATGCGTCTCGGTCGGGAATGTGCCCTCGAAATTGAGAGTTCTAGGGAAAGTCAAACCACACCTCGTCACTACCCTGCAGTCGAGAGGTCTCCTCAAAGTCAAGCCGTTACAACACAGACCCATATAAACAAGGGTCCCGCTCCAGTGATCATGGAGGAAAGCCACAGACTATCCTAGTCGGATGGAATGAGTCTGGAATGCTAATAGGTGTCCCACTGCCCAGCCCCGCTGGTGGGTAATTCATAACCAAAATATCAGGTGACCCACTGCCCAGCCCTGCTAGAGGGTAAACCCTAATAGTCAGTGAGCAACCCACTGCCCAGCCCTGCTGGAGGGTAAGCCTGAGGAAGTCGAAGAGTATCCCCTGCCCAGTCTCGCTGGAGTGTAAAACTCAGAACCGATCTGCCATCTCTACAAGAGGGTACAACACTTGCCGACCGAACACGGAGTGGGTGTCGCGCAACCACCCAACTTCAGAACAGCTATCTCAAAAGTGGTGCAGCGTCTGCCCTAGCACTGGGTGTCACTAATACGGCTACCGGACAATCCATCGAGAACAAAACCAGGGGGAGCCCACTCAACCCTGCTGGTCAACAAATGAGCATAGAGCCAGTGGAAGAGATCCACCCTGCTGGTCAAACAAACACACAGAGGGACCCTCTATGCCGCGAGAGGTAAAAGTACATAAGGCATAACATGGCACGCACATGGGGCCCACACGACGTGTGGTCCCAAGTCAACCCCAACCAAACACATGTACATCTCAGGTACAAAACATACGTACCTCCAAGCACTCCCATATACTCCCAGAGTATACCTTGTTCCAGCCCCTAGGCTATCGTGCACACGACACCCAACGTCAACGCGAAGGCGTGACGTAACAACTCCAACCCGCCACCTCAAAGTCCCAGGCACGGCCAACAACGTCTCGTGGACTAATTACATCACTCTTCCAAGAGTGCGCAATCACACACCAAGGGTCCACCATAAACAAGGTTGGGCGAACCACCACTGGAGCACCTTCCGTGCTTGCACATTTAACAAGATCTCGTATAAGGCTTCGCGGAACCAAACGAATCACACCGTTGTAATCCTCGGGAAAAAAAACGCAAGATCGACTACTTACTCGCCTCCAACGGATACTCGACGGAAAAGTCACCAACACCACCTCACGCCCGAACGACGTCCTGTGATCACGAGCCTTGGCCCCGAAAACAGTCGAGCGCATCGCACCATTGCGATCCCCTCGGGAAAACACGTCTAAAGCACTACTCACTTGAGTGCAACGGATATCCGGAGAAAAAGATGCATTTTGGCGCACCGCAAATGAGCGGTGCCACGTGGGACCCGCAACCCGGTCCCAAAACACAATGAACGGATCGCACCGTTGCGATCCTTTCGAAAAAGTACATGGAATGGACTATTCACTTGTCCAAAAGGGTCGCCTGGTGATAAAGCTGGAAAATCGCTGTCGACACCCAAACGACCCTCGTGGGTCCCGCACCATCCTACTGAATAAGGGCGGGCGGATTGCACCATTGCAATCCCCTCGGAAAAACACCCACCATCGACTGCTCGCACGCCCCGAACAGACGTCTGAGGAAAAAGTCGCTAAAAGCTGCACGTAGCTCAAACGATGGGTCATGGGGCCCACGCCGCAACTTTGGTGTCAATGCCCAGAACCAGCCTGGAAACCTCCGCCTCGTCTCCAGGGTTCCAACGCCACTGACGGCGCTTAAATCGGAAGTCAGACGCATCCGCGCAGTCCAAAACAAGAATCCCGGAACGACGTCAAACTCTTCGACGTACGTGCCGCGCCATCGAGGCCTATCGTTTCGGGAATTAAAAATTCCTGAAACCATCTCAAAAAGAGCGCCTCGTCAATATGGTTCCACTGCCGTAGAGGGCGCGTCAATCGGACGCGCCGTTTAAGAGTTACGCCCCCCTCCCCCCGAGTGCAAGGGGGCCTACCTGGGCCGGTCCACCCCGGCCGGCCCGGTCCGAGCCGCCGGCCTGCTGGCCGCGGCCCGCCTCAAACCGCCGGACCTGAGCGTGTCCGGCCCACCTCATCCGACCGGCCAAATGGCCGGTCTCCTGTTGCAGCGCAAGACCCGCATGAGGCGGGTCCTTGCCTCCTTTGAAACGGACCGGCTGAAGCCGGTCCTCGCTGACCCCGGGAAGACCGCGCACGGTCTTCCCTCCTCTGCTGGACGCGACCGGCGCGCCGGCCTCCTCCGCGGCCGCTCCACCTGATGCCTCTCCCTCACCATGGCCAGCAGCCGTGCTCTCCCGGACCTGCGCCGACCATCTCTGTCCGCCGACCGCTGAAACCACCCGCGCGCCGCCTCCTCCGCCGAGCCGCACCACCACTCGAACTCGTCGGAACCCGAAAACCCGCAATGTTCGGCAGATCATTGCGGATGCCACGGAGCTCGGAATTTGAATCTGAGAAATGAGTTGGATAGGGAATTTACTCTACTATGCATTCATGGGATTTGATCGAGGAGAAAAAAACAAATCGACACTGAAATCAGGGTTCAAAGGGAGGTCCGGAAATTAAAACACAAAAACATAACCCTACCTCTTGGGCGATGCCCGTCGCTTCACCGTCAACCCACCGGCACCACCGAACCTTTCCAGACCTCGCCTTGCCGGAGCTTCCTCGCGCAGAGGTGGAGGAGGAGAGGGAGAGGAGGGTCTTCTAGGGGGTAAAGGGGAAGGAGAAGAGGGAGAGGTGTGTTAAGCGTTTAAATAGAAAACGCTTAACCACCCGCCCGTCGGCCCGAACCCGAACCCTCAGCAGGGTCAAGGTTAAGCCTCCCCTGGGGTAAACAAAACCTCCCGAGCATAACGTTGGTCTCGGAATTTTAATCTGAGACCCTGTTCAAAAGTTATAAAATTTAACGTCTGAAGGCGCTAAATTACGAAAACGCCCATGGGGCCATTTTTCACAAACGACCAGCGCCCGTGAAACTAACACCCCTCCTAGGGTAATAAGCACGCTCCGAACTCAACGGTGCCCTCGGTTTTCCAATCCAAGCCACCATTTAAGTGATACCTGCGTTTCAACATTAAAAAAATTAACTTATTAATTTAAATATCCGTTTAACGTTCTGGGAGCGGGCGAGGGGTCCAAACATCCCGCACCGACAAGTTTTATGTCGTTCTTAGGGTAAAAACCCCATTCCGGACCCATCCTTACACTCGGATCTCTGATCTGGAACTCCATTTAGGAGTTATTCCATTTATTTTGCGTTTCCAATGTGAACTCACTGAAA
Source organism: Viscum album (assembly GCA_963277665.1). Classification (NCBI taxonomy): domain Eukaryota; kingdom Viridiplantae; phylum Streptophyta; class Magnoliopsida; order Santalales; family Viscaceae; genus Viscum; species Viscum album. Next base: position 1,315,831,605 of record OY728119.1, on the reverse strand, counting down.
ATTTAATTTCGGCCACTCCGGGGCTCGGAATCGCACGCCGTCTGAAGGCGCTGCTCTGGAATATCATTAAGAATATTCCAAAGTCTTTCACATGCAACAACCGGGTTCTTAAAAAAAATTTGGGTTTTATAATCCCCTTGAAATAAATTCTATTAAATTTTATCACTTTTCTACCTCCTAAATAAGAACATTAGATTTACTAAAATAAGGAAATATATGGGATTTATGTTAAAATTAACACGCTTGATAAAATATAATCATTGGATTATATCCCTTACTTATCATTGTTACATGTGAAATGTTTTGATATCACAAATTCCTTAATAAAATCTTGTTTTTTTAATTTATCTATTTTTATTCGTTGTCACTTATACATAAGTAAAAAAAATCATTTAGAATAGAATAAAATTAATTACATTTTTATATATTATATAAAATTTACAATAATCATCAATAAGTTTTCTGATATGAAAAAAATGGTAATCTCCTTGTTGGATGTCAACCGATCATTAATGGGAAATTATTCAAAGAGGAGGTGAAAGATATATATTATGTGTTTGTATTTAAAATAAATTTTTTAGGATATTAACATTATAAAGATCATTTTAACATAAGATTTAATTATTTAAATAAGGGTTATATTATAATAGAAAATGAATATATGAAATTATAAAATTAAAATGAAATAAATGGGTGAAATTACATCACTTACTTCTTGAAGTTGTTCATTTTTATGACCATTAAATTATTTAAATCATGGAGTTTGATTATAATGGAATTTTAAAAAGCGTTATGAGGTGATAAAGAAAGGATATTTTTGTAGAGGTAAGTATTTTCTATGTGATGGGGGATTGGTTTTCCAAGGGAGGGTGGGGTTTATTTATACTTACAAAGAGGGGTATTTTTTGAGTTAAATATTGAATAAAATACTATATCCAAGGTAAAAAATTTAATGGTGATATATTTGACATTATTAATCATATAAAAATAAAATAAAATTATTTTAGTTCTTTAAATCCCAATATAATCTAAATTCATTTGTTCTTTAAAAATATACGTTGAAAAATAGAATAATTTTTATTTAATGGAATAATATTATCTATAGACTTTAGAAAATATTTTATATGATTTTAAATAAGTTCATTTATTTAAATGACATATTTATTTTATTTAATTTATTATTGGATAACATAAAAACTTTAAAATTTATTAGGTCATTATTACATCATGAATAATTTTTAAAACACATGGTTATCTGAAAAAAAGTAGTCTTACTATTCATATAGAATTGAATGTTTATTATAAAATTATAGAAAATTAGTCCTTAGAAAATTTCATTGTGAGGATTCTAAAAATTATAATCAAATTATCATAATTATTTTCTTAAATGGTTAATTTAAAATTTTAATGTAAAAAATTGCGACTTTTATGAAATAAAATTTATTAAAATGTGTATATAATTTCATTAAGTATTTTAATAATGTTATTTAATTTTTGAATATATAATAATTATATTCTTTTAATTGATCATGATAAATATATTTTATATAATATAAAATTATTTTGAGGTCAATTTATTATTTCCAACTGTTAGGTTACAATTTCTAACAGTCAAGTTACTATTCCAAGAGTGATATTACTATTTCAATGGTAAAATTACTATTAAAACGGTCACATTACACCATATAAGTAACTCTTAATTTCTTTATTCAATATTCACTACATTCCATCCCAAGGTTCTATATTTTTATTTTATAAGATGTCAATTGGTTTACTAATTTTCTTTTTTATTTTCTATAATGTTGTTAGTGGGGGTTATGGTTCAAGAAGATTTGAATGATCCAATTTTTACCATTATATGTTTTATATTACATATTTCCTCTATTTTAATGATTGAAATTTTCATTGGTTTAGTTTCAAACTAATTTAGTAATATTAATTGTTGAAATAAAGTGTTTTTGTTCATGTATATCTTTTAGTCATATAGTAGAATATAATATAACAAAACACAAATTTATTTAGGAAAAAAACCCATATAACCTATGGGTCATCAAAGTATTCCCCCTTTTATAAATTTAAACGTACATTCTTACATCAATGTCATCATTTACTATGTTTCCCACATTGCCTCTTCATATTTATGGATCCACAAAAACACATTTACAAGGATATTGATCTTTTATTTGGGAATAAAATTGTCCCCATGTCCCAAGATCTTCACCATATTCTCATCATAAGAGAGGTAACTCTTCAATATTACCAATAATTAATTCATTAAGTGTGACGAATCATGTATATACATACTCTGTAGAAGTACATTAGACTCATCATGAACTTGATCAATGTTTAGTGGAAGTGTAATCCAATTTAATATTCATTATTTGAGATAAAGTATCTAAAAGGTTCAAATATACATTGGGATAATGATTCATTTATTTCAAAACTACATAAATCACTTCCATGGTGGTATTTGAAGGAAAACATTATCTATAGAATCACAATAAAATTTCAGTCTATTGTTTTCATTAAAGAAATTATTCTTACACTAAAGGGCTTTTATATACTATTGGATTTATTAAATATTTTCTTTCATCACATGTAAAACTCCAGTTCCATGTATATTTTGTTCACCAACTTCATTGCAATAAGTATGAGTTATAAATTTATTCCTTTTTATAGTTTTATATATATCCATTTGAATTATATAGTGGAATATATAGTTCTAAGGGAAAAAAATACAAAATTTAGGTTATTTCCACTATTTGAAACCATGTTTATAGGCCCAAAAAATATGGTTGTAGAATACGACTATGGTTTGGAAAAACTATGGGCCCTATTTCCATTGAAATAGGGTCTAACGATGTGTATACTTTGAAATATGGAAATAGATTTTTATTTCCACAGTCTAAACCATGAAAATAGATTGATATCACCATGGTTTAACTATGGATATTAAATCATACTACCATGGTTTAAATTGTGGTAATATACCATTTATTTCCACAATTTAATCCATGAAAATAGCTAGGTATTTCCATAGTTTAACCATGAATATTAATTACTACTTCTATGGTTTAGATAGTGGTAGAATAAAATGTATTACCATGGTTTGATATCATGAAAATTTTCTATTATACCCACATTTTTAAATAGTGTAAATTGAAATCTACTTCCATGGTTAAAACTGTTGATATAACCTCTATATAGTATAAATAAATATTTCCTATAACTATCTACACTCATGTTTTCCAGATTATATACATTAAAACAACACTCAACACCACTCATTCACACACTATCATGATATTATATCACTTACAACTGAAAAATATTTTTTGTGTGAGGTGTATTTTAATGCTTCACACTATCATTAATATCATTAAAAAAACTCGAAATTGGAAAGTGTACGGTTTTATAAAAAATATTTATTTATATAATTATTTTTTATGAGCACGATCAGACAAAAAATCTTACTAGGGAAATTTATTTTTCCTAAATAAGGATGTATCTGAGATTAGTAAATCAAAAAAATCAAATGGTGTCTATAGATCCCTCCTATATAATTTAACTAATCATTTCACTAATGATTAATGAAAGTTGGAGGGTAAAAAGTGACATTAAATTTATTTAACTCAAGGGAGATTATAAAAAAATAAAAAATACCCTCAAATATTCTTTGATTACTGAATACTACATTATTTGATCTTTAGATTGATTAATTTTCTTGAAATAATTGAATTTATTAGATTTTTGTTTTCATTGTATTACAATATAATAGATTCTTCCCAATATACTGGGTTGGGTTAAAATAATAATGTTAATATTTTCAAGACCATATCACTAATAAAAAATATGAATTTTCCTGTCTATCATTAATAAACGTAAAAAAATATTATATAATTAGCTCAAAAATATATAAATAAATGAAAAGTAAAAAATATGAGAAAAAATCATAAAATAGAGTGATCACACACAAAAATTAAGAGAGGGGTTAATCCTAATATGTCTTGGTATCCTCCTCGGTCTCTCTATTATACATCTTACCGTCCCCAGTGGTGTCCAAATAATTCTTGATAATAGAGGGTAGATCCTCTCAATGTGACTTGTTAATGAACATTATAATCACCTAAAGGCCTCCCAACAGACTCAAAATGGCTACCAATGAAGATTTCAATTATTTAAAGTTATGATCAACTAAGTGTATAATAGTACTCCCTAGGTTAGGAGGTGTTTATGTGGTGTGAGAGGATAGGGTATCGTTAATGGTTCGAGAAAGGTGTTCTCTCGATGCATCCTTAGATATGGGATCCTTCTCGATGCCAAATTCAATATCTTCAATAATGATCTCAGTAACTATTCTAGAAGGGAAACTAATGTAATGGTCCTTAAAATGGATTTCATCTAAATTTTCTTCATAATTATTATCTTAGTACCAATGATATTAGTTATCATTGTAGTAGTGGAGGATATTGTAGTGGTAGAGGATTCAACTAGATTCGGGGTAAACAGAACATTATATTATCTTCATGTCTTTTGGATCAATAAGTAATCCATAAACCTTGTAGTGGGATCAATGAATGGAATATCCATGGTTATCATAAATATCTTCAACTTTCCCTTACTTTGGGTGTCTTACACTATTTAACCATGGTTTGTGACATCAATCAGTATATCCAGTGTCACATGAGTAGCAACTCTAATTGGAATATAACTCCTTTGAAATGTACAATAGAATGGTGATAGAGTTTGGATGATGTTGTAGATGGAGGAATATATAAATATTTCTAACGGTGTGGTATAGTATTAGAGGTATGTGGTGGGTATTTTTGTAGATGATATTAAAGGGGCAGTGGTAAAAGTATTGGGATATTAGGTGGAACATGTGGTGGGACATATGATAAATGAAGTGATAGAAATATCTTGTTCTGAAGCTATATTAAAAACTATAATTCATCCAAAAAATAACTATTCAACTATGGATGGTAGGCTGAATGTGGTTTTTCCAAGGCTATAGAGTCTTGTCTTCCCCTCAGTGGTGGTTGAGGTTTGGAATATGAGGTAGCTAGGTAATGACCCTCATTATCCTCATCCTATTCTATGACGTAAGTGAACTCCTCCTGCCACATGTACAACTTTATTTTTCACTTCTATAATATTATCTTAGAGAAAAATGGTAAATCAATAATCTATTTCATTAAAAGGGAGGAACATACATGGATGGAACAAAGTCTACTAAGTTCATCTATAAATAGAAAAAATTACCCCCCATGATTTTACCCTTGAAAATATTTCAGTGACCTGTAAAATATAATTCTTGCTTAATCATGATTTTAATCTTTCTGAAAAAATAAATTATATAAAATATATGTGCATATAACATACTCAATGAGCCATATTAATCATTCATCTAAATCCATGAGTGTATGATGGGTCAATATGGAATATTGTGGAGGGATTTCATCAAATGTGTGCTCCTCATCATAGCTATTTCATGTTTGTAACATGGGTCTACTGTAAAGGTGGACCAAAATGACTTTATGAGAACTCTAGTGGTATATATATTTATGCCATTATATTATCAATTTTTTTAAAAAAATTATTTTCATATAAACTAATTCACTTCCTAAATTATACTAATAATATGTTTTACTGTCTTGATGCAACAAAAAGTAAAACTTTTCTATGGTAAGTTCAAGATTCAATAAAAATATAATGTGAACTCTTATAGGCCTCCTATCACTCATGGATAATGTCATGTAAATATATAACATATATTTCATTTATGATATTTTTACCATGTAAAATAACTATATAACCCACATAACCAAGGTTTTATTCACCTTCATCATTTTAAACTATGGATCCCATGCCCAAATCAATGAATGTGGTCTATCGAGAATTAGACATTATAGAGGCTGAATTACTGTAAAATATCACCCAAGGACGAATAAGGGGTTTAATTCTTAATATGGATAAGGTTCTGAGAAGACATGGTCTAGAGGATGTATTACTGGATGTATTGGGTGGTTGTTGGGTAGGTTTAGTATTCCACTACATATTGTGTTTAACTGATAGCATCCATTTTTGTTGGGGGTGGCGGTCATCTTAATTAGGAAGGGTGGTCGACTTTTTTTCTATGATCAATATAGATGGTAAGGAGTTATGTATTAGATATGTGTTTCAAGAAGGGTTATCAAAATTTGTCTTTCATTGAGAATGTATGTAATAGTTGGTGGGGATATTGTAGGTTTTGGGGTATTGGTTGTGATATGTGGAAATGGATGTGTGTGAAGATATGTAGATAAGGATATGAATCGACTCAAGTAGAGTTTAGAGGGGTTACCTAGTTTATTCAAGGACTTTGTGGTGGATTTGTATTATGATTGGGTGGATTGGATGTGGGACCCCGATTGGGGTAGGGGATAGAGGCTAGGATTCAATCTAAGGGTCATATGGGGTATTTAAATACTTTTAAAAGGAAATTAAGTGACACCATTAGATATTATATAAAGATATTTGGTTTCTATAACCATGTATATTTTGAAATTGTTTTCTTTAAAGTGTTGAATTGTGGTATGATTCATGTAACATCCCAAGTAAGTAATGAATAATAGATATTTTTATCTATTCCTATTAATGAATTAGATAGTGTTTTAGAGGCTTAAAATGAAAATAAATCCAATCTTAAGCATGAAATAAACTACAATTTTTTAAAGATTGTTTTACTGCCTTTTATGGAAAACCATTTTTAAATCTATATTTTGAAAATTTTATAACCTATGTTTGTCAAAATAAACTTATTCTTTATGATTGTGACATAAAAATTTACTTTTTGTGAATTTTTGGTATTTTTCCGATAATGTTCATTTTTTAATGAATAGTGAAATTTTTTGTATTTTAATTCAAAAACTTATTTTTAATCTAATTTATTTATATGATTATATTATCTTTTGAATTGGTTTTAAAGTGAAATTATATTATATTTTTACCATTTAATCCAATTGTGGTCATTGGAATCAATTTCACTTTGAAATTGGACTTAAACTATTTTCAATCTATTGATACTTATTATTTCATAAAACCACGCTATTTTTCATGACAACGAGAATTAATTAATAAATTAATTAATGTGACTTATATGATTTGAATTTTTTAAAATAGACATCATTTTTTAATTCCGAATATCAAATATAGCTTACGGTGAAGTTTTGGTATTTTTCTAAAAAACGTCAATTTTTGATGAATAGTGAAACCACTAAGTGGTAGTTAAAGAAACTGATTTTTCGTTTCAATGAAACTTTGTCACTTCTGTGATTTTATTTTTAAAAATATGAAATACATGGTTGTCATTAAGAATTAAAATGTTGTTCAATGAGATTAAAATAATTTTTTTTGAATAGTAACCTTTAAGTTCTTAATCGCGATTAGAAGTAATTAGTGTAGTTTAAGGTAAAAATAATGTTTTAATAAAATGAGATGAGATTGACACATGTCCTACCATCATTTTATGTGTCATGTACGACCAATACATTCCATGTGTCAACTTGGGGGACCCATGTAGCAACTTTGGTTGGGAGATGACATAAATAACTTTTTATTAAATGTTAATGTAAAAATGACACAAACATGAAATGTTTTACTAAAACAATTTTTACATGGGGTTATACAAGTCATATTTTTGACTATAAATATTCCATAGAAATATAAAATGATTTACTACGTCATGATATTTGTTTTATAATTTTTAGACTTTAAATATATTAAATTATTTATGACATCATAATGATGCATCGATTACCTCATTAATAAAGTATTTAAATAAAATGAAAAGATAATGTAACATCTATGACCTACACATGTCCAAAAACTATTGGATGGGTATATTTAGATCCCTTATGACCTTATCCTCGAATTATATCAATGTGGGACATCTAAAATCCGAATCTCATTTTAAAATAAATTAAAGTTTCTTTACTTTCCAAGAGGGCCCCTCCTCTCCTCTTATAAAAGGCCCCCACCTCTACCTCTTTACCCACACATCCAAAGCCATTGGCTTGGCCAAGACCTGCCCATTTGTTCTCTCCACATCCCTATATTACTCCTTTAAGCCTGAAATTGGGCAGAATGCTTCCCAACGATGCCTTTGAGCTCAAATCTAATAGAGTTACCCGATTTTGAGGTAATGTGTTCACTTGTGTTCTTTTGATTTATTTTTCTTTTCCAACCCCCTAAACTCTTTTTATTCTTTTATTTTGTAACAACTCCAGTGTCTCAAATATACTAGGATGTTGTTATAATAATAATTCTAGCTACACTTACCCACATCTACATCTAATGGTTAATGAACATAATGTTTCTGTGGATGGCGAATTTCTGCCTCACGAAATGATGATTGTTCAATATTATTTTAAACACCTATAATGGTGGACATTATGATGTCAATATATCTATATATGATATATATTATGCTTATGTTTCCCTTATTCTTCTGTATTTTTAATTTGTGGTATACCTTTATGGTTTCCATTGTGGGTAAACACGATAATTTCATTTTAGGATGTGCGGACTACCGCCCTCTCAAAGTGATTTGATTCGTTAATGCCATATGTGGGACGTATAAATGATGGATTTAAAGTTATTATATATGATGTTATACTGGAATTATAATATACCTCTATATCAATATTATTTCTTCCCATTAAATTATGAGATAAAATGAAAGTAGCGTTCATGCGTACGTACGGCTTACCGTCTCCATGAACGGTGCATTTCATTTCTTATCCCCAAATGTAATGTACTATTATAAGTACATATATATAATGGATATATATGATGTATTTTACATCTAAATGATTAATATAATTCTAGAATTAAAATATACATACCTCTCATTCAGTTTCAATTCCATTAATATGACATAGAAATGAAAGTAGCGTTCATTCGTACGTACGGCTTACCGTCTCCGTGAACGGTGCATTTCATTTCTTACCTCTAAATGATTATGTGATATTATAAATACATGTATATTATAGATATATATGATATATATGATATCCAAATCAGGAATGTCATTCTGTATATAAAGAACTTGTGACCACACGAACAATATGTAATTGTATGAAGTCCACTTTCGACTTAAGAACCAAATATCGACAAAACAAAAATTATTAACTTAAATGGATATATAATGTTTATAACATGACAATAAGTGATATAAAAGGAATAATGAACTTGAAAAAGGTTCTTAAGCAAATAGAAATTAACTCAAGTTTATTATTCAGGACGTTAAAGAATGATCGAGTTAAGTCGGACCCGAGGTAAGGGACTTCGTCTCAATCTCCTTTCATTGAGGCATATTTCGTTTTATACACAACTATCTTTTATACGGTGTATAAACCCCTTTGACATTTACTTTTATACAAAAGGAATCTTTTTCTATGAAGCGTTTTACTAAACGAAAATGAGGAATGTTTCTTTTAACGTACGCGGTGACAACGACCTTTTCCGCCACCGTGAGTATTATTTTGTCTTTGGCTTCCTCAACAAGCCGTAATGTTTTTAAAATAAAATAAACACCATATAATCTTTTATGTATTTTGGTATTGAAAATGGTTTTTATAAATTATTCTATTATGTCAATATATTTAAATGATATATTGTGATTGAAATGTGGAAATGTTATAATTCCTTTATATTGGTTTTATGCTTTATGATTTTATATTTGTACTTGGACATTTGACGGCTGGTTACGTGATAAACCATATGACGGGTGGTGCAATGAATACCAGGACGGGTGGTTACGTTATAACCTCCAATGCATTGGGTATGGAAGTCGGTCGTATGGCTATTCCATTAAGTATGTAGGGAAGTTGGCCGTATGGCTATTCCATTAAGTGATATGTGTGGAATTCGACCGTATGGTTATTCCACTTAAGTATGTTTATGTCCCAAGTTACCTTTATATGTAATGTGATATTTTTATGGGTTTTATGGTAATATTTTGGTTACAAAAGTGTATGTAATGATCTCTTATTTAGTGAAGAGTTTTTATTACTTCATAAAGGTGAAAAGTATTACTTTGATAATGTATACATGGTTTACTTGTTGTTTTGATAAACTAACAGTTTTCATTCTTTGTGAATCCCTTACTGAGCTCTTTATGCTCACCCCATGTTTTTTTGAAATGTTTTTCACAGAACCTAATTTGGAATAGGCTCAAGGATGGGATCAAGGGAAAGTCATGCTATATAAAACATAGAACTATACATGTTTCTTTTTAAGAGTTTTTTTATTCTATGGAAATGTAGTAGAAGTGTCTACTTTGTAATCTTTTGAGATGTAGTAGTTATGTTCTAATTATCTAAAACTCTAATCCTAAAAAGATCCTCAATGTGAATTATTCATTTAATTCAATATTAAGAGATTTTTAAGGCCATGGACTTATAGTTGGTATCAATGGTCGGTTTAGACAACTTTAAAAGTTAGAAAATTGTTAAATTATAAGTTAATTTATGGTATGACTGAAATGATATAGCATTTAAAGATTACCATGTTGCTTCGCCTAAGATATTTCTGTGTTCAGAATGGTTTTCCGCAGAGGAAACAAAGAAGCTATATTGGGATGACATCAGGAGGAAGACAACCTTCCAAATCAGAAACTTGAGATGGTCGGAATCAGAACTGAATAGTTTGTTGCAGTGATGGCACGGTTGACTCAGGCTATAAATGGTGGTGGTATCCATGCACGAGATCAGCCAGATCAACCACAGAGGAACATTTTAGTGGTGTAACATTTCAGGAGGCAACATCCCCCATCATTCAGAGGATCATCTGACCCCGTGCAAGTTGAAGGGTGGATTAAAGAACTAGAGAAGATTTTTGATGTCATGGGGTGTTCATAACATCAAAAGGTTAGTCTTTTTGTTTACCGTTTTGAAGGTGAAGATGATCAGTGGTGGTCGATGGTCAAAAAATATCTGGGATAGTGATGAGATTGAGGATCTTCATTGGGACGAATTCAAAGGTATGTTTCTTGAGAAATATTTTCCTAAGGTGGTTCATCATAGGATGGAAAAACAATTCCAAGAATTGAGGTAGGGGGATGATTCAGTGGCTGCTTATGAAGCAAAGTTCACTAGATTGGAAAGGTATTCTCCAAACTTCATACGAGATCTTGATAGTAAAATAAACCATTTTTACTCAGGGTTAAAGCCAATGTATCTAAGGGCTTTAGCTTCTCATGAGTTCAAAAGTTATGAAAAACATGTTCGATGTGCAGAGAAGGTGGAAATGGAGTTTTCCGATATTCAGGTGTTCTATGACAGACAACAGAATAAGAGGTCCAGTTGGCAGGCAAAGGGGAAGAATTCATAAAATAAGCAAGGACGTAAGAAAACCAAATATCCATCCTGTGAGAAGTGTGGTAAAATGCATCCTGGAGAATGTTTATCCAAGTCTGGTAAGTGCTTTCGGTGTGGTAAGTCTGGTCATATTGCTCATAACTGTAAGGAAGATGATCAAGCAGGCAATGAAAAGCCAGCGGTAAGATGTTTTATGTGTAATAAAATGGGTCATTATGAAAATGAGTGTCTAACGAAGAACTCGACTGGGGGAAATCAGCCAGACTACAAGAAGAAAGGTGTGGTGAAATCCTTTGCAACAACTTCAGCAGATGTTGGGCCATCGAATGAAGTGGTATCAGATACACTGTTTGTTTGTTTAGATTATGCCAATGTGTTTTTTGATTCAAGGTCTACACACTCTTTCATTTCGGCGAAGTTTTCTAGTAAATTGGAAATTCCATCTCAAGATATGAATCCTGGACTTATGGTAAAAACACCCGGAGGGAACATTGAGACAAAAAAGGAATTATAAGAACCTTCATATCCTTGTGTGTGGAAAGAATCTACCATAAATCCTTATTGTTTTGCCTCTAGTAGAGTTTGATGTTATTTTGGTCATGGATTGGATTTCTGTTTATCATGCTAAGATTGACTGCAGGGCTAAAATGGTTTCTTTTCAAAAAGATTTTCAGTTTGTGTACAAGAATGAACCCTTGATTTTGATAACATATCAGGAAGTTGAGAAACTAGTAAAAGATGGAAATGAATGTTACCTTAAACATATTGTCGAAAATAAAGGAACTGTTCAGATTAATTATGTGCCAGTGGTAAATAAGTATCTTGATGTTTTTTTAATGAGTTGCCTTGTATTATTCATGACCGAGAAGTTGAATTTACTGTTGACTTAGTTCCTATTTCTATGCCAATTTCAAAACCCCCTTATCAAATGGCTCAAGTTGAACATTTAGAGTTAAAGAAGCAATTGCAGGAGTAATTAGATAAAGGTTTTATTCGACCTAGAACATCACCATGGGATGCTTCTGTCTTGTTTATTAAAAAGAAAGATGGCTCAATGAGACTTTTCATTGATTATAGAGCCTTGAATAATATTACTGTTAAGAACAAGTATCCTTTGCCTCATATCAATTATTTATTTGATCAGCTCCAGGGAGCTCAGTATTTTTCGATTATTGACTTGAGGCCGGGGTACCATCAGTTGAAAGTAAATGAAGTAGATGTTCCGAAGACTACATTCCGTACTAGATATGGCCATTATGAATTTGTAGTTATGCCTTTTGGGTTAACCAATGCACATACTGTATTCATGGACCTTATGAAAAAAAATTTCCATTAGTTCTTGGATAAGTTTGTGGTTGTTTTAATTGATGATATTTAGGTGTTTTCTAAAAGAAAATAAAAGCATGAAAGTCATTTAAGGGTTATCATTCAAACCTGAAAAGAAAAGAAACTATATGGAAAATTCAGCAAGTGTGGGTTTTGGTTACAAAAAATTTCTTTCCTATGTCACATTGTTTCAAAAGATGGCATAACTGTTGATCCATCTAAAACAAAAGTTGTTGAAGAATGTCCAAGACCCACAAATGTAACCGAGATCCGTAGTTTTCTTGGTTTGGAAGGTTACTACCGAAGGTTTGTTGAAATATTTTCACGGTTATCTAGTCCAATGACTAAGATAACTAGTAAGGGTGGTACATTCATCTGGACAAAAGAATGTGATGATTCTTTTCAGGAGTTGAAAAGAAGATTGGTGAATGCTCTAGTTTTGGAACATCCTTCCAGGAATGATGCGTTTGTTATATACCGTGATGCTTCGTTGAAGGGACATGGTTGTGTCCTTATGCAGAATGATCAGGTAATTGCTTATGCTTCACGTCAGTTGAAAACTCATGAGGAAAATTACCCTACACATGATTTGGAATTAGCTGCTGTTGTTTTTGCTTTAAAAATTTGGAGGCATCATTTGTATGGAGTAATGTGTGAAATATATACTGATCAAAAAAGTTTAAAATATACATTCACTCAGAAAGAATTGAACATGAGACAGAGGAGATGGCTGGAATTAATCAAGGATTATGATTGTACAATTCACTACCATCCGGGAAAAGAAAATAATGTGGTCGATGCTTTGAGTCTAAAATGTAATGCTTCATTAGCCATGCTACGTTTGGAATGAGATCCTTTGGTTTTTGATTTGATGAACTTTGGCATAGAAGTGATTGGTGCAGGAAGTTCTTCTGTTTTGTTTCAGGTATCAGTAAGATCATCCCTATCAGACACAAATAAGCATGCATAGAGGGAAGACAATGAGTTGCAGAAAAATGGTAGAGTTGGTTCAGAAGGGTATGTTTACTAAATTCAACATTGATAATGATTGAGTTTTGAGGTTTGGGAAGAGATTATGTGTGCCTTGTGATTCACAGTTGAAGAATGAGTTGTTATGTGAGGCTCATAGTTCCCCGTTTTCAGTTAATCCTGGCAGTACTAAGATGTAAAGAGATCTGCGGGAGTACTACTGGTGGGATGGATTGAAAAGGGATATTGCTGGTTTTACTGTGAAGTGTTTGACTTGTCAGCAGGTTAAAGCAGAGCGGTAGTTACTGAAAGGGATGATTCAGCCTTTACCAGTTCCAGAGTGGAAATGGGAAAACATATCCATAGACTTTGTTGGTGGATTACCGAGGATATCTCGAGGTAATAATGCAATCTGGGTTATTGTTGATCGCTTGACTAAATCTGCTCATTTCCTTCCTATGCGAGATACTTTTTCACTAGATCAACTTTCCCGTTTATATCTTAAATAGATAGTCAGGTTACATGGAGTTCTTCTCTCCATTGTGTCCGATCGTGATCGCTGGTTTACTTCTAACTTTTGGAAAGGCCATCAGAAGTCGTTGGGCACTGAATTAAATTTTAGTATAGATTTTTATCCTCAATCAGATGGGCAGTCAGAACGAACAATTCAGACCTTGGAGGATATGCTACGAGTTTGTTCGATGGATTATCAGGGAAGTTGGGTCCAACATCTTTCTTTGGTTGAGTTTTCTTATAATAACAGTTTTCATACTAGTATAAAGATGGCACCATTTGAGGCATTAAATGGGAAGAGGTGTCGAACTCCATCATTTTGGGATGAAATGGGTGAAAGGAAGCTGATGGGACCAGAATTGGTAGAAGAGATGGCAGAAGAAGATCAGTTGATTCAAAAACACATGAGAACAGCTTAGAGCAGGCAGAAAAGTTATGCGGATAACCAGAGGAAGGATATATCTTTTGAGGTAGGTGATCATGTTTTTTCAAGGTTTCTCCATGGAAAAGTGTGATGTGATTTGGAAAGAAAGGAAAGCTGAGTCCAAGGTTCATTGGACCATATGAAATTCTGGAGAGAGTTGGATCAGTTGAATACATAGTGTCATTACCTCAGATTTTATCTCAGGTACACAATGTTTTTCATGTTTCGATGCTGAGAAAGTATATGACAGATCCATCTCATGTTTTGATTCCCGAGGTAGTTCAGCTGGAAGAGAACCTATCTTATGAAGAACAACCGGTAGAGATTCTTGACCACTAGGAGCAGGTGTTATGGAATAAGGTGATTCATTAGGTAAAGGTTTTTTGGAAAAACCATATGACTGAAGAGGCAACATGGGAATCTGAAAATGCAATTAGGGATAAATATCCTGACTTATTCGATAAGTAAATAAATTGCGAGGATGCAATTTTCTAAAGGTGTGAAGGATGTAACATCCCAAGTAAGTAATTAATAATAGATATTTTTATCTATGCCTATTAATTAATTAGATAGTGTTTTAGAGGTATAAAATGAAAATAAATCCAATCTTAAGCATGAAATACACTAATATTTTTAAAAGATTGTTTTACTGGATTTTTATGGAAACCCATTTTAAAATCTATCTTTTCACAATTTTATAATCTATTTTTGTCAAAATAAACTTATTCTTTATGATTGGGACATCAAAATTTACTTTGTGTGAATTTTTTGTATTTTTCCAATAAAGTTCATTTTTTAAAGAATAGTGAAAAAATGTTGTATTTTAATTCAAAACCTCTTTTTAATATAATTTAATTATATGATTAGATTATCTTTTGAATTGGTCTTAAAGTGAAATTAGAATAAATTTTTACCATTTAATCAAATGGTGGTCATTGGAATCAATTTCACTTTGAAATTGGACTTAAACTAGTTTCAATCTTTTGATACTTATTGTTTCATAAAAACATGCTATTTGTCATGACAGCGGGAATTAATTATTAAATTAATTAATGTGACTTATATGATTTTAATTTTTTAAAATATACAACTTTTTTGAATTCAGAATATCAAATATATCTTAGGGTGAAGTTTTGGTATTTTTCTGAAAAACATCAATTTTTGATGAATAGTGAAACCACTAAGTGGTAGTTAAAGAAACTGATTTTTCGTTTAAATGAAACTTTGTCACTTCTATGATTTGATTTTCAAAAATCCGACATACATGGTTGTAATTAAGAGGTAAAATATGGTTCAATGAGATTAAAATAATTTTTTGGTGAATATTAACTTTTAAGTTCTTAATCGCGATTAGAGGTAATTAGTGTAGTTTAAGGTAAAAATAATGTTTTAATAAAATGATATGAGCTTGAAACATGTCCTACCATCCTTCTATGTGTTATGGACGACCAAGACAATCCATGGGTCAACTTGGGGACACCATGGAGCCACTTTGGGTGGGAAATGACATAAATAAATTTTTATTAAATGTTAAAGTAAAAATGACACAAACATGAGATGTTTTAATAAAACAATTTTTACATAGGGTTATACAAGTAGTATATTTGACTATAAATATTCATTAGAAAGATAAAAGGATTTCCTACATCATGATATTTGTTTTATGATTTTTAGACATTTAATATATTAAAATATTTATGACATCATGATGATGCAGCGATTACCTCATTAATAAAGGATTTAAATAAAATGAGAAGATAATGTAAAATCTATGACCTACACATGTCCAAAAACTATTGGATGGGTATATTTAGAACCCTTATCACCTTACCCTTGAATTATATCAATGTGGGACCTCTTAAATCGGAATAGCATTTTAAAATAAAGTAACGTTTTTCTACTTTCCAAGAGTGTCCCTCCTCTCCTCTTATAAAAGGCCCCCACCTCTACCTCTTTACCAATAACTCCAAATCCTTTGGCTCGGCCAAACCCTGCCCATTTTTACTCTCCACGTCCCTATATTACTCCTTGAAGCCTCACATTGGGCAGAAGTCATCCCACGGATGTCTTTGAGCTCAAATCTAAGAGAGTTACCCAATTTTGTGGTAATGTGTTCACTTGTGTTCTTTTGTTTTATTTTGCTTCTCCAACCAACTAAACACTTTTTATTCATTTATTTTGTAACAAATAAAGTATCGTAAATATAATAGGATGTTGTTATAATAATAATTCGAGCTACAATTTCACACATCTACATCTAATGGTTAAAAACATACTGTTTCTGTGGTTGGTGAATTTCTGCCTCACGAAACGATGATTGTTCAATCTTCTATTAAACACCTTTAATGGTGGCCATTAATATATAACTATATTTATATATGATATATATTATGTTTATGTTTCCCTTATGCTTCTGTATTTTTCATTTGTGGTATAACTTTATGGTTTCCATTGCAGGTAAACACAATAATTTCATTTTAGGAAGTGCGGACTACTGCCCCCTCAAAGTGATTTGATTCGTTAATGCCATATGTGGGATGTATAAAGGATGGATTTAATGTTATTATATATGAGGTTATACTGGAATTATAATATACCTATATATCTTTATTATTTCATCCCATTAAATTATGAGATAGAAATGAAAGTAGCGTTCATACGTACGTATGGCTTACCGTCTCCATTAACGGTGCATTTCATTTATTACCCCAAATGTCATGTACTGTTATAAGTACATATATATAATGGATATATATGATGTATGTTACATCTAAATGATTAATATAATTCTGTAATTAAAATATATACATACCTCTCATTTAGTTTTAATTCCATTAATATGACATATAAATGAAAGTAGCGTTCATGCGTACGTACGGCTTACCGTCTCCATGAACGATGCATTTCATTTCTTACCTCGAAATGATTATGTGATATTATAAATACATTTATATGATAGATATATATGATATATATGATATCAAAATCAGGAATTTAATTCTGGATATAAAAAACCTTTGACCACACGAACAACATGTAATTTTATGAAGTCCACTTTCGACTTAACAACCAAATATCGACAAAACAAACATTATCAAATTAAATTGTTACATAATGTTTATAACATGGCAATAAGTGATATAAAAGGAATAATTAATTTGAAAAAGGTTCTTAAGAAAATATAAATTATCTCAAGTTTATTATTCAGGACGTTAAAGAACGATCGAGTTATGTCGGACCCGAGGTAAGGGACTTCGTCTTAATCTCCTTTCATTGAGGCTTATTTCGTTTTATACACAGCTATCTTTTATACGGTGTATAAACCCCTTTGACTTTTACTTTTATAAAAAAGGAATCTTTTTCTTTGAAGCGTTATACTAAACGACAAAAAAGGAATGTTTCTTTTAACGTACGCGGTGACAACGACCTTTTCCACCGCCACGAGTATTATTTGGTCTTTGACTTCCTCAACAAGCTGCAATGTTTTTAAAATAAAATAAATACCATATACACTTTTATGTATTTTGGTATTTAAAATGGTTATGATAAAGGATTATATTATTTCAATATATTTAAATGATATATTGTGATTGAAATGTGGAAATGTTATCATTCCTTTATATTGATTTTATATTGGTACTTGGACATTTGACGGGTGGTTACGTGATAAACCATATGACGAGTGGAGTAGTGAATACTAGGACTGGTGGATACGTTATAACCTCCAATACATTGGGTATGAAATTCGGCCTTATGGCTATTCTATTAAGTATGTATGGATGTTGGCCGTATGACTATTTCATTAAGTGATATGTGTGGAAGTCGACCGTATGGTTATTCCACTTAAGTATATTTATGTCCCAAGTTACCTTTATATGTTATGTGATCTTTTTATGGGTTTTATAGTAAACTTTTGGTTAAAAAATGTTAAGTAAAGATATTTTATTCAGTGAAGAGTTTTTACTACTTCATAAAGGTGAAATTTTTTACTTTGATAAAGTGTACATGGTTTACTTTTTGTTTTGATAAACTAATAGTTTTCATTCTTTGTGTATCCCTTACTGAGATCTTTATGATCACCACAAGTTTTTTTAAATGTTTTTCGCAGGACCTAATGTGAAATAGGGTCATGGATGATATCATGGGAATGCATGCTATATAAAACTTGGAACTAGACATGTTTCTTTTTAAGAGTTTTTTTTATTCTATGGAAACTTTGTTGAAGTGTCTACTTTGTAATCTTTTGAGATGTAGTAGTTATGTTCTAATTATCTAAAACTCTAAACCTGAAAGGATCCTCAATGTGAATTATTCATTTAATTCAATATTAAGAGATTTTTAAGGCCGGATCCTTATAATTCATCATAGTTAAGCCTTATAAAATATTTTTTCCACATTATAGTTTGTGGGAAGGATTATAGCATGGAGTGACCTTATGAATGTTTTGTGCATTATGTTTACCTATAATATTTTTGATTTTATAATGACCTGTAACAATACACCATGATTTATCATGGAATATTAAAGAATGTTTCCACAATGTGCTATTGTAGAGTGAGATCTTCCTTATTAGATTTTATTATTCCAATATTTTCTATGAAATTAAAAAATTTGGAGTGGTTATAAATACTAAACCATTATAAATTATTCACAACCCATGGTTATGGTTGTGGCATCCTATTATATATAGTGTAGTAAAAAACGCATTAATTCTAAGTACCCCTTGAATTATATTTAATTTTGATGATTATAGTGTGAAATGAGTTTTCATTTCATGATATATACATTATAGAAATTTAAAGATATATTATGTTAGTATAAAAAATAGGTTTTGTCTTGATCGTATAAGTGTTTAGAGTTTTACCATTCTAATTTAATCATATATAACATTCCCTTTTATATTCAATATGGTAATAGAAATGGTTTTCTCAAAGTCTATACAATGGTACTTTTCCTAAAACTTTTAACATAAAAAATTCTAATGAAAAAAACTAAGATGAATGAAAAATTAAATACATAAATAAATATATAATATGAAGTATAGAAGAAACCTAATTGATTGAGAATATCTCATAGATATTGGGATAATGTTTATATGAATTCGAAAACTACTTTCCCAAAAATAATGACGAAGATAGATCCATTATCATCACTGATTAATAGTTGCACTCGAAATCTTGAAAAATTATTCTTGCAGTTAGTCCGGCGTGACATGTTTTTTTAACTAAAATTTGATATATCTTCGTGGAATGTAATGATATTGATAGAAAGATTGGATCAAACAACCATATGAATATTCACTATTAAAACATATAAACATTTATTATTGTTTTTAATGTATTATCTATATTAAATATAATATATTATAACAATGAATAACATTGAATACTCTACGATACACATAAATATTATAACTTTGAATTGTAATATAGTATGGACCACCGAATAATTATGACTGAAATAATGAAACATCAAAATATTTTCATATTGTTTTGAATTTATTCTCTGTATTAGGTGTCTTTACTATAATCTATTTTGATAGTAATATATAATCTTTGATATTATATAATTACATTATGATGTTTAATTTTTTGGAATGATTCAATCTCTTATTTTATATTTATCAATAAAAAACATAAAATAATGATGACTGTGAATTAATATGAAAACATATACAGTAACAATGTGTGTGATGTTATGTCAAAAATTATTCAGTAGGGACCATCAAATTAAAATAATATGTTACACAATTTATGAAATAAGAAAGTACCTTGGTCTATATTAGAAAAATCATTTTTTGTTAGTTATTTTAATTATAAAAGTAATCATAATGAATATGAATTTATTTTGAGAGGTTGATAAATAAATTTATGTTTGTCTAATTGAAATAAAATATAGATAAAAAATTAAGAATATGGAATTTAGAATAAAGTTAAGTAGAAATGAATGGGAAATATAGTTCCTAATTAATTGTATACAATGCTAAAATACAGATTAATATTTTTAGAAGATATCACATTAAAATAAAATTGAATTAATATAAGACATGATATGACTAGAAGTTTATTAAATGAAACAATAGTGTATTTATTAATAGCTATATATTTTGGATAGCTTTAAATATATACCATATCAAAATTAGAAATTTTCCATTTTTTAATGTTAATACAGGAGAAATTTTTTTTACCCACAATATTGTTTTGTAAAAATCATTCAATACATTTAACTACAGTTGTAATTTCACAATTAATTATATATAATAGTCATGTGAATTATACAATCAATTATATGCTATTTTTTTCTATAATATATAAGAAAACAACTGAAGGGTAAATGAATACTAGAATACACATTAAATATATAATGTGTCAAATATTGAAAAGCAAATATATAATGTATGGAAGTGACCATAACAAAATGGGTTAACTGTTTTTTAGCCCTCCTGGTCTTACTCATAATTTTTTCATAAAAAAATATAGCTTTGGTTACTTTTTGAATTTGATTATCAACATGTGAGGGGAGATTTATGTTGTGACGTTTAATGAAACCATACATAATATGGTCAAGAAAATGTAATAATTTTTTAGTTACATATTTTAATCTAACAAATAGTTATTGATATCAATTTTAACTATCATGACATCTAATATAATAATAAATTAATTCTTTATATAAATTATGTAATTGATTAAGGATATCAGAGGATGATGATACTTAGGAACTCTAAACCTTAATATTCTTTTTGATTAGAAATATGATGCCCGTGAAAGGACCTTATCCTCTAAACTCATTGGAGACTTCATTGAACTAATTATCCATTTCTTGGGTGCAACATGTTCTATTTCATTAATTCATTTAAGGGAACTAATAAATCATTATTGATATTATTTAACACAGATAATTCATATAGCATGATACAAGTGATGCCTTATTTAGAAACATGAATGAGCATGTAAATAATATGATTTTGTAGAAGTATTATTCTCACTGATATTCAATTTAATTTTAAATGAAAAATCACTAGACTACATATTAATATCTTCACTAAAGGTGAATTCCTTTATCGTAGATGTATTTAGAAGAACATAAATTCATATAAAATTAAGATAGTTGTCTATAATAATTATATAGATTTTCGTAGTTTAAAAATTACTATTAGATGTAATGGATTGATTGAAAATAATAATAAATTTAATGCACACACTAAAAATAGTTCACAATGTTATAATTAAATGTAATATTCATGAAATAATATATTCTTAATGAATACCAAAATAATTATTCATAAACAACAGAGAAATAAAAAATAAATTAAGAGACATATAAATAATTTATTATGAGAGACATTTATAATAGATTACAGTAATTGAAATAAATAATAGAAGATAAATAAAATATTAGAGTTATTTAATTAAATAATTGATTTTAAATAGAATAGCAACAAATGATAAATAACAGATAAGATATAATTGAAATAGATAATATAATATAAAATTGGGAAAATAAATATTCCAAATGATAATTGAATGATTATCACAAGAAGAAAATAATTCCAAAAACATTACACAATTATGTCATATTTATAGAAAGAAAATTATAAAACAATTTTTGTATTAATAATATTTTATTAAAATACTAAAATATTGATTTAGATAGTAACAAATTACATATAAAAAATATTTTATAATAATCCCAACATCGATGTAAATGTTGAACATTGAAATTAAATAATTTTTTATAGATAAATTATTATTCCAAAATTATGTTAATTTTATTTTATATTATTGGTAGGAAAATCATAAAAATGATGTTATATTAATAGTCTATGAAGAAGACAATGAAAAATTGATGCAAATAAATCCAAATTATTTATAAATATTGATGTAGATTAAACCAAACATTGATTTAAACATTGAACATTGTGAATAAAAAATTAATTTATAGGTAAATTATAATTCCAAAATCATGTAAAAATTATTGAATATTATTATTAGGGTAGTTATAAAATATATTTTTTATTTATAAGATGTAAATAAATTATAAAAACATTGATGTAGAACAAATCCAATTACTAGTAAACATAAATGAAGTATAACCCATTGAATAAATCATGATTCAATTCATGATGATTTCAAACACTCATTGAATAACATGACTATAGTATAATTTCATTAATTAGAGAACACCATATTTATCAGAGTGTAGGGGACTTGAGATAATAATTGGGATATAGGTTTTTGGTATTCAGTTAATGTAAAGATATACCATTCCCACCACAAACTTGATGAGTTCGGGGAAACACCTAGAGTTTCAACAACATGGATTCCTTCAATTACTATGGTATCATAAAATAGAGATATACCTCTTATAGAAGGGAAATATTGAACACATCACTATCAAGGATAAATAAGGATAATTTTTTAAATAAAATATAGAAGGCTATAGTATTTTTGCATTCAGAATAACATTTATTTTCAAACTAATTAATTATTCAATATATATAAGGGATGTAATAAACAATATAATAGGAATTATGTGAGAGGATGCAATGTAAAAATAAAAAAGGGTGGGAAAAAATATTTTCCCTAATTACCACTATAAAAAAGTGTCCTATGCTCGAGGCCTTTTTTAATTGGTATGTTAATTTTTACCTTGTTCATGTGAAGGGGTCTCTTACCTTGAGTACATAATGGTCTAGACCCATTGAATTTGTATGATGTGTTTCCATCCAATGTAATATTTTCTTCAAGAGAAACCATCACCCACATGAATAAGTATCACTACCTGGTAAAATAATTCATGTTATTCTATAATGTTTCCTTGTTAGCCCAAAATATAAACATCACCTATACAGACTCATGCTTCAGCTCCAACCAACAAAGTGACCTTAGACACACTATGAACATGTATATATTTTACATCCATTAAATTTATATAGATATATTTTATTAGTTCATTAATATTCTTTAGAACACTGTTGTAATAAAGGGATGCATGTGTTTTTTACATTGTGAGATTGAAGTATCTATATATATATATTCTTATTCAGATTGTAGATAGGTATTCCACATACAGAAATTGAGTACGAAGAATCAATTATGCATGAATCATAGTAACACATTGTTTAAATTCCTTTATGATATGATCCATGGAATGTCCCAAAACAGATTAGTAACATATCTTTCCTTAAAAAACTATATAAGAGAACCAAAAATACCAATTATATTTAATATAATCAAGATATAAAATATCATTTCAATGATTACCTTGATTTCCAAAGACATAATTGGGATTTATTATAATGGCAATGATGAATTTTAGAATCTGATTCAGGATTCCAAAATATTTAAAAAATAATATTCATTTATTAAAATAAAAATAATCTCCAAAATAATAAAAAATTTAATAAAAAAAATTTTCATCGATTATGTTATCAAATATTAATGATTAAATAATTGTATATAAACCCAAGAAAATAATTTCATCATTGGATATAAATATTTTTCTTAATATATTTCAAAAACTATATAGGCTAAAACCATATGATACCCTACTTATACTATATTATAATAAGGGGACTAACGATAAAATATAGTCAATCTATTCCCTATTTAAAAATAATCATAGATGTTCCTACCAATGAATAAAAATATAAAATCAAGAGAAACTATAATCCAACTACCAACTTTGTAAATGAAAATTTAATATAAAATCATGGTTTATTTAATACTAAAATAATCATACTTATTAAACATCTCACACTCAATAATTCAAAGTATTTCATAAGAGATGATTTAACTAGATAAAGAAAAAAAGATTAATTTTGTTAACTGTGTATTATTTAAATAAAAAATCGATTCTAGTTTTCTTAGCTAGAGTTAAAAAATAAGATGTGACATTTGAAATTCTTCTAATGTGAATAAAATCATTGGCCCTAGTTCATCACTTAATAGATTTGGTGATTGTCACTTCATTATCACTATTGATCCCTTGATTTTGGGATATAATCTTTCTAAGAATTATTCTGAAATTCATGGTGTGACATAGTTATTATTTCCTTATAAATATGTAAATAATTTTCATAGAAATGTGTTAGCAAACATTGATTTATTCCCAAAAAAATCCATATAAATTTCTAATTACAAATTGATATGTTTTTGGAGAACAATGGGGGTGCAGACTTGATCAACACATAGATAACATGAGAATGATTACAGAATATTTATCAATATTTTTTATTTTTTATTAAATATATTAAAATCCAAGAACATAACTTTTATCCATATCCTATCTTCCTTATTGATAGTAAAAAAATGATTTGTGTTGTAACCAGGAAATTTGGTGTTTTATTTTTTTACTATTAATGGTGATGATTTAGGATAAAAATACTATGGTATAAGGAATGTAAAAAATAAGAGAAGATACATAAAGATATATTTGATGTAATTTAGAGAAATAAATTCAGGAAGATGGATTGAATAGATAATATACTTGTATTCATTTGTTATGAGAGTGGTTAGTTGTTTTTGGAAACGATGAATATATTTTCCAAGTGGATATAAAACAATATACGGAAAAGATGATCACATTATAATATATGGAATTATTTTTAATGTGATCTTATAATACTATAAAAAGAATCTTTGAAGTCATGATTTTTTTAATAAGCATAAAATTTTTATTCTAGTTTTGGAAGAGGTGTGAGCATTTATAAATTCAATAAACATGAATGGAAAGAGTTACACATTCTTTTAATAAGTTTTAATAAATTTTTTATGATAATTTATATTTTTACTAATTTTTATGAATTAGGAATACAGTACTAAATTTTAATGCCATTTTTTATAAAGGAGGTCTGTACCATAGGATATAATGTTGGTTATGATACATTGATAGAGTGACATATCCATAAATTTGTGTTAGAACAAATTTCATATTAGAAAATAAGATGACAAAGTGACGAAAATTCAGAATTTTTTCAAGAAGGATAAAAACTAATTCATTATAAATTTTAGAAAGTGGTAAATAATATAATAAAATAACATTTTATGCCTTCCTAAATCATTATTTATTAAAGTTATGACATGAAATAAAATGCTGCAATAACATTGGAGAGTGAAATCATGTATTGGATTAAATGAAGAATTGTTAAACTAAAAATGGTAAACTAACTTATGATTAAACTAATAAATTTATATTTATTAGAATAATATTAAAAATTAAATAAGTTTCTTGTATATTGAATAACATAAATTTTATTGGAAACATAGTCTAAAATTTATCTAGATAATTAAATATTATAATCACTAAGTTATTTGTATAAATAAAATAGAGTTTTAAAGATGTTAAAGAAAATTAAAGAATTTTTTTTGAAGGATGTATTAAATAAATACGATTAATTATAATTATTTAAATTATATCTTCATAACCGAAAGATAAAATTAAGCTACCATAATGGAACATACATATCAATTTCTTACATTATAAATTGAACTACTGAAAATGTTGAAATAATAATAAACAATGGAATCATTATAAATGGTTTAGATATATTATTTATTTATTTTATCATTAATGTGGAATAAAATGGTCATACTGAAATTATACCATTCCTCTATGGTGGAAATGAATACTAGAAAAAAATATAGTAATAAGGTTTTCATATTTAAAAGAGTCACACATTTTTTCAAATTAAATAAATAAAATGTTGAATAAATGATACTAGACAATTAAAAATATTTTATTTATATTTTGAATTAAATATACATAAAAAATGATCTTTAAAATAATAGTGGTATAATTTTGGACGGGAATACTTTTTGAGTTAATAGAGAATCTATTATATTCCAACCCAGAATGCATTGAAACAATAAATAACTATTTATATATTTAATTTTAATAT
This sequence comes from Viscum album, assembly GCA_963277665.1. Lineage (NCBI taxonomy): Eukaryota > Viridiplantae > Streptophyta > Magnoliopsida > Santalales > Viscaceae > Viscum > Viscum album. The sequence continues at coordinate 1,315,805,111 of OY728119.1, read as the reverse complement.
TATTAATAGAATTTAAATAAAATTATGTACAATGTTTTAAAAGGAAATATAAAAATAGTAAGAAGTTTTTTGAAAATTAAGAATAAGAAAAAATAGTAATCTAATAGTTTATTCCAAAGCATAGAAGGATGAATACTCTGAGATGTTATTTAGGGAGTGCCTATACATAGTTCATATAAAAAAGAAATATTTAGGGAGTGAAAATAATGTAGGATAAATTATTATTACACCATAATAAAATTTTGTGAGAATTAAAATAAGTGATGAATATTGATGGAGATTGATGGAAGGGAATTTTGGGATCAATATCTCATGAACCCTAAATAGAGAAAACATACACTCTTATAGAATCCAATTTTATGTTGGGAGAAATCTCATGAATAGGTTAGGTAAATAGTTCATGTGATGAATAAATTTAGATATGGGAATATAGTGGGTGAATGCGATCATTAAATTGATCTGAAAATAAAGGGTGAATGATTTTTTAAAATAGACTACACATATAAAACCTATGGAAAATTTGTTTTGTGGAAATAAAAGTTTAAACATATAGGATAAATTGAACCTATGTGAAAAGAGGGTTGATTATGAAGTCAATTTGAATTGATTGACATGATTAATCTTTTATGGACTTCCAAAGAAAGAAAACATATTTATGGTGGAATTTAGGGGAAAATGACGATGGTGAAAAGGTGATGGGGAATAGGGGAATGTAGGGGTGGAGTCTGATGTAGAGCTAGGGATGGATGCTTGTAGGTGGATTCAGGGAAAATGATTTATGGAAAGGATGGGGGTAGTGGGGAGGAGGATATGGTAACTAGGTATGAGGGGAGGTGGAAAGGAGGATACACGAAACATAACTTCGATTCATGGTGGGAGATTCAATCAAGGGGATTGGGTGGTGGTCTTAATCGGGAGGGGATTGGGTGGTGGGATCGATATTTATCGATAGTGGATATAGTTGATCAGTTGAAAGGGAGGGGATTCAATAATATGGGTATCCATGGTTTCAAATAAACATTGGTAACTTATTTACATAGTTATAATAAACCATGTAAATATGTGTGTATGAATAATGAAATTTTCAATTATTTATAACTCATCCAATTAAAGATGTAGACCCCATCAACATTAAATTTCCATTGAAAAAGATATGAGAATTTCTTCTTGTTTTGAATAGTCATTTTGGATTCACCATCAGTTTTCAGTGGTAGGACATTTGGAAATTCAATTAAATTTTCAAATAATGATGATGGGTTATTATGGATTTAGAAGTGAATCATGAATAGTGATCAAAGATGATAAAAAGTGTATACCCATGGAGCCTCACGAATTCCTTTACCTTTATTTTTGAAAGGTATTCAAGTGATAAATATTGATAAATAAGGAGAAAGTATGAAATCATGGTGATTCAATCCACGAAAAACTATATCGCATTGAGACCTTAATATTTCTTCATGAGACTAGTGAAAAAGTCTATGGTGATGTTCTCCTATTTCCATGTGTGAATGGGAAGTGGATTCATTAATCCCTAAGACTTATATGACTTTACATTTTCTTTTGGGCATACCAAACACTTTGTTTTGTACTCATTTATATCCATCTTCATGTTGTCCCATAAGAAGTGTTCTCAAAGATCACAATACATCTTTGTACTTCCAGGATGGATGGAGAAATACGATCTATGAAAATTATCCAATAAATAATTCTTTATCTAGGGTGATTTAGGCTCACAATTACTAGTTCCAAAAAAATGTCACTATCCTCATTGATGTGGAATTTATGAAGATTCCCCTCCTTTACTTTTTCCACCTTCTTTTGAAGCTCCAAATCATCCATTTATGATTCCATGATATTAAATTAGATAGATAGTTGGGATATAATTTTGGAAATGTCAGATTTATACACTAACATTATGATTTAGAGAACCTTCTTTTATATATCCAATAAGATATAGTCTTTATCAATCATCATCATGGATAGAGCAGTAGGTTCTTTTATACTAATAGAATAAATTACCTTGTTTTTTTCATGATGGTAGTGAATGGGAAAATCATAGTCCTTGAAAATATAGAACCATATTCATTTATAAATGTCAATATATTTATATGTGAATATCTATTTTAGACTATTGTGACCCATACATATTACAGTTCTCAAAATAAAATCAGTTCCTCCAAATCTTCAAGGAATCAATCATAGATTGTATATTCATATAACTTTTCTGGTAGTTTTTTAAATAGATCTTCAAATATCATTACACATAGGATTTATGTTTATCATAATGCATCTGTAACCATCCCTTCACATTTATTAAAGATTCAATATATACCAAAAATCATTCTCCACATGATGGTAGTGTGAGTACATGTGAAGTGATTTGCCAGTTTTTGAGATTTTTAAATCTTTCCTCACATTATTCTATAAAAAAATAAATACAATTTTTTAGCTTAGTTATCAGGAATGAAAATCATGTGAAATTTATCAAAAAACATCATAAGTTACTTGTAATCCAAGAAAACTATGAATTTCCACGACACTTGAAGGTTTGGACGATTATCTAATTGAATTTTTCTTTTAAGGGTCTTTATAAATTCCCCAACTAATGATCTTGTTCCCGATGGATGTGACTTTTATAATCAAGAAGTCAGATTTTCTAATCTTAGTGTACATTTTTTGTTTTATTAACGTATTTATTATAATCTTTAGATTATCTTCGTGTTACTTCTTTATCTTGAATTATATGAGAACATATTTCACAAAAATTACCCCAAAGATTTAATGTTGTCTCTAAATACTCAATTTATCAAATCCATGAATATTGTAGGAGTATATGTAAGCCAGAAGGGAATCACTATGAACTCATTGTTTCCATAACTTCCATGAATTGTTTTATTATGAATATATTATTTCTTTAACATCAATTTTTGATATGAATATTAAATATACACCATTTAAAATTACTGAGCTCCCATATAAAATATAACAATTCAAAAATAGTTTACAGGGGATACTTTTCCTTTATTGTGACCTTGTTGAGATCCAAGTAATCAATAGAATATCATAGAGTTCCATACCTTTTTCTTAATAATAAAACTAGTGCACCGAAGGTGAAGCACTAGGGAATGTAAAACCCTTCTCCAAATTCTATTCAACCAATTTCTAACTCCTATAGTTCAATCATGACCATCCTATATTGTAATTTTGAGATAGGAGTGGTTCTGGGTATATGATATATTGAGAACTCAACATCACAATCTTGGGGAAGGATTGGTAATAATTGGGGAATTAAATTAATATATTCCATTATAATGGGAATTTACCCAATGTTGAAACTTTCCTTTAACTCAACTATTTTATAAATGCATCATTGTTCACTAGGTATCAACACCCACAATGTTGAGGGATTTTCCAAAGGAGATTAGTGATCTTACATGAATTTGTATAGAAGTAATGGATGGCTCAGAATCTATTTGTGGTTTTATTTTTCTTGATATTTGATGTTATCTCTATATAATTAGATCTAATCTACGTATATTATATAATCAAATTCCCCCAAGGTAAGTATTTCAGGATTCTCCATAAGAATATTTTTACATATGCTATGAGGTGAAGATTTCAACAATTGGGATACATTTATCAAACCACTAGGGTTTTTAATAGATACCACTACCTCATGGTATCAGGTTTGTGATTAAGAATTTTTATAAGTATTTATGGATATAATAGAATGCATTGAACATGAAACAAATAATTTTTTTTCATTATTGAGTAAATAGTAGGTGTACCTTTTAATACATCATTTTTAAGTTAAACTATAGTGGTAGTGATGGAATAATCTTTTCTCATCTCTTTTGAAGCTGGTGGTAAATGATGCCAATTACCTTTGATGACCCATGGTTTAGTGAACTGGCTTGCATAGATCCCCATACCCTACAATTGATGAATTAAACAATGGGTGGTGAATTAGGAGGTGCCTTATTTTCTATTATCAAATTCATCAGCTTCTTTATATATATTTGACATTCATGAGGTTTGTGGATTTCTACCCCTAACAAAAATCAAAACCCTATACCCATGTAGAAATTCCTATTATTCTACTTCCCTCATTATTGACACGTAGGTATTTTTATGTTCTTTCATCCTTTGTCACTAAATCCATAAAATTGAAACTACATATTTAATTTATTTTTTACCCAATCGTGGGGATATTCTATGAAATCCATATCTATTTTTAGATACATTGAATAACTTATTCATAACTACCAAATTATTTTATGGACATTGTGGTCACCCTATCCTTTTATATGTTTTATTACATGATTTCTAGTATAATTATCCATAAAATACAAACCAAGGATATAAGATTCTAATATATTTGGAAGAGTAGGTGTATAATTAAAAAATATGAAACCAAAAATATATCATCATTATCATAAAGATCTCATAATTCTATTCAAGATACCACAACTACATTGGATAACCCGAGGAAATACATAGACAAAAGGGATTAGCTAAAAATCTCATCAATAGTATAAGCATGTAAAAGAATCCTAGCATTTGAGAAAAAAGAATAACATGATAACTAATAGAAATGAAACATTAATAAACATATAAATCCATATTATATATAACAGAAAATCATATGAACATTACAATATATGAAATTTTAAGTAACATACAACATGACATAAACATGAGTCATGTCTATCTTTGAAGACTATATCATATGGATGAAAAGTACCATAATAGGTAAGGTTGTCTCCCAAAACCGATACACGACGTCTCATGTGACTACAAATTACCCAATTTATTAGATCACTATCTGGTCTCACACATCATAATATTTATATTTATATGTGTTCCATATGATAAATCAAACATATAGGGAAAACATATGTGTTACCCATGGAATGAAATGGTTATCATTCCATAATTAAAAAATGAGGGGTGTATAACAATGGTATCCATAATAGAAGTGATTTAAATAACTACATGAAATTCATAAAGGAAAGTTAAAAGTTTGTTATAAATAATTATGTTCAGATGAAATTGATTCATGAAAACGAGTGGTTGGATAACATTATAAATGAGCAACCTAAAAGAGGTTTTAGAAAAAAGAATAAAGAGTATTTTAAATGGATAAAGGAATAATTATTTTCATTAAAAAATGAACTAAGAAAGTTATTTCATAATAAGATGAGGTATTTTTGAAAAACAATACTGGCTTAAAATATATTATGGAGTGTACATGAAAATGCGTAATAAATGAAGAATTTATCTTTAATCGATCCTGCATATAAGGAGGAATTTATAATAGAACCATTTAAAATATGTATTTCCCATAAAATAATGATGAATTAATCTCGATACATATTTCTGTAACATATAAAAATAATTTATAAAATTTAAATATCAATAATAGATAAATACATTGGTGTAATCATAGATAAAGTGTAACTCGAAGGAAATAATTGAGGTTCATATTGAATCAATTACCGTATTCATGAATGTGTTATGAACATTAAATTAATATCCCTGATAAAAAATTTAAATAAATTAACCAATTAATTAGTAACATATTAAACATATATTTTATTTATTATAATTTTATTTTGTTCAATTATTGTTATTTTGATGAGTTATAATGTTTATTTTTTTCATCCTGGGAGCATTCATTTTATGATTTTATGATCTATTCACTTTAGTGTTATTATAGATGTTCTGGTAAAATGTCTGGAAAACTATAGAAGTGTAATTATATAATATATAAGAGAATAAATTATTTTAAATATTCCATATATAATTTTTATTTTTATTATGAGGATGATTCATTAGATAAAATTTAATGATTAATGTTTAGTTTATTTTTGCAGTTTTTTGATCATCTAGATCTAGTATGTTTTTTATTTAATATTATGCACATAATATTAGTTATAAAACATGAAAAATATATAATATACATATTTCAATATGATTTAACCATAATAATGGTATTATGACTATCCTTGAAGATTGAAATGGAAAAGAAAAACACATCATCCATGAAGGCGATCTATCGACACCTCACGGAGGAGACTTTCATTTTTAGACTAAAATGAGAATATAATAGATTTTATGATGTATATTACATTAAAAAAATAAAATAAAATTATATGTATGATAGAAGAGTTAAATTTTAACTCTTAATAGTGCAGGGAATTATAAGGTATAAGAAAGAAAGAATTTAAAAGAGAGAGGTGGAGAGGCACTTGGGTTTGGTTACAAGAACCTACTCAATGTGGGAAATAGGATTATGAATGAAATTGGGTAAAATTTAAAAAATAATAATGGATAATAATATATGATTATATGTCATGGTGAAGGGTGGTATTTATAGTTGGGGGAGATTGATGTTTTTTAATATTTTATTTATTATTTTTATTATTTGGTCTCATGACAATCAATAATGTTGAATCCTATGACTAAATATAGTAAATGGTTCAATATATTTTTAACCAATGGTCTATTACATCATCCATAAATCACCCATGCCTCAATAATTCATGTATTTGTTAAATACAATAAATTATCACATTTCACTATTCAAAAAAATTATACTCTTTTTGTAAAATTTGAATAAATTAATCCTCAACATTTTTAAACATGTAGATTTAAAAACATGACTTAATTTTATTAAAATAGGTTTCTAAATTTGAGAAATTTTATTTTTAATGAAAATATTCATTTATTCGAATGTACAGATTTTAATATAAAAACAGACTTTATGACACTTTGGAAAATTAATTAAGGTGTTATAAAATTATATTATAAATATAAGTAAATAAATATTAATTTATTAATATATTTTATTGAAATATATTTTATTTTAAATTATTATATTAATTATAAAATCATAAAAAATATTTTTGTCTTACAAAAATACCAACACTGAATCTGTCATTTTAAAAACAGTTATTTACTTATACCATGACATGAATATATCATATTTTATATCATGAGATGACATAATTTTATTTATATATTCATTGTTGAAGTTATCATTACATTTTTTGGGTTACAAATCTTAATGGTCATATTACAATTCCAACGGTCATGTAATATTCTATAGTTATAGGTTCTTCAATTTCCACAAATACCATTTATTTCATTCTTCATTTAGGAGAATAATTTTTTTATTTGGTTTAATATGTTATTTACATTCCTTATTATATATAACATAAGATTAAATTTTGGATCATTTAATTCTATCCCCCTTTTGAAATTTCACCCTCGAAATTTCATTCTACGTACTATGCTGAAAAGAGTGAAGGTATTTCTCCTTCAACACTTCCTTCAATTCCCATCTGAACTCTTCAAACTTATAGTTCCTCCACAATTATTTGACAAGGATAGTTTTATTATTGAATATTACTTTGTCTTTATGATACAAGATCTTCACTCTCTTCTCTTTATATGATAGTTCATTCTCAAAATGTACCACCTCCGGATTTAGTACATGTGAGGAGTTAGGTATTCACTTCTTTATTAGAGATACATGGTACATGTCATGAACATAATCCATATTTGATGGAAGTTTAAGTTGATAGGTCACTTCTCCCATGTGATCATGGATCTGAAAGGTTCCAATGCACATTTGGATAAACTTTTATTTCCTTCCAAACCTTGTGTCTCACATTCATGGTGATATTCAAAAGAATACATTGTCTCCAACATCAATCTACAATTCCCTTCAACGGTTACCAGCATATTTATTTTTATATATCTAAGAATATGTTATTTGTTTTTTGATGGATTGAACATTACTTTACATCTCCATCACTGGTTAACATCCATGTGTCATCCATTCATCCACTACATCATAATAAGTTTGATTTATACATCACTGCCTATATAGATATTCATGTGGAGCCATATGAATACTCAAGTGGAAGATGTTTTTGTATGATATATCAACCAATGGGAGATGATAATCCCATACTCCTTTGAATTATAGTGAGTAGTATCTCATTATGTCCTCAAGTGTTTGAATATTCCATTCATATTGGACATCATTTTACAAGTGATTGGTAATGCTGAAATTCAATTATGTACTCAAATCATGTTTAATAGTTTTCCGTAATTTATATGTGAATGTTGGATCATGATTATTGATGATCAAAATTGGAACCCAATATAACCTCACCACTTCCTTTAGCTAAATATTTGAATATTTTTAAAGTGATACATCTTCCCAAATAGTGATAATGTGGATAGTCTTAGTGAGTTGGCCACTTCAAACACATCATATTATTTTTTTAGGCATTGGGGAGACCAATGATAAATTTTATAGTGACATTATCAAATTTAATTTTGGTTATAGTTAATGTTTTCTTCATCCCTTTGAATTTATTTCGCTCTTCTTTAACTTTTGATCATACCAAACACCTTTAGATATACTTCACAATCATATAATTCATATTTTCCCACCAAAAGTACTCTCTATGATCACGTTGCAACATGGTGCTTCCAGAATGGATGGAGAAAGATGAACTATTTACATTATCTAATAGGCCATTCTTTATCTCAGGTGATTAAGTCATATAAATCATTACTCTAAATGGAATCTATGCATCATAGTTGATATGGAATTCTTATAGAAACGATTTCATTAACATTTTTATCTTCTTTTTCATCTTTATATCATCCATTTACAATTCCCTGATATTCTCTTGTATAAATTGTTTGGAAATAATTTGGGAATGATAGGATGTATTCCCAACCATTATGATTTACAAATCGATCTTTTTTATATCAATGAAGATGATGTCTTTCTCAATCTACATCATGGATAATGTAGTAGGTTATTTTCTGCTAATAGTTTTAACTAACTTGTTCACCTTTCTTAGATAGTAGAAAATAGATAAATCATTGAACTTGATTAGCCGTAACCATATTATTTGAAGCATGTTGAGTTACTTATATGTTAAAATATGGTTTATTCTATTTTGATCAGTATATATTTCACACTTCTCACCATAGTGGTGTTTTTTATAGATTTTAATGTCAAAATTAACATCTCCAATATCTAAATCATGCATTGAGTAGTTCTTCATAAGGATATTCTACTAACATGAGGTGTAGGATATCACTTTATCATTCACCATGAGTACACAACCCAATAGATTCAATAAAGCATTATTGTAGATCAAAAAACCTTCTCCACTTGTTGGTAGTGTGAGTGAAGGTGTATGGATTAGCCTTTTATTGGGATCCATAAATTATTTATCACATTCGCCTATCTAGATACACTTTACCCATTTATATGTTAAATTATTTATTCAGTTAGAAAATTGTGATAAATTACTCACAAAACATTGGTATTACCCAGGTAAGACAACAAACCCATGGATCCCTATTACAGATGTTGGTTTGTTCCACTCTTTGAATTCCGTTGAGATGGAAGGGTAAAAAAATATTCCTTTTCTAGTGATAACATACCCCAATTAGGATACTATATCCATATATAACTCACATTTATTGTACTTTTTAGAACATTTATCCCTTTACAAATTTTTTATAATAGTATTCAAATGTGCCTCATGTTCATCCTTTATTTTAGAGATTATTTGAATATATCTATAAAGACTACAACAAATATTCCGAGGTAATCACAAAAAATATATCCATTAAGTATAATAATATTTTTACAGAAATAGTGAGTCTGAATGGAACCACTTTGAACTCATAGTTTCCATACCTTGATCAAAAATTATTATTGGGGATGTCTTCCCTACTCACCTTTTATTAGAAATATCTTGATTGAAGGTCCACATTAGGGAAATACATGGAACGAAATAGCTAATTGAACAAGTCCTCTATCCATGGTAAAGGATAATTTTATTTTTTCATATTTTTTAGACCATGATAATAAATGTAGAGGTGTATTTATCTATACATTTTCATGATGAAGAGAACTGGTTCACCCCGTGGAGAAGCGCTCAGTAATATAAGACCCTTGTCTATATTCTCTTCTAAATTCTTATTCAGTTCCTATATCTCAACATTGGAAATTCTATAAGGTGTATTTGATATGAGATATGATCTAGGACTATGTTTAATTGATAAATAAACCAATTAGTCAGAAGGTAGACTGTAAAATTATTCAATTAACCCATTGGTGAGGTTTCGCAAAATAGAATGTCATAGATCATGATCACACCTTTGTCTCAATCATTTGAGATATACATGCTTTCTTATAAGTAAATTATATTCATAGTTGAGACGATGATTTTGAATCAGATTCATCATCCTTATTATACTTTTATATAATTTTAGGGTGCCTCAAGATGTGAATTGTGATATACCTTTCCCAAAAATTGATGTTGGATTTAAGTAAAGATATCTTATTCATACCCATTACAGCATAAAAATATACCAATGAAATTATGGAATAATTTTATGGGGGTTTTAGTCCACAAAAAATAAATTGTGAGGAGTTTTATAATTTGTATTCAATATTTTCCCATGAACCATTATCACAAATAACTCGAACTTTATATACTTAGGTGGTGTTTGAATAGCTTTAATAAACTTTCAAGATATAATAGAATGCATAGAATTAGAATCAAACATTACATTTTCTATTATTCAATGAATAACAAGTATACCATTCACCAAATAATTGTAAGGATATACCTCAATAGTAGTGATATAATACTACCTTTTTGGTGTTTTAAAGGTAATCGTTGATTGTATCTAACAACCCTTGTCTTAGGGAATTAGTTCTCATAATTCTCAACTTTATTGACATTAAGACAATTCACTACAGGATTAGTATTTAACGGAAACTTAATTTCTACATACGAATTTGGGAGATTGTTCATATACCATTTGAAATAATTATCCTAATTTCTCTCACATCCAAATTTTAACCATCTTCTGCTACCCTTTTGATAGTTTATAGGATGATTATTCCCACACATTTGACACATGGGAGGATGGGATTTATTTCTGTCATGGGATTTATTTATTGACACTACCATATTAAACTCTATTTTATTCTTTTTATATCTGAGCCCATGAGACTAATGAGAGTCTCAAATCTCCATATCAACATTAAAGGAACAACATACTATCTTCTCATAACTTTCAAAGTATTAAATCAGAAATTCTTTTTATAGTCTCAACTTTGGTCTTCTAAAGTAGCTATCCACCTTGATTTCAATGTTCATAACAAATATGACAACAAATCATGAATGTCTTTTGAATTTTACTTTATATACTGTGACATACCTATATATCATTTTATTTATTCCGAGGAACTCCATTTCAGTTTTAATATGGAGATTTTGGGGAAATTATTTATTAAAAAATAATTTCCTGAATTCTTCCAAATCCATGGAATCAGTTTACACCTCAAAATTTGTGTTCTTGATATGTTTCCAACACTAATCAGATTCCCCATCAATATAAAATACTTCTATCACAACATTATCTTATTATGGGCATTGAATGAAAAACAATATATTCTCAATGGTTTAATCCATTGTTCCACGATAAGGGTATAAGAATAACCACTAATTATAGGAGGAATTTTTCATATAAAGGATTTTATCCAAAATTGATATTTTTTTGGAGAAGGAAGGAGTTCCAAATGATTCATGTTATTATTTAAAACATGAGCCTGTTGTGCAAATGATGTTAAAATATTCTGATCAATCATTCCCACCAGATTTGGAATCTCATAAAGGAATTCATCACATTTCCTATCACATCGATTCTTTGAAAGGATTATCATATTTCCAACCATTAACTAAAAAAATAATGTAAAATTAGGTGGGCTGGAATAATTACCATATAAGTATATAAAAATTAACATTGAACATAGAAGGATAAAATTGTAAGTGAAAAGTTTATCCTAACATTTGATTCCCTATGTTCCCATCTTTCTTATCCACAGTGATAGAATTATCTATAGGGTTAATAGTAAAGTTTTATCCCAAAAATAACTACATTGTTCACTGATACCAACTATATAGAACCAATCTTTTTACACATACTATTACATGATTTTAAGCATAATTATCCAACAGATACAAAGGAAGGATCTTAAATTCTAGAGTCATTGGAAGTGTAGGTTCATAATTAGAAAACATGAAACCAAAATATAAAATCATCTCTATAAAAAGACATTAACTCCATTAGAGATCCTAAAACATAATATGCTATCCTGAAGAAATATATAAGCCGATGGGATGATCCTAAATACCCCATAATGAAAAAAGAAAGGAAAATAAAAATAACATATGAAGAAAAATGATAACATGATAAGATAATAGGAATAGAACAATAATAAACATATAGAGTCATATCAAAAATAATATGGAATCATATGAACATGGAAATATAGGAATTTAAATGAAACACAAAACATGACATAAATATGTGTCATGGCTAACTACAAAGACTACATCACATGGTGGAAAAGGTTGCATAACATATGAGGTTTACTCCCTAACCCCATACATGAAGTCTCATGTTACTAAATATTACCCAATTAATTCGATTGTTATTTGAGTATATTTTAATAACATGTACTTGCATATGTGTTCCCCCTAAAAAATTAAACATAATGGATAAACATAAGTGTTTCCCAAGGGACGAAATGGTTATCATGTCATAAAGAATAACCAAGGGGAATATGGAAATGGTATCCATAAAAGAATGTATTAAAATAATTATTTAACATTCATAAAGGAATATTAAGATATTATCATGACTAATGATGTAAAAGTTAAGTGAAATTAGGTAAAATAGTGGTTTTATAACATTAGAAATGAGACACTTAAGTGTGGTTTTGGGGAATGAATAAAGTGTATATAAAAAAGATTATGGAATAATAATTATCATAAAACTAGAAATGAAATAAGATATTTATTCATGAAAAAATGAATGAATTTGAAAAAATAATAGAAAAATTAAATAGATTATGTAGTGTACATAAAAATGATTAATAAATGGGGAATTTCTATTTAATTAGTCCTACTTTTTGCGAGGAATTTAGATAAAAACCTTGTAAAATATATATTTAACCATCAATGAGGGATTAATTGATATAGATGCATATTTTTAGAAGATATAAATATAATTTAAAATATTTACATAATAGTAATGAATAAATACATTGGTGTAAATAGAGAATAATTTTAACCCGGAGGATAAATGGAGGTTCATAAAAAATTTCTTATACTATGTCTGAATGAGTTCTTCACTTTCACTGAATATAATAGAAAATAAAATTCAATCCATTAATTAATTAATTAATTAATTAATAACTAATTATACAAATATTTTTTTCATTATAATTATATTATTTTCATTTTTAGTCATTTTGATGAATTATAATATTTAATTTTTTTTATAGAGCAAAGGTTTCATGATTTTATGATCAGTTCATTTGTGTTTAATTATGGGAGTTCTTGTCAAATGGATAAAAAAAGAGTATAATTTTATGATATTGATGAACCTAAATAATTATAAATGTTCCAATATACAATTTTCATTATTTTATGAGGATGATTCATTAAATTGAATGCACATGAAAAACATTTTGTTTATTTTGATGGTTTTCTATTATCACAAACTAGTTTGTTTTATTATTTAATAATATATATATATATTATAGTTCCAAATAATATAATAAAAGTTTTAATATAAATATTTCAATATGATTTAACTTAATAATGGTTTTATGGCCATCCTTGTTGGTAGTAAAGGAATATAAAAACTCATCATCCATTAAGTTGGTGAATCTACACCTCAGAGATGATGTTTTAATTTTTAGAATAAAAGGAAAAGAGAAGATATTTGATGATGGATGTTCCATTAACAATATAATATTTTAGTATATATATTATACTGGAGTTATAATGTAACTTTGGATGTTGGAGGATTGGATGAGGTACAAGAAGGGATTTTTTTAAAATATAATGGTGTAGGATTTTACCTCTTTAATATTGTCTTCTTAGGAACCACTTTTTGGGACTTGGGTTTGGTATATTGTTGAGAAAAGAATCTCTTGGGAGTAGGGAAGTGTCTTGATAATGGAATTGGGTAGAATTTAGACAATATTAAAATCATAGAAGGTGTGAAGAGATGTAGTGGTGAGAGGTGTTATTTATAGTTGGAGGAGAGGAGCGTTTTTTATTATTTTATTTATTTGTTAATTATTTTCGGTCAATAGAATAAAAAATAAGGATTCCTATGACCAAATAAAGTAAACAGTTTAGTATATTTTTTAAAAATTAGTTAATACCTCATCCACACATCAACTATAACTCAATAATTAATATATTTGTTAAATATCATAAATTAACATATTTCACCATTCACCAAAAATTCAACTATCTTAGAAAAATCACAAAAATTCACCTAATTTTTTTTTCAACATTTAGAGTTAGAAAACCAACACCATTATATAAAAACAATTTTCCAAATATGTGAAATTTATTTTTAATTTAAAATTATCATTTATTTGAAAAATAAGTATTTATTTATTATAACCTATTTTATAACACTTTGAAAAATTAAATAATTTCTTGTAAAAAAATATTATAATTATAAGGAGAAAAAATTTTAATTTTGATTCTATTTTATGATAATATACTATCTTTTAAATCATTATAAAAATTATAAAATTATAAATAAATTTTTACCTCCTACAAAAATATCAATAATTAATTTATCATTTTTAGAACATTTATTTACATATAATATTATATAAATATATCATATTTTCATTTATATGTTCCTTTATTTTTATTTATACTTTAAATTATGAGTGTAATATTCTATTGGTCAGTTTACTATTCTTAATGGTCATATTACTATTCCAACGGTCAGGTAACTATTAAATTGATATAGTTTCCTTAATTTCCATAAATACCACATATTTGATTAATTATTTTTTAGAGTAATGTTTTTATTGGGTTTTAAATGTTATGAAAGTGTTTTATAATATTTAACATAATTATAAGAATGGAAATTCCATTGATAAAACATTGTATCGTTACAGCTAGGGCCTTTCATAGGTGTGGTTTTATACCACAAAAGTATGTATTTTTTATATCATTATTCATATCAAAACCTAAGTGTTGTTCAGAGTGAGTATATCAAGGGGGGATTGACTAACCAAAAAAATTTATGATTGAAACATTTTTATGTAAAATCCACCATTTTATTAAGAACATCCCCATTAACGAAAATTATAGACCGATATAAGTCCTGACCATTTAGAGGTATTTTCAATGATTGATTAGGTCTGAGTTAAAACAATATATTAGATTTCATAAACATTAAAATAAATTTACTCAACATTTTTTTAATACAAACACTACTTAAGGTTAAATATCAAATTAGTGGTTTTGTTTATAGTATTAAAGTGATTCATATTTAAAGATTAGATATAAAGTAAAAAAAGATAATATACATAACCTAAAATTAATACAAGAGGTTCAATCACAAGTTGGGACTTAGTCCTCTCCAGTTGGAAATCAACTGGTCCCTAGAAGATTATATAATAATAATCTATAATCCATCACCTATATTTTATGTATAATAGTAAATCAAATTTCTAGTCTAAACATGACATCTTTTACAATTCATTTTTGAGTAAAACATCAGAAGGGTCATAACTAGACCTATACCAAAACACATGGAAAGATATAGGTAATGATAGAGTTGAGTAGATCCATATTTTCTTCAAGTTGGAGTGTAGGAGAAAACGTCTGTGTTTATACATACAGATTACACAAACATCACATAATTTAAAAGAAATAGTCAAACAGATAAAGTAAATGTGTTAGAAGACGTTATTTTCTATATTTGATAAGATATACAGATCGTGAGTCCTTGAATGTGGTCTGAAGTGAATCATGATTCGTATTTCAGAAATTTTATGTAGAACCTAGTGTCATAAATTCATTTTTCTTTAATATCCACTCTTCCAATGTTGTGTGAATGAAAGAATTAATGTGTAATATCTCGAAAAATATAGTTATTAATTTTATTTAACATGTTCTCATCCAACATCACATGTTCATGGAGATCTCTCAGTGTACATGAATAATTTCTTGTTTTTATTCAGCACATATTTTCATAAGGGATTTTGTATCAACTTTTAATAGAAACAGGAGCATGGAAAATCATCTGGATCCTCTTCTCCTCGTACTGCATGTCTGAAAAAAACATTAATGCATCAATGTATAACATCTATGAAACACTTATTAAAATAATTTTCATCCTTGAATTATATAATTATTAATTATAAATATTAAATTAAAAATAATTATAAAATATTAGAGGTGAATATTTAGAATGGTGAGACAATCTCTAACAGTGTCATGATTTTAAGTGAATTGATTTGACAGTGAGTAATATTTGTGGTTAATAAAATCAGTGGTATGTTAATCATTATGATACTAAATTTCCATTATGGAAGAAGGTTAACTTAATTGTAACTCAAGTATGATGGTAGGTCATCTTGAGACTTAGCCATTTTTTCATTCTAGAAGAAACTTCACTCTGATGATGGGTATATTCATCACTTTTTCAAATTTCTGATGCAACATCAAGTCATCCTCTAGCTGAGAGTCATTTTTAATTTATCAAAGTTATATTCTACTGGGGACTCAATGTTCTTGACAGTGAGACATTATATGGTAGTGACTAATAATTAATCAAATTTAACCAATCCATCTTATATTGTGAAATGATAAAGAAATATCAAACTCATTAATAACATAATAATCATTAATTTATGATCATTAAAAATAATTCCAATAACCTCAAGAAGGGTTCTAAAAACATCCACCATTTTGATGATCACAAATCATGTATTTTTATAAATCATGACATTAATTTTAAAAAATAAGATATATTACATCAAATTAAATATATAATCAAAGAATACACAATGTTTTCAAAGATAGAAAGTGTAGTATAAATTATAAATATGATACATGGAGTATGAATGAAAATTAAGAAGTTAGAAATGTAATAATAGTAATATCAAGGAAATAAATAATAATGATGGATACCAAAGGTATGATATCAGAAGAAAATATCGCAAGGAATATTTATATGGTATCAAAGGAATAAAAAAGGCCATATTATATTTCTCCCTCTTTTTTATTGGCAAAAATATCACAATAAAACAGGAAAAGTAGAAAAATAGTAAATGAAGAAGATAATTTTCATTAAGAAACTAATTAATTTCCATAAAAAATAAGTTACCACAATTTTTTTTTTGAAAAAAAAATTCCCCATGAAAGAAAATAAGCCTAAGATAAATTCTTCTTCATAGAATAGGTAGAAGGAATCAAATGTTATTTATGATTCCTTTTGTCTAATGTATAAGGTTCATCAGAAGGCCTGAAGGAGCTCATGTTATGTCTATAGGAACAGAAAAAAGATATCGAGTATCTTTGATTATAATTACTAAATGGTGTGGAAAAAACTACATTTTGACTTTCAATCCAGATTAATTCCCAATATTACTTAACTTCGAAAATATAGTCAACATAATGATAAAAATCATATACCGACATAGGAAAGAAAGGTATACTATTAATATATAATCCTTCCACCCATCCCGGGTCATGTATATCATGATGTACTAAAGACTTAATCAAAAAAATCAACTCTTCTTGTACATCCTTTTCAGGCACACTACATGCTTTTCTATCTCGGGATTTACTAGTTCAAAATTAATCGACCATCTAGGTTCACCATTATTTATATTAGAATGATGTGACTCATTTTACAAATAATCATATGCTCGATCAAATATAACCATGATTAAAATATTGAATGTTTTAGGTGGAACAAATATACGGTTGACGGTTGGTAGAAATGGTCATAATAGGTTTTGTTTAAAGGGGTGAGATAGGTGAGAGTTGAAATGAGATGAGTTTAAAAATATATATCATTTAGCGATTTTGAAATATGAAAATCGAAAATCAGAGTAAAATTGTTTAAAATAATAAAACTAAATAATCCAAATATTAAATTTTAATGACATATTAAATATATACAACAACAAATTGACATAGGAATGAGGTTTCCAAAGGTTAGAGAAAACCAATGGTGTGAAATTCCAATGGAAAATAATTTCACAATGATGGAAAATTTCACAACAGATATACATTTCACAACAGTGATACATTTAAAATTCGAGGGAAATTTAACAATGGTGACATTTCACTATGGTGAGACATTTTAGAATGGTGAGAAAACCTCAATGGTGAGTCTCAGAAAATTATGTTCAACCAAAATTTACCATACATCATTGTTGTTTGATGTAAATGATTCCCCTAGAATTCAATGGTTTTGAAAAAATAGAAGAAAATTGTTGTTCTATAACAATTTATTGAAGAGTGATATCACCCTTTTGAAAATCATATCTAAAAAATTGATATCTTACATCAGTATTATTTATTCTAAAATTTGATATAGTAATTTTAAAAATATTTATAGCAGTTATGATTTTATAATTTATAGGTACACGTAAGAACTGATATGTATAGTCTAGTAACTTGTGTTTTATCCACCAAATTTATGCACCGCAACTAACAATACCTATGTTTCCATCTTCAGTTGTAGACAACAGAACGCAATTTTGTTTCTTACAACCCCATGAAAATAGAGTCCTGATTAAAAGGAGACATTATCAATAGGGAATTTTTCTATATAACTTATAATCACTAGAATCAACATCATAATAAAAAAATAAACCATATTCTAATCAACTTGGGTACAAAAAATCAAAAATTGGTATTATATTTGAGGTATTTGAAATTTATTTTTACGTAAAACAGGTGTGACTGTTTTCAGTTTTCATAAAAGTTAGCACACATACACACACTAAACATAATATTATGTTAGATAATAGTTTTTTAGATAAGATGTCTAATCACACCTCTATAATTGGGTTGATCCACTACTTTCAATGCTTACATGATCTAAATTACAAGTGGTATACAAAGTATTATCACTACATATAGTGAAATCCAAATTAAAACATTTCTTAAGATCCTTAGTATATTTACTTTGATTTAAAATAATTACTTAATTATTTTAAAAAATATAAAAAATAAATAATTTTAGTTCTCCCATTAAACTCATTTCAAATTAATTCTTCATCATTTTTGAAAAATTAGTACTGAAATAATTTTTTGATGATCCAATAACAATATGATCTATATATATGGTAACAACTATTACATCTTTTGGAAATATTATTATAAAAAGGGTAAGATAATCTATAACTTTTTGAATAAGAAAAGAGTTGATCCTATCATACCGAGCTCTATGATCTTATTTCAAACCATTTAAATATATTTCAAATTTGAAAACAGTATTTTGAAAATGATGATTTTGAAATCTAGGGGTCGTTAAACAAAAAACATTTCATCTATAAACCCATTTTACATTTCACTCCTCACATCCATTTGATAATGTTAAATATATATATATGAGATTTATTGCCAAGACATATTATAATGGATTCATGTCTGGATACCGGTGAAAAGGTATCTTCATATTCTATTCCTTCTTGTTGACAATACTCTTGTGTAAAAATTCAAGCCTTTTTCCAAAATATTGTTCCAGATTCATCAACCTCATTTCTAAACACCAATTTATTTCCATGAGTTGAGATAAATTCATGTACATCAAAAATTTCCAATACAATATTCCTTTAAAATTTATGTAGGTATTATTTCATGTCTGTTACACAAAATTAATCATTAATTTCATCATTGATGTTCTTCTGTTCAATATGTGATAAGAATGCTTGATGTTTAAAATTATTTATTATATAAGATCTAGTTTGGGTTAATATATATAGTTCTCAAACTAAAACATATAAATGTGTTGAGTCAATAAGGCGTCTTTATGAATTTTTCGTTCTTTCATGTTTGGGGAGATTGTTGAGACCATAAGGATTCCTTATGGCTACCATTTCTTCATGTTTTGAAAATCACAAATACATTATCTTATGGAAAATTTCATTTACCCTATGTTTTATTTTCATAAGGAAAATTCTCCATCCCAAAAGAAATTTATCCTTAACATGTTTTTCAATGTTCATTTTTTCTCTAAGTATAAAATTTGGTTTCGTATCCAAAACCTCAAGATCATATATATACATAGATATAAATCATTCTGTTTTTAGGATCTGAATTAAGGTTCCATGTTCTCTGAATTTATACTCTGAACTCTTCTGAGTTCTAACTCCGAGTTCACTGAATTCAGACTTCAAACTTTTGTATGTTCAGACTCCAAACTCTTATGAATTTAGACAACTAATTATACAGAACTCAAGACTCTGTATGTACATGAGATTTAGACTATGGAATTATATTGAATTCAGGTTCTGAATTATTCTAAAGAGAGAATCTGAATATCCTTATATTATATACACCTAATGAGTTTTTGGTTAGACACCGAACATTCATTTTTTCCTTACACTCAGAAAAGTAAATTTTCTTAAGTGATCATATTTTTTCTTACACATGTATTGGTTATAAAACGATGTCATGAATTCAGTTACTAAATAAATGTTTTTTGAGTGACACGGGTACATGTCCCCTTGAAATTCAAGGAAAAAAATGAATTTTGGAGGGTGGAGCTGACCGTTGTAGTAGTGCATATAAATAGGAGCTCATTTGAAAGATCTCACCACAAGTTGATCAATCTAGAGATTACATGCTGCTGAAGTTATTAAGAGGGAAAGAGACTTTGTTGATTTTTGTGTACTAAACACATTGTTAATATTTTCTTTGTGCGACTCTAAATGTTTTTGAGCACATTCGAGGGATTTCGGGAATAAAAAGACAGTAGTGTCGACTACCTTAAAGCTCGAGGACTTCCATTCTTAAGAAGATTGATGTGTCAACTACCTTGATGATGGGGGATTGCGGGGATAACATGATAGATTTTGATCTTCATGTCGAGGGCTTACCCTAGTGTGGGTAAGACATAATTTCTAGAAAGTATATATAAATAGACCTTTATCCAAGGTTGTTTGATACCCTTCTCTTTGGGTTTAATGATTTACCACGTGTTACTTTTTGGTTTCAACTTTTCCACTGCATTTTGATGTTGAATATATTATTAATATCTTATACATTCTTATACATGTATACTCGGATTTGTAATATTCCATATGATATATGGTGGAATCATTATCTTTGTAAACTTTTGTTAAGTATCATTTTCAGAATCACTTTTTCTAGAATTGAATTATCAGAATAACATTTCCAGAATTACATTCTCGGAATCGTATTTCCGGAATAAAGCATGTTTGTAAAACACAGAGGTTTTGTGAATTTACCTTGTTTAACCTTATTAAACAATATAATGGTTTCTAACATCTTTAAATGTTCCAAATTATTTTTTAATGTATACAATTCACCCCCTCCTCTTGAATATTTAACATCTTAATTCATTATTTCAATCCTACAATTGGTATCAGAGAGAGGTTACCTCATACTCTAAACCAATCCTACAATTGGTATTATAGCAGGTCTCTGAATATCTTGTATTCACATATAATTTTTCCTTTCTCAAGTTTTTCGTTGTTCTATATTTTCCTTTCTAAGTAATATTTTCCTCCTTTACAAACATTTATTACTAATACGTTTTTGTGGAAATATTTTCTTTAAACATGGTAGGAATCAATGTTGGTTCCATTGACAACCTAAATCTAACTAAAAACGTATTTTTGATGGAAATGATTATGAATATTGGAAATATTGCATGAAGACATTCATTATCAATACTGGAGTAGACAATTATTTCATGCTTTCTGGATGATATAAAATCCCTGACAAGGATGTTAGTACTTTCACCAATCAAGAAATACCTGAATATCAAATAATTTATAAGGTATCTAATACATTTCATTGTTACATGAGTAGAAATATATATATATTCAAATTTCATCTTTTCAAGCATAAAATTGTATATAGAAGTATCTTGATGTTACTCACTTTGGAACATCCAATGTAATTGAAATTTGAAGAGCCATGGTCAGAGCTGAATATCATGGTTTTTTCATTC
This sequence comes from Viscum album, assembly GCA_963277665.1. Classification (NCBI taxonomy): domain Eukaryota; kingdom Viridiplantae; phylum Streptophyta; class Magnoliopsida; order Santalales; family Viscaceae; genus Viscum; species Viscum album. Next base: position 1,315,783,007 of record OY728119.1, on the reverse strand, counting down.
TATGTGGAGAAACCATATGTAAGGTGAAATAGAGATTAATTACTATTTTCTATAGTTTACAATCTATTGGTGAGAAAGGATAAGATGATTAAGCTCTTATGGATAAAATCATATACATCATTCTTAATGAGTTGGAATCCAAGAGAACATCTGTAGATGAGAATAGAAAGGTTACTCAGATTTATCTTGATGAACGTTTCAGAACTCTTCTTCAACATGAGACTAGAATGAAGAGAGATGATGATAAAATTAAGAAGAAGAAGGGGAATGACAGTGTAGATTTTACTACAAATTCAAATCATATGAAAGACAAGAACCCTGAGAGAGTTACTAGCTCTAAATCTAATATGGATTCTATTCAATCTGATTCTAGTGGAAGTAAATCATCAGAAAATGAACTATACAATCTTGCTCAAAGGATGAATAAGATTGTTGTAGAGAATATATTTTAATCCAGATACAAGAAGAGTGAAAGGACTATAAGAAGTATTTAAATGTTAGATGTAATGAATGAAAAAGTGTTGGACATATAAGACCTAATTGTCCTATGCTTAAAATAAAGGAAAGAAAGGAGAATCATTCTAAGAGAAATAGAAAGAAGTACTACAATGCTAAAGCTAAGAACATTTTGAACGCTAGTGACACCTGGAGAGACAGTGGTAGAGACTCTTTAGATGAATCATCAGAGTACGAATCATCTAGAAACAAGAATCCTTGTTTAATAGCCAGACTACCTATTGGAAATAATTTCTAAATGGATAAGGTATACAATGATGAATCTATGACCAATGTATCCCTAAATTCTCATTATAGTGACAGTAAATATTATAACTCTTCGGATGAATTATCTTCTTCTGATGATGATAATGCATTACCTGCCTATGAAGAAATTTCTAGGTTTTCTAAGCTTATTTAGAATGAGTATTCAAAACTCATGAAAAATATTGATAATGAAAATTCTAGAAATACTATTCTTACTAATGAAATATCATATTTTTCTAAATACATTGATAAGAAATTTTATTATTTTGAACATTTTTCAGAAAATCTTGACGAAGTAAATTCTGTGAAGGATAAACTATATAAGGACCTAGAAAAAGTAATTTCTAAGAAAAATGTTTTTGAGCCTAACTCTTGTTCAAAAATACATGTTTTGGAAGATATGAAATTATTTATCAATATAAAATCTGAAATATCTTCATTGAGGAAGTGTTTGTAAAACATTACCTTAGGGAAGGAAAATTTTGATAAGATGTATTCTCAAATCTGACATATAAGAACTAATTATGGATATGGTTATACTAGTTCTAAACTGATATTTAGTAGTAATTATTTTGTTCCTCAAAGTGATACCTTCTGTACTAAATGTCAGGGTGGAGGTCATTGGGAAAAAAATTGTTCCCTAAAAAAACACATTTTTTAGGTTTTCATAAATCCTACTTTTCTAATAAAATTTGCATACCTAGGATTTTTCTTTCTGAAATTTCCAGATCAAAGAAGTTTGGGATCTGATAGTTTAACAATCTTATTTTCAGGAAAATAAAAAACGTACAAACAACAATACTTGGTACATGAATAGTATATGTTTTCGACACATGATTGGAAACAAAAACGACATTAAAATGATTATAAAGATGAATGGAGGAAATGTACCTTTCAAAGATAATTATAAGGAAAAATTGTCGGTATAGGTAGCAATGTTCTTCTTGGAAAAACATTGATTTCAAATGTTTTATTTATTAAAGGTCTTAACCAGCTACCTCATTAGCATAAGTCAAATATGTGATGAAGGCTAACTTGTGAATTATAGGAATGACAAGTGCTTAGTGCATAATTCCATGGAAGAGTTTATTATGTCTTCCGACCAGTAAGAGAAATTTGACACACTAAACTTTTAAGACCTTTGGATCCAAGACCTACCTTTCCTTATTGCAATGGAAGATCATTATTGGTTGTGGCATATAATATTAGGACATTGTATCCTTAGGAACCTATGAAAACTCTCTACGAAAATACTAGTTAAGGATCTAATGGAGATAATGTTTGATTCTTAAAAAGTTTGTGATCTTTGTCAATTTGGAAGGCAACGTAAATCAAGTTTTAAATCCTTCGGTGAAGTCTCAACCACTAACGCATTATAGTTAGTGCATGTGGATGTTTTTTGTACCAACACAAAACAGAATCATTTGAGGTAAATATTATGTATTTTTTTAGTAGATGATTACACTAGATTTATGTGGGTATTTTTTCTAGCAAAAAAATAAGAAGACTTTTCTTATTTAGAAAGTTTTAGAGCCCATGTAAAAAATTAGAAAATCCTTCCTCTGATAACTATTCATAGTGATCATGGAAGAGAACATAAAAATTAGGATTTTGAAACCATTTATAGTAAAAAGGGAGTTACTCATAACTTCTCAGCACCAAGAACACCTCCAAGAAAATGGTGTTGTTGAAAGAAGAAGTATAATCATTCAAGAGATAACAAGAACCATGTTGAGTGGATATTCTATAGCCAAAGTATTTTGGGATGAAGCTATAATTACTTCTTTTTATACTATAAATTGTGCTTTGATTAGACATTTTCTTAATAAAAATTTGAATGAGTTATAGAATGGTTGAAAACTTTAACTTTCCTACATCAAGGTTATTTGTTGCAAAGTATTTATTTTGAATAATAATGTTAATTTACACAAATTCACACCAAAATATGATGAAGGAATTTTCTTAGGCTACTCCAAAACTTCTATGGATTATAGAGTTTTCAATAAAAACACTTTTACTGTTGAAGAAACAGTACATGTCTAATTTGATGAAATTGATCCCTTTGTTTTTAAACAACCCCAACCTACATATTCAGACATGTTTTCAAAAACTGATTATCAAACATTTTTAGAATATCCTTCTGGTAAGGATAATTTCCATGAAGATGTTTCTGAAGCATTTACCCCATAATATTTCTTACCCTATGTTGATGAACGGGTTTTAAAAAACCCAAATCAAGTGTTTCTTAAGAATCATCCCAGTGATACTATCATTGGTGATGTAAATCAACTTGTAAGGACTAGAAGTTCCTTATGGAATGAAGTAGAACATCATTCATTCCATTCCCAATTAGAACCAAAAGGCATTGATGCTGCTTTAGGTGATGATGAATCGATAAAAGTTATGCAAGATGAATTAAATTAATTTGAATGGAATAAAGTATGGACCTTGGTTGAAAGGCCTAAGGAAACTTCTGTTATTTGAGTAAAATGGGTCTTCAGAAATTAATGTGATGAAAATTAATCATAGTAAGAAATAAATATATATTGGTTTCTAAAGGATATAATCAACAAGAAGGAATAGAATATGATGAAACCTATGCTCATATAGCTAGACTTGAATATATTCATCTTTTACTTGCCTTTACAACATTCTTTAACTTCAAACTCGTTCAAATGGATGTGAAATGTTCTTTCCTTAATGTTTTTGTACAAGAGATTTTTTTTTCAACAACCTCTTTGTTTTGAAAATAAAAAACATCCTGAACATGTTTATAAACATACCAAATCTTTGTATGGAGTTAAGAAATCTTTTCGAGCTTTGTATGATAGGCATACATGATGTTTTCTTCAAAATAATTATGTTAACAGAAATGCTGATCCAACACATTTTATATAGAAATATAAGAAAAATGTTTTGATTGTTAAAATTTATGTTGACGACATTATATTTGGTTCAACTCAGCAATCTTAAACTGATTCCTTTGCGGATCTAATGAAATCTGAGTTGAAATGACTATGATGGGTGAGTTAAAAATTTTCCATGGTTTTCAAATTTCTCAAAAACCAGAAGGAATCTATGTATCCCAACATAATTATATTAAATATATTCTTAAAAAGTATGGATATGACAACACTAAGAGTATTAGTACTCCCATTGGTACCTCAAATACACATGATCTTGATGAAGCTGGGAAACCGGTAGATCAAACATGTTTTAGAGGTATGATATGATGTTTACTTTACTTGACAGCTAGTCATCCAGACTTAATTTATTCAGCATTCTTATGTGCAAGATATCAATCCAATCCTAACGAATCTATTTTAAAGGAAGTGAAAAATAATTTTTCACTACTTAAAGAGGACCATGTATTTATGACTCTTTTACTCTTCTATAAATAATTTTGTTCTAAAATGTTTTTCGGATGCTAACATTGGAAGATGTATAATGGATAGAAAAAGTACATTTGGAACATGTCATTTCTTAAGAGATTCATTAGTTTCTTGGTCTTGCAAGAACCAACACTGAATAGAACATTCCACTACTGAAGCTAAATATGTAGTAGCTGGAAGATTCTATACTCAAGTGTTGTGGATGCAACAGACACTCACTGACTATGGTATGTGTTTTACAAAAAAAAAGAAATTATTTTGTGATAATACTAGTGCCATTATTTTTATTAAAAACCCTACACATCACTCATGTGAAAAACACATAGATATTAGGCAACACTTTCTTAGGGATCACACACAAAATGGGATATCATTCTTCAATTTATCATAACACAAGATCAACTTGATGATATTTTCACAAAATCATTACCCTATAATAGATTTGAATACATTAAAAAGAGTTTAGGAATGATAACCATAAGGTAATATTCCTTTTTAAATTTCCGTTGAAACCAATATCCATACAGTAATAAACTCCTTTTTATAGGGGGGTACATTTACTTTTATTCAGATTTTTTCAAATCATTCGTAATGGATGTTGTCGTAGCCAGATTTTTTTTAAATCTTCCATAATGGAAATTTTATCACTCATATTTTTTTAAATATTTCGTAATGGAAAGTTTATTTTCCATATTTTTTTCAAATATTTCATAATGGAAATTTTTGTATTCTAAAAATTTTTTGTTGTCTTAAAATTTTTGTAATGAATATTTTCATACTTAAATGTTTCGTAATGGAGTTTTTCATTTTTTTTAATCATATTTTCTAAATCAAAAGTTCTTTAATAAATCCTTATCTTCAATATGTATAATCTTTCCAGCATTCCAAAACGTATGTTTACTTTCCTGAGTTTTCATAATCATATTTTACTTGCTTGAAGTTTCTTTTGTTTTTAAATTTTTCGGATTCACTTTTCCTTAAATCCAAAGGTTTTTATTAAAAACCCCAAAAAAATATCAGATCTAAGATTTTATTGTGGCTATCATATCAACCTTCAGATCTAATCAGATGGATTTTCATCCTTCAGATAGAGTTTGGAAGATCAACTGTCGCACCAAACACCTATATAAAGAGCCCCTTGATGGTTGTCCTGCGTTTAATCTCAAGCTCTCGCGTACTGATTTTATTCCCTTCTACATAAGTTCATTACAGGTTTTCTTGGGAATATCAATTCTGAATGTATATAGATGAATCCTCTCAAAAATATATCCCTACTGTCAATCCAATCTCGGAGTGGCTGGTCTATAGAGAAATGTTGCTGCATTCTAACTTATTCTCTAAGTATGATTCGATCAACTCGAAGAACATTAAGATGAATGGATGGGAGAGTGTTTGCATATCGAAGCTAGAGGATCAAGATTTACTATATCTGGACTTGATAGTTGAATTTTATGAATCAGTTAGTTTCTTTAAGGATGAAGGAAAATATAACTTCTCTTTCAAAAGATATAAAAAGACTATTGTTCCATCGTATACTAAGGCGGCTAGTTTTGTTGGTATTCCCTAAATAAGGGAAGATGAGTTCTGTTCTCATAAGTTTCTAGATGTAAAAGTTAGTTTTGTTAAGGACAAGGGCTTGGAATTTCTTGGAATATCTGATGTAAAGACTCTGAAGATCGCCCACTAGCCTAAAAATTATTGTATTATCTAATTATGGGTTCAAGGATTAATAATTATTAGAAAAGGGGACAATGAAATATTTAAGAAGAGTGTCATGTATATCTTGGATTTTGTGGTGAAGAAAAGGAAGATCAATCTGGTTAAGAATATTATCATTATGATTGAAAATATTATGATTGGAAACTTGAAGGCTCAGATAATCATGAATTCATCCATTCTCTCAAAGTTAATGGTTTAGTGCATAGAATATCTTAAAACTCCTTGCATCTCAAAGCCAATGAATTTCAAAGGCATCCGAGTCAGTCATGATACCCTAAAGAGGATATAAATTTTATTTTATATAGATTCCAAATAATTTTATATCTTACCAAAGAAGAAGCTGAAGTTGTTCCGAATAAATATGATGTGGACGAACCATCCAAAAACAATGGAAGGAAGAGGAAGCTGAAGGATGTATTAGTGGAAGGAAAAGCTGATGAGTCCAAGAAAATCCAAGCCACACATCCAAAAACTATGAAGTACAAATCATATCTGGATGAGGTAGTTTCTATGTAGAGGGGAGATAAGAAGAAAATGAAAGAAATGGAGCCCATGTTTGGACTAGTCCCTGCTGAAGAAAAATCTCTGAAGGAGAAGACAATTATGTATTTTTAAAGGGAAGAGAAAGAGAATAAACTAAAGAAGAAGATTAATGAAGCATAGATTTTGCAATCCCTTCTAAGGGATACTAAGAAAGCATGAGAAAATATTCTTGTATCATAATCCTTCATATAGAAGATTTAGTTGAAACACCTCGAAAGAAATTTGTGACTCTGAATAAAGTCAAAGAAAAATATGTATAAAATGTTATGGAAGAAGAAAATGAATAAGAAGGAATTGGCGATACCGAAGATTTGATTATCAAGTGGAAGATTTTATTGAGAAAGAATGCCCATCGGAGAAGCTCTCAAAATGTACATCTGAACCAGAATCTTCAATGCTGGCTACACCTGGGAAATATGATAAATGAGAGGACGATAAGGGTGAAGATGATGTTAATAATCTCTCTAAGGAAGAATTTTATAATCATGAATTAATTCACCATAAGGATGTTGAGGCAAGTGATGAGAAAGAAGAGATAGAAGAAGATAAAATTATTCCACTCTCTGACAGTGAACATGAATCTCTAGATGACGAAGCCATTCTATGAACTGATAAGGGAAACCATGTGGTTGTTGATAGACCAAGTAAGGCTATTTTCAAGAATAAAGATGTAGGTGCTTAATAAAATAGAAAGACATAATAACTAGAGAATTAAGCTTCACCAAGTTAAGTCTCAGATTCTGAATCATCTTCCCCAGGACATGATTTCGTAGTTCATTCATTGAAGAAGCTTGTTAGGACCATTACGATTTTTCTAGTCATTGACTCGAGATGCCAAATGCTCCAACACACCCTAAATCAATAGTCGGATTCATTATCCCTGGTGATGAATAAGTGTATAAAACTGGATGCATATTTCTTGACTTTTCTAATAGGCTATGAGGTTCACAAGAGATATTGCATAAAGATAACTAGTTGGTCAAAGAAAACTACTCATGAGATGTGAATTCATGATGAATTTAAAGAAAGTGTCAATTATGCTTTTGAAATCAAATATGGGAAGATCAATGATCTCACAAAAAGTTTTTATGAAAAGAAAACTCTTGAGTGTAATAATTGGATGGAAGAAGTAATGAATTTGAATGGAAAACTAAACTCAGTTGCTCAATGTTGTAAGAGATAAATGGATCTCTGGATTGAGATTGAAGAAATTATTGCTTAGAAATTAGAACTGTTGAAGGCTCAGGTAGAGGCCCTCAAGGAATAGGAAGAAAAAATCAATGCCTTAGAGAACAAGTCAGAAGATCAGGATCAAATTCTGAAGCGAGTGGAGGAAGACCACAAGAACCTCAAAAAGATGAAAACCATTGTTAAAAAATTGATTCCCAAGGAGAATTAAGGATGATATACCTAATCCAATCATTTATTGAATTTTCAATGAATAAATCATTCTAATAGTAATGAAATTTTTTTCTGCTCATCATATATTTTGTTGTCTATAATATTTTTTTCGGTACCATATTTACTTTTCTATTCCCTATTTTTTTTGAAAATCACACTGGGGGAGAAAGGTAAAAGAATACTAAGTAAATAAGAAATGTCCCTACGTAAAGGGGGTTCATCTAAGGGAAAGTTTTCATTACAATGATTTATATATTCAATATAATGAAAAATATCATTCTGGAAATCTAGAATATGATCTATAGTGTTCCAAAGCCTAAGGGGTAGTTAGTCGTATTCATGCTTTACCATGTGTTAAGGGAGATAAGATTTATTTTCAAAGTATAGCAAAATATTTTCTAGTTCCTTATATTTTTTCGTAAGGATGTTTTCACTTTCCAAAAATGGGGAAATTATTGAGTAAATAAGGATTCCTTATGACTTTTTCATTCCTTCATGTTTGGGAGATTATTGAGACAATAGGGTTTCATTATGACTTTACCATTTCATCATGTTTGAAAAATCAGAAACTCCATATCTTAAGGAAAATTTCATTTAACCTATGCATTACTTTCGTAAATAAAATTTTCATTCCTCTTTGAAATTTATCCTTACCATGTTTTTCATTGTTCATTTTTTCGATAAATATGGTTTCATATCCAAATCCTCAGAATAATATATATACATAGGTATAATGAATTATGTTTTCAGGATCCAAATTTTGGTTCCTGGTTCTCGGAATTTAGACTCTGAACTCTTCTGAGTTCTGACTCCGAGTTCTCTAAATTCAGACTCCAAACTTTTGTAAGTTTATAATACGAACTCTTTTGAATTCTGACTCTGAATTCTACTGATTTCAAGATGCCTAATTTCCTTGAAATTTAGACACTATAATTATATAGAATGTAGGTTACGAATTCTTCTGAAGATAGAATCCAAATATCCTTATATTATAGGCACTGAATGAGTTTTTGGTTAGACACTGAACATTCATTTTCTCCTTACACATAGAAAATGAATTTTATTAAGTAACCATATTTTTTTTACACATGTTTCTGTTATAAAATGATCTCATGAATTTAGTTACTAACTAACTATTTTTTGAGTCACATGTGTGTACATGTCCCTCAGAAATTCATGGAAAAATATAACCATTGGAGGAGGGAGTTGACCGTCAACGTCATGCCTATAAATAGGAGTTCATTTGAAATATCTCACAATATGTTGATCATTCTAGAGATTACATGCTACTGAATTGATTTCTATAGAGAGAGACTTTATTTCATTGTGCATACTGATCACCTTGTTCAAATATTCTTCGTGTGGCTCCGAATGTTGCTGAGTAAATTCGAGGGCTTCGGGGATAAGAAGACATTGGTTCTGAATACCTCAAATCTTGAGGACTTCCTTTCTTAGGAGGATAGAGGTGTCGACTACCTTGAAGTTGAGGGCTTGTAGGGATAGCAAGACAGACTTTGATCTTCGTATCGAGGTCTTAACCTAGTGTGGGTAAGACAAAAATTCTTGAAAGTATAAATCAAGGGACCTTTATCCAAGGTTGCTGGATACCCTTCTCATTGGGTTAAAATATTTACTACTTGTTACTTCTTTGTTACAAGTTTTCTGATTTATTTTGTTGTTTGGAAAAGAATAACTATCTTATACTTTCTTATAACTGTATACTCTGATTAGTAGGATTCCATACACTTTGTGGTATAATCTAAATCTTTGTAAACTTTTCATAAGTTTCATTTTCAAAATCACTATTCTAGAATTGCATTATCAGAATCACATTTCTGGAATTATATTCTCAGAATCATATTTCTGGAATTAAGAATGTTTGTAGAACTTAGAGGTTTTGTGAATTTACCATCTTTAACATTGTTAAACAATATAAAGGTTTATAACCAAATTTAAAAGATACAAAAGAATTTTTTAAATTATACAATCCACCCCCCGTCTTGTATATTAAGAACATTCATTCATTATTTCTATCCTACAAAATGATTTTAATTTTGGGTCCTAACATCCCTAAAAAAGGGGATGGTCACCTCAGTATTCTATATAGATTGAGATTCATGTTCTATAAGTTCCTCAGAAATGTATGTATTTTCTTCTTGATTTACAACAGAATAAAAATGTTTTTTATTTAAGTTAAATTTTGAAAAATCAACATCATGGTTTTCAAAATAATCATTATGCTCTTGTGGATCTATCTCATCGAACATTCTATGAACTGACTCTTCCACAGTCTTGTTTATTTTGTAAAAAAATTATAAAATTTACATCAGGTTGAATAAACCCGAAAAATTGCATCATCACTTTTGGAAGAAAACTAAAAAATATATATTTAGTATTGTCAATGAATTATTTGAAACAAAAAAACGTTAAAGTGATTAACGATAGGATTCCTACTATTCCAAAGCTCATAAGGGTTCTTCTTCAAGATAGGTCTATTTAAAACTCCACTGATTTTATAACATGTTGTTCTTCTAGATTCTTCCCAAAAGAAAACAGGTAAGTCATATTCACTAAACATTGTTCTTGATATATCTTGATGTGTTCAATTAATTATTTGTACAACAATATTATGTTGAGTTTTCTTTGGAGCAGAGAAGTTAGGTTAACAACCATTTTGTGAAAAAAGGACTCCATGACTTGATTTTCAAAATCACCACCTGGTTTCTTCTTAGGGTCTTAATTCTAATTCCAGTTATGTTATCTACAGATCTCAAATACTTGGTTAAATAATATAAATCTTCAATTTTGTGAGATAAAAATAATACCTAAGTATATATAGAAAATTCATCTAAAAGTACAAAAGCAATGTTCTCCCCATTTAGATTAGATACTATAGATGGTCAAAAAATCCAAAAGTACCCACCCAAAAGTTTGAGAAGTAGAAAATTATTTTCATAATTTAAAAAAATATTTTGTTCCTTCCCATTTATGTAGGGGTAATATACATTGTCATTTGGGAACTCAAGTTTGTATAGATCCCTGACAAATAATTTCATAGTATGCTTCAAATATGACTAAATATTACTATGGCCTAGTCTCATATTCTAAAAAGAATATTACTTATGAAATACAATCAATAAGGAATAATTTTTAGAATTCAATGAATCATGATTTACAACATAAACATTCTCATTCGTTAAAGATGTAAATATTAAATTATTTTTTGAAAAAAATGACATGAAATTTCACAAACATCACATGAGAAAAAAATTATCAAACATTTATGTGATACTAAGAAAATTACATTTCACAACATAAAAAAAATTACTTTGGAAATTAAAACAGAATTGGTGTAATCGATTTGACCAAATCCAATGATCTTCCCTTTAGCATTATCACCAAAGATAACATGACCACCATCAAATTGTATGAGGTTTTTGAAACTAGAGTAGTCTCCTATCATATTTATAGAATATACTTTAAGAGAAAACTATAGAATTTTATATGATCTCATCAAAAATCTTAACAATAATAAGTATTTTTACCAAAAATGATTTTGGGACCCATATTTTCATGATTCTTGATGTGTTATAAATTAATGATTTTAGGACCCACATTTTATTAATTGGTTTCCCATAAGTATATTGTATGATATTTGAAATAAAAACATTGTTAGGTCCACTAGAATAATAACTGGTAATAAAATATTTTAGATTTATATTTAGGTATAAATGTACTCCTAACTATTTTTCTATTCCTTAGTTGGTGTCATATACTTGTAACATACTTTGGAGGAATATTTTTCCTAGAATATGTGTATATTTTTCTCTTCCATTGTTAATCTTCTCTAAATACTTATTTAGTTTTTTATTGAAAAATTTATTTTCAATCATATCTTCTAATAACTGGTCAATTTTTGCATTCACTAGAGTAAGATTAGTTTTAATAATTGAAAATAAAATATTCCATTTTATTAGAAAATTATATTAATTTTTATGTTCATTATAAAATTCTTAAATGAATTTTGAAATATTCAAAAAAAAACTTGTGACATGCCATCAGAAATTTGTTCATTTTCGGAATGATCATAATTAATCACATATAAAGAAGTATATAATGAAGGTAACTCAAATAATTTTGTCTTGAGGAATATTTTGTCTTGGTTAATATACTCTTCAAGTGTAGAATTTGAGTATATATAACTATCCGAAGAGGTTGTCCAAGTTGATTTTATGGATTTATTGAATTTTATATCCTTTTACTTATATTTATTTTAATATTACATTTTTGGATGGTATCATTTAACATTTCCTTTAGGATTGAATTTATAGTAGGATATCTCATTTGTATTATCATCAGTTTTCTAATCATTTTTATAGTTTCTTTTTCTATCATACTTTCTATTTTAATTAGGTTTTATGTATAATTTCTTCTTCTTACATGGATTTTTAAATCTTTTTTTATATATGGTACATCTCTTCATAACTATCCAGGGGTGATCCATAATCATAGGAACATTCAACATGAATCATTTTTTAGGTGCACTGGTCTTGAAAGCTATATATTTTCTTATGATTTAATCATCCTCTTCTCTATTTACTTTAAGATCATACACGTAAATCATCAATTTTATAATTAATTCCTTAATAGGTAGTTATATAATCTTGTAATACACATTTATTTAAACAGATTACCCTGTCCATATTTTAAGAAGGCATTTAAGTATTCTCATAATCTGATCCTCATTTGATACTAGATTTCATAGGGAGTTCATGGTTTTTACTATTTATTTAAAACTGAGATAAAAATCAATAAATTAGATCATTAGGTTTCATATTTAATGTATGATATTTAATTTTATAGGTGTTTATTGTAATTTATTTAGAATTAGTTATTCCATCCTTTGAAACAGCTGAAGTATCCCAAATTTAAAAAGCAGTTTTATTAGCAGATATCCTATTGTATTATTCATATCCTATGTCTTAGTAAAACCCATTCATTACTTTACAATTGATATTATAAAAAATCACAACATCATTATCCCAATATCATATAAGATTCATAGGAAACTCTTGTCTATCTTCAATAGTATACCAAATTTCAATACCCATATGCTTTATATGAATTTTCATTTTGATTTTCAACTAAACATAATGATTTTAATTAGAAACGAAGTTATATTGGTAGAAGAAACATTTTTTCTATTATTCATATGAAAATTTATATTTAGAACTAACAGAAATTTAAGGCATTTAAATTACAATTAAAATCATAGTTTAGAGGTTTTTAAGTCTTCCTATACCAAATTTTGGTCGGATGAGTATATCAAGAGGGGGGGGGGGGTGAATTGAGTACCCAGTAGAATTTTATGTTAAAAATTTTAAAATAAAATCCACCAATATTTTAAGAATAACCTAGTTATCTAAAATAACATATCAATATAAGTCTTGAGATTTTAAATGAATTATAAAATATTTTTTAGGTATTGGTTAAAAATAGATATAATATTTATTTAACAATTGAAATCAATTTACTCAATCAAATTTCTTATAAAAACTAATTAATGATTATTATCATTGTAGTTGTTTTGTTTACATTTTAAATAGATCAGTTTTAAAGCTTAAAGATAAAGTAAAATAAACAAAAAACACACAGTATAAAATAAATACGAGTGGTTTAGTTTTAATCATAGACTTATTCCTATTCACTTGTAAATCACCAGCTATTATATAAATTAAATAACAACGATATATGACCTAAAACAAAATCAAATTTACAAAAGTAAAAAAACTCTCAATGATACACATGACCTCTTCCAGAATACATATTAGATTAAATCAATAGATAGGTCACAACCATTCCTCTACTAAAACACATGAAAAAAATAAAGGTAGTGTTGATAAGATATCAAGTATCATTGAGTTTGACTGTGGGATGTATTTTGTGCGTTTTGAAATATAAATTTCACACATTGTTCATAGTTTAAATGAAATAGAAAAATATTGAATGTAAATGTGTAAGAAGATGGTGTTTTCTATGTCTAATAATATATATGTAACATCCCAAGATTTTATAAAAAAATATTCTTTTTAATTTTATTAATGTCTTGTGTTGTACGCTACACCAAAAGGAGCTTGCACAACACGCATCCTTGTCTTGCCTTGCATTACACGCAATCGCGACCTTCCTCGATAGCGTGTGTGATACGCAATACCGAGTTTCACTAAACAACGATGTGCTATTAAAATATTATTAAAACTAGTCGCTATGAATAGTAATAACCACTTTTTAAAATTCTGTAAATCTTATTTTTCAAAATGAACTTCATTCTTGGATTCAGAGTATCGAATTTAGCCTAAGGTGAAATTTTGGTACTTTTCGGATAACTTTCATATTCTGATGAATAGTGAAAATTTACTAAATTATAATTAAAAACAACTTTTTTAATCGAAATAATTAATAGTGATAAATTATTAATTTGAGTGGTTTTAAAGTATATTTAGAATATATTTTTACAATTTAATACAATGTTGGTCATTGGTTGTAATTTCACATTTAAACCAGACATAATCAAGTGTCAATCTTTTGATATATATTGTTTCCTAAAAACACGTTATTTATTTTAACAGCGGGATTTAATTATAAAATTAATTAATGCAACTTCTATGTTATGAATTTGGTAAAATAGATTTCATTTTTGAATTCGGAATATGAAATATAGCTTAGGATGAAATTTTGGCATTGTTCTGAAAAACATCAATTTTTGATGAATAGTGAAACTACTAAGTGGTAGTTAAAAAAACTGAATTTTTCATAAAACTTAATTTTGCCGCTTCTGTGAATGGAATTTCGAAAATCCGAGAGACACGGTTAATATCAAGGACTAAAATGTGGTTCAATGAGATGAAAATAATTTTTTGGTGAATAGTAACTTTTTACTTTTTTTACCGCGGTTAATAGTAAATAGGGTAACTAAGGGTAAATATGATATTACTATTACCCTAACACATGTTCTAATTCTATTGGACAAGTGTAATTCGACCAAAAACAAACTTAGGAATAAAATATGACCATTTAGGCCCACTTGGATTAGATTAGGACATTTATTATTAATTTATTTAAAGAAAGGTTAAAATAGTTAAAATCAAAGTTTAATAAGTAAATCATTTTTCATATGGGGTTATACATAAGATAAATTCGATTGTAAATATTCATTAGAAATCTAAAAGGATATCCTACATGATGGTATTTTATTTGTAATTTTTAGACATAAAATAATTTAATTTATTTATGACACAACGATGATGCAGTAATTATCTTATTAATGAAATATTGACATAATTGATGTTATAAACACCAAAATAAATGTAATTTGAGATTTTTTTATGAATTCCACTAATTTTCTAGGTTACTATGATATATTAATGTTGATTTAATCAACTTGGTTCGAACATTTAATTCTGTTATGACTTTCACAAAAATCATATATCAAATAGTGTCAAAATTGACACAAAATAGTTTTTAAATCAAATATTATATTATTAATTGTTATTGTATTCCTAAAAATCTAAGGTTCGGCCAAATGACTTAGATAAGGATATATATATTAATAATAAACAATTTGGGGTTCGTTTGGCATGTTATAGTAAGTGTATTAACCATATAGTGAAAGAAAACAAAAAGACATGGTAAAAGTTAAATTATTTAACTTAGAGTTAAATCTAATTGATAAGGTTAAAATAATATCCTAAACTTGTCTAAATTCTATTGGTTGATAGGATTTCGACCCATCCCCACTTTAGCTTCGAAATAAGACCCTTTGGAACCATTATAAACCGATTTTGACTTTAATATAAAATAATATTTTGAGATATTCCTAAGGTGCCCCTCTCCTCCCCTATAAAAGGACACCTCCTCCCCCTCCTCCTCACACCAATTTGAGCACTCAAGCTCGGCCAACCCCTGCCAATTTCTCCTCTCCACTTCCCTAGCAACATCCTAGAGGTTCTGGTATTCCTCCAAGACCAATTTTAGTGCCCTAAGAGGAGGTCTCAAAGAGGCACTTCAAAGAAGAGGTAATTACCGTTACCAATTCTTTCATCTTTATTTCTTCTTCCACTTCTTCTTCTTAGGTTGTTTCATTATGAAGTAATAACATCAGTATCACTCATATACTGATATTTTATTATAAGTATGAAACAAACCTATTTCACCATCTATCCATCCTACGGAAAAAGAAATCACCGCGCGTGCGTACGTACGGAATACCGTCTCCACGCCGTGGTGTAATCTATTTTCCACCACCACCTTACATGGATGGGTATAATGGTGTAAAGAATAACTATACATAGTTATTACAACATCATATTGATTCTTATATATTGTATAATCCACTCCAATTCAATTCAATATTTATAGAAATGATATCATCGCTCGTGCGTACGTACGGAATACCGTCTCCACGACGCGATGAGAGTCATTCTCCATGTTAACCATTTAAGAATGATTATAATGTATATATAAGAAATAATAATGAAATATATGACATTATAAAGCTACTGGATTTATGTATATATATACATATGTATGTCATCTACTTACTTCCATTTCAAGACAATAAGGAAGGGAAACAGCGTTCATGCGTACGTACGGACTACCGTCTCCATGAACGTTGTTTTTCATTTTATTTATCTACCTATTATATATATATATATACTGAATATATATGATATATAAATCATATTTTATATTCTGGAAGTATGTAAATCATGATATATGTAATAATGATGTCAAGAACAACAAGTCAAAACACCTACGATAAATGAAACGATTTTACCCAAAACACTTCTTTAACATGGAATTTACAAAAGAACGGGTAATATAATGTCATAAGTGAACCATATATGATATCATAACAATGAATATGATTCTGTAATAAGTCGATAACATGATTTAAATCATTATACAGGAGGTTCGGACAGTTACAATGCAAGTCGGACCTAAGGTAAGGGAAATATCACAATCTCATTTTTATCCGAGATTGTTTATTCGTAAGTATTTAATGGGGTGCATTTTATCATCCACATCCATGTTTCATCAATATGTAATATTATTTCCATCCACCTACAATTTTTTAAATCCAATTTTACCCTTCGATTAGTTTTTAGTAAAGAATATAAAAGGAATCTTTTGTCGTTTTTCCGTACGAGGTACTTCTTGACTTTTCCGACAAAAGTACGAAGAATGTTTTTTTTAACTTATACGACATTAATGGATTTTTAAAACAAAATTTCCAAGAATCTTCCTTTACAAGTTTTCAAGTTTATTTTTAATCAACTTCTTTTATTTTAAAGTTGTATGGCATGTTATGAACGGAAAAATGTTTTTGAAGAAGAAAGGATATTTTCCTCAAGAATGGAGTTCAAGTGTTTTATCAAAATTATTTTCCATCAAAGATAATAAAGGGTTATGTTTTTATCCCTATTATGAAATTGATTTGATCATGTTGTGATGGAATTATTTTTATAAATTCCTTTATCTTATATGAGTTGTTTTATGATGTCATGTCGTTTAAGAATCCCATTTTTATTACATGGGTTATGCTATGATGTATGTTTTATGATTATGTGGCACACATAAGAAAGGATTCATTATAAGATGGGTGGGACCTATATCTCCCTCCAATGCATTGGGTAAAGATTTTATATCTCATGAGATAGACATGGCTGGAAGGGAAGGTTATTTCGGTTCAGTGATACAGGACTGAAACGAGGAGTGAACTCGGTTCAGAAAGGGACTTTGTCCACTAAGATAGTCTTGGCAATGAGTCATGACTAACAAGAAATGATTTTCCATGATTATGTGTGCATGCCACAAAGTTTCAAGTTTTATGTTATGATTATGGGGATCTCATTTTCAATTCTATGATTTATCCCATGTTATGATATTATGAGCTCTTTTGCAGGTCAAGATTTCCAAAAGCTACGTTCTTATGTATATGATGTGATTGATATTTCTTTTGTTTACCCTTACTGAGCATTTGAGCTCACCCTTTTTTGTTTTTCTTTCCCCAGGATATAAAGAAAGGTTTTAGGTAAAAAAAAGGGGAAGATCATTATGGGAGATATTGAAGATCTTTCACCACGTTTAGAAGATTACGTTCCGAGTTTCCAAAGACACTAAACTATTACGATCCTTGTGTGTGTGTTTTTGTTATGTACTAAGTATTCCGCAAAAGTAATGTAATGTCCATGTACGATAAGCTTCGGGTCATTATAGTTGGTATCAGAGGAAAGGTTTAGTCAACCTTTGGAAACTAGGATGCGAGAACATTAGTGAGATCCCTAGAGATATTTCTAAGGTATGTCTAGGGATGTCCCTAGGGATAAGTATACGTATAGGTTATAGTAATAGAATTACGCTAACGATCATAGAATTAAACCTAAGATGTTGGATATTGAAGGTACTCCCCCTTTATTATGTTGTTTTCCCTAGCATGATTTTTTCCTCTCACACTATTCTTTTTGGGTTTTAGAAAATGGCTGGAAACAAGATGATTCACGATAATGGAGGGTATGATGGACAATGGAATGATATTCTTCATAATGAAATGGGATTTGGAAGTCCAAACATAATTATTATGCCGAATCAGCAATCTCATAATATGATCAATAAAGTAAAATTTGGTAAGTTTCCTGACTCGGCTAATAAGAGAAAGATGGAGTTTCATGATGATCATAGAGGAAAGAAAGTTCAATTTCCCCTATGTAATTCATGTGGGAAGAGGCATCAAGGAGAATGTTTCAAAGGAACTGGAAGATGCTTTGGGTGTGGAAAAGAAGGACACAAAGCAAGTAAGTGCAAAGGAAAAGGTTCAGTTAACACCATGGATGAGGATAATGGTATTGCTACGACATCAAAAATGGTTAAGTGTTTTAAATGTGGAATGTATGGGCATTATGCAAACCAATGTCCTAAGGGAAAGACTCATGAAGAGAATCAGTATGGCCATATGCGTAGTATTTATGTGGATGATGATGAAGAGACTACAAATGATATGTGAGATGAAAGAATTGTTGAAGCTCGGTTAATGGTTTAAGAATGTAGTGGAATGATTACATGTTTATCATGTGTAATGTTGTATAAGTAATCTCATGTTACTATGGAATAAAGAGACATGTAAGGATTGTTACATTATTGTCTGATTAATGTTACCAGTAACCATGAAAGGTTATTCAGATACTTTTGGAAAGTAGATGATAAGTGCATAATGAAAGGATAAGAAGATAATGAGATGTTTGATTGTATTCATGAGCTCATGATTGATATAAGGACTAAGTGATATCATGGTTTGAGTATAAATAATTTTGAGGATTTTGGTATGTGTAAAGTGTTAACTTTTAACTGCATTCATGTTTTCACTAAGGTTCAATGGGTATTCAAGAGTATACATGATTAAGGACTTTGAATGTTTGGAATGTGACCAACAAAACATATCTTATGATATATGGGGATCAACGATGATATTAAATCTCTGGTAATTGTTTTCACTATGTTATGAGAGTGGACTGCAATATTATGGATAAGCCTAAAGATTGGAATGGATTGTGTTGGACGTAAGTTAGTATTGTTTAAGGATAGAAATTTTTTTTCGATATTATTGATGGGATGTTATAGTAATATAGTTTTGGAAAATGGACAACCTGCAGGACGGGCGACATCCCATCGCTTCGGACAAGGCTGTAGGAATCGAACCCACAACCGAAGTGCGACTGGCCTTTATCGCCTACCACTGGCCTACAGGAAGTCCCTGTTTAGTAGAAACTAGTTTTATTATATTAAGCAGTATGATATATGAAGTATAAGTCCATTTTAGGAACCATATATGATTAATCTCACTGTAGATCGATTTATGCATATAATTTTTGCTAACCTTTTGTTTGAGACAGATGGAATGACCCGTCATTCTATCACATGATCTCCTAACACTTCACGAATAACAAATTCAACTTAATTTATTTAAGAGATGAAGTGGAAATTGTTCAAGGCACGAACAACAGTGCGATTGTACCAAAATAAAGTAAGTATTTATTCTAATTCAAATTTTCAACTTTAGGGGAAATGATCTTGAAAACCAAAAATGTTGTCCTAGTGATCTTATACCTGATGAATCAGATGGTACCTTATATCATCACAAATCTATGGATTTGTGATTACTGGATTTTCCATAGTCATGTTCTCTACCACTCTCCATCAGAACATGATGGTTAGATTTCTCTTCCATATCCATATTTTCACCTATGTGGAAACCCAATGATTAGTTTATTTGGGTAACCATTACGTTTCATACTTTTGTTTTTAAAGATTGGTTTTGATATTCCTTTTTACGATGTGGGTTTCTATTAAAGAAACATTCGAATAGTAAACCATTTATAACCCTGACGAATTTCGAGGGCGAAATTCATTTTAAGGGGGGTAGAATGTAACAGCCCAAGATTTTATAAAAAATTATTCTTTTTAATTTTATTAATGTCTTGTGTTGTACGCTACACCAAAAGGAGCTTGCACAACACGCATCCTTGTCTTGCCTTGCATTACACGCAATCACGACCTTCCTCGATAGCGTGTGTGATACGCAATACCGAGTTTCACTAAACAACGATGTGCTATTAAAATATTATTAAAACTAGTCGTTATGAATAGTAATAACCACTTTTTAAAATTCTGTAAATCTTATTTTTCAAAATGAACTTCATTCTTGGATTCGGAGTATCGAATTTATCCTAAGGTGAAATTTTGGTACTTTTTGGATAACTTTCATATTCTGATGAATAGTGAAAAATTACTAAATTATAATTAAAAACAACTTTTTTAATCGAAATAATTAATAGTGATAAATTATTAATTTGAGTGGTTTTAAAGTATATTTAGAATATATTTTTACAATTTAATACAATGTTGGTCATTGGTTGTAATTTCACATTTAAACCAGACATAATCAAGTGTCAATCTTTTGATATATATTGTTTCCTAAAAACACGTTATTTATTTTAACAGCGGGATTTAATTATAAAATTAATTAATGCAACTTCTATGTTATGAATTTGGTAAAATAGATTTCATTTTTGAATTCGGAATATGAAATATAGCTTAGGATAAAATTTTGGCATTGTTCTGAAAAACATCAATTTTTGATGAATAGTGAAACTACTAAGTGGTAGTTAAAAAAACTGAATTTTTCATAAAACTTAATTTTGCCGCTTCTGTGAATGGAATTTCGAAAATCCGAGAGACACGGTTAATATCAAGGACTAAAATGTGGTTCAATGAGATGAAAATAATTTTTTGGTCAATAGTAACTTTTTACTTTTTTTACCGCGGTTAATAGTAAATAGGGTAACTAAGGGTAAATATGATATTACTATTACCCTAACACATGTCCTAATTCTATTGGACAAGTGTAATTCGACCAAAAACAAACTTAGGAATAAAATATGACCATTTAGGCCCACTTGGATTATATTAGGACATTTATTATTAATTTATTTAAAGAAAGGTTAAAATAGTTAAAATCAAAGTTTAATAAGTAAATCATTTTTCATATGGGGTTATACATAAGATAAATTCGATTGTAAATATTCATTAGAAATCTAAAAAGATATCCTACATGATGGTATTTTATTTGTAATTTTTAGACATAAAATAATTTAATTTATTTATGACACAACGATGATGCAGTAATTATCTTATTAATGAAATATTGACATAATTGATGTTATAAACACCAAAATAAATGTAATTTGAGATTTTTTTATGAATTCCACTAATTTTCTAGGTTACTATGATATATTAATGTTTATTTAATCAACTTGGTTCTAACATTTAATTCTGTTATGACTTTCACAAAAATCATATATCAAATAGTGTCAAAATTGACACAAAATAGTTTTTAAAACAAATATTATATTATTAATTGTTATTGTATTCCTAAAAATCTAAGGTTCGGCCAAATGACTTAGATAAGGATATATATATTAATAATAAACAATTTGGGGTTCGTTTGGCATGTTATAGTAAGTGTATTAACCATATAGTGAAAGAAAACAAAAAGACATGGTAAAAGTTAAATTATTTAACTTAGAGTTAAATCTAATTGATAAGGTTAAAATAATATCCTAAACTTGTCTAAATTATATTGGTTGATAGTATTTTGACCCATCCCCACTTTAGCTTCGAAATAAGACCCTTTGGAACCATTATAAACCGATTTTGACTTTAATATAAAATAATATTTTGAGATATTCCTAAGGTGCCCCTCTCCTCCCCTATAAAAGGACACCTCCTCCCCCTCCTACTCACACCAATTTGAGCACTCAAGCTCGGCCAACCCCTGACAATTTCTCCTCTCCACTTCCCTAGCAACATCCTAGAGGTTCTGGTCTTCCTCCAAGACCAATTTTAGTGCCCTAAGAGGAGGTCTCAAAGAGGCACTTCAAAGAAGAGGTAATTACTGTTACCAATTCTTTCATCTTTATTTATTTTTCCACTTCTTCTTCTTAGGTTGTTTCATTATGAAGTAATAACATCAGTATCACTCATATACTGATATTTTATTATAAGTATTAAACAAACCTATTTCACCATCTATCCATCCTACGGAAAAAGAAATCACCGCGCGTGCGTACGTACGGAGTACCGTCTCCACGCCGTGGTGTAATCTATTTTCCACCACCACCTTACATGGATGGGTATAATGGTGTAAATAATAACTATACATAGTTATTACAACATCATATTGATTCTTATATATTGTATAATCCAATCCAATTCAATTCAATATTTATAGAAATGATATCATCGCTCGTGCGTACGTACGGAATACCGTCTGCACGACGCGATGAGAGTCATTCTCCATGTTAACCATTTAAGAATGATTATAATGTATATATAAGAAATAATAATGAAATATATGACATTATAAAGCTACTGGATTTATGTATATATATACATGTGTATGTCATCTACTTACTTCCATTTCAAGACAATAAGGAAGGGAAACAGCGTTCATGCGTACGTACGGACTACCGTCTCCATGAACGTTGTTTTTCATTATATTTATCTACCTATTATATATATATATATACTGAATATATATGATATATAAATCATATTTTATATTTTGGAAGTAAGTAAATCATGATATATGTAATAATGATGTCAAGAACAACAAGTCAAAACACCTACGATAAATGAAACGATTTTACACAAAACGCTTCTTTAACATGGAATTTACAAAAGAACAGGTAATATAATGTCATAAGTGAACCATATATGATATCATAACAATGAATATGATTCTGTAATAAGTCAATAACATGATTTAAATCATTATACAGGAGGTTCGGACAGTTACAAAGCAAGTCGGACCTAAGGTAAGGGAAATATCACAATCTCATTTTTATCCGAGATTGTTTATTCGTAAGTATTTAATGGGGTGTATTTTATCATCCACATCCATGTTTCATCAATATGTAATATTATTTCCATCCACATACAATTTTTTAAATCCAATTTTACCCTTCGATTAGTTTTTAGTAAAGAATATAAAAGGAATCTTTTGTCGTTTTTCCGTACGAGGTACTTCTTGACTTTTCCGACAAAAGTACGAAGAATGTTTTTTTTAACTTATACGACATGAATGGATTTTTAAAACAAAATTTCCAAGAATCTTCCTTTACATGTTTTCAAGTTTATTTTTAATCAACTTCTTTTATTTTAAAGTTGTATGGCATGTTATGAAAGGAAAAATGTTTTTGAAGAAGAAAGGATATTTTCCTGAAGAATGGAGTTCAACAAGATAATAAAGGGTTATGTTTTTATCCCTATTATTAAATTGATTTGATCATGTTGTGATGGAATTATTTTTATGAATTCCTTTATCTTATATGAGTTGTTTTATGATGTCATGTCGTTTAAGAATCCCATTTTTATTACATGGGTTATGCTATGATGTATGTTTTATGATTATGTGGCACACATAAGAAAGGATTCATTATAAGATGGGTGGGACCTATATCTCCCTCCAATGCATTGGGTAAAGATTTTATATCTCATGAGATAGACATGGCTGGAACAGAAGGTTATTTCGGTTCAGTGATACAGGACTGAAACGAGGAGTGAACTCGGTTCAGAAAGGGACTTTGTCCACTAAGATAGTCTTGGCAATGAGTCATGACTAACAAGAAATGATTTTCCATGATTATGTGTGCATGCCACAAAGTTTCAAGTTTTATGTTATGATTATGGGGATCTCATTTTCAATTCTATGATTTATCCCATGTTATGATATTATGAGCTCTTTTGCAGGTCAAGATTTCCAAAAGCTACGTTCTTATGTATATGATGTGATTGATATTTCTTTTGTTTACCCTTACTGAGCATTTGAGCTCACCCTTTTTTGTTTTTCTTTCCCTAGGATATAAAGAAAGGTTTTAGGTAAAAAAAAAGGGGAAGATCATTATGGGAGATATTGAAGATCTTTCACCACGTTTAGAAGATTACGTTCCGAGTTTCCAAAGACACTAAACTATTACGATCCTTGTGTGTGTGTTTTTGTTATGTACTAAGTATTCCACAAAAGTAATGTAATGTCCATGTACGATAAGCTTCGGGTCATTATAATATATATAGCTCATAAATCCTTGAAGATCATCTAAAATGATTCTAGATCCATCTTTCATAAATTTTACATATAATAGTG
This sequence comes from Viscum album, assembly GCA_963277665.1. Taxonomy (NCBI): domain Eukaryota; kingdom Viridiplantae; phylum Streptophyta; class Magnoliopsida; order Santalales; family Viscaceae; genus Viscum; species Viscum album. The sequence continues at coordinate 1,315,758,431 of OY728119.1, read as the reverse complement.
TGTTAAGAAATCTTTGTTTTGTAAGCCCCACTCTTTCACGGATCTTTAAGAAAGAATAATTGTGTAAGCTCTAAGAAAATGTATTTATTCAGATTCATAAATATGTTATCATCCCACTTCTCATGTTCATGAATATCTCTCAATGTATGCATGTATTTTATTATCTCTATTCAGTTCATATTCACACGAGGGAGTCTGTTTCATCTTTTAACAACAGAAGAAGTAGATAGAATCATTTGGATCCTCTATTCAAAATATTTTATGTCTAACATGAACTTTATTTCATATCTATATGAAATTTATAGAATAATTATTAAAATAATTTTCATCATTAAATTACTTAACATAGCCATTAGAAATATTATATTATAAATATATTGAAAAAAGTTGTGGTGAGTCTTTGGAATTGTGAGATAGTAACGAGAGGTGTATTCATCATGCAATGAATTAATCTAGTATTGATTTAAACTGGTGGTGACTCAGATCAGTGGTAGTTCAATTAACACTTTAAAAAATTTCTATTCTAGTGGAAGGTATCCTCAACAGTGACTCCGATATGATGGTAGGTCATCTTGAGACATAACTATTTATTCATTATGGTAGTGACTTTACTCTAACGGTATGTGTGTTCAACATATTTTTAAATTTATAGTCCACCAATGAGTTTTCCTCTTGTGGTGAGGCATTCCATACTTTACCATATTTACATTCTGGTGGTGGCTGATAGCCAGTAGTTAGTGTTTCCAATGTTTTTTCATTTTTCCACAATGATAATGAGTTTTCTTCATTGGTGAGACAATGTCATGTAGTTAATCATACTTATTCAAATTTCAAAAATCTATCTTACTTTAAAAAATACTAAAATAAAACAAAAAAACATGTTAATATCATAACAATCATTATTTTTTTATCATTAAAACAAGGGTTGTAACAACCTCAACAAGGGTACAATAACTAATGAATATATTAAATCATCTTAAAAGAGTCCTTATATGTTAAGGGGAATTTAGCCTTTATTTTCATAATCATTAAAAATTATATCTCCATCATTTTTCAAAATGTTTAAGGGAAATAATACTTAATAAGTACCATATTAATGTCTTGTAACTTAACTTATTCCATTTTGTATTTCTGTAATAGCATCTTTTATCAATTCCCTCCATTGATTACCTGACCCATCAAAATGATAGACTACTAGAGTAAACTTATCCTTCTCAGAATAGTGCATCACTAAAAAGTTATTCTCCATTTAGCTTACCCAATATTCAAAGGCAAGTAGACCATATGTTATGATAAACTTTAATATTTTTTTCATATAAAGGGATCCATGGAGAAATGATCCTTCTTTGGTTAAGTAAAATGTTCCACATGATTTAGGTTATTTTTAGTAGATCATTTCGGCAAGGTAAGAATATATTTAATGTTTTAAACTCCACCTACTATGGAATTGGTGATGTCATTTTCATAATATTTTTATTTTCCATATATGGGTTATTAGTATGGTTTCTTTGGGTTTTCAGTATTTCTAAAATTGAAAAGGTTTAAGTTATACCATAGTAAAAAATTGTAAATAAATAATATATTCTTATAGTGAAATTAAATATAATTTCAAATCATAATGTATCTAGATATTTGTTCTTTTTCATAAATAAATATTCTAGGATCATGTTATTTAGTTATTTTTTATCTTTTAAGAGGTATAATTAATTTAGTTATATATCCTCCCTAATGTTATGTATATATCTTGGGATTAATTGAAGCATAACTTATGAGATTGGAAAACAAGGTGTGTGGAAATTACAATTTTTTATGCACATTGTGATGATTGAGTGGGTTCCCAACACACCATTTTTAGGGTTATTACACATAGGTACAATGGTTTCATTTCCACATCTTTTTATAGTAACTAGATAGAGATTTAATTTCTTGAAAATCAAATAATCATATACTTTACCAAAGCATTGGATGTTTACATAACATATGCTTATAATTATGGTTTTATATAATGTTTTCTAATTGTAATTCATAAATTAATTACATCATTTCTTGATACCCTCTATGAAAAAAAATCTTAAAGGACAATTACGTCATTATAATATGAACAACATAATAGTGATATAATAAAGGATCCATAAATTTAGTATCCTTGCAATATGACACTCATACATCCCTCGTTCATTTTAAAACATTAAAATTATTTAAATAATTCATCTTAATCCTAAAAAATCAATCAAATTATCCATAGTACCTATAATCACATGAGTATATATATCATTGATTGGTTTGAGTTAAAATCCCAGTAAGTTGTGAATATTATGGGAGGAATAAGGGACATGAATCAATAAAAAATGATGAGCATGATTAACATCATCATAACATTAGCATAGAATCATCATCATAATTATGATAAAAAATGTGAAAAAGGCATGGAATGTGGCTTGTGAATAATAATTAAGCATCATTATATAGTGAAAAATACCACATACAATTTTGAACAAATATAACATCATGTGCATGAATAACATATGTGCATAAATTATAACATAATAGTTATGAAAAATGATAAAATATTTTTAACAGATAATACAAATTATAACATGAGATATATTATATTACGCAATTCATTGGAGGGAAATATAATTTCAGATCCACCCATCACATCATAAAATTCATCTAATCATGTATTCCACATAAAATGAAAAATATCATGGTAATAGGATAAACCCATGGAATGTAATGGGTTTTATAAAGACATTTTAAAGAATAATTTCATGATTAACCATTTGGGTACAAAAATAAATATGTTTAACAATAATTTGTCAAAGAAATCATCATTCTTTGGTGGAGTATAAATTTATCAAGGGGATTCAATGTAGTGTCTTTTGGAAAAATATTTTTAAAAAATTACTCTATTTTGAAAAAAAAATTAACATGGTAGAAACATGTATATACCTTGGAAGATATGGAAAATAATATTTTAATTAAATTATAAATATACTATATGAATATACATTATAAATTGATTCGAAATAGAATATAACTCAAAAGAATTGTTGGGTTTGAGAATGAACTTACATGAAATCCAATATTATTTCATTGCTTTTGCACCCCTAAAAAATAAACAATTTTTTTAGAAAAATGAAACATGAAGGGAATTATGTTAATTTCTTTCACACTTAATCAAATATAAGAATATTATTTTATTCCATATTCACTTGGTTATAGTTGAAAAGTTTTGATATCAAACAATCATTAAAAATATAATATTTTGTTTTGATTTTTCAAGTTTTATTAAAGGTTGTTTTTATATTAGTAAGAAAAATTATAGGATATTATAATACATGTAGTTACATATTTTTATAATTATATTATTTATTTTAATCATCCAATATAAGAAGTTATAAGAAAATAATTTGCAACATCCTAGTTGGATGAAAACAAACTATTAACAGGACATTGTCCAAAGAGGGGGTGAAAGATATATATTATTTTATTATATTAGAAATGACATTTTTATTGGACATAAACATCATTAAGATCATTTTAATATACTATTTAATATTTTCAAGAGTTTTTTTATTTGAAATTAAATGGAGGGTATGAAATAAGAAGAGGGAAATAAAATAAAACGATGAAAATATATTTCCTGTTTCTCGAAGTTATTCCTTTTCCACCACTATTAAATTTCTAGATGATTGAAATTTTGTTACACTAGAAATTCCTTAAGTATTATAAGGGGTTTAAGAGTGAGGAGTTGGTAGAGGTTTGGAATTTTTTAAGTGAGGGATGTTTTTTTCCAATGGAGGGATGTGTAGTTATTTATACTTTAGAAGAGGGGTATATTGTGTTAAAATATTAAATAAAATACTATATAAAAGGTAAACATTGTAATCGTGATATATTAACATTAATAATCATATATAAATAATGTAAAATCGTTTATTGATTTTTATCCCATTATAAATTGAATTAATTAATTTATTAAAAGGGAATGTGGAAAAAGAGAAAATTAGTTATTTTAATGGAATTCTTTGGACTTTAGACATTGGAAAATACTTTTTATGGTGGAAAATTAAGTTTATTATGTTTAAATGAACAAATTATATTATTAAATTTATTTTGGGTTGAAATAACTGATTCAAAATTTATTAACTCATTATTACATAAACATTATGTCATAAAACATTTATTATTTTAAAAATAATATTTTTAATATTCTAGTCAATTTGGATGTTTCTCAGAAAATTATAAAAAATTGACTCTTGGGAAATATAAATACAGTAGTTAAAAAATACATAAATTTTATAAAAATAATTTTCCAAAAAATTAATATTTTTTGATATAATTATTTGTGATTTTATAGAAATAAATTAAAATATATTTTATTAATAAGTGTATAATTTCTTTGAGATTTTATTATTATAATTTATTTTATGACATTATAATATTTATATTTTCTTAAATTAATCTTGATAAATATTATTTATATAAATAATTATTATGTTTAGGTCAAATTATTATTCCCAAGATTCAAGAAAATATTCTTAATTGTTTGATTGCTATTCCCATGGTCACATTACTATTCCAACGATCTTAATACCTCCTATAACTAACTCTTCATTCCTTCATTGAATATTTATTGAAATTTTTCTAAATTTTTAATATTATTTCATTGTATGATGTTGATTGGTTTACTAATATTTTGTTTCTATATTATATTATTGATTGTGGGGATGATGATTCTAACAGATATAAGTTATCATTGTTTTCCCATTCTACTTTTTATATTCAATATTTTTTCTCTTTATAATGTTTTTCATATTCATGGGTTTAGTTTATAACTAATTTAATGATCTTATTTAATGAAATATGGTGTTGTTAGTTTCTCTTGTTTTTATATGTGTATAACACTATATTTTATAACACTGCACATATATATTCCGGAAAAAAATAACACTAATAATATTTAGGTCATTACATTCTAGGTGGTGAAGATTTCCCTAATGGGTTTTATCCATATAATAACATGTATTTATCTTTTATTTGGGAATCACTCCCATGAAATGAAATAATACATCAAATATATTAAAATTTCAATTTATTCATTGAAAAACATAAAATTTTCATTTGAATGAATTTATTAGATATTGGGGATTAATTAAAGTAGTGGATAGGAAAATAATGATCAAATATCTTCCTAGGAAGTGTTATGATATGCTTTCATGTTCCCATGTCACTCAATCGTTGATTTAATCTTTGTATTCTTCATTGGCCTTTTGAAAAATCGAAAAATGGGTCTGTATATAATCATATATCTAGAGCATACTGTTATTGGGATAGTGGTAACCCCATGTCCCCACTATGGATCCAAGGTTTAAAGGTAAGGATATGTTGATCTCCATGAGAATAAAAGTTAGTAATCTCCAATATTCTAGATGTACTCGCAATACATTCATTGTTAGTTCCTCTAATATAATAATCTTCTATAGAAATATATATATGGTGATGAGTGACATCATCAAAAATATATTATTTATAGACATTAGTTGTTAAATTCTATCCATATAAACTAATTATTTTTTATGCTTCTATAACATAATTATGATTTATTGGATTTTTTGAACTTCATTTGTAAGAACCTGTATCTTCTTTTCAACTATGTTTTTCTTTTCAGGTTTTTTTTTAGAAAAAGAAGAATTTCATGAAATTTCAGGAGTACACACCGTGTACTTTTAAGTACACACCATGTACCTGAATTCCACTGGTGACCATGTGCTCATCGTGTAATGTCCAAGAACATGGCCATGTGTGGTGACCTTAAGTCCGCCTAAGGAGGAGGCCAGAAAAGGAAAGTACATGCCATGTACTTTTAAAGAACACGTCGTGTACTTTTTATTTTTCTTTAGACAGACAGGGGTCACGTCTTATGGAAAAAACCATCTTCTTCTTCACCCATCGTGTTAGAGAGCATCTGTACGGCTACAGATCTTCTTGGAGCCACCGACTCATCATCCATTCTCTGAATTGAACTCTTTCAGTTACGATGGATTCATATCGATGAGTTCTTCCTTCTTCTAGAAATTCATCTCTTGATTTGTTGTCTCTCATGAGTTATTCTTAGTTGAACATTTTTATAATGTTTTTGAAGATCTACAACAATATAGGGAGATTCAAGGACTATGTTTCATGTATATCAATCTCTTGATGCTGAGGTAGGTGGTTTGTGCCTTTTGGTAGTTATTCTTTGAGTTATATGTTCAAAAGTTCCCAATACCCTCGCTCGAGGTATTTCAGGATTATAATTTTAGCCCTGTTATTTCGTTTTATTCCTTGTTGTTTTTGGATAGAGGTTGATTTTTTATTAATAGGGTCAATTTTTCAATGCCATGGACGTTTTTCCTATGTTTTCTTTTTTTGACCATTTGGTATAGTTGCATGTTAGGTTGTTTTCATTCCATACCTGGTATTATTAGGATGGAGTGATTATTATCTGACATGGTATAATATGATGTAGAATGTATATCCAAGTAGTTATTGAGGTTTACCCTTGCTTCAATGTATTATTTTCCACGATTGACTTACACAGGTCTGCGAGAACCCGGTGTAGTAGGCCATAGAGAGAATGGACATTGAGGGCTTCTCCAGAGTGTCTGTTTTACTATTACGTTGTGAGACCATATGGGGATGGACGTATGTTCTCCCTCATAGTGTCTATAGTTCCTCGATGAGGTCCACAGGGGGAATCAGATATTGAGAGCTTCCTCAGAGTTTCTATTAGATACTGATACGAGACTAAAGGGGGGATTAATGGTGACTGATTCCTCAGAGAGTCTGTGCTAAAGCTGGAAAAGAGGTGTTAGACAATGTTTACTTCCTAGATGTCTTCATGTGTTTTTTTTGTGATAAACTATAGGGAATAGGCTGTGATTACTTCCCATAGGGTTGCCTGGTTTTGATTTTCTACGTACTTGATATATGAAAACGAATGCAATTGAATTTGTAGTATTATTAATATGTGTACATCCTTGTTTACTAATTCATTTAGTTATAGTATTCTAGATATATTCACTGACTATTAGGCACAAATATTTGGGTGGTCGCCTATTGGTATTAGTCTCACACCCTATTTGGGTCATACCTTTGGGCCCAAACAGATTATATTACTATATGCATAGATAAGGGAAATTTCCCTACTACTTTTGGTACATGATTACTACGGAGTTGGGGAGCATGGAACCAAGCTGAGTCTTGTGAAGTTTTAGATCATTTTATCTATTTCCAATTGTACTTTGGCTTAGTATTGTATTCCAGTATTGTGACTCATTTGGATAGTTTCCTAGACATATTTATCATGCATCATATATGTGTGTGTGTGTGTGTGTTCTCTAATTGTTTATTTGTTCAGTATTGTGTTGTTTACCTTTGTATGGTATTAGTAATGCTTCCACTATTGCAATCTATATTACTTCCATTATGTTAGTCTGCCAATGAAGGAATAGTTTCCCCACTATGACACCCAAGGACCTCGTTTCTAGTCAGCAGCCTCTGGCGTTCTGGGAAATGCGCTTGAGGCCATGTGACCAACTAGGTAAGGGGCGCCTCTGGGTGACTTCTGTAACTGGGATGTTACAAAGTGGTATTAGGTGATTATTTTCTTCTTGACATGCTTTTTGGAGCCTATAGACAATGATATGAATGAAATAGGTACATGGTAATACGTTTTCCCCAGGTGTAGCTAACCCATGTACATGGAAAAGCCAATTTACCTTGTTTGTTGGGATTATTATGGTTTTGCAATTTTACAGTTGATTTGATTTCACCATTGGGTGGATCACATGTTTTGTGCTATTATTTTTGATATTTTTGAGGTTCTATTCTGTTGAAACCCAATGATATGAGGGTATTCCATCTCATGCATCATATAGAAACTTGCTAGAAATCACATGTTATGTATTCTTTCTATTCCATTTAGGTTGCATTAGTGATTTCCTGAAGTTGTGATAGATGTCATGTAAGTTATGCATGCTGTTTTGATTGATTCATTGATAGAATACATTCTTTTTGATAAGGTAGTGGTTTGTGTAAGCTTTTGTTTGAATGGACGCCAAACTTTGGTTCTGGTGGTGTTGTGGGCCCTCATGTACTGTTATTTGGTGGATCATTGATCTGTTATGTTTATTTATAACATGTATAAGATTCCAAGAATTGATTCATAGGGACTATGGGACCTCACATATCAGAATTTGGATGTTTACTGTTTTTTTAGTTTTTATATGGGTTCTAGAGTAGTTTTTGAAGTTTACGATCTAGAAAAACCAAGAATATGTTGCCTGTAATAATGAATACATGCCATGTGTCCTTCTATTAAAGAAAGAACAATTTTTCATGATTACACACCATGTACATATGTACACACCGTGTCCATGTTCCATATGTACACATTTTGTTCTGAAGACCATGTGTCCACCGATCTGACTAACGACATATATGGATAAACCGTAAGTCATACACTCCATGTTAAAATTCAAAACGCTTTATAGTGTAACCCTTGTATCTGACTATGTATCGAACAAAATGGGGTGGTGGAATTCTTGTAGAACATGCAGTGTCTATCCTAAACATGCTGTGTAGAGTGATTTATGTAACCGTCCATGTGACTAACAACATGGGTTGGTGAAGTTAGTCTAGTACACACTTTGTCTGGAACTAGCATGTTGTGTAGTCTAGTTCTAGGAGAATCGTGTGGCTTAGTCGTGTAGAAGAAATTGGGAACAAGAAGCGGATTCAAGTATACACCATGTGTTAGGACAACACGTCATGTGTATGGGGTGTTATACAACCTGAGTTGGCAGAATTCCACACCCAGGTGAAGGCTTAAGGGAGCAGACCATGTAGGCATTTTACACAGCGTAGATTCATGTTTTTTAAAACATGAATGATTTCTTTATCTTGTTCCCTTATTACACATCAATGTTTATGTCCCTATTAATCTTGATCTAAGGTGTGTGTCTGACCTTGTAGAGTCATGCCACCAAGACGTCCTCCAGTTTCCCGCCAGATACAGGGTAGTGATCAGACACCATAGATGGCTGATTAGGGACTACCAGCTGATCCTTTAGTTGTGCCATTCTTGGTACCATCCTTCATTCTGGACACATGTACAAACACAAAGATCCGAGAGGGATTTTTGTGGTATATACATACATTTATAAGAATATAATCATCCTTCCCCTTCTCTAGAAGAGTTGACATAGGCTTTCCAGCAGTAGCATCCTCCCACCATCATAGGGTAAGGAGGACCTCATGCTATAGAGTCATGGTTAGATACCAAGATTTATATCATTGAGAATTTGGATACACCTACAGAACGGATTGTGAAGCTCATGATGCATATGATTTGTGATTTTGTGAATAGATGGTGTGATGTGATCTCACATGCGGGACATATACTGGTTATGGATTGGGATGACTTCTAGATTGCTTTTTATGACTACTTCTATTCAGAGACATTGATGAACAATAGAGCCTGAAAGTTCATGAGTCTGGCGCAGGGTACTATTTTAGTTATGGAGTATTCTTTTCGCTTCATATTGATGCAACACTTCAGGACTATTCCTGGAGGTGATGAGTTATTTCTGGAAAGGAAATTTGAGGATGATCTCCGGAATGACATCAGATCTCAGGTGAACATCTTTCAGTTGACTTACATAACTTCTATAGTCAACTAGGTTCTAAGCATTGAGTGAAATATGAGGGATTCTAGAGTTGTGACCCAGGGTGTCTCAACATTCATAGTTAGTATCCCTCCTACTAACAGTAGGATGTGCCGTAAGGAGTCTACCTGAGGGAATCTAAGGAGGCGAGACACTTTTTCTAGTTGCCAGGTGGTGTGATACTAGTGTAGGAAGAGTAGTAATACGAGGACACATTTCCTGAGAGACCCGGTGGAGTGCCAATAATGTGGTAAGATATGTCATCTTCAGATCTTCTGTCAGTTCTTCTCACCAACAACTAGTGACAGGGGTTCTTCTATGACTCTGCATTCAAGAGAAGAACCACTGGTTTCTCGCCAGTATGGGAACTGGTGTTCTTCTGGAAATTCAGGCCAAGGTGGAGGACGTGGGTATGGTATCCAGTCTCCATGATTTTAGTGACTATCGGATGGATCCTCACTGAGTGGTCCAATAGGGTCTCAAGGCTTCGATGCAAGTCAGACTATTGTGGTGGATCAGACCCAAAAGGAGTAAGATCCCGGACACTCTACCATTTGAGGTACGATCCAAGTTTCCTCAGTTTTACCTTCTTCTCTTTTCATTACAGGGGATTCCCATAGCTTTATATATATAGTTGTTTTGGAGAGTCTCGGGATTTGTATCATTTCTTCTCCTGAGATCTTGGTGTTAGACACTCTGCTAGGGACTAGAACAACTACTGTATGTCAGTTCAAGGAGTGCCCTATAGAGGTTGGTGGGGGTCACTTCATATGGGACAATTATGTTATAGACATGACCGTCTATGATGTCATTGTTTTAATGGAATGGTTTGTTTCTTTCCAGGTAGTTGTCAATTTCTATCACCGAAGGGTGAGTTTCACACAACTATAGGGAGAATCATTTCTTCATAAGGGAGAACAGGATGTCCATCCAAGTAGAGCGGGACCCGAGCATCATGGGTTGGGAGGAGTTAGAGCCCATACTGGCACTCTATATATGGATGACTAGGAGACGTCACAGATGGAATTCACTCAAATGGGGGATAATTTTAGGGATTTCTTTCTAGAGGACTTTTCAGGTATTCCTCCAGAGCGAGAGGTGGAATTTTCTATTGAGCTTGTTCCAGGAGTGAAACAAGTGTCTATTTCTCCATATAGGATGGCTACAACTGAGTTGCAGGAGCTCAAGAAGATGTTGGAGGATTTGTAAGCAAAAGGTTTCATACGACCCAGTACTTCTCCTTGGGGTTCACTTGTCCTATTTGCGATGAAGGCAGACGGTACCCTCCTACTTTGCATGAATTATCAGATGTCTAACCAGTTGATAGTCAAGAACTGATATCCCTTGTTGAGGATTGACGATCTCTTTGATCAACATTGAGGAGCTTGGGTGTTCTCAAAGATCTACTTAACGTCCGGTTATCATCAGCTGTGTGTTATACCTTCTAATGTACCTCTTACAAGCTTTTGGACCAGGTATAGTCTATATGAGTCTGTGGTTATGTTGTTCGGTCTCACAAATTCTCCTGAAGTTTTCATGGAATTGATGAACCAAGTGTTCCATCAATACTTGGATTCATTCATGGTAGTCATTGTGGATGATATTTTGGTTTACTTTCAGACTCAACACGACCATGCCACACATCTTGCGATCATTTTTTGTACAATGAGAGAGCATCTGTTATATGCTAAAATCTCGAAATGCAACTTTTGGATGGACCAAATTCACTTCTTGGGTCATGTTATCTCAGATACTGGAGTATAAGTACACCTAGAGAAAGTGAGACCAGTATATTCAAAGGAACAACTGAAGAATGTATTTGAGGTACAGATAATTCTAGGGATGGATTGTTACTAAAGACATTTCATACAAGACTTTTCATGCTCAGCCTCACCACTGACAAGCCTGACTAAGAAAGGTGCAAAGTACTAGTATTCAGAATCTTGTGAGTCAGCCTTTTAGCAGCTGGAATGGAGATTAACTTCAGCACCAATAATAGTATTTCCAGAGCTAAGAAAGAGCTATATTATTTACGTTGATGCATCCGGTATCGGGCTGGGAGGAGTGTTTATGCATTGAGAAGGAGTCATTATGTATGAGTCTCAACAGTTGAGGACACATGAGGGGAACTACCCGACACATGATCTCAAGTTGGATACAGTTGTTCATGATTTAAGCTATTGGAGAAACTACCGTTTGGGAGAGCATTGTTTGGGTTTTCACTAACCACAAAAGTCCCAATTATATATTCACTCAGTGTCACGTAAATTTGATACAATAAGGGTGGGTTGAGTACCTTTAGTCTTTTAACTATGAGCTTTCCAATATGTTTGGGATGTGAAACAAAGTGGTAGATGCATTGAGTTGGAGGACACATATATAGGTAGTTTAGGATCCCAATAGTGAGTGGTAACTTATGGCTCTATTATTTGAAATTCATTTGGAGGTGCATGAAATACAGGGGAAGATTTTTCATTCATCTGTGTTGTTTACCTCTACTCTACTTGATCATGTAAGAATGAGAAAACAATCAGACTCATAATGCTTAGTCCTATGGGAGAGTGTGTTAGGAGAAAACACTATTCATGGATGGACAATAAGCGAGGATGAGATCTTGACTTTTCATGGGCGTGTATGGGTGTCAGCAGACATATGCAAGGAGCTGATGTGGTGCATTCATTCCACAATTTGGGCATTACATCCTAGTGTCACCAAGATGTATCGTGATGTACACCATCAGTATTGGTGGTCAGGTATAAAGAGATATTTTTTTTGGTTTCTTGATGAGGTGTTCCATCTGTCAGCGGGTGAAGCTGGAGCTTTAGTAACTAGTATGGATTTTGTAGTAGTAACCCATTACCAAGTGGAAATGTGATTTTGTCTCCATGGATTTTCTGACATGTTTTCCATGGTCTCCTTGAGGAAATTAGGTAGTTTGGAATGTCATTGACAGTCTCGCGAAGGTTTCTCACTTCTTGCCAATAAAAGAGACCATTAGTGTCGATGAGCTAGGAAGGTTGTACATCCGAGATATTGTACATATACATGGGGTTCCAAACTCTATTGTATTATACAAGGATGCATGTTTTACTTATCAGGTTTGGTAGGGACTTCAAAGGGATTTGGGTATACATGTACATTAGAGTACCACTTACCATCCACAAACAGATGGAAAGTACAAGTGTACGATTCAGGTTCTTGAGGACATGCTTCGAGCATGCATCCTGGATTTTAGAGTTTCCTTGGAGAAGCACATACCTCATGTGGAGTTTTCATGAAATAATAGTTTTCAAGAAATTATTCAAATGACACCAAATGAGGCTTTGTAAGGTAGGACATGCCGATCACCATTATGTTGGTTGGAAGTAGGAGAGGCAACTATGATGGGACCTCGTCTTGTTTAGGAAACCATAGAGATGATAAAGTTGATTTGGAATAATATGGATACTGCATAGTCTCAACAAAATCTTATGCTGATCAGTAGATATGACCTCTGGAGTTCGAGTTTGGAGATCAGGTTTTCCTGCATGTCACAACGAGGTTGGGACACAAGAGGATTAGGAGACAGGGTAATCATTCACTGAGGTACATTGGGGCATTTGAGTTGTTGGAGTGAGTTGGGCCAGTGGCCTATCAGTTGCAGTCAACTTAGTGGTACCAGGCTATGCATGATGTCTTCCACATTTCACAACTATGAAGTTTTTTATCAGTCCTGTATCGTGTTTTCCAACAAAATGAGGTTGATCTAGAAGTGGTGCATTGTTCAAAGGGAATCCTATCTGGATTTTTGATTGAAGTGTGAAGGTTCCACATGGTTTTTCTGTTCCTCTAGTACGAGTTCTACAACAGTATAGGCGAGTACATGACGAGACTTGGGAGAGGGAGTCTGATGTACGACCACAGTGGCCAGAGCTTTTTGGGGATTCTTCTTATAGACCTTCTTTCTAGGGAAATTAGGGGATGAATTTATTTATGGGGGAAGTTTTTAATAACCCGGATCTTCTTTCCAGGTAAGTTTTTCTTTTCTGTTTTTTTTAGAAAAAGAGGAGTTTCTGGAAATTTCAAGAGTATGCGTCATGTACCTGGTTCCCGTAGGTGACCGTGTGCTGGATGTGTAACGGTAGACCACATGGACATGTGTGGTTACTATAATACCACCTAAACTAGAGGCTAGAAAAGTCAAGTAGACATCGTGCACTTTTAAAGAACACACCAGATACTTTTTTATCTTTAAATTGACTACGGTCATGTCAGACGGACAAAACCATATTCTTCTTTTCTCGTCTCATCTAATAGCATTCATAAGACCACAGATCTTCTCTGATCCCCTGACTCATCATCTGATCTCCTAATTGAACTCTTTCGATTGTGTTGGATATGCATCTAGGATTTCTTCTTTCTTCTATAACTTCATATCCTAATTTCTTCTCTCTCACAAGTTTTTCATAGTTGGACGTTTTATGACATTTTTTTAGATCTATGAAATTATTGGGTGATTCAAGGCCTTAGATTCATATATATCAATCTCAAAAAACTGAGGTAGGTTTTTTGTGCCTTTATGTATTTATTCTTTGAGTTATCTTTTCAAAAGCGGCCAATACCCTCATTCGGGGTATTGCAATTTTATGGTTTTAGCCCTATTATTGTCTTTTATGCCTTGTTTGTTTGGATAGAGATTTATTTTTTATGAATAGGGTTAATGTTTCCATAATATAGTGGTTTTTTCCATGATTTTTTGTTTTGACAGTTTGGTCTAGGTTCATATTAGACTATTTTCGTTCCATTCCTAATATTATTAGGATGGGGTGATTATTTTCTAACATGCTATGATATGATGTTGATTGTTTAGCCAAGTAGTTCTTGAGTGTTACTTTGGATTCCATGTAACATAGTGACCGATTGACTTAGACAGGTCCATGAGAAATTGGGGTAGTAGACCATAGGGAGAATGGACGTTGAGGGCTTCTCCAGAGTGTATGTTTTACTGTTACTTTGTGAGATCATAGGGGGGATGTACGTAAGTGATCCCTAAGAGTGTTTGTAGTTCCTCGATGTGGGCCATAGGGGGAATGGGACATTTATTGCTTCTTCAGAGTTCCTATTATTTACTTGTACAAGACTAAAGGGGGAATATATAATGAGTGATTCCTCAGAGAGTATGTGCTAAAGCTAAACCAGAGGGGTTAGACTGGGTGTACTTCCCAGAGGGTTGCATGTGTTTTTTGTGGTAAACCAGAGGGGGTATGCTATGAGAACATCCCATATGGTTGCCTAATTTTTATTAGCCACTGACTTGACATATGAAAATTAATTCAATTGAATTTTTTTTATAGTTACAATGTGTAATTCCTTGTTTACTGCAAAATATTTTTATAGACATCCATATATATTCACTGACTGTTAGGCATAAAACATTGGGTTGTTTCTTACTGGAATTAGTCTTTCACCCAGTTTGGGTCTTTCTTTTGGGAACAAAAATATTATATTTTTGCAGGTATAGATAAGGGAAACATCCCTTCTACTTCAGGTACTTGATTGCTACGGAGTTGGAGACCATGTGTCCAAGATGAGGCTTGCGAGGCTATAGAACATTTTATCTGTTTCCTATTGTACATTGGTTTAGTATTATAATACAGAATTTTGACTTGTTTGGATTCTTTCCTAGAAATATTTATCATGCATCATATATATGTGGGCTCTCTATTTTTTTATTTCTTTAGTCTTCTACTGTTTAATTTGGTATTTTATTGGTAATCCTACTGATATTTCTATCTGTTTTACAACTTCTATTTTACTCTACCAATGATGAAATATTTTCCCCAATATCACACCCAAGGCACTTGATTCTAGTCGGCAACCTCTGGAATTCAATAAAATGCACTTGAGGACATGTGACCAACCATGTATGGGGTGCTTCTGGGTAGCTTTGGAAACATGGACGTTACATCAGTCATTTTCTTCTCATAGGGACATCTGTGATATTGGTGATGTGGGAAACCCAAGAGAGTGTCGATCCAAACCTCAATTTCCAAATATCATTCAATTTTTTTTTTCATAATATTAGAGTGTAAAATCATAGGGATATTGATATCCTAGTAGAAAAACTTATATTTGATGATACCGCATTCAACATATTTCTATTGGATGCTATGTTTTTATGATATTTTTATCTCTCCCAATTTTTTGTGTTAATTAATTTTAATATTTATGTATATCCATCTATATATATTATTGGGATGATTCTATATCATAATTACCTTATTGGACTATTGATATAGAGGAAGATAACCCACTGTAGGAAAATCCTCCCATCAAACCATCTGATGTAGTGGAAGTATTCAAGGGAACTAATGCCGTTGTGGGTAAAGAAGAGTATTCACACCTATTATTGCATGTTTTCCCTATGTTTTAATAGACTAACACATTATATAGGTTAATTTAAACATCCATAGAAAAAGATACATAGACCCAATATGTCATTTCTTATGTTCCTCGGAATAAATAAATTATATAGGAAATAATTGGTTTAGTTCAAGCACACTTAGGAGATATATAGATTGAACACTCCTTAAGTGATTTCGTTTGAGATAAAATTTTGGTGAATATAGTTTGATATAATTTCGACCCTAAATGTAACTCATTCAAATAATGGTTTTGGTAGTGTTCATGGAGAATGATATGAAATCTGATATAGGGTATATCTTTTAGAACAAATTGTAGCTAGCTATATCATCCCAAAACTTGTTTATTAGTCTGTGATTTGGTAAAAAAGATTAACTTATAGTAATTATTAGGGTGAAGGATATGATACCATCTTAACAGAGAATGATTGTTCTCTAGTCAATGATTATGACTAAAAAAATCATGTCGGGCTTTATCAATATCCAAAGAATCATACTTAATGATGTTTCCAAACATATTGGTTGTAGTAGTGGAGTGTTAATATTAGAACATTATGAAGCATGATTTTATGGATTGGCTCTTCCATCAGTTTTTTCGACTCTTCTATTATTTGGTTACCTCTATAAAAGTATCAAAGGGGGAGTATTATCTAGTTAATAAATATAAAATTTCATGAATTGGTGTTGTAGTAAGGGGTGAAGCGGTATAGTTTGATGTAGGGGAGAAAACCACATTATGAGTTTAAATGAACCGAGATACATGTGAATAATAGATGATAATTATTTAAATTTACGAGTCTAATTATAATTTCATGTCATAAAATTTTGAGGTGCTCTACCCATTTTTAATGATGAAATTGAGAAAAAATGTCAATGCTCCCATATTCTTTTAAATAATTATTGGAATTTTTTTTCATTAATGGTTTAAAATATTATAGTATCGTATTGGACATCAATCTGGGATATTCTATGAAAAACACATGAAGTAATTTCCATGAAAACTGAATCCACAAGAACATTTCATGAAGATGAAAAAAATATATTCATAGTTTCCAAATACTCGAATAAAAGATGAAATATGAATAAAACCATAAAATCTTATACAAAACCCTCATATGGATATGGGAATCCCAAATATAGAGACACTTACATAACATCACTATAAACATGGGTAGATTAATACGATAAAGAATACAATATTTGGTCTCTTCATTATCATGTACAATACTATTTACAAGCATTCTAGATATACATGCATGTATTACTAACAGAAGACAAGTTTAGTTCATTTTGATAAAAAATATATGAAATCCTCCTAGATTTGTTTTAATGGATGGGTATATGAGGGTTGATTATAGATACATATGACTATAATCACTGTAAAATATAGTTATTATATTCTAATATTGGAGATGAGTGACTCAACGTGGTGGAATTCATGTTAGGGGATCTTGGAAGCAGCATTTTGATTTTTAAGAGGTAATGGGTACCTTGAGATTGTAGTTTGATGTAGTTTTAATGAATCATATTAACCAATGTCTTGGGGGATAGAAAAATTATAGAACTATTTAAAAGTCCGAAGGACCTAGAAATATTGGACAGAATTTTCTCAAGATTATTTGGTGGACCAAACATGAAGTTTTTGTTTCAGTCATGTATCCCTAACTATTACTCATGCATTAGTTGGTTGATTCTTTGTAGATAAATACTTTTATATATTTTATAACACCCTTTATGGGTCTCTAAAATAACCTTTGATTCCATTTTGGGTATTCATCCATGAAATTTCTATGTTTCTTCCCAAAAGTAGTTCAAAAACACAAAATTTGAACCATTGATGGTTGGAGTTTAAGGTCATATAAGATTGAGGAAATAGAAAGGTATTCTAGCCAACAAAAAATATGGGATAAAACAAATGAGAATAGATGTGTCAGAAATCCATGGAAAAAATACATTATCATGATGTAAGTGTATAATTTTTAGCATCATCATTCTTAGACCAATGGTTTTAAATGATTATAATATGATATATTCTACAAACAATTATGAGATATTCTATTTATTATGGAAATAGAATATCCAAAAATAAATAGGAGCCTAATGACAAAATAATCTGACACATGGCCAAATTAATGTTATTTATGTTCAAGTTTCTCAAATCAACATATCATAAATTTAGTGTAACACCACAAGGATAAGTGGAGGCTCAATAATAATATTCCATATGTTTTCTTGTAATTGGATACATTGCACGAGTGTATGAGATCGATGTTATTTGAATAAATTTTAACATCTAGGATAAGGGATGCTTAAATCATAAATCAATAAAATTGATTGGGATGTTATGGTATTGGAAAAGTACACCAAGGATGAACACTTACCATATTAGATCAACATATTCTTATATAGTGTGTTTTTTGTGTATGGCTATTTGAATTTTTTTACATAGGATGAAATATTTCATTGGGTGGTACTGTTTAGTATAGTAGTATGAATATCATTAATAACAATTTGTTTCCCTAGAATATTAATATACTCATTAATAATATCCATTTAATTCTTTTTAAGAATCATAAAGCAAATTAATGAAGTATATATATGAAAATGATTATTCAAGAAGGGTTCAGTACACTAATGGTTACATGTTAAATATTAATACTAGACCAATGAGTATAGAATCTAGAATCATATATTTTCCTCGGACTATATAGTGGGTACTATATGATTTTTTTCTTATTCTATTCATTATATAACATTATCAAAAGTTATAAAAAATTCCAACGTACTGATCAGAGATGAGAAATTTACTTACAACAATCTTTATTGGTTTTTAACATAGATATCATATTTATCATTCATTTAGAGTTTATGGGTCCATCTATTTATTCCATTAAGGGATAACGTCTAGGTTCACATAACTTTGAGAAAATGTTGTTTATGTTTTAATTCACTAATCATTGAAAAAATATTTATGGGATTTTTAGTGATATAAGTTTGATAAAATATATATGGGTTTTAATGTTCTATAACATTGACCAAATTTTTATAGGGTTTAATGTTACATACCAATCATCAAATATTGTTGGCGTTTAAGGTCAAATATATTTATACAAATGGTTCATGGGTTTAAGGTTAGTATAAATTTACAAAATTTTCAGATAATATATATATCAAAGGGATCGATACACCAAAAAAGAATAGAGATCCCACTATTACTATAAACCATTTATGAGGACACTTCATGTATTTTTTATTCATCGTTCATGGAACAATGATTGTGGGTGTGATATGAAAACCCATATGGGGATATAGATATAAGATTGCACGAACACATTTGAATATGAAATTATGATAATGTGAATTATGAATTATGTTTTTTGAATATTGATAATGAGATAGAACAAGCATGCCTTAAATGGCCACTACCCAACATTCAAATAATGGTTTCCCTAAAAATATTGTCCGTGTTTACAAAAATTAAAGAAAAAACCACTCATGGAAAATTTTCCGCTTTGTTAGAATTGATTAATATAGTGTCATAAATTTTATTACCAAATAATAACATATCTTGTTGTATAATTCAACCATTATAGATATACATGGGTGTTTATTGATGATTTAAAATTCATGATATAAAAATTTTTGTTTTTGGAAAAAAACTTTTATAGAGTTAGGGGAACACACTCATCCTAAACTAATAGTGGTTAGGTTTATTTAGGACATTAATGGGAAATGGTGGTGGATGATGATTTATGACAATGTCTGGAATATATGTTCCTATAATAACTACGTATCATACAAAATCATGAATAAATATACTCATATTTCTTATCTAATATCCCTACACATAACAAGATCATATGAATAGGAGGAGTATTTCTAATTTTAGTATTGGATTTGAACTAGAAAATTCTCTATGTCCTATATCCTAGATTGGGGATTTGAGGTTTCTTTAGAAATGGGGGTAATTCTGTCATAGTGTGGTTTTTTTGTGTTTTAATTACATGTCAATTACCCTTAGATGAATATGATATCATTTAGGGAATTTGGGTCACAATAGATAAACAACTTGAAGAAATTTAATATCTTGTAGAATGGAAGGTGTGTCGTGAAGATTAACATAATATGACAGGGAATCAGGTTCCATAAATTTTAAGGTTTTATGAAAAGGGATTGATGAAGGGTCTTTAGAAAGATCTAGATATTGTATGAAATTGAATCTCTTCACCTCATTGCTAAAATATTAAAGGAAACCTAGTAGTGAGTAAGCGGCCCCAAACACTAGGATGGAGTGGGTGTTTATTTAAATCTATGTCGAGGCCCAAAATAGATAAGGCATCCATCCTTACATATCGTAAAATATAAGAAATCTAGAAACACATATATCATATAGAGGTTCATTCCATTCTGATATAGCTCATGTATAAGGATGAGAGAGATGTTTGGGTACTCTAGTGAGAGATTAGGATAAAAAAATATGTGAATTAATAAAGGCCTTATCACAAGAGAAGACTCTGATATATAATAAAAAGTTATGACTAGGCCCATGATAAATGATATGGGAATAATTACATATCTTGTGAAATTATTTATCAATCCATATGTAGTTATAATAAAATATATATTTCTCTAATGTATTTTCCATTGTAAAAAATACATGACATGAATGTGGGGACCAAAGACCTATAAAAGATAGGAATTTATTGACTTTATAGTTGGACCCATGATGGGAGATTTAGGTTTTACTATATATCTTATGTTAAAATTAATGAATAAATATATAGTTATTAAAAATGATTTATCACCACAATAGGGAGTCAAATGTAGAATTACCGAACATGAATGAGGGGACCATACTCTAAGAGGATTTGGGAATTGACTAAATTTATAACATAGCATGTGATGAGATATAAAAGAATTAATATGAATCTTATGTTAAAAGTAATCAAACCATACATATTTATTATAAAATATTTTGAACCATTGTATAGAGTCTAATATAGAAAGACCTCAAATTAATGACATGATGATACACTAAGATGTGTTTGGAATTAACTAAATCTATAGTTGGGTTTATAATGGGAATTATAGGAATCACTATATATTCTATGTTACTAAGATTTAAACATTTATTTCTAAAATATATATATATACATTATCTTGGCCATAATCTAGGTGAATAATAACACAAATCTAGGAAAATGTAACCATCTCTAAAACATCATAAAAAAAGTAATCTCTCAAATAGTTTCAGATGATTCACATGTATTAATTCATGATTACATATATCATGATGTTACATAAATAGAGAGTTAAAAACTTTTATTCACCTAGGTTAGACTAGTATATATAGATTAAGGTGTTTCCTGGTGGATCCTATGTAGTTTTCCTTAAAATCATTTGAGAAAGACTCATATGTCATGCTGTTTAGGGTTATATGAAGTGGAATTTTATATGGGGAATTCAAAAAATATTTGTTTTATGCAAAAAATAAGATAACATTGTCTTAGTATTGAGTGAATTATAAAATGTTTAGACATGAAGACAGAGTGGGACATTGTTGTAATTTTTGTGTTGGGATTGGGTAAAATAAATGGTTTTCATTGCATATCCTATAATAGTATTAATAGTGACACACATAGTTATAAAATGTTTGTAATATTGTATATATGTTACTTAAAATTTTACATGACGGATGAACATTATAATAGAAATCATTGAATGAACATGTAAATGAAAAAGATCCCTTTATATATTGAACTATTCCATAGGATAGGGAAATGTTTTGTTAGAAAAGTTCAATGTATAATACACTATCTGTTGAGGACCTTTAAATAGATCTATTTAATATATAATAATGTTATGAATCAAAAATAAACCACTCAAAATTGTTTATAGTTATACAAGATCAAAATGAGAAACTATATTATTTAATATCATAAAATAATGATGAAATGGTATTCAGTTTAATGGGACTATATTCTATTCAATCTATAGTCATGTTTTGAAGAAAGTATCTTGTAGTCTTAAATCATTTGAAAAGTATGTGTGGACCTAATGTGTAGGCTTGAAAAGTACATCTTGAAAAATCTTTCATTGGTGGTGAGCATGTTGTGCTTTACATCCATAATGATCAGGTGGTAGGCTCTATTAGGGTATATTTTTTTTATAGTGTATGGTTTTTTCAATTTTTTTAGCTTTATATATTTATTCCCATGTATCATTGGAGTTGTTAGAAATAATCCTAATTCTCATTGGATGAATTAATGGATGAAAATTTTCTTGTCTAATGATCATGGGATTAAATTATGATGGATCATAAGGTGGTGTGGTGTGCATAATTTTTTCCCCATGAGTCAGTACAACTCATCAAGACATATATGGTATTTTTAATCTTAAATCAAATCCATTGGATAAGGTGATGTGAAGTGAGGTAATTTGGACCTAATCTAGGAAGGGTAAATTTTCACTTTCTACAAGTGAATATGGGCTCTCTTGTGTGGTATTGTGAGCTGTGATGTGAGAATCCCACAAGTCAAGAAATTGTTTATCTATAAAAGACTTATTTTTCTTATCCACCATACAATTAAAGATTATATATTGAGTGTTTTTTTAATGCATGTATCATTAAACTTCTCAATGAAATATAATGGTGTTGATGGATGGAAAAAATATTATTTTCTGAATGTATCATTTCCAACTCTAAAGAAAAGAAATTCTGGTTATTATATATCAATATCATGTGATGGATATGAGATCTTTTTATGATATCAAAAATCAAAATTTTTATGAATCTTTTTTTTGGACTTTGCTGGGAGTTATATCCTTTACCCACATAGAGAGAAAAATATGGTCCAATGATCTACTTGAACATCCTAGAATTAGTTGGGGGATATTTCCCAATAAAATCAATTATCCATATAGAAAATTAAATATAATATTTAGTATTGTTTTGGAATTTTTTGGTTGTTTTATTGTTATTGAAGTATATATAAAAACAATGGATCTTCATCATCATCTCTATATAGAAATGAATCCTCAACAGATAAAATTATCCGAGTCATCTTATTTGATGGAAGAACATGGATCCTGACTAATGACCAACATAAACACTAACATAGAATTCTAAGATAATAGATAATTTCTTTTCTATTTTAGTGAATATGTGGAGAACATTATCAAATCGTAAAATATGGAGGGAATTATGGGAATTTGAACCATTAAAAGGAAACAATTTCTCATCACTATATTTGTTCATTACCTAATGAATATTGTAGAATAATTTCATTTTGGAGGTTATTTATCAATAAGGATATCCATTAGAGCATGAGATCAACAAGAAAGTATGATAGTTTTCCTTGATCTGGGATGATATTGACTATATTTTTCACCACAATATAAAAATTTGTTAGTGAAAGTCCACCATAAAATTCAAGATTCTAATGACTATATCATAATGGTACAGTTCTTATAGGTACATGGATTCATTAAATAATTCATCAATATAAATAGTTTTTGAATGTTTTATTGGAGGTATTGATGGACCAGTGGGTAATTCCACCTTCAAACTTCACATGTAATGTAGAAAGTAGATTAATTATTCTTTAATAATAAAAGATTAAACATTGATCTAATTGATTTATAACTATGAATCACCCTTTATGTCCAAGAGGGACATTAGTATTCATAGATATAGATTAAATCCTATAAGGAGGTATTAACAATATTCATTATTGTATGTGAAAACTTATTAAAGTAGGAAATAATATAAAAAAATTACCATCATTGATGAGGAATTTATAATCCTTTGTAGAACCCCAACATTCTTCGTATAACACATTATCCTTCCTAACATGATTCTATATCTAATGTTAAAGTACATATACCATTCTATTGGAGTTTCATGGTTGTTGAAAAAATATTAATCAAGGAGATCTATATTCACTAGTGCACTGTTTTTGTAGTTTTTTTTGTGAGGAATTAAATCAGTTTCTATCCTAATAGAAACATATATAACAAGAATTTATTTTCAATGTTTTAATAACAACTCTCAGTAGGCAAAATTATTCTACTGAGATAATAAAGATAATTATACTTTCCCACATTTCTGTTCATGAGCATGGATTGTGTTGACTGCCAATTATAAGGTTTCCTTATTGATCATTTGTGGATTCCCTTATACGAGTCGAATTAGAACTAATGAATGTATTGAAGATTATATACGATAATTGAGATATTTCTAAGAATCATCATTTTTTCTTTAAGCTTATTAAAAGAAACGATTTTACATTAAAGAATTGAAATGAAGTATTCCACGTAGGGAAGACACCTTTTGGAGTCCCCCCAGTTACTTGAGATTTCAAAGAGGGTATATTTTTAGTATTTATATAGTTCTTTGAAGTTAAATATAATACTATTATGGAATACAATGAATCAGAATAATTTCCCCAATGATTCCCCAAAATGACATTGAAAATGGTCAATCCTCAAGGAATGTTTCCATATTTTTCTAAAAACTATTTTGAGAACAGAAAAGTGATAACAATGTTAAGAGGAAAAACAATTAGATAGACTAGATAGTATTAAAAATATTTTCTATAAAAACATATAGATATTGTAAAATAATATTGACATATGGCATCGAATTTCATTAACTATAGTGTAAATACATGAGAGATATATAACCATTGGGGTTCCTTGAATGTATGCACCTTCTCATCTTAAAGGAGATCCATATATATTAATATCATAGATCTTCATCCATGAATTAGAGGGAATAGAAATATGTTATTACATAAATCGATATCTATATAGCTAGGATAAGGAAGTCATCTTATGAATAGTTTCTGTTGAAATAAAAAAAATTTATTTAGATCCTAATCCAATTTTCTACTTGTTAACACAGATAAAATTGGGGACATAGTTTAGGCATTGAAGTCCCCATATTTTGTTGGATTTTATGAGATTATCAACATTGGATTCTCCATTGGTATCATGGGTTATATAAATCCTCTTAATCGCCTATTTGTAGTTATGGTGGTCATATTAAAATCTCATGTGATGAGTGGCTACATAATGATCCAAAATGATAATTATAGAATAGTTTAAAGAGAATATATATTTATAATTTTGATTAATTATATATATGTGTACTATTTTCTAGGTCACCAGTGGCACTGATCAATATATGTTTTTTATCTTCCTCCATACCCATAATAGATTGTCTAAGCTCTTCAACAATAGTGATGAACAATTCCTCAAATTCCATATGGAATCCTTGAAATATTATTGTTATTATTCCATACTATTGTATTAACTATAACATGTGATAACATCATAATATATAGGATATGATTCTAGGTCACTATTACACCCATATGAAATAACATTATTCTTTTAAATATCTTGAATCATCTAGTGCAATCAATATCATGAGGACATTAGAGAATGTGTCTAAACTAATTATTTAATTCTTAATAGGGGTTTAATATAAAAATTGTAACACCCTGACCCCAGTTACGCATAGTTAGTTCATTATTGTGTAACATTAACATGATCACAAAAGATCAAGTCTCGAAAGACTGATTAGTTTAGTATCCTTGGAAACACTGCATAAATTCATAAGTCTTACATTAGATATTAAAGTAAAACAAAACTACAACAACATCTTGTCTTAATATCCCCTCATATTATCCCTGCAAGTCATTCATAATATACTTCTTCACATCATTGAAAAATTAAAACATTGGAAGGGGTGAGCTCAGATTCTCAGAAAGGATAACAATATAGAGAAAGCTGTCAAAATAAACATTAACGTTTAAGGAAATGTATAACTAAAACAAAATCCTTTTAAAATTGAACTTCATCATAATATGGAAAAAATAAAATGAAATAATTCCATTTACTTATTCACATGGATATTCTACAAGTCGAATAATCACATGCAATATCCATAACCACTTTCATAATGATGGAATTCATAATGCCAGACTTTCATTACCATGTACCCAAGGCCTCATGCCAAAACTACAAATAAGATTTTGTCAATGCCTCATGCCAAGACAATATTTTGTCTCATGAGACCTATCGATGCATCGAGGAGCTATAGCGGGATCCACCCGTCATTTATTAAGTCCAATGAATTCCTCATATGAATAGGTTTAAACATATCATAAACCATAACATAATCGTATCACAAAAAACATTCATAAAGGAAAAATAAAATTCCCAAATTTCCATCACAAGATATCAATACAACAAATTAATATAATAAAAACATTATCAAAACCATTTTCAATACCAAAATAAAATAAAATTAAAACTTGGTATTTATTTTTCATTTATAAAATAAGTTATGGCTTGTAGAGGAAGCCAAAACTCAAATAATGGTCACGGTGGTGGAGAAGACGTTGTCACCGCATACGTACGACAAGAAAAACATTACTTTTTGTCATTTAAAAAAATGATTTGTATAAAAAGATTCCTTTTTAATAAACATAAAAGTCAAATGGGTTTATACAACGTATAAAAGAAATTTTTGTATAAAACAAAATATGCCTCAATGAATGGAGATTGAGAATAAGTCTTGTACAAAGATCATTTTTTAAATAAAATAGATCTATTATGTGTATTAACTATATTTACACATAATGAAATTCTAAATACAAGATAGTACATAATAATATCATGACATAATTTTAAAGTAGGAGATTAACCCAATGAATGGAAATTGGGTTAAGAAGTTCCCTTAACCTCGTGTCCGACTTGACTCGACCATTCTTTAACCTCCTGAATAATAAAATAGAGTCAATTTATAATTTCTTATGAATATTTTTCAAGTTTATTATTCATTTTATATCACTTATTACCATGTTATGAACATTATGTAATTATTTATGTTAATAACGGACGTTTTGTCGATATTTGGTACTTGATCAAAAATAAACTTGTTATAATTACAAGTTCTTACTGTGGTGAAATATTCATTATATCCAGAATTATATTCATTATGTATATATCATATTTATCATATATATCCAGTATATACATTCATTCATAATATTACGTAACATTTATAGGTATGGAATGAAATGCACCGTTCATGGAGATGGTAAGTCGTACCTACACATTAACACTACTTTCATTTCTATTTTGTATTTAATCGAATGAAATATTAATGATATAAAGGTGTATTATAATTCTAGTATATTTTAATATATAATATCATTCACTCCATCCTTTATACGTCCCATATATGGCATTAACGATTCAAATCACTTTGTGGGGGCGGTAGTCCGCACTTCCTAAAATGAAATTATCGCGTTTACCCATAATGGAAATCATAAAGGTATGCCATAAATGATAAATACAGAAGAATGAAGATAACATAAACATAATATATATCATATATAGAAATATTTTCCTCATAATGTCCACCATTAGAGGTTTCAAAAGAATATTGAACAATCATCGTTTCGTGAGGTAGTATTTCTCCACCCACAGAAACAATATGTTCATTAAAAATAGACGAAGGTGTGTGTAAGTGTAAATCAAATACTTATCATAAAAACATCCTAGTATATTTTATATACTGGTTATGTTACAAAAGAAAGTAATAAAAGGATTTTAAGGGGTTGGAGAAGCAAAATAAAACAAAATAATATAAGAGAAGACATTACCATAAAATCGGGTAACTCTTTTTGATTTGAGCCAAAGGATTCCATGGGAAGTCTTCTGCCCAATGTGAGGCTTATAGGAGTAAGAGAGGGAAGTTTACCGAGTATTGGGGTAGAGGTTTTCCGAGCCAAATGGCTTTGATGGTGTGAATAAGGTGTTAGAGTTGGGGGCCTTTTATAAGAGGAGAGGAGGGGTACTCTTGGAAAGTCATTAAATGTTACATTACTATGAAATGCTTTTCGGATTTTAAAGGTCCCACAGTTATATATTTCAAGGATAAGGTGATAAAGGTTATTAATATACTCATCCAATAGGCTTTTTGCATGTATAAGTCTTATATTTTACATTATCATTTCATTTTATTTAAATCGTTAATTAATGAGGTAATTGCTGCATCATCATGGTGTCATAAATCATTTAACTTACTTAATGTCTAAAAATTATAAAAAAATATATAAATATGTTGGAAATAATTTTATCATTCTAATGAATATTTATAATTTAAAATTTATCTTATATAACCCCATTTAATAATTGTTTTAGTAAAACAACACATGTTTGTGACATTTTTATTTTTACATTAAATAAAAAGTTATTAATGTCATTTTCTTACCCAAGTGGCTCCATGGGGTCCCCAAGTTGACCCATGGATTGTCTTGGTCGGACATGACTCATCATATATGTGTAGGACAAGTTTCATGGTATTTTCATATTTTTATAATATCATTTTTACATTAAATTTCACTAATTACCTTTAATCGCAATTCATAAAACTTAAAAGTTAGTATTCACAAAAAATTATTTTAATCCCCTTGAACAACATTTTACTTCCTAATTACCACCATGTATGTCGGATATTTGAAAATCAAATCATATAAGTGGTAATGTTTCATTTACACAAAAAATGAGTTTTTAAACTACAACTTAGTGGTTTCACTATTCATAAAAAATTGATGTCTTTCAGAAAAAAACCAAATATTCACCCTAAGCTATAATTGATATTCTAAATTAAAAAATGGTGTCTATTTTACAAAATTACAAAAATATAAGTTTCATTAATTAATTTTAAAATTAATTCCTGTTGTCATAACAAATTGCTTGTTTTTAAGAAAAAATATCAATCAAAAGATTGAGAATTGTTTCTGTCCAATTTCAAAGTGAAGTTAATTAAAATGACCACCATTGGATAAAATGGTAAAATTATATTCTAATTATAATTTAAAACTACTCAATATAATAATTTATCACTATTAATTATTTTGATTAAAACTGTTTTTTTTAATTAAAAAATATTAATTTTCACTATTCATCAAAATATAAACGTTATCCGAAAAGTTTCAAAATTTCACCCTAGGCTAAATTCGATATTCCGAATCCAAAAATGAAGTCCATTTTGGAAGATAAAATTTATAAAATTTAAAAAAGTAGGTATTAATATTCATAATGGCTACTTTGATTGGTTGTGGTGTGTGTTAGAACTCGAAGTTGCGTACAACACACGCTAATGTATTATTCAAAGAGAAATATACCGTGGAAGCAGGGGGTGTTACATTCTCCCCTCCTTCAAATAATTTCGTCCTCAAAATTTCATATAATATCACTATATAAAAGGACTCGGGTGATTATTCATCATAAGTTCCTTGGGTTCCCACATTGCCTCATCCATTTTATGGTTTCTCCATAGAACTTTTACCAGACAAGTCGTTCGGTTTCTCAGCACTTGTTCTCTTGTATCAAGAATCCTGATGGGATCTTCACAATAAGGCATATTGGGTTCCAGTTCTAATTCCTCATAGGTGAGTACATGCGTTGGGTCAAGGATGTATTTTCTCAACAGTGATACATGGAATACATCGTGAACTTTGGAGAGACTTGGCGGTATTGCCAAACGGTAAGCTATAGCCCCAATCCGTTCTAGAATTTTGAAGGGTCCGTTGTACCTGGGACTCAATTTACCATTCTTACCAAAACGTATAACTT
Source organism: Viscum album (assembly GCA_963277665.1). NCBI lineage: Eukaryota > Viridiplantae > Streptophyta > Magnoliopsida > Santalales > Viscaceae > Viscum > Viscum album. The sequence goes on along the minus strand of OY728119.1, from coordinate 1,315,728,661 downwards.
CCTTCCATGAAGATTCCTTAAAAAAACCAGATCTCCTATCTGAAATTCCAAATCCTTCCTTCTGTTGTTAGTATAGCTCTTCTGCCTACTTTGAGCTGTTTTGATGCGGTTTTGGATTACCTTCACCTTTTCCATCGTTTCCTCCACCAGTTCTGGAACTACAAGTTTTATTTCACCAACGTCATCCCAGAAGGTTGGTGTGTGACATCTCATTCTGTATAATGCTTCATATGGTGCCATCCGAATTCTTGAATGGAAGCTATTGTTAGAGGAAAATTCTACCATAGGTAAATATTGATCCCACATACCCTGAAAGTCAAGTCAGCATGATCTCAACATGTCTTCCATGGTTCGAATAGTTCATTCGTATTGTCCATCTGTTTGAGGGTGGTAAGTAGTGCTCAAACGAAGTTCAGTATCCAAGTCCTTCTGAAGACTTTTCATGAATCTTGATGTAAAATGGAGATCACGATCTGAGAAAATCGATAGGGGTACTCCATGAAGTCTCACAACTTCATTAATATATATTTTTACTAGATGTTCAAGGGGTATATCTTCTCTTATAGCAAGAAATGTGCTGACTTCGTTAGAAGATCAATAATGACCCATATTGCGTCATTCCTTCAAAGAGTCGTTGGTAGTCCCATGACAAAGTCCATCATAATATTATCCCCTTTCCACTCAGGAATGGGATGTGGTTGCAATAATCCAACAGGCAGTTTCCTTATAGCTTTCACTTGTTGACAAACCATACATCTTGACACAAAATCAGAAATCTCCCACTTCATGTTGTCCCACCAAAAATGTCCCTTTAAATCACTATACATTTTGGTGCTCCCAGGGTGTATAGGGAAATTGGAACTATGAGAATCATCCAATAATTCCCTTTTTAAATCAGGTATATCAGGAACACAAATTCTCTTCCCAAATTTCAAAATTCCATCTTCATACACAATGTCACTCAATCTCCCATCATTCACGACATTAATCTTCTTTTTCAACTCTTCATCATAGGCCTGAGAACACTTTATCCTTTCTAGTAAAGATAGTTTGGAAACCATTTGAATTTTTTTTGATGTTTCACCCTCCATGGTGATTCCCATATCCATCATTACAAGATCCATGAAAATAGGATCCATTTCAACTCTCATCATGTTCAAAAATCCATGATATTTTCTACTCAAATCATCTGCAACCTTATTTTCCTTCCCCGAGTGGTAGTGTATCATGAAATAGTACTCCTTGAGTAGTTCAAGCCATCATCTTTTCCTCATGTTGATTTCTTTTTGTGAGAAAATATATTTCAAACTATTATGATCGGTATATATCTCACATTTTCACGATAGAGATAATGTCTCCATATCTTCAAGGAAAAGATTACTGCAGATAACTCGAGATCATGAGTAGGATAGTTCTGCTAATGTATTTTTAGATGTCGTGATGCATAAGAGATAACCCTATCATTTTGCATAAGGAAACAACCAAGTCCTTTCATTGATGCATCACTGTAAATAACGAACCCATCATTCCATGATGGTAGAGTCAATATATGATCATTGACTAATCTTATCTTCAATTCTTCAACAAATTCTTCACACACTTTTGTCTAGACAGATTTAACTCCTTTACATGTGAGCTTCGTTAATGGGTTAGCCAATCAAGCAAAATTCTGGACAAAATGATGATAATAATCTGCCAAACCAATAATGCTTCATACATCAGTTATACTTGTCGGTGTTGGCCATTCTTGGATTACATTGGTCATAGAAGGATCAACTAAAATTCCATCATTAGAGAGAATATGGCCAAGAAAAGAAATCTCCTGAATCCATAATTCACACTTTCTAAACATCCCATATAATTCATGCCTTCTAAGAGTCTTCAAGATAATGCTCAAGTTGTTTTCATGATCTTACTAGCATTTGGAGTATACAAAGATATCTTCAATAAATACCACCACAAAATCATCAAGATATTCCTTGAAAACTCTATTCATTAGATCCATGAATACAAAGGGTGAATTAGTCAATCAAAAGGCATTACTGTAAACTCGTAAAGCTCGTACCTTGTTCGAAATGCAATCTTCAGAATGTCTTCCTTATTCACACATAACTGATAGTATCCAAATCGAAGGTCAATCTTTGAAAAGTATTGAGTTCCATGCAGTTGGTCAAATAAATCCTCAATGCGAGGTAGGGGATACTTGTTCTTTATTGTTATAGCATTTATCTCCCTAGAGTCAACGCACAACCTCATAGATACATCGTTCTTCTTAACAAAAAGGACAGGGTCTCCCCATAGAGAAACACTAGGGCGAATAAATCCCTTATTACTCAATTCCTCTAGTTTTTTCATTAGTTCAAAAAATTTCACTATGGCCATTCTATATGGGGTCTTTGATATAGGCCTTGATCCAGGAATTAAATCAATGGAAAACTCAACTTCTTATTATGGAGGATGTCCAGGTAAATCATCTGAAAACACATCTACATATTCTTTCACAATAGGTACATCATCTATTTGATCATTCCTTTCCTCGCCCTTAGACATTTCATTCTCTTCCTCCCCAATAATTTAATTTAGTTGAGCTACTAGGGGTGGACCTAAATAAGAATTAGTTGGTGAAGATTCTGCTTTAAAAATAAGGTGTTCCTTATCATCATCATCAAAAATTGGAAATTCATTCTTCTTACAATAAATCTTTGCATCATAGTCCGAAAGCCAATCTATATCGAGAATTATATCAAACTCAATCATTGGTATGAAAATGAGATCAGTGGATAAAGGACATTTATGTGCTCTAATGGGGACTGATTTACAAAACATTGTTGCAAGGATACTTCCCTTAGGAGTTTTGACTGACAATTCTCTTGTTAAATCAAATTAAAAATATCTAATTTTCTTAGAAAACTAAGAATATATGAAACAATGCAATGATCTGGAATGAAATAATGCATTTTCTAAACGTGAAGAAACCATTAATTTACCTGCCACCGCTTCTTTCGGAGCTTCAACCTCAGCAGTAGTGATAGCATAAGCTTGGCCTTGATCCCTTGGCCTCATCTAAGATAAGTTCCCCTGATTCTTAGGACATTCATTTGCATAATGTTCCATATCTCTACAATTATAGCATTCTACATTTACAGAAACTTTCTTTCCCTTGCAATCATGAGCTTGGTGGCCTTTTTCACCACACTTGTAACAGACTCCCATTCCCTACAAGCAAGTACAAGGGTGTTTCTTCCCATATTTACTGCAGGACTGATATTCAACTTTTCCCTTATTCCACTTATTTCCATTTCCAGATTGATCAGAAGATCTCTTCTTTTCGTTCTTTTCTTTAATGTCATATGACATAGATAATTCCTTTTCTATCTTGATAGCACATGAGAAAATATCTTTGTACGATGAGAATGTTTGTGAGACTAATGCTCGACGGAGAAATGATTTTAACCCATCAAAGAAACAATCAATATTACTTATTGGGTTACGTATATAATCTAGAGCATGCCTCACTAACCATGTAAATCTAGCCTCATACTTTGTGACATTCTCATCCTCCTTCTGCCTCAAACTCAGAAATTGCCTTTCCATATCTACTCGATGGTCATGTGGAAATTATTTTTCTAAGAAAATTTCCTTAAACTCCCTCCATTCCATACTTGATACTTCTTCATCTTCCTTTGTGTTTTGAATCAGTGACCACCATTGATCGACATCTCCAGTGAGGCGGTAAACTGCCATGACAACCTTCTCCCTTTCTCTACTCCACAAGGCATGGAATATTTTCACTAAAAAGTTTATCCATTGCTCAGCTACTAATGGATTCGTACCCCAATTAAATGATGGTGGTTGTTGCCTCATGAAGCTATCTAACATTGATCCTCCACGTTGTGGATCAGGGTTCTCCATACGAGTATGGTTATTATTCATAACTTGAGTTTGTTGTCATAGAATTGTGATAAGTTTATCAGCACCAGTTATATCTACAACTCCACAATAATTATCTGGATCAGGAGGGAAATCCATACACAGAGTGCGTGCATTGATACAGTTTCCATTCCTTCCACTAGACTCCATTTCTAATCAATTACATAAACTAGATCAGTTTATGAATCACAATACATAATTCCCTACTTGTAAAACACTTAACATAAATTGAACTATAATCATAAAAATGTTTTCTTTGAGGAAGTATATACTCATAAACCCTTCATAATGGTTTGTAACGAAAATGAGAATTATCCTAAGCATATCCCCCAGGAGTGTCGTAACCAAGAGTGCAACAAGGCCCGTTGTTGTGCACCAGTTCCCATTCGAGTGTAGATCAAAGCGGTGTTTTTAGGTTTTACACCTAGATACATCTATGCCAGAGCCACCTCTACCTTCTCGTATCTAGATAGGGATGTATTTATCGGAAAACTCACAAAATCTGAACAATACCAAAATTCTAGGAAGTTCTTGTAAACTAATCCTCGGTGTCTATCTTAAGGCTATGTGCTCTAATAAGGGATTATCTAAATCTAGCTTCAAAGGTTATTACTAAACTACCTATGATACCAACTATAACGCCCCGACCCCAGTTACCCAGAGTCGGTGTATTATTGCATAACATTGGCATGATCATAAAAGATCATTTCTCGAAATACCGATTAGTTTAATAGCCTTGGAAACACTAGATACATTCGTAAGTCTAACACTACATTATAAAGTAAAAAAACTACAACAACTTATTTTCTTCATATCCCCTCATACTATCCATGCAGGTCATTCATAATATACTTGTTCAAATCCTGGAAAAATTAAAACATTGGAAGGGGTGAGCTCAGATGCTCAGTATGGATAAAAATATAGCGGAAGCATTCATAAATAAACATTAACATTTAAGGCAATGTATAACTAAAACAAAATCTTTTCAAACATTAACTTCAGTATAATATGACAAAAATAAAATTAAATAATTCCATTTACTTATTCACATGGATATTCTACTAGTCGAATAATCACATGCAATATCACTAACCATTATCATAATGATGGATTGCATAATGCCAGACTATCATTACCACATAGCAAAGCCCTCATGCCAAGACTACGAATAAAATTTTGTCAAGGCTTGTTCCAAGACACTAGTTTGTCTCATGAGACCTGCCGATGCATAGAGGAGCTACAGCGGGCCCCTCCAGTCACTTATTAAGTCCAATGCATTCCTCATATGGACAGGTATACACATATCATAAACCATAACATAATCGTATCACATAAAACATGCATAAAGGAAACATAAAATTCCAACATATCAATCACGATATATCAATACAACACATTGATATAATAAAAACACTGTAAAAACAATTTTCAATACCAAAATAAAAGAAAATTTAAACTTGGTATTTATTTTTCATTTTAAAAAAGATATGGCTTGTAGAGGAAGCCGAAACTAAAATAATGGTCACGACGGCAGAGAAGTCGTTGTTGCCGCATACGTACGACAAAAAAACATTTCATTTTTGTTTGTTTAGTAAAACTCTTCACATAAAAAGATTCATTTTGAATAAACGTAAAAGTGAAAGGGATTTATACACTGTATAAATGAAATTTGTGTATAAAACAAAATATGCCTCAATGAATGGAGATTGAGGCAAATTTCCTTAAAAAGATCATTTTTTAAATAAAATATATCTATTATGTATATTAACTATATTCACACATAAATAAATTCTAAATACAAGATATGACATAATTATATCATGACATAATTTGAAAGCAAGAGATTATGCCAAAGAATGGAAATTGGGTTAAGTAGTTCCCTTATCTCGTGTCCGACATGAGTCGAACGTTCTTTAACACCCTGAATAATAGACTAGAGTGAATTTATATTTTCTTAAGAACCATATCATGCCTATTATTACTTTTATAACACTTTTTACCATGTTATGAACATTATGTAATTATTTATGTTAATAACGGTCGTTTTGTCGATCTTTGGTACTTTAGTCAAAAATAACCTTCTTATAATTACAAGTTGTTATTGTTGTAAAATATCCATTATATCCAGAATTATATTCATGATTTATATATCATATATATCCAGTATATACATTCATTCATAATATTACGTAACATTTAGAGGTATGAAATGAAATGCACAGTTCATGGAGACGGTAATCCATACGTACACATGAAGGCTACTTTCAATTATATTTCTTATTAAATGGAATTAAATCATAATTATATAAAGTTGTATTATAATTCCAGTATAATATCATATATAATATCATTTACCCCATCATTTATAAGTCCCACATATGGCATTAACGATTCTAATAACTTTGAGGGGGCGGTAGTCCGCACTTCCTAAAATGAAATTATCGCGTTTACCCATAATGGAAATCATAAAGGGATGCTATAAATGAGAAACACAGAAGAATGAGGAAAACATAAACATAATATATATCATATATAGAAATAGTTTCATCATAATGGCCACCATTATAGGTGTTAAAAGAATATTGAACAATCATCATTTCGTGAGGCAGTATTTCTCACCCACAAAAACAGTGTGTTCTTTAACCATTAGATGGAGGTCTGTGTAAGTGTAAATAATGTACTTATCATAAAAACATCCTATTATATTTTATATTATTGTTTAGTTAAAAAACAAAGTAATAAAAAGATTTTATGGGGATGGAGAAGCAAAATAAAACAAAAGAACATAAGAGAAGACATTACCTTAAAATCAGGCAACTCTTTTTGATTTGAGCCAAAGGCTTCCTTGGGAAGAATTCTGCCCAATGTGATGCTTTTAGGAGTAATAGAGGAAATTTTAGAGAGTATTTAGGCAGATTTTGGTCAAGACAATTGTATTTGATGGTGTGAATAAGGTGGTAGATGTGGGGGCCTTTTATAAGGGGAGAGGAGGGGCACTCTTGGAAAGTCATGAAATGTTACATTATTATGAAATGATTTTCGGATTTTAAAGGTCCCAAAATGATATATTTCAAGGATAAGATGATAAGGGTTCAAAATATACTCATAAAATAGGTTTTTGAGATGTACAAGTCTTATATTTTACATTATCTTTTTATTTTATTTAAATCGTTAATTAATGAGATAATCGCTACATCATCATGGTGGCATAAAATATTTAATTTATTTAATGTATAAAAATTATAAAAAAATATAATGATGTAGGAAATATTTTTATCTTTGCAATTAATATTAATAGTTGAAACGTTAACTTATATAAACCAATGTAATAATTGATTTAGTAAAACAACACATGTTTGTGACAATTTTATTTTTACTTTAAATAAAAAGATATTAATGCCATTTTCTGACCCATGTGGCTCCATGGGGTCTCCAAGTTGACCCATGGATTTTATTGGTCTTCCATGACTCATTAATTAAGTTTAGGACAAGTTTAAAGATATTGTCATATTTTTATAATATCATTTTACCTTATATTTCACTAATTACCTTTAATCGCGATTAATAAAACATAAATGTTATTATTCACCAAAAAATTATTTTAATCACATTGAACCAAATTTTACATCCTAATAAAAACCATGTATGTCATATTTTTGAAATTCAAATCACAGAAGTGGTAATTTTTCATTTATACGAAAAATTAGTTTTTAAACTACCACTTAGTGGTTTCACTATTCAATAAAAATTGCAGTTTTTCAGAAAACATAAAAAAAATTCACCCTAAGATATAATTGATATTATGAATTCATAAATGGTGTCTATTTTACAAATTTCCAAACATATAAGTTTCATTAATTAGTTTTATAATTAATTCCGATTGTCAAAACAAATAGCGTGTTTTTAAGAAACAATATCAATCTAAAGATTGACAATTGTTTATGTCCAATTTCAATGTGAAGTTAATTCTAATGACCACCATTTGATTAAATGGTAAAATTATATTCTAATTATAATTTAAAACCACTAAATATAATAATATATCACTATTAATTATTTTTGATTAAAAAAGTTGTTTTTAATTAAAATTTAGTATTTTTCACTATTCATCAAAATATAAAAGTTATCCGGAAAGTTCCAAAATTTCACCCAATGCAAAATTCGATATCCCAAATCCAAAAATGAAGTACATTTTGAAATATAATATTTATAAAATTTCAAAAAGTAGGTATTACTATTCATAAAGGCTACTTTGATTGGTTGTGGTGTGTGTTAGAACTCGAAGTTGCATACAACGCAGGCTACTGTATTATTCAAAGTGAAGCGTACTGTGGAAGTTTGGGGTGTTACAAAAAATTTTGGATTGAATCAAATAAATTAATTTATTCTGATGTTAGATTATCCATAAATGATAGTCAATATTCTAATGGTCCATATTTTTATGCATGGACTCTATATTTTAGTTTGGTTTCCTTTGTCATAGTTGATCCAAATGTTTTTAATGAACGATATATGAAATAAATTTGACCATTTGCTTCATTTTATCATGTAACACAACGAGATTTAATGAAAAATATTCTTTTTAATTTCATTAATGTCATGTGTTGTACGCTACACCAAAAGGAGCTTGCACAACACGCATCTCTGACTTGGCTTGCATTACATGCAATCACGACCTTCCACGATAGTGTGTGTTGTACGCAATACCGATTTTCGCTACACAACGATATGTTATATAAACTAGCTGTTATGAATAGTAACCATGAAAAGTAATTAAAAAAATATAGGAGGGACATATTCCATGACAGTCGTTGAAGAGGATGGATTGAAGTGTTTATGTATTGGTATTCAAAAATAATGTTGTTGAGGTACTTTTATGGTGTATTAGAATATTTTTGTATTAGTCTATTGTGGTTTTTAATGATTTTATAGTACCAGTAACCATGAAAAGTGATTAAAATATTTTTTAAATCATATGATATGCGCATAATGAAGGGATAAAAATATAATGATATATTTGATTGTATTTAGGAGCTCATGATTGATACAAGGACTAAGTGATATCATGGTTTGAATATATAGAATTTTGAGGATTTTGGTATGTGGAAAGTGTTAACTTTTAACTGCATTCATGTTTTCACTAAGGTTTAATGGGTATTCATTCATTAAGAGAATACATGATTAAGGTATTCACATGTTTGTAATGTGACCAACATGATGTATCTTATGACATATGGGGGATAAATGATGGCATTCACGTGATTTTTATGTGACAGTTCATGTAATCATTTTCTGTATACGATGAGCTTCGACCAAAGTATTTTAGATAAGCCTAAAGAATGGAATGGATTATGTTGGACATAAATTAGTATTGTTTAAGGATATAAATTTTTTCGATATTATTGATGGGATGTTATAGTAATTTAGTTTTAGAAAAAGGACAACCTGCAGGATGGGTGACAACCCATCGCATCGGACAAGGCTGTGGGAATCGAACCCACAACCGAAGTGTGACTGGCCTTTATCGCCTACCACTGGCCTATAGGAAGTCTCTTCTTAGTGGAAAGTAGTTTTATTTTATTAAGCGGTATGATATATAAAGTATATGTTCATTTTTGGAATCATATATGATTAACCTCACCATAGATGGACTTATGTATATTTGATAACTTTTTCTAACCTTTTGTTTGAAACAAATGGAATGACCCATCATTCTATCACCTGATATGTTAACACATCACGAATAACAAATTAAACTTCATTTCTCTAAGTGATGAAGTGGAAATTGTCCAAATCATGAACAAAAGTGAGATTGTACCAAAATCAAGTAAGTATTTCTTTTAATTCAAAATTTTCAACTTTAGGGAAATGATATTGAAAACCAAATTTTTTTCCTAGTGCTCTTGTATCTGACGAATCAGATGGTACCTTAGATCATTGTAAATCTATGGATTTTTGATTTTTGCCTTTTTCATAGCCATGTTCTCTAAAAATCTCTATCAAAACATGACAGTTAGATTTCTATTCCATATCCATATTTTCACCTATGTTCTCCTATGTGGAAACCCAGTGATTAGTTAATTTAGGTAACCGTTACATTTCACAATTTAGTTTTTAAGGCCTTGTTTTGGTATTCCTTTTTACGATGTGGGTTTCTATTAATGAAACATTCGAGTAGTAAACTATTTATCACCCCGAAGAATTTCTAGGGAGAAATTCATTTTAAGGGTGGTAGAATGTAACACCCTGAGATTTTATGAAAAATATTCTTTTTAATTTCATTAATTTCTTCTGTTGTATGCTAAAACAAAAGGATCATTTACAACACACATCCCTGACTTGGCTTGCATTACATGAAATCACGACCTTCCACGATAGCATGTGTTGTACGCAATACCAAGTTTCGCTAAACAACGATATGTTACATAAACTAGCCGTTATGAATAGTAATACCCACTTGTTGAAATTATATAAATTTTATCTTTCGAAATGGACTTCATTTTTGGATTCGGAATATCGAAATTAGAATAGGATGATTTTTTGGTCTTTTTTCTGAAAACATTCAAATTTTGATGAATAGTGAAAATACTGGGTTACTATTCAAAAACCAACTTTTTATTTTAATAATTATTTATTTTATTTAAATTTATTTTAGGTCAAATTGATACATAATACCTATATAAGTTCAATGTAATTCATTGGAGTCATTTTATAATAATTTTAGATATATAAAATATTTATTGAACTCTTCACCGTCTTTTACCCACCTCCAAGGAGAATTTGAAAATTCACATAAAACATAATTTTACCGCTTTTGTGAGTGGAATTTTAAAAATCTGAGTGACACGGTTGATGTAAGTATTTAAATGTTGTTCAATGAGAAGAAAATAATTTTTTGGTGAATAGTAACAGTTTACTTTTTTTTCCACGGTTAAAAGTAAATAGAGTAATTAAGGGTAAAAATGATATTATTATTACCCTAACACATGTCCTAATTATATTGGATGAGTTTAATTGGACCCAAAACAACCATAGGAATAAAATATGACTATTTAGGCCCACATGGATTAGATTAGGACATTTATTATTAATTTATTTAAAGAAGGGTTAAAATAGTTAAAATCAAATATTAATAACTAAAACATTTTTAATATAGGGTCATATATAAGATAAATTTGACTATAAATATTCATTAGAAAGAAAAAAATATTTCCTACATAATTTTATTATATTTATAATTTTTAGACATTAAATATGGTAATTTATTTATTACACAATGATGATGTAGTAATTATCTTATTAATGAAATATTGACATAATTGATGTTATAAATACCCAAATAAATGTAATTTTAGACTTTTTATGAATTCAAATAATTTTATATTTTAATATTACATGTTAGTATTGATTTAATTAATTTTTTTCGAACTAATAATTCTATTATGATTTTCACAAAAATCAATTTCCAAATAGTGTCAAAATTGACATAAAATAGTTTTTAAACAACATATTATATATTTAATTGTTATTTTATTATTAAAAATATAAGGTTCGGAAAAATGACTTAGATAAGGTTATATATATAAATAAGAAACGTCTTGGGGCTCGTTTGGCTTGTTATAGGATGTTTATTAACCAAATAGTGTAAGAAAACAAGAAGACACAGTAAAAGTTAAATTATCTAACTTAAAGTTAAATCTAAATGATATGGTTAAAATAGAAGCCTAAACTTGTCTAAATTATATTGGATGAAATAATTGAGACCCATCCCCACCTTTTCTTAGAAATAAATCAATTTGGAGATATTAAAAATCGAATAAGACTTTACAATAAAATAATATTTTTAGTTTTTCCTAAGGTTCTCCTCTCCTCTCTTATAAAAGGGAACCTCTTCCCTCTCTTCCTCACACCACTATAAGCCTTCTCGTTTATCCAAACCCTTCCAATTTCACTTCCCCACATCCATAGAAGCATCCTATAGGTTCTGGTCTTCTTTAAAGACCAATCATAGTGCCCTAAGAGGTGGAATCAAAAGGTGTGTCGAATGAAGAGGTAATATCTATTACCGATTCTTTCAACTTTATTTCTTCTTCTACTTATTCTTATTTAGATGATTCATTATGAAGTAATAACATCAGTATCAATCACATAATTATATGTTATTATAATAATGAAACAAAACTATTTCACAATCTATCCATCCTATGGAAAACGAAATCACCGCGCGTGCGTACGTATGGAATACCGTCTCCACGTCGTGGTGTAATCTATTTTCGACCACCACCTTACTTGGATGGGTATAATAGTGTAACTAAATAACTATATATAATTATTTCAATGTGATATTGATTCTCAAATATTATACATACACTTAAATGAAATTCTAGGATCATGGGAATGATATCATCGCTCGTGCGTACGTACGGACTACCGTCTCCACGACGCGATGAGATTAATTCTCCATGTTAACCATTCATGAATGATTATAAAGTATATACAATAATTAATCATGAAATATATGAGCTAATAATGATAATGGATTTATGTGTATATATAATGTTGTCATATACTAAATTTTATTCAATTCAATAAGGAAACGAAAACGGCGTTCATGAGTACGTACGACCTACTGTCTCCATGAACGTTGTATTTCATTCCTTTTATCGATCTATAATATATATGTATATGATGAATATATATTATATATAAATCATGTTTTACATTCTGGAATTACTTAAATCAGGATATAAGTAATAATATCAAGAACGACATGTCGAAACACATACGATAAATGAAACAATTTTACCCAAAATGCCCTTTAAAGTGGAATTTACAAAAGAACGGGTAATATAAAGTCATAAGTGAACCATATATGATATCATTACAATGAATTGGATTCTGTAATAAGTAAATGAAATTATTTAAATCATTATATAGGAGTTTCAGATACATACGAAACATATCAGACCTAAGGTAAGGGATAAATTTCCAATCTCATTTTTTATCCGATATTGCTTATACTTAAGTATTTACTGGGGTTACGTTTTTTATCCATGACCATGTTTTCTAAAAATGTTTTAATAAATTTTTTACTACTCTTCCATGAATTTTTAAAGTCATTTTACCCTTTATTTACTTTTTACCACATTGTATTTATGGAATCTTTCCTTTGGTTACCATATAAGGTGCTTTTTGACATTTCCGGCAAAATTACAAGAAGAATGTTTTTTTTAACTTATACGGCATGAACAGATTTTTACAGTTTTATAAAGCCTTATTTTCATGAAGCTTCCTCCAAAATATTTCATGACTATTTTCAAAAAAATAGGTTTCTTTTAAAATTGCATGACATTTTGTGAAAAGAAAATGATTTTGAAGAAGAGAGGATATTTTCCTCAAGAATTCATTTCAAATGTTTTATCAAAATGATTTTCCATCTAGGAAGAAATTATTTCATAAGTGTATGTTTCATGTTTAATGTATCTATGATTTACATGGCTTCACTTTTCTTATTATGAAATGATATCCGTTTATTTTATATTGATTATGTGATGACGAAATGAGGTTTTTGAAACCCATTTCATTCGTTGGGTTATTATGAATGATATATGATTATTTTGTGGCACAAGTAAGGATGATTTCATTATGAGATGGGTGAGACCAATATCTCCCTCCAATGCATTGGGTAATTATTTTTATCTCATGAGATAGACATGGCTGGAATGGTAAGTTAATCTGGTTCAGTAATACAGGACTGAATCGAGGAGTGAACTCGATTTAGAAAAGGACTTTTTCTACTAAGATGGTCTTGGAAGCAATGCCTTGGCTACTATGGAAATCATAACATGTGTTTAATGGTTGCCTCAATTACATGTTTTATCCCCTTGCTAATTTATCATGATTAATGATACTTCATGATCTATGCCTTATATACTTCCATGTTTTATGTCATTTCACAAGATTCTGATGGTTATATTGTATGCTCATGTCATTTTTTACATTCAAATGTCTAAGTATTGTTTTATGTTCTCTATGCTTACCCTTACTGAGAATTTGAGCTCACCCTTTATAGGTTTTCTTTTCCCCAGGATTTAAAGAATGGTTTTAGGTAAGAAAACAATTGGGTAAGATCATTAATGGAGATGTTGAAGATATTTCACCATGATTAGAAGATTATATTCCTAGTTTCCAAAGACACTAAACTATTACGATCTTTGTGTGTTTATTTTTCTTATTCTGCAAAAGTAATGTATTGTCCATGTACGTCAAGCTTATGGTCTCTACATATCATCCACTAGAACATTCATGGCTTGATGAATTCCAATTTTTGGGTTTTTATCAATTTCATGTGATATGAATCATGTATTCTTCATTAAGATTTTTCAATAGATTGTTGGAGGGAATTTAAAAATCATTTGGATTAGAAATTTGAATTGATTAATGAACCAATAACAACTTATCCTCCCACTTATAAAACCCTACACCAATATAATTAATTTAGAAAATATTTAATATTGTATTATCACCATTCAATACCCCGAATCGTCCATTGATAGAGTATTTATGGAACTGAAGATATGATGTGGGAACTATGGTATGCATATAGAGCCATGAGATTCCTAACAAGACATTAATGGCCATTTTATACTAAACTAAAAGGCATATATGAGATCATAAATCTAATATCTATGTTTTATCCATCTATTTGGCTTCTGGTATCTTTTTTATACGCCTGAATAGTTTGGTAGGAATGAATCAAATCAGCCTCATTGTAACCGAGACAATAAAGAATCTAGTCCCATATTAGGTTAATCTTATAACACGTTTTCATAAATTATCATAATAATTAAATACCATACAACATATTATATATATAATGTTATGATATGACCAATTATAGTAACTTTTTAATGTTTTTCATTGAAATTAATGACTATTTGAGAATTACTTGAACCATTATCTTCATGATACTTTTATTCTATGATGATTTTATCCTTGAAATATTGTGGGCATGAAGGGAAATAAATGTGTAACTCCCTAAGATCATTTTAAATTTTAGAAACAATTATAATTAATTGTTTAGATGGGATAATAGCCAAATATTATAGGATATTGTATTTCCCTTCAAAGGTTTTATCCTTCCAATCCATAGGTTTTCCTTGTCTAGAGGATTTAGATCTGATTATAGTTGTATGGATGACTCGTATTCCTAAATAGAATCTAAGGTAATTTATGAAATTGTCTATATTGGTTATTCTTACCTTATCATATTTTGATATTGACTAAAACATTATACACCATTTAGTTATTCCCCACAATATGATTGGATCAGCATGTGGCCAAGAAGATTTATAAGTAGATTAGTTTCATTGCAATTTTTTTTAATGTTTATGCCTCTATGTATTGTTTTCATTCATAACATAAGAGAAATTTTTTCATAAAATCTAGAATTTACAAAAATTTTCATCCTCATCATCCTATACCACTGCATCCTTAATTAATTGTTTTAATGTTTGGGGTCAAAGACTCATTTATTATTAAATCAAAGAAAAGATCTCTTTAACTGGGTTGAGGGAGACCCATTACATAGCTCGAAGGCTCAGTGGGCATTTAGCCCATTGAATGGCCCGTAGTCCCATTATATGAATAGTACGACTACAGTACCCACCTGTTATAGTACCACAAAGTACTCATCACCGCTATAGTGCTCTTACACTACTACACTGACCTGCCGCTATTACAGTGCCCGTTGTTGCTACAGTACTGCCACTTCTAGAGTACACTACAGCACTGCTACAGTACCTGAGCCCAAATTTGTTTTAAATCCCTATTTTTCATATAGTATTATGGGGTTAATACAACTAAGACAAAGCCCAACTACAACCCCCTCATCCTTAATTGTATATTGGTATATTAGGTTCATATATCTTTTTAGTATCATAAAACATGTATGTTATGTGGTTGACGTGGATGGACCTATATAGTTATTACTCACCTGATAAATGTTCCATTTAGTAAGTAAGTTATTCTCTTCATAATGGTGGTAGAATGAACTATGGGAGGGTTTGGCCTAGATTATGTACTAATATGGACTATTCATCGTATTATTTATTTCACCTATGATGATTTCATCCACTCTATTAAGTATATGGTGATGAAGATGTCATCTTGTAATTTATAGGGGAGATAGTGTCACAATTGAATTATTCAACTATGTACTCAGAATATAGTTTCCATGAATAACTGATTTCCTAGTTAACTAATTGTCGGATTTAAACGCATGTTAAATCGATATTTCCTACTATTTTTATTCCTCCTTTGGTAGTATGGTGAAGATAAAATCACCTATACCATTGGATTTCCCAATTTCACTTTATTGGATTTAACCTTATTTTAAAGGCTGTATTTTATGAAAATAAATTTCTAGTTATTTGGTCAAAGAATTTAATGGTAAAGAAAATAATTTTGGAATCAATTTATACTAATTCATAATAATTTCTATATTCTAGTAGATCAATAATTTAATTTTATAAATCAATATATATGTATCCTATAAATTTATTTCTTTTGAAATAATATTACTTTTTTATCTATTTTTTAAAATTCAAGGAACATAAATCTTTTCTACCCTCTTAAAGAGGATACCACTACTATCATTGAGGATCAACAGGAGGAACTGAATGATATTGAGCTGTGTTAGGGGTTGGATATTTCACAAAGACTAGGTTGAGTAGGATGGTTATTCATTCTAGTTTACTAACTCTACTCCCTTATGGAATTGGTTTTGGGTGAGTTTTATCCTTGGAACATTGGATATAATCATCCAAACACTATGAAACTACATTGAACTCCTAAAATTGACATAAATATTTAAATGGAATTGTATTTCTTTATAACTAATCCCATTGATTCTCTATATATATCTCATGTAGTTTTCATGAATAAGTTACAAGTTCCATGTGTAATTATGGCCACTCTATCTTGTATTGAAGAAAAACCATCTCATTTCCATGATTCCTAAAATTATAGAGATCAAGATCTATATTATTCCTAAGTATAGAGCTGAATTGGTATATTAATTTTCTATGGAGGTTATATCAGTTTACATCAAACATAGCTAGTCAATTTCTATACAATATTAATTCTAGTACATTTAAATTTTGAATAAAACTCTTAATAATCCCCACCTATTATTGATCCAATGTTCCCATTATGAGTCCACCTAAATACATGACGTTCATGAGATTCTAGTCTAGTTCCACCCTACCATTGATGGTTTTTTAGGTTAGATCCATAAATTTAAATGGATGTGGATTTGCCTCCACCAAATAATAATATGGTTTTATATACAAATAAAATATTGATCATCACCATTATATTCGCTATATTATATTAGAAAATGTTTAGATATTATAATGGGGTTTGAGTGGAAAAGTATCTTATATTGACACTTAAGTAGGGGTGGTAGGAAGAGAAAAATATTTCCATATTTCATAGACCGACAATTCATATCTAGCTTGAGTTTTCCTGGGGTCTCATTCTTGAAATTATTGTGGATACTAAACCTGTCAGGACCCATCCTCGGGGCCCATGCCATGACTTCCCCATGTCATCCTTCCATAGGCCAGGGGCTGGCGACTAGCACCAAGGCGTAATTCCCGGTAAAAAGGGAAGGCATTTCCTTTGTAAATTAAACAAACACCATAGAGAAAGCAAGCAGTAGAAGTAAACAGTAAATAAAAATTGAGTACAATAGTAAGTGAGGAAGGTAAGTGGGCCAGAATAAAAACCCAAACTGAATGTAAAGTACAACTGGAAAGGGAAAACACCAATTGAAATTAAAGCCGCAACGTCGAGCCATCCACTGGAACTCCCACCTGAAGGGTGGGTATAGATAGCTTCCACAGCTCCTCGGGTCCAGCCGTCTTCTTCGAGAACGTCCCTCCTAGTGGTCCACCTCCAGGTACCGTCCTGCTCCATAAGCCTCAACCACGATCAACGATGTCCGTCGTCTGCAACCAACACAACGTAGTGCGGGCATAGCCCTTGCAGGGGTGAGTATAAGATACTCAGTTGGGACCCCGAGACCCCCGAAGGTCTCCTAGAATCCACAAAGGATAATCCACAAAGGAAAGATACAATCACAAAGTAAAATCCGACTCTACTTAAGAATATGCGCATACATATACCTAAGTCATCAATTCTAGTTCGGCTCCAACATCTAAGCTCAAAAAGAACCCAATCCACACAGGAAAGAAAAACATAAATCCACACAGGATAGCACAACCCAATCCACATACGAATACAAAACAGTATTCAACTCACACAGGTATAATTCTTCATATGATGATAGAGATGATCAGATATTGCCACTGATTCATCTAATCCGTCGGACCCACAAAGGATCGATAGGTACTAACCCCCGCAATGACCCACAAAAGATCTGACCCACACATGATATATAGGTAACTAACCCCCGCAATGAACCATAAAGGATCTGACCCACACAGGATCGATAGGTAACTGACCCCCGCAATGACCCACAAAGGATCTGACCCACATAGGATCGATAGGTAACTAACCACCGCAATGACCCAGACAGGATCAGACCCACACATGATCTGTAGGTGCTGGCCCACACAGGACCGCTGAGCGCTGACCCACACAGGATCTGTATCAATGATCCACATAGGATCGTTGAGTGTTGTAGTCGTCGCCGTCGAATCCACTGAGGATATCTGTACAGTCGTCGTCGAAGCCTGCTCTAGGGTTCCCGCACATAGAAAGCTCGTTTGAGAGGGTCCACTCCACGAGCCTAGGGGCTGATAAATCAACTGACACATAGTCCAGAGTTGATGTATCCAAAAGTTCTGTATCATCAACAGGAACTCAACGTCAAATATGGCGCGTCAATCAGACGCCCAGTCTATGAATTATTGGCCTTTTCATCCCAGGGGCCCGGTTGGTTTTTACGTCAAAACCAACTCGACCATACTCCAACTGCGTCCAAACCTCGAGTGGATTAAGCCAAAAGGTCCGTCTCACTTAGAGGAATCCAACAAAGTCAACAGCACGTCAGTCAGACATCCGGAGCTCAAGTTATAAGCGTTTCCGCTCCGAGGGCCCGGTTGGTTTCATGTACGAACCAACCCGACCGAACCTAAAGTTCTCCGAAACATTGAGTGTAATATACCGAAATGACCATCTTGATCCAAGAATTGCATCGCAGTTTAAGGTGCGTCGATCGATGGTCTGCAGCTCCAGTTATGGGAAACGGACCTAAAGAGGTTCGGTATTAAGGGGTTCGGTCCCGGTCCGACCCGGCCCGATAGCCCCAGGGTCGGCCCAGACCGGGTCCGGGTCAGGCCCACTTGGGTGCGGCCCGGCCTGGCGGCAAGGTCTGGCGGACTAGCCAGGACAGACGGCCCGACGCACGGCGCGCTGGCAGGCTAGCCAGTGGCTCGGCCTAACGGCCGAGCCGTTCTAATGTGGGGGGCACTACCCCCGCGGGTGGCAACTGTGGCCCCTTAATGCGGTCACCCACGTCTGGCCTGCTGGTGGTTTCGAACCCTCGGTTCTTCCACGGTCCGGCTGACTGGCTCCGGCCGGACGGCTTCTGCCACCACGGGACCGGCAACGCCGGTCCCCCTGCTCCGATGCCGGTGGCCCGGAACCGTCCGCCGGTTTCCCTGCACCGCCGCGGCTTAAGCTGTGGCCTTTGTCCGTCCGGCGTGGCGTGACGTCATCGCGCCCCTCCACCGTGGCCCCTCTCTGGATGCGGTGTCTTCGGTTTCTTTTCGGTGCGGCGCGACGGCGCTGTGGCTTGGTTCAATTCTCAAATTCGTGGCGCGATGGCACCGCACATTCCTTTCCACTCATTCACGCGTGGTGCGATGACACCGCCTTACTTTCCCTCGAACCAGAACAAAAAAAATAATAATGGAGGAGGTTCGGCCATGTTTGTGCTGTCCGGCACCCTCCCGTTAAACGATATCAAGTTGTCCAAAAGAACGGGGTTAGATGACGGAATATTTCACAAATTAAAACACATAACCCCTACCTCAACTTTGTCATTGAATGAGCGCTCGTCGCGAAATTAACCGTTGTGGAGGAAAAGGATCACCACGGAAGAAGTGGATCGCCACGAATGAAGCATCATGGAAGGAACGTCTTTTTTGTTAGGTGGTCTCCGAGGATGGAGTCTCTCACCATCGTCCGCCATCGGAGTTCGGCGTTCTTCGTCGGCGACGGTGTGTTCTTCCCGTTCTTCATCGAAGAACGAATAATCCTCAAGACATCTCTTTTTTTTCTCAAAAGCTCCCACAACCAGAATTCCAACAAAAAAAATAAGAGTCGTCTTATTTTATTAACGCATATGCCAAAATTTGAAGTTCAAAAGAAACGAAATGAACAATTAATTCAAATAATTAATTGTAATAATTAAACCACCCAAATTAATGAGGCGTTTCATAACCATAATAAACGCACGATTGACCTCATTAAAAAAAGGGGGGTGCAGGTGCGTTACTTAGAAAGAATGAAACGGTAGGGCTCATGCTGGCCCCACCTCACAAATATCCTACCATGTGGGTAGGATATTGTGGGTTACACCTTATCCTCTTAACATAGGTTAATCCTCTTTAAGTAATATAAAAATAAAAAGTCGCACCACTATTATTTTATTTCATAACATAACCTCAAACAATAAAAACCAAAACCGAGCAAACGCAACTCTGGAAAAAGTGTTTCTAAGCAAATTACCGGTGCTGAAATTCCATTGGTGCCCTCAGAATTCGATTCCGAACACTGGTTCAAAAGTTAGTAAAACCAGCTCGTTCTTTCACTGAACGTACCAGAGCTAAACTTCGGAAAAAGATTCTAGGCACACCGGGCCTCGAAATCAGGTGCCGTCAGAAACCGCGTTCTTGTAAAATTCCCAAGAAAATTTAGAAAAAATATTCCTTGAAATTTTCGGGTCTTTACATCATTCAAACCTCCAGGCTTTATGTCCCCGTAAAGATACATCATAAACTAGGGAAAAAAATGTGGGTACTAAGCACGTATCTGAGCCTTCCTCTCCCAAGTGATCTCCTGGAGGTTCACATGTTTCCATCTAATGCACACTAGAGAAATCGACTGTCCACATAGGACCCACTCTAATCGATACTCAATCTCCACCGGTACCTCCGCAAAAGTCGCCACATCATCAATGTCCAGCTCCACATGGTCAATGATATGTGTCGGGTCATGTACGTATATCCTCAGCTGGGATACATGGAAGACGTCGTGCAACCGGTGTAACTGAGTTGGTAGAGCCAGGCGATAAGCCACCTCACCAATCCTGCTGAGGACCTGGAATGGTCCGATGAAGCATGGAGACAACTTACTGCCTCGGCCGAATCTCTATAATCCACGTCAAGGTGAGACCCTCAAAAAGACGTGGTCTCCATCCTCGAACTCTTAGTGGCCTCCGCCTCCTGTCAGCATAAGACTTATGCTGGCTCTGAGCAGTCCTCATCCGCTCCTGGATGATCTGGACCTTCTCTTTTGTGGCCTGGACCATCTCCGATCCTACAAGTGCTGACTCTCTAAGGTCTGTACTGCATAGCAGTGATCTACACGGTCGGCCATACAACGCCTCGTATGGTTCCATCCCAATGGTGGAGTGGTAGCTGTTGTTGTACGCAAACTCTACCAAGGGTAGCTGGTCCTCCCAGCTGTGACCAAAGTCAAGGACACATGTGCGGAGAATGTCCTCGAGAATCTGTATGGTCCTCTCCATATGAACATCTGTCTGACGGTGAAAGGCGGTACTCAGACGTAGATGTATCCTGAATTCCTCATGCAACCCTTCAAAAGATTGGAAGTAATGCAAGAATCTCGATCGGAGATGATAGATGATGACACATCATGATGTCGTACAATCTCCTGAACGTAGAGACGTCCCAATATCCCCACTGAGCCCTGCTCTCTGATGGGTAAGAAGTGAGCCGACTTGGTGAATAGGTCGACAATCACCCAAATGGAGTCGTGACCTCTGGAAGTGCGTGGAAGTCCAGTCACGAAGTCTATAGATATTCCATCCCACTTCCACTTCGGGACCTCCAAGGGTTGTACCAAGCCTTCTGGTACCTGATGCTTTGCCTTCACCTTCTGGCTGGTGAGGCATCGAGAAACGATCTTTGCTACAACCTTCTTCATGCCCGACCACCAGGGCTGTCGTCTGAGATCTTGGTACATCATTACCACTCCAGGATGTACCGCCAAAGGAGAAGTGTGAAACTATCTCAGCACCTCCTCCCTTAAAGAAACTGGTACCAAGGTACGTCCTCTGAAAAGGACTTCGTGCTCTCCTCCCACGGAGAATCCATCAGGTGCCTGTCCTGAGGATATCTGCGCACGCCACGTCTCACAGTCAGTATCCCCACGTTGTGCCTCTCTGACCCGCTGCTATAGTGGAGGTGTGATTGTGAGTGACTAAAGAATGGTTGCTCCATCTCTATCCACAAAGGATATATGCAAAGCGGCTAGCTGCTCTGTCACCTCCCCAATTAGCTGAATGCTCGTCCTCCTGCTGAGAGCATCGGCTAACAAATTCCCCTTCCCAGGAGTATATACTATCTCAAAGTCATAGTCCTAGAGGAACTCGATCTATCACCACTATCTCAGGTTCAGGTCCTTCCGAGAGAAGATGTTCCTGAGACTCTGATGGTCAGAAAAGACTGTAAAGCGCTCTCCCATCAGATATTGTTTCCATGTCTTCAGAGCGAAGACCACTGCTGCTATGTCCAAGTCATGGGTAGCGTAGTTCTGCTCATTTGGCCTCAACTGACATGATCCATAAGCGATCACTACCCGCTCCTACATCAGGACACATCTGAGTCCGGTCCATGATGCATCACAGTAGACTACGTACCATACCCCCTTCTCCGGCAACCTCAAGATAGGTGCACTGGTCAATCTCTGTCTTAGCTTCTGGAAGCTCTTATGACATATTTATGACCACACAAAGGGTTTCCCCTTCTTCGTCAAGGCTGAGAGTGGTGTCGCAACTCTGGAGAAGTCTGGCACAAATCTCCGATAGTATCCATCTAGTCCCAATAAACTCCGCACCTCCGTCACGCTCATGGGTGGTTCCCAAGCTAGCACTGCCTTGATCATCGCAGGATCCACCGCAACTCCCGCCTAAAAGATGACGTGTCCCAAGAAGTGGAAATCAGGTATCCAAAAATGACACATCAAGAGCTTTACATAATTCTGGTGCTCTCAGAGTGTGTCATGTACAACCCGCAAGTGGTAGGCGTGCTCCTCCTCAGTCGTCGAGTATATCAAAATGTCGTTGATGAAGACTACAAAAAATTGATCGAGGTATGCCTAAAATATCCTGATCATGAGGCCCATGAACACTACAGGATCATTGGTTATGCCGAATGACATAACCAAGAACTCATAGTGGCCATAACGACATTTGAAGGCCGTATTCTACACGTCCTCATCCCGAACACTGAGCTGATGATAGCCTTACCTGAGGTCTATCTTTGAGAACCACCGTGCTCCCTTGAGCTGATCGAAGAGGTCATCAATCCTCGGTAGTGGATACTTGTTCCTCACTGTCACCTGGTTCAGGCGACGATAGTCGACACAAAGTCAATGCTCTCGTCCGCCTTCTTGTCGAATATTATCGGGGAAGCCCAGGGTGAAACACTGGGTCTGATGAATCCCTTACCCTTCAAGTCCTCCAACTATATCTGTAGCTCTCGAAGCTCAGTGGGGGAAATCCGATTTTCTGGAGTGGATATCGGGGCTGTCCCGGGTATCAGGTCAATATTAAAGTCTACCTCTCTACGAGGAGGTAGTCCTGGAACGTCATCGGGGAAAACGTCTGCATACTGATCCACCACTGCAAGGAAACTAGGACTCCGCACGTCAACTACTCCTAGGATGAGGCTAGCCAACTGATGAGTGATGTGTTGTCCTCTCCTATGCGAGAGTCCATCCTATACTGCGAAGGATCCCTTCTCACCGGTGATGGTGAACCTGCTCCCATCGGTGCGTACACATCACACATTGCGCCTAATACAGTTGATATGAGCATGGACTGTAGATAACCAATCCATGCCCAAGATGACATCGTAAGGCATCGATGCCGCTATAAGAAGATCCCAGACGAAGCTCTCGCCTCCTTGAGTAAGCTCACACTACCGGCACCGGTGCGTAATCATCGAGTCTGCTCCCGTAAGAGTCTCTAGCCGAAAGGATTGAGCCAACGGCTCTTTCCGAATCTCCGATCTCCGAACAAGGGCATCATATTTGAAAGAATGATTCACTCATGTGTCTATAAGAATAGAAAAAAGGGTGTAATATACATATATAGTACCTAGAATCATCTCAGGTGCACCATGGTCGTAGGCATCCGCTGCCTGGAGCTGTGCCTGTCTCTGCCCACCAGCTCCCTGTGGTCGGGGTGGACCTCCTGGTGGTGGTGGTCGTAGAGCCTCAAAGCGCAGCCCACCACCTGTTTCTTGGCCAGCTCCTCCGCCTCGTCCGCCTGCTCCATGCGGACCACCACGGTCGACCCTCTTCCTCTGCATGGGTGTCCCCTCAACCGTTTGCTGCTCCTCCACATGGAGGGTCAGGCAGTCACGACCCATGTGGCCCTGCCAAACGCATGCATAGCACTGTCAACCACTCGTAAGACTGGTTCTACTGTGTGTGCCCTGCAACTCTGAGCCAGTATCTTGTGGTCAACCGCCCGATGGCCTGGCCCGCATGGACCCCTGCGACATCTGTCTACGGTCGGCTAGAGAAGACTTCACCACGTGTCACCCTGCGGTGGGTCTCACCACTGGTGTAGGCTCAGCAAGAATTCTCTCGATGAGAAGGGATCTCTCTAGTACCCCTGCCTGATTCGGGATACTGAGGGAGATCAGCGATGCCCTGATATCTTTCCTCAATCCCTGCTCGAAGGTCTAGGCCCGGAAGAATGGGTCTTGTACCATGTCTATCGAGTAGCGCGAGATATCTGTAAATCTCGCTGAGTACTGGGCGACTGTCAAGCTGCCCTGCCGCAGTTGTAGACGCTCCTGGATGTGCACCGCATGGAGGGTGGCTGGGACGAACTCCGAGCAGAAGAGGCTCTTAATGTCCATACAGAGGAGAGATGCCTCATCGTGAACCTAGAGCATCAAGCTCCACCATCTACCTACTGCCGCGTGCAGTAGGCTCGTTGTGAGGATCACCATGAGGTCTGCTGGTGTCTTCACTATCCTGAAAACCCGTTCAACTGCCTCCAGCCAATCCTCGGCTGCCTAGGGTCTGTCTCCCTGCGGAACATTGGCGGTCGCTGGCGCTGAAACTCATGCGGTGCACTAAGGCGAAATGCATCGTCATCGGCTGGGGATGGTAGCATCAGTGGCTCGGCGGGTAGAGGTACCGCCGGTGCCTCTGCTGTCAAAGTGCCCTATACCGAGGCCTCATCGCTTGGTGGGATTTCTACACACACAACTCTCAGAACCCAAGATTGATGCCGTCGTGGGGACATCCTAAAAAGAAATAGGTCCTCCACGGTCAAACAGTATACCTGGTGAGCTGACACAAAGTAGATCACAACGAAAACTTGACACACACATGCAATCAATGTTTTTGTGCATTAAGTCGGAAATCAGAAGTCAGGGTCCTGGTGTATGGATATGTCGGCCGCCGCACCAACACTGGACTCCCTGGACTGATAACCACACTCAATACTCTTAACACTATTGCTTCACATAGAAAAAGATCAGAGTCCTGAGTTCTACTGTAGAACCGAACTCCTCTGATACAAATTTTTCACGACCCATCCTCTGGGCCCTTGCCGTGACTACCCCAGGACCGCCTTCCATAGGCCAGGGGCTGGCGACTAGCACCAAGGTGTAATTCTCGGTAAAAAGGGAAGGCATTGCCTTTCTAAAGTAATCAAACAACACAGAACAAACAAGTAGTAGAAGTAAACACTATGTAACAACTGAGTACAACAGTAAGTGCAGAAAGTAAGTGGGCCAGAATACAAACCCAAACTGAATGTAAAGTACAACTTGAAAGGGAAAACAACAACTGAATGTAAAGCCACAACATCGAGCCATCCACTAGAACTCCCACCTGAAGGGTGGGAACAGATATCCTCAACAGCTCCTCGGGTCCAGCCGTCCGCTCCGAGTACGACATGCCCAATGGTCCACCTCCAGGTACTGTCCTGCTTCGTAAGCCTCAACTACGATCAGTGCTATTCGTTGCCTGCAACCCACACAATGTGGTGCGGGTATAGCCCGTGCAGGGGTGAGTATAAGCTACTCAGTAGGGACCCCAAGACCCCCGAAGGTCTCCCAGAATCCAAAAAGTATAATCCACAAAGTAAAGATACAATCACAGAGTAACATCAGACTCTACATAGGTATATACCCATACATATATGTAAGTCATCAATTCCAGTTCAGCTCTAACATCTGACCTCATGTACAAACCAGTCCACATAGGAATGAAAAACGTAAATTCACATAGGATAGCACAACACAATCCACATAGAAAAGCAAAACAATATTCATCTCACACAGGTAAACTTCTTCATATGACGATAGTGATGATCAGATATTTCCACTGATTCATCTAAGCTGTCGGACCCACAAAGGATCGATAGGTACTAACCCCCGCATTTACCCACACAGGATCGATAGGTAACTAACCCGCGCAATGACCCACAAAGGATCTGACCCACATTGGATTGATAGGTATCTAACCCGCACAATGATGCACAAAGGATCTGACCCACACAGGATCGATTAGTAACTAACCTCCACAATGACCCACATAGGATCAAACTCACACAGGATCTGTAGGTGCTAGCCCACACAGGACCGATAAGCGTTGCCCCACACAGTATCTGACCCACATACGTTTGGTAGCACTGATCCACATAGGATCGTTGATTGCTGTAGTTGTCGTCGTCGAATCCACTGAGGATCTCTATACAGTCGTCATCGTCGTCGATGTCACAGCCAGCTCTAGGGTTCCCGCACACAACAAGCTCATTCGGGAGGGTCCGCTCCACAAGTCGAGGGGCTGATACATCAACTGACACATAGTTCAGATTTTATGTATACAAAAGTTCCCTATCGTCAACAGGAACTCAACGTCACAAACGACATGTCAATCGGACGCCCGGTCTTAGAGTTGTTGGCCTTTTCGTCCCAGGGACCCGGATGGGTTTTAAGTCAAAACCAACCCGACAATACTACAACTGTGTCAAAACCTTGAGCGGAGTAAGCCAAAAGGTCTGTCTCACTTAGAGGAATCCAACAAAGTCGACGGCACGTCAATCATTCGTCCGGAGCTCAAGTTATATGTGTTTCTGCTCCGAGGGCCCGATTGGTTTCGTATACGAACCAACCCAGCCGAAACCAAAGTTCCCTGAAACCTCGAGTGTAATATACCTAAATGGCCATCTCGATCCAAGGATCGCATCGCAGCTGACGGTTTGTCGATCGAAGGTCCGCAGCTAAAGTTATGGGCAATGGTCCGAAAGAGGTTCAGTATTAACGGGTTAGGGCCCGGTCCGACCCGGCCCGATACCCCCAGGGTCAGCCCGAACCGGGTCTAGGTCTGGCCTACTTGGGCGCGGCCCAGCCCGGTAGGCACGGCCCGGCCCGAATGGCGCGGCTCGTCCCGGCGTGGCACGGCCCAGTTAGGCGGACCAGCCAGGGCAGCCGGCCCGGTGCTTGGTGCGCTGGTGCGCTATCCAGGGGCTCGGATGAACGGTTGAGCCATTCGGATGCATGGGGCGCTGCCCCCGATTATAGAAACTGCGACCCCTTAATGGGGCCGCTCACATCCGGCCAGTCGGGGGTTTCGAACCCCCGGTTCTTCCATGGTCTGGCCGGCCCGCTCCGGCTGGCCAGTTTTTGCTGCCACGGGACCGGCTAGCCCACTCCCCCTGCTCCGATGCCGGCCAATGGTTCCCCTGGACCGCCGCGGCTTAAGCTGCAGCCTTGGTCCATCCGGCACGGCGCGACGATGTCGCACCCCTCTGCCGCGGCCCCTTTCCGACCGCAGTGTCTTCCGTTTCATTCTGGCATGGCGCGACGGCGCTGTGACTTGGTTCAATTCTCAAATGTAGGGCGCGACGATGCCGCACATTCCATCCCGCTTGTTCTCGCATGGTGTGACGACACCGCGTTACTTTCCCTCTAACCACAACAACAAACAATAATAAAGGAGGAGGTTCGTCCTTGTTTGTGTGGTTTGGCTCCCTCCCATTAAATGATATCATGTGGTCCAAAAGAGCAGGGTTAGATGATGGAAGATTTCACAAATTAAAACACATAACCCCTACCTCAACGTTGTCGTCGAATGAGCGTTCGTCGCGGAATTAACCGTCGCGGAAGAAAAGGATCGCCATGGAAGAAGTGGATCTCCGCGAAAGAAGCATCATGGAAGGAGCGTCGTTGGCGTTAGGTGGTCTCCGAGGAAGGCGTCTCTCACCGCCGTCCACCGTCAGAGGTCGGCGTTCTTCGTTGGCGGCGGTGCGTTCTTCGCGTTCTTCAACGAAGAACAAAGAATCCTCAATACTTCACTTTTTTTCTCAAAGGCTCCCACAACGAGTATTCCAACAAAATAAAAATAATAGTTGTCTTATTTTATTA
The DNA here is from genome assembly GCA_963277665.1 of Viscum album. Classification (NCBI taxonomy): domain Eukaryota; kingdom Viridiplantae; phylum Streptophyta; class Magnoliopsida; order Santalales; family Viscaceae; genus Viscum; species Viscum album. Next base: position 1,315,700,060 of record OY728119.1, on the reverse strand, counting down.
ACACACATTCCAACGTTTGTATTTCAAAAGAAAAGAAACGAACAATTAATTCAATGAATTAATTGTAATGATTAAACCACCCAAATTAATGAGGCCTTTCTTAACAAGAATAAACACACGGTTGACATCATTAAAAAAAGGGGGTGTGGGTGCGTTACTTAGAAGGAATGAAATGGTGGGGCTCGTGTGGGCCCCACCTCAAAAATATCCTACCAAGTGGCTATGATATTGTTGGTTCCACCTTATCCGCTTAACTTAGGTTAAGCTGCTTTATGTAAACTAAAATAAAAAGGCGCACCACTCTCATTTTATTTCCTAACATAATCTCAAAAAATAAAAACCACACCCGAGCAAACGCAACTCCGGAAAAGGTGATTCTAAGCAATTACCAGCGCTGCAATTCCATTGGTTCCCTTAGAATTAGATTACGATCACCGGTTCAAATGTTAGTAAAAACCACTCGTTATTTCACTGAACGCACCCGAGCTAAACTTCGGAAAATGATTTCGGGCACACTGGGCCTTGAGATCAGGTTCTGTCAGAAACTGCGTTCTTATAAAATTCCCAAGAAAATTAAGAAAAAAATTTCCTTGAATTTTTCGGGTCTTTACAAAATCATCGAAATAAATTCAAGATAATAATCCATAATTGAACCTATATAAACTTACTTCATTGAATTCGAACTGTTTCAGTTATTGGATTTTGAACATATATATTGATCAGATCTTTCATGTCTAGGGTGATTCATTAGGGTCATAATAATATATATTTTTCTAAGATTATAACTTATTAAGAATATTACCACTTAGTAATTTTACATTAATTAACTTTAATTTATCAAACACAACATTATATTTCAGTAGATTCTCTTTTTCAATGATATTCTTAACCCCTTTGGGAAGTTTTTGGGATATTGGTTAACCTTTTCCCTTAAATTTTTCCAAGGATAACTAAATATATGATAACAATATATTCAAAGGAACTCCCAGATATTGATCATTCTTTTTTTGTTGAGTACACGCACCTTTTCCATGGATTTTGGGACAAAACATATTCTAAATGAATTTTTCATCAGCATGTTCTTTTATGTTTGTGTCATGAATTAGGTTATCCATGTCACTGATGCCAATGAAGTATTCTATGGAAATATTCACGAATTGGATCATATCTTCATCATCATCATACTAGCGAGGTAATTTTTCCCCAATAAATATCAACTAACGGAAAAAACATAATAATCCACAATCTATTATTTTAGTAGACTAATATGAAAAATGTACCTTGTGTGGATTCACCTTTCCTCATATTTCTATATTGTCCTTTAAAGACACTCAATATGATTTTATAGAGTATGAACCTAATCAAAGTGACATATTGGGAAATAAAAGGATTTATAATGAAATTTCAGGTAAATATGACCCTAATAAAGAGATGATTTATCTCCTTGGCATGGTATGGGGAAATAATTACCCCAAACACTATGGGATGGGGTCAATATGGTTATTACACAATCATGAATTCTATTTCATATGGATAAGAGAGTTCTCAAGGTTGAGGTTGTTGCGTAAACAGTTCCACTAGCCCTATGGGATCGAGTGACTCTTGTATTATTGCTAAAAAGATTAAATTTTATCAATTTTATCGTTTTAAGCCTTAAATAGAGTATGAGTTTAATATATTTCATATTTTTTATTTTTATATTCTTATATATAAGGATTTATTTATAGTCAAGAGCATCCCCTTCCTCAAACTGGAGGCACTACTGATCTTCTAGGAGGCTTACCACAATGAGAAATTGATGGATATCTCTAACTAGGGACATTGTTTCTGAGAATCAATTGAAATATGATTGAATGAACATTCTTATGGTTTCAAGATGTTTTTTCAAGATTTTTGAGAGTGAAACGTAATATGAAACTTAACATTAATCACCAGTAGGATAAAATAACATATTCTTATCTAAAAAATCAATATGTACCTATTCCCATTTTCTCTAATGAACATAGAGAGACCACCTTATATGTTACCTAGACTGAGTGAACATTGATGATATATTTTGGATATAATTTTTAGTGTGTAATTAAGGGGATATAATCATCCAAAATTGGTGTTGGAAATGAATTGTATAAGGATACCTTCTCAATGACTCTTGAATAATATTATATCATTCGATAAGCTTCTCCATATCACAATGCCAATAGAGATGTCAATTATCATGATATAGGGAGAGTCTCATGAATTATTTTTATGTGGATACTATATCAAATGACATGAACACAATCATCAATTTATGGGATAGTCTATGGGGCTTTATCAACCAGAGGATCTCGTAGGGTATTTCTAAGGATGGGATTGTACCACGGATATGATATTACCACACTTGGGAGTAATCCACATTTTGTTGAAGGTATTGTGTTAGTGATGTCATGTTGTACCTATTACTATCATGGTGTTCTCATGATCAGAATCAATTTCTTATATATCTAATAATTTCATTTTGAGTGATTTTAAGACTTATTAATTAGATTTTATGTCATGACATTAATGGTTCTCATATAAATCTTATAGTCAATTGAATGGGAAAATGTTGATCTTGTTGAACACTTTGTGAAATAATTTACCATGTCTTAATAACATGGAATTAATTTAGAAGAGAATATAGATGAATTAGATAGATGTATAGGAATTTCTCCATGAAGATATAGTAGTGTAGGAAATACAAGAATGTCGGTTCCATATATACATAACCGCTATTGTATAGAAGGTCAATTATCCAGTCAGTGGAGAAGGAATAAATTCAAACCCAAACATAACAGATATAGATATTAAATTTTATTTATCAATATAAGGTACATTAAAAAAGATCTTAAATGTTTCCCATTAAAATCATACTCTATATTACTTATACATAAAATCAGCCATCATAACCTTGGGAAAGGAAACATAAAAATGGGTGAGGTCAAACACTCAGTAAGGTGAAACTAGTTAAATACATAAGAATAACATGAGTATAAGGTTACACGAACAAGAGCATAATATTTTAAGATCATACACTTCATATGAAAGTTTTGAAACATGACATGTGAAATAAATATTTGAAGTTCATAATACATGATTCATAATAGAATCAATAATATGATCCATGTGTGAATATCATAGGCATGAGACATAAATTTTTGGAAAACACATAATCATGTAATATATTTACCTATAAATCAAGGATAATTGACAATTACTAATTAGTGTACTTCATGGGTACTAGACTTACTAGGCGGAACACACCACCATTCCTAGTATCAATCCTTTTGTTGTATGGAATCAAGTTTACCCATCTTCCCATAGTGTATCAAGTTTTCCCATATTCCCATAGTGGATCAGTTTCCAAATCATTCAATGTTGAAAAATCCCATCAACATGATTCTTGTCATTATCTAATTATATGTAAATAATTAACCATTGAATTTGAGGGATATATATATTATACCAATCACATAATAAAATCATACATACTTGTGCCATGTGATAATAAAACATGCATCATATCATGAACCTTAAAAATAGATGGTTTTTTATAAACATCTTATAATATCCCATAAAATGAAAATGGTATCATAACATTTTATCATATAATTACATATGGAAAACAGATAGGTTTCATAATCAGTTTATCAGAGAATATGTTGTTTAAAGAAATAGGTTTCAGAATCATATAACCCATGAAAGTGGAAGATGTGTCATAAACATCATTCTTTATAAATATAAACCATTCAAGAAATAATTTGAATGGTATTATTAGATCATATACCTAGTAAATCAGAAACTATAACAATGTATTTCATCTTAGATGGAGAAGGATTTTGAATTATCAGGAAAAACATTTCTTATAGAAAATAGCCTTTCTTGGAAAATAATTTTTTAAAACCATTTCAAATCATTTTATTATAAATAAATATTTACAATTACGTTTAAAAATTGTCCTGAGAAAAATATATTTTCCACATTGTAAAATAATTTTAAAAACATAAATTATTTTGATGACTTTTTCCTTTTAAAATATCTTCGAAAAGATGTAAAGGATTCTTAAAAATATTTTGAAAAAAATTTCTCTGAAAAAACATTGAAAACTCATAAAATGGATTCAAACTTATTGAAAACATTTGTATTTTAAATTACCCTAAAAACCAAAAATTAAGGATCAAAAATCATTTTGAAAATACTTTTTCATTAAATTACATTGAAAACCTAAAAAGATGGTTCAAAATAATTTTAAAATACCTTTTTATTTTAAATACACTTTAATTTATTCAAATTTAAAGGATAATAGGAAAAATATTTCTTTAATAATTATCTTATAATCATGAAATGTATGATTTAATGAAATGGTGGTCATGAAGGTGGGTAAATACGCACATATAGAACATTCCTCTTGAAAATTATAAGTTACAAAATATGACTTTATTAGTGAAAGACAGGAATATTATTTTTCAAATATTTTTGTAAAAATAAAACTCATGGGGATAAAAGTCCTTTAAACCTCATAGAATAATTGTACAAAAAAATGAAAACATTTTTTAGGGAACACATTTTTTAAGGAACACATTTTTTAAACTAATAGGAGAAATAAATTTAGTGTTTCATAAAAACATTTTTATTTTCATTATATTAAGTATAAAAAAGTGAAAAGACGGTACTAATTCATGAATATATAATTGATAGACACTAGTTGCTAAATTCTATCGTTAGAAACTCATTCTCTTTTATGCTTCTATAACATAATTATGATTTATTGGATTTTTTAGACTTCATTTGTAAGAACCTAGATCATCTATTCAAGTATGTTTTTCTTTTCTAGTTTTTTTGAGAAAAAGAGGAGTTTCTAGAAATTCTAGGAGTACACACCATGTACTTTTAAGTACACACCAAGTACCTGGTTGCCACTAGTTAATGTGTGCTCACCGTGTAATGGCCAAGCAGATGACCTTGGGTAGTGACCTATAGACCGCCTAAGGAGGAGGCTAGAAAAGGGAAGTACATGCCATGTACTTTTTAAGAACACATCATGTAACTTGTTTTTTTTTCATTAAACGGACAGGGGTCACTTCTGATGGACAAAACCATCTCTTTCTTCACCCATCTCATCAAAGAGAATACATATGGCCACAAATAATCTCTGATCCACCGACTCTTTATCCATTCTATGAATCAATCTCTGTCGGTTTTGATGGATCCACATCGGCAAGTTATTCCTTCTTCTAGAACATCATATCTTGATTTATTATCTCTCATGAGTTATTCTCAGTTGAACATTTTTAACATTTTCATAGATCTACATAATTTTAGGGAGATTCAAGACCTAAGTTTCATGTATATCAATCTCACAATACCGAGGTAGGTGGTTTGTGCCTTTCCCTAGTTAGTCTTTGAGTTATATGTTCAAAAGTGCCCAATACCCTCTCTTTGGGTATTGTATGTTTATGGTTTTAGCCCTGTTATTTCCTTCTATGCCTAGTTTGATTGGATAGAGGTTGATTTTTTATTAATAGGGTTAATTTTTCAATGCCATGGACGTTTTTCCCATGTTTTTTTTCCGTTTGTTCTAGTTGCCTATTAGGTTGTTTTCATTCCATTCCTGGTATTATTAGGATGGAGTGATTATTACCAGACATGATATTATATGTTGTAGATTCTATATCCATGTATTTATTGAGGATTAATTTGGATGCCATATATCCTTGTTCATGATTGACTTACACAGGTCCGTGAGAACCCGGTGTAGTAGGCCATAAAGATAATGGACATTGAGGGCTTCCCCAGAGTGTCTATTTTTCTGTTACGTTGTGAGACCATATGGGGATGGACGTAAGTTCTCCCTCATAGTGTCTATAGTTCCTCAATGCGGGACACCGAGTGAATTAGACATAGCTTTCTTCCTCAGAGTTCCTATTAGATACCGATATGAGAATAATGGGGGGATTGATGGTGAGTGCTTCCTCAGAGAGTTTGTGCTAATGCTGAATAAGAGGTGTTATACAATGTGTAGTTTCAAGATGGTTTCTTGTGTTAGTTTTGTGATAAACTATAGGGGATAGACTGTGAGTACTTCCCAGAGGGTTACCTGCTTGTGATTTTATACTTACATGATAAATGAAAATGAAAGAAATTGAATTTATAGGATTATCACTACGTGTACTTCCTTGTTTAATGCTTCATTTTGTTATAGTCTTCCAGATATTTTAACTGGCTATTAGGTGAAATTATTTGGGTGGTCGCCTATTGTGATTATTCTCACACCATGTTTGGATCATGCTTTTGGGCCCTAATAGATTATATTACTGAAGTTATAGATAAGGGAAAGTGCCCTTCTACTTTAGGTACTTGATTACAGCGGAGCTGGGGAGCATGGAACCAAGCTGAGGCTTGTGACGCTGTAGAGAATTTTATCTCATTCCTGATGTACTTTGTTTAATTTTGGTATTCCAGTATTGTGACTCATTTCGATAATTTCTTAGACATATGTATCATTCAACATATATATGTGTATGCTCTAATTGTTTATTTCTTCATTATTACTCTATTTACTTTGGTATGGTATTAGTAATGCTTCCGTTATTATTATCTGTTTTACTTCCACTATGTTAGTCTTATAATGATGGCATAGTTTCCCCACTATCACACCCAAGGCCCTCTCTTCTAGTTAGCATCCTCTGGCGTTCTAGGAAATGCTCTTGAGGCCTTGTGACCAACTAGGTATGTGGAGCCTCTGAGTTCCAATTTACCTCATATGTTGGGGTTATAATTTTTTTTCAATTTTATAGTTTATTTGATCTCACCATTGGGGGATTCACATGTTTTGTGCTGTTATTTTTGATATTTTATAGGTTCTATTCTATTGCAACCCGAGGATATGAGGGTATTCCATCTCATGAATCATATAGTCACTTTCTATGAATCACATGTCATGTATTCTTTCCATGCTATTTAGGGAGCATTGGTGATTGCCAGAAGTTGTGATAGATGATGTGTAAGGTATGCATGCTGCTATGATTGATTCCATGATAGAATTCATTCTTTTTTGTATTGATTTTTGTAAGCATTTGTTTGAATGAATGCCAAACATTGGTTCTTGAGGTGTTGCGGGCCCTTATAGACTAGAATATAGTCGATCATTGGTCTGTTATATTTATAAATAACATGTATAAAATTCCAAGATTTGATTCACAGAGCGTATGGGACCTCACAGATCAAAATATTGCACATCAATGTTTTTTAGTGTTTTTATGGGTTATATAGTAGTTTTTGAGGTTTACTATCAAGAAAACCCCAGAATACATGGCATGTAATGATGAATACATACCATGTGTCCTTCTATTTGGGAAGGAACTATTTTTCTTGATTACACACCATGTACTTATGTAATCCCCGTGTAGTCTCTTACGATTTCACTAGCTATGTGGGAAGAGACACCGGGTTGGGGTAATCTTGGTATAACACACTGTGTAACAGATGTACACGTCGTGTTGTGAAGACCATGTGTCCACCCGGGTGACTAACGTCATGTATGGATAAAACATAAGTTATACACTACATGTCAAAATTCAACATGCTGTGTTGTGTAACCCTTGTATCTGACTATGTAATGAACAAAACGGGGTGGTGTAATTCTTATAGTACATAATGTGTCTGTCCTAAACATGCTGTGTAGAGTGATTTATTTAATCGGCCGTGTGACTAACAATATGGGTCGATGAAGTTCATCTAGTATACACTGTGTCTGGCACTAGCATATCGTGTAGTATAGTTCTATGAGAATTGTGTGGCTTAGTCGTGTAGAAGAACCTAGAAAAGGGAAGAGGATTCATGTATACACCATGTTTTAGGAAAACACGTCATGTGTATGGGGTGTTAAACGATCTGAGTTGGTAGAATTACACTCCCATGTGATGGCATAAGGGAGAATACCATATAGGCGTTTTACACACCATGTATTCAAGTTTTGTAAAACATGAATTCTTTCTTTGTCTTGTTCCCTTTTTACACTTCTACATTTCAGTCCCTATTAAACTCGATATAAGGTTTGTGTATGAACATGTAGAGTAATTCCACCAAGACGTCATTCAATTTCCCACTAGTTAGAGGTCAGTGATCATACACTATAGATCGAAGATTAGGGACTACCAAATGATCCTGTAGTTGTGCCATTCTTGGAACCATCCTACATTCTAGACACAGGTACTAACACACAGTTCGAGAGGGCTTTATGTGGTTTATGTAGACCTTTAGTGGAGTATCGCCTCCTTATCCTTCTCTAGAAGAGTTGACTTAGGTTTTCCAGCAGTAGAATCCTCCCACCTTCATAGGGGAAGGAGGACCTCAGTCTGCAGAGTCATGGTTAGATACCATGCTTTATATCATCGAGCATTTGGATACTTCTACAGAGAGGATAGTGATGCTCATTATGTATATGCTTTGTGATTATGCCAAGAAATGGTTGGATGTGATCTCTGATGTGGGACGTATGATGGTTATGGATTGGGATGACTTTCAGCATTCCCTTTATGACTACTTCTATTCGGAGACTTTGATGAACAATCGAGCCTGAAAGTTCATAAGTATGGGGCAGGGAACTATTTTAGTCATGGAGTATTCTTTTCTATTCACAGAGATTCAACACTTCATGCCTATTCATGGAGGTGATGAGTTATATCTGGAAAGGAAGTTTGAGGATGATCTCAGGAATGACATCCGATATCAGGTGAACATCTTTTAGATGACTTAAATCACTTCTATATTCAACTAAGTTCTAATAATAGAGTGAAATATGAGTGATTATACTGTTTTGAGATAGGGTGGATCAACATTCGGAGTTAGTAATCCTCCTAATGAAAGTAGGAAGTGCCGCAAGGTGTCTACACGCGAGAATATGAGGAGGCGGGACACATTTTTTGGTAGACATGTGGTGTGATACCAGTGCGGGAAGAGCAGGAATATGAGGGCACATTTCCCAAGAGACCCAATTGAGTTCCAATAATGTGGGAATACGGGTCATCTTCAGTGCTTCTGTAAGTTCTTCTCACCAACAACTGGTGGCATGGGTTCTTCTATGACTCTGCATTCAAGATCAGAACCACTAGTTTCACATTAGTATGGGAACTAGAGATCTTCTGAACATTTAGGCGGAGGTGGAGGTCATGACTATGGTAGATAGCCTCCATGCTTTTAGTGATTACATGGTGGATCCACTCTGAGTGGTCCAGTAGGGTCACATGGTTGCGATTTATGTCAAACGTTTGTGGTGGAGCAGACCCAATAAGAGTAAGATCTCAGACCCTCTACCATTTGAGGTACGATCCTAGTTTCTTCAGTTTTGCCTTATTCTCTTTTCATTATAGGGAATTCCCATAGCATTATATATATAGTTTTTTTGGAGAGTCTTGGGATTTTTATCTTTTATTCTGGTGATATCTTGACGTTAGTCACTCTGCTGGGGACTAGAATGACTACTGTATGTCAGGGCAAGGAGTGCCCTATAGAGGTTGGTGGGTGTCACTTCTTATGGGATAATTATGTCCTAGAGATGACCGGCTATGGTTTCATTCTTGTAAGAGAATGTTTTGTTCCCTTCAAGGTAGTTTTCAACGGCTATCACTGTAGGGTAAGTTTCACACAACCATAGGGAGAATCATTTCTTCATATGGGTGAATGGGATGTCCCTGTGAGCAGAGAGGGACCCGAGCATCATGGGTTTGGAGGAGTTAGAGCCCATATTGCTAGTCTATATATGGATGTCTAGGGGACATCACAGATGGAATTCTACCTAGTGGTGTATCATTCCAAGATGTCTTTCCAGAAGACTTTTCAGGTTTGCTCCAGAGTGAGAGGTGGACTTTTATATTGACCTTGTTCCAGGAGCAGCACTGGTGTCTATTTCTCCATATAGGATAGATACAACTGAGTTTTAAGAGCTCAAGAAGTAGTTCGAGGTGTTTAAAGCAATGGGTATCATCCCACCCAGTACTTCTCCTTAGGGTTCGCTTATCCTATTTGCAATGAAGGTAGATGGTACCCTCCGAATTTGCATGGATTATCCGATGTTGAACCAGTTGACAATCAAGAACCGATATCCCTTGCAGAGGATTGACGATATCTTTGATCAGCTTTGAGGAGATTTGGTGTTCTTAAATATTGAATAAAGGTCTTCTTAACATCTGTTGTGTGTTATAACTTCTAATATACCTCTTACAACCCTTTGGAGCTGGAATGGCATATACGAGTATGTGGTTAGGTCGTTCGGTCTCATGAATGCTCCTTAAGTTTTCATTGCATTGATGCACCAAGTGTTCCATCAATACTTGGATTCTTTTGTGGTAGTCATTCTGGATGATATATTGGTATAATCTCACACTCAAAACGACCATTCCACACATCATGAGATTTTTTTTGTGTACACTGAGAGATAATCCGTAAAATGCTATGATCTCAAAATGCCAATTTTGGATGGACCAAATTCAATTATTGGTTCATGTTATCTCAGAGAAAGAAGTATATGTATATCTAGAGAATGTGAGAGCATCAGATTCCAAGGAGTAGCGAAAGAATGTATTTAGGTAAAGAGATTTTTAGGGATGGATGGTTACTAATGATATTTCATACAAGAATTTTCACTCTTAGCAGCACTACTGACGGACCTGACTAAGAAGGGTGAGGAGTAATAGTATTCAGAATCATACGAGTCAGCCTTTTTGCAGCTAGAAGGGAGATTGAATTCAATAATGATATTATTATTTCCAAAGCTGGTATAGAGATATATTATATACTATGATGCATCTGGTATTGGGCTGGGAGTAGTGCTTATGTAGGGAGAAGGATTCATTGCATACGAGTCTTAGCAGCTGAGGACACATGAGAGGAACTACCCGACACATGATCTCAAGTTGGCTACAGTTGTTCATGCTTAAAGTTGTTGGCGGCACTAACTGTTGGGAGGGAATTTTTTTGTTTTTCACTGACCACAAAAAGTCTCAAATATATCTTCACTCAGTGTGACCTAAATTTGAGACAACAATGGTGGGTTGAGTACCTTCGATCTTTTGACATTGAGCTTGCCTATATTCCTGGGAAGTGAAACACAGTGGCTGATGCGTTGAGATAGAGGAAAAATTTATAGGTAGTTCAGGAGGCCAACAGTGAGTGGCATCATATGGCTCTAATACATGAAATGCATTTGGAGGTGCATGAAATACAGGGGCAGATGATTCATTCTTCTGTGGCATCTACCTCTACTCTACTTGATCATGTGAGAATAGGGAAACAATAAGATTTAGAAGGCCTAGTATTACGCGAGAGTGTCTCAGGAGAGGAACTTATTCTTGGATCGACAATAATCAAGGATGAGATCTTGAGTTTTCATGGGCGCATATGGGTGTCAGCAGACATACGCAAGGAGTTGATGTGGTACTTTCATTCCTTAGTTTGGGCAGTTCATCCTGGTCTCACCAAGATGTAACGTGATCTACACCATCAGTATTGGTGGACAGGTACGAAAAGAGATTTTTTTGGTTTAATTATGAGGTGTTCCACCTGTCAGCAGGTGAAGGTGGAGCATTAGTGACCAGTAGGGATTTTGTATTAGCTACCCCTTCTTTAGTGGAAATGTGACGATGTCGCGATGGATTTTAGGACACATTTTCTAAGGTCACCTCGAGGGAATGATGTTGTTTGGATTGTCATTGAGAGTCTCATGAAGGTTTCTCAATTATTTCCAATCAAGGAGACCTTCAGTTTCGATGAGCAATGATGGTTTTACATCCAAGAGATTGTACATATACAAGGGGTTCCAAACTCTATTGTTTTAGATAGTGATGCATTTTTTACATATCTGGTCTGGTAGGGAATTCAGATGGAATTTGTTACACATGTACTTTAGATTAAAACTTACCATCCAAATACAGATGGCATGCCCGAGCGTACGATTCAGGTTATTGAGGACATGCTTTGAGAATGCATCCTGTATTTTAGAGTTTCTTGGGAGAAGCACATACCTCTTTTGGAGTTTTCCTAAAATAATAGTTTTCAATAAACTATTCAAATGACACCTTATGAGGCTTTGTATGGTAGGCCATGCTAATCAACATTATGTTATCTGGAGTCAGGAGAGGCAGCTATGTTGGTACCTCGTCTTTTCTAGGAGACCATAGAGAAGATAAAGTTGATTTAGGAGAATATGAGTAATACATAGTCTCAACATAAATCTTATGCTGATCGGTGGAGATGACCTAAGGAGTTCGAGGTCAGAGATCAGGTTTTCCAGCATGTCACACCAAGGATGGGACACAAGAGGATTAGAAGACATGGTAATCATTCACTGAGGTACGTTGGGCCATTTGAGTTGTTAAAGAGAGTTGGTCCAGTGGCCTATTAGTTGTAGTTACCTTAGAGGTATCAGGCTATGCATGATGTCTTCCACGTTTCTCAAATATGATGTTATTTATCAGACACGTATCATGATTTCCAATCGAATTAGGTTGAGCTAGAAGTGGTTACATCATTCAAAGGGCTTCCTATCCGGATTGTTGAGCTATGTTCAAAGGTTCTGCATGGTTGGTTTGTTCCTCTAGTATGAGTGCTACAACATCACAAGAGAGTACATAGCGATACTTGGGAGAGGGAGGCTGATGTACAATTACAGTGGCCAGATATTTTTGAGTATTCTTCTTCTACGCCACCTTTCTAGGGAAATTTGGGGATGAATTTCTTTAAGTGGGGAAGTTTTTAATAACCCAGATCTTTTTTTCAGTAATTTTTTTCGTTTATTGTTTTTTTGCCTAAAAGATGAGTTTCTGGAAATTTCAGGAGTATGCATCTTGTACCCTGTTCCCGTAGGTGATAGTGTGCTGAATGTGTAATGGTAAATCACATGTCCATGTGTGATGACTAGGATACAACCTTAACTAGAGGCTGGAAAAGTCAAGTAGACACCGTGTACTTTTAAAGAACACACCATGTACTTTTTTTCTTTAAATGGACTATAGACACGTCTGATGGATAGAACCATATTCTTTTGTGCTCGTCTCATCCAATAGAATTCGTAAGAACACAGATCTTCTCTGAGCCCCTGAATCATCATCTGATCTCTTAATTGAACTCTTTCGATTGTGTTGGATACACATCTGCGAGTTCTTCCTTCTTCTATATCTTTATCTCCTGATTTATTCTCTCTCACATGTTATTCTAGGTTGGATATTTTTAAATTTTTTGTAGATCTATTACATTATAGGGTGATTCAAGGACTGAGATTCATTTATATCAATCTCACAACACCTAGGTAGGTGGTTTGTGCCTTTCTACAGTTATTCTCTGATTTATTGTTTCAAAAGTGGCTAATACCCTCATTCGGGGTATTGTGTGTTTATCGTTTTAGCCCTATTATTTCCAGTTCTTCCTTTTTTTGTTTGGATAGAGGTCTATTGTTTATGAATAGGGTTATTTTATCCATGATATAGCAGTTTTCTCCATGTTTTATTGTTTTGACAGTTTGGTCTACGTTCTTATTAGACTATTTTATTTCCATGCCTAATATTGTTAGGATGTGGTGATTATTATCTGAAATGCTATGATATGATGTTGATTGTTTAGCCGTGTATTTCATGAGTCTTACTCTGGCTTCCATGTATCGTTGTGAACGATTGAATTAAACAGGTCCATGATAACCTGGTGTAGTAGACCATAGGGAGAATGGATGTTGAGGGATTCTCCAGTGTTTATGTTTTATTGTTACATTGCGAGACCATAGGGGGGATGGATGTAAGTGCTATCTAAGAGTGTATATAGTTCCTCGATGTGGGCCATAGAAGTAATTGGACATTGATTGATTCTTCAATGTTCCTATTAGTTACTGATACAAGACTAAAGGGGAATAGATAGTTAGTGCATCCTCAGAGAGTTTGTGCTAATGTTGAACCAGAGGGGTTAGACTGTGTGTACTTCCCAGAGGTTTGCATGTGTTTTTTTGCTAAACCAGAGGGGTAGGCTATGAGAAATTCCCAGATGGATGCCTAAATTTTTTTAGCTACTTACTTGATATATGAAAATGAATTCAATTGAATTTGTAGGATTGTTACTATGTGTAATTCCTTTTTTGGTGCTTAATTTTGTTATAGCCTTACATATATATTCACTGACTATTAGGCACAGATCTTTGGGTTGTTTCTTACATGAATTAGTGACACACCCTGTTTGGGTCATGCATCTGGGCCAAAACTGATTATATTTCTGCAGGTATAGATATGGGAAAGCGCCCTTCTACTTCAGGTACTTGATTGCTAAGGAGTTGGGGAGCATGAGACCAAGATGGGGCTTGCGATGCTGTAGAACATTTTATCTATTTCCTATTTTACTTTGGTTTAGGATTATATTCCATAATTTTGACTTGTTTGGGTTCATTCCTAGAAATATGTATCATGAATTATATATATATGTGTTCTCTAGTTGTTTATTTCCATAGTCTTTTTCTATTAACTTTCGTATGATATTGGTACTACTTCCTCTATTGCTATATATTTTACAGCTGCTATTTTACTATACCAATGAGGTAATAGTTTCCTCACTATCACTCCCAAGTCCCTTGATTCAAGTCGGAAACCTCTGTAATTCAAGGAAATGTTCTTGAGGACATGTGACCAACGAGGTATGGGAAGCCTCTGGGCAGCTTTCGAAATAGGGATGTTACACTAGTCATTTGCATCTCATAGGGACATATGCGATATTGGTGATGTAGGAAACCCAAGAGAGTGTCGATCCAAACCTCAGTTTCAACATATCATTCCATTTTTTTTCCTAATATTAGAGTGTAAAATCTCAGGGATATTGATATCCCAGTAGACCAACCTATCTTTGATGTTACCGCATTCAGCAGGTCTCTATAGGAAGGTATGTTTTTATGATATTTTCATCACTCCCCATTTTTTGTGTTAATTAATGTTAATATTTTTGTATATCCCTCTATAGATATGATTGGGAAGACTCTATATCATAAATACATTATAAGACTATAGATCTAGAGGAAGATAACCCACTGTAGGAAAATCCTCCCATCAAACCATCCGATGTAGGGGAAGTATTCAAGAGAAATAATGAACATGTGGGTAAAGATGAGTATTCACACCTTTTATTGCATGTTTTACCATGTTTTAATATACTAACACATTATTTAGGTTAATTTAAAAATCCCTAGAAGAAGCTACATAGACCAAATATGTCATCTCTTAAGTTCCTCGGAAGAACTAAATTATATAGGCATTAATTGGTTTGGTTCAAGCTCACTTAGGAGATATATATATTGAACACTACTTAAGTGATTTAGGTTGAGATAATGATTTGGTTAATATAGTTGGACATAATTTAGGCCCCAATTGTAACTCATTCAAATAATGTTTGTGGTAGTGTTTATAGAAGAAGATATCAAATTTGATATAGGGTATACCTTTTAGAAAGCATTGTAGCTAGCTATATCATCCAAAAACATGTTTATTAGTCTGTGATTTGGTAGGCAAGATTAACTTATAGTATATTTTAGGGGGAAGGATGTGACACCATCCTAAGAGAGAGTGATTTTTCTCTATCCAATGATTAGGACTAAAAAAAGCATGTCTGACTTTATCAATATCCAAACCACCATACTTAATGAAGTTTCCAAACATATTGGTGGTAGTAGTGGAGTGTTACTATTAGAACATTAGGAAGCATGATTTTATGGATTGGCTCTTCCAAGAGTTTTTCCGACTCTTCTAGTATTTGGTTAGATCTATAAAAGAAACAAAGAGGGTGTATCATCTCGTTAAGAAATCTAAAATTTCTTGAATTGGTGTTGCAGTGAGGGTTGAAGTGGTATAGTTTCATGTAGGGGAGAAAACCACATTATGAGTTTAAATGAACCGAGATACATATGAATAATATATAATAATTATTCAAATTTATGTGTCTAATTATAATTCCATGTAGTAAAATTTTGAGTCACTCTACCTATTTTAAATAATGAAATAGATTAAAAAATGTTCATGCTCCCATCTTCTTCTAAACAATTATTGGAAATGTTTTTCCATGAATTGTTGAAAATATTATAGTATCCTATTGGACATAAATCCATGATAATCTATGGAAATTGCATGATGTAATTTCAATGATAACTTAATACACATGAACATTTCATGAAGATGAAAAAAATTTAATCATTGTTTCCAAGTACTCGAATCAAAGATGAAATATGAGGAAAACTATAAAATCTAATACAAATACCCACAAATGGTTATTGGAATCCCAAATATAGAGACACTTAGATAAAATCACCACAAACTTGGTTTGATTAATAAGATAAGGAATAAAATATTTGGTCCCTTCATTATCATGTACAGTAATATATACAAGCATTCCTGATATATTGGCACGTATTACCAACATAAGACAAGATAAGTTCATTTTGATAAAAAAAATATGGAATACTCCTAGATTTGTTATAATGGATGGGTATATGATGGCGGATTATAGATAAATATGACAATGATCACTATAAAATATAGTTATTATTTTCTAATATTGTAGATGGGTGACTCTATGTGGTGGAAATCATGTTCAGGGATCTTGAAAAGAGAATTTTGATTTTTAAGAGGGAATTGGTACCTTGAGATTGTAGTTTCATATAGTTTTAACAAATCATATTAACCAATGTCTTAGGGGATAGAATGACGATCTAACTATTTCCCTGGTCAATGGACCTAGAAATATTGGATTGAATTTTCTCTAGGTTATATGGTGGACCAAACATGAATTTTTTTATTTCATCCATGTATCCCTAACTATTACTCAATACTTAGTTGGTTGATGCTCAGTAGATAAAGACTTTTATTTATTTTATAACACCCTTTATGGGTCTCTAAACTAATCTTTGATTCCATTATGGGTATTCATCATATAAATTTCTATGTTTCTTCCCTAAATTAGTTTAAGAACAAAAAATTTAAACAATTGAGGGATGGAGTTTACGGTCATATAAGATTGAGAAAATGATATGGTATTCTACCCAAAAATAATATGGGATAAAACAAATGAGAATAGATATTACTTAAATCCATGGAAAAAATACATTCTCATGTGGTAAGTGTATAATTTTTAGCATCATGATTCTTAGACCAATGATTTTAAATGTTTATAATATGGTATCTTTTACAAAAAATGATGAGATATTATATTTATTAGGGAAATACAAAATCCAAAAATAAATAAAAGCCTAAAGACAGAATAATATAACTCATGGAAAAATTCATGTTATTTATGTTCAAGGTTCTCAGATCAATATATCATTAATTTAGGGTAACACAATAAGGATTAGTGGAGGATCAATTATAATATTCAATATATTTTCTTTTAAATGGATTTATTGAATGATTGTATGAGATAGATGTTATTTGAATAAATATTAAGATTTGGGTAATGGGGTATTTAAATCATAAATCAATAAATTTTATAGGGATATTATGGTATTGGAAAAGTACACCAAGGTTGAACACTTACCATATTCGATAAACATGTTCTTTTATAGAGTGTATATTGTGTATGGTTGTTGGAATTTTTTTTACATAGGATGAAATATGTCAATGGTTGGTAGTGTTGAGTATAGTAGTATGAATATCATTAATAAGAATTTTATTCCAAAAAATATTATTATACTCATTAATAATATCCATTTAAGGTTTTTTTAAGAATCAAATATCAAATGAATGAAGTAGATTTATGAAAATGTTTTTTCAATAACGGTTTAATACACAAATGGTTACATGTTAAATAGTAATACTAGACCAATGAGTCTAGAATTAAAAAAATATATTTTCCTAGGACTATATAGTGGGTACTATATGATTTTTTTCTTATTCTATTCACTATTTAACATTATCATAATTTATAAAAAATTCCAAATTACTGATCAGAGATAAGAAATTTTCTTGTAACAATCTTTATTGGTTATTGACATAGAAATAATATTTATCATTAAATTATAGTTTATGGGTCCTTCTATTTTGTACATTAAGGGATAATGTCTAGGGTCACACAACTTTGAGAAAATGTAGTTTATGTTTTAATTCTCTAATCATTGAAAAAATATTTTTGGTATTTTTAGTGATATAAATTTGAAAAAATATATATGGGGTTTAATGTTTTAAAACATTGACCAAATTTTTATAGGTTTTAATGTCACATACCATTCATTAAATGTTGTTGGATTTTAAGGTCAAATAGATTAATTCAAATGGTTTATGTGTTTAAGGTTAGTATACTTTTACTAAAATTTTAGATACTATATATATCAAAGGGATAGTTACACCAGACAAAAATAGAGACCCCAATATTACTATAAACCATATATGAGGGAACTTCATGTATTTTTTATTCATTGTTATATAACAATGATTGGGGGTGTGATTTGACAACCCAGATGGGGATGTAGATATAACATTGCACTAACACATTTTAATATAAAATTATGATAATGTGATTTATGAATTAAGTTACTTGAATAATGTTAATCATATAGAACAAGAATTCCTTCGATGGCCACTGACCAACACTCAAATGATGGTTTCGCTAGAAATATTTTCTATGTATACAAAAAATAAATAAGAAGACAGTCATGGAAAATTTTCCTCTTGGTTAGAATTGATAAATATATTGTCATAAATTTTATTATCAAATAAGGACATATATAGTTTTTTAATTCAACCATTATAGATATATATGGATGTTTATTAATGAATTTAAATTAATGGTAATTTGTTTTGGAAAAAAACATTAATGGAGGTAGGGAAACACACTCATCCTAAACTAATAGTGGTTAGGTTGATTTAGGACATTAATTGGAAATGGTGGTGGATAATGATTTATGACCATGTTTAAAATATATGGTCCTATAATAAATATGTATCTTACAAAATTATTAATAAATCTACACATATTTCTTATCAAATATCCCTACAAATACCTATATCATATAAATAGGAGGAGTATTTCTTATTTAAGTATTGGATTTGAACTAGAAAATTCTCTGGGTCTTGTATCCTAGATTGGGGATCTGAGGTTTCTTTAGAACTGGTGGTAATTATGTCATATTGTGGTTTTTTTTGCATTGTAATTACTTATCAATTACCCTTACATGGACTTGATCTCATTCTAGGAATTTGGTTCACAACGGATAGACCACTTGAATAAATTTAAAATCATGTAGAATTGATGGTGTGTCGTGAAGATTAACATAATTTGACAGGAAATCAGGTTCCATACATTTTAAGTTTGTATGAAAAGGGATTAATGAAGGGTATTTATGATGATCTAGATATTGTAAGAAATAAAATTGCTTCACCTCATTGCTAAACTATTAAAGGAAACCCAATAGTGAGTAAGTGGCCCCAAACACTAGGATGAAGTGGGTGTTTATTTAAATCTATGTTTAGAACCAAAATAGATAAGGCATACGTCCTTACATATCCTAAAATATAAGAAATCAGGCCACTCATATATCTGATAGAGGTTCAATCCATACTAATATAGCTCACGTATCAGGATGAGAGAGATGTGTGGGAATTATAGCAGGAGAGGATGATGAAAAATATGTGAGTTAATAAAGGCCTTATCAGAAGATAATATTACGATATAAAATAAAAAGTTATAACTAGGACCAAGATAGACGATATGGGAATAATTACATATCTTGTGAAATTTTTTATCAATCCATATGTAGTTCATATAAAATATATAATTCCTTAATGTATTGTCTATTTTAAAAAATACATGACATGAATGTGGGGACC
This sequence comes from Viscum album, assembly GCA_963277665.1. Classification (NCBI taxonomy): domain Eukaryota; kingdom Viridiplantae; phylum Streptophyta; class Magnoliopsida; order Santalales; family Viscaceae; genus Viscum; species Viscum album. Next base: position 1,315,680,210 of record OY728119.1, on the reverse strand, counting down.
CTACACCTATAAAAAATGGGAATTTATTGACATTATAGCTGGACCCATGATGGGAGATTTAGGTTTTACTATATAAATTATGTTAACATGAATCAATCTATATATATTTATTAAAAATGTTTTATCACCACAATAGGGAGTCAAATGTAGAATTACCCAAAATGAAAGAGGGGACAATACTCTAAGAGGAGTTGGGAATTGACTAAATTTATAACATAGCCTATGATGAGATATAAAAGAATTAATATGAATATTGTGTTAAAATTAATCAAAATGTACATATTTATTATAAAATATTTACAACCCATGTATAGAGTTTAATATAGAATGACCTCAAATGATTGACAGGATGATACACTAAGATGTGTTTGGAACTAAATAAATCTATAATTGGGTTTATAATGGGAATTAGATGAATCACTATATATTCAATTTTAATAACAATTACACATGTATTTTTAATATATATATATATATATAAATACATTATCCTGGCCATAATCTAGGTTAATGATAACACAAATCTAGAAAAATGTAACCATCTCCATAACTTCTTCAAAATAGTAATCTCTTATACATTTTCAGATGATTCACATTGATTAATTCATTATTAAATAGATAATGATCCTACATAAATAGATATTTAAAAAAAATTATTCTCCTAGGGTAGACAAGTATATATAGTTTAATGTGTTTCTTAGTGGATCCTACGTAGTTTGGCTTAAAATCATGTGATAAATACTCATATATTATGTAGTTTACGGTTATATGAAGTCGAATTTTATATTAGGAATTAAAAAATATCTATTTTACACAAAAAAGGATGCAACATTGTCTCATTATTGAGTGAATTATCAAATGTTAAGACATGAAGACAAAGTGGGACATTATTGGAATTTTTGTTTGGGTATTGTATAAAATATATGGTTTTCATTCAATTTCATATAATATTATTAACAGTTCCGCACATAGTTATAAAATGTATGTAATATTGTATACATGTTAGTTAAAATTTTACATGAGGGATGGACATTATAACAGTAAACATAGAATGACCATGTAAATGATAAGATCCCTCTATAGATTGGACTATTCCACAGGAGAGGGAAATGTTTTGTTAGAAAAGGTTAATGGATAATGAACTATCTGTTGAGGACCGTTAAATAGATCTATTTCATATATAATGAAGTTATGAATCCAAAATAAACCACTCTAAATTGTTTATGGTTATAAAAGATCAAAATAAGGAACTATATTATTTTATATCATCAAATAATGATGAAATGATATTCAGTTTAATGGTACTATATTCTATTAAATTTATAGTCATGTTTTGAAGCAAGTATATTATAGTTATAAATCGTGTAAAAAGGATGTGTGAACCTCCTAAATCATTGGGGATATCATTCAGGAAATCACTGAATTGTTCCTCACATGGGTTGTTGGCCGTGTTTCTCCTGGTTCCAACCATTTTCTAAAATACAAAAGGGTTTGATCAAAACCTAATTCAACATGTCATTAATAAATAATATATTTCTTTGTTCGTCTAAGACTAAATACATATATTATGGGATACAAATGATTATAATTTTCTAAAGCAAATAATCCTGGGTTTTTACCTATAGTTACTCTCATACCAAGGGTTTTCACTAAGGTTCTCTAATCCTACTTCACAAATTAACCAAACTATCCTCAAACCCCAACAATAGAAAACCTTCTTTTCTTACATTATTATTAAACCGATTTAAAGACCAAAAAAAATCATTACTCTATGTGGATCCAAACGTTTAGTGTCTTGGAAAAATTGGAACCGTACATAACATTTACAAAATAAAACATAAACATTTATTTAATTCCCTCTTCTCTAGCTTCTTATTGGCTCTTGAATTATCCGTAGTATAAGTTGTCACCTAAAGATATACATCAAAAAGGGGAGTTCTAGAATCCAATTATGAGGATAGATAACAATATTAAACAATATAACATGGTTTTATCATAATCACTATAATAATAACATAGTTATAAGATCAAATTTATCAAAGGAAGCATTAATAAAAGGCTTCGAATGTGGCAATGCATAAAAATAAAACCTCATGTCTTAGTAATAAACTACCACAAATAGTTGTGAACAAAGATATCATCATGTTCACACATATTTAACTTTATCTCATGAGTTTATTTATATTACCTAATTAATTGGATCACAATATAAATTTGGGTGCACCTATCACATCATAAAATTTATATTGTGCTATATAATTTTGGGTTCACCTGTCACATCACAAAATTTCTATTGCCATGCATGCCGCATAGAACATATATCAACATTGAACATATAATAAACGATGGCATGGAATGGGTTTTATTTAATAATCAGACATTCATAAACATTGGGTTCCCAAATGAAATAGGAAATAAAAAACTTGATATAAGAATAATCAACATTGAGTGATGAAATAATCTTGAGAAGTAAAATTTGTGTTTGAAAGGGGATTAATTTTGGAAAACACTGTGTTTTTATGAAAATCCAGAAGAAAAAATTTATATCTTTGAAAAGGTAAAATAGAGATGAAGAAAATTTTTAAGCAATAAACATAATAAAAATGTTGTTAAAGTGGGAATACCTCAATAAAGAGAGTTAGGTTTGAGAAATCCCCTTACATTTCTTCTAAAGGCATCATTCAGGTTAATATCCTAAATAATCACATTAGATTCAATAATTAAAAATTTTAGAACTTTTTATACAAGAATATTACTCATTATGGTTTTATTTTTTTCTTTTATGGTCCCTTGGATGAGTTATTGATTATAATTTCATCGTTCTAGAGAATCCATTTTTATGGTCTTCATGATAGGTTCACCTGTATTCGTGAATGGAATTTCATATAAAATGGCGATAAATATACATAATTGTTATTATATGTTATTAATGATATTTGTAAAGTTTAAATTATATTATAAAGAATTTTTTTATATACCATGATGATGAACCATTTGATATAATCCAATGATGATGTTTTTGGTTTATTTTGGATATTCTTTGATAACGACAAACTAGTTTTGTTTTATCATTTACTATTATGTATAAATGTTAGTTATATTAATTATATAGGGTTATAAAATAATAATTAAAATATTTTTTAAACCATTTAATGGTTTTATTAACAACCTTGAATGCATTCAATGAAAATGAACGTGCATCGCCCACGGTGTTAGTAAATTGACACATAATAGGAGACAATTTCATTTTGATAATAAAAGAGAGAGAGGGAGAATTTTAATGATGAATATTAAATTAAAATTATATAAATCTATTATATTTATGGTAATACTATTATCATACCATTTTGATAAAGGGAGTTGTGGAGAGAATACGAATGGAAATTAAATTGAAATGAATTTAAAAAGAAAAAGAGAGAGGATTTATCTATTGAATTATCCTTTGGAGATCCTCCTAAAGACCCATATGAATGATATTTTTATGATAAAAAGAGCTACATAACATAGGGTATAGGATAAGAAAGTGTTTTTAGATGAATATTTGCAATTTTTAAATCTTTATAGGTGTGAGGAGAAGAGGGTGACATGGGTGGTATTTATAGTGTAGGAGAGGAGTGTTTTCTTATTATTTTAATTATTAGTTTATTATTTTAATCAATACATGAAATAATGAGGATTCTTGTAAATTATACAGTAATTAGTTTCTTTTATTTAGAAAAAATGGAATCTAACATCATCCATAACTCAATCATGACTCAAAATGTTTGGTTTTTATCGTTTATTGTAAATTAACAAATTTCATTATTCACCAAAAATCATGTATTTTAGAAAACTCTCCAAACTTCACCCTAACCATATTTTGATGTTTCGAATTAAAAAATGAACTATATTTTATGAAAATATTTTTCTAAACATGTGTATATTAATTTTTAGTTAAAATTATCATTAACTTGGAAAATACAGATTTTAAAATTACAACAGATTTTATAACACTTTGAAAAATTATTTAAGGACTCGTAAAATTAAATTAAAATAAAAAGTCATAAAAATATTAATCTATCAATAAATTTTATGAAAATAAATTTTCATTTAAATTATTTAATTAATTATAACATTGTATATAAATATTTATGACTTATAAATATACCAACACATAATTAATAATTTATAAAACATTTATTTACTTAAACTATGTTATTATTATACCATGATTTTATTTATAAGATTCATAAATTTTATTTATACTTCCATGGGTGTGGTTACTATTCATTTGGATACTTTACTATTAATAAGTGTGATATAACTATTCCTAAGGTAATGTTACTATTTCATCAGTAATGGTCACTTAACATCATGAAATACCTCATATTTCATTAATTCATCTCCTCTAAAGTTTTTATTATGGTTTATAATGGATTTTATGTTATTAATAATATATGAAATTACTATAGGAAGGAATATATTCTATTGATAAAAATTTGGGTCGTTACAGCAGGTGCTTCCAAAGTATTTGTGACTACAATGATTTCCTGCCATAAATAATCATTTTTTTATGATTATATTCAATGAGAATCATGTCCCACTACATTTAGTGCAACAGAAATGATTATTTGTGATAGGTGAAAGGATTATCTTATACAACCCCATTAAAAACACCATTTTCCCATAGTGAATTGTTCTAACGGAGATCTTAAATTCAATTCAAAGGGAACATATTGATCTTGATTTATTCTAGTCCCTATATTTTTTCATTTATTTCAAACATGAAATGAAGTTATAAAATCAATGGAGGAAATTAAGAGGATGTTTGGAGCCTATACATGAGAATGGAATAGTACAAGAAACATTTAGTCTCATTTTCTAGATTGACAATACCATTTTTCTATACAAGGTACATTAACCAGTTGATTGAGTTCTACCAGATATCCAATTGAAAACTCCTGGAAAACCATTTTTAATTTAATAATATTACTCAACCTATAGGATTTCATTGGCCAAATGAAAGAGTAATACCAACTCACTAGTGCCAATTTCGTAAGCAATGTGAGATCTTGTTGCCCCACTGACCATCTAGTGGGGTGCACTAGGTAACCGCTGGCATTTGGACATTATGTCTGAAAAAAATTAAATGTTGTTCTGAAGTCATTAATTCAGATAATATTTAGCATAAATTCAATTTCTTTATTCTAAAAAATTCCTCGCATTTTAGATCATATAAATAGAGTCCAAAGAGGATGGGAAGATCTATCAATTACCAAAAATGCCTCTCAGATCCATGATTTAAAATAGAATCCCATGTTGATCATATCAATGTTCCAATTCTTATTATCCATTTTTCTTATAGGCTATTATACTATGATAACATGATCTATCATCTTTATTTATAAAATACTTTTAAGATATTAGATTGTGAAACGGTAATTTTTTCCATAGTAAACTCATCTATTTTCATTATCTTCTTGAATATGTTATCAGTATCACAAAAGATATGGATAGATTCCATTGCCACTAATAAATCCCAATAGGCATCTCATAAACCATAGTTATGAGGGATTAGTTTCATGATAACCACCATGATCAAGGTAAAAATAATATAAACTTCTCACCCAAGGGGGGAGTTGTAATTATTTTCCCCAATCTATTACCGAACTCCATTAACAAACTATGCTTGCTATCTCTCTTATTTTACAATTGAAATTATTCAATATTTGATATAAATAATTTCCTAAATTTAATTAAACCATTATTTTCTATGATTACTCACTTAATCATTATGGAAATATATTTTATAATACAGACCAGATTTATCAATTCATCAAATTAGATAGATTATTTCTTTATTTATTTATCATATCAAAATATTTTATTCTTTTTATAACATTTCCATTGGTTTTAATTTTTAAAAGAAACATTTACACCCATATTTCCATATACTCTAACAAAAATATTTTTCTACTAGTTCAGGGTCTCACTATCTTCATTATAATGAGATCATGTGTTTAGCACTTTTCCTGATGAGTATATTCATCGCGGGCTCCATGGATTCGTCTGTCCAATATCAGTTGTTTAATATATGTTAGTGAACTGAAAGATTGCATTTTTTAATTAAATGGGGTTATTTAATGGATTATTGAAAATTTTAAATCGATAAAAAACTATAATAAAAAAGGTATAGAAAATTATATCAATTAGAGGTTCATCGTCAATCAAACACATTATTCAGTAAAAAAAGAAACATTGAGTTCTTTATTTTGTGTCTAACATGAAAAATACTTGATTTTTTTATTTAGATTAAAAACAGGATTTCTAATGAAAGGAATTCTCCAGTACTTTAGAAGTTACTCTTGGGTTTCTAATTGGTTCAAAGGAGGTAGTTCAGGCTCATATCACCCTTTTAGGGGGGTTATTTTCTACAAGGGGACTATCAAAATGATTCAGGACATGGTTGTAAATCCTTCATAAATACCAATATGATAATGGACATTCATATGTATCATAGGTTCCACAAAAATGGTTCTATCTCTAGATATAAAAGGTTCTCGATATTTATTATAATTAGTAATTATACTTTGGTTCAAATCATCACAACTAGATGATTTTGAATTTTTCACCATCTAGGGAGATAATGGGTGTTGTGGATTTATGATTTTACCCTTGAGAGGGGATTCTTGTGTACCATGGTAAGGGAATAGAAACCCTCATAGATGGTTCAACATAATATGACACATTTCACTTATTAAGGGAATGTGATAAAGACCAATGTGGTTCTATTAAAGGTTGAGTGACCATGACCATGTGAAGTTCCTTTTAAAGGTGTGCATATATGACATAGTGAAGTTCCATTCATGGTCATTCATCATTGACCTATGATGTTTTGTTATTTGACATCACATAACTCAATTTAATATTTTAGTTAAAAATAATAATATCCTATATAGATAGGATCACATGATTTAAGGATGTTTGAATGGATTAATCTAGGTTGGTTAATGTCGTGAACCATGTATATATACTATGCAGTTTAAAGCCACTTATCTTGGAATGCTAGGAGACGTTTCCCATAAATTGTTTGTGTGGGTATTATAAATGATATTTAATTTTTATTTCATCAATTTTTTAGTTACTAAATTAGGGACTGTTTGGTTATGATGTAAGGGAATATGAATCATCAAGGAAAATGTTTCCATACTAGGGTTAAGCACCATTAATAAAAACGTATCATAAAATATATGGCCCATTAAAAATTAATTTAATGGAGGGATATTTTCCTGTGAGTATGAGTTGTGTTTTACCCATGGGTTACGCGAAATTTGAAAACTATTATACTTAAACCAAGTAGTTAGCTCATTTGGGTGGGTCCCACTAATGGATCATGAGGATGAGATTTTGAAATATGGAATGAATGGGGATTAAACCTATTAGTGGTCCCATATATGTGTATAATTCAAATTGATTAATTGTTATAAAAAGAAATAATATTATAATCCTAGTGTATATAGCCTCATGAGAAAGTGGTATATAATTATGCATGAGTTTTGTGATCTATTCATGGAATTAAAATGAATGTAAGCATCCCCAATGTCATTGATTTCATAGGTGAACCAAGAGTTGGTTGTATTAGGGAGTTCATATAAAATGATGCTAGTAATAATTCAATGGCCCACTCTTTAGACCAAATAATCCCATTGTGTGCTTTGTTTTATCAAACCTAGGATATGGGTAAGCTAAGATGGGAAGAATGATCCATTAAAAGTCTCACAATTATCGTCATGATATAGAAATTTATTATCAAGTTATTTCATGATCATTATTACATTGAGCGTCCAATCAGTTAGGGTGTATTTATTTAAAGGGTCTTTTTATAAAGGGAATAAAAAACCGGATTGGAGTATGCTGATGTACATATGATGACCATTAATTCTATTTTTTTATAAGAATCCTTTAAGGGTGTTGTAGATTTATGATTATACCCTTTATAGGGGATTCTTGTGTACCATATTAAAATATTATAAACCTTTATAGATGGGTTAACTTAATATGACACATTTAACTTATTAAAGGAATGCAACAGAGACCAATGTGGTTCTATTTAAGGTTGACTGACCATGACCAAGTGAAGTGACTATTAAAGGTGTTCATATGTGACCGAGTGAAGTTCCTTTCATGGTCATGCATCATTGAATTATGATGTTTTTAGATTTGACCTCAAATAACTCATTTTAATATTTTAGTTAAAAATAATAAAATCTTATATAGATCAGATCACATGATATAATGATGTTTGAAAGGATTAATCTATGCAGTTTAATGTTGTGCACTGTATATATATACTAAGCATATTAAAGCCAGTTATCTTGGAATACTAGGGGGAATATTCCCATAAATGTTTTGTGTGGGTATTATAAATAAACTTCAATTTTTAGTTCATCATTTTTATTATTAACTAAATAATGGAGTGTTTGGTTATGATGTAAGCGAATATGAATCTTCGAGGAAAATTTTTCTTACTAGTATTATGCAACGTTGATAAAAATGTGTCATAAAATATATGGCCTATTAAAGAATGAATTTAATAGAGGGATTTTTTCCTGTGAGTATGAGTTGAGGATTACCCATGGGTTGCATGAATTTTGAAAAATATTATGCTTACACCCAGTAGTTAGTTCATTTGGGTGGGTCCCACTAAGAAATCATGAGGATGAGATTTCTAAAGATAGAATGAATGGGGAATAAACCTAATAGTGGTCCCATATATGTGTATAATTCCAATTGATTAATGGTTATAAAATGAAATAAGATTATAATCCAAGTGTATATAGTCTCATGAGAAAGTGTTATCTAATTATGCATGAGTTTAGTGATCTATTCAAGGAATTAATATGAATGTAAGAATCCCCATGGTCATTGATTCAGTAGGTAAACCAAGAGTTTGGTTTTATTTTGGAGTAAATATAAAAGGATGCTAGTAATAATTCCATGTCCCACTGAGTGAAACAAATAATACCATTGTGCTCTTTGTTTTATCAATCTCTGGATATGGGTAAGCTAAGATGGGAAGCATGATCCATGAATATTCTCACAGTTATCCTCATGATATAGACCATCATTATCCAGTATTTTAATGATCATTATTACATTAATGGTCATATCAGTTAGGGTTTATTTATTTAAATGGGCATTTTATAAAGGGCATAAAAAACCAGATGGGAGTATGATGATGTACATATAATGACCATGAATTCTATTGTTTTTATATTAATCCTTAATGGAGGGATATTTTCAGTAACAATTTCTTTTTCATGATTCTCTCATCTAGGTCAAAATTTGATATCTCTTTAATGTCATTACTTGAATTTTTTTGGGAGTTAAATGATAACAGCCACCGTCATTGAGTTTATAATACAATCAACTAATTTTTAATAAATTTATCAAAAAAAATCAAAGTAATTTTCATTCTTTGATTTTTAGATCATGAAAAGTGATTTTTTGTTTGTTTATCATTTGGCTGGTGGAGAAGAAAAATGAAATAATTTGATAAATATGAATAAATTGAATCCCAATAATAAGAGTAATTTTTGAAAATATTTTTGGACATATATTTTACATAGACTATTAAAATGAATATAAAATGGGAACAAATTTTCATTATGTAACAGTAGGAAATTTTTATTTGTTTTTGTGAAGATAATTTCATTAGATATACATTGTACATATCCACTTTTATTATTGATAATAGAAGTAAAGTTGATTGATTCCATAATATCTTAAATTCAGTTATTCTAAATTAAATAGTGATAACATATTTTGGTATTTATATATATATTGTTGATTTTTTATTAAGGAAGAAATTAAAATGGGATAATCTCATTATAGACATTTATTTTTGTATTAGAAAAAGAAAGCAGAATTTTATAATAGTTCTAGGAAAAAACACATTGATGAATGAATATTTAACAACCTACGTGATGAAATTGTTTCTAATAAACACCCAATAAATTTTAAAATAGGAATGGAAAAACATTTCATGTGTAAAATAAGGCAATAAAAACACATATTGTTGAATAGTTATAATGATTCCAATTAACACAGTGTAGAAGAAGAATTCCCCACCTTATTAACCATCAATAATATAATATTTCTTTTGTATATAGTTTGGGAATTATTAGAATTATTACACTAAACCATGTTATAATTTGGAAAAACAACATCTGTAACCTCTAAAACCTAGTGAGCAAGGAATAAATTTTGAAATTTGTTCCATAAAAATTGACCATGAAGAATAAATTGTGAAAGATACACTTTTTTTCCACTAAATAGTTGATAACATTTTATTTGATTTTGGTTCAATATATTCAACCATATCTTTTATCATTTTTATGATTCTTAATTCTCCAAAAAAAATATTGGGTATTTATAAATCAGTGAAAATGATATGTGATGCGATGATTTCATATCAAGTATATAAATCATTCCAAATTGACATTTATGGGAAGATAATTCCAATAGATATAGTCATTCTTACAAATATATATTTTTATTCTATTTTGGGTATGGATCATATCATAATCAATAAATTATAAATTTCTAGGATAAAGAAATAAAATTTCATATCTAAAATTATACTATGATCTTATATCAATTCAAGAATGATTATGAATTCAAAATTGAAGATAATTAATTTATATAGGTATTAATAACTAATAATATGGGATATTTGGCTGAAATGGTTTAGGATAAACATAATATTTATGATATTATAATATTTTGAAATATGTTAATGCATTAATTAACAAATTTTTTATTCATTAAACATATAATGAGGTTGAGTTTATAATTGAAATAATTCAATGTGTTTTGCCTATATTGAAGAGTTATTATAGAATGGACCCTATATAATTGTAAGAGTTGAATAAGAATCTATAAATGAATTTGAACATGGGTTTTATAATATCAATGTCATCATTATGTGGGGGAATTAATACTCATTTCTACAAACAATTATGTGTACGTCCTTCATTGAATTGATAATATATATTTTTTGAAATATATTAATAAATAAAAAAGTACAATATATCATGTGTTGATGAATTTTTTGGTCAGATTAATGTTGATTAGTTCTTATCAAAGGTGGATCCTAGACCATAATATAATTCAATAAGGGTGAAAAGGGATGATATAACAATGAAAAAATTTCATAAAAGATTCATAAAATATGAATTCATAGTATTCAATTTCATACTATCAAATTCCACAACTATATTCATATATTTAATGAACTTAATATTTATTTATTACTTAGATACTTTTTTAGTAGTGTTTATTGATTATATTTTCATATATTCAATGAGAAAAGAAAAAATAAAAACTGTGTATAGATTTTAGTGTATACCTTGAGAAATATTTTTTTACTTATATTAGCATGTTATAATTTGGTCCACAAAAATTATCATTTTTATGTCATGTAATAAATATATAGGGAATATCCATAGGTCCTTCAAATAAAAAAATGATTGAAGAATGAATCATACCAAGAAATATAATGGATATTTTTAGTTTCCATAGATTGTATTCATACTAATTTTTTTGACATATTTATCAAGATTATAAAATATAATAACCAAGTTTACTCATTGGGGATAATTTTTATATGGATAAAATAATCTAATAATAGTTTTATGGTGCTTAATAATATGTTGGTCGTTACACATGTAATGTCACTACCATATAAAGAAGAAGGGTTTGTGATATACAATGATGTTTTCAAGAAGGATTTATGTTATTTTCCTATTCAAAATTTTTAGGTGATAGTTCATACCTAATTTCAGTTAAGTATCCAGGATAAAAAATTACCTTACAAGAGATTTGTAGTTAACAATGGGGATTTTTTCCTTAATATTTTAGTGGAATTATATTTATAAATAAATGTGTGATATATGTATCTATGCTTATCAGAAGTGCTTAAAGTATGTACTCACATATAATGAGGTGAACATTTGATAAAGGTGATGGTTAGAGTTGATCTTGGATTATAGATTCTTAATGAATTACCTTTCATGGAATGAATCAAATAGTTAATGAATTTTGGTTAAATGATTATGAAAACATATCTATAAGAAATATTTAAAGAGACCAAATCTTCCTTGCTACGAAAAAAATAAAAATTAAAATAATAAGGGAGGGGATGAAATCCTATCATGCCCAAATTATTTCTTAACCATTCCTCTATTTGAAGTTCATGGGGGAACAATATGATTATATGAAAAAATATAGAGGGTGGGAAATATTATTGAGTTGAAACATGCAAAATATATGGATATATGATTTAAACATGATTTTATATCATAATATTTCAAGATGTTCTGAAGTATATTTTGAATGATTCACATTATTCATTTTTATCTATTCACACATGAAGAGAAAAAGTGTGTAATAATATCTAACAGAACATTTTTTAGAATTCCATGAATTAGTAAAATGATTAGAACTGATCATGATGCTTGGATTTATAGTAATTTAAAGATGAATATATAATGATTTAGTTTATTATATAAGCACAAACCATACCCATATAGAAGTGATAGAAGATAACTATGGATTTTTTCTTTTATATTCCCAATATCTATAATGGAAAAAATTCCATTAATGTTGTAGTTTATAGACATATAAAATTACAACAACTCAATTTTATTAGATAAAATTTCTAAATCAATAAAAATTCCATGATATATAAAAGTAGGTGTAAAGGTTTCATATAGTATACATTATATTTTATACAATATATATCTATGTTTTAAATCAAATTTCCAAATAATTTTTCTTTACGCATTGGATATATAAAAAAACATTACACTTTTTATCATACTTAAAAACATTTTCAATATTAAAATACCATTCAAAATTTTGAAGATATATCGATATCATACTCCATGGATTATATAATATTATGAGATCAGCCTATTTTTATGGTTATGTTCCCATATAAAAATAAATTCCACAAAAGCATTCAAATGGATCTATATAAATAATTATATAGCAAGACATATAGAACTATAACATGTAGGGATAAAGATAGGGAGTGGAAGCTATCGGTAATGAATTATAATTAATAATTGATAAATTCCATTCTAATAATTTAGTTATATTTATGGAATCACAAAGTTGATAAAAGAATAATATTTATATTAATGGGTGATATCTATGGTTTAATGTTGGGGAAAATTATCCCTTCAAATATCAACATGGAAGAGCGCCATGAAATTTAGTAAAGAGATAAATTTTCGCTCTAGATACATAGACCACATTATGATTATTAATTTTATAGGAACAATATCTTATAAATTTGTTCTTATACAAAATTTTCCTAGGTAAAAATTGATACATTTATGAATTTTTTTAAAGTTATATACCAGATCCATCACATGTAATGATATAAGATCTTATGTAATCGTAACATGCCATCTTTTATGTAAAATATATAGTTGATGTCTTTGTTCATAGAGATAAAGTGAATAAAAACAATATAACTCACATGGTAAAAGTTTTATTGTGAAATCATAAGTTATAGGATGTGGAATGAGTACCCACATATGAAATGAGAAAAAAATTACATTATTTGTTTTAATATTGGTAATAAGATTTTTAGGTTCAAAATTTTTAATCGTGAAGAGTGAAACGCCCCATATTTTTTTTTATAAATTTTCATTTATCATCTTAAGTTTGTTTAATAATTTTGTTAAGATACAATACCACGTTAAAATAAATATTCTTTAATTTATTTATGATTGAATTTTAAAATACAATAATAACAAACAATACAATACATGAAATATATTTGGAACATAATCATGAAATTATAAGTTAAATATATCCATAGGTATTTATTGATATTGTATATTTTTAGTATTCTTGATTGTGGTACCCATGAATATCATACTACTGAGTATAACTATTGAATCAATGAAAAAACACAATAGTATATAAATTTAAGAAACAATATAGGATAAATCATTTTAGTGGATTGTGTAAGTTAATATATTGTAATTTCATTGTGTAATATTAGGGTTATATGACTATTATAAAATATTTGTTAAAATATTGTCTACAAATAGATTACAAATTTTCAATTTAGAGAATGTGTTAGAATCAATAGCATTTTACCATGACTAAGACCAAGTTAAAAGTCTAAAAGTACACCATTACAGAAATAATAGATAGGATAAGATCAGTTAAATAGAGGTTACTACAATATCCATGCTATAAGGATCACCACACTTGACTATTACAATTTATTATTTCTCCCTTAGTGATTATTCAAATGTATTGGGTGGGTTTTTATGTATATATTAGGAATTATCAATTTGTAATTATTTATGTGATAAATAAACATTTTATGGATAACTATATTTTATTATAAATAATATTTTGAATATAATTCGAAAAATATAATACATTAATAATCATTGAATATTTATATATAAATAATAATTAATATAAATTGATCAATTAATTAAGGAAATAATGTAATAAAATATATAATCATTCACTATAAAAGAAACATTTTTTATTTAAATATAATATTTCTCATATTTTTAATTATAATTAAATAACGTTAAATTCATATTTTAAATAAAATTCTTAAATTATCTAATAGGATCAATATAATTTTTTTTAAACATATGTTACTCAAGTAAAAAATGAGTTGTAACGGTAAAGGGTAAATTGTGATAAAAAATGAAAATAATGCGTAATGATGTAAGATATGTCGAAATAATATAACATAAATGTTTTGATGTTCTAATTAATGATTATTATCATTATTTTCTATTTTGGATATTCATATGTTGGTAAATTTCATTTTTCATCCATTAATGATTGGTTAATTTTAAATATGCCTCTAAAACTCATTTGTACAAGGAACCCTCCTCCACTGACTCCAATACATACCTATTATTTGTTTTAATAATTAATAACTAGCTAAATCCATTCTCTAATGATCATTTCGCACAATTGGAGGTCTCTGATCATAAGAAGGTGTCGAAAATAATTTATTCAAAGAAAGTTGTTAAGGGAATTTTTAACTAATCAACCAAAGTATTATCTTCACTTTAATAAATTCCATAATCTTCATTATACACCTCTTATTGAATATTATTTTAAACTATAATCATATTTACTATAAAACATTTTTCATTATAAAATATATTATGATAATACAATAATATATTCTTACTCTTTCATTCATTAGAACATTTCCTTGTTTTGGTTAGTTCAACTACCATAAAGAATTATGTCATACTATTTTCTTCATACATGATTCTCATCACCAAAATATAGGTAATTAATGGTATTAAAGATTTATTTATGTTATTTTTTTTCATTTTTAGGTTAATTTATAATAAATTTATTCATTATTGATGTACCGCTTTTTTGTTAATTAAATAATCATAATCTAGGGAATTAATAGTTATTCATTAATAATCATACATTTACTTATCAAGGAATGAAATAGTACATTATGTTACCATTAAAAAAATATCAATTCTAGTAACTTTACCACGTTGAAGATGGTAATATTATGGAAATTTAAAAAATACTAACAGTACTATGCCGATGAATTCATAAAACAAATGGAACAATAACACCCAAAGGAAAATATTTACTATGAATGTTTAATAAATATGTAATAAACAAAAGAGAGATATTAAGTATAATAAATTTAAATATCTTTATGATATAAATTAATAATAAGCCATTGATGATTATATATGAATTTAGTGAACATTCTTGAATGTTGGAATTGAGGTCAAGATAATTTTTGACAAATTTTTGCTCTGCTTTGTTTTTCAATTTCATATTTAACATAATGATGGGTATGCTGATTCGCATGGAATATATAATATATGATTTCTTTTTATTATATAGTTATTTTAACATTTTTCTTATAATTATCTTTTTCAGTGACCCTTGCCTTATAAAATACCATTTTATAAGGAGAATTGTTCTTTTCATTATTTTTGGAATGTTGTCTCCCATAACCATAATATTTCTGACCAAAAAACATTATTTTGGTTATTTTTATCTTAATTAGATATTTTATTTTATAACTCTCATATTTATCTATAATTATATTTATAATAAAATTTAATATTCTTTTCATCAATGTCGGATACATTAATCCATCAAAAAAAGAAAAAAATGATTCTCTTTCAACATCAGTACAATTTTATATCATTATCTCTAGATGATTTCTATATTTTTCACTATTTATTTTCAAATTTCCATTATTAGGATATTTAATTATTAAAATGAAAATTTATAAACTATTTGTTCCTCCTTTTGGAAAATAAAATTTGAATGTGATTTAAATCATTTTTTTCATAACAACATTAGCAAAATCCAGAGAAGACTATTTTCACAGTTTCTCTTTATTTTCCTATATTTTTTTTGCAGACCGGTCATATTTATATTATCCTCCAAACATAATTTTATAAATTCTCTTATTAAATTACAATTTTGGTTGATTATATTTTGGTATCATAGTATAAAATTTATAGCCATTTCTTATCTGATATGACAAGAAAATTTATTATAGAACATTTTATTTCCAGAGGTTATTCATGATATGTTTTCTGTAGATTTATGGGTTTCTATATAGAATAAATATTTATGGATATATCATTGTGTTAATATAATTTATTAAAATATATGTACCTATAATTCAATGGTAAGAGATTATATAAAATGATATCATATAAGGGTTGACATGAGAGGTTATCACAGTCTATAATATTATGAGACTTATTTTTTTATTATGTTTTTATGATCTTAGTAATGATCCATGATATGTGTTATGATTTTATTTACCTATACATACACCATATTCATATTTCAGGTAACCATAATTTAGGATTATTAAATCATAATTCTTATTCCATGGTATATGTTATTATATAAGGATTACAATTATATGGATTTTAACATCCTTGAATCAATATTTTAAATCCCTTGAATATTTTTTTAGATTAAGAATACCGTTTTATGTGGTGATTAGATTTCAATTTGATTGTTCTACAAGAATGTGATTATTAAAATTATATTGTGATGAGGATTTCATCCATGATAAAATATCACATAGGGGTGAATACTGTTTTGTCCAATTAGTTTTATCATATGCTGGGGAATTGTGTTTTGATTGTAGGTTTTCATAAGAGATTTTTTTTTTATGGTCGATAATGGATCATGAAGATTATCATATGATTACAAAAGGATTATGGATTTTACCATGACACATTATGGGACAATATATTGGGTTTTGATAAAAATTAATTTATAAGAGCAGATTAATTATTTCTATGAGTTATAAATTGTTTTTATAATGTTTTCTTTTTTTCAGAGCATAGATTAAACTTTGGTTATTATGATTTGATTGAAACTATTGTGTCTTGGTTTTCATCTTGATTTAATGAACAAATCCAAAACCATTATGATTAAATAATAATTGGGTTGGATTAATATTTCATTAATAATAGTGGTTAAACCCTCCCCCACCCTTGAATTATTATTTCCACTCTCAACCTCTAAACCTTTAGTGGTGGTTTTTTGGATCTGTAATGATATTTAGGGATCCTTCAGTCCAATATGACAATGTTGTGATCCATTCGTGGGTCTAATATCTGTATTATTGTATCATAAATTAATGATATATTTGGTAGGAAAATATTATTATTACATGATTTATAATCTCATGATATAATTGTGAATATATATACTGTTGTTTATCTATTTTCTTGTGATGTCACTCTTATGAGCTCTATTTGATATCTAGGATATTTTCCTCTTTTTCATGAAACACATCCTATTCATTCCCATTTTTGATACCACATTACCCAAATATTCTCTTTAATTCCCCCATTATTATCATATTTTAATACAAAATAAGACACAATCCTTTACAATTGAAGAGAATGACATTGGTGCATCACATTAGATCCATGAAATATAAGTGATATCACTGAATGTAAAAAAAGTATGTTTGTGTTGTATAGGGTCACACGACATTATGAAAAGGTATTTCACACTATAAAATAGGGTATCATGAATATTCCCATATCCCTTATGAGAGGAACATGTTTTAACCCTCCATGATTTACCTTAATAGGCCCTTTTCTATTGTAAAGTATGATTAAAAAAAGAATTTACGATGAACGGAGTGTAGTTGATCTTATATAGATCCCATATGTTTCAAATTAATATGATGTAATGTGTACCTTAATATATAGGTTCAAGCTTCAAAATGAAGGAAATATTTATGACATGAAATTGTGGATTATAACCTTGATAGGATGATAGTATCTTCCAACTATGATGTGAGGATTTTCATTATGGTGTGAATCCAGTGTGTTTGGTGTTGTGTCATGGTAATAAATATCATGACATGATTATTTTGAATCAATGAGAGAAATTGCCTAAAAAATTCCATTATGGAAATTTAATTATCTTTTCATTTATATTTTTTATTATGATATATACTATTATGTATTTTTTCAATATGGAGAGTGATTTTATGATAAATTATACCACTTGGGGCTCTGTATATATTTTTTTGTGTGAGTCTTGGATTTATCTCTATAGGGTCAAAATGTAGGATCCTATATGATAAGTAGATCATTCCTATTGTTTGGTAGTCCGCATTTTCATATTAATGATAGTGTGTGGATCTACCATAGGTTTTATATATCAATACTCCCCCACACAAATGTATGTAGGTCATATTAAATTTGCGATTGGAGTTTATACTCCCTTTCACTATGAATGTCATGTTTCCCCCATAAGGTTAGTCTAGTCAAGAACTCCACCGATTGAAGTTCCATCTATCATCAAGGTGTGGTCCATATATTTATATATTTATTTACTCCCCCATTTGATAAACATTTTCAATGGGGAGTGGATTTCTATCTATGGTTTAGTCCTTCCACAAATAGTACTTATCTTTGTAAGGTATAGGTCATCCACCATAGTTGGGAGTTTACATGTGATTTAATTTACTAGGTATCTTGGAATATTTGACTGTTTAGGGTGTTTTATTTATTTTATTATCAGGTTTTTAGTGTTTTAGAATCATATTGTTTGGTTTTATAACATGATATAATATCTCAGGGTTTTATTTGTTTTTCTATCAGATGTGGGTTATCTTCTATCCTAGTGGTTCTGGGAAAACTAAATTCTTCATTCATTCTTATACGATATTTATAAAATCATATTAGGTATATATATACTCACCCTTTAACGATATTTCTACCCATATATGTCACATATAATATTGATGATTTATATTTTAGTGGTGAAATTTTTTAACATTTTGTTAGTAGAGGTGGAGATTGGTTGTTCTCAAAGGTGACAGTAGTAGATAAACATGAAGTCTAGTGATAGTTCATTGTTGAGATATCTTTACCTATGTTACCTTTATCTATTTACAATATTTATTATTAGGTTTCTATTATTTATCCACTTATTTGTGTTTTACTCACTTGTTACTCTTTTTTGGATCTTAGTGTTGGTTATATGCATTTAAATATATAATAGTTAGATATTATATGACATTTAATTTTTATTATCTTGTATTGATGTTGGTGGTTATGTAAAAATAGGTTTTGACAAGGAATGAAATATATTTTTATTTTCCTACATCGTTATAGTCATAAGTCTATTTATAGTTGAAGGTAGGAATGGAGTGGAACATTGGGCTTAGTATAGATCCATATAGGGCCTCATTGGGTATGGTTACAATAAATTGTTACCAGAGTGTGCATATATTATATTTTTAGATTAATGATTGGTGCCTATAGGGTTGGTTTGGGAACCTAATAAAATAGTGGTAAGGGGTTTTGAGTTCATCTTTCAGGCCATGAATCCTTGTTTTGATGTAGTAGACAACATATCGGTTCACCAAAACATTATTTGTCTTGTTATATATTATGAACCTTAAGAAAATGGTTATATGAAACTAGTAAATGATACATATATCCTATACGATATAATCAACCATACTTTAAATAAAATGATATTACATCAAAATTTAATTATATTTAATACAACAAATAACAAATCAATGATAGTACTATATAGGTATTGTGTCTTTAGAAACACGAAACCTAAAGAAATGGTTCATAAAAAATCTACATTGTCTCCTGATTATTTTTTCATAACAAGAATCCTTTTTGAGATAACATACTTAATACCCTTATTCGTGACCTGGGGAAAAGAAAACCATGAAAGGGTGAGATAAAAAACTTAGTAATGGTAAATAATGTAAATATCAATCATATCATAATCATAAAACATATGAACATAACATTTGGAGGTCTTATGCTACATATTAAAAATCATGATATCATGTCATGGGAAAAAAGTCCATAAGAATTAATTTAAATAATCCCAAAAGTCATCACATAATGCATGGAGTTTTGTGGAATACACATAAGCATATAATATCATTTCATATTTGTCAAGGGTCATTGCCAAGACCATCATCGCAGAAAAAGTCCATTATTGAACTGGGTTTACATATCATTCTAGCCTTGTATTACTAAACCAGGTTTACTTTAGATTATAGTCATGTATATCTCATGGGATATAAATCTTTACCCAATGCGTTGGAGGGACATATAGGTCCCACCAATCATATAATTAAAACTATACATATTTTTTCATCAAATATATAAATCTGTCATCATAGAATAACCCAAGGAATTAAATTGGTTTCTTAAACAACATTCCATTAGAATCCATATAAAAAGAAATTATTTCATAAATATCATTACATAAAAAGCCAAATAAAACCAGAGTAATAATAGGGAAGTAATCCTTACCCAATTTAATGAATTTCAACATAGAAGGAAATTAATTTTGATAAAACACTTGACAATGATTCTTGACGAAAATATGATTTCTTCTTCAAAAACATTTAATTGTCTCAAAATGATGTGAAATTTTAAATGAATTGAATTTAATTAAAAATAACCTTTAAATCAGGTAGAGGAATATTCATGGAAATAATGTGTTATGAAGATATAACAATCTATTAATTCTATATAAGTTAAAAAACATTTTCATCATACTTTTTTGGAAAAGATTAAAAAACACCTAAAACCGAAAATGAAATAATATTCCTTTCATAAAATTTAATAAAAATTCAATAATGTGCAAAATTGATTTAAAAAAGAAACATGGATGTGGATGATAAATATTCCCCAGTAAATAAATATTTATAAACAATCTCATATAATAATGAGATTGAAAAAATATCGCTTACCTTATGTTTGATATCCTTTGTATGTATCCAAGCCTCATGTATAATGATTTAATTAATATTATTGACATATTCTATAATCATATTAATTTATATGATATCATATATGATTATATTATTATCCATTTTAGTAACATTTCCTTATCACTCGTTATTCTGATATTAACTTCTTTATGTTCTTATGAATGTTTTGTCAGATAAGTTCATGTTACAATTGTTAGTTTATAGTTATATCATTTACTGAATGATATTATAAAAATATATATCATTTTATTCATGTATACTATCATTCTCTAATGAAGATCATGTAGAATTAATCCCATCGCATCGTCGATACGATAGGTTGTATGTACACATGAGGGACGATATCATTACCATAATTAGTGAATGGTATTGAATATTATGTAGTATAATATTTAATAATAATTATAATGATATAATAATAATATATATTTTTTATTTCCATAATTATACCCATCTATGTATGGTGGTTGTGAAAAATAGATTACACCATGGCGTGGAGATGGTAAGCCGTATGTTTGAACACTTGGTGATTTTCATTATTTGTATGATAGATATAAGGTTTAATATAGTTGATTCTTAATTATAATAACATATAATTATATTAGTGAATCTCTGTTAATTATGTTTAATGAAAAAACAAATTAATAGGAAGTATAAGAAGAAGGATGTTTGAAAGAATGGGTAGGAGAGATTACCTCTTTCTAGACATGCATTCTCTAAATCTCTTCTTAGAGCACTAGAGTTGGTCCATGAAGATGTAAATAACCTTTATAATGTAAATAGATAAGATTATAAGGAAAACATTTAAGTGATGTTCTATATTGAAGGCTCAAAGTGATGTTAATAGGTGAAGTTGGAGGTGCCCTTTTATAATTCCGGCGAGTGGCACTTTTAAAACTCCATAAATAATAATTTATAATAATATAAACCCCTACACAAAAACCAGTAAAATGTAACAACTTATTAGATTATAATATATAGGTTTGTAATATCATCTACAAAGAAGTTTTGGGAAATCATTTTTATAAATTTAATATATATTTTATTAATTAACACTTAGTTATTCTTTTTTAATTTTAACTGGGGTAATAAATAATTCACCATTAAAATGGTGAAGTATTTAGTTATTTGATGTAAAATAGACCATAAATAAATATATCAAATAATTTTATACCATTTAATAATTATTATTTATTATTTAAAATGTTTTATGGTTTTTAAATAATTTAATAAAATGTTATTTCAATAAACAATCTATAGTATCAATTTTGACACTATTCAATTCATTGATTTTTTTTAAAATTACTATGACATGATAACTTTGAACAAACTATTTTATCAGATTAATAGGTAGTAAAAGTCATCTATAAATTTTATTAGACAAGTTAATTATCATAGATATATTTACTTTAATATTTTTAATATCATTTATATGATATTTCTCTTAATAAAATAATTACTACAACAGTTTTGTCTAATCAATTAATATACCTATTTGTTAAATAAAAATTATAAGTAAAATATTAAGATGAATATAAAAATACTATATTAACAAAACAAAATTTTTTGAATATATCTTCTTTAAAATGAAATATTTAAAATGTTAAACTGGTTTAATTGTGATGGTGAGAACTTTAACACGACATTAAATAAAATAATATAAGACTCCTAATCCCTTATATAAGGCTCAAAATGGTCCATAACCAGAACATTGGATGATTATGGTCCATATATACTCTTACAATAATATTTCATCAATTTATTGGTTATTTTAATGGGGATTATTATTTTAATAAAAAAATATTTTTGATTTTTCATCAATTAAATAATACCAACATCATTAAATTATAAGTTATTAAGGTAATTATTATTTACCTAAAAATAAAATAAATTACCATGACCATGTGAAATATTTTATATTTAAAAAATTATTTAAAATCAAAATTATATTAATAATTACCTTATATTAAAAATAATTTAGTTATTAAATGTTCAATGGGACATATTTAACTTTTCTTTAAATTTAACAAATTAAATGACCTAATCTCTTCCAAGTGGTTTTAAATGGGTAAAATTTCAATAGAAGAATGCTTTTCGTAAAAACACACTCATACAATGATGTTAAGAAATGTTTCAGGGTAATTTTATAATAGTATTATTACCCTTAATCGCCCGGTTTACCCATTTATCGTATTAATAATAATTATCAAATTTATTATTCATAATTCCCAAAAATAAAATAATTATATTTAAATAATTGAAAACTACTAATTCCAAATATGGGGTCCAGTTTTCAAAATTAAAAACAACGAAGTTTCAATAATTAATTTAAAATTCATCTCATTGTCCCAAATAGAGAACATGTTTTAAATGCTAAAACATTACAAATGATTGAAATGTTTTTAGATCTAAATTAAAATTAAATTTAATGCTAATAACCTAAATTAAATTAAATGATTAAAATAAATTCTATTTATACTTTAAAAACTATTATTTTAATAATTTAACCATATAAATTATTTCAACGAAAAAAGTATTTTTCATAACATTTAGTTTATTTTTACTATTCATAAAATCATGAAATTTATCAGAAAAATAACAAAAATTAATCTAAAGTAAAATCTTATACCCCTATTCAAAATAAAACTTTTATAATTTCATATAAAAATTATTAAGGTGTCAAAATATTAATTTAAAAGGGGTTCTCCATTCAAAGGTGTAAAATTTCCATTAAGCAATTAGGTTTATATACATCATATAGGGTTTATTGATACCCTATGACTAAAGCATCCATTTGATGAATATAAAAAATATTTTGTTAAGTATATGACATATATAGGTCATTATATTCACATCCAATAGTAATTCACTCAAAAAATAAAATTATATAATGGATTTCCATTTTTATGAATAATTGGTAGGGATTGAAATACCAAGGCATTTTCATAAGTAAGTTATACTAATTTTATGGCTATATTGGTAATTTTATACTAAAGATATCTTGTGGTTCATTTAAACTCACTATTATATACAATGAAATCTATTGAATACTTAAAATTATTTAATGAAAATGTTTCATTAAAAATTTTGGTGTTACATTTTACCCCCCTTAAACTAAATATCACCCTAGAAATTAGTCAATTGGAAACAAATAGAAAAGGATACCTCTCATTCATCATATCCTTATGTTTTTATGTCGATTCTTTATGAAACTTTAACCAAACGAGTGATATTGTTTTTATAACTTTTCCATTATGATCCAAAACCTATATAGGTTATTTTTTATAAGAAATATCTTTCTCTAATATAATGACATATATGATTAGTACATGGGAAGTATTAGTTATGTACTTTTTTTGGAGAGACAAATGAAACACATCATGAACTTGAGGGAGATTCTGTGGATGTGCAAATTGGCAAGCGACCTTCCCAACAAGATCCATAATTTCAAAATGACTGATATACCTAGGGCTCAACTTTCCCTTCTTTATAAATCTCATTACTCAATTATAGGGAGATGTTCATTGAAGCACCTTATCACCCACATAAAGTTATAGGTCTTTTTTCGTTTTCAGCATAAAGTTTTTGCCTACTCTGATATTCTATTCTATGTTATTGAATAAATCTAACATTTTCTGCAACTTCGTCAACATGATCAGGTCATAGTATCTTTATTTTTCAAACTTCATCCCCAAAAGCGTGTGTTATTCACTTCATTACATATAAGATTTCATAAGGAGCCATATTAATGCAAGAGTGAAATCTATTGTTGTAGGAAAATTCCACCAAAGGTAGGTGTTGATCCCAACCACCTTAGAAATCCATAGAAAATGTTCTCAACATATCTTCCAGTGTCCAAATTTTCCTATCAGACTAACCATCTATATGAGGATGATATGAAGTGCTGAAACTTGACTCTATATCTAGTGCGTGTTGAAGACTTCTCAAGAACATCGAGGTAAAACATAGATCCTGATCAGATATATATGAATGTGATATTTCATGCAATCTTACCACTACACTTTTAGATATCTTGGGAGGATAATCAATAGATAAATCCTATAAAATAGCAATTTAGTGTGATTAATTCATAAGATGATCAACTATAACCCAGATAACATTATTTCCTTTGTATGTGTTAGGAAGTCAGATGAAAATGTCTGTATTGGTTTTTCCCATTTCCATTCCGATATGGGTAATGGTTGTAACATCCTTCTAGGATTTTGTCCCTTAGACTTCCTTTCCTAACAAACCAATCATTTAGATACATATTCAGCAACATCTCTTTTCATTCTATCATACCAAAAATACTATTTCAAGTCCATGTACATCATTTTTCTTCCAAGGGAATTGAGAATGACGAACTTTGAGCCTTATCCAATATATCCTTCTATAAATATGATATGGGAGGAATACAAACTCGACACTTGAACCTTATTATTCCTTTATAATTAAGGTTGAATTCAAGAACATTTCTCACCTTATTTTATTGCTCTAAATCTTTCTTATGTGACTCCTTAATCTTCACATATATATATTGTTGAACATTCATTTGAGAAAGATAACATTTCTCCCCTTCCATTAAGATTTGAAGATATATCATTTTCAAATCCATAAATATTTGATCTTTTCTGATCCTCATCAGAGAAAAGATATCAGGGATTATCGACTCAATACTTTTTCCACCGTTTTCATTTTACTAGGGTGGAAGTTTATTATGTAGCCGTAATATTTAATTAACTCCAACCATATTCTTTGTTTATTATCCATATCAATTTTTGTGAAAATATACATTAAAATTTTATAATCATTATAAATGTTACACCTTTCACCATAAAGATAATTCCTCTATATCTTTAATGTAAATATTACCAAAGAATAATCCTAATCATGAGTTGGTTAATTTTTCTCATGGATTTTGAACTATCATGAGTTATAAGCCATCACAATATTATTTTTCATGGGAACACATACCAAACCCTTATTTGAATAATCAATATAGATCACAAATAATTGTCCACTACAAATCAATTTGAGAAAAGATGCATTCGTTGAACTTCTTTTTAGGTCTGAGAAAATATCTTCACATTTCTCAATCTATACAAACTTAACTTCTTTTTGAATCAACATGGTGAGTGGATTAGATAATCGTGAAAAATATTTTACAAAACGTTGATAATATCTAGACAAACCAAGAAAAATTATGAAATTAATTACCATTTTGGTCTCCACCAATATTCCAAAACATCTATTTTTTGATGGATCCATAGATATACCATCTATTGAGATTATGTGACCCAAAAATGTATCTTCTTAAAGAGAAAATTCAAATTTGGTAAATTTTTCTTAAATCTTATCCTTTATTAGGGTAATTAGTAAAATTATCAAGTGGTCTTCATGTTCATTATTTCTCTACCAATATACAAGAATATCATCAATAAATACTACCACATAATGATCAAGATAGTCTCTAAAGACTCTATTAATTAGATCCATGAGGATAATGGGAGAATTAGTAAGACTAATATCCATCACAATAAATTAATAGTGTCAATACCTTTTATAAAATGTTTTCTTTGGTATATCTTCCTTATTAACCCTTAATTGATGATATCCTAAATGAAGATCAATCATGGAATGTATTGACTCGGCATAGTTGGTCAAATAATTCATCAATATGTGGAAGATGATATTTGTTCTCGATAGTGATCTTGTTATGATCGTGATAATTAATGCAGATTCTCATTGATCTATCTTTCTTCATAACAAGTTGAATAGGTGCTCCCTAATGTGACTCACTAGGGAATATGAATCCCTTATCAATATTCTATTGGAGTTTCTTCTTCAATTCCAACAACTCAATTGGGTGTATTCTATAAGGTGTCTTAGAAATAGGCATATCACTCTATATGAGTTATTTTAAAAACTCAAATTCAAAATTTGGTGGAAGACCTAAGAAATATTCCATGAGGAATTCATCTAAATTATATACAATGAGTTTATTCCAAATTGTGAGTTTCTACCCAACAATTTGAGAAATTCAACCTTCATTTATAGAGATTAAGACCCAAAAAATTGAATAAATTTATACTGGATGGTTATATTAATCCTTGCATTGATATATGATTATAAAATGATCTGGAATATGAAATGTGACATCCGTACCATGGAAATTTATATGTTCCCCAGAGATAGAAATCCAATCCATAAAAATAATCACATAAAATACAACTATAGGAAGGATCCCAAAACTAACAAGAATTATATTCCCACAAACATCAGCTAATAAAGAGTTATAAAGTTCTAATGTGATCATTGTTCCATTAGGAGTAGTCACAGATAAATCAAAATCTATTTATTAAGGTAATATAGTGATACCATTAGAAAATTCTTTAGGAATAAAAGAGTAGGTGGATCCATAATCAATTAAACATTTCCTACTTTAGGGTGGATGGTAAGGGTAACTTTTGCCACTTCATTATCATACCCCACATCGCCAATATTAATTTTATGTGGCCTTCCATTGTCTATGGACTTATGATTTTTCTTATACCGATCATCATTAATAACCCTTGTATTAGGGTATTTATTTTCATAATTCCCCATTTCCTTGAACATGTACCATTGATGTGTAGGATATGATTTTTGTGTAGCCTTTTCTCTACTCAAGTCATTAGAAATAATTATAACATAAAATTGGTATTAAACTATTTAATGACATTCTTTTACACAAATAAAACATAAACTAGTCCATTTAATAAAATTTACTTCATGTTTCTTTCCACACATTGAGCATAAGGGAAAACTCATCTTCTTTTCAATGTGGTATTTATATTTTTATTTGTATTCCATATTTCTATTCTTATCAAACCCATAGGACAGATGGGTTTCTCCAATATTCATCTCAAACATGAGCGCTTGTCAAATGATTTCATTTTAGATATTAATGTCTGTTATGGATAATCCCATTGGAGACTTGGTTTTAATCTACTAAGGAATCAATAAATTTTACTTTATGGTTGAATAATAGTTCCAGAATCATACCTTTCAAGTCTGGTAAAATTTTATTCATAGGTACCAATGGATTTATCATCCTTTTTCATAGGTTCAAGGAACATTTTCTCTATATTTTTTCAAAGAATATGATGAATGTACTTATAAAAAAATATGTTCTTGAACTCTTCCTATTCCATGGAGTCTATTTCATCTATTTTCATGAAATTATTGATTATATTCCACCATTTATCAGCTTCACCATTCAAATTATAGACTCAAAATATTGATTTTCCTAGTTTAGAAGATAAGAGAATTAAAAATATCGTTTCATTGGTACTAATTCAATATTCAGCAACTAATGGATTAGAAGACCCGCTAAAAGAAGTTGGATGCTCCCACATAAAGGACTGGACAATATATTTCACACTACACTTCTTTTTTGGAGGTCCTACATGATTCACATCCTGAGAAATTTTTTGTAAAAATGGCTATAAATTTTTTAATTATTTCTCCCATAACATTTGGTTTCTAAGGAATACAACCATTTCATTACCCATTGCATTCAAGATTAACGTGGTTCCATTAGGTTCTAGCCATTAACTAAAACCAAAAATCATAGTGTGAGAAAGAATTATCAAAATGGGAAAACCAAATAATCAAAAATAAAATTTTTGGTAATAATACATTCTGTATTATCCAAGATTTTTCATGGTCATTTTTAAAACACTAGGATTATAAGCTATTCTAAGACATATCCTTAGGGTTATTACTATGGAATTCTCATCCTAGTTTCCACAGTTAACTATACAATTCTCTAATTCCAACTATAACGACCCATAATTTACATTCATTGATATTAATTCAAAATTGAAATATATTCATCAAAAAATATAATGAATCCAGGAAAGGACCATATAGGTATAGGGTCTTTAGAAACTATGAAACATAAACAATTAGTTCATAAAACATCTACTTTGTCTACCACTTATTTCATCATACGTAGACTTATTTTTAAAATATTTTACATAATACCCTTATTCATGAGCTATGTAAATTAAACGTATAAAAGGGTGATCTAAAATGTTCATTAAGGTTAAACACGGGAAATATCAATCATATCATATTCCTAAGACATAAGAATGTATCATTTGTAAGTCTTATCTGATATATAAAAAATTGTGATATCATGTCATCGGATAAAAGATCATAATAATTAATGAAAATAATCCCAAAATTCATCACATAATACATGATGTTTTGTGGAATACAAACAAGAATAGAAATAATATCATATTCACCAAGTCTTATTTCCAAGACTATTATTGTGGAAAAAGTCCATTGCAGAACAGGGTTTATTTGATGTTCCAGCCTTGTATTACTAAACCATATTTACTTGATGTTCCACTCATATCTATCTAATGAGATATAAATATTTATCCAATTAATTATAGGGAGATATAGGTCCCATCCATCAAACAATTAATACCATAAATATGTTTTCTATAACAACATAAATCATTCATCATAGAATAACCTTATGAATAAAATGTCCCTCTTAACCATAATTCCATTATAATCCATATAAAAAATTAATTTCATAAATAGTATTCTATAATAGACACAATAAAACCATAGTAATAAAAGGGATGGAAACATAACCCTATTTAAATAATATCATCATAGATGGAAAATAATTTTGATAAATCACTTGATATTAATTCCTGTAGAAAATAACCTTTCTTCATCGATTTTTTTTTCTTTTCTAAAAATTAATGAAATTTAAAAGAAAATAATTTAATTGAAAACAAATTTGACATAGGACAGAGGAAGATTCATTGAAATAAGAATTTATAAAGACATAAAAATCTATTCATGTCATATAAGTTAAAAATATTCTCCTTGTACTTTTTCCAAAAATGTAAAAAAAAAACTCCTCATTCCGAGATTGAAAAAAACTAATTTAATACTATTTGATAAAAGTTATCCAATGTGTAAATTTTAATTTCAATAATTGTATAAGAGTATAAAAAATATTTCATATTTATGAAACATGGATGTGGATGAAAAATATACCCCTGTAAATACATATGTATAAACAATCTCATATAATAATGAGATTGTAAAATTATCCCTTACCATAGGTCTAACATTCTTCATATATATCATAACCTACTATATAATGATTTAAATAAATTCATTGACTTTTTATAGAGTAATATTTATTTTTATGATATCATATATGATCATATTATCATCTACTTGGTAGTAACATTTCATTGGTAGTTGTTATTCAGAAATTAACTGCTTTATGTTCTTATAGAGGTTTTTCCAGATAAGTTCATCTTCCACATAGTATATTATAGTTATCATTTAAATAATTATATTCATATAATATATATCATTGTATTAATTCCATTAATTTGTATAATCATGGTTTAAATTATATCATTTCAAATTAATCACATCACATCATTGAGATGGTAGGTCGTACATACGCACGAGTGACGATATCATCCCCATAATTATTGAATGATATTGAAGTTGATGGTGTATAGTATTTTATAATTAGTATAATTATAAAATAATAATATATATTTATTATTTCAATCATTATACCCATTCAAGTAAGGTGATGGTGAAAAAAAGATTACACCATGAAGTAAAGATAGTTATCCATATGAACAAACACGTGGTGATTTTCATTTTTCATAGGAATGATAGAAGGTGTAATATAGTTGTTTCATAATTTTAATGAAAAATAATTATATGAGTGATAATTATTTTATTAATTTATAATGAAACTTCGAATTTATAGATAGTGGAAGAAGAAATTATTTTGAATGAATTGGTATAAGATGTTACCCCTTCCTCGACGCGCTTCCACTAAATCTCTTATTCGAGCACTAATGTTGGTCTTTTAAAATGAAAATAACCAATATAATTTAAATATAGAAGTTTTTTTAGGGGAAATGGTAGTTTATATCTAATATTGAAGGCTCAAAGTCAAGTGGATATGTGAGGGAGTGGGATCCCTTTTATAATTGGGGTGAGAGAAACTTCTAGAAAATCCATAAATAATAATTTAAAATAAATTAAAACCCTACCCAAAAAACCTCCAAAATGTCCCAATTTAGGTTATCAAATGATATATAGTTTTAATACGTCCAAAAATAAATTTTTTAAAATTATTTCTATCAATTTATACATTTTCATTTTAATTAGCACTTAGTTATTCTATTTATATTTTAATTAGGGTAACAAATAATTCAAAATTAAAAGGGTGAAATATTTACTTATTTTATGTAAAATATACCAAAAATAAATATATTAGATTATTTTATACAATATAATAATTATTATATAGTTTATTAAATGTTTAATTATTTTCAAATAATTTATTATAACACTATGTTGATAAACAATCAATAATATCAATTTTGACACCATTCAATTCATTGATTTTTAAAAAAATTAATATAAAAGATAAATTCAAACCAACAATTGTTTTATATTACTAGGAGGTTAAGAGAATCTAAAACATTAATTATATATGTTATTTTTAAAAAATTATATTTAATTTTATACTTTTATCAACATTTATATGAAATTTCTTGTAATAAAATAATTACTAAAACAATTTTTTGTAATTACTTAACATACTTATATGTTAAATAAAAATTAAAAATAAAATACATTGTTGAATATATATATAATTTATTTTATAATAATATATTTATAAAAATTTATATTATGGAAAACCTTATATTTAAAATGTTACATTTATTAAATTATGAAGGTGAAAACGGTAACATAATTTTAAATAAAACAATATATGTGCAATAATCAATTCTACGAGGAATCAAATGGTCCATAAATCGACCATTAAATGATTATATTAGATATATACTATACAAGTATGATTTTTTCAAGTGTTGATAATTTTTAATTGGTATAATTATTTTAATAAAACTTGTATTATTGATTTTTAATCAATTTAATAATTTCTTCATTATTAATGTATAAGCAATTAATGTAATTATATATTTCCTAAAAATTAAAAAGAAATTACCATGATAAAGGAATAAACTAGATTTATATTGATTTTTTATAATTTAAATAATCTTCATAATAACCACGTATTAAAAATTATTCAGTTATTAAAATTTAAGTTTGACATATTTAACTTTTCTTTAAATAAAATAAATTATACGTCATAATCTCATACTAGTGGATTAAAACAGATACCATTTACATCCAAGTATGATTTAGTTTAAAACACACTAATTCAGTGATATTAAGTGAAGTGTTAGGGTAATTGTATTACAGTATTCTTACCTTAATTACGAGGTTCACCCTTTTACCTATTAATAAAAATTACCAAAGTTACTATTCATGATTCAAAAAAATAAAATAAATCCATCTAAAAAATTTTAAAATAATGATTAAAAATACGGAGCCTATTCTTAAATATTCAAAGCACAGTTGTTACAATAATTAATTTAATATTAATCCCATTGTTAGAAAGAGAGAACATTGTTTGGATGCTAAAAAATTCACACATATTTAAATGCTTTTACAGATGTATTCAATGTAAAATTATATATAATGATATAAATTACAATGAATGATAAAAATATATTATATTTATACTTTAATACTATTCAATATTATAATTTAAACATATAAATTATTTCGATGAAAAAATTGTTATCATAAAATTTAGTGTATTTTTACTATTAATCAAAACATAGATGTTTTCATAAAAATATTAGAAATTCATCGAAAATAAATTTTTATATCCTAATTAAAAATAAAATGTTTATGTTTTCATATCAAAATTTTGTATGTGTTAAAAACATTATTTAAAAGGGGTTCTCCATTCAAAGGTGTAAAATTACCCTTATAAAAAAATATATGTTTTTAAACGTCGAATAGGGTTTATTTATAACCAATGAAAAAAATATAAATTTGATGAATATCATTTTTTTATTAATTATATAACATATATATCTCATTAATTTCATTAAAAATTAAAATTCACTAAAAAATAAAAATATCTAATTGATATATATTTTTTATAAATAATTTCTAGCCAATGTATTCCCAATGCATTTTTATAAGATAGTTATAGTAATGGTTAGTCTATAATGGAAATATTATACTAAGGTCATATCACTGTTCTTTTAAACTCATGATTACGTGAAATTCAAGATAAAAAAGAATTACAATTATATATATATATACTATTACATAAAATACTTGGGTGTTATATAAAAGTTTTTATTTGATTACATTTTCATTTTCGAGTTAGCTCTACTGATATGATTTAATGATAGTTGTTTATCTCTTAATTCATAGGATGCCACAACACTGAAAACCATTTAGGATATTAAGTTAGGAGTTTTATATGAACTTATTATAAATTGAGCGTCATATCACTGACTAGTTGAGTGATGTGGTTTCAATATAGGGACCAGATTATGAGATTCATTGAATATGAGAGAAGGGAGTAGTTATTCATCCTACAGTGTAGTATGTAGAGCCACCAAAAACAGCCCAGGTGAACCATTCCCTACCTATGGAGAAATTAATGAATCTAGTTTTCTATGGTGAGTATTTAAATTAGATTATTATACTTCATTTGTTTATATGGTGATGAATACTCAAGATATATGTCAAGCTTGACCCTTGGGAGTAGAGGATTATATTGTGGTAGCAATTTAAGTGTTCCACATTTTTGGAACACCCTTTGATTAGATGGTGGTTCCAGTTTCTAGTAATTTCTATTGTGTATATATTTTATGGAGGAACATGATCAGAAATATCCATTATAGGATGACTCTACTGTAGGTTATGGGTGCAGTAGAAGAACATGTTTTGGGTGTACCCAACATTAATTTTTGTGTTAACAATGATCAATCTGAGATCTGTCACAATGATAAAACACTAGATCATTGGAATACAATGAAGAATAAAAGAAAAAATATGGGACTCTCGGAAATATATAGAGGATCATCACATGTTGGTTATAATTAATTTAATTAAAAGATAAGAATTACCTTGATGGAATTATATCTTTTTTGAATTTTCTGATCACGATTCAATGTGATCCGTCATTGAGTCGTATAATCCAAGTGTAGGATTCCTCTAGAGGTGATCCACACATGATATATGTATCTCTAGATGTCGCCAAAGAAATATTTAGGAGTTATCATGAAGATACTTCACTTGTGATGTACGCCTTTGATCGCCTCAAGATATGCTTCCAAGTCGCTCTCTTAGATCCGGTGGAGGAGGATCTCTCTCATAACATAAGAGTGTTCTAGGAGGAAAGAAATTATATCTTATCTTGAGATCATTCTCAAAATCCATTGTGCACAACCAAAAATAATTTCTTGTTTAATTAGAATAATTTAATTGGGATTTTATTACTTAGAATAACAAAATTAATTAATTACCCCAAAGCATTTTTTTATTTCATTTAATTATTTTAAAAACCACATGTTTAATAATAATAGTTGACTATTATCATTGATTGACACGTGCCTAGTTAATTACACCAAATATTATTTAATTAAATAAATAATATTATTTCTCAAAAATGAATAGAAAAACTACATGACGTGTATATTAATATATATGATGTGTACTTTTGTTGTTTCCATTTTCTTTATTTTCTCCACCACATTTATTAGACCTTGAATAATAGATATTTATTTATTAAATAATTATCAGTGCATTACTCACTAATAAATATATTATTTTTCATACAATATATTCTATCAAATAACTAGTGTTGAAATAAATGCGATCATATATCCTTGAATAATTATTAAACGACAATAATTAATAATCTTTATTGAACTTGTTAAATGAATATTTAACTGAGATACTTGGACTCACTTAGTGTGTGACCCTCTAGGACTCTTTCTCTATGGAATTAGGTGGATACTGACTAAATTCCAAGGTTACCATCTAGTAACTTACAACGGCACCCATAGAGAAATAATTTAACACCTCAATGACGTGTCACCTCCTACGAATGATTACCGTGTAATGTAATCCATTGGTCTCGATATCTCGAATCAAGCGGGTTGTATGCTAGTTCCATCAACCCATGTGCGTGATTATTATTTCATTGACTAATCAATGTTAACATACACATTCTGCACGACTGAAATGGATTAATTTAGGCTATATCAATTCATTAAAAAGAACTGATATATCAAAATCCATTATGGAATAGAAGGGACATATTCTTTCATTCATTATATATTAATGTTTTATTAATCGTGATGCACCCAACATATCCAACCTCACTGAGAATAATGTTTCATCATAATTTTTGTCAATACATCTAAGTGTGTGAGTTGTAATAAAAATTAATAATAATTTTATAGTATAAGGAGCAATACACACATCAACAGATAGGAACATCCTATGACACTATGAAATGTGGATTTCGTAATGGTGGGTCTCGTTCTCATAATATCCTTATTTATGGTGCCTAAAAGTTTAATTATTCCTCATCCCTAATGGTCTATATTCTTTGTGTCCCTAAAATAAAATCATCAAACCATAGAACATACATTCAAGAATAGTGTAATGGAATTTTTCAGTTATCATCATAGCAGGGATCCTCTATGACCCTTTGGTGCAAAACTATCCTTAGGTTTTTGTCACAAGCATTTTCACATAGAATAACAATCAATATGTGATAAGGTATTTATTCATGAATAATGTACAAATTAGTTGTTTCTAGGGCACCAACTCAAACATACTCCTACATGGACTAGAGCCAACTACTAACAACCATTAGACCAATAGTTATAACATGATATTCATGCTTCTACTGATATATGCCTTTAGTCGTGGGGTCCACCACGTTGTCTTCCACGGACACATTTCTCACTGAAACTTCACCCCTTTTATAAAATCCCCACAATAGTTGATACTTTCGAAGAATGTTCGTTATCTGTTAATGTGAGCATGGTTCATTATCAAGATCAACCACTGTAGTATTATCACAATTCAATGTGATAGGGTATCTACTCATTGGCACCACTTAAAGATCTTGGAAAATGTTGTGAATCCAAACAGATTCATTGGTTGCATCAAAATCCTCTATATATTTAGACTATGTTGTAGAATCAGAGACAACTAGATGCTTTGAACTATTCTAGCTCATCAGCTCCTCTGTTAATATAGAAAACATATCTTGATTGTTATTTCAGATCATTATAATTTTTCTAAAAACTAGCATCAGCATTCCCTTTGATGAAAAGCTTCTCGTCTCCTCCATATACCACGAACATATCCCCAGTTCATCTATGATACTTATGGATAATCATAACTGTAATCCAATGATGTTCTTGTGGATCTGCTTGATATATTCCTAGCATGTTCAGTTCATAGGCAACATCAGTTCTGGTACATAACATGGAATACATGATGGATACTATAGATTATGTGTATGGGATCATACACATCCTATATTTCTCTAGTTGTGTTTGGGGACACATTTTCTTATAAAGATGCAGGACATGTTAAACTATAACCAATCCTCTCATGGATTGTTCCATTCTAAATCACATTAGTATATGGTCAATGTATGTACCTGGACATAGTCTATATAGCCTCTTGAATCTATCACGGATGACTTTGATCCATATAATGTGGGCTTCTTAAGTCAACTATTTCATGTAGAAACACTTGTTCTAATTGTTCTTAATTTACTATAAAACTGGTATATCATTTAAAATAAGTAATATGTAAAGAACATATACAACTAGGATAATGAATACATTCCAATTAAAACACATATTAACACATGCCTCACATTCGTTCTTAATGAAACCAAATTATTTTATGGCCTCATCAAATAATATGTTCCCTAACCTGGATTCCTTATTTAATCTACAAATGTATTTTTTCAACTTGAAAACCTTTTTGTCTTCACCTGGTGTTACAAAACCTGTTGGTTGTGTCATATAGACATCTTCATGAAGGTTCTTTTTAAGGAATGCTATTTTGATATCCATTTTACAAATCTCTTAGTCATGGTAAGCTATTATGGAAAGTATGATTCATATGGATTTAAACATAGAAACTGGCAAGAAGATTTCATCAGAGTCAATTCCTTGACATTGTATGAATCCTTTAGCCACTAATCTTGCTTTATAGGTGCTAACATGACCTTCCATGTCCATTTTTCTCTTCAATACCCATTTTCCTCAAATATTATTTATATCAACTGTCTCATTGACTAGAACCTAGGCATAGTTCTGATATATGGAATCCATCTCAGAATTCATAGCTTCTAGCCATCTTGTATCTTCTAAGCACTCTACTGCTTCCTTGTAGAATAGTGGTTCATCATTTTCCAACAATAATGATTTAGAATCCCCGATGACTAGGAAACCAAATCTTTTTGGTTCCCTTACCTCTCTTAAGATCCTACATAGTACTTGTGTTTCTAGAACCTCTTTCATGGGGACCTATGAAACTTCTCTTGTTCCAACTCATGTTCATCTTCAACATCAAATTTTTCAAAGTCAATCTTTCTCCCACTTTCCTTTTTAAGGATGGGATCCGTCTTAAAAAAGAAGGATTGTATGATGACCATTAGTTTCTTGTATGATGAGTAATATAGGTATTATCCTTTCATTTCCTTGGGATATCCTATAAAGATACACCTTGATACCCAGAGTGATAGTTTATTTCATGAAAAGGCCTTAGCAAATGCCCCACATCCCCATACATGTGGGACTGATAAAACGAGTTTCTTTCCATTCCATAACTCAGAGGGAATTTCATTGGCCAGCTTAGTTGGTACTTGTATTAATGTGTATGCTACAATTTGTAATGAATATCCCCAAAATTATAATGGAAGATCATCATGACTCATCATCAACCTCACCATGTCCAAAAACATGTGGTTCCTCGTATCACTAAAACCATTCAACTATGGTGTATAAGGAAAAGTGACTTGATATAGAATCCCAGACTCCCATAGAAGGTCAATGAAATCGTGGTTCAGATTTTCTCCAAATCCATCCAATAAAAGCTTCTTTATCTTCTTACCATGTGGATTCTCTACATCATTCTTGAATTCCTTAATTTTATACAAGTATACTGACTTATACCAGATTAATTAGATATATCCATATCTACTCAAATTATCAGTAAAAGTAAATAAGTAAGAGTATCCACCTATAGATTCTACAAAAAATGGCCCACACACATCTGTGTACACCAATCCAAGAAGCATTGTGGCCCTTTAAACCTGTCCACCGAAAGGCAGCTTTGTCCTTCTACATAGGAAACAAGTGTGGCATCTATCAAGTCGTTCTCACTAAAAAGATTCTAAATGACCATATTGGCATAGCTCTGTCAAGAGCTTAACATTTACATGACCAATACAGTGATTCCACAACTGGGTGTTGTATGTGTCATGCAAGTTTGCTTCGTTAAAGATTACCAATACATGGTTTTCATAATTTAGAACATTCAAAACATTATTTAAATTCTCCATACCTTGAGATTCATTGTTCATATAAAAAGAAAAACCCATATTTCCAAACATAAAAATGAATCCATCCATATCCAAAATTGATATAGAAATTATGTTATTGGTAACATTAGGCACATAATAATAGTTTTTTAAAACTGAAATCATCATGGTTAGAAATTAGAGAGGGTAATTTCCAATGGCTAATGTATCCAGCCTCGCACCATTTTAAACTCAAATATCCACCCCTCCTCTAGAAATCATTCTAAATCTACTTTGTTCATACATTTTAATATATATTTGAGCCCCAAAAGCTATATCTATAACACAATATGTAGAAATGGAATGATTACTCTCAATAACGAACACCCCTTTATCATCCCCATGATTCTTGGTGTAGTTCCTCTTTCAGTGGCCTGGATTTCCACATGAAAAACCAACCATCTCACATTCCATGCCCTACATCTGGATCTTCTCCTTCTTGGAGGGATGGTAATAAGGGGCTTCAGACCATTTATAAACCCTTTTCCTCATTACATTGTAAATCCTCTTCTTATTCACTATAAGAACTGTTGGTTTTTAACACCCCATGTCATTATCTAATTGATGAATCGTGTTCATAAGTTCTGATAGACTCTTCTCATAATTTCTCATGTTATTATTGAAAATAAATCCATTGAAGGTCTTGGGAAGTGATGATAGGAAGAGATCGACACACAACTCATTTGGGAACATAATCCCTATGATGTATAGGTGTTTAATGTAGCTAATAAGATTGACTACATCAGGTCCAGATGGTGTAGACTCTCCAAGATTGGTTGTGAAAAAATAAATGGAGATCTCATATCTCTCCTATCTCGCCTTCTCTTGATAGTGATATTTAAGGTGAGACATTATGATATATGAATTTAATTTTTCATGTTACATCAAATGATTATTAGACATGGATGATAGCATGGAACATTGGATATTTGTGGCATAATCTATATGTTTTATATAGAGAGATAGTTACATGTCATTAGCCTCTTTTACAGGTGCAACTGTAATAGGGTCCTCCGCCACATTCAATTTCATCTCGTGGTGAAGATGGCATGTAAACGCCTATACCACTCCTAGAAATTGGTGTCGATGAGAAGGTTTTCCATCTCAAGTATTGTTCGCAATGAAATGGTTAAATTCATTTTTCATTCCCTTTCTAAAAATTAAGGTGATTAAATATATTGTACTATAACATGATAAAACTAAAATAAATTAATAAATTAATACTTATTATTCTCTCACTATTTTTCCAAATCCAATGTCCCTCACCATTGACATTAGATTATTATGTATCCTGAATATTCTAGTGGAAATGATCCATATTTAAATTGTCATTACCCCAAACTAGGATTGGTCATGAAGCATGAAAGGTTTCAGGTATGCATTTCAAATGCCAACTGCATTAACTCGTAGCTCCTTGATTCGTTGGATAGACTCCCCAATCGTAAAATCCTTTTATATTGGATTTCCTTATCCTTTGATTCTTCGCTAGATAATGTCTTATTGTGGATGTAAACCCTTGATGCGAACCAAGACATGTCGACCCAAAACATTGAATTAGAATTCCCTAATAATTGAATGCACCCCAATTCGGCTTGGTCATGTACTTTTATCTATGGTTCAATTCTAACCAAGATTATGAAAGGATATACCGACATAATATTCCTTTTATGGATTTTATCCTTATACATAAATTACAATTTTATTAGATTTATTACATTATTTTAATATTAAGTGGGATATATTTTATTGATAAACCACTTCAGTGATAAACCATGTCTAAGATAATATTTAAGCAAAAACCAATCTTATTTTCGGTCCATCTTGCATAGTTGTTTAATTCATTAATTGCGTGATCATGAAAACACACCCAAAATAAAGAAAACCATGAAACCTATTCAAATTAAATAAATGGTATGATCATGAGTTTGTTCTATTGGTTAGTTTATATAGTAGTTGATAAAATAAATGAATACCTAGGTGAGAAACACCTTGAACATTTTGGGTTTGTGTTTATATATTTAAACCTATCCACCTTTTTATCTCCATGGATTAGTTTAACCTTGGATTGTAACATGATCCACCTCCACTATCTTTGGAGCTCCATCCATCACATAAGCTTTTATTTAACATGCAGGTGAGGGGTAAATGGGGATTTTCATAAAAGAAACCTTGGGCACACTGTGCATACATATTACTGTGGAGAAGAAACGTAGGACACCAAATTCAATTTAAATAAATATAATAAATGAAACCATCCACATATAAAATTCATGGTCTAGATCATGATCATCCATACTTTCAAGAATATTTACCCATGAATAAAATTGGAATTCAATTCATTAATCGTTCTTATTTAAGATAAATCATGCTCAAAGAAATTAATTATCTTTATTTAATTAATCCTTTTATATTAATCCTTTTTATTTGAATTTCCTTGATATTCTCACCCATCACAATTTTAAAAAAGTATATTCATTTATAATTACATTTGTACGTTACTTGTGCCTGGGATGAAGCCCAGTTAATTCCCAATCAAAACTACCAATGAATAGAAATGAACATTACACATATTTTTAATAAAACAATTATATATAAAACATCTATCACATGTTTTTAATTAGCTTTACTCACACACCATGGTACACATATCAAGTGTTTTTATAATATGATAATAAAATTTTAATAAATTTGTATAATTTGGAAGAGTACACAATGTGTAGTTCTGACTACATGGAATGTACTATCATTCACCATCCATCCAAAGTACATGCACGCGGATACAGAGTGTGAGTGTACTTTGGAAATCTTCAGAGTACATGACATTTCTAGTGGGCAACATGCCTTGTAGTGTCCGTGTTACACAATCCCTAGCTGGGAAAGCCATGTAAGAGGTACATGGTCGAACCTTAACCCAAAGGGACGACATGCTATGTTCTATGGATCACATTATGTGTATTCCTAAAACCATGTACCACCTATTCCTATTCAACACATGGAGTCATTTACGTCTTAGATAAATTCCATCACACGACTTGGCTTGGAGGACCAATCTGATGCATTGAACCTTCACTACATAGTGTGTAAATCTGAATACACACCGTGTGTTTTAGTATTGAATGGCCAGGAAGCTTTGGCACATCTAGATGAGATCCTTTTTATTATTTTAATAAAAATTAGAAGAAAACATATTTTCTATTTGGTGAGAAAAAATCCAAAGAGGAGAAAAAAATATCTTGATTCAGATTTACAGAACGATTAAATTGAATTGAACCAACAAAATTATTAAATGTGTAAATCATCAACAAAAAAATAAATAATTATAATCAATTATATGACCCCTCTAATACCGATTTTAGGTTCGAAGAATAGATAAATCATGTGGATTGAGTTTACCCAACATTAATTTCTCCATTATCAATGATCAATATGAGTTCTGTCACGGTAATAAAACATCGGATATTTGGAATAGAATGAAGAATGAAATAAAATATATGGGAGTCCTAGAACAATATAGAGGATCATCATATGATGGTTATAATTAATTTCGTTAAAAGAGAAGAATTATTATGATGTAATTCTCTCTTAGTTTCTGTTTCTGGTAATGATACAATGTGATATGTCATTTCATCATATAATCCAAGTGTAGGATTCCTCTATTAGTGATACAAACCCAATCCATTTATCTATGGATGTCACTAAAGGGATATCTATGTGCTAGAATATATGAGCCTTTTCATGAAATGCCTGACTTCGATCGCCTTGAGATCCGCTTCCAAAGAGATCTACTTGATCTGGTGGAAGAGGATCACTATCGAAATTTGAGAGTGCTCTTAGAGGAATAGAATTCTCTATTGGCTTGAGATTTTTCTCCAAATTAATTGTGCACAACTAAAATGAATGTTACGGTTGATGATAATAATGTAATTAGTATTTTATTACAGAGAATAATAAAATTAATTAATGACATAAAAGCATTTATTAATTTCAATTAATTATTAGAAACACCCAATTTCTAATAATAATAGTTGACTATTATTATTACTTGAAATACACCAAGATAATTACACATAATATTATTTAATTAAATAAATAATATTATTTCTC
The DNA here is from genome assembly GCA_963277665.1 of Viscum album. NCBI lineage: Eukaryota > Viridiplantae > Streptophyta > Magnoliopsida > Santalales > Viscaceae > Viscum > Viscum album. Next base: position 1,315,637,227 of record OY728119.1, on the reverse strand, counting down.
ACAAATTCTCAAAAAAACTACACATTTTGTTTATTAATAGAAATGGTGTGTACTATTGTTTTTTCCACTTTATTTATTTTCTCCACCACATTTATTGGAACATGAATAAAAAATATGTTTTTTCTTAAATAAATATCACTTAATTACTCCCTATGAAATATATTATTTCACCCATCATATATTCTCTCAAATAAATAGTATAAAAAAAAGCGATCAGACATCCTTGAATAACTATTAATCCATACTCAGGAATAATCTTTATTCAACTTCTTTAATGATTATTTAACTGAGATACATGGAAATCCTTAGTGTGTGACCCTATTGGACTCTATCTCAGTGGAATTAGGTGGATCCTTCTTAAATTCAGTGGTTAGTGTCTAGAATAACACTAGGTCACCCATGGAGAATGAATGTAACATTGGAATGATGTATAAACTGTTAAGAATGCTTAATATTTAATGTAATCACATTGTCTTGATATATCGAATCAAGAGGGTTACATGATAGTTCCATCAACCCATGTGCTCGATTATTATTTCTTTGACATCCCATAATTGAACTTTCCCATTCCACAACATATCCACATATTAATTTAGGCTTTATTAATTCCATAAAAGGGTCTGAGATATCAACAACTATTATGGAACATAAGGGACAAATCCTTTCTCATATTTTCTGTTAATGCAATATTACCTGTGATGCCCCCAACACATCCTACCTCGCTGCGAACAATGTGTCTTCACAATTTTCATCAATACATCTAAGTGTGTTAGTTTTAATATCCATTAATAATAATATTAATATATAAGGACCAATATACATATCTGTAGATAATAACATCCAATGAAACTATGAAATGTGGATTTTCTACTGTCGGGTCTCATTCTCATAATATCTCATGGATATTACCAAAGGGAACAAACCATGATAAGGTGCCTCAAAGTTTTTTTACTCCTCACTCTTAATGACCTGTATTATTTTTGTCCCTCAAATAACATCATTCGACCATAGAACACATATTCAAGAATAGTGTTATAAAACTATCGGGTCCTCATCGTAGCATGGATCTACTATGACCCATTAGTGAAACTGTTATCCTTTGTAAATTATCACAAGAATTGTCAGGTAGATGAACAATCACGATGTGATAAGGTATTTACTAATGATTAAAGTAAAAATTACTTGGTTCTAGGCCACCAACTCTAACATCCACAAACTAGAAGTTTGAGAGTGGATTTTTCAGGGAGTATTACATTGTTATATTGAGAATTAATATCATTAAGGACATTATGGAGGTATAATTGAATAGCATATCAATTTTAGATTTTGTGTCGAGGTTCTTTAACATCATGAGGTAATTCTTCAATGTGGTTTTTGATGTGATGTTTTGGACATAGAATACTAAAAATGGGCTTCAAAAAGAGATATGAGAATTGATTTCCCCCTTTTCATTCCCATTTATACTTATATTTTAAATAAGGAATTTGTTATTGATATTCTATTAGTATGGTATAATTAGGTATCTAGATGTTTTATTAGTTATTTTGGATAAATTTTATCAAATGTGGTTGGCTGCTAGTGGGTGTATGGGTCAAAAGACTAATTTCATACACATGTGTTGTCCTAGGATCATAGTATAGTAGATCAAGAGTTTTTCAGAGGATCCAACCAACTAGAAGATAAGATCTTGTATACCTATAGTGAATGATATCACATAGATATTTATGACCACACCTAACATATAGTAAAGGGATGTTAGTCAATAGATGATCATATGTTTTGTAAGGTTGAAATGATTAGAGACATCCTAGAGGTGGATAAGGCCATCCTTGGGAATATGAGTTGAAAATACACTAAGAGGAGATACTATTAGTGGAAATATCTATGATAAAATTATAGAAATAACACCTCTAGGTTTTACTATCTAATACTTGGGAGATGGACGGAAAAAATATGAATTGATTCAAGTGTGTAAGAATTGCAACCAATCAGCACTTCTCATGATTTTCTATATGATTTGTGTCTACACTTTAGTGGAACATATACTCATATATATTGGTTTGATACTTTCATTTTTTACATAATCCATTTATACATTTTTATGATCCTATTAAATCTATTTTATTTTTTAATATAGTGAGATACTCTGATTTGAAATGATCAAACACTCACCAATATCTATAACTAATGTGAGATATATCTTATTAGAGATACATTATCATGGGAACTCATAGATTAAAATATGTATCTCTATGATTCTATCATTATTATTGACTAGAAATAATTATTCAATGACTATATAGAGTTCTACCATCTAAGAGGGATGGTTTTATAAGATGGTGCATCAACAGTTTTCTTCATGGGTGAGGAGGAATTTTACTAGTGACAAGCATGTATTATACCTTGGGAGTGGAAACTGATCACACATTAGTTGAAAAAAATTCACATTATGCATGAAATAAAATTTATTTATTATATTTTTATATTAGTAAAGGAATATATAGACACATTTCCCAATTATATTATTGGAATATCCCCTCATCTAGAGATTTAATTCTATATTGAGCCAAACCCTCAAAATATTTTGATATATTTGTGTATAATCAAATAGTCTTGGATGATATTTGTGAATAGAAGGTATTGTCATAATACCATATGGATGTTCGGTTCATTAGACCCAATCAATCCACATTGTTAGTTCCCATGTTTTATCTCAAAAAGGTTGATATGATATTCGAGACTTGTATTAAATATCACCAAATTAATAATGAAAATTAAAGAATATATTTTCATTACTGAGGTTTAAAATCCTCTTAAACCCACTGATGAGATCTATATGGTTCTTCATGATCGATCTTATGTGGAAATGTCACCAAATATGGGTTTTAAAGAAGGTTGTTCTAAAGATTTAATTTTATGGTTACTACAGATAGAATGAGTTTCACATAATCCCATTGTGCATAAAAAATACCCAACCTAGGTTCATGGGACTCTTGAATGCAATCTTTCATCCCTTATTAAGAAGTATCATGTTTATCTTAAACAATTAAATAATGATATATTCAGTGTTGGAAGAAGAACATTTTAATCATATAAGGAATTTCCTAGATTTTCTTCCCGGGAACTAGATATTTTTTAATCTATAGAAGTTTTAGTTTTGGATTTGAAAGAAATATTTCATAAAGAATGTTATCTCAGAAGTTGAATTAGTTGTATATCTAGTCATGATCAAGGTATTGACTTATTAGGTACCACCAAAGGCCATGTTTTAGGTGAAAATATTTGTTTGTTCCGTGGGATATGAACAATGTGTTGTGGTGGAATTATCAAGTATGGCATTTTCCATTACCACCCATACCCAAAAAAGGGAAACCCTATATTTAGACTGAGAGACTGTACCATGTTTTCAATTATCTAAATTTATATTGATGATTTATCATGATCAAAAGATTCAATTGGAAATATTAAAATATGGGGTTCTCTATTATACCTATAAAGTAATGATATGATGTGTGCTCATAGAGATGAAATAGTTGATATCATATTGATCCACATAATTGACATCTCATGAGAATAAATATACAACCAATGATTTAGAGAGGGTATATTTATTTTTTTCCATTTTTAATTAGAGACATTACCTTCTTGGGGAGGGATTCATAATCTAGACATACCATAAATGTATAAAATACTTAATCACCTACATAGATATTAATATGAGATAGAGGCATTGGGTTAATTCCTATAGGACAATCACATTGATCATGTCTAAATTCCAAGAAAGGATAATATGGGGGTAAATTCCAATAGATATAAATTTCAAGTTTAGATGATAGAGGATGTGTCTAAGAAATTGAATGTAATGTTTTTGTCCATAAAAGATGAGAGGGATGTTGTCTATATTGGAATGATGGTGGCGGTTTATCCTCTTTTATAGGGTGTGAGAGAGATCTGGTTGGGAGATATATATATTTTAAGGTCGTGTGTAATTTAATATCCTCATGTGATACACTAAATGGATTTTGTAAATGTGGGATAAGCATAATTAACTATAAAGGATAAACAGTTGTTGCAACTACTTTATGTGAGAAGGTGAAAATGAAGTTCCACACTTCCACTCCTTATCTATACATCAAATTGACAAAGAAATACCAAGACCGTTGGAATCAGATTTGGTTTCCATGTATTAATAGGATCATTGTTTAATTTATCATAGGGTGACACACCTTCCAACATGTGAAGGATGAGCACCATGTTCTAGTAGGTTTTTATTAACCTCTAGATGTTACAAAATCAAAGTGTAATAATATATTAATAGACATCATGGTAAGAGTTCCAAATTTATGGAAGTTTTATGTTTTGATCTAGGTGACCATAAAATGGATTAAAAAGTTATCCCACATCCTTTTTTATCGGTCCTTAGTAGAGATCTTGGGATGCTTATATGTAGATTCAATTTTCTGATTTCATGGTACACCTTTGACGATCATCTTTAACTATGATACTAAATTTATGTTCATGTTGTAGAGGATATATGATAAGAATTTTAGGATACATTTTTGATTATGTATGAAACTCAACACTCAGATGAATTTCCAAGATAATATAACCATTCAATTTCTCTTCGATATACCAAGGGATTGTGTACATGGTTTGGGTTGGATATTTGAGGATCAATTACTCTTAAAAGAGTTTATATACAGAAAAAACAGTCACTCTGCTATTAGAACTAAAAATTTTGATGTATTGTATGAGAGACCATTTATTTCACACTTTTGTTAAGAAATGATTGGAGATTCTTCATTTATAGGTCTAAAGTTGGTATAGTTTTTGATATATAAGGTGTAGGTTAACTAAGAGTTAATGAGATAAACTTAGAGGTTTTTTAAGTCTTATATGGACCAATAAAAGTCCATAGGAGTCAAAATATGTAAATTACATTTTCTTGAACATATCACCATGTTCTATAGTGATTTGGATTGGAAATAATGATATCTCTTAGATTCCCTGAGCCCTTATAGATTCTCTAAACTGTGGGTGAAGTTTATTACCACGAAGCACTAACCCCACTATTAGAAAAGGATCACAATGTCTTCTTTGTGTTTCAATTGAGGAGGTACGTTTTTAATTCATCACAAAACATTGAATAGAGGAAGAATTACAATGATGTTGGTTCTATATTCTTTGAGTACTTGGCGGTAATCATGGATCATCAATAGGGGACCTTTGAGGTTCGGAAATATTCTTAGAGCTTGTTCTATGGAACCATGAGGGCTTTTAGGAGATATTGTAGGAATGTGAGGGTTAAATGTGTTCTTATCACCTTCACCTTTATGAGTACATTTTTCTTTAGGAATTAAATACTTGACATCATTAAATGTGTAAATACCTAATTAATTTCCCTCAAATAAATTATTATTTTTTATTTTAAGAGTCCCCTGGTGGTGTTTTGAGTAAATTTACCCCCAAATTATTCCATTGCATCATGGTGTTGGTGGTTTGTGTATGAGTAGGGGGAAACCTATGTGTTAATCATAAGAGGAAGGTGTGATATGTGTGGTGTCATTGTATTTATCTTATATATGGGTGTTGAATACAGATGGTAGGTTTTCACTATGGATATTATCAATGTTTTTTTCAATAGAGTGAGGTTTGAGTAATGATTTTATTTGGTTTAATTATTGTTCTATGATGCCATGTTTTTTTTCAACGGTGTATGATACAAGTGATTTTATGATAGATGATTGTGTATTATAGGTATTTTTAATTGCATTTATCTTGTATCAGTTTTTTTATCTTGAATTGAACAAGGTCCATTGTTGCATGATGATACATGTTTTTATGGTTTTGGGTTGACATAGAAACACTATACTAAAACCATTAACATTTAATTATTATTGGGATTGAATAATCATTCATAAAAATTGTTGTCAAATTAAATCTACCTCAATTTTTATTTTCTTTCCTCAACCCCTAAATATTTTTTGCTTCATTTACAGAGCCCTAGTTTTCTTGGATAATATTTCAACCATCGATGATTTTCACGTGATATCTTATTAATTTTGTTGCTTGTATTCATTGAACATCTATGAATGTGAACCATTGGAGGAAACTTTTATCATCTCATTATTCATTAAATCAAGATATAACTATGAATCTATCTACTATTTTTTTCATTAACTTATGATATTATAGTTTTAAAGTCCTTTTGATCACTATAATAGTTTCTATTTATTGTAATTAAACAATTATTGAATAGTTTTCTAAAATTTTATATCACGTTTATAAATATTTATTTTGAATCCCCTATTTTTAAAACAGTAATATGATTGGAAGTGACTAGAAAATATTATAGTCAACTATGATACTAGTTTGTTTCCATGGAGAGTGGAAATAGAAGTAATAGATTTTGATATAAACAATAACAGTAGAATGTTTTTGTAATGTAAATTTTTGTTGCAATGTGAAAAATAATTCCAAACCAAAACAAAAGTTCTCATGAAGTTTACCCAATCCATCATGGGAGGATCATTTTGCAACACTCCATGTTTTGATGTGAATATCCCCCACCCCCATTTCAATGGTATGTATAAATTTAAAGGGGAATACTTTGAAGGGTTTAGAGTAGATCTTACATAAAGGTCACATGATGTAAATTAATCTAATATAATGTGTATCACAACATGGGGGTTCATGATTTGAGATAAACAGGTGGAATATAGGAAAAAGAGTATGATAGAAGCTATTAGAAGTGATTTGAGTATATTCATTACATTCTACAACTAGTAGTCTAGGAATTGTAGTATGGAAGTATGGACCATGTCATGACTATATTGAGATCTTGATAGAAAGTACCTGACACAAACCCATCATGGAATTTATATTTCTTTTCACCCATATTTTCAAATATGGAGATTATTTATCCAATAATGAATTTATTTATAATTATATCATGATTGTATTATACAATTAAGTATTTATATAATGTATTGGGAAGATCTAGGATTTAGATATATAGTGATAGTTACTTGGGTTGGGCCTGAAAAGTATTGCATAACCCGATTTTCATTACACCATTAGTTACATTTTGAGGACTTGGCGTGATTTCCTCATAGGGTTATAGAGTTTGGTAATCCAATAAAAACATGTGGTGCAGTTCCTCTATAATAAATATGTAGAGTTTTTATTCAATAACTCATAAAAAGATGTAGATTATATATAAGGATAATAGAGTCTAGTACCCGCTATTACAGTTTCATGACTCATTGGGGAAGAATTATTTTATTTGTTTAGTTGAAATAATTCCTTATTCATATACCTTATTCGATAATGATTTTTTTCTCCATAATAGGTTTATTACTCCTTCAAGTGACATATATCATTGTAAGGCGAATCACCCCCAACCAAAGTTAGTGAGATGATGTGGATTTTGATTATATTAGTCACTGGGATTGATGATTTTTTAAAGGTTACCAATTGTGTTATTAACTAAATTATTCATGAGTGGGTCTCATTGTCTTGGGTTTTGTAGAATGAAAGCATATCTGGCATTTGTAATGTGTTTTTTGTACCCTACTTGAATTACTATCTACCTTAGTGGTTCTGGGATAACTAGGATCTTTTTTATTCCATTATGGTTGTTAGGGAATCATACTAGGTAACAAAAACATTAATGGGAATTATTCAAACAATTATTGTGGTCTATGCATATAATATAAAGATTAGTGGTGTCTTTCATAGACACAATGTCATATAGTGGGAGATTATTGGTTCTCATAGGTGATAGTAGTAGATTAATAGTGTTTTGTGATTCTTAATTGTGATGATACATTCACCTTAGTTTCAATAGGGTTATTTCTGTTTGGTTTATTGGGCATGTATTTCCCCTATACTTATGGATTGTAAACATGATTATCGTTTACAAATATTAATTTTATGTTTCATGTATTTATATATATTCTAGTTATTTATTTATCTAGTATTTAATTATTATTATCATTTATTGAGATTAGTGTCCATGTTAGGTACATTCTGATAAGGCTCCCCATCACATGTGATATTCCTAGATGATTCTAGTCAACATCCTCGATCCTATTGGTGGATGTCGTGGGATGGATCATTTATCATACTTGTAGTCTAGGTGGGGCCCTATAGGGTCAGGGAATGTCATGTTTTATGATTAAATGAAATGATATATGATTATGATATCATTCCATATTGTCAATTCTTATTATTATGTGATATTATTATTTTAATCATTTCATTTCCGTCATGTAAATTATTTCTAAGATTTTTTTGATCTAAGGATATGTAATTCCAGACTCGATATTTTTTTACCCCTTATTAAATTGTTAGCTGAACCTTAAAATTATCTACTCTTTCCCTAGGAATTTCCTATGCATTAATATGTTTACGTGTGTATAAATTATGAATAATTCAATAGAAGCAATGATTTATAATTTATGAAATAATATGGATGTGTAGCTAATCTCCATGAAACTACAACTTTGAGTTCCATAAATGTGTTTAAATTGATAGATATAATTGTAAAATATGTAAAATGATTTAACATATATGATTGTTTTGTTTGGGTAATCTCAAATTTGTTCAAAAGGAAGTGATAGAAACAAACAAAATCTGGATTAAATATGTGGAATATGATTATATAACTTATCTTCGAATCCATAGTACGTCATATAGTTAAAATAGTCACCATAAAGAATCATGGCTGGGTTGTGGTGCATGTTTCCACTGATTATCTATCCCTGATGACTTTAAATTGAGATATAAATTTATTATATACTTAAAATTTAAAAAATAACGTTATTCAATGATATATTTTTTGGATCCCATGAAGACATATCATTTAAGTCCACAGATAAAGAAAAGGGCCCAAAACAGTATTGAGAATTCACCGATAGAGAGGATATAGTAGAGAATTCAATTCTTTTATTAGTTTCCTTAAAAATAACCTTCATTACTAATTAATGTTAATAACTTGATCATTCTCAAACATACGAAAACACATACAAATAAATAGAAACTAATTTTATAATTTCTCTTACTAAAAATGGTTAGTAAATCCTTGGAATCTTCCGAAATCACTTGAGATCGTGTAGTTCACTAGTATAGTCATTTTGGATTATGAATGAGTATGGTTTGTATATAAAATAATGTTACACAATATATATCATGTATGTGTGTTGTTATCTCATTATAAATAAAATACATTAAATATGTCTTCCAATAAAAAGAGACTCCTTAACATTTTCATACTTCTAGTGAGTTGTTATGTTGCTTCTAATTATTCTTCCCCTTCTTCATCATAATCTTTCACATATAAAGAATATAGATCACATCCCTTTATCTTATACAAGAACTATAGAACATTGTCTCTTATACTTCTACACACCCACACACTATATCTCTCTTTATTTCCCTCAATATCTCTCTCCCTCTCACTCTCTCTTCGATAATTCACCTAATGGAATGAAATATTATCAATATATTTTATTTTATACAGATGAAAAATAATCTTCAAGTTAACATTTGAATTTAAAATTTATATTCCAACAGTCGTCTTCTATTTACTATTTCAAAATCCCATTCTTTTTCTATAAATCCATCTTTATTCTTTTATAACTTGTACATGTCATCACGGTTTTTATGCACTCAGCATGATGTATCCAATTAGTTCTTCTCAATTTCTTTTACCTTATGGCATTACTCATTTCTGCATGGAGTGATATCGTTTTCTCTTCTTCTCAAGATCATTCTGAACATCAAGGGTCATAATACACTATAATATGTTGTCTTTCAACCATATTAAATTATCCAAGTTTTTTATTATCAGGAAAATTTATCCTTATGTGGCTTTTAAATCATAAACCGATGGATCTCATTACATCAGGACAATAATATTCATAGTGTGGCCAATATTATCCACTAAAATCATCATCAATTACCTTCATGATATTTAATACATAAAATTATTGTTTTATCATCATCACATTTAAATTTCCATATTCATACTAACATCTATTAAAACGTTCTTCTAGATCACCTAGTCAAATTATGAAACTTCCTATTAACTTCTTAAAAATATCCCAACTAACTATTAAATTTTCATATAATATATATTTTTGGAATCCTGTCTATCTTATAGAAGTGACTCTTACATATAGTGTGAATGAATCTAATGGGTGGTAAACTTATGAAAATTTATAGAGATCATTTATAGAGAGTTTTATATATTCATTAGATTGAATATTACACATAATTGAATTTGATAAATTTTTTATGTCTACTCATTTTTTCCTTTACATATTGATAAAATTTAACATTATGTATACAAGATGTTGTGAATAATATAGCCAGTTTTTAAGTAACTTTTAAGAGTTTCCCTCATATAATAGTTGAGTTACTTTTACTCATATAGTAAGTTACCCATTATGTATCCATGATATCTAATTTCTATATATTTTTCCCGTATTTACTTATACACATAGAGAATGGTTACTCATAAGTATAAAAACACTTTACCATATTATAAACTAAATTATACACAGCACCAAAACACTTATAAATAACTCCACACAACTATAAAACTATACATGAATCTCCTTAAAACACATATGAACATCTATGTATTATTCACATCATATAATAAAATTTACTTAATGAGAGTTGAATATGATTTTTGTATTGAAAAAGAATGTTGAAAATAACCATATCAACTTCATTCATTTTGACACCCTTAATTTCATTTTATAAACAACCATGAAAGGGTTGGTTCTTAAACATTGACACTCAAAATACAATTCTTAGATTTTAATAATTTATATATCTTATAATATTCCTAATAAAGCTCTTGGAATTAATAAACTCCAAATATATATTTTAATATAAAAAACGATTATAAATCAATTTCAACCCCATTAAATTTTGAATAAATTGTAGATAAATAATGTTACTTCTCTGATCCGAGTGCTTCCCAATGGTTCCCAAAACCTAGTCGACTACAAAAAATCAAGCTCATTTCATCAAACACCAATGGATTATGACTAGAAGCGAGGGACAAGGTGTGATATTGGGGAAACTATTCCCTCACTCATAGAGTATACACATCAAAAAACATATAGTAAACAATAACTGAAGAAAAAAATACCAAACACGAATAATAGTGGACGATGGAAAGTTAATCCAGTAGATCAAATATATATATATATATATATATATATATAATGAATGGAATATGTATCTATGAAAAAAACCAAACAGGTCGCAATTTTTTAAATCGATAGAAAAACTAAATTACAAAAGAACAAGTAAATTTCAGCAGCATCGCAAGCCTCAGCTTGGCCACATTCTCTCCAACTCTAATAGTAATCAAGTACCTAATGAATAATGGTGCTTTACCATATATATAACTACAATCATATAATATATTGATGTCTAAAAGCACGACCCAAATAGGGTGTGAGATGAATCTATGTAAGAAATCACTAAAATATCTACTCCTAACTGTCATTGACTATATATATATATATAATGTAATAACAATAAATAAAGAAATAGACTATGAATTACTCAAAAGTAAACAATCCTACAGTTTTCAATTAAATTCATTTAACATTTATTATTCACCTATTGAATCATGTAACTCTAGTATCTACCCTCAGCTCTATGTCCCCCATGTAAAGTAACAAAACATACATCTCATAAAACCATCTACGAAATCAAGTAAAATCAAATCCAAGCTTGTGATTTGGATTGGTAGATAAATCAAAAGTGTTCATTTATTCATTACAAACCTATTTGAAAGCTCCAACAGTGTAACCCCTTTGGTCTAATAGCATCAATTCATTTAAATAATGACCCTTTTAAAAATCTCTCATGGTCTAACCCCTTTTTTTAAATATCTAAACCATGGATCTCACTGTCATGTGTAGATAATCTAGAAGTCCCCTCACTCTTCTTGGTCTAAGGATCTCACAGTCCATTGGAAAAAATAACATTCTTATCAAAAAAAGGAATCTCTTCTAATGTAAAACTACTACATGAATAACCATTCACAATGTATATCATATGCATTTCATATAATAAAAAAACTCAATCCTAATCAATAAAGTCATGGAAAACATGGTAAACCTCATAGATTATGTATACAAAATGGTCATTAACAATAAAACAAAAAAAACCCACCCATATGGTGTCCCTTAGACAATGTATCTAAACTTACAAGTAAGAAAAAACCATTTATCAATCAACTGCACTAAAACAGGTAACAACATGGGTTAATTCAAAATCAAGCCATACCCAAAACATGGGTATGTGGCACTTTCATCATATATAATCCAAAGGAAAAAAAGGCACAAACTACCTACCATGATGTCGTACAATTGATATACTTTAACGTCAACCCTGGAATCACCCTAGATATATGTAGATCTATAAAACGATGAAAAACCCCACCATTGAATGACTCAAAAAAGAGGATGAATTGGTAAGAAAGTCACTAGGGGTTCTGAAAACTCATTCGTGGGATTCCAATGCATGCAACAATGTCTCAAATGGAGCTCAGACAAAAAATTGGGAGGGTTTTGTAGGTCGATAGCTGATCCAAATCACTCCGATATAAAACACAAGGATAATAATTTGTTTTAGGAAATGAAATGTGACCCCTTATGATATATCAAATAAAAAATAAAAGTACATGGAATGTTCTTTAAAACTACATGCAGTGTAGTAGCCTTAACCAGACCCCAACAAAAGTTGGTCTTCCATGTCCCCACATGGCCATGTATTCAGCTTCTACAGTGTCAAAACATGGTTGTATATGGTGATCTTGGTTCATGGTATGTGTTCAGAAGTACAAAATTTGTACTTAGAAAATCATATTTTCTTTATTTTTCCTAAAAACCACATGAAAACAAGATCTATATATGAACATAAGATATGGGTTCATACTAAATTCCCCTCTTAACGAAATATGTCCTTGAAATTCTCTTCCATGGGTGGTGAAGAATAATTTGTAAACTACGCTGGCCACTGCGATCGTACAATGGTCTCCTTCTCCCATGTCTTTTATTCCACTCGCCCACGTACCATTGCACCTGTACTAGGGGAATAGACCAACCATTTGGAACCATCATGTTGTGACCCAAAATCTATATAGGTGCTCCTTGAAGGATGTATCCACCTCCAACTCAACCTCCTAGGGATGAAAAACAAGATATGGGTCTGAAAAGTAATGTCATTGCTGACAAAAATGAGAGACGTCATGCATATCCTGGTACCTCTAAGGTAACTACAACCGATAGACAACCAAAACGACTCTCTCAAAAACCTCAAATGACCCGAAATATATAGATAAACTCTTACCCTATCTCATGATCCTCCTTTGTCCCAACCTCGATGTGATACCCAGGAAAACCTGATCTCTATCCTCAAAATCAAAAGGTCGTCTCTATCGATCAACATAATATTTTATGTTTGACTGTGTAGTATCCATCCTCCTCTGGATAATCTACACCTACTCAGTAGTCTAATGGACATGATGAGGTCACAACAAAGCTGCCTCTCCAGCCTCCATCTAACATAGGGTTGATCGGTATGGTCTACCATACAAATCCTCATAAGGTGCATTCTGAATAGTGTCTTGAAAACTATTATTATAGAAAAACACAAATAGGGGTATGCGTCACTCCCAAGATCCCCAAAAATCTAGGATGCATGCTCGAAGAATTTCCTCCAAAACATGAATTGTGCACTTTGACTGGCCATATGTCTGGGGATGGTAATCTATATATAGAAGTAGATATGTAGTAAAAGTCATCTATAGTCCATGCCAGACATTAGAAGTAAACTGAGAATCCTTGTCAGAAATGATAGAGGGAAAAACCCGATGAAATAATACTATCTCTCAGATATAAAACCTTCTAAACTCATTAAAACTGAAGGTTTACTTAATCAGTAGGAAATGTGAAACCTTTTTGAGCCTGTCAATAACAACCCAAACCACATCATTCACTGGATAATACCTTTTTAAACCTATCACAAAATCCATCATGACATCATTTTACATCCACTCAAGAATGGGTATGTACTGTAATATCCTTATCGGTCACTAATTCTCCATCTTCAATTGCTCATAGGTGGGATATCTCATAAAAAAACTAGCTACACCCCTCTTCATACCTAGACACCAATAATGATGATGTAGATCTCAATAAATATTAGTGACATTAGGATGAATGGACTATACTGAGGCATGAGAATATTGAAACAGATCCACATGTATGTCTGCTGAAACACATATGTGACCATGAAAATGAAAAAACCTCATCCTCACCGATGGTGCACAAAGGAGTAGGGTCCTCCCAGGACACTCTACTGTAGTACTAGGTCTTCCAAATCTGATAGCTTCCCCATTTTCATTCGATCTATACGAGTATATGTAACAAATATAGAAGAAAGAAATGTCTACCCCAGCCTGTCATGTACGTCCAAATGCATCTCAGAAAATAGTGCCATAAATTTCCACTCACTACTGGGCTCCTGAACTTCCTGTATCTTATTCTTTCTTCTCATCACATCAACCATTCCATTGCCTTTCCCATCTTTGTAGGAAATATCAAGGTCAAAAGCCTGACGTTACTCAACCCACCTTTGTTGTCTCAAATTATGGTCACGTTGAGTAAATACGGATTGTAGATTTTATGGTATGTGTATAAAAAACACTCTTTGAAAAGATAATGTCTCCACAGTGAAAATCATTCACAACTATAGCTAAATAGATATCATGTGTTGGGTAATTCCTCTTATGTGGACTCAACTACCGAGAATTGTATGCAACGCCACTTTCCCCCTATAAAATCACTACTCCCAACATGTTACCTAATGAAACTCAGTAAATGGTGTAACACTTTCCAGACTTTGGGAAAATAGGATTGGTGTTGAAGAAAATCTCCCCTGCAGCTCCTAAAAAGATGAATCTCAAGAATATATCTACAATTACTTCTTATCATTCTTATTCGGGGCCATAAGATGCACTACTATGCATAAAAGGAAATGAACAAAGCATCTGTAGTAACCAGTCTGCCCTAGAAAACCCTGTACCTCAAAGACATTCTTCGGATGCTCCCAAGAAACAACTTCTCTCACCTTCTCTTGGTCTACTAATAAAATTTTCTCTAAGATGACATGACCCCTGAAATGAATCTGGCCCATCCAAAAGTGGCACTTTGAGATATTATCATATAAAATAAATTATCTTAGTGTACTCAATATAATTTCAATATAGATGGCATGGTCGTGTCAAGTATGAGAGTACACCAAGATATTTTCCATGAAGACTACCACAAAAGTATCCATGTATGGATGGAATAGTCGATTCATCAGTTCCCTGAAAACTATTGGTACGTTTATGAGACTGAAAAACATAAATTAATACTAAAATAGACATTACCAATTCTTAAAGGCTATAAGAGGTATATCTGATTGTCTAACATGCAACTAATGATAACTAGATCTCAAGTAAATCTTCATGAACTCCTGGGATCCTAGAAGATGATCAAAGAGATCATAAATCATCATAAAGGGATATCGTTTCTTGACTATCAACTGGTTTAGCATCAAATAATCTACACAAAGTTTGAGTGCACCATTTTCCATCTCTGCAAAAGGATAGGAGAACCCTAAGGAGTATTACTGGGTCAAATGAAACCATTTTCCTACAACTCCTCTAAGTGCATTTTAACATCCTATAATTCTTCGCTATCTATCTTATAAGGAGGAATGGACACCAGTGTCTCTCCTTGCACAAGATCAATAGTGAAATCCACCTCTCACTTCATAGCTAAATAGGAAAAGTCATCTAGAAAGGATTATTCAAAAATCATCCACCACTAGAGGAATGTACATCTGTGAAGTACCCTAGTCATCCATATATAAACTATAAATATGGGATGTGATCCCCCCAACCCATGATTCACTAGTCGGGATCTACTCGTCTCGACATCCCATTCGGCCATGTGTAGGAAAGATCCTCCCTCTGGTAATGTGAAACTCACCGTATAGAAATAGCAGTAAACAAACGCTTTAAAGGAGACAAAATAGAACATTATGAGAATGACATCGAAGCCTGTCATCCCTAATACGTAGAGATACCATAAGAAGTGACACCCACGAACCTAAAGAGGGATCTCCTTTCACTGATGTACATTAGTTTTCCTAATCACCAATGGAGTATCTATCATCATAACATCATAAGATGTAAAGATAGATCCCAATGCTCTCTATAATGGAATCATTTATAAAATTATGGGAAGCCCCTATATACAAAATAATAGAAGACAAATTTGAGGAAACTAGAATCATACCTCAAACCATATAGGGTACAGGATCCTACTCTTGATGGGTTTTAATGATCACAAATGTATGACATATACTGCGGTCCTACGAACCTACATGGAGACCCTAAGTTGATCTGACCTGATGTTGCTGAAAACCTGTCATCTGGAAACCATGTCCACAACCACCTCCTCTGCATGAATGTCCTATAAAACTACAGTTCCATGAATGATGAGGAACTGATGGCCCACTCCGGAATGTGGATTCATAAAATATCCCCTATCACAAGCTACAAGTGTGAATATCTTATAAAAACGCTGAAGATGACCCCTCTTACTACAAGATCAGTACTCTAGTGGGTCTCTCATGGACTACGGTCCCATGTACCCACTTTTTCCGCACTAGTAGCACCTCACCTAGATACCCAAAGATACATCCCTATTATTGTAATCATCGTATTAAGGCTCCCTATAACAATTCTTTCTATCATTAAAAGGAGTAACAGCTCCAGATGCTAAACCAAACTATCTCATAGCTCCAAACAATCACAAATTTCACTTGGCAATAAGCCTCAGGTTTACTGTATCGGTCAATGAATTCATCATGAAAACCTTCACCAGTGATCTGGTTTCATAATTGAAAGATAACCCTACTCCAAATTCATGAACTATTGGGCTTGGTTGGTCCTCAGTGTCTCGGGGTAGAAGTAATCATAGAAGGTCCTCTAGAATGCTTCTCAAGTCATATCCTCATGACAACCTGCCTAAGAAACAACATCCCACCATCTCTTGGAAGAACCAAATAGCATGTAAGTAACGATATTCACCCTCCCCTCATGACTCGCCTCTATATGCTTGAACATAGAAAGAATTTCCTCCAACCATGAATCTGTAGCTTGTGGTCCTCTGTCTACTGAAAAAGTGGGAGGATGAATCTACTAGAACCCCCGGGTCAGCTCTTCCATATTTGAGGTAGGGTTTGGTGCTCCCTAAAATGTTGGCATCATCCCCATAAGTCCTTTATGGAACAATACATAATTACCTATGTTGGGTATAACAGGTGGTTCCAAGGTAGGCACGACTAGAGGATCTACTCGTAGTCCTTGATCTACCATTTTCAGTGTCTGGTCATTTCTCTTTACCTGGTGTACAACTGGAGGATGTCTTGGTGGCCTAACTCTACAAGGTCAATCTCACACCTCAATTCAAAATTATTAAAGACTGAAACGTGTAAGTGAAAGAAAACAATAGGAGAATGAAACCATTCTAATTTTTTAAAAGAGGGTTACACAACGTGTAGAACCACTACACAGTGTGTTCCCTGCCAACCTGGTCATGTAACACCCCAAACATACAATATGTTCCTCCAGAGACATATCATATACATGAATATTCCCTCCTACCCAGATAATTATACATGACTTGAACTACACAGTTTTACTAGTGTAACATTACACAACGCTCACATTCTAGACATGATGTGTACTATGAAAATTCAGTTCACCCGTGTTGTTAGTCACATGGATGGAGAGTCGGTCGATTACCGCATGACGTGTACTCCCAATAAATGGAGTGTTATACCAAAGTTTACCAACTATATGTCTCTAATCACATAGTAATTCACACTATCAACAACTACATGGTGTGTATATACTGAACATGAACTGTACTTAATAAAATTATTTCTTCTAGAATAGAAGAACATGTGTCATGTGTTCATAACATCACACACCGTGTTTTATGGTTTTTCTGGATAGTAATCCTCTGATACTTCTCTGGAACCCTAGAAATCTTAAAATTTGGCCAAGGTATGCTAGGTTATGATTCGTGAGAGTCCATAATCCCCACAAATCAATGTTTTTATCCTTATACTTCTCATATCGTAACATAATTCAATTAAAATTCAAAGATGATCCACCATATTCTTGTCCAAGAGAGCCCATAACACCTTAGGGACCAAATCTTGGCATTCAGGAAAATTAAACCTTACATATACCAATACCCTATCAAAATAGTATGTACATATATCATGTAATCTATCACAACAACATACATATATATCACATCTATCATAATAACATGAAATCGGTAAATCTCTCTATATGGCATAGAAATAATTCATGTCATGTGATTTTTATTAGTGTATATATGATTAATGATATGATATACCCTCTTCTCATTGGGTTTAAATTGATTAAAATGTTAAATAATATTAATGATAATAGAAAAACACATGTGTATCAACCAATGGTGAAATAAAATCAACTGTTACAATTAGAAAACCAGAAAAATTGAAATATTTGAGGAAACTTGGACTTTCCATATAGATGAGTTAGATAATCCAAAAAAACTTATTACCAAACATCTATTCCTTCTTATCATAGTATATTGGCTCTAAATATTAGTAAAAATAGGGGAGAAAACACTTTTGATACCACTTAGTAATGTCACATATCTGGGTTCCACCCAATGGTGCCCCAAACCCGATTGGTCACAAACCTTAAGAAAATTTCCCAAAATGCCAGAGGCTACATACTATAATCAAGGTTCAAGGTGTGATATTCGGAAAATAGTGCCCTCATTGAAAGAGTATACATAGTGGAAAACATATAGTAAACAATAGCAGAAGCAAAAATTCCAAACAAGCATAATAGAGGAAGGTTGAAAGTTAATCCATCAAAATCCATCATATATATATATGATGCATGGATTATGTATCAAAGAAAATTGATAAAAATGTCAAAATACAAGAAATTAATATGAAAACCAAAGTAAAAAAAGAAAAACGGAAACCCCAAAAGCATAAAAAGCCTCTTCATGCTCTCAATCTCTCTAGCTCCAATAGTAATCAAGTACCTGATGAAGAAGGGTGATTTCCCTTATCTATACCTACAATCATATAATCTATTTGGGACCAAAATCAGGACCCAAAAAATGTTTGAGATGAATCCCAATAGGAAACCACCAAAATACATGTGCCTAACTGTTAGTGAATTTATATAGCATGTAATATGCATTAAATGAAGCAATAAACGTGGAATTACTCAAAATTAAGCAATCCTATAGTTTCAAATTACATTCATTTAACATTTATTACACACCCATTGGATCATGTAACCCTAATATCTAGCCCAATCTCGGTGTCCCCCATGTAAAGTAACAAAATAAGAATCTCAGAAGAACATCTATGAAATAAAGTAAGAACAAATCCAAGCTTGTGATTTCACTTGGAAGATGCATCACAATCATTCATTTATTCAGAATGATCCTTCGGGAAATATCTCATGTTCTAGACACTTTGGTCTAACTATATAAATTCATTTAAATAATAATCATCTTGATAATATCTCATGGTCTAACTTATTTGATAAACTATTTACCCCAATGCTCTCAAGGTTCTATGTACATAAACTAGAAGTCCCCTTAGTCTTCCTTATGAAATGCCCTCACGGTCCATTTTTAAAATAATCTGGATGTCCCCTCAACCTTCCTAGTCCAAGTCTCACATGGTCTATTGGAAAAATATAGAATGCATATCTTAATAAGGAATCTTATTTAATCTATAAATACTATATGGATAACCATTCAAAATGTATATAATAGGTAATTCATATAATAAAAAAGTGCATCCAAATCAAAAGTCTTGGAAAACAGTGTATGCTTAATAATAAACCTAAATAAAATGTTCATAAACAATCAGAAAAGGGAAACACACCCATGGGGTGTCCCTTACACAAGGAATCGTACCTTATGCATAAGAAAAAACCCTTTACCAATGAACCAATCCACAACAGGTAGTAACATGTTTTAATTCCAAATCAAGCAATACCCAAAATGTGTGTATGTAGAGATTTTATTATATATAATCCAAATACAAACAAAAAAAGGCCCAAAATACCATCCTTGATGTCGTGTGATCAATATACTTGAATTCCAGACCTTGAATCGGCCTATATTGTCATATATCTATAAAATGGTGAAAAATGACCAACCATGAATAACTCGCAAAATATGATGAATCATGAAGAAAGGCTCTAGGTGTTTTGAGAACTCATTGGTAGGATTCTAATGAACCCAAAATTTTCTCAATCATAGATCAAATGGAGAATCAAGAGGGGTACATAGTTTTTCAGTTGTTATGTGGCGCCCTTGTATGAAACACGGGGAGAATAAAGTGTTTCTGCACAAGAGATGTGACCCCCTTTCGATATATCATTTAAAAAGAAACTATATGGCCTTTTATTTAAAACCACATGTCATGTATTAGCATTAGCCACCCCCAAATTAAGTAGTTTTGGTAGGTCACCACACAACCATGTATTCGACCATTACATAGTCAAAACATGGATGTATGCATCATTTAAGTATATTATGTGCACTCCAAAGTACACATCATGTACTTAGAAAATCCTCTTTTCTTTATTTTTCCTCAAAACAACCCGAAAACAAGATCCATACATGAAAGGAAGATATGGGTTATTAAAATTAATTCTATACCCATGCAAGAAAACTCAGTGTATGAAATATGAATATTGAAAAATAAAACCACATTTTTCATAAATAGTGTCTTTCAGGCACTCCATCATAGTTACTTATAACTCCTGATACCAACAAAGAATAACTATTATTAAATTTCACAAATATGTTCTCTGAAATTGTATATTAAATTTTTCTATATATACACTCAAGAAACATGTAAATATAGTTCAAAACCCGAACAACTCACCCAACAATATGTTTAATTAATAACATCCCACTTTTAAAAAATCCCTCTAAATATCATCTTACCATAAATATAATATATATACCCCTTTATTTTGAGCACATATCTTTGGATTCTCCCCTATTTATCTTTCTTTTCCATTATAAACATAATAAGGGATTAAATATGAAGTGATTTATGTTTTTTCCGCAACCATTGAATATATTAATACATAGAACATGTGAGATAGGGGACATATTCACTATACTATATCCTAGAGAAAATTAATGCTGAACTTACACCACAAACCTCAATATTTGAAATGAAATATTTAGGAGAAGTTTAGTGAATAAATTATAAATTTCTTCTTTTATTTGTGAAAAGTATTTCTTACACATTGTTATCTACTAGATATTTGATGAATTTAAATTTTATATAAATTTTATATTTTCAATAATATTGAATTGAATTTATTAATAAATTGATGGATCTTTAATTACCAAAACCCAAAATTATTGACCACACCACTTCCATATTTAGAACCCCCAATTGTTCCCTCATCTAAAAAAATAGTTCTGTTGATTGAGTTATAGGCACATATTATACTTAAAAATTATAGATTTTCATTGATTTTTTTATGTTAATATTCTAACCTTTCACAAAAAATGATAACTCTATTTGATGTTGATTTTTATTATTTATTTTTGACTCCCAATACACATTTGTATAATCAAATAGATCAATATTTACATTACGATAATATTTTAGTCCAATTTTCATCATGACATTAATATACCTATGAGTTATCTTTCAATAATTTAAATGAGACACCTTAGATTAAAATTTGTATTAGGTAGATACTATAAATATATAAATAATATTTAATATTTATGTTTAAAAATATAACATACTATGATTAAGATTCTACAATTATAGTAAATAAACTTATTTTCATAATAATTGTAGTTCCCATAAAGGATCTCACTATGACTACCTATATTTTATAGCACCCTCCCCCTCCTAATTGGGAGCTCTCATATCTTGAGAAGAACTCAGTTGATACTCACTATCTAAGGGTTAGAGTCATTCTACTGATAGGATGACATGTTTCTTGCCACATCCACATTGTGTGGGCTTTAGAGGCTTTTTCATAGGGAAGATTCATCATCTCCTAAAATATATCTTGTGGTTCTGATTTTATAGCATGGATCTAATATATATATATATATATATATATATATTTCTTTTATATATTTTTTTTTCACCACACATGAATCATTGTGATATGTTGTATATTCTTTATATCTTATAAGTTTTCGAGCACCTCTATCCCCCTGATTATGTCACACTAATTGCCAACATTTATCTTGTGTGGTTGTATTCTGACAACTATAATTGTCTACCCTTCTTGTTCATTTCACTTGGTAGCTGGCAATGAAACAAGGTCATGAAAGATAAGGGGTGTATATTTTTTCTTAGTTCGACACATTATGTTAGGAGATAGACCAGAAAGGGTTCATTCAAGAAATAGGGTGTAGAGTAGGATTCGAGATGACTCTCATCGAAAATTTCATTCTAGATGACAACAAGAATCACTGATTTCATGTGTGATTTAGGTGAAACCCATTTTGAATTTTCATATGTTTTTATATGGTTAATATGGGTTTTTGTAGTCAATATGATACCTTTATTTTTTCTCTATGCATATGGTTGGAAATAAAAAATATTATAGGTAACTCTTGGTGGGTGCCCTTAAGATAGGGAAGAGTGTACTAACAACCATCATTCATCCAAATGTACACATTTTTTGGTGGATGGACGTGAAGGAAACTATTGATATTTATTCATAATGCTTCCAAAAAGACATTGGAGAGAATTAGTTAGAAAGAGTAGTGCATTCCTCATAGACATCATCAGGTGGCAGGTCAAAATAAAGATATGTGTGCTAGCACTTATCATCCAGTTCTCCCACACATGTTAGTATGGGATGGAGGGGTGATCGTATAAATTGTGATGGACTTGAACAATGAAACTTATTGGAAGGGGGAAATAAATCATCCCTGATTGGATCCATTATTTCAATTTCTTACAAGTTGCTATGAGAATTTGAAATAATAATTTTAATGATGCATGATTTCTATGGGAAACTCAAGACAATTTTATGGCCACGAGGCCTTGATTATCTATGAAATTTCTCCCTCTTGGACTACATGAAAGGTAATGGGTTCCCTATCTTATATGTTTTCAAAATGGTATGTATTTTTTTGTTAAATAAAGGGGGATTTACCATCAACATGTTAATTTTTTTGTTCCCATTGAAATTTTGTTACCAATAATCAATGAATCCTCCATTAAAAAAATCATTATAAATTATCAATCATTCTTATCTTTATAATGAAAATGTTATTATCCTATTGATAAATTTTTAAACCTAATAAAAAAGTCACAACTATATGAATGGAAATCTCAAAAATATTATTCATTTCAAAAATATTTCCCTTTATATACAATTTTTACTTCTATAAAACATAATATTGTCAAAAACACTAATTAATATATATGATAACACTATTCCATATTTAATGTTTAGGTTATTATCCACTGTAAACATATTGAAATAAAATAATTCAACCATGTTTCAAACATAATGTACAAAAAAATTTGGCATTATTTTATCCCATATAGATACTTATTTATATTGTAAATGTTTCCTTCATATTCATAAGGAATGAACCATTTTGTTGTTCAATGATCACTTCGTCCTTAAATTCCCTATTGTAGAAGGCACACTTGACATCCAATTATAAAATCATGTAGTTAAAATGTGGAATAACAAATAGAAATATTATAATGTTCTCAATATTACCAATTAATTAAGAGGTCTAATCAAAATCAATTATTTTCCATGTCTATACCCTTTTCATACTATCATTTTCAAGTTTCTTATAACTTATATTTAATTTAGCTTGTTACATAACACCAAATATTTCCCAAAAACTATAAATTTTTTGCCATAATATGTACTAAATAATTTTTTTTGTCCAAAATGATCTAGTATAATTAATCATTAATTAAATCAACACACACTTGATTCTAAAAATCCTCTTTCACATATCATAGTTTGACTTGTGAACAAAAATAATTTTTGCATTTCTATCCAAAATTTTCTTCATGTCTTAACATATATTATTTTTTATCCAATGATATTTTTGACATATACCAACTTTTTATCATAGATAAGATAATAAAAGTGGTTATTTACATCCTTTTTTACATTTCACCATTTCTAGTAATTTTTTCAGATGATGGTTCCCATAATATATTTATTTTCAAGAATTATCATATTTTTCCATAAAAATGACCTTATAAAATTATGACATCGAATGATAATTTATATTATTATATCCAAGTAATTTATCACCATTTTAATTTAATCTTTATTTTACTTTAATAACATCATTCTATTATACTTAAAATCCTTCTATAATAATCTTCTTTGATAATTCTATAACATCTTGAATAAAAATACAATATTGGATTTGAAATTATAAAATTCATTTTAAACATTGATCAACATCAATTTAATAATTATAAACTATTTATCCTACAATTTAACCATCTCATTATTTTAAACTTTTAAATTGTTCTATTAATTGGGATAATTATTTAAGTAATCAATCATTTTACAATCCTTAACTATTTATCAGCAAGGAAAAACAATTTCTTGAAGATTGAATATAATTGATTAAAATTTTGATCACCTTATCAGTTTTTGGGATCTTTGAAGGACATCCCATGAGTTATCACTACAAAAATTTATTTTATTTTCTACCCCATTTTCATCATTTCTCATTTTATCACACGTGAAATCTCTTGTATTCATTTTTAATTGATATCTTTTCATTATCTTCACTATAAATATCAATCTCGTATTCAAAAATGATTCTATCATCACCCTAAAATATTGAAAATAAATTTCCTATTTTAGTTTTATATAGATTTTTCTGAATCATTTATTAATAAAATATATTATTTTTTAAAATTTTGTAGATTTCTTCTCTAACGAACTCCTTATAATCTCATCATAAGTATTGAAATATTCTTCTCCATTAAACATAGGTAATTATATAAAAATGTTTCTTATATATCCACACTTGAAATAATTTTTCATATCTTTCCCCAAAAAGTTCATTCATATATTATAATACATTTATAAGTGAGTGATAATAGTTTTTAAACAACTATTTGATATTTTTTCTTTATCATGACATTATTCTTCCAAAAATGATTGTTGCCAACACTATTTATTTTCCAATGAATTAAATAATATTTAATTTTTATATTCTTTCCTATACTTGAATACTCTACTATTAAAAAAGTAATATGAAATTTGAATAAAATGAAGATCCTCCAACAAATTTGACCCCTAATCACAGTTTTCAAGTGTTGTGATCTATACATCAATATTTTAATAGAAAATTTATAGTATCTTATCATAACTATAGTATCCACCAAATTATCAGTATAACATATAATAGTGCAGAAAATTTAATATACATGACTAAGAAAGTAATATACTATTTCATATGTATTATTTTTGAGATATTCATATTTAAACCTATAAACTACTACTTTGGATTGATTAACTTTTCCATTCCCTTCAAAAATGTTTTTAAAATTATCCAAAATTAGTTTTGATAACTTTATTATTTTCATTTTGAGATTCTTTTTAAATAAAATATATGTAAAATTGAATCTTGAGCCATTCCATATTTCTAAAAATTACTTCTATAATCTACTATCATAGTATTATGTTAACTATAATTAAAGAAACCATTAGTTACAACATGTTATACATCCAAACTAATTGTTAAAAATTGTGGAAGAATATGATCATTTCATATATAATGTTTTTCATCTAAAGTGGGAATGTATTTATTGTTCACTAAATTAATATTATCCATATTCATAGAAATAATTATATGAATAGATTTATGGACACAATGGTTATCATTATATTAAAACATAATGTAGTATGTCATGTTTAAAGGGAACATGAGTGCTATAATACTACATGAAAGGACCCACAAGAACATTGAGATTTATAAGATATGGGGGTAAATCAGTTAATTAAATTCCTCTTTTGGTTTAAAAAAACCTTCACTACCTATTAATTTTAACAATTTAATCATTTTCACATACAAAACAACTCACACATATATGGTGTAATATATTTTAAAAGTTTTACTGGTAAAAATGTGAAGTTAATCCATAGTATGACCTAGAATAACCCAAGAATGTATACTCAACTAATATAATCGTTCTTTGTTACAAATGATTTGGTTTTATCCTTGATGTTATTTTTCCCAATATATAACATATCTATGTAAATTAATCCACTAAATAAAATATATTTAATATATTATTCATCAAAAATAAAATATTTAAATGTATAATACGTATATGATGTTTTGTTGTGTTTTTTATTCTTATTCCTATTATAACTTCATTGAAGTAAGTATGCTTCTATTTATTCTATCATTATATAATATAATGTTTTGTATTATTTTTCTATATACACTCTCTCTATCTTCAAATATCCTCCTTAATATATGTATGGTGAAATCTAGATATCACTTTATATAGTAGTAGTATCTTATTCTTGATTGAATTGAAAATTTAAATTTATATTCAAACTACTATCTTATTTTAACATTTTAAATCATATCTTCTATTTCTAAAACTTCGTTATCATTATTTCCAATACTAACTAGGTAATCATAGCTTGTATGAAATCACCATGGATTGAAAAGTTTTACATTCATAAATTCGTCCTCCTTTCATGTAATGAATCACTTCTTTATAGAATGATCACTTTTTTTCATTTTCCATACTTTTCAATGAATATTATGTGACACCATGGATTGACATATAATATATTTTTACTATATAAAAACACACCACTCCGTAATATTCATACATTCATATCATGGTTTTCATCTTTTAAACCATAGACCAATGACATTAATCATTGAATGAAATCAAGATTCTTGGTGTGACCAAGATTCCTTCCTACTTGCATAAACAATTACCTTCATGATATTTAATTGATAAAAAATGGTTTAAGAATTATAATATTTTAATTTCATAATTCTCATTTCATTATAGAAAAACAATTCATCTACTAATCCTATATTGTTTAAAAAATATCCTATCAACATCATGAAATATCTCGTTGACTTCTAGAAGCACATTTTTTTTAAATTTAAAATCTTCTCTATATTTCATAAATTATTATTATATATTCTCAGAATTACTATTTATCAATATATAATTAAAAATATTTTTATATTTATTCCAAAATTAATTTTTTATATTCAGAAAATTGAGTTTACACATCATGAAATTTGTTAAAAGTTTTATGTCTTCTGAAGTATAAATTTATATATTAATCAAAATGACCATTGTGCATACATGGTGTGTTGGGGGACTTAGCTAAATTTTTATTAATTGATCATAGTTACTCTTAGGTAAAAGAAAAGTTATTTTAATCATATTGTGATTATACAATTTTACATTCAGGGGTGCAAATATCTACTATCGTACTTAGAGTTACTTATATGCATAGATCATAATTACTCCAATAAATAAAATGGATTTTCCATAATTAGAAAAAAAAATCTTATCTATTCTAAAACACATTCAAAACACATTATACATCATTAAAATAATTTAAAATATCATCAATACACTTCTATGATCAAAAAACCATTCTAATAACATAATAATTGTTATTTATATGATGTTTGAATATAATTTTTCTGCTTAACAAATGCATCAAAATAAAAACATATACATAAAAATTTCACAAAATTCCGTACCTTTTATAAATAGAAAGAAATGTGATAATTTTTTATATTTATAAATTAGAAAAAAATTCTTATATTTTAATAATTCTATGATCTAAAAATCTACATAAAATATATCTTGGTCTCAACAAATAAACCACCTATAATGATTTTACAGGAACCATACTTTTATAGGTTGTAAGGATCACCCCTTTATCTCAAGTGGTTATTAGTTTTATTATTATTTTTCTAATGTCATGATTACTAATATTTAGATATATATAAAATTAAATCAAATGAATGTTTATTCTTAAACCAATAATATTCCCAAGGGTATCATGAGTGAGGATGAATATTTTGTATAATGTGTGCACGAAATTAATAATATGTTAGGCCTATGAAATTTTTAGGTAAAATATCTATTATATACACTATGATTCATTATTTTTTTGATACATTCTCCCCACATTAGCTTATATAATCTAAAGAAATTTTCCAGATATTTTTTTGAGATGAACATATTCATTCTTCTTTAGAGATTCTTGTTCTATTGGGAATGGATAATGGCTATGGGTTATTGTTTAATTATTTACCCATTACAGTTGGTCTTGATGAAATTAAATGGGTCATTATTTTCATGGATCATATGTATTTAATATTTTCATGATAACAAAATGGAAGAATAACATGAGAGATCATGTTAATTTTTATCACAATAAAAAATTATTGTTCTCACTGTACATAAATACCCCCAACATTTAAGGTGAATTTAATCAAACATTAGACAGACTTGGACTTGTTCATTAGGAATTTGGGGTCATCCCATTTTATTTACATAGATTATCTTATTATGTTTTTTAATGGGTTTTTAGGAATGACCCTCCTCTATTGGTGGAATGTTATATATATATTTTCTAGGATGATTTCTCTAAATTACCAACTTAGAGGGATGTGGAGTTATTGAATAATTTTATTATAGTGATGAGTCTCTTCTAATTAACCTCATATCAAATAGAACCTAAAGTGTTTCTAGATTTTAAATTTCAATTGGTGTATCTTACAGGAAATGGTTTCTTTTAATAGTAGTGTCACTTCCTAAATCACTAATTATCTTTAAAATGATTGAAGTTGAAAGACATTTCTATAATATGAATGCTTAAAAAAAGTTACTATAAAGAATATATACTCTCTATATTGAATTTAAAATCTATTCAACCATATTAAATCAGTGAGGGTTTTTCCTAAAATCAAAATTAGGTAAGGATGATGATAGTTTAGACTAAAATAGTAACATATTTTGATGAAAGTATATAAATGAAGGTATGTGTGTTATAAATATTGTGTAATTCCCATTAGGATCGTGAATTATCCAATTATTTTCATGGTTTTAAAAAAATATATATAAGTATATAAATACCATTTCATTTTTTAGATAATATTTCAAATTATTCTATGTTAATGGAAAATTATGACGATCAAATTAAGGCAGGTTTGAAGATTCTTAACTATATATAAGAAATTATATAAATAATATTTTTTATTCATGATTTAAAAATATTTAGTTGTATGATTTTTGATAAATTCATATTGTGGATCCTGATAAGGTTAATGTTTTGAAGACATTAGATAAATGAATGATTTTTAAATGATTCAAATTTCAATGGATTTGGAAGGTAATTTTATTTGAATAATTTAAGACTTCTCAAGGATGGAACTACCCTTAACAAAATTGACTACAAATGGTGTGATTTTTTTTATGAAATTAATGTCAATTATCATTTAATAAAATCAATTATATGTTAACATTTGATCCTATGTTTATTCTTATTGAATTGGTAGATTGTTAGATGATTTATGATGATGCTCTGGGTATGGGTTTAGGATTTATTATTTTATTGATTAACTTTATATTGGAGTCTTTTAATTTCCACCGGTACCCACTTAAAAATAATTATGCAACCCATGACCTTGAAATTTTAATTGTGATGAATACTTTAAAGTGTTTAAGGAACTATATATTTGATGATAAGTTTTGTATCTATAAAAATAATTAAATAAAAAAATATATTTTATCATAGAAGGATTTAACCCTTATGATGGGGTGATCGAGGAATAATTAAATACAATTGACTTGTATCCATATTAAACCCCTAAAAATGTAATTTTATTTCCAATTCTCTTAGTTTTAGTATTCCAAAGAATTAATTGAAATTAATTTATTATTTTAACTTGTGGGATTTTTAGTTAGAATAAGATTATATTTATAAATTATTATTTATTGTTGTTAGGAAAAAATACCTTAAGGAATCATTGAATCATTTTTGAGGTGATTGTGTTTGTTCAAAAAGTGGGCCTCTATGTTGTGTTAGTTGACGAAGTAGACCATGATGATCATTTTGTTGACAAAGAGTGTTTTCATGGTGTGTTGTCAAGTTCTATATATATTTTTGACATGTAATTTTGACAAAGAACTATGACAAGGGAACATACGATATGGAGAAACATGTTTTTGGAAAAGGAAGTTGGGCGCGAGATTGAAGATGGTATATAAACATGCGTGCGTGGCATATTTTGGGAGTATAACATTGAAAAATGGAAATGTCATGATGTATGTGAAATATTTGGAAATGTGTGGGAAAGTGGAGGTTGCATGAAAGAAACATGTGTGCCCAATGCGATGTCCTACGGGGTTTTTCGCGCTCGAAGAGTTAAACAACGTGAAAAATGGTGAATCTTCCACACATGGGTCAAGAACGCTTGTAAATACAAGGTGACCACCGTTATTCAAATTTCTCAAATCCTAGAGAAAATTCATGCACAAGATCACTTAATAATTTCACATTAAGGGAGTTTCATGAATGATTTTTGCGTTGCGTGCAAGCTAAGAAAGTTGGGCATAATATTTGAATTACGAGCAAAATTGAAGTCGTGCATAAGGGTTATTTATGACAAAATTTTAATCTTGTGTTCTTGGCAATAATGATTCACGCATGATGCAATAAGCTCTGTTTATAAGATTTTGATTCTCCCGGTACACCCGGTACAAAGAGAGATTTATCTTTGGGTGAAAGTTGGACGTCAATAGATCATCAATCAATAGTTAATGATGCATATTTAATTATAAATAATAAAAAGACCAACATGTCTATAAATTTTGAGGGGATATTCTAGAGAAGCAATGATCTCAATTCAGTTGAGATAGTAGTGAGTTATCAAATTTTGATTTGTTGTAAACCAGAAGGGATAGTGAGTTTACTTCGAACATTGTAAACAATAGTGCGATTTTAGAGGATTTGGTACATCGGCACATCGCCGGTGTGTGATCCTTGGACATAGCCCAGTGAGGGTGAACCATGAAAATATAATTGTTTCTTATACATGATTTATTTTATGTTTATACTTTTCTACAGGAAAGAGAGAGAAGATAATTTTTCTTAAAAGAGAAAAAGGATCAATATGGGGAGTTTTTCTAAACATTCATACCCAAATTCACCCCCTCTATGGGTATCAAACCACTCGACCTAACAAATGTACTATCATTTAATTCATCTATATATAAATTTCATCCTGATCATATATGTGATTAAAAATTTTAGAAAAACAAGGATATTTTTAAATTATAGGGAGTCCAAAGGTTAATTGTCTTAGTCTTCTTATAGATCCATCAATTTATAGAAGATTCATGTGATCTATTGTTAATGAGTGAAGGATACAGAAATATTTTCATAATTATTGATTAGTTTTCCACTCAGGTTCTATTAGTATGTCTAACACTATCTATATTCATAGATTGGATACTTGGATGAGGCATGGAATTACTAATATTACGTTTCTTTCATTCACTTTTAAACAAGTGATGGGAAAAAATTAAAGGTCCTCCAATTTATTGAAAACACTTTT
The DNA here is from genome assembly GCA_963277665.1 of Viscum album. NCBI lineage: Eukaryota > Viridiplantae > Streptophyta > Magnoliopsida > Santalales > Viscaceae > Viscum > Viscum album. The sequence continues at coordinate 1,315,605,425 of OY728119.1, read as the reverse complement.
CAGTCATAAATGGGTATTGGATAAGGATTCCATGAACTTCTTAATTACATTACCTAAGTCTCTTTATTATAGTAATGACATTTTTGTGATTATTTATCTATTAAAATGAAGAAAATTTTATTACCGTAATAGAAAGTTATAATGTATGTAATATGGGAATTTTATACCACAAATAGACTGTGAAGCGTCATCGAATACCATCATCAAATATTTCTCACTATGATCCTAATTTTTTCACAGAGTTTTTATGAAATTAATAAGAAGTTATATTAACTAAATATAAACATATCATGATGTATCATCCTCAAACCAATATCTACATGGAGTGGGATATTCATATTATTGAAACTATAATTTATTATTGAAATCATTACATTAGAGGTTTAAGGGAGAATAATTTATCTTTTTTTACTTGTCTTATAATAATATTTATCAGTCATCTTTCAAAATAGATCCTTCCAATGAACCTTATTATCATCCATATAGGTACCCATTATATTGGGATGAATTATACGAAGGTTATTAGTTATGACTACAAATTTTTTAAGATATGATATATAATATCCTACTAATTTGTAATGTAATTACTGTAATTCATATTCATAATAAATTATATATAGAGTGCCATCATTGATCATTTGAATTTTCAAGTAGTGATATGGGTTTTCTTAGTGTATCTCCTCATCTAGGGAATATATTATTATAGAATAAAGTTATTCTTATTCAAATATATTTCAATCCATTTTAGACTATATAAGGGATTATAAAAGTTGTGTATTAAGAATATTTAAATCATCCATGGACATCTATTTATAATGTATTCCATGGATCTCAATAACAAAATATTCATCCAAATATGCATCATATTGTTGATTAGAAAGATCTGTAATTGGAAGGGGATGTTATATGAGTTACGTAACTTAATTAGATTCATGATTACAAGAATAATGTGTAGTGGATATGTCAATTCCTCTAGTTTGATAGATATGAATAATTTGAATTACTATCATAATGAATTTGAATGGGAATTCATGATGAGGGACTAATGACATTATCAATTTTTTGTCAAGGACCATCAAGAAATTTTTTGTAAAAGAATGAAATGTAACATTGAGAATATTGGAACCCATGATTTAATGAATACATATTTATTTTATGTATTATAAAGTTCAATTTCGTTTATAAATTTTTTAATAAATTTTTTTAAAAAATTAACATGTATTTCCATTATATGAACTCTTAATATTGGGTCTCAGAGACCATGTAATGAAACATTGGGAGAAAAAAATATAGAAATTACTAAATTCATAGTCTATCACATAGTTAAGAGTATGGTGAAATTGGGAAATTAATTTTTTAATAAAGTTGATATTTTCATTCTAAAACATAAATTCAAAAGAAACAGTGTCAATTTTGTTCATTAGAGGCCTGTTTTTTTGGGAAATACCTAGGTAGAGAAGCTTACCTCTTCTATCTCAATCTCTATATCTTTGTCATTGATGGTTACTTTGGTTAAATCCTACGGTAAGAGCTCTAGTCTTCTATCTTTTCCCATCCTTTACCTTCTCACCCCCTTTATCATCCTTATTTTTCCGTTTTGGATATGGTGCACGGATTTCATAACTAGGTATTGACAAATATTTTTAATTTTTGGTTCATAAGGTTTATAAATACCCTATTTAAATATGATATAATTTTACTCAAAGAAATTATGCTACTTTTCATTGTATAATTTCAGTTATTATATACCTTCGCATTTTGTATACAAAACCACAAGTTCTGGGTTATTTTAAGCTGATTTTATAAACAATAATTATATTTTATATTATTTAGGATATATTTTTAAAATAGTGTTTGGGGTTTGTAACCTAGATTGAACATTCATTATGAACTTTATTTACTAGACCACACCTATTTAATTTGATATATGAATGCTTTATTATGATTTTATATTATTTAGTTTTATACATACCATATGTAATAATATGTTAAGAATATTTTTTGTATTGATTAATTAAAGTAATTATCACAATAATTAGAAACTAATAATGGCATGAAAATGTTCTTTATACCACATCCTATGATCTAGACACATAATTTTGATAGGACATCAATGATGTGTAACTATTAGGTATTAGGGTATAATAATAATTGAGATGTTATTTCATGATGTTGACACTTAGTAATATCTATGAATAAGAGATCACGAAGATAAAATCATGAAGAATAATTATATATACTATATATGTCCTTGGATGTTTATATATGTTTTTGTGTGTGGGTGTGGGTGTGTGTGTTAATCCTTATACTTGAGAACATTATTAATGTATATCATCAACAAAATACATAGATTCATGATGAAATGTGAGAAATACATACCCTTGAGTAAAAATATTTCTTCATGTATTTCCAAAGAGGTATGATGTTAATTGAATAATTAATGAAGGATTTGTCATTTCTTAATTAGGGAAATATTTACTTTAGTCCCTTCTATTGAGATGAATTTTTTCAAATAAAATCCATGACCATTGAGATATAATAATGTTCATCTCAATATTTCAAGGAAATATATATCATGTATTAGTTGATGATCACACATGTATTCATTATTCTGGATGAGACATTGAATGAAATTTCGATTATATTATACGGTTAGTTTTTATAGGAATATTATCATTGATATGGTTTTCATTATTCTCTATGGGGGTCCTAATGTGTTTCTAGATATCAATCTTAATTTTCGGGTTAGACTCAGAACCACTAAAAAATAGATATAGATGGTGGAAAAAAATGTTTTTATAGAAGAAAATTATATTCAAATGTGTTTTATTTTATAGAATATGAGAGATCAAAAATTAGATATCAGTTTTTATTATAAATATATAAATTATAATCCAAGTTCTTCTTGAACAAGAATTAACATAGTGAGTTTTTTTATATATCCATTCACATGTTTTTTGAGATCATAAATAAGGAAATGATTATTTATTAAGAGAGTTATCAAGTTATTTTAATGGGCTAAGTACATGTAATTATTTAATTTTATAGATTACTATGTTATATTAATTTAATTATATTATATAAGTAGTAAATAATTCAGGAAGTGATAAATTTAATAAATATTCATTGACATAAGAATTATGTATTTACTAGTTAAATAATTTATATTATTGTTTAATGATAAATTTATACAAATATAATGTGGCTGTTTTTTTGATTTAGGCATAAGATTTGGGATCCACTTGGATTTTTTAAATTCTAAATCCATGATATATTATGATATTAAGTTGTTTCAGTTGTGTTGGGTTTCCATAACTCTGGTTTTAAGTCAAATTAGTGGGAGATATTTCCCTAATATCTCTCTAGATATAGATATACATCGTTGAGATTTATATTTGATATTTTTATAGGGGTTCTAGAGTGATATCTATTCTTGGTGATAGTTCCCAATGGATCAAGATCGATTTCTCATTCTTCATTGATCACGTGAAGATATCGTTAGAGAAATTTTTTACAAATCACCAAGTATTTTTGAATTATTATTTTTTAAAATAAATTTAATTTATTTAAAGATTTTCATTACACACAACATTGGATTAATCTTTCACTACACACAACAGTGAGCTATATAGCATTACACATGGCACTGAATTTTAACAAAACCATAATATATTATTAATATATTTATTTAATGATGAAAAATAAAACATAGATTTTAAACGTAATGAAATTAATAGTAACAAATATTTATAATTTTCTCTAATAGTTTACATAAATGAATAATATTGATAAAATGTAAATAATTTTAAGTAATTTTTTTTATGTTTCAATTATTATATTTTCCCAAAAAATGATTTTTATATAATTTTATGAACAGAAATATTATTAATTTCTGTATCTATAATAAAATAATTTTAGAAAATAGACATCATCTTTTAAATAATCATGTGAAAATTATCTTTGGTTGAATTTTTATATTTTTCTATAAAGTCTTATTTCGGGTGAATATTGAAAAATACCGAATTTTAATTGAATGCTCTGCTTTTTTTTAACTAATTATAAAGTTTAATTATATATTAAATTTTTTTAAAGTAACATTAGATAAAATTTATATTCATTAAACCAATTTTTTAAATTTTAATCAATTTCATATTGAATTTGGAAATAAAAATTTAGTAATCTTTTGAACATTGTTTTTATAAAACAGCTTTCTCATCGCATCTATGGGATTATTATTAAATTAAAATTTTCCACTAATGTGAATGTAATTTTAAAAAATTAATTCAATAATTTCGATAAACAAAATTTATATTATATAATAAGGTCTACATATTTTTTTACCAAAAATAATAGTAAAAATAGTAAATATAATTTATCACAGTTTCGGTAAAAATAAGTTTATCAGAGGATAAGCTCATAATATAAGGGTTAAAAAATAGAAAACAACGTATAAAAAGTCATTATATTCCCATAAATCTACCATATATTATCTAGAATCATTAATAAATCATTTTGGATCTTTTTTACAAGAACAAATGTTCTTATAATTCCTTTTTGTGAAATTACATGTGTTCCACCCAACCACTTGTAAAAGGCCACCTCATCTCCTGTCTTCTTCACACTTTCTATCCATTTATTTTCAGAAAACATTGGTTCGAATAAACTACCAAATTCCCTAATTTCATCATATAAGCCATATTTGGCTATAATTCCAACCTATGAAGGATTTTGGTTCAATCCTAAGACGGATACCCCATAAAGAGGAAACATCCATTGACATGAATTTTTGTATTAATTTCTCCTCCACCACATTCAATTATTATTATAAAATTATGATATATTAAAATAATAAATTAAATATAATTATATTTTTTAGGTTAATTTCTTGTCCTAAAAATATCTCCACTTCCATGAAATGTGTTAAGAATTCATCTTTCATGTGTATGGTGGACTACCACCTCATAGAATGATATCATTTTTTTTCATATTCACCTATCAAAATTGGAAATAATGAGTGAATTATTGTTTATATATGATATTTATGATGTTATAATAAATTTTTAGTTTTTATATCACACATACCATCATACTCTACATTTTTTTAGTAAAATGATAATGTTGCTAGTGTGTTAAGAGGACTGCCACCTCCTGAAGTGATGTGATTTGTTAATGCTTTGCATGAAATGTATTTCTAACATCCCAACACAACATCCACACACTAGTGGAATAAATTGGTTTGTCACATGACCTCATGTGCACCTCCTCATACGCCAGAGGCTTCTGACTAGTAGTGGGGATCTAACATCACTCATGCAGAGACTATACCCCCTTGTTAGAGTAACACACTAGCGGAAATAAATAAACAATAACTAAATTACATATAGTAATAAACACGATAATACTACTATCACAAGGTGAACAAAACTTGATGTACAATATCAAAACTGAATAGTAGATATGCCATTTTAATGTACGTGCCAAGTGTGGAAATGAAAAACACAATAGTAAAGGCACTGAAAACTCCCATGCGAGTCCCAAACAACATCTGGTTCCCCCATCCATTCTCCATCCCAAATTTTCAATCTATCATAGGGATTTTACCTTATCCTATCCTATATACATGATTTCTATTTGTGTTTCAATAATGAAACCCTATTAGGGTGTGAGTAAAATTATGTAGGCCACTAACAACGGTGTATAAAATAATATCTAACTAAAAAATGTATACAGTTGAATAAGGAATATAATAAAAGAAATAAATTAAAAAATTTAAATTATCCAAATACAATTTATTTGACCAAAAAACACCCATGGGTTCTGAAGGACAGCCAAATAATTTCATATATTTGAATGACATCTTTAAAAAATTTTAATTCATAAATTAATTTCCAAGTTACTATTCTTATTTTATATTACATGACTAAATTTCGTTGACACCATTCATCATTTCATAATTGAATTAAGATATTACAATTCATAATTTCATAATTTAATTTCCATGTTTCCATTCATATTTTATGATACTCAAATAATATTCCGTGTTACCATTCATAATTTCATAATTGAATGTCCATGTTACCATTTATAATTCATAATAAATTCAATAATTAGTTAACCACAAAAATTTCATTAATAATTCAAAAATTAGTTAATCATACAAATAAAATTAAAAAATTTACCAACTAATTAATAATATCAATCCAATTAATTAATTCACCAATTAATTAATCTCATCAATTAAATTAATTTATTCATTTGTTATTTAATCAAATTACATCCATACTTAATTTTATAAATAACTAATCAAATCCAGAATAAAAAAATCCACATATTTCATTTATCAATTAATAATTCTAATTAATAAATTCTAGATTCCTAATTAAATCGTCAATTAATTTTTCCAATTCAATGAATTCCATATCCTTAATTAATTCATCAATTATGTTGTACAACTCTATAAATTAAATATCCTCAATTAATTCATCAATTTAATGTTCCATATCTATCAATTAAATATCCCAAAATTTTAAAATCAATAAATTAATTAATATATCAAATTAATTAATTTGATTTAGGAAAAATTATATTCTAATCATACCATAGTAATTATATAATTAAAAACACATAATAAAAATAAATACATTAGGGTTTGAATTATAGATAACTCACCTCAATTATTTAATGAATGATCGACAAATAGAAATCCCTAAATTCTCAGTGATTAGAGATAAATAAATCTCTCGAAACCCACTAAGGGTCACCCTTGTGTTGGACTAGGAAGGATTCATGATAGAAAAATAAAAAAAATGAAGAACAAAACACTTTTAATTTTATGCTACATAATTACATGGAATTTAAATCCATTACGCATCATATAATAATTTTTTTAAAACCCTCAAAAATTTACACAACGTGTAATTATTTTACATGGAGTGCAAATTTATAGTAGTTCAGTTTTCTACCCATTTTCTTTTTTAATCAAACCAAACATCTTTTAATGTTTCATATCCAAAAAATGACCAATGAAACAATTAAAGGGATGTACCTGGAAAACGAAAGGATCTTACAATCATCCCCAGATTATAATAGCTAAACCTTGAGCTATACTCCAATTGTCAGTAAGACACTGAGGTAGAATGGTTAGGCCACTATGTGTGCATTCCCTCTTTTCTCTCCCACGTTTCCTCCTGAACATGCCCATATTTACACAATAATAGAACTCATAGAACAATCTTTCCCTACAACACATTATCATGGCATTCAAACACACATATCAGATGATCCTAGATAGACGCATGTATCTCAAGGTTAATATCATCCTCTTCGATCACATGATAATCATCAAGGTGATATTGTCATAGTTTTTGATCCCTAGAATATGTCATTCATAGAAATATATCTATGTGGGATAACCAATATGTGTGCCACGAGACTAATTTCATCTACAACCTCAAATAGTCTAATAAACATGGTTTCCAACATTCCTTACCTCCTTATCATGTGGTTACCCAATCTAGGTGACACCTAAATGAATACATTATCATCCTCTATAAACACTAGGGGTCATCAATTTCTATTAGAATAGGATGTATTCCTACTCTAATCTATAGCCATATTCATCCAAATTAGCTAATCCTACTCTGACATGTCCTACATGAGACTCAATCCCAACAAAATTGACTCACATGACTCTATCAAACATAGAGGGGATCTACATGGCCTACTCTAAAGATCCTCACATGGTTTCATTGGAATCATTTACAGATAATTGTTATAATATAAAACATCTACCAATAATAGGTTCTTATTCAAAGTCCCACTGAACTCTAGGACACACACCCAAATCATACCTTCAAGAATAAATATAGTATGCATTGAAAACCCAATTTTTTTGGGTGGAAATCCACAGTCAGTAAAACTAGTGAACCAAGAACTTTATACAATCCTTTATAGAAGTAAAACGTAAAACACAAATCACTATCTAATACTACTGTCCATGGAACCCCAAGAAGATGAAATAACTCCAAAACATAAAAATATATCTGATACTACATTGATAAGGTCTCCCATTTTGGAACAAAATTGTCTACCTTTTTCAAATGTTCAAAAATCACCCATATAGAATGACTCTTCCATGGAATCCTTAGGAGACCCACCGTAAAATTCATAGCCATGTTATCCCACTTCCTATCTAAAATGGGAAACATATGAATGAAACCTATAGGTCATTGATGCTTATCCTTCACTTATTAAGAGTTGTTGTATTATTTCATGAACCATTCAATCTCATTTTTCATGTCCAACCATCAAAACATTCAGTGTAGTTAATCTTAAATTTTGATCAAATCAATATTCACTTCCCACATTGTGGCATGAAATTCCCAGATTATCTCTTCTCGTATGCTCATAAGCCTAATTAATTTATTCATAACAATGATGACCTCAACTTCCTCTATGGTCCAATATAAATGTGTATCACCAACATCATGTCTTTCCCTCAAGGTAAATCATTCCAGGTCCTTAAATTTTATTTGTATAATCTATCTCAAGAGTGTATAATCCTCTAAAATTGATTAAATATTCATTTTCTCCATGATCTCCTAGACAAAAACATGCATATAAGCTAGTAAGGTCACCATATTCCACTCAACAGATGCCTCTTAAACTGATTGAGTCTATTTTTTCTTCCTCAAAGATTCATCGACACTGTTTCCATTTTCTCATGTATGTTATGGTTTAAAATGAAAAGATTTAATATAATAAAACCACCTCAACTACCAGAGATTAAAATTTATCTTCAAAAAGATATAATTTAAGATCTTGTGATCCTTATACATATTCAACTATTCTCCCAATAGATAATGTCACTAACACATTAAAGAATAGAAAGATAATGGTAACATGAGTTTTTTTATATGGTATTTCCCTTCATGTAGCCTCAAATACTGAGTCTCGTACACCACAACTCGATCCAACTGCTTCAAAATTGCTCCAAGTCCAATCCTGGAAGCATCGTAGAAGACCGTATTCTCCTTACCTAACATAGGAAGAATCAAAATAGGTGTTTATTTTATGTGCTTCTTCAACTCCTTGAAAACATTCTGAAATGATAATTGACATTAAAAAATTACCCCATCATGTTCAATCCCAAAATTGGTTATTAAAAGAGGTAAAATTCTAGGATAATCCTATTATATTATCCATATAACCCTATAAATCTACGAATATCAAAAAATTCATGTTCTACTCCAAATAAAAACCTACATGAATATTATCTAGTTTTACTGACACACCCTCCAATGATATGATGTGACCTAATAAGTGTACTTGATCAATCAAAAACTGACACATATATGGCTTGGATTATAGTCAATGATCCCATAGTTTACTCAATAAGATGTCAATATGTTGAGAATGATCGTCGTAAGTCTTATTGTACACACTGATTTCATCCACAAAACCAATAAAACATAGATCTAGGTACATATGGAATCTTCAGTTGATCAATGACACAAAAACTACTGGTGCGCTATTCAACCCAAATAACATCACAATGAACACATAATGGCCACTCCTAACTCTGAATTTATCCCTCAATATATCAGAAGGTTGAACTCTCAATAAATGATACCCTAATCTCAAGTCAATATTTGAGAAGACACAAGATCCACTAGACTAGTCCACGAGATCATTGATAAATAGAAGAGGATATCAGTTCTTCAAAGTCATCGTATTTAACTTCCAATAATCAAAACACAATCATAGAGTCCCATCAGCCTTTTTAGAAAACAAAATTGGAGAACCCCAATGTGATGGACACGGTTGAATAAGCCCCATATCATACAACTCCTCCAACTAAGTCTTGAACTCTTGAAGCTTTTTTTGGAACCATTCTATATGATGTAATAAACATTAGCTCAACTCCCAAAATGATCTCAATAGTAAATTACACATCTCTCTCAAGTGGAAGGCCTAAGATATATCTCAAAAATATATCCTAAATTTGTTCCAATATTGGTGGAAAGACACCTTGCTAAACTCCTTCATCATTCGGTAATATACTAGAAACTTGGTCTATGTGCTCTCTCAGTTGTTAATGAACCGGCCCTACTCAACAAGTTTGGATATCCTAGTTTCTATGATGAACATAATTATCAACCATGGGAGATGTAAAATCTACACTCCAGTTATAACAGTTAATGTGTGATTAGTATGATACTAACACGTCCATACCCATAATTAGATAGAAAATTGGCATACCAATGATGTAAATATCTCATTGAATATTATACTTATCAACCTCGAGATAACACCCCATTCACAAATAATTGTCTTTATACTGTAATCCCAATGGTGTATCTATTGTCAAATCCCCACTCTAAAACACAACCCCAATGATCAAAAAATTCCAAAATTTTGTATAAATAAAGTAATGAGAGGAACCGATATCAAATACAGTATAAGATAATATAGAAACTAAAATAATAGTACCTCTCAACATATATGTTCCACCCTTGCTATCAACAATTTTATGGTGAATAACTTTTTACTATCATTTCCCAATCTCTTGTAATGTTATCTGAGTCCCATGTACACCACTACTCTATTGATACATGTTCTCTTTCCATAAGGCTCTATATCCACAACCTATACCATGATGGCTACTATAACTCTACATGTCATCATGATATGGTGTAGAATATCCCCTTTATACACTCTTATTATTCCTAGATGCACCCTCACTGCTTTTTTTCACTAGGTATTGCAACACTTATGTAGATGTCCTATCTTACTGCAAGACCAGCACACTACAAGTGGTTAGGAGAACTATCTTCAGACGTGTTAGGGTCAACCACATTAGTGACATGTCATATGGGAAAGGCCTTGTGTAACTAACCCTCCCCCTTTCTACTCCTCTTACTACAACTCTAACTAAAATTCTCATAGAGATGCTTCATGCTTTCAATGGTCCTATCATAATATCCTCTAATAGTAACTATCCGTCTTTCACTGGAAGCCTCCTTCAAGATACCCTATGACATGATATTTTAATCCAACACCTCAAAAAACATCATTAATTGAAAGAGGATATCTTGGGAGATAATGATGCATTTAATCTCATCTCAAAAAATGTGTTGTTATAGTTGTCTCGTCATCTACCAACAGTTGACAAAATAACTTTAAATCAGTAAATAGTATAGAATATCCCATCATGGACATACTTCCCTAAGTGTACCATATGAACATAGATTCTATATCATACCTCAAAATCTATGGATAAATTTTTTTGAGGGACTTATCAAATAAGTCCTTCCAAAACATACTGATAGCTTGTCCAGTCTATGCTTGATTGTCTCATCTGCGCTCCTCTGATCCTCGTAGCATATAGGTGGCCCTCTTGACCCTTTTCTCAGTCAGAGACTAGAAATGGTCTTGTATCACCAGGATAGACACAACCCAGAACTGATTTGTCTTATGACCACCCTCTCTAGTAACTGTCACAGGGTGCATCAACTAAAACTCCCCCATCATATCATTCATACACTTTAGAACCCACACTAGGATTCATACCAGAAACTTCATGAAGTGATCAATTTTCCCTTATAACTTATCCTGAACTTCCAAACCCAGCACAATTTGTGCCTTAGGATCCACCAATGGAGGATCATCCCTATTCATGTCCTCCCAGTATTGGAAAATCACCTCATAGTGGGGGATTTTTGGATATGTCTGCAGTTGAAACCGCCACAATATTTTGCTGTGGAGATTTCAAAAAATCACCGTAAAACTGTGTGTTGGAATAAAATACACATAATTTTCTTCAATTTTGCGGTGGTTGATGGTAACATTCATAGTGAATTCATTTCATGGAAGTTATTTTTGGTTTTAGAGGTGGTTCTCCATGCAGCAAATGGTTTTTCTTCCACAGTTAACATCTTTTCTGAAATATAATTTCATTTTATACAATACAACCAACCCTAAAACCAAGAAAACTACCACAAACATATAAAAAAGGATGATAATTATGCAGCGGCCATTTTAACTACTACTATGTTATTATATGTAGTGGTAGTTTTAACCATCCCCGATAGAAAAATACCTAATTATAGATGTAGTTTTAACCACCGCTAAATATGATCCATTTACATAGTAGTAGTTTAAACCACCGCTAAAGTTAGATTTTAAAAATTAAAACTAATTCTGTAGATCTAGTACCACTTCCCTAAAAAACCATTAAAATAACATATTAAGATACATCTTACATCCAAAATAATATAGGGAATTCAATATTTTCATTAGAAAAATAACTTTCAAATCCACCAACACTTTTATGAGTATCACTCATTGCATAGTTTAATAATCTTTCCACTGACCCCATACATGTGTTCCCCCTTGGGAACCAGTGTTACTCTGATGAATCTAAGTAACCCGAACAATGTGATCATCTATGATATAACATGTATCACCACTGAGGTAAAATGTATCAACAAACTATGAGCCCATCCATTGTATTTTGTAAATAGTAAAACAAGAGTCTTTCAAGGTGTACCTATGAAATTTATTTTCTTTATGTTTTAAAAAATAATGATGCCTGGTGTAGATCCATTAGATCTTATAAATCAAGAGTATTTAATGAGTTTCACACCTATAATCCATTTTAATTATAAATTAATAAGGGACATGTAGTAATAAATCCATATCTAAAACCATTTAATTTAATTAATTAGGTAGTCTATTCCATTATTAAAGGTTTTCTAAAAATTAAATAAAAGTAATAGGTACATGTGTACTACCCATTATAGTTAACATTATACATGAAATGGTATGTGGTAGGCCAGGTTACCTTGCATTCCATATGATAAAATCTATTTACCTTAATAAAACTTAGTACCTATCCATCTAAAATAGGGTTTGGTAACTAAAGAATAGATAGGGTGTTGTCACATCCTCCCACAATTCATTTGTTCTTCACTTTGATAGTTTTGAAAACAACACACTTAAAAAGGGATTTTATTAGAGAAAAACTAAATATATTTTTTCATTCAAGAATTACACCATTTTGTGAAGATCAAATTTGAGGTTAATTGTCTTTAACATAGCCAATTGAATAAACAAGGGATACTAATCTTAATTATAATTGTTCAACAAATTAAACAACTTATTCAGAATTCACTGCATGGAAGTCCCGCCAGAAATCTTAGTGACCCAATTAATAAAAAATCAAGACTCTAAGGGAAATGTTTTAGACCACCTACCAAATACCATGGATAACCGATATGAACATTATCAAGGCATGTTTACATCTATATCAATAAAAATTCTAGAAATAGATGAATGCCAAGAAAATATAGTGAACTTAGTTTCACAAAAAATAATGCATCTAGGAAGGGGATAAATGTAGAAATAAGGAAAGAATATTCCTAATATCACTGAGTGATATAAAAATCTCTTTAAAAAGGATGAATTCAACACCAGATAATGGGGATCAATCCAACGCTTTGAGATGAGAGAATATGAGGAGCATGGGCATAAGCCCCCTTGAGCACACAAAGGATAAATAAAGGCAAGTTGAAAATAAATAAAGACATAATGGATTTTTTGTAATTTATTGCCTGTTTAATGAGGAGAACAGTTGTTCTACATGGTTATCTATATTATGTGCCAAACATTTTTATGCAACTAATTAAAGAGGGTGTTCTCACAATTCATGAGCCAAAATTGGGGAACCATGAACAATCAGTTCATTCTACCTCTTTTCAATACCTGCATCATTTTTAATGGTGAAGGTATCTATGATTGTTTTCACTACAATTATGAAACTATTATAAAGACAATATAAGGATCTATTGGGATAATGTAGAGTGTGGTATGCACAATATATTGATACATGTATAAAATTTTCCCTATTGTTTTTACAGCAAGACACTGGTGGATCATATAATCTTGGTGAATTTTTCACACATTATTATATGATTCATAAATATAAATATCCATTAATAAATCATATGGATTGTAAATTCATAGTGTCTTTGGAAGAATGGGTTTATAATAATTAAAAGTAATAATGGGAAATAAAGAAAATATTACTTCCTGAAAATGTTTATTGGAAACTCTATGCCACACATGATACATATAAAAACTGATTGTTACTATAATTGTCCAACATATTAACAATACAACTAATCACTGTCAGATGATGAACACAGCTCATCACCCTCTCTACCTCCATCTATACATCCTGATACCACCTGTATAGCCATTATATTGAAAATTAAACTCTATTGTATTTTTATATTTAAACTTAAAATCAATAATTGTTTGAATACTAAATGATTTTTAATATTTGGTATTTACCTTCTCACCACTATTTGAAGCAATTCCAATGAGGGAAAATCCTGGTGTCTTCTAATATAAATCAACAAACACATTCTATAAAGCCGATATCTACCTCCAATTATCATACGAAATATGAAGGGAAACCATCTCTGTGGCTAGAATGCTTACATTTTAGCAATGTAATCCTACAAAAACATCCATAGGGACCCCATATGAATCAAATGGGATTAATATATTCTCTATGGTCTGATTCCATAGAGTATAAAACTTCCACCTTGTCATTCCTATCATCTAATCTAATAAAATTAAGTTCGAGTACATATATTTAAAAAACAATATGCATAGAAAATTTAAGAAAGAAAATAGATTCACAATAATTACAAAAAAATATACATAACAACGATAATGAATTATTGAACAAATTAAATAAATGGTCACTAAATGAACTCATAACATTACATTTAATAATTTCCCCCTTCAATCAGGTTGTTTTCCTGCTCCATTACTTTATCCACTTCATCCATACTTGCTAGAGTAATATTTTCATTATCATGATGCACAAATAATTCTACTTCTTGATGTTGATGAGATTCAATATCAGACATAAAATCCTACACTTCATCAATCATATCATACAAATCTCTTTGTTTTATGTGATAAACTACACTCCACCCTTCATCCACAACATCATTAAAAAAATAAACCATTTTATATTATGATGATAATATATACAAATCATTCAGTAAATGATCACCAACATCCATTAAGTGATAGAATTTCACAAATGTAAATTGAAAGGAATCAATTTTAACACCTATGATAATATTAACCTAATTGAATTTGAATAAAACAACTAAAAAAATCATGTGGTAGTTTAATTCAACAATATCAGTCAGATTCCCATATTTCCCCACTTCAATAAATATAAATATACTAGTATTCTATTTTTTCAAACCCTCTTCTCAATCAATTGTATGAAATATTAATCCATTCACATTGTAAGAGTCAAAAATTCAACTTGTTTTAAAGGTCCTCAAGCAAGAAACTTCAAATATTCTGAATGATCTGCTCGAGTATCAGTATACATGATCTAAAAAAATATACATTTTTATATTTACAAAATATTTGTGTTAACCTACTATCCATATTTATTGTTATATTTATGAACATACATGAAATGAAAACCATTATACAATCTCTTTATTGACATATTTTATTATTTATTTTTCTTTTTGAGTTCGACCTCTCATTAGAATATTTTTTGTATCCTTAACTCTTCAATAAATGGTTCTTCAATTTCACTATTAAGTAGCACCTACCTATGTGCCTGTAATTATTCCATTTCTGTCATTGTAATATTTGAGTTCCTCCCAAATGATCGGCCAATAGCTAGAAATATTTTTCATTTACCATGTATTTTAGATTGAGTTGATGTGTCATAAACACACATAACTTGATTAAATTTAATCTTAATATCATCCATGTTTCTATAAAAAAAAAGGTAAGACACTCCTCTTCAAAATTTCCTTCTGCAATATAGCCTCCTATTTGAGTTTTATTTCTCACATATGATTTAAAATGCCCAAGATATCTATGAAATAAAATAAGCTAAGATAATTAATCATTTAATTAAATTTATATAACTTTTTAATTAATGAAAATACATATAAATAAAGTACCTCTCAATTTTATACATCCATAGAAAATGTAATGGTCCTCCTAATTAAACGTCCTCAAATAGATGCATAGTTAAATGCTTAATGAAAGTAAAAAATGAAGGGGTAAAGATCCTATCCATTGCACAAATTGTCAATAAAAACCTATCCTAAGGGTTTTCAAGCTCAAATAGATGTTAATATTTCTCACATGGTTTTCTGAAAAATTTGTAGAATTGGATAAAAGTGGAATTAGAGTTTTTAGGTAATAATGTATGCAATTCCAATGAAGGTAACTGTTGTAACAAAATATCAGAATCATGACTTTCAATCCATTTCACCTAAAATTTTTTATGTTAGAACTCCTCAAGATTTTACTTGAATTTATATCAGATACCTTCACATGCTTTTAAATTCGAAGGAATGTATCTTTATCCCTATTTGACAATGTAAAAATTTTCAAATCATACTTTTCATTCACATCTGACTAGAGATCACATTTTATGTTCATTATATGTATGTATCTCTAGTCATTGAGATGATCCTTCTACTTTCCCTGATCATTAATCTATGTGAAGGTCGCATTTTCACATACATTCTTCTCAATATGCCTTGAATCAAAATTATATCACAAAAAATTAAATTCCCAATAAAAAATTTGAAAATTTATTTTTTTCAACATTTTTTTCATTCCAATTTCACTTGAAAATTCACTACTATATTATTTACCACTATCATTCAAATGATGAATCTTACAAAATTCTATTTATATGCTTCCATGTGGTTTTAATATTTCAGAACTAATTAACAAATTTGGAGGTGGTCCACAATAAATGAAACCATTAAATTTTGATTTATTCAGCGGAAATCTATGAGATGCATCGATAAATATTGAATTGAACAAGAAGAACCATTTTCTACTCTGAGGTAGCCATTTGTGCTCAAAAATCAATGTTACAAATAGGAAAATATAAACCCATGTATGTTTTCCAACCAGATAAATTCCCAAGTCTTGGAAAGTCAATAATGGTCTACATTAAAGCATCATTCATTTTGTACAATTTTTTAGAAGAAGCATAATTTGTCTCAATACCGTTTCTCTATAACTCATGTATTTCTTAAATTAAAGGCTACATGTATACCTCAATATAATTTCCAAATATGTTTATTCCGGGAATGATCATTGAAATGATGGAAGATGTTTGTTGCATACAAATCAAAGGAGACATATTGTATGGGATAAAACCTATTGTCCAAATGAAAAAACTGGTAGTCAAAGTCTCAATTGAGTTGAATCCATCGGCATCCATTCTAATTTGAACATTCATAGGATCAACAATGAAATTTGGATGTAATGAATCAAATGTATTCCTATTTTTAATCATGTGGATGTCGCATTAAGCCATCATTGTTATTATCTACAGAATCCCACTTTATGTTTTCAATGGTTTTCAATGACATGAATTATCTTTTCAATCAATGATTTAAAGGAATGTAATTAAAAACCATTAGATGTGTGTTCATTTTCTTTTTCTTTGAGGTAGTATGTCAATTTACACTTCCAATATCTCCCATTGACCGCCATATAGAAGATGAACATTTTTTTCAATCTTGTCCAATTAAATACGCTTTCCAATAAATCATAAAATCATCAGGACACACATGTATTTTTGTATAATTCTGAGCAGGCCTATTAACACCTTTTTTCACATGATAAAAAGACCTAGGGATTTTTGCTTCAGGAAATTCAGCACACAAAAATTTCAATATTATGGACATTTCATTATTTGTAATACCACATAGACATTTCATATGGTACCACATCAATAGAAAAAAATGTTTTTAATATTTCAAACATCCACTATAAAACTCTTGATTTCTATCGTCATCTAAACCATGAAACATATTTTCCTTAGTGAAGTTTTCTCTTAAATTAGTCTCCACAGAAACAATACGAGGATCCAATGATATGTAACAGTCTTGATCTGGTTTTCCTAAAGTCTAAAAAACATCACATTTCACGTTGCTATTTGTAGCACCCTCATCTGGTTTCTATGATATGTTTTACTATTGATGGTGGGGTCTTGCAATTACAAATGCTTCATTTATAAGGTTTTTTTATTTCATTTTCCTTTGTAGACCAAGTTGGGATATCATTATTTGGATTGAAATCAGTGCTCAAACTTTCTGTAAAATTCAATTATCTGTGTCAAGTCCAAGACAAATACTGAGTACGGAATTGCTTCAATATTAATTTTTCATAAACATCATATCTCTTCCACCATCTTATAAATTTACATTTATGACATTGAAATCTTATTCTCCCTTAAACGGATTTATTGGAAATTGTAAAATCTAAAACTCATCCAAACCCTTTGCATAATGATGAGTGTTGCTCAGTAGTGTGATCCAACTTTTATCACTTTATATCACAATGTGCCAATGAAATATTAAAAAACACATAACTATAACTAAATAGGGAAATATATTCATATATTCAAGTTAAAAATATATATAAATATGGTAAATAAGGTTTTCCTATATAAATACATATGGTTAATAATGAACCCACCCTATAGAAAACTTAAGCATGAAAATTAAAAATTTCCATAAAACAATAGATAGAAAATAAAAAACAAACCATTCTATAACAAATGAAAAATATACTACATGTTAGGAAAAAATACATTATTAGAAGATCATATACATAAAAAACCAAAATTCTAAAAGAAGAAACATGGAAAAACCGTGAATATGGTTCCGAGTCCAATGTTAGTACCAAACTCCCAGGATTATTCTTAGTAATCTAATCATCAATCATTGAGCCTTGACCAAACCCTAGCCTAAAATCAAGTATCATCAACTTGGGTACCAAGTTCCCTGGTATCCTGAGAAAGGTGTAACTATAATTATGTAGGCCACCACCAATGATATCCCTAAATGTATCCAGACAATAATAATTTACATGTATATTTTTTATAAATAAAAAAATAATTTAATTAAAAGGAAGTAAATAACCTCTAATTCTCTGGCTCTGCGATGACAGCTGAGAACAAATGTTCAAAAATTTCCCCTATAAATGAAAATGTAATGAATATATGGATGCAAAACTATTCATGAAGATAAAAATATTAAATTCATTATCGATCACACTAATGATAAAATATATATAAGAAACCAATAAAATTACTGAAACCAAGAGTATATATGATGAAAATGAAGCTAAAAACATTGATACATTAAATGAAATCAAAAAAATAGCTAGACCTAATGAAATGGATAACATGGATGAAATGGTTATTAAAAACAGCACTAATAATGTTGATGGTTCTATGAACAACCACAATTAAATTGATTGTGTTCATGTATTAAAAACCTTGATGATGGAGACCGTAATTAAATGAAGAAAAAAGGAAAAAATTGCGTTCATGAAAATAATAATAACAATAATGACACTAAATACCTAGATCATACCAATTAAATTGATGCCATGGACTATACCAATGGAAATTATGACATAAATAATTTCAATGATTCTAATTAAATTGAATAAATATATGAGACAAACAACATTGGTGACCCCAATTAGATGAAACTTACCAAATAAACTCTAGAAACAAATAAAACATATGAAACCAATGACTCTAAATAAATTGAAGACATAGATCATAATGATGACACTTATTACTATGAAAACATCAACAAAACCAAATTTGATAATGAATGGGACATCACTAATGAAATAAATGATGTTGATGGCTATAATTGAACCATAAATTCTAGAAAAAAAATGAACCCAATGATACTAAAGAAACTGATTATATTGATGAGATAGAAAATTCCAATTGTAAGGACCCAGCATTAGTCATTACATACAAGAAGACCATATAACAGTCTATGTTCTAGAAAAAAGATACATTCTGAAAAAATAATCAGATTTACATAAGAAATTAAAGCAAAATTTATGATCAACTAAACTCCCACATGCACTACAACAAAGATGACCAACTATGTATTTCAAAGAAACCAGTGAAAAATAATTCGAAAATGTACGATGAGCAC
The DNA here is from genome assembly GCA_963277665.1 of Viscum album. Lineage (NCBI taxonomy): Eukaryota > Viridiplantae > Streptophyta > Magnoliopsida > Santalales > Viscaceae > Viscum > Viscum album. The sequence continues at coordinate 1,315,585,371 of OY728119.1, read as the reverse complement.
AAAAGATTCCCAATAAATGGTATAAAAATATTAAATGGTTTTTTTAATAGAATACACTTTGAAAATAATTGTGTAGATATATTTCGAAACACCATTTTTCAAAATAATGTTTGAAAATACTTACGGTGTTAAAGTACTAGATCGTTTCAATAAATAATTATGTTCAAAATTTCTCAAACACAATCCAATGTTTTTCTAAAGAAATAGGCAAGATTATGAATTCAAAAAATCTAACTCTAAGACTCCTTTACACGTTTCAGGTTATGATGGGTCCACTCCCATTCCCTTCCTATTAAAAATGCTCAAGATTCAGGTTTTCTGAAAACCTTTTAAGCTTTATTTATATATACATATTCATTTTTCACGGGATTTTTCATGTTCGTTAAAATGCTAACACTGCATTAAAGTACACATGTATTTATAAGTATTATAGTTTATAAATATATAAAGACTTCAATTTTCTTATCATATACAATTTTGGTTACGACCAACACTTCTACCACAAATATGTTTCTTGGTCTATCCATGAAATCATTTATTCTTTCACAATTCTCTTTTTTTCCCATATGTGTTGTTCAATCGTAATTATTAATTAAGTTTCACACAAAATATTTTATATAAAATATTAAAAATAAGGAATTCAATTATTTATTTTAATTCATGTAATCAATAATCATGAAAATAAACCTTATTTTTTTAATGAAAATATAGTTCTATTGGATGTGAAATGAATTTCGATGATATGCATAAAAAAATGGCCATGTATACCTGCAATTGCAATGCCCATGGTGTTAATAAAATGTGATGACATGTTATGTGAATTTTTAGAAAAATTGACGATAAGTCGATGATAAAATTATAAACAAGATATTAATCAATACATCCATATATATATTTTTATATACACCCATTTTGAAAACTCCATTTAAGCATATATATATATATATATTCATAACATGTATAATAAATATGTATATGTCTCACCCACTTACAATGCTTTGAATCAATTAGTTATAGTGATTGAAAATAAACACACGCATAGATATATATATATATGTATATATATGGTGAAAAAAGCTTGATATCGCATATATATATATATATTTGTATTTATGTATATATATATCATTAATTTAATGTATAAATTGGGGGTTAGTTCTATATGAAACATAGAATTTGAGATAACCCATCTAACAAAATTATAAATTTATCATATAAGGGGTTAAAATAGGAATAATAAATTTCCTCGAAACTTGAAAAAAAAATATATTTCTATAATTCTAAACACAATAAATTTTTAAGAAGGAATTAATCTCTTAATAAAAAAAAATTAAAATTCATTTTTAAAAGAAAATCCATTTTTCTTAAAAATAAATTAGATTAATATGAATACTTAATTTATAATATGTATTTATCCAAATTTGTCAAAACAAGACACATAAATCATATAAAATTGTCCCTGAATAATATATAAGCATAAAGACCCAATTTGAAAACAACCCCTTAACGAAATTTAAATAGTCTCAAGAACATAAAACATCATAAACATAATTGATCACTTAACCTGATTCAAATGCTCAGATACACTAATCATGGAAGAAGATATAGGGTATGAAATACCCTCAGCAGCAAGCATAATGAAATTCATAGGGTGGAAAACGAAAATATAAAACACCAAACGACATCGCAAAATTCAACCATAGGTAGATAGAGGAAAATGGGTATGCTGGTGTGTATAAATATATACAATCATTGAAGGTTACCTAAGAAGATTTTTGGAAATATTGGGGATTAAATAAAAAAAATATCCCACTAAAGATCTGATTCTTACTAAAAAAATCGGTGTTGCTAAATTAACAAAAGAAACATATGTATATTTCACAATCAGACTGAAAAGGGATGATATTTGACAAAAGTAACACCTAAATATTAGTTTATAAACCATAAAGAGGAGAAAAGAAGATAATGGAGGGAAACAGGACACATACACCAAACGTTGAGTGAAATCAGTGAATGCTATATATGGGGGTCAAACTTTATTCGAGATTAACGAAAAACAGCTATGTTACATCAAATTAGACACCTACCTATCAAAGATTCAAACACCACGAATAGGTAACCTAACTCATCGAAAGTCCAAACCCTTAATAGGATATCAAAATAAATTGACTGCAAAAAATCTTGGGATTAACCTTAACTGCATTCCTTGAACACATCTACTAGTGGCCTACTCAACACAGACCACCATGCCTCTGAGACCGAATCCCTAACACAGCCTTTCCCGCCTATTGTGTCGCTCGGCCTTGACACACATACTTCGTGATGCGACACACAACGTCGGACCCTAATCGATGCCACCACCGAGCTCACCCCAACGTAAGCCTCTACCATACCCTACCACCTGGTTTTCTCGAATCCCTATAGTGCCTCCCCAAGAATGACGCAACTCACTAAACTCTCACATAAGTCTAGGATTTTCGACCTGCCCCCCAACTCTCAACGCGTGATCCCCCCTTCTCCACTGATCTCAAATCCCTCACGGGATTCTCACTTTTATTTAATTTGTCTGATTTCCTATTATATTATTATTATAATATTGTTATTGTTATATTTTTGTACCCTTCTCATCATCTATTATTAAAATTTGTTAATAATTTTAAAAAAATAAAAAGTTTTATAAATCTAATAATCTATTAAACTAGTTTTATCAATACTTTAAAAATTAAATATTTTTATTATTAAATTAATTTATATATATTTCTTTTTATATAGTTTAAAGGTTATAAATTAAATTACTAATTAAAAATGTATTAACTTGAAAATAATTATTATTATAATTTGTTACAAAATATTTGTAATTTTTAAAAAAAGTTAACATTACACACACATATATATATGATTTAAAGTAACAATTTTTTTAATTACAAGATGATTCATATATGTACAATTTTAATCATTTTATTAAAATGGTTATATTATATATTAATAATATTATTAAACAAAATTCAAATTCATAATACGGTTTTCTTAAAACATTAATCAAATCCAAAAAATAAGTATACATCAGTTTTTTTGAAAATATATAAATCCCATGTAATTATTCATATAATAGGTTAAATAATTGTCTGCAAATATAATATCCATATACATATATATATATATACAAATCTTATTTTTGAAACCAAACAATAAATTACCAATATAAGTATAATTAATACTTAAAATATTATATAATAAATTGAAATGAATAAATTATATTTAATAATAAATTGTGATTATAATGAATAATCATTATTTTAAATTTATTTTTTTAAAGAATTCCTTCTTAAAATTATCTAAATTATAAATGAAACCATTTAATAAAATATTTTCATAATAATACTCAGGTTAGATTTTATGGGCTATAACATTATTCCACCCTCAAAAGAATTTCTTCCTCGCAATTGATTTCATCAGACCAAAAATAATTATGAATTTCAGTCATCAGAATTATGAAAAATAGAACCTCTAGACTTATAAAATCTACTACTTAGTTGAGAACATTTAATATCCAATTTTTTCTATACCGTTCCTATGATACAATGTGTAAGGAACCATCATTAAACATTACATACAAGAGGACCTTATACCGGTCCGGGTTCTGGAGAAAACATACATGCTTACAAAAAATATCAGAGTTATATAGGAAATAAAAACAAAATGAATGATCAAATCCACTTGCACATGCGTTACTACAAATATGACCAACTCTAGATTTTATGGAAACCTGTGAAAAACATTTCGAAATTGTGTGGTGAGCAAAAAAGATGCCCGGTAAGGGGTTTAAAAATCTTTTTTGAATTTATATAAAATGCTCATTGAAAATAATTGTTTACATATATTTATAAACACCAATTTTAAAAATAATGTTTGAAAATACTTACAGTGTTAAATTGCTAGATCATTTTGGTAAATACATATTTTCAAAATTTCTCAAACATAATCCAGTGTTTTTCTAAAAACATTAGGCAAGTTTATGAAATCAAAAAATATTTTTCAGAGAATAATTGACACGTTAACGGCTATGATGGGTCCACTTCCATTCCCCTCATGTTTACAACACTTGAGAGTCTAGTTTTATAAAAAAAAATAGCTTTATTTTTATATAAGTATACAATTTTCACTGGAGTTTTCATGTTTGTAAAAATTCTAAAATAGTATTACAGTACACATATATTTATAAGTATGATATTATATAACTATATAAGGACTTCAATTTTTTTTTTATCATCTCCAATGTTGGTTATGACGAAAACATCTACCACAAATACATTTCTAGGACTATCAATGTAATCATTAATTCAGTCACAATTCTTCTTTTTCCCATATGTGAAGTTCAATCCTAATTATTAGTTATGTATATTACATAATATTTTAAATAAAATATTACAAACAAGGTATTGAATTCATTAATGTAATTCATATAATAAATAATATTGAAAATATTCCTTATGATTTTTATGAAAATATATGTTTATTTTAAGTGAAATGAACAACGATGATATGCATAAACACATGGACATGTATACATCCAATTGCAATGCCCATAGTGTTGATAAAACATGATGATGTGTTATGTGCATTTTTTATAAATTCGATGATAAGTCGATGATAAAATTATAAACATGATATTAATCAATTCATCGATATATATCAATATATATACACCCATTTGAAAAACACCATTTACACACACACACACACACACATATATATATATATATATTTCCATAACTTGTGTATTAAATTTGTATATAAAACACCCACATACAACGCTATGAAGTAATCATTCGTAGAGATTGAAAACAAATACTTATATATATTTATATATTAATATATTTGAATGGTGCAAAAAATATTGAGCCCGCATACATATATTTGTATTTATGTATATATATATCGAGATTTTAATGAATAAATTGGGGGGCAATTATATATTAAACATAGAATTTGAGATAAACCATCTAACAAAATTATAAATTCATCAAATAAAGATTTAAAATAAGAAAAATCAATTACCTTGGAATTTGAAAAAAAAGAAATTTTATTTCCTTAATTATGAGCACAATAAATTTTTAAGAAGGAATTAGGCTCTTAATACCCAAAAAATAAATTTCAATTTTAAAAGAAAATCCAGACATCTTAAACATAATTTAAATAAATATGAATACTTAATATATAGGATGTTCCTTTCCAAAATTTTTAAAATAGGACACATAAATCATATAAAATTATCCCTAATAGAAATAAAAATGTAAAGATTAAATTTAAAAACAACCCCTTAAGGAAAATTAAATAGACTCAATAACATAAATCACCATAAACATAATTGATCCCTTACATTGATTTTGATGCTCGGATAAAATAGGAAAGTTAGAAAAAGTAGGGTATGAAATACCCTCAGCCACAAATGTATCAAAATTCAAGGGATGGAAAACACAAAAACAAAACACCAGAAGGTAGCACAGAATTCAACCATAGCTAGACAGAGGAAAATGGGTTCTCTAGTGTGTATAAATATATACACTAAATGAATCTTACCATATAAGTTTTGTGGAAATAGTTGTGATTAAAGAAATAAAATAAATCCCATGAGAGATGTGATTCATACTAAAAAAATTGTAAGATGCTAAATTAAAAATATAAACATATGTATATTTCATAATTGGACTGAAAATGGATGGTATTTGACAAATGTAATACAGTAATGTTAATTAATAAACCATAAACAGGAGAAAAGAAAACAATGGAGGAAAACAAGACGTAGACAAAAAACATTGAAAGAAAACTGAGAAGGGGATGTGTGGGGCCAGACGTAATCTGCGATTAATGAATAAAATTTGAGTTACATAAAATAAGACACCTACCTATCAATCATTTGAACACCACGAATAGGGAACCTAACTCGTTGAATGTCCAAACCCTTACCTGGATCTTGTAAGACATAGACACCAACAAAACCATGGATTAACCCTAAATTCATTCGTTGAACATGTCAACCAGTGGCCTACTCGACCCAGACTGCCATGCCTCTAAGTTTGAAGCCCTAATGCCACCTCTCCCGCTTGTTGATACCACTCAACATCAACTCCCATGCCTCGTGAAGTGACACCCAACACCGGACCCTACCCGACGCCACCACCGAGATCACCCTAACCTATGCCTCTATAATGCCCTGCCCTTAGGTTTTCTATAAACCCTACAAAGCCTCCCCAAGGGTGACACACACCGCTGAACTCTCACCTATGTCTAGGATTTATGACCTGCACCCCAACTCCCGAGGCATTTCCCCCTTCTTCACAGCTCTCAAATACCACATGGGATTCTCATCTTTTTTTTCTTCTGTCTGATTTCCTTCCCTATTATTATTATAATATAGTTATTATTATATTTTTATACCCTTATCTTAATCTATTATTATCATTTAATAATAAATTTAACAAAGTCAAAATTTAAATAAATCTAAAAATCTATTAAAACTATTTTCTCAATACGTTAAAAATTAAATATTTTTATTATTAAATTCATTTATATATATTTCTTATTATAATAATAAAATGTTATAAATTAAATTAATAATTGAAAATTTAATATTAGAAAATTATTATTATTGTTATTATTTGTTACAAAATATTTGTAATTTTATAAAAATGATAATATTACAAATATATATATGATTTAAAGCCACAATATTTTTTATTAAAAAATATTTCATATATGTACAATTTTAATCATTCTATTAAAATGGTTATATTATATATTTATAATTTTGTTAAAAAATTTCAAAATATTAGTAATGCTTTCTTAAAACTATAATATAATAAAAAAACTATATATCATTTTTTGGGAAATATAAAAAAACCAATGTAATTATTCATATAATATATTAAATAATTGTCTGGAAATAAATTACACATATACATACATATATATATATATATACATATCATATTTTGGAAACCAACCAAAAAATTATCCATATTAGTATAATTATAATTTAATATATTCTATAATAATTTGATAAGAATAAATTATGCTTAATAATAAATTGTGCTTATAATGATACAAAATTAATGTTCAATTATTATTTTAAAGAATACCTTCTTAAAATTGATTAAATTATAACTAAAAAAATTTCATAAAATGTTTTCATAAAAAACTTGTGTTATAATTTTGGGTTTGTTACAACAATTACGTCTCCATCACTTATGAACCCAATAACAATGATGACATGGGTGACATTCAGGAAACTGAGTACATTGATTATATAGCGGATGCTAACCAAGATAAAAATATATTTTTTCCTAATGATACTTAATGCATAAATGACAAGGGTGCCACTAACAACCATAATAAATCCTATAACATCCATGAAACTGAAGTTGGTTATGACTTAAATTACACGAACAAGACTGATGACATAAATGGTATAGATAAACAAAACTAATTATATAGTTTTAACACATCAAGGTCTTAAAGGGGTTGTGGGGGTCACATGGGTTGCCGGGGTCACAGGATCCTAGGGATTCAAGGGGTCTCAGGGGTCGTGAGGGGTAGTGAGGTGTGGTGAGGGGAGGAGAGGCATGGTGAGTGCTCCATGGGGTCCTGTGGTTGTAGGGGTTTTCGGGGTCGCGAGCTCCTCGTGGTTCGGGGGGTAACAGAGTTCACGAAGATAGGAGAGGTGCAATGGGGGAAGCGAGGTGGGGTGAGGGCTTCGGGGGGTCTCCTGTGTAATGACCTAGATTTTCCATGTAATAGTTTATTAACTATATGTAATAATTATGAGTCTGTGAAAATTTTTGGTGCATGTTTCTGAGGCCTGGTGTGCCAGAAATTAATATCTGAACTTTTTTTAAGGTACGTTTAGTAAACATGCATGCCGTGTTTTCTAAATTTTTAACTGATGCTCGAATTAAAAATCTGAGGGCACCATTGTATTGTCAGTGCTGTAATTCTCTTAAGAGGGGATACACTTTGATCACAATAGGTTTGGAGAAAAAGTTATATTTTGGGAGTTTCTACAAGAATAAATAAAATAGAATTGTTATTTTTTTTCTTTATTTTCCTCCAACAGAAAGCGGCAACATGGGACCAATGATTTTTCAAGCCATTAGTTTTCATGACCTTTCAATAAAAAGTAACTCCATCATTGGAAATGAGTATGGTTCCTAATTAATGAACCCTCATAAATCCCATGAGCGTTAGACACCCTACCCTTCTTCGATTTATATGGAGCTTGGGAAGAGGTATCGACACTGCTTCACCAAGAAATGGAGATCTGAAAAAGTGATGAGATGCCAAAACCTTCGAGGAAAGTGATGGATCTAGTGGGAGGTGACATGTGACAGCAAACCACGAACTAAAGGATGACGTACGAGCATCATCGTTGGATGCTTGTTGTGGAAAAGATGAATGCTAACTATCTTTTTCAATCGCTGGCGCTCTACATATTTCTTGAGGTATGGATTTGATTTTTGTTAAATTAAAGTGATTATTGAATCCTTTAATCCTCCCTCATGATTACAAGTTATCACGGAGGTCATGGGCCTGAAGAACCTTTCCCGAACCATCTACTACCTTGCCACCCTTGCGTTCTCCATGGATGACCGCTAGCGCGACAGCACTGACTGACTACAATGGATAAGGCACACCATCGTGCTCCACATGACGATGTCATGACACTAAGTAGTGGGAGAAAATGGAGTGGCTGGAACCAATCAGTAGCAGAGGAGGTGTAGTACACCGTTACGCGTTGTCTGTGAGCAACAAGTCGCGGCCGAAGCCGCGACAGTTGAAGGACTCGTCCGGCACATCGGTTGGATATGGAAGTGGATGGCGGTGTGACCAGCTCATCGCTGGTGTGCATAGAGTGTCGCAGCTGAAGCTGTGGTAGAGGATGAACATTTGCCTTAGGCGGGTTCCATGATGACCAAGCGGTTCCCATGTGGCACCACCTATTGACAATCCAAACGTTCATTGATCTGTTCGGGATACCGGGGGTCTCACCCCCCTAACCCGGATACAGTGGACCCCACCACAGGCCGAATTTGTGGTCTGTCCCCCTTGCATCTCGGCCCCGCCTTACGACCTGTGTCGGACCTTGACCCCAGGGGCTGAGCCCGCCGTAGCCCAGCCCAGCCGAGTTGGACCCAGATCAGGTCAGGATGACCCGAACTAAGTTGGGTCAGCCTATATCGAGTAGGGTCAGGTCGGGCCGACTAGGTCGCTGTAGACCCGGGCCCAACCGGACCCATAAAACACATAAGGGGTCATATCTAGAGAACTGGATGTGTGATACTTGGATCGAGGTAGTCCATTTTGGAATATTCCACTTGAGTTTCAGAGAAATTTTGAGTGAATTTAAGTTTGGTCAAACCCGAATCCAACCGAGGCCTTAAAAGGAAAATGTTGATAACTAATAGACCAGGAATCTGATTGACGCATTGTCTATCATTTTGGAACCCTTTAATCATTTTGGTCCTTTGGGTTACTCCTTTGTCGAGCTCAGTGGTGGTCGATGTATGACATATTTCTCGAGGGGTAGATTCTACAAAACTCGAGTGCACCTGGTGCGGGGAATCATGTGGAAGGTTGTAGCGTGAAGGAAGAACATTGATCCAAGGTGGTTCAGCATCTATCGATCCTATGTAGTTCAGAATCTATCAGATCATGTGTGGTTAAGCACTTATCGATCCTATGTGGATCAACGCATACAGATCATGTGTTCGTCAGATCCTGGGTGGGTCAACAAGGGTTATTAACTATCAATCCTCTGGGGGTTAGTAGCAGTGCTTCCTAACAGAATAAGAAGATCTATTGTTATGAATAATCATCTTTATTTCGGAACATTAGTTATAATTGAGTGTGAGATGAATATTTTACTTTTGTGGTACTTATGTATTCATGGTGTTATTTGTGTGGTACTTCTATCTCCGTGGTGTTACATGTGTGGTATTTCTACCTTCGTGGTGTTGTCTTCATAGTATTATATGTTTGGTACTTATACCATCATTTTTTACCTATGTGGTACTTCTACCATTGTTGTGATGTCTTCATGGTGTTACCTGTTTGGTACTTCTACCTTTGTGGTGTAACTCGTGTGGTATTTCTACCATTGCGGTGTTGCCTTTGTTGTATTCTTACCTCATGAATGAGTTGAATAGATCCTGATAACTTAGGTATATTTATGGGCATATAACTAAGAATATTTTACATCTTGATTTGTATTTTTTCCATTTTTGAACTATATGAGACCTATGGGGGTCTCGGGGTCCTTACTGGCTGTCATTATAGTCTCCCATGAATGGGCTACTCCCGCACCATGTTGTGTCTTGTGCAGACGACGAGCAAAATTGATCGAGGCTGAGGTAGCCATGACTGGATGGTTTCAGAAGACAAACATTTGACATGATGTGATGTAGGGACTATTATTCACGAGCTATACCTACCCTTCAGGTAAGATCCTCATTGGAAGATCAAGGAGACGTTTTGTACTTTTCAGTTGTTTTTTTACCTTTCAGTTGTACTTGAACTTTTTCAGTTGGGTTTGTATTCTGACCCCTTTACTTTTAGCACTCCTTTACTACAACAATTTACTACATGGTTGTATCTTTTTTTGTTCTAGTCAGTGTGTTTATATAGTTTTAATGGAAAATACATCCTATTATAGTGATGCACCTTTTCGGTGCTAGTCGTCAGCCTCTGGCCTATGGAAGGCGGGTTTGGGGTAGTCACAGCATGGGCCACGGGGGAAGGGTTGTGACAACTAGGGTTGCATGGGTCACCGAGGTCCTAGGGCTTTGGGGGGTCACGGGTGTTGGGGGGTCTGGGGTGTTGGCGGAGTTTGGGGAGTCAGGGGGAGAGAAGTTTTGTTGTTTTAAATAGATTACCACATTTCGCGGTGGTTTATTAAAAACCACCGCTAATTTATTTAAAACAATTATGGTTGATTTATTAAACCGCCGCTAAAAACCGCCGCTAAAGGATAATAATTTTTTAGTTTCTGGTCATCCTCTCAACAAGCATTGTCATGGAGGCATATCTCTCAATTCCAAACACAATTCTTATGATACATAAAACATGTTAAACACATTTATGAAACAACAATATATCATAACATGTCATTTCTCCAAGCCCCACCACATGGTCAAACCAAGAATCTACCAATACATTTCACTATCCAAAACATTGTTCTATGTTAATGAGTGTAAAAAATTTCTATATATTAAATATTCTAATTTAGAAACCCATTTATTATATTCTTGCATCATTTTACAATATTTATCAATTTCATGTTTTCCACTCGTTTTAGTTCAATTTCACATGTAATAAAAAAAGTTCATGTTCAATAAATTACCCCTAACTCACTTTAAAATTCATGCCTAAAATGATGCAAGTAAAAATAATACTGAGTGCATAAAATAAATCATGCAAACAAAAAAATCATTCCATACCATACCATGAGTAAAATATCAATAAATACATGAAAATATAATCATATCACACAACATGTGCATCTCCCAAGGGGAAATAACTATCAACCATAATAGAAAACAATAACAAAAACAATCCCACCCAAGGTACTTGCTTTCTCCCCCGTAAATGGGTTAGCTACTCCCATCACAATATCATAGTTATGGAATGAATCATCTTATCATCATGTATACCTTTCCCAAATAGTAATACAAAAAAAAAATTAAAAGAAACCACATTTGATACCACATTGTAACATCCCTACATGGGTTCCACACACCAATGGCTTAAATTGGTCAGTCACATGACATCAAGCATGCCTTCTCTATATTCGATTAGATACCAACTAGTAGTAAGGGTCTAATATCATCCATGGGGAGACTATACCCTCATTATCAAATTAATAAACCATTGGGAATAAATAAATAATTAATAAATATAATATAATCATAACCAAGAAAATACTAGTATTACAGGGTGAACAAAATATGAATTACAATATAAAAAATGAACAATATAAATTATTTGATAATGTATGTTCCATGTGTCCATATGGAAACCGAAATGGAAATACACTAAGAACTCCTAAGCGGTCCCTAACCATGTCTTTTTCCCTCATCTATGATCCATACCATATTAGAAATCAATCACATGGATTTTGTTTATCACTTCCCCCAAACGTGAAGTCTATTCGGGTACCAATAATGATTCTTCCGTAGGGTGTGAGTACAACTATGTTTTCCACCACCAATGGTTTTTTAAATAGTATATACTCAATACAATTTCTATGTCTTACTAAATATTAAATTTTATCAATAAATTAAATAGTTTACATTAACAAAATACAATTTATTAAACCACATTAAAACCCTTGGGTTATTAAGGACAGCCGAATAATATCATGTTTCTAAATTTCATTTTTATAATTAAAAGGTCATAGTTAAATGACCATGTTACTATTATCATTTTATATTACATGACTGAATTCCATTATTACCATTCTTCATTTCATAATTTAATGACCATGTTAGCATTCATAATTTCATAATTGAATGTCCATGTTACCATTAAAATTTTATAATACACAACAGAATGTCCATATTACCATTCATAATTTAATAACTGAAAATATATGTTACAAATCACAATTATTTATTAATACAATAATTAATTAAACACCCAAAATTCACAACTATATTAATAATATGTTAATCATAATAATACGGTTTATTAACTCCCTGATTCATAAATAAAATCAATACAATTAATTATTTCATCAATTAACTAATCAAATCAATACCATTAATTTAATAAATAAATAATTAATCACATTACATAAATTAATAAATTCAACACTTAATTAATCAAATCCCCAATCACAGAAATCCACGTAATTAATTCACCAATTAATAATTCTAATTCAGCAATTCATGATTTCCAATAAGTTCATCAATTAATTATTCTCACACAATTAATTTAATATCACTAATTTATTAATTAAATAATTGTTCCATATCAATCTATTAATTATACCATATTTATTCATCAATTAATTGATCTATTTATATCAATTTAGTATCTTAAATTTCCCAAATCCACAATGATCAATATTGGTGGAATAGATTTGGTATCCAACACCAATTTAAAATGATCAGATGAGGAAATCACTCCAAATACATTAAGGGTATCTTATTGTGTGGAGGAGGAAGGCTTCATGAAGGAAAAAGAAAACAAAATGAACCACATGACACTTACTTTTCATCTTGGAGAATTATATAGCATGTAATTTCATTACACATCGTGTAATTATTTTTTTCATGGTTTACACTAAAAAATTTGTCATCTCAGATTTGTTTTATTAAAACAATCAAACAATTACACAATGCGTAACCCATTTACATGGAATTCAATTGTTTTGTAGTTTATTTTTCATCCCATTTTCCTATTTTATAAAACCTCACATCTTTAACATTTGTTGTCTGACGAAGAACTTGTGAAATAGTTAACGAGACATACCTAGAAAAAGATAAGATATTATAGTAGTTAAGATGGTTTTAATAAGAATATTTGATATATTTGACATAAAATGACTCTATAATGATAATATTTATCATTTAAATTTCTTTCTTGCAACCCAACAAGAAAATGGAAACATATTTCACGCGTATGTACGACCTACGATTTCTATGAATTGTGCATTTCATTTTATGTTTATAAATATTATGAATTACTCAAAATAAAATTGTAATGAATAAATATGATATACATATTATATATCACATTATATAGATGATGAAACAATTATTAAACTTGTTGGTGAAAAAAATTTACAAATTAAATAATATATGAAAAAAATCTGTTATTGTCCGGAATGTGATTTTAACATAGAATTATAAACAAATGGGAAATAAAATATCCTATGTAAATAATATGTTATAATATATACACATGTATTATTATATAATAAATTTATAATAATATTATATTTATTATATAGGGGTTTTTAATTTGTATGAAGTAGTTCAAGATGTAAGGTTCTAATTTTTCATCTCACTTTTTATTATTGTGATACACATTCCATAAAACCACCTATTTAATATATTTTTTTACATATTATAACACAAAATTATATTATGATTCTTTTCCTAAATATTATTTTTCAAAATCCATTTGATAATTTCTCTTTCATAGGGTTTATAGTTTATAATTTTCCAATGTGGTAAAATATTTTTTACTCAATTTTAATTATTTGAGACATTTGTTGTGTTATTCACCTATATTATTTCACGAGAGGTATATATAAGCACATTGAAATGTAATATAATAAATTTATTTACCCGAATGTTATTTTAATTTTAATTTTTGGTCATTTCTTCATGGTTCTTATGATTCAAATATACCAAAGAGGTAAATATATTATGATTCAATCCAATAGCTTATTGGGATTATATATGATAATGATTAGGATGATAAAATTTCCTGATCTATATCTAAATAAATTCATGAATTTTATTCTCCTATCATTATTTGTGTTCTTTTCTAGTAATAAAACTATTTTTACATACTTTTTTAGTCAAAATATATGATAAAATATTTTTTTTGAAAATCTGACATTATATCTACAATCATTCGAAAATCTATTTTCCTCCAAATGAATGATTTCTACAAATGTATTAATTTTTTTTATTCTCCTATGAAATTTAAATTACATTTTCATCTATGTTTTAATTTTTTTAAGTATTTTTGGAATGGAATATTCATGTCATTTTCTAAACAATACTCATTTGTGTTATAAAACAAATGTAAAAGGAACCTTTCTGTTAATGTGTACATAATGAATGAATCATCCAATCTATATGACCATTATTTTATTTGAAGCATACATTATATGATTTCAATGTTATTTACCAAATAAAATATTTTTAAATTGATATATTTTTTATAATGTTTTTATAAATAGGATATGATATCTTTGTCAATAAATATTTTAAATGATCACTTAAAATTGTTTTCTATCAATGATGAAATAATATTGTGTTACATATTCCTAATTGGGTATATAATCCACGGATACCATTATTATTCAATCGATGAATCCATTAGGTTTATGATGGAATTATATTTATGAAACCCGTATCACTTCTTTAGGATATACCATGATATAATTCTTATGAAATCTGATTCATTTTCCATGGGTTATGTAGGATGAAATAATGATATGATTATATAACTTGTATATTTTCCATTGGTTATGCTATGATGAAATGCTTATGAATCCAATTTCATTTCATGAATGATGATGTTATTAATATTATATGATCATCTAGCACACATATATATGATATTAATTATGTAAAAGGTGATACCTATATCTCCCTACTATGCATTGGGTAATGGTAAATGTTCTATGAGCGTAGAGGGTAAAATGGTGGTTATCTCAAGACTAGAAATAATGGTACAAGACTCATTATCCCAAGCATGAAATGAGGGTACATGGGTTGTTATCTAAAGACCTAAAAAGGGTAAACAATGGGTTTTCCCATCCTATAAGAAGGTATATGGGTGGTTATACCAATATGAACATGAGATGAATGTCACAGTGGGTATCCTTGACATTTTATTTTCTATTCTTTTGTGTATGGAAAAGAAGTATGTCTTATTCCAATGATATCCTTTCATGGATCATGATTTTGACTGCCTTATGATTCATGTCTTATGAAATTAAAATATATATGACATTATTAGATATTCTAATATTCAATATGTAGGGTACTGTTTTTATTTGATCTGCTAATATCCTTATACACTTGTGTTCATGTTATTCTTACGTATCTCCCTTTTTTTACTTTCTGAACATCTGATCTCACCCTTTCTTATGTTTCCTTTCCATGAGTTATGAAGATATGTAATATGTATGATGTTTCTATGATCATTTATATATATGAATATCTTAGTGGAATATGATATAGCTCACCTATAAATAAGATATTTATGTTTCCATGTTTCCAAATATACTAATCTAGTACAACCCCATGCATGTGTTTCTATGATATAATTAATATTCATAAAAATATTAAATAATATCTATGTATCATAATATTGGGATGATATATTTATTATTGGATAATTGATCAATATTGATAATGATATTAAAGAATAATAAAAAATATAATTAAATGAAGTATTTTTTTTTGTTAAAAAATAAAAATTTATATCATGATTTTCATATTTTTATACATATTAAAATTAATTTTAAACGTAGAATCTCACAATAGATTCTTTATTTTTGGTTTAGTATTAAACTTGGTATCTAGGTTATTTTATTTATTTTTTAATTATTCAATATTTTATTACTTAATGATATATTTTTTATATATAATTGGTAGTCTACTCTAGGAACATTTATCATTTCAAAAAACCTTGAATATGTGAATTGAAACACAAAAATAAAATCTAATTGGGCTTATCCACTATCATTTTGAAATTGTACTGATATCTACCCTATCTTTGTAAATATGGGAGACTGACAAACTACCTAGTGACCTTGGAATAACCCTTTCTTTCACATGGGAATAATAAATTCCTCAAGTATCACCCTAGGTATTACCTCATGACCTATGTAATGTCATGGAGGTTGGGTAGAAGCATGGTTCCATAGTATCAACCCTCGTAAAAACATTTATTCTAAGTAGTGTCATATGTTGTACTCAAGTATCCAAGAGATGTTTCTAATGAAACATGATAACTCCTTATGTAATTGGATTTCATATTCTATCATGATCACAAAAATAGATTCATATTTTTATTATGTGTATTTATGTGTGAGGTTTTTTAAAATTAAGTTTTAATAATAATTTTAATAAAATTAAATAATGGTATATTTTAAATCATTTATCACTGAATAATTTAAAATTTTTAAGGGTCCATTTAAAGAAAAATAAATAAATTATTTAAATTAAAAAGGTATTAATTAATTTTTCATTTTAGAATGAGGTGAGTGTGAAATTTTTTAACAAATTGGATGTTGTTTGTTGATAAATAATCATGAGGTTTAACTGATTTTTGTATTTTTTTTATTCATTGGTTTAATTATTATAATAAATATTAAGTTAAACAGTGATCATATTTGAATGATTTCCCCCCTTTATAATGTATATTTATGAGTGTCCATGTTTATTTTATATATCTTCTTTATCATATAATACCTCAACTACATTTTAGTATCATTATAGTAGGAGGAGTTCTATAAGGAAATAATTCAATTAGTGAGTCGAGGGAAGGCCAAATAAGAGAGGATCAAATATTATTTCTCTATACAATATTAATTTTAGTTATATTATCACATATATCAGAAAATTAATAATCATTCCATGATAAATATGGATTATATGGAATAGAGTTTTATTTTTTATAATTATTTTTTAATAGACATGCTAATACATATTGGACAACAATCATGCCCAAATAAAAATTGATTTATTATATTAAAATAAATTCACCCAAAGAAACTTTTAGTCCAAAAATTACAATTCATCATAGGATTTATAATTAACCAAAGATGAAGGGGATTTTATATAGATTATTTGTTATTAATTTTTTATTTTTTTGTTCATAATAAATTTTTTTGGACAACCTAATGAAATGGTCATTAAGGTAAATGGCGTAGTCTACTGAGGGTATTTTAGATGAATTCATTAATGAAATATTAGTATAATATTTGTGGAATGAGATTAAACCCAATAAAACAAAGAGTTTAGATTTAATGTAGTTTGAAAGTGTAATTTTATGATAAATTATATTAATTATTAACACAACAATATTCTATACTATAATAAGTGAAATAAAAAATCCTTACCCACAATAATATTTGAGTGACTTTGTATTCTGAACCCAATAGGAGGGAAATTAATATACAATAAAAATATTGGGTGATGTGAATGATTAATAAGCCATTAATTTATTTATAATGAGAATAAATATAATATAAAAACTTATTATTTGATGTTATTATAGAAAATAGAAATAATAACAATAAGATCATTATCACTATAGTAAATATTGAATTAAGAAAATTAATATACCGAGAAAAATTTATAGGGGTGGTAACAGTTCTTTCACATAGTATTGTGATAAGAAATTATGTTTATATACTATAGTATCATACACCATATGTTCTACCTATATATATGAGATAGGGAGATATTTGACTCAATAATAAGAATTGTAATGAGGTATAAATATTATTCAATCCTTATTGAGTTGTAGTCATTTCATCTGTACATGGATGAATACATTATGATACCAAACATAAATTAATTTTTCTAGGAGAATGTGAGGCATGATATAATGGTGATCTTAAATACAATTTAGGTGTACTGAATACAGATAATTATATATCCACACATCTCATTTTACTATCCTTACCACCCAATTTATATAGTTTTATTTTTTATTATATAAATAATAATGTTGAGAAATAACTAACAAATATTTATGATATAGTTTTCTTGGTTAATATAGACATGATGACATGAAAATCATTACTTTTATGTTGAGTAAAAGAAAAGTACATTTTATGAGATTGATGATAATATCAAATAAAAAGGAATATATAAAAGTACATTTTAAAGATAAAATGATAAAGAGGGAGGGAAATTATTAGGAGGATGCCTACATTGTATGTAGTGTGTAATTCCTTTAAAATTGATTTACTATAATTTAAAGAGAAATAAAAGGTATTATTCGAATTTATTAATATTCATTACTGAATGGAATCATTATAGTTTTATATCATTGGTATTATATAAAAGTTGGGTCTCGATCATTTTTATTCCAATTTTGGAAATATAATGATTTTGGTTTATTTATAGGGATGTATTGGATTTTTAGTAACTATTGGATCATGAAATGTTCTACAAGCTATAGAATAGTATCATATCTAGTTCCCATTGGATTGATTATTCTGTTGGATGATTTATTTTATTTAAATATAACATTATTTTTCCATGATTATACACAATTGTTATTTATTTATTGATTGAAGTATATAAAACATTAATTAAAGAAATACTCAAATAAATAAAATCATATATCTTCAATCATAATTAATAACACAAAAAATGACTCCAATTATAACCTAGAGAGGATTTCATGACTGAGAGATTTAAATTAGAAAATTAAATATTAATATATCAATTGGGGTATTTAGGCTGTCTAGTTTAAATAATTATATATATATATATATATATAATATTCTAGTGTGAAATGTGCATATACATTGTATCCTTGATATATATAGTTGAATGATATATATAAATTCATTAATTAGTTCATGATGTATTTGTTAACCAATTCAAATTGAATCAAAGTTTTGATTTAAACATTTATTTACTTAGTGATTAAATAAATTGATAATTATATAACTAATTGAAAAGGAATAACTAATATATCTTTAAGATATTAAAAAGTATAAAATTCAATAATATAACCTACATGTTATAAATAATTTGAAACATTGAAAGAATATATGAAAATTTTGAACACTCATGGTGTTGAGTTGTATTTATTATCGATATGCATGATATCAACAAGAATAATACCAATACAATTTTAGAAGATAATCTTAAAGTAATTTTAGAGTACCAAAGAATGTGTGATGATAATAGTGAATAAATTATATAATTAAGGTGACATTATATGATGATTTTTGAACATTGATCAATGATTGAAGAAACACATTGGATATTAAAAATGAAATTATACAAATAAGTACAAGCTTTTAGACCCATTCATATATGGAAAAATATTTGAGGTGCGACAAATATTTTATGGATATTTATTTTCATCCAAATATTAAAAAATATGGATGAAATGAAGAGGAAGATACATGCGGGTTAATGCACACAATTTTTTTGATGAGGCATGATTAATTTGAGAATGTTTAGTTCCAGGGAGTTCTAAAATCGAATGATATTATGACTCTATAAAGTATTTGAGATGTTCGATGGTATATTCATTATTATATATTAATGTAAATATCTTCATGAAGAATTAAATATATTTAGATATATCTTTTGGATGATTTTTTGTAACACCCCAAGATTTCACAGTATGTACTTCTTCAAAACAATTCAATAACTTGCACTACACGTAACATCGAGTTCAAGTGCACTATGACTTACCAAACAAGCCTTTAAAAGTGGTTATGAATAGTATTAACTAAATTTTGAACCTTATATAATCCATATAATTTTATAATCCATATTATGAGTTTCTTAAACATAATTTAACAACAAATTCCTTTTTTTCAGATAAAATAAGTATTTTTCAAAAATGCACTTTTACCAACTTTAATAGTGATCCCTTTTTTAAATCCAATATTTTAAACTTTTATATATTCAATTGGACTAAAAAAATTTATTCTTTATAATTTTGAGTTAAAAAAATTTACAATGTAACACCCCAAGCTTCCACTGTACGTTTCTCTTTGAATAATACAGTAGTGTGTGTTGTACGCAACTTCGACTTCTATCCCACACTACAACCAATCAAACTAGCAGTAATGAATAGTAATACCTACTTATTAAAATTTTTATAAATTTTATATCTAAAAATGGAAATCATTTTTGGATTCAGAATATCAAATTTATCCTAGGGTGATATTTTGGTACTTTTCGGATAACTTTTATATTTTGATGAATAGTGAAAATTACTAAATTTTAACTAAAAACAACTTTTTTAATGAAAATAATTATTAGTGATAAGTTATTAATTTGAGTGGTTTTAAAGTATATTTATAATATATTTGTAAAATTTAATTCAATGTTGGTCATTGGACAAAATTTCACAATTAACCCAGACATTAAAAAGTGCCAATCTTTTGATAGTTATTATCTCTTAAAAACAACTTTTTGGTTTTAACAATTAGAATTAATTTAAAATTAATTTCTGTTACTTCTATGTTTTGAATTTGTAAAAATGGATTCCATACTTGGAATCAGGATGTTCAAATTGTGTAAATAGGTAACTTTTATATTTAGACATTTTGAATAATTATTTCGGTAAATATTTTATTTACCATGGTTGAAGGGTAAATCCGGTAAATAAGTGTTAAAAATAATATTATAATAATAAAAAATTACCATAAAACGTGTCATAACCTTATTGTTTGATACATGTATGACCATGGGCATGTTTGGGTCGTTTCTTGGACCCCATGGAGCCACTTGTAATTGATAATGACTCTTCATATTAATTATGTTAAAATAAATACAAAAAGGACATAAGCATATATCTTTTAGGAAAACATTTTTTACTTAGGGGTAAATATGTTGGATTTTCTATTATAAATATTCATTAGAACTCAAAACATATTTCCTACATAATGATATTTTATATATAATTTTTAGACAATAAATAATCTAATTTATTTATGACACAATGATGATGAAGTAATTATCATAATAGTGAAAAATTAAAATTAATGATATTATAAATACCCAAATAAATATAATTTGATACTTTTTATGAATTACAATAATTTTATAGGTTAATATGAAATGTTATAATTGACTTAATGAACTGTTTTCTAAGTAATAATTCTGTTATGATTTTCACAAAAATAAATTATTAAATAGTGTCAATATTGACATAAAAGAGTTTTTAAGAAATATATTATATTATTAATTGATATTCAATTCCAAAAAATCTAAGGTTCGTCCAAGAGACTTATATAATGATATGTGTATCATTAATGGACCACTCGGGGGTCTCTTGGATGTATATTGTATCTTTATTAACCATATAATTTAAAAATACAAAGAGACATTGTAAAAGTGAAACTAATTAACTAAGAGTTAGTACATAATGATAAAGTTAATATAGTGACCCAACCCATCTAAATTATTTTGGTTGAGTGGTTTTTGACCTTTCTCCACCTTATCCTTTAAATAATCCACTTTGGAGCCATTAGAAACAATATTTGAATTTATTATAAAATAATATTTCTAGCTTTTCCAAAGGTGCCCCTCACCCCTCTTATAAAAGGAAACTCCCCCTTCTCACTAATTCACACATTAAAAGCCTTTTGGATCGGCCAAACCCTTCCCAAATACCCTCTAAACTTCTCTCAATTCATCCTAGAGTCCTTCCTTTAGTCAGAAATCCATCCTAAGGAGCCCTTTTGATCAAATCAAAAGGAAGAACCCGAAGAAGAGGTAATGATTTCACCACCCTTTTTCAAGTTCCTTTCTTCTTCCACTTCTTCTATGTTTGTTATTACCAGTCTAAAATAATACCTACAGTATATTATATATACTTTGATGTTATTATAAAAATGGTACAACAATATTTTAGTATTCTATCCATATTTTTAATGAAATGTCACCATACGTGCGTACGTACGACTTACCGTCTCCACGTCGTGGTGTAATTGTTATTCAAAACATTATTATTTGGATGGGTATAATAATTATGTGTAATTCATGTAAATAATAAATATAACATGATAATTATTATATATATATATATATATGATATACCATCCAGTTATATATTATTTTAACATCAAAAGAATGATATTGTCACTCGTGCGTATGTACGGACTACCGTCTCCACGAACGCGATGAGATTCATTCTCCATCGTATCCATTCAAGTATAATTATCATTTGATGATTTAAAAATAATTTTTAAGGACCTGATATCATTCTGGATATTAATAATATACAACCTATCCATGAAAAACAAGTCTTACGTAACAAAACATATAAAATAAAACGAGTAAGTTAACACCCAAAACGACGATAATACTATGATATTATTAACAAGGAAATGTTAAAAGATCATATATGATTTCATATTAATTTATATTATTCTTGACAAATTTAATAACAATTATTTCACCATTATATAAGAGTTTAACCTACCTCCAACAATGGAAATGTTCAAGGTAGGGGTTTATTTCGCAATCTCTTAATTATCTGAGGTTGTTTATAAGTAATTATCTACTGGGATCTCTTTATCATCCAGATCCATGTTCCCAAAAATGTATTTAAAAACATTTTAACTATTTACTAGAAAATGGGTTAATGTAATTTATACCCTTACGTCTTTTTAAAGGAATCTTTCCTTATTTTTCCAAACAAGGAACTTTTTAACATTTTCGACAAATTTATGGCAAGAATGTCTTTTTAAACTTATATAGTGGGTGCGGTTATTTTCCCCCGTTATAAAATCGCTGAAGCATCCCTTACAAGCTTATAAGAATATTTTCAAATTAAATGTTTTATTTTATAATTATGTAACTTTTAAATGATTTCAAAATGAATATTTTACGAATTTGTGAAAGGTACTCTTTATCAAGATCATAATTTTAAATGTTTTAAAGATTTATATTTCTAAATTTGTTTAATTAATGTCTATGTTTTCAAGATGATTTTATGGATTTATTTATATGGACATGAATGTTTTGAAATGATATTTCTTTTCAAAAGTTTCAAAGAGGTATGGGACACTTTGATTCAAAAATCTATTTTAAATTACTTTCTTTATAAATGTGTGACTTTTCAATGATTTCGAGAACATAGATATTTATCTCAAATAGTTTTGATTTCATCTATGTCAACATCCTTTGATGGATTTTAAGCTTATTTGAAGTTGATTTATTATGATACAAAACATGTGTATTATATTGAAGGTTTTGTGATATCCTTTATTGTGGATGTGTTATTTTTATACCATTCATGGATTATGGAGAAAGTATTGAAATTTCATATGCTAGTTGTAATATGAATGTTTATATTATGTTTAAACCTTTTCATATGGTAATGCATTTGACTTAGTAAGTGATGGGTGGAGCCCGCTATAACTCCTCGATGCATTGGTAGGTCTCATGAGACAAACTAGTTTCTTGGCACAAGGTCTTGACAAAATCTTATTTGTAGTCTTGGCACGAGGTCTTAGCTATGTGGTTATGATTGTCTGGAATTATGCATTCCATCATTATGAAAGTGGTTATTGATATTTCATGTGATTATTTGATTAGTAGAATATCCATGTGAATATGTAAATGGAATTATTTTATTTTATTTTTGACATACTATGTTGAAGATCAACTT
This sequence comes from Viscum album, assembly GCA_963277665.1. Classification (NCBI taxonomy): domain Eukaryota; kingdom Viridiplantae; phylum Streptophyta; class Magnoliopsida; order Santalales; family Viscaceae; genus Viscum; species Viscum album. The sequence goes on along the minus strand of OY728119.1, from coordinate 1,315,561,245 downwards.
TAAAAGGATTTTGTTTTAGTTATACATTGCCTTAAATGTTTATTCTTATTTATGAAAGTTTCCTCTATATTGTTATCCTTACTGGGTATTTGAGATCACTCCTTTTCTATGTTTTATTTTTCCCAGGATTCCAAGAAGTATATTGTGATTGATATGCAGGGTTAAGACAAGAGAATAATGACATTCATAAAGGATTATTTATGTTTTTTTGTATGTTATTAAGTGTAATGTAATATTCATATATGTAATCTATTTTCCAAGACTGCTAAACTGATCGCTGATTTGGGACTTGATTCCTTTTAATCATGCCAATGTATTAAAATAATGCACCGACTCTGGGTAACTGGGGTCGGGGCATTATAGTTGGTATTAGAGGAGGTTTAGCAAAAACCTTGGAAACTAAATTTTTATAAACTCTAATTAGATCACATAGCCATAAGATAGACTTTGAGGATTATTATAGAATAACTTCCTAAGATTTTGGTATTGTAGTGATTTTTTGAGTTTTCTGAGCAATACATCCCTGTCTGGATACGAGCTGGTAGAGGCGGCTCTGGCACAGATGTACTTAGGGGTAAAAAAAGAAAACACCGCTTTGAGGTAGACTCGAACGGGAACTGGTGCACAACAACGGGCCATTCTACACTCTTGGTTACGACACTCTTGGGGGATATGATTAGGATAATTCTCATTTTCTTTGGAAACCATTATTAAGGGCTCATGAGTATATACTTACTCAAAGAAAACATTTATATGATTAAGGATTATATCCATAAACTACTCAATTTGCATTAGGTATTTTACAAGTTTGGAATTATTCATTGCAATTCATAAAATGACGTAGTTGATGCTATTGTATAGAAATGGTTCCCAATAGAAGGAATGTGAACTCCAGTAATATGCATGATCCAAAGAGTTAGAAGGATCGTATCTTTCATGGTATTAAGCCATCATTTATAAGGGAAATAGTCTCCCACATATTATCATCATATGAAGAAATAGAATCATGTGTGGATAAGATATCTAAAGAGTTTACTGAGTCCTATGGATTTGAAGGGAAGCAAGATAAGAAAAGGATGGAAGAGATAAATATGGATAAAGGGAAGAGGGAAAAGAAGAATTCCCCCATATGTGATAACTATGGGAAGAGACACCATGGAACTTGCCTAAAAGGAATGAGAGTTTGTTATATGTGTGTATAAAAGGGCACCAAGTACGTGTCTGAAAGGGTAAGAAAATTGTTTTAAATGTACAATTCTTCATTTGCAAGGAGTTTGGACACTATGCGAACATATCATGAAACTATGCTGCACATGATGCTATTGGATAACAATCAAGTTATGATACTACCACAGATGAAGAGGAATGATTAGATTTCTTATGTTGATTATGTCATTTGAGTGTTGTATCAGCAATGTACATGTTATAATAATTATGGAGTATATAAGGATTGTACTATAGTACTATTTCATTGGGGATTTGAGATTTTATGGTACTTGGAAATGTGACTCTAGAACAAGTTATACTTTTTGGAAATTACATGGTTGAAGGATAGATAAACATTAATATGTTCCTAAAAATGAGGTACATATTTTGGAATAAGATATGGTTTAATTGGGTAAATTATATTGGATATTCTTGACTGCCTTGAAACTGATTAAAGAATTGAATATTCCATAATTGTTGGAGTTTACAACATTTTTGGATGGATGAAGTATATCCAGCATTCTACGTGGAATAAGGGAGCATGAATGTAATCATTAAGGATTATGGTAATTTAGGATGTTTCAGTGATTTAGAAAAATACATGATGAAGGTATTCATATGCTATTACAGGGTAAAAAGGATCTACATTATATCTACCTTCCTTATAAATGTTGAAATATGTTTTTGGACAGAATTATTTTGGATAATTGTAGTTTGAGATTAATTTTTGATTGCCATAAAAGGACAACCCGGGGGTCGGACGGCAACCCGTCGTGACCGGCAAGGCCGCGAGACTTGAACCCACAACCGAAGGGGGACAAGGGTGTATCACCTACCACTGGCCCATGAGATGTCCTGGAATAAATAATGTAGTTTATTTTAAGATGGTCTAGTAGATGAATTATAAATTCATTTTTTTAACCCTAAACGAATAGGATAAATAGAATATATTTTTTAAGTTCTATTATCTTTTAGAGTGAAATATGAGTTTGTGGTAGAAATTAGTTTAAAGATGGAACTCTAATTTTCAAGTATATATTTTTATTCTCCTATTATTCTATGAAGAAATTAATTCTTATACTTTATTGAAGGGATCATAAAACCTAAAATGTGTTATCCTAATACCTTATGTTTTGTTGAACCGGTGGCATTTTAAATACTCATAGATTACTGAATTTAAGGACCTCAATTTTAAACTTTTTTAAGATTGATGACCTCAATAACCACCTATAAATATTTATGTTTTTGCTCCAATTATATGTCTCTAATTTCCACCAATTTTCTGCTAATCAAGGTCATCATTTGGTGGTGACCCTTTCATTTATCTTTTCCTCTTATTAAGACTAAATTTTATTATCCAAATTTCCAATGTGGGTTTTTCCAAAAATATATTTTCAATCTTCAACCTTTATTTTTGAAGAAGAATATCAAATTGAGAGGAAGAAATTTATTGAAAGAGGGATGAATGTAACATCCCAGGATTTCATAGTACGAACTTCTTCAAAACAATTTAATAAGTTGCACTACACGTAACACCGAGTTCAAGCGCACCATGACTTACCAAACAAGCCGTTCAAAAGAGGTTATGAATAGTATTAACTAAATTTTGAACCTTTTATAATCCTTATAAATTTATAATCCATATTATGAGTTTCTTAGACATAATGTAAGAACAAATTCCTTTTTTCAGATAAAATAAGTATTTTTCAAAAATGCACTTTTACCAACTTTAATATTGAAGCCTTTTTAAATCCAATATTTTAAACTTTTATATATTCAGTTGGACTAAATAAATTTATTATTTAGAATGGGGACATAAAAAAATTTACAATGTAACACCCCGAGCTTCCACGAAATGCTTCTCTTTGAATAATACAGTAGCCTGTTTTTTACGCAACTTCGAATTCTAACACACACTATAACCAATCAAACTAGCAGTAATGAATATTAATACCTACTTTTTAAAATTTTATAAATTTTATCTCTCAAAATGGAAATCATTTTTGGATTTGGAATATCTAATTTATCCTAGGGTGAAATTTTGGTACTTTTCGGGTAACTTTTATATTTTGATGATGAGTGACAATTACTAAATTTTAATTAAGACAACGTTTTTAATCAAAAGAATTAGTAGTGATAAATTATTAAATTGAGAATTTATAAATTATATTTAGAATATATTTTTACTATTTAATAAAATTTTGGTCATTGGACAAAATTTCACAATTAAACCGGACATAAAAAAGTGTCAATCTTTTGATAGATATTATCTCTTAAAAACAGGCTTTTTTGTTTTAACAACGAGAATTATTTTTAAATTAATTTATGCCACTTCTGTGTTTTGTATTTGGAAAAAAGGATTCCATATTTTGAATCAGCATTTTCAAATTGTGTAAATATGTGACTTTTATTTTTAGACATTTTGAATAATTATTTCGGGAAATATTTTATTTACCATGGTTAAATGGTAAATCCGGTATATAAGGGTTAAAAAGTAATATTATAATTATAAGGCCCCAGACTTAAACCTTACTAAATCTTGAGTTATTACAAGATTACACATTGAGGATCTTTTCAGGTTTAGAGTTTTAGAGAATTAGATCATGAAACTTGCATTATATTCCACATTTAAACAAAGTGGTTACATAAAAGACAGTATTCATTCTTCCCATCAACGGAAACATATTTAAAATGAAACATGGATTCTTTCTTGACACATCCTCGACACTATCATCACATCATGTACCTTTCCCTTGACCTGTGAAAAACATTTAAAAAACTTGGGATGAGCATAAAAAGCTCAGTAAGGGTTATAAAAATATGGAAAGGAAACATGAGTTCATATATACATAAGTATGAAATCATACTTTACCCATAAAACATAGGCATATCAAATCATGAATAAATCATAGAAAACATAAGACATAAAGGTAACTTGAGGCATTCATAACATTCTTACGTAGGGAGTAACCTTTGGTTACGTTTGGAATACCCATCACAGTATATTCCATAAATCTCTTCGGAGAAACCTTAACGTTTCACTCCTTCGCGTTACCCAATGCATTGGAGAGCTATATCGGGCTCACCCGCCCTTAGTTTATCACGGAACCACCCGTTCTTCATAACAATGCCCAAGAACCATAACATAATCGTATCACATAAAACATGAATAAAGGAAACATAACATTTCCACATTTCAATCACAATATAACATTTCAGTATATAGAAATAATGAATCCATTCAAAAAGAAACCATTTCCAAAACCATTTAAAACATTTAATAAAGAGATTTTTGAATCAAAGTGTCCCATACCACCTTGAAGCTTTTAACATTTTAAAGCATTAATATCCATGTAAATAAATCCTTAAAACCATTTTGAAAACATAGATATTAATAAGAAAAAATAATTAAAACATTTAAAACAATATTTTGGTTAAAGGGGTTTTACCAAAATTAGAGACACTTGAATACAATAATCGAGGAATAACATTTAGTCAGAACTTTATAATATCATGATAATAAAAGGATTCATGATATAATACTCCAAAGGACAGTATATACACCATATAAGAGTGAATTGGTGTATAACAACAATGAACCCTCAATAGAAATGTCAAATGTGATGAAATCCCTTATAAAGAAGGTATCCTTAAATTAAGGACAAATCAATCTCAAAATATGTGTGAAAAATATAAATACACCCAATATAAGTGGATATTAAGTGTAAAACAATAAAAGGACATTCACACATATTCAATGGATGACATATTCAATGACTACATGTTGAACCCAAAGAAATCGAAATTGGGTTAAAAAGTTCCCTTGACAGCCTAACGGCATCACATCAAAATGAGTTGATGAGAGATAAAAAGTTTATCTCATCACTTGTACATAAAATTTACATCAATAATGATATATGAGAACATATCCCAACATAAAAATATGTATATTAAAAGACCCAACAAAAGAAGTCTTTTAAAAAGATGATGGTGAAAGGTTCCCTTACCGACTTGGGTATCTTTCAAAACATACACCCCATGAAAGAAGGACAATAGATAATTGATGTAAATACTCATAAACAAAAGTATATTACACAAAGAGTAGAATAATGGGCAGTACATACACCACTCAATGGAATTTGTGGCAAATGTAGCATAAATCTCATGGGAATAAAAGTGAGATGAAAAATCCCTTACGAAAATTCGGCAGCCTAACGGCGCCACTCAAAACTTCCAAAATGGATTGATGAGAGGAAATAGGGTCTCTAATCACATTACAATAAAATGTACAGAAAGAGGAATATAAAAGAACATCCCCCAACATTACAAAGAGGAGCATAAAAGAAGTGACATAAAGGAGAGTACTTAAAAAGAAAGAGAGAGGTTAGATCTCTTACGAAAATTCGGCAGCCTAACGGCGCCATTCAAAACTTCCAAAATGGATTGATGAGAGAGAATAGGGTCTCTCATCACATGAACATAAAAATTACAGTAAGTGTAATATAAAATAACATCCCAATAATAAGAAAGATTAGCTTTAGAAGGAATGACATAAAAGAGTGTACTTAAAAAGAAAGAGTAGAGTAGGGTCCCTTACCTCGGGTCCGACATGACTCGATCGTTCTTTAATCTCCTGAATAATAAACTTGAGTTAATTTATACTTGATTAAGAACCTTTTTCAAGCTTATTTTTCCTTTATATCACTTATTTCCTTGTTATAAACACTATGTAATCATTAAGTTAATAATGATTGTTTTGTCGATATTTGGTTCTTAGGTCGAAAGTGAACTTCTTACAATTACATGTTGTTCGTGTGGCCAAAAGTTTATTATATCCAGAATTTTATTCATGATGTATATATCATATATGTCATATATATCCAGTACATTCATGCATTTATTACATTACATAATCATTTAGAGGTAAGAAATGAAATGCACCATTCATGGAGACGGTAAGCCGTACGTACGCATGAACGCTACTTTCATTTCTATTTCATATTTTATATAATGGAATAATACTGATATAAAGATATATTATAATTCCAGTATAATATAATATATAATATCATAGTTCCATCCTTTATACGTCCCATATATGGTATATAACGAATCAAATCACTTTGAGGGGGCGGTAGTCCGCACTTCCTTAAAATGAAGATATCGCGTATACCCATAATGGAAGCCATCAAGGTAAGACACAAATGAAAAATAAATAATAATAAGTAAAACATAAACATATTATATATCATATATAAATATAGTGACATCATAATGGCCACCTTTGAAGGTGTTAAAAGAGTATTGAACAATCATCGTTTCGGGAGGCATAATTTCGCCATCCACGGAAACAGTATGTTCTTTAACCATTTTATGTAGTTGTGTGAGAGTGTAGCTCGAATAAATCTTATAACAACATCCTAGTATATTGAAGATACTAGTGTTGTTACAAAAGAAATAAATAAAAAGAGTTTAGGGGGTTGGAGAAGCAAAATAAAACAAATGAACATGAGAGAATGAATTACCTTTAAAAGTGTAACTCCTTTTTATTTGAGCCTAAAGGCTTCCTTTGAAAGGATTCGGCCCAAAGAGAATCCACTAGGATGAGGAGAGGGATGTGGAGAGAGTAAATGGGCAGGGTTTGGCCGAGCAAAAGGCTTGAGGAGTGTGTGAAATGAGGTAGAGGTGGGAGCCTTTTATAAGAGGAGAGGAGGGCACTTTTGGAAAGTAAAGAAATATTACTTTATTTGAAAATGTGTTTCGGTTTTAAAAGGTCCCACATTGAAATTATTTTTGTATAAGGTTATAAGGGTTAGAAATCCACCCATTCAATAAGTTTTGGACATGTGTAGTTCATAGATATTACATTATATTTCCATTTTATTTTAATCGTTAAATAATGATGTCATCACTGCATCATTATGATGTCATAAATCATTTAATTTATTTAATGTCTAAAAATTATAAAAAAATTACTATGATTTAGGAAATCTTTTTAGCATTCCAATTACTATTTATAATCAAAAATATGACTAGTATAACCCTAATTAAAAATTGTTTTAGTAAAACATATCATGTTTGTGTCAATTTTACTTTTACATTAAATAAAATGTTATTTATGTCATTTCCCAACCAAAGTGGATCCATGGGGTCCCCAAGTTGACCCATGGCTTGTATTGGTCGGCCATGACACAACCAATAAGGTTGGGACATGTGTCTAGGTCATTTCATATTATTAAATCATTATTTATACCTTAAACTACACTAATTACCACTAATCACGATTAAAAACTTAATAAGTTACTATTCAAAAAAAAATTATTTTTATCCCATTGAACCACATTTTACTTCTTAAAGACAACCATGTATGTCATATTTTTTAAATTCAAAACACATAAGTGGTAAAATTTCATTTAAACGAAAAATCAGCTTTTATAAGTACCACTTAGTGGTTTCACTATTCATCAAAAATTGATGTTTTTCAGAAAAATCCCAAAAATTCACCCTAAGCTATATTTGATATTCCGAAATCAAAAATGAAGTCCGTTTTAAAAAAATTCAAAACATATTAGTAACATTAATTAATTTAATAATTAATTCCCGCTGTCAGAGCAAATAGCGTGTTTTTATAAAACAATAAGTATCAAAAGAATGACACTAGTTTAAGTCTGATTTCAAAGTGAAATTGATTCCAACGACCACTATTGGATTTAATGGTAAAAATATTTTCTAATTTCACTTTAAAACCAAATCAAAATATAATCTAATCATATAAATAAATTATATTAAAAAGTGGTTTTGAATTAAAATACAATATTTTACACTATTCATTAAAAAATGAACTTTATCGGAAAGATACCAAAAAATTACACAAAGTAAAATTTGATGTCCTGATTCTTAATAAGAGTTTTATTTGGTCCAAAAGAAAGTATAAGAGTGAAAAAAACTATATTTAATGATGGTTCAACATCAAAAGGTGATAAGTGAACCTTTAGTGAAAACTAGGGCATATACGCCTAAAATTGAATTCTTTCCGTATTTTAAGCCATTATATTTTATTGGATAAATGTATAAACATTTAAAAACATATATAATAATATTTTCTTTATTTCTATCCATTCCCTCCAATACAACGGCTACATGTTAACTACCATTTGAAATAATATTATTTTATTATTAGAGTGCAACGTAAGATTCCCAAGAAACTCGTTGTTGCGTGTTGGGTATGCCATCGAGCATAGTGTCCCCTTTAAAGTCATATTAATACTTTATTCACAAATATGGATAAATATGAAAATGTCATATTATTTATTTACCTGAGGTGTAACATCCTTCCCCCCTTTTGAGAATTGCGTCCTCGCAATTTTAAAATTGAGCTTGGAAACATCATTGAAAGTCCCACATCGGAACAAGAGTCGGTAAAACAATCACTTTAAAATAAAGAAAGATAAGCACAGAGGTCACTCGAGTTAACCCATACTAGGATTCCATGTAGGAAAACATGGACATGGAGGAGAAAACATAGGGTCATGTTCTGATGGAGAGTGACAGAAAACATGTTTAGGAGAAAGTTAACCACGAGAAAATCACAAACTTGTGATGGGTTAAACGGACTTCGATTCCCCAGTAGGAAAAGTTAATAGACAACATTTTTGTTTTAAGTTACTTTTTATTGAGGAATTTATTCATAAGGAAACATAATCACTTATCATATTGACTTTCAACCTTTATTAGATTCCTTACACAAACTCATATTTTCTCCAAAAGACGAGTATTTAGGAAGACTTTTTCGCATTAAGAGTACTATAATCAACTTCTAGAGAATCACCTAATCCACAAAAGATAACTATATACATCCCATGTCTTTAGGCTTTAACCAAAACCAAAACCAAAAAGGTTATTAAAAGGTCAGATAATCCAGAAAAGGATAACCCATTAAAATGAAAATCTATTTTTAATCTCCAAAATTTGTCCAACAAAACCTAAAGTTCAACGAGGACCATTCTATAATCAACTTGTCCATAAAATTCTTCAAAGTAAACCAATATAAGATTGAAACCCAAATATTTGAAGGATTTAGTCGCATAGTCTTCCAAAATAAATCGTAACATTTATCTCCAACCAATATCAGTTGCTCCTAAAGTCTTGTTTTGAAAAGTAATTAACCTAATCACATATCCTCCATGATAGGTTAATCATTTTCATAAATAACCCAAAATCATCTTACTCTTAATTCATAAAATCATATAACTAAAAAGAATCATTCAAACTAACCAGGGACTTCACGTAGTCCAGTGGTAGGCGATAAATACCAGTCGCACTTTGGTTGTGGGTTCGATTCCCGTAGCTTTGTCCGACGCGACGGGTTGTCACACGGTCTGCGTGTTGTCCTTTTTCCAAAACTATATAATTCTTAAAACATTCCCCAAAACGAGATAAAATCTTCAAAAATAATCATAACATATTTTAACCTCATGTTTATCTCATGCCTTTCATTTTCCATCATATCATATAATAACCCATAATTACCTCAAAAGTAAGGATCATATAAACCCTAATAGTTACCTTAATAATTATTACCTGAATTTCCACATCGAGTTGGCCATCTTGTACATGATCCATTAGAGAACTCACCAAGGTTGAAGTGATTGATCATGACTCCTTGATAGTTGGTTTAGAACAACTATGAGATTCCTCATTGAATCCCCCATCTCATCCAGTATCTTAATCAAAGAACCACCACAGTTTCCTTCAAACCCATTGTCACATTGGTGCCTGCTAGATCCAGCTATTTACAAAAACCAAAAAGTTCAATGTTAGTATATCAACAAAACCATCATGTACTAATGAGGAAGGTAAACACTAAGATATACTTACTCATTCACTTTATCTAAAACTATGACTCTTTCTGAAATCCTAACCATTATGGTAATTGTCAATTATGCTTAAAGAATACCCAAACCTCTAAAGTTATCTAAACCGACCTTTGATACCAACTATAAGGCCCCAGCCTTAAACCTTACTAAATCTTGAGTTATTACAAGATTACACATTGAGGATCTTTTCAGGTTTAGAGTTTTAGAGAATTAGATCATGAAACTTGCATTATATTCCACATTTAAACAAAGTGGTTACATAAAAGACAGTATTCATTCTTCCCATCAATGGAAACATATTTAAAATGAAACATGGATTCTTTCATTACACATCCTCAACACTATCATCACATCATGTACCTTTCCCTTGACCTGTGAAAAACATTTAAAAAACTTGGGATGAGCATAAAAAGCTCAGTAAGGGTTATAAAAATATGGAAAGGAAACATGAGTTCATATATACATAAGAATGAAATCATACTTTACCCATAAAACATAGGCATATCAAATCATGAATAAATCATAGAAAACATAAGACATAAAGGTAACTTGAGGCATTCATAACATTCTTACGTAGGGAGTAACCCTCTTGGTTACTTTTGGAATACCCATCACAGTATATTCCATAAATCTCTTCGGAGAAACCTTAACGTTTCACTCCTTCGCGTTACCCAATGCATTGGAGAGCTATATCGGGCTCACCCGCCCTTAGTTTATCACGGAACCACCCGTTCTTCATAACAATGCCCAAGAACCATAACATAATCGTATCACATAAAACATGAATAAAGGAAAAATAACATTTCCACATTTCAATCACAATATATCATTTCAGTATATTGAAATAATGAATCCATTCAAAAAGAAACCATTTCCAAAACCATTTAAAACATTTAACAAAGAGATTTTTGAATCAAAGTGTCCCATACCACCTTGAAGCTTTTAACATTTTAAACCATTAATATCCATGTAAATAAATCCTTAAAACCATTTTGAAAACATGGATATTAATAAGAAAAAATAATTAAAACATTTAAAACGATATTTTGGTTAAAGGGGTTTTACCAAAATTAGAGACACTTGAATACAATAATCGAGGAATAAAATTTATTCAGAACTTTATAATATCATGAGAATAAAGGTATTCATGATATAATACTCCAAAGGGCAGTATATACACCATATAAGAGTGAATTGGTGTATAACAACATTGAACCCTCAATAGAAATGTCAAATGTGATGAAATCCCTTATAAAGAAGGTATCCTTAAATTAAGGACAAATCAATCTCAAAATTTGTGTGAAAAATATAAATACACCCAATATAAGTGGATATTAAGTGTAAAACAATAAAAGGACATTCACACATATTCAATGGATGACATATTCAATGACTACATGTTGAACACAAAGAAATCGAAATTGGGTTAAAAAGTTCCCTTGACAGCCTAACGGCATCACATCAAAATGAGTTGATGAGAGATAAAAAGTGTATCTCATCACTTGGACATAAATTTTACATCAATAAGGATATATGAGAACATATCCCAACATAAAAATATGTAAATTAAAATACCCAACAAAAGAAGTCTTTTAAAGAGATGATGGTGAAAGGTTCCCTTACCGACTTGGGTATCTTTCAAAACATACACCCCATGAAAGAAGGACAATAGATAATTGATGTAAATACTCAGAAACGAAAGTATATTACACAAAGAGTTGAATAATGGGCAGTAAATACACCACTCAATGGAATTTGTGGCAAATGTAGCATAAATCTCATGGGAATAAAAGTGAGATGAAAAATCCCTTACGAAAATTCGGCAGCCTAACGGCGCCACTCAAAACTTCCAAAATAAATTGATGAGAGGAAATAGGGTCTCTCATCACATTAAAATAAAATGTACAGAAAGAGGAATATAAAAGAACATCCCCCAACATTACAAAGAGGAGCTTAAAAGAAGTGACATAAAGGAGAGTACTTAAAAAGAAAGAGAGAGGTTAGATCTCTTACGAAAATTCGGCAGCCTAACGGCGCCATTCAAAACATCCAAAATGGATTGATGAGAGAGAATAGGGTCTCTCATCACATGAACATAAAAATTACAGTAAGTGTAATATAAAATAACATCCCAATACCAAGAAAGATTAGCTTTAGAAGGAATGACGTAAAAGAGTGTACTTAAAAAGAAAGAGTCGAGTAGGGTCCCTTACCTCGGGTCCGACTTGACTCGATCGTTCTTTAATCTCCTGAATAATAAACATGAGTTAATTATACTTGATTAAGAACCTTTTTCAAGCTTATTATTCCTTTATATCACTTATTTCCTTGTTATAACCACTATGTAATCATTAAGTTAATAATGATTGTTTTTTCGATATTTGGTTCTTAGGTCGAAAGTGAACTTCTTACAATTACATGTTGTTCGTGTGGCCAAAAGTTTATTATATCCAGAATTGTATTCATGATGTATATATCATATATGTCATATATATCCAGTACATTCATGCATTTATTACATTACATAATCATTTAGAGGTAAGAAATGAAATGCACCATTCATGGAGACGGTAAGCCGTACGTACGCATGAACGCTACTTTCATTTCTATTTCATATTTTATATAATGGAATAATACTTATATAAAGATATATTATAATTCCAGTATAATATAATATATAATATCATAGTTCCATCCTTTATACGTCCCATATATGGTATATAACGAATCAAATCACTTTGAGGGGACGGTAGTCCGCACTTCCTTAAAATGAAGATATCGCGTATACCCATAATGGAAGCCATCAAGGTAAGACACAAATGAAAAATAAATAAGCATAAGTAAAACATAAACATATTATATATCATATATAAAAATAGTGACATCATAAATTCCACCTTTGAAGTTGTTAAAAGAGTATTGAACAATCATCGTTTCGGGAGGCATAATTTCGCCATCCACGGAAACAGTATGTTCGTTAACCATTTTATGTAGTTTTGTGAGAGTGTAGCTCGAATAAATCTTATAACAACATCCTAGTATATTGAAGATACTTTTTTTGTTACAAAATAAATAAATAAAAAGAGTTTAGGGGGTTGGAGAAGCAAAATAAAACAAATGAACATGAGAGAATGAATTACCTTTAAAAGTGTAACTCCTTTTTATTTGAGCCTAAAGGCTTCTTTTGAAAGGATTCTGCCCAAAGGGAATCCACTAGGATGAGGAGAGGAATGTGGAGAGAGTAAATGGGCAGGGTTTGGCCGAGGCAAAGGCTTGAGTAGTTTGTGAAATGAGGTAGAGGTGGGGGCCTTTTATAAGAGGAGAGGAGGGGCACTTTTGGAATGTAATGAAATATTACATTATTTGAAAATGTGTTTCGGTTTTAAAAGGTCCCACATTGAAATAATTTGTGTATAAGGTTATAAGGGTTCGAAATCCACCCATCCAATAAGTTTTTGACATGTGTAGTTCATAGATATTACATTATATTTCCATTTTATTTTAATCATTAAATAATGATGTCATCACTGCATCATTATGATGTCATAAATAATTTAATTTATTTAATGTCTAAAAATTATAAAAAAATTACTATTATGTAGGAAATCGTTTTAGCTTTCCAATTAATATTTATAATAAAAAATATGACTAGTATAACCCTATTTAAAAATTGTTTTAGTAAAACATATCATGTTTGTGTCAATTTTACTTTTACATTAAATAAAATGTTATTTATGTCATTTCCCAACCAAAGTGGATCCATGGGGTCCCCAAGTTGACCCATGGATTGTCTTGGTCGGCCATGACACAACCAATAATGTTGGGACATGTGTCTAGGTCATTTCATATTATTAAAGCATTATTTATACCTTAAACTACACTAATTACCACTAATCACGATTAAAAACTTAATAAGTTACTATTCACCACAAAATTATTTTTATCCCATTGAACCACACGTTACTTCTTAAGGACAACCATGTATGTAATATTTTTGAAATTAAAAACACATAAGTGGTAAAATTTCATTTAAACGAAAAATCAGCTTTTATAAGTACCACTTAGTGGTTTCACTATTCATCAAAAATTGAAGTTTTTCAGAAAAATCCCAAAAATTCACCCTAAGCTATATTTGATATTCCGAAATCAAAAATGAAGTCCGTTTTAAAAAAAATTCAAAACATATTAGTCACTTTAATTAATTTAATAATTAATTCCCGCTGTCAGAGCAAATAGCGTGTTTTTATAAAACAATAAGTATCAAAAGTTTGACACTAGTTTAAGTCTGATTTCAAAGTGAAATTGATTCCAACGACCACTATTGGATTTAATGGTAAAAATATTTTCTAATTTCACTTTAAAACCTATTCAAAATATAATCTAATCATATAAATAAATTAGATTAAAAAGTGGTTTTGAATTAAAATACAACATTTTACACTATTCATTAAAAAAATGAACTTTATCGGAAAGATACCAAATAATTACACAAAGTAAAATTTGATGTACTGATTCTTAATAAGAGTATTATTTGGTCCAAAAGAAAGTATAAGAGTGAACAAAACTATATTTAATGATGGTTCAACATCAAAAGGTGATAAGTGAACCTTTAGTGAAAACTAGGGCATATATGCCTAAAATTGAATTCTTTCCGTATTTTAAGCCATTATATTTTATTGGATAAATGTATAAACATTTAAAAACATATATAATCATATTTTATTTATTTCTATCCATTCCCGCCAATACAACGGCTACATGTTAACTACCATTTGAAATAATATTATTTTATTATTAGAGTGCAACGTAAGATTCCCAAGAAACTCGTTGTTGCGTGTTGGGTATGCCATCGAGCATAGTGTCCCCTTTAAAGTCATATTAATATTTTATTCACAAATATGGATAAATATGAAAATGTCATATTCTTTATTTACCTGGGGTGTTACAATAATAACAAAAACATACCCTAAAACGTGCCATATCCTTATTGTATGATACATGTCTGACCATGGGCATCTTTGGGTTGATTTTTGGACCCCATGGAGACACATGTAAGTGATTATGACACTTTATATTAATTAAGTTTAAATAAATACAAAAATGACATAAGCATATATCTTTTAGAAAACCATTTTTTAGATAGGGTAATATATGTTGGATTTTAGATTATAAATATTCATTAGAAAGATAAAACGCTTTCCTACATAATGATATTTTATTTATAATTATTAGAAATTAAATAATGTAATTTATTTATGACACAATGATGATGCAGTAATTACCATAATAGTGAAAAATTAAAATAATTGATATTATAAATACCCAAATAAATAAAATTTGAAACTTTTTATGAATTAAAATAATTTTCTAGGTTAATATGACATGTTTGGATCTACTTAATTAAATCTTTTCGAAGTAATCATTCTGTTATTATTTTCACAAAAACCAATTATGGAATAGTGTCAAAATTGACATAAAAGAGTTTTTAAAAAAAATATTATATTATTAATTGATATTAAATTCATAAAAATCTATGTTTCGTCATTGAGACTTATATCATGATAGTTTTATCACTAATTGACCACTTGGGGGTATCTTGGATGTATATAGTATGTTTATTAACCATATAATATAAAAATACATAGAGACATGGTAAAAGTGAAACTAATTTACTAAGAGTTAATACTTAAACATAAGGTTAATGTATTGACCCAAACCATCTAAATTCTATTGGTTGAGTGGTTTTAGAACTATACCCACCTTTAACTTTAAATAATACACTTTGGAGACATTATAAACCGAATATGAATTTATTATAAAATAATATTTCTAGCTTTTCAAAAGGTTCCCCTCACCACTCTTATAAAAGGGTACTCCCCCTACTCACTAATTCACACATTCAATGCTTTTTGGTTCGGCCAAAACCTGACCAAATACTCTCTCAGATTCCCAAAATTCACCCTAGATTCCTTCCATTAGTCAAAAAGCCAACCTAGGGATCCCTTTTTATAAAATCAAAAGGGAGAACCCGAAGAAGAGGTAATGATTTCACCACCCCTTTTCAAGTTCCTTTCTTCCTCCACTTCTACTTTCTTTGTTATTACCATTCTAAAATAATAAATCAAGTATATTATATATACTTTTATGTTATTATAAACATGGTACAACCATATTACAGTATTCTATCCATCCTTTGAATGACATGTCACCATACGTGCGTACGTACGGCTTACCGTGTCCATGTTGTGGTGTAATTGTTATTCAAAACATTATTTCATGAATGGGTATATTAATGATGTGTAATTAATGTAAATAGTATATATAACATGATAATTATTCTTTATATATGATATACCATCCAATTATATATTATTTTAAAATCAAAAAAATGATATTATCGCTCGTTCGTACGTACTGACTACCGTCTCCATGAACGCGATGACATTCATTCTCCATCGTATCAAATCAAGTATAATTATCATTTGATTATTTAAAAATAATGTTTAAGGACCTAATATCATTCTGGATATGAATAAGATACAACCTATCTATGACAACCATGACTTATGTAACAAAACATATAAAATAAAACGAGTAAGTTAACACCCAAAACGACGATAATACTATGATATTATTAACATTGCAATGTTAAAAGATCATATATGATATAATATTATTGTATATGATTCTTGTATAATTTAATAACAATTATTTCACTATTATACAGGAGTTTAACCTACCCCCATAAAAGGAAAATTACAAGGAAAGGGTTTATTTCACAATCTCTTCATTATCTGAGGTTGTTTATATGTAATTATATACTGAGATATCTTTATAATCCACATCCATGTTCCTTAAAAATGTATTTAAAAACATTTTTACTATTTACTAGACAATGGGTTAAAGTCATTTATACCTTTATGTGTTTTTAACGTAATATTTCCGTCGTTTTCCAAACAAGGTACTTTTTAACTGTTTCGGCAAATGTAAGGTAAGAATGTATTTTTAAACTTATACGGCGGGTGCAGTTATTTTCCACCATTATAAAATCGTTGAAGCTTCCCTTACAAGTTTATAATAATATTTTAAAAGTAAATGTTTTATTTTATAATTATATAACTTTTAAATGATTTCAAAATGAATATTTGAAGAATTTGTGAAAGGTACTCTTTATAAAGATCATAATTTTAAATGTTTTAAAGATTTATCTTTCTAAATCTTTTAAATTATTGTCCATGTTTTCAAAATGATTTTAAGGATTTATTTATATGGACACGAATGTTTTTAAATGATATTTATTTTCAAATGTTTCAAAGTTTTTATGGGACACTATGATTCAAAAATATCTTTTAAATTACTTCCTTTATAAATGAGTGACTTTTCAATGATTTTGAGAAAAGATATATTTCTCTCAAATAGTTTTTATTTCATCCATGTCAACATCCTTTGATGGATTTTAAGCTTATTTGAAGTTGATTTATTATGATACAAAACACTTGTATGGTATTGAAGGTTTTGTGATATGTTTTACTATGGATGCGTTATTTTTATACCATTCATGGTTTATGGAGAATGTATTTACATTTCGTATGCTAGTTTTAATATGAATGTTTATGTTATGTTAAAACCGTTTCATATGGGAATGCATTGGAATTAGTAAGTGATGGATTGAGCCCACATAGCTTCTCAATGCATCGATAGGTCTCATGAGACAGATTCTTATTTGTAGTCTTGGCACAAGGCCATGGCTATGTGGTTATTATATTATGGAATTATGCATTCCATCATTATGAATGTGGTTATTGATATTGCATGTGATTATTCGATTAGTAGAATATCCATGTGATTAAGTAAATGGCATTATTTCATTTTATTTTTTCCATACTATGTTGAAGATCATGTTTAAAAGGCTTTTGTTTTAGTTATACATTGCCTTAAATGTTTATTCTTATTTATAAATGTTTCCGCTATATTATTATCCTTACTGGGCATTTGAGCTCACCTATTTTCTATGTTTTATTTTTCCTATGAATCCAAGAAGTATATTGTGATGGATATGCAGGGTTGAGACAAGTGAATAATGAAATTCATAAAGGATTATTTATGTTTCTTTGTATGTTATTTTGTTTAATGTAACATTCATGTATGTAATCTATTTTCCAAGACTGCTAAACTGATCAGCACTTCGGGACATGATTCCTTATAATCATGCCAATGTATTAAAATAATTCACCGACTCTGGGTAACTGGGTTCGTGGCATTACAATTGGTGTCAGCAGAGGTTTAGTAATAACCTTGGAAACTAGATTTTGATAAAATCTAATTAGAGAACATAGCCCTACGATAGACTTTGAGTATTAGTATAGAAGAACATACTAGAATTTTGGTATTGTAGTGATTTTGTGAGTTTTCTGAGAAATATATCCCTGTCTGGATACGAACTGGTAGAGGCGGCTCTGGCCAAGATGTACCTAGGGGTAGAACCCGAAAACACCGCTTTGAGCTAGACTCGAACGGGAACTGGTGCACGACAACGGGCCTTGCTGCACTCTTGGTTACGACACTCCTGGGAGATATTCTTAGGATAATTCTCATTTTCATTACAAACCATTATAAAGGGATCATGAGTATATACTTACTCAATGAAAACATTTTTATGATTATGGATTATATCCATAAACTGTTGAATTTGTATTAGGTATTTTAAATGTTTGGAATTATTCATTGCAATTCATAAACCGACCTAATTTATGCTATTGTATAGAAATGGTGCCCAGAAGAAGGAATGTGAACTCCAGTAATACGCATGGTCCAAAGAGTAAGAAGAATCATATCTTTAATGGTATTAAGACATCATTTAGAAGGGAAATAGTCTCCGACGTATTATCATCCTAGGAAGAAATAGTATCATGTGTGGATAAGATAACTAAAGAGTTTACTAAGTCTTATGGCTTTAATTTGAAGTAAGAGACGAAATGGATAGAAGAGAGAAAGATAGATAAAGGTAACAGGGAAAAGAATAATTTCCCCATATGTGATAACTGTGGGAAGAAACACCCTGGAACTTGCTTGAAAGGAATGGGAGTTTGTTATAAGTGTGTAGGAAAAGGGAACCAAGTACGTGACTGAAAGGGTAAGAAAATGGTTTCAAATGTAGAATGCTTCATTTGCAAGGAGTTTGGACAGTATGCGAACCTATAATCAAACTATACCCCAAATGATACTATTGGATAACAATCATGTTATGATACTACCACAGATGAACAGGATTGATTAGAGTTCTTATGTGGATTATGTCATTTGAGTGTTGTATCAGCGATATACTTGTTAAAATAATTATGGTGTATATAAGGATTGTATTGTAGTACTATTTCATTGAGAATTTTAGATTTTATGGTACTAAGAAAAGTGACTCTACAATAAGTTAAACTTTTTTTAAATTACATGGTTGAAGGAAAGATAAACGTTAATATGGTCCACATATTGAGGTACATATTTTGGAATAAGATATGGTTTATTTGGTTAAATTATATTGGATATTCCTGACTGCCTTGAAACTGATTAAAGATTTGTATATTCCATAATTGTTGGAGTTTACAACATTTTTGGATGGATGAAGTATATCCATCATTCTATATGGAATAAGGGAGCATGAATGTAATCAATAAGAATTACAGTAATTCAGGATGTTTCAGTGTTTTAAAAGAATACATGATGAAGGTATCTATATGCTATTACGGGGTAAAAAAGGATCTACATTATGTCTACCTTCATTATAAATGTTGTACTGTGAGTTTGTACAGAAGTATTTTGGATAATTCTAGTTTGAGATTAATTTTGGATTTCCATTAAAGGACAACCTGGGGGTCGGGTGGCAACCCGTCGCGACCGGAAAGGCCGCGAGGCTTGAACCTGCAACCGAGGGGCGAAAAGGGTGTATCACCTACCACTGGCCCACAAGATATCATGGATTAAATAATGTAGTTGATTTTATGAAGGTCTAGTAGATGAATTATAAATTAATTTTTTTAACCCCAAAGGAATAGGATAAATAGAATATATTTTTTATGTTCTATTATCTTTTACAGTGAAATATGAGTATGTGGTAGAAATTAGTTAAAAGACAAAACTCTACTTTTTAGGTATATATTTTTCTTCTCCTCTTATTCTATGATGAAATTAATTCTTATACTTTATTGAAGGGATCTTAAAACCAAAAATGTGTTATCCTAATACCTTATGTTTTGTTGTACCGATGGCATTTTAAATCCTCATAGATTATTGAATTTAATGACCTCAATTTAAAACATGTTTAAGATTGATGACCTCAATCACCACCTATAAATATTTATGTTCTTCCTCCAATTATATGTCTCTAATTTCCACCAATCTTCTGCTAATCGAGATCATCATTTGGTGGTGACCCTTTCATTTCTCTTTTCCTCTTATTAAGACTAAATTTTATTAACCAAATTTCTGATGTGGGTTTTCCCATAAAGATATTTTATATCTTCAACCTTTATTTTCGAAGAAGAATATCAAATTGCGGGGACGCAATTTATTGAAGGAGGGAAGAATGTAACACCGCAAGATTTCATAGTATGTACTTCTTCAAAACAATTCAATAACTTGCACTACAAGTAACACCGAGTCCAAGCGCACCTTGACTAACCAAACTAGTCATTTAAAAGAGGTTATGAATAGTATTAATTAAATTTTGAACCTTATATAATCCTTATAATTTTAGAATCCATATTATGAGTTTCCTAGACATAATGTAAGAACAAATTCCTTTTTTTCAGATAAAAGAGGTATTTTTCAAAAATGCACTTTTACCAACTGTAATAGTGAACCCTTTTTAAATCCAATATTTTAAACTTTTATATATTCAATTGGTCTAAATAAATTTATTCTTTAGAATGGGGACATAAAAAATTTACAATGTAACACCCCAAGCTTCCATGGTACGCTTCTCTTTCAATAATACAACAGCGTGTGTTGTACGCAACTTCGAGTTCTAACACACACTACAACCAATCAAACTAGACGTAATGAATAGTAATACATACTTTTTAAATTTTATCTCTCAAAATGGACTTTATTTTTGGATTCTGAATATCTAATTTATCCTAGGGTGAAATTTTGGTACTTTTCAGATAACTTTTATATTTTGATGAATAGTGAAAGTTACTAAATTTTAATTAAAAACAACATTTTTAATAAAAATAATTAGTAGTGATAAATTATGAAACTAAGTGGTTTTAAAGTATATTTAGAATATATTTTTACCATTTAATACAATTTTGGTCATTGGACAAAATTTCGTACTTAAACCGAATATAAACAAGTGTCAATCTTTTGATAGTTATTATCTCTTAAAAACACTTTTGTTGTTTTAACAACCGGAATTAATTTTAAATTAATTTCATCCCCTTCTGTGTTTTGAATTTGGAAAAATGGATTCCATATTTGGAATCAGGATGTTCAAATTTTTTAAATAGGTTACATTTATTTTTATACATTTTGAATAACTATTTTGGTAAATATTTTATTTAACATGGTTAAAGGGTAAATCCGGTAAATAAGGATTAAAAAATAATATTATAATAATACAAAATTACCCTAAAACGTGTCATAACCTTATTGGTTGATACCTTTATTTCCATTTGTATCTTTGGGTCGATTTATTGGACCCCATGGAGCAACCTTTAAGTGATAATGACACTTTATATTAATTAAGTTAAAATATATACAAAAATGACACAAGCATATATCTTTTAGCAAAACCATTTTTACATCGTGTTATATATCTTTTATTTTCTATTATAAATATTAATTATAAAGATTAAAATATTTCCTACATAATTATAGTTTAATTATAATTTTTGAACAATACATAATTTAATTTATTTATGACACAATGATGATGCAGTAATTTCCATAATAGTGAAAAATTAAAATAATTGATATTATAAATACCGAAATAAATATAATCTGAGACTTTATATGAATTAAAATAATTTTCTAGGTTAATATGACATTTTAGGATTGACGTATTTAACTTTGGTCAAATTAATCATTTTGTTATGACTTTCACAAAAACCAATTATTGAATAGTGTCAAATTTGACATAAAAGTGTTTTTAAAACAAATATTATATTATTAATTGATATTCAATTCCTAAAAATATAAGGTTCGGCCAGGAGACCTATATAATGATAGGTGTATCATTAATGTACCACTTTGGGGTCTCTTGGATGTATATAGTTTTTTTATTAAACATATAATATAAAATTACAAAGAGACATTGAAAAGTGAAACTAATTAACTAAGAGTTAATACTTAATGATATGGTTAATATAGTGACCCAAAACATCTAAATTATATTGGTTGAGAGGTTTGTGACATATCCCCACCTTATCCTATAAATAATCCACTTTTTAACCATTAGAAACCAAATATGAATTTATTATAAAATAATATTTCTAGCTTTTCCAAAGGTTCCCATCACCCCTCTTATAAAAGGGGACTCCCCCTTCTCACTAATTCACACATTCGAAGTCTTTTGGTTCAGAAAAACCCTGCCCATATACTCTCTCAACTTTCCTAACTTCATCCTAGAGGCCTTATTTTAGTCAGAAAGACATCCTAAGAAGCCCTTTTGATCAAATCAAAACGAAGAACCCGAAGAAGAGGTAATGATTTCACCACCCTTTTACAAGTTTCTTTCTTATTCCACTTCTTCCTTATTTGTTATTACCATTATAAAATAATAACTCCAGTATATTATATATAAATTGATGTTATTATAAAAATGGTACAACCATATTTTAGTATTATATCCTTCTTTTCAATGACATGTCACCATACGTGCGTACGTACAGCTTACCGTCTCCATGTCGTGGTGTAATTGTTATTCAAAAAATTATTATTAGGATGGGTATAATAATGATGTGTAATTCAAGTAAATAATAAATATAACATTATAATTATTATATATATATTATATACCATCCAATTATATATTATATTAATATCAAAAGAATGATATTGTCGGTCGTGCGTACGTCCAGACTACCGTCTCCCCGAAAGCGATCAGATTCATTTTCCATCGTATCCATTCAAGTATAATTATCATTTTATTATTTAAAAATAACGTTTACGGACTTAATATCATTATGGATATGAATAAGATACAACCTATCCATGAAAACCATGACTTACATAACAAAACATATAAAATAAAATGAGTACGTTAACACCCGAAACGACGATAATACTATGATATTATTAGCAATGAAATGTTAAAAGATCATATATAATATCATATTAATGTATATGATTCTTGTATAATTTAATAACAATTATTTCACCATTATACAGGAGGTTAACCTACCCCCAACCAAGGAAAAGTACAAGGTAAGGTTTTATTTATCAATCTCTTCATTATCCGAGTTTGTTTATATATAATTATCTACTGAGATCTCTTTATCATCCACATCCTTGTTCCTTAAAAATGTATTTAAATTTTTTTTACTATTTTCTAGATAGTGGGTTAATGTCATTTATACCCTTATGTGTTGTGAAAGTAATCTTTCCGTCGTTTTCCAAACAAGGTACTTTTTAACCTTTTTGAAAAATTTAAGGTAAGAATGTATTTTTAAACTTATACGATGGGTGCAAGTATTTTCCGCCGTTATAAAATCGCTGAATCTTTCCATACAAGATTATAAGAATATTTTCGAAGTAAATGTTTTATTTTATTATTATGTAACTTTTAAATGATTTCAAAATTATTATTTTAAGAATTTGTGAAAGGTACTCTTTATCAATATCATAATTTTAAATGTTTTAAAGATTTATCTTTCTAAATATTTTTAATTAATGTCCATATTTTAAAAATGATTTTAAGGATTTATTTATATGAACATGAATGTTTTGAAATGATATTTCTTTTCAAATGTTTCAAAGTGGTATGGGATACATTGATTCAAAAATCTCTTTTAAATTACTTCCTTTATAAATGTGTGACTTTTCAACAATTTCGAGAAAAGAGATATTTCTCAGAAATCGTTCTCATTTCATCTATGCCAACATCCTTTGATGGATTTTTAGCTTATTTGAAGTTGATTTATTATGATACACAAATTTTGTATTGTATTTTTGGTTTTTTGATATGTTTTACTGTGGATGTGTTATTTTTATACTATCCATGTTTTATGAAGAATGTATTGACATTTCATATGATAATTTTAATATGAATGTTTATGTTATGTTTAAACTGTTTCATATGGGAATGCATTGGACTTAGTAAGTGATGGGTGGATCCCACTATAGCTCCTTGATGCATCAGTAGGTCTCATGAGAAAAACTTGTGTCTTGGAACAAGGCCACGACAAAATCTTATTTGTAGTCTTGGCACGAGGCCTTGGATATGTGGTTATGATAGTTGGGAATTATGCATTCCATCAGTATAAAAGTGGTTATTGATATTGCATGTGATTATTAGATTAGAAGAATATCCATGTGAATAAGTAAATGACATTATTTTTTTTTATTTTTTCCATACTATGTTGAAGATCAAGTTTAAAAGGCTTTTGTTTTAGTTATACATTTCCTTAAATGTTTATTCTTATTTATGAATGTTTCTGCTATATAGTTATCCTTACTGGGAAATTGAGCTCACCCCTTTTCAATGTTTTATTTTTCCCAGGATTCGAAGAAGTATATTATGATAGATATGCAGGGTTAAGACAAGGGAATAATGAAATTCATATATGATTATTTATGTTGTTTTGTATGTTATGAAGTGTAATGTAACATTCATTTATGTAATCTATTTTCCAAGACTGCTAAACTAATCAGTCCTTTGGGACTTGATTCCTTGTAATCATGCCAATGTATTAAAATAATTCACCGACTCTGGGTAACTGGGGTCGGGGCATTACAGTTGGTATCAGAGGAGGTTTAGAAATAACCTTGGAAACTAGATTTTGATAAACTCTGATTAGAGCACATAGCCCTAAGATAGACATTGAGGATTAGTATAGGAGAAGTTCCTAAAATTTTGGTATTGTAGAGATTTTGTGATTTTTCCGAGAAATGCATCCCTGTCTGGATACGAGCAGGTAGAGGTGGCTCGGGCACAGAAGTACCTATGGGTAAAACCTGAAAATAACGCTTTGAGCTAGACTCGAATGGGAATTGGTGCACGACAACGGGCCTTGCTACACTCTTTGTTACGACACTCCTGTGGGATATGATTAGGGTAATTCTGATTTTCTTTACAAACCATTATGAAGGGATCATGAGTATATACATACTCAAGGAAAACATTTTTATGATTATAGATTATATCCATAAACTGTTCAATTTGCGTTAGGTATTTTACATGTTTGGAATTATTCATTGGAATTCATAAACTGACCTAGTTTATGCTATTGTATAGAAATGGTTCCCAGTAGAATGAATGTGAACTTCAGTAATACGAATGATAAGAGTAAGAAGGATCATATCTTCCATGGTATTAAACCATCATTTAGAAGGGAAATAGTCTCCCATATATTATCATCATATGATGAAATAGTATCATGTGTCGATATGATAACTAAAGAGTTTACTGAGTCTTATGGAATTGAAGGGAAGCAAGAGAAGAAAAGTATGGAAGAGAGAAAGATAGATAAAGGGAGGAGGGAAAAGAACAATTTCCCCATATGTGAAAACTATGGGAAAAAACACCCTGGAACGTGCATGAAAGTAATGGGAGTTTGTTATAAGTGTGTAGGAAAAGGGCACCAAGTACATGACTGAAAGGGTAAAAAATGGTTTCAAATGTACAATGCTTCATTTGCAAGGAGTTTGGGAACTACACAAACCTATCATTAGACTATTCCACAAATGATGCTATTGGATAACAATCAAGTTATGATACTACCACATATTAAAAGGAATTATTAGAGTTCTTATGTTGATTATGTCATTTTAGTGTTGTATCAGCAATTTACTTGTTATTGTAATTATAGAGTATATAATGATTGTACTTTAGTACTATTTCATTGAGGATTTGAGATTTTATGGTACTAAGAAAAGTTACTATACAACATGTTTAACTTCTTAGAAATTACATGCTTTAAGGAATGATAAACCTTAATATGGTCCTAATATTGATGTATTATTTTGGAATAAGATATGGTTTATCTGGGAAAATTATATTGGATATTCTTGGCTGACTTGAAACCGATTAACAATTTGTATATTACATAATTTTTGTATATTACATCATTTTTGGATGGATGATGTATATCCAGAATTCTATATGAATTAAGGGAGTGTGAATGTAATCAATAAGGATTATGGTAACTCAGGATGTTTCGGTGTTTTAAAAGCATACATGATGAAGGTAATCATATTCTATTACATGGTAAAAAGGATCTACATTATGTCGACCTTCCTTATAAATGTTGGACTGTGAGTTTGGACTGAAGTATTTTGGATAATTATAGTCTGATATTAATTTTGTATTTCCATAAAAGGGCAACCCTGGGGTCGGCCGGCAACCCGTCGCGACTGGCAAGGCCGCGAGACTTGAACCCTCAACCGAGGGGTGACAAGGGTGTATCACCTACCACTGGCCCATGAGATGTCCTACATTAAATAATGTAGTTTATTTTAAATAGGTCTAGTAGATGAATTATAAATTCATTTTTTAACCCCAAACGAATAGGATAAATAGAATATATTTATTATGTTCTATTATCTTTTAGAGTTAAAAATGATTTTGTGTAGAAATTAGTTAAAAGATGGGACTCTACTTTTCAAGTATATATTTTTCTTCTCATATTATTCTATGAATAAATTAATTATTTTACTTTATTGAAGGGATCTTAAAACCAAAAATCTGTTATCCTAATACCTTATGTTTTGTTGAACCGATGGAATTTTAAATCTTCATAGATTACTAAATTTAAGGACCTCAATTTTAATCATGTTTAAGATTGATGACCTCAATCACCACCTATAAATATTTACGTTTTTTCTCCAATTATATGTCTCTAATTTCCACCAATGTTAACCTAATCGAGATCATCATTTGGTGGTGACCCTTTCATTTCTCTTTTCCTCTTATTAAGACTAAATTTTATTAACCAAATATCCGATGTGGGTTTTCCCACAAAGATATTTTCTATCATCGAACTTTATTTTCGAAGAAGAATATAAAATTGTGAGGACTCAATTTATTGAACGAGGGATGAATGTAACACCCCAAGATTTCATAGTATGTACTTCTTCAAAACAATTCAATAACTTGCACTACATGTAACACCGAGTTCAAGTGCACCTTGACTTACCAAACAAGCCGTTCAAAAGAGGTTATGAATTGTAATAACTAAATTTTGAACCTTATATAATCCTTATAATTTTACAATCCATATTATGAGTTTCTCAGACATAATGTAAGAACATATTCATTTTTTTAGATAAAATAAGTATTTTTAAAAAATGTACTTTTACCAACATTAATAGTGAACCCATTTTAAATCCAATAGTTTAAACTTTTATATATTCAATTGGACTAAATAAATTTATTCTTTAGAATGGGGACATAAAAGAAATTTACAATGTAACACCCCAAGCTTCCACGATACGCTTCTCTTTGAATAATATAGTAGTGTGTGTTGTACACAACTTCAAGTTCTAACACACACTACAACCAATCAAACTAGCCGTAATGAATAGCAATACCTACTTTTTAAAATTTTATAAATTTTATCACTCAAAATGGACTATATTTTTGAATTACTAATATCGAATTTAGCCTAGGGTGAATTTTTGGTACTTTTCGGATAACTTTTATATTTTGATGAATAGTGAAAATTACTAAATTTTAACAACATAATAGTTTCAATACTTTTTAATATATAGATTATTAATTAAGTGATGGACGTTTTTTTGAAGGTAGAAAGGTGATATAATTCTTTATATCTTGTGGATATTAAAGACTAGGTTATATGAATATATTATATACAATCTGTTTATAATAAATTTCAAGAACATTAATGGAGAACTTAATGGATGATATTAAGGGTTTTTATTATTCCATATATGATTACTATATCTATGTGTGATGATGAGTATATTATAACAGAAAAGGAAAGAATAATTTCAAAAATGATAAGAAATAGATGTTGTGATCAACATGAAGATCATGTTTTTTGATGAGAAGTTGTGGATCCATTTCTAATATGAAAGAGATTATCTTTATGTGTATAATAAGATGAATAAGGGAAGAAGAAGAATAGGGTAACTTTTCCACTATAGAATATCTCATGAATTGATGAACTATGAGAAGAGTATCTTATTACTTTTTATATCATAAAGTCTTAACAATAATTAGAGGTATACATAGGTATTGCTTTATATTCGAAGAAGGGGTAAGGATCATACATTTTAGGAGAGACAAAATCCTAAATTTTTTATCATAATTTATGTATGATATTTCCTAACGTTCTTATTATAGAATAATACTTAGTTGGTTTTAGTCTCTAAATGATAGAAGGATGATGATTTTATGAAATATTATTTATTCTAGGAAAATTGGATCATAGAAATTCCATTTCCCATGTTCTATAACAATTGTTAAAGTGAATTTTTGTGTGAGTTGGATAAAAACAATCATATAGTAGGGAAATATTCATCCACATTGAAGGTGATAATTGTTAATAAACATTTATATGCCTTGTTATTGTCCATTCATTTTTTTAGTATTTGCAATAAAATTGACGTTGAGAAGAGTATGAGGGATTTATTTTACGGATAGTTATAGGGATAAAAGTAAATATTTAAAATATTAAAATAAAATCCACATTAAATAACTTCTCTCTCATAGTGGTTCATAGATCATTAATAAAAAAATTGGTATAATATTTTTGGTTCCACATTTAATTATATTACAATAATTTTATGTATTAATGTTTTTTATAACTCTTCTAATGTAATCATGAAGTGTAGACATTTAGAGGAGTTATCAACTTCTAATTTAAATAACATCTCTTCTAAAACAAATAACAAAAAGAAAATAATATTGAGAATGATGAAGAATACAACCTTATCATGGAAGGACAATAAAAAAATAATATCTATATCTTGTAATTATTATGACGATATATCTAGTATGAATGTTGAAAAACTAGGGTTCTGAACTTATAAAAAAAAGATAGACAACAAATCCACCTCATATGGTTCAAATAAATCATTTGATAAAGTCGTAACATAAATATTTTATGAAAAAATTATTATAAAAGAACCTTGTATAAGTCAGTAAGATCATATATCAAAATAATTGAATGATGATTCATATGATATTTTGTGGAAGACCCAAAAAAATTTCTTTAAGAAATTTTTATTTATATTTAGGTATTTTTCAATGATGTTTAAGAGGAGATAATACAACATGAAGAATAATCAATGTAGAGGGTGAAATAATATATATAAAAAGTAGCTATAATCATAGATATCAATAAAAAATGTAATTTAAAGAGTTATAGAATTATGAAGCCTAAATAACAGCGATCCAAATATGGAAATGATTTTTCTCATGAAATATTGATGAAATATGATGTAATGAAAAGTCATGAAGAGGAGTCCCAAGAATTATAATAAAACCATAAAGATTACATTGATGTTAAAAATTCTCAACGTGTTGTTAAACAAAATAAGATAAAAGATATTAAAAAATTTATTTTAAGTGAAAAAATAATGAAAAAATTTGGTGAGATTTTAGAATATGAATTGAAAATGTCAAGACAACATGATTTCAGTGTAGGTTTAAAAAAATAAATTATATGAATTTTAAAAATTTTATTGTTAAATTATAAAACAATTAAATTGATCAATATATGTATCTGGAAGATAGTAGAAGATTTCAACCATACAAACTCCCAAGGAGGTTCTTTATGATAAAATACCTATATTATATGAAAATATGATGTTCATAAAATATAATTATAAACATATTTAATGATAAAATAAATATATATCATTGTTCTAGAAATATAGTATTTCTAATGGAGTATTCATATACTATACATTTTAGAATAAAAAATATGGATGAAAATATGTTAATAATAAGGGAGAGAATCATGTTAAAACAAAAAAAATTGATAATAAAATAGGTAGGAGTAGTTTTTTCTCAAAAATAAAATCTAACATAGGATGATGTTTGATAAAAAAAATAGAATGTTATAAAATAGGAATGATTTATATTAAGATAAAAATTCAAAGGCTTATTTTCCACTATTGGGGATGCGATAACTTTGGAAAATAGGATTTTGACTGGTTGTATAATATGATCATTTCTAAAAGAAAATTAAAGACCACATCAAGGGGGATAAATTATAGGTTTTTGAAATTTATATAAAAGAAAATGTTGAATTTATCTATCTCAAAAAAATGTAATACTCTATGGAATGTTATTGAAATTTGTAATATATTTTATAATTACCTTACCCCAGTAAGACCATTGTTAGTTTCTAATATTGTTACATTTCCGACATCCCTCACCTTAAAATTGTCTTGAGAAGAAGGGAGTGTATTACTTGTCCTTGTGTGAAAATCCATAGACCCCAGAGGCTAGAAATAAATGAAGAGGTCTTCATTTACAATCCAATGTCAATTTTACATTTGAAAATAAATCAATCAAATAAACAACCCATAACCAGACAAAACATTACATGATGTATGATAATAATGATATAAATAGTGAACATTTATTTTATTTAAAACCCCCAAAGAATATTACTACAACAGAATGCTACAAAACTACCATGTACATAACAGAATACAACAAAGTCAACAAAACTCAAATATGACCTCAAATCCAAATCTCCACATGCTCTATGATCCAACTACACCAAAATAGAACAATTATAATGAAGTTATAATAAATAATTGTGATTATATACCTTTTCTTGTGTCTCGATAAAATATATGTGTAAAATCACTAATGTGCCAAAGTAAATGTGAGTACTTAAACTCTGTAGGTTTTCCCCAAATGACTTCCCTCCTCACTCTAATTGGATTGAAATGTTATCACATTATATAAAATAGTTAATAAAAAACAAATTCTAAACAATTTATATCAGAAATATAAAAAACTTCCAAAGAAAAATACTTTCCTCAAACATCCTCGAGTTCTAAATAAAATAACCAAACAATGTTCTATAACCATTTTAAATATTCAACTTCTGGTTTACACCTTTCCAATCCAGAAATACACACATCTATATGTGCATGAGTTGTTATGATAGTTCCATACTCATGATATGTTTCTTTTCGATCTAACAAATCATCAAAAGGTAATTATATCCCATGGTCCATTAAACCTTTGGAACCAAATAGAAGGTAATATTTTAACCAAACCTTGCAATGAAATACGAACACAGACAACTAAGTATTCCCAAAAACCATGCTATTAAAACCATGAAAAATCATTTAAAGGACCAAATCATTTCTATAAATAATCTTTTTATTGAATTTTTTTTTTCAAAATTCAAACCAAGAAACTATATTAAAATAAATTTTCAAATCTATTTGCATAAAAATCAACACAATTCCACCCGAAATCCAAAACCGTCACTAAATAAGGTTTCAACCATGATTTTTCACACAAATTTCACAATACATTTCAATGAAATTAGAAAATTTCAGACTAACCACATCATTTATAGAATGATTAGATAATATTGAATCCACCTACCTAAGGATTTATCCTGAAAATAAACAACGACACTCAAACACCAACGAAACCATGTAGAAACTCCAAGAACCTACCTTAGATATCATATACATTAGACAAAAAAATGCCAAATATAATCAAATTTGGAATACAATATCTAATATATATACACATAGGATGTATATCTAAGAAACTAAGATAGATAAGTAAGTTAATCTAAGGAAAACCAAAAATAAAACCATGAACAATGACTTACTGCAAGAATATGGAATAAACACACTATAAGGAGCCATTGGATCACAGATAGATTGATTGGAGACGATTACTAGTCCTTTGGGAAGATATAATATCGTTTTAGGGAAGTATGGGAGGAAAAAAATATGGTTTTATACATTAAAACATGTGAGATCTACAATTTTAGGATTTCACATTTAACTCACGAATGGTTAGTCGAATAGTTAGGAAAAAATTGTGATAACTATAAACCATCTTACTTTGTATGAAGGAACACTACATGGATAGATCACAAGGATTCCAAACTATGAACCATCAATTCGAAATCCCAATATCATGATTTGCAAACATATAATAGTTTATCCATGGTGGATTTATAGTTTGGAAAAAATGTGTGCCTTCCCTTATTCCCATGTATCACTATGAACTGTTTCATATAGGTGTTCATTGTTTTCCCAAACTATGAACCACCCATGTACTTATAAAATATCCCATAAACACTCTAAAACTCTCCAAAATCTCCTAAACATTACCCATAAACATTACATACTTAAAAATTCATAAAATAATTGTTACTTACTTGAAATCATGGGTGCTATATTCTCCACACCATTTAAGTTTTCTTCCCTCGATTTTAGAAAAAAAAATATATGACATGAAAGAGTTCTATACATCGATCATTGTTTCTTTATCACATTCCCGTGAATCTTCCCTGGTCTTGACATGTTTGCAAAAAACATAAAACAGAATGCTGCTTTTTTCATGCAATACTTTCACTTACTTATCTATAATCTGCACTGAGATATATACCAACAATTCTTCTAGATCTAGTTCAAAATGATCTAATATGATCACAATTTTAGAATCAGGATGACACCTTGAAAAATGAGATACATGAAATGCACTATGTAATGAACTGGACCTTAGTGTTAAAGCCAACTGAAATGCCACCTCACCTACCCATTATTACCCAAAATGATGAAATCCAATACTTGGTGGGATCCCAAAGAATACATGATCACTCTCCTCAAATGAAAATGTCCATATTTGTTGATCCACATATTATTTATAACAACTTTGAGCTTTCTCTATATGTTTTATAATCAACTGGATCTAATTTTTTTGTTTCTTGGACAAGGCTCACCCCAACTAAAAAAGTCTCACCTATTTCCACCCATCAAATTGGAGGATGACAAGAAAACTCATACAATGATTCAATGGGATCCATATGCATTAAGGATTTATAGATATTATTTTACGAGAACACCAATAATGGAAAATGCATTTCCCATGAGTAAACAAAAGTAATTACAAATGTCCTCAACATGTAACCAAATGTTTGTATCATCCTTTTGGATTTTTCGTCGATCTGAATATATTTCATACTCATAGTCAACTGAGTCCCAAGGTATTTCTGAAAAGAATCGATGAAATGATACATAAAAATCATAGCACTGTCTATAAAAATCAACATTGGTATGTTTTTTCTCTTTTCCACCTCTGAGATATATATTTTTGAAAGGTCCCCCACCATATGAGATTCATGAATAGGGATTAAATGAGAAAAATTTATGAGTCAATCCACTATTATCCATATGGAATCATGTTTCCAAACCATTTTTGGGAGAACTATTAAAAAAACCATAACTATATACTCCCAATTCCTAACAAAAATATGTAATGATTTCAGAAATCCTATTTTTTTCTGATGCTCTCACTTAACTTGCTAACAAGTTAACCATCTTGAAACAAACTCATCCACATTTCTTTTCATGCTGAACCACAAATACTATGATTTCAATTAATTATACATAATTTTTATTCCAAGATAATATACCATCTCGAATAGAGGCAAGAAAAAATAATTCTTCTCTAACAAGACATAGGTACAACAGTTAAACATCTGGACCACATCACCAAACACTAATCCATCTTCTATTCATCAATGGTATCACCACCATTGTGTTTTGAACTCATCGTAACACATTCTAAATAAGAAATTTTCTCCTCTTTAATAACTTTTAAAAATCATGATCAAATAAAATAAGGGAGAAAAAACATCACCTCAGTCTTCACATTCCACATGCAAGTTGTAACGCCGCGACCCCAGTTACCCTGAGTCGGTGCATTATTATATAACATTCATATGATCACAAAATATAATGTCTTGAAAGAACGATTAGTTTAGTAGCCTTGGAAACACTAGATACATTCATAAGGTTTTCATTACATCATAAAATAGAAAACTACAAAAACATTGTTTCCAAAGACAACAGTGAGAATCCATAGAATTTTCCTGCAGGTCAGTCATAATATACTTCTTCGCATCCTAGGAAAAATAAAACATATATAGGGCTGATTTCATATGCTTAGTAAGGTTAACAATATAGAAGAAACTTTCATAAAAAATCATAAACATTTATGTCAATGTATAACTAAAACAAAATCCTTTAAGTCTTGAACATCATCATAATATGGAAAAAAGAAAAGAAAATAATTCCATTTACTTATTCGCATAGATATTCTACTAGTAGAATAATCTCATGTAATATCAATAACCACTTTCATAATTATGGAATAAATATTGTCAGACTTTCACATCCACATAGTCAAGGCATTGTGCCAAGATTACAAATAAGATTTTTTCAAGGCCTTCTGTCAAGAAAATAGTTTGTCTCATGAGACTTACCGATACATTGAGGAGCTATAGTGGGACCCACCTGTCAATTAATATGTCCAATACATTCCTCATATGAACAGGTTTAAACATAACATAAACATTTATATTAAAACTAGAATAAAAAATTTAGATTCTTTTTCCATAAACCATGAATGGTATAAAAATAATACATCCATAGTCAAACATATTACAATACCTTCAATATAATTTAGAAGTTTTGTATTATAATAAATAAAGTTCAAATAATCCGAAAATCCATCAAAAGATGTTGATATAGATGAAATCAAAACTATTTGAGAGAAATATATCTTTTTTAAAATCATTTAAAAGTCACATAATTATAAAAGAAATCATTTACTTGGAAAATATTCTTATAATCTTGTAAGGGAATTTTCGAAGATTTTATAACGGCAGAAAATAGCCACACCCGCCATATAAGTTAAAAAATACATTCTTACCATAATTTTGTCGAAAATGTTGAAAAGGAAATTGTTTGGAAAACGAAGGAAGGTTCCATTATAAACATCTTATA
Source organism: Viscum album (assembly GCA_963277665.1). Classification (NCBI taxonomy): domain Eukaryota; kingdom Viridiplantae; phylum Streptophyta; class Magnoliopsida; order Santalales; family Viscaceae; genus Viscum; species Viscum album. The sequence goes on along the minus strand of OY728119.1, from coordinate 1,315,525,984 downwards.
AATTTAAAAAAAAGGTATAAATTACTTTAACCCATAGTCTAGTAAATATTAAGAATGTATTGATATAAATTTTTAAGAAACATAGATGTTGTCGATAAAGAGGTCCTAGTAGATAACTATGTATAAACAACCTCGGATAATGAAGAGATTTTAGATTTAACCCTTACCTTGCACTTTTATTTGGTCGAGGGTAGGTTAAACTCATGTTTAATTGTGAAATAATTTATATTAAATTATACAAGAATCGTATACATTAATATGATATCATATATGATATTTTAACATTTATATGTTAATAATATTTTCGTATTATCGTCGTTTTGGGTGTTAACAGATTCATTATTCTTTATATTATTTGTTATGTGAATCATATTTTTTATGGATGGGATGTATCATATTCATATCCAGAATGATATAAAGTCTTTAAAACATTATTTTTATTCATCAAATGAAAATTATTCTTGAATGGATACGATGGGGAATGAATCTCATCGCGTTTGTGGAGATGGTAATCCGTACATACGCACGAGCGACAATATCATTCTTTTGATATTAAAATTATAAAAAATTGGATGTTATATCAAATATAAAGAATGATTATCATGTTAAATTTATTTTTTACATCAATTGCACTTCATTATTATACCCTTCCAAATAATAATGTATTGAATTACAATTACAGCACGGTGTAGAGCCGGTAAGCCATGCGTACACACGTATGGTGACATGTCATTCAAAGGATGGAGAGAAAAATTAATTTTGTTGTACCATGTTTATAATAACATCACAGTATATAGAATATATTGAAGTTATTATTTTATAATGGAAACAACAATGAAAAGGAAGTGGAATAAGAATGGAACTTGAAAGAGGGGATGAAATATTTAATTCTTCCTCAAGTTATTCCTTTAGATTTGTTCAAAATTGCACCTTAAGTTGGATTTATGACTAAAGGAAGGCCTATTGGATGAAGGGAGTGTATTTGAGAGGTTTTTTGGGTAGAGTTTGGCTGATCCAAATGGCATTGACAGTGTGAATTAGATAGAATGTGGAGTGCCCTTTTATAAGAGGGGTGAGGGGAACCTTATGAAATGCTAGAAATATTATGTTATAATAAAATAATTTTAGGTTTATAATTACTCCAAAATAAATTATTAAAATACTAAGGTGGGGATGGGTTGAATACCACTCAACATATAGGTTTTAGATAGGTTTGGGTCACTGTATTAACTTTATCATTTCAATTTAACTCTTAGTTAAATAGTTTGACATTTTCCATGTCTCTTTGTATTTTTATATTATATGGTTAATAAACTTACTATATACATCAATGATAACACCAAGTGGTTCATTAATGATACACCTATAATTATATATGTCTTTTGGCTGATCCTTAGATTTTTAGGAATATAATATAAATTAACAATATAATATTTGTTTTAAAAAGCTTTTTATAATGATTTTGACACTATTTAGTATTTTGTTTTTCTAAAATCATAACATCATTATTACTTAGAATAAAATTCATTAAAGAAACCCTAATATGTCATATTAACCTATAAAATTATTGGAATTCATGGAAAGTCTAAAATTAAATTTATTTGGATATTTTTAATATCAATTATTTTAATATTTCATTAATTAGGTAATAACTGCATCATGATTATGTCATAAATAAATTAAATTATTTAATGTCTCAAAATATAAATAAAATAAAATTATGTGGGAAATATATTTATCTATATAATGAATATTTTTAGTCGAATTTATCATATGTATAACCATATATTAAATTTTTTTAGTTATTAAACGTTTATTTTAATTCATTTAACTCTTCTTTAAATAAAATAATTGTAAATGTCGTAATCTTATCCAAGTGGACCTAATAGATTCATTTTTTATTCCTAATGTTGTTTTTGGTAGAATTATACTTATCTAATTGAATTATGACATGTGTTAGGGTAACAATAATATCATTTTTACCCTTAATTACCCTATTTAATTTTAACCATGGTAAATAAAAGAAAAAATATACTATTCACCACAAATTATTTTCATCTTATTGACCACATTTTTTATTCTAATATCAATCATGTCTCTCAGATTTTTGAAATTCCACTCACAGAAGCGGTAAAATTATGTTTTTGTGAATTTATAAATTTTCCAAGGAGGTGGGTAAAAGACAGTGAAAAGTTCAATAAAATATTTATATATATAAAATTATTATAAACTCACTCCAATGAATTACATTGAGGAAGTAAACTACCATGAAATCTTTTTCCCTTTCACTACTTCCCAGGGTATGGAATATTTTCTCTAAGTAATTTATCCATTGCTCAGCTACTAATGGATTTGAATGATCATTTAATATTGGTGGTTGTTTCCTCATTAAGTGATCTAACATTGATCCTCCAAACAGTGGATCAGAGTGCCCTATAAGGGTAAGGTTATTATTCATAACTTGAGTGAGTTGTCCTAGTATGGTGATTAGCTAATCAACACCATTTGTATCACCAGCTCCACTATAATTATCTTGAGAATGAGGGAAATCCATAAATGGATTGTGTGCATTAATACAGTTTTCATTCCTTCCACTTGGAACCATTTCTTAACAATGGCATAAAATAGATTAGTTTCTGAATACAAATACATAATTCCAAACTTTTAAAATACTTAAAAAAAATTAACAGTTTATGGATATAATCCATAATCCTAAAAATGTTTTCTTGGAGGACGTATATACTAATAAACCCTTCATAATGGTTTGTAAAGAAAATGATAATTACATAAGCATATAACCCAGGAGTGTCGTAACCAAGAGTTCAGCAAAGCCCATTGTCGTTCACCAATTCTCGTTTGAGTATAGCTGAAAACAGTGTTTTTGTGGTTTACCCCTAGGAACATCTATGCCAGAGATGCCTCTACCTGCTTGTATCCAGACATTGATTTATTTCATGGAAAACTCACAAAATCTCTACATTACCAAAATTATAGGAAGTTCATATATACTAATCCTCAAAGTCTATATTGGGGTAATGTGCTCTAATCCGAGTTTATCTAAATCTAGCTTGAAGGTTTTTACAACCTCCATTTGATACCAACTATAACGCCCCGACCACAGTTACCCAGAGTGGCTGAATTATTAAATGACATTGGCATGATCACAAAAGATCAAGTCTCATAATACCAATTAGTTTAGTAGCCATAGAAACACTAGATACATTCATAAGGTTTTCTTACCTCATAAAATTGAAAACTACATCAAATTTTTTCCAATGAAAAAACTGAGATCCCAAAGACTATCCCTTCAGGTCAGTCATAATATACGTTTTCACATCCTGGGAAAAATAAAACATAGAAAGGGGTGAGATCAGATACTTATTAAGGATTAAAATATAGCAAGAACTTTCATAAATAAGAATAAAAAGTTAAGACAATGTATAACTAAAGCAAAAGCTTTTTAAAATTGAATAATTGAATAATATGGAAAAAATAAAAAAAAAGTTATTGTCATTTACTTATTCACATGGATATTATACTAGTTGAATAATCACATGCAATATCAATAATCACTTTCATAATGATGAAAAGCATATGCCAGACATTCATAACCAAATATTCAAAGCCTTGTGCCAAGACTACAAATAAGATTTTGACAAGACCATGTGCGAAGACACTAGTTTGTATCATTAAACCTACTGATGCATCGAGGAGCTATAGAGGTCTCCACCAGTCACTTACTAAGTCCAATGCATTCTTCATATGAACCGGTTTAAATATAACATAAATATTCGTATTAAAACTAGCATTAAAATGTCAATACTTTCTCTATAAAACGTGAATGGTATAAAAATTACACATCCATAGACAAACATATCACAAAACCTTCAATAATATATGTAATTTTTGTATCATAATATATCAACTTCAAATAAGCTTAAAATCCATCAAAGGATCTGGAAATAGATGAAATCAGAACTATTTGAGGGAAATATCTCTTTTTTAAAATCATTTAAAAGTCTCATAATTATAAAAGAAAAAATTTAATTTTAACATATTCTTATAATCTTGTAAGGGAAGATTCGACAATTTTATAATGGCGTAAAATAGCCGCACCCTCCTTATTAGTTAAAAAAGACATTCTTACTTGTGCTAAAAAATATACATACATCATTCATAATAACCTAACAAATAAAATGGGTTTCAAAAACGTCATCCCATCATCACATAATCCATATAAAAGAAACTGATATCATTTCATAATGAGAAATGTGAAACCATGTACATCATAGGGACATTATACTTGAAACATACACATATGAAATAATGTCATCATATATGGAAAATGGTTTTGATAAAACACTTGAAATGAATTCTTGAGGAAAATATCCTTTATTTTTGAAAATCAATTTCTTTTCACAAAACGTCATGAAATTTTAAAAGAAAAAGATTTTTTTAAAAATAGTCATGAAGTCTTTTGGAGGAAGATTCATGAAAATATGGATATATAAAACTGTAAAAATCCGTTCGTGATGTATATGTTAAAAAAACATTCTTCTCGTACTTTTGTTGGAAAAGTCAAAAAGTACCTCGTACGAAAAACGACAAAAGATTCCTTTTATATCTTTTACTAACAACTCACCGAAGGGTAAAATTAGATTTAAACAATTTTAGGTGGATGGAAATAATATTACATATTGAGGAAACATGGATGTGGATGATAAAATACACCCCAGTAAATACCAATGTATAAACAATCTCGGATAAAAATGAGATTGTAATATTTTCCCTTACCTTAGGTCCGATTTCCTTCGTAAGTGTCCTAACATCCTGTATAATGATTCAAATAATTTCATTGACTTATTAAAGAATTATATTCATTGTTATGATATCATATATGGTTCACTTATGACTTTATATTAACCGTTCTTTTGTAAATTTCATGTTAAAGAGCATTTTGGGTAAAATCATTTCATTTGTCGTCCGTGTTTTGACTTGTAATTATTAATATGATTACTTAGATCATGATTAATTAATTCCAAAATATAAAACATGATTTATATATAATATATATTCAGAATATACATATATATAATAGATCGATAATTGGAAAGAAATATACCGTTCATGGAGAAGGTAGGTCGTACGTACGCATGAGCGCTGTTTTCGTTTCCTCATTTAATTGAATGGAATTAATTGGATGATATAAATATATATATATATACATAAATCCAGTATAATTATAATTTTATATATTTATTGATTACTTATTATATATACTTTATGATCTTTTATGAATGGTTAATCATTGAGAATTAATCTCATCGCGTAGTGGAGACGGTATTCCATACGTACGCACGTGCGATGATATCATTCCCATGATCGTGGAATTTTATTGGAGTGTATGTATATTATTACAGAATCAATATCACTTTACAATAATCATATATAGTTATTATTTACACTATTATACCCATCCAAGTAAGGTGGTGGTGGAAAATAGATTACACCACGGCGTGGAGACGGTATTCCGTACGTACGCACGCGTGGTGATTTTGTTTTCCATAGGATGGATAGATGGTGAAATAGGGTTGTTTCATACTTATAATAACATATCAGTATATTATTGATACTGATGTTATTACTTCATAATGAAACATCTAAAGAAGAAGAAGTGGAAGAAGAAATAAAGATGAAAGAATCGGTAACGGGCATTACCTCTTCTTTGAAGCGCCTCTTTGATACCTCATTTTAGGGCACTAAAATTGGTCTTTGAAGAAGACCAGGACCTCTAGGATGTTTCTAGGGAAGGTGGGAAGAGAATTTGGTAGGGTTTTTCCGAGAATGAAAGCTCAAAGTGGTGTGAGGAAGAGAGGGAGGAGATGTCCTTTTATAAGGGAGGAGAGGGGCACCTTTGGAATAACAAAAAATATTATTTTATTATAAAGTCAAATTCGGTTTTTAATAGCTCCAAATAGATATATTAGGAATCTAATGTGGGTATGGGTCTAAATCCTCTTATCCAATAGAATTTAGACAAGTTTAGGTATCAATTGTAAACTTATCCTTAGGTTTAACTTTAAGTTAGATAATTTAACTTTTACTGTGTCTTCTTGTTTTCATACACTATAAGGTTAATAAACATACTATATCGTGCCAAACGAACCCCAAGTTGTTTATTATTCATATATATAACCTTATATAAGTCATTTTTCCAATCCTTAGATTTTTAGAAACAAAATAACAATTAATAATATAATATTTTTTTTTAAACTATTTTAAGTCAATTTTGATAATATTTGGTAATTGATTCTTTTGAAAATCATAACTGAAATATTAGATCGAACAAAGTGAATTACATCAATAATAACATGTAATATTAACATATAAAATTATTGTAATTCATAAAAGTCTCAAATTACATTTATTTGGGTATTTATAACACCAATTATGTAAATATTTCATTAATAAAATAATTACTGCATCATCATTGTGTCATAAATAAATTAACTTATTTAATTTCTAAAAATTACAAATTAAATATCATTATGTATGAAATCTTTTTATATTTTTAATGAATAATTATAGTCGAGTTTATCTTATTTATAACCCTATATTAAAATGATTTACTTATTAAACATTGATTTTAACTATTTTAACCCTTCTTTAAATAAATTAATAATAAATGTCCTAATCTAATCCAAGTGGGCCTAAATGGTCATATTTTATTCGTAAGGTTTTTTTCGGTAGAATTAAACTTATCAAATAGAATTAGACATGTGTTAGGGTAATAATAATATCATTTGTACCCTTAATTGCCCTATTTACTTTTAACTGTGGAAAAAAAAGTAAAAAGTTACTATTCACAAAAAATTATTTTCATCTCATTGAACCACATTCTACTTACTGACATCAACCGTGTCTCTAGTATTTTTGAAACTCCCCCCATAGAAGTGGTAAAATTAATTTTTATGAAAAATTCATTTTTTTAACTACCACTTAGTGGTTTCACTATTAATCAAAAAATGAAAGTTACCAGAAAAATACCAAAAATTAGGCCTAAGCTATATTTGATATTATGATCTCAAAAATGATGTATATTTTAACAAATTAAAAACATATTAGTTTCATTAATTAATTTAAAAATTAATTCTCGTCGTCAAAATGAATAGCGTGTTCTTAAGAGATAAAAACTACCAAAAGATTGACACTTGTTTATATCTGGTTTAAATGTGAAATTACATCCAATTACCAACATTGTATTAAATTGTAAAAATATATTCTAAAAATACTTTAAAACCACTCTAATTAATAATTTATCACTATTAATTATTTCGATTAAAAATGTTGTTTTTAATTAAAAATTAGTAATTTTCACTATTCATCAGAAAATGAAAGTTATCCGAAAAGTACCAAAATTTCACCCTAATATAATTTTGATATTCCTAATCCAAAAAAGAAGTCCATTTTAAAAGATTAAAATTTATAAAATTTCAAAAAGTGGGTATTACTATTCATAACAGCTAGTTCATAATAATATTATAATAATATCTCGTTCAGTGAAAATCGTTATTGCGTACTACACACGCTATCGAGGAAGGTTGCGATTGCATGAAATACAAGGCAAGTCAAGGATGCGTGTTGTGCAAGCTCCTTTTGGTGTAGTGTACAACACAAGACATTAATGAAATTAAAAAGAATATTTTTCATAAAATCTTGGGGTGTTACATTCTACCCCCCTTAAAATGAATTTCGCCCTCGAAATTCGTCGGGGTTATAAATGGTTTACTACTCGAAAGTTTTTTTAATAGAAATCCACATCATAAAAAGGAATACCAAAACCAATATTTAAAAACAAAATTATGAAACGTAACGGTTACCCAAATAAACTAATCATTGGGTTTCCACATAGGTGAAAATATGGATATGGAAGAGAAATCTAATCATCATGTTATGATGGAGAGTGGTAGAGAACATGGCTATGGAAAATCCAAAAATCAGAAAGCCATAAATTTGTGATGATCTAAGGTACCATATGATTCATCAGATATAAGAGCACTAGGACAACATTTTTTGTTTTTAAGATCATTTCCCTAAAGTTGATGAAATTAGAATTAGAATAAATACTTTCGTGATTTTGGTATAGTCTCACCATTAGTCATTCTTTGGACAATTTCCACTTCATCTCTTAAAGAAATGAAGTTGAATTTTTCATTCATGATGTGTTAGCAGATCATGAGATAGAATGGTGGGTCATTCCATCTGTCTCAAACAAAAGGTTAGAAAAGTTAAAAAAAATACATAAGTTCATCTATAGTGAGATTAATCATATATGGTTCCTAAAATGGACTTATACTTCATATATCATACTGATTAATATAATAAAACTTGTTTCTACTAAACATGGACTTCCTGTAGGCCAGTGGTAGGGGATAAAGTCCAGTCACACTTCGGTTGTGGGTTTGATTCCCACATCCTTGTCCGACGCGATGGGTTGTCACTCATCCAGCAGGTTGTCCTTTTTCTAAAACTACATTACTATAACATCCCATAAATAATATCGAAAAAAACTTCTATCCTTATACAATACTAACATATGTCCAACATAATCCATTCCAATCGTTAGGCTTATCTAAAATCTTTAGGTCCAAGCTCATTGTATAAAGAAAATGATTACTTGAAATGTCACATAATAATCACGTGAATTCCATCATTTAACCCCCATATATCATAAGATATATCTTGTTGGTCAAATTATAAACATGTGAATATCTTAATCATGTATTATTGTGAATAATGAATACTCATTGAACCTTAGTGAAAACATGAATGCAGTTGAAAATTAACACTTTCCACAAACCAAAATCCTCAAAATTATTTATACTCAAACCATGATATCACTTAGTCCTTATATCAATCTAGAGCTCATGAATACAATAAAACATCTCATAATCTTCTTTTCCCTTCATTATGCGCGTATCACCTATTTACCAAAATTTCTCAATCACTTTCCATGGTTACTTGTACCATAAAATTATTTAAAACCACAATACATCAATACATAAATATTCCAATATTCCACGACACTATATACAACATTATTTTGGAATCCCATTACATATACACTTAATCATTTCACCAAAGCGTTGTCATATTCAACATCACCAATAGTGATTGCATGTGACATCCCTTTTTCCTTTGCCTTAAGTGGTTTCTCATATCGATCATCACTAACCCTTGGATTAGGGAATTTATTAGCATAATGCCCCATTTCCTTGCACCTGAAGCATTAAAGTGTTGGTGGTGCGTTCTCTGCAGTCTTTTCTTTATTCACATCATTAGAAACCCTTTTTCCATTACTTCGACACTCGGCTTCTCAATGGCCATCTTTTCCATACTTTAAAACATTTTCTAGTCCCTTTAAGACAATCTCCACCATGCTTATTTCCACACTTTGAGCATAAGGAAACATTCATCTTCTTTTCACCATTATTCTGAGATTTTTCCTTAGTGTCCATCTTTCATTTCAAGTCAAAACCATGAGATGGATATGTAACACCAACTTCCATTTCTACTTTAATAGCACAACGCACAATTTCTTCATAGCTACTGAAGTCTATTATAGCTAATGCCCTTCGAAGATTTGGTTTTAAGACACTAAAAAATCGATCAACTTTACTTTCAGGCTGGATGATAAAGCCAGATGCATACCATGAAAGCCTTGTAAAGTTTTCTTCGTATATACCAACAGATTCACCATCCTTTTTCTTTAGTTCAAGAAACTCCTTCACCATCTTTGTTCGAAGAATATGAGGGAAGTACTTATTGAAAAAGAAGTTCTAGAACTCATCCCATTCCATGGACTCAATTTCATCTATTGGCCTCGTATTCTTGATATGATTCCACCATTGACCAGCTTCACCTTCCAGACGATATACTACTAAGATGAATTTATCATGTTCAGAACATTGAAGAACTGAAAATATCTTTTCAGTAGTACTGATCCATTGTTAAGCAACAAGTGGATTAGAAGACCCACTGAAAGAAGGTGGAGTTTTCCTCATTAAGGACTCAATAGAATATTGTTCCCTTCTCTGCACATTCGGAAATCCAGAATGATTCATATCTTATGTATGTATAGCAATAAGAATTTTCACTCCATCTCTCATAACATTTGTTTGTTTAGGAGTACAATCATTGCATTTTCCATAACATTTATCAACACGGTTCCTTCGGGTTCCAGCCATCGTCTAAAACCCAAAAAGAATAGTGTGAGAGGAAAAAATAACATTAGGGAAAACAACATAATAAAGGGGGAGTGACTTCAATATATAACATCTTATGTTACCGTAATTATAGTACTATAACCTATACTTATACTTAACCTTAGGGACATCCCTATACATACCTTATAAATATCTATAGGGATCTCACTAAAGTTCTCGCATCCTAGTTTCCAAAGGTTGACTAAACCTTTCCTCTGATACCAACTGTAGAGACCCGAAGCATGACGTACAAGGAAATTACATTACTTTTGCGGAATACATGGTACATAACAAAAACACACACACAAGGTCCATAATAGTTTAGTGTCTTTGGAAACACGGAATATAATCTTCTAATCGGGGTGAAATATCTTCAACATCTCCCATAAAGATCTTCCCATTTTTGATTCCTTACCTAAAATCTTTCTTTTAATCCTAGGGGAAAAGAAAACATAAAAACGGTGATCTCAAATGATCAGTAAGGGTAAGCATGGATAAAATAAAACATACCATATACATTTGAACTTAAAAACATGAACATAATGTATAATCATCCAAATCTTGAGCAACGACTTAAAACATGGAAGTACATAAGGCATAGATCATAATGGAAGATAAATCATGATAACATAGCATGGGAATAAAACATGTAATTGTGGAATCTATTAGGCACATTTAATGACTTCCACAGAATCAAAGGCATTGCTGCCAAGACCATCTTAGTGGAAAAAGTCCCATTCTGAATCGAGTTCACTCCTCGTTTCAGTCCAGTAACACTAAACCGGATTAACTTACCGTTCTAGCCATGTCTATCTCATGAAATATAAAATCTTTACCCAATGCATTGGAGGGATATATAGGTCCCACCCATTTCATAATGGAATCATTGTTACTTGTGCCACAAAATAAACTTACATCATTCATAATAACCCAAAAAATAAAATGGTTTTCATAAACATCATCCCATCATCACATAATCCATATAAAAGAAATGGATATCATTTCATAATGAGAAATGTGAAACCATGTAAATCATAGGGAGATTATACATGAAACATACACATATGAAATAATGTCATCTTAGATGGAAAATGGTTTTGATAAAACACTTGAAATGAATTCTTGAGGAAAATATCCTTCATTTTTCAAAATCAAATTCTTTTCACAAAACGTCATGAAATTTTAAACGAAAAAGATTTTGTTAAAAATAGTCATGAAATATTTTGGAGTAAGCTTCTTTAAAATATTTCTTTATAAAATCGTAAAAATATGTTCGTTCCGTATAAGTTAAAAAAACATTCTTCTCGTACTTTTGTCAGAAAAGTCAAAAAGTACCTCGTACAAAAAACGACAAAAGATTCATTTTATATCTTTTACTAAAAACTCACCGAAGGGTAAAAATGGATTTAAACAATTTTAGGTGGATGGAAATAATATTACATATTGATGAAACATTTATGTGGATGATAAAATACACCCTAGTAAATACCTAAGTATAAACAATCTCGGATAAAAATGAGATTGTGATATTTTCCCTTACCTTAGGTCTGATTTTCTACGTAAGTGTCCGAACCTCCTGTATATTGATGTAAATAATGTCATTTAATTATTAAAAAATCATATTCATTGTTATGATATCATATATGGTTCACTTATGACTTTATATTACCTGTTATTTTGTAAATTCCATGTTAAAGAGCGTTTTGGTTAAAATCGTTTCATTTGTCATCCGTGTTTTGACTTGTAATTATACATATGATTACTTAGATCATGATTACTTAATTCTATAATATAAAACACGATTTATATATAATATATATTCAGAATATACATATATATAATAGATTGATAAATGGAAAGAAATACACCGTTCATGGAGACGGTAGGTTGTACGTACGCATGAACGTTGTTTTCGTTTCCTCATTGAATTAAATGGAATTAATTGGATGACATAAATATATATATACATAAATCTAGTATCATTATTATGTCATGTATTTCATTATTACTTATTATATATACTTTATAATCATTTATTAATGGTTAATCATTGAGAATGAATCTCATCGCGTCGTGGAGACGGTATTCCGTACGTACGCACGTGCGATGATATCGTTCCCATGATCGTGGAATTTTATTGGAGTGTATGTATACTATTAAAGAATCAATATCACTTTACAATAATCATATATTGTTATTATTTACACCATTATACCCATCCAAGTAAGGTGGTGGTGCAAAATAGATTACAACACGGCGTGGAGACGATATTCTATACGTACGCACGCGTGGTGATTCCGTTTTCCGTAGGATGGATAGATGGTGAAATAGGGTTGTTTAATAATTATAATAACATATCATTATATGAGTGATACTGATGTTATTACTTCATAATAAAACAACTAAAGAAGAAGATGTTGAAGAATAAATAAAGATGAAAGAATCAGTAACGGGCATTACCTCTTCTTTGAAGCGCCTCTTTGAGACCTCCTTTTACGGCAATAAATTGGTCTTTTAAGAAGACCAGGACCTATATGATGTTTCTAGGGAAGTGTAGAAAATAATTTTTCAGGGGTTGGCCGAGCATGAAGGCTCAATGTGGTGTGAGGAAGAGAGGGAGGAGGTTCCCTTTTATAAGGGAGGAGAGGGGCACCTTTGGAATAACTTAAAATATTATTTTATTATAAAGTCAAATTCGGGTTTTAATAGCTCCAAATTGATATATATCAAATCTAATGTGGGGATGAGTCGAAATCCTTTTATCCAATAGAATTTAGATAAGTTTAGGTATCAATTTTAACCTTATCATTTATATTTATCTTTAAGTTAGATAATTTAACTTTTACCGTGTCTTCTTGTTTTCTTACACTATAAGGTTATTAAACTTACTATATCAAGCCAAACGTACCCCCACATTGTTTATTATTAATATATATATCTTTATCTAAGTCATTTTGCTGAACCTTAGATTTTCTGGAACAAAATAACAATTAATAATATAATATTTGTTTTAAAAACTATTTTATGTCAGTTTTGATACTATTTTGTAATTGATTTTTGTGAAATTCATAAAATAATTATTAGTTCGAAAAAACTGAATAAAATCAATAATAACATGTCATATTAACATATAAAATTATTTTAATTCATAAAAAGTCTCAAATTAGATTTATTTGGGTATTTATAACATCAATTATGTCAACATTTCATTAATAAAATAATTACTTCATCATCATTGTGTCATAAAAAAATTAATATATTTAATGTCTAAAAATTAAAAATTAAATATAATTATGTAGGAAATATTTTTATCTTTTTAATGAATATTTATTTTCGAATTTATATCATGTATAACCCTATATTAAAACGATTTACTTATTAAACATTGATTTTAACTATTTTAACCCTTCTTTAAATAAATTAATAATAAATGTCCTAATCTAATCCAAGTGGGCCTAAATGGTCATTTGTTATTCCTAAGGTTGTTTTTGGTCGAATTACACTTATCCAATAGAATTATGACATGTTTTAGGGTAATAATAATATCATTTTTACCCTTAATTACCTTATTTACTTTTAACCGTGGTAAAAAAAAGTAAAAAGTTAATATTCACCAAAAATTAATTTCATCTCATTGAACCACATTTCACTTACTGACATCAACCGTGTCTCTTGGATTTTGGAAATTCCCCCCACAGAAGCGGTAAATTTATGTTTAATGAAAAATTCATTTTTTTAACTACCACTTAGTGGTTTCACTATTCATCAAAAAATGAATGTTTCCAGAAAAATACCAAAAATTAGGCCTAAGCTATATTTGATATTTTGAACTCAAAAATTATTTCTATTTTACCAAATTCAAAACATATTAGTTGCATTAATTAATTTAAAAATTAATTCCCGTCGTCAAAACGAATAGCACGTTCTTAGGAGATAATAACTATCAAAAGATTGACACTTGCTTATGTCTGGTTTAAATGTGAAATTACATCCAATGACCAAAATTGTATTAAATTGTAAAATTATATTCTAAATATACTTTAAAACCACTCAAATTAATAATTTATCACTATTAATTATTTTGATTAAAAAGGATGTAGTTAATTGAAAATTTGTAATTTTCACTATTCATCAGAAAATGAAAGTTATCCGAAAAGTACCAAAATTTCAACCTAAGCTAATTTTGATATTCTGAATCCAAAAATGAAGTCCATTTTAAAAGATCAAAATTTATATAATTTCAAAAAGTGGGTATTACTATTCATAACGGCTAGTTCATAATAATATTATAGTAATTTCTCATTTAGTGAAACTCGTTATTGCGTACTACACACGCTATCGAGGAAGGTTGCGATTGCGTGAAATGCAAGGAATGTCAATGATGCGTGTTGTGAAAGCTTCTTTTGGTGTAGCGTACAACACAAGACATTAATGAAATTAAAAAGAATATTTTTCATAAAATCTTGGGGTGTTACAATTATACCCATCTAAATAATAATGTATTGAATAACAATTACACCATGACGTGGAGACATTTAGCCGTACATATGCACGTATGGTGACATTTCATTCAAAGGATGGATATAAAAATGAATTTGGCTTTAACATATTTATAATAACATCACAGTATATAGAAGATACTCGAGTTCTTATTTTATAATTGAAAAATCAACGAAAATGAAGTGGAATAAAAAGGAACTTGAAAGAGGGGATGAAATATTTTCCTCTTCTATGGGTTCTTCCTTTTGATTTGATCAAAAGAGATCCTTAGGTTGGATTTCTGACTAAGGGAATACCTCTAGGATAAAGGGAGGATATATTATAGGGTATTTGGTCAGAGTGTGGCCCAGCCAAATGGCATTTTTGGTGTGAATTAGAGAGAAGGGGGAGTTCCCTTTTATAAGAGGGGTGAGGGGCACCTTAGGAAAAGATAGACATATTATTTTATAATATAATCATTTTAGGTTTTTAATGGGTCCAAAATGGATATGTTAAAGACTAATATAGGGATGGTTCGAAAAACACTCAACCAATAGGTTTTAGACTGGTTTGGGTCACTATATTAACTTTATCTTTTAGATTTAACTCTTTGTTAAATAGTTTTACATTTACCATGTCTCTTTGTATTATTATATTATATGGTTAATAAATTTACTACATACTTCCAAGTGAAACCCATGTGGTTCATTTTGACACAATTTGGTATTTTTTTTGATAAATTTATAACAACCTTATTATTTCAAATAAAATTCATCTAATCAACTCTAATATGTCATATTAACCTATAAAATTATTGTAATTCATATACAATCTCAAAATACATTTATTTGGATATTTATAATGTCAATTATTTTAATATTTTTTAATTAGGTAATTACTGGATCATCATTATGTTAGAAATAAATTTTTTTATATAACGTAAAAAAATAAAATAAAATGAAATTATGAAGGAAATTATTTTATCTTTCTAATTAATATTTATAGTCGGATTTAACTTATGTATAACCCTATATTAGAAATTTTTTAATTATTAAACTATGATTTTAACTCTTTTACCTATTTCTTTAAATAAAATAATAATTAGTGTCATAATCCAATTAAAATGAACTAGATAGGTTCATTCATTATTAATAAGGTTTTTTAGGGTCTAATTATACTTATCCAATATAATTTGGACATGTGTTAGGGAAATAATAATATCATTTTTACCTATAATTTCCCTATTTACTTTTAACTGTGGTAAATAAAAGTAAAAAGTTACTATTCACAGGATTCTTTTTCATCTTATTGAACCAGATTTTTCTTACTGATATCAACCATGTCTCTTATATTTTAAAATTACACTCACAGAAGCGGTAAAATTATGTTTTATGTGAATTTTCAAATTCTTTTAAGAGGTGGGTAAAAGACTGTGAAAAGGTCAATAAACTTTTTATTTATCTAAAATTATTATAAAATAAATCAAATGAATTAAATTGAAATTATATAGTTATTATGTATCTATTTTGACCTAAAATAAATTTAAATAAAAATTTGGTTCTAAACTATAACTCAGTGGTTTTCACTATTCACAAAAATTTAATGTTTTCATAAAAATACAACAAATTCACCCTAATGAAATTTCGATATTCCGTATCCAAAAATAAAGTCCATTTTGAATGATAAAATATATGAAATTTTAAAAAGTGGGTATTTCTATTCATAATGGCTTGTTTGATTGGTTGTTGTGTGTTAGAACTCGATGTTTCATACAATACACGCTACTTTATTATTCAAAGAGAAGCATATTATGGAAGCTTGGGGTGATACATTCTCCACTCCTTTAAATAATTTCATCCTCGAAATTTATAGAATAATACTGCATAAAATGACTAGTTTGGTTTTTTATCATACGTTCCTCTGGTTCCCACGTTTCCCCTTCCATCTTTTGGTTTCTCTATAGAGATTTTACAAGACGAGTCATCCGGTTTCTCTGCACTTTTTCTCTTGTATCAATAATATTAACATGCACATAGTAACAAGAAAGATCGAGTTACAGTTCTAATACCTCATAGGTGCATACATGCGTTGGGTCAGTCATTTATTTTCCCAATAGTGATACGTGGAATACATCGTGAACTTTGGAGAGACTTGGTGGAATTGAAAAATGGTAAGCAACAGCCCCAACTCAATTTAGAATTTCGAAAGGTTTGATGTACCTAGGACTCAATCCACCCTTCTTACCAAAACATATAACACCCTTCCATGGAGATAGCTTCAAAAAAAACATGATCTCTTACCTAAAATTATAAATCCTTTTTTAGTTATCTGCATTGCTCTTCTGCCTATATTGACCTACTTTGATATGGGGTTGGATTACCTTTACCTTTTCCATTCTTTCCTCCCTATTTTCTGAGCCTATGTGTTTTCTTTCACCATCATCATCCCAATAGGTTGGTTTGCGACATCTCTTTCTGTATAACGCTTCTTATGGTCCCATCTGAATACTTGAATAGGAAAATTTGATATAAGAAAAATCTACCAAAGGTAAATATTGATCCCACATACCTTGAAAGTCAAGTGAGCATGATCTCCAGATGTCATCTAATAATTGAATAGTCTGTTCGGATTGTCCATCAATTTGGGGGTGGTAGGCAGTGCTCAAATGAAGTTTAGTATCCAGGGATTTCTGAAGACGTTTCCATAATTTTGATCTAAATTGGGGATCACGATCAGAAACAATAGATAGTGGTACTCCATTAAATCTTACATCTTATTTAATATATATAATTTCCAATCGTTTAAGTGGTAAATCGTCTCTTATATGAAGAAAATGTGCTGACATGGTATGACGATCAACAATGACCCATATGGGATCATTATTTCTTGGAGTCTTTGGAAGTCCCATGAAAAATCCCATCATAGTATTATCCCATTTACACTCTGGCATTGGATGAGGTTTCATGAATCGTCCAGACTGTTTCCTTATAGCATTCACTTGTTGACAGACCATGCATCTTGACACAAAATCAGCAATCTCCCTCTTCATATTGTTCCATAAAAAATGTTCCTTCAAATCTCAATACATTTTGGTTCTCCCATAGTGTATAGATAAATTGGAACTATGAGCATCATCAAACAATTCTCTTATTCGATCAGGTATATCGAGAACCCAAAGTCTCTTCCCAAATTTCAAAATTCTATCTTCATACACAAAGTCACTAAATCTCCCATCATTAACATCATTAATATTTTTTTTTGAAAATCTTCATCATCGATCTGAGAACACTTTATCCTTTTGAGTAAATATTGTTTGTCGATCATTTAAAAAAGTTTTGTTGTTTCACCTTTCACGGTGATTCCCATATCCATCTTTACTAGATCCATGTATATAGGATCTTTTTCAACTATCATCTAGTTCAAAAATCCATGACCCTTTCTACTCAAAGCATCTTCCACCTTATTTTCCTTCCCTGGGTGGTAGTGTATAGTGAAATCATAATCCTTGAGTAGTTCAAGCCATCACCATTGCCTCATGTTGAGTTCTTTCTGTGAAAAAATATACTTCAATCTCATGTGATCTATATATATCTCACATTTTTCACCATTGAGATAGTGTCTCCAAATATTCAAATCAAAGATTACATCTTCTAACTCAAGATCATGAGTAGGATAGTTTTTCTCATTAATTTTTAGCTATCATGATGCATATGAAATAACCCTATCATTATACATAAGGACACAACCAAGTCCTTTCTTTGAAGCATCAATATAAATAACGAACCCATCATTCCTCGATGGTAGAGTCAAGAAAGGAGCATTGAATAATATTATATTCAATTCATCAAAACAATCTTCACACTCTTTTTTGCAAACAAATTATACCCCTTTTCATGTGAGCATTCATAAAGGGTTATCCAACTGAGAAAATTCTAGATGAAACGTCGATACTAACCTGCTAAACCAATAAAACTGCATACCTCAGTTGTACCCGTCAGTGCTAGCCATTCATGGATTACTCTTGTATTAGAAGGATCAAAAAAGATTTCATCCTTATAGATGATATGACCACAAAAAGAAATGTTTTGAAGCTAGAATTCCCACTTACTATACTTTCCATATAATTCATGTCTTCAAAGAGTCTTCAGGATAATGCGCAAGTGATTTTCATGATCTTCATAGATTTTGGAGTATACCATGATATCATCAATAAATACCACTACAAAGTCATCATGATATTCCTTGAAAACTCTATTAATTAGATCCACGAAAATATAGGGTTCTTTAGTCATCCAAAAAGGCATTATTGTGAACTCATAATTCCCGTACCTAGTTTGAAATGCTATTTTCGGAATGTATTACTTCTTTACCCACAAATTATGATATCTAAATCAAATTTCAATCTTTGAAAATTATTGAAATATATTATGTTTCATGAAAAATCATCATTGTGAGGGAGGTGATACTTGTTTTTTATTGTTAAAGCATTGATCTCTCGGTAGTCAATGAACAACCTCATAGATCCATCTTTATTCTTAATAAAAATAACATGGGATCCCCATGGAGAGAATAAATGGAAAATAAATACCTTATTACTCAATTCCTATAGTTGTTTCTTTAGTTCCACTAATTCCACAGTGGCAATTCTATAAGGGGTCTTCGAAATGGACCTTGTTCGAGGAATTAAATCAATGGAAAACTCAATTTCTCATTCTGGAGGATGTCCAGATAAATTTTCTAGAAACACATCCAACATATTCATTCAAAATAGGTACATCATCTATTTGAACATTTTTTCCTCACCAAAATTTATTCCATTCTCTTCCTCTCCAATAATTGAATTTAGTTGAGATACTGGGGGTAGATCTAGATAAGTATTATGTGGTGATGATTTTGTTCTAATGATAAGGCATTCTCTATCATTCTCATAAAAAATAGTTACCTACTTCTTCTTAAAGTAAATTTTTTTCATCATGGTCGGAAATCCAATCTATAAAAATGATTATATTAAATTCAATCATGGTTATGACGATGAGATATACAGATAAAGAACATATATATTCTCTAATGGGGACTAATTCACAAAACATTGTTGCGATGATACTTCTCTTTGGAGTTTTTTCTGAAAACTCCTTTGTAAAATCAAATTGGACATATCTAATTATCTTAGCTAACTGGGAAGATATGAAATAATGTGATGATACAGAATCAAATAAAGCATTGGATACAATTTACGAAACCTTACCTTGCAGCATGTCTTTCGGAGCTTCAACCTCAACAGTAGTGATACCATAATCCTGGCCTTGATCCCTTGGCCTTTTCTGAGGTAAGTTCCCCTCATGTTTAGTACATTTATTTTCATAATTCCCACATTCTCTACAATTTTAGAATTCAACATCAACAGCCTCTTTATTCCTCTAGAAATCATGAGCTTGGCCACCTCTTTCACCACACATGTAATAGACTCCCATTCCATTCAGGAAATTACCTAGGTGTTTGTTCCCAAATTTACAACAAAATGGATAATCAATATTTCCATTCTTCCCATTATTTACATTTCCATAGTGTTCAACAGATCTCTTCATCCCTTGATTTTCTTTATAGTCACAAGACATAGAGAATTCTTTTCCTGTCTTGATAGCACATGAAAAAATATCTTCATATGACGAGAAGGATTGTGATACTAATTCTCGATGGAGATATGGTTTTAACCCATCAATGAAATGATCAATATTACTTACTTGTTTACGTATATAGTCTGCATCTTGCCTCCCTAACCTTGTAAATTTAGCTTCATAATTTGCGACATTCTCATCCTACATTTTCCTCAGACTCAAAAATTGTCCTTCCATATCCACTCGATGGTCACGAGGAAATTATTTTATATGAAAACTATTTAAACCTAATCAATTCCATATTTGATACTTCATCATATTCCTTTGGGTTTTGGATCAATGACCACCATTGATCATCATCTCCAGTGGGGCGTTAAACTACCATGACAACATTTTCCCTTTCAATACTTCCCAAGGCATTGAATATTTTTTCTTAAGATTTTATCCATTGCTAAGCTACTAATGGATTTGTACCCCCATTTAATATTTGTGGGTTTTACCTCATTAAGGGATTTAACATTGATCCTCCACGTTGTGGATCAGGGTGCTCCATACGGGTAAGGTTATTATTCATAACCTGAGTTAGTTGTCCCAGAATGGCGATTAACAGATCAGCACTAGTGGTATCACCGGCTCTAGTATAATTATCTTTAGTGGGAGGGAAATACCTACATGGGGTGCATGCATTGATACGGTTTCCATTCCGTCCACTAGCCGCCATTTCTAAAAAATGGCATACAATAGATTTGTTTATGAATATAAATACATAATTTCCAACATTTAAAATTTTTAACATAAATTGATCATTTTGTAGATATAATCCAAATAATAAAAATGTTTTCTTTTAGGACGTATATACTCATAAACCCTTCATAATGGTTTGTAATGAAAATGATAATTATGCTAAGCGTACCCCCCTGCAGTGTCGTAACCAAGAGTGCAACAAGGCCCGTTGTCGTGCACCAATTCCCATTCGTGTCTAGCTCAAAGCGGTGTTTTCAGGTTTTACCCCTAAGTACATCTGTGCTAGAGCCGCCTCTACCTACTCATATCCAGACAAGGATGTATTGCTTGAAAACTCAAAAAATCTCTACATTACCAATATTCTAGGAAGTTCGTATATACTAACCCTAAAATTCTATCTTAGGGTAAGTGATCTAATCATAGTTTATCTAAATATAGTTTCCATGGTTTGTACTAAAACTCCCTCTGATAACAATTGTAATGCCCTGACCCTAGTTACCCAGAGTTGGTGAATTATTACATAACATTGGCATGATCACAAAATATAAAGTCTCGAGAAACCAATTAGTTTAGAAGCCTTGGGAACAATAGATACATTCATATGATTTTCATAACATCATAAAATTTAAAACTACAACAACATTGTTCAGATGCTCAGTAAGGATAACAATATTGCGTAAAAATTCATAAATAAGCATAACCATTTAAGGAAATGTATAACTAAAACCAAATCCTTTAAAACTTGAACATCAGCATAATATGGAAAAAATAAAATAAAATAATGACATTTACTTATTCACATGTATATTCTACTAGTCCAATAATCACATGCAATATCAATAACCACTTTTATAATGATGGAATGCATAATTCCAGACTTTCATAACCACATAGTCAAGGCCTTGTGCCAAGACTACAAATAGGATTTTGTCAAGGCCTTGTACCAAGTTAGTAGTTTGTCTCATGAGACCTACAGATGCATTGATGAGCTATAGAGGGCTCCACACTTCACATACTAAGTCCAATTCATTCTTCATATGAACAGGTTTAAACATAATATAAACATTCGAATTAAAAATAACGTAAAAAATATCAATACATTCACCATAAACCATGAATTTTATAAAAATAACACATCCAAAGTCAAGAATATCACAAAACATTCAATACTATATGGTTGTTCTGTATCATAATAAATCAACTTCAAATAATATTAAAATCCATCAAAGGATATTGACATAGCTGAAATCAAAACTATTTGAGAGAAATATCTCTTTTGTAAAATCATTAATAAGTCACATAATTATAAAAGAAAAAATTTACTTTGAAATTACTTTTATAAGCTTGTAAAGTAAACTTCAAAGATTTTATAACGACACTGTATATGTTAAAAAAAGACATTCTTACATTAATTTTGACAAAAAGGATAAAAAGGACCTTGTTTGGAAAACAATAGAAATATTACATTATAAAAATCTTATAAAAGTCAAACAATAGTATAAATGACATTAACCCATAGTCTAGTAAATAATAATAATGTTTTGAAATACATTTTTAAGAAACATGTATGCGGCTGATAATGAATTCCCAGTAGATAATTATGTATAAACAACCTGAGATAATGAAGAGATTATAGAATTAACCCTTACCTTGAAAATTTCATTGGTCGAGGGTAGGTTAAACTCTTGTATAATGGTTAAATAATTGATATTAAATTATGAAATAATCATATACATTAATATGATATCATATATGATCTTTAACTTTTTTTGTTAATAATATCTTAGTATTATCGTCATTTCGGGTGTTAACAGTTCCATTTTCCATTACATTATTTGTTATGTGAGTCATATTTGTTATGGATGGGATGTATATTATTCATATCAAGAATGAAATAAAATCTGTAATCATTATTTTTAATCATCAAATGAAAATTAGTCTTGAATGGATACTATGGGGAATGAATCTCATCACGTTCATGGAGACGGTAATCCGTACGTATGCACGAGCGACAATATCATACTTTTGATATTCAAATAACATATAATTTTATGTTATATAATATATAGAAAATAATTATCATTTTATATTTATTATTTATATCAATTAGACATCATTATTATACCCATCAAAATAATAATGTACTGAATAACAATTACACCATGATGTGGAGATGTTAAGCCATATGTACACACGTATGGTGACATGTCAATCGAAGGATGGATATAAACATTAATTTTGTTATAACATATTTATAATAACATCACATTATAAATAATATAATGGAGTTATTATTTAATAATGCAAATAACAAAGAAAAAGATGTGGAATAAGAAAAGAACTTGAATGAGATGGTGAAATAATTACCTCTTTTTTGGGTTCTTCCTTCTGATTTGATAAAAAGGCCTCCATGGGATGGATTTATGACTAAAAGAAGGACTCTAGGATTAAGTTATGATAGTTTATTGGGTATTGGTTCAGAATTTGGCCGGGCCAAATGGCTTTCAAGTTGCGAATTAGAGATAAGGGGAAGTGCCCTTTTATAAGAGGGGTGAGGGGCACCTTAGAAAAATCTAGAAATATTATTTTATAATAAAATAATTTTCAGTTTCTAATGGCTCAAAAATATATTATTTAAATTATAAAGTGTGTATTGTTGAAAAACACTCATCCAATATGTTTTAGACAGGTTTGGGTCACAATATTAACTTTATCTTTTATATTTAACTCTTAGTTAAATAGTAGGACATTTACAATGTCTCATTGTATTTTTATATTATATTGTTAATAATCTTACTATATACTTCCAAGAGAACCCGAAGTGGTTCATTAATGATACACCTATAATTATATATTTACTTTGTCCAAACAATATATTTTTAGGAATATAATATCTTTTTATAATATAATATATTTTTTAGAAACTTTTTTTTGTCAATTTTGACACTATTTGGTATTTTGTTTTTTCTAAATTCGTAACAACGTTATTAATTCAAATAAAACTAATCTAAAAAACCCTAATATGTCATATTTACCTATAAAATAATTTTAATTCATAAAAATAGTCAAATTAACTTTATTTGGATATTTATAATGTCAATTATTTTAATATTTCATTAATTAGTTAATTACTGCATCATCATCGGGTTATAAATAAAATAATTTATTAAATTTTTTAAAAATATAAATAAAATACCATTATGTAGGAAATTGAATTATCGTTCTAATGAATATTTATTGTTGAATGTATCTTATGTATTACCCTATATTAAAAATGTTTTAGTTATTAAGCATTGATTTTAACTCTTTTAACTCTTCTTTAAATAAAATAATAATAAATGTCGTAATCTAATCCAAGTTGACCAAAGAGGTTCATATTTTATTTATAAGGCTTTTTTGGCTGAATCATACTTATCCAATAGAATTAGGACACATTTTAGAGTAATAATAATATCATTTTTACCCTTAATTACCCTATTTACTTTTAACCGTGGTAAATAAAAGTAAAAAGTTACTATTTGCCAAAAATTATTTTCATCTTATTGAACCAAATTTTTCTTACTGATATAAACTATGTCTCTCATAATTTTTAAATTCTACTCATAGAATCTGTATAATTATGTTTTATGTGAATTTGAAAATTCTGTTAGGAGGTGGGTAAAAGGCAGTGAAAAGTTTAATAAAAATTTTATATATAAAAATATATTATAAACTAACTACAATGAATTAAATTGAACTTATATAGGTATTATGTATCTATTTTTACCTAAAATAAATTTAAATAGAATAAATAAATATTTAAATAAATATTCGATTTTCAACTATAACTAAGTGTTTTTCACTATTCATTAAAATTGAATGTTTTCAGAAAAATACCAAAAAATCACCCTAATATAATTTCAATATTATGAATCCAAAAATGAAGTCTATTTTGAATGATAAAATTTATTAAATTTCAAAATGTGGGTATTACTATTCATAATGACTAGTTTGATTGGTTGTGGTGTGATAGAACTCAAAGTTGCGTACAACACACGCTACTATATTATTCTTAGAGAAGTGTGTCGTGGATGTTTGGGGTATTACACATGTCAACTAGAATGAAAATCAACTTCCACTCACATGAAGCCTCTTTATGCAAATAATCATAGTAATTTCTTCTTTATATATCGACCATTGAATTTACTTTACCCAATGTATACATCATGTCATGTCAATCATTTGGAGATATCCCATTAACCTTTATTATCTTATATTCAATTCCTATTGTGATAAAATATGTTTCATGATCTAAAAATATGTTAACATAGTAAATTTCATAGCAACCAGATAATTACACCGAGTCTCTAAAGCATGGACTATGATGGCTTACTCTAAATTTTGAGTTTGGTACTTCATCTCATGAACCATGAACTACCTTGATCCATAAGAAACAACATGGTCTCTCTACATGAGAATGCATCCCAACCTTGATCCCAAGGCATCACACTAAACCATGTACCCTTATCCCAAATCTAGAAAAATCAAGATGGATCCTAATGTAAGTGGAACAGTTAACTCCTAAAAATAGCATTTGAATTCCTCATCCAATTTTAATTTAATATTTTTCTTTGGAAAATCTGTCATAAGAGATTCTTGTCCTGATAAGTGATGAAAATATAATCAATAATAACCATCTAGTCCATGAGAACATTTTATCTCAAATTCATTCGTTGAAGGTTACCAATAGATAACTGCTTCTATCTTTTCTAGATCCACATAAACTAATTTTTCAAAGAATACATTGCCATGAAAGAATACCTGTTGTATCCGAAAATCACAGATAGAAAATTTGGAATAAAACTAGTGATCTCTCATGATTCCAAACTATTTCAACAAGGATTTTTCATGGTCAGCTTGTGTCCTTGAATACTCCAACAAGTTTTCAAAAAATTCCACCATGAATGAATCCATATATCTCTAAAATATCTGATTCCTCAATTTCATAATGACTACTAGTGATTTCGTAAGACAAAATGAAATTTACATGTATTTATAATTGTCATATCTTCTTCTGAAAGCTTTCCTCAAAATATCCTTCTTCCAAACCCGTAATTTGTTATATCCTAATCATAGATTAATTTTTTGAGAACCACTAATCCCCCATTAATTTATCTAAAAGGTCATAAATTCATATAATTTTGTATAGATTATTTATCATAACTTGGATAATCATATGATAATAGACAGAAAACCTTAGAGTTCCATCTTCCTTCTTTACAAACAAAACATGTTCTACCCATTGGGACATGCTCGTCTTAATGAACCCCTTACTTTCAAAATCTTGCACCTATATTTTCAATTATCGTAATTTATTTGGTTCCATTCGATAAGATGGATGTGTGATTATACTAGTACCTAGAAGGAGGCAAATCAAAAATTTTACTTCTCTTGTGGGCGGTAACCTCCTGAAATTTTTAGGAAACACATCTAGAAAGTGATCCACAACTACAATAAAAGTGATATCCCCAATCTCTTCCATCACTGCCAAAGTCAATACTTCTAATATGTAATATATTGTCCAATCTACTAGTGAAAAAAGCATTTTTAACATTTATTTACATTACAGAATCCTATAATGATATGCTCGACACCATCCATAGTTGGGAAACTTATTATTCTTCTATAAGAGTCAATGTTATCTATGAACACTTTCAACTAATCCATTAACATTATTATATAAAATATATCCATATAAAGCTTAGAGAAATCCCATTTCATCTCATCTGCATCAACAATTGTGGAACACTATCTACATTGAAAGGATTGGCATTCTCATTGACCATGATTAGTTTGATATTTTTTCACAAAAGTCAGCATCTAAACTTTTAAACACAAAAATTAAACAAAATGAGAATAAATAAAGTGATTATATACACCTGTTTCAAAAAAATCATGTATAAGGGTTGAATTCAAAATAATCATACGTCAT
The DNA here is from genome assembly GCA_963277665.1 of Viscum album. Lineage (NCBI taxonomy): Eukaryota > Viridiplantae > Streptophyta > Magnoliopsida > Santalales > Viscaceae > Viscum > Viscum album. The sequence goes on along the minus strand of OY728119.1, from coordinate 1,315,498,910 downwards.
GCCATAGATGGACGAGACTAATCATCTAAAATAACCTATTCTACTACATATAATTTCTTTTTTTTCTCTATACGTTTCTTATTGTTTCCCTATTGATATTTCATATTCTATGGAGTCATGGTATACATGGAATCACCATGGCTAACTCTCTTCAACTAAAAAGATTGATTCTTTTACCCTCATTCCATAATATCATATGATTATTCTCACACTTGAGAAGTGTCTTAAACACCAAACCTTGGAGCCCTATGACAATAGGTCTGAATATGCACAATACTATTTTAATTATGGAATGCTCTCAATGGTTTCATACATTTTCTCATCAGGTGGTTTAACAAACCACATTGAAAGCATATGGACTGGCTCTTGGGTTGTGGAGGAAATATTATTGGTCCATCTATTTGATTTTTATTAATATTTCCACCTTATAAATAGGTTTCCCCCTTCTGGTTTCTCCCATCATTATAGTTCCCATCATTTCCTAGGTTTATCAATGTACTTCCTCCTCCCATAGCTCCTAAGATGACTTGTTCTGCCACTATCTTTTTATTCACCATCCCTATATAATTTTCAATGTAGAGCAGAAAAATAATTATGAGAATATCCTTCCTCATCCCCTGTTGAAAAATGTGTTCCTTCAGGGACATAGTAGTAGTATACTCAGGTGAAAAGTGCACTAGATTCATGAATTTAGATTTATACACCATGAAAAAAATATTTTCCAACTTCAAGATGAATAAGTTCATCATTCATTAAATTATAAACATGTGAGGATATAATTTTTTGTTGAAAAATTCTTCAGAATATTGCTTACCAAGTCCCTAGTCGACATTAGTTTGAACAGAAAGACCCAACCACTAGCATGAATGATCCTCCAGAATATACACCACCAATATGACTTTCAACTCTGATAGTGTGATAAAGAAATGGAAGATTCAATTCATCTTGTTCTGCCTAACTTATTAATTTTTTATTTCCTAATCACCCAAAAGATGGGTGGATTATTCTTTTGGAAATGGATGAAGTGATCCACATGTTGTGGTCCATCCCCTTGGTTCCCCAAATTCACATCTTGAAAATATTGGACTACACTCTGAACAATGTTTTGGTTCACCTGGAATCGGGTGCAACCATATTCTACAAATATTCTTCCAGTTGGTTTCTATGATTCTTATGGGTTCCCATTTTCTATTATGCACAAAAACACACAATAAGACTCACTATATAACAACTAAATTCTTAGAATTTATATTCTACCACATCATACCATCACAATAATTATTTCTAAAATAAAAATTTACCATGTTCAACAATTTTTTATAAATTTAAATTTATTTTTAAAATTGAACCACTATCAATATAATAAAACCATGATCATTTCAAAATATTTTACTTGAAAAAAATCAACATTATTCATATAACAATCTACCTCACAAAATCATATATCATTATTTAAAATGGATTGTATACTCATAGTGGAATGTCAAATCTATAAGGCATGTCATGCCCGTCTCATTGGATATACACCTGATAATTAGATTTCAAAATCCTATAAGTGTATCTGAAAGAGTTATCTACCCAATTCTCTGATAACTATAATTTTATCATAAAAAGTATACCAGTGTCTTTTAATGAACAAAATTTTAATTGCATAAATTCCTACACCTTTCTACAATTCAAACTCGAGGAATAATCCAAAATGAATTTCAACTCCATGACTGACTGAACTGATAACCACTTATTTTTCAAGGATTGGACAAGTTGACACCACTTATAACATCACCCCTTCTTACAAGCTTGAGATGTAGGGATGGTATTACCTTTCCTTAAGAGACATCACCAATATACCAATGGTGGGAAATAAATTCTAAGGGCTTCATTTACAATTGGGGGATTATTTTCACTTAAAAAATAAAACAACCAATAAAAAAACGTAACCAAATAATACAGTGCATGATGCACGATAAAAATGAAAGAAAAATATAAAATTTATTTTATATCATAACCAATAAAAAGAGTACCATAGGGGAAGAATATAAAATAAACAAGTACATAGTTGAAGACTATGAAGCCAAATAAACAAAAAGATGGTCATAACTCCAAAGATTTGCATGCTTTGTGCTTCAACTCCACCAAAAGAACCAAAGATTCATGAAGTACTACTATAAATGTCTGATAATTTACCTTTCCCATATCTCATTAGATTATATCTAAAAAATTACCATTGTGCCAAATTAGCGGTCAGTATTAAAACACAATAGGCTTTCCCAAATGACTTCCCTACTCCCATATCCAAAAATATATACATGCATTCTTTGTTATAAAAGTTATATACTAATGATTAGTTTCTCGTCAATCTGAAAATTCGTTATAAGGTAACTATTCCATGTTTAATTACACCTTTGGAACCTAGAAGAAGGTTATATTTCATCCAAGACTTGAAATTCAATATGGACACACACCACAATGTATTCCCAAACACCATGCCAATAAAATCATTCGAAAATCATTACTATGCGAAAACCATTTCAATAAAATAACCTTTTTATGTAAAACCTTTTTCCATAATTATAAACTATAAAATGTTTTAAAATCAATATCTTACAGTCATTTAGAAAATAGTATTTCATAAAAATCTCCACAATTCTACTAAAAATCCAAAACCATCACTAAAGAATGTTTCAGTAATGATTTTCAAAGAAATTTCACAATTAATTTCCATAAATTTAATCAATTTGAAACTAAGACCATAATTTCTAGAATGAGGAGTCTATAGTGAAGCCACATACTTCAGGACATAGGGTAAAAACGTGGAACAAAACTCAAAAGCCAATGAAACTGGGTTGAAACTTGAAACCTCGCCTTAGATCTCTTACACTATCAACAAAAATCCAAATAAAATTGAATTTAGAATACAATATATCTGATATATCCATATTGGATGTATATATAAAACAAAAAGAGTGATAGAGATGTATATCTAGGGAAAACCACAAAAAATTCAAAGAATTACAAATTACCACAAGAATCTGGATTCAAATCCCTAAAAGAATGCATCAGAACACCGCTGAATAGATGGGAGAAGCTTCCTCGGTCTTTCAAAATACATAATATCAATCTAGGGCTGACTTAGAGGGAAAATGGGGCTATAGTGTTCAAAACGTGTGAGATAAATTTTTTTAGGATCTCACTTTTATCTTATGGATGGTTAGTCACACAGTTAGGAAAACCATGCAAAAACTATGCACAAACATTTGTTGCAATCAGAAACGTAAAATGGTTATCTCACATAGTTTTTAGACTTTGAACCAGCCATTCAATAGCCCAGTGTGTCATGATTTACACACTTATAATGGTTTCTCATTGGTAAAATCTTGGTTTGGGAAAACTATGTGCCACCCTTGCACCTTCCCTTTTTCTTATATCATCATGTACATTTTCTTGTAGGTGTTTTAGGGTTTTCAAAAAACTGTTCACCAACCATGAACCTATAGAAAATCTGCAAAAACACTTCAACAGATCATTAAACTCTACATAACATCACCCATAAACATTACATAATTAAAAAGAATAAAATAAGGGCTGCATTCATGAAACTAGGGGTGATGCAACCTTGGAATTATTACAAGGAAAATATATAAGGATAGATGATATTTGTAGTCTTGTTAGACAAGATACACACATCAGTTGTACATGACAACTGAATACCCTAATTAGAACATTTTATTTCTTTTGAGGATAAATTTCTACCATCTGGTGTATCCTTGTATATGTTTTATAGTAAATCTAATGGAATACCAGTGAAAGCAATCAAAATAAAGTTGAGGTAAAATGATCATTAAGGGTTAAGTAGAATAGAAACAATAAATAACCAATCAGAATAATAAATATTTTAAGGTAAATAACTAATAACATATTCCATATAATTAACTGGATAATGAATAATCAATATAGAATGGTAAATAACTTAAAAACATTCCATTTAATCAATAATATAAGAAATAAATTAATCCATAAATAATTTTAAAGTGATAATATCATTGATAAATAATAATAATAATACATGAATTATCAACAAGGGACATTCTTCATTATTGGATGGCATGTCTGAGGCACATGAATGGTTATACCATCAAGACCTATCACTAAATGTTTAAAACTAATAATATAAGTCCATTTAATTTGTGAAACTAATTTATCTCATGAGAACCTATCAGGGAATCAAGGTTCTATATATTATATGTTCCTCATACATCACTAACTCTCTGTATCATTCCTCATATCAGGTAATTGGTTTAATTAATAAAAAATATGCCCAAACAAATATCATTATTGAATAAAGAATACATATTTACCAATAATTCCCTTGAAAATAAAATAACATTATAAGTAAATACCTTATATGAAAATGGTATAAGATTTATGAAATAATCATATCAATGATAAATAATGTTGATATTTTGGGGAAATTTAATGTTCAATGGTCAATGGAAAATAAATATTTCAAGGTAAATACAAAAATGAATCAATGAAGTGAATGTAAATACCATCATATCCAGAATCATAAAAAAACCATCATGAGTAATAATAAATGTGGTATCAATAAAACATATTATAAGTGGAGTAAAAATTAAGGGGGGTTTTAGTGATGAAGGGAAATACTATAAATATAACATTTATAACATTCTTGAGGAAAATATTGTTTTAATTTTGAAAATAAATTTAAAATAATTTTATTTGAGATTAACCTTAAAAAATGTTATTTAAAAATTAAATAATTAATATTAAAAATAAAGCATCAAATAAATGAAGGTGGGTAAATCCATTCATGTCTTACAATGTAAAAAGATTATCCCTTTTTTAAGGTTAAAAGATTTGAAAATTACCATGTTGGAAAAGTGATAAGAATATTACTTTGAATGAAATTGTGAAACATATGGGTAATAATATATTTAATAAATAATTTTTGAACTTTTGAAAACATTTATGAAATGTTTTTTTGAATAATATTCTTTAGAAGAAAAATGGTTCTCTGAATAGATAATGAAATGAAGTCAGGTTTAAAAAATTATTTTTTAAGTATTTCTGAGTACCAATGAACGAAAAAAATGGTAATATTAAATTATAAAAGTCATTAGTAACTATAGAAGAATAAAATTAAGGGGTTTATTTAAAAATTATAATTTAAATTCCTCAAATTTAATTTCATGAATAAGTAATCTCAATTAGAATGATATTGTGAAATAAACCCTTAAAGTGATCATAAAATTGAAGTGATAATTGAACAATTATTTGATTATGTATATCAACTGTAAATCCACATATACTAATTGGATAAAAATAAATATATTTTCAGCTTAATTATACATATAATCATTAAATATTAACAACAATTACGATGCAATATAACCCAATGAAAAGGGGATTGAGTTATAAAAGTACATTACCACATAAATATTTTATGTCCAAATAACCTTAGATGAAATAATAAAAATTGACACTCAAAATATAAATAATTTAAAATTAATCATGATATAACATGTCAAAATAAAAGTACCTACACTATATGTACGAAATTTTGTAAACAATAATAAAGTATCCCTCAAAGAATGTAAATTGAGATGAAGTGCATTACTTTTTAAATCAAAAGTCCCATGAAAGAGATAAAATAAAATGAAAATATAAATACCATGAACATAAAATAATTAATGATATAATATATCAAAAATAAATTAGAAACAATACACAAAATAATTATGTGGTGAAAATGTCTTATGCCTCATTGAAAGAAAAGTGAGACAAGAATCCCTTAAGGTGTGTTTCATTTTGGGTGAACATCCCGTAACCTCTTATATAATGGTTTTAATAATGTTAATAACTTATAAAAAAACATAACCATATTTAAAATATCATATATTAATATTTTATAATATCTTATTACCCATCCATTAATGATCTTTCTTTATTTGAATAATTTCATGTAAAAACATCATTGTTTTTCAAGTGTGATTTGACAAGCCATTTTTTGTAATTCATATATAGATAAGGATTTCATCATCTAAAAGATAAGAATCATGATTTAAATATCATATATATACACTACATATGTATTTAGAATAATCCAAAATATTTTGAGATATGAAATCAAATTCACCATTTATGGAGACGGTAGGCCATAAATACAAATAAATGCCACTTCCATTTCATATCCCAATTTAAAGAATTGATAATTAAATGTTATATATAAATATATGGCTAATTGTAACAGGATGTGATGTGGAAGATGGTTGAATGGGAATTTACAAATTTTCATCACTAGAGTGACAAAACATCATCGCCTCTGATGATCCATCCCCTATATAGTCTGAAGATCCCGCATGATTTTATCGAAGTGTAATAAATAAAAGAAACGAATACCTCATTCCTATTCTATGAGAGTAAGTATTTCACATGTTTATCGAGGTCATTGTTTGAATTATCTGATGAAGAATCCCTCTATATCATTCACACATTTTTCTTGAATATTCACGCACATCATTCATCAAATTCTGGGTGAAAGTGCAGAGCTCCAATGATCACATCAACAGAATAATGTTCACCATGATCCTATGTTTTTAATCTATGTATATGAAAATGGATCATTACCTCGATTAGGAAACTTTACCTCTTGGAATTAGAAGGAGAGATAATATATCATTTATAGTAGAGTTAATAGTTCTTTGGGATGACCCTATCTTCACTTATGTAGCAGATATACATAATACCCAGGAAGGGTTTCTGGCCCCATGTAATAAACATCCTCAACATAAGTGTTATAAAAAATTAATTATGATGAAAGAAAATACATCATAAATATTATTTACATTTTCTCACATAATTTTAATATATATAAAACATATGACATGATAAACCTAAGACTCTAACAGAACTCGTAACTCCTGATAATATTAAAGGAACCTAAAATATTATATTAATATTCATTCATAGAATATTGATCCTTGAATTTAGGTCATTACATTTAAATACATTAAATAAATAAATTCAACCTAGATATTTTTAACTTCAATAATAATTTATTTATTAATTTATTGGTGATCGATTGGACATGGATAAAACATGAGCCATGTAGTGGGTTCCACCATGTTCTATATTCTTATTTAATAGAATAGATTATATCCTTAAATTCACTATTTTTTTCGAGCCTCTAGTCCCTTATATCTATAGAAGTGAATAATATTCATAGTCCAAGAGTGAAGTTTAAAAACCCATCATGGGCCCTATATAGATAAAGATAATTCATAGAAACGAATACTAACCTATGAAAAACACTACATAATATAATATCTTTTTAATATGATATATTATAAAGCTGAATGCACACATTTTTTCACCATAAGATTCTTGAATTATTATCTTAGAATATAATACGACAAATGTAACTTAAACTACCATGATAATGAATTTATGAAGTTACTACCATCCAGATAAACCTGGGAAAATATATATCTTCCTCAAATTTGAAGTGACAAATATTTTCTTGACCATTCAATCAATGTCATTCCACAAATTACATACCCCAAAAAAACTACCTATCCAAGACTTTATTTTCATGGTTATCACCTTGTATCAATGTATGTTATCAAATAGGAGGCATTTATAATGATCTCATGTTAGGAGACCAATACGCATGTTCGTCGATAGGAATAACAAACAACACCTGAAACATGTGGTGTTACTATTTGTGGGTCTTTCCCCATGATATACACTACTTCAGATCAATAAGTGTGAATATAATGGGATGAATTATCAATATTTATGAGACCCTAGCACCTGATAGTTTGACATCAATTGTTTCCTATCAGTATGTTATATCTGGATCATAGGAAATTACTTTAATAATACTATCATAGTATCTCTACTGTATCATTATATCATTGTATATAATTTGTCCCTTTGATAAAACACATAATCCAAAGAAACTAACATAAATATAGTGGATGTAGAAGTATCAAAACTATTATTATAATATATATATATATATTAGAAATTATACATTTAGTGGTAATAAAATTGAATAAAATTCTGGTTATAGGGATCCAACTTTCAACCCTCCCATATAAACAACAACCAACTGCTAACAAGTCTCAATCTTTTAGCACTCGCATGAAAATCAAGATTCTAGTGAAATATAGATTTAGTTATAAGGTCTACCATGTTTTCCTCTATGGCTACTCTACTAACTATGATGCCACCACTCTCAGTAAAATCCATTAAGAGATTAAACTTGCAATGTATTTGATTTTTATTCCTTTGTGATGTGGGATCCTTATCAAGAACCATTGTTATAGTATTATCTTAATAAACAATAAAAGGGTCTACACTGCTGAGTAAAACAACTATGAATGAGAAAATTTTGTATATCCAGACTAATTTCTTTATTGTATCATAAGTGACTATATACTCGTATTCTATCATATAATCGGTAACTACAGCTTGATTCAAGCTTCTCTAGGACACTTCTCTATCATTCAGACAAATGATGCATCCTAACTGTGATTTCATATCATCACTATTTGTTTTGAAACTAAAATCAGTGTATACTCCCATTACTACTTCGTAAACTCCTCCATACACCAGGAAAATATCATTGGTACACTTCTAGTACATCAATAATGTTTTAAAAGCTACCCAGTGAGGTTCTCATGGGTTAGCATGATATCTTACCACCATGATTAAAGCATTGAAAAAAATATAGTATATTATGTACTACATGATAGTATATACTGTCGAGGAATAATGGATTCTACTCTTTCTGTTAATCTTATCATGTGTTTATATACAATATTTCTTGGAGATATTGATACCATATTACATAGGAAAAACCATATCTTGCATTGTTCCATATTGTACATTTTGAGTACGATATCAATATATGTACTGTTTATTAGCACAAGTATCCTCTGAGATATATCTCAATAGATCTTTATCCCTATAATGTAGTCTACTTCACCTATTTATTTCATAGAGAAGAATTCATTTAACCATGGATTAACAGATTATATGGATTGAACTATGTTTCCTATATCTAATATGTCATCAACATACAATACAAGTAAAATGATGGCATTCTCATTAACCTTATTATAGACAAAATTCTCACTTTAAATTTCAATGAAAAAAAAAATCTCTTATGGACTCATCAAAATAAAGATTCCATGATTGATATTCCTACATCAACAAATAAATGGATTTCTATATCTTTCACTTCTTATTGGTATTCCTTGTCCTAACAAACCCTTCAGGATGTGTCATATAGACATCTTCAAAAAGCATTCCATTTATAAAATATTTCTTAACATCCATTTTTTTAAATCTCATTATCATATAAATATTCTATTGTATGAAATATTCTGATGTATTTTAGAATTGATAATAGTGATAAGGTTTTTTCACAGTCGATACTTTGAGGTTGTCTGAAACAATTTTCTACTAGTCTTGCTTTATAGCTATTGACCTTACCATCTAGGTACATATTTTCCATGAATAACTATTTTCACCCAATTGGGTTTACATCAAATAGAGTGTCTAAAAAAATACAAATATGATTATGGTAAACAGATTCCATCTCATAATTCAGTGAATTTTCCATTTATCAAATTGTTTTACTTATACTTGTACCTTATTAGTTTTAGATTCATCATCCTCATGAGTAATGTGTCACCTGACTCGGTGACCAAAAAACCACAATGATCTATTCCTATAACCTCTTTAGTTCCCCTATATAGTAGTTTTGTCTAGGGAACCACTTCGAGTCCAACTATCACATTTAGATATTGTTCCCGTAACAACTCCAATTCATCTGGAGCATTAACATCAACGCAGTCAATTTGTCTCCCACTATTTACATTGGAATTGTGTTATCTTTATAGAAATATGGATTTTCTTGTGACAATCACTTTTATATATAAATGGTTATATAGGTAATATCCTATAAGTTCCTTAAGACAACCTATAAATATTTACTTCTTACTTCTAGATGCTAATTTTTCACATGGTATAATATTGAAAAAATCATCACATCCCTTTAAATGTATGTGTGACTGATTGGGTTTTTTCCATTCCATAACATATATGGAATCACATTTGTAGCTTTAGTTGGTACTCGATGAATGGTATATGTTGTTGTCTACAAATTGTATCCCCAAATGAATAATAGAAGTGTTTCCTACCTCAACATTGATCTGGACATGTTCAGAAATGTCCAATTCCCCTTTTCACTAACACCATTACACTATGGATTATTAGGAAGAGTGAGTTTGGAAAAGATCCTACATCCATTAAAGTGATCAATGAATGGTTGGTTAAAATAATATTCTCCTCTATCAAAGTGGAGTACCTTACTATTCGTACCAATATAGTTTTCTACATCATTTTAATATTCCTTAAACATCTGAAAGTAATCTACCTTATATTTAATTAATTATATATTACCATAACTTCTATAGTCATAGGTAAAAGTAATGATGTAAGAAAAACCACCCATTGCATATATTGAGAATTTACCCCATATGTTAGTATGAATGGATTCCTATATTTCTATGGATCTTTATAAGGGTGCTTCAACCATTTTCTCTTATAAGCATGTGTGAAAACCATCTAAGGGTTTTCACTGAACCATGTCCAAATACCCTTCTTGATGTAATGTTTGTATTCACTTATCATTTACACAATCAAGAATAAAAATTACATTGAAATACAATATATGAGTCATGCTCGATGTTGTTTTCATTGACTATCATTAATATGTTTTTATGTTTATGTTTATAAAATCCATTATTAAGATGTTCCATAAAATAAAACATGTTATCCTTACAAAATGAAGAAAATTTATTTATGAACATGAAATAAAATCACTTAATTTCCGAACATAAAAATGAGATTATATTCCTAGTTAAATAGGGTAAATAATTACAATTATTCAATATAAGAACTAAACTACTAGGAAAAGTATGTTGATAATATCCCACTTATAGGGTTGTAAGTCATGCACCATTTTCAACTTGAATATCCACTTCTCCCTTTTCAATATTATTGAATATACATTATTCTATTATATTAATACATATGTGTGAGCCACATTCTGTATCCAATACCCAACTTATAGGTAATGAAATATTGAATTCAATGGAAAAAATAACTATAGTATCTAAAGACCCTAAAATTTAAAGGGAATTTTTTTGCTAAATTTTATTTGGGATTTTACAAGAATGTAGTTTCTGATGGCGCCTGATTCCGAGGCCCGCTGTGCCCAGAATCAATTTCTAAAGATTAGATCGAGTACATTCAGTGAACGAACGAGCAGGTTATTCTAACTTCTGATCCGGTGCTCGGAATATAATTCTGAGGGCACCAATGGAATCGCAGTGCCGTTATTTTCTTAGAAACGCCTTTTCCGGAGTTGCGTTAGCTCGGGTGTGGTTTTTAATTTTTGGGGGTTAAGTGAAGAGAATAAAATAAAGTGGTGCGACTACTTTATTTTATTTCACATAAAGACACAAAAATCCACTTGAAGCTCCTTAAGCTGAGTTGAAGAGGATAGAGTGAAATCCAAAATACTCTACCCTCATGGTAGGATATTTGTGAGGTGGGGCCCGCACGAGCCCAACCGTTTCTTTTCCTCTAATTAACGCACCCGCAAAACCTCCTCATTAATAAAAGTCAACCATGCGTTTTTCTGGTTAAGAAACGCCCCAATTAATTGGGCAGTTAAATAGTTACAATTAATTTAACGAATTAATTGTTCGTTTCTTATCTTTTGAATTTCAAAAGATTAGGTCAATAATAAAATAACGGTTGAACTTATTTTATTTAGATGGACTTGTGGCGTGGAGATAATTTGGGAGGAAAGCATTCTTCTTTGACGAAGAACGCGAAGAACGCGAAGAATGCTCCGACCTCCGATGAAGAATGCCAAACCCTCAGAGATCGACGACGCGACGTCGTGTACCGCGACGTCAACGACACTTCTTCCACGATTCTCCCTCTGCGACGCTTCTTCCATGACGATCCAACCCCGCGACAACCTTCAATCGGCAACGAAAAGGTAGGGGGTAGCGCTCTTTTTTAATTCTTTTGGTTTATAACATCAACATTGATTTAATTATTATAATTAAATCTGTATGTTCTCGATCCTCAGAGTTCGTTGACGCGACGCCGAGTACCGCACGACAGCGACGCCCTTCCGCGACGCGGTGGCCTTTTCTTCTGCGACAGTCGATCTCGCGTCCGACGACGAAGTTAAGGTATGTGTTTGTAGTGAAATAATTTATTTTTTCCGTGGATTTTTCCTCCTAAAACAAGGAACCAGGATCAAGTGCAAATTTAATTTATTAAATTGTAACTTGTTACGTTTTCATATGATAATTTATTTTCTTCCTGATTGTTATCACCTAACGTGGAGGGTGCAGGACAAACAAACACGGCCCGACAACCCTCTGCAGTTCTTCGTTGATGTGCGGATTGGTGGGCGATGACAAAACATGCCGCAGAGGTGATTTTTTGTTTCCGCAATGAAGTACAAGACCCGGAAGGAGCTATGGCGCAGAAATAAATGAAATCGGACCACCAGAGCAACTCCGGTGGCCTGCGGAACCCACCGGCGGCGCGGGTCGCCGATGCCCCGGCGCGCCGCCAGACAGGGCCGCCGCGGCTGAAGCTACGGTGGCGGTGGCCAGGGGACCCATGGCCGCGTCGGTCCGGAGCACACGGGACGTGGAAAATCCGCGTCCGCTGATACAGCGCGACCCCATGTGGGCCGCAGCTTCTCTTTCCGTGGGGACTTCAAATCTCGCGTCTCCCTTGCTCAGCCGCTCGTCCAAGCAGAGCCGACCCGCCGGCGGGTTGCGCCCAGGCCGGGCCGGGCCACCCTGGCCAGGACGGGCCATGCTGAACCGGGTCAGACCCAGTTCGGGCAGACCCAGGGGGGTCGGGCTGGGTCGGTCCGTGCCCAGCCCCCCCATCTTCGGACCGTTTTCGGTATTTTGCCCGTATCTTGAGCTATGGGCCTCCGAACGACGCGCTGTCAGCGGCGATGCGATCCTTGGATCGAGATGGTCTTTTCGGTATATCATACTCAAGGTTTCAGAATACTTTGGGTTCGGCCGGGTTGGTTCGTACACGAAACCAACCGGACCCTCGGAGTGGAAAGGCTCATATCCAGAACTCCGGACGTCTGATTGACGTGCCATCGACTTTGATGCTTTCCTATAAGTGAGACAGATCCTTTGGCTTACTCCGCTCGAGGTTTGGATGTCGTCGGACTGTGGTCTGGTTGGTTCGCTCACGAAGCCAACCGGGCCCCTGGAACGAAAAAGCCAATAACTCACAGACCGGGCGTCCGATTGACGCACCATCTGTCTCAATGATTTCCTCTTGATGGGAAGGAACTTTTGGCATACTTCTACCGGGGTTTGGATGCAGTTGGATTGTACTCGAAATCCAACCGGGCCCCTAGAACGGAAAAGCTGATATCTTTCAGACCGGACGTCCGTTTGACGAACCGTCAGTGGCGTTGGTAATCACGTTGAGAAACGGTCCCTATGAGTATACCCAAATGAGAGTTCGGGGTAAATTTGAGATACGGCCGGGTTGGTTCGCTCACGAAACCAACCGGGCACCTGTGACGAAAAAGCTAGTAACTCACATACCAGATGTCCGGTTGACATGCCGTCTGTTGCGTTGATACCCCTGTGACGAGGCGGTCCATTGAGATACTTCTTCAGGGGACTTTTTGATTCATGGGGTATCAACCAGTATCTCATGGAGCGGACCCTCCAGGAGACGAGCGTGTGGAGTATGGAGACCGTGTAGCCAGCTGAGACCTGACGACTGCTTGACCAATCGATTCGGTGTGTTTCAGATAGCCCAGTGGGGAGTTCTTGTTTGTAGTGGCAGACCCACGGAGAATGAGGGCTTGGTTATAGTGGCAGACCCGCAGTACTCAACTGAAGGAGTACCTCTGGAGGCTATGAGGGGGAGCACTTGGATGTAGCGGCAGACCCATGGCGGATGAGCGCTTGATTGTAGCGGCAGACCCGCGGTACTCAACAGAAGGAGTACCTCTTGAGGCTATGAGGGGGAGCGCTTGGTTGTAGCGACAGACCCATGGTGGGAAGCGCTTGGTTGTAGCAGCAGGCCCATAGTACTCGACAGGAGGTGTACCTCAGTAGTCTTAGGTTAGTGAGCAGTACCTCGGAGTCGTGACAGGACCACTGTACACTCCAGAGACGGGGCTTTTCAGCAGTACGGTTTCGATAATGGAAATCCTGGTTTGAGCTGAGACTTTTGACCTTTTTTTTACCTCATGATTGAGATGGGTCACATGATAACTTAGGTATATGTATGGGCATATACCTGGGTAGTGGTTATCTGTTGAGATCTTCTTTGTGGTTATCCTTGTGGGTTTTTAGTGAGACCTTGAGGGTCTCGAGGTCCCTACTGAGTATCATTATACTCACCCCTACACGGGATATGCACGCACCTCGATGTGTTGGTTGCAGACGACGGGCAGTGCTGACGGAGGCCGAGTGTTCGAGGACTGGACGGTACCCGGAGGTGGACTACACGAAGAGTCAGTACCCAGAGGTGGACTACACGACGAGTCAGTATCCGGAGGTGGAATTCATAGCGAGACGACACTCGGAGGAGGTTGACGGCGAGAGAATTGTGGAGGCTATCTGTACCTACCCTTCAGGTAGGATCCGTGGTGGATGATCCCATAGCTGCACCATCTGTACCTACCCTTCACGTAGGATCCGAGGAGGACGACCCAGGAGCCACTTCCATCCTTCCAACTGTTGTCTTTTTCTGTCGTACTATGTTCATTTGTAGTTGTACTTTATTTTTGGGTTTGTATTCTAGGCCATCTACCTTTCAACACTTCTCTTTGTACTTAGTGTTTAATTTCAGCTTGTACTCTGTGGTGTTTTGTTTACTTTTATAAAGGAAATTCCTTCCCAGTTATCGGGATTTACGCCTTTGGTGCTAGTCGCCAGCCCCTAGATTATGGAAGGCGGAATTGGGGTAGACACGGCATGGGCCCTGAGGACGGTTCGTGACAAATTGGTATCAGTGGAGTCGGTTCTACTGTAGAACTTATAACTCTGATATTTTATTACTGTGAAGCGATAGTGTTAAGATTACAGAGTGTGGTTTTCAGTTCAGGGAGTCGAGTGTTGGTGCGGGCGGTCGACGTATCCATACACCAGCACCCTGACAACTGATTTCCGACTTTGTGCAAGAAAACACTGATTGTGTGTGTATTTCCAGAAGTTTATAAATATCAGCTCAAACCATGTCAGCTCACCAGGTATAATCGTTTCACCATGTCACATTGTTTCTTACAGTATGTCTTTTCTCGGACGACCAGCTAGAGCCCAAAGGGATGTGCGTACTGACAGCCTGTCGAGCGACGAGGCTTCGGTACAGGGCCCTCTTGCAGTTGAGGCACCAGCGGAGGCACCAGAGATACTACCATACGTTGGGCCACCAATGCCACCAGCCCCAGCAGTAGGGGATGCACGCCACTTGAGCGTGCTGCACGAGTTCCAGTGCTAGAGACCACCAAGGATCCGGGGAGAGACGGACCCGCAGGCGGCTGAGGATTGGCTGGAGGCTATGGTGAGAGTCTTTAGGCTTGTGGGGACACCGGCAGACCTCATGGTGATCTTAGCTGCCATCCTTCTTCAGGAAGCAGCCAGCATGTGGTGGAGCCACTTGTTCCGATTTTGCGACGGGATGACCTTCACATGGGAAGACTTAGAGACCTTATTCAGGGTGGAGTTTGTGCTATTAGCTCTACACCCAAAGCGTGTACAAGAGCTTATTCCTTTGCTGAAGGGTTTTCGATCAGTAGCCGAGTCATCTGTGGGCAGTAGACAGATGATGCAGAGGTCTAAGAGGACTATAGCTAGCCGTACGAGGAGTGGGAAGTGTTATGGATGCAGTAGGAAGGGTCAACTGGCACGTGACTGTCCGACTCCTCATACAGATGATCCGCAGGCTTTGGAGGAGCCACCGAGGCAGAAGCAGCAGCATGTTCTTGTGCAACAGCCGAGCAGTGGATAAGGCAGTAGAGCTCCGGGAGCAGGTGGATAGGAGCAGAACTAGTAGATACGTCCCTTGTACTTCTAGTTCCTTTTCACTGTTGTATTCGTGTCTTTGTACTATGAGTTGCAATAATAAAAAGAAACTTACCTTTGTGATGTTTTCCTTCCTGTCCTTTTTTTTTTGGTTGATACTGAGTGGTCCTGGTTAGGACTGTTGACATGACCCTCACTTTCGAGATTTCTACTGGAGGAGACCCAGTGACCTCACACTGAGGCCGATAGTGTGACTCGACCCTTGGAGGCGAGAGTGACAGTTGGATCTCTTAGTAGTTATGTCGAGGCCTTACGACGTCATCCATGGAATGAGTGCACCCTTCATGTCAGGATTGACTGTATTAGGCAATGAGCGTGGTTCATCCAGGGGATGAGACCGAGTTTCTCTTTTTCGAGAAAGGATAAATTTTAGCAGCTCTTCCAGATCATAGGAAAAGAAGGTGCAGATCATCCAGGAGCAGATGAAGACTGCACAATGTAGTAAGAAACAGGAAACGGGTGCCAGTCATAGAGACTCGGGCGTGTTAAATGTTTCAAGAAGAAGAAGCTTTAAAGAGAGATGAGTCTGCAAAGCGGCAGACGTGGAGGCAGATCTAGGAGAGCAGCATGAGGTGGTGTACATCATATCATGATACAACCACCCTCCTTAGTTATCCCCGCCAGGCTCAGGGAGCTGGAGGTCGGAGGAAGAGTGCGGCTACATGTGGTCAAGGAGTGTGACCCAATGGCTCTAAAAATGATCCAAGGGACAGTCTGTGTCCACGACTAGCTACTGTAGTAACGAACGTCAATATGAATCATTCCTCGCTTTCACAAAATCTTGTTCCATACCTAGAGTTTCCGATAAGCCGTGGAATTGAACCTCACGTCTGGAGATACCTTGGGATGAGACTCGATAATCACACTTATGCCGACGCTGTGGTCAGACCCTCGAGGTGAGATTTTCGGTTCGGATCTCTTGGTGGCAGTGTCAAGGGCTTAAGACGTTGGTTTGAGTATGGACTGGGAAATCACAGTTCATACACAAATTGACGGTATTAGGCAAAAAGGTTGTGGTTTAACTACGACACCGGAATGGGTTTTCCTTGGTCAGCGAAAAGGAAACCCTCGACAGCACAGGATAAATCATGCATAGGAGGGTGCGGCCGATCATTCTTGAGTCGGTCAACCTCACCCTTGTGGTAGTAGTCGTTTTATTTTTCTGTTCTAAACATGAGTTGGAGACCTCTGAGTTCGATAATGATGATGACGTACTTATACGGGTCTCACCTCGACGAGTTTTACAGAGATGTGGCCAAGGCGACAAGTTATCTCACAGGTTCAACGGACCTTTCTAGGCCCTCAGCTGGGTATTCGGGGTGGTTTACCGCTTGACCCATCCACCTCAATTGCACTAAGTGGACAACGACTTCCATGTATCTCAACTAAGGAGATACATGCTCGACCCTTCGCATATCATCGACCACGAGGAGCTGGACGATGGCGATGGAGTGTCTTTCAAGGAGGTTCCAGTGGGGATCGAGGATCGATAGGAGCAGATCCTACAAGGATGATCGATTCCTCAGGTGCACTTTCTCTGGCAGTATGGGAACCTCCGGGTGAGCACATGGGAGAGGAAGGCTCAAATGTATGCTTTGTACAGCTTTTGTGACCCTTGTTTGTGTTAAAGCTTTACGAGGACGTAAAGCCCTGAGCTGGGAGTAATGTAAAGACAAGGAAATTTCAAGGAAATTTTTTTATAAATTTTCTTTAGGATTTTACAAGAATTTAGTTTCTGACGGTGCCTGATTCCGAGGCCCGGTGTGCCCGAAATCAATTTCCAAAGTTTAGCTCAGGTACGTTCAGTGAACGAACGGGCGGGTTTTTCTAACATCTGAACTGGTGCTCGGAATCGAATTCCGAGGGCACCGATGGAATCGCAGCGCTGGTATTTTCTTTGAAATTCCTTTTCTGGAGTTTCATTTGCTCGGGTGTGGTTTTTTATTTTTGGGGGTTAAGTGAAGTAAATAAAATAAAGTGGTGCGACAACTTTATTTTATTTCACTTAAAGCCACTTAAAGAAACTTAAAGCTCCTTAAGCTGAGTTGAAGCGGATAGGGTGCAATCCAAAATGTCATACCCTCTTGGTAGAATATTTTTGAGGTGGGGCCCACACGAGCCTCACCGTTTCTTTTCCTCTAAGTAATGGACCCGCGAAACCTCCTCATTAATAAAAGTTAACCACGCGATTTTCTGCTTAAGAAACACCCCAATTAATTGGGCAGTTAAATTGTTACAATTAATTCAGAAAATTAATTGTTCGTTTCTTATCTTTTGAATTTCAAAAGCTTAGTTCAATAATAAAATAAGGGTTGATCTTATTTTATTTAGTTGGACTTGTGGCGTGGAGAGAATTTGGGAGGAAAGCGTTCTTCTTCGATGAAGAACGCGAAGAACACGGAAAATGCGAAGAACGCAGAGAACGCAAAGAACGCGGAGAACGCGAAGAACGCGAAGAATGCTCTGACCTCCGACGAAGAACGCAAAACCCTCGGAGATCGACGACGCGACGCCATGTACTGTGACGTAAACGAAGCTTCTTCCGCGATTCTCCCTCCATGACGCTTCTTCCCCGACGATCCAACCCCGCGACAACCTTCAATCGACAAAGACAAGGTAGGGGTAGCGCCCATTTTTAATTCTTTTGGTTTATAACATCAACATGGATTTAATTATTATAATTAAATCTGTATGTTCTCGATCCTCGGAGTTCGTCGACGCGACGCCAAGTACCGCACGACAGCGACGCCCTTCCGCGACGCCACGACCCTTTCTTCCATGACGATCAATCTCGCATCCAACGACGAAGTTAAGGTAGGGGTTTGTTGTGAAATAATTTATTTTTTCCATGGATGTTTCCTCTTAAAACAAGGAACCTGGATCAAGTGCAACTTTAATTTATTAAATTTTATCTTGTTACGTTTTCATATGATAATTTATTTTTTTCCCGATTGTTATCACCTAAGGCGGAGGGTGCGGGCCAAACAAACATGGCCCGATAACCCTATGCAGTTATTCGTTGATGTGCGGATTGGCAGGTGACGACAAAACATGCCACATAGGTGATTCGTTGTTTCCGCAGTGATGTACGGAACCCGGGAGGAGCTACGGCGCAGACAGAAACAAAATCGGACCACTGGAGCAACTCCGGTGCCCCGCGGAACCCACCGGCGGCGCGGGTCGCCGGCGCGGCGGCGCCGGCGGCTGGAGGCAGGGGCGGCCCGGCGCACCGCCAGACAGGGCCACCATGGCTGAAGTCGCGGCCGCGCGGGTCCAGCGCACACGGGACGTGGAAAATCCGCTTCCGCTGATCCTGCGTGGCCCCACGTGGGCCGCAGATTCTCTTCTCGCAGGGACTTCACGCCCCGCGGCTCCCTTGCTCGGCCGCTCGGCCGAGCTGAGCCGACCCTCCGGACGGGCCGCGCAGAACCGTGTCAGACCTGGACCCGGGTCGGGTTGACCCGGTTCGGGCCGACCCAGGGGGGTCGGGCCGGGTCGGTCCGGGCCCAGACCCCCCGTCTTCGGACCGTTTTTGTTATTTTTCCCGTATCATGAGCTACGGGCCTCCGAACGACATGCCATCAGCATCTATGCGATCCTTGGATCGAGACGGTCGTTTCAGTATATCACAATCAAGGTTTTGGAATACTTTGGGTTCAGCCGAGTTGGTTCGTACACGAAACCAACCGGCCCCTCGGAGCGGAAACGCTCATATCTTGAGCTCCAGTCGTCCGATTGACGTGTCGTCGACTTTGATGCTTTCCTATAAGTGAGACAGATCCTTTGGCTTACTCCGCTCGAGGTTTGTATGTCGTCAGAGTGCGGTCGGGTTGGTTCGCTCACAAAGCCAACCGGGCCCCTGGAAAGAAA
This sequence comes from Viscum album, assembly GCA_963277665.1. Taxonomy (NCBI): domain Eukaryota; kingdom Viridiplantae; phylum Streptophyta; class Magnoliopsida; order Santalales; family Viscaceae; genus Viscum; species Viscum album. The sequence continues at coordinate 1,315,478,841 of OY728119.1, read as the reverse complement.
AAGCCAATAACTCACAGACCGGGCATCTGATTGACGCACAGTCTGTCTCAATGATTTCCTCTTGATGGGACGGAAATTTTGGCATACTTCGCCCGAGGTTTCGATGCATTTGGAGTTTGGGTGAGTTGGATTGTACTCGAAATCCAACCGGGCCCCTGGAACGGAAAAGCTGGTATCTTTCATACCGGACGTCCGTTTGATGAACCGTCAACGGCGTTGGTAATCGCGTTGAGAAACGGTCCCTATGAGTATAACCAATGATAGTTTGGGGTACAGTAGAGATACGGCCGGGTTGGTTCGCTCACGAATCCAACCGGGTCCCTGGGATGAAAAGGCTAGTAACTCACAGACCGGGCGTCCGATTGACGCGCCGTCTGTTGCGTTGAGACCCCTGTGATGAGGAGTTCCTTTGAGACACTTCTTCATGGGACTTTGTGATACTTGGGGTATCGACCAGTAGATCATGGATCGGACCCTCCCAGAGATGAGCGTGTGGAGTACAGAGACTGTGTAGCCGGCTGAGACCTGGCGACTACTTCACCGATCGATTCGGTGTGTTTCGGATAGCCCAGTGGGGAGTGCTTGGTTGTAGCGGCAGACCCACGGCGGATGAGCGCTTAGTTGTAGCGGCAGACCCGCGGTACTCAACTGAAGAAGTACCTATGGAGGCTATAAGGGAGAACACTTGGTTTTAGCGGCATACCCATAGCGGATGAGCGCTTGGTTGTAGCGACAGACCTGTGGTACTCAATAGAAGGAGTACCTCTTGAGGCTATGAGGGGGAGCTCTTGGTTGTAGCGGTATACCCATGGTGGGAAGCGCTTGGTTGTAGCAGTAGGCCCACAGTACTTGACAGGAGGAGTACCTCAGCAGTCTTAGGTTAGTGAGCAGTACCTCAGAGTCGTGACAGGACCACTGTACACTCCAGAGACAGGGCTTTTCAGCAGTACGGTTTTGATAATGGAAATCCTAGTTTGATCTGAGACATTTGACCTTTGTGTTTACCTCATGATTGAGATGGGTCACTTGATAACTTAGGTATATGTATGGGCATATACCTGGGTAGTGGTTATCTGTTGAGATCTTCTTTATGGTTATCCTTATTGGTTTATAGTGAGACCTTGAGGGTCTCGGGGACCCTACTGAGTATTGTTATACTCACCCCTACATGGGCTATGCCCGCACCTCGTTGTGTTTGTTGCAGATGACGGGAAGTGCTGACGGAGGCCGAGTGTTCGAGGACTGGACGGTACCCAGAGGTGGACTACATGACGAGTCAGTACCCTGAGGTGGACTACACGATGAGTCAGTATCCGGAGGTGGACTTCACGGCGAGACGACATTCGGAGGAGGTTGACGAGCGAGAGCATTTTGGAGGGTATCTATACCTACCTTTCAGGTAGGATCCGTGGTGGACGATCCATGAGTTGTGCCATCTGTATCTATCCTTCATGTAGGATCCGTGGTGGACGACACAGGAGCCGCTTCTGTCCTTCTAGATGTTGTATTTTTCTGTCGTACTTTGTTCATTTGTAGTTGTACTTTCTTTTTAGGTTTGTATTCTAGCCCATTTACCTTTCATCACTTCTCTTTGTACTTAGTGTTTTATTTCCTCTTGTACTCTGTGGTGTTTTGTTTACTTTTATAACTACAATGCCTTCCCAGTTATCGGGATTTACGACTTTGGTGCTAGTCACCAGCCCCCGTCCTATGGAAGTCGGGCTTGGGGTATTCACAGCACGGGCCCCGAGGATGGGTCGTGATAGACTAGAACCTTCACATTACTTATTCTTATTATCTATACAATTTTTCTTCTAGTGGAATTTATTTTTACAGAAAAATAATATGACTTCTTATTCATTTCCATGGATATTTATCCTTGACATTGTGGTAGGATAGTGCATCGGTGTCATTAGTTTGGACGTAGACATATATCCCTTTTCCATACCATTCCTCCTCTTATTCACCAAAAGTATTGAATAATTTGAATTCTTTATATCCTTGTCATCATGAAGAACTAAATAAAACGGTTTGGGAGTGAGTTTTCCATGTTATTTATGTTATAATTAAAAATAAAGGTCGAATGGCTTGGTGTTAAAGAATGAAGAATAGTTTCTAGTTCTTGGTTTAATTTGAACCCAAGGGCTTCAAGCCTCTAAATGTACACTATAATATTGAGTAAATGAGGATATGCTTGATTCCCTTCTGTTATCATGAACCTTTAAATGGAACTAAAAATATCATACCTTTTTTTACCTTTCTCCCTCGGTGTATAATTCGTAGAGATGAGTTATCATCTTGTAGTCATCCTTACTCACATAATGATGAACTAAAAATCTAGTGCAACATCTACAAGATTTTTCTACTTTTACTTATCCACCTTGCTTCCTCCTGGCAGAGGCATGGTATTAACTATGGATTCATGCTCATAAAGATTCCTTTATTGGTGTAGTAATATGTGCGAGAAATTGTACCAATCTTGGAAGTTATGGCCGATAAGGATAGTTTATTAATCAAAAATTGATCTTAGTGATAATGTAATTGTTGTGTTTGTGATTTTAATTTTAGATCTATAAAAAATAAATTTTAGAAGTCAATACTTTATGCCGATTACCTTTTAGGCATTTATGATTAATTAATTATTATATCATTTAATAGTCTCCAACTATTTTATTTAACCTTTATAGCCTTCACTATTATATTTTCAATACTCCATCTCTTGAATATTATAATGGAAATGATATTTAAAACTAATCCACATATTATACAATATTTGACTATGCCACTACTTGGAGAATTTTTAAGTAGGCTCTTGGCTACCAAACTACTACAACATGTGGTTCCTTTAACTATTGATAAATGTCCGAGTTTTTTAAATACTAACATGATTCCCTCAATGAATTTCCTATAAAGTGATAGGAATATATCATTGGCTACTTATTTAATACCACAATTAGTCATGTCAATCCATTACTCTTATAAGAACTCCCCAGTAGTGAAAGGAACTCTATAATTGCCTAAAAAGCACATAAACCACTCAATTTTTCTCAATTTTGAGTAATGGAATTCATTAATACTTGATATTTCTTTAAGGGATTTAATTATTACTTAACAAATGCAATATATTTCTAAAATATGTTCAATCAAATATGTCACGCTCACAAATGAACATGCAATAGAAAAACATAAAACATACCATTATACACTCTAAATTTTTTATTATCTTATGTGATCACATAACAATATTTCACATTCATAAAATAAAAAATGATACATAAAGTGGAAAAATCACTACAAATGTTATTTACAATATAATTATTATTGATCCATAATAGTTCAATGTTTACCTAGGTGGTTACATACCTAAGTAATCTCATGACTCATATTACATCTTTACTTAGTGTAATGTATTCACTTATCATATGGATTACTGCCATGACATGGCAGGGTCCATGTCCCAAAACATCATCATCTATTTGCGAATATACACACATGTTGACTAGAGGGTCCAGTGGGGAAATGTACAACACGTGCATCTGTCACAGAAGACCTTATTCATATTTGAATGAAAATAAAATGATGCACAAACCACCATTTAATTATTTATTTGTTACAATCATCACACAGAAAAAATAAATAAATAAATCATTTAAAATCAAAAAATACATAGGTCAGTCACTAAGTCAAGAATAGTTTGTATAATAAAATTTCATGATAAAAATTAAAATGAGATAAATTGAAATAGTATGAGAGTATTAAAATTATTTAAATGAATTTAAATAAATTCAAATCCTTTTTTAATTCAGTTCCTAAATTAATTTATATTTAAATACAAAAAGTAAATAAAAATAAATAATTTAATTTAATACTCAAATTAAATTATGTTTTCATATTATTAAATATTAAAAAATCAATTTTAATTAATTAATTTAAAATAATAATTAAATTAATAATTTTTATTTATATTGATTATTAATTTTAATTGGGCCCTGAGAACACCACCAAGTGCCTTTTTTAACTTGTACACAGCCTTACTGACCCATTTTGGACTCGAAAACCTCGTGATGGAGAATAGTGGCCCAAGAAGGTCTTATTTGACCATTTTCAAGACAAAAAGTACCTCCCCTCCCATGGTGGGGAAGATCTGGTCCAACATAACTGTGAAAAACTATATACCTCATGTCCTGAGTGGAAATGCACAAGGGGGGTCAAGACTTGGGAAGTGTGGTACTAGTGATGTCTAGGTGTGTCTGGACACAATGTATAGCGACTGGGATGTAGGGTATCCAGAAATGGTCTGACGATAAGAGGTGGTAGAGTTGGGCTCAGCATGGGTAGCTGGAGGTGAGTGACATCGATGGGATGTGGCCTTCATAGAAGAAGATGGTCAACTTGGGTGTAGTAGATGGGAACCTGCAACGATGACGGGATACAATAGTGTGACTCACGGTCACCGGTGCTTTTAAATTGGGGTGGAGGGAATCTCATAGATATATGAATGTGTGGGGAGGTGAATAGAGGTTCATCCTCAATTGGACGTTATAGTCAGGATCAATCTAAGAGGGTGCTATCGGGGACTGGAGTGGTGAAGCACGCAAGAGGTAGCGGCCTAGCATTGGAATGGCGTAAAACAACTAGATCTGGGTAGTGGTGGAGGACAGAGTAAAGGAGGGTCAAACGCGAGGGGAGGGAAGAGAGGTAGCCATGGAAGAAGGTGGGTACTTTTCATGAACACAGAGGAGGAGGGATTCTCATTTGTGGAAGAAAAGGGGGAAATCCTGCATGGGTCTCAGTCATTAATATTTTATGTTTTCCCACTAAAAGTTATCAATCATAATAAAATATTACAAAAAACGTAATATTTTTAATTATTAACCTGGTTGAAAAATATTTCACCACCCACAAGAACATAGGTGGCCTGATTACTGCCAAATATTTTCCATAATAGAATGAATTTACTAGAAATTTATTAATATCCTAAGAAACATAATTTTGAAAGCCACCATTTTGATCTATAAATTTTTATAGATGGTCATAACGTGAACAAAAAAATCAGATCGACAAACGATCATATTATTTTGAGCCTTTTTACAGACCCCTACATAAATATTTAATGTAATAAAATTTACCTTGGCATGATATAACCACACATCCCTCAGATGCCAATTGAAGGTACCAAGTAGCTCATGGGAAGCCGATGGGATGAGAATTTAAAAAATTTCATCACCCTAGGGAAGTAACATTATCATCTCCAACGATCCATCCATGGTATGGTCTGAGGATCCCACATAATTTTATCATAGCACAAAAAATAATATTATAGAATAACTTATCCCTATTTGATGTGAGAATTCTATATCAAGTTTATAGAATCCATTGCTTGAAGATATAACATTGAATCCATCTAGATCATCCACACATGTTTCTATAATCTATGCACATTCTGTTTTACAAATTCAATGTACGAATGTAGAGCTCTGACTATCACTTTGATTAACTGATTATAACCACATTCCTTTATCTTCAATCAAGGAAGATGAACCTGGACACTTTACTCAATTGGTTGATTATCCCTCTAGTAATTTGGATGAAGGATAATATATCAGTTCCATGGAATTTAATAGTCCATTTGGATGAGCCTCTCTCCAGTTATATAGTGGATGTACATAATACCCAATCAGGGTTACCAACCACCGTGTAATAAACATCCACTAAATATGTATTATAAATTATTAATTAGGGAAAACAAAAGTACATCATAAATGGTACATAGAATTTGTCGCATACTTGAAATATATATTACATATATTACATGATAAACCAAAGCCATTAACTTGACTTTTAATATCTAATAATAATAAATAAACCTAGAATATTATATTAGCATTAGTTTGCATAATATTAATCCTTTTATTTAATTAATAAATTGTAAGTACATGTACAAAAATATTTTCAACCCAATTATTATTTACATGAATAATAAATAAATTAATTATTTATTTTTTATTGATGGAACATGGAAAAAAATTGAATCCCATGGTGGTGACTACGAAGTTCTATATTCATATTCATCATAATACGGTATATCATTAAATACGTTGTTGTGTCTGATGCTCTTGAACCTTATCTTGACAGTAGAGAATAATATTCATAGACCAAGAGCGAAGTCTAGCAACCCATCAATTCCCCTAAAGGGATAATGAAAATTCATAGCAATGACTACCTACGAACATGAACTGTGTAATGTAATCTATAATAAATATGATATCTCATAGAGAAGAATGAAAACATGTGTCATCATCCTTTTCATTTTTTATTATTTATTGATCTAACCGAACAAACTTACCTTCTACTAACATGGGAATGGATTTATGATGGAACTATCATCCTGGTAAACAAGGACTAAGATATCTATTCCTCAACTCGAAAGTGATAAATCCTATATAGATCTTTCAATTAATTACCTCAAATCAATAATATATTCATCAAAAACTACCTAACCATGACTTAATTTGAATGGTTTTCACCTTGCATCAAAGTAAGAAATAAAATGGCACACATTGATAATGATATCTTGTCAGGAGACCAATACAATTGTCCATAGATAGGAACAACCAATTACACCTGAAACATGTGTTGTTCCTATTAGTAATTATTTTCCCACTATCTCAACTACTAGAGAACACAATGTGAAAACTTTATGATAAGAATTCTCAATTATTATGTTCCCCCATCAACTGAAAGTTTCACATAATTTGTGTACTTTCAGTATGATGTGTTTAGACCATGGGTCATCACTTTAAGGTTACTATCATAGTATCTATAAGCTCTAATTATAGAATGGCATCTACAGTAACCCTTTTATAAGACACATAATCTACTGAAATTACCATAAATATACTCACCACATATGTAACTATAATATTATATAATGATAAAGACATATATATAGGAAAAATTATATACATGTAGTTGTTATCAATGTATATCACAATATGGGTCTAGGGTACCCACTTTCAACAATATTTATATATATGAATATTATATTATAATGTCATATTTATGAAATATATGTCATAGATTTTTATTAATACCACCTTTAGTAACATCCTTGTATAGATTGGACAAATCACATTATTATGAAGGTGGTGTAGTCCAGACGTCCACAAATGAAGTAATCATATTCCCAAAAAATGGAAATAAAAATGGAATGATTTATATAAGAAATAAAGAAGCATAAATAAATTATAAATATCATATATATGATCTATTATCTATAAATACAATATTATTTCCATCCTTGAAAGGTGGTAAATGGAAGAATGAACGACATCGGTTCGTGAGGAGATATTCCACTATACAAAAGAAGGATGATTGTGTATCTCATTCTGATGGATGTGTGTGAATGTGTAGGTAAAATTTTTATTAAAAACACATTTAAGTATATTGAAGATACTTAGGTTGTTATATAATCATTATATAAAAAAATTTATTGGGTGAATTGGTAAATGAACCAATATTGATCGTTGATGAATGTTACCTCTTATTCATGTAACACATTTTGGGTTATACCAAATTACATCCTTAGTTTTCATTCATACAAAAGTAAAGATACAATATTGATTTTGGGATGTTGGGATATTATTTTGGAAAGTTTTTGGTGAGCCCAGGGTCATGAGGTGTGTGAATAAGTGTCGGTGACATTTATAGTGGAGGTGGAGTGACATTCTTGTATATTTTTGAAAAGATAATTACACACATATATTCCATGCCAAGTGGATAAAATAATATAAAAAATTATATCCACTAGAGTATATGTTCTTTATATTTTTATCCTATTACTTTTGGACAAGTGTCAAGTCAATTTTGGCCATTAAGATCATGGTTTAGTCCCTTGTTTGGTTAATTATTCTATTAATCACTTTATTTAAATTTAATTACTATCACTAATATTTTCTGTCAAAAAAGAAGTTGAATGTATTAGACATTATAAATTATTATTATCGAAAATGTTAGACATTATAAATTATTATTATCTACACCCCGAGCGTGTACAGGAGCTTTTGGCTTTGCTGAAGGGTTTTCGATCAGTAGCCGAGTCATCTGTGGGCAGTAGACAGATGATGCAGAGGTCCAAGAGGACTATAGCTAGCCGTACGAGGAGTGGGAAGTGTTATGGATGCGGCAGGAAGGGTCACCTGGCACGTGACTGTCCGACTCCTCATACAGATGATCCGCAGGCTTTGGAGGAGCCACCGAGGCAGAAGCAGCAGCATGTTCTTGTGCAACAGCCGAGAAGTGGACAAGGCAGTAGAGCTCTGGGAGCAGGTGGATAGAAGCAGAACTAGTAGATACGTCCTTTGTACTTCTAGTTCCTTTTCACTATTGTATTCGTGTCTTTGTACTATGAGTTGCAATAATAAAAAGACACTTACCTTTGTGATGTTTTCTTTCCTATCCTTTTTGTTTGGTTGATACTGAGTGGTCTTGGTTAAGACTGTTGACATGACCCTCACTTTCGAGATTTCTACTGGAGGAGACCCAGTGACCTCACACTGATGCCGACAGTGTGACTCGACCCTTGGAGGCGAGAGTGACAGTTGGATCTCTTAGTAGTTACGTCGAGGCCTTGCGACATCATCCATGGAATGAGTGCACCCTTCATGTCAGGATTGACTGTATTAGGAAATGAGCGTGGTTCATCCAGGGGATGAGACCGAGTTTCTCTTTTTCGGCAAAGGAGAAATTTTAGCAGCTCTTCCAGATCATAGGAAAAGAAGGTGTAGATCATCCAGGAGCAGATGAAGACTGCACAGTGCAGTAAGAAACAGGAAACGGGTGCCAGTCTTAGAGACTCGGGCGTGTTAAATGTTTCAAGAAGATGAATCTTTAAAGAGAGATGAGTCTGCGAAGCGGCAGACATGGAGGCAGAGGTAGGAGAGCAGCATGAGGTGGTGTACATCTTATCATGCTACAACCACCCTCCTTAGTTATCCCCTCCAGGATCGGGGATTTGGAGGTCATAGGAAGATTGCGGCTACATGTGGTCAAGGAGTGTGACCCAATGGCTCTAAAAATGATTCAAGGGACAGTCTGTGTCCACGACTAGCTACTGTAGTAACGAACGTCAATATGAATCATTCCTCACTTTCACAAAATCTTGTTCCAGACCTAGAGTTTCCGGTAAGCCGTGGACTTGACCCTCACGTCTGGAGATACCTTGGGAGGAGACTCGATAATCACACTTACGCCGACGCTGTGGTCAGACCCTCGAGATGAGATTTTCGGTTGGGATCTCTTGGTGGAAGTGTCAAGGCCTTAAGACGTTGGTTTGAGTATGGACTGGGAAATCACAGTTCATACACAAATTGACGATATTAGGCAAAAAGGTTGTGGTTTAACTACGACGCCGGAATGGGTTTTCCTTGGTCAGCGAAAAGGAAACCCTCGACATCACAGGATAAATCATGCATAGGAGGGTGCGGCCGATCATTCTTGAGTCGGTAAACCTCACCCTTGTGGTAGTAGTCGTTTTATGTTTCTGTTCTAAACATGAGTCGGAGACCTCTGAGTTCGATAATGATGATGACGTACTTATACGGGTCTCACCTCGACGAGTTTTACAGAGATGTGGCCAAGGCGGCGAGTTATCTCACAGGTTCAATGAAACATTCTAGGCCCTCAGCTGGGTATGCGGGGTGGTTTACCGCTTGACCCATCCACCTCAGTTGCACCAGGTGCACGACAACTTCCATGTATCTCAACTAAGAGGATACATGCTCGACCCTTCGCATATCATCGACCATGAGGAGCTGGACGATGGCGATGGAGTGTCTTTCACGGAGGTTCCATTGGGGATCAAGGATCGATAGGAGAAGATCCTACAAGGATGATCGATTCCTCAGGTGCACTTTCTCTGGCAGTATGGGAACCTCCGGGTGAGCACGTGGGAGCGGAACGCTAAGATGCTTGCTATGTACCGCTTTTGTGACCCTAGTTTGTGTTAAAGCTTTAGGAGGACGTAAATCCCTAAGGTGGTAGTAATGTAAAGTCCCGTAAATTTCAAGGAAAATTTTTTCTAAATTTTCTTTAGGATTTTACAAGAATGCCGTTTCTGACGGCGCCTGATTCTGAGGCCCGGTGTGCCCGGAATCAATTTCCGAAGTTTAGCTCGGGTACGTTCAGTGAACGAATGAGCGGGTTTTTCTAACTTCTGAACCGCTGCTCGGAATCGAATTCTGAGGGCACCGATGGAATCGCAGCGCCAGTATTTTCTTAGAAATGCCTTTTCTGGAGTTGCATTTGCTCGGGTGTGGTTATTTATTTTTGGGGGTTAAGTGAAGAAAATAATATAAAGTGGTGCGACAACTTTATTTTATTTCACTTAAAGCCACTTAAAGCAACTTAAAGCTCCTTAAGCTGAGTTGAAGCGGATAGGGTGAAATCCAAAATGTCATACCATCTTGGTAGGATATTTGTGAGGTGGGTCCCGCACGAGCCTCACCGTTTCTTTTCCTCTAAGTAATGGACCAGCGAAACCTCCTCATTAATAAAAGTTAACCGCGCGTTTTTCTGCTTAAGAAACGCCCCAATTAATTGGGCAGTTAAATCGTTACAATTAATTCAGCGAATTAATAGTTCGTTTGTTATCATTTTAATTTCAAAAGCATAGGTCAATAATAAAATAAGGGTTGAACTTGTTTTATTTAGTTGGACTTGTGGCGTGGAGAGAATTTTGGAGGAAAGCGTTCTTCTTCGATGAAGAACGCGAAGAACACGGAGAATGCGAAGAACGCGGAGAACGCGAAGAACGCGGAGAACGCGAAGAACGTGAAGAACGCTCTGACCTCCGACGAAGAACGCAAAACCCTCAGAGATCGACGACGCGACTCCATGTACTGTGACGTAAACGAAGCTTCTTCCGCGATTCTCCCTCCATGACGCTTCTTCCCCGACGATCCAACCCCGCGACAACCTTCAATCGACAAAGACAATGTAGGGGGTAGCGCCCCTTTTTAATTATTTTGGTTTATAACATCAACATGGATTTAATTATTATAATTAAATCTGTATGTTCTCGATCCTCGGAGTTCGTCGACGCGACGCCAAGTACCGCATGACAGCGACGCCCTTCCGCGATGCCACGACCCTTTCTTCCATGACGGTCAATCTCACATCCGACGACGATGTTAAGGTAGGGTTTGTTGTGAAATAATTTATTTTTTCCGTGGATGTTTCCTCCTAAAACAAGGAACCTGGATCAAGTGCAACTTTAATTTATTAAATTTTATCTTGTTACGTTTTCATATGATAATTTATTTTTTTCCCGATTGTTATCACCTAACACGGAGGGTGCGGGCCAAACAAACATGGCCCGACAACCCTCTGCAGTTATTCATTGATGTGTGATTGCAAGGTGACGACAAAACATGCCACAGAGGTGATTTGTTGTTTTCGGAGTGAAGTACGGGACCCGGGAGGAGCTACGGCGCAGACGGAAACGAAATCGGATCACTGGAGCAACTCCGGTGGTCCGCGGAACCCACCGGCGGCGCGGGTCGCCGGCGCGGCGGCGCCGGCGTCCGGAGCCAGGGGCGGCCCAGCGCGCCGCCAAACAGGGCCACCACGGCTGAAGTCGCGGCCGCGCGGGTCCGGCGCACACGGGACGCGGCAAAGCCGCTTCCGCTGATCCAGCGCGGCCCCACGTGGGCCGCAGATTCTCTTCTCGTAGGGACTTCACGCCCCGCAGCTCCCTTGCTCGGCCGCTCGGCCAAGCAGAGCCGACCCTCCGGCCGGGCCGTGCCGAACCGTGTCGGACCCGGACCCGGGTCGGGTTGACCCGGTTCAGGCCAACCCAGGGCGGTCGGCCCGGGTCGGTCCGGGCCCAGACCCCCCGTCTTCGGACCGTTTTTGTTATTTTTCCCGTATCATGAGCTACGGGCCTCCGAACGACATGCCATAAGCAGCTATGCGATCCTTGGATCGAGACGGTCGTTTCTTTATATCACAATCAAGGTTTTGGAATACTTTGGGTTTGGCCGAGTTGGTTCGTACACGAAACCAACCGGCCCCTCGGAGCGGAAACGCTCATATCTTGAGCTCCAGACATCCGATTGACGTATCGTTGACTTTGATGCTTTCCTCTAAGTGAGACAGATCCTTTGGATTACTCCGCTCGCGGTTTGGATGCCGTCAGAGTGCGGTCGGGTTGGTTCGCTCACGAAGCCAACTGAGCCCCTGGTACGAAAAAGCCAATAACTCACAGACCGGGCATCCGATTGACGCACCGTCTGTCTTAATGATTTCCTCTTTATGGGATGGAAATTTTGGCATACTTCGCCCGGGGTTTCGATGCAGTTGGAGTTTGGGTGAGTTGGATTGTACTCAAAATCCAACCGGGCCCCTGGAACGGAAAATCTGGTATCTTTCATACCGGACGTCCGTTTGACGAACCGTCAGCGGCGTTGGTAATCACATTGAGAAACGGTCCCTTTGAGTATAACCAATGATAGTTCGGGGTACAGTTGAGATACGGCCGGGTTGGTTCGCTCACGAATCCAACCGGGTCCCTGGGATGAAAATGCTAGTAACTCACAGACCGGGCGTCCGATTGATGCGCCGTCTTTTGCGTTGAGACCCCTGTGATGAGGAGTTCCTTTGAGATACTTCTTCGTGGGACTTTTTGATACTTGGGGTATCGACCAGTAGATCGTGGATCGGACCCTCCCAGAGACGAGCGTGTGGAGTACGGAGAATGTGTAGCTGGCTGAGACCTGGCGACTACTTCACCGATCGATTCGGTGTGTTTCGGATAGCCCAATGGGGAGCGCTTGGTTGTAGCGGCAGACCCACGGCGTATGAGCGCTTAGTTGTAGCGGGAGACCCGCGGTACTCAACTAAAGAAGTACCTATGGAGACTATGAGGGGGAGCACATGGTTTTAGCGGCAGACCCATAGCGGATGAGTGCTTGGTTGTAGTTGCAGACCCGCAGTACTCAACAGAAGGAGTACCTATTGAGGCTATGAGGGGGAGCGCTTGGTTGTAGTGGCAGACCCATGGTGGGAAGCGCTTGGTTGTAGCAGTAGGCCCACAGTACTTGACAGGAGGAGTACTTCAGCAGTCTTAGGTTAGTGAGCAGTACCTCGGAGTCGTGACATGACCACTGTACACTCCAGAGATAGGGCTCTTCAGCAGTACGGTTTTGATAATGGAAATCCTAGTTTGATCTGAGACTTTTGACCTTTGTGTTTACCTCATGATTGAGATGGGTCACTTGATAACTTAGTTATATGTATGGGCATATACCTGGGTAGTGGTTATCTGTTGAGATATTCTTTATGGTTATTCTTATTGGTTTTCAGTGAGACCTTGAGGGTCTCGGGAACCCTACTGAGTATCGTTATACTCACCCCTACATGGGCTATGCCCGCACCTCGTTGTGTTGGTTGCAGACGACGGGAAGTGCTGACGGAGGCCGAGTGTTCGAGGACTGGACGGTACCCAAAGGTGGACTACATGACGAGTCAGTGCCCTGAGGTGGACTACACGACGAGTCAGTATCCGGAGGTGGACTTCACGGCGAGACGACATTCGGAGGAGGTTGACGAGTGAGATCATTGTGGAGGGTATCTATACCTACCTTTCAGGTAGGATCCGTGGTGGATGATCCAGGAGCTGCGCCATCTATATCTACCCTTCATGTAGGATCCGAGGTGGATGACACAAGAGATTATTCCGTCCTTCTAGATGATGTCTTTTTCTGTCGTACTTTTTTCATTTGTAGTTGTACTTTCTTTTTGGGTTTGTATTCTGGACCATTTACCATTCAGCACATCTCTTTGTACTTAGTGTTTTATTTCCGCTTGTACTATGTGGTGTTTTTTTACTTTTATAAAGATAATGCCTTCCCAGTTATCGGGATTTACGACTTTGGTGCTAGTCACCAGCCCCTGTCCTATGGAAGGCGGGTTTGGGGTAGTCACAGCACGGGCCCTGAGGATGGGTCGTGACAGAGTAGAACCGTCACATTACTTATTCTTATTATCTATACAATTTTTCTTCTAGTGGAATTGATTTTTACATAAAAATAATATGACTTCTTATTCATTTCCATGGATATTTATCCTTGACTTTGTGGTAGGATAGTGCATCGGTGTCATTAGTCTGGACGTAGACATATATCCATTTTCCATACCATTCCTTCTCTTATTCACCAAAAGTATTGTATAATTTGTATTCTTTATATCCTTGCCATCATGAAGAACTAAATGAAACGGTTTGGGAGTGAGTTTTCCATGTTATTTATGTTATAATTAACAATAAAAGTCGAATGGCTTGGTGTTAAAGAATAAAGAATAGTTTCTAGTTCTTTGTTTAATTTGAACCCAAGGGCTTCAAGCCTCTAAATGTACACTATCATATTGAGTAAATGAGGATATGCTTGATTACCTTCTGTTATCCTGAACCTTTAAATGGAAATAAAAATATCATACCTTTTTTACCTTTCTCCCTCGATGTATAATTCGTTGAGATGAGTTATCATCTTGTAGTCATCCTTACTCACATAATGATGAACTAAAAATCTAGTGCAACATCTACAAGATTTTTCTACTTTTACTTATCCACCTTGCTTCCACCTGGCAGAGGCATGGTATTAACTATGGATTCATGCTCATAAAGATTCCTTTATTGGTGTAGTAATATGTGCGAGAAATTGTACCAATCTTGGAAGTTATGGCCGATATGGATAGTTTATTAATCGAAAAATGATCTTAGTTAAAATGTAATTGTTGTGTTTGTTATTTTAATTTTAGATCTATAAAAAATAAATTTTATAAGTCAATACTTTATGCAGATTGCCTTTTAGACATTTATGATTAATTAATTATTATATCATTTAATAGTCTCCAACTATTTTATTTAACCTTTCTAGCCTTCACTATTATATTTTCAATACTCCATCTCTTGAATATTATAATGGAAAGGATATTTAAAACTAATCCACATATTATACAAGATTTGACTATGCCACTACTTGGAGAATGATTAAGTAGGCTCTTGGCTACCAAACTACTATAACATGTGGTTCCTTTAACTATTGATCATGGTCCTAGTTTTTTAAATACTAACATGATTCCCTCAATGAATTTCCTATAAAGTGATAGGAATATATCATTGGCTACTTATTTAATACCACTATTAGTCATGTCAATCCATTACTCTTATAAGAACTCCCCAGTAGTGAAAGGAACTCTATAATTGCCTAAAAAGCACATAAACCACTCAATTTTTCTCAATCTTGAGTAATGGAATTCATTAATACTTGATATTTCTTTAAGGGATTTAATTATTACTTAACAAATGCAATATATTTCTAAAATATGTTCAATCAAATAGGTCACGCTCACAAATGAACATGCAATAGAAAAACATACAACATACCATTATACAGTCTAAATTTTTTATTATCTTATGTGATCACATAACAATATTTCACATTCATAAAATAAAAAATGATACATAAAGTGGAAAAATCACTACAAATGTTATTTACAATATAATTATTATTTATCCATAATAGTTCAATGTTTACCTAGGTGGTTACATACCTAAGTAATCTCATGACTCATATTAAATCTTTACTTATTGTAATGTATTCACTTATCATATGGATTACTGCCATGACATGGCAGGGTCCATGTCCCAAAACATCATCATCTATGTGCGAATATACACACATGTTGACTACAGGGTCCAGTGGGGAAATGTACAACACGTGCATCTGTCACAGAAGACCTTATTCATATTTGAATGAAAATAAAATGATGCACAAACCACTATTTAATTATTTATTTGTTACAATCATCACACAGAAAAAATAAATAAATAAATCATTTAAAATAAAAACATACACAGGTCAGTCACTAAGTCAAGAATAGTTTGTATAATAAAATTTCATGATAAAAATTAAAATGAGATAAATTGAAAAAGTATGAGAGTATTAAAATTATTTAAATGAATTTAAATAAATTCAAATCCTTTTTTAATTCAGTTCCTAAATTAATTTATATTTAAATACAAAAAGTAAATAAAAATAAATAATTTAATTTAATACTCAAATTAAATTATGTTTTCATATTATTAAATATTAAAAAAATCAATTTTAATTAATTAATTTAAAACAATAATTAAATTAATAATGTTTATTTATATTGATTATTAATTTTAATTGGGCCCTGAGAACACCACCTAGTGCCTTTTTTAACTTGTACATAGCCTTACTGACCCATTTTGGACTCGAAAACCTCGTGATGGAGAATTGTGGCCCAAGAAGGTCTTATTTGACCATTTTCAAGTAAAAAAGTACCTCCCCTCCCATGGTGGGGAAGATCTGGTCCAACATAACTGTGAAAAAATATATACCTCATGGCCTGAGTGGAAATGCACAAGGGGGATCAGGACTTGGGAAGTGTGGTACTAGTGATGGCTAGGTGTGTCTGGACACAATGTATAGCGACTGGGATGTAGGGTATCCAGAAATGGTCTGACGATAAGAGGTGGTAGAGTTGGGATCAACATGGGTAGATGGAGGTTAATGGCATCGATGGGATGTGGCCTTCATAGAAGAAGATGGTCGACTTCGGTGTAGTAGATGGGAACATGCAACGATGACGAGATACTATAGTGTGACTCACGGTCACCGGTGCTTTTAAATTGGGGTGGAGGGAATCTCATAGATATATGAATGTGTGTGGAGGTGAATAGAGGTTCAACCTCAATTGGACGTTAGAGTTAGGATCAATCGAAGAGGGTGCTATCGGGGACCGAAGTGGTGAAGCACGCAAGAGGTAGCGGCCTAGCATTGGAATGGCGTACAACTACAGGATCTGGGTAGTGGTGGAGGACAGAGTAAAGGAGGTTCAAACGCGAGGGGAGGGAAGAGAGGTAGCCATGGAAGAAGGTGGGTACTTTTCATGAACACAGAGGATGAGGGATTCTCATTTGTGGAAGAAAAGGGGGAAATCCTGTATGGGTCTCAGTCATTAATATTTTATGTTTTCCCACTAAAGGTTATCAATCATAATAAAATATTACAAAAAATGTAATATTTTTAATTATTAACCTGATTGAAAAATATTTCACCACCCACAAGAACATAGGTGGCCTGATTACTGCCAAATATTTTCCATAAAAGAATGAATTTACTAGAAATTTATTAATATCCTAAGAAACATAATTTTGAAAGCCACCATTTTGATCTATAAATTTTTATAGATGGTCATAACGTGAACAAAAAAATCAGATCGACACACGATCATATTATTTTGAACCTTTTTACAGACCCCTACTTAAATATTTAATATAATACAATTTACCATGGCATGATATAACCACACATCCCTCAGATGCCAATTGAAGGTACCAAGTAGCTCAAGGGAAGCCGATGGGATGAGAATTTAAAAAATTTCATCACCCTAGGGAAGTAACATTATCATCTCCAACGATCCATCCATGGTATGGTCTGAGGATCCCACATGATTTTATCATAGCACAAAAAATAATATGATAGAATACCTTATCCCTATTTGATGTGAGAATTATATATCAAGTTTATAGAATCCATTGCTTGAAGATATAACATTGAATCCATCTAGATCATCCACACATGTTTCTATAATCTATACAAATTCTGTTTTACAAATTCAATGTACGAATGTAGAGCTCTGACTATCACTTTGATTCACTGATTATAACCACATTCCTCTATCTTCAATCTAGGAAGATGAACCTGGACACTTTACTCAATTGGGTGATTATCCCTCTAGTAATTTGGATGAAGGAAAATATATTAGTTCAATGGAATTTAATAGTCCATTTGGATGAGCCTCTCTCCACTTATATAGTGGATGTACATAATACCCAATCAGGGTTACCAACCACCGTGTAATAAACATCCACTAAATATATATTATTAATTATTAATTAGGGAAAACAAAACTACATCATAAATGGTACATAGAATTTGTCGCATACATGAAATATATATTACATATATTACATGATAAACCAAAGCCATTAACTTGACTTTTAATATCTAATAATAATAAATAAACCTAGAATATTATATTAGCATTAGTTTGCATAATATTAATCCTTTTATTTAATTAATAAATTGTAAGTACATGTAAAAAAATATTTTCAACCAAATTATTATTTACATGAATAATAAATTATTTATTTATTTATTTTTTATTGATGGAACATGGAAAAAAATTGAATCCCATTGCGGTGACTACCAAGTTCTATATTCATATTCATCATAATACGGTATATTTTTAAATACGTGGTTGTGTCTGATGCTCTTGAACCTTATCTTGACAGTAGAGAATAATATTCATAGACCAAGAGAAAAGTCTAGCAACCCATCAATTCCCCTAAAGGGATAATGTAAATTCATAGCAATGACTACCTACGAACATGAACTGTGTAATGTAATCTCTTATAAATATGATATCTCATAGAGCAGAATGAAAACATATGTCACCATCCTTTTCATTTTTTATTATTTATTGATCTAACCGAACAAACATACCTTCTACTATCATGGGAATGGATTTATGATGGAACTATCATCCTGGTAAACAAGGACTAAGATATCTATTCCTCAACTCGAAAGTGATAAATCCTATATAGATATTTAAATTAATTACCTCAAATCAATAATATATTCACCAAAAACTACCTAACCATGACTTAATTTGAATGGTTTTCACCTTGCATCAAAGTAAGAAATAAAATGGCACACATTGATAATGATATCTTGTCAGGAGACCAATACAATTTTCCATAGATAGGAACAACCAATTACACCTGAAACATGTGTTGTTCCTATTAGTAATTATTTTCCCACGATCTCAACTACTAGAGACCACAATGTGAAAACTATATGATAAGAATTCTCAATTATTATGTTCCCCCATCAACTGAAAGTTTCACATAATTTGTGTACTTTCAGTATGATGTGTTTAGACCATGGGTCATCACTTTAAGGTTACTATCATAGTATCTATAAGCTCTAATTATAGAATGGCATCTACAGTAACCCTTTTATAAGACACATAATCTTCGGAAATTACCATAAATATACTCAACACATATGTATCTATAATATTATATAATGATAAAGACATATATATAGGAAAAATTGAATACATGTAGTTGTTATCAATGTATATCACAAGATGGGTCTAGGGTACCCACTTTCAACAATATTTATATATATGAATATTATATTATAATGTCATATTTATGACATATATGTCATAGATGTTTATTAATACCACCTTTAGTAACATCCTTGTATAGATTGGACAAATCACATTATTATGAAGGTGGTGTAGTCCAGACGTCCACAAATGAAGTAATCATATTCCCAAAAAATGGAAATAAAAATGGAATGATTTATATAAGAAATAAAGAAGCATAAATAAATTATAAATATCATATATATGATCTATTATCTATAAATACAATATTATTTCCATCCTTGAAAGGTGGTAAATGGAAGAATGAACGACATCAGTTCGTGAGGAGATAGTCCACTATACAAAAGAAGGATGATTGTGTATCTCATTCTGATTGATGTGTGTGAATGTGTAGGTAAAATTTTTATTAAAAACACATTTAAGTATATTGAAGATACTTAGGTTGTTATATAATCATTATATAAAAAAATTGATGGGGTGAATTGGTAAATGAACCAAAATTGATCATTGAAGAATGTTACCTCTTATTCATGTAACTCATTTTGGGTTATACCAAAATACATCCTTAGTTTTCATTCATACAAAAGTGAAGATTCAATATTGATTTTGCGATGTTGGTATATTATTTTGGAAAGTTTTTGGTGAGCCCAGTGTCATGAGGGGTGTGAATAATTATCGGTGACATTTATAGTGGAGGTGGAGTGACATTCTTGTATATTTTTGAAAAGATAATTACACACATATATTCCATGCCAAGTGGATAAAATAATATAAAAAATTTTATCCACTAGAGTATATGTTCTTTATATTTTTATCCTATAACTTTTGGACAAGTGTCAAGTCAATTTTGGCCATTAAGATCATGGTTTAGTCCCTTGTTTGGTTAATTATTCTATTAATCACTTTATTTAAATTTAATTACTATCACTAATATTTTCTGTCAAAAAAGAAGTTGAATGTATTAGACATTATAAATTATTATTATCGAAAATGTTAAATCATTTTTTGTTAATACAGTCATAGAAGTTGTAGAAATGAAATTTTTTAATCCCACATATAGGACACTAAAGCATGTTTTTTTGATAGGTGGTGTCTTGGCCGAAGACAAAGACACATTTTATTAAATAGAAGGAAAGGAACTACAAAATTATGAAGGGGGGATATTATTACAAAAATTTAAATAGAGAGGGAGAAGTTCAAGAGGTAGATCCTAAATCCAAGAGAAGCACTGATTGATTTTCTTATTGGCATGATCGTCACAACCATGTTCTCTTCTCGAAAGGAATGTGTGGCAATGTAACTGATCTCCCAGAGTGAATTTCAGAAGCTCATCCAAGGGGTGGTAAGAAGCATGGAAAGGTGCACCAAACCATTCCAAATGGCTTGGATAAGGGTGGTAGTGTAACATTCAATCCATATGTCGTTCCATCCCTTTTTAACAAAAATCAGCAGCATGAATCACAACCAACATTTCCTCTTCTAACGATGAGGCTAAGCCATAGCTGCTAATGAAACATCCAAGATAACGACCAAGAAAATCTCGGAAGATAGCAATGAATCCTACAGGTCCCAGATTTCCTTTAGATGAACAATAAATATTAATATTTATCCATCGAAGAATCATATCCTACATGAACTCCTCAAAGGTTCCCCTCCGAAGTCCGTATATAACTTTGATTCTATGATGGAAGAGGATCATAAGGTCTCCAATGGTGTTGTCAAAATGATATTTTTGAATTGAGGGCACTTGCCTAATAGTGATGAGAATCTACATCAGACCTGTATTAATATTAAATGGGTAGTTTTTGTGGATAAAATCATTTATATCATACCAGATAACATATAGGATCTCTGGGACAACAGTTAGGAAAATATTCTTTACTTTCAGCGAAAAATCCTGCTCCACACAACATTTTATTCATGAAATACTATAGTCAATATGTTATCATATGTATTTAAACATGTTAGTAGTATAATTATAAAGGTCTGATTCTATAGCACACGAAAAAAATGGGTGATTGGTATCTTCTCTATGTTGGTGGCACAAAGGACATTTAGAACAAATCTAAATACCAAAATATTGAAGAAAAACCTCAGTAGGAATGCCAATGTGGTAAATATTCCGAACAATGTTAATCCTTGAGGGATTAATCTAGGTCTTGTCAAAGAATTTCAACCAACCAATTCTAGAGTCAATAAACTTGAAATAGTGATTGTAAAAGCTTTTATAATCAAGCACACAATTAGGGGATGGCTCCCATATAGGGAAATAGTCAGTGTGAGAGAAGGGATAATTTTTAACCATATGGATGATGTTGTCAAAAAATTTGGAAAAATGAGATTGCATCACATCCTTAATAATGAAAGTTGTGTTAATAGGGGGGGAGTTTGGATATAACAAGAATATAAGGGGGAACCAATCTCGTTATCTAGCCAAAAATTAATGGAAGAGTCAACAATCACCATCCTTCTATAATTATTCATGATATTATTAAAGGAATGTCTGATGGATTTCGAGATCAAAGAGTTCACGTAATTCATATTGTCTTTCTTTAGCTTCATTAGGAACCTATTTATATGGAATGAAAATGAGTTCGTTTTTCTATTAATTAATCTCCATGTTATCTTGTCTTGAAGGGCCTCATTGAAAAGTTTGATATTTTTTATGCCCAATCCACCCTTATCAAGAGGATTGAAACCTATGGTTTAGGGAATGGTAAAAATATTCTTTTCGAGGATGTTGCTGGACCAAACAAAATTTTTGATCTAAACAGTAATTTTTTTCAAGATACTAGTATTCCATTTAAATACTGTTATAGAGTAGACCATTTTAGAGACAATGGTAGATTTTAAAAGACAGATCATGCTAGCAATAAAGAGGGATTTTGCTTTCCTAAAGGAAGTTTTATTGATGTCCTAGTCAATAATCATGTTAAAATACATGGATTTAGGCCTTCCCTCAAAATTTGGGAACCCCTGGATGGGTGAAAGGGAAGGATACTTCTTTGATTCCTATACTATTTATGATTCTATTTTTCTTAATGGTATAAAAAGATCCCTAACAAAATAAAATATTTATTCAAAATAATAGCTTGATCAGATATATATTCATAATAAGATAAGTCATTTTTTAAATTTTTAATGTTTCTTTTTCCACCTTGAATGAATATGATGACATCATTGATATCTAATAGATGAGTAGGCACAATTGGGTTTCTAGTCACCTGAATGGGTTTGAGTTTTATTTGTCTCACAAGGGGGGGGATCAATCTAGTAAGATAGTCTTCTATAATAGAAAAGAGAATGGTAGACATGTGATCACATTTTTTGAAACCATTGGTTCATTTAAAATATCCTTTCAGAGATCCATTAAGAAGGATGGAAATATTTTCCGAATAAAGTAAGGTGTTTATTCTACGAATGAATGTATTATTAAAATCAAAATCCTAGGGAACATTAAAGATGTATCTACAATCGATGGTATCAATGGATTTTCTGATATCGAGTTTAATCACAATATTTCCTCCTCTATTATCATTATTTATGTAGTTGGTGCATTCTAGGGAATGGTAAATGCATTCATGAATAGAACTCCCCTTGATTAAATCGAACTGATTCCAAGACATGATTTTATTACATATAGAAGGGAGATGGTCGATTAATGTAAAATATAATATATTGAATACATAATATATACATATATATAGATATATATTAATATCATTCAATAATAGTAATTAATTTGTTTTATTATAATAATACACCTATATGAACATAAAAACATTTCATTATTAATCAAAAAATGAAACTTATCAAAAAATTATCTAAAATTTACCCTAAGATAATTTTTTTGTTCCTATTTAAAAAATAAATTTTATTTGGAAATATAGAATTTATAGTAGTTAAAAAAGTTGTATTTAAAATATTTCTCCATTAAAAGTTAGTAAAATTACCATTTTAGATAAATACAATTTTTAAGAATAAAACTGGATTTTTTTAATATCTTATTTTTATAAAATCTATAGGATTAATGTTAAAAATAATATATTTAATAAATAATATATACATATATATATTTTAATATTATTCACTAATTGTAATTAATTTTTTATAATAATAAAACACCTATATGGGAATAAAAACATTTTATTATATTCAATTGGTTTATTTATTCATTTTTATTTAATTAATATCCTATGAATTAATTTTATATTTTAATAAACCATATATTTTCATAAGTTATTTAATAATATTCATAATCTCTAATTTAATGTATTGGTTATATATTATAATATTAAATAATAATGTTTTAATTATATATTGTAGTTGGGTAAAACTCAGTCTTGCAAGTAACAAAAGTTATCGAAGAAAGTCATTAATGCATATGACATAAGATAGCTCAGGATTACTTGAATTATAGAATATAGGATATATTATATTTATTTGAAATATTAAATATACCATAAATTTTCAAGAGGTTTTATTCTATTCTAGGTTTGGTGTTTCATTTCGTGCATGCCATCGAATAAAAAGTTACTCTTTTCAAATTTTCATGGTGTCACATTCTCCCCACCCTAAATAAATTGTTACCTAAAAAATTTAGCTTTATATTAGAGTTATAGGGTTCAATATTTGAAAATTCCTATTTCGAAATCCCATTTATTGATAAGGGTGAATAAAATATCCTATTAAAAATTACAAAGGACACGTGGAATAACATTTAACTGGGTTTATACGTTTGATAACATAAGTGGAAAATGAAAATATGCACTTAGTGGAAAAGTGTAAATAATAATATGGGTTATTGAGGACATAAATTATTAAAAATAGAATGAATAATCTAAATTTTAGGGACTCAAATCCACAAATCTATGATGATTTAAAAGACCATCATTTCCAAAAAAAATAATGGTATTAAAATAAAATATTTGTTTTAAGACAGTTTTCATAATTTTGAGGAATAATGTAAGGATATATACATACAAAATATGAACAATTCCCCATTCATTTTTTATTTTATAAAATTCTCCATCATCCATTTCTACTTGAAATTGATATAAAAAATTAATATTTTTTTATTTACCAAGCACAAATATTTATCAAATTCAGATTGTAAGATTCATAAAACAAGTCCTTGCATTTTTCTATAACAATTTTACAAACCTAATATGGTTAATACATTAATATATAAACATAAAATGATATACCACCGGGACATCACTAATTTGTATTCATCAATTTTTTATCTAAAATAGTGATATATTAACAAGTACACCATGTAAGACAGTGATAGGTGCAAAACTTTATCGTCCCTTGGTCATGGGTTCAAGCCCCACCAACTTTCTAGATTTGATGGGTTTTCAACCGACATATATGTTATCCTTTTGCAAAACCCATGTCAAAATAATTCATAAGAAATTTCAAAAAATGTTATGGAAATACATAAAATATAGTTAATCATTAAATACCCATTTAAATAAGTTTTTCAATAAAACATTAGTACATTAATACTCCATCTACTTTATTTCAACATTAGACCTTCCTAGTTTTAAGGGTTATCATAATTCATTCACTATCATTATCTATTCAAATCCTTTATAATATTTTTTAAATAAAATTTTAGTTATTCTAAGAATATCCGTTGGGATTGTCAAACTAGGTGTGAAACAAAGAACATTATCATGTTCCTAGTTATGCATGAGTTAGGTCAGACACACATTTACACAGTTGTTACACCTAGATACATCTATTATAGAGTAACAACCACTTATTCTATCAAAAAAATGGATTTCTTTATTGTAATACCGACATAATATCTACCTTCCCAAAACTATAGGATATTCATCTATACTTAACCTAAATTTCAACCTTTGGGTTATGTTCTCTAATCTAGGTTTTCCAAAATCTAGTTCCCAAGGTTGCTACTAAAATTTCTCTAATCTAGTGCCCAAACCAAGTAAGGCCAAAGCAGATCTATACTACCATTAGATTCAAATCATTACTAAGAATTGAATCATGAAGGACATATTATTTTAGTAGTCTTAGTTAACCAGATTCATAAATGAGTCTTACGTTAATAATAAATAGACTAATTATAACATTTTTTATGAGCATATATTTAATCTATCATGTGTAACCTTTCATATATGACCTAGTAAATCTAATAGAGTCCTTTAGAAAGGAAACATAATAACGGTGATCTAAAATTATCAATAAGAGTTATGTAAAACTAAAAAAATAATTAATCATTGAGAATATAAAATATAAAAGGGTAAATAATAAGGAACACATTCCAAACAATTACCTAGATAATGCATAATCAATATGGAAAGGTAAATAACTGAAAAAAATTTCATTTAATAAATAAAATGGGAATAAAATTCATTTATAAATAATGTGAAAGGGAAAATATAAAGGTTAAATAATAATAATAATAATAATAATTTAACACTAAATGAGGGAAAAGATAATTACTTGATGTTATGTCTGTGGAAAATGAAAACCTAAACCATCAAGAGCATTAATAAGAAGTTTTTAAACTATAGGCATAAACCAATTTAATTTTTGTAACTAATTTTTTTCGTGAGAACCTCCCAATGAATCAATGGGATATATAATGTCTGGTCCCCACACATCACTACATGTCCAAATCATTCCTCATTTCCATTACTTATTTTAATTTATAAACAATATTAATTAACAAATATCTGTATTGAATAAAGAGTTCATATTTATCAATATCTCGCTATAATATAAATTTACAATCAAGGTAAACACTGTATTTAAAAATTATATATCGTTTAGAAAATAATTATATCCATGACAGGTAATGTGGATATTTAGGTAATTTAATGTCCAATGGCCACTAGAAGATGAATATTTCATGGTGGATATAAAATTGAATCATGGAAGTGAATTATAATAAAATAATTGGAAATATAAATCAAAAATAACCCAAAGGAATAATAAGTATGGTATAAATAAAAAATATCCAATGAAAAGTAAAAATAAATGGTTGTTTTCATTGATGATTAAACAAATTATAAAATGATACCTTAAAAATATTATTTTGTAATATATCCTTTTTATTTAGAAAAACATTTTCTAATACTTTTTTAGATTCACATTTAAAAAAATTATTTTCAAATTATACTTTTAAACATTCAATTTATGATAAAAACAAATTAAAGTGGGTAAATCTATAAATGTATTACACAGTAATAAAAAATATTCATTTTGTAAGGAATAAAGGATAGAAAATAGACTTTTTTAGAAATAGAACAGAAGATTCCGTTGGAATAAAATTTAAAATAAATAAAGGGTAAAAATATCTTTAATAATTAAAATTTTAAATCATAAAATAAAATATTATTTTTTTATAAAATATTTTTTTTAGAAGAGAATAGGTTCTTCAAATAAAAAGTGAAATGAAGCCAAGTTTTCTTATAAACATTTTCTAAAATGTTTTTATTTAAAAGAAGAAGAATGGTAATATTATATTAAAAAGGTAATTAATAACCATATTATAAGATAATTAATGGATTTATATATAAATTATTATATAACTTTATTTAATGAAATTTAAAATATTAGAAATCTCCATTAGAATAAGATTATGAAATAAACAATTAAAATGATCATAACATTGAAGTGAGGATTGAAATATTAATTTATTATGTTTATAAACTATATATATAGATATATGAAGTAGAAATAAATAAATATATATTAAATTTCACTATACACATAATCAAAAAATTTAATGGAAATGATGAAGTAATATATCCCAATAAAAAAGAAATTCAGTTATGAAATTTCTGTACCACATGGTAATTCTATGTTTAATTCCCATTAGAGGAAATTATTAAAAATAAAAAAAAATTAATAAGGATTTAATAATGATATTACATGTAAAAGTTTAATTATTTTCACCATATATAAGAAATTAGGTGTACGATAATATATTATGTGTCAAAGTATGGAAATTGAGACGAAGTCCCTTTCTTTTGAAATCATAATCCCCATGAAAGAGATAAAATAAAATTAAAATCTAAATAGCATTAAGATTAAATAATTAATTCTAAAATATATCAAAATCTTCATTAGATAAACAAATAAAATTAGTAAGTGGTGAAAATGGTGTATGGATCATAGAAGAAATGTGAGACAAGAATCCCTTACACTGTGTTTGCTTTTGAGTGAATATCCTTTAAAATCATGTATAATGGATTTAATAATTTTATTAACTAACAATAGATCAATAATATTATTTATAATATCATATATGATAATTTATAATATCTTTTAACCCATCCAATAATGATATGTCCTAATCTTCATCTTTTCATGTAACAACTGGTCTGTTTTTTGTGTAAGTATTGACTTGTTATTTTTTGGCCTTCATAGGTTTATTTAAACTTAATAATATACATGATTTAAAACATTAATTATATAATATATATATATTATATATATATATATTTTAATAATCAATTATATTTTTAGATTAAAAATGAAATGCACTATTCATGTAGATGGTTGGACGTACATACATGTGAACAATAATTCTATTTCTATACAGTATTTAAAAGAATGAAAATTAAATAAAATATATAATTATATATTATATTTTCACATATTATTAATTTCATATATGTAGCATATTTTTAGTAATTATATTTTTGATATATTCCATATATAGCATCAACGAATCACATCGCTTTGATGAGGCAGTAGTCCATACGTCCACAAATGAAGTTATTGTATTCCCACAAAATGGAAATCTCTGAGGTATGAGTTATATTATAATTAAATAATAATAAATAAATTATAAATATAATATATATCATATATAAACCATAAATACATCCATATTTTACAACCTTTAATGGTGAAAAATGTAAGAACAAAGGATATCAGTTTACGAGGTGGTAGTACGCCGCACACATGAACGATGAATGTGTAACCCATTTGATTGATGTATGTGAAAGTGTAGGTATAAATATTATAATAAAAAAATATTAGTATATTTAATATAAGGAGGTTCTCATATAATCAATTTATAAAAATAATATAATTGATGGAGAGGTAACTGAAAAAAAGTGATTGTTGAAGGTGGTTACGTCTTATTCAAGTAACTCCTTTTGGTTTATACCAATTGACATCCTTGGTTTTATTTATATAAACCTTGAGAGTATTAGGATGAGGGGATGGATTTTGGATGTTTATTCTGTTATATTTTTTGTGATAAAAATGGATAGAGATGTTTAAATATGTTGGAGGGTTGGGTTCCTTTTCATAGTTGAGGATTAGGGGTAATGTTGTAAATTTTTTAAAATGGAATTCTACAAACATTTTTTCAAACTCATGTGGATCCAGTAATAAACTAAATTATGTAAAATTGAGTATAATATGTAAATATGTCCAAAAAATATTTTTCACATGTTATTAGGTAATTATGGCTATTAAGTTTAAGGTTTAGTCCCATGTTAAGATAATTCTTCTCTTTATCACCATAATTAATTTTAATAACATTTACTAATTTTCTTGGTCAAAAAAATATGTTTATATTTTAAATAATTATAAATTATAATGATTAAAAATATGGAATATATTTTTCCAAATTTAAATCACTTAATTGTAAAAAATTAATTTAAATTTAATCCTGTTGATGAGATGATAAAATGGGATTTCAAAGTAATAATGGTCAAACATTTTCGATGTTTTGATATTCAATTTAAAATTTAAATTTATTAAAACAAACTAATTTAGTGTAATTTATGTATAATTAATATAATATTACTTTTAAATCAATATATAAAATAATTTATCTATATAAATAAATTATATGAAAATGCATTTTTCCCTTAAAATTCATTATTTTCACTATTCATCAAAAAATGTTACTTCTCAGATATTCCATATAATCACCATAAGTTAATTTTTATGTTCTAATTTAAAATTTAATATTCATTTTTTCATATAAAATTTATAAAACTTTAAAAAATTGTATTTAAAATAGGTTCTTCTTTTAAATGATGCAAAATTTTATTTTTAGAAAAATCAAATTTTTAAGTGTAAAAATGGATTTATTATTTTCTTATGATTTTGAAATATATATAATGAATTTCAAAAACATATTATTTAATAAATAATATATATAACTTATTTATATCATTCAATAATAGTAATTAATTAGTTTTATTATGATAAGACACCATTGTGAGCATAAAAACATTTAATTTATATTCAATTAGTTTTTGTATTCATATATAAACACTTAGAAAACCATAAATTTATTTTACATTTTTAAAAAACATATATTTTCATAAAATATTTAATAGTATTCATAACCTATGTTTTTAAAGCTAGGTAATATAT
Source organism: Viscum album (assembly GCA_963277665.1). Lineage (NCBI taxonomy): Eukaryota > Viridiplantae > Streptophyta > Magnoliopsida > Santalales > Viscaceae > Viscum > Viscum album. The sequence goes on along the minus strand of OY728119.1, from coordinate 1,315,449,195 downwards.
TAATATATTTAATAATAATGTTTTAAAAATATATTGTTGTTAAGTAAAACTCATTTTGACATGTAGCGTAAGTTATCGAAGAAATTCATCAATTTTTGTGACGCAATATAGATTAGTGTTTAATGAATTTCTTGTAAATATTATAATAAATTTATTTAAAATGTTACATATATAATAAATACTCAATATGTTATGTTATTTACTATGTTTTGTGTGGCATGTCATACACACTATGTAAAAAAGTTACACTTTTATAATTTTTAGGGTTTTACAAGAGTGTTCAAAGATTATATGCATATAGGTCATCACAAAAAATAAATTAACCAAAGGATTATTGGGAAATAAGTCTATATATGTCCTTAGGTAATAAGAAAAATTATATTCTAAAACGAATCACACATATTTTGTCTAATATGGGATCTATACTAAGAATAGAATTTTTCTTCTTTTGATGAAGAAAAGGAAACACCAAGTTATTTTAAAAACAAGTCATGTGTGTATGTGTTAATATAGTAAATATTTATATATATAGAATATAATAAATTAAGTAAATTTATAAAATTAATTTTTTAGAGATAGAAACCCATGAAAAATAATTTTGTCTTGTAAAAAGTTCCCCATACTTGGAAATATAATAATTCATGAAAAACCATGTAGAAAATAAAATTCAGTTGAGAAAATTTATAATGGATATATAATCATTTTCTCAGTCCAACAATAAAGTAAAATAAAATAAAATATATAATTTCTATTAGTTAATAACAAATTCAACAAGAATAAGAACTCAAATATAATTTGATCTTATCTAAAAATTGTGGCCCTAGTGTTCTTGAAGACCTATGTGGATGAAGTATGCAGGATGATCATAATTCCAAGGAATATGTAAATATATTTCTAACCCAATAATAGATATTAAAAAGAAATTATTAGCTACAACTAGAAAGATGATGTTTTTTAATTTAGGAAAAAATAATGGAATTTCAAACTATGAGTTTGAAAAAAAGAAAGAATTCCATGCTGTAATATTTCTACATAGAAGATTAAGGGAGAAAAAATAAATATTTATCCTAAACATATAGATTTAAAGAAAGTAATATCCTTATTGATAATAAATTAGTAACCTTATTTTTTTAAAAAGGATAATAGGGGTCTGTGTTATTCCCATATATAGTATGTTTATTTTTTTTATATAGGGAACTAAAGGCGATGCTAAATAAATAGGGATTACTAGAAAAAAATTCTACCAGGGATTACTATTCAAGACTTATAATAAGACACCATATTATATATTTCTTAACCATTTGTATCGTGAAGATTACAATTGATAAATAGATAAACTAATTTTATGTTATGATGGAATTTATCCCTTGAGGGGGGGTATTTGAGAATGTTTCTATAAACATTTATTTCCAAAAAATATAGATATCATAGAAAACATCCATTTAATGTTTCATAGTTATATAATGTTATCATATTAACTCATCCATTTTTTCATAATAAATTCTCATATTAGGTGAAAAAATTTAGAATTTTCAATTACTTGTGAAATAATTTTTTTAGAAATTATAAGGAAATTTTTTAAATCTAATCATGCTATTTATTTTGAATTATATCACTATATTTATCTGATAAGTGGGGTAATTTAGGATTAAAATCTCAATAAGAAATTTTCATTATTTGTTATTGTAACAGACCATACATTTCATACATAGATATTATTTCTAGATAGAATAAAATTCATTACAAAATATAACAAAACCACTCCAGGACCTTATAGGTTTAGTGTTTTTAGATGTTGGGAAACATAAAAAAGTGGTTCATAAAATATCTACATTATCTCTCGCTTATTTCATTCATATCTATAAACATTTTTTATACATCTTACTTAATACCGTTATTCATATCATGGGGAAAAGAATCATAATAAAGGGTCATCTCATATTCTCATTAAGGGTAAAAATGGGAGATATAAATCATATTGTAATCATAATCCATTATATTATAAACCTAAAATATGAAAATTAAAACTTACATATCAAATATCATGATATCATGTCACTATATAAATCACAGAATTTTGTTAAAGAACGTATTCCAAAAGGGAATAACATAACACATAGATTTTATGGCATACAAATAAGTTTAAAAATTCATTTCTATATTGGATAATGATCACTTCTAAGACAATAATATTTGACAAAGTCAATTAATGAACCGAGATAACTCCCCATTTCATCCCTAGGTTACCAAACTATGTTTACTTCCCATTCCAGCCCTCTATTACATCACTAATATCATTTCCCATTTTATTGTTATCAATATTATTAGATATAAATCATTTCCCAATGAAATGGGGTAATTGAAATGTCCCACCACACACATAATAAAATCCATACATATGTGTGCCACAATAACATAAATATTTCATCATATCTGAATCCCTGAAAAGATATTATTTTCATAAACATCATTTAATCATAACATAAACCGTGAAAGGAAATTGGTTTCATTAATATCATCACATAATAAAAATAGACAGGCCATTGGAATAATAGGTATAGAATCCATGAAAAATATCTCTATTAAAAATAATTAATATCAAATATTTCTATTTGAGATGGAATGTAATTTCGAAATATCACTTGAAAATAGCTCTTGTGGAATATATCCTTTATTTTTTCAAAACATTTTATTTTATTGAAATTATGAACAATTTTAAAATAATCATTTTGTTTGAAAATATCCTTGTACATTTTTAACATAAGATTCAAAGCATTAGGGAATCATGAAAGCATAAAAATCCATTCATTATGTGTATGTTAATAAACATTCCCTCATACTTTTTCTGGAGAAGTTCAAAAGTTCTTGTTAGAAAATTGAAAAACGTTTCCACTCATACCATTTAGAAAAATTAAAAATGTATAAAAATGAAATTAAACAATTGTATAAAAATAGTAACAATATTTTTGAACATAACTTTAAGAAACATGGTCATTGATTAAAAATGTAACCCGATAAATATTTACAAATAAACAATCCTAGGAAATAATGAGATTGTAAAATTATCCCTTTCCTTACATATTATTTCCTTCATGAATATATGTAATTACTGTATAATTGATTATTGAATGTAATTAAATTATTATAGAACCATTTTAATAGTTATGATATCATATATGATCATATTATGACCTGTTTGTTAATAATATTTCATTATTACTCTTATTTCAGTAGTTAACTACATCATTTCCTTATGCATGTTTTGTCAAATAAGTCATAGTTCTTGCAAATATAATATTGTTCTGTCATTTAAATAATGATATTAAGATAATATATATCATATTATTCATTATATAAGTGTATCTAATCATTATTTGATGTTCATCATGGATAATGAATCACATTGCGTCATGTATACAGAATGTCATACGTATGCATGTGCGATGATATCAATCCATTAATTGTCAAAAGGTATGGAATTGGATATTGTATATATCGTTATTGAATAAATATCAATTAATTATAATTATATAAATTCCTTATTCTCATCATTATACACATCTAAATAATGTGGTTATGAAAAACATATTACTCCACTGTGTGGAGACGTTAGGTCGTACATACCAGCACGTGGTGATTTATGTTTTCAACATAGGATGGATAAAAGGTGGAGTATTATAGTTCCATATTCATAATAACATATCAGCATATATATTATACTATATTTGTTAAATTATAATGGATACAACACCTGAATAGGTAGTAGGAGAAGAAATAATCTTGAGAGAGTCGGTAAAGGTGATTACCTCTTCTTCGGTGATATCCCTCTAGTTATTCTTATAGGAACATTAGATTTGGTATTTTGAGAATAAATGAACCTATAAAATTTCATTGGGATGTTTATAATGGAAATTTTCTTGGGATCGATTATTATGAATGCTCAGTTTCATTTTCTGTAGTGAGGGAGGAGGTGCCCCTTCACAATTGAGGTGAGACACACTTTTGGAATTTAAAAAAATATTCATTTATAATAAATTCAATATGAGTCAAAATAACCCCAAATTACCATGTATTCTAGTATAATATTATATAAATTTGTAATATTATCATCCAATATATTTTTGATAGTTTTTTTATTTTTTTAACCATTATCATTTTGATTAACCTTTAGTTTTTTTAAAAGGTTGGGGCCAAAGCCTCATTTTATTATTAAAGAAAAGCAAATACCTATTTATTTAATTGAATTCAATTAGAACATAAATGAACAATTAATAACCATTTTTGACATACCGAAATTATTTTATATTTTTAAAATAAATTGTAATTTTTAAATTATTTAATAAAACATTATTTTGGTAAAATATAAAGTGTCAATTTTGTCACTACTCATTTCGTGGATTTGTAAAAATATCAATAGAACATGATAAAATATAATGTTTTATTAAATCCCCAATAAATCAATTTCATATATAAAATTAATTTATTGCACAAATTATCTTAAATTAAATTTATGTTAATATTTCAAATAACATTTTTTCGATATTTCCAATAATTAAATAATTACTACATCATCACTGTATAAGACATCAAATTAATTATTCTTTTATAAAAAATTAATGAAAAATTACCATGAAAAAGAAAATAGATTAATATTTCAAAATAGTATTTATGGTCAAATTTATCTTATGCATAACCTTATATTAAAAACTATAATGTTATTAAAAATATGAGTTTGACATCTTTAACTTTTCTTTAAATAAAATATAATAAATGTCATAATCTCATCATAGTGGCTTCCAAAGGATGAAAGTTTTGCAAAAGGATTATTATGGTCGAAACAAACTAATCTGATGATATTAGGGAAACTATTTAGGTAATTTTATAATATTAATTTTACCTTTAATTACCCAATTTACATTTTACCATATTTACCAAATTTTAATAAAGTTAATATTGATAATTCCCAAAAAATAAAAGAAACCAATTTACATAATTTAGACCCACTGATTCAAAATATAGAATCTATATTTTAAAATTCATAATAAAAAATTTCCTATAGTTGTTTTAAAATTATTTCCATTGATGATATGAGAAATTAGGTTATTAAAGTTATAACATGCAAAAGAGTGAAACATTTTTTTATCTAATTTAAATTTAAAATTTATTCAAATGACCTAAATTAGACTAAATGATAAAAATTTATATAATTATACTTTATAATCAATGAATAGTATAATTTAATAATGTAAATTATAGTGAATAATTGTTTTTCAATTAAAATTTAGTATTTTTTAACATTTCATCAAAACATGAATCTTTTGAGAAAAAAATAGACCAAAGTTAATTTTTATATTCATATTTTAAAGAAGAAGTATATTTTTTTAAATATAATATATAAATTTTTAAATATTTGGATTTAAAAAAGGATCCCCATTAAATGGCGATAAAACCGCCTTTAGAAAAATATAGGGTTTTATGTATAAAATAGGGGTTTTTCATATCCAATGTCTATAAAATCTATTAAATGAATATCATAATTATTTTATTGAATATAATACGTATATATTTCATTAATATCATTCAATAATTGTACTTGATATAATATATTTATAAAAAACACCTTTGGGGGAATAAAATAAAAATAATTCATTTACATTCAGTTGGTTTCTATTTTCATTTGTAATTGACCAATGAATTCAAAATATATATTTATAAGTTAGTGATTCATATTTATTGACAACAATTTAAAATATAGGTAATAAGGGTTATTTTATACTTTCTTGTGGTTCATTTAAACTCGTGATTACATGGAATTCAAGATATTGAGGAATTAGAATTATTTTAAGAGAAATATTTATTAAAATATATGGGTGTAACATTATACACCCCTTAAAATTCATTTCTTCTATGAAATTCATCACTTGGATACATAAAATTTAGGATACCACTACCTCATCCCATACTCAGGTTCACACATATCTTCTACAAATTTGTGGTTCTTTCAAAAAACATTGACCAATCGATTGGTCTTGTTTTGTATAATTTATTCTCTATGATCCATAATCTCTATCTGTTGTTCTTCATAATAAATATCCTTCTCTATGGGTATGAATTCTGAGTTTAGTACATGTCAACGATCATGTATATACTTTCTCAAGAGATATACATGGAAGAAATCATGAACTATAGAGAGATTTGGTTTAATCCCCAAATTGTAATCTACATTTCCCCACATGATCAAGAATTTCAAAAGGAACGATATGCCTAGGGCTCAATTCTCCCATTTTCCAAATATTATTACTCTAGTGTAGGGAGATATTCATATAAAAACATTATAACCCACCTCAAACTCTTTTTCATCCCATCAATTATCAGTATAATTTTCATCAACCCAGAGCAACTATTATGTGTTATTGAATTGATATCATCTTCTCTACCATTTTTCAATAAGATTATGTCCCAATAACATTATATTCACAAATTAATCATAGCTTGTTGGGTTCATAAATTTCTTACCATATATGGATTCATAAGTAGCCATATGAATACTATTGTGAAAGGTCTTATTAAAAGAAACTTCTACCAAATGTAAGTGTTGATATCAACCACATTTTAATTATATAGAAAAATATCTCAACATTTATTCTAGATATTTAATTGTCCTCTCATATTGACCATCTATATAAGGATGATACTAAATTTTGAATCTTAACTGTATACCCAGATCCTACAAATTAATTATCTTGAATATCTTGGTAAACCTCTTATCCTAATCAAATATAATTAGAAGTGGTTCACCATATAATATTACAACTTCCATTATATATATCTTGTAAAGAAGATCAAGAGAGAAATATTCACTAATAGAAATGAAGTTTTTCAACATTTTAAAGTGATCAAATATTACCCACATTAAATTATGTCTTTTAAATATTTTTGGATATCTGAAAAAAAATTCCATGGTGATGTTTTTCCATTTCTATTCTTGTATGGTTTTTGGATGTAACATCCACTTAGACTTCTATATCCCACCCTTAACATGATAATAAACCAAGAACCAAGAAAAATATTATGAAATTTCTCTGTTCATTCCATCAAACTAGAAATAGTTTTTTTGGTCCCTATAAATATTTTTTTTTCTTCTCGGATGAATAGAGAATAATGAAATTTGTGCCCTGTTAAACAATCCCTTATTTAGTTATGGTATGGGAGAAATACAGACACTATTCATGGACATTAATATTCCAACACAATTAAAGATAAACTCATGATCATTTCTCACCTTATTTTTTATTTCTACATGTTCATTCTATGCTTCATTGATATAAATTAATACATTAAAAAATGATACCATGGTAATAATCAAGATATTTATAATTAATATTGATTTCAAAATCATTTTCTGTCATTATAAATAGTTACTATAGTAAAAATGTGTCACCAATGTAAATTGTAAATCTAGTTAATTAAGGTAAAAAATAAGATATAAGGCCATAAAATATTATATTAAATCTTATTAGATTATTTTATTATGAAAATAATCACCTTATGTCTAAAATTATAATATTATTGAGGCACATGGACATCCTTATGATAATTATAATATTTAAATGTTTTGAAAAATTAAAAGTGTGTCACTTTAATCACATATAAAAGGTCACCCAACCCATCAATTTTCCCCACATTTTGAGACCTCTTTATCATATAATAACTATGAAAATATCTACCTAACATCACAACCCATATTGTATATATCATGGTATTCTGAAAAATAAATCTTATATTTCATGAAGTGAATGCCAATGGAACATATCCAAGGATGTATAAGTACAAAATGAACTAATTAAAAGAATCGTCTACCTTGTTTTCTATCCCACAGTGAAAATGTATTGAGAACTCATAATCTTTAATCATCTTGAACAATCTCATTTGGTGCATATTCATCTCCTCTCGAGTGAAAATGTAATTTAAAATTTTTTGATCAGTATATATCTCACACATTTCTCTATAAATATAATTTCTCAATATAATTAATGAAAAGAATACCATATATAACTCCAAATCACAAGTTAGTTAGTCTTCTCAAGGATTTTCAATTTTCATGAGGCATAATCAATAACCATATCATGTTTTATAAGAACACATCTCATCCACTTCTCAGATGTATTATCGTAGATAATTAAACTCTCTCTACTACAGGGTAGTGTGAGAAAATGTTCACTAACTAACCATATTTTAAACTCTTTTAACTTATCTTCATATTCATCTATCCAAATGAACTTATCTATTTTCCGAGTTAAATTGGGGAGTGGATTTGATAGTTGTGAAAAATGATTCACAAAACACAAAAAATATCCATCAAAACCTAGGTGAATACAGATCTCAGTTACCATAGTTGGTCCCAAAAAATGATCAATAACATTCTTTATTGATGGATCATCATATATCCCCTCTCTTGAGATTTTGTGACCCAAAAATGGAACTCCTTGAACCCAAAATTCACACATGGTGAAATTTTAAAAAATATTATCCTATTTCAAGATAATTTGTACAATCCTCATGTCATCATCACTTCCATTCTATGATCATTAAATATAATGATTATAATTTATAAATAATACCCTGAACTGTACAATATAACCTCTATGTAATATTTTCATTAAATCCATGAAGATAGTTGGTTCATTCATAATACAAATAGTAATTACTATAAAATCATAGTGTTCATACCATATACAAAATGCATTCTTGGGTATGTCCTCATTTTTGACCCTTAATTGATAATATAAAAAATAAAGAACAATATTGGAAAATTATTAAACTCTATTTAGTTGGTCAAATATTTCATTAATACATGGGAGAGGGTATTTTTTATTGATAGTTATCTTGGAAATTTCATGATAATCAATATAGGGTCTCATTGACCCATCTTTCTAATTAAAAAACAAATAGGTGAACCCTAAGGTGACATACTAGGGAGTTTGAATCCCTTGTCAAGATTCTATTGTAGTTTCTTATTCAATTAATTCAACTCAATTGTGTCTATTTTATCAGGGGTAATTGATAAAGGGTTAGCACTATGTATTAGTTCTATTGAAAAATCAACTTCATGATTTTGTAGAATACCACGTTATTCGTCAGAAAATGTGTCAAAAAACTAAAGTAAAATTGGTGTGTACTTAATTGTGAGTTTCTCCACAACCATATTTGATAGATAACCTTCATTGATTAGAATAGAGACCTATAATATGGATTTAATTTCCACTAAAAGATCATATTAATCCTTACATTGATATATTATTATAGATTCATTCAGAATATGAAATGTGACTTCCTTTACTTACCAATTGTTATGAGTTTCACATAGAGAAATTTAAACCATGCCAAGAATCACATATTACTCCACTAAAGGAAGGATCACATGATTTTTAGGAAGAAAATTCCTACAAGCATCAACCATTGAAGATTTATAAAATTGTGATGGGATTATTGATCCATTAAGAGTTTTTACAACTAACTCAACATCTAATTGATGAGGTTATATGATTATTCCTTAAGAATATTCCCTATAAATAATATATTGGGTGGATACAGAATCAAATAGAACATTTTCAACATTAGAGTGGATGGTATGTGTACCTTTCACCACTTCATTATCATATTCCACATCACCATTAGTTATCATCTGTGATATTCCTTTTTCTATTCCCATAAGAGTTTGCTAACATCGATTACCATCAACAAACCTTGTATTAGGGAATTGGTTAGCATAATGACCTATTTCTTTAGACATGTAACATTGAAGTTTGGGTGGTGAATTATATGTAGCCATTTATCTATTCACACCATTATATTTTTCACATCCCTTAAGCAGTCAATTGCATGATGTCCTTCTTTCCCACTCATAAAACATTCACTAGTCCCCTCATGAATGTTTCCTACATGTTTCATTCCACACTTTAAGACTAAAGGTAATATCATATTCTTATCCATATGGTTTTTAGATTTTCCCTTGAGTTCTATTTTTATCTTCTTATCAAACCCGTCAGACTGTTGGGTACCTCCTATATCCATCATAACCTTTAGAGAACATTGAACGATTTCATCATAGCTATTAAAGTCCCTTATGGATTGTTCTTTTCAGAGACGTGGTTTTATGCCACTAAAAAATCTATCAAAAATAATCTCATGTTAGATGATAATTCCATAAGCATACCCTGAATGTATTGTAAAATTTTCATCATAGGTACCAACATAATTATCATCAATTTTTTGAAGCTCATGGAACTCCTTCTCCGTCTTCATTTGATGAAAATGAGAAAAATAATTATTGAAAAAAAAGTTCTTGAACTCGTCCGATTACATAGAATCAATTTCATCTATTTTCCTCATATTATTGATAAGATTCCACCATTGATCAGATTCATATTCCAAATGATAGTCTTCCAAGATGAATTTATCATGTTCTAGACATTGGAGAACTGAAAATATATTTTCAATGGTATTGATCAATTTTTCACCAACTAGTGTACCAGAAGACCCCATAAAAGAATGCGATTTATAGCACCCTGAGATTTTATGAATTTATTTTGTTTAAAATTAATTTAATCATTTGATATTTACAGTTCATACAACACTAAATATAATATTTTTTATTATATTGAAGCGCTATATTTTTATTATGTTATAAGAAACACCAATGGAAGCATGCCCTATACAAAACACCAACTTGGCTTATGTTACACAGAACACTATGTTTATGGGAAAGAAAAATTTTCAATTATAATTATTTAACTGAGATAGTTATAACCTTGCCCTTAAAAATTTTAATATCAATTTTAATAACAAATTTTTATTTTCCAGACTAATTAAACATATTTATAATGAAATGTATATATTTTTGTAAAAGAATTATACGTTTTAAAATAATATTTTTAAAAGTATATTCCTTTCATGACCTTCCATGAATAATAATAGAATTAATTTTATACACTTGTATAAATTTAATTTGATAAAACAAAATCCATTTTTGAATTTGGAGGTTTAATATTAACTTAGTGTGAATTTTTAATATTTTTCTATGATGTTTTATTTTTTGATGACTATTGATAAATACCGTATCATACATAAAAACTGTGTCTTTAAATTAAATAATTATTATAATTTATGTTAAATTTAAACTCAAAACATATCAATTATGCACATATTTACCCAATTTCGGTCATTTCATTCGTTTTATATTAAAATTAAATATAAAAACTTATTAATCTTTTAAAAATTCTTTTTATCGCCTTCTCACCACATATGCAAGATTAGGGTTAAAATTAATTTTTACGATACTATGAATTGAATTAAGAAAAAATGAACATTCATTTTTAAAATCAGTATGATATTTTTGGCCTAATAGGATCAAATTAATTTTTTTTGTGAATAATAACATTAGTAAATTTTAATTTTAATTTATTATAGTTCAGGTTAAAATGAGTAATTAAAGGTAAATATAATATTATAATATTACGAAATTACCATAGCACTTATACTAATTAATTGGATAAGTGGTATTTGAGTAAAATAATCATTAGGCGTAAATTATAACCTCTTATGCTACTTGGCTACGAATACGTCATTTATTATATATATTTTTAAAGATATGTAACAAACATCAAACTCAATTTTTTATTAAGTAAATAAGTTATAGTATAGTGTTAAACATAAGATAAATTAAACTATAAATATTCATTTGAAAGATAATAATTTTTTATTCATTGTGAGATTTTATTTTTTGTTTTTAGGGAATAAATAATTCAATTGAAGACTTGTATAATAATTATTCAATAATGGTTTAATTAATTGATTTCTAAAGTAAATGATATTAAAAATAATAAAAGAAATATAATTTGACATAATTATTGAAAACCCCACATTTTATTGATACATTAGACATGTTATAGATACATTAGATATATTATTTTGAAGTTATCATGTTGTGAATATATCTAAAAATGAAAAATTATAATAGTATTAAAAATGACAAAAATGATACATTAAAATAAATAATATTTTATTAAATGATATAAAATTTATAAAAACATATAATTTAGAAAAATAAATAGTGTATGGTTATATATGTCATAAACGATACAGTTGGGGTTATTTTATCATTTTATAGTAATTATATTATCCATAAAGAGTAAAAAGTTATGTTGTTATGGTAAGAGTTAAATAGTTTAACTAAGGGTTAAAAAAATATAAGGTTAATAATTTCGACTAAAATAATATATAAATAATTTTTTGAGAGTATTTAGACCCACCCAAAAATCATATTCTAAAAAACAGACTTTGGAGCTATCTAAAATCTAAAATGTATTTATAATAATTTAATATTTAAAGAGTTTCATTGAGTTTGCCTCCCCACTCTTTCAAAAGGTTACCTCCTCCCTTACTTACCCAATACACCTTGATCATTCTAGAAATGGAGGGAATGACATATTATTGTGTCCTTATTGAAACAACCTCTTCCTTCATTCATCGGGTCTTCTAATCATCTTGATACTAAAAAATGGATCATTAAAACTAAAATGTTATTATCAATTCTCTAGGGCTCAAAACATTAGAAATTAATTTTTGATGATGAATATAGTGGTACCTATACAATAAATTTTAGAATAATTTCAAGGTACACTTCTCAAATTATCATCCATACTAGAAACAAGTTGATAGGAATTTCATTTTCATAAAGTCATGTCTCAAAAGGGTGTTATCCATAAGAGACATTAGTAGCTATGAGGAAATTTTTCACTGTGAAATCATGTTTGAAATGGAGGTTGGAGTAATATACCAATCAAATGGTTTTAAGAAGAAGATGAAGTCATAGTTTAATGGGAAATCTAAAAACCATGAAGAAAAAAATAAGATCTTTATTTTATGCTCTAAGTGAAAACAATTGAAAGGAGGAAATTACCTTAAGGTATATAATACAAGTTTTATATGTGGAAGGGAAGTGCATCGATCATTTGAGTGTTGAATTGATGGGAAAGATTTTAGCTAGCTGTGTGAATTGAGAGAAATCCACACAGAATGCACCTCCCTCACCTTAGTGATAAAATTGTAAGGAGAATGGTAAATATGCTAATTAGTTCCCTAATCCAAGGTTTATTGATTACGGTAATTTTAAGAAACCTTTTAAGGATAAAGGAAAATTAAAACATCAAGAAATCACTATTAGAGATGTGGAGTAGAGTAAGGAAGTTGGGAAATGATTGAGTGTTTATGTGTTAGAATTAATGAATAATGTCATAGAAGTAAATATATGGTATTATAGAATAATGAAACATCAATGGATTGATCCACTATAGTTTTTACTTAAGGATTTAAGAGAAAATGTTGAATGGTACCAGTAACCATGAAATATTATTGATGTAATAAGTTGATATTTTTGGATAACACATGATTAAGGGAAGGATAATCCTTAATATGATCATGATAATGTGATAATCATATTTGGATTATAATATGTTGGATATCAATAAGTAAATTGGATGATACTAGTTACCTTATAAATAAGTATGTATTTGTTGACATTTGGGTTATGTTATCATTGATATAGTTTACAAATTCTTGGAATTATGTATAAAGAAACATAAAAATTTTTAAAAATTATTTTTGGTAATTCAGGTTATTACCATGTTTCAGGAGAATACATGATGAAGGAATTAATATTTTTTGGAATTTTACCAATAATAGCTTCATTGTGATTTATTAAAGATAAATGATAAGTTTATTTAGTTCACCTATTTCAAATGTTTTCTATTTTCAGCTTTTAGAAGGATTATATGGTTATCCATTTATGTATAGTTTATGTTAAAATTTGGAAATAGATTTTTAGATTAAATTATTATATCACTATAGGTTGAATTATTCATATTTTATAACATGTGCTAACATTTTTGTTCTGATAATAAAAGTGGGAATTAAATAACATTCTATTTATGGATCTCAAAATCTCTTAATGCTTCAGGAGTGTAATGCCCCGACCCCAGTTACCCAGAAACGGTGAATTATTTTCATACATTGGCATGATTACAAGGAATCAAGTCCAGAATGACTGATCAGTTTAGTAGCCTAGGAAAATTGATTACATAAATTAACGTTACATTAAAAATTAGAAACTAATCACGACATAAATTATCCTTTGATAATGCCATTAATCCCCAAGCTTAACCCTTATTATCAATCATAATACACTTCATGGAATCGTGGGAAAATAAAAGATAAGAATGGGGTGAGAACAGATGCTCAGTTAAGGTAAATAATTTAACGGAAGCTATAAACTTTTAAGGCATGATTTGTAATAAAAACAACAGCCCTTTTAAACATAAAAACTAATATAATATTGAAAAAATAAATTAAACATTACCATATAAACATGCACATGATATTCTAATAGTCGAATAATCACATGTAATAAATAATTTCATAATGAGGGAATGCCTAACTCTAGAAATCATTACCACATATTCAAAACCTCGTTCCAAGACTACAAATAAAATTTTTATCAAGGCCTTGATCCAAGACACTAGTTTGTCTCAAAAGACCTATCGATGCATCGATGAGCTATTACGGGCTCCACCTATCACTTACTATGTCCACTGCATTCCTCATATGAATATGTTGAAACATAACATAAACATTCATATTAATACTAGCATAAGAAATGTCAATACATTAACCAAAAACCATGAATGGTATAAAAATATAACATCCACAGTAAAAAATTTCCAAACTCATTCAATAAAACATGGAAGATTGTATTATAATAAATCAACCTCATTCAAAAATAATATCCAGAAAATGATGCTAACATAGTTGAAAATGATGAGTAAAACATTTTGAGAGAAATATCATTTTTGTAAAATCATTTAAAAGTTACACATTTTTAAAGGAATTAATTTAAAAGAAATTTTGAAATCAAATTGTCCCATTCCACTTTGAATCATTTAAAAAGAATTATCATTTCAAAACATTCATGTCCATGTAAATAAGTACTTAAAATCATTCTGAAAACATGGTCATTTATTAAAAATATTTAGAAAGATAAATCATTAAAACATTTAAAATTATGATCTTGACAAAGAGTACCTTTAAAAAATACTTAAAATATTCATTTTTAAATAATTTTTATGAAAAATTGACATGGATGATAAAAATGTCCCAGTAAATACTTACACATAAACAATCTCGGATAATAATGAGATTGAGGAATTCACCCTTACCAATTTGGTAACTTACGAAACATACAACCCATGAAAGAGATTTCATAAAATTAATATGTAAATACACATAAATTAAAGTTTATTACACAAATAATACAATTAGGGGTAGTACATACACCACACAAAATTTAATAGTGGCAATATGGCACGAATCTTATGGGAATAAGGAGTGAGATGAAAACCCCTTACATTGCACTTTCCTTTAGTCGAGGGTCCATTTAATCTCTTGTATAAAGACTATAGTATGTTAATAAATTATACTAGAACAATTTTAATATTTATTATATCATAAATTATTCATTTATGACTTTATACTACCCATTTAACAATAATTTCTTTGTTATATTAATATTTTGGGTAATAATTGCCTTCATTATCGTACGTGTTTTAACTTGTTACTCTAGATTGTATCACTTAGATCATGATTTAAATACATCCAGAATATAAAACATCATTTATATATAATATATATTTAGAATATAAATATGTATTATATATGTATATATGAAATGGAAAACATTGATTTTGGAGACGGTAGTCCGTACGTACACATAAACGATGTTTCCGTTTTCATATTGTATTGAACAGAAGTAAGTGAATAAAATATATGTAAGTACATAAATAATTATATATATCAATATATATCTCTAGTATCATTATTATGTCATACATTACATTCTTATTAGTAATATATATTTTTATAATCGTCAATGAATGGTGAACTTGGAAATGAATCTCATCGCGTCGTCGAGACAGTAATCTATACATACACACGAGAGAAAATATCATCATTTTGATATTAAAATAATATATAATTGTATGGTATATAATATATAAATAATCCTTATCATGTTATATTTATTATTTACATAAAATACACATCATTATTATACACATAAAAATAATAATGTATTGAATAAAAATTACACCACGACGTGGAGACGGTATGTCGTACGCACGTAGGTATGGTGACATGTCATTTAAAGCGTGGTTAGAATAATGAATTTAGTTGTAAAATAATTATAATAACATCACAGTATGTACAATATACTGAAGTAATTATTTTATAATGGAAACAACAAAGAAAAAGGAAGTGGAATAAGAATGGAACTTGAAAGAGGGTGGGGAAATCATTACCTCTTCTTCGGGTTCTTCCTTTTGATTTGATCAAAAGGGCTCCATAGGATCACTTTATGATCAAACTAAGGCCTCCAGGTTTAAGGTCGGTTAGCATAGAGGGTATTTGGGCAGGTTTTAGAAGATACAAATGGCATAGAAGGTGTTAATTAGTGTAAATGGGCATTTCCCTTTTATAAGAGAGGTGAGGGGAACATTAGGAAAAACCTAAACTTATATTTTATAATAAATTCATATTCATTTTATAATGGCTCCAAATTAATTCATTTAGAGAATAAGGTGGGGATGGGTCTAAATCCACTCAACCAATAGGTTTTAGATAGGTTTGGGTCACTTTATTAACCCTATAGTTTAGTTTTAACTCTTAGTTAATTAGTTTGACATTTACCATGTCTCATTGTATTTTTATATTATATGTTTAATAAACATACTATAAACTTCCAATAGACCCCCAAGTGGTCCATTAATTATACATATATCATTATATAAGTCTTTTGGCTTAACCTATGATTTTTTATTAATAGAATATCAATTAATAATATAATAGTTGTTTTAAAAACTCTTTTATGTCATTTTTGAGACTATTGGGTATTTTGTTTTTGATAAATTCATAAATGAATTATTACTTCGAAAATAATTCATATAACCAATACTAATTTGTCATATTAACCTATGAAATTATTTTAATTCATAATAAGTCTAAAATTACATTTATTTGGGTATTTATAATATCAATTATCTTAACCATTCTTTAATATGGTAATTACTGCATCATCACTATGTCATAAATAAATTAAATTATTAAATTCCTAAAAATTATAAATAAAATACCATTATGTAGTATTTTTTATATTTCAAATGAATATTTATAATCAATTTTATCTTATTTATATCCCTATATTAAAAAATGTTTTAGTGATTTAATTTTGATTTTAACTCTTTTAACTCTTATTTGAATTAAATAATAATAAATGTCCTAATCTAATTCAAGTGGACCTAAATGATAATATTTTATTCCTAAGGTAGTTTTTGGTCGTGATACACTTGTCCAATAGAATTAGGAAATGTGTTAGGGTAATATTAATATCATTTTTACCCTTAATTACCCTATTTACTTATAATAGTGGTAAATAAAAGTAAAAAGTTACTATTTTCCAAAAATTATTTTTATCTCATTGAACCACATTTTACTCCCTGATATAAACCGTGTCTCTTGGATTTTCGAAATTCCAATCACAGAAGATGTAAAATTATGTTTTATGTGAATTTGCAAATTCACCTAGGAGATTGGTAAAAGACGGTGAAAAAATCAATAAAAATTTTATATATCTAAAATTATTCTAAATTAACTCCAATGAATTACATGGAACATAAATAGGTATTATGTATCTATTTTGAGCATAATTAAATTTAAATAAAATAATGAATTATTTAAATAAGAATTCGGTTTTAAACTATAACTCATTGTTTTTTCAATATTCATCAAAAATTTGATGTTTCCAGAAAAATACCAAAAAACTCACCCTAAAATAATTTCGATATTCTGAATCCAAAAATGAAGTCCATTTTGAAAGATAAAATTTATAAAATTTAATGAATTGGGTTTTACTATTCATAAGAGCTAGTTTGATTTGGATGTGGTGTGTGTTAGAACTCGAAGTTGCGTACAACACACTCTATTGTATTATTCAAAGAGAAGAGTGTTGTGGATGATTGGGGTGTTACATTCACCCCTCCTTTAATAAATTGCATCCTCTAAATTTATCCCTGGTTTTGGAACTTGGGGTTGATATTTCAAAATATCTTAGTTGAAATCCCTCATTGAAAAATGGTTTTATTGAGCCCTCTATTGAAAACAAAGAGTTGTAAGTATGAAATTTACAGAAAATAACCCATACTAGGGTTACATGTAGGAAAACATGGATATTGAAGTGAAATCTAACCATCAATATCTGATGGAGAGTGGTAGAGAACATGGCTATGAAAAGGCCAAATATCAAAAATCCATAAATTTGGGATGATCTAAGGTACCATCTAGAAAAACATTTTTGTTCTATGTTCCTTTTATTAATATTGAGGAAATTATTTATGAGATTGGCTATTATAATAAGGAGTTATAATTACATTATTATTAGCATTTTATCCATTAATAAATTTCTACCACAAACTCATGTTTCACACCAAAACTCAAAAATACACTATTTTTCAAAATCGTATAGGGTTCCTAATATAATGAATTTATAATTCACATATCAGACCCTTTAAAAAAAAGAAACTACATTATACCATCTAGGAACTTCATGGAGTCCAGTGGTAGGAGATAAATCCCAATTGTACTATGGTTGTGGGTTCGATTGCCACAGCATTGTCTGACGCGACAGGTTGTCACACGATCTGTGTGTTGTCCTTTTTATAAAAATAAAAAATAACCTTAACAATAGTATCTTAATCCATTCCAAACTTTAGAAATATCCAAAACAAATCTATCCAAACTCACAGTCCAGAATTTATAAGGATGTTAAACACAATGAAGATCAATTTTTCCACGCAAAAACATGTGGAATCCACCATCATGTATTATTTTGAAACTTGGTAACATTCTTAATCACTATATAACATTATTTATTACATTCATGCTCAATTATTCTTTATATAATACTGGATATACTCCTTCAATAAAAAAATGATGTAACTCTAACAATGACAAATCATTAATCAGTTTCAAGGTAATCAATAATATCCAATATAATTTATTCAAATCAACCATCTCTTCTTCCAAAATCACTACCTCATTATAAGGACCATATTAAGGGTTATGTTTCCTTCAAGAATTTATTTTTACCAAAAGTGTATCTCACTATAATCTCAAATCCTCAATAAAATAGTACTGCAGTAGAAACCTTATTTATCTCTATAATTCATATATCCAATATACTGTAGATACAACACTCAAATGAAATAACTCTATAATAACAACAAAATAACACTATTCATTCATCATCATCAGAGGTAGTATCATTAGTTGATTATTATCCAATAACATCATTTGTGGTATACTCTTATGACTGGGACATTGATTTGCGTAGTGTCTTAACACCATGCAGATGAAGCAGTTTACATTTGAAAACTTTTTCATACCCTTGAAATCACATACATGGTGTCCTTTTTCTCCACACTTATAACAAACACCCATTTCCTTCATGCATTTACAACGGTGATTATTTCCACATTTATCACATATGGTAAAATCATTCTTTCTCCTATTCCCTTTATCCATCATTCTATCTACCATCCTTTTCTTCTCTTGATTCCCTTCAAAGCCATAGGACTTAGAAAATTCTTTACTTATCTTACTAACATATAATATTATTTTTTCTATATGATGAGAATACATGGAAGACTATTTCCCATCGAAATGTTGGCATAATACCATGAATGATATGACCCTTCTTAAACTTTGGATCATACGTATTGTTGGAGTTCTAATTCTTTCTACTGGGCACCATTTCTAAACAATGGCATACAATAGGTTTTTTTATGAATTCCAATTCATAATTCTAAACATGTAAAATACCTAACATAAGTTGAACAGTTTATGGATATAATCCATAATCACATAATGGTTTTCTTTGAGGAGATATATACAGACAAACCCTTCATAGTGGTTTGTAATAAAAATGACAATTATTCTAAACATATCATCAGGTTTGTTGTAACCAAGAGTGAGGAAATGCTCGTTGTCGTGCACCAGTTCCTGTTCAAGTCTAGCTCAAGGAGGTTTTTTCGGGATTTACCCCTAGATATATCTATTCTAGAGCCGCCTCTACCTGCTCGCATCCAGATAAAGATTTATTTCTTGTAAAACTCAAAAAATATCTACAGTACCAAAATTCTAGGATGTTATTCTATAATAATCCTTAAAGTATATCTTAGGGTAATGTGTTCTAATTTCAGTTTATCTAAATCTAGTTTCCATGGTTTTTTCTAAACTGCCTCTGATACCAACTCTAACTCCCAAACCCTAGTTAACTAGAGCTGGTGCATTATTTTAATATATTGGCACGATTACAAGGAATCAAATCTCGAAGGAATGATCAGTTTAACAGTCTTGGAAAATAGATTACAAACATGAATGTTACATTACAAATTGAAACTAAAACATAACATACATGATCCTTTTAAAATTCCATTAATCCCCATGCTTAACCCTTATAATCAATCCTAATACTCTTCTTGGAATCCTGGTAAAATAAATCATAAGAAAGTGGTGATCTCAGATGCTCAGTAAGGATAAATTATTTAGCAGAAGACATAAACTTATAAGGAATGATTTTTAATAAAAACAATATTCTTTTGAAACATAAATGTGAACATAATATAGAAAAATTAAATAAAACATTTCCATATAAACATGAACTTGATATTATACTAGCTGAATAATCACATGTAACATAATGAGGGAATTCCTAACAGGGGACATCATTACCACATAGTCAAGGCCCTGTTCCAAGACTACAAATAAATTTTTGTCAAGGCCTTGTGCCAAGACACTAGTTTGTCTCATGATACCTACTGATGCCTCGAGGAGCTATGGCAGGATCCACTCGTCAGTTACTAAGTCAACTGCATTCCTCATAAGAAAAATTTGAAACATAAAATAGACATTTATATTAAAACTAGAATAAAAAATGTCAAAAAATTAACCATAAACCATTAATGGTATAAAAATAGAACATCCACAGTCAAAAATATCATAACTCATTCAATAAAACATGGAAGATTGTATTACAATAAATCAACCTCAATCAAAAATAATATCCAGTAAAGGATGCTGACATTGATGAAAATGATGAGTAAAACTTTTTGAGAGAAATATCATTTTTGTAAAATCATTTAAAAGGCACACATTTATAAAGGAAGTGATTTAAAAGGAATTTTTGAATCAAAGTGTCCCATACCACTTTGAATCTTTTGAATAGAATTATCTTTTAAAAACATTCATTTCCATATAAATAAATCCATAAATTCTATTTGAAATCATTGACATTAATTAAACAGATTTTGAAAGATAAATCTTAAAAACATTTAAAATTCTGATCTTGATAAAGAGTACCTTTCAAAAATCCATAAAATATTCATTTTGAAATAATTTTTATGAAAAATGGTGATGGATAATAAAAATTTCCCAGTAAATACATACACGTAATAAATTTCAGATAATAATGAGATTGAGGAATTAACCCTTACCAATTTGGTAACTTACGAAACATAAACCCCATGAAAGAGGTATCATACAACGAATATGTAAATAGACATAAATTAATGTTTATTAAACAAATAATAAAATTATGGGTAGTACATACACCACACAAAATGTAACAGTGGCAATATGGAAAGAATCTCACAGGAATAAAGAGTGAGATAAAACACCCCTTACCTTGCACTTTCCTTTAGTCGAGGGTATGTTTAACCTCCTATATGAATACTATAGTATGTTTTTAAATTATAAAAAACCATATTAATATTTATTATATCATACATTATTCATTTATGACTTCATACTACCCATTTAACAATAATTTCCATGTTATATTAATATTTCGGGTAATAATCGCTTTCTTTATCATAGTTGTT
This sequence comes from Viscum album, assembly GCA_963277665.1. Taxonomy (NCBI): domain Eukaryota; kingdom Viridiplantae; phylum Streptophyta; class Magnoliopsida; order Santalales; family Viscaceae; genus Viscum; species Viscum album. Next base: position 1,315,427,152 of record OY728119.1, on the reverse strand, counting down.
TTAATTTGTTACTCTTGATTGTATCACTTAGATAATGATTTAAATACATCCAAAATATTAAAAATGATTTATATATAATATATATTTATAATATAAATATGTATAATATACGTATAAATGAAATGGAAAACGCCATTTATGGAGACGGTAGTCCATACGTACTCATAAACGTTGTTTCCATTTTCATATAGTATTGAACAGAATTAAGTGAATAAGATATATGTAATTATATAAATACTTATATATATAAATATATATCTCTCTAGTAGCATTATTATTTCATATATTACATACTTATTAGTAATATTTATTTTAATAATCGTTGATGAATGTTGTACTTGGAAATGAATCTCATCTCGTTGTGGAGACGGTAATCCATACGTACGCATGAGTGAAGATATCATTCTTTTGATATTAAAATAAAATATAATTGGATTTTATATCATATATACATGATATTTATAGTTTTATATTTGTTATTTACATCAAATATGCATCATTATTATATCCATTCAAATAAAAATGTATTGAATAACATTTACACAACGACATGGAGATGGTAAGTCGTACGTACACATGTATGGTGAAATGTCATTCAAAGGGTGGATAGAATATTTATTTTTGTTGTACCATAATTATAAATAAATCAAAGTATATAGAATATTCTGGATTTATTATTTTAGAATAGAAACAATAGAGAAAAAGGAAGTGGAAGAAGAAATAAACTTGAATGAGGGTGGTTAAATCATTACCTCTCCTTCGGGTTCTTTCTTTTTATTTGATCAAAATGGTTTTTTAGGATGGATTTTTAATCAAAATAAGGCCTCTAGGATGAAGTTAGGATATTTGATAGCATATTTAGGAAGGGGTTGGATGATCCAAATGGTTATAATGTGTGAATTAGAGTAAAGGTGGAGTGCCCTTTTATAAGAGGGGTAAGGGGCATCTTAGAAAAAACCAAAAATATTATTTCATAATAGATTAATATTTTGTTTATAATGGATAAAAATTGATTTAATTCGAGGATAAGGTGGGGATGGGTCGATATAAACTTAACCAATAGGTTTTATATAGGTTTGGGTCACTTTATTAACCATATCTTTTTGTTTTAACTCTTAGTTAATTAGTTTGAAATTTAACATGTCTCTTTGTATTTTTATATTATATGGTTAATAAACTTATTATAAACTGTATTTGACCCCCAAGTCGTCTATTAATTATACATATATCATGATATATGTCTTTTGGACGAACCTTAGATTTTTTAGGAATATAATATTAATTCAATATATATTATTTGTTTTAAAAACTCTTTTATGTTAATTTTGACACTATTGGGTATTTTGTTTTTGATAAATTCATAAAATCATTATTAATTCAAAAAAAATACATATAACCAATAATAGTATGTCATATTAACCAATAAAATTATTGTAATTTATAAAAAGTTTGAGATGACATTTATTTGGGTATTTATAATACCAATTATCTTAATCATTCATTAATACTGTAAATACTGCATCATCATTGTGTCATAAATAAATTGAATTATATAATATATAAAAATTATAAATAAAATACCATTATGTATTAAATTTTTTTATCTTTATAAATAATATTTATAATTCAATTTATCTTATGTATAACCCTATATTAAAAATGTTTTAGTTACTAAACATTGATTTTAACTATTTTAACTTTTCTTGGAATTAAATAATAATAAATGTCCTAATATAATCCAAGTGGACCTAAATGATAATATTTTATTCCTAAGGATTTTTATGGTAGAGATACACTTTTCCAATAGAATTAGGACATGTGTTTGGGTAATATTAATATCATTTTTATCCTGAATCACCCTATTTACTTTTAACCATTGTAAATAAAAGTAAAAAGTTTTTATTCACAAAAAAAATATTTTTATCTCATTGAACCACATTTTACTCCTTGCTATTAACCGTGTCTCTCAGATTTCTGAAATTCCACTCACATAAGTGGAAAAATTATGTTTTATGTGAATTTTCAAATTCTCTTAGCAAATGGGTAAAAGACGGTGAAAAGTTCAATAAAATTTTTATGTATCTAAAATTATTCTAAACTAACTAGAATGAACTACATTGAACATTTATAGGTATTATATATCTATTTTGATAATAATTAAATTTCAATAAAATAAAATATTATTTAAATAAAAATTTGTTTTTAAACTATAACTAAATGTTTTTTCACTATTCATCAAAAATTGAATGTTTTCAGAAAAATACAAAAAATTCACCCTAAACTAATTTAGATATTCTAAAACCAAAAATTAATTCCATTTTAAATATATAATTTATAAAATATCAAAAAGTGGATATTAATATTCATAATGGCAAGTTTGATTTGTTGTGGTGTGTATTAGATTTCGAAGATGCATAGACACACACTACTGTATTATTCAAAGAGAAGCGTACCATGGATGCTTGGGTGTTACATGGAGTGATAAATTTACCTTAACTAGATGGAATAAGAGATGATGTGGAAATTAATTAAGGCACTAAAAAGGTGAGACAATACTAAAATCTATAAAGTATATCATTTCAAAAAATTTAAACTTTAGGCAAAATAATCATGAAACATAGAAAATTAACATTGTACCTTCTTTTCTGATGAATCAAATGGCCCCTTAGATCATCTCATATTTATAGATTTTTTAACACTCTCTTGAACTTGTTCTCTATCACATTACATGGGATTTTGAAATTTATATTTCTATTCCATGTCAATTTTTACACTAGAAACCTATATTCTCATATGTGTGAACCCAGTTAATGAGTAACTTTGGGTAACCATTATTTTTCTTATAATTTTTATTCAAAATAATCATTTTTAATGTTTTTGTGATGTGGGTTTATATGAAAGAAACATTTAAGTATTAAACCATAGATAAAATAGATGAATTTAAAGGGTGAAATCCATTTTATTTGGGGTAGAATGTAACACCCCAAGATTTATTGAATGTATTTTTTTTCAAATTAATATAATTTTTGATATTTTCATTTCATGTAGCACTGAATATATATTTATTTATTATATAGAAGTAATTAGTTTGGATTATGATATGCAGAACACCACGAGAAGCTTACACTACATGCAACACTGACATTCCTTGCAATACATGTAACATTAATTTTCCTTGAAACAAAACTTTAATATTATAATTATTTAAATGAGATAGTTATAACCTATAAATTAAACCTATTAATATGAATTTTAATAATTTATATTTAAATTTTTTCACATTAATAATAATTTTTTTTATAAAATGTATATTTTTTTTGTAAAATTTTCATATGTTTGTCATCATAATCATTAAAATATTTATTAAGGAAGATAAAACTCCTGAAGAAATCGAACAAAACAAGAAGAAAATGTACCATAGGTTGTGTAAAATGGTGAAGGCCAAAGAAATCCCCACTAATAAGGTTAACCCCCTCAATATTCAAAGTGTTCACATTTTGTAAACATACTTGGTTAGAACCAAAGACCTCCTGAGAAGAAATGTGATATGCTACATGGTTTCCCTCATGCCATTAGATCATCACTTTAGTGATTCTAAGGATAAAAACCTTGTATTTTCTAACGATATAGATAATAAACCAGGGAGTTGGGATAAGGCCACTCAAGCAGTCATGAATAATTTTGGAGTGTGTTTTAATATCAGAAGAACGTATACCCTTTCATTGGATTAGTCTTATTCCCACAAATTGAGCCTCAGCCATGACCTAAAGACATGAACCATGTCCTAAGTGAGAGGAAAAGTCAAAATGACTGAGCCATGAGGGTCCCTAATAGACCCCACCTCTCAAGATTCAAATGCTAAAAGATCCATTTGTATTGATCTTAATGTCCATGGAAAGGGGGATTCCAACAAACCTATTGACCTCTGGCATTGTTGTTATTAGGATGGGTCCCATAAGACCGTGTATGCATCCCTAAAAGAGAGGTAACCACCTCCAGTAACTAATGATCTTGAAAAAAATCAATATGTAGTTTCTTCATCTGGATGTTGATATAATTACCTGTGGGCGGGACCCCATCGTGACTCACCTTGTTCCTGGCCTTCCAAATACACCAACACCCAACATGCAGGACAATGGTGCGGGACACCATCTCTATCCCCATGTCTCATGAATCATGAAACCACTTGTCTAGGAAAAGGATTTAATCCATGATGGGATTTCAAAGACTAGTAAACTACCAAAAAAATCTCCACACATCACATTCCCATTCACCAATAAGGAATGTGAGTTTTTATATTTCCACCTTACAGGCTTTGCAACATGGGTATTAAGACACATTCATAATCCCAAAACCATTGATATTATCATCTGTGGAGATTTCTTTACAAATTATCTTTGACATCTGTAAATTATATTTCAGGGGAATTATATTTGACGACAATATAACATTTCAAATTTCAGTTTTCTCTTGAATAACTTGGGTGTGACAGATGTACAGAGTGTTGAAACCCCTGATGTAGAGGGAGTGAACACACATCTATCTAAATTTGATGTCATCTCAATGAGGATGATGTGGGCCTACTTTTCCTTATGCAGATTAGATTTTAGGATGGTGGGGTAAGAAATGTCTTCCATAAAAGAAAGGGTAGGAGCAGGGCAACCTGGGATCCTAATCACCTCTCCAACCTAGTTGTGATGACAGATAAAGATATCACCCCTCTTAACGATCTGGTGTGAGTGTGGAAGATCCTTATAGATGAGACAAGAGATGACATACCAAATCATAACCAATTATTCTATCAATGTTCTTAGTAATGTTATATAGGTCCTGGAATTCCAAAATTACCATCACTAGTGTCCCATATAAGAGATCCAAGGGAAGTCCACCGAAAAATAAGTAATGTTTTACCAATCCAATTCACTTTATTTTCATCTTATACATAATATTCATAAGTTGTTTCCATTATAAATTAAAACTCTAGTATCAATTATATTCTGAGATGTTATTATGATAATTTAAAAAACATATTACACCTTCTACCCATCCTAGGAAAAAATAAATCACCACGCATGCGTATGTACGACTTACTATCTCCACGTCATGAGGTAATATATTTTTCTTCACTAACTTATTTTGATGGGTATAATGATAGATATAATGGATATAAATAATAAATATCACGTGATATTAATTATTTGAAATTAATATAATATCTATTTACTCACCCTTTACCATTGTGATAATAATATCGTCGCTCGTGCGTATATACGGCCAATCGTCTCCAAGATGTGATGAGATTCATCTTTTATGCTAACCATTTCAAGAATGATAATAAAAAATTTATATAATCAATATATATGAAATATTTTAAATAATAAATATAATAGAATAATATATATACATTTCATTTACCATATTCCATTCAGTAAGAAAAGAAAACAAAAACAATGTCCATCTGTACGTACGGATTACCGTCCCCATGAACTGTGTATTCCATTTCAAATATATATATATTTATATAACATATATATATGATATAGAAATTATATTTTACATTTTGGAACTATTTAAATGATTATATAAGTTATAGGATCCTGAATAATAAGTCAAAACACATACGATAAATGAAGCGGTTTTACCCGAAATGTTGCTTTAACTTGAAATTGATAATAAATGGTTCAAATAAAGTCATAAATTAATCATATATGATGTAATGAATATTATTATGATTCTATTATATATTAATAATATGTTTAAAAACACTTTACATGAGTTTTGAACATGTATGGAGGGAATCAGACCTAAGGTATGAGATTTTTGTCTCTACATTAAATTTGTGAGACATATGCCTCACACACTAGTGGTTTCTTCTATGTGGTGTATATACTACCCATGAATGTATTTAATTTTCCTATACACATCATATAAATTAATTTTATGAGTCTTAACCATAAAAATTACTATATTTTTATATCTATATAATTTTCTTTCGTTCATGTGGAATATACTTCTATTGATTATAAATTTTTATGGGATAATTTCACAATCTCATTATTATCCAAGATTTTTATAAATAAGTTTTTATTAAGGATTATTTATCAACCATATCCATATTTCTTAAATATGCATTCCAACATATTTTTTATATTCTTATATGATTTTTAAAAGTCAATTTGACCTATTGGTTACTTTTTATGTAAAGACCTAAAAATTTCAAGGGGAATGTTTTCTTAATTTTCTTTGGGATTTGAAAAGAATGCAGTTTTTGACAGAACCTGATTCTGAGGCCTGATGTTACTGGAATCATTTTCCGAAGTATATATCAGGTACGTTCAGTGAACGAATGAGCATGTTTATCTAACTTTTTAACCGGTGCTCGGAATCGAAATTCGAGGACACCGATGGAATCACAGCGCCGATAATTGCTTAGAAACACCTTTTCCTGAGTTGCGTTTGCTCGGTTGTGTTTTTTTTATACTTTCGGTTATCTAAATGAATAATATAAAATGGGGAAACCAATTTATTTTAATTAAGTTGTTTAACCTAAGCTAAGTGGTTGAAGTAGGATCCACTATATCCTACTCCTCTATGTAGGATATTTTTGGGGTGGGGCCCACACGAGCCCCACCTTTTCAACTTCCACGAAACTGCCAACCTTTAATTAGGTAACGCACCCACACCCCCTAATTAAATGTAAGTCAACTGTTGCATTTAAACTGAATAATAAACGCCTCATTAATTGGGCAGTTTAAACTTCTCAATTAATTCAATTAATTGATTGATTCAAATTTTGAATTTCTAGTGTTCGGCTTGTGTGTAAATAAAAGAAGACAAGTCTTATTTTATTAGAGGGGTTCTGTTGTGCGAGAGGGCTTGGGAGAAATCACTCAAAGCCTTGAAGAATTCCTTCCTTGATGAATAACGTGAAGAACGCGAAGAACGCCGACCTCTGACGAAGGTCGACAAGAACACCAGATTCTCGGAGATCGACGTCACGACACCGAAAAATCGTTTCTACGCGACCCGATGATCCCCCTTCTGCGACGCCTTCTTCCGCGATGTGCAATTCCGTGATGATCCATCGTTCAATCTTTTCTTCAAGGTATGGGATTATTTATTTATTTTTCGTGATTAATTTCATTGCTGGTTATCATCGTTATTTGAGCCGTCTGATATCGCAATAACGAGAGGAGGTCGGACCACACCAACACGGCCGACCCTCCTCCCCCCTTGATTGTTGATTCGTTTGCAGCACGAACAAGGCAGCGTGGTGCTGATGCACCGCGCAGAAAAAATAATAATGATTTGGTGAAGAAGTACGATGCCATCACGCCGAGCCGTTGAAGTCGAACAAGCCACGGCGCCGTCATGACACGCCGGTGGGACCAAGGCCATGACCTTTGGCCGCGGAGGAGCAAGAAGTGGCGGCCAGCTTTTGGCCGCCGGTGCTGGAGCAGGAGAGCGGGAACCCCATCGGTCCCGCGGTGGCAAAAATCGTCCGACTGGACCGGGCCGACCGGCTTCCTAGAACGGATGGGGAAAGTAACCCCCGGCTGGCTAGGAGGAGCGGTCCCCCTCATGGGGGCCGCAGTTTCACATAGGGGGGGGGGGGGCATCGCGCCCCCCACACACTTCCGCTCGGATGTTATGGCCGAGCCGCCTGGCCACAAAGGCCATGCTGATCAAGCTAGGCCGCTCCGGGCCGCACCGGCAGGGCCAGGCCGCACCCCCTCGGGACGGGTCGTGCCCTAAAGGGCCGGTCCCGAACCAGGGTTGGTTCGTCCTAGTTCAGCCTGACCCAGGGGGTATCGGGCCGGGTCGGACTGGGCCCGAACCCCCTTTTTCACGGACCTCTTTCGGTTTTTGCCCATAATTTGGGCTGCAGACCTCCGATCGACGCAATTTCAACTGCGATGCGATCCTTGGATCCAGACCGTCATTTCTGTATATTACACACAAGGTTTTAGCGAACTTTGGGTTTAATCGGGTGGGTTCGAACACGAAACCAATCGGGCCCTCGGAGTTGAAACACTTATAACATGAACTTCGGACGTCTGATTGACGTGCCGTCGACCTTGTTTAATTCCTATTGATGAGACGGAACTTTTGGCATACTTAACCAGAGGTTTGGACGCAGTTGGATAATGGCCAGGTTGGATTGTACCCGAAATCCAATCGGGCCCCTCGAACGGAAAAGATGATAACTTTCAGAACGGACGTCCGTTTGACGAACCGTCTGCTGCGTTATTGATCACGTTGAGAAACTGTCCCTATGAGTATAACCTATGAGTGTTCGGGGTACAGTTGAGATATGGCCGGTTTGGTTCGCACACGAAACCAACCGGGCCCCTAGGACGAAAATGCTAATAACTCACAGATCGGGTGTCCGATTGCCGAGCTGTCTATTGCGTTGAGACCTCTATGACAAGGCGGTACTTTGAGATACTTAATTATGTAAATTTGTGATACTTGAAGTACCAACCTATAGCTCGTGGAGTGGACCCTCCCGGAGATGAGTGTACGGAGTACAGAGACCATGTAGCTGGCTGAGACCTGATGACTGCTTGTCCGATTCGATTCGGAGTGACTTGCATAGTCTAGTGGGGAGCACTACATTGTGACGTGGCAGAACCATGGCGGAGGAGCACAACTGTGTGAGGTGGAAGACCCTCGGTACTCAACAGGAGGAGTACCTCTATAGGCTATGAGGGGGAGCACTATTATGTGAGGTGGCAGACCCATGGCAGAGGAGCACTACTGTGTGAGGTGGCAGACCCGCAGTACTCGACAGGAGAAGAACCTAAGCAGTCTTAGGTATGTGATGAGTACATTAGAGTCGTGACAGATCTCTGTACTCTCTAGAGACAGAGCTCTTCAGCAGTTACAGTTTCGAAAATGAAAATCCTGGTTGGGCTGAATCTATGACTGTTGTGTTTACCCCATGATTGTGATGGGTCACATGATAACTTAGGTATATGTATGGGCATTTACCTGGGTAGTGGTTATCCGTTTATTTATTAATCATTGTGTTTCTTCATTATTGACATGGGTTACTTGATAACTTAAGTAAATTTATGGGCATATACCTAAGTATTGGTTATCTTTTGAGATCCTCTTTGTGGTTATCGTTGTTGGATTTAATGATACCTTGAGGGTCTCGGGGTCCCTACTAAGTATCGTTACACTCACCCTGCACGGGCTATGCCTGCACAATGTTGTGTTGGTTGCAGATGACGGGAAGCGCTGACAGAGGCCGAGTGTTCGAGGACTGGATGGTACCCGGAGGTGGATCTCACGAGGAGTCAGTATCCGGAGGTGGACTTCACGACGTGAAGAGACTCGGAGGAGGTTGACGGGCGAGAGCATTATAGAGGCTATCTGTACCTACCCTTCAGGTAGGATCCGTGGTGGATGATCCAGGAGCTATGCTATCTGTAACTACCCTTAAGTTGGGATCCGAGGAGGACGACTCATGAGCTACTTCCATTCTTCCATCTGTTTGTCTTTTTCTATTGTACTTTCGTTCAGTTGTAGTTGTACTTTCAGTTGGGTTTGTATTCTGGCACACTTACTTTTCAGCACATTCTTTTGTACTTAGTGTATTACTTACGCATGTACTCTGTGGTGTTTTGTTTACTTTTATAAAGGTAATTCCTTCCCAGTTAACGGGATTTATGCCTTCTGTGCTAGTCGCCAGCTCCTGGCCAATGGAAGGCGGGCTTGGGGTAGTCACGGCATGGGCCCCAAGGACGGGTCGTGACATTTTAATAAACGGTTTGAATGGAACATGTTTTCATTTTTGATAAGAGGTAATTTTGTTCTTATCTAACAAAAGTAGGAGAGGAATGTTTTATTTAAAAAAATAATACATGAATAGGTTTTTATGTTATCATTAGGTGTTATTTCTATGAATATTCCATTACATGATTACAATTTGATTTCCCAAGAAATTATTTTATTTTAAAATTGTGTCTCATTTAAAAAAAAATACTTCTTTGAAGAAGAAATTATATTTTCCTCCAAAATAAATTTCAAGAGTTCTATAAAAATTATTTTCCATATAAGGTGGAATTATTTAATAGGGTTATGCCTCATGTATATTACCCCTATTATTACTATGGTTTAATTATGTTTATGATGGAATGTTAATTATGAAATTGTTTTGTTTTACATGGATTATTCTATGATGGAATGATGTTTAAGAAATCCATTTTATTACTTGGGTTATGATATGTTGATTGATTTGTGTTTTCATAGAAAAAGTAAGAATTATTTCATTATGATATAGGTGGGACCTATATCTCCCTCCAATGTAGTGGGTAAAGATTGATATCTCATTAGATAGACATGATAGACCATTTCCTCTAAGATTGTCTTGGGAGTGAACCTTGAATACCAAATATAGTTATGGGAGTGAACCATGACTACTAGGATGGTTATGGTAGTGAACCATGGCTACCAAGATAGTATGGTATGTAAACCCATACTACCATGATGGCCTTTATAGCGATGTCTTGACTACTATGTAAATCATTATAATATGATTATGTGTCTTCTACAATTCAATTTTTATTACAATGTTGTGAGTACATGGCTTGGGATTATATTTTATTTAATTATGATTCATGTCTTTGAAACTACCTATATTTATTCCATGATTAATGTTAATGATCTTTGATACACAGTGTATTATATTCAATTTCTCATGATAATGCTCTCATAACCTCATTTTTTTGATTATTTTTTCGTGAATCTATTATTTACCCCTATTAAGCATCTTTGATCACACATTTTATTTAATTTAATTTCCCTAGGTTTTCAAGATATTATTTAGTTAAGGTTGATAAATTGGAAGATAATTACAATATATGTTGAAGATATTTCACTAAATTAATATAATGTGTTCCATGTTTTCAATGGAATTAAACTAATATGTTATTTGAGCATGTATTTGTGTAATTTATTAGTAATTCCGTAAAAGTTGTATAATGTATATGTACGTCATGAATTGGTCATTAGATAAATCGTTTGTCATGAAGGACTCAATAGAATATTATTACCTCCTTTTCTATTTATTATGTCCTGCATGATTCATCGCTTGAATATGTTCTGTGAGCAAGGAAACAATATTTTTCATTACAGCTCCAATAACATTCTATTTCTCAATAGAAAAAGAGTTATATTTCCCATCACATTCATCATTAAAAAAATTCCTTTGAATTCCATCTGTTGACTAAAACCAAGAAGCATAGTATGAGAAACACTAATCATAATAAAAAAACCACATAATCATGAGAAATTAATTTTGAAATTTCAATTTGGGACACTGTAGGTTTTATCCATAGTTTTTAATGATCATTACCAAAATACTAAGATTTTGAAATATACATAGAATAATCCATGGTGTTATTACTAAGGTTTTCTCATCTATGATTACCTATGTCAACTAAAAATTTTTCTTTAATACCCACTGTAATGACCCATAAATTTCATACAAAGATATTACTTTTAAATAGGAGAATATTTATTACAAAACATAACAAAAACACACTAGCACTGTGTTGGTTTGGTGTCATTAAAAACTAGGAAACATAAAAAACTAGTTTATAAAACAACTATATCATCTCCCTCTTATTCATTTATATATAAGACCATTATTGAAACAACTTACCTAATAACATTATTCATATACAAGGGAAAAGAGACATGATAAAGGGTGAGATCATATGCACAATTAGGTTAAACAAGGGAGATATCCAATATATAATAATCATAATACATAATATCATTAACATAAAACTTGAAAATTAAATCATTCATATCAAAGATAATGATATTATATCAAGGGATAGATCATTTAACCTCATAAAAAAATATATTCTCTAATAGAATAAAAAAAGACTCCTATTTTGTGGCATATTCATAAGCATATAAAATCATTTCCATGTTTTTCAAGGCTCTTTTTCCAAACCATCATAGTGGAAAAAATCTTTTACTGAACTGTTTTCACATTTTGTTCTATCCTTATGTTACTGAAAAAGGTTTAATACCCATTATAGCACTGTATTATTAAACAGATATCATTTCCCCATCCATTAATGTCTATGATGAAATTAAAATCCTAAGCCAATGCATTGGATGAAGATATATTTTCCACACATCACATAATTAACACCATATATATGTGTTTCAAAAGAAAATAAATCATTCATCATATTTGAACCCATGAAAATATATGGGTTTTCTAAACATAATTGAATGGTAACATAACCCATGAAAAGAAATGGGCTTCAAAAATATCATTATATATTAAACATAATGAGAGAATCTAAATAATTGGTATATCATCATTGAAAAATAACCCCCTAAAAACATATGTAACATCAAATAATGTTATCTTATATGGAAAATAATTTTTATATATCATTTGAAAATAATTCTTGATGAAAATATACTTTCTTCTTTGAGAACAATTTATTTTCAGGAAATGCTGTGGAAATTTAAAAGAAAACATTCTTTTCGAAATTAACATTATAAACTTGTAAGGGAATATTCATGTCATTAGGGTGTGATGGAAGTGTAAAAGTCCATTCATTCTATATATGATACAAAAAACATTCTCCTCATACATTTTATGAATATTTCCAATAGTACCTCATTATGAAAACAACAAAATATATCTTTAATATAATTTAGTAAAAATTCATACATGGGTAAAAATTATTTGAAATTTTTTATAAGAATAGTTTAAATATTATAGAGAAATATATTAACCAATATAGAGATGAATGAGAATTGTTCCCCAGTGAATATTTACATATAAAGAATACAGGAAAACAAATAGTTTGTGAAATTAACAATTACCATAGGTATGATTTCATTAATATGTATGTTAAATAACTATATAATCTATTAAGTAATGTTATTAACTTATTCTAGAAATATAATAATATTTACGATATCATATAAGATCCAATTATCACTTTTTTGTTAATAACATTTTAGTATTACTCTTCTTTCATGTGTTAATTGCTTTCTTTTCTTATACAAGTTTTGTAATATAATTCAAAGTTCATTCATATAAAATATATTTAATTAATTTAATGAAAAATATTAAGATAATAAATATAATATTTTTATTTATAGAATTTTATATAATAATTATTTAATTGTTATCATGGAGAATGAATCACATCGCTTTGTGGAGAAGGTATGTCGTACATACGCACGAGCAATGATATCATTCCATGCCCTCTGAAATGCTAGAGAAATAGATTGTGTATATATTTTTACATAATAAATATCATGTTATAAAAATTAAATATATATATATTCATTATTTTTATCATTATAACCATCCAAGTAATGTGTTGATGAAAAACCTATCATACCACGACATTGAGGTGATATGTCGTACGTATGTATACATGGTGATTTCATTTTTTTGTTGGATGGATAAAAAGTGAAATAAAGTTGAACTAAAATAATAAAATAATCATTTATTATTAGATATACTTGATTTATTACTTTATAATTGAAATAGCACATGATGAGTATGTAGAAGAATAAATACACTTGAGAGAGTCGGTAAATAGGGTTACCTATTTTTTTGTGAGCTCCCTCTAGAACTTATCTTAGGGAAAATAGTTTTTGTATTTTGAGAATAAAACAACCCCTATAATGTAGGTAGTTAATGTGAGAATGAAAAGAGTCATGGGATGGATGATATTTAACGCCCAATTTTATGTGAAAAAATGAGGGAGGATCTGCCCTTTTATAATTGAGGTGAGGGGAACTTTTGGAATTTCAAAACATATTAATTTATAATAAATTCAATCCCAATAAAATTACCTCATATATAACATGGATTCACATATAATATGATATAATTTCTTTATATCATCAGCCAATATAATTTTGATAAGTTTTTTTATTGTTTAAAACCTTATCATTTTGATTAACCCTTAGTTAACACATTTTAATTTAATCTAAGGTAATAAAATATCAATATTAAAAGAGTGTATTATTTTATTTGACATAAATTAGATCATAAATTAATAATTATGACCATATTAAACCATATCATAATTATTTTCTATTTTAAAAAATGTTCTATGTTTTTTAAATAATTCAATAAAACATTATTTTGATAAAATATAAATAATGTTAATTTTTAAAGTATCCAATTTATTGATTTTTAAAAATATAATGGGAACATTTTAACTTCGAAAAAAATATTATATTTTCTCCCTAGGATATCAATGCCATATAAAAAATCATTTATCATAATAATCATATAAAATTATATTTATTTTAATATATTTATTATAATTTATTTGATATCTCCATTAATTAAATAATTAATACATCATCAATGTATAATAATTTAAGGTAATTATATATTTTCTAAAAATTAAATAAAATATACCATGATAAATGAAAAAATTTATTTCAAATAATTACTTATAGTCAAATCTATCTTTCTTGTAAACTTATATTAGAAATTAAAAAATTATAAAAAATATGATTAAAAAATATTAATCTTTTAATAAAATAAAATATAAAAAATTTCATACTACAATAAAATTTCAATATAAATGATATAATTTCTATTCAAGAATTTTTTTTTGAAAAAAAACTCATCCAATTAAATTAGTACAAGTTCCAGGGAAAATATATAATATTAATTTTACCCTTAATTACCAGATTTACCTTTTATCATATTAATTAAAATTTACTAAAGTTACTATTCATAATGTCTAAAAATAAAAGAAAATTGTGTACATAATTTGGACATACTAATTAAAAATAATTAATCTATTTTTCAATATTCATAAAATAAAAGATTCTGTAATTAATTTAAAATTATTCCAGTTGATGGGGGTGAGAAAACATGTTATAAAAGTTAGCACATGCAAATGATTGTATAATTTTTATATCTAAATTCAATGTGTAATTGATAAAAATAAACTAAATTAGATTAATTGAAAATAAAATTGATCTAATTATAATTTAAAACCAACCAAATATATATGTCAACACATAAATAGTTTTTATGAAAAAAGTTTTTTTCAATTAAAATTTAGTATTTTTTGATTATTTATCAAAACGTGAAACTTATCCGAAAAATAACAAAAAATAAACCATAGTAAATTTTTTTATTCGACATTAAAGGAATAATTTTATTTTGTAAAATATAATATATAAATGTGAATTTTTTTTAAATAGGTTAACCATTAAATGGCAGTAATAGTTGTTTTTGAAAAATAATTGTTTTTATGTGTAAAATTGTTTTTTTCATATCGTATGACAATAATATATATTTTATACATGTCATAAATATTTTATTAAATATATAAAATATATATTTCATTAATATCATTAACTAATTTTAATTAATTGAATATACTAAGACAAAAAACCTTGGGGAAAATAAGATGATAATTTTTCCTTTACAATCAATCAGATTATTTTTCTATTTATAATTAACCAATGATTTCAAAATATATTTTCATAAGTTAGTTATTCATATTTATTTTTGAAAATTTAATTTATAGGTTATATTGGTCATTTTATACTATGTCGTGGTTCTTCTAAACTCATGATTGTGTGTTATGCAGGCTATTGATGAATGAAAATTATTTAAAGAGGAATATTTAATAAATATCACAATGATACAGATATAAAATTGAAAATTATTTTTAAAATCCCATATAAAAAAAATTATGAGTTAGTGTCATATTTTTATTTTATTGTAGAATGTTAATTTTTTAAATTATTTACACTTTTTTTCAATATCAATCATTGCTCATTTTTACTTTCAATGTAATAATTAATGGAATATAGAATTAAGTGAAATGGTACCTCCATACCTGAAGATTCATTATATTTATTTATTATAAATGGAAGAGAGAAAAAATTAAAAGGTTATATATTAGTGTTAATTTCTATATTAGTATTGATAATAAGACAAGTGGGATATTGTTAAACCCATTTGGTATTGTTTTTTATTTATTATCAATAATAATGATATCAAAATTAGTAAATAAGAGAATCTTTAAAGGATTTTAATGTACCCAATTAAGTGTGATGTGAAGGGGGAATTAAGTATCCAGGAATGATTTCATTATATGTTTATTCCTGAATTTTGTATGAGGATTGAAGAAATCCCCTAGTTCTTGAAAGTGAGACGATACCTTTGATGATATTCTTCGATAACTATTCATATATAGAAAATTATATTAGTTGTGGATAATATTTATTGTTGAATATTTTTTAACCAAATATAAGAAATTTTAGATGAAGGGATGATGAATCACATTGATGTTCAATGTACATAATGAGTTTACTTATACTTAAATATTTCGAGGATGTTGAGTTCCATGGAAAACTGATATTTTTGTGATATTATTACTATATAAAAAGCTAAAAGGAAGAAAAATATATTGAATAAGATCCATCCCTATGAATACCATGTATAAAGGCTATAACGTAAATTAACATGTACAAGGATAATGTTTGAGGATTAACAGACGTAATAGAGGAAATAAATGATACATTGAAATACTATATGAATTACATATATACGACCACATATTTGGAATTATAATTCTGGTTATTTGAATTTATTTAAAACTTTTACAATATCATTTGAAGAGGCAGATTTTGAGAAAAAGTTTGGAAAAGGATAGGGAAATTCAATTTCATATATTTTTTCAAAATGGAAAATTGAGGAATATGTAAAGAATGATATATAAGGGTTATCTAGTCCATTCATAACAATAATAAATAAGTAATGGGTTTCCTTATCTTACTCATACCTAATAGTACTTGTGTGTTATATGTAAGATAAATTCCTAGAGCTCTCATGGAATATGATTATAAACTAGGATTAAATGGGGAAATGATAAAATATCAAGATAAATATAAAAAAATGTAAAATGTAGTTTTGGAAAATACATACATCTTTTGAGAGGAAAAATGATTTACTATTTTTAAGAGAAAAATACATAGTGAAATTAAGGGATATAGAAACCGTAGATTGAGGGGAGATAATCTAGAAATATGGTAAAAGAGTAACCCACATTTAGGTACTACCAATATGTATAGTAAGTACAGTTTACTACATTAGTCATGGTAGATCATTCCACGATAATATAGTAATGTTACCACCAATTTCAAAATGAATAAATTACCACTTTTTATTTCTAAAGACATCATTTTTATGGTACCACTCCCCCTAAAAACCATAAAAATATCACCATGGTGGGTTGACCACAAAATTTTTGTTCTGTTATAAGCTATGGGTCACTATCAATTGTCCGAAAATCCATCCAATGGATCGGGCTACCCTATTCCAACATTAAACAATATGGATATTAATCCATAAAATGAAAATCCTTCTATTGTTATACCTTTAAAATAATAATTAATATAGTATACTCTAATTTAGATTCAAATGGAAACTTTCCCATAAAAGAGTCAATTTAAAGCTAATGATTCATATAATATAGGCTATTTTCCATTCTATAATCGCAAAATGTTCTTATATATTATACCATCATCCCCTATTCATCAACAATGTCCCACTTAAATACAATAATGACTCATCATCTCCAACAAAATCCATATCATTAATATCTCATCAAGATTATCAGTTCTATGAATAAACAACAACTTAATGACACTATCCATTATTAATCCTCTGAAACAATATTTATTCAATTGAATTTTATTTATCCAATAATGAAACTCTGGCTTCTTTTCATGATATATAACACTCTGACTATCATTGTGTAAAACAATTTACCCTCTATTCCTATCCATATCCCTTAATATGTTCTTTTTTCCATGTTATACCCTTAGCATATTTTTTTAATATAATTTGTTTTTTCATCTACAGTGGATAGTTCCCCCACCATTTGTAATAGATATATCTTTATTACATCAGTTCCACCAAAAGTCGAAACATAACAAATAAAACTTCCTCTATCAACATCACCTCCAAATTCATCATCCACATAACATTTTAATGAAATTTATTTCTCAAATCGCAAAGAGACTTCCTTACTTCTCTTAAAATACATTATTATCCACATCACATCTTCACAATGTTTCTTTTTATGGTGAAGCATGTACCTACTATAAACTCTCACTATATAAGAAAATAAAGGACACACACTAACGATATCATACGGTAATATAATTACCAATGATATATAAGGAATCTTTTCCATTTATTTAAATCTATCATCTATCTTTGGTTCTTTTTCATTTGAAAATTACAAATGGCTATCCAAGGGAATACAAATTTAATTTAATTTTATTAATTAAAATATTAATAAAACCATCCAATATAGATAGACCATGATAACATCAATTTCTTAGCAGTGTTTTCTCTCTTGATTATAATACAAAAAATCATTCTAGCATCTCCCTGATCATCCAGCTTGAACTTATTATATAGATTCCCTTTTAGCCAATATATAATCAATATACATGAACTAATAATGATTATTTCCAAAAAAATGATAAGTTGTATAATGTATTCATCGTCAAAAGAATAAATATACAATTATTGATATATGTCAGTCTATTTTTATGATTTTTTTCTCATCAATTAATCAATCTTTTTATTACAGTAAATAGGTTTTTTCTCCAACCCACATAAGTTAATCTAGAGTTCGAACATCACTCCTTCCTTTCACAACTCCACATATAAATTTAATTTATCTAAAAAAAATTCATCCTCTAAATATACATGAAAGAGTTACATCTTCACATAAATATTGAAAATATGTGGATCTTATGATCCAAGAATAACTACTACACATATTTCTTTTATAGTGTTATAATAAAGATTTTTTAGTGAAAAAAATCATTGAAATTAGGAGTGCCCTTAAAAGCCATAGGACTTTATCATTTGTAGAGAATATCGGATAAAGGGATATATAATAGATACATTATATAAAACTGATAAAGTGATCCATTATCTATACATTTTACATTGATGGTAAATGATATCTTTATTATTTCTTTTTCTAGCGCTGATAGAGGGTCTTTTTATCTGTTTTATTACTATCACTGATAAAGGGTAATGATACTACAATGTACTAATAAATTTACATCACAATAGAGTAATAAATTCAAACATATAATATAGCTATAGAATAAAAAAAATTAATTGAAATAAAATTTACAACCTTAATACAAGAAATAACACTAAATTTTATACATTTAAAATATTGGTTTGTACACTTACATGAGTATGTACAATTAATCTTAGAAATTAAAAAAATTAATTTTACTTTATCATTTGCCTCAACCCTTAGTCATGTTACTAGTCTATGAAAAAGCCGCCCCAAATTGGGAAAAATAAGTAACCAGTGTAAGAAAAAAATTCTTATATTAATAATACTATAGAGAAATAAATTTAATACAATGTGTTAATTTTAAAATAAATATATATGCATTAATTGATACTAGGAACATTATTTATTAGATTCAGTTAAATTTTATTTTAACATATAACACCATTTGTTATTGTTCTTGAATTTATGTATTATTTAATTGTATTGCATTGATTGTGATAGAAAACTCACTATAGATTTCATCCAATAGAAGAGCACATTCTTTTTGATAATAACACTTCAATAATTACACCGTTTTGTATTCATCTTAATGAATTCTCTAGGATAAAATTAACTATATGAGTATGAGATAAAATAATAAATAAATAAATAATTAATGTGAGATAAAATAATGATAAAGAAGTTTGATATTTTTATGCTCAATTTTTCATATGTTGGGAAGATTTTAAACTCAAATGAAACTTATATATTGAAAATATGCACATCAAGTCATTCTGACCACATCATGTATCAGATTTATGTACAATCAATTTATACACATAAAAAATGAAATATGGACCATTTTCCAAATGGTTGAATGAAATCTAGGAACATTTTTTTATTTTTTTTCATGTTATGTTTGTTTTAAACTGAAATAAAATATTTATATTGAAAGCACAGACATGGAGTCCTAATGGACACCTCATGTTTTTTATTTATTTTTGGTCGATGATTACTTGTGAATAATAAATTTGCATAAATTCTTCTATTATTTGAAAATAATCCAATCTCATTTTATTAGTTTTGGATATATGATGTGTATTTTAAACTAAAATGACACTTTGGTTATAAAAACAAGAACATATAGTCATTTTGACTATATTATTTTTAAATTATATTTGAGGTAAAATCCAACACATCAAGAATGAATAATGGATCATTAGAATAATTCTCGAAAACAATATTACATCATTTTCTCTGTTTTGTGATGTGACATGTTTTTAAAAATAAACTTTTTATTTTTTATTGAAAAAAATCTCTTCAATTAATAAAAACCACATCCAGTGTTGAATTAATGTGCAATTTATTATTACATTTCATAAAATATTTATCGATATTTTTCAAAATTATTTATAACAATATGAGCTCTTTTTATTCGTTTTGGTGGCGTGAAACAAGTTTTAAACTAAAATGTAACTTTTTTTAAAAAAAAACATACTTAAATCCATAGTGAAAGAAGTAGGTGTTGGAATGAAATGCAGACTATTCGTATATATCAGATATTAATTATGGATCATTTTTCTAATGTTTGAAATCAACGTGAGCTCATTTTATTTGTTTTGTTAATGTGAGGTGTTTTAATATGAAATGAAACCTATATTAGAAAAAACATACATCGTGTAATACCATCCACATAATTTGTTTAATTTTTTTGTGATAAATTATTAAACATGAAAAATGAATTATGTGTTTTTTTAGTACATGAATAAAAAATACATGTTTATTTTATTAATTTTGGTTATGTGACACTTGTCTTATACTAAAAGTTCACTTTTATATTGAAAAAACACAATACAAGTCATATCGACCACTTGGGGTGTCATATTGACATATGGTCTGTTTCTGCAAGTCAAAAATTAATTATAATTAGTTTTCTAAAAATTTGAAGAAAAATAAAACTTGTTTTCTTGGTTTTGGATATGTTACACATGTTTTAAAAAAATACCCTTTTATTTTGAAAACATGTATTTCGAGTAATATCACCCAAAATGACTGTCACATTGGTGTGTGTTAAATGTCTACATTAGAAAAATGATTTATGTATTTTTTTTTTAATTTTTAAAAATAATATAATATTGTTTTCTCTATTATTCATTGTGATGTTCATTTTAAACTATAATGGATCTTTAATACTAAATGAATGTACTTGTAGTCTTACTAACCTTGTAGGGTGTCCGATTGATGGGTGCCCAAATCCTACATATCGCTAATGAATTATGGATCATTGTTGTATTATAAAAAAAATTGATATAGTTTTATTAGTTATGGCTATGTGATACACGTTTCATATTAAAATTTCACTTTTTTTAATCACACAATTCGAGTCATACTAACCACATTTTGTGTTAAATTGATGTGTAGTCAATTACGACATGTAAAAAATGTCTAATATATCATTGTACTAAATTATCAAAAAAATATGAATTTTTTTCTTAGTTTAGTGAATTGGAGGTTTTATTTTAACTAATTTACATACTTAAAAAACAAGTATCAGATAAAAATGATAATAAAATTAATGAAAAAAGTAGATAAAATGGTGAGAAATATAGAAAATAAGTAGTAGGAAGCCACCTCTTAATGATGTTTTTTTACATTCTAACCCAATGATTTCCTCCCATTCATTTATAATCAAATTGAATTCCTCCATTATTATTACCCATTAGAAACAATTCAAAAATAATATATACGAAGTATGATACTAGTGATACACATCCCAAGTGTATCTCTATGTTTATAACGATTAATAGATCCCAAATATAATAGTTAGTCACCTAAATTTTAGGTTGAAAAATATTCTCACACCATCTACTCTTCCCACTCATCTATAATAAAATTTAATTCTTCTTCTAAGTATATAGATTATTGGAAATAAAAGTAGTGCTGAGAAAATATTGAAAAACAAATGATAAACAAAATATTCTAATAGAAATTTTAATTACCTTGGAAAATAACTATTCAAGGATCGTAGTATTTTGATTATATATGAAATTATTCAAAAAACTTCAATGATAATATTAACATTAAATGTCATTATCTTTCTTCAAACACTGTAAAAAAATTAAACGGGATAATTAAATTTTCTTGAAACCTGTTTTTACATTTAAATAATTGTATATATACCTTAATCTGTTTACACTTTATGAAAAAAAGTCTTCGTATGTTTAGTGATCGAACTTATACAACGATTTATCCTATATTTATAGATCTTCTTATCTTAAAAATACTATTATTAAAAAAACTAAAAATAATAATTATTAATTTAACTGTAAAATATTAGTTTTATTTAATTAGAATATCACAATAAACGTCATGTGTGGTAGGTTTGTTTCATGTCAACGAATTATTTATAAATTAAAATATTTGAGGTATCCAAATAGAATTTGATCATCATCCAGTGTCTTATAACAAAAAAATTTAATGATAAAAATTTATAATATATTTTATTTGAATAAATTGTTTATTTTTACCCCTTTATTCTAGAAATCATGAATAGTATTTGAAATATTATTTTATTCTCCAATTCCTCACTTAGATCATCTTTTTTAATAATTTTATTTCACGTCCAAATAAATTTATTTTATAGCAATAATATAGGGAATAATGAATCCAAATTGTGCTTCTTAGAGTTTTCCATTTATATAGTATTAATATACATGCCTGTAAAAAATATGAATATTTTTTATATTTAATGAACATAGAAGATCAATTTCTAGATATTTGGATTATGGAAATGTGCCTCATTCATGTTTTCCCAACTAAGACTCCCATCTATTCAAACATAAGTATTTCAATTACACTCTCGAGACCAACCATTTTTGTAATGAAATTATAAAATATTTCTTCTGAATGTTGTTTTTAATACATATCTCAATATATTAATGAGGATTCATCACGATTTCTTAATGATAATATATTTTTTAGTAGAACTAGAGGGGAGAAGGTACTCTTGAAAGGTCCTTTTATTATCCATTTACTGGATTTTCTTGACATGTCCTTCCATTTCCCATTCATTTTATAACTCCACATTTTCTTACAACAGTTCAGACCTTTTCTCATCAGCAATTAAAATTTTTTCAATTAAAAAAAATTGTTATGTACATACCTCATGTATCTTTATAAGATTATACGTCCATGATATGAAATTTATAATAACATCATTGATCATTGTAATATCTGGATCATTGAGTGAAATATGAAACTCAACTCTTAGATCATGGGATACTTTAGTACCCACTTTCTTGTGATAGCTTGGGAGTTATTTTTTGTAAAATGTATCACCCATGAAATTTCACAACATACCCCTCATAAAAATGCGGTGCATGGGAATTGATCGATAGAAATAACATATAACATCACTAAGGATAAATTAATAATATAAAATTATCAAAAGGTGTTTGATTTACATTTAGGTGAAAGGGTAATGAAAAAAATGATTTCCCCTAGTGAGGTATGTGGTTGAGGTGAAAGACTAACCTGAATGATACTTGGTTCATTTGTCTTTTCAGGTGGTGATCGTTGATCGACTACCAGTTCACTTTAATCATGTCACATATATTGTTTATTAAAGAATATTAGTCCAAAATATGTTACAAATCATTTTTTGTTCCAAAAATACCTTCATCATATGATATGTATCATCTTAAGAATTTTTCAGTTGGATATTTATTGAGGTGACAATCTAAAAATGTACCACGCTGGTATTTTTTAAAATGTGTTTTCTAAAATTAATTTATTCATTTCAATATTTTTCACATCATGTAATTCTAAATATAGATCGTGTTATAGGAATTCAATAAAGTTATTGTTGTTTTATATTCCACACCATGTTAACATTTCACTACACACAATGCTTAGTATAACACCCTGACCCCAGTTACCATGAAGCAGTACATTATTACATAACACTGGCATGATCACAAAAGATCATGTCTTGAAAGACCGATTAGTTTAGTAGCCTTGGAATCACTAGATACATTCATAATGTTTACATTACATCATAATGTGAAAACTACAACAACATATTGTATCCATAGTCATATCCCCTTATATTATCCCTTCAGGTCATTCATAAAATACTTCTTCACATACTGTAAAAAATTAACCATTGAAAGCGGAGAGCTCATATTCTTAGTAAGGATAACAATATAGAGGAAACATTAATAAATAAGCATAAACATTTAAGGAAATGTATGACTAAAACAAAAAAAAATTAAACTTGAACTTCTGCATAATATAGAAAAAATATAATGAAATAATGCCATTTAATTATTCATATGGATATTCTACTAGTTTAATAATAACATGCAATATCAATAACCACTTTCATAATGATGGAATGCATAATTCCAGACTATAATAACCACATAGTTAAGGCCTCCTTCCAAGAATACAAATAAGATTTTTTCAAGGCATTGTGCCAAGACAGGAGCTTGTCTCATTAGACCTACCAATGCATCGAGGAGATATAGCGGGCTCCACCCGTCACTTATTAAGTATAATGCATTCCACATTTGAGCAGGTTTAAACATAACATAAACATTCGTATTAAAACTAAAATATGAAATGTCAATACATTCTCCATAAACAAAGAATAGTATAAAAATAACACATCCACAATCAGACATTTCTCAAAACCTTCAATATAATATGAAAGTTTTGTATCATAATAAATAAACTTCTAATGAGCTTAAAATCAATCAAAGGAGGATGACATAGATGAAATCAAAACAATTTGAGAGAAATATCTCTTTTTTTCAAATCATTTAAAAGTCAAATTATTATAAAGTAAAAAATTTCATCAAAAATATTCTTATAATCTTGTAAGGGAAGCTTTGACACTTTTATAAAGGTGGAAAATATCTGTATCTGCCATATAAGTTAAAAAAAGTCAATCTTACCTTAATTCTATCGAAAAGGAAAAAAATGGCCTTCTTTGAAAAATGACCGAAAGATTCCTTTATAAACTAATTATAAAAATTCAAAAAATGTATAAATGAATTTTACCCATAGTCTGTAAAATTTTATGAATGATTGGAAATACGTTTTAAGAAACATGGATGTGGATGATAAAAAGGTCTCAGTAGATAATTACATATAAACAACCTCGGATAATGAAGAGATTGTGAAATAAACCCTTACATTATAATTTTACTTGTTTGAGGGTAGGTTAACCTTCTGTATAATGGTGATATAATTTCTATTAAATTATACAAGAATCATATACCTTAATATGATATCATATATGATCTTTTAACATTTCTTTGTTAATAATATCTTAGTATTATTGTCGTTTCAGGTGTAAACTTACTCATTTTCTTTAATATGTTTTGTTACATAAGACATGTTTTTTATAGATAGGTTTTATAATATTAATATTCAGAATTCTATCAGGTCCTTAAACATTATTTTTAATCATAAAATAAGAATTACACTTGAATGGATACGATGGGAACTGAATCTCATCGCGTTCGTGGAGACGGTAGTCCGTACGTACGCACGAGCGACAATATCACTCTTTTGATATTATAATAATATATAATTGGATATTATACCATATTTAAAGAATAAATACCATTCTATATTTATTATTTACATGAATTAATCATCATTATTATACCCATCCTAATAATAAGTTTTTAATAACAATTACACCACGACGTGGAGACGTTAAGCCGTACGTACGCACGTATGGTGACATGTCATTCAAAGGATGGATAGAATAATGAATATTGTTGTACTATATTTATAATAACATAACAGTATATAGAAGGTACTGGAGTTATTATTTTAGAATTAGAATAACCAAGAAAGAATAAATTAAAGAAGAAAGGAACTTGAAAAAGATGGTGAAAACATTACCTCTTCTTCGGGTTCTTCCTTTTGATTTGATCAAAAGGGCTCCATAGGATGGATTTCAGATCAAAATGGGGACTCTAAGTTGAATTTAGGGAAGTTTAGAGAATAATTTTGCAGGGTTTGGCCGATCCAAAATGCATTGAACGTGTGAATCATGGAGAAGGGCGAGTTCTCTTTTAATAGAGGGGTTAGGGGCACCTTTGGAAAAGCTAGTAATATTATTTTATAATAAATTAAAATTCGGTTTCAAATTGCTCAATAGTGAATTATTTAATGGTTAAGGTGGGTAGGGGTATAAATCATTTCAACCGATATATTTTAGTTTGGTTTGGGTCACTATATTTACCTTATCATTTATATTTAACTCTAAGTTAAATAGTTTGACATTTACTATGTCTCTTTGTGTTTTTATATTATATAATTAATAAACATAATATATAACTCCAAGAAACCCCCAAGTGGTTCATTAATGATACTCCTATTATTATATATGTTCTTTGTCTGAACCATAGATTTTTATGTATAGAATATAAATTAATAATATAATATTTTTTTAAAAGACTCTTTTATGTCAACCTTTACACTATTGGGTTTTTTGTTTTTGATAATTTTATAACAGCGTTATTAATTCAAAAACAAATTATTTAACCAACCCTAATATGACATATTAACATATAAAATTAATGGAATTAATAAAAAGTCTCAAATAACATTTATTTGTATATTTATAATATCAATTATTTTAATATTTCATTAATTAGTTAATTACTGCATCACCATTATGTCATAAATAAATTAAATTATTTAACATCTAAAAATTATAAATAAATAACCATTATGTATTAAATACTTTTATCTGTTTAATGAATATTTATAATTAAATTTATCTTGTTTATAACTCTTTATTAAAAATGTTTTATTAATTAAACGTTTATTTTAACTATTTTATGTCATATTTTATTTTAATAATAATAAATGTCCTTATCTAATCCAAGTGGACCTAAATGATAATATTTTTTTCCTAAGTATGTTTTTGGTCGATATACACTTCTCCAATAAAATTAAAACATGTGTTAGGGTAATATTAGTATCATTTTTACCCTTAATTACCCTATTTACCTTTAACCGTTGTAAATAAAAGTAAACAGTAACTATTCACAAAAAATTATTTTTATCTTATTGAACAACATTTTACTACATGATATTAACCATGTCTTTCTGATTTTCTAAATTCCACTCACAGAAGTGGTTAAAATTTGTTTTATGTGAATTTCCAAATTCTCCTAGGTGGAGGGTAAAATACGATGAAAAGATCAATAAAATTTTTATATAAAAAATTATTTTTAACTAACACAAAGGAATTAAATTGAACTTATATTGGTATTATGTATCTATTTTGACCTAAAATAAATTTAAATAAAATAAAGAATTATTAAAATAAAAATTCTATTTTAAACTATAACTCAGGGTTTTTTCACGATTCATCAAAAATTGAATATTTTCAGAAAAATACTGAAAATTCACCCTAGGCTAATTTCGATATTCCGAATCCAAAAATGAAATACATTTTGAATGATAAAGTTTATAAAATTTCAAAAATTAGGTATTACTATTCATAACGGCTAGTTTTATTGGTTGCGGTGTGTGTTAGAACTCGAAGTTGCATACAACACACGCTACTATATTATTCAAAGAGAAGCATACTGTGGAAGATTGGGGTGTTACATTATCCCCTCCATCAAATAATTTCTTCCTAGAAATTTCTAGAATATTAATACATAAAATGACTCGGGTGGTTATTCATCATATGTACCTTGGGTTCCCACATTGCCTCTTCTATCGTATGGTTTCTCCATAGAAGTTTTACCAGATGAGTCGTCTGGTTTCTCAGCAGTTGTTCTCTTGTATCAAGAATCATGACAGGCTCTTCGCAATAAGATAGATTGGTTTGTAGTTCTAATTCCTCGTAAGTGAGGACATGCGTTGTGTCAGGCATGTATTTTCTGAACAGTGATACGTGGAACACATCGTGAACTTTGGAGATATTTGGCGGCATTTTCAAACGGTAAGCTACAACCCCAATTCGTTCTAGAATTTTGAAAGGTTCTATGTACCTGGAAATCAATTTACCCTTCTTACTGAAATGTATAACTCCCTTCAATGGAGATACCTTCAACAAAACATGATTTCCTACCAGAAATTACAAATCCTTCCTTTGGTTGTTAGCATAGCTCTTCTGCCTACTTTGAGCTGCGTTGATGTGATTTTGGATCACCTTTACCTTTTCCATCATTTCCTCCACTGGTTCTGGGCATACATGTTTTCTTTCACCAATGTCATCCCAATAGGTTGGTGTGTGACATCTATTTCCGTATAACGCTTCATATGGTGTCATATGAATACTTGAATGGATGCTATTGTTATAGGAAAATTACACTAAAGGTAAATATTGATCCCACATACCCTGAATGTCATGTGATCATGATCTCAAAATGTCTTCTAAGGTTTGAATTGTCCATTAGGGTTGTCCATCTGTTTGAGGGTGGTAGGTAGTGCTCAAATGAAGTTCGGTATCACGATATTTTGGAAGACTATTCCAGAATCATGATGTAAAATGGGGATCACAATCAGAAACAATCGATAGGGGTCCCTCATGAAGCTTCACAACTTCATTAATATATAGTCTTGCTAGACGTTCTAGTGGTAAATCTTCTCTTATAGTTAGAAAATATGCTAACTTGGTAAGAAAATAAATAATAACCCATATTGCATCATTCATTCTAGGAGACTTTGGTATCCCCATGAAAATGTACATCGTGATATTATCCCATTTCCACTCAGTTATGGGTAGAGGATGCAATACACCACCAGGATGTTGCCTTCCAGCTTTCACTTGTTGACAAACCATACATCTTGACACAAAATCAGAAATCTCTCTCTTCATGTTGTCCCACCAAAAATGTTCCTTCAATTCTCTAATAATTTTGGTGCTCCCATGGTGTATAGAGAAATTGGAACTATGATCACCATCCAACTATTCTCTTTTTAGATCAGGTATATTAGGAACACAAAGTCTCCTCCCAAATTTCAAAAGATCATCTTCATAAAAAAAATCACTCAATCTCCCATCATTCAAAGCTTTAATCTTCTTTTGAAACTCTTCATCATCGGTTTGAGAACTCTTTATCCTTTATAATAAAGATTTTTTGGAAACCACTTGAAAAAGCATTGATGTTTCACATTCCATGGTGATTCCCATATCCGTCTTTACTAAATCCATGAAAATAGGATCCCTTTCAACTCTCATATTGATCCAAACTCAATGATCTTTTCTTCTCAAAGCATATTCCACCTTATTTTCCTTCCTTGGGTGGTATTGTATCGTGAAATCATAATCCTTGCATATTTCAAGCCATCACCATTCCCTCATGTGGAGTTCTTTCTGTGACAAAATGTAATTCAAACTCTTGTGATCTGTATATATCTCACATTTTTACCATAGATATAATGTCTCCATATCTTCATAGAAATGATTATAGCAGCTATCTGAAGATCATGTTTAGGATATATTTTCTCATTAATTTTTCGCTGTCATGATGCATAGGCAGTAACCCTATCATTCTGCATAAGGACACAACCAAGTCTTTTCTTTTATACATCACTATAAATAACGAACACATCATTCCCCGATGATAGAGTCAATATAGGATTATTGATTAATCTTCTATTTAGTTCTATAAAACATTCATCACACTCTTCTATCCAAAAAAATAAACTCCTTTAAGTGTGAGATTTGTTAATGGGTTATCCAATCGTGAAAAATTCTAGACGAAACATCGATAATAACCTGCTAAACCAATAAAACCACATACCTTGTTTATAATCATAGGTGCTGGATATTCATGGATTGCTCTTGACTTAGATGGATCAACATTGATTCCATCCTTAGAAAAAATATTGACATGAAAAGAGATCTCCTGAAGCCATAATTCACACTTGCTAAACTTCATATATAATTCATGTCTTCTAAGAGTCTTTAGGATAATGCACAATTTATTTTCATGATCATCATAGATTTTGGAAGATACCAAGATTTCATCAATAAATACCACTATAAAGTCATCAAGATATTTCATAATAACTCTGTTCATTAGATCCAGGAATACAGAGGGTGCATTAGTCCATCCGAAATTCATTATTGTAAACTCGTAATGCATGTACGTGGTTTAAAATGATGTATTTAGAATGTCTTCCTTCTTCACACACAACTGATGGTATCCAGATCGAAGTTCAATCTTTGAAAAGTATTGTGATCCATGCAGTTGGTCAGATAAATCATCAATGTGAGGTAGGGGATACATGTTCTTTATTGTTATAGCATTGATCTCCCTATAGTCAATATACAAACTCATAGAACCATATTTCTTTTTAACAAAAAGAACAGGGGATCCCCATAGAGAAACACTTGGGCGAATAAATACCTTATTACTCAATTCCTCTGGTTGTTTCTTTAGTTCATCTAATTACATAGTGGCCACTCTATAAGGGGTATTCAATATGGGCCTTGAACCATGAATTAAATCAATGTAAAACTCATTTTCTCATTCTGTAGGATGTCGAGGTAAATATTCTGGAAACACATCAACATATTCTATCAAAATAGGTACATACTATATTTTAACACTCCATTCCTCAACCATAGTTACTTCATTCTCTTCCTCCCTGATTATTAAATTTAGTTGAGCTACTGGGGGTGGATCTAGATAAGAATTAGTTGGTGACGATTCTGCTTTGAAGATAAGGTGTTCTTTATCATTATCATAAAAAATCGTAACCTCCTCCTTCTTACAATAAATATTCACATCATGGTCTAAATGAAAATCCATACCAAGGATTATTACAAATTCAATCATGTGTATGACGATGAGATCAGTAGATAATGAATATTTATATGATCTAATGGGGACTGATTCATAGAACGTTGTAGCAATGATAATTTCCTTATGAGTTTTGACTGAAAACTCACTCGTTAAATCATGTTGGAAATATCTAGTTTTCTTAGAAAACTAGGAATATATGAAACAATGTGATGATACAGAATCAAATAAATCGTTTTCAAAACTTGCGGAAACCATTAATTTACCTACCACCACATCTTTCGGAGATTCATCCTCTGTAGTATTGATAGAATATTCTTGGCATTGATCACTTGGCCTTTTCTGAGGTAATTTTCCCTGATGCATAGGACATTCATTTGCATAATGTTCCATCTCCCTGCAGTTGTATCATTGAACATTGGTAGCTTCTTTCTTCCCCTTACAATAAAGAGCTTGGTGGCCTTTTTCACTACAGTTGTAACAGACTCCCCTTCCTTTCAAACAAGTAACAGGGCGTTTCTTCCAACATTTACTGAATAATGGATAATCAACATTTCCCTTCTTCCCCATATTTCTATTTCTTGATTCATCATCAGATCTCTTCTTCTCTTGCTTTGCTTTAATGTCGTAATACATTGAGAATTCCTTTTTAGTCTTGATAGCACATGAGACAATATGTTCGTACGAAAAGAAGGATTGTGAAACTAATGCTTGATGTAGAAATGGATTTAACCCATCAAAGAAATGTTCAATCTTACTTCTTCAGTTACGTATATAATCTGCTTCATACCTTGATAACCTTGTAAATTTATCCTCATACGTTGCGACATTCTCATCCTCCTTTTTTCTCAGACATAGAAATTGTGCTTTCATATCTGTTCGATGGTCACGAGGAAAATATTTTTCTATGAAAATATCTTTGAACTCCCTCCATTCCATCTTTGATACTTTATCATCTTCCTTTGTGTTTTGAATCGATGAACATAATTGATCAGCATCTCCAGTGAGGTGGTAAACTACCATGATAACTTTTTCCATTTCACTACTCACTAAGGAAAGGAATATTTTCTCTATGAAATTTATCAATTTCTCAGCTACTAGTGGATTTTTACTCCCATTGAATTTTGGTGGTTGTTGCCTCATGAAGCGATCTAACATTGATCCTCCACACTGTGGATCAGGGTGTTCCATACGGGTAATGTTATTATTCATAACTTGAGTGAGTTTTCCCAGTATAGTGATTAGCTGATCAACACCAGTTGCTTCACCGACACCACTATAATTATCATGAGTATGAGGGAAATCCTTACACAGAGTGTGTGCATTGATACAGCTTCCATTCCTTCCATTAGGCTCTATTTCTACGAAATAGAATACAGAAGATTAGTTTATGAATCACAATTCATAAATCCAACATGTAAAACAATTAACATAAATTGAAAAGTTTATGGATATAATCCATAATCATAAAAATGTTTTCTTTGAAGAAGTATATACTCATAAACCCTTCATAATGGTTCATAACAAAAATGAGAATTATCCTAAGCATATCCCCCAGGAGTGTCATAACCAAGAGTGCAACAAGGCCCTTTGTCATACACTAGTTCCCGTTCGAGTCTAGCTCAAAGCAGTGTTTTCAGTTTTTACCCCTAGGTATATCTGTTCTAGAGCCTCGTCTAACTGATCGTATCCAGCTAGGGATGTATTTCTCGAAAAACTCAAAAAATATCTACAATACCAATATCCTACGAAATTATTCTATACTAATCCTTAAATTATATCTTAGGGCTATGTGCTCAAATCAGAGTTTATATATATCTAGCTTCCAAGGTTTTTACTAAACTTCCTCTGATCCCAACTGTAACACCCCGACCCCAATTACCTAGAGTCGGTGCATTATTAGATAACACTGGACTGATCACAAAAGATCATGTCTCGAAAGACCGATTAGTTTAGTAGCCTTGGAATCACTAGATACATTAATAAAATTTACATTACATCATAATGTGAAAATTTCAACAACATCATGTCTCCACAGTCATATACCCTTATACTATACCTACAGGTCATTCATAAAAAAATTCTTCACATCCAGGGAAAAATAAAAATTTGAAAGGGGTGACCTCAGATGCTCAGTAAGGATAACAATATAGCGGAACCATTCATAAATAAGCATAAACATTTAAGGAAATGTATAACTAAAACAAAATCCATTAAAACTTGAACCTATACATAATATGGAAAAGGTAAAAAAAGAAATAATTCCATTTACTTAATCACATGGATATTCTACTAGTTGAATAATCACATGCAGTATCAATAACCACTTTCATAATTATTGAATGCATAATGTCAGACTATTATAACCACATAGTCAAGGCCTCGTGCCAAGATTACAAATAAGATTTTCTCAACACCTTGTTCCAAGACACTCGATTGTCTCATGAGACCTACCGATGCATCGAGGAACTATAGCAGGCTGCACCCATCACTTATTAAGTCCAATGCATTCCTCATATGAACAGGATTAAACATAACATAAACATTCGTATTAAAACTAGGATAATAAATGTCAATAATTTATCCATAAACCATGAATGGTATAAAAATAACACATCTACATTCATACATATCACAAAACCTTCAATACAAT
Organism: Viscum album; assembly: GCA_963277665.1. Taxonomy (NCBI): domain Eukaryota; kingdom Viridiplantae; phylum Streptophyta; class Magnoliopsida; order Santalales; family Viscaceae; genus Viscum; species Viscum album. The sequence goes on along the minus strand of OY728119.1, from coordinate 1,315,393,634 downwards.
ATGGAATCTTTTATCCTAATAAATAAAATTTAAATAAACATAAAATCCATCAAAGGATATTGACATAGATTAAATCAAAACTATTTGAGATAAATATCTATTTTTTTGAAAACATTTAAAAGTCACATAATTATAAAATAAATCATTTACATTGAAAATATTATAATAAGATTGTAAGGGATTCTTCGACTATTTTATAATGGCATAAAATAGTCGCACCCACCGTATAAGTTAAAAAAAGAATTTATTACCTTAATTCAGTTGAAAACATTAAAAATAACTTTGTATGGAAAACGATAGAAATATTTCTTTATAAAAATCATATAAAAATTAAACAAGGGTATAAATTACTGTAACCCATATTTTTTATAATAGTAAAAATTATTTGAAATATATTTTTAAGAAACATGGTTGTGGATGATAAAGAGGTCCTAGTAGATAATTACGTATAATCAACCCCAGATAATGAATAGATTGTGAAATAAACCCTTACCTTGTACTTTTCCTTGGTTTAGGGTATGTTAAACTCCAGTATAATGGTGAAATAATTGATATTAAATTATACAATAATCATATACATTAATATGATATCATATATGATCTTTTATCATTGCTTTGATAATAATATCTTAGTATTATCATCATTTCGGGTGATAACACACTCATTTTATTTTATATGTTTTATTATATAAGCCATGTTTGTTATGGATAGGTGTTATCATATTCATATACAGAATGATATCAAGTCCTTAAAAATTATTTTTAATCATCAAATTATAATTAGACTTGAATTGATACGATAGGGAATGGATCTCATCGTGTTCGTGGAGACGGTAGTCCGTACATACGCACGAGCGACAATATCACTGTTTTGATATTAAAATAATATATAATGGGATATTATATCATATATAAAGAATCATTATAATGTTATATTTATTATTTAAATTAATTACACATCATTATTATACCCATCCAAATAATAACGTTTTGAATAACAATTACACCCCGATGTGGAGAAAGTAAGCTGTATGTACGCATGTATGTAGACATGCCATTCAAAGGATAGATAGAATACTGAATATAGTAGTACCATATTTATAATAGCATCAAAATATATATAAGATACAAGAGTTATTATTTTAGAATTGGAATAACAAATAAAGAAGAAGTAGAAGAATAACGGAACTTGAAAAAGGGTGGTGAAAACATTACCTATTCTGGGGGTTCTTCCTTTTGATTTGATCAAAAGAGCTCCTTAGGTTGGCTTTCTGATCAAAATAAGGCCTCTAGGTTTATGTGAGGGATGTTGAGAAAATATTTGAGAAGGGGTTGACCGAGACTAAAGGCACTGAAGGTGTGAATTAGAGAGAAGGGTGAGTGACTTTTATACGAGGGGTGAGGGGCACCTTTGGAAAAGCTAGTAATATTTTTTAATAATAAATTCATATTCAGATTCTAATGGATACAAAGTGGATTATTAAAGGATTAAGGTGGGTATGTATAGAAATATTTTCAACCAATAGATTTTATATAGGTTTGGGTCACTGTATTAACCAAATCATTTATATTTAACTCTTAGTTAAGTAGTTTGACATTTACCATGTCTCTTTGTATTTTTATATTATATAGTTAATAAACATACTATATACCTCCAAGAGATCCCCAAGTGGTTCATTAATGATACACCTATCATTATATATGTCCTTTTTACAAACCTTATATTTTTTAGGAATATTATATAAATTAATGATATAATATTTGTTTTAAAAACTCTTTTATGTCAATTTTGACACTATTGGGGTTTTTTTATAATTTCATAACAGAATTATTAGTTCAAACGAAATGTATATAACCAATAATAATATGTCATATTAACCTATAAAATTATTTTAATTCATAAAAAGTTTCAAATTACATTTAATTTGATATTTATGATATCAATTATTTTAATATTTCATTAATTAGGTTATTACTTCATCACCATTGTTTCATAAATAAATTAATTTATTTAATGTCAAAAAATTATAAATAAACCACCATTATGTAGGAAAATTTATTATATTTCTAATTAATATTTATAATCAAATTTATATTATTTATAACCCTATATTAAAAATGTTTTAGTAATTAAACTTTGATTTTATCTCTTTTAACTCTTCTTTGAATTAAAAAATAATAAATGTCCTAATCTAATCCACGTAGACCTAAATGATAATATTTTATTCCTAAGGTAATTTTTGGCCGAGATACACTTGTCCAATATAAATAGGGTATGTATTATGGTAATATTAATATCATTTTTACCCTTAATTACCCTTTTAACCTTTAATAGTGGTAAATAAAAGCAAAAATTTACTATTCACCAAAAATTATTTTTATCCTGTTGAACAAAATTTTACTCCTTGATATTAGACATGCCTCTCAGATTTTCAAAATTCCACTCACATAAGAAGTAAAATTAAATTTCATGTGAATTTCCAAATTCTCATGGGTGGTGGGTAAAAGACGGTCAAAAGTTCAATAAAAATTTTATATATCAAAAATTATTCTTAACTAAATCCAATGAATTACATTGAACATATATGGGTTTTATGAATCTATTTTGTCCTAAAATAAATTTAAATAAAATAAATATTTATTTAAATAAAAATTCGGTTTTAAACTATAACTCAATGTTTTTTCACTATTCATCAAAAATTGAATGTTTTCAGAAAAATACCGAAAATTCACCCTAGGCTAATTATGATAATCTGAATCCAAAATTGAAGTTCTTTTTGAAAGATAAAATTTATAAAATTTCAAAAAGTGGGTATTACTATTCATGACGGGTAGTTTGATTGGTTGTGGTGTGTGTTAGGACTCAAAGTTGCGTACACCACATGCTTATTTATTATTCAAAGAGAAGTGTACTATGGAAGCTTGGGGTATTACACATAGATTATATTATAGTAAATTCGAAACTATATTAGTCAGGTGTTACACAGAGTGACAAGTTCTTTTGATATCTTTCATTACACGCAGGACTGAGTTTTATAGAAAAATATTATATTATTAAAATAAAATAATATAATATAATAATATATAACCAAGACATTAAATAAGTGGGTATGAATAGTATTAAAAACCTTTCTGTGGATAAAAATATTAATTCAATGGTTACTAATTAATTAGGAATGAAAATATATAAAAATTGAATACAAAGGAAATATTTTTATTTTTATGCTCCCAAAGACAATTTGAATTAATAAATTAAATTAATTATAAAATATGAATGATATGAATGAAATATATATGTTATATATTCAATTAAATATTTAAATATTTATATAATTTGTTTTAATTTCATATGATAAGAACAAACCCAATTTTATGCATAAAACCCTGTATTTTTTAAAAAGGTAATTTTATAACCTTTTGATGGTAACACCATTTTATATCAAATTAATGACACTTTAATAGTTTTTATATGAAATGATAAACTTCTTATTTTATATATAAATATCATAATTTACATTTTCTATACTTTTTTTATTTTTATGATAAGTTTCATGTTTTGATTAATATTGAAAAAAACTAATTTTTTTATTGAAAATAGCTTTTACATCTAAAAAAATTATTGTGCTAAATTATATTATTGATTGGTTTTAAACTATTGTTATATTTTTTCATTTAATACAATTTAGTTCGTTTGAATTAAATTTTCATTCTATTTGTATATAAAATCATTTCAATATATTGACTGTTTTTACATTGAAAACATGTGTTTTTCATTTTGATAATGAGATTATTATTAAATTAATTTTATCCTTTTTTGCATTGAATTTATAAAAATGGATTCCATAATATTAATCCTAATCTATAAATTTATTAAGTATGACTCTTTTATTTTTTGTCAAACATATAAATAAAAACATTAGTAATTCTGTTTACCGTATTTAAGAGTATATCCGGTATTTAAAGGTAAAAATAATATTATAAATATTAGAAATATATCGTAACACTTGAAAAAACGTTATTGAATGAAGAAAATTGGACCCTTACAACATAAAGGGTTGAAATTTAATTATTCAATAGAAACTTATCCAAGAAAACGAATTATATATTATTAAAAATTAAAGGGAGTGACAAGATGTCAAACTCTTACTTTTAATAAGTTTAATATTTTTAATTGGGGGATAAATTTATGATATGCTAGACTATATATATTATTATGAAATATGAATTTTTTATCTATAATATATAATTTTATTTTTAATCTTTATTAAATAAATATGCATCTTCAAAAGTTACAAAATGATGATGTTGTAATTATGTGATTAATGATACAATCAATAAGATGATATTATTAATTTAAAAAGAAATATAATTTAACATAATTAAGGTGATCCAAAAAACATATAGGTTAATATGACATTTATGGGGTGTCTTTAAGAAATTGGTTCAATGTTATCTTGATTATTGTATTTTGTTAATTCTAATGTAATAAAAAGTGTCAAAATTGACAAAAATTACAATTTATTAAAAAGAATATTATATTAAATTAGTTAAATGTTATAAAAATATCAAATAAGGGAAAATAGGATAAATAATGGTAAAATATTATTATAAATTGAATATTTATTGTTCAATTTACAGTTTAAATGAAATAATTGCATCCTGTGAATTTTGAAATTTATGTTTCCATTGTTAAAAATAAAATAGTTTAACTAAGGGTTAATAAAAAATACATGTATTAAAGTTACATAAAAAATGTCTAAAATGTAATGTCTAATAAGATTAATATTGTACTTGAAAACATAATATAATATATGAACGTTTGAAACTATTTGGATAGAGTTTATATTTATTATAAATTAATATTTTTTGGACTTTTCAAAAGTACCCCTTGCCAATATTATTAATGTAATAACCTCCTTCTCTTTTATTTACACCTCTAAATATATTTATATTGGCCAACCTATACTAAAATATCATCCCAAAAACATCTCCTTCATCCTAAAATCAATCCTTTGGTCATAAATCCAACTAAATAAGTCATTTTGTGAAACTCAAATGGAGAATCCCAATGAATTGGAGTTTTTAAGGTGTAGAAAGGAATTCAATTCTTAAGGTAAGGGTATTTCTAGTATCATTTTTATTTACATGATACATATTGAATATTCATTGCTTGTTTTTGTGTGTATATACTTCACATGAGTGTAATCAATGATCCTATTCCTTAAATTTATGCATATTTACATATCTATTTGATGATATCTCATTCATGGGGTTTGTGGTTCAAAAGATACTAAAACAGTAAGGGATTTATTTCAAACATGTATTTCTATGATAAACATGACTTATACACTAATTATTTATTCTATGTGGTGTATATACTACACAAAAACTTCTTTTATGACTCTTATCTAGAATATTATAGTTTTTTCATAACTATAAAATTTCCATTCATTCAATGGGAATTCAATTCTGTTGATTATAAATTGATTATTATTTATCTTACAATCTCATCAATATTTTGGTTTTTTCATTTTAATTTTCGATTAAGGAATACTTTTCTCACATTTCTATGTTTTATAAAAAAAATTGAAAATTTCTTTCATAATTCACATATGTATGTTTAAATTCATTTTTACACATATTTTTCATTTTATTACAATATTTTAAAGGAATTTTATTTTCATTTTCCGAATGAGGTGTTTTGTGACTTTTCCCTAAAAAATATAATAAAAATATTTCATTATCATATACAGAATGAATAAAATTTTCGACCATCATGTCACCTTAATGCATAAAATTTTTCATTATAATATACCAAGGTGATTTTGAAAGAAAATGTTTTCTTTTAAAATTTCATGACATTTTACGAAAAGAAAACATTTTTATTGAAGAATGGATATCTTCCTCAAGAACTATGTTTATGTTATATCTAAAAATTATTTTTAATCCAATATAAAACTATTTCATGTTACTAATGTTTTACCAGGGATATGATTCAATTCTACCATTATTATTCTTCTTATGAATGGTTTATTTTTATTACAGTATGTTATTTATGAAATCCATTTCTTTTCCCTGCGTTATGTTATTATTGAATGAATTTTATGAAATCAATTTATATCCATTGGTTTTGATATGACAAATGATTTTTGTTGTAATAGAACACATATGTATGGTTTTCATTATGTGATGGGTGTGACCAATATCTCCATCCAATGAAATCAGTAAATAATTATGTCTTATGATATAAAGTTGGAAAAAAGTTTAAAGGCTTGATCCAATATAGAAGATGTTGAAACATAATCCATTATGGAAGATAGGGAAACATTATCTATTATGGGAAGATGAGTAAACCTGATACACTATGGGAATATGGGGAATCCAGATTCCTTACATGAAAATACTATCACTAGGGATTGTGGTGTGTCCCTCCCAGTAGGTGTTGTCCTCCTGAAGTGGCATGTTATGTTTTTGAAATGTGCCTTGACTTATAGGGAATGATATTACATTTTTATATTCCTGCCAAAAAATCCATGTATTATTTCTATGTTATGATTCCATGACATTTTCTCTCGATTACCTTATGATTCATGTCTTATGAACTTCCATTATGTATTCCATGACTCTTTTATATGTTCTTTAATATTTGGTACATGATATTCAAATGTTATAATTTTTTTCTCATACACTTATGCTATGTTTATTCATACATATCTATCTTTTTTACCATTACTGGTAATCCAAGATCACCCTTTTCTTATATTTATACTCCTTATGATGGAAATAAAGGTATTTTGTTTGATATTTCAAGAAGGTATATAGTTATTAAGAAATAGTGGGGAGATGAAATAGATTTTTTATGAACCTGTTGTTTATGATTCCATGTTCCCAAATGCAATAAACCAATATGACGTCTGGTTCTATCTTTGTGTAATGTGTTAAGTATTATAAAAAAATGTTGAAATTTTAATCTATGAAAATATAGGGCCATTATATTTGGTATTAGAAAAATGTTTTAGTCATCCTTTGGAAACAAGGATAAGAAAACATTAGGAATATCCCAATATTTATATGGATAATTGAAGGGATGTCTCTAAGGATAAGATGAAGTTTATGATATAATCAAATAGTTTTTTAGTAATCATGAATTACCTAGTACTATACCTAAGGATTAATATATTGAAATATTCTAATTAATTTCCCATGATTGTGTGGTTATACAATTATGATTGGGGTTGTTCACACTATGCTTTTATTAGTAAAAATCCCTCAAGGTAACACTGCAAAATTCTTATAGTATTTGTGTTTTTGGATAATGTAGGTTTGTTTTTTGACAAAGTAGGTTTCCATGGTGAGTTGTTGAGTTCCATAAATAATGTTGACAACCTATGTTTTAAAATAACAGTGACAATGGAATGGATGATCTGGGGGTGGTACAAACAGAACAGATCTAAGGAGGTGCTGTTTTTTAGGGTTTTCCAAATTTTTGAGCCTCAAAATCAAAAAATGAAGATTCATGTTTTATGCAATGGAATTTTTGAACAATATTAAAAATGAAGTAGAAATATGCATACAAGTCATGTTTCGGGAGCAGAATATCGAAAAATGAAAAATTCAAGAAAAGAGTGAAAGATTTGAAGATGTGCGTTAAAGATGAGGTTGTGTGAAATAAACGTGTGCGCCCAATGAGATGTCAAACATGTTTGTGCGTTCTCGAGGAGAATCTTATGCGATATGGTAAATCTTCCTCATAGGGGTCATCAAAGCGTATAAATAAGAGGTGAACCCCCTCATTTTGTGGAGCACAACACTTAGAGAGAATCCGAGCTCTGTATCACATAAGAATATAAATCAATGGGAGTTGCATGAAATATTTTGAGTTTTAAGAATTTTAAGAATGTTTCACGTAATATATGAGTATCTTGTAAGATTTATGTTGTATGGAATATGTGTTTTTAGATAAAAGTATAATCTTTCACGCAATGCATTAATGTTTCATGCAAGACGCAGTAAGTGTTGTTAGAATGATTTGGAGTTACCTTGTAGTACTGTGGTAAAGTGGTATTCATCAGTGGATGAATGTGGGGCATCAATAGAGCATCTACATACAGTGAAATATTAATTCATTTGTGAGAATAAAAGGAACTAAATGTATTTAAACTATGGGTGGATCATCTGAAGAAGCAATGAGAACACTTCAGTTGAGAGATTAGTGAGATTTCAAATTGTGAGGGGTTCTAAACTTGGAGGGATATTGATTCTACTCTAAACATTATAAAAAACAATTTTATTTTTAGTGAATTTGGTACATCGACAAATTTTCAGTGTATGATCCTTGTACATAGCCCAATGAGTATGAACCATGTAAAATTGATGTGTCATGTGCTAGCTTTAGAGTTTTTTCATACAGTATAATGGGAAGGAGAGAGAAGAGAGTTTTTTCTAACAACAAAAAAAGTTCAATAGGGGAAGTTGTTTTAATATTTCATAACCTAATTCTCCCCCCACTCAGGGTATCTAAACTAGTGTACCTAATATCTTTCTATTTTTAGTCAATTCTTTAAACCCGATAAAGCATTGTTAATGATGGATTCGATGTGAAATGCATTGATTTTCCTCCAAAGAAACCTAATGTTATGGGATCTGGAATGAAAAATTGTATTGCTATAATCACCCAAGATATGAATCAGGTTGGACTTAAAAATTAAAATATGTTTAAATAACTTTCTGTTGAGTCCTTTAAGGGGAAAACCCACCTTTGTTTAGTGGGAATCTTGTTCCACTTGGTGTTAACATTGGATCGGTACAACTAAAAAAATATTTTCCATCCATGATTGTTCTGAACAAGAACATATTATTTTCTATTTTTATTATTTAGAATGTGAAGTGGACCACTAGAAGACTATAATCAAGAATACAAATACTTAAGAAGAAAATGAATCCATGAATTTGGATTATTGTAAGAAATTATTATTCAATAAGTAATTTATTTTTGTGAATCATATAAATATTGAATAGGAGTTACTTGAATTCGATGAAATGGATGATGAATCTATCGGTACATAATAGGATAATTTCATAAGACTTGTGAGGTATGATTTTGGTAATATCATCCAAACTGAAATTAAATTTATATGTTATTTATGAACTTAAATTCAAGTATCATGATGGAATTCTCCATAACAGAAATTAATATCTATGAAGAAATTGTGCATTATGCAATCAATGTTTAAGTAATCGTTGTAGTTATACATTAATATCATGGTTTTGAAATGAAAAGGATGATTTAGTTCCAAGGAAGATCTAAACACCATGAATAGAAGAGTATTATTCTTCTTTTATTCACTATGTTTGGAAATAATCATGAAGGTAATTGTCTTAAAGGGTGTAATATAATTTTTATGTGTGGAAGAGAAGGCCATTGTGTAGTTGATTTTCTAAATAGAGAGAAAATTATGGTAAATAATGAAAAAAGAGGGAAAGGGGCACATAATGAAACTCCCACAGTTCAATTATTCAAGTGTAAATAAAATAGGAATTATACTAATCAATTCCCAAATTCAAGGGTTAACAAAGACAATCGACATGAGTAACCTCTTAAAACCAAACGACAAGGTTAATCTCATTCAATTACTATTAGATATGTGTATTGTGGCAACAATTTCATGGAATGATTGAGTATTTATATAATAAAATTGAAGAATAATGTTGGAAAAGTACTTTTATGATACTATAGAATAATGAACCATCTATACATTGGTCCCCTAGAGTTTTTCCATAATGATTAATGAGTATATTCTAAATCATAATAGTAACCATAAAAGTTGACTGTGGTGGTAAGGTGATATTTTTCGAAAACATGTCATTAAGGGAAATATGGCCCTTAAAATGTTCATGATGTTGAGAAAATTATATTTGGATAAAGAGATAGTTTATATGAATTTATAAATTAGACGTGATTGATAAAATTATAAATTATTAAGGATTTTTTGATAAAGTGGTTTATGCTATCACACGTGGAGTTTATGATTTTTTTTTACATATGCAATATATCCAATTATATTCAGATTTTCAATGAATTAATGTCTACAATAAGGATTTTAAGTAATTACAATGTTTCAAGAGAATAAATGATGAAGGTGTAAAAATGTTTAGTATGAGAAAAAACAAGAGATACATTATGATATACAGGGGGATCAATGATAATCTATATTTGATAAATTTCGTGACGTTATTTATAAATTGTAGACATTAATATTTCAAAACGTTTATAAGGTTATCAATTTCTGGAATGGTTTTTGTAATTATTTATATGAGGCCTAATATATTAACATACTATATAAAAATATGAGGAATTGTGAATATTGTATAATCCTTGATAACCATTTTATTTTGATGATAAATATAGATCGATTGAATGAATTATCACCTCATTATGGATTTTATGATCAACTAGTTCTTTAGGATCTACAATTGCAACACCATTATTAGGGTAAGATATAAAGAAGATATTTTTTTAGCCACAACCTATGGATGATATCATTATTACAATATGGAATGAAATAATGTATATCTTCTTGTGATAATTAATCAAAAATAGAAAAAGTGTCTTAAAATAAAAAAAATTATCATAGTACCTTCATTTTTTATGAAACAAATGGTCCATTATGTCATCATATATTTATCATCCTATGATGACTAAATTTATAATTACCATGGAATCTATCTCTCTCCATTGTAGCATGATAGTTATAATTATCTTTCATTTTCATGTTTTCACTTTCTACCAGTATGAGTTATGTGTTGATGTTCACTTTATACAATAACTTTGTTTAAGAGGATTTTTTTACCATTTTTATGATATGTGTTTCCGACAAATAAATTCTCAAACCCCCACCTTTAATTTTCAAACATTAATTTTGAATTACACGGATGGGATTTCATTTTTAAATTATTGATCTTATTGGAATGGTAGGATATCAATTCGAACTTCCACTAAATTTCTCTCCTGTTCAGGCTCTATTCCATGTATCTCTTAGAAATAATTTAATATATTTACTTCAGATGTACTAATATAGAGGTTTTTCCACTAGAGAATGATCCTTCTTATGAAGAGAACCTCTAAAAAAATTTAGATCATAGAGATAATGTTCTAGAAAACCAAACCACCAACTTTATTAACGTTTTGTGGAGAAAACCTCCATTTTAAAGAAATTACATGGAAACATGATGATATAATGAGGTTAAATTATCCTCATTTTATTTAATTAGATTGATGAATTTTGCGGGTGAATTTCATTTTAAGGGTTTAGAATGAAACACCCTGAGATTTTGTGTAATATTTTATCATGTTGATTCAATATTTTCTCTATTTTTCAGTTCACACAACACTAAATATATATTGTGTTATATAAAAGATATATATTATTATAGTGTTATACGAAATACCAATTAAATATTATTCTATACAGAAAACATAGTTTATCTTGTGGTAGACACATCACTATGCTTGGATTGTATTGCACATAATGCTGAGTTCGTTTGATAGATTACATTACCCACAGAACTGAGTTTTAAAAAACCGTAGTATATTAGTGAAATATTATTATTTAATAAAGTAATATATAAAATAACTATTAAATAATTTATATTAATAGTATTAAATAACATTATATGATTTATAAGATGAAATCATGGGTAACTAATTAACTAGGAATGAAAATATATTCCAATTAAATAGAAAGAAAATATTTTTATTTTTATATACCTAAATACATTTTTTATAAATAAATGAAATTAGTAATAATTATTGAATTATATTGATGAAAATTATTTGTTATATATTCTATCAAATAATTTTGATACTCATACAAAATATTTTATTGGCATAAATGAGAACAAACCAAATTTTATGAATAAAACCCAATATTTTTCTAAAATATAAATTTACCACCTTTTAATGGAGAACCCATTTTAAATATTTTTTTACCCTTATAATTTTTAGGAATAAATAAACTTTTTATTTTAAATAGGTATATAAAAATTATATTTTGTAGAACTTTTGGTAAATTTTTTGTAAGTTTCATATTTTGATAAATATTGAAATATACTAAATTTTTAATTAAAAATAGAATTTTCATACAAATAAATTATAATGTTAAATTAAAATTGTAATTTTAATTAAATTAGTATTGTATTATTTATCATTAAATCCATTTTAGGTCATTGGAATCAATTTTACCTTTTATTTGGATATAAAAACATTTCAATCTTTTCAATGTTTTCAATTTAAATACTCTATTTCTCATTTCATCAATGAGATTTTTTAAAACTAATTTTATCTAACTATGTTTTCTGAATTTATAAAAATTGATTTAATATTTGGAATAATAATATCATAATTTATAAAATAGGTATCTTTTATTTTTTGACAAATGAAAATAGTAACTTCAGTAATTTTTATTACCACAGTTAAGGGTAAATCAACAAATTATAGGTAAAAATAATATTTTAAATATTAGATAACCACCCTAAAAATTTTCCAAATGTTATTGGATGAAGGTAATTATACCCTTATCATATAAGGTTATATATTATATTATTAAATGGACATGTATCCAAGAAAATGACGTAGACATTACTAATATTTAAAGGGTGTAACAAAATGTCACTCTTATTATTACTAAGTAAAATATTTTCTATATGGGGATAAATTGATGATATTCTCTACTATATACATTTTTCATAAAAATATAAGGTTTATAAAAATAATTTTATTTTATTTTAAATTTTAATTAATTAAATATGTATCTTAAATAATAAAAAAATGATGATGCAATAATTACACAATTAATTAAAAAATAAATTAAATGATATTATAAATATTAAAAGAAATATAATATGACTTAATTAAGGAGATAAAAAAATCTAATAGGTTAATATGACATATTAGTGTTTTCTTACAAAAATGTTTCCAATGTTATCTTCATTTATGGATTTTAATAAAATCAATGCAATAAATAGTGTCAAAATTGGCAAAAATGGTATTTTATAAAAAAATATTTTATTAAACTGTATAAAAATTATAAAAATACTAAATAAAAAAATCAGGATAAATAATGGTATAAATTATTATAAATATAATTTTTATCTGCCAATAGAAACTTTATATGTAAAAATTATATCCTTTAAATATTAGAAACTTGTTTACCATTGTTAAAAGTAAACTAGGTTATTGAAGGGATAATAAAAAATATAATGATCAAAATTACAACCAAAACTATATTAAATTTATTAGTTTATGAGATTATAAATTTATATCATTTTATATTCTAATTTATGACTTTTTTGAGTAGTTTTAATTGAGTTTTTATTTATTATAAATTAATATTTTTGAGAGTATCCAAAAGTTCCCATCCCCCTTTATAAAAGGGTTCCTCTCCTTATTTTTTATTCACATCACTAAATCCATTTGGGTTAACAAAAATCTACCAAATTGTTTTTGAAAATTCTTTTTGTGCATTCATATATACATCCTATGGGCAGAAATATACCCATGGAATTTCTTCTATGGAACTAAAAAAGGAGATTCATTAAGAAGAGGAGGTTTTAACATGTGTGAAAGAATTCAGGTATTAAGGTAAGGGGGTTTCTAATCTCACTTTTATTTTTCTGAGACTTATTCCATATTCAAATATCATTATTTTTTTTGTCTATATATTTTCCATGAATGTAATAAATGAAAATTTTCAAAAAAAATTAGTGTATTTACATTTACATTTGATGATATCTCCTTCAATGGGTTTATGGTTCAAGAGTTACCAAATTCTTAAGGGATTTATATCTCACATTAATTTATATGGGACTAATGACTAATACAATAATTATTTCTACTACACTGTGTACATAATTCCCCCAAATTTCTTTTCTGTGTTTTTTAGAAGATAAAATTATTTTCATAACCATATAATTTTATTTATTTTAGGGTAATATGATTCAAATGATTATAAATTAATGATTATTTATCTCATATTCTCTTAAATATTTAGAATTGTTTCACTCTAAATCTCCATTGGTGATTATTTATCTCCCATGTCCTTGTTTTCTAGAAATTAATTCCAAAAATATTTTTACTTTTTTTATGTATGTTTAAAGTCATTTTTAACAATTTTTTACATTTTACTACATGTTTTGAATGGAATATTTTTGTCACTTTCCAAATGAGGTAATTTTTTGATTATTTTAAAAATAGTATGAAATGAATTTTTTTTAACTTATATAGAATGAATATAAATTTCCAATATCATGAATCCAAAATGCATGGAAGTTAACCTTACAATTTTGCAGAGTTATCTTCAAAGAAAATAGTTCCATTTAAAATTGCACATCATTTCAAGGAATGCAAATGTTTTTAACAAATAAATGATATTTTCATTGAGAATTTTTTACATGAGATCTCTCAAAATTATTTTCCATATAATATAACACTATTTGATGTTTCCTATGTTTTTTTGGGTATTCGATTCAATTATTCGATTCTTATTCCTCTTATAAATAGTTTATGTTTATGATGGAGTGATATTTTTGAAACCCAGTTCTTTTCCATGGGTTATTTTATGATTAAATGATTTTTCTAAAACCCATTTTAATCCATGTGTTATTATATTATAAATTATTTTTGTTCTTATAGCCCACATATGTATTTTTTTCATATTGGGATGGGTCGGACATATATCTCCATCAAATGCATTGAGTAAAAAAATTTTGTCTCATGAGGTACTGATGGAAACAAGTATATAGGATTGATCCACTATGGTAGATGGGAGAACCTTATCTACTATGGGATATGGGGAAACCCAATCCACTATGGGATAATGGGGAAACCTAATACACTATGGTAATATGGGGAAACATAATCCCTTATAAGGAAAGGACTGGGACTGGGGATGGTGGTGTGTATTGCCAAGTAGGTGTAGTCCCCATGAAGTGCCCTATTATGATTTGGAAATACCCCTAGACTTACATGGAATGATATTACATGTCTGTGTTTCTGCCAAAAGATCCATCTTTTATTTATATGTTATGATTTCTAGAATTATCATCTTTATTTAATTAGGATTCATGTATTATTAACTACCAATCATTTTTCCATTACTCATGTATATAATGTTTAATATATAATAAATGATCATTAAATGTTAATCTTATGTTTTCATACCTTTATGGTCATTTTTTGATTACATATCTCCTTTTTTACACATACTAGGAATCTAGGGTTACCCTTATATTATGATTCTTTTCTCCATGATTCAAAGAATGGTATTAGCTTTGTATGAAAAATGCTTTTAGTTATGAATAAATATCTAGGAGAATAGGTAGATTTGTTATGGACGAGTTTTATATGTTTCCATGTTTCTAGGAAAATTAAACTAATATGGTATTTAGGTTTATATTTGTGTAATTTATTATGTATTCCACAAAAAATGATGAAATTGTTTTGTAAGAAAAGATAGGGACGTTATAAAAACCAACACCTATAGTGTGACTATATTTTCCTAACCACATTAAAGCTAATAAAAGTAGATTTTATTCTGGTTCATTTTCTGTTGATTCTTTTTTATAAACTATATAAAAATATAAAAATATAAAGAGATATTTTTATATTATATTGTTATATATCATAACAAATTACTATTATGTCATAATTACACATGTTTCCCATACTGTTTGTGTTTATTCATCAACTAGTTTACCCTTTTATTTATGAAATCCAAATTCTGTTGTACATGACATGGAAAGGAATTCACTTTGGATTTTGATTCATCAATATCAATATAATCAAAGGAACATATGTTATTTAATATAATATAAAATTTTTCTGGTAGATTTAAAATATAATCCATTTAATTCTCTAATGAAGCATACCCCGTATTTTCTTTGTGATAGTTGTACATTGGTTTTGATACATATTATTTATTTTTAGTACACCTTTATTATTTCATAAGATAAAAATTTTGAATCATATTGGATAAAAATGTTATAGAATAATATTTTATCAAATTCAATGCACATAAAATGATTTCTCTTCATAAAAACTTATGAAGCCCTTCTATTTTTATGCTTTATAATGTATGCATACCTAACTAGTGGGTAGGGGTTCAGTATCCCCTCATCATCCCTAAGACGAATCTTGGTAATAATTTTCTAGAAGCCTCGATGGGATTTTATAGTTACCATTAAGACTTATATATTAAATAAATGATACAAAATAAATAAAATTTTCATTGTCTAATGAAAATTTAATCAATGTTTCATTATATATATATTATTTTGGTAAAATTGCAAAATTATATTGTCACATTATCTAAATATCTTATCAATAGGTTTTCATGATTATAGGATCTATAGGGATCCATGAATCTATATAAATTTAAAGAATTATTTTTATTTTGACCCCAACATAACTAATAAATTACTATCTGTTGTTATTAATTTGTTTTCATAAATGATTCCATACAAAATTAAAAATTATAAGTCATTATCAACACTAGTAGTCAGCCATTTAATTTATATTACATTAATACAACAAGGAAAATATAATATTATAAATCAAAATCATTTTTTATTAAGAAATAAATTTAAACATTTCATTGAACACACTTTATTGTCATTAAAGGTTGAAAGGATTTTTCTCCTCAATAATGAATCCCAATATCATCATTATGATCTCCTCTAACATATAAAAGATTTTCTACAATTGGAATATTATGGAATGATTTTTATCATCAAATTAAAGGATCACCCTTGATTGAATTTTAACTATCCCTATATTTGTTTTAGTCAAATAATTAAAAAATTACTTTTTTACTGGATCTGAGGCCACAAATCCTTGTACAACATTTTATTCCATTATGAATGACTCATCCTTAAACCATTCCACATTGAAATTCAAATACAAAAAGAACATTTCATCATCAATCATTCCTCACCTATTTTCATCCCATTTTCAATTGAAAATTGGAACATGAAATATATTATAATCCAACATGTATATCTATTTGATTATTATAGAGTTATCCCAATATTATATAAATTTAATTTGTTTCCTTGTAAATAAATATATGCATCGCTTTCACTACAAGAATAACTCCACATTTTTTCATCATACTAAGGTCATTGTGTTATTTTTTATAGAATATATAACCATTAATTACAAAATTATCATAAGACATAAAAATTTCCTTCATTCCCCATGAAATCCATCTATTTCATTTATAAATTGATTTTATATTTTTAGATAACTATTTATAAATATGATCTTTGAACCATCCAATAAACTACTGATTATTTGTATTTTATATCCTTCCTTCATCCCCTGATGGATTCAAATTTCCATGAACTTCTTTTTGCAATTCAAGTTATGGATCAACAACCTAACTATTATTTAAAATATAATGTTTATATTTACCCCATTTTTGGGTGGTAGTTGTAACAGAATCACCTTTATAAAACTATTCACCAATAAAGAGTACATTGTTATGAGACTTTGGGACACTAATTTTACCAATATTTGATAGGTTATCTATAATTAATTCAAAAAATTCATCAACAATATATCATTTTTCAATAAAAAAAATTGGTCAACATTTATTCTTGACATACAATTAAAAAATATTTATATACCATTCAATGGGTTACATTCATCTAAAATTGTCATGACCACATAATTGAACCACTATGACTAGGTGAACAATTATATCAATGAATGATGGTATAAAGAACATAGGAAATTCAAATAATATTACTTTAACCACAATATTCATGTTTAAAAACCTCATTAGGACTATAAAATTATGTTATATAGATTTTAAAAGTTATATGAATGTGGTCAATGGTACCGACTCTTCCCATATGCCCATGAAAATCATATCCAACCTTTAAATGGTTCCATATTTTTTTAAATGGAAATTTAGAAACATTATAAAAAAATAAAGTAATTTTTCTTCTATATTGATTACATCACGAAAAATTATTACATACAAACAATTACATTACTGTAATTTAATTTCAATTTTCTACTTTTTCCAAAAAGGTTTCATAAGTTTTTTCATAAATGATTTACTGAAAACCTTGTAATCATACTTTAACAAATTTAATAGTTGATAACTCATTACAGGATATAGTGTTTTACATTATCCAGTGTTCTTATTGAATGTTGTCATATTTATTTTTGTATTCAAGGTATGATTTTTTTATTACATAACACCCAATCTTTGAGAAACAATTCAAATGATCTATTTGTTTTCATAATTCACAAATGAGACACCCCATCATTTCTTTAATTTTATAGCATGAAAATATTCCATAAGAATTAATGTTATATATCCTATCATAAATCATGACCCTCAATGTCAATTATTATCTTGTATGAGAATCATACATGATAAGAACATTTTCCAACATCAATTTCAGATCTTTATTCAATAGATCGAAATAAAAATCAATATCATTACATGATTGTGTTGATCTAGATATAATTAGATACACCATAATGTATTTACGATTTTTGAATAACCACGGTGGAAATATATATTTTACCAAAATAATTTGATATATACTATTAGTACTACTATATACACCAAAAGTATTTATTTCATTTTTAGAAAACTCAAGATGGATATTTCTGAGCTCATTTACAAATTCCAAATTATCGTAATAAATTTTCTTCTCGTGAAGAGAGTATTTAGGACGATTCAATTTGTCATATTTAATTCATTTATATGAATTCCATGTGAATTGTCTCATGGTTTCGTGACATCGATAAAGTCATATGAAGCATGTAATGATAATAAAGTACCATATAAACTTATAAGGGATAAATTAGTTTTTTTATCAATTCATGCCACATTTTTTTATTGATTCTTGATCCTTGAGAATAAATATTAAATCATTAGGACAAAAATTTACTTTTTAGTGATTATTTATTTCCATTATACAATTAATTTAGCATTAAATGTTCAATAATTAATTTATTTTTCTTCTAGTATCATATTATTTTGGATGAAAATTAGTTTTTTTGTTGGTGTAACACCATACAATACCATAATTAAAATTATAAAATATCAATACAGCTGAAATGGTATGTATTTATGACAAATGATATACAATGGTCTCTTAGTACTTCCATTTAACTTTTTAAATAACATTGTACAATCACAAAGGACATATTTAATTTCGATTTTCCGTTCTTCCATATGATTTCTATCATTATTTACAATGGTATTCATTTCTATTGATTAATAAGCCGTAGTATCATTCCAAAAAACTGTTCACATTTTCCCCAAGTTTAGTATAACATTTATAGAACTGATATATTCTGTGAAAAGTCAAATGTAATTATAAATCCTTTGAAATAATGTTTATTAAATAAAAATAACGTAAACTCATAAAAAGGATTTGAGAAGGGTAATATATATAATTTATTGAAAACTTGAAGAACTGTTTAAATCCATCTTCAAACTCTTTTAGCATATGATTATAGTGAATCCATTTTTGATTCATATCCATCTTATTAGATTCATAAAATATTCATTTAGTAAAAAAATTAAATTAATACACATAAGAAATTAATAGTCAGAGGATTAAGTTATGGATAATTATAATAAGGGTAACCTGACATTTGAATGTTATCAGTGATGATTCCTGACAAGTTATCATTTTATACAAGGGTGAAATAAAAAGAAACAACTTTTGATAAACATGTGGTTGTTGGTCCAGATTCTTGATTTGATGTCATGTAAAACAAAAAGGTGGTAATTCTGTGATGATGTCTTTAACCTTTATAGGTGTAAGTCTAACAAGAGGGAGGAGTTATTGTTTTTTAATTTCTTTACTTGGTACATTGTGGTTCTGGTGGTGTTTCATTAATATTTATAGTGGAGATATAAATTTGGTGGAAAGTTCAGGTTTATGTTACCTATTAGTGTAAAATTTCATGTATAATTAATTAAAATATCCAAAAAATTAGCAATTTGTAGAAATCATTTGGGGAATATGACCACTGAAAAGTATAAGTCAACACTTGGTTCATATACCCTTTAATTACAACCCCTTAATAATGATCAGTGTATGCAACATGAATAAATGTTTATTTTCTCATTTATTCCCGTTTACCCTGTTATAATACCCTTTACATAATAAATAAAGGCATTTCAAAAGAAATCATTTATAATTATAATATATATATATATATATTAGGTGTTTGAAGGTATAATTACTTTCAAACACACACACAGACAACAGACACTCATGAAAAAAAAGTAGGCCATGGCTCTCCATAAAGGATAGACCACCCATAAGGCCTTATGTATTTAATACATGGTCCATAGGCATAATGGGAATGAATCTAATAACATAACCCCAAATCCTAGTGAAAATCATAATGCCATCAACCTCACTACATCATCATCTACATCACCCCTTTCATGTGTCATCATCAGTGTCACTGCTTACATATTACTATATTAGTACCTATACCCAATATGTCTTAATCCCATGACTTCATGGATACCATGAAAGAGACATTACCACATATGTACATGTGCATTGGAAATAAAATACATTATTAACAATGTTTATAAAATGAATGTATTACTAAAATGAATAAATTAAAGACATATATTAATATAATCATCACTATTAAATATAGTAGAAGAAAATATTTATTTATAATTGTAAGGAAGACTTCCCTAAAAAAATGTTATTTATATTTTCCATTTAATTATGAACTAGATTTCTATGTACCTGTAAAAATATATTTTCTCAGAATGTACATGCTTATAAAATCACTAGATTTTGATAGAGGACTTAGTATCTTGTAATTTCATTAAATGAATAGATGAAACTATTAATAAATAAATAAGTGATGTTGGATTCCATGTTACTATATTTTTTATATATTATCTTTGACTTTTCCCTATAGAGATATAAATAATATATTTCTCCAATAACCTATTGGAGAAACCATGATTATAAAATAATTTAGTTTTCATTCTTTATTATATTTCACATATACAACAATATCCAAAAATGATATTCAATTTCCAAAAACTACCATAAATAATTTCCATTAATAATCATTCCAAAAAAAATTTCTATAATGGATTTCACATCATTTAGATCCAAAACATTCTGATTGCACCTCTAATAGATAGTGTAAGGAGTTATATAAATTTTTTGTTAATAAAACCCTTTAATATATAAATTATTAATTCAATATCCCTTGATAAAAAGATGAAACATAAACATAACCACATAAATCAAACCATGAATACAATTTTCTTTCACCACCCCTCATATTTATGGCAACTAAATAAGAAAATGAGTCTAAAATATCAATTTCACAACATTTGTATTAACCAAGGAAAAATCATGACCCCTTCAATAATAAGAGTCCTATTCTAACAAGAAAAGAAATACAATACTATAAAACACCTTTAAAACTCTCTATAAATTGATACGCATGTTATAAAATTATTTAAAAGAGTATAATGTGAAAATAAGTTGAATCAAATAAATAATTTGGGGTTTTCAAATAATGGGAAAACCCCATACCCTTTTATCTCTATATTAACATGATGTAAAAATTTTACTGTAATATCATAAATTTTATTCCTGAAACCTTATATATTAACATGATCATATCCATTATACCTAAAATAAAATATATTCTAAACTCATATATGAAAACCATTTAATTTGTATGACAAATCAAAGATAATCTTAATCGTAGCCATGTATTTACATATAAAATAATATATTCATATTTATTACTCTAAAATAATGCCAAGTTTATTTTTTTTAAATGACCGTTTACCCATTTAATAAAATAGTCCCTTTAGATAAAATTTTTATAAAAAACTTTACTATTCATATTTTTTTCATAACCACTTCACCAAATAAACTACAAACATGTATCATATAAATCACTATAAAATTATAAAATAAGAAAAAAATGAGACAATGATGGCAGTGATGTGGTCTGGAAGGGTGAGTGGGAAGATATGTCATGTTAGTCGACCAATGGAGTGGATGATGGGCAGTGAGTGGTTTCCAGAGGAATGCTTCATGATGGTGGTTAGACATCCTTTTTTGAAGAAAACAATTTTGGGGAGGTTTTATATAATAATGATAGAAATGAAGCACAAAACAATAAAACATGGTTTGCACCAGGTATCCGTGAGAAAGGTGATTGCTGACAATGAAACATGAGAGAGGAGGATAAATAATAACATACCTAAGATTTGGGAGTTTATTCATTTGAGAGAATGTCGAGGGGGGTAGCGGTATAGATGGTATTCTTCATTAACATTAACTGCATGAGGGAAATTGGTTCAAATGATGTTCTTTTTAAATGACTAAAAAGGGCTTTATCAGTATTAATGTAATAAGCACTGATAAAATACCTCTTTATTATCACTATTTTAGAACTAATGATATCTATATAATTATTTTTAATTATATAATTAATTTAAATGGAAAAATATTAGTGTATATATTTATAAATAAATATAAATGTATAAAATTATAAATATAATAAAATAATTATAAATTTGTTTTTAATAATATAATTATAGATATTTATTTAGTTATAATTGTAAATAAATATATATATATATATATATATTTAATTATGTATATATGTATGTATATATTTTTATGAATATATTTACATAATTATACATATTTATATAATTATATATATATATATTAAATGAAAATAAAAATAAAAATAAAAATAAATATTGTAATGAAATTAAATATTTAAATATATTTATTATAATTATATAAATAGTTTAATTCATAAATAATTATTTATAAATATATAAAACTAATTTTTCGTAAAAAATAAAATTATTTATATATAATTATAAATATATAGATCCCTAAATATAGTAAATATATATTTATATATCTATTTATATATAAATATCTACTTAAAAATTTATCTTTAACATCATTAATGAGTATATAATGTTAAATTCATGAATGTTAAAAATGAGTGCAACTGAATAATTAAAAACAAGTCGAGTTTAAATAAATTAAAAAGTAGATAAATGTTTCTTAAGGTTGGGGCCAATGCCTCATTTTCATTATTAAAGAAAATACCTATTTTGACTGGGTATAGGGAGACCCATTACATAGCTTAAAGGGCCAAGGAAAAGTGGCCTAAATACAGGGCTTGAAAGCACATTTTTTCGCTAAAGGGCCCTTTAGTGAACAGTACTACAATAGTACATGGGCTGCTATAGTGCCTACTACAGTACATCCGCAACTACAGTTCCTCCTATAGTACCTTCGTCGTTACAGTGCCTCCACTGCTACAGTCCACTACAGCTATAGTACTACTATCTTGCTGCTGTAGTATCGGAAATATGGCCCTACTAAGATTTGATTCTTGCCCTTTTGGATGCTAAGCAAGAGCATATACCACTTGGGTATAGGATCATTGGCATAGATAATTTTATGAATTATTAAAATCAATAAAACGTTAAAATTTGGATTTATATTGAAGTGAAGATTAATAAATATTGAATATATTAAAACACAACAAAAAATATGTATAAATAAATATTATAAAATGATTGAATTTGATAAAATAAAAAAAAATATTTAATGAAAATAAATAATACTTACTAAAATAATATTAAAAATAAATATAATAATATTACTAACTAAAAATATAATATACTAAATATATTATATTACTAATTGAAATTATAATATGAATATTAAAATTTGAATAAATTACATTAATATTTGGTGTGTTTATTTCAATATAAAATTTTATTAATTACATAAATATTTTTATGTGTGAAATTAATATGTGTCTATGTGTGTGTATAATATTGATATAGGTTAAATTGAATAAGGAAATTATATAATATGTAATAGCTTTTATAAAAATAAATAAAATAAGAATGAATAAATTAAAAAAAAGAAATGTTATTAATTTTTAAGATAATTTTTTAAAAAAATGAACGTATAAACATTAAATGTTAATGAACAAACATGTATAAATAAATTTTATAAAATATGTTAAAATACAGACATATTGAATATTGAAAATTTTAAATTAAAAAAATAAAAACAATATTAAATATATTAATAAATGAATATGTATAAAATCATTAAAAATTAATAAATTTAAAAAAATGTATAAATATTTAAATTCAATAAATTAGGAAAAAAATTTCACGTAGTTAACATTATAAACAAATAAATTATCTTGAATGAATGCGTGTAAAAAATGAGTAAAATTTTATAATGTATATATATATATATTATTAAATAATTAATATACTATTTCTAATAAATAAAAATAAATATATTTAATCTATAAATAATATACTAATTAAATAAATAATATATTATTTATTAATAAATTTAATAATTTTTAACAATTTTATTTATTTTTACTTATTATTTATAATATATTACTTTTTTAAAACATATAGATAGTTATTATAATCATTATTAATATATATATTTATATATTATATTTAATAATAAAAAATTTGGGGGTTGGCATGATCCTACTCGTGAACCCAAATGAATATATGCTTGAATAAATTGATTATTATTAATACAGTAAATTAAATTTCTATTAAAAACATTAAATGTAATGAAATTTTATTAAAATCGATATTAATGAATTTTTTATTAATAAAAGTGACTCAATTCAATATATATTTATATTTATATTTATAAAATAATTAATATTATATTAATTATTTAATTGGTATGTTAAGTATTTGATAAATTTATTCATTTTTATTAGCTGTAAACAACATATTAGTTAATAAATTATTTGTATGTTTTTTTAATTTATTAATTATTAAGTAAATAATTATTATATTGTTTTTATTTATATATAATATTAAATAATATATATATATATAATTAAATAATTAATATACTATTTAATAATATATGTCAAAATGTTCTAATATGTTTATATATATAAATACATAAAATTATTTTAGATATTTCAATATATTTTTATATAAATCAATATATTGTAATATATATAAATATATATATCAATATATATATTTTAATATATTAATATGTAAAATATTTTTATATATTATTATATACAAATTTAGAATTTAATTTTAAAAAATGAATACGTATAAACAAATATGAAAATGAATACATTTAAAGAAACATCAAACAAATAAAAATTAAAAACACAAAAAATTTAACATATATATACATATATATAATTTATTATTATATATCAATATATATATTTATATATGAAATAAGAATTTGATATTAAAAAAATTAATTAACATAGCTATCCCTCAATTGGAATGTCCTACTAAGGATGGACCATGGAAAGTAGAAAGTGGGCCAACACACATGGGCCACTGTGGTGTCTGGATAATGATAAAGAGAGGGTGGGACAAGGCTCGTAGTGCCTGTGCATGTAGGAAACTGCCTATTCTTGTGTGTGGAGAGCATATGTGAGTTCCCATCCCCACAATAGGAATCTAGTGTTATGGTGCTACAAAATAATATAAAAAGAAGCGTCTAACCATCCACAAGTTTGAAGTGGGACTCACGTGCATTATTACATTAATTTTATCAATGATTTGAATAGTGTTAATATGTACATCCTATTTTAGTGCTAGAAAATTCACTGATAAAGGGTACCCTTTATCGGTGCTATTAGAAAGCTCTAATAAAAGTGTTGTTTTAACGATGTGTTTTAGTGTTGATAAAGGAATTATTTATCATTGATTTTTACTAGCGTTGATAAAATATAGCACTTAATAAATCCAATTATGTTGTAGTGAATACTAAAAACTATAAGGATATTGGTGATCTTCCCTATGGGTGATAAAATTTTAGTTAAATCCATACCTTCTTTATGCTAAAATACATTCACCATTATCCATTTCTTATGCATCATTTTACCAATATATTATTCCTTCACTTGGTATACCCATTTGTAATACAATTCATTTATTACAGTGGGTGGAGGATTCATATTTCTTGTATTTTTATCATGTAATTAAAAAATATACTCTTTTATAGACAACATTCACTTGTTTGACTTATATAACTATATTTCATCTTCAATTCATTATGGGACTAAACCATTAGTTAATAAAAAATAGTGTAATGATGATTAATACCTCCACAATATCCATCTAACCATTGGGGATCTCCACAAATCCACATGAGGTGTAGTCTATAATTGTTTTACTATCATGCGATCATGCACTCCATCAATATATAATGTAATACCATGGAAAATTAAATGTAAAATTTTCTCATTTGATTGAAATTATTTTTAGACCAGGCTCTGAGATGGAAGGTGATTCATGGGACAAGATATGAATAAATGTATTTTAGAACTTTTTTTAAAGAACATTAACCGATCGTGGAAGCTGGGTTTTTAAACTTTTGAATTGGTTCCTAGATCGAAAATCCTAGGGTACCGTAGAATTCAAAACATCAATAATTTCCTAATAAGGGCCTAAACTTGAGTATCATGGGGAGACTGAAAAAGATAAATTTTGGACTTTTAGTGAATAATACAGATAAACATAAAAAATTCAATGTTTATTTCATTGAAACTATTTTTGTTGTGATGTAGTGACCAGTCAGAGCTCTGGTGTAGTGAAGAGGTGGGGATGAATCATTATTGAACCTTATTAATGAAACAATGTGGTGACGCACAATGCATCTCCCAATACTAATTAAAAAAGGTTCCAGATTTCAAAAAACAACCCTAGGAAATCCTCAAACGAACGAGGAATATCTCTTTATCTCTATCTCTATAATAACAAATGCCATCGATGAACACCATTGAATCAAGGGTCGATGAATGCCAGTGTGGCCTATTTGAGAGATGAAAAACAATGAGGATTGTTGACATATCAAGGATCGACGATGGTTCGGAGCTTCGTCCCTTGTCAGCGATGGATCATCAATTCAGGTTGGGGTATTGTGCTTTCATTGTGATTTCTTCTTCCCATTCTTCTTTTCAAATGATGAACGCAGATCAACCCATGAATAGGTTGACTTGTGGTTTGGTCATTCTTGCAGGTTGGGAAATGATATAGTGATGAGTTAAAAGACTTTAAATCCATTTTATAATTATGGAAACCCCATTGATATCTATTGTTAAATTCTAACATGGAGGGATCAGGATGACATGAACAAGGCCCAGATCCTTGTACAGTGGTCATTTGTGTTATTCGTGACTAAATAGCGGAATCAACAAACTTGTGGCCTCGAGGCTATGGTAGTCATAGAAGAAACCCGAGAGGCCTAAGGATGAAGACATATCTATGATCGGACCACCATAGTGGACCCGATGGCCCACATAAGATGTCTATGGCGGGACAACACTAGGTACCAGAGACCAGTGCCAGTGACTGCAGGTAGGAAGAGGTGCGACCAGGGCGCCACGGGTAGGACCTGGTGTTTGGACCACACTGACCGCATTGGGGGAGGTGGCATGCTAGCAGCTGCGCCGCGGCGGAGTAGTAGGAGTCGATGTCACTTGTCATGATGGCTATAAAAGGCGGTGTGTTGTGGCACCGGCATGGAATTGCATAGGTGGAGTGGCCTACTCTATGTTGGACACGTTTTGACCAAGGGGTAGCTGATTTGCTGGTCGCGCACACCACAACTGAACCTATCGATCTTGTCTGGGTTGAATCTAATTGGGCCTCCCAAGCATCATTGCAAACATTTCAAGTTGGTCCGCTTCCGCAGACGAGGAAAATGGGATAAAGCTAGGTGGTGGGGTGGATCAAGCATGGAAAAGAGACCAGACGGCTAGTGTAGTCTGGGACGAATGAATTCGGGTCACTGAGTGACCAGGTGGATTTGATCCATGACCAACCCCGGCCAGGTCCAATAATCCCCAATGGGCCAGATGGGCAGGAACAGTTCATTCAGGACCGCAGGCCGGGTTTTTCTGGTGAGTCCGAACACGTCGGGTTGGGCCTGAATGCAACCAACCCATGTTTACAAAATGGGATGCATCTCTCAGACCATGCATACAATTAATGTGTTGTCTGTGGCATTGGGACCCACATAATGGGGTGGTCATTATGAGATCCTTTAAGTATGATTTCAGGGATGTTGACTGAGTAAGAATATTTGACGTAGCTACCAGTGAGGCTTTGTGACTCATCTATCAGCAAGGCTCCATGACTGAGTAACCCATTGAGGCTCTGTGACTCAGCTATTAGTGATTCTTCATAACTCAATTTCCCATCAAGGATTTGTGACTCAACTACTACTGAGGCTATTTTACTCTACTATCCATCGATGCTTTGTGACTCAGCTACCCAGTGAGGTTTTCTAACTCAGATACTGAGCGAGGCTTCTTGATACTACTATCAACAATGCTTCATGAATTAGATACCCTATGAGGATTTTTGACTCAGCTACTAAATATGTATTGGTGAGATAGATAGCCTAATGGACTCATCGGGAACGAGTTTTGTTGTAGTGATTGATTTTCATTGTTTGCAATCATTTTTTTTCTATCTGTATATTATGTTATACCTATGTCTAGTAGACTCTATTGAATTTAATATTTGTAGATTAATTTTTATTTACTTTGTGCATTTCTGTTAGACTAGAGTTTGTTTTGAGATCCTTACTGAGTATTGTTATACTCACCCCTGCAGAGACATCTCATACACCTTTTGTGTCTTTTATAGACAATGAACATCATTGAGTGGGATACTTGAGAGCCATAGCTAGGTGGTTCTCAGAGGTGGATCTATATATGCAGTTTTCTTTAGTGACATCGATAGTGAGTTACACCTATCCTTCATGTAACATCCTTGGCATCCAACCTACAGATCATGTACTTCCATTTATTTTTCTTTCCTTTTTAGTTGGGTTTTTATTCTATCCCCCTTTTCCTTTTAGTTGCAACTTTTTTTGTTGCTTCCTTGAGTGACATACTTTTTATTGGTATCCCAGTTTTAGCTTTTCTTTTTGCAGTATGGGTTGTGTGTGTACGGGTTTAAAAGAAATGCCTTCCATTTTCAGGATATGCATTTTTTATTCTAGTCCCCAGCCCATAGCCATTGGAAGGTGGTCATAGGGTAGTCACAAAATGATCCACGGGGGATGGGTCATGACATATAATTTCTTGTGGTGTCTTGATTCTTCACTCCCACTATCAGCTTTAACCGAATGATAGTTCTTTTTTATGAATCTTTTATTAAATATAAATTTTTGGCTTTTGATTATCATATTTCTCATTTTTATATAAGTGATATAAAAATTCTTCAGTAAACTAGAAAAAAATCAACCATTATTTTTACATAACATCATGCTTTTACTATAAAAATAATCAATGTGAACAAATCAAAAACAACAATGATTTTAGAATACATTTCCATTTAAAAAATATGATTTGTATGATAGCTTGTGATGCATGAAACACTGATCTTAATTGAATAATAAATAATTTTTATATAAAATGAAATATATTACAATACAATTTAATTCAATATAATGAGTAAAATAGATTAAATATTTATAAGGATTACTAATTTAATTATTCAAGGCCAAATATAAATGTTTAAGAAACACTATTTTCATTATATATAATATATGATTTATATAAAATTTAATTTAAATATTTTTCATTTTCAATTAAATGATGAAATTAATTTTGGAATAATAATTTGAAAATAAGAAATGTGATTTTTTTAGATTTTTTTTGAAAAGGATTATGTTTTTGGCAATAGTAAAAAATACGGATTTTGAAAATTACAAAATTTTATGACATAATTATAATATATGAATGAATTAATAATATGTGAATCCGTAAGAGAGAGAAAATAAGTGTTTAATGAGTATAATAAAGAATTTAAATCTATATTTTTTTGTTTTTTGGAAATCCATGCTTAACTTTTTTGAACATAAGATGAAGTTTATTCTAATAGAAAACAACTTTATCAATTTTAATTTTAACAATTAATCATAATGATCCATTAATTTTGTATTTGTTTATTTTCATAGAAATATTATGTTTTTCAGTAATTCATAAAATTTCATGTGAATTAATTTTATACAAGATTTCAGTTTATATTATGTTTAATGGTTAAAAAGACATTTATCTGAAAGTTGTTTTTTATTATGATTTTTGTACATCAATTAAAAGAAATTTATGAAACATTTTAAAATTGAACATTATTAAATGTATTACATATTTTTAATCATAAATACAATTTTTTTTCATTTAGTCAATATTATTTTGGTTATAATCAAAAGTTACTATTGAAAAAGATAATTCATCAAATGTAAGTTAACATGGATTTAAAGGGGTTAGATACATTGATAAGGCATCTAATATCTAAAAATAATTATTTGATTGGTTTAGTCTATTATGTCCTAAAATCACCTTATCTTTAAAATTATACTAAATTTGATACACATTCCTTGAGAAAGATGTTTATTTTTTAATGTTTATAATATTTATGAGGGTACCCCTTCCTTAAATTATAAAAGGCCTCCTCACAATTTTATTTATCCACATCACATGAGAAATTTTTATGATCATAATCATAAAAAATAAGCTAATACACTAGTATACTTGACCAATATGTTTTGTTCTTCCCAAAAAACCCATTTTATAATACATAACATGTTTTCCAAAGGAGGTTATCCAAGAATGAATTATATGTTCTTTATAACCATTTTCATGTTTATTTCTAAATAAACTTCCACCAAATCATCTATAACATTATTAACATTGTTAAACCAATATATTTACAATACAAAAATTATAAAAAACAATAATGGGTACCATGTTAACCCGATAACAAAGCTAGATCTAGTATAGCCCGAAGGGATTTCTCGATCCCTATTGGTTTGTAACTAGAACCTAGAATATTAAAAAATGAAATTGGTAATGAATTTTTCACAAACAATTTAGAAAATTGATAATTAATATGTATTGATAAAAAACCACTTGGAGTTAAGTTTACCAAAAGTCAAATAGGTATAAACAACCCACTGTAAAAAAAACAAAGTACCAAAAACTTAAATAACAACCCACATCTCATTGGACTCAACTATCAAAGACCAATAATCAATAGTTAGAACCACCTCCAAGTTGTGATTTCCCACTACTCGAACCTAGAAGGAGATAATCTACAAACATCCGACGACACAGGTAGTGTGTGGGATAAAAGACCAGTTGGTTCTATCGAAGGATTCCATAGGAGATGTCACATTTAATTAACCGAATAAAAAATTAATTTTAAAATAAATAGGTTTAGGATTTCAAAATAATATTTCAACAAAATCATACTTCACATTAAAATTTATTGAAATTAATTAAAAAAACTCATAACTTTTCTATTGATGAAATGTTTCTTAACAAATGGCTTAATATTTTTTACATATAATAGTTTAAAGAAATTAAAAAGGCATGTAAAATAGTTATCAAAATCAATTGTATACATTTAAAATAAAAAAATGATAAAATTGGTCATATGCTAAAGGGTATGATAGTTTCAAGCTATGGGAATTGATCACACTCAATGTGATATGAAAATATGTGTATACAAATGACCCTTGGAAATTGGTCAAATAGACATCATCACCATAGAGTGTAATCAGCATAACTCACTAATTACTTTGTCTGGCATGTTTTCTTTAAGAGAATCAATGATGGGAAAAATATTTAAAATAAAATTCCCCTCATTCTCTATTTCAAATATTAAAAGTTCTCTTTAAAACCCAATATATATATTTTAAATAAAAAATACATGCCTTTTTCCAAGATAAAACCCAATAATTTTTATCAAAACCCTTTTTAATCCATTTTTTCCCAAATACTAATTGGAAAAAACATCCATCAAATTATTTTTCACAATATAAATTAAAAAATTTCCATTAGTTTTAAAAACACACAAAAAATCAATCTAATGGGGGGGGGGGTTCCCTCATTTTAAGGAAAACAAATCCAAAAACCAAATTCAAGGGAAATTGGGTTTTTAATAAGCCAATTGAAATAAAATTAATCAAAGTCATGAATTTGAATTTAAATGAAACAATTTAATTTAAATAATGATATTTTGGATTAATTATATTATTAAATCTAAATGGAACCACCTACCCTCGGATCACAGTATCTCAAATAAAAAACCCCTACTCGAGATTCGCCAAGGAAGAATGGTGACAATGATAAACCAAGAATAAATAACAATATTCTAGACCCTAAGATAAGTGATTAGATCCTCCAATATCCATGGAGATCTAAAGACCCTAGGTAGGAATGAGGAGATAATGGGAGATGGAGAACATGAAGTGGAAACCAACTAGGTAGAGATCGAACGACATTCATCAAGAATTGATCTGATTTTGGGAGGGTGTAAATGGAAAAAATGATCTTGGGAGACTCCAAGGAATAATAAACTGAATGGAGGTTTTACATGCATATTGGGAATCTAAAAAAATTGGTTTGAGATTCTAAATCTTATTTTCAAATTAAAAAACCACATTCCCCTAGTTAGCTAGGTAGGGCCGCATGGTTAGACAAAATCATACACCATAGCACACACCTGTTTTTTCTAGGTTCAAAGATAATACTACATGTGAGAAAATATTATCAACCTATGAAACACCCTTTAAAACCCCCATTACTTCCCTTTGTGTGGTTTTCATAAACAACCCACATAGTTTGGGGAAATCGTGTGCCAAATGTTAACTAGCCCAGAAACATTCAAAAACGTCAATATTTCTCTTGAAACAACCCCACGGAAAAACCAACAAAATCAGGATTGAAAGAGGGGTTAGAAATACCTAAAAATAGTAAAATGATGTTATAATCCCCACCGTAGAAACCTTTTTTCCAAATAATATATACGAAGAAGATTTATTTCCCAAAATATGTGGCCACTGGTCCCTAATCAGTGCCTTCCTCTCCCAAATAACATGAGAATCAGAACTATGATTATATAAAACTCAAAACAAAGGTATCATCCTCCAAAATAGTACCTTTGTTTCATAATAAATTATCCTAGCTTGTTGTTCAGTCATAGATAAACCTGGTTCAACCTTATAATCACCTTTTCTCATTATTGAGATTGATCATATAGATACTTTCACAGCTGATACATATGGAACATGATTTGTATCGACATCAGCAATGATGGAAGTGCTAAAAAATAATCCACATTCTCCATATTCTCAACAACATCAAAATGTTCCAAAATTAAGGAAAAATACTCACTTCACCAAAATCAATGTTTATGGGACGTTTGTAGTGGTGGTTTAACAAACCTTCTCTAAATTTATTTTAAATTATTTATGAGATGTTTATTAAAGACCACCACTGATACTTTTATTTTTTCCACAAACTAGAATCTTCACCCCAATCTTCCCCACCCCCAACCCCCATAACCCACGGCCCCCTAAATACCGACCCTTGCTGTGACTCATCACCGATTTTGAGTCTTTATACCCATCACTACACCTTCATTCTATTGACAAGCCTCTCCTCCCCTAGCCACACCTCAATACCGGTCCGGATCCCCTACATCCCTTGATCCCTTTGATTATATCTATTCTAGATTCTAACGTCTTGGATCATCAGAAAACATATACCCGTTAATAAAGGTAGCTTATTCTTCCTTTTTTTCTCTATCATTTTCTATTTTTATTTTGATGTTCATTCATGTGAACCTCTATTTTTTGAAAAAAGATCAGATTGATGTTGGGTATTTATTACAATGATTAAGAACTATTATTTCTTCCTTTGATAATGATGATGTCTAATCAATGAATTATTATGTGGTAATCATAGATTTCCTAGAACATTTAATCATGGTAGGGGATCCTCCTTCCCTCCTGCTTATAATATTTCTTAGAAATGTATACTTTTTCATCATTATTTTGGAATGTATGGGTTGGTGTAACAAGATAATGAATTTTCCTAATATAATTTTAATGATAAGTCTGTTTTTCACATGAAATAACAAATTTTTATGTTATTTCAAATGAAATTATGTTTTCTTAATAATGATTCTAAAAATAATTGTTTCTAAGAGTTGGATTTTTTGGAGTTTGTTATAATTTGAAAACCACGCTTCTATTAACTATTTCAAATTAGAAAAAACTAAAAACATCAAATCATATAAATGTATAATGAATTTATTTTGATGTAAATCTATAATTACATCAAAATAAAATGATTATTAATTATTAAATGTAATGGATTAATTTTTTTATTTGTAATGTGGTATTGTGCGTGAAAAAATATCATTTACATATTTATGTGATTGTTCAATTTTTTTGGTTAAGTTGGACCCTATGAGGATTTAACCATTATTTTTGGTAATTGGGTCTAAGTTAGAGTGTATTTTTTAATGAAAAATTTGTTGGTTGGAATAAGTTGTGATGTTAGACGATGTGTGATATAGTTTTATAATGATCATGGTTGTGGTGATGATGCTTGATTGAGGAACATGGAGTCAGTATATGAATTATTTATGGGTTTTGGTATTGTCTTGGTTTTTTCCTAGTAGTTATATATTTATTGAAAAGTCTCATTCTCAAATTAAATGAAATTCACATGTATTATGTTTATTGGGGATTATATAAATGGATGATATAATAAATTTTATTGTGCATGATAAAGGTGCATTATATTTTCCTATGGATCATTTTTATTTATTTTTATATGAATAAATTATAATAATATATTTTTTATATTAAAAATGATTAATTATTTATAATAAGTAATTTTTATTGTTTTGATATGATTCATGTCTATGGTTATGATATAGAGAATGTTTAGTGTGTAAATATGGAAAACTTTGTGTTTCTCTATCATTAATTTAATTCATTGTGATTACCATAGGTTTTCTCATTTTAAATTTCAGGTTTATACTATTGATTTTGTTACTAATATCATATGAAACATTTGGAAAAATTCTTATAAGATTCAACTTGAAACTTTTCTAGTAGATACACATTGAGGTATATCTATACGTATTTCAAGTTCTTCCCTATGAAAAGGAATGAAATTTTTTTAGTGGATGGATTATATATATGTATATGATTATTTATATATATTTTTTATACATAAATATTTTCTATCATATGATTATAAGAGGCCTCCTAAGTAAAGATGATAAATATATAGTTTCTTCCTATGAGAAGATGATTCCAACAATATAAAAATGCTATTAAAGAAATTCTATCACATGTTAATTTGGAATCTCATAGATAGTATGATTATAGAAACACACAAATAGATATTTTTATGTATATATATCTATATATATATATATGTAAAACACTTCCCTTAGAGGATGGTTTTTGACCTAAATCCATGATGGAAAGTTCCATCATGTTAGAAAAATATACAATATAAATTTTGAGAACATATAAAAGATGTTTTGGATGACATTGAAGAAAATTTCTATTGTCCTAATAAAGTGTATTATTTGTTAACTATAGATTCATAGTATTTTTATGTTATTTAATTTCCATAAATTATTAGCTAAGATGAAGAGGTTGTTGGATGAGTAATCTCAAATCTTATTGGTTATGTGATTCTGTATATTTAAATGTATATAATAGGAGAGAAAAAAGTTTTACCTTACTATTATACTCAATAAGAATATACATAATTATTTAATTAACATTGATCCTCCTCAATTATGCTAGTTCAGTTTTGTATTGGTTAAATATATTTTTGTGAAACAGTTTATATTCCTTAAGTATCGAGTTAGAAATAGATGTAGTCAAACATTTTTATTTAACTTTTTCTAGGGAACAATATATTGGTGGTACCTGGTACCTCATTCTAGTTACCAGATTATTATAATTTTGTTGATTTTAGGAACCCATGCAGTCATCTTTAGATCTGTTCATTTCTCAGTTGAACTCCTCATTGGCATGTCCAATGAAGTCATGATCATTATCAACATAATTTTTAGAGTTGGAATCATGTTATTCCTCTAAAAATTTATTGAAAATAGACTGTGATACTTTTTTCAATGATTTCATAAAATAATATTTTAATTAAAATTGTATTTCGACATGTATTTTTTCTATTAAATTTCTTAATGGGTTGTAAATAAAAAATGTAACTCTTGTACACATTATTTTTATCAGAACAAGAATTTATGGATTCCAATTATCCTTTTTAAAATGATTCATTATTTTTCATTGTATTTATATATAAAAAACGTATTTAACATATTCATATTTTTTCACCTAATATATATGAATCCCCATTCTTATTTAGTAATAGTTATGTGTATTAATTTTTTTTAATAATGTGTAGGAAAATTGTGATATATATGGGTAAAAAATGGATCACATTAGTGAGGAACACACCCCAGTATGCTAAGGGTTTGGAGGAATTTTCAGATTTTGAAACATCCAATTGATTCGTTGATGGGAGAATAATATTTCAATGTACTAAATATAAATTTATAAGATGGTTAAAGATAGATGACGTTTATGAATACTTAATATTGAAGTAATTACCTACTCAATATTTGTATTGGATTTGTCATGGATAATCAAATGTTATTGAAAATCTGCGCACTAATGTCAATCCATAGAATGAGCTCTAAACATCATTGAAATTTGAAAATGAAATTATAATCCTTATCAATGATGAATTCTACATTACAAGATAACAACATCAACATCCAAACAAATAAGAACAACT
Source organism: Viscum album (assembly GCA_963277665.1). Taxonomy (NCBI): domain Eukaryota; kingdom Viridiplantae; phylum Streptophyta; class Magnoliopsida; order Santalales; family Viscaceae; genus Viscum; species Viscum album. The sequence goes on along the minus strand of OY728119.1, from coordinate 1,315,356,886 downwards.
ATTTTTTGGTGATAATAATAGCAACAAGAGAAGTGATGTTTCTAAGGCTATAGAAAAACTATATCAATATTGTAACATATCATTGGATCGCCCTCTTGATTATGTAGAAACTAATGTAATAGAAAACATAATTATGTAGGAAGATGTGTTTCATGGTTTGGTTGATGATGGAAATCAAGGGTTGTATACTGAATGATAAAAATATTTAAAACATTATTTTCTGCTTTGGTTGTACCAAATCATATGCCTATGTGAAATTACAAATAAGGCATTTTCCATGATATTTTAATTCTTGCATGATTCATTTCATAAGTAAAGTATCCTTGAGTATTTTTATTATATGAAAAAAGTTGTTAACATTCTTGGTCTAAATTATACAATCATATTTCTGTGTCATAATGATTGAATGCTTTATTGTGGAGAGGATTCAAGAGGATAGGTTTTAAAATAAAATGTTTTCTTTTATATGGAATCTTATGGGTCATTATGGAAGTATAAATCAACATACTGCCATTAAGAAGAATAAAATGAACACACCTGAATTTTTTCCATTACATTCCATTAAATCCTCGATTGAAAATATTATTCATGTCATCAAAAACCACTAAACTCATGAAGTGGAATTTTATAGATAATAACAATGATGAGTTAATGCTACATCAAAGATATTAAAAATCATGGAATATATTTGATTTAGTACATCAAGATTTCTCATCTGATCATATGAATATTCAAATTGGATTGGATACTGATGAATTCAAGCCATTTGGGACTTTGAGTACTAATTATATCATTTGGCCAATTGTTTTCATCACTTATAATCTTCCTCCATGTATGTGTATACAAAAAATGTATTTTATCAATTCGATGATTATTCCATGATATGAATTCTTGGAAATGATATTTATTTAAACATGTATCCTTTAATTGAAGAATTATATGAGTTGTGGTGCAACAATGTTGAGACATATGATGCATCTTCTAGAAGAATGGTCAAAATGAAAACTAATCTAATGTGGACCATTAGTGACTTACCTAGACATGGGAATTTTGTTGGTTGGAACACATAAAAAGGTTTTTATTTTCCTATTTATAACTTTGATTTTGACCCCGAATAACCACCTCATAGTAGAAAATGGTTATTCGTGTGTCATTAAAGATTTCTCGATTAATATCATAGATTTTGGCTAAACATGTCAAAATTCAAGGATTTCATTGATCATATACTACATCGAATTTTGTTAATAAGTGTTAAAATATTATCACAACTTGGAAATGTTGAAACATAATTGGGGAAGGTTCATCATTTGAATGATAGTGGGAAATGAGTTCAATGTGCATCATCAAGTGAAATCAAAAAGCAACAATGGAAGGAAAAAAGTATATTCTTCAAATGTTCGTATTGGGATTATAATTGATTATATAATAATATTGATGTGATGTATATTGAGAAGATTTTTTTAAAAATACGATCTTCATATTTTTTAGAGAGAATGAAAAGTCAAAGCATCATCTCAGTTCTTAGAAAAACTTACAAGAAATTAACATAATGTTTTACCTTTGGCTAGATGAGAATGGAAAATATGCGTGGAAAAAATTATCAATAAAACTATGAATAATAATACATTCCTTTGAACATTAAAATATGTGAAGGTTTTTGAAGGGTATTCAAGTAACATCACAAGGTGTGTTGTCTTAAAGAATCATAGGTTACATGGATTGAAAAGTCATGATTCACATATATTATTATGATAGTTACTTCCATTATAATTTTGTACATTATTAATTGAAAAGGATAATACTATAATACTCCAATTATGCACATTCTTTAGACAACTATGTGAGAATACCCAACATCCATTTAAGCTTGACAACATTCAGGAGATATTTATATTGACACTTTGTGCAATAGAGACGATCTTTCTTCCATTATTTTATACTGTCAAGATGCATTTAATTGGGAATTTGGTTGAGGAAGATAAATTAGGGGTCCCTATACATTATAGATTGATATATCAAACTGATAGGTACTTTATTAATTTGTTTTTTGTTTCTATAAACAATATTTGGAACTTCATTAAATAAATAATTATGTTTTTTATTTCATAGATATAATAGAAATTTGAAATCATATATGGAAAATAAATCTCAACCTGAATGATCTATTTTTTAGGATATTTTTCAGTGGACTATCTTCCCTTTTATCTAGATACATAGATGATATTGATACAAGATTAAATTGAGTTGGTTGTGTTGAAGACACAATGACTCAATCTAAAATTCATGGAAAATTGAAAATATTTCATGTTATTGGACATTCAGTTTGGAAGAGTTTAAATGTTACACTAACATAAATGGAATCTTAATAGGATCATAGATATGTGATATTGAACAATGAAATTTCAGATCCATTTATTGAAGAGCTGAGGATACAAACAAGGAGATGAATGCGAGGATAAACATGAAATGAGAAAGATATAACAAAAGATGTTAATTAAAATCTTGTAGAATGGTTTTCATGAAGTGTATGTTCATAAATATTGCAATAAATATGGCTATTAGTTTTATAGATATATTTTGTAAATCAAATAATGTATATAAATTTTTTATTTCATCAATACTAATACTTGGGCAAAGCTATTAACCTATTTTCTGATTCTTGCTCGAGGTCCTCTAATACAAGCTAAAATGTTTGACGCTTACGATGTGAATGGATTTTGATTATATACATTTGATAAGATAGGGGTTTTTAAAACACTTAATAATGTCATATTTATGTTTCTTGAAGTTGAATACAATGAAAAGTAGACTAATATTATCAAATTAAACTACCACGTAAAATTTTCTGTTGTTTTATTCAAATTAAATTTGGTGGATATTATTAGTGGTCTTAAAAGTGATTAATTGTAATTTACTTATGTGATCTTATCTCTGTTTATGGATGTTGGTGACCATGAGCTAAAAGATCCATTTATCTTATCATCCCTAGAGAAAATTTTCTATTATGTCAAATATGATAAGGATGAAGGGTGGAGTGAAGTTTCTCATGTAAAACAAAGGGACCTGAATTATATGGGTGATGATGTAGAATATTTGACCTCTATCATTGTATCCCATCAACAGTAGGAATCTGAATTAATTTTCCATCATGATACTGATAATATTAATCTTGAAAGATTTGATGAATTATGTGAATTAATGATGAAGTAGGAAACAAACATGATTGAAGTAGAAAATGATTGTATGTGCAATTATCCATTCATTTATCTACCAATTATTAAATTTGTTCACTGATTCATTATAATTATTATGTATATTTTGTTTTATTGTAATGTGAATATGTTATAATTTCTATGTTTTCATCTTGAATATTTTGAAATATATGTTTTGAAGTTAATTTTATTTGATTAAATGAAATTAATTCCAAAGAGTAAGCATTATACTCACACTTCAGGGTAAAAGAGTTTTTTAGAAGCCAATTGAATCTGGTAATATTTTCATTAGTTTAAATATTTATAAGAGAATTTTATTTGTTTGATATGTTAAATTATTGATTAATATTTTTTTAATGTAGTCATAGAGATTAGGTCACCAAGAATTATGAACCAAAGTGTGGTTGAATGTTCATAAAAAATATAGCGGGAGTTTTATAAATGAGCCTATGAAAGAAGTTGGGGTAGGAATGCATTTTTTATTTTAATAAATTATTTTATGTTTTCACTATTTAAATATATATTTCTTCTAATATGACTGATATATGAATTATAGGTACAAATTAAAGTACTATGGGACGTCATTCCCATATAGTCGTACTCAGTCTCTTAGGATGACCCAATTGGTAAAGTCCTTGGGAAGGAGCATCCTGGTCGAGTGTGAAGGATGGGTTTAGGACCAATAGCATATGGGGTATTTGGTAAGAAAATGGGGATTGATTGTGATTACTAGTGGTGAGAAGGTAAATCAAACAAATTTAAAATAACTTAGTTCAAAAACATTTATTGGTTTTTAGTTTAAATATAATTATACAAAATTGATTAATTTTAAATATAATTGTTTTAAATATTCCAGTAGTATGATGTAGAGATGGATATAGAGAGGGTGATGAGCAGATTTCGTCATTGTGTAATGATTAGTGGAGTGGGTTTTTTGTTGTATCAGTACATCCAATGTTTATATTTTTTATCTTTTTCTTATATTTTTTATGGTATTGGTACAATAGGTTCCCTATATATTTTTTGTATCACCATATTTCTATATGATGTGTTTCAACTAGCTATAGAGATTGAAATTTCTTTATGATCATATACGATGTTTAGTTTTGTTGTCTCTCTTGTACATACAGGTTTATCTAACTATTATATTCAAGTCTTTCTCAATTTTATTCATGGGGCCATACTATATATGTTTATAGTCACCCCTGTGTGGGATTTACATGCATGTATATATAAAACTGGAAGATTTTATCATTAGTGGACCTTGTATCTATGGAAAATAGAAGTAATTGAAGGCAATGATTATGTTTTCTGGTCAGATAAAGGGATCTTGAGTTGGGAACTCTTCTTCCTTTTTCTTTTAGTGGTTTCTAGATTGGTACCTACATTAATTCTTCTTATTTAGGAATTTATTTTACCCTTTTCCTTTCTTTGATATTTATCTATCTCATTCTAATTTAATTTTTAGAGGTTACCAAATTATTTTTTTACACTGAGAGGTTTTATATTATTATGCCTATGTAGTATTTCATGTAACTGAGCCTTTTTGTTCATGTAAAATAGGATACATCCTTTAATATCAGTGGTATTCTTACATTTTGCTTTTTAAAAGCCCTTAAAATATTAGTTGTTAACATTAGGTGTCACTCACAACTTACTAGTGTCATAGGTAGGGTCCCTATAGGTCATGTCATGACACAAAACCCCATTTATTTATCTAAGACCACACACTATATCTAACCCTAGCCATTTTATGAAAGTTTATACCCTTTTCCAAATCTCAAATCATGACCCAGTACTGCTGACCAAGGATCATTATATAATATCTATCACCAAACTGTGGTCTTATATCACTTATACATACAATGATATCTTGATCCTATAACCTATAGGATAACCTTATCTATAAGACCCTATTTTCAATTATTATCCTCTTATTTTATAATTATTGGTTAGAGATCAATCTTGACGTGTTGGGTAACCTCCCTTTTGGGAGATTCTTTTACTCTGTTTGTGCATGGACCCTGTTTTTTGGGGCACTGTCTTTTTGGTCTTAGATAGGTCGCAGGGATGTAATCGGTTAACTCAGACTATGTCGATTATTGCTGGACTAGGAACACAGAGGAATCTGTGTTGTTTTTCGAGATCGTATAAAGCGATGGGATCGGTTTTAAAAGCCCTAGAAGTTAATAATGTATTTACTCATTGTATAAATCCATGCCAGTTTTAATCCTCGCTTGTGGAATTTTAGATCATTAATGGATATTTTGGGTGATTTATCTTTTTTCTAATCATTGCTTATTGGCTTTGAATTATTAATGTTTGTTTTGATGAAAATGGAATTCATCAGGGTTGGTTTCATATTGATAATAATTAAATATTTTTTATTATATTAATTTACCTTGTTTGTAGTTTTAGAGAATTTAGTTTTAACATGTGAAACCTCATATTAATGGAATTTCAATGATTATTTATAACTAGTTTTAAATGTATAAAATTTATGTTTTCATTGGAAAATTGTTTTGTAATAGTTTAATGAGTAAATTTACATTAAATGATAAATGTATTGAGAAATGTATTGATTCATTCAATGTATTGATAAATGTGTTTATTCTTTCAATGTATTCATAAATGTATTATTGAATCTTTCAATGTGTTGACTCTTTCAATGTATTTATGCATTATTTATTACTTTAATGTGTTGTGTTTGGTTTTATTCTTTTAATGTAATGATGAATATATTATTTGTTTCAATATGTTGTTTTCCAAGGAAAATGTGTTGATTCTTTATGTTTTGGAGAGAATCAGCATACATTGAATCTTTAGTTTTAACATGTGTTGTTTTCCATGTATTTCAATGATATATTTGATGATATAGTAATATTTTGAGTGTTAATATTACATTTTCATGGCTGTAAGTTACAGGGCTATATAACTTGTATCTTTGTTTTTTTAATTTATGATTTAGGGGTAGTTTAAACCACTAATAGATATAGTTTTTTTTGTGGCGGTTTAAACAAGCGCATATTATTGTATTTTTATGGTTATGGTTAAAACCACCACTTAATAATACAAAATTTTATATAGTGGCGGTTTTATCCATTTTACTGGTTGTTTTTCAGAAAACTATTTTTGCTTTAGCTCTGGTTATATTGCAGTTAATTTTTTAAGTGAAAACCGCCTCTAAAACTAAGAAAATTGATGTGAAATATACTTTCTACAACACATTATAGAAACCACCACTATATTAAATGAACCATTGTGTGTTGAATTCCAACACCTATTTTAGCAGTAGTTTTTTGAAAACATCATAGAACCGTATAGAGGTGGATTAAATCACCAATAATTGGGCATTTTGTCATAGTGATTTCCTTCCATACCAATCCATCGATGACCCAAACGATGTGAACCTTTCAAGAACACATGGTCTCCAATTTATAATTAAAAAGGTTTATGATAATGATCAGTATTTTACTTATTCCTAATAAGTTCCATCAACGTTATCTAATGAATTAACTAAATTTGTGATGTTGTGTCCTAAACATTGCTCTATCCAACCAAGGAACAATCACCAATCTCTGACCAACACAACAAATATTTGCATGGACATCCATATAATGCCTCAAAAGGATACATTCTAATTTTATACTGGTAACTATTGTTATATAAATACTCAACCATCCCTAAGTGAACATACCATACTCCACCAAAGTTAAGGATGCAGGTGAAGATCATATCCTTAAGATCCTTTATTTCTCTTTCTGTTTGGACATCTGACTGCAGATGGTATGTCATACTCAAACAGACCTCAGATCCTAGTGCCTCCTGAAGGCCTCTCCAAAAGTGATATGTAAACAAATGATCCCTATCTGAGACTATATCATACAGAACATTGTGAATCCAAAAAATATCATTCAAAAAAATATTCCCCAACGTCTCAACCTTGGTTGTATCACAAATGTGTATAATGTGATTTGACTAGGTTGGAATGTCGGTCACAACCCATATCACATTATTCATTACATGGGTATGCAAAAACCCAACCAAAAAGTACATTCAGATCTCATCCCACTTGCATGTTGTAACATGAAGGGGATAAAGTAAACCTGAAGGTTTCTAGATCTTGAACATGATATTTTTACACATACAATAATGAGAGACAAAATCAGCAATGCCCCATATCATTCCTAGCCACTAAAATATCTTCCAAAAGCTATAAAAAACCATCATGGTTTCTAGGGGCATATTACATCAAGAATTATTTCAACACATCGTCAAAGTTTTACAAAGATAAGAGTCACAAAAAAGTGATTATAATTGCATAGAATTCCCACAGTGAATAATGATTAGTGAGGCATGGTATCTCCTACATATATAGAGATCCTTAATATTCTAAACTCATCATTAAGATGTTGTTCCTCATGAATCATCTTGAGAGAAGAAGGTCTCAACTAGACACAGGCCATGGAAACCTCGACCTCAGATTCCTAAACTCCAATATCCAACTATAAAAATTGAGCCATCATGTTTCATAATTCTAATGATTCTTTCAATTATTGGTTATGTACTTTATTTCTCAAAGCATCTAATATGAAATTACCTTTCTACAGTGTATAGGGGATGACAAAGTCAAATGATTTTAGGTATTCCACCCTACTCCACTAAATGTTTTTGTGGGAAGATATATCTTTGGATATTCTGGTTTGAAAACATGGTAAACTGTTCTACAAAGAGGTCATGCCAAAAAAACATAAGTGTGTTCATCACATATGCATGTTCAAGGCCATGGATCAGGTAATTTTTCTCATTTACCATACGGCGAAAAGATCCATAAGCAACGACATGGCCACCCTCAATAATAACACATAACAAACTTGAAACTGATGCATCACTAAAAACCACATACCTCTGCCCGACCTCTAAAAGAGTCCACACATGAGTATCAATTAAATTTAGTTTCAACCCAAAAATTAAATCTGACACTTATTATCCTAAGAAAATATTACTCTCTTTGGAGTTTGAGTAGTCATCAGAGAATCCATCTTTGAGAGCCCTTAACAAATCGGTGATAATACCCTAATAAATCTACAAATCCTTAAATCTTGAAAACAAATTATGGTTTCTCCCATGAAATAAAATCTTTCAACATCTTAGGATCAATTGACATAACAGGTTCTAAGGCCAAATTTCCCAATAACTTCACTTCTCAAATCCATAAATCACATTTCAATATAATATAATACTATTGGATATTTATCAACAATTCCATAACTACTCATATATGATTCACATGATTATCTATAGACATAGAGTACACAAGGATTTCATCCACAATGACCACTCTGGAAGTATAAATATACTCATGGAAAATCATTTTCACTAAATACATAATGACTGGAGGAGCATTGGTTCGACCAAATGGCATGAAAAGTTACATGTAATTGTTGTACCTTCTATGACATGCAGTTTTATGAATGTCATGTTCTTTTATTATCAATTGATAGTAACCAGACCAAAGATCAATCTTTGAGAACCATTTAATCTTTTTAAAAATTTAAAACAAATAATAAATCCATGATAATATATACTTATTATTTATTGTAACATGATTTATTTTCTTATAATAAACACAAAGGTATTGTGAACCATAATCCTTCTTAGAAAAGAGAACCAGTACAACCCAAGGATACAGACTCATGAAAATAAATAATTTATCTATAAGATCATTCCAATGAGACTTATACTCCTTCATTTTGGGTGGTTCTACGTGGTATGATGGAATAAACACTGGTTTAGTACCATACACTAAGTAGATATAAAACTCAACCACTATTACTAATTGAAAACCATTGAAGTCCTAAGAGAACACATCCAGAAATAAATAAAAATTGGAGGGATATCACTACTCAAAGATTATTACTCTACTAGTGTTTAACATCTTGCGAAACTATGGAGAGGATAAAAAAGACAGATGAACTTCTTTAACTGACCCGAGTGTCTGTATGATCTGCATACCTTGGGTTCTTTAGTGAAATATCTATTTGAATGCCCTATATTCCCGCACTGGAAACAATTCAATGAGTCTCTTCTAAGAACTGTAGGAGTTATAGAATGACCCTGATGTTTCAAACATCTAAAATAATCATCACACTTCTTCTTCCCTTTAGATTAACTCACCCTACCACTAGGAGGAAAACAAACACCCATAAAACATGACTTTATAGTCTGGTCCATTTTGACTATTACCGCTCTATCCATCTAATCAGTATAAGAATTTACCATTAGTCAGAAAACTAGAGAATAAATATATAGTCAAAGTCACAAATCAAACTTTTGATCCTATATATTCTCATTAGATACTATCTCAGGGTAAAACAACAAATGATCTATAAAATAGTTTTTATATTTTATTATAGTAATTCCATCCTGATCATGTTTGGAAAACTTAGTGGCTTTGTCCAATAACATCAACACTAGATAGAAATAGTCGGTGAAGAGTAGATTAAAGTATTTCCACTCAATGAAATCATATTTCTTCACCATCACTATTGTGTCCCACTATCACTTTCTTGGTCCTTCCATCATGAAGGTGGAACACTTCACCTTGATATCTTTCGGTGTCTTGAAGAAGGAAAACAATATCCTCATCTTACTCAACTATTCCTCCAATTATTATGGATCATAGGATCCTTTGAACATGGGTGGTTTCTCGTGAAGGAACCCCTGAGAACTATTCTAGATAATATCCCTCTATGGTTCCAAAAATTTAACCTCAATAAGAACTAGTTATGGTGCCTATCCTAGGGAATAGATAGTATGCCTGATCAATTCAACTGGGAACAAGTCCACAAGAGATTTTTCACATTATGTTTCAACGAAATCTTCTTCCTGGAACTGATTCACACGTCTTCTCAAAGTCATTATTCCACACAACATCAGCAGACAACTTTGAGGTCATCATATTAAAACTCAAATAGAGGAATAGGATAATTTAATCCCATCAGATAGAAAAATCTATATTTTTATTTCAATCTATCCAAATCAAACGGTTAGAAAATATTAGACCTAATCCTTAAGAAATATTTTTCAAACCACCCATAGAGACTCTAGGCTCACTATGGTGAGAGCTAGCCATAAAATTAATCAAATTACTTTATAAGTTCCAAAATGACTACAAAAATTATAAACTGACATTAAGAAAAAATATTAACATGGAACTCTTACACCACTTTTTCATGATCCTCCTGGGTTACCCGTGTAACCCGATAATAGCTTCTTCTCTGACATAGCGTGAAGTGTGTTTCTTATCCTCACGAGATTTAAACTAGCAATTGGAATCATTAAAAATAAAAATTGGATATAATTTTTCACAAATATTACAAAATCAAGATAACCAATCCGTATGCATACAAATTAATATCTTTATAGAGAAGTGTAATTGAAGTAAAACTGGTTTAAACAACCAAATGTATGATAGAGAAGTACTATAAAATGAAAGAAAAAACTGATTACCCAAAGAAATAACTATCCAAGCCCAAATAATAATATCTAAAACCACTCCATGTGGTGCTTCTCACCTACTAATACATAGAAGGAGATAATCTACAAACACATGAAGGAATATGTAGACTGTGAGCTAAAATCTCAGAAGTGTCTCAATAATGATTCTATAATATATGGTATATTTAATTAACCAAATAAATTTTTGAATTTTAAATATATATGTTTTTTATTTCAAAATAATTGTTAAATAAATCATTCTTACATTTCAAATGTTTGAAATACTATAATTAAATGCTTCACATTTTAATTGAAGTAATATTTCTAAAAACAATGCCTTAATAATTTTTTTATATAAAAGAATTTATATAAATATACATGTCGTATAAATAACTTTCCAAAAAAGGAAATCTATTTAAAATAATAAAATAGAGCAATATGTTCATATGCCAAAAGGTACGATAGTTCCATGTTATAATAATCCATCACAATAAATGTGAACTGGAAATATTTGTATACACCCAACCATTTGAAACTAGGAAAAAGGACATCATCACTATCTTTTTGAAAATGTGACATGATGTAATAATGTCTTAGTAAAGTTTTATAATTATATAGTTCTATCATAATAACTAACTATCTACCATGGATTTCTTGTGTTTTAGTAAAAAATTAATGATGTGAAATTTATTTTAAAAGTTTTTAAAATAAAATTCATCACATTCACCTTTTAAAATAAGACAATTTTTATTTAAAAACACAAACACATTTTTTTAAAACATTCATTTTCCAATATAAAACCCAATGGTTTTTATTTAAACAAATTTCAATCAATTTTCCAAAATTTCTATTATCAAGAAAATCTATATAATAAATTTTTCTAATATAAATTTCACATGATTCCATCAATTTCAAAAAAACACAATTATATAGAAATTGGTTTATTAACAATAAAATTTGAATATAATTTAATCAACATAATGCTATTGAATTATATACAACAATGAAGTTTAAATAAAGAAATGTATAGTTAAATAAATTGTCCAATAAAAATAGAACTACCTACCTCGATATCACAGAATCACTAATCACAATTCCCTAATCTGGATTCACCAAAGAATAACAAAAGGAAATGGAAACCAAGAATAACACCCTATATTGAAGACCCAAACAGAGGGTATAATTCCCCAAATCAATATATATTTCTAAAAATCCATAGGGAGGAAAGACTATAGAGTGGGAGACAGTGAATGAAAATTGGAATCCTACCTGGTGAAGATCAAATGATGTTAATCATTATTCGATCCAGATCTACAAGGGTGTAAAGGGGAAAAAGGCTCTTGGGAGCCTCCATAGGTGAAGAAATCGAATGGAGGACTCATAAGACCATCAATGATCTAAAAATTGGTTTTAGGTATTTTAAAACATCATTCTAGATTTTAAAAACCAATACACATGGTTAGCTTTGTTGGGTATCACGGTTAGACAAAACTGTGTGTCCACGCGATGATCCCCTTTTCTATTGGTGTATGGTTACTACTAAGTGGGTGCACCATTATTAAAACTTTGTGATAACCTTGAAATCCCCACTATCTCATTTTCACATTTTTTACTAGTAGGGCATGGGGTTTGGGTAAACCGTGTGCCAACCATGAACAAGCCTAGAAACTATTAAAAATTACAAAATTTCTTCCAAAAAAACCCAAATGAAACCCATGTAATGTATTATAAAAAGGGGGATTATAATTAATTTTAAATGGTAAAAATTTGTTCTATTTTTTGTTTAATATAATGTTACATTATTTTACAATTACCTTTCCATCTATTGGAAAGTAGAGGCCTCACTCATGCGTACATGCAGACTACCTCCTCCATGAAGTGATGTAATTAATTTTTAAATACCACTTCTCAAATTTGGTTGTATTGGTGGATTTAATTAATATATATGATATTTATAATATTATTATTTTTTAATGATAAATAATTTTTTACCTTATCTACTTTCAATTCATTAAAAAAAATGCATGACTCATGAATAGGTACAGACTACTACCTCAAAGAAGAAATGCAATTATTTTTTCATAACATCCTTAAATTGATGGTTATAGTATTTTATAAAATGAATAAATATTATATTTAATAAATTATTAAGAATATATATACCATGAAACCATTCACAATGTGTAAGAATTGAAATAAATAAACCAAATCATACATTGAAATCATTACAGTTAAGAACATAATATGGATTTTAATGATTTCTTTTTATCAAATGGATAATTTAAAATTGTAAGGGAATTATATATAGTAATATAAGTATTAAATTTTTTCATTTATAGATTTAAAATATACCTAAATTTATTATATAATAATTTAATGTTCCCATAATCTAATTAATGGCATTATTTAATGCTCAATGTTACAATCTCACTTTATATATGAATTGTTTATGTTTCAATTTATATTATAATAAATTGGTTATTATTTATTTATTAAAAACCATAAATTTTATTATCCTATATTTATTCTTCAGTTTTTTAAGTATTTAATCTTTATTTCCCTCTTTAGTATGCACAAATACCCAAATAATGATTTTATGAAAGGCCAACCATATTTCTCTATTTTGGTTGGGAGTATTGACATTCTTTATTCAAATTCTAAAAATTGTTTTATGGATGTTTTTATATACTATTAAATAATTTAAATAGGTTTTTATAAAATAAATTGGACATTATTTAAAATTCATAATAGGAATATTTTCAAGTATTTTTTCATATGTCTCACCTTTGAATTTTCAAAAAATTACAAAAATAATGATTTTCATATTTATAGATCAAACACATTTTCCCACTATAATAACCATTATTCCCTTTAAATATCCCATTTCAAGGATTAATGTGTTTAAAAATAATATCATAGTCACATTTTAATGGGAATTTTTGTTTTAAAACATATAAAAAAATAAAATTATATTTCATCATTATTTACAAAGAATATTTTTAGAAATTTTGTAACATAATTTTATATCCATGTAAGCATCCTTTTATTATTGTTATGATTTACTAGGGATATGATCTTATGATATTATAAACTTTATTTTCATAAATATTATAATATGATTATGTTTTTATGATGTTTCATGAAAATAATTTCATTCTCATAGGTTAATTAGACAATGATGGAATGACTAATTATTTTATATTCATATGGAACATATTTGAATGTTTTATTATTATGTTATGGGTGGGTCTATTATATCCCACCAACATATTGGGTAATTTTTTATAAATCATGAGGAAATTGTACAAATGTGATTATCCTATGCTGAAGATCTTATATGAGAGGTTTTACCAACCCCAAGAACATGCATGAGTGGTTTTCCATTGCCAAAAATAATAAATAATATTTTTCCTAGTCCTAAAAATGCACATGGTTAGTTTTACCAAGAACAAGAATAGGAAGGGGATGTAATCCCATGATTACTATGTGATGAAATTCATGATGAGTAGTCTTAACATCTGATTTATATACTTATGTTTATTCCAAAAACGTATGTCCTATACTTATTATATATTCCCATGACTCATGTTTGATTATTTATGTTTCCACATTATTATCTATCATATCTTCTGTATTGAAAAATCATTATTTTACGACTCATTATTTATAGTATATGACTTGTTGGGTATGATTTTGTTAGTTATGGCCATGTTTTCATAACCTCATTCATTTCTTTTGATGAATTATGTTATCAATTAATATGTCCCATTTTTATAATTTTTCATATTTTGAGATGATCATTTCAATTGTTTCCATTTCCACAGGTTATAAATAATTATATTAAATAGGATATTTATAAGAAGGTCACTATGTTTGAAGAAAATTAAGGGTTATATAGTGGATATTTCATTATATAAATTCGTTTGGTGTCTAGTATCTAACGAAACTAAACCATTATGAATATAAAGTGTATATTTTTGTGATATGGATTTAATATTATTATAAAATTATTTAATATTTATTCAATTAATGCGTGTGATATCATATTTTTTTGAGGAATGGTTTAGTTATATTTTGAGGTTAGGTTATGAGAAAAAGGGGATAAAACCATTGATAACCTATCATAAAAACAATTTATATAGAATGAACCCAATGTTTCCTAGGATGATAATAAGGTTTCCGTTTTTAGCTTATATTAGGAATTCCTTTAATTAACAAATGATTTCTCAATTTGATTTTTGAAGCGTGAAGCTAACACAAAAAAATTGGTCTTAGTCAATACATAAAACTAGGATGAATAGTGTTAATAATTAATGTTACATCCAATTCAATGACCATTCTAATGATAAATCAAATGGAATGGGATATAGGATATATAATCTTGTTTCTGTGATCTCCCAAATCCATCAATATGATAATAGTTACAAGATTCATATTGAAATACTAAATATGTAATGATATGAGAAAATCACCATCAAACATTTTCTGTGGTAACCTTCTCCTTCCTTTAATAGGCCCTCTGATCTATGTAAAAACCCAAATTTTGACTCATGTATGGTAACTTTTCAATTTGGTATTTTTATTTATTATGGGCCTAATATAGTTACATAATGAGTTTGTAAAGGTATTGGGGGTGTCCGGGGCATATTCAGTGCCTGGGAACCCATATTTTTTAGGAGAAAATGTTATGTCTCATGGTTAGAAAAAACCATGCAGGATAGGCTACATGGTTAGTTTTAACCATTCTAGGTTGGAAAGTGGGGTGATACATGGCACTTTTTTTCCTATCCATGCAATAGGTGATACACATTTATTTGAAAACTATAGAAAAATATTAGGGGTATTTTTCATTATTATATCATGGATTCCCGTAATGTGTGGCCTCTCCATGTTGGTTTCCTCTTCCTACAGGTGACCATGCATGGTTGGCCCATGGTTTGAAAAAATATGTATCCAAACTAGAAGCTGATATTAGATGAGGAGATTGTATGAGTTTGAGGTAGTTATTCTATAACTCATCCCTCATGTTCCTTAATTTTATAAAATGTTGTGTGTTCACATAGATCTCATCTAGCGTGACATGTTTAGTGAATATTTATTTATTGTAGTCATTAAAACTATGTTCTAATTCCCATTCCCTATATGTTGATCCTCATTGGTGACAATGTCCAAATCAAAGACCACCCCAAGTAGGGTGATTTTATGTTTATGGTTTTAGTGGATAGTTATTCCTTAATGGTTTGTTACAACCTATTAGCTCCATGGACTATATGTGAGTCATGACCATATTAATAGTAATACTCAATAATTAAATGAATTGTGAATGGATAAATATATTACACAATGTTTTATTTCAAATTGACCCATCTAAGGTAAGTGCATTAACATGATTAATCAATGTTAAATGGTAAATTAGCATATATATTGTATATTTATGGATTTGAATAATTAATTTTAATACAATTTCATGGTTTCACATCAATAAAACTCCTTTCCATGGCTAATGGAAGGCCTCATACTAAATCTTATTAAACAATCATTCCATAAATGTAATGGTTAGTGGTTTCATTCTCCTGGACATGTTACACTTGTGAAATAATAGACTTTAACCAAATGCACATTTTGAATGACATTATAATTACATGACTTAATTAAATAAATGAATCAATTATATGGTTCCTTATATATGAACCTTGATATTACCATTTGAATGGTCAATCATTAGTTATCTTTACAATTCCGGAGGGAATGAATTAACCACTCATGGATTTCATTCTGTTTCAAGGAATAAAATTTCCCTGGATGAAACCGTCGATGTTAATAGATCCTCAAAAATTTGTGAATGTGTGATATGTCACCTTAGAATCCCTTCATTAGTATTACAGGGTTCCTTGGATCTATCATGGCTTCCAAATATATGAGGTTGCGTAGTTATGTTATTATACATTTCTATTGATTATCCCATTTTATCATGGTTGTTTCCCTGTACTTTTTTAGAATTACACTATTGTGGAATTCCATGGATTATTATCCATGGTTTATACTCATACCCCTTGTCTAGGTTTAATTTATTACTATGTTGGAGACCATGAAGATCTATGATTCCTTGGTTATCACAAGAGAACCTCTTCTTTATAAATAGCATCAGGGATTCCTTGTTCACCATGTATCCTTTATTAAAATAAGGTATGTTATAGAATTACCTCACGTTACATATTTATATAAACAAGAACATAATTAATTAATGAACGGGTTACATGTTCATACACCATCTAAGGGATCAATAAGGTACTTGGGTATTTACATTTTTTTCACTACTTTACCTTTATATATGAATTATGAAACACAATTTTTGTCAATATTAGATAGAATAAATGTAACATATTCCATTGGTTGTGGACTAATAGGATTTATTTATCACCATATCTAGTTGGATGCCATGAAAAATATATGTTTTAAGGTGTTTACAATGGTAAGAATACCTCTTAGGACACGTTATTGGATGATTTCTTAAGATAAAGCTGGTAATAGATGACCAAGCTGGAGGTCGGGATGCTGGGGATAGTTTTTAGGTTCTTTTTATCTAATTTTTCTGTAGAATGTATTATTTTGTACTTTGGGCCTATGTTTTCAATCATTATAGAAACATGAAATATCATCATCATCATTTCTATATGAGTACTAGTTATTTCAGTTGTTTATTATTCAGTCTTATTCAGCTATTCCATGTACTTATTTACTTATATTACTTTGGATATTTATTGTGTTTCTTATTTATCCTTTGTATTACACTATGGTAATTAATGAATAGTCTCCCCTTGGACACACCCTAATTCCTCACATCTAGTGGAAAACCTCAATTGATCGGGATATGCACTTGAGATCATGTGGCCAACCGGGTTTGAGGAACCTCTAGTGGAATGTAGGTTCAAGGCACCACAAAGTGGTATCAGAGTAGTTCCATTCTTGATAAAATATTTGTAGACAATATTCAAGATACGAGGAATTCTTGGAGATAGGTTATAATATTTTTTCGGGTGTAGTAATCCCATCTTTAGGCTCAATATCGAATTTCCAGAATTATAATTGTTGAACTATTTTTTCTATTACATTTTATATAATTTTACATTAGGTCAACCACATAACGAGTTGGGGATTCTGATGAGGATTTAATTTCATCTTAAGATTAAAGATTTGAGGCTATGAAGCATTGCCACATGCATCATTTAAGGAACCAAGAATTCACATGTCCTGGTTAATTCTATTCCATATAGGTGCATTCAATTTCTTTCATTTCTTGGTATTCCTGTGATCATTGAGTGATGGTATTGTAGATATACTTTTCTAGATCTTTTCCTTGGTTTTGATTGAGTGATTTATAGTTTCAATTCATGGGCTGTTATGGGCCCTTAGGAGTTGGAAGGAGTAATTTACTGATTTTTTCCATTAAAATGAAATTAATTTGATGTAATTTCTAGTGGTAGGTTGTTTGGGTCCTGATTCACTGGGAATGGAGATTCATTTTAAATTAACCTTGAGATATAGAAATAATAAAATGTAAACTAAAAAAGTGATACATTATTTAAAAATTAAATGTTTTCATATAATTAATGAGGTATGATATAGTTGAACCTTGATCTACTAGAACTCATGTAATATATATCTGACTACCTACTAGTACATGGAAATATAAGTGGGTATTATGAGTAGTATACCATTGATAACAAGCCTTTTAATTATATTGATCTTCCATTATTGTTGCTATATATTTTTTTTTAATTCTTTTTCTGAGGAATGTGTTATGAATTATTAGAACAATGCCTCTAAGGAATCTTGATGTTGTGCCCCATAAGGGTGGTGAATACCATGACTCATACATTTTGGGACATGAGATTCCAGTCATGCCACATGGAGTGACACATGATGAACCTCTTGCAGTACCTAATTTGGTAACTATTTATTTAAATCATGATATTCCTCTTCATCAGATGTCGTCCATGGAAGGTGTTTTATGACCTACACCTGTGATGGATGATCCGAATCATGAGTTCCAGTAGCGGAATCCTCTTAACATTTTAGGGGATGGTAACCCAAAGGTTATTTATTCTTTTCTATAGGCTACTAAGTGTATTTTCTGAGAATCTATAGATGCCTCCAAAGTGGAGGTCCAAGCATTCTATTTATATACAGTGTGATTCGGTAAAGCGCTGGTGGGTTGTAATTACCCAGGATGGTCCCCATCAGGGCATGGTATGTGCTGATTTTCAGGATATATTCTATGACTACTTCATTCTCCAAATTATGAGATATGATCAAGATATAGAGTTTATGCATCAATAGAAAGGTTCTATGTCACTCATGATGTATTTATTATGATTAACTATGTTTTAGTGCTTTACACCACTTCTAGCTAGTGATGAGATTTCTCATGGTAGATGCTTCAAGGATGGGTTCTAGTATGACATACATCCTTAGGTGAATGCCTTATTACAACCTAACTTCTCTGATATAGTCAATAGAACATTTATCACTGACTATATCATGAGTTACAAATGTATTAAAGGGATTATATGATCAATGTCGATGAAGTTTGGTAGTTCATCTATTAATTTTAAATGTTTCTTCTAATTTTCTCAGCCAGGAAGTGGTGGATAGAGTAATCGTGATAGTAGCTCCGTGGAGTTCCACTAGTGTGGATGATAGGGGCATCTAAAGACTCAATGTGATAGCGACCCATTGGAGTGTCGGTCTTGCAGTCGTATGGGGAATATTCTAGGATTCTATTGGAAATTTCCATCAACATCTTGTGAAAGAGGTTCCCAAACAGCTCTAGGTTATTTAGCACCGTGTTAGGTGGAATGTTAGAGTAACATTTTAAAGACTGTATGAGGTGGTTTTCATGGCTACAGTATCCAGAATTCAGATTTCCAATAGCACCAGTAGAGTGGTCATGATTGTTGTAGTCCAGTTGTCGCACAAGGCAATGGATCAGATTAGTTGCATAAACTACATATAATATCCAAGGATCATGATGCATGACTGCCTATAGTTTGAGGTAATATTCGTTTATCCTCTACTATAGTTTCTTCATTTTTTGATATAAGGGACTCACACTCCTTTATCACCTTATCGATCATGGAATTTATTGAGCCAGAAATATACTATTCCTATTGTTTAATGTATTTAAATACACCATTCTATGTATGGATAGATGTAAAACACCAATACATGGATTCTCCCCTTATGGTAGATAGTTTCCATATTCATTGGGACCTCATTGTTCTCAATATCATATGTTTCGATTTCATTCTCAAGATGGATTTGTAAGTTCTATATCACACCGTTGTATAATTATTTCTTAGTAGTGTGTCGATTACATCATGAGAGGGGAAATTTTAAATACACAAGGTTGGGTGGGATGTCTAGGTTAGTTAATCTAAAATAGAGAATCATGGAATTGGTGGAGTGACCACGTGGATTTAGAATCAGTTCTCTGAGGTTCAGGGTTTACTATAGGATGAATTACCTCTGGTAGTAGATCACTTTAGGAGCATCTTTTCCAATGAATTTTCTAGATTACCTACTAATAGAGTGGAATATTATACAATCATGATTATTCTTAGAGTATTTTTAGTGTCATTACTCCATATAGGATGGAACCTACTGAGATCTTTGAGCTCAAGTAAAAGGTTGAGTATTTAGAGTTCAAATGTTTTACATGGAATAATAATTCATCATGGGGTCTGTCTGTACTTTTTTCCAAGAATGTTGATGAAACCCATTGTTTATGAATGGATTACATATAGTTGAACTAGATTGTAGTCATGAAATAGTTTCCATTTCCTCATATATACTTTCTAATTGAATGTCTCATAGTAGTTAGGGTGTTTTATAAGATTTACCTATGATCATGGTATCTTGAGGTTTGATTTATGGAATCATACATACCTCATAAAACTATATGTAGAAAGTATTGTCTGTCTGATTAACTAGTTATGTCGTTCAATATCACAAAAGTGGCCTCCATTTTCGTGGATCAATATAATCGGTTGTTCCACCCCTATCTGGATTCTTTTATCACAGTCTTTGTGGATGAAATATTGGTGTATTCTCACCCTCAATGGGACCAATCTAAGAACATTTATATTGTTATTATTATGCTAATAGAGGATCAAATTGATTCCAAGATTTATAGGTTCCACTTATGGATGGACAAAGTTCAGTTCATGGGACACATTATCTCAAAATCATGAGAATCTGTTGACCTAGAGAATGTGATTGTTGTGGATTCCTAGAAGAAACCCTAGAATGTGTTTGACATATAAATTTTCATGGGGATGGATGGATATTTCAATAATTTCATACATAACATCTCACACCTTTGTTCACCTATTATTGGTCTTAAAAATAGGGTTTTCTAGTTCATGGGTAAGAAGAATATGATAAATCTTTTCTGGAGTAGAAAGGGAGGATTGTTTCGACATCTATTCTGATTCTTCCAGATCTAGGTGGAGGATATATTTTTCATATGATTCATTAGTCATCATACTTGGAGAAGTGTTGATTCAGGATGATATCTTCATTATGTATAGATCATAGCAGTTGAGGTCTCAAGATTGAAATTAAATGATGCATCACCTTAAGCGATCATCATTTGTCCATCCCTTACGTTGTTGGATACATTATCTATTGGGTGAGTGATTTGTGGTCTATACGGTAGAGAAGAGCTTCAAATATATATTAAAAAATTGTGACATAAATCATAGATAGTGAAAATGGGTTAAGTATCTTCAATAATTTGATTTCAAGATTTCCCATATGCTTGGAATGGGTAATTTTGTATCATATGTGCTATGTTAGAAACTCAGGATCATTCCATATGGGAAGCTAGTGACGTATAGAAATTGATGAACCCATTCATGGATAAACATTAAGAGTTTCATGATAGTCATGAGAATTCTAAATTCTCATCCTTGAGAGTAACCTACTTCCTTTTTGATAAGGTGAATAGAGTGAAATTTTTAGATCCTATGGGGTTGGCTCTCTAAGAGACTGTTTTAGGAAGTGACATACCTCTAGATTTGTCTGTGGAAGGAGATAACTTCATGAATATACATGGACATGTATAGGTACCTATATATATGATAGAATAGTTTATGTCAGAGTCCCACACATCTCAAAAGGAATTATATACAAAAATATCTAACATATATCAAGATATGTGATTCCAATATTGTTGGTTTGAGATGAAACATCAAATAGTAGACTTTTCACTTGGTGTTCAACATGTCAGTATGTGATGGAAGAGCACCAATGACTTGTAGGCTTGTTAAAATGATTTCAGTATAAGAATATAAATGGAAATATTTTTACAAGGACATTGTAGTTGGCTTACATAGGTCACCTAGTGCTAATGACTCTGTATGAGTTTTCACTGAATGGTTGACGACAATTTCCCAATTCCTTCATTTCCCAAAGAATTTCTATTTTGATGAACTCAGATGATTGTATGTCTGTGAGATTATATGACTACATGAGGTCCATCGTACTATTGTTTTAGATAGGGATTCTAATTTCACATCATGGTTTATATAGGGGTTATAGAAATCTATGTTTACACTGGTGATATTGTGTGCATCATTTCACATAGAGACCAATGTATAGTCAGAGTGGATGACATAGGTTTTGGAGGACATGATTAATGAATGTTTTCAGGATATTAGTGAATCTTGGTAGAAGAATATCCCCATCATTTATTTCTACTAAAATAATATATTTTAGGGAAAAATTAATATAGGTCCTTTGTAGTCTAAGTACGGTAGGTCTTTTTGTTCAACCATGTGTTGGATGAAGGCAAGAGAGGTAGCCTAGTAGGTCCTCATCATGTCTAGGAGACTTTGATGATGGTTCAGATGATTAGATTTCATATGTATACTTCTATGTATAGATATAAATCTTATACTAATCCTGATAGATGACCATTAGAGGTTAAGGCTAGGGAATGCGTTTTTTATCAGGTATTCCATAGGCTTGGGAATAGATGGATACATATTCAAAGAAGCTATTGTCTCATTTTTAGGGTTGTTTGAGATTTTGGATAGAGTCACGTTGGTATTCTATCAGTTTCTATGACCTCAGAAGCAACACTCCATACACAAAATCCTTCATCTTTCACATCATCACCGGTATCATGCTGACATGATTCATACACTGGATCTTATGGAATTTGAGATATATGACATCGCATAATTTGAGTAGTATACTATATGCATCAATGAACAAGGAATGAAGACTCCCAGAGGTCATTTTATCCCTCTGGTATGGGTGAAATGAAATCACATCTCTGTACAGCATGACACTTAGCAGTGGGAGGCTGATGTACATGCCCAATGACTAGAGTTTTTCTCAGAAAGTGTTTCACTTCCCTTGGATGGTTAAGATAGGGAGGAGTTCCTTTATGGTGTAAGACTATTAGAAAAAAAAAATTTACTCAGGTATGGATCCTTTTAAAGTTGGTCTTTTTCTTTATTATGAACCTTATATGGATGCTTAATGATTTTCTTAAGGTATTGGGGAATTTAAGATGCTTTTTGGGCCCTAGAACCCATATTTTGGGAGAAAATTTCATGTAACATAGTTAGAATAAATCACATGGGGTAAGCCATATGGCTAGTTTAAATCACAAAAGGATGGAAATTTGGGTGATATAGGGCACACAGTTTTCCCAAACTGTGAGCCAAGGGACGAAAGACTATATGGAAACCATAGACAAAATTACAGAGGCATTTCAAAATGTTGGTGCACAGTTTCTCTAACAGTGTATCCTAATCTTACTGGTTCCCCCTTCATATAGCTAACCATGAATGTTTGGCACACGGTTTGGATAAATGTGTGGTCAAACTATGAAATGTACAATTGTGGGTGAATTTATTATCTTACCATCACTTTATGTTTCGAATAAATCATCTTTTACCTATTTCTCAATCCATAACCATAGGATCCCTCTCCTACCTATTGATCATATTCTATCATAATGAATCTTTTGATCTTGAGCATCTATCCAAAGTCTGATTCGTTCATCATCCATCTCCTTGGACCCATTCTAGTATGATCATCATTCCATTTTATTCTTTCATCATTATTCTTCTAATAAAAAAATCTATTTCAATGTCGGCTCGTAGGCCACAATTTTAAAGAATTGATACATTCTTCAGATATATTACAATATTGGTCATACTATTGGCTAATACTGGATTAGTATAATCATATGAGTACTAGCTAGGTCGTCTATAACTCAACCATCAAGCTTATTCATTTTATAAATTATCTTGTATGTGCCTCGATTTCATCGGTCATGACATGTTTAATTAATATTCCATTATTACAGTAATTAGAATCGTGTTCTAATACACATTCCATATATATTTCTCCTAATTGGGGATTACATCCACAATTCCCACCACCCCATGTGGGGTGATGCTATATTTATGCTTTTAGTCAAAGTTATGCCTTAATGGTTTGTTATGAGCAGTTAGTTCCACCATTTGTGTGTGAGGATTAACCCTTATAAGGGTAAGAACATTGAATTAAATTAATTGCGAATGAATGAATGGATAATACAATGTTTTCAATCCACTTAACCCTTATAAGGTAAGTGATTCAACATGATTAATTAATGTTAAATGGAAAATTGGAAACTGTATTGTATATTTTTGACTTGGCCAAATAAAAGTGTAATACAGTTTCTTCATTAGACAAACATATCACTCTATTTCATGTCTAATGTATGGTACAAAAGTTAATCATATTAATGAATTACAACTTAAATATATTGGTATGTGGTTGAATAAACTAGGAATTTTTACACTAATGACCGACATGAATTAAACCAAATAAACTTATTGAATGAAATTATCATTTTACGAAATCATAAAATAAATGAATCAATTATAGGGTTCCTTGTATATGGACATTGACATTACCATAAGAATATTTATACTAGGGTTATCTCTTATATTTTTGAGGGAACTCCTTGACCACTCCTGGATGCCATTACGATTCAAGGATGGCGATTCCCTTGGTTGAGACAGACCTTGGAAATTGATCATCATATATCAGTGGATGCTTGGTATGACACCATAGAATCCATTCATTACTATTTCAGGATTCATTAGAAACACTCCTTTTATCTATCATGGATTTTATGGAGATGATGTTCCTCAGTAACATCCTTGTACCAAGCCATTCATTATCCCATTTTACCTTGGATGTATTCCATGGAATTAGTTATAAATACTCTATTTTAGAATTCCTTAGATAATTATCCTTGGATTACACTCTTACCCCTTGTTCAGGTTGTAGTTAATACTGAGCTGGTGACCCTTGAGGATTAGATAGCCTTCGTTGAAACCATGGCTCCTCTTCTTTATAAATAACCTCATGGATTCCATTTTCACCATGGACCCTTTATTAACATCGTTTTAGTGTTCAAATTTCATCATGTGACCTATTAATGTAAATGGAAACATAATTAATTAATGAATAGGTTACATGTTCATACATTATCCAAGGGATAAACCAGATACATGGGTATAAACATTTCGGTATGGTTTTACCTTTATATATGCATGCTTGCACACTGTTTTAGTTTATATTAAGAGGAATGGATATTATAGATTTAATTGGAGAAGGACTTCTAAAGTTTATATCACACCCTATCTAGACCATCATTTTCACCCGGACAGACTATATCGATGCAGGTGTTGACAAAGTGTAACATTCTATTTTCGAAACATTATTTCCTGATTTCTTAGGATAGATCTAGTAGTATATGATAGAGTAGAAGATTAGGATTCTAGGGATACATTTTGGATTTATTTTTTCTACATTTTTATAGAAAGTATTATTTTCTTCTTTCTATTCATGTTTTACAATATGATAGATTCGCGGAATATCATCAATTTGTTTTTTTATGTGATTATAAGTTGTTTTAGTTGTTTATTCTTTAGTGTGATTCTATTGTTCCATATTCCTATTTACATATATTGATTAATCTATTTTCTTGTGTTTCTTATTAATCCAATATGTTACACCCTGATATTGATGGAATATCCCACCAATAGAAATACCAGAGTCCCTTGCTTCCATTTTGAAGCCAATGGAATTCTAGGAGATGTGATTGAGCCTATTTGGGGAACCACGATCGGGGCACCATCAGTGCAATCTAGGTTCTGGATGTCACAATCTAATTATTTTTGGGAAATGGATCGATTCTATAATTTTTTTTTCAATTCTCTTGTATTATAAAAATGATAAATGATTTCATATGTTTATTATATCTACGGTAAAGAAGATATTTGGAGGAATTTAATTAGTAATATGAGGTAGGAGGATGAAATTAACTATATTTAATGAGAAGAGTTTAAGTTGGTATTTTTGAAACATATTTTCCTAAAAATAATCACAATAAGATGGAGATGTAATTATTTTAACTAAAGTAGATTAATTATTTATCCATTTGTGCCTATGTGGAAAATTTAACCCGAAATTCTATGTAATCATATACTTTTATCATGGACCTTGAAAAAAAAACTGATAAATTATTTATTATATTAAAATAAATCCTATTAAAATCATTAACTATGGGAGGATTTGATAGCTATGAAGAAGTAGTTTGATTTTATCTATGGTTATAAATCAATGGAAAATATTATTCTTATTCTTTTGTTTTTGGGTAAAAGACTAGAAAATAGATTCTAATGGAAATAAAAGATATATATATACAGGAAAGAATATTAATTTCACTTTATGCCAAAAATATTTGAATATGCATAAGGGAAATTTCATCAAAGGAATAGGTAAATTATTATAGTGTGAAATAGAAGGTCATCAATCATATGGATTCTAGTGTGATGTAAAGAGATGAGACAATGAAATGAACAGAGGGAAATCTCAAGAAAATATGCCACCCATAATCCAATTCTATAAGTTGAACAATTATGGAAACTACAACAACCAGTGAATTAATCCATGAGTTAATGGCCACAATAAATATCAAAAAAATTTAAACAAAATTTAATAAGGCATTTTTATTCAATAGTAACTACTTAATATTGTCACAATAATGATGTGGTGAAAATTACACTTATCTCTAAAATATAATTACAGATTTATTATTTGATTCAGGTTCTACCCACTCTTTTATATTTTAATTCCATTATAAGATCATAATATAACCATGTAAATAGATTTGTATTAATTTTTCTATAAAAATACTTACTGGTATAATGACTACATGTAAATTCAATATCTCATATTTGATAGATTTTTATGTGAATATAGTTCCTATAATTAATATTATTCTCCCTATTGTATAATTTGAGGTAATTTTTGGAATGGGATAGATCAATATATATAGATATAATATTAGTTTCCATTAAAGGTATGTCACAATTGATATTCTGAATCAACCTAATATCATCTAATGGTCTGAGGATAGACATGAAGTTCCAATAGAAATTAACTCCATCATATTGGACTTACTACTTATTCATGATGTGTATTTCTCTAAAATGGTTTCGGGGAAACTCAAAAATGAATATATTACTAATTTTTAAGAATATATTGATTTATTCTCTAAAGAGTTATCTAGTCTTACCCAAAATCATAAATAATATTTTTTATTCGAACTTATACTAGGTGTTCCTTTTTAATTATAATATTACTTATAGAATGGGTTAATTTTTTTATATAAATTAAATAACTAACTCTATGAGATTTTAGAAAATGGCTTCATACACCCAAGTACATCAACGGGGGGTGCACCTATTAATTTTTTTAGAAGAAAATGGTTCAATTCGCTTTACAAATTATTATCAAGATTTTTTTAAGATCAATATCATGAAATGATATCCTCTATTTCTAATAGGTGACTTATTTAATCATATATATGGAGATAAATGCATTTTATTAAATGATTAATAATCCAATTATCATCAGTTAGGGGTAAAAATGTATGATTTTATTAACATAAACTTCATTATGAGATATGGATGATATGAATTTATTTTAATTCAATTTACACATACCAATGTCTCTATTATCACTATAGATCTAATGAATATGTCATTAAGGATTACATTGATATGGTTTTGGAATTATTTTTTGATGATATTCTAATATTTTCTATGAAGAAAGAAGATCGTTAATATTATTTAAGGATTATGTTGAAGACCTTGAGAAAATAGGACCTATATTTTATATATTTTAAAAATGTATTCTAGAAATAAAAAATGTATCATTCTTGGGTATTGTAAATACAATTGACGGTATATAGGTTGATATGTCAAAGATAAAAGCTGTCGAATAATGTCCCGGACCAACTATGGTGGCTAGGATCACACGATTTATTTTATATTCTTGATATGAAATATTAATTGATAAAATGTTATAATTTCTTTAAAAGAAAATAGTGAAGAAGAAACTTAAGGGATCCAAGTTATTTTAGGAAAAATCAATGTGATAAAAATTTCAAGGAATTGAAGATATGGATAGAATGTGAAACTATTTAAAGAATAACCTTTAGAAGAAAAAGGTTTGTTATATTTTTAGATTCATGAAATACGAGACTCAAATGTATTCTCATATATAATGACATAGTAATATTATATGTATCTGACTAATCAATTAATCCTGATAAAAATTACTTGATGAAATATTTGAGGCCAGTAGCATTTTTTTCATTTAAAGTATAGATGAATTATCTTTATAGTGAAATGTGTGATATATATATTTATCATAACAAAATCTAGTATATATTATAATTGATATATTTGAAAATAATCTAATGATAATCGTTATATTTGATAAAAAAATTATGACTTCTCAATACATTAGCATCATGGAAGGTGAATAAGGTGGATGATTCTATAAATTAGACAAACCCCAATAGATTTCACATGATGAGGATTGGAAATTATACAATACTTATGGATTTATTGTTTATTTAAATTTAATTCATGAGGAAATAAGAGAAATATTATGTTTCCCTAATAAATGTTCAACCATACATCCATGTAATTATTGAAGAGGCACAAATGGAATAGGTGGAGCTATAAAATATGTTTTGGATTGTTCCAGAGTCCAACCATGAAAATGATGGAGTGATAAGATTCATCACATCAATATGTTTCCCTTAAATACTAGAAATAGATAAGGATATATTGGATTAATGGAATATGTAATCATTATATATCAACTCTAGAATAAAAAATATTTATTGAGATGTCAAAAATAATTTCTTGTTGGAAAACATTAAAAGGAATATTGTGAACTATGTATCTTAATGTTTGATATTTTGGAATGTTACATACAAATTTCACAAGTGTAAGGGGATGATGAAACAATTATAGATATATATATATATAAATGGGAAAACATCACCATAGCTTTCATCATATGACTCATAAGGACATATAAATTTTCTAAAACTATGTGGGATATAATATATCTCATTATATTGTAAGAAAAATTCATTTCTATTACTGATTATTTCTATATTGATAGAATATCAAAGAAATACCTAATTTTGGTGGTAATAATGCACAAAACAACACTCTTAAATGTATCTAATCATGATTAGATGTTTATCTTATTGTTTTTTAGAAGTATTTAGTAATCATTGAATATAGTGCTAATATTTAGCACTTCAAATAATCCTCAAAGAGTTTTTTATTCTATGAGGTCCATTAAAACCATAGAAGATATGGTGAGAGGTTGTCGTATATTTTTAAATGGTTTTTAGAATAAATAAATTCTTTTTATTTAATATTCATAAAATAATATATTTCACTCAAGTATTCATATGGATCATTATGAAGCCCATTATGATAAAATTGTAGAACATCGAATTGTCGGGATAAACATGGAGAAAAAATTAATGGGACTTGAGATAGATATAGAAATAGAGGATATGGTTAGATCCATTTATTATCACATATAAAAAGACTATATTTAATAGAAAATTTATGCCAAAAATTTATAGAGAGATATAAATTATTATGTTTGTGCTAATGTATAGTTTTGAATATTTCATTGGTGGAAGGTAGTGTGATTTAGACTAAAAGTGAATCTAACCCCATGATATATCAATCCCTATGATATTTATGATCAAATATGGATGGTATATTATATCTTTTAATTAAAAAATATTTTATCCTATATTAAAAATTTATTATATACATCTCTTTCTAGGAAATACATATTTAATACACAAGATGCACTAATCTTACAGGTTATACAGCAAGAGAATGACCTTTCATATGAAGAACAACCAGTGTATATTCTAGATCAAATAGATCCATACTTAACGAATAAAACCCCACGCAATTTCAATGTTTTGTGGAAAAACCATAAATTATATAATGATACAGGTAGACCTAGAAATGTAATGAGGTATAAGAATCCTCATTATTTTCTTCAAAGTAACAAAATAATGAGTGAAAATTTATTCTAAGAGAGTTAGAATGTAAAATATTTATATTTTATAATATATTTGTCTTTAATAAATATGAATCTTTATATACATTTTGATGCACACAACATAGAACTTTATTGAATTATGATTTATTATAATATCAAATTAAATATATTAGTAGACAATTAAATTAAACATAAATAGATAAATAAATAATACAAATATAATGAATACAAATTTAATTATTAATGGATGAAGAAAAATGTTTAAAATTAATTTTTTTATTATTTATTATATATATTGTATTTATTATTAAAATTCATAAATTCATAAATTTTATTTTAATAAAATGAACTAATTTTTGGTATTTGTAATTTGACAAGTTTCATTGTGAATTTTTGAGGTTTTTTTAGATGGTTTTTTTCGGTGAAGGGTGAAGAGACCAATTTTTATAATACCATTAATTTTATGACATCATTTTGATATAAAAATGAAGTGAAAATATGTAAAAAAATATCATCTAAATATTTATTTATGGGGAAAAATAAATCAGTTAAGACTATTATATTGGAAGTGGAATCCCATGATTTACCTTTTGGATGTTAAGTATCATTTTTTCTATAACACAAATATTTTATAAATTTTTCTTTATTTATGTTTTCACAATAATCAATTCAAATTTTTTATATTAAATTTCATAATACTATTATTTTTTATTAATAATTCCTTAAATTTTATAAAATTTAATTTTATAGTTGATTTTTTGTAAATACATTTTTATACTTACATTGAATTTTCAAAAAAATCATTGGGTTCTATATGATAATATTATAAGAAATTTATTATTGATTTAGAAATTTAATATTATATAATTGATACAATATTATAAATTTTAATGTCCCAATTTGGTGATAATTTATTTATTTTTGGTCATAAAGAATAAATTCCTTAGTAAATGTTTGGTCATCGTGATAATGGTATAAAAAATTTAAAGGGGTCAAACTAAGTTATATGGTTTATATTATCAAAAAACCTTCTCTATAAATGATTTTTTAGTGGATTCCAACCTCCCTAAACCTTATCATCTAAATTTTTATAAATTAGATCCATTTTCCATGTGAAATACTTTTATTGTATATAAGTGTTATTAACATAAACAAGAGTTACATTCATGTAACTTATTCAAGGGAACTTCCTCTTATTACCTATCCACTCCACATGAGAACCTTATGTCACAACCCTAACTCCAGTAACCTAGAGAAAACATCAATGTTATTACATTGGTATAGAGACAAGGGGATAAATCTGGAATCATCAATTAGTTTAGTAGTTTTAGAGAACTAGATATATACAAGATACACATTTTACATTGGGATTAGAATATAAAACATTTCAATGATAACTGTTTAGCATCAGTAAAATCATTTAGAGAATTATTATTCATATCATGGATAAAGGGAATATAATAAGGGTGAGATTAAATTCTCAGTAATGGTTACTTTTTGATGGAATCCATAAAGAATCAATAAGTTATAATCAATATGGTATGGTAAACAACTGATCAAATATTTTATTTAATCATTAACTTAACTATCAAGATTAGATAAAAAAATACCATATATAGAAATATAAATAACTGAACAGCCATTATATTTACTCAATAACATAAATATCAAGATTTTAAATGTCATAATCATTATAGAATGGTAAATAACTGAAAACACATATCATTTAACTAATAAATAGTTAATGAAATACATCCCTAGATAATGTGAATGAGAAAATATCAAAGATTATAATAATAAATGACTTATCAATTAATGAAATTATGAATTGTTGGAAATCATGATCTCTGAATTCATGGCACCATTACTATCAAAAACCTTCATTAAATAGTTTAAAATTATTGTTTAAACCTCATTTATTTTTTCCAACTGATTTCCCTCAGGATACCTACCAATGAATCGAGGGGATATATAACATTGGGCCCACCTATCACTATTATTCCAAGAGATTACTCATATATTTAATGATCAATTAAATTAATGATAAAATTTGTCTTATCAAAAAATACCTATACATTAAAGGATAAAATATTATCAATATTTCCTCAGTTAATCAAATAAAATTCAATGTAAAAACAGAATTTTTTTTTGGAATGTGCAAAAAAAGTATCATTATTAAAAATATGAATATATTACAAGAGAATGAAGAAAAGAATTTACATTTTTTCCCATTGATGGATGGAAAAACATGTCATAAGGAAGGGTGATGAAGCAGATGCATACCTCTTCTGCTACACTGTTATTTTCAACACCATTGACAAGTTGAATAGATTCATGATAGATGTGTGTGATTATATTGTTCATTGCAGCAAGCTAGTTAAGATAGTTATTCCAATTCAATGTCAGCTTCCATGAGAGATAAATCTTTCCTATCCATATATTTTGAACAATGAGAGTGTAATTTAACTCGAACAAATTATTAACCCAATTTATTTGGCTTCTAAGATCAATAACTCTGATAAAACAAACCATTTCCACTTCCAGGGCAGTGAAAGGACTACAAGGGACATGCAGTTATTCATAAATATCACTATTTTTGTACCTAAATATCCCAAAATTTATTGATGTACTTGGATTTCCACTAAAACCCCACATCAATATTTCATTTTATCCAAAAAAATAAATGGGGAAATCGAAATACCTCAATTGTGACAAGGGGTTGTGGGAATTTTTTGGAGACCTTAAGCTACATCAGAATAGTGAAATCCCTCACTATGTTTTTGCAAAAACAATAATGAAATGTGTTGGCCATTTTCATTATGGAAAAAATATTATCAAGGTAATTTTGAAAATTAAAAGTCATTTGGTCCTGAAGTTCATTTTTTCAGCTATACTATATGACATGAAACAGCTATGTACATGCCACACTAAAGAGCACTATCAGTTGGATGGACAACTAAATGTCAAAAAGAGGAAACAAGAAGTGTTGGAAGGTGATTCCATACCGGTGGTAATCATGAAAATGTAAAAAATAATTGTAATAAGTGGAGGTGGTTTGAAAACACAGAAAATGGTGGTAGACCTCCACACAATATTGATAATAGAGAACACGTCTTGAGAAAAGGGAGACTCCAAAATGTTGAATATTAACATCCACTAGAATCTTGTTGAGAGAAATTATCCCAATAAGAAACACTTAATGTGAAGAATATATTTTTTATTAAAGTTCCAATTTAGTTTTCTCTCACCCTATAAGAGATACTTATGGAATCTCATTGAGTCAAGAAGGTAGTTTGGAGAGTTGACTAATATCTACATATCCTCATGATTAATAAATACATAATCAGAAACAATTGAAGTAATGTCATCATGTAGAATACATATATTTTCCATTTGATATTTCATAGAGATTCTATGGTCAATTGTATAACGGTTGGAGTAAAGACTATTAATCAGAATTGTCCCTGTCCAATTTCATGCCAAAATATGAGAGAGGAATTCATGTTCACCAACATATGAGAGTTATTATATATTTTCGGGAAGAATATTTTTATCCCTCGTAAGATATAATGATCAATGTCACACCACATTCTTGTAATGAATCTTGAAGAATATTGACTTGAGGAAGACTATAAAATATCTTCTTTTTTGATTATTTTCCTAATAAATTGAGCATATAGGGACTTATTAAAGTGTTATATGTTTTGATTCCATGAACTCGAAGAATGTGAGGCTTACTACACTATTTACAAGGGAATATAAAATTTTCCATTCCAACAAGCTACCACTCCAAAAATATTACTCATCATAGAGTTTATAGTTTTAATAATATAAGCACATAATAAATCAACCATTAACAAATACACTATCATTGAGACCACCACATTTTTGACAAGAAATATTGTACCTTACATTGAGAGGGACATACCTTTCTAATATGAAATTTTATTTCTGATCTAACTCATGGAATTAGATAAATAAGAAGCTCAGGGTCTTCCCTAAGAACATAGGATCTCCATGTTTAATAAAAGGTATAGATCCTTCCTTTATTCCAACCAAGTTAATGATTCTTGTTTTCATAGGAGATAAAATGTTCTGTAAAAAGTATATTTGGTATTTTTCCTAGATAATTTCATAACCTAAAACACATGAATAATGAAGAAGATAATTGTTTATATTATTGATATTAACACTATCTATCTATGTAAAAATTATAATGTCATCAAAATATAAGAGATGATAAGGTGTGGATGGTGCTCTAGCTACCCTTATACTTAACATTTTACCCTCAACCACCATACGAAGAAGAAGGCTATTATGATAGTCCTATTAAATGGAATACATGATGACCAATAAAGCATATCCTTACCTCACCCCATAGTGTAATTTAAATAGCCTTCATGGGGCCCATTAATAATAATAGAGATATTAACAGACTAAATAAGAGATTTGATCAAATAGATAAATATCATGTTGATCCAAAATGATGGAAACCTTTCCATTCAATCCCTAGCCCATTGTGTCAATAGAATTTTTGATGTCAATTTTCAGAGCAATGATGACTCCCAATGTATACTTTCATTGGAGGTTGACACATTCCAAGGAATTATGAATGAAATCATGGATGTTATTCCATTTCATGAAGCCAAATTGATTCCATTAAATGATTTTGTCCCAAACATGAAAAACACTATTGGAATCGAAATTTTCAATGACATTGAGAATAGTGTTGAAAAGATAAACTGGTCTGAATTGGGTTATGTAACTGGAATTCTACCCTTTTGGAATAAGAGGAATAAATTGATCATTGAGGGTTGGATTATATGCTCCAATATTAAAAAAAATTGTTGACAAGAATAAAACATTATTCTGAATGACATGCCAATAACACTGTAAGATTTTATTGGTGATAGCATCTCATCTAGGTGAACTTTTTGTATTAAGACCAACTAAAACATTCATAACATAAGAATATAGGGGAGTGAACATCAGGAAATAATTATCATTATTGGTAAAAAATCTAGGAAAAATTTCTTCCATTAATCACACATTATTTCGTGGTCCATTAAAGAAATTCATGTAGAATGATATAATATGATATAAGATCTATTGTGTGATGCCTATGATTTGGTCACTATCCAAGAGAAGAGATATGGGTCTATTGGATATCATCACCCGTTGGAGGAAATGTTAGAAATTGTTTTTTATATCCACATATGAGAACCACCTAACATTTATTATGTTCCTGTTATTTTTTTCCCTGAGCCTGAATAGATCCTGCAATTTGAAGCATAACACATCTTCATGACCAATATCTATAGAGATATTATTCTTGGTGATAGATTTTTGGAGCTCATGAATGGAGAACTCGAGGGTATACATCTCTCAATCGTGTGTTCTAAATTTAACCATGCTCCAATAACGAGTTTTTACATTGATAAATTTTAGTTTGGAGATGTATACTAGTGGTTTATCATTACAGACACCCATGTTCCAACTATCTTGGTCAATTTTAGGTCTGGTTTTCCATTGAATCGTTCAATAAAGAATGTGAAAGGGACTTAAAACCATGTCAAAATGGCCATTTTTATGGCTTTTTGTTTCAAATTACCTCAAAAATAAATATCAATTTTAGAATTTCTAGTATTATCTTAAACTACATCATCTGATTCTAGAAGATAATCAACAATTAAGTACTCGAGAGATGGATTCATCATAGTGGTTCTTAATTCAGAAGTTCGAAATAAATTAATGGAGATTTTAAAATTTTAAATTCTTGGTCACATATCATCTAAAATGGTGGTGAAACCATGGTATTAATCTATCATATAAGAAAAAATATGTTTTTTAGGAGTTTCTCAGTATGGATGCTCATCCCAACTGGAAACGGTTTCCTCCATGTCATTTTAGAGAAGAAAGAGGACCTAGATTTAATTTGGCATTTCAGAAGCCACAATAGCATACTATGGTAATTTTGAATATCATAATTAGATTATAATTTTAACCCATTCAATCAAATTCATTCCATGGCTCAAGGGTGGACCAATATTAATGGGATCCCCTTGGAATACTCACATCCCAAGATTCTTAGTGATATTTCTTCTAGAGTTGGTACCCCCCCCACATGAAAAGTGGTAATTGAAAAATTAGTGGTGATTTAGTATTATATGAAATGGTCATGTTAGTGATTAATATATATACAACCCCTATATATTTGAAGTCACTGGTCACAATTGATCATGAAATAGAGGTTAGTTTTGAATTTGATAATCTACCTCGGTTCTGTGAGCATTGTAAAATGGTGGGTCACTATCTCAAAAAATGTTTTGTGGTCCATATTATTTTGAAACTAGCCATTAAAACCATGTATTAAAAAGATGTATCAAGGAAAAATACACAAAATATGGGTTATTAAGAAAAAATAAGGGACCTATCAAACAAATGGTGCAAAATTGATAAAATCGGTTAATATAAGCACATCATGGTTTATCCTTGTTAAAGAGGAAGAATGTCTACAACCACACAATACCGAGGTCTCTGTCATTCCATCTTTGTAATATATATTGTGTATCCCCTCATAGGATTGTACTAATTATCTATCATCCTTATTATCAGATGTTTTCTCCACTTCTATTGAAGTGAAAACAGAGGGTTATTTGTTGGATCTCACAACTTTGGATCTGAATGCATCTATTCAATTAGATTTGTCCCATATAGTTTTCTTTGAAAATTTAGCACATTATAGTTCCAATAAATTGGCCAAGAAAGATTCATTATACAATAAATATCTGACACCATCACATTAGAAACTTCTTTCACGATCAACATAATGGAGGATGTCATAGTTTCAACACTATCCTCCGTTGATAATAGTTTAAAATGGAAAACACTACCACAAATCTTATGTAAGAAACTTATAAACATAGAATGTTAAAATGGTATAAAATTTATGAAATAATTATATCCATATTATAATTAATTGGATAATAAATAGAAATTAAATTCTTAATAAAAATGATTACAAGTTAGTGATCTTCTAAATAGAATGTTAGCAATAACAAAATTAATCAATAAAAGTTATATAAACATCAGTTCATCAGGAATATTCAGTTTTTTCTATGAAATCATCGACTTTGGAATAATTAAGGGAACGAAAGTGATATATTAAAATAATATTTCATAAAAAGTGTTTTATATTTAAAAAAATTAAAATTTGCAGAATAAGCAATATTATAAAAATTAGATACCGCATCATGGAATTCTGTTATCAATGTATACTTTAAAAAACACTTTTATTTAATTTCCTTTTAAATAATATCAGTTTTGAGAAATCTTATAATGATTACCATAAAAAAAATTAAAATTTAAGTATAGAATAAAATATCATTAATAAATTATATGAGTAAATTTATGGACTTTTGTAAAAATAAATTTGAAGACATGGATATTAGAGAAAAATATATATGATTTAAAAGTGAAATAAAAGCAGTTTTTTTAAAACCCATAATATCTTGATTCAAGTACCAAATAGAAGGAAATATAGATGAAAATATATATATTACTAAAATATCCAGGGTAAAAGAAAATTATTGGATCTTATTAAGTATAAATCATAAAATGCATTCAATATGTTTGAATTAAATCCCAAATGAAGATTAGATTGTAAAATTTTTAATTACCTCTTTGTTAATATTAAAATTATAACCCCATGGAAGAATAAAATATTATCGAAAAAATAAATTACAAAAATAGTTAGGGATTCATGCTAAATGAGATAATTGGAATGTATATACACCATATAAAATTAAAAAGGATTATATTAAAAAATATGTCTCAAAAGAATGTTAATTTAGGCAAAATCATTTAGGTCACATGTCCCTTTATTTGAGAGATCATAAAAATAATATTCCATGGTTTAAAATTGGTCAATAACTTATAAAATAACCCTAAAAATTTTTATAATATCATATATGATCCTTTTTATAAAATATTATAACTAATTCATTAATTATCATTCTTTATCATTATTTTTTCTAGTGTTAACTAATTTGTTTTATCATACATGGGTTTTCATTAATCTTTTTGATCTTGAACATAGGATATAATTAAATCGACTTCAGAATTATATTAATTTTATAAATATTATTTTTTTCATTAGATACATCTTAAAAACCATTCTTCAAAATTGTACATTGTAAATGAATCACAGCACTTTATGGAGACAATAATTTATATATACACATGAGGGGAAATATAATTTCATAGTAGGTGAAAGGTTAAAAAAGTTCATGATTTATTAATTTTCAAGAATCTATATCATTTCATATAAATAAAATATATTTTTTAAATTATTCCTTATTTAATTCCATATAAATAGTAAGAGAAAACTAAATTACATCACTTGGTTAATCGTTACTTCGTTATACCCACGCGGATCATTATCTTATTTTAAATGGAATTAAATGTAAAGAGTTATATGGGATATTATAATTTAAACTGTATATTTTTATCATAAATAATATAAATTTATATACATATTCAATCCATCATTATACCCAATCAGGATAAGAATTTATTAAAAATGAGATACATCAGTACGTGATGCAGTAGTCTGACATATACAGGATTGATGATTTCTTTTATCATTTAATAGAAGAGGAGATGGATATAGGTTATTAAAATAACATAATAATATATCACTATAAGTTATAAAATATTTTTATTATATTTTCATGATTTACTAGTATTTATAAGATGTGTTATAATAAACAAATAAAAAATGCTCGTTTAAGAACATTATCTCTTTGTTAAAAAACTTCATTAGGATTTCAATAAAACATTTCATGGAAATATTTTCAATAAAAAGATAATCTGGGATATTAGTAGAGAAGTAACGAATGGTTATTTGTAGGGATTGGAAAATAAAAATGGCTTGGGAAGTGTGATTTGGTGACAAGATGTGGTGGCATTTTATAAGTAGTGGAGACGACACACTTGTAATTTTTGAAACGAATGAATTATAGTAACATTTTTTCTCAATAAAAATGATCAAAAATATTACATTATGGAAACATTGAAGATATAATGTCAAATTATGTATATCTAATAACAATTGGACCATATTTAATTCATTACAAACCCTTATCATCTTAGTATGACCTCATTGTTAACATGTTTTCACCTTAATCATAGAAATTAATTTTTTTTTATTTTAACTCATAACTAAGATAAATTTTTAAGATGACCCTATGAGATGATATTAATGATTATAATTCTAAATATGTAATCTATTTTAAAAAATTTAACATATATATTTTGAAGAACTTAATTTAAAATTAAATCTATAGACGTGATGAAAAAATGGGTTTCCTAAGGAATAACTTTCCAAAGTATAAAAAGATTTTTGGATTAGATTGAGAATATAATTGATTAAAATGACATAAGATTAATTAATTAACATTTAATTTATCATATTATTATTTTTAAATATGTTCTTAACAAAATTAGAATTTTTAATTCTTTAAAAAAAAAGTCAGTTTTTAATAAAAATCAGTATTTATCACAATTCATCAAAAATGAATCATTTCATAATGATGTCCAAAAATTCACGAAAAGATAATATTGATATAATTATTTAAAAAAATAATTTCATTATATCAAATACATTTTCTAAATGTTTATAAAAATTAAGAAATTTTTTCAAGAAAGGACAAAATATATTTCTTGAGAATATTTCTTTTTTCCATCAAAGGAATTTTTATCAACCAATATATACCAAATGAGAATGTGAGAACCATATATTTTTCTTAATTTAGTTATTAATATTCATACCACCCAATATAACGTTTATTTTATAATTGACACAATTAAATAATATTTTTAATAGATTATTCGGTTTTATATAAGCTCAGTGTTTCTTATACCACAAGTTATTAATGAAATTAAATTTTTTCTAAAAGAAATATATTGTAAAATATTAGGGGTGTCAAATTATCCACTCCTAAAAAACATTTTTCATTAAAATTTTCATGATAATTACCTTCTAATAAATTGATGATTGTTCATCTCCATAATTTCCTATGGTTCCCATGTTTCTTCCTCCGTTTTATGATTTCTGAAAAGTTAATTTACTAATTATGTGAGAAGATTACTCAATATCTCTATCTACTATTACCAATTTTTATCGGTTCATCATTGTAAGATAGATCAGGTTCTAATTATATCAATTTATAGGTGATAACATGCATTAGATTTTCAACTTAGTTCCTTAACAATAATATATCTAACATTTCATGTACTTTAGAGATGATTGGTGGAATTGTCAACTGGTAAGCCATAACTCAAATCCATTCAAAAATTTAAATGGTTCCAATGTATGTAGGGATCAACATTAACTTATAATTTAACCTTACTACACCCTTTTATATAGATAATTTCAAGAAAATATGAGATCCAACATGGAATTATAAATCCTTCTTCTACTAGTTAGAATAACTATTTTATCTATATTGCGCTGATTTAATATATGCCTTAATAGAATATATTATTGTTTTTGTCTCCTAAATAAGTTTAACGAACTATTTTTTTCCTTTAATCAACATCATCCCAAAAATATTGAGTATGAAATTATTTCCATAATATTATTAATACAACATCAATTGAATAATTGAGTAGAAACAATTATTATTGTAAAATAATGTCAAATGTAAGTACTGATCCAAAATTCCTTGAATGTAAAGTGATAATGACCAAAATATGTCTTCAAATGTTTAAATGGTTTTTTGGATAGTCCATGAATTTGAGGATGGTAGTCGGTGCTAAATTGAATCTCATTATCTAGAGCCTTCTGAAGACTCTTCCAGAATTTCTATGTCAAATGGTGATCACAACCAAATACAATTGAAAGAGTTAGATTATGAATTACTAAAAATTATTAAATATTGATCTATTAATGGTGATATAAGGGTATATATTCATATATAATGAGAAAATATACATATATGGTTTGGATGACAATAACAACTGATATTTTATTATTCTTTACAGGAGTGTTTTTATGTCTTGTGGAAATTTTCATAGTAATGTCTTCCCATTTTTCCAAATTTTATTATGAATTGGTTTCATGAATCCTAAATAATGTTTTGATCATATTTTTCTTGTTAAAAATCTAATCATCTATCCACATAATCAGAAATTTCCAACATCATGTAACCCCACATAAAATTTCACCTCAAATCCATAAACATCATGGTGATAGAATAGTGTATCGGGAAATTTAAGCTATGAGAATCATCTATAAAATTAATTTTTAGATCATGTATATATGGTACAAATAGTCTCTTTCTCGATTTCATAACACCATATTTACAACCAATGTCTTTTGACATGACATCATTCACAGCATCAATTTTATTCTGAAAATAATCATCATCTAATTGAGAACTTTTTACCTCCTCGAATTAATATTATGGTTTAAAAATATAAAAAGGAGCAATGTATCACCATTATTAATAATTCACATATCCATCATTACAGGATCCACGAATATAGTATATCCCATTTAATCTCCATTCTTGTTAGAACTCTATGATCATTCATACTCAATGCATCTTCTACCATATTTTCTTTCCCTATGTAGACATGTATTAAAAAATCATTATCCTTGATTTTCTCAAGACATAACCTTTTCTGTTTAAGATAGCGTCATAATACCAACTATTTGTACTTAGATGCATGTATATTCTATTTATTGAATATTAAATTAACATCTTATTACCTATTTTTCATTATTATGCATGGATTTAATTTAATAATGTCTTAGAGTATTTGTCTCATTAACAAGGTCATAACAGTCTCCTATTATAATGAGAACCTTAATGTGCTATGAAAATGTTTAAATATTGTTCCTTGATTGGATAATGTGCTATGATAGAGAAAATAGTATTTATGCCGTCAAGTGTGGGTACTCAAAAGTGGATGAGTCTTATTCTCATGATGATCACACTATGTAATATCAAATATGGGGGATTTTTAAAAAATACCTAAAAACAATATTTATATGTGTTTTGGTGTCATTATATATTCATATCTACAAGCACTTGTAATGGTCCTTGGTCATTAAGATTATCATTAGGGCATGTTATGACTCAAAATCATAAATTTACAAAAAAACACGATAACTCCATATGTTTGGGGAGAAGTACGGTACCTTGGGTGGGTGCCGATTGATATTTCATTAATAGATAAGTTGAGGAATGATCTTTCCCTTCCATATTTATGGAAGTTTATATCTTAGAACTTTTTTGGAACAGAAACATCACCATAAATTCCATGTTTATAGTTTAATGAAATGTTTATTCAAGATAGTCTGTGAATACATGTCAGGAACATAGGTTGGTGACATAGACGTGAAACCTAATTGTTTATATAGTATGAAAAAGGTATTATATTACACAGTGAGTGTTCATATTTTGTTGTCGATATTGTGACATCAAGTTAATTCTCTTGGGTGCATTGAACTTTTATTAGATAGTAATCATAGACATTAGTAAATCCTTCCTAATGTAAATTAGAAATAATCCGATATGGTAAAAAACTAATTGTTTTATTTGATCATAATTAAATTTAATTAAAATATAATTAATGAAATAAATATTATTATCAACACAAATGAATAATTTTATTCACGTTATATTGATTGAATAAGTTAAATAAATATTTATTCACCATATTGTGAATGAAAATATATTTATTAATATTAT
Source organism: Viscum album (assembly GCA_963277665.1). Taxonomy (NCBI): domain Eukaryota; kingdom Viridiplantae; phylum Streptophyta; class Magnoliopsida; order Santalales; family Viscaceae; genus Viscum; species Viscum album. The sequence goes on along the minus strand of OY728119.1, from coordinate 1,315,313,934 downwards.
TTAATATTTAATAAATATTTATTAGCTAGTATGTGAATGATATATTTATTTATGAATAAGATATTTATTTAGTTATTAAATAAATATTGAGGAGTTCAAAAAAACCAAGACTACATCTAGTGCTAATATAATTATTTACAAGACAATAAATTTTATTTAACAACATGAACATGTTGACACACACCACAAAATATAATATTATTATGTGGTATGTGGTTTACTAAATGTTATCCTATTATAAAATTGTGGGAATGCAATTAAATAATTATTTTAACTTAATACGTTGCTATATGAAATGTCCATTGTGTATTTTGTGTAGGGTATACAAAATATTGATTTATGTAACTGAATAGAGATTTGTTAACAAAAACATTATCTCTCAACTATTTCCCTGCACCTATAATGAATGAAACACGTAAGAGAGATTTCATGAACAATTAATAATGAGTGAAAATGAACGTAAAATGAAAGAATTTTGATTCCCTAAGATATAACGAATAGATCATGAAATGTTTCTCAAAGATCATATGAGTACATTTGTATCACTACTATATGGATTCGATCCTTGGACCCTCATAGTTCAATGAAGGAAATCTAAAAGAGACTTTTTTTATGGTAAAAATTTACCATTAAAGAATAATACTAGCCCCGAGAATTAATTTCATCATATATTAAATAAATTTATTACAAAATTGTCTTTCAAGATCCATGATCATGGTCTCAGGAAATGATAATTATACTAAATTTTTTAATATTAACACCACTAAATGTTTTCACCACAATCATAACAAACAATTGTTATCAGAGCAGCCACATTTAAATTTATAATTATTTATTTGATTATTAATCTATGACATTTTTTTGTTATATATTCATTTCATGTTATTTTTTCTTCAAATAAATTTAAATTAACATTATTTCACATACTAATCAGGATTCATTCAGTGATTTACGTTCTTTATTATATAAGAATATATGAAAAATGGCCTTTGATTCCACCAGGAAACTTCAAATTGTTTGTCCAATAAGACATGGTTACATGGTGTGTAATCAAAAGTACACATCATAAACCCTAGTGAGTTATACATGGAAGTGCTGATAGATACATGATACACAATGTAGTAATTAAATGTGCTGCAAAACACATGTTTACCAGAAAACATGGAATATTGTTATCATATTACATGTCATTTATCAATGTAAATGTCATGTATTCTACTTGGGATAGAAATATAAATCGTGAAATATTTGTGGCCATTATACCTAGTCAAAACAACATTAAGATGAAAATATAGAGAATTTAGGATACACACGATGTTTAGGAAATGTACATGGTGTGTATTTAATCAAATAATGCATAAAAGAACAAACTGATCCATTTTGGAAAAAATATACACACAACTCAAAGAGATACATAACATGTAGTTGGCCTATACAAAACATGTAATCCATCAAGACACATGATGAATAGGGAGGCATAAACCTTAGACTCAAATAAAGTAGAAAACAAGTCTTGTAGATGGGATGTACCTAATGTGTAGTATGAACAAGTTACACACCTCAAACATAGTTAGGTAACTTATATACACTGAAATCAAGATACAAAATTTGTAGTTTGACATACATTTCATGTAGTCGCCCATCAGTGGAAAAAACTAGAAAATTACATTAATATAGAAAATTTTAGCATTAAGAGAAAATTTTATTGGTTGGAGTACAATTGTGTGACTAAAAATTTAATAATGTTCTTGAACAATTTTTAATTCCATGTTATTTTATTATAATAAATATGGAATTATTTTTTAAGTCGTTTTTTTCCATGAATTACATAAATGATGGGTATCTTAAATAATTATTTTAATATCATTAAAATGAAATTGAATTAATTGAATCATTTAATTAATTAATCAATTAATTAATAGTGATTTCATCTTAATATTAAATAACAAATAAGGAAATGTATTTTAGACAATTATTTTTTCATATTCATTGCATGTATGACTTCTCAAGAGATTTTCCCATCCTCGTTTATGAATTGGTTGATTTAATGTCATTTATTGCATGTGTTTGAAATTATTTATTATTAGATTAAATATGATCAACTACAAGTCATCCATCCCTCCATTAATTTGTAGGAACATCATGTCCAAGAATATTTTTGTAATCCCATTTTAACCAATCCATTGGTTCCATTAACATATATGCATGTCATAATCAGAAGAAATTCATGATGTATCCAAAGGCATGTGAATGTAGTTTAATATGAAACCATTATAGTGCCAACTCAGGTGATACATTAGTGTTTATATGTAATGTTTCAACTCATTGCAATACCAAAAAAATGATTCATTTCCCCTAGGTTAAAGTTGTTTTAATGTTCACTCATTAAATCAATTGTTAATTAAATCTCATGAATTGTGAATAAAATTAATAAATTATTTACATTTATATTCATGTTTATATTCTGGAATAAAGGTCATGGTCAAATAAATTAATTATTTAATGTGCATATACATAATTAAATAAATTATTTATGCATAAATGTGTTATCCAACATGGTTAATTAATTATGTAGTATTCACTTAATATTAAAAATTCATGTAAAAGATACAATAAGATAAAAATTATGAATAATAAATTAAAATACCTCATTTCAATTTCTTTCAAAATTGGTCATCCACTACATGATTAGGAATAAAAAATAATAGAACAAACTGTGTGAAAAAACCCTTGGTATGAAACTTACTGTTTGATGGGGTGTTATTATGAAATTTTTGGGTTGAATTCACCATCTAACATCAAAAAGAGTTTCCATTTATTGACTTGGTGAAATTTAGAGGTAACAGTTGAGAATGTCATATTCAGGATTTTGGGATAGGGGAGTCCACTCAATGAATCAAGGAGATGCAATCCAACAGTTCTAAAATAAATGCTTACCTAAATATATTTAATTATATTGACTGACCCTTTTGTGGTTATGAAAGGGGGATATGGATCATTTACTATATAATATCCTAAAAAATATACATTCAATGTTTGTTGATTAGGGATACAAGGACTTGATAAAATAGTGGTAGATTTAATAATTAATCATATCAATTAAATTATTATTTCACACACAATTTTTTATTCATGAAAATTAAAAAATTATTATCTTTTAATTGTTGTATAAAATGGAAATATATTTATCCAAATTATCCCCCAATCAATATTTGATCAAAAAACCACATTTTTAGAAGTATCTTCCAGGAATATTATAAATCTTTCGAGTTGTTTTCTTCCATAAATGAAATTCATATGTGATACAATCCTCATTTCACAGTCCTCCTACAACTTATGTGAGTGATAAATTTTTCATAAACTATGAGAAATATATGAACAATGTGGTATATGATTAACGCTTAATGCGTTCATTTACTTATAATGAACTGATGAAGCCTCATAAAACATCGAATTCTATAAAATGATTGGGAACATCTGTGTTCTTTAATAGGAGAGAGATAGATATGAATGATTAGGTATTTTTATGGTGCTCTTTTAGAGGAATCTTTGAAAGGGTTCCCCATCTAGGTTTCATGTAGACAAGCTCATTATCTACAGTGAACAACCATATTTTCTAGGTTATAAATCCATGAAGAAATGTGAACTAACTTCATTCGGAAATCACTTCCTTAGAGCCTCTTTAGGATTTCTACATTTTTAATATGAAAATTATTGATATGTATCATCCAAATCATCTTACACATTCTGGCCATGAAGATGAGAAAATAAATCACGAAAAGCCTTATATCCTTATGTTGAACAAATGGAAAGGGAATGTGAAGACATTTAATCTCAACAATTCTTCACAAACTTCAAGGAAGTGTAAGATAAATGTGAAATTAAGGGAATAATATTCTATTTGTTTCATATGTGAAAATAAGGTCCACTAGAAGAGAAAATTTACATAGCCAAATTATTAAGGGGAAACATTAGGGGAATTTGTAATCAAGTGAAATTTATCTATTTAAAAAAATTGGTTATTAGATATATAACTTGGTTCTCACATATGTATTCAAAAATAATAACCATTTACATTTATAAATATTGACTCAGTGGAGGTAGATTTACGAGCAAGAAACAAAGCTAAACTTGTTGTTGTAGCTATCAGGGACCACCACCACACATTACTGACTTTGATGATCTTTCTTTTGAATTGTTTTTATTATGTTCCATATATTAAAATACATTATTTATATATTCATGCTTCATACAGATGTATTGATTTTCATATTTAAGAATAAATGTTTATTTTTCATAAAGATATAAGTTTTAATGGTAAGGTTGATTTAAATAACAGTCTTTATTTATTAGATTACACAAACCATGAAATGAAAATCAATAAAAATGTAACTTCACATGACTCAAACCACACAAAACATTGGAATCACTAGCTAGGACATGTAAATAAAGAACACTTGACTAAATTACTTGAATATGGATATTTATATTCCTTCAATCTAAAGACACTTAGTGTATGTGAAACATGTATAGAAAAAGACCAAATTACCATTTAGTGACAATGGAGAAAGGGCTAAAGATAATATTTAGGTAGTTAATACAGATTTTTTTGGAAAATTTCCTATTGAATCAAGAGTTGGATAATCATACTGGATAACATTTACATATGATTTTAATAGATTTGGATTTTTATACTTAATGAGGCATGCGTAAGATTCTATTGATAAATTTATGGAATATAAGAATGATGTTGAGAACCATCTTGGTAAGAAGATTAAGAAACTATAATTAAAATCTGGTGGTTAATCCCTTAATTATGACTTCATTTATTAATAAAAAGAGTTTAGAACACTATACCTACTCACTCCCCTCTATATGAATATGTGGAATGGTGTTGTTGAAAAGAGAAACCACAAAATGGTGGATATTGTAAAATCAATGATGATTCCTGCAAGTATTCTATTATCTTTTTGGGAATATGTGTTATAAGTTGCTAGAGACATAATAAAACATGTAAGACTAAGTTGATATATGGTATTCCATATGAATTTTGGAGTAAAAAATAATTTTATCATGTTTACAAGTGTGGGTAAGTGAAGCCTTTGTTAAGGACACCTAATCTAAAAAACATTCACCGTGAGGGACAATGTGTACATTTATGAGATATTCCAAGGAAACAAGAGGATATTATGTAATGTCCCATGATATGACACTCGTTCACATGATAAAAATGGGTATGTTACAATACCTCATGCATTCTTCCCTATACACCCGAGGCTAAAGACTAGCAGTTATAACTACAAACCCAACGTTTAACAGGGTTAGTATTAATCCATGATAGAAAAAAACAATAATAAATGACATATTTATCAACACTAAAGAATGAAATGATAAATTTTACATGTTATCCAAACTTTTTATCACTAATAATGAGTATCCTTTATCAGTGATTTATCTTTAGTGCTGATAAAGGGTATCCTTTATTAGTTATTTATTTTTAGTGCTAAAAATATTTCATTAATTAATACCTTTTTAGAACAAATAAAAGACTAAATAAATAAAATTAAATAATAATAAAAATAAAAAATAAGTTTATTAAAAAAATTATTACAAAATTTAATAATTAAATGACTATTGATAAAAAAAATATTTATTATACACTATTAAATGTTAAACATTTAATTAATTAGATAGTTATGATAATTATTGTTATTAAATTTTATTTAATTAATTATATAGATATATAAAAATGAATGTAAATAAGATTTATATAATACAATATATTTATCTAATTTACATTACATGGTCATATATTTATTGAATAATGGTTTATAATTAAAATTTAATACGAATTAAAAATATTTACTAATTATAGAGTACTAGACATATAATTGAATGTCATTGGATTTTTCAATTTAACATAGATAAAATATGTTTTATTTTGATTTCAAATATACATAATTTTTTCATTTTTATGTACAATTCACACAAATTAAACATATCTATTTTTTCATTGTTGGTAAAGTGTACTTATTCTTAATTTATTCAATTTCACTCATTCTTAACATATATGCATGTTCATAAAATTAGATATTCATTCACAATTTTAAAAACATATTTGCGAAAATATAGTTATAACTGAAAACATTTATAAATGTACATTTATTATATTTATACTATTATATATTTATAATTATAAATAATTAAATATTTTTTAAATGTATTTATATAATTACAACTTAATTAATATATATATTAAATAATTATTAAATTTATAATAAATTTACATAAATATTTAATATAATTAATATTTTCATATATATATGTTTTAAATATATATATGGAAAATGATATATATATATATAAGGAAATATATATTATTTTTTAAAAATATTTCTAAAATTATAAATAAATAATTATAAAATTATAAAAAATATATTTAAAAAGGAATATATTTAATTGTTATATATTAACTATATTTAAATATTTACAATTTTTATTTATAAATATAATTATAAATCATTTATCAGTACTTAAGTAATTATAGCTGATAAAATAATATTTATTAGTTCTTTCTTCCAACATGATAAAGAGGTGGATTTATCAACACTATAATTTTAGTGCTGATAAAGATTGATCTTTTCAATTAATTTTTTTCACTTTTAATGATCGACCTTTATCAGTGCTAAAAATATTTCTGATAAAGAGTTTTTTTATTATCGCTTAAATAATAAGTGATGATAAATTGACTCATTATGAGAACATATATATTTGAGATGATAAAACTATCCCGAACTAATTAAAAACCCTAGTCGTTTGCGAACCTGTTATGATATCAAAAACATTCCACAGAAGCCACCCATTGCTGGTGCTCCTCTTTAGTGAATTGAACCTCAAATCATACCACTCATCTACCTATTGAACCTCTCGTCAATCATCTGTTGAATGATTGATATTAGTTTTTTCAAAGAGTGTTTCTGATATTCATCAAACTAGTGAGGTAGGCAATCTGATTTTCATTCTATATTTTTTGTTTCATTTTTGATTTCTTCTTGGATGACATCATTATTTGTGGTATATGGATTTTATAATAGAAAATTATACCTTAATGTTATCTCAGAATCCAATTTTAATTCAACTTGTGATCTCTCATGGAGAGTTCATCGTTTATGGACTCAATGGTCACATGTGGAGTAACATAGAGTTTATTTTGTTTTTTATTTTATTTAATTTTCCAAAATTGATCGTCAAATGAAATCATACATAATTTTCATTCTTGATTTTATAATTGGTATTCTATACATGTGAAATATTAGAAATTGAAACCAGGGATTTTTTGTGTGGATTTGTTTTGTATTATACCAATTCATATCTTATTTTTTTATCTTATCTAGGTTGGGGTGGAAATTCATTATATGGATGTATCATGGATTTTTTTATTTAAATTTTCTTTCTACAAGTTTTATTTATTTTTTGGTAAAAATAATTTCTACAATAGTGTTTCTCATACCCAGGTGCTTGTTGTTGGCCCTAGGGGGATCAAGAATTTCCCTTAGACAATATAATGGGAAAGCTCAGGTTATTGATATATAGTTATCATGGGTTTGTGTTTGAAAAAATATCTATTGTTAAAATGGTATTACATTTTCTCAATAATCTTAAATCGAATGTATCTACTCTTTTAAAAAAAATATTTTATTTTTCTCCTTATTTATATTAATACAGCCTTATTTATGAAATCTTTTAATAAAAATATATGAAAAATTATACCTTGATGATATATATTATTTTAGAAGTAACTATTAATTTTCCATCATCATCCTACTCCTTGTCATTAAATAATTTATAAAAAAATCATTTTTAGATAACCCCATAATAGTTATTCAACTTTTTTGAGACCTATATACCACTATATGACATTATAATTTCTTTCTCAAAAATGTAGAAATTCGAGAATTTCTCACCCTTTAGGGTATTTTTTTAACTAAAAACAAGTTGATTTATAGGGAATCACATTTATACCTATCTATATGACATGTACGAAATATTATCTGAGAATTGATTTTATAAAACATTTTGTTATAAAATGAATCTACCACCATCCATGATATAGATTGACATTCCATCCATAACATATGTATTTTTTTCAATTTTCAGTGGTATGTAACATGGGTTTTCAATATTAACTTTGAAATCTACAAAAATCTTCCCTCGCATACATGGATTAGGAAATAAATATCTCATGAATTTTATGTGTTATCTATAAACGAAACAAAATGTAAACTCACTAGCTGTAAACATTTAATCATTTGTCATTATTAATGTAGAAAATTATTATCATCAGTCATATCTTGGACCTATAAATATTATATCATCCGAACTGATAAACACATTCAATAAATCAATTAAATTATATTTTATGTAATGAATATGATCAATTATTCAATTTTAAATTAATGTTTCATTAATAATTCATCTAACCATCAATACCAAGCACTTAGTTCTTATTTCAAATCATTCATCACCTTTGTCTATTTACAAACATTATTCTAATATTAATTAATTATAAAACTATCTATTTACGTGATGTAAACGTCATATTAGTGTAATCCATTAGTGAATTCTAATATTACATCCACTTGGAGTAGCTTTAATTTCCTTGGGATGGGTTGGTGTGGTGATATGACATCCCAAGATTCTTGAGGTTATTTAAAATATTTACATTCCATTAATTTTAAATTTAATAATTATTTAGGTTACTACATAACTTGTTCTAATAAATATTTATATCTTTTAATTGATTAAATGATAGTTTATTATTCTTATTTATCATATTTTGGTTTCTTATTACTTTTTAATTTCCTATATTGTATTTTCATTTGTTTAAGGTATTTAAGAAAGATTTAATGTGTATTAATTGTTATCATAAATTCAAATAATCATTTTGTAAATATATTGAAATTCATTGAAATAATAAAATATTGAGTTTACCTTATTATAATTGTCTATATCATTCACTTTTCATATTGAATATATTATATTTATTTCTTTATATATTTTATAAAATAAATATTTTATGTAAACAATGGGATGGGTATAAACCGAAAATAGATTCATGCTAATCATTTAGCAAATGAATATTAATATGGAGTTATATAGGTCACCATATTTACAAGAGAGCATTCTAAGGATGCTTTTAAAATCCTTTGTATATATTTAAATTGTTTTTATTCATGAAAAAATAATTTGGAATAGTTTATAGAACATTTGATTTTTCACAAAATAGATCAAATCTATAAATGTTAGAATAAACACGGGGAAAACTGAAAGTGTACATCGATCAGGATGATTCAATAGTTTGTGAATTAGTTGATATGAATACCACTGTAAAAGATGATGGATATAACATGGAAGAAATAACAATGGAAATTAAGGATGACCATAGTGATTGTCCAAATTTGTGTGGTGACATAAATATCTATTCCATGAAGGAATCTATACCGGTTGTACTAAATACCTATCATTGTCTGTTATACTGATGTAATATAATTTCAAAGTTGGTAGTGTACGGATTGAAAAGATCATTATAGAACTATTTGTACTTCTAAAAGACATGCTATCAAAATAAAATAAACTACCATGCAGAACATCTGATGAAAAATTAATGTTACCTTAAATGGGAAGGATCTCTAAAAAGTTCCTGATTTTCCAAAAGATTTCATATAGTTTTTCAAGGACCGTGAATCACTCCTAATATTCCCTAAATGTGGTATATATTAGCACAAGAAAAAATAATCATGTCCTTAACAATTTATATGGAAAATTCTTATCATTCCAATGTTTAGAAGACTATATGGATGTCAAGAAAATTTGAGACCATTAACATGGCATGAAAATACTAGAATTTAATATGGGAACCAATGTCATCTAGCAGATTCTCCTCAGTAGAAGAAAATTGATTATGAGTTTTCAACATTTGGAGATGAGCCTAGAAATTTTCATCTTGCAATAGCTACAGATGGAATAAATATTTTCGGTGTAAAGAGTATTACTCATGATACATGTCCCTTCATGCAGGTAAATTATAACTTGTAACCATGGTTTTTCATTAAGTGAAAATACATTTTTTTTTTGCTTATATCTAGACATAACCAACCTGGTAATTACATTGATTTGAATTTGGCTATATTGATCAAATATCTAAAATTGATGTGGTATACAGGTGGTACAATGTATGATGCCTATAGATGTGTAGAATTCACATTCAAGGCCAGGTTTTATAGATTAATAAATGACTTCCTTGCTTATGGATCATTATTAGAATATAGCATTAATGTAATTTTGGTGTGTCCCATTTTGTGAAAAATGTATATACTATGTTTGGTTGAAATATTCCTCAAGGACTGTGTTTTTAGGCCATCAAATTTTTTTACCTCGATGTCATAAATACCAATCCTAAATGACAACATTCAATGGGAATATAGAATAAGGTACAACACCATCTTCAAAAAAAAGAAATAAACTGTAAAAAATTGTTAAAAATAATGATACTTTTTTCAGTAAACTATCTTGAAAAAACCATAAAATATTTTGCTGTAATAAGAGATCAATTATTATTGAATTACCATATACAAATTTTTTTATGTCATAAATTTTATTGATGTTATTCATGTAGAAAAAATTGTATTTTATAGTTTTATGGAAACAATACTAAATTTTCCTTGAAAAAACAAATATGGCATCAAGGATAGGTTAGACTTGATTGAAATAGGGATAAGGGAAGCATTGGAACCAATAATGGGTAAAAGGTAGACTTTTCTTCTTCCAGTATCTTACACTTTATCCAGATAGGAAAATTACAATTTTTCCTCTTCCTTAAATGAATAAAATATCCATAGTGTTATTCATAAAATATCATGAATGTCTTGTCAATGAATAATTTGATGTTACATGGACTAAAATCACAGAACATTCATGTTTTTATTCAATATTTAATGTCTGCTTCTTTCTGTTTCATTCTGCCAAAAAATTTATGACATACATTAACCAGACTCTTCTTGTTTTTCAAATCCATATTTGGTAATTTTGTAGACCATGTGAAGTTTACCATCTTGAATAAAGAGACCTAGGTTATATTATGTGAATTAGACATGTTCTTCACATCATTATTCATTCATATAGTAGTCCACCTAATTGTTCACTTGGTCATAGTAGTTCAAATATGTGGTCATATCCATTATAGATGGATGTACCCCATTGAACTGTATATGATGATTTTGAAATGGAATGTCAATAATCAAAGATATCCAAAAGGTTCTATTTCCTAATGATATATTGTTAAATAAAATAATGAATTCTATACCAATTACCTATTAGATGTTGAAATCATCAAACTCCCAAAGACTCATCACAAAGAAAACCTAATTGGTTAAGGGATTTACGGAAGAGAATTTGTTACAATAACCATGATAGAGAGGAGGAATGAATACGTTTACACATTACATAATACTAAGTGTGTTGATCCATACATTGAATCCCACAAAAAAATTCCAAGATATTTAAATCCATCAAGGGGTGAAGGACTGAAATAAAATATACATAATCCGTAGTTTATAGGATGGTTTAGAGATCAAATTTATAATTTTTAGATGAAAATACAAATTAAATTTTTGAACGAATTAAATAGATAGCTAGAGGATTGGATGGAAATGTTATATCTTACATTGGTTTTGTAATCAGCAGTTATATGTTCCATACAAAATAATACAATGACTATAGTACGATGAAAAATAGTGGGGTTATGCTTATTGTTGAAGCGACGCACATATCTAATTCCATGGAGTGAAATTAAATTTATGAAAATATGTCATATTTTGGAATTATCAAATAGATATAAGAGTTGGATTATAAAACATATCAAGTGCCTATTTTCCATTTAAAATGGGTTGAAAATATCAATAGATTTAGAGTTTATTAAATGGGATTTATGAAGGTGAATTTCATTATTAAAGGGGAAAAAGATGATCCATTCATAATGTCATCACATGTAGTGAAAGTATTTTATGTCTATGATCCAAAAAAAATTGGTCAATTTTATTGTTTGTGACTGAAATAAATGTTGATTCAAATGAAAATACAATCAAGTATGTCTCTTTTATTAGGACATCACCATGAGATCATATCAGACCCAATGTAGACAATGTATTTTATGTTAGTGGGGACTAATAAGAGGTGATTTTTATTCTTGGTAGAGGAACCAAATCCTTGAAACCTTAAAAAAAATAAATAGGGTTCAATGAGATGGTAAAATTGTTTTTTAATATATTATGTTTTTCCTCATAATATTGTATTTTTTCTACTACATTAACATAATTTAAATTAAATGTTTTACAATTCATCGAGGAAATGTCTTCATTACATGATGTAAGAATGAACTATAATAAATTGAAACCCTTTGGGAAGATATAAAGGTAATGTTATGATATACTTTCTCTATTTTACCGATAGATTATATAATTAAATGTTGATTTAATTTTCATTATTCATTATATATTTAATTTATATTAGAATATTTCTACCCATGTGTAATGCCTTTGTAGGATGAGAAATGACACTATGTCTGCTCAATCATAGTGTTAATCTTTAGGTTTTCATAGTATTATCTTTTCCCATAGAATAAATGTATTGTTTTATATTAATCTTTAATTTATTTCATTTTAGTATTAGTAACTTAATAATTGTCTTCTTATACAGCTGGATTCTATTATTTTAGTTGGGGTTCTTTTTCCAACATTCATGATTATTCTCCATTAAAGCCATGTCCCCCATATAGGGGTGAATTTATCAATTTCTTTAATGTTACATCAACTACCTTTGTAGGAAGAGAATTGATGATGCCTATGTTCAAATATAGAGATAATATTGATGTTTACACAGTAAAATCATTATCCATATAATTAATTCATGTTTCATATTTATGTTTATTTTATTTCTTTTTATTATTACTTATATAATAATTTTTTCTTATATAGATGGATTATTTTTTTCAAGTTGGGGTGCTCTGTCTAACTTTTTTTCTCTATCCTGCTCAAAATGTTTTCACCCCTACAGAGTTTGATTTTTCTCTTTATTTCATGTTCTCTCCACATTCTTTTTAGGAAATGAAACGACATTTCCTATGCTCAATTATAGAGTTAATACTGATGTGTTCACTGTAAAATAATTTTATTTAGAATAAATTTAGAGTTTCATATTTATGATTAATTTTTTTATTTTTAGTATTACACGTATAATAATTTTTACCTTTTACAGGTAGATTCTTTTTCCAGATGGGGGGGGGCTTTATCCATATTTCATCCCTTTCATCATAATAAACATCCAAATACTTGTTCTCCCTCAAAACATTTCATTCCTGTATTGTTAACATTACCACCTTACATCAAATTTTCTCTACTGCTCAATCATAGAAGTAATCATGATATTTTAATTGTTAAATCATTGTCCATAGAAATAATGTAATATTTCATATTTATGTTTAATTTATTTATTTTTAGTATTTCTCAAAGTAGTTGTTTTCTTATATATGTGGATTCTTTTTTAGAGATGATGTGGTTTGTTCAAACATGCTCAGGTAGTGTTCGTATTTAGACAAAGAATTTTATTGGAATGAATGTTACATTGACAATTAGTATTTTTTTGGTACATTGGGATGTGTAGGAATCTATAGAACGTCAATCTGACAGAAAATGTGGCCGATATTACTCTAAGTACATATTTTTATTTCAAATTAATATTATTTTATTATAAAAAATATAACTTACTCAATGTGTCTATTATCATTTTAAAATCAATATTTAAATATTAAAAGTTTCACTCAATAAATATCATTAAAATGTACTTATATTTTTATGATAATATAAGTAATCAATTCATAAATCATTTTTGATGTGTTGGAAATGGTATCACATCAAACCATTAAACGATGTAATCTGTATGATTCAATGTGATTGTTTCATGTTTAAAATCATATTTTTGTAAAAAATAAAATTTAATTACTCAAAAATAACTAAACACATTCAATTTTTTTTATAATATAAGAAAAAAAAAATCCATATTTGATTTTGAATATGTAGGAATTATCATTACTTCAATCTGATGCATGATGTGACCGATTTGAATCTAAGTGCATATTTATTTAAAATTGACATCGATTTTACTAAAAAAATAATCATAATAAAAAACTAACAAACACAATCAGACTATTTTGATAATTTACGACAATGATACATATGTGATTTGAGACATTCATGAAACATCTGCACCTCAATCAGACATATGGTATGACTGATATGACTCCAAGTGTGTGTTTTTTTTAAAAATTTTCATATATTTTAGTTAAAAATCAAATTTACCTACACAAAACATATAAAAACCATTCAAACTATTTAAATAATTTATAAAAATGATCCATAATCCATTTTTTGAGGTATCAGAATCCACCACACCACAATATGATGCACAGGGTGACTGGTATGACTCCAACTGAATTTTTTATTTAATATTGACATCAATTTTAGTAAATTTAACACTTTTTTTTTAGTTTATTTCATTATATTTTTTAAATCATAAAAACATTTCTTACATAGGTTTGTTATATTTCACCAGTAGGGGTGGTTTGTTTAGAAATTGCATGAGTTGGGTCAGGATTAAAAGATAAATGAACATTGATGTTTTTGAGTGTATGTAATAAAATAATTTTATGTGATTATATGAACCAATGTTTAAAATTTCTATAATAAATTTGTTTTTCCTTATGTATGTGTTGAAAATTTAATTTCATTTAATTTATGTATTGGGATTTTTTTTTGTTGATATATAGTGTGTTTCTAGTGTTGTGGGATGCTGTTACAACACAATGGAGTATGGCCCTTTATCATAGCTTTTAGAAGCACTAATAAAGGCCTAATTTGTCATTTATGAGAATGGTATACATTATGAGCACTCATAGAATTACTGATAAATAACACATTTATGTGATTTTTTAGCACTGATAAAAGAACAGGGATTTTAACCTCTCTCTTATCATTAGTTCTTTTTTAGTGTTGTTAAAGGCCATTTTTGTAATAGTGAGTGGTGGTGTGAAATGTATCATAGGGAGACTATACCCTATGGTATGAATGTCATTTTAGATGAAATAAACCATATAAATGAAATTAATAAAATTATATACATAGAGGAAACCAAAAATAAAATACAACTGAATAATATAATAAATAATGAAGCAATAATGTAATAATTTTTTGGGAATAATATTAAAAACCCACGTTTTACAGCACTTGTATTTATCTGTTCATGAAAAAAAATCACGGATAAATGAAATCGTTTTCTGCATTAAGGAAAGCACTGATAAATTTAACCATTTATCAGTAAATTATTTTTAGCATTGATAAATGGTACCATTTATCATCACTTTATTTTTATCACTAATAAAGAATATCCTTTATCAATGATTTTTTAGAGCTGATAAAGGGTATTATTTATCAGTGCTATATTTTATGTGCACATAAATGAGTTCTTTATCAGAATTTTTTAGCACAGATAAAAGACAAAATAAATAAAATGTAATATTTAATGAAATAATAAATAAAAATTGAGTTTATTTAAAAACATTTAAAATTTTATTAATTAAATAATTATAGATAAAAATGAACAAATTGATTATACTATATATAAATTTAAAAATATTAATAAATAGTATGCCGTAAATTAATAATAATATAAAAGATAGATAATAAAATAATTAAAATAATAAATAAGTAAATTGATAATAATATTAATTTTTTTATTAATTAGATGTTTATTGATAATGTTAATAAATAGTATATAGTAAATATATAGATATATATTAATGTATGTAAATATGATTTATATATTACAAAATATTTACATGCTATATTTAGTGAAAAATGGATTATATTTAAAAATTAATATGAATTTAGAACAATGACTAATTGCATAGAGGAATTGACTTATAATTAAATCTCGTTTGATTTTCCAATTTAACATAGATCCAATATGGGTTATATTAATTTCATATATATTTAATTAATTAATTTTTATATACAATGTCCACATAAAAAACATATCCATCTTTTCAATATAATTAAAGAGTATTTATTTTAAATTTTTTCAATTTCACTCATTTTTAACATGCGTTCCCTTAATATTACAGATTCATTAATAATATTTAAAATATATCTTTAAAAAATATTTATAATTTTTTTAAAATAAATATTTTAAAAAATATACATACAATATTTATAAAATTATATATTTATAAATATAAATAAAAAAATTAAAATTATTTATATAATTACAAATAAATAATTATATGTATTTAAATATTTACTAAATTTATAATAAATTTACTTTTATAATTAATATATATATTATATTTATATTTATATAAATTTATTATATATGTATATATAATTATATATTTATATACATTTATATAAATATTATTGTTTTAAATAAGGAAGGTCTTTATTATATCTATATTTATGTATATTAATTATGTATATATATATTTGAAAAATTATTTATAATTATAATTATAAATCCTTTCTTAGTACTTAAGTAATAAGTGCTGATAAATGAAAACTTTATCTGTGCTTTTTTGGAACAGATAAAAGTAATATTTATTGGCACTAAAACATTAGCACAACTAATTTTATATTTTACTATAACTAAAAGATAACTGATAAATATACCTTTTATTAGTTCTTAAATAATAAGCGCTGTTAAAATTGTCCAAATATAATTAAAAAAACTAACTAGTTGTGAACCCTTTACGATATCAGAAATAAACTTGTTTTGAACCCTACATGGGTGATTCTCATTCATTCTCTCCTTTCTCTAATACTGATTTTCTCCCATATTTCCTTTAATATCTTCACCCTGAGGTCCCAAATCTGTTCAATGGTGTTATGAATAATTTGATCATGACCATAAAGTACAACGTGACATCAAATCATCTAGATTGGTTAATCTTCGTGTCTTGGGGCTGCAAGATTGAGAAATTGTAGGTGTTCTCTAAAAAATGAACATTAATATTCGGTCTGATTCAGAGGAAGATATTTTCATTTATTGGTTCAGCACCCCCCATAGCTACAATAACTTCTGGTTCTATCTCTTGTAGTGGTCATATGACCTCCATATGAATCATGAAATTCCAATAATTTAAATTCTTGTTAGTTTTCCAAAGCTCCCTTTAGATTTTCAAAATTCAGTGATTATAAACATGATATAGAATATCATTGGTAGATATTTATGTTCTGATAGTAGAACCCAGTCAGTTTCTCACCTTGTCTGTCCTTTTATTTTCATATAATATGATTTCTCAAGAGTTCTTATTAATTATATTTTGATTATACTTGTGTAATAATTTTGATTCATGCAAGTTGGGTGGTCTGAATCATGGTTTGATATTTGAAATTCTTTAAAGAAAGTTGGTAATTCTAAATTTTCATGTAGGTTAGGGACTATGATCCATAAAAAACCCCAAGTTGCAGTTTTTAGAGATAACGATAAGGGCTTCAAGCCTACTGTTGGTGAAGGGCCGATGGGATAGAGTTAGTTTGACATTTCTACTTACCCATGCAATGGAAATGACCTTTAATACGAGTCTGAGGGGGAACATCTCCTTAGTGAAAAGATGTTATCAAATTCAATATATTAAAAATTATTTTTTATTCATCATTTTAGGACTATATAAACTTTTTATGTCTATATAATCATTTAATCAATAGTAATATAATTTATACTTAAATAAAAAAAGATATTGTAAACTCATGTTACATTTGAAAGAATAAAATTAGGTAACAATATATACATTTTTTTGAAATGGTTAATCTATAAAAATTAAAATAATTATATTTTATAAATAATTACATTGAATAATAATTATTTATAATTAATATAATTTAAAAATTATTATTAATTGTATTTTTTTAGTTTCATTACAGAAAATGATATTATATATATGTTGAATAATATATTGTATATTTAAATAAATTTAAATATGATAAAAAATATACACACACATATAAATAATTATATTAATATAAAGTTACTAATTTAATACATGTATATATAACATATATATATATATATATATTTAGGTAGATTCACTTTATTTATTTATGTATCAAATGAGGATTGAAATCCATTTTTTAGTTTTTGAAGGTGGAAGGAGTGAACCCAGTTCAGTTTCATTTCCTATCGAGGTAAGTGTGAACAAAGTACACACATACATCAACCAAATTATCCAATCATATAAAAACATGTCATTTCATTAATAGAAAAAACTTTTAAAAATTACATGTTTTATAAAAAAACATTAAAAAATCCACAAAAAAAGTATTTTATTAATGTTATATTCGGATCCTTATTGATAATTTTGATGATTATAATGAAAAAAATTCATTCTTATCTTGGAATCGACATAAAATAAAATAAATCAATTTTAGTAACATACAATCATAAACTGTAATTACATTGTAATAACCCAAGATCCCCGGCCTGTGCAACACAAAAGTTTTTTATATTGATTCCTCGGTCCCACCCTCTCCATTTCTTTATCACCATTCACTATATCATTTCACTTATTTTGTGGAGGTTTTATCTTGATAAATCTTTTTTTAATGTTGGTGTCGAGTTAATAACTAGTTTAAATGGTGTAATTTTCACAAATGCATGGCATTGACACTTTTAGATGACATGATGATGTACAATTGTCATCCTCATCAGTTTAATCTCCCAAATAGTTATCATTTCAATTATCATTATTTAGAATCATACCACCTCTCTTATGGACATGCACAATTGTTCCTTATAATACTATGAGAATTAGTCTCCCAATAGATGACTACTTATTATTATATTTTAATAAACATAGGTGTATGTTCAAAAGAGATAGAGAATGTGTGTCAAACAATAAAATGCAATGATAAATCTTCATGATATAAGATGATGAGAATGAAAATTATACATTATTATGGTCAATAAAAAAGGGAAATGATTCCCATTTATGATAATAACAAAATTGGAAGTAGTTATCAACTCGACACCTCCATTTCCACCATTTTTATATAGAGGAAATCAGAAAACAACTAGTTAAATGATAGCGTTAATGACGGGAAAGAAATGGAGAGGGCGGAGACCGATGAATCAGAATATACAACTATAGTTTTATGTTGTCTGGGGTTCCTGGGTTTCTACAGTGTAATTTCAATAGATGAGTGTATTTTACATAAATTAATTCATTTTATTGGACTTGGAGGCAGAGTTTAGTATGAATTAATTTAATTATTATCCTCTAAATTATCCACAAGGATCCGAATAAAATAGTAATAAGATAATTAGTTAAGTAATTTTTAATATTTTTTTTGATAAAAATGATCTTTTCTAATAGGTTTTATTTTTCTAATAAATAGATAGGGTTTTATATGATTGTAAAAAGTGGTTGACGGAGTCGTGTACTTCATCCATACATACCATGATAAGCATTAAACTAGAATGGGGATTATTCCTTCCACCATTAAAAAATATAAAATGGAGGTCACTCCTCATTCGATACATAGATAAATAAATTGAATCTAGCTAAATATTTTATATATATTTTATATATACGTATTATATTAGTAACTTTATTTGAATATAAATATATATATACATGTATATTTTTTTCATATTTAAATTTATTTAACAAGACAATATATTATTTGATATATACAATAATATTTTTTCTAATGAAACTAAAAATATACTATTACTAATACTTATTAAATTATATTAACTAAAATAATTATTATTTTGGGTAATTATACCCATTAATTGTTTATAATTTATAGTTTAGTTCAAGAAATATCAATAATTAAAAACTATGCTCATATTGTATTGATAATTTAGTAAATCAATTCATAAGTCCATTTTGATTTGTAGGAATTTATATCATGACAAATCGATACATAATGTGATCAGTATAGGTCAAAGTGTGTGATTCCACTTTCAGAGGTCATTTTAGTAAAAATAAATTTTTTTACTAAAAATAATGAAATATCATTTAAATTGTTTTAAAACATTAGTACAATGATCCATAATTCATTTTTGATATGTAGGAATCAATTTTACCTCAATATGGCACACAGTGTAAGTGTTATGACTCCAAGTGTGTCATTTTATTTAAAAATGAAATCAATTTTAATAAAAATGACAATTAAACTAATCAAAACTGAGAAGGAACATTTATATTTTTTTGATACTTTTGATAAATTATACATAAGTCAGTTTTGGCATGTAGGAATCAGCTGAACCTCAATCTGATGTAAGGTGTTACAGTATAACTCAATGTGTATGTTATCTGTTTAAAATAGATTGTGTAGTTAAAAAATATCACTCCCTAAAATCTAATAAATCAAACTCTAATTTTATATATAATTTTTATAATTTATTTATAATTAGTTTTATGATGTGTAGGAATTTATCTTACATAAAACTGAAACATGATGTGATCGGTATACGACAAAGTGTGTGTTTTATTTTAAAATGAAATTTTAGTAAAAAAGGAAAGTGACATACTCAATAACTTGTAAACACAGTCAAAAGTTTTATGATAATTTAATAAAATCATCCATAATACATTTTAGATGTGTAGGAATGATCCTCACCACAATCCAATGCATGATGTGACTAATATGAATCAAAGTGAATCTTTTTATTTAAAATATACTTTAACATAATTAAAAAGAAAATCACCTACTTAAAAATAATAAAATTAATTCATATAGTGTTGATAAATTATGATAATCATTCACATGTCATTTTATATGTGTAGTAATAATCCATACCACAATTCTATACACGGTGAGACCGGTATGACTCTAATTGTTTTTTTACATAAAAATTACATTAATTTTAATGAAAATGACAACTTACCTATTAAAAATTAGACAAAAAATTAAAATCATTGTTATTGTTTATTTAAATGATCCATAACTCAGTTTTTATGTTTACGATCAAATGCACCATAATATGATTCACGGTGTGGCCAGTATGACTCAATGTGTCCGTTATCTATTTAAAATTGGCAGTTTAGTTCAAAAAGTGGCACTCATCGAAAATCAAGAAAACATGATTGAATTATCTTAATAATTTTTGAAATTTATACATATTTTGTTTTTGAAATTTATAAATTGGTCTCACATAACACAAATACATGATGTGATATGTATGAGTCATAGTGAGTGTTTCTAGTTTTAAATGATATTCTAGTAAAAAAGATATGTGACATACTCAAAACTGAGTAAACACATTTTTCTTATTTTGATACTTTTTTAAAGCAATCCATAAGACATTTGGGATGTTTAATGATTAGCCACATCTCAATATGATGCATGGAGTGACTGATATGACTCAAATTGTGTCTTTTTATTGAAAATTGACAATAATTTTAGTAAAAGGGAAAAATCACCAAATAAAAACCAAGAAAACATATTTAGATAGTTTTTATACCTTTTTAAAATGATCCACATGTCATTTGAGACATTTAGGTGTCATACTTATGTCAATATGTTTCACAGTGTGATCGGTATGACTCCAAGTTCTTCTTTTTATTTAAAATCGAAATCAATTTTAATAGAAGGATAACTGACCTACTAAAACCCAGGAAAAAACATTTATATTGTTTTTATAATTTATGGTAATGATACATAAGTTATTTATTCATTTATTAATCAGATTCACCTCAATCTAACACACAATTACCTCATTATGACTAAATGTGCTGGTTATCAGTTTAAAATAAAGAGTTTAGGTCAAAATATGCCACTCCCTGAAAACCAAGAAAACACTCACATATTTTATTGATAATTTATTATATTGATTTATAATTCATTTTTGATGTGTCAAAATTAATATCACATCAAATCAATACACGATGGAATGATTTTGAGTCAAAGTGTGTGTTTCTAGTTTAAAATGACATTAAAAAAAGATATGTGACATACTAAAAACCAAGTAAACACCCTCATGTTCTTTCTTTTCTTTTTAAAAATGATACAGAATATATTTGGAACATGTAATGATAATCCCCACTAAAATCCAATGCACAGTGTAACCGATATGACTCAAAGTGTATCTTCTTAATTTAAATTGACATCAATATTAGTAAAATGGAAAACTAAGGTACTCAAAACCAAGAAAAAACATTAGGTTTTTTTATACTTTAGTAAAATTATCCATACATCATTATTGATTTCTAAGAATTAGATTCTCCTCAATCTAAAACACAATGTGTCTATTATGATTCAATGTGAATGTTATCGATTTAAAATTAATATTTTCATTCAAAAAGTGTCACTCACTAAAAAATATTCAAACACATGAAAATTTTATTTTACAAATTATGAGATTGATTCATAAGTAATTTTTGATGTTTAGTAATTGGTATCATGTCAAACTGGAACATGATATGACAGGTATGAGTCAATGATCATGTTTCCATTTTAAAATGACATTTTAGTAAAAAAAAATTAAACGGCTATCTCACAACCTAGAAAACATATTAAAATTATTTTACTACATTAGGAAAATTCTCCATATGTCATTTGAGATGTGTAAGAATATTCCTCACCTCAATCTGATGCACAGTGTCACTAGTATGTCTCCAAGTGCATTTTTTCAATATATAAGTATCCTTTTAGTTTAAAACCTACATTATATCACCAAGACTAGAAAAACAATCCTAAATTATTTTATTTTCATTTAAATTTTTAATTCATATTTTATTTTTCTGATTTTGTGTTATTTTTGATGCTATAGTGTGTTACTACAGCACAATACACTAGTGGGGCAGTGTGGTGTAATTGCACATGGAAGTATGCCCCTTTATCAGTGCTTGTATAAGAGTTGATAAATGATTCAATTATTAGTGTTTATAAAATCACTAGTAAATGGAACTTTATCACAACTTTAGAAAGCACTGATAAAGGGTTCCTTTATCATTTCTTTAGAAAGTGATGATAATGGTGTTCTTTATCAATGCATTGAGAAGCACTGATAAAAGACTAGGGCTTTTAACCATGATCTAGTAGTTAACCCTTCTCTTTCACTGATAAAGTATATTTTTAGCACTGTTAAAGGCCTATTTTATAGTAGAGAATGTAACTAGTTGTAAATATATAAATAATACAAATAAAATACTAGCATACAGAATAAAAGAATCAATAGTCCCAAAATCTCGAACCCCATTCCAGTATCACATAAAAACTCCAACCTAACCCACATCCAAACAATCAATAAAATGGTAATTTTCCATTGTCCAAAAATTCATCCACATTATCTACACGGGTACCAAACTGGGGGTCCAAATAGAATGTGAGTATAACTTAGTGGGTCTACAACTCCATGATTAAACATACTAGTCTAATAATATGTTTATGAAATAAAGTGATAAACATGTGTATTGATTAATTAAAAAATAAATAAAATACAACAAAAAACTACTTCAGCTCTATGACATAATATCCTGGAGAAATTTTTAAAACCATTCTATCCACACCCATATAACAAGGTAAAACAAAAAATTTTGGTACCATGATGAACTATGTTGGATCATGTATTACTACGATTCCAATTAGAACCATAAAACCATGGTATAATACCAAAAATCTAGATAAATTCCCTACATTCATTACAAAATTTGGTCCAAATACCTATAAGTAATAAAACATTAGAATTGAAATGGAATTCTCTCTATAAGCAAGAAAACATGGGACATGGTTAATTCTTCTCAATATCAACATTTCAGCATATAATTTTACATGTTCGAGGGCCAAGCCCAACTTATAAGTATTTAATCATAGATTACAATACTTATAATACAACATCGATATCATAATATCACATATTAGATCTTAAGGGTTAATTATGTGAATTAGAATTTCAATTTCATATAGAACATTCTATAATATATTAATTGGTTAATAGTTAGAACAATAATAAATAAGTAACAACATAGATATTCTATATCAAGAAATCACCTAAAGAATTATATCATTCTAAACACACTTTAAGCCATTATACAATTCATGTACATTTCTGGTTTTCCCCCAAAATGTTTCTATAAGACAATTCAAAATCCAATTGAAATGAGTAGAATCCAAGTAACAATCCTTTTCAAAATAATAATTGTTTCAATCACTCATTTTATTATAAAAAAAAGAATATTTCATAAAATTGGAAATTATAGGATAATATGGTTATCATTTAGACCTCTTAACTTTGACTAATTATCTAACAATGCATCCAATGACAAATTCCTTAGAGTAAGAAGTTGAGTTTTATCATAATGAGGTTCCTAGAAAAAATCCGATCAAGATCAAAACCAACAATGCACATTGTCAAAGGATTTTACTACACCAATTGTAGAAACAAGTAATAGAAGGGAAAAAACTATAATAAAACCACTTACCATAGATCGAAGACATTATCAAGATATCCATAATGATGTTTGGAACTCCAAAGTTTCTTGTAAGGGAGCCTATTGTAAATAAATAATGTTTTAGTGAGTTTTAATGAAAACAGAACTACACTACAAACATTAAAATAACATATTAGGGAATTACATGACATGTAATGTAGTTACACATCATATAAATATTTTTAATGAGATATTCTTGAAAACCCATAGAATAGGATTGTTTTATAAAAAATACCTAAAAATTACAAAATCTATAATATAGTTCCATGATCTAAAAGTGTTTTGTAGATGGGATTTATGACCATTTTCCATTAAACAACCCACACCCACTTAAAATCTTGTCAACATAATAAGAACCTATGAAACACTTAACCCATTTTTACAGGACTCCATTAATTCATATAATCATATATTTTTTTATTTTAATTAATTGTCCCTATGAATGATCTCCACATGGACCATCTCTAGTTTCCTCATGTTTGGTTAAATGATAAGGAAAAAATATCTTAAAAGAAACATTAACGAAAAATTGAGATAGAGACATACCATGAAAAAGAAGTGATATTACAAATTACTTATATATCCCCTTATACCTAAATGGCCCAAATGGATTCTTTTCTTTATTTACTTTTTATAACTAATTTCAATGGATGAGGGGGAACCCTTACAAGGCCCATAGGATTAGAGATTACATGACCCATATAACATAGGTAAATATACAGACTATAACTACATGGAACTTCTCCTCCCTATCTTCTTAATCTCAATATTAGATCTCCGCCTTCACATGGTTTGTTCGGATAGCCTTCTATGCATGCATAGGCCAGTTTCGATTGAAATTACATACCCTCTATTAAATAAAAATCCTCTTAGATTCTGCTATGGTGAATGGTCCTAATATGAATCCTCTTTTGAGGTCTGCTCCTTATAGAGTTCGTCTGGTCATTAAGAACAATTTCAGGTTTCATGATGTCCTTGAGGATGCCCCAAGGCCATGAGGTGGCCCAAATTCATTGAGATGGCCTGAAAGCCATTCCGTCTAAAAGGCCTTGTGTGGCCTAAAGGCCTCAAAGGACCTAAGGCTTAAACTAATGGCCTGAAATCCCAAATTAATGAATGGTTCTAGATACTACAGTATTAATCAGTACCTAATATAGTACTACTTTAATTCTTCTACAGTAACCCAAAAATTATGTCTCCACCTGTTTTTGAACTCAGGCCTCTTGGAGGCACTAACTAAGTCCACACCTACTGGGATAAAGCTCATGTGCATATGGATCATTATACAAGATAGTTATACATGAATGATAATCTATATTACCTGAGAGGGATAACATCTCTAAACAAGATAGTGGGAGTGAGATAAACATTGATTACTCGAGGCTCATGGTATAAAATATTTGGTATAGAAAAATATTCCATAATATCTATTATGATATCATCCAATATTCACTCAATAATGGGAAATGGTGAAAACAACCTAGTTTCCTCTGATACTTGGATTTCACCTGCTGACAAGTGAATAATGTAGTGATGAATCTTTTCACCTCCCTATCCATTCATGACCACCAGTAATTTCTATATAGATAATGATAATTCTCTGATAAAATAGAATGTACATCCCGTATAAAAGCATTAAAATCTCCCATTCTCTCATAACATATGCCCGTAGGAACCCATACTCGACCTCATAAAAGAATATAATTTCCATTTTCGAGAGACTATCCTGATGTTGTCTCCCCACTATATAATTTCACTCCCATAACTTATCTATCTGGATCATAAAACTTCTCGGTCTTAATCCCATCCAAAATAATGGGTACAATAGATGTCAAAGTTTGAGTTACTTAACCTTTAGACTCCTAGACATCTAGATGAATGTCTCCAAAGAGGCCTGTTATCCCCCACTCATTACAAGAATATCGGCCTTTCTATATCTATGTCTTTCAAGTAAAATAATTATAAACTAAATTTCCATTTCCTAATATGAAATCCCATTTTATGTTGAAATATTATAGATACTCGACCCCCTCCTCTGCCAAAGGTTCATGTCTCACTGATAAAATATGAACTTGAGGCTCTTCTATATTTTTTATTCAACAAAACACTCACCCATTAGAATTTTTCTATAAAATATTTGGCCTTTTACCACCACATCAAACTACATATCATTAGTAGGTTAATTTCTATCATGTGGTATAAGCTTCCCGGATCCACAAGCAAATACTCAATCCTACTGCATTATAACTTCTCTACGTCTAACTCTGTATGAATCACATTAAGTAAAGTGAGGATAAGTGATGGGGTAATATTCCTTTTAGCCCCTAAAAATATATCTCACAATAATCATACCAAATAAATACCCTTTTAGTGCTCATCCCAAACATTGGAATGACCAAATAGAACAAGACCTGGATAAATATCTAATAATAACCAACTAAACCAAGAAATCTATGATTCATGAAGATATTCATGAAATATTCCCAAGAAACCATTGATTAAATTTTCTCTATGTCTACTAACACTCTTGTATTTTAGTTGATATTGTATAAATGTTCACATTAATAATCTAGAAACTACATTTGGTTATTTGGGTATCAAGATGTTTATCTCTCAATATACTTTGGCTTGTGTTAAGATATATGTAATGCTCGTATTCAAAATTGAAGTAAAATATAATATCATTGAAAAAACCACTATATGTAATTACAAAAATATTAATGATAATATTAATCTAGGACATGAATACCACTGATGAATTAATCAACCCAAAAAACATCCCTATAAACACATACAATCCATATCTTCTCAAAAAGGCAGTCTAAGGTATACCCAATGGTCTCACCATAATCTGGTGGTATATATAACTCAAATAAATTTTTGAGAATATATTAGAACCTCACAACATGTCAATAAAATATCATCACATGGAATAGGATATCGATTAATGTTTGTTATCTGGTTCAACATATGATAATCCACACATAATCTCAAATAACCATCAGATTTCTGGTTAAATAGAATATGAAACCCCCAAGGATGATTTCTAGGTCATATAAATTCTTTAGATTTAATAGCTTCCAACTCATCGTTCTACTCCATAAGCTCTTGTAGTTCTATTATATAAGCTGGGATAGAAACCAGATCTATACCCAACACAAAATCGATCATGAACATGATATCTCTCTCTAGTGGAAATCCATATAAATCATTATGTAAAAAACCTAGAAATATTCCTCCACTAGTGGAAATTTATCTTAATGCATTCCACCATAATATAGAGAAATATTATCCATTTATGATATAAGACAATCTAATCTCACTAAATTTTCCCTGTACAACCAACCTAAAGATCCCACTCACCATGGTGAGAATAACTACCTCATTCTAGAGATATAAAGTTTACTCTCCTCCTATAAAAATCGATATGGGAATGGTATATAAGTATCCAATACATACCATGAATTAGATCAATGTCAGTGCTTTATGTTAGGAATGTTTTCAAAAATAAATGGAAACCACCAATATCTAGGGAACATGCCTTTCAATGATTGATATATTTTGATCGAAATCACAATGGTGTTTCAACAGTCAAATAACCATACAAGCTATCCACATCCAAGACAAAACCACTTGAAAAAGGAAATGATAGAAAAGAATGTGATTCTCTTGTACCAAAAAAATGCTAAATTAGATGATATAAGAACTGTACCTCTGACAGTATGAATTCATGTATCCATGATAACCATAGTATTTATCATAATGTGTAGTTGACTTATCCATTTTCAATGAGCTCTATTCTTACTACCCTAAGCTATTTCCCTTTATCAGTACTACATATCAAGCATGAGGGGACCACGTCCCCTACCTTAGCATAAATAGTTTGTGGAACTGTATCTAGCAGCCGACTAAGGGGTAGATGAGACCCTTCCTTACTCGAGTGTGTGTCATGATCCCCTACCAATAGTATTTTACTTAAAGTCCATATAGAACCTATCTAGTTTACCAATTCTACCACATATAATATATTCAACTATAGGGTGAGGACATTTTAGGAGAATGTGGAAAAACATTCCACACTGGTAGTATTGGAATGTAAAATTATCCTATGATAGATTCCCACTATCCTGACAAATCATCTAACAACATCCATGGAAGAAACTATCATAGTGGTACTCTTTCCACTAAAATAGGACACATGTTCTTTATAAGAGTAAAAGAGTGTTTAGATGACAATAATATTACAGTTTTCTTGTCATCGAGTTTAGTGACTCATTATTAGATCATGATAATGATTCTATAGCCATTAAGGAATTATTATGGTGAGAAGATGTTTCCAAGTGGATGGAAGTTATGAATTATGAAATTGATTTCCTGTACCAAAACCAAGAAATTATTTTAATATATCTTATAGTAAGTGAAAATAATATTGGTCTAAAATAGGTATTTAAGAAGAAAAGGGACATGGAAAGATAAATTAGTACTTATAAGGAATGACTGGTTATAGAAGGGTTTATGTATTGTCAAGGAACTGATGATGACCAAACAATTTTAATAATTTCAATGTTGAAATCCATCCTTTTTTTTGATTTCCATCGTGTCCATCCATGATTATAAGATTTTGAAAATAGTTTTTTTAACATTCATTAATGGGAAACATCATGAAGATGTCTATATGATACAATACAAGGGTTTTGTGACTAATATGTATGCCAACAAGGTATGGAAGCTGAAATAATCCATTTAATGATTAAGGAAATAACCCAGGTCGTGGAACATTCATTTGGATGAGTGCATAATGAAATTTGGTTCCATAAAGAAAAAATGTGATCCCTACTTCTATAAATGGTTTAGTGACAGTGTGGTTATTTCTGTAATAGTATATATTGATGACATATTACTCATAAGAAATGAAATATAAATCTTATAATCTCTTAAGACATGGGTGAATAACATCTTCCCCGTGATGGAATTAGGAAAGGCATCAAATATTGTTAGGAACATGATATATGAAAACAGATCCATTAAAAATCTCAACATAATTCATGGTACACACATTGAAGTGATAATGAAGATATTTAGTATGGAAAAATCCTATAGGGGATTCCTTTCAGGGTCATGTGGATTTTTTCCTTTGATGAAAATGATCCCTTAAACACATGATGAATGAAAAATAATCGAAAGGATTCCATACACTTAAAATATTAGGCCAGTCATGTATGATATGATATATACTAGACTAGAAGTTTACTATGCATTGTGTGTGTTAGGATGTTATCAAGATGATCCAGGTAACCTCTACTAGATAGATGTCAATACTATCTTTAATTATATGAGGATTACTAATGATATGTTCCTGGTCAATCGAGGAGATGAGGAACTAGTCATTATAGGATATGAAGAAGTATGTTTCAAAACTGATTGAGATGATATGATCTCACAAATGGGATGCTTCATTATATTGTATGAATGTGTTGTGAGAATGGAGATCTTAATGTAGGTTGTGGTCTCATACTTTATAGCATAGTTTGAGTATATTTTAGATTCAAAGGTAGTTAAAGAAGTAGAATGGATACAAAAATTCATCAAATAGCTTCATGCAGTACCTAGATATAAATATCATATCACACTCTATTATGATATAATTTAGTGGTGGATATCACAAAAGATCCAAGGTTACATTATCTGACGAAACACATACTTCATAACATTCTTCTATTGTAGAATTTTTCATAGATAGTTGTGGATGAAGTGAGAAGTATATCCACAATAGACAATATGGCTTACCCATTTACTAAATCTTTGACTTAGTAGAAACATTATTTTTAAATGAGGTCAAGGGGAATAAATGTCATAGGATGTCATAACTATTCAAAGAGGATGTTTTTTAATGTTTTGTCATGGGACCAACCCTTTTTACTTCGTTACATACATATTTGATGTATTGAATACTAGAAAAAGTGTTTGAATATAAGTTTTCATGCCAAACTATACCCAAAAAGTATATTAGAAAAATGATAGTACAAGTGAAAGGATGAACGAGTCAAACAATGGGGAAACCCATATCAATTAAAGGAACTTCATATCAAGGAACCAAAGCTTATTACCAAATTCATGATCAGAGTGACTGCTTCATGAGTATCATAACTAGTTTCCTAATATTATTATTGATTGAAGTTTGGAAAATATTTATCCCTGGGCATTTTTTATTCCATACTGAACCTATGAGTAACGTAAAACTATAAGACAACAGTGTTTAAGTGGTGGGTTTTTCACAGAAGGTTTCAAACCCGCCACTAAATTGTTTTTAAATTTTTTTTAAATGTTTTAAAATTTCATTAAAAAAAATACAATTTTTAGGTAATGTTTTTTAAAAAACACCCTAAAATTAAACAATAAACTTTTTAAAAGTTATTTATTTATTATTTATTATTGATAATTATAATTATTTATAATGTGTCACTTAATAAATATATTTAACTATTAGTAAGTAATTTTTTTAAACATAAAAAAAATAATAAGAAGAAAAATAGTCTTTGACAACAAATTAAAATATCTTCTAATCTAAGAGTCCATTTCAGCTCCACAACTAGTCAAATCGATGTTTATCAAATGAGATAACACGAAGTGAGATTAAAATAATGTGATAATTAATAGAAAAAATATATGTTCCAATTTCAAAATTTGAAAATTGAACTCAAACATCAAGAAACCAAAATATTTAATTCGGGTGTCCGTTTTGGCTCTACCACATATTAAATTGAAGTCTGCGATGAGCTCTACGTCGTTTATGTCCGGTATTAACTCATGGAATATTTTACCTATTTTATTCATCCAAAATGGTACAGAAGGCTTCTGAAACAGTTGTTTTAGTTACAGACCCTTATTTCTAACATTTGATATGGGTGTTTGTTCGACTTATACCACATATCATATTGAAGCTCGTTTCATGATCATTGATTTGACTAGTTGTGACACTCCAAAAGGTGTCCTAGATCAGATTTTATGGTCATTTCAATGTTTAAGGGTTTTTAGTGGTTCTTAATGTTTTTTTGATTAAATTAATAAATTAATAAATTATATTTTATTAATTTTTTATTCAATATTTATTTAATTATTAAATATTAAATAAATAAATAAATAATTAATTGTTATTTAATTGTCAATTATTTAGTATTTATTATTTAGTATTTATTTAATTATCAATTTACTTATTAAAAATTTTATTTATTTATTTATTATTTATTAATTATTTATTTATTAATTATTTATTATTTAGTTATTATGTACACATTAATTTTTAATTAATTTATAATGTAATAGTTATTTCTTTATTATTTGCTTATTATTTTAATATTTATTTATTTGTTTATTTTTAGTTATTAATTATTATTTAATTATTAATTATGTATTTATTAATTAAATAATTATTTATTAAATATCAAATATTCATTATTCATTATTCATTATTCATTAATAATTATTAACTATTAATTTCTGATTATTAGTTATTATTAATAATTAATAATTAATAATTAATAATTAATTGACAAAATATTTATTGTTCTTTAATATTTAATATTTATTCTTTTTTAATTTATTTTTAATTCACTAAATATTTATGTATTATTAGTTTAATAGTCATTTATTATTTATTTATTTATTTAGTATTCAATATTTAATAATTAATATTTATTTATTTATTAATAATTTATTAATAAATTATTAACTAATTATAAATTTTTCATTATTAAATATTAAATATTAAATATCAATAATAAGTTATTAATTATTAGTTATTATTAATTATTAATTATTAATTATTAATTAATAGTTATTATTTTTAATTATTTTTTATATTTATTAATTTATTTATTATTATATATATATTTATTATTTATTATTTATTTATCAAACAATAAATTGTTTTTTAATTAATTTATTATATATACATTTTTTATATATAAAATTTTATATATTATATGTTATATATTATGTATTATATATTATATATTATATATTATGTATTATGTATTATGTATTATATATTATATATTATATATTATATATTATATATTATCTGTTATATATTATGTATTATATATTGTACCTTATAGATTATGTATTATAGATTATAGATTATAGATTATAGATTATAGATTATATATTATACATTTTGTATTTTGTATTATATATAATAGATATTATATTATATATTATAAATTATATATTATGCATTTTATATAATAGATAATTTATGATGTATTATATATTATATATTATTTAGTATTTATTATTTATTACCTACAACTTACAAGTTACTATTTATTATATACTATTTACTATTTTCTTTTCAATATTTATTATTTACTATCTATTATTTACTATTTTCCATTTATTATTTAATATTTTTTAGTTACAATTTATTTCCCAATTATTTATTTCTTTATTTATTATCCATTTATATCATATTTATTAATAAGTAATTTTTAATTAGTAATAATTAAATATTAATTATTACTTAATAATTATTAATTATTCGTTATTGACTAATAATTATTTATTAATAATTATTTATTGTGCATCTATTTGTTATTTATTATTTGTTTTCCAATATATATATATATATATATATATATATATATATATATATATATATAAGTATATTAAATTTGATTTATTGTTCACACGAAGAGCCTGTTGGTTTGGTAATGTCATTGGAGACTTAGCAATAGGTAAGGGGTTCAAATCTCATCCAATTCAGAATTTCTATATATGGTATGGGAATGTGCATGGACATGGGCGGGTGCATGGAGATGGGCATGAGAATAATATTAATAAATAATAAATAATAAATAATAATAAATAAATATTAAATAATATATAAATAATTAAATAAATAATATATAAATAATAAGTTATGAAATAAAATTATTTAAATAATTACAAAAATAAAAAAATTATAAAAAATTATAAGATTATAAAAATTAAAAAAAATGATTACAAAAAATAAAAACACTTTAGTGCAATTTAAACAGCCGCTAAACAAAAAAACCGCCATTAAATCGTTCTACGACGGTTTTAAAAAACCTCCGCTAATTGATTGCAGACACACAATTTAGTGGAAATGTTTCAAAACCGTTGCAGAATAATTTAGCAGTCGTTTAAATCATATGTAAAAATAAAAAAACCATCGCTAAATGAAAATTTTGGCATAGTGAAGCAGTAGTTCGACCACGCCCTCAACTCTGATTTTTTGGGTGCCGACCACATGTCTAGGTTATCAGTTGCTACCAGTTCTCTTATTTAACCATGATAATGTCAACAGACTACATCATGTCAGGATTCAACTACTCAAAATCTCCTCATTTGACCACATTATCTATAGACTTTGAAAAGGAAGAAGGTTGACCATCACCTTCCGGTTGCAGAGTGAAAAGTGGACGTTGAGGATCCTCCTTAGCCCATGCATCCTCAAGTCCACCAGTACTCTTACCTGTAGTATTAATTACTGTGGAGACCTACACAAGACCAACTGGAAACCAAATCAGGGGAGTATTCCCTTATTCCAAAATTGAAATTGTCTTTTTGGACAATACCAACTAGAATGCTTCATCATCAACAATCATATCTTTCCCCTTCCTCTTAGCTAACACAAGTAGTCTATTCCACTGATCAAGATCAACCACCTCTTGTATAATAGCCTTTTGTGTATGCTTTTCATCCTCCTTGAAACTCCCTAAAAATTTTTATGAGATATATTATTTTTTATTTATTTTATATCTTGTGTTTTAAACTACACCAAT
The DNA here is from genome assembly GCA_963277665.1 of Viscum album. Taxonomy (NCBI): domain Eukaryota; kingdom Viridiplantae; phylum Streptophyta; class Magnoliopsida; order Santalales; family Viscaceae; genus Viscum; species Viscum album. The sequence continues at coordinate 1,315,279,587 of OY728119.1, read as the reverse complement.
ATAATCTTTCACCACATGCATCACTATATTAGCTTTTAGTATACACTACACTGTGATTGGATTTTGTTATACACAATTTCATGTTTTTTATATAATTTATTTAATGCAAGACCGAGATTAATTGAACAACTTAATATTAATATTTTACCTTATAACCTAGTCATTATAATATTGATTATGGACAACTGAGTTTTTATAATATTCGATACACATGCATGTAAAAATAATTTTTTGTTGAGAAATTGATTACAAATCACTATCAAAACATATAAATATTAGAAAATGTTTTTCTAAAACAACTATTTGAATACATATAAGTGAGTTAATGAAATAATAAAACTCTCTTGATCGATTTTATTAATGAAATTTATATTGAATATATCCAATATAATGTTTAATATTTATTTTAACTAATTTCTATACATTATATAAGAACAGATTCAATTTTTCAAATAGAGAAATTACTTTTCACAAAAATGATGTTTTACAACCATTTGATTGCACACCCATATTAAATCATGTTTTTTTTAATTTTAAACATTATATTATCAATAATAAACATATCCTTTTTAAGAAGGATATAAAAATTTAGTCTTGATGAATTTTTTAACATTAATCTACTACGTTTCAGGTTTTGATGAATATAAAAATTTTAATAAAATTTAATTGAAAAACATATTTTCATCCAAATAATTTATATGTTTTAATTATATTATTTAATTATTATAAATTATAAATAATATTTTTTTTAAGTTAATATAATGTTGTAAATTGTCACTAATTTTACTATTAATTTAGATATAAAAATATTTCAATATTTTTCCATGATTTAACTTTTAAAACCCATTTTTCATTCTGAAAGAAGCATTAATTTTAAATTAATTAACGCGACATCTAGGTTTTCAATTTTGAAAAATGGATTCCATATTTTTAATTAGTGGGTCCAAATAATGTAAATGTCGTTATTTTATTTGAAATAATGAAGTTTAACTTCAATAATTTTTATTAATAATATAAAAAGTTAAATTAGGTAATTAAGGGTAAATATAATATTTTAAATTTACCCAAACACTTATCTTAATAAAATTGAATGATTTAATTTAAACTTAAATCATCCTTGTGAAAAATTGGTACCCTTTGGAATCTACTTGAATTAGAATAGGACATTTGAAATATTTTATTTAATGAAAATTTCAATATATCTTACTCAAGTGGTTGGAAATTCTTTTACTTTTATAAAAAAATTAAAACATGGTAAAAATTATTTTAAAAACCATAGGAGAAAAAAAATAATTTTTTTAGAAACCATGGTTTTGGAAGAATATAGGATTCCAACCTAAGAGATAAATAATGTTGGATTTTCTAAAAAAAGTATTTCCTAATTAATTCAAGTTCCAAATATTGAAAGAAATGTAATATTACATGAAAATATCATGATTAATAAGATTTGAAGAAAATTATTGAGTTTATTGAGAGGAGGATAATAATATTCTATCATCATAAACATACTCAAAAACAATCTCGATAAATGATGAGCTAGTTACATTAAATATTCACAACATTGGAAAATTGATTCATAAGATCTATGAGGGAATAAGATAAAATGAAACCTAAAATATAATGAGGATAAATAAATTAGTTATACTACATGTCAAATGGGATGTATATAAACCTCTCAAAACTATATTGGTTCATAACATAACATAGGTCTCAACGAATAATAATTGAGACAAAAATCCCATAGCGTATTAGTAATGTATTAACCATAAATATCCTCAAATAGAGATCCTAAAATGGATATATAAATATCTATAATTATTATTATAATAATTATAAAATAAATTCATGGGTATTATACAAACAACCTTAAAAAAATAGGTGGTGAATACACCATGTGTATCATATTATTAAAAAAGTGCGACAAAAATACCTTACTATATTGGTAATGTTTTAACTATAAACACCATGAAATAGTGACACTAAAATGAATATGTAAATCCTAATAATTCTCATTATAATAATTATAAAATACCTTCCTTTGTAGTATGAACAAAACATTAAATAAATATGTTAAAAATATGGCATGTGTCTTTCAGAAGTAAAAAAGTGAGGTAGAAATCCCTTACACTTTTGGTATCATTTTAAATATAAACCCCATGAAAGAGAGATATCCAAAATGATATTTAAATCCAAATAAATAACATTATAATAATAAAAAATATATAATAATGATCATCATACGCACCACATAAACTAAATAGGTGGTGAATATATCATGTGTATCATTGAATAATAATGTTAGATGAAAATATCATACCTTATGTATCAACTTCCTGTATACATGTTTGAATCTAATATATATTAAATATAGATTTATTATAAATATATTAAATAACCAGTCTTATATATATATAACACCATATATTTTTTACTTATGATAGTTTATTGCATGTTTATTAACAATTCTTTGTTAAAGTCATGTTTTGGTTAATAACCACTTTGTTTTTCCAATGTGTTTGGATGTTTTATTCCCAGTAATATTACATTGGTCATGGATAAATCATGTCTATAATGATAAACATGTTATAAATATCATAGTTATTTATTTATATCAATCTACAAAATTTAGTGACAGAAAATGAAATACATTATTCATAGAGTTGGTAGGTTGTACGTACATTCGAATGTTGCTTCCATTTTCTTGTGGGGTTTAAATAAAGAATGATAAATTACATAATATAATTAAAAAATCATTTCAATATAACTTAATGTAAATATTTTCATTAAAACAATCCTAAATTCCTTCCATATAATGCATGACCTAACCATGTTTTTTCGTGAGGTGGTAGTCTGACATGCACATGATTGATGATATTCTTTTCCCAAAAATGGTAATTATGGTGGTATATGTGATATAATAATTAAATAATAATAATAATATCTGAAATACCATATATAAACAGTAAGTACATCATATTTACTACCTGTGAGAGGTGGTAATGGAAAAAATAATGACACCAGCTTGTGAGGTGGTACTCCTCTATACACATGAACAATGATATCGTAACTCTATTAATTGAAGTGGAGATGGATGTAGCTAATAATATCAACATAAAAAAATATCAGAGTATGAAATATACTTATGTGTTTATATAATCATGGAATAATAATATTTCAATAGGGTTGAGGATGATATAAATATAATACACCCATTGATGAACATCACCACCTCGTCGGGTAACCTCATAAGGATTGCACAAAAAGCATTCATTGGTTGTATTTTTTAGCAAAATATGTGTTCTATGATGACAGGAGTTATTTTAGGATGTTATTCAAGAAGGTAATGGAAAATCAAAAAATTTATTAAGGTGTGATGAAGAGAGGACAGGGGTGTTAAATTATATGTTGTGGAGAGCATACACTTGATATTTTGAAAATAATTGGGTGCTCAGATATTTCTAGTACCTCAAAAGGGTCAAAAACAAGTCATTGTCAAATATTATAGATGGAATGCTGTTAATATTTCCATAAAAAAGTTTCTAGATAATTTTATACATTATTTTCCACTTAAATATATAATTTACAACTCCAAGTAAACTCGTGATTACATTAACCAGGGTAATAGATTTTTAACGCATACACTATAAATTTTGGTCAGACATTTATTCGACCATGTTAGGTAATATAAATTACACTTATCTCAAATATGGAATACAGTTTTCAAAAATTCTATTCACAAAAGGGGAATGATCTTTAAATAATATTAATCATGTAAATGCGATGAATAAACGAGTATTTAATGGAAAAAATAGCAATGGTTTACAATGTTTTGATATCAAAATTCAGTATAAAATTGACTAAAATGACCAAATTGTTTTTAATGAGTCTATAATTGAACTAATTTATCCTCAAAATAAAATTAAAATATAATTTAATTTTATAAATATTTTAAATTAATAGGTAGTTTTCAATTACAATTTAGTATTTTTAACTGTTTATAAAAAAAGAAACTTTTCAAAAAAATCTTAAAACATTAGCCTTATATAATGTATATATTATGATTTTTTATTGTTCAAATAAATTTTCCAATTTTTTAAAAAATTATTTTTGATATAAGTGCACCAAATACAATAAAAACAATTTTTTTATAAAATACAATTTGAAGTGTAAAATTTGATATAATCATATATTATGTATACGGAACAAATAAAATAAAAATTAAACATTTTATTTAAATTAAAAGATATGAGTGGAATTAAAATAATTCACTAAAATTCATTCATTTATTTTACTGTGGTAAAATGAATTTATATGTATTAAAATACTTTTTCATACAATTATTTCCTATATATTTAAAAGGTTTTTATTTTCATTTATAATTATTAATTCAAAATATAATTCATTATATATATATATATTTAAACCATATATTTTTAATATTTGTTTAATCCAATTCCTACAATCATTTCAAACAACTAGGTGATAAAAATCAAATTAAATAAGAAAATTTTAATAGTATGATACATGTCATTTGATCTCAGTGATCTGTGTACAGAAAGATAAGATCCATGTAGCATTTAACACATGATAAACTCTATAGTGAATATAACAAAAGAAAAACATGAGACTTAATATATCATGAAATATCAAAATCATAAAATTATTTTTAATAATAGATTATTCTACAAAATCCGAGGGTGTCACATCTACCCCCATTAAAATTAATTTTTCCAAAAAAACATTTATATTTGGTACCAAGAATTGAGTATAATTATTCCTCATTATGTCCTCACATTCACCCAATAATTCTATAATATAGTGGCTTCACCAAAACAATTACCATGTGTCGGGTCTTGTTTCTTATAATGTTCTATATATGATCCAAAATCAATTCAAGTCATTCCTAACAAGAAATATCATTCTACAACCGTATGACCATTGAGTTCAATACATGTGAGGGATCAGGTATATACTCCCTCAGGAGGGATACATATATCATATTGTGAAACTGGGATAGGATCAATGGATGTTCCAAAAAATTATCTACCATATCGATATGTCCAATTATTTTAATTAAAATAATATATCTAGGGATTATTTTTCCATTATTTCATACATAGAAAAATAAATATAAAGGCCTTATCACCAACATCAAATTTGATATCACATCAATGATTATCAGCATAACATTTTGTTCAACATTCAGTAGTACATACATGTTTATTAATGAATCTAAACATCGCAACTACCTGATCATCTAGCTCATTTTCCAATATATTTCATTCTAAAACTTTATTCTAATTCATTTAAAAGAATTCCTAATGAGACATATAAATTCTTTTGTCAAGACCTGACCCTACCTGGGCTCGAGTCACAACTACCCCAAGCCCGCCTCCATAGGCCAGGGGATGGTGACAAGTGCCAAAGGCCAAACAAATCGGGTTGGCCATTTCCTGAGTACATGTACACACACGCGCAGCCCACTCAATGAGGAAGTGCAGAGTAAAAAAGAAATGTAATGTAATGTAAAGTTCCAACTACTATAAACAGACCAAAAAAGGTGCATCGACCTCTAAATAGTAAAAAGTAAGTGATGAAGGTGAACTGAAAAGAAAATGGGAAAAACAAGAACCCAACCAAAAAAGTGCCACAAACGGGCAACAGGTAAACAAAATTAACATGATGAGTGAGTCCCAAAACTAGAACCCGACTACGACCACCATACGCTATCCAAGCTCTCGAACTCCTAAGCTCCACTGAAGTCATGACCAACCTGTCTATCGTCTACAAGGGCAGACCAAGTGCGGGAAAATCCCAAGATGGTGTGAGTATAAAAATACACAATAGGATGCCCCAAAGGCTCGAGGGAGAAACAAAGGAGGTACTGAAGAGGTGAGGAGTAGATCGAGCATGGAAAATCAAAGGAGCATGACCGAGAGTGCAGTAAAGAGTACTGCTCAACCCAACAAGAGGTAGGAAGTAGACTCGTCCAAACACAAGGAGCTAGAAACGACGAGAAGATGAACTTCTCATCAAGTATTTTTTACCTATAACAGGAGAGTAGACTCATCCAACCCTGAAAATCTAGACACAAAAAGCAAGTGGCATACCCCGCGCGTCTTCACCTCTCCTGGAATGAGAGTTACCAAAACCCAAGAAGTGGGTACTTGAACAAGGTATATACATATCCATATGCTCAAACTAGAATGGAGAACAAGATCGTAAGGGGATATTTATCTCATAACTCAGCCCAAGAATGTGAGTAGCCAATAGTCCGATATGTAAGCACCATTGATTCCCATCATCCCACCCGTATGACCTGAACTGCAAGTCAATGTGCTCAAATCACCGCACCTTGATGCTATCCTCTTTGGGCGAAACTGACTCGCCCACACAGGTTTAGGTCACATCTCAATGATGCGTATTGGTGAGGAAAGAACCCCTCGTACTTGAGAGTTCGGGGAATGTCAAACCAAACCTCGTCACTATCACATAGTCGAGAGATCTTCTCAAATTCCCTGATGTCACATCACTGACCGATACAACCAAGGGTCCTGCTCTGGTAGTCACGTAGAAAAGCCACAAACTAGCCTAGTAGAAAGAACTGAGTCTGAATGACGTCTTCGGGTAACCCACTGCCCATCCCTGGTAGAGGGTAAACCCTAAGAGGTCATTGGGTATCCCACTGCCCAGTCACAACAGGAGGGTAAACCCTAAGAGGTTGTTGGGTAACCCAATGTCCAGTATCTATTGGAGGGTAATTCCTAAGAGGACATCGGGTATCTCTTTTTGGTTTGTTCCAAAAGGCTTCCTTGTATTTATTTATGCCCAAGAGGAGGCTTTAAAGAGTAAGGTAGAGATTTCGGGAAGTGTATTGTGTAGATATTGGGTGATCCTATGTGTTTAGGGTGGTGTTAAGAAGAGGGAGAGCTGGTGAGTTTTTATTGGGAAGGAAAAAAGAATCACTCAGTATTTTTTAAACAACTTACATGTACACACATTTTTACCTAACAAAATTCATGAAAAAATCAACCAGTATTAATAATATAAAGGCAATAGTTGATTAATTGAGATATAATGGGTATTTTAGAACATTATATTTCTTTTTGGGCATTACAGTTATCCTTTAGTGCCTTTTATCCTAAATTTAACCATAATAATTGTAAATAATTTTAATCACATTCATTAATGTTTTTAGGAAAGAATTAAAATGGGACTATTAGACATTATAAATTATGGTGATTCAAAATATGGAATATATTATTTCAAATTCTATTCACAAAATTTCAATAAATTAATATTAAATATAATCCAATGGACAGGATGACGTTACGAGTTTTTAATGTAAAAACGTTCAAAAGTTTTCTATGTTTTTTATACCCAATTTTAAAATGATATTCATTCCAATGAAATAAATTGGATTAATTGGAATAAATATTATCTAATTAATCATTGAATCCAATTTCAACTCCAATTTAACCTTATAAATGAACTAGAAAATGTGGAAATTTTGAATTAAAATATAGCATTTTTTAATAATCATTCAAAAATGAAGTTTCTCAGAGAAACCAAAAAAATACTTATGTTAATTCCTACATTAAAAATTAAAAATTTATGATTAAATTATCAAAATAAATTTCTAAAATTTTATAAAATTAATTTTATTTTTTTGTAATGGGACATTATAACTCGTACATTTGAGAAAACCATATTTTTAAACATATAAGGAGTTAACCAAAAATTATATCTTTAATTATCAATATGTTTTATTTATATAAAAAAATTATAAAAATATATTTGAAAAGTGATTATTAATATTCATACAACTATGTTTAATTTCTAGGTTTTAATTTGCTCATTTAAATAATTATAAGTATAAAATGATGTTTCCTAGAAACATCAGGGTTTCATGTAATGTATGCCATGTCGATTTTACATATAACATATTTCTATTCAGTGTAATGTGAAAGGAATTTTTTAGTTAGTCCATTATAAGACATAAATGAATATTTAATTTATTTCATAAAAATGGTCATTAAAAACAATAGTTATTACATTATCCCCCATTTGAAATATATTTCACCATAAAAAATCATCTATATGATAAAAATGATGACACTTATACTTCATCATATCCTCATGTTCCCACTTAGATTCTTATAACTGGTGATATCTCTACAAAACATTGACATGGTGATTTTTCTGGTTTTATAAGACTTTCTATGTTCAATCCAAAATTTCAACTGGTTGTTCATCGTTAGAATGATCTTACTATAGTGGTATGACCTATGAGTTCAGTAAATGAGAAGGTTCAGGTATGTAAATCCTTAAGAGAGAATCATGTAACAAATCATGTAAATGAGAGGGATTTGGAGGAAGTACCAAAAGATAGTTTTTCATCCCAATACGATCAAGAATTTCAAAGGGACTGATATACATAGGGCTTAGTTTCCCCTTATTTAAGAAACTCATAACTTTCATACATGGTGATATTCACAGAAAAACATTTTCACCAGCTTCACATTCAAGATCACACTGATGATTATCAGTATATATTTTCTACAAACATTGTGTTACCTTGATATGATGCTGAATGGTTCTAACCTTCTCAACCACACCTTCAGCCATCTCCAGTCTCTATAGATTTCTTTCTCAAACGTTATCCCAATATGTATGCGATCTAAATTTATTACCATAAATAGATTCATATGCTTTAATGTGAATTATTGAGTGAATTATATTATTGTATGAAAAATAAATTGGATGAGGGTGTTGATCCCAACCACCGTTGAAATACAGATTATAATATATCAACATATCCCCTAGGGTTTTAATTGTTCATTCATACTGACCATCTAAATAGGGATGATAAGATATTATGATTATAAATTTCTTATCATGTTCATATTGAAGACTTCACCAAATCATAGAGGAGGAACTTCGATCCTAAGCTGATATAATATAATGTGGTACTCCACAAAACCATAAAAATTCATTAATGTATATCCTAAAAGGATGATGTAGAGAGAAATATTCTCTGATAGTAATGAAGTATGCTTACATAGTAAGTATATCAACAACCACCAATATATAATTAAATTATTTAGAGTTTTTTTGTAGTCCAACAAAAAAATACATAGTGATGTTCTCCCATTTCCATTCTGTTTTGGGTAATGGATGCAACATCCCCTTTGACTTTTTTCTTTCATGTTTAACTTGTTGGAATACTACTCTTTGAGATAAAAATCTATGATATATCGCATCATTCCATCCCACAAAAACTGTACTTCCATGTTCCAATACATATTATTACTTTCTAGATGTATAAAATATGACAAAATATGATATTCAACTTACAGCTAATTCAAATATGGTATGGAAGGAACACATACAAGGTTCCTTCACATAATTATTCCATCCTGATAAAGGTTATGATCATGAAAACATATAAATTTCTTTTACAACTATACATCATCCTTCTCCACCTCCTTAATATTCACATAGATAATGTGTTGAACATTAATTTAAGAAAGATAATATTTTACCCTTCTGTAAATATTTCTAGATCCATCCGTTAAAAAATATAAATATTGGACCTTTCATGATCCACATCATAGATAATCTAGCATGATTCATTCAACTGAATGCATCAACCACCTTGTTCTATTTCGCAGGGTTCTAATGTATTGAGCAGTCACAATCCTTTATCAATTATAACCATATTATTTAGCACATGTTCAACTCCTTATATGTGAGATTTCCCATATTAACTTGACATAAAAGGTTAGATAATTTGATCATCACCACCAACTATTGGGTTTGGAAATAGGGTAGCATAATACTCGTTCTCCATACACTTTTAGCACTAAATTAAGGAGGTGAATTATATTCCACCTTTTCCCCATTTTTAATATTATCTAACTTCTTCCCATCACAATAGAAAGGAAATTCCCATTGAAATTCCCTTCACACATAAAATATTTATTATAACCCTTATGGAAATTTCCTTAATTATTATTCCGACACTTAGAGAATAAAGGGAAGGTCATCTTCTTCTCTTCATGGGTTTTATATTTTTGTTTAAACTCCATATTCCCATTCTTGTAAAAATCATTAGGTTAATATATGACTCCATCCTCTATTTAAACCTTGATTTCACAACACACAATCTCCTCATAGGTAATAAAGTCTCTTATGGAAATCTCCCTTTTGTGAAGTTTCTTTAAGACAGGGAAGAACCTATCAACTTTACTTTCAGGTTGGATGATAATTCCTGAATCTTACCTCACAATTTTCATGAATCTAGCCTCGTAGGTACCAACATATTAATCATACCTTTTCTTCTACTCAAGGAAATATTTCTCTATATTGGTATGAATAATTTGAGGAATTTAATTATTGAAAAATAGGTTTTGGAACTCATTCCAATCCATGAATTCAATATAATATTTCTACCTCATATTCTTGATTATAGCCCACCACTTGTATGCTTCGTCTTCTAATTGATAGACATACATAATGGATTTATCATTATATAAATAGTTGATAATGAAGAATATATTTTCTATAGTATTTATACATTGTTCAATTACAATTGGAGCATAGGACCCTCTCAATGAAGTTGGATATCTCCTCATGAAAGACTCAACATAATGTTGTTCCCTCTATTGCTCATTTGAAATTCCACCATGATTCATAGCTTTAGAAAGCTGTGGGAGAAAAAAATGTTTTTCATTCTAGATCCCTATGAATTCGGTTTGTTAGGAGTAAAATCCTTTCAATTTTCTTCAGAATCACCATTATCATGAATCCTTTATGTTTCATACAATGACTAAAACCAAAATAATGGAGTAAGAGGCAATTATCATATTGAGGAACCACATAATCCTGAAAAGTCACTTATAAGATTTCTAAATTATGAAACCTTCCTTAATCTATTACGCCTTAAGTTTATACTGGTTTATTCATTGTAAAATAATATTTTAAATTCATCAGGATGGTTTGTGTAGAGTTTGTGAATTCCCAAATCATATCCCCATGGAGTGCCAAACTAACTATGAAACAAGGCCTATTTTCATGTACCTAATTACCTCAAATCAATCTTAGAACATCTTGTCAGTTTTTTTCCCATGTAAATCTATTATAGATCTATATCCAATTATACTATCTAGATAACGATGTATTTCTAGGATACCAATCACTAAATCCTTTTCCAAAATCCCGATAAATTTTCCTATACTTTTCCTTATCCTTAAACTTATCCCTAGAAATTTCATTATAGTAATCACTAAGGTTTTATCTTCCAAGCTTCTAATGGTTAAATGAATTTTTTCTCTAATACTTAATATATTGACCCTTTCTTTTAGAATAATTACATTACATAAATTTTTTGAAATACCTAAAACATTATAAAAATAGATACCAAAAGACCATTATGACAACCCTGCTTTTTATTACAACTTAAACATGCTTTATTACATAAATCTTCACATGATACGACAAAGAAGATCAAGAGGATTAGTGTCTTTTTGGTCTTAGGATCATTACATAAAAACTTAAAACATGAAATACAACATAATAATTGAAAACTTCCTTTACATGACCACTACATTCCCTCGTACTTATCATTGCATGGGATAACCTGAGGACATGCATAAGAAAAGGGTGAGCTATAAAGTCCAGTAAGGGAGTACACATGGAATAACATTAGGAGTAAAATACATGTTAGGCAATAGGCATGTCAATAGAGCATAAGATAAACATGAACATAAAGGCCTGATAAAGCATGATATTCATAACATGGTAATGTGGAAACAACACTTAACATTGAATTAGCATGAGCCAAGGATCATTGCACATAGAGGACGAGTAAACCCTCATTGCACATGAATCACGACTAAAACCTCGTTGCACATAAATTAGAACGAGTCAACACTCCTTTCACATGACGTATCATGATACTATACTTTACCCAATGCATTGGAGTTCTATAAGGGCACACCCTTATTAAACATTTCATTTCATGCATAAGTGTGCCACATGGATCATAAAACATGGATTCATAAAACATAATCATTTATTCCACGATAAAGGAATGTGGAATTCATACATGAAACTATACAATCAATATGTAAATTTTCATAAAGGTGAATACCCTTGATGGATAAATGGGCATGGTATTCACTACATAATGTCATTAGCTTAGAAAATCAGTGCGATTTCGGTAGCGTAAGGACGTGACATAAGAATTAATAAAAAAGGGTGATGAGAGAGAAAGGGGTTCCTCATCATATTTATATGTAATGTAAATTAAGGAGGTCATATAGATACATGTCCCAACAATTGTAATGGAATTTTGATTCATGATACAAAAGTATTGCTTCAATGTAAAAGAGGAGAGAGATGTTCCTTTCAGAATATCAGCATAGTAACAGGTGTACATGGGAGACATTTAATGAGAGAGAAAGGGTCTCACATCATTCAAACATAAAGAGGGAATTATTAGAGAGGTGTGAAACCATACCCTAATATTCATAATTGAATTTAAAAGGTCAAAACAACTTAAAGACAATTGGACAAAAATGAGAAAAGAAGAAAAACCCTTACTTGGAAGTGTGCTCCCAAAGTCTAGCGAAAGGATTGTGAGAGGCTTCTTGGGAGATTCGGGAACCTTGGGAGGATTTTATAGAGAGTAGGGCAGATTTTGGATGAACTCCAAGGGATTTTAGTGAGGAGTAAGTTGGAGCATGGGTGGGTTACTATAGGAAAGGTGAGGGAATTCTTTATTATTTAGGTTTGGGTCCCCTTTCATTAAATTAATCCAAACCACAAACCATACCATGGTTTTTTCCCATGGTTTTTGGAAAAGGGAAGAGGAAATAAATATTTTATAAGGACAAGGCCCGAAATTATTTAAATATTAGGGTTGCTTATATGGAGGTGATTCACACTCCCATGGAAATTAATTTAAAAAGGCAAATTGTTGAATATGTCTTGAGGGGTTCATTAATGCTTTAAAAAGTAAGTTAAACAAAACCAAAATCACATTATTTTATTGATAAAACATATATTGGAAGAACATAAGGATTATGGTATTTTATTATATCACCAATGGGTGATTATAATGCCATAAAACACATTATATATTTAAACGGTATTTAATTTTTACCCAAAAATTTGACTGTGTCGGAAAATTATGAAAAATTCACCATTGGATAATTTCAACATCCTGATTCCAGAAATGACATTTATTTTATCTAAATAATTTTCTAAATTTATGAATATTCACATTTAAAATAAAAACCGACATTTATCGAAAATTCACGGGTTTTGACAGAAATGGATTTCAAACCTTAATAAAAATTTTAATTTCATTCATAAAATTATAATATCATTTATATTTAATAAAAATTATTTTAATAATAATGATATTATTTTATTAAAATATTATTTAATTAAAAAAATCCCTTAATTTATTAAAGTAGATTTCTTAATTAAATCATAACTAAAAACACCATTTGTACTTTAAAAACTATTTACAAAGTATCAAAAATGACTACAAATTATATTCATTATTATATACAAAAATAATGTACATGAACATAATACTACTTTTTTATTACATAACCCCTTAAAATAGCTGCAAAAGACCTAAGGGTAAGGTGTGCGATGGTGACAGACTCTTGGGGTGGCTCGGATAACATTGATCGAGTGGTAATTTAAATCAACTTCCACTTTTCCCGTAGACGGTCACGTTAGAGCTTGACATAATGAAGCTAAGCTTGGGCTTGGCCAAGGGAAAATCCCAAGGATTCCACCACTTTTCCGAGCTCCGACAAATGGGCTTCTTATGGCGCAATTCTACTGGATGAGGCCATCACTTCCTTTGTCTGAGTAAAATTGGGTTCGTTAAAGCCTTATATTTATACTAATCAAGTGATCACTTTTCAACAGCTATATTAACAATGGTCACAATTCTTAACATAAAACCAAAGAATTTGACATCTTATAAAAACATTTTTCATAAAGAGACATTTAACTGGATCAAGAGGGAATTTCCATTAAAGAAACTTTGGGTCGTTACAACCACACTATTCTAGTTCCTTTGGAAACATAAATACATAAATAGCGGTACATAAATTAGCTACATTAACTCCAAATAAGTTCTTCTATACTAAAATTTTTCGTTGAATCATAAAAAATAATACATATCTTAATAACATAAGGAATCAGATATAAACATAGTTGAGATTAGTTTCCCAGTAAGGGTATACAAGAGAGATATGTAAGAATAATCATGAGCATAATGGTATGACTACATGATCGTGAAAATATATGATCGCACCATGAATATCAAAGATCACATACACGAAAATGGAATAAATATTAGTAGTTAGTAAGAATTTAATCATAATAAAATAATGATCATAAGACATAAAAGTATAACATATTAATAAGACATGAATGCTGGAAAAAACATAAGTATATGATATTATTTCCATAGTATCCAGGGCATTGCTTCCAAGAGCTTCATAGAAGTAAGAGTTCACTTAGAATACAATGTTTTAGTCTGTGATCACTCTTGTGGCCATCATAGTAGCACAAGTTCACTCCCCATACTATCTTGGTAGTTATGGTTCACTCCCATGGCCATCTCAGGGGTCATGTTTCACTCCAAATACAATATTAATCTATCTCATGACATATAAGTCCTTATCCAATACATTGGAGGAAGATATAGGCCCCACCCATCTCATTGTTAAATTATGCATACATATTCTACAAAATCATAAACAATCATATCATAACCCGTTAAATGAAATGGGTATCATAAACAAGTTATCATATCACAATGTGTGGAAAAAGATATAGTTTTCATAATCATATCATAAGAACCATAGACTGGGAAAAGAAATGAGTTTCATAAACATATAACCCATAAAAGAGATATTGATTTTATAAAGACCAGGAAATCATGCATAAAAATTAATAGATACAATATGAATGGAGAATTTAGATCATTTCCTAGAATTGAATTAGTAAAATCAATGGATTTAATCTTAGAAGTAAAATAAATTTTAAATATCATTCAAAAACATTTATTGAGGAAAATAACCTTTCTTTATTCAAAAATGATTTTAAAAACATTAATCATAAGAAAAAAAATTTAGTTAAAATTCCTTTGAAAACATATAAATAATGCTTGAAAATAATTTTGAAAACCATTCCCATGAAAACATAAAAAATAATCTTGAAAACATATTACAGACCTTTTTCTTTGAAAACATATAAAATAAGCTTCAAAACATTTCAGAATCTATTTCATTGGAAAAACATTAAAAAGTTATAAAAAATATTGAAATTTATTTGAGATTTATTTCATTGAAGAAACATTGAAAAAATCTAAATAATTATTTAAAATAGTTTGAAAACTTATTTTAGAAAACATAGATTTTATAGAACATATATTTCGAATCAAAGAGAGTGGTAATGTCGGAATTTCATAAAAACAATTTGTTAAAAATATTATATACCAACATGTAAAACAATGGTAAGAATACATGTATATATCATTAATTACCATAGGATAATAAAATTCATGACTATTCTAGAGAGATGGATTAGGCGATTTCAATATGTCAAGCATAATCATAAACAATACAGAAAAGTGATGATATTGTCTCAACAAAATCTTATCACATAGTAACATTGAATCATACTACCCATGTATGAAAGTGAAATTACATGAATATTAAAATATCATTAGGATATTAATATTAATGAAATAACATTTGAAATGCAGTATTTACATCACATTTGAAAAACTATTGGGGCATATCATAGTATGTGTCTCAAAGAAGGTAAATTGAGACAATAGTATCATAGATATTTGGAAACTTTTGACACATAAACCCAATTAAAGGAAGATAATATTATATATATGTAAATAACTTAATTTTATTTATAATAATCATATAATACATACATGGGATGTAATCACACCACACAAAAGTAATGGGTGGTGAATAATTCATGTATCTTACAGAAATAAAAAGTGAGATGAAATCCCATTACATTGTGTCACAAATATCATTGTAATCATTAAAATCACCTATATAATAAATATAAATATATTATAAATATTTTCAAAAAACATATTATTATATATAAAACCTTATATATTTTGATTACGACCTTAAATTACCAGCTTGTTAACAATCCTATATTAGCTTTTCACTTCAGATAATATTCGCTTTGGTCTCTACATGGGTCTTAATTTATTTTATCATTGTACTTATAATTGTATCATAATTTCTAGATTTCACATCATGATCTAAATATAATATATAATCATTACATATTTATTATAACAATCAATAAAATATATATTTATGAAATGAAATATACCATTCATAGAGACGGTAAGTTGTACGTACGAATGAAGGATGTTTCTATTTTTAATGTCGTATTGGAAGAAAGATGGAATATATATATATATATATATAATTATTCCAGATGAATTAATTTATCATATATATCACATAAGTTCACTAAACCCATCCTTAATACATTCCAAGTAGTCTGTTAATAAATCACACAATTTTGAGGGGCGGTAGTCCACACTTCGTCAAATAAAATTTATCGTATTCCCACAAAATTGAAAGTATAAAGATATGTGTTGTAAAATTATTAAATAAGATCAAATACATAATAAATATAATATATAATACATATAACTATGGTTTCCTTCATAATTCCTACCATGAGAGGTGGTAAAGGAAAAATGAATAATAATTGTTTCGTGAGGTGGTAGTTCGTCGTACAGGTAAATAGTATGTTTGTTACCCATTAAAACAAATTGTGTGTATGTGTAGGTAGAAAACATAGAAAAAAACACCCTAATATATTTAGGATCATATTTTTATACCATAATGGAATAAATTGAGTGGATAGGTGGAGAAAAAAATAAAACATAAGAGCTTGAGGGAAGATGATACCTCTTAATCGGGTAGCTCCTTTTGGTTTGAGAAAAGAAGATTCATTTGATTGATTTATACCCAATGGGAGGATTATTTGATAAAGGTAGGGACATTGGTATATGTATTGGGTATAACAGGAATGAACCTAAGATAGTTGAGAGGTGTGGAGAAGAGGGATAGTGGGTGACCTTTTTTAGGGAGGAGAAAGGGCTCACATGGTATTTTTGAAAATAAGTTTGGTGTACCCACATTGTTTCCTAAAAAAGTTCTTTCAAAACAAAAAAAAACATCATTATTGGAAGGTTAATGGATGTAAAATGGCCAAAAAAATGTGTGTTTTCTAACTTTATTGGTCGTTCTGGGCCATAAGGTTATGGTTTAGTCCCTTATTAAGCTAAATTTTACCTTAATAATTATAAATACTTTTAATAACATTCACTAATACTTTTGGTAAAAACCTATGTTGAAATTATTATAAATTATAAATTATTCAGATTCAAAATATGGAATAAATTTTTGAAAAATATAAACATATATTTGGGATAAAATAATTTTAAAATATTCCCACTAATGGGATGACACTAAATGTTTTTAAATTAAACATATTAAATAGTTTAATATGTTTTCTATACCTAGTTTAAAAGTTAAATTGATTCCAATGACCTAAATTGGATTATTTCCTAAAAATAATATATAATTAAAAATTTAATCCGCTTTTTTTACGTTATAAATATATTAGACGAAAGGGATGTTTAGAATTAAAATTCGTAATTTTCCACTATTCATCCAAAACATGAAGTTTCTCAAAAAATCCAAAAAAAATCATCCAGAGATAATTTCAAAATGATAAATTCAAAAATAATGTTAATTTTATCAAATTATGTTTCTATATTTGTTTAAAATTAATTTTATTATTTCTCACTGAAAGAAATTAAAAGAAATTCATTTGAGAAAATACTATTTTTAAACATATAAGGACTTAACCAAAAATTATGTCTTTCATTATCAATATATTTTATTTATATAGAAAAATTAGAAACAATATTTGAAAATTATATATTTATATTCATATAACTATTTATAATGGCTAGGTTATGATTATCTCATTTAAATAATTATAACAATAAATGAATGTTTTTTAGAAACATTTGTGTGGTGTGTAATGTAATCCACGTCAAATTTATATATAACGTATACTAGTTTACTGCCATGTGATAATAATTTCTTACATAGTGAATTTCAATACATAAATGAAAATTATATCTATTTTAAAAATGATCCATAAAAAATTAGGGTGTTACATATACTATCTCAATATCACAGTCATGCAATAACTCCAACCAGCTTCACTGCCTCGGGTTTAAGTATCTATTTGTGAATAAGTACCAGAGACTCTAATGGTCTATATAAAAAATAATGAAATATCCAAGGATATAGTGTCTATTCATGGGGTATCAACATCCTCAACCTATAGGCAATTACATCATGTCACCGCATCAACATGAAATTGAGCCTATCTATAGATGAATTTTTATACACTACATGTTTTATAGCATCATCTGGTGTTCTCAACACATGATAAATCTTCATCCTCGACCTCAAATCCTCGAAGGCCCTCTAGAGCTGCTCAAACTAGGTAAACACTTTCCCTTTCTGCATCAGGGGATCCAAAGGGGATGTTATTCTGAAGAAGTCTACCAAAAACCCCATGTAGTATCCCACTAAACTAAGAATTCTCCACACCTATGACAGACTCATGGATGGATCCCAAGAGAGAACTATATCAATCATCACTAGGTCCACGGCTAACCCATTCTAAAAAAATGACATTCCCAAAATTTGAACTTCATGAATCCAAAACTGGAACTTTGTGAGATTTCCATACAGTAGGTTCTCTCAAAAAAATCTATAACTATCCTTAGGTTATCCAAATTATCCTCTTCTGAATTATAGTAGATGAGTATGTAATTGATGAAGAAACCACAAATGATCCATGTTCAAATGAAAGTCCTAGTTTATCAAATCCATAAACAAGGTGGGGGAATTAGTCACAATAACGGCGATCACTATGAACTCAAAGTATCTGTAGATACATGGAAATAGAAAATTTAGAATATCAACCTCACAAACCCTAAAATAGTGGTACTTAGACTTGGGATTGATATTTGAGAACCATCTCCCACCTTGAAACTGTTAAAAGAGGTCATCGATCCTCAAAAATGGGTTCACGTTCATTATTGTGGACTGGTTCAAGCAACGATAATCTGTGAAAATCCATAAACACACATCCACCTTTTTCACAAAAAAAACAATGCAAATCAGGGGGAGATAGTATGTATGATTAATCCCATCTTCTAATGTTCTTTCAACTATAATTGAAGCTCCCAAAGCTCATTTAGGGCCATCTTATATAACAAAGAATACATAAGTTTGGTGTAGGGATACATGTTGATTGAAAACTCAATATTCCACCATAGAGGAAGTCCATGAACTTCTTCAAGGAATATTTCTATAAATTACTCAAAAAATAAAGGAACAAAGATTTCGGCAGATCATTTTGCACCATGGGTTACACTCTCTATCAAATTTTTGATGGGTCACATACATTTACTTGAAAAATCCCCTTTCCCTTCCATGAGATCTCTCGCACCCAAAAAGGTGAATCTAGTCCCATTAGTGTATATGCATCTAATATGTATGTAGTGATTGTAATTTTGGGCTCATACTATGAACAACTGATGCATACTAAATATGATGTCATAGGGTTCCATAATAACAACCAAAAGGTCCAATGTGATCCTATATCCAATAAGTGATAGCTCACACTGAGGTTAGATAAAATATACAGAATATGATATCTCCATAGGAACCTCAAGATGAAGTTGTTGTGTTAGATCCTCTTCTGGGAGTTCTAGCTCTCACACTATGAGTATAGAGATGAAGGAATTACTTGAACATGTGTCTAATAATACTCATGAAAGAGTAGAAAACCGAAATATCATACCTCTAATCATATCATGTGTTGCAGGTTCAAATGCCTCCAACGTCTATAACTATTCATAGCCCTGACTGCTAACTCCATTAACCTGATGTGAGATAAATAATGGTGGTGGTGGCTGAAGGATTCCATAGTTTCATCCACCACCGATAGCTCGTTTTTCTCCTCAATCAGTTCTTCCTCACTATAGGCCACCATTTACTTTACTTGGAGATCCTTGATCATGGGGATCCCTCTTCGGTGGTGGTCTTTCAGGTATCTACTTATGTTTCCTGGTACGTCGAATTGGGTAGTCTCAAGCTATGTGACATCTCCTATCACAAGGGAATCACTAACCCTCTCTAGGCTTCCCTAGTCCTCTTCACTATCCCTGATCAGCATGAACTCTCACCTAAGATTAATCACAGGAAGGTTTCATATGTCGAGATGATGGTGCATGGGATCTTCTTGCTACTGAAGATGACTTGGCTCTATGACACCCAATTATAACTCCATCAGTCTTTTATAAACTTAAATAAATAACCCTATCAGTATTTCCAAATCTATCAACCTAACATAGATGAGGATTCTCAATGTAACTACACTACCAAAGATCTCACTATATATCCCATATGTTAACATTCACACTCAAATTTATCCATCATAGATCATGTCAAAAAATTATCGGGTAAGGTATGTGAAACTCGATGTGTACTCAGGCACTATCATCCATTCCTGCTATATCTCTAGTATCTCCTAAATCCAAACTGAGCGCATGAATGAATGGAAGTAGTCTTTAGAGAAAATCTATAGGATTTTGCACCATGGGAGTGTCGACTCATCGTGTATCTACATTAAAAAGGCTACATCATCATCCAATTACTCCATATAAAAGGCTATATACCATGAAAACCACCTTATATGTCGGAGTATAAATAGTACGAATGATATCTACCACCGACCCCAGCCAATAAAATATTGTATTAATGTCTATCTCACCACAGAACCATAGTTTCCTTTAGCATTATACCTCACAGAGTGCACTAAGCCCCCACACATAATCACCCTGATATTATGGAAAAAATAGGATACTCAACAGGTGGGGGTCCTGAAACATATATAACTAGATAAATAGGGTCATGAGACAAAACATGAAATGAGGCCTCATAACTCCTTGGATAATCATCATTATTCAGAGCTGGTATCCTCAATTGATGTCATCGCGAATGGATCATGAGATTTATCAATATGCAGTGCAATTAGATGTGCATATATATATATGTATCAATGGAGCGTTGACTCAAGAAGTGATATCAAATACTAAATCGTATAGGATGCATGTATCATTCTTCCCTACTACTAATGTCTTGGTATGATGAGTTGGAAATAGGTAGTCAAGGTAATAGTGAATGGATACATTGGAAACCCACACCATCACTAGATTCCCTAGTCTAAGAGATGCACTTGAGACACTATACCTCCATTGGCCAAAATCCCATCCAAATCCTTGTATGGGGACTAATTCGAAAAACTTTTGATGAATGAACTCACATTGATACCAATAATTCACTATGTGATCCATGCAGGGGCACAAGATGCAACTACCCCATGCCCACCTCTATGGGCCATGGGGTCGACACTAGTGATGAATGAATAAATAACATAGGGAGTCCATTTCATATGTACCTATAAAAATACACACAACTATCTAGATGTATAAGTGTATAGGGAAAGAGTAATAGATGAATCATAACTTGAAATTAATACAAAAGTGTATAACCTTTTGGGTATACAATGGTATGAAAGTAATACCTAAAAGTAAAGTGAAAACATTTGTTCCAAACCAGAAATATATCCTAAACTAAAAAAACTAGAAAAGTAGACTACTCAAAGATCCAATCTCATGAATCCCATGGTATGACCACCGTACGTATTTCAAAGTACCAGCTACCCCTATGATTCTATGAATTCACCACCGACCTATCTGTCATCTGCATAAGACTATCCCATGCGAGGGAATGTCCCATGTAGGGGTGATCATACACATACCTATTTGGATTCACTGGAATATGAATGGGGGGGAATTAAGAGATTCAATAATTATAGAATGTAGATAGATACAAGATATAGTCAAGAGAACAACTCAACCATAACCAAGAGTGAAAGTAACCATATCGAAGCACAAGGGGATAAACATGGTGATCATATGAACTACATGTTGAGTCCTCGCCACCTATAATAGGAGAGTAAAATCATCCAACCATGAGAAGCTAAATACAAAAATCACAACGCATACCATGCATGCCATCACCTCTCTTGGAAGGAGTGTAACCAAATAAAAGGGTATGGATTACAAATAATATATATATATATATATATTCCTAGTCATAAGAAGCTCATGTGATAATGTTAGGTCATATCCATCTCAAAACTCATCCCAGGAAGAAGGGTATCCAACAGTTCCAAAACTCTATCAATGTTTCCCAACATCTCATTCAATTTCTCAAAAGTAACCTTGAAAGTCAAACCACACCTCATCACATGGCCACATAGTCGAGGGGCCATATAGTCGATGGGTGAGAAAATTGAATTAGAGGACTCATACCCAGATACAATAATTAGGATCCACTCTAGTAGCCATCATACACCCACTGCCTAGCTCTACAATAGGATTCCAATTGGTAGTCATCGAGGACTCCACTACCCATCTCTATAGGAAGGTTTATTCGATACTTTTAATGGACCCCACTAACCATCTCTTCTAGAGGGTCAACTCATTAGTCGTTGAGGACTCCACTACCTAGGTCTGCAGGAGGGGCAAATCAGTAGTCGTCAAGGACTCCACTATCATGCCCTAATGGACATTCAAATCGGTAGTCATTAAGGAATCCACTGCTCAACTCTATTTGAGGGTTGACACGATTTTCATCAAGAATTCCACTACTCAGTTCTACTAGAGGGCCAAATCAGTAGTCTTTGGTGATCATGTGTGATCAATGTTGTCATCAAGCATCCCATATCCAATCATCATACCCATAACATTTAACAACATATTTCAAATGC
The DNA here is from genome assembly GCA_963277665.1 of Viscum album. NCBI lineage: Eukaryota > Viridiplantae > Streptophyta > Magnoliopsida > Santalales > Viscaceae > Viscum > Viscum album. Next base: position 1,315,256,568 of record OY728119.1, on the reverse strand, counting down.
CAAAATGTAGGCACTACCACATTCCACCTAAAAAAATAGTCATGATAGGATAATAGTGGACTAAATTATGAAATCAAACAAAGGATATATATTAACACAATGTTTACTAAAATGGAACCAAATGATACATTTCATGCGAGGGGACCCATATGGTGTATGGTCCCACTCCACCAAATTTTCGTGTCCCTATCTAGTATGGGGCTCCCAGCCAATGTAGTTGTACATGTTGTGCAAGTGGATAACAAGGAATGTTCACGCTAACTAGGACTGGTTTATGTCCTTCGGGTCTTGTCCATGTACTTTAATCATGTTTTTGTGTATATTAGTACAAGATGTTCTCCTTCACATGGGGTTCCACCCGGGTGTCTTGGTCATATATTTGTACTCGGGTACACGACCGTGTTCCTGGTCGTGTACTCCCACAAAAAGTCTGACCCAGGTCATCTATCACACGACTCGACCTACCACAGATTAGGTACATGTAATGTAGGAGGGATATGTGTTGTTCCATCCTTATGATTTATTGAAACCCTTGCCACCACACTTAAGGGTCTACATTCCATGTGTTCATCCTAGTACAAGGCATGTAGTCATATCCCTCTATGATTTCACAATCCTATTTCTTCTTGGTATATCTATCCTTTCGCCTTTGATGTCAGGCCCGAATCTTGCTGAAATTTTTGGATCTTTCATCATCAAATGGATTTTAGTCTTCATGTGGCCAATTACATGAATCTGGTGTGATTCCAGGAAATCTTGTATGCCTCCACATGATACAAACCTTCCATCATAGAAGATATGCCATATGATTTTTGGAAAAAGTTTTCACAATACATAAACATCCAAGAACTGTTCTTGATTCATCAATACATCCCTCGTTCATGAATTTTTTGTGATTATTGGGGACATATTAGGCTTATTACCACCCAATAATGTCATACCGGAACTGTAGGGTTGAACCACTGATTAATTAAAAGAAATTAATGGAGAAGTGTAGAAAAACAAAAGGTTAATAATCATTGGCCAATAATTCTAGGCCAATAATCAAGAACTTGAGTTTAGGGTTAGAGAGAAAGAATAATAGATTCATATTACTATACACATTAAAATGCTCAATTCATAATTTGTGAAGATCCAAGAATAGGGATTGATCTACTCAATATATTTAAACAAAATTTTGAAAATCATTAATTAACGAGTCCTACTTTGATATTGGATTGTTCATTGTTCATAAACATGCTAACAAATGAGGGAAGTATAACATTGTGTTCATTGCATGTTGATCTTCTCTGATATAGTGGTCCTTCATCATCAAATTTGATTCATCAACAAAGGAAGATGGAGAAGATCTGTGTAGATACCAAGATTATGTGTCTATACATGGATGAATTATCCTGGATGTGTTCTTATAGGTTTTCTATTTAGGATAAAATTTATTTATTTATTTATTAATACACTAAATGTGGCACCAATAAGCGAGGAGTCAGAACACCCCACCCCAATGCATTTTATGTTGTACTTATGGTAAAAACTATGTTAAGAACTCAATGATTTTCTTGGATTTATTATTTGAGATTCATTTTACGAGTTCTGTTATTTTATTTAGGAACATTACTTATGAATATAAAATATATTTAATATTTTTATAAAATTAAGTTTGGGCACACCATGTCTCGAAATCACACACCGTCCTAGGGCCTAGCTAATGAAATAGATATATAAATATTTAAAATTCATACAAGTCAAAAACTGAGTCTCTACATTAAGAAATAATGAAACACTAAAAAATTTATGTTTTATGCAATGTTCATTATAAAATACATATATTCATAAACTACTTTGTAATGGAATGAATGTGTAACTTTACATAGGGAACCCACAAGTGTAAATATAACCAAGACCACCTTTATGTAGGGAAAAGGATTCATTTAAATGTCAATTCCTTAATAATGAAATAACATATTAATTTTTCTTGGTCTCATTCAAGGATCACAATTAAATCATTAAACATATATAAGGGTTATCAAGACCTTATATAAGGGTAACTATTATGTAAACATATTATGTATGGGTAACTAGTATACATAAGGGAACTATGTAAATGTAATTTAAAATTACAACATGACCTTTATAGAGGTATAGATATCTACATAAAGAAAATATAATTAAAAAAATGAATATCCTTATAGATTAGAATTTCATGCATTATTAAATTTCAAGTTAAAAAATATAAAAAATTAATTATAAAATCGTGTAAAAAATAGTTATGCCTTTCTGAACCTCTATAAATAGCTGAAATACCCTCCACCATGGATAAAACCAAATAATATCAAAAGGAAATGGTTTAGGAAAATTATAGACTATACCTCAGATACTACTCATATAATTCTCAACCATGATAAATAAAACAACATTATAAATTAAACTCAATTATTATCAATTATTGAAAATATACCTCTTGAATAGATATGATGATTAATCTATACATATTAGGATATTAATCAGCCTAAGACACCCACTGACTATCCAATAACTAAAAAATTCTTATAACTAGCCTAATGTTAAATAGTGATTTAACTATAATAATATCAGTCACATATATCTTTTCAAATGGGGTATAAACCACTTCAATCATTAAAATTTACTATAAATAGTTTCGTAAAATGATTGAAAAGGAATTTAATAAATATTAGCAATAAATAAATATATTTCATTAACATAAATACACACACATTCCATTATTTTAATTCAACCATTAAAAAAATTTCCAAATAGAAATCTATTTGGGGTATGATTTAATTAGTTGAATAAATTTCATGTTGGAAACAACATCCCATTTAAAAAAAATTAAAATCTAATACAATTATTTTTAGAATGAAGAAAATTTTAGAATCAATGAACACCCTTTTCCATTATAACTAAAAATATTCAAATACCTGTTTACAATTTTCTTAAGGGAAAATTCCTATTTTTATTTGTAGAAATAATCACACATTCCAATATTTAAAATAAAATTTAAAATTTCAGCCCAATCATTTGATGATTTAATACAAATCGGTATAGGAATCAAAATATAACACACCTCCATCCTAACTAATATTCTATGATGCTTAAGAGACTCACCAAGTCGGAGGTATTAAATTTGATGATTCCCACCCAAAAACAATCATCTGAAAATCCTATTGGTTTAATAAATTTATATAGTATCCCCATTCGAGTATCTATGTTGTTATCATCCTCATTATAAATTCATTTACAAGTCAATAAAGAAATTAAACTATTATTTTTGGACTCCTCATGTATTACTAATTTTTTAATGATCACAAATATCGTTCTTTATCACAAATCTTATTAATGACCACAAATCTCATTCAACCAACTTCAATACTATAAATAATATCCAATCATGTGTATTTTTGTTTCAGGTTAATTCATGCTTTATAATGGTTAAGCTCAATCCATTTCAAGCATATTACTATTAAGTCTGAATACAGTAATTTTTCTAAGTATTAGACACCGTGAAGACCAGAAACCATCAATCCAGACACAGTTAGAAAGACACAGTTAGACATACACCGTGACCAATCCACCGTAATGACAAGACACCGTGATGCTCAAAAAATGTGAGCAAGACACTGTGAAGCTCAAACACCGTGAACAAGACACTGTGAAGATCAGACACCGTGAGATAGACACCATGAGAAAGACAATGCGACCCATAGACCATGACACTGAGTCCGTGACACTGAGTCTGTGACACATAGACTGTGACACTCAGACCATGGCACTCAGACCGGGACACTCAGATCGTGACACTCAGACACCATGAACGAGACACAATTTTCTCAACTTACTGTGACACCGTTTAATAAACTATTTTTTCGTCTTTAAATTTAATATTTAACGGTCATATTTGATGCCTTTAATGCACTAACATAATTAATGTTGCCTTGTATACATAGTATGTGGTATGAGGTACGAAGCACATGGAACCTGTCATCCAAAACCCATGCATTCAAAAATAAAAATTGGAGAGTGCCCAATGAAAAAAGGCGGTGATACTAAACGAAGAAAGGTTGTGTGAGAACGACCATGAAGAAAACATTACATGTTTTTTAAAGAATACACTTTCCCATGCATGAAATACAACCTTGCCGAAGAACACACGAAGTACACTGGAATTCAGAGACCATAGTTACATTATCAATGCTTGTGGAGAACACAATATGAATCGCGTCACTCTGTTTTTCAAGATAAAAATAAGAGAAGGACTCAGATGAATTTATTCTCATTAAATGGCGTCTAGAGATGCACTTCAAACCACTTGAGAATTATAAAATCATGTCTTCTCTCTCTCAGTGATTCTTTTACTTTCCATTCGAGCAGTGTGTGTACTCTGTATATTCTACACACACACTAAATACTCTGCTAAACAGAATGATTTATAAATACCTACACCAAACTCTCTAAATCTTTTTACCAACAAAAACTATGGAAGAGGTCCCTATGTGTCCTGGTTATAATTTTTTTCTACCCACAAAAACTATGGAAGAGGTGCCTGTGTGACCTGGACAGTCTGTATACTATTGTTAACCCCAATCTTGGATGTGGATAAAATTTTATCTATATAAACTTTTTGGTGCCTGGTGATCACATAGTGTAGTGGATTAGGTCTTGGCTTGAGACCGAACCACTTGTTTTATATCCATTGTGCTGTTTAATTTAGTCTTCTCTGTTTTACTTCATTATATCATAATCTAGAAATCACTAAATTCACTTTTAAAGATAGTCTTGGAAAGAAGTTATAAATGATTTTTATTAGTAGGATAACTTCAAAAGTAATATTAATAATACATATTAAGATTACTGAGAATTAATCAATCTTCTTAGAAGTATTTTAAATAGTCAAACTCTTATAACAGTATAACCTTGATTAACTAGGCTATAATTGATTCTGGGGAAAACCATTTATTTTAAAATAAAATTTTTTTGACATAAAATTTTTTATTCCCTTAATTCACCCCTCCCCTCTTGAGTGAACTACTCCGACCAACATTTGGTATAATATGATGCTTTATTAGGACTCTGTGTAATACTACTCAACTGTGATTATAGTTTTATTTTATAGATTTGTAGATTTCTTTCAATTCTAAATTTCTTTCCCTTTTATAGTAATTTTTTTATTATGGATAATATATTGGAAGGTTCTTTAACCAACAGACCACCATTCATTAATGGAACCAATTATTCTCAACGGAAAATTAAAATGAAAATGCATCTAGAGATAATGAGCTTTGAAATTTTGTCATCCATTATAGATGAATAAAAACATCCTATGAATGATAGAATTATATTGGATGAACCAAGAAGACATACATATAATAAAAATTGAAAATCTATAAATGATTTATACTGTTCCATAGTAGATGAATAATTTAATAGGATTTCAGCTTGTAAAACTGCCCAAGAAATTTGGGATTCTTTTCTATCTCACATGAAGTCACATCTAGTGTAAAGGAAATGAGACTTAATACTTACACTGTAAAATATGCTATTTTTAAGATGAAACCTCATGAGCCTATTTCTAAAATGTATCTCATGTTCAATGAGATTGTCAACACAATGATCTCTCTTGGAAGAGAAGTCACTTCCAAAGAATAGATCTTGAGAATCCTTAGGTGTTTTCCTGATGGGTCTAGTGGAACCTCTGTCTCTATTAGATAATCATGCGAAATCAGCATGCTACCTATAAAAGAACTCATTGGGAAACTGATGATGTGTGATGGAGAGATGAAAGTCAAAAAAGAAGAAGAGGACGAACCAAAGAGGAAATCTGTAGCATTCAAGGTCACCTTCTCAAAGCACAAAGACAAAGGGAAACTGGAATCTCTTATAGAGAGCTCTACCACTAAAAAATCATCACATGACAGTGATGAGGAGATGGCTAAATTGGAAAAAATATTCAAAAGATTTTACGAGAAGAAGTTTTTTTTCAGAAAACCTAACTTCAAGGGAATGTATGATAAAGAAAAAAACTGAAAAAAGGACTGGAAAAGAAGTGAAAAAACTGATGAAATTGTATTCTATGAATGTTAGCTCAAAGGACATATAAAGGATTACTATCCAAAACGTATGTATAATAAGAAGTATGAGGAGAAAGACAAGAAGTAAAAAAAATAAAATGAAAGAAACATGGAGTTCCTCTAAGGATAGTTCAAGCAAATCAGAGTCATCACATGATAGACATCATTACAAAGCGAATATGTGTTTTATGACAAAAACATATGAGGTAACACTGAACTCTTCTATGTATAATTCATACTATTATGAAGAGGAAAGTGACTTTGAAAAAATGAATAATGAAGAAATTATTGAATATTTCAACATGGTTGAAGAGAAATTCAATGAATTAAAAGTTAAATACAAATCATTGAGGAAAAAACATGCTCTTATTGGAAATGTTAAATCTAAACTTACTTCTGAAAAGCAGAAATATTCCCATCGATTCAAAGAAAAAAATGAATTGAAAATGTCTAATGAGAAATTAAAAAGTTATTAACAAAATTTTTAATAATAGGAAAAATACCCTTACCAAAATGATAGGAAAACAAATTGCCCCCAAATACAAAAATGGCATTGGCTACATCCTGGTAAAATAAAACATAATAGAAAGAATTTTTTTTCAATGTCTAGGACATATAATTTTATTCCCAATTCTGGACATAACTCATCTAGCTCATGTCATGATACATACTCTACTATTTCATGTTTTTGTGGACCAAATATATTTTATTTTTCATAAACATTACATAATGCTTATAAGAAACCTATGAGACAAATATGCGTTCCTAAAGCACTCATTACTAATGTTACTCGACCCAAACAAGTATGGGTACGAAAATATGTATTTGCTTGATCATGTTATAGGAAAGCTTCTTGAAGATATCCGTCAAATATCTATGGTACTTGGATAGTGGCTGTTCAAGGAACATCACAGGTGAATATTCATGCTTCAAGAATCTGATAAAAGTAGATGGAGTACATGTCACATTTGGTGAAAATACCAAAGGGGGGATCATTGGATTATGCCAAATTCGTCACTCTGATTCAATATTGATTTCTAATGTACTATTTATTAATGGCTTAATGTATAATTTTCTTAGTATCTCACAATTATGTGATTATGGATATCATGTAAAATTTGAAAATGATGCATGTAATGTCTTTAATTCTAAAGATGAATTATAATTTTCTATATCAAGTAAGGAAAATGCTTATTCTGTTAATTTATATTCATTAACTTCTCAAAATGTTTCATGTTTAAGTGTATTTCATAGAGAATATTGACTCTTCCATAGGAGACTAGGACACTGTAATGTTCACTACCATATAATGCTAACTAGAAAAGGCCGAGTTAAAGACTTACCCAAACTTCAGTTTCCAAATGAAAAAGTGTGTAATCCTTGTCAAAATGGAAAACAACACAAAATATATTTTAAATCAAAGAAGTAAGTCTCTACTTATCCACCACTCATGTTGGTTCACATGGATTTGTTTGGACCATCTAGAGTTTTTAGTTTAAGTGGGACGCACTATGATTATGTTCTAGTAGATGATTTCACTAGATATACCTAGGATTTTTTCATGGCTCACAAAAGTGAAGCCTGCACTTATATTACTAAGTATGCCAAGTCTGTAGAAAATCTTAGTGGACATAAAATTAAATATTTAAGAAGTGATCATGACCGTGAGTTTGAAAATAAAGAGTTTAAATCCTTTTTCTCATAGAATGGCTATGCTCACAATTTATCTGCTCCTATAGCACTTGAACAGAATGGTGTTATAGAAAGAATAAATATAACCTTTCAAGAAATTTCTAGAACAATTATTAGTTAATCTATCTTACCTCTTTACTTTTAGGCTAAAGCTGTCAACACTAAGGATAGTCGTGACATATTTTCCTCCTAAAGTAATGATGGAATTTTCCTATGTTACGCAATATTAAGTGAAGATTATAGAGTATTCAATATAAGAACTAAATGTGAGGAAGAATCTGTTCATATCATGTTTGATGAAACAGATCCACATAAGCATAGAACCATCCTCGAAAATCTGGAGGATGATGTATCGAATCTAAACATCAACTCAGACTCCTCAAATTCTTTTGTGAAAGAATCTGTGAAAACATCCAATTCTAGAAATTCTATTTAATCAAGTCATAATGAACCATAAACTGTTTATGACCCTGAAATGTATAGTCCCTATTTTTCGAGAAAGGATAGAACCCTTAGAAACCACCCCTTATATGTTGTTGTAGGATACTTAGAGAAACAAACACAAACTAGGGATTCTCTTAGTAATCAGGTTGAATAACAATCCTTATTTTCACAACTTGAACCAAAATACATTGATGATTCCATCAATGATGAATTTTGGGTAATAGGTATGCAAGAAGAACTTAATCAGTTTAGAAGAAATAATGTTTGGAAACATGTTGATAGACCCAGGAAAACTTTTATCATAGGCACTACATGGGTGTTTAGAAATAATGTAGATGACGCTGGAAAAATAGATAGATACAAGGATAGATTAGTTTCACAAGGTTATAGTCAAGAAAAAGGAATTGACTATGAGGGGACCTTTGATCCAGAAGCCAGACATGAATCCATTAGAATCCTACTTGCTTATGCTGCACATATGAATTTCAAACTATATCAAATGGATGTTAAGAGTGCATTCTTAAATTGGTATATAACTGATGATGTCTTTGTTGAACTACCCCCTAGATTTACAAATCATCTTTTTCCAGATCATATTTTCAAACGGTCAAAATCTTTATATGGTTTAAAACAAGATCCAAGAGATTGGTATAACAGATTAAGTACTTTTATTATTTACAAAAGGTTTTACAAAACGAATAGCTGATCCTACCCTATTTATAAAAGGAATTTCTAATGATGTGTCAGTTGTTCAAATATATGTAGATGATATTTTTTTGGATATTCAGAAAGTTCATTATTTATTGGTTTTTCTAAAATGGTGAAAAACAAATTTGAAATGAGCATAATGGGTGAACTAAAATTGTTTAATGGATTTAAAATCATTCAAAATAATGATTGAATTTTTTTAAATCAAATTAAATACACTAGAGATCTTCCAAAACGTTTTGGATTGGATACCAATAAAAGTAGCAACACTCAAATGAGTACCACTTGTAAGTTTGATCTTAATGAAGATGGAAAATCTATTGATCAAACCACTTATAGAGGAATGATTGGAAGTTTACTTTACTTAACATCTAGATGTCCGGATATTATGTATAGTGTATGTATGTGTGACCGTTTTAATGAAAATCTTAAATAATATCATTTAAATTCTATAAAGAAAATTTTCAAGTACCTCAAGCATACACCCAATCTAGGACTGTTCTATCCTAAAAGACATTCATTTGATCTAGTTAGTTATTCTGATGCTAAATTCGGTGGATATAAGATAGATAGTAAGAGCAACTCTTGAACATGTCACCTTTTAGGCAAGTCACTTGTATCATGGTGTAGTAAGAAAAAATACTCTTTTGAGTTATCTACTGCAGAAGCTAAATACATAGCTGCTTGCAGTTGTTGTGCACAAATTTTGTTGATGAAACACACATTACTAGACTATAGATATCAATTCAGACATGTACTAATAAATTGTGACAACACAAGTGCTATTATCATCCCAAAAAATCATATTTCACATTCCATGAAACAACATATTGATGTAAGACTTCATATTTTGAGAGATCATTATAAAACAGATGATATCACCTTGGAATTCATTGGCTCTGATTATCAACTTGCTGATATTTTCACAAAACCATTAAATTATGAGGGAATAGACTACATGATACATTATATTATCATGATAAATTGCAAATAGATATCTAATTTTCCTTACTGTTCAATATTTTACCATGTTTTACTTTACTTTTTCATGATTGCGGTTTCTCAGTCACTATCTCTCATGATTAATGTCTCACCGTGACATTTCCTCACTGTCTCACTATGAAGACCACTTGTTGTCTCACCGTAATGACCACTTGTTGTCTCCCAGTAATAAGCACATGTTGTCGCACTGTGACGACTGATCAATGTCTCAACTTGAAAATTATTTATGATTTTCTTTAAACCTATATCACGGTAATTTTTGTTTCACCTCTTTTACTTTTTCATGATTTTGCTTTTGTGAAGTTTGAAATTCCCAAATAATAATAAAAAGAGTTTTCACTTGGGTCTTCACCAGGACTTTCTCCTACTCACTTGTTTCGAACACTATCAACCTTGAAACCCTCTTTAAATGTCGCAACATTTAGTGGATGTGAAGAATGAAGTGACACCAGAGAAGCACCACCCGAAGAAGAAGAAAATAACACCCAAGTTGACACCTGAAGGGCCTCTGAATCTGAACGTGGTAAATCGTAGTGTCGTACCTGAAAAATTAATCTTCCCTGAATGGCTTTAATCTAGTAAATCTCTAGTCCTAAAATTGTTATGAGAACAAGGCTGGTTAGAATGTTTCTCAAGGGATAATAGACTCATTTATCCAAGGTTAGTTGATCAGTTATACCAGTACGCACAGTTTTCTTTTGACTCTGGTAAAATATTTGTTGTGAGAAGATGGATTAATGGCCAAAGATTCTCCTTCTTGTCGAGGTTATGGGCAGCATTCCTTAGGATACCTCATGAAGGAATTTGTGATGATTATCAAAGAGAACCCCCTCCTAAAACAGATTTCTTTGACCAAGAAGATGCTTTTAAAACCCTAACCAAGAATGGCACCAAGAGAAGGGTCATAACTGCTGATCTGGATGGAGAATCAAGGATGCTGTTTAAATTTGTTCAAAATATGGTTAGCCCAAGGAATGGTAAATTTGCTGTATTAAAGTATCAAGATGTGTTTCCGATTCATCTTATGAATAAGGGATACAAAATCATCCTTTTCAAGTACATCATTAACCATATGTGTGAGTTGATTATGGTCACATCCAAATCCACCTATCTATTCTGCTCTCAGCTGATTACATCCATGCCTGTTGCCAAAGGAGTAGTTGGACCCAATGAAGAAGTGCATGTGGATTACAATTAATGTCTCTCTAAAACCATCATGATGAGAATGAATATTAACTAGAACCCTTGGAAAAGGAAATGGGTTGAAGATAACGATAAGATAAAAGTGAAGTTTAATACTATGGATTATCCTTCAAGGCTGAAGCACATTTCTAATCCTAGTTTGGAAGTAGATGAAGTTTCTGAGTATTCAGATGAAGATGAAGAAGAAGATGAAGTACCTCAAAGGGAAGAAATTGTTGTTGAGGAATAAAGGCCTATTATTCCTCATGTTGTTCTTGAAGAAGAACCTCTTGTCCCTAGAGTTGATATCATTCTAAAAATCCGACCTGAGGCTGAAAACGAATCAGGTGTGACAAAATCTGAGCAAGAATTAATGGAAGAACTTATTCTTGAAGAAATCCCTACTATGGAAGAGGATATAGTAGTTGAACTCCCTACTATAAAAGAAAAAAATATAGATGAACTCCCTATCATGGAAGAAGAAAATCTGGAAGTACTCCCTGAGGAACAAACTATTCCTGAGATAATACCCATTGCTGAAGAGAGGATGGAGATAACCTTTCAGTTGTCTAGACAAGAGATGAATGAGGAATTAATAGAGAATATGTGAATTTATAACTAGTTCTTGAGATTCTAGATCCTGAAATTAAATCATCTGATGAGGGGGAGGATACCCAAAATCTTTATAATGATGAAGCATCCCATCTGGATGAGTCTAGTCCGGTGGAAAATCAGTATAAATTCCCCTGCATTTATGATGTCTGTGAGTCCCAGCAAGTTACTGCCACTGGGCTTGATCCTCCATCCCTATTTTTGTTGAATTCAGTTTCAAACTTTGCATCTGAGAAATAAATAGAACCTGAACCCTTCCATGTTCTAACTCCTGCACCTGAATCTCTACCTGAACAGATGTCCTTTGTCAGCAAGGATGATTTGAAGAATTTTGGAGACACTATCTTCTCTGGAGTTGAGAAGCTTTTGAATTCCCAACCTCATGTTGTGACAAATCTTAGTGAGAGAGATGCCTCACTGCTTTTGGAGAAAATTATCTGGTAGATCCAACCCAAAATGCTCCATGAAATTCCAGATGTTTGTAACACCCAGAGATTTTATAAAAAATAGTCTTCTTAATTAATGTCTTATGTTGTACGCTACACCAAAAGGAGCTTTCACTACACGCATCCCTGACTTGGCTTGAATTACACGCAATCACGACCTTCCATGATAGCGTGTGTTGTACATAATACCGAGTTTCACTAAACAACGACATGTTATATAAACTAGACATTATGAATTGTAATACCCACTTTTTGAAATTTTATAATTTTATCTTTGGAAATGGACTTAATTTTTGGATTCTGAATATCGAAATTATCACAGGGTGAATATTTGGTATTTTTCGATAAACATTCAATTTTTGAGGAATAGTGAAAACACCAGGTTACTATTTAAAAACTGACTTTTTATTTAAATAATTATTTATTTTATTTAAATTTATTTTAGGTCAACATAGATACATAATACCTATATAAGTTTAATTTAATTTATTGGAGTCATTTTATAATAATATTAGAAATATAAACATTTTATTGAACTTTAGACCGTCTTTTACCTACCTCCTCTGAGAATTTGCAGATTCACATAAAACCTAATTTTACCTCTTCTATGAGTTGAATTTCAAAAATAATAGAGACACGGTTAATATCAAGGAGTAAAATTTGGTTCAATAAGATAAATACATTTTTTGGTGAATAATAACTTTTTTCTTGTTTTACCATGGTTAAAAGTAAATAGGGTAATTAAGGGTAAAAATGATATTATTATTATTACCCTATGAAATTTCCTTATTCTATTGGATAAGTGTAATTCAACCAAAAAAACCATAGAAATAAAATACTATCATTTATATCCACTTGGATTAGATTATGACATTTATTATTATTTTATTTAAGGAAGAGTTAAAATATTTAAAATCAATGTTTAATAACTAAAACATTGTTAATATACAGTTATACATAAGATAGATTCGACTATAAATTATAATTATAAATCTAAAAGTATTTCAAACAAAATGGTATTTTATTTGTAATTTTTATACATTAAATAATTTATTTTATTTATGACACAATGATGACGGATTAATTACCATATTAATGAAATATTAACATAATTGATGTTATAAATACCCAAATAAATGTAATTTTAAACTTTTAATGAATTCAACTAATTTTATAGGTTAATATGTCATGTTAGTAATGATTTAAATTTTTTTGAAATATTCATGCTTTCATGATTTTTCCAAAAATCAATTACCAAATATTGTCAAAATTGACATATAATAGTTTTTAAAACTAATATTATATTAATAATTGTTATTTTATTCATAAAATTATAATGGTGGCCAAATGGCTTAGATTAGGTTATATATATTAATAATGAACCACTTTGGTTTCATTTGGCTAGTTATAGTATGTTTATTAACCATATAGTGTAAGAAAACAAAAAGAAACAGTAAAAGTTAAATTACTTAACATAGAGTTAAATCTAAATTATAAGGTTAAAATAGTAACCTAAACTTGTCTAAAACCTATTGGTTAAGAGTATTTCTACCCATCCCCACTTTATATTCGAAATAAATCAATTTGGAGAAATTATTAACCGAATATGCATTTATTATAAAATAATATTTTTTTCCAAATGTGCCCCTCTCATCCCTTATAAAAGGGAACCTCTTCCCTCTCCTCCTCACACCACTTTGAGCCAACAAGCTCAGCCAAACCCTACCAATTTCTCTTCTCCACTTCCCTAGAATAATCCTAGTGGTCCTGGTCTTCTTAAAATACCAACACTAGTTCCCTAAGAGGAGGTTAAGAAGAGGCGCGTTAAAGAAGATGTAATATCCATTACCGATCCTTTCCAATTTCTTTCTTTTTAAACTTATTCTTCTTTATTTGTTTCATTATAAAGTAATAACATCAGTATTACATATATACCAATATTTTATTATAAAAATTAAACAACCCCATTTTACCTTCTATCATTCCTATGGATTATGAAATCACCACACATGCGTACGTATGGAATAATGTCTCCACGCTGTGGTGTAATCAGTTTTTCCCCCACCACCTTACTTGGATGGGTATAACGGTATAAATAATTACTATATATAATTATTATAACATCATAATAATTCTAATTTATTATATCATTCACTCCAATTCTAATCAATAATTATGGGAATGATATCCTCTCTCATGCATACGTACGGACTACCGTCTCTACGAACGCGACGAGATTCATTTTCCATGATTAACCATTCACGTATGATTATAAAGTATATATGTAATAAATAATCATAAAAGATATTACGTAATAATGATACTGGATTTATGTAAATATATGTGTCATTTACTTAATTCCATTTAATTCAATAAGGAAAGGAAAACAACGTTCATGCCTAAGTACAAGCTACCATCTCCATGAACGATGTATTTCATTCCATTTATTGATCTATCATATATATTTACATACTTAGTATATATTATATATAAATAATATTTTACATTATGGAATTATGAAAATAAGGATATGAGTAATAATATCAAGAATGACAAATCGAAACACATACGATAAATGAAACGAATTTACCCAAAACACTGCTTTAACATGGAATTTACAAAAGAACGGGTAATATAAAGTCATAAGTGAAACATATATGATATAATAACAATGAATATGATTCTGTAATAATTTAATGACAATATTTAAATCATTATAAATGAAGTTCAGATACATTCTAAGCATATCATACATAAGGTAAGGGAAATTTTTTTTAATCTTGTTTTAATCTGAGATTGTGTATTCCTAAGTATTTACTGGGGTTATATTTATTATCCATTTTCTTGTATTGTAAAAATGGTTTGATGTATGTTTAAAGTCCTTTTTACCCATTTTTTGACTTTTAATACATGGTATGTAAGGAATATTTCTTTTGATTACCATACAATGTACTTTCGGACTTTTCTGACAAAAGTACGAGGATAATGTTTTTTTAAACTTATACAGCATGAACAGATTTTTTTATGGTTTCATAACTCCGTATTGTCAAGAAGCGTACTATACATGATTTCATGAATATTTTCAAAAAAAAACTTTTCTTTTAAAATTTCATTGCATTTTGTAAAAAGAAAATTATTTTGAAGAAGAAAGCATATTTTCCTCAAGAAGTCATTTCAAGTGTTTTATCAAAACCATTTTCCATATAAGATGGCATTATATCATATGTATATGTTTCAAGTATAATATCTCTATGATTTACATGGTTTCACTTTTCTTATGATAAAATGATATCCATTTTTTATATGTATTATGTTATGATGGGATGATGTTTATGAAACCTATTTTATTCATTGGGAAACGATGAATGATTTATGTTTATGTTATGGCACACGTAAGAATGATTTCATTATTATGTTAGTGGGACCTATATATACCTCCAATGCATTAGGTAAAGATATATATCTCATGAGATAGACATGGCTAGAACGGTAAGTTAATCTGGTTTAGTGTTACATGACTGAAAAGTGTAATGAACTCGATTCAAAAAGGGACTTTGTGCACTAAAATGGTCTTGGAAGCAATGCCTTTGCTACTATGGAAATCATATCATGTGTTTAATGGTTTCTACAATTACATGTTTTATTCACATGTTATTTTATCATGATTAATGTTTCTTTATGATATATTCCTTACGTAATTTCACGTTTTATGTCATTGCTCAATATTTTGATGTTTAAATATTATGTTCATGTTTTGAAGTTCAAATATATATGGTTTGTTTTATTTTCTCCATGGTTACCCTTACTGAGCATTTGATATCACCCTGTATATGTTTTCTTTCTCCTAGGATATAATGAACGTTTTTAGGTATGAAAAATAGGATGATCTTTATGGGAGATGTTGAAGATCTTTCACCAAGATTCGAAGATTATATTCCGAGTTTCTAAAGACACTAAACTATTAATGTCCCATGTTGACTGTTTTTCTAATTTATTAGATTTTCCGAAAAAGTAATGTAATTTCTATGTATGTCATGATTTGGGTCTCTATAGTTGGAATCAGAGGAAAGGTTTAGTTAACCTTTGGAAACTAGGATGCGAAAACATTAGTAAGATATCTAGATATATTTGTATTGTATGTCTTGGGATATACCTAAGGTTACGTATAAGTCTAGGTTATAGTCTTCGAATTACAGAAACGATATTAGAATTAAACCTAAGATGGTAGATATTAATGGTACCCCCCATGATTATGTTTTTTTCCTCTCACACTATTCAATTTGGGTTTTAGAAAATTGGTGGAAAGAGGAATATTCATGATAATGGAGGGTATGATGGACAATGGAATGATATTCATCATGTGAAACCAAATGAAATTGGATATGGAATTCCATGTAACGTTATTAGGCCTAATCAACAATCTCATAATAAGATCAATAATCTCAACATTGGTATGTTTATTGACTCATCTAACAAGAGAATGATAGAGTTTCATGATGATCACAGAGTAAAGAAAGTTCAATTTCCCTCATGTAAATCATTTGGGAAGAGGCATCGGGGACATTTTTTCAAAGGAACTGGAAGATGATTTGTGTGTGGAAAAGAAGGTCACAAATCCAGTAAGTGCAATGGAAAAGGTTTTGTTAACACCATGGACAAGACTAACGGTATTTCTATGACATCATCAATGATTAAATGTTTTACATGTGGAATTTATGGGCATTGTGCAAACCAATTCCCTAAGGGAATGTCTCATTAAGAGAATCAGCATGGTCGTATGGGTAGTATTTATATTGATGATCATGAAGAGACTACAAATGATATGTGAGATGAAATAATTGTTGAATCTCGGTCAATGGTTTAAGAAGGTAGTGGAATGATTCATGTTTATCAAGAGTTATGTTGTATAGGTAATGGTAATATGGAATAAAAACTAGAGTATTTGAAAGTATATACTGAATGGTACTTGTGACCATGAAAGGTTATTTAGATATTTTTGGAATGTAGATGATATGCTCATAATGAAGGGATAAATATATAATGAGATGTTTGATATTATTCATGAGTTTATGATTGTTATAAAAACTAAGTGATATCACAGTTTGAGAATATAATTTGTTTTTGGATTTTGGTATGTGGAAAGAGTTAACTTTTGACTACATTCATGTCCTCACTAAGGTTCTATGGTAATTAATGTTTCAAAAGAATACATGTTTAAGGTATTCACAAGTATGTAATGTGACGAACAAGATATATCTTATGATATATGGGGGATAAATGATGGTATTCATGTGCTTGCTATGTGACCTTTTCAGTAATCATTTTCTTTATACTATAAGATTAGACAAATATATTTTGGATAAGTATAAATATTTGAATGAATTAGGTTGGACATCAGATAGTATTGTTTAAGGAAAGAAATTTTTGATATTATTTCTGGAATGTTGTAATGGTATAGTTTTAGGAAAAGGACAACATGTAGGATGGGTGACTACCCGTCGCGTCGGACAAGGCTGTGGGAATCGATCCCACAACCGAAGTGTGACATGATTTATTGCCTACCACTGGCCTACAAGAAGTTCCTGGTTAGTAGAATTTTTTTATTATATTAAGCATTATTATAAATGAATTCTGAGTCCATTTTGGAACCATATCCGATTATTCTCACCATAGATGGACTTATATACATATCTTTTTCTAACATATGTTTGAGATAGATGGAATGACCTACCATTCTATCGCATGATCAGATAAAACTTCGATAAAGACAAATTCAACTTCATTTCTTTAAGAGATGAAGTTGAAATTGTTCGAGGTATGAGTAATGTTGATATAGTACCAATATCAAGTAAGTATTTCTTTTAATTAAATTTTTTTTCAACATTAGAGAAATGATATTGAAAACCAAAAATGTTTTCCTAGTACCCTCATATCTGATTAATCAGATGGTAACTTATATCATCACAAAATTATGGCATTGTGATTTTTGGCTATTTCATATCCATGTTCTCTACCACTCTCCATCAGAACTTGATGGTTACATTTAACTTCGATAGCAATATTTTCACCAATGTTATCCTATGTGGAAACCCATGGATAAGTTAATTTGGGTATCCATTATGTTTCATAATTTAGTTTTCAACGTTATGTTTTTATATTCCTTTTTACGACGTGGGTTTCTATTAAAAAAATTTCATGTAGTAAACCATTTATAACCCTGACGAAGTTCGAGGGCGAAATTCATTTTAAGAGGGGTAGAATATAACTCCCCAAGATTTAATGAAAAATATTCTTTTTAATTGATGTCTTGGGTTGTACTCTACACCAAAAGGAGCTTTCACTACACACATCCTTGACATGGATTGAATTACACGCAATCACTACCTCCCATGATAGCATGTGTTGTACACAATACCGAGTTTCACTATAAAACGATATGTTATATAAACTAGCCGTTGTGAATAGTAATACCCAATTTTTGAAATTTTATAAATTTTATCATTCAAAATAGACTTCATTTTTGGATTCAGAATATGGAAATTATCCTAGGGTGAATTTTTGTTATTTGTTTGAAAACATTCAATTTTGATGAATAGTGAAAACAATGGGTTACTATTTAAAAATTAACTTTTTATTTAAATAATTATTTATTTTATTTAAATTTATTTTAGGTCAAAATAGATACATAATACCTATATATGTTCAATTTAATTCATTTGATTCATTTTATAGTAATATCTGATATATAAAAATTTTATTCAACTTTTGACCGTCTTTTACCCACCTCCTAAGAGAATTTGCAAATTCACATAAAACATAATTATATTGCTTCACTGAGTGTAATTTCAAAATCCTAGATTCACGGTTAATATCAAGGAGTAAATTTTGGTTCAATAAGATAAACATATTTGTTTGGTGAATAGTAACTTTTTACCTATTTTTCCACGGTTAAAAGTAAATATGGTAATTAAGGGTAAAAATGATATTATAATTATTACCCTTAACCATGTCCTATTTCTATTGGATAAGTGTAATTCAACCAGAAACAACCTTTGAAATAAAATATTATCATTTTGGTCCACTTGGAATAGATTATGACATTTATTATTATTTTATTTAATGAATAGTTAAAATAGTTAAAATCAATGTTTAATAACTAAACCATTTTTAAAATTGGTTTATACATAAGAGAAATTCGACTATAAATATTCATTAGATATATACAATGATTTCCTACATAATGGAATTTTATTTATAATTTTAAGACATTAAATAATTTAATTTATTTATAACACAATGATGATACAGTAATTACCTTATTAATGAAATATTAACATAATTGATGTTATAAATACCCAAATAAATGTAAGTTTATAATTTTTATGAATTATAATAATTTTATAGGTTAATATTTCATGTTTTTATTGATTTAATGATTTTTTTAACTAATCATGCTTTTTTTATTTTCACAAAAATCAATTACCAAATAGTGTCAAAATTGACATAAAATAGTTTTTAAAACAAATATTATATTATTAATTTTTATTTTTTTCATAAAAATCTATGGTTCCGACAAATTTTTTAGATAAAGTTATATATATTAATATTTAACCACTTGGGGTTCATTTGTCTTGTTAAAGTATGTTTATTAACAATATATTATAAGAAAACAAAAAGACACGGTAAAAGTTAAATTAATTAACTTAGATATAATCTAAATGATAATGTTATAGTTACCTGAACTTGTCTAAAACCTTTTGGTTGATAGAATTTAGACCCATACCCACATTAGCTTCAAAATAAATTAATTTTGAGATATTATAAACTGAATATGTCTTTATTATAAAATAATATTTTTAATTTTTCCAAAGGTGCCCCTCTCCTCCATTATAAAAGGGCACCTCCTTCCTCACCTCCTCATACCACTATGAGAAATAAAGCTTGGCCAAATCCCGCCAATTTATCTTCTAAACTTACCTAGAAACATCCTATAGGTCATGTTCTTCTTAAATGACCAACTTTAGTTCCCTAAGAGGATGTTAAGAAGAGGCGCGTCAAAGAAGAGGTAATATCCATTACCAATCCTTTCCAATTTCTTTCTTCTCCAACATCATCTTCTTTAGTTGTTTCATTATAACGTAATAAAATCCGTATGAAATATATAACGATATTTTATTATAAATATGAAACAACCCCATTTCACCTTCTATCCATCCTACGGAAAACGAAAGCACCGCGCGTGCGTACATACGTAATATCGCCTCCACGATGTGGTGTAATCAGTTTTTCCACCACCACCTTACATGGATGGGTATAATGGTGTAAAGAATAAATACATATATTTATTATATCATCATACTGATTATAATATATGATATCATTCACTCAAATTCTATTCAATAATTATTGGAAAGATATCATTGCTCGTGCGTACGTACGGACTACCGTCTCAACAAATGCGATGATATTCATTTTCCATGATTAACCATTCAAGTATGATTATAAAGTATATATGTAATAAATAATCATGAGAGATATTACAAAATAATGATACTGGATTTATGTGCATATATGTTTAATTTACATAATTCCATTTAATTCAATAAGGAAACGAAAACACCGTTCATGCATACGTACAACCTACCGTCTCCATGAACGGTGTATTTCAATCCATTTATCAATCTACCATATATATTTATATATTGATTAAATATTATATATAAATAATTTTTTATATTCTGGAATTTTGTAAATCAGAATATGAGTAATAATATAAAGAACGAAAAATCGAATCATGTACGATAAGTGAAACGATTTTACCCAAATGCTGCATTAACATGGAATTTTCAAAAGAACGGCTAATATAAAGTCATAAGTGAACCCTATATGATATCATAACATTGAATATTGTTCTGTAATAATTCAATGACATTATTTAAATCATTATACAGGAGGTTCAGATACATAGGAAGCATATCAGACATAAATTAATGGACAACTTTTCCAACCTTGTTTTAATCCGAGATTGTTTATTCATAAGTATTTACTAAAGTTTTTTTATTATCCATTTGATTGTTTTATAAAAATGGTTTCATGTATTCTTAAATCCCATTTTACCCATTTTTGACATTTACTACATGGTATGTATGGATTCATTATTTTTATTACCATATGAGGTACTTTATGACTTTTTTGAGAAAAATACGAGTAGATTTTTTTTAATTATATGACATGAACAGATTTTTAACAGTTTCATAACTCTGTACTTTCAAGAATCTTACTATACAAGATTTCAGGACTATTATCAACAAAATCCATTTCATTTTAAATTTCATGGAATTTTGTCAAAAGAAAATGATTTTTAAGAAGAAAGGATATTATCCCCAAGACGTCACTTCAAGTGTTTTATCAAACCCATTTTCCATATAAGATGGAATTATTTCATATTTGTATGTTTCAGGTATAATGTATCTATGATTTACATGTTTTCACAATTCTTATGATGAAATGATATCCATTTTTTTATATGCATTATGTTATGATGGGATGATGATTATGAATCAAATTTTATTCTTTGCGTAATGATGAATGATTTATGTTCATGTTGTGGCACACATAAGAATGATATCATAATGAGATGGGTGTGACATATATATCCCTCCAATGCATTGGGTAAAGATTTATATCTCATGATATAGACATGGATAGAATGGTAAGTTAATCCTATTCTGTGTTACAAGACTGAAACGAGGAGTGATCTCGATTCAGAAAGGGACTTTGTCCACTAAGATGGTCTTGGATGCAATGCCATGGCTACTATGGAAATCATATCATGTGCTTAATGGATTCCATAATTACATGTTTTATTCCCATGCTATTTTATCATGATTAATGTTTTATTATGATCTATTCCTTTTGTACTACCATGTTTTATGTCATTGCTCATGATTTTTATGTTTAAATATTATGTTCATGTTTTGACATTCAAATGTATATGGTTTGTTTTATTTTCCCCATGTTTACACTTACTGAGCATTTGAGATCACCCTTTTTATGTTTACATTTCACCATGATATAAAGAAATTTTTTAGGTAAGAAAAAAAGGACTATCTTTATGGGAGATGTTGATGATATTTCACCATGATTCGAAGATTATATTCTGAGTTTTCAAAGACACTAAACTATTACAGTCCTTTGTTGTCTGTTTTTGTTACGTTTTAGATATTCCACAAAAATAATGTAATGTCTATGTACGTCATGCTTTGGGTCTCTACAAAATTCGAGTTGAAAATTGGTTTCTCAGTGGTGATGTCTAAACCCTGAGAAGCATGGTGGAATATATGTAGAAACAACTATATTCCAGATCAGAACTTGTTGCTGCCTCTCTAGAAACTTCTGTGTCTCAAATTTCTCGAGATGTTGTGTCTCAAACTCCCCCTTACCTAATATACATTGATGAAAATATTGCAGAAAGGCACAAACAGTTGTTAAAAGAAATGAGAGAGATTGTGGTGAACTTAAAAAAACTCACTGATGAATACACTGGCTATCTTCAAAAGTTAGTGAACCAGCATAAGTCTCTAACCACAGCCGTCAAATATTGTCATCCCTCTTGTGAATCCTCTACACCTGCCTTGAATAGTTCATTGCTCAGATCGATATTCCATGAAGAGATTTATAATTATAAAAGTGGATTTAATGTGACTTCTTTATATTAATTTATCATGAATCGTGATAGTGTTCTTGATCTTGTGAAATTCATTCCAAAATTACCAATGATGCCCATCAAGATATCTCTAAGACAATGGTCGTCTATTTCAACCAGATTTTATCCAATACTGATATGACCAACCACTTAAAATACCTTATAGAGAATCTGAGAATTCCTCTTGTAACCTAGGCCTTCAAAAACCATGTCCAGAAGCTATCATAGTTTACCAGATTGGTGGAAAAGTTCATGGATTTCAAAGATGATTTTGAAATGGCCATGAAGTATGGATGAGAGATTATTGCAGACTTCATTAAACATCTGAGACTATATCTTCATGTTCATATTATTGCCATTTTCGCTCCAGCGACTGCTCCTCTCAGACCTGAATTACCTACTTTCACTTCTTCCTTGTCTTCAAAATCAATGTCTATTGGAATGGATCTTAGTCAGATCATGCCTTTCATCCTTGAACAGCAACATCCTCAATCTTCTTCTATTCCAACATTGTCTCTCTCAGTCTTCAATGCTCTCCCTTTTCCCTCTCTCCCTACCACATCTTTTCCTTCTTCCACATAAACCACTGCACCTATGGCTTCCTCTTCTGCTGCTGATAAAGGAAAAGATAAGGTCAATCCTTGAAGAAGACCACTGCGTACTACTGTTTTATGGGGATGTCATTGATTTTTTATATTTTTAATTTATGTTGTTCTGCACTCTGATTACTTATAAGGGAATGTGTACTGATTACCCTCTATTATTTTAACTTTTTCATAATCCCAAAAGGGGGATAAGTTATATTCTATATTATATTCTGTTTAGTTGCATCCAATTTACACTGTTACTATACATGATTTGTGGTCAAAAAAGGGGGAGATTGTGGGACTCCTCATGTATTACTCATGTTTAAATGATCAAAAATCTCTTTAATTATCACATATCTTATTAATGACCACAAATCTCATTCAACCCACTTCAATCCTATAAATTATATCCAATCATGTGTATTTTTTCTTCAAGGTCTTTCATGCTTTATAATGGTTAAGCTCTATACATTTCATGCATATTACTGTTATGTCTGTATACAGTTATTTGCCTATGTATATGACACTGTGAAGACCAGACACCGTGAAGACCAGACACCATGAAGCCAGACACATTTAGCATGACACAATTAGCCAGACACCGTGACCAAGCCACCGTGAAGACAAGACTCCATGAAGCTCAGACACCATGATCAAGACACCATGAAGCTCAGACACCGTGTACATGACACCATGAAGATCAGACTCCATGACCAATACACCGTGAGCAAGACACCGTGACACTCAGAACGTGACACTCAGACACCGTGAAGGAGACATCGTTTTCTCGACTTACTGTTACACCGTTTCTTAAACTATATTTCCATCATTCAATTTAATGTTTAAAGGTCATATTGGATACCATTAATGCACTGGAATAATTAATGATTCCATGTAGACATAGTACATGGTACGAGGTACGAAGCACATGGAACTTGTCAACCAAAATCCATGCATTCTAAAATAAAAAGTGGAGAGTTCCCAACATAAAAAGGAGGCGATAATGAACAATGAAAGGGTGTGTGAGAATGACCATGAATAATACTTTGAATGTTTTTCATTGAAAGAACTCTCACGTGCATGAAATCCGACCTTGCTGAAGAACACACGAAGTACACTGGAATCCCTAGAACATCCTTAAATTATCAATGCTCATGGAGAACACAAGCTGAATCATGACACACTTTTTTCAAGAAAAAAATCAGAGAAGGACTCAAAAGAATTTCTTCTCAAAAAAGGAGTCCATAGATGCAGTTAAAACCACTAGAGAATTTTAAACTCATATCAACTCTCTCTCAGTGATTCTTTTACTTTCCTTTAGAGCAGTGTGTGTACTCTATATATTACACACACACACTGACTCTTGTGCTAAACTAAAGGATTTCTAAATCCCTACACCAAACTCTCTACTTCTGTTAATCCACAACAGATGTGGAAGTAGTCCCTGTGTGGCCTAGTTATTGTTTTTGTCTACCCACGAAAACTGTAGATGTATTCCCTACACCAAAATCTATACTTCTAAGAATTTTTTAAATAGTAAAACTCTTAGAACAGTATAACCTTGATTAACTAGGATACAATTGATTTTGGGGAAAAATTTTCTTCTAAAATAAGATATTTTTTACAGAAATTTTATAGTCACTCAATTCACCCCTCCCCTCTTGAGTGAAACACTCAGACCATCATTTCTCATAAATCACATCAACCAAAAAAATTCGGTAATCCAATTTTGAATCACCATGAAGTCATGAGATATCAAAATATAGTGTTTTATAATCCTAGCATCATAAATAATAAATATCAATAATCAATAACATGTATTCCAAAAAATCATTCATGCTTTTAATAATATTGTTCAATCCACTATAAATCACCATCATCAAATTCGGTATCCACATTTCTTAATTTTCCATTTTAGCATGAAGGATCGGGAACTAGTATGATTGGCCCCCCAATATTAATAAAAAATAAAATGAAAAATAAATGAATTATAATAAAAATATTGAGCCAAAAAACACCCACACCAAAATAACACTACATATTAAAAAGGATCAACATTGCCCCCATATCAATAATCAGAGGCTTCTCTAGTGTCTGCCAACTCCCATTCAGATTGTAAATCTTCATGTTTCTTGAAGAGCATAGAATACTTCTACGTCAGCCTTATTTCTCCAATGTACACTATGATTTTGAAGAAAACATGTTATAATTCCCTCTCCTAGGATCATTATCATTCCATTTAGAGGCCTTAGAAGAGGCCCTGGTAGGATTTGGAAAATTGGAATTGTCCTTCTTGGACCTCATATTCGTGAGATCAAAGATAAATCCATCAGAAAAAATCTCACTACCATGTGAAATCAAATAACAGGATGAGTAATTATCACCATTCCAGGCCTGAGATCTATTATTGTCATTCTTGTTCTCATAATTGGTTGAATCTTTCCATCTATTGAGGATTTGAAAACAAATATGATGAATTCGAATTTTCTCCTTGAAATTAACATTTTCTGTTTCATTTTAAAGAACACCATCATGAGGAACCTGCACTGACATGTGATATCCACTGGGTTTTACAACTCCATGACCCATGAACTGTGGCTTCACATTGTATTCCTCTAAAAACATATCCTCTAGATGAGAATTTTTTGAAGCTACACCTTTATACACAACATGAACCAACTATATGAATTGAGCCTAATCAACACATATAATCTGGTCTACATGCCTATGGACTAGAAGACTATCCTGATGCTCAGCACTCAACTACCATTTCTCATTCCTAGAGAAAGAAATCAAGGCCAACTTCCTTTCGTCATTCACATCATAATTCCCAGATCTATCAAAGAAAGTCATCTACCTTTCTTAATTCCTAGCTTTGTCTTTCTGACCTAGCTACCTTCCCACATGCCTATCATTGGACATCTAAAGCATCTGAAGGGCCTGAACCTCACCCTCTGACATGCCCAGTAGAAACAACCAACAGAAAACCTATAATATCACCACATCATCAGGCACCAAATCAGAATTCTCCTTAAGGAAATTTAGGACCTGCACCATAGTCCGCTCAAGCCCATTACAAGCATCTGAAAGCATCATTGTCACGACCCGTCCTCGGGGCCCATGCCGTGACTAACCCAAGCCCGCCTTCCATAGGCCAGGGGCTGGCGACTAGCACCAAGGCGTAAATCCCAGCAAAAAGGGAAGGAATTGCCTTTGAAAAGTAAACAAGCACCATAGACTAAGCAAGCGGAAAAGTAAACACTAAGTAAAAACTGTACAAGCTGTGCTCAAAGTAAAAGGGGCCGGAAATACAAGACCAACTGTAAAGTACAACTGAAAGGAAAATCAACAACTGAAAGGAAAAACTGCAGCGTCGAGCCATCCTATGGAAGTCCCACCTGAAGGGTGGGTACAGATAGCTCCAATGCTCCTCGGGTCCCGCCGTCCGCTCCGAGAACGTCTCGCTCAGTGGTCCACCACCAGGTACTGACTCATCGTGTAGTCCACCTCCGGGTACTGACTCGTCGTGTAGTCCACCTCCGGGTACCGTTCATTCCTCGAACACTCGGCCTCCATCAGCACTGCCTGTCGTCAGCAACCAACACAACGAGGTGCGGGCATAGCCCGTGCAGGGGTGAGTATAACGATACTCAGTAGGGACCCCGAGACCCTCAAGGTCTCTCTAAAACCAACAAGGATAACCACAAAGAAGATCTCAACAGATAACCTCTACTTAGATATATGCCCATACATATACCTAAGTCATCAAGTAACCCATCTCAATCATGAGGCAAACACAAGGTCAAAAGTCTCAGCTCAAACCAGGATTTTCATCATCGAAACCATAACTGCTGAAGAGCTCCCTCTCTGGAGTGTACAGTGGTCCTGTCACAACTCCGAGGTACTGCCCACTAACTTATGACTGCTGTAGTACTCCACCTATCGAGTAATGCGGGCCAGCCGCTACAACCAAGCGCTCCCATGTGCCGCTACAACCAAGCGCACCTCTTTCATGGGTCTGCCGCTACAACCAAGCGCTCCCATGTGCCGCTACAACCAAGCGCACCTCTGTCGTGGGTCTGCCGCTACAACCAAGCGCTCCCATGTGCCGCTACAACCAAGCGCACCTCTGTCGTGGGTCTGCCGCTACAACCAAGCGCTCCCATGTGCCGCTACAACCAAGCGCACCTCTGTCGTGGGTCTGCCGCTACAACCAAGCGCTCCCATGTGCCGCTACAACCAAGCGCACCTCTGTCGTGGGTCTGCCGCTACAACCATGCGCTCCCATGTGCCGCTACAACCAAGCGCACCTTTGTCGTGGGTCTTCGGCTACAACCAAGCGCTCCCATGTGCCGCTACAACCAAGCGCACCACTGTCGTGGGTCTGCCGCTACAACCAAGCGCTCCCATGTGCCGCTACAACCAAGCGCACCTCTGTCGTGGGTCTGCCGCTACAACCAAGCGCTCCCATGTGCCGCTACAACCAAGCGCACCTCTGTCACACACTGAGTCGTTCGATCAGCAGTCGTCGGGTCTCAGTCAGCTACACGGTCTCCGTGCTCCGCCCGCTCGTCTCCGGGAGGGTCCGCTCCACGAGCTACTGGTCGATACTCCAAGTATCACAAAGTCCCGCAAGGAAGTATCTTGAAGGACCACCTTGTCATAGGGGTCTCAACGCAACAGACGGTGCGTCAATCGGACGCCCGGTCTGTGAGTTATTAGCCTTTCCGTCCCAGGGGCCCGGTTGGTTTCGTGAGCGAACCAATCCGGCCGTAACTCAACTATACCCCGAACACTCACAGGGTATACTCATAGGGACCTTTTTTCAACGTGATCACCAATGCCGCTGACGGTTCGTCAAACGGACGTCTGGTCTGAAAGATATCAGCTTTTCCGTTCCAGGGGCCCGGTTGGATTTCAGTGCGATCCAACCCGGCCACTATCCATCTGCATCCAAAACTCGGGCGGAGGATGCCAAAAGTTCCGTCTCATCAAGAGGAACTCAACGCAATAGACGGCGCGTCAATCGGACGCCCGGTCTGAGAGTTATTGGCTTTTTCGTCCCAGGGGCCCGGTTGGTTTTTAAGGCAAAACCAACCCGACCGTACTCCACCTGTGTCCAAACCTCGGGCGGAGTATGCCAAAAGATCCGACTCACTTATAGGAATTCAACGAAACAGACGGCGTGTCAATCGGACGCCCGGTCTGTTAGTTATTGGCCTTTCCGTCTCACACCCACCATGGGAAACTTCCCAGGAGGTCACCCATCCTGATCACTGCTCTAGGCCAAGCACGCTTAACTACAGAGTTTTAACTACGTAGGCTCCCGAAAAAAAACGTGCACCTTGAGTATAGTACACCGAAACGACCGTCTCGATCCAAGGATCGCGTTGCCACTGACGGCGCGTCGGTCGGAGGCCCGTAGCTCAAGATACAACCATTTGAACGAAAACGTCCGAAGAAGGGGGTACGGGCCCGGCCCAACCCCCCTGGGTCGGCCCGAACCGGGTCGACCCGACCCGGGTCCGACCCGAACCGTGTCCGACCCGACCCGGTTGGCCCCGTCCGGCCCGGCCGGGCGGCCGAGTGCCAGGCGCCGCGGGCGTTGACCCGCGGCCTGAGGAAACCGCGGCCCGCGTGGGCCGCGCTGGTGAACCGCGGACGCGGCAGAGCCGCGTCCCGCACGGGCGAACCGGACTCGCGCGGCCGCGGGTCCGGTGGCCGCCGCGGCTTAAGCCGCGGCGGGCTCGTCCGGCGGCGCGCCGGGGCGCCGCTGCCTCCGGTCGCCGGCGCCGCCGTCGAGTTCCGCGGGCCACCGGGATCGCTCCGGTGGTCCGATTCTCTTCCCGTCTGCGCCATTGCTCCTCCCGGGATCCGTTCTTTACTGCGGAATCGTCAAACATCCGCTGCGGCACGTTCCTTCGTCGCCCGCCAAATCCGCACAAAACGAAGAACGGCAGAGGGTCGACGGGCCGTGTTCGTTTGGCCCGCACCCTCCGCGTTAGAGATAAACAACAGGGAGAATTTTATTCCACACGGGAAAATTTTTTTTTAAGAAGATTAAAATTGTTCACAATTCGGTTCTTTAATTTCTTTAAGAAACATTGACGGGAATAAATTAAAAAGGGGTAATTCCCATAATAAATCCCTACCTCGTCGATCGTCGCGCGCGGGCATTTTTCGCGGAAAAGCTCTTCGCGGAAGAGAGGGATCGTCGCGTCGTCGCGGGGAGGTGTCGCGTCGTCGCGGAATCCGGTGTTGAGTCGGCGAACTCAACGCACCATGAAATAGAAGATTTAATTTAATTAATTAAATCCGTGTTTTTGGTTAAGAACCACGAAGGAGATAAAAAGGAAGGTCCGAGATTCTTACCTCAAGAAGCCGATCGAAGATCCGTCACGGAGGAAGAGACGTCGCAGAAGAACGTTGTCGGCGATGCGGATCAAGGTGTCGCGTCGTCGATTTCCGGGTTTGGCGTTCTTCGCGTTCTTCGCGTTCTTCGCGTTCTTCGCGAGGGAGAAGAAGAAACAAGGATCCTCTCAAATCTTCTCAAAAGATTTTGGGTTGGTCTTATTTTATTAATATGCCAACACACGAGAACAGGTTAAGAAACGATTGAATTAATTCGTTGAATTAATTCAACGAAAGAAACTGGCCATTTAATTCACGAAAGAAACATCCCATTTAATTCACGAAATAAACCGCCCAATTAAATGGTCTGTTAAGAATTTAGAAAACGCGTCAGTTGACTTTCATTAAGACGGGTTTTCACGGGTGCGTTTCTTAGCGGAACGAAACGGCAGGGCTCGTGCGGGCCCCACCTCACAAATATCCTACCAAGGGGGTAGGATATTTCTGGATAGCATCCTATCCAGTTCAACTCAGTTCAAGCCGCCTTTAAGTGGCTTCAAGTGGCTTCCAAACGGCTTAAGTGAAATAAACTAAAGTTGTCGCAAAATTATTTTATTTCTTAACTTTAAGCCCGAAAATTAAAAACCACACCCGAGCAAACGAAACTCCGGAAGAGGAGTTTCTAAGCGAATACCGGCGCTGCGATTTCATCGGTGCCCTCAGAATTCGATTCTGGGCACCGGTTCAAAAGTTAGAAAAACCCGCTCGTCCGTTCACTGAACGTACCCGAGCCAAACTTCTGAAAATGATTCCGGGCACACCGGGCCTCGGAATCAGGCGCCGTCAGAAACTGCGTTCTTGTAAAATTCCAAAGAAAATTAAGAAAAAAAATTTCTTGAAATTTACGGGTCTTTACATTACTCCCACCACAGATATTTACGTCCCCGTAAAGCTTCAACACAAACTAGGGATACAAAGGCGGTACTGAGCACGCATCTGAGCCTTCTGCTCCCATGTGCTCACCTGGACCTTCTCTGTCGTGGCACGGACCACCTCTGGTCCCACTAGAGATGCCATGATTTCTTCCTTGCCGATAAGAGAAATCTGGTCTCATCCCCTGGATGAACCACGTTCTTCGCCTAATACGGTCAATCCCGACATGGATGATACTAATCCATACCAAGGATGACGTCGTAAGGCCTCGACGCTACTACCAAGAGATCCAACCGTTACTCTCGCCTCTAAGGGTTGAGTCACACTGTCGGCTTCAGTGTGTGATAACTGGGTCTCCTCCAGTAGATATCTCACGGGTGAGGGTCAAGTCAACAGTCTAAACCGGAACCTCTTAGTAACAACACAAGAGAGGACAGGAAAGTAAAATGCCACAAGAAAAGGTGTCTTTTATTACTGCAGCTCAAGTAAAAAGACACAAAGCATCTATAAACACACATCAACAAAACTAGAAGCAACGTGAACAAAAGTCTCCAGGTCTGGAGCTAGTCCCGCTCCTGTCCATCTTCTCCCGGAGCTCCATGATCGTAGGCCTCAGCTGCCTGAAGCTGAGCTCTCCCATGTCCTCCTGTCCCCTGCGGTCGGGGTGGACCACATGGTGGTGGTGGTGGCAACACCCCGAAGCGCCCTCCATCTCCTGCTGCATGACCAACTCCCCTGTCATGGATGCCTGCTCCTTGCGGCCCGCCCTGATCGAACCTCTGCCTCTGCCTGGGGGGTCCTTTGTTCGTCTGCTGGTCATCCGTATGGAGGGTCGGACAGTCACGAGCCATGTGACTAACCCCGCCGCAGGAGTAACACTGCCCTATCATGGCAAGTCGTTTCCCACCCCGAGTGCCTCGCGAAAACGATCCAGAGTCATGCTGGCGACCACCTGTAGGTCCAGTCCTCTTAGACCCCTGCGTCATCCGTCTACTGCCCGCTGCAGAAGACTCTGCCGCATGCCGGTAAGTGGTGGTTCCTGCTGCTGGAGACTGCTCAGCAAGGAAACTCTCCACTAAGAGGGCTCGCTCTAACACCCCTGCCTGAGTCGGAATGTTGAGGGAGATCATCGAAGCCCTGATCTCATGCCTCAGTCCCTACTCGAAGGTCCGGGCCCGGAAGAACGGGTCACGTACCATATCTATGGAGTAGCGCGAGAGATCAGTAAATCTCGCCGAGTACTGGGCCACAAACATGCTGCCTTTCCGCAGTTGTAGTAGCTCCTGGATGCGCACCGCTCGGAGGGTGGCTGGGATGAACTCAGAGCGGAAGATGCTCTCAAAGTCTGTCCAGAGGAGAGACGCCTCGTCATGCACCTGGAGCATCAAGCTCCACCATCTGCCTGCTGCCGCGTGTAGGAGACTCGCTGCGAGGATCACCATGAGGTCTGCTGGTGTCCTCACAAATCTGAAAACCTAAACAACTGCCTCCATCCAGTCCTCGGCGGCCTGAGGGTCCGTCTCCCTGCGGAACCTGGGCGGTCGCTGGCGCTGGAACTCATGCAGTGCACTAAGGCGACGTGCATCGCCAGCGGCTGGGGTTGGTAGCATCGGTGCCTCGGCGGGTATAGGTACCGCCGGTGCCTCAGCTGTCAAAGGGCCCTGTACTGAGTCCTCGACGCTCGGTGGGCTGTCATCATGCTCCACTCTCGGAATCCTAGCTGGCTGTCGTCGTGGGGCCATCATGAAAAGGGAACAAGTGCGCCACGGTCAGGATAGTATACCTGGTGAGCTGACAGAAGTAATCACAAGGAAAACTTGAAACACACATGCAATCAATGTTTTCGTGCATTAAGTCGGAAATCAGAAGTCAGGGTCCCGGTGTACGGATACGTCGTCCGCCGCACCAACACTGGACTCCCTGGACTGATAACCACACCCAATACGCTAAACACTATTGGTTCACATAGAATAAAGATCAGAGTCCCCGGTAGAACTGACCACCTCTGATACCAATTTGTCACGAACCGTCCTCGGGGCCCGTGCCGTGACTACCCCAAGCCCGCCTTCCATAGGCCAGGGGCTGGCGACTAGCACCAAGGCGTAAATCCCAGCAAAAAGGGAAGGCATTGCCTTTGAAAAGTAAACAAGAACCACAGAGTAAGCAAGCGGAAAAGTAAACACTAAGTAAAAACTGTACAAGCTGTGCTCAAAGTAAAAGGGGCCGGAAATACAAGCCCAACTGTAAAGTACAACTGAAAGGAAAAACAGCAACTGAAAGGAAAAACTGCAGCGTCGAGCCGTCCTCTGGAAGTCCCACCTGAAGGGTGGGTACAGATAGCTCCAATGCTCCTCGGGTCCCGCCGTCCGCTCCGAGCACGTCTCGCTCAGTGGTCCACCTCCAGGTACTGACTCGTCGTGTAGTCCACCTCCGGGTACTGACTCGTCGTGTAGTCCACCTCAGGGTACCGTTCAGTCCTCGAACACTGTGCCTCCATCAGCACTGCCTGTCGTCTGCAACCAACACAATGAAGTGCGGGCATAGCCCGTGCAGGGGTGAGTATAACGATACTCAGTATGGACCCCGAGACCCTCAAGGTCTCTCTAAAACCAACAAGGATAACCACAAAGAAGATCTCAACAGATAACCTCTACTTAGATATATGCCCATACATATACCTAAGTTATCAAGTAACCC
This sequence comes from Viscum album, assembly GCA_963277665.1. NCBI lineage: Eukaryota > Viridiplantae > Streptophyta > Magnoliopsida > Santalales > Viscaceae > Viscum > Viscum album. The sequence continues at coordinate 1,315,223,126 of OY728119.1, read as the reverse complement.
ATCTCAATCATGAGGAAAACACAAGGTCAAAAGTCTCAGCTCAAACCAGGATTTTCATCATCGAAACCATAACTGCTGAAGAGCTCCGTCTCTGGAGTGTACAGTGGTCCTGTCACAACTCCGAGGTACTGCCCACTAACTTAAGACTGTTGTAGTACTCCACCTATCGAGTAATGCGGGCCAGCCGCTATAACCAAGCGCTCCCATGTGCCGCTACAACCAAGCGCACATCTTGTCGTGGGTCTGCCGCTACAACCAAGCGCTCCCATGTGCCGCTACAACCAAGCGCACCTCTGTCGTGGGTCAGCCGCTACAACCAAGCGCTCCCATGTGCCGCTACAACCAAGCGCACCTCTTTCGTGGGTCTGCCGCTACAACCAAGCGCTCCCATGTGCCGCTACAACCAAGCGCACCTCTGTCGTGGGTCTGCCGCTACAACCAAGCGCTCCCATGTGCCGCTACAACCAAGCGCACCTCTGTCGTGGGTCTGCCGCTACAACCAAGCGCTCCCATGTGCCGCTACAACCAAGCGCACCACTGTCGTGGGTCTGCCGCTACAACCAAGCACTCCCATGTGCCGCTACAACCAAGCGCACCTCTGTCACACACCGAGTTGTTCGATCAGCAGTCGTCGGGTCTCAGTCAGCTACACGGTCTCCGTTCTCCGCCCGCTCGTCTCCGGAAGGGTCCGCTCCACGAGCTACTGGTCGATACTCCAAGTATCACAAAGTCCCGGAAGGAAGTATCTCGAAGGACCACCTCGTCATAGGGGTCTCAACGCAACAGACGGCGCGTCAATCGGACGCCCGGTCTGTGAGTTATTAGCCTTTCCGTCCTAGGGGCCCGGTTGGTTTCGTGAGCGAACCAATCCAGCCGTAACTCAACTATACCCCGAACACTCACAGGGTATACTCACAGGGACCGTTTTTCAACGTGATCACCAATGCCCCTGACGGTTCGTCAAACGGACGTCTGGTCTGAAAGATATCAGCTTTTCTGTTCCAGGGGCCTGGTTGGATTTCAGTGCGATCCAACCCGGCCACTATCCATCTGCATCCAAAACTCGGGCGGAGGATGCCAAAAGTTCCGTCTCATCAAGAGGAACTCAACACAATAGACGGCGCGTCAATCGGACGCCCGGTCTGAGAGTTATTGGCTTTTTCGTCCCAGGGGGCCCGGTTGGTTTTTAAGGCAAAACCAACCCGACCATACTCCACCTGTGTCCAAACCTCGGGCAGAGTATGCCAAAAGATCCGTCTCACTTAGAGGAATTCAACGAAACAGACGGCGCGTCAATCGGACGCTCGGTCTGTTAGTTATTGGCCTTTCCGTCTCACACCCACCCTGGGAAACTTCCCAGGAGGTCACCCATCCTGATCACTGCTCTAGGCCAAGCACGCTTAACTACGGAGTTTTAACTACGTAGGCTCCCGAAAAGGAAGATGCACCTTGAGTATAGTATACCGAAACGACCGTCTCGATCCAAGGTTCGTGTTTCCACTGACGGCGCGTCGTTCGGAGGCCCGTAGCTCAAGATACGGCCATTTGAACGAAAACGTCCGAAGAAGGGGGGGTACGGGCCCGGCCCGACCCCCCTGGGGCGGCCCGAACCGGGTCGACTCGACCCGGTCGGACCGGCCCGGCTCTGCTCGGCCGGGCGGCCGAGTGCCAGGCGCCGCGGGCGTTGACCAGCGGCCTGAGGAAACCGCGGCCGGCGTGGGCCGCGCTGGTGAACCGCGGACGCGGCAGAGCCGCGTCCCGCGCGGGTGAACTGGACCCGCGCGGCCGCGGGTCCGTTGGCCGCCGCCGCCGGGGCTTCAGCCGCGGCGGGCTCGTCCGGCGGCGCGCCAGAGCGCCGCCGCCTCCGGCCGCCGGTGAGTTCCACGGGCCTCCGGGATCGCTCTGGTGGTCCGATTCTCTTCCCGTCTGCGCCATTGCTCCTCCCGGGATCCGTTCTTTATTGCAGAATCGTCAAACATCCGTTGCGGCATGTTCCGGCGTCGCCCGCCAAATCCGCACAAAACGAAGAACGACAGAGGGTCGTCGGGCCGTGTTCGTTTGGCCCGCACCCTCCGCATTAGAGATAAACAACCGGGAGAATTTTATTCCACACGGGAAAAATAACAATTTTAAGAAGATTAAAATTGTTCACAATTCAGTTCTTTAATTTCTTTAAGAAACATTGACGGGAATAAATAAAAAGGGGTAATTCCCATAATAAATCCCTACCTCGTCGATCGTCGCGCGCGGGCGTTCTTCGCGGAAAAGCTCGTCGCGGAAGAGAGGGATCGTCGCGTCGTCGCGGGGAGGCGTCGCGTCGTCGCGGAATCCGGTGTTGAGTCGGGGAAATCAACGCACCATGAAACAGCAGATTTAATTTAATTAATTAAATCCGTGTTTTTGGTTAAGAACCACGAAGGAGATAAAAAGGAAGGTCCGAGATTCTTACCTCAGAAGCCGATCGAAGATCCGTCGCGGAGGAAGAGACGTCGCAGAAGAACGTTGTCGGCGATGCAGATCAAGGCGTCGCGTCGTCGATTTCCGGGTTCGGCGTTCTTCGCGTTCTTCGCGTTCTTCGTGAGGGAGAAGAAGAAACAAGGATCCTCTCAAATCTTCTCAAAAGATTTTGGGTTGGTCTTATTTTATTAATATGCCAACACACGAAAACAGGTTAAGAAACGATTGAATTAATTCGTTGAATTAATTCAACGAAAGAAACAGGCCATTTAATTCACGAAAGAAACATCCCATTTAATTCACGAAATAAACCGCCCAATTAAATGGTCTGTTAAGAATTTTGAAAACGTGTCAGTTGACTTTCATTAAGACGGGTTTTCACGGGTGCGTTTCTTAGCGGAAAGAAACGGCGGGGCTCGTGCGGGCCCCACCTCACAAATATCCTACCAAGGGGGTAGGATATTTCTGGATAGCATCCTATCCAGTTCAACTCAGTTCAAGCCGCCTTTATGTGGCTTCAAGTGGCTTCCAAACGGCTTAAGTGAAATAAAATAAAGTTGTCGCAAAATTATTTTATTTCTTAACTTTAAGCCTATAAATTAATAACCACACCCGAGCAAACGAAACTCCGTAAGAGGCGTTTCTAAGCGAATACCGGCGCTGCGATTTCATCGGTGCCCTCAGAACTCGATTCCGGGCACCGGTTCAAAAGTTAGAAAAACCCGCTCGTCCGTTCACTGAACGTACCCGAGCCAAACTTTGGAAAATGATTCCGGTCACACCGGGCCTCGGAATCAGGCGCCGTCAGAAACTGCGTTCTTGTAAAATTCCAAAGAAAATTAAGAAAAAAAAATTCTTGAAATTTACGGGTCTTTACAATCATCATCAACTTACTCTACTCCTTCCAAACACAATCAAACATCTCATGCTCAACACAATCAGTCAGAGGCAAGACCTTGGCCTGTCTAGCATCAAAATGCCTCTCCTCATTACATGCACTAAGAACCAAACACCTTTCCACATACCCAACATAGAAATTCTTCCCCTCACTCATATCATCCTTCCGTTTAGACACCACATCAGGGGATGTCTCAAAGTTCCCCTCTACTATTTCCAGCTCCCAATACATACCAGGCTACTCAAGACTTATCTCCACAGAGTCCAAAACATTAAATCGGTTGCACAAAGAGATATTCTCTTATATCTCCATCACGCTGCTAATGTTATCATGGACTGTCATCATATCTTTGATGACTAACTCAGATGATGAACACTCCTCATCATTCCCCACCACTGGAACTAGAAAAACTAAGATAAAAGTGGTAGCATTCATAGCCCCGCACTTTCCACAACCTCATCACCATGGGTAAAACCATCCTTCAAGCCTTCGTTTCATTATTTAGTGTCCACAACCACCTTATCACACCCAATTCCCATGTCACTTTTCAAAATCACAAACACTGCATTCACCTTTGGCTCAGGGGGTTCTCGTTGTGTATTCATCATGGGAAAACTGTCCCCTTCAATGATAACATAATCTTCATCCAAAATAATATTATTCTATTTGACAGGCATAGGATACACCCCTTGGACCATCCCCACACCTCATCTGTTCCTGCTCCCATGCCTCCAAAACTAGAGTGACATAATTTCCTACAGGAAGAAAAAAATCCAAAGATAATTCAATTAATATAATTTTTATGTAATGAAACTCCTCCCTTACAACAATCCATAAAAAATCAATCGGTGTTCTAGACACATCCACTTCAACACAGACACTTGGAGAAATTAGATGATAGACCTATCGAGTCCTGCTGTCCGAGCACAGATAGAATCCCACCAGTTTTCCGAGCACACAAATGATAGAAGGGGTTTGGAAAGGAAGAGGATGTTAGGGAAATACTACCCATGTAGCGATAAAATGAGAGTTTTGATTCATATAAAGATCAATACGCCACCAGAAGAGGAAGAAACAGAATTCTTTGATGTTTCAAGGGGCCGAGAACCATGAGTGGGTCAAATCCTCCTCCATTAAAAATGTATCAGGATATGTCAGTTGGCGAGTAACCCCACCATAGGACATTCTTTAAGATCCCATGATCGGAAGATGAGGCTATTTAAAGAGTCCACCAAGGGCCGTAAATTCATTAATGGAGAAATCTATGTCGTGGTGTGAAGCAAAGAGGCCTCATTTAACTCTGTAATCGAGATGGGAAGTTGTCGAATACCCTCATAAAAATCAAGGAACATAGTGAAAACTTCAATGAGAGCAAATGGAGGTAGAAAAATATGGATAATGATGGCAGTGAAGTCATGATTATGAGCATCATCAATAGAAGGTGAAGATCCCTCCCGCACGGAAGAGGGAGGGAGGAGCATGGAGGCCTTCACCGTCAAGGGGTTTTAGGGAGATCTCTTGCCAAGAGATCCATCCTCATTTTTTCACTCCTCTCCAATTTCCCATTTTAATTTATTAGAATCATATATATGCTAGATTGAATAGTAATCAAACAATTATAACCGATTTATTAAACACATAAAAGATAATAACTGAGAATCACATTATCATCCAAAAAATTTATCAATCATGGGTTGGAAACCATATAATATAATCTGAAAATAAACCATCCAATAGCTAAAAACTAATAGAATAAAGGCTGTAAAACAGTACATTAATATTTAACTATAATGACCTTACTCCATACGTAGTCAATCATTATATCATCCCCATATCATTTCCATTGGATCTAAACCCTTAATCCATGAACATTATCCAATTATTTGATGGTTATCGATAAGAATTACATAATGAATAATTACACAAATCATTATCATAGGATGTTAAATTTAAAACCAAAAAAATAAATCCCTGGGATTAAAGATGAATTTTCTTAAACACTGAATTCCAATTTTAAATATGTCAAAAAAGATCATAAAATTCATAGGAAACGTAAATGGAATATTCATCTTTCAATGCACATATATTTACCACACACCGTTATTCAGAACAATTTCAAAATCATATTAATATATTCATTAGAGTTTTATCATGATTTTAATTTTCCCACATGATTTATACATGATTCCATTTAACTATGCAAACTTATTTAGACATAACATAATAAATCATGATGAAAATTAAAATCATTTTCAATTCAATAATGTAGTGAATTTAAATAATATTGTGACTTTCAAAACATTTCGTGATCAACATAACCATCATCATGAAAAATAATATATAATTATTAAAAAATTAGGACATTTAATAATATTTAGATTGTAATTTATATGGATAATTTTTCCATATCATAAGAAATATTAATTTTTACAATATATCATTATCTGTTTTTAAGCACATAATATATATTTGTCATGCATCACAATAACTCATTAAAATACTCTTGTTATGTTATACAAATTTAAAATTATAGCAAGAATTTTAAAATAATTATTCCATCATTAAATCTTATATTTATTTTGAATAACCTTGTAAATTACTAGTTTATATTAGTACATGAAATAACATTTCATATCAAAATAGGATAGAATTTTATACATGTCAGCACAACATTTCTTTGAGAATTAATTAAATTAGTAAATTGTTGATGAAAATAAATTCATATAAAAGAATGATTTCAGAAAATATTTCATGATAAAACACCTTTTTAGACATAATTCATTATAAATTTAAAAATATATTTATTTAATTTTAAAAAGGGAATTTCCAATTGTAATTTGTTTGGAGTTTTTATAGCAACATGAAGTTATCTTATAAGAAAACTATTTTACATGGAATATACATCTTACTATCTTTATTTTACAAAAAAATAAAATCATACAAGAATATAATAGTGATCATTTAGAAGAAACATTTAATGATTAACAATCTCTTATATGTTTATTAATTTAAATGTATAAATATTTAAAGAATAAATTTATCGTGGAATATTATGGAAGAAAACAAAACACATCATAATTTAATAGGTTCTAAAATATCTTGTCATACATGAATGAATCATTTTTTTATAATTTCCAATTAATTAAGGGTGTATCACATCTATATTGGTAACAAAAATACCCACATAAATCATAATCAAAGATCAATATTTAATCATAAATTCAACCTCAAAAAATGAAAGATGATGACATATAAAATTTATGCCTTGTGATCAGTCTATTAATCCTCCTAAGAATACCTAGTTTATAGACATGGCCCATACATTAGATTACATGGTGTCATAATAAGTTTTTCATTGTTTATCACCATGACTTTCAGAGATCAAGAATGGTATAAAAAGATACTAAAATGCATAATTACATTATAGTTCCCTTCCATAACCATAAGCTATTATAAATTATATATATACCCTACCAATACTTGCAAGAATAACTTATTCATAAATCAATATCCAATCTATTTCTCAACAAAAATCACTGTTACCACATTTTCATGACTCATCCTCAATGGGGATGAGTATGAACCCTGATTTCCACCTCTGATAGACATTGGGTTGGTGACATGCACCAAGTGTATTTTTCCTCATATGGGATTTATTTACATTATAAAAACATAATAATAAAATTATTAATAACGAATTCATCATTTACATATAAAAAATGAGATTAAAATTCACATTCCATACTACATGAGATTTGGAAAATAAAATAGAGGAAAATGGTGATGGATAATTAGACTCCTTTATCTTCCCAAACAATAGTATACTCAATTTATTTCTATCTATCTAGCAAATTATCTCATGAAAAAAGTAGAGGGTTGAGCTCTTTGGAGTACTTAGTAGGGTCATATTTTTAATCAGTTCTAAGTCCAAGTTCAATGAATGTTTTTTGATAAACATGGATATATCAGATAACAAAGTCAAGAGTGTGGAAAACGTTAATAGGTGCTGAAATACGACATATATAAAATCCCAAAGCTGCATCAACCTTAATACATTACCATAATCAATTAACACATCAAGAATAATATATTTTGCAGCATCAACTAATAATATTTGATAAGCCATAAGGTCAGAAAAATATAACAGTATACAAAATAGGAAAAATAAGAAAGACTCACTCCCAACCTATATAAATCATCCCATAATCATCACATCCATGAACATCATATAGCCACAACATCACATCCTTATACCCCATAAAACTGCATCATCAGATCCCTACACCTCAGGTAGCCACATCATTACATCACTGCACCCTATGAATCGCCATCATCATATACTATCATGACCTCATTGACATGTCTTGTAACAATAAAACATTATAGCCTATTATCAGGACAAAATATTTAAGCCATAATAACAAAACGTTATGTATAGATTTCAACTTTATGAAATTACATCCCATAAGAGAAGCATGTGACGTATAAACAGTCCATTACAATCCTCTCTCTCTCCCTCACATAGACACACATATACACACACTGAAACACACACATGTTTACTACATCTTAGGACTTTTAAAGATATGTACATATATAAGATCACGTTATAAAATAGATCTATCATCAGCCATACTAAATATACATGCGATACCATAAGCTAATACATCTCATGTATATGTTCACATCACCTCAAGCCATTATAACCCATGATTTCATAAACATAACTGGAATCCATTATATACAAAATTTATAATATCAATAGAAACATAAAATTAAAAATATTATCATAAATTGAAAATATTCTCATCCACCACACAACAACAATCACACTATGTCTATTAATCATAAAACATCAAAAGAAATTTTAAATGAACATACACATACTTTAGCTATTAAATAACCCTATAAATATATGGATGAAAAATAAAAAAATTAAAAATACCATAATAAGTATTATATGATATCCATGAAATTCTCTTGACATATCCCTCTTTTATAAGTTATTATATTCTATTTTGTTCATTATAAATTCTTATTATGTATTAGAAAAATTAGAATATTATCAACCACCTACAATTCATTATTAATTTCACCACATCAGTTAATTTTATAATTAATTACTTACTAAATATAAATTCAAACCATATTACGTATTATAACCATAATATCTTGTGGGTTCCCTATGCAATATGTATCTAAATTGTTTACAAAAATTTTATGCCAAGAAAATTATTTATCCCATCGACTCACGATTTTTTGAAATCAAAAAATTCTATATTAGTATCCATCTTAAACTTTTCATATGTGTTATTTTAACTTCCATTGACACATAAATTTATATATATTAATTTCAACACATGCCAAATATTTTTATTTAGAGAAATTTTGAGTAGTAAGGAATTCAATTTTTTCATACAAAATTAGAATGAGATATTTTCATCCAAGTTAAATTGAGAATATCCCTTATCTAACATTTATTATTAAAATCCAATTTATAGGTGTTTATTCTAGTGATAATACTTAATAAGTGGTTCTAGTTTCTATCCAAATATAAAATAATTCATCAAATATTCTATGATTCCTTGTTCCATCTTTTTATATAATCTAATTAAATATCATTACCCATTCTCACAAAAATAATGAACAATATATGGAAAACATATATAGGAAAACAATATAATTTTATTCAACAAATGTATATCAATAAATTTAGAAATAATTTTTCATATAATTATGTATAATAAAAATTAATCATATGACATATATGAAGGAACATACCCCATACTTTCAATTAGTCATTTCTATTAAAAGTTTCCATCATTGTCAACACTTCCAATGGTTCGTAAAATTACCATAGTAATATTATATTTTTTTTTTCACATAATCAATAATTTTATACTAGGGGAAAATTGGGATGTCATATTTTCATTCATTTCTTTTAACACTGACTTTCAAGATTTTCCCATGTCCATTCAAATCCAAAGATTCCCATTTCACATGGAATCACAAAGTCATATCAGAAATCTAAATAATTTATTACCACAATACCATAATAATAAAGCATCCAAAAGTATAAATGAAATCATAAAATTAAATCCATGACCCCCCAACTAATAATGATCCCAAGAGAACAATAATATGGAAAAATCATATAGTAAATTAAAACCATCCATCAAAGCCAAATAACCTCCACAATGCCTGATGGGAGAGTATGATAAAGAGTTAAATCATATAAAAATGGAACCCAAAACCCTATAATCGATCATCATAATTAATCACGAGGAATGATCATAAACATACCTTTCCCTGTGAGGTTACAGGTCGTCAAAAAATAAAAGATTATTTGAGAATTCAATAAATTTTTTATTAAGATATAATGGGTTAGATTCAATCAAAGCTAATGAGGCCTCCGAGTTTTATCATATTATCCTATATCTTAGATAGAGATTTATTTCAAATGGTCATCTAGATAGGGGATTAACAAATGTTTCTTCTCCATCAGTACCTCTATATTCCCTCATTCTTCCCATCCAACATTATCCCACTCTTGGAACTACCTTCCCTCTTATGGGTGTTTTGTCGAATGATTTTGGTTCCTCCACACTCCTTTATTTTATATTTTTTATAGCTGAGTTTAAATCTTTGGGATTTGGTCTTTACATTGTGTCCCTTTCTTCATCCACAACTCTTTATCCCTTCCCATCGCACTGGTCAGGAATGATAATTATTTGGGTAGATTGGTATGACGGGGAGGCTGAAGGGGCTAGTTGTTAGGAATCCATCATTGTATCTTCCACTAATCTTACTATTTGAATATCATGGTTTGACACTGTCTCAGTTTAGTTTATTTATATATCCCTGAAATTTTTTGATATATTTTTCTTCAAATAAATTTAAATTTTTTTGGTAGCTAGATATATATGAAATCTCATGTATAAAGTTACGAAAACATAGTATATCATTACAACATATCCAATAAATTTTGTGGAATAAATAGTAATAATATATTTATAAAATCATATTTAAAAGTTGTAGATAAATAATCTATATTGATAAATACTATTCAATTTTAAGTAAAGTCAATAATTGTTCAAAAAGGGGTTTTATATCTTTTATGTGAAGATAATATAATTAATATTTACCAATTTTTAAAAAATTATTTGAGAAAAAAGAAATTTATTTTTTAAATTATTATTTCAAAATTTTCATTGAGTGATTTATGAGAATTTTATAATGAGACTATGTTTTTTGATGAATAGTGAAAAATACTAATTTCTATTGATAAACGTTCTCTATTGCAAGATTAATATTATTGTTTTAAATTGATTTAAAATAAAAATACCTTCTTTTATATAATAAATAATCAAATTGGGATCATTTTTATTAATTTTATGTTTTATTTAGGTTGAAAAACATTTTATTCATCAGAAAACATTTTTTCAGAAACCACTTTTCATCATGTTTTTAGTTATTAATATCATAAAATATTATAAAAATTATCTTAATTTAGTTTAATAAAATTGATTAAATATTTAGAATCATAATTTGAAAAAAAAAATTAACTTGGCCACATTCATTTTTTTTCATAATGAATAGTTAAAAAAGTAAAATTTGTTATTGTGGTTAAGGGTAAAATAGGTTTACCATTGGATGATTAGTCCAATAGATGTGGGTACGTATAAAACAAAATGTTGAATAAATCCTATTTTTTTTGAAATAATTATACCTTATCTTGTCCCACACTCTATCCTCCATCCAGTTGGATGCATTTTTAATGAGAATGAGATTATTATATTTTGATATTTTAATAATTTATATGTGTTTCCTATATCCTACTTATAAAATGACTTCACTAATTTATTTTATTTACAGCATTTTGAGTCATATAACTGAATGAAATATTCATTAATTATTTTATATACTTCTCTATAAATGATTTATAGGGTTTTTCTCCTTAAAATAAAATTCATAGTGCCATTAATAAAGAATCTAAATAAGGCCTACAAAAGAAGATGTAATTTATTTACCTCACCTATTTCAATTTATTTCTATTTATACCTCATCCAAATATGTGGTATCCATAAAAAATAGTGAATTTAGTATTGAAATATATTGAAATGTTAATTTTATTATGAACTGACCATTATCCCCCAACTTTTCCATTATATAGGAAGCGAAATTATTTCTCATTCGTATATGTGGACTACAACTTCCACATATCGATAAAATCATTTTCCATCACCATAATTCCTCGATGGTTATTATTATGGATTTAAATATTATATATAATATTTATGAAATTATTATTATTTTGTAATTATAATATAATATCTAACTTCTTAACTTCTAATCCATTGGAAAACAATAATATCAATAGTGTGTCTGTGTGGACTACCACCTCTATGGAGTGATGTGATTCATTTATAGATTTCCAATTACAAGTATAAATATAAGGAAACATTTTATAAATATATATTATCTAAAGATTACTTTTTAACGGAGTATTTTTATTTAACTATTATTTCCTGGTATGTCAAAAAGTGAAAACAACAATTTATGCCTTCGTATGGCCTACCATCTCCATAAACAATGTCATTAATTTTATAAAACATTATTATAGGTATGGATATATATATATATATGTGTATATAATGATAATATATGATATTTATATCATTATTATAAATATAAATATTATGGAAATACTATTAAAGTACAAGGGCCGGAACATTGTTACTGATGTTCTAATAAAAAATGAATTAGTTTACAATCAGAAACAACAATTTTTATAATGAACATATAATAAATGGGTGATGAAATGAAATATATGAATCATAGATGATAATATAATTGTATACATGATTATATTATAGAATTATAATAAATTTTAATTTATTATTTATTATTTGAAGGTGATTTCTAAGAAAGTCTAAAATTAGTTCTGTGATTTTTATATCACTTTAATTTCTATGATATGGATACCATATTCACCACTTATTTATTTTAGGTGGTGTATATATCTCCCATGAATATATTTCATGATTATTTTTATAAAAATTATGAGAATTTAAATATCCATATATGGTTTTGTCATTCATGATTTTTGTATTCAAATGTTACTAACAAAAATTTAAATTTTTATTGAAAAATAAATAAAGAATACAACGATGTAGAATAGAGTAAAAAACAACTCAATGATATATGGAATGATAGAGAGTGAAATAATATCCATGTTTAATTTTTTACATGAAATGGGTAAATTTACCATAGTTCTTTAAATAATAAAGTGTTCACCATCCCTCCCTTCTCAAACTAACCCATCAACCATGAGATTTCATTCTCTTCAAACATGACCAATAGCACCACCCTAGTTAATTTGTAGCTTGTATAATCTAAAAATAGTAGACCAACTAAAAATGAGGATCTTCTTTTCCTTGATTAATTCAAACAAAATATTCTTAATCTATGTCAATTTCATCCACTACAAAATCAAACATCTGGAACATGGAAATGCCAGAATAGAGAGCCCTGATTTCAACAAAAATAGATCTTCGAGGCCCATAGAATGAAATGAATCCAAGAATTACCAAACCCCTACTATCTATGACCATCCCACCTACCCGAATATATATATCCATGTATAAAACACCAATTTTGAGTTTGATTAATTTACTTGGTTGGGTACGACTAACCCATCTACCAATAGTACCGCCACATCGCTCTGTACTCATTTCCGGTCTAGCAAGAAATATACATAGTGTTGGTGAATGAAACCGGCCTATAATCAGAGAAGCCAGATCAACAACATGAACCCTCATTTGTAGATGGGGTACAATGGATGTACTCATTTATCCTTATCTTTCCATGTTATGATCCTCCCACCTAGTCCAACATATGTCTGCAAAAATGAGTTTATAGATCTTCTGGACAAGATATTTATTCACCACGCCCTAAAACCTAATAGTGAGTAACTCATGAAAAAGAACCCCCATACTTATTTCCATATTAATTCCCACTAAATACCATAATAAAAAATACCATTCACTATGAATTAAAATATGAAAAGTGGATTCAATATGTGAATTGTAACAACATATGCTCTTTGAAGCCAAGTGCACCCCTTTCCATTAAAAATTTCAATCCATTGGGTTTTTTTTAAATGTGAGATATAAAAAAATTAATTTTAGGGGGTAAGTATTTACACCATATATTAGTAGCCCACTCACCCCACAAATCGTAACCATGATGAGTAGATCTATAATCTGCACTCCTAAAATGCCCTGAAGATGACCCTCTAAAGCATAATTTATCAGGTTAATTCACCAATTAAATAATATCAAAGAACAAAATTTACTCCTCATTGAGAATATCCTCTATTAGGGGGGATTTATTCCCTCATCCTTAATGGAGATATTGGAATGAGGGAATCCAGAAAAGTAGAGTCCATTTCAAACTCAATTTTCCATTCACATATTGATGAAACCTCTTCCAATTGACAAACATGAGTGATGTTGCAAGTACTCCATATGGGACATCATGCACTTGAAAATATTAGATATAAATATACTTCTAAAATTACAAGACTCTCCTATATCACTATTATATTTCATCATTAATCTTTCCTATATTGACCTTCAAAACATTATTTCTCAAGTGAGGTGAGCTTGCATAGATCGCATGATCTTAGAAATTTTACGAAGGCCAACACTGCCATCCTCAATAGGCCTAGCCATGCATTTCCAGGAGTCCCAATGGTATCTACCCACTTGGTTTGAGTCTCATATAAAGGCTATCATGATATATTCCATATATTTGATTTTTCCCTTTGGTGGATTGATAATAGAGAGGAGAAGCATAAGAATCTAAGTTAGAACACAATTAAATAAATGAAACCTTTCTTATTAATGATAAAAATTTTGTTTTTAAACTATAGATTCTTCCTATAATCATGTTCATATGCTCAAAAATTATGAACTTTTTTATCTTACCATTAGAAATGTGGGGTCCAAGATATTTCATTGGGAGGTGATGCCTTTGATTTCCCAATATCTATTGAATAACACCACAAAGACATCTAGATCATTTATTGGAAATTAAAACCTTACTCATCCTTAGATTTATATTCTAGACACTAGAATTTACAGAAGTTGACATGACTCCCATGATATTTCAAATAGATCTATGACTGAATTTGGTAAAAATAATAAAATCATAAAAAAACATAAGATTAGATACAATGTTACCTCCTTGTTTGTTGGTAAATGGTATCATCCTCCCTTCATCCAGACTTTTGTTGATATGCATTCAAAATACATCTAAAAACCATTATAAATAGAAAAAGAGACAATGTGTCTTACTTCTTGACACCCTTCACATTCTTGAAGAATACAAATCCTATTCCCATGAGTTAAATCAAGAGAAAAGGATAATAGTAACACCTTAAGAAGTGGTCTCAAAACAATTCATGATAACCAAACCTTCTCATAAACCGATTCATAATGCTCTATGAAATTTTTGTCATAGTCAATGTCCATACCCAGTTTAATGATGAATTTGGATCAAACTGACATATTAATGATGTTCCCCACCATCTCTTTTGAAATACTGATTTCCTCTATATACCATGACCTTTCATAAAGCATTTATGTTATTTCGAGACAATTCTCATGATGATAATAGTCAAACAATTGGATATCATGATGAAAATAATTTTATATGAAAAATTACATAAAAATATGTCCCTAAAATTGTTTATAATTTTAGGATCTCTAATCATATGAATCAAGAAAATCCTAGAGGCACACACCCCTCTTATGAGGTGTCTATATCTGATGAAATCCAGAATAGCATCCACCACATGTGCCTTCACAATATCACAAAAATCAATGAAGAAATAACATGGGAAGACATCAGGACTTGGTGAACTATCCAGATTCATGCTAAATATGGTCTTCTTAATCTCCCCCTCCTTCAAAAACTCCACCAGAAAACGATTATTCGAATCCTCCACCAATCCCTGAATATAACCCACAAAATAATCCTCCTAGTTTAGTATTTCACTATCCTTGTTGCACCTTGGGAACACCAAAATTCATTTAAAATGATCGAGAGACAATTCCCTTACAATTTTCATATCTAAATTTAAGGAACCATCTTAAAGTTGAAAATTAATCCTCATATTTCTCTTATTATCCTTCATACATGCTTGAAGGTAAGTGAAGTTATGATCCACCTATTTAAGCCACAAATCCCTCTACTTTTTTCAACATATCCTATCAAACATTAATAGCTTCTTGGTCGTATGTTCCTTTTATCATTCATAATAAAAAACATGTAATCATCCCTTCGGTCTTGAATCCCCTTCTCTATATTTTCAATATCTTCATTTAAGCCATCCAGGATGATATCCTATTATGGATTATCCTTAAAAAAATTTATATTGTCCCTATTAAGTCACATAAGGTGAATATAAACACCTATCCATGAACTCTTGATCATCTCCTTCTTCCATTATTGTTTCTCCATTTTCAAGAAACCCTCCCTCCAATGCCTAATCGACAAGTAAAATAATTGTTCATGAGAAAACTCACATTTCCTTAGAGAATCCAACAGATGATCATGGTTAGACAAAGATATACTCATATGAGAATATATGACCATTCCATATTAATAAATTCCCTATAAATTAGAAATAAACTGGTCAGGGAATCTCTAAACTTAGCTAATTACGTTATGATTGTTACCCCACATGATTTTTTTCCATTAAAATCAATATCCAAAAGACCATAAAGGTCATGAAGACACCAAAATCTTGAATGTAACTTGTGAATCCTATACATCCCCCTCTTTCCATAGATATCTTTAAAATAGTTATAAAGTCCCCCCCCACAAACAAGGACATTATGAATAACTAAAACAAATCCAGATTATTCCAGTGCTCTAATCTACTTGAGGCTTCACAACATACAAAAATGAAACACATGAAGATTTCATCGCCTCCCGATATAATCTTACCAGTGATACATTGATTCATTGCATCAAATAGCACCATATGAAGTCCCTATTTCTAGAAGACCCAAATATTCTTATTATAGGGAGAAACATGCATGTGATGATGGGATACATTACTCTTGGAAAAGGTTTCAGTCTGATCCACTTCCTTTTTCTGAATGATGCGATTTTAATATTTTATTAAAATACAAAAATGAAATATTTGTTTTAATGTAAAACACATGAATATTATTTATCATCATCAAGATCACTCTATTAATTGAAAATCACATTACATGTTTCCATGGATATTTTTTAAAAAACGTTTTCTATAATGTTTTGGAAATTTTTATATTTTAAAAAAGTGATTTCAAATTTAAAAAGGTATTTTACACATTAAATATTCTATAAAATATTGTAATGGAAATTTTCATTTATTATAACATCATTTTATGTTTCTTATTTTTTATTTGGGATATTATCCAATTATTTTATCCTTATTATTTTAGTTCATGGATTATTATTTTGATTATTACACATTGATGTCTTCTATTTTTTCCATGGGATATATTATGGTGAAATGTTGAAACATTTTTTAAACACATTTTATTTTCTACAAGTTATGTTATATTTTGAATGACTTATGATCATGTGGAATACTTATGAATAGATTATGATTATGGGATGGGTGTGATTGAAAATATATATCACTATAATTTATTTAGAAATGATTAATATGTAGTGGGATAATTAGGATTGGAATGAGGAGAGAAACATGTTTAGTAAGGAGATAATTCCACTATGATTGTATTATTAGTGAAAATTTTCTATGAATATAATAGAATGGGAAGAGAACCTAATCCACAATTAATGTATTAGAAGTGATCCATGAATTAGTAAATTATTTTATATTTTAATGTGTATTCTTAAAAAATTTGTCTTATTTCAATTTTAGGCTCTCAAGGATTATACTATTTGATTTCATTATGATTAATTTGTTATGAACTAATAATCATTATTACATGGCTCAATATTATGATATATGATATTTTGTGTAAGGTTTTAATATTTTATGACCATGTTATCTTACCCTTATAATCATGTTATTCTTAAGTGAACATTAATATATTTTCTTGACCATTAATGAGCATAGGAGAAAACCCTTCTAATTTTTCTTTTAGCTGAGTTATACAGAAATTTTTTAAGCATCATATTTATAAGAAGTAACCATTTATTATGAACATAGTGAGATATAGTGATGAATTCATATGAAAAATTTGTTTATGTATCCTAGTTTCAAAATAAAATAAAACTAAATGATTCCTTTATGTATTATAATGTTATGTAATGAACATTCATCTAAAAAATGTAATATATATGTGTATAATATATGGATCAATATATTTTCTATTAGAGTGAGTTTTAGTTATATTTTGAAATTATTATGTGAAAAAATTAGGGTGAACACTTAGGATAATACTATTTATAGGATAATGTCCCATGTTTTGACAATGAAAGGAGTGCATCTTTTTTAGAAAAATAAGTATGTGTGGATACTAAATGTGGATGTGGTATTTGAAAAGATCATATATGGTTATTAAACACTAAATGATTAGGCCAAATATATATCAACCATAATTCTTGTTCATGATTAGTTTTCTCATACTCTACAAATAGTATGGCACTCCCCAGGGATATGATTAGGTTAGATCATTATTTTATTGTGAATAATGACGAATGATTTGAATAGATGATGAACATATATGAATTAGGTTAATAATAATGTTTCATATATTTATAATAACGTGTTTTGATTTGGAAATCGTATTAATTATTTTTCAGTATTGATCACTATGATCAATGATACTTGATAGTCATGACAATAAATTCTCATTTATTATGGGATAAAAGATAGAATGAAAATGTTAAGGAGTTTACAAGTATGACAAAATATCAAAGTAGAATTTTTGAGAATATTTATATGAATTATTATATATTTGGAGAATCATCATGTAATTTAAATTCATTTCCTCAATGATTATATGTTTAATTATCCATGAAAATCAATAATGGTATGAAGAGAATATCTTAAGCATATGGTTATTCTTCGATTAATGTTTGTAGAAATGTTATTCTAAAAAATATTTTTATTATCCTTTTAGTTTAATATTATGTTATATTAGGAATGAATATACATTCATTACATAAATACCAAATCGATTATCAAGGAAGTGATGTGACATTTGATATTCTGAACCATCATATGATTGTCTATCAGTATAATGATAACTATGATATTACAATTGAAATTATATCAATTATATTGTTATTGATTCGAATTTAAATGTTATTTTTGTATCCCAAAGTTAGGGGGAAACTAAAAAAATAAAATATTATTATTGTATTGATGTTATTAAATGTATTTCCCATAGTGTTTCATAGTTTTTAACTAAATCGAGAAGTTGAGTTTTCAATAGAAATCATACCTGGTACTACAAAAATTTCAAAGACTCCCTATAGAATATATTTGATATATTAAAAGAAATTGAAGAAGAAAATATATGAGAATATTAAGAATGTATTTATTTATCCATGTGTGTAAGATTGTCATACACCTATTCTGTTTGTTAAGAAGAATAAACAATAAATGCGACTTTGCATTGACTATCAGGTTTATAATAAGATTACAATAAAGAATAATTTTCCCCTACCAAGTATTGATGATTTTTTTATTTAATTAAAATGATCACAATATATTTCCATGACTGATTTTTGATCTAGATACTATTAGTTGTGGGTAAAAAGAAATGACATAACCATGATTT
Organism: Viscum album; assembly: GCA_963277665.1. NCBI lineage: Eukaryota > Viridiplantae > Streptophyta > Magnoliopsida > Santalales > Viscaceae > Viscum > Viscum album. Next base: position 1,315,203,953 of record OY728119.1, on the reverse strand, counting down.
CATCCTATAGAATGTATGAACACTATCAATTTATAGTGATTACATTTGGTCTTACTAATTCCCCACTATCTTAATGAATTCAATGAATATATTATTTAGAGATTAGCTTTAGTAGTTAGTGGTAGTATTTATAGATGAAATGCTTAGGAATTACAAATATATAAAATAACATGATAATCACTAAAGGAGTATAATGAAAATTCAATGGAAGGATAACATATATAAAATATTTACTAAATATAGATTTTGGATATATAAAGTTTAATTTTTGTGTCACATAATCTCAATGGAGGGTATATCGATGGATCCATAAAAGATTTAAGTTATTGAAAATTTTCCCAGACTAACCATTATGATTGAGATTCATAATTCTCATGATTCGGATGAATAATATCAATTATTTATATAAAACTACTCAAGACTATATAATACTCTCACCATGTTAACTCAAAAGGGAGATATATTCCATTGAAAAAATGAATGTGATGAAAAATTTAATAAACTGATGGGAAGGTTATCTAGAGATCCATTACTTATACTCCATTATGACAGAGAAGGGTTTGTGAATAATAATAATTCATCAATTAATAGAATGGGATTTTTTCACACAAAAATTGACACACTGATAGATTACAACTCACAAAAATTAAATGTTCAGAAGAAATGTCATCCAACTTATGATTTAGAGTTATATGTGGTATTTTTTCTCTAAATATATAGAACACATATATTTATAGAGAAAGGTGTGTCATAAATACTGATCATTAATGATTAATGTATATACTCACTCAGAAATAGATGAATATGCACCACAGAAGTTGGTTAGTGTTGATTAACAATTATCACTACTCAATACATTACCACCATGGGAAATTAATCAAACATAAATATTTTATATTTCAAAATGATCATGCCAGATTATATATGATAAGGTTCAAAAAATATCCAATGTATATGATTTTTTAATCTATGGATTTGGAAACGAAGAAGGGGATAATAAAATATTTATCAAATGAGTTTTGAACCCATATATTCAAGTAATTTTTTAAGAGGTAAAACATGAATATATAGAATTGAAAAATAATTCATGAAATGTTTTTTTGTTTAGACTTTATTGTGATAGAATGATAAGGTTACTTAACCATGTTTTTATTTCGTTCATATCAGATTTGATGAAGGATATGGTTGTATAATATGATGAAATACAAGGAAAGTTATATATCTCAATTCATGGCATGATAACATGTTATGTATGAGTGGATGCATTATAAGGGGGTTTTATAACCCTTACACATACCAGAACGAGAAGAAAAAAACATCACAATGGATGTTTCGTTGAAATCCCCAAGGCATCTAAATGCCATAATGCTATTTGGTTTTTATAAGATCTACTTATGTAGTCATTACACTTCAATTTTACCAGAAAATATTTCAATATTATCATAATTCAAGAATATACAATAAATTAGTTGTATGGTTTCTGGGTATACCATATTCTATGGTATCTGATCGATTTATAAGGTTTACCTCAATGTTATGGTGAACTCATATTCCATTTATGGATTCGTATTTGCATTTCCATACTAAATTTCAACCATATATGGATTTGTTTTTTAGATAACCATTAAAAACATAGTGCATTTGTTGAGAACTTATTCCATGTATTCCAAAGGTTGTTGGGATTAACACCTTCATCTAATAGATTTTTTTAGAACAATATTTGTCAGTCAATAATTTATATGGATTCTATTGAATCAATATATATAAATTATTGTAGAACTCTAATGTTATAGGGTTATTTTTGATAAAGAAAACTATTGAGACCTTACATAGATATGGAAATGGATGTGTAATTCGTATCCATTCAATATCACATCAAGGAAGCTCGGAGTCAACCCAATAGTAATGTTGAAAATAATAATATAATATGGAATTCAAAGTTTTTGAGAAGATATATCTATTAATTTATTCAAGGATGAATGTTATGATATTTAGATGTAAGAGAAAACTGATCCCTAGGTATATTGGCCCTATAAAATCCATCTCTTATTATACATAAATATTATATATTTTTATATGAATATTTAATTCATTTCGCAAATATAATCCCATGGATCATAAGGGTTTAGTGTATTTATAAACTAGGTACAAAATCATCATATATAATGAGTGATATTCGACATCTCCCATAAATATCTTCCAATTTTGTACTCTTAATAAAAAAATTGTATCTAACCTTTGATCAAAACATGGTTAAATAAAACATAAGATTGGGTGAGATGAAACTCTCAGTAACAGGATACAAGGAAGATATCATTCTATAATCATATAAAAGAATAATATAAGAATAAGGGTATGATATCATGAATATAACATAGATATTTCCTACCCAACCTATCATATATTACAAAAATTGAGTCATGCTATAATGAATTATTATTCAGAAGACATGATTAATAAGAGTTTGAAATCACTATAATTCAAGAAACATATGCTTATATAAGAATAGGGTTCCACCATAATAGTAAAATAATCCTTTAAATTTGTCAAGGTGAACTACCAAGACCATCAAACATACTAGATCAGACATCATCACCAATTCACCACTATAGATCATTCCTAACATCATATTTACCACTGTGGATCAAGTCCATCGACATTTTTACCACTTTGGAGTAATCTTGTCGACTTGTTTCCCATTTTTATCTGATGAGAAATAAAATTTTCACCAATTTTATTGAAGGGAGATATACGTACCACTTATTAAATAATTAAAATCATATATATGGGTTACAAATGATTATAAAACATTCATCATATCCAAAACTATGATACATAATTATGTTCATAAAAAAATTATCATATCATAACCCATGGAAAAGAAATGGGTTTTATAAAAATCATGTCATCATAAACATAAAACATCCAATGTAACACTAGAGATAGTGTCATGGGCTTTTAAACCCATTAAATATTATATAACATCAAAAGATTCAATCTTAAAAATAAAATTAATTGGAATGAAAAATCACTTTGGTGATTTTATAGGGGTAAGACCTTTCAGTTATTTTTTTTAGGAATTTAAGAATTCAAAAAATATTATGAAAATAATTTCCATAGAATATAAAAATTAAAAATAATAAAATAATTTTCAATGAAAATAATGGTCATGATTATGGGAAATTTATTTCATGTCATACATGTTAAAAAAATATTCCTTTTATATTTTTAGTAAAATCCAAATAAGACCTTTTAGTAAAATGACAAGAAGTTTCCTTTTAAATAAATTTGTAAATATTCAATCATGGTTAATAAATTATTTCATAAATAATTTTTTTAATTTTAAAAAATGCAAAAAATTTTAAAAACATACATATGGTGAATTTTTTTTTCGACCAACGTGATAAATACAAGTGATTTTTTAATAAACATTGTTTTTTGATCATTCATTATTTAAAATTGGAAAATTAAGGGAAGAAATTTATCCTCTATAAATAACTGTAGGATAATAAAATAAATGTGTTTCTTGAGTGGTAGGTAATATTATTTCATATTCAGAAACATAGCCAAAAAAAATATTAATAAACTTTGAGATTGTAATGTAAAACCATTACCTATTTGTTATCTTTTTAACCATTAACCCAACAGATAATAACATCTAATGAAACAATAATATCATTAAAATAAGAATAATCAAGATATAAATTGAAAAATAGGATGTATATACCCCTCAAAAAAGAGAATAGGTGCATAACATTATGTCTCAATGAAGGAAATTTGAGTAAAAAACTCCCCTACCTTAGGTTGCAACCTCATTCACATACATTCAAAAACCATGTATAATAAATATAAGATTGTTTTAAATCTATTCTAGACCCATAATTATATATATCATACAATATATAATTTTATTATGACCTTTTGATACCTATTTATTAAAAATTCCTTATAAAAAATCATGTTTCAGGTAACAAATCCTTTATTTTCAAAAAATGTTCTGGTTTGCTGTTTCCAGTACTTTTATATTGATCAAGGTTCTATCTTATTAATAATTTGATCCCTGAAATAAATATCATATCATATATATATATATATATTATCTATATGTATTTAGATTAATCAATAAATTTTATAGATAAAAAATGAAATACATCATCCAAAGAGGCATAATAAAGACGTACCAAATAATGTTGTTTCCATTTTATAAATATATGAAAATATTGAAAGGGAACATTTATATTTTAAATCCCGAATCATAAACCAGTTGAAATGCTAACCCAATTTGGTTACAAAATAGACCTCGAGTGCACCTCCCCATACTCTAGAGGCTGTCGACTAATAGTGAGGGTCTAAAAGTGGTAGAGTGGGGATAATATACCCTATAGAACATGTAGATACAACAAACAATATATGTAAATGAAATTATATTAATATAATAACAAATATAAATAAATAATAAATAAATAAATTATCATTTCATGAGCATTATGAAATATGAATATAGATAGATACATACAATACATTTCAAGACTCATAATAAAAGTAAATAAGTAAAAGATACAGTGGATATATCCATGTTCATAATGGGATATATATTTATATTCTACTCATGTACTCCAAACTAGAAAAAATAGATAACAATAACAAATTAAAATCAATGAACCTGACATTATAATCATGATATTTTTTTGGGCAGCCTAGTGTAATGGTGGCCCAAATAGTGTCTGAGATATACTTAGTAGGCCACCACCAAAGATGTCTAATGAATATTAAAAAATTTTAATATACAATAAATTAGTTTGAATTTATATCAAAAGAATATTAGTGATGTGATAATAAATGTGAATAGATTAGGTTCAAGTTCCTCAAGGACATCTGGGTAAATATACATGCATTATCCTAAGCCCATATATTTATGAACGGATGTAAAAATGCATAGATATAATATGGGTATATAAAGTATCTATAGAAAAAATACTAGGATTAATAACTGAGACTATAAAATTAATGTTTCACGTATGGACTAAACCCTATCATGTTATTTAGCATCGATGCTGCATCCTTTGATTTAATACAATTGAATTTTTAGAATATTATTTAAGGCATATCATGAATTTTAATTTGTTGCATCCTAGACCCATCCAAGGAGAAGCATATAAGGAACCCTAGTATCACACCATGTAAATTACAAATACCCACCAACGTAATAGTTTGTCTGAGGAAACCCATAATGTAATCCCAAGTATCACTCCCAGCATTGTGTAAAGAATGACCATTTGTGGCCATCCTTGGTGTACCACATAGGTAACACTTGTCAACATTGGATGGTGTAACCTTATCACCCACTAAGCTCATCTTAGTTATCTTCCCTAGGGAACTAGTATCACTCCTAGGTAAGTAGTTAATATGCCTAGTGAGGACATCAAAAGTATTATATAAACAATCCATATATCACTCCCAATGTAAAGATAATCATTCCCATTTATAATTATCATGCCTTGTGGGATTTTAATAGGTTTAATTATGTTGGGAACCATGTATCATCCTTTGTGTAATTTTAAGGGAAGGTTATGGTATTCACTAACTCATTACATACCACGGAGAATTGTGAAAAAGATAACCAATTCCTTTTATCCACATAAATAAAACAATAGTATAAATCATGGGGGCTTGAAAACACGACCTATTATTTCCATTATGAAATTATCATTCCATTTAATCTATTATATGTAAATTCATACACACCAACTTAAAACTAAAATCTAACAACCAATAAATATGTGTCTAATTCTTTTAAATAGGGGCACACCCATAGGGGTGACTCTTGTAAAGAAAAATTCATCAATCCATTGATATTCTAGTAGATAGAGTCTCATTACACATATGAATATACATTAATTAAATTTATTAACCACCATGAAGGATAAAATGATATTTCTCATTGTTTGCACAATGAAAATGTTACAAAATGCTTCAACATTATTGGAAATGAACATATACTGCCTACCTCATTCTTAGAATGGTCAACTCCTACAATATTGGACTTTGACTCAAGATAGAGTGAGATAAATCAAATTAATTTTAAAATTACCAAAATATATGGAAAATAATATTTCTTAAGAAGAGAATCATTAATAGTGTGATAAAAAAAGAAAGGGGATAAAATATTTAATCTTTTTTTAAGTGGAATCCAATGAGACTAATGATTAGTGAAACAATGTTTGGATGAGGAAGAGGCCTAAAATACACTGTGGGGAGGAGAAGTAAGCTCTCACGTTGTCCCACTATTGTGTAAGAAAGACAAAAACATTAGTGAGAGGTGTCTTAATAGGATAAGAGTAAAATGGTTATAAATATATTGTTAACGAGCCTCACGGTTTGGGTAGTAGGGCTTTGAAAAGTGTGATCCAACCATGCATCGTCCTTTACGTAGGAGCCACAACCCACATGGTTATGTTTCATTTTATGATCTTACTAAACACGAACCATGTATCGATACATGTTATGTGACTATAAGGGGGTGGTCTAAGTGCACGGTTTGAAAAAACATGTGCAGATTACACACTACCTCTACAATAAACTACAGACCATTCACACAGCCATGAACCTCCTCCCAAAATATTAAACCAAACCATGCGAAACCATTTATTATACTAGATTGGGATTCATGATTTATCTATGTGTTTCATGGTTTTAGAAAAACCATGTTCCTTACTAGATCCTGTTGATCTTGAGTATCAGGGGCCTGACACTCTCAAAACTCAATGGAACACCCTAGGCACCTCTCAGACAATACAATACATATAAAAACTCATTTAAGTTCTCCAATGATTCAGTTTACATTTTGAATCTTGGATTAAGATCTGTATCATCCAATTAAGTTGAAAAGATAAAATTCACAGTGAAATTTTAAACGGTCTAAACCACATTATATTATAATCTCCCACAAAAAAAATTCATTTCTCTAAGAAGACATGGGGTACACGAAACAAAACCTATCTTACTCGGGCTGTGAGGATTCACTAAAATGGTCAAGTTGTGTATTAGAATTACCAAAAAAAACTCATGAGTATTTTAATCATATAGTACATAAACTATTTAATATAGAGGTAATTTTTGTAATCAAGGACAAAACATCTAGATGATGTTCACCTGATCCCATCTAACATGATACACGATCCCACCATTTCCTTTTTTAAAAAGTATCGTAACGTGCATCCCACCTGAGGACTGAAATTTTGAATGGAAAATTTCAAGTCATCACACTGTATACATATTAATTTCCAACATAAGAACGTCTATATTATTATAATTATCCTCCTGGGAATGTTTTCAAAACAATACAAAAATTTGTGATGAGGGCACCACTATTATCCCTCACTATGATATCAATAGTAAATTACTATTGAATAGATCAAAATTGGTCACTTAGGATACCTTTTATAGGTCCATACAGCCCTTTCTTAGCACCTTTATAAACCCACAACATGGATGAAATAGTTTCACAACATCTATATAACTATCTTCTAAAGAGCTATATTTAAACTACATTTGGATGAACATTCTAAAAAATGCCTAGTTTACCAGACTAGTGTATTCCAACTGATAGATCCCAAAGAACATAAGTGGATGCATTTGGATATTTCATTATGAGCTTTCACCAAATCCCACAACATTTATTTGGTGATGTCTCCAAATCAATCCATTCATAGTAAATTCTATCAAAAGAAATACAATTTCCAAAATGAAAATCCATTACTGGTCCTACATTATCATGGTTCTTCTCTAAATTGGTTCATCCTCCAACTGTATATCATGAAATCTAGAACCTAAGTCTTTCTATAAAATAATCCTTGAGGGAAATTCAAAGGACTCCATCCCTTGAAAATTGAAAATAATTTTATTTCATTAAGCTCAATTGAAAATGTAAACCTTATATTTATACATAGGAAAAATTCATGTTAGAGTTCATGATTATCAATAAAAAAAGAGTACCCAACATTTTATCATTTGGGGGATTATGCTTCTTCCAAGCGAAACCCATCTCAAAAATATCCTATTACAAATTTAGTGAACACCCTACAAGTGTATCCTAACACCGAATTTCCATGTTCTAACATGGCTCAACCATCTCCAGATTCCCAATTTGATTTTAGGACATCCTTCATCATTTTTACGACCTTCAATTTACTCAGGATCTTGGTCATCATTTCTGAAAGAGTTGGAATTTGAAACCATCGATCCTTAGCCCACATACATCCATTCATCTCTTAATTAACCAAATGACATCCCACATAACTTGTGTATACCAAATATTCTATATTAAACTGGATTACACTCCCACACAACATAGTTCTAGACCGAACTCTTTCACCCAAAAGTCCTTCATCATCATGACCAAACTAAATGTGCTATGTTGATCTCTATTATTATGATGATAATATATCTCATGGAACACATTTCAAATATTTCATCCCACTATTAAATTAATTAGTGATTAACTTCCTTCATTACAACATATATTTAATATTTTTAATGTTTAATACGAATAACTTCTATTTAAACCGGTTATAACAATATAAAAATGGCCCCCTTACGATTTTGTTCTTTTTACTTGGAAGGACATTTCATACATGAATAACATGATGCTCCCCACTTTATGATTGGAATAGTCATAATGTTATTGAGAATGGAACAAAACTGAAAACACAAGTTCATTCCATACCAAACATTTTACATGGATTCGTCCAAAACACATTTACAAATAAAAACACAATATGAGAGGAAAATCATACGGTCAAAAGTAAACTTGGTTATATTCCCCTATAGATGTACTTGTGACTCCCCCACAAATAAAAGTCCATTTGTTCAATGAGAATCAAGTGTAGAATCTAGAACTAATCTTTATTGGCTATTAAAAAAGACATGATCCTGGGTATTACATCATCTTGAATCACTGGTACAACTCATATTTCATTTTCCATCGAAAAGGGAACAATTCTCATAATGTTCTCTCAATGCTTAGGTAACTCTACTCTAGATATGACTCAAAAAATTATCAATAAAGAACCCATGAACCTTCATCCAAGTAGTTAGTAAACCATTCTATTTAAGTAATTACATCACCTTATCTCTTAAAGAGACACAGATTATCATATCACTTAACTCTACAAGAACCTCACCTAACATTGAATATCACTATGATAGTATAACCAGACAATATGAACTAGGAATTTTTGGTATACGATGATCCATAAAAATTAAATAAGGATACATGAACCGGTAAATTACTAACCATTCATGAGTAATGTCTAACCTGTTCAACTGGTGTATTACACATTGCTCACACCTTATACAAGGATTAGACTGTTGATCGATCACCCATTTAGTTAGAGGTGTTTCTTCATTACTGAGAGTCCTCCTCATAAAAAATAAAACCCAAATAGATCCTCTCATTGAAAAATATATCAAAAGTATTTAGAAATGCTAAATGTTCTGAGGGACACCCCTCTAAAGGGATAACCCTTTACTAAATAAAAGGTTTCAATCCTAACATGTGTTCACACCTGAAAATATCACTAGGCCTTACTACCTAACATCTAGGTATAACATAACCTATGAAAAAGTAAACTAGGGTATATGGAATAAATCTATATTCCATGTACATTGAAATATAAAAAAGTGACCCTTACATGAGCGTTACTACTATGAATACCTATTCAATGTTTCACTTTTAATGAATTTAAATGATGCTCATTTATTAAAAATTTAACATCTAGAATATAATGTATGTCAGCACCTATATTAAAAAACTTTTTTCAAACTACATTATTTAGATTATATCATAATATTTTGTTGAAAATTATCTTATTATTTTATATTAACAATTTATTTAATTCATGAGTTTCTAAAACTAGTTTAGTTAAATAATATTTAAATTTCTAATCTAGAGATGAAATCCCTATTTACTTTATAAAAAACATTTTAATTAACTGATTCCTCCAAATAATAATGCTCAAAAGTATATAAAAATGTTTTTATTAATTAGTGGAAATGTTCTATTATTTTTTGATCATACATTAATATTTAATTCCACATAAGTGGTTGTGTACAATTTAAATGACCATCCCATTAGCATGTAAACAAACACATGGTTTTTTTAATACGTAATACAATGGGATAAGGTTACCTATGCGGGTACCACTAATCCATTTATGATTTTTAGAAAACCCATGTTGGGTTTTGTACATAATCATATCATATTAGTAATGACCTTCATGGGTCAATTCCATTTATCTCACTTGAAACATTCCCTAACTGACCTACTTGGGCCCAATTGTGCACTTCAAGAATTAGTCACACTATTCTTCTTGCCTAAAATATCTATATAAAGGCATATATTAGTGTAAGAAACCGAATCTTCGTTTTCAGGTATGTCTTCCTTTTTCTGGAGTTTATGAGAAAAATGATATTTCTGGAAATTTTTTATGTACACGCCGTGTACATTCTGAGTACACACCGTGTACTATTTTCCCGCTCGAAGCCATGTGCTTTCCGTGTCTGGGCCAAACACACAGTGTGTAGGGGTGATGTGGAGGCCAATTTTGGTGGAGTACAGAAAGACCTAGTACACTCTGTGTACTCTAAAATTACACGTCGTGTACTTTTTTTTCATTAATTGGACCGGGGTCGCACCCGATCGCCATAAACTTCTTCCTCTAGGTCTGGTTCGACCGAGATACATCGTATGACCGTGAAACTTCTACAGATTCCCGATACTCCATCTGTTGGCCTATTCAACTTCTGTCGATTGCATTGGAACCATAGCGGTGAGTTCTTCCTTCTTCTTGAGATTCATTCCTTGATTCTTCATCTTTCTCAAGTTATCATGGTTTGAGAGTTGTGGACTTTTTCTCAGATCAACGACGTTCAAGGGAGAATCAATCATCGTGGTTCAAGTATATCGATCTCCTAGGATCGAGGTAGGTGGTTTGTGCTTTACCGTTCAATGTCATTTAGAATTATGTGAAAATCCAACCAATACCCGTGAACATTGTATTATGTGTTTAACTTTTTCCCCTTGTTGTTTTCCTTCATTTCATTGTTGTTTCTGTTGAGGTAATTTAGTCATTATAGAGAATAAATTTTTGTGCAAGGATTTTTTTCCCATGCATTTCTCTGTTTAAGACCTTTGGGTCTTGTTAGCCTTTGGCCGTTATGACTGTTGTCATGCCTTGTGTCTATAGGATGTAGTTTTTTGCATTACACACTTGTTTCCTTGTATACTATTAGCCAAGTATCTCTATAGGTGTACTTTTGTTATCCATGTAGCTCTGTAGGTGTACATTGGCCTTATAGCATTATCATGCACTTTCTGGCATAAGGCATTGAGAACCTGGTGCTATAGACTCTAAGGGATATACCAAGTGAGCTTCACAGAGAGTCATTGACATTATAGACTACAGGAGGGTATACTGAGTGAGATTCCTCAGTGAGTCTTACACATTATAGGCCACAGAGTATAGACATAGTGATCTTCCCAGAGTGCGTTCAGATTTTATAGACTACAAGAGGGTAGACCGAGTGAGCTTCTTTTGATAGACTTACATTGTTTTATTTCCCATTAAGAACCTTCCCAGGCTATAGGATGAATTGACCAAGTGAGCTTCCTCATAGAGTCTGTGTTATACCTGTAGATATAGGAAGAATTGACAAATATAGCTTCCTCAGAGAGTCTCTAGACATTGGGGCTAATAGGGTTAGACCATGTGATCTTCCTTAGAGAGTCCCTGACTACCATATACTATAACGGGAATTGACCGAGTGAGCTTCCACAAAGAGTCTCATAAATTTGTATGACCAAGAAAGAGGGATTAGGATGAGTTCACTACCCAGATGGTTGTGGTACTTTATGTTTAGGACCAGAGGGGATGGATGTGGGTACTTCCCAGATGGTTTCCTATTTCTGTTATTTGATTTTCTCACTAGTTTTGTTGGTTGTGGATTGATTACAGTTGTGTATCATCCCGATTCACTAATTATTGTTTACTACCTACTGCTTGGTGTTGCTGTTTACTTCTTATTGTACTTTTATCTACCATATACTCAATGACTGTTAGGCACATATATTAGGGTGGTTGCCTACTAGGATTTTATCTCACACCATGTTTGGGCCATTCTTTTGGGCCCAAGCAGACTATGTTGTTGTAGGTATAGACAAGTGAAAATGCACTTCAACTTCTAGAACTTGATTGCTTGGAGTAGGAGAGCAAGGGACTAAGCATTGGCTTGTGATGCTGAGGAGCTATTTTTTTTCTTTTCAGTGTAACAGTTTTGGTACTGTGGTGTTTTTATCATTGAGACTTATTTGGATTGTTTCCTAGATTTTCATCTTACATCATTCCAAAAATACACATGTGCTCCAGTTTATTGAATTAGTCTTCCACTATTTATTATTTTTGGTTATTCACTTCTTCCTCTATTTCATGTTTATTTATTTCTGCTTTGTACTTTTCCAATGAGAGAACAGTTTCCCCACAATCAAGGAACAACTCATACCCGGGTTGGATCTGTGTGAAACACTGCATCTTAGAAAAACGGGATGAGTACTCCATGACGGAAAGAGTACCCTGCTGCAGACTCATAAACTCTCAGGCTCCATCGTCCCTCAGGGTCTCCAGGTAGAAGTAGTCATAGAAGGTGTGTCGAAACTCATCCCATGACATACTCTGCTGGTGTCCTGACTGCGAGATCTGGAGTTGGTAGCTATTGTTCAGGCCTTATGCTTCTGGAGACATTACCTTCTGGGAGATCACTTTGTGGTTTTCACCGACCAGATGAGTATCAAGTATATCTTCACTCAGCGTGATCTGAATCTGAGACAACATAGGTGGGTTGAGTACCTTCATTCTTTTGACATCGAGTTCACCTATACGCAGTGAAAGGGAAATGAATTTGCAGATGCATTGACCAGGAGAAGACAGATTCAGGTAGTTCAGGAGGCCAGCAGTGAGTGGCAGCTTATGGCTATGTACTCTGACATGCACTTGGAAGTGCACGACAGACTGGGACAGACTGTTCTATCTTCTGTAGCTGTTACCTCTACACTACTTGATCAGGTACCGGTGATGAATTTATCTGACTTAGAAGTCTTAGTCCTACAAGAGTGTGTGTTAGGAGAGGACCCTCTTCCGGGATGTATAGTGGGAGAGAATGAGATCTTGTCTTTCCAAGGACGTGTATGGGTGAAAGTAGAGATACGTGAGGAGCTGATACGAGATTTTCATTCCTCAGTTTGGGCAGTTCATCCTGGCATCACCAAGATGTATCATGACCTACACCGCCAGTACTGGTGGAATGGTATGAAGAAAGACATTAATAGTTTTGTCATGAGATGTTCTACTTGTCAGGAGGTGAAAGCCGATCATCAGTGACCAACATGACTTTTGCAGTATTTACCCAATCCCGAGTGGAAGGGGAACGATGTTGTGATGGACTTCATGACTGGGTTACAGAGGTCACCTCGAGGGAGTGATGCTTTTTTAGTTGTCATCGATAGGCTTATGATGGTTTCTCACAAATTTCTGATCAAGGAGACTTTCAATGTTGATGATATGGGACAGTTGTACATCCGAGAGATTTTACGTCTACATGGAGTTCCACACTCTATTGTTTCAGACAAGGATGTGCACATTACTTCTCATTTCTGGCAGGGACTTAAAAAGGCTTTGGGTACACTGGTACTTTTGTGTATATAATACCATCCTCAGACTGATTTCCAATCCAGGCGCACGATCCATGTGCTTGAGGATATGCTCCGAGCTTGCATTCTAGTCTTTGGCGGTTCATGGTAGAAGCATATCTCTCTGATGGAGTTCACCTGGAAAAATAGTTTTCAGGCAACCATTCAGATGGCACAATACAAGGCATTGTACGGTAGGCCATGCCGATCACCCTTATGCTAGCTGGAGGCAGGAGAGGCATCTTTGTTTGTACCTCATCATGTTTAGGAGACCTTAGAGTAGATAGAGCTGATTCGGAAGTGGATGGATATAGCACAGTCTCGACATAAGTCTTTTTCTGATCAGTGGAGACGACCTCTGGAGTTCGCGGTCAGAGATAAGGATTTCATGCGTGTCGCACCGAGGTTGGGACACAAGAGGATTCAGAGATATGGTAAACATTCACCGTAGTACATTGGGCCATTTGATGTGTTGGAGAGAGTTGGGCCAGTTGCCTGTCGGTTGCCGTTACCACAAAAGTATCGGTCCATGCATGGCGACTTCCACATCTCTCAGCTCCGACATTACTTTTCAGACCCATCACATGTATTTCAGCCTGAGGAGGTTGAGCTCGAAGCGGACACATCGTTTTAGGAGAATCCCATCCGTATTGTCGATCATAGTATGAAGGTTCTCCGTGGGCGGTCTGTTCCTTTAGTACGGGTGCTTGGGAAGCATGGGCGAGTATAGGATGAGACCTAGGAGAGGGAGGCCAATGTACGATTGCCGTGGCTGGAGTTGTTCTGGGTTTCTTCTTCTACGCCTCGCTAGGGAAATTCAGGACAAATTTCTTTAAGGGGGGTTGTTTGTAAGAACCCTAATCTTTGTTTTCAAGTATGTCTTCCTTTTTCTATATTTTTTGTGGAAAATGAAGTTTTAGGAAATTCATGAAGTAAATGTCATGTACTTTCAGAGTACACGCTGTGTAGTCTTTTCCTGTTTGAAGTCGTGTGCTGTCCGTGTCCGGGCCACACACACGATGTATAGGGGCGACGTGGAGGCCAATTTTTGTGGAGTACAGAAAGACCTAGTACAACCCACGTAATCTAAAAGTACATGCCATATACTTTATTTTTTTTCATTAATCAGAACAGGGTGACGCCCGATCACCATAAACATCTTCTTCTAGGTCTGGTTCGACCGAGTGATGTCGTACGACCGTGAAACTTCTCTGGATTCCCGATCCTCGATCTATTGGCTGAGTCGACCGTCATCGATTGCGTTGGAACCGCAACGGTGAGATCCTCTTTATTCTTGAGTTTCATTCCTTGATTCTTCCTCTTTATCATGTTATCGTGGATTGAGTGTTTTGGACGTTATCTAATATTTATGATGTTAAAGGTAGAATTAGTCATTGTGGTTCATGTATATCAATTTCCAAGGATCTAGGTAGGTCGTTTGTGCCTTACCGTTCAATGTCTTTGAGTTTTATGTGAAAATTTCACCAATAACCTTGAACGGGGTATTGCGTGATTACATTTTGTCCCTTGTTGTTTTATTTGCTTGATTGTATACTTTTGTAGAGTTAACTTAGTCTTTTTAGAGGATAATTTGTTTTAAATGGATGTTTTAACCATGCTTTAATCTGTTTACGACCTTTGGGTCTTGTTTTCCTTTGGCCGTTATGACTATTTCCATTCCTTGTGTCTGTAGGATTGAGTGTTTTCCATTAAATGGTTGTTGCCTTATAGACTGTTAGCCATGTCGCTCTAAACGTGTACTTTGGTTAGCCATGTAGCTCTATAGGTGTACATTGGCCTTATAGCATTATTATGCACTAACTGGCACGAGGCTGTAACAACCTGGTGATACAGACTATAAGGGATAGACCGAGTGAGCTTCCCAGAGAGTCATTAACATTATAGACTACCAGTGGGTAGACTGAGTGAGCTTCCTCAGTGAGTCTTAGCCATTATAGGACATAGGTGATAGACCAAGCGATCTTCACAGAGTGCATTCATATTTTATAGACTACAGGAGGGTAGACAGAGTGAGGTTCCTCATAGATTCTTACCTTGTTTGATTTCTCTTTAAGAACCTTCCCAGGCTAGAGGATGAATTGATTGAGTGAGCTTCCTTAGAAAGTTTGTGGTATACCTGAGTCTATAAGAGGAATTGACCGAGATAGATTCCTCAGAGAGTCTCTAGACCTTGGGGATAAAAGGGTTTGACCGTGTGATATTCCTTAGAGAGTCCCTGACTAACCTAGACTAGAATTCAAATTGATTGAGTGAGCTTCCCCAGATAGTCTCATAAATTCGTATGACCAAGCCAGAGGTGTTAGGCTGAGTGAACTACCCATAGGGTTGTGGTACTTCATGGTTTGGACTAGAGGGGATGGCTGCAGGTACTTCCAAGAGGGTTTCTTATTTTTTTAGGTGATTTTATTACAGTTGTTGTTAGTTATGGATTGATTACTGTTGTTTATCATCCTTCTTCAGTACTTACTATTTACTGCCTACTGCTTTTTGTTCCTGTTTAATGCTTATTGTACTTTTACCTTCCATCTACTCACTAACTGTTAGGCACAAATCTTCGGGTGGTTTCCTACTAGGATTTTATCTCACACCTTGTTTGGGCCATGCTTTTGGGCCTAAGCAGACTATATTGTCGCAGGTATAGGCAAGGGAAAGTTACCTTCGACTTCTGGAACATGATTGCTTGGAGTTGTAGAGAAAGGGACCAAGCGTTGTCTTGTGATTCTGAGGAGTTGTTTTTTCTTTTCGTTGTACTTGTTTTGGTACTGTGGCATTTTCATAATTGTGACATGTTTGGCTACATTCCAAGATTTGTATCTTGAATCATTCCATATATACATATGTATTCATGTTTATTGATTTAGCCTTCCACTGTTTATTATTGTTGGTTATTCACTGCTTTCGATATTGCATGTTTATTTATTTCCATTGTGTACTCTTACAATGAGGGCATAGTTTCCCCACTATCACACCCAAGTCCCTCGCTTCTAGTCAGCAGCCTCTGTCATTTGAGGAAATGTGCTTGAGGCCATGTGACCAACCAGGTACAGAGCGCCTTTGGGTGGCTTCTAGAACCAGGACGTTACAATAAGGAATTTATTTTGTATAATATAACCATATTGACATATTTTCCTACGAATAATGGTATTGTTTTATAAACTATCATTCCAAGGTTATAAAGGTACATGCCTTTATAATTTCATCATGACATTCATGTAGCTGAAACCAAGATTCAAAAATATTTTGAGAATAAAATGTTTATATATAATAATTTAACTATACAGGTTAAATTTTTTCTATTTAAAATGGTCCATAAACATTGTAAATTGGACCATTTGTTCATATTTTCGTGAAACTAGATTAACATGTTTTATTTAAATATATGAAAAGTCTATATAAAATGGTTTTATTATATAATTTATCATTTAAAAATTTTAAAATCACCCATATGGTTTATAATTTTCAATTTTTGAAAAATATAATTTAAAAAATTAGTGTTTTAGCCCATGAAACCAATGGTTCATGTCTCCAACATAAAATAATTGGTTGATTAGTTATAATTTAATAATCAAGATATAAAAGAAAACACTATTTAGGTTGATGTAGTCATTTTATTTAGTTATCCATATATCACAATTATCACTAGGAATGCTGTCATAATTAAATAAATATAAGAAATAATGGAATAAAACACCCAAACATGGTGTACAGATAAACAAGGAATGTGATCACAGAAACGTGGAATACAATTTTTTTGTATAATAATGAATTGGAAATCTACAATGAAACATACAATAAATGGAATACACATTTCATGGGAATATCTACATGTCTAGAATGACACATGTATCAATACATCATAGTCACACTAATAAAAAGTGTATATTACATTAAATCTATGAATCAATATCTCGTAGAATTAAAATAAAAACACAAGTTAAAATAATAATCAACTGTAACAACAAGATCATTAAATAAATTCCAATTCTTAAAAACATGGTCATTCCCTTGTGTGTAGTTTGTATGGACCTAGACTCAAGATATTTACTAAGTTTTAAACATTTGTAATCTCTTTTATACTATCCCGTAATAATAATACTAAATAGGAAAGGAAAACATTCATTCCATTTATTGTATCCTAACATAGAAAACACCTAAACAGTGCCCTATGTCAGTTGGCCACTCGGCCTCAAGAATGATTCTTTGTACACTAGAGGCTACCGACTACCTATAAGGGTTTAAAGGTGAACTAATGGGTATACTATAACCACTATATTATTAATAAATACAATAAAAATATAAGTAAATGAAGGAAGTAGAATATAATAAAAAATGTATATGAATATTAAATAAATAAATGATAAATGCATGAACATGATACAAAGAGAATATAGATCGGTATATACTATACATATAATGTTTGACAACAATTGTAAATACATAAAGGATAGAGTAGTTCTATCCAATAGAATCTAGAGATATAAATTTTCCATATGCTCTTGTACTATATCCTAACTCAAAAGGGTAATAGAAAGGCAACACAATCCAAGAACTTGTTCATGAAATCACAATATTTGGTTGGGTACCCTAGTGTAATGGAAGCCCAAACAGGGTTTGAGATATACAATTTAGTCCACCACCATTTCTTTTTAATGAATAATCTATTCCACTAATATAATATAATGTATTGTACATGTATATCAAAATTTATGAAATTATCTAACATTAAATGTAAACAACATTGGACCATGTTCCTTAAAGACACATGGTCAAATATACATGTATCGACCAATATCTGGATATCTATGAATGGAAGGCAACCTAGAATGATATAATATGGGTATATAGTGGTGTTGTATCATAAACTTGAGAATAGACACATGATCCTATCAATAAGGAACGAAACAAATATGGACTGACCCCAAATATGACATTCATCTTGGAAGACACATCATTTTATTTAATAGATTTTCATTTCTAGAATATTTTATAATGAATCTATATAATTTTAATAAGAGGAAACATGGTACCATATAAGTAGAATAATATGATGAACCGGATTACCTCTCTAAGTGAACAAAATATATCCAACACCGTAAGAGTCCATACAATGATACCCAAAAAGGAATATCAAGTATCAGTCTCGACACAATTTAAAGAAAGACCCTCTGAGATCATCCCATTTATTCCATAAAGGGGACCACATATCACCCATCGATGGTGTAACCATATTTCCCACCAATCCCATCCATGGTATCTCCCCTAGGGGACATCTATCTCTCATGTGTAAGTATATAATCCACCTAGTGAGTCCATCCAATGCACCCTATAATGAATTTAAATATTACTACTAGTATAAATATAGTCATTCCCATTTATAATTATAAATCCTGATGAGCCTTTCCAATTCATCCTATTGTATAGACTATTTTATTTCCCTTATCATAAATTGACAGGAACAATATAATTAGCTCTAAATAATTCCATACCCACAATAATTATTATCATTTTTATAAATTCAATTAACTCACAAAATTAAAAATATTTAAAAAATACAGGGATCATGAATACATGACCTATCATTTACCATATGAAATTCTCATTTAATTTAATTAATTACATGTAAATTCAAACAACGTAATTAAATAATAAAAACTCATTATAAATAATATAGCTCTCAAGACATTAAAGAGGTTAACACTAATAGGTGTAGATAATGTTGAGAAAAACACCTAAAAAATTGATTCATGGGTAGCTATAGGCCGGTTACACATAAGAATAAACATTAAATAAATTAATTAAAAATTATGAAGGTGATGTCAGGAAGTCTGGCACATGGAAGACTGCCAATAATATATAAATTATGGGAATTTATGAGAAAATTACATAGACCACCTAACTCATGTATATGATGATCAAATCATCCATTAATAGCCTTTAATTTGAGCCAATAATAGGGAAATTAGAAAATTTAGCAAAATCCCAGAAAATAGGAAAAAATAGATTTACTAAGAATAACATCATTGATAGCATACTAAATGGAGAATGTAAATAAATGGTCAAAGTTATTACATAGAGGAATCCAATTAGTCTAACGGTGAGTGAAATAGACTTTGGATGAGGAAGGGGAATCATAGACTAGATGAGGAGGAAAAATAATCTCTCACATAGTCCCCCCACTATTCATAAAAGAGAAAGAATGGAGGGAGAGATGTTTGAAAAGAATTAGGGGAAAAGATAATTTCCTTATTTTTAATGAGTTGCATAGTATTGTCAAACATTTTCCAAATATGTGTCCTCATCATCATAGTATCCACACCCAACATAGTTAGGTTTCATAGTTTTACCTAACTAGGTTCAAACCATGCGTAGATACTTTTTTGTCACAATAAGGGTGCAGTCTATGTGTACAGTTTGGAAAACCATGTGCAGCCTATGTGAAACCTATATAATTAAAAGAATAAAATTAAAATAGCCATGCACATCATATTATACTGTAAAATCAAATAATCTGACTCCTCTTTCTATACAATACAAGTCCAAACAATTTTTCTAAGGGCCACAAGTTTTCATAAAAACTATGCACCCTTACTAGATGTTTTTGAGTGTGATTTTCTTGGTCCTGATGCTCTCAAAAATAAATTTAACACACATGAAAACTCTCATTTCATAAACCCCATTTAATCATATCAAATTTAAGTTCTCCAATTCTCATATTTATATTCTAATTCATGTTCTAATATCCAAGTCATCCACTAAAGTAGAAAATATCAAATTCACATGACATTTTTATTTTGTTTAAATCATGGGATATCAAAATATATTACCCCTAATTTATAATTTTTATTTCATTTATTTCACATATTTTCACTAAAACTACCCATATTACACTTCATGTAAAAATTAATTGAATAACGAATATCATCGCTTCTCGGGGTAGTATTTTAAAATACATGTGGGCGACATTATTATATTCCTAGAAAATAGAAAGTATGGTGTATGTGATATTATTATTACATAAGTATAATTATTTTTTAAATATAATATTAATATTTTAAATACATAATTGTATCTTTCCATGAGAGGTCGTGATGGATAAAAATCAATATCGATTCATGAGGTAGTATTCTATTATACACACAATCGACAATTTAATTATGAATTTGATGGAATAGGAGATGGATAAATATTATGAAATAAACATAATAAAATCTCAATATATGTTAAATAATGGTTTTATGATATTTAAATAAATTTAAAATTATTGAAGTGGGTAAGATAATAATTATAAAGAAATACTTTAGTGATGAAAAATATTTTATTCTAGAACAAACCCATTTGGATATCATATTAAGGACCATAGGGTTGATCGTTTGGGATAACCAGTAGCTCTAGAATGTTTTTATATATTTATGAGATGTATTATTTATTTGTTTTGTTCAATAAAATTTGATTAATATGTGTCAATAAGTAGTGGGAGGAGGATTCCTTTTATAATGGGGGAGGATTGATTTATTTTTAAATACCAAAAACTATTCGATAATAGGAATTCAATCTGACCCCAATTACCTAAAAATGATAAATAATGTAGAGAATGTATGATATTGTCTTTAAAAACCTACAACACTCAAGAAAATATATTACTAAAGTTATTGTTCCCTATCATATATGATTCCTTACTTTTAACAATTTAGTTTTCACATTATTAACTAGCCTTTTATCTAATCAATTTATATTTTAAGACTAGAAAATATGAACCTTACTAGATAATTTATACCCAGTGGTTTTAAATATGATTTTAAATTATTAATAATTAAACACTATGTTTGTTTAATATTAACTGAAACACACGAATCATGAAAAACCTTATTTTACCCATTATAGTGGTAATGAAAATTTTACTATTTTGGAGTCTGTATAATTATTATAATAGAAACATTTTCCCACGAATGGACTATAGTTGAATATTTTAAACATATAAATATAAATCAGAAATAAATAAACTTTTTATTTATACTATATTATTTAATATAATATTATTTATTATAAAATGAAATTATTGTAAATTTTGATAGTATTCATTTAATTTGACTTTAAAAACATCAAGAAGATGGTAGAATTATAATATGTAATATCTAAATCATTTATGTAATTTAATATTTATATAGATAATTCATGGAATAAAATTATTAATTAAATTTATATTACTTTAAATATGTTATGTGTCATTTATTTCAATTTTATATTAATTAAATAATTACTCCATTGTTGTTTCTGAGGAATTTATTGTATTAAGTAATTAAAAAAATATAACTAATTTAATTGCATGAAATTATTTTAATTTTGATAAAAATTGAATTTTATATTCATTAAAATTAGTTTTTTTTCCTTATTCAAACACATAATTGAAATTCTAAACAAAAGGGTGACGTTTTGTCTATTTCGTTCTAAAATTATTATATTGGTTAATTTCATTAAAACATTCCCAAAAGAAAATATAAATATATCCTATGATAATAAGGGTATAAGTAATTCATTATAATATTAATTGGACAATGTTTTAGGTAATTTTAACCCTTATCTCTTTAATTTAACCCCTTAGTGAACATGATTTAAACTTACCCCCTATATTTAATTTTTACTTTTTTTACTATTCATTATTCCCAAAAATTAATTTTAGATCATTATATAATGTTAATCTCGATGATTCGAAATATTGTATAAATTTTTTCAAATTCCATTTAAATAATTGCAAAATGATTATATGAAATTAAACTCCCAGACGTAATGAAAAAGTGGTTTCTCAAAAGAGATAACTTTCTAAAGATTAAAAAGTTATTATAACAAAATATGATATGAAATTTATTATAATTAAATGTGATGGATTAATAATAATATAATTTAGCTAATTTTACTTTTTGATTGATTTTAAAATAAAATGGAACCTTGTAAATTCTTTACACGAATTGTTAGCTTTCAAAAAAAATCTGCATTTTCACTATCCATGAAAAAATTAACATTTTCAAAAAAATCCAAAAAATAACCCTAAGACAGTTTATACATTATGATTCCATAATTTAAGGTCATTTTTAAAAATAAATTTTCGTAAAGGGTCAACAATTAATTTTATTATTTGATTAGAATAAAAAATACACATCACTTTTTTGAGAATGAAATTTTTTTCAATTCATAGAAAGACATTACTAAACATTATGTAATTTTTTATCAATATGATTTCAATATATAAAAAATTATACTTAATTTTAAAAATATTATAATTATTATACATGCCACCATGTTTAATTAATTTGAAATAATGGTCACACTAAAATAACAATATTAATATTTTTCCATTGTTTGTAAAATCTCGATGTTGCATGTAACAAAAGATATTGATAAAATTTCAATTATTTGTAAATAATATTTCATAAATTATCAATATGTTAAATTATACACCCCAAAATAAATTTTGTCATTTTAAATTTAACATTATATCACCAATCATGTGTTTGAATTCTGAAAATACCTTCTTATAAAATCCACATCATAAAATGGTAAATAAAAATTCCACTTGAAAAGAGGGAAAAAATTACCACAGTCATCACATAAAAAATTTCCCAAACTTGTTAACACAATATAGACATGAAAATATGGATTTGGAAGTGAAAAATAACAATCAAATAGAAATATGGTGATAGAGAACTTTTCAAGTGAAATTTATTGGCCACAAATTCATCAATCTATGATGAGTAGAAAAGCTATTAATTTAATATAAATGAATGTAATAAGACAAAAATTTTGTCTGAAGAAAATTATTCTTTACTTTTTAAGATTATATAGTTTTTGGATAGAGGGGAAAAATATATTTTATTTATTTTCATTTCAAAAACATAATCTTACCCATTGGTTGTTCTCTGATCAATTTCCAGTTTATCTCTCCTTCCATGAAGCGAAGATGATTTTATTCATTCTTGAGGAACTTAAAGATCATAAAATCCATAAAATAATAACAAATCATTACTTCTATCTATAGTTATCATCCATACTATAATTATTAGCACATGTTATCAAATATTCCCAAATCATCATCTAATGAAATAATTCATTAGTAACTAAAACCTAATCCAAATCACAACTAAAACTATTATACAAGTAGTAATCATTAATACCCTTCCAAAATTTATAAATTTATAAGGATGGTATCCAAATTTCAACTTAACATAATCTACCAAATATCATAAAGTAGTTTTCAATTATCACAAACCAAATGTTTGAATACCTTCATCATTTATTATCTTGAGGCATTTTAATTACCAAAATTACCCTAAAATCTTAATGAAGACATAAATTATTCCCCATTCTATAAATAAAAACACATATTATTGAATATATTTCATAAATGCGAAAATGTTATAAACTCCAAAAATGACAATATAAAACAATTCACCATCAAATTATTAATCAATTCCATGGTAATCAATACAATATAATTTATGTTATCCATATGAATAATATATTTACCTAAAATCATTATCTCAACAAAAAGATCATTTTAAGGGTTATCTTTATCTTAATCATATATTTTTCCATAAAATATCACATTTACGATAAATAAAATTTCTATGTCATCTATCCCATTCAAAATATTTTTTCACATATCTAATGAAACATTTTTAAATAAAATTATGCATATATTTCAAAATTATTGAATTCTTATACATAATGACTTCAATAAAACAACGTCTTTCTAATACCATTAACTATTATTCATCATCTAATTTATTAACAACTCATTCCTTTAATATTTCATATATAGTCTCTTCATCATAAAAAAACATATACATGTACCACTTTGTTGATCCTCTTCATAGATTTCTCACTAGGAAATATTGGTGTGTAATTCCCATACCTTCCACATATAAAACATTCAACAATTGATGATGAATTATGAAAACCATTATTCTAATCCATTATGATAACTAAAATTCTCAATTTATATGAAAAATTAAGTTTTTTATTCCCTTCTTCTACAAACATAAAACAAATTATCATTCCTTTTAAACATTACTCTGAGGAATGTTTCCAAATTTATCAATATAAAAGATAGTTAGTCTTATTTTCACTCTAGTAGACACCAACAAGACTCTAAAAAAACTCTATCCTTATCTTATTTTTTGGGAATGAGAGTTGGTTATGGTGAAAGTTATTAATCATATATTGTGGTGACTGATTAGGAATAATCATAATATCCATCACCCCAGTCAACAATAAATTTTATTTCTCATTAAGACATTATATATCACATTCATAATCAACCCAATTTCTTTTAGTTTCCTCCACTGTCTAAAACCAAAAATCATAGTGTGAACAATAATATTCGTAGTGTAAAAACACATAATCATGAAAAATTATTTATAGGATGTCTAAATCAAAAATCCTTATTTAATATCAAATTCACATTAGGGTTATACTAGGGAATTCATATTTATCATATATTAAATTCATTCAAGATGGTTTGTAATTATTTTGTGAATTGAAAAATAATATCCCTAGAGAGTGCCAAACCAGGTGTGCAGTATGGACCAGTATATTGCATCAAGTGAAGAATGAGTCCATCTCGATGAACCATTTTTTAGAGTTATCACCCACAGGTTCATATGAGCTAGATACACATCCACTTTTATTATATTTTTCAGTGATTTAAATTATTGTAAAACACTTTATTTATACTTCAAAAAGATTCTAAGATATTATCCTATACCTAGAATTATTCTTAGACTTATACTTAGAGATATACCTAGACATATCACTACAAACATCATTATGATTTTACCCAAGTACCTCACTAATATTTTCCAATATTAGTTTGAAAAGTTTTACTAATATTTTATCAGATACAAATTCTAACGAGATTTTATTTTCATATATAAATATCAAATATTTTTGGATGAATATATAATAAATTTTAAAATAAATTCCTAAAGACCATAATGGTTTGGTATCATTTGAGACATGGTAAAAAATAATAATTTTTTAATTAATGATATTAAATATATCCTATAAATAAACCCCCCTATTCGACTCTTCATTTACATAAACTTCATAATCACTATTCAAAATAGGGGGAAAGAAACATAAGAAAGGGTGAGATATGATTCTTAGTAAAGGTAAACATTAGATATATGAGTTTATAGTCACCTGAATGAATAATATAGGTATAAGGGAATGTGATCATGGAAAAAGATACAATTTTCATACCCAACATGTCATAGATCATAACCATGAGTCTAGGATTAAATCATTATCATTCCAAAAGACACGATTCATAAGAGTTTGAAATCAAAATAATTAATGAATTGTAAGATATAGTCCTAAAAATTTAATAAATATGTAGTTGTAGAAACCATTTCATTTGTCTATGTTAACTATTAAATCCATAAAATATATTGGATCATTACCCATCACCTATTTACCATTTTTAATTAATCCCATCTACTTTTTTACCATTTTGGATTAAGACAATTATTCTGTTTCCCATTGTATATCTAGCCCATAGACATATATCCCATTTCTGCATCATGAGATAATTGGAGGGAAATATTTTTACCACCCATAAAATAATTAAAACCATACAAATATGTTCATTAATATCATAAAACATTCATCATATTAGAAACCATAAAAAGAAATATCTTTATTAAAAATTTCATCATAGAATATACGGTGGAAAAGAAATGTGTTTCTTAAGAATAATGTAATCATAAACACAAACAATAAAAAGAAGTATGATTATGGAATAATTATATCATAGACCCAATAAACATTATGTGACAAGAAATGATTTCATTTAATATTTAAAATTATTTTGAATGAAAATGAAGTTCAAGAATTTCTTGTGGAAAATAAAATATCTTTGAAAATCTCCTTTAAGAAATTATAAATTTTTAAAATAATGAGGAAATATTTTTTTTGGAGATGATTTTAAAAAATTATAAATTAATACTCTAATAAAATAATTTTCATTATGGTAGTAAATTATGTTAATTCCATATATATTAATATAATGTATCCGTTCACATTTTCAGTTAAACCCTAACGGGCTTTGTTTGGAAAATAACATGAATATTGATTTGAAAGAAAATTTTAAAAATTAAAACAAGAGTAATTATTTATTTAATAACTCTTTTAGGAATGAAAATATATTTTTTATTTTTTCTAAAAGATGAATGTTGAAGAAAAATTGTTTTCGACTAATGTGGGAAATAATTATTTTTTTAAAAACATACCTTTTTTTCTCTTTATTCCTAGAAGATAGTAAAATGTAGGAAAACCATATAGTATCTAAAAATTAATAGATTTTAATAAAAAACATGAGTTTATTGCTAAGTATATCATAATATTTAATCATTGGAATCTTAATCATAAACAATCACAATAAAAAATGAGATTGTAATGCAAACCATTATCACTTTGGTATCAATTGAATCGTATGTCTCATTATAAATAAATGTCAAATAAAAAATTAATTATCACGAAAATAACAATATTTATCATGTAATATGGTAATGGGGGATTATATAAACCTCATAAAATAAGGTAGGTTCATATCATAACATACACCCCAACGAAGCCTACTTGAGACCGAAATCCCATACCTTATGTATTGAATTCCTTCTTACACATTCATAAGTACTATATAATAAATATAAATTTAAAATAAATATATTATATAACCATAAGAATATATATAAAACAATATATTATTTACTTATAACCATTTATTACTCATTTATTAAAAATTCCTTATTAAACTCATTTTCAAGGAATAATACCTTTGTAATTCATGTATGTTTTGTTTTGGTGTTATCATTCATTTTTAAATTGATCATCAATCCATAATCTCCAGAATTTTCACCATAATATAAAAATAATACATATATATATATTAAGTATAAATTTATTTAGAGTACTCTATAAATTTTTGGGATAGAAAATGAAATACATTTTTCATGGAGATAGTGGGTCGTTTGTACATATGAACATAGTTTACAATTTCACAATGGTTGAAATGAAAGAATGTAAAATAATATATTAACCTTAAAAATTCATTTTTATTTCATATTTATATATTTAACTGATTAATCCCAAACCGATCCTTATAACTTTTCATGTATTGTGTAAGGAGATAATGAATCTCATCGCTTTATGAGGTGATAGTCCGCCGTACACATGAGCGATGTTATTGTATTTCCATATAATAGAAAGTATGAAGTTATACATGATATTATAAACCATGAAGTATAATTATGTCATAAATATCATTAAAATATGTTATATCTATCATTATATCTTTTTATGCTAGGTGTTAATGGAAAAAACTATATCAGTACATGAGGATATTGTCTACCGTACACATGATCAATTGTTTCATTTTCCATTTGATAAATGAGGAGACTGATATATGATATAAAATAAAAATAATAAAATATTATTATATTTTATATATTTTTTTATATTATAATCAATAGAACATGAATTAATATGGTAATAGAATAAATAAAAATAATGAGTTTAGTGAAGCAATTACCTTGGCTTAGAACAACCGCCTTTATATATCATATTAATGAACCTTGGGTTTGAATTTTGGTATAAAAAGTATCTATAGATCATGTATAACTATTTTGGTGAGGGATTTAGTACTTTATTCCTAATCTAATAAGATTAAGATTTGTAAAGAAGAGAGTGTAGGATGTGGCCTTTTATAGTTGGGGAGGGGTAAAAATTTTTTAAATACCCAAATCTATTAAATAATGAGAAGTAAATATCATCCAAAGACCCCACAATATATATATAATTTCATATAGGGTTGATATGGGTGAGACACACATCCAAAATAGAATATAACATGTTTAAAAGTTGTTTTTCATTAACTTATATGTTTCTTTAGTTTTCCCATTTTTTGTTTTTAATATGGTAGAAAACATTTTATTTAAGAAATTTATCATATAAGGCTAGAAAAAATGAGATTTATTAGATAATTTTTTATCACTAGATAGAAATTAAATTTATTGAAAGTTCAAAAAACTTGAAAAATGACATTTTAATCATTTCCATGGTAAAAATATTTTAAATAGTTATAGATTGATATAATTATTTGAGAAAACCCATTGGTCCATCAATGAAATATGGTAAATGTTTTAATATATAAAACAAAAAAATGATAGAGGATAGAGTTTATTGGAATTTTAATTTATATAATAAAATAAGATTTATTATAAAATGACATTATTTTCCATTTTGAATATATTCATTTAAATTAAATTTAAAACCATCGTGACCAAGGTGGGATTCAAATATATCAATTTTATCACCTTTATATATTTTAATATTTTTCTAAAAAGTTATAGAATAAAATAAATAACTAAATATATATTACATATAATATTTGTAGTATCATTTATTTTCTTTTTTTATTAACGAAATAATTATTATGTTGGTCTTCCTGAAGTATTAAATGTAATTATATAATTACTAAAAATTAAATATTAATAAATCTTATGAATTTAATTTCATTATACTCAAAATTAGTATGAATATCCATTCAAAACGTACCTTTTTCCCAATGTGAACACATAATTTAAATTTAAAAAGAACGAGGGTGAAATTTTGTATTTTTTAATTACAAAAATTATTGTATCAATCAATTTAATAGAAAGATATCCACCAAGAACATATAAATATATCCTCTAGTGGTAAGGGTCTAAATAAACCCATCCAATTGTAATTAGATAAGTTTTAGGTCATTTTAACCTTTATATTACTAGTTTAACCCCCCCCAGTGAACCAGTTTTAACCTTAACCACAATAATTATTATTGTTTTGTTTTTTACTATTATTTTTGGGATAAAATATAACTTATATTATTATATATTATTAATTAATATTATTAAAAATATGAAATCCATACTTAAAAATTCAAATTATAGAATTGGAATAACTTAATAAGAATCTAAACCTACAGACTTGAAGGAAAACCAATTTTCCAAGGAGAGCATTTACAATAGATTAAAAGGCTTTTATTAAAAAATTACATTTGATATTGATTCCCATTACATATATTGAATAATTATAATTAAATTGGAATAATTTTACCATTTAAATGATTTTTTGGAAATATTTATTCTCATAAAATTTTTAAACAAATAATTATTTTTTAAAGGAAAACCAATATTTTTCAATATTCATCAAAAAATTAATATTTAAAAAAATAGAAAAATTAAATCTTTGATAATTTTTACATGATGATTCAAATAATGAATTTTTTTTTCAAATACATTTATAAATATGTTAAATATTTAATATTACTATTAAAAACAATAAAAATATAATATTTTGAAAAATATATTTTTTGTGCATATAATGTATTTACTCAAAATAGAGTACTTTTTTTATAAAAATGATTTATTTATATTAAAATATTGTACTAAATATTTATAATTTAATTTTTACTATTCATTACATCAATTTTAATGAATATATTGTAATGGTTATGTTTAAATAATTAAATTAATAGTTTTTTATGGCCTATTAAAATTTTATGCTACGTGTAATACATAAAATAGAATAAATTACTTTCCTTTTAAAATATATTTCATAAAATCTAATGCTCATGCAAAAAAACTTCTATATAATTGATATTTTTGGGGGCATAACTTATCTCATAACACTTCCACTGAACCCCGGTCATGTCCAGAATGTGTTTTATGTATCTCCCCTGAATGAGTATGTACTAAATCCTTCATATGTATTGAACTCAAATACTGGACTACTGGATCATGATATTTCATATATAAAAAAACTAGTATAATTTATGGATAGTAAAGATAAATTTTACTTGGAGGAATCAATAATTTGAAGAAGCTGTTTAGTTACCCTTGGATGTGATTAAATAGAGATATAAACAATTGTTTTTTATGATTTTGATGGAATATTATGGATGAAATTAATTTTAATGGTGGTAGAATGAAACACCCGATGATTTTTATGAAAAATATCACTTCAAATAAATTTAATTTCCTCAATGGATTGTGATACATGAAACCCCGAGTTTAAACAAACGATAGTACAATATACCATTACAACATAGCACTTAAATTTGATTAATAAATAGGAATATAATATTTAAAAAAAATTTCTTTAAAGATTTTTAGATAATTCCAATGTGTTGATTAATAAGTATTCAATTTTTATGTAAAGTGATTATAAACTAAAAAACGGATTATTTTACTTTTATAAGAATATAATACTTTTAAATTTTATAAATTTTAGAAAATATATTTAAAATAATGAATTATTTTTGTAAAACTTATTTCTTTAAATATCTTAATATGATGATTTTCAAATTTTCTGAAAATATTTTTTTGATGAATAGTGAAAAATACTAATTTTCATGAAATCAAAATTCTGATTCAAGAATTAAAAAAAGCCTCATTTTGTTTTCAAATTATTTTAAAATTAATAACAGTTAATTTATATTATAAAAATTTAATTTATTTCATTATAATTAATTTGATGTTGGATTTTTTTATAAATAATTTTATACCTAAGAAAATGATTTTTTCTGGATAACCTTTTTTCATCAGGTTTGGGTGGATTAATTTTAAATTTAATTCTATTACTTTTATGAATTTAATTTGTTAAATGAGATACTATATTTATAAACAACATGAAAAAAAATCAATTAGGCCATGATATTTTTTGGTCAAAATAAATATTAAAAACATTTATTAATTGTTTAACACGGTTAAAGTTAAAAAAAATTACCAATGGATAAAACAAGAGATAAGGGATAGTTTAACTATTAAAAATATCTAAATCATAATTTGTGAACATTTTTAGAACTAATTATATCCCCAATTTTAACCACTATACATTTAAAATCATTTCAATTTAGTATGACATTATTATATTTTAGTGTGCTACAAAATTCCAAGTATGTCATCTCCCCCACCTAAATAAGGAAATCCCACCTTTCCATTTTTTACACCACTTTTTTCCACATAGATAAACCAAAACCTACCTAATTATATTATAAAATTCAATATCCTTGATTTATAGGTTCAAATTTATTTAAAATACCATTCAATGGGTTTTAAGAAGAGATCCAAAGGATGCCTATAGAAGAAGAGGTAATTGTCCTTCAAAAAATCGTTCAATTTATAACATCTTATACCAATCATTAATTGATGGTATCCATCATAAAATAATTAATTTACAATTCAAAATGAACTAAAATGATAATATTATTATTTAAAAACCTTATTAATCATCATATCTATCAGATGGGAAGTTAAAGTGTCACCCAAGCATATGTGTGGACTACCACCTCACCATAGTAAGACAATTAATTTTTCATATCAATATTTAATGGATCATTATAATAATGTGTTTAAACATTATATATGATATTTAAAAAATAATTATTTGTCTATAATTTTAATATCATATGTTACTTCTTACCTTCAAAACCATTTGAAATAGATAATGTCACTCATACGTACATGTGGAGTACCTCCTCAATGAAGTTATGTGATTAATTTATCAATTATTCTACACAGGGATGGTTATGAGGTAATTTTTATGGAATATATATAATATATATGATATAATGAATATATGAGATTTCTACGTGAACCCTGTCATTCATTTTTCTATTTTTTCCCATTTAGGAATTACAATAAATAAATCTATATATATATAATGAATATATGAGATATTTATATCATTATTAGAAATAAAGTGGTTATTTTACCATTATCAATGTAAATTTACTAGAGATACAAATTGAATCATAATGAAAGAAAAAATAGACTACACCTAAAATAATGATTTTAACAATATATTATTAATAAATAGGTCTGCAAAGGTTATCAGTGAATAAATTAATAAATGATAAGTATTTTAATTATTATTATATAAAATTATAATATATTTAGGTTTAATATACAAAATTTCGTAAATTGTTTGATGAAATATGAACATGATGTTTGGTAATTTCATTTAACTTTTATTTCTATGAGATAGATTCCATATTCAACTATTATTTATATTAGGTAGGGTATACACTTACCATTAACATATTTTATGAGTAATTTCATGGATATATTGTGGGTATAAATATCAATTTATGGTTCTCTAATTCATTGTTTTTTATTCATATTTTTCTATGGTTCTAAGGTATTTGTATTATAATCTCATTGTTTTTTAGGATTGTTTTGGATTAAGTTTATGATGATAAACTTTTATGACCCTCCATTCATGAAATTATTTATTCTAATCTAGTTATTTATATAGATTATTATTCTTCCTTTTATTTTACTCTCCGTACATATTATGTAGATGCAAAGACTAATTTTAATGAAATATGACATTATTTCCCTTTTGAATCAGAAATAACTTTTAATCCATGTACATGTATTCTAAAAATGATTCAAAGAATGCTTTTATAAAACCACATTGATTTTTTAATGTAATTTTTATTAATTTTTTAATTATTAAATTTATGTTTAAATGGAATCTTCTTATCTTTTTCAAAATGATAAACACTTTACTTTTTACTAGAAATGTGAAAGGAATATTTTCATAGTGTGCAAAAAAACATATTTTCCCGTAATCCGAAATTATCAAATCATTGATTCTTATTTTATAATATTATATTGTTACTTTTTTAAGAAATCATTTTCTTTATTTTTTTTGGAAAATGTTATATTTTAATGAATTGATTTCAAAATTAATCTCTTATTTTCCTCATGAAACATATGATCTTTTATATGAATTTTTATAATGTAACCTCTTATGATGTTAATTGTGATTTACAGGGTATATGATCCATTAATGTAACCCTAATTTTTTTATGGTTTACTAATATGATGATGAAATGTTTATGAATCCCATTTATTTTCCATTTGATATTTTATAATGAAATGATGAAATTTTTTGGAAGTAATTTATTTTAAACGGTTTATGATATTTGATGAATTATTTATGATATTTTGGAGAATATATGAATAGATTAACAATAGTTAATGGGTGGTCTTAGAATAATATAACACTCCATTTAAGTGGGTAATTATGGATATCTCAAGAGATAATGAGGGCTGATATCGTGAGTGACCCCTATTTAGTAAGGTATTATATCCACTATGATTTTCTTGGTAGGGAACCATGACTAAGGACATAATGGAACTGGGAGTGAACCCAATCTACTATGATAGTTTATAATGTGATTATTGACAGTAGATTTTATTTTATGAGATTATTTTTGTGACCAAAACATATATCTTATGCTAATTTTTTTTATTAGATAATGTTCTTTTCTTTCTTTATGATTCATGTCTCATGAAATGTAATGATTTATGAAATAACATAATATTATGAAATATGATATGTTGGGTATATTTTTCAGACGGTAAACACATGTTCTCATACCCTTATAGTCATGTTATGAATATTATATTAATGTTGGCTCTATTTTTTATCATTATTGAGAATATGATCCCACCATTTTTTATGTTTTCTTTTCCCTTGGACACAAATACTGGTTTTTATTTTGATATATCTAAGAAGGGTTCCAGTTATGAATAACATAATGGGAGATTATGATGATCTCTCATGAATGTGTTGTTTATATATCCAGGTCTATAAAGGAACTAATCCTGTATTATTTTTCATGGATCATAATGTAATTTAATTAATATTCATATAATAATATTTAATACCAATCCATGAAAATTTAGTTTCACATTAGAGATGGTTATTTCTGGGTGGTTTGTGATGTGTTATTAGAGCATTAATCATTATCTAAGTAGAATGGTTGGCCATCAATGGTTTTTATGGGTTGTATCATGGTAGGTATTCATAGTTATTCATTCTTCAGTGAAGAGTAGTTCTGGTGTCATTGAATCATTTGTCATTCTTCATTGATTTTGTATATTAGTAGATTCCCCGTGGTTTTCTTCTATAATGATCAGTGGTTTTCTCTATATATCAACATGATATTATTTTATGGCCTATTTTGGTGTATGTTTCATGGTTTTCACCATGATTTATGTTTTTAATTGGTCCATAACTATTGTTTTATGTATTTTGTTTCATAATTTGAATGAGTTATAGTGAATTTATCTCATGGATGTGTTTGAGGGTATTTTCAATATTTTTCATATTCTTGGTGGGATTTTTGATTCTGGTTTTTCATTGATTGGTCGTTTCTTTAATGATTGTGCATGGGTTGAGTTTCATGATATTCTAGTGATGAGATGAGGTAGGAACTAATAATAGGATAGATTTTATGAATTGGTTTCATTCTTAATGTAGCTTCATTTCCATCTCACCAATATATTCTTATTTTATTTGATATTTGAATATTGGGTATTTAAACTTTTAATTTTTGGTCATGGCCTATTTTAAGATTAATGTTGTATTTGGAACAAATTTGTGAGGTTAAAAAATAAATTAATGGTGGACTAACTATTTTTTTAATGATAATATTCAATCACGATATTGAAGAGGTCTCCCTTCAATCATTTTAAAGAGGCTAGTAAGGGAAAGTGAATGATGATAATATAATCATTAATTTTTTTAAGAGTGAAAATTAAAAGGGAACTAGAAAATATCAATATAATTATATTATTGGAATCATAATAAACAATGAATATTTCCATTAAAAAATATTTGAAAACATTTGAAATAGCTAACCCCCAATGAATATGGGAATTTTTAATATAAAGCACTATTGTTGGACACCAGTGAATTAATTTGAGGGATCCCACCATTCCTCCAATTTCTAACTCACATCGCTGACCAAAATTTATATTTGTAATTCTACTGCAACCTCCCATAGAAAGTAATAATGGAAAATGGGAATGGATATATAGAAACCATAAATATATAAAACCAACAAAGAAATGGGAGGTTCGTAGTATTTTTAAAAATACCAAATGCCTAAAAATCCACACACTTTATCCATCTTCTAAAATTTTATTCCCCCTATATTTATATTTATTTATCATATTAAAATAAACAACCCAACTAATATTGATACATAAATGGTAAGTCCTAGGGAAATAATATTCTATGCAATATATCACCTGCACGAATTCCTTTTTCAAAAATAGAGGAAAAATTCTTATTTAAATAAGTCCTGATATATATCATCACATTTAAAGGATCAAATACTTATTTAAATATCAAAATGTCATCCAAGTAGAAGGACCCTATTTCAAATTTCAAATATAAATAACATTAACATTTTTTTACCATAAATGAAATATTTAATCACAAAATATGATCATAGAATAAAATTATTTAGAACATGCCTATAAAATTTATACAAAAAGATATAAATCCATACTAAAAGAATTATAAAATTTAATTTAAATAGTATTTCTTCTACACTAAGGAATTTTTTTTGTAATGTTAATTAATTTTACATTTATATACATCTATAAGAAGTACCTGTATATGGGTAACTCAATTTAACTTAATGTAACTATTGGATTTCCATTACAAATAGTAGGGTATTCCATTTTATTGTAACCAATATTTACTCAAATTATTTTATATGTAAAGGTTAGTGAAAAATTCGTTTACATGAAATAATCTTATATAATGGAAAGCAAGATTACATTTATATAGGAAAAAATCATGTTTAAAGGTAATTAATAAGTCTTTTATATAAGTACATGGATTAAGATGAAGATAAATTTCAAACTCAGGGAATTACATAAAAGTCACTAAGGTCCCATGTGAGTATAACTCGAAAATAAATATAGAATTATAAGGGTAATAAAGACCACATGTTTGTGTAACTACTAATTATAAGGGCTGTGTAAGGGTTATATCCACACCCAAGGGATCCATGTAATGGTTTTCAAAAATGATAATATAACTTTTAAATAAAATGAGGGATATATGTAATGGTAAAAAGAAAGGAAAAAAATATTAAATATCTAAATGAATATCCTTAAATAATAGACTTCCACGATTTTATGACGTTCAAGTTAAATCCCAAAATTGTAGAATTAATTTAAAATCATATAAATTTAATTTAATCATTCTTGTAACTCTATAAATACAAAAACACCCCCATATGTACACAAAACGAAACTATTTATAAAGAATATTGTTTGATAAAATTAAATCCCTTATAATAAATATCTTGTAACGAAATCCCATAATAATTGATAGTTATTAAAATAATGTTCACACATTTTAATATTCAACAAGATGATATCAGGACATAATATATAATAAGAATTAAATATACTAGGTGTTTCATAGATGTTCACTTCTGGGAGGGTGTGTATTGATCCTTATACTCAATATCATTTTAATATTCTATCATGAATTTTGTATAAATATACCTGATGAAAAACTAAAAATATAATCTTCCTGAAAATTAGCATGTGTTACGTGTGCCATAATGGGTATGATCTTACCGTACAGTTCAAGATATGATTTATCTCATTAGGGTTATATAAAAAGATATATATATCCCTATTATTTTAGTAAATGTTTCAAACTAAAATAATTAGACTTAGTGATCATAGACATGTTAATCGTGGTAATTCAATGAAAGACTGATAAAAAAATGTTTTAATGAGAATACATATATGTATACGACCTAATGAGACATCAAATGATAAATTTATTATTTTAAATTGTCATTTTTTATAAGAAGGTTATGATTTCTTAGAACTTTCTGTCTCTATATAGAGTCTATAATGTGTTCTAAGATACTGCACATGATTTATGGGTTAGACATGTTAATTCTAATAACGGTAGATAGATAAAGAAAAACTCTATATTTCTAAAAATAATATACATTTTGTCTATTTTTTAAAATATAATTTGTACCTATTTTTTTATTAATGTATATTCAAGTAATTTTGTAACACCTTGATTTTCTTATTTTTTTGATAAATTTTATTTCCATCATAATTAAATTTATTTTTATTTCACAGCTACGTAATTTATCTCATGTATAAAATAAATTATACATAATTAAATTCTGAAATAATTAACTATCAA
The DNA here is from genome assembly GCA_963277665.1 of Viscum album. NCBI lineage: Eukaryota > Viridiplantae > Streptophyta > Magnoliopsida > Santalales > Viscaceae > Viscum > Viscum album. The sequence continues at coordinate 1,315,166,107 of OY728119.1, read as the reverse complement.
TGTCATTAAAAATATATATTATTATATTACATAATATAATTATTATTATATAAAAAATATATAAAAAATAATAATGAAAAATAAAAGGTATTGTGAAACCCAATGATTTGAGTTTAAATTAATTTAAATTAATTCTGTAATCAAAATAATATAACACATAGAACTAAAAGGTTAAATTAATTGTAATATAGTATACAAATTTTATTATTTAAATATGACCATTATAACTACGTCATTGGATTTGTCTGTATTAATAGGTGTGACGTGTAAGAACCCGATTATTATTTTAGGGTATACGTTTCTTTTTTTCTATTTTAATCTATTTTTGAGGAAACCGGGGCAATCTGGGTATGTTCTAGAAAATTTTCAGGTTACACACCTTGCACTCCCATGTAGATGTCATGTACCATGGCTGTGTGTGAAGTCCATACATGGCATGTAAGCGTGTTTTCCCAAAATAGATGTGTAACCAAATCCACACCATTTAATCTTAGTACACTCCATGTATACATTCTGTGTATGGTAGATATACATGGCATGGGGGTATGTCAGTGAGTTAGAGGGGAAAACCCAAGGACACGCTGTGTACGGCCTCGTACACGCCATGTAGTATTGTCGGCAAGTCCTCAATGAAATTTAGGCTGTCATAGAACTATTTATATTATACTAAAAATGCCTATATCTATATACATATCATGTAGTTTAATTTATCTTCACAAAAATTTCTATTAGCTTCACTTTGAGGAATAGGGCATAGGGAGACAATGGGTTTCACGAACCAGGCTTCCATAACTTCAATCCCGTTCTGATCCTTCATCCGGACTCTATTTCGATCTCTGTCAGATGAATTGGAACCCCTCGGTGTTACCTCGATTTCCCTTATGAATTTATTCTCAATTTCTTTTCTAATTACACATATAAGAGTTTGAGATTTTATGTTAGTTTTGTAGATATACCATGTTTTAGACCAAATTAGACGATGTTAGTGGATGGGGGTCATCGTACAATTACGGGTTTGGGGGTGCATAACATATTTTGTGTTTTCATGGACATTCGGGATGCATGGTCTTTAGAGAAACTTTGGGTATTTTTAGCAGAAACCGTTTTATCTAGTTTTCATATTGAATTAATTGTTAGACCCATGGGGTTCTTTTGAGCATACCCTATTGTCTAAATTTCTTGAGAAAGGTTGGGTGATAGGCCGACGATCATTGGGACAATTTTTCATGAGTTTTAAAATATTTATAATTCTCCTTATTAGTTTTTAAACTGGTATGTTTAATTTGGTAATGCATGATTAGGCTTGTTAGAGGCATACAAGACCTTAGTACAGCTATGTGAAAGCCATTGTTCTAGTGAACGTCAACTGTTTAGATTGTTTTTTATATTTCTGTGATTTAATTAAATTTGATAAATTTGTAATTGTTGAATTGCATATGATGGAACCTTTTTTTGGGCCTGGAATAAATATTCCTGAGTGATATTGATCACATTTTTGGCTTGGACCAGTATAGTTGAGTGATTTTTCAACAAGATTGGGTGTCATGGATGTCTAATTGAGGTAGTGTGATTGCCAGGATGGTCTTGGACCAATTAACATGGATTGAATGACCAACCGAATTGAGTGACATGGTCACATGGACATGAGGTGTTAGAGATTTTTTGCATGGATTCTTTATTTCGTGATTATCATTCACCAGTGAGTTGAGTCGTGTGCACATAGGTTGACTTTGTGATGATGTGGTTTTTACCACTCTTGTGGGTATAGGTCCTAGATAATTGTGGTTTAGGTACTATTTGTTTTAGGGTGCGTGCCATAGGATACCACATGGAAGTTTAGGAGCCTTTGGTTTGTAGCGATGATGCTACAAGGTTATGAGATTGAGGGAATATATCACAGTTTCCCCGGGTTATTTATTTGAGGACTTATATCCTTGTTACATTGATTATTATTTGAGGACAAGCAATTATTTTTTTTCTAGTTGTTATTCCATGGGTAGATGTGAGCCTTTGAGCATGGATTAATAATGTATGGGAATTCCATCAGAATGCCAGTACTTGATACATGAGCTGTCAGGAGACACACGGTGCCAGGTTATATGACTGAGATTCTGGCATTGAACGAAGTAGGTGACACGCCAGGGAGGATTCTGGGAATCAGTTGATGTTGTGTTTTCATTGTGCATCATACTCTTTAATTTCTTTATAGATGCGTGAATACTTAAAACGTAAATTAGGTACACACAATTGGGTGGTATCCTACTAAGAATCATCTCACACCCTATAAGGGCCCTTCAGGATGCCTGATGAATTTCTGGATTTACATTCATCAAATAGATTTGCTTCAAGAGATGGATCATACACTATTTTTCATTAAGATTTGGTGTGTACCCTAAGGTCATGGATATATGGAGTTTACATTGATTTTCATTATCTCCTGTATCAGTATTCTTACCTTGTTTTATTTAAGTAATGTTGCTTTTCCATTGACACTCTCTATATATCTTGACTTGATATGTATACAAGACATATCTATTCTAGTAGTTGCTATGAGCTGTTTCAACATGTTTTTTTGTTTACATTCCACTGCAATTGTTTCAATATTTCTTCCACTACATTATCTGGAATCAGATGTGTTTCTTCTATGCAGGTTTGGTTCAAGTTTGCAGAGTCTCTTATTTTATATGACACTCGGAACAGTACCTTATATTCTCCCAAGAGGGTATAGCCTCTCCACTATACCAGTTTACACCGCGCAGCTAGTCATCTACTTTTGTCAGTTGGGGAGGTGGGCTTATGGTAGTAACACCCGACCCATTTAACACATTTCGGGTGGCTAATCGGGTCAGGGATATTACAAATTTGTATCAAAGGTTGTTCTTGACAGGGATTTAGTAGCATCTTTTGATAGATTTCTAATGAGATCAAGATTTCTTTTTTTAGATGGTTTGCAATTTGGGATAGTGTAGACATGAGATAGGTCATTATTGGAACTGGTATTCTAGCTTATGCTTGGGTACCTGTATCCCTAGGTTCGAGGGATATACCAAGTTACCATGAGTGGGAATTGTTGTTTTTATTTTTCGTAGATTATTGTTTATATGATTTCCACCATGGTGGCTCACTTGGTTTGTGATGTTATGGATTGGATGCAACCATAGCCCAGTATGGCAGGGAGAGTTTTCATGTCATTTTGTTAGGAACCTTTTTCGGGTAGTTTAATTTCATAACCACATGTATTCATTGTGAAGTGATAATACCATGTGAATAATATAAATTTCAATGCAATATATTCTTTTTAAATGTGAAAGGTGAAATTACTGATAGAATTTTTTAATTTCAATGTAATATACCATGCATTAAATTATTAAAAATTGATGTGGAGGGAGACTTGGGGATTGATCATACATGAGAGGGAAGGTACTGTAGCTAAGGTGATGTTGATCACTAGGATTGGGCAACTCAGTCACTAGTTTGAGGCAATAATGTTTGTCAGTACAGGCATGACTTGAGGTTACTAGGATGCCTGGCTCTATTGGGGGTGGTTATGGTGGCCATGAGGCTGGGATGCCGTGGGCATAGTTGCAGTGGGGACTGTAAGGGTAGTTGTTATAAAATGTATCATTACTACTTTCCTTTATCTGCGTTATATATATATTGTTATATATGTGGGTTGTCTGATAATTTATAGTATTTTTCGGGTTCCTCCTAGACAACTCGATGGAACTTCCAGAGGGTGATGGTAGCGTGCCTCAAGAGCATGATCAGATTTAGGCACTTGAGGGACAAACAGAGCGTGAGACATAAGTTTTGGCTCTGGAGTAGGAGCAGGTTCAAGATCTACTGCAGGTAGAGTAGCATCTAGGTTTGGAAGCGTTTGGGTCATGGATTTATGGCCAGCATTGATTTAGCCTAGTACATTTCTTGTAGGGGATTGACAGAAGAAAATTTTTTATATATCCCTCTATGTTATATCTATCAAGGGAATTCTAGTCGTAGCACACACAACTTTTCCTGGGTGAGGGTGGTCCACTGCCAGCTAATAACTCGATAGAGAGCATGTCTATGATCTTCTAGCATCTCGAGATGCCTCTTGGGTGGAGGATCATGGATGAACTGTAAATGCTAGGAGGAGTAATTAAACATTGGTGGGATGTGCAGGTTCAGTGTACCAGACATGAATTACTGGCATTTATGGTCTTCAAGGACAAATTCTTCAATCACTTTTTCCAAGAGACGCATAGGGTAGAGAGAGATCAGGAGTTCATGAGCCTCCAGCAGGGTGACATGTCTTTCGTTGACTATGAAGATACATTCATAGAGCTGCCTCAGTTATCACCAGGTATGATAAGCGGTGACACCATGAAAGTGAGGTGTCTTATGTATGGATTACTACACGCCATTAATGTGATAGTAAAAATATTTAGCTTGAAATCATTCTCGGAGGTAGTGAATCATGCTCTCATAGCTGAGGGAAACATAGAAAAGAAATCCCATTTGAGATGGTCAGTGGCTTTGGGTGATAGTTCAAATAGTAGGAAGTGATTTTGGGATGAGTTCAAGTAGGGAAGTCAGGCCAAGGACTCATCTAGAGAACCTCATGAATGTTCATGAATGTTTTTCATTTAGTGTGGGTAGCCAACGCATGTATGGACACGGTGAGATAAGCCTCCACAGGAGTGTCGGGCATGTGGATAGGTCGGACATCTGAAGAAGTTCTATATAAAACCATATTAGAAAACTGGCATGCAAGGTCCAGGATAGATGGTGGAGTATGAGGTTGATTCATGATTAGTACCATCTAAGGGGTGCTATAGCTCAACTGCACGTGGAGGATGTGTCAAAGACAGTAGGACAGAAAACTGGGGTCAATGTCCAGTGACTGGAGAAGCACCGTATAGTGGTTAGGAATTAGGCAGTTTTACTTCAGGGTAGTTGCATGCCATAGAGCTTCCAAAAGTTGAGCAGGCTGGTGAGCAGATGATAGTCAGAGGTACGCCAAAGGTGTTTCCATGATTTACATGTTTTTCTTTTTTGGAATGTCCTGTTATATAGTGTCCGTCTTGAGCGAATGAGGTGAAAAATATTTATTTAGGATGACTATACGCTGGTCATTGGTAATTTCACCATTTTGAGTGTGTGATATATTTATTTATATGTATGAAAACAGATTCTGATTCAAACTAGAGCATCTGATATTATTGAGACGGTTGGAGTTATTGCTTATTGTTTGGAAATTCTTTCAAATCTATCAAAGGTACACAATATGTTCCATGTATCTTTTCTAGGGAAGTATATGTCAAACCCAATGAATGATCTCATGTATGATTATATAGAGATGGAACCTAAACATTCATACTATGAATAAAACATCCATAATCATAATAATAGATATATTGTCTGAAGTGATATGGAGAAATCAAAAAATGTAAAGAAGCAACATGGGAACTAGAATATTATATCAAGTAAAACTACCAAAATATTTTTCAGAATGTAATACCACTAAAATTTAGAGGAAAATATAAAGGTATGATGGAAGAATGCATCACCTGAGGAAATTACTATATTTTACATTTAGAATAATTTCATTATTTATAGTTAGTAATGCCTGCAACACAAGGTTTAAACAAAAAAATATTTAGAAATGATTTTTACGGTCAATTAAATTAGAATACTTTTAGAGAATTTATATAGGAAATTATATATATATATACAATAAAATATTTTTACATTCTTATAATATATTTTATTAGTCATAATATAATAATAATCCCAATTTTACATAATAAAACATACATTCTTATAAAAGTAGTTTTACCGCCTTTTAATAGTACACCTATTTTTAATATAAATTTTGAACCTTTTATAAATTTAATATAAAAAAATATACTTCATTTTTTAAATTGAAATATCAAAATTATGTTAGGGTGAATTTTTGTTTTTTTTGACAAGTCACATTTTGTAATGAATTGTAAAAAATACTGAATTTTATTTCAAAAAAAATTCAAATATTTTATTTATAATTATATACTATTCTTTTTATTTAGTATTAAAATATATTTTATAAATAATACATAAATTAAACTAATTTAGGTCATTATAATCAAATTAACTTGAAAATTTGATACAAAAACTGAGAAAATTATTGAACAATTTTTCATTAAAACCCTACATGATCATCCCATATGCATGATTAATATTATATTAACATATTCCACTTATATGTTTGGAATTTGGAAATATCGATTCCATATTTTTAATGAAAACTATTTATAAATTCAACTAATTTCAATGTAGTTTTTGATCAAAAATATTTTAAAAACTGAATAAAATTAAATACAATAATTTGGAGAAAAATTAGCATAAAAATCAATAAACCATAAATGTAAGAGGAAAAACAACCTTGAAGATTTTCAAATTCTTTAGGATGGATATATTTCTAACCTATTATCTATTTTAATAGATTGGGAATATTATTTGATACAAATTCATAGGAAACCCATGGGAGGAATTCCCTAATAAAAAAGTTACTAGAATTCCACTCATCCTCCACTATAAAAAAACTCACCCCGACCTTATTCACACATTTCAATCCATTTAGATCACCAAAATTCATCTAAAATAAGCTCCCAACATCACTAGCTTCATCCTAGAAGGCGCCATTTTGGATGAAATTCATCCAAGGAAACATTTGGTGAAAACCAAAAGGATTTACCCAAAGTAGAGGTAACATCCTTCCCCAAGATCCTTGATTTTAATTTCATCATCCACCACATAAAATATTCATATTTCATGATTATATAAAAACCTAAGTATTAGAAATATGCTAAGATTATTTTATTATAATGTTTATTCTGAAACATACACACACTCACATATAATGGGTAACAGATATATTGTTATTGTTTATGGTGAACTCCTATATCACAAAATGATATTATTCATTTTTTCCATTACTGCCTCTAATGGTAAAGAATTGTGATGGAAATTCTATATATATGATATATATGCTATTTATAATTTCTTTATAATTATTTAATTTTTATATAAAATATACCTATATTGTTTCCATTTTGGGGGATATCATAACATCATTGGTGGAGGATTGGACTACCGCCTCCTCAATGTTATGTAACTCATTCATGTTATACATGAAATGTATAATGGATGGTATTAATAAAACTATCTGAAATATATTAAATAAACATGATAATGGGATTATAATATATATATATATATATACATATATATCATTTTATTATCATTATATTAAGATGGAAAAGTAATGAATGTAGTTTTCATGCATTGTACGTCCTACTAGGTCCATGAAAAGTGCTTTTCATTTCTTATCTCTATATAATATAGATTATTATAAATACATATAATATATATATATATATATGATATTTACATAAATTGTTTTCATTTTGGAGATGAGGAAATCATGATCTTTTTAATAGTAACAAGATGTGATGAGTTAAAACACATTATAAAAACTAGGAAATTAACACACAAAATAGCGAACATAAAAACAATTATTAAAAAATTGTTTAAAAGTTATTATAAGAAGTTAATATATGATATTATAAATATAATTGTGGCTATATTTCATGTTATTAAAATGTATAAATCCCTTAAATATAAGTTTATAAAACGTTCACTAAAAATAAGATGTAAGGTAAGGGATTCATGTCTCACTTTTCTTTCCATGAGGTAGTCATCATTTTCACTAGTTAATTAATTTTTTGGTGTATATACTGACCGTATTGATATATTATATAATTCACAATTTCATATTAATTTAATTTTATATTTCTAAATGAAATAAATCACCTATGATTTTTTCTTGGATATTTCCATGCTGTAAAAATCATCTTTAAAGTCTCACATTATATTGGGATTATAAGAATTTTCTTGAAACAATTACATTATTGCAATAATTTTTCATTGTACATTTCCTTAAATATTCTAATTATTAGGTGAAAAATAATATTATTTCCCAAATGATATACCATTTTTACATAAATCGTTTACATTGATAGTTATTTGATTATTTAGGGGAAATATTGATAAATATGTATTGATTTTTCAATATAAATACTTGTTAACGAATATTTATTATTTTTATTATTTTATATGAGTAATTATTAGAAATTTAAAGGAAGGATGGAACCCATGATTAATATATCCCCTAGATTCATTAAAATAATATCATGATATGAGTAAGTTTCCAAAATTAAATACGTTTCAAAATGTATTTTAATACCATTTCGTAAAAGGGATTGATTGTATAGGTTTCCATGTGCCTTAGACATGATGTCCAACGATTAAACATTTCCTTCATAGACATTTTAGTATTAATTTTTATTATCTGTGAGATTTTTATATGATAAAATATTTGGATCAATTTCTTTCAAATATTATTGATTAAATGGAATGTGTTTCAGTTATTTACCTAGCTATATTGATGAATACATACCTACATATTTGAATGGAATGTGTTATAAATTATTTACAATTACTCATTGATTTGTTTTCTTTTGTTCATTATTCCTTCCACTTTAATTACCCTTATTATGCATTTGAGCTCACCCTAATTATTTTTCCCTTCATAAGGTTATGATGAGGAATCTATTTAATGGGTTTCAAGGATGCTGATTTTTTATGTGTGTTATGTTTTTTTTATATTTTATAATGTATAATGTGTATCATGCATTTAATATGTCTTTAAAAAACTAATAAATTGTTTTTTATATTATGATTTAATTACTTTTAATCATACTAATAAAATAAAATAATGTTCTATCTTCAGGGTTCTTGGATTGGGTGTTACATAAATATTCTAAAATATTTTCCATCCACGTATATCTTCTTAATTAAATTTCAATAATGTAATTTATTGTGGTCTATTAATTGTTTAAAGTAATTTTCAATTATCCTTGACATTTTATAAAGTATTTAAAATGGATTTTTTTGAATATATTTCATATTGGTCATATTCAATTATTTTTACCGAAGGGAAATATAATGTAATTTTCAATAAATTAAAATAATTAGATTGACCACATTCAATGATTTTTTCATTATTATTCTTATAATGTGTTTTATGTTTTTAATAAGAATACATTGATCCCATTATTTTAGGATTGAATAATTTTTAATTTTTTTAAAAATAAAATGATCATTATTATCATGTTTACTTTATAATTGAATTTATTTTTTCTTACTGGACAAGATGCCAATTTTTAGATTTTTATTTTTTAAATTATTGATATTTTTAGTTTACTAGAGATATGGTACTTATAAAAAATTTATGATGATGATATGTTCTGATATATCCCTCTAATAAAATAGTGAATGATATTTTGTCAAGAAGAGACATAATAAAATCAACCATTAACGTTATTCCGATGTAAGTGTGATTGTGTGAGTGATATGAAGATTATTTCCCAAGGTACCAATATGTTTTTATATGAATTTAAATGGGTTTGATGGAATTATTTTCATTTTGAATGGTATGTAGATGAATAATGTTTTAAAGTATTCTCCATGATTTTCTAAAACTGAAAGGACTATTTACAAGGTATATCTTTTAGGTTTTTTAAGAAACCCTCAGGTATTATTTTTATTTTTGTTATATAAAGAATGTTTTAATTAATATCATTGGGAAATAAAATTACATTCATGGGTTAGTAAATTATTATCTGAGATCAATGTTCATTTTGTAAAAGGATAACATCCTTATATATTTTCAGCTTTTTCAAAAAGAAATAACATTTTTACTTTCATTTTAAATACAATACTGGTATTTATAGTGACCATTCTAGTTTTTTAGATATTTTTACCAGTATTAATAATGTGTATGGAATTTAACAAGGTTAATGGTGGAAAATATTGAATGAATAAAATGTTTCCTTAATAGAATAGTACTTAAATAACAAGAACTTTTTTTGATACAATGTTTTGTGTGTAAGATTCTACTTTAATATGTGATGTATTTATTAATCCTCGATAATTATAAACATAAAAGATCATACATATTTAATAAATTGAATCCATTTTAATAAGTAATGTAATTATAGATTTTCAAGGTCACAAACACTTGTAGTTCATATCAGTTAATGTTTTTTTGATAACATTATATTTTTATAATTTATTAAATAATCATCATTTAAAAATATTTAAAAAATATCAGGGGTTAATATGATGGTTTGGTCTTATATCAGCTCAAATGTAATTATGTCATGTATAATTGTGGTTATTTTTATCAAATTTGAAAGATTTGAATAGAATGTGACATGGTTAAGTAAATCATATAATTTATAATAAGTTTCATTATAAAGTTATGATATTTGATCAATCAGACCATTTGGTTTTAATATACTGTTTGAACACACAAGATATAAGATAAAAATTATTGTGAAGTACAATTATGTGGTTTTATGAATTAAAAATTGAATAATATAGGATATGAAGTGAAAAATCACGTTTTTATGCCAAACCATATATATATAGTTATGAATAATAACATGAAACTAGCCGAGTTTCAAAACACATCAAATAATATTAGTGTCATATAATTTTCATTGTGGAAAATCATGAATGTAAAAAGATTAAACTTCCTACATGATAAAAATAGAATAAGAAGAACCTAGTGAAATTCTACAAGTGAATAAAAATATGTTTCAAATGTTGGGTTTAAAGGTATTATATAGACTAACATCCTAGCAGGTAATCATATTTTAAGTGATAACTATTATCATAAGAGTAAATATTTATAAAATACATAAGCTAAACAACAAAATATAATGAAACAAAAAATAACTAATAAATGATGTCAAATATTTTATTTATCGTGGTTATATTTAATGGAAATTTGATTATATTAATATTGATCCATCCAATGGCCCGAAGGCCTTCATTTTTATTTATTTTTGATCATCCACATTTCAAGGGGTGGGGTGGAACCCTTATAATTCTTGCATGCTTAAGTATTACATGGACCTGTAGGCCTTAGTGGAATTCATTGCCTGTAGGCTTCAGATGTGACATACATCCCAGACAAACTACATGGAACAGCTCCTCCTATAATCTTCATCGTGAAATCATCTCTCATTTTTCGCATGGCTGTTCGTCTAGACTATCCCATGCATGTACATTCTTTCCCTAATGGAAAGTTATATACCCTCTCATACATTCAATCCATGTAGCTTCTACTGTGGTGAATGCCCCTTTCCCATCCTCCTATAGATCTTGTTCCTTGTAGGTTTTCTAGTTTGCATCTTCACTAAAGGTGGCCCAAAGGCCTTGATGTGGCCCAAAGGCCTTACTAGCCAAAGGCATGTGGGACATGATTTGTTTTTTGATTATAGAAAGTATGTATTAAGGAGTTACATGATAAAGTAGTGTTAATGGATTATAAAGGATTAATTTGGTGTTTAAAATAGTTTTATGATGTTATTTATTTTTTAATGGATTTATATGATTTAAGAATGATCATAAGTTACTAATAATTGATACTATTTTGAGGTATTATGTGTTGTATTCAAAAGTTTTAAACATTATTTTTGGATACAACTATTTTTTTAATAAATTATTAATGTTTATATAACAACAAGGTTTATCATGTGATTTATTATGATGGTTATTTGAGAAAAAATTTATTATGTTCGGAATACAAGTTATATGGTAAATAAAAACACTAGGGTTAAAATAATCGTTAATGTTCAGGTTTTTATGGTTACTTATGATAAAGGGTTAATATATATTTTTATTAACATATATTTTATTGTATAGATAACCATTGGATTTAAAAATCATTTATTGACTATGTGGTTAATTTTATCGTTGAATATTTCAATATATTTTTTGAACCATTATTGAAATTAAAGTAAATGAGAAGCTTTTGGCTAATGTGTGATTTAATGTAAAATTGGTTGATAAAACATGGTTCATAAATATTTAGTTACCATGTGAAAAAACTACCTTATTATTAAAATGATTTTATGGTTATGATGATTTTATGATATGGGGGTTTTCATTTCTGTTATACGGATTAATTGGTGATTTTGGTTATTAGGAGTTAAATGGTATGTTGATTTTTGAATAATATGTACTCAAATCATTCTATTGTTTTGTTTTTAATTTTTCTACCATGTTTAAAGTGTATTGTGGTGATTTATAAATATAATTATTTATGTTTAACATTGGTTATTATTATTGAAAATTTAGAAATTAATATTTTACTTAATCATATGATAGTTTATTCATATTAGTTACTATCTTTTCTTATGAAACAATATATTTAGACTTAGTAAAATAACATGAACATACAAAATAACTCCACATAAATTTATAGATATTTTTATCCATTTAATATTTATTTCAATTCATTACATGTGAAAAAATAATCATGGTTATTATAGTAATGTTATTGAATATTAGATGATGTAGACCTGGAAAACCCCTCAAAACAAAACCAAAGGTTGAAATTAAACTTATTTTATTAAATTAAATCATGTAGGTATATTTTGTATTTTTTTTTACCTTGATGGTAAAATTATTAATCAACACAAAAATGATTATGATAATACTTTCAAGTATTAGTTGGAATCAATGGATCAGATATAGAGGAATGATTTATGAAACCAATTCAAAAGTACCATTCTCACAATGGTAAATACATGGTTTATGAAATATATATGAAATGAAAATCTTATTAGTAATAACATAAAAATTAATTTTTTAAAAGTAATAGTAATCCCGGTGGCTTAAAATTCATTTCATTCTACTTTTGTATATTTATCCTCCACTCTGTGGAATATATTTAAAAATGTTCTAAACCCTTTTTATTAGTCATTTGAGAAATTTTCTTCGATGTAATTTCATTAATGAGGTAACAACATTACAGTCTAATATTTTTGTTTATAAAATGTTAAATTAAAAATATGCTTAATATTATATAAAATATAAAAATTTAATCATGATATAGTATAGAAATATTATTTTTTTTGAATATCATTATTATAACATAGTCGTTGGTTTGATGGGTATGAATATGAGTAACTATAATAAGAAGTTAACGTAGAAAATGTTTCCTAATAAAAATTTATTTAATACTACCATTGAATGATTTACTCAACTTTGGATGATAATAAATAAATCATATAAGGAAAAAGATCAATGAAGTATAAAAGGGATATTTTTGTATACAATTTTTGTTTCTTTATATTTTTTAAGTTTCATTTAAGCCACATTTTACAGTGAAAACTATATTAAAAAATTATTTTTTATTAATCTAATAAAATTTATAATCAATCATAAATAGATTAATTTTTTTATAATTATTTAAAATCATATGATGATAAAAGTGATGTTTTTTTGAATAATGTTTTCTTGTGAATGATAAATTATCAATAATTAAATAAATTAATCAATATTTTTTTATTATATTATTTATAATATATTTATAAAAATAAACTAAAAATCATCAAATGGGTTTTAATAGGAAAGGAATTTGAATAAATTAATTTTATTCTTAAAAAATAAAAATATTCTAAAAATGGGATTTACTAGTTCGGTGCACCGATATTATAAATTTTCTCTACCAGTTTTAGTAATTTCATTTTATGAAATTTTTTTATATCATTGTACAAAATGGTCGTATTCTATTTTTAGGATTTTTATAACATAGTTATTTTTTTTGGAAGAATTGTAAAAAATGAGAATTTTACAAAAAACTATAACTTTTATTACATCATCATGATTTAATCTCGACATAATAATTCATAAAACATTTTTCCCAACAAAAAATGTATTTGTGTAGCAAAATTATAAATTTAAAATTAAATTTTTTTGAAACCTAATGTATGTCTTTTTGAAACACAAGTTATATTGTATTCAAATTAAGAACTATTTTTTAATATTTTCATTTAATAAAATTATTAAAAAACACCCTTTAGTTTTTGAAAGATCCAAATCTTAGAAAAATTTAATTTTTATTACAATTTAATTATATTCATGATATCTAATAATATTAAAAATGAAAAAATGAAAAATTTTGTTAAAAAGGGGTTTCATTATGTTTTAAAAAGATATATCAATTGTGATTTTTACCTATTCAATAAATTGAATCCCAGAAAAAGGATTCCATATATTGAATTATAAGATTTAAATTTTTTAATGATATCAATTTAATTTTTATGTACATTGAATATTAAAATTTTTAAATGTTTTTCAACACATTGTGGGTTAAAAGGGTTGATAAAGCGATTAAACAATGAGATAATGTTCTAAATATATCTTAATCATGTCCAAATTAGAATATTTGATTTACTTCAATATTAAATTATACTACCTTTGGAATTGGGTTTCGTTGGTGCCACATGACCAAAAAAATAACTCTATATTATTTTAAAACATGAAAATTTATATGTGTTTTTGTCCCCCCACTTATAAAAGGTCACTTGTTCTTCTCACTTCTTTTCCCCACTTGAGAACCATAAATTAAAACATATTTATCGAAATACATTTAGAACTCCCCTATATTTTAGACATTATGGTCTGAACCAAGAAAAACTTATAGAGGTTTTAAAGATTAAAATAAGAATAAATCTAAAGAGGAGGGTCATAGAACGTATGAAAGAATTCAAGATATAGGGTGGAGGATTTTCCATCACAATCTTTATTAATGGAGACCTATGCCATCAAAACCAAATGATTTCTATAATTTTGTTTATAAAATCCTTTATGAATGAATTTTGTCACACATGTTCTAAAATAGTGGTTGTTTGAAAATTAATTTCATGTTTAATCCTTTAATATTAATTCCATTTAAATGTACGAAATAGGTAGTGGATTTTTCATTAACACATCATTTTTAACGTTTTAAAATAATTTCCCACTATTTCGATGTTGTTAAAAAACAATTATTTTCACTATACTATAATATGTTTTTAATTCCATTTTGTATTATCCTTGATTTCTTATTATTATTTTAAACTGTAATCTTGTAAACATTTTATGTGTAGATTACATTCACTTTTTTAAAAAACATGGAAAATAAATTTTTAGAAATTTATGGAAACAAAAAAATTTCCTACCAGTGTTTCCTTTTTTTATTTTAAATACTCTTCTATAAATTTTATTTTATTTTCCAAATAATATATTATTCTTATTAATCTAGTATTTATTTATGTTTTAAATTATATCAAATGTCACGAACCAGCCCGGGTCTACCCTGAACCGGTCACCCGAACCGGTCCGCGGCAAGTCCCGAAGAGCGTTCCCGATCCCCCCGGGATGGCAAAAAGTGCCGGGCATTGAAACTTTAATCGTTGGGAACGATTTCAGCCCAAGCTAAAAATAGGATCGAAAGAATTAATATAAACTAAACAAACAAACAGACACTAAAGACATAAACAAACCTACACCACGACATACCTCCACGTGACCTCGCGGTCACCACCCAACTACAACCAACGTCGCTCCCACACTGAGCGACTCAAGCCAGGAAAACCTGAACACAAGGAACCTGCAACTAAAAAGGTAAAAGATAGGCGTGAGTACAAAAGTACTCAGTAGGTGAGCCCCGCAACAAATCCCAATGCACTGCCAGTAAATAAAGAATCTACATAATCCAAGTTTGAGCTATAATGTATAAAAGTAAGTTTTCACAATGCTTTACTTGAAAATCAAACACGAGACATTTCCCTTATTCCTTTTCGAAAGTTACTTCCATTCCATTAGTTTTAAACTCATTCTGATAAGCAAAGTGTTACATTTTCAAATCTAACCCAAAGAGAATAAAGCATTTTCATTTGAAAACCATTTTTCCCAAAGTCTAACAGTATAGGCTGTGAAATATGACTGAAGGCAAACAAGCAGGGAAACAAGTGCATGTAAAGGTAAACAGGCAATGAAAACCAAGTACATGTAAAAATAAACCAGAAGTTATCAGCAATAACCATGGGCACACACACACACTCACACACTCACACACACACACACACATACTCACACACGCACACAATCACACCCAAGTGGTCCCCCATATGCTGACGGAAGGCACCACGCCAGAGATGGTAGAGCACTATGGGTAAATCCCCTAAGGTTCATCTAGCTCGCGTGGGACCCTAGAACCTCGTGTCTCGGTGAAACGTGGCTTAGAAGGCCACGACCCTCAGAAAACGTGGCTTAGAAGGCCACGACCCTCAGAACACGTGGCTTAGAAGGCCACAACCCTCATATATCATATGTTTAGTTAGTGTTGCAATCGTCAATCCAGCTAAGTGAAACAGGGACGACACACATCCGGCTCACTAGCGCACTAGTTCTACTCCGCCCACCTAGATACCCAGGGTTTCCCCGTGTGCTCAAACAAGTTTCACATTCACATAGTATGTTTCTTCCTCATATCGCAGGCCAAACAAGATATTTCACACAAAAGACACCATTTCCACACCCAAACAATATTTCAAAACTCACGCACGCCAAAAATACCTTTCTAGAAATATAAATGTCATTACCTAATAATTTCGCAAAACCCCCTTTTTGGAAACACTCAAACAAGAACATAAACAACTTTCACAACCTAGAAATCATTATTTTTAATAACACAACAAGGGAAAACATCTTTCGTCAACCAAGAACCACACGTAAAGTTTCCAAAAACAATTTCAAAGGGTTACACGACGTTTTCTCTAATCAAGGTTATAAGAAAACACCATTTTCCATAAACAGTACATTTACTAATTTACACATGCTAAAAACATTTCAAAACCCAATTCAACATGTCTTCCGTTACTCAGGAAGAACCATTTAGCGACATTACTATGAAATCCCACAATTGAAACCAAGAAAAACTCTTTTAATGAAATGCTAGAATTAAACAGTTTGCATTATCAACAAATCACCACACTATAAAAACTACTTAATATTATTTTTTTAAAATTTACCGAAATTCAATAAAAGGACAATGAATAAATAAATTCTTAATTTAGAGGCAAGTGCATAGGGAGACCTACCTCAAGATCCAAGAGCGACGGTAAAACGACCTTGGAACCAAGGCGTGATGACATGACGTGTGTCCGAAGCCACGTGATAAAGTCCAACACTCTTGAAACTGAGGCGCGAAGACGGCAGAACCTCGGAAACAAGGCGCAGCGATGGCGCTTTCTCGGAAACGCCCTGTGCGGATCCTAAAATCCTAAACCTACCAAAAACAAATATAAGTTGATGAAAACCCCTAACAAAGCACAAGTGAGTGCCAGAGTAATAATAATATAATAATAATAATATAGTAATACAATAATAATATTAATAGAATAAAATTGACATAATAATAATATAACAGTAATATAATCACAATAATAATAATATAATGATAATAATAATAATAACATAACCATAATATAATGATAATAATAATAATAATATAATAAGCATAATTATAATATTAACGTAATCATAATAACAATAATAATATAATGTTAATATTAATATTAATAACATAATCATAATGATAATAGTATATTACTAATAATAATAAGAATAATGTAATCTTATTAACATAATAATAATAATTAACATAATATAATAATAATAATAATAATAATAATAACAATAAAATAATAACACAATATAATAATACCAATAATAATAATAATAGAAGAAAAAATATTAACATAATAATAATAATAATAATACAATAATAATAATAATAGTAATAATATAATAATAATGTAATAATAATATTATTATTAACATGATGAAAGAAAATATATCAAAACGTTATAAAAAAAATTAAAAAGAACAACATACAGCGGAGGGGGAGGAAAGTGGCGCAGGCGGCGGGTCTGGCCGGAGCGACGGAGCAGGAGCCGAACGGGGGTGGTGTGGCGGTTCGGCAGGAGGAGGGTCGCCGGATGGAGAAGAGGGGCAGGGGAGAGGGCGGCCGGGCGCGGCAGCTGGGTGCAGGTGCGGGCTCGGGACGGCGGCTGGAGGAAGGGGAGGCCGGTGCAGGGAGGAGGCAAGAGGGAAAGCCAGGGGGCCGCGCGGCGGCGCGCTTGGGCTGAGCGGGAGCCGGCTGCGGAAGTAGGGAGCAGCGGAGTCGGGGCGAGGTCGGAGCAGCGGGAGGTGCGAGTTGCGTAGGGAGGCCGGGACACCGGGGCAACGAGCTGGCGCTGCGGGTGCGGCGTGGCGTAGCGGCGGAGGGAGGGTGCCGGCGATGAAGGGAGGCTGGGTGCGGGCTCGGTGCGCTGGGGCGGAGCGGGAGCCGGAGGCAGGGCCAGCGATGGTAGAGGGGGCCGCCGGGGTGTGCGGAGCTGGGGGGAAACGCACAGGGGCGGCGCGGCCGGCCAAACCAGCAAGGGGGGAAGAAGAAGAAAAGAAAACGGGGGAGAGAGAAGAGGAAAAAAGGCACGGGGTGGCGGCTGGGTAGGGGAATAGGTTAGGGTTAGGGTGAAGAAAGAAAGAAAAACTATATATATATATATACATAAACAATAATAATAATAATAATAATAATAATAGTAGTAATAACATTAATACAACAAAAATATAATTAATACTATGAGAATAATATTAATACTAATATGTAATATCGAACATAAGTAATTAAATAAAACAAATCCTAAAAATTAATAATGCTTTATATAATAAAACTTTATAATAATAAAACCTTATAATAATAATAATAATGTTAATAATTAGAAAAAATTATTATAATAACCTTTAATCAAAATTTCAAAATATTAAAACCATTTGAAAAAAAAATAAAAATGCGCGCGCGTGCGCGCGCACACTCACGCATATATATATATACATATATTTAAACATATAGAAACATATATATATATATATATATACATATAAACATATATATACATATATATACCTACATATAAACATATACACATAGATACAATATATATATATATATACACATATACATATATAAACATAACGCATTAAAGTATATACATATTTAAACATATATATATATATATACTTATACATAGAAAACAACTACAATAATAGTAACGCAACACAAATGGTAATAATAATAAAAAGTCAACGTAAAACTTTAATATTTAAAACGCCGGGTAAACACATAGTCACCCGGGCCGAATGCACGATCACCGCTAGCGATGCGATGACCGCGCACCGGCGCGAGACTGCCGACACCACTAAACCTTGAAAAATTTTAATTCGGGACCAAGAAAGAAGTAAAATTACAGACATCCGCGGTCGGGGTGTGACAATTCTCCCCACCACAGACACTTTCTTCCCCCAGAAAGTCACCAGGCCACTAGTCTGACAAAAACCAAGTCTATGCCCAAACAGAACTAAAGGAGCTGAAGAAAACTGAGAATCTCGGGGATGACCTTATTCCACACAGGTCACACCCGACCGATCGAAGAGAAAACTAAGGTCCGAGATTGAGGGGAGAACACGAAGGGGTTCTCCCCACCACAAGAACTCAACTAGTGCAGAATAATTTACCATCTAAATAGACAACCCTAGAAAAAAAGGGGTCGACGCGGGAACTCCCAACCGATTCAAACCAACTCTTATAGCACGATTACTACAACACCTCCGTCGAAACCTTGAACCCACGACTAGAGTCATCAACTTCAACACCAGGGAAAATCCATAAAAAACATTTAACCATTATCAAATTGGAGACATGATCCACCGAAGTCCACAAAGCATAACCACATCAACAACATAACTAAAATGAGGTCATCCCACACGAGAGTCAAACACACTTTTAAGAAAGACACACGATTTAGAATATTACATTCACACGACAAGTCCACGTAGATTTATCATAGAACAAGTCCATCACCAATTTATAGAAAAACAACACATTTACAACGCTGTTGAAACTTTAGTAGCCGGAAAACAAGTATGAAAGAGGTTTCTAATGGTTCCACCATCAACACGGAACACAAAACCTGGACCAGAGCTTCACACCCCTGGGGACTCCTGACTGTGCGTGAGCATCACCCCGAGACTTGTGGCTGGGGCTCTGATGGCTGAAGCATCTTCTGCCTCACAGTCAGGTACTGACATACTCCCATCACAGCTTCCTCTTCAATCGACGCTTCTTGCAAAACTTCTCCAGATGACCTAGACAACCGCATCGATGACACGTCTTCGGAGTGTTGCGACACGACAGCTTTAAATGCCCGAAATGACCACACTGGTAGCACGCCATTGAATGATCTGATGAACTGGAAGCTAGGACCAAAGGGAATAACTCATTAGGAACATGTATCTCTGGCATATTTTCCACACCAGAGGAGGAACTCTTACGAACAACTGGGGATGCTGAAGTACTAACCACCTGCACACCAGAAACCAACTCAGCCAAGAAAGCTTCCTCTACCAGCTTCTCGAAACAAGGGTCTTTATCAGGGAGGACTCGCTCCTTGATCTCTGGACGAAGACCCCCAGTGAAAAGAGAGACCTTCATGAGCTCATGCGATGCTACCTCTGGAGAAAAGGGAATCAGTTCCTTGAAATGGTCAACATATGCCTTCACCGTCCGTTGACCTCGTTGAATATGCACAAGCTCCCCCTTTTTCTCCAGCTTCACTTCCTCAGGTACAAACCATTGGATGAAAACGGTTCTGAAGACATCCCACGTCATTTCACCTTGCATTGATGATGGGGTAACCCTCTTCCATTGGTCCAGAGCTGGACCCTCAAACAACTCCATAATTGCACAAACCTTAACATTATCAGGAGTTCCCAACATTCTAAAGACACACTCCACTTCCTCGAGCCATTTCACTGCCTCTAACGGACCCTGATCACCATGGAGAATAGGCAGAGTCTGAGGAGGACTAAAAACTGGGAATGACATATCTGAATCCTTAGAGACCTTTCTGGGCGGCATTTCCCGAGTGATATATAAAACACAA
This sequence comes from Viscum album, assembly GCA_963277665.1. Classification (NCBI taxonomy): domain Eukaryota; kingdom Viridiplantae; phylum Streptophyta; class Magnoliopsida; order Santalales; family Viscaceae; genus Viscum; species Viscum album. Next base: position 1,315,145,177 of record OY728119.1, on the reverse strand, counting down.
ATCCAAAACCAACATCAAACCGAAGCGACATCAATAAAAGTGTCTTCATCAAAACAAGTAGCACAAGGATCAAACAAATACAACACAACCAAAAATAAAATCTCCTCTTTAAAGTTCCCTTTCTATTTTAGATTCAAAACCACCCTTTCTCAAGATCACTTTCCAAAAACCAATCCACTTTCAAACCAAAAACTTTCCAAAACCATTTCCATTTAAAACCAATTTAGAAAACAACGTCAAGCCTTTAACTTCAAATACACACCCAGGTAATCTCATGAACCGTTTCACATGTCTTCATCCACATTCCATTAATACGTGAATCAACACACACTTTCCATGCATTCTCACACATGTGCAAACGTTCATAAAGAGGAACCGAGGTTTCACCCCAAACCATTCTGAACCAACTCCAAGTAAACAACAGATTTTCAAATCAGAGGTTTCAGTTTTAAAACCCATTTTATACATTTAAATTCCTTTAAAAGAAACCAGTCAAATTTTCAAAAACCCCTTTTCATTTCCAACTACGCACCCACACAGACCAAAACGAAAACAACATCCAAATTTTCATCAATCACTGAAATGAGGGACTAGTAGTCACGCTCAACCTGGCGACATGGTAGTGGGACATGTCCCAAGTCAGCGTCGACCACTAGGAGGAATTCAAACCATGTACTCGGACTCCACATGGGTCACTACTCCATGTGAAATCACGATGTAACGTCGGCTTTCCTCCATTATCACCTCTCAATCCAAGACAAACCAGGAAAGACAAGGACACAATTCCCGAACTACCCCTGGTAACTCGAAGATCAGTGCGAGCAAGAGTTCGCGACGCTCTTCCCGTACCTACCCTTCGAGTTCCGACAGTCCTAATCTCCTTCTACCGGACAACCCAAATAACAAGAACCACCTCTGATACCATTTTGTCAGGAACCAGCCTGGGTCGACCCAGAACCGGTCACCCGAGCCGGTCCGCGGCAAGTCCCGAGGAGCGTTCCCGATCCCCCCGGGATGGCAACAAGTGTCGGGCATTGAAACATTAATCGTTGGGAACGATTTCAGCGCAAGCTAAAAATAGGATCGAAAGAATGAATATAAACTAAACAAACAAACAGACACTAAAGACATAAACAATCCTACACCATGACATACCTCCACGTGACCTCGCGGTCACCACCCACCTACAACCAACGTCGCTCCCACACTGAGCGACTCAAGCCAGGAAAACCTGAACACAAGGAACCTGCAACTGAAAAGGTAAAAGATAGGCGTGAGCACAAAAGTACTCAGTAGGTGAGCCCCACAACAAATCCCAATGCACTGCCAGTAAATAAAGAATCTACATAATCCAGGTTTGAGATATAATGTATAAAAGTATGTTTTTCACAATGCATTACTTGAAAATCAAACACGAGACATTTCCCTTATTACTTTTCGAAAGTTAGTTCCATTCCATTAGTTTTAAACTCATTCTGATAAGCAAAGTGTTACATTTTCAAATCTAACCCAAAGAGAATAAAGCATTTTCATTTGAAAACCATTTTTTCCAAAGTCTAACAGTATAGGCTGTGAAAAATGACTGAAGGAAAACAAGCAGGGAAACAAGTGCATGTAAAGGTAAACAGGTAAGGAAAACCAAGTACAAGTAAAAATAAACTAGAAGTTATCAGCAATAACCATGGGCACACACACACACTCACACACTCACACACACACACACATACTCACACACGCACACACTCACACCCAAGTGGTCCCCCATATGCTGACGGAAGGCACCACGCCAGAGATGGTAGAGCACTATGGGTAAATCCCCTAAGGTTCATCTAGCTCGCGTGGGACCCTAGAACCTCGTGTCTCGGTGAAACGTGGCTTAGAAGGCCACGACCCTCAGAAAACGTGGCTTAGAAGGCCACGACCCTCAGAACACGTGGCTTAGAAGGCCACGACCCTCAGATATCATATGTTTATTTAGTGATGCAATCGTCAATCCAGCTAAGTGAAACAGGGACGACACCCATCCGGCTCACTAGCGCACTAGTTCTAGTCCGCCCACCTAGATACCCAGGGTTTCCCCGTGTGCTCAAACAAGTTTCACATTCACATAGTATGTTTCTTCCTCATATCGCAGGCCAAACAAGATATTGCACACAAAAGTCACCATTTCCACACCCAAACAATATTTCAAAACTCACGCATGCCAAAAATACCTTTCTAGAAATATAAATGTCATTACCTAATCATTTCGCAAAAACCCCTTTTTGGAAACACTCAAACAAGAACATAAACAACTTTCACAACCTAGAAATCATTATTTTGAATAACACAACAAGGGAAAACATCTTTCGTCAACCAATAACCACACGTAAAGTTTCCAAATACAATTTCAAAGGGTCACACGACGTTTTCTCTAATCAAGGTTATAAGAAAACACCATTTTCCATAAACAGTACATTTACTAATTTAAACATGCTAAAAACATTTCAAAACCCAATTCAACATGTCTTTCGTTACTCAGGAAGAACCATTTAGTGACATTACTATGAAATCCCACAATTGAAACCAAGAAAAACACTTTTAATGAAATGCTAGAATTAAACAGTTTGCATTATCAGCAAATCACCACAATATAAAAACTACTTAATATTATTTTTTTTTAAATTTACTGAAATTCAATAAAAGGACAAGGAATAAATAAATTCTTAATTTAGAGGCAAGTGTATAGAGATACCTACCTCAAGATCCAAGAGAGACGGTAAACCGACCTTGGAACCAAGGCTTGATGACACGACGTGTGTCCGAAGCCACGTGATAAAGTCCAACACTCTTGAAACTGAGGCGCGGAGACGGCAGAACCTCGGAAACAAGGCGCAGCGATGGCGCTTTCTCGGAAACGCCCTGCGCGGATCCTAAAATCCTAAACCTTCCAAAAACAAATATAAGTTGATGAAAACCCCTAACAAAGCACAAGTGAGAGCCAGAGTAATAATAATATAATAATAATAATATAGTAATACAATAATAATATTAATAGAATAAAATTGACATAATAATAATATAACAGTAATATAATCACAATAATAATAATATAATGATAATAATAATAATAACATAGCCATAATATAATAATAATAATAATATAATAAGCATAATTATAATATTAACGTAATCATAATAACAATAATAATGTAATGTTAATATTAATATTAATAACATAATCATAATGATAATAGTATATTACTAATAATAATAAGAATAATGTAATCTTATTAACATAATAATAATAATTAACATAATAATATAATAATAATAATAATAATAATAACAATAAAATAATAACACAATATAATAATACCAATAATAATAATAATAGAAAAAAAAAATATTAACATAATAATAATAATAATACAATAATAATAATAATAGTAATAATATAATAATAATGTAATAATAATATTATTATTAACATGATGAAAGAAAATATATCAAAACGTTATAAAAAAAATAAAAAAAACAACATACAGCGGAGGGGGAGGAATGTGGCACAGGCGGCGGGTCAGGCCGGAGCGACGGAGCAGAAGCCGGACGGGGGTGGTGTGGCGGTTCGGCAGGAGGAGGGTCGCCGGATGGAGAAGAGGGGTAGGGGAGAGGGTGGCCGGGCGCGGCGGCTGGGTGCAGGTGCGGGCTCGGGACGACGGCTGGAGGAAGGGGAGGCCGGCGCAGGGAGGAGGCAAGAGGGAAAGCCGGGGGGCCGCGCGGCGGCGCGCTTGGGCTGAGCGGGAGCCGGCTGCGGAAGCAGGGAGCAGCGGAGCCGGGGCGAGGTCGGAGCAGCGGGAGGTGCGGGTTGCGTAGGGAGGCCGGGACGCCGGGGCAACGAGCTGGCGCTGCGGGTGCGGCGTGGCGTAGCGGCGGAGGGAGGGTGCTGGCGATGAAGGGAGGCTGGGTGCGGGCTCGGTGCGCTGGGGCGGAGCGAGAGCCGGAGGCGGGGCCAGCGATGGTAGAGGGGGCCGCCGGGGTTTGCGGAGCTGGGGGGAAACGCACAGGGGGCGGCGCTGCCGGCCAAACCAGCAAGGGGGGAAGAAGAAGAAAAGAAAACGGGGGAGAGAGAAGAGGAAAAAAAAGGGACGGGGTGGCGGCTGGGTAGGGGAATAGGTTAGGGTTAGGGTGAAGACAGAAAGAAAAACTATATATATATATACATAAACAATAAAAATAATAATAATAGTAATAACATTAATACAACAAAAATATAATTAATACTATGAGAATAATATTAATACTAATATGTAATATCGAACATAAGTAATTAAATAAAACAAATCCTAAAAATTAATAATGCTTTATATAATAAAACTTTATAATAATAAAACCTTATAATAATAATAATAATGTTAATAATTAGAAAAAATTATAATAATAACCTTTAATCAAAATTTCAAAATATTAAAACCATTTGAAAAAAAATAAATATGCGCGCGCGTGCGTGCGCGCACTCACGCATATATATATATACATATATTTGAACATATACAAACATATATATATATATATACACATATAAACATATATATACATATATATACCTACATATAAACATATACACATAGATACAATATATATATATACACATATACATATATAAACATAACGTATTAAAGTATATACATATTTAGACATATATATATATACTTATACATAGAAAACAACTACAATAATAGTAACGCAACAAATATGGTAATAATAATAAAAAGTCAATGTAAAACTTTAATATTTAAAACGCCGGGTAAACACATAGTCACCCGGGCCGAATGCACGATCACCGCTAGCGATGCGATGACTGCGCACCGGCGCGAGACTGCCGACACCACTAAACCTTGAAAAATTTTAAATCGGGACCAAGAAAGAAGTAAAATTACGGACATCCGCGGTCGGGTGTGACATCAAAAAAAAGAAAACTCTACTCATTTTTATGAGATAACTAAAAGTTTATTTTTTAATGACTAATATAATAATTTGTTTTTTTTATTAAGGAAATTTATGATTTTGTTGTTTTTATTAATATTATGGTACATGATGATTTTTTATTTTGATAGGTGGATATGATATAGTCAAATAATTCATTGGTTAATGATAAGTTCATGAGAAGATATATAATTTAATTAACAATAAACGTTAATCCTTTTTAAGTGAATATAAGTGTAATTATAAGTGTGATATGAAATTGATTTCCTAAGGAACATACATGTATTTATATGAATGGAAAAGTGTTTTTCTATAAATAAATTGATTTAAATATTCATTCAAATGAGTTTATTGTTTAATGGAAGCTTTATGATATTCTAAAGGTGAAAAAAATATTTTCATTGTAAATAAATCATGTTATTTCAGAAACCCTTATATAATATTTTTATTTATGCTTTCTAAAAATTATTTTATTAAAAATATTTTGTAATATAGTCGGTTTTATGAGTGAGTAAATGAATATATGTGTTTAAATTTAATTTTTTAATAAATAAAAATCCCTTTTATATTTTCATGTTTTCTAAAAGGGATCAACATTTTTTCATTATTTTAATGTCCATTGCTGAGATTACTTTTTTGATGGTGATTTTTCAAATATTGTGATTTTATGAAGGAAATGTAATGAATATAACCTGGAAAATGGTGATATTCCTAGAATGAAGGAATAGTGTCATAGTTGACATAATAGTGTACACCTAAGAATATATTTTTTTTGTGAAAAAATAATAAAATCTAGGAAAATATCAACTTTATTATGTGATAGGTTTCCTATTTATATAAAACATTAAATCTAAGAGATACAATTAATTTAATAAAGTGGAACCATTATTATAAATCATGCATTTAGGGGTTGTTAATGTTATGGACTGTGAGAATTGGTATCAGGGAATTGATTTTTATAACCATAGAGTGTATGATTTTATTAGATGAGCATAATTTAAAAATATCCGGAAGGTATAAGGGTTTTAGATGATGGATTGGTCTTCTGTTACATCATAGGTTAGTATATTAAAAAATAATATTTTTATTTTTGGATAAATTGGATGATTTTAATAGAATATGGATTAATTAAGGTAATATTTGTATTTATAAGTTTTTTTATAATTAATTTATTTTATATTCTCACACTAACCATTTTGGTTTTAGTATGTGGATAGAACTAGTATGAACGAAGGTAAAAATCATGGGAAGGAAAATTTATTGGTTCTATGAACACAGATCTAAATGAGATATAGTTAATGTGAAAATTCATATGGTTATTTATATCCATTATTAAGTAGTTATGATTTACATCCTAAACCTAAATGAGATTCTTGATTCCCCAAATAAGATAGAAATTGAGTTTCATAGAAGTTTAGAATATAAAAATAAAAATTGTAAAAATATAATAGTTTCTACATATCAGGAACATGGGAAGAATTGACAGTAATAATGTATTAAAAGAATAAATAAAATGCTTATATTATCGAGTGTATAGGTATTATTCCATTCAGGAATGATCGTAATGGTGGTCCTAAAGTTCATATGAAAAATGATTTAGAAAATTGATATTCTAATCAAATAATTATTAACAAACATGGAATAATATATAAATATAATTTATTAATTTATTTTTCTTTCATATGTTTAATAGAAACATTATAGGATCTATATAGATTAATTTGAAGTTATGAATCATGTTTTTATTATATCAAGGATGTTTTAAGGGATAAGATGATAAATCATTGTTAAAATTATATGAGAAATGAATAATGTTCCAACATATTAGTTTATGATGTAGTGGTATTTTATTTAAGGATTATTAAGGCTTATAAATGATTATATCTTTAAATTTCTAAATACACTTTCAAGGACTAATGTGATTTTTTATCAAAAGTGATTATCATTTTTTGGAAACATTTATTACATTTTAAAAAATAATTAATGTATACATAACCCTTTTTTGTGATTTACTACAATGGGTTTTTAAAAATATTGTTATTATTATGTGGATAAAAACTATATGGTAACTTTAAAACATTAGGGTTAATATTGTATTTTTTGTTGCAGAAATTATGGTTAATTTCGAAAAAGAGTAATGATATTTTTTGGGAATATATATATTATTGAATAGATAACCATATGATTTAAAATTGATTTGGTGAATAACTAATTAATGTTATTTTGATATAATTTAAATATATATTTACAAAATTATAGAAATAAATTTAAATGGGAAATTTTATACAGATATTTGTGATTATGTTAAACTATTTTATATTATTTTATGTATAAAGTAAGAGTTAATGTCACACTTGTGGTGTTGTTTCTAGGTATTTATAATTTATTTTTGTTCTCTCTATTACTATAGGGTTTTTCTGGAATTTTGTTTAAAAAAATAATGGTTTTTGGTATAATTGGAGGATTGTGCATGTTCGGTCAACAGTTAGTAGAAATTGTGAGCCTTCCCTCTATAAACAATATCGCCCAGATAGTTAGTCTTTCAAGGACACGATTTGAGGCACATGAATATGTTCTAGGTTCCAATAAATTGTGAAACCTTCCACCCCCTTAGATTGAGGCACCACATTGTTGCCTCAGGGTCTGGAAGAGCATAGGGCCAAACCATTCTACAATATAGAGCATTAATAAAATTAAATTCCACTTTTCTCCAGACTATTTTAAACCCATTTCAACCCCCATTTTCACCCATTTGACCCTTATAGCCGAAGGTGTGCATCCCCATATACCCTTATCATCATTGGATACACTAATTTTGATATTGATGTTTCTTTCTCAAGATTTCACTATGTAATTTCCACATCTCATCCTCACTTTATCTCTATTCTCTCTTTCTTGAGTTCTTTCTTCTCTAATGTTTTTTTATCCAATATAGGTAGAATCATATTTTTGTTTGATTTGAATAAGGGTGTTGGTGGTGTGTATTCTTTTCTACAATATCACTTCATTCTTTGTCTTTCAGTCTATAACCTATTGCAGATGATTTCATGTAAAAATATTGGTGGTACAATGTTATGTCAATTTTTGACCATATAATTGATTTCGAACTAATTTGAAATTGTTTTATGAATATTTTTTAGTGTAAAAATGAATATTTTTAATGTTGTTATTGTGTAAAGAAGTATAAATTATTAATCCCCATTTAAAATGTTTGGAAATGGTATTCATTCATAGTAATGAAATGGTTTGTCATAAATGGGGACATGTTTGGATTATAAAACAAAATAGAGAACATGGGAACATTGGTTACCTCTAAGGATGTGATAGGACTAGTATCAAAGAGAGATATTAGGTCATTTCCGTTAGTATCCCTAGTTGGATTAAAATGAAACAATAACTAAATGATGTGATACTGATAATTATAACATGAAATTGGGTGTTCCCCCTCTAACGGCTCATTCATGAGAAGGAATATGTTTGATCAATGGGAAGAGATGTACATAGTTTCCACTAACCTATATACCTTGATGTTTTCTATAGTGATTATATGATGTATTTAATTATTTTTAGTTTCTATAATTTTCATTTTCCATTAAAAGCATAAACATGCTTTCAAATTAAATTCTTAACATAATTTTAATACCATCACTTTTAGTTATCTTTTAGTGCTTATAAATAGAGCCTCTAGTTAGATCCTTCTGTTAAAGTGAGATCACTCCCTACATACACCCCCTTAAGGTGCATGTAGTCTATTTTTTGTAGGATCTAAGTAATCAAAGGCCTCATTATGAGGTTGTGGTTATTCCATCTCGGTTTTATCTATTTATTTGTAAGGTGGTAGTGGTAGAATGGAGTACGGAGGTTCTCATGTCATAAGGATTTTTTCATTATGTTTTTGATTCCCTCCTATTTTTTATTTTGGGTTTGGTCATAATTTTAATTGTAAATATAACATGTACATGTTTCTGTTATATTGGCTTTTCATTGTTTATTGATTATATCCATTAATGAAATATCTTCTATCATATTAGTTCAGATGATGATTATAGATCAGATGGAAAATCATTCCCAATGGTGTTATTTGATGCCAAGAAAGAATTTAAATTAAAATGTGCACTAAGAATGCACTTCTAGACATGACACGATCTTAGATAAGTTTCTAATTGGATGGAATCCTAGAAAAGTTTATGATAAAATGGTATAATGGTATGTCTTGAACATTTTTTAGTTTTTTATTTTAGAAAGTCTTGATCATTTTTTAGTATTTTATTTTAGAAAAACTTGATCGTTATTATCTATTACTGTTGGTGATTTAGGTTCAATTTGTAAGTGGGGTGTCAAGAATAAACACATCATGATGTGACTTGGGATACCATAGGATGTGCATTATTTTTTGCCTCCTACTCTAGGCGTTATTCATAGGATATATAATGAGAATGAGATCCAAGGTAGGGTGGAGTGATTTAAATTATGCTTCATGTTATGTTGGATTTTTCTTGATTAATTTCAGTGATTTAAAATATTTTTATTGTTTCTCTATAAGATGATATATTGACTGCTTTACGATTATGTTGTTTTAGACAGGATAGCATTGTGCCTCCACAGAGACATATTTTTTTATTAATGGGAGGTGGATAAATATAATTATACCAATAAAAATAATCAAATATTAGTATAGGTAGTGGATATAGTAGTCTGGGCTTTGGATTAGGTATTGGTCTCCGATACTATTCATGATAAGGATATCGAACCAAGACTGTTACTGGATTAGGATTAGAAGTTTTTCAAGAAAAGACACCCTTCATTATGGGATGTATACATCATAAATAAGATTAAGAATGGGATGAGAATATTGAGGGTATATTTGGGTTCCTTATTATTCCTAAATATTTCGTGTTAAATTGTAATGTGTTTATGTTTGAAGGCCCCAAACAAAGGTGGTGGGAATTAGATATCCAAGAAGGGAAGCATGATAATATGGTATGGAAATACTTCAATGATTTCTTTAATGAAATGTATATTCTTGGTACTCTACCCCTTACAAACAAATATTAATTTCTAGAACCCTATTAAGGATAACGTTTAGTGTTAGAATATTCCAAAATATTTTCAAAGGTATTATTTTTAACGGAAGTGTTTGTTTCTAATAAAAAATTGAAATATGAGAAATTATAAATTTGGTTGTGATTAGAAATTCCATCATAGGTATTCTTATTTTTGTTGAGGATATATTCTCATGTTTTCATTTAAGCATTCATGGAGAGATATATCCGTCTAGTAAATGTTTTTTTGATAATTATTCTAGTATTGGGACCAAGTTGGAGTGGAATTTTTTAGATGAATAGTTAGTGTGAGGATTATGAGATAAATGTAGTGGTTACTCTGGATATAGATCTTGACCACATCCATCCAAAACTATGGATAGTGGGCATATCATGTTCCATTAGTTTGGGTAATAATGGAATGCATGATTTACTAGTTTTTCTTTACCTAGTCCATGTTACCACTCAAGATTCATGGCCCATTTGAAAAGGTTTTTCAAGGATTCCCCTCACAGTGTTTTGAAATATCCACAACACCCAGGGGATTAACAACATAGTATTATTCATTTTATTAAAGAGGGCCCCATTATGGTGGATTTTGTTACATGGGTGGACCTTAAAATAAAGATAGTTAGCTTATAGTAGTGTCTCAAGTTAGTAGTTGACCAAATGAACATATAAAAAAGAAGAAACTTCTTGTTATAGACAAAAAACCAGTGAAACCAGAATGTGGGCCAACAAAAATTCAAGGTTCTATTATTATTTTATTTTCCTTGATAATTGTTTTTTCAATAAATGTTATTAAATTAAATTAATATTTACTCACTATCTTGATATATTTAAAATACTAACCTATCTAATTTCATATGACATGGAGTTGGTTATGCCTATTTGAAAAAGGAAGGTGAATGGAATTAGGTGTATATCTTGTGTTATCACCATGTCATAGGTTGAGATGAAATTTGATATACATCAATTCAAAATGGACATATTTAATGTGATTATATGAATAAAATTAATAATTTCACTCAAGACACTTCATTTTTTATCATTGGTGGATGAAGTTTGCACCCTCTATTGGAGAACTTATGTTTTGCAAGGTCAATGGGATCAATGGTCAAGATGAGTTAGACCCCCCACTTTTGGAAATAGTATGTATTTATAATTTAGTGCCTTCTCTATCACTAGAGGAAGTTTTTAAAAGAATAGAGATAGGTTTTATTGATGTGGTAGATGTGTTCCCTATGGTCTTCTCTAGGTATTTATTAGGCCGACCACCTGAAAAGGATATGGAGTTCACCAAAAAATTAGAACTATGGAAATATATGATATTTTCCTCTCATATCATATGTCCCCCACCATGTTTATGGAATTAATTATACGAATATATGCTATAGAATACAAAGGGTTCATTCACATGAGAATCTCTACATAAGCCACTCTGGTGATTGTTTCCCAAAAGTTCAATGGATACTTTGGTTGTATATGAATTAATGGATTTTGGATAGGTTCATATTCAAGAATATATAACCCTTTCTAAACATTGATAAAATATTTTATCATCTTAATGGGGAATGATGTTTTTCAGAGATCTACCTCAACACTAGGTATCACTATATTAGTGTGATCTAATCATACATTCCAAAAACCTATTTCTAAATAAGTTCTAACCATTTACAGTATTTCATAACAAAATTTAGATGGATAAAACATCTATAGGATACTAGTATTTATTAAACTGGATATTCTATAAATATATTTAATCCTTTATTGTGGTGTTTGTGGCTGAAATTTTGGTTTACATGATGAAGGAAGAGGATTACAAGAAACAACTTATTGTTAGTCTAGGAATTTAATGAGTTAATAATTTCTTTGAAAAACTATCAGAATATTGTTTCTGGAACTGAGTAGTTATGTTTCTTGGCTATATGATATTAGAGAATGTGGTTTCATTTTACCTTGAAAAGATCAAGGTAGTATTATTATTTTAGGAACCATGTATTTTTTTTTGAGATTAGGTATTTCCTACGTCTACTAGATATTCCATGAGATTTTTCATTGATGACTCATAGCCTTCTCAATGTTAACAGCTATATCATTGAAATAAGTGATGCTTTCCTATAATAAATTTTTTTCATCCATTTTGGGATTAAATTGGCGGTTCACCACTACACCCATTTTTATTTTATCTAAATACGAAAAGGGATAAAAGGTTTATTATGATGCTTTAGGTATATGTATAAGATGTGTTATTTTATAGAATAACCATTTTTGGTAGAGGAAAATCACAAAATATTATAATAAAAAATTAATTACACAACTAATGTCCTTGATCTAGTGACATTTGTAACCCCCCAATATTTTATGGTATGAAACTATTTAAATTTAATCTCTTCTATATCTAACATTTCTTGGAACACTTAGCTTAAACGAAAAATAAAATACTATTAATTTTATTATTCAAAATTATATACTATACATTATATTGGTGGTTATTAATTGTATTAACTAAATTATGATAATATATTATTTAATTCATTGGATACCAATTAAATAGAAATAAATATGAAAATTAATTTTACTTAAAAAATTTTTTTATAAAAACTATTTAAATGCACAGAAGTGTGTTTTATAAATATAAAATAAAATAATCACAAACATTGGATTAAATTAATGATATATATATATAATATTAAATATAATTATTACTAGTCATACTATGTGTTTTTTGAAAAATATATAAGAACAATTTTAATTTTATGTATAATAAAAGTATTTAAAAAAAGGTAGTTTTACCTCTTTTTGATGGCACACTTTTCTTAATACAATTTTTTAACTAAAATAAATTATATTTGAAATAAAAATATAATTCAATAAAATTGGATTTTAAAAATTTACTTTGGTTTAATTTTTTGTATTTTTATGATAAGATTCATTTTTTGATGAATTGTGAATAGTACTGTATTTTATTTGAATACAAATATTTCATCTAATTTATTTATATTACCATATTATATTTTTAATAGGTTATAAATTTTAAATATATAAATATTTTACCATTTATCTTAATCATGTGCACTGGAAGGGTATTTTCATTTAATTTGGTTATAAAAAATTTTAATCTATTGTATGTTTTTTCCTTAGAAACTCGCTTGCTCGTTCTGTCAACGTGAATAATTTCAAATCAATCAATTTAATTTCTATGGTTTTAATTTTCAAGAATGAATTCAATATTTGGAAAAAGTGGATCAAAATTATGAGAATATTTTTTTTTGCACTATGAATAGTAACTTTAGTAATTTTGTGTTAACACAGTTAAAGGTACAACGAGTAGTAAATGTTAAAAATAATATTATAAATATTATAAAATTACCCTAACACATGTAAAAATTTCATTATTTGTGTGAGATTCTAAAAAAAATACTTGGGATGATATTACAACCATTTTAAAAAGCATGGAATAGAGAATGATATCAGGTATATTATATTTAATAGAAAGTAAAAGATGTCATAAAAATATTTTAAATAACAATATCATTTTCAATATAAGGTTATATAGAAGATAAATTTGACTATAAATTTGAATTTTGAAGATAAGTATTTTTTCTTCATCATGATTAATTTTGATTAATTTTTATTAATGAAACAATTAAATTAATGAATTTCACATTGATGATATATTAATTGTTGAATTATTAAACATAACAAGTAAATGTTATTAAAAATATTAAAACAAAAATAAAATGATATAATAAATTTTAACAGTGAAAATTATATATTACATAGGCATATTAGGGATATATTAATTTTTTTATTTTGAAGATATCTTGTGTATGTAAATTTTTTATAAAGTCAAGAAATGGAAAGTGTTGAAATTTACATTAACTATATTTTAAAATAATTAATATTTTTTAAAATAATTTTAAATTCATAAAAAATATTAGTAGTAGACAAAGTAGTTGTGAAAAGGATTAAAATATCACTAATTACTCATTTATTGGTATTTTTAAATTTTAGAGTAACTATATTAACACTCAAATTGTAAATTACAAGATATCATAGTATGAATTAAATATTTTAAATAAAGGTTAAATCCAAAAAATATGGATTAAATAAATTGACAGAACTATTATAATTTTTATTTTATTAATATAATTTTTAACAAAATCATCTTATTTTCTAAATAAATATGTCTAGATCTATTTTTATTATAAATGTAATTTATATTAATTTAATGTTTTGATGATTTCCAGGAGTTTCCCTTTCATCTCTTATAAAAGGGCACCCCTTCTTCACTTTTACTAACACTTATAAACCTATATGTTTTGGTGAAGAAATGTCAAAATCGCTATCCCAAATAAGTGTCTTCAACATCTAAGAAATAATTTGGGAATAAATCGAACCAATGAAGTCCTTTTGTGTAAATCAAAAAGAGAATCCTAAATAAGTGGTATCATTCAAAAACGAATGTTTTTGTTTTATTACTTCCAAAAACCCATTAGTTTATTTTTATTTCATGTTTATATAATAAACAGAGTATGATACATATATTGGGAGTTTTTAATATTATGGTTTTGACCAAAAAATATATATACTTCCATCTAATGGGTAACAAAATTACCATTTTTTGTACGAAAAACTACCACCTCACAAAACAATGATGTTTGTTTTCCTTTACCACCTATCATGGTAGGGAATTATGATCTAAAATTTATTTTTATATTATATATATGTTAATTATGATTAAATTGTTAATGTTTAATTATTATGTAACATGCACCTTCGTGATTTTCTTTTTTTGCAATTACGATAACTTCATTTGTAGATGTGTGGACTACTGCCATCTCAAAATGATGTGATTCATCCACAATATATATGTATGTATTATGGATTATTATAATAAACATATGTGAAATATATGAAATAAATAAGAACAATAATTATAATATAAATCATTATTTTAATACAGAAAATAAATTTATGTATCTTTCTCGTGTATGTATGACCTACCATCTCCATGAACTGTGCATTTCATTTCCTATATCAAAATTTTAAATCATATTATAAATACACATGTAATTATATATATGATACATAAATCATGGTTTAAATTATTGATATAATGAAATCATGATCTAATTAATAGGAAAAATATGTAAAAAAAATCAAAACATACTTGAAAAAGAAGGCAATTAACACCCAAAATAGTGAAAATTATTAAAGTTTATTAACAAACAGGTAATGAAAAATTATAAGATATTAATATATGGTATTATAGAAATGAATATGGTTTTTTATCAGTGTATAATAATCCTATCACTAGTGCAGAAAACATTTTTTACGTCGGTTATTTTTCATTATTTACGTCGGTTTTTAGGTGACGTTAATACGGACGACGTTATAAATAACGTTTTTTTACGTCGGTTATTTAAAACCCGACGTAACATCCCTAACATCACGGTGTTTATCACGTCGGTTCATTAATAACCGACGTGAAAAATGATGGGGGATGGGGATTTATAACGGCGGTTATTATATAACCGTCGTGATAAACCGCGGGTGGGGGGGTTTAGCACGTCGGTTATATAATAACCGACGAGATAAATATACGGGGGGGGGGGGGGGGGGGTGTTTATCACGTCGGTTATTTCTAAACCGACGTGATAAAACGCCTAGGATATCGTTTATCACGTCGGTTATGACATAACCGACGTGATTAACCCTTCCCCGGGCCTATTATCACGTCGTTTTCTTAAATAACCGACGTGATAAAAAGGCCTGGGAAACGTTTTAGCACGTCGGTTATCCAATAACCGACGTGGTAACGTGATAAAAGGCCAGGGAAAGGTTTATCACGTCGGTTCTCGAAAAAACTGACGTGATAAACCCCTACCGATTTATTTACCACGTCGGTTATAAAATAACCGACGTGAAAGCGATATTTTTTTTAAAATAATTGCACTGCTCTCACCAAAAAGCAACCAGAAACCAAACAACAAAAATTACCATGCCAGCCCTCCCCCAAGCCCCAACTGAACCCCACCCTCATATATACCCACCTAACAACCTGGCCAGCCCTCCCCCACCACATTGGATTCCCACCACAACCCTTGGACACCCCCCACCCCTTGGACAGCACCCCCACCCTCATTTACACCCCCACGCCCCCTAGTACAGCCTCAAACACCCATTGGACACCCCTCCCATATCCCTTGGACACCCCCCACCCCTTGGACACCCCCACCCCTTGGACAGCCCCCCCACCCTCATTTACACCCCCAAGACCCCTAGTACAGCCTCAAACACCCATTGGACACCCCCCACACCTTGACAGCCCTCCCAAACCCCTTGGACACCCCCCGACCCCTGGACACCCCCCCCCCCCCCCCCCGAGCCCTTGGATGGCCCCAATCACCCCTTGGACACCCCTCCCATATCCCTTGGACACCCCCCCACCCCTTGGACACCCCCACCCCTTGGACATCCCTCCACCCTCATTTACACCCAACCAGCCCCTTGGAAAGAACTCCCAGACACCTTGGACACCACTCCCATATCCCTTGGACACCCCCCCCACCCCTTGAACACCCCCCACCCCTTTGACAACCCCCCACCCTCATTTACACCCCCCGAACACTAGGACAGCCCCAAACACCCCTTGGACACCCCTCCCATATCCCTTGGACACCCCCACCCCTTGGACACCCCCCACCCCTTGAACACCCCCACCCCCTGGACACCCCCCCCCCCCTGACCTCTTGGAAACCCCCCCCCCCCCCGACCCCTTGGAACCCCCCCATCCCCTTGGAAAGCCCCAAACACCCCTTGGAAACCCCCCGAACACTAGGACAGCCCCAAACACCCCTTGGACACCCCTCCCATATCCCTTGGACACCCCCCCACCCCTTGGACACCCCCCACCCCTTGGACAGCCCCCACCCCCTGGACACCCCCCCGACCCCTTGGAAACCCCCCCCCCCCCCCCCGACCCCTTGGAAACCCCCCCATCCCCTTGGACAGCCCCAAACACCCCTTGTACACCCCTCCTATATCCCTTGGACACCCCCACCACTCGGACACCCCCCCCCCACCCCTTGGACAGCCCCCCCCCCCCACCCTCATTTACACCCAACCGACCCCTTGGACAGCCCCAAACACACCTTGGACACCCCTCCCATATCCCTTGGACACCCCCACCCCTTGGACACCCCCACCCTCATTTACACCCCCAACCCCTAGGACAGCCCTCAAACACACCTTGGACACCCCTCCCATATCCCTTGGACACCCCCCAAACACCCACCCACCCCCTTGGAACCTCTCCCCCAATACCAAAATCCAGACCAGAAAAACCATCAACAGTAGACCAAAAAAAAGAAGTAGAGAAAAATTAAACATTCACTAATATAACATTCAAAAATTACACTGTCAACTTCAAAAAAAACTAAATCCAACCTAAACGACTACGAAATACACAATTACATTGACAATATTCAAAATTTCATTTTACATTACAAACAACTAAAAGTCAATCAAACCTGTAAAATAATTTGACCACTCCACTTGTATGTGTTTGATATCTTCATCAGTAAAGGGTTGAGGGTCACCAAAAAGCTACAAAGGAAAAGGATAGTAGTCAACGTGTATAATGAATAAATCAAATTGAAATATTATGAGAAAGAGGAAATCTTACCAGGTCAAAACTCAGAACTGTCCCAGTTGTTATTATTTCATACATAAATCTTAACATGTAATATCCACATTCGATGATTCCTTGTTGCTCATGACATTTCTGTTTGAATGAGTGTAAATTCAATATATTATTTTTATGTAATAAATCAAAATGTACAAATTATAAATGGATATTTACCTTCGCATGTACATATTTGATCTTGAAATTCCTTTTCATTGCGCTTTTTCGAAAGTGGACCCATGCCCTGTTAGAAAATAATACGAATGGGGTAAATTTAAAATTCATTATAATATATAAAACTATTGTGAAATTGAAACTTACGTTTCCAATATATTCTTAAAACTTTCTCGC
Source organism: Viscum album (assembly GCA_963277665.1). NCBI lineage: Eukaryota > Viridiplantae > Streptophyta > Magnoliopsida > Santalales > Viscaceae > Viscum > Viscum album. Next base: position 1,315,127,126 of record OY728119.1, on the reverse strand, counting down.
ACATCATCATGGAGAGAGCATATCCAATAAAGTTCTTTCTCCCTAGGGCAAAAAACCCTAACATCCAATGATCCCTGATAAAAGGAAATTTAACGTTAGTGGTTTTTTATGTTAAAAGATAATTAACTCTTTGAGAGGGATGTGTTTCATACCTCTCACAAAAAGGCATCATCCAACACTGTGTGATTACATTCTTTTCAAATCTATCAGCAATATAAATCATTCTTTGTTCCTCATCCAATGCACATGCTTCAGGGGAAATCAATTGTGGGTCCACGAATCCATATACATCTGTCAGCTCATTCCTCTCACAAATGTTATACAGATACCTAATACAAAGTAGACATAAGTATATATTCTTAATAAATATAACGCAAGGAAAAGGTGTTAAGACTTACATGATAAAAATTTGCACCACGTTGATGCCCAACTTATCTCCAGTGACAAACTCCATGATATCAGTTTTCATAATCCCCACACTTAGTTCACGTCCATAGACATGAGCTTCCATTGTAAAGTCATAATGATCCGCCAACAAATATGAATATCTTGACAATTTTTCAAGACTTCTAGTATCTACATCTGATGTCATAGCTTTCTGTCTTTGTTGTTGTCTATACAGTATTTCTTTACCTTTGAAGTATTCCTGTAAAAATAAATTGAAAAATATATTAGTTTTCAAATGATAAAACATTAATAAAAATATAAAATAAAAGATATAACATCCATACCTCTATGGTAATGAGTCGAAGAAGTCTGGATGGCCAAAGTAAAAAATGGACGATACTATGTCCAACTGTCGTCACCTCATCTGTAGGTAATGGTATCCGAGCTGATCTATCTATAATATCTTGTACAGTGACCCTCTAATTCTCTACCTCTAACTGTTGATGATGAACTTTATCTCCTATACAATATACCATCCCATATGAAACTATATGATGTTGAGGATAATCAACATACAACTCACAATAAGTAGGTAGCTGCGGCGGAGGAGGAGGATCAAAAATGGGGTCCGCAGGCTGAGGTGGGGGAGTGGGAGCTACTGGAAGAGGTGGAGTGAGAGTTGCACCCTGAAATTGTTTTTGCAAGTCTGCAAACATAAACTGCACCGATGCTCTAATCTTGTCCACCATTTTCGCATTAATATTATGGACTTCAGCCTCCAAGGATTCTTTTTTTTTTATAAACTCCCTCAACGTTAGAAGTTGAGGAACGTGGCAACACTTTTCTTACCGATACACCTGCCGGATATCCTCTTACACGGCCAGGATGTTCGGGCTTTCCCAATGCCACAATAAAATATCTTCCCTCCCAGATGGTGTAAATGTCCCCTGTGAACTCTGCTCCTCAAGAGAGTCCTGTAATAATTAATTGAACATTTCTATAATGATTGGAAATATATGACAAAAATAGTAAACTTAAATAAATAAAATAGATATCTTACAATCCTCTCAACTACGATTCTCGATTCTTCCGAAAGATATTGTCCTTTTTTGCCCTTCTGAGCTCTTTTCCATTTCTCATGTCTAGATGGAGGGGATGGAGGGGCCACCTCTCCAGAGCTTGAAGACTCAGCTCTTAGTTGATGAAATTTTTCTGCCATCATTTGTTCTTCAATAATGCATACCCTCCCCAAGATAAACTATGAGGGTATACATTTTTAGATTGGATATCTTGATGAGCTTTCCTTGTTTGCTGTAAATTAAGAATAAGTAATCATTAACAAAACAATAATAAGATCATTTATATAAGAAAGCTTATAAAAGTTTACATTGCCCTTACCAAAAATTATTCTTTTCTTCTACTTTCAAAAAATTGTCTCCATGTGTCTTCATCTATAAAAGGATATATACGACATGGATTCTCACGACTCCTATGACCATAAATGAAATTATATGAGAGGGTTGATTTGAAATCCCTCCATCTCCTAGCAGCCAACGATAAGAATTCCTTCCTGACTCCTCCAGTGTCAGGAATATCAAATGTCATCTGATAAAAAAGAGGTTAAAAATATTATATATACTAGAAACATTTAAAGAACAGACAAACAATAACAAAAGATCTTACCAAAATGGTCTCCCACAGCTGAGAAATTATCGCCTTATCCACACTTCTCCAATCATCATAGAGAATGCTTACTTTTCTCTTAGCCTGAGTTGCTACAAAACCCTTAAAATCTTTAGCATTTGGACCTCTAGGAAGATCATCATCATCAAACTCCACGACTATCCTCTCCTCCTTCGTACGGGCAAGTGATAATTTTGGTAAACGTGTGCACCCACGCTTACCAACCTTTGAACTCTTTTTCGTAATAGGAGCATGTGAATGTTCCTCCCCAGATGTATGACCAATATGCTCATCTCCAGAATCATGTGGCTGATCAACTGATTGATCTGTCATTTTCCTTCAAATCAAAAAAACAAACATTAGTTCACAAATATACAAATTCAAATATTGTAATACTACTTAATCAGAAAATAGAAATGTGTACTAAATTACATAATAGTAAACATTGGTAATATGGTAATCATGTTAAACAATGATAAACATGGTAAACACAGTCTGTTGTACCCCTCTCTCTTGGATTTTAATGATCACAATCACTCTTATTATGTTCTAACTTGTTTTCAAGTGTTTTTGTTGATAGGCAAAAGGTTGCCAAGGAGTTGGCCCAAGAAAGCTGAAAAGTGGACTCACTGAGTCCACCGGTCAGCCGGTGTGAGATCACCGGCCAGCCAGAGGACCCAGGCAGTTGACTTGCCCACTGCCTGGGGTCACCGGCAGGCCGGTGGCTCACCACCAGCCGGCCGATGGACCAGACAGCCTTGCTCTGTCTGGGCCACCGGCCGGCCGCTGGCTCACCACCGGCCGGCCGGTGGACCAGACACCCTTGCTCTGTCTGGACCACCGGCCGTCCGCTGGATCACCACTGGCCCGCCGGTGGACCAGACAGAGAGCCTTCCTCTCTGTCTGGACCACTGGCCGGCCGCTGGCTCATCACCGGCCGGCCGGTGGACCAGACAGAGCTTTGCTGTCTGGACCACCGGCCAACCGGTGATCCACCACCGGCCAGCCGGTGCGCCCAGGACTTCTCCTCTTTACGGTTTTTATTGTTTTATCATTTTGGTTTGATACATGTTTTAATAAGTAAAAAATTTACAATATCTAACATTATATGAAAAAACTAAATGTAAACAAGAAATAAACATGTGTTACCTGTAATTTTAGGAATGTACAGTTGGATTGTTTTCCCAAATTCCATCATCGTGATCGTTCCTTATGGCACAAACCATGTCTTCAACATACTCATCATTATGTTCTGTTAATCATTCCATGGAAGTAGGGATCTCACATAAATCAGCATCTTCATCAAATTCATCCTCACCAACATATTGTTTTTTCCCTTGTAAAACAACAGCCCACTGCATATCTGATTGATCTACTACATAGAAAATTTGTTTGGCATGTGTTGCCATTATAAATGAATCAGCTGTGTCTTCCAATCTATTCAGATTAACAAGTGTCATACCAAATTCATCGTGTCTGACACTGTTGTTACCGATAAACCATTTATAGTTAAAAACAGGAACTTTAATTTCAAAGTAATCAGCCTCCCATATGTCTTCAATCACTCCATAATATGCACTTGATGCCGAAATTGGGTTTCTGTCCTTAGCACTCGAAAAATGCATTGCTTCTGCAAACACCAATACACCACTATTCTGAACTGCACTTCTGTTGTCCTGAGCTTTCGTATGAAACGTATATCCATTAATGTCATAAGCGGACCATGTTATCACATTTAAAGATGGACCACCCACTATCCACTTTAATGTCTCTGATACATCTGATCTACCAAGCAAGGTCTTTTTAAACCATGGCAAAAAAGTTTTGTTGTGCTCATTCAAAATCCACATTTCTTTCTTCTTTGGATGACATTGTTTCAACTCATTAATATGAAATGTGATATACGGTTGAACATCAGCTATGTTATTCAAGATGTATGATTCTAACTTCTTCATCTGTTCAGCTGACAGTGATTTGACTTTCAAGCCACGAATCCCCTTTCCCGCATTATTAACCCATTCATGGCGAGATGGAGGCAAACCTATGTGTTGCACCGTAGCCAAGTAGCTCGTACAAAACTCTGCTACCTCCTCAGAAATATACTTTTCAATAATGGAGGCTTCAGGTCGATATGGATTTTTAACATATCCCTTTTATATTTTCATATACCTTTCAAAAGGATACATCCAACGAAGATATACAGGTCCACAAAGCTTTATTTCTCGAACCATATGAATCATTAAATGCACCATCATATCAAAAAAAGTTGGAGGAAAATACATTTCCAAATGACAAAGTATAAAAATTGCATCCTTTTCCAAAATGTTCAAAGCATTCACATCAATCGCCTTGTTACAATTTGAATTGAAAAAATAACACAACCTCATTATAGTCTTTCTGACACAGATGGGCAATATTCCACACAGTGCAACAGGTAAAATTTGTTGCATAATGATGTGACAATCATGTGATTTCATACCTATCAACTTCAAGTCTTTCAATGAGACAAAATTTTTTACATTTGAAGAATAAACTTAAGGCACTTTGATATCATGAAGACACTGACAGAAGCTACTTTTCTCCCTCTTCGATAATGTATGACAAGCCGGGGGAAGAAATGTTTGTCTTCCTTTAGGAGTGGGAGCTAACTCCAAACATATTCCAATTGATAGTAGGTCTAACCTTGCATTCAACCCATCTTTTGTATTTCCTTTAATATCTAGAAATGTTCCGATCAAAGAATCACAGATATTTTTCTCCACGTGCATGACATCAATATTATGTTTGACTTCATGATACCTCCAATATGGTAGCTCAAAAAATATTGACCTTTTCTTCCAAATATGTCTATCATTACCATATTTCTGTGTCTTTCCCAATGTCACATCAAGGTTTTTCACCCTCTCAAAATAAAAATATGGGGATAAAGGTTTTGGAGCAGTATCAAATTCTTGTGAGCCATTGAATGCCTTTTTTAGTCTTCTATAAGGGTGATCCATAGGCAAAAACTTTCGATGACCCATGTACACTATTTTCCTCCCATGATGCAATTGACAATATGACGTCTGTTTTTCGCAAATTGGACATGCTTTATGCCCTTTAACACTGTATCCAAACAAATTTCCTTATGCTGGGAAGTCATTTATAGTGAATAGAAGCACTGCATGCAGTTGAAAATATTCCATTTTATAAGAATCATACACCCTAATACCATCAGCCTATAACAGTTTCAAATCATCAATCAGCGGTGACAAGTATACATCAATATCATTGCCGGGTTGCTTTGGACCAGAGATCATGATACTCAACATGACATATTTGTGCTTCATACAAACTTCAGGAGGGAGGTTGTAAATTACCAATAAAACAGGCCATGAACTATGTGTGCTACTGAGGGTTCGGTATGGATTCATTCCATCTGTGCACAAGCCTAGTCTCAGATTTCTAATTTCATTTCCAAATGTAGGGTACTGGGCATCAATTTTCTTCCATTGTGGACAATCAGCTGGATGACGTATTTTTCCGTCACATACCCGCTCATCAGCATGCCATCTTAACCTTTTTGCATCATGTGAATTAGCAAATAAACGTTTGAAATGAGGAATTATAGAAATATACCAAATTTCCTTTGAAGGGAGCTTTGTAATCTCTACATCAGCTTGTGATTTTTCTTTCACCTTATACCGTGATGTCCCACATTTAGGACACTCTTTCAGAAATTCATATTCCTTCCTATATATAATGCATTCATTCGTACAGGCATGTATTTTCCTGTATCCCAATCCCATCGGGCATAATATTTTTTTGGCATTATAATGTGAATCTGGAAGATCGTTATCTTTTGGAAGAATGTCTTTCATCAATTGTAGCAGCTCTGTAAAACTTCTGTCACTCCATCCATGTTTCGCCTTCAGGTTAATCAATCTTAACACCGCCGACAAAACCGTAAAATCTATACAACCAGGATATAATGGTTTTTCGGCATCACCATATATACGTGCAACTGTCGGTTCTATCTCAATTTGTTCTGCTACAATATCGCGAATCATTTCTTCAATTCCATCGGAGTTACCATCTTGCGATTCATTATCATCAGTGGCATTTTGTCCAGTTTCGCCATGCCAAATCCAAGGGTTGTAACTCGGATTGAAACCATGACAAATCAGATGATCTTTTATCTCTCTACTTTTCAACTTCTTCATATTCAGACATTTCAGGCATGGACAGAAAAAAATGTCACTACTTGGAACATTTCGTTTAGCAAATTCCAAAAAGGCATCAACACCTTCCTCATATTCATTGCTCATTCGATGTGCCGTAATCCAACTTCGACTCATTATTACCCATAACAAATAGCAAAAATATATATATTTTTTAGATAAGACAAATATATGTTTATATGAAAAAAATCATAATTTGAATGTAAACAATTTTGAAATATAAAACAAATCGATGGCTATTTAAAAAAATATGCTTGAATATTATTTTTTAAACAAAATATAGTAAGATATAACACACCCCCTGGACACCCCCCGACCCCTCTGGACAGCCCCCCGCCCCTCCTGGACACCACCCCCCACCCCCTACCCCCTTGGACACCCCCTGGACATCCCCCAACCCTCTGGACAGCCCCCCACCCACCCGGACAACCCCAAATACCCTCTGGAGAGGCCTCCACCCACTTGGACAGCCCCCCACACCCAACCACCCCCTTGGACACCCCCCTGGACACCCCACCGACCCCTCTGGACAGGCCTCCACCCCCTTGGACAGCCCCCCACACCCACCCATCCCCATGGAAACCACCCTAGACACCCCCCGACCCCTCTGGATAGCCCCCGACCCCTCTAGAAAGCACCCCCACCCCTCCTGGACACAACCCCCACCCCGACCTGCTTGGACACACCCCTGGACACCCCCCAACCCTCTGGACAGCCCCCCACCCCTCCTAAACACCACCCCCACCCCCTACCCCCTTGGACACCCCCCTGGACACCCCCCAACACCCACCCACACCCTTGGACAGTCCCCCACACCCACCCACCCCCTTTTAAACCCCCCCTGGACACCCCCCGACCCCTCTGGACAGCCCCCCACCCCTCCTGGACACCACCCCCACCCCCTACCCCCTTGGACACCCCCCTAGACATCCCCCAACCCTCTGGGCAGCCCCCCCCCCCCACCCACCCGGACAACCCCAAATACCCTCTGGAGAGGCCTCCACCCACTTGGACAGCCCCCCACACCCATACACCCCCTTGGACACCCCCCTGGACACCCCACCGACCCCTCTGACAGGCCGCCACCCCCTTGGACAGCCCCCCACACCCACCCATCCCCTTGGACACCACCCTGGACACCCCCCGACCCCTCTGGACAGCCCCCGACCCCTCTAGAAAGCACCCCCACCCCTCCTGGACACAACCCCCCACCCCCGACCTGCTTGGACACCCCCTGGACACCCCCCAACCCTCTGGACAGCCCCCCCCCCACCCCTCCTAAACACCACCCCCACCCCCTACCCCCTTGGACACCCCCCTGGACACCCCCCAACACCCACCCACACCCTTGGTCAGCCCCCCACACCCACCCACCCCCTTGTAAAACCCCCTGGACACCCCCCGACCCCTCTGGACAGCTCCCCACCCCTCCTGGACACCACCCCCCTGCCCCTACCCCCCTTGGACACCCCCCTGGACATCCCCCAACCCTCTGGACAGCCCCCCCCCCCACCCACCCGGACAACCCCAAATACCCTCTGGAGAGGCCTCCACCCACTTGGACAGCCCCCCCCCCCCCCCACCCATCCAGCCCCTTGGACACCCCCCCTGGACACCCCACCGACCCCTCTGGACAGGCCGCCACCCCCTTGGATAGCCCCCCACACCCACCCATCCCCTTGGACACCACCCTGGACACCCCCCCCGACCCCTCTGGACAGCCCCGACCCCTCTAGAAAGCACCCCCACCCCTCCTGGACACAACCCCCCACCCCCGACCTGCTTGGACACCCCCCTGGAAACCCCCCAACCCTCTGGACAGCCCCCCCACCCCTCCTAAACACCACCCTTACCCCCTACCCCCTTGGACAACCCCCTGGACACCCCCCCCCCCCCAACACCCACCCACACCCTTGGACAGCCCCCCACACCCACCCACCCCCTTGTAAACCCCCCTGGACACCCCCCGACCCCTCTGGACAGCCCCCCACCCCTCCTGGACACCACCCCCACACCCTACCCCCTTGGACACCCCCCTGGACACCCCCCAACCCTCTTAAAATCCCTCCCACCCCCCTGGAATCACTGAAAATTTACCATAAGAAGAAGTTGGGCCATTCAAAGAATGTTTTTAGGTGTAGAGGAAGAACTGAGTTTCAATAGATAGAGAAGGAACTCGACAATAGGTTGTCTATTCCAGGTGTGGATTTGAAGGAGTTAATTTTTGTTCAGTGACCCAAGAGATTGAATCAGAAATTCAGATGTTGTGCCATTTTCTCATGATGAGGATGAATAATTGGTGGGGTTTGAATTTTAAATGGAGAGCCTAGCAGACCATCATATTTTCTATAGATCAGTAAAGGATGTTAGCATCGAACATAAGGCTTAAGGGATGCTTTCAGATCCAAATATGTATGTTGATGGATGCAATGGATCTAGTAGAGGTTCTAGAAAGAATGGTGGTTTTATTTGTTTAGGATAAGTAGTGAAGAAAAAACTAGTTAATTTTTTACTTGCTGAAAAGAGGGTATCTAAAATTTTTAACATGCCGAGGGGAAATCTGGCGAGTCCTCCTCCTGAAACTTTGTTTTCAGGGGGTGAAAATGGTGATGTGATCCCAAATCCATGCACCTATGCCATGGTTGTGTGTGAATAAAGTAGTAACAACTGTAAAAGGGCAACCCATCCAAATGGACACGCCCCAACCCTCTCGGGGATTTATAGAAAACGATGAAAAATTAGTGAAATCATAACATTAGTCAATATTGCAAGTCGAACTAATAGATCTAGGGATGATAAATAAGATTATGGTTCCAAAAAGAGTTAAAAGTGTTCGCAATCGAAGAATCTTAGCTAGTTTCAACAAAAAAATCACAACACATATATATATACTATCCGAGAAAAAAAAACGAACGAGTGGGAGGATTACCTGAGTGCTGCGAGTTTAGATGATTTATCCGAGGAGATTAAATATGAGAAACGATGATCGAAAAACGAATCTAAACCAACGAAATGGATGAGCCGATTCGGGTTTACGCGCGAGAGAGACGAGTCGCGACTGTCGAAGGTAAACTCGCGAATGACAATCCACGGGTCTGGGTAAATTTGTAAATGAGTTATCACGTCGGTTATTCAATAACCGACGTTATAATTTTTTTTTAAACATTTATAACGTCGGTTATTCAATAACCGACGTAAAAACCTTCCTCCGATTCTTCTTTTACATCGGTTATTTTATAACCGACGTTATAAAGGGCTCAAAATCCGTGTTTTTGTACGTCGGTTATTCCATAACCGACGTCAAAAACATCTGCGGATTCTTCTTTTACGTCGGTTATAAAATAACCGACCTAAAAAGGCCTTCAAAAACCGTGTTTTTTACGTCGGTTATTGAATAACCGACGTAATAACTCGTACATATGTCGATTTTTTACGTCGGTTATTGAATAACCGACGTAGCAAACACCCCCCCCCCCCCCCGCTTCTGTTTTTTACGGCGGTTAATGAATAACCGACGTAAAAAACGAAGCCGCGCGATTAATTACGTCGGTTATAAAAATAACCGACGTTAAAGGTGTACTAAACACAGGTTTTTTCGTCGGTTATTAAATAACCGACGTAAAAAACCTAATTTTACATATTATGACGTCGGTTTTATATAACCGACGTAAAAAATGGTGACGTAAAAAACGTTTTCTGCACTAGTGTATATTTATTTTATGAGAATTTAAGACATTTAAATTGGAAATTATACCTAAGGAAATGGTTAATTTCTCAGCCTGGTTATTATATAGAATTGTTTGTACATAAGAATCTGATGGGGAATATTTTTCATCCATGTTAATGTTTCTTAAAAAAAATTCCAAAATAATTTGACCAATACCCAAATAAAATTTAAATTATTTTTACACATTTTAAAATGTTTATAATATGGATTGAAATAAATTATTTTTCCATTTTCCAAATGAGGAACATTATGACTTTTTCAATAAAAATAATGAAGGAAATATTTATTAAACATAAAATAATAGAGAGTATTTTTCGAGTTTCATGACACCATAATTTCTTGAATCGTCCATTAGGAATTTACAAGATTCTATTCAATGAAAATGTTTTATTTTATACCCATAAATTTTCAATTATTTTTATACTATTTTAATCTATGTCAAAATAATTAGTTAAATTTTATGATTTATTAGGTTTGATATCTTATATACCATCTAAAATATTTTATTGAAGGTTTTATGATTATATTGACTATAAATGTTCTAATTTGATGTCATTCATTGTTTATGGTTAATGTATTTACATTTTTCATTCTATAGTGTTTATATTGTTTATGTTTCACACTTCTATATGAGGAAGTAATTGGACATAGTATGTGATAGGTGGTTACCGTTATAGCTTCTCGATGCATTAGTAGGTCTCATGATATAAACAATCTTGGATTTTGGAAAATGTGTTACCCGAACATGTATGGTGTCTTGGTCAAAGACATAATGGTATGTTTATGATTTCATAGAACATGCATCCCCTCTTAATGATTTTGGTTATTGATAATCCATGCGATTACTTTACTACCTGAATGGCCTGAATGCATTATTTTTTATTTTATTATGGATAATCAAACATTTAAGGGTTGAAAGGGAACCTGTAGATGACATGTTGGCTCAAGACACAAGGCCAGACTGACCTGTAATACATGATCGGAAGGCCCATAGGCTTACCATGACCATTACATGACCCATAGTACCAGCCCACTAGAACTGCCCCTCCCCATCTTCTGTATCATTAATCACCTAACTCCCCACCCTGCTTTGCTGATTGGCTAGCATTGCCTCATACAAAGCTACACGATTCCTCATCTTGATGGAGGCTTCCATACCCTCTCATTATTCCATTCTGGTTAGTTCTGCTACAGGTGGACGCTACTCTTGTGGCTTTGATCCACTTCTAGGGCCTGTTCAGTGTGAACTGGGCTCATGGGATTACTCGACTACTAGAATATCTGTTGTTAATTATCTTTCCCATGTGATTATTTATATGTGGTTAATTTATAAACATTAATTCTATCCATATTATAATCATGTTTACGATTTAAATGGAATTTGTTTCAGTTTTTTTCCTTTTCATATTGTTTATTCTATATTTACTCGTAGCAATTTTTGTTAAATTACCAATACTAAGTATTTAAGCTCACCTATTTCTTATGATTTATTTTTTCTTGGGATATGAAGAAGTGTGTTGAGTTTGGTATGCAGTGTTACACTAAAGGGAAAATTTCATTTTTGGTGAACATTATTTGTGTATTTAATTTTTTAGAATATAATGTGAATTTCATCTATGTAATCTGGTTTCCAAAACTGCCAAACCGATTGGACCTTTGGTACTCAAATATTTTATCTATTCAAATTTATAATATTAATTCTCTTACTCTAGGATATTATGGTCTATGTCAATATAGTTGGTTTTAGAATTGGATTAGTAAGAACATTGGGAACCAGATTTAGGAAAACATATATTTGTGACTGAAACCCTATGAACAAATATGAAAACATATCCAAATAAACTTATCTTATTATTTAGTGATTCTCTATAACTAAATTTTCAGTTTAGGTTTTGTTATTAACTACTTATAATATTATATTATTTTTTCATAATTTTATGATCTCATCGAGTGTATTGCATCCTTTAGAAATGGATCCTAGAAGAAGGAATGGGAACAAAAAATATTCATGTAATACAATGAATATTAATGATCATTTTCATGTTGTATTCAATTCAATATTTAGATGTAATCTACTCTCTAAAACATTATCATTATATGAGGATGTAATATCATGTGATAATGAGACAAAGAAATAATTCACTATGTACTATGTATTTGGAGGTAATCACAAGAACAAGTGCGTTTCTAGGAAATAAATTAATAATGGAAAGAAGGGAAATAAGTATTTTCTCACATGTTATAATTATAGAAATAATCATCATGGTGCTTTTATAAAAGGAATACAAGTTTTTCTAAAAATATTGAGTGAAATTCCAAAATTCTATTTATTACATCGTTATTAAAATGGATTCCAATGTATAATGTTTCAACTAAAAAGGGATGGGTCACAATGAAAATCAATTTCTCATGATCCTAAGGAATATACAAAAAAATATGATAATGGATCATTTTAAAACTTATGTTACTATAACAGATGAAGATGAATTATTAACGTGACTGTTCTTGTGTTAAATAATTGTGACCATTTAGTATTTTATAAATGATGTATTATTCCTAAAAATTATGGAATAAATAATGATTGTACTGAAATACTTATTTAAGGATTTTGAAGAATGACCATTTTCATTAAGGTTATTAGGTGATCAAATATTTTCCATGTGAAAATAAGAACTACATTACATTGGTTGGGTATCTGATGTCACTATTTATTTTGTATATTTAGAGACCTTTTTGAACTAAGAAATTAGACAAAAGTTTTTTGGATGAGTATTATGTTTTGAATGTATTATGTTGAACATGCGATTTTATTTGATGTTAAATTATGATATATTTGATACTATGTACTACCAATTTTGGTTTTAGTAAATATATAATGGTCGAAGGAATTAATTATGTATATTATGATTCATAAATGTGTTCCAGGCATAAAAATTCATTTTTAACATTCATTTCTAGGTGTTCAAAATCAACTTAGAATAGATCAATGAAAAACTAAAGAATATGATTATTATTTTGACATAGAAATCATTCATGTATGTTATTATCTTTATATTAAAATAATCCTCCAAAACAATGAAAATAATCTAGAACAAAAAATTCTATTCATTTAATTTTCTTACTGATAAATCTATGTTTTTATTAACCTATCAAAGATTTACAGATTTCTAATTATGACCATTCAAATTACCATGTTCTATAGCACTCTCTATTGGAAATTGATGGTTTTATTTATCTTCCATGTCCATGTTATTTCTTTCAACAAATTATTTCCCATTTGAAGGCCTAATTGTTTTCCGACTTTCACTTTTCAATTTTCCTCTTATAAAGAGAGTGCTTTGTTAAACCTATTTCTTGATGTGGGTATCCCACAGAGGAATTATAAGTTATCGACTTTTTATTTTTGAAGTTATATTTCAAATTTATTGGATGAAATTTATTAATGTAGGGGAAAATTTAACACCCCAAATTCTATAGAATGTTTTTTAAAAATTTATCACTTTGATAACTTATGTTACACGCAACACTAAGCATAAACGAACCACGATATACTACTAATTTTGTTAGTTAATTTATTTAATAGAAATTAAATTGGTGGTTATGAATAAAATTGAATAAATTACAAAAATATATTATTGAAATCATTAATTATCAATTAAATAAATATAAATATAAAAATAATTTCAAAATAAATAGTTTTTTATCAAAATTATTTAAATGCAAACAAGTGTGTTTTTTACCAATCAAATAAAAAAATAATTATATATATATATATATTATTGATATATATATATATAATTAAATGAAATGTTTAAAATTCATACTATGTTTTTTCTAGACATGATATAATAACAAAACAAATTTTATGTGTAAAAGAAATATTTTTTTAAAAATAATGTTTTACTAATTTTTGATAGAACACATGTTTTAATGATATTTTTTTGATTCTTTTATAATTATAATTTAACATATAATGTTTTTGATAAAATTTGAGATTTTTTTTATTTTTTCATGAATTTCTGGGATTTTTGAAATAAGATTCATTTTTTGATGAATAGTTAAAAATGAATTGTAATTTAATTGAAAACTATTTTTATAACTTATTTATATTGATAGATTATATTTTACACTTGTTTTGAATTATAATTATATCAATGTTTTATTAGTTAATATATTTATAATCAATGGATTAAATTTCCCGTTTAATTTAGATATAAAAACATTTCAATATTTTGTACATGTTTACATTGAAAACAAATATTTCTATTATATCGACAAGATTAATATTAAATTAATCACTACCGCTATGGGTTTTTTATTTTGACAAATAAATTCAGTATTTTGAAACAATGGATTAAAATTATGTAAATATTTTTCTTTTATTTTTGGGCATTATGAATAGTAAATTCAATAGTATTTTCTTAATACAATTAAAGTTAAATAGAGTAATTATGTAAAAAAATAATATAATAATTATTAGAAAATAACCATGAAACTTGTCGAAATTTCGTTTCATGATTGAGTTTCCACCAAAATAATCCTTGGTTATATATTATAACCTTTTTATGCCACATGGAAGAGAGTATGACATTTAATATATTTTATTAACGAAAAGTCAATGATGCCATACACATATTTTTAATAACTATAAAATATTTAAGATATGGTTATATAGAAGATAAATTAGAATATAAATAGTCATTTGAAATATAAAATGTTTATCTCTATTACGATAAATTAATTTTAATTTTTAAAGAATAATTTATTAAATTAAATTATTGTACAATGATGATGTAGTAATTTGTTTTATTAATGGTCATAAAAAATTAATGTTATTAATGATTTTAAAATTAATATAATATGATATAATTAATGTCCCCCAAAAAAATTTTAGTTGACCTAGAATTATTAGGGACATATTAATTTTTTTATTAAGAAGTTTCCTTTTTTATAGATATTTTCTAAAAAAAGAAATGAATATTGTCAAAATTGACATTAATGATATTAGAAAATAAATAATAAATTATTAAATTATATAAAATAAAAAAATTCATCCAACTTATTGGGATACTGATTATAATTTTAACAATGAATCATTTATTTCTCATTAGTCATTTAATGTTAACTATATTATCCCTCAAAGTGTAAATTACATTATGTATTAGTAAGAATTAAAAAGGTTAGTTAAGGGTTCAAGATAAATGATATGGACTAAAATAATTAATTAGAACATATCTAATTTTAATGGATGAATATATTTTGACAAAACCTTATCCTATATTCCAAATTAATAATTTTTTCCATTTCTTTTATGAAATTAATTTATATTTATTAATTTTTTTGATATTTTCCAAGAGTGCTCCTCCCTTCTCTTATAAAAAGGAACTGCATATTCCATTTTATTATCACTTATGAATGTATTTGCCTTTTCCAAAACCTATCCAAATATACCCTAAAAATCCTCTATTCATCCTAGAATCTTTATATTGGGAATAATTCCATCCAATTAATTCCTTTTGTGACAATAAAAAATAGATACCCAAAGAAGCAATATTGTTCATCAGCAAACATTTTTATTTCATTTATTCCCTTAACCCCCATATATTATTATTATTCCAAGATTATATAATAACATTATTATCATAAATTTACCTAGATGTTTTTATATTAATATTTTGACCCAAACATATATACACTTCAATCTAACGGGTAACCAACTTACCATTGTTCTATACAGAAAACTACCATCTCACGAAATGATGTTGTTAATTTTACATACCACCTCTTATTTTTGGAATTATGATATAAAATATTTTATTAATATTCCATATATTTAATTTATGATGTATATATGATTTTGTATAAATTATATAACACATATCATTATGATTTCCATCTTCTATAAATATGATAACTTTATTTGTGGACGTGTACACTACCATGTCCTCCAAACGATGTGATTAATTCCCACCATAAAAGGAATGTGTTAATGATTATTTTAATAAAAATATGTTACATATATGAAATAAATATTGCACTATAATTATAATACATAAATAGCTTAATACAACAAATAAATGCATGTATTGTTCATTCGTACGTATGGCCTACTTTCTCCATGAACGATGCATTTCATTTCAAATATCCATATTTTAGGGATTATTATAAATACATATTTACTATATATATATATATATAATATTTTTCCATGGTTTAAATTACATATATAATGAAATCATGAATAAATTAATTTGAAAAATATGTGAAATGTCATGAAATACTCAAAAAACTAGGTAATTGACACCCAAAATAGTAAATATAATGGATGATTGTTAACAAATAGGTAATGAGAAAATATAAGAAGTTAATATATTATATTATGGAAATTAATATGTTTAATTGAAATATATAAAATAAAATTTTATATATTATACTGGATTTTCAGACATGTACAGAGGAAATCAGACCTAAGTTAAGGGTTAATTTCACAATCTTAATATTATTCATGATTGATTATACGTCAGTATCTATTGGTTAATAATTGTCAAATATGTCCATATTTCATTAAAAAAACCCAAAATATTTTTACTATTATCCTAAAAATGTTTAATGTCTTTTTACCCACATTTTATGTTTTATAAAATTGCCTAAAATGAATATTTTTATCTTTTTCCAAATGAGGTATTTTATGTAGTTTTCAAAAACAATATGGAAGGAAAGATATTTTAACATATAAGGAATGCGATTATTTTCATTCCCTCATGAATCCCTAATTTCATGAATATTAAATTAACACTTTACTTGTTTCTTTTAAATGAAAATGTATTATTTTAAAATTGTGTAGCCTTTTAAATACAACATCTCAATGCAAAAAGGGGTATTTCTCTAAATAAATTTCAATGGTTGTATTAGATTATTTTTATATACATCATGATCCCTATATGGATCTAATTATTGATTGAATTTGATCTATTCTGAAACCATATACCATATTTTAATGAAGTCCATTTGATCATTTTGATTATGGATGTTGATTCTATACATGTTTTATGGTTAATGTATTCACATTTGTTATACTAGTGTGTTTATGTTGCATATGATTCATCCTTTTCATACGAGGAATTAATTGGAATAATTATTTTATGGGAGGGGCCCTTATATCCCCTCGATGCATCTATAGGTCTAATAAAAAATTAGATTGGTTTTTGGATAATGTCTTACCTGATTATGTATGGTGTCTTGGTCGAAGCGTTGATGGTATGTTAATGATGGCCCAGATTATAAATTCCCACTTTATGAGTTTACTTATTGAAAATACATATGATTATATTACTAAAATAATATCCATGGTTAATTATCTTTCTCATGTGATCATTTATAAGGAATTATTTTATCATCTTTTATTCTTTCCATATTATGATCAAGATAATGTTTTAAATGGCATGTGATTCAGTTATATACCTATTTATATTATTTATTCCATATTTACTCATAGATTTCACTATATTAATACACTTACTTGGTATTTGAGTCCACCCACTTCTTATGGTTTTTCCCCAGGATATGAAGATGTGTTTTGAGTTTGATATGTATGATTACACTAAGGGGATTAAGGGAATGTTCAAAGAAAATTATTTGTGTATTTTATATTTTATATTGTAATTCAAATTTGAATAATGTAATGTGGTTTCTAAAACTACTGAAATGATTGGTACTTTGTTATTATAATATTTTATATATGACATTGTAATAACGTAAGGAACTGGCTCTAAGATATTGGGGGTCAAGGTCATTACAATAGTGATTCATGCCCTGAAATCTCTACATTATTATCTCTTCAGCAAATCATGGTATAACAATATATTAATTGGGTAATTTTCATACAAAATTGTATCAATCCTAAATTAAAATCATTTCCATTGAATCAATTTTTGATTGTCCATGTAATTAACTTCTATAATGTATAGAAGTGGGTGAGACTTCATTAGTCGGACCAAGAATGATACTGGAAATGATAGGAAACATTCAGATGATAAAATAGTGGTAAATAACAATAAAACTCTTCCATAAATATTATACCGACCAGTGATGTTGATCTTTTTATTTAAATGTGGGAAAATATGTTTATGTTTATGTGAAACTTCATTTGGATCATCAGTGTTTGGGAAGTAAGAGATGAATACAAAATGATATGTCTAACCTTTTAAGAATATATAATGGATTACTATGGTGGAATATTTTCTAGAATTACTGACATAGTTGATGTTGATTCACAAGGTTTTCCATATCTCATAGTTAAAAAAGTATAATACAAATTCTTCTAATGTGTTATTCCATAATGATCATGACTTAAAACCTGATTTGTATGTTTCCGAGTGTCCTGTGTGGATTATATACTCAAAAGTCAACATTTTCAAGGGAAATCCATTCCTTTTGTTTAGAACATTTTGTAGCATGATATTTATAAAAATTAGACAAGGGATTAACTGTCTTGTTTAGATGATCAAAATCCTCACTTTCTCTCTAATCATACCATATTTTGAAATTTAGAGGTTTGGGTGTTTTTATCGTGGGGATAATAGTCACAATCAAGGGAATTTTTTTTAGTATTTTATTTTTTATTTTTTATCTCCATTTAGTTAATTATTTTTTTCATGGAATTCTTGAGAAGAAAATTTAGGTTCTTGGGTAGGATACAGGGTGTCCCATGGTTTGTGTATGGTTAATAGAAACATTTATTGAGACCATTGAAAAAACGTACAACCCAATCAAAATATTATTCAATGCCACACGACCTGTTGAATTATTATGATCTTGGTCTCAAAAAAACTATGTGGCCACCCCTTAACTTTTATAGAGGAAAAATATCGTTGGTGTATGGTTTGGGAGACCATAGGGATTCCTATATAGTTACAATTTTTGAATCCCTTCTTTTATCTCCCTATTTTAACTCTTTTCACCCATCATTTTAGCCATTCAACTCCCACATTCTGTAACACAAATCCCAATTCAATCCTCTGTTCCCTGGCTCTAATAATTGAAAGGATCAATAATGGGTTTTCAATATTTCTCTATGTATGTCCCTTTCTGTGCCTCTTTTGGTATCTTCCTATCTATTTCTTTTTTTTATTTTATTTTTTGAGCTAAATTTTGTTTAAGATGATACATATAGAATAAATATTTATTTTGGTGGTCTTTTCTTCCATTCTATTGGATACAGTAATTATATGGATTTAGTATTACGACTATTTGTTAGTGATTTTATGAAGAAAGGTACTTGTTTCCATGTTGTGTCATTATTTTATGATTTAGATGTTCTCTCAGTAATTTTTTAAAAAAATATAAATAGCGGTCTCTTGTAAAATGGGGTTTTTCAATGGTGTTAGTGTGGGTAAAGCTTTAGAAATGGTTTATCCCCTTTTGAAATATTTGTATATGGTATACATGGATAGTGATGAAATTTGAATTGATAAAAGGAGATTATATTGGATTATGAAATAAAATAAAAATCTTGGTAATCTTGGATACCTAGGTAGGAAAGCTAGGACTAGTATGAAAGTGAGTTGGAAGCACCCTAGCATGGGTATCCCTCTGTAAGATTACAAGGATACACTAAATAAATGATTATACATTGATTATTATTATTGGAACTTGGGTATTTTCAATCCAATGGCTTGTTAATTGGAAATAATATGTTTGATCATAGAGATACAATGAACATTGTTCCCATTAACCTAAATAACATGGGGTTTACCATAGTTCTTATACAATGCTTTTACATGTTTATAGTTGCTGGTATTGTACATTTTCCATTAAATTATAAATAATTCTTTCAAACTAAATTATTTAATATATTTTAAAACCGACCCATTTATTTATATTATAATGGATATACATGTAATTATTTATGGAATCCTATTGAAAAAAATATATAACACCCTATGCACACCCCTTCATGTGTTCGTAGACATATTTTTATCTAATCTAGTTAAAGTAAATGCCTTATTTGGAGGTGGTGGTTACTCATGTTGTGTTTAATTATTTTGTGATATGTTATAGAGGTGGAATGATGGAGGATGGTTCTAATATCATATGAAGTTTTTTATTATATTGTTGGATCCCTCCCATTTTTATATTGTGTTTTTTGTCACAATTTTAATTGAAAAAATAGCATGTAGGTTCTTAGGTTGTATAGTTTTTCATGTATATTTAATTGTTCTTATTTTTTATTGGAAATGAATTTTATCTTATATGTTTTTACGTAGATTATATTTCATCATGAAAAATAATTACTAAAGGCATTCTTAGTTTCTTTGGAACTAGTTTCTATCAAATGAGAATCAAGAATTCCCCTTACTCTATTGTAGGGGCAAAGATGGGTGCCAGATTAGATGGATGCCTGGACAGATCAGTGACAATTATCTTTTGAATCATATTTTATTTTATAATTGAAAATATTATCATTTTTTAAATATTTTATAGTTATAGAATATAATTTTCTATCATGTGACCTTATTAGTGCTTTATTTTTAATGATAAACGTCATATTAATTTAAGAATAATATGTGATCCAATAATTTTATTTTTTGGTTTTGAATTTGATCATATTGATTTTTAATTTTTAATTATAGTTAATTTTTTAATTATTTATTTTAAAAATTGGGTGTTGTTGTTGAGGACATAGAGATTAATTTATTATTAATTCAGATGAAGGTTTACTCACATTGGTTATTATCTTAACATATGAAAACCATTTTTTATTTTGGTTAGTCGATAGAAAAATGATAAATATCATGACCTAATTTTATGGATATTTTGAACCATTTAATGATTAATTTAATTATTCTCCCATGAAAAAATCATCTTTTTTTATTTAGAATATCTGATACAGTAATGGTGTAAAATTGTTCAAAACACAACTGAAGGATAAATTTACTCTTATAGTATGGAATTCTATAAATTATTTATATTTTATCTTATTATCAAAATTGATGGTAAAATTACTCATCAACTCAAGAGTGAGCATTATAAATCTATCACGTATTTTATTAGAAACCTTACCTAGTTATAATGGTACACATTATGAATCTCATTCATAAGTACAAGTCTGAGAAATATTATTTCATATTTGAATAATTATTTATAAAATGATATGCTTCTAAATCATAACACACGCGTTAATGTATGTATAAAAATTAAATGTTATAAGTGTTGATTAAATGGTATTTCTTATGACTTGTACATATTTATCTTCCTCTATTTGGAATTGATTGAAAAAATAATCCCTTTTAATTGGACAAATAATAAAATTCGGAGGATAAAATTTCATTAATGAATGAAAATGGTAACAACATTAAAATTTAGTTTATATTCCATTAAATTAATTATCTATTTGATAATATATACCACAAGAAACACATAGCTAAATTGAACTATGATACACTATAAAAATACTATTAAATAAATACTACTATTATAACATAGACAATGGATTAGCGTATATAGATTGGAGTAACCACATTTTGAAATATATATAGTACATTTTTTATAATATATATTTATCGATTAATTCAATGAAAATAAATATCAAATTTCTAAAGTTAATATTTAAATCATATAAGGATAATAATCAATAATGTATACATGGGTAATTTTTCAATAAAAATAGATTTCCATTATATTTGATATGTTTTAATTAAAAGAAAAATCACTCTTTATAAGTATTCAATGTAATGATAAATTGTTTTTTTAATGTAAAATAGTGAATAATAAATCCCAGGGCCTTCGGTATTGTAGCATTCGAAACTATTCACCTGATTTGGGCCTTCGGGCCCCCAGTTTTGGCCTCTGGGTCTTAAGGGCCTTTGGGTCATTAAAGGCCTTTGGGCCACAGGGCCTTTGGGACACAAAGACCATGGAGTAGCCTAGTTCACAGAGAACATGTCCCAAAAGAGGATCAGAGCAACAAGAGTATCAGCCACAAGAAGTAGAGCTAGCTGGATTGAAAGAATGAGAGGGTATGACATCCGCCATCTAGACCAGGAACTGTGTAACTTTGTACAGGGAAATGATTGCTGATCAGAAATTCAAGATGAGGAGCTTGGTGATCAATGACGCAAATGTTGGGGAGAGGCAGTTCTAGTGGGTTGGGCCTACGGGTCATGTAATGGTCACTGTTTACCTCTAGGCCTTCAGGTTAGGTATTGCAGGTCAGTCGGGCCTTATACCTTGGGCATATAGGTCATGTTCGGTTTCCCCTTTAACCCTTAAAAGGGGGATTATCCATAATAAAATAAGGAAAATAAGGTCTTTTGTCCATTCAGAGTATCCCACTCAAACCCAAATTCTATTATATAATAATGATGAAGCTCAAGTAAGTGAATATACACAAACCTATATTCTTATAACCAATAAGGTACAATGATAGAAACATACTTCTATTTTTGACTCTAGAACGATCTAGGTTATTATCTATAAATAAATTATTTATCCACATCCCATCAATACTTGATAAATAATGTTAATTTTATCTCTCTCTATGAAAATATGAATATAATCTCCTTCCTTAGTGTGATGTAGTCACACAAATATGCTTATTTGAAAAAAATACCAACTAGGATGTCTGAAAATAATGGTCCTTATAATATAGATGAATACTAATCCAACATGATCAGAATTATTTGATGCCAAATATATATCATATCTGTGGTAGAGGATTCCATATTTTCATCCTTTTATTCTTTCATAATGTGAAATAATGCTGTTTTAAAACAACATTGTATCTCATTTCCTTTCACAAAATCAAAATTAATACTATGGTCACAACATGTTTGTATCTCTTGATACATTACAACCTTGAATATGAAAATAGTTATAGAATCGACACCTATCATTATATTCATCTTATCCTTCTATTCTGCTTTATATTATCTTAAAATCACAGGGATTGTAGTTATTATAATTTTAAATATAAAAAACCTATAATATCAGTACATCAATACTCCTTGATACTAATTATTCATACATGTGTATTATTTTTAGTCCTTCATATAAATAATATAAAATTCTATAGAATTTAAATCTCATTACACAGGGTATTTTGTTATTTCTGGAATCTTTTATTATCATGGAAAGTAACTAAAAACATTATTTTAGATACTCCACATGTGAATTCCTCCATGCATGAAGAATAATGTTTTGAAGATTATCATCACAATAAAATTACATTCTCCATTTATTCCAACTTCAAACTTTTTTTGAATCATGACTTAACACTTTATCATCATGAGGATTATGACTAGAAGAATAGTATATAATCATCATGATTACTCTTCTTCTTAATTATTTATTTAGATATGTAACTTGAAAAAATTATTGATAAAGATTAAAATAAAATATTCTTATGCAATGAAAAAACAATATTACTATTTTGTATCTCCTTTATGAATTTTATGTGTCATTAATTTTCCAAATTCTCTATCTATAACATAGAATCATTTTTATTTACCAGAGGATGAAACATACATATTGTTAGAGAATATCTTTCGTATTACTCAAATGGGGGTCTTACAAATTATTTTGATAATTAGTCTAATGATTTTATATCACAAAGAATCTCAATATATTTTTGTGTTGTTAAAATACCTTTTACACCATTACAAATAAATCATTATGCATTAATTATTCAATTTTTCTTATTTTTCATTAAAACTACAAATATGAAATTCTATATAATTGTGAAAAAATTAAGAACACATCTTAAAAAAATTTAATTACATTTGACTAATATCAAATAATCATTATCATCATAAAAATTAATTACAAATATTAAACATTATATAAAAACTCTTTAGAGTAATTTAGCTGATCCCACACTTTCCAATCCAACATTATCCCTTCCTCAAGAATAAAAGTATATTCTTAATGTAATATCTTTATTTACCATATGATAATTACTATTATAGAACATTAGAACTCACTTTTTTAATATATTGAAAGAGATATTATACCAAAAATTCCCTATACACTATGGAACACTACCTGATAACATTATAAAAATCTTCTTAAATAGATTTTCTACAAGGAAATTTAGGGATATTTCATTTCCCCTCAACTAACATCATAATCATTAGTTGATAAATATTCTCTATTATTGGAAAAATAATAAACCAATCACTTTTTGAATATGAATATATCTCCAAACATGTTTCCTATTGTAGTATCTCACTTCAGTTTCCATATTAATAATGAAAACAACTGACATACATTCATAATGGGGTCTCATAAATCCTCATATAATTTTCAACACTCTTAAAATAATTGAACCATTATTGGGAACAAAAACCTTATTATCATCATAATATTTGAGAGATTGATATTCATTTCAATATATTCATTTCAAAAAATTATTACCATCAAGATAACTAAATACATGGTTATTGAAAATAAACACAACTCAAGAAAAATTGGATTCAATGGTTTGGAGTTACCAACATGCAGTTGTTATAAATAAAAATTATGATGAAATTAAAAATATATCTAAATATTTTAATTAATATATTATAAGTTAACTTAAGATATAATAAATAATTATGAAATAAATTAAATAACTAAAATATTGATTAGGAAAATATCATATATTTTAAAATATGTGTATTATTTATATTTTGTAATTTTTTTAAATAAGTCACATTTTTAAAATAACTTGAATAAAATATTTTGATAATAAAAAAGAATAAAAAAATTTAAATGAAATGTTTTTTATTAATTGGTAATAAATATGAATAAAATCATTTAGTTCTATAAAATATAATTTTCAAAAGAAATTTTTTTTTGAGTGTTACTGATTTTACTATAAAAAATAATGTTTATTAATATTAGATAGTAATTTTTATAAAATTTTGTACATATATTAACTGAAATTAAAATAAATATGTAATAAGGTCAATATAAATTTTTTATTAAATTTTAATTAGTGAGGATAAAAAGTGAATTATAATGGTAAATGGTAAATTGGATAAAATGGTTAAAATAGATTATATTGTAAAAATTATCACATCAAATTATCAAAATAAAAGATTGTATGTGGGAATTATTGAGCTATTTTAGTTATCTTTTCATTTTTGAGTTACTTTCCATGAAATATTACTCTATTTTTATTGGGGAATGAGTATTTATAAAAACAATACATCAAAATCATCTATAAATGAACCCCTTGTCCATTGATTACAAACAAACCACTTTTTTATTTTTATATATCATATATACTAAAATTTATTCCTCAAATATATAAACTCTTATTTAGAAGAACACGGTTTCACTACTAAACACTACGTATTCCAAACATGGAAGGCTTTGAAGAGATAAATCTATGTTTTTTATTATATGAAATTTTTTTATTATTTTTCTATATTTTCACTGTATTTATCATTTTATATCATTTAAAAATATTTAAAAAAAAATTAGTATAGTTCTTTAATATTTTTATTATATAAAAATTTCATTTTATTTTTAATCATCCATTAATTATAGCATGTTCATTATTTGGTTGTTTTAAGGACCAACATTGACAATTATATTAAATTTTTGTGATGGCTGATTATAAGTGATAAAATACTAGTAATAAATGTTATTAATGGTTTAATTATAAGATATTTACTATTATTTAATGGTATTATTAAATAGTATATTAATTATTAAAAATAAATCCTATTTTCAGAATAAATGATAAAAATGAATGAATCATGAATGATTAAAAATTAATAATAATCATACAATCCTTGATATATTCAAGAGAATCATGAATTACATAAATATTATCTATATAAATTATATTATATTTTTATATATAATGAAATATTTATATAATAGAAAGGAATATGTTTTCCAAACAAAAAAGAAAAAATAACAACATAAAACATTGATAAAAAATTTTATTCATATATTATATAAAATAATATAAAATAAAAATATATGAATATATTATGATAATACTAAATGAATGAAGTAGAAATAAGGTCATTAAATAGTTAATTACTAAAATAACCATCATTATACAAGTATTTAAGACAGTGACCAAGTGTTTCAAGATAAAGTAAGGGGATTCTTAACTCAATTTACTTTTATTGTGTTCTGTTATTCCTTTTTTTAACTATTTTTGTATATGATCGTGTTTATTATACCCATTATATTATTAAATTGTATTTCCCCTAACTTTATAATGATTTTAATTTCATTATCCAATTTTTTTTTTGATTTTTTTACCTCCAAAATTAAGAGGTTTTATATTGAAAATTTCTACCCACATCTTTATATATTTCACTTCAATATCCATATTAATTCTCAACCCAAATAATTATTTTTATAATTTAATGATAAAATATATATTAAAAAATAAAACTCAGATATGTCCAAATAATATTATTTAAAAAAATTATATATCTTTTGATTAATGTTAGTTATGTCAAATAGCTATGAAAATTATAATTAATTATTTCAGTTATGTTTCATAAAATTTTTGAATCATTAGCCATATGTTTTCTCTTTATCGTATTTATTAATTTTCAAGATAATATTATTTGAAAATTTAATTAGTAAAATAAATATTTTTAAGGATTTATTATATTATTTAAAAATAATTTTTAAATTTACTAATATTATTGTGTTTATTAAAATGATAAGAAAACATTAAGGAATCTCATTTGACAATATATCTTGAATTTTCCACTATTTTTCTAAGTCCTCAATTTTTTATTTCATGGAAACATTTTAATGTAATTAGTATATGTATAAAAGACCATATATATATATATTAAGTGATTATCATGACATGGATGGTCTTTTTATCTAAATTTATTAGCATCTCTTTCGTGTAGATATATTTTTTGTTTTGGAGTTAGAGATGTTAATTAGTCAAAAAGAAGGAAATGTAATTATAAATGGTGGAATTAATTTTAAATTTAATTATAATTTTACTTCAAGTATCCAAACCATACCCAGGATACTTTTTATATTTCAATTGAGGAATTAAAAAATATCCTCAGACATAATACAATACTATTTCATACATGGATAGATGGAAACAAAGTGTTACATATGTTGTATTCCAACATAATTGTTTACAATATACGGATTGTATATTTTTCTTTAGAATATAGTACTTTGGATTATAATTAGGTTGTGGTGGATGATTATTTTTTTCACCACCATTATTTACCCCATTGATAACCATTGGTTATTTTTCAATTTAACAAAAACTTATTTTTCAAACAATGAATATAATTGTGAATTTTAATCAAGTTTTAGTCAAAAAGAAAATAGTAATTTTTTATACATATTTAATTATAGTGGGATATTAAATTATTTTACTAATTGATGAGCTATTTAGTTATTTACAATTTAATGTAAAATATTTTATTTGAAATAATTTTTTTACTTTTTTCATAGGTATGAGAGTGGAAATGATATAATTATAAGAAAGAGGAAATACTCATTTACTTTATGTGATTTTTATGTCGAGACATTTGATGAAAGAAATATTATTTTTTATGGATATTGAATTATTATGGTTAATTATAATTATTATTTAGATAATTATTTATAAGTGATGATGAAGGAAGATTATTTTTTTGATTTAATTTGGGGAATATTTTGTAATACTTTTATGAAATAAATCATAATATTTTTTATCAAAAATTATTTAACGAAGATCTAATTTTGATGAAGAGAATTAATAAATTTAAAAAAAATATTACAATATATAATTTTTTTAAATAAATCATTGATAGAGAATATTGACCAAATTATTATGCAAATGTGCATGAGATAGATAAGGGCGTTGAAGTTAATTAAGATCTAAGAATTAAATAATGTGAATAAATTGAGATATATATTTTTTTTAACATATCAATGATCATTTAATTTTATTTAATTTAATAAATTATATATTTTGAGGATTTTAGATTATAATTTTTAACATGAAAATATATATAGTTGGAAATGAAAATCAGTGAATTGAAAAGGGTTTGATTTGAACCAATCATTCCCAAAATCTCTATCATCTAATAGTTGATGGAGCATATATTCTAAAACCAAAAAAAACATAATGAATGGTTGATTAAACTCCAGAGTAGTCATCTCAATAAATAATTTTCATTTAATAACATTATATAGTTTTGATCCAATATTTATAGTTGGAAAATAAATGAGGGATACAAAACAAAGTGACTCATTAATTTATTTTTCAATGATGAGTTGTGTTTTATAATTTATATGAAATGAGTATATTTTTAATGATTCATTCTTGTGAAATTAATGTATATATATATATATATTGTTCATTTTTAAATATTAATGTAAACAAA
Organism: Viscum album; assembly: GCA_963277665.1. NCBI lineage: Eukaryota > Viridiplantae > Streptophyta > Magnoliopsida > Santalales > Viscaceae > Viscum > Viscum album. Next base: position 1,315,098,747 of record OY728119.1, on the reverse strand, counting down.
GTTTTAATTAATTTAAAAAATATGTGATATTTTTTCATTAATTGGATTTATTTTTATTGGAAATATTTTGAGTGATGTTATTATTCATTACAAAATGGTCATTATACAAGGTAAAATATGAAGGTTATGTGAATTTTACTTTTTTTTGAAGGATTCAAACACGAGTGTATGTTCAAATGATAAATTAATCTATATAATTGAACTAAAAAATTTATAGTTCACCTTAGTATGAAAAACAACTTGTTACTTCGGTAATTTAATCATATAATAATTCTTTAATAACCATTATCAAATTGGGGTTATGCCTAATCAAATAAGTGTGTGACATTTAAATATTATTCTATGGTTAGTAATTATAATTTGATTTGAATGTTGGTAAATTTTATTATAATGTGGGAAATTTTTTGTGGCATGGGGTTACTTAAATTAATTTTTAATATATATTTGTTTATTACTGTTCTTTTTTTACACTATTATATTCTAGTTATTATAAATTATCAATTACCATATTTCACATTGGAATGAGGATTTATTTTCCATGAAAATGAATTATTTTTTATATAACCATTATTTAAATGTTTTATATATATGTTATTATCATTGAATATATTTATTAGTCATGCATATGATTATATAAATGTTTTTCATAAGTCTTATCGGGTTTATACTCACCATCTACATGTTCAATTTAGTGTAAATGTAGTTATTATTAGTTATGATGTAGAAAAAAAACATTTCCTCATTTTCAGTGTTGAATCTATGATCCATACTAGATATATAAAATAAGTAGTTGTGGCTGGGATCTTTATGAAAGTTTTATTTAAACATCATTTATTGTATAAACTCCATAAATTTTTGTTTGGAAAAAAATTACTATGAGTTTGGTTCATATATGTATTTAAATAAAAATAATATTTTTATTCACATGCATTTTATTTAAATTAATCTCCAAAAGTATTATTTAAATTTAAAATATTAGTTTTAGGGATATGTGGGAACCAAATAAAATCATTGACCCGATTTTTAAAACATAAAATCTCAAATAGCACCATGACCCAATGATATTCTAATCTATAATTTGATACCATAGTACTATTCTAAGATAGCATGATTCATGGACCAATGTTAATGTCTAGGTTTTCTATAAACTCCACAATTCAATTACAATGGTCCATTCCCCCTACATCTATATTCACCATTTCATACAACGTATAATAATATTACACTATAAAACATGGCCATACAACAATATGGAAGTACTATAAACACCTTTAATTATCAATGAATTTATTAATCCATCATTGATTGTATCAAAAAGACCATATCTATTTTTGAAAAATGAGATACAAGACTATAATAACTATTATGGATATTAATTTTCTAGGAAACCTCATATATGTCATTCCACAACTAGATCAAACACTATGTCAAAATTCAGAGAGATTTCAAACTACATAAAACATTACCAAGCATGAACTATTGAGATAATAAATCACAAATTGAAAAGGCATCATTGTGTAAGATAATAAAAGATGAAATTAATTCCAAAAATACAATATTGATATTAGTAAGGATCATAAAACACATACCATAAGGAACTACACCATATTCATTGATAGAAATGAGTCAAAACCATCCATCCTAATGCCAATTGAAATACCTTAACATAAGACCCACCTTCAGTAGAATACTATGTTTCCATCCTATAACACATTAAGCAATATCATTCTTAACTATGTATGGGAAAAAAATTTGGTACAATTACAAAGAGATGATGAAGAACAAGGGATATATTACATTGTGCGGACCAACCAAACACACTAATATAAGTGATATTAATGATGAATATGTGGATACAATAATTAGTGAAACCCCTTATATATCCCATTTGGTAATTTACACCATAATTTATATTTAAGGAGTGGGTTTTAAAAGTAGTCCATCAGATCAAATATGCATAAGTGTATGTTCCCTTAATATGCCACCAATTACACCAATTATCAACCATTTATAAGGAATGAAAACCATCCAAAACTCATAGAATAATCATTTAGGAATATAGTGATGAAAATAGGGGATGTATCCAAATAGGTAGTGAGGAGAGATGAGATGATGTAGTGAACACAAGGATCGACACTTGAGTGCGCCTACAAAACATTTGATGGGTTTATAGGGAAACCCTAGTGGATATTAACGGAGATGTGAGTATTGAGTGAGAGAAAGATAAGGCAGTTAGGTGGAATTATACAACTATTTAATTTCATTGTGGATTATATAATCTAATGTAAAATCATTTGGAAATGGTTTATTTTATATATTTGAACTAGTTTCTCGACTATTGCAATAAGGAAGAGTGCATAATTGCTTTTGGGAATTCGAATTTTGTCCTGGGATTTAGAGATATGATTTTTATCATTATAAAATAATATTTTAATTGGGTATTAGGTCAATTGAATTCAAATAAGCATGGATATTAGATATCAAATACTTTAGCGGTGCCTATAAAAATGATTAACCACCATATTTAACAAAAAAATCATGTTGATTGGGATAAAAAAAAGAAATATACTTTTTAATAAAATATGGTTGTATTTTCTATCTAATTATTCATTGGTTTGAGTATTTCTATATAAATGGTTAACATTACAATTGGATTATGAATGATTAATGACATCTATTTGATTAAAATTATATTTTCCTAGTTTTTAAAAATGAAAAAAATAAATTATTGTGTTATTTGTTTACAATAAGAAACTGTTATTAATTGAAAATTAATTTTTTTAACCACTCTTAGACATAAAATTATTTTTTAATGACTTATTTATTTCTTATTTTTATATTAAAGTTTTGTCCTCTTTGATTTCACAATATTTCTACTGTATTTTTTATTTTTTACTAAGGTATTATAAGTGGGATGAATATTTATAATAATATAAATACAACATTAGTAAACATGGTAATATTATATTGATGATAATGATTATAAATGATTTTTTTAATGAAAGGGATTCAAATATATATTTTCCTTCATCATTAATCAATTAAAATATATTAATTTTTAGATGAATAATTATTTTAAAAATAAAATTTTTCAGAGGATTGATTGATAAATGAAAAATTTTAGACATTAATTGGTAAAATATAAAAAGGAAGTTATAGATCTTACAAAATATAGATTGTGGTGGGATTAATACGTTGTAATTTTAAATATAATTTTATGTTTATAGATAATAATGATTAATATTTATATGAAATATTAGAATACACCATCTAAATTAGTGTAACATTGGATGTTTTTATTGAAGGGATTTGAAATAATAACTCCTTTAATGATCATGTCATGAACCGACCAATTATAGGTTTTGATTAGAAACTACCCCATGTCCAGCTACATAGGCCCGGTGTTAGAGATTAGCGCTGAAGGTACAACCAAATCGGGGATGCCATTACCTAAGAATATGTACAGACCTAGACAATCAACTCAATAAAAAGGTTTATACAAAAGGAACAAAAGATGAAACACTACTATAAATAAACCAAGCATACACAATCCTCTAAATATAACAAATAAAATAAAGTAAGATGAATGGGGTAAAGGGGAAAAATACATGGTCAACCATAAAAGTACCACAACATGGAATTAAATAATATAAAATGAAAAATAGCTAAAATAGCCCCACTCTTAGATACCTAGATATGACCACCATACACTGTCCAAGAACCTATATCCCTAAGATAATCTAAAGTCCCAATCAACATATCTATCATCATCATAGGGAATGACACATACGGTAAATTCATAAGCATAGGTGAATATATATGTACAATGTAGGACACCCTAAAAAGAAAATGGAGAAGTTGTAGGAGACACGCTAAAAAGAAAAGAAGTAGATTGAACAAGGTATAGTAAAGAGTACTACTCAACCAAACAAGATAGTGGAGTAAGATCATCTAAACACAATGATCTAGAAATAGAATAAAGATGAACTTATCAGCGAGTACTCGTTACCTATAGTAGGAAAGTGGACTATTCTAACTATGATTATCAATACATGGAAATAATTTGGAATAACACATGTGTATTCACCTCCCACTGAAGGAGATTAACCAAAACCCCAGGATTGTGTATTGAAACATTATATATATATATATATATATATATGTGATCTATCAAGAAACCCTAATGAGATATTAAGGGGTTATCCATCAAAAAAGTCAGCCTAGGAAATATTAGCCAAAAGTTTATAAGAAACCACCATTGATTTCCAACATCCCACATGTCTTCCCTAAATGGAAAGTCTAAGAGAATCAATCATCATACCTTGATACAATCCACATTGGGCATCAAAATATCACCGTAATGTTTTTAGATCACATCACATGGATATGTATATGTGGTAAAATATTCCCACTTACTCTAGAGTCCAAATGTACCTAAATGGATGCCTCGTTACTATGGAAAACAATCAATAGGTCGTGTCTCATGGTCAAGGACCGATGCCCAGCACGACTCAAGGGTTCCACTATATTCATCGAGTTTAGTGCCCTATTATGTTGGGGGTGTCATCACCCAGAAGTCTATGGGGAACCACTACCTAGCCTCATTGAAGGGTAATCCACAGGAGGGTACTGGCCAGAAAGCCTCATCGATGGGTCCCACAACCATGACTCGTTGAAGGGATGCCAAGAACTACTCTCAGGGACTACTGACCAGCCTTGCTGGAGGTAAGCCCGAAAATACCATCAGGGACCACTTCCCTACCCAACTGAATGTAAACCCAGAACAGCTCTAGCAATCTCTAATGGAAGGTACCTTTTGGAAACAATTTAGGAACACCACTGGGCAACCCTTTTGAATTGTACCTCTCAGAAATCATTGAGGAATATTGGCCATCGATATTGGATTGTACCTCTCAAAAGCATCATGGAATATTGGCTTGGCCTATTGAATCGTATCTCTTGATATTAAATGAGGAACATTAACATTTCATCTCGTAAAGTGGAACATGACATGTATGATCCCCATAAGATGTGTGAACCCACCTCGTCGCCTAGCCACATACTTAACCAATCTCATATACTCAATGGTTCAGAGGTACCACCTAATCAGGCCTGTGTTCTCCTAGAGTACACATATAATTTTTTTATAAGGGCTGGGGAGGGCATGACCCATGTCATTGGTCTGAAGGGAAAAACATACTTTTACTAACATGGCTCCTCAAAGGGACCCGAACATCGAAATAGGTCACACCATTGCGATCCTTATATAATAGAACACATGATTATTTATTCATTCACCTATATTAGACTCACAGTGTAGAAGATGCATTTCATAGCATTTCACATGAATAATGCTTCATGGGGCTCACTCCTTGATCCCAAAGCACATTATATGGATCACACTGCGATGATCCTCATTAAAAAACAAGGGATTAGCTTTTCATTCATCTAAAACTGACACCGAGTGTAAAAGTCAATTTCTATGAAAAATTCCCAAACTGGCCTCATGGGACATGCACATTGATTTCAGTGTAAATTTGTTAAATTGGATTTGAAATTTCCACCTCAATTTTAGGGTCATAATTCCAATGATGACATATCAATTGGACATCATATGAAAAAATTATGATGTGTCAAAATTTTATTTATTATAATATATTATTATTATTTAGGAATTTTGTGAACCTAATCCACAAACATGAAAAAGGTATCCCAGATTATTATTAAAAATACCATCTCATAACTAGGTCACTCATCAACAAAGGGAATATTAATCTGACGCCCCATGAAGGAGTTACAATCGAATTAGAATTTATAAAATAATAATAATAATAATAATAATAATATTTTAGAGCATTTTATAGACCAGATCTTTTAGTAAGTGAAAGGTAGCCAAAATTGTTCTTAAAAAGGAATCCGTAGAGATAGGTTCATATCATTGCTGATGGTTCGTTATATCGATATCTCCTAGAGGAGTTATGTATGAATTTTTTATACACTAAAAATCCTAATAACATTATTATAATAATTATGATAATATTATCAATCTTTTTTTCCACAAAATTAGAGCGGAATTTTCCAACCTTTTCACTATTCCTAGTTAGTTCCCCACGCATCCTCAGATTCCCTTCATTTATTTTTATTTTAATATTGTTTTTCTTTTTACTTGTATATAATTGACTTTTTCATTCCTCATATTATTCCCCTACAGGTTTTCAGCAGGAACCTAGATCATGCTAAGCCGCCGGTCACACATGAACTGCCAGACACATTGGGCATGAACCACCATCCACACCGACCATCTACACATTCCACATCTATACAAACTCCTTCATCTTCATGGTCTTTCCACCCACTTCCATTCCAATGAACCCTGACCGCCACTGTTTGAAGGGAAGGCACCCTGTAGTTTGAACACATATCACTGGTGTTAGATCTGTTAATAATAGTTGGATCTTGATAACCAGATTTTCATTGGAAGCACCATTCAGGCATCACATCTCTGCCTCACTAGTGTGTGGAAACCATAAATTGTGTCTTATATGTATATGAATTTCAATTAAACCATATCATTGCCACCAGTCAAAACATTCTCAAACAGTATAAATCTATAATTGCTTCCATCAGACTTAAAAAACTTATCTAATCTTAATCCCAAACCTGGATTTGAGGTAAACACAAACGATTACACCAATTATTGAATGCATAAAAAGTTATTATTTGGTATATATCGAACAAAAATAAAAAAAATTAAATAAAAATAATCGATGAAGGACGGTGGGAGAGAAGTATAATAAATCAAATTAATGAATGATCCTCATCTGTTATTTTCATTGGGATTGATGTGTTTTTTTTACAAAAAAATAAATATTTACAATAAATATTTTTTAAACTTCATATCTCATGTGAAGATTGGAAATTCCCATTAAATCAATGATGAATCAGGATTCATGATCGTTTAACTAAATATATAGAGAAACTAACAAAAGAAATGTCCTACATCTATTTGGATCCATTCTAAATTGATGAACATGCCCATCAAATCTTTTTTGAAGATTCATCATTTATCCACCAAAGGAGTAAGGGTGAGAAATTTTATGCCAGTGGTGGGAGGGTTATTAGAAAACCCTAATCAAGAACCAATGATAACATATTTATAGTATGTAAATTAGGCCTCCCAATAATGGTTTCAGGATCAAAACATCCAACGACCTCTAGCTTTAGGTCGCACGTAAGTAAAAAAACCACATTTTGAACTCAACAGTGGTCTCAGGTCTCTAATATTAGCCTTCATTGAAGAGTCATTTGAATCAATGCCTGAAAAAATTTAATTTAATTTAATTATTATATTTAAAATTATGTGCTCAGTGAAAGTTTCTTTTGAAGACCCATTCTGACAAATGTTTTGTCCTAACTAGGGTAAATGCCAGAATCAAGACACAACCCTTAGCCTCTGATTTATTATATATGTTTATATTTGAGAGTTATCTCACATTACAGTTGTGCATATTATAAAATATAAATAATATTTTTAGAAAATTACTTTCGGAAAAACCGGGCCTTGGAATCACATGTTATTTTAGCACGTAGCTCTGGAAATATATTTAGAAATATTACAATGTCTTATAAGGAAAATAGGGTCTATACAGCATTCCATCCTTTTAGATTTTCATCCCCAAAAAGAAAAACTAAGGAAACAGCTTAGGATACTACACTCACAGCTAGATCTCATTCTCACAAGGAAACTCTGGGACATTTCGGTAATCCAAAAACACATGAACCAATGGGATGGTACATATTCATAAGGTATTCTTCTATCAATAACATGTGTCGGAACATTCATGTATCTCTGTAGCTGTGACATGTAGAAAATGTATTGTTCAAACTCCAGCTATTTCTGGTAGAAAACCTATCCATCCATGTTCATGATCTCAAAAAAATGAAGAAAATCGGGCGTTAGTTTGCGTCCCTAGTCGAAACTCTACAAACCACATCATGGATAGAATCATCATTTTTAAATAGAATAAGGTCTTTTGATTTGTTCCATTATAATATTAATGTAGTTAAACCCTTTAGGATATATGGACAGAAAATATTCAACATTCGATGAATCCCAACTGATACTATATTACAGAATAGAGAGGCTAATGATTCATTACCATCGACTGAAGAAAAACTCTACCGTCCTACACCATCTTGGTCATCTACAGGGAAGTTAACTACTCTGAAAAATCCATCACCAGGTGAGCCTAGGACTTCCTATTAAGGGTATGTAATAAAATGTCTCTCTTTATAGATGTAATGATATCTCAAAGTTGTAGTCCTACATAATGTTCATCCAACATCATTGCCTCAAGTTCAAGTCACTCTGGGTGAATATGTACCCGAATATCCTGTGGTCTGAAAAAACCACAAAGATCTGAACCATAAAATTGTATCTCCAAATTCTCATGGTGAAGACTATTGATGTCAAAACCTGGCAGTGACTCACTTATTTCTATTCATGGGATCTCTATCACTTCTACCTATACTTGACAACTGTTGTATCATGGATTACATTGATCTCACTAAAGTACCAACAAATAGGGTAGATAGGTAAACTCATCTTACCGTAAGAAGCTAGGCATGAAAAACACATTGAATACCCCATGTTACTTATCTTAACTAAGAGGGATAGTAATCCATATACCATATACTCCACCAAACCCACTAGTGGAAATCCAGTCAAATGATGTTAAATAAGAAAAACTCCACTGAATATGCTAGGATCTACTTTGATACTCCAATGCACAAACCTACCATGAATACATAAGTCAATGGGTTTCATACACCACACCTTGATACTATCCACTTTTGGTAAAAATGACATTCCCTCATTATTTTTCTACTATCCCAAAATTGAGTCTTGGTGGGGGAAACACCCATCTTCCTTGTGATTTTTATGCTCTTTTGAACAACACTGATACAAGGATACACCGATACCCCACATCACTCTGGGAAAACCTCAAGAAATAAGTAGGGAGAAAAGAGTACCTCACACAATTTCTACAAATTTATACCACAAGAAGTATAAAAGACACATAGTGTACCTCTTAACTTTTATATTTTATGAGATCATAAACATCCAAAGCTGGTGGATGTCTGCAGCCCAAACCTCTAGATTATGGAGATTGATGTGGGCCACTTGGTGGGTGGGGAAAGACATCATATCATAATCTCCCACATTCATCTCATCCAGATCCACAAACTATTCCACTTCCTTGAAGACCACACTGTCCCCACCTGGTAGATACCTGATTACGGTGTTTTCTCTGCTATGGTGGTCCACCTGGTTCCTGCTTGGGGCTATCAGCATGTATGGTCGAGGAGTCTCATGCCATGTGAAATTACATATTAGAAACATATCAAAGTCCCTGTAAGGGATTTCCTAGTGCTATATATTGTTTCTAACCATGTGCCTAAGTTTGGTCATCAGGAGAACTCCTACGTTGAGACCCTACCAACTGATGTCTACTAGACTTGTCCGAAATCTCAGCTATGTTTCACACATAGAGAGTGATCGTTCTTTGGTGCCCCTATGAGTGAATGGTATCAATCACAAGTGCTTTTTCCATCACCGCGACAAAGGTGAAGATTCGTATGGGTACTACGCTAGCTCAGATATATCTGTGGAATCCGTACACAAACCTCCATGATCGGAAGTATCCATCATGAATCATATCAAGAGAGCATCATATAAGGTTTGTGAACCTAGTCGTGTACTCAACCACCATCATCCCTCCCTGCGAAAACTACACGATCTCTTGAATATGAGTGAAGAGAATGCATGAGGGATAATACTCCACACCCACCATCTATTGGATGTCATCCCATGATAGTGTTGACCCATCAAGTATCCGAGTACTCATGCTCCACCGACGCCTAGATGGTCCATGAAATAGTCTAGATAACAAGTAAACCATATAATCATTTGGTGTCCGTACAATACTGAAATGGTGGACCCCTGACTATATCCAAACCTCTACTTCATAATAGTCTGTCTCACCAAGGAACCACAATTGAAGTTATCACTGGAACTTGCGATGTGTGCTCAGCTTGTGCACATCCTTAGCCTGCTTTGATGGGGAAGGCTAGTTCTCAACATGTTGATGTGATACTATACACCAACCCGGAGGAAGGGTAATTCATGATGGATTGTGAACATAGGCATCATCTCTCATGGGGTCCTATTCATTACTCAGAGATAGTATCCCTGTTGTCTGTCATCGTAGAGTGATCCAGAATGTTATCAAGGAGTACCACAATCAGATGAGAATATACAGATATATATATATATATATATAAACAACAATGGGGAGCTGACTCAAGAAGGATAATCAAAAACTCAATCCAATATGATGAATGTACCATAATTCATACCCACATCTGTCTGACGGTGCTATGTTAACATGTGGGTAATGAAGGTCACAGTGAATGGATACACTACCCCATGTACCATCACTATAGTCCCTAGCCTGATATCTAATATTGAGAGACTTCGACTCTGTGACTCAATACCTAACCAAGAACATTTTTATGAAAATGTATGAGCAATTCACTAAGGGTCAAAACACCTCTAATACCACTTTTTCATGACCCATATCATATATAGGTTCGAGCCACAACTACTCCAAGCCCACTTCCAATTTCCAGGGGATGGAGACTTATGCTGAAGTAACAAAAAAGGTAGGAAGGTATTTTACTAATAAATTTTATAGACATACACATATTTAACTCAATGAAAAAGTTTATAGGAAAGGATCAAAATATGAAAAAAAATTATAAATAAACCAAGCATGCATAGAACTCTAAATAGTATAAGTACAGTAAAGTAAACTAAAATTGGAAATAAGAAAAAATAAATTCCCAACATGAAAAGTGCCACAACCAGGTAGTTAAGAAAAAAATGATAAATCGTTTAGAGGGATCCACTCTTGGATCCTAGGCTACAACCACCATACGTGTTCCAAGACCCTGTCTCCCTAAGCTCCTCTAAATTCATGATCAACATGTATTTCATTTTCATAGGGTAAAACACATGTTGGAAAATACCATGTAGGATGAGTATAAAATTACACAGTAGGATTCCCCAAAAAGGAGAAGGGGGAGAAGTAATAGATACACTAATGTAGAATGTAGTAGATAGAACAAGGTACAAAAAATAGTACAACTAAACCTAAAAAAAGAGTTAATTAATCTAGTTAAACACAAGGATAATGAAGTGGTGATAAGATGAAATGCTTGTCGAGTCTTCACTACCTATATTAGAACAGTAGACTCTCCCATCCACGAGAAGTTAGGCATGAAAATCATGTAGAATACCTCATGTATATTCACTTATCCCAAAAATAGAGTAACTAAAACCTAATGAGTGGGTACTAAAATAATAGATATATACGTGCTTATCCTCCAAACCCTAATGAGAGAGTAAGGGTATCTCCATCAGAATGCTTAGAATTGGGAAAAAGTATCCAACCGTTCAAAAGAAACCACCATTTATGCCCATCATCTCACATGTCTACTGTTAACTAAAAGTCAAGGGGACTCAATCACCACACCTTGATAATATATACTTTGGGTGGCACTGTCTTGACCTCATAGTTATTCGTTACCTCACATTGACATATCTCAGTGGGAAATGTGTCCCTCTTCCTAGAGAGTCCATTGTTACAATAAAGTTGTCCTTATAGTTGTCTCACATAGTGGATAGGTTGTGCATCAAGGTCAAGGACCCATGGCACGACTGATATGAGGGTTTCACTGTAGTCATCGTGTATATAAAACCTTTTAAGCCATGTTTTATCATCAACGTGAAGTCGATGGGGACCCACTAATAACCACAATGAAGGGTACTTCCACGAAAGTATGGTCGACTAGATCTACTACCCAACCCCGCTAGATGGAAACATGGAAGTACTATCGGGGGCCATAACCCTGCCTAGTTGGAGGTAAGACCAGAATTTCCATCAGGGACCTCTTCCATCCCAGCATGATGTATGTATGGTACTTCCATAGGGGACAACTACCCATCATAGCTAGAGGTAATTCCAAAACTTCGATGGCCATCCTTGGTGGATGGTATAGATCAGAAAGATTTAAGGAACACCCATGGTTATTCACATTGGATGGTACCTCTCATAATGAATAGAGGAAAAAATGGACATCCACGTTGGAGGGTACCTCTTAGAAATCATAGAGGAACACTGGTCATCCCTTATGGATGTTACCACTCAAGAAGAAATGAGGAAAATTCATATCGCATCTCGTAATGTTGTAATTCATGTGTGTGGGTATTACATGATGTGTGGCCCCGCCTCGTCACCTTGGCATGTACTTAACCATTATCAAATACTAAATATTTCACAAGTTCCCACTATGTGTGTTATTATAGTCTAGGAGTACAGGGACCAACTGTACATAAAGCCTAACGAGCACACAAACCTCATCAATTGTTTGAAGGAAAAAATCATACATTTACAAACATGCCTACTCAAACATCCCCATAAAACTAAACATATCACACCATTGTGATCCTTGTGTAAAGGGAGAATGATTGACTATTCATTCACTTGAATTTGACTTCTGGTGAAGAAAATTCATTTTGCAGCATTATGCATGAATGATGCTTCATAGGGCCCATGATTTGATCCCAAAACACATCATACAAATTACACCATTGCGATACTCATAGATAAACACACATTTTTGACTATTAATTCATCCAAAATGGACACCCGGTGAAAAGGTCAAATTTCACCGCAAACGCCCAAACTGGGCGACATGGGTCCCACATGTCAATTTTAGTTTAAATGGTTGAAATATTTTTTGAAATATTCATCACATTTTAGGGTTGTGACACCACAGATGACATGTCAATCAGGCATCGCATGAAGATATTATGAGAGGTCAAAGTGTTAATAATAATAATATATTATTATTATTTGGTTATTTCATGAACTCGATCCACAAACCAAAAAAAAATGAATCCTACATTGTTCTTAAAAAAACTATCTAATAAACTGGGTCATGCTTCTACATATGGCATGTCTATTGGATTGTCCAAATAGGAGATATAATCGAATCAGCATTTGAAAATAAGAATGTTATTATTATTTTAGATCATTTTATTGAACTAATATGTGAGGAAAACATAATTATACCCAAAATTGTTTTTAAAAATACCACCACAGAGATGGGGTCCCATCAACACTGATTGTTCGTCATTCATATATCAAAAAGAGGCGTTACGTTCAAATTTTTATTTGACACTCAACATAATAACAACATAACATATTAATAATAATAACATTATAATACTAATAATAACAACATAATAATAATAATATTATTATTATTATTATTAACTACCATGTTTATCACCTAATCATGGTGGCATGTTCTCTCTATTTTCTTTATTATTAGGAAGTACCATAGCCTTCCATATATTTTTTTTTATTTTTTTGTATTTTTTTTCATTTCCATTTTTTTATCTCATTGTATTTTTTGTACCCCTTCATCTTCTTCTATGAGTTTTCAGCTGTAACCTAAATAGTGCATAGCCACCGATCACGCTTGAACCACCAGCCACACCAGACATGAAACACCAACCATACTAGATATCTACATGGGAAACTTCTTATAGACTCCCATAATCTACATAGTCCCCAGAATGACTTTGCAATGAACCCTGACTGTCATCACTCACAGGGAGGCACCCCGACTTTTCGAACCCCGGTCACTGTTGTTCGATTTATTACAGGTAGTCAGATCCCGACCACCCAATCTACTCCGGAAATTCCATCTAAGCATCGTATATCCTACTCTAAAATATGTATAAATACTCAATATAATCATAGATTAATTTATATGTCTATTAAACTGTATCATTACCACACGTCAAAACATACTCAAAGAGGTTCTATATAAAATTGATGCCATCACACTTCAAGAAATCAATTGATCACGATCCCAAACTTATATTTGTGGGGGGAAATTTTTTTTCACAAATTATTAATTGAAAATGATTTATGTTTGTGTATTTATTGAAAAACCATCCAAAATCATTAATGATAATGAATTTATTATGTATAGTGTGAGAGAAGTAAGATAAACAAAATTGATGTACAATACCAGACTCTTATTTGAATTGGGATCGATACATTGTCATTATAATGATAATAAAAATTATGTAATAAATAATTAACAAACTAGGTGGCTCATGAGAAGGTTTTAAATTATCCAATAAATCAAATTATATTCAAGATTCATGATCGAATAATTAAAAAGAGGGTGGAAACCAAAAAAAATTGTCCTTCCTCCGTTTGGTACCATTCATCATTGGAAAACATCTGAACAAATGATTCATTGACGATTCATCATTGATCCACCAAAAGAGGATGGTAAGAGGCCTTTTATTTTAGTGTTGGGAGTGTTATGATACAACCATAATAAAAACCCATAATCACCTATTTATATAATTTTAATTTGGTCACCTGCCAATGATCGCAGGATCGGAACATAATGTGCCATTTCACTTTAGTTCACGGTTAGGTAATAAAGCACATTTTCACCCCAATGGTGGTTTCATATTTCCAATATGATTCCCCATTAAATATTTATTTGAATCAATTCTCAATATAAAATAATACAATTTAATTATTTTATTCACTACTACGTCCTTAGTGACTTTTTCTCCAATGTAGTCATGCCAACAAATTTTCTATCTATCCTAGGTTAATATATATGATCTAGAATCATCCATGGAAAAATATTTCTGATCTGATCTTCAATTTGTAAATTTTCCAACCTTATCCACAATAATTGGTTAAAATATACTTAATATTTTTATGAAATTAATTTCGGGAACACTAGGCCTCAGAATCGCACATTGTCTCACCGCCTAGGTTTAGAAATATATGGTCAAATATTCCAAAGTCATAAAATGAAAAATAGGGTCTCAAAAGTTCATAAAATGAAATATAAGTAAAAAAATATATATCTATACCACGCTTCTATTATACAGTTATTGGTGAATAAATCCCCTATTCCATTTTTCTACTAGAAAACGTTTTGATATAGAAGGATATGACAACAAATGAAAATTTTCAAAATATATTTTAAAAATATGAGTACTATTATAACTAATTGGATACATTTATATGGATCAAAACTACTAGTTCCAATATTCCTGATTATTATAGGAAAACCTCCACCTCAAAATATCTAAGAACAAATCAATAACAAATCAGGTACCAAAGGTTCCTCATAGATGAAGCAATATTTAAGTGAATTATAGAGTATCATCTTCATTTTAAATTCCATTTATGTTTATTTGAGATTGAATAATTTGGTTTTTATTGTTAAAGGTTTCTTAATTTTAATGATGAATCTATTTAGTTTTTATACAAGACGAATTTAGTTTATAAATATATTTATAAATAAGAGACATAATAAGATTCAAATATTTTATAAGTGGATAACTTTTTTGGGATGAAATTTCTAAAATATGTTATGGATATATATAATGGATACAAATATTTTCCCTTCCTTGGAAAATATGGTGTGTAATATTGAAATTTCTAGAAAATCATCCTTTAAATAAAATATGTTTTGTTAAGTGTTACTTCTATCAAGATAACAAATATTAAATTATTATTGTGTATAACTAGTGAATTTTATTTACATATAAAATATAATATTTTGGTAAATAAATTTTATAAACATATCATTTTAATGATATTTTTAATATTTATCGAACGAAAATGTACTATAATGATGGTTCATATTAACATCAATCAAGATCAATTTGAATAGTATAACATTGTATAAAAATAAATTCCTTCAACATTTAGTGAAAGTAATTTTTTTATATATTTTGATAATATGTGATTAGTGAATAATAATCTATCATAGAGTCACTATTAATTTAAAAATGTATATAATAAACTATTTTAATTTGGTTAATTAGAGAAAATTAAATGTCGTGACTTTGAAAATGTTTTTTCATCTAGATAATTTATATTAATTTTACAGATTACAATTTCAAATATAACACAAATTATTGGAATGTTGATGTCCAGTAACATAAAACATCAGTAAGATTTAGTTTTTATTAACAGAATTTTTAAGCATTGTAAATTTGTGAAAACATTATGATATAAATCTTCTAAAAAATATTTCTTTTTGAAAATTTGTACATTTGATGGAATAATTTTAAAAAATAAATTTTGATGTGAATAATGAAATATGAAAATATGATATTAATTTTTTCTGGTGTGGATCTAAAATTTATTTATTTCAAACTGACTTACTAAATAAAAAATTTATTATGAATTTTTATAAGTCATGGAATAAATAAATATTTATTCAATTTCAGGAATCATATTTTTGTTATTATAATAAATTAACGTATTAAATATTGAGATGGAATCATTATTTTAAAAGATGAAAATAAATTTGGAATATATATATTTTTATAAAATAAATTAGTAGATAAAAATACATTTAATATAAAAAAATTATATTTTACCAATATTTTGTTGATATATTTTATATACTTAATGGGTAATTTTGTTGAACTTTTTATAAAATATTAAATGATAAACGTTTTAGAGAATTGAGTTTCTATTGCATAATGTTTTATATAAAATTTAATTTGATCAATTTATTTTTCCTTATAGATTTTTTTCTTTAACATGTCTTTGTTTTTTTGATTAATGATGTTTAGTGGATTAGAAGATATCTTGAGTTTATGAAATTTTCTAAAAAATAAAAACTAGGGTGGGACTAGTACAATTAACAACCTTTATTAAGATACAAGAGGCATAATGTTTCATTGTTGAAAAATTATGAAGGGTATGTATAAATCCATCTGGTATGGAATAATTCTATCTACTCTTTATTGTACTATATTTTATCATACTTGAGATTAAATAACTTTTTATATCCCATATTTATGAAAATTTTAATTATTTATTGAAATATAATATATTTAAAACTCTATTAATTTTATTATTGAGTTAATATTATAGAATAAATATTCTAGGTGATTGAAATACCTATATTCCTTCATAGAATAAATAAATATATTAATTTCAATGTGTGGAATGTTTTATGATGGTGAGAATTACAAAAAACATGTTTTCAATTTTATGGTAATATTAAAATACCATCAATAGATGCAGAACTGTAATGATTTATATACTTTAAGTGATCATCATTAGGTGGATATTTTATTAACTTAATTTTTTTAGAATTTACTCCAATGAGTAATTATTATGGGTGTTGGAGTTAGATAAATTAAATCATCAATGATAACATGAGATAATTAAATTAGGATTTTAATGTATGGGTCATTTAATAGAAAATTATTATTATATTGACGATTAATTAAACAGTGATAATTATAAGAGTTGACTGATCGACGATTTACCTAGAATGGGAAAATTATTATGAAATAATAAATTTTAAATAAACATTTTTTACTCATTTAAATGGATTTAGGGTGAATTAAATAATTATTAGAAATAGAAAAATACTGATTTACAATATGAATTTTTTATGTAGGGATTACAAATGGAAAAATAATTCATTATATAAAGATATTATTGTATTAAGGTTATAAATATTTATTTTAAGGTTATTTATTTATGGGAGACGGTGAAGGGGTCTATTTAATTATTTTAGAAAGAATAATATTTTAGAATAATTTACAATAGAAATATTTTTCATGAAGTTTTGAAGGTAAAATAGTGGAAATAGTGTATCACTTTGACAAAGATAATAAATTTAGTCCAACATGGAGATTAAAATAAAGAAAAATTATAAAAAAATGGTTGAGAGTGGATAATCAGGGATAAAATCTTAAAGAAATGATCATGATAGATATTTACATCCTATTAATTTGAGATATTACGGGAAATATCATATGGTCACTGATTCATGCTCAAATATAACCAATAGATGAAGGTAGAATGGTCCTTGTAGTATAACTTGGGTTGTCGAATTCACTAAGACCTAAGAAAAAACTTAAGATGCACAACCTATGAGATGTATTTTTGGATATGAAGTGGCCAACGTGGTTTTGAATTTATATGGGTTTGAAAAACACTAAGAATCCTAATTGAATTCAATTTAATAAAAATTTATTGATCATAGGATTATTCTTGGGATGAATTGAATGAATTTTACTTCTTTATACAATCATGGTTTTATTAATTATTAATGAATACATTATTAAAAATAACAGTACCTTCATCATATTCTAGTTTATTTCTAGCTAAACATAATTATTATTCCCTTACACACCTAGAGAACCAAATTCAGGATCTCTCCAAGTTATATGGTCATTTTAGTACTTGGATTTATCTTCCTCAAACACAGTGAAGATGAAGAGTGGAAATAACTGCAGAATTGAAGTGTTGAATTAATTATCCAATTAACCAAAATTCATTCATAAAATGACATTCAATCCATCCTTTGCATCTTCCTACAATTAACCCATTAATGGGTTAGCGCTCCATTGATGGTATACTCTCAACGGTGGCCAGAAGATGGCTTACAAGAATTTGATTGAAGAAAATTAAACCGCGTAAATAGTTAGAACTCCTCTGTGTATGTGAATGAAATTCACACCAATGTGAAAACTAATTCACCAAAACACAGAGATATCACTGTGCTTTGTGATTATATATCTTTAATGAATTAAATGGGAAGAGTATAAGAGAACGATGTTCTTTAAGAAGATAGAAATACAAATAAAAGAAACTTACAAGGAAATTAAAATAATTAAAACAAAACAATGGCATAATTACATTAAAAAAAATAGAAATGTCATCCACATCACCACCACTTCCTTAAATAGTCTATTGGTAAGACTTAAGCCGACCCTCATCAAATTTATTCCCAATTATTAAATAAATTTAAGCCATAGGGTTGTGGAAAGTAGTGGATAAAAATTGATTCCCTCCTTTGACCCGAAGTGGATTCCATCTTGCATCAACCAAATAGACGCGTCAAAAGGACCTTCTAGATGGCCTAATTAGAGTGGGGCATACAGCAAGAAAATGCATACCCGGGTGTCTCCTAACCTCAAGTAAATTTTGGGACCATTTAGATGTTTGTATTGAGAGTTATGGTTGATTTAGTGGGAAAACATTCTAGGATATAGATTCTGGCCTAGATTTTGATATTCTATTTGGGCCTCCTTAATAGCCACCATGGAGGCGTAATTAGAAATATATCATGAAAAATATTTGTTTAGAAACATTTATTATAGCTTTCTATGAAATTTTGGATTAATTTGGCTTGTATTGTGGGACCGACATTCTCATCAGTGGGCTGCTGTCCAATCTTTCTTCATCAGAACTGCTTCCTTTTATCACCAAATATCACCATCATCATTTAAGAATCTTCCATTGATCCTTTAATGGAAAATGTTCATATTGATGTTTAGATTAATTTTCCAAAATATAAAATTAAAATATTGTTAATTACATACCCTAAAATAAGATGAATCGTTGGGATTAAATTGGGGTACATTAGGCATGAAGTGCACAAATTATTATATTGTATGTTCAATATTAAAATCCACTAACTCAGGACCATATAATCAAAAATGAAAATTTAATACCATTAAAATTTAATTAAGATATGTGTTTTTTATTTTCTAATCAGTCACTATTACCATTTTGGGGTATGATAAAGAAGTGGGGCATAATATACTTAGAGTTAACTATATAACTACTAGTTTCTTGTTTGAATCTTTATCTACCAACTATTTTGTATCTGAATAATTTTCCAAGGGAATAATAATACAACCTCAATGATTTTATTTTTAATTACCAATGAAATTTTTTAATGGTGTAATGATTTCATCTCTTGTCCATGATTCATATGTTATTGATATTTTCTCATCTTTTCGTCATATAGATCTCATTATTCTCCCTCTAGATGAATTTGATGTTGTTTTTGGCATAGATTCGATTTGCATACACCAATCTGACATCAATTTATATGGAAGGGATGTCACATATGATATTAAAAACCTACATATGATCATATAATGTGTGATGATATATATCAACATCCAATGGAAATTACATCCATTATGATGGTCAAGAATCCTATTCAATAGGGTTGTTTATCTCATATGGTTGAGGAAAAACTCAATATCGATGATTTGATAATTAAATGGGATTTTTTATGTGTCATGACCCCCTTCCACCAATGATGTCACGATTAAGTATGATAGATAATGACTCCCTAGTTCCACCTCCAATACACCCATGGCTGGTGACTAGCACCAAGGGTATAAAAAAATATCACAATATGAGAGGAATTACCCTCTATATATGAATTAGGATTAGTAGATATGCTAAAAACCCAAAAAACAGAGGTGGATAATATAAAGGTAGACAAAAAACTATCTCATACCACATGAAAAAAATAAACAAGTACAAACAAAATCATCAATGAAAATTACCAAAAGAGAACATCATGACAACGAATCAACAACAACTCCAAATCAAAGATACCAATGCCCATATCAGTCCCAACAGTCAACTTATAATATAAAAATATTATATATATATTGTGTGATCATACAAGTTTAGTTAGTAGGGATATAAGTAAAGTCTCAAGTCCACAAGAGAAAACAGTATGCTAATGTGCTAGTGAACAGACCTCAGAACCAAAAAACACATTTATAGGTCAACTAACTAGATCCTAGATTCACCATTGTTTACTCACCAAATCATCCATAAATTATAATAATATATCATTGATATTTAAAGAATGAAATGTTCCACACTCCACCTTACACACTAATTTTCCTATCTTATTCCCCAACTTCGAACGTCTTGTGGCCCCATTCGTTCTATACATATCATATCACTTATCACATCACATAATGCATTGGACCATGAAACTTATTCGATATCAAATGTGGTTCAATATTCATTCATACCTTCCACTCACTTTCAAGGAATTGAATCATGTACTAGAATCATGTATCATCACACTACATCTCACTCTAATTATAACCTCACCTTAGTCCCTTTTAGGTGATTTCATTCCTCTATTTCATTTCAACATTAATCAGATAAATCCTCTTACTATGAGGATATAGGGAATTTGATGGGGTGGGGGAATCAAATTATGTTCATGGATGTATGTTTTTCTAAATTAATGGTATGTGGGTGAAAATTTTCAATGAATTAATGGGTTTTTTTATAAAATATAGGGAATGACTGAGGTATTTTAGAGTTCTCTACTGGAATCTACATTTTAATTTTTTATTGGGTGATTACATGCCATGTAAATGGATTACAAATTATGTATTGTTTTATAAGAAAAATACATTACATTGGTACAAAACAAAAATAGTTATACACCTTGTAAGGATTACACACTATGCAATTCTAAATATCGGGTTTTTAATAAAAAGATGATGGGGTTTTCAAAATATATTGTAACATTGGATTACATAAAAATTAAATTTATTACATGTCATTTAATAATTGTGATTTGGTCTTTTTTGGTGGTTCATGGCTAATTTATATTTTATTCAATATGAAACCTCTTTTTTCTAGACCCATATATATTCTCCAATGATTTTGGGAACCTCCATTCATTCCAATTCGTGTCATTATGTGATTAATAATTTGAAAGGATCCATCTCATCTCTAAGGGTAATTAAAAATTCCCCTTATATGTTTTCATGGTGTGCAGAAGCAGCATTGCTTTGTGTTATTTCATTTTGTGATTTTTGGTTTTGATTCTATATTTTCTTCATTTTCAGCTGCATTATCATGTTCCAAGGGACATTCATTTATTGGGATTGGGGCATAAGTTGTGTTTTCCTAAGGTATATATATTTTCATCCTCTCCACCAACCCTTCTGTTAAATTGAATCAATTCTGATACGTGAGGATTGGTTTTAGGGCATCAATTATTGTTGTTTTTTTTTCTTCATGGCTGGTGGATCACATTGCAGGAATATGTGACCCATGTTTTGAGGTAGGTGGTTGCATATCAATCATATTATGGTGAACTACATTATTATGGTTTTGAAAAAAAATATATATAGGTGAAATAACCTAATTAACTAATTTTAATTGAGTTTGTGGAAAATTGTTTTTGATTAATGATGGTTTCCCCTAGTTTGGTACATAAGATGGGTTTTCCAAATCATTATGAAATGGTGTTGTGAAATTATTATGAAACAAGGATTTGATGAAATAGTTTTTAAAATACATCTCAAAGGATGAATTGGGAACATATGAGGAAGGTGTAGTAATAGCCCTCTTCCACTATTCAGTGTTTCACTAATGGGGTATTCCTTTAATCCCTAGGTTTGTTGTTCTAGGGACAAGTTAGATATGTTGAGGGGTTTAGTTTCATGGGTGTTTTATTACTATATAGATTCGATTAATATGTATAGAGTCTTGATGCATAAACAATTTTCTATGTCAGGTATGAGTGCCTTAGATATCATGACCTAGTATGATACATACCATGGTTGTACATGGGATTTGACCAATTTTGGATATTTGTAATTGAATTATTTTTTATGTACTTCCATGGAATTGATATGTTGTGTGATAGATTTGATTATTTGATTTTATATATATTTTTTGATATATATATATATATATATATATTAAATTCATTGAAACTAATTTACCTACTTCAATGGGAAATCTAGAAAAAACAGAAATTAAAATTTTTAACCATGATTTTGACAAAAACATGGTTAAACTAAATATAATTCCTTGTTTTATTTAATGTTTATAATTCAAGTATTATTATTCAGAGACATCATATATAACACCTGGGGGGGATATTACTAATCCTATTAGCTTAGAACATGTACGTCACTTCGCTGGTGCATAGACTTTGTTATGTATTTCGATACAGATAAAGGAATTTTTCCATAGTGTGGATGGTAGGTTTATCTATTAGTTGGGTTTGGGTAGTTGGTGGGGATATGGTGGTTTTTTCCCACACTCTCATATAATGACTGTTGTATTTGTTGGTTGGTTTGGTCAACCATTGTATTTATAATTGTCTCTTAGAGATTGTTTTTCTATTATTTCAATTGTATCACATACATTGATTAATATATATTATGACTGATATATTCATGTTTTATTCCTATGTTTATTTATATATATTTATATGTGTCATGATATCTACATAAGGTTGGGAGAAGACATTCCTTTTATTTTTAGTCGATTCCTGGGTGTTAGTCGACAATCTATGGTGGTCAGGAACACCCTTCAAGTATGTGGGAATTCATATCAAATACCAATTTGTCAGGGTTTGAGGACAGTTTTATCAACAATTTACATCAATTGTGGTATTTTATCATTATTAATTATTGTGGGATATTTTTAGACTATAGACACGTTTTTCAAGACTTGAGAAGTAGGTTGTAGTGAGTGCTTGACCATGTTTTTTCATAACAAGACAAAAGTTACCCTAGGATGTTGTGATGTGTATAAACTATATAGTGTTATTGATATTAGTACCATTGTTTACATATGGATTTCTTGTTTGAAATGAGATTAATATATTGTATAATAATATCTTCTATTTTGATGTATAGAGGTATTCCTCCAACACATGTTCTACTAGTTTCACAAGAGGGTGTAGTTGATTATCCTCAAAATAATCTTCCTATAGAGTAGAAGTTTATCAATGATATCATGTTTAAAGTTCATTATATTGAAAACAATGTACTACATGTTTAGAATTCAGTTTTAGAGGTACATCTAGGAGCTTTAGAAGATATGGATCGATCATGTTTGCTCTTATAAGAGAAGTAACCATCATTTAAGTTTTTTTTTTAATAATCGATGGTGTGACTCCGGGGTACAAGAAGATATGCACCTGGGCTTGGACTAAAAGGGTTTTAAGAGACTCATCTTTTAGATGTTTTCTACAAATTCACAGATGATTTTGAAGTCAATGGATTTATTATATTTGTAATAGATATTGTGTTTGGTGTTGGCATACACCTATCAGTTTGCAAATATGGTTCATTTCTTACCAGAGGTTGTAAAGAGTGACCATATGAAATATTATAATTACCTTAAGGGTTTGGGATTGGATTTTAAATCAATGGTATTAAAGTTGAAGATTTTTAAAAAAAGATAGTGGACATGGATATGAGGGTGCAGTTGAATATGGTTATAATGTTTTGGTTTATTCCCATTTTAATCTATTTATAGGATGCTTTACTGGTTACCCAAGGGAAATTGGAATAACAGGATCATTGTAGGAGTGGTGGAGATAGTTCTCACCATTTGGACTCCTTGTAACCTACAGTTGCAGCTAGTGGTGTGCCTCTAACATGGTATCTATGTTTTAAGGTTAGACACTGCCAAAATTCTTGTCCCTCACCAAACACTATGTGCAAGAGTTGTAGATTTATGGCCATATACAATATTTTTGATAGGATATCTCAACACCTTGATATGGCTATATATCGTCATCTCTAATTGATACTACGGGGAAGAATGGTGATTCAAAGTCTATGGGGACAATGCCATATGTATCTAGAGTGAATATCCTTTAGGTAGTATATTTTTTCCTAGAAAAGGTATATGTAGGCCTTGTGATAGTGAGTGGTAGCAAATTAGTTGCATATTTCATATAGATTTCATTACATGATACAAGTTCCTTCCATACATTTATATCTGGCCATTTTTTTATATGATTAATCATCCAATAGAGCTCATGACCATTGTTATGGAGTCAGCAACACCTCCTAAGAATAAAAATAAGTAGGGGTTTGGGTTTTCTTATTTTTGACTATTAATATACTATGTAGAGTTAGTTTGTGATTTTTTTAATTCAAGATTTTAATATTTTTGACATTATTATCAAGATAGATGGGATTTTTTCTCATCATGATAAGGTCGATTGCCATTATTTTCATGTCTTGTTTATTGTGGTCTATGTAATCTCATAAGTGTTTGAAGAAGAGGAAGAATTGAGGTCTGTTCATGCTGGACCATCCCACCTAGAGCTTAGGAGTTTTATTCTATTGTATTGATTTATCCTAATTATGTTTCTTATTTTATTTATCTTCCCATTATTGTTTAAGGCATGTATTATTTTCCCCATGTGATTCATTTGGGATTCTACTAGAGATGAAGTTAGAGTTTACAATTGACCTAGTTCAAGGTACATAGTTGATTTTGATTCAATCCTATCAAATAGCACCACTAGATCATATAATGACGATGATTTAGATGGAAAATATAATGGAAAATGGGTTTTCCACCCTATTATTTCTCCTTGGATAGCATCCATGATCTTTGATTAAAATGAAGATGGCTTACTCATATTTTCTACGGCCTTTAAATATTTAACCAAGTAATGGTTAAGAAAAAATATCATTTTTACCATGAGTATGTTATGGTCATGTGGTTAATGATGGAAGAACAATTTTAGAAGAAAGATCTTTGGTTAGGTTAACATCTTATCAATGTTTTAGAGTGTGATATATCAAATAAAAAATTCATGAGAAGTTATAGCCATTATTAATATTTTGTGATTTTTTAACTAATTATTTTAAATTTTTTAAACCTCTTATGAATTGTATATTACATAAGTATCTTGACACATTTTTAATACTGTTTACAAATGATAATTTTGTTTATTAATTATCCATGCATGAGCATGCAAATGATTAGGTTTTGTTTTCTAGAATTCCTATGGAGTCGCCATTTGAATGAAAATATTTTGAAATGAAATCAATGGATTTAGGAAGTTATGCTCCTGAAAAACATGATTTACAAGAATGGATACTAATTTGATCATGAGAAGGTGAAAGCTATCTTGTCATGGGATGTGTTGTAGAACAACATTGAGATTTCAAGACTAATTGGTTCTATAATATACTATTGAATATATGATAAGGATTTGTGTAGGTTGGAATCACCATTGACATATTTTACTAGGAGCGAGGTGAAATTCACATGGGATGCTAACTATCAGTTTACATTCGACGAGTTGAAACAAATTCTAAGATCAGATCATATTTTGATCTTACTCGATCTTGGTAAGTGTAATGTGGTTTTCTGTGATGATTCTAGTGTTATTTTAGGGTGAGTAATCATGAAGTATGATCATGTGGTAGTTTGCATCCCTCATCATACATGATATCATGAAAATAATAATCCCAGTCATGATTTACTTCTTACAATATTTATGCATGCACTTAAATGATGGCATTAAAAACATTTTTGGGAGAGGTTCATAGTATTTTCTTAAAATAAAAGTTTAATATATATATTTCCTCATAATTAAATGAATATCTAGTAGGGGAGGTGGTATAATACCTTTGGATGTTTGAAATTGATATTTCCTACACTCAGTGGAAGTTGGATGTCATTATAGATTATATTAGTAATAAATTTCCATCTTAGACTATTTTGATATTGAAGGAGTGGAACATTATAATGATCATCACTTAGTTTCAAATGGTTTCTCTGGAGGATGTTTTAGGTTTTTTCATGACTACTGTTTATTTACAATCATCCCTCCTTGAGTATATTCTGTAGAACCAATAGTAGGATGATCAGTTCAGAGGAATTTTAGAAACCCTAAATTTTATGGAGACCATTTCTAGTTGGTCTCTCTCTTTATATGGTATTATACATTTTCATAATTTATTTTTCATCCTCGTATCAGTGAATAACTCTTTTTTATTATTATCATTTTTCTTCATGAGATGATCATCAGAAAACTGTGAAGATTTGTTATTAAACTAGACGGTGATTATAATGGCCTAGTATGTAGATCAAAATTATAGAATATATTTATTGTTGTTGCACCTCCAGACTGATAAAAGAAGAATATATAAAACCTTATGGATTTCACAAGCCTCTCACAATATTTTTTTTGGAAAAGGGTTGAGGTGAACATGTATTTTGTTGTTGGATTTCAAATTACTCTCGTAGGGAGAAATGAAATTTGGTTGATGGTTGATCAGTTGATAAAATTATCTCCTATAATCCCAATCATAGACACAAAAAAAATTAATGATATGGTTTTCTCTTTTATGTCAAAAATTATGAGATTACATGGTCTTCCTTCTCTATTATTCTATATAGGGTTCTTAGGTTTATATAGTGGTTTCAAAGGAGTCTCCTACGGGTGATTTTCTTTCTTGCTAGATTGAGTATAGATTATGATCCATAGAAAAATAATCAGATAGAGCATTGTATTTTGATCCACAATGATATGATTCATGCATTTGTCTTAGATTTTGGTGCATGGTGATATTGGTATCTGGGGGTGGTTGAGTTTTTTTATAATAAATTCTATCAGTCATTGATCAAAATGAGTCGTTTCCAGGTTTTTAATGGAATCCTAAGAAGGCCAGCACTTTGATGGACATGGGTGGGAAAACGTCATTGGTGGGACCAAGTGTGGTTCAGGAGACGTATATGAGGATTCAATAGTTGATAGTTATAGTACAAAGTCAATATAAATAATATATAGGTATGTGCAATCATCCCTTATATTTTTCCATAGGTATCTAGATTTAGTTGAATGTTTATCCTTGATTGGGTTACCATTTCCATGGAAACAAGTGAATTCTAGATTCATGATATGTTGGACAATTTGTTATCATTGAGTGGGTTGGGTAGGTTTCCACTCCGTTTTACATTCCATTTTATTTAATAGGAATTCATGGTGTTTTTTATATAACACAACTCATGAAATTCCATATTTTTACATATCACATTTTTTTCTTGGTAATAGATTATGTAATATCTAGTTGTTTCTACTACGGAGAAACTATTATATATCGTTGAATTTAATCTGAATATCTTGTAAGGGAAGTTGACTTCACTTTTCTGAGATTTATGAAAGTACATATCAGATTCTCATGAGTCTTGGGATCTTGAGTTGATAAAGAGGGATCGTTGACATCACATCATTATCATCCATTATACATCCACATGTCTAACTGTGGATAGATTGTTAAATAATGGGGAGTCTATATCTTCTCATTACACACATTCAGGTAATTCCCTTATCAATATTTGTTTTCCTTTTTTATTGTATGTGTCTTGGGAATATTGAGGATAGAGATCATTTATTGGATGTAAATGAATTAAATATCAGGGATGTATTTTTTTTTGAGTTAATGGTGTTTGTATAAGAATTTGTGTTGTTTTAATGGGTTTATCACTCGGTTCAAAGAATAAGAAAGGTTTTTGGGAGTTTTAAACTATTTTTTTGTTTTCACTGTTTTTTGGTAAATTGTATGTCGTGTAAAGAGATTACATGAAATTAATTATTCTATAGAAAGAATAAATTATTTGATATATATAATGAATGGTTACACTCTTTGTAAGTAATACACATCATGTCATGATAATAGTTAGGTTTCTGATAAATGATTTATGGATTTCTCAGTATATTTTAACCCAATAGTTTATAAGATGGGTAGAAGGATTAAATTCAATTTAATCATTATGATTTGGGATTTCAGGGCCCTACATGAATGATTTATATTTAATTTAATGTGTTGCCTCTTTTATCTATTCCCAAAACTCGTATCATGTGATTTTGGGAACCTTTTTTTCCAGATCAAGTTTTATAGTGATTCATAATTAGTGTGGTTGAATTGCATCGCTTCGAGTTATATATCTTTATACTTATTCATATCTATTGATCATGATAACACCATTACATAACAATATTTTATTTTTTATTAGTGGTGCTGATTCTCTTCTTTACTCCCAGATCCATTGTGTGTTTCTTATTTTGGGGGCTGATCCATTTTTGGTTTTGGTGAGGGATACATGAATACTTGAGTTTTGTGATGTTTCCTCTTATTATACATATTTATTTAAAATTGAATCAATTTTACGATGTGATTATTTTTTATAGGGCCTTCATTTTTGTTATTGTGTTCTTTATAGTTGGAAGATTTTTTTTGTGGCCCTCTACAACCCAATTTTGTATATTGGGGGCGGCATCACTAGATTATATTGGTGAATTTCATATATATATTATTCATAAATTGATTTATAAATGATTTGGAATGATTAATTATTTTGAATTCTGTGTGTGGATATGGTATTTTGATAAATGATGGTTTTCCAATATTTCTTGTAAATTAAA
The DNA here is from genome assembly GCA_963277665.1 of Viscum album. Taxonomy (NCBI): domain Eukaryota; kingdom Viridiplantae; phylum Streptophyta; class Magnoliopsida; order Santalales; family Viscaceae; genus Viscum; species Viscum album. The sequence continues at coordinate 1,315,069,557 of OY728119.1, read as the reverse complement.
AGGGGTTTTTAATGAATTATGAAACCGTTTTGTGAAATAATTTTCAATTCATTGTTTGATGAAATGGTTTTCTTATATTATTTACAAAATATATCACATGGGAAGATAAGGATACTTATGTTTATGGTATATTAATATGTATTTTTTTAATTTGAGGTTTTCACTCATGGTGTGTCACTCTTCTCCCATTGACTTTTGTTCAAAGAAAAAATTAGACCTATTGGGGGTTAATTATTTTGGGTGTTACTATGCTCGTTAGATTCAATATATATATCTAGAGGCTTGATGTAGAAATGTTTTTATATGTTAGGTATGAGTTTATTTACTAACACGACCTACTGCGATCCTTAGTATGACGTTACCTGTGTTTTTGATGATTTGAGTTTTTTTTGGGTTGTACTACTTTAGATGTACTACAATGGATTTGATATGATATGTGAAAAATTATTTTCTTTTAATTAATATATATTTTTTTATATATCACTATGAAATTATTTTAAACTGAGTTAATTGATTTATTAAAAAATTTGGAAAAGGGGGAAATTATTTATCATTCCACGAATTTGATATAGAAAAATTATATTGTATATGATATCTAATTTTCATTAATTTTTAGCATGCATGGATTATTATTAAAATAATTTTTATAATAAACATTTTTGGGATCCTACTAAGCCTATTAACTCACACCATGTTCACCCATTTAGTAGTGCATATACCTTATTAAACCTTCAACACTAGGAATGACAAGACACCATAGTGAGGTGTTTTTGTTTTTTCATCAGTTGGGTTTTAGTTATTAGTGGTAAGATGGTTGGAGTTTTCCAACACTATCACATGGATACTATTGGATTCATTGTTTGAATTTTTTATCCCTTATAGTTAAACTTGTCTCTTGTGAATTTTTTTGATATAATTTGAATTTTATCACTTCTATTATTTTGTATCTATTATGACATATATATATTAATTTCTTCTTCTACTATATATATATATGTAATATCGACTACTTCTAGTGGGGATAACTCATTTTTTCATTTTTTTTATTTCCAGGTCCTCATGACCATATTGTGGGGATTAGAAATACCAATGAATTAATTTGTAATTCTGGTCAGGTACCAGTTTGAGAGGGTATCCAGTTTGGGTTCATCATAATAACACACTTGATCCATCACATCTCATCTAATCATATAACTAATCTTATATGATATAATGAATGTAAAGGACTTTGACATAAAGTCATCATCCTACCATGCATAACCACCACCATATATCACATCACATCACATCCTCATCACATCTCATAGCTCCCAAAAACATAAGGGAAATCATTATTAAATGAAGTGAGGGAAAGAAAGGGGGTTGAATGCTATATGTATTCTGACCATACATGATGTCATAAAAAAGAAAGCAGAACCAAGAACCTCTAAGTTCTAGTATAGTTATCCAAAACAGCGGGTGCATGTGTAAAAATAACATAAAAACAAATGATATATAGAAAACACACAATACCCAACCTATGGGTACACAATAATAGAACCTGTGCACACCAAATCCATTACACTACACATCTACCATCATGACCACTACCACCACTAAATAAATCCAAATACACCAATAACACACAATCCAAAAAACATTATACACATTCATTTGTATTTCACCACTTTATATATATAACATGTCCCTGCATTTTTCATTACTCATTAAATTCATTCACATTTACACAACTCATCCGTTTAACATCCAATTTATTTATTAAATTTACCTCACATCAATTTCAAAACCATATAATTTATTTACCAGCCTATTTTTGTGTGTTTTGGAAGCTCTTGTATATTGCATGGATAATTGGGAAACTAGAACAAACACCACACAAAAACAATCCCAACTCATAACAACCATACCAACCACACTAAAATATCCAACCATATGTCCCTAACAACAACATCCAACAACAATTATACAAAACATCATGAAAACCATAAGAAAACATATCCATATTACCACATTATGTACCAAAACCACAACACACAACACCACCACACATCATCATTGTCTCACATCTGCACCATTGTGCACCATAACCACCATGAAACAACCCATTTCACATCTATGACAACTAACTACCACATCATAACACCACACACTACAAAAGGAATCAAAACAACATGATCACACATTAAAAAAATCTATCTCAAATTTTAAAGTAATTCTTGGAATTTTATCACATTACATACTAATTTTTCCTAGGTATTATGATTATCACTAAATTCCATGATAATCTAATTTATTAGTATGATATACATTCATTGTCCTTTTATTCATGGTAGAATAAAATAAAAACACAAAAAGGGTCTTAGGTCATATCATCTAGATAGAAAACATGACTCCCAACATTTTTTATTTTCAATATTAAATACAAAAAGAAAAAACAAAAAAAAAATATAAAAGAAGGAAAAACTTGTGATATCTCCCCCATGACCATCGATTTCAGAAATGAAAATTAATTATCTTTTTTTTACAACCCCTAATATACATCAAGTGGAATGAAAACTCTTTTAATCCCCACACGTGGAACATAAAAAGGTAAAGATAAGGGATTTCCTAACATAAATGAGCTTTCTAGTCTCACTTCACACACCAGGTCAAAGAATAAAACACTATCAACCCATAATCATGTAAGAAAATAACTGATCAAACTATATGACATCAAAGGACAATCAAAATGAATCCCAAGATTCCCATGAAAAGAGAAAATTACACCACATAGGATATCAGATGAATAATGAAATAAAAAACATACAAGGAACAAGAACTCACCCCAAATTTCTAGAGTTCAACTAGTAAAACACAAGGATCAGTACTAGAAGAGAGTGGTTAAAGGATTCTCTAAAAAATCATGGGTTATCTTAATAAATGATAGAAAATGAGTGTATAATTAGAGGGTTTATCAAATCACCAACCCTAAAAATAGTCTATAAGTCACCTTATACATAGTATAATTTATATATTTGTATCATGAATTCAACAGGGTTTGTGTAATATAAGTTCTGAGATAATTAAATGTTATGAATTTACCATATCTCACAAATTACCCAAAAATAACATCATTTTGGTGGATATTTAATTCACATCATTAATTACCATTTTATGTCATGAATCTGTTTCAATAACTACTCCACCACCACATACCAATAGTGAATGGTATACTGCACATGTTATGAATATTAGTCTTAAATCATGACTCACTCATTCGTGATGGGAACTTATTTTTATAGTTATTATGTAACTCTAACCTATAATAAACCTACTCTGGACAACATTGACTACCTAACGTGAAAAGTAATGGTCTGTGAAGGACGAAACTTTTACATTTGATGCCTCTAAAAAAATTTAATCTTTGAAAATCTAAACTAATAGACACTAAATGAAAGGGGACTAAATAACTACCCTATGACATACCACTTACTGTTATTTTTACATCTAAATACAACCACCTTCCAAAAAAGAAAAACCAAAATTCCCAAAAAAACATAACACACATCCACATTAATATAAACCCACATTAAATCCTCTCACAAGTAATAACACCACACATCTAGTACCAACCACATGCCACTACTCACCACACATCCATCCACATAAACATATCCTCCTATGCGCATCTCAAACCATCCACTATGAAAATAAATAGACAACACTTCTCTATGAAAAAAATAAATAAAAGTATCATATCATCCATGTGATGATATTATCTAAATTTGGTGGCACTAAATCACCGTCATGGTTTTAATCGTGTCATAGTATAATTCATCTTGATTATGATTCACCTTATCCCCTATTAACGTGCTATAAGATTTAACACACTTCACAACATAATGAAAACAAACTTATCATAAATCAGGGATATTCAAGAATCACATTTGATACAAAATAAAATAGATAAAGGGAAACTAAAAATAGATCTTGGTGCAGAGGACACTTTTTCATGTTGGACTCCCACATAATCTCTTCTAGAACACCTTGCCACCAAAAAACATGAACCAATGTATTAGTTCTCCTAAAAATACTATCTAGACATTATTTTGGATTTGTAATGGCCTTTCTAAAAATAGCAGATCATTTTGGATGTCTAACATTCCATAGAAATTGATAAGAGGGTCATCATTAAGACATATATGGAGATGAGATAGATGGAGGATGTCACAATGAATGAGGAGCTATAATAAAACCCATGTCTTTCCCCCAGTTGGATTCAGGGTGGTGGCTAGAATTAAGGGTATAATGCATCTAACATTATAGGAATAATTACCAACTAATGATGAAACAATATTAAGAGATAGGAAAAAATTACCAAAAACTCTAATAGATGTTGTGAAGGAAAACAAAAAACCATCCTATAATCACTACTAGAAAAACAGGTATTCGCGACGGGGCATTTGTGACAGGATCCCGTCGCAAATGGATTTTTGCGACGGGGTCCTGTCGCAAATAGCCCGTTGCTGAAAACGACGTCGCAACAACACTTATTTGTGACGGGCCCGTCGCTAAAGCCTTTTTTTGCGACGGTCATTCTCCTCGTCGCAAATAGTATTCCGTATTTTTGTAAAAAACTTTTAAATTAGTTTTTGCGACGGGTCTCGTCGCAAAAACTATTTTTTAAAAAAATAAAAAACTATTAATAATACTAGTATTTGCGACGGGCATAGTATCCCGTCGCAAAAACTATTTTTTTAAAAAAATAAAAATTATTAATAATACTAGTATTTGCGACGGGCATAGTATCCCGTCGCAAATACAGTAAAAAAAATAAAAAAAATAAATTATTAATAAATTATTTTATTTAATATAATAATAGAATTATAATTCACAAATAAAAAAAAATAATTTTTTAATTAATATAATAATAATAGAATTATAATTCAAAAATAAAAAATAATAGAATATTAATAAATGATTTAATTAATATAATAATATTAGAATTATAATTCATAAATAAAAAAAATATTAATAAGTTATTTTAATTAATATAAAAATCATAGAATTATTTTACATTCAAATATTAAAATAATTCAAGTATTACAAAAAACATAATTAAATTATAATATTATAAAATTTTAGTATATATATATATTTTAATATTATTAAATATAAATTATATTATTATTCATATTAATATTGTTATTTAAAAATATAATATTATTAATATTTTATAATGAGACAAAAACTAAGAATAGAAAAAAAAATATTTTGACAAGTATTACAAAAAATATAATTAAATTATAATATTATAAAATTTTAATATATATATATATTAATATTATAAAATATAAATAATATTATTATTCATATTAATATTGTTATTTAAAAATATAATATTATTAATATTTTATAATGAGACAAAAACTAAGAATAGAAAAAAAAATATTTTGATTTCCCAAATTTTATAACATAAATACAAACTCTAATCTGAAGGAGGGGGGAGGGGGGAAGTGGGGGATCTGCAGATGGTGGTGGAGAAAACTCCATCCCTAAAGCATGAGTGAGTCGGTGCATGTACTCCATCTGCTCCTGATGCTGCTGCTGCCACCGACTCGTCTACTCCTCGTACAACTGCAGCTGGCGTCGCCGCTCCTCCTCATGCTGCTGATGCATCTGCTCCTGCTCCTGTCGAAGACTCTCTATCTGTGCAGTCTGAGATCGCAACTGATCCTCATACTGTGTAGTAGAAGAAGATGCACGAGCTTCTCTCGAGCTGGACGTCGACATCGCAGCACTGCCATAATAATCTCCGGGGGTCAGCCAAGAGTCGATACCAACTACCCGGCCCTTCTCGAAGGCATACTCGGTGGCCTGCATCCATGCCGCCTCATCAAACTGATGGGCATTGGTGTGATCTGATGACTCGGCCAGACTCTCAGGCCGGGCCTGTGACGCTGCGGCCTCATATGACTCCTATAGTTGCAATTTAAAATTCAAATTGTGAATATATTATATGCAGTTAATTTTTAAAATTGAAAACAAATAATACTGACCACGATGTGATGCTGACGATCACCTCTGAGCTCACCAGTAGCAGGATCACTATACATCCTCCGATATACGTCGTACACTGTAATATCGGGGTGCTCGACAGCCTATAAGAATAAAAAATAAACTGTTAATATTTATAGTTATATAAAATATTTATAAATAATGTACGTACCAGATGTTGTCTATGAGTACTGCAAGAATGACTCCCAGCTCGATGAGTCACCTCCTGTCTCCCCTGATTCTGCCTCCCCACCGATGATCTCCTCTGAAAGGAACCACTCAACCAGTGCGCACATAATCCATCCCATACATTGGATGAAATATACTCTGGTCGGTGTGCTCTACACGACTCCTAAAAATCTGACACTCCTGATTTCTTCATCGCAGCTTTTCTTAAATTGTGCAAAAACTGACAAAGGCGATCACGCATGGCCACCTCCCATGCCTCGTGGAAGGTGTCACGCATGGTATCCTCGATCGGATACCATAAACCCTACAGATAAATCAATATATCAAGTTAGAAATGAAATAATTTTCAAAATAAAAATTATTTATTTACGTACGTACCAACCAATGGCCGAACATGGCCTGCTGCACATCAATGGAAATCTTCTCCCATGTGGTCCACGACTGAGAGAAATAGTTGCGCAAAATAGTTCTGCCCTGTCCGACTGCTATATGCGGAAAACTGAAAAAATAATAAACATTTATTATGTGAATAGATTAATGAAATCATAGTCAAATCCACAGGTTATCACACAGGTTATCACACCTCTGTGTGCGTGGATCAAACCCAAGATGTGGACGTCGCTCGGGGACGGGGTCAGGAATCATCAATCGTGCAAGACCACACCCCTCCGCGTACTCCCTGGAGCGCCTGCAGGCTGAGGGTCATCTGTCAGCAACGCATCCGCATCGAATGTCAGGTCAGCATCCGCCAACTCACGAAAGGTGGCCTCGTCCATCTGAAACAGAAAATGTTAATGTTAGCAAATAATTGATAATTACTATTATATATACATATATACATATATACATATTATGATTGTATTTAAATACCATGGAATTCTATCAATGTTCATCTTCATCATCATCTTCATATATTTCAATGTCATCTTCATATTCCACCTCAACATCATCGATATCCATTCGAGTTACAGTTGCTTCATCTCTTACCATTTCAAATTCATATGTGACATCATTAACATCATCGTCATCACCGACTCTTAAATGTGGGGTGTGGTCATCGATACTCATGTCTCTTTGTAAAAAAGATTGATTTTGAGTACTCTCTTGAAAAACTTCAATTCTTTGCACATCAGTGAAAGCACATTCACTTTGACTAAACTGATTGTCTCAAATTTTGATTTTTATTATACTCCACCAATCAGTCAAGTCTCTTGATGTTGCACAGTACTTTGCATAATAAACTTGATATGCCTGTTGAGCCAATAAGAATGATTCATTTACTACGAGAACACTTTTACATTTAATATCGATGATTCCATGAGTCGGATGAACACGCACGCCTCTCTCTGTATACAACCACCGACATTTGAACATGGTTATGTAATGTTGTTCAAGATAACAGAGTTCAATGATTTCATCAAGTATGCCATAAAAGTCAACTTCATTTTCTCGATGATGAGATCCTCTCAAGCTAACTCCACTGTTCATTGTTTTTTTCGATTCCCCATATGCATGTGTGTGGAATCAAAATCCATTCACCACATATGCATTATAAGTTTTAACAAGTTTGGAAGGTGGGTTACTCAATACACACAACCGTTTGTCAATTTTATCAGCATGTCGAGACACCTGAAAATTTGTGAAATAATTATCAATATAGTAAACTATACATTGAATGGGTTGCTAAAAGATAAAGAATTTATGTTACCAGTTTTTGAAACCACTGAGAGAAATTTTTCAGTCGACGTTCTTCGATAGCAGCTGTTGTAATTTGTGGAATTTGTTTCTTGATATGATTATCATACAACCTATAAAAACCAATTTTATTTACTGTAACATAAATGATAGAATAAGTGATATAAACTCTTACAGTACAACTGATGTCATCTCTTCACAGTTGAGCAGAACATACGTATGAGCTCTCTGATGTTCATCATCTGAAAGCCAGCGTTCATAAACTCCACCAAAATCATGCTCTGACTGGTTGAAAATAGATTATTGATTGTCGATTTCATCAATATTCCTCTCGTTCCATCCCATTCGGTTGTCTTTTGAATGATACTCAGATTCAAAATAATGGGAGCAGAAAAAATATATTTCCTCTTGCAAATAAGCTTCTGCAATAGATCCTTCAACAGATGCTTTGTTACGTACTTTTCGTTTTAATTTTTGCATGCATCTTTCAAATGGGTACATCCATCGAAACTGTACCGGACCTCCACATTTGGCTTCAAATGGAAAATGTAACATCAAATGTTCAATTGAGTCGAAGAAAGACGGCGGAAATATTTTTTCCAGTTTACATATAATTACAACAACATCTTTTTCAAGTTTTCCTAGAGCATCATAATCTTCCGTAGCCGCACAAATTTCCCGAAAAAAAGGAGACATGTTTGTTATGGAATCCCAAATCACAGAATTCAACAGACCTCTTAATCCAATGGGTAGAAGTCTCTCCATTATAACATGACAATCAAGACTTTTTAATCCAGTAATATGACCACTCTTTACACATCTACTCAAATTAGAAGCACAGCCATCTGGAAGTCTCAAATTTGCAATCCACTGACAAAATAATAAACGGTTTTCTTTAGATAGTGTATAAGCTGCTTTTGGTTTCAGTAACCTTTCTGTTCTGACATTCTCAAATAGTTCCAATTCTGGACGCCTGCAAATTTGGGCAAGATCTAAACGTGCATTTACATTGTCTTGTCTCTTTCCTGGCGTTTCCAAAACTGTATGAAACAAATTATCAAAACAGTTCTTCTCAATATGCATGACATCTAACATGTGTCGGACCAACAGATCAGACCAATATGGCAAATCCCAAAATATGCTACGTTTAATCCAATTGTGATCTTTCCCAAAACCAGAAAATTTCTGTTGATTTATTGTGGGACCAAAAGTGATGGGAGGTAATGAAAATACAACTGATTTTAACTCCGAATCTGATAGCATTTTTGGAGGTCCATCCCTTTCAACTGTTCCTTTTCTGAAATGATATCTGTTTCTGCGAAAAGGATGATCAGCTGGAAGAAATCTGTGATGATAGTCAAAATAACAAGGTTTATTTCCACGAATGAGCATAAATGCTTCTTTATCTCCCATACAGTAAGGACATGATTTCTGACCATGTGTACTCCAGTCAGATAACATCCCATAAGTCGGGAAGTCACTTATTGTCCACATCAATGCTGCTCTCAGTATGAAATTCTGTTTCGTTGCAACATCATATGTACTGACACCAGTACTCCACAATAAATTTAATTCTTCAATCAATGGCTTCAAATAAACATGAATATTTTTCTTCGGATGTCCTGGAATTAGTAAAGTCAAAAAGATATATGGCTCCTTCATCAACATCCATGGAGGTAAATTGTACGAAGTTAAAAAAACAGGCCAACATGAATATTGACTACCATAAGATCCAAACAGATAGAAACCATCAGTGGAAAGGCCCAGTCGAATATTTCTATCTTCTAAAGAAAAGGATGGATGCACTCTATCAAAATGTTTCCATGAATCACCATCGGCTGGATGATTCAAGATTTTTTCGGTTGAAATATTCTCTTTATTCCATGACATCATTGTCGTTGTATTCTTAGACATGAATAAACGCTGAAGTCTGGATGTAAGCGGAAAATATCTCAACTATTTTACAGGAATCAAACCAGACTTCCCGTGTTGTCCTTCTTTATATCTCAATTTCCCACATGTAGGACAACTATCCAACGACACATTTCCCCCAGAATATAAAATGCAGTCATTTGAACATGCATGAATCTTCTGACAAGTAAGTCCCAAATTTCGAACCAGCCTCTTACTCTCATAGTAATTTGTAGGTAAAACATTTCCTTCGGGTAACAGTGTTTTCAGCAAAGAAAATATCTGGTCAAAACAGGTGTTTGACATTCCGTTATCTGATTTGATAGCCATAAATTTTGCAACTGCTTCTAATTTGCTCATCTTGCAGCCAGGATATAATGCATCCTCAGCAGATTTCAACAAATCATAAAATTCAGACGGTGCCAACTCAGGATTTGAAGCTATATCAGCCGGAGTTTCTGTATGTTGAACAGATGAGCCTGCAACATCATGTACTAAATCTTGAAACCGGGATGGATCTGGAATCAAGTTGGTATCACCTTCTCTGGAACTGCGTTCACCGTGTTGATACCAAAAAACATAATCTGGTTGAAAACCAAAAAGCAAGAGATGTTCTCTCACTTTGTCAAACGTGTCAAACGTTCTCAATGCACATTTTCTGCAAGGGAATTTTATTTTTCCTTCTGAAACAAATTCTGAATTTGATTCCTCAAATGATAAAAAGGTCTCCACACCATCAACATATACTTGATTTAAACCATAACCGTTTGGATTTCTACGTTGATTTATCCAAATGAGGTCACCTAATAATGATTGTTTAAGACCTCGTTGTTCCATATTTCTCTATAAAATATAAAAGCATTACTGGTTTTGAATAATTTTTTAGAAAAAACACTCAAGTAATGATTGAATATATTGAGAATAAAGCAAAACATGTTACAAATATTGATAATATTAATATTATATTGATTTTTTATTATTTTAATAATACTAATATAATTTTTTCATAAACATTATTTATATAATAATAACATTATTACATTATTATTATATTTTATTATTAATATTAAAATACCATAATTTTTTATATTATATATAATTCTCCTTTTCATCTGTGTGTTTAACATTCTGTCTCCACATGTAATATTTGCATTCACTTTCACCTCTCCATTGGCGAGCAGGTTGATAATTTTGAAAAAGAATGCGAATATTACATGTGGAGACAGAAAACACACAGATGAAAAGAGAATTGTATATAATATAGAAAATTATATTATTTTAATATTAATAATAATATATACAAATAATGTACTAATTATTGGTAATTATTACTAATTATTACTAATTATTGGTAATTATTACTAATTATTACTAATTATTGGTTATTATTACTAATTATTACTAATTATTGGTAATTATTACTAATTATTACTAATTATTGGTAATTATAACTAATTATTGGTAAATATTACTAATTATTGGTAATTATTACTAATTATTGGTAATTATTACTAATTATTGGTAATTAATACTAATTATTGGTAATTAATACTAATTATTGGTAATTATTACTAATTATTGTTAATTATTACTAATTATTGGTAATTATTACTAATTATTGGTAATTATTACTAATTATTGGTAATTATTACTAATTATTGGTAATTATTACTAATTATTGGTAATTATTACTAATTATTGGTAATTATTACTAATTATTGGTAATTATTTCTAATTATTGGTAATTATTACTAATTATTGGTAATTATTACTAATTATTGGTAATTATTACTAATTATTAGTAATTAATACTAATTATAGGTAATTATTGATAATTGTTGTTAATTATTGGTAATTATTACTAATTATTGGTAATTATTGATAATTATTACTAATTATTGGTAATTATTATTAATTATTGGTAATTATTACTAATTATTGGTAATTAATACTAATTATTGGTAATTAATACTAATTATTACTAATTATTGTTAATTATTACTAATTATTACTAATTATTGGTAATTATTGTTAATTATTACTAATTATTGGCAATTATTACTAATTATTTGTAATTATTACGAATTATTTGTAATTATTAATAATTATTAGTAATTAATACTAATTATTGGTAATTATTGATAATTATTGTTAATTATTGGTAATTATTACTAATTATTGGTAATTATTGCTAATTATTACAAATTATTACTAATTATTGGTAATTATTATTAATTATTGGTAATTATTACTAATTATGGGTAATTAATACTAATTATTGGTAATTAATACTAATTAATACTAATTATTGTTAATTATTACTAATTATTACTAATTATTGGTAATTATTGTTAATTATTACTAATTATTAGTAATTATTACTAATTATTGGTAATTATTACGAATTATTGGTAATTATTACTAATTATTACTAATTATTACTAATTATTACTAATTATTGGTAATTATTACTAATTATTGGTAATTATTACTAATTATTGGTAATTATTACTAATTATTGGTAATTATTCCTAATTATTGGTAATTATTACTAATTATTGGTAATTATTACTAATTATTCCTAATTATTGGTAATTATAAATAATTATTGGTAATTATTACTAATTATTTCTAATTATTGGTAATTATTACTAATTATTGAAAATTAATACGAATTATTGGTAATTAATACTAATTATTGGTAATTAATACTAATTATTGGTAATTAATACTAATTATTGGTAATTAATACTAATTATTACTAATTATTGGTAATTACTGGTAATTATTACTAATTACTGGTAATTATTACTAATTACTTGTAATTATTACTAATTAATGGTAATTATTACTAATTATTGATAATTATTATGAATTATTACTAATTATTACTAATTACTGGTAATTATTACTAATTACTGGTAATTATTACTAATTACTGGTAATTATTACTAATTATTGGTAATTATTCCTAATTATTACTAATTATTACTACCTATTACTATTTACCGGTAATTATTGGTAATTATTGGTAATTATTCCTAATTATTAGTAATAATTAGTAATTATTGGTAATTATTGGTAATTATTGGTAATTATTGGTAGTTATTGGTAATTAATACTAATTATTCGTAATTAATACTAATTATTGGTAATTATTGGTAATTACTGGTAATTATTACTAATTACTGGTAATTATTACTAATTACTGGTAATTATTACTAATTAGTGGTAATTATTACTAATTACTGGTAATTATTACTAATTACTGGTAATTATTACTAATTATTGGTAATTATTACTAATTATTACTAATTATTACTAATTACTGGTAATTATTACTAATTATTGGTAATTATTTCTAATTATTACTATTTATAACTATTTATTACTATTTACCGGTAATTATTGGTAATTATTGGTAATTATTACTAATTATTGGTAATTATTACTAATTATTGGTAATTATTACTAATTATTGGTAAATATTACTAATTATTGGTAATTATTACTAATTATTGGTAATTATTACTAATTATTGGTAATTATTACTAATTATTGGTAATTAATACTAATTATTGGTAATTAATACTAATTATTGGTAATTAATACTAATTATTATGAATTATTGGTAATTATTACGAATTATTGGTAATTATTACTAATTATTCCTAATTATTGATAATTATTGGTAACTGTTCCTAATTATTAGTAATTAAATGAATAATTACTAATAATTAGGAATAATTACCAATAATTACAAATAATATCATTATTAGTATATTTTATTATTAATATTAAAATAATATAATTTTCTAATTTATATGCAATTCTCCTTTCATCTGTGCGTTTTCTATCTCCACATACAAATAATACATGTGAAGACAAAAAACACACAGATAAAAAGAGAACTTTATATATATAAAAAATTATATTATTTTAATATTAATAATAAAATAGACTAATAATGTAATAATGTTATTATCCCTATTTATTGGTATTTATTACTAATTATTAATATTTATTCTTAATTATTAAAAATTTTTACTAATTATTCCTAATTACCATTAACTATGAACAATACTAATAATTTAAATTTATTAAGTTATAAAACAATATAAACATAATTAAATTACAACTAATTAAGAATAATTGAAACTAATAAAAAATTAAAAATAAATATTAAATTAAATTGAACATAAATACCATGAAAATTGATCTTCTCTGATCGTTCTTCAAAACATTAATATCAGCTCCGGAGAAAAAAATTAAACTGAAAAAAAACTGAACTTTAGAAATATAACTTTGATAGAAGAAGACGATGGAATTTGAGAATGTTTTGAAAAAAACGGATGGGGGTATTTATAGGTTAAATTATTTGCGACGGGTCCATTTGCGAAGTGATTCCCGTCGCAAATAGTATTATTTGCGACGGGACCCGTCGCAAATACCTTAGCCGGCATTTATTACGGTCAACGGGTAAATAGTTATTTGCGACGGGACCCGTCGCAAATAACCACCTGCCGACATACTATTTGCGACGGGGGAATATTCCCGTCGCAAATACCTTTTACCGCTGCCGGTTATTTGCGACGAGAATATTCCCCCGTCGCCAATAGTTTTCCCGCGATTTGGCGCGCAACGCGCGCCAGTTCTTTTGCGACGGGGAAAGCAATCCCGTCGCAATAGCCTACTTATTTGCGACGGGTAAATATCCCCATCGCAAATAACTTTTTAACAGGACTATTTGCGGCGGGAATAAACCCTGTCACAAATAACCCGTCGCAATTGCTCATTTTTTCCGTAGTGAATATAAAAAACAAGATAAAATAGTAATTAAAATGTCTCTAATATCTTGAACCCAATGTAAATTCTATTATAACAACCCAAATATAGCTGTAAATTCAAGCATGTAAGGCCATCCTTGACCGAAAATTCCTCTCGGAAACCTGAATTTTTTTAGATATGTACAATGATAATACAAGTATTTTCAATAATAACAAAAAAAGGTCCCATGAGTATATGTAAAAAGAGAAAGCTAGAACACTAGTTAACATACAAATGAATTAACAAGCATCGATGCATGTTAAATAACCTATACCCTACCTGACCATGGATTTTTAACCATTTCATGTATGAAAATAATAATATATAGTTGATAACATGGAAAATAAATATTCCCACCTACCACTTCCCTACTAATTTTACACTCTTATAACCCAACTTCAAATGTCTTATAATCACATCCATTCAATACATATCACTTCAAATACCACATAACATCATTTTTCATCTGAAGACACCTAGTCCATCTCTGAAATGGTTTGGGATGCATCCCTACCTACCCCACCCTCTCAAGTTCTAGAATCTCATTATAAAATTAGGAATCATCACACCACAACTCACCCAAAAAAACCAAGGTCATCACATCTCATATAATAATTTAACCTAGTAATTAGTGTATTATGAACATGAAGGACATAAACCTCATTTCCTCATCCTACCATGCATGTACCCCACCATATATCACCGTAACATCACTACCTCATCACATATCATCAATCCTTAAAAGACTCTGTCCACAATTTAGAAGGAATATTGGGGAAGAGAGGGTTGCTATCCATCTATATCACTAACATCCCAATTATCGGGAAAACACCAAAAACCTATAACATCTTTTACTTGGTAAGATTAACCAAATCAGGTGGGGAACATATAGAAATAAAAGAAAAATACTAGATATATAGATAAAATAGAATACCTAGCCTATGGGTTTAAAACAACATCACAAGAAGACACCACATATGATACAACACACATCTATTATCATGTATACCACATCTGCTATATGAAAGATAACACACCACTACCAAAAAATCCACACAAAATTTTCCAAATTCATTTAAAATTTCACCACTTTTTAGATATACCAAGACCATACAACTATAATTTCTATACCACTTCATTCGCATTTACAGTGAACTTTTAATTACCATTATATATATTTTTCCCATTTACCACACATCCATTTCCATACAATATAGTTTACTTACCATCCTATCTTGTTCAGTTTTGTAATCTCAAATTTATTCCATGGTCAACTAAAAAACTACCACAACAATTATAGAACATCTACCCCAAATCAAAACATATATCATCATCACACTACACCAACAAATAATCTCACCACAACAACCACATCTCACAACATAACTTCTTCACATAAAAAACACCACAAAACCAAAAACACTTTACCACATCACACATCACAAACAGATTGAGAAATTCAATCATATGGAATAACAACACTACACATCATCCATATAACAGAACTATACCACTTCACACTATAATCACCACAAAACTACGAAAACGATATTTATCCCAACTAACAACCACATCATATACCCCACACTACATATAGAAAAACATCAATAATACTACACCCAATAGAAATGCATCCTGACATCTAAAGTCATTCAATGGATTTTATCATATTTTATTTTTATTTAGCCTTGGTTTTATGAAACAAACCATATTAGTTGAGAATAAAATTAATTATCTATATATACAATAATTACTCTCTTATTCAGGTTGTGGTCAAACAAAAACAAACCAAGGATCTCAACGAATGTCATCTATAGCTCAAAAAAGGCTCCAAATAACTATTATTTTATGTGTTGGTAACAATTAGAAAAAACCATATAACAACAATATCAAAGAATCCAAAAATTATGATAACTCCCCCATACCCATCAATTTTAGACATGAAAATTAATTTTCTATATTGTTCAAAACCTTATTATGCACCCAATGGAATGAAAAATCTTGAAATACCCACAAGTAGAAAATATAATGGTATAAAATGAGGATCCCCTAACTCAAATTAGAATTCTGATCTCACTATACACCATAGGGAAAAAAATCAACAACTCACAGACTAAAAAATTACCAGGAAATGAGAGATCAACATGTACCTCATCTAATTATCATAAAATAACATCCCAATAAGACCAATAAATGAAACAAAACACTATAGTATGTATAAGAATAAAATCAAAAGGAAATAAATATAAAAGGAAGAATAAATCACCACCAATATTTAGAGATTATCCATAAGAACGTTAGGGTCAACACCAATGGAGATGGGATGGATGATCCTTCAATGTGCCTCGATTTTTCCTGATAACTAAGAGAAATCAATTAAAAATAACCGTTGTTGTAAGAACACTAACAATATAAACTATATTTAACTCATCTTATCCATAGAACAAACCCCAAATTTATATCATGAAATACATGATGTCCATGAATTATAATCCTTGAAACCACTACAAGGCATGGATTTCTAATATCTCACACATTCAACAAAAATCATGTCGCCTCTGTTAAAATTTGTTTCACATCATAAATTAACCATTCACACCTTGAATCCATTTGACAGACTACATCACTACTATATAAAATCCAATAATCTATTGGTACACATGTTGTGAATCATATACAGACATCGTGAAACCCCCTTTTGATGACATTAATTACCTACATCACTCTTGTTATAGATCCAACCTTCACTGAACCTCCTCAACCAACTTATGAACACCAATGTCTTCTCGAAATGTCAACGTAATTATTCAGTAAGGTCCAGAATATTAAATAATTTCATTCCACATGAAATTAATATTTATCCATTAAATTGGAAACCTATGTTCATAATACCACTCATGAAATGTTCTGAACCTATTTTGAATACTTTATAAAGAATGAACCACATTGAGTATCCTGAAATGACGAAGCTGATTTAGGAAAATCATGAAAATGTATTCATTCATCCATGTGCATCACTTATGGGTGTACATATTCTTTTTTTAATGAAATATATATAAATTTTACTCTATAATGATTATCAATAACTTTACAAGATCAAAATCATGAAAATTTTTCATGTTCTCTATATTGAGTATTTCATATATCAATTTTGAGGGCCTAAATGTTTCTCCATGATTGATCATTGATCAAGATATTGTAACACCCCGACACTTGTTACCCAGAGTCGGTGAATTATTACATAACATTGGCATGATCACAAGAAAGATCATGTCCCGAAAGACCGATTAGTTTAGTATCCTTGGAATAACTAGATACATTAATAAATTTTACATTACATCATAAAAAACATCTTTTCTTCATATCCCCTCAATACTATCCCAACAGGTCATTCATAAATTACTTCATCACAATCTTGGAAAAAATAAAACATTGAAATGGGTGAGCTCCGATGCTCAGTATGGATAACAATATAGTATAAGCTTTCATAGATATGCATAAACACTTCAGTCAATGTATAACTAAAACAAAAGCCTTTTAAACATGAACTTCAACATAATATGGAAAAGATAAAAAGAAATAATTCCATTTAATTAATCATATGGACATTATACTAGTCGAATAATCACATGAAATATCATTAACCACATTCATAATGATGGAATGCATAATTCCATACTATCATAACCACATAGCCAAGGCCTCGTGCCAAGACTAAAAATATGATTTTGCCAAGGCCTTGTGCCAAGACAGTAGTTTTTCTCACGAGACCTACTGATGCATCGAGGAGCTATAGAGGGATCCACCCATCACTTACTAAGTCCATTGAATTCCACATATAAACATGTTTAAACATAACATAAACATTGGTATTAAAACTAGCATACAAAATGTCAATACTTTAACCACAAACCATGAATGGTATAAAAATAGCACATCCATAGTCAAACATAACTCATTCGATACAATATAAAAGATTGTATTGTATCATATTAAACTCAATCGATAATAATGAATGATATTGACATAGATGAAAGTAACCATCAAAACTATTTGAGAGAAATATCCCCCTTTTCTAGAAAACAATTAAAAGTCACACTATTTGTCAAGGAGCCGTTTAAAAAAAGATTTTTGAATCAAAGTGTCCCATACCACTTTGAATCTTTTAAAATGAGTTTTTACTTTAAAACATTAATATCCATATAAATAAATCTTTAAAACCATTTTTTAAAACATGGACATTAATGAGTAATATTTAGAAGAATAAGTCTTTAAAACATTTGAAAAAGGTATTTTAGTTAGAGTTTCTAACCAAAAGAGAGACACGTGAATACAAATAATTGAGGTAATCGAAACATTGTAATATCATGAGAATAAAGGGATTGATGATATACTATTTCAAAGTACAATATATACACCAAAAAGGGATTTGGTGTATAACAACAAATAAGTCTCAATGGAATGTAAATTGAGATGAAATCTCTCATAAAGGTTATATCCTTAGGTTAAGGATAAATCAATGACATAGTTATGTGTGAAAAATATAAATCCACTAAATATGATTTTATATTCAGTTTAAAACAATCTAAGGACATTCACACATAATCTTGTAAAAACAACCCCAATGAATTGGATGTTTAACTCAACAGATGGAGATTGAGTAAAAATTACTCTTATCAAGTTCATACCGATGATGTGAGAATTTATAAATGGAGAGATTATGTGTATCAAAAGTATATCCACATAAAGTGGAGTGGAAATTTTGACATAATAAAATGAATGGTGTTGATACACATAATCTTGGAGTAAAATAATCAATGAAGTATGCGTAAAGCCGAATGAGTGGAAATTGTAATTTAAAATTCCATTATTGATTTGGTAACATACAAAACATACACCCATGAAATAAGGATCATACAATGATGATGTAAATATACATGAATAAAAGTATATTACACAATGAATACAAACATGGGCAGTACACACACCAGATGTAATAAATAAGTGGTGAAAAATGGAATTCTCATGGAATTAAAAGTGAGATAAGAAACCCCTTACCTTGTACTTTTCCTTGGATGGGGTAGGATAAACTCTTGTATAATGGTGAAATAATTGTTATTAAATTATAAAATAATCATATACATTAATATTATATCATATATGTTCTTTTTACATTGATTTGTTAATAATATCTTATAATTATCGTCGTTTCGGGTGTTAACTTACTCATTTTTTTTATATGTTTTGTGACATAAGCAGTGTTTTTCAGGGATAGGTTGTATCTTATTCATATCCAGAATGATATCAAGTCCATAGATACTATTCTTAATCATAAAATGAAAATTATACTTGAATGGATACGATGGAGAATGAATCTCATCGCGTTTGTGGAGACAGTAGTCTGTACGTACAACCGAGTGACAATATCATTCTTTTGATATTAAAATAATATATAATTGGATGGTATATCATATATACATAATCATTATCATGTTATATTAATTATTTAAATTAATTACACATCATTATTATACCCATAAAAATAATAATTTATTGAATAACAATTACACCACGACGTGGAGATGGTAAGTCGTACGTACTCACGTATGGTGACATGTCATTCAAAGGATGGATAGAATAATGAAATATGGTTGTAACATGTTTATAATAACATAAAAGTATATATAATATACTTTTATTATAAAAAATGATTTAATGTCTAAAAATAATAAATAAAATATAATTATGTTGGAAATCGGTTTATCCTCCTAGTTAATATTTTTAGTCAAAAATACAACATGTATAACCCTATGTAAAAATTGTTTTTCTAAAAGATATATGCTTATGTCATTTTTGTATTTTTTTAACATAATTAAAATAAAGTGTCTCTATCACCTTCAACTGGCTCCATGGGGTCCCAAAATTGACCCAAAGATGACCATGGTCGGTCATTTACCCACAAATAAGGTTACGACACGTTTTAGTGTAATTTAATATTATTATAATGTTATTTTTTAAACCCTTATTTACCGGATTTATCCTTTAACCATGGTAAATCAAATATTTACAGAAGTAATTATTCAAAATATCTAAAAATAAATTTTACCTATTTACACAATTTGGAAATCCTTATTCCAAATATGGAATCTATTTTTCCAAATTCAAAACACATAAGTGGTAGAAATTAATTTAAAATTAATTCCCGTTGTTAAAATAATAAACGGGTTTTTAAGAGATAATAACCATAAAAAAATTGGCCCTTGTTTATGTCTGGTTTAATTGTGAAATTATGTACAATGAAAATAATTGAATTAAATGGTAAAAATATATTTTAAGTATACTTTAAAACCTCTCAAATTCATAATTTATCAATATTAAATAATTCGATTAAAAAAGTTCCTTTTAATTAAAATTTAGTAATTTTCACTATTCATCAAAATATGAAAGTTATCCGAAAAGTACCATAATTTCACCCTAGGCTAATTTCGATATTCCGAATAAAAAAATGAAGTCCATTATGAGATATATAATTTATAAAATTTCAAAAAGTAGGTATTACTATTCATAACGGCTACTTTGACTGGTCGAGGTCTGTTAGAACTCGAAGTTGTGTACAATACATGCTACTGTATTAATTAAAGAGAAGTGTACCATGGAATATTGAGGTGTTACATTCTCCCCACCTTCAATAAATTGCATCCTTGCAATTTTTAAAATTGGGAATTGGAATATAAAGGAATGTCCCACATCGGAAAAAGATGCAATAAAACTATCACTTTAAAAGAAAGAAAGAGAAGTACAAAGGTTACCCGAGATAACCTATACTAGGATTCTATGTAGAAAAACATGGATATGGATGATAAAATAAGTGTCAAGTTATGATGGAGAGGTATAGAAAACATGATCAAGAGAAAGTTAACAATAAGAAAACCAGAAACATGTGATTGGACAAACAATCATCAGTTTTCCAGTAGGAAATGTAAATGGACAATATATTTATAATTTTTTTAAGATACATTACATAAAGATGAAGAATTAATTTCTAAGATTGAATAAAAACATAAAGAGATATACTTTTTTTTGGAATGTTTCCTTCTTTAATTAATTCCTACTGCTAACTCATTTTTAAAAGATGATTATTCAAGAAGAAATGGTCACACTGGAAGAGATAGAGTTAGCTTCTTATAGAATAACATGATCCACAAAGGATAAGATATATATTTACCTTGACTTTAGAGATTAATCAAATACAAAATGGTTACTGTAAGATCTGATGATCCCCCAAAAGAATATTCCATTAGAGAAAGAAACACTAATCTTAATTTGTAAAATTAAACCAACAATACCCCAAAGTTAAATAAATAACATTCAATAAATAATTGTCCTTAAAATCTTTTAATACAATCCAACATAATATTGAAACTCAAAACATAGAAGAATTTGCTTATGTAGTCTTCCACGTTAAATGGTATCTCCAAATGACATAAATTACTCTTAAAGTCACATACTTAAAATTAATTAACCTAATCACATATTCTCTATTATAGGTTAATCATTTCCATAAATAACTCGAATCACTATAAATCCAGAATAAAAACATAGATAAAAATCCACCATTAATCCTCAAATGAAATCCCATAGTATTCTATTTTCCTTGGGTATATAGTGTCCCCAACAAAGAGAAAATCTTCCAAAATAACATTTATCACATAATCACCAAATCATTTTCCTATACTAAGGGTATTCACATGATAAGAAATAAGATTCCAAATAAAATTATTATTGATCAATAAAATCATTTAACAAAAAAATAATAGTCATATTAACTAGGGACTTCACGTAGTCCAGTGATAGGCGATAAATCCCAATTGCACATTGGTTATGGGTTTGATTCCAATATCCTTGTCCAACGCGACGGGTTGTCACACGGTCTGCATGTTTTCCTTTTTCAAAAACTATATTTTAGAACATTACCGAAATGAGATAAATTTTCAAAATAACCATAAAATAATTTAACCACAAATGTTATCTCATACCTTGAATTTTCATCCCAAATTATAATAACATGTAATTGCCGCAAACCCAATGATCATATAAAACCAAATGGTTATTTATAATTATATCCACAAGTGAAAAGATAATTCTTCATAAAATATCATTATCACATGGAAAACTATAGTGTTACAAATACAAGAGAAAATCATTCCAATGTAAACCCATCAATAAGGTGCACTAATACTTTTTACACATTTCTCCAACCATTTATTTCCACATAGCTTCTTCTATGTCCAATAAAATATCCTATAGAATAGGGAATTTACTCGGGTAATGGCCAGGTCCCCTACATTTACGGCAAATGACTGTAAAGAGATTCCTGGGACCATTTTTATCTTCTTCCATAATACTCTTCATTTTTCTTCAGCAATTCTTCACTTTATTTCCTTCCTTCCCGCACGTAATGTAGTTCTTTGTCCCATTGAGACAATTTCCTAGGTGTCTCCTTCTAGATTTCCCACATGATGGAAATTGAGTATTTCTTTCTCCATGGTCTCAACTACTGGAGCTCTTATCATTCATCACATTTCTCTTCTTTGTTTAGTCCGAGAATTGGTTAATATATATATTATTGATCATATTTTTGTAATATTGATTTGGCATAAAGACGATATATTTTACGCCTATCAACATTCCATTTTGTTGCTCATTGCCAGCACCGTTCTCACCTTGTACATCATTCTCAAAGTCACTATGAATTCCTTGGAATCCATCAATTGACTAAAACCAAAAATCATTGTTTGAGTAACAATAGTCATAAAATCATTTAGAGATTAACATGTCACCATATTCTCAATTTGAAACACATTAGGATTAACCAAGGTCATTTACTCTCATCTTATATATATAATTCTTCAAATCGATTTTGTAAAGAAAATTTAAATTATCCTAAGCATATACCTAGGGAGAGTTGTAACCAAGAGTGCAGCAAGCCCATTGTCGTGCACCAGTTCCAGTTCGAGTCTAGCTCAAAGCGGTGTTTTCGGGATTTACCCCTAGGTACATCGGTGCCAGAGCTGCCTCTACCTGATCGTATCCAGATAGGGATGTATTTCTCGGAAAACACACAAAATCTATATAATACCAAAATTCTAGTAAGTTTGTCTATACTAATCCTCAAATTTCATCTTAGGTCTACGTGCTCTAATCAAGGTTTATCTAAATCTTGCTTCCACGATTTTTACTAAACAAACTATGATACCCACTGTAACACCCCGACCCCAGTTACCCAGAGTCGGTGCATTATTACATAACATTGGAATGATCACAAGAAATATCAAGTCTCAAAATATCGATTAGTTTAGTAGACTTGTAATAACTAGATACATTAATAAAGTTTACATTGCATCAAAAAGACATCTTTTCTTCATATCCCCTCAATACTATCCCTGCTGGTCATTGATAAATTACTTCTTCACAATCCTCGGAAAAATAAAACTATGAAATGGGTGAGCTCAGATGCTCAGTAAGGATAACAATATCGCATAAGCTTTCATAGATAAGCATAAACACCTAAGGCTATGTATAACTAAAACAAAATCCTTTTAAACTAGATCTTCAACATAATACGGAAAAGATCAAATGAAATAATACCATTTACATATTCACATGGATATTCTACTAGTTGAATAATCACATGAAATATCAATAACCACTTTCATAATGATGGAATGCATAATTCCAGACTATCATAACCACATAGCCAAGGCCTCGTGCCAAGACTACAAATAATATTTTTCCAAGGCCTTATGCCAAGAAACTAGTTTGTCTCATGAGACCTACCGATGCATCGAGGAGCTACAACGTGCTCCACCTGTCACTTAATAAGTCCAATTCAATCCTCATATGAACATGTTTAATCATAACATAAACATTGTTATTAAAACTACCATACTAAATGTCAATACTTTAACCACAAACCATGAATGGTATAAAAATAGCACATCCACAATCAAACATAACTCATTCGATACAATATGGAATATTTTATTGTATCATATTAACCTCAATAAATAATAATGAATGTTATTTACATAGATGAAAATAACCATCAAAACTACTTGAGAGAAATATCCCCCTTTACTTGAAAACATTTAAAAGTCACACTATTTGTCAAGAAGCCGTTTAAAAAAAATTTTGAATAAAATTTTTCCATACCACTTTGAAACTTTTAAAAGTAGTTTTAATTTTAAAACATAAATGTACATATAAATAATTCCTTAAAACTATTTTTTAAAACATGGACATTAATGAGTAATATTTAGAAGAATAAGACTTTAAAACATTTAAAAATGGTATTTTAGTAAGAGTTTCTAACCAAAGTAGAGACACTTAAATACAAATAATTGAGGTAATAAAAACATTGTAATATCATGAGAATAAAGGGATTCATGATATACTTTGTCAAAGTACATTATATACACCACATAAATGTGATTTGGTGTATAACAACAAAGAAGCCTCAATGTAATGTAAATTGAGATGAAATATCTCATAAAGGCTGTATCCTTAGGTTAAGGATAAATCAACGACATAGTTATGTGTGAAAATTATAAATACACTAAATATGATTGAAAATTCAGTGTAAAACAATCTAAGGACATTCACACGTAATATTGTAAAAACAACACTAATGAATTGGATGTTTAACTCAACAAATGGAGATTGAGTAAAATTTACTCTTATCAAGTTCATACCGATGACGTGAGAATTTATCAATGGAGTGATTATGTGTATCAGAAGTATATCCACATAAAGAGGAGTGGAAAATTATGAAATAATCAAACTAATAGTTATTCTACACATAATCATGGAGTAAAATAATCAATGAAGTATGCGTAAAGCCGAATGAGTGGAAATTAAAATTTCAAATTCCCATATTGATTTGGTAACATAAAATACATACACACATGAAATAAGGATCATAAAATGATGACGTAAATATACATGAATAAAATTATATTACACAATGAATACAAACATGGGCAGTACACACACCACATGTAATAAATATGTGGTGAACAATGGAATTCTCACGGAATTAAAAGTGAGATAAGAAACCCCTTACTTTGTACTTTTCCTTGGATTGGGTAGGTTAACCTCCTGTATAATGGTGAAATAATTGTTATTAAATTATAAAATAATCATATACATTAATATGATATCATATATGATCTTTTAACATTGATTTGTTAATAATATCTTATAATTATCGTCTTTTTGGGTGTTAACTAACTCGTTTTATTTTATATGTTGTGTTACATAAGCCATGTTTTTCATGGATAGGATGTATCTTATTCATATACAAAATGATATCAAGTCCATATATATTATTATTAATCATCAAATGATAATTATACTTGAATGGATACGATGGAGAATGAATCTCATCGCGTTCGTGGAGACGGTAGTCCGTACATACGCACGAGCAACAATATCATTCTTTTGATATTAAAATAATATAAAATTTTATAGTATATCATATAGAAAGAATCATTATCATGTTATATTTATTATTTATATGAATTAAAAATCATTATTATACCCATCCAAATAATAATTTATTAAATAACAATTACACCACGACGTGGAGATGGTAAGTCGTACGTACACACGTATGGTGACATGTCATTCAATGTATGGATATAATACTGAAATATGGTTGTACCATGTTTATAATAACATCAAGGTATATGTAATATATTGGAGTTATTATTTTATAATGGTAATAACAACGATATAATATGTGGAAGAAGAAAGGAACTTGAAAAGGGGTGGTGAAATCATTACCTCTTCTTCGGGTTCTTCGTTTAGATTTGATCAAAAGGGCTCCATAAGATGGATTTATGACTATATGAAGGATTCTAGGATTACGTTAGAGATGTTGAGAGAGTATTTGGGAAGGTTTTGGCCTATCCAAAAGGCTTGATGGTGTGAATTAATGAGAAGGAGGAGTTCCCTTTCATAAGAGGGGTGAGGGGGACCTTTGGAAAAGCTAGAAATATTATTTTATAATAAATTCATATTCAGTTGATAATGGATCCAAAGTGTATTATTTAATGTTTAAGGTGGGGATGGGTCGAAACCCACTCAAAAAATAGAATTTAGGCAGGTTTGGGTCACTATATTAACCTTATCTTTAAGTAATAACTCTTAGTTAATTAGTTTCACATTTACAATGTCTCTTTGTATTTTATATTATATGGTTAATACACATAATATATACATCAAAGATACCTCCAAGTGGTCCATTAATGATACACATATCATGTTATATGTTTCTTGGACGAAACATAGATTTTTAAGAATTTAATATCAATTAATAATATAATCTTTGTTTTAAAAACTCTTTTATGTCAATTTTGACACTATCCAACAATTGAATTTTTTAAAACTTATAACAGAATTATTACTTCAATAAAAGTTAATTAACTCAATCCTAACATTTCATATAAACCTATAAAATTATTTTAATTCATAAGAAGTCTCAAATTATATTTACTTGGGTGTTTATAATATCAATTATTTTAATTTTTCACTATTATGGTAATTACTGCATCATCATTGTGTCACAAATAAATTAAATTATTTAACGTATAAAAATTATAAATAAAATACCTTTATGTGGGAAATCTATTTATGTTTCTAATGAATATTTATAGTTGAACATAAAAAATTTATAACCCTATGTAATTTTTTTTCTAAGTGATATATGCTTATATCATTTTTGTATTTATTTTAACTTAATTAAAATAATGTGTCCCTATCACCTACAAGTGGTACCATGGGGTCCCAAAATCAACCCAAAGATGACCATGTTTGGTCCTGTATCCACAAATAAGGTTAGGAGACGTTTTAGAGTAATTTATTATTAATATAATATTATTGTTTAGACCCTTATTTTGCGGATTTACCCTTTAACCGTGGTAAATAAAATATTTCCTTAAGTAATTATTCAAAATGTCTAAAAATAAAAGTTACCTATTTACACAATTTGGACATACTGATTCCAAATATGGAATACATTTTTTTCAAATTCAAAACATAGTAGTGGATGAAATTAATTTAAAATTAATTCCTGTTGTTAAAATAAAAAATGCGTTTTTAAGAGATAATAACTATCAAATAATTGTCACTTGTTTATGTATGGTTTAATTGTGATATTATGTAAAATGACAAAAATTGAATTAAATGGTAAAAATATATTCTAAATATACTTTAAAACCACTCAAATTAATAATTTATCAATATTAATTATTTTTATTAAAAAAGTTTCTTTTAATTAAAATTTATTAATTTTCAATATTCATCAAAATATGAAAGTTATCTGAAAAGTACCAAAATTTCACCATAGGTTAATTTTGATATTACAAATCCAAAAATGATGTACATTTTGAGAGATACAATTTATAAAATTTAAAAAATTAGGTATTACTATTCATAACAGCTACTTTGATTGTTCGAGATGTGCTAGAACTCGAAGTTTCGTACATCACACGCTACTGTATTAATCAAAGAGAAGCGTACCATGGAAGATTGGGGTGTTACACATATGGTAAATTTAAGGTCAAAATTAATGTCATACCCAATACATTCTTCTATATAAGGTATAGAAACAATGATTTTATAGTGATTCCATTTGGTATTACTAGTGCCCCATCTATCTTTAATGAATTAATTAATAGAGAATTTTGACATTATCATGTCAATTTTGTGGTAGTCTTTATAGATGATATTCTTATTTATTCCAAAAACATGTATGTTCTGGAATAATTTAGGATAATTGAACTGAAGACCCATAGAATTAAGTAATTATGTAAATTATTTCACTAAGAGTACAATTTATTCTATAAAAAGTTTCATTTTTGTCCATATAATCTCATGCGAGGGTATATCTGTAGATTCATCAATGAAATAAGCTATTTAATGTTCTCTTAGACTGAACAATGTGATTAATATCCATAGTTTTCTTTTTTGGATTGATATTATCAATTCATTGAGGAAAATTTCTCATGGGGGTCTAATCCACTCACCATGATAAAACAAAATGGACCCATATTCCTTTAGAAAGATCAATGTGACGAATAACTCAAAAAACTAAATAGATGGATAATCAACGGACATATTCATTAACTACCCTATAGTATAGAAGGGTTTGTGATATACTGTGTTTCATTGGAGAAGGTACGATGATGTTTCCTCATGAAAAATTATGTGGTTATATATTTTTCTTATGGATAATAGAATAATCATATGAAAAACATACCATATCACAAATAAGATATAGTTATGGTAATTTTTTCATTAAATATATAGATGAAATATATTTATAAGGAATTGGGTAAAATATTTTATTATAATAAATGATTATAGAATATATTCAATCAAAAAGCGTAGAATATGAAATAATGAATATCGTGGGTGTTTATTATTGATTCGTAATTCTCAATACATTTTCACCATAGGAATGTAAACACGAGGAATGATTCCCAAAGTTTAAAGTATCATTATAGATAATCTATGTTTAGGATCACATAAGATCTAATATTTCTAGATTTGATAAGTATGGATATGAAACTATCTAAGGAAGGGGATAAATTTTATCCTTTTAAAATGAGTTTTCAACAACCTAACCATGTGAAGATTAAATTGGATTAGAAGGAAGATATATAGTTGAAAAAGAAGGTATGAAATGTTCTTAATTTCAAACATTATTTTAACTGAATGATAAGGTTTAAGGACTATGTATTTGTTATATCTATATATGATATGTAGAAGGATGTGTTGGATGAAGCTTATAACCCATCATTCGTTATTCATCATTGTGGTATGAAAATGCATATATATATAAATGTGTAAATTTTGGTGGTACAATAGGAATAAATATATTTCAGATTATATATATTGATGCTTGGTATGTCATAAATCTAAGGTTGGTAGAGAGAAGTATATGACTATGTTATAATCATTACTCATACCAAAGTGGAAATGGTCAAACATCACTATGGATTTTGTTATCAAACACACTAAAATATATGAAAGCCGTAATGATTTCTGGGTTGTAGTTGATCAATATAAAAATTAATCAATATTTTTTCAATTAGATAAAATTTCACTCTTTATAATATTTCTATAATATATACTAATGAAGAGGTAATGTTTCTTGGAGTAAACCATTTTATTGTATATTATTAGGATTTATGGTTTACCATGTATATCTATTGAATTCATATGTAAGATTTGGATTCATAGTTGTGTTTCAGAACTGAATATCAATTATACAAAGATGATAAGTAATATATAACAATTAATTCTCAAATTTATATGTTGAGGCCTTGTTTTATGTATATAAAAAGTTGTTGGGATCAAAACCTTACTCTTATCAAATTATCTTATTACAATAGTCATCACTCAAGAATTCAAATGTATCCTTATGAATCCCCATCTAGAAATAAGATTAGAACTCTAAATTTTAGGGATGAATATGGAGAAATAGTGTAATTATGATATGAGTGAGATCATGAAATGGTAGAGGGAGTGGGAGTTGTTCAACAACACATCCATGTGGCTCCAAATTGACATAAATTTTATGCTAACAATCATTGATGTAAGATGGAATTAAATGTGGAACAGAATGTATTACATTGAATTTTTTTGTTGCATATGTTTATGTGATTCATAAAGAAGGTAAATATGATCCCCTGGTATATTTACACCTTTTATATTCATGATTTATTATGGTTTTTAGTTTATCATGTGGAAATTTTACTAACCCTCTCTCTAGTTCGTGACGTGTTTCATGTATCTCTATTGAGGAATTATATATTGTATCCATAAAATATACAAAACATAGAAGTTTTAATAGTACAATATGATACTTAACATAAAAAACAACTTGAATAAATCTTAAATCATAGAGATAAATTACTATGGATTAAGACAATTTATTTGGTTACAGTTCATTAGAAAAATAAAAAATTCAAAAAGGATACATGGGAACCTGAGGATCTAATGAGACATATATATTATATTTTCTTAATTTTAATAATTTTTAATTTTAAAATCATTTTATGGAGGTATAATGTAGAAATAGGTTATTTTTTATATTTATCCTCAAATAAGATTAATATTTTCAATAGCTTCCAATATATGAAATGAAAAGTATTAATCTCTTTTAATAAAATAAACCATTACAAACTATCCATTAAATTGGAGAATTAATTAAGAATAAATTGTTTTTAAAAAAATTATGTATAATGGTTTTAGAAAACATATATATATTTAAAACTAATTACGAAATTTTTAGTAAAGTCCTTATATGATTCAAAAATACATTTTTCCATAAAAATAGTTTTATTAATTTTTATGAGAAATTAATAAATAATTTTTAATACTTTTAGAAATGTATTTTGTTAAATAGATATAATTTTTGAAATCGTTATTTCAAAAATATCTTCGACTGAAATTTTTATAATTTTCTCAAATGATTTACTTTTCATTGAATAGTGAAAAATACATATTTTTACTAACAATTGCCTATCTCTTTCAAGAATTTATAAATAATACATTTTTTAAATTTAATTTAAATATAAAATTAATACATTTATTATTTATAAAATAAGTATAATTATCAATAGTTTGATGTTTTATTTTTGTATAAAAACATTTTATACATCAGAAAAATAAATTTCTGGAAAATAACATTTGATAACATGTTGTGGTGTTAATTTTAAAATAAATTCATTCAATTATATGAATTCAATTAGATAAAACATATTAAATAATTGGAATCAATGTAATTAATATTTTGTAATAATTTCCACATATTTTTTTCATAATGAATAATGGAAAAATAAGAATTAGTTACTAAAATGTATAACTGGTTTATCGGGGGTTAAACCAAAAATGGTTGGTATGTTTTCCAATTAAACCCATATAAATCCAATTTTAAGTATATATTAAAACCTCATACTATCCAAAAAAATAATATTATACCTTTAATACTCAATTTTATTGACTATTAAAATGTTATATTGTAATATTTTATGAAATTTCTAGTGGTTCCCCTCCCACACATACAATATGACAACCCTTATTTAGATTATTTACACCAGTTTGAGCCATATTTCTTGATGAAACAATACCAAAATTACATTATAAACTTCCCTATCCATAAATAGGGGTTTGTAGTATTCATAAAATACCATTCTAAATTTCTATAAGATAGGATCTAAAGGAGGCCAACTAAAGGATAAGTAAACATCCTACCCACCCTCTATCTAATTATTTATTCTTTAACATCATCTGAATATGTGAAAAATCATTAAATAATATATTAAATATATTAAATATAGTAAAATGATGTTATAATTATTTGAACACCATTATTTATCCTCTTTTCAATAAAATGGGGGGGGGGGTATCACACTGGCGTATGTGGGGACTACCACCTTTACATTGCTTTAATATTAATTTTCCATCACCATATTCATGGTTGAGTCATTTTACGGGAATATGATTTATACATGATATTCATAAAAAAATTATTCTTCTATAATTATAATATTATTTCTACCCTCCCTCTTTCAAATATTTTGGAAAACAATAAACTTTCTCATGTGTATATGTAGACTACCACCTCCATGATGCGATGTGATTTATTTTTAATTTAAATTTTAAATTTATGATAATGATGGTATATTTAATGTATAAATATGATAAATATATATGTGATATAATAATAATTTGGTAAATTTTATCAATTTATTACATTTATTTCATTTTATTCGTTGAAATATGAAAACAACATTCATGTGTACGTATGACCTTTCATCTCCATAAATAATGTAAATACTTTTAATATATAAATAAATTTTATTGATGAATCCAAATATATTAATATAATAAATATATATGATTTTTATATCATGATTTTTATTTGGTTGATGATGGAACCTGATCAATGTACATTAAATAGAACTACCAAATCAAAATTCTCATGGAAAACAAAACAGTTTACACGTGGAAATAATGATTTGCATAATGACTTATTAATAAATTTGTGTTAAAATTTTATATGTATATCAAATATAATACTACAAGTATGTAAATAAATTTTATATATAAATATAATAAATAATAATGTATTATAAATGATGGTGAAGGGACTTCATCTCATATATAATTTCTGGTAATGTATTTTTGTCTCACTAAAATTTCTATGAGAGACATGTCATATTCACAACATATTTACATTATGTGGAGTATATACTAAACATGAATATATATTATGCCTATTCTCATTAAAATTATTGGGATACATATGTCCATATTTTTTTATCACTTTCTTGAGGTTTTTGTTTGAAATTTACCGACGTTGTGAGCAATTTATTCTATAATCTTATCATTCATCAGGATTGTTTACTAAATGGCACGGATGCCAAAATTTTTATTGATTTTGGATAAGCCTCATTTTAAGTGTGAATGTGGGAAATCCAAGACTTAAATGACATCAATAAATTATCAAAATTCGAAAAAATCGAAGATTCCAACCTAGAAAAAAACCTACAAAAAAGTACTTCAACCCAGCATCAACAACATTAAGGCGAGACTCTACCGATGTATAACTGCTCAACAAACTATCTCTTGTAAGAATGCACTATATCGGCACTGATGGAGACACCATACATACTCAATCACCCAAATCAAAAAAGTCATGCACGGTGAGGACGACCACATCTATCCACATTTGAAGAAAAACCTTGTAGAATGTTTGGGTTCACCATTAGTCTAATTTCACTCCAACAACAATCAACCAGCAATAATCTAACAGTGGATTTCCAGTAGACACACCCATTAACGTTAGATTCACAGCATCATCAAAATCACATCCATACAAACAAAGTCCCAACTTCACTAAATCAAAATATAAATAAAAACCGGGAATCAACTTACAGTAGCACTAAATCAAAAAGCCTCCACCTCCAAGCCAGTGGAACTGACCCCACGCACACTAGAAATTCCAGATATGATGAAGAGCTAGGGAGAAGCTGATCTGAGATCACATAGTCATTAATCACACCAAAGTCATTGATGAGAACACCAGAGTCGTCAACGATGAGCACATCGGTGCCATGATTAGATACCGAACCTAGAACCAAGACAAAATTGTCACCGAAAGCACCAGATATGATATCACCGAGACAAGATATCGATGTCAGGCCACCCGAAGATGACACAGGCTGACGCTGAGCTGAAATGCTGAATCTAGAAACACCGAGACTGTCACTTCTCATACTAGAGCCGAGGTGATAACTCGATGCCATAAGGCGAAAGGAAGCCATTGTCTGGCCGTGAATGAAGCTGGACCATGAAGATCTATTACCCATCGTCGCCGATCTGAGGCGAGATAGCCATCGCCGAGGATAGGCCAGACCGGCTGGAGGAGGGGAGGATATAGCAAGGTGGGAAACCCTGGGCACCCGAGTAGGGGGAATAGGTCTCCGCTCATAGGCAGGTTTGAGAATTTGATATTCATCGGGATTGTTTATGATTATGTGTGTGATGATGATGTTTTTTAACCTATCTATAAATACTTCCATGAATTCATAGATTCTATTGATATTTATTTTTATTATATTTTTCCATTCATTTTCCTCTCTTTAATAACTCATGAGACTGAAATATTTGTTTAACGAAATCATGAATTATTTCTCTGATCTATTGAAAATCCATATTGTTCCATATTCGTGTTTTTGAAAAAAAATTGTGAATAATTTTATATTATTATATTATTTTTATATTCATTTTATCCATTGAATTATTTTTTGATAATATTTTTTACAAGGAATTTTATATTTATGTTTTAAATGAGCAACTTCTCATGTTTTATTGAAAATATGAAAGGAATATTTTTCTTAACAAATACAACATGAATTTAATTTCTCAAAATCACTAATTCTTAATTCCTTAAAGTTTTTTTTACAAATATCCATGTTGATTTTGAGATAAATTAAATTTCCATGATAATTTAGATATTTTTTATTTTAAATAAGTTATTTTAATTTGAAAATAGTATTTTCATCAATAAATAATTGAGGGATTAAGAAATGGAGTTTTCATCTATAATAATATAAGTTTATATTTCTAATGATTTAATGAGATATTGATCTAATTATATCATCCACATTCATTAATTTTATTTCGTATCATGATGATGATTTAAGGATAATTTTAAGAAAATTATTTCTTTCCCATGAGTTATTTATGTTACAATGATACCTATATAAACCTCATTAATTTTATTAAGATTATTATATTATGAAATGAATAAAAATTTATTGAACCTAATTTGTATCAATGGTTTATACTATGATAAATGTTTTTAGACATTTTGGACAAAATATGTATGATTTTCACTATGTAATGGGTGGGTACAAAATTATACACTCCTCCAATGCATTGGGAAATATGGATATATCATGGGATAACAAAAAATTAATTGGGGAGTGATCCCATTTCAGAAAGTTAATCTATCCACTATTTTAGTATTGGGAGTAAACCTTATCGAAGGATGTAATAAAATTAATAGTGAAATAAACACACTATGATAGTCTAAGATGTGATCCTTGACTAATGAATTGATTTTCTAGGATTATATGTATTCCAAAAAGTTATGTCTAATAATACTGTTATTATATCAGGGATTAAGTTATTATATTCTATTATTATTCATGTCTTATTAACTGCCATTTTTACTCCATGACTCATGATTTTGTTCAATGATATACGTTGTTTGGTATTCATATTTTAAGCTCGTTTTATCATAAACATATGCTCATATTTTTCTTAAGGGATTGTTGATATCTTCATTGATATCCTTTAGTGATAATCTGATATCAACCATTTTTAGATTTCATTTACCCTTATTATGAAGAAAATTTTTATGTATTATATTTATAATTATGGTTATAGTTATAAATAAATTTGTGTTATAAGATCCATATCTATTAGAAACATATTTTTTATATATAAAAGTGTGTGAAGACACAAAAAATGTATGATTCTAGGGTGGAATAGAATTTTATGTGTTGAAAATTCATATAATCAGATTTAATATTTATCTATGTAAAATATGGGTCACTATAAAATAATTATAAAAAAATTGGCATTTCAATGTTTTGGGAACAGATCCTACATGTCATGTTAGATTGTTGGGTTCTATACCACACCTCTCTCAAGTCTTTGTGAGGAACTCTTCTTTATTCATTGTGATATCTCCCTTAGTATGTTTCAGTATTGTTAATGTTCTTGATAATATAGAGCCAGAAAGAAAATGTAATTCTTGAGAAAAGAATATAGGAGTTGGATACAAGATCAGAATTTAGAGATGAGTAATTTAAAATGATGAGGAGTGTAATGGGTATATTATTTTATGGTATATATTAGATAATGACTTTAGAAATTGTAACCCAAATATCATATAATATAATGGAATTGAGTGTGTTACATTTATTTTAATTTGATTATAGTATTTTATGAATTTCTTGTGAATAATATTGTTCTACTATTTATTAAAAACTCATTTGAATTATAAACTTTACTCAATGAAGAAACCATATATAGTGGAAAATTCTATCCGATTTTCAAACAAGGAGAATTTTTCATCCGGAGGTATGAAGCTTGACATAGGAGAGTAGTGTTAATGTTGGGTCAATCATCATATTAGTTGAATTTTCCACAAAAAATTACATATAGTACTTGTGAAACATTTGAATAATCTATTATATTATTATATTGTAACACCCCATAAAATTTAAAACATTTTACTTTTTAAATAAATTTAATATATTCTATATCATGTAATTCACCCAGTACTGAGTTTTCTTTTGTTATACGCAAGTCAAACTTTAATCCATTGCATTCATTGAACAAAATAAAAAGTTTTACCAAAAAAATATAATTAAAATATTATTATCTAATAAAATAATATATAATATAGATGATATATTAATTTATATGAATAGTATTAAATATCTTATGAAAATATATAAATATAATATTAATTCATTTATTACCAATTAATTAGAAATGAAAATATAAACCAATTGAATATAAAAGATTTTTTTATTTTTAATCTCATAAAGGTTTTTTATTTTAAAAAATTATGTTGATAATAATTATTAAATTATTTTAGTGAAATATATATTTTATACATTCAGTCAATTATTTTTGATATTGATCAAATATATTTTACAAGTAAAAAAATGAAAAAACTGAATTTTATGCATAAAAACCAATATTCTGCCTTTTAATGGAGAACATATTTTAAATATAATATTGAAACTTATATATATTATATTTTAAAAAATAAACTTCTATTTTAAATAGGAAAATAAAAATATATATTTTTTAATTATTATTATTTTTCTGAAAACATTCATTTTCTGATGAGCAATGAGAAATACTAAATTTTAATTGAAAAAAAATTTTCCACCAAAATATTTGATATTGATGAATTATGTTTTTAATGGTTTTAATTTATAACAATATTTTTTATCGTTTAATCCAAAAACATTTCAATATTCTTCATGTTTTAAACATTAATAACTAGTTTTCTCTTCCCGTCAAAATGAATAATTTTAAATTAATTATTAAAACTTCTAGGTTTTAATTATTTTGAAAAAGGATTTTCATATTTTTATTTAGTGAATCCAAATATTGTAACTATATTTCCTTTATTTTTTGGGAATTATGAAATGTAACCATAGTAAAGTTTTATTATTAAGATAAAAGGTAAATATGTTAATTAAGGTTAATAAATAATATTATAAATATTAGATAATTACCCTAAATGTTGTAAAAATTTCATTATAGGATTAATTTTATTCCAAAATCATCATTGGGACATGATTATAACCTTTTCTATGCATATTTTGTGATAGTCAAACATTGATAATATTGTATTTAGAGAAGATTTAAAGATGTCATAATCAGATTATAACACCCCAAAAATTTTATGGAATGTTTCTCCTAAATACATTATAGATATAGCCTATATTTCCTGAATCACTGAGAATCTATAGAACAAAACATGTGTATTTATAAGAGATAGTCATAACCTATCCATTAAACATAAATTTGGCACCTCTGCGATTTGAATTTTGAAAATCTGACATACATGGTTCTGTTCAGGATGATATTTAGTGTCTGATATAATTAACATAATTTTTGATGAATAGTAACTGAACCTTATGAATATTAATATACCCTTATGAAGAGTAACATACACTTATTAATAGTAATATGAATTTTATGAATGATATCAATACCCATGAATTTATAAATTAATTGAGGCACCTTAAAGATGAAGATAAATATTTTAAGTGTTTATAATTTTCGATTAAATAATGATTTTAATTAAATAATAATTATTCATATTTAGGAAATTATTTATGGATAATGGAAATCATTTTTGGATTTTAAACATCGAAAAATTCATAGGGGGAATTTTTTGTATTTTTATGAAATACTTGAATTTTTGTGAATAATAAAATATATTAATTTACCATATAAATATATTATAAATTAAATTAACTATTCCTCACATTATAAGTGATGTAAGAACCCAAATATCGAACTCACATGCTCTTATTACTATTATAAGTCACAAAATACTCACTATTTCTTATCATGATAAGAAATAAGAAATTAATGATTATAATATTAAGAAAAATCTCCTCCCCTCCACTGTATAAATCACCCCTCAGCCCCTCTTCCTCCCACACCCCTCAAGCTTAAAGCCATGCCTATATTCGACTCAAACAGATAACTAACCTCCTCACCCACGTCCAATACCTTCTGGTCCCATCAAAAGGAAAAAATAAAAGGTCTTATGCAGTTTCTCAAAGAGGAGTACTCAAGAGGTGAACCTCTCTTCCTTTTTGAGTTCAATTCCTTTTACAAGTTCCATTATTTTGTTCTCTCTTCTCACCACACCTCATCCAAATTACAAGATAATTATAGTATCATAAATTTACTATATTTTCATTATCCTAATTTAATATTTCAACATAATATTCTCCATCCATTTATACAATAATTGAAAACACTATCTGAGATGTGTTAATTTATCACACTTAAGAAAGACGAGTTTTCAATTTTCATTACTATCTTCATGACTAGTCATGAAACCTTTTAAATGGTTTAAACAGACCATAATATATGTATTTTATCATGTTTAATGTTCTTGAATCTTCACGCACTCATAAAATGGAATAATAATAAAAAACAAGTTCATTGTGCACAAAACTGCCAAGCCAAATCCAATGGTTTACCATTAAATCATCGAATGAGTCATCCTCATGGTATATAAACAGAATCACTATAATAACATTTATATCTCTATAATTTCATTAATAGGATATATTAATTATTCTGGATGTTTATCCACATTTAAAATTAACTTCCATTCACAAATACAAGTAAACAAATCATGAAACCAAGATAGAAAATGCATCTAAAACAATAAAATTGAATCTCTTAATACCATAATAAAGGCCATTAATGAACGTAATAAGGTTATACCATATATATTGGATGTTTACGTGGTTATAGAATTAGTAATTAATGAATATAAATTTGATTAATCAGGTAATTAAGAACAAACAAGAACACCTTCGAGCATAAGGTAAGGGATCTTGTCTCTCACTTTTGTTCAAAAATCACCCCTATGTTCTACTTTTTTATTTTTAAAACCTAATGATGGGGTATGTTTTCTCACCTCCACCATAATTCTATTTTTATATATATAAAATGGAATACCCATTCACCTCTCATCAATCCTTCTCATGAACACTTGTTACAATACCAAAATATTTGTAAGGGGTTTTCCCATCTCACATTCAATTTTGTGGGATTTTCATTGTTCCCTTATTATTTATTATATGTGTTATAGGTTTAAAACCATTTGAAATATATTATCATGATTCTCTTTATATTCATTTTATTATATGAATCATTTGTTGGTTATTATCTTTTGGTTATACGACTCAATTGATTAGTACGTGGTAACGCGCATTGTCTCAATTTTCACTTCAGTGT
Source organism: Viscum album (assembly GCA_963277665.1). Taxonomy (NCBI): domain Eukaryota; kingdom Viridiplantae; phylum Streptophyta; class Magnoliopsida; order Santalales; family Viscaceae; genus Viscum; species Viscum album. Next base: position 1,315,029,744 of record OY728119.1, on the reverse strand, counting down.
GACTTTCTTAGAATTGTGCACCTACTCTTTCTTATGTGGTGTACCTACATACCATTTGAGATTAATTTTATGTTTCTGTTATATTCAATTTAAATTTCCATATTCTCATATCAGGGATATGATTATTTACTAAGTCATACACCATTTTACATACTGTATTTTTTTATTGTTGTTTTGACTCTGGAAATATTGTTGAATCTGTATCCACTATTCTATTTAGATAATTCAATGGAATATTGATCTTGTGTTGAATCTATGTATAATGAATGATTTATATAGGAAGTTGTTGGTTGTGCCCACCACAACCCCTCGATTCATCGGTAGGTCTCACGAGACAAATCAGTTGGCGGAAACACATCGAATTTGTTTCCAAAATTAGATGTGTTCCTACCCATATAAATAAACTGTTTTTATGGTATTTTGGTCTCGTTTTATAGATACATGACATCCAATTAAAATGAATTCTATATATTCCATATCATTTATTCACCATTCCATATTTATTATGAAAAATTGATTACAATTTTGTCATTATTGATTCATTATTCCACTATTTGTAACCCTTACATAGAATTTGATCTCAACCCCTTTCATTGTATACTTTCAACAAGTTATAAATAGGAGATCATTTAATTAGTTCTTTTGGATGTATTTGTTTTTATTGTTTTTTATATATTGTAATTTGTAACCTTTTCCAATGTAATTTGTGTTACATTTATGTATCTAGTTTTTTGAAGACTACTAAACCAATCCTTCCATTGGGATTTTCATTCCTTCTAACCATGCCAATATAATATGTAATGTACTGAATCTGGTCTAAAAAGGTTGAAGCGTTAGAGTTTGTATCAATGGAAGTTTAGTCGAACTCTTGGGAACTAAATTATTAAATATATATTAGGGAACAAATCCCTAAGATAGTATTTGAGGGAAAAAATACAATAATGCGCCGATTTTTTTTGGAAAAGATTATGTGGATCGTTCAAGCAATACATACATGTCTGGATATGATCAGGTAGAGGAGGATCTGGCATAGATGTACCTAGGAGTGAAAGCTCTAACAAGGTGTTTCGGGCTGGACCCGGGGTATCCGGGTTGGCGACAATAGGCCTTGATGCACTCTTTGTTATGACACACCCGAGGATATTCTTAGGATAATTCATATTTTTTCATTACAATTCATTATTAAGGATTGTTATGTAAAATTTTCCTCAGAGAAACCATGTTTATGAGATTATCTATGCATAGAATTTAAATCTATCTTAATTTATTTTATATTTTAGATTCATAAACTAATATATTGTATGAAATTATTTTGAAATGGAACCTAATGGAAATAGGTGAATCAATACTCATGTAAAATGTAGCGATTTCCCCACTAAGCAGGTCAACATAGCCAATGTCAGAAAAAATCTGATTATAACCATATTGGGACAACATACTCAGTTTGTGACAAATAACAATGCTACACCTTTGTTGGATAATTTCATGAAGCAGAAGCCCCCATCATTTAGTGGGACTACTAATGCGATGGTAGTGGAGCATTATATCGAGTCATTTGAAAAGATATTCACGGTATTAAGTTGTAATGAAAAGGAGAAGGTAGTGCTTGTGGTATATCATCTCAAGGGTGACATAGATCCGTGGTGGTCATTGATCGAGAATAACACAAAGGAAGACGAAATAGAAGATATGGAATGGATGAATTTTAAGGAAATATTCTTCGAATTATATTTCCATCATGAGAAAGAAACTTAAATGAAGTGGAAATTACATGGATTAATACAAAGGGAATAAGGTAGTGTGGCAGAGTATTTGGGTACCTTCACAAGGCCGGCCTAGTATTCTAAAGATTATGTGCATGACTCGGCAGACAAAATTGATAATTTCATTGAAGGTCCGAAAAAAAGTCTTCGAAGGGCACTGACTTCTCAAACATTTTCATCATATAATGAAATTGTATCAAGTTCAATCAAAACAGATAATGAAATTGCTAGATCAAATTTTTTTAAGGGAAACTAAGATAAAAAAGTGGAACTATGATAGCCAAGGGAAAGGTGAAGCACCAATGAAGACCAAGGGAATGAATAATTTCATATTTTTCCAGAATTGTGGATAGAATCATCCTGTGAAGTTCTTGAAAGGCATGTACGTCTACTATAATTGTGAAGAATAGGGTAATATATCTAATGAATTCAAGGGGATGAAACAATTTGATGATGTTCTATATAAATATATTGGACACTAAGTAAATGAGTTTCCTATGTGCCAACAATACATGCCTCAGAAAAGGCTCATAGATCAAGGGAAAGATTATGAAATTATAACTGCGATATTTGATGTTCCTAATGATGGGGTGGTATGTACTTTAATTGTTTCCCCAAACATAGCCAACACATAATTGTTTCCGGATCATCACATTCATTTATATCATCCTAGTTATCCAAGAAAAATATACATGTCCATTTTGATTTAATAAAGGAGTTATATTTATAAACTATTAGGGGATGCATCATTGCAACAAAGGCATGTCAAGTAGTCCCCCTTTTGACACATAAATGTCATATTAGGTTCTATCCTTATATTCTTAAAAATAAATGAATTTGATATAACTCTCAGTATGAATTGGATATAAAATTATGATGCAAAGATTTATTGCAAGAATAATAATGTTACAATCTTTGAAAATGGAGTAGAATATATTATTTTTAGAGAAGAAACCTTTCCATATGATTCTTATCAAGATCCAATACCAGTAGATCTGATGAATGAAATACATAGAGAGAAAGATATACCAATATCTATGGGAGAGGAATGAAATATTCAAATTGAATATGTCCATATAGTGCAAGAATACATTGATGTATTCCTAGAGGATTTACCTGGATGTCCTCCAGACCAAGACGTTGTGTTCTCTATTGATTTAATTCAAAGTGCAAGAACTATATCAAAAACTACATAGAGAGGGACTACTATGGATTTAGTGGATCTAAATAAGCAACTAGGGGAATTGAGTGAAAAAGGATTTATTCGACCTAGTGTTTCTCCATGGGGTGCCCATGTTTCTTTAACAAGAATAAATATGAATCCATGAGGCTATGAATTGATTACAGGGAAATAAATGATATTAAAATAAATAATATATATCCTCTTCCCCAGATTGATTATATATTTGATCAACATCATTGATCCCAATAATTTTCAAAGATTGACCTTTTATTTGGATTTCATCAGCTATGTGTGACGTATGAAGATGTTCATAAAAAAATATTTCCAACCAGGTTTGAGCATTACGAGTTTACAGTGATGCCTTTTGTACTGACTAATGATTCCTCTATTTTCATAGTTTAAATGAATAGAGTTTTCAAGGAATATCTTGATAAATTTGTTGTGGTATTTATTGATGATATCTTGGTACACTCTAAAATCTATGAGACACTGAGAATCACTTGAGAATTATTATGAAAATTATTTGAAAAAATGAGTTCTTTGGGACGTTTAGTAAGTGATAATTCTATCATTAATTAATTTCTTCTAATGTACATATAGTCTCCAAGGATGGAATATTAGTTGATACCGCGAAGACAAAAAAAATCCAAGAATGGCCCATTCCAATATACATAACCGAGGTATGCAGTTTTATTGGCTTACCAGGTTACTATCGGTGTTTCGTTCAGAATTTCACCCTTTTGGATAACCGACTAACTAGGATCCCATGTAAAGGGATTATGTTTGTTTGGACGAAATAATGTAAAAAATTCTTTGAAGAATTGAAAATTAGACTAGTAAATTCTCCAATTTGGACGCTTCCTTCTAGAAATGAGGGACTTGTGATATATATTGATGCATCAAAAATGGATTGGGCTGCATCCTTATGATAAATGATAAAGTTATTTCTTATGCATCAAGAATGTAGAAGTATCATGAGAAAAATTATCCAACTTATGATCTTGAGTTAGTATCTATAATATTTTCTCTGAAAATATAGAGAGATTATCATTATAGAAAAAGATGTGAGATTTATATGGACCACAAGAGTTTGAAATAAATTTTGACACAAAAAGAACTGAACATGAGGAAAAAGAGATGGCTCTAGTAACTCAATTATTACAATTGTTCAATACAATACCACCCTGGAAATGCAAATAAGGAGGAAAGTGGATTATGTAGGAAATATCACAAACTCCTGACCTAAATGAGGATCGAAAGAGATCCTATATTCATGGATCTACTGAATATGGATTTGAGAATTGATAAAAAATGTGAAACATCTTTCCTCTTTCAAAGGATGTATAAACAATCATATATAATATTAGATAAAAACATCTCAATAACATGATGAGAATATACATAAGAAAATTAATCCTGTCAAAGATGGGAGATTGGTGGACTTTGTGTATGAAGAAGGAGTTCTGAAATTTGGGAAGAGGTTATGCATTCCATCAGTACCACAACTACAAAGGGGACTATTAGATTATGCTCATAGATCCAATTTCTCTATACCACCATGTAGCACAAAAATATATAGATATCTAAAGGACTATTTTCCATGGGATAATATGAAGCGGGAAATTGCTGACTATGTGCGAAGGAGTCTAGTTTGGTAACAATTGAAGGAAGAGAGACAACATCCTAGAGGAGTGATGCAAACTATAGCTATTCCTATTTGGAAGTGGGATAACAATGTGATGGATTTTGTCACCAGAATACTGAGGAAACCTAGAAGGAACGATGTAATATGGGTAATTGTTGATCATCTAACAAAATAAACACATTTCTTTCCTATAAGAGAGGATTTACCACTTGAGCGCCTGGCATGATTTTATATTAATGAAGTTTCAAGACTTCATGGTGCACCTCTATCGATTGTGTATGATTGATATCCATGGTTTACATCAAATTTCTGGAAAAGTCTCTAGAAGGATTTGAATATTGAGCTTCATATGAGTACTTCTTATCACCCCCAAACTGACGAACAGTCTAAAAGGATTATTCAAAATCTGGAAGACATGATGAGATCATGCTCTCTTGACTTCCATGGTATGAGGGATCAATACGTGACTTTGGTGGAATTTTCATACAACAATAGTTTCTATTCTAGTATTCAAATGGCTCCATATTAAGCATTATATGGAAATAGGTTTCGAACTCCAACGTGTTGGGAAGATGTTGGTGAGAGAAAACATATAGGACCAGAACGTATTGATGAGGCCATAGAAAAGGTGATGAAAATACAATCCCATTTTAAAGCATCCCAATGTAGACCGAAGCATTATGATGACAACTAGAGAAAGGATTTGGAATTCCAAAAGAGAGGTCATGTCTTTCCGAAAGTATCTTCATGGAAGGGTGACTTAAGTTTCGGTAAGAAAGGGAATTAAAGCCCCAGGTACATCGAACTGTTTAAAATTATGGAAAGAATCGGAATTGTAGATTAACATTATTTAATGACACCAAGTATCTCTAAAATTCATGATTTGATCCATGTGTCATTGTTAAAGATATACATTCCAATCCCAGCACAAGTACTCACCTATGAAGAAATAGAACTGAGACATGATTTTTCATACATTGAATAGCGTATTAGAATTCTTGACATAAGGGAGTAGGTACTGAGAAATCGGACAACTCTTCTAGTAAAGGTTCTTTGGAGAAACTATATTATGGAGGAAAAAACATGGGAACATGAGGATGTGATGGTGAGGAACCACCAACATCATTTTGAGGGTCTTTATAAATGAAAATCTTCAAAGGTGAAATTTCCTAAGGAGGGAATAATGTTACTCTCCAAACATTTTATGGAATGTATATTCTAAATACATTCTAGTTATAACCCATATTTCATGAATCTCTGAGCATATTTGGAACAAAACATTGGTATTTATAAATGATAGTCATAACCTCATCGTTAAACTTAAATTTGGAAGATATGTGATTTGAATTTTGATAATTTTACATTCACGATTTTGTTCAGGTTGATATTTAGAGTCAGATAGAATTAAGTCAATTTTTAGTGAATAGTAACCTACTCTTATGAATAGTAACTGTAAGAACTCAGATCTTCTTTTCATGTATGTTTTCCTTTTCACGCCGTTTTTTAGAAAATGAGGAATTTCTAGAAATTTTTTTAGCACGCGACATGTACTAGGTTTCCGTATGAAACCATTTGTTGGTTGTGTAATTGATGCACACACAACCATGTGGGGGTGACATGGAGGGCACATAAATCATAGTACGAAAAAGGAATGTACATGTATTGTACTTCAAAATTACACACCGTGTATTTTCTTTTTTTATTAAACACACCAGGGTCGCATCTAATCTCCAAAAAGGTCTTCTTATAGGTTTTGTTCGGTCGAGAGCTCCCGTACGGTCGTGATCTTCCTCCAAGCCCCTGATAGAGCATCTGAACTCCAATTTTACCTTCTTCAATGCAATTGGGATCACCTTGGTAATCTCACTCTTCTGCTTGAGCTTTATTTCCCAATTCCTCCCCTTCTCAAGTTATCCTCTATTTAATGTTGTAGACTTTTTTGTAGTTCTTCTGTGTTCTTAGGTGATTCAATCCCTATGACTCATGTATATCGATCTCCCAACACTGTGGTAAGTGGTTGGCTCCTTTCCTTTTAAATTCATTGTGTTATATGTGAAATTTTGTCCAATACCCTTGAACCTAGTATTACGTGTTTACCGTTTTAACCCTGTTGATTTCCTTCTATGATCGTATGCGTAAATAGAGGTTAATTAGATGTGAATAGGGTTGTTTAATATGATTTGGATGTGTTTGACCATGCATGTTCTATTTATGGCCGTTTGGTACTGTTTATCCATTAGGCTTCATTGTTGTTTCCCATGCTTGGTATTGTAGGATAGAGTGATTATTTTATGTGATATGCTTGAGAAGCTAGAGACTGTTTAGCCAAGTAGTTCATGAGGTTTACTTTGGCCATATTGAATTTCTGTACTCATTTGACTTAAACAGGGCCATGAAAACTGGATGTAGTAGACTATAAGGGGAATTGACCATGTGAGCTTCCTCAGAGAGTCTTTATAACTTTTGACTATAGGGGGAATTAACCATGTGAGCTTCCTACGAGAGCCTTTATCACTATTGGATATATGTGGAATTAACCATGTGAGATTCCTCAAAGAGTCTTTAACACTTGGGACTATAAGGGGAATTAAATGAGAGAGCTTCCTCAGATAGTCTTTGTAGTATCCTTGTTTTGGTTGAACCAAAGGGGTTAGGCTAAGAGAACTACCCAAAGGGTTACCTGCTTTTGTTGATGTTGTTGATATATGGAACTAATTTCATTGAACTGTAGGATTGGTTACTATTGAGTAATTCCCTATTTACTACTTTATTTGTTTATTACCTGACATATATTCATTGACTATTAGGAAGATATCTTGTGGTGATTGCCTATTGGGATTTAGTCTCACACGCTATCTGGGATATGAATTTGGGACTAAACAGATTATATTTCTGCAAGTATAGATAAGGGTAAACAACATTCAACATTAGGTACTTGATTTTTTTGGTGAGCCAGAGAGCATGAGACTAAGCTGAGGCTTGTGATACTGAGGATCTGTTTATCTATTTTCTTTTGTACTTTGGCTATATACTATTTTGTATTCCAACTTTTTGATTTGCTTGGATTCTTTTCTAGACGAATGCATCATTTATAATTTATATATATGTGTACTCTGGTTTATTATTCCATTCTTTTTCTGTTTATTTTTGTATGGATTATTACTTCTTACATTTTTCCAATTTTTTAATTCCTATGTGTTACATTTCCAATGAGATCATAGTTTCCCCACTATCACATCTAAGGTCGTCACTGCTAGTCAGGAATCTATGGCATTAGGGGAAATGCGCTTGAGGCCATGTGACCAACCGGGTTTGTGGCGCCTCTGGGTGGCTTCCTAAACTAGGAAATTAAAAAGTTGTACCAGAGAGACTCTTTCCTCTTGACATACAATTTTGAGACTATATTCAGTGATATGATGGAGTAGGAATTTGGAAATAAGTTGTTCCCAGGAGTAGCTAACCCATGTACAGGGAAAAGACAATCTACCTCTTTTGTTGCAATTTTTATGGGTTTTCAAGTTTATACTTGATCTGATATTCACTGTTTGGTGACTCACATTATTGTGTTGTTATTGTTGATGTTATTGAGGCTCTATTTCTGTTGCAACCCAATGATATGAGGGTATGACACCTCATGCATCATATAGGAACTTGCCAGGGATCACATGTCATGCATTCTTTCCATGACATATAGGGTGTATTTGCGATGACATGTTGTTGTGATAGGTGTTGTGCTAGATATGCATGTTGTTGTGATAGATTATTTCCTAAAAATAACTACAGTTCGATAGAGTATTTTTGTTTAATGTTTTGTTTGAATGAACAACAATATTTTGTTCTTAAAGTGTTATGGGCCCTCATGGATAGGAATTTGGTGGATCATTACCCAGTTTTTCTTGTTATAACATGTATTAGATTCCAATCATTGATTCACCGGAATTATTGTCCCTCATGGAATAGAATTTAACACTTTGATGTTCGTTGCAGTGTTTTCTGGGCTTTCGAGTAATTATTGAGGCTTACTTTCCGGAAAAACACATAATACATGCCGTGTAGTTTTGACTACACGCCATGTGTTCTTCTGTTTGGGAAGAAACTATTTTTCTTTAGTACACGATGTGTACCTTATATACACACCATGTAGTCTATGACCATGTCATAGGATGTGTGGGCAGAGACACATGATAGGGATGTCCTTGTGGGAACACACTATGTACCAGTTGTACATGTCGTGTTGTATTGACCCTGTGTCTGCCGTGTGACTAATAAAACGGACAAAGAAATCTTAGGATACACATTCCATGTCTGTTCTAAACACGTTGTGTAGTGTAATATTTGAATCTGGCCATGTGACTAACACCACTGGTCAGTTATATCTTCTTGTACATGCTATGTCCATATGGAACACGCCATGTAGTGTCTGTTGAGTGTCCAGCCGTCTCATGAACAACATGGGATGGTGAAACTCGTCTAGGACACACCATGTCTGGAAAAAACACTTCATTTACATTCATACTAAGGAGTAAAATGTATCTTAGTCATGTATAAAGACTTGGGCAGGGAAATAAATGTCAAGTGCATGGTATGTGCTAGAACAACACGTTGTGTGTATGGGGTGTTACACGACCAGTGTTGGCAGAAGTAAATTCCCATGTGAAAGGCTGAAGGGAACACACCATGTAGTTATTTTACAGATCGTGTAGTCTTGTTCTGTAAAACATCAATGTTTTCTTTCTCATGTTCCCTTCATACGCTTATAGTTTTTGGTCCTTGATGAATTTAATCTAAGGTGTTCCCTAGACCTTTCAAAGTCATGTCACATAGAATTGTTAGGTTTTACGCCAGTTGCAAGGCATTGATCAGACACTGGATATGACCGTTCAGGGACCGTCGACAGATCATCCAGTTGTTCCAATCATGGTACTAGCAGTTATACCTGACACAAGTGTCGATGCACAGTTCAGGAAGGGCATTTTGAGGATGATTCGGACGTTCTAGGGAGCACCGCCTCCTACCCTGTCAACGGAAGAATTGACCTGGGTCATTCAGTAGTATAATCCTACCACTTTAACAGGGTAAGGGGGACCTCAGGCTATAGAGTCATGGATAAAAGCCATGTTTTTACCTTCGAGAATCTATAGATACCTCCAGAGAGGAGGGTGATGTTCACTATGTACGTTCTTCGAGATTCTGGAAAGAGATTGTGTGTCGTGATCTCACAGGTAAGAAAATAGAATAATATATCTTGGGATGAGTTTTAGCACATCTTTTATGCGTACTTATATCCAATGAACTTGAGGGCCAATAGAACCTGAGAGTTAATGAGTATGGAGCAGGGTACTCTTTCTTTTTTGGATTATTTCTCTCGCTTCAACGAGTTGTATTGCTTTACACCTTTTCTAGGGGGAGACGAGTTGTTACTTGCATGGAAGTTTGAGGATGGTCTCAAAAAGGATATTTGATCTTAGGTGAAAATTTTCAAGACTACTTATATTTCTTCTATAGTCAACCATGTGTTGATCAACAAGCACAATCTGAGGGATTCTAGAGCTGTGAGCCAGGTCGGTTTGACATATAGAGTTAGTGCTCTTCCAGATGATAGTCAGAAGCATTGTAGGGAGACTACATGTGGAGATCATAGTATGTGGGAAGAAACTTTTGGTAACCAGGTGGTATGATACCAGTGCGGGAGGAGTAGACATATGAGGTCACATTGCCCGAGGGGCCTATTGGAGTGTCGATCTGGGGGAAGATGGGCCATCTTCTGCACTTATTTTAGATCTTTTTACCAACAGCTGGTGATAAGGGTTTTCTAATGACTCCTAATTTAGGATCATCACAACCATATTCTCACCGGTCAGGGAACTGGAGTTCATCCGGCTGTTCAGGCCGAGGTGGAGGTCGTGACCATAGTAGCCAGTCACCCAGTTTTTAGTGACATCAGGGCGAATCAACTCAGGGTGGTCACGTAGAGTTGCAGGGCCGGAATGTAGGTCAGTCTTTTGTAGTGGAGCAGACCCAACAAGAGCAGGATCTCGGACCCTCTAGAGCGTGAGGTACAATCTTAGTAGCCTCAGTTTTAGCTTCTTCACTTTTCAATATAGGGGCTTCTCATAGCTTTATATCTGTTGCTGTTGTGGAGAGCCTTGGGCTCAGAATCCTTTTTTCTGCTGATATCATGACACTTGAAACACCATTGGGGACTAGAATGGCGGGTTTTCGTCAGTGAAAGGAGTTCCCTCTAGAGGATGGTGGGTGTCACTTCTTATGGGACCTCTATGTCCAATAGATGATATTCTATGATGTCATTATATGAATGGAATGGTTGGTTTCCTTCTAGGAATTCATTTGTTGTTATCACCGTAGGGTGAGTTTTATGTCACTATAGTGAGGATCATCCCTCATATGGGCGATTGGGATGTGCAGGAGAGTAGAGTAGAACCCGAGCATCATGGGTTGAGAGGAGTTACATCCCAGATTTCTTGTCTTTATCTAAATGATACTGGGAATTCTTAGATAGGCTTTCCCTCAGTGGTGGATCATTTCAGAGACGTCTTTCCATAAGGATTTTCATGTTTGACTCTAGAGTTTGAGGTATACATGTATATTGACAATGTGCCATGGTTAGCACCATTTTCCATTCCCCCTTACAGGATGGCTACCCCAGAGTTATAGGAGCTCAATAAGCCATTGGAGGAGTTTCAGGAAAAGTGTTTCGTCTTACTATGTACTTATCCATTGGGTTCACTTGTCCTTTTTGCGAGGAAGGTGGACGGTAGCCTCAAAAATTGTGTGGATTATCGGGATTTGATCCCATTGACTTTAAAGAATTGATACCCATTACTGAGGATTGATTATCTCTTTGATCATCTCCAAGGATCATGGTTATTCTCAAAGAATGACTTGATGCCTTGTTACAATCAGTTGCACATTAGACCATAAGATATACCTCTCACATCCTTCTAAAGTAGGTATAGTCTATATGAGTATATGGTTATTTTGTTCAGTCTCACGAACGCACCTGCAATTTTCATGGAACTGATGAACCATGTGATCCATATATACTAGAATTATTTCGTGGTAGTCTTCCTGGACGATATCTTGGTGTACTCTCACACTCAACACGGCCATGAGACACATCATGAGTTCATTTTGATTACACTAAGAGAGCATCTGTTATATGATATGCTCTCAAAATTACACTTTTAGATAAACTAGATTCACTTCATGGGTCATGTTATCTTGGATACATATGTATCCGTAGACCTAGAGAAAGTGATAGTAGTAGTTTCCTAGGATAATATGAACAATTTGTTTTAGGTACAATGTTTTCTAGGGTTTTCCAGATACTAAATATGTTTCATTCAGGTCTTTTCATTCATTACAGCACCACTGATGGGTCTGACTAAGAAGGATGTGATGTTCTTGTCGTCAGATTCTTGTGATTCAGCCATTCAAGAGCCAAAAGGGAGGTTGACATCTGTAATGAAACTAGTCATGAAAAAGGTAGGAAAGATCTATAATGATTATTGTTATGCTTTAGGAATCAGACTTGGAGCTGTGATTATGAAGGTAGAAGGAGTCATCGTGCACATGTCTCGGTAGTTGAGGCCACATGAGTGGAATTACCCGATAAAAAATCTCGAGTTGGCTTCAGTTGTTCATGCCTTACGGTATTGGAGACATTATCTTCTGGGAGAGCATTTTGTGGTTTTCCACAACCACAGAAGCCTCTAGTACATCTTCACTCAGAGTGACATGAGTTTGATACCATGAAGATGGGTTGAGTACATTCAATGTTTTGACTTTGATCTTGCCTATACACATGGAAAATGCAATGTAGTGGATGAGGCATTAAGCTAGAGGACTCAGTTACATGTTGTTTTAGAAGGCCATCAGAGAGTTGCAGCTTATTATCTATATGGTTTTATTTAGATATTCCATATTATTCTTAATAATATGATAAAATTGATTCTGTTTAAGCTATTTATCATTAATTAATGTTTATAATTATTTAAGATGTTTTACATTGTACACATTCCATTATAGAGAATATGATATCATCTGATTATTATGATATTTTTTGATTGGATTATAGGATGTGTATTAAGACTGATTTGTAGTGATAATATAAGGGAATAATAGTGTTTGAAAATGATATACTATGTTTTATTTTAAAGGTTAGATTGTAATTTAATTTTCATGTATGTAATATGGTTTAAAAAACTACAAAACTAATTATTCCATTATGATTATGATACTGTATCTATGATAATGTAATGAAGTGAGGCACAAGATCTAGGCTACTGGTGTCACGACCCATCCTCGGGGCCCATTATGTGACTACCCCAAGCCCGCCTAGGAAACTAGAACCAAAGCATAAATCCTGAAAAGGGAAAGGCACTAAATTTCATATATGTAAACAACACAACAGAGTACGCAAGTGAAGTACGCACTAAGTAAAACTGAGTTCAAAAGTAAATGGGCCAGTATAAAAACCCAAATGAATGAACAATACTACTGAAAAGGAAAGTATAACATCAATAAAGTAAAGTAGCAACCACTGAGTCGTCCTCCTGGAATCCAACCTGAAGGGTGGGTACATATGGTCTACTCGGCACCATGGGTCTGTCTGTCTGCTCCGTGCACCCCTTACTAGGTGGTCCACCTCTGGGTATCGTCCAGATCCACAAGACTCCCCCATAATTAGTGTTGTCTGTCGTATGCATCCAACACAATGTAGTGCAGGCATAGCCCGTGCGGGGGTGATTATACGATACTCAGTAAGGACATCGAGTCCCACGAAGGTCTCCCAAAATATATGAAGGATAAACCACAAAAAAAAAGAACAATGAGGAAGAATCAATCAACCCTACTTAGGTATATACCCATACATATAACTATGTTATCAATTTCAGTTCAGCTCCAACTCTTGAGCCCAAGCACAAACCAGTCCACACAGGATTGATATTCAATCATGTCAAATATAATTATTGAATGTCAAGACTCATCTCACACAGGTATACTACTCACGAATAGGGTTGGAGATTATTAGATGTGGCCTCTGAATCATCTCCTCTGCTGAACCCACATAGAATCCAAGTACAGAAGTCATTTCTACCAAACCCATAGAGGATCCAAGTACAGTAACTATCACTACTGATCCAAAGTAGGATATAAGTACGTTTGTCCTCACTGCCTAACCCATGGAGGATCCAAGTACAGTTATCCTCGCTGCCAAACCCACGGAGGATCCCAGCACGGTAGTCGTCGCAGTCGCAGCCAACTCAAGGGTTCCCTCATACAGCATGCTCGACTCTAGGAGGATTTTCTCCTCGATCCAAGGGGGTATATACATTAACTGTCACAAATTCCAGATTTGATGCATACTTACATTCTGTCCTGTCAAAATAAACCAGACGTGACAGATGGTGCATCAAACAGACACTAGGCCTGAGAGTTATTGGCTTTTCCGTTCCTGGGACCCGGTTGGTTTTTATGCTAAAACCTACCTAACCATACTCCAAATTCATCCAAAACTCAATTACAGTATGCCAAATGAACCACCCCATCAAAAGGGATTCAACATAGTTGATGGCACGTCAATCAGACGTGCGGTCCTTATGTTATAAGCGTTTCCACTCCAAGGGCCCGATTGGTTTTGTGTTCAAACCAACCTATCTATACGTAAACATCACCGAAACCTTGAGTGTTAAATACCGAAACGACTGTATCGATCCAAGGATTACCACTCAACTGACAGTGTGTTGATCAGATGTCCATAGCTCACGTTATGGGAAAAAGATCGAAAAACGGTCCGAAGTGGCGGGGTCTGGGCCTGGCCCAACAAACCCTAGGTCAGCCTGAACTAGTTCGACCCGACCCGGGTCCAGGAACAGCTCGCCGGGAGTGGGCCGGTTTCTGTAACCCACCCCAGTCTGGCTAGGGGTGTGGGTTGTGCTAGCTCTTCCAACTGGCCGAGCCTGGGGGGGGGGGGGGGCAGGTTCCGCAGACGCGACGCCAGGATGGCACCGCTAGTCTCCGTGGACCCCGTACGACCGTAGGATCCACATCTTGCCGCCACGGCCGATGCCGCGGTGGGATCCTGCCGACGGTGTGCCAGGGTGCCGCCGCCACGGTCTTCCTCGGGCCACCAGAGTCATTCTGGTGGTCCATTTTTGCTTTCGTCTTCACCTGCGATCGTCTCAGGATTCTTACTCCACTACGAAGGCCCCAAAACGCCGTTGTGGTCCCGTTTCATTGTCGCCAAACACCCCGCACATCAAGAACAAAAAAAAGTGGTTATAGATTTGTTAGTTAGTCTATAGCCACCACGTTAGTGGTTCAAATCATCACCCAACAATTAAACGCCATGTTCAAGAGTATAAAACACATATATGGATATTACAAAAAAATTCCCCTACCTTGAAGTTGTTGTCGCATGTCGTCGACCCATAGAAGACAAGCGTCACTGTAGATTAGAGTCGCATAATAATGGTGTCGTTCTGTCAGTGATGGAGTAAGGGTCGTTGTTGTAGGCGACATAGGCTCCATGACGTCGAGGTGCATCCAAGGAATGTTCATCGTGTTCTTCGTCGGGGGTGTTCTTAATTTAAGAACGGTTTTCTTTGTAGACGAAGGATCCCCATCTCCTTTAATTCCCTAGAGTCCGTTCTCAAAAGTGAATTTCCAAAAAAATAAGTTTCTCCTAATTAATATAATTTTCATACAATTCATATTAATTCCAATGCAGTGCCAATTAATTTAATGCTGATATTAAATTGATAGGTTGGCACATTTAATGGGATGAGGGAGGTAGGAAGGCTCCACCATAATGAATATGTGGAGTTGTCAAAGTAATAAATAATGGGTATTAATGGGGAGTTTAATGGAGTTATGGGGAGATGATGGTTGGGGATCATGTGGGCCCCACCTCACAAATATCCTGACATGGGTGGAAATAACCAACTCCCAAAATATAATTGTGTACCACACAATTTTATTTACTTTAAGATTCATCCCCAAATATTAGCTTTCAACCTTCATAAAATGAAACTGTGATAAACGTCCCCTTAAGTAAATATCGGCGATGTGAGTTCATTAGTGCCCTCAGATTTCAATTCTGAGCTTCAGTTCAGAAGATAGAAAATCCCGCTCGTTCATTTACTGAACGTACCCATGCTAATCTTCGGAAATTTATTCTGGGCACACCGGGCCTCATAATCAAGTTCCGTCAGAAGCCACAGACTCATAAAATTTCAAAGTATTGTAAAACAAATTTCCGTGAAATTTATAGGTCTTTACATAACTCCCACCTTAGAGTTTAAATCCCCATAAAGCTACAACATAATCTAGGGAAATAAATGAGAGCATTGAGCATGAATCTGAGCCTCCCGCTCCCATGTGCTCTCCTAGAGATTCCTGGGCTTCCAAAAAATGTGCACAAGAGGAATCAACTATCCACGTAGGACCTGATCATGTCGATCCTCGATCTCCATCGGGACCTCTATGAAGGTATCCCCATAATCGATGTCCATCTCTCAATGATCAATGATGTGAGTTGGGTCGTGTACATATCTCCTCAGCTGACATACGTGGAAGACATCATGCACCCGGTGCAACTACGGTGAAAGGGATAGGTGGTAAGCCACCTTGCCTACTCTACTGAGGACTTGGAAAGGCCCGATGAAGGGAGGAGATAACTTGCGGCCCCAACCAAATCATCATAATCCGCGTCGAGGTGAGACTCATAAGGAAACGAAGTTGCCATCCTCGAACACTAGGGGTCTCCATATCCAATAAGCATAGGACTTATGTCTACTCTGTGTAGTCCTCAACCACTCCTGGATGATCTTCACCTTCTACATCGTAGCCTGAACAATCTTTGGTCCTAAAAGTGCTGAGTCCCCGTGTTCAGTCCAGCACAGAGGTGATTATCATGGTCGGATGTACAATGCCTCGTAAGGTGTCATCCCGATAGTGGAGTGATAGTTGTTGTTTTAGGAAAACTCCACCAAGGGTATTTGATCCTCCAAGCTACGACCAATGTCAAGGACACATGCACAAATCATGTCATCGAGGGTATGAATGGTCATCTCCGTCTGGCCATCCGACTAAGGATGAAATGCGGTGATCAGGCATAGATGTGTCTGAAATGCCTCATGAAACCCCTTCCAAAGATGGTAAGTAAAGGATGCATCTTGATCAAAGACTATATACGATGGCACACCATGAAGATGTACGATATTCTAAATGTAGAGGCATCCTGATTTCTCTATTGAGACCTCCTCTCGGATTGGAAGGAAGTGGGCCGACATGGTTAGTTGGTCTACAATAACCTAGATAGAGTCGTGTCCTTTAGAAGTACGTGAAAGCCCCGTCACTAAATCCCTGTATATCCCATCCCACTTCCACTCCATAACCTCTTAGGTTTGTACCAAGCCTTCTGGTACCTGGTGCTCCGCCTTTACTTGTTGAAAAGTGAGGCCTCGTGAAATGAACTCTTCTAATGACTTCATCATACCCGACCACCAGTGCTGTTGTCTGAGGTATGGTACATCTTACCCACTCCAGGATGTACCGCAAGAGGGGAATTGTGAAACTCCATTATCACTTCCTCTTGTAGTGGAACAGGTACCATGGAACAATCCATGAAATAGGATGACGTGCTTTCTTCCTTCAGAAAATCAATCAGGCACCTGCCCTGTGGATATTTGAGCACGTCGCATCTCACAGTAAACATCCCCATGTTGTGACACACTGACCTACTAAAGTAGTGGAGGAGTGACTGTGAGAGTCTGTAAAAATGTTTCCCAATCCCTATACATGAAGGATATCTGCAACGTGACTAGATGCTCTGTCGCCTCCCCTAGCAGCTGTATGCTCGATCTCTTACTGAGAGCATCAACTACTATGTTCCCCTTCCCTTGAGTATAGACTATCTCAAATTTATAGTCTTGGAGGAACAAAAGCCACCACCATAGTCTCGGGTTCAGTTCAATCTGCGAGAAAAAGTACATGAGACTCTGGTGGTCAGAGTAGACTGTAAAGCGCTCGCCCCACAGATAGTACCGCCAAATCTTTAGGGCGATGACCACTGCTGCTAACTCCAGGTCATGGGTAGTGAATTTCATCTCGTGATGCCTCAACTGTCATGAATTGTAAGGGATCACTACTCGCACCTCTATCAGGACACACCCGAGTCTGTTCCATGACGCGTCGCAGAAATCTAAGTACCCTATGCCCTCCTCTGGTACCCTCAAAATGGGCGCACTGGTTAATCCTTGTCTCAGCTCATGGATGAATTTATAGAATCTATCTGACCATGCGAAGGTTTTCCCCTTCATTCTCAATGATGAAAGAGGTTCTCCAACTCTGAAGATGTCTGGAACAAATTTGCGATAGTATCCAGCCAAACCTAGGTAACTCTGCACCTCTGTCACGCTCCTGGGTGGCTCCCAAGAAAGCACCGCCTCGATTTTCTCTGGGTCCACTTCAAATCCGTCCTCCGAGATGACATGTCCCAAGAAGTGAACCTATCAAATCCTGAACTAGCACTTAGAGAGCTTACCATAAAGCTAGTGCTCTTGGAGTGTGTCCAGTACAAACCGCGAGTGGTAGGAATGCTCCTACTCATTAGCTGAGTAAATCAGTATGTTGTTAATGAAGACTACGACAAACCGATCAAGGTAAGGCGGGAAGATCCTTTTCATGAGAATCATGAACACTGTAGGAGTGTTGGTCATGCCTAAGGGCATAACCATGAACTCGTAGTGGCCATACCGATACCTAAAGGATGTCTTCTACACATCCTTGTCTCGAACTCTGAGCTGGTGATAACCTGACCTGATATCTATCTTTGAGAACCATCGTTCTCCCTTGAGCTGATCGAAGAGGTAGTCAATCCTCAAAAGTGTGTACTTGTTCTTCACGGTCACCTGGTTAGGGCGATGGTTGTTGACACATTGTCGTAAGCTCCCTTCCGCCTTCCTGGTGAACACAATCAGATAAGCCCAGGGTGAAACACTCGGTCAGATAAATCGTTTTTCTTGCAAGCCCTCCAGCTATACTCGCTACTCACGAAGCTCAGCGGGAGCCATCCGATATGCTGGAGTAGATATCAGTGTCTTCCTGGGGTACATGTCTATATAGAAGTCTACCACTCTTAAAGGAAGTATCCCTGGAACATAATCATGAAAAACGTCCGCATACTGATCCACCACAATAAGAAAACTTGGACTCCACACATCAACCGCTCCTAGGATGAGACTATCCAACTGATGTGTGATCGTCTGCCCTCTCCTCTACTTAAGTCCATCCTGCACTGCAAATCCTCCCTTCTCACCGGTGAAGGTGAACCTGGTCCAATTCGTGCAGACACAGCACACTTTGTGCTTAATATAGTCGATCTGGGCATCGACTGTAGATAACCAGTCCATACCCAAGATGACGTCGTAAGGCCTCGACGCCGCGACATGAAAATCCCAGCCAAAGCACTCGCCTCCTAGAGTAATCTCACACTTCCGGCACCAGTACGTATCATCGATTCTGTACCCGTAGGAGTCTCTAGCCGTAAGGATCTAGCCAACGTCTCTGTCGAAATCTCTGTGCTCCGAACAAGGGAAGAAGCAATAAAATTATGACTCAAACCAGTCTCTATAAGAACTGTAAAAAGGGTAGAGTAGACACAGATAGTACCTCGAATCATCCTAGGAGTGCCGTAGTCGTAAGCCTCCATTGCCTGGAGCTGATCCTACCTCTGTTCGCCAGCTCCCTATGGTCGGGGTGGACATCCTGGGGGGTGGTGGTGGTAGAGCCTTTAAACGTCTTCCACCACCCGCTGCTCGACCATCTCATCTGCATCGTCCACCTGCTTCATGCGGATCACCACGGTTGAACCTATGCCTCTACCTAGGATGTCCCTCCACTCTCAGCTGCTCATCTACATGTCGGGTCGGGAAGTCTTGAGCCAGGTGGCCCTGCCCGCCGCATGCATAGCAGTGCACGCCCCTCAAATGGATGGCTCTACTTCCTGTTCCCCTCACATCTAAAACAGAATCCTGGGGTCTCCCACATGAAGTACTGGTCCTCTTGGACATATGCGACATATAACTACTTCCGGCTGCAGAATACTTCGCAACGTATCTCCCTACAGTGGGTCTCACTATTAGCATCGGCTTAGCAAGAAATATCCATACAAGAAGGGCTTGCTACATCACTAGTTCCTACATCGGAATGCTGAGGGAGACCATCAAATCCCTGATCTCATGCCTCAGTCCCTGCTCGATGTTCCGGGCCCAGACGAATGGGTCCCACACCATATCTGTGGAGTAGCACGATCGTTCAGTAAACCTCACTGAAAACTGAGCTACAGTCATACTACCTGGCCGCAGATGAAGTATCATATGGATGCACACTGCACGGAGGGTGGATGGAACAAACTTCGAGCGGAAGAGACTCTAGAAGTATTTCTAAAGTATAGATGCCTCTTCGTGCACTTGGAGCATCAAGATCCACCATCTACCTGCTGCTGCATACAGTAGGCTCGCGGCAAGGATCACCATGAGGTCAGTTGGTGTCCCTACAAATCTGATGTCTCTAATGATAGCCTCCAGCCAATCCCCAGCTGCCTAAGGGTCCGTCTCTCAGTGGAACCTGGGCGACATCTATCACAGAAACTCGTGAAATGCACTCAAGAGGTGTGATCTCTCTACTACTGGTGCCGATAGAATCGTTGGCTTAGTAGGTTGTGGAACAGCTGTTCCCTCCGCCTTAATGGGGCCCTACACCAAGGCCTCGTCGCTCAGTGGGCTGCCATCTCACACGTTACTAGGAACCCTGGCTGGATGCCTTTGTGGGGCCATCCTGAAAAGAAACAGGTGCACCATGGTTAGTACATTATACTTGGTGATATGACATAAAGGAATCACAATGAAATCTTTTGAAACACACATGAAATCAATGTTTCATGCACTGATTCTGAAATTAGATGTCAGGGTCGTGGTGTTTGGATACGTCGGTCGTTGCACCAACACTGGAATCCATGGACTGATAACCACACTCAATAATATAAACATTATTGCTTCAAAGAAAAGAAAAGAAATTATCAGAGTCCTGAGTTCTACGGTAGAACCGACTCCTCAGATACCAATTTGTCACGACCCGTCGTCACGACCCATGTCGTGACTACACAAAGCCCACCTTCTAGAGGCCATGGGTTGGCGACTAGCACCAAAGGAATAAATCCAGAAAAAGGGGAAGGCATCGACTTTCATATATGTAAACAACACAATAGAGTCCGCATTTGAAGTAAGAACTATGTAAAACTGAGTACAAAAGTAAATGGACCAATATACAAATCAAACTGAAAATACAGTAAAACTAAAAAGGAAATTACAATAGCAGTAATGTAAAGAAGAAACCTCTTAGTCATACTCCGGGAATCCCACATAATGTGTGGGTTTAGATGGTCTCCTCAGATCCTCGGGTCCGTCCGTCCACTCCATGCACGCCACACTAGGTGGTCCACCTCCGGGTACCATCCAGCTCCACAAGACTCCCCCACGAGTAGTTTTTTCCGGCGTCTGCATCCAACACAACATAGTACGGGCATAGCCTGTGCAGGGGGTGAGTATATGATACTCAATAAGGACCCTAGTACCCAAGAAGGTCTCCTAGAATCTACGAAGGATAAACCACAATCGAAAGGAACAATCCTGAAGAATCGACCAACCCTAGTTAGGTATATGCCCATACATATACTTAAGTTATCAATCTCAGTTCAGCTCCAACTCTCGATCCCAAGCACAACCCAGTCCACACAAGGAAGATAGCCAATCACGTCAAATATAATGAATCAATGTCAAAACTCATCTCACATAGGAATACTACTCATGAAGTGGGGTGGAGATGATTAGATGTAGCCTCTGAATCGTCTCCTCTTCCGAACCAACGTAAGATCCCAGTACAAATGTCGTCGCAACCGAACCCACGAAGGATCCACGTACAATAAACATCGCTGTCGAACCCACGTATGATCCTAGTATATTCTTCCTCACTGCCAATCCCATGGATGATCCATGTAAATTCATCCTCATTGCCGCACCCACAGAGGATCCCAACAAGGTAGTCATCGTAGTCATATCCAGTTCTAGGGTTCCCGCACACAGCATTCTGGATTCCGGGAGGGTCCACTCCTTGATCCAAGGGGGTTAGATGCATCAATTGTCACGAATTCCATAGTTTATATATCCCTAAGATCTGTCTTGTCAAAAAAACCAAACTCGATAGACGGTGCGTTAATCGGACGCCCGGTTTGAGAGTTATTGGAAATTCCGTTCCAGGGGCCCAGTTGGTTTTTAAGCTAATGCCTACCTGACCATACTCGAGCTGCGTCCAAACATCAAGTGAATCATTCCAAAAGAATCGTACCATCAAAAAGAATTTAATTTATTTTATGACACGTCAATCATATGTCCGGTCCTTACGTTATAAGCGTTTCTGATCCAAGGCCCCGGTTGGTTTCGGGTTCGAACCAACCAGGCATTACCCCAATATTACTGAACCCTCGAGTGTAAAATATTGAAATGGCTGTTTCGATCCATGGAATCCTACGCAACTGATGGTGCGTCAATCATAGGTCTGTAGCACAAGTTATGGGCAAACGACTGAAAAATGGTCCGATGTGGGGGGGTCTGGGCCCGGTCCGACCCGACCGAACCCACCCTGGGTCGGCCCGGTAGGGCGCGGCCCGGCCTGAATGGGCACAACCCGGTCCACGTGAACCGCCCCGACCCGGCCGGAGGGGGTGACTATTCGGGCAGCTGCCTGTGCGGGGGAGGGGGAGGCCCCCGGTTCCGCAGACGCGGTGCCAGGATGGCGCCACTGGTCTCCCCAAATCTCGCGCGGCCGCGGGATCCACTTCTCTTCACCGCAATCTTCGGTGGGCCACCGAAGTCATTTCGGTGGTCTTTTTTTGCTTCCATCTGTGCCTGTAATCATGTTGGGATCCATACTCCACTTTGAAGGCCCCAGAACGCCATTTCGTTCCCGTTTCTTCATCGCCAAACACCACGAGCATCACAAAAAAATAGTGGTGGGTCTGAACTTCTTCGTTAGTCAGTACCCACCGCGTTAGTTGTTCAAATCATCACCCAAAAATTACACTATATCTTCGAGAGTATAAAACACATATATGGACATTACAAAAATATTACCCTACCTCGATGTTTTTGTTGTATTCGTTGACCCGGAGAAGACAATCATCGTGGTAGATAGGCGTCGCAGAAGAACAATATCGTTTTTTCAGTGATGGAGGAAGGGTAATTTTCGTAGGTGACGTCAGATCCTTGACGTTGAGGTGCATCCGAGGAATGTTTTTCGCGTTCTTCACCAGGGGTGTTCTTCATTGAAGAACGACTTTCTTTGTCAATGAAGGATCACCCTCTCCTTTAATTCCCCATAGTTTTTTTCCCAAAAGTGATTTTCCAAAAAAGAAATAAGAGGCTCCCAATTAATAGAATTGTCATGCCATTCATATTAACTCCAAAGTGGTTCCAATTTATTTAATGCTGATATTAAATTGACAGGTTGAAAAATTTAATGGGTTGAGGGAGGTAGGAAGGCTCCACCATAATGAATATGTTGTGTTGTCAAAGTAATAAATAAGGGGTATTAATGGGGAGTTGATGGGAGTTATGGGGAGATGAAGGTTGGGGCTCGTGTGGGACCCACCTCAAAAATATCTACACTTGGGAGGAAATAACCAACTCACAAAATAAAAAATGTCTACCACAAAGTTTTATTTAGTTTATGATTCAACCCCAAATATTAACTTTCATCCCATATAAAACGCAACAATGTTAAAGGTACCCTTAAGAAAATAATGACGTTGTGAGTACATTGGTGCCCTCAGATTTGAATTCCAAGCACCAGTTGAAATGATTCAAAAACTCACTCATTCTTTTACTGAATGTACCTCATATAATCTTTAGAAATAGATTTTGGGCACACCGGGCCTCAGAATCATGTTCTGTCAGAAGCCACAGACTCGTAAAATTCCAAATTATTTAAAAAAATTCCTTGAAATTTCCAGGTCTTTACAACTGTGGTCAGGGTCATTACAGTTGATATCAGATAAATTATATTAATAACCTAGTATATTAGATTTAGAATACATAGATTATAGAACATAACCTCGAGATATATTTTGACAACATGCATATTATAACATTAAAAAACTTCAGTAAGGTAGAGAATATATTGTAATTCATAAAAAAATCACTTTCTAGATAATATAACTGGATGTGGTTTTTTCATAGATGTATCATCGGGTAACTACTATGACAAGGTATGTTGGACCTGACATATCAAAACATGGTACACGATAAATGACCTTACTTTTCACCTAGTTCGACACTACTAGGAATATTAATAGGATGATTAAAAATTTATTTAAAAACCATTTTGAAATTTTTAAATGAAAATGTGTCCGCAATGAAACTATGTTTAGGATTATGAGATTATCTAAGAATAAATTTTCAATTCAGGATAAGTGTTTTAGTAGTCTGAAATTGTGCATTATTATTCATAAGAAAATTTACATTAGGTCATTTATTAGAAATGGAGCCTAGTAGAGGGAATGGAAACCATATTAATGCATGTAACCAATGTTGGGATTTATCTCCTATGAAAGATTATGAGGTTAGATATGGAGATGAAACTAGTTCTGAGAAATATATAACTATACTAGAATAATTGAATCAGGTTATAAATGATAAGCTTACGTATATGAATCTCTTGATCCACCATGTGGAGGAACAATGTTAAACCACTTCATGAGTCAACAACCTCCATAATTTAATGAGACTGCAAATAAATTTATAGATTAATAATGGATAAGTTCCTTTAAGAAGAAATTTTCATTCATAGGGAATAATGAAATGGAGAAGTTTCTTATGGTAGTTTATCATCTCTTCTGATATGTGGATCAGTAGTGGTCACCGATTCAAAACACAAAGGAGGATGAAGAAATATCAAACAAGGGATGAAATTATTTTAAGGAACTTTTCTTAAGAAAATATTTCCCCCATGAACAGTGAGCAAATTTATGAGAGACAATTCTTTAATCTGAGGAAATGTAAGATGCGATTGTTTATAATGCTAAAGTCAACATTACATGGTGATCAGGGAATTCTAGAGACTTAATTTTTTAAATAAGGATTAATATTGATCATTTATTATGGGTTAGTGTGATTCCTCCTAAAGTAATTTGTCTCCCACACTTTCACATAATACGATAATATAGTATCATGTGATATCAAGGTCGAGAATGAAATCTATTTGCCATATGAATTTAAGGGAAATTTTAAAATAATATTTAAGAGTGGATCAAGATATATAAATAGAAAAATGGAATGAGTTATTTTCTCAGATGTGATAATTATGGAAGAAAAAACCTTAGTACATTCCTTAAGGGAATTAGATTATGATACATGTGTGGAGATAAAGGTCACCAGACTCGTTATTGTATTGGAAAAAATGAAGTTATCAATGTGAAATATTTCAACTGTAAGGAGAAGGGGAACTAAAAAAATTACTTTCCTAAACATCATGGAAATATTGATCATAATAATAAAATGGATAAAGGTCAATCTTATGTTGTTACTATATTTAAAGAGGAATAATTAATGTACTTTTGTTTTTGTATTCATAAATTATATTATGTTATTCAGGTTATTATAATTATGGAATTAATAAGGAATATACTACATTAATTATTCAATTAGAATTTGTAATAAATAATGTTTTAATTAATGTTTTCATAGTGACCAAGGTATTCATATATTTTTAATGTGACAAAAAACAACTGCTTCAGGTTATTGAAAGATTAATGATATGTTAATTCTAAAAAAGATAACCACTTATTAAATTTTTTATGTGGATACTTGGAAAAGGTTCAACAGGTTGACATATTACATTACCCTATTATGCAACTTGAGATAATAAATGATGTTTAAATAGTTCCAGGCACAAACAAAGGATAATTTTTTTTTTCTTGAAGCATATCATGTAATTATATTTAATTACATTATTATAGAGAGAAATAATTGCTTATCCCTATGAAAGGAATATGAAAATATTAATTATTATTAAAATTATGGTATTTTAAATCATTATATACATTTTTCCTTTAGGCCCTCGATTTTCTATTGATCATTCACTTTGTTGTGTGGGATTACCTCAATCACTCTGGCAATTTTTTACACTTTTTCTCCATGTATGTGTCTCTACTTTTCACTAATGTTATCCAATTTTTCACATACATGACTAATTTAAATGTTAAATTTCATTTAATTTCCATTCATTCTTTGTTTTGGGGTTTTCCTAAGCTTTTATGGAGGAATGGGTGAGTTTTCATGACTGGTGCCAAACTATGAGCCCAATTCCAGATTTAAAAATTAATTCTGATTCCTTTAAAACTCCTTAATTTTACAACATTATTCATCCATTACAATTCCTACTTCTCATACCCTGACCTATGATCACCAAAAAATTAAATTGGACCATTTAGAAATCTATAATGATGGTGGAATTTAGTTATTATTTAAGGGATTGAGCCTGCACAAAAGCCCATTTCCCGCATTAAAAATAATTAATAATTATTTAATAAATCATTATATTTTTATGTTTTTTTGGTGATTCCCACTACCACCTGAGCCCACATATCTAAGGCGTGGCCGAATTCTCTCCTCCACCAATTTGGAGATCAATAGAATCATGAAATTGGGAGAAACGTCTATGGATCAAACAAATCTCCCAGATTTAAAGAGGTAAATTAATCCATTACTAAATCCTTCTATTTGTAGTCTTTTTCTGCAATTATAGTTTCTAATTGACCTCCTCATCCTTTTTCTAAACTCCCTTTAATTTTTTTCTATTTTACATTTAAGATTCTGGTGGATTTTTAGTAGTTTCCATTAATATTTTTTTGGGTTAGGGTTTCTCTCTTCAATTCCTTTCTTATCCTTAGTGTTTCCTCCCTCATTCATAAATTTATAGAGTTTATAGAAGTTATGTTTCATACCTATGGTTTTATTTGGGGTATATTTGGTCAAATATTATGGTTTAGTGTTCGTTTTCACTTCCTTATGTTGCGGTGGAGGTGCAGTTGAGGTTTTTATTTGGTTAAGTGTTAAATTTTACACTTTCTTTTTAACTTGAAATCCGGTGTTTTCATGTGTAACTCCTGTGGTATCACTTGTGTGTATTTTATAACTTATGGAATTGGTTTAATAAATATTGATTTTCCATCCAATTATGGTTTGGTAATGTATTAGTTTCATGTGGTCATAGAATGATGTTTTTTGAATAGGTTTCATGTGTATAACATTTTTATACTTCTTGAGATCAATTTATAAAAATGTATGTTTTCATTTGTATGTTTTGTGGTCTTATTCAAGGTTATTATATAACACTTGAATGTAGTTTTATAAATGTATATAGGGATACTAATTACGTTATGGATTGGAATTGTTATGGTTTTGTTCTTAAATGGGGGTTTTGAAATGGGTTTTGTGTGCAAGACATAGTTACACCCCATGAGTTTGTTTTAGGAAAATTGTGAATATTTTGTTTGGTTAAAAAAGGTGGGATTTTTTGAAAATTTGTGATATGAAAATGATATTATCATGTGAAAAGTATATTTCATGACATATTTAACTTTTTTGAGCTCAAAGGGAAGACCCAAGTATCTAGGTGGGTGGGAATGTACTAGTATTCTAGTTAATCCGTGGGGTTTGGACTCAATTTCACATAGTAAGATTTATGATAAATATTAAAAATAAAATGTGATGATGATGATTGGGGACCACTAGGTTTTGCGTATGTTCACTAATAGTGGCTCCTAAACGAGAACAAATATTTGTGATGGTTATTCTGACCGAGATACGATGTACCTGGGACCCATAATGAGCAAGTGACTGGGGGTTATTTTCTATTTCTTATGCTCATTATATCCTTAATACATACCATAGGAATACATTATATTTTTCTGGAAAATTTAGTAGATTTTTTATTTTTTTAAAAGTGTTGATTCTTTAAATTAGTCCACCTGAAAACTAATTTTTTTAGTTTCATCTTTTAGAAAATGTAACTAGAAATTATATGTTTTTGGAAACATGATTGTTTTTTTTATTTGAATGTTTATTGCATGGAATCTCTTAGTGGTGGTATCCTAATGGTCATTGGATCACTTCCTACTTACACCTTTGGGTGTATATAAACATGGTTATTTTTGTTGTCGTAGGTTGTGTACAATTTTTTAGATCCAGTGGTTTGGGCTTCTAGCAGGTCCTTGGTGGTGAAGTCTTGTGGAGATGGATTGATGGTGGTGCCCCTTTACATGAGGGTTCATGGGATGTTTCCTTTTGGTTTTGTACCTTTTTTAAAGTCTTACTGATTTGATTTAAAATATATAATTTAGTTATGAATGTTTGTAAAATATTGTTTGTTTTGAAAAATACAGATTAATTTTATTGGATTCATTTGTTTTTTTATATTTATAAAATCGAGTAAATTGTTCCCAATTATCACTTTATGATACTCAAGAATTTGTTCCTACCCGTGGGGATCGGCAATGCCCTTTGGGCATTGTCACGGTCTGGGTCTGGTACTGGTTTTGGCTGCGACCAGATTCAATTCATGAAAAAATGGTATGAGAGGAGGTTCGCTCTCTTTAGGTCATATTATTTGGGGAACAGTTGGGATATTATGGGGTTAGCATTATCGAGACATGGAATTCTGGTTAGGAGTAGTGTGGCTGATCACCACACCTCATGATGAGATTCAAGTCGCTAGGGGATGTCGAGACATTTTTGAGTCCTTTTGTTTTCTTGGTTTGACGATGATTAATAGAAATGAAAAGAGAGTTGGGTAAATGTTCTCAGTGAGCTTATAGGGTCTAGAAAACCATGTGGAGCTAGAGATATTTCTCTAAAACACTCTCTATGATGGTGATGTGATTTTAATATGTCTACGAACCATATATCCATGTCAACCACTAAAATTAGTTTCCTCTTGCATTGTCTTGTGTTCATTAGGTTTGAAATCTTGGAACTTTGGTTTTAAAATGACTTTATTTTAAGAAGAATAATGTTTTCTTGAAATAATTATCTAATAAAGAGGTAATGGTTAGATTTTTTGATAGTGGATAACTGA
Source organism: Viscum album (assembly GCA_963277665.1). Taxonomy (NCBI): domain Eukaryota; kingdom Viridiplantae; phylum Streptophyta; class Magnoliopsida; order Santalales; family Viscaceae; genus Viscum; species Viscum album. The sequence goes on along the minus strand of OY728119.1, from coordinate 1,315,000,937 downwards.
ATTTTTAGAATTGTATGGGAAAGGGAAATGGTGTTTTTTCACCTCTATTGAAATCATTAACTATGTCAATATTGGTTTTGAAAAAGTGTTTCCAATAGAGTTTTATTAACTATTGAAAGGTTTTATAATGGGATGATATGTTTTGAAATTTATGTGAATAACATGAAAGTTATTTTTCATTGGAATGATTGTGCCTTTCTGAATGGTTTTTTATGCTGTAATTTTGGTTCGATTAAATGATTAGAGGTCTTGAGAAAAATGAATTATTCTATGATTTTTTTGGTTTTGAAAATTGGAATGATTTTTTAAATTAACCTTTGGTATTTTTCTGAGAGTCCACAAGAATGGGGTTATATGGGATGGTGGATGGTTAAAGGTATTACTGAATGAGTTTTGGGATGGATATTAGGAGGGTGCCTGTTGTGGCACAGAAACACGCATGTGTGAGGCCCATAGGGTACCAATAGTGGATACGCTAACCGCTGAATAAATTATTAAAAAAAGTATTTTAAAGAAAAGACATGATGTATTGATGACTAGGTTGGGATGGTGTGAATTATGTATTTTTGAAAATGTTGATGTTCTGGGATGTATTGAGTCCAAGAACCCCTCTTGTTTGAAATGTGTTTTAGGTTTGAGTTTGGTCGGTAATTTTTGTTGAAGGGCTCGATAGTGGTCTCTTCTAAGAAATGTTTTGGGACGCCTTTATGATGGTTCTATTCATGTGTTTGGATATGGATTTTTGTATATGCTGACCAATGGACAATCTTGGTTGGGTCCTTGGATTCAATATTTGTATAAGTTACTCCCCATTAAGGGTTAGTTCACAACTGAAGTGAAACCCGGATTGTTTGGCCATTTTAAGACCCTCCAGTTAATCAATATAAGGAAACTTTTTATGGAGCTTTTTGATTGAGTATACACCATTTCCATTCATGGTTTGGTGTATCCTATTGTAGCAGGATAGTGACCATGAAAGGTTTAATGAGACCTTAGATTCATAAGTTTCTTGATTTGCTGAAGGTGGAAGTGTTCTGAGGTTGTTATTATGGATGAGTATCATGATGGTGTCTAAGAGGACCTCTCGGTCCTTCGTAGTCTCTTAGAAGAAGGACATTATGTTAAACTACCAGTATGGGAAATCTAGTCATTAGAGGATATTGTGGCCACTTTCTAGAATTATGTGTTGTTTTGGGATGTTGTATATGTTCCCTCTCCATGCATTGTTTATATCAGTCATAATGGTCATGTTCGGTGACTCCCTATGATGTCATGTGCTTGATTGACCATAGAGGTGAAATTCGTACAATCCTCTAAGAGTCTATGTTATGTTGGGAGGATATAACCCTTGGAAAAACATTAAAATCTTACATTTTAGAGGAATGTGATTATATGTGTTGTTTAATTATATTGTTTCTCACCTGATGAAACAAGGTGTGATGTGTGTGCATCTTCTAATCCATTGTTTTCGTGAAATTTTGGGTTAGGGTAAAGTGAGTTATGAATGTGTTATGCCGTGGAAATGTTATCGAGGATTACGGTGTAGTCATTGGTCTCACCAAAGGAAGAATTTTCAATCATGGGGTTTCCAAAGCCTTACTGTGGGGCCTAACATGCTTCAATAATTGAGCTCCAACCGTAGGTCTCAAAGAGAAGCTGGTTCATAGTCAAGGGAAATCCCTGGGTCGTTTAATTCCTTGTACAAAGTCTTATCCTTAGTATGAAATATGGAATAGTTCAAAACCCTTGGTGTATTTTTTCACTATTAATAGTGGCAGTGTGCTAGAAATTATTTTAGAAATAATGATCTTCACAGTTAGTGCACAGTTTCCCATATCGTGCAAACTAACCCTGTGCCCTTCCCAAATATTTTATTTTTTTGGGTCATTCTGTGTCGTCCCATGATGGTCATTTAAGATGGTTGGTTCTTATGGTGGGGAAACCCACTATGATTCTCATGTATTTTTCTTCAAAAAAATTTAATGGAATTATACCCTTTGTACTAGGGAGTGCCTTCAGGCCTCCCCCTGTTAGTGTCTTGATTCTTTCTCGAATGAATATTGGTTGTCTATTATGGTGGGGTGCCTATTGGTGTTCTCACATAACAATAGATTAGTTTAATCCATGGCCTTGTCTTGGTAGTATGTAGTCTCATTTGGACCTATCTATGTACCAAAATCTTCCTTTAGTAAATTTTGGCATTGGAGATCACCCAATGGTTCAGTTAAAGTAAGGTATGTGCAACATTGTTCGAAGTTGTTGTTTGTTTGGGTGAATTGTGTGAGTCTTGTTCGAATAGTGTATAAAGAGATTTATTTTGGGATAAAGTATGAATGTGATTGATCATTTTATTAAAGTGGTGTATGTTTGTGTTGTGAGATTAATCCTTACTTAATTGACTACTGGAGGTGTTTTGGCCCTTGGGGGCCAAGTTTGGCAAAGAAGTACATCTTGGTTTATCAGTTGGTTTTGGTTTTGTTATCTGGCCTTGCGGTGGATTTCTGAGGATGAAAGGTTTTCATTGTGGGGTTAATTTTTACATACATAACTTATTTTAAAGTTAAAATTAATTTAATTTCCATTCATTCTTTGTTTTTTTGGTTTCTCAAGCTTTTATGGAGGTATGGATGAGTTTTCATGAATTGGGTCAAACCATGAGCCCAATTCAAGATTTAATAATAAATTTTTATTCCTTTATTAATCCTTCATTTTTCAACATTTTTCATCCATTCCAATTTCTCCATTTAGTACCCTGACCTATGAGCACCAAAATTTAATTTGGACCATTTACAAATCTATAATAATGGTGGATTTTAATTTTTATTTAAGGGATTGGGCCTTCAGAAAAGCCCATTTCCTGCATTAAATATAATTTCTAATTCTTCAATAATTCATTATATTTTTACGTTTTTTTGGTGATTCACACTCCCATCCGAGCCCACTTACCCAAGGCGCGCCCCCATTCTCTCCTCCCCCAATTGGGAGCTCAGTTGAATCACAAAATTGGGCGAAAAGTATCTGCATTTCACAAATCACCCAGATTTGAAGAGGTAAATTGATCCTTTCGTAAATCCTTATTTTTTTACTATTTTTTCGGCCATTCCAGTTCCAACATGACCTCCATATCATTGTTCTAGACTGCCTGAAATTTTTAGCTGTTTTATAATTCAGATTCTGGTGAATTTTGGGACGTTTTCTTCAAGATTGTTTTGGGTGAGTGTTTCTCTCTTCAATTTCTTCCTTCTCCTTAGGGTTTCCTCCCTCTTTCATAAATTAATAGAGTTTTTAAATGTTAGTGTTCATATCTAGGGTTTGATTTGGGGTATATGTGGTGAAATATTATGGGTTAGGGTTCGTTTTCACTTTCTTGTGGTGTGGCAGAGCTGCGTTTGAGGTTTCACCCCAAGATTCAAGTGTTTTGACTCAAAATGTAGGTGGTTCCATGTTTAAACAATTATTAATGAGTTAGGTTGCGGTATTTACTCATGTTTCATATTCCTCAGATGTTGGGTGTGGTGAAAAAACTGTTTCTTATTAAATTGGTTAAATGTTAAATTCTTATTTTATTTTTAATATGAAATTTGGTGTTTTCATGTGTAACTCATGGTGTATTATTTGGGTGTATTTTATAACTAATGTAATTGGCTTACTAAATATTGTTTGGCCTGAGAATTAAGTTTTGGTAATGTATTAGTGTAATTTGGTCCTAAAAAATAGATTTTTTGATTTGGTTTGATGTGTAAAAAATTGTTATACAACTTCAGTTCATTTTTTGAAAATGTGTGTCTTCATTTGTATCTTTTTTGGAATTATTCATGGTTATTTTGAAACAATTGAATTTGGATTTATAAATATATCTAGGTCTGAAAATTATGTTTTGGATAGGAATTGGTATTGTTATGGTCTTAAATGGGGATTTTTAATTGTGGTTTGTGTGCCAGACATAGTTACACCCCTTGAGTTTGTTTTATGAAAATTGTTAAAAAAAATTTGGTTAAAAAAACTGGGTAAAAGGGTGTATATATACTTTTTGGGGAGTTTTTTCACCTAATATTGGGTTTTTAAAGGTAAGGTTGTAATTTAAGAAGTCAAATACTTTTTTATAATGTTTTATAAAGTGCTAAAATAATTTAGAAAGTGGAAAGAGAGCTGTAAAACATGGTTGGGGCTGTTTTCTTTGAGTGTGTTTTAAAAAATGAATTTTTTTGATGAAAGAGGTATTATATGATATTTTAGTGGGATTTAATGTGAGTTATAATTTCTATTAATTCTTTATAAAAATTGTTTAATGGTTTTTTGGAAGAGTTATGGAAATTTGAAAAGTGTTGCGGGCGATTTTGGTGTGAGTCGGATTTCAAAATCGATTTGAATGAAAAGTGGATTTTTGTGACTTGTGTGGTATACATGTGGGATGTTTGGTGGAATTGTGATATTTAAATGATATTTTCATGTGAAAAGTATATTTATTGACTTTTTTAACGTGTCTGTTCACAATGGGAAAACTCGGGTACCAAGGTGGGTGGACATGTACTAGTATTCTAGTGAATCCATTGGGTTTGACCTTAGTTTCACTTAGAGTGATTGATGCAAACAACTCTAACTAAACTAGGATGATGATAATTGGGGATCACTAGGTTATGTTTATGTTCCCTAATAGTGGATCATGCATGAGAATATATATTTTTGATAGTTATTCTCACCGAGATACGAGGTACCTAGGACCCACAACGTGCTAGTGCCTATGGGTTATTTCATATTGCTTGTGCTCATTTAATCATTTATACATACCACAGGAATACGATATATGTGGATGGAAAATTTAGTAGATTTGGAATTTATTTTAAACATGTTGATTCTTTAAATAATCCCACATGAAAATTGATTTTTGTAGTTTCATCTTTTAGAAATTGAAACTAGAAATTATATGTTTTTGAAAGTATTCTTACTTTTTATATTTGAATGTTTATCACATGGAATCTCTTAGTAGTGGAATACTACTGGGAAATGGCTCAAACCCTACTTATACCTTTGGGTGTAAGTAGAATTGGTTATTTTTTTGTCACAGGTTGGGTAAAATGTTTTAGTTCCAGTGGTTCGGGTTTCTAGTAGGTCCTTGGTGGTGAAATCTTGTGGATATGGCTTGAGGGCGGTTCCCATTTCCATTAGGGTTTTTGGGCTGTTTTCTTTTGGTTTTGAACCTTTGTTATAGTCTTATTGAGTTTCATTAAAATATATATTTCTGTTCTAATTTTTGGTAAATGATTGATTGGTTTGAAAAATTTAGATTCGTTTTATTGGATACTTTTGTTGTTGTATGTTTATAATATTGGGTAAATCATTCCAAATATTATTTTTATGATACCCAAGAACTTGTTACAGCCTGTGGGGATTTGGAAATCCCTTCGGGCCTTATCACGGCTGGGTTTGGTTCCCGTTTTGGCAGTGACCAGATTCGGTTCTTAACACTATTCAAAAGCATAGTTTTGTGGTGATATTCTTGTTTTCTCGTTCCTACTTATTATGAATGTGATTCATTAACCCTATTTACATTATGGGTTCTTTAATAATAGTATATCCAAATGGCAAGATCTTGATTATTGATATCAAGTTTAAATTATGAGGTCAAAATTTAATTAATATTGGGAGAATGTTACACCCCAAGAATTAATAATATATTTGTTTTTAAATAAATTTAATATATTCTATAGCATTTAATTCATTAAAAATTTAGTTATCCTATGTCACACTCTAGATCAACTTTCCTCAAAATCTTATGTTACACTCATGATCAAGTATTACAAAACTACAACATATTGTAAAAATTTTATTATATAAAATAATAATATGTAACCAATCCATTAAATTAGTTGTTATAAATTTTATTAACTAAATTCTGAAATTATATAATTATTATTTTCATTAATTGGAAAATAATTAATTGGAAATGAAAATATAATCCAATTGAATTTTAAGGAATTTTATTATTTTTATGATCTTAAAGGCATTTTATCTTAATAAATTAATTTAATCATAATGAGTAAATGATATTAATGTATTATATATAATATATATTCAATCGAATATTTTTTTAAATTCATCCAACAAGTTTTATAAGAATTATATAAGAAAAAACCAAATTTTATGCAAAAAAAGCCTTTATTTTTCTACAGTCATTTTTACAGCATTTTAATGGAAAAAATATTTTAAATCAATTTTAAACTATTATTTATTATATTTGAATAAATAAAAATCTTATTTTGAGAAATAATATAAAACTTTACATTGGATTAATTTTTGGTATTATTTCGATACGTTCCATTCTTTGATGAATAGTAACAAATACTAACATTTCATTGAAAACAATTTTCATCATTGGAATATTTTATAATATTGAATTATATTATTGCATTGTTTTAAAGTATAAATAGATAATTTTTTATTATTTTAAAAAATATAGGTCATTAGAATCAATTTTTCATTTAATTTAGATATAAAAACATTTCAACCTTTTGCATGTTTTATACATCAATAACCCATTATCTCACCCCGTCGGCCCGAATAATTTTAAATTAACTAGTGACAATTTTTTGTTTTATATTTTTAAATATGGATTAAATATTTGGAAACATTGAGTCCAAATTATGTAAATATTTTTACTATTTTAATCATTATCAATATTAAATTTAGTAAAATTTTATCAACATGTTAAAATGAAAATCAGTTAATTAATGGTAAAGAATAATATTATTAAAATTATAATATTTCCCTAATAGTGGTTCTAATTTCATTTAATGATTTGTATTTGACCAATATAGTATTGTTCCAAGATTATGATCCTTCTAATCCACTTGTGTGAGAGTGTGACATTTATTATATTTTATTTAAATAAGAGTTAATGATGTCCTACTCATATTTAAATAACATACCATTTTAATATAGAGTTATAAATAAGATAAATTCAACTATTAATATTGATTTAAAAGACAAATTTACTTTATTTATCATGGTAATTTATCCCTAATATTTAGGAAGTATGTAACTACCTTAATTTCTCATACAATGATGATGCAGTAATTGTTTAATTAATGAAAATATAAAATTAATGGAATTAAAACTATTAAAATTAATATAATATGATATAATTTATGTCATTGAAAATTATAATACTTTAAATTTCTATTTTAGAGATTTTTTATCAGATTTTTTTTCAATTATATCATGTAGTCGTAATATTTTTAAAAAGAAAAATAACAAATAGTGTCAAAATTGATAATAATGATATTTTATCGAATTAATATTTTATTAAATTATTTATTAATTAAAAAAAATATTTAAAAATAAAAAAAAATTATTTTATGGTCTTCAATGTTATTAATGTTTCATTTATGGTCTATTTGAAATCCAATAATTAATAATTAAAACCTTTTAATGTTGAAGAAGTTGTTACATTTGTTAAAATTTAAATAGGTTAACTAAGGGTTAATTAAAATCGTAATGTAAAAAAACTACCAAAAATGGTCTAAAATCTATTGGTTTATGATATTAAAACCCATCATCATTTTATATTCCAATCCATGACATTTTTTGTGGTATTTTAATTTGTATTATATTTATTATAAATTAATTATATTAGAAATTTCAAAAGGGCTTGTCTCCTCAATTAGAAAAAGAATCCTAATCCCTGATATCATTTCATCAATTTGACCATTATATCCAAAACAAACCCTTAGATTTTATCTTATAAGATTCCATATAACCATCCTACATGATATGGTTTTATAAAAAGTCCTATCCTAGTGTACATAAAAAATATCCAAAGGAGGTTCTCTAAAGAATAGATAATCGACTTTACCGACTCCTTGAAGATTTTTTATTCTCCTACATCCTCTTTATGTGTTTTTTAAATTATAAGGTTATAACTCTATTATAATTTATATATTTATATTTTAATATTAATATGGTACAACAATATTCCACCTTGTATCTATCTTAAAAAACAATATCAATATGCGTGCGTATGTACGACCTATCATCTGCATACAGTTGTGTAAAGTTTTGTCACTAATTTATTTGGTTAGGTATAATGACTTCTATAATGAAAATAAATAAAAAATATTACAAGATATTTATGATGGATAATAAATATACCATCAAATTCTTTACAATTTTACCATTAGAGGAACAATATCGTCGCTCGTTCGTACGTAATACCGACATTCTCCATGATGCTATGTGATTCATTATCCATTTTAATCATTAAAGAATTATTATAAAAATGTATGTAATGAGTAAATATAATATATATAATCTTTATATAATTTTTTATATTAAATAAATATATCTTATTCATAATAGAAATATGTATATTAAAAAACATGTATAAGTAAATGAAGTAATTAACACCTAAAATAAGGGTAAAAACAAAATATTTTTTACAAAATGGCGATAAGATAATATAAGAGTATTATATATGATATCATAAATACTGATATGGGTTTGATTTAAATTTTTAAAAAATTAAACCATTATAGAGGTGTTTAAATCATGTCCAAATAAATGAAAGTACAAGGTAAGTGTTATTTGACAAAGTCATTATTATTTAGGATTTTTTATATGTATGTGTATTCTAGAAAACATTTATCTTCCACATCCAGGATTCTCATAAATGGTTTCAAAAATATTTTGACTATTATCCTATGAATGTTAAATTTACTTTTATCCATGTTTTTCTTTTTATAAAATGGTTATAATGGAATCTTTTTTCATCTTCCAAATGATATACATTGTGACTTTTTCAAAGAAGGCTAGGATTTTATCTAATGTGGACATAGTGGATTTATCTGCCGTCATGAATCATTAATCCTTTTATGATTACTCTAAAGGTTTACATATTTATTTTTAGTGAAGTTTTTTCTTTTATAACTTCTCAAATTTTAAAATAAATGATTTCAATATAATAATCAAGTATTTATCTCAAGAATGTTTAGTTGATTTTATTAGAATTTTTTCATCTATGTAAACATTTTTTGTTGGATTATATAATTTATTGAGGATTATAACTTTTTATACCATCTAAAATATTTTATTTAGGTTATTATTACCATTAATTCTATGGATGAAATATTGTTTACCATTCATTGATTATGGTTAATTTATTCACATTCCATATGCTAATTTTTTAATAGGAATGTTTATGTGTTTTATGTTTCATTTTTTTCAGATGAAGAATGTATTGGAATAGTATGTGATTTTTGGGGCCTAATATAGCTCCTCTATTCATTGGTGGGCCTCATGAGATAATCTAGTTTGGGTATTGGATGATTTCGTACCCATTTATGAATGATGTCTTGGTCGAAAACATGATATTATGTTTATGATTTTTGGAATTACACATTCCATCTTTATGAGATTAGTTATTGATATTTTATGTGATTATTTGACATGTATAATATACATGGTTTTTTTCTAGCTCACGTGTTTATCTTATATTATGTTAATTAATCTTTACATATTATGCTCATGATCATGTTTAAATGGATTGTGTTTTATCTATTCACCATGACTTGATGCCTATCCTGATTTATGATAGATTCTACTATACACTTACCATTGTTGAGTATCTATGATCACCCAAATATGATGTTTTATTTTTCCACAGATTCCATGTTTTGTATTATGACTGATATATATGAATAATTATTGAAAAAAATGGTTTTTTTAAAAGAGACATTTTGTAGTATTTTATATTTTATAATGTAATGTATGTTTCATGTATATAATAAGGTTTCCAAAATTTCTAAACAAACAAGTCCATTAGATTTCAAATATTATATATATTCCAACATAAAAATATAAGGAACCAGTTCTAGGATATTAGGGTCAGGTTCATTATAAATAATTTTCTATTAATGTATACGAATGATTTATATTTAAAATTTTCTTGTGTATTCAAAATATTGATCTTTTATATTTATAATGTATTTATATTTTTATACAATCAGTGGTATCTTAGTTAAAAATATTAACATATATATTTTTTAATTATCATTGGATATATACACTATGAGTCACTAAATAAAAACCTAAAAAATGTTGTTAAATTTCCATTAATTTTTTCAGGGTGGAAATAAAAAACACTCGACAATGAATAAAATTAAAAAAATTATCATATATATTATTTTTGTAAGTTTTAATCGTTGTAATGTTGACCCCCACAAATTCCTTTTTATGTGGATTGAAAACCACCATATAATAAATATGGGAAAATATTTCTCGGAGCCACAAAAAATTTCAAAATTACCCCCAGAAATTACATAACGTCTGAGGAAAGAATGTTTTTTTTAATAACAACCAACTATTAAAAGGAGGTGATTAAAACTGATTTTTTAAAAAACATACATTTATAAGTATTTTTTTCATTTAGTGAAACCCTTTAATTAGGTAATAACTCACTTATGTTATACCCATAGACCCATACACTAGGGATACACACTGATCTAACTCTTAACAAGGGTGACCCTTTTACCAAGTCCTTTATTGGGGCGACTCATTTACCAAATTATTAATTATAGAGACAAAAAAATTAGGAATTAACATGGGATAATTCTATCTTATAACTCGTACTAGGGAACAAATTATTCCTTCTAACTTCATATTATTGTATGTCTCCTACCAGGTCCCTTACCTAGTCAAACATTTAACAATCCCTTCTATAAAACAACTAAATTACCATGATTTGAGAATATATAGTAATATAAACCCCTTTAATCACGAACTCCCTTGTTAAAAGACTCATCATAAGATATCATCCCAAACCAATAAGGCACCTTAGTTAGTAACAATAATGTACACCCATGATATTGTGGTTTTTTATCCAAAGGATATACGAGGGGCCTCCCTCAACTCAGGACACCGATCAGGGTTGTTGAGATTTCAGGTTGGTCAACCTGATTCAAATCAATGATTCCTGTAAAAATGGGAATCCATGTTCAGTGTACTACCCAATATTGTTTTTGATGATTATTTCATCCCCATTAATAATAAATTATGACACCAGGAGAGATAAAGGGAATGTGTAAGCATTATTTCTAGTTGTGAATGAGCACAGTATGAGTTATAAAAGTGAAACCCAAAATTCAATTACCATGGGTTTATATTCCTTATGAGTCAAATCATCCTTCAACTCCTCATTAACAACAGATATGATAATGATTTCTACACATGTGTGTCTCATACTAGGTAAAATCCCCAAAATATCATAAAAATAATGTCACCATTCCCAATCCCCTTCAATTTTACATTGACTCACCATTCATGAAACATATGACCGATTTATATAACAAAAAAAATTACAATATCCAAATATCATGACATAAAACTACATGGAAAATTCCTAGTCATATGAAATGAAAATACATTTAAACTTCCAACACCCATTATTTGAAACTATACAACAACATCCATAACACATGATGTTAAATATCATGAAATAGTCTATTCACACAACCTTATATTGTAAAACATGAACTTCAGGGACATTGAATAATGTTAATTAGGATATGTAGGATTCATCATTGAGGTTCCATGTTTACATCAAAATTCATATTTTTACTGGTTTATCTTCTTTATGAAACCCAACACCTAGAACCATATGTTCAATAGGGCCATATTACTGATGAAACCATATTTATTATTCCATATTCCACATGAAATCATCCATTTCCATCCTCTCTGGGATATAATCCCCATTATATAATACATCCCTATATTTCGGTTATACTCTATGATTTCTTATTCTATATGGTGGGTTATATTCCCATATACCAAAAAACCCAAATTCTCACAAGTCAATATTACAATAAATATCCTTTCTGAAGGTATATATTACTTATTAGTCTCTTCTTCTCTATTTCATATTACACGTGGAAGTAATATTTTTGGGTAAATATTCCATATAAAATCATCTACACCTTTACTTGCTACTCTATACACCCTTTGATCCTTGATGTATCTTACATGGGTCTATATTCCTAATGAGGCCACCATCAAACTCAGTGGGTTAAACTCAAATGGAAAAAATAATCAAATTTCTCATATGGAAATATTACATGTGAGATTCCCCATCCTCAATAGGATATATTCCATATGAGGTCAATAATAATGTAATGTTGATGTATAAGTCACAAATAAACCATTATTGGAAAGAATTCAACAAATAATACACCACATGTTACATTAAATTTCATTGTATCCATCATGGATACAAGACAATAAAATAAACCATGATAGTCCTTATTACAAGAAATTAAAAATTATAATGAGTCCTATTAAGTGGAACCAAACTTTGTATGTTCTGATTCCCATTATGAGGATAGGTGGTACCCCCTTATCAAGGGTCTCATCCCGACATTACAATACCTACTACTTCCTTTCATGAAGATAAATCCTAGAGTACCCATCTGTGTGGCTTTAAACTATTTTATAATAAGATAATAATATACATATAGAGAACATTTGATACATATAGATGTTAACATGAATGTATAATTGGAATCCAAACATTATCATGATGGTAAATATTCCCTTAAAAGGATTTAGGAAGGATTCATGACCATATAATAAATCTATATAATAGTAAAATAGTATGTAATAGTTCCCCTAATCTTATAGATGAGAAATTCCTCCCATCACCTTTACCAATTCACATTCAATGGTGTCATTAGAAATTTCCCATTGACCACATGACTTTGCAAAGAAGGTCTATAATGACTCAAATAATAATGCAAGAGTAAACAATGGGGTTTCCATTGAAAACTAAATAGTGAAATTGATGTGAGTAATTGACCATGAAATTGTATTGATCAAGAATAATTTAACATATGATAATATACTATCAAGGTTTTTTGGTTCTTAGTCCCTTAAAGACATCCAAATCTCTCCAAAACACACTTTTATAAAAAATGGGTCCATAAAAGTACCAATAAAATTCCATAACAATTTTAAATGTTTAAATCCTACTAACTAGGAGGTTTATATCGCTAATTCAATGCCACCATCTCTAGGTGAAAAATAAGATAATCTAGGAGTTCCATCTTAATGGAAATATCCCAACATCATTGAAATACTTTGAGATAGTCTAGGATTTTAATCCCCATGAACTATTATATTAATGATCAGATGTAGAGAAGCATGTATCTCCTAAACAACCATAAACTACAATAGAATCATGTTTCATGTGTGATACAATGTATAACTCACTCGTATGATGGATCTTGAAGAGGAGGAAAATAATTTCATTTTTAGGGACTAGAAGCTTCATATGAGGGCTCTTATAGAACACCAGTGTTTCCAATGTTGTGTTGCCTCCACTAATAATGAATGATAATTATATGACAACTAGGATATATCATATCTATTCACATGGGAGTGGGAGCTCTAGAGAAGGTCCCTCTATGGGATACATTCCATTTATATTTGGGAGAACACCCACATTTCCATTCCCATTAAATGGGATAGTCAGTATATTCTAACATCCATAAAAGAGTAGAACATTATTCCATATCATGATTAACATGACTACTTGAATTTTCATGAATCATTAGATGATGAAACCTGGTATATTCTATTGAGACACAAATTGAGATCTAATACTCTTGCTTCTAACCATAAATATAATTAGCACATCCTAACGACAATCAGAGTAACATAGTGTGATAATATCCACACTCAAATTGAAGATATTAATTATATATATATTTTCATATGGAATAATATTATGAAAAAAATTTCTTGGAAATAGATATCCTGACTTATATCCCCAACCACATTTCCCAGGCATCCAATGTATCCTTGATGTAATAGAGAAGGATTATCAATATATTCAATTTACCACAAAGGGGATGATCTATATTCCTTATCTCAACAACATTGAATAATATTTTCAAATAATTTCATTGGATACTTAGTATAAGGATAGTATTTTTATTTTCATTTATTTGTATTTTCAATATATTCCGGTGAGAGTAGAAAACCTAGACGGGGTAATATATTTTTTCTAGAAATATTCCACTAGTTCGCACTAAAATTCAATATAGGGAATGATTATATACCTACCAAAATTGCATGTTTTTTTGGAAAATTGTAAAAGTTTATAGGGAGTATGACCATATCCGTTATATATATATATGAAATTATAAACATGTTCCTAAAATGATATTGGTTCAACATCATAAATCTACACATGTTCACAATGATAATTTTAAAATTTGGGTGACACCATTTAAGTAAGAATATCCTAATCCTGGCCTCACCTAGGAGACATGTAAACAAATTTTGATAGTAACTAAATAAAAAATTATATATTACATCTCCTTTCTTATAAACAATTGAAAGGGATGTATGAATTTTCCAACAATCATCCAAGGGAGTCATTAGCATATCACAACTAGGATTCTCTATAACCATACTCTTGAATCCTGTGATGAAAAAATATTCTTCAAAGACTATCTTTGATAAAAATTGATGATAAAATAAATAAACCATACATACTTTATTTTATAGATAACAATTACTTAGTATTTTTCATTAAAAATTCCTTTTGGTTGAGATATTTATTAGGATTGAAAAAGTCCGTATCAAATAAAACCAATATCTTTAAAAACTAGAAATTATTGCCAATAAACCAATGATTCATTGTTTTATAATATGTATTAAAATTCTACCATAAAATTAACTGCATATGATATCCTTATATACATATTATACGTAATTATATTCATCATAACAAGGAGAAATGGAAACAAAAAAATGGTTGTCCTCCAATAATCATTAAGGGTCAATATAGGTGATAAAAATGAAATATTATATGTTATCATAAGATAAAAATGTGTGTGAGAGAATATAATAAAGGTATATGGAAAAATTACAAGGATACCAAACCTAATGAAACATAAATCATAATCCAGGAATCATAAAAAAGGATTTTTGAATATTAAAGTTGATATTATAGGACTATGTACTTATTATATCATCAACAAAATATAAAACATGAAATCCTAAGCACATGTAACGTCTCAATACCAAAAAAATATAATATAGTTCATTAATAACACTGCATATATAACATACTTGGTTTATCATGAGATATAAACAACACACAATGAACTTGAGGGATTTATAATTTCAGACCCACCAATGAAATCGTTATATGAACATGCATAAGCATGCCATGAATGGAAAACAAACATAAATCAATCAATAATTTTAACATGATAATTTTTTAAATTTAATCAAGTATCCATTAAAATTATGAAACTATATAGGTAATCATCTTCCATAATTTCATGATTTTATTGGAATTCTATTTATGAATGTGGTGATTTACTCATTCTCAAAGTACATTTCATTAGTTGTGAAATTGTTAGTTTCAGGTAATGTTGAAGGTCCTTATTTTTTTCATATGACCTGATTGTAAACCATAAAACTATATTATATTAATTTTTTCTTGATTTTTATTATTTAAGGGTATTTATTTCAATTCAAAAAATTATGATAATGGATTATAATTTCATTACATCATATAATAATGTGTATATGATTTAGTCAATAATTTCCCCAATAAATTAACTTATGAGTATCTAAGTGTAAATACATTAATAATAACAATGGAATAGAGGTTATTCATAGGGGAAATTCATTGTAAGAAAGGTTATTTATTTTCATTATTTTTGATTAGGGATGAAAATGTCAATTCTGGATCCATTATATTATAATGATTTTTTTTCTATCGTGGTTACAAAATGTAAGAACATAGATAATGAATCAATGACTTATTTGATATATTATAAATTATATTGAAATATTAAATTCAAGGAAATGTGTAATTTAAAATAGGAAGATGTATTAATATATAAATAGATTGAAATTATTTAGGGTAGTGAGTGAAATTGAATGAGTTTTCATAAAAAATTGCATAGTTTCTTATAGCTACGATATAAAAGAAAAAATTTAACCTCTGTGTGATGATTTAAATACATAAAAATTCTGTTAAAAATAAATTGATTTTTTAAAAAATAATATAATTAATTTCTTTATAAATGAATATTAATGATAATGGAGAATAAAATTGAGGTGAAATCTTGAAAAGTATTTTAGTGAATTTGTTATGTCTTTTTAAAAAATGGAATGCACCATTATTGAAATATATTTGGAGAATCAATCATATACCCATTTAAAATGTTATTTTGTCAATAATGTTTACAAATAATATATCATTGAAAATAATAATATATATAAATTCAGAAACATATAGTGGAAGATAGTAATGATATTACATTTAAATCATTATTTTGTTAGACTTTAAGAAACAATAAGATAGGAACCATAATAAAAAGGATATTAAAAATAGAGGAAATATAATAAATAATAAAGTAAATGATATAATCAACTTAGTTGTATGGAATTGGGATGTGGGGGAGATAAATAAATATAGAGAATGTTGAACTTTCAATGAAAAAGTGTGGGAAAAGGGGAATTTCAAAAAATGTAGTGTGCAGACTATAAATTCTTAAGGGATGGAAATAAACAATAAAGTAACCAAAAATAAATGTATTATATAATTTAATTTATTTTAATATTTTTTATTTGATCCATGGGAGGAAAAATGATGTAGAAGAATAAAGCTTTAATGAAATCAAATTTTGGAATGAAACCCCCTAGATAATGTCCTAACTTTTTTGGTGTGTGTGTCTAAAAAACAAGATATTTAAATTATGTACATTAAATATTATGTTATGAAATTCATGTATATTTGATTTTTTAATGTCAAATTATTATCATTTTTATATCATTTATTATTTTATTTATTCACTCATCGGCCACTTAGTGTATTTTAGTCCTTTTTCTTAAAACTATGTTGGTAATTGATCTATGGTCAAAGGATATATAAAATAGTTTCATAGTCTCTATTATTAAAGAGATATATATCATTTACCATAATAATGGTATAAATATTTTTACGTTAAATAAATTTTACATAAAATATTATAATTATGGATGATGTAATAGTATGCTCATTTTTTATGTTGTTAAAATTAAAATGATTATTTATTGTTAATATATTTAATATAACGCCAAATTTTCTTTCAATGATTTAAATAAAACTCTAAATATATTATTTAATCAATAAATAAATTGTTAGAGACGTCTATATATGTATGTGATGAAAAATTAAATATATTATCTAGAGAGTCGGTGAACTGAACAAAATATGAGAAGAGATATTTTTCCATAGAAGATTTTATAGGAAGCTATAAAATAAGTGTTCCATTAATATTTATGTTGGTAATTTTTTTTAATTCCATAAAATCAATGTATATTATTAAAAAATTTATACTACGACGATTCAAAAGTTAAATTTATTAATTTAATTTAAATTATAAATGTGATAAAAAGTGACACCAATATAAGATAAAATAACAAAATAAATAAAATTTTACGAAAACACAATTTTTTATACATAAAATTACATATTTAGTCCATAGATTAGTTATATCCATGATACCAATGATAATTTTGTTATATATTTTTATCAAAGGAGGTTTATTTTATTTTTATACTAAGTTAACACTGAATGGAATCTTGAAATTACAATGTTAATGGAAATTTACCAAACATATTTTTTATTACAATGAAATATAACATAGGTTATAAATTTTCTATCATGTTGTTTTAAATTCTATATACTATCTTTAAAAATTTTATCATATTCTTTAAATACATATTTGTTTTAGAAAAATATTTGATTTATTATGTCATGATTATATCATGATGATTTCATAGAATTTTTAGTATTTGTAATAAATATAGTATTTGTTTTCACCCAAAAAAAAAAGTTTAGAAAAATCCAAAATGTACATCCTAAGAAAAGTTTTTCATTATCAATTCAAAAATGAATTAATTTTTATAATCATATATCTCTAAATTTTGTTAATTTAAAAATTAAATAAGAAAATAATAAAATAATAGGAAAATGGTATTTTAAATTGTAAGTGTTCTTAATATTATTTCTTGTTAGTTACCTATTGAAAAATTGCTGATCCATTTTTTTAACAATGAAAATTTTAAATTCAATAATACTTTAAAATTAATAAATTTATTAAATATACTAAATAAAATAATAAAAGTTCATAGAAAAATATGCTATTAAAAATTAAATTATTATAATAACTTCACATTGAATCCAATTATTTATCTTCTAAACCTTAAATTTTTTAATTCATTAGTATTATAATAAAATTAAATTATTCAAAATGTTAATAATAATATTTTATTTAAATAAATAATTTTAATTGTCATCTTATTTGAGTCATGATTTATGTTTTATTAATAAAATTTCACATTTTATTCTCATGGTGTATTAATTATTCTTTACATTTTGAATTATATAATGGTTCTTTCCTGTGATTTGTTCTATATTACACACATGATTAAAAATAGAATTTATTTAAAGGAAAAACATAATAAAAAGCATAAAATTAAACTACACAACCTTATATAAATTTTTTCCTAATAATTTTAAGTCTCAAATTAATAATACCACAAAGGAAAAATATAAACTTTTGATATAATAGACATAATATAAAATATAAGTGTCATGAATATCTTAGCATAATAGTTTCTTGGTTTTATTCATTTTCATTTTCATATTAGGTTCTGTATTCAAACTAATTTTACATTACACCATCATATTATACAACAATATAATAATATGTTTATTTAAATAAATCATAATTTTTTTTAAATATAATTCTCATCAACCAAACCATATACCATTAGTGTTTCTAAATACATGGGTAATTAGGTTCTCTTCTAGTAAACTGAGTGATGATCATGTTAA
This sequence comes from Viscum album, assembly GCA_963277665.1. Taxonomy (NCBI): domain Eukaryota; kingdom Viridiplantae; phylum Streptophyta; class Magnoliopsida; order Santalales; family Viscaceae; genus Viscum; species Viscum album. Next base: position 1,314,982,042 of record OY728119.1, on the reverse strand, counting down.
TAGCAAATCATTTTTTCTCTGTTATTACCCATAGGTGCATCTGATATGGAAAATACATCAACTTTCATTATATAGAAAGGTTTTTTATATCTTGTAAATCACAAACACATTACCTAATACATTTTGTAATGTATAAGAATAATTTGAACTATCCCTCTAGTTTTCTTTAATGTTTTGACATCCAAATATCAGAAAATAAATAACCCAAAACCACCATAAAATATTTAATGTATTCTAAATCCAAAAATATTGAAATTTTATGTTACTAAATTTCTCTTTAACCTTTATCCATACAAAAAATTAATCATAAAACAATAAAAATATACCTTAATTATATATACACATATAATATATTAATCCTGTACACAAAATAAACTATATTTTCTTAAAATGAAATTACATTTTAATCCCTAAGGTTATCTTATATTATATTATGAAAATTTATTAAAACTCTATCGAAATTGTCCATAATTAAATCAACAAAAAATTAGACACTAATCCTAAGAATTATATATACATTAATAATGTATTTTTCTTAAAAAAAATTGAATGTCTCAAAAAATAATAGCAATCACCTTAAAAGGGGTATCAATACCATTAGACTTCTGATCAACCATATAATTAATAACTCAATACAGTATAAAAAGAAAATAAATTTACATAATTTAAAAAAACTAAATTATTAAATTTTATAATCCTTTCTATGATACAAAATTGGATTCCTCAGACCCACACTCTTTCATAACTTATGTTAGTGTTTTTTCATAGAAACACAAATAGGCCACTTTTTAAAAAAATTATAAGGGAAAAATTATTTTATAAATAATATTTCTTGATAATTTAACCTTTTAAAATAAGGATAATTATATTTCAAGAAACTTGAAATTGATGATGGTAAAAATATTACCCAATAATCTTTGTTGGGGTTGGCATTATGAAATATTATGTATAGAACAATAATAACATGGATAACACTAAACAATGTAGTGATATCGAAGAATAAATAGAAATTCATTAGAAACTTCATAATTATGAAAGATATAGTGAGATAAATAGAGAGTGATATATGCTATTTCATTAAGAATGAATAAGTGTGGGAGACATACATTTAAAAGAAATGTAGTGTGTGAACTATAAATCCATTTGGGGAAGAGAAACAAATTCCTTACAAATGAATATAATATTGTAATTTATTCATTTAAAGATCTTGTATCTGAGAAATAGGGTAGAAGATAGGATGTATATGAACAAATCTTTAAAACAATAGTCATTGTATGCAATCACTTAACTTAAGTCACAAACCTCTTTTTTGTGCATTTGACCTCCTAAAATAAACAAATTTATCAATATAAATACATTATTAATAACCTATTATATATATGTATATAATTTTTTAATGTTAATTTATAATCATATGTGATTTATTTATTGTATAATGATTTTTCCGAACAACTATTTGGGTTGTACGATCAATTTCATGAAAACCACTTTGTTACATTTACTGGGGTTGAAGGGTGAAATGGCTGTTTTCAAAGTATTTTTCCACATAATTTATTATATTATATTGTCTTTTAATATCAAAAATATTATATTTTTAATTAATATTTATTACATTTGGTCATTTTGAACCTAGTTAATAAAACAAATAGTTTTTGTCTAAATAGACGTTTTATTGATGATTTTTCCATTGTTTATAATTTAGAAATAAAATTCTATATTTGGTTTTTACATTAATTTGATTATTTAAAATATAAATTTTAATTATTCTGTTTATTTAATTATTCAATTACTTTTTTTATAAAATAATTATATTAGTTATTGTTTTATATGATTAATTCATCTCTTAAAAAAATTTCTCTTTGTTTTTTGAAACATTAAATAAATAAATTAATTTTAAAAATTTAATCTTGTTTTTTAATAGTTTTATAAATCATTTTATTTAAAATGAATTTAGTTTATTTATTTATTTAATATTTTAATTAATTAAAAAAGTTGTTAATTTAATCAAATTCCATTTTAATAATTTTCATTGTTTTAAATTAATTTTTCTATAATAATTTTAATCTTATTTTGTTCAATCCATAGAATATTTTTAATTAAGATTAATTTTTAGTAACTATTTAAATCAAAATTTTAGTTTTTATTTCCATTTTAATTTTACCTATTTTTTTAAATATTGAGTCTAATGTATAAGCAATAATTAGTTATACTTGTTTTTTAATATTTTTTGTTTCTGTGATTTTTTATAGATAAGACACTCACCATCAGAGTCACACTTACTATTGGTAACCTATTAGTGGTGAGTCTCATGTAACTGTTGTAATTTTTTAAATTCCAGCCCCTATCCCGCCCATTTCCATATTTTTCACCGACTACTAGGGGACCCAATGGTGAGTCCCAACTCACCTTTGAAACTCCACCAATGGTGACTATAACAAGTTACCATTGGTCTTCTCTCCATTCGCTTTTTAGTAGGGACTATAGAGTGAGAACTGATTTTTCATTTTACTCACTATCACATATGTCTCATTATTGATCCTTCATCTATTAGTGACTCATGAGTCACATGTAGCCCATTCCTCATTCTCCTACCACTGATTCCATAATCCACCGACAACGCCTCTTTCCGCTCCACTTCAACCATTTCTTCGACCACTATGTACCACAACAACAAAAAATTATTTAAAAGAATCAAATTCACATGATAGCAGAAAAACAAAAATATGAAAATAGCATATCAACAAACATCATTGATTATTGATAAAAATCAATAAAAATTAAAATGAAAAAGTAAATGTTTCAAACCATATCTAGAACCCCCCCTTGAAACTGAAATCCACCACCGGATCGAATGTCTCCACCCATGCCTCATGCCACCCACTATTGGATCTAAGCTTGTTGGCCACCTTCAGAACCAAACTCAAGACACCCTTCATTCCATCGTACCACCGCCATACCAGGATTATTCTGGAGAACACAACAAGCCATTGTATTCAACCTGATGTGCACCCCCTCTTTTCAAATTCTGTAGAGTCACAGGTCATTAGAGGTCGGATGACACTCCCCCTCACTATTTCTAGAGCTAACCATTTTTCTCATCCTCCATATGTGTTCTTCCCCCTATCCATCTATTTTCCCGAGCACCCACCCCCACCACATTCATAAATATTATTTTTATATATTATATATTATAAAATATATAATAAAATATATAAAATATATAATAATGATAATATGAATAACATATTTAACAATTTATATAACTAGTAAAATATAGTTATTATAATAGTATAAGTAATTTTAATTGATTTAGTATATAAAATATACACACACACATATATATATTAATACATATTTTGATGAAGATATTATATTATAATTAAATTATGAAAATTATATATATTTAATAAAAACTAAAAAAATTAAAATATTATAGTAAATGTATTTATATTTATATATTATTATATTGTTTTTAATAATAATTTAGGCACAGGTAATATTTGTTTATAAATATTCTGATATTTATACAGATATTGATAATAATCTATTTAATAATAATTACGTTTTAATGAAGAATTTAAATAATTTATATTGGATCATGGTAGGGGGTCGTGGGATCTTCACAAGATAGTAATTTTGGGGTAGTTGTTGGAGGATGGATACTATCACATGGATGTTTGGTGAAGGATGGCGATGAGTACATTAAGGAGGGTCATGTGGAATGTCACTACATATTGTTTGATTGTGTTTTTACAGTTTCAATTCTCTAACTAATATGATTCACTTCTCTGTTATTTTTTTTGGGGATATGACACCTCCATCACAACACCCCCTGGGACAGTGGATCATCTTCATCATAAATAAAGGAATTAGTTCCACTATGATTTCTTCTTCTTCTTTTGCTCAGTTAAATTATTTTTAGTTGTGTTTTATGATTATTATCATCTTCATGTTCAATGATTTGAATTGGGTTTTTGTTTTAATTGTGATTTTTTTCATCATTTTGTGATATTGTATATCAAGAAATAATGATCTAATTCTCAACACTATATCCCAAAAATAAAACCGAATATCAACATAGTCATCTGATGTTCAATTTTATCAGTATCTTCTTATTCTCTTTCTCATATATCATCATGGAATTATGGTGAGTGATAGTGAACCCTTTTATAGAATATGTCTGCTACTTTCATGCCTTATTTATTCTCCCGTTCCTTTCTCAATTTCTCAGACTATGATAGAGAGTTGGGTTAGGTGATATAATTAACTAAAATTGAAAAAGTTTATAATAAAACATCCCCATAGAACAAAATTTTTGGGAATTAATCTATTGGAGGGTACATTAGTGGTAGGACTATAAATGAGATGAAACAAATATTTAACACTTTGGAAAAGAACTCACTACATAATTTTTCTATGTGAAGAACCATATTGAGAAAGGAAACCACCCTATCCAAAAAAGATGATTCCTAAGATATTGACGATTTTCAAGGAGAACACTCACACTAATATTATGGAGAAAATTAACCACTAGGAAACGTAATGTCACTACCAAATCAGGCTATGAAAATTTTTACATTCCATTTAGTGCTTTTAAAAATGAAAACATTGCTAGGTATGGACCTAGGATGAAGACTAAAGATGATCCAGTTTCAAACACATATATTCATGGGTTTAAGAAAAAAAACCACTCAAACAAGGATTAATGAGTCCATCAATTGTTTTCCCCTCCTAGTTTCCAGTATCCACATAGGTAGCACTTACAACCCCAACCTCAACCCAAAAATGAATTATATAATTTAAAAGATGTGGTGGGGGTATGTTTCAATAGTTTATTGGAATATTGGATGAAAAGAAGAAAAAAGTACTTTTATAAATTTCCAATGGAATAATTAATCAATAACCTGTAAATTCAAATGGGACAGTGGGCTATGGATTTTCGAAATATAGATAAAGGAAATATTTCCAATAAAACTGATTCCAACCCCAGAGAAAATTAAATGGTTTTGACCACCACAAGTGGTCTATAGTAACAAAAATAACCTAATAACATGTCCCAAACTACTGAAAATGAAAAAGTATATGAATATAAAAGCATGAATCTAAAAAATGATGAAATTGAAAAATTGTATATCATCACTGAAAACCCTATTTTTACTACTGTTCTAAATAAAAACACAAATAAAATGTCTTGAAAATTAATGTAACTAAATACAAGAAGATTCATAAAGATGAAGTTATTGGGATTCCACCAATAATGAGTAATATTTACCTTGTAATCCCTTTTCCTCAAGGAATATTAATACGAAACCATGATTCCAATTTGAAAAATTTCTCAAAGTGGTTAAAAATATGAAAATTGATATTCCTTTCCTAGATGCCTTGATTCATATCCCATCTTACTTAAAAACACATAACAAAATTTTATTAAAAAATTTTCCCTAGAAGAGTTTTCCACTTAAATTATAATTGAGGAGTGTAGTGATGAATATGATACCTCCTAATCTTTACGACCTATTTAACATTTTTATTATTTGTACCTTTAGAGATATTGGTGTTATGTTTAACTATTTTTGTGATTTGATAGATAGAATAAAATTTATCCTTCCATATATATTTTAACATATGAAATTTAGAGTCCCTAACATGCCACTATTGTACTATATCTTATTGAATGACCAATCACTAATCCAATGGATAGGGTAGGTAACTTCATAGTTGGAGTAATTAGACTATTTTTATGGACCTACATTCCAATTCTCAATATAGAGTGTGACCTAGAGGTACCTATCATCATTGGTAGTCCCTTCCTCACCAAAGGGGGATATGTCATTGATTCCTCAAAGTGTATATTAATTTTAAACCTGGGTGAAAAAATAATAATTCAATCTATTCATGAAAAATAAATAACTCACCCACTAAATATTTCCCAAAGATGAGTTTTTATAATATAAAGGTTCAATTTAGGAGAAGGAAGATTATTTTTTGGGTATATTTTAATATATAAATATTGTTCGCGATATCTCAACTATAACATGAATTTATATTAACTCATTTAAGTAGAAGGTCCATGTTGATGATTTTTATAGGTAGTTTCTAGAACATCTAGATAATTATTATTTGTAACATATTCTATCCCAAAATAAGTTTCTTGATGTGATGGATTTTTTTCTAGAAGTAACATTGTTGAGGAGGAATACATCATGTACTACCTTCTAAAAGAGGTTATAAGATTACCTCGGTCAACCAAGGATAATGTGTCTTCCCTTAGGTAATGAACCACCAATTATATAGCTCAAACCCATCCAGTCTCTTTTAATTATTCATTTTAAGAGAATGGTACACACTTCCTGGGACAATATGATTAATGATGGAGGAAAGTCAACATGATATCCAACTGAGTGTTTTATGAAAATTAAAATTTGACCTTGGTCAGAAAATTAATGACACAAAGGGGATAATTCCATTACTATGCATTCATAAAATCTATATGGAACCTAATTTAAAACAAATAGTATAATCCCAATAGTTACTTTATTACAACATTAATGATGTGGTGAGAGAAATTGTTATCAAACTACATGATACTGTGATCATTTTGCCCATTTATGACAGTCCTTGGGTATGCCGTGTATAGTTTTTCCCCAAAAAGAGTTGAGTAAAAGTGGATACATATAACAAAAAATGAGAAAATAAAACAAGAGATATGAATAATTTGAGGGTTTATACACATTAATGAAAATTGAATACAGCCGCAAGGAATAACCATTTTCCCATTCCATTTTTCAAAAAATGCTGGAGGGTTTATAATGAAATGAATTTATATATTTTCATGATGGTTACTCTGGTAAAAACTATATTTTCATTTCACATTGGAATCTATAGAAAACCACATTTATTTATGTATTTGGGACATTCTTTTATTGAAGGATTTCCTTTGACTTGTGTGGTGCTCTGGCAACATTTTAGAGACACGTGATGGCTATAGTCTAAAATATTATTGAATGAACAATTGTTTTTTTCATTTATAATTTTTCAATTATAGCGATAAATTTTGAAAACTATTTATAAAAACATGAAACTGTGTTCAGGAGATTCCAAGAGACAAATCTACTCCTGAATTAGGAAAAGTCCAAATTCATTGCTAATGTGGGAATTTATTAGGTCAAAAATATTATATGAAGGTGAAAGAGGTTGAAAATGAGTAGAGTGTGGATATAAAAATTTTTATCCAACCATAAAATGTCAATGGGATAAGAATTTCCTAGGTGGATGTAGGGATTTAGAAGAGAATAATTCAGAATTTTTCTAATATAACTTTACAATGATAGTATGTTATTTGATGAAACTTAGGGAAAATCTTCCACCATATAAAATTAATTGGATAATAAGACATTTTCTGTTGATAAAACAAGACAATACTTCATTGGGTCCAAAGTTATCATTTTCACTGACCACACAACCCTCAAGTACATCCCGGCTATGAATGATTCAAATCCTAGGCTCATGAGGTAGGCAATTAAATTTCATGAATTTTTTTTGTTTATCAAAGATTTTAGTGGTATATAAAGGTTGGGGGATACAAATTTTCTAGGATACCCACCAACCAATGTGAGGAACCAATATTGTTAAAAATCACATTTCTTAATGAAAAGTTGTTTGTTGCTTTTGTTTAGAATTTTTCATGGTTTACGTACTTTTCCAATTTGATGGAAATTGACACCATTCCGAATAACCTCCCACAGATACAATGTAAGAGGTTAATATTTGAGATGAAATACTATTTATGGGGTGAAAATCTTTTTTTACGATATGTTTTGATAATATTTTGAGGAGAAGTGTTGTAGGGAAAAGTGATTCACATGTATGAGAGTTATCATTCATCACATTGGGGTGGCCAATATGGAGGAAAGAGGAATACATATATGGGTTTTTAAGAGTGTTTTTATGCTTCAAAATTATTCTAGGATACTAGGACTTTGTACATTGGTGGTGATATTTTTCAGATGTAAACAAGTGATGAAAGAAGGGAAGAGCTACATCAAAAGGAATTATAGGGGTTGTTATTTTTGAGTTATGAGAGGGGGGGGGGCTAGTTTTCATGGGACCACACCCATATAATTATTGGAATGATAAACTTATAATTTTTGTAGACTATGTGTCCAAATGGATTGTTGGGGTCACACTTGCCAATAATTATACTACTAGTGTGGTGAAATTTATCAAGAGAAACATTTTTTTCCATGTTTGGAGTGTCAAGAGTGTTCAATACATCAAATTAAACCCACATCAAGTATAACATGTTCATGAATTTGATGGTGAAATATATATTCTCTCATACTACATGTACCATGTATCACACACAATCTAGTGTACATATTGAAGTGTAATATAGGGAGATCAAATATATGTTGGATAAAATAGTTTCTAAATCCAAGAAATATTGATAATTAATGTTATATGAGGCTTCATGGGAATTTTTAAATTATTACAATACCCTCATAGGGATGTCACCAAACATTATGATTTATTTTAATACTAATCATCTAACTATGAAATTGAAAATAAGCCTCACAGGGTATTGAATGTGCTGAACATTGATTTCAATGTAGCTGGTGAGAGAAGGTTTATAGAGCTGAGTGATAAGGATGAAATCTTGAAATAATCTTATGAGAATGATAAAATCTACAACAATATAACAATAAATTTTCATGACACATTATTTTCAAATAGGAATTTTAATGTTTTTCAGAGGGATATACTGTTCAATTCAAGGTAGAACCTTTTTTCAGGTGTGATAAAGACCAAGTGGAAAAGACAATTAACCATTTCAAGTTTTCTAGTTAATTGAGTTGTGGTGTTTTTTGGGAAGAAAAATAAACCATTCATGGTAAATGGTTATAGGATCAAAAATTTCTTTAATGTAGGTCCAAATAGATTCTCTTCTATCACATTCATGAGAAATGATTCTATCTCAAGTCAAACTAAAGACTATATTCTTAGTAGTTCATAGGAAATAACCCATGGTTGATCTGTTATTTTATTTTTTTTATAAATAATTTCTTCAATAAAGGCAAATCATTATTCTACTTGATACTCTTGTTTACTATCTATCATGTTACATGGTGTCACATGGATTGCAACTTTTAGAGTGCTAGTGCTACCAAAAAATCAGTTTAGGGAAACCAAGGGAGCACCATAGTGCATCATCTAGATAGAATATCAATAACTTATTCAATGATTTAGTTGTTCATAATTTTAAATAATTCTCTCTTATGATTGTTTTATAAAATTATAGGAAATGGATAGGATCAATCTTATCACTTTTCTCAGTGCTATAGAAGGGGATCTATTGCATGAAAATAAATAGCAAATCCATCATTTCTAGTGATTTACTTTTCTATTTTTCTATTTTTATTATCATTCAAAATTTAATTTCCTACTATATATTTCTATGTGTGAAGGAATCCCCCTATTTTTTTATGTGTGATTTTTTTCATTCTTGGTTGTTAGCTTCTTAAACCAACTGAGTAGAAAATTTATTAAAATTGTATTGTGAAACCTGCTGAATTCATTTAATTAACCATCATTCAACTATTGATGTGTACATATTGCATGTAATGATACTTCTTGAACAGATAAAAACATCTTCTTTTTTTACAGTGGTTACTTGGTTTACTTTTGTATTTATGTTTTTATTTTCATCCTTTATTTGGGAAACCATTTTTTGAGCTTCCTTACAACCCCTTTAAACAAAGCAATCTCTATACACATTTTCCGATCAGTTTTCACCAAAATTTTCATTTCATATCCCATTTTTATAGTCAATAATTGGGAAATTAATGATTTTTATGGTTGGGGTATAAGGGTATTTGTTATCACATCTAATTACACAATCAATTTATTCAATAAATGGTCCAATATTTTAGGAAAATTATAAATTTATTTTTTAAAAATAAAAATTCGTTTACAACTAAGGGGTCATATAGATTTAAATTGCACATTAATTATGTTCATCCAAAAAAAATGAAAACATTATGATTATTAATTCATTTATTATATTTGAAATTATTAGGGATATATGACTTTTTAGTGAAATTGTTTTATATTTTTATGGATTTTTTTTACGAACTGGAGAAGGGAGTGAGATAGTATATATATTTGTTGAATTAGGGTAATTTTTTTTGGAAACTAGAAAAATTAACTCAATCATTGGGAAATCATCCTTTTTTACATCAAATTAGGTTGAAAATTAAAATGGTAATATTAGAATTCAATTAAAATTGGTGAAACATTGAAAAATGGGATCGCACAGAGAACATTTTATACTATAGGCATTGAGTGTGTGTTTTATCCGTCTGTACATATTTAATAAGTTACTTTTCATAGTTTATTACATAGTAATGGATGGAAGATATTAAAAATAATAATATACCTTGTAATCCAAAATGAGTTCATTAAGGTGAAGGAAATTTTGAACCTTGAAGACTAAAGAGATAATTGAATTGTTTAAAGATCATTTTAGTTGTATCAACAAGGTCAATAAAAATAATTTAAATTTTAAATTTCAAGAACCCCGGAGAAAGTTAAAATATATGGTTCCTTTTTTTGGTTTTAATTCCACCTGATTTAATAGGTCTCAACTCCATGAATTGGAACTCAAACTATGATTAATGTAGTGAGGTTTTTGAATTTATATAAGAGGATTTAAATATTTGATAGTGAATGATTCTATGTTTCCATTGATTTCAATGGGATTTTTATGTTTGAAAAAATTGTTTAGAATGCACCCATTAGAAACCCTACATTGTATTGGTCCTCTATTTTTAAACATCTAGAAAATATCATTTTGAACTGAGTTTGAAAAATCATTCCTTCAATTTTATGAATTCAATGAGCATGAATTATTCTGAGGACAAACTATATTTAAGTGTAGGGGAGTTTGATTTTGATTCATTTGAAAGTCCTTTGACACATTAGTTTTTATATTTTGTTTAAATTTAATATCAAAATAATATATTTTAATTAATAATCATTTCATATTTTACTTTTTGAATATAATTAATAATATTATTAGTTTTTGTGTAAATATGTTTTTTTCTTGGTGATTTTTTATTTTGTATAATTTTCAAATTAAATATTCTATTTGGTTATATATATATATATATATATTAAATTATAACTTTTCATTATTTTTTTCATTATTATTTCATATTTTTTTAAATAATTATTTCCCTTATTCTTTTATTTGAATAATTGATCTGTTAATATATAAACATTCATATTTGTTTCTGATATTTAAATAACTAAATTAACTAAAACAATTTAATTCGATTCTTTGTATATTTTAATATATGGTATCACTTAATTTTAATTTAATTCAGGTATTTATTTATTTTTTAATTCATTAAATATATATTTAATTTAAATAAATAATCTTTTAATATTCTTCATTGTTTTAAACAATTTTTTTACAATTATAATCTTATTCTATTCAATTCATTGATTATTTATTATTATGATTTTTTTTTATTTTTTTTATTTTTAATTTTAGAAGTATAATTTTTTATTTTTATTGTTATTATAGTTAATTTTTAAATATTTAGTTGAATGAATAAAATAAAGTTATATTTAAATGATTTTATTTTATTTATTTATTTTTATGATTTTTGTTTTAGTTGCAAACATACGAGTCACAATTACCATTGGAAATCTTCTAGTACTGAGTCCCAAGTTAGTATTTTTATTTTCTCAATACCATTCCAACTCCACCCCTTTACAATTTTTCCACCCACCTAGAGATAAACCAACAGCGAGTGCCAACCCCAAGTTGGAATTCTTTGATGGTGTCTCTTTCTAGTCACTGTTGGTATTCTCAGCATTTCCCTTTTAATGGTGACTCTAGAGTCACAACTGGTTTTCTATTTTTCACATAGTCACCCATGTCTCATCGTTAGTCCTTCTTCCAAAGGTTACTCAATGAGTCACCCCATCCCCTTACCCATTCTCCAACCGTCGATACCATCATCCACTTTCAACACCTCCTTCCACTCTACTTTCACCATTCCTCAAGCCACTTTCAACCACAAAAGATACAAAATTTTCATCAATAGCAGAAAATTAAGATAATATAATTCAAAAAATAGTATAAAAAGCACAAATCCAACAATAGTTTAACCAAAAATTACTATCAAAGTAGAAAATCAAAAAAAAATGCCTGAATCAATTTTCCAACTTGATCTAGAGGCACCCCACAAACCTATGAACAACTTTTAGTTCTTAATTCCCTACATGTGCCTTATTCCACCAATTGTAAAATCTGAGGATGTCAGCCACTATTGAAACCCAACCTGAGCGACACATCATTCCACCATACCATAACCACACTATCCTTATGCGGGAGAATTCAACATTCCACCATCTCCAAGATGTTTTACTCTTCCTTTCATCAAAGCCAAAAAATTAACAAAAAACCACATGTCCACTACCTTTCCCCCACATTGAAGCTGGTGTCGGCCCCTTTCCCCTCTTACCCCAAAGCCTACCTCATTACCTATATTATCCAAATCCCAACCACCTTATTAATTTTGTATATTTAATTTTATATTATATATTATAAGATATATTATTTAATATATATTATATGTAAAAATAATACCTTATATATTAATTAATTTAATTAATATAATATGTTTATATTAATAGTTTAATTAATTTAAATTTATTTATAATATTATCAACAGATATATGTATATATATAAATTAATAAATATTTCTATCTATATGTTATTTAATATATTAAATTATATAAATTAAATATATTTAAAATAAATATTAGAAAATTATTATAATAAATATTTATATATTTATATATTCTAATAATGTTGTTACTAATAATGTATGCATATGAAATTTTATTTATTTATAACTATTTATATATTGGTATATGTAATAAAGTTATTGTATGTTATAATAGTTAAATTATAAAGAAATGAATTTCAAATTCTTCATTTTTAATGTTTTCAAAGGGCGGGGGGTAATGGGGAATTCAAGGGATATTATAGAGGGTTCATTATTGGATACTAGATATTATCATTGGGATGTTTACCAATGGATACTAATGAGGGCTTCAAAGAGAATCATGTGAAATGTCACTGATGAAACTTTGTTTATGTTCTTTCTACATTTGTTTATGTTTTTTTACATTTGTTCTCTAACTAGGGGGACCCACTCCTCCTATATTTTCATGGGGTGGGGAACATCCATCACAACATCCCTTGAGATAGAGTATTAGATTTAACCTTGATAATGGATTTGGTTCCTCATCTCATTCTTCTTCTTCCTTTTCTCAATTTTTGTTCATTATTTTCTGTTCAATTATGAAAATATTACCATCTTCATTTTCTGAGAATTGAATTCTGTGATTTTTTAAATTTAATATTTTTTTCATTCTACCTTTCATCATGATGTGATATTTTATATATAGAAACGGATATCTAATTTTAGATTCAATATCCTGAAACTGAAACTAGATTCTTACATAGATACATGATCAACAACGCGATCATAATTATCTTTTTCACCTTATAAAATTGGTTTTTTGAATTAAGGTGAGTGAGGGAACACCCTTGAATAGAATAGGTCTTATACTTTCATGCCTCATTTTCTTTTCCTTTCCTTTCCCAATTTCTTAAACTAAGTAATTGATTTGTGTAGTGCGATCTGACTAAGTCATCCTAACCATTCTAGTATGTGACCTCCTTGTAAGAATGATTCACCTATGGGATTAATTTGGTATTTTGAGTAATGGTAAGGAAAAAAATATATTTGGTTTCTTATGGTTCAATGATTAGGTGGAAGTGGTTTTTGATATGATACATAAGACATGGATTGATGGAGTTAATTTTTTTATTTAATTGTTAAGTTGATCAATGGAGGTTATTTGACACTGGATCCACCTAGATCAAGACTTGTTCTCACTGGAACCATTTTTTGTCATTCTATCTTTTATCATATTTCATGTTTTCTATTTTAGTCATTTCTTATATTTCATAAATTTTCTTTTACCTCACTGTACTTTTAGACATGAAATAAACATTGATTATTTTTTTGATTATTCTTCAAATATAATAAAATTAAAAATGATTTTTAGAAATACCACATGAGATCTTGAAATGGCATTCCTAAAAACCACCATGAGGTTATCTGTTGTGGTATATCAAAGGTAAAATAAATGTGTCAATGAAGGTACTCACAATAAGTAATCTATTAAATTTTGGAATCATTGCTCACAAAGGATCATGCAACCAATTTTTTTAAAAAAAAAAATTTACATGAAAAACAAAAAAAATAACAATAAAAAACAGTGAAAATATTTAAATAAGAAAATTATTTGAAAGATATAGAAATAAAAAAATATTTTAAAAAATTTCACAAAATATTCCTATAGAAAACCCAAAAAAAAATATTTTTATTCCTACTACATGAAAATAATGTCCAAACCTAAGGCCATAAAACTTGTAATTCTAGAAATTGAAAAAAAACCTCAAATACTTGTAGAAGAACAAAGTGAAAATAAAAATGTAAGTTAATAGAGATGATGATAACCCAAACATGAAATATCCACCACATATAAATGTGAACAAATATGTAATAAAATAGTAGAGTGGCATAGTATGAGGGAATTTATAATACAAGATATTTCAAGAAACCCATCTTTCATTAGGCTCTCAACTTGGTCATGAAATATTAACATCAAGAAATACATGTATTCCCAGATAAAAACCTTTAATGTTTTTCCCTGTGATGACTTAATTAATTTTTTTAGGAAATTATTTTGTAGTGTCCAACTAATACCACTGGGAGGCCTAAGAGAGAAAGAACCAAAACATGGAGTGTTCTCCTTCTTCCTAAAGGGAAATTCCTCATATTGGTTCCAATAGTTAGATGAATAAATCTTCTTCACATGGGATCACGTCTTCAAATAATTTAATATTAAAATTTATCATTGGATAATGAGTTCATATATATTGAATAAAATCACTAGTTTCTTACAATATAGGGGAGTGTTGTGTCATGATGCTTGGGAAGTATTAAAGGGATTACAGAGATAATTCTAAAACTAGAAATCTTCTACCTCAATTCCTCATGGATTTTTTTAACCTCCTCACACATTAAAATAATCCTTGGTGGATCAATCCATTGGAGGGGACTTCATTGATTGGGCTTTAGAGTAATTAGGAAAAATCTTTTACACATTGGAAAAAAATCCTAAAACAATTGCTCTAGGAGAATGACCATAGTGGGAAAAGAAACCACACATGTCCCACAAGCTGAATCCCATGCTTTTGGGGTTTTCAATGAGAACACTAACACTACTATTTCGGTGAAATTTTACCTTGATGGATTGTATGGGAACTCATAGACTTGATTTACAAATTTTTATGTTCCTATCTACGATCCTAAAACTGACAACTTTATTATCTATGGATCTAGGATGAAACCTAGGGATGACCAATTTTTAAACACGTATTTTCAGAGGTATAAGAACCAACCAATGCTCTTTATGATAGATTAAGGTGTCCTTCAACATACTTCCCATCATAGTTTCTATTAGCCTAATATGACATAGTTCCAACTCCATCCGTAACTCAATCCTAAACTATCAAATTAAAATGATAAGGTGAGGTGAATTATATTAAATTTTACAGGAATAATTGATAAAAAAATTACTAAAAATGACTTTGATAATATTCAAAAGTACCCAAGATTGAAAAATATAAAAATTAAAATGTGATAGTTGTCTAGGGAAGTTGGATATAAAGAAAAAGATAAGATACCTTGTACAATTAATTCCAACCAAATAGAAAATTAAATAGTTTTGACAATAAGAAGTGGAATTTAATCACACCAAGAACCAAATAATGTTTCCAAAACTGATCAGAATAAAAAATTTGGATGAATTTGAAAACTTAAATCAAGAAAATAATGAAACTGAAAAATTTTATAGTAGAAATTGAAACCCTATGGTTCCTACTATTCCCGCAGAAAAATAATATGAAATTGGGTTGAAAAATAATTAAATTAAATAAATGAAGAATCTTAAAGAATATTATATTTGTAGTGCCCAAATTGTAAAAATATTTTGTCTAATAATCGATTTTATACACTAAAAATTAAACCTTTCTTCTGAGTAGTGTAAATTTCTCAATGTGGATAAAAATAGGAAAATTTATATTCCCTTATTGAAAGACTTGATTCAAATCCCATATTACATAAAACCATTCATGAAAATGTTTTCAAATAAAAAGACCTTGTATGATTTTTCACTTACACACTAATAGAGTATGGTAGTTTTGTGTTACATAATATGATTGTAAGGCCCTAAATGTAAACATTATATAATCATGAATTTAGTTAATAATTCTTTTTCAGGTTCTTTTCAGGTTTTTAGGATTAGATAATTAGGTCATTACTTATACATATCAATTTGAATATTACATGTAGATACCTCTATTCAGTATCTATTTTTCATAAAATATAAACACCTAAAGAGTAGAAAAATTTTTAGTTCGATGTTTTAGTCATCATGAAAATTAATTGATCCCATCCTTGACCATAATACACTTTATTTATCGCAAAAAACATTTCAAAAAATATGTATGAGCATAAAAAACTCAGTAAGGGATACGCAAAGAAGTAAAACTATTAGTTTTTAAAACATAAAATAAAACATTAATACATTATTATAAGCATTAATTTTAATCATTATGAATAAGTAAATAATATTTACGGAATAAAATCTCATTTCATACCCTTTTTTAACCAAAATATTTCTATAAAACCCATTGAAAGCACATATAACATATAAAGGAAACTTAGGACATAAACAATCTTAAATAGAATAACAATATGATTGAATTCCGCACATATCACAAATTGGAATAGCCATACAGCCGACTTCCATAACCAATGAATTGAATCTTATAACATAACCACCCATCATTAGGTTTATAATGTAACCACCCATCAAATGTCTCAGTAACATTATATAATCATAACTCATAAAATATTGAAAATATCAACATTTCCATAATAATATTTCATTTGAAATAACAAGAAAAAATTAGAAATTACATATTCCTTCAAAAACTCATTTTAAATACCAAAACACCCAAATTCATAATAAGGTGTTTCTTTTTCATTTTAAATGAAATTAAGGCCTATAGATGTAGCCAAATAATGATTACGGTGACGAACATGTCATTTTTCCACATATATTAAATAAACATTCTTTTTTTCATTTAGTTAAATGATTTGTAGAAAAAGATTCCCATTGAGTGCAATTAAAAGTAAAAGGGTTTTTATTATACACCGTATAGAAGAATCCAGTGTATATTATCATAACATTCCTCAATAAAATGAGATTGAGACGAAGTCCCTTGCCTCGTGTCCGACTAGACTCGTTCGCCCTTTAATTTCATGATTAATAAACATAATTTAATTTATACTTTCTTAAGAACGTTTTTCATTTTTTATTTATTT
Source organism: Viscum album (assembly GCA_963277665.1). NCBI lineage: Eukaryota > Viridiplantae > Streptophyta > Magnoliopsida > Santalales > Viscaceae > Viscum > Viscum album. The sequence continues at coordinate 1,314,964,498 of OY728119.1, read as the reverse complement.
TAGATCACTTATTACATTTCTATATCAATTTTTATATTCTTTGAGGTCATATTAGTCATTCTGTCGATATTCGAAACTTGATTCAAAAATGACCTTATTATAAATACAAATTGTCCATGTGGCCAGAAGTCCATTATCTCCAGAATGATATTCATGATTTATATATCAAATATATCATGTATATACTGTATATATGTATTAAAAATACACCATATCAACAGGATATATGAAAATTAAATGCACCATTCATGGACACGATAAGCCGTTTGTAGGCATGAACGCAACTTCCATTTCAATTTTTTCATTTTTTAATGGAAGAAAAACCAAATGACACATATGTATATTTTTATTCCAAAATAATATCATATTATATATATGTTATGTATGTTCATTTATAGAATCATTTTCATAATCCATTGATTGTATGAACGAGTCATATCACTTTGAGGAGGCGGTAGTCTGCACTTCCTCAAATGGAATTATCGCATTTACCCATTATAGAAACCTAAATGGTATGATATAAATAAAAAATACAGAAGATTAGAATATATATATATATATATATATAATATCACATATAAATATAGTTAAATCATAATGGCCCCCATAAGAGATGTTAGAAAAAGATTGAACAATCATCATTTCGTGAGACAATAGTTCGCCATCCAGAGAAATATTATGTTCGTATACATTAGATGGATGTTATTTGAAGTTTAGTTAGAATTATAATTATAAAAATGACCTATTATATTTATTATATTGGAGTTTTTATATAAATAAATAATAAGAAGAGAATAGGTAGTGAAGAAGTAAAATAAAATAAGAGAACATGAGGGAAGACGTTACTTTAAATCGGATAACTCTGTTTGGTTTGAACAAAAAGGCTTTCTTAAAGTGCCTTATACCTATGTTAAACCTTCTAGGATTAAGAGAGGGATATTTGGATCTTATTTGGGTAGATTTTTGACAAGCCGAGGGGCTTGAGAGGTGTGAGTAAGGGTTATAGGTGATGACTTTTTTAAGGGGGAGGAGAGGCACTATAGGAATGTTTCAAAATAATATTTTATTATAAAATAAATTTTGGTTTCAAAAGATCCCAAACTCGTTAAAATTGAAGATAATATGACTATTATTATAAATGATCTCAATCAATAGGTTTTAGACAAGTTTTGGTTCCAAAGTTATCCTTATTATTTGGCTTTAACCCTTAGTTAACTAATTTGACTCTTACCATGTCTTCTTGTGTAATCACTCTATATGGATAATATAGTTACCATAAAATTACAATAGAATCACAATTACTTAATTAATGAAATTGACAATCATATCTAAGTAATTTAGAAGAATAATAGATTCCTAATACTTTTTTATCATTTAATAAAATATTAATTGATTTAAAAACTCATTTATGTCAATTTTTATACAATTCATATAATGACTTTTAAAAAATTCTAAAACAACTAGATTCATTCGAAGAAACATCATTAATTAAAATATAAAAAGTATTCCCCGTCTATAAAATTATTTTATGGGAGAAAGAGTTTAAAAATAAATTTATTTTAATATTTAAAATCTCTTTTGTTTAAAAAATTCATTAATGATTTAATCATCACATCATCATGTGTCATAAGTAAATTTATTTATTTTATGTCTAAAAATTATAATAAAATACCATGATGTAGGAATTTTTTTATCTTTATAATTAATATTTATAGAACAAAATTTCAATTATATAACCCCACATTAAAATCGTTTTATCAATACAATACATGTTCGTGATATTTTTATTTTTTACTTTAAAAAAATGTTATAAATTCCATTATCTAACCCAAATGGCTTTCAAAGGCCAAAAGTCTCACCCAATGATTGTATTAGTCAGAAATTTCTCTTCAAATAATGTTAAAACATGTATTAAGTTAATTTTATATTATTATAATATTATTTTTACATTGAATTACACTATTTATCTTAAATCGCGGTAAAAAAATTAAAACGTTACTATTCACCAGATAATGTTTTCATCCCATTGAACCAAATATTACATAATGGGGAATACCATGTATGTCTGATTTTACAAATTCAATTCACATAAGTATTAAAAATTCATTTAAATGAAAAAGTCAGTTTTTAACTACTATGGAGCATTTTTCACTATTCATAAAAAATTGAACGTTTTTAGAAAAATACCAACAATTCAACCAATTTTTTTTTATATTCTGAATTAAATTTTGTTTATAATTTTTAATAAATTAAAAAAAAATATTAATTATTTAATTTAAAATTAATTTCCATTGCAAAACTAGAAATCGTGTTTCTAAGAAGTAAAAACTACAAAAAGATTGATATCTTTTTATATCCAGTTTAAAAAAAATTCAAATGAAATTACCAATATTGGATTAAATGATTAAAATATAACCCATTTTATGTTTTAAATCATTTTAGAAAAATATTCTAACCATATAAATAATTCTGATGAAAATGTTGTTTTGACATAAAATTCAATATTTTTCACTATTCATTAAAAAATGTACTTTATCAGAAAATTACAAAATAATTACCCAACATAAATTTTGATAATCCAATTCTAGAGAATAATTTTATTTAGTGAAATAGAAAATATAAAAGTGACAAAAACTGGATTTAAATGGGTTTCATCATCAAAAGACATTAAAGCTACCTTTAAAAAAATATTAGAGTGTTTATGCTTAAAATCGGATTTATTCTCAATTTAAGACTCAAAAAATTTATTAGATAAGTATGAAGACATTTAGGGATCATTTATTATCATATTTTTTAGATCTATTTATTTCCACCAATACAATGTTTTGGTGTTAACTACCTATTTAAATAATAATATTATATATATTTTTCAGTATGACTCAACATTATGTGCAACATAAGCCTTTGGAGAAATTCATTGTTGCAATTGGGGTACATCATCAAACATAGAATCCCATTTAAAGTAATATTAATAAATAACTCTCAAATATTAAAAATATGAAAATGTCATATTCATTATTAAACTGATATGTTTCACCATTCCCCCATATTGAGAAACGTGTCCTCACAATTTGAAAAATGGGCACATAAATTTCATTAAAAGTACCACATCAGAAAAAGAGTCAATAAAACTATCAATTTAAAATAAATAAAGAATGAGAAGTAAAAAGGTCGCATGTGATAACCCATACATGGTTTTCATGAAGTCATGGATATATAGGAGAATCAAAGTGTCATGTTCTGATGGAGAGAGATGGATAACATGATCTGGAGAAAGATAACCACCATAAAACCACAAACTTGTGATAGGTTAAGAGGTATTTGGTTTCCCAGTAGGAAAAATAACCATAATTTTTTTGTATTAGTTTCCCTCTCATAAATTTAGACAAATTTATTTAGGATATTGACTATGAACATAAGTAAATATAATTACCATTGAAATATATATTCATCCTTTAATAAATTTCTACTATAAACTCGAATTTTCTTTAAATGATGTGTATTGATGATGACATGATCACACCTGATGTGCTAAAATCATCATCTAGAGAATCATCTAATCCAAAACATATAAACTATATATTTCTTCTATGTTTAGACATTAACCAAAACCCAAATTGTTAGTAAAAGATCAAATAATACCCAAAAGGTTGAAACTTTATAAAAAGAAATTCTAGTCTAAATATCCAAAATTCTATTAACAATACCCAAAGTTCAACAATGACCAGTCAATAATCAAATATCCTTAAAATAATTTAATATAATCTAAAATAAGTTGGAAATCCAAAATTAAGAAGGCTTTAATCATAAAGTCTTCCATAGTAAATCGTAACAATTGACTCCAAATAACATTTACTGAGCATAAAGTATCCAAATAAAGTGTAATTAACCTAATCACAAGTTCTAAATGATAGGTTAATCATCTCCATAAATAACCCAAATCTCCATATGTACACAATAAATACAATGATTCTTCCAAAATAAAATTTCAACCATTACTCTATTATTTAAATCCCATAGCATTCTATTTTCCTTTGGTATATAGTGTTCCCCAAAGATAGAACGTATTCCAAAATAACCTTATATCTTAGTCACCAAATCAATTTTATATACTAAAGATATTAATTTGTAAAAAATAAGTTCTCAAAATAATATTATTATTTATCCATTTATTTATTTAACTAAAAACAATAATTCATACAAACTATGGGCTTCACAAAGGCCAGTGGTAGGCGATGTGCCCTTGTCACCTTTCGTTTGTGGGTTTTATTCCTACTACCTTGTCGGACATGACGGGTTTTCACCCAACTTATGGGTTGAACTTTTATAAAACTAAAAATAACCCTAATAGGTTTTAACCTCAACGGTTTTCTTATACCGATCATTTTCAGACCAACACATTAATACCTCAACATCTTAATTCATGATATCTTATATATATTGAGTTTTTTTATTTCACCTCTATATTATAAAATAATACTATTGCCAATAAATGAACATTTTACAATGATCATGGTGTCCACCTAGTTTCATCGAAATCTTGTCCACGTAGAAAGATAGTCCATTTAATGCAACAATGACTTAGATATCCTTAAAAATCATCTGATTCCTTTATCCAAATACACCTCGTACAAATTGGGTCATATGGGTGTTCATAGAAATATAGTTTCATAAAATGATCATGTATGACATATATTTTCAAAACATCTGATAAAAATTTCTCTTTATAACATACTTGGAATGAGTTTTAGTTGAAACTTTCAATCAATGGTCCTTTTAAAACACCATAAGTATGTTCTGAAAGACTATAATTTAAAATATAATATAAATAGGTTTCACAAGGGTCTCCTACTTCAAATTTTTTTTCAAAATCATAATATGATTCTAAATCATGTGAGAAGGTAAAATATTTTAAAGTGTATTGATAAAATTTAACTTTCTTGAAAATATGAGAATATTTATATAATGGTATTTTATTAAATAAACCCATGATCCACAATGGTATCACGGTATAAAGGAGGTGGTTGATTTCCCAAAAAAAATCTTACAAGTGAGTTGTATGTTAGAAAATGTTTCAGAATTGTCTAGACATGAATTTGTAATAATTATTTCATGCATGTCATCAGGAAGAGATAGGAATGGAGTTTCAAATCTTCCTCAATCCATTCTATAAAGACTTCCCTTGATATGAAAATGTTAAAAAATAAGGATTTAACTTAAAGAGTATACATAGAGTCTAACCATGTGTCTAACAAATACTCATAATCACTAAATTGACTAAACCGACCATTAATAGAAACTGTAAGGCTCCAACCTTAAATATTACCTAATCATGAATTATGATAATAATTCCCATAAGGGATATTTTTTAAGTTTAGATATTTAGAGAATTATGTTATAACTTATAAATAACAATTTTAATATTACATGTAGACACTTCTGCATAGTATCCATTTTAATAAAATAAAAATTCATAAAAGGAAATTAATATGTTTATTTAAATGTTACAATCATCATGAATATTCCATGATCCCATCCTTAAACCTAATCAACATTTTATACTATGAAAAACATTTCAAAAAACTTGGGATGAGCGTAAAAAACTCTATAAGGGATAGACATCGAAAGAAAACTGTTAGTTTTTAAAAACAATAAATAATCCATGAATACATTATCATAAGTAATACTTTTCATCTTTTTGAACTATAAAATACTCTTTACTGAATAAAACATCATTAAATAAACTTTTGAAACCAAAATATTACCTTAAAACCCATAGGAAGCACACATAACATATAAAGTTAACTTGGTTCATAAACATAGTTGAATAGAGAAACCATATGGTCGACTACCACACATATCAATAAATGGAATATTCATACATCCAACTTCCATACCCCACAAATTGGATGATATAATGTAACCACCCATACTTGGATTATCAGAGAACCACCCATCATTTGGTTTATCATATAACCACCCGTAAGATGTCAAAGTACCATTATATAACGATAACACATAAAATATAGAAAATATCAACATTTCAATAATAACATTTCATTTGCAATAAAAAGAAATCATTAAAATTAAAAATCACTTTCAAAAACCATTTTCAATACCAAAACACCCAAAAATATAGTAAGAGGTTTATTTTTCATTTTAAAAAACATAAAGGCTTATAGAGGTATCCAAATAATGATTACATCGGTAGAGAGGTCATTGTCACCACTTACAATAAAAAAACATTGCTTTTGTCATTTAGTAAAAATCATCACAAAAAATGATTCCCATTGTATGAAAGTAAATTTAAAACGTTTTTGTTATACACCATGTAGAAGAAGAAGGTGTATATTAACCAAACGTGAATCAATAAAAGGAGATTCAGACGATGTCCCTTACCTCATGTCAGACTTGACTCATTCATTATTTAATTTCATGAATAATAAACAAAAGGAAATTTCTACATTCATAAGATTATTTTTCTTGTTTATTATTTATTTTATTTCACTTATTACCTTTCTAGAATAGTTTTTTAATTATTTGAGATCATACCGGACATTTTGTCGATGATTAGAAGTAGAGTACAAAATGAACATTTTATAATTACAAAATGTCCATGTAGTCAATAGTCCATTATCAATAAAATTATATTCATGAATATTTTATCATATATATCATATATATATAGTATATTTGTATTTAGAATATTTCATATCATTTGGATACTTGAAAATTAAATGCACCGTTCATAGTGACAGTAAGCCATACGTACGCATGAACTCTACTTCCATTTCATTTTTTTCATTTTTAAAGGAATGAAAACAAAATGATACAAATTTCTATTATTAATAAAGTATAATATCATATTTTATATGAATTACTTAATTTCATTAACACCATCCTTTATATATTCTATTTATGGTATTAACAAGTCATATCACTTTGAGGGGCGGTAGTCCGCACTTCCTCCAATGAAATTATCACATCTACCCATTATAGAAAACATAAATGTATGATATAAATGAACAATACAGAAGAATATAGACAATATAAATAAAATATATATCACATATAAATATAGTGCCATCATAATGGACAACATAAGAGGTGGTAGGAGAATATTGAACAATCATCAATTCGTGATGTAGTCGTTCGCCGTCCACAGAAACAGTATGATCATATCCATTCGATGGAGGTGTGTGGAAGTGAAGTTATAATACATCTCATAAAAACAACCTAGTATATTTAAGATATTATTTTTTATATAAATAATGAATAAGAAGATCATAGTGAGTGAAGAAGTAAAATAATAAAAGTGAACTTAAAGGAAGACATTACCTTTAAATCGGGTAACTCCCGTTGGTTTGAACCAAAAACATTCTTGAAGATACTTATAACTAAATTACATCTTATAATATTAATAAAAGTATGTTTGGATATTATTTGGGAAGATGATGGACGATCCAAGGGGCTTGAGAGGTGTGTGTAAGGGATAGTGCTGATATATTTTTATAAGGGGGAAGAGGGGCTCTTCAAGAAAGTTTGAAAAGAACATTTTATTATAAACTAAATTTCTATTTCAAAAGGTCCTGAAAGAATTAAATTTGAAGATAATATTACTATTATTAGAAATACTCTCAAACAATAAGGTTAGACAATTTTTGGTTTCAAATTTAATCTTATCATTTAGATTAAACCACTAGTTAACTTATTGGACTCTTTCCATGTATTCTTGTGTATTCAGTCTATATTGTTAATATAGTTACTATAAAATTCCAATAGAGTAAATAGGTGTTCATTAATTTAATTTTCAATCTTATCTATGAAATTTTCCAAATCATTGATTTTAGGAATATTTATTCATTTAATAAATTATTAATCGATTTAATAAATCAGTTATGTCAATTTTTATTATATTCATCTCATTACTTTTTCAAAATTCTAAACCTACTTGATTATTTAGAAAATCCATAATTAAAACAAATATATGAAGTCATAATCAAATATAAAATTCTTTTATGGATTAAAAATTTTAAATATAAATTTATTTTAATATTTATAATCTAATTTATTTAAAAAATTCATTCATGAGGATATCATTACATCATCATTGTGTCGTAAGTAAGTTTATTTTTATAATGTATAAAAATTATAAATAAAATACCATGATTTATGAGATATTTTTTATTTATAATGACTATTTACTGTAAAAAATTTCATTTATATAACCCCAAAATTTTTAGAAAAACAATACATGTCTATGATCTTTTTATTTTTACCTCATATAAAAAGTTATTAATGTCATTATCATTTACTAATGGTTGTCAAAGTTCAAAATTCTAACCCAAGGATAGTATTTGTCGGCCATGACTCATCCAATAAGGATAAGATAAGTGTTAAGGTAATTTTATGTTATTATAATATTATTTCTACCTTGAATTACACTATATACCTTTAACTATAGTAAATAAAAATCAAAAGTTATTATTCACAAAAATTATTTTCATCCCATTGAACCACATTTTATTTATTTAAGAAAACCATATATGTAGTATTTTTAAAATTAACTTCACATAAGTGGTAAAATTTCATTTAAATTAAAAAGTAAATTTTTAACTACTATGGAATGTTTTCACTATTCATGAAAAATTGAATGTTATTAGGAAAATACCAAATATTCACCCAAATATGATTTTGATATTCTGAATAAAAAAATTATATATATTTTAGAAAATTCAAAACAAATAAGTTTTATTAATTAATTTAAAATTAATTTCTATTGTCAATACTGGAAAGTGTGTTTTTAAGAAGTAAAAACTACAAAATGATTGACATGTGTTTATGTCCAATTTCGAAGTGAAATTACATCTGATGAACAAAATTTGATTAAGTGGTAAAAATATAATCCATATCACATATTAAAACCATTTAATAAGATAATATATATGTATAAATAAATCATTTGAGAAGATTCTTTTGACATTAAATGTATTATTGTTCACTATTCATTACAAAATGAACTTTATCAGAATAATTGAAAAAATTTCCCCAATGTAAATTTTGATTTCCATATTCTAAAGAAAAATTTACTTTATTGAAATTAAACATATAAAAGTGACAAAAACTAGATTCAATTGGGGTTCTCCTTCAAATGGGGGTAAAACTAATTTTAGAAAATATTAAAGTATTTATGCTTAAATTCGGATTTATTTTCATTTTAAGCCTCTTAATTATTTTTTAAAAAAAATGTAAAGAAAATTAAGAAAAATGTATAATCATATATTAGTTAGCTCTATTAATTCCATCATATAAAACAGATAGGAGTTAACTACCATTAGAATAATAATATTATATTATTCTTCTTTTAGTATGATTCAACATTGTGTGGAACATAAGACTTTATAGAAAACCGTTGTTTCATGTCGGGTACGACATCGATTATAACATCCCCCTTAATGTAAGATTAATATATAATTCACAAATATTAATAAATATGAAAATTTCATATTCATTATTTACATGGGATGTTACAAGGATACCCCCTATGATTAAAGACCCAGAGAGCTTTATTATTTCGTAGAAATTTAGAGATAGAGATGTTATAGTAAAATTATGGTTTGATTTTGAGAGATAGAATAAACATGATCCCTATGTATCTATTTCAAAACATGAGATTTGGAGTCCCCCAACCCACCACTATTTTGTTGCAACTTGTTGATTTATCAATCAATCTTCTAGTGGGTATGGTAGATGACATACAAGTGGGACTAGGTGGTCTATTTTTGCCAGTTGACATTCTATGGTTGGATATGTAGTATGTTCTATATGTATATGTCATCTTTTTTAGGCCCTTCCTGACTATATTCGGGGATATCACATATGTTGCAATGTGAATGTTAATTTCCTACATGGTTGTAAAAAAAGTAATTCAATGTGTTCATAAAAATTAAATAAATAACCCACCCAATATTTTATAATGATGATTTTTTTGTATCTAAAGGTTTTGATGATGAAGAGGAAGGTGTATTTTTGATAATTCTAGAAGATATTAATTGTTAACCAATGAACCTTACTTCAACATGCATGTGGATTAAGTAACGCCCCGACCCCAGTTACCCAGAGTTAGCGCATTATTAAATAACATTGGAATGATCACAAAAGATCATGACTCGAAAAACCGATTAGTTTATTAGCCTTAGAATCACTAGATATATTCATAAAGTTTTCATCACATCTTAAAATGAAAACGTCAACAAATATTGTCTCCATAGTCCACACACTCATCCCCTCATACTATCCCTACATGTAATTCATAAAATACTTCTTCACATCCTTGGAAAAATAAAACATAGAAAGGGGTGTGCTCAGATGATCAGTAAGGATAAAAATATAGTAGAAACTTTCATAAATAAACATAAATATTTAAGGTAATGTATAACTAAAACAAATGACTATTAAAATTGAACTTCAGTATAATATGGAAAAGGTAAAATGAAATAATTCCATTAACTTATTCACATGGATATTCCACTAGTCGAATAATCACATGAATATCAATAACCACTTTTATAATGATGGAATGCATAATGTCAGACTATCACAACCACGTAGCCAAGGCCTCATGCCAAGACTACAAATATGATTTTTTCAAGGCCTTAGGCCAAGACACTAGTTTGTCTCATGAGACCTACCGATGCATCGAGGATCCTATCCGGGATCCACCCGTTACATATTAAGTCCATTGCATTCCTCATATGAACGGGTTTAAACATAACATAAACATTCGTATTAAAACTAGCATACAAAATGTCAGTACATTCTCCATAAACCATGAATGGTATTAAAATAAAACATCCACACTCAAACATATCAAAAAACCATCAATACAATATGGAAGTTTTGTATCATAACAAATAAACATTCAATAAGCATAAAATCCATCAAATGATGTTGACATAGATGAAATTAAAAATATTTTGGAGAAATATCCCTTTTTTAAAATAATATAAAAGTCACATAATTATAAAATAAAACATTTAATTTGAAAATATTTCTATAAGATAGTAAAGGAAGCTTCGAAAATTTTATAACGGTGGAAAATAGCTGCACCCACCGTATACATTTTAAAAATACATTCTTACCTTAATTCTGTCGAAAAGTTTAAAAAGACCTTGCTTGGAAAAAGACCGAATGATTCCTTTATAAACATCTTATAAAAATTCAAGAAGGGTATAAATTAATTTATTCCATTGTCTTTAAAATAGTAATAATGAATTGAAATGCATATTCAGAAACATGGATGTGGATTATAAAGAGGTCCTAGTAGATAATTATGTATAAACAACCACATATAATGAAGAGATTATGAAATAAACCCTTACCTTGTACTTTTCCTTGGTTGAGGGTATGTTAAAATAGTGTATAATGGTGAAATAATTGTTATTAAATTATACTAGAATCATATACATTAATATGATATCATATATGAACTTTTTACATTGATTTATTAATAATATATTAGTATTATCATTGTTTCGTGTGTAAACATACTCGTTTTCTTTTATACATTTTGTTACATAATCCATGTTTGTTATGTATAGGATGTATCTTATTAATATCCAAAATTATATCAAGTCCTTAAACATTATTTTTAAAAATTAAATGATAATTAGTCTTGAATGGATACAATGGGGAATGATTCTTATCATGTTCGTGGATACGGTAGTCCGTACGTACGCACAAGGGACAATATATTTCTTTTGATATTTAAATAATATATAATTGGATGTTATATCATATATATAGAATCATTATCATGTTATATTTATTATTTACATGAATTAAAATTAATTATTATACCCTTCAAAATAATAATTTATTGAATAACAATTACACTACGACGTGGATACGGTTAGTCGTACGTACGCATGTATGGTGACATGTCATTAAAAAGATGGATTGAATGGAAATAACAATGAATGAAGAAGTTGGAGAAGAAATGAACTTGAAAGAGGGTGGTGAAAACATTACCTCTTCCATGTGTTCTTCCTTTTAATTTGATCAAAAGGGCTCCTTAGGATGGCTTTATGACTAATGTAAGGCCTCTATTATTAATTGAGAGATTTTGAGAGAATATTTGGGCAGTTTTTGTCTAATAGAAAAGGATTTTAAGGTGTGAATAATTGGATATAAGCGATGTCCTTTTATAAGGGGGAGGAGGGCCTCATTAGAAAAAACATAAAGTATTATTATATAATAAATTCATATTCGGTTTATAATGGCTCTAATGTGGATTATTAAAATTCTTTTGCGGGGATGGGTCAGTTTCCTTTCAAAATATAGATTTTAAACAGGTTTGTGTCATTATATTAACCTTATCTTTTAGTTTTAACTCTTAGTTAATTAGTTTTACATTTACCATGTCACTTTGTATTTTTATATTATATAGATAATAACCTTACCATATACATCCACGAGACCCACAAGTGGTCCATTAATGGTACACCTATCATGATATAAGTCATTTGGCCGAACATTAGATTTTTAGGAAAAGAATATCAATTAATAATATAATATTTGTTTTAAAAACTCTATTATGTCAATTTTGACACTATTGGGTATTTTGTTTTTGATAATTTCATAACAGCATTATTACTTCGAAAAAAATTTATATAACCAATCCTAATATGTCATATTAACCTAGAAAATTAGTGGAATTCATAAATAGTCTAAAATTACATTTATTTTTATATTTATAATATCATTTATTTTAATATTTCATTAATTAGGTAATTACTTAATCACCATTGTGTCATAAATAAATTAAATTATTTGATGTATAAAAAATAAAAATAAAATAATATTATGTAGGAAATCATTTTAGCTTTCTAATTAATATTTACTATCAAATGTATCTTTTGTATAACCCAATATTAAAAATGTTTTAATAATTAAACTTTGATATTAACTTTTTTAACTCTTCTTTGAATTCAATAATAATTAATGTCCTAATCTAATCCATGTGGACCTAAATGATAATATTTTATTCCTAATGTTGTTTTTGGTCGAGATACACTTGTCCAATAAAATTAAGACATGTTTTAGGGTAATATTAAAATCATATTTACCATAAATTACCTTATTTACTTTTAACCGTGGTAAATAAAAGTAAAAGGTTAGTATTCAAAAAAAATTAGGTTCATCTCATTGAACCACATTTTACTGCTTGATATTAATTTTATCTCTCAGATTTTATAAATTCCACTCACAGAAGTAGTAAAATTAGGTTTTATGTGAATTTCTAAATTCTCCTATGAATAGGGTAAAAAACGGTGAAAAGTTTAATAAAATATTTATATATCTAAAATTATTCTGAACTAACTCCAATGAATTACATTGAACTTATATCGGTATTATATATATATTTTTACTTTATTTAAATTTAAATTAAATAAATAATTATTTAAAAAAATTGGTTTTAAACTATAACATAGTGTTTTTCACTATTCATCAAAAATTGAATGTTTTCAGAAAAATACCAAAATTTCACCCTAGGCTAATTACGATATTCTGAATCCAAAAATGAATTCCATTTTGAATGATAAAATTTATAATATTTCAAAAAGTGGGTATTACTATTCATAATGGTTAGTTTGATTGGTTTTGGTGTGTGTTAGAACTCGAGGTTGCGTACAACACACGCTACTGTATTATTCAAAGTGAAATGTACCGTGGAAGCTTAGGGTGTTACATTCTCCCATACTTCAAATAATTTTGTTTTCCACATTTATAGAATACTACCTCATGAAAAGACTCAGGTGATTCTTCATCATAAGTTTCTAGGGTTCCCATGTTGCCTCTTCCATCTTATGGTTTCTCCATAGAACTTTTACCAGACGAGTCATCTGGTTTCTCATCACTTGTTCTCTGGTATCAAGATCATGATGGGATCTTCGAAATAATACAGGTCGGGTACCAGTTCTAATTACTCGTAGGTGAGTAAATCTGTGGGGTCATGCACGTATTTTCTCAACAGTGATACGCGGAACACATCGTGAACTTTGGAGAGATTTGGCGGAATTGCCAAACGGTAAGCAACATGCCCAATTTGTTCTAGAATTTCGAAAGGTCCGATATACCTGGGACTCAATTTACCCTTCTTACGAAACATATAACTCTCTTCCATGGAGATACCTTAATGAAAACATGATCTCCAACCTGAAATTCCAAATCCTTCCTTCGGTTATCGGCATATCTCTTCTTCCTACTTTGAGCTACATTAATGTGGTTTTGGATTACCTCTACCTTTTTCATTGTTTCCTCCACCAGTTCTGGGCCTACAAGAATTCTTTCATGAACGTCATCCCAACAGGTTGGCGTGAGACATCTATTTTTATATAATTCTTCATATGGTGCCATTCGAATACTTGAATGGAAGCTATTATTGTCGGAAAATTCCACCATAGGTAAATATTGATCCCGTATACCATGAAAGTAAAGTGAGAATGATCTCAACATGTATTCTAAGGTTTGAATAGTTCGTTATGATTTTCCACCAGTTTGGGGGTGGTAGGAAATGCTCAAAAGAAGTTTAGTATCTAGGTCTTTCTGAAGACTTTTCCATAATCTTGAAGTAAAATCGGGATCACAATCAGAAACAATCGATAGGGGTACTCCATGAAGTCTCAGAACATCATTAATATATAGTCTTGCTAGATGTTCCATTGGTAGATCTTCTCTTATAGTAAGAAAATGTGATGACTTGGGAAGACGATCAATAATAACCCATATTGCATCGTTCCTTCTAGGAGTCTTTGGTATCCCCATGACAAAGTCCATCACAATATTATACCGTTTCTTATCCGGTATAGGAAGAGGTTGCAATACTCCTCCTGGTTGATGCCTTCCTGCTTTCACTTTTTCACAAACCATACACCTTCACACAAAACCATCAATCTCCCTTTTCATGCTGTCCCACCAAAAATGATCCTTCAAATCACTATACATTTTAGTTCTCCCATGGTGTATAATGAAATTTGAACTATGAGAATCATCAAACAATTCCCTTTTTTGATCAGGTATATCAGGAACACAAAGTCTCTTCCCAAATTTCAAAATTCAATCTTCATACACAATGTCTCTCAATCTCCCATCATTCAAAGCTTTAATATTCTTTTGAAACACTTCATCACTGGTCTAAGAACACTTTATCCATTCTAGTATAGATGGTTTGGCAACTATTTGAAAAAGTATCGATGTCTCACATTCCATGGAAATTCCCATATCAATTTTCACAAGATCAATGAAAATAAGACCCCTTTCAATTATCATTATGTTCAAAACACCATGATAATTTATGGTCAAGAATCTGCCGCCTTATTTTCCTACCCTGGGTGGTAGTTTATCTTGCAATCATAATCCTTGAGTAGTTCAAGTCATCACCATTTCCTCATGTTGAGTTATTTTTGTGAGAAAATATACATCAAACTCTTTTGATCTGTATGGATCTCACATTTTTCTCTATATAGGTTGTGTCTCCATATCATCAAATAAATGATCACAACTCCTAACTCGGGATCATGAGTAGGATAGTTTTTCTCATGAATTTTCAACTGTCGTGACGCATAGGCAATAACCCTATCATTCTGCACAAGGACACAACCAATTATTTTCTTCGATGCATCACTATAAATAATGAACCCATCATTCCCCAATGGTAGAGTCAATATACGAGCATTTACTAATATTCTCTTTAGTTCATCGAATCATTCTTCAAACTCCTTTTTCCAACCAAATTTATCCACTTTACGTGTGAGATTTGTTAATGGGTTAGACAACCAAGAAAAATTCTGGACGAAATGTCGATAATAACCTACTAAACCAATAAAACTACGTACCTCAGTTATACTCGTTGGTGCTGGCCATTATTGGATTTCCTTGGTATTATAAGGATCAATAGAAAATCCATCCTTAGAGACTATATGTCCAAGAAAAGAAATCTCCTGAATCCAGAATTTATACTTTCTAAAATTCCCATATAATTCATGTATTCTCATAGTCTTCAATATAATGTGCAAATGATTTTCATGATCTTCATAGCTATTGTAATATACCATGATATCATCAATAAGTATCACCACAAAATCATCAAGATAATCCTTGAAAACTCTATTCATTAGATCCATGAAAGGAGAGGGTTCATTATTCAATCCAAAATGCATTACTGTAAACTCGTAATGCTCATACCTAGTTTGAAATGCTTTCTTCATAATTTCTTCATTCTTTACACACAACTGAAGGTATCCGGATCGAAGGTAAATATTTCAGATGTATTGATCTCCATGTATTTGGTCATATAAATCATCAATGAGAGGTATGGGATACATGGTCTTTATTGTTATATCATTGATTTCCCTGTAGTCGATATATAAACTCATAGATCCATCTTTCTTCATAACAAAAAGGACAATGGCTCCCCATAGAGAACCACAAGGGCGAATAAATACCTTATTACTAAATTACTCTTGTTGTTTCTTTAGTTAAACTAATTCCACAGTGGACATTCTATAAGGGGACAATGATATGGTCCTTGAACGAGGAATTAAATAAATGGAAAACTCAATTTCTCATTCTGGAGGATGTCTAGGTAAATCTTACGGAAAAACATATACATATTATTTCACAATAGGTACATCCTCTATCTGAACATTCCTTTCCTTACCAAAAGTCATTTCATTCTATTCCACCCCAATAATTGAATTTAGTTGAACTACTGGGGGTGGATCTATGTAAGAATTAGGTGTTGATGATTCCTCTCTAAAGATAAGGTGTTCCTTATTATCATCATAAAAAATAGTAACCTCCTTCTTCTTACAATAAATTTTTGCATCATTGACCGAAATCCAATCCATACTGAGGATTATATCAAATTCAATCATAGGTATGATGTTGAGATCTGCAGATAAAGAACATTAATGTGATTTAATGGGGAATGATTCACAAAACATTGTTGCAATGATACTCCCCTTAAGAGTTTTAACTGATAACTCCCTTGTTAAATCAAATTGGAAATATATAATTTTATTAGAAAACTATGATGATATGAAGCAATGTGATGATCCAGAATCATATAATGCAATTGCAAAACTTGAGGAAACCATTAAATTACCTACCACCACGTCTTTAGGAGCTTCAACCTCAGCAGTAGTGATAGCATAAGCTTGGGCTTGATCCCTTTGCATTTTCTGAGGAAAGATCCCCTAACTCTTAGGGAATTCCATTGAATAATGTCCCATCTTCCTGCAGTTGTAGAATTGAACATCAGTAGCTTCTTTCGTCCCTTTTCAATCACGAGCATGGTGTCATTTTTCACCACACTCGTAATAGACACCCATTCCCTTCAAGAAAGTACCAGGGTGTTTCATCCAACATTTACTACTTGTTGGATATTAAAATTTTTACTTCTTCCCCTTATTTCCATTCCTAGAGTGATCGGAAGATCTCTTCTTCTCATGTTTTTCTTTAATGTCGTAATACATAGAGAATTATTTTTCTGTCCTGAGAGCACATGACACAATATCTGCGTATGAAAAGAAGGATTGTGACACTAATGCTCGATGAAGAAATGGTTTTAACCGCTAAAAGAAATGATCAATATTAATTCTTGGGTTATGTATATAATCTCTAGCATACATTTCTATCCTTGTAATGTTATCGTCATAATTTGCGACATTCTGATCCTCTTATTGTTTTAGAGTCAGAAATTTCCTTTCCAAATCTGCTCGATGGTCACAAGGAAAGTAGTTTTCTAAGAAAAGATTTTTACCTCTCTCAATTCCATATTTGATTCTTCATCATCATCCTTTTTGTTTTGTATCAATGACACCATTGATCAGTATCTCCAGTGAGGCGATAAAATACCATGATATCTTTCCCAATTTCACTACACTCCAATGCCTGAAATATTTTTTCTAGGGAACTTATACATTGCTCAGCTACCAATGGATTTGTACTCCCATTGAACGTTGGTGGTTTTTTCCTCATGAATCGATCTAACATAGATCATCCACGTTACGGATCAGGGTGCTCCATACAGGTAAGGTTATTATTCATAACTTGAGTGAGTTGTCCCAGTATGGTGATTAGTTGATCAACACTAGTTGCATCACCATCTCCACTATAACTATCTTGAACATTAGGGAAATCCCTATATGGAGTGCGTGCATTGATACAGTTTCCATTCCATCCACTAGGTGCCATTTCTAAACTTTTAAAACACATAACATGAATTGAACAATTTATGGATATAATCCATAATAATAATAAAAAATTATCTGAAGAAGTATATACTCATAAACCTTTCATAATGGGTTTTAATGAAAATGAGACTTTTCTTAAGCATATCCCCTAGGAGTGTCGTAACCATGAGTGCAGCCAGACCCGCTGTCGTGCACCGGTTCTCGTTCGAGTCTAGCTCAAAGCAGTGTTTTTGGGTTTTACTCCTAGGTACATCTTTTCCAAAGCCGCCTCTACCCGCTCGTATCCAGATAGAGATGTATTACTCAGAAAACACAGAAAATCTCTAAAATACCAAATTTCTAGGATGTTCTTATATAATAATCCTCAAATTCTATCGTAGGTCAATGTTCTCTAATCAGAGTTTACCTAAATCCAGATTCTATGTTTTGTATTAAATATCCTCTGAAAACAACTGTAACTCCCAGACCCCAGTTACCCAGATTCGGTGCATTATTACATAATATTGGCATGATCAATAAATATCAAGTCTCGAAAGACCGATTAGATTAGAATCCTTGGAATCACATGATATATTTATAATGTTTGCATTACATCATAAAATGAAAACGACAACAATATAGTCTCCATAGTCCACACTCATATGCCCTCATACTATCCCTACATTTCATTCATAAATTAATTCTTCACATCCTGGGAAAAATAAGACATTGAAAGGGGTGAGCTCAGATGCTCAGTAAGGAAAACAATATAGAAGAAACTTTAATAAATAAGCATAAACATTTAAGGCAATGTATAACTAAAACAAAATCCTTTTAAACATGAACATCATCATAATATATCAAAGATAATATGAAATAATGCCATTTAATTATTCACATGGATATTATACTAGTAAAATAATCACATGCATTATCCATATCCACTTTCTTAATGATGGAATGCATAATACCAGACTATCAAAATCACATAGCCAAGGCCTCATACCAAGACTACAAATATGATTTTGTCAAGACCTTGTGCCAAGACACTAGTTTGTCTCATGACACCTAATGACGCATCAAGGAGCTATAGCTGGATCCACCCGTCACATATAAGTCCAATTCATTCCTCATATGAACAGGTTTAAACATAACATAAAAATTCATATTAAAACTAGCATCATAAATGTTAATACGTTCTCCATAAACCATGAATGGTATAAAAACAACGCATCCACAGTCAATCATATCAAAAAACCTTCAATTCATTATGTAAGTTTTGTATCATAATAAATAAACTTCAAAAAAGCTAGAAATCCATTAATGGATGTTGACATATATGAAAATAAAACTATTTGAGTGAAATATCTCTTTTTTGGAATCATTTAAAAGTCACATAATTATAAAATATAACATTTAATTTGAAAATATTATTATAATCTTGTAAGGGAAGCTTTGATGGTTTTATAACAGTAGAAAATAGCCGCACCCACCGAATAAGTTAAAAAAAGACAATCTTACATTAATTCTGTCGAAAAGGTTAAAAAAGACATTGTTTGGAAAATGATAGAAAGATTCCTTTATAAACATCTTATATAAATTCAACAACTGTATAAATGACTTAATCGAGTAGACTTTAAAATAGTACGAATTATTTGAAATACATTTTTAAGAAACATGGATGTGGATGATAAAGAGGTCCTAATAGATAATTACGTATAAACAACCTCGGATAATGAAGAGATTGTGAAATAAACCATTACCTTGTACTTTTACATGGTTTAGGGTAGGTTAACCTACTATTTAAAGGTTAAATATTTTTTATTAAATTATTCAATAATCATATACATTAATATGAAATCATATATGATCTTTTAACATTGATTTGTTAATAATATCTTAGTATTATCATTGTTTTGGGGGTAAACTTACTCGTTTTCTTTTATATGTTTTGTTACATAAGCCGTGTTTGTCATGAATAGGTTGAATCTTATTTATATCCAGAATGATATCAAGTCATTAAACATTATTTTTAATCAATAATAAGAATTATTCTTGAATGTATACGATGGGTAATGAATCTCATCGCGTTCGTGGAGACGGTAGTCCGTACGTAAGCACGATCGACAATATCATTATTTTGATATTAAAATAATATATAATTTGATATTATATAATATATAAAGAATCATTATAATGTTATATTTTTTATTTATATGAATTACACATCATTATTACACCCATCCAAATAATAATTTATTGAATAACAATTACACCACGACGTGGAGACGGTAAGTCGTACGTACACACGTATGGTGACATGTCATTCAAAGGATGTATAGAATACTAAATATGGTTGTAACATATTTATAATAACATCACAATATATATAAGATAATGGAGTTTTTGTTTTTGAATTTAAATAACTAAGAAATAAAATGTTGTAGAAGAATAGAACTTGAAAGTGGGTGGTGAAAACATTACCTCTACATCGAGTTCATCCATTAGATTTGATCAAAAGGGCTCCTTAGGATGGATTTTTGACTAATGGAATGCCTCTAGGATGAAGTTATGGAAGTTGAGATAATATTTTTGTGAGGTTTGGCTGAGAGAAAAGGCTTTGAAGTTGTGAAGAATTTGTTAGAAGTGGTTTCCTTTTGTAAGGGGAAGAGGGGCTGATTAGAAAAAACGTAAAGTATTATTCTATAATAAATTCATATTCAGTTTCAAATCACCTCAAAGTGGATTATTCATATTTTAAGATGGGTATGGGTAAAAATCCTTTCATACAAAATATTTTATATAGGTTTGGGTAATTATATTACCCTTATCACTTATTTTTAACTCTTAGTTAATTAGTTCGACATTTACCATGTCACATTGTATTTTTATATTATATAGTTAATAAACATACTATATTCATACAAGAGACCCCTAAGTTGTACATTAATGAAACAAATATCATGATATAAGTCCTTTGGAAGATCCTTATATTTTTAGGAATATAATATCAATTAATAATCTAATATTTGTTTTCAAAACTCTGTTATGTCAATTTTGACACTATTGGGTATTTTGTTTTTGATAATTTCATAACAGCATTATTACTATGAAAAAAATTATACAACGAATACTAATATGTTATATTAACCTTGAAAATTAGTTTAATTCATAAAAAGTCTCAAATTACATTTATTTTGTTATTTATAATATCAATTATTTGAATATTTCATTAATTAATTAATAATTTCTTCCCTATTGTTTCATAAATAATTTAAACTATCTAAAGTATAAAAATTATAAATAAAATACCATTATGTAGGAAATATGTTTTTCATTCTAATTAATATTTAAAATCTAATTTATCTTATGCATAACCCTATATTAAAAATATTATCGTAATTAAACATTGATTTTAACTCCTTTAACACTTCTTTGAATTAAATAAAAATTAATGTCTTAATTTAATCAAAGTGGACCTAAATGGTAATAATTTATTCTTAAGGTTGTTTTTTTGATATAAACTTGTAAAATAGACTTATGAAATGTGTTATGGTAATATTAATATCATTTTTACCCTTAATTACAATATTTTCTTTTAACCGTGGTAAATAAAAGTAAAAAGGTACTATTCACCAAAAATTATTTTCCTCTCATTGAACCACATTTTACCCCTTAATATTAACCGTGTGTCTCAGAATTTTAGAAATTCCACTCATAGATGTCGTAAAATTTAGTTTTATGTGAATTTCTAAATTCTTCTAGGAGGTGGGTAAAAGACGGTGAAAAGTTAAATAACGTTTTTATATGTCTAATATTATTCTAAATAACTCCAATTAATTACATTGAACTTATATAGGTATTATGTTTCTATTTTTAGCTTAATTAAATTTAAATAAAATAAATAATTATTCAAATAAGAGATATGTTTTAAACTATATCTCAATGTTTTTTCACAATTCATCAAAAATTGAATGTCTTCAAAAAAATACCAAAATTTCACCCTAGGCAAACATCGATATTCCGAATAAAAAATTATGTCCATTTTGAAAGATAAAATTTATATAATTTCACAAAGTGGGTATTACTATTCATAATGGCTAGTTTGATTGGTTGTGGTGTGTGTTATAACTTGAAGTTGCATACAACACAAGCTAATTTATTATTCAAGGAGAAACGTACTATGGAAGCTTGGGGTGTTACAGATTTGCTCACGTAAGGATACATAGCATGTTGATGAGTTTGAGGGAGAGTTTTTCGAAAACCTGGATTAGTTTGACAAGGAAGATATTATATCCCCAAATGAAGAGTCTTGAAGTGGGGACAACTTTTCTAGATGCAACATGGATTAAAAGGAAAGCTTCTATGTGAACTTTTTAGGAGGCATCATGATGACCGTATTCCATCGAGGACAGAGTTTCTTCCCTTAATTCAAGAAACACCCATTTTGAATATCAAACCCCTCCCAGTCCATTTAAAAAATTCATTTTTAGGTGAAAGTTCCACACCGCCTATGATCATTTCATCCAATATGGATGAATGTGATGATTAAAAGATACAGAGTTTTTTATGAAAATTTAAATCATTCATGGGCTGGAATGTAGATGATATAATGTGGATAATTCCATCATTCAACATTCATAAAATAAAAATTGGACCTGAGTAAAAAAAATTTGGAAGACCAATGGAAAATTAATCTCAAATTTAAATAAGTGGTGATATAAGATGTTATCAAACCGCCTGATGTTGGGATCGTTTTTTCCATTTTTGATAGTTCGTGGGTAAGTCATTTCCAGGTTTTCCCCAAAAAAAATTGAGTGATAGTGATCACGAATGAGGAAAATATGCAAATCCAAATAAGCGAAGTGAATAATTGTAGGGATTTTATACATTATGGAAAAATAATTTCTTCGGTATAGAAGGTTCTTTTTACCATGACATCTTCATAAAAAAAATTGGGAGTGGCAGGAACAAAATAAATTTCTATGATTTTATGATTGTTACTTTGGCTACAAAAAAAATATCTATTTCACCTGAGGATCAATATAAAACAACCTTCACTTATCCATATGAATTATTAACCTACCGGAAGATACCCTTTGTCTTGTGTAGTGCTCCAAACACATTTTAGATATGCATGATTTCAATTTTCTCAAATATGAATGAAATAATGATTGATTTTTTCATAGATCATTTTTTAGAACTATAGAGAAATTTTTAAAGATATTTTCAAAATCTATGAACTAGGATAAAGAAATTCCAAGAGAAAATGATAGTCTTAAATTTAGAAAATTTCCCATTTATGGCCACTGTGGTATTTTTTGGGGCCACAATGTGTTTAATAATTGCATGGAGATTTATAATTCCAATATCGAGGTTATAGAAATGTTTCACCCGCCTAAAATTTCAAGGGGATCAAAAGTATTTGGGGGGATTCTGATTTTTATAAGAGATTCAACAATTATTTTTCTAAGATCGCTCGGTCCTACTACTCACTACAGGTTAGGGAAACATCATATTTTTATTATATGTGAATGAAATACTTTAACATTATTAATGAGAATAATACTAAATCACTAGTGATCACCACCATAGACTATAATCTCCCATTTGAGTTAATATTATTTTCATGTGACTTAGATGTATGTTATATTTTATGTAAAAGGAAGGATAGAAAGGTACATGCCATTTAATATGCTGGAAAGCGACTGGATGATTCAAATAGTAACTATTACACCATAAAAAGAATGTTTATATTGTGATTTTTACTTAAAAATATCATGCAATACATGATTAGGTCGAATTTTTCCATTTTCATTGACTATGTTGTCCTCAAGTATATGCAAGCAAAGAATGAATCAATTCTTAGGATCATGAGGTAGACAATTTTATTGAAAAAAAATTGATTTGGATTTCAAGGGTAAAAAGGGGGATAAAATGTTATGGAAGAAAACTTTTTATGCTACACAACACCAAATGTTAGGAATTGAGAGAGAAAAGCGCCTAATTTATGATTAATTGATTTTTTCCTACTATTATGTAATAGTATTATTAGTTTGCATAATCTTCCAATTTTCTAGATGTTGGTATAATGCCCAAGTACTTCTCTCAAAACGAAAGGAAGATGTTAATAAATATGTGGAAAAACTATTTATTGGATTACCCATTTATTTTAAGGATTTGTGCTTATGGTATTACAAGGAGATGTGTTTCTAGGGTGGAAATGTTTCACATTCATTAGATCTATCATTAATAACCATGTAGTGGACACTATAGAGGATACATGATTTCTCAAAAGGTTTTGCAGGCTAGTTACTAATGCTCAACATTTTTCAAAGGAGAAAGCAGTTTGGTAATTGGCTGTGAGAAGTGTTAGATGATTAGAAATTTATGAATAATGAAATAGATATTTGAAAATGGAATTATGAAGGTTAATGTTTTCAATGAATGTGGGATGTATTTTATGGTATCCTTCCCATAATCTAATGGGAATTGGCACAATCTAGTTTTTCTGTACTATGTTTCAGATGTGTTTACTACATGTCTTTGTCTAAAAATATTGATGCAAGTGTAGTGAAACATATCAATAGAATCATTTTTTCTGAATTTAGAATTCCCATAGCAATTGTTACATATAATATAACCCACTTATGTAATTAAAAGTTCAAGAATTTGATGTATACATATGGATTCTCTCATAAGACATGTATCATCTATCCCCCACCATCAAAGGAACTAAATCAATTGTCAAACATGGATCTAAAGAATATCATATATAATATTGTTTATATATCCTATAAAGACTGTTCATTAATTTTAAATAAGGGTATTTGGGACTATAAATCTACTTACAAGTCCTTTATAGTGATTTAAACATATGATATTCTTTTTGGTAAAACATTTAATATTCCTGTGGAATAAAAAAAAAATTCCAACATGGAAATGATGGCTATTAACATTGATTTCAAGGCTACTAGTGAGAGAAGGTTGCTAGATCTGAGTGAGTTATAGGAAAAAAGGATTGAATCTAATGAAAATGATGAAATATAAAAGAAGATAAGAAAATATTCATATGATTCAATAATTATATATATTAATTTCATTATTCATCAGAGGGTCATGTGTTTCTATTATAGACAAAAACATTTCCATTTAAGATGATGACTAAGTGGTCAGGACCAATAACCCTTTTGAAAGTTCTTGTTAATGGTGATGTGGGGTTAGTTGGGGAATAAAATAGACTATTCATTTTTAATGGTGTTAGGATCAAGAATTTATTTGAAGGGAATATAAAGGTCTTGGTTTTTATTTGTCTTCATGTGGAATGATTATGTCTCATGTATAAATAAGGTATATAAAATTAGGGTTTCATGTGTAATAACCCATTATTTCTGTGATATTTTATTTCTATTTCTAATTTTACATTTAAGAATACCCTTACTACTGCATGATTCTCATGTATACTGGCTTTCCTATCATTTGGTTTCAAATAGATTGCTACTACTTTTGTATTACTTTTACTGGAAACTCGGTAAAGGAAAACCTGGGGTGCATTACACTGTACATCTCAATAAAATATCTTCAACTCATTCAATGGTTTAATAATTCATTACACTAAATTCCATAATATTATATTTATTTTATGAAATTTCAAGAAATGGAGAGGAAAAACTAGATCACATCACTCAATGTTGTAGAAGAGTATTTTTAGAATGAAAATAAATTACAAAGCTATCACATACAAAGGATTCTTGTTCAGGATTTCAATTTTTATTTTGTACATATATTTTGCTATATTATTAAAATTTAAAAATGTGTGGGAGTCCCCCAGTTACCTTTGGAAACTACAATTTTTTTTACATGGGTGTTAGCTACTAGAATCATGTGAGTTAAAATTTTAATTAAATTGAATTGTGAAACATGCTACACCCGCCACATTCACCACCATTTAACTTCTTTAGTGTGCATATTTCTTATCATAGATCTTCTAGAAGAAAGAAAAGACAATTTTTTTCTGGTGGTGGTTATTGGTTTTCAGTTTTTATATATGTTTTTCTTTCATTGTCTTCTTGGTGTGGAAAACATTATTTTTATTTTTCATGCATCCCCTTTAAACAAAGTCTTATCTGTAATGAATTTCCAATATTTTAGGACCAAAATGTTAATATTGTACCCTACCATGATTGTCAAGAATGAAAAGGTTATGTAGTATTCTGTTCGGGGGAGAGTGGTCTTTCTTAGCACAGAAAATAACCCTTTCATTTTTGTAAAAAAATGGCCAATTTTTTATTAAAAAAATGAATTTCATGCCAAAATATTAAAAAATCTTCCAAAACCTGAGTGTCCTTATCACGACACATCCCCTAGGGCCTCTGTCGTGACTACCTCAAGCCCACCTTCCAAAGGCCAGAGGCTAGTCACTAACACCAAAAGGCACATTCCCTAAAACAGGATGACCATGCCTTAAAACTTGTAAAAACACATGGTCAGAGAATAGAAAAAGAATTAACTATGAAGTAAACTGCTAGAGTAAAATAAGTGAAGAATGTAAAAGAGGCTGGAATAAAAGCCTAACTGAAAGTACGAGTACAACTGAAAATTAAAAATACAAATGAAATGAATAATACCATTTTAAAAGGAAAAACAACTACTAAGTCATCCATCGAGGATCCTTCCTGAAGGGTAGGTATAGATCGCCTCCTCTGCACTCTAAATCTGCATGTCTCCTCTACATACCGCCTAGTCATGAATCCCTCAGACCTCAGCCTAGCTGCTCATTGTCTGCACAAGACACAACAATGTGTGGGCATAGCCCGTGCATGGGTTAGTATAACTATAATTAGTAGGGACTCCTAGAGCCCCTAAGGTCTCATAAAATTCCAAATGGAAAACCAAAATCATGAACTCACTCACAATGCACAAATCATTAAACGTAGATCAATTAGACTCTCAACTCAAACCAGGTATACAACTCTGAGAAATAACATTATGTTGCTGACCCATATAGGATCTCTATGAATGATGATAGCTAGCCACAAAATCTCTAAACATTAGAACAAGTAACATTCTCAGTCAAAACGTTGAACACCTCAGCTGCTGGAGAACTCCTCTAACGAGTACAGTGGTCCTACCACATCATATAGAGGTGCTTCCCACTAACAATGGTCCGCTGATTTCCTCCTCCTGTCTAGTATCATGGGTCTTCCCTATCACACAGAGGCACTCCCCACTGTGGGTCTGCCACGTCACACAGAGGCGCTCCCCCTCGTCGCCTACTCAGGTACTCCTCCAGTTGAGTACTCTGGGTCTTCCACGTCACATAGAGTTACCCCACAATGTGGGTCTGCCAGATCACACCGAGGTTCTCCACACTGTGGGTCGTCCATGTCACATAGAGGCCCTCCCCACTGGGCCGTTGAATCACTCTTATCCAAAAGATCAGCAGTCATCATGTCTCAGCCAGTTGCAGGGTTCTGTACGTAGCACACTTGGGAGAACCGCTCCCCAAGCCATTAGTCATATTTATACATGAAAAAAGTTTCACAATGAAGTAACTCAATGATCCTTTGTGTCATAATGGTTTCAACACAATAGACTACCTCTCAACCAGACACCCAGCCTGTGCGTTATTGGCGTTTCAGTGCTGAGGGCCTGGTTGGATTTAGGTGTGATCCATCCTAGACATACTCCATGTTTCTCCAAAAATTACATGGATTGAGATAAAATAACTCTCGATCAAAGGATCTCAACATCGCATATGGTTCGTCAATAATACATCTAGTTTAGAAGTTAGGGCCTGAATTGTGTAACTGGTTGGTATTGTGTCCGGGTCCAGTCTGCCTCAGTCAGACCGGCCCGACCTAGTTCCGCAAGGGCCGACCCGGATCGACTTGACCTAACTTTGGTTTGACCTGACTCGGGTCCACCCAGCCCGCTGGGCCTGGCCTAACCTGGATGGGCCGCGGGTCAGCCCTCTGGGACATAGGTCTTCTTGCTTGGCGGCGGGTCGGTCCACTGGGTTGACTTGGTGGTGCCACCCACCTTGCAGCACGAGCCTCCATGGACACCCGAACACGCCATGCTTGTGTAGGGATGACATCGCACGAGGCCACGTCAGCAGGTCAACCCATGGGGGTTGGCCCAATAGGGTACCACGTCGTGACGAAGGTCCTCTATATTGCGGCCGACGTGCCTTGATATTTCCTCCAAGTGCACCGCTAGTGTGTGCCCTATCCACTGGCTACCAGTAGATCCGCCAACGCCTACTCCCGCCACATCCAAGGAAAGCTGCATGGGCGAGCCGGTGGCGGAACGCCCAACCCATTCCGGTTCAGTTTCTGCTGGCCGATGTGCCAGGTGACCTCTCCAGTGTTGCGTGATGGCATGACTCACAATCACCTATTACCAGCCGGTGTGCCAGACGCCTTCCTCTAGTCATCATGGCCAATGAACTGTGACCTTCTCTATTCATCAGCGGTGCGTGACGGTGCGCCGTGCCTTCTCCGCGGCTGGCCAGTACTGGCCAATCCGATGACCGTCACGACATTATTCCATAGCTTCCTCTTTCGGAATGCGTTAACAATATATCCCCAACACTTACGGTTGGTATCCCCACACCATTGGTGTTCCATGGAGGTGAAAAATTGGAAAAGTAGCGGATGGTTCGGGCTAGGTTCGCTAGGCCCCCACCATCCGCATTTTCTTGAAAAGATGAGGTGGTTTAAGGGTTTAATAATCAATTGCAATAGACAATAATAAAAAATCCCAACAAAGATACCCTCCAACAACCTCCCATAAGAATGAAGGAATCGTGGGTCAAACCTTTAGTCGATTGGTCCGCGTTCTTTGTATTATTCAATAATGGGGAAGAGGAAATCATTCAAAAATACATAAACGAATAACCCCAACCTCGTAACCCATGTTAGAGAATCCGCGGATGAATTTGGATCAATGTTCTTCATTTCCGTACGTAGTTCAGAACGACGCCACTCATACTCCATTCATCAGTTTATGGTTTGGAGTCGTCTGTCCCATCCTGCTGGGTTCGGCTCTGTCCTCAAAGGGTCTGGCATCGTAGTACTCCTTCAGCACTTCATTTCTTGGTGACGATTTACTAATACCCCACCCTAGTTTCCATAAACATAGGAGAGAGGGAGGTTAATTAATGATGTTGGAATTTAATGGGGCACCTAAATTAGGAAGCATTTTAATTCATCAATGATTCCATTACTTAGTGATGGAAGGTCAAGCCATTTATTGGCTTGACTAATCACTGGCCCCACCCCTTTTATTGTCCGTTGGTGGATATGAAATAAAATAATAAAATTAGTTTATTTATTTTCATTTAAAAAGTCTCAAAACATTACTTTTTCTCCAGACATATTTTTGACAATGTAAAGCCCCCCTTAAGTGAATCACGACATTGCAGATTCAACGGTGCCCCCAGATTTTTAATCCGACTAACAGTTCAAAAGTTATAAAATTCAACTCACAAATTTAATGAACATATCTGAACGAAGATCATAAATTCATTCTGGGCACTCTAAGCCTTGGAATCATGCACTTTCAATTTTCTTAGACTCATAATAATTTCATATAATAAAAACAATACATAAAAAAATTCTGCTCTTAACATTCTCCCCACCTTTGGGATTTTCATCCTTGAAATCCACAACATAGAATAAGAAAAAAAATGGGGGTACTGAGCAAGAATATGAGCCTCCCTCTCCTACGTGCTCTCCTGATGGTTCCTGTGAAACCATTGAACCCACACCAGAGGTATCAACAACCCACGTAGTACCCTCTTATGTCGATTATCAATCATTTCGGGAAGCTTCGTAAACGCTTCCCCATTATCTAAGTATTGCTCACCATGGTTGATTACGTGATATGGGTTGTGCACATATCTCCTTATCAGGGAGATTTGGAAGATGTCGTGCACCTTGTCCAACTGTGCTGGAAGTGCCAAGTAGTATGCCACCTCGCCTATCATCTGAAGTATCAGAAAAGGCCCGATAAACCTCAGTGAGATGAATCTAAAAAAATCACATGAAAAACCCTTAAAACACACACGCAATCATTGTTTCCATGTACTATTTTGGAAATCAGAATTCAGGGTCCTAGTGTATGGATTCGTTGGTCGTCGCACCAACACTAGACTCCCAGAACCAAAAACCACACTCATAATACCTAACACTATTTCCATAGAGAAAATATTAGATTCCCAGTTCTTTGATAAAACGGACTATTTTAATACCATGATATCATGAACTGTCCCCTGGGGCCCATTTCGTGACTCCCCAAAGACCGCCTTCTATAAGCCATTTGTTGGAAACTCGCACCGAAAGGCAAATTCCCCAAACGAAGAAGGCATTGCCTTTAAACTTGTAATAATACATGGTCCTTGAAAACAAAAAAAAATAAAATGTGAAGTAAACTACTAGAGTAAAAGCAGTGTATAATGTAAAAGGGGATGGAATACAAGCCCAAATGAAAGTACGATAACAACTGTAAGTTAAAAATACAACTGAAAGGAACAATACAACTGAAAAAGTGAAAATAAATACTATGTCATCCTCTGAGAATCCTACCTGAAGGGTAGGTACAAATCGCCTCCTCAGTACTCCACATCCACCATTCTCTTCCTCGAACCAACTCGTCCTGGCTCCCTCAAACCTCATCCCAGCTGCTCATTTTCTGCACAAGGCCGAACAAGGTGAGGGCATAGCCCATGTAGGGGTTAGTATAACGATACTCAGTAGGGACCCCGAGACCCCCGAATTTATCTCATAATTCCACAAGTAAAACCACAAAGCATGAACTCAATAATAAAGCACAGTGAAATTGACATAGATCAATTAGAATCATAGCTTAAACCAGTTATAAAACACTGAGAAATAGGAATTTGATGCTGAACCACATAGGATCGCTATGATTGCTGATAGATACCGACAGATTCTCTAGGCCTAGGAACGAGTAACATTCCCAGTCATAATCTCAAACACCTCGGATTCTAGATAACTCCAACTATAATGAATATAGTGGTCCTGCCACATCATACATAGCCACTTCCCACTATCCTTGGATTTTAGACTTACTCCTCCAATCAAGTACCATGCGTCTACTTCATCAAATAGAGGCTCTCCCCACCACGGGGCTATCGTGACAAATAGAGGCACTCCCCCTCATGACCTAATAAGGTACTTCTCCTATCATGTACCGTGCATATGACACATTACTCATAGGCACTACCCTACTTGAGTATGACGTACCACACATAGGTGCTCCCCACTGGGTCATTGAGTCACTCTGAGTCGAAAGATTAGTAGTCATCATGTCTCAGCCAGTCATAGGGTTCCATACAAAACGTTCTTCGGAGAACCTCTCCACAAGCCATCAGTCATATTTCAACCTATATGAAGTCTCATAAAGAAGTAACATGATGATCTATCTTGTCATAAGGGGTCCAACGCAATAGATGGCACGTCAAATGGAAACATGATCTATGCATTATTAGCATTTTAGTGCCGAGGGTTTGGTTGGATTCGGGTGCGATCCAACCTGGTCGTACTCCAAGATTCGCCAAAACTCTCTTAGAGTATGTTAAAAAGACCGTCTCACTACAAACATCCCAATTCAGGAGACATTTCCTCAAATGGACATCCGATATAGAAGTTAGGGACTACTTTCTATAACTGTTCGGTTCTGGGTCCGGGTCCGGTCCACCTCGGTCGGACAGGCCTGACCCAGTTCGGCATGGGATGATCAGGATCGACCAGGACCGACTCACGTTTGATCTGCCCTTGGTTAACCTGGCCCAAATCCGGTATGACTCATCCGGGGTCAACCTGGCCCGCTGGGGCCGACCCGACATGACTGGGTCGCATTTCTGGCTGCTAGGTCGTGGGTAGACTAGCTGGGCCACGGGTCGGTCTGCGGGGCCGACCACGCGGTGCCACCTACCTGGTGGTGCAGGCAACCAGGTATACTCGGACGTGGCAAGTTTGGGTTGGGCTGAGGGGGTGTCGCATGCCCTCCATGCTACGGATGATGGGCTGCAGCTTTGTAGTCGAGAGCACACATGGTACGCACCGCGTCCCCCAGCCGCTGGTTTATCCGGAGGCCCCTGCTCCCACCATGGACAATGCATGTCGCAAACCTACTGCCACCTGGGTGCGCCGCCGGGGGTGCACCCCACCCCTTTCGGTTTTGTCATGGCCGGATGACATGCTGAACAACCTCTCCAATGATGTGTGAGGGCACACCATACCGTTACCTATAGCCTGAAGCACCGTCATCCACAACCATCCATTATGCCGGCTACATTCATCCTGTCGCTGCGGGTGATGAGCCTTGACCTTCATTGTTAATCTATGGCACGTGACAGCGCCTCGTGCCTCCTCTGTTGTCAGCCGGTTACAGCCGCTCTGATGACCTCAATAGCTTTGTGTTTTGGCCTCCTCTTGAAGTGTGTGACGATGCTCTATCCCCAGCATAGCTGGTTGTCATCGTCATGACGTCGATGTTTCATGGAGGTGAAAAATTAGCAATGTAGCAGAGGGTTCGGTCAGGGTTCATTAAGCATGTGCCCTCTGTATTGGTGTGAAAACATGAGGGGGGTTTAGGGATTAAAAATCAATTGAATTAAACAATAATAAAATCCCCCACAATGTTACCCCACAACAACCTCCCACAAGAATGAATGAATCACGTGTCAACCCATTAGTCGGTTGGTCCATTTTTTTCGTATTATTCAAGAACGGGGAAGAGGAAATCATTAAATAAAATTTAAATGAATAACCCCTACCTCGTAACCTGTTGGAGAGCGTCTGTGGATAAGGGTGGATTAATGTTCATCATTCCAGCAACCAGTTCCCAATGTCGCCACTCATACGTCATCCATTGGTTTGTTGTTCGGTGTAGTCTGTTACCTCTTATTGGGTTCGTCTCCTTCCTCTAAGGTTCGAGCGTCGCATTGCTACATCCGCACTTCATTTTTTGGAGAAGCTGTACTAATACCCTCCCAAAGCTCCATATATATAATAAAGGGGTGGGTAAATAACAACATTGGAATTTAATGGGGCACATCAATTAGGAAGCTTCATAATTCCCCAATGACGCCATCCTATAGGGTTGGCTGGTCAATCGATTTATTGGCTTGACATAGCGCTAGACCCACCCCTTGCTTGTCCGTTAGAGAATATGATATAAGATAATAAAATTATTTTATTTAATTACATTTAAAAATTCTCAAAAAATAACTTTTTCTCCATACCAACTACGGTCATAGTTATGCCTCCCTTAAGAGAATCATGTACTGCAGATTCAACGGTGCCCTCAGATTCCTAATCCATGAAATGGTTCAAAGGTTTGAAAATACGACTGAAGCATTTATTGAACGTACCTGAAAAAAAGTTCAAAAATTCATTCCGGGCACTCATGGCCTCAGAATCAGATGTAGTTATTTTTCGCAAACGTGTAATAATTCTATAAAGATAAAACAAAATTCATGGAAATATCCGGGTCTTTATAATCCTATTGATTCAATTTGAAAATTAATTTTTTCATGCCTTGTATATTATAACATATTGATTTTAAGGGTTGCACTACTTCTATATTTTTTATGGATCTATGATTGTTGAGTGTAATTTCATTCCATTTTTATAGAGTTTCTGTTTATTAATTGATGAAGGGAGTGATATAGGATAGATATTTTTTGAATTAGGATCATGTCATTAGGAAACTAAAAAATCAAACATGATCATATGGGAATAATTTTTTTTAAAATAACCACTTTAGGTAGTTATCTCAAATGGTAATGTTGTAATCCATTTGAAAATAGAGTAAAATAATAAAATGAGACCCCATAGTAGACATATGAGACTCTAAGAATTGGGTGTATGTGTTTGACCTCTATATATATTCAATAACTTATTTTGAATAGTTTATTGAACATACATGTATACAAATAATAAAAAATAATGTTCTAATTACTCAAAAATTTTATCACTAAAGAGAGGTAAATTGTGAACACAGATGAAGGAGGAGAAAATTGGCATGTTTGAAGTTTATTTTAGTTCTATTAAAAATGTGATTAAATATTTTTTAAACAAATATTAGAACCAACGTGGTAGTGAAAATATATGGTTATTTTTGTTAAGGTTTTAGTTACTATTTATTTAACCTATCACCACTCGTTGAATAGAAATTTGAACTGTAATTGAAGTATATAGGTAGGTGAATTCATATTAAAGGCATGAATTATTTGATACTCAATGAGTCTATGTTATATTTGATGTCCTATAAGAGTTTTAAGGTAGGTAGAGCTTATTCAGAAAGGATCATTTGAAAATCGTAACATGGTTTTGGGCCCCCATTTTTAAATGTCCAAACATGCTCATTTTGATCTGAATTTGAAAAATCATTCCTTATATTTTATAAATACAAAGAGCATGCATTCCATTAGGGTAAATCTATCATTTAAGTGTGGGGGAGTTTGTTATGTCTCATTTTCAAGGCACTTTCTACATTATTTGTTATACATTTTTCACTTTTAATATCAAAATAATATATTTTAACTAATATTTATTAAATATTATCAATTTTGAAGATAATTAATTAAAAATAGAGTTTTTTGTAAATAAATTTTTTATTTATGATTTTTTTCATTTCTTATAACATTTAAATTAAATTACCAAATTGTTTTTTACATTAATTTTTTTATTTAAATTACTATTTTTCATTCTTTTAATTAATTCATTATATAATTTCTTCTATTTTTCAAAATTATTATTGTAGTTATTATTTTATTTTATTAATTCATCTATTAAGAAATAAAATTTCACATCTTTTGATACATTAAATAACTAAATTATTTATAAGTATTTAATTATATTGTTAAAATATTTTAATATATAGTTTTTTTAATTTTAATTTAATTCATTCATTTCATTAAATATTTCATTAATTAAATATGCAATTTAATAAAATATCCTTTTAGTATTTTTCATTATTTTAAATTAATATGTTTTTATCAATTGTGATAATCTTTTTTTAAATCTGTTTAATATTTTTAGTCAAGATTATTTTGATATTTATCACTATAAAATTAGAAGTGTAGATTTCCTTTATATTATTATTATAATTAATTTTTGAATATTAATTTATTTAATAAAATGCATTGAATTTTAAATATTTTTAAAATATTTTTTAATTTTTTTTTGATTTTTATTATAGGTTCTACTGTCAGAGTCACAATCACTATTATAAATCAACTAGAAGTGAGTCTCATGTCACCAGTTAATTTTTTCATTGCCATCCCCTCTCCCTCCAATTTCTATTTTCCACCCTCCTTCAGAGGACATAGTGGTGAGTCCAAGATAAATTTTTTCACTCCTCTTATGGAGAATCCCACATATCAATATTGACCTTATCACTGTTATCATTTGAGTGATGATAGCAGATTCACATATGCTTCTCCATTTTTCTCACTGTCTACCCTATCTCACCATTTGTCCTTCCAACTATGAATCAATATGTCCTCAACACCCCTTACTAATTCTCCCCAAAATGATTCCCTCAACCACCACCAATTATTATTTCTCTCTAATTGCACATTTTGTAGAACCACCATCAACAACACCGACTTAAAAAATTTCACCATTAGCTACAAACTCACACGACAACAACGAAACAGAAATCCAACAACAACAGATTAACCAACACCATCGATCTTAGAAGAAAATAAATATAATTAAAAAGAACTAAATCAATGCATCAAACTAGATCTATAATCACCCATTAAACCCGCAAACCACTATTAGATCCAAATTCACCACCCACACGACATACCCCCCATTGTCAGATCTGGGTTTTTCTGTTGCCTTTAGAACTAAACCAAATACACCCCTCATTTCACCATACATCTTCTACAGTAGCCATCAACCGTTGAACACCATGAAACCCCATCCAAAACATGCTTCCCTCATCCATTCGTTGATGTTTCCAGAGTCACAAGACACCACATTCCATCCACTGCTCCCCCATACAAAAGCTGATGTCTCCCCCCTTTTCCCCTCCCCCTTGTCCATTCCTCCCTTTCCCTCGATTCTTCTGACCCATCACCACTTTCTTCATTTTTTTTTGATTTTTGATTTTTATATTATATATTATGACATATTAATTATATTTTAATATATATATAATAATAATAACATATATTATAATTAATAGAATATATTTATAATATTATTATAATTTATTATAATTGAGTTATTATATTATGTAAATGTATATATTAATATATAATTTTATGTATATATTATTTTATAATTAAAATATGTATTTTATATATTTAATATTAAAATAAATAATAAATAT
Source organism: Viscum album (assembly GCA_963277665.1). Lineage (NCBI taxonomy): Eukaryota > Viridiplantae > Streptophyta > Magnoliopsida > Santalales > Viscaceae > Viscum > Viscum album. The sequence goes on along the minus strand of OY728119.1, from coordinate 1,314,927,884 downwards.
TATAGTAAGTATACTTACATTCTTATATTATAATTCAATTGGGAATAATAATTTAGGTATATGTAATTTTGTTTATTTATAACTATTATTATATTTCTATATGTAATGATATTAATATATATAATAATAGTTACGTTTTAACTAAATGTCTGATGTATTTTTTATTTTATTTTTAGGCGTAATAGTGATGGTCATGGGCACTTCAAGGAATATTCATGTGGGTTCATTGAGGGAGACCATCTATTATAAGAGGGATGTTTCCTGAAGGATTGTGACGAGCACATCAAGAGCACCACATTAAGTGTCACTACTTCCCATTCATCTGTTATTTTTATGCATTCATTCTAAAAATAATATGATCCTCTCATCCTCACTTGTACTAGTGATGAGAGACCTTTATTACAACACCATAGGGACACAGGACTATCTTGAACCGAGAGACATGAATGTGTTCCTTCTCTCTTTTTTCTTCGTATCTTCCTTTATTTTTGTTTTTTATATTCTATTCTGTAACGGTTACCGTATGCATGTTCTATGAACTGAATTTTGTTTTTTGTATTAATTTTTATGTTTTTTTCATTACTCATATCTTTGTGTTCTGATATTGTATCTCCAGAAATAGAGATCTAATTTGTGATTCTAATTATAAAAAGTTAAACTTGTATCTTTCCTGAAGGTATTATCTTCAATGCGAAGATCAAACTTTTCTTTTCCGTTGCGTATTATTTATATGAATTCGGTTTAGTGAGATGACACCATTTCACAAAAGTGGCCTTCTGCATTGTTTCCTCATTTCCTTACACCTTCATTTATCAATTTATCAAACTGAGAAATGGAGTTGGGTTTTTCAATCTTAAGAACATGGCTATTTTATTCTAGTTTGGGTCATCCTGGTCAGAAGGAGTTGGTTGAGGGTTTCATTTTTAATTTGTAGAAATGATCATGCAATGATGATATTTGTTGTATGAGTGTCAATTTTTTAGGTGGGAGAGGTTTTTGATTCGAGCCATTAGACATGGATTGAGTGAGTATAGATTTTTTTATATAGATTTTCAATTTATTTATGAGGGGTATTTGAGCGTGTATCTTTTTATATCAATCCTTGTTCTCTATATCACTCTTTTAGGTCAATCTATTTTTTCTTATCATTCGATTTTTTCCATTGTTTATCCTAACAAATAACTATTAAAAAATCTAAAAAATTATATAATTGTTATTTATTTTTCAATTATATTAATATAATGGGCTTAAAATTAAATAAATTTCATGATAATATATTTAAATTATATATGATATATCAATATGCTCATTTTTTGAGTTATTAAAATTACTATGAATATTTACTGTTAATATCATTAACATAATCTCCAATTTATCGTTCTGAAATATTGATAATTTCATACATATTTTACTTATTTCATAAATAAATGTATAAAAACATAAATATATATGTTGGAGATGAAAGATAAAATATTTTATCCATTAAAGTTGTGAACCAAAAATAAATTATTTGGCTTTGTTTTTACTTTTTTTACAACAGATGAGATAAATGAAGATAATTGTTATTAAATTAACATAATTAAATTTAAATATAAAATTAATATTGAGGAAATTAATCTTTGTTTGATAGAATATATTTGGAGGTGGTATAAGAATAAAATATATGTGAAAAAATATAATTATATGTTATCATCTTTCATATTGGGATAACCCGTTTACTTAGTGGATTATACCTTTTAAGGGTGGTATTTTAATAATAACAGGTCCTATAAGACATGAATAATAGTGTTTATGGTGTATTGTTTTAGGAATAACTTATTTTATATGAGATTCATATGTTATGAAAATAATTTGGGCGGTTTTTGTGTCCTTTTTTAAGTGAGAGATGTGAAATTTTTTTAAATATTAATTTCATAATATAAATAGAGATGTCATTTTCAAGAAATGTGGATCAAAATGTTATAATTAGTGAGGATAATATATAATAATTTTTATAATCTACTATCCATCCATTTAGAGATGAGATTTCAGGATATTCTTTTACTTTATCGGTAGACTATACAAAATTTTCCCATTTTATCCTTTAACGTGGTGACTAAATTTACATCCGAAATTTATTTTTATACTCTAATATTAAATTGAACATATTACTAATATTTACTATGTTGATTAAAAAATAAAATCCATTTACCTAATTCAATTTCTAATGTTGATACAAATACACATGAATATATGTATGCAAAAAGCAATGAAGTTTTTTTTAGAAAAATATATTTAAATGAATAAAAATAATAATTATGAAAAATATTATATTTTGAATTTATGAAAATTGAATTTATTTGTTAATGATTAAAAAAATGTTTATTTTTATTTTAAAACAAATCCACACCTGGATTCCTTCTTGAGAATATTAGCTAAGGAATGATAACCAAAATAAGTTTTTTATTATAATAAAAATAAAATAGGTTCATAAATTTCCAAAATAGGTTTCTAAATTCAAATTAATATTTTAAAAGAATTATTTTATTTATTAAATACATATTTAGTAAATAAAAGCGCTTCATAGTTTTCTTATTTCATATTTAAATCATTATGGTGTTATAAATGTTATGATATTTTTAAAAACTATTTTTACTATTCACAAATAATCAACAATTTTATAGAAATACAAAAATCTCAGAGAAAGATAATTATGATGTTAAAAAAATTCATTTCATCAAATTAAAAATCTAAATTTATAATTTTAACAATTATAAAGAATAAAATATATAATGAAAATACATTTTTTAGAGGGAAAATTAATTTTAATAGAATATGTGTTATTAATATTTTTAAAATTTTCATTTTCGTTTTAGTAATGTGGTTCATGAGGATGGTCTATCACGATGAATAAGAGCTGGGTAAATTTTTATTCCATCTAGACTAAAGCATTATTCATAATATGGAAACTGTGATTCAATTTCATTTCTTGGTACAGGGAAGTGTTGTTCATTATTGGTTTGGTCTCCGCCCCATTAGGTTTTGAGTGTTAACCATACACATATTTTATAGTATCATACGGTAGTCATGTGGAAATAATTTGGGGAGACATACCTAGGTAGATGAGGTTTCAATCCTGCACCAATTTTGTCCCCCCAATTGATTAAGGGAACACGTTTTCATCCTGTATGAATTTATTGGACCAATAGTGGTACATAAATAGGAGGAATGAGAACCCAAATTTATGGGCTTGGTGGACTATTATCAGCTGATGAGTTCATGGAAAATTTCATTCTATAAAATGGTGGCATAGTCTTGGAGATATGTTCACATAAGTTTTTATCAATGTCTACTATGGATGATGAATTTCGGGTATAGACATAGAGGACATGGTCGATTAGTGGTCTCAAGGATATATTATAGTCCCTTAAAAAACATTACCTTAAAATAATGATGTAGAGTTGGCCATGGATTACTTGAAAAACCCCATGATGAAGTATTATGTTAGAAGAAATCAATAGGTGGATCCAATCAACCCATATAACTGATGGAGTGACATGGAAATCATGCCACTTGCCCATGCATTAGAATAAAGGAACTATAATATGGTCAAAACAACATGTCATGTAACTATTGTAGACCAAATTAGATCTTAGTTAGGGGTTTTTTAAAGTGTACTCATGGTTCAATGTATATTGTATGGTCAGGTACTCATATTCCTCTATGAGATATATTTCAAGGCTTTGTGCCTCTATGAATCTTGGTCATGTATTGGTTACCAATCATCCAATACAAAAACGGGATTATATATAAGTAAAAAATAATTATCTAATGAATTCATGTCATTCAATAAAACAAAATTGTAAATCAATTACCAATTAAATGAGTGTTATTAATTTTTTTCAAATTAAAAAATATTATTAGAGTATTTTTAAAGGTGATCAATTCAATATAAATACCCAACACCTAAGAAAAAATTTCATTAAAAATATTCTTTTTATAATATATTATTTCAATCACACTGTATTAAATTATATTATTTATCTTTTATCCATTAAATAAATTCAATATTTTTGTATTAGAACATTTTTTTTTCAATATTACAATAATAATTATATTTTCTTAAAATATGAAAATTTATAATTCCTTTATTTTTCAAAATATTTTAATGATATTCACCATTTTATTTTCATGAGCTATCAACTTAAAAAATAAATTTTAAAATATATCATGGTTCATTTTAGTTTTTTGTTGCATATGATACAATATATTAAGATTAATATTTATTTAATGAAATAAAGAAACTAAATCATAGTGTGTTACATTCTAATCCAATAAATAAATTAAACATTCCGAATGATATAAAAAAATTAACAAATATATACATGAATACTATATACATAAAAAAATAAACAATTCATAAATTTTATTTATATCTTACCTTATGACTCTATGATTTTATCAGAGTAATATTCATATTAGGTTCTCTAACCTAACTAGTTATATATGACAACATTGAATTAAAAAACACCATAACAATATATATTTGAATCTATCATAAAATTTCATAAATAACATTAAATTAAATCGAGGAATATCTCCCAAAAGGTTCAAACATGGTGTATAGATAGTCTAACTTCTTGTGAACCTAGTCATGTTGGTGTTAATACCTAACCATACCTTTTTAGCATTATTAAAAATAGGTGGATCAGATACAGTTCTTGTATACAATAATAGTATCTATTAAAGGATATTATTTATAAGAAAATATATAATCTTTATATTACAAATTTTTTTGGATGTTTTCCCATACATAGAATTACAAGAAATATTTTTTTCCATTGTTTAACTTTATACAGACAAAAAATAACTGACAAAAATACATCATGAAATTTATAACTATATTCCAAAAAAATGTATTAGAAACTTAATCTCCAAAAATTCAATATACTCTTTATCCCCAAAAAAATAGTCACAGTCAAATAAATATGCATATAATATATTTATATTCCAAAATATAACATGTTATTCAGCAATATAAACATAATATTTTTAATATTAAATAACTATTCTATACACAATGTTGTCTAAAATTATAATAAAAAATTCAATAAACATATTATCCAAAAAAACCATAACTACCTCAAAATCAAATTACATATCAACCCCAATGGATATCTATACATCAATATTTATTTCATCCAAAATCCCAATAAAATCATCCAAAATATCATTAATAACCAGTAAATATAATCATACACAACCAAAAATGATATATCTATAAATTTATAATTCTGATAAAACTAATAATTATTAACATATGAAGGTATCAAATAATGATAAGTTGTCCTCATCTAACATCATCATATCATATAATTTTATCTAAATTAGGCTCTAATACCAACTACGATTCCACTATCATTCACTCCCAGATTTGAGGAAACAAAATATTCTTCAGAAATTGGATTTGATTCCAATAGAAGGGATCCAAATATAACTATCCATAGCTCATGGTAACTATAACAAAAATTGACTCACTTATATACCCAATTCACTTTATGATTAGACTTTTAGAGAGTTAGAAAAAAAATGTAACTATCAAAATCCATATCTTTGGTAGTAAATTAAACATATTACAACTAAACCATGCTTTCGTTGTTTCAATGAAATACTTTATAATAACCTAACCAATTTATAAATATCAAAAAAATAATGATCTTTATTCCTTTGTAAAAGTAAACATAGGATGGTTTACTCTCACACACATAGTAAGGGTTAACTAAAGTGATAAAATCAAAGATCATTAGTTTGAACATGATAAACATATGTGAGTATGAGAACATAATAAAGTCACATGAAGACATAATAATGAAATAATACATAATAATATATGGATCATAATTAAGGAATGATAACTCAACTCCTTTGTAATAAATAAATATATATCATAGGATCAATAATTCATCATAATTTGTAAACAACATAAAACATAACATTATACACATAATTCAGGAATCATGGGAATGCCCCCGTAATATAGAATAAATGAATTACTATCCAATAAAGATACATTGCATTTCATGTTATGAAATCATTTCCCATATCATTATTGTGTGGTATAATTCTAGTCCCACCAAATATATCATAATTTGAACATGCATATGTTTTATAAAATAGAAAAATATATATAGATCCTTCAATAATAATACCACGATAAATCCCTTAAAATTATACATGTATAAAATGAAATTACAAAATTATCTATCTAAATACTATTTAGTTATGTATGATAAGTATTTATAAGATATTGGAATCATATAGATAATGAGTACATGATTTAGTAAATTTTTCTCCAATCAAAATATGTATGGGTATCTAAGTGAAAACCCTATAATCAGAGAAAGAAATATTGTGTATTCATAAAGGAATGTAATATAAAGAATGTTCATTATTGATCACCATTGATTACTAGGAATGATAAACAGAGTAATTGATTATATAACTTATAAATATTTCAGGTCCATCAAATCACACAAATATAAGAACATGGATTGGGAATCAAATGATTACTAGAGATTGTATCCATTTACATGAATTATACCATTCAATAATATAAATGATTATAATGAATACAAAATTAAATAGTGTAGACATAGATTAAATTTATGAAAATTAAAGATAGATATGCATAAATAATACAGTGATAAAATTGGATAATTATTAAATATCTAAAATAGTCAAGCAACCCTAGGATATAATGTTGTATTTCCTTAAATAATTGCTATATAAATATATTATTCTAAAATTATATATCTATAATATTTATATTATTGACTCTATTTTAGAATTTACACATGTTATACTTATCTCTACAGCCCCAGGAAAAGAAAATATATGAAAATGGAAAGCACAAATTCGTAGTAAGGCAATACTTATCCACATTTTATCATGGGTTGGATCAAAAGCTTACGGGAAAACAAAGGTAAGGGATAAATTTAATATTAAAAGTATAATTGGAAAATAGGATTTCCCATAATTCATGAATAAAGAACAATAAATAAAATTGAAAAAACATATAACATGGAAAAAGTGTGAGAAATCATGATACATTAAAAATTATTCAAGGGGAATAAACATATGAAAAATATTACGACATAAGATTGTGGAATAATCATATGCATAGAATTCATATGCCAATTATACCAAAAAAGAAATTAATGAAAAAGTATGCTTGGTCTAACCACATGTGTACATTATTGGTCTTATGATAATTCTATACTATACCCTTATATTTGTTATATAATCTCTTTTTTACCCATTTAGCTTGACATAAGTCATCTTGTGTACACATTGATATGGGATAAATCATATAATCTACAATTTTGAACTCATGAGATATAAACATAAACCAATAAACTTCATATTGATATATGATCCCACCTATCATCGTCCACATATATGAGTTCCACATAAAATAAAATCATTCATTTTAATATAACGAAATAAATAGAATAAAATTGGATTCATAAATTCTCACAACAGTATAAAAATCACGATAATTTTATACCAAGAAAATATACCAAAAATAATATTTAATAATGGAACATATATATTGATTTTGGATCCATTACTCATTTGAATTATAATACTATGGAAATGGAAGTAAAATCTTGAAAAGGAAAAATCAGAAAATAGTTTCCTAATATCATCATTAGTAATAAATTATTTTCATGTCACATTCCTAAATACATTTTTTTGAAGATGAATAGAAAAATTTATAATAAATTAAATCAGAAAAATCCCAAAAAATGACTTGATAGAAATATAAAAAATGTTTCAGAAATTATTTTTATAATGATAGAATATAAGATCATGGAATAAAAAATCATTTTTAATATTTTAAAATAGTTGTATGAAAAACTCACATCGTTAAAATTATAATGAAACCATTGTTTTAACATAAATACATGGGAATATGAGGTTTTTAGAAATAAAAATATTTATAGTTTCCACTAGGTAAAGGAGAACATTGTTGGGAAATGAAAACTCTTGTATGGTGGAGAAATTAATTAAATGTAATAGGAATTATTCTAAAAAAATGCATTATCATAAAATAAAAGAAAGATCAAGGAGGATGTGTTGAGTTTAAAACAAGAATTCTCAACAAAAATGGTGTAAATACAACATAATCTCATTATAGGATAGAATATACAAATCTTGAAAGTATATAATCAAAGTTTAGTGATTTTGAGAGAATAATGTATTTTTGTTATGAATATCCATTTTTTTATAACAAATTCATTCAGACCAGACATCTAACTTACTAAATAATAAAATTATAGTGAATATATACCTTATTAGAAAACATATTCTTATACATTTATTTTAAAATAGAAAATTTATTATTATATTATATTTATTTATTATATTGTTGTATCTTGTTTTTGGGAAAAAATGAATCATTGTCTGCTTATTTTGGAAATTTTAGTGATCGATGATGATATTTTAGAATAATTTAAATACATAGAATAAAAATTAATAAACCAAAATAACTATAATTTTCTTATTAAATTATAATAACATCAGTATATTTTATTCTATAGTCATCCTTGATAGAGTCATATATCATTATTCAAGTGGGTTGTTAAACATACCCAAATATTAACACGCTATATCTCAATGGGTGAGTATAATTAGAGAGTATAAAATATCATTATAATAGAAGCGTACTTATGTTATTTATAGGTTTTTATGTGGGTAAAAATATTTTATATTGTTTACATATTGAAATAAAATCAACAAGAAAAATGAAAAATTTTATTTCATGGATGTGGTAGTCCACACATTGAATAGAAAAAATTTGGTTATTTTTCTATGTTGAAGGAAATGAATAAATAATGGTTTTAGCATTAAATTAATAAAACAAAAAGATGATAATGATATTTTGGTTATCATATTACCATGGATTGGGCTATTTTAGAGGATAATTTTTAAAAAGAATCTATAAGGATTATATAATACTTAACATGGGATTTTAAACATTCCCTTGAATCTATCCTTATATATATTGGTATTAGTATAAGTAATTGAGAAAATTTTCATGAACATGAAATGTGCTTCTAAATGTTGAAATATTGAAGTGTTTTGTATAAGAATTATTGAAAATGGGTGTGTCATGAACATGTGTAACTGTACCCTTATTTAAGTGAAGAAAAGGGAAATTTTTTAAATACTTAATTAAATTTCAATTATATCATTACACTATAAAATTATTAATTAATTCAGAAGTAATAAATAATAGATTTTTTAGTGAGATAAGGTTGTTGAAGCCTTCATAAAATATGTCAACATACGTTTTAAAAATGTTGGTTGTAATTTGTTTGTAGGTTTTTTACATATAACGTTTGTTATGGTTTTAACACTGGTTACACATTTTTAACTAAGAAATTTATCATTTAATAAAAATATAAAATAACACCTATTACCATATTTAGGTCTTTGAAACATAAATTTAGTATCCCATTAATATAATTCAGTTTCTGAATATGTCAATGTTATCTTTTAAATTAAAAAAATATATATTGAAATCCCATTTTAGTTGAAAAAATATGTTTAAAAAATTATGTGTTATTAATTATACTTATAATGGGAACATAAAATTAAAGAGTACTTTCATTAATAAATTTCACATATTTATAGATTTCTATTAAAAACATTTCACATATAAACACCTAATTACAAAAATCACTTAGTATATTTGGAGACAAGGTACACAGTCTTGTTATTTAATGAATGTCATGAATCATATCCCACAAATATCATACCCTTTGAGACACATCATAATCATAACATAATTAAAATCAATTATGTTAACTTGGGAAAAGGAATCATAATAAAGTGTGAGGTCAGAATCTTAGTAATGGTAAGAATGAGAGATATCATTCCAAGATCATTTGGAGGAAAAATATAACCATAGGGGTATTAGATTATGAACATGACTTACTATATTTATACACAACCTATCATAAATCATAATTATAAGTACTGAAATAAATAATTTTCATTATGAATGATATGATTCATAAGAGTTACAAATCATCAGATTTTTTGAACAAAACTCATGTCATAAAATTATGGAAGAAACATAGGTATAAAAAGGATTTTGTTTTTCCAGAATGAATAAAAATAACAATAAATATAGTCTATCATCCATTGTCACCTATTTCCCATTGTGGATCCACTTTAAATATAAGGAGAATATAGAAATAAAATTTTAGTAATTTTTTTTCGAAAAGTTTAATAATTTAAATTTAACGCGGTTTGCAGAAAACCATCGCTATTTTAGTAAATTTTCTTATAAAACACAATAATATATCCATGTACTTAGGAAATATTTTAATTTAATGATTTTTTTCATAAATAATTACTAATTTAGAAATGTTTTTAAATTAAAATGCCAAATTAGCAATGTTTTTCTAGAAAATCACTAATTTTGAAATGTCATTCGGAAAGGTCTCTAATATTTCCAAATTTTTATGTAAATTTCGCTAATTTAGAGACATTTTTATGAAATATGGAAATTTTTGGGATATTTCCAAAAAAAGGGTAAATTATTGATGTTTCCTGTAAAAGTCCTTAATTTAGAAACTTTTTCTGGAATGGTTTCAAATTTAGAAATGTTTTAAATAAAAAAACACAAATATGGTGATAATTTTCATGAAATTTTACTAATTTAACAATATTTTTTAATGAAATTTTACTATTTATAGATATATTTATATAGTCAATTTATCAAGATCGATTTGAATATATATATATATATATATAATATAAACATAGACACGTATATAAAGATATGTATATAGAAAAATAAATTTATATATATATTAAAAAAATACACACACATATATATATAAATAATTTTATATATAATATATATATATGTGTGTGTTTTAATAATAGGAACATTTTTTAAAATATGGAAAGTTTAGGTAGATTTTAACTAGTGTTCTAGAATGTTTCAAATTATATATAAATATAAATATAATTATATATATTTATACTTACAGATATATATTTACACACACACACAGATATATATATATAAACGTACATATGTATAAAAATATAAAAAAATAAAAAATATATAAATATATATAATATAAACTTATATATATATAAACAAAAATTATAAACAAATACATAAATATATAATTAATATGAACATAAAATATAAGCATACACACACATATATATAATATAATCATATATATAATATATAATATAATATATATAATATAATATATATAATATAATATATATATATATATAATATTTAACAAAAAAAAACATATTTGTAAAATATAAACATATTTGTAAAATATAAACATATATATATAATATTACATCAATATATATATAAATATTTTAAAAAATAATATATATATATATATATATAAATTTATCTAAATATATAAATTATATAAATTTAATATTCATATTTTAATATTGGAATATATATATGTATATTACATAATACAATTAGATTTTTTTGGTTTTTTCACAATTTTTAGAAAACATGAGTATTTTAGTTACATTTTTACCAACGTTTTAAAATGTGGATAATTATATGGAATAAAAATAACTTTGTATTATTCAAACACTTTTAATGAAAAAGGTAGAAATCATGGAGTTATCGAAAAAAATAAATGACAGAATAATTAATAGATAGTTTAAGCGTACTGGAATTAATCTCCCTAAAAAGATTCCATGAGATATAGTGTACCTGAGCGTCTGGTTCATCCTGTAGAACATATTTGAACCAAAATTGAAATCGTGTACAAACAAAATATATACTCCTCAAGGATGATATTCCCATTATTGAATCACCCTTCCAAAATATTATCCTAATTATCAATACATGAATACTACTCTTTATTGATATTCACCTTTTGAGACTTCCCCATTATCTTGGTGTCTTCTTCTTCAGTAGCATTAAGCGATAAAACTTGATCCGTCACTTCTTCTTCCAAAAAAGAAACAATTCCAAGGATTTATCCATCACATCAATTGGATTCCCCTAATTGAATTTATCTCTTTTGGAGTGGTGATGATCATTATATACATACTTTTTCTCAACTTCTTAGATGATACGGTCACCATATTCTATAGAAAAAAATGAATAATCCTTTCTCCCTTTACAATTGAGTCACCATATCCTACTTCTTCATCGGCTTGTAAGTCTATATCACAGACCCTCATTTTCTATATGGCCTATAATATAACTGGGACAATCATCACTGGAATCATCCCCATTCATAGGTGGCCCAGTCGACCCTTTCTCAAAATCATGAACTAGATCCTCATTAGGTAATTAATTGAATCTATTACCTAGATCAATGGTTTCCACCTCCCGAGGTTCTTTAGAGGACTTAGCTTGGCCTGTATCTATAAATACACTCCCTAAGAACACCATATAAACTTATGAACCACCAAAGGTGGTCGTATGACTTTCATCATCAACCACATGAGACTCCAATTCCGGGTTAAGTCTACTGCCACCCTGAGGGACCTCCAGTGTGGTGGAGAGCTCAAATCTCCAACCTCTATAACCAAATGTAAACATCTTTTCTCCAAGAAAAGATCCGTAGAAGACTGAGGACCCTATAAATACGTCCTCATCTGGTCGATTATATTATTCAAAAAGTGATTGTTTCCTCGAGGATCACATTATACTACCTTTTCCATGGTTTCCAAACCCTGGGTCTCTGACAAGAAGAAACCTCCATCATGCTGGTCACAAGGAGCCTACCGCTGCCTAAAATGATCATACCATGCTTCCTCATTGGATGTCTATTCATGAACTATGCCAAATATGAAATAATATTTTATTTAAAATAGAACTCCAATTAACCCAAGATTCATACTGAAGTATTTTTCTCTAATGGAACTCCTTACCCACTATAATCCTATCATTGTTGGGTTGTAGTATTGATGAATAAATATATATGCAGATCTGGGGGATAATAGTATGAATAACAGAGCATGTTTAGATATCATATTAAAAGTACTTTTCAGGTAGGTTCCAAATCATCCTAATGATCGATGTGTTTTGAAATGGTAAATGAAGATGGGGAAGTCTAACCCAAATCATGATGGATAGAGAGTCATAGTTAATATGAATGTCTAACATCCATCTGAATAGGATGAAACAATACCTGTTGTAGAGGCACATATAACTAGGTCATATTTGATCAGATCCTCCTTTGAAGAAAAGTGAATAATGATATTCTTATTTTCTATCAACCCCATGGTTTATTTATCTTCTAAAATCCCATGAACTGAAAAAATCCTATAGAATGATTCCATATAAGGTATTATCTATGAATATTGATCAATCAGGGCCAGGTTGAGGAGGTCTAAAGCTTCATTGAACTGAGTGGATGAAATCAGGAGATTAGAGAGCCCATCATACAAATCTGAAAACATATTGAACATAAAGCTTAAAGGAAATAAAGGAATCATATCAGTGTTGGAATGGGGGAGGGGTTGAATTTGTGTGTATTTGTGTATATATACATACACAAATATTTTTAGAAAAACACAAACACACACACATATATTTAATAGGTTGAAGGGATGTGGGACTCCAGATGGAAGTTTGTTGAATGTGATCAGGGGAGACAATAGTGAGGATATTTATGGGTGCTAAAATTAAAATTATAAAATTTATGAAATATAAAATTTTCAAAAAAATAATTACCGATTATTCCTAGAATCATATATAAATTAATTAGTGAATTTTCAAAACATCACTAATGCAATCAAGTGTCTAATTATTATTTTTTATAGTTATCAAGCCCATTGACCTGCTTCCCATTATCAATCAAGATCATCGACTTGTTTCCTATTGTTATCTCATCAGATATAAGCAATTATGAAATTTATTTGAGGGATATATAGGTCTCATCACCCACATTATAAAAAATATACATATTTGTTCCATAATATAAAAAAATATTCATTATATTATAACCCATAAAAGGAAATGATTTTCATAAATATTTATTCAAATCAAAACACATGGAAAAGGAATGAGTTTTACAAAAATTTCATTATAATATTATTAAACCATTTTAATAAATAATTATAAGGATATCCAAGGATTATATTTCTAATAAAACATATGTATCATCCAAGTATTTCATTTTATATAGAAAATGATTTTGAATCATCACTTGAAATATTTCATGAGTAAATGGCCTTCCCACTTTGAAAATCACTTTTTAAAACAAAAAAATATTATTAATATTAAAAATATTTTATTTTTTAAATAATATAAGAAAATTATATTTGAAACTCTAAACTTTAGTCATTCGTGACAGAGAAAAATACCATTTATGTTATACTAATTTAAAAACAATGACTTCTATCAAATTTTTGTTAAAAATCCAAATATATCACATGTATAAAAAAACCTTAAGTTTAATTTTAAATGATTTTTTTTAAATTAAAATATTATAAAATAAAAATTAACAAATAATTGGAGAATATTAAATACCCTCATTAAATATTTTTAGTAATCATTTACATGGAAGAAAATTCATCTTTAATTGAACAGATAAACAAAGGAGATTTTCCCTTATAACCCTATTATTGATCAATTTTGTAATTATAGAGAGTAAAATGAAAGAAAAAAAAATTATTTTCCTGAAATATCTAGAGGATAATAAAAAATAATTATTTTCATGAAATATATATCATAAGATATCATCATGTAAAACATAGTTTTAACCAATCCTGATAAACAATGGGATTATAACATATAATCCTTACCACATTGGTAGCCACTAAATTAAAAATACCCATGATGGAAAGAAACATATACGGACATGTAAATAAAAATAAATTTAATATTAAGTATCATAGGAAAATAATGAGCATTATATAAACCACACAAAATAAAAAAGTAATGAATATGGATTTTGTCACACATAAATAAATGTGTGATAATGATCCATTGCTTGCTTTAGTAACTTATGAATCGTAAGCCCCATGAAAGAATTAAATTATTATAAAAAATAATATTCGATGAGAATAAATAAATTCATTATATAACATGTCAAATTGCTTAAATATACCCCTCATAAAATGATATAGTTGTGTAACAAGACATATTTCCTAAAGAAGATAGTTTGAGACACATTCCCTTTACCTTAAGAATAAACATCATTTATACAAGTTATAACCTCATGTATAATAAATATAGATTTATTATAGATCTATAAAAGAATAATTATCATATATATCATACCATATACGATTTACCTACAACATATTGGTATAGTTTTATCAACATATATCATGTTAAAATCATGTTTTGGTAATAATTACTTTTTTCAATGTATTTTTGTTTTGTATTTCTTAATCCTCTTACATTGATCATAGATAAATAATATACCAATTTTTAACCATGATATAAATATCATATATATTAATTATATATTTCATTATATTAATCTATAATTTTTTTATAGAAAATGAATTACATCATTCAATGAGATAGTTGGTTATACATATACATGAACCTTATTTGAATTTTCTCGATGTATGAAATTAAAATAAGCGAAATAAAAAAATAGAGTCATTATGATGTAATATATAACACAAATATTTATTAAATTTATCCTTATTACCTTCCATGTAAATCCTAAGTGAGAATAGGTCATATATCTTCGTGAGACATAATCCACGGTATATATGAGTGACATTATCATATTCCCACAGAATGGAATGTAAGAAGGTATATGTGATATTATAATTAAAAAATAAAATTATTCTAAAAATGTAAATATATTTGTTAAAAAATAATTATATCAATACAAGGGAGGTGGTTATTGAAAATGAACTACATCAGTTCATGAGGTTGTAGTACGTTGTACTCATGATCAATAGTTTCATTAGCCAATGGATGGAAGATGAGATATATCTAGATAATTAAATTGATGCAATAATCTATCACTATATTTTATATAATGATGTTATTATATAATAATTTAAAAAATTAGGTGGAATAAATAAAATGAAAACACATAGTTAATGGTGATACCATTTCATTGGATAACCCCATTATGTTTACACCAAATTTCTTTTTTAGAAAACATTATTAATAAAAAATACCTATTGTATTTTAGTATGGAAATAATAATATATTTTTTAAGGTATTGGCTGAGATAAAGGGCTTAACATGAGTGAATAGTATAAGAGACAATAGGTTGTTTTATAACTATGGAAAGGAACCAATATAGAATCTTTATTGAAATTTCCCAAAATAAATAAAATGATATGGTAAATCCCATAAAAAATTAATGAAAAAGAACATATATTCAAACATGCTAATTTATTAGGCTTTTTATATGGACATAAATTGTGATTTTGAAAATTTTAATTGAAAAACATACACTTATCAATTTAGTTTAACCCCTGGTAAACCTGGTTTAACATTAACCACTATAATTAATTTTTATCTATTTTTTCTATACATAATGAACAAAAAATATTTTTAACATATAATATAATTTTAGTTTTTATTATTAATAATATGGAATTTATTATTCCATATTACATTCAAAAAAGTGTAGAAATAATAATTTAAAATTAAATTTTTATATGTGATGAATAAAAGGTTTTCCAAATAGAAACGTTTCATAAGTATAGAATGAATTAATATCAAAACTGAACAAGAGTATGATATTAATAAAATTAATTATATTAATAATAAATTAATTGATGAAATTATACATTATATTTTTAATCAATATTTACTTTGTAAAATCCTAAAATGAAAATAAATATTTTATAATAAACATCATTATTCTTCAACTATTCATTGAAAATTCAATATATTCGTAAATTATTAAAAAACAATCGCAAAGTTAATTTTGACACGTTGATTTCAAAAATAAAGTTTATTTTTTCAAATACCTTTATTTAAATTATCAAAAAATAATTTTATTTCTTTTCCTCAAAAATTAAAAAAGTACATTTTTTGGAGAATTATTTTTATAAAGTGTTAACTAAAAAATTAAGTGATTTTATTGATATGTTGTTCATTAATTTTTTTTTGTGTATAGTGAGGTATATTAGAGAAATTAAATTATACAAAAATATATATTTCATAAAAAATTAGGGTGAGACATTATACCACCATGAAAATTAATTTATCCCTAAAACATAGTCACTCTAATAAAAAATTGGGATACTGATGCCTCTTCATGTCCCAAGGTACTCACATAGATCCTCCAAATTTATGGGTTATCTAAAAAATATGTATTACGTGAGTGATCTTGTTTCATAAAACTATTTATCTAATACAAAAATTACCACTAGTTTCTCCAAAAAAATTGTATCCCTTTGTATGACCTTTTATTTCAGTTAATTTGAGGGATTAGGTATGTAATTCTACATGAGGGATATATGGAACACATAATTAACTCAATATAGGTTACATGGGAGGGAATATAGATAAGAAACTATCCCTAATCGATAAAAAATTTTGAAAGGGATAATATACCAAAGGTAGATATTATCTGTATTCCCAAATCTCATAGCTTTCTTCCCTGAATAAATTCATAAAAACACCTTATAACCAAGATAGATTTACAAAACACTTCGATTATTGTTTTCATAACATTTATTTCAACATTGTGGCACCCTTATGTGCTAATAAATGGATCTTCCATTCCCTTCCATTTATTTAGAAATATCAAGTCCGAATTTCATTCATTATATAATTTCATTCTCGAACATTGTAGCTCAATAATTATTTTTATATAGTGATTCATAAGGATCCTTCTAAATTATTTATATAAATATGTTTTTGTAAGAAAACATGAATAGATGAAGGTGTTGATCCCAATCACATTTGAAGTATGTAGAATAAGATCTCATTATACCATTTATGGTTTGAATTGTTCTCTCATTCTGAACCTCTAAAAAAGGATGATACATAGTGTTGAAACATAACTCTATATCGTGTTCTTATTGAAGTATTATGCATATAAATGAGGTAAAAAACAAATCTCAAAAAAAAAACAATAGAATGTATTACTTGATAAAACATTACAACTTATTTAATTTGTATCTGGGTAGGATGATCTAGATTGAAATTATCTCTAACATAAATGATGTGCACTAACTTTTCAATGAGATAAAGGACAACCCGTATAGAAATTTATCCATTAGACATTTTGGAGAGTCCTATGACCAAATACACGAATACATTTACCCATTTATATATTGGTATAGATAATGATTGAAAAATACCCTTATAAGTTTCTTTCTCAATATTAAAATTATTAAATACCAAGGACCAAGATAAAAACTCTACAATATATCTCCTCATGTAATCCCACCTAAAACAATCTTTCAAATCATTATAAATCATTACAATTACTAGATTAATATAGATTTAATAACTCTGAGTATCCTATAATATATCCCTACGTAAAAATAGAATTTAGGGAAAAAAATGAACCTTGAAATTTATTACAACATCAAAATTTAGATTAATCATTGAAAAAGTTGTCACCTAATTCTATATATCAACATCTTATTCACCTCTTTAAACATTACTCAGATATATATTTGAACACTCATTTTTGAATGATATGAATTCCATCTTTTATTAAAAATTTAAAAATACATCCTGTTAAAATATATAAATATTAGTATTGTGTTATCCCCATCACAGATATTATTTCATTATCATTGTGACTAAAAGCATTGAGCCTATGGTTTCCTTTCCCAGTGTGGTAATGTATTGATAAGTCATAATATATAATTATTTCAAATAATATTCTCTAGTATAGATTCATTTCATCTTGTGTGATTATATACAAAAAAAATTTATGGTTAGTATATACATAACACCTTTCTCTATAAATATAATGGAACCTTATTTTTTATGAAATATTTTTTGCAGCTAACTTCAAATCATGAGTTATGTAATTTTTCTCATGAACCATAAATTTCCTTGTGGCATAATATATATCCAATTATTTTTTAATATAATGGATATTAATAAAATAATTTATATTTTCAAAATATCAAAATAATTTCTATCTATCACATCATTTACAAAAACAGAGACATCACATAGGATTGTAGTAGGAATTTCATCCTTATCAACATTAAGGTTTTGGTTCATTCCCCAAGGATTTTTTTAATATTACTTGTTATAATTTGTACTAAAAAATATCAATATAATTCATACAAAATCGCTAGAAATATGATGGAAATAAATAAAAATAACCTTAATCCAGAATGGTAATATAAACCCAAAAGGTTATCGATAACTTTAACTTATGAGTTGATTGTTACTACTTAAATAATTATTCAGATTGAACAAAAGATATACATATAAAATTTTGCAATAAAAACATTTCAGAAATATCATTAATCACATTAAAATACCATAACATTGAACCTAAAAGTGGTGTTTAAGTATTTGAAATTATGGTCAACCATAAACTCATAAACCCACGATGGTATCCATAAAGAACAAGTTAATGAGACATGATTAAATATGGGATAATAAAATGAACAAAATCCTTAGATGTTTCATGATTAATATAACTAAACTTCAATAATTAAAAGTAATTATACCACATCATTTTTTTATTCCAAAAAATAAATACATCAATCAATCATCTTTTTTTAAACCATTTACTAGGATTGATCAACTAATTTTTTTAATACCTATATCATTAATTTTTAGTATCCTCATCAGTTATAAAAAATAATTTAATCATTCACCCTTTTTGATACATTAAGTAAGTATTCTCCCATGGACATAGATTTGAGTGATTCCCATACTCTCCACATTTTAAAAATTCAACTACTAATGATTCCTTATGGAAAACATTATTCCCATCCATTACACTAACTACATTTTTCATTTTTACATATCAATTACCTACTCTATTCCCTTATTCACTCCACATAAATCTTATTCCCATATGATTAAGAAATTCACATCATTTATTATTCCCATATTCATAAAATAACTGAAACTAAATCTTCATTACCCTATGGTCTCAATTTCCTAGTTTTCTAACAAACTATACCATTCACTTCATTGGTTATTCCAAGTGTTGATTGAGGTGAAATTTCATTATTATATATTGTGATAAATTATTATAAATAATCATTGTATTTTTCACTCCACTATTCACTCCATATGGTTTCTCATCAATACAGTTTCAATCAAATTCAATTTTAACATGGTTTCTTTTGGTTACCACCATTGACTTCAAGAAAAATTATCTGGCGATGAAAAACACACACAATGGGAGACCCCATAATCATGAAAAATCATTTAGAGGTTGTCTAAATCAATTATCCTTCTATAAAATATAGTAATATTTATGTTCACCGAAGTTTATTATTGGTAATCATTTATTAAAATTATTCTTTAGGGTTTATAAAGTGTTTGGGAGTTTACAAATCATACCCCTAAAGTGCTTCAAACATTTTTTTACCAAAAAGCTCATTTCTTTTCACCAAGTGACTATTGAGTCTATATAAATCTACCCTATTCAGATTTATTAATCCTAGTTTTAACTATTCTAGAACCACATCCACATATAATATTAAGAAAGGGATCCTTCTCTTTGAAAAAAATAATCCGTTCATTAAAATAACATAGGAATTTCACGTATACATAAAATTATCCTAATGGTTGTAACATAATTTTTCTCATACTAGACTTTAAACGATAACTAAACCTTGATATCATACTAAATATAATGACCCAATATTTTTATAAAAATATAACACATACTTTGAAATGATTATTAGATACATTTTCAAAATACATTCTCAAGGACCGTAATGGTTTAGTTTCTTAAGAGGCTAGATAAAAATTATTAAAATTAAATGTAATATTATCAACATATACCATATAGATATTCTCTTTTTGTATTCATCATAAACATTACATACTAAACAACATTCTTCATAGCCTTGGGAATTGATGCATAAGAAAGCGTGAGCTCAGATTTCCAGTATGGGTACGGACGAGAACTACCATTATATAATCATATGAAATAAAATGACCAGAATAATGATATGATTCCATTAATAAAACTTATAACACATATACCCCCATTTTATAGATCATAAACATTGGTTAGGGAATAAATAATCATCCGTTTAAAATATATGATTCATATGATTGTGAAATCATCATAAAACATTAACCAAATGATCATTTAATAATAATGTGTATCCAAAATAAGTAATAAAATGAATTTAATTATTCATGGTTAACTTCCAACACTGTCAAACATAGTAGATCAAGAATCATCACATGATTTTGGGTGTTGATCAAGCTCATGATCCTATTTTCTTTTTTTAATCTCGTAGGCTTGTTTCCCATTTTCATCAAATGAGACATAAATATTTGACCAATAAATTGGTGGGATATATAGGTCCCACCCATTCCATAATGAAAATCAGAAATATTTGTGCCACAATATATAAAAATATTCTTCATATCAAAACCAATAAATAGAAATGGTTTTCATAAACATTTCATCATAGCATATCCCGTGGAAAAAGAATAGGTTTCAAAAGCCATTAATCATCATGATATTAATAAATTTAAATAATTAATAAAACTTTTATAATTATATCACATCCCCAATTATGAATTAGTAACACTACTGTCTTTCATCAAATATGTTAATTTTTTTATGATAATTTGTATCATTTCATAAGTAAAATAGACCACATAATTGAAAAATTATATTTTAATTTTAAAAATTTATTAAAAAATTTCAAATATATTATTTTTTTGAAAATACTCTAGAAAAAATTTGAATTAATATTTAAATCATAAATCCATAATAATGGTAAAAAATTAGTTCACATCGTACAATATGAAAAAAAAATTTCTTTTCACATAGTCGAAAGAAAGTCAAAATTACACCCTTCAGAAAACGACATGATGATCTTTGGAATATTTATTGTAAAAATTAAAACATGGGAAAAAATTAATGAAAAAAATACAATTTATAATAATAAATTTATTCATTAATATATTTTTACAAAACATGGACATATTAGAAATTTTCTTTTCATCGGGTGAGATAAATAATGTTGATTTTCACTTATAACACTATTTTTTTAAATATTGATTACATAAAAGGAGGAATGTGAAATAAAAACATGAATTATAAAGAAATAACTCTATTATAATATGATTCATAAATTTCTTAAGCGATAGATAATAATATGTCATTATAATAAAATTTAATCTTAAACAATTTTGATAGACAATGACAATGTAACGTAAAATCCATACCACTTTTGTAACCTCTGAAGTCATAATCAATAAACACTAAATAAATAATTATAGAAATATAAATCTACATAAATATCATACTAATCACCATATAATTTATTCATTGTCATTATATAAACCACATAAAAGAAATAAGAGGTGAATATGGATTTCGTCTCACAAAAATAAACAGGAGATGAAGATCCCACACATGATTTAATTAATTTTGAATCATAATAACCATGAAATTATTTCATGTAATTAAACATAAAATATAATTAAAATAAATAAACTCATGATAAAACTTATCAAATATGAAAAATATACATCTTATTGATGAATATAGGTGCATAATATAATATTTGTCACAAAGAAGACAATTTTACACAAAAGTTTCTTTCTATATGTCTTGACTTCCTTACTACACATTATAACCCTATAAAAATTAAATTTAGGTTTATTATACAAATATTATAGAAAAAAAGTGATATATAATACCATTTATTATTTACTTATAACATTGTATTCCCTTTTTATTAGTTTTTTTGGAAAAATAAAAAACCGGGTAATATTTGAATCATTTTCCAATAACATATTGGATTTTTATTTACAATCATTCTATATTTATCATGGTTACATTATATATATAATTTTAACCATTATATAAATATAATATATATTCATTATATATTTATTTATTGTAATCCATAAAATTTAGATATTTAAAAGTAATTAGAACATTCACGGAGACAGTTAGTCGTATGAACACAAGAGTGCTATTTCAATTTTATTGTTGGACTGAATGAAATAATGGTAATTAATATATCACCTTTATAGAGTCATTATTATTTCATATATATCGAATATATGTTTTTAATTTATCTTTATTATGGTCTATGTAAATAGTATATGAAAGAACAATCACATCACTTCCTGGGGTGCTAGTCCAATATACAGACAAGTGATATTATTGTTTTCCCATAGATGGAAAACATAATGGTATATATAATAATAATTCTATAAGAATAATTGTAAGATCCTTGATTTCCCAAAAAGGTATGGATCCCTTGTTATTCAATTTAAATTATTCTTTATGGCCAAATGTGAGTATAAAATGAGATCATTCGAGTATCGGGTGTGTATGGGGCTTATATGGAGAATAGAAACAAACTTGATGAATAAATAATGATGTCCACATAGTTAAAGAAACTATGCGAGACATGCCACATGTTTAACAAAACTGTGGGAGGTTTGAGAATTGGGCCTCAAGATCTGCATGGTTTTATAAAACTATGTTGAATAAGGCACAAGTCCAAGTGAAATTTCACAGACCATGGGTACTGGATATAGTCATGGTTTTCACATGGTTATACATACTTTGAAAACTAACCATGCTTTGTTTCCCCATAAGGCAATGAAGTGTGCATGGTTATAAAAAGGTTTGGCTAGCCATGTGGCCCAGTATTTTTAGGGACGAATAAAAATTTAATCATGAAACCAATTTAAACCAAAATCCCCTATAACAATTTCATTTAGTGGAAAAAATTTACATATAATAGGTCTTTATAAGGCTATTGGGTTTATTTTGACAACATTTATCAATCCAAACATGGAATAAAATGTTGTTGGTCTCAATATATTCATAGTGGTATATAATATAACCCCCTTCTTTCTTTATTTGTTTTACTTTGTATTGATAGAGTTCATTAAGTGAAATAAAATATGCCCAATTTGTAGTTTCATTGTCCATTATATGTTTTTCTTCTTCTATGGATCGATTCATAAGACGATACTGTAGGATCACACTACTATGTACCTATAGTTGGTGGTTTATACCATTCCCTCTAGGTTTTGTCAATTCTATGCCTAGTTATTATGGTGTTGTGCACTGTAATTTCAACCAACACACCTTCAATTGATATAATAATCAAGTTCAAAATATTGGGACCTATTAGGGATTTCCACAAGTTCCTTGGGATTTTTTTGATGATGTTTCCCCAACCTATTGTACCCATGGGATGTTATAATGCGTTTTGCAATTGTTATACCACCCAGGAGTCTGTTTAATCATTCATTTTTTATAGAACAATTACTAAAATACATGGATATTATATAATTTTAGATGAATATCCACAAAATTAACAAAATACATGTATGAGGATCCTAAAAGTTTCTTCTATTTGGAAACATTAAACATATTCTTCCAATTTGGTGATATTTCATTAAAATATCCATAAATATATTCCCCTATAGAAATCCTATATAAAAAACATTCTTCATAACCTGGGGAAAAAGAAACATCACAAAGGGGTGAGCTCAATTGCTCAGTAAGGTAATAAGAGAGATATATATGCACAATCCTGACCAATAGGGGTTTGGGAACATGATTGAATCATTAGAAGATCTTACCCAACATATTAATGATTATAATAATGAGTCATTTCAAAATGATTGGTAGTTCAAAAGACAAGAATAATAAGTTAATCAAGAGAATATGATATGAAAAAATAACCTAGGAATAAAACATGGAATTGTGGAATAAATATCATCTTATAACATTGTGAACAAGTATAAGTTGAAAAAAGTTCACTCATTATTTTATGTAAATGAAATCAGGATATTTTATAAACATATGAACAAGAATCTAGGTCCACTCATAACATTATGAACACATAATCTTTCTCTCACATATAATTTTGAACATGTAATTTGGTTCACACAAAAACTTATGGACATGTATCTAGGTCCATGCATAACATTGTGAACAAGTAAACAGGATCATGAATAACCTTGTGACCATGTAATAAGGTTCACTCATATCATTATAAATAAGTAAACAAGTTCACATAAAAACTTATGGACATGGAACAAGGTCCTTGCATTACATTTTAATCATTTAATCAGGTTAATGTGTTACTTTTTGAACTTGTAATTAGGTTCACAAACATAATTTATTCTCATGTGTCGTCTATCATTACCTAATGAATTGGATGTAAATATAGGTCTGACCCATTACATTTTTAAATAATACATATATATTCGACAATATTATAAACAATCATCATATCATAAGCCCTAAAATTAAATAGGTAACATAAATGTTTCACCATTTTATTACATATAGAAAAGTGATAATTCTCATAATAATTTCATCAAAGAATAACACTAGATTGAAGTTGGATTAAATAAAACAAAATTCATAGAATTGAAACTGGGTTTATAAACCTCATTCCATTAAAACATAATCCATTAAAAAAACAATATGTATGGTATTATTTAATCACATCCCTAGTAATGCATACAATATAAAAAATTATGGCATCTTTGATAGAGAAGTATTTTTAATGATCACATGGACCATTTCTTAAGGAAAATATCATTTCATTTACAATGAATTTTTTAAAACAATTTAAGAAATCATTTTCTTTTAAAAAGGGATTTAATAGGCTTTTAAAAAATTAATTAGTAAGTTATCTTTTTCCCTTTGAAGAAAAAATTTTAAAACCTCCAATATTTTGAGAATTTTTTTTGAAAATATCATGAATATATAATAAGAAGGTATAAAATAATTATTGAAACATTTTATAAAAAATGTTTTTGAAAACATATATATAAAATATGAAATTATAGAAATCATTGTCCTTAAAATAACACTTTTGAGAAATTATATTGGAATATTTGAAAATCATTAAAAAAAATTTTAAATAGAAAACATTTTTGAGCATTTTTTATTTGAAAAATAGTATAAAATCAAAAAATACTGATTTTTAGGGAAAAATTTATTTAAAAATGAAAACATATACATATAATGCAATGTTCATGGAAATGATGGTCATGATGAACGATAAGTCCGTACAGGCAGAAAAGTACTTTTCCATAATAAAAAGTTTAGAAATGTTCCTTTATAATAGAATGAAAAGAAAATTCATTTAAATAATATTAAAAAAAACATTGGTACAAATTTACAATAAAAATAATACGATAAAATTTAAACATTTTTGGAAACATTTTTTAAAAACATTGTTTTAAGAGAAAATAGTTTTCTAACTGAAAGGAGAAATAATGTGATAATGAAAAAACATTTTCCTTATTATCCCAAGTAAAAAAGAGTGAAAAATGTAAAAAATACTAGAATATATCATGGATAACAAGAGGATGAGAATATTCATGAGTTTTCTTGAATTATGGATCATATTATTTTTTTAGTAAAAATATGAATCATAAACAGTCCTGACAAATAATGTTATTGATGAAATAAACTATTACCACTATGATAATTTGTACCCATTATATACATGAGATTAAAAAATAAATTGGGATTAAAATATCATGAAATAAGTAGATTCATGATATAAAATGCAAAAGGGAATTATATATATCCCATAGGAAAATATTGGTATATAGCACTGCATGTATCTCAAAGAATGAAACACGAGAAAACAATTACATTATCGATTTGGTAACTTTTGAACCATAGAGAACAAGAAATAAAGATCATAAAATAGATATATTAGTACCCATAAATTTAATTATAATAATAATATAATATATTCATGTTATGTATATACACCACATAAAATAAATTAATTGTTAAAAAGGCATGTATCTAATGGATATAAAAAGTGAGATGGGAAAACCCTTAATACTTGAGTAACATTAGAATCATGGCCTCAATGAAATCATATCATCAATTAAATCATTTAATATAGTCAAGTAATTACAATTAATTATATAAAATTACATATGCATGTTTATAAACAACACAAATGAATAGTGTGGTGAATATAGACTTTGTCTCACCATAATAAAATGTGAGATGAAATGTCATTACCATGGGTCTTGAATTTATTTATACATGGTAAAAAAACAGTATAAATAATATGATTTTATTATAAATATATAGAAATAACATATTATTATATCTAATACCATATTTAATTTCTTATGACATTATATTACCTTTTTATTAACAACTCTATGTTAATGTTACGTTTTGGGTAATATCAACATTGTCCTTCGTATATGTTCGGGCAAGTTATTCTTGATCATCTTACATTGGATATGATTTACATATTTCCATGTCGTATGTAATGATATATATTTCATATATATTAACTATAAATGTATTTATAATAATCTATAAAATATATAAATTTGAATTGGAACACACTATTCATGGGGACAGTAGCCATATGTACACATGAACGATATTTTCGTTTTATTGTTCTATTAAATGAATGAAACAGAATGGTATATATATATAATGACGTTATCATTAATATTAAATATATATTATACAATTTATCTAAACCCATCGTTAATAAAATTAATATAGAGTGTGAATGAATTACATCAGTGTGAGGGGATGGTGTCCAAACATCTACAAAAGAACATTATCATATTTGAAAAAATGAAATCAAGATGGATAGTTTTATATAATAAATATAAAATAATATAGAAATCATAAATATCATATATATCATAAAAACATTTATTTCATAACTACAAACCATGATATGTGGTAAACGAAACACAAACAACATTGTTTTAATGGGGTGATTGTTTTTTATAAACAAGAATGATAAGTTAATTAGCCATCAGATGGATGTTTGTGAATGTGTAGGTTAGAAACATTATAATTAACTATATATAAATATATTTTGGATAGAAATTTTATTATATAATAATAAAATAATAATAATTTAGGGGATAATGAATGATAATAATACAAAGGATCTTGAGGAAGGATGTTAAAACTTCTTTGGGTAACTGTTATTGGTTTTCCCCAAAGGGTCTCTATGGATGGCCTTATTCCA
The DNA here is from genome assembly GCA_963277665.1 of Viscum album. NCBI lineage: Eukaryota > Viridiplantae > Streptophyta > Magnoliopsida > Santalales > Viscaceae > Viscum > Viscum album. The sequence continues at coordinate 1,314,899,744 of OY728119.1, read as the reverse complement.
AAATGGTTTCTTATAAGATAAGGTGGAGATGTTGGGATATCATTTTATTGTATATTTATAGTGAAAAATTTATTGAGTGGTGTGAATAAGTTGGAGGGGTGAGTGATTTTTTATATTGGAGGAGTGACATTCTTGTAAATATTTGAAATGGAAATTCAATTGACATAATTCCCATTTCAATTGACACCAATAATGGTAAAAATTAAATATAAGTGAATATAGGATCAAAATATGTACATAAATTTTATTTTTTACTAGTTTTTAGGGTATTTTGGGCTATAAGATTAAGGACTAGTCCTTAAGGAATCTAATTTAATTTAATATATTGAAAATTTATATAAATATAATTTAATACGAAAATAAAATATAAATTTCCTATTAATATGAATTATTTAAAAAGTTCTAATTTAATTTAAATTCTATATTTTTCATTGTTCATCAAAAAATAAAACATCTCAGAAAAATACCAAATAGTCCCCCAATGTAAATTTTGATATTACTATTCCAAAAATTATGTTTAATTTAGAAAAAAAATTTAAAAAAAAATTAATAATTAGATTTAAAATGGGTTCACCATTAAAAGGGGGTAAAATTAACTTTTGAAAAAATACATAGTTTTATTCAGAAAATTGCATTTATTCTAATATTATATCTATAAAATATATTTATTGAGTATTAAAAATATGGAATGAATAGATAATAAATAAATTTTATTGAAAACATTAATAAAAAGTGTTTTGATTAATTTATTGAGATAAAATTTAGATTTTTCAATAAAAAAATTATATTTAAATAGTAATTTCCAAATTTTCCAATAGTTCTTACATTCACATATTCTAACTAAAAAACAAAGGATTAATTATATAAACCTGTGTCAATAATACCTTCAAAATTTATTTGGTCTTATTCATAACATCTATTCCAATGTATAGTTTGTGGCTACAATAATAATTTTGTAACAATTTTAATAGAAATTTATAGTTCGGTAAAACTAAATATTTCATGTAACTCAATCTATCAAAGGGAATATATATTGTGTGTAATATAATACAAACATAGTCATTCATGTTCCACAAGATAATCTATGTGTTTCATGTAGTTTATGATTTACTTCTTGTTGTGTATAACACATGCCACACATAATTCATTCATATAACAAAAGATAAAATTTGTTTTGTGTGAAATGAAAAAAATATAAAAAATATTAAATTAATTAGAATAAAAAATTCATAAAATCAATAATATTTATCTTCCACTATTCATAAAATGTAAATTTACTCAAAATTATTAAGGGTTTTCAAGGGTTTAACATTAAAGAGTTCCATTCATATATACCCATATCAGAAAAGTGAATACTAAAACTTAATTTAAAAATTAATGTTTGAAACAAAATGGTTACCCAAAAAATGATACTAGGTTATAAAATAGGAGAACATAGTTGTGAAGTGATATCATGGACAAGGATTAAAATAATTAAAATTCCAGTGGTTGATGAAGATCACCGATAAAAAGAATGTGGGTGATCTAGTGAATGTAAACAATCATTCAAAGATAAACTGGAGAAGCATGAATGTGGTCATTAATATCATAAAAACGATTACAATAGGAAGAATTTTTTTAAATACCCTTTCTATAATGTTTAATAACTTTCATGAGAAGATATACTTACTTGATGACATCACAATATTACCCTTTGTTGTGCCTTAATAAATTTCCACCAAATCTTTTATTTTAAGATTAAAAGGTAAATTTTTCATTCCGGAAGCATTAGGAGAGAATGATATCCATAAATAGAATGAAATTTCATTCCATATGTATTTATCTAAAATAGTTTAGCATAAGTTATAAAATATCCATAAATCCCCATATGGTTTGATAATACGTTAATTTTTAAAACCTCAACTGAATTTTAAAATGAACCATTCCATAAATGGTTAACCATGTATCACTTCTGAAATAAATATGTCCAAAAATTTAGAAATAAATTCACTAGAAATCTAATCATTGATCCCTTATATATCATATGGTAGGTCTTGGTTTGTCACTTTCCAAATATGTGAATACCTTTATCATGTATTCTATTGAATAATAGTAGTATCCTGATTTACCGTACATCCTTATTGAAAATATTCATGTTTCCTTATTCCAATGTTTATTAGGTATACTTCAAAGATCCAAAAATACTTTAAACACCACCCATGATAGAAATAAACACATTTTCAATTAAATCCTTAATCAATTCAAAGGTAGTCAGAACCGTCTAATTTACTTATTCATATTTACCATAAATTTATCCAAACATCATTTTATTTACATAAAGAAACTAATAAGGGTTATATTTTCATTAATGGTGTGTTTCCCATTAAAATTATCTTTCCGTTGAATAATTATTCAAAGTCTATAGCAAAAATAAATATATCATTTTCAATCCTTATTAAAAACATATAATAAAGAAACATATATGTTTCATGATTCGAATATCAAAATCATTTAATTCAAAAACATATAAAATCCAATCAAGAAACATTATAATTAAGCCGTTATTCGTGATTCATTATATTATTCCAAAATTCCCCTTTCATAGTATATTAAATATAAATCATGTATTAAGGTTTATCGTCCTCAATATAATCAGGATTCATATGTTTAACAAAAAAATACTGTTAGAAGAGACTATAACATTCATATATCATTTATAGTATCTTTATCTTACTAATTAGAGCCAATATTCATACCAACATTATTATTCTATTCATGGGATCTCTTCTCAGAACATTAATTTGTATTATTACCATACTTTCTACATCTAAAACATTCAATGTTAACCTAGTTTTGTTTTCCCACTATTTTCTATGGCCAACAAAATATTGTGAGAGAAACATAACATAATATAAGAGCACATAATTGAGAAAAATTAAATATAGGATCTCTAAATCTTGACTCCATATAATAAATATAATACACCTAAGGCCTATCTTTATAGAAATCCTTATAAATATTCTTTGATATATCACTAAGTATCTCATAATGTTTTCTCATCCTTGTATCCAACGTTTGAAAAAATTATTCATTTGTTAACAACTATTAAAACCCATTCTTAACATTCATGGAAATTGCATCATTTTAGATTAATATTCTTCACATAAAAAAAATACATGTGTGAGGACCGTAATTGTTTAGTGTATTTGGAATCATAGAAATCATTCTTTTATTTTAGTGAAATATATTCTACATATTCATAAATATATTACACTTTAGTAATACTAATTAAAAAATATAATTCATAACTTCAGGAAAGGAGTCATAAGAATTGGTTGCGCTCAGATGCTCAATAATGGTAAACAATGAGATATGCAGGCATATTTATGAGCTTATTGGGTATTAGAACATTATTATATCAGTATAATATCATAATCAAGAGTCATGGCTTAATGAGGGGTAGTTCATAAGACATGAATCATAATGTAATCTAGAGCATGAGTAATGCAATCATAACATAATAATAATACATGGAATTTTGGAATAAACGTTATCATATAAAATTGCTAACATGTATAACTAGAAATAGTTTCACTAATTATGTCAAGGACAAGGAATCATGCCCTTGAATAAATTTATGGACACAAAACAAGGTCCATCCAAAACATTGCAGATATGTAATTAGGTTCACTCATTAAATGTTGAACATATAACTAGGTTCACACATATACTTATGAATATACATCCATGTCCATGCATAAAATTATGAACATGTTATCATGTTCAAACATAACTTTTTTAAAATGTAATAAAGATCACTTATAAAATTGTTAACATTAAATCATGTTCTTTCATAAACTGATGGAAATGAAACTAGGAAAATGCATACTATTGTGAACATGTAACCAGGTTAATTCATAACATTCTAAACATGTAATCATGTTGACACATAACCTTTTTATTCAAGATTTATCCATCATTACCCATTCATTATAGGGAGATATATGTCCCACACAACACATAATAAATTCATACATTCATGTTCTACAATATTATAAACAATCTTCATATATTAACCTATTAAATGAAATGGGTATCATAAAAATTTAATTGTATCATTACATTTGGAAAAGAAATAGTTATCATAATAATTTCATCAAGTATATCCAATGAAAATTAGAATTTATAAAAATAATATAACCCATGGAAGAGTAAATGGTTTTATAAACAACATTCCATGAATAAATAATCCATTCAACAATTAATATTAATGATTTTTTAGATCATATCATTTTAAATTTATAGACTATAAAAAAAGTATAGTCCTTTATTGAGATGGATTTTGATAGATCCCATGGAACATTTATAAAGGAAAACAAAATTTCATTGAATGTATTTTTTTAAAATCTTTTAAAAAATATTTTCCTTATAGAAAAGGATTTATAATTTAATTTAAAACATTTATTAACGAAAATATATTTTACTCTATGAAGAATGATTTTTAAAAGATAAATAATTTTGAAAAAAATTATTTTAAAAACACCAAGAAAACAAAAGAAAATGGTTTGAATAATTTTTGAAATCATTTTATAAGAAATTTGATTTGAAAATTTATAATGAAAAAATAAAATCAATGAAATCATTTTCTGTGAAATTTTCATTTTTAAAAACTTATAAAAGAATCATTGAAAATCATTTAAATTTTTTTTTTAAAAATAAATTTTTTAAAAACATTTCATTAAAAACCACATTAAAATAAACAATTTTTTGAAATATTAGTAATATAGTTTCTTTAAAAATCAAATATGAAAATTATAATGGATGATTAAAGGAAATGATGATCATAATGGCATGTATGTCCATAAATGTCAAACATTATTATTGCACCATAAAATGATTAGAAATATTCCTTGACTGGAAAATTACAAGATGACTACTTTTAAAACAATGTTTAAATAATGAATAAATTTGGTAAAAATGTACTTCAAACATCCTTGGGTAATATTAAAACATTTTTTAAAACATTTTTAGTAAACATGTTCTTAAAATAACAATGTTTTCCAACTGAAATGTTAAATATAGTCAAATTTAGAAAAAAATTATTAATTTTAGGAATTACCAAAGAGTGTAAAAATGGAAACAACACATGATTATATCATGGATCAATATAGGGGAAAATAATGAGTTTTATTAAGATATGGATTATATTATTTCATTAGATGAAGCATAATCATTAACAATACTGATAAATGATGGGATTATAGTAATAAATTATTACCACATTGGTAAATTTGAATGATACTATACATGATTTAATAATATTAAATGAATATTAAAATATCAATAAATATGTATATTCATTTTATCACATGAAAAATGGATGTATATACATCCGATTGAAAAATATAGGTTTATAATATGTATCACATCTGAAAGAAGTTAACTTGAGAAAAAAAATAACATTACCCATTTGGTAACTTTTGAACCAAAAACCCCTTGAAATTATGATAATAATATGTATATATAAATACCCATAAATTTATTTATAATAAAAATAGTATTCATTCCGGAAAAATATATACACCACACATAAGAAATGAGTGGTGAATAAGGCATGTATATAACGAATATAAAAAGTGATAGGAGAAAATGATTTCTATTTGTGTAACATTATAATCAGGATCCACATGAATTAATAACATCAATTAAAGATTTTAATACAATTAAATAAATGTAGTTAATTATATAAATTTTACTAGGTACATATATAAATAGTATAAAAAATCAAATATTATATATGGAATGTATCTCACCAAAATAAAAAGTTAGACAAAATTACCTTCAGTATAGAATTTCATCATACACATTCAAAAAAATTGAATAATAAATATATTTTTTTTACTAATATAATATAAAAAATATTATTATATATAATAGCATATAAAATTTTAAAATGACTTTATATAATCTATTTATTAACAAATCTATGTAAAAGTTTCATTTCATGTTAAATCTACTTTGTTTTTCATATATGTTCTCACTAATTATTAATGATACTCTAACATTGACCCTGATTTAGTTAGATAAATAATTTAAATAATAATTTAAATATAATATATATTCATTTTATATTAATTTATTTTGATATATAAAATATAAAAATATGAAATGGAACATACCTTTCATTACGTACAGATGAATAGTGTTTCCATTTTATTGTAATATAGAATGAAAGAAAGTGAATAAAATATATGTATACATAAATAATATCATTACATAAAAAATTGTATGTCATATATATCATATAATTTCACTAATATCATCTTTAATACATTCTATGTAGAGTGTCAACGAATCAAATCACTTGGAGTAGGTGGTAGTGCACACATCTAGAAACAAAGTTATCGTTTTTAAAATAATAAAAATCATGAATGTATGTTTTATATTATAATTTAAGAAGCATAAATAAATTATAAATATCATATATATCATATAAAATATATATATTCCATTATAATTCCCATCCATGATTGGTGTTAAAGGAACAATATACAACATCATTTCATGAGGTAGTAGTTCACCCAACACGAGAATGGTATGATTGATACCCATTAGATGGATGTGTGTATATGTGTAGGTCAGAACCGTAGAATAAAAATATTTTAGTATATTTTCAAAAATAATTTTTATATATAATATGTTAATAATTGGATATTATGGGGTGGGAATTAATATAAATAAAAAATCTCGAGGATGAATATTACCCTGTCTTTGGGAAACTCCTCTTAGTTTAGACCAAAGAGCTTACTTGGTTGGATTTATTAAAAATGGAGAATTCCAAGATTTAGGGAGCGATTTTGGGATATTATTCTAGTATATTTCTTGAAATGAAAATGGGTGGAGAAGTTTAAATAATTGGGAGGGGTTATTACAATTTTATTATGGAGGTTGAGTGGCATTCCTGTAAATATTAGAAAACAGAATTCCAACCACATTTTTCACTGGACATGTGGATCCAATAATGGTCCAAATCATTAAAAGGGGAATATATATTTGATATATGAATATTAATTGGATTTTGGAAATATATCTAGGTCATTTGGTCTTTAAGACAATGTTTTATTTCTTTGTTACGCCAATTTTTCTCATAATCATTGTAAATAATTCTTATTACATTAACTTATCATTATGGTGAAATATAAGTTGACCCTATTAGAACATATAAATTATTATAATTCCTAATATTTAATTTATTTTTCTAAATTATAATAACAAAAGTTGTATAAATTAATTTTAATCTAATCCTATAGATTAGACACCAAATTGAGGTTTTAATTTAAAAATGTCAAAATGAATGAAATTTTTTTATATCCAATTTTAATATTAATTTGATACTAATGAACTAAATTAGATTAAATTAATGAAAAATTATATAAATTGATATTAATATCAAAATAAAAAAATATAACTATATAAACAAATTATACAAAAATCAGTTATGAATTTAAATTTACTGTCAATCATTATTCATAAAAATTCAAACTTCATAGAAAAATACAATGAATTCACCCAAAATAAATATTAATATTCTGCTTCCATAAATGAAGATTAATTATTAAAATTAAATTTATTATTTTTTATGAAATATTTTTTAATATGGCCCACCATTAAAAGGGAGTTAAATAACCTTTTAAAAAAATAAATCTTTTTAGTCTAAAAAATGAAATTATTATTATGTTATTACTAAAAAATATATGGGATGAATATCAAAAATATCAGTTGAATATGTAGTATATGAATTTTATTTAAAAAAATATTGAAATGGTTTTTATTTATTTTATTGTGATAAAATAATTTTTTTACAAAGACAAATAGGTTTTTAGAAAATTAATTTTATAATTTTTATATAATTATTACATTCAAATATTTTGATTGATAACCGAAGGATTAATTTTATAGAAAATTTTAAATTATATTTTCAATATATTGTTAATATTATTCATAGGTTTCATTCAAATGGTTAGGAGGTATCAAAAAAATATTTTTATTATAATATTAATAGTATCTCATATTTTCATAAAACTTTCCATTTTGTGTAATAAAAGATATATAAGGGACTCAATATTTTGTGTAATATATGAAAAATATATCTACATATACCAAAAGTTAGTTTATTTTTTTCTTTTAGCGGCATATAGTATTGGTATTGTTTATAATATTAGCCACACATAGTGATATCATATTACAAAATCGATATTCAGTTTTATGTGAAATAAGTAAATTCAAAAAGAATAAAATTATTAAAAAATAATAAGACACTGAATTTCAAGGTGATACATAGTTATAGGAATCCCATATATAAATGAAATTTACTGAATTGGTTGATTGGGTGTTTTTTTTTTCTCCTCTTTATGTCGATTCTTTTTATTAAATTGTTTATATGGAATTATTATATGAGTGGGTAAACACATGGAATGTAATTGTTTATTAATGATGAAGGTAATGAGATGATGAATTGAAATCAAGGTTTTCACACCATGTCATTTAAACATTTATATTTTCTTTCTATATTGGTCTTAGATCCTTCTAGGTGGAGTTCATATTCATACCCTGTAAAGTTTATTAGTTTATAATTGTTTGGGTATGTTTTTCAAGTGGTGCATGGGTACCAAACAATTATTAGAAACTACACATCCCAGTCATGTGGAAGGTGATTGTGCAGTCAGAACCTACCACACATCTAGTGCACAGACATGCAATATGTCCTAGGTAATCATTAGCTATCCTTCTTTGGGTAGTGGATACCGCATGGTTGGCACACAGTTTACCAAATAGTGTGGAAAATCAATGAAGACCACCAAAAAAATTAAAACATGAAATTATTATTATACCAATACCTCTATTTTTCTATATTTCATCTTCCTCATTTTTAGATTTTGGCACACTATTGGGTTCCAAACCCCCCCCCCCCCTCCAATGGCCTTCCCTGCATCATAGATTCTCCTCCCTTGGTTCCGAGGAAATTTCTGAGGTTTCTACACTTTTTGTCCCCTTTTCTTCCCTCCTGTCCTTTTCATTATTTAAACATGTGTTTTTATTCTAAAGGCTGAACTATATTTGTCATATATGGCTTGTGACTTGTTTCATTACGGTTTTAGGGATTGTGGATCATTCATGGGGCATTGTTCTCTCTCTCATCGAGGGTTCGTTGCATCTGAACCCCTCCAAGGTAGGATCTTTCATGATTTTTCCATTAAAATGAAAACACATTATGCTTGAATGAATTGGATTATTTTTAAAACATTATTATCACCTCTTAATAAACTTATTTATATTTCTATGGATTTTCCTTATTCTTATAAAATTTTAAAAAATGGTTTTTAATGTAATCCTTGAAATATGTATACCATTATGTGCAGTTTACGTGTTAGTTTAAATGATATGTATTCTTGAAGTTATGATTGGTTATATTGAGATATTTATTACCACTATTAGTGTTGTGGTAGAATTTTTTTATTGTATATTTTTTCATTGTAAGGATTATTGGTCAACATGTGGCTTGAGGGTTGTAGTGAAGTGTTTTCTAAAAGGTTTTCAGGATTTTAAAGGAGTCAGTTTTACTTTCAAATAATATGAGTTGTTGTTTATGGTTTGAAAGAGAATGAAAAAATTTTAAAATTGTTTTGATAATTTTCTTTAGATGTTAGAGTGTGCTGATGAATGTTGGTACATCGGTGGGTGGACTAGGTCCACACAAAGATGTTCCCTCAACTAAAGATGGTACATGTAAAGTTTTATTCTCTCTAATCCTTAGTTTCTTAAATATTTTTTTTTAAAATAATATTGGATCGCTTTTGTGATTTTTAAAAATATAAAAAATTAAATCTCAATGGGTTTTCTTATTTGACTGAGGGTATGTGTTTTCATGAATGATTGGATTTAAATACCATTTGTGATGTTTTATATGTTGTATTTTTTTCCTGAAATGGGTATTTATAAATATTCCAGGTATATGGATTTGGGCTGTGCAAAGAAAATAATCATGTATTGAGTTGTGAATTTAAAAGTGATTTTTTTTGTTACTTTTGGAAAAGAATTTGGTTGTTCGACCATGTGTTCATAATTTGTAACCTAATGTTTTTATTAATTATTTTGAATTTTTACTTGGTATAATGGTCTGGTTGGCACCTAGATGACCTAATATATATGGATATATATAATTATATTTTGGGAACCTCAATGAAAGTGATTTCCCTTTATGAGTCATCATACGGTGTAGTCCATGTTTGGGGTAGGAAGGTGTAGTGACGGTAGGTAAGAGGAGTAACACTTGTGTTGGCCTCATACTTACAATGTATTATTACCACCATGGGTTATTGAGAATCTTTTAGCAGATTGAGTAACATTTCTTTCTATCCCAGATTAAAAGGGTTTATATCATTCTGGATTTGTAATCAGGGTAAGAGGGAATTCCACTGGATTGGATAATAGAGGGGGGGGGGGGTGAGTTGGTTATAAACATAGAGGCTTCACCATATTTTGGTGGGTTGTTCTGAATCGAGTACATCCAAGGGTCTTCCATGGATGTTTAAGAAATCCTATGGTTACTTTCTTCATATTCTTATTAGTAATTTTTCTACATTTAGACATTTGATTACCCATAATACTTGTTTCCATAATATCCTTATTATTATTATTTATTCAGGGTTTTTTTATGTTAAATAGTAGTTTTATTTTAATATAGAGAGTTTCACGATTGTGATTTCAAAATCGAAAAGATAGGATTGTTTAATAAATTGTGAATTTTTTTAAAAAATTTATTTCAAACTAGTGTTAATGGATTGTTTGGGAAAAGAAACACATGCATTCATTGGTGGTTTCAAACTAAGCTATTTATCTCTCACCATACTTATACTGCTCTGTGTTTGTAGGCTTGATCCATTATTTAGGTTCTAATTCTTATTCAGGATTATGGTTCATCAAGTCGTGGATGGAGTCGGTTGGTTGGTGGAAGGTGGTGATCATGAGGTCACATGGAGGTCGGGTTGGTATCAGTCCAGTTTAGCATTGTTTTCGCTATAGTTTTGTTTCCATTTAATTGTATTTAGTGTCTAGATCAGCGTTATATTTATTTATGATTAGTTATCATTATCTAATTTTTTAGTTTATTTTGTTAATCATGTTTATTTATTATAGGATAAAATCATTCTAAATGGTAATTTTTGATGCTCAACACATGATTCTAGCCTATGGGGATTGGGAACGCCCTTCGGGCCAAGTCATCGACTGGTTTATGTGTCAGTTTGGATGAAATCTCATGTTGGTTCATTAAAAAATGGTATTAGAGGAGGTTGTTGTTAATTGAGGTGTCTCGTAGATGGAGATTAGGACTATCGGGCCTCAGGAGTTCGGTATAGGAAATCCGTCATGAACCTGTGCTCATTTTAAACCTCGAGTCACCAGGGGTAGTCTCTGGATTTGAGACTTTTATCTACGTTATAGATCAAGGGATGAAAAGTGAGGTGATCTGATGTCAGGTTGTGATCCCACATGGAGTAGTGACCCATTTGGAGTCCATGTAAACAGTTCTAGTTCCTCTTACTATTATGGATTACTTGGGGCATGTCCCATTAGCATGTTACCTTGTTATTCACAGGAAATTATTCCTCATTATGGTAATATGTTGTAAGTATTTTTTCCATTTTGGTTATGGTTTGTGTTAGGTTATTTTAAAATGAAAATGGTTTTGAGTTGAATGTACGTTCATTCATATGCTTTTGAATTGGTAATTTTGATTTTTGAAATGAAAGTAGATTACCCATAGAAACTGATTTCATTCAAATGGATTTTTAATTAGTTAGGTATAGAATTGGATTTTCATAACCCTTCGTATTATTTATGAAAATATTTACATGTGAGTTTATTTTTGTCTAATTATTTTTTGGGAACATATGAGCGGATGGGAATGAAAACATGTGAAATGTTTCATGGGATTTAATTGGTGTATGTAACAGAAGGTTTGGCCTCAATTTCCCAAATTAATTTTAAAAAAGGAAAATGATAATAGAAGTGGGATTTTTTATAATCTAGGTTCTAGTTTTACGAAGAATGGATTCGTATTTGGGAACTTTTCTTTAACAAAGATGATTTTGGAAAGTGGCTTTTGGATGTGTTTGTCTACTTCTCTTTTAGAGGACCATTTTTTCCTTGAGATGTTTATTTTGACAGTGTTTTTGTTTGATGTCGGTTTACGTATTATGTTCCTTGTTTTATTCAGAAAATGAAACTTACAAATGTCCCTAATGATCCTATTAAGTCATGTACAGTTTTTAGATATTCTCAAATATTAAAAATTTATCACGGTGATCACGGTCTATTATAGGAATTGAGGTGGATTGATGAACCATAGCATGTCATTGGGATATTTGAAACTCATAAGGCTACTGTGGGTTGTGTTGTCCTAGGTTTGTATGAGATTTCCACTTTATATCAGTGGAATTTAGCAGTAAATCATTGTGAAATTTAGGGGGCATGGGAAGGGACCAAGACCACATGCATTCGTGGTTCATACATGAGAAGTTGATATTGAAGAAGGAGGAAGCATTTTAGGATGTCTGGTATGGGAATTAGTCTATAAAAATTAAAATTGACCATTTTTAGGGATGGTTTCTCTTTTCATTTGGGATGTTCACCTAAGGATCTCAAGAAAAAGTTCTCTCATCCCAGGAATCCTATTCCAAGAGGTTGGCAGATAGGGTATTGTTTATGCCGCTGGTTCATGGGGGTAGTTAGTAGAGGTTAACAATTCCGTGTTTTACATTGTCTATGAAGATTATCTATCTGGTGAGGAGTGCATAATAGAGGAACCTGTTCTTGTGGAGACATCATTATTTTTTCTAATATCTAGTTTATTAGACTAGTTTATGGTGTGCCATCAGTTTGGTGGGTTTGTGAATCCAAGGATGCCTTGTCACATGCCACAAATGATCTATTATTGGTGTGGTTGTTCATGTAACAAAGATAAGTTCTACAAAAATGATTTTGCGAAGAAGGAGTTTTGATCAGAGGATTATAGTTTTGGACTTTGAGGAAAGAGATGCTTTAGCTATCAGGGCTCCAGCCACAGGCTTCAGATTGAAGCTCGCACAGAGTTAGGAATATCCATGGGAGTGAAAAACATTGTTCTAAATTTTTTTAAAGAGTTGGGATGGAATTTTTTATGTTCCCTAGTTCTTGTTTTCTTAGAGTTATAAGTTCATAATTTCATTATATGTTTTTTATGAATTTGTTTTTTTCTTATTCAAGTAGTTTTAACAGATCAAATGATGATTTTTGAATATTTAATCTTAAGTAAAGTTGGTTTCCCCTTGTATGGGTTTCTCTTGGTATCAGATTTAATTTATATCATTTGAAGATATTTGTATTTTTAAAATGGGTGGTTTTTCTGGTTTTGGGTTTTAGTTATTTCTCTTGATTTCCCATATTGTTTGGGGTTTCAATTTCGAGAGGAATATTTTTAGTTCTAGTGGTAGTGTTTCCTTACTTGTTTTTATGGAGATATGGATTTTTTGGTTTGGGATTTAGCTTGTATCTTTGGTGGTGAGGGGGTTGTTTTTTTAATCTGGAAAAGGTCGAGGTAGTTTCAAGGGACCCGGTTTAACGGGTTTCTCGTAGAGGTTTCTATGATTATGTTATTGTGGTGTTGGTTGGCTTCATAAATTTCTATGATAGTTGAGTCTTAGTTGTGGGTATAACCCCCTAGATTTCTCCCCTCATTCTTGGGAATTAGATTCTCTTTGAATGGTCTGGTGTGACTTGTGATGGTAATTTTCACACCAAATTTATTGGTTTACTTTGTTTTTAATTAGCCATGGTATCAGGCATTGGTTTTCTTTAGTTTTGGCGAATTCTTGGGAGGAAAGTTTATGTTTTCGGAAACATTGTCACACCCCAAACTAGAATACTCCATTATTTTATTCTTTTCTTGGTCTTGGATCCGTCCAGGTTGTGTTTAGATTGAGGCAAGATTGCAATTTTTTAGTTTCTAAATGTTCGGGTAGGTTTTCTAGGTGGTGCACGGGTAACACATGTTTAGTAGAAATAATGTTGTATGGTAATGTGGTATGTGTATTTTTGGACAATACATACTACATGGCTTGTGTAAAAATATGTAGTTTGTCCCAGATAAAAATGCACATTGCTTCCATGGAATGTGTCTACTGCACATTTGGGAAACGTATTACCAGATTGTGTGGCCAAGTTGTGTAGATTGCCAAAAATAATTGAAAATTGAAAATCCTATTATACACCTTTACATATTTTACATATTTAATCTCCCCTTCATGTTTGATTTTAATAAAAAATGGGGATCCAAAACCCCTCCTCCCATGGCCTCCCATATTTCATGGATGCCCCTCCCTTGGTTTTGAGGTAATTTCTTAGGGTTTGAACCCTTTCCCTCCATTTTTCTTCCCTCCTCTCCTTTTTGATTGTTTTCTATGGGGATTCTGGTCCAGGCCAAACCCTAGAAGTTTTTTTTGTCGAGTGATTCATTTTATTCAAGTTTTAGGGCCTATGGATCATCTATAGGGTATATTTATCTCCCCTATAAATCTTTTATTACATCCTCACCCACCTGAGGATTTTGTTTACAATTTTTTAACTATTTATTACACACCATTGATGTTTTAGTTATTTGTATTAATTTTTTATCCAGATTAAAACCACCTTAATAAACATATTTATATTACTATTGCTTTTCAATTTTTTTAAATTGTTAAAAATAGGATTTCAATGTAATTATTAAAATATGTATAGAATTATGTTCACTATTGCGGATGGTTAAAAAGCAATGTATTTATGAAATGAAGATTGGGAATCTTACGAAATTTTTTTCCCTATAAGTGTTGGGGTAGAATTATTATATTATATATTTTTTCTTTATACATGTGATTTTTTGAACATGTGGCTTGATGGTTATAATGAAGTGTTTTGGAAAATGGATTCATGATTTTAATGGATTGAGTTGTGTTTTATAAATAATAAGATATCTTGGGATTTTTTTGAAAGAGATTGATGTTTTTTTTGAAAATGGGATTGATTATTTCCATGGATTTCAGAGTGTTACATGGGATGTTTCCATGTCCATGGGTGCACTATGTGCACACATGGGTGTGCCCTAAAATGAAGATGGTATTTGTAAAGTAGTCTTATATCTTATCCTCAGTTTCCGAAATGGAATTTTGTTTTTAAATAAATTTGGATCCCTTGTGTGATATCTAAAATTCCTAAAAAAATTAAGAATCTTAGAGTATGCCTTTTTTTCACTTGGTGTGTGTTTTGGTGATGTTTATCTTAAGTGGTGATTTGGCATGTTTCAGAAGTAGTATGTTTTTTATGAAATGGGAATTTTTAAATGTTCTTGGAAAACATTTTTGGGGTTTTCATTGTTTAAAATCCCATATGGATTTGTGCATTAAGAAGATATTTTATTGCATTTAATTTGGATAAAAGTGTAGATTGGAAAACATGTGTTACTAGTTGGAAACCAAGAGTGTATTATGATGTATTTTGATTTTTTTACTTGGTATAGAGGCCTGGTTGGATCCTTGATGATGTGACATGTATGGATACATATAGATAGATTTGGGGAACCAATATATAACAAATTTCCCTTTATGTGTTATCATATTGTCATGTCTATGTTTTAGTTAGGCAAGTGCGATGATGACAGGTATGATGAGTCACACACACATTGTCCTCCTACTTACAATGTATTACTACCACTATGGGTTCCTGAGTGAGTGTTTACAGATTGAGTGTTGTTTCCTTCCTTCCATGATTAGTTGGGTTGGCACCCTCCCAGATTGGTTATCAGACCAGGAGGTTTTTCCAAAGGATTGGCTAGTTGAGGTTGAATATTTGGTTATAGACTTAGGGGCTTAACCATATATCAGAGGTTGGTTCTGAACTGAGTGTGTCTAGGAGTCTTATAGGTATGTTTAGGAAATCCCATTGTAACTTTATTTATCTCATTGTTAGTAATTTTTCTGCACTTATTTTTCTATTTACCATAATTACTTATTTTTAGCACAACCCTACAATTATTATTTGGTTCTGGGTTTTCTTGTTAATTGTTAGTTTTATTTAAAAATGTTGAGTGGCATGTGAAAGATTTCAAAACCTAAAATACATTATTGTTGAAATAAATTTTAACAATTTATTTTTAAATAATTATATCAAATGAGTGTTAATTAATTTCCTCCCGGAAGGAACCATATTGATTCTATGGATATTTATTACTGAACTATGATTGGATTTATTTGCATATCGTAGGATTTTAAGTGACACGAAAAACCATTATCCTATGTATATATATAGATTACACTCATGTTGGGAATTCCAAAGAGGTGATAAATGTTTTAATTCATGTCAGATTTTGTATTTTATCATTGTACTAGGGTTCTCACACATTTCTTTTATCTTATACAATATATGCACTATATTTGTATAGAGTTATATAAATATCCATAATATGTGTGTCTTGATCCCCATAATATATGACGTGTAGAAATTTCTTGATATGTAGCCCTAGGAAAATCCAAAAATTCAATATTGTTATAGAAAATCATAGTATATGATTCTTGAAAACATAGAGTTTCATTAAATGAGTCATGAACTAATATAAATTCATCTTATTATACTCATGAGTGTAAAATACACAACACACCAAGTATATAGTTCATCATCTACAAATCATTTCCTAGGTTAAAATATCTAAATTTTTTAGAAATAACACATTCTTAAATGAATATAACTACATATCATATATTTATAGTTCCATGATGATAAACATCACAGCAATTGGTCCATCATGTATGAACTTACATAGAATAGACCAATCTATTCGAAGTAACATGATTACCATACATGAGATACAGATCCATGTGTGGGATCATAAAATGCATAAACCAACAATAAGATATTGTGACCCTTTATCCCAAGAAACCCTACTATTGGGGATCCCCATAATTTTTTGATCTAAGAAATATCGTAATCATGGTATATTTTGGACTCGGACATTTTAACCACCACTTGTATGTTTTCTTCCGTATATCACACCTCATACCACCTGTGTTTGAATCACTAAAAGCCCATCATGGATATAGGTAATGAGTGTATTTACCTAAAATCAGGTCCTCTATTTATTTTTTAATATACACTATCGATATGGATTCTCATATACACCCCCAAATTGGTCTTAAATCTAGTGGAATATTTACCCAAAGGAGAAGGTCCACTAATATTTGTATTCCTTGAATGACATTACCACAGAAAATTTCTATTGAATGTGTTTAGTGGTCATCCTTGGAATACATTTCCAACCTCATATACATGAATAAGATTCCATAGGAAATGGTCTGTGTGTTTACAGTCCCCATTTAGAATTATAGGAATGCTCTTAGTTCTCATGTATCATAATGTTTCTTATTTCATACCCCTATTTATGGTGCTATAATTATTAACATAAACTCTATATACTCCTTAATAATACATTTCATTATAATAATGGGATATTATAAACTGTCGGGACATTAATTTCTCTTTATTGCATGACCTACGTCAACATTTTTATGTTCTAAGCACTAGGATCTTAACATTCATTCACCATCATCAACGATGTCTATGTTAGTTGTAAGGGAGAAATAGTCACATTATGTGAAACATACTCTCATAATTTGATATAGAACCTAATTTCAACATTTGTCCAAATCTATGTAACCTTAACCTTTTACAAGTTATGGTCCATGTATCATGAACATAAACTGTGGATACACATTTGAGATAGGTTGTCGTAGCATTGAGATTCATCCTTGAATACGAGTATTACTACTCAATTTTCTTAACATTCTATCTTCATTCTCTATTTAAAATAAAATATGATCATTAACTACTTTCACACATCCTATAGATGGTTTGTACTATCATTGGGCTCTTAATCCATGGTATATTTTGATGTATCCTCGTTATTTAGGCTAGAACTGTAACATCATTGGTATATAAAGAATATTACATTTTCATATTTATTAAAAGTTATGAATTATTTATAAAAAATAATTTAAAGGATCTTATATGTTCTAAGGAATACTTGATACACAGTAATGGGTTTATTTTAAATCATACGTAGCACACAACGTTGAGTTATACTGAAAAATAATAATATAATATTATTATTTTAAATTGTAGTTAAATCATAGCTCATGTATTAGTGATAATGAACAAAACTAACCATATTAAGATTAAATATGTTTCTAAAATGATTTTACATTTATCCAATAAATCTTAAAGGTTTAAAATAAGACAGAATCTGATTTTAAACATAAATAATCTAATATTCTTTAAAAGGACGTTCTACTGTATATCGATGGAGAGCCCTTTTTAAATCTTCTATTTTTTTCTTATATGTTCTATTTGAAACAAATATAATCTTTTTTAGAATTGGGACATCAAAATTTACTTTGGATATAATTTTTTTATTTTTCGGATAATGCTTATTTTTTTATGAATTATGAATAATACTGATTTTTAATTCAAAAATTCCTTTTAATATAATTTATTTAATTGGTTATATTATCTTTATAAATGTTTTTAAAGGTTAATTATATTTTATTCTTACCATTTATTATTATTTTGGTCATTTGAAGTAATTTCACTTTGAAATTGGACATAAACATGTGTCAATATTTTGATAATTATTATTTCTTAAGAACACGTTTTTGATTTGACAATTGGAATTAATTTTAATTTAATTTATTCCACTTCTGTTTATTGAATTTGAAAAATGGATTCCATATTTTGAATTTGGATATAAAAATTGTGTAAATAGGTATATTTTATTTTTAGACTTTTTAAATATTTACTTCAGTAAAAAAATTTATTTACCATGGTTAAAGGGAAAATCTGGTAAATATGGGTAAATAAACAATATTATATTAATATTAAATTATCCGATAATGTGTCCTAATCCTATTGGTTGATACCTATTAGACCATGGGAATAATTGGGTATATATGGAGACCCCGTGGAGCCACATTAGAGTGATTATTACCCTTTATATTAATTAATTTAATGTAAAGAAAACTGACTTAAACACATATATTTTAGTAAATCATTTTTTACATGGGGTTATATAAATTATATATTAGACTATAAATATTAATTTTAAGGATAAAAATATTTCCTACATCATGGTATATTTTTATAAATTTTATAAATCATTAAATAAAATTATTTATGACTTAATAATGATGCATTGTTTACCACATTAATGAATGATTTAAATAAATAATATTATAAAAATTAAAACAATATCTAAAACCTATGGAATTATTATTGTATGATATTATTTAGAAAAAGAGTAATATTATATTTTACTTTAATGAGTTTTGGATTGTTTGAAACCTTAAATCATAATATAATAATATTATATTTTCAAGCTTTCCTAAAGAGCCCCTCCACCCCTTATAAAAAGCCCTCACATCTAACCCATTCCTCACACATCTCAAGCCCCTTGGACCATCCAAAACCTATCGAAATAATAATTTAAGGTCCTTATATTTTATCTATAAGACTTATTTTAGGCAGAAGGAACTCCGATAAATCCTTTAGGTTCATACCATGAGAGTTACCCAATTTAAAGGTAATGTCTTATCTTAAGTTCTTTTGTATTATTTTCCTTCTCCAACCCCATAAAAGCAATTTATTTAATTATTTTTATAAAAACCCAGTATTTTAAATATAATAAGATGTTTTTATGATAATTATTCGAACTATAGTTCCAAATACCTCCATCTAATAGATACGAACATACTGTTTCTGTGGACGGTGTACTACTGCCTCACAAGACAATGATTGTTCGAATATATCCAACCACCTATCATGGTGGCAATTATGATGGGAATGTATTTATATATGATATATATTATATTTATGTTTTCTATATTCTTTTTTAATTTTTTTTACAAATTTACCTTCATTCTTTCCAATATGTGTAAACACGATAATTTCATTTGAGGAAGTGGAGACTACCACCCCTCATGGTGATATGATTCGTTCACGACATACATGGAATGTATAAAATAAATGATATAATGAAATTATGTAACATATATATCATATAAAATTATACTTGAAATACAATATACCAATGTATCATTTAGTTTCCATTCCTTTAAAAAAATAATGAAATTAGTGTTCATGCGTACACATAGCTAATAGTCTCCATGAACAATGTATTTCATTCCTTATCTCCATATGTTATGTAATATTATAAATACATATTATTAAATTATTTATATTATATATATGATATTTAAGTCATGAATATTATTTTGGGGATAATAGACTTTTTTCCACATGGACAATTTGTAATTATAACAGGTTCATTTTGGACTCATGTTCTTAAAATCCAAAAAATGTCTGATATGAAGTCAAATAAATAACTATTTATAATATAATGATAATAAGAGATGTAAAAGGATAAATAAACATGAAAAATACATCAATAATGTGTAAATTAACATTAGTTTATTATTCATAAAGGACAAAAAACAAACGTGTCAAATCCGACACAAGGTAAGGGGTTTCTTAGCTCACTTTTAATTCCTTGAGATTTCTATTTTTTGCCACTTATTTACTGCATGTGGTGTAATTTTAACTTCCATTTGATATATATTATCATGATTATTTTTATATTCATGGTATTATTCGATTTATTTGGTGGTTATTAACTTATGGTCATACGATTTGATTGATTAAAATAATGTAGGGTTTTTCATCTCACTATTTATTCTTGTGAGATTCATGCTATATTTGACTCTATTTATTTTTTTTGTGGTTTATTTAATACCCAATATTGAATTATTTTTATAATATACTTTAATTTATTGGTATCTAAATATTCATTTAATGATTCTTCTTTTATTTGGGGTATTTTCGTAAGTGACCAAATTGGTAAGGGAACCTGTGAACAATCTCTTTTAGTGAAAGGCATCTTTTATGTTATGTATTTTAAATTTCAATTTTTATATGTTAGGATATGTTATTCTATATCCTTATTTATGTAAATTTTATTTCCATGTGATTAGTGACCCTTTTCTCTCTCAACAACTCATTTTCGGAATTTTAATGTGAAGCCGCTAGGCTGTCGAATTTCTGTAAGGGAATTTCATAACCCAATTTCAATTCTCTGGGTTAACCTCCTACTTCATGATTATGTCCTTATATGAATATGTGTGAAATAAATATGATTATTTTTCATTTAATATACACTTGTATGGGGTGTATTCTTATTTTTCACACAAAATTATGTCATTTACTCTCATGATATTATAAGAATTGTTTCATGTTATTATGTAATTATTTATATTCATGTATTTTATTAATTGGTAAGGGACTCTTAAAATAAAAAATTGTTTTAATGGTTTTTAATAATTATTATTCTAAATCTTTCTCATTAATGTACATGTTTTCAAAATGGTTTTTGTGGGTTTATTTATATGGACATTAATGCTTTAAAAAGTTAATTCCATTAAAATTTTCAAAGTGGTATGGGACAGTTTGATTCAAAAATCTATTTATTAAATGTTTTAAATGGTTCTAACCAAGCATTGATTATGTAAATATATTGAAATGATATATTGTGATGTGGAAATGTTATATATTTTTTATTTTTGTGTTATTTTTTTGTATTATGTTATGTTTCATGGGAAGTGTTTGAGTATATGGGTGGTTTCGTGATAAACATAGGGCAGGTGAGCCCGAGATATTTTTCAAATTCATTGGGTAATGTGATGGAGGTAAGCGTTAATTTTTCCCGTAAGATATTTATGGAATATAATATGATGGGTATTCCAAAACCTAACACCCTATATAGATGTGATAGCTAAAATTTATGTTTGATATGGATGCCACAAGATACCTTTATGATGTATGATATCTGTGTGCTATTCATAAATATTAGGATTTTATGAGGTAAGTCATGATTGAAAAGTATGGTTTCATTGATTTGTATTTATTGATGGTATAATGCTTCATTTCCTTATTTTATAACCCTTACGAAGATTTTTATTTCCATAACATGTTTTTAAATTTTTCAAATGACTCAAAGATGAATAGGGTAAATGATGGGATCAAGGAAAAGTCATGTTGTCTTAAACATGGAAATACACATGTTTTTAAGAGTTTTTTTTGAAAAAATATAAACTGAGTATAAATGTCTACAATGTAATTTTTGAAATACAATTTTATTGTTTTGAAAGAATTATTTATAACTATATGCCTAAAAATATCCTCAATGTGAATTCTTGATTTATCTCATGATAAAGTAATGTTTAAGGCCAGGTCCTTATAGATGGTATTAGAGATCGTTTTAGATAACTTTAGAGGATAGGGTGTTTTTTAAGAATGAGTGACATTACCATAATGGATAGAATATTAGAAATATTCATAGTTATTTTAGATAAATTGAATGTGTTTAAAATAACAGGAATAATTATATATTAGTTTTTTTAAAAGATCAAGAAAATTTTAATAAAAAGAGAGAGATGGGTTACCTGAAGTGGAATGATGGTATCTTATTACAATTTCTTAAAAAGTTAGGGAAAGGATCAACCGACAAAGTATCACTCCGTGTCATATCTTAGTTGAATCTTTTATTGGAAAGGTTATCCACCACTATGTTTGCTTCATGATACATATGGGTGGAAATGTATCTGATTTTAAGATGAGAGTTGAGGCAGTTCATCCAGCGAGTTGTGAGAGGCCAGGAAAGGAGGATCACCCCATTCCAAATAGCATGCACAATATTGGCGGAGTCACTTTCTTTCCAGATTTTATTCCATCCTTTTAGCTTGACAAAACTTATGTCCTGAATCACCATTATCATTTCGGCTTCATTAGAAGAGGAATTTCCAGAGCTCCCATAGACGCATCTGTGTCATCGAACGAGATAATCTCTGAAAATGTCCCAACATCCCGTAGGACCCGGGTTTTCTCTGGAAGCTCCATCTATTTTTATCTTGATGCATACATGAGTCATAGATAGCCAAAAAACCTTGAGATAATACTTTGGATTAGTGTATACTCCATCAATTTTGAGACGTCGAAGAATCGCAACATACCCAACTGAATTTTCGAGTGGGATTTCTGAAGCAGGTTTGCTTCTCTAATTGAAATGTGTATCCTCCTTCGACCTAAATTAAGATTAATTAAGTAATTTTTCATAATAATTACATTTCTATCATACTAGATAACATGTAGGAGCTCAGAAATACTGGAAATGAATAGGTTCTTCATTTAATGTGAAGATTCATGTTCCACATAATGTTTTGGGTGAGAGAAAATAGAGTCAACGGATAACCATCTGCAATCAAAAAAGTCAATAATATAATTCCAAAGAGCATAAGTTGTCGCACAAGATAAGATTATTTTATTGATATACTCACACTAACCATTTTAGTTTTAGTAAATGTCTTTATCTAGCAGGCAGCAATGCAATAGTGGGCGGGAAGAAAACAATGACGATTTTCGGAATGAGCAACTGAATGAAATGGGATCTGAAATGAGAACTCTTGTGTTCAATCTCAACCAACTATCTAGAGTTATGATTGACCACCCAAAACACTGTGTTTTTTTATAAGAAATAGTATTTTCAAGAATCAAATCCCTACCTAAGTTCAAGTAATAATCATAAATATATGTATATTATAAAACCAATGTGTCATGGATGTGTAAAGAAACACCTTGAAAAATGCATCAAAGGGATGGGAATTTTCTATTGATATTGAAATAGAGGTCATAAGGAAATAACCTACCCCATAAAATGGAAACTTCCAATTGAATATAAAAAAGAGAAAGAAGTTCATTCTGATTGATCAATTGAATGTTTTGAATGTGGTGTGTATGGTCATTATACAAACAGATGTACTATAAAGAATGTTCGGGAATAACATCACCAAGATCTTACAAATATTTGTTTACCATTACCTAATGCAATTCCAATTGAGGACTAGGAAACTAAAAATTACCAATGAATGTTATGAATTATTTCTTAACTGATGTTTTGACATTATTGAATCTTAGGATATGATTAATGATTTTGTTTGTAGGAAAGAATTATTTTAGAATAAGATGGAAGAGAATGGTCAATTGATCATGAAGAACATTGAATGAGTAAGAAGTCAACATATAAGGTATTCAAGAGTTATTAAATATTTGAGGATATTGAAATGTTTAAAAGTATTATGGATCATTTGATGATGAGACTACATTGGAAGATATTTATTGTATGTGTAACCCTAAGGTTTGATATATGAAAATGTTATTCAAGTAATAATTATATTTTCTTCTGTAGAGTAATTGGTGAATGTTTTGGAAGAATCTATGTTTTTGAAGTGCAATGTGTTGCATTTGTTGTCAATGAGGCATGATGTTGTCATAAGATGAATAGATGTCATGGAATGTCAAGATGTGAATGAAAAAGGATATTATGGTGTTGGTGAGGAATGGAGAATGGCCATGGTACTAAGATGCATGTCGCTTAGGAGATTCACTAAGTTACATAGGATGTTGTGGTTGAATCATTCTCTATGAATATCAGACGATTGTAGAACTGATCTTAATGTTTCAATACTTGTATCAAGATGATACTAAGTTACACCACTTGAAGTATTGATGATGAGGTAGCATCATCATTACATCTGACGATTGATGAGCTGATCTTTATGTTCTAAGAACTTGTATCAACAGGATACAAAGTCACAACAATGATAGAAGACCATGCATTGTATTAACAATGCATGAGGAGATGAAGATGATCCATCCACAACTTCTAAGTGGATGATGTGGATTGATGAAGTCCATACACTATCTCCTAGTGTATGTGAATCTGAAGAAGATCCAGCCTTGATCTCTGATTAGATCAATGCAGAACATTGAAGAATTATTTGATTCAGGAGCTTCGGTTGAAGATGAACCTTTGGGAATTCGATATCCTAAGTGAAGATCATATGAGAGAAGGATTGATTAATTCTTAAGAAGAATAATGGAGAAGAGGAAGAATGGCTTGGAAGAAGTGGCATTTGGAATTTGAACTTGGGTTACTTTGTTTTTATAAAAAGTCCCTAAGTATCTACTCTAGAAACAAGGAAGCCACCAAGGGCCAGCCTTAAGGGTTCAACCCAAGGCACATGTGGGACTAGGTCACCACGCCCAAGGGGATCCCATGGGGCCAGCCCGAGAGAGGCCGTGGCCGTGAATAAGCCCTGAGGCCACGCGATGATGAAGCCCGCGCAGCGTGAGCGCGAGGAGCGCGCCCGAGTGTGCATAGTGGGCGCCAGTGGCACGCCCGAGTGGCAGGGGTGGGTGCAAGAGTGCGCCCGCAAGAGAACACGGTGTGGGGTGGCACTGTGGAGGTTGGAAGTTCAATTTAATCGGCTGGGGGAGCACCAGTTTGATAAGTCACGAGAAAATCCCGCGGCGATTTGATGTGGGACGCACAAATTTCACCGGGAGCGCATCCTGGCCGGACGATCAATCACGCGCTGGATCGTAGTATCTCATCTCATCCGTCGCGCGCCGCGTTCTAATCCAGCCGTTGATGATCTTTTCAAAGCTGCATCCGATGGTTCCTAGGCGTCTCCTTCCTCGAGCTCGGCCGCGACACCTCCCGTGACGCTGCCTGAACCAGTGGCTCTCCGAGCAACAATCATGAGCTCCCGACCACTATTGATCATGCTGAAGACACCATTGAGATCGTCTAAGCATAACGAACATGATCATGTGAGAAAATGGTCATTCATTCAAAGTTTGGAAGATTTTCGAAGAAGGCTGAGGCAAACGAAGTGTCGAGGACATGAGCTTATATCTTTGCATGGTTTGGGACTAAACAGAGAGTTGCATGTGTTTCCATGCACATGCACGTAGAGTAAAAATAAAGGAAGTGAACCTGCGGTGAAACAGGAGAGAAAAATCAGGATTTGAAAAATCTTGAAGATCCGAAATCTTCGGGAGATCAAACAATTATGATGCGGATGATCAAAGGAATTCCTCTGCCTATATAAAGAGAGGTCGAGCCCTTGAGGAAGCTTGATGAATCTTTGTTGAAGATCTGGATTCCCGAGAAGCCTCGGTGCTTAGCGAAGAACAGCCTGGGTGCACCACATGTGCGGCAGTGAAGCCTGGAGCCATCCCTTGGCTCTGTTAGTTCATTTTGCGCACTTCTTGCGCGAAAGAATAAAGAGAGGTACCCTCTGTGCCTCCGTTGCACCGCAGGAAGAACCCGGGGCCGCAGCACCTTGCGCGCCCACGGTTGAAGCCCGCACTTGCGTGGCAGTTGGTGTCCTTGACACCCTGCTCGCTCGCGGCTATCCAAGGACCTTGCGCGCCCTTGCACTCTGTCCATAGGACTTGCGCGATTGAAGAAAGGAATACATGCCGCACCCCTTGCGCGCCGCTTGCATCTTGAGGTCTTGCGCAGCTGTTGAAGGCAGTAGGGAGTTCGGGTGAGGCAGTATATAACCTATAAGGAGAAAGAGGAAGAACACCCTACGGGCATTTGTGTGTGCAATTGAAGAAGAGGCTGTGTGTGTGCAAGAAGTGGAGTGAAGGCCAAAGACACACCTACGGGTAGTGTATGTGCAAAACAATAAGACCACACCTAATTTTTGTGTGTGTGTCTAAGTATATGAAGAAGGCCGAACCTAGTGTGTGCACTAAGAGTGTATACACTTAAAAGAATAAGTGGACATCCACACTAAAGAAGAACATAAATTTATGTGTGTAATCAACAAAGAATAAAGTGTGTGATTCCAAGAAAGTGTGTGTGCTTAATGTAATTGCACTCTTTGAGTGTTTATCACAATAAGAAGAAGAAGGGAAGTGCATGCATGCATGCATGCACGTACACACGTGAACAAAGATAAATCAGGCTGTGTGCATTTGAGGAGTCTAAGACCAAGAGTTCTTGAAGAAATTTGAGAAGCCATGCAATCAGTGCATGAGGATGCAGAGATGCCATGCACTAAGTGAATGAAGTTGAATTGCAGTGAGACAGGACCAGACTAAAGTTAAAGACATCAATTTTCTGAGTATTCAGTAATTGGAGAGAGGCCAGGTCATCCTTAGAAGGAGATAAATCCTAAGCAAGACGAGAAGACATGTTCACCAGAAGTGATCAGAAGAAGAGCAAGGCTAGTAGCCTTTATCCCAGAATTCTAAGAATACTTGAAGAGCTTAAAGAGAAGAAGAGCTACTCATGCGACTCAAGGAGCCAGGAGAAGCCCCCTGTGAGACTCAGGGTGGAAGAAGTCTTCAGTGGGATTCTGGAGCAGGCCAGTGGGATTCTAGTAACACTGTGAGAGGCAGTATAAAGACCCTCCTATGGGAATCAGGAGAGATACAGTGGGACTCTATATCGACCATTGTAATACTAACAGATTATAATGGAAGAAACCATGTTGGGGCGTATAACCAACATGGAAAGGACGTAGGCCTTTGGTGCCGAACCTTGTAAATCCTTGTGTCTTGTGCCTTTATATTTACTGCATCATTCGAGGAAAGGTGAGAGATACAAGAAGAGTGGATCGAGGCTTTAACCAGCCATAGAGGTTTAATTGATTAAGAATCAACTAGTAAAAAGTTTTAAAGGATCACTGATTCACCCCCTCCCCCTCTCAGTGATTCACACTGATCTGGGCACTTCAATTGGTATCAAAGGTAGGTTCCCTCTAAAAGATCCAAGGGAGTATTTATGAAGTGCAGATTTGAGGAAATGAGCGACCATCCTCAAATGGAGATATCTGCCAAGACTCAGAAAAATAGAAAGAAGAAACAGGCCATGAAGATGATGAAATCTTGTCCTAGCTGTGATGATGTTGGAACAATGAAAGATCTTAAAAGTGCAATCGAATATCATCAGAAGACAGTCCCCAAGGAAGTGGCAATGTGTATAGCTACATGCATCCTTGATCTTCAAGAAGAAAAATTACAGCTAGAAGAAGAAGCCAGTACAATGGAAGATCAGTTGGCTAAAAGGGTTGGCATAACCAACACTCTCAGAAAGCTGGTGAAGGATAAGGATGAAACAGTTTCTCTTTGCAATGAACGATATGAAGATACTTGTGAAGAATTGCAAAGAAGCCTTTCTGAGAAAGAATTCTTTAATACAATGGTCAAAGAAGTTTTCCATGCACTTGAGAAGAGGTATAGAGTATCAATGGTTGATAAAGATTCTCAACTTGAAGACAAAGTAAAAAGGGTGAAGGAGATTGACAACTAATTGCTTGAAATTAATAAGGTGCATGAAGACCAGATAAAGAAGCTGGAAGAGAAATGGGAAGGAAGGCTATGAACTATTGAGGATGAGAAGAACTCCCTCAATATGAAATTCTTAGAACTGAAGGTGATATTGAACAATCAGCAATCACCCAAAGCCAAAGCCTCCCAGTCAGCTGAAAGGAGAAATGTTGCTACTCAAGTATGCTTTGAGAAGGATGATTCTAAAAGAAAGACATCCTCTAATGAAAGGGCAACATATTCTAAAAAGAAGGTACCATCCATACCATCTTGTACTCATGCTTCTAAAAGTGTTTCTACTAAAAGTGCAGGATGGAAGAATGAATCCAAACAAGTATGGATGATGACAGTGAAGAAATAATGCTCTACTGAAACAACACAGCAAGTCAAGAAAAGTACCCAACAATCAGAAGGACTGAAGAGTTCATGATTTGTGGGTCAGTGTTGGTGTTGTAACAAGTATGGGCACTGTTCAAAGGATTGTTGGTACAATCCGCTGAATGTCAAAGCACAAAGGAAGCCCATGCCAAGGGGGAGTAAGCCAGAAGCAAATAAGCAGAATCCACAGGTCCAGAGACATCTGTTTACTGCAAATAGATTTGGATTACTTGACAACATCTGGGATGATTGCAAAAGTGGTCAAAAAGATACATGTCAATCTCCAACTGTATCCAAAGCTAAAAATAAGAAAAGATCACAGAACCTAGCTCAGAAAGAATCCTTGGGAAGAAAGCATAAGAAAATGGAAGATGATCCCAAGAAGATTATGAAAAAGGAAGTGATGACCTTGGAGTCTAAATCCAAGAAGGGTGATGCATCCAGAAGGACCACCAGGAAGACATGCTTCTACTGTGGAAAGAAAGGACATATCATGGATCTTTGTAAACAAGACATGAAATTCAATAAAGGCAGACTGGACTCAAACAGACAATCAATCCAGATGAAGCAGAAGGGATTGGTTGAAAACAAGTAGCCTAAGAAAGGTAGCTTGAAATCATCAAAGGAACCATGTGTAATATCCAGAACTGAGGCCACACTTCCAAGTGACTTACTAGTCATATGGCCAAATCAGTTGAAACATGCCAAAGATCTGCAAAGAGCTGAAGATGAAGTTCTAGCAATTACTAAGAGAAAAGGGAAGAATAATATTTCACATGAATATGTATTGAGATCCACACCAGCACAAACATCATTGAAGATAAAATGTGCAAGTGTGAAGAATGGTGAAAATGGGACATCTCGGTTGAGAGAATCTTCTCAACCTTGTTGTTCACATTGATGAACCAAGGAGATTCCATCTTATTCCCTAATCACTTGTATTTACATGTGCTGACATTGCATGGAATTGAAGATGATGATCATTCTCAACTGGAGCATGGTTTGGAAATAATGGAGTGCACCCCTTGAGGGGGATCCAATCTGGAGAAGATGGTATTCTATGAATTAATACCATCTTGAGAAAATCTGAAGGTATTGCAATCATACATTCATCCCTTGTTTCTTAACTGTATTCAACATGAAAATTAAGGGGGAGTATTGATTGAAGGCAAATGGTTGAAAGGGGGAGCTTTATCTTTGCACTTGAATATTCTAATGAGTTTTGTGAAGTTGTGCAGGATTTAGCAAATTCATTGTTATATCTGAAAAATTTCAAGCCCCTTGAAGCATGATCTCACATGTATAGTGAATGTTGGACAACATTGAGTACCTTGGTTAAATCACTCTTGTTTTCTACACCGGGTTAGCCCAAGTAGACTTAGAGTTGATCTACTAAAGGTTCTTTGCTAAAGAGAACATGTGGAATCATCCCTCTCTTAGTTCTTTTCAAGAAGATGCTATTCGAAGGGAGGAAGAGATATTTTGGAAGAGAACCACACCACACCTTTTCATTTGATTTCCAATAAGGGGGAGAAAATATTGGCACACATATTGACCCATTCATATGTGCAGAAGGAGTTTATTGACAACAAATACAAAGGGGGAGATTGAAGTGCACTGTGTTGCATTTTTTGTCAACGAGGCATGACGTTGTCATAAGATGAATAAATGTCAAGGAATGTCAATATGTGAATGACAAAGGATGTTATGGTGTTGGTGAGGAAAGGAGAATGGCCATGGTACTATGATGCATGTCGGTTAGGAGATTCACAAAGTGACATAGGATGTTGTGGTTGAAACATTATCTATGAATATCAGACGATTGTAGAACTGATCTTAATGTTTCAATACTTGTATCGTGATGATACTAAGTTACACCACTTGAAGAATTGATGATGATGGAGCATCATCATTACATCTGACGATTGATGAGCTGATCTTTATGTTCTAAGAACTTGTATCAACTGGATAAAAAGTCACAACAATGATAGAAGACCATGCATTGTATTGACAATTCATGTGGAGATGAAGATGATCCATCCACAAATTCTAAGTGGATGATGTGGATTGATGATGTCCATACACTATCTCCTAGTGTATGTGAATCTGAAGAAGATCCAGCCTTGATCTCTGATTAGATCAATGCAGAACATTGAAGAATTATTTGATTCAGGAGCTTCGGTTGAAGATGAACCTTCAGGAATTCGATATCCTAAGTGAAGATCATATGATAGGAGGATTGATGAATTACTAAGAATAAGAATGGAGAAGAGGAAGAATGTCTTGGAAGAAGTGGAATTTGGAATTTGAACTTGGGTTACTTTGTTTTTATACAAAGTCCCTAAGTCTCTACTCTAGCAAAAAGGAAGCCACCAAGGGCCAACCTTAAGGGTTCAACCCAAGGCACATGTGGGACTAGGTCACCACGCCCAAGGGGATCCCATGGGGCCAGCCCGAGAGAGGCCGGGGCCGTGTATAAGCCCCGAGGCCACGCGGTGATGAAGCCCGCGCAGTGTGAGCGCGAGGAGCGCGCCCGTGTGTGCATAGTGGGCGCCAGTGGTGCGCCCGAGTGGCAGGGGTGGGCAGAAGAGCGCGCCCGCAAGAGAACACGGTGCGGGGCGGCACCGTGGAGGTTGGAAGTTCAATTGAACCGGCTGGGGGAGTGCCAGTTTGATAAGTTGCGAGAAAATCCCGCGGCGATTTGATGTAGGACACACAAATTTCACCAGGAGAGCATCCTGGCCGCACGATCGATCACGTGCTGGATCGCAGCCGCTCATCTCATCCGCCGCACGCCGCGTTCTAATCCAGCCATTGATGATCTTTTCAACGCCGCATCCGACGGCTCCGAGGTGTCTCCTTCCTCGAGCTCGGCCGAGGCACCTCCCACGACGCCGCCTGAACCAGTGGCTCTCCGAGCACCGATCTTGAGCTCCCGACCACTATTGATAAAGCCGAAGACGCCATTGAGATCGTCTAAGCATAACGAACATGATCATGTGAGAAAATGGGCATGCATGCAAAGTTTGGAAGATTTTCGATGAAGGCCAAGGCAAGAAAAGGGTCGAGGCCATGAGGTTATTGTTTTGCATGGTTTGGGACTAAACAGAGAGTTTCATGCGGTTCCATGCACATGCACGTAGAGTAAAAATAAAGGAAGTGAACCCGCGGTGAAACAGGAGAGAAAAATCAAGATTTGAAAAATCATAAAGATCCGAAATCTTCGGGAGATCAAAAAATTATCATGCGGATGATCAAAGGCATTCCTCTGCCTATATAAAGAGAGGTCGAGCCCTCGGGGAAGCTTTCTGAATATTTGTTGAAGATCTGAAGTCCCGCTAGGCCTCGGTGCTTAGCGAAGAACAGCCTGCGCGCACCACTTGTGTGGCAGTGAAGCCTGGAGCCATCCCTTGGCTCTGTTAGTTCCTTTTGCGCACTTCTTGCGTGAAAGAAGAAAGGGAGGTCCCCTGTCTGCCTCCGTTGCACGGCAGGAAGAACTCGGGGCCACAGCACCTTGCTCGCCATCGGTTGAAGCCCGCACTTGCGTGGCAGTTGGTGTCCTTGACACCCTGCTCCCTCGCGGCTGTCCAAGGACGTTGCGCGCCCTTGCACTCTGTCCAAAGGACTTGCGCGATTGAAGAAAGGAAGACAGGCCGCACCCCTTGCGCACCGCTTGCATCTTGAGGTCTTGCAAGGCTGTTGAAGGCAATATGGAGTTCGGGTGAGGCAGTATATAACCTATTAGGAGAAAGAGGAAGAACACCCTACGGGCATTTGTGTGTGCAATTGAAGAAGAGTCCGTGTGTGTGCAAGAAGTGGAGTGAAGGCCAAAGACACACCTACGGGTAGTGTATGTGCAAAAAAAGAAGACCACACCTAAGTTGTGTGTGTGTGTCTAAGTATATGAAGAAGGCCGAACCTAGTGTGTGCCCTAAGAGTATATACACTTAAATGAATAAGTGGACATCCACACTAAATAAGAACATACATTTATGTGTGTAATCAACAAAGAATAAAGTGTGTGATTCCAAGAAAGTGTGTGTGCTTAAAGTAATTACACTCTTTGAGTGTTTATCACACTAAGAAGAAGAAGGGAAGTACATGCATGCATGAATCCACGTGCACACGTGAACAAAGATAAATCAAGCTGTGTGCATTTGAGGAATCCAAGACCAAGAGTTCTTGAAGAAATTTGAGAAGCCATGCAATCAGTACATGAGGATGCAGAGATGCCATGTACTCAGTGCATGAAGTTGAATTGCAGTGAGACTGGACCAGACTACAGTTAAAGACATGAATTGTCTGAGTATTCAGTAATTGGAGAGAGGCCAGGTCATCCTTAGAAGAAGGAGATAAATCCTGAGCAAGACGAGAAGACCTGTTCACCACAAGTGATCAGAAGAAGAGCAAGGCCAGCAGCCTTTATCCCAGACTGCTGAGGATACTTGAAGAGATTAAAGATAAGAAGAGCTACTCGTGCGACTCGAGGAGCCAGGAGAAGCCCCCTGTGAGACTCAGGGTGGAAGAAGTCTTCAGTGGGATTCTGGAGTAGGCCAGTGGGATTCTGGTAACACTATGAGACGCAGTATAAAGACCCTCCTCTGGGACTCAGGAGAGATACAATGGGACTCTGTATCGACCATTATAATACTAACAGATTATAATGGAAGAAACCATGTTGGGGCGTATAACAAACATGGCAAGGACGTAGGCCTTTGGTGCCAAACCTTGTAAATCCTTGTATCTTGTGCCTTTATATTTTCTGCATTATTCGACGAAAGGTGAGAGATACAAGAAGAGTGGATCGAGGCTTTAACCAGACATAGAGGTTTAATTGATTAAGAATCAATTAGTAAAAAGTTTTAAAGGATCACTGATTCACCCCCTCCCCCTCTCAGTGATTCACACTGATCTGGGCACTTCAGTTTTTATGGTGTTCTGGGTTATTTATGTAAATAAATAACCTATCATAAAGAATATTTAATTATGTTAATTACACTACAGTATGATATTTTAAGAGTAGTTTATGATATTTGGAGATAAATGATAGGATTTACAATGGAAGAATATGTGATTAAATTATTTTGAGTTTTGGGTATCAAACTTATTTTGGATTATTTGGAGGAATTTTATGGACAATTGTGTATTGAATGGTCTTTGATGAACCTTTGGTATTTTTTTTGACTTTTAGAGGATAATAGTAGTATTTCTTTTTAAAAATTATTACATTTTTTTTGGGATTATCTGATCTTGTAATAATAATTTTTGTTTTGGTTTATGTCTAATGATATGGGTAATATATAGTTCATCTTTTGTGGATCATGTGATACTCTAGATGTGGATTCTAGTGATTTTGATGTCACTATATCAGTTTGAATACTCATTGTTTAGAGGAAAGATGAGTTTGTGGTAGAAATTTAGTAAAGGATGAAATTATACATGAAAAGTAAGTATGTTTCATGATGATTTTAGTTAATCTCATAAATAAATTACCCAACTATATGAAAAGTAACATAAAACAAAAACATTGTCCGTTAAATTTTCTTATTGGGGTATCAAAGACTGTTTAAACCATCACAAGTTTGTGATATTCTAGTGGATAACACTCAGCTGATAATGTTTTCTATCACTCGCCATCAAACATTGATGGTTGGTTTCTCTTCTATATCCGCGTTTTTCCTAAATGGAATCCTTGTATGGGATATATCAGGTGACCTTTGTATTTCTATTTATCTATTTTAATGTGTTACTTTTATTGGATGTTTTTATGTTGTGGGACATTCAACGATGTTTACAAGGCAATGTTTAAAACTGTGAGGATCCAATTCCCAAAAGGGGGAAGGATGTAACATTTCAGGTAAATAATGAATATAACATTTTCATTTTTATTAAAATTTGTGAATCAAAAATTAATTTTATTTTAAACGATATTTTATGTTCAATGGCCTGCCCAATATGCAACAATGGGTATCTTTGAAATATTATGTAGCACACAATGCTATTTTATACTGAAAAATAATAATATAATATTATTTTTTGAAATTTTAGTTAAATACTAGCCATTGTAATTGAGTTAATGTACACAAATAACTATATTATGATTAAATATGTATCTTAAATGTTTTTATGTTTATCTAATATATTTTATAGGCTTAAAATAAGAAATAATCCATTTTTAAACCAAAATATTCTAATATTCTTTAATAGTTCATTTTACCCCCTTTTGATTGAGAACCCTTTTAAATGTAGTTTATTTACTTTTATATTTTTTATTTGACAAAAGAATATTTTTATTTAGAATGAATGTAAAATAATATACTTTGGATAAAATGTTGTTATTTTCCTGAGAATATTCATTTTTATGAATAGTTAAAAATATTGTATTTAATTACAAAATGCCTTTTAATCTAATTTATTTATATGTCTAGATTACATTAATAAATTATTTTAATGTGTAATTATATTATATTTTTACTATTTAATCATATTTTGGTCATTGTAAGTAATTTCACTTTGAAATTTCACATAACCAAGTGTCCAACTTTTGATAGTTATTATTTCGTTAAAACAATATTTTTTTATTTTGACAACAATAATTAATTTTAATTTAATTTATGCCACGTCATTATTTTGAATTTGAAATAATAGATTCCATATATCGAGTTAGGTGGTGCAAAATGTGTAAATAGGTAAATTTTAGTTTTAGTCATTTTAGAAATTTACTTCAGTAAATATTTTATTTACCACTGTCAAAAGGTAATGATATAAAATAAGGGTAAATAGATAATAATATAATTATATTAAATTTCCATTACATGTGTCTTAATTATATTGGATTATACATTTTTTACCATGGGCATCGTTGGGTCATTTTTTGGACCACATGGATCCACTTAAAAGTGATAATGTCACATTATATTAATTAACTAAAGTAAAGACAAAAATGACTTAAACATAAATCTTTTAGTGAATAAATTTATACATGAGGTTTTATAAGTTATCATTTTGACTATAAATATTCATTTGAAATAAAAAATATTTTATAAATCATGGTATTTTATTTTATAATTTTTAGACATCACATAAATAAAATTATTTATGACTCAATAATGGTGTAATATTTACCTCATTAATGAATTATTTAAATAAATAAGAATATACAAATTAACAAAAAATCATCAATCATGTCCAATTAATATTGAATGATTTTATTTCTAACAATATTATTCATATCTTCGACTGTAATGAGTTTTTGTCCATTTTAAATAAAAAATCATAATATAATAAAATAATATTTTCAAACATTCCAAAAGAGCTCCTCCCCCCTTATAAAAAATCCCTCAATTCTAACACATTCCCCACACTTCTCAAACCCCTTGGCTCTACCAAACCCTACCCAAAAAATCTCTCAATATCCCTATCTTTCACCTAGAATCCTTACCTTAGGCAAAAGGCACTCTAAAAAATTATTTGGGTTCAAACCAAAGAGAGTTACCAAATTTAAAGGTAATATATTTTCTTATGTTCTTTTATTTTATTTTCCTTATCAAACCCCCTAAAATCTCAATATTTATTTCTTTTTATAATAAAACAGGTATCTTTAATATACTAGGATTTTGTTATGAGTATGATTCAAACTACACTTCCACACACCTTCATCTAATTGATACGATCATACAATTTCTGTGTTCGGAGAACTACTACATCATGAAACGATGATTGTTCAAATATCTCCAAATGCCTCTCATGGAGTCCATTATAATAGAACTTTACTTATAAATGATATATAATATATATATATTTTCAATATTCTATTGTATTTTTTTTAAAACATACCTTTATTCTTTCCAATATGAGTAAACACGATAATTCCATTTGGGGAAGTGTGGACTACCGCCCCCTAAAAGTTATATGATCCATTCACAACATACATGGAACAATAAAGTATTGAGTTAATGAAATTATGTAACTTCTATATCATTTTAAATTATACTATAATTACAATATACCTATGTGTCATTCAGTTTCCACTCCTTTTAAAAATGGAAAAAAATGAAAGTAGTGTTCACACATAGGTACGACTAACCGTCTCCATGAACGGTGCATTTCATTCCTTATCTCCAAATTTTATGTACTATTATAAATAAATATACACAATATATATATATATATATTATATATTATATTTAGATCATGAATATTATTTTTTATATCATATAATTTGGACAACATGGATGTTTTGTAATTATAACAGGTTCATTTTTGACTTTTGTTCCGAACATCGACAAATTGTCCGATATGATCTCAGAAAAATAACTATTTGTTATAGAAAGGTAATAAGTAATATAAAACTAACAAATAAAATTTAAAATGGTTCTTAATAAAGTATAAATTAACATATGTTTATTATTCTAGAAGAACAAGGAACAAATGAGTCAAATCAGACCCTAGGTAAGGGGTTTCTTATCTAGCATTTAGTTCCATATGATTTACATTGTTTTCCACATATTTCATGCATGAGGTGTATTATTTACTTCCATATATATATATATATATATTATCATGACTCTCTTTATATTCATGTTATTATGTGATTTATTTGGTAGTTAATATATTTTGGACTTATGACTCAATTGATTATAATGAGGTAAGGGTTTTCAGCTCACTTTTTATTCTCGTGAGATTCAAGATATATTTATAACTATTTACTTTGGTCTGGTGTATGTGCTACCATTATTGTATTAATTGTGTAATATAATTAAATTTATGGTTATTTACATCTTAATTTTAGGATTATTCTTTTATGCGATGTATCTTTCGGATATTACCAAATCGGTAAGGGAACTATTCACCGTTTTTTTTAGTGAAAAGCATCTTTCATGTTATGTATTTTAAATTTCAATTTTTATGTTCGGATATGTTATTATATATCCTTATTTATTTAAATTTTATTTCCAGGAGATGAGAGAACCTTTTCCCTCTCATCAACTCATTTTCAGAATTTTAAACTGTAGCTATTAGGCTGTCGAATTTTTATAAGGGAACACTTTAATCGAATTTCAATTATTTGGGTTAAACTTCAACTACTTGATTATTCCATGCTATGAATATGTTTGAATGAAGACTGATTGTTTTACACTTAATATCGACTTATATTGGGTGTATTATTATTTTTCACACATAATTATGTCATTGATTTTTCCTTAAGAATATGATCTTTTCAAGGGATTTCTTCTCAATTTACATTATATTGAGACTTACTTTTTGTTATGCCCAAATTAACATTTATATGGTGTGTATAATACCCATTGAAATATTATTTCATGAATATCTTTTTTTCTCATGATATTATAAGAATTTTTTTAATGTTATTATGAAATTATTTTTATTCAAGTATTTTATCAAGTGGTAAAGGACTCTTTAACTAAAACTTTTTTTAAACGTTTTAATGAATTATTCTTATATATATTTCTCATTAATGTCCATGTTTTAAAAATGGATTTTTATGATTTATTTATGTGGACTTTAATGTTTTAAAATATTAATTCCCTTAAATATTTCATTGTGGTATGGAAAACATTGATAAAAATATCATTATTATATGTTTTAAATGGTTTTGAAAATGGTTTTGACAAAGCATTGATTATGTCAATATCTTGAAATGATATATTGTGATGCAGAAATGTTACCTTTCCTTTGTGAATCTGTTATGTGTTTTGATTATTTTATGGTTCTTGGGAATTGTTTACGTATACAGGTGGTTCTGTGATAAATGTAGGGTGGGTGATCCCAAGATAACTCTCCAATGTATTGGGTAACATGATATAGGTAAACATTAATGTATATCCTTATATATTTAAAGAAAATGTTGTGATGTGTATTCCAAACATAACTCCCTATATAGCTGTGATAACTATAATGTAATTATGATATGGATGCATCAATTTTCCTTTATGATTTATGATTTTAGTGTGTTGTTCATAAATCTAATGATTTCATAAGGTTTGTCATGATTGAAAATTTTTTTTTCATTGATTTTTATTTATTGATGGGAAAATGTTTTCTTTCAATATTTTATAACCCATACTAAGATTTTTATGCTCATCCCATGTTTTGAATTTTTTTCACACGTCTTAAAGATGAATATTCTTATGGATGGGATCAAGGAAAAGTAATGCTTTCTAAAACATGGAATTAACATGTTTTTAAGTGTTATCATTTCATAAAAAAGAAAAATAATTTGAATTGTCTACTTTGTAATTTTTGAAATGTAATGTAATAATTATGGCATAAATCTCTAAAATTATAAACCTGAAAATTTCATCAAAGTGAATTCTTGATTTAACTCAAGGTTATGTAATGTTTAAGGGCATGTTCTTATGAACAAAATTTTTGTTCCTGGATATGTGACTATAAACCTATGTATAATTATGTCAATGTTATGTGACCTTACACACTACACCATAATGGTCTAAATTTTAATGCCCGTAAACAAAAATTGAATAATGAGGCATTAATTTTGTTATATCTAAAAAAAATAATGGTTGGGATGAGTAGAATAGAATTCTGCACTTGCATGGTCACCCGTTTTATAACCCAAGAAAATGTAGGAGTGTTGCTAAAATTAAAATTCACAATGTATTTAGTGTAAAACTTGAATAAATTATCGAAATAATTTTTTCAAATAAATTAATTTTTTTGATAAATTTCATTACATATAACACTGAGATTAAATGAACCATAATACACTATTAAAATAGTATTACATAGCATTATAGTTATATCCTAGCCATAAAATTTAGGGTTATAAACAGGAATAACCAAATTTTTAATTTTAAGTATGATGAATTTAAATAATAATGCAAAGTGATAGATTAGTAGTTATTTTTTTAATATCTATATATGCTTCAAAAAATCATTTTTCTCATAATTTTATTTTCATCAATTTAATTGTGAAAATAATAAAAATAATTTTTTTCACATTAATAAAATTTATTACCAAAAAATATAATTATATTTTTAATAAACATGTATAAATTTTATTAGGATTATTTTTTGTTATTTTTTTGAAAATTTTAAATTATTAATGGTTAGTGAAAAATTTAGATTTATTTATTATAAAATTCCTTTTGAAAATCATTTAAATATTACATTTTTTAAGATGGTTCTGAATTTAATTTCTTACTCATATATAATAAATAATTAAATGTAGGTATTTTTTATTTTTTTCATGTGGAATTTTTTATTTTATAACATTCTATACTTTTGTATATTTATTCTTTAGAAATTTGTTTTTTATCCCCTCTAGGAGTTTAATTTTAAGATAAATTATTACCATTAAATTAATCTAATTTTTGAAAATCGATTCTATATTTTTAATAATAATAAATATAATTATATAATATATTCAATTTAATTTTCATTTTAATGAATACAAAAAAATTGTATTAGTTATTTAGCACTTGTATGGTAAAAACAGGTTTATCAGGGGATAAACATTAATGATACGTGTAAGAATGAAATAAAAACATGTCCCAATAATTTTACTGAGAATTATTCAGACTTAATATCATCTATGGATAAATATTTATCCATTATGGTTCCTTTTTTCTTATTATAAACAAGGATATTCCTTTTTATTTTCAAACAATTGAAGTGTGTCCTCTCTACCACTTATGAAACGACCCTCGCCCCTTCACCTTTATACAAAAAATATCGTTTTCATCATTAAATACCTTGAAATATATATTTATTAATTACCTTCACCAATTATAGGGGGATTAGGTTTATTATTAAACCTTCCTATGAAGTCTTTTAGTTTTAACATATAAAGGTTGTCCGAAGAAGATGTATTATTCTCAATCGAGCGTTTTTATTTTATTGCTTATTTGAACAACATAAATTGTATTAAACAGTTATGATATATAAAAATAAATATCTCAAATATAAATATATTTTATAATGTTAATTTAGCCACATACATCCATCTCCCAATCCATCAAATGGGAAAAAAAATTGTTGATTGTGTGTATGGAAGACTAGAACCTCATGAACTATTATAAATAATTTTTCTTAACCTAATGTCATGACTAAATAAAATGATGGATTTAATGTTTAAATATGATAATTGTAACATATTTATTCTCACAGAATGATAATATAACATTATCTCTATTACATTCAAATCTGTTTGAAAATGACTATATCACTTATTCGTATGTGTAGACTAATGCCTCTTTGAAGTGATGTGATATAATTCTAATTTTATTTCGAAATGGATGGTAATAAGGATATATTAAATTATTATGTATGTTATATATTTTTTAAATTTTATTATGAAATTTTTATTTAATTTTACACTTCTTTTTTTCATCCCTCATGAAAATGGAAACATCCATCAATTGTATATACGATCAATTATCTCAATGATTGGTGTAATTCAGTTAATATCTCTAACATTACAGGGTTAATATAATAAAATATATAAATAATATTGGTTATATTTATATCATGATTAAAATTTAAGAGATTATTTTTACATGATGAATAGAAAACAAAAGAAATACCAAACCAAAATATATATAAAAAATGAATAAGTTATTAATTGAAATGTGATTTTAACAAGGAATTGATAATATAAATGTAATAATAGGTAATATATAAATAACATATGTTATGATATATATTATTAAGGTTCTATAATTTATGTTCAATAAACCTATATTTATTATACAAGTGGTTCAAACATGATTGAATATATTTATGACTCAAGGTAATGGATTTGTAGTCTCTCTTTTATTTTCAGTAGAAATATATCAAATTAAATAAATGTTTATTTTTTATTGTTCATATACTAAACCTTTGGTATGTTATATAGTGGACCTAATCAAATTAATTTTTTATATTTCATTTTATTTTACGCTTAAATGTGGCTTCCAAATAAAAGGGTTCAAAAGTTATAATGGATCATTTTCTCAAATTGTAAAATTTGGGACAAATGTTATATTATGCCCCTATATTATATTATATGGTGTGAATAAAACCCTTTTGAAATGTTATATAATTAATTAATTTATTCTCATGATATTCAGTTTTTCATTTAATTTTATTCATTCATGGGTCTTAATATTCAAAAGATACCAAAGTGGTAAAGGTTTAATGTCATGATCTCATTGTTTGTCTGAATTTTTTATAATTATGTTTCAAATAATGAATTATTTTCTTCTACATCTAAATAAAAACAATAATTTTCATCTCATATATTTATTTAATTAAAATTTCTATTCATTAATTTTATTATATTCTATTTATGTATTAATTATTAGAGAATAATCTTTTTAAGGAAAATAGATATTATTTCTATTTTCGGTCAAAAGTCCTTTTTTCATATACTTGTTATCTAAAAATTATTCCATGAAAGATCAAATAATTATTCAACTACTGTTTAAAAAAATTTATCAGCCACATTTTCATTTTAAAAGGTTTTTTAAATGTAAACTTTCTTTCATTTTACAAATAAGTAACATCTAATGTTTTAACAAAAATGTGAAATGAATAGTAATATTTACAATTATAAAAAGAATCTTATTTACATCCATTAAAACATCTCAATCGTTGAAATAATACAATATATGTTTAAATATTACTTTCAAAGAACATTTAATTTTCAATATTTGGGAAATATTTATATTTATAATAATTGTTTTTAAAGTTAAAATATTATTTTCTTCAAGAAATGTATCATGTGGTCTTTAAATATAATTATAAATTAAATATGTATTCCTTTCATATTGATAATTGAATACTTGGATATTATAAAATTATAAAATCTTTTTTTATCTGGATTATTTATGATTATAATGATAAATGTTTATGAAACACATTTATTTCCCATGGGTTATGATGTGATGAAATGTTTACAAAACCCATTCCATTCCAACAGATTATGCTATGATTAAATCTATATAAAACCTATTTTATTCTTGTTTTTTATGATGTAATTAATTTTTTATGAATTTGATTTATTTCCCATTGTGTTTTTCATGATCAAATAATTATGAAACCCATTTTCTATTTCATGCGTTTTGGTATAATGAATGTTTTATGATATTGCGTCACATAAATGTGTGATATTTATGTTATGGTTGATACTTATATCGTCATCCAATACATTTTTTTAATATTGATATCCCATAAGATAAACAAGACATAAATGGGGAGTGATCCTAGTCCAATAAAGCAGTATATCAACAATCATAACAATTTATTTGACCCTGGACTTCTATAATGTTTTGGGGAGTGATCCAATTTCACTGTGATAGTTTAGGAAATAATCCTTGAAAACAATTAAAATTATTTTCCATGATTTGGTGTATTCCAAAAATAAA
Source organism: Viscum album (assembly GCA_963277665.1). Taxonomy (NCBI): domain Eukaryota; kingdom Viridiplantae; phylum Streptophyta; class Magnoliopsida; order Santalales; family Viscaceae; genus Viscum; species Viscum album. The sequence goes on along the minus strand of OY728119.1, from coordinate 1,314,856,647 downwards.
TTTATTATGCCAATGTTATTACTAAAATTATTATATAAATTATTTCTTATATGGTTCACGTATTATGAGATTGGAATATTTTTTCTATGACTAATTTTTATGATCTATGATAGGAATGGTATTGTTTTAAAATGATATTTTTATGTTCTAATAACATTATGCTCATGTTATGTCAATATCTTTAATTTTACCCTTATTGAGTGTATAAACAACCCATTATTGTTCTTATTTTACCCAAGTTATGAATAATGTTATTGTGTATGATATATATATGAACTATTACATATATTAATTACATATTTATAAATTACATATCTTACATATATACATTTTGTTTATCTTTCTATGTTTCAAAAGGTACTAAAACTAAATGATTCTATCTCAGATTGCTTTTTATTTAATAAATTTTTATTTATTAATATTACATATATATTTATGATTATTTTGGGTCCTTAATTTCAGTATAATTGAATTTTTTTGTTATCCCTTAGAAACATGGAAGAGAAAACATTAGTAATAATCATATGATTAAGTCTAAGTATATGTAGATATTGTGTAATTTTATTGAAGGATGATGTGAGTATATTCCATGAAATAAAATGGATTTATGGATATTAAATGTCGATATGGATAATTAGTAGTTTTATATTGGGTTAATAACTCTAAAAATAGAACAATGAGATTAGAATCAATCATAACATGGTACACAATAATGATCTATGTTGCACACCGCATTTCAATCCCATATGGGATATCATTTGTAAATTCACAAACTCATTGTGAAATATTAACTTTCATTTGAATAGATTATGACCATGAATGATCTTGGTCAAAAATAAGGTGTTATATTTTAAAAATAATTCATAATTATTTAGAAATATAACTAATAATATTTCATTATTATGAGTCTTTCCACATTAAATTTGGGTTCTTGTAATATTATTTTGGTTTATGTTAAATGTTATGAACTAGTGGAAACATTGTTAACACTGAATTTGATAGAAATTGTGTTAATAAGAAACTAAATGGGATGATGATTAAAGTGAAGGATGTTATGACTATGCTTAATTTGTTAACACGACATTTGATTAACAACTTTCACCATATGAAACTCTTTAACTCAAAAAAAATGATATTGGAAAACATTACTAAGATATGAGGTGGCAGATACCATGGTGGAAAGATGTTTAAAATTATTAAATGTAAACAATTTGTGAATAAGAACTCAATGTAATGTTTAAAAGTATTGAGAATATGCTATATATTTTTAAAAGAATGTTATAGAGTAAATAATGTTTGATGAAAAAAAAATTAAATGATATGTTAATTAAATGGATGAGAATAATTGTTTCCCAAAATAATCATCAACAATTTAATGTTTTAAATTTGGAATGTATGAACATTATTCAAATTTATGTCATGTTTCGAAATCTAATGATAAGGGTCAGAAAGGTTGTATGATTAATTGTTAATTGTTGATGATAAAGAGACTACAAATGAGATATAATTAAAAGAAGTTATTAAGGAATTAGATGATGAATCATAATTTATAGTTTGAGAATAAAGTGGGAGGATTTATGTTTTTTTTATTGGAACTCATGATTTATGAATCCATATATATATATAAGAATTTTTTTGTAAAACATGCTCATTAAGGTTTTTTAAGAATATGTTGAATGGTACTGATGAACTAGAAAAATTATTTAATAGAAATTTGGTAATTTATTGGAAACACCTAATTATGGGAAATATAACCTATATTATATTCCTCTTGTTTAGATAACAGTTCGTAGTTTTGATAAATAGATGATTGATATGGGTAATGTAAATTAGATAATATTAATGACCTTGGAAATGATTAATGATTTGAGGAAGTAGTGGATTATTTTATCCTTGATGGATATTTAAATATTTTTTATTTATGAAATATATTTAATTATATGTAGTTTATTTAATATATAATGAAGAATGTATGACCTCATTGAGGTTTTATAGTAATAATGTAAATTTCCATGTTTTGAGAGAATTTATAACCACTCTATTCCAATATTAGTTTTTTGAATATTTGAAACTACTTTGTGATATATATGGGATTAATTCTAAATTGTATTTATAAATTTAGTGGCCCCTTTTATTCATTTTTTGACTTTTTAATTTCTTAATGTTAAATATATATGGAATGGTTTATGTAGAACATTGGATGTGTTTTTTCACTTTATTATATTACTTCATTATATGGGGATTCATCCATATTGGATAACTTGGGTGCATCATTTTGGTTTTGATGATAACTATAGATATAAGGAATTAATTTTCAATATTAAATGGATATTATGATCCATTATAATTTTATTTTAGTTCTTCAAACATAAAAAATTCAACATCATTTCTTAGAGTAAGAGATGAAGTGTAAATTGATCAAACCCTAACTAAAGGTCAAGAAATATCTAATGATTTGGAAACAAATAATTTAAGGTTATTTTTTCACGTAATTAAATTTAATTTTTGGAATTAAATAATTTAATGTAATTAAATCAATGATTTTATTAAAAAATTAAAAAAATAAAATTTTTACACTATTTGAAAATATATTCAGTAAAACCAATTTCATTTTTTGAATCATCATTTTCAAATTATCTTATTTTAAATTTCTTGGATTTTCTAAATGATTTTATTTTTTCGAGATAGTACAACTGAGGTATTTTCTTAAGAAATGACCTCTTATTTAAAGAATTTACTTGTTAAATATTTTCATAAACTAATTTTCAAACAGAAAATTAATTATATTTATCATAATTAATCTAATTAATATCATTTTAGTGAATATTATATTTAATTATTAAACTAATATAATATATAATTATCTAAAATTCTTCCTTGGAAAACACATTTTTTCATCCTGTAAGAGGGTTTGATTTAAAATAAAATTATGGAACATCTTTGAAGTGAATTTATAATCATATATTACATATTTTTAAAAAAAGATAAATAATATTATATAATATTTTCTTCATAATTCATGTTCCCAATTAATTGTAAAAACACTATAAATTTATTAACATGATTAAGGTTAAAACTTGTTTTCTGAGGGTTAAACTAAAATTATGTGGTTTAAAATGACATAAAAAAGTTAACAAATCATATTTTCTAAACATATCAAAGAATTACATCAGCTAATTATCTATATTGTCAAATTTTTGATCTATTATTCATTTTTATAATTTGGGTATACCTTTTTATTTATTAAAATTATAAGTTTGTCGTCGCCCTTACTTATAAAAGGGAATACCTCTCTCCTCTCCAATTTAATCATCCCAATAATGTTTGTTCATAAAATAACAGACCTAAAATAGTAATTATTTCCCTTTATAAATGTTATATTAAATAATTTTATTAAAAAAATTAATGAAGGATTTTCTTAATAACCTAAGGAGGTTTTTCAAATAAGAGTTATGATTCTTAATCATGATTTTTTTCTTCATACACATCTTTAAAATATTATTAAACCGAAATTATATTGTAAAATAAGTTTCCCAAATATATTTATATTTAATTATGTTAATTTAATAATCTATATCAATATCATCCTCCATAAAATGGGAAATGAAACCATCAATCTTGTGTAGGAATAACTACTACCTCACGAACAGATGTAACTTACTTTCCATCAATGACAATCACAACTAAAGATAATGATGGATTTCTTTTTTATATCTTATATTTGAGAAATATATATAATATTGTAATTATAATATCACTTATACCTTCTTACATTCCAATCTATTATAAAATGATCACATCACTCATGTGTACCTATGGACTACCACCTCTATTGAGAGATGTGATACATTTCTCATTTTATTTTTAAAAGGGTGGTAATAATGATATAATTATTGAATAAATGTGATATATGTTATATAAAAATTATTCTAAAATGAGAATTAATTTTAACCATTCATTCATTTAATACACCAGGAAATGGTAACCATGTTAATGTGTACATATGAGCTATTGTCTTCATGAACGATGTAATTCAGTTGACATTTATAACATTAATGGATTTTTATAAATAATATATATATATATATATATATATATATATATTATTTTAATATTATTATTATTATGGAAATAGGGGAACCAATATCAATATAAAAGGACCAAAAATACCAGACAAAAATATATTTTAAAAATTGAGTTTTCATTACTCGTAATGTGATTTAAACAAGGAATTGTTAATTAAAAGGTAATAACATGTCTTAAGTAAATAATAAATGGTATTATATATATGTGTATTTTTATATAAAAGAATTAGTATAAACATAAATTAATCATACATGAGTTTTGAATTATTAAGATGAAATTTGAGACTTTAGTTAAGGGATTTCTTATCTCTATTTTATTTTTGGGAGACATACGACATATTAACCAAATGTTTCATTTTTTATTGTGCATGTACTACCAATTTAAAATTTTATATCTATAATATAATTATTTTTATGATATTTAGGGATTGATTTTTTATTATTTAATGAGGATTATGATACATTATACTTGAAATGGGTAATGCATTTTTATCTCAAATTGTCATCTTTGAGACAAATATCATGTTATGCACGAGTACGTTTAAATGATGTGTATATAAATCCCCATTGAAATTTTATAACAATGAAATATTTTTTTATCATGATATTTAATGTAACATTTATTGTTATTATTTCATGATTCTTATGATTCAAAATAATACCAATGCGATAATGATTTTTTCTTACAATTTCACTATTTATACGTATAGTTTATGATTAAGATTTCAATGATTATATATTATTATCTATCTAACATGATACTGAGTAATTTAATTACTCTCTATTTATTTCAAGAAAATAATTTTTTTCTCTTAATATTCCTCTCTTTATTTTCACATTATTACAAAATATATTTTTAGGGAAACTGACGTTATTTCTCTCTTTGGTAAAAATTTTTTTTCATACATCTCATTTTTTTTCAAAACAATGTTTCAATTTATTTTACAATTATCCAGTATGTTTTTTATTTTTTCACTTGTTTGTACTTAATGGTTTAAAATTAATCTTCATTCCATTTTAGAAATAAATAATGTTTTCATTTTGACTAAAAATTTGAAATGAACTTTACTTTTATCGTTTACTAAATGACTTGTATTGTATGCTGTAATGACTACTCAACCGTTTAAATATTACTATATAATTTGATAAGGATATTTTGAAGGGAATTGTTTTGTTTTTTTTAAATAAATCTCTTCATAGTGAAAATGTTATTTTCTTATTTAATTATTACATGATATCATTCATAATCATTTTCCATATATGATGATAACCTTTGAGGTTAATTATAATATTTTTGGGATATTATCTAATGATACCATCCTTATTATTTCTCTATATTATTTATGGTAATGATGAAAATGTCCAGGAAAACATTTTTTCCCCATGGGTTATTCGATGATGAAATGTTTATGAAACACATTTCATTCCCATGGTCTATGATATGATAAAATTATTATGAAGACGATTAATTTCCCATGGATTAATGGATTATGAAATATTTATGAAACACATTTATTTACCACGGGTTTTTCACTAGTGATATTTTTTCCATACCCATTTCATATAAATATGTATTGATATGATGAATGTTACAAAATATAATGTCACACATATTTATTATATTCACAATGTGATTGGTGGGACTTGTATTCCCTCCAACTAATTTTAAAAATATATATATCATGAAATATACCGTATTAGAATGAAGAGTGCTGAAAATTTTGTAAGGGAATTTCTCCACTATGATAGTGTTGGGAGTGAACCTTGACTCCTATGATGAATTGGGGGAGTGAACCAATTCCACAATAATAGTTTTGTAAACGAGCCTTTGGAAGATGAGGTAATTATTTAAGAGGATTTTGTGCATGAATCAAATCAATTTATAACACCAACGTAATTTTCTCATGGATTATTTTATTTGATTATTTTATGATTCCCATACTATTAACATTCCTCATTTATAGAGTCACTTGATTATATGATCATTGATAGATAGGGTTGGTTTTAAAATGTAATTCTCATGTTCACTTTCCCATAGGATCATTTTCTTTTGATATTTCCTATGTTTAACATTATTTATAATCGGTCACCCTATATTTAATGTTTTTCCTATGGTTATGAGGAAATGAATTTCTTATGATATTTTTAATTATGGTTATATTTATAAAGTACATAGTGGGTGTTGAAATAACTCACTTGTGATACAATAGCTTATATATCCATGTATTGAATGTAAATAGACCTAAATAATTTTTGTATGGATCTTAATTTTATGTATTTAATATTCTTTTATTTATATTTTATATCTACATATGAGGAGTTGAGTTCCTTATATTTTTGGTAAAATATATGATCCAAGAAAATTCCATGGATCACTTTATTGATCCACATGTTTAGGAAAATATAATATAAATTTCTTGTCATATTACTTTTACATTAATTTGTGTATAATACAAGGTTCTATATTATATAAGTCTCCTAAAACAATATTTTATACAATTTTATTATTAGGATCACTTAATCCCATTGGTCTCTTAATCACCAAAAATCATTTGTGGATACCATTAATGAGTGAATTCAGCTCTAAAGGACACCTCTACATGGTAATGATCATTAGATACACATAATTACACTCTAATAACTAGAGGAATCCTTATCTGAAGTAGAAAGTACATTAGTATAAAAATATTCTAACATAATTATAATGTAACACTTATTTTGAATGTGGGAAGTGGTTATCCCTAACATACATATTTCATTCCACAATATCTTTATTTAAATATTTTAGTTTAGGATTTAAACATTCCATGACAAAAATTTTAATGTTGATTAAGATTACCATTTATTATGAATATAAATAATCATACCCATTTTTAGGCAAGAATATAACATATTGTTCTCAATATTTTTGATGGCCCTCATCACATAACCTTAAACTGCATTAAAAAAAGTCTGATCATGAAGAAATTATATATAATACATTTGATTATGAGTTTACCAATATTAATAATAATGAGAAATAAATTCACATCAGGTTTACTTCACCTATGTTTATATATATACATCCACAATAATTTTTTCAATGATATTTAAACATAAATTGTATCATTAATAGTATGTGTTTAGAGACATTAATATTCCTATGAATAGAGAGGTAGGACTCCATATGTCAAAAAAAACCATAGATGCAATCCTGGTAAAAGGCATAGTCATGTGTTATGGTGATAGTGCATATTTTTATAATAATAAAAAAACACATACCCATGAGGAAAATCGAAATCATATCAAAATTTCCTAAAATTAGTGTTATAATGACAGTACACATGACTATACCTCTTTGTGAGCCTACACCCAAGAGGTTATCATATTCAAATGAAATAGGCTAACTATAGTTTTACTATGTTGGTTGACAAAACTATAATCATCTATTAGAATAAACACAATAATAAATCATCTTTGTATCAAAACGGAGATACATTAATGTTATTGTGATGGGATACATGTATATACTCACCCATGTTATCATGGTTAAGATTAATCCTTTCCAACTAATTTTCTTGTGTCCCACGGATAAATTAATATATTTTTTTCAATGTTCAGGTGGGTTCTTGTTATCAAGGAATTTATCATTAGACGTTACATGGTTTAGAAGGAAATGATAATCAGAGTGATACATGGTTTGAATAATTATCAATGGCTGAGAAAACAAATATATTTTTATTTGAGTGAAAAAATAATAGAATAATCTACATATTAGATTCTATCTTTGAGGTAGTAATGTAATTTATTATTCTCCTTATAAATGTTGAGAGCACATCAATGAATTTCAATATTTTTTCAATAATATATTGAATCTTATATAGTCTCATAGGATCAACTACCTCATAAATATAGAGATTATCTACCACAATAACTATATTATATTACATTATCATTAACTATTTTGAAATCTTGTATTATAGTAACAAATCTATAGGGAGTAGTGATTAAAAAAGTGTTTTCAGTATAATTATATACAATGAAAATAAATTTAAATAATATTAGACATTATGTGGTTTCCCAAGCCCAAAAATATACTCAATTTTAGGTGAGAGGTTTTTTTTTAATATTTATGAATTACTAGGACTTAGTATTAACTATGTGGAAGATTTATTTAATATTCTCAACCAAAGAATGGATCGTCCACCTTATTTCCATAATATTGATGATTTTCTCAAACAATATTTATATCATAATTAATATGTGAGATTTATATCCCTTTATTTTCATCCCATGTATGTAAAATATGATTTAAAATAATTTTTCCACATCATTCTACTGATCCAAATCTCATGTGAATCATTCTAAGAGAACCAACTAGTGGTTTTTTCCATCGAAATAATAATGGTATTACCCAAAAATATTCAGTTAATACTAGATTTTTATGATTTTATTGATTATTGAGTAAAAATATAGGCAGTCAAGTTCATTAATCTATGATAATAGAAATAAAAGATGACTGTGGTTGGATATAATCCATAATTTAGAAACTGGAGTTCATGTAATAAAGTAAAATAAATTATTATACGACCATTTTGAGGAATTAAGTTCACTCATTTAGAATTAAATTCAAAAAAAACTTTATAATTATTAATATAAATTTATTACATATTATATAAAATTATTAAGTAATTAAATGGTTCTAGAAATTAATCAATCATAATAAGATTTTTTATTTCTTTTTGAGTAGATAGATAATCATGGATTCCTAACACATAAAGAATTTATATTGGTTATAATCTATGAATATTTTTGGGTAAATTGTGAAAGTTCATTATTATAGGTAGTCATAATTCATTATACCATGCTCAATAGTAGTGGAAATTCCATCATTTATTATGAATCCCAATTCAATGATGTCACCACCCAACATAGATTCCTCCAGTGGTTACTCCTTTATTTGAATAGTCAGTTGTATGATTTCATATAGTTACTTCCATTTAACCTATTCCAAATTATAATTCAAAAAATGATTGAGTATATTCTTGTGGAACCCCTATTTGATCTTTAGCTGATAATACATTGATCAGGGCATTGAGTCCATTTTGGATAGAATTTTCTAAAACATAGACATGATAATTGGCTGTTAATAATAATTTACGACATCAAATATATATAGTTTTCCCATATTATATAAAAAAGATGTACTATTTACATGGATGTCATAATGAATTAAGAAATTTAATCTTTTTCAACCCTTATGGTGATGAATTTATCATATAGTGAGATCATGTTGGAATAAACAATGATAAAACCATTTATACACACCATTATTGTGTGGATGGGGGGCTCCTAATGAATGCATGTGAATTGATATTTATCCCAAAAGTTTATATATATAGCTAAATTCTTCATTCCTATTGGAAGACTTACTATAATGTTTTATAGAGTAGAATTATGAGTATGTTAATGAACAATGGCCATGTTTTTTGAGGACCAACCATTGATACGTGCTATTATCATTCCATCTAGAAACTAGATCAGATACAACGTCCATTGATGGGATTAACCTCAATGAAAATAACCTAGTACATTATAAAAACATATCATAGTCAACATGATGTGATTAACCAATTCAGAAGAGGCTAGTTAAGAAACTACAATGATATTTGTTTCCATCAACTAGATATAGACATCTCGGGTGGGTACAAACCGTCAATTTAGAAACATGGATAAAATTCCTACAAACTTAACAAAGAGGTTTATCTCTGAATTAGTGATATATCCCCATGTAAAATAGTATCAATCATCTAGGATGAGCTAGTATATTCATTGAGACCCACTAGTTTACTAGTTTAGCAATGTAAATGTTGTCTTTACATTATTCCCAAACTGTTGGGATGAAGAAACATTTTTACCATTGTAGTGAAAGGATTATTGAAATAAAGTGTTATTGCATCCTCAAGTCAACTTAATCAATTTATATCATGACCCATTCCAGAGTCGGAGATCACCTAGTATCATTATAGTCAAAGTGTGAGAGAACACTCATCATATATTTCAACTAGGATATAGATTCCATTAATCATATAGTAATTTTTGATACATACATTAAATTATTTATATGGTATATGGTTGGTATTGGTAATGGAACACCATCATTTATATATCTCAGTAATGATATCTATGTGATAAAAAATGAATAATTATGAAGACATTATTATCATATATTTCGACAAACATGAAATAGACTTCCATCTTGGAACAACATTGATTTACCCGGTATTTCATAAAAAATTTCTTAGATAATATCCCTAGAGGAATTTTGTCCTAATTGTGTCTCCATAATTTTATTTGGATTTTTTCATATGATATTTATTAATGTTTGAACATATATAAAACATGTTACCCAGTACATGAAAATGGATAAAAAATTGTTACACATCCATACAAAATTCATAGATGATCTTCTCATTGGGATACATGTTTTCTAAAAAATTAGCTTAGGCTGATAGGATATAAAATTTGGAGATGTTTATTATTGGAATCAATATATTGATACATGTTTTAAATCTATATATAATAATCACAATTGATATTTTATAGTATTGTAAAACAATTTCAGGGGTTCTTTCTATATCCTAGTACTATAGGGTGATTATATTCTATAAGTTGGGATCAACATCAATAGTTATACAGGTGATATGGTAACTATAGTTAACATGAAATTAAAAAATTTAAGTACAATACATCTTATAGAAGTTAAAAAGTTAAATGGATTATAAATAAAATAATTTTTACATATATATAATTTACCATGGAGAAGGTAGGACAAGAACAAAACAATCCATGTGGAAATATATAAAATAAAATTTATTCACTAAATTGTATTCAACCATGTTTTTTTCATAGTTTGTTTCACCTGGGTAATTTTATGAAGGTCAACTTAATTATTAATCAATAATCACACTAAAATGAATAATGCAACTATTCATAGTACATGGACATACAAAAAGTAATGTGTGCTTAGTCTAGGTTTCTGGAATGACATTGATGATCAAAGGGTGAAAATATATTGGGATTCCACCGATCTGATGATTTTTTTAAATCATAGTTACCAAAAAATATTTATAAGAAACCCAATTTCATTTATTTATATGGAATCTAAAACTATTAATATTAGTATTCAAGTAATGTGATGAGAAAAATAGTCTACATACAATCAAACATGCCACATAAATGAGATTGAGTATACACGTGCTATGACCTAGGCCAACCTAACAATAAATACTCTCCCATTTATACAATATTCCCACTAGATTAATATCAATAATAGAATAATAACATCATTGTTATTAATAATTTTAATTTTAATTGTGGGATGTTTTTTCCTCTTTGTTACTATAAAGGGTGGAAACCGTGATAAAATGAATGATAAATCCTTGAATTGGGGAATATGAATCCACCCAATGACTTGGGCAAGTCCTCGTTATGCTTCAACTAGATTAAGATACTTTTATATAGAGTAAGTTTTTGATTTCATGTAGCTTCACTATAGAATAGGAACCAGACACCTTTCCTCCTTTATGCAGGCTATCACGACCCGTCCTCGGGGCCCGTGCCGTGACTACCCCAAGCCCGCCTTCCATAGTCCAGGGGCTGGCGACTAGCACCAAGGCGTAAATCCCAACAAAAGGGAAGGCATTGCCTTTGAAAATTAAACAAGCACCACAGAGTAAGCAAGCAGAAAAGTAAACACTAAGTAAAAACTGTAACAAGTTTTGCTGAAAGTAAAAGGGGCTGGAAATACAAGCCCAACTGTAAAGTACAACTGAAAAGGAAAAACATCAAATGACAAGAAAATCCACAGCGTTGAGCCGTCCTCTGAAGGTCCCACCTGAAGGGTGGGTACAGACAGCCTCCACAGCTCCTCGGTCTAGCCTTCCGCTCCGAGTACGTCCTGCCCAGTGGTCCACCTCCAGGTACCGTCTTGCTCCGCAAGCCTCCACCACGATCATTGTTGTCCATCGTCTGCAACCATCACAATGAAGTGTGGGAATAGCCCGTGCAGGGGAGAGTATAAGCTACCCAGTAGGGACCCCGAGACCCCTGATGGTCTCCCAGAATCCAAAAAGGATAATCCACAAGGAAAGATAAAATCACGAAGTAACATCCGACACGGCTTAGGTATATGCCCATACATATACCTAAGTCATCAATTCCCGTTCGGATCCAACATCTGAGCCCAAGCACAACCCAGTCCACAGAGGAAAGAAAAAAGTATATCCACACAGGATAGCACGACACAATCCAAAAAGGAGAGTAAATAGTAAATCCACACAGGATAGTTCAACACAATCCACAAAGGAGAGTAACACACGATTCAGCTCACACAGGTATACTTTTTCGGATGACGATCAAGATGATCAATGATCTGCCTAAGTCGTCGGACCCACAAAGGATCGATAGGTACTAACCCCCGCAAAGACCCACACAGGATCGGGCCCACACAGGACCTGTAGGCGCTGGCTCACACAGAACCGCTGAGCACTGACCCACACAGGATCGGACCCACACAGGATCGGGCTCACACAGGACCTGTAGCACTGACCCGCAAGGGATCGCTGAGTGTTGTAGTCGTCGCATTCCACTGAGGATCTCTACACAGTCGTCGTCGCAGTCCACAGAGGATCTCTGCACAGTCGTCGCTGCAGTCTACTGAGGATCTCTGCACACTCGTCGCTTTCTAAGTAGCAGTCGCAGCCAGCTGTAGGGTTCCCGCACACAGCAAGCTCGTTCGGGAGGGTCCGCTCCACGAGCCGAGAGCCTGATACATCAACTAACACAATGTCTAAAGTTGATGTATCTAAAAGTTCAGTATCGTCAACAGGAACTCAACGTCGTAGACGGCGCGTCAATCAGACGCCCGGTCTGAGAGTTATTGCCTTTTTCGTCCTAGGGGCCCGATTGGTTTTTAAGGCAAAACCAACCCGATTGTACTGCAACTGCGTCCAAACCTCGGCCGGAGTATGCCAAAAGATCCGTCTCACTTAAAGGAATTCATCAAAGTTGACGGCACATCAATCAGACGCCCGTAGCTCAAGATATGACTGTTTCCGCTCCGAGGGCCCGGTTGGTTTCGTGTACGAACCAACCCGGCCGAACCCAAAGTATTCCGAAACCTTGAGTGCGATATAACGAAACGACCGTCTCGATCCAAGGATCGCGTTTCCATTGGCGGCGCATCGTTCGGAGGCCCGTAGCTCATGGTACGGGCAAAAGACTGAAAATGGTCTGAAGATAGGGGGTCCGGCCCCGGGCCGACCCGGCCGGTCGGACCGGCCTGGCTCGGCTCGGCCAAGCGGCCGAGCGCTGGGGCACCGCGGGGCGCTGCCCCCGCAGTTTGGAGATGTCGCGGCCCCGCGTGGGGCCACACTGATTGAACGTATGCGGCATGTCGCCGCATCCCGTGTGTGCGAGCCGGACCCGCGCGGCCGCGGGTCCACTCACCGTCGCCGCCGTGGCTTCAGCCGCGGCTGCCCTGTCCGGCGGCGCGCTGGGGCGCCGCCGGTAACTTCCGCGGGCCACCGGAGTTGCTCTGGTGGTCCGTTTTCCTTCCCGTCTGCGCCGTTGTTCCTCCCGGGTTCTGTTCATCACTGCGGAATCATCAAAACTCCCTTGTGTCACATTTCACCATCACCCGCCAAATCTGCACAACCACGAAGAACAGCGGAGGGTTGTCGGGCTTTGTTCGTTTGGCCCGCACCCTCCGCGTTAGTTAATAACAACGGGAGAAAATATTTAACACATGAAACAACAATTTTAATGAATTAATATTTTTCATATGAATATGATTCTTTAATTTTAAAGAAGCGTTCACGGGAATATAAAAAAAGGGGTATTTACAAAATAAAAATCCCTACCTCGTCAAGTCGTCGCCCGTAGGTTCTTCGTGGAATTGGTTGCCACGGAAGGAGGCGATCGTCGCGTCGTCGCGGTATCCGGCGTTGCGTCGAGGAACTCCGAGGTCCAAGAAACAACAGAATTAATTTTTTATAATTAAATCTGTGTGTTTTTTTAAACCACAAAGATGTTTAAAAAAGAAAACCGAGATCTCTTACCTCAAACAGAAGATCGATGATTTCGTCGCGGAGGAAGGAACTTCGTAGAAGAACGTCGCAGGAGAGGAAACGTCGGCGTTGCGGCTCACGGCGTCGCGTTGTCGATTTCTGCGGGTTCGGCGTTCTTCGTCGGGGGCCGGCGTTCTTTGCGTTGGTCACGTTCTTCACGTTCTTCGCGTTCTTCGCTAAGAAGGGTGAAGGCACAAGAATTCTGTCAAAGCCTCTCAACGTGCAATCCTCCAAATGTCGTGTTGGTCTTATTTTATTATTACGCCAACAAAAGAAAAAGAGGTAAGTAACGACCCATTAATTCATAGAATTAATTCAATGAAATAAACTGCCCATTTAATTCACGAATAAAACCGCCCTATTAAATGGTGCGTTAAGAATTTAAGAAAACGCGTCAGTTGACTTTCATAATGACGGGTTTTCGCGGGTGCGTAACTTAGAGGATGAGAAACGGTGGGGCTTGTGTGGGCCCCACCTCAAAAATATCCTACCAAGAGGGTAAGATATTTCTGGATAACATCCTATCCAGATCAACTCAGCTTAAGCTGCTTTTAAGTGGCTTCAAGTGGCTTCCAAGTGGCTTAAGTGAATTAAAATAATGTTTGTCGAACGATTAATTTTATTTCTTAACTTTAAGCCCAAAAATTAAAAACCACACCTGATAAAACGCAACTCCATAAGAGGCATTTCTAAGAAAATATCGGCGATGTGATTTCATCAGTGCCCTCAGAATTCGATTCTGGGCACCGGTTCAAAAGTTAGAAAAACCCGCTCGTCCGGTCACTGAACGTACCCGAGCCAAACTTCGGAAAATGATTCCGGGCACACCGGGCCTCAGAATCAGGTGCCGTCAGAATCTGCGTTCTTTTAAAATTCCAAAGAAAATTAAGAAAAACATTTCCTTGAAATTTATGTGCCTTTACATAGGCCTTTAGTTTTTCCGCATTTTACATGGGTGGAAAACATTTTGATGATGAAAAAACATAAGGAATATATCTTCACCAAGATCATTTCCTCCATCAGGTTCGTTAATAAGCCTAAAAAAATAAATTTTCATCATAATGTGTTAATCAAGTTTCTCAACGATCTATCATTCCAAAAACATCCCAAAATACCATTTTGAAACTAATATACAACTGTAGGGAGAAAAATACCCAAATTATTCACACTAAGGTTTCAATCACCCTAGTTATACTTGGAGAACAATGAACTTGGGAGAAACACATTGAGGTATTACCTATATACCACTTCACAAGGGGACCAATATTCATGTTCATACCATGATATCCCCAATCTAGGGCTCCACTAACCTATGTTATACCAAGGCACCCATCCACTAGAGAAACATCCCTTTATAACTCATCACCAGAGTGAAACATTACCTTTATATCAAACAAGAATTACCCATTAACCCTAAATTTTAACTACAGTGAAATAAAACCCATGGTTTACACTAGGAATATCAACAAACTATATCCTTCCATAATTAACCCTCTTGTATTCCTCATCTTAATTCTCCTACATAGGTATCCATTCACTATAGCCTCCTCCAAAATTAGTAGATTTACTTTATCATTGAATAAACTTTGTTATAAACCTCATTAATCATGTATCCCATTAATACATGATCCTCTTGATAAATAATAACTATCCATAACATCCCTCAGGTTCGTCATGATCATGTATTCCCCTAATAGCATTGGTCCCCATCAAAAGTACACTATTGATTTTTCTCCTTTATCATGCAACCCATATTGGTTGTTGACATTTCATGTTAAGTATCTAGATTTCAATTAACGAGCCATTAAAAGTGTACCAACTACTATGGTTTAGTCTACTACATTGTTCTCATTAATGATTTCATCACTATGAACTATTAAATAAGAAAAAGGGGGAGAATGGAATTTTAGATATATCAACTCTAGTACTTCCCATTAACTGGCTAAGAGAAAAAATTATATCTCTAATATCATCCTTATAGAACATTAATCTACATGTCTCTACTAGTCCTCCATGATACTATAACTAGAATATAGGATAATTATATCCACACATATGGGAAACCTACTTTGTGTATTACCCAACCTATCTAAAAAGGGAAAACTCTATGTGTAAACCCCATTTGTTCTTTTATTACCTCCAATTTTTTGACATAGAAGTCCAATATTCATGATGTAATGTTACTCCAAAATATCATATTCTAACAATGAGAATATTAAAAGGAACATTCTAGTCACATGTTTTAAAACAGGTTGGCATTATCCTAGCCTCATGATCTAAAATTTCATGACAATTTCATTACTTCATGATTTCAGACTAAATGAAATCATATTATCACATAAACACAAACATGACTACTCAAACCTTATGGAATTTGAATCTAATTAATTAAAATATGTATGATGCCTCTAAGAGATACAAATATGAAATCTGATATCATGTTTCTACAAGGTCAAACTCCCTCCGATACCCCATATATTGAACCACAGATATACTATGGAAATATTCCGTGTGATCCCATCATCATGAATCTATATTCCTCATGAAATCACACATATATTTCCTTTTGGGATATATTCCCAATGATAATATCCATCCCTCTAATTTTTCAATATTCATGACTAGACATATCTTTCTCGGTGGTCTATATTTCCATGATCCAAAACAACCATATTCTAACTTATATTTATTTATCATTAACATAATTAAATTGAATATATTCTATCCTTTTACCATATCCCCTATGATATATTAAATATTAAAATCAATATTATTTAGATATATTCCTCATTAAATCATATTTATCCTCCATTAATGGGCTATACTCCGTATATTCCATAAATCACCCTCACTATGTTACATTCATGATGATGCTAGGATCACACTAATTGGGTCATAATACCATTGGAAAAAAAATATTATGGGACACTAGTATTTATGAATAAAACCCATCCAAATTAGAACGTATTTTATTTGATTTCAACATGAAAGGTTTTTTCATGGCTATGTCTCACAAAAACCATTATTATAACTATTTCACCTAATATTTCAGTATTTTCTACTTTTAACTAATTTGAATCATTTTGGGATAACAAAACATATAAAGAACAATGGTGATCACTGTTACACATCCTTAAATGGTATGGTGTGTCTTATTATGTTGCACCAAACAATTTTGTTTTATATTCACATCATAGAGAAATGTAGGAATATGCTACTAAGGGATCAATAACAACATACCAAAACATAATACCTCCATGGATTAAATTACATCCCATCACAACCAAATATTTATTTAAATAATATAATAATAAAAAATAGAAAAATATTATAACTATTATATATATAAAAATTAACATCGATGCATGATTTTGATTTAATGAGTAGCATAGTGGTAATTAGAGTCAAACATGGATTTGAGAAGTAGATATTAAAATATTTTATATCTATAGGAGAGTCTCATATATGAAATAATTAATAATAATGGGGGAATTTATCCTATACACAATCCTTTCAACTGACACACATTCTGTGATATTATTGGTAATGACTCAGTGTGTACCTTTTATTAGAAAGTAAGTCTAAAATTACTAAAACTCAAAGGAAAATGGTACACTAGGGTTTCTATTAAATTTTTTTCATAGTCATAGTGTTTTTTATTTGTGTTTAGAAGAGATCTGGTGCTACTAATCCATAAATGAGAAAGGAAGAGAAGTTAGTTTTCTACATATTTGAAGTAGGAAAAATGAAATTCATGAAAATTTGTATAAAAACACACCATACATGTTCAAGGACAGAAACCATTCAATGTGATTACTAATGAGATGTATTAGAATGATTCATTTTCATGTATTAATAAAATTATAATACAATGAGCTTTGAGGATTTCATGACCACTTAGACTAGCTAGATAAAATAAAGTGTTAATATGAAAATACAGTATATTAACTCACAATTGAGAATAAAAATTTATAGTAATAAATCTAATTTAAATACTCAATATGAGTATTCACATTTTTTGAAATAGGTTGGGGATTTTTAAAAAAATTCATGGAAATTGTCTATTTAATTTACTATTTTCTGTATGATATTTGGTTTATACATTACATAGTCAGTGGTAGTTTTTTTCAATTTTCACAAAGAAAATGTTGTGTTATATTCTATTACTAATTAGTAGATTATATAAAATATTTATTCTATCACAAAATATAATTTTTAGGGGAAGCTTATTGGACTTTTTATTTTCAATAGATGTGTTTAAATGTGGAGAATTAAGATGATAAATAATATTTTTTGTTTAAATTTATGATATTTATTTTAATATATAATAGATTTTGAAATAATAAAATAATACATATTTTTTACATCACGAAAAACTTTTTTTTTTGTAATATAAAATTTTTTCATAAGAGTTATTATGAATAAAATTTTTTTATATATTTAAACCATGAATTAAAAAAGGAATGAACCTGATAAATTAGATACATAGGGTAAATTCAGATAATGTTGAGTTATAATAGCCTTTTTGGTAGTTCATATGACACTACTAACGAGATTATACGGATTTGGAGAAGTTTTGAGAATGATGAACAAATAGTTTATGGTAAAATGCAAATGAGGGGATAATTTATAGAGTTGAGTATGGACTTCAAAGATTAAAATTGAGAGGAAATTAATGAAATGTATAATATCAATATATAATAGAAAAACTAGAATGAATTATTATAAAGAGAATATTAACTTCTAGTGACACTGAGAAGATATTCTTCGTGGATTAAAACATTATGATTACTCATGTTGATCATTCTTCACGATGATAAGTATATATAAGAGTTCCAAAAATCAAAAACTATACCATATTATAGTTCTTGGGTTTATAAACTCTTGAATAGACAATTCAAATTAATTAAAAAATGTATATTTGTATTACAAAATGATGATGTTGTATTCAATTACCATTTGAGAAATATCTTATGTAATTTTTTTTATATAAAATGGGAATTTTTTATTTGTATTATTGAGATTATTATTAAAAGGATTTTATTTTTTAAAACAATATATTAATTTAAAAATATTAATATTAGATAATAATTTAATACTAAGAGTTTATGTAATTTAATTACGAAATAGTATTCACAATATTTATTTGAATATAAAATAATATCATGGGAGAATATGAATTTTACTTCTTATTAACCTCAAATAATTTTTTTTTCATATCTGAAAATATTATACATAAATAAATAGAACTTGTTTATGATATAACTGAATAATATTCATGTAAAAAAGGAAAGAAAACTCATCAACATACCAATAAAATATGATGTTTTGGGTAAGGAGTTGAAGTCCAATGAAAAACTAATATCACAGATGGTAGTCAATATGAATACAACAGATAATATTATATGGAATAGTATATATGAAAATCTTCAATGGAAATAATAATGAATTTTTAACATCATATTTAAAATTTTATTAAATGAACAATTCAAGGAATTTTCACAGTAATTAACACTTCTCATGATGTATATATTTTTTGAGATAGTAGGAACTATCATGAGGATGAGGACTATGAGATTAACTATAACAATATGTTGGCTTGTATTTTTTATATTGAAGATGTAAATTGATGATAATTTCCATTATTGGTGTGGATTGTACCTATTCAATCGTTGTCTATCAATAGATTTGGTAATCTAAATCACTACATTATAATAATTATAATACATGTATTTATAGGATTTGTTTGTAGTATGGTTTTTATTTCATCATCGGAGTTGGAAATTATAACATTTCTTTTGTGTTATTTTTTATTTTTACTATGTTTAATAAAAATCTATGGGTTGAGTGTGATTCATTAGGCTGGTACCTATAAAATGCGACAGGGTTTCAAATTACAAGAAATAATAAGCAAATAATAAATGGAAAACTATATAAGATTTGGGTATAATGATTAACCCCACTAAAATTCCTTGAATAATTTAGTATTAACATAATGTTGTATCAAATATACACTAATCTATGATATAATAAGGTGTTCATTTTCATCCCAAGGTGTTATAGGATGTATATTTCTTGGGGATTCCTGTGATGAAATTGAGGGGTATGTCTTCCAATTTTTATGCAGGTGTAAGAAATGGTTTTGTTCTAACCTCATACTTTGTATTCTATGAAACAACTAATGGAAATACCCTAAATCAAGATAAATACTTTTTAATGTTTGTCTCCAGGTTTCCCCAAAATAAATTCCTTTGCAGATATCTATAGATACGTTTTACATCTAGAATATATATGTAATGATTAGAAATGTGCTTCATCAAAAAAGAATGTTCTTTAATTTTTTTATTATAGGGATAATGAGTAGGTAATAAATTTTATCATTTCATTATGTTCATGGTTGAATATTGAAAATATCATTACATTATTTTCAATTCAATATCATTCGTCTTCACCTTGTTAATGAAAACATATATGGATGGTTCAATATTAAATAGATAAATATTTGAATTATAACATTTCCTCACGATTTAAATGTATATCCTCTGCAAATCCATTGGGATTAGATTTTTTAACTCCTCACCATGGACGAGATAACATGATCCTTTTATCATTGGAATCATCCACCTTGTCCACCTTCTTAGGATAGTAATGTATTGAGAAGTAATAATTATGAATCAATACTGACCCTCTCGTTATGATTATATTCATCAGCCTCTGTATTAATATAAAAATAAATATTTTTTAATTAGTATATATATCACACCTTTCAACATAAAGATAATTCATATATATTTTGAATGAAAAAATTACCAATTTTAACTCTAAATAGTGATTTTGCAAACTATTAGGAGTAATCTACAATGAAAATGAGTTATACACTACCATAATGTCCTGATCAAATCATCACCTGCTTGTTTAAAATCCAGAATCATAGTTTATTATGCTCAATGTTTTATTCTTCGAATAATTATCTGTCTAGAAGGGACTTATGGAAACATATATCTAATATGTCACACATCATTGATGATTCTTGGCTGATTATAGTGGATTTCAATGCCATTCTAAATACAGATGAAAGGCTTGGAAATTCTTATCCTTCTTCTACTATGGCTGATTTTGGACAATGTGTTGAAAGATCAAATTTGATTGATGTTTATCTGCTCGGAGCAAAATACACCTTGTACAGAAAGCATCTTAATGGAATGAGAGCTAGTTAAATTGATCGTGCCTTTGTTAATGATATAGTACTGGATAATTAGAGAACAATGTCTTGTGGGACCCTTCCCAAACATAATTTGGATCATCATCCAATCATGTATTATTTCATTGAAGGAAGTGATAGACATCACCTTCCCTTTAGGTTCAATAATGCTTGGACTTACCTTCCTGAATGTTTCACATTGGTCAAAGATACTTGTTGCACTGGAAAAAACAATCACCTTTTTTCTTGTGTCTTCATTCTCCGAGCACTCATGATTAGGATGAAACATTGGGGAAAAAACAGTTTTATCCTCCTTGATGAGGAAATTGATTCTCTCGAAATCATACTTCATGGAATTCAACAATCAACTAACAATATAGATTTCTCATGCATAGATGGACATGAATCTATGATCTCCCCATATCTGAAAAATCGAATTTCCCATAGAGACGATATTCAAAAGGAGGTTCATAATGTTAGGTGGATTATGGAGGGTGATTGTAAAAAAAAGTTTTTTAATGCCATACAAAAGATTAAAAATGATAGTAGGCCACTATCTCTTGTTAAGGATGGGGATGCCATTCTTCAAGATCATCAAAATATCTCAAATCATATTATCTACTTCTATAGGAACTTATTCAATGGCCCTAAAAGAAATGGTGTACTCTTGGATGGAATCATACCTTCCCTTGTTAGTGATGATGATAAATCAATGGTGATAAAAGTTTCCTATGATATTGAAATAAGGAATGATGTCCTCAGACCTAAAAAAGACTGCTCTCTTGGGCCGGATGGATTCACCAATAACTCCTTCCAATTTTATTGGGATATTATTCAAGAAGATGTTTTTAGGTTGATCAAGTAATTATTTACTCATAGATCACAAATTCATGGAATCAATGCTTGATTTATTTCCTTAATACCAAAGGTGGACAATGCTAGTGATATCAGTCAATTCTTACATGTTGCTCTTATCAATACCACACAGAAAAGCCTTACTAAAATCTTGGCTAACAGGTTGGCCAGTATCTCTGATAAAATCAGCTCCTGGAATCAGTTTAGGTATGTTAAAGGCAGAAGTATCCAAGAATGTATTCTCAATTTATTTTAATGTGTGAATATTATTCAAAAACCTACATGTGGAGGGGGAATTATCCCCAAATTGGATATCAAAAAGGTTTTTGACACCATTGATTGAGATTTCATTGGTAATATTATGCAAAAGCTTGGGTTTCATCAGTCCTTCATAAATTGTTCTTATTCATTGATTATCTCAATATAAATCTCTGTCCTTATCAATGGATCACCTGAAGGCTATTTTAAGTGTTCTCGAGGAGAAAGGCATGAAGATCCTTTGTCTGTAATTATCATTGCCATTGTAGAAAATTACCTTAGTCGACTAATTACTCACAATGTTGATAATGGGATTCTAAATGTTCTTCATGTTAATCATGGTATCTATGCCCTGTCACGTCTCCTTTTTTGTAGATGATATCTTCATTTTTACTCAGTGATACAATATAAATATTCTGAATATCAAATCCATCCAACATCACTATGAGATGGTCTCTGGACAGGAGCATAGCTGGGAAAAATCGCTTATTTTCATTGGGAAAAATCTTTCAGAAACTAGGAAACATTGTATGATTCCGAATCTAGGAATTATAGAAGTTTCACTTCCCTTCACATATCTAGAGTCCCAATGTCCTTTGGCAGACCACGCTCCACCTATATTACTGTAGTGGATAGCCAATTTAGAAGAACACTCTCCATCTGGAAAAGAAACGCTCTATACATGGCAGGTACAATTTTCTTTGTCAAACATGTATTCATTTCCAAACTTGTTTACTCATTCATGGTGTACTCATAGCCTAATTCTACAATCAAGTCTCTCAATTCCCTTATGAGGAATTTTTTTTGGTGTGGAAGAATTCTTGAAATTAAAATTATCACAGCCTCATGGAAGAAATATTGTTTACCTTTCTCTGTAGGGGGACTTGGGATTAAGAATATTTATCACTTTAATCAATATCTTCATTCTCAATTTATTTGGATTATTATTAATGGAAAATAAAGATCGATTTATTTTATCAAAGATAAAATCCTTGCTAGATTGATTGCTGGAAAATTAACTTATATGAAATCCTTTGTTTAGACTGGTTTGAAAAAGGTTTTTCAAAAGATCAATAGTCACTCCAATTGGTTTGTGAATTCCTCCTCCATGCTGAAATTATTGAATGATAACTGGACATGAATTCCTTTAATTGATAGTATAAATCCTAGAACTATGGATGTTGATTGTGATGGTTCTATCTGTGGTCATCTTGAACAGATCAGCAATCTACCTTCTCACATTGTGCAAATTATCAATTATTTTCACTTTTTTTAATTCAGATGATATCATGGTTTGGGAACCAAGTGCAAACGGGATGCTTGATTCTAAAGGCTTTGATAATCATTTAATTCAACGAAACTCTTCTAGTGCTGTCTAGAAATTCAGAAAATGGGTCCAGCCATATCAGTTCACTCTTTTATAGAGATTTAACATGAAAAATCTGCCAGTGGACAACAACCTTCAAAAAGTTGGTATCTCTCTTTTCTCAAGATTTGATTTGTGCCATCAACACAAGGATGACCTGGATCATTTATTCCTCTCTTTTACAACTAATGCTTTACTCTAGATCATTATATTTGATCTATTTGGCATCTCGATACCTCATGTCAACAACATCACGGAATTTCTACACTTAATCACAGCAGAATATTCTTCCAAGAAGATTCATTCTCTATTATTTGTTGCTTGTGCTGAAACTTTTCATACTCTTTGGAGTGGCAGAAATAACGGAATTCCTGATAATGATACTTTCAATCATAATGTTTCCATTTCACATATTCTAGCAACGACCTGATGTGCAAATCAATTCCATACCAAAAAATTCCATAACTCTATCAAAGAATTTTCAATCTTGAGAAGGCTTCATTTATCAGGTAATTTCACTAAACCTATGGGCACTATGGAAATTTTCTAAACTCCCCCTTTTGCAGGTTGGATAAAATGAAACCTTGATGAAACCTCAAAGGGCATCCCGGGACCAGCTAGATATGGCATTGCTTTCCGTGTCCAAAATAATGACTTGCTTGATGTATTTTCTGGCTATTATGGTCAATACACTGCCCTTGAAGATGAGATGATGGCACTTATTAAAGCAGTGTAGATTCTTCATCAAGGAAATTGGAGTAATATCTGGTTTAAAAGTGACTCCACAACTATTTTACATCTTGTCTGAAATAATAATATCCATATTTCATAGAAACGTACTCTGAAATGGATCATATACCGTGACACTCTTTCCTCAAAGAACATTATCATTACATATGTTTACCATGAAGCCAACTCTCTTGCTGATAGACATAAAAATCAAGGTATTCATGAAGCCTTCAGTGCACTTGTGACCACAGTTTCTATGGATTTGCTCAAAATTATCAATAGTGACAAATGTAAAATTCCCTTCTTTAGACTCTTTTAACTTATTTTTAATTACAGCTTTAATTATTTCTTTCCTAAAAAAAATCCCAATCCATTATTTAGTTAATCACTATATATCAAAAAACCATTTCCAATTTTAGTTATTGTGATAACTTTTTCAATAGAGAACCTTCCCTTCAATTACATGAATTTTTTTTTCCATTCATATATCTAGAGTATCTTTTCTGGGTTGCACGTCAACATTGTTAGTGTATACGACATCGATGTAAAATTTATCAAAATGCATCGATAATATCCTTCCAAACCCAAAAAATATGGATCTTAATAACATTGGTTTTCCTATGACATTTTTTAATAACATTTATCGTTGAATGAGCCACTGATATACCATAAGTAGTAATTTCATGACCTAAGAATGATACTATCTATAACATTAAATTAACTTTGTAAAATTTTTAATATAATTTATTTTTCCTCATGGCCTTCACCACAATCAGTGGATGATCGTAATGCTCATAATTTCTATTGGAATATATGAAAATATAATTATTAAAGACTACCATAAATTGATCATGATTTCATATAAATAAACTATTAATTTTTCCCATGAAGAGAGTGGGGTAATATGGTTGAAAAAATGGAGTCATTATAAATTCATGGTTTCAATACCACATAGGTATGGTTGTATTGGAAATATATTCCATTTTACCCTTAATTAATGATATTAAAATAAACGTTAAATCTTTGAAAAATATCAAGATATATTTTATTGACCCATAAATTAATCAAAATGGTGAAAATAACTCATGATCTTGAGATTGATATAATAAAGTTGTCAATAATCAATTCAATGATTCTTAGAACCATCATCCATTTTAACAAAATAATTAGGTATACCCCATAATAAGTTAATTAATTTTATAAATATATTTTCAAGATAATTCTAATGTTTCTTCTTCAAATACTATAGATAATTTGAATATCTTTAATAAGGATTGTTTGAAATGGGTGCCACACCAAGTATGCGTTATATTGAATAATATACTATATGATTATGAGAATAGTAGGAAACCCATTAGAAATGTTTTTAGAATATTACCAAACAATAAGAATATCATTAATTTTTAATTTCTCCTTAATCATTTTTACTAGATACCCATCCTGAATATTTATTAAAACCCATATAAATGATATAATTTCTATTTAGATTGGGTAGCTATACTCACATTGATAGAAAATCAATGGTTAATTCAAGATATCAAATATGGATTATGTTATTTAGAAATTGATATGGGATCTAAGTAGGGAGGGTTAATCTTTGACCATAATTGTATCATATATTACTATAGGGTGAATAATAATATTTATGTAAAAAATTTCCTTGAAAATTTCAATTAATGTTGACATATAAGCTGGATATTAAATAGTCACAATTTTATCATCAACAATTTAATATGTATTCATTTAGGTGGTTATGTGATGACTTGAGAAAATATTCCAAATATAAAATAAAGGGTAAAACAATAATTAAATAAGAAAAAAAATTCTATATAAAATGATAAGTGTAACATTCCCCACTTCTCCCTCATGATCCACTTCAGTTGTTGTGATCGGAAAAGCCTTCATATTTTCCTTTATATTTGAAGGACGCAAATGGTTATTTTTCTCATAAAAACATATATTTACGGACTAATTGGAATAATTTACATAGTCCATTTAATTACAGCATTGAATTTTGGGTGGTGCATTTGGGTTACCATTCTTCTCATAATTGATTGTCCACTTAATGTCTCTTGAACATAAATTTTATAGATGTCCTTATTTTACACACTTGAAGTTATTAAATGATAGCCTAAGGTAATTTACACTATTATTAATTCTATATTTAATGAATATAGTAGTATTAAATTTATATCTTCCATGGTATTTATTATTTTAATATCCTTAAAAATAAATTTTTTCACTTATTTTCCCTAAAACCAAATATGATAATGAGAGCCCCCACTATATATTTCTACCTTGAGTCCACATCGAACTATTTACTCATTGCTACTAAATTTTATTTTAGCTAATATATTTCAATAAATTGGTATAGAACAACTAAATAAATGGTATTTTTTTCTTTTATGGTTGATGATCAAAACATATGTGTACCTTTTTTATTGTGGGATATTTTTCTCAAGGGTACTATTTGATTCATCATCATTCTGCTTCAGTTTTAGGAATTCCATCCTCATTTTAGTTAGAAGAGATCAAAGAATATACTTACTAAAAAATAAATTAATAAACACCTACTAGTTCATGGAATCAATTTACTAATATTTAATTTTATTATATATGGGATCCATCCATTGAACCTATTTACCAAAAAACAATACACCTTAAAAAACCTTCTCATGGTCCAAGAATGGTAGAAAAAAAAATTGTTGAAAAGAGTTGACCCATTTCTCTATAATAAGAGGATCATATTACCTATTTAAAGATGTTGGATATTACCACATAATTTACCCCATAAAAATTTTATCATTTCATTGTGAATTCAGGATCACATTTTTGTTCACATTATTATTAATTTCTTCAAAAAATTTCATGATCATTGTCATGAAGCATTGCACCAAAGATCACATCCATTTTGTTTCTCAATTTGAAAATAAACGCATTGTCTTCAAACCCATTGATAAATTGGTTCATCATGTTTTTATCCATTTACTAATGTAAAAGTAATCCAGGGGAGAAGAATAACTTAAAAATTCAAATTATGAAATTAGAAGAGATAAATCATAAATAATATTTAAACCACAAGCTATGAACATCTTAGTTTAAATCATTTTTTTCTAAGGTCATTTAATTTACGATATCTAACCAATATATATTTAAATCCAATATAATGGTTGAAAAAGAAAATATCAATTAATTGAAAAAAATCCCCAAAGTGTTTCAAAATTTACAATTTGTTATTCCTCTTTTTCAATTACAAAGTGACAAAAAGTAGACATCTAACCTATAATTTTTAGAATTTTTAACCCTTGGTTTATCAATTCCATTTCCCGCATTTACTAGTTTTAAACCTGACATGAATTTCATTAATAAAAAATAACAAACTATATAGTTTATCTAAATTTTATGATAATTCATATATTTAGACACATACATGGGGTTATCACAAGGGTTTTTTATCATTATATCCCTAAATAATTAAAAAATATCCTGATAGAAACTATAGTTATTGAAGAATATCAAAATATATATATAACATCATTGAAGATGATTATTCATCACATCTCTCTATAATATACACCATAAAAATGTAAAGGGCTAGTTTCCATGGAGATTACATATATAATAATCTTATTTAATAATAATCATTATCATCTACCAAATGTTATTTTCATATATTACACTTCCCAGATACATCAAAATTAATATATTTTTTCATATCATTTTGAAATTAAAACATAATTAAAGGTTATCTTGGATTATTAGAATAGTTAGATAAGGGAAATATCTGTAGATTATCATAAATGGAAATAGGATAAAAAAGAGTGTATGATAAAATCATCATAACGTTAAATATAATTCACAAATAGTCATTGAAAAAAATCATTAATAATGGATTATAGAATTTTAAATATAAATTAAACGAGTTATAAGAGTATAGAATCCCTAACAATAAATCCTAATTAAACTGCGAAAATAATAAAAATATTCAGTTTTTGGGATTCATATAACCATTGAATATAATTTCCATATTCAAGGCTAAAGACTGAAATTATTATTATATAGTGGATGGAGTCACATAGTGGAACCTATTCCCTCACCATTATTATAAATGTAGTAAATAGAGTTCAATAGTGGATTGGGTTTATTCTCCTATTCCCATAAATATAGAGGACTCAGTACCATATTGAATTGGGTTGAATCCTCGTTCCATATCATATTATCCCATGTGATATAAAGATTTATAAATTATATTTGTGTTTTATATAATAAATTTATGATCTGTTTTATAATAAAATCCACACATATTTGTACCATAAAAACCCAAAAATATCGATCATTTCATCATAGCATAATTAACCCATCATACAGAAATGAAATTCAAGATACCACATGTAAAAAATAATCATCATAATTCATCAAAAGAATGAAAGTGATTGGTATCATAATTTCATATCACCAGTAAATCATAAAAATAAATAAAGGATGTTTATATAGTTTATTATTACTTTTATAAATGATTTAGATATTTTAATTTAAAATTAATAAAATATCAGTTTCATTAGATCACGTTAACACACTAAGAAATACTAGATTAATGGTAATAAGATATTCTCTATAAAACCAATGAAACATGTAAATTATTTTAAATTATTAGTATCACACTTGAATTTGTGAAAATATATTCATGTCATAAATGTTTTTTTCACAATATTGAAAATAATTTCAAAATTGATTCATTCCAAAAATATTTGAGCAGAATTTTCTAATTAATAATAATGAAATTAAATGGCTGTATAAAATCCATTTACAAAATATTTATGTATATATAAAAAATTCAATAAAACTATTTTAATAACATTCTTAAAAAAGTGTAATATTCCAAAAACATTAAAGAGAAATATAGATATATTTTCCTATAAGAATTATTTTCAATTTATTCTTGAATTGGGAGAATGTAGTTATAAAAAGACCATGTTATTAATAGTATTAAAAATTGATAATAAAATATATTTTTTCAAGATATAGAGATAGAAAAATTTACCTATTTAAAATTGAAACATGAAAAATAAAATCGAAAAAGAAATTATAACACAAACCTTCTCCTCAAGTTCTTACCTTCTTTATACATTCTCCAATTAAAATTATAGTAAATTTAGATTTGTTATACAAGAATATCATAATCAAAATCATATATATATGTTACTATATATCATCCCATTAAAATTTCAAATTTAATATTTATTAAAAGTTATTCCTTAAAATCAATATTAGGGTTCAACTAATCCATTTTCCATGCATGATTTTGTTTGATGATTCTGATACTTGATCCTAGTTCGTGATTTAAGATCATAAATAATTAAATATAGAAGATATTTATTTACAATTTACAAATTCAAAAAATATATTTATGATGGTGATGAAAAGTCTAATATTTCATTTTATTGGGCAGTAGTATTCACATACTCATGGATGATATTTTAATTTTTTTTATGGATGTAAAGAAAAGAAAAGTTAATAACAATTTATATTTCACAAATGTGAATTATGTTTTAAATAATATATATATAAATATATATACATATATATATATATATATATATATTTATTAAATTACTATATATTACCTTATATTAGATGGGATGATAAAAAAATGAAAAAAATCAGTCATCGAGGTGGTAGTTTTTACATGTATGCATGGGGGAAATTCTCATTTTCAAATGACTAGGAGGAAGGTGGAAATTGAAAATTACATTAACTTAATTTAAAATTAATTATACATATAATAATATTGAAATTATTTTATCATATATATAATCAAATTTAAGGATCCTGATGAACAAAATAAAATAATAGAAATAAAAAATGATTGATATAGAATTTTTTACTGTAGTATTTGTAATAACGCATTTGAAAAATTGATTATTCCTTTATAGGATGGACTGTTGATGAGAGAAGGACGTATAGTACAATGATTTGTCTATTGGGGAAGTATGTTTTTAGATTTGGGTTTATTTTGTGGATTAATTATTGAGGATAATTTGGGTGTCAAAGGGATATTTTTATAATTGAATGTAGTTAAATTTTTTGTAAATATTCTTAAAAATATATTAATGGATGTCACATTCAAATTAATGTGGCTCCAATAGATGAAAATAATAGTTAAAAAATTATTTTTAGTCAATATAACACTAATATACACAAAAAATTGTGATTTTTTGAGATAATGTATCCCTTTTTACAATAATTTACTTTTTAACATAACTTTCATTTAACATAGTAACTTATTTTGTAACCTTGATAATATTTATTCACCAATAAATTATAAAAATCCAATATTAAGTAATTTTTACATACGAATTTCAAATATGAAATCCATTTTATAACATTATATTTCTAAAAGTGAAAAATATTAATTTTAAAATAATAAGTTTATAAGGCATAAAATTTGTATTTAGAAAACATATATCTTAAGTTCACAAATGTCAAAAATTGGTTTGTAGATTAAACAAAACATTTTTAAATGTATAATATTAGTAATTAATTTACTAATTAATCATTAAAATGGTTTATTAAATTTTAAAGTCATTATATATATATGGATTTAATAATATTTTTGGTATCAAAGAAAAGGTGTTTCTTTCTATTCACTTAAAATGAATCCTTTTAATAAAAATTCAGAAATTTTAATTTATGATATTATTTACAAGACGAATAAAAAAATAGGGTAAATTCTCAAATAATAATTTTCCAAAAACATAAAAAAATATTCTTTAATATAATATATATATTATATAGAAAACAATATATTTAAACAATAATTTTTTAGGGATGCATGTTTATTTTGACATTTGTTATAGTTAAATTATTTTTGTCAGGTTATCAATAAATTATATTATATTCTATTTAATCAATAAAATATTCTGAAATTATAATAATAACAATAGCTGAATGATTATAATTTTTCTTTTTATATAAAATAATTTTTCAATATTTTTAATTATATTCAAGTCTTATAATTTTTTTTAATTTTCATAATGATTTATCATGTTTTTTTTCATAATATAATAATATATAAGAAATTTTTTTAAAAATTTATAATGAGGTTATTTTTTGTCATATGTTTGGTTCATGATATCCAACACATGAAATTAATTATAAGAGAAATATATTATTAAATCTTGGGGTTTTATTCTCTTATAGTAATATCACAATAACTTGTGTGTTGTATGATTATATAGTTCTCTATCTCAACATAGGTGTCAATGTGTAAGTCGAAAATGATAATGGTGTTTGAAATAGTATCATGGAAATTAGTAAAATTGTTCATGTTCTTTTGGAAATGGTTTTTGGATTTTATAATGAGGAACTATAATACAACCATTAAGAGATGAAAATAATCACTATTTTCACTATATTGAGGTATAAAAAATTAGAATTTTGATTACCATGGATTATATATGATGCTCGTTTTTAGGAAAATAAATTATAATTGATCTCCCCATGTTATGGTTATAATCAAGGAGTTTATCATAGATTGAAAATTGGTTATTAGGATCCCTGAGATATAGAATCTTTTGATTGTGTTTTTTTAGATATAGCATTATCTAGAATAACCAAAACCATTGTTGATACCCATTAATGAATACTTTTAATATTATTATTTAATTGATCCCGATTTTTTTTATAGATGACTAAAAAATCTAGGTAGAATTATAGAGAATTTTTTTTATGTTTTAAGAGAATAATGTGGTTGGGTACTAAATCTAACTTATGAGGAACATGAGGAGTACTATGAAGGATGTGTATATTTATTGGTTCTTATGTTTTGATCATTCTTGTAATTTTAGTTCAAGATCATATTTTTACCACAAACTAATGTACCTTTTTTCAATATGATAAATACATGAGCAGAAGGATCAAAATTCTAAATAAAAAATCTTGGACACTTGAAAAAGTGAGTAAAGATTAAATAATATATATTCTGTTATACATGTTCATTCAGTCTCATTATCACTCATCTCCACCCTTTGGTTTTAATTTTTTTATGTTTTTTCTCAATATAATATGAAATAGTTTTTTGAAATATATAGTTTTTAGTAATTACGAGTAAACCCCTACCCAATCGGTCATTTCTTTTCCACCTAGGACTCATAATTATCATCTAAAAATATATTATTGTGAATATTCATAGTAGTAGTTATGAGTAATCATAATGGTTTATGTTATTCAATATTTACAATATATTTTGTATATTCTTTCAATGGGAGTTAGAATTATGTAAAAAATGGTGTTCTCATGCACAATGAAAAATTAATTAATCTCAGAAAATGGATGATTTTTTTATATATTATATTTCTGAGCATTGAAATTTGTCACACCTCCAATAATAGTGTTTCAATTCCCAAAGTTAAAAAACTCAAACATTTTTGGAAAAATAATTATTTATATTTATGGTGGATATTTAATTAAATTTTAATCATCGTTGTCAAAGAGATATTTTACAAAAATAATGTGATCTAACATATTGAACTATATATAAATTAAACATCCTGTTAATCATGATGGAAATAAGAAATTAAAATATTCATAATTGATATCAATTTTTTAAAAAATTGAGTATATTTGGATATTAGAAGATGATATTGTGCAATAATTTCTACTAATGTGTTTTTAGCTTATTTGGAATTTATTTTTAAATTTTCTGGTACCTTCCATAATTAAGATTATAATGAGATTTAAACCAGATAATTTTTATTAAAAAACTATATATGATAGGGTGAAACCTTTTAAGTGGTAATAATCAATATTCTCAACAAAATCTTAATATCCAATGAGATGTTATGGGGAAATCCTTGATGTTGGAAGGAATTTCCAATCATTTGACTACATTTGAAACCTCTAAATTCTTCAAGAACAATACATCAAATAGCTCATGTGAAAAAAAGAATAATGTTTCGTACTATATCAAGATTTTAAATTATTTCATTTTATTTTAATCTATGATTATCATGAGGGAATAGTTTTTAGAAAGGAAAAAAACATTTTATGTGTTTAATTTTAGAAATATTGGATAATATATTAATAGTAACCTCCAATATAATAATCAATATGAGAGTGATGAGAAATATAATTGAACATTACAGTGAAGTAATTTTGAAACTTTTTAAAGTATAGAAGAATTATCGAAATGAAATTTCAATAAACATTCAACAAATAAAATATATTTTCTCTGAAAACAAGATATATTACAATGTGGAAAATAATGTCAAAGAGAATAAAGTAATTCATAGGTATATGTCACACATTATATAAAATAGAGTCAATGTATTCAATGAATAATATAGTGAATAATATTAAGGATACATAAAATAAAGAAGTGAACTTGAGGACAAAAAAATAGAGTCTCAATTGAGAATAGAAAAAATATATTGTTTATAGAAAAATTGAAAACATGAAAGGGAGAAAATGGAGAATAATTTTCTAAATAAAATTACTAGTTATATAAATGTCATGAATATTATAGAATCATTTAATACTTTGAAGAATTTTTCAAAAGTCATAAATACACTAGTTTACTATCGTATGTTTTAATATTAGATTTGGGTAAAAAATAATTTTATAAGAAAGGGATATTATTTTTTAAGGTATAATTATTGTCAAGTAATAGTGTCAATAAAATTTCAAAAACCTATTATTACACATTATATTTAAATTATTTTATATTGAATAAAAAAATTAAGAATGGTATAATTTTTTTTTTATTTAGTGTGTAAACTATCGTCTTCACGAGCATGATTAGGATATCAAAGAATAATCCAATAAACTATATTCTCTAAGTGTATCCCTAGACATTTCAAATTTTATACTACATGGAAATTTTCCCCTCTTCCTCATGGCCTCCATGATCCCTAATCTTGAATAGACAGATATAAAGTGGGATGAATCCCAATCATAATGAAATTAACAAATGTTCTAACATAAATCATGTGAATAAATATTGAATTCTTTTATATCCACTATGGATTCACCTTGGAATATAAAATGGTTTGACAAAATATTTACTATTGATGAATCATTTCTCAAATATTTTTATCATTATATCTCTTTTTAAAATCCCAATTAAATTATTCATATTTAATGTGAAATTTATAAAAAATTATTTTGGATGTCCAAACTCTACAATTCATCATAAAATGATAACCAATCCAATCATTATAGACTAAAATAAGATAATTAATAAATCACCCACTTTAAAATTTAATGTATAAATCTCCCTACCACAAACTATGGTATAATAAACATTAATATTTAATGGTTTACATAATCAAAAAACCCAATATTGGTTTATACCCCCACACCATGGTTTGATATTTAGTACATACCAAAAATATATCACTTTAATTATATCCATAATGACTTAGTATAATATACCCTTATGTTATATCATATCTAATTAATTGGGAAACCATATCTAAATACATATTTAGAAAAATTTCAAAATGTATTTTTACAATTAAGTAATTCATTTTCCCAACATTTAATATCTTATTTTTAAAAATTTAAATTCCAGTTAAATATAATATTTGGAAATCCTGGTAAACACTTTTCGGGAAGGACTCAATGTTTTTTTTCACGAAATCTATACGAAAAATTTCCAACACTCAAAAAACTAAAAAACATGATTGTACTAGACTTTATATTATTTAAAATATTTAAGAATTAATTCAACTATAATTAAATGTAATGAGTGACCTCTAAAAAAGAATAAATACTACATAGGATACAAGGGGATCCATTTGGATCTCCACCAACCATATGTATCAATATATACAAGTCCACCAGTTATTTCATACACATATATGAATTATGAAATAATCCATTTTTATAATAAATCATTTTACTATAAAATATATATTTCTTCAATCCTATATTTCAAACTCATGAATTCCCAATATTCTAAGTATATGTTGGATATTTGGATGAACACATCACATGTAATTCATCAAACCAGATGAGAACATCATATTACCCTTCACCCAAATTGTTAGTATCATTAGTTTATCCCTATATAGGTTTTTAATTAATCATCGTAACTCTTTATTATATAATGGAGAATTTTCCTACTAATTATATTAAATAAAACAATTGATCATGGTTAAACAATAACTAATAACATAATCTGAAACATTCCAAACCACCCAAATATTATCACTTCATAAAGGATAGCATAATAATGGTATCAATGAATAATAATTTAAATGGAATATATTATTCCATTCATCATAATGAGGAATATATAAGAATCATGGATGCCTATTATACCAAAATAATGCAATATGGAACTCAATATTGGGTACATAGTGGTTCACCCCATTCAAAAAAGATTGTTAGTGACTCATGAGATAATTATGTGTCTCCATAAAATCCCAACCTACACTAATATTCACATGACTTGAGGAAATAAAAATATTATGTGATTAAAATTAGTTAAGAATTAATAAAATTCATTATTTAAAAGAGAAATTACAATTTCACCTCATGAATATATATATCTAAAATTAAATAATAATAAAGTGGGTATTTTATTTTATATTTCTTGTTAATTTTTATATTATTTTTTTAATGTATATTTATATAAACATTCATTTTTACTCCCATAATCTAATATCACAAGTTAATTGACCTGAGAGAGCATTTATTTTCTATACATTTCATGATTTTTTAAACTCATAATATCTATAAAATTTTTTACAGTGCCAATATTTGACCTTATGATATAATTTCAAACTAAATTCCATTACTAGGTAAAATTTATGATGAAATAATATTTTCATTGTAGTTATATTGTGATTTATAGTCCTTATGAATAATAATATGATGTTAATATTAAGAAATTTTAATCTCACAACATTCAATGTTATGATTTTAAAAACATCAAGATTCTATATAGCATTCATTCATTGTACACTATATTTGTTTTCTATTAAAAATTTTAATAAATATCATTTGGTAAAAAAATTGTTGCATCATTTAAAAATAAAATTATTATTTTCTGACATATCATAAAATCTCTTAATATATAAAGTTACACTCACCTAAAATCAGAACTGTATAAATATTTATTTTTTATATTTCAAATTTATCAAAATTTTAATATACTCACATTTGTTACAAAAAAACTATAATTCCTCCTAGATGTGATTTTATGACCCAAAAACTTTTGGTTTAGGGGATAAAAAATATTAAATTTATTGGAATAATTATCAAATATACTAACCATTATGATACAAGATATTATATTATATATTTTTCATGTAATATTATTAATATAAAATTGTATTCTATAAAATGCATCCTTAATGGGAGGATTGAACCTTATTACTTATATTTTAACTAAGAAAATGGATAAAAACTTTTATAATTAGAAAAACCCAGTCATTTGGATGTAGGATAACTCTATTTAACAATGTTATCTTATCTATATCAATTCGTGTGCTATTATTTATCTAGGATCCTATGACTGTGAGTAAAATAATTAAGATCACATTCATTAGATTCATCTCAAATTCTATGAATGAAGGTGGATATAATTGTGATAGCATATCTATTATGGGGATGTTTATTAAAAAAAGGATTAATAAATACATGAAAGATTGATTAAAAAATGTATTGTATAAAAGAAACATTAATTTATATTGTTATTTCTGGAATATACATTTAAACGAAATTTATCAGAAAAAATGTGAAATACCATACTAGTTGATTGCTTATAAATTTCATGTGTTTCCAGATCTGATGTATTAATTAAGGTTCCATTGGATTCCTCAATGATATCTCATAATGGATCATTAGTATTGGATACTTTTTTTTCTAGAAATATAATTGTATATGACACCCTATCTAATTCAAAATTTTTCCTGTTTTGGAGCAGAGCATTATAAATACCATCGAACAATTGGTGTCATTTTAAGCTATCATCAACAATGATAAAAAAAAATGCATTTATTCAATATTCAAATGGTTAATCTAAAAATAATTTTGATATTATATCATTCAATATTGTAATCATTCAATATTATATATTATTATGATTATATTTATATATAATATAATTCATATGGAGGGGAGACCAGTCTATAGGAAAAGGATCCCATTACTAGTGTCAAAATTCTTGTGTGCGGTATTTATAATTACAAAATATCAACATATCTAATAGAAAATAATAAATGTATTCAGAAATTTTTATCGTATGTGTATTATAAGAATTACAAAAAGAAACCAACTTCAGATTTATCCCCAAATTTTTATGGGAATTAATTATTTATTTTTCATTGGGGGTATCAAATATAGAAATACCCAGTATTTATCCTTTTTCTTGTTTCATGAAATTTTATTGAACATTAATACAGGTGTCATAGTAGACTATAAATATTGTTGTATTCATTTACAAGTAGGTTATTTTGTGATTTTCAGGACAATTTAGGGAAGCTCATCATAATGGTTCAAGTCCTATCAAATGTCACCTACAAGATAACTTTATTTTAATGGTAGCATCTCTGAAATAATTGTGAAAGAACTCTACAGTTCCTTAGTTTTTTGAGGAATAATATCAAGGATATGTTTATTTAGAGATGTTGGTTAATAAATATGATCAAAGTAATTGGGTGTGGTGGAAGGAAACCAGTCATGATCTCATGTGCAATTGTGGTGGATAATGTTTTCATGAAGTAATGTATGGGGAAGGTATTATTTAGGAAAATCCAAGATTTTTCCTATTAGAATAATCCATTTAAAATAATGAGGGGTTATATATTCTCACAAAATACTATGAAATTATTATTAATATTAATATTTAAATTTTTAATAACATTATTATCTTTTAGAATGCATCATATTCATCTCTGATGGATAAGATATAATGTTTCAATCCCTTAGTAACTGTACAATTGAAAATTTCATTATATTATGAAGAATAATTCTCCATCAATACTTAGATATCCATATCACTTAGGAGGGGAATATATCGAATGATCATTCTACTTCCAAATGTGACCAATAAAGGTAATGATATCCTACTCATGTGTTGGTTTATTACATGTTTATTTAAATAACATTGAATATGGTGATTACATAGGGCTCCACCAATTTATGATATCTTAAATTTTTCATTTATTTAATACCTAATGTTCTCTTTGTAATAATATTTCATTATTATTTATCAATTTATAAAAAATAGTTAAATCATTTATTTGTGACAACCATAATTTATAACATGTCTTTTATTATAGTATGAAAACAATATGAAAATAAATATTCTTTATTATATTGTAACATAACATGAAAACATACCACTATATTAAAATCCATGATATAAAAACCCTGAATTCACTTATTTATTGCATGATTGAAGCTCTAACCATCAACCCATGTTTTGTTCGGAACATCTATATATAAGCCCAAAAATTTTCTGATGTATAGTTTTATTTATATATACTTTAATGTAAAAGAATGTTATTATAAAAAATTATATCGTTATATGGATCCTTAATGGCAGTTCTTTTAACACTTAAGGTATTCTAGAAAATCAGACATCCCATGTCTATTTTTCCTTTAATAAATCATTACCATATATTTAAATCACATTTCTTTTTATTAAATGGGATTTTAGACTCTTTTCAAACTCACTTATTTTCTTTTTAGACAAAAAATTGAGAAATTTATTTTCGGTACAATCATCATAGAAAATTAGTAAGTACCTCACATATCTTGAAAAATAACCATAAATATATTTAATAGATCAATGGTCATTTATTGGAATCAATCATAATGTAATTAATAATAATTTTTTGGAACATTTCTGTTAGTTATATAAAAAATAAGCACAAAGATTTATTATGAGTGATAATTGGCCCCATTCTCTCTATGTAATTTATATAACCATTTATATTGATTAAATTATTTCCATAAAAATTAAAACCATCTATATTATAATAAAATAAATATTTTAAAGCCACATATTTCTCATATCTATGTTATTCTTGATAAATCCTTTCTAGGTTATCATTCATCCCAAAATCATGCATTTTATAGTGACATAACCCTTAAACACATAATATGATATTATTATAAACATAAAATTATCTATCTAATTTAAACAATGTATCAATCGGCCTACATTATATTGATGATTTTTAAATAACATTTACCCATAACTAAAAAAACACATGACATTATTATCTAGATAGAATTTTTTCACTATACCATGGACTGATTAAGCAATAATTGGTATTCTCTACCACCCAAAAAATTTCTACGCCTGATAATATACACACCACACCTAATAAATTCCATTATTACAATGAAAAATGGAAACATAATTAGCGGTGATGTTATATAATCAATAAGGGTTTTCATATGAGAATATAATCAGATATCATGAGTGATAATAATATGAACATATGTTTTTGAATATTTAAACAAGGAACTTGAATATAATATATAGTATTCATACCTAATAAAATATTGATAGTAATAATAGAATCACCACATGAGGTTTTAGTAAAAATAATTCAATATCAAAGGATCATGGAATCATATGGAATAATAAGATATTTCATAGTGTATTCTTAAAAAATGAATATGATACTAAATAGGATTCTATGCAAATAATACCAGACTAAAACAAGAAAACATGATGTGTTTTGAATATTAAATATGAATTTTAAAACATATATAATAAATATATATTATAAATTGATGAAACCATTTAAAAAAATCTGTAATTAAGGTAAGAAGAAATGGAATATTGAATAAAATTTCTTCCTTATGAAGAAAAATTAGAAAAAAAGGAGGAATATTTGTTAGGGTTTTCCCGAGACCAATCCAAATACGTACAAATGAAATTTTGATATGAGATAAATATTTTCTATGAAAAGATGAATCTAATAAAAAATGTTGGTAAATCACATCTAGTTGAATCCCCATTGAAAATTCTTATAATTAGGTTTTTTACCCACAGATCTTATATGATGATTATAATGGGTTTTGAAGTAGAAAATTTTATGGTATCATCATTTAATTATTATAAAAAATTAAAATTAGGGAATCAATAAAAATGTATGTATAAGATTAAGAACCTTTTTTTGTGAGTTATGCATTATTTTTAAAAAATAAACTCATATCACTTTTACATATTAATTTGATAAAAAAAATAATTTATCCACCATCCAATAGATATTTCATGATAATAAATGAAAATATGTTGAAATTAGACATAATTGTATTAATAAATATTACTATTCAAAATCCTATGACATTATATGTAATTTTGTTTCATATTTATAGAATTTCATTTTAATAAAATAAAATTAGTATTTTAATTAATCATATAATTATTTACTATGAAAAAATTGTTTATCTTTTTAAAGGGTTTATTAATATTGAAAAAAACATGATTTTAAAAAATTATAATATTAATATTACATCCCTGCACTTTATTTCACATTTATACAGAATTTATTAAATAAAATATTCATGTGATACAACATAGAATATAGATTGGTCTAGTTTATTTGGGTCTTATGAACATTACATAACTACTTAGAACATGAAACACACATATTTTTTGAAAACTTCTTTTACATGACCACACACATTCTTTTGTACTTAGCATTGCATGAGATAACATGAAGGGAATTTATAAGAAGAGGGTGATCTATAAATAATAGTAAGGGAGTAAAAAAGGAATAAAATGAACAATACAGTACATATTAAGAAATAAGTATATGAATAGAGTAGAATAGAAACATGAATGTTAAGGCATGTTATATAATGATTATTAAAACATGGAAATGTGGCATCAACATTTAACATGATATTAGTTTGATCCAAGGCTCATTGAACATGGAGAATGAGTGAACCATAATTTAAATTAAATTATAATGAGTAAACCATCATTTCATTTGATGTATCATGATACTAATCTTTACCCAATGCAATGGACCACTATCAGGGAACAACCTTCTTAATCCTATAATTTCATGCATAAGTATGCCCCATGGATCATATAACATGGATTCATTAAACATAATCATTTTTCACAAGATAAAATAATGTGAAATTACTACATGAAACTATATAATAAATAATTAAATGTGTATGAAGGTTAATACCCTT
This sequence comes from Viscum album, assembly GCA_963277665.1. NCBI lineage: Eukaryota > Viridiplantae > Streptophyta > Magnoliopsida > Santalales > Viscaceae > Viscum > Viscum album. Next base: position 1,314,814,869 of record OY728119.1, on the reverse strand, counting down.
GGTTGAGAAATGGGCAAGGTATTCACTACACAATGACTATGGCTTGGAAAGTCACTACACAATTTCGGCATCATAATTGCATAACCTAAGAATTCACAAAAGTGGTAGATGAGAGAGAAAGTGGTATATAATCATATGTAAATGAAATGGACAGTAATGGGGTCATATATGTACATGTACCATCATGTGTAATGGAATTTATAATCATAATATAAAACAATTGCTTGAATGTAAATGAGGAGAGAGAAATTCTTTATAAAATTTTGGCATGGTAACATGTGTATATGAGAGGAATTAATGAAAGATAAAGAGGTATCTCATCATTAAAAAATGAGTATGGATGTATGGGGTAGGTGAAAAATCATACCCCATCATTTTAATTGAAAATACAAGGGTATAGAAATATAAAGAAACATAGAAAAAAGGATAGGAAGAAATCACATACTTGGAAGTGTGACACCCAAGGATTGATAGGGGTTGATAGAATTTTATATAGATATTGGGGAACCTTGGGAGGATTTTATAAATATTAGAGTTGGGTAGGGATGTTCTCCAATGGTTTTGAGTGAACAGAAGTGGGAGCTTAGGTGGGATTATTTTGGAAAAGAGCGGGAATCCATTATTATTTACGTTTTTGACACTACAGATTATCCTAATCAAAACCACAAACCAGTCAATAGTCGTTGTCCATGGTTTTTTCAAAAATGGAGTGGAAAATAATATGTTATCTGTATAGTGGCTAAAAGTATTAAAATATTAGGATTCTTATTTGGTGTTGAGTCAAACTTTCAAGGAAATAATTTTAAAAGATAAAATGTTTTATAAGTCTTGGAGGGTCCACTAAGGCTCCATAAAATTTAATAAAAATATTTAAATTAATATTTTTTCAAGGTAAAACATATATTTTCCGAACCTACATTTTATAGTATATTATTACATCACTATTGGGTCATTATTATGTCATATGACATATTATATATTTAAACTGAATTTTAATTTTACCCAAAAAATTAACAGTCTCAGAAAATTATGAAAAATTCACAATTGGATAATTTCTATGTCATAATTCCAAAAATAATATTCATTTTATCTAAATAATTTCTTACATAATTTCATTTTTTCTTTTAAAATGAAAACAGGCATTTATAGAAAATTATTAACATTTGACAAAAGTAGCTTTAAAAAACATAATAAAAATTATAATTTTTTTCATAAAAATTATATGATCATTTTTTTAATAAAACAGAATTTAGTGATAATATTTTTTTAAAAAAATTTTAATTTAAAAATACATTAATTTATCAAAATATATTTTTAATTGAATATTAAATTAAAATCCTATTTCTGTTTTAAAAACATTTTACCACGTAACAATAATAAAATGAATGTATATTATTTATTATATACAAAACTAATGCACATAATCATAGTGATAGGTTCTTGTTACATAACCCATTTTAATAGCTACATGAGACCTAATGGTAAGGTGTTCGATGGTGACAAGCACTTGGGGTGGCTCGGAAAAATCACTCAGGTGGTAAAATCTATCAACTTTCACTTATCACATAGGCAGTTCTGTTCAATATTAACGTGTGGATGATCGACTTGGTCTTGGTAATGAGAGAAGACTAGTGAAGCCACCTCCATTCCATGCTCTGAAAAATGGGATTTGTATAGATAAGTTCTACTTGATAAGGTCATCTCTTCCTTTTTCTGAGTAAATTGGATTTGTTAAAGACATATATTTATACTAATCATGTGGTCCCTGTTTAACATCTATATTAGCAACTATAATAGTTATTATTGGTATTTTAAAATATTAAATACATAGAACCATGGAAGTGAATATGTCTTAGATAACCACTTCACATAATAATACATTTAATTGGATCAAGAAGTATTTTCATTAATAAATGTTTATGTTGTTACAATAGTCCCAATATACAAATTTTTCCCTCATAATTTTATTTTCCCAAAATAAAATAGATGTCGGTAACTCTACCTTATCACTTCATCTAGTTCCCACATTACTTCTTCGAACTTATGGTTTATCCACAAAACATTCATGAGGGGAATTGTCATATTTTATAGAACATTTCCTTATGATCTAAGATCATCACCGGCTTCTCTTCATGGGACTGGACATTCTCCAATGGTACCACCTATGGATTGAGTACATGTGATGGGTCAGGTATGTACTTACTCAAGAGTGATACGTGGAATACATCATCTACTTGAGACAAGTTCGTTGGGAGTACTAGTTGATATGCCACTGCTCTGTTGTGATCAAGGATCTCAAATGGGACAATGTACCATAGAGTAAGCTTTCCCTTATTCTCAAATATGAAAACTCTAATCCATAGTGATATACGATGGAATACCAAGTGTCCGACATCGAATTCTTGCTTTCGTCAACGATTATCATCATAGTGATTTTATCAACTTAGAGAATCATTAATGTGCTATTATATGATCATAAAATTCTCCACCATTTTTTCGACCATTTCTTGACATAGAATTTTTTGATTCCAAGCATCATCCAATCATGATGGTGTTATTCAACTCTTCCCATATAGGGTTTTATATGGAGCAATTTGGATGGTTGAGTAGAATCTATTTTTTTAAGAGAACTCAACTATAGAAATATGTTGATCTCATCCTACTTTGAAGACCATTGATCATTCTATCAACATGTCCTAAAGTGTTTCGATAGCACCCTCAGATTGGCAATCAGCTTGGGGATGATAAGACATACTATTGTTTAACTCAGTATCAAGAGGATGCTGAAGAATCTTCCAAAACATAGTGGTGAATCACGGATCTAGATCAGATACAATCAATAATGGTACTCTATGTAGATTTAAAACTTCTCTGATATATATCTGTGATAGTTGATCCAATGTGAAATCCTCTAGAATTAATATTATGTGTGTGGCCTTTGTAAGGCGATCCAAAAAAACCTAGATAACATTGTTTCCATTTGATGTCTTTAGATGTCCATTGACACTTTCGTTGGTGATGTTTTCCCATTTCCATGTTGGTATGGGTAACATTTGCATCATCCCCTTAGAATTATGCCTTTAAACCATCATTTTCTAACATACATGTTACTCCATTGTATACCAGATATCTCCTTCTACATTTTATACCTCCAATAATGCTCTCAGATTTATTTATATGTCTTTATGTTTCCTTGTGGGAATGTAGAAATTAGAACTATGGGAACCATCCAAATGTTTTTTATTTAACTCTAGACATGATGGAACACATAGTCTTGACCAAAATATCACTATTCCTTCTTCATAAATTTTGACCTCTTGGGATTTCCCTTCTATGAGAGTTTCCATTTTCTTTTAAATTCCCACATCATCCTTTGAAGCATCCCTTAACCTTTCTAAAAGAGACTTGTAAAAATTGTTTTCGAAAGTATTGGTGATGTTCCCTTACTTATGATTCACATGTACATTATTATTAAATATAAGAAGATTACATCCATTTCAATTCACATCAATGATATAATTGCATAGTCCTTTATACTAATTGAATATTCCACCTTGTTTTCTTTCCCAAGGTGGAAACAGATTAGGTAGTTATAGACTATAATCAGATCTACCCATCTTCATTGGCTCATATTCAACTCTTTCTGTTTGAATATATACTTGAGGATTTTGTGATCTGTGTAATTTTCACACTTTTCACCAAAGAGGTAATGTCGCCACATTTTTAAAGAGAATATTACTGCAACAAACTCCAGATCATGTTTTGGATGATTTTTCACATGAACATTCATTTTACATGAATCATTGGCAATGATTTTTTAATTTTTCATCAATACACTGCCGAGGTCCTTCTTCAAAGCATCACTAATTACAACCAAATATTTTCCACTTGTGGGTAGTGTGAGAACATGCGTAGTAATAAGACTATATTCAACACCTTGAATCTATCTTAACACTCATTACTCGAATAAAAATCTACTACCTTCTAAATTATCTTGGTAAGAGGGTTTGACAGTAGTGAAAAATTTATCACAAATCGGAAATAATATCCAGCTATCCCTAAAAAGCTACAAATATCCATTACCGATGTTGGGCTCAACCATCCTCAATTGTAGGTATCATGGAGGGATCCATAGATGTCGCATTACTTATGATGATAAGACCCAACAATGTTACTTACATCAACCAGAACTCAAACATTTTGTACAATTCATAGATATTATCCTTTTGTATGGTCTCTAGAACAGTTATTAGATGCTCCTCATGCTCCACCTTAGTTTTATAGTACAATAGAATACCATTTATAAAGACTACAACAAATTATATGAGGTATTCTTTGAAGGTTATATTCAAAAAATCCATGATGTTTGATGGGGAATTAGTGAGTCCAAAAGGTATTACTATGAATTCATAGTTCCCATATCATGTACAAAAATAAATCTCAGTGATATCCTCATTCATCACCCTTACATGTTAATAACCCACCTGAAAATCCACCATGGAGATGTATTGTGCTCCATGTAGATGAGAGAACAATTCATCAATTTAGGGAAGAAGATACTTGTTCTTTATCGTTATTTTGTTGAGCTCACGATAATCCTTGCAATGGTGTATTGACCCATCCATCTTCTTGACGAAGATAACTAGTGTATCCCATGTTGATGCACTTGGGCATATAAACCCTTTAACAAAATTCTCTAGCATTTGTTTCTTAAAGTCTTCAAGCTCTAAAACAAAATTTTTATATGGATTCTTGGATATTGGAAATTCCCCTGGTACAAGATAAATTGAGAAATCAACATCTCCTCAAAGAGAAAGACCATACAATTCCTTGGGATACACTTTAGCTAATTCCCTCACAGTTGGCATGTCTCCATGGATGGTTTGTTCCTTAGAATCAATCATCTAATCATGATTAAGAGGCTCATAGGGAATAAATTTCCACGCTTGATATGATATTTCTAATGATGATTCATCCTCCTCATTTCACTTGTACATAATCGGGGGTCAATTCACTATTTGGAAAGTGATTTCCCTATCACAAAAATTTATATTGGCTCTATATAAGGAATGATAATCCAAGACATTGATTGAAAAAAATTCCACCAAAGGGAATATGAAGAGGTTTTCTGAGAAGTTTAATCCACAAATATTGATAGAGGAGGGGTTATATTCATTAGATGAAATGATTATCCTCTTTACTGTTATCACCGACATCTTTACTTCCACAACTTGTACTGCTGTTGGGATTGTTCTTCAATAATCTCGGGATATAAAAGAATCCGTAGAACTAGAATCAAAATGTAAATTCAATATTCTATAATGAATAACTATTTTACCTATCACCACTTCATTTTCAGGGTTCACATTGGTGGTAGTGATAGAAAAATCTCACACATACTACCTGGGAGGTTATTGGTTTCCTCTGAATACTCTTGTCATAGGGAACTAGTTTAAAAAGAGCTCTGGTTCTCTACAGTAGAGGTAATGAAAAATGTGTTGAGGGTAAAATAGAGTGTTCCTCTCATTTTTCACAGCCGTGGGTTATTCTTGTTGGAGGTTAATGGCCATGTGCCCTTCTCTTCCACACCCAAATAATTTCCCCATCCCCTTAAGTTAATTTACAAGGGGCTTCTTTCTCCACCATTGGAAAGTGGGGTGTTGGATTTTCATAGCACCACTGGATTTGTCCATCAGACCGCTAGAATTGATGTCCACCTTAGGATTATTATCCCAATGATACCCCTATGATTCTCTGATCTCCATTTCTACTTTGATGGAACATTAGAAAATTTCTTCATATCTCTCGAAGTCACAGGTCTTTAAAACATTCCGTTGGCTAGGATTTATCACACCAACAAAGAAGTCATCCTTACATTCGAGGGTAAAATAAAGACGTATGAGTATCATGAAAGCCTCTAAAAAATTTTCCTCATATGCACTGATGGATTCATAGTTGTTTTTTTAATAACTGAAAGGAAGTCCCTTTGCATCTTATGTAGGAGTGTGCAAGGAAAATATTGGTCGGTAAAATTTTCTAGAGATCCTTCTTTTCAAAATAATTGATATCCTCCTTTGGATTTATATTTATGATCAATTCCCAATAGTGATCAGGTTCACCCTCCATACAGTTACCTACAAGAATTACCATATATTCTTCTGATCATTGAAGGATGGAGAAGATCTTCTCAATGAAGTTGATCCATTGTTCGGATATTGAGGGATTAGATGCTCTATTAAAAGTAGGGATTTGTCTCATTATGATAGATATTATGACTTATTCTTTATTATGGGGTGGTTGAATGTTCCTCTTAACCAATTTTTCTATTCACAAAATGAGTTAACTACGATTGTATCATGATAAAGTACGTGATTCACACTCTTATTGGATTGGGAATCTCTTTAGAATAGTCACCACATTGATATTCAAATTTTTTTTCCCTCAGTCTTTCTATTACTGACCATTTTCTAGATGGAATGGAAATTTAGGGGTAACACATAATAGATAAACCAATGACAAAAACAAATTAATTGTAAGTTACAATTATTTCTTTAACCTATGAATTGACATGATTCAATCTATGTTATCCATGATCTAGATCCCAACATATATTCATAGGGGAATTTTTTTTTACTTTAATAAGGATTCATACTAAGATTATGAATTTACTAAAGCATATCCCCCAGAAGAAATTCAATCATGAGTGCAGCAAGGCCCATTGTCGTGCACCAGTTCCTGTTCAAGTCTAGCTCAAAGCAGTTTTTTGGGTTTTACCCCTAAATACATCTGTTCCAGAGCCACCTCTACCATCCCGTATCCAGACAGGGATGTATTTTCTTGATAAACAATATACTCAATACTAACCAAAATATAAGGATTTTTTATTACACTTAGTCTTATCGTTAATAATTTTAGTGTGGTTTTCTAATCCTACCCCCAAGAAAAACTAAACCAAAACTCTAATACCAAGTATAAAAGACCTTATCATTATTTCACACATGAACATAATTTATTACATAAATTATTTACTTGATATAACATATAAGATTGAGAGGTCTAGTGTCATTGTGTATTAGGAACATTATGTAACGACATAAAATTTGAAACATTCATATTTATTAAAAACATATTTTACATGACCACACACAGTCATTCATACGTAGCATTGCCTTGGATAACCTGAGGAAATGTATAAAAAGGGTGAGATATAAAGCCCAGTAAGGGATTAAAAATGGAAAAATTTGATGAATACAATACTTGTTGGTAAATAGGCTTATTGTTGGAGCATAAGAGCAACATGAACATAAAGGCATGATATAACACGATTATCATAACATGGAAATATTTTATCAACATTTAACATGATATTAGCATGGTACAATGCACATTACGCATGTAGAATGAGTATTACCTCATTGAGCATGAATTATAATGAGTAAACCCTCATTGCACTAGGCTTATAATGATACTAAGCTTTACCCAATTCATCTGAGCGCTATCAGGGCACACCCTTCTAAATCATTTCATTTTATGCAATAGTGTGCCACTTGGATCATATAACATGTATTCATTGAACATATTCATTTATTACAAGATAAAATAATGTGTAATTCTTACATGAAACTCTATATTCAATAATTAAAACTGTATAATAGTGAATACCCACGATAGAGAAATGGGCATGGTATTAACTACAAAATTACATTGTCTTGCAAAATCACGATGCAATTTCTACTCCATAACGGTGTGACATAAGAATTCAAAAATGTTGATGATGAGATGGAAATGATATCTCATCATATGTACATGAAATGTATAGTATATGGGTCAATAAAAACATGTTCCAATATATGTAACGGAATTTAGATTCATAATATAAAAGAATTTCCTGAAAGTAAATGAAGAGAGAGGAATTCCTTACAAAATTTCAGCATGGTATCAAGATTACGTGAGAGGCATTAATGAGAGGTATATAGGTATCTCATCATTCAAACAAAATATAGGAATTATTTGGGAGGTTCCATATCACACCCCAAAATTTTTAATTGATAATACAATAGAATAGAAACACAAAGAAACTTGGAAAAAAATGAGAGAGGATGAAATCCATTACTTTTAAGTGTGATCCCAAAGGCCTCTTTGGGGCATGTTAAAGGCCTATTTGGGGCTTGGTGATCCTTGTGAGAATTTTATAAATGTGGGGGATGTGTAGATAAGTTATCTAAGGGTTTTGAGTGAAGAGAATTTTGAGCTTGGGTGAATTTATATAGGAAAAGATATGAAATTTTTATTATTTAGGTTCTGGATATCACGCATTAAAATAATCAAAACCACAAACCAACCGATGGTTTTTAAACATGGTATTTTGCCAAAGTGGAATAAAAAATATCATTTTATAAGGTAAATTTAAAAAATTATTTAAAATAATAGGATTTCATATGTGGAGGCCAGTCACACTCTCAAAAAATTATTTTAATAATTAAAATGGTTTATACATCTTGGAGGGTCCACTATGGTACCATAAAATTAATCAAACAAATATAAAATCACAATTTTTTAATGTAAAATACTCATTGTGATTTAAAAACTTTTCATAAAGTAATATTAATAAAATGAATGTATAATATTTTTTATATTACAAAATAATTCACATAATAATAGTGCTAGGGTCTTGTTACATAACCCCTTATAACAACTATATAAGACTTATGGTCAAGCAGTGTGATGTTCAATGACTATTGGGGTGGCACAGATAACATCAGTTAGGTGGTAATCGCTATCAACTTCCACTTCTCCTGTAGCCGATTCCATTCAAGGATAACGTGTTGATTCTCTGATTGGTCTTGGTCAAGAGTGATTCCAAGGGATGCGAAAAACATTCCATGCTCTGTAAAATTGTCTTTCTATGGAGTAATTCTACTAGATGAGGACATCTCTTCTGTTTTTTGAGTAAATTAGATTTTTAATGCTCTATATTTATATTAATCATGTGGTCACTTATCAACTAATATATTAGAAAGGGTAAAAATTATTAGTGGTATTTTAAAATTCAAAAGACATAAAACCATTAAAGTGAATATGTCTTATATAACCATTTTACATAATAATACATTTAATAGGATCAATATAAAATTTCATTAAAGAATGTTTGGGTCATTATAATTCATGATTATATCATTAAATAATTATACTATACAAGATTAAAAATATTATTGTAAATAATTTCATATTTTAAAGTATCCTTTATAATTTTAAAAATTTTGGTTTTAATTTTTAAATTAATATTATTCATTTTAGAATTTATGATATTTGTTTTTCAAAAAACATTATTTAAATAGACTGTACATTTATTATTTTAAAATAACATTTCATACAATTTAAAAATTACACAAAAATATGTCTTTAAAATTATAATTCATTAGGTAAAACTTATATTAAAATTAACTCTTTTATGTTTTGAATATATTATAAATTATATTAGAAAAAACTAATAGAAATGGTGAAAACCAAAATGGTAAAAATGATTATAGTTAGTGGTATATGAATTTAAATGATTAAAACATATATTCAATTGAGTAGATTTTGTGTTGGCTGAACTTATATCTTATCCTATATATTATCATTAAATTTTGGAGCCACATTCCATGATATTGACTTCTTGTTATTGAAAAATATTTTCTATTTAAAAAAATTCCAATCCTTTTCAATTATAAAAGGGGAATACCACTCCTCACCCACCTAAAAAAACAGAAGTTACATTAAAATAAATGTCTCCATAAACATATATTAAAAACAACTATAATCCTTAAGTATTTGTTTGTCATCTGAATTGACCACCCATTCATAGTTTAATCTTCATTACAAAAGAGATAATATAATAAGTGTGTTAAAAGATCCAAATATCTCTTTCAATTATATATATATATATTTAAATAATTTTATTTTTACTAAAATTTACATTAACAATATAAAAATGATGAAGTAAACCTCCTTATAATACTGATATTTTTTTAAATAATAGTAAAATATTTTACAACCTTTACATTTTCTATATGAAAAGAGAAAATAAAATTTCTCTTTTTACAAACAATCACCTCCAAAAAACATCATGTTTGATTATCCTTATCCAAAATAAAAGTGAAATAATAATTTTAAATTTAATAAATAATTATATATATATATATATATTATTTTATATTTTAATAATATAAATAGTATAAGTCATTCAACTCATTCTATTGAAAATGAAATCTCCAACCATGCGTACTTGTGGAATCTCACTTCTATGGGAGGACTAATTTATATTATTATTTTCTTTACCAAATAACATGGATGAACATTAAAATTTTTATCATGGAAAAGTATTATTTTTATAGTATAATTATCATATGTTATGAAATTATAAGGAACCCATTAATTTTATGATCCACAAACGATTATCGATAATTAAATCGTTTGAAATAATCATACTTAGAGGAAAATATTTAATTTTAAAAATATAATAATTTCATATCCATTAATTCATCTTATAAATCCATTGTAATTATATTATATCATAATAATAAATCATAAATTATATAATAATTTTTCTGGTATAATGACATTAAAACTGAATCACCTCATAATCATCAATAATCCTGACGTGTTCATGTTTGGGTTGGTTTGACTACATTGTTGAACAATGTTCTGAAATTATATAATAGATGATTATGAAAAAATAATTACTAGAATAATACGATGTATATATATGTATATAAATAAATATTTTCTTTAGGTAAAAAATTCATTAATTTTATCCTTCAGTAATTTACAATAACCCCTCATAGGTTAAAAAAGAAGTAAAAAATTTTTATTGTCAACATCATCTTATTGAATAATGACTAAAGTAATCATGAAAGGAAATTGAAAAACAGAAAACAATATAATTAATTCGTTATAGTAAATAAAATGAAATGTGAATTATTAATTCTAGAAGAAAATTTAATATAAATACCAATATTACAAAACTAGTTCAAAATGATCAAGAATACCCAAACACGTCATCTAAAATAGGTAAACACAAAGTAATATAAATATATAGAGAAATTGTAAATGATGTTATTAAATTGTTTTGTATATAAAATGTTTCTAAAATATGTGAATAAGATATTTATTTATTTTTATTCACAATATCTATGTGCATTCAACATGCTGGGAATGAAGGTAATGCATTCTTTGTATCAAATTTAATTTCATGAGAATAAATTATTAATCTACACCATAATACCTTTTATATGGTTTTATTACTTACTAGTTAATTCCTTTTACAATATTCCTAGGGTTATAATATCTATATCAGGTAATTACAGTAAATTTACATTAAATAAAAAGATGTCAAACAAATATGTGGTTTTGATCAAAACATTACTCAGAACATAATGGGTTCACCTCACTTTTTATTTTCATTGAGAAAAATTTTCTTTTTATTCCCCTATATTCATTTAAATGTTATGTATACTTATTATTGGATATATATTATCATTAATTATATTTTTATTCATGTTATTTGAAATTTAGCATAATTCTTCTTCATTTGAAATTGTTTCAGTAGAAATGTTTCTTAAGGCATAATCGATTGTACTAACTCAATTTTATTCCATTGCGTTACACTATTTTTTTGGCCACTATTGTTATGTGATTTATTTCATCTAAAAATATAATACAACTAAATGTATATACTACTTTTTTTCAAGTAATTTTTAATTATTTTTGTGACCCAATTGAAAAATGTATCTTACCTCAATGATTATGAATCATGTAATTGTTTTTTAGTATTAGTTACTATTTCATGAGAAATATTTCATGTTTTGAAATAAATTATTTTATATGGAGTATAATGTAATAATTTATGATGTTAAAACCCGAATTATAATTTATTCATCATATTTGAGGTTGAATTTCAATATATATATCCATCAAGTGTTTTCATTTGAAAGACACTAAATCTATAAGGATGTTATTTCACTATCCTAATTTTAAAATCACAACATCTAAACTATAATAACTCGAATGTAGAATTTCTATAATATTAATTCTAAGATCATAATAATTTTATTCACCTATTGTGGTCCTTGATGTGATTTTTTTTCATTAACAAATTTTAAATTATATACCTTTTAATCTTTTACATCGATATGGTTTTGGAAAAATGTATTTTCAAAATATATGATAAATTGAAATTTTCCATTATACTTTTATTTTATCTTTCACTCAACATGTTTTCGATTATCATGGATTTTCATTGAAAATTAAAAAAAATTATTCAATAACCATAACTTCCATTGAAAATAGTTTAAAATAAAAATAATTTAATGTGTTCAAATTGGTGAATTTTTTTTATAAAATAATTTTATTATTATTATTTCCATGTGTACACCTCCTTCCTCCATTTTTTTCTATAACAATTAATCAATAAGAAATAATAATTTTTGGAAATAAAATTGTATTCCCCATTATTTATAAAAACGATTATATTTAAATATATGGTTTTAAAAGTTATATATATATATATTATTTCCTAAGTAAATTTTCTAAAACTAATAAAACTTTAATTTCCATCTAGGTGATTTTATTATGACATATCAAATTGTTGATCATTAATATTATTAAAATATTACCATCCAAATTCCTTATTGGAATGTATTATGTAATGTTATTTTCAATCAATGAAATTATCTATATCTGAATTTGTAATGCCTTATCATCTTTGATTTATGTATGTAAATTTTAATCCAATGTGTTGCTATGGGAAAACTCTATATTGCCATCCTTTTATTGAACTATTTTCATAATGATATCATACATCAATTGATTTGGGGAGATTATTGACATAAATATATACCTTTTATTTATATGGTGCAAATATATGACGCATTATAATATAAAGTGATTGATATTTACTTAAATAGGTTCTTGATTTTATTTTATATCAATTCTACAATGGGTTTATCTTGTTATGATTTTTTATTAATTTATAAATGACTTATTTTTTATCATTCTATTTTAAAAGGACATGAATACTATTTTTGTTTTATGGTTTTTTTAATACATGGTGAATGGAACCAATTTTATTTCCAAAGGTTTTCAATGTTAGAAAAGTGATTTTTTTTCAATTTAATGTTTTATAAAACAAATATTATTTATAGGTTTTATAAATTTTTGGATTAGTGAATGATTTTTACATGCAAATAATAAGTATGGATTAGGACTATTGGGTTCCAATATATCCCGTTAATTAATGGATTAGGAGTTTATATCTCATTATATAAGTATTTTCATGTATGATTTGGTTTATCATACATATGGTCACTGATCATGTGTCTCATGAATTTTATATCCCCCATACTAATTTATGTTTTATATTTTTATTTTTTTTACAGTTTTATGACGGTTACCATGTTTATGGTATGATATAATAGATCATGTTTGCTGACTCAATGTTTTGATTAATGTATTATTTATGTCAATTCTTATTCCATTTTATGAAATAATCTTTGTTAGTTGTGATTTTCATATATATCATAACTATACCAATATTATCATCATTTGATCTCTTTTGATATTCTATTATTATCACTTATTCTTTCCCATACAGGGAATCTGAGATCACCCAATTTTTAATTTTAAATTTCCTAATTCTATAAAGAAAAGTAACATATAAGATATATATAGAAGAGTATGTTATAATAATAATTTTTGGGATTTTCTAAATAAATTTTATTGGTTAACTATTTTCTCTCAGAGTCGGACGAAAAAATTACAGTGGTTGGAAAATAAATAAATTTCATTAGTAAATAATTATTCCAAAATAAAAAAATAGACCCTAAATGGTTTTAGGATTGTTATTTAGTGAAACATTTTCATTATGACATTTAATAATTGGATGATTAATATTGGGCTACTATAATATGTATCAAATATGATTTTGGAAAAATATTTATATTGTAATTATAGAAGATTAAGATAATCTAGAAAGTATGAATATCATAAAATGATGATACTTTAAGGTCAATTATTATTTTTTGTTATAAATAACACATTAAGTTAGATAATGTAATATTATAGGGGTTAGGATAATTTAACATTAGTGAAACCCATAAGGATAATTGTAAGGTATATGTTAATGTGTAGAAATACATCCAAAAACTTTGTTAAACTATAGTTTGTGTAGTTTCCTAGAAAATACATTTCTTTTCGAATTGTGGAATTTAGATGATGGATTAGGACAATTGTGTATAGGTGAAGGAATTTTGGTTGATAACTCTAAAATGAATTGCAGCATGAAAAAGAGGCCTATCTATGATCTTGGGTACACACTATGGGGGGATATTATTTGGATGGCCATATTCAATTTATGATTCGCAATAAATAATTGATTTTCCAGTTACTTTAGTTGATTAGGTTACGTATTGTGATAGAAAACCACATAATGTGACATAGGTAAAACCAAGAAAGATGTATGATTAGTAGAGTATAAAATAATAGAATTGATTATATGATATGATGAAATGAAAGTATCCTTATAGAAGACATATTAGTATAATGATTTGATATTCTTATACCATAATTCTTTTATATGTTATAATAACCATTGTTTTGTTATTTTATTATTGATATTGGATCATGAGGATGAACCTGAGAAATTTATATACTTAAAAAACACAAAGCCTTATAACTGAATAAGGGATCAAACATAAATGGTTGAGTATCTTAATATATTATTTTAATAATAAAAAGTTGAGTTTCATAGTATCACTAAAGACAATCAGGTATCCACCATAGTAACAATTAATTTTTATAATCACTTCTATTTTCATTAGTGTGTGATATTTATAAACTATATTTTGGTATATTATAGAGGATTTTAGGGTTAGGATGAATATCTAAGGATTATTCTTCATTAGTAATGCTTTAATGTTTTTGGAACATGCATTAATTGGAATCAATTACCCAAAAAATTGTTTTATAACAAGGTTATATATTTGGCGATTAATATTAAACAACAAATGATTGATATATAGATAATAATTAGGAAAAATATAAATATAATTTTTAGGTAATAATTGTTTTTTGGAATTTTTTGAGAAGTTAAATTGAATTTATTTTAATTGAATATTTATTTAATGAATAATTAATCAATTATATTTATTGGTAATCTTTATCTAATTTTTGGGATTATAATTGATATTAAAAATACATGAATTTTCAATATATTATTTAAATATATTTTAGGGTAAAAGTTAGAGTTCATTATTGAAGTAATATATGATTTCATTATGATTTAACATTCGGGAGATTAAAATGGTTTTGGGATAGGTATGTTATGAGAAATATTTGATTATGTTATATACATATTGAGGTAAATGATGGTATTTATTGTCAATTATGTTTCCGTAGTGTTAAGTAACTTGGTATAGCCGACTAATGCATGATATATTTCATATTAGATGTTATATAGTGAATTATGAGTATGATAAGAATACTATCACCAAAATTCATTACTTATGATTAAATAAATTTGTGAGGATATAATTATTTAATTTGCAAAATGTAATGAATTTTCATTCACTTCACATTATTCTCAAAAAATATTATATTAAATATCTTTTTCCACACACTATACAATAATAAAATTAAAATATCGTTATATATTCTTAAAATAAAATATTATCATTAAGTCATTAACTCAAAATTGGATGTATAAATTGAATTTATCATAAAAAATATTAACTAAATTAGCAATAACCATCATCCATAAGTTAAATTCATCCTTATAAAGACCATTATATAAAACTCATAAGGTGGAATGGTTCGATACATTTTCCTTAAGGACAATACCAATCCAATATTGAGAAATTATTACATAATAGATATCATTTTGGAACAATATTTAGCTTAT
Organism: Viscum album; assembly: GCA_963277665.1. Taxonomy (NCBI): domain Eukaryota; kingdom Viridiplantae; phylum Streptophyta; class Magnoliopsida; order Santalales; family Viscaceae; genus Viscum; species Viscum album. Next base: position 1,314,798,932 of record OY728119.1, on the reverse strand, counting down.
AGAACATATTCTGAAATCCATGCTATGAAAATCTCCACAAATGAAAACTATAAATTGTTTTATTTCCCATAGATCATAGTAAATGTTTATAAGGGGTTTTAAAAGTAGGAATTATTATGATATCAATATTTAATTATTATCTATGGAATTTAATGAGAATAACAATATAAAAACATTTTCTATCCCTACAACCCATTTAATGATTTATGAGTTTCTATATTAGATATATATTTTATCACATTAATATATTAATTCAATATAGATAATAATAATTTATCATACATTCAATTAATTTTTAATGTAAATACTTTTAAAAAAATCACATTATACATATATATATTTATATAAAAAATTTCTTCCATGCCTTTCAAATTTATAATTTCATATAAAATTATTCATATTTCATAAATTTAAATTATTAAAAAGAACATAATCATTTAAATAAGAATATAAACATTAATATCATATTTATTTTGGTGTTTTTTTTGAAAAAAACTATTTTATCAAAAAATATGATTTTGTAAAAATTATAATGATTAATTATTTATCAGTATATAAGTGTAAAAAATAATATTAACAAATAATATATGTAATAATTATTTTTAAAAAACATTTATACCATTACATTAATTTGAATTAATTTATAAACATGTATTTAACATTTAAGAATATATCTTATATTTTTTAAAAAATATATTTTTAATACATTGTAAATTTCATTTTATAAAAATAATTCTTATCACATTGAAATTGCTAATAAAAAAATAATTTCAAACATGTAATCATTAGTTCCATATTATATTATAAGGGCCATTCTAATTTAGTGTAAAATGGATAATTTACAAATGTAAATAATTGTATCCAAGGTGAAACCAAGAATTTTAAAAATGTGTAAAAAAAGGTAAAGGGCATAAAATGATTAAAACTTCTTTCTAAAAGTGTAGTTTTTTTATGGATTGACCTTACCTATTCTTCTCCCTATTATCTATATATTTTTGAGCTATTTTTTATAAGACTGAGTTCCCATTTTATGGAATGTTTTTGATAAATTTTAAAAAATACACACCGTTTCACTTATATAATTGGAACTACTCTCCTCACTTCTCCTCATAAAACCCCCATATTATTTTTAAAATAATAGAAAAACCATATCTTATACACAATTATCATCCATAATAAGTTACCAGTAATTTTTAAAGACTATCCATTGAATGTTTATTTTATTTTCAAGGAAGATAATACAAGAGGTGGGTTATAATTATATAACCCCCCTTTCTATCATTATTAAAAAAATTTGTTGTATTCTTACAAATATTTATTTTATAAATTAAAAATTTAAAAAATCATTATCCTAATTCACTATAATTTATTTTTAATGTTATTTCATTATTTAAAAAACCTTCCCTTTTTCTCTAAGAAAATTGAAAAAAATATTTTTTTATATAGAATATAACTTCATATAACATCATGTTTTATTCACCTTAACCATCATACATGTATTTTTTATTATTTAAAATTTAATAAATATTTATGATATTTAAAAAATATTTTGTATTTAAAAAATAAAAAAATTTACTCTTTTATCATATTCTAAGGAAAAAATTTCACCAAGCATGTGAATGTGTGAACTATAGCCTTCATGGGATAACATATTTCTATTTTTAATTGTCATCCCAAAATTTTATTAACGGTAATATGAATGTATTTAATTGGTAAATATTATGTTCATGATGTTATTAAGGTTTTTGTATGAAAAAATTTAGAACCTATTAGTGATATCATCAATAAATGATTATCTTTAGTTGAATCGTGTTAAAAAATAATTCTAAGATGAAAATATTTAATTAAAATTATCTAATATTTTAAAATCAATTAAATATTATTTTAAATAAATTATAATAAATATGTATCACACTAATTAGTAAAAATGATAACATTATTCTATTTTTAATGATTTTTAAAACAATTCACCTAATAATCAACAATAATCATAGAATGTTTATGTTTGGGTTGGTAAAACCAGCTACATGAGCAATTTTATAAAATTATACTAGGAGGTAATAAGAAAACATAATTATAGTTATAATATGATATAAATATATTAATAACTATTATTTTTTGTAATGATAAATCAAAATTTATCTCACTAATTATAAAAATACCCTTTCCAAGTTTCAAATCCTATGAAAATGTTCATTATCAATCTCATATTATAAGATAAAGAATGATTTTCTAATGGAAGGAATTTTATATTTCACTTATAACTATATTTTATCCATTAATAAAACTAGGATGAACTCAACATTATGAAATTTGGGATAAATAGTTTTAAAATGTGGATGGATGTTTCTTATATTGAAATAAATTTTTATAAAACTCCTAAAATAATTATTTTAATCTATTCTATTTTCCTTTGACATATCATATTCATGATTAAGGATATTATAAAACTTTCATCATCCAAATTCTTTATTTGTGTGAAATATGAAAATTTACTTATTATAATCTTTATGATCCATCACATCCTTTCTCTATACTAGTAGTCTTTGAGATATAATTTTAATATTTATTATAAATATTTGATATGTGAATAATAATATTTTTTTATTCATGTGTGTTCACCTAGATTCAATATATCAATTTTCATTGAAAAATAATTTATTTAATCATATTCCCAATATCTATATGATGTAAATAGTAGACACTTTATTATATTGATTAAATGGTACATACCTAAAAATTTTATCGATGTCATTGAGTAAAAATTTATTATCCATGGGTTTACCATGTTATGATTATTGATGGAATTATGAATTATTTTATTTTGTATTCCATTTGAAAAGGATAGAAAATAAAATTCTTCCACAAATTTAGTTTTATTTGATGAATGAAATATTAATTTCCTTCTATAAGTTATTTATTTTATTAAAGTTACTAATTGTCATTTTAAATTTAAATAAAGACACTTTTATATCTATGTGTACATTATGATGCGATATGTAATTATTTTCAAGTCAGAATCATAATATCGATGATCATGAGTGGGTCGTATATGTGATTCATATTTATTAGATAATATATTATTTCGCACGAGACGGTTATTCGCATGTTTGATTTATTTTCTCAAAAACATGGTTTTAGATTGTCTGGTTCGTGAATTTTATATTCCCAATACTATTATATGTTCTATATTTAAATGCTATTTCAATTTTTTATTCTTTTTTCATGCCTACACTATAAACTCATGGTACATATTTATTTGATAATTATTTTGATAACCATATTATTTTATGTGATTATTTATTCCATGATTAGAAGCATACAATATTTTAGATAGGGTTTTATTTAATTTTATTATAGAATTATTATCATTAAATATATTCAATTATTATCCCTTATTATTACCCTTACTGAGCATATAAGATCACCCATTTCGTATTCATCCTTTTTTCATATTTTATGAAAAAAAGTAATACAAGTTATCTGAATAGAAGGTTATCTTATGAGATGAAATTATGGGTAATGTTGAATACTTGTAATATAGTAATAAATTTATTTTAAATCAGTAATAAAATTCCATATTAGTTTAAAAATACACGATTATTCTAGTAAATGTTTGGTCTTAAATCACAAAAAAAGTAAATATAAAAGGATTTAAGAATTTTTTGTAAAGAAATGTCTTCTTTATGTCATGCAATCACTAGTAGATTAGTTTTAGGTGTTTATATAATTTGATTGTGACCAAAACATATTACATGACAGCATAAATGTATGATAAGGTTCACTCACAATACAATAATCACATATTTTAAAATTTCCTTGAGGGATTATGTTTACTCTGTAATCAAAAAAGTAATATAATATTATATATAAAGATATTCCAAATTAATTGGAAGAGATATAATTCTGAACCCACCAATTATGTAAAATAGTGTGCTTCTTCTCATCTTATATCCACCATACTAGATACCTCATAAGATAAAAACAATACCAAATACATTGGATGAATAAATAATTTTATTCCCACTCAATAGATCATGTAATCTACATGTATAATATCGGTATATTAAAAAACATAAAACAATTAATCAAAAAATTATTTACATGAGGAGGAAATGATTATTATGATTATTTCTAAAAAACCTAACCATTTTATATTCAAATAATAAGGTGGATGGTTTGAAATTTACATGTCATTAATTAATAAATTATTCATATAAAGATGTTGAATAAATAGAAATCACCCTTAAAAAATAATTTGTCTAATAATACATGATAATAAGGGATATAAAATTGAAATTATTGATATTATGTGTTCAGTTCACCAAATGAAAATTTTAAATAGAGGGTAAATAATGAAAAAATTAACAAAATAAGTTAAATCCTTGTTAAAATGAATATTAAAATGGATTTTAAATCATAATAGATATTTCGAATGAAAATTTTATATTTTATTAAAGTAAAATACTATGGGTCACTTTTATAAGTCCATTATGAAATGTAAAAGTTGTATTTTAAAATGCCTTAATTTTGAAATAATATCCAATTATTAATTAAATTAAAAGATATAAATATATATAGAAAAATATGGCTTGGATGATAAAAACATTAGATCATTTAAGAAAAACCAATTAACTATTTTTAAAAAATAAATTGGTCCAAAACATATAAATATAAAAGTGGTAAAAATATCATTTTGAATATTTTAAAAGGAAATATTAAATTCATAAGAGTTAAGGAATAATAGTATTTCAAAATACCATAGGTGAATATTGCTGGGATAGGAAAAATGGAAATTCGTGATAAAAAATATTTTAAGAGAATGAGAATTTTTCCTAACCTAGTTGGATTATCATGAAGAATGATAATTCATTGGTAGGGCTGATTTAAATCCAAATTGGTCTTTTAATAAATAAATATTTTATACCTTTGGAGAAACATTATAACATAATAAATCAAATAGATTTATGAAGACACTTATATCATAGGAAATATATCAATTATATTCCATATAAATTAAGATCATAAATGTAATATAATTCTCGATGATCAATAATAATTTAAGATATTATACATCAATAGGAAGTAGTTCACCATTCAAAATAATATTGGTTCATAATATTAAAACATGCCTCAACAATGTTTGGTAGATATTGAAGATGTTATCTTTTATCATGATTTCTCCAAACATGAAAGAAAATATTATATAAAAACATAAAAATATTAATATTTTTTTTAAAACATTATAAATAAATATTACAATTTATAATTCTCTACTTTATTCATTCATTATTTGTATATTCATTTTTATAACCCATTTTTGATATATTCTATTAATAATCATGATTATTTTGAATTAATCTAATGGTAGTATTTCTATTATTAATTCTCCTCCAAATGGTCATAATTAAAAGATAATAAATAGTAATGTAAATGAATATGTATAATTATTTATTACTATATTAATTCTTTATATAGGATTTTTGGATATGATCTATGCAGTTGAACATGATGACAAACATGTTTCAATGATTTTAAACAAATGAGTTGTGGTATCTTAGTGAATGAATTTAATTATAGTATTGAAATTAAAAAACCAAAATTAAATATTAATTTTTTATTTTGATCATTTATTATCATTAATTATGTTTTCTTAGTCATCCATGGTATTATTTAACATCATATTTCATGTAGATTGTTAGATCAAACCAGACATGAATACAACATAATTAATGGATGATTATGATTTCAAAACAAGTAAATTATTGAATAATAAAAAATGGGTTGAGGTTATTAATACTTATTTAATTTTAATAGTAACATTCATTATAAAAAAATTATTGATTTAATTATATATTAATAGTAAAATAAAAAAATTAAAATGTATGTGAGAAAGGAAAAGATGTTTGGAAAAGAAAGAACTCATGCTGAAATCTTTTCAATTTCCATAGAAGACATGGAAAAAATATTTTCCCAGTGACAATTTATTTTGAAAATAGTTTCAGTAAAAATAAATAAGAATATAACTTAAGAAATATTAGTGATTTTCTAGTAAAAACAGAATTCATTGAGTCATCATGAATATGTGGTGAAATGACCGTATTATAACAAATGATATTAACATTTCTATAATTATAATTTTTGGTACAACTTTTATAGTTTAGTTGTATTTGTTATTAATGAGATCAATGATTGTCAAAGGTTTTTATTGACACACTCCGATGTGAAATCGAAAATGAAAATCAAATGATTGATGTGCAACTCCTATGTTTATTGAATTTTTATCATGCATGATAGATTTTTTACAACAAATAAGTATCATCTTTATATGGATAATTAAAGTGATCTATGGAATTCATGTTCCAAAAACTAATGATAAAGATGGTGATAAAGGGGATTGGAAATTTATGATATGAGGTTTGGACTTTGAGGTGGAAATGATCATTTTTTTTAAAATATCACCATGAATTTCACATATAAATATTATTTTCATCATAAACAAATTTTAACAACCATGGAGGCTAGATGAGGACCATACCTCAAGCATAAGCCGGACTAGAGTCTTGACAGTTCTTGAGGGAAGCCCTCAAGGCTATCCCCACATGAGGCAGGGGCTTACAGGTTGTGTATATTCCCACATGAGTTCACACATGGGGATCAACACGTGTGCATGGATGCATTGTAACCACTAGGAGCATGCCCGCTAGAGTCATGGGTGGGAGAAATTTCATGCCCATAGAGAACCAGTGTGGTGGGACACTAGAGGGGGGAGAGGAGAATTCTGAGATGATGCTAATGGGAGTTTATTGATAATCCATTCCACTCCTACATCTCTGTTTCGATGTGGGATAGTTTTAATAAACGTAGAGGTAATCATGGCCGCTCATCTAATCTCATGTGAGATCTCAACTGCACACTCCCTTATGTGTCCTACATTATAATCGTGGCCTTTCAAGATCAATCTGAGAAGATCCAATGGTCAGGGAATCATCTTCAACCTTCGACTTCATGGAGAGTAACCTGATGCTGCAACATTCCTTCTCCAATGCTGATCCACCATGGTCGTGCTACCGGTAAGTGTTGAGGATGAAAATTCATGAATTGTGATCGTTACATTGAATCAAGACTACGCATGAAATCTAGTTATTTCATGAATGTGATATCTCTAGGTTGAAGGCTCAGTCGAGGAAAAAGGCGTTTCCGAGTCCACGAAGGATCGAGCGAGATTCATGCATTAGAATTGTGAATTTAATCTTAACTCCATGTACAAAGATATGATCTCGTGTTCGAAAATGAAACATCCCAAAGATCATGACATGTCTTCACCCATGTGTTTGAATATTTTTAAAAAATTAGAAATCAAGAGCATTCAAACCATGATCCCCAAGACCTATCACACAGTTTGTGAAAGTAGGAGAGGAACTCCAATCGATTAAAAAAAGTGGAGTCTGAGACGAGAAGAGCTGCTGCCCACATATTCCTAAGAACTCCTATTTCAAAAATTAGAGGATCTACCTATGTTCCACTTTGAAAAGAGATACCAGGAGCCTCATGAACGTTTTTCGTGGGGAATAAGATATTTTTTAAGCCTTTTATAGGTGCAACACACCGTAAATTTATTTTGTGAAGAACTGTTACCCAAACACATGATAAGTTTTTTTAAAAACCTCAGTGTGCTTCACAAATTCCATTAAATCGTGAGACTATACTTGATATAATCTCTCAATGATCTTTGCAAAGATTCAAAACAGTTCACATAATGTACAAAGAAGAACAGTGCATCCTTTAGCAATGAATAAAACTCATGGCCACCCTAGCTTCATAAGGTGAAGAAGAACTCTTTGAGGTATTCATTTTTACAATCTATTAATTGTGGGTTTTGTACTTTAGTGGAGAATGAGAGAAGGCCAAAAAAAAATTATACATACATATATATTGTTTAAAAAAGGATAATGATGTGCTTTGAGTTTTTTAACAATAATATTACACAACAAAAGGGTTTCACCCATTCAGATTTGATGAAACACACAAAAACACCCTAAACTAGTACAGGAGGAAGAATTAAAAGAAATAGGAGTAAGAAGCCAAGTGTGTGTGATGAAATAGCCATATTTATTAAGGGTTCTCACATAAAAATAAGAATATATTAATGCATGCATGCATGAATGAACATGAATATTTGAAGACACTTAAATAAAAGAATCAAAAAAGTGTGTTCATGTGTGTAAATAAGAATAAAAAAGGAATGGAATAAAGGGTCAAAATAAATTCCTTATGTATGATCACATGCATACATGAACAAGAAGAAAATAATTGATTATGATGATGCCATGTAATCTTACCTAAATTGGTTGAATAATCACATTGGTGTGTGTTATTCTATACAAGAATAGAGAAGAAGAATAGTGAAGTTGGTTATTAAATGAAGAGGATGAAAAAATATGTCTAGTGCATTTGATTATGCACTAGAGAGGAAGAGAATGAAAGAAGAGAGGATTCCATACCTACTACTTTGCAAGTAATCTCGTAAAGAGCACTAAAGTATACTAATACATGAAACCACCTTTTCAAGATGGAATAATACTTTCATTATAGGTAGTATAATGAAGCAGCTAGAGGATGCAAGTTGCACTAGGCTATCACCAATCTAGGGAAGATGATTGATTCCCAAACCCCTCCAATGTTTAGGGACTCACACTAGCTATAGGATTGTTTTCCTAGCCACACCATTGTAAAACAATATCAAATTATAGGGTATAATTCATGCACCGGTCATACCAATTCTTTTGAAGGATATAGATACTCTTATTGACTAGTGAACCTTGTAAACATATCGTGTGCATATCATTATTGATTCCTACTATTTCATGTGATATAGATAATATAATAAGATAATCAAGATCCTAATATGGTATGAGGTACATGAAAAAATAGTTGGAATTGGTATAAAATTCCTCAACACTGATTACCCCCCTCTCAGGGTTAGGTATATCCCAAACTGGTCCTCTCAATTGGTATCTAAGGGATAGGTTCAACTCTGTTCGTTTCCCTACACTGAGGATTTAGTTATCTCTGAGCAGAAGACTATATCTAACAAGACTATGATGGATAGGAAAAAGAATGAGAATATATTGTTGAAGAAGAATTCCTTCTTATATGAAGAAGAGGAAGCATCTGGGTCTCAATATATGGATAACATTGAAGACACGTGAATCACTGAAAGTAATAAGATGGTGGCTCAATCCCCCAACAAGAAGATGGAAACCCCTCCTACATTAATTGATCTAGAGGTACGAGTTAGTACATTTGGAAATTAATCTCAAGATGAAAATTCTAGCACATGTTGTGATGATGAATCTACAACATCTCGAGAAATATCAGTTGATTGATTAAGGATGATTCTTCATGGTGTTCTTGAAGAGAGTGCATCCCTGTTTTGTGGAGTATTTCAATTCATGTTGGAAAATATCACTCATCTGAAAGAAGAAATTGATGTATTGGAGAATGTCTTAAGAGAAAAAATTGTTGAATGTCTAAAGCTCTCCATATAGGTTGGAGACGTTGAAGGAACAAATAAAGGATTTTAAGTAAGTTTTTCATATTGGCTTAAAGATGTTGAAGAAAAGGAGGGAGTTAATAGGACTCTAGAAGAGAAGATCCATGCACATAACAATGAGATGAAGATGAGCAGTGATGAAAATGAGTTATATTTTGAAGAAGAATCCCAGAAGATCAATGAACATGAATCCTTGTTACAAAAAAAAAGAAAAGATGAATGAATATGAAGTTGAAAGATTAAAGAAGGATTGTAAAGAGAAGATGACTATGATTTAAGACCAGAAACTCATCATCAATATGAGATGTGTATAATTGGAAGATGAATTGACCCATCAGGAGAATACACATATTGCGTCTCTACAAAAGAAGGAAACAATTTTTTCCATTACATAATTCTCACTAGAGGATTATACTGACAAAAGACCATCAATATTTGATAATTATATATTGGATCCACTCTTTGATCTATCATAATTAGCTAAGAAATTAATGGTACCGTCCATACCAAATTGTACTAATATTTCTTTAATTGATTCTAAAAAATGTGCTGGTTGGGGGAATTTTTTTAAAAACTATTGATGAAGAAAAGTGGGAAGAAACCTACCACCATGGATATGGTGGCTAGGTGAATGAGTGTGGAGGATTTCTCCCTATATAAATCACAATAATTCAAGAAGAAAATTCAACAAACTTATAAAGAATATGTGAATAATTCAAGGTGTGTTGGTTAATGTTGGTGTTGTAATATATTTGGGCATTGTGCACTGGATTGTTGGTACAACCACTTAAATGTAAAAGCAAAAAGGAATCCCATAACAAGTGGTTGAAAGATAGGGAATTAGAAGCAACATCTATAGATCTAAAAGTATATGTATACTACCAATTGTTTTGGAAAGTTAAACAACATCTGTGATGTATGCAGTTGGTATGGTGACATGAATTGAACATATTCATTTCAATAGATAACCCAAGATGATAAGAAAAGATGATCAATGATGCTGACCAAAAATGAAAAAACTAAGACGTATATGGTATCTATGTCCATGAAGGTGATGGGTGGTCATCCAAATGGACCACTAATAAGGATACCTCTCCCAAGAAGCCATGTAGAAGATCCAATCATGGTGACTCAGTTCCTAATGATATATTGGTGGTTTGGCCAGAAGAATTGGAAAGAATGACAAAGATGATAGATGCATAGGTTAAATCTAGTGCTAAAAACAAATAAGATGATTTTATATGAAGACAAAGAAGTTCTGTGTTTGAGGTGAAACAAGGTTGGTCGCATTGTTAGAAGATTCGTTGAATTTATTCCACCCCAACAATAATTCCAGATGATGATGAGTGTTTCTCCAATAGATTCTTGTTCTTTGAAAGCCCTTGAAGAATTAAGATTCACACACCAAGAGTAAGAAATAGTGAAGTCCACACAATCACAGTCATCATTGAATATCAGTGATGAAAGTGCAATGAATAGAGAATCCGGGTTGAGAAAATCACCCCAACATTGGTGTTCACATTAATGGAGCAAGGAGGATCCACCTTATCCCCTTAAATCTTTATTTATTTTATTTTTTTTAATATTATAGGGAACTAAAGGTGAAGAACTCTATTATGAGGATAACTTGAGATTCAGTTATAAGAAGTGTTCCCTTGAGGGGGAGACAAATGAAGATGCCAAAATTATTATTGTAATTAGTGTCAACTTCAGTTGATATCAAATTTCAATTACTCCGAAGATTGTTTGAAGATAATGTCATCGGAAAAGTGAGTGTAGGAGTTTTAGGTTTATAATGTCATACACACTTATTATCATAAGCTTGGAATGAAAGTGAAATTTTCTTGAAGACAATGTACATAACTTTTTATCTGACGAGGTTTCATGATCAGTATAGAATGTACAACATTGTTGTCTAAATCAAATCCTCTTGTTTATTAAATCGAGCATTGATCAAGTAGACATAGAGTGAAATGGTTGATTTCATATTTATTAAATATGAAATGATACCCTCTCTATCATGAACTTTGAATATCTTGTCAATAAGGGAGAGAGAAGTGGAATGAATTTTTGAGAGAGAATGAAGTGAAGGCTCGAAATGACACATTCCTTCAGTAGAAAAACATTTGGTATTTCCATCAAAGTCACATGGGAATATTTTTGGGACCACTTTACTAGTTGATTTATATTTGAGTTAAATGAGATCAATGAATGTCAATTATGGTTAAAGACACTCTCCTATGTTAAATGGAGAATTAAAATCAGACAATTGATTCACTACTTCTAATTTCAATGAACATGTATCATGTGTGATACATTGTTTACAACTTTGAAGTAGGAAACTATTAAGGATTATTGAAGTGATTTTAGGAATTCGAGTTCCAAAAATAAATGGTGGAGATGGTGAATAAGGGAATTTAAATTTGAAGAAAACATGTTTGGACTTTTATGTGTCCATGAACATATTTTTTAATATGTCCATGCATTTCACATAGAAATATTGTATTTGGCATAAAAAAATTTGGCCAACCATGGAGGGTAGTCGAGGACTTCACTTAAAGCCCATGTGGCACTTGAGGGTCAACCACGCTGGAGTGAAGCCCTCAAGACTAGCCCTACTTGAGGTAGGGGATTTCAGGATATGTATAATCCCGTAGTAGTGTGCACCCAGTAATCAATCTGTGCACATGGATGCATTGTAACCACTAGGAGCATGCTCGCAGGAGGCATGGGTGGGCACATAAATGTGACCGCAGAGAACCGAGGTGGGAAGAATCTATAGGGGGCAGTAGAATTCTATGCCAAGGGTGAGGGGATTTTATTGATAAATTTTTCCTCTCCCACATATCCATTTTGATGTCGGACAGGTTTAAAAAATGTGGAGGTAATTCTATCCACTCATCAGATCTCACATGAGATCTCGACCGCACGCTCCATCCGGCGTCCTGAATTACAATCGTGGTCTTCTGAGATCAATACGAGCTGATCCAATGGTCCTAGCATTGTCCTCATCCTCCAATCTCATAGTGGGTAACCTTAAGCCACTACACTCCATCACCTCTTCCAATCCGCCATGACCGTACTCATGGTCAGCATTGATGATGAAAATGCCTTCATGTTAATTGTCATGTCGAACCAAGACTATGAATGAAATCTATGTCTTTCATGCATGCGGTATCTCAAGGATGAATGTTCAGCTGAGGCAAATGGAGATACTGATACCACGTATGGTCAAGGAAGATACATTCATGAGAATCGTCCATATGATATTTACTTCATGGACGAAGATAGGATCCCACATTCAAAAATAAAACAACTTAAGGATCTCATCATATATTCATCTACGAGTTTGAATATTTTTAAAACCCCTGAAATCCAAATAATTCAATCAATGATCCCATCAGCCTCTCACACGGAAGAGGAAATCCACTTTCTTATAAAAATAGGATCCCAAGACATGAAGAGATGCTCCTCCCTTGTGCCTGAGAGCTCGTGTTTCAAAAAATAGAGAATCTCCATGTGTACCACATCGTGATGAGAAACCAGGAGTCACGCGATCCTTCTTCTCCGTGAAGAAGAGTTTCTGCAAGCCTTTGACAGGTGATATACAACCTCGAATTGCTTCGTGAAGAACTGTCACCTTAACAAAGGATAGGTTTTGTAAAATCCCTCGTTGTTCTTTGTGAAAGTCATTCCATTGTGATCCAGTTCTTGACGTACACTCTCACTAATCTTTCTGAAGAGGAAAAACTATTCACTTCATTCACAAAGAAGAACCGTGCATCATTGGGGGAAAAATAAAACTCATGGCCACCCTAGTTTCATATGTTGAAGAAGAACTCTTCGAGTTTTTCATTTTTACACTATATTGTTTGAAGGGGTTTATACTTTGGTGGACAAGGAGAGAAGAAAAACACACATTCATAAACACATGTGTATTGTTTAATGATAAATTAGGTCATTCTTTTAGTGTTTGAAGAACAAGATTCCACAATGAAAGAGTTTCACCCATTCAAGTTTGAAAAAACACACACAAACACCCCAACCTATTGCAAGAGGAAGAATGAAATGAATGGTGAGGAAGATTCTGAGTCTGTGTGTGCTTAATGAATCATACCCATTAAGGGTTCTCACTTAAAAATAAGAAGTGTTGAATGAATTCATGCATGGATGAACATGCATATATGAAGACACATAAATAAACTAATCAAACAAGTGTGTGAACATGTTCAATAAAGAAGAAAAAATGAAGGGAATAAAGGTTCAACATAAATGCCATATTCATGATCACAACCATACTTGAACAAGGTAAAAAATTGATTCTGATAATTCCATGTAAGCTGATCTTAATTTCTTTAATATTCAATTTTGGTGTAAGTGATTCTATCCATGAAGAGAGATAGAGAATAGTGCAGTTGGTTATTGCAATAAGAAGATGAATGAAGAAGTCTAGTGTAATTGGTGTTTCACTGGAGAGAAAGTGAAAGAAAGAAGAGAGAATTTCTTGCATACTACTTTGCATGTAATCATGTGAATAGCACTAAATAAGACCAAGAGAAGAAACTACATTTTGAAGAAGGAAGAAGACTATCTTCATAAAATGTATAAAAGAACCAGCTTGAGGATGCATGTTTGACTAGGCTATCACATGTCCATGGATGATGATTATTTCCCACCCCCTATAAAGTGTAGGGTCTCACATTGGATAGAGTATTGTTTTCATAACCACTCCATTGTAAAATAATATCACATTATAGTGGAGAATATATGCACTAGTCATACCCATGCATGTCAATGACATAGCCACTCTTATGGAGTGGTGATCATTTTAAAAATATCGTGAGCATATTTTTACTACTTTCTAATATTTCATGAAATAGGGAAAAGAGAATAATATAATCAATATCCTAATAGGTCATGTGTTATAGGTAAAAAATGTTGGAATTGTATTAAAAAGTCCTCAATAATGATTCACCCCTACCCCCCCCCCCCCCCCACAGTGTTAGGTATATCCCAAACTCGTCCTCCCAATAATAAATTACTATAAAGGGAGAACATGTAAAAAAATACATGTGGCCCCAATTATATGAAATAATATATTGGGTGATTATAAACTGTCAATAATACAACAAAAATTTATTGGAAAACATGTTTTAATCATGCTTTTAAGTCCTTTACTCCTATAATTATTTTTACCTATTTTCATTCTATAGTGGTATTTTTTAACTATGTAAATTATGTTTTATGAATTAAACATAAATTAAAATTATTAAATATTTTTTAACTAATTATTCTTAAAAAGATATCCATTTTATCGTAAAAAAAATCTGGTATGAGAAATCAATTTTATAATTAATTCATGTCATGCATAAAAATCCAATTTTAGAAAATGTTCATTATAATGAATAAGATATCTTTGTAAGGTATGATTATATATTAATTTAATATTCATGATATTTATTGGATTATTATAAAAATAAAAATTGTATATTCCTTTCAAATCAACAAATATGGAAATTTTACAAAAATATTATTTAATTAAAACGAATTTAAAAAAATATTTTTATTGGAAAATTTTAATTGTGGTTATAAAATCTTAATAGGTTTTCAAAACTCAACATAGAATTTGAAAAATTAATAATTTTAATTATTAAATTCTTATTTTATGTAAATTATTTTATTGTTTTTAAATTTATACTTACATCTTGATATAGTCTTATATATTTCAATTTTAGTAACTATTCTATTACAATTCATCTAGTAATCAATTATTTTAAAAAATATAAAAAATTAATCTATAGAAAATGATGATATGATGATATAAGAAATGAATATAATTCTATAAAATAATTATTAACAAATTATATATTTATCCTTTAAATGTCAATATAAAGAAAAACATTATTAATTAAAATAGTATTTCGTTTTCCTTAAATGCAAATAATCTAAATACATAAAATAATTTTGATAAATAACTTCTCAAAATAATAATTACCTATATATATAATTATAATATATTTTTTAGTATTTTCTAAAGATATTCATGTATGGTCTATGTATAAGGTATGCTCTGTTGGTAGTTAAGTTTGGTGATTTGTCTAGCTAAGATAACATGGAAATTTCCATGAACCTGAATTTCCCATGCAATTAATTTTAGTCATAGAATAATATTTCATGTTTGAATTGGGATTGTTCTAGAGTAATTCCTAGTGAGGCACCCTAATTCCAATTTTTGGATAAATAATCTAAATATAGGAGTCTCATTCAAATCAATGTAATTTAATTCTATAGATATTTTATAATATGGTTACTTATTTATATACCCTATAGTTTAATGGTAAAAATATAATAGTAAACACTTATTTTATAGTATCACAGTTTCAATTTAATATAAAATGATTCATATCATGAAAATAAATTCATCCTGAGGTTTCTTAAGAGTTTTTTAACACAACACATATAACATTACTTTTTTACATCAGATCTACTGTCACGATCCCATTATAATATATAATGTTTCTTCCATATATCCTTTATTTATCCAATATAGTTTTCAAAGTCAATTTTAATGATTTTGATGCCATTTTATTTTAATAAGAAGAATATATTTGATTATTATCATTATGTATAATCATTTAATAGAGGATGCTATTAAATATACATCCAGTAAAATGATAATATTTTTTAAAATAACATTATATCCATTATTATGAAAGGATATATTTTTCATAATTATTTATACCATTTATTATATTTATAAAATAAATTATTGTATCTTCTATATGATCATATAAATTATATCAAATATGAATCTTGGGTCGTCGATTAAAAAAAACCTTCCCCTAATTTCTTATATATATCATTCAAAATATATTCCTCATGTAACATAATATTTAGGGTCTCTAAACTATATTTGAACCAAATATCATAATGTGATTTGGGTACGTAAATTTTATGGTTTGGTATTCTACCATCCATTACACAATATAATCAATGGGTAGCAAACTATTAGGTCACCCATAGTGAAATATTGAGATCCTAATTTGTGTTGTATTTATATGGAATATATTAATTAATATTTTTATATAGATTTTAATATCACCATATTATGATATTTATTTTAATATTTTTACATGATTTTAATGATTTAGTTTTTTTTAATATATATAGTTAAGTAAATTAAAATCATTAAGAAGTATTAATGTATATATAATCATACAACCCATGATTTGTGATACTTAAATAAATAAAAGGGAATCATGATTATAAATATTTCAATAGATACAATAAATAAATTATATGAAATATTTTCATGTAAAGGTTTCAAATTATGAAGAATCAAAATACCAGTAAGCAAATATATAGTTTGATGGGTAGACATTGACCACTTTTCAAGATCGTTCCAAATTCCTGAGGTCTGTGAGTTTTCTAAACCAAAATCCCACTAACCATAGATCAATACGAAAGATAAAAATAAATTCTAATTAAATCCTAGAACCTAATATGGGTAAATAAAAACTGACTATTACATTCAGATTAATAACCGAAAAAATTCATTGTCATTATTTAAGGTTTCAAAGTCATTTTTTATAAATTTCATGTTTGTTAACACAACTGTAATGTGTAGGTCCACACCTATGATTTTGGATTGGCCATGTGTTCCACCAAACAATACATCCAATAGGCCATGGGTTGGGGAATATAAATAATAAGGAATGACACAGTGCAGATGCATTCAAAAATTGGCTTATATAAAACCATCCATCTACATATCCCAATAATAAAATAATAATAAATAAAGAAACACCACAAAACCCAATTATATAATAATATTCATGCATAAAATGACAAAAACTAAAATTAATGTGATTTTTAAAAACACATCAATCAATGTAAAATAATATTTAACAGTATCCCATGGTGAGTGAAGACCCCAAAATGTGAAAAGTGACAACAAATTGTTATTAATGATAACATGAACACAAAAAATAGTCATAACCATCCAGACCCTTTATGAATTGAAATCACTAACTACAAATCCTCTATTATCGTACCTAAATGGAATTTCATCTTCATAGAAGAAAAAACATTTTCTAGAATACCCATGCTGAGGTGAGAATAAATAAACATATAAGGATTAACTAAAATAGAAAAAAATAGAAAATATAAATTTATCCTAAAATTAAATATAATATAAATATTCTTGATATTATTTATCGTTAAATAATCTATGGTTAAATAATATATAAATCATCAATTATAATATCTCATAGTAAAACTGGGATATTATTTAATTCAGTAGAACTATAACACTGATATAACATGCTTCAGGAAACCTTTTTCACCTTTATAAAACTATTATAGGTCACCCACATTTCTTAATGTAGGTGTATTGGTTTAGGGAGTACTAAACCATGTATGAGTCTTCTACCTTATTAAATATAACATATTTATCAAGGGACAATGGAAGGAGTAGATTTCATACACATGAGTTCATAAATATGTGAACTATGATTCCTTCCAAGAATCAAATATCTTCTACAACAAGAGACATAAGGATACTCTACCTAATTAAATTTTATTTCTACAATAAGTGCATATTCCATGAAAATCCATATGGGAAACTATTTCCATGAAACTCGCATTGTATAACAATCTATAGTAGGGGACCCAAATATCACCATTGAATCATATATCATTTGAGGTTGTATGGACACTATATATGGGTGAATATTCACCACACATCCTATCTAAGTTACATATTATATAACACATAAGTAAAACTATGTCCTAACATTAATTTAATTATCAACGTATTTATTGAAAATTACGTGTAAAATATTTGGCTCATGGATTGATCCTTTCTAGAGTGAAAAATACTAATAAATGTAGAATCCATGCATTCTGAAAGATATAATAGTAATTGGAGTATCCGTACATAATAAAAAATAGCATGTTATTAAAAGATCATAATAAATTGGGTTCTGTTTATATATAAGGCTGAAAAAAATCAATGGTAGAGGGTTTCACTCTTTTTATTCAAAATATTACCCATGTGTCAAAAAAGTTAAACAAAAACACATACCGTCAAGATAAAAACAATCACAAAGGATGAAGAGTATAATGAGTACAATATTCAACATTCCTTCATAATTCTAATGGTAAAAACATCGAATTATAACTAATAAATATAAATGGAAAAAAATTCAAATAATTTACGTACTAACCCATGAGTCACATTATAGATCGCAATTCCAATAAGGATTCCATAAAAAACATCACTATACATATTATTAAAATTGGGGATTGATTCTCTATGTCCATGGGAGAATATTGATCTCCATTGTTTATAGTGGGGACTTATTCCATCCCCTAAATACATTTATAATTGAGTATTAAACAATATATCTTCTAAAATAATCCATAATAAATACATTAATCTTCCTTTGGGAGATAAAATTATTAAATTGGATAAAACACCACACAAATGGACTCTAAAAGTGAGAAACATCCTATTTCTATGGTCTATGTGAAAAAAATAATTAAATCAGATGACTCATCTAAATGTTTCTGATAGCAAGGGGAGAAAACATGAAATGTACCATGAAAAGGAAAATAATGGTGTATATTACCAAAATACAATGTGTATACCCTAAGGAAAACATTAGTGATTACTATTGTTTCCACGTTATATTTATAATGGATAATTATGTTCCTATATTCCAAAAGACATTATTATTTGATATTTTATATAACCATGAACCCATGTTTTTTAGTTTTTTTATTTCATAAACATGGTGAATTCTAATCAACAACAAGCCATGTGAACATGAGGGGTAGTTGGGAATGTACCACTATATCATGAGTTGTGTCTGTTGATTGAAATGATGTGTGTTTATCATCTACACACAATGTGTAGACATTAAAATGATTCTTTTTTACTTCACCACTTGGTTTGAGTCATTTGGTTAAGGTTATCCCATGGGAATAACATGTTTCCCTTTAGATAGGTTAGCTTGGTTTAGTAGACCTAATAATTTCCAACCAATGGATATATTTAATATTCAATATGATTCACATTATCTTGTTAAAAATTGTCCTGGTTCATGATATTTTAGTGGGATTTATCATTGGTTGTCTGTACCCCTCTACTAACGTGCTATTAGTGATCTATCATAAAACATATGTATGATCCAATGAATTGTAGGAACACCTAATTTTTCCTAAAATAAACCCTAACCACCAAATATCCAAATTCATTATACATTACTAGACCACTAAAACCACATATGTATTTAATATTACTCAACTAAATTGTAGATACAATACCACTACCTTGACCACGAGACTCTAGGGATACCTCCCTCACCAACATCGATGTCTCTTATGACCAACTCCTAAATCCACTATATATATGAATCCCAACCTCACCACATAGAATGAGTGATCTCAAATTCCCTAACAACACTATGTATTAACTAATCCCAGATTGAACCATTTACCAAAAAAATTCAACGGTGATCCATTTTTTTATATCTAAAGAGTTAAATTAGAGAGATAGAAGGAATGTTCATAATGAGGAATGTGTTCTAGCTATAGAGTCATGTTCACTTATCAAAATCTATAGTCATTATAAATTAGTTAATGGTGCTGTTTCAATATAATCAAAAGTACCATGGTCATAGAGTGGATGGTAGCTAGTTTATCTTGAAACCGGATCTTCCATGAATATATAATTTTTTTCATAACAAAGAAAAATAGAATCTTAAAAAATTATAATTAAAAATTGCTCATTCTATGAACGGGGATAGAAAAATAATTTAATAAAAAATTAAAACTAATTTTTTTTGAAGAACACTAAAATTAAATATTATCGGTTCCTTCCTCAAATAAGATTCATCATCACCCAATGATCCAGCATCACTCAATTACCCATCAGTGTGCCCTATCATAAGAATAGAAAAAAATTCCTCTTTAGGGGTATTTTTTCAATAGTTTATAATATTTTAATTTGATTATTGTTAATTAATATATATATATAACAATAGGTTAACATGTTATTTCATTTAATGACAAGAAATATCCTCAGTCATGGGCCTGGAACCTTACCCTATTTTATGCAACCCATCATTAAATCCATCATCTAAAGAAAAACATTGGTGAAATATTTCATATTTTGTTTCATATTTATTGTATATCATTAGTTACATATTTAATGTGAAATTGATTAATTGAATTAAATTAAAATTAAATAATTTCATCAAATTCAATAACATCAATATTTTTTTTGCACAATCTTAGGGGAAAAAATTGTTCACATAGATTTATATAACCCTACCAAAATTTACATTATTTATTATGTTAATTTTTTTACACTTTACCGGAATGGGACCCAAAAATGTAGTAATTATTTAATAATTCGAAATGAGAATAAAATTTCTCTGTAAAAATCTTTATATACACAATATTAAATTCATAAGAAGCAGCATAACATTTCAATCTAAAGTATAAATATTTATATTTTTTTGTTTATAAAATACATAAAAACTTCAACACATTTATCATAAATTATAATTATAATAAAATCAATCAAAACTAATTTTTAAGTGGTTTCATAAATTTCAAAATAGGTCTCTCAACATTATCATTACACATTATCCATTATGAAAAAATTGTAAATTATAATAACACTATAATTTCATTACATTATATTTTTGAAAATATTTATATATTAAAATAAAAAATATATTTATTTAATCCTAGATTTTATCCAATAAAAATAAATTAGTTTGGGTTAATCCCCCTTTTGATTTGATATTTGCCCATTGTGTTCACTCTATTAATGTTTTTTTTATGTTTCTTATAAAAAATATTTATATTTTAAATTTCAAAAGAAATCCCAATTTTAAAATAAATTATAATATGTATTGTCCTCATTTATGACTCATTCCAATGATGAATCATAATATTTTTTTAGTGAATCAATTTTGGAAGTAACATTATGATGATTCACTTCTGAAACCACGATGTGGATTGTCATGAATATATCATGCCTATCTTTTGAAAATCAATTTTATATAATAAGCACACTCATTTTATTGTTAAAAATGATTTAATTATATCTTACATGAAATTATATATTTTTTATATTAATATATTTTTTTATTAAAAAAAAATAGATTCATAACATTTATAAAACCATGATCATATTTATTGAAAAACATGTTGTGGTTTTAAATTCAATAACAAAAAACAATTCTTAGAAAAAATTATATGTTTTTAGAATATCAAATTTTCCTAGTGTGATTATATCTTAGTGAATATAATTAGAATATCCTGTAAGGAACGTAGATACATATTTTATATTTTTGATGGGACAATTACAATTAATACAAGGAATAAAAATTCATCCAAAACTATTCAACCATATAATATTTAAAGTCATTTTGACTACATCAAATAAATATAGAACAATATAACTTTTATCTGATGATATAGTAAATAAATACTTATCCAATTTTTTTGGATATAGACCACTGAGAAGTAGACAATAAACACTTTCCTCTAATAATGTCTAATGTGTTTTTGAATCTCCCAACACTTCGAGAGAACCCTCTCCACCACACGATTTTTTGAAATAATGGAGTGAAAGAGTGGAATAAATTATGTGTGATTTTGATTGTGGAATTTAACAAACAATCCAATTAAAATTTCAAATAACTAATTGAATAAATATATAAATATTTTATATCCGTTAAAGATACCCCTTGATCATCTAAAATGTATAAAGTTTTCTTTAATCGTGAAAATTTTTCTAAATGTTTTAGAAATAAACAACCATTATAACTCTCAATTTCATTATTACCATTTAATTTAAGGGGTTTAAGTGATCATTTTAGATGGTTAGACATTTTCAATTAATTAAAACCTAATTAT
The DNA here is from genome assembly GCA_963277665.1 of Viscum album. Classification (NCBI taxonomy): domain Eukaryota; kingdom Viridiplantae; phylum Streptophyta; class Magnoliopsida; order Santalales; family Viscaceae; genus Viscum; species Viscum album. The sequence continues at coordinate 1,314,776,440 of OY728119.1, read as the reverse complement.
TAAACAAAATACATCAAATTATTATTACAGAAGTATGAAGTATTCTAGTATTAAATATTAATGCATCATCTAATATACAGTAAAAACCAATATAGTGGCACTAATTATATTATTGTTCATAAAATCGCAATTATATTTATGTTTTATACAACCATGACATGGTTTGAGTGGATATTAAAATTTCTAACAGTTAATGGAAACAAGGACAAGAATTGAATAGATGTGATTTAATTTTAAAATAATGATAATGAACTCATCATTTCATCTACTAAATATACCATGAATCAATAAAATAGTAAGGTCTAGAAGAATATGTATTATTTAGATAGGCTATAGAAAATATTTTTGATAAAGAGTATATTCCTAGGAATGAATGAGTTATCAAAATGTAACAACTATCTAATCAAAAGACAAATTAATGAGTATAATTTATAGAAATATTTTCTTAACTAAAGGGATTACCTAGATACAAGTTTAATTTTCATCTGATATGTGTTATAATATTTAAATCCATGTATACATATATCTTAGGTTTTTAATCGAATTACTACATTTTTAATTAAAGATGATATTGTGAAATATATTTATAAAAATTAGTTGGAGCCAAAAATTTCATGAGAATGTTTTAGTTGAGTTTAAAAATTCTATCAAATATATAAAAGAAAATTTCTAATCAATATAGAATTATGTTGATACAAACATTTTTATTTTTTATTATCTTAATTTTTAATCAATAAAAATATTTAATAATGAATATTTCAATTAAATAAATTAAATCATGATAAGAAATGAATAAAGACTGTCTCTGCACAATATAAAAAGAAGACCACCACTATTTAATTATGTTCATATATTGAAAATATAAATCCCAATGATTTGTAAATAATAATTAACATGAGTTTATGCCTATGGTAAAATCCAATGGAAAAAAATCTCTTATATGTATAATGAATTATAGAGAACATATTGTTTTGAAAATCTAAAAAACAAGTGATAAATTTTTTGGAAATATCATTCTCATTGAAGAAGATTTCTTTTTAATGAAAGGTGTTTGATCTTCAATGTGTATGGAATCAAAGAATTTTTTTTCTATAATATATGTCTGCCTCAACAAAATAGGAGCCATGATTTTACAGGGATACATTATAAAAAATGGTATGTAAACCAATACTATATCTAAAATTTGAAGGCGAAAGTACTTAAATCTTATGATAAATTTGATGTAACTATTGGAAGAGGTGATCAACCAAAATATATCACACAATCATGTCTCGAAATTATTCTAGTGTAGAAATAGAAAAAAAAAGAACTTCAAATCATCCATATGAAGAGTGATCAAGAGAACTGTCAAGTGGTTATGGTGTCTTGAAAGGACTCAAAAGGTTAAAATACAATTTTTTAGATAGAACTCACTCTTTATAGTCTAGTGTAAACAAGAACATATTGATGGATATTATTAATTTATTTATAGTATATATCACTTTTATATAAGATTGATAATTAAATGTTGATGTCGTTTGACATACCAAAAATGGAGAAATGGATTTTAAGTCATATATTGTTGACTATATCAAAGCGTTGAGGAATAATATCTTAGCTTTATATAAATATTAAAAAAATGAGAATATATTGTGTAACAATTGATGTGTAATTTACATGAAATTTTGAGTCATTGAGAGGATAATGAAACAAAATCCAGAAATAATTAACAAGGTGATTTAGGGATTCTTTGTTATTTTCCCTATTTTGAGCACATATTGACCCTCCCTTGGTGATTCGAGGATTTTTTTTCATTTTTTCAAGGTGGTGACCCTTTTTTCATCCATAATCAATTTAATTATTCTTTATCATATTCTCAAAGAGGAGAACCTATTCACAATATCAATGTGATTCAAGGCTTCTTCACCATCTTCCCTAGGTAACGAACATCTCTTTTCTCTATCCCAGTCATACATCCCATATTTCACTTATCCACCCAATAGATTGTTTTTTTTGGATTTATTTCCCTTATCTCGTGTTAGGGTTCATATTTATTGAGAAGCAGTACTTATATAATTAAGGGCCTATTTAAACCTCATCACTACTCTTCTCTCTATTCACATCACGTTGAATAAACAAATTGGTATAGACCAATGGTGTTCTTAGTGGATTGGGATTATGAGTTGGAGTTATTCTAGTTCTTGATTGTATCTTGTTTATTTCTATATATTGTTTAACGTTTACTAATTACCACACAGTATGATTTTCATTTTCTCTTCCTCAAATTTTACCATAAAATTAAGCGCACATGACACCATTTTTTTGAGATCATCCTTACAACGAGTTTGGGATCATGTTGGGGGATTTATCATCTTCAATAATGAAGGAGATTAATTTTTGGAGTTGAATTTCTGAGATGTTAATGATACTCAAGGTAGAGATAAGGATACTAAGATACAATTTTCATTATGATAGATAGTTCGACTAGGGTGGTATTGGCTTCATATAACAGTTTTATAGGGGTTGTTGTGGGAATTTTGTGTTCCTTTTTTATTTTTCATCATACGTTAATGATTATATTATATGGTTTGGTTGGGTTTTGAGTTATTGTAGTGTAATTGGGTTCATTTTTGGTCGATGGAGATATGGTTTTGTTGATGATGATTCTAGCACTGTTGGTCTAATCATCTTATTTTCTTGTGGGTTTCAATGATGATGATGTAGGGATGATAGTTGTCTTGAGAAATATAGGAGATGACATAGGGTATAATTTAGAATATGTTTTTAATTTTTAAAAAACCTATAATGTGGGTATAATGGAATATAATTAGGGCTGGTACTTGATACATAAATGTCAGGATATAAATAATATAAACAAAATTAATTAATAATTATTTATAAATCTATAGAATCTAAATAATGACAGGAACCGCACCTGTGACAGGTGCCACTATGTGAAGATATTGAACATGGAAAAAATATTGTGAAATAAAAACAAGGTATCCAATCGAATCAACACAATCAAATCTGAATTGCTCGATGATATTTAATAACATAAATATATATAATTATTTTAATTATTTTTTGGATGATATTACACATATGGAATTCGTTTACCTCATATAAATTATGTCATAAGATATCCAGAAGGTTAAATATATATTTTCATGTGTTGAAAACAAAACACAAGTTTATTATTGAAATAATAAGGACATTTTGGAATATCATGAAAATAAAGGGATAAAAAATTTATATAGTGATCCATACACAACCTCAATAAATATAAAAGTGGAAAAAAGTAACCAAAATTTGGTTGATATGGGGAAAAACTTATTATTAATGTTTTGAATGTAAAACTATACGACAAAAAATTTAATAATATGACTATTAAAATAATGTGCATATTAATAATTCATCCCAATTTCATCAACATGATTTATAATATATCATTTTGGAATAATCACAAAAAGAATTTATTAGAGATTTTTTACAACACATATGAAATTAAAATAAACAAAATATGTTTTGTTAAATTTTATGATAAAATTTATAAGTGTATATTTCATTGATATATAATTGAAAAAAGAATTTATTAATGTTATAATAATATTACAAAAAAGATCATTGATTTCATTTACATTGAAAACATGGAGGATAATTTTTAATCAAAAACATTATTTCCCATTTTTAATAAAATTAAACTATTGGACAATGAATACGATGGATAAAATGGGATAAATTCAGTGAAAATATTATATTTTAAAAAGACTTGTGATGGATTTATTTTTTAGTGATGTGTAATTCCTTGATAAAAGAGGAACTAATGTTTAAGGATTAGGGATCATAATGGAACATATGAACCCCAAGATAATGTTCTAATGGTGTTCCAGATATAAATGTGTGGGAAATTGAATTCATTCCAATTATCATTCCGAAGATAAACTAAATAATGTTTCTAAACAATTATGATATATAGGTTGAATCATAATAGTAAATGGTAGGATTTGATTTAGTAGATGGAATAATAACTAAATTATATTATAAATAATGGAACATGGGAGATAGTGTTTCCACCAAAATATATGAATATTTTTATTAAAAATTTAGTTTTTTACGGTAGGATTAATTATAAGGGATAATTAGTATGAATAAAATATCATACAGGACATAATGTAAACTCTCCAAATTGGGGTACATAAATTGTTAATCATTTCTCTCAAGCCTCATAGTATAGAATGAATCAATTCTTGTTGATATGTCCATAATGGGATAAAAAAGTATTTCAAAAGGGATTTATAATTAGTAATCATAAATAATAAGCTCTAGGAGGGGTTTTTCATTAAATAATATTTTTTTATATTTTGTGGTAATTGATATACGAATTAAAATATTAAGAAATCATTATATGAAATTAATTTTTTAAGACTATGGTATAAAAATATATGTAGTAACATGAAGAGAAATAATATATTATTGGGTAAGTATGAATAACATTTATTGTTTCAAGGGAGGCATTGCACTGAAAAGGATTATATTGGATTTATTGAAAATAGTTATTAATGTTCTGAGATTAGTGATTCATAGATGTTTTTTAAAATATAATGTTTTTTGGTATTATTTTCCTCCAAAAAGTTTTTTTGGGGTTGGAGGAGTTGCAACTAATGGGAAGAATAATTTAAGTTATTCCAATCATAGAGGACATCCAAATTAGCATATAGAAATCATCAAATGATTCATGGAAGTTTTTGGAACATATAATTTATTTCAATGATTAATAATAGAGTATAGTTGAAGAACACGTTAACAACTTCCTTTAAAATTCCATAGTAAATTCGTATTATCCATTTATTTCATTTGAATAACTAGAATTGAGGTTCTTCATGAATTTTAAATAGTTTTTGGAATTGTAATTTCACCAAGGAATAATGTATATGGTATATACATTCCATATTCTAAGATATAGTGATCATGGTTAATGATACCATGGATGAATGATCTGATCTAATGATGTCAAAATTGAGATCACTTACAAGCCATGGAATAATACATTAGGTTTTTAATTGGATATTCCCTAGAGTTAAATGGTAATCCCACTATAGAAATTTTCATGCATATGGAAGACTCATGTTGGATGTGTTGGAGCTATATAATAAAGGGTCATATTTGTTATAGTTTTAGACAACTTTGGAAATGAGTTATCCTTGGTGGAATTCAAATTGACTTGTGGTCATGGTGAAGGGAATTTTGATTGGAGTTACATTTGTTTGGAGGACCTCACCATGCCTTGTTAAAATAGAGATGATCATTTTTATGATAATTTTCATGAAAAAGATTTTAATATTACATTGTAAGTATATAAAAGTAATGGTATAAAGTTTTCAATAAATAGAAGAGAAAATCCACAGTTTTCGGGATTTCTAATGATCAATTTATTCTAAATAAGGGGGATTCAATTTTGTGTATCGTCCATCTAGTATAGAAACATCATAAATAAATATAAATATGAGATATTTTTTTTGTTAAACAAGTAATACATGATTTTATAGAGTGGGTGAATATATAATATTTAAAAATTTAAATGGATGGATTAATTATCTAATTTAATAATCAATATAAATTTATAGATTAAATTGGTATTAGAAAATAAATATATGAAAAAAGGGTGATTTTTATTAGTTTTTCCAATAGTTCACTTAGTACACTATTATAACTATATACATGGAGAGAGATATGTTATAAACTAATATTATTTTTGAAGGCAAGCCATACAATAATTAAAATAATTATTTTTTATAGGAATAATGACCAAAACCCAAAATTTTATATTAGGAGTTACAATCCAATTACAGAACATAATCTATATGTAATGAGTAACAACATGAATGGTATCGAATTTTGAATCAAGGATTCACATCATAAATATTGATAATTATTTTCTACTGAAATTATTATTGATAAAGTGAAGGTATATGCAAGATAATAATTTTTTTATAGAATCCAACAACTTGACTAAAATATATAGTATAAGAATAAGACATAGTTACTAGTTCATGTGTGTTTGATTATAATTATTTTCTCATAATTTCATTACAAAATGTCAAATAATGTTTTGTTTAGACCTTGAAAAATCAACAATATGTTTTTATAAATGACCAACATAAGAAGAATTTAAACACTACATTACTATAATGAACTATAAAACATTACTCTATCTCACATCAAAATTATAATGGATATTAGAGAAAGGTTACTTAATGATCAGTGTGTAAAATTCCAACCACATGAAAACACAAATAAAAATAATTTTTAATCCAAATAAACATAAATAAATCAATTGATTTATATAATTCAAAATTCTAAAATAATAAAATTTATTCATTGAAAAGAGAGAGAAATAGGACAATTTTGTTATATTTTTTCACTTTTCAAGGTTTTACGTTATTTCAAATAAAATTTATAAGTGAAAATGTATATATTTTTATTTCTAAAGAAGATAATGTTTCCCAAACCCAACATTTTCAAAATTAAAAATTTTATAATCATGTTTTTAAATTAACCAATGATTTTTTTGATTTAAAATAATTACTTCATTCTTGGAATCATAGACAATTTTCTATTAACAAATTATCATTAATACATGTAAAGTAGATCCTACATTTTTTATCAAAATAATTCTAAATAAAATTTAGATTGTTCAAATTTATGTTGGTGATATATTTTTTCCTCCTAAAATTAATTTATTTATAAATATTTCTAATATTTTTTTCTACTAAAATTCATTTGAGTGTTATGGGTGAAATAAAATTAATTGAAGGTGTTAAAAATAATCCAAAAATGATGGTATTTACATGAATCACTTTAAATATGATATTTATTTTATTAAAAAAATTTCAATTCATTATTGTATTTCTTTTAAAACCCTAATGTCTATTAATTTCTAATTATATTCTGATGTTTCTTTAAAATATATTGAATCTAAAATATTTAGATTCATGATTGGATTATTTATTTATATATATTATTTTAGAAGTGATTTAATGTTTAGTGTTTTAATATGTACTATATTTTAATATGATCCTATGGAATTTCATTTAAATAATGTTAAACATATTATTACAAATTTTAATGGAACTATAAATACTATATTTAATTTTCTATATTTTTTTATTAAATTAGTTCCTTAAAATTTGGTTTTGGTTGATAAAGACTTGAAAGAAAATGTACTTCAGGTATGTTTCATTTTACTATTAAAAAATCATTTTATTTGAGTTTAAGAAAAATAATTTTCTAAACATATGTATAGCTAAGAGTGGAAATATTTCTATAGAATGATGTTTTTCTCAATCATTATTAATTAAACAAACATTATCTAAATATTCTATTTATTTCAAAATTATTCAAGTTTATTTCACTAATTATTCTTTTATATTTATTTTAAAAAACTATTTAAAATATTCTCAAACTAACCATATTGATATGAAATTTCAATTTATTCAATATTATGTTAATAATGCATATATAATTTTGAAATATGATTGAATTGAAAATCTACATGATGATATTTTTACCAAACCATTGAATATTTATTGATTTAATAAAAAATATTTTTATCTTTGTATAATGGAAAATTAAATTCAAATTTATCTGGCATGGATTTAGGTGGAGGTTGTCTATGTTTATCTATTGAAATATAGATATTTACATGAAATCGAGGAAATCTAGAATTTTCATTCAAGAGTTGTATTGTTTATTTTCTATAAATAATTTTTTTATTACATTAATATTTCCAAATATATCATATATACTTGATGATGCTACCTTTATATTTATAATTTACGTTTTGTATAAAAAAATTATGAAAGGGGAAATTTTTTTTTTCAAAAAAAAATTTAAAATTCATATTACAATATCATGATTCTATGACCAATGTTTTGTAAAAAGAAAACTTTATAGTGGCTCAATTAAATTTTTTTCATTTTAATGTTTTATAAAGTTATATACGTTGTTTATATTATTTTTAAAGATTTAATTTTTTTTATTAAAACCTTATCCTTTTTCGAAATTTCAAAAAATGTAGAAAAGTTTTTAAAATTATACATGGTTTTGTAATTGAAAAACTGTAAGGTTGTTTAAGGATCTACTCAATAATATCTTATGCATGATGCATTCGTGGCTTTCTATAATGCCCCATCATGTAAAAATCCAAGGATAACATGAATTATGAAAAGGGTTTAATTTTATAATATTCTATAGATATTTTTAGATTAGAGTTTTAGATAATTAGAAAAATATAACTTATCAAACCCTTAAATTGAAAGATCGGTACTTCAACTCAAAGTTAATTTTTTAGACAAACATGTTTCTTAAATTTAATATCATCTTTCATTTCAAGAATATTTTCTACTTTCATTTCTAATCACTATTGTTGAGATATAGACCTTTATATAATTTTAAATCATCATTAGTAAATGTGAAAAACCATTGAAAATAAGGGATAAGAAAAAAACACCACTAAGGGATATAAAAATTATAGAAACCCATTAATCCATTTGAAAATTTATGAATACACATTGATTTTTTTCATTTATTTATTATATACATTGGCATCAAATAATTATTTAGCTACCTAATAAATAAACATATATGACCAAATATTTAATAAAATACCATACAATAAATCCTATATGAAAGATCATATCTAGGATTTTTTGTTGTAAAATACTTTCAAACATGAAAAAAAATTCTTGAAATCATACATTTCACCCTTTAAAAGGGGAATAAACATTCCATTAAACATAATCTTATTATCATACCATATAAAATCAGAATACATATTTTAAAATTTATTTGAAAGGATTTTTAACCTCATACATGTACCAATGAATATTAATTATTATAAATCTGTAAATAAATCTTATATGGTCTTTTAAAATTACAATAACACACAATATTAATCATATATATATTTAATAAAGAAAAAATCACATAACTAAAGAATTAAAGATTTATTTTTTCCCAAGAATAATCCTAAAAAATTTAGATTGACCAAAACATATATAAATCACATATGGTTTTTTATATACATTAAAAAAAATCATAAAATATCCTTTTTAACATAGATATAAAAGCAAATTCATGCACCCTGTAAAAAAATAAGAGAAATATTCATTTCCTTTGAAATATCTTGAAATGAATATTTTATTTATGTGGGAATGAGATTTTATTTTAAAATATAATGAATAATTTTAGAAGATTACAATAAAATTTAAGGATTATGATGATGAAAATTTATTCTCATGACATATATATCTAAAAACATTATTTTACATTTTTCTAAAAGAAGTCAAAATTTACCATACACAAAACAATATTATCAATAAATTTATTTTTTAAAAATAAATTTAAAATTATATTAAAATGAAATTTACTAATAATTTATCTTTAGAAAATGAAATTACTGAAAAACATTAATGAACATGTATACTTTGAAGAAATGATTAAATCATTTAAAATAATGTTTCAACGGAATATCCTTTACCTTGAATCCTTAATGATTACATACATAATGTATTACATATAAAGTAAAATAATATTAATTTTTTATATTTTTATAACTATTTTCAGGTTTATTCCCCTATCATTATAAATTTTTTCATTTATAACCATTTTCTATCTCATTACATAATCAGTTAACTTTTTTTGGATGTTTTGAGGTATCATAGTTCATAATCCCAAAACATTATTGATAGGATGACCATGGTAAATAATAGTTCATTATTTCATCATCTATATAATATTAATAATGAAAAAATTATTAAATTTTTATATAAAATAAAATTTTAAATGATTTATGTAATATAGTAAGGAAACATTTGTCACATCGCTCCATGGTGGTGGTAATCATCATATATGCACAAAAACGATATCGCCATTCAATGGATTGAATATTATGGAAACAATTACTATGTTATTGTTACATAATTATAAATAAGTTTTCAAACGCTTATATATATATATATATTTATTAAATCCATCCGTATTATGATCCATGATATGTAGTGAGGGAAAATAAAACACATCACATTGTGGTGGTGGTTACCGAGATCTAGGTAATAACAATGTATTCATTCCCCATAGGGCATGATAGAAGATAAATAGGAATTTAAATATAAACATAATCACATTTATGTATATTTTATATACTTATGTCATTACATCATTAGAGTTTAAAAATATTTTGTTAAGGTAGCAGATCAAAAAATATGAATGAACTTATTAAGAGTTATGCCTATTCTTTATATTTTTTTGGATTACACATTACAAAATATAAAGAATGTATTATGGGAAGAAAAAAATCTCTAGGAACTGTTAAAGGAATGTGATATAGTATTTTATTTTAAAATAATGCAAGAAACATTCTCATAAACTATGTGTAATAGAGGAAAGGTGATTCCATTTTATAAGTGATGGGAGTAGCACAATTTTATTTTTTATAAACATTAAAATAAAATAAAGTTAATTTCATAAAAACATAAAAAAAATTCTATCCATTTATTTTTTTATTATATATTGTCTAAATTCATTCAACCTATTTGATTTAAATAACATTATAGGTTAATATCAATGTTGTCTCTTTATTTTAACATCTCAGTAACCATGATTATTTTTAATTGATATTACATATTTTTCAATCATTAAGAGTTCTTATTATAAATTTGAAAATTAATAGTGGAAAAAAATGAAACATTAATGAACTACATGATAGTTCACTATCATATTCAGTTATGATAAAAATATTGTTAGTTTTTAATTTTTTTAAAATTTAATTTTAGAAAGTAAATACCATTAAATTTCACATTCATAAATATTGAAATATTTTGATTTAAATGGAATAAATATAACAAATTAATTATAATTAACCACTTAAATAAGAATTTACCATTTATAAATAGTTATTAAATCTTGTAAACTAATATTGCTCATCACAATTATAGTGTCCTGACTTGGATGCCACTAAAATAGTGAACCAAACCAATTGGTGACTCGACCTCAAGCATGCCTCCCCATACACGAGAGGGTACTGACTAGTATCAACGGTGTTAAAGTGTTATAATGGGGACACTAAACCTTTAGATCATTAAGAAATAAATTGGGAGAAATAATAAATAATGGAATTGTAATATAATTACAACTAAAAATAATTCCTAAATTAATGATAATCATGCTTGGGAATTCTATGAAATTATTACTTGTAGGTATAAAAATTTATTAAAAGTCTAAAAATTATTTAAATAAATAAATTTAAATAAAAATATCTGAAATTTTATCATGATCGCAGGATCCTACCTCTTCACTTATACACTATCCTAGAATATAATTATAAAAAAAAGAAACTAAAATCTATGAATATGATCCTACAATTTAGAGATTTGTTCTCATATCCCAATGTAGTGGAAACCTTAAATAGGTGAGAGATATTATTCATATACAACCACTATTGGTGTTTAATTCCTAATATAGTCCATGTATAAAATAATTTAGTTTGTATTCATATCAAAATATGAAGAATAAATAATGAAATTAAATCAATAATAACCATGTCAGATCAACGTCAACAAGGATACTTGGATATCCATACTTGCATTGGCATAATATGGAAGATCAATAAAATTATACATATGTATATATAAGAATATATGTAAAATGATATATTCATAGATATATATGCACGGATGAGGTTACATTAAAAACACCTATTTAAAAAATAATAATATAGTACAAGGACACGTGGCTATAATCCCTCACATCCATTAAAGATTGTATAATACCTCAAAATGTGTACCAGTAGTCAAAGGTAATGATAAAATGTATTATATAATTTATTTTCTAATTAGCATATCAAAGTAATTATATAAAATGGTACACAAGTATCCCCCAAGGAGTAACATAATTATATTTATGAAATGATTCCAGCCATGGAATTTTGTAAAGTGGAATCCCATGTTATGATTAGAATAACAAATTTCCTTATGAGAAAACCCATGGCATTCTATAAGTTGGAAACCAGAGTATCACTCATAGCATGAGATAATTCATATAGCCTATGATTCCTTACAAGGTTTTTTGTAAAACTAAAACCCAACTATCACTCAATGAATAATATAATTCATGATATCTATGAGCATGTCCATTGCAATTCGTAAAAAGGAAACTCAAATATCACTCATGGAACATATGATTTGACCGGACTATGATCCCATACAAGGTGTTCTATAAGGAGGAACATAAGTATCGCTCAAGGAACACATAATTTAAGTAAGCTATAATACCATCCTTCATAGTTCGTATTTAATAAATTTATGTGTCAATAAACAAATAATATAATTCATTTATTGATTTAAATTTAAACGATTAATATGGAGATGTACTTAAGTGTACAAAAATTTTAAATATGCTAAAGAGTTTAATATATTTCATTTATAATATAATTAACAAAATTCAATCATATTTAATAATAGTCAAGGACATCATGGGGAGAACACATGACTTAATTCAAACAATCTAATAATATTTTCATTATAAAATTCATATATTAATTTATATGACATCACACTATAATGTTGATATTACTATGAATTGACATGTTGTGGTAATTCAACATAATTTGTATCAAATTAGATATTCCTTCTATAAGAAATAATTCATCCCTCATCATTGGATTTAAATACATAAAAACATTACAAATAGGGTCACTTAGAGGAATACATCCCATTGAGTGGTTTTGTAATTGGTAATTCACATAAGAATAATGCATGTGAATATGATTACCCTAATAAGTAGTTCATTTTGAGGTTGAAGACCATAAGTCATGCTAAGTGGATCATAAATTGATCTCTAATGCAGTATATTCAATTAGTTTAATACATTAAAAACATAAAAGGGAATGTATAGAAATTATGGTGTGTGGTACAATGACAATATAATATGAATGAATAAAAATCATGGATATGTAACTATAATAGTATTTTTATGCATAGGATAGTTTGATCTCTTAATATCAAGCATCAATTTGAGATCAAAATGGAAAAATTGATAAAACAGAACAAATAGCTAAATTATGGAAAATTATTTATCCTATGAAAAGAGACATTTATTGAAATATTAATATAGGACGGAGATAAAGGTTATAATATGCTAACAATAAATATCCATAGAGACCAATAATGAATAAAACATACTCTGTATAAAATAATGGTTTAAAATTGTATGAGTAGAGGGGTATAGATCCCATGTTTGGGTGACGAAATATGGGTAGTTGTATAAGAATTTAAGATGAGGTAACATTTAAGAAAATAATGGAATAAAGTATCATTTCATCTCCTTAATGAGAGGCATGGTTTGGCAACATGGCTAGGGAAACTGTATGAAAACCATGAATCCTCCTCCACCTAGGATCCACAACCTACATGGGTAGGTAACATAGTTTCATTTAACCATGCACTAGCCATGAGTAATGATTGGTTATGTGGCACAAAGGTTATGGGATATGAAATTTTTTTTAAAAAACGTGAATATCCCATAATCCACTTATTTAATAAAGTACGGACCAATTGATTGGCCTCATGATTTATATCTTATAGTTAATCCAAACCATGAAAAACCTCATTACCTACTAGACTAGACTAGACTATTTCTCAAAGGGACACAAAGTTTCCAAAAAAATGGGGGCCCTTAACATTTCCTTCTGATCATGAGTTTTTAGGGTTCAACACAGCAAAAACTAAATATAACAATTTTATCATATCATGGGCCTTAAAAATATTTTTAAATGTCACATTTATATTCTCAAATAGTCATATTTATATTCAAAATATTGTATTTTGATTTGGGCATTCCACCAAAAAAATCTCAAAAACTCTTGAAAAAAATCAATAATATACAAAAATCGAGATTTTAAGATATCCTCACCAAAGAAAATTATGTACTAAGAAGAAATAAAGAATAATGGAAAAAACAACTAATATATATGGGTCATGATGATTTTACCAATGATCATATTTCTTTCCCAAACACCCAATCCATCTCTTAGAGAAATTTTAATCATAGAGTAAAATACAATTTTAAATCGATGAAATTACTATAAAAAGGTTGAAACATCTTAGTGGAGCTTACCTAATAACATAAAACTAGAGAGATTATCACTTAAACATCTATTTTTATCCTCTAGAATAAGGTTTTACTATGGATTAAGTATTACAAATTGAACTTCCAATTCCATGTCTTGACAGATGAACCATTATAATTTTCTATCGAAGAATTTCTTTAGTATTTAAATGATTTTTTGGAAACATTCTTCCAAATGATACTACAGATTATTGAAAGGAAAGTACTCATGCTCCTCATTTTGATCCCAATAGTTAATTTTGAATGGCCCATCATGAAAATATACATGCAACCGTTCAACATGAACCTATAACTCCCCTCGAAAGAGATATAGGAAAACCAACTCAGTCATAGTATTATAGTAAAAAATTATCTTAGATGTCTAAATCAAATGAAATTATAGATCACAATTCTTTTAGGGGAGTTTTACTGAGATTTCATTGATCACATTCAACAAATGCAATAATTTACTTCTAATGATATCTTATATTGAACCACTATTGATTCTCTTTAACATAGAGCTTAGGAGTTCTAAAATGACCACCAATGACTAGTTCCAGATTTTTATACCCCTTATCACTGAAGGGAAATATTCCAAAAAACAATAGTGGATTCCACATAATATGTAATTCTATAAAACTGTCAATGAGAAAATATCAAGCAGATTTTCCATTAAAACAAAAACGAAATTTTATTTTTTTCAGCATTGTGTATAATTGATTCCCTATTAGTATACTCATGATGAAGTCATTATACGAGTCACGATTTCCTCGAAATAAAGGGTAGAAAATGATTTTATAATTAGGATCATGTTTCATTGTATGAGCCACCCTTATATCGAAAAATGATATAATATAATTGACGAATACCTACAACCACATCTATCAACCTTGATTGTCTAACTTCCAACATGGGTAATCCATCTCATATAGCCTAAATTTCTTTCTGGTCACTCCTCATCAAAGATACCACATTTGATTTACTAATTTTATTATTCTTTATGTCCAAAAGCACCAACATTGTAAACCATAGATCCATAGTTCACACATGGACACTCGCTATTTGGTTATAAAAATGAATCCCAAATAA
Source organism: Viscum album (assembly GCA_963277665.1). Lineage (NCBI taxonomy): Eukaryota > Viridiplantae > Streptophyta > Magnoliopsida > Santalales > Viscaceae > Viscum > Viscum album. The sequence continues at coordinate 1,314,761,209 of OY728119.1, read as the reverse complement.
TTGGAACGTAAAAAAAACATCCTTACATTGTGGGATTATGCTCAAATACCACCCCATTCTTGACTTGACTCTCACTCCTGTGGGTCTTCCATTAACAAGGCCAAGATAATTGTGTTACCTAGAACATAAGTCTTATTAAATAAGGAGCACCATTGGAATACACCTTAATGATATAATTCAACAATCCATTGATTATTTAATCCCATTATAACTATCTTGAAATGGTCCCTTATGATCACATTCATTACACCTATAAGGGAATATTTCTAATGACCAATATAATGATACTCACATTAGGAGTGTCCTTGTTATTGTATAACCAAGAAAAAAGACATCTGTTGAAATACATTATATCACCACTGAAACTAATTATTGGTTGCAAAAAAATAATTTTCTAAAACATAACACATGAAGAGAGGAAAACAATCATCTCAAAAGCGCACAAGGAATAATTCCCCTTCAAATTTACATTTGGTTGTCCCACCTAGATAATTACACATACGCCCTGAGAATTATGTGTAGTAGCCAAATATAATCTATATCATAAAGGAAAAAACTCCTTCTATTATATCACCCCTTTATTAAAGAACCACAAAAATCATGATTCCAACTTCATTGGTCAACACTCATAATGAGATCACACCACTAGTTCACTATATTTTAAAGAGGACCCATAAACATAGCTTTCAAAACCCATGAACATTAAACCAAGAATTCAAGAAACTATATTGATTATGGTATTAAATATCCTTTTCTCTTGAACAATAAAACTTTTCACATATCAAATATACATTACAATGCCATAAATAACAATATGTGACACCAAGATAGTATAATAACAATATCGGGGATACAAATTCTTATAATTCAATAGTCTGTATAAAATAAATAAGGCCACACAACCTATAAAACAGTCTGAAATGCTTAAGGGAGGTCTAACATTCTGATTTAGAGAACTGCAAGATGCCTAAAAAATTAATAAGGATTAACCAACTGATCAAAAACCCATTTACGTAGGGATTCCAATTCATTTCTAGGGGTCATAGTTTAAAAAATGAAAGAAAAAATCACCTCTCATAGAAAAACTTCTAATGAGAATTTATAAATTATTAGATGTTTTGTTGTTGCTACCTCCAAATGGATACTTGAAAAATAAAAAATAAGGTGTCGAACATAAAAAAGGGTAATTATTGGAATGATCAATAGGTAAAACTTCATATTCTCTACATCCAAAATGACCTAGTAATAATTCAACTAGAGTCTATGGAAAACATATATTTTCCCACTCTAAGGAAAAAAAGAACCATACATGAGGGTTCCGCCTATAAACACAAATACATAGTTTAACTATTATTTCTTTTTAATAAGGCCTATTAGTTAAACATTTATACAAATTCTATATAAGGGATGTCAATTAGGCGATTTAAAAAAAACAATACTAATAACATTAATTATCTTATATCATACAAAATATCAATAAAATAATCTTATAATTTATTTGTCACCCATTTATATGATTCAATTATTTTTACAACTATATTTGTTAAAGAAATGTTCAATTTCAAATTTATTGTGTAAAAAATAGTTTTGTTTATAAATGGAATTTTAATTAATCAACACCTAATATCAAAAAGGTATAAAATTGAAAATAGGTTTTTATCATTTATATTGAACCAGTTAAGTAATATTCCACTATAGGTTGATATTAAATACAATATGAGAAGTTGTAGACACTTTAGATAACTATTATATATTACAATAACATACCCCAAGGAGTTATGTAATAAATCATGGTAATAAAATTAAGGGAACCTACTTGGGTCCTATTAAACCAGTCAAGGTAAATATAAATGAATATTTTTTAAAAATTATTATTTTTATTATTTTAAAAACACATAGTTATTTTAATTCATAATAAAGATTCCAAGATTGAGCTACTTCGTTCGAGTCCTTTTTATATCATAATAAACACACCATAACTTACCTACATACATTCAGTTGCGCATTCTATATTTTATCAATATAAGTATTCTGAACAAAATTTTAGAGGTATAAGAATTAATAAATTTTAATTTATCAGAAGTTATCTAATATTCATAAATAAAATATTTTAATTTATTAAAAAATTATCTTATTTATAATTTATGTTTTTAACCTCGTTAATTCATAAACACTTCATTATAATTTGAGATTAAAAAGTTCAGATTCCATATAAAGACCGAATTAGATGAGTCAACATTCCCCAATTATAGAGTTACGTTCCTTTATAATTTTTATTTTGAATACAGATAACCATAATATGATTCACACTTTTTCCAAAATAAATGAGTCTATATATACATGGTTTTTTTATATGGGTTAGAATTCTCTAATTTATAAAGAACCACACACTTAACAATTACATAATTATGTCCCATTTAATTAAAAATAGAATAATTGATTTAATTTCAAATTACAATGAGTATATATGAGTAGGTTTCATTATAAGGGTCATAATTTACAAATTTTTTACGTTGTAAATCACTATAAATTTTAATCAGGATCCCATTTAATTGAAACCATTAATACTTATGCTCACGAAACCAATGGAAATGGCTCAAAAGTACATAAATTAGTCGGTTACATAGAATTTCATCATTAATCTATGTTGGAAAACACAGTTTAGGTTTATTACTTCACTATATTGAATCATACTTATATCTCAATTATCACTAGGAATGAAATAAAAAACAAACAAATTATGGAAATCCTGATATAAAACATGGAGAGTTACTACATATATAGGGAAACTCTAATGAATGGATTATAAATATAGGAATTTTAATAAGTTTCCTAACATTGTATTCAAATAATCAACATTATTAATCCTCATAAAGTGTATAAAAATCATAATTCATTAGGAAAACTATAATGAAATCTATATAGGAGTTAATAAACATGGAATGAGAATATATATGGTCCTATAATTATTCATATAAGACAACTCTTTTCTCCTTCCGTACCATGAAAAGAGGTAAAAGGAAAATACTTAAAAAAATAATTAGATAATGTCGAAAAATTGACTAATTTGATTTAACAATCAAGTGTAATAATATACATATGAACAAAAATATCGTCCCTATTAACATGATATTTCCCATGGGTGTGTGATGGAAAGAACCAAACATGTGAAAATTACAAAGTGATAAAATGTTTCATATTTTTTGTCTATCATCCTAAAATTTAGAAACTATATAGAAAATAATCAACTGATATCACATGTAGCGACTTGTACATTATTGAACTAAAAATGGTTCCTTAAGTAGGTTGGCATCAAGGCCTAAATCACTCCTCCCTATATGCTCTATGATAATGACAATTAACGAGGATGTAAGGGAGGCATAAAGGGGATATTATATGCTCTAGATCATTTAGAAATGAAAAAAAGAAACAAAAAATTATGGATTTATAATGTAAAGTAAACTAAATAATAATAATGAATGAATAATAATTAGGCATGAACATGATATGACATAAATACATATAGTAAAAAATTACATAGAAGATTAGATAAAATTGTTTAAATACGTCAAAGATTCTACATATTCTCCAATTACATCAGGAGCACATGAATAATACTATGCCACTATAATTAATCACATCCTAGAATGATAAAAACAAGAAATTATAATTGAATATCCTAATGGAATAACCTAGAGAATTGTTGGGGTACCCTAGTGTAAAAGAAGCTAGAACATGGTGTAATATACACTCAGTAGGCCACCACTAATGGTAACTAATGTATAATAAATTCCATGTATAAAGTAAATAAGTGTATAGGGAAATTAAAATATGAAGGGTCCATAATGAAATTAAACTTAATGTAATCAAGTTGGATTATGTTACACAAGGACACCTGAATGGCCATATATTCTTCTGTTTAAGCATTAAGAAATATAAACATGACGAAATGTATATATAAGAATATATTTTAGTAGATTTAGGAATGGATATACATGTACCGCTAGGGATCCATGTAGACTATATATTAGTTTAAGTGATAATCATGAAAATAATAATATTGTCCTTGGACCCATGTCTATAAGACATTCATTCTATAAAAGATTATATAAAACCTCAAAAAGGGAACCACTAGTCAAATTTGAATTAAACAAATAAAATAGTATTTATTTTCTCTTTGACCCCATATAAGGAATTATGTAATGAGAAACACAAGTATCATCCAAGGATTAACAAAATTCTATTTATGAAATGATCCTATCCTATGAGTTTCATAAAGAGGATACCCATGTATAACTGAAAACTCTAAATTTTCAAATGATCCCATCCATGGTGTTAGTGAAAAATGGAAATGAAGTACCACTTAAAGGATGAAGGAATTCATTTAGCTTATGATCCCACCAATGTCATTCTATAAAAAATAAACTAATGTATCACTCAAGGAATAATATAATTCAAGTGGACCATGAACGTGTTCATGGAGTACCATAAAATGGAAACCCATGTACTTCTCCAGGAACATAAGATCTCAAGAACCTTTGAACGAATACAAGTAATTCCATAAAGAGGAATCCAGGTATTTCTCATTCCTTTCATAACACAAGTAACCCATTAGTATGTCCTTGATATTCTGTAATTTTAAAACCCAAGTATCATGCATGAATAACATAATTCACATATTTATTTAAATTTATGCAATTAAGATGCAGATGTACTAATGATTTCCATAATATAAAAAAGGTAAAGAGTGTACTCCATGTCATTAATTATACTATTAAAATTACACCAGTTTGAATAATAGAAAATTATGTCATGGGATGCATCCAAACCTCAATTCAACCCATTAAATCACATTTTCCTTAATTAATTACTCTATTAAATTATATGATAGAAAACTATAAGGATGGCCATATTATAAAACTATGGGTATTAGTTAAACAAATTCATTCAATTAAATATGTTCATTCCTTCCCTATGAAATTATTTAACACACCTCATAGTGTATTAAGGATTATGACAAGCATTTGATATATGAGAATTTAGTGAACTAGAATTTAAGGGGTGGTTCTGATACTTCGAATTATAAGTAGAATAACTCTTCCAACTGAACTCACCAAAAAAATATTTTCATGTTATTGTTGAAGAGCATTATTATAATGGAATTACCTGGGGGGTCACAGATGTGGTATTTTAATTTATTTAGGAAATTTCTATTTTTAAAATATAATTCACGAAATGTTATGAGTTTTTCACAATGAAGTATAATATTATTGTTTAAACCTTAATGGAATTGAAACTAGACACCTACCCAATGGATATTATTTTCCATTATCCCAATATCAATATTAGAATCGAGGTAGAATGAAAAAAAAACAAATAAATATGCCATATTCGTGAAAATAGGGTAAATTATCTCAACTAAGAATAGAATAATTGATAGCATTATAAATAGAAAAATATTATAGTGGATATAATCACTTAACTGCAGAGAACCTATGATCTGGGGATGAAGAAAATATAGTAAAAATAGAATGATGGATTCAAATTCTAGGAGAGAAGGAGACATCTCCCACACATGGTGGAGGGGCATTACGCCATAAGAAAAATCAAAAGAGAGGAGGTCCCTTGTAAAAAAATATTGGAATATTTTAGTTTTTCATATCTTTAACGAGCCACATGGTTTGGATACATGGTTAGGAAATCCATGTGCCAACTGCGAAGCCTGGTGTATATAAGAGCCATACCCCTCGCGGTTAGGTCGAACAGTTTGAGTTTACCATGTGACAAAAATGCATAGCTTCTGGTTAAGTGGAATTAATGTGAAAGATATGGGCATTATTTGGAAAACCATGTGTATCCCATGAGAAAACTATTTAAATTTTTGTACAGCAATCACACGGTTCTGCACCGCCTCTTACATGGTAATTGAAAATTGTTGACACCTCCTGATCGACTAGACTAACCCGCATTATTTTTCTATGGGCATCATGGTTTTAGATAAATGGTGACCCCTTAAAAGTTATTTCACAAATTTTTTTCATATTATTAGGACTCCCAAAACACAATAGAACACTTGTCGAATATCTTGGTCCTCAAACTATATCAAAAATGACACATTTAATTAATGAAATGCTAAAATTTACATTCTAAATAGTGATTTTATGTTTTGGACCATATCAAAAATGAAAAGCTAAAATACTTTTGAAAATAAATCTTAAACGGTTCAAATCAAAATACATTAGAAAAATTGTATCACTTTTAATATTTCTAATACAATTTATTTAATTTTTCCACTGCATACATATGAACTATCTTGGAATTACGTAAGAATTCATGGAAATTATATGATATAAATGTGAATTTGTAAAATTATTTTATATAATAATAATAATTTTTTTCATGAAAATAATTTTCATAATCATCCAAATATTCTGTCTTTCCATTTGAAAAAGTATTATATATTCTAAAATAGTTAATCACATTTTAAACTTTTTATTATCATAAAATAATATAAAGGTTATATTAAATGTCATGTGGCACCAAAACTATTATATTTAAAATAAAAGGATTTCAGATTAGAAATGAATAAATCCAGTAATATATATGAATTTATTTTAGATATTTTATGCCTTATATCTGTTTTCAAAAACATATAAAGAAAATTTATTCTCAAACTGTGAAAATTTATATTTTTAAGAATTATAACATAATTATATGGACATAAATGAAAGAGAAATTATTATTAAATGTGTACATGCTAATTAGAAAATTTTTATTCCAGATATCTAGTAAAAAATTTATATATTTCAAAATTTTGATTTAATTTTAGTTAAAAAAAATAAAAATTTTATGTAAAAATATATATTATCCTTGAAATAAAATAATAAGTCTATTCACATTATTTTTTGGGTTATGTAACAAAAACTAAATTTTTTATAGTTTTTTATTAACAAAAAACCTAATGGATCATTCTGAACAAACCATTTTTCAATGATTCAAAAACAAGATTTAAATAATATAAAATAAATATTATGATAAAAATGTAATGAATGGGTTCCCTAATTAAAAATTAAAAATTGAAAATAGATAATTAAAGTACAATAACATATATATGGTCCAAATTATTTTTCCAGAAAATATCATGTCATGTTTACATCATAATAATTTAACATAATTAAATGTTTTAAAAAAATATGTATTCTCAATATTCACCAATAAATCTTCAATTTGAGAAAAATCTAAAAAAACCTACACCTATAAGTAAATGATGATATCATGATTTTATGTATTTTTTAAAATATAATTTATAAATGTGGATGAAATAAATTATAATGTACATTAATTTTTTTAATAAAAACCATTTTTTGCAGAAAATATATTTTTACAGCATTAAATGACTTAATCAAAATTAATTTCTTAATATTTATAATTATATTAATTTCAAATAAATAAAATATATACATAATCTAATTATTATAATAATTTATCTATAATTAATTAATTATTAAATTATTTATAAATATGGTGTTGTGATGATATGGATGACTTTCTCACAAGAATCCCATGTCATCCATGTTTTCAAATGGATCATCTGTTCGATCCATCTTGTTATTTTGATCAAAAAGATATTTTTTATAGTATATTAAATAAATATGACCCTAATCCTAGAAAATATTCACCATCTTTGGATGTAGTATAATATGATCTATTGCATTCTGTGGAGAAACATGATTCAGATGACCAAAGAGAAATCACCTGAGGTCAATGATTCTTTTGTGATATTCCGGATGACCGAACTACTTAATGAATGAGAATCATTAAATATGGAGTAGAATAATTTTTTAAATATATCTTGAATGTTATTTAAGAGTGACTAAAATAGTAACACTATGAAATTATTTTTGGATCATATACAATATTATTTATCAAATAATATAGAAAACCATGGGAATTTAATAAAATTGATCAAAAAGTGTATGTCTCTAAATTATATCGCTAATGGAAACAAAAAACTATTATTTAAAATAATAATAATCATTATAATTTTACATATATATATATATATATCAAGAAAAATAATATTCTGGAATTTATCATGATGATCGAACAACTATAGGTTTAACTATATCTAGAAATATCATACAATAAATCATAACTATTTGAATTTGGCTTCATTCAATGAGAATCAAAACATCCCATAAAAACATTAATGATTTAATCCATTTAATAAAACTCATTGAATTATTATTAAAACAATATTAAATATATATCTACTCCTGGTGAGACCATTTCAAAGAACACATATAATATAATATATTTAAAAAAAATTCCATTAACATGTCAAATATTGGGTTCCTTCCCATAAAAAAACTCTAAAAGTACCATTGAAAACATACTATTGATTTAAAAAATACAATTGATGAAACATAAATTTATTTCTAAAATGTATAGTTTCTTCCCAACATAATGTACACAATACTGAAATTTCATTACAAATATAGGATTCCCAAACCATACAATACACTTGAAAACATAGGGTATCCTTTTTCAAATTAGAATCACAATAAATCCAGAATATATAATAATATACCTCCCCATGGATTGAAAACCTATGAATATTTCCAAAAAAAATATTCTAATGAATATCATTATTACAAAATTTTCTTAAAAAGTAACATTATTAGTAACATAAATGTGTGTGTTTTTGAGAATCAAAATCAAAATAAATTAATGATATTCTAGAATCAACACTTTCTCTATAACTCTCACTCATGGGTAATTATAACTTATCCATGATCAAGATATTTTGAAAAAATTGACGATATTAAATCATTAATATAATTTATAATAGGAATACCATTTAAGTTGTCAAGAAATAAGTTTAGGTTGGATTCACTTATATTAATCCACTATGTTTGAGAGATATTTGATGAAAAAGGATATATTAATGATATCTAGATTGAAGAGTCTAGATAATTTAAATTTATATATTTGATATTTACATGAAACTATGATTTATGGAATCCTAATGCTTTAGATTTTCCATCTATAATATTCCACATAAAACATTCTTGTATAGCCTCATTTATCTTATGAGTTTTTTTATATCGAAGCCTCCATGATCATTAGGATTGCAATATTTTTTCCCAGAAACAACAACCATCATCATTTCAAAGAAACATCCACACTAGATGAGGTTTTTGTTATATATATTTATAATATTGATAATGGGAGTGGGAAATTTATAGAACATAGAATAATATATATTTAGATAAAATCATATCCCTTAAAAGAAATATTATACAAACTATTGATAAGGACATACCCTACAATGAGGCATGTTTCTTATGGATGTGAAAAGTAATGTCACTGATTTAGTGAATGTTTTGATTCCCCCAGAACATGGTAACCCTAAGATAAGTGAGGGGGTGAACTATTTCTCTAATACTGATCCTTTTGATTATGTGAACCAATATGGAACCAGAGACTTTGTTACCAAAAAAGTTAAATGTCATATTCCACCTTATCACCGATATAAAAGCATTTTAAAAATGTAAATAAATTTCATTAATTCATAAATAATTTTTTTAATATATATTTATGGATTGAATTAAATCATTTCTTTAGAAGATAATAGATGGAACATTGAGATCCTGGGTAACCCTAATGGTTTTCATATTTTCTTGATCATGAATATTTATAAGGCCCCGACCATAAAACATTACATAATATTGAAATAAAAGAATAATTCACATTGAGGATCTTTTCAAGATTAGTGTTTTTGTGAATTAGGACATAACTATTACATCTCAATGGTTACAAAGTAGACACATTTACTCAGTTTCCATTTTTTTCACAAAATAAAATCTCTTGGACAAAATAGAAATGTCTAGTTACACATTTTAGATAGCATGACATTTACATGGTCCCATCCTTGACCCTATTCCACTTTATGTCCTATGAAATAATTTCAAAAACATGGGATGAGCCAAAAAAGCCCAGTAAGGTATATAAAAATTCAGAAAGGAAACATTAGTCCATGTATACGTAAGAGTCAATGAAATCATACTTCACTCAAAAAACATAAGACCTTTATCATACCTCATGAAATCATATGATTTATGAGTGACTCATTGAAATCATATGACATAAATGTAACTTGAGGCATTAATAACATTCTTACGTACGAAGTAACCCTCATGGTTAGGTTTGTAATACCCATCACAGTATATTCCCTAAATCTCTTCAAAGAAACCTTAGTATGTAACTCCTTTAAGTTACATAATGCTTTGGAGAGATATCTTGGGCTCACCCACCCTTTTTTTATCATGGGACAACCAGACTTCATAAAAATTCACAAAAACCATAACATAATCGTATCACATACAACATGAATAAAGGAAACGTAAAATTTCATCATTTCAATCTCAATATATCAATACAACACATTGAGATAATCAAAACATTATCAAAACCATTTTTAATACCAAAATACAAGAAATGTAAAACATGGTATTTATTTTTCTTTTAAAAAATGTTATTTCTTATATAGGAAGCTAAAACTCAAATAATGGTCACGATGGTAGAGAAGTTGTTGTCGCCGTATACATAAGACAAAAACATTCATTTTGTTATTTAGAAAAAAGCATCAGGTAAAAATATACCTTTAGATTGAAATTATAATTCAAAATGGTTTTATACACCGTATAAAATTATGTTGTGTAGTAATCAAAATATTCCTTAATGAAAAGAGATTGAGATGAAGTCCCGTACAAAGACGGTATCCTTCGATTAAGGATAAATCAATTACATAATTATGTGTGAAAAAGATAAATACACTCAATATATGTTGATATTATGTTTAAAAATATAAGAGGTCATCCACACATATTCATAGTATGACATAATGAAGAAGTAGTGGTTTAACCTAAAGAATTTAAATTTGGTTAAGAAGTTCCCTTAGAGAAATTTGACAGCCTAACGACGTCACTTTAAAAATAAAAAAATTTGTTGATGAGTGATAAAATGGATATCTTATTATAAGGAAATAAAATTTATAGCAATAAGGATATATAATAACATACCCCACCATTAATAATATTTAAATTAAAAGACCTAACTAAAATAAGTCTTCTAAAAAGAGGAGGGTGAAATGTTCCCTAACTGATATGGGTAACTTTTGAAATTTACACCCCATGAAAGAAGACTATTCAAAATTGATGTAAATACCCATGACCGTATGTATATTACACAGAGAGTATAATAATGGGAAGTACATACACCACTCAATGGATATATTGACAAATATAGCCCGAATCTCACGGGAAAAAACTGTGATAAAAACCCCTTACCTTGTTGTAATAAATGGAGTCGTATGATAAAAAGATAATAAACACCAAATGAATCATAGAATACCATGATTTTTAATAGTATCATGATAATATATATCAAATTGCATTACACAATATACCACTTGCAATAAATAAGTGGTGAACAATGGAAATCTCACGGAATTAAATGTGAGATAAGAAATCCCATTACCTCAAGTCTGACTTGTCTTGTTAATTTCATTATATTACTGAAAAATAAATTTTTTCCAATTTATAATTTATCAATTAATTCATTTAGAGTTTATTATTCAATTCATATCACTAATTGTAATGTTATAATAATTATTTAATTATGTGAGTTCATATCATACGTTTTTTCGATGTTCGGTACATGAGTCAACAATGAACATGTTTGAAGAAGAAATGTCCATGTAGTTATATGTACATCATCTTCAGAATGGAATTAATGATTTAAATATCATATATAACCATTATATATTCATTTTATACTATTCCATAACATTTTTAGATAAAAAATAAAATGCATCGTTTATAGAGATGATTGGTCGTACGTACGCATGAACGCTACATTCATTTCTTTTTCATATTAAAGAAATTAAAAAAACAGAGGAATATATATATATTTTAATTCCATTATAATATATATGTTATATAGGAAAAATAATTTCATTAATTATATTCTTTATAAATTCCATGTCTGGCATGAACGAGTGACATCACTTGAGGGGACGGTTGTCCGCGCTTCCTCATACGAAATTATCACATTTTCACAACATGAAATGCATAAAGATATGTTTTAAATATAAAATATAGAATCATTGAGAGGATATAAATATAATATATATCATATATAAATATAGTAAAATCTTAATTTCTACCATGAAATCTGTTAAAATAATATTGAACATTCATTGTTTCATGAGGCAGTAATTCACCACCCACAGAAACAGTGTGTTCATTAACCATTAGACGGAGGTGTGTGTAAGTGTAGGTAGAATCATTATCATAACAACATCATAGTATATTGGGGATACTGGTGTAAATATGGGATCAAATATTAATATGATAGTGGTGAGATAAGAAGGAGAATAAAATAAATATACTCAAGAGAAGACATTAACCCTAAATCAGGTAACTCCATTTGATTTGAACCAAAGGCTTCCTTGGAAAGGCTTCGTCCCAATGTGAGTCTTCTAGGAGTGAGATAGGGATGTTTAGATATAAATGAACAGATTTTGGAAGTTCCAAGTATAAGGACTAGACCTTAAAAATTATTTAATATTAAATTAAATGAATAATTCACATTGAGGTTCTTTTAAGGTTTACAGTGTTAGAGTATTAGGCTATAACTATTAGATTACTACTTGAATATTAAAATTAGAAACTACTACATAGTATCCATTTATTCAAAAAATAAAAACTCATAAAATGAAACATGTCTAGTTCCATGTTTTAGATAACATGACATTTCCTTGATCTCTTCTTTGACCCAATTCATCTTTAATTACTGTGGAAAACTTTTCAAAAACTTGGTATGAGCATAAAAATATCAGTAAGGTTTAAAAAAAATATCCCATCAATAAATACAAATAAATGAAACCATACTTTTCAATCATAACATACCTTACGGAATCATAAGATTTATGAATACCACACACAAATCATAAATCATAAAGGATACTTATGGAATCCATATAAAACATGCATTGTATCTATCACAACTACATAGGGAGTTACACTTGGAATACCCATCATGGTATATTCCCTAAATCTCGTAAGAGAAACATCACATTCCCCTCCGTAACATTACCCAATGAATTGGAGAGCTATCACAAGCTCACATACCCTAGGTTTATCATGGAACCACCCATAAACATAATGAAAATTCCGAATAGAAATTACATAATCATAACACATAACATGTGTATAAAGGAAAGATAACATTTCCACATTCTGATATATAAAAACAATTCTTTATCAAATCTTTTTCAAAATAATTTAAAATGATATTTTTTGAATCAAATTGTCTCATACCACTATTAATCGTTTAAATGAATTATCAATTAAAAACATTAATGTCCATATAAATAAACCCTAAATCCAATTTTGAAAACATGGACATTGATGAGAATTATTTAGAAGAATCAATCTTTAAAACATTTAAAACAATATTTTTCTTAAAGAGTTTTTTTGACAAAAAGAGAGATGGTTGAATACAGATAAATGACGAATAAAATTTAATCAAAACTTTATAATATCATTAGAATAAGTGTATTCATTATATAACATGTCAATGGACAGAATATACACCATATAAGAGTGAATTGGTTCATAACAACAATGAAGTCTCAATGGAAATGTTAATTGAGATGAAATCCTTTATAAAGAAGGCATCCTTAAATTAAGGATAAATCAATCACATAATTATGTGTGAAAAATATAAATACACCCAAAATAAGTGTATATTAGTTGTAAAACAATCATAGGTCATTCACAAATACTAATTGGATGACATATTTAATAAGTAAAGGTTTAACCCAATGAATTGAAACTGTGTTATGAAGTTCCCTTGTAAAAATTTGATAGCAGAATCATGCCACATTAAAATTTAAAAAATGAGTTGATAAGATAAAAATGGTATCCCAAAACTCGGACGTAAATTTTAATTAAATGGGGCTATAAAAGAACAAATCACAAAATAATAAGATATAAATTAAAAGAAATAATAAAAAGAAGTCTTTTAAATAGAGGAGGGAGAAAGGTTCCCTTACCGATTTGGTAACGTACAAAACATAGGCCACATGAAGAAGGATCATACAATAAAGATTTAAATACTCATAAATGAAATTATATTACCCAAAGAGTAAAATAATGGGCAGTACATACACCAAACAAAAGAAAATAGTGGCAACTGTAGCATGAATCTCAGAGGAATAAAAAGTGAGATGAAAAACTCTTACTTCGTTTTGATCAAATAGAGTTGTATGACCAAATGTTTATGACCAAAAAATGAATCACATAATACCATGAATATAAAGATAATAATCATAATATATATAAATGTTAGTACACATTACACAACATGCAATAAATTAGTGGTGAATAATGGAAATCTCACAGAATGAAAATGAGATAAGAAAATCCCTTACAAAAATTTGGCAGCCTAACGATGCCACTTAACAATTATTCAAATGAATTTATGAGAGTAATATGGGGTATCTCATAATATTAAGATAAAAATTATATTATGGTGAATATAAAAGAACATTCTCCAACATTAGAACATAGAGCATAAAATAAATGACATAAAAGATAGTACTTGAAAAGAAAGAGAGTGTTCGGATCCCTTACCTCATGTCCGACATGACTGGATCATTCTTTAATCTCCTAAATAAAAAAATAAAGATAAATTCTACTTTCTAAATTACTTTTTCCAAGTTTATTATTACTTTTATATCACTTATTACCATTTTATAGACATTATGTAATCAATTAATTTAATAACGTCCATTTTGTCAATATTTGGTACTTGAGTCAAAAATGGATTGTTTATAATCAAATGTTGTTCATGTGGTCAAAGGTTAATTATATATATAATGATATAAATGATTTAGATATCATATACCTTCAGTATATACATGTATTTATAATAGTACAAATCATTTATAGGTAAGAAATGAAATGCACCGTTTATGGAGATGGTAAGCCGTATATACACATGAACGCTACTTTCTTTTATATTTCTTATTTTAATTGAAATAAAACATAATGGTACATAGGTATATTATAATTCCAGTATAATATCTTATATAATATAATTAACTCCATCTTATATACATCCCACCTTTGGCATTAATGTATCACATCACATTGAGGGGGCGGTAGTCCGCACTTCCTCAAATGAGATTATCGTTTTTACCCAATATGGAAACCATAATAGATTGATATAAATTATAAATAAATAAAAATAAATATAACATAAACCTAATATATATCATATATAAATATAGTGCCATCATAATGGCCACCATGAGATGCGGTAGGAGATAATCGAACAGTCATCGTTTCGTGATGCTTTACTTTTTCATCCACAGAAACATTATGTTCGTCACCCATTAGATGGAGGTGTGTGTAAGTGTTTTTCAAATACATCTCATAAAAAATCCTAGTATATTGAGGATACTGGGGTTGTTTCAAAATAAATGAATAAAAAGATTTTAGGTGTTTGAGAAGTAAAATTAAGGAAAAATAATTTAACAAAAACTGTTACCTTTAATTTGGGTAACTTCCTTAGGTTTGAACCAAAAGGACTTCGTGAAGTGCCTTATTCCTAAGATAAGGTTTTCTAGGGGTAGTAGAGGGATTTATTGAGATTAATTGGTCATAGTTTGGATGAGCCAAATGGCTTGAGAGGTGTGAGGAATTGGTTATAAGTGGTCTCCTTTTATAAAGGAGAGGAGGGGGTCTTTAAGAAAGTGTGAAACTATTATTTTATTATATAATGATATTCGGTTTCAAAAGGTCCTAAAATCATTAAAGATGCACATAAGATGAAAAATGGTCAAAATCAAATCATCCAATCATAATTGTACATGTTTTGGATAATATTTAAATCATTATAATATTATTTATTTAAATCAATAATGAGGTAAACACTGCATCATTATTGTGTCATAAATAACTTACATTATATGATGAATAAAAATTATATATAAAATAATTAAATATAGGAAATATTTTTAGCTTTCAAAATAATATTTATAGTAAAATATATAACTTATATATCACTATATTAAAATTAATTTACTAAAAGATATTTGCTGTTGTCATTTTTTTCTTTACTTTATTTTTATTAATCTAAATTTTCATTATCATTACAAAGTGGCTCAATGGGGTCCCAAAATCGACCCCAAGATACCCATGGTCGTAAATTACTGATCCAAAAAGTTTTTGACAAGTGTTATGTTAATTTGGAGTTATTATTATATTCTTTTTACCTTGAAGTAGCTAATTTACCTTTAACCATGGTAAATAAAAGTCAAAAAAAATACTATTCACCAAAAATTATTAACATCTTAATGAACCAAATTTCACTTCTTAATAACCGCCATGTAAGTCTTATTTTTTAAATTCAATTCACAGATGTAGTAAAATTTTATTTAAATGAAAAAATCAGTTTTTTTACTACCACTATTTGGTTTCACTATTCATAAAAAATTAATGTTTTTTAGAAAAATACAAAAAAATCAGAATAAGGTGTATTTGATATTCTGGATTCAAAAAATGATGTCTATTTTTCTAAATTAAAAACATATAATTGGCATTAATTAATTTTAAAATTAATTACCGTTATAAAAAAATATAGTTTTTTTAAAAACAATAACTATCAAAAGATTGATACTTGTTTTTGTCCAATTTCAATGTTATATTATTTCCAATAACCCACATTAGATTAAATGGTAATAATATATTTTAATTTAATTTTAAAACCAATTAAAAATATAATATAACAATATAAATAAATTAGATAAAAATGCACTTTTGAATTAAAATACAATATTTTCACTATTCATTAAAAAATGAACTTTATCGGAAAAATTCCAAACAATTTACACAAAGTAAATTTTGATGTCCCCATTCTAAAGAAGGATTTTATTGGGTCATATGGAATATATTTAAGTGACCAAAACTAGATTTAAAAAGGGTTCTTCATTAAAAGGTGAAAAATCATCCGTTTAATATAAATTATGCCTAAATTTAGATTCATTCACATTTTAATCCTCTAAAATTTATTGGATAAAAGTAAATACATTTAACAAACATGTATAATAATATTGTATTTAGTTTTGTTCATTCCTACCAATAAAATGGAGAGGATTTGACTACATTTAAAATAATTATATTATGTTATTAATGTGCATCGTAAGATTTCAAAGAAACCTGTTGTTGCGTATTGGGTATGTTATCGATCATAGCAACCCTCTTAAAGTAAAATTAATAATAACCTATAAAAATATTAATAAATATGAAATATGTCTAATTCATTATTTACCTGGGATGTTTCATCCTTCCCCCCTTTAGGGAATTGCTTCCTCGCAATTTAAAAAAAATGGGCTCAGAAACTCCATTGAAAGTTCTACATTGGAAAAAGAGTCTATAAAAAAATAACTTTAAAAGAAATAAAGAGAAGCAAAAAGGTCACCCAAGTTAACCCATACTAAGATTCCATGAAAACATGGATATGGTTAAGAAAAAAAGGGGCATGTTCTGATGGAGAGTGTTAAGTAACATGTCTAGGATAATGTTAACCACCAGAAGATCACAAAGTTGTGATAGGTTAAATAGTCATTGATTCCATAGTTGGAAAAGTAAAAGTACAAGGATTTTGTTTAAAGTTACTTTTTTTTTGGGTATTTATTTATGAGCTTAAAAAAACATAATGAAATATACTTACTTTTCATGTAGACATTCATCATTTAATATATTTCTAACAGTAACTCATATTTTCTCCAAATGATGAATATCCAGGATGTAATTTTTTTTCACATTAAGAGCGCTACAATCAACATCGAGTGAATCACATAATCCAAAAAAGATGAAATATATATTTCCCATGTCTTTATATATTAAATAAAACCAAAACATTTAGTATAAGATCATATAATCACCAAAATGACAATCCTTTATAAAAATAAATAAAACACTTAATTTCTGAAATTCAAAAAAAATAACCCAAGGGCCAAGAAATACCATTAAATAAATAGTTATCCTTAATATTCTTCAAAGTAATCAAAAATAATATTGAAACCCAAATCTCTAAATGATTTAATCACATAGTCGTCCAAGGTAAATCTTAACATTTATCTCCACATAACATCAATTACTATTAAAGTCTCATATAAAAAACTAATTAACCTAATCACATATTCTCAATGATAGGTTAATAATTTCCATAAATAACCCAAAATAAACTTATTCCGGATTCATAAGATCATCTAGCTAAAAAAATTAGTCATACTAACTAGGGAATTCACATAGTCAAGTGGTAGGTGATAAATACCAGTTGCACTTTGGTTGTGGCTTCAATTCCTACAACATCATCCGACGAGACGGGTTATCACACGGTTTTTGTGTTTTCCCTATTCAAAAACAAAATAATTTTATAACATTCCCAAAAATATATAAATATATCAAAAATAACCAAAACATATTTTAACCACAAATGATATCTAGTAACATTATATTTGCATCCCAAAATGTATTAACTAGTAATTGTCTCAAATTCAAGGATCATATAAACCTAAATGGTTCTTTATAACTATATCCACAAAAGAGAAGATAATTATTCGATGAATAAAATTTTCATATATCAAACATCAGGGTTACACATACTATAAAAATACATCTAATGTAATCCCATCCTCAGAAGAGCCTTAATACTTTTAAGCATTTCACCATCCAAAATTCTACCATAACTCTTGAATCAATTATATGTTGACTTCTTACTCATTCAACATTCTTCATGATCCATTAAACAATCCTTTCCTTCTTATTCTGAAAAACATATTTTTTACAAACATAATCATTATTCATATCCTATGATTTCAATAATAGGAAAAAATATGTTAAGAAATAATCCATACCTTTCATTGATCATTGTTAGTTTAATCATCCTCAATTGGAATAGAATTAGGTATTGGTAAATGAATATTTGTACGATCCTGGTGATCCCATTCCGGAAACTTCTTCGTAGGACATGTGTTTTCATAATGACCATGCACACCACATTTAAAACATTCAATTGATCCCTTGGAAAGGAATTCTCTCCCTTTCCTAGAGTCAACTAGATGCTTCCTTTTTCCATGGAAGGTTATTGCTTTATGAACATCATTTCCACATCTATAGCATCTTTCTGTCCCTTTGAAACATTTTCCTAGTTGTTTCTTTCTACATATTTGATAGATAGGTTTTTTAACACACTTTCCTTTATGATAATTTCCTAATCTTTCGAGGGATTTTTTCTCGCATATATGATAATTTATAAAAATCAATAAGTTTCAAGATGTCAATAATGACTGTATATAGTTGGTTTAGAATAACCACAAGAGTTCTCATTGTAGCTCCCATATCATTCCATTTCTCATTCCGAAATCTATCACAGTTTTCTTCACATCTACTATTACTTTGGTGGCTGCTAGATCCAACCATTTTCTAAAAGAAAAAAGGTCAGTGTGAGTATATCATAAAAATATTCATATAATATCTTATGAGGAGGGTAAACAGTAATATATTCTTATTCATGTTATATTAACCTCATTCACAATATCTAAAAAACTATGACTCTTTTTGGAATTCAAAACATTATGGTAATGTAACTTATGCTTAAAGAATTCCCAAACTTCTAAAGATATATAAACCGACCTATGATACAAACTATAAGGACCCAGACAAAAAATTACATAATATTGAATTAAATAAATTATTCACATTGAGAATATTTTCAGGTTAAGTGTTTATGTGTATTTGGACATAACTATTAAATTACAACTTGAATATTACAAGTAGAAACTACTACTCAGTATCCATTTTTTCATAAAATAAAAACTCTTAAAATGAAGCATGTCTTCATACATGTTTTAGATAGCATTAATTTTCATTGAACCCATCCTTGACATTATTCATCATTATGTCTAGTGTAAAAAATTTAAAAAACATGGTATGAGAATAAAAATCTCATTAAGGTTTATAAAATCAGAAAGGAAAACATTAGCCCATCAATAAATACAAATCAATGAAACTATACTTTTTAATCATAACATACCTTACGGAATCATATGATTTATGAATAAAAAACAGAAATCATAAATCATAAAGGTTACTTATGGAATCCTTACCAAACATACAGTGTAGCTATCACAACTACATAGATAGTTACACTTGGAATACCCATCACAGTATATTCCCTAAATCTCTTGGGAAAAATATCACGTTCACCTCCGTCGCGTTACCCAATAAATTGGAGAGCTACCTCAGGCTCACCCACCCAAGGTTTATCACAGAACCACCTGTACACGTAAATAAAATGCCCAATAACCATAACATAATCATAACACATAACACATGTATAAAGTAAAGATAACATTTCCACATTCCAATATATCAAAACAATCCTTTATCAAATCATTAAAAAACCATTAAATTTTTTTTTTTGAATAAAAGTGTCCCATACCAATTTGAAGCTTTTAAATGAACTATCAGTTGAAAACAATAATTTATATATAAAAAATTTCTAAAATCCATATTGAAAACATGGAAATTGATGAGAAATATTTATAAGAATAAATCTTTAAAACATTTAAAAAGATATTTTTGATAAAGTGTTTTTGACAAAAAGAGAGATGATTGAATACAAATAAATGAGGAATAAAATTTAATCCAAACATTATAATATCATGAGAATAAATGGATTCATGATATAACATGTCAAAAGATAGTATATACACCATATAAGAGTGAACTGGTGCATTAAAACAATGACATCTCAATGGAAATTTAAATTGAGATATAATCCCTTATAAAGGTGGCATCCTTAAAATAAGGATAAATCAATCACATAATTATGTTTGAAAAATATAAATACACCCAATATAATTTGATATTAAGTGTAAAAAAATCATAGGTAAATCCCATATATTCATATGATGATATATTCAATAAGTACAAGTTGAACCCAAAGAATTGAAATTGGGTTATGAAGTTCCCCTGTAAAACTTTGACAGCCTAACACCATCACATTAAAATTCAGAAAATGAGTTGATAAGATTAAAATGGTATCTCATCACATGGAAATAAATTTTACATTAATGGTGATATTATAGAACATATACCAACATAATAATATGTAAATTAAATGACTTAATAAAAAGAAGTATTTTAAATAGAGGAGGGTGAAAGGTTCCCTTACTGATTTAGTAATGTACAAAACATACGCCCCATGAAGAAGGATAATACAATGAAGATGTAAATACTCATAAATGAAATTATATTACACAAAGAGTACAATCATGGGTAGTACATACACCAACCAAAAGGAAATAGTGGCAAATATAGCATGAATCTCTTGAGAATAAAAAGCGAGATGAAAGACTCTTACTTCATTGTAATCAAATCAAGTCGTATGACCAAAAGTTAATTACCACAAAATGAATCACATAATACCATGAATATAAATTTAATAATTATAATATATATCAATGTATGTACACATTACACCACATGAAATAAATTAGTGGCGAATAATGGAAATCTCACGGAATTGAAAGTGAGATAAGAAAATCCCATACAAAAATTTGGTAGCCTAACAGTGCCACTTAACAATTCATAAAATGAATTGATGAGAGTTAGAGGGGGTATATCATCATATGAAAATAAAAATTAAATTATGTTGAATATAAAATAACATCTTCCAACATAATAACATGGAGTATTAAATCGATGAAATAAAAGAGATTACTTGAAATGAAAGAGAGAGGTCGTATCCCTTACCTCTTGTCCGACATTACTCGATCGTTCTTTAATATCATGAATAATAAACTAACGTTAATTTATTCTTGATTAATAATTTTTTTAATGTTTATTATTACTTTTATATCACTTATTACGATGTTATAAACATTATGTAATCATTTAAGTTAATAATGTCCATTTTTTCATTATTTAGTACTTGAGTCAAAAATGGAATTTTTATAATCACATGTTGTTAACGTGGTAAAAGGATCATTATATCCAGAATTATATTCAAGATTTAGATATCATATATATCTAGTATATTAATGTATTTATAATAGTACATAACATTTAGAGGTATGAAATTAAATTCACCGTGCATAGAGACGTTAAGTCGTATATACGCGCGAACGCTACTTTCATTTCTATTTCTTATTTTAATAGAAATAAAACAAAATGAAACATAGATATAATATAATTAAGGTATAATATACTATATAATATAATTAACTCCATACTTTATATATCCCACATAAGGGTTTAATGAATGACATCACTTTGAGGTGGCAGCAGTCCGAACTTCCTCAAATGCGATTATCGTATTTACCCACTATGGAAACCATAAAGGAGTGATATAAATGAAACATACAGATGAATAATAAAAATATAAACATAATATATATCATATATAAATACAGTTCCAACATAATGTCCACCATAAGAGGTTGTATGAGATAATCAAACAATCATAGTTTCGTGACGCGTTAGTTTTCCATCCACAGAAAAATTATATTCTTCACCCATTAGATGGAGGTGTGTGTAAGTGTAGTGGAAATAATTCTCATAAAAACATCCAAATATATTTATGATTCATGGGTTTTTGCAAAATAAAGGAATAAAATAGTTTAGGGGTTGGAGAAGTAAAATAAAAGAAAAAACATTTAAGAGAAATTGGTACCTTTAATTTGGGGAACTTCCATTGGTTTGAAGCAAAAGGACTTCTTAAAGTGACTTCTGATTAAGGTAAGGCTTATAGGGAGAGTTTAGGGATGTAGAGAGATTAATTGGGAAGAGGTTGGTCGAGCCAAATGGCTTGATAGGTGTGAGGAATTGGGTATAAGTGGTATCCTTTTATAAGGGCGAGGTGGGGCTCTTTAGGAATGTGTGAAACTATTATTTTATTATATAATGATATTCGGTTTCAAAAGGTCCAAAAATCACTAAAGATGAAGTTATGATGACTCATGGACTAAATAAAATCATCCAATCAGAATTTGATATGTTTTGGATAATATTTTAATCATTATAATCTTATTTTGTTAAATCATTTATTAAGGAGATAAACACTGCATCATTATTGTGACATAAATAATTTTAATTTTGTGATGTCTAAATATTATAAAAAATAATAATACCATGTATGAAATCTTTTTAGTTTTATAAAGAATATTTATAGTCTAAAATATAACTTATATAACACCATATAAAAATTTATTTACTAAAATATATTTTGCTGTTGTCATCATTGCCTTTAAGTTAATTAATCTAAATTGTCATTTTCACTCCCAAGTGGCTCAATAGGATCCCAAAATCGACCCAATGATGCCCATGGTCGTAAATTACTCAACCAATAAGGTTTTGAAAAATTGTATGGTAATTTTGAATTACTATAATATTCTTTTTACCTTAAATTTCCTTATTTACCTTTAACTGCGGTAATTAAAAGTCAAAAGTTACTATTCACCAAATATTATTTTCATATTAATGAAAAACATTTTAGTTTTTGATACCAACCATGTATGTAGGAATTTTAAAATTAAAATTCACAAAATTAGTAAAATTTCATTTAAATGAAAAAGTCAGTTTTTTTTAACTACCACTAAGTGGTTTCACTATTCATCAAAAATTGAAGTTTTTCCGAAAAATACCAAACATTCAGCCTGAGCTATTTTTGATATTCCGAATTCAATAATGATTTATATTTTTCCAAATTTAAATCATAGAACTGTCAGTAATTAATTTTAAAATTAATTGTCATTCTCAATACAAATAGAGTGTTTTTATGAAACAATAACTATCAAAAGATTGAAACTTGTTTATGTCAAATTTCAAAGTGAAACTAATTCTAATGAACCACATTGGATTAAATGGTAAAAATGAATTTTAATTTCACTCTAATACCAATTAATAAAACAATCTAACCATATAAATAAATTATATAAAAATGCACTTTTGAATTAAAATACATTATTTTTAACTATTCATTAAAAATGATCTTTATCAGAAAAATTCCAAAAATTTACTCAAAGTAAATTTTTATCTCCACATTCTAAAGAAGGATTTTATTTAGTCATATAGAACTCATTAAAGTGACCAAAACTAGATTTCATAATGGTTCTCCATTAAAAGACAATAAATCAGCCTTTTAATGTAAATTATGCTTAAAATTAGATTCATTCACATTTTAAGCCTCTAAGATTTATTGGATAAAATTAAATACATTTAGAAACATTTATAATCATTTTGTATTTAGTTTTGTTTATTCCTTCCAGTACAATGTCTAGGAGTTGACTACCATTTAAAATAATAATATTGTATTATTAATGTGCAACGTAATATTTCAAAGAAACCCGTTGTTGCGTATCAGGTACGCTATCGAACAAAGAAACCCTTTTAAATTAAAATTAATATTTAATCCAAAAAATAATAATAAATATGAAATATGTATTATTCTTTATTTTCCTGGGATGTCACACCAAGGTCTTGAGAGGTGTGGGTAAGGGGGTAGAGTTGGGGTCCTTTTATATGAGGGAGGAGGGTCACATTTTGAATGTCTTGAAATGATCTTTATTATAAAATGATTTTCAGATTTTAAAGGTCCCATAATGATATATTTCGTTGATTAGGTGATAATGGTACGAATTTCACCCATCCAATGGGTTTTTGACAAGTTTAAGTCTTATATTTTAAGTTATCCATTCATCTTATTTAAATTGCTCATTAATGAGGTAATCATTCCATCATCATGGTGTCATAACAAAATTTATTTATTTCATTTATAAAAATTAAAAAATAATATCATGATGGAGGAAATATATTTATTTTTACAATGAATATTAATCGTCTAAGAGATAATTTATTTAATCAAAATTAATTTTTTTTATTTAGGTATTTTATAGTTTGTTTATATTTTCCTTTCATTAAAAAATAATATGATAAAATGTAAGTATCACACAAAAATTGATTCCATGGGGTCCCTAAGATGGAACATGGATTACCATGGTTGACCATGACACAAAAAGAGGATTTGGGCACATTGTTGGTTCATTTTATATTATTATTATATTATTTTATTACCCTTAACTACCAGATTACTAATTAATCATGATAATTAAAGATAATTGTCGACGTTACTATTCATAATGTCCAAAAACTAAATAATAATAATGACATTATTTGGGCCCTCTAATTCCAAATTTGGAATCCTTTTTAACAAATTTCAAACATAGAAATTTCATTAATTAATTGAAAAATAATTCCCGTTGTCACAACCAAGGAATGGATTTTATGAAGTAAAATTTATCAAAAGATTGACATGTTTTTACATCCAATTGAAAAGTGAAATTATGTCCAATAAAGATAATTGTATTAAGTGATAAAAACATAATTCATTTACACTTTAAGACCAATTAATAGGACAATCTCTCTATATAATTAAATTAGATGAAAGAGTAGTTTTGAAGTAAAATGCATTATTTTTCACTATTCATTAAAAATGAACTGTTGTCAGAAAAATACCAAAAAGTTATCCAAAGTAAATTTTATATTACAAATTTACAAATGATGACCATTTTACCAAATTAAAAACATAGAAGTTTCATTAATCAATTTTATAAATAATTATGGTTGTCAATGAAAATAGCGTGTTTTTATGAAACAATATCTGTCAAAAGATAGACACTTTTTTATGTCTAATTTCAAAGTGAAATTACTTACAATGACCTCCATTTAATAAAATGGTAAAAATAAATTCTAGTTACACTTTTAAACCAATTAAAAAAATAATATAACCTTATAAAAAAATTATATTAGAAGGAGGTTTTGAATTAAAATACAGCATTTTTCCCTATTAATAAAAAATTGATTTTTATAGAAAAAATAAACAAAATTTAAAAAAAGTAAATTATGGTTTCCATATTTTATAGAAAGAATTTATTTTGTCAAATATATCATATAAAATTGAAAAAAAGTAGATTCAATAAATGGTTCGCCATCAAAAGGTGGTTAATAGACCATTTAAAGAATATTAGAGCATTTATTCTTAAAATTGGATTCATTTTCATTTTAAGACGCAATCATTTATTGGGTAATTACTAAAATATTTAACAAACATATATAATCATTTTTTAGTTAATTCTCTTCATTACCTCCATTACAATGGCTAGACATTAACTACCATTTAAAATAATAATATTATATTATTAGTGTAAAACGTAAGATTTCAATAAAACTCATTGTTGGGTATTGGGCACGCAATCTAAAATAGCATTCCATTTAATGTAATATTAACATTTTATTCACAAATATTAATAAATATGAAAATTTTATTTTCTTTATTTACATGGTCTGTTACATCCTTCCCCCTATTGGGAATTGCGTCCTCGCAATTTTAAAATTTGTCATGGAAACATCATTGAAAGCCCCACATAGAAAAAGGAGTCAATAAAACTATCACTTTTAAAGAAAGAAAGATATGTACGAAGGTCATATGAGAAAATAGATAATAGGATTCCATGAAAACATGGATATAGGAGAGAAAAAAAGGGCCAGGTTCTGATGGAGAGTGATAGAAAACTTGTTTAGGAGAATGTTAACCACCAGAAAATCACAAAATTATGATGGGTTAAACGTTGTTTTATTCCCCAGTATGAAAAGTTAACAGAAAATATTTTTGTTATAAGTTACTTTTCATTGAGGAATTTATTTATGAGCTTAACTAAATAATAAGAAAACATAATTACTTGTCATGTTGAGTTTCATCTCTTACTAGGTTTCTAACAAAAAATCATATTTTATCCAAATGATGAGAATTCAGGATGACTTGTTCACATTGAGAGTGCTATAATCATCTTCTGGAGAATCACCTAATCCTCCAAAGATGAACTATATATTTCCCATGTCTTTATACCAAAACAAAAACCAATATTTTTAGTACAAGATCAGATAATCCCCCAAAGGATAATCCTTTAGAAAAAGAAATATTGCTCTTAATCTCAAAAATTAAACAAAAAGAACCCAATGTTAAAGAAAGACCATTAAATAAAAAGCTATCCATAAAAATATTCAAAGTAATCCTTACTATGATTAAAACCCAAATCTATGAAGGATTTAATTATATCATCTCCCAAGGTAAATGTTAACACTTATCTCCAAATAACATCGTGTACACATAAAGTCTCATATTGAAAAGTAATTAACCTAATCACATATCCTCCTAGATAGGTTAATAATTTTCATAGATAAACCAAAATAAACATATTCATGATTCATGAGATCATTTATCTAAAAATAACTATTCATACTAACTAGGGACTTCACATAGTCCAGTGGTAGGTGATAAATACAAGTCACTCTTTGGTTGTGTATTCGATTCCCGCAACTTCGTCTGACGGGAGAGGTTGTCACATGTTCTGCGTGTTGTCCCTTTTAAAAACTATATAATTTTGTAACATTTCCAAGAAGAGATAAATTAATAAAAAGTAACTATAACATATTTTCACCACAAAGGTTATCTAATAACTTTCATATTGCATCCAAAAATTTATTAACAGTTAATTACCTCAAATTCAAGGAACATATAAACCAAAATGGTTCTTTACAACTATATCCACAAAAAAAAAAAGATAACCATTCCATGAATAAAATTTTCATATATCAAACATCAGGGTTACACATACTATAAAAAGACTTCTAATGTAATCTCATCATCAAAATAGATTTATCACTTTTAAGAATTTCACCATCCTAAAGTCTACCATAACTATTGAATCCCTTATATGTTGACTTCTAGCTCGTTTAACATTCTTTATGATCCATTAACCATTCCTTTCCAACTTATGCTGAAATAATTATTTCCTACAAACAAAATCATGAATCATATCAATATAATCATTAATATGAAAATATATATTAGGAAATAATCCATCAATTTCATTGGTCATTATCAGTTTCTTTATCCTCAATTGGAATTGAATTAGGTATTGGTAAACGAATATTTGTACGATCTTGGTGATCCCATTCCCGAAACTTCTTCGTAGGACATGTGTTTGCATAAGGACCATGCACACCACATTTAAAACATTCAATTGATCCTTTAGAACTAACTTCTTTCCCTTCCCTAGAGTAAACTAGATGATTCCTTTTTCCATGGCATGTTCTTGATTTATTACCTTCATTTCCACACCTATAGCTTCTTTCTGTCCCTTTGAAACATTTTCATAGGTGTTTCTTTCAACATCATTGACACATAGGTTGTTGAACATACATTCCTTTATGATTATTTCCTCAACATCCGTAAGGAATTGTTTTTGGAATATATGATGCTGTATAAAAATCATGGAGGTTCGAGTGGTCAATCATGACTCGAGATAGTTGGTTGAGAATAACCATAATATTTCTCATTGTAGTTCCCATATAATTCAGTTGATCGTTCAGAAAACCGTCACAATTTTCGTCACATCCACTATTACTTTGGTGCCTGTGAGATCCAACCATTTACTAAAACCAAAAAGGTCAGTGTGAGTATATCAGTAAAATCATTATATAATATCTTATGAGGAGGGTAAACACTAATATAACCATATTCATGTTATCTTAAACTCATTCACATTATAAAAATAACTATGACTCTTTCTAAAATCCTAACCATTACGGTATTTTTAATTCTGCTTAAAGAATACCCTAACCTCTAAAGTTATCTAAACTGACCTCTGATACCAACTATAAGGCCCCGACCTAAAACCCTCACATAATCATTAATTAAATGAATAATTCACATTAAGGTTCTTTTCATGTTTAGAGTTTTAAAGAATTAGGACATAACAATTACATCTCAATGATTACAAAGTAGACACATCTACTCATTTTCCAATTTCTTTTCAAAATAAAAACTCTTGAATAAAAGATTCGTTTCTAGTTCCATGTTACAGACAGCATGAAATTTCCTAGATCCCATCCTTGATCCTATTTCACTTAATGTCCTTTGAAAAAATTTCAAAAACTTGGGATGAGCATAAAAAACTCAGTAATGTATATACAAATACAGAATGAAAACATTAGTCCGTGTATATATAAAAATCAATGAAATCATAATTCACTAATAAAACATAAGAACTTTAACATACCTCATTAAATCATAAGATTTATGAATAACTCATATAAATCATATGATATAAAGGTAACTTGATGGGTTCATAACATTCTTACTGAGGGAGTAATACTCATGGTTATGTTTGGAATACCCATCACCGTATACTCCCTAAATCTCTTCAAATAATCCTTAGATTTTATCTCCTTCGCGTTACCCAATTCATTGGAGAACAATCTTGGGCTCACCCTCACGTAGTTTTTCACGGAACCACATGACTTAATAAAAAATGACCAAGAACCATAACATAATCGTATCACATAAAACATTCATAAAGGAAGCATACCATTTCCACATTTCAATCAAAATATACCAATAAAACACATTGATATAATCAAAAAATTATCAGAACTATATTCAATACCAAAAAAAAATAAAAAGTAAAACATGGTATTGATTTTTCTTTTAAAAAATTTAATGTCTTCTAGAAGAAGCTAAAACTCAAATAATGGTCATAGCGGCGGGGAAGTCGGTGTTGCTGCACACATAAGAAAAACACATTCCTTTTGTCGTTTAGTAAAACCCTTAATGTAAAAAATGATTCCTTTGGAATGAAAATATAATTCAAAAGTGTTTTATACACTGTATAAAATAAATTCATGTAAAAATCAAAAGATGAATTAATGAAAGGATATTGAGATGAAGTCCCGTACAAAGATGATATCATTAGATTAAGGATATATCAGTTACATAATTGTGTGTGAAAAATATAAATATATGCAATATAATTAGATATTAAGTGTAAAGAAATCAAATTTCATCCAAAGGTATTCATTGTACGACATAATCAAGAAGTATAGGTTTAACCCAATGAATTAAAATTGGGTTAAAGAGTTCCCTTATAGAAATTTGACATCCTAACAACGTCACATTAAAATTCATAAAATTAGACGATGATAGATAAATATGGAATCTCATCACTTGGATATAAAATTTATAGAAATAAGGATATATAATAACATATCCCAACATTAATAAGATTTAAATTAAAATACCTAATAAAAAGAAGTCTTATAAAAAGAGAAGGGTGAAAGGTTCCCATACCGATTTGGGTAACTTTCGAAATGTACACCCCATGAATGAAAGACTATACGGAATTGATATAAATACCCATGCCCGAAAGTATATTACACAAATATTAGAATAATGGGCAGTGGATACACCTCTCAAAAGTGATAGTGACAAATATAGCATGAATATCTCAAGAATAACAAGTGAGATAAAAACCACTTACCTCGCTGTAATAAATCGAGACATATGAAAAAAGATAATAAACACCAAATTAATGAAAAAATACCATAAATATAAATAGAATCATTATAATAAATATAAAATTCCATTAAAAAATACACCACATTCAATAAAAAAGTGGTGAACAATGGAAATATCAGGAAATTAAAAGTTTGATATGAAATCCCCTTACCTCAAGTACGACTTTTATTGTTTCTTTCTTTATATTCATGAATAATAAACTTTTTTCAATTTATAACTTTATAAGGAATTCCATTAATGTTTATTATTTAATTCATATCACATATTATCATGTTATAATAATTAGTTAATTACGTGATTTTATATAATATGTTTTGTCGATGTTCGGTACAGGAGTCAACTACAAACTTGTTTGAATAGAATTGTCCATGTAGTTATAAGTACATCATCTACAGAATGGTATTAATGATTTAAAAATCATATATATCCAGTATATATATATTTTATAATATTCCATAACATTTATAGATAAAAAATGAAATTCACTGTTCATGGAGACGGTAGGCCGTACGTACGGATAAACACTACTTTCATTTCTTTGTCATATTCAAGGAATTAAAACTAAATGAGACATATATATAAATATATATATTATAATTCTAGTATAATATATATATATATATATTATAATTATAGTATAATATATATGTTATATATGTAACATATTTTCATTAATTAAAGTGTTCATAAATTCCATGTTTGGCATGAGCGATTCACATCACTTGAGGGGGCAGTTGTTTGTGCTCCCTCATATGAAATTATCACATTTGCACAAGATGAAAAGCATAAAGGTATGTTTTAAATATAAAATACAGAAGAATTGAGAGGAAATAAATATAATATATATCATATATAAATATAGTGACATATTAATGGCCTCCATGAAAGGTGTTAAAATAAGATCGACCAATCATCGTTTCGTGAGGCAGTAATTCGCCACCCACTAAAACAGTATGTTCTTTGACCATTAGATAGAGGTGTGTCTAAGTGTAGGTAGAATACATATCATAACTACATAATAGTATATTGAAGATAATGGTGACTTTATGGGATCAAATAGTAATAATATAGTGGTTAGTGAAGAAGGAAAATAAAAGAAAGAAACTCAAGAAAATGCATTACCTCTAAATCAAGTAACTCTTTTTGATTTGTGCCAAAGGCTTCCTTGGAAACAATTCTGACCAAAGTGGGGCATCTAGGAGTGATATAGGGATGTGGATAGATAATATAATAAGAGGTTGGATGATCCATGGTATTGAGAGGTGCAGGTAAGGGGGTAGAGGTGGGGGCCTTTTATAAGAGGGAGGATGGTCACTTTTGGAATTTTGGAAATGTTACATTATTATAAAATGATTTTTGGATTTTAAAGGTCTCAAAATGATATATTTCTAGCATAAGGTGATAATGGTTTTAAATCCACCCATAAAATAGGTTTTTGGAAATTTTTCGTTTTAGATTTTAAATTATCGTTCCATTTTATTTAAATTGTTCATTAATGAGGAAATCACATCATCATAATGGTGTCATAAATAAAGATATTTATTTAATTTATAAAAATTTTAAAAAAATATCATGATGTAGGAAATATTTTTAGATTTCAAATGACTATTTATTGTCTAAGATTACATTTATGAAAACAAAATTAAAATTGTTTTACATAGGTTTTACATAGTTTGGTTATATTTTCCTTTCTTGAAAGAATAATATGATAAAAGGTCATTATCACACAAAAGGTATTCCATGCGGTACCTAAGTTTGCACAAGGAATTCCATGGTCGGAAATGACACAAAAAATAGGATTTGGACCCATTTGGGGATTATTTTATCTTATTATGATATTATTTTATTACCCTTAACTACCTGATTACTAATTAATCATGATAATTAAAGATAATTGTCGTAGTTACTATTCATAATGTCAAAAAAAATTCTTAATCACATAATTTGGACCCTATGATTACAAATATGGAATCCATTTTACAAAATTCTAATCAAAAAAATTTTAGTATTAAATTTAAAAATAATTCCAATTGTCACAACCAAAGAAGGGGTTTTAGGAAGTAAAATTTATCATAATAATGACTTGTTTTTACATCCAATTGTAAAATGAAATTACTTCCAATGAACAAAATTGTATTAAGTGATAAAAAAATAATTCAATTATAATTTAAATCCATTTAAAAGGATAATCTAACTATATAATAAAATTATATGAAAAATCATTCTTGATGTAAAATGCATTATTTTTCACTATTTATTAAAAATGAACATTTTTTAGAAAAAAAAAATTTATCCAAAATAAATTTTATATTCCAAATTCAAAAATGATGTCGATTTTACCAAATTCATATCCTAGATGTTTTTTTAATTAGTTTTATAATTAACTACAGTAGTCAAAAAAATAGCGGGTTTTTAAAAAAACAATATCTATCAAAAGATTGACAATTGTTTATGTCCAATTTCAAAGTAAAATTAATTCCAATGACCAAAATTGAATTAAATGATAAAAATATATTCTAATTACACTTTAAAACCAATTAAAATGATAATATAACTATATAATTAAATTATATTAAAAAGTGGTTTTGAATTCAAATACAGTAGTTTTCACTATTCATAAAAATGAACTTCATTGGAAAAATAAAAAAAATTTAAACATAGTAAATTTTGATGTCTCAATTCTAAAGTAGGATTTTTTTGAAATATATCATATAAAATTAAAAAATATATTATTAAAAAATAGGTTCACCCTCAAATGGGGGTCAATCGACCTTTTATATAATTTTTGAGTATTTATTCATAAAATTGGATCCATTTGTATTTTAAGCCTCTATCATTTATTGGATTATTTCTAAAATATTTTACAAAAATATATAACAATTTTGTAGTTTGTTATGTTCATTCACGCAATTACAGTGGCTACACGTTAACTACCATTTAGAATAATATTATTATATTCTTAGTGTGCAACATATGATTTTAAAGAAACTCATTGTTGCATATTGGGTACGCCATCGATGATAGAATTACCTTTAAAGTAATATTAAAATTTTATTCACAAATATTAATAAATTTGAAAATGCCATATTCCTTATTTATCTGGGATGTTACAATATTAGACAGTAGCCTACTGAGGATATCCTTATAAATATAAAAAGGATGGATGAGAGGTGACCTCTTTTCATTACATCTTTGAGAATACAAATTACATTTCTCTAGAATAATTATTAAGAATAGAAATATGTGATGGGTTAAAGAGTTCTCCCACATTTCTAATGAAGGTATAAACAAAGTAAAAAATCTATATGACATTGCAAATGAACATCCAATATACCATTGGAATGGAAAATCGATCATCTCGATTCAGAGCATTGTTTCCCCATTTGGTAGATTTACTATTATTATCAAATTCATTATAAAAAATTACAAGTAAATCTATTATGGTTCTAAATATGTAAAATTGAAACTAATTTGAGGAGAAAATATTTTTTGTAAATGATGGCAATTCTTTTAGCCCAGATCATCGAAATATTTTTAACAAAGTATTCACAAGGGAAATTGTTCGAATCAAATTTATTTCACCAGCATGATCATCATTTTGACTGATAAAAAGAAAATTTTAATTAGCCCATAGTTAAAGAGATCCAAATATAAAAAAAACTGGATAATTATCAATACATCATGTGGAACGATATCCCATTAATGTTACCATATAATTTTTGTAATCACATGAAGGCCAGGGAAACACCGTTAATTAAGGCAAAAAACATCTTAATTTATCATATTTTAATGAGTCATAGAGGTTATTATAATATATTATTCATGATATATACTCATATTAACCACATATTCGATCAGATAATTGTTAATGATATTACTTTTTAAGAGATTCATGTAATAGTTAGTGATATTATCTAAGAGAGTCTATATATTTTCCGTATGATGTTCGCGTGCAACAAGAAGAGACAAGGGTATATTAACCCTTATAGTTATATAATGGGAATCAAATTTTTTGGCTCTATTACCTACATTAATATGGTTGACCATTAATAATTATCTTTAAATGCCTTCATTAAAATATATATGTTTTTTAGCCTAAATAAATTTTATCTTCCTATTGAAGACCCATTGTGAGATTTTCTAGTGTTGTCTTCTTATAGTTGTCAATGGTTATCCTCATGTAAAATATTATTTTTATCCAAGTTTATGGATATTTACCTAATCCATATCATTATATGTACAGTTAACAATTTGATCTTCTTGATAAAAATGAGTGCATCATTAATAATAGTAATAAAATTCAAAACTGTTTGCATAGTCATTCCACATTTTTTGGACGGAGGAACCATAAATTATTTATTCTAAATGGAATAAGGTGTCTGATTTCTATACTTGATAAGATGATTAAAATGGGTTGATGACCTGAATTCAATCTAAAAATAGAGTGGTAGGAAATGGATTAATAATTTTTTATAATTTCATAATTGATAAAAGAAATTTATAATTCACTTAAAACCATTTTTTTATTATCATATATTAGGTTAATAGAAAACCAATAATTTTTTCTCCACCAAGATATTTATTTCAATATATAACATAAATTACCTAAAAGAAATGGATAGAGTAATAATACCTAATCACTAATATGTGTTAAGGAAGAAATTGAAGTCACAATGTGAAATACATGTCCCAATGACCTTGGCATTTATGGTGTCCATATCCTTCCAAATAATTCATTTATCTTTATACATATTTTGAGCTTAAATAAAGGAGTAGAATATCATCTCCCCTAGATTGTTGAAAAAATAGTTAACCATATGATCATTAGAACCAATTATATAAGGTTTCTATCATGAATAATGGGAAATAATCCATAGATATTTAGTCTCTAAAATATAGTTATTTGATCCAAAAAGGTGATATCCCATCATTTTAAGGATCAAAAAGAAGAATAAAAATATTTTTTTGGTTTATTAAAATCAATGATATTTGTCTTGTGACTCTAAATATGTTGTCTTATAGATTTTGAGGACTCAGAGTTAGTGAACTAATTATAATTCCAAAAAAGAATCAATATTTATATTAGGATTTTTTTATTCGTGTTCTCTTCTTACTCTTCTCATTTGAATTCATTTTGGAAAATGATCCTTTAGACATGTGTTCTTTCCTTATGTAAGGGGTTTTAATGTCTCTTGACTCTTTTAAAAATAAATTGTTTTCATTCGGGTTAGAAAAATCCTTCTAGTGGGAAATAATAGATATAAAATTTATTTTACAAAATGGGGATTTTGAAGCCTTTGTATTCATTGGGGTACTTTCATGTGAGGGGGCCTTGGAATTTTTTACATACTATTGGATGGGGATTAAAATGTATATTTAGTGGAACTGAATGGTATTTAAAGCCACTGATCAGCTTCATCAACCTTGCTGTTAGAGTTTCTAGGGTTCTCCAAGGGGTGAATACACATTCCCCTCCATTAAGTACACATGAATATTCCATGATACAATTTGAAATTTCAATGGAAATTATTTGATCTTCTCTATATTTACATACAGTTTTTTCATTTCTCATAGTCTCCATAAGAGAGTAGGGGATCAACTAATATAAATATATGGTTCACTACTCTAAAATTATATCATCCCATGTTTTACTAATATTAATATTCAGGTTAGAGGGGGTGGGATGTATAATTTTCTATTTTATAGGGTCTTTCCTCTCTGAGTTATCACCCTTCTCAAAAGTGTTCACCTTATTTTTCTGTCCATCATTAACTTTTATCCTTGTTTTGTTATATAGTGTAATTTTTAATTCATTTGAATGACCACGCAGTTATCAACAAAATGAGCACAAATTTAAAAAATTTAAAAAATTGTGGATATACTCATCCGAAATTTTATCCTCTATATTGTGATCTTTGGAAATGAATTTAATAATATAAACAATATTAGAGTCATGGATAATATCAACAAACATTCAAGAATAACGGCGAATGTTCCCATCTAAGGTGCATATTCCATGTTTGATAAGAATATCAATTAATCAATAAACATTAATGATAATTTTAGGATCCAAGATACCAAACTCAAACCATGGATCCCAATCCAAATTTGGGATGTATATTTATTCTATGTTAAGGTTTTAATTTCAATATCCTAGTTAGAAATATGAAGAAAATTAATCATCAGATGTAGATTTAAATCCTTCCAAGACTTTAAAATATTTTCCCTATAGATGATGATAATGTAGAATATTGATTTTACAAATCATTTTAACATTCCAATTGATAATTACAAAAAAATTAAATAATATTTTCTCTGATATCCATATGAGACCATGGATTGGACCCTTTTTATAGGTTATATTCCAAGAAGAAAAAATATACAATGGTCAAGCCTTTTCTATAAAGCATCTAGATCTGTAGCTACCATAAAGCTCTCATACTCTAATATATTTATCATTAATGTAATCAAAGGATCATATTTTCTTGAGTCTAGGATCCTAGAGGGAACGTAGAAAAATGAAACTAGTTTTTATACAACTCAATTATATTGATCCTTCATCTGGATGGTTGTGTGGAGAATAATACCATAATTGTCCACGATAATCTGTCTTGCATCACCCATGATGAGAATATCCCAATTTGGATGAAATTAATACATAATACATTGATTATTTTAGGTCGATGGGGAATCTCCATTTCCATATCAAAAATCGATAAATACCTCCATCACTTTATTTGAAAAATCAATTGATTAATCATTCTCCCAATAATCAACCATTTTAGAAAAGTATAAGAAATTCAATATAGTAATTTTATTTTGAAACACAAATTTAAAAAATAATAAGTATTTTTTAAAATAAAATTTATAAATATTGTAGAAATTTAGAATAACATTCAAACAAAAAATTTAAAAAATTAATTTTGAATGAAAATGTATTTTCGAAGACAAAAAGATAATACCCTTATTCCTAGAAAAATCATAATATAATGAATGATAATTCATTGATTTTTTTATTATCTACTAATAATGATAATTAATATGTAATGATTAATTTAATCTATCAATAAAACATTAATTTCCAAAAATTTAATAGTTTTTATAAAAATATTTCTTTTAACATTACAATATTTTATCTTTACATCCAATTTTTTTTAATCAATATATGATTATATTATCATTTTATTAAAATAAAAATATTACATATAATTCATAAAAATATTATTCCTATTTATGACCACCATACAATGTTTAGGTTGTAATAGTCATATTTAATTAATAATATTTCTATAATATATTACAGATCATTTTTGGTTTTGTGTAATTATTTCATATGTTATCAAACATAATATTAGTTAAATAATATAAATTCTCAAATCATGGAGTAATATAGTAAAAATTCATGTTTATAGAGACCAAATATTAACATATATGGATATTACATTTTTGTAAAAAAATTAATATATTGTAAGAATACGTGCCAGAGGACAGTAATAGAATGTCGTATTTGGAAACAAGGGAAAAATCTTATCTCTTAGTGGAAGATCATCAACATCTCTCATAAAATTCTACACATTTAACAATTCTAATTAAAACATTGATTCATAACCCATATAATGTAAATACAATAAAGGTGTTGTAAAATCCCATCTATGTAAAAAATAATAGATATTATTATCTACGTCTATTTTTGAATTAGATAGTGTTTTAGAGGCTTAAAACGAGAATAAATCTAATCTTAAGCATGAAATACTCTAATATTTTTAAAAGATTGTTTCACAGCCTTTTGATGGTGAACCATTTTTTTAAATATAAATTTTCACAATTTTATAAGCTATATTTGTCAAAAAAAATTTATTCATTATGATTGGGACATTAAAATTTATATTGTGTAAATTTTTGGTATTTTTATGACCATGTTCAATTATTAATGAATAGTGAAAAATACTGAATTTTACATCAAAACTGCTTTTTCATCTAATTAAATTATATGGTTATATTATATATTATTATTGGTCTTAAAGGTTAATTAGAATATCTTTTTACCATCTAATACAATGTTGTTCATTATAATTAATTTCACTTTTGAATTGGGCATAAACAAGTGCCAAACTTTTCAGAGATATTGTTTAAAAAACCCGCTATTTGTTTTGACAAAGGGAATTATTTTAAAATTAATTATTGAAATTTATGTATTTGGAATTTGGTAAAATGGATTCCATATTTTTAATCATAATGTCTAAATTATCTAATCATGACTCTTTTGTTTTTAGACAATATGAATAGTAACGACGATAATTATCATTAATTATCATGATTAATTAGTAATCGGGTAGTTAAGGATAATAAAATAATATCATAATAATACTAAAATGACCCTAACATGTGTCCTAATACTACTGGTTGTGTCATGGCCGACCATGGGATACCTTGTGCCAAACTTGGGGACCCCATGGAATCACTTTTGTGTGATAACAACTTATTATCTTTTTATTTTTAAAGAAAGAGAAATTTAACAAAGAATGTATCACCTGAGTAATTTTTTTTTAATTTTTTCTAAATAAATGATCTATTGGAATATAAATAGTTATTGTAAACCTAAAAATATTTCCTACATCATAGTATTTTTATTAATTTTTCAACAATAATTAAATTTAATTATTTATGACATCATGATGATGCAGCGATTACCTCATTATTTAACGATTTAAATAAAATAAAAAGATAATGTAAAATCTAACACCTACACTTGTAAAAGACCTATTGGATATGTATATTTCGAACCATTATCACCATATCCTCGAAATACATCAATGTGGGACCTTTAAAATCCGAAACTCATTTGAAAATAATGTAACATTTTGTAACTTTTCAGGAGTGCCCCTCCTCTCCTCTTATAAAAGGCCCCCACCTCTACCTCCTTACACACACCTCTCATGCCTTTGGCTCGGCCAAACCCTGCCCATTTTGCCTCTCCACATCCCTCTCTAACTTTTAGAATCCTCATGTTGATCTGAAGTCTTCCCAAGGAAACCTTTCAACTCAAATCAAACAGAGTTACCCGATATTAAGTTAATTTCTTCAGTTGTGTTCTTTTATTTTATTTTTCTTCTCCAACACCCTAAAATATTTTTATTCATTTATTTTGTAACAAATACAGTATCATAAATATACTATAATATTGTTATAATATGTATTCGAGCTACACTTACACACACCTACATGTAATGGTTAAAGAACATATTGTTTCTGTGGATGGCGAATTTCTGTCTCACGAAACGATGATTGTTCAACACTCATATAACACCTTCAAAGGGGGACATTAAGATGTCACTATATTTATATATGATATATAGTATGTTTCTGTTTTCCTTAAGCTTTATTATTTTTCATTTATGGCATACCTTTATGGTTTCCATTATGGGTAAACGTGATATCTTCATTTTAGGAAATACAGACTACCGCCCCTTCAAGGTGAGTTGATTGGTTAATACCATATGTGGTATGTATAAAGGATAGATTTAATGATATTATATATGATATTATACTAGAATAATAATATAACATTATATAATCATCATTTCTTTCCATTAAATTATGAGATAGAAATGAAAGTATCGTTCATGCGTACGAACAGCTTACCGTCTCCATGAACGGTGCATTTAATTTCTTATCACCAAATGTAATGTATTATTATAAGTACATATATATAATGGATATATAAGATTTATTTTAAATCTAAATGATGAATATAATTTTGGAATTATAATATACATATCTCTCATTTAGTTTTAAATCCATTAACATGGCATATAAATGAAAGTAGCGTTAATGCATATGTACGTCATACCGTCTCCATGAACGGTGCATTTCATTTCATACCTATAAATGATTATGTAATATTATAAATTCATGTATATACTGGATATATATGATATATATGGAATCTACATCATTAATATCATTCTTGAGATAATTTATATTTGACTACGCGAACAACTTGTAAATATAAGATGTTCACTTTTGACTTAAGTACCAAATATCGACAAAACGACCGTTATCAACTTAAATTATTACATAATGTTCATTACATGGTCATAAGTTATATAAAAGGAATAATTAACTTGAAAAATGTTCTTAAGAAAGTAGTAATTACCTCAAGTTTATTATTCAAGACATTAAAAAACGATCGAGTCAAGTTGGATCCGAGGTAAGGGAACTTCTTAACCCAATTTTCGTTCTTTGGGTTAATATCCTACTTTAAAAATATTTCATGATATTTTTATGATCTATCTTATATTTGTACATTCTTTTTGTGTACTTATAGTGAATACACATAATAGTTATATTTTATTTTAAAAAATTATCTTTTTATGGGACTTCGTCTCAATCTCCTTTCATTGAAGCATATTTTGTTTTATACACAACCTTATTTTATACTGTGTATAAACCCCTTTTACATTTATGTTTATCTAAAATGAATATTTTTTATACGAAGTATTTTTACTAAATGAAAAAATGGAATGTTTTTGTCGTAGGTATGCGGCGACATCAACATCTCCGCCGCCATGACCATTATTAGACTTTCGGCTTCCTCTACAAGCATAATTTTTTTAACTGAAAAATAAATATCATGTTTTACTTTTATTTTATTTGGTATTGAAAATGGTTTTCATAATGTTTTTATTATATCAATCTGTTGTATTGATATCTTGTGATTGAAATGTGGAAATTTTATGTTTACTTTATGCATGTTTTATGTGATACAATTATGTTATGGTTCTTGGGCATTGTTATGAAGACGGGTGGTTCTGTAATAAACTAAGGGCGGGTGAGACTGATATAGCTCTCCAATGCATTGGGTAACTACAAGGGGTTAAACCTTTTGGTTTATCAGAAGAGATTTTGGGAATATACTGGGATGTGTATTCCAAACATAACCAAGAGGGTTATACCCTACGTAATAATGTTATCAATTCCTCAAGTTAACTTTATGTCTTATGATTTATATGTTTTATTTGTGATTTGATGAGGTATGTTAAAGTTCTTATGTTTTATGAGTAATGTATGATTTCATTGATTCTTACAAATACATGTACTCATGTTTCCTTTCCATATTTTTATATCCCTTACTGAGCTTTTTATTCACATCCCAAGTCTTTGAAATGTTTTTCACAGGTCAAGGGAAAGGTACATGATGTTATGATAGTGTCAAGGAAGTGTCAAGAAAGAATCCATGTTTTATTTTTAATATGTTTCCGTTGATGGAAAAAATGAGAACTATCATTTATGTAACCACTTTGTTTAAATGTACAATGTAATGCATGTTTTATGATATAATTCTATAAAACTCCAAACCTGAAAAGATCATCAACGTGTATTCTTGAAGTAACTGAAGTTTAAGTAATGATTAATGCTGGGGCCTTATAGTTGGTGTTAGAGGTCGGTTTAGAAAACTTAAGGAGTTATAAAGTTGTTAAATTATAAATTAATTTATGGTATGACTGAAATGATATAGCATATAAAGATTACCATGTTGTTTGGCCTAAGATATTTCTGTGTTCAGAATGGTTTTCCATAGGGGAAAAAGAGCAGCTTTTCTAGGAAGGCATACAGAGGGAAATGACCTTTCAAATCAGTATCCTGAGATAGTCAGAATCAGAACTAAATAGTTCGTTGCAGTGATGGATCAGTTGATAAAGGTGAAAAAGGTTGGTTGTTTTTATTGATGATATTTTGGTGTTTTCGAAAAGTAAAGAGGAGCATGAAATGCATTTAAGGGTTATTTTGCAATCCGTAAAAGAAAATAAATTTAATGGGAAATTCAGCAAGTTTGAGTTTTGGTTGCAACAAATTTCTTTCCTTGGTCATATTGTTTCTAAAGATGGAATAACTGTGGATCCTGAAAAAACAAGAGTTTTTGAAGAATTTCCAAGACCCACAAATGTAATCGACATCTATAGTTTTCTTGGTTTGGCAGGTTACTACCGAAGGTTTGTTGAAAATTTTTCACAGTTATCTAGTACAATGACTAAGATAACTCAGAATGGTGTTATGTTTATCTGGAAAAAAGAATGTGATGATTGTTTTCAAGAGTTGAAAAGAATATTGGTGAATGCTCCACTTTTGGAACTTCCTTCCAGGAATGATGAGTTTTTTATCTACAGTGATGCTTTATTGAAAGGACTTGGTTGCGTCCAAATGCAAAATGATCAGGTAATTTCCTATGCTTCACGTCAGTTGAAAATTCATGAGGAAAATTACCCTACATATGATTTGGAATTAGCTGCTGTTGTTTTCTCTTTAATAATTTTGAGGCATCATTTGTATGGAGTAAGGGGTGAAATATATACTGATCACAAAATTTTAAAGTATATATTTTCCCAGAAAAAATTAAACATGAGATAGAGGATATGGATAGAATTAATCAAGGATTATGATTGTACAATTCATTACCATCTGGGAAAAGCAAATAAAGTGGCTGATGATTTGAGTTGAAAAATTAATACTTCATTAAAAATGTTGTGTTTCGAACGTGATCCTTTGGTTAAGGATTTGATGAGCTTTGGCATGGAAGTTATTGGTGCAGGATTTCCTTCTATTTTTTCGGTTATCAGTGAAATATTCACTATAAGACAGAATTAAGCAATCACAGAAGCAAGACAGCGAGTTGCAGAAAAATGTAGAGCTGGTTCAGAAGGGTAAGTTTCCGAAATTCACCATTGATAATGATTGAGTTTTGATATTTGGGAAGAGATTGTGTGTTCCTTGTGATTCACAGTTTAATAATGAGTTGTTATATGAGGCTAATAGTTCCCCATTTTCAGTTCATCCTGACAGTACAAAGATGTACAGAGATCTGCGGGAGTATTTCTGGTGGGATGGAATGAAAACAGATATTGCTGATTTTATTGTAAAGTGTTTGACTTGTCAGCAGGTTAAAGCAGAGTGGAATTTTACGTAAGGGATGCTTTAGCCTTTACCTGTGCCAGAGTGGAAATTGGAAAATCTATCCATGGACATTGTTGTGGGATTACCGACGACATCTCGAGCTAATAATGAAATCTTGGTTATTCTTGATCGATTAACTAAATCTTCTCATTTCCTTCCTATTCGAGATAATTTCTCTCTAGATAAAATTTCTCGATTGTATCTTAACGAGATAGTCAGGTTTCATGGAGTTCCCCTCTCCATTGTATCTGACTGTGATCCCAGGTTCAATTTTATCTTTTGGAAAGGCCTTCATATGTCATTGGGTACTGAATTAAATTTTAGTACATCTTTTCATCCTCAATCAGATGGGCAGTCAGAACGAACAATTAAGACTTTGGAGGATATGCTACGTTCTTGTATGATGGATTATCAGGGATGTTGGGACCAACATCTGTCTTTGGTTGATTTTTTTATTTAATAATAGTTGTCATTCCAGTATATATATGGCTCCATTTGATGCATTATATGGTAAATGTTGTCGAACTCTAGTTTTTTGGGATGAAGTGTGTTAAAGGAAGATGATGGGACCAGAATTTGTAGAAGAGATGGAAGAATAAGTTCAGTTGATTCAGAAACACTTGAGAACAGCTCAGAGTAGGTAGAAGAGTTATGCAGATAACTGGAGGAAGGATCTATCTTTCGAGGTAGGTGATCATGATTTTCTCAAAGATTCACCAAGGAAAAGTGTGATGTGTTTCGGTAAGAAAGGAAAGATAAGTCCAAGGTTCATTGGACCATATAAAATTCTGGAGAGAGTTGGATCAGTTGCATACCGAGGGCTTTACCTTCTATCTTATCTCAAGTACACAATGTTTTTTTGTTTCAATTTTAAGGAAGTACATGCCAGATCCATCTCATGTTTTGAGTCCAGAGGTTGTTCAGTTGAAAGAGAATATCTCTTATGAAGAACAACTAGTCCAGATTCATGACTATAGAGAGAAAGTGTTGCAAAATAAGGTAATACACCATTTAAAGGATTTATGTAATAACCATATAGTTTAAGAGGAAACATGGGAATCAGAAAATGAAATGAGGGATAAATACCCTCACATATTCGATAAGTAAATAAATTGCGGGGTCACAATTTTCTAAAGGGGGGAAGGATGTAACCTCCCATGTAAGTAATGAATAATATATATTCTTATCTATGTCTATTTATGAATTAGATAGTTTTTGAGAGGATTAAAATGAGAATAAATCCAATCTTAAGCAAGCAATACTCTAATATTATTAAAAGATTGTTTTACCGCCTTTTGATGGCGAACCATTTTTTTAAATATAACTTTTGACAATTATATAAGCTATATTTGTCAAAATA
This sequence comes from Viscum album, assembly GCA_963277665.1. Classification (NCBI taxonomy): domain Eukaryota; kingdom Viridiplantae; phylum Streptophyta; class Magnoliopsida; order Santalales; family Viscaceae; genus Viscum; species Viscum album. The sequence continues at coordinate 1,314,716,343 of OY728119.1, read as the reverse complement.
AAAATATTCTTTATGATTGGGACATTTAAATTTACCTTGGTTATATTTTTGGTATTTTTCTGAACATGTTCATTTTTTAATGAATAGTGAAAAATACTGCATTTTACATCAAAATTGTTTTTTCATATAATTTCTTTATATGGATAGATTATATTTTTAATTGGTCTTAAAGTGTAAATTGAATATATTTTTACCATTTAATACAATGGTGGTCATTATAAATAATTTCACTTTGTAATTTCCCATAAACATATGCCAAACTTTTCATAGATATTGTTTTAAAAAAACCAGCTATTTGTTTTGACAACGGGAAATATTTTTAAATTAATTATTGCAATTTCTGAGTTTGTAATTTGTCAAACTGGATTCCATATTTGGAATCAGAAGGTATAAATTATCTAATTAAGACTCTTATGTTTATGGACATTATGAATAGTAACGACGATAATTATCTTTAATTATCTCGATTAAATAGTAATCAGGTAGTTAAGGATAATAAAATAATATCATAATAATAAAAAAATGACCCCAAAATGTGTCCTAATACTACTTTTTGTGTCATGTCCGACCATGGGATACCTTGTTCCAAACTTGGGGTCCCCATGGAATCACTTTTGTGTGATAACGACTTTTTTTCTTTTTAGTTTTAAAGAAAGTTAAATATAACAAAGAATGTATCACCTGAGTAAAACATTTTTAATTTTTTCTAAATAAATGATATCTTGAACTATAAATAGTCATTGGATATATAAAAATATTTCCTACATTATAGTATTTTTTTATAATTTTTAGACCTTAAATAAATTAAATTATTTTTGACATCATGATGATGCAGCGATTACCTCATTATTTAACGATTTAAATAAAATAAAATTATAATTTAAAATCGAAGACCTAAACTTGTAAAAAACCAATTGGATGAGTATATTTAGAACCCTTATCACTTTATACTCGAAATAAATAAATGTGGGACCTTTAAAATCCGAAACTCATTTGAAAATAAAGTAACATTTTGTAACTTTCCAAGAGTGCCCCTCCTCTCTTATAAAAGGCTGTCACCTCTACCTCCTTACCCACGCCTCTCAAGCCTTTGGCTCGGACAAAACCTACCTATTTTGTCTCTCCACATCCCTCTATTACTCTTAGAAGCCTCACATTGGGAAGAAGTCATCCCATTGAATCCTTTGAGCTCAAATCAAAAAGTGTTACTCGATTTTAATGTAATGTCTTCACTTGTGTTCTTTTGTTTTATTTTCCAAACCTTTAAACTATTTTTATTCATTTATTATCTAACAACCCCAATATCTTCAATATACTAGGATGTTTTTATAAGAATTATTCTAGCTACCCTTACACACACCTATATCTAATGGTTAAAGAACATATTGTTTCTGTGGATGGCGAATTTCTGCCTCACGAAACGATGATTGTTCAACACTCATATAACACCTTCAAAGGTTTCCATTAAGATGTCACTATATTTATATATGATATATCGTATGTTTATGTTGTACTTAAGCTTCGTTATTTTTTATTTATGGCATACCTTGATGGTTTCCATTATTGGTAAATGCGATATCTTCACTTTAGGAAGTGGGGACTACCACCCCCTCAAAGTGATTTGATTCGTTAATACCATATTTGGTATGTATAAAGGATGGATTTAATGATATTATATATGATATTATACTATAATTACAATATAAATTTATATAATTATCATTTTTTTCCATTAAAGTATGATATAGAGAGGAAAATAGTGTTTATGCGTACGTACGACTTACCGTCTCCATGAACGGTGCATTTCATTTCGTATTCCCAAATGTAATGTACTGTTATAAGTATATATATATAATGGATATATATGATTTATTTAACATCTAAATGATGAATATAATTCTGGAATTAAAATATACATCTCTTTCATTTATTTTTAATTCCATTAATATGATATAGAAATGAAAGTAGCGTTCATGTGTACGTATGGTTTACCGTCTCCATGAACGGTGCATTTCATTTCTTACCTATAAATGATTATGTAATATTTTAAATTCATGTATATACTAAATATATATGATATATATGGAATCTACATCATGAATATAATTCTTGAGATAATGGATATTTCACTACAGGAACAACTTGTAAATATAAGAAGTTCACTTTTGACTCAAGTACCAAATATCGACAAAACGACTGTAATTAACTTAAATGATTACATAATGTTCATAAAATGGTAATAAGTGTTTTAAATGAATAATGAACTTGAAAAAGGTTCTTAATCAAGTAGAAATTAACTCATTTTTTTATTCAGGACATTAAAGAATGATCAAGTCAAGTCAGACCCGAGGTAAGGGAACTTCTTAACCCAATTTTCGTTCATTGGGTTTATCTTTTACATTCAAATTATGTCATGATATTATTATGTTATATCTTATATTTTTAAATTATTTTTCTGTAAATATAGTTATTACACATGATAGTTTTATTTTATTTTAAAAAAATTATCTTTTTATGGGACTTCGTCTTAATCTCCTTTCATTGAGGCATATTTTGTTTTATTCACAACCTTCTTTTATACGGTGTATAAACCCCTATTACTATCACATTTATCCAAAAGGAATATTTTTTATACGAAGAATTTTTCCTAAACGACGAAAGGGAATTTTTTTGTCATACATATTCAGTGACAATGACTTATCTACCACTGTGACCATTATTTGAGTTTCAGATTCCTCTACAAGCCATACTTTTTTTAAAATGAAAAATTAATACCATGTTTTACTTTTCTTTTATTTTGGTATTGAAAATTGTTCTCATAATGTTTATATTATATCAATGTGATGTACTGATATCTTGTGATTGAAATGTGGAAATGTTATGTTTCCTTTATGAATGTATTGTGTGATACGACTATGTTATGGTTCTTGGGCATTATTATGAATATGGGTGGTTGCGTGATAAACTAAGGGTGGGTGAGCTCGATATAGCTCTCCATTTCATTGGGTAACGCTAAGGGGTTAACCGTTATGGTTTCTCTGATGAGATTTAGGGAATATACTATGATGGGTATTCCAAACATAACCAAGAGGGATACTCCCTACGTAAGAATGTTATGAATTCCTTCAAGTTACCTTTATGTCTTATGATTTCTATGTTTTATTCGTGATTTGATGAGGTAGGTTAAAGTGCTTATGTTTTATGAGTAAAGTATGATTTCATTGATTCTTACATAAACATGTACTCATGTTTTATTTCCATATATTTATATCCCTTGCTGAGATTTTTATGCTCATCCCAAGTTTTTGAAATGTTTTTCACATGTCAAGGGAAAGGTACATGATGTGATGATAGTGTCAAAGAAGTTTCAGGAAAGAATCCATGTTTTATTTTAAATATGTTTCCGTTGATGGGAAAAATGAGTACTATCTTTTATGTAACCACATTGTATAAATGTTGAATGTAATGCATGTTTTGTGAACTAATTCTCTAAAACTCTAAACCTAAAAAGATCCTCAATGTGTATTCTTGATGTAACTCAAGATTAAGTAATGTTTAAGGCTGGGGACTTATAGGTGTTGTCTTCGATTCTCATTATGGGCAAATAATGATAATTCATAACCATAACATGAATAAAAGGGTGTGGAATTAGAACATAACATTTGAAGATCATATCATCCATATCAATGATCATAATAAATTTTAGTAGTTCATATGACATGAATCATAAGATAATATTGAACATAATATATGAAAGGATATCATAGAAATAAAAAATGTAATTTTTTAGACACAAAAGAATATAATATTTTTAACATGTATAATTTGAAACAGGTTCACTTATTAAGTTTAGGACATGAGATCAACCCCTCACACAAACGTATGGACATGAAACCAGGTCCATGCATAACATTTTGAACATGTAATCGAGTTCACACATTGAAGTTAATGAATTTTTACAAGGCTATCTTGGTATAATGGATTCACTCCCCAACCCTTCTTTGTAGTAATGCATTAATCCATTGGATATATTAGTTGCATGAGTTCACTCCTTATACTATATTCGTATTCGTGGTTCACTCACACAACCTACCAAGTAGCATGAACTCACTCTTCATAGTATTTGGGTAGTCATGGTTCACTCTCATGGTTATCTTAGTAGTAACAGTTTACTCACAAGACCTTATCAGTCATTCACATGGGATATAAATCTTCACCCAATTCATTAGAGAGATATATATGTCCCACCCATCTCATTATAACATCATTAATTCTTGTGAATCAAAATAAAACAATCATCATATCATGGCCCATAAAAAACATGGGTTTTATAAACATCAAATTATACCCCATTGAATGAAATTTCTCTCATTAATATTTCATCAAATAAAAAACAATAAAAATAGATTTGATTTTCAATCACACAATAAATCATTATTAATGAGAAGAAGTGAGTTTCAAAGCTTATAACTCATGGATGAGGAACATGTTTAATACACATCATGAAATCAAAGTATAAAACCTTTGTAGAAATAACATAAATGGAACCATTATATCATTTCTTAGAAAGGCATGAGTAACATCAAAATATATCATTTTAGATGTAAAATAATTTTCAAATATGTTTTCTAATCATTTCTTGAGGGAAATATCATTTATTCATAATAAATGATTTTAAAAAATATGAAATCATTTCAAAATCGTTTTTCCATGAAAAAATATAAAATAATTTTTAAAATGTTTTCAAAACCATTAAATTTAAATTTATTTATAACATATAAAATAACATTGAAAAATGATTTCCAAACTATTTTCATTTAAAACATATAAAGAATATTGAAAATATTTTTTAAAACCTCTTTCATTGAAATTAATTTTGGAAACATATTAAGTAATATTTGAGAATAATAAAACATTTTTATAATACTTTTTCATGGAAAATTGGATTTATGTAACTTTTAAAATAAAATTGGAATGAATTTTTGAATTCATTGTTTTAGAATATAATAAATTTCCGAGCAGACAAACAGATGGCCATATTTTACTAAAGAAAATCACCTTAGGTTATATATAATGGAAAAAATTGTTAATAACAAATAAGGATATATTTAATAAGTATTGGAGGAAGAAAATTAGGATAATGATATATGGTTCAAAATAATTCATTTAAGGAATCATAAACATAAAAAATCTATAAAAGCGATGAGATTTTCTAAAAAAATATTCTAACATTGTAAGCTTGGATCATACTATCCATGTATGAAAAGGAAATTACATTAATCATAAAATATTTTAAAAATCATGATATTCATGATATAAAATTTGAAATTTATGTATATACAACATAGAAAAAGTATTAGGTGTATAACAAAACATGAGTCTCAATGAAGGAATAATGAAATAAAACATTTTTACCAATTTGGAATATTTTGAAAAATAATACCCATGAATGGTTGTTTAAAAATAGAATTTTTTATAACCATAAATTTAGTTGTAATATAAACATAATACAACCATTTTTATTACATTCACCAGACAAAAGGAATGATGGGTGAACATAGAATATATCTCACAAGAATAAAAAGTGAGATGAAATTCTTTTAACATGTCTTTGGACTCTTTTCATACTCTTTCGATCCACATATATAATATATTTAAATTTTTATAAATAGTTTACAGAACCATATTATTATATATAATACTATATATGGTATTATCATGACCATACATTGCCAACTTGTTAACCATCCTATGTCAAGGTTTCACTTCGGGTAATATTCTCATTGTTTATCATATGGGTGTGAATTTTTTATATTGATAGTCCATATACTTATACCACGATTAATAAATATAAACCATTATATCAATATAATTTATATAATGAATATTTTTATTTATAATAATCAATAAAATAAATATTTTTGAATTAGAATAAAACCATCAGGGATATGGAATTCCGTATCCACTGATGAATGCTATTTCTATTTATTTTCCGTGTTGAGAGATATAAAGTAAATGAAATATATATATATATATCTAATTAATAAATAATATTTATTATAACATATATATAATGTATATTCACTAAAACATACCTTAAAAGAACCAATGTTGGGTATGAATGTATCATATCACTTTGACGGAAAGGTAGTCCAAACTTCTACAAATGAAATTACCATTTTTATATAAGATGGAAAACTTGAAGGTATGTTACAAATAAAAATTTTAGAATTCTAAAGACATTATAAATATAGAAAATATTATATATAAATTGTGTTTCTTTCATAATTTCCATCATGATAGGTGGTAATAGAAAATTGAACAATCATTATTTCCTAAGGCAACAATTCTCCATACATAGAAACATTAGATGAAGGTGTGTGTTAGTGTAATTAGAAACATTATATAAAAGAACTAATATATTTAGAAAATTTTATTTTTAAAATTGTTGGAAAAATTAATGTGGAGGGGGTGGAGAAAAAAAAAGAAAAAAAAGAAGCTTGAGAGAAGGCCTTTCCCTTAAATAGGGTAAATCCATTTAGTTTGAGTTAAAAGTATAGCATGGATTTACCTCTATACAGAGGGATATTCAAGGAGGAAGATATGGATTTTGGTATATTTTTTAGGCATGTATTCAGTGAACTTATATGGTATTAAATTTGTGAGGACGTTGAAGTGGTCATGGCATTTTATAGGGATGGAAAAGGATGCTCTTGGAATTGTTAGAAACAAGTTAGGTGTACAAATTCTTTACATAAAAATTTCATAAAATAATAACAACTCAATACATAAACGTTAAGGGCCTATATATTTACAGAAACGTTATTTTGGACAAGTTTATAAGACATTTGGGCCAAAAATATTATAGTTTAGTCAATAATTATGATTAATTTGGCCTTAACCACTGTTATTAATTTTCATCACATTTAAAAATAATTTTGGTAAAAAATTAACACGGGATTATTCAAATATAAATATTATACAGAATACAAATATTTATGTTAGAAATTAAATATTTTATTCACATATGATGCAAAATCATGATTACTACTAATCCTATAGAAGGGGTCAGATAATGTGTTTTTAAAGAAGAAATTAGTTCAAAAGATTATTACGTTTTAATATTCAGTTTTTAATTGAAATTAGTTCTAATGACCTAAATTATATTAATAGATATAATTTTTATATAATTTTTCCTAATTAAAAATTTAATATATCATTGAGAATTAATAATTTAATAAAGAAGGACATTTTTAAATTTAAGCATTATTTTATCAATATTCATAGAAAAATTACATTTCTCAGAAAAATAACAAAAAGTATGTTTCATATAAGTTGGGAATTATGAATTCAAAACCTACGTTTATTTTATCATATTAAATTTCCACATGTGTTTAAAATCAATTTTATTATTTTTTATTGAAGTACATAAGATGCAGTTCATTTGAGAAAATATTTTTTAAATCATATAATGATATTACCAAAAATTATATCTATCATTTCAAATATGTTTTTTATATAAAAACATTAAAAAATTGTTTTAAAAGTAGTTATCAGTATTAATATTTATATTTTTAATGTATATGTTTTAATTATACTGATTAAAATATTATAAAAATAAAATGGTTCTTCATTGAAACATCGATGTGGCGTGTAATGTATTCCATGTTGGTGTTGCGATAACACAAGACTTGTAGATATTATGTGTACTGAAGGAAAATTTGAAAATTAATGTAGCATAAACCATATCAGCATTCTGTGAAATGGATATTTTACAGTGTTTTTAATATGTGTATTTTTATATAAACAATTTATACTATAACATGAAATGAAAAAATATCAAAAAGATAAGTTAATTCAGAAAGAATATTTTAAAAATTCTTGGGGTGATACATTCTACCTCCATTAAAATTAATTATGTCCTCAAAATTCATATTGGTTATCAATTATTTAATACAATAATGTTTTTACCTTGAAATTCAGATTGTAAAAAATAATACAAAATAATCCCTTAATAATTGAATGTTGGAAACATAACAGTTACCCGAAGTAACATATAACTGGTTTTACACATAAGTGAACATGGGTTGGGAGTGATGATTGTATATGGAGGATAAATGTAAATATTTATAATGATTGATTAAGGACATCAATCACACACAAATGAATGATCAAATAAATGATGAGGGTCTCAAAATCACAAGTCAGTGATAATTTACAAGGCAATCAGTTCAATAAAAATTATGGTATTTGGACACCACATTTTCTATTGATCATTATCCAAATGATAAGAAATTATTTTATTCACCACAAATATAAGGAAATATGATTTCATGATATATTTATATAAATAAAATTTCATTCTGATGTTGTTTTTTCATCAATTTCTAATTATTTCATTACTTTATGTAATGGACATCTAGAAATTAACTTTGATGCATATAGTGATAAAATATAAGTTTAGTAGATCATAATAACCATAATAGAATGAAAAAAACTATTTACCTGAAACATTTCATAAAAATCAACCGTTTTTATAAATTAATCTTTAAATATAATAAGTAAAACTATTGTTTGTTCATAAATAATTATTCATTGAAAATAATTATATATTAGCCATGACATCTCTTAGGCTACTAGTAGGTATGAAACCCTGATTATCCTTCAGTAATGTGTTCAATACCAACTTCCTTTTTGGATATGATTGGTTATCATCCTACATACGTGATGTCATTTTCTGAAACCTAACTAATATAATTTCTAAAAATATATAATATTTATATATATAAAATAAGTATAACGAGATGATAAGGATTAAAATGAATACATTAACTTTCCAAATATTTTTTATTTTTTTTATATTAACCATATCATATATTATATTATATTATCTGTTTCCATGTTCCTTGTTTATATGATTATGATATATATATATATAATTTAATCAATTTTTGTTATTCTAAGTGTTCTATTTCCCTCTTTTTTGAAATGATACAATGTAGTCACTATTATCCACACATCAATAGACCCCTAGATCCCCCAAGACCTACCATAATACCTTTTTAGTTTCTATTTCCAATTCATGGATCTTATTTTATATGAAAAATCCCATCCTTTAATAGATTAAGGTGTAATGAAACAGTCTCATTGAAAAGGTATAACTCATAATTGAGAACCTATAATTTCATATCTTCTCATATCTAACAATTTTATATCTTCTTATATCTCATATAAATATATTATATAAATTATAAAATATTTATTAAATTTTCATAAATATACTAAAATTTTATTATGATTATGTATCTAGAATTATCCATTGCCTTCCCATCAATTTGAAGATGATAATTTCACTCATTCATTTAAGTAGACTACCACCATTTTAATGTTAGGAGATACACTTTTCATTTATATAGTATACAGATGTTAATATATATATAATAATGGAGTTAAAATTTTCTATATTATATAATAATTATTATGTATAACCGAATTATTATTTAATGTTATTTTATTTCACTTGTTGAATAGAGAAAACAATATTCTCTCAAATGTACAACATACTATCCCCATGAACAGTGTAATTTATTTTTCGACCTCTCCATTTTATAAATGAATATAATCATATATATAATTAATAAAATTATATTTATATTTTTTAGATTATGAAAACATGATCATTGTATAAGGACCCATACATTAAAACATAAACACAAATGAAAAATAAAGAAGTTATAATCGTAAAAAGAGATTTCAATAATAAATTATTAATAAACAGGTGAAAAATTATTATAACTAAATAATAAATTTATTGAAAGATAATTTTTTTATAATATATTTACTATTAAACTATATATATTATAAATGAGGTTCAAATGAGTTTTAATAAAGATAAGTTCAAGGTTAAGGGATTTATGTCCCACTCTCATTTTATTTGGGACTATTAATGATTGAATAGGTATTATAGAAATTATATGATCCTTATTTTATTAATCCAAAAACAATTTCATATACCTTTTTTATTTATGTGTAATTTAGGATTTATTATTATTTTCCTCAATTTAATAACCCAATAGATTGAATGAATGTTTTTCAGGAATATCAAATTTATTTCTCTCTATGATCAAAAATAGTTTTTATTCCCTCATCATATTCTCTAAAAATGCATTCACGTTTATTTTTACTATTCTACAATGATTTTTAAAATCTATTTTTATCTATGTTTGATATTTTAATATTTTGGATTATTAGAATCACCCTCTTATTTTCTAAATGAGGTACTATTTATATTATACTGGAAATGTGAAATGATTAGTTAGTTTAACAAACATGCCCTAAATAAAACATAAAGAAATTAACAATGTGTAATTATTTCAATATTCTAAATAACATTTCAATGTATATTTAAAAATAAATTTTTACTATAAATTTTCTTAAAAAATTATATTATAAAGATGTTATTTTAAAATTAAAATAGTATTTTCCTGTAGGAATATTTGAGTAATATTTTAAATGATTTTCCTCAATGATTACATCCTATGATGTTATTTATACATTACATTGGAAATTATAAAATTATACCATAATTATTATTTCAATATATATTTTATTCGTGATGATGATTATTCTTTATGAAACTCATTTTTTCCATGGGTTATGCTATGATGAAATGATAAAATGTTTACGATACTCATTCTCATTCAATTTTATATGTTATTATTAATATTTTGTGATAATGTGGAACATATTTGTATTGTTTTCACTATGTTATGTGGGGGACTAGAATTATATATCACTTCAAGGAACCAAGTAACCTTTTATAACTAATGAAATAATTATGAGAAACCTGTGTATATGCTTAAGCTACTATGAGAAATAATTTTTTGTAGTCATTCCAATAGGGGAAAAAATTTTTTCTTGTTAAACTATTATAGTAATGTGATACTATCTAATATATTATTACATAGAAAATATACATTTATTCATGATCCAATGTGATTTTATGGCATTGATAAATAAACTTGATATATTAAATGGTTTATATTCTTATTATGGTATCACACATTCAAGAAACTTTTTTATGGTTATGATTTGAACTTATGGTTCCTAATTTATTTTTGGTCTTCTCTCACACATATGATTCATTTCATTTAAAATGATAATGTTATATTCTATGAGTCAGGATATTAATAGATAATATAATGGGTGTGTATTTTTTAAGTCATGATCATGAACTCATACCCTTTTTCTTAAGATATTATTACTTATTGTCATCAATTTCTATATCCTATGTTTACCCTTAACAAGTATCTGAGATAAATCATTATTATATTTATTTTACAAGATTATAAATAAAATTTTTATGTTGGGTATTCCTGAAATTTTTTAATGTATAAAAATTTAAAGAGTGTAATAAATAAGACACACATATATTTAGTCTCTATACAAACAAAGAATTTATGATTATATCATAGATCATAATGTTTTTAATGAATATTCATCTATTTATATATAATTTATTTGGTATGAAATGCATGGGATTCTATTTTTGGTATCCAGTTAGGGATTAGTTAATCTCTGGAATCTAGAGCTTTTAAAACATTGGTTAAAACATAGGAGATAAATCTATGTACAAGATAACAACCAAACATTTTTTATTTACCATGGTTAACATTGGTTCAACCGTTGGATAAATAAATTACTGAAATTATTTTATGATTTAAAAATCCAATAAATGTCATTTCATGATCATATAATAGATCACGTTGATTATTTTATATTAATACATACAACTTTCTTTGTGGTTTTAGTAAATTTGTGGAACTAGGAGATATCATGATAACAAATAATTTGATTGAAACTGATTTCATTTTCCTCCTTAGAAATAACATTCTTTCATATTTGGAATTCAAAACTTTATTTTTATTCTCATGAACCATTTATAGTCTATGAATCATAAAAATATTCAAATAAATCAATAGAAGGAAAAATGCATTGTTGATTGTTCTATGAGGGAACAATATATTTCACTAAGTGATTCATATGATCCACTCGTGGCTTAGTGATAGATCATTACTAAGGTGAAAATATCACAACATGAAAACGTTTTACTACACATTAACAACTAAAAAAGTTGATCAGATTATTTATGGAATAAAAATATGAGGCAAGTGGATTAAATTGACTATATATAATCTAATGTGTCTAGGATGATATTTTTTTAGAAAGAAAATTTCAAAAATTCGATGAATAAATATTGAGAATTTATTCTTTGAGATGAAGGATAATCATGATTAATTTATTGTTACCTATGATGAAAATTTTCTAATATTTGAATATATGATTCTAGATTAATCATCACATTGATTATTTCGTGGGTTAAAACCATTTCTATGAATGGTGTTAGGTATAAATTTTTTTGACTTTTAAAAAATTAATTTATGTGGACTCAAAGTATTGATTAATATTAGATATATCTATAAATTTTATTTTCATTGATAATAAAGGGTAGATACATTCTAATGAAAACATAAGTAAACAATATTTTTGTATGAAATTTCATCATTTTATATGATAGAAATGAGGTAAGAAACATTAAAAAAATTGAGTGGAACTTGGTGGAGATTTATTTATGGAAGATAAGTTTATAAAGCCTATGAATGTCGAGGGGTTATGAATAGTCTTTTTAATGTAATTAAGAAAAAGAATAAAATAACCGATGCACAACCCATGTAATAATACTTAAAATTCAAGGCATATTGGAATTTCAAAAGATAGTGAAATAATCCTATAGTTTATTATGATAATAAGAATAATAAACATCATAAAATAAATGTGAAATGTAGAACCCGTGCTATCATGACTAACAAATGATGTTATGAGGATGAAGTGGTGAAATGTACACTTATCTTCCACTATAGAAAAACTAATTTCTCATTTGGTTATATATCTACCCACTCTTTTATATATAAGTACTCTGTGGAATCTATTAAATTACCACATCAATTATTTGATGATATGATTGAGGTAAAAAAACTTAATGGTACATTGGTCAGATCGTATTTTTATAGATACCAAACATTTTATGTTTGTGGGAAATTTCTTCATTTAAATAATATAGTTCGAGATTTAGTGTAAAATTATATGATTCTAGCCATGGATTTGGTTTATTTATATGGGTCTCATTTTAATTTCCTTGTAATGGATGTCACATATCATATTCAAAATGAACCAGTCATCATTTATTAATCTTTTAATGAAAATGAAATTCTAATGGAAATTCATTGTTCCCTTTATGACATAATTACTATCCGTAATAATTATATATCCAAAATGGTTGGGATGAAACATAGATTTGAGGATATAATTATTTTATTGGAGTTTGTTGACATCTTTCTAGAAGGGTTTCATATTGTTACTATAAATCCTGCTGATTATTTTTCAGTATAATTTATTCATGGTTCAATAAATATGTTGAAGACTCCTTGTATAGTGTCCTCAATAGAGTTGCATGAATTAAAAAATATACACCAGTAGAATATTTCGATGGGATTCTATCACCATTGTATAGATCAATGTGGTTAAACTAATATTTTTGTCAAGAAGAAATATATGTCAATGTGTCTCTTTATTGATTACCAATAACATAACATGATCTCATTCAATAATAATTATCCTCTAACTAATATTGATAGAATTTTTGATCAATTATAAGGACCTAATTACTTTTTTATGTGTGACCAAAATTTTGGATATCAATAATTTAATGTTATATAGGATTATATAACCAATAAAGCCTTTTAAATGAGGTATGTGCGTTATGAAATTATTGTAATTCCTTTTGGACATATCAATGGTCCAGTTATATTCATGTATTTAATGAATAGATTATGTTGGTTTTCTATGATCGCTATTTTGGTTGTTTTTAAAGATTTTATTCTTATATATTCAAATTTAATGGAATAAGAGGAGTATCCATTGAGAATTTTTATGAATACTATGATGAAGGGTTTGTCATAAGAAAACATTTACCATGTGTGACTTTGGATTTCAGAAAGTTTCATTTGTAGATTATGTAATCTCAAGTGAGTGTATATCACTGGATTCATCAAAGATATAAGTTGTTGATAAATGAAGAAAATCAACCATAAAAAATATGTATGTTTCATGGGTTGTTTGCGTATTACCAAAACCTTGAGTGATATTTATCTTGACTATATAATACACTCCCCATGCTAACTAAGAAGGGAGTTATGTTAAGGTGGATAACTGACTGTGATGAAAATTTAATGGAATGAAAGAAAAAGTTTGTTATTGAATATATCATCAAAATACACTAAAATGGGGATGGTTTTGTTATCAATAGTTATGTATCAATGAGGGTAATTATGGTTTCCTCATTTCTAATTATAGGGTTATGGGATATTCCTCGTTCTAATTGAAGGTACATGAGGAAAACGTCTAAACACATGATTTAGAGTTAGCTTAAGTAATTTTTTCATTAATGATATTGAGGAATTATCTTTTGGTGAATGAAGAGAAATATATAAGGTTCGTAATTTTTTTTATTCACATAGAAATTGATGAATACACTCAATAGATGATTTTTTAATTAATTAATGTCTTAAATATAAAAATAAATTTCCACCATATGAGGGTGAATAAGGTGAATGTTTCATTGATTATGAAGTAAAATGATTTTTTTTTTCATGATAAGAGTTGAAATCGATCCAATAATTATGGTTTTATGGAAGATAGAACATGAAACAGTAGGAAATGGGGACAGATCAAATCATTTATAGATGAATTTTTTAACATCAATCATTGTGAGGATAAGAGATACACACCTAGAAGATGTAAAATAATAAAAAAAAGTATGGTGTATTCCTACATTAAAATATTATTTTTTGAATGATATGGTATAATAACTGATCATTTTACCATAAAGAAAATACATGGCAATGTATCTTTGGATGAGTCCCATAATTTATCATTATGAATACATCACTGAGGAATAAATATGTGTAGAGATATGGAATATTTTTTTTATTGGAAGACATGATAAGGAATATTTTGGAGTATATATTATGATTAATAGTATTCCAGATATTTTAGTCAATGAGAAATAACTATTTGGGTATGTTACAAGAATTATCCATTCCCAAATAAAAATTGTTATAATATTATATTGGATATCATTATTATACTCCCCAAAACATCTAAAGGGAATATTTCAATTTGGTTTAAAGATGATCACCATGTGAATTCATTACACTCTATTTGCATAGAAGAATATTTTGATATTAATAAACATAGTAGGTTATTCACTAATTAACAAGTGATATTACATAGAGTACCACATTATATATTATCTTAATAGGATCATAGGTTTACCTTGATGTTTTGGGGATGTCTTTAGTAAGCTCCAGATTCTGAGTTGTGTTTCAATTCTTCTTATAATCATTTGACATATGGTCATCATGAGAGAACCACTCTTGGAAAATATGATTTTATTTTATTCTATGAATATAATAGGTTTTTTAGATCAATAAATTAAAATATTCTTGTTTTCATTCAATAATAAATTTCACTTTAGCATTTGGATTAATGGTTGTGAATCCCTTAATTATAGTAATTGTAGAACATTGATATATTGGGATAATTCACAATAAAGAAATCTATTATAACATTTACAATCAAATGATATGATATAAAATTTTTAAACTATTTAGAAACATATAGTGGTAGATTATATTTGACAAGGATTTAGGCTAACAATCATCATTGAGATATTGGGTTCGAAGATGGGTAAAATGTAGTACAACTATTATACACATCAAGAATGTTTATGAGATTTGAAAAGAATATAAATTTGTCCCGTAGATATATCGATAAAATTGAAATTCATGATCATATAAACATAGTATCTTATCCTTTGGAACTTCCATCAAATCTCTCTGATGTTTATAAGGAGTTCCTTGTATCTCTCCTCAGGAAGAATATACCTAGTTCTTCAGATTCATTGAACACAATATCCTTACAACTAGATAAATATATATATATATTATTTGGGAGAACCAGTGGACATTATAGATCTTAGCAAGAATGTTCTATATCAAAATATCGCTCAACTGGTCAATGTTTTATAGTAAATAAACAAATTAGAAAAAGATTCATTGTAACTTGATTAATTAATGAAACAATGAAATAAAAAAATGTTGGTATTAGTGTTATTAAATTTATTGTCAGAAATTATTTCAAGTGAGTATAATATGAAACCCTGTGATCTTATGATATTGTTCAGTATTAATATATTTTATTTTCTATGATATAATGTGTTACACACAGCATTGAGTTTAAAAAAAATCAGGTTATACTATAAAAATTTTATTACTTGAACTTGATCATTATAAAGTATAGCTAAAATAGGTTGTATTAATATGGATATTTTATGATGTTTCTAAAAGATTAATTTTTCAATGTATAGTAGAATAAATTTATTGTTATTGAAAAATATATTTTTGTTTGATGTATTTACAATGTAATTTTTTTAATTTTTTTAAAAATAAAAATTAATTACTTATATTGTTAATTAAAATTTTAAAATATTTAGAATCAATTTTATTGTTGTTTTTTATGAAATTGAGTACACTTAAGAGAACATTTTTCAGAAAAACAACTTTTCATTTTAATTTGGGAGTTTAATTAAAAATAATATTTTATGATTTATATTAATTGAATTTGATAAAATGGATTCCATATTTAGGATCATAAGAATTAATATAATATTATAGGGTCAACTTAATTTTTGATTAGTATAAATAATTTTTGTGGGAAATATTTTTCACCACTCATAAAATTTGTTTAAAACAATGGGATAAAACATAAAAACTTTTTAACATATTACTTTATTATAATAAAATTTAATATTATAAATTTAATTCCCTTTTAATTGAATAAATTAAATTTTCATTAAGGTCTTTATAGAAATAAAATGAAATATTCGGTATTTTTTTGGACCGTTATGAAATACAGCCTGTCTGATTAAAAATAAATTTATTCATCATAACCATTGATAACAAATCAATCAAATAATTATAGATAATATTTGTATATATTAACAATTACAAAAAAAATAATTTTCATAGACAAAAGAATTGATGGCCTTAACCAGTAGGATCATACCCTATGAAGCCCATTTATCTTTACATCCGTGGGATTTAGTAGTATTGGGAGTTTCCATTGACCAATATCCAGTCAATATCCAAAAAGAAAATTCTAAATGTAATCAAATTTAATATAAGATAAATCTCATTTCAATCACGACTTAAACAATGTTCATCAAACCATACCAAGAAATCTCCAACATCACATACCTTACCCCTAGGTCGTATAGTATTATAATAAGGGTTTATGTATCTTGGGAAAAGTAATATGAATTTTTATATTTTATTCTAATAGAAAATATTTATTATATTTAACACTAATTATTATTATTTTATAAATTATTATATAATGAGTTTGATAAAAACTATATTTTGATATAATGAAATAAAAATATTTTATATGGGAAATATATTCTCTCAATTAAAACTATTTTCATAATATCATTATTTTTTAAAATAAATATAAATTTTAAAAAGTATTAGTAAACAATATATATATTAGTGTAAATGAATATATTATTTATTAAATCCCAATGTATGTATTAAAAGGGATTAACAGTTTTTAGTATAATAAAAATAGTATAATTTAAGTTAATATGTATTTTTATTTAAACGTGAAATTTTAAAGTTTTATAAAATTATTTTTATTAAATAAATATTTTTTTAAATCACCCTACAAAAAATAGGAAATGGTAATTTTTCTTAATTTTCCGATACAACCAATTTATTGGGTAAAATTTTAATATGCTATTAATATATTGCTTATATTATAATATCGTATTAGCATAATAGTTGTGTAATAGGTTCATTAACGAGTATTAATGAACAAAATCAATTGTTACTTTTAATATAATGTGTTTTTAATGATATTTTATTAATTTTATTATCCATTAATTAATCATCGTAAACCTATATTACATTTTCAAGATTAAAAATCATTTTTAAGAACATGAATCACTTTTAATTCTCCAATGGTATTATATTCATAATTTTTTTCGTAGATTTAAAAATTATTAAAAACTACTGCAATATGGTAAAATCTATAGGAGAAAAAAATGGTACAATTTTTTTATTTCACTATAAAGAGTCCAAACCGTATGTTTATAAATTATTTAAGAATCGATTATTTTCATAAAAAAACACCCACCAATTATTCCAACCCACATCTATCAAAAACCATTGGGAATATACTATATATATATCTCTCTCTATCCAACTATAGATCCCTACTATGGTGTTTCGAGGATCTTAAAAATCCCCCCTAACATTGAGAATTTCCAACTAAATGTAAGGGTCATTCTTTTACTCCTATTTATTTAAGAAACTTCTTTATATTAAACCATATAATTTTCAATTTTTTTATATTGTAATTTGTTCTTACATATACATTTTATATTATTTATATCTTAAAGGTAATTATATACAACCAATAACTCCCATTAAACCCTTCCATGTGGCATTACAAACACCCTTCATTATGTCCTAATTATCATATAATTTTTCATGCCAAACAATTATGTAGTGAGTAACCATCACCATTTCTAAAAAATAATATTATCCTATATTTACCTGTCATTAATTTATTTGGTAATTTAATTTATTAAACCCACACTTCATTATTTTGGGGTTTAAAATGAAGAAAGTAATTCTTATTTTTTAAGATTAATGTGGCACACTAATTCATCTACAAGATAGATATTTGACTTCTGGGCCCAAAATTATATAACCATCGAATTTAGTGGGTAAATTTTTATCTAATGATGTTATATATATAGTGGAATAGAGGTTATACTCAGAATAATACATTTTTCATTTCCTCCTGGTTTGCATTCAATTATTCTTATGATGTAACGTTTTATGTTTTTTTCACATTCCATTGTTTCCTTTGTGTTATCATTTATAATATGATAATATGATCATATTTTTTTATAGGTCACCATTTTCTTGTGTACATCCCCAAGTCACCCCATGCTGTATTTGAAGATCGATAGTATAAAAGGGTATGTTTTAAAGTTTTTTAATTATTTTCTGTTCACATGTTTCTTCTTAATGTTATATATACATAATTTACACAATATATAAGGCCTCCCGATTTTTATGGTTTGTTTTATTTGAATATTTATGTAATAAATCTATAATGAAAATGTTTTATTGATATAGTTTATCATATTTATCTTTTAGGATGAGTAATATGAATAATGTGTTATTATAAGGATAAATATTATAATATATAATCTTATTTTCAATTTTTAAACCAATCATTTACCTTAAAAAAGATAAGATATATTTTATTCAAACTAAAAAAATAGTATGGTTATTTTCAATTAATGTTATGGTTTGAATATTCCCTTCTATTTTGGAATTCCCTAAAAGTATAAAATATATTTTTTATTTAAGCAAAAAATTTTGGAAACTAATTTATTTCATTATTAGAATGATTAGCTATTTCCTATGGGACCATTTCCTTTTATACATAAAATTACATGATTTTAAGCATAATTATACATCACAGCACGAGCTAAGGATCGTGAAGTATGGTGTCTTGAGAGACTAGGTGTTGAAAACTAAAAACATGGAATTAAAAAAAATTTATTTATTTAATTGTCAAAATGAGATTTTAAATTCCGTTGTACTCATTCAGCAGCATTGGGTACCCTAGGAATAATTTGAAAAATGGTGTGGGCTAAATATCCCATTAAGTGAATAACTATAAGAACAAATCATTAGCACATGGGATAGAAGGACTGACATGGTGACATAAAAATACATGTAACATGTAGAATAATATCATATAAAAATAGAATCATATCATCGTGTAATCATAATAATGTGGAAGTGACATTAAACATGACTTTATCATGAGTCAAGGCTAATCGGAAAGACTTTTTCACATGTTTTCACAAGTCAAGTCAAAATTCAAAGACCGTGACACATTGTAGCAAAATCCATTGGAAAACCACTAATACCATCACACACAACATCTCATGAGACTCAAAATAACCCAATTCCATAGAGCAATATCTGGGTGAACCCATATAAATTTATCATTAATATTTTTTCCATATAAATAATCACACATAATCAATTATACATAAATATAATGGTTACCCATTGAAATAATGTGGCACCACAATCATGATATAAAGCATAAAAATGGGTTCATTATTAAAGTATCAATGAGAGAAAAAACTAAAATGTATTTCTAAATTAATAAGATATAATAATAATGTTTCACGGTAAGCGATGTCTAGTTTATGTGAGAACATGTTAGAAGAGTATTTAATAAATTTCAGGATTAATTTTTTTCTTGTGTTTTCAAGGAAAATACTATAGAGCCTTTAAAATAGAAAAAGGAACAATCCTTATAAAACTATAAGTTAACCAACAATTTTTTCATTATAAAAATACTATTTTCTTATAAATTCAATGGTTTTATACAATATAAGATTGAGTGGACTTGAAATTAGGTATGATTTTGGGATGTTCCCTCAAAACATGTTAGCTTATTCTGATGTATTAAGGAGAGAATCACTTAAAAACATGTATATCCCCAAAAAGAAGGATAAAAGGGTCTAGATAAAACAATTTGGTACATGTACTCAACATTTATAGGATTCACATAAAATGATTAGATAACGTCATTTTGATAAAATGATGATAAGGAAACTCGATGGAATAACGGAGGTTTGGGTTGAATCTCTTATAGATAATTGGCATGGTATTAGGTGTACGTAAGTGGGTAAATGAGAGAGAAAGGGTTTCTCAATACATATACATCATGAGGTACGAATGGGGGACATTATAAATCATACCCCATCATTAGGTATTACAAATAAAAGGGCATAAAATAAATGGCATTCTTGAATAAAATTATAATAGAGAGGTTCCTTTATGTTAAGTCTGATGGTGTTCTCCATATTATATTAATGACCAAAATAGTAAATATAGGATCATTAATTAATAATTCAAGAACCTATTATATATTTATTATATTTATTATATCATTTTTAATATTAATTATAAACAGTTTGATTAGTTATGTGGTTCAATATTATTGTTCGGGTCTATTTGCTTCCATGGTTTTAATGATCGATTTACATATTTTCAAGAATTTAGAATCATGTAAAATGGAAATGGTTTTATATAATTGGAGTTATATTATATTATTTAACATCCATAAGGGTACATGGCTGTAATTTTAATTTGGTTACATAAACTGAATTTGAGTCACTATATACAACAATAATTATAAAAGAATGAATTAATTTGGTGATATTTTTCGTAATTTACTTATTTTTTATTTCCATTTTAAATATTGTTTGAAAAAGGATTCTAGAACATCACATAATATTAAATAAAAATTTAATAGTCGTTTTCAATAAAAAAAAAAGGTTTCATGACCATAATTTAATATGGTAATATAATTCGAATACCCATCATCCTTAAATGTGGAAAATTAACACATCTTGGAGGGTGGCTTCACTAAAAGTATAAAAGTATAGTAAAGGTGATTTGATAATAACTTATTCCATTAAAATAATAAAATTACATTGTAATTACGGTAGTGGTGTTTTCATAACATTTCCATGTAGAGAGTTAAGGGTAGAAAATAAAACAAATGAACTAGAAAAGAAAAAAATGAAGATGAAAAGAAAGTAAAACAATTGAGAAGTGAAATTTTCCTCTTGAATCAATATTCCTTGAGACCATCTTAATGGTGAGGGTTTTGCATATTGAAGAAAATAAGGTCTATTGGATGTGGTGGAGGGTTTTGGGGAGGTATTTTGGAAAAAAATAGGCTAGGCAAAAGGCTTGAGAGAATTGAAGGTAAGAGGTAAGATGGGGTGGTATTGATAGTGGATGAGAGGAGGGTTTTCATAATATTTTAATCTTTATTTTATTATTTTTTTCATAACTAACGAAATAATAATGATTCTTCTAACAATAAAATGTAATATGTGCATGTCAGTTTGAAAAAATGGCCATTTACACCATGCAAGTCTTAAGCATGATGTAGAAATTCAGGTTTTAGCATATATTGTGTATTATCATATCGTACAATTCATAAAACTACCAGGTATTTTAGAAGAGTCCAAAAAACTAACCGTAAACTTTTTTTGATGTTTAGATTCCTAAAAAGAACATTATTTTTCAAAAATATTTTTCTGAATATATTTTATTTTATTTTTAATAAAATTCAATGATTACTTCAAAATAATGATTATAAAACAACAACTAGTTTTATAATTCTTTCTAAAATGACAGATGTTCTAATAGAATTATCTAAAAACAAGAAGATATAATTTAATTAATTTATGAACACCTTTTATGAAAATTTATTTTCATTTAATTTAATTAACTAATTGTAATTAATTATTGATGACTTATAAAACACCAATACTTTTAATATGGTCTTATTATCACTTATAAGATGCATTAATTTTTTTTGTACATTCAAGGGTGATGTTACTATTTTTTGGATGATTTATAGTTCATATGGGTCATATTACTATTCATAAGGGTAGGTTACTATTCACCAAAAAAATATGTGTGTCATATTGGACTACAAACATGATACTGATCAAAACCGTGTATGTAAGGTTTTTTAAATTCAACTCACCTAAGTGACAATATTTTGTTTAAATGAAAAATAGAACCATGTGGTTCATTTTGTTGTGATTTCATTTGATTTTTTGACAAAATTATATGAACAAAATTTTCATTGATAAAATATTAGGTCATTACATTATTCCCTCCTTATGAAATGTCACTCTCAAAATTTTATTTTACATTCTAATTAATAAGTATGTGTGGGTACTTTTCCCTCATTACTTCCTCAAGTTTACATGTTCCCTTTTTGAACTTATAGCAGTGATGCAACACTTTGACTAGGTGAGTAGTCTTGTTACATAGAACATTATCTCTATGATATAAGATCTTCACCGGGTACTCCTCATAAATAAGATCATTCTATAATTGTACCAATTATTAAGAGTGTACATCTAAAAGATCTGGTATGTACTTCATTAAGAGGGATACACGAAAGGCCTCATGTACTTTGGACATAGATGGGGAAATTGCTAGTCAAAATGACAAAACCCTGACACGATCAAGAATATCGAAGGGGTAAATGTACCCGGGATAAAGCATTCCAATCATCCCTTAACTAATGACCATATTCCATGGAGATATTCATAGAAATACCATGTATCCAACATTGAACAAAAGGTCTTGTTTACGATTGTCTTTATAACTGTTCTGCCAACATTGGCTTCCTTGATGTTTTGTTGAATGGTTTTCACCTTCTCCGCCATTTCATTGACCATTTTAGGTCCTAACATCAAATAATTAGTGAATTCATCCCAACTTTGGTATTTTGGTCCCATTCACAAAAAGGGCTTCGTGTGATGATATTTGGTTCCTTGAAGAGAAACTATTTTTTTAGGAGAATTCAACCAGTGGAATATATTAGACCCATCCTCCTTTAAAGTCGTTAGAACACAGTATCAAAATATCTTCTAGTATATGATTTTTTTGAACATATTGGATAATAATTTGAAGAAGTTAGGATATATTAAGGTTCAGTTCAGTTCTAAGAGAATGTTGGAGACTTTTGCCGAACATCAAGGTGAATCTCATATCTCTATAAGATATAATATATAGTGGTACTCATGAAACCTTAAAAAATCCTTGATATATCCATGAATGTTGACCCAATGTTAATCCCGCTCGAATCTCAATTAAGTGATTTATCTTTTTATGAAGATCCCCAATGTCATATATCAGAGTGTTTCCTCTAGATATCCATGGATGTCTGATGAAAAAGTCCATGGTCATGTTATCCCACTTCCATGTTAGTATCTGTTGTTTGTGAATCATTCCCTTAGGCATATGACTTTCATCCTTCACTTTTTGAAAAACTAGACACTATAATATATACTCAGCAATATCCTTTTCATATTGTACAACTAAAAGTTCTCATGGATATCTCTTTATATAATTGTGATCCATGGGTGAATAGAGAAGATTGAGTTGTGAGCATCATTCAGAAGGTCCTTCTTTGAATTTGGATCAGATGGTACACACAATCGCAGCTTAAATCTTAAAACTCCTTCCTCATCAATAATGAGCCTATATGTTTCCCCATTTGAAATGGATTCCTCCTTATTCTGACTTTCCACATATTTTCTTTGATAATCCATTATTTTATCCATGATGGATGGTTGAGAAATCATTTGAGAAAGTATTGATGATAATATTTCCATAATTATTCCCATGTCCATCTTTCGTAAATATAAGAAGAGGCAATCATTCATAATTTTCATCATTGATAATGATGTATGATCCTTTCTATAAAGATCATCTACCACCTTATTCACCTTACTGAGATGTTAGTGGATTTAGCGGTCATAACCCTTAATGAGTTCTATCCATATTCACTAGAACATATTGATCTCTTTTTGTATGAATATATATTCGAAACTCTTGTGATCAGTATATATCTCACACTTATCCCCATATAGATAATAGTACTATATTTTTAACCAATGATCACAACAGCTAACTCCAGATCATGTGTATGATTTTTTTTCTCATGCATTTTCAGCTACCTTGAGGCACAGGCTATCACATTAGGATTTATTGTTAGCCCAATGACTAATAATTTATCTAAAGAACCATTGTACACTAAAAATAGTTCCCCACTTATTGGGAGTGTAAATACTGGCATAGGGATTAGCCTATTCTTCAACTCTTTAAAACTGTCTACACATTCCTGAGTCCAAAAAATCTTTACTCCCTTCCAAGACTGTATTGTCATTAGGTTTAACAATCATGAAATGTTCTTCACAAATTGTCAATAATACCCTGCTAAACCCAAAAATGTATTGATCTTCATTATATATATTTGGCCTAGGTAACTCTTTAATTGTCATTATAATGTAAGGGACCACATATATCTGATTTCTGGTGATAACATTCCCCAATAATGATATTTACCTTAACAAAAACTCACATTTACAATTAATTTCATATAGCTACTCCCTTCATAATGTATTGAACAGAGTATTGAAATGATCCTAATTTTACCCCTTGATCTTGGTGTATATCAGAATATCATGGATAAAGACTACCACAAATTTTTCAAGGTAATATATAAATATTCTATTTATTAAATACATGAAAATTACTAGAGCATTAGTGAGTCCTAAGGGATTAAAAATGAACTCATAGTTTCCAAACCTCATTTGAAAGGAAGTATTGGGAATATCTTCCTTTTTTACCTTTAATTGATGATATCCCAACCAAAGGTAAAAATTATTGAAATAATTGGCCCTGCAAATTTGATTGAACAAGTCATCTATCCATGACAGGGGATACTTGTTCATTATCATGATTTTATTGATCACATGATAATAAATGCAGTGGTGCATTGATCCATCCTTCTTCTTGAAAAATTGGACTACCACACCCGATAGTGAAGCGGTCTAGTATATAAAACCCTTCTCTAAATTATCATGTATCTTCTTGTTTAGGTCATACAACATTACAGTGGTTGTTTTGTATGGTGTCTTTGATAAAAGAAGCGATATTGAAATATGTTCAATTGAGTACTAAACATTTTGATTATGAGTAAGGACGACAAACTCTTCATGGAATACATTAGTGTAATTCCATAAGATGGGCATGTCTTCAAGAATGATTCTCTCCATTATCTCAATAAATTTATCTAGATATTCATTCTCATAAGGAATTAATATCAACACACGAGACAATCATTCTAAAGGAGATTCAACTTCCTCCAAACACTTGTATAGAATTGGAGGATGCTTCATGATGTGAATAGTGATCAACTATTCCTAAAAATTGATTTTGGCATTTTATAATGATATAAAATACATGACCAATATAACATAAAACTCCACTAAAAGATGTATAAAAAGATTTGTTGGGAGGTAAAGTACACAACCATTTATTGGACAGGAGTTATAAACCATGGATGTAATAATTCCCCCATTCGTTGTTCTCACAGATTACTTATCTTTCATATTTTGAGGTTGTGTATGAATAGTATTACTAAACATGAATGATATGAAATAATGCATAAAACCATAATAAAATAGTATGTTCTATAATCATAAATTAATAAATAGCATACCTCTCTCCACATTTTTATCTGGATTCACCTCATCAGTAGTGTTATATAATAGTACCTTCCATGTTACATTGGAGGTTTTTTTATTGCCTCTAACAACCGTCGTCTTAGGGAAATTTTTCGCATAACGATCATTCTCATTTTAGTTGTATCATTTCACTATACTTTGAGTGTTAATTAGAACCTTCCTTTCTTCTTCTACATTAGTGAGATTTCTCATATCTATTCAACAACCTTTAGCTTGATGTCCCAAATTTCCACATTTGAATGAATTATTGTTTCCCATTTTGATATTTCCCGGGATGCTTCTTCCCTTAATTTTTTTACTTGTGGGATGATCCAAATTCTTTCCCTAATATAATTTATTTTTTGGACCACCCACATAAGATTTAATTTTCCTCTTCTTGTCACCAGGACTATGAGACCATTAATAGTCTCTAATCTCCATTTCATCCTCTTGGGCATAATAGGGAATCTCTTCATAACTGTCTAACTATTACATCACCAATTCTTTTCGTAGAATCAAATTTAGTATTTAAAGAAGTAATCCACCTTGCTTTAGGTGATCATGAAAATTCCATATGTTTAATTTTCATGCCTTTTGACGTTTTCATCATAGGCCCTGAAGGACTAATCATCCTTCCACTTGTGTCTGAGGAACTCACTTTCCATCTCGTGATAGAGTCATTGATGAAAATATTTTTTAAAACATTTTCATTAATTTCTCCCAACCCAGGGATTCAATTTATTTTTTGGGCTTCTAATTAATGACTAGTGTCCAACATTGATCAGCTTACCCATCGAAACGATAGACTGCCAGAATGAATTTCTCTTCATCTAAGCACTAGAGGATCGACAATATATTTTCAATGTTGGTAATCCACCATTCATGAGGAGGGGATTAGAAGATCCACTACACATGGGAGGCCTTTACAACATTATGGATTCAAATAAAACATTATCTTTCCTTGGAGGAAGAGGGTGTTCCGTATGATTCATTTTATTATTCAAAACATTATCCACCTGGGAAATTACAATCATGATGTTTTAGGCACTTTTTTCTATCATATCAGACATATCACTAGGTAAATAGTCACATTATATATCTCATAGATTGGTGGTATGTGTACATATATTTTCCTCCATCATTTAATAAAAATAGCATACAATTAGAGGGAATTAATAGATGGATATTGAGCACTAAAAGGAAACATTGAACATAAGATGATAAACATGGAAAAGAGAAGTATATTGTAACTTGTGATTCCCTTGGTTTCAATCTAGGTTATCCTTGATCTATTTATTAAATTATATTCTTATGGGATTTTAATTATTCCATTAATAATGGTTTGTACTAAGCTCATTAATTTTCCAACTAATATCCCTCAGTAAAGTCAAACCAATACTGCAGCAAGGCCCGTTGTCATCCACCAGTTCTCAATCGAGTATAGCTTAAAGTTGTGTTTTTGGGTCTAACCCTAGAGAAATATTTTATTGAGACACCTATAACTAGTTGTATCTATATAGGGATGTATTTTCATTATAAACCACTTACTATATACTTTCCAAAATTTAGGGGTGTTTTCTTATACTTAGTTTCATTCTTATGGATCTTACAAAATAGATCTACTCATAATATCATAAAATATCTAGACAATCGTATGATAAAAACTATTGTTACCCAAGACTTTTTCACATAACATTACATGATTTTATGCTCAATTATAAATCATAGTACTATCCAAGGACCATGAGGTCTAGTGTCTTGGAATACTAGTTACAATAATCAAAAAAAAAAGGAACTAAATAAAAAAATTTTATATTTAATCATAAAATTGAGATTCTAACTTCCATTGATCTCATACATCTTCATAGGGTAGCCTAGGGAACACAGAAACAAAGGTATGTGATAAATATCCTAGTAAGGGATTATCAATTAGAACAAGGCATTATCATTTGGGATAGAAGGCATGGGTGATTATATAAAAAGGCATGTAACATATTGAATCCCAACATAGAAACATTGAATAATAGAAACATGGAGTTGTAAAAATGTTTCTGGAACATAAAAAATGATGTTGGAAAGAGTAAAGAAAAACAACCATTACCATGTCACGTGGTAGAACAAGAAAAGGCTATCCATTAAGACCATCCCGCATGGTATCACAAGCCAAGACAAACCACCAAGACAATCGCACATAACGTCTCATGAGACTGAACATTACCTAATGCATTAGAGCACTATCTCAGGACACCGCTATTAACATATCATGAATATTTTCTCCACATAAATAATCATACATAATCAATCATACATAAACTTAAGTGTAACCCATGTTAAGAGTTAAGTACCACAATCATGACATAATGCATAAAAAATTGGTGTATTAAAAAAGTGTCCATAAAAGAAAGAATCTAAAGTATAAATGGACATTTATAAGATATAATAGGAAAATATAATGGGTAATGATGTCACGTGTAAGTGAAAACATGTATAAAATATATTTATGAAATTTTAGCATTAAAGATCATTCTGCGGTTTTAATTAATATACTATAGAGGCATTAAAAAATTAAAAGGGAACATTACAATTTGAAAAATAGAAGGGAATCAATAAGGATTTCATAGTGAAATCCATATCTTATAAATACAATGGTTGATGAAAACATAATATATATTGATCTTGAAATGGGGATAGAATTTGGGAAGTTCCCTCAAAATAGGATTATGTATCAGGACGTATTGAGGATGGAATCATTTAAAAATATGTATATACCTGAAAGAGATTGATGAAAGGGTATTAATAAATAATGTTTTAACATGTACAAAAAAAATTAGAATATGAAAATTAAAAAATAAGATAACTAAATTTTAGTAAAATGATGATAATGGAACTCAAAGGAACAGAGGAGGTTTTGGTATAATAACTTACGAATTATCTGCATGGTATCATGTCTAATTAAGAGGGTCAATGGAAAAGAAATGTTTTATTGTCACTTATAAAAAATGAGGGAATTATGGGGGATGTTTTAAATCATACCCCATCATTATGTATTACACATAAAATGGCACAACATAGAGGACATTCTTGAATAAAAGTGAAATTTAGATGATCCCTTATCATAAGTTCTATTTTGTCCTCCAAATGATATCAACGACCAGAATAATTTAATTAGGTTCATTAGTTTATAATTAAATAACCTCTTTTATATGTACAATAATTTTTTTGACCTTTTTATGTTCATTTATAACCATTTTTATTGGTTATGAGGTTCAATTTTATTGTTCAAGTCTAATTGCTTCCTTGGTTTTAATGATCTGATTGCATATTTTTTATGAACATAGAATCATGTTAAATTATGATGGTTGTCGAGAATTAGATTTATATTTTATTACCAAAAATCCATATGGTTAGAAGTTTGTAAATTTATTTTGGTTACTTAGATTGAATTTGAATCATTATATACAAAATTAAATATAAACTCTTAAATTAATTTTTTGACTTTGATCGTGATTAAATAGTTCTGTATTATTATATTACATCATGTTTGAAAAAGGATTATAGAAAAACACCTTAGATAACAAAAATATTTAATATTATGGTTATATAGTAAATATAATTTAATTAAATAAATGAATATGGTGACCAAAATCGAATACCCATCGTACATGAATGTGGTAAATTAACACATCTCATATAGTGTTTTTACTAATAGTATAAAAGAAGAGTAAATGGTAGATGATAATAACATATTGGATTATCCTAAAAATATTATAATACATATAATGTACTATATTTTTTAGAATATTTGGATGTATATTTGTAAGGATAGAAAATAAAAAAATGAACATGAAAATAATGTAAAAGAATTCAATAGTGGAATATACCTCTTGAATCAATCTTCCTTTAGATCCTCTTAAAGGCATATGATTTTTTCATTTGAAGAGAATAAGGTATGTTGGATGTGGGGGAGGACTATAGGGAGATATTTTGGAGGAATTTAGTCAACTCATAAGTATTTAGAGATGTTAAGGTAAGAGGTAAAGAGGGGAGGTATTTATAGTAGCGGAGAGGATGGTTTTCATAATATTTTAATTATTAGTTTATTATTTTTTCCATTATATAAGAAATAGTAATTATTCTTGTGACTAAAAAATGTTAATATGTGCATGTGAGTTTGAACCAATTGACATTTACATTATCCATGACTGAATCATGATGCAAATTTTTTTGTTTTAGTGTATATTGTGAATTATCGTATTTTACTATTCATAAAAAATTCATGTATTTTAGAAAAATACCAAAACATCACCATATTTTTTTTCAACATATGGAATCAAAAAATGAAATTGATTTATGAAAAATAATTTTCTAAATATGACTAATATAATTTTAATTTAAAATCATAATTTACATGAAAATGTATGGATATTAAAACTATAAATGTCTTTATAATGCTTTCAAATATTACATAAGGTCATATAAAATTATCTTAAAACCAAAAGACATAAATTTTTTAATTTATTAACACTATTTAAGAGAATAAAATTTCTTTTAAATTAGTCAATTAACTGTAATTAATTATTTATGAATTACAAAACTACCAATACTTCTACTATGGTAATATTATAACTTATAAGATGACTAAATTTTATTTAAACATTCATGGGTGAGGTCACTATTCTTCAGAAGATTTAATATTCTTAAGGGTAATATGACTCTTAATTAGGGTAGGTTAATATTCATAAGTTTAGATTAATATTCACCCAAAAATATGATTTTCTTGTCCAACGCCAAACATCTTACTGATCACAACCGTGTATGTCAGATTTTTGAAATTCAAATCACAAAGGTGACAATATTATGTATAAAAGTGAAGTGCACTGTGTTGAATTTGTTGACAATGAGGAATGATGTTGTCATAAGATGAATGGATGTCAAGGAATGTCAAGATGTGAATGTTAAATGATGTGATGGTGATGGAGATGAATGGAGAATGACCATGGTACTGAGAGGCATGTCACTTAGGAGATTCACTAAGTGGCATAGGATATTGTGGTTGAAACATTCTCTATGAATATCAGACGATTGTAGAACTGATCTTAATGTTTCAATAATTGTATCAAGATGATACTAAGTTATACCACTTGAAGAATGGATGATGATGGAGCATCATCATTATATCTGACAATTGTTGAGCTGATCTTTAAGTTCATAGAACTTGTATCCTAATGATACAAAGTCACAACAATGTTAGAAGTCCATGCATTGTCTTCACAATGCCTGAGGAGATGAAAGTGATCCATCCACAATCACTAGGTGGATGAAGTGGTGCTAATTCAGTCCATGTAATATTTCTTAGTGCATGTGAATTAGAAGAAGAAAAAACTTGATCTCTGATTGGATCAATGAAGCACATTGAAGAAATAATTGATCCAAGTGATTCGGTTGATGATGAACCTTCGAGAATTCCACCTCCTAAGTCCAGATTATATGTTAAGGAGAATTGAGGAATTCTAATGAAGAAGTAGAGTTTATGAAGAAGAATGGATTAGAGGAAGAAGTGGCATTTGGCATTTTCACTTGGTTACTTTGTTTTTATACAAAGTCCTAAGAGTTTTACTTTGCAAAAAGGAAGCCACCAAGGGCCAGCCTTAAGGGTTCAACCCAAGGCACATGTGGGATTAGGTCACCACGCCCAAGGGGATCCCATGGGGCCAGCCTGAGAGGCCGCGGCCGTGTGTAAGTCGGGGCCACGCAGGGGATCAGGTCCTGCGCAGCATGGGCGCCAGAGTACGTGCCTGAAGGTGCATAGTAGGTGCCAGTGGCGCGCCCGCAGGGAGCAGAGGTGGGCGCAGAGCGCACCCGCAGAGAGAACCCGGTGCGGGGTGGCACCGGGATGGGAGAAGTTCAATTGAGGGATGGATGGCAGTGCTAGGTTGATAAGCCGCGGAAAAACCGCGCTTCGTTTCGATGTGGGACGCGGGATTTTGCAGCGGAGCGAATCCTGGCCGTCTGTCTCATCGCGCGCTCGATCTCCGCCGCTCATCGCATCTCTCCACTCGAGATCTTATCCCGCCATCTGATATCTTTCAATCGCCCAATCCAACGGCCGGAGAGTCATCCACTACCTCGAGCTCGTCCGAGGCCTCCCTGCATGCCTCCGTCAAACCAGGCGCCTCCCGAGCATGGATTTTGAGATTCTGGCCACCTTTGAAGAAGCCGAAGATACCAATGAGCTCGTATGGCCCTACTGAACACAACCATGCAATAAAATATGCATGCACATGATTAATGGAGGATTTTGGACTTCAGCCGAGGCAAACGGAGTTGCCGAGGCTTCGTGTGTTCGTGCTATGCATGGACAAGTATTAAAGAGGCCATGCATGCGTTCGAAAATGCATGCACGAGAAGGAGGAAAATAAAAATGCAACCCGCGTTGAACAAAGGATAAAAATCAAGATTTGAAAAATCTTGAAGATCCGAAATCTTCAAGATCTCACGCGGATGGGCCGAAGAATTCTATGCCTATAAAAGGATCACCTGAGGCTCTCAAAAAGCTTGCTGAATCTTTGTTGTAGATCTGAAGTCCCGCGAAGCCTTAGTGCTTAGCGAAGAACAGCCTGCGCGCACCACTTGCGCGGCAGTGAAGCCCGGAGCCATCCCTTGGCTCTATTAGTTCCTTTTGTGCACTCCTTGCACAAAAGAAGAAGGGGAGAAGACCCCTACGCGCCTTCCCCTTGCGCGGCAGGAAGAACCCGGGGCCGCAACACCTTACGCGCCCACTGTTGAAGCCCACACTTGCGAGGCAGTTGGTGTCCTTGACACCCTGCTCGCTCGCGGCTGTCCAAGGACCTTGCGCGCCCTTGCACCCTGTCCAGAGGACTTGCACGATTGAAGAAAGGAAGACAGGCCACACCCCTTGCGCGCCGCTTGAAAATTGAGGTCTTGCGCGGCTGTTGAAGGCAGCAGGGAGTTCGGGTGAGGCAGTACATAACCTATAAGGAGAAAGAGGAAGAACACCCTACGGGCATTTGTGTGTGCAATTGAAGAAGATGCCGTGTGTGTGCATGAAGTGGAGTGAAGGCCAAAGACACACCTACGTGTAGTGTATGTGAAAAACAAGAAGACCACACCTATGTTGTGTGTGTGTGTATAAGTATATGAAGAAGGCCGAACCTAGTGTGTGCACTAAGAGTGTATACACTTAAAAGAATAAGTGGACATCCACTCTAAAGAAGAAGATACATTTATGTGTGTAATCAACAAAGAATTAAGTGTGTGATTCCAAGAAGGTGTGTTCTTAAAGAGATTATACCCTTTGTGGGTTTATTGCACCGAGAAGAAGAAGGGGAGTGCATGCTTACATGCATGCACGTGCACACGTGAACAAAGCCAAATCTGGTTGTGTGCATTTGAGTTGTCCAAGACCAAGAGTTCTTGAAGAATATTGAGAAGCCATGCAATTAGTGCATGGGGATGCAGAGATTCCATGCACTCAGTGCATGAAGTAGAATTGAGTGAGACTCAAGCCAAGATGAAGTGAAAGATATTATTTGGCTGAGTTTTTAGTAATTGAGAAGACCATGATCAACAAAAGTGATCAGAAGTTGTGAGCAAGACCAACAGACCTTTTCAGAGGCTGTTGAAGATTCTTGAAGAGAGAGGCCAGGTCATCCTTAGAAGAAGGATATAAATCCTGAGCAAGACGAGAAGACCTGATCAACTCAAGTGATCAGAGGTACAGAGCAAGGCCAGCTGTCTTTATCCCAGACTGATGAAGATACTTGAAGAAGCTTAAAGTGAAGAAGAGCTACCTGTGTGACTCGAAGAGCCAGGAGAAGACCCCTGTGAGACTCAGGGCGGAAGAAGTCTTCAGTGGGATTATGGAGCAGGCCAGTGGGACTCTGGTAACACTGTGGGACGTAGTATAAAGACCCTCCTGTGGGACTCAGGAGAGATACAGTGGGACTCTGTATCAACCATTGTAATACTAACCGATTATAATGGAGAAACCATGTTGGGGCGTATAACCAACATGGAAAGGACATAGGCCTTTGGTGTCGAACCTTGTAAATCCTTGTGTCTTGTGCCTTTACCTTTACTTCATCACTCGAGGAAAGGATGGGAGATACAAGAAGAGTGTATCGAGGCCTTAACAAGCCATAGAGGTTTAATTGATAAGAATCAATTAGTAAAAAGTTTTAAGGGATCACTGATTCACCCCCTCCCCCTCTCAGTGATTCACACTGATCTGGGAACTTCAATTGGTATCATAGGGAGGATACCTCTAAAAGATCCAAGGGAGTCTTTATGAAGTGCAGATTTGAGGAAGTGAGTGAATACCCTCAAATGGAGATATCTTCCAAGACTCAGAAAAACCGGATGAAGAAACAGGCCAAGAAGATGAAGAAGAAGATTGTTGCTGATAGAGAAACACCTGGCAATTCCTTTCATCACACTTCTGGTGAAGAATGTCCTAGCTGTGATGATGATGGAAGAATCAATGATATTCTAAATGAAATCAAATATCTTCGGAAGAAAGTCCCCGGGGAAGTAGCAATGTGTATTACTACAAGCATCCTTGATCTTCAAGAAGAAAAATTACAGCTAGAAGAAGAATCCAATGTAATGGAAGATCAGTTGGCTAAAAGGGTTGGCATAACCAAAACTCTCAGAAAGCTGGTGAAGGCTAAAGATGAAACAGTATCGCTTTGCAATGAAAGATATAAAGACACTACTGAGAAATTGAAAAGAAGCCTTTCTGAGAAAGAGTTCTTTAAGATAATGGTTAAAGAAGTTTTTCATGCACTGGAAAAGAGGCGCAAAGTTTCAATGAATGTTAGAGATACTCCACTTGAAGACAAAGTAAAAAGGGTGAAGGAGCTGGACAATTCATTGCGTGAAATGAAGAAGGTCCATGAAGACCAGTTAGAACAGCTGAAAGAAACTTGGGAAGGAAGGCTATGAACTTTTGAGGATGATAAGAACTCCCGTAACATGAAATGCTTAGAACTAGAGGTGATATCAAAAAATCTGCAATCACCCAAAGCTGAAACCTCCCAGTCAGCTTAAAGAAGAAATGTTGCTACTCATGTGAGCTTTGAGAGGGATGATTCTAAGAGAAAGACATCCTCTAATAAAAGGGAAACAACTTCTAAAAAGAAGGTACCATCCATCCCATCTTGTACTCATGTTTCTAAATGTGTTTCCACAAAAAGTGCAGGATGGAAGACTAATTCCAAACAAGTATGGATGAAGACAATGAAGAAAGAGAGCTCTCCTGAAACAACACAGCATGTCAAGAAAAGTTCCCAACAATCAGAAGGACTGAAGAGGTCAAGATTTTTGGGTCAGTGATGGTGTTGTAATAAGTATGGGCACTGTGCAAATGATTGTTGGTACAATCCACTGAATGTCAAAGCACAAAGGAAGCCCATGCCAAGGGGGAGAAAACCAGAAGAAAAGAAGCAGCATCCATATGTCCAGAGACATCTATTTACTGCAAATAGATTTGGATTACATGACAACATCTGGGATGATTGCAAAAGTGGTCAAAAAGATACATGTCAATCTCCAACTGTATCCAGAGCTCAAAAGAAGAAAAGATCACAGAATCTGGCTCAGAAAGAATCCTTGGGAAGAAAACAGAAGAAAGGTGACAATGCTCCCAAGAAGATTATGAAAAAGAAATAGAAGACATTGGAGTCTAAATCAAAGAAGGGTGATGCATCCAGAAGGACCACCAAGAAGAAATGCTTCTACTATGGAAAGAAAGGACATATCATGGATCTTTGTAAAGAAGCCATGAAATTCAATAGAGGCCGACTGGACTCAAACAGATGATCAATCCAAAAGAAGCAGAAGGGATTGATTGAAAACAAGTTTCCTAAGAAAGGTAGCTTGAATGCATCAAAGGAACCATGTGGAATATCCAAAACTGAGGCCACACTTCCAAGTGACTTACTAGTCATATGGCCAAATCAGTTGCAACTTTCCAAATATCTGCAAAGAGCTGAAGATGAAGATCTGGAAATTGCTAAGGAAAAAGGAAAGAAGAATATTTCACATGAAGATGTATTGAGATCCACACCAGCACCAACATCATTGAAGATCAAATGTTCAAGTGTGAATAATGGTGAAAATGGGACATCTCGGTTGAGAGAATCTTCTCAACCTTGTTGTTCACATTGATGAACAAAAGAGGTTCCATCTTATTCTCTTTTACTTCTGGTATTTACATGTTCTAACATTGAAGGGAATTGAAGATGACGATCATTCTCAACTGGAGAGTGGTTTGGGTAGAATGGAGAGCACCCCTTGAGGGAGAGTCAATCTGTAGAAGATGGGATTCTAATATTTAATACCATCTTGAGAAAAGTGAAGGTATTCCAATCCTACTTTCATCCCTTGTTTCTTAATTGTACTCATCATGAAAATTAAAGGGGAGTATTGATTGAAGTCAAATGGATGAAAGGGGGAGCTTTATCATTGCACTGAACTTTCTAATGAGTTTTGTGAAGTATGTACAGGATTTAGAAATTCATTGTTATATCTGAAAAATTTCAAGCACCTGAAGCATGATCTCACATGTACAGGGAATGATGGATAGGATTGAGTTCCTTGGTTACATCACTCTTGTTTTCTACACTGGGTTATCCCAAGTAGACTTAGAGATGATTTACTAAAGGTTCTTTGCTAAAGAGAACATGTGACATCATCCCTCTCTTAGTGCTTTTCAAGAAGATGCTATTCGAAGGGAGGAAGAGATATTTTTGAAGAGAACCATACCACAACTTTGCATTTGATTGCCAATAAGGGGGAGAAAATATTGGGACACATATTGACCCATTCATATGTGCTGAAGAAGTGTATTGACAAAAAATACAAAGGGGGAGATTGAAGTGCACTGTGTTGCATTTGTTGTAAATGAGGCATGATGTTGTCATAAGATGAATGGATGTCATGGAATGTCAAGATGTGAATGTCAAAGGATGTGATGGTTATGGAGATGAATGGAGAATGTCCATGGTACGGTGAGGCATGTCACTTAGGAGATTCACTAAGTGGAATAGGAGATTGTGGTTGAAACATTCTCTATGAATATTAGACGATTGTAGAACGGATCATAATGTTTCAATACTTGTATCAAGATGATACTAAGTTACACCACTTGAAAAATGGATGATGATGGAGCATCATCATTATATCTGACGATTGATGAGCTAATCTTTAAGTTCATAAAACTTGTATCCTGATGATACAAAGTCACAACAATGTTAGAAGTCCATGCATTGTCTTCACAATGCATGAGGAGATGAAAGTGATCTATCCACAATCACTAGGTGGATGAAGTGGTGCTAATGCAGTCCATGTACTATTTCTTAGTCCATGTGAATTAGAAGAAGAACCAACTTGATCAATGATTGGATCAATGAAGCACATTGAAGAAATAATTGATCCAAGTGATTCGGTTGATGATGAACCTTTGGGAATTCCACCTCCTAAGTCCAGATTATATGTTAAAGAGAATTGAGGAATTCTAATGAAGAAGTAGAGTTTATGAAGAAGAATGGCTTAGAGGAAGAAGTGGCATTTGGAATTTTCACTTGGTTACATTATTTTTATACAAAGTCCTAAGAGTTTTACTTAGCAAAAAGGAAGCCACCAAGGGCCAGCCTTAAGGGTTCAACCCAAGGCACATGTGGGACTAGGTCACCACGCCCAAGGGGATCCCATGCGGCCAGCCCGAGAGGTCGCGACCGTGTGTAAGCCGGGGCCACGCAGGGGATCAGGTCCTGCGCAGCATGGGAGCCAGAGTGCGTGCCCGAAGGTGCATAGTAGGCGCCAGTGGCACGCCCGCAGGGAGCAGAGGTGGGCGCAGAGCGCGCCCGTAGAGAGAACCCGGTGCGGGGCCACACCGGGAGGGGAGAAGTTTAATTGAGGGATGGATGGCAGTGCTAGGTTTATAATCCATGGAAAAACCGCGCTTCGTTTCGATGTGGGACACGGGATTTTGTCGTGGAGCGAATCCTGGCCGTCCGTCTCATCGCATGCTCGATCTCCTCCACTCATCGCATCTCGCCGCTCGAGATCTTATCTCGGCCGTCTGATGTATTTCAATCGCCCAATCCAACGGTCGGCGAGTCATCCACTACCTCGAACTCGTCCGAGGCCTCCCCGCATGCCTCCATCAAACCAGGCGCCTCCCAAGCATGGATTTTGAGATTCCAGCCACCTCTGAAGAAGCTGAAGATACCAATGAGCTCGTATGGCCCTACTGAACACAACCATGCAAAAAAATATGCATGCACATGATGAATGGAGGATTTTGGACTTCAGCCGAGGCAAACAGAGTTGCCGAGGCTTCGTGTGTTCGTGCTATGCATCGACAAGTATTAAAGAGGCCATGAATGCGTTCGAAAATGCAAGCACGAGAAGGAGGGAAATAAAAATGCAACCCGCGTTGAACAAATGATAAAAATCAAGATTTGAAAAATCTTGAAGATCAGAAATCTTCGGGATCTCACGCGGATGGGCCGAAGAATTCCTTGCCTATAAAAGGAGCACCCGAGGCTCTCAAAAAGCTTTCTGAATCTTTGTTGTAGATCTAAAGTCCCACGATGCCTCGGTGCTTAGCGAAGAATAGCCTGCGCGCACCACTTGCGCGGAAGTGAAGCCCGGAGCCATCCCTTGGCTCTGTTAGTTTTTTTTGCGCACTCCTTGTGCGAAAGAAGAAGGGGAGAAGACCCATGCGCGCCTTCCACTTGCACGGCAGGAAGAACCCGAGGTCGCAGCACCTTGCGCGCCCACGGTTGAAGCCCACACTTGCGAGGCAGTTGGTGTCCTTGACACCATGCTCGCTCGCGGCTGTCCAAGGACCTTGCGCGCCCTTGCACCCTGTCCAGAGGACTTGCGCGATTGAAGAAAGGAAGACAGGCTGCACCCCTTGCGCGCCGCTTTCATCTTGAGGTCTTGCGCGGCTGTTGAAGGCAGTAGGGAGTTCGGGTGAGGCAGTATATAACCAATAAGGATAATGAGGAAGAACACCCTACAGGAATTTGTGTGTGCAATTGAAGAAGAGGCCGTGTGTGTGTGCAAGAAGTGGAGTGAAGGCCAAAGACACACCTACGGGTAGTGTATGTGCAAAACAAGAAGACCACACCTAAGTTGTGTGTGTGTGTGTCTAAGTATATGAAGAAGGTCGAACCTAGTGTGTGAACTAACAGTGTATACACTTAATAGAATAAGTGGACATCCACACTAAAGAAGAACATACATTTAAGTGTGTAATCAACAAAGAATAAAGTGGGTGATTCCAAGAAGGTGTGTGCTTAAAGAGACTATACCCTTTGTGGGTTTATTGCACCGAGAAGAAGAAGGGGAGTGCATGCTTACATGCATGCACGTGCACACGTGAAAAAATCCAAATCTGGTTGTGTGCATTTGAGTTGTCCAAGACCAAGAGTTCTTGAAGAATATCGAGAAGCCATGCAATCAGTGCATGAGGATGCATAGATGCCATGCACTCAGTGCATGAAGTAGAATTGAGTGAGACTCAAGCCAAGATGAAGTGAAAGATATTATTTGGCTGAGTTTTCATTAATTGAGAAGACCCTGATCAACAGAAGTGATCAGAAGTTTTGAGCAAGACCAACAGACCTTTTCAGAGGCTGTTGAAGATTCTTGAAGAGAGAGGCCATGTCATCCTTAGAAGAAGGAGATAAAGCCTGAGCAAGACGAGAAGACATGATCAACTCAAATGATCAGAGGTACAGAGCAAGGCCAGTAGTCTTTATCCCAGACTGCTGAAGATACTTGAAGAAGCTTAAAGTGACGAAGAGCTACCCGTGTGACTCGAGGAGCCAGGAGAAGCCCCCTGTGAGACTCAGGGCGGAAGAAGTCTTCAGTGGGATTCTGGAGCAGGCCAGTGAGACTCTGGTAACACTGTGGGACGCAGTATAAAGACCCTCCTATGGGACTCAGGAGAGATATAGTGGGACTCTGTATTGACCATTGTAATACTAACCGATTATAATGGAGAAACCATGTTGGGGCATATAACCAACATGGAAAGGACGTAGGCCTTTGGTGCCGAACCTTGTAAATTCTTGTGTCATGTGCCTTTACATTTACTGCATCACACGAGAAAAGGCTGAGAGATACAAGAAGAGTGGATCGAGGCCTTAACAAGCCATAGAGGTTTAATTGATAAGAATCAATTAGTAAAAAGTTTTAAGGGATCACTGATTCACCCCTCCCCCTCTCAGTGATTCACACTGATCTGGGCACTTCAAAAGGAAACATAGTAAATAGTATTTCATTGTGCTATGATCTAATGTGATTATTTGACATTTGTTTATGGAAGGATTTTTATTTGATAAAACATTGGGTCATGAAATTTTTTTCATAAATATTATATTTTCCTAAGAACATTTTTCATGTGATATGTATTCATATATTGATAGTAATTTCAACCACTCGTTGAAGTTAAAAAATAATAAATGGATTTAAAATTTTCAATCAATATATAATAATTATATATTACCCATTTAATTTTAGTTCATATGAATATGTTATCATTATTAAAATTTGAGTTATCTTGGTTATGGTTAAAATGAGATTAAGTGGTTTAAGTCGAATATAATGATTAAAATCTATCCAAAACATGTATAAATGAGTTTTTTTATTTTTTATTCCTTATCACACCCTATCATTGAATTTTGGGTTCCTTCTTACCATAGTACATGATTATAATATATAGACGTATTATTTAATATTTTTATTAAATTAATGTGTTTCCTCTCCCTCCCTTATAAAAGGATACCACATCTTTTCTGTTATCCATGCATACTAATCCTTTTATCATTGAAAATTTATATGACAATAAATTCATATATTACATCATCATTTCCTAGAGATTATTTTATTTCCAAATTAAAATTATTTTATTTCATACAATGTATGTAAAAGAAGGTGTCTTAAATAAAGTGATTCCACTCAACTAAGTAATCTAATTTTCTAATATTTAATTCCTTATATTGAAATTTGGTATCTATTATAAAATTATTAATTTATTATATTAAGTATACTGATTTTTATTATTATTAATGAAGAAACTTATTATAACTGATTCCCATCCACTAGAATATGATAACACTGCCTTTGCATACATTTGTATTATGACCTCTACGATGCAATGTGATTCAATTTTATAATTTCCATTTTAAATGGAAGGTAATAAGGATAAAATTATTCAATATATATGAAATATATTATATTATTTTTAATTTTTAATTATTATTTATTATTTACCATTCATTAATTCTGTCAATTATTAAGTTAAAACACTATTCATGTATACGCATGACCTACCATTTCCCTGAATGATCTAATTTAATATTCAATATAAACATTTTATGGATGAATATAAAACTATATATAATTAATATAAATGGTATTTGTATTCCATTCAATGCGAAAATATTCTAAAATAAAAATGATCAGGATATCCAAAAAAATCATGCATGAAAAATGATATAGTTATCACCTGTAATATTGATTTTAATAAAATAATATTAAAACATTTGTGATGGAATGTTATAATTAAGCCACATAAATTATGATATATGAGAGTATTTTTGTATAATATATATATATATATTAAAAATAAATTTATATACATGGGTTTTGAATTTGTACAATCATGTAAAACACTTTAGTTAATAGGGTTTAAGTCCGTCCCATTTTATTCAAGATTTATTATACTTCGATTCCCATTTCCAAAACAATATTATCCATATATTATAAATATATTTAATTTTTATTCTCTTCACTTTATTTCTCATTAATTCATATTTCACTTTTATTTTCCTCCCATTATGTAGTCAAGAGATAGAAATAATGTTATTTGGGAAAATGAACTTTATTTAGCTCTTCCATAAAACATAGTTTTCATATATGTCCTAATTATCTAAAAATGTTTTCAATAATGTTTATAATATTATATTATGATTTTTAAAAATAATTTTGACCCATTTTATATTTTTATAAAAAAATTAAAATCAATATGTTTATTATTTATTTGAAAGAGGAGTATTTTAGTTTTTAACAATAATTTGAATTAAATCATTTTTATATCCTTCATGTCATGAAATTTTTTTTCTCCATTATGATTGATTAGTTATTTTAAAATTAATTTACATTTATATTTTTAATTTTCAAAAATTATTTTCCACTATATTTTTCAAATATTAAATTTTCAAATAACTTATTTCAAAAATATAAACGTGTTTTTTATTCAGTAATATTCATGTTATTATTTTAAAAATATTCCTTCCAAAATAACAACATCGGATATTAATTATGATTTACATGGGATATATTCTAATTGTACCATTCTTATTGATTAAATGGATGTTTTATGGTTATATGATGAATCTTTTTTGAAACACATTTATTTTCAATTGGTTATTCTATAAATGAATGTGAAAAGGATACAAAGTTTTTTATTTTTACTTGGGTTATGTTATGATTAATATTTTATTAGAATTCATATGAAATATGTATAATTTTCATTTTTTAGGGTCGAATGTAATTTTATATCCTTGCAATTCATTGGGTAATTATTTATAAAATAATATATAATTATATGAAAAAATTCAATTTTATTGATCCAGTATGGGAAACAATGTAAATGTGGTCCATCCACTTTAATAAATAAGTGGAGTTACTTTATTAACTACGGGACACATGTGATAAATACTAATCCATTAAGATATGCTAAGAAGTTGTTAATCCCTACTCCATAATTATTTAATAGTACATATAATTAATCTTGTCACGTGAAATGGATTCTATACCTATGGTGGTATCAGTATTTTATAACATGTTTTTATAATTATAATAGAAAATTATAGTTTATGATTGATTTATAATGTTTTATCCCAAATGTGATTCCTGAAATTTTTAATGATATAGTTTTATAACATGACTCATGATATTTTATATTATTTATTGGCTTAGAAATCTTTTTGTTATGATTATCAACTTATATATTTATGCTTATCTTATGATTTCTTATGACCATTATTTGATATCTTCCAACGTTACCCTTAATAGGGATCATATCTTAATTGTTATTTTGTTTAATTTATCTATCTTATGAAGAATATTTTTAATTATTTTTGGTTAAAAAGGGTGATATGAGAGAATAAATTGAATAGTAATGTTAATTAATATACCAAAATAATATTTTCATGTATATAGTCTCCACAAACACTAAACCATTATAGATCATGTGTGGATATTATTGTTATGTAATGAATATTAATCAATTAAAATGAAAAATTTATATAAGAAGGGAATGGGTTACAATAATTATGGATTAAGGTGTTAGGTTTTATTGGTTTCATACTACGTTTTTCAATTTGTGCTTCTAGTGTATATTTAAAATTGTGAGCTCACATAGTGAACATGAGAGTATCCCCTGTTGAATTGAGATCGAACTAAATCTATTGTATTTTTAGGGAAATTGATAATAATATAAATTCATGGAATATCTAGTTTTATATATTGTCTAGACTAAAATCAATCATAATATAACAAAATTAATCATTAAGGAGAAAATTGAAAAGTTGTATATATTGGAGAAGAATTATTTACAATTGTTACTTTTGAATTAGAATAACTAAGATATATTGAGAAGGATACATCCATTACACCTATGATGGATATATAGAAAAAGATATTTTTAAAAGAGTATAATATGTTAAATATTTGTGATATATTAAGCATAGCATAAGTATAAGAATCCATCCATGATTAAATTTAAAATTGGTTTCTGAAAGAAGTGATAAAAATATTAGGATTACATCTAAATTGAATTGAGATGGATCTTGAATTATTTTGGAGAATGAATAACCTTTGAGTAATTCATCATGGTGTTTGGAATTATTTGAAAAATTACTATAATTATTTTATGATTTCATGATATGGTTTTAAATGGTTTTAGAAGTTCAAATGATTTTATAATTCTCAATGAGTTCATTTTTTAAAAAGAAGAATCCTATTATGGAGCATTAAAATTGACTGAGGAAATTATCCTAATCAATAATATCATAATATATTCATATATATATATATATCATATTTTCTATGAATATAAGATATTTTATATTTCTTGATTTCTGGTATAGTGTAGTTGATGAATGGTCAAGGAAACTAAATAAAGGTATCATATAAGAGAATCCATATGTTTGAAGCAATGTTTGAGTAATATATGTCAACTATATTTTCCAAAATATTTCTATTCAACATCACAAGTAAAATGAGACATGTTTTTTTGAAAATATATCATGGAATTTATTCTTCCCAAAATATAATTTAGGTATAAAATATAGTTCATAAGAAAATTATAATAC
Source organism: Viscum album (assembly GCA_963277665.1). Taxonomy (NCBI): domain Eukaryota; kingdom Viridiplantae; phylum Streptophyta; class Magnoliopsida; order Santalales; family Viscaceae; genus Viscum; species Viscum album. The sequence continues at coordinate 1,314,671,601 of OY728119.1, read as the reverse complement.
ACATTTGAAATATATAAAATGGATTTTAGACTACATAATTTAATTGTGACTATATAAGATAATTTAGTTACATGGATATAAAACATAACCCATAAGAGATAATTCATAAATGGGTATGAATATTTTAGTGAAAAACCTCAATATATAAGATTTTTTGTTTATTCATATTATAGGGTATACCTTAAGATGTATCTCAAATAGTGTTGGAGGTTTAATGTGGGTATTTATAATAAAATGTATTGTAAATAGGGGTGGTTTTAAAAATAATTTTATAAATAAAATGAATTAATTGACGAGCTTAATAAATAGTAAATAAATGTGGTTATTTTATATTTATAAGATAAGAGGTCCAGTTAATCTTCACTACAAATCTATGTTAGGTTATTTCATTGAAAATTTCTCATTCTTTAATGAAATACATTTGTTATAGTTAATCAAGATATTGATTCCCCTAATAGATTTTAAAATGATCCCTAATTAACCAACCCCTGACAAAAAAACATGTTTTCATGGTTTAGAGCTCATCAATGGAATGATTTATTACAAGGAATAAATTATTCTCTTGTTTGGTTCAGAGATAAAAAATTATTTTATTATATAATCAGAACAACCCATGGTTTCTCAATGAAGTATTAAACCAATTAGTGATGATATAAATTATGTTTCACTTGATTAAACAAGGAAAATAAAATCATTGATTAAAAATGTTAATATAAATCATAAATGAAATTATTCAATAAAAAAACCAAAACAAGTAGAATAAAAATTTCCATAAATCCCTTTAATGGTTTCTATATCTCCCTAAAACAGAACATCCACAATTTATCTTGCCATCAAGAAGAGTTAGATGCTTGGTTGGAACTTCACCGTCATGATTGACCCCCCATTAAGGATAGGGTCCTCCAAAAAATCTAGGAAGTGGAGGGGAATCCTATTGATCTACATGATGGTAGATTTTTCCCCTTATTTGAACATACAAATGGGGTGCCCAATTATCCAGTTTATAAGAAAAGGGGAGGTGGTTTTGGTGTTGACCTCACCTGTTTTGATAATCTCAATCATGTATTTATTTGTGTTGAAAATCCCAATTATGTCTTCATTCTCTATGATATTGTTAAGTATTGTTGATCTATACTTTAATTCTTTTAAATCTATGATCAAACCAATAACACCTTTTTAAAATAAGTCTTTGTAATATGTTAATCATCATTTATCCATGTTCATACAAGTTATAAATTGATTCTAACACAATCGGATGTGTTCTGCATAAAACAGATAAGTAATCTGCCTATAGCTAATGATAAAGAGCTACCGGTAACCAGTCTACCGATAGACTTAGTCTACCGACAGACAGCTACCGATAGACTTAACACAGAGTTACCGATGTACTTATAAATACAGCTACCGATACAAACGTAGAGCTACTGGTGTAAGTATAAATAGCTACCGATGGAATAAGAGTCACCGATGGATGAAGCTACCGATAGACTCACAGCCACCGACGCATGGAGCTACCGATGCATGTACCTACCGACGCATGGAGCTACCGATGCATGTACCTACCAACGCATGGAGCTACCGATGCATGTACCAACCGACGCATAGAGCCACCGATAGAGTCAAAGAAACTAATGACATTGAGCTACCGATGTTCAAGCTACCGATGTTCAAGCTACCGATGTTCAAGCTACCGATGATGATTACCTACCGATCACTCAACTCACTGTTTGAATTTCTTTATTTCCTATATTTAATCTATCTAACGGTCATATCATACATTTTAATGATTTATCAAATATCTGATAAAGGTTGTCGAATGTCAGGAACCCGTACCTCGTACCTGCTGAAAAGAAATCTTTTCTGTCCCCTGATGGGAGATAAATACGAGAAGACTACATACCAGAACAAGACGCGAACGTGTGAAGAAAACAAACAACAAGAAGCGAACCAGAAAAGTGCGGTGCATCCAATATACCAAAAACGACACAAGCACAAGAGGAACACAGAGAAGCTCATAGACAATCAAGCATACTCGAGAAGTGTTCTGTGCATACAAGAAGAACTTCATCGACTACATTCTCACCACCTGTGAACCTGGAGCATACGACACTCTGTTTCTCAACAGAAACAAGAAGAGGACTCAGACTCACTTCTAATCAAATTCAAAGGAGTCCAGAGCTATACTGAAATCACCAGAACAATCTCTAAACTCTACATCTCTTGTTCTGTGATTTATTACCATTCATTTCGAGCAGTGTGTGTTATCTGCTATATCTAACACATACACTGTCTCCTGTACTCAAACTGAAGGATCTGTAAATCCTTACAAACTCTTTCATTCTTTCTTTCCCACGAAGAACTGTGGTAGAGGTCGTGTGTGACCTGGACAGCTGGTTGCTGTTGTACTGTTTCCCACGAAGAACAGTGGTAGAGGTCTTGGACCTGGACAGTTGTAAACTGTTGAACCCCGATCCAGGGTGTGGATCATTTTTATATAAACTTTTGAGAGGACTAAGTCTCGACTTGAGACTGAACCTCTTGGTTACATTTTTGTGCCATCTATTTCAAAGTTTTAATCCGCTGCTAATCACTTTAAACCCAATACTGTTTTTAAAGTTACTTTGATAATTAAATTAGCAAGTGTTTATGTTAAGTGTAGATTAGTAAGTTAGTTTCAAAAGATAATCACACACTCCTGTGTTGATTAACTGGGAATTAATCAATCCCTTGAGAACCTAACAGAATCTCTACATTAATATAAATTCACTAAAGCTTAATTTATTATTTTATTTGGGGGTCTTTAAGACACTGCTTTTAAATATAGAAATTTTAATTGGTACTCAATTCACCCCCCTCTTGAGTAAACCACTCCGACCAACACTTGGTATCAGAGGAAGTAAATACTTTCTAAAAGTACTCTGCTTTTGAACTGTGATTTTAGTTGTATTTTAAAGTTCTTAAAATTTCTGTTATTTCTAAATTTTTATCTCTTTAAAATTTTCTCATCATGGACAATCGACTTGAGGGTGCTGCTACTAACCGGCCACCTTTCTTCAATGGAACTAATTATGCTCAGTGGAAGCTGAAAATGAAAATCCATCTAGAAAGCATAGGTTTTGATATTTGGACTGCTATTGAATCAGAATACAAAATTCCTAGTACTGCTAGATCTACTTGGGATGAACCTACAAAGACTGCTTACAATAACAACTGTAAAGCTATGAATGCCTTGTACTGTGCTCTAGGAGATGAAGAGTTTAATAGAATTTCTGCATGTAAAACTGCTTTTGAAATTTGGGATACCTTAGCTGTTTCTCATGAAGGAACAACTAATGTTAAAGAAATGAGATTGAACACCTATACTATCAATTATGATAATTTTAAAATGAAGCCTGACGAACCGATTTCTGACATGTATCTCAGGTTCAACGAAATTGTCAATACAATGATCTCGCTGGGAAAGGATGTCTCATCGAAGGAACAAATTATGAGAATTTTGAGATGTCTACCTGATAGATGGAGAGGCACATCTGTCTCAATCAGAGAATCATGTGACATAGCTGCTCTACCTGTCAAGGAACTAATTGGCAAGATGATGATGTATTAAGAAGAGCTTAAAGTGAACAAAGAGGAAGAAAATGAACCTGCAAGAAAGTCTGTTGCTTTCAAATCCTCAGCCTCAAAGAATAAGGACAAGGAAAAACTTCAAGCTGTAGTTGAAAGTTCAAGCTATGAAGACAGTGGAAGTGATTCTGACAGTGATGCTGAGATGGCTCACATTGCTAGAAGATTTAAGAAATTTTATAGGAAAAAGAAGTTTTTCAGAAAAACAAATTATAAGGGTAAGTATGATCACCAAGGAAAATGGAAAAAGGACTGGAAGAAGAATGACAAGTCAGATGATGTTGTCTGCTATGAGTGCAAGAGAAAAGGACACATTAAAGCCGACTGTCCAAAGCTGAAGTATAAAAAGAAATATGAATATAAGGACAATAAGTTTAAGAAAGCTATGAAGGCTACTTGGAGTGCTTCAGAAGACAGCACAAGTGAAGCTGAATCTTCAGACTCTGAAAGGAATCGAGCCAACATGTGCTTTATGGCAAACACTTCTGAGGTAACTGCTGAAACTCCTGCTTCAAATTCATATTATTCTGGAGATGATTCTGAAGGTGATAACATGTCTAAATCTGAACTGTTTGAATACTGTGATATGCTGGAAGAAACATGTAATGAACTTAAGGATAAATACAAGTCATTAAAGAAACAGCATGCTCTCACCACTACAGTTAAAACCGAACTTACTATTGAAAAAGAGAAAAATGCTCAACTGTTAAAAGAAAATACAGAACTGAAACTGTCAAATGAGCAACTTAGAAAAGACTTAGAGAAGTTCACCAATGGCAAGAATACTCTAACACAGATGCTAGGAAAGCAAGTAGCACCTAAATATACTACTGGTATAGGATACCAACCTGGACAAAGGAAAATTGCTAAAACTAGATTCATTTCTAAATCTGGACAGAATGAAGGTAATTTTGGAACTTCATATGTTTCAACCAGTTATATACATAGCTATGGATCTAATAAAGTTTATCTTTCAAAGCATGTCAATTCTACAAATTATATGAGACCCATTAGACAAATATGGGTACCTAAAGTGTTATTGGCTGACCTGTCTGGACCCAAGAAAATCTGGGTACCAAAATCATCTCCCATCTAAATCTGTTTTGTAGGGAACTTGCCTAAAGAGCTCCTGTAAAGAGACATGGTACTTGGACAGTGGATGTTAAAGACATATGTTAGGAGACTTCTCTTGTTTCAAGAGTTTAATAAAAGTTGATGGAGGCTTTGTCACCTTTGGTGATAACTCAAAAGGGAAAATCATCGGCCTAGGCCAGATTGGTAACACTGATTAAATTTTGATTTCTAAAGTTTTATTTGTTGATGGCCTTAAATACAATTTATTAAGTATTTCTCAGTTATGTGATGATGGTTTTCATGTTAAATTTGAAAATGATTCTTGCAAAGTTTTTGATTCTAAGAATGTTTTGGTATTTTCTGCCATAAGAAATGAAAATGTTTATGCTGTTAATCTGAATTCTTTAGCTAAGAAGAATATTAATTGTTTGAATTCTTTTCATAAAGAATCTTGGCTATGGCACAGAATATTAGGACATTGCAACATTCACTCACTTAGAAAACTTTCTAGGAAAAACCTAGTTAGAGACCTACCTAAGTTAGAATTCCCAAATGATAGAGTGTGTAACCTCTGTCAAAATGGAAAACAACACAAAGTTTCTTTTAAATCAAAGAAATAAGTTTCAACTTCTCAACCACTTGAATTGGTTCACATGGATTTGTTTGGACCATCAAGAGTTTCTAGTTTAAATGGGAAGCACTATGTTTATGTTCTTGTAGATGACTTTTCTAGATATACTTGGGTATATTTTCTAGCTCACAAAAGTGAAGCTTGTTCTTACTTTGTTAAATACTCCAAGTCTGTAGAAAATCTTAGTGGACTCAAGATTATGACCCTGAGAAGTGATCATGGTCGTGAGTTTGAAAATCAAGATTTTGAATCTTATTGCTCACACAATGGCTATACTCATAACTTCTCTGCCCCTAGAACACCCCAACAGAATGGTGTAGTAGAAAGAAGAAACCGAACTCTTCAAGAAATTGCTATAACCATGCTCAATGAATATGACCTGCCTATTTATTTTTGGGCTGAAGCTGTAAATACAGCTTGTTATGTTATTAATAGAGTCTTGATTAGACCAGTTCTTAAGAAAACCCCTTATGAGTTGTGGAACCATAGGAAACCTAAGGTAAACTACTTCAAAGTTTTTGGCTGCAAAGTCTTTATTCTGAATACTAATGATAATCTGGATAAATTTGCATCCAAGAGTGATGAAGGAATTTTCCTAGGTTACTCTATCTCTAGTAAAGCCTATAGAGTATTCAATAAGAAAACCAAATGTGTGGAAGAATCTGTTCACGTCAAATTTGATGAAACTGATCCACATGAGCCTAAAACCTCTCTTGAAAATCTTGAAGAAGACTTATCTATTCTGGACCTTAATGATAAATCTAAAGAACCTGTTATAAAAGTATCCAGTTCTGGACTTCCTCCAGAATCTGCTTCTGTTGAACCCGAACCTATAGATGATCCTGAAATTTCTAGTCCAATCTTTACTAGATCAACGAGGATTCTAAAGAATCATCCTTTAGAAGCTGTTGTTGGTAATCTTGATAGAGGAACACAAACTAGAGCTTCTCTAAGAAACCAGGTTGAACATCAAGCCTTTCTTTCACAGCTGGAACCCAAAAATATCAATGATGCTATCAATGATGAATTCTGGGTAATAGCTATGCAGGAAGAATTAAATCAGTTTGAAAGAAACAAAGTCTGGGAATTAGTTGACAGACCCAAGGACACTTTGACAATAGGCACAAAATGGGTTTTTAGAAATAAAGTAGATGAATCTGGAAATATAGTTAGAAACAAAGCTAGACTAGTTGCACAAGGATATAGTCAAGAAGAAGGCATAGACTATGAGGAAACTTTTGCACCTGTAGCTAGACTAGAATCCATTAGGATCTTACTTGCATATGCTGCACATCTGGATTTCAAGTTATATCAAATGGATGTAAAAAGTGCATTTCTAAATGGTTTTATAATTGAAGATGTTTTTGTAGAACAACCACCTGGATTTGCTAACCCCCATTTTCCAAATCAAGTTTTTAAACTTTCTAAAGCTTTGTATGGTTTAAAACAAGCTCCAAGAGCTTGGTATGATAGACTTAGCAATTTCCTTATTTCAAAAGGTTTTACTAAAGGGATTGCTGATCCAACTCTTTTCATTAAAAGAATTTCTAAAGATGTTTTAGTTGTACAAATATATGTTGATGATATTATTTTTGGATCTTCTAAACACTCTTTATGTACCGATTTTTCAAAAAGTATGCAAAATGAATTTGAAATGAGCTTAATGGGAGAGCTTAAGTACTTTCTTGGATTTCAAGTATTTCAAAATGAAAATGGTATTATTTTGAATCAGAGTAAATATACAAAGGATCTTTTAAAACGTTTTGGTCTGAATAGTATCAAGGAAAGTGAAACTCCTATGAGTACTACCTGCAAATTGGATGCAGATGAAACTGGGAAACCAGTTGATCAAACAAATTACAGAGGTATGATTGGTAGTTTACTTTATCTTACTGCTAGTCGACCTGATATTATGTTTAGTGTGTGTATGTGTGCTAGATTTCAAGCTAACCCAAAAGAATCTCATTTGCTTGCTGTTAAAAGAATTTTTAAATATCTCAAACACACGGTTAACTTAGGTTTGTTTTACCCAAAAGGACAATCCTATGAGTTAATGAGTTATTCAGATGCTGACTTTGCTGGTTGTAAGTTAGATAGAAAAAGCACATCAGGAACATGTCATTTGCTTGGAAAATCCTTAGTTTCTTGGTGTAGTAAGAAACAGAACTCGGTTGCATTATCTACTGCTGAAGCAGAATATATAGCTGCTGGTAGTTGCTGTGCAAAAATTCTGTGGATGAAACACACTCTTTTGGACTATGGATACGTTTTTAAACATGTTTTAATCAACTGTGATAACACCAGTGTAATAAACATCTATAAGAATCCTGTATCTCACTCTTGAACCAAACACATAGATGTAAGACACCATTTCCTAAGAGATCACTATCAAAAAGGTGATATTTCTCTTGAATTTATTGGCACTGAACATCAATTGTCTGATATTTTCACTAAAACTTTAAGTTCGGATAGGCTAAGTTTCATAAGACATGAACTGGGAATGTTTAATCACAACCGGTGTGAAAATTCTCACTGATGTGAAATTCTCACCGACGTGAAAATTCTCACCGATGTGAAATTCTCACCGATGTGAAATTCTCACTGATGTGAAATTCTCACCGATGTGAAATTCTCACTGATGTGAAAATGCTCACCGATGTAAGTTTCTCACCAACGTAGAAATTCTCACCGATGTACAACTCTCACCGATTTGTTTTTCTCACCGATGATTAACTCACACTGATGCAAAGTTTAAAACTTCTGTCTGCCGCCAAGAATACGAATCGTTTTATTTTATTTTATTACTCTATTTTAATCGTTTATTTGGAATTCATAAATGATAAAACTAAGTCTAAGCCACTTCTTACCTCACCGAGCTCAAAATCTCTCACCTTCAAACCTTAGCACCCAAATCGACCAAGAACCCTAAACCCGCGATGGCAAAAACCAAGCTTCCTATCATCAGAGATGAAAGTGCAGAACCAAATGCTAAGAAGCAGAAGACACAGCATAAAGCCAGTGTTAGTGAAGTCAAAAATAGATCGGGAAGGCGACCAGTGAATCCTCACTTGCAGAATAGAGATATAGTAATCGAGAAGGAACTGTGCGTGGAATGGCTACTGCCTAGCAAATCCTTAGTGCTCGAGATTCTGGAAGACCAAAAATGGGTGGATTGTTTCTCGAATAACAATGGCCCATACTACCCGAAATTGGTAAAGCAGTTCTATGAGTTTGTAACCTTTGAGAAGTCTGAGAATGAGAATCGGGTAAGCTCTTTTGTAAATGGAAAAGAGATGTCTTTTTCTTCAGTTGAGTGGGCTGAGAGTTTAAAAGTACCACATGAAGGTGTCTCTGGGTATGTATCAAGAGCAATGCCACCTAGTAGTGACATTTTTGATTATGAGACCGCCTTACAAGAACTGACTGGTAATGGAAATCAAAGGCAAGTGGTAGCTGCTGAAATGGATGGAGAGAATAGACTGCTTTTCAAATTTGTTCAGCATGTGTTGATACCGAGGAGAGGAGATTTTGCAAATCTAAGATATCAAGATATCTATCTTCTTCATTTGCTAAGACATGGTGTAAAAGTCAATCTGTGCAGATTGTTGATGCTTCAAATGGAAGACATGATTAGACCAAAGTCAAAGACCAATGCTTTGTTCTTTGCCAAGCTGATTTCAGTGATGATAAAGGTGAAAGAAATAGCTGAGTCTCAGGATGAGACATTTGTAGTCAAGAACAATTTCTGCATCACCTCGAATGTTTGTAAGTATATGAAAATTAACTAGAACCCATGGAAGGGAGAATGGGTCAGTGATGATCAGAAAATCTATGATAGGTTTAATCCTGTGGATTATCCCTCAAGACCAAAGGATATGAGAGATCCGAGTCTAAGACCTGATGAAGAGGAACCTGCTTATAGTGATGAGACAGAAGAAGAAGAAGAAGAAGAAGAAACTCCTATGGATGTTGGAGGAGATCCAGACGTGCCCCCAAGTCCTGTTGCAGAACTGGTTTATTCTAGGAAAGGAAAAGTAGAGGAAGTTTTGCCTACTTATGAGGAATACCAGTCTGTACCTCACCAAGAAGAAGAGGAAAAGGAGAATGCATCTGAATCGCCTGCTTCTGGTAGGTTAAGTATGAGTCCCTTAATTGGAAACTCAGCTATACCTGCTGCTGAAGAAGAAAGAGATAGAGAAGAAGATGTACCTGTATCAGAAGATCTTCTAAATGCTACACCTGTAGAACTTGTGGTAGAAGATTCTGATGAAGAACGGCCAGCAGCAAAGGCTGTTGTGATACATGAGAATGCACCCATTGAGGGGGAGCATCAGTCTGTGCTTGGAACTGTTACAGTAGCTGTTGAGCTTGGAGACTGGGTAGAAGACCCAGGGTTTATAGTCTGTGGATTGGATTATCCAGATTCTGACAATGAGATGTCTGTGGATAGACCAAAGACCAATTATGATCTTGCTGTTGAGTTGTTGCCAGACGATGTAGTCAGATTTCATGATTTGAGTAAGCTGAAAGAGGACCTCAAATCCAGTTTTGTTTAAGAAGTGAAGCTAATGGAAACCTCACTTGCATCCTCAATTAATTCAATAATGACTACTTCTGTAGTTAATTTGGCCTCAGCAAGGGGATCTGCTGCAGTTGTCTCAAGTGATTTTGTTTCCAAATCAGATCTTGAATCCATGAAGAATGAGATAAAAGAATCTTTCAGTGCTTCAGTTGCTGAGATGAAGGAAAGCTTTTATGAAGAAATGAAAGTTCTAGAGAGATCCTCCGAACTATCTCTGGCCTGTAATTTATCTTCCTTTATGTCTGAGATTTTGGAAGAAGTGAAAGAATGCCAGACTCAGTCTTCAAGAATCGAAGCTGATCTAGAAGCTCTCAAGACATCAGTTGTTGCTTTGGATTCCTATATGAGCTCCAAGTCTCAAGATGACAAGGACCTAGACTATGTGAAGAGTGTAGTCAGCCAGTTTGTCTCAGTGTTTGAAAGTTTCAAAACCTCAGTGAAAGATCATGTTCAATTACAAGACTCTCAAGTTCAAAGCCTAATCAGTGGTTTGTCAAAGAGTTTTAAAGAAACTGTTTCCTTCTCTCTTGGCCCTCTCACATCCAAACCATCAGTTGATATGAACTCAGTTCGAGCAATATTGAAGGAGGAGATTGGTTCTATTTCAACCAGTGGCTCTGGGGACTCATCAGAGTTAAGCCGAGTGGTGCTCTCTACAAGGGATTCTGCCAGAGAAATCATGAAGATAGTTCAAGATTTTATGAGAGAAGCCTCTGCCTCTCAAGAAGCCATAAAAATCAAAGTGGACTACTACTTCTCCAAAATTTTCACCAAGCATCAACTCGAACACCACTTCAAGCTAATGTTGGAACACATGAAGCTCCCTCCAGTCACCCAAGCTTTCAAAGAACAAGTGAGCAAGCTGAGAGAACTGACTCCTGCCTTAGAGAAATTCATGGAGAACAAAGATGATTTCATCTCTGCTATGGAAAGAGGAGGAGGAATTATTATGGATTTTAGAAATCTGCTGCTGCCCTTCTTGCATGTTGATGCTAGGACAGTCATCATCCCTCCTGCTTTGCCTGCTTCTGCCTCAGCTGCTTCCTCAGTCCAGCTGACTCTTGTTCAAGCCATTCAAAGCCTCAAACCAATGATTACCCAAAAATCTTCAACCTACAAGCCTGACTCTGTGTCAGTGGCCCTGCCTCCTTTGATCTTTTCTGGCATTCCCAAACCTTCACCTGAATCCTCACCACCCGAGCATCCTTCTGATCCCAAAGGAAAATCTCACATTGCAGATGCGGATTGAACCAGTGACCAAGCTTTTTTGATAGGAATTCCTTTGTAATCTGTTTTTGTTGTACTTTTTGACTACTATAATACAGACCACTTTTTACTTCTCTTTGTTTTATTTCTCTCCTATATATATATATATATATATATCTATGATTTCCCACTTTTTGATTATCACAAAGGGGGAGAACAATAAGAGAGGGGGAGAAACTTTTTTATGAGAGAATAAGGAGGAGAACAAAATGAGAAATATTTTCAATGGAGAAAAATAAGGCATAAGGGGAAACACATTATCCTTTGTTTTGTTTCCATTTTTATCTCTGATAACTTATGTCTATATAGTACCTTATTATTTTTATCTCTGATAACTTATGTCTATATCATTCTATTTCTATTATCTATGATGCTGTTTTCTCTGAGAAAATTGAATTCAATACTATACTCTTTACTATTATATTTTCACTATGTTAAATGCCAATATCATAAATTGTGATTATCAAAAAGGGGGAGATTGTTGACCTCACCTGTTTTGATAATCTCAATCATGTATTTATTTGTGTTGAAAATCCCAATTATGTCTTCATTCTCTATGATATTGTTATGTATTGTTGATCTATACTTTAATTCTTTTAAATCTATGATCAAACCAATAACACCTTTTTAAAATAAGTCTTTGGAATATGTTAATCATAATTTATCCATGTTCATACAAGTTATAAATTGATTCTAACACAATCGGATGTGTTCTGCATAAAACAGATAAGTAATCTGCCTATAGCTACTGATAAAGAGCTACCGGTAACCAGTCTACCGATAGACTTAGTCTACCGACAGACAGCTACCGATAGACTTAACACAGAGTTACCGATGTACTTATAAATACAGCTACCGATACAAACGTAGAGCTACTGGTGTAAGTATAAATAGCTACCGATGGAATAAGAGTCACCGATGGATGAAGCTACCGATAGACTCACAGCCACCGACGCATGGAGCTACCGATGCATGTACCTACCGACGCATGGAGCTACCGATGCATGTACCTACCAACGCATGGAGCTACCGATGCATGTACCAACCGACGCATAGAGCCACCGATAGAGTCAAAGCAACTAATGACATTGAGCTACCGATGTTCAAGCTACCGATGTTCAAGCTACCGATGTTCAAGCTACCGATGCCTGATTACCTACCGATCACTCAACTCACGATTTGAATTTCTTTATTTCCTATATTTAATCTATCTAACGGTCATATCATACATTTTAATGATTTATCAAATATCTGATAAAGGTTGTCGGATGTCAGGAACCCGTACCTCGTACCTGCTGAAAAGAAATCTTTTCTGTCCCCTGATGGGAGATAAATACGAGAAGACTACATACCAGAACAAGACGCGAACGTGTGAAGAAAACAAACAACAAGAAGCGAACCAGAAAAGTTCGGTGCATCCAATATACCAAAAACGACACAAGCACAAGAGGAACACAGAGAAGCTCATAGACAATCAAGCATACTCGAGAAGTGTTCTGTGCATACAAGAAGAACTTCATCGACTACATTCTCACCACCTGTGAACCTGGAGCATACGACACTCTATTTCTCAACAGAAACAAGAAGAGGACTCAGACTCACTTCTAATCAATTTCAAAGGAGTCCAGAGCTATACTGAAATCACCAGAACAATCTCTAAACTCTACATCTCTTGTTCTGTGATTTATTACCATTCATTTCGAGCAGTGTGTGTTATCTGCTATATCTAACACATACACTGTCTCCTGTACTCAAACTGAAGGATCTGTAAATCCTTACAAACTCTTTCATTCTTTCTTTCCCACGAATAACTGTGGTAGAGGTCGTGTGTGACCTGGACAGCTGGTTGCTGATGTACTGTTTCCCACGAAGAACAGTGGTAGAGGTCTTGGACCTGGACAGTTGTAAACTGTTGAACCCCGATCCAGGGTGTGGATCATTTTTATATAAACTTTTGAGAGGACTAAGTCTCGGCTTGAGACTGAACCTCTTGGTTACATTGTTGTGCCATCTATTTCAAAGTTTTAATCCGCTACTAATTACTTTAAAACCAATACTGTTTTTAAAGTTACTTTGATAATTAAATTAGCAAGTGTTTATGTTAAGTGTAGATTAGTAAGTTAGTTTCAAAAGATAATCACACACTCCTGTGTTGATTAACAGGGAATTAATCAATCCCTTGAGAACCTAACAGAATCTCTACATTAATATAAATTCACTACAGTTTAATTTATTATTTTATTTGGGGGTCTTTAAGACACTGCTTTTAAATATAGAAATTTTAATTGGTACTCAATTCACCCCCCTCTTGAGTAAACCACTCCGACCAACATTTGGGATAATAAATTTTTAAATACCACATGTATCATATTATTGGGTAGGTAGAAAAGTTTTTATTACATTTTAAAAAAGTAAAATGTAATTTTCCTACCTTTAGAAATTTCCTCGTATTATTTTGGTACAACTAAAATGTTATTTTTAATTAATTTAAAATAAAAAGGGTTGTCTTTTTGATATATAAAACCAATCTTTTGACATCATAAAAATATACCTTCTTTTGAAATATTAATTCCTATTGGAGATTAATTTGATGAATTATTATTGGGTGATTTCAAAATAATTCGGGCCACTATATTATTGACTTTACTAAAAAAATTTATCCAAACATGATGCACATATTAGTTGTATTGTGTATTTGAGTCCAAATGCTCGCTGAGATATTTCAAAATTTAGGCCATTTTCAAAAAAATCATTATCGATCCATTACATCATACCCACCTACAATGGAGTAATAAAAAAAAGTATAATAACTAGTTTAAAAAGAGATTAATATTAAATAATTTAATAAAAAAGGATGTGAAATTTGTTATTATATTTTGAATTTTCAATAAAATATTCGTTTAATACAATTTTATATGTGTGGAAATTAATGGAAAATCGCAATAGTATTACATCCCCATACCTAAATATTTACACTCTTTTTAAATGTCAAATTTCCAAATATTATGCATATAGATATTACCAGCATCATGATGATTTAATATTATATATAAATTTAATTTTTCATAGTAATGTGATCAATGAAAAAACCACACCAATTAGTTATTCTTAGTAATCATTGACAATGATGTCTCAAAAATTATATGACAACAATACTCAATGATATATATGATAATATTCTATTAAAGGATCCAAAATGTTAATTATGTCACTAACTCTTTATGTGTATGTGTTATAACCATTTCATGTTATTCATTCTAGACTGTATCTGTTAAATATATGTTATTTTAAAACAATTCTTCTTTCCTGCTTCATTCCCCCGAACAAGCATGATATCCATTACAACAAAATTTCTAGACAGACTCACATAAAAATTCAAACATTTCAAACCATAACATTCCAAACATTACATCTAAAAATTGTGTGTGTTTCATCACTATAAAAATTATTTATTTTTATAGAATTTTATTATTTTTTTGGTTTTAATGAGCATGTACAGCTACTAGATAACTAGTATACAGGCTTTGGGGAATTAGTTATAATAATTAAAATGTATTGGATAAGGGATAAAAAAATAGAGAAAACATTTTATGAATCTAATAAATATTAAATTAACTAATATTTACCACATATAAAAAAAAGAAACCTTAAAATATCATAGTTGAATCCAATGTGTTGTGGATATATTAAGTAACATTGTTATCTTATAAACTACTCACACATAGGTTATCCATAATATCAACATTTTTCATAAAGATATAACCATTAATATCGTTGAAAAACAACCAATATTCTCTAAATATATATTTAGATTTATAAATTCATCAAAAAACACACATTCCATCAATGAATGTTGTTTTAGTTAAATGTTAAAACAACATGAAATAGGGAAATTCATCATGCATTCTATCTAACATAATTGATTAATTTTTAATATAAAATTATTATTCCTTCACAAAACCTAGGGAATGTGAAAATAACATACAATAATAAAAAGGAAAAAAATAGAGATAATGGAAATCTAAATGATCGTAGTTATGGGGTGAAATGTAAACAAAACTATGCAGTAAGATAAAAGGGGGGAAAGTAAGAAAGTTGATACCAATAAAAAAACATAGGAATGCATCCCCCCGACACACACAAATAGAGTGCGTCGTTTCTTTACTATATGAAATGATAATGTGGTAATGGAGGATAAAAAATGGTAGGTGTTACTGGTAGAGGAGTTCCTACATTGGGGACTTAGGAATGGTTTCATGAATGTTCATAAGTCTCTACCAATTAAGGGTAAATGATTTATTTGGTTTTTAAATTTTAACATGAAAAGAAAAAATTGAAAATCATTATTAACCATGTAATGATGAAAACAATAGGAAATAAGTGTACCTAGGTGAAAGATCAACCTTTCTCTGTATAGAAGGACTTTCTACCCAATGTGGGATTACTGAGGAATGATGATGTGGTTATGGGATGCCTTGGTTGCCTCATTATATATATATATGATATTTCCCATTTGGGTCCATTTGAATTTTCTATTGCTCCCAAAATAAAAAAAGCATATACTCACTTGTATTTGTGTGGTTTATATTACATTGTTTAATAGACTAATAAACATGGTTCTCTGCCTCCAAAGGGTGGTGACAAGCTATCCAAAAATAATATGATATGGTGAAATTATATTCTATGTGAAAAATATATACAAGATACCCAATTTGTATCACTAAAGAATATTCTACATACTTTCTAATATGATTGTAACATTTTATAATGTTTTAATAACGTCCATATTTAAAAATTTATCATTTATATTAGTTTGGTGTGGATATTAAATTGATAATTCATGTACAACCCCATACATAAAAAAGTTTTATTCATGTTATAATTAAAAAAATTAAACCATAATACAAATGATGAAGTTTTGAAAACTAAACCTACAAAAAAAATTGATCTCTCACAAAATCTACAACCACCCATGAGTCATCGGTCCATGTATATTTTTATTACACCAATTTATAGGCATAATTAAAGGAAAATTAGATTTATACTATACAAAAATTAATTTTGAATATCCATCATTTAGTCAACTCCCCATGCATCGAATATATCCAACAATAACATGGGTTATTATGGAATTTCACTCCATGTGGAGATATTCCATGGGAAGTGTTTTCATATGCATGGCATAAAAAATTGATGGAAATATCTTTATAATGATTCCTCTTAATTTATTTATTTTAGGACCATTAGATCTATACATTTAAATCTAATGTGCCCCCCCAAATTCCATAGTGTGATATTAACTCAACAAATAACCAAACACATGGGTTGAGACACATTGTATAATAATGTTGTCACTATAAATTCCGCATAACAATTTTTCATTTTAAACGTATCATCATGACTCAAAGTTATGCATTTGGGATGATGAAGTACTAATGTAATTTGGGACCATAAATGTTGACATAAAATTGACAAACTTTATATTCCAACAAGTAATCTTTACTAAATCAAATTGTTCCTCATCGTGAACACATTCTCTGATAGTGATGGATGAGATAACACAGTGATCTAGTGATACGGAAATCCTACAAATGTGGCAAGATAAAAGATTTTACACTCCTCTCTTTACTCTAAGCTATAGGTGAATTATCTTAAAGAAGATCATCCACTATATAAGGTGGAGCATAGATTGTGGATTATTAACTGAAATACAATGGACATTGTGATCAGAAAATATAATCAATTTTGTAGAAAGAATATATTACAAAAAATTTCCAAGGAAAACATAATAGAAATAAGTTTTTATCTATAGTCTTGTATTTTTTCCCGAGTTAGGATCGATGGTTCATGAGGCTTACCCAATGGAAAAATAATCCCAATCAATACTTTCTGATAGAACATTTACATCAACAATAGTTTTATGCATAACAAATACATTATAAGGGGAGATCCCATCTTTGTTAGTGCATCATGTGCAGTTATATGATACTCCTTTTTAGTGATTTAAATGCATTATAAAAAATTTTATCCAAAAAATTAGTATATTGTATTATCATTTATGGTAATGGAAGTGATGTAATATTAAATTATTTAATGAGTTAGTTGTAAAAACAAATATCCTTCAAAAAATATCTCATCTCATAAAAAACATTTTATATGGATGGGAGGGACTTTTTTAAATTTTTGATTTATCTACTTGAATTCCCATACTCAAAACAACATTTAAAGAACCTTACCCTAGTATACGACGAAATAGAATGTATCATAATTTATTGTGATATTTGTTTTCAGTTAAATATTGTTGGAATGAATCTATATGGTACAAAAAATCAATACAGGAAGAGACAAAAACTGTTAAATCATCCATAAAAATCAACATTTATTTTTCTAGGTAATCAAAATTTATAGTCAATATAAAATGAAAAAAATTAGCAAAAGTACTATCGAGACCAAATGGAATAATTTTTTGTAAAAAAATGTGCCAAATGGATATGTAAATGTTGTTTTTATTAATCCTTATGGGATACATGGATTTTAAAATAACTCAAATATCTATCAGGAAAACAATAATGGGAATTTGCATTCATTCATTGAAGCATTTAGTCAATGAAATCTAGAAGAAAGTGGCCTTTTAGTGTGGTTTGTTTAAGCTAATGATAGTAAATAAATATTCAACTTGTGTTTTTCAGAACAATTAGAAGTAATTCATTATACTCGTTTGAATCTATTGTTATTATGGTTTTCATAGGTAAAATATATAGATGGTCAAACCATTTACTATCATATATTGGATAAATGATCCCAATAACCAATAATTTACTGAATTCCAATTTTTCCACTTCATTGTTGTCGTCATTTAACTATAATTGATATTCAGTTATGGCATTATAAACATCATCTAAAAGTATATGGTACATGATAATATATGGGTTAACTCAGATAAAATATACCAAGATCCATTTTATAATATTTTTATACTCTCTCAAATGGTTTTGTTGTTTTATTTAAGGATCTGGAGGTTGGTTTTTGTAAATAATAGTTATAAATTGGTCAATAACTTCATTATATGTATATATTAAATTACGTTGATGTGGTTTTAATTCAAATTCAATGTACTTTTTAAAGTATGGAAGCGATTCAAGACGATTTTGGTTTGTGATACTCTATATATTCTCATATTTATTCTATATAGAAAATTATTCAATGTAAATGATATTTTTAAATCCAATGATGGTCATAGATACCATATGATAAAGGTCTTCTAAAATTAAAATATAAAATTTATACTTTTCCAAATCTGCATAGTACTCAAATGATGATTATTATTATAAATCAACAAAGATCAATGAATTGAAAATTGTATTATAGTATGGCTTTAGGAGAGAATTTTTGTTTTTTTTTCATCAAAGATCACTTCCATCGAATAGACATAACGATTAGAGATCAACTAAATATGGTGTTTCAAAGAATCATGCATATTGAAACATAGATTTTCTCACCCAAACACCATATAAAACATACCATTATGAATGTTGATGTATTTTATTTTTTATTTTAATGAATTGAATTCCATGAATAAGAAGAGCACATATTTTGGGTCTAGTTATCTTCTATCTCAAGAACATATAATTTACAGGAATATGATATCCATTACACAAATTTTGACGTCCATGATCACTCCCATTGATTTTGTTATTGTCAACATTGAATGTTACTTGATGATTATCGTTGGTTGAAGATCTCTAAACTATATAAAAAATATATACAGAATGTGGCACCAACATAATCGAAAAACTGAAATCAACATTTCATTAGAAAAAATCCCCCCTTCTGGTACAATGTATCAAAAAAATATATGGATCATTTCAATTGGTTGGAATATATAGTTTCATCATGTCCAATAAATTCAATCTATTTTTAAATATCTTATTTTATTTATGTCGCCTTCTATGTGAGTAATGTTATTTATGAAATTGGGCATATCAACGTATATTTTTTTCTACATACAAGAGATGAATGCTAAATTAAACCTTTTTAAATGTACCCATGATCTATTTATCATTTTTAGTATTTATTTTTTTAATTTAGAGTGTCTTCAAAGACACAGTAGAGGAATGGATTGTTTAGGGAAATAATCATTGATAATTTTTTTATCATAGTTTGTTTTGCATTAAATGAATCTTTAAATGCTATAGTAATAGAGTTTCTAGGATGATGAAATAATTGATATATTTAGTCATCATAAATGGAAATATATTTACCAATATAAAGTGAAATAACAAATACATTACCTTCTATCTTATGACTGGAAATTGGTTGGGATTGTAGTCTACCATTCCCTCGATATTAGATTTATCACATCTTGTTGGTGAGTTGTACTAATTGTTTTTTTGGACATATATGCATGATTTGTTTTTTTTTTAACTAGAGGTTATGTAAATACCTTTGTTTCAAAATTTTGTAAGACATGTATATGGTTTTATAGGAGTATGATAGAAGTCCTTTGTAGTAGTTGTGGATTTTTCCGTGGTTTTGGGGTGGAATACCCAAACCATTGAGGTTTTAAGACTATTTAGTTTTTTTATAATACCCATATATCTATAGATTTTGTTATCCTTCCATACATAGATGGATTTATTGTATGGTTCTTTCTAGACTGGTTGGTTATATGTGTGATAAGGGAAGATTTCCTCCCAACATTATAACATTTTTTTTCTATTTAGGACATTGTTCAGAATTGATTGTGTTGACGGAATCGATAACGAAATTAATTGATGGGTTGGATGATATTTCCTTTTCCAAACATATATATTTTTTGAGTAGAGTACATACATCTCTAAATTTTAAGTCCGCCTAAATGTCAAATTCGGAACAGTGTAACTCATGGAAACCTCGAATTTGTACATGAGACATTGATCAAAATTAAGAAATGTTTTATTACATGTTTACAATGAGGGTCCTCATAGATATTTTGGACTTTTACACTAGGTAACCACGACTATCAGCATCAATCATATAATGATTTACTAGAATTTACAAAACATAATATTATTTTATTAAAAGTATGTCGATTATTTGATGGTGGGGACGACTTCAACATGACAATTTAAATCATTACCAATATTCAAGAAGTTTTTTTGCTTTGGGATTTTATTATTCCAAAAATATCCTAACTTATTATTTAATTTTGATCGGTAGGGTTATAGGTTTCACAAAAAATTCATTTCATGTCTCCCCATACACTATCTAGGTAGTTAATATAATATAAATTTCCATTTGAAATTTTAAATACCTATAACTAAAATTACCTAATATTAACAAATACATTATCTACATTTGATTCTTTTAGTAGTGAAAAACTATTACAGAATTTAGTTAAGTACTTTTTTTTTCTCTAGTTATTTTGTGAAATTTTTGTAATATGTGAATGATTTTGGATTTATGATGAAAATTAGGCACTCTTCCTTCTATTTGAATGTATGTGTGTTTGATATTTAAATTACATAATTTTTTTAATCTAAATCAATTTTTATCCTTATTATAATTTTTTAGTCATTAACTTTGTATCATAATTTTTCGAAGGGTTGAGAAGAGCACCGATGTTTTGGGAATCCTCATTAAAAGGATTGTTTATTGTTTCTTGGTGTTTATGACACAAGATCATATTGGGTTTATGTTTGAATGGAATTATTTCCAATGATTAAGATAAAATCATGGACAAGTCATAAGAAATTAATATTCTAGAAAACTACTTTTAAAAATTTGATTCATGGAAAAGATCACACATATATTTATAAAACAAACATCATTTGTTTAAAAAGCACACCAAAACCAATAGACATCTCGAAAATAGTGAAAACAATTGACCTCATTTTCATGACCCATAAATATTATTGATTATTTAATGTTTATTAAAATAATATCCCAGAACCTATATTATCATTCAAGGAAAATTTGAAGTTTAAAGTTCAAACTGTTCAATAGAAAACTCAAAAATAGAGGTACAGTTTTGAATACATTTTTAAAAATAAAATGGTTTAATTAAATATCATAATTAATGATAAATAAAGGTTTCATTTTTAGAATTATATGATAAGAATGTCATTTCATATTCACTATTCCTCTAATATTATTCATTGGTCTAAAAATTAAAAATGGTTTAATGGAATCCTTTGGTTTAGGTTAATCAATATATTCTTTCCCATGATGCCCTTTTAAATGTGGCATAAAGAACCAAACATTGAAAAAATAATTGTGTTGTAAAGTCTTCGAACTAAAGAATGGAATAAGTGATTGGAAATAAAACTATAGAATCATTTATGTTTTAGATTAAATTGATTAATTTTTTTTTAATCAGAACAACCCAAGATTCCAACTTGAAATCTTATCCCAATTAGTGTTGAGATAAATAATATTTTATTTGAAAAAACAAAAAAATCTAAAATAACAGTCATGTTAAGATAAATCACTAAATAAATGTTTCAAACAATAATTAAAAAAACTATTACAATAACATGTTCCATAAGTACCTCTCTTAGCGTGTTTAGTTGCCTCAAATTGATAATCAAACAATTATCTATCCATTTAGAGGAGGAGGAGGCTCATGTAAAATTTATACATAATTATTTATAACCATATAAGGATAGGTGGATGTAGAACTTCTAGTATGGGGATAAGACTCATTTGTGTCTCTAAAATGATACATATTATCACAATGTCTGATATTACAAATTATGCAACCAAGGATCCAATTTATATGAAATGTGGAAGGTGGTTTTGGGATACTAGATTTTAAAATACAAATCTTCAAATGTTTTTTGGTAGTTATACAAAAATATATCACATTGAGAAAAATAAAATGAAATTTTCCAACATTTTGAATATATCTCTATCAAACTTGGCGACTATTTAATTTTTAAAATGGGAGATATTTCCAAAAAATAGATAAATAATTTTTTCTTCGATCATATTTAGTTTCTTAGATATATTATTTTGATTGATACATATAATGGATATATTAGTATTACGTGTCCATATAATATTTTTATTCTACAGAAATTTGGATCAAAATACAAAATTTAAGTTTAATTGGATTGATGGAATATCTAAAGTGTGTATTTAATTCAAACTGTGTTCTTGTGATGTTACATAGTTTAGTTTATTTTCTTCTACCCCAACCTAGATAGTCCAAACAACCTCCACCTAAAATTTTTGTCATAAAAATTTGAACTAAATCATCTAGAAGTGATAAAAAATAAATAATTCAATCAAAAATTAAAATAATCGTTTTATTAAATTTTTAATTTTCAATGAAAATAGTTCAAAATAGTTATATAAGGGTGGAGATGAATAGTTAATCACAACTTGATCAGTGGAATAGAATATATCTACTTATATTATCAATGTATTGGATGAATGTTGAGAATTAAAATATATTGAAAAATCTTGTTTTCTATAATTATATGATTGTAAATCATGTGATTTCAAAATATTCTTATACATTTAATTTTTTTATTAAAAAATAATTAAAAATTATAAATCCAAAACATATTATAGATAATTATAAAAAAATCATATTTGATCCGAAGGACAAGAAGATTCTAGAATGAATGATTTCTGTAACATTAAAATTCGATGAAATTAATTTATCACGTTTCCATGAATAATATAGATATTTTTGAGTCAAATATTGAATTTTTATTTACAAATTACACATTTATAAGTAAATATGATTAAAAAGAAGAAAAAAAGAAGTAAATATTTGTTTTGAGTGTCATTATTCCATGATATATGTTCTAAATCTGTTATATGGTATACTATAGTGATATATTTTTGAAGAGTTCAATTGAGGTTAATACAGTTGGTTTTATATGGAATATGAATTCAATCATGTATAATATATATATATATATATGGATGTATTTTACAAAATGATGAAAATTTAATACATATATTATTGTAATACACAATTAGTATAAAAACCTATGTGTGTGAACAAGTGGGAAGCTACAGTGGTTATATTAGGGAATTTTTTTGGGAAATAACAAATGATTAAACTTCACATTCTGTTTTTGGTAATTTAAAATGGGGAAATATAATGAAAGAAGTACTCATACATTTGATAATTTTTGAACCTGAGGAGTGTGTATATGTATATTTTATGCATCATTATATCAAAATAAAAGGATATAACTAGTAATAATGTTTTTATTTTATAACTAAGAGAACCATGAATCAGTATTCCTCTTAGAGAATTAGAAGAAGAGATTGTTTCATTTTGTAGAAGAGAATAATTATCTAAATCACTACTAAGGATATATTTTCTAGGCATCTATGAATATGAATAATAATAATAATAATAATAATAATAATAAAACTGTGTCAAGATTTTACAACATGTTGCGCCTAAAATTTAAAGATGAATGATTTAGTTGATTTTCAAGAAATATATTCCATAATGAACTCTAAGATGTGGATTGTTTTAGAGTAATAGTTTATTATTACTATTTAAATACATTATATTAGTTAAATTTATTATATGGCGAAGAAGAATATCTAATATTATTGGTATAGTATCACCTAATGCTCTGTTAAGATAAACTTTAGATGTAGGAATGAAGAGGAAAGTCGATGGGAAATATAGTCTATGAAAATTAGTATAAAGACCCCTTTTCTTGTATTATATAGTGGAGGGTTTTAACCTATATAATATTGTGATTCTAGACATATAATATGGTGTAAAAGGTTTCAGGATGATGCATTGACACTAATTATAATTCGGGTATTGATTAAATTTGATAATTTATTACACAATGGTATTTAAAGTGGTGAGGTGTAGGTTTCCCACACTAGGGATGAACAATTTAAAAATACCACATTATTATCTCTTTTTTACTTTTTTTCATTATATGTGGCTGTGAAATGTTGGGTACAACATAAAATATTTGATTATATCAAAATATATATAAGGGGGGAAATAAAAAATGGAATAAGTCTAAGAAAATATTTTCAATTTAGTATAATTTATTCAAAACATAGTGGAACCCCACCGCATCTTAATAGTACTGAAACATTCCATCAGGACATTAAACATATTAGAACTCGGAAATAATTATAGACATGAATTCATCATAAACCATATACTAACAGTAAATATAAAATATTCAGATATCATAGAAGTATTAAACCTATACATTTTGGGAAAAAAATTATTATATTTTTTAAATTATATTTTAATGGATTATGTTTATATTTGTATAATTAGTCATGCAGTTCTTTATTTTATTTATCAAAAATATTCTAAATTATATTTTTAATGAATTGTTTATAATGTATTAGTAATGTGTTTCTATATTAAACCATTTAAAATTGTCTATGTTTGGAATCTACCACACATTAAAAGATGTGATTGCATGAAGTGGTCATGGAAATCATGTAAAATTATTATAGGCATTGAAGATACAAGATAAAAATGTTAAATGAACACATAATCATTAAATGGTTTTTGAATAAATTTTTTTATGATTCAGAGTGAACACTTGATTATGTGGATTGACCACCAGAATACTTGATGTTTCCATAATATTGATTTAAACCAACCATTTTCGTTAGATGAAATATTTAAAATTTTTTATAAAACTATGATATATATTCACATGATCGCATAATAATACATTAAGAACCCTCAAGTTGAACAATAAAGTGACCACATATTTAACATTCATGAGATCATGAATTGAATTTTTTAGTTAACCACACGAAGAAAATTATGTGACATAGCATTGAAAGATGAATCTATAACAAGACAAAATAAAATCAACCACATGACCAAATTATGCAAAATATATATTACATATGGGTAGACCTACCACAATTAACACTATATTGACCATGGTTGACAAAGATTGTATGGTTAAAGGTCATGTTTTCAACCACTAGATTTCTATTTAAATTAATATTTTTTATATGTTAATATCTTTTTGTCTGAGAATGATCGTTCATATCTCCATACAACTAGGTTAAAGTTATTTAAATATATTTATTCCCCCCTTGCAATGAAATGTTTATGGTACCTATAAATTAGTCTAAAATTTCCACTCATTTATGATACTTATTTTCCAGGATGAAATTTTCAAAAAATATGAAGTAGTTCAAACAAACTACAAAATTAATTTTGGAGACTACATGATAAGTAGACAATGAAGATAACCTTAATGATCAATATAAATTATGTGATAGATATAGTTATATTGAATATCACATGATGTCCTCAATTTCTTTTTTTCATTACATATATAATATTTCTTTTATTATATATATATTTGTCCACAACTTATTATGTTCTATATTAATGATCACATTGATACCCCTTCCACTTATCTCATCACATTTTGCATCCAATGTATAATTGGGTAAGATGATTTGTATATAATCGGCCACCTTTTAATTATTTTTTTAAAATACCAATCTATGATTTTGATATGTTTTTTAGGGTTTAATATACATTATAGGTTGTTTAATACTGTCAATTAATGTAAACTAACCATTATATGGGAGCCCACTACTTGTTTAATTTGAATGTATGAGTTATTTTAGATTAAACACTTATTGTTAATATCACATTAAAATAATTTTATAAAAATTTATTTCTATTGAGTAGTTTTAAAATAGAGTTTATAAAAAATAATATTTTACACATAAATTTCAAATATATGAATGTATTATTTATAATAAAAGCATTTATTTTTATATTAAAATAAATTTATTATTTTAACAATGATTTGATTATGCCTTTGAGTAATTATTTTAAAGCATCAAATTATAAAAACCTACATCATGATTAATATTGGATAATATATAGAATATTGGGGCTTAAATTAATAATATTAGAAAAAATAAATTTTAATATTAGAAGATCATTTAACCCCCTGCAAAATCCCCTCAATCAAAAATTTGGTCTCAAATAATATTTTTAATCTATTATTTTTACGATCTATGGTTTTACTGTATTTATATTACTTCTAAAATTGATCAATTATAGATTGAAATTAATAATACAACTAATTAATTTGTAAATATAATTATGGACGAAAAACATGAAATATATTCTACAAATATAACTGAATTTTTTAATAGAATAAATCATTCCCAATTGAGAATTAAGATGAAAATATATATAGGATATATTGGATTTCAAATTTCATGAGTAATAGTGGAGGAATATGAAAAACCATATACTTCTATAAATGAATGTGACTTTCAAACTAAAAACTCTTACTATAATAATTTGAAATATATGAATTATTAATTTATTGATTAATGGTATAATGAATTTAATAAAATATCTTATTAAGATGCTAATTTTCAAATATAGAATAATTTTTCAATTTACCATGATAGAACCTCCAATGTTAAAAAATGATATTAAATATATATTCTAAGAATTATGAATCTTTAAAAAAAATTGGATGAGGAAATATCAATGAATTATTATGTATTTAATGATATTATTGACACTATGAAAGAACTTGGACAATCGATGGAGGATAAAAAATAAATTTTAAGATTAGTGATATTATAGGATAATAAATGGAGATATACCCATATTTCGATTATATAATCTTATGATATCATAAATCTGATAGTCAAATAACTTATTTGAATGCTTAATATGCATAAATAGGAATTAAAACATAACGATTGAAATTTTGAAACTTATAAAACATTATACCATAGAAGATATCTAAGTCTAAATCCAAATAAGTAATCAAGGATATTTCAAGTGGTGTTGAATCTCAATTTCAATGTGATTAGGATAAGTCTTATATATACAGATGAATAAAAAAAATCATTAATAAGATGAAGTTATTCAAAACGTATAATAGAAATTTAAATTATGAAAAAAAATTATAACAAATTATGAAATATAAATGGCTCCTCCTGTGAAAAAACAAGTTATTATTGGTCTAGGACTGGAAATATTAGTGATTAATAGTTTAAGAAGATGAATAAAAAGAATTATGTTGGTATATAGTATAAAAAATGGATTAAATGAAGCAATGTAAGAGTAAATTATAGGATACCTCTATAATTGCCAATTTAGAATGGAATGATGCAAGTGTGAAAGACGTTTTTCCCTATGGATAGTTCATCAAGGTACAAAATAATTCTTTTACATATAATTTTTAAATGGTGAGATTTGAGATGATTCATAGATAAATAATAATAAAAATTTTAAATACATATATATTTTAGAATACACGATTAATGATTTTATAGATAAATATAATAATTTTAAAAATGTTAATTCTTTATCTACCAATATTAGAATGACTTCGCTGTTGAAAAGTAATATAATTAAAACCTATTTAAAAAAATGTTGATTTTAAATTGGATAATCAGAAAGTAACAAAATATTTCATATAATTTAATAATTGTACCAATAGATTTAACATGATTTTGGTATGTAAGATATCAACCAATATCAAAAATGGAATTTTACAGACATATATAAAATAAATGATAACATAATATAACTATTATAATCCATGATTAATGAATAAGTCCTTATTCAATAAAACTACAAGGTAAAATGTCTATGAAAATAATTTTCATTACTTAATATAAATAAGGTTTTTTATAAATATATTAATTATTTTGTAAACATGTTCTTATAATAATATGGATTTTGAATAATTTAATTGATAATATTTTTTACCTACGAAATTATATGTTCCAAAATCATTTCATATTTTATTTTTAATATGTAAATTGATAAAAGACTTCAACCAAAAGTCTATGTTATATTTAGAGTGCATATTCAACACAATTTATAATGTCCTAAAATTCCATATATATTTTTAATTCAATGGAATTATTTTGAGACTGCTAAATCTAACGGTGCACAATTTTGAGGCACAGAGCACCAGAAATGATCCATTGAAGTCTTGTTATGTTTTAATTAGAGTGTGTAATAAGTTTTCCTAAAAAAGTAGAATAACTCTTAAAAGACAACATGGATTAGAAATATTAGGGAACTGTTTCATTCAGGATGGCAGTTTTACCCTAGGCGCAACTTATTTTTAGTCGGCACGGGCATCCTGTGAGAAAACCCAAAAATGGAATAATCATAATTAAAATAAATAAATATTAATTTTTTTAAATGCTTATAACTCACAAATGGTAACTCGAATAAAAAATCTGAGACCATCACTAAACTCATGAGATTATAGTCTCTTTAGGAAAATATTAACTCAGGTCGGCGCGTGCCACTAGTGAATGTTAGTTTTTGGCCATAAATAAAATAATTAAGAGATAATTATTTTATTGTAAAATACATATCTTTTAAACGGTAAATAATATTGTAAATTCGATAGTACCATTGGGTTCGTTGGATAATTTTCCACTTCATAAAAACCTAACCTCGACCGACGCAGGTCGAGGGTGACTGTAAATAATTTTCTGAAATTTATTTTCCGGTATGTTCAGTAAACATACAAGCAGCATTTTGTAAATTTTGAACTGTTGCTCAAAATTGAAATATGAGGACACTGTTGAACACATAATGCAAATATTCTCTTAAGGTGACATTCACTTTGACCATAATAGGTCTAGAAAATAAGTTATTTTTTGGAACTTTTAATAGAATAAATAAAATAACTTTATTAATTTATTTTTATTCTATTCCTCTAATAGAAGAGTGGTAAGGTGGGATCGATGATGTGTCAAGACAATAAATTTCTTGAACATATAATTCTAATAAACTGCACCATTGGTGAATTAAGAAGGTTCCTAATTAATGGGCCTCCATTAATCCCACGAGTGGTGAACACCTTTCCCCTTTCCTATTTATATGGAGCATGGGGAGTGGTGTCGACACTGCTTCACCAAGCAACAAAGTGCTAACAAAGTGCAGCAATGCCAAACCCTTGGAGGACGGATCCAGTACCAGCAGGAGGTGACGAGCGACACCAACCCTGAACCGGAGATCGAAGAACGGGGTACGCCATTGGAGGCTAGTTACAGGGGAAGACGAAAACCAACCCGCTTCCACAAATGTGTTCTCACCATTGTTCATGTGGTTGGGATTTTTGTTTTGAATACCCACATACCTGGTCATGATGTTCTTATTGATTCAAGAATTATTGAGCCTCTTGGTACCGCCCTAACACGAAGGCTGTAGGCCAAACGAACAAGGCACAACCTATAATAAACCTTTGTGGTTTTTGATGCGTTCTTCGCAGTGGACGAAGATGGTGACCGGTGGCGGAGATGGGCACAGGTAGGACTTGAGAACAGTGGCTTCCACCACGGTCGGCCGCATCGATGGTTTCGGTGCAACCACGTAGTCAAAGAAAATTCATGTCCTATCGGACGCGATGGACCAAGGGAGGAGACTACCACTCCGGTCGAACCCACGAAGTGGATGGTGGCGCACGTCCCCGTCGCCCTACGTGAAAGAGAAGTGACATTGTGCAATAGAGTCTGGGTCATTATTGGCCTCCAGTGAAGGTGTGGCGTGTATCCTCACCACGTGGAGGAGGGGACGACTGTCTGGCCAGCTGTGGCGGGCTGCCACACCCTCGCGGGCAGCCGCACTGTGGGCTGCCCTGAAGGCTGCCCAACGGGTCGTGCTAGATCTCGCGGGCTAGAACCAACAGGTCATGCCAGAACTTGTGGTCCAGGTCTGACCCTGGGCCAGACCCGAGTGGTGTAGGGAACGTCTGATCGGGTCAGACCGGACCCACACCAACTTTGACCCTTTCCAATGTTTTCTGCCATATCATGAGCTACGAGCGTCTATTTCAAGAACCGTCTAAGGATTCAGAAAACATGGATCAAGACAATCTATTTGGTATACCCCACTTGTTTGTTGGATAAAGTTGGCATTCGGTCGGGTTGGATCGAACACGAATCCAACCTTGGCCTTGGGACTAAAAGGCTAATAACATACAGAACGGGTGTCCAATTGACACACATTATATTGCATTGATACCCCTTTTACAAAGTAGTCCTTTTAAATACTTCTTTATGGGACTTCATGGAAGTTGGATTATTCGACCTGTGGCTTGAGGAGGGGACCACCCCAATATCAAGTGAGCTAAGTGCAGGAACCCTATAGCTAGTTGTAACATGTGAAAGGGATCCTATGTGGGTCTCTAATTTGGGATCCGTTGTGGATCTGTATTCGAGAGTCTCACATGGATCCACTCTAGCAATCCATGTGGGACTACTCTATGATCCTACGTTGGTTTGATGTACTAGGATCCAATTTGGGTCTGATGATGTACTAGGATCCTATGTCGGTATGATGATTTAGGATCCTACGTGGGTCTGATTATTTAGGATCATGTGTGGGTCTTCCTCTTAATAGGGTATGATGATTTAGTAGTTACATCTAATCAAATTTTCTACCATACCCATGTTATACCTGGTTTGAGCATAGTTCTTTCATTCAGGGTGATACCATTGTTGTATTCTTCTATGTGGCGTACATGTGTGGTATTTACCTTCGTGGTTATACCTTTATGGTATTCTTCACTGTGGTATAACTCTGTGGAATTTTCCATCCTGGTGATACCATTGTGGTATTCTTCTGTGGGGCATACCTCTGTGGTACTTACCATCGTGGTGATACCTTTTTGGTATTCTTCTGAGTGGCGTACCTATGTGGTACTTCCCTTTGTGGTGATACCTTTGTGGTATTCTTATATATGGATTACCTGTGTTGTACTTCCCTTAAAGGTGATACCTTTGTTTTATTATTCTTTTTGGTTTACCTGTGTGGTACTTTCTTTCCTGGCGATGCCTTTGGGGTATTCTTCTTTGTGGAATTTAGGTGTGGTACTTCCTTCGTGGTGATACCATTGTGGTATTATTTTTTGTGGCATACCTGTGTGTTACTTTCTTTTTAGGTGATACCTTTGTGGTATTCTTATGTGTGGCATATCTATGAGGTATGTTCCTTTATGGTGATACCTTTTTGGTATTCTTCTATGTGGTGAGCTTTTGCGGTACTTCCCTTCGTGGTGATACCTTTTTGGTATTCTTCTATGTGATGTTACATTTATAGTATTTACCTTTGTGGTATTACCTTCGTGGTTTTCTTTCCTTCGTGGAACATTTGATCTTTGAGTTAATGAGTTGGGCCCGGTGTTTCCTCATTAATGAGATGGGTAGACATGATAACATAGATATATGTATTTGTATGTAACTAAGTAGGGTTGTTAGTGGTTGTCATGCTTTGTGGTTTTTCCATTGAAAATTTTTTGAGACCTTTGGGGATCTTGTGGTCCCTACATAGTATCTTTATATTCACCCCTACACGGGATATAACTGCACCTTGATGTGTTTGGTGAAGATGACAGAAAACACTGACTGATGACGAGAGTGTTGGGACTGGAGGTAGCTCAGAGGTGGACCACAGAAGAGACTTACTATAGAGACGACTGTTCGATAGCTGTAGCTACCGTTCAGGTAGGATCCTTGGCAGGGTTTCATATAAGTTGTTTTAATTTACTAGTACTTTTTAGTTTTCTTTTACTTTTGAGTTGGGATTGTATTTTGGCCACTTTTTCATACAATACACACCGTTTTTATTATTCAGTTTACTCATGTTTGTATCTTGATGTGTTATTGGTTGCATGATTTTACAGGTTATAAAGTGAATGCCTTCCCATTTTTCGGGAATACACATTCGGTGCTAGTCGCGAACCCATAGACTATGGAATGTGGGCTTGGGGTAATCATGGAATTGGCCCTAGGAAGTGGTTCGTGAAAAATTGGTATCAGAAGAGTTCGATTCTACCGAAGAACTAGGACTGTGATATTTTCAATGAAGCAATATTTCTAAGTGTAATGAGTGTGGTTTTATGTTCAGGGAGACCAGTGTTGGTGTGGTGGCCAACGTATCCATTCACCAGGACCCTGAGTTTTGATTTCTGACTCAGTACACAGAATCACTGATTGCTTTTGTTTTTGATGATTTTATTTCGATTTCCATTAGTCAGATCAACACGTATAACATAATGATTGTGGAAAACCAATTAATTATTAGGATACCACCACGTAGACAGTCGACTAGGATTTTTGAGATAGTACATAATGGCTCCCCCCCCCCCCCGAGCGATGAGGATTTGGTGCATGGCCCTCTTACTATGTTAGAACCTTTTGGTGGTGTACCAACAACACCACTACCTGTTGGGAAGAAATTACTACCAGCTGCACTGGTAGATGGAGCATTCCGATTGAGCATGTTTCATGAGTTTCAGTAGAAGATTCCTCTGAGGTTACGAGGAAAGATAGATTTCCATGTAGCTGAGGGATGGATGGAGGCGGTTTCTAATGTTTTCCACCTAGTAGAGAAAATGTTAGAGTAGATGATGATCTTAGCTACTAGTCTTTTCTAGCGAGTGACCATGAGGATGGTATTCTTAGTGATGAGGCTTCCGTACATGGTCCATTTCTCGAGATGGAACCTTCGGGTTCTATGTCTGCTATATCACTACCTGTTGGTCAACAGTTACAACCGGTGGTACCAGTAGAAGACACATATAGGCTTAGTGCATTATCTGTGTTTCACCATCAGATACCCCTCAGGTTTCGATGTGATCCTAACTCACAGGCAGCTGAGGGCTAGCTTTAGGAGGTGGCTGAGAGTTCCCGAGAGCTTCTACAGCTATAGCAGGACGTCATGTAGGTAGATGAGTATTCATCGAGGAGTACCGATAATTCCTGGTAAACGGTGAATACGATAAGATCAGTTCTTCGGGGCTTGGACTTTCGAGAAATGTGTGTGTAATGAAGTTCGGGCCATCACTATTCCTCTATACATTTCTACTTATGTTGGCGTTCAAGAGAGTACCTTTGTGGAAGAATGTTCTTTGGGTGAGCGGATACACCTAGTGAATGTTAGTAGTGGGAAAATAATAAAATGGCGCTAGTCATAGAGACATGTGCGTGTAAAAATGTTTTGGGATGATAATGTGTTTGGGATAAATTAATCTGTAGGGCTTCATATGTGGAAGTAGAGAAATGGGAGTAGCATGAGGTGGTATACGTTTTGACATGTTACAACCACCCCCATTGTTGTCACCACTAGGCTCAGGGAGTTGGAGGACATGGGAGAAGGGTAGCTGCATGCGGTCAAGGAGTGCGACCCAGGGGCTCCATAAATGATTCGAGGTACGGTCTGTGTCTACTACTAGATTTTGTATCAATATACATAGGTACCAATCATTCCTTCCTTCCACGAATCATGACCAAGACCTGGAGTTTCTGGTTAAACCAATAACTTTAACCTCATGTCTATAGATACCTTTGGGAGGATACTCGATAATCACAATTATGCTGATGGTGTGATCTAACCATTGAGGCGAGTGTTTCATTAGGAACCTCCTGGTGGCAGCGTAGAGGCCTTACAACGTTAGTGTGCGTATGACTGAACATGAACAATTCATACCCATATTGACAGTATTAGTCAAAAAGATTGGGGATTATCTACAAAGTTGGGATAATGTTTTCCTTAGTGTGCGAAAAAGGAAACCTAGGAAGCACAAGATAAAATTATTCATAGGAGGATTCCACCAAAAACTCTTGAGTTAGCTAGCCTTACCCTCGTGGAAGTAATATTTTTGAGTTTTCAGTTCCCAATGTAGTGGCAAGAGTTCCTCCAAGACTACAAATTTGAGATATTCTATACTCCTGGAAAGGGGAATGTGGTAGCAGATGCACTCAGTAGGAGGCCAGGCCTACAACTGCTGAGTGAGTCAGTATAATAGATAGTTGCTTCACAGATATCCTAACTAGATTGAGATAAATTGGCTTCTCTTCAGTCTCTGATAGTCACTCCCCCACTTCTTTAACGAGTCAGGGAGGCGCAGCGTGGGGACACTAACAGCATTGCTTGACGTGTTCAGATATCATCAGGGCAGCCACCTGGTGGATTTTCGGATGGTGGGGAGCATTTCATCCTCTTCAGAGGACATACCATGGTACTTGTAACGCTACATGAGGAGGTGTTTATGGTGTCCCATATGTCCCCTCTAATGGTACGTCCTGGTGTGGTGAAGATGTATTAGGATCTCAGAGATTAGTACTGATGGCCCAGGATGAAGGAAGTAGTGGAAGAGTTTGTATAAAGATGTCTGACATAATAGAAAGTGAAGATTGAAAAGTGTTTGTATAAGTCATATACGGACAAGATATAGAAACACTTGGAGTTCCAGGTGGGGGACAACATATTCTCGGAAGTCTCTCCTCGACAGGAACTACTATGATTTGGCCGAGGCAGCAAGTTATCATTTAGGTTTATTGGTAATTTTATGATACTTCAGAGGATAGGTGAGGTTACACAATGCTTGCCTCTCCCACCGCAGTTGGAGAGGGTGAACGATGTTTTCCACATATATTAGCTGAGGAGATATGTGCAGAACCCACCCCACATCATCGACCATGGCGAGTTGGACTTCGATGATGGGGTGATATTTACGAAGGTTCTTGTAGAGATTGTGGATGTTCTGTAGCAGATCCTTTAGGGGTGGTCAATACCTCTAGTGCTCTTTTTATGCAGTAAATGAATATCTAAGAGAGCACATGGGAGTGGGAGGCTCATACTTGTGCTCAGTACTCTCTTTTGGTTGTTTTTTGTTCGTTGTTGATTTTGGGGAAGTAAAAACCTAAGGTGGGGAGAATTTAATTTCCCAAAAATTCAATATATTTTTTTGTTATATGGAGTTATTTGGAGACTGTGAAATCAGACAGCCCACGATTATGAGGCCTGTAGTTCCCAGAATGATCTGTCGAAGTCTGGTTAGGTATTCATTAGTGAATGTAAGGAATTTTCCTAAAAAAGTATATTAATTATTAGACGGTAACTCAAATCAGAAATCTAAGGGCATCGTTGTGTTCAGGATGGAAAATTTAACCTAGGAACTACTTAAGTATAGTCAGCTTGGGCCACCTGCGAGAAAAACCAAAAATAGAATAATCTTAAATAAAATAATGAAATATTTTTTTTTTTCAAATGATTATACCTCACGAATGGAAACTAAGATTGAAATTCAGAGACCACTACTAAACGCGTGAGGGTATACTCCAATTAGGAGGATACTAACATTGGTCGGCGTGGGCCACCAGTTAAATTTAGTTTTTTTCCTGTAAATAAAATAATCAAGTGACAATTATTTTATTCTAAAATCCATAACTTATAAATGGTAACTGGGAAAGAATATCTAATAGTGTCGTTGGGTTCGTTGGGGCTTGTTTCACCTAGGAATATCATAACATTGGTCGGTACGGGTCGAGGGTGACTTTAAATAATTTTCCGAACATTGTTTCTGGTATGTTGAGTACTCCTACAAGCGGCGTTTCTTATCTTTTGAACAGGTGCTCGGAATTGAAATCGTAGGACACAATTAAACTTGTAACACTGATTTTCTCTTAAATAGAACTTCACTTCGACCAATGTAGGTCAAGAGGAAAAGTTAGTATTTTGATGTTTTAATATAAAAAATAAAATAACTTTATTATTTTATTTTTATTCTATTCCACCAATAGATGAGCGTTAAGGTGGGACCGACAATTTGTCAAGATAAAATATATGGCTAGATCATTCAATTCTATGTAACCGCACAATTAGGGAATTAGGAAGGTTCCTAATTAATGGGCCTCTTTTAATCCCATGAACGATGAACACCCTTACCCTCTCTTATTTATATGGAGCTTAGGGAGAGGTTTCAACACTGCATCGCAAAGCAATGAAGTGATGAAAAAGTGCAGTGATGCCAAACCCTTGGAGGATGGAGTGGGTACCCACATTAGGTGACGAGTGACACAAAAATCCCGAACTAGATTTCGATGAATGAGTGTCGTCATTGGAGGCTAGTTGAGGGGGATGATGAACACTGACCCGCTTCCAAAAATGTGCGGTCATCATTGTTCTTGAGGTAGGGTTTGTTATTTTTAATACTACCATACCCATTCTTGATGTTCTTCGGGATTCAATAATTATTGTGTCGCTTGCTACCTCTTTAATGGAGATGGTGCAAGCCAAACAAACAGGGTCCGACCTCTCCACATCCTTTGTGGCTTTTGATGCGTTCTTCACGGAGGAGGAGGATAGAGACCTGTGCCGGTGATT
Organism: Viscum album; assembly: GCA_963277665.1. Classification (NCBI taxonomy): domain Eukaryota; kingdom Viridiplantae; phylum Streptophyta; class Magnoliopsida; order Santalales; family Viscaceae; genus Viscum; species Viscum album. The sequence continues at coordinate 1,314,635,286 of OY728119.1, read as the reverse complement.
GGCACCGATGGGACTCAATAGGGGTGGCCGACACTACAGTCTGTCGTGAAGATGTCGGAGGACGACACTATGGCCGACCACATAAAGGGGACGATGGTGTGCGTCTGCGCCACCTGTTGTGCATGATCTGTGGCTGTGTGCCACAACAGTGAGAGGAGGGTGGTCAGCTTGCTGCTGGACACCAGTGAATGTGCGGCGTGTGACCGTGCCACGTGGAGGAGGGGGACTGGAAATCTAGCCATCCTCGGCGAGCCGCCACACCGGGGGTCGCCGCACCCCCATGGGCGGCCGTAAAGTGGGCCACCGCACTTCGGGCTGCCCAGCAGGCCACCCAGTGTGGGCCGGTCTGTGGGCCTGGCCGAACCCAGCGAGCCGAGATAGATCATGCAGGTTGTGTTTGACCCAGGGCTAGACCCAGGTCGGCCCAGGCCAGGTTGGGCTGGGACAAGTCGACCCATGCCGGGTTGTTCTAGGTCATTAGACTAGACCCGGACCAACATCAACTCTTTCCATGCTTTCGGCCATATCATGGGCTATGAGCATGAGTTTGACAAAACTTCTATGTCGTTGAGAACCATGGATCGATTAGGTCCATTTGGTATACCCCACATTAATTTTGGATAATGTTGGTGTATGGCTAGGTTGGATCGAACACAAATCCAATGAGGCTCTCTAGACTAAAAGTCTAATAACATAAAAACAAGCATCTATTTGATGGTATATCTGTTTCATTTAGACCCCTTTTACATAATGGTCCATTGGGATACTTCTTCGTGGGACTTTATAGAAGTAGGATTGTTCGACCTATGGAAGGAGGAGTAGACCCTCCCGAAATGAAGTGACCTTAGTGTGAGAACCCTCTAGCTGGCTGTAACATGAAAAAGGGATACTATGTGGGTCTGTGCTTTAGGATCCTTTGAGGGGATATGTTGGAGAGTCTCACTTTGATCTGTTCTGGAATCCACATGGGACTAATCTAGGATCCTACATGGTTTTACTATAATAGGATCCTATGTGGGTCTGATAATGTACTACGATCTTATGTGGGATTGATGATTTAGGATCCTACGTGGGTCGGATGATTGAGGATCCTACATGGTTATACCCCTTAATAGAGTTCGATGATTTAGTAGTAACCTCTAATAATCTCTACTAACGTACCCAAGTAATACCTAATGGGAGTTGAGTTATTTCCTTCGTGGTGATACCTTTTTTATATTCTTTTGTGTGGCGTACCAGTGTGGTACTTACCTTCATGGTGATAGCTCTGTGGTATTCTTCTATGTGGAATACTTGTGTGGTACATTCCTTCATGGTGATACCTTTGTTTTATTCTTCTATGTGGCGTACATGTGTGGTACTTACCTTCGTGGTGATACCTTTGTGGTATTCTTCTGTGTGGCATACATATGTGTTACTTCCCTTTTGTGGTGAAACCTTTGTGGTATTCTTCTATGTGGCGTACCTGTGTGGTACTTCCCTTATTGGGGATACCTTTTTGGTATTCTTCTGTGTGGCATAACTTTGTGGTACGTCCTTTGTGGTGATACCTTTTTGTTTTTCATCTATATGGTGCACATGTGTTTTACATTCCATTTTCGTTATACGTTTGTGTTATTCTTCTATGTGGCATACTTGTGTGACACTCTCATTCATAGTGATACCTTTGTGGTATTCATTTGTGTGGGATACCTGTTTGGTACATTCCTTCGTTGCAATACCTTGGTCTTATTCATCTGTCTGGAGAACCTATTTGCTACTTTCCATCGTGGTGAAACCTTTGCATTATTCTTCTGTGTGGGGTTACCTTTGTTGTACATACCTTCATGGTGTTACCTTAGTTGTATTCTTTCCTTTGTGGAATAGTTGATATTTGAGCTAATGAGTTGGGCCTTGTGTTTCCTCATGAATGAGATGGGTATACTTGATAACTTATTTATATATATGGGCATATACCTAGGTTTGGTTTACAGTTTTTTTCATGATTTTTGGTTTTCCATTGTCGATTTTGTGAGACCGTTGAGTGCCAAAGTTTCCCTAATGGGTATCATTATACTCACCCGTGCACGGGATATGCCAATACCTTGTTGTGTTTGGTACAGATGACAGACAACATTGAATGAGGAAAAGGGTTCCAGGACTAAAGGAAGCTCGTAGGTGTACCTTAGATGAGTAATATTGTTGAGATGACCGTTTGAGAGTTTCATGTACCCTTCCAGTGGGATCCATGTCGAGTGTTCACATGAGATGTTTTAGTTTACTTGTACATTTCAGTTTTCTTGTACATTCTAGTTGGGCTTGTATTCTGTCCGCTTTTTATTACTATACACACTCGTTTTACCATTTAGTTTACTCGTATTCATATCTTGATGTGTTCTAGGTTGTGTGAGTTTACAGGTTATAAAAGAAATGCCTTCCCAGTTTTAGGGAATACGCCTCCGGTGCTAGTCGTCAGCCCTTGGCCTATGGAAGGTGGGAATGGGGTATTCACGGCACTGGTCCTGGGGGATGGGTCATGATACACATGACTATAGTGGTGTCAATATCTATCATTTTAAAAAATATTTATGGATGAAATTTCACTTTTGGTGACAATAAAAAATGCAAACTAATTGACCCCTTTCGAAATGGTAACTCTAAAACAATTCTTATTTCAATGTTTTTTATTATTAATTTCGTGAAATATAATATTCATAGTTTATCTCTATTATTTAATGTAAGTTGTATTGTTAAATTTTTGAATAAAAATTTCAAAATATATGTAACGATGTTTGTTTTGGTGTTTTTTCTTTAAGATGTAATTTTGTTTTTGTGTCAATCATGATTATTTATTTCCTCAAAAAATTTCATAATTGAGTTCATTTCCAGGGGAATCTTACATATTTCAAAGAATACTAAGACACTATAATATATGCTCTATTTTGAATATAATTAGAAAAAGATTATTCCGGGATCTACCCAAACTAGAATTTCAAAATGATAATGTCTGAAATACTTTTAAAAAAATCCAGACAAAATTTCTTTCATTCTAAATAAAAAGTTTTTTCCTTTAAAATTATAGAATTTGTTAAAATATAATATTTAGACCTTATAGATTATTTATCATAGGTAGAAAAAAATAATTATTCTGTAATTGATGATGATTATTCTATAAACATAACGGTATTCATTGGAGCTTATAAATTTTAAGGGCCTTCCAGTTTTACCAAATATGAAAAATATATTGAAAAATCATTAGACGTTGCAAAAAGAAACATAGACGATATCATAGATCTAAATATAAGAATACATATTTTGAATAATCATGGTCAAAAATAGGTTATATCCATAATTAATATACACCGAGATCACCTAAACATATAGTATCGTTGAATGAGGAAATAATACTCTTTAAGAAATTTAATGGACACTACATTGTGAATCTGACTTACTCATCTATATTTATGTTGCTTCACTGAATACTAAATTATATTTAATTAATTGGTATTTGAATAGATAAATCATAAAAAAGATTGTCTTGGAATTATTAAATGGTTTAATGTAAATGAATAATTAATTAATTTATTTTGATGTAATGTTTTAATTATAAATACCAATGAGAATCTATAATAATTTTCACCAAGGGAATATTATAAAATTTTCATAGGTTATTCAACTAACATAAATGCTTATGATATTTTTATCAATAAATTTAAGATTATGAATGAATCAAATATGTAACTTTTGTTGTGATGGATTCACATGAACTCAACAATATTTTATAAAACCTTAAGGATTATATTCCCAATATTAATTTAAATAAAAATTTTGGACCTCTAACCAAAATAAAAACATATTTGATAAATATATCAATAGAGGCCATATTGACAAAACATACCTTATATAATACATGGATGAATCAGGTAGTTTGATTTATAGAACTATTATGACCCATATATAACATTATATTGATGTTTTAGGAGTATTGGATAGGTGAACTCAAACAGTAGCCTCTCTTGTAAACAATGTTGAAAATTATTAATTCCTATCTCTTCTAGAACATAAGATGATATCAGATGAAATTAATGACAAACACATTGTAATGGATATGAAATAAGAACTAAATCATTTTTAAAAACATAATGATATAGAACTAGTTAAAATCACCACATACTACTTAACTATTGGAATTAAATTCATTTATTTAAATGAGGTTTATGATTCTATATTTATAGTACAAAATAATTATTGATTCGTTAAATATGGTTCATGATATGGGAAAAGAAATTATTATGATGAAATCATTGAACATATATCTAAACACTAGTCCATTAAAATAATGATTGATTATATAGAGCATCTTAATTTCAAATTCATTCAAATGTATTTCTTGTTTTAATTCATAAATTGATATAATTTAGGGGAAATTTCTTTGAACTAACACAATGATTTGTAAACCCCCAAAAAGAATCATGTTTTCAAGATTTCAAAAAGAAATATATGGTTCACAATAAGGTCTTATATCTCAATACAATATGCTCATATATTTTACTATTTCAATTGGTTTTTCGAAAGGTCTATTCTATCCGAATTTATTATGAAAAATAACATAAAATTATGTTTTAGTAGTATAAATATATATATATGAAATTATCATCAGTTAATCTAGAAACACATAATGTATTTAATGTTCTATACATATGCACAATGAATTTACAATGCTCGTAATGGGGGAATTGATATTTCTTTTTTTCTATTCCGATTGTTTAAAAAATAAAATGAAATTAAATAATATATATTATAAAAATATTATTTTAATTTTTTTGGCTAGATAACATAAAGGAAATTGATACTCCAATGAGTACAAGTTGTAAATGAGATTTGGATGTAACTAGAAAATCAATTCATATATTTACTTATAGATTTATGATTGGTAGATTACAATACACAACCACTAGTCAACTTGATATAATGTTTAGTATATACATAAGTGCACATTTTCAAGAAAGATGAAAAGAGCCACATTTAAATTATTTAAATGGAATTTTCAAATACCACCAAAATATAAGAAATATGGATTATATAACTATATTGGAGATGATTTTGATCTGGTTAGTTATTATGATATTTACATACATTGTAACACTTTGAGATATTATTATATAGTTTTCTATAATATTTTTTTCTTTAATAGATTTGATTACATGAAATCCAAAGTTTAATTGGACAATGATAATATATTGAAATTATATGATCTAATGTGGCATTCATTTCCTATCCATTATGTTATAAGGTATGAAGAAATGAACTAAATTATGATAAATTTATGGTTTACACATGTATAAAATAAATTCAGTTGTTTTATATTTATTATAAATTAAAATAAAAAAGTATTTGAAAGTAATAAAGATATTTTTATGAAAACCCATTTTTTTGAACACAATGTATTTTTATAGTCATGAGAGATGAATATTTCTATTTTAATGCTTAAAAATTTATATATTTAAAAAGTGGTTTTGTAGTGATTATCATACATATTATAAAATAAAATTTGGAACTTATTTAAATCTAATCATGAAAAATGGATTCCAAATGTGGATTTAGTGGGATCAATTTTAAAAAAAAAATTTTGTTTTATTTTTTCCAATACGAATATCAGACTTGGTAAATTTTTGTTGTCTCTATGAGCATAAAACGGGTAAAATGGGGTTACCACATAAGTATATGTCTTTAAATTTTCTATAAAACGTGACATTATCATATAATATGACAATATTTTATTCATTTATATAAAAAATATATTATATGTCCACTTTTTTCCATTTTTAATGGAGTATTAACTTCATAATATTTTATGAAAAGAATAAATACAAAATGTGACTCTCTAAAAAATAATATATCTGAATTTATTAAACAATTGTAAATGAGGATAAGATAAATTTTTAATATTTATTAGAAATATGAAATAATTTTTAGATCATTATATTTTTTAAGTGATTGAATTATTAAATTAAATTCTTATGCGACATCAACATAATATTTTTCTAATTAAAAAATTATAAGAACAAATTAAAATCCAATAAAATAATATATTTTTGATGAAAAAATATGATCCATTAATTTTTTACAATAATATTACATATTATATGTTTGTGAAATATTTATATTATTATTTTTTTGTCCTGATATTTTTATAGTCAATGTAAAATAATAATCTAAAAATAAAATTAATAATATTTTGTAATAAATATTATTTAATTAATGGATTTCGATTTAATATTAATATTATCTTCTTCCTTGTGAATAGGATATGGTTAAATATACAACCATGTTACATTTATGGTTCACTATTACATTTATATTAATACTCATCATCCTTAAATAGTAAAAACATTTATGTCATAATCATTATAAAATGGGTTAATAGGGGGTAAATGAAAATGAAAAGGGTTAAAACATAACTAAAAATATTAAAAAAATTAATTAATGAGGTTATTTTTACCCATCATCATATTCGGATCTAATTAAATCATTTTTTGGACAGTTTTCAATTAAAATTGATTTATATTGATTTTATATATTAGGTAATTCTATTATTTCTCCTCCCCTCAATTATAAAAGGGAACCACATACCATATATTCGTGACTCCAATTGTGAATTATATGTTGGGAAGTTATTTCCATAATAAATATCTATATTTCTTCAAAACGTCCTAGTGATTTTGATGTTTCTAAAACATCATCATTTCAAGGCTTAATTTTTAATCCAAAAGAGGAATCTTGCCAAATATTTATAACTCTTAAAAAGAATATTCAATATTATTTATCCCTCTACCTCCTCTAAATTCATTCTATACATTATAAAATAATTAAATATCTGAAAGATTTTTAATTATTATTATGTTAATTTGATAACCATTATCTACCTTCTTTACATTTGTTTGAAACAAAACCTCAATCATTCAGGTGTTTGGACTACCACCTCCACGAAGTGATGTTAATCATTGTTCACTTATTCCTCTCATAAATAGTAATAAAAAATATTAATTATTATATATGATAAATAAGATTATTTTTTTATATAATGGTCATATTTTATTTACCATTATTTCATTCAATCCATCAAAATTTGAAAAAAACAAGCATGCATACTTACGAACTATTTTATCCGTGAATTGTGCAATTTGTTTTTATATCTCTATAGTTTATAGATGAGCTATATTTATTAATCATGAATATATATGTTATTTATATCCGAATTAAAATTATTTAAATAATGGTACCATGATCAATATATATGGAATGAAACTACTAAAAATAAATCCCCATGAATAATGAAACAACTAACACTTGGAAATGACCACTTCAGTATATAATTATTAATAAATTAGTGTTCAAATGTTTTAAGTGGGTAATATATGATATAATAAATATTTTAATGGGAGATAATGTATGATAATAAATTTATATTTAATATACAAGAATTCAAGGTAATTTGGAAGCAAATTAATGAAATGTTAAGGGTTTTATGTTAAATATTGTTGTTTACAATGGTTATTGATGAATAAATTGCCAATGATAAAATTTCATGGTGTACCTCATAAAAATATCTTTATGTTTCATATAATATTTTTATTTTTTAGATTTCATATTTTATTTTCATTCTCCTCCCTTTCTATAATCAATAGTATGAAAGAATATTATTTTGAAAATTCATTTTTTTAACTATTTTGTCGGGAATATTTTTCATTCCACGTCAATGTTTTCTAAATATGAATCTATGAATGTTTTTAATATATATTAATTTTTTATTTAAATTTATTTTCCCCCCATTTTATAAAAAAAATGTTTTAAAAGGAATATTATTATATTTTTATGAATATCTAGATTTTTCATTTTAGTATAATTGTGAAAAAAAATTCTATTTAGAATATATGAAATGATTGAAATTCCCCCCATCGTGATCATGTAATAATTTAATGATTCCAAAGAAAAAAATACAAGGATTGGATTTTGAATTTGAAGTGATAACTTATAATGGAATAATTATCATATCCAAATTTTATGCTTTTTCTCCTATTGATATTTTTTTGAATGTACTTCCTATAAATATCATTACTCCCCATCATATTTAATTTGATGTTACCATAAGAATATAATGGAATATTTTTTACAAAAACGACAATAATTTTTTAGGAATGTAATTCATGATTCTTATTTAGAACCAATATATGTTTGGATATTACTAAAATTATAAATATAATAATTTAATTGGAATTAAATCAATTTTATTGGTTATTATTCCATTTTAAATGATATTTTTATACGATATGGCTAGTGAGAAACTCAAAAAAAATTAATTTCTATTGTATGATGGATCATTAATGGTTTTCTTGAAAATTTCTATATTATTCCACTTAATCATGTTGTTTATTTTTAAATAGAACTCAACACTAGTTCTATATTTATTTCAAAAACTATTTTATATGTCCACCATTACGTTGAATGAATTAAAGAAACAATGTAATCCAAATACTGATACGGAATTCTTTCAAAAAAATAGGACATAATCGGGAACACCTATTATTTTTTTAGAATAAAGATTGATCAATGGGACTTTGAATTTATTGTCAAGAACTAAAAAAGATAAAAAAATAACTTCTTCCATGTATTGATGATGTATTTTATCATCCACGTGGAGATCAATAATTTTCATGGGTTGATCAATATTATAGATATCATAAATTACTTGTTAAGATAGAATCTATACCCATGACAACATTCAAAATGAGGTATGGACACTATGAAATTATAGTGATTCCATTTGGACTTACTAAGACCCAAATAATCTTCATCGAATTAATCAATAGATCCTTTACATATTACCTTTATCTCTCCATTGTATTATTTATAAATTATATTACTATATGTTCATAAATAATGGTAGATCATGAATATTAATTGATTTTAGTATTGACATAACTAAGGAATGAGAATTTATATTCAAAGTATAAAATGTGTGAGTTTAGTCTAATAGAATTTCATTTCTAGGACATATAATCACATTAATGTGTATATATAAGTATTTATTAAATATATAGGCTATTCAATAATTTCCTAGACAACAAATTGTGACTAAAATAATTGTTTTATTAATTTGGATGGATATTATCAATAACTTTTGGATAATTTCTTACTACTGTACAATACATTAATCATGTTATGTTGGATCTGTTCGATGTTCCACTAGAAAGATGAGTGTGAGGAAAATTTGACGTAATTTAAGAGAAGGTTATCCAACACAGACCTGTTTACAGTATCCTATAGTGTAGAATGTATTGATATATTTAGTGATGCATCAAAGATTGGTATGGGATATGTTCTCAAATACAGGGAAATGGTTATATCTAGTACCTCATGAAAATTATTGTCTGATGAGGAAATTACACATCTCTTTATTTGGGATAATATGTGGTAATATTTTAATAAATTATATCATGGAATTTTTTTATATAGAAAATTGTTGTATATATTCATTTGAGGAATGATGATTGTATGTATTCACTCAGAAAAGTAGAATATGATCCACAAAATATGGTTGGGGTTGACTAAAGATTAATACTCATCAATATATTTCCACCATTATATAGAAAACACGGTGGAAGAAACTCTATGTTAAAATAATCATGGTATATTATCTATGATAAGGATAATAGAAAATAGTACAACATAATCTGCTTCTAACAGTGATAGAAATAGGATTCATCAACGCTAGAAAGTAATGACTACCAAAGCTGTGCTAAAAGAAAAAATATAAAATTTATTGGAAAAAGAAATGATATATGGGGAATTTATCATAATATATTCACATATAAAGATTGTTAATATTAGTGATTTTTTAGCACTCAAATATGGGGTCTTTATCTGCTTTTTTCATGGGGAAAATAATATGAAAAAATATAGTCTTTTATGTGTGCCCACCATTTTCAGTGCTCATGAGCCCTTTTATTAGCACTAACCATTCCCCCATCCAGCCCTGATTTACCCTGACCCCTTAAATAATTCTTGTGACCCCACTTTTGTTTTGCATCTTATGTTACCACCCACTCGCGCACACGATGAATCCTACATAGTACCCTCCTTTTAAAATTTTAATAATATACCACTGCCCTACCTTTTTTTATTTTTCATTTGATGATACTTATATATATATATATATATATATATACATCCTTTTTAGATTTCATTGATATATATTGACACATATATAATTATTTAAATATATTATAATTTTTATTCATTTATATATATATATATTAAATTATATATATATAGTTATACTTTTATTAATGCACACTCAAATGTATATATAAAATATAAATATATATATATATAAATGCATTCATATAAGCTATATAAAGTTGATATTTTTTATATAAAATAATAATAAATTGTTATTTTGATATGGGGTATATATTTAAAAAAATATTTTATTTAAATATGTATTTATACAATTGATTTATTATACTAAATATATGAATATATGAATATATTTAATTATAAATCGAATTCCACCTTGAAAGATTATTACATTTAAAAACCATAATATCTATATAAATGTAATGCATGAGAATAAAATCAGTATTCTCTAGAAATTGACAAGAAGAATATATTAAACAAATCTAAAATATAATTGAATATTAACAAAAATAATATCCAAACTAAAAAATCGGTTTTAGTGGAATTATGTGACTTTTTTGGACTTTGAAAAGAACTAACCTATGTTCCTTGTCATCACCATTTAATATATATCTTTACAATCATCATGTTGATATGTCGTGGTCCCAAAATAGGTACTCAGATCAAAATTTTGGTAGTTTGAAGCTCAAGTCATGTTTTCCACTTATCTTTTTCTAGTCATTAATTCAGTTAATTTTTATTTAATATAACTATTATCAATTGGCTATTACTTGATAATAATATGAAAAGTATTTATTATTTTTATTTTTAAATTATTTAATAATCTATTTTCATTATAGATTGTTGGTATTTAGTATAAATGTGTATTAGTCCTTATCTAAATCATATCTTGAATTATATATTACATCTATATAAATATTAATATATATATGTTTTTATGTTTTTTAATGAATTGGGATTCGTTTAATGAATTTTATTATTTATACGTCGACAAATCATTTTTTTTTCAATTTTCAATATCCGGTTTATGGGTTATCGGTACCCCGCTACATGATTCTAGTACAACCACATTCACCAAAACAAATGAACACAAAAAAACTAAAAACCATTCACAAGAAACCATGAACCAGGGCACAAGTACATCAGAAAGGCTGGCCAGACCCACTAAGGATTAACTTGTGTGTCCCCCAGTGCGACCATTGACACCGAACCTATTCCTCCCATTGGCAAACTATAGAGGAATTATCCCAACCATTAAGCAATGAAATGGACCTCCAAGATCCACCTCCAATGATGTAAAAGATAACAAGAATGAAGGTGACAATATCCAGACGCTATAATCAATGATACTAAAAATGTAATAATAATTATCCCCTTATCCTTTAATTTTTCTTAAACATATAAAGCCCCCCCCCTCTACGAGTGAATTTATATTAGCACTAAAAACATGCTCCATTTATCAGCACTTTCTTATTAGTACTGATAATGGAATCCTTTATCAATGAATTTGTTAGCAATTATAATCTCCCCCATTATCTATGTTTTTTAACTGATAAACACCCCCTTTATAATCACATTTAGCATGAATTGAAAAACTATCGTGCAAGATAAAATCAATTATTATTGAGATAATATATTTCTGGATTTCAAAAACACCGATTTGAAAATCAGGAATGAGGAGAATAAATCATATATTGATCAAATGTGTGTTTAATCATCTTTCAATGTGAGGATTAAAGAGCTCTGGAAGGAAGATGTGGAACTATATCATAAGATTAGAAATATTTTTATGTTCAATAGTTATTTTAAAATAATGTTATGGTTCAGGAACCATGTTTGTGTTTTTTCGATACTAGATTTGTAGGAGCTATTGGATGATGCTCAAAGTTATTCGTTCTCTATTCTTCATAGAAGTAAAAAATATTTATAGAGATCTAAAAGTAAATTTATTAAGAGATGGCATGATGATCGATGTTGCATAAAATTTATCATGGAATTTGATATTTTATCATGTTAATATGAGATATTGAAGTATAATGGGCCTTTAAAAATCATTAAACATACTAAAATAATAATGGGAATCATCGTCACAGATTTTATCATTGTACTAGAAAAAATTTTAAACAATATATTGCTATTTGGGTTGTTGTAAAACATTATATAAAGTCATCCCATTTTATTTTAGTTTAAAGGATTTTTATTTGGATAAAATTTTTAGAATATAAATTATTTAGTTTTTAAGGTTGTATAGTGTACCATATTCTATTTTATATATTCAGGATCCGAGGGATACCTCAATGTTATGGTGAAGTATTTGGTTGTCTCTTGATATAAAATTGAGTATTATAAATACTTATCATCCACATATTTATGGTCAATCTGAATAAATCATTAAAAATCAAGAGGATATTTTGATATTTTATTATATATATTTCAAAAAGTCATTGATATTTAAAAAAACATATAGTCACATTTTCTTACAAAAATATATTTCAATATGGTATTCAGAGGGCTCCTTATAAATCCCTCTATACAAATTTGTGTATAAATCCAACATATTTGGATGATGTTGGTGAATTTAATCAATTAGAACTAAAGATATTTGGAGATATTTTTGAGAAAATAAAATAATTTTTTTGTATATCAAACAATAAGAGCGTCAATAAAAAATAATTATCGACCATCATAGATTAAATAACGAATTCAAAGTGGGTGAAAAGGGATTTCTAAGAATTTATCCATGCAATAAGGTTTTGAGATCTTGAACAAAAGGAAATATGATCCTTAGGTATTTTTCCCCCTTTGAGTGTCTTGATCGAGTAGTTATGGTATGTTATCTCTTTATGCTTCCAATGATCATCTCTTTATTTCATGATGTGTTCTATGTATCCCTCTTTTGTTAGTTCATAAATAATCCATAAAATGTGTTCAAATAAAATGTAGTTAAACAAGATAACAACATTTAAAGTGAAGTTAAATCAGTATAAATATTATATCATAGACATAAATAGCTATTGAAGAATACTACTCACAAGGTAAAATTTCACAGGAGGAATATGAAATTCCATAAAAGAAATGGGAACACGATGATGTGATTAAAGAGATATAGCATAATTTTTTTGTATTAGAGTGATGAAAATTCAAATGTGATATTAATTTTAAGAGGTTTATAATGTAACACCAAGAAACATAATGATATATTTACCTATAAATAAAATTTTTTTCTTGGATATCATACTTTTTTGTCAACATAGAGTATATATGAACCACAATATACTATTGGAAAAGTATTAAACAAATTTTATTGTTTTCAGATAGATGTTAGATTGGGGGATATGAATACAAATAACTAAATTATAAATATTTTTTGATAAAAGATTTATAAAATTAATTCAATAGTTACTAGTTGATTAGAAATTAAAATAGAAAACCATTTGAAAGTAAATGAGTTTTTTATGAAAAAATGGTTTTTGATGTGTGTAAGTATTTTTATCATAATAAATAAATGTAATCACTATCAGTGAATAATTTTAAAGAAATTTATATATTATATATTCAAGGATATTTTATTTGTGCAGATAAATATTTTTCTCGACATGGGATATGGAGAAATCTAGATTTACTCTTATAAATGTATTGTTCTTATAATAGTTTTCATCACATTCTTCACACTAATTTTAAAATAAATATCTACACCATAATGAAATAAAATCATCCAAAATAGATTCAATATTTGGAATTAAGTGTATAATAGTTAGTAAAATGTTTTTTTAATTTCTCATATTAATGATTAGTAACCTGGGTAAATAATTTTCACATCATTAATGGTAAAACACATAAAATTGAAATAAGTCATTCAGATAATGCTTTAAAATTTCTACAACACATTCTCTTATTCTTTTTTATAAGTGAATAATAACTATGTAAATAAGATTCTAATAAATAGTACCACTTATTTGCCTATTTTTTGGATTATTATGATTATAATATTTTATGTAAAAATAAATTAAAAATGCTACTCTGTTGACTTTAGTATATCTATAATTTTTTCAAAAGGAAAAAAAAGGAAAAATTTAGTAATACATATTTATTTGAAATATGAAATATTTTTTTTCATTTTAATTTATTTTATTTAATAGTGATTGATTAATTACCTTAAAATAATACACAACATCGAAATAGAATTTATTTAAATAATTTTTTTACAATATTAAATTAATATAATGTTGATTAATTAATATGATTATTTTTTTAAGTAAAAATTAATATATTAGATAATTTTCACCTGGTTATTTTTAAATTTAGTTGTTTTCATGATTTTCTAGAAGTTGGAGTTAATGGATAGTTTGAAAAATTGCATTATTGATATTTTATAGAAAAAAATTATTTTATTAAATAAACTAATAGTAAAAAATATTATATTCTAAAAATGTAATTATATATTGTTTAAAATATCAACCATGGTCCATTTATATATCAATTTCCATTTTATGGTAACAATATTTTCCCTTAAATTGAAATCAATATTGTTATCACTATAATTCTCTAAAGTGTTAAAGAGGGGTTAAAATAAAAATATAATGGATAAAAAATATCAAATACTGATCCAAATTTCTTTTAAATAAAATTTTTATATTAATACTTCTATTTTATTATAATTATTTTAATTTAGATATATTTATTCTAGACATTTAATTTATATTAATTAAATATATTATATATTTTCAAGAGTTACCCTCCACTAACTTATAGAATGGAAAATCATCCCCTATCTTAATCACACATTATGAGCCTTTTATATCAGATAACATATAAATTATTAACATAATTTCATCATTAAATGAATCATGGATTTCATAGAATTTACAAAATACAATTACTTCAAGGTTTAAGTTTTCCTCCAGAAAATGATTCTATAAGAAGATATATTACACTTAACCTAACACTTTAAATTTTATTTTTTTCCTTCTAATTCCACATTATTCATGGTATCCATTACAAAATATTTACTTATTTTTTTAAATGTGATTAAATATCATTATGTTTATTTAATAACCATTATCATCCTTCATTACATCTGTTTTAAAACGATAAGGTCAATTGTGTGTACATGTGGACTACCACCTCCACATAGTGAGGTTATTTCTTTTCCAATTTCTATTTACATGAATGGAAATGGGGAAAATTTAATTAATATATATGAAAAATATTAAATAGTAATTATTTTATAATGTTGAATCATTATTTACCATTCTTTTATACCCTCGTCAGAAATGTTAAAACAATATTCTTTTGTACTTACTACAGACGTTCACCGTTAAAAGTGTAATTCTGTTTTTCATGTCTATATTTTATGGATGATTATAAATAATGAATATATATGAAATTAATATTATGATTAAAAAATTTTATATTATTGATCCATGATCCATGCATAAGAATCAGAAAAACTGAACTAACAATTGTAGGAAAAATGAAATAGATGACAATTAAAAATGAATATTATAATAAGTAATTATCAATTAATTTGTATTTTTTAAATATATGATATTATAACTATATAATTGAAAATTTTATATATTTATAATAAATTCAAATTTACCAGACAACATGTTAAATCATTGTTGAATAAATATTAACTCAATGTAAGGGTTTTATATTACAATCTCATTGTTTATGATGATTTTTTATGATTTAGTTTATAATGAAAAAATTCCTTTATATAAATCTTAGGAATCTCATTAATTATATTCCCAATTGTTTTTTTATATTACATGTTATTATTTTATTTTTCTATCTATAATAATTCGATACATCGATGGAATTTTTTATAGGAAAATCGGTAATGTTTTACTATTCTGTATTGAATATTTTTATTTAGTGTCCATTTAAAAAAAGTAACAAATGTTTTTTAAATTCTACAAATATTTTAAATTCATTTTTATATAATATTTTATTTATTAAAAAATGGAATAAAATTAATATTCTTTTCTTCTTCAGAATGAGTTACATTTTACTTTTTATCTAAAATGTGAAAGAAATTATTATATTAATATACTTGAAAGGAATATTATTTCTTACTTCTAGGAAAATTAAATACATTGAATTTTTTTTTTATAATTTTCAATGGATATTTTAATCAAAAATATATTGTTTAATATTTGATATTTTTCATGATTTTCAATATGTGATTTCAAAGTGAAAAAGGTATTCTCTTTATGAAACATTTCATTTGATCATTGAATATAATTTCAATGTGTGATGAAATTTTGTGTAATAACCTTGGAACGAGTAATCCAAAGTAGGTTTATAATTTATTAAATAATTATATAGATAAGAATCGTATTCCTGAATGACTAGTTATTTTCGTAGTCTCGAATATCTATATTCATACATGACACCCATTTTACTATGGTGGTAACTTATTTTATATCATAAAACTAATCAATTATCATATTTGATGTCATTCAAAATATTCTTCTTCATATCCTAGGGGACGAAAAAATAAGCATAATCTAAAATTATCTTTAAGGGTTAAGTACACTGGATGTTATCATGAGTAAATACGGAATAATTAATGTTTCATGGTATATAAATAAGAAAACTATACATTTAATCAATAACTTCAATGAAAATTCATCTATAGATAATATAAATATAATAATTATATGTGTAATAATAACTAAATCATTAATGAATGAAATTCCTAATATTGGATTTCATGATGTCCAACATCTTGGTATCTATAACATCATGTCCATTCACAAACATAGTTTAGATTTTGAGATAAAAACCCATTTAATTTGGCAAATTGATTTTTCTTATGGGACATGGAAATCAATCTGTGCGATATATATATCTAGGCCCCACCTCTCACTACATCTCTAATTCATTATTGACATATCGAATGATTGATGTAATTTAAAAACAATATGGATTGAAAATAAAAGTTTGTATTGAATAAATAATACAAAATATCAATATTTCCTCAGTCAATTAAATAATATTCAAATACAAACACAATATAGTTATGATATAAGATTTAAAAAAAAATTATACCTGATAATTAATATTATTATTTAGGTGTAATTTTTTATTAAATGATACATAGAATGTTAAGGATTTAATAGAAATTTAAAAACCAAAAAACTAATAAGATATAATATTTTATTATAGATTCTTCAAGAATATATCACTGAAATAAAATAATGTCATTTTGAAGAATAAATGGAATTCATAAAAAAAAAATATTAATTTAAGAATTTTTTTAAAAATATTTTTAAAAAAATTTAAAACATATAGAAGATGAAAAGTTTCTTTAAATTGCATTAGTGGCAGGGATGTACATTATCATCATATACATTAAAAATAATTTATTTGGGTATATTTTTAATGAAACTAGATAACACAACTTTGGAAAAATCATTATATATATTTCATTTAAACCCTTTTTAAAAGTCAAGGAAAATATAAGATTCCATTTATAAATTAGTTCAACAATGAAAAGGAATTTTTCAATCATAAATATTGATAAAATTATATTTGATTAAAAGAGAAATAATGATTTTCTTATAATTTTGTTTATTCTAGTAAAAAATAGTGGAAATTGGAAACTAGTATGAGAAATACCAAAATATGTAATGGATTAAAAAATAATTGGATCTTATCATTGATAAATGATTTAATTTATTCATGAAATGTAGAATTAATCCCTATATTAAGTGAGATTGAAAAAAATTACAAATATTGTATGTTTTTAATAAAAATCCTTAAAGAAAAGATTTTAATTGATACATTTATCATTGATAATAATTTTATATTCATTTTATATTCATCAAATAGTATTATATACAACAAAGAAAATAGAAAATTACCGTAATAAAAAATATATCAAAGAGAAATGTAATTTGAGATGAAATCCCTTACCTCATGCTTCACCATAGAGGAACAGAATTCGATATATATTACAATGAATTTATGACTATAATCAATTTATTAAAAAATAATATTTATATTTATAGTACGATAAATTATCCTATGATAACATCATACTTCCTTTTCATTTATAATATTTCATTATTATCATTATTTTTGGTGTTCAGTACTTCATTTTCTCAAGCCTGTTTTATATGAAATTTATAGATAATGTGAATATGATATATATTAATCAAAATAAAATCTTTTATTTATTGTATAATTATATAATTTATCCATTATATTTTTAAACCATTATTTTATGTTGGACATGTAAAATGAAACACATCCCGGGGTGGAGATGGTAGGATGTATGTAGGAACAAGCGATGATATCAATCCATTAATCGGTGAAATGGTAAAAAAGTGGATTAAATAATAACCTTAATGAAATAATATCAGGGTATATGTGTAATATATATTAAATATTTACAAAAAATATTACAATCCATCTGAGTCCTTGGTGGAAAAAAGATTAATCAATTTGTGAGTTGGTAGTCTACCATACAGACAAGAATTGTATTTGATTATAATTTTATAGAGATGGTCATAGATAAATATTATTATAAAAATACTATCTATGTATAGTAACAACCCGTCCCTCAGGGACCATTCCATGACTACCCCAAGATCACTTTCCACTGGCTAGGGGTATGTGACTAGCACCGAAAAGGTAAAACCCAAAAGAGAAAGGCAATACCTTTTAACCTGTATACACATAGACAGGGCAGACTGCGCACAAGTAAAGACAATTGTAATTTAAGAGTACACCCACTATTAAAAACCACTATGGAGGATAAAGGTAAGTACTGAGAGTAAAAGGGGGCTAATATACAAGCACAAATGAAAATAAAATACAGCAAAAAGGAGAAAAATGTGCTCTAAAGGTTGTACTCCAAGGATCTTACATGAAGGGTAGGTCCGAAACTTGTTCAGGTAGGCCCACACCCTCCGCAATATAGTTTTATCCCAGGGTAATAACAATCATCTCAATGATTAGGAAAGACCCCCAAATGAAACCCTGTAACAACCTTGTCATAGTAAAGAATGAATTGATGATCAACCTGTTGGTAGGTTGATCTCCATTCTTTATAGTTTTCAAGAACAATAAGAAGGAAACATTAAAAAATTAAAAATAAATGTAATTACCATACATGAATTTGGTGGAATCTAGTATGGACAAAGGAAATAAATTTGTGCTTGTTTTTGTTCGAAGGTCATCATCACTTTTCAATCCTGGATCAGTTCCTCCAAAGATCAACATTTGATCACCATTCTTCATTGGAGGGTGACATCATCGGTGTTCATTCAATGATTTTGTCATAGTTTTGAATTCTATTGGCATTGGTTTGATTATTAAAATAATTAACAAGATCAATGATAGGTTCATCAATGTATTTCACTGACGAACCTAACTTAATGAACCAATTAATCACACAAGTGTTGTAGTTACACAAACAATGTAACATGTCATTTAATGATATTTATTTAATAAATATCATTACACTTCTATTCTACGAACCATTGGTGAATGATTGAAAAAAATAACTCAATGAGTTATTTTACCTTTATTTTATGAATTTTCCATAAATTATCTTTTTGGTCCGACCCTTTACAGTCATAAATAAACACTTCCTAAGAGAATCTCAGCACTGTGAATTCAATGGTGCATTTGGATTTTCATTATGAGAATCAGTTCAAAAGATTGAAAATACAACATGAATGTTTGCTGAACATAGTTTAAAAAAGATTAAATATTTCATTTCGGGCTCTCTGGACCTTATAATGTTATAATATTTAATATTGAATACTCATAATAATTATATATAATTTATAAAATTTATATGGAATTTTTAGGTCTTTAAATTCTCCCCGCCATATGGATTTACATGCCCGAATGCCACAAAAAATTCTAAGAAAACTAATGGGAGTACTGAGCATGAATCTAATCCTCTCACTCCCATGTGATTCCTTAGAGGTTCTCATACATCTACCAAAATCGAACCTGAGGTATCAACTATCCATGAAAGACTCGCTCGTATCAATACTCTCTCTCCACTAGGAATTCGGTAAAAGATTCCCCATTGTCAATGTCCTACTCGCCCTAGTAGAGGATCTGTGATGAATGATACACGCATCTCCCCATGTGAAACACATGGATAAAATTGTGCACCTGAACAATATATGGGGGATGGACTAGGTGGTACACAACCACTCCAACTATGGTGAGAATCGGGAACGGTCCGATGAAACATTGAGATAGCTTTCCTCCACGGCCAAATTTCCCCAATCCTCCTCAGTGTGAGACACGTATAAAGACATAGTCTCCCTCCTTAAACTCTAAGGGTCTCTATATCAAATCAACATAAGGATTATTTATACTCTGTTCAATGTTCATCCACTCCTAGATGATCTGTACATTCTCAGTGGAATCATGTACCAACTTCGAACCCATACGTGTCGAGTCCCCTGGGTCTATCCTACATAGAGGTTATCTGCATGGTCACACGTACAAGGCCTCAAACTATTACATGACAATGGTGGAATGAAAGATGATGTTGGATGTGAACTCCACCTATGTAAGGTGGTCCTCCCAACCACATCCAAAGTCAAGGATGAAATCATGATGTCTATCTTAATGTGTTTGTATGGTCAAATGTATTTGATAATCTTTTTTAGGGTGAAAGGCATTACTCACGAAAAGTTGAGTCCCAAATTCCTGTTGTAAAAACATCCACAATAGAGATGTAAAACAAGTGTCACTATTTGAAACGATTATTGATGGCACTACGGGATGACATACAATCTCCTGGGTATAAAGGCATCCAAGCCCTCTAATTATCCAACTCTCAGATGGGTAAAAAATTGGCCATCTTGTTGTGTCGGTCTATGATGACCTAGATAGAGTGGTGACCCCTTGACATGCATGGTACCCCAATCAATAACTCTATGGATATACTAACCCACTTCCATTTTGGTACCTCTAGTAGTTGTGCTAAGCCTATTAGATCATGTTGCTTAACCTTCAATTTCTGACAAATGAGGCATCGTGAAACGAAATCTGGCACTACTCTCTTCATCCCTACACCAGTACTGACGTTAGAGGTCTAGAAACATCTTCACCACTGAAAGATATAACTCCAAAGGGGATGTATGTAACACTCTCAACACCTCTTCCCAAAACATAATTTATACCATAGTGTGTCCTATAAAAAGATGATGTGTTCCCCAATTAACATTAATCTAACATGAGCCTGTTTTGAGTATGTCTGATCACGTCAGGCTTCACAGTCAATGTCCAGAAGTTTTGCCTCTAGAACTTGCTGAAGGAGTTGGGGAGTGAAAATAATAGACTGGAGGTATGCTACTCCATCACTATTCAGGAAGGATATCTACGACATGGCTAGCTGCCCTATCACCTCGTTGAGCACCTGTAGACCTGACCTCATGCTAAGTGCGCCTGGTACTATGATTATCTTTCCATGAGTATAGAATATCTCAAAGTCATATTCATTGAGTAACTATAGACATCACAATTGTTTTAGGCTAGGGTCCTTTTATGATAAGATATTCCTAATTCTATTATGATCAGATTATAATTAAATTGTTCACCAATTGACTAGTACCACCTCATTTTCAACGCAAAGACCGCTACTGCTAACTCCAGGTCATGGGGTATGTAGTTCTTCTCTTGTTTCCTCTTCTATAGTGAGCTGTATGTGATGATTTTTATCTCTTATATCAAGCACACCTCAGTCCGGTCTGCGATTCATATTATTAGAATAAATACACAACACCCTATTTTGGTAGCCTCAATATGGGGATACTTTTTAGTCTCCCCATAAACTCCTGTAAACTCTGTTGGAATCTATCCATCGATATGAAGGGTTGTCCCTTCATTGAAAAACCTGAAAAGGATGATTCTACTCTTTAAAAGGCTTTTACAAATCTCTGATAGTACCCATCCATCTCCAGAAAACTTCGTACCTCGATCACACTCATGGGTGGATAATAAAAATGTATTGCCTCTATCTTTTTTGGATCCAATGCAGATCTGGCCTTCGAGATAATGTTTTCCAAAAAATTGGACATCCCGAATCTAGTACTAGAACATGGAGATATTTTCATAAATCTAGTTCTATCATATTTTATCAAGGACAATCTAAATATGTGTGGGGTGATCCTCCTTCGACAACGAGTACACCAACATGTCATCAATGAACACCATTATGAAGAGATTGAGGTTAGGCTGTAATATCGCATTCATGAGTCCCATGAAGACTACTAGAGTTTTTTTCTTTCTGAAAGGAATTACCAGGAACTCGTTGGGGCCATACCGATATCTAAAGACTATCTTTGGAATGTTCAAATCCCACACACAAAGATGATGGTTGACTGATATGAGTTCTATCATCAAAAACCATTGTTCTCCATTCACCTGATAGAAGAGAACAAAAATCCTTATTATAGGATACTTGTTATTTTACAGTCACCTAGTTCCGGTTATGAAATTCCACACAAAGCCTTCAGCACCCATCTGAATTCATAGAGAACAAAATTTTTGCTTCCCAAGGAGATACATTAGGCCTTACAGACTCCTTCATCTACCATTCCTCCTACATTACCCTCAAATCTTGAAGATCAATATGATCCATATGATATTATTTTTTAGATATAGTTTCCATCCTGGGGTATGGGTAAATTTACAAGAATAATACTCTATGAGGAGGTAGTCACAGAACATCATGAATAATGACATCTACATACTGGTCCACCACTATAGGATAGCTCAGACTCCTCTCTTCCACCATAACAAGGGTGAGGATTTCCAACTTATTAGTGATTAGCTACAACCTCCTTTGAGAAAGTACATCCTATGCAAAAATGGTTCCCTTCTCACTAGTGAAGAAAAACATGGTCCCTTCCTAGTGGACACACAACACATTATTCCTAAAATAGTCGATCTGAGAATGGACTTTGGATAACTAGTCCATACCCAAAATTAAGTCGTACGGCCTTAACACTGCTACTAGGATATCCTAAATGATGCTCTCCACTCATAGAGTAATATCACACTACCATCACAATTGTGTAATCATCGAATCCTCTCTCATATGAGTCCTTAATTATAAGTATTAAACCAAAAACTCCACAGAAAAATCTGGGATCAGAATGAGATCTTTGGCAATAAAAGTGTTATTGTATCCTAGCTATTTAAGAACTACTTATAAGGTATAGTAGAAACATATCATACCTCACATCATTTTCGAAGTTCCATGGTCATATGCCTATGCCTCCTAATACAGATATTGTCACTATCCTCATGAACCCTGAGGTCGGGTTGGACCACCTGAAGGTGGTGGAAGTTGTACTTGAAATTGTATCTCACTTCCTGCTACATGGCCTTATTCTCTAAACATGTATGCCGCCCAATGTATGACCTTTCTCAAACATCTGTCTCTATCATGGAAATACCTTCACCATCTTCTGATCATTTGTATGAAATTTGAGGCAGTCACGAGCCATGTGATCGTACCAACCGCATGTGTTGCACAGTTTGGTGCTATGTTGACCTCCTCTGCATTGTGATCTCAACACCTTTGACCCTAAATCCTAGGGTCATCATATGGAAGTATGGACCACATCGGCTTCTGCATCATCTTTTTATTAATAGCTATAGAGAACTAGGATTCCGGTTATCTGGAGGTGGACCTCACAGCCGGTGCTTCCTCATCTAGGAAGCTCTCCACCAATAGTTCTCGATCTACCACTCCAGCCTACATCGGGATGTTGAGAGATATCATAGACAATCTGATATCCAATCAGATTCCCTACTCAAAGATCCTAGAATTGAAGAATGGATCTCATACCCTTTCAATTGAGTTATGAGAGAGGTCAGTGAATCTCGTCGAGTACTTGTCCACCGTCACGCTGACCATCTATAAGGGCAATTTCTCTTGAATATACAAAGTGCATAGTGTCACGAGTTAGAACTCCGACCCGAAGAGGATATCAATATCAAACATTAAAGAGTATTATAAACATTTTTCTAGTGTTTCAGGCTCCACCACCTCCATGTTGTTCCCTGAAGGAGACTAGCATCTAAGATCACCATTGGGTCTTATGGTATCACCGCCAAGAGGAAAACTCATGCCACAGACTCCAACCAGTACTCAGCTGTATGTGGATCTCCTTCACCTAAAAAACCTAGAGACCTATTTCTCTAGAAATCATGATACATTCTTATTGGGCATGTACTATCTGCTACTGTGGCTGGTGGAAACTGCTTCCCTATAGGTGGCGGTGTTGTTGGAACACTGCCTGAAGGTGGTATAAATGTAAGAGGACCCAACACCGACCCATCAAAATAATTTGAAACGTCCTCGAGATCTCTCACTAGAACCTTGAATTACTATCGATGTAGATGCATCTTGTAAAGAAACAGATGCCCCATGGTCAAAAAAATATTTCTAGTGAGATGACTTAGAAGAGATCAAAAGGAAAATACTTCCAAAACACATGCAAAATAGTGCTTCCATGTACCGTGTCAGAAATCATAATTTAGGATCTTGGTGTATGGATATATCATCAATTTCACCAAAAATAGACTCCCAGAACTGTAATCTGAACTCTAGATACATAACACTATTTTTCCATTGAATGCATAGACTCTTATTTAATCTTCCAGAACCAACTTCCCTATGATACCACATTGTCACAACCCATCCCCAGGGCTCTTTCCATGACTACCCAAAGAACCCCTTCCATCGGCTAGGGACTGGTGACTAGAAACGAAAAGGTGAAACCCAAAAAGGAAGGAATTTCATTTAAAGATATACACACACAGACAAGGCCCACTACAATGAAGTAAATGACAATATGAAATGAAATGTACAACCACTACTTAAAACAAAACTAAGGATAAAAGTAATTACATAATGTAAGAATTGGAATGTATACAGTAAAAACTAAAATGAAAATATAGAAACAAGTAAAAAATGATCTATGAGGGTTTTCCAACATGGATCATACCTAAAAAGTAGGTATAACTTGTCGTATGTCATCACTGCTACTCATTACATATAATTACCACATCTGAGCACCGTCTAGACCTTGATCCCCAAGTCTTAGAAAATTTTTCTGTCATCTATAGAAAACTCAACATGGTTCAAGTGATGCCTGGATAGAGGTTGGTATAACAATACCTAATAGGGACCCCTAGTCCTCTGCACATCTCCCAGAACTTCACAAAGGAAAAACCACAAAGCATGGTATCAATCACAGGGAATAAATTAAAAAATAACTCACAATAGGAATACAACATGGAGAACATGAATTACGATGATTATGCTTAAGATAGATCATTTTATTTTCGTAGGTGGCTTGACTAATGATGCAAGAAAAGTTTCTCTAATATATATCCACAAAGGTTCGCTCTTCTACTAATCATTGACGGCTCTCTCTATTGTTGTCCCATATCAAGTCGCACTACAGTATATCCACAAAGTGTCACACTACTACTGATCCACCGAGGGTCGCCCTAATCCTGATCCAAAGAGGTTTTCTCTAATTATGATCCACATAGGGTCACACAATTGGTGATACTTATAGGGTCTCACTACTACTGATCCATGGAGGTCCGATCTCTTGCAGATCCATAGAGGGTCACTCTTCACCTGAAAGTAAGCCATAGGATTCCCGCACATGGTGAGATTGAGTTTTAGAGATTCCTCTTCCCATACCATCGGTCATACCTCAACCACCATGAATTCACACTACTACATAACCCAATGTACCGCCTTATATTTAGGGTTAAAATGAGAGATACAGTGAGTCATTCAGATGCACGGTCTGTAAGATATAGGCAAAATTGTAAATAGGGCCCAGTTGAATTCGAGTCAGATCCAACCCATCCATATTCCAACGTATTTTAAAACTCATGTGGAGTATCTCAAATTGAATTCATCATGAAAAGGGTCCTCACATTGAAGATAGAACGTCAATAGGACACCCGATATGCTCGTTACACCAGTTTTTGTGAAATGCCATCAGTTGGGTCCGGGTTTGGTAGGGGTCTGGGCAGGCTGCCAGGTTCAAACTACCTTGAAAAACCACCCCACATGAGTGGTAGTTGAGCTATAAGGGACATAGAACATCTGGTTATCACAGCTGGCGGTGCCAGTGAGGTGTCGTTGCAACTCCCGAAATCACCTCATCTACCGGCCATTGTGCATCCAACCGAGTAGCCTGAGTTGGATACTCCACTCCCACAAGGTTATCCAGCACCACATTTTCATCTTGTCGTGACTTTCTGGCCGTGACACCCTGCCACCACAGTCCCTGAAGTTGTGGCTATCTTCACGTGGCAGGCATAGGCCGGCCACCGGTGCTGCTCGCCAGTGCCACTACACTGGTGGTGCTGCGCCAGTGGTGACGCACAGACGGTACCTTCCATGGGCCACCAGAGATATTCTGGTTGTCCATTTTCCTTCTTGTTAGTGCTTGTTCCCCTCCCAGGTTGCCGAATTCACTTCAAACCCTTGGATTCACGTTTCTACCTCATTGTTCATTCACCCATGAAGAACACTCAATATCCAAGAGCGACAGAGGTTCTAGGACATTTTGGGGTTAGCCCACACCCCTATGTTATAATTTTATCTAGGCGTGATAACAATTATCTCAATGAATAAGAAAGACCCCAAAAAAAACCACGAAATAACCTCCCGCATTAATGAATGAATTGGGGATCAACCCTTTAGTCAATTGATCTGTATTATTCTCATTATTCAAGAATGAGAAGGAGGAAACTATATACATATAGAAATTAATTAAATTCCCCTAGATAGATTCGATGGAATCCACTACCATCGAATAACATAATTTCATGCTAGTAGTCATTCAACGTTCGTCGCTACTTGTCTATCTAAGATCAATTCCTCCATTGATCATCATTCGATCGACATTATTCATTGGAGGGTGATGTCAATGGTGTTTCATAATATCTTTCCCCATGGTTTTGAATTTTATTTAAAAAAGTTTTATTAATAAAAGAATTAACGAGATCAATGATAACTTCTTCAATATGATTTATTAATGATCCTAAATTAATGAACCAATTTACCAAAAAAATGTTGTGGTTATAAAAACATTGTATCAATTTATATAATGTTGTTTTTTTAATAACCATCTTTACACTATAGTTCTTCTCACTGTCAGTCAATGGTTGATGAAAAATAAAATAACTCCGAGAGTTATTTTATCATTTTTTCTGAAGAGTACAAGAATTATATTTTTTGTCCGACCCTTGACAGTCATAGATATATTCACATAAGAAATTATCGGCGCTGTGAGTTCAACGATACCATAATATATTCAATCCAATCAGTGGTTCAAATTATATAAATTTTTTCCCACACCTTTACTAATTTTTAATTCAAATAGTTTTAGAAAATTCATTCCTAGCTCTTCAGGCATTAGAATCACGTGACGTTAAATTTCACAGACTCATAATAAATATATATAAATAAATACAACTATATGGAATTTATGAGTATTTAAATGTATATGGAATAAAATATTACTATTATATATTAATTATTAAGACATAATGTATGGTGATAAAATATGAAGAAAAAAAATGAAAGTGCTTGCAGAAGACAATTACATTGTCTTGGATAAATATCCATTCAATGGATTATTAAATATCACATGGATGGCATTATAGAAGAAAAAGTAACCTATATAATTATACATAATAATTTCAATAATGATTTTTGTAGGGGATGGATAAGAAAAATGGATATATATACATGATTATGTTTGGGGAGGAGGTTCCCATTTATAACTGTGGTTGGTGGCACACTTGTAATTTTTCAATGTTCTTCAATAATATCATGTCACTTTATTAGAAAGATGAATCAAAAATAGAACATATTATATGGTGAAATGATAAGGTCAAAATAAAACTAACCAATGGGGTCTCATAAAATATATATGTCATTTTGGGTTAGTCTTCAACAAACCCATTTTAACCATAACAACGATAATTTTTTTAATGTTTCCAAGATTCATTTTGAAAAACATTAGTTTAACCATATTACATAATTTTAATTTTACAAATTAAAAAAAGTGAATCCATTCCAAATTAATAAACTCAAATGTTATTCAGAATTTAATTTAAAAACAAACCTAAAATTCATGCCAAAGAATGGGACTTCATGAAATTCATTTTTGAAGCATAATATGATCTTATATTCTCTATATGACTTGTAAAAACATTTATTTGGATTTTAATTCATATAGTTAGAAATAAGTTGTATACATTTAATTTAAATCATTCAAAAAAAAATATTTTTAAAATTAATTTAAATGGGGCGACATTATGCATTTTTAATCAAAGAACGATTTTCTAAAGAAAAAAATAGGTTTCTAAAAAATATACCTTTTTACCACAAAATTATCATATAAATATTTATATCTTATTTACTGATATAATATTTTTAATAATACTTATTATTAAATATTATTATACATAAAATATTCTATTTATTATAAAAAGTTTTCTATTTTTCATGAAATCTTATATCATGGAGAGAATTTCAAAAACTGATTTTAAGCTTATTTTGAAAAAATTAAATGAAAATGATTATTAAAAATTTAAAATTAGAAATATTTCAATAAAATATTAAAATTCACCTTTTTATTGGGGTTTTACTAAAAAATAATGATCAGTTACTATAATTTATGACCATGCGTTACATTCTATGTTCCTATAAAAATTCCTTCCGAAATGTTTTCATGGATATTTCCTTATAAATAAATGACTGTGGATATTCATGAAAATTTTTTTGCTTCCCTTGTTTTTTATTCTTTTATATGATTTATCCATAGTGCCTTTCATTATGTATTCGTTTTATTCCTCAATATATTCTCTATTTTATCAAAAAAACATATGAGCTCTTCACAATAAGATATATCTAATTCCAATTCTATTTCATCAGAGGTGATATCAGTCTTTGGTTATAGCATGTACATCATTAAAAATGACATATGAAACCCTTAATATACATTGGTAATATTAGATCAATTAACATGTTTTAATCCATAAAATTAATTATTTTTTATGGTAATTTCAATATTATTGATGTACTTGAGGAACATTTTTACCTTGTTACCGAACCTTCTCACACTCTTCCATTGAAATAATTTCATGTAAGTGTTATCATTAACCTAAAATCCCAAGTACTTCTGTTATTTATCATCATAAATATTTTTACTTCTTTGAGATACTCTAATATGAGTATGAATAGAACTGACATTTTATATTGTCCCCTCAACATGTTCTAATACCACATTTTTTCATTCACGAATTCCATCTTAACAAATGAGAATACGATATATCTTTTAACCTACTGCTTTATATAAAACAATTTGAAATCATGAATGAACAATATTACTTTTATAAAAGTCATCAATAATTTAATATTATTCCCACATACCATGAATTTCTTGTGATCATGAACTCAACATGTTATCCAATGATTTATTAATCTTTTTGGACTGCCCATCTATTTGAGGATGGTGAGAGGTTATCAAATGAATGTCAGTATTAATATCCTTTTGAAGAATCTGTAGAAATTACAATATAAAATAGGGTTCAGGATCATACAAAATTTCAAGTAGTAGTCCTTATAGTCTTCATTTTCCATAATATAGATAATTTAAAGGTAATTAAGATGACAATATTCTTTTATAGAGATGAAATTTGTATATCTGGTAGGGTGATCAATTATAACCCATACATTATCATTACTTCTAAGAGTATTAATTACTCATGTGGCAACATGCACAATAATTTCATCTGATTTATACATTGTAATAAGAATATCTGACATTACACATCATGTATGTTGTCTGTCATCCATAACTTATTATAAATTCAATAATATTGAGGAATAATCCATTATTTCGCACATAAAATTATCCAAAAAAAATGTTCTCTCAAGTCCATATACATATTGGTTCTACCATAGAGTATAAAGAAAAATTATCTATGATAATCATATAAAAAATTCTCTTTTAATCTTATGAATATATGAAACACATAGTAACCTACCTAATTTTATAATTCCATCATCATAAATAATGTAATCGAATTTCCCAGTATTCATATTATTAATTTTATTCTTGTAATTATCATCATGTTGTTACAAAAGATTTTTCTTTTCTAATTATGATAAATTTGTAGTCATATAATAATTATTTTTCCACATTCTCAGTAATTCCCAAATCCAAAATCACTTGATAAATGACCTTAAGATCATTTTAATTCTACATTTTGGTTAAAACAGCCATGATATTTCATACATAATTCATCTACTACCTTATTTCCAACTAATATGCACAAGGTGATGATCAATTCAAATCAAAATGTACCATTTTCAGAGTGCTCACTCCTTGGTAAAACTGTATCAGAACCATGCGAACATATATTATATTTAAAGGGAAGTATTTATTTGAAAAACCCTTTAATATATTCCTTTAATTTTTTTAGATATTAGTTCATAATTATAAATACCGTAAATTTTTCAAAAAGGGTTATATTACCATTTCTATGTTTTCTTATATCTAATTCCCAAGGTTTCTAAAAATGATTATCCAATTCCAAATTTAACACCATTGACTCTTGTAACCCAAATTTTTTGTCTAGTTTATTAAAATTTCATAGATATAATTTTTTTAATCCTTAATGATAGATAAGCTTAGTTGGCTTGGAGATCCATATACATAAATGAAACAAGTTTTACAATTGGGTTAAAAAAATATAACATAGCAATGGAATAAATTTTTCTTCTTTGAACACATTTATAGAAATATTCTTCATATCCGATGGAATAGAAACAAAAATTAGTGAGATAAAATTCTGAACAAGGTTTATGTAAATTGGAATATATCATGAGTAATAAAGGAATAATCAATATGTTAATGTAAATACCCTATAATACATGCCATTTTATCAATGACATTGGCATTAAATAAATACAAGGATAATATCAATATAATAATCCCATTGATATTAATTATAGATTTAATAATTAACAAAATATTTTATATCGAGGCTCATTATAACATTGATCATAATATATATACTTTCATGACCTTATTCCAACATGGTTTAAAATTATGGGTTAAAACCCATTTTATTTGGCCAAATGATTTGTCTCATTAGACATGTCGATGCATCAAAAGGAAATATAATTATAGGAATCACCCATCACCACATTTCCAATTCCTTCCAGATATATCAAATTATAAATTTAATTCATAAAAAATATTACCTATCTATTAATTTAATTATTTAACAATGAATAAATAATAAAAAACCTCAATCATTAAAATAACATTCAATGTAAAAAATCCTATCTAGAAATGATAAATATTTTTATCACTATGAATATCAATTATAATGAATATCTATATTTAATTTAAATTTAACTTCCAATGATCTCTAAAATGTGAAATTTTTCATGATAATGATAATGAATAAAAAAATAATAAGAGAGGATATTTGACTATAAAATCATCATTAATATAGAATTTGAAATAATATCATACACCTCATATAAATATAGTTATTGGAAGATAAATATTAAAATAAAATTTCATATAATATTTTTATTTGTAAGAAAATTTAACATGTGTATAATAAGATATATTTTATAAAATGGTTACGGCGGATGGGTTGTTTTTTTCACTGTATACGTTAAAAAATGATCAATTTTAGTTTTTGTAATGAAAACCAAAAATTTATTTTAATAAAATTTCTAGAAACATTCATTTCAATCCATTTTCAAAATTAAAGGACAACATAAAATTTTCTTAATAATAGTTTTTTAGTAAATTAATGAAATTTTGTAAACCAATTTATAGTAACATTCACATGGATGTAAATTTTAATAAATTAAAAGATAAAAAATAGATATTTAATTTTAAATTTTCATTTCTATATTAAACTACCAAATAGTGAATAATTTGGAATAAAAAATTGAATTTTTATAAATATATACTGGATAATAGAATTTTTTATGATTACGAATGATTATTGATAACATTCCTTCAAAACAATTAAAATTAATCCAAAAGGAATGTGATATTATAAAATAAATGCTTACCTATTTGGAATCATTAAAATTGTAACCCATTAAAATAATAGACTATAATTTGAAAATTAATCATTTTGAATAATTATTTATTTGTGTTAAATACAAAAATATGTTGTATATACACCAATTTAATTTTAATAGGTGAATAAATACAAATATGTCTTAGTGGGATGTAATTTTCGACAAAATAAATGACCTTATCATTCAAATTAGTTGAAAATGATTTAAAATTGTAAATAAAATATTTAAGAGGTTTATAAATTTATAGAAAAACTAATTAATATTTATATTATCATATATTTTATTCTTATAACATCATGCCTCATATTCGTGAATAAAATATCATTATTAATATCTTTTGGAGTAAACCTCATCATTTTCACATGCATGTTTTATAGTTAATGGTTTGGTTATTGTTCATTGGATATATATCCATAATATTCATAATTATATTATTGTGATAAATATTAAATTAATTCATTTGATATATTTTTATAACCCTTATTGGATGCTGGATATTAAAATAGAATAGCATCACTTTATAGAGGTGGTAGGTTGTATGTTCCCATGAGAAATGATATATTATCATATTGGGTGAATGTGTAATGAAACAAATGATATTATAATTTTAAAAAATTAAAATATTGTCATTTTTATCAAATATATTCACTATTTTCATCATTATGACTAACCATGTTAGTTAGAGATATAAAACATTGTACATCTCTTCACGAGGTAATAGTCTGTCACCCACCCGACTTATGGTTTTGTTTTCCATTTGGTGGAGGAGGAGATGGATAAATATTATTCCATAAAAATAATAAATAATAGATATACTGGATACAAATATGTAATTTTATTTTTAATTTTACAAGATAATTCAAGGTGATAAAATAATAAATAAAAAAAGATGATCTTGGTGAATATAATGACCTTCCATTTGAGAAACCTCATTTGGATCAATTATTGAGGTCCAAGGGGATGGTATTTTTGGAATAAAAACACATTTAGAATATGAATAATAATTTTTTGGAGAGATTTTTTGAGTCTTTAGTGAGAGTAAATGGACTGACTGATGTGTAGAAGTGAGGGGAGGAGGTTCCCATTTATAATTTATCTGAGTTGAACACATATAATTTCACATTGATTTTCAATAATGTAATTATAATTTCGTATAAATATGTCTCAAGAATGGATAATATTATATTCTAAAGAAGATAATGTGTAAATAAATCCTAAGGATTCATTATTAGTTTGTCATTTGGACCTAATCATTATATATTAACCCCCGACAAATATGTTTTTACCTTAACCACATTAACAAGTTTACTATTTTTTACATTAATTATATGAAAAATATAATGTTGAACATATTAACACATTTTAATATGATTATTTTAAAACATTAATCTAATTTTTCCAAATAAAATAAAAAATTTCTTGAATCCGGTTTAAAAACATTCGTAAATCATGTTGCAAAATAGTTTTTCAAGAAATGTAATTTTCAAGAATAATAGGATCCTATATTAACTATAAGGATACTAATAAAAAATAAATGTATTTTAGTTAATATAGTTATATATATAATCACAAAATATCATCTAAATCATTTATCATTACATGTACTTTAAATTAATTAAAATTGAAATACATTATGCAATTTTAAACAAAAAAATTAAAAAACAAATTCTCAGAAAAATAACATTGTTTACCTCCAAATGATGCCATTTTTATTTGTATAAAATTTATTGTTAATAAAATTTTAATTTTATGAATTTTTGAAACATTATTATAAATAATTTATTAATAGTAAGATAATATTTTTTTATATTTTTCATAAAATTTATTTTTATCGGAAAATTTAAAAAATTCATTATAGTTTTCATTTAACCATATTAAAAATGAATATTAATCCTAAAAATTTAGAGTTATATATGACATGAAATGCAAAAAATTAAATTATGTTAATTTTTTATTATAAAGTAATGTTTATAAAATATAATATAACCTTGGATGATACATTTTAAATTTCCCATAATATGTATTTGGTGTGTGATCCAATGATACAATCCTTATTGTTTCTCTTGACGGTTTATGATATTGATTAAATGAGGTTTGTTAAACTAATTTATTTACTAAAAAAATTCCATGTTAATATTATGAATGTTATATGAAAAAATATCATTTTCAAATGTTATAATATTTTGAAATGATATGTGGCACAAATATGTATGATTTTTATTATGTAATAGGTGGGCCCAAAATCATATAGTAATTCAATTCATTAAGAAAATATGGATATATCATGACATTATATGGACACTAATGTGGAGTTATCCCAATTCAGTAAGATTCTTGGTCAACTATGTTAGTTTGTTGCGTGAATCTTGACTAAGGATACAATTGTTTTAGGAGTGAACCCAAACCACCATGATAGATTTGGTAGTAAGCCTTGAATTATAAGCAACTTAATTTTTATAATTATTTGTATGAAAAAACATAGGACTTATCTAAATTATATACTCTTAGGGATAATGCAATTTTATTCCTTTGTGATTTATGCCTTATGAAATTACAATATTTGTTACATTATTCAATTTTATAATTATTGATTTGTTGGGTATGGTTGTCAAATGGTATGTTTATATTCACATATTATTTTTATAATGTTATTCTTATGTTATCATTTGTTTATCCATTTTATACCCTTACTGATAAAATTATCCAACCCTTTATTATGTTACATTTATCTAGGATACGAAGAAACCTTTTATGTATTACATGATTAATAAGTGGTTCGGTTGTTAATGATTAGGTTGGAGACGATGAAGATCTCTTATGAACATGTAATTTGTGTATCAATGTCTCTAAAAAATATACATCTATACAATTTTGGCATGTATATTAATTTTATAAAGTAAATATTCACCTATAATGAAGTAATATTTAATTATAGAATGTATGGGTCTCTATACTAGTGGATATAAATAATATTTAAATAAAACCTTTGAAACATGTCACATTTTGGAAAGTGTCTATATTTTTATTATAGTAATAGGTATAATTCTATCGAATATTATATTGTTAAATACATTTACATTTCTTAGGTATTTTATATGTATAAATTTATTGATGAAACACACATTACTATACTATAGTTACCATTTCAAACACATTCTTATAAATTTTTAAAAAAAGTGTATAATTTTTTTATAAAATTTTAACTCATTCCAAAACTAAAAACATTAATATAAGACATAGATTTTTGAGATACCATTGATAATAATGGTATATCAATCTGGAGTTCATTAGTAAGGACAATCTATATTTTGAAATTTTCACAAAATCATTCAACATTGAAATATTTAATTATATCATCCCTACGTTAGGTAAGATTAATTAATATAGATTTTCATTGTCATTATTTAATATAAAAAACTGTATTTATTATTATTTTAAAGGAAAAAACTAATATTATGTCTAAGTGGTTTCAATGATAAGTCTTGTGGTAGGTCATTATGTTGTGTCCTAGAGTTTCTTCATAATGAATGGCTGTATGGTATGTCAACTCATCAGAATACCCCTAGAATTCCTTAATATTTATTCATCGAGTAATTGAAGCAATGTTTTTTTCTCATGATAATAACATGATAATTTTAATTCAATTTACCAGAATAAATTTCGCATGTTCACTCATGTAATTATGTCTACAAACAAACAATTTAATCAATATTTATTTACAATTATTGTGTGTTGATATTTTTTTAATAAAATAATTTAACTACCTTAATTTTATTTTCTAAATTATTCCCTATTTTAAAATTTTTAATCAATATCATTTTAATAAAATTCCTCCATTGATATTCTACACATTACAAAACTGAGATTTATTTGTTTTGAATCTTAGATAAGATGGTAAGAAAACAATAATACACTCATGATCCATTATATTGAAGCATTACCACCTTCTAATAGAAGAATCGATTATTTTTTAACTCCTATAAAACATAGAGTGCTATATTAATCATCTCAATCAGTCATTTGAGAAAAGGATTAAAATTATCAATGATAAATGATAAGTAAGTATTTTTTGGAGGTTAGTTTGGATTCAAGGTTTTAATAAGTGGAACACTTTGAATTGTTTGATTAAAAATATGAGGGAACCCCCAAAATATGTATTATAATCTAGAAAACCCCTTATTTTTTATGGTAGTGGGAGACAATTACATTATCCAAAAGGCCTAAGTGAACAAAAAGGACTAAACCAGGATTGAGGACCCAAACCACCATTGTCACATCCTCCAGTGACCTAAATTTTCTACAACCTCATCAAACCTCCAATGAACAGCCCAAATGCCTCTTCACTAGGCATCTACCCCCCATCGTTCATTTTTAACTAGAATCCCCCATGTCCATGAACTAAAAATGTATTATAATCCCCCATAAAAACTCTTCATTGTACGTTAATGGAAACCATAACCCATGCAATATGGAATCATAGTCCCATATTTATACCCCCATATAAAAGAAAATCTATTTAAATCACATTATCTCTCATGAATGATGGTGATGAACCACCACTATAGTAAAAATTACAAGTAAAATGAAACCCAACACCCAATAAAATCATTAAATTTAGGGATTTATTTGAAATTTCAACCCCAAATGTGGGATATATCCCCAAAATCAATTCCTTTAGAAACAGTTATTCTGTACAATAAGAAACTTTTTCTTAGTTTATTAGGAGTGTTATAAATAAATATTTATCCAAAAATTGGTGAAAAATATGTATTTTGGATCTATGTAAGTAGAAATGGTTTGTTTATTCTTATATTCTTTAGGATTTTTTTAATATTCCACAACGTAGTGACTCTATGATCTATCATGGTTATTATCAAGAATATCATGCAATATTCACGTATGTATAACATATAATAGAGAATACATATGATTGATCCACTCAAGTACCCTCTACTATAAAGGTTGATAGTGACTAAATGACGTAATCAAAATTTATCCAATATGTAATATTCATAAGGAAATGTAATTTTAGTATCTTGATAAATTATTACATTTTTCTTTTCATTATGATGAATAATTAGAAAAAAATTAACCTAACATGGTATATAATTAGACAAATGGGATATATTTTAAAACCACTACTAGGTTTCATTAGTTTCAATATTACATGACTGTGTCAATTATTTTTTATTTAAAAATAATTACTCATTAGGAGTGGAAAATTTAATAGTATTTGGTTGATTTTTCGTGAATAATATTTTTTATAAGATAATGAGTATAAATTGGAAGCTTTTCTAGATAACATGAGTTGTTTATATTGAAATTATAAATAAGAAGTTTAATATGATAAACTATTATGTTACTCCAAATGATAAAGAAGAATCATGTCTAAAAACCAATGAACTTTATAATATTATTTTCGAATAAAAATATAGTGAATATTGACATAAAGATGCTAATATATTTGAGGAAGAAGTAATTGTTCGATGCTTTGAATTTTAAATTATAAATTTTTTTTAATATGGAAGCCGAAAAGGATTATAAAGAAGAAAAATAATCTAATGAGCTACTAGATACTGTAGAACCTACATTTGAAGGAACCACTTTTGGATCTCATGAACTTCCACTAAAGTTGCCTTATATGAAAATAGTTGTAAATGATTTTGATAAAGAGATCAATTTTTATTTGAATGTACATGTGGAATTAATCCAAGAACATAAGTATTATGAGACACGATAATATGATATAAATGATTAATTCACTCCAAAAGATATATCTAATAATATATCAACTCATTTAGGTGAAAAAGGATAGAATTGTTTTATTAAGAGAACACTAAGACCCATTTTAATGGAATAGTCAAATGAATTTAACAAATTTAGTACAATTGGTGGTTATTATTTGGATGGGGGTAGTCCACCTAGACATGATGTGAAATTAATTCCTAATTTATTAGTGGAACAAACTGAATAGAATATTTCTCTAATTAATATGGATGACAGGATTAGTCCTCATACCAAGAGACAAACAATTTATGATGGTAATGATCAGTATATTAGTTAAAAAAATTTACAATGTGATTATACCATCTAATGTAAAGGATATATAATACACTAGGCGACTAGCGTGGTTTAGAGATACATTTCCTCTTGTGGATGTAGTTACAGAATGGTCTTCAACTCATGAACCAGATACAACGGATCATCATGCCCATGAGTCATCATATATTTCAAAAGTTGATGTAAATGAGTTCAATGATGATTTTATCAATGATCACAAATAATTAGTTTTTATGATATTTAGTTTTAGTTGGATATTATAAAGAGGAATAGAAATTAAAAAAATGTTGCAAAAGTTATATATCTCATTGAACAATAGTTGTTTCTAAATATTAGTCATATGAATTAATAGATTCATTATTTTAGAGGAGAAGATTTATATCTTTATGAAAACATGCATGAAATATCGTTCATTACATATCAAAGTTACATAAATGAAATTGGTCAGGATTATAATTCATGTGAACATACTCAAACTCTTTTTATACCTTCATGTCCCTAATTCAGTTTTTCAATAAATCAAAATGTGACTAATTAAATTTTTATTGAGGATATGGAAGTCTTATTAGATGCTTCACTATTAATATAGAAATTATCCTTATTTTTTGGAATTTTTATGATAATAACATTGAGATAGTGAAAATCAATTTTCAATAAAATAGATGTGTTATAAATATTGAAAAAATGTTAATTGAACAAAATCTAAGTATAATATTTAAAAAATTGATAAAAAACACTATTTATATCTCTAG
The DNA here is from genome assembly GCA_963277665.1 of Viscum album. NCBI lineage: Eukaryota > Viridiplantae > Streptophyta > Magnoliopsida > Santalales > Viscaceae > Viscum > Viscum album. Next base: position 1,314,596,139 of record OY728119.1, on the reverse strand, counting down.
ATTGTTAATTATAGAAGCCTCTAGTAAATGTGGCCATTAATGAAAATGTGTATAAGTTGATGATTATGGAACTAGTTTTAGAGATATCCCTAAAGGGGGATAATCATTCATATCCTAATATAAAGCAATAATCATTATCCTTAAATGATCTCACTTAACAAATAGATTTATATATAGATAGGGATAAAACTGTTATTGTTTTCCCATTATTCATACATAACCATGATGATTTAATCCCTACATCTTATCTTTATTCATTAATATAAATCAAAATACATCCCTTTGGAATCAATCTAATGAATTTTGTTCAATATTTCCAACCAACCATCATATGAAAAAGGAAAATATCCTTTTGATCCAAAATATCATATAGATATAGACTTCAATTAATATTTTGATTCATTTTCCTAATATTGTATTTGTTTTTTATATATTTTTAATCATTGATATTCGTTGTTATATTGGTTTTATTTATTCTTACCATGATTATATTTTTCCTTATTACATGACATAAATTCCATTCAACTCATCTATTATCTTTTTAAAAAAAATATGAAAAACCTTTACAAGAATATTTTATTTTTTCCTTACATTAATATTATATCATTAGATGACAGTTATCATCAAAATGGGAATAATGTTTTCTTATTTTAGAAATTAATTCTTTTAATGATTCCAAGTCATGTCCATTATGTTTCTAATAAATTTATTGTTTTTTTGTTGTAATGTTTTTTTCTTGAGAACTATGAAAATTGGACAAGTGAAGAATTCATTGTACAATTTTCCAACATAGTGACTACTTTCCACATTAAGAGACTATATAACTAAGATACAATTCTTTTAAATGTAAATGATAACATAATAGGAAGTTGAATGATCATAAGACCAATATTGTGGCCATGAATAAATTTCTCTATGTGATAGAGAAACCAATGATAAATTCGATTAATTAAATAATGAATTGCACTGACCCCATAAAGAATTGATGTGACTATAAGAATAATTTCAACCATCCATGTCAGCTATGAAAGATATTTTAATGTGTTTATAGAAATTCATGATTTATTTTGAGAGATTATTCAAGGAAAATTCAAGAAACAACATAATGAAAATTAATGTGTCCACACATTCAAATTTTAAGTGACAACATTCTGAACATGTATGCACAAACATATTGAGTTTTCAAGAAACTACATTACTAAAAAATGAAAAACACATTAAAAGTTGAAGAAACATTATGATAAAATGAAATTGACCACACATCCAGCTAGATTTCCAAAAAATTACATAAGTCTTAATGTACAAAAAGGTGACTCTGTATTGTTCTTTAGTGGAAATGATAATGTATTTACAGTAAGAAATCTAAATGGATAATTTTAGAATTTAATGATGATGGTTAGAGAAGGTATGATATTTCAACAATGAATTCTCATTTAACATTAAATATTACTGGTATATGGATAATAATAGATAATGAATCATCCGTTGGGTATAATAGAATTGTGGTATTGGTGATTTACACTAGATTTTTTCACTCACATTTGGTACTATGTTTTCATGATTAAATATAAAATACACAGAATAATTACAAATACATGATAATATTTATAAAATATTATATCAGATAATCATACAAGGATGATAACATTGCCTGTAAATAGAATCACAATTAGTGATTGATTTAGATTGAGAATAATCTGGCACCCACAATCCCCCTTTTTTATGTTCATATTTACATGTTCTTTAATTTTATCTATATATATTCATAAATTCTAATGTTTTGTTTTAGTATCACATATTATTTCCTACGAACCAGAACATTTTGATTTAAAATTAACCTCATATAATTATTTCATATTGAATAATAACATATAATCCCATTAATAATATGATACAATAATAATAAATGAATAATTCCTACAATAATAATTATTTCTATAAGTTATGCAACCTATATAAATGAAATAGTAACATGACATTTTGAATAGTAATGCAACCCTTATAAATAGTAAAATAGAAAGTAGAATATTTATATCACCAATGAATGTATAAATAAAATTTATCTACATTATTAATGAAAATATGGTATAATTATATAATACTATATGTAAATAAATGTTTTTTAAATTATTCATTTAGTGGTCACATTTTTTATAAATCATATATTTTTGTCAATTATATAAATAATATAATTTACTAATAGATTTTGTTTCAATAAAATGTATTCATAATTCAATATTTTAATAATTTATGATTATATTATAATTTTATGTGATCTTAATTAATTTTTGAATGTGTTACAAAATTGGTTGTAATTTTTAAAAAATTATTTTCCATGTAAATAATAATTTGAATTAAAAACTCTGATTTTCATATTTAGAAATTTTTTACATAAAATGGAGTTAATTTATTAATTAAACACATAATAAATGGTTACGTTGAGTTTTTTATATTTTCCAAAAATACTTGATTTTTTTTTGTGAATAGAGAAATACGATAATTTAAGTTATATATACATTATAAGTTTAATACAATAAACCATGATTCATCATTGATGTAGGAAACCTAATCTCAAAACCCCCTTCATTATTTTACTATATTTGGTGAATATTCTCACAAACTATTAATATTATTGTTCAAAAATAGAAATGTAATGATTAAAATAACGAGAAAACACCACTTTACTCCACTATAAATTTCTACACATTACATTCTATTTTCTTCACACATATAAATATTTGATACTTATCCATATTATAATGAAATAACTATAAATGAACACCCTAAAATTATAGGATCCATTCTTCTTGTGAAATGTGAAAATAAATTCCCATAAGGCGGTTCTCAATGAGGAGGAATTCAAGAGGTAAAATATGATTTCTTTTCTTTTAATCCATTTTCAAATTTATTCAATTATTTAATTCTCCATTCACCTCCCTAGAACCAAGAGTAATTATAACTAACATAATTTATACATTCTATAATTTTATTATTCTAATTGTAAAATCCATAATCAAACCTCTTATCCTCTCCCATTTGATTCTAAAAATTTATATGTTGTTATTGAGGTGTTGTTTTATCACCTTAAATGAGGAAAGGTTTTAATATTCCATTAACTCATTCAAAGATGTTCAAAAAACCATTATAAGGGTTTAAATATATTGTAAAATTTACATTATAATATTTTTATTATTTGGAACTAACATATATAATTAATACTAAATGATAAAATTAAATGAGTGAATTGTAATTGAAAATAGAAACAATTAACCAAAATATTATCCTTAATTAATTTTTCTAATGATTAATCCTAAAACTGTATAAAAAATGATTTATAATATCATTTAATCCTCTCAAATATACATAGTAAAAAAAAGTTGAATTTTTGGGAATTACACCAACTTTACACGATCATGTATAAATGTATATAAGTAAACAGATCACGAAAACCAAGGACACCAACACTCCATAATGCTAAAACTGAATCTCATAACCCATAAAAATTCCATAATTAACTTAATAAAATTATAACAAGTCAATTAAATTTAGAAATGGTTCTTAATTAATTAATCATTGGATTTAATCTGATTATCTTGTACATTAGATCAAGTGGATAATCAATGTAGTCATTAAGTAAGAGATTCTACCAAAACAACAATTTTTTCCTTTAGGTTAATCAGTCCCTATATTTACTCCAATACATTGAATATTTCATTTTTTATTTCTTCCAAATTATTTATATATGTTCATAACCGATTTATATATATTATATCAATCTTATTTTATGGGAACATACATATTTTGAAAATGTTCCCTACTAAAATCTCCTCAATAAGCATGCTCGATTAATGGGAATTTAACTATTTATTACCAATTATCATGTATTATCCATAATCTATTTTAGGACACTAAATAATTAATGAAATCAGTAATTTTATAATAAATAAATTTAATTGTTAATTTCATTGTTTTCTGGGAACATTTTTTCATTTTATTTTTTAAATACTTTTTTAAAATTTTCCCATTAACCACACTAAAGTGGATAATTTCTAAATTTTTCTAAAAAATATTTGGAACATATTTAACTTATGTTTGACACAATTTACTATTATCTAGTAATATTTTACTTTATTTATGTCCTTATATGTTCTAAATCAATTTTTTCACGGATAATTTTGTGGCACAACCAATTTTAAGGCCTTTTGACACGATTAAAATACTAATTTGATTACATTGGAAACCCTTATGTTTATGTGTGATTAAATATGTATGATTCTATATGTGGAAAAAATTTTCATGAACATGTTATGTTGGGTTCACCTAGATATCACTTCAATGCATTAGGTAATTTTTTGTCTAATCAAACCTCATGTTGGGACATGGAGTGAACCCGTTTTTTAATGGTAGTTTTTCCTCCATATCTTGGAAACTATTTTTTACTCATGTTTATTTATAGATATTTGTTTTTACCACATTACAATAATTTCAAGATGTCTTCTCCATAATGGGAACCCTTCTAATCTAGAAATTGGAGACGATAGATAATAACACCCTAGTCTAACCTCTTGTTGGCCCTTGGTTGGTGACTAACATCGTGGGTATAATAAAAACGTATATGGGAGGCATTTCCCTCAATGGGAAAAAATTGAGGAAAAGAGAGATAAGACGAGAACCGACCTAATACTTTTTATAATATAATATAGATGAAAACCAAACTAAAAATATGTAATTTCATTCATTAACTACTAAAACTGAATAGAAAAAATACAAGAACGAGAAGAAATAAAAAACGACAGTGAAAAAATCCCAAGACCTCCTTCAAACCAAAATATATATATAACAAACCTGATATCCAACCGTCTCCTACTGACCTAAATAATTTACATATACCTAGGGAGAGTATAAAATATAAAAAATAAATTTATCCCTATATCCTCTCATGCAAATGTAAAAAAACTTTCTAATATTGAGTGATCAAAATGTGAAAATAACTCATCACCTTAATATATATACAATGTCCCTAGCCTCCCTATATATACTACCACTAAGTATCGTATAAAATAGAATATAATATAATAATTAATGTCAAGGGTAACCTACTACCTCTTCCCCATTTGTTTTCTAGTCTTCCCCAATGTCACACGTCCCCGATTTCACTCTCCAAAATCCTACCTCACAGACACTTGGGAAAAGCACCACAACATGCACCACATGCAACAAACCACCACGTCCACATAACCAAAAGTAAACAAGTAGTTTTTTTGGATCAACCTCATCTATCAGAATGTAAATCATATTTTTGGTATTATAACTCATGCTATCACAACCCATAAAATGAAAAAATAATCTGCAATCCCTCATATAATTTATATATTATACAAATAGTATTCCATAGAAAACTATATCTAGAATATATGTGTAAAAGACCCCATTGAAGTATATCACACTAAAAATATATTTGTGTATAACTAACCATCATTCATATCATACCAAATATCTACCAAGAGAAGTTAGGGCACCAATGGGGGTAGCCAGCCATCCATCATCTCACCTGGATGTTGTGGAAAACACCCCATGACTCTGAAACTTTGGGGAGATAGTTTCCCAAACCAATATGGTGGATTAGAATATAGGAACAGAAAAAGTAAATGATATAATATATCTCTAAAAAAACACTAATTGAATACCCTACATTCTAAAAAACTGTATCTAATGTCTCTCAAACTCCCAAATACTACTTCCATGACCAGATGTCCTATAAAAAACTAACCATTTAAGGAGATAAATTAAATTATCTTATTTATTTTCATCAGTTAGAGTTTATGTTAATTTATTCATAACCATTAATTAACCATTATAATTTCTTCATTACATCACATTACTATTCCAACAAATATACATACCCCCATCCATAAGAAAACAGAGTACATGGATTCTCATAATTTCAACCTCAGCATTGCAACATTAGAAGACCCAACTTCACATCTTTAAGATTTATTCATTTATTTAACAATAATAGTTCAATGTATCTAGGTTTTCTGGGGAAATATTATATGATAAACAAACACACGGGGGTCAACATGGTGAGTATATGAGATCCCCATCAAGTATTTACCACCTATATCATGAGATTAAACTCATCCATCCACAAGATTCATAATAAAGAAATCGCATGGACTACCCATCATGTCTTTGCCTCCTATGGAAATATAGTAACAGAACATATCTATTCTACACAAGATATGGTGAAAATAAAGATAATAAACAAATAAACAGGCCCAAAAAAAGATTTAACAAGAATATATCTATCATTAGAAAGGTTTATCCCATCTTTATATAGTAATTTCACCTCTAGTGCAATCCTTGAGTCCCTAAATCATTGAGTAATTTATAAATCCACTCTAGGAATCGACTGCTGCAATAGGAACTAAGCATGCATACGCCACATAACATGATATCTCTCCATGATCGGCCATCTCAGGATCATTAAACACCATGGAATCTCTTCCCCATATACAACAAGAGCCATCTAGAATCAACAATCCTAGGGTCATGAAAAATAATAATAATCTTGAAACAAACATTGAAAATAGGATCTAATCACTAAATCATGGAATTAAACCATCACACACAATGGGATCACATAGCTCCAATGCAGAAGAAACGCATACTTTACATGAATGTAGGAAAACCATGCCATATAAAGGCGTTATATTTTATCACAAAACTAGTACTTATTCAATATTAAAATTTTAAATTCATTATCATTGCTTTCAAAAATAGGAATTCTAAGAAACAAGATAATAAAATCAATAGAAAATTAATTAAAAAATTTAATTTAACATCCCTTTAATTAATTTTTAAAAAATATAAATATGCTTCAGGTTAATTAAACAATTAATTTAAATATTCATATAAGTATCAATTTGATTAACATCCAATTACAAAAACAACCATATTTATTAAACATGTATTTATATTTAAGAAAATTAATTATCAATTAATTATGACTTTAATTTCATTACCAATTTCCATCACGAAGAACATGATAATCCATGAAAATTATGTATATAAAACTATCTATGAAATCCAATAGAAAATGGTTATCACTATATAAAGAAACAACATTTCTATGAAACCAATACAAATCATCACAATGTATCTCATGACTCAAAAAGAGAAGAAACCAAAAAATATATATGATTTAATGTAATTGAAAAGAGAAGAAATGAATCACATTCCTCCAAATGTTTAAAAACATTAATTGTATAAGAATAAATCAATACAATGTATCTCTGATCACTTCTCCCACAAGATCAACATCATTATGAGGATGTCACGAAACCACTACACTAATAAAACTAATCAAAACCTCATTACAACCGTGAATGATAAAACTAAATCACATAGAATGATGAATAATAGTATAAAGAGATTAAACCAGTGGAAACTGTAATAAAATGAAGGAAAAATACACCATGGATCTAAATGGGGCACCATAGATCAAAGATAGAATCCAATGGTAGATTCTCATAAAAGGGATCTCCAAAAAATCAATGAGGGTACTTCCAGGTAACCTAGGTCATGATAGAGGGAAAATAGATCCATAGGGTTTGATAACCAAATATCATGAAGAATTATTTATAACATTACATTTTTGGGGATTACATGACATATAATCCTCTTTCGTGTCTTGAAATGATTTCTGGTCAATTTTTATTCTAAAAACCCATCCTTTTTTGAATTTATTTTATTTCTAAAACCCTAAAAATTAAATTGCATGAAACCATATTTCACATTGTTAAACTATTCTAAAAAACATGAAACCCACTGTCAAATTTTGAAAGTTCTTTGCTCATAATTCTCAGCACCCAAACACTTCCAAACTGCATCCTTGCCTCCTATGAGCTGCACATGCCCTAGGAACAAGAAAATGGTCAATCCACGGAGATCCAGAACCATAAAACAAATAAATATCAAACAATTCAATTCCTTGTGTATATAAAACCATCTTATAGAAGAAGTATAAATGGGTCATCAAAAAAATCACTCCCTCAAGATATCTCACAAGGTTCTAGCCACCATAGGAGCTCACCAGACCACTAGAGGAACACATACAAAACCACACGACAACCACAACCATATAATAATCACTATCCCAGGAGAGATACCTTCCAAAAGTGAGAAATCCACATTAATAAAAAGATAAATCCATCTCATAACTAGAAAATGTCTATAACCATAATTTCAACAATGTTACTAGAGAAGAGCTAAAAATCATACAACCCATGGTACTGAGTGGGTATCTATGACTCATGTTGTAACACCCCAACCCTAGATGCCCATATTAAGAGAATTATTTTAATAAATTAGAATGATTATATTGAATTAAATCAGAAAGGACCAATCAATTAATAATTTTTGGGAAATATATTAAATATAAGATCCATACATTAAAATTTAAAACATAAAATACAACATAAATATTATTTTAAGAACACCATTATTATTATATATAAACCCTTCATATCAAATGTAATTTACATCTCAGAATCATGGGAAAATAAGTCATAATAATTTGGTTGTCTCAAATGATCAGTAAGGTTAAACAATATATCAAAAGCTTACATAAATAAGTTTAATCTATTAAGGATAGTATAAAATATAAACACAATACTTTTAAACATAAAAATGAATATAATATTGAAACAATAAACCAAATAATGCAATTTAAAAATTCATGTTGATCTTTTACCATTTTAATAATAATATTCAATATCAATATGTATTATTGTATTAGGGGAATGTATAATAGCGAAGATCTAAATTATGTTGTCAAGGCCATAGAAAATACATCTAAAAATAAATGGTTAAGGACATGGAAAAATTCATATCAAGAATGAAATTGGGAAGTCCATTGACAAGTATATATATATATTTTCTCATGAGAGATACTAATGCATCGAGGGGTTATAATTGTCCACTAACATCACTTACTAAATCTAATACATTACTCATATGAAAACAGAGAAACATAACATAAACATTTGTATTGTAAATGGAATATGAAATTTCAATACCATAACCATAATAAATTAATGGTATTAAAATATAATATACACATTAAAACATTTCATAAAACACTTATATAAAATAGGTAATATTTTATCATAATAAATCAATCTATATTTATCATAAAATTAAAAAATTATTTTGACAAAGATGAAAATAATAATAATTAAAACTCTTTGAGAGAGATACCCCTTCTAAGTTGAAATTTTCATAAGAAACACAATTATAAATTAAAACATTTAATTTAAATTAACAGTGCAATCTGGTATGGGATGATTCAAAACATTAAGGCATCATAATGGTGTAATGTAGCTTCTTGCATAATATATGTTAAAAAATATTCATTCCATAATTATTTGAAAAGGTCATAGAGTACCTTGTTTGGAAAATTATGGAATGAATCCTTTCAAAAATATTAAAATTATGACTTACTTAGGTAAAAATTATTTTATAAAATTTTCATGGAATAGTAATATTATTCTGAAATACATTTTTATGAATCAAGGACTAGGATGATAAAGATACCCCAATATATACTTACATACAAAAACCGTAGAAAATAATGATATTTTTAAATTAACCCTAAAATAAAACCTTAAAAGATTCATTTTTGGAATCATTGGAAAGAACATGAAAATAGAGATAAAATTTCCTTTATAATAATTTTATATCTATATAAATAAATATGTAAAATAATACAAAAAATATTTAAATGAAGAAGGGATTTGTTCATAAAACATTCAATGCATCACATACAACTTTGAAAATTTAAATAATAATTCCAACAACCTAAAATGTTTCATATAAGACATGACATTAAATTTATTCATCACATCAAATATAATTGGGGAATTATTTACCCCACAAACAAGAAATAGGTGGTGAACATGGATTATATCTCACGAAAAATTTATGTGATATGGAAATTCCATTACTATAGGTCTAATACTCTATATATGTTTCTGGAACTACTATATAATGGTTTTAAACATATTATTAACTTCAAAAAGATAATAAATGATATTTATTATTTCATATATAATTCATTTATGACTTTATATTACTTTTATATTAATATTTTCCATGTTAAAGAAACCATTGAGGTAATATTCGCTTTGTTTATCGTTCATGTTTTGAATTGTTATTCATGATCACATTAGATAAATCATTATTTAATTACTAAGAATATCTAAAACATGACTTTTATATAATAAATATTCTGACTATAATTATATAAAATTTATAGATATGTAAAATAGAATACACTATTAATGGAGATAGTATGCCATACATACAATAAACACATTTTATGGTTTTTTCATACTGAATAAGAAGAAATTAAATTAAATATATGTATATATATAAAAATATATATTATTTCAATATAATTATTATTTCATATATTTAATAATTATTGATATTATATATATTTATAATAATTATTTAATGTTTAATGTAGAAGATGAATCTCATCGTGTCGTGGAGATGATATGTCGTAACACATGGGCAACCATATCGTTCCCATGGTAGATAAATGGTATAGAATTGGATGTAATATTAATTATAAAGAATAAAAATTATGTTATATCAATTATTTATATCCATTATACTCATCATTATATACATCCAAATAATGTATTGTGGAATAACAAATTACACCATGACATTGATATAGTAAGACGTGCGTATACATGCATTGTGATATTTACATTCATAAGATTCATTAAAAGAGGAATATGGTCCTAAAATACTTATAATAACATAATATAATGTATATGGTACAATATTTAATACTTTGGAAATGAAAAAACTTTGGAATAGGTTGTAGAATAGAAAATCACATTGAAATAATTGATAACACAATTACTTTTTTCGTGTTTCTTCTTTTGATTTGAAATTACCGACCCCATTATATTGGATGTATCTTAATATATGGCTTCTATGATGATGTGAGGGAAGTTTGGACGACATTTGGGTATGTTTTGTTTGAGTATATGGGATTTATAGTTGTGAATAAATTATATGGAGATGCTCCCTTTATAAAAAAGTGAAGGGGCACTTAAACAAACTATTAAAATATTAATTTATTATAAATTATTTTTCTTTTTCAAATAGACCCAAATTGAATACATTGATTATAATACAATGTTGTGTCTAAATAAACTCAAAAATATAATTTTAAACATGTTTATGTCATTTAATTAACCATACCTTTTGGATTTAACTCTTAGTTAAACAGATTAACTCTTACCGCGTCTTCTTGTACTTTTACACTACAGGGTTAATATAATTACTAAAAAATAAGAAATAAAACCTAAGTGGATAATTTATAAAATATTTATAACTATAAATGTTATTTGTCCTAAAATAATATTTTTATGTATTTATATCATTTAATAAAATATATTTATTTTAATGTTTCATTAATGTCAATTTAATATTATTAAATATTTAAATTTTTAGCAATATAAAACCAACAACATATCATTGAAAAAACCCACCCAATAAGTCACTTACATGAATATGTTATCTATAAATTTTTTATGTCTTATATTTTATCAAAATATATATATTTTAATATTTTTATTATAATTTATTTCAAATCTCAATCAATTAACCATTTTTTCTATAATCATTGTGTCAAAATTTAATTTAGTTATATAATATATAAAAACTATAAATAATTTATTATGTATAGATTAATTTCATATATTTATAAAGAATATTTACAGTCGACAATATTGATTTTATATCCTCATATTTAAAAAAATATTTATAAAAATTGGAATACGATATTTGTAACTATCATTTAAATAAAAAATAGTAAATGTACTAATCTAACACAAATGTCATAAAAAGTATAATATTTATTACCTAATGTTTATTTCTGTGGAAAAATACTTATCAAATGAAATTAAGAAATGTTTTATGGTAGTTTAATATTATTATAATATTATTTTTACATTTCATTACCCTATTTACCTTTAACCGTGCTAAATAATTTCTAATGATACTATTCAACAAAAAAAATATTTTGATCATATTAGACCAAATTTTTCTTTATTAATTACAACCATGTAATTTAATTTTTTGTAATTCAATTATCAAAATTGGTGAAATTATAATTAATGCAAATATGTAAATATGGCTAGAGCATAGGTAGAAAGACGTAAAAAAGTACAACGATTTTCAGATCTAAATATATTATAAAATGGACAACAATGACCTAAATAGGGTTAATATATTTATTATTTATCATTTGTTTCATTAAAATAAATTTAATGTAAAATAAAACATTGAATGAAAATTTTAATATTTTAACAATAATGTAGTGTTTTTTACAATATTACAAAAATTTAATGTTTTCAAAAAAATAAAAACAATTAGCCCTAAGATAATTTTTATATTATGAATTCAAAAATAAAATTTATTTTACCAAATTCAATTTCTTTGACTATTTAAATTTAATTTTATTATTGTTCATAAAAGGTCATAAAAATTACTTACTTTAAGAAATAGTATTTCAAATCATATAACTATTTTAATGAAAAATATAAAATTCATTATAAATATGTTTTATTAATGTGAAAACATTATAAATAAAATTTAATGATTATTTATTATTATTTTTGTTTCTATTTTTAATTGATAAATTATAAATATAAATTTAAATAATTTGAACAGTAAAATGTATTTTCACAGAAACTCATTTTTGTGTGTTACACAAGCTAACTCTGTGTATGTCATAGCACTAAATAATGAAGATAATCTATCATAATATATCGGGGTGAAACATTATACCCTCCTTCATTAAATTTCATCCTCAAAATTTCTTCATGGAGTCAAAAACTATGTGTTTGACTTTTCGTAAAAACAATATTGAAATCCCAATTAGGAAAATGGATTAATGGGACCACCATTTTAAAATAAAAAAGTGATTTATGAATGAAACCAGAGATAAAAAAACTAGGGTTCCATGTTGGAAAACATGTGATTGAATGAAAATGTTTCCACCATGTTTAGAGGGAGATTGAAATAGAACATGATTAAGAAAAAGCGAATAAACACAAAGCTATAAATCTTGGGTGATCTGATGGGCCGTTTGATTCATCGCAAGAGAATGTACTAGGAATATATTTTTTTCATTAATTTTATTTCACTAGTATTTAAGAATTAATTTTCTTAATATATTAAAAACAAAATGAATCAAACTTACATGATATGTAGAGCTCCATCCTTTAACTATTTTTGACTACAAACTCATCTTTATCATAAAAAGTTAAAAAATTTAAATGATATTTAATAAATCATAATCATATAGGGTTCCAAATATTAACTTATACTTCATCTGTCATATCATTTAAATAAAGAAATGCAATATACAAACTATGGAATCTCATTGGAAAATGGTAGGTGATTAACCCTTATCTCCCTTTGGTTATATGTTCATGTATCCAAATATTTCAGGATGTGATAGGTTGTCTCCAAACCTATGGGTTGTCCTTTTCTTTAAACTATATTATTATAACATTTAAAAATTTACCTTAAAAAAATTTTATACCTTAAAAAAATACTATCAAATGTTCAACATAATCCATTACAACATTAATACTTTTCCAAAATACTTCTATCCAAATTAACAGTCTAAAATGTTCTCTGAATATCAAAAATAAATCTTATCATTTGATTCACAAAACATCATAATGTATCAATTATTGATAAATATTGTTACAACCTTAAAACCCTAATGAAATAATAAATCATTATAATGACTTATAAATGATGTATTGTAGTACAATCCTTATATATCACATTAATCTTATAACCATGGAAAACACAATGAAATAATTCTTTAATCCAAATATTAAATAACATCAATTTTTACACATAACTCTAAAATCCTTAACTATGATTCACCATTTTATTCATTAATACATACTTCTTTTCATTTCCCTTTTTCAATCTCATCATCATTAATAGTATAACTATTGAAGTTATAACCTTTTTGATTCTAACCATTGACCAAAACTCAACACACAAAATGAGGAACAAAAATCATAGTGATATTCTCATGAAGAACCATTTATAATATCTCTAAATTATTCTGTGATTTCTAAATCCATTTTTTGATAGGATTAATTCTTTTGTCTATTACCAAATATAATAGATGATATTATATACTTAGACTTGTCCTCAATGTCCATCTTAGGTTTAGGTTTCCTATTCAATGTTTTCTAAATCCAATTTCCAAGGATATTGGTAAATTCCATTGATACCCAATGCAACACCCTGAACCAAGATGCCAAAGGCTATTTAATTATCATAATATATTGGATTTATTAAAAAGAATCAAATATCCATTGATTAATCAATTTATAATTCACGGGAAATAGATTTCATACATGATCCATACACTATAATTCAATTCATAAAATATAAGACAATTAATCCTTTAAGAACACCATTATTTAACAAGGTTAAACATGAAAATCAATCATAATATACATTTGGAAATCTAGGGAAAAATCATATGAAATTCATGAGATCTTATTCTATGTAAGGTTATTTTTAATATTAGATGCTTTCATAAATTAGAATAAAAACTAAAGAATGTATAACATTGAAAAAAAACCTTTTTTAAGATATACTTCAACATAATATGGAATGAATAAATTAGAAAAATTCCATTTAAACATTTACATGCGTATTGTAATAGTTCAGAAAATCTCATGTAATATAAATAACTAGTCTCATCATGAGGGGATACATAATTCCAGACATCTAAAACATACCACTGATTCCTCGACCATGACATATAAAAATATATGGTTAAGGCCTCAACCAAATCTATATATGAAAATAAATGTGCATGGCCTCAGCCATGTCCACATCTTGATTGTATCAAGATACCTAATGATGCATCAAGGGGATATAGTGAGCCCCGCCAATCCTTACTTAGTCAAAAACAGTCCTCTTATGAAAAGGGTTAAACAATACATAAACATTCATATTATAAATGTCATTAAAAATATTAATACTTTAACCATAAACCATGAATGGTCAAAAAATAACACATCTACAGTCAAACATATAATAAAAAATTCATTAAAAATATGGAAGATTATATCGTAATAAATTACTCACAATTTAACATAAAATAAAATAAATTTTATGGCATAGATTTAAATAAGAATCACATAAACTCATTGATAGAGATACCACTTTTACATTGAAATATTTTAAAATCCAAAAAATTATAAAATAAAAACATTTATTTAAAAAATGTTATAATAATATAAAGGATGTTTCAAAATGTAATGATGTAAAAATGGAAGAATATAGTCTTTCACACCATATAAGTTAAAAAAAATCTTTCATTAATTTGTGGAAAAGGTCATAGATTACCTCATTTGGAAAACGACTGAAATATTCCATTAAAATCATTTCAAAAAAGTAAAAAATATTTAAAAATTAATTAACTCAATTTTTTTTGGAATTTTAATAGTACTTTGAAATACATTTTTACAAATCATGGACATGGATGAAAAATATGTCCTAGTAGATACTAAAAAATAAACAACCTCATTTAATAATGAGATAGTTATACTATATCATACATAAATCCACAAAAATAATCATTTATATAAAAAATTTAATGAACTCAAAAATAGACATAAGATTTTATTTTATAATACTTTTATAATTATGTAAATAGTTATATAAAATTATATCAAAAATATTGAAATGGATAAAGGATTAATTCATTAAACATTCAAATAATCCATTACAACTTTTATGATTTAAATAATAATCCCAATATCATCAAATAAAACATTAAATACAATTATTTTATGTGTATTCATTCTATAAAACGTAATATGGGTAGTACATACACCACATACATGAAATAGGTGGTGATGAAGGCTCATATTTCATGAAAATTGAATATGAGATGGAAATTCCTTATACATAGTGCTGATACATTTCATACATGTCTAAAACTAATATATAATGGATTTAAACATATTATTATCATCTGAAACAATTATAAAACTATTTATTATATCATATATTATTTAATTAGGACTTCATATTACTCTTTTATTATTAATTTCCAAGTTAACGAATTTTTTTTGGTAATAATAGCTTTGTTTTCTCGTATGGGTTTTGAGATATTATTCTTGATCATATTACATTGATCATGATTATACATACATAAAAAATGTGAAATAGAATTTTTATATCATAAATATTATTAATATAAACATATATTATAGATAGATATATAATATTTAATACATTATTCCTGGAGATGATATGTCGTTATTATGTATAAATGTTGTTTCTATTTTTTATCACATTGAATGGAAGAATGTAAATGGCATATATATATAAATATATTATTTAATCATCGTCATTATTTTATGCATTTCATACATATTCATAATATATATTTTTATAATCATTCTGTAGTGGTTAATATAAAGGGTGAATCTCATTTCATTGTGGAGACAGTAGGTTGTACGTACGAAGGAGCGACGATATCATTCCCTTGAATGTTAAATGGTATGGAATTTGATGGTATATTAATTAATCAGAATCATTATAACATTATATTCATTATTTATATCCTTTATAATCATAATTATATCCATCCAAGAAATATAGTGTTGAATAACAAGTTTCATGACAACGATGAGACAATAAGCCGTACATACACACGCATTGTTATATTGTTATTTGTAGGATTGATAAAAAGAGGAATATATTCTTCCCACTATCATAATAACATCTTTGAATGAATATGACACTATAGTTATTACATTCAAAATGAAATTACATAATATGTGGTTTTTTAAGAATAAAGAACATGGATTGAGATGATAAAACAAATACATCTTTTTTAGGTATCTCTTTTTGATTTCAATAAAAGAAATCCAAATGTTAGATTTCTCCCCAATTTTGGCTTATGGAATGAGGAGAGGGATGATTATAGGATAATTGGGAAGGTATTGACTGATAGAAATGGATTTAGTGGTGTGAATAAAGGAGAAGGAGATGTTCCCATTTTAAGAGAGTGGAGGGGCCCTTTGGGATGATTTTAAAATATTAATTTATTATAAAATGATTTTCTATTTACATTATACAAAATGTGATTTATTTAGAGTATTTGATAAGTATGGTTTAATAAACCCTAATCCAATGAATATTTTGACATATTTATGTCATAGAATTAACATTATATTATTTATATAACCCTTTGTTAAAAAGTTTAACTATTACCGGGTCTTGTTTTATTTATAAACAATATTGATAATATAGTTACTATAAAATTACAAAAGAACTCCAAGTGGATATTTTATGAAATATGCAATACTATACAAGTTAGTTAGCAGAACCATGTGTTTTTATAACTTTTATATCATTTAATAAAATAATATTTATTTTAAACTATCATTTATGTCGAATTTAATACAATTGAAAATTTCGAAATATTAAAATATCAACCAAACATGATAACATCGAACCAGTACTTCAAATATGTAAATAAAATGTCTCTGTTATTACATTTCCATCTATACCATATGATGATTTAAAACAGGTGCATTCACCATAGTAGAGAAAAACAGAATTGAATGAATGAGAGGTCATGCCATTACCATCGGTACTGGGCCTGTGCCGATCTACATAGAACTACTAGCCAACCATCCATGTGAAGGTGGAGTGCTGATATCATGAAATGTTCTTGGGAGGGGTAGTACTATGTTGTCATGAGAAGTATAATATTTCTGAAGTATGATTTATTTGGGTTAAAAAGTACTAACCAATTAAATTATGATAACTATTTGGGTAATTTTATATTATTATAATATTATATTTACCTTTAATTACAATATTTCCCATTAATCACGGTAAATAAAATTCAAAATTTATTATTCACTAAATAATTATTTTATTTCTATTAAACCATAATTTTCATAACGATTACAACAATGTAATTTTTGTTTTAAATTCAATTTTCCGAAGTGGTAAAATTATGATTAATGCAAATCTAAAAATGTCTCCACATGGTAGGAAAAAAGGAATTAAAAAAGTTTCAATGAATTTTTATATATAATTCATTGATATAGATGGTTCCAATGAGCTAAATATATTCAATATTTGTATTATTTATTTGTTATGAAATTAAAATCAATTTAATGTAAAATAGTTATTTAAATTAAAAAGTATATTTTAAACAATAATTTAGTTATTTTCATAAGTTATCTAAATTTAGTGTATTTAATAAACTTCCAAAAATTCTACCTAAGTCAATTTCGATATTCAGAATTCAAAAATGAACTATAATCTACCAAAATAAATTTTTATTAGTGACTAAAATTAAATTTATTATTGTTCAAAAAGAGAAACAATTATTGTTCCTTTAAGAAAATAATATTTCTAATCATATAACTGTTTTATTTAATCCAATACATTACATAATAAATATGTTTTGGTTATGTTAAAAAGGTATAAATAACATTTTAAAATTATTTATTACTATTTATATTACAATATTTTATGTATATGTTATACATATATCATGTAGATAAGTTTAACACAAAAGTGTAGAAACGTTGAACATAAATCTTGCGTATTATGCAATCCAGGACACTATTGTGAGTATCACTTACTACTGACGATAACGTGTCGTGAAATATCGGGGTGTTACACAAATTTCCAAGTACAATACTCCATGCCACATCACCACCACAATAAAAAAATGGTGATATAATGCCTACAAAACACCACGCTATGGGTGTCTGGGATCTCTACAAACCTATCCTTGACGTTTGTATCATCATAAACATTAATCTCTCACCAATTGATGGCAGGAGAGTTGTAACATCCCAAGTAAGTAATGAATAATACATATTTTTATCTATTTTTATTAATGATTAAGAGTGTGTTATAGATGATTAAAATGAAAATAAATACAATCTTATGCATGGAATACACTAATATTATTAAAATATTGTTTTAGTGCCTTTTCATGGCAAACCATTTTTGCATCTATATTTTGACAATTTTATAAACTATGTTTGTCAAAATAAACTTATTCTTTATGTTTGGGACATCAAAATTTACTTTGTGTGAATTTTTGGTATTTTTCTGACAATGTTCATTTTTTAATGAATAGTGAAAAATACTGCATTTTACATCAAAAATGCTTTTTAATCTAATTTATTTATATTATTAGATTATCTTTTGAATTGGTATTAATGTGTAATATGAATATATTTTTACCAGTTAATCGAATGGTGGTCATTGGAATCAATTTCGCTTTGAAATTGGACTTAAACTGGTGTCAATCTTTTGATACTTATTGTTTTGTAAAAACACGCTATTTGCTCTGGCAGCGGGAATTAATTATTAAATTAATTAATGTGACCTATATGTTTTGAATTTTGTAAAATAGACTTAATTTTTGAATTCAGAATATCAAATATAGCTTAGGGTGAATTTTTGGTATTTTTCTGAAAAACTTCAATTTTTGATGAATAGTGAAACCACTAAGTGATAATCAAGCAAACTGATTTTTCAGTTAAATGAAAGTTTACCACTAATGTGTATTGAATTTTGAAAATCCGACATACATGGTTGTCATTAAGATGTAAAATGTGGTTCAATGAGATTATAATAATTTTTTTGGTGAATAGTAACTTATTAAGTTCTTAATCACGATTAGTGGTAATTAGGGTAGTTTAAGGTATAAATAATAATTTAATAAAATGAAATGACCTAGACACATGTCACAACCGCATTGGTTGTGTCATGTCCGACCATGACATGCCATGGGTCAACTTGGGGACCCCATGGATCCACTTTTGTTGGGAAATGACATAAATTACTTTTTATTTAATGTTAAAGTGAAAATGACACAAACATAATATGTTTTACGAAAACAATTTTTAAGTGGGGTTATACAAGTCCAAATTTTTATTATAAAAAGTCATTGGAAATCTAAAAGGATTTCCTATATCATAGTATTTTGTTTATAATTTTTAGACATTAAATAAATTTAATTATATATGACATAATAATGATGCAGCGATGACATCATTATTTGACGATTTAAATAAAATAGAAAGATAATGTAACATCTATGAACTACACATGTCAAAAACCAATTGGATGAGTGGATTTCGAACCCTTATCACCTTATCCACGAATTATATCAATGTGGGACCTTTTAAAACAGAAACACATTTTCAAATAAAGTAATGTTTCTTTACTTTCCAAAAGTGCCCCTCCTCTCCTCTTATAAAAGGCCCCCACCTCTACCTCATTTCACACACTCCTCAAGCCTTTGGCTCGGCCAACCCCTGCCCATTTGCTCTCTCCACATCCCTCTCCTCATCCTAGAGGATTCCCTTTGGGCAGAATCCTTTCAAAGGAATCCTTTAGGCTCAAACCAAAAGGAGTTACACTTTTTAAGGTAATTCATTTTCTCTTGTTCATTTGTTTTATTTTGCTTCTCCAACCCCCTAAACTCTTTTTATTTACTTCTTTTGTAACAACACCAGTATCTTCAATATACTAGGATGTTGTTATAAGATTTATTTAGGCTACACTCTCACACAACTACATCAAATGGTTAAAGAACATACGGTTTCCGTGGATGGCGAAATTCTGCCTCCCGAAATGATGATTGTTCAATTCTCATTTTCCACCATCAAAGGTGGCCATTATGATGTCACTATTTTTATATATGATATATAATATGTTTATGTTTTCCTTAAGCTTCTGTTTTTTTCATTTTTGGCATAAATTTATGTTTTCCATTATGGGTAAACACGATATCTTCATTTTAGGAAGTGCGGACTACCGCCCCCTAAAAGTGATTTGATTCGTTAATACCATATGTGGGATGTGTAAAGGATAAAGTTAATGATATTATATATGTTATTATACTGGAATTATAATATACTCTTATATCATTATGATTCCATTCCAGAAAATATGAAATAGAAATGGAAGTAGCGTTCATGTGTACGTACGGCTTACCGTCTCCATGAACGGTGCATTTCATTTCTTATCTCTAAATGTGATGTAATATTATAAATCCATGTATGTACTGGATATATATGACATATATGATATCTACATCATGATTACCATTCTGGATATAATGAACCTTTGACCAAATTAACAACATGTAAGTGTAAGAAGCCTATTTTTGACTTAAGAACCAAATACCGACAAATTGAACATTATTAACTTAACTGATTACATGATGTTCATAACATGGTATAAAAGGAATAATGAACTTGAAAAAGATTCATAAGCAAGTAGAGATTAACTCAAGTTTATTATTCAGGAGATTAAAGAACGGTCGGGTCAAGTCGGATACGAGGTATGGGACTTCGTCTCAATCTCCTTTCATTGAGGCATATTTTATTTTATACACAACTTTCTTTTATACGGTGTATAAACCCCTTTGACTTTTACGTTTATTCAAAAGGAATCTTTTTTATACGAATCATTTACTAAACGACAAAAGGGAATGTTTTTGTCGTACGTATGCGGCGACAACGACTTCTCCACCGTCGTAACCGTTATTTGAGTTTCGGCTTCCTCTACAAGCCATACCTTCTTTTTAAAAGAATAAAATAAATACCATGTTTTACTTTTCTTTTACATTGGTATTGAAAATGGTTTCATAATGGTTTTATATCAATGTGTTGTATTGATATCTCGTGATTGAAATGTGGAAATTTTATGTTTCCTTTATGCATGTTTTATGTGATATGATTATGTTATGGTTCTTGGGCATTATTATGAAGACGGGTGGTTCCGTGATAAACTAAGGGCGGGTGAGCCCGTTATAGCTCTCCAATGCATTGGGTAACGCAAAGGAGTGAAACGTTAAGGTTTCTCCGAAGAGATTTTAGGGAATATACTGTGATGGGTATTCCAAACGTAACCAAGAGGGTTACTCCCTACGTAAGAATGTTATGAATGCCTCACGTTACCTTTATGTCTTATGATTTCTATGATTTATTCATGATTTTATGAGGTATGTTAAAGTGCCTATGTTTTATGGGTAAAGTATGATTTCATTCTTGTGTATATATGAACTCATGTTTCCTTTCCATGTTTTTTATATATAACCCATACTGAGTTTTTATGCTCATTCCAAGTTTTTGAAATGTTTTTCACTGGTCACAGGAAAGGTACATGATAAGATGATAGAGTCAAGGATGTGTCAAGAAATAATCCATGTTTTATTTTAAATGTGTTTCCATTGATGGGAATGAAGAATACTATCTTTATGTAACCACTTTGTTTATATGTAGAATGTAATGAAAGTTTTATGATCTAATTCTCTAAAAATCTAAACCCGAAAAGATCCTCAATGTGTAATCTTGTAATAACTCAAGATTAAGTATGGTTTAAGGCTGGGGCCTTATAGTTGGTATCAGAGGTCAGTTTAGATAACTTTAGGAGTTAGAATTCTATTAAATGATTATCCAAAAATATTTTTTTTCGAAATGATATAGCATTTAAAGATTACCATGTTGCTTCATCTAAGACATGTTTTTTCAGAATGGTTTTCCACATGGGAAACAGGGAAGCAGTGCTAGGAAGGCCTACAAAAGGAAATAACCTTCCGAATCAGCATCCAGAAATTGTCGGAATTGGAACTGAACAGTTTGTTGCAGTAATGGAGCAGTTGACTCAAGTGATAAATGGCGGTGGTATTCATGCACGAGATCAGCCAGATCAACCGCAGAGGAACATGTCAGTGGTGGAACATTTCATGAGGCAACATCCACCATCATTCAGAGGATCATCTGAACCTGTGCTAGCTGAAGGGTGGATTAAAGCACTGGAGAAGATTTTTGATGTCATGGGGTGTTCAGACAATCAAAAGGCTAGTCTTGCTATTTACCGTTTGGAGGGTGAAGCAGATCAGTGGTGGTCTATGGTTAAAAATATCAGGGATGCCGATGAGATTGATGCTCTTGACTGGGATGAATTCAAAGGTATGTTTCTTGAGAAGTATTTTCCTAAGGCTGATCTACTTATGATGGAAAAGCAATTATTGGAATTGAGGCAAGAGGAAGACTCAGTGGCTGCCTATGAAGAAAGGTTCACTCGATTGGCAAGTTATGCTCCAAATTTTATCCGGGACCTTGATAGTAAAATCAATCATTTTTACTCAGGATTAAAGCCAAAATATCGAAAGGGAATTAGCTTCTCGTGAGTTTAAAAGTTATGAAAAGCTTGTTCGATGTGCTGAGAAGGTGGAAATGGAGTTTGCTGATGACCAAGTGTTCTATAACAACCAGCAGAAGAAGAGACCGAGGTGGCAGGAGAAGGGTAATAATTCTTCAAAAAAGTCTGATGGTAAGAGAACTAAGTTTCCAGTTTGTGATAAATGTGGCAAAAGGCATGCTGGGGAATGTATTCTGAATTCTGGAAAGTGCTACCAATGTGGTAAGATGGGACATAAGGCTCGTGATTGCACTGAAAAGGATCAAGTTGAAGGTAAGAACAAATTTGATTTACAGTTAGTGAAATGTTATAAGTGCAATGAGATGGGTCACTATGCAAACGAGTGTCCGACAAGGATCTTGAGTGATGGGGAGCAGTTAGACTACAATCATAAAGGGGTGGTGAAATCCTTTGCAACTACTTCAGCAGATGTCGGGCCATCAAATGAAGTTGTATCAGGTACTTTGTTTGTTTTTTCAGATTATGCCAGTGTGTTGTTTGATTCGGGGTCTACACATTATTTCATCTCTGAAACCTTTTCTAGTAAAATGGTAATACCATCTCAAGAAATGACTCCTGAACTTTTGGTAAAAACACCTGGGGGAAGTGTCGAGGAAAAAAGAATTTATAAGAATCTTCCTATCTTTATCTGTGGAAAGAACCTACTTGCAAACCTTATTGTTCTACCTCTAGTAGAGTTTGATGTTATCCTGGGTATGGATTGGCTCTCTATTTACCATGCTAAGATTGACTGTAGAGCTAAAGAAGTTTCTTTTCAGAAAAACTTTCAGTTTGTTTACAGGAATGAAACCTTACTTTTGATAACATATCAAGAGGCTGAGAAACTTTTAAAAGATGGAAATGAATGTTACCTTGCACACATCGTTGAAAATAAAGGAACTGTTCAGATTAATGATGTGCCAGTGGTAAATGAGTATCCTGATGTTTTTCCTGATGAGTTTCCTCGAATAATACCAGATCGGGAAGTTGAGTTTACTGTTGACTTAGTTCTTGATGCTATTCCAATTTCAAAACCCCCTTATCGAATGGCACAAATTGAACTTTTAGAGTTGAAGAAGCAATTGCAAGATTTATTAGAGAAAGGTTTCATTAGACCTAGCACATCACCATGGGGTGCTCCTGTTTTATTTGTTAAAAAGAAAGATGGTTCTATGAGACTTTGCATTGATTATAGAGCCTTGAATAATATCACTTTTAAGAACAAATATCCTTTGCCTCATATCGATGATTTGTTTGATCAGCTCCATGGAGCTCAGTTTTTTTCAAATATTGACTTGAGATTGGGGTACCATCAGCTGAAGGTAAAGGAGGCAGATATTCCGAAGACCGCGTTCCGTACGAGATATGGCCATTATGAATTTGTAGTAATGCCTTTTGGGCTAAACAATGCACCTACTGTATTCATGGACTTAATGAATAGAATTTTCCATGAGTTCCTGGATAAGTTTGTGGTGGTTTTCATTGATGATATTTTGGTGTTTTCTAAAAGTAAAGAGGAGCATGAAAAACATTTAAGGGTTATCTTGAAAACCTTAAAAGAAAAGAAACTGTATGGGAAATTAAGCAAGTGTGAGTTTTGGTTGCAACAAATTTCTTTCCTTGGTCACATTGTTTCTAAAGATGGAATAACTGTTGATCCTACAAAAACAAAAGTTGTGGAAGAATGGCCAAGACCCAAAAATTTAACCGAGATTCGTAGCTTCCTTTGTTTGGCGGGCTATTACCGATGGTTTGTTAGAAATTTTTCACGGTTATCTAGTCCAATGACTAAGCTAACTCGGAAGGGTGTTAAGTTTATCTGGATAAAAGAATGTGATGATTGTTTTCAGGAATTGAAAAGAAGATTGGTGAATGCTCCAGTTTTGGCACTACCTTCCAGGAATGGTGAGTTTGTTATATACAGTGATTCTTCATTGAAAGGACTTGGTTGCGTCCTAATGCAGAATGATCAGGTAATTGCTTATGCTTCACAACAGTTGAAAACTCATGAGGTAAATTACCCTACACATGATTTGGAATTAGCTGCTGTTGTTTTTGCTTTAAAAAATTTTGGAGGCATCATTTGTATGGAGTAAAGTGAGAAATATATACCGATCACAAAAGTTTAAAGTATATATTCACTCAGAAAGAGTTAAACATGAGACAAAGGAGATGGATGGAATTAATCAAAGATTATGATTGTACAATTCATTACCATCCGAGAAAAGAAAATAAAGTGGCTGATGCTTTGAGTCGAAAAGGTAATTCTTCATTAACAATGTTGCGTTTGGAACGTGATCCTTTGGTTATGGATTTAATGAACTTTGGCATAGAAGTTGTTGGTGCAAGAAGTCCTTCTGTTTTGTTTCAGGTATCAGTGAGATCATCTCTATCAGATAGAATCAAGCAAGCACAGAAGCAAGACAGTGAGTTGCAGAAAAAGGTAGAGCTGGTTCAGAAAGGTTAGTTGCCTAAATTCAACATTGATAATGATTGTGTTTTGAGATTTGGGAAGAGATTGTGTGTGCCTTGTGATTCACAGTTGAAGAGAGAGTTGTTATGTGAAGCTCATAGTTCTCCGTTTTCAGTTCATCTGGGCAGTACTAAGATGTATAGAGTTCTGCGGGAGTATTACTGGTGGGATGGAATGAAAAGAGACATTGATGATTTTACTGTGAAGTGTTTAACATGTCAATAGGTTAAAGCAGAGAGGCAGTTACCGAAAGGGATGCTTCAACCTTTACCAGTGCCAGAGTGGACAAGGGAGAATATATCCATGGACATTGTTGTTGGATTACCGAAGAAATCTCGAGGTAATAATGCAATCTGGGTTATTGTTGATCGCTTGACCAAATCTGCTCATTTCCTTGCTATACGAGATACTTTCTCTCTTGATCAACTTTCCCGTTTGTATCTTAAAGAGATAGTCAGGTTACATGGAGTTCCTCTCTCCATTGTATCGGATCGTGATCCCAGGTTTACTTCTAACATTTGGAAAGGACTTCAGAAGTCGTTGGGTACTGAATTAAATTTTAGTACAGCTTTTCATCCTCAATCAGATGGGCAGTCAGAACGAACAATTCAGACATTGGAGGATATGCTACGAGCTTGTTCTATGGATTATCAGGGAAGTTGGGACCAACATCTTTCTTTGGTTGATTTTTCATATAATAACAGTTTTCATTCCAGTATACAGATGGCACCATTTCAGGCATTATATGGGAAGCGGTGTCGAACTCCAGCTTTCTGGGATGAAGTGGGTGAAAGGAAGATGATGGGACCAGAATTGGTAGAAGAGATGGCATAAAAAGTTCAGCTGATTCAGAAACACATGAGAACAGCTCAGAGAAGGCAGAAGAGTTATGCGGATAACCGGAGGAAGGATCTATCTTTCGAGGTAGGTGATCATGTTTTTCTCAAGGTTTCTCCTTGGAAAAGCGTGATGAGATTTGGTAAGAAAGGAAAGTTGAGTCCAAGGTTCATTGGACCATACAAAATTCTGGAAAGAGTTGGATCAGTTGCATACCGAGTGGCTTTACCTCCGAGTTTATCTCAGGTACACAATGTTTTTCACGTTTCAATGTTGAGAAAGTATATGCCAGATCCATTTCATGTTTTGAGTCCAGAGGTAGTTCAGCTGGATGGGAACCTATCTTATGAGGAACAACCGGTCCATATTCTTGACCACAGGGAGAAAGTGTTACGGAATAAGGTGATTCATCAGGTAAAGGTTTTGTGGAAAAACCACATGATTTAAGAGGCAACATGGGAATCTGAAAATGCAATGAGGGATAAGTACCCCCATTTATTCGATAAGTAAATAAATTGCGGGGACACAATTTTCTAAAGGGGGGAAGGATGTAACATCCCAAGTAAGTAATGAATAATAGATATTTTTATCTATGTCTATTAATGATTAAGATAGTGTTATAGAGGCTTAAAATGAAAATAAATACAATCTTATGCATGGAATACACTAATATTATTAAAAGATTGTTTTAGTGCCTTTTGATGGAAAACCATTTTTGAATCTATATTTTGACAATTTTATAAACTATGTTTGTCAAAATAAACTTATTCTTTATGTTTGGGACATCAAAATTTACTTTGTGTGAATTTTTGGTATTTTTCTGACAATGTTCATTTTTTAATGAATAGTGAAAAATACTGCATTTTACATCAAAACTGCTTTTTAATATAATTTATTTATATGATTAGATTATCTTTTGAATTGTTATTAATGTGTAATATGAATATATTTTTACCATTTAATCCAATGGTGGTCATTAGAATCAATTTCACTTTGAAATTGGACTTAAACTGGTGTCAATATTTTGATACTTATTGTTTTGTAAAAACACGCTATTTGCTCTGGCAGCGGGAATTAATTATTAAATTAATTAATGTGACCTATATGTTTTGAATTTTGTAAAATAGACTTCATTTTTGAATTCTGAATATCAAATATAGCTTAGGGTGAATTTTTGGTAATTTTCTGAAAAACTTGAATTTTTGATGAATAGTGAAACCACTAAGTGATAATCAAGCAAACTGATTTTTCAGTTAAATGAAAGTTTACCACTAATGTGTATTGAATTTTGAAAATCCGACATACATGGTTGTCATTTTGAAGTAAAATGTGGTTCAATGAGATTATAATAATTTTTTCGTGAATAGTAACTTATTAAGTTCTTAATCACGATTAGTGGTAATTAGGGTAGTTTAAGGTATAAATAATACTTTAATAAAATGAAATGACCTAGACACATGTAACAACCTCATTGGTTGTGTCACGGACGACCATGACATGCCATGGGTCAACTTGGGGACCCCATGGATCCACTTTTGTTGGGAAATGACATAAATTACTTTTTATTTAATGTTAAAGTGAAAATGACACAAACATAATATGTTTTACGAAAACAATTTTTAAGTGGGGTTATACAAGTCCAAATTTTGATTATAAATATTCATTGGAAATCTAAAAGGATTTCCTATATCATAGTATTTTGTTTATAATTTTTAGACATTAAATAAATTTAATTATATATGACATAATAATGATGCAGCGATGACATCATTATTTGACGATTTAAATAAAATAGAAAGATAATGTAAAATCTATGAACTAAACATGTCCAAAACCAATTGGATGAGTGGATTTAGAACCCTTATCACCTTATCCAATAATTATATCAATATGGGACCTTTTAAAACCGAAAAACATTTTCAAATAAAGTAATGTTTCTTTACTTTCCAAAAGTGCCCCTCCTCTCCTCTTATAAAAGGCCCCCACCTCTACCTCATTTAACACACTCCTAAAGCCTTTGGCTCGGCCAACCCCTGCCCATTTTCTCTCTACACATCCCTATCCTCATCCTAGAGGATTACCTTTGGGAATAATCCTTTCAAAGGAAGCCTTTAGGCTCAAACCAAAAGGAGTTACACTTTTTAAGGTAATTCATTCCCTCATGTTCATTTGTTTTATTTTGCTTCTCCAACCCCCTAAACTCTTTTAATTTACTTATTTTGTAACAACACCAGTATATGAAATATACTAGTATGTTGTTATAATATTTATTTGAGCTACACTCTCACACAACTACATCAAATGGTTAAAGAACATACGGTTTCCGTGGATGGTGAAATTCTGCCTCCCGAAACGATGATTGTTCAATACTCATTTAACACCTTCAAAGGTGGCCATTATGATGTCACTATTTTTATATATGATATATAATATGTTTATGTTTTCCTTAAGCTTATGTTTTTTTCATTTTTGTCATACCTTTATGTTTTCCATTATGGGTAAACACGATATCTTCATTTTAGGAAGTGCGAACTACCACCCCCTAAAAGTGATTTGATTCATTAATACCATATGTGGGATGTGTAAAGGATAAAGTTAATGATATTATATATGTTATTATACTGGAATTATAATATACTCTTATATCATTATGATTCCATTCCAGAAAATATGAAATAGAAATGGAAGTAGCGTTCATGCGTACGTACGGCTTACCGTCTCCATGAACGGTGAATTTCATTTCTTACCTCTAAATGTGATGTAATATTATAAATGCATGTATGTAATGGATATATATGACACATATGATATCTACATCATGAATACCATTTTGGATATAATGAACCTTTGACCAAATTAACAACAGTTAAGTGTAAGAAGTCTATTTTTGACTTAAGAACCAAATACCGACAAATTGAACATTATTAACTTAACTAATTACATGAAGTTCATAACATGGTATAAAAGGAATAATGAACTTGAAAAAGATTCATAATCAAGTAGAGATTAACTCAAGTTTATTATTCAGGAGATTAAAGAACGGTCGGGTCAAGTTGGATACGAGGTATGGGACTTCGTCTCAATCTCCTTTCATTGAGGCATATTTTATTTTATACACAACTTTCTTTTATACGGTGTATAAACCCCTTTGACTTTTACGTTTATTCAAAAGGAATCTTTTTTATATGAAGCGTTTACTAAACGACAAAAGTGAATTTTTTTGTCGTACGTATGCGGCGACAACGACTTCTCTGCCGTCGTAACCGTTATTTGAGTTTCGGCTTCCTCTACAAGCCATACCTTCTTTTTAAAAGAATAAAATAAATACCATGTTTTACTTTTCTTTTACTTTGGTATTGAAAATGGTTTCATAATGTTTTTATATCAATGTGTTGTATTTATATCTCGTGATTGAAATGTGGAAATTTTATGTTTCCTTTATGCATGTTTTATGTGATATGATTATATTATGGTTCTTGGGCATTATTATGAAGACAGGTGGTTCCGTGATAAACTAAGGGCGGGTGAGCCCGTTATAGCTCTCCAATGCATTGGGTAACGTGAAGGAGTGAAACGTTAAGGTTTCTCCAAAGAGATTTTAGGGAATATACTGTGATGGTTATTCCAAACGTAACCAAGAGGGTTACTCCCTACGTAAGAATGTTATGAATGCCTCAAGTTACCTTTATGTCTTATGATTTCAATGATTTATTCATGATTTTATGAGGTATGTTAAAGTGCCTATGTTTTATGGGTAAAGTATGATTTCATTCTTGTGTATATATGAACTCATTTTTCCTTTCCATGTTTTTTTTATATAACCCATACTGAGTTTTTATGCTCATCCCAGTTTTTTGAAATGTTTTTCACAGGTCAAGGGAAATGTACATGATAAGATGATAGAGTCAAGGATGTGTCAAGAAATAATCCATGTTATATTTTAAATGTGTTTCCATTGATGGGAATGAAGAATACTATCTTTATGTAACCACTTTGTTTATATGTGGAATGTAATGCAAGTTTTATGATCTAATTCTCTAAAACTCTAAACCCGAAAAGATCCTCAATGTGTAATATTGTAATAACTCAAGATTATGTAAGGTTTAAGGCTGGGGCCTTATAAGAGTGGTCGTTATGATAATGATAGAGCTATGAAACATGAACAACATCGTGTATCTATCTCATCTATTGTGGAATATCTAACTGATATTCCATGACTGCAACATGATCCAATATCTCAAAAGGACAAAATAATTAGGCAGAATTTTTACTCCCATGAGGAAACCATCACTACCCATGATGGGGACTCAAATTAAAGAACACGTGATCTACAATGTTTAACTCTAGAGGTTTCCTCCAATGATCGACATAGTAGTTCTAATGATCCTATGCTATCTTCATCCTCACACAAAATACATGAACCATTTCTATCCTATTGTGTACCAATTTTTTATGAGAATTGGAAACTCTATGACCACAGTAGAAAAAATTGGATAATGTAATGGTCATCCATACACGTCTTTAAACGAATCCATACCATTGGTGGAGTGAAAAATATTTTTATATGTGAACTCAACCAATGGAATATTCCTAATTCAAGAACCTCAAAAACCAAGGTCATTAGATAATTACATGTCTTCAAGTGTTTGTATGTTCCACCCAATCAGACTATTTGTCTATAGATTTAAATAAGTTCTACGTCATAGTTGATAACCAAAAATAATTTTGCAGACATATCCAAACCATTGAGGTAATATGAGGTTATGGATAAAAAATTATCTTCCCACAGAATCTATGGAGTCTCACCACCACCTCCTGATACCGCCTGACAAAACCTCCACTGATCTCGACACCTTAATATCTATAAAGATAGAATATTTCCACAAAAAATAAAATAACAACCGTATAACATCATAAGCTCCTAGATATTTATGTAAAATGATAATAAAGTCCAATGGTAAGTACTCCCAATTACACTATGAAACATCACATATGTGGAGAAGACCATTAGGAACGTGGTGCTCATCCTTCAACATATAGTAGACCAGAAATCAAGAAACAAACATTGCAACTACACACTTCGAACAAGGCCACCAAACTATTATCTCTAAGATCGGTACACCTTTTTCATTCCAAGATCTACTTCAAATGGATAAATGTAGAACTCTCTAAGAACCTTCTCCTGTATTACCGATAGCACAAAAATCGTTCACTAAAACTATAATCGATATTGTTTATCCCAAAACCAATCATCAGGGGCCACATCACAAAAAATAGTCTCTCTATACATCAACCTCAAGATCCCCCTGCTAGGACTCCTCCACCTGTTGCACCAAATATGACTTTAATTTCATCTAAAAAAGAAAATATTGTCCCCTAACTTCTCCCATATCATTGTGCAATTATAATTATCCATACATCAGTTTCCATTAATCACATGCCTCCCAAATTATATCATTGTACGTCTTCCTACTCATCACAATGACTATGACAATCCACATTCTAGGTGAATAAACAATTTAGAATTAGTAATCGTATTAGAGATACAAACACTGATGTTGAGACATGTTCAAGTCACATTGGGAGAAAACATTGTTTATTCACCTATGATCGGTGAAGACCAAAAATCACTCCTCGATGAGGTATTGTCACTACTAATTTGGGGAAAACAACACTACCGTCAAATTGATATTGTGGGTGCAGTAGTTACACTCATGGAGATGTACGTCCCATGGCCCAAAAGAAAATTAATGATATAGTCAGTATTAGAACACATCCAAACCCAAAAAACAAATCTCCATAGAAAACCTCAAAGTGAAATCCCTTTGTTGGAGGACAATGAAATGGAGCACTTACTAACATCTCCTTTAAATAAAAAAAAATAACTGATCAGTCCTACGAAAACTAGATCATTTCTCGTAACAACTTTTATAGGTGTTGCAACTCGATAGAAATCAATTATGAACCATATTTAATAACATATAAGACCAAGGAAACATTGCACCTCAATCACTATTAGAGGGTCTATCCAATAAACACCACCTTATATTTTCGATAGATACATGACTAATCCATACAAGGATACAAAATACACTATAAAACCATCTTCTTGAGAAAAATTATCACACTTTGAAAACATCCCAAACAACTACTGATGCAAATGAACTCCCATAATAGCATGTAGATTCTTCACATGTTCCTCCTCCATTGTAGAGTACTAATGGATTTTTTCAATTAAAACCACCATGCATTTATATATGAAATCAAAAAACACACCATTCATTAACCCAATGAATATAACTAGAGGTTTTGTTTCACTAAACGAAATAAAAACAAACTTGTAATGCCCATGATGACTATAGAAAGTAGTCCTTTGAATATACCCATCCTTCTCTCACATCAGATGATATGATGAACGGAAATCAATCTATCATATCAAACTCTCACCCTTCATTTGATTAAAAAAATAATTAATCTATGGAAGAGGGAAGAGTTTATTCATTGTCACTTGGTTTATGAGACGATAATCAATACACAACCAAAAACATCCATCATGTTTCATTATGAACAAAACTGCTCAAAACCACGGTAAAATAATCAACCAAAAAAACCACACTGCAAAAGACCATAGAGATTTATATGAACCATTCGTAACTCAATGGGATTCATTATTTATGGAGACATAATGATAAGAGACACTCCTTTATATAGTTGAATCCTAAACTTGGTCTCTTGTCGAGGGGGTAAAACATCATAATCCTCTATAATTATATCAATGTACTCTTCGAAGACCCTATGAAACACTGACTACTGGACATCTAATGAACTCAGCCTCAACCAAGATGTCATTGGTTACAAGAAAAGAACACTTCTCTTACCTATTTGTGGTTCTCACTCTCCAAAAAACACTATTCTCTATCCACCACCATTGAAAAAATAGAACCTAATTAATGAAGTAATCCACAATAGTCTACACAGAATACAACCAATCCATTCCACGAATGTTTTCATATAGTTGTATTCATAGGCATAGAATGTCTCCCCAAGAGTTGTTCTTCCCCAATAGTATCTCACCATTTATATATAATTCAAACTATTCAGATCATCCTCCGACTGTATTGGTCAACACCAAGGGAACTCTAAGAATATCTACATAAATTCAAAATGAATTGAAAAGGATATGTGTTATGAAGATGTTTAGTGATGTTGAATTAAAAAACATGAACCCAAGTGGAATATAAGAAATGGTTAGGTTGAATGTGGTCTTGAACACTTGTTGCTGACAACTATATATCATTATGGTGACGAAAAAATTATCCATGGTCTTGTTGATCATGTTGATGGACACATATATGACAACTCTATACTCTCATAGGATGAGGAGAATATGACATAGGTCCTCAGTGTACCCCCATCGAATCTCTTCTAATCCCATAATCGAGCAACCTACTCCAGATTCCTCACCTCGTACTACCTCAACGGAGGAACTTAATGTTGAATAATTGGTTCACACTGATGTACCATCCTCTAAAAAAATGTCTAATCCACTACCATATATCTTAGAGCCTCTATCCCTTGAGATATGAGACATTAAAGGATACGACCTACCCCTGGCTAACTGGATGTTCTTGTAACCTTTCAACTACAAACCATGGACCACTGATCTGCTTCATAAGGAATCCTGATGACTCCCCACTTGTGATGATCCAGTTTAGGCTAAGATCCTTTCAATGAGATCTTCTCATTCCAACACATTAATATACAACTTCAATATAAATAGGCTGACCTAGAACTGGGTAGCTAGATGGAGAGCCTTCTCAAAATGCTTTGACCTATCTTTCTCATCAAGAAATAGGACTAAAGAATATTTCAAAAGGTTGATGAAATATATTCTAAATTATCACCCACTAGAGAACCCCTACTAAAGGGTAAATAGATCATGGCCACTGGATTTCATTGTGGTCAAATAATGAAATTTTTCTTTGAACTGGTCTTCGAACTCCTCCCATGAGACTTTTGACTCCCCAAGATCCCTAAGGAATAAGAACAACTACTTCCTCACTACCCCATACAACATCATTAAATACAATGACACCCAGAACACATTTTGATCCTGGATGAAAATGAAATAAATCTCAAACTCCATTAAGAAAATATTCTTGTGATTTCTTCTAAAATGGATCCCTTAAACCGATTTTTTCTATAGAACTGAAACCCTCTGAGTTTCCTCCTCCAAGTGTCATCACCGTCAAACTATACCAAATGACGATCTACTCGAAAATCCTGTTAAACATATTCTGCACGAACCTAAGAAAATGTTACAATAAATCCATATCTAAGAATGAAAATTTTATTAGAGCTGCTAAAACATGAATAATTAAGACATTAACATAAATTGGTTGTTTCCTTTTATACATTTTAGGTTATTGTATCCCATAGTCTACCCATTCAAACTCATACGCAAAGAAGAATGACAAATTATCCTTTCCTAGATCGATACCCTAAAAACAACATCACATCATTTACAAGCTACTAAAAACATAAATGTATATGAATAAAATCACATGATGCCCTAAATACCCACGTCTGATCCAGTCTCCCATGTTTACAACACTGTTTATCTTAGCTGACACTTTCTACCTACAAAACTCTGAAACCACTAATGTTACTAACTCCAAAATCCTTCATACACCTCAATCAAACCTCTAATACCACTTTATCATGTCCCCTCAACCCAAAGTGTACCCCCATGGGCCGAAAGTGTGTGAAGATAGATAGTGACCCCCTGATTCCCTTCTTTAGTAGGCCTCGAGTTGGAAACTAGCACCAAGGGTATAATAAACTTGCAACAAGGAGGCATTATCCTCTAAGAAAAACATATTCATAAGAGAGAGATAAGAAGGAAACCAAAAAACACTTTATTAGAATATAATATAGAAGAAAACCCATGTACAAATATGAAATTCCATATAATAACTACTAAAATTGAATAGAAAAACTACAAGTAGAAAAAAAATTAAAGACGACAGTGACCACGAATCCCAAACAACTCCTCTAACCCATATGCTAGTAGTAACCAATCAGATCTACAACAAACTATAACTAAACTAAAAACAGTTTATATATATGTTCGGTGAGTATAACATTATACTCAGTATGATCATTGAAATTCAAAGCAAGCATGTTACAGAACAGTGAACAACAAGAGAAGCTAAATCATCAACCTAATAGGTATAATAAGTGCCCATTCTCACCATGGATACTCAAAAAATGTATCACAAACAAGAATATATTATATAAAATAATTATCAAGGGTACTCTTCTACCTCTTCCCAACTAGTTTTCCACTCCTCCCTGACATCAAACATCCTGAGACTACCTCTCAAAAAAGAATATCATATAGACACTTGGGAGAAGCACTTCAAAATGTGTATCATGAAACACACAACTACATCCACATTAATAAAAGAAATAATTTAGTTTTTGTGAGCCACCAAAAATTAAATAACATGTATCATACATTGTGTATTATATTGGATGACATTATAGCTCACACACCAAGCAAGGATCTGCAATCCATCACACCTTATACATGTTATTCAAATAGTCATCATTAGGAATATTTATCTAGAATATATATGGATGAAATAACAGAAATCCATTACAACTTTCTACACCCTTGTTTGGGGAAACAATCCACCATGGAAATAATAATGAATATATACAAAAGGAAGAGATTAGAACAAAAAGGGTAGTCATCCATCCATCCTGATTTAGATTTCTTGGGGAAAACACCCCCAGGGATCAGAATCCCTGGGGTGTCAGTTTTCTAAACTAATATGGTGGAGTAACATATAAATTAATTAATTGATATAATATAGATCAAAACCACACAAATGGAATATCATAGTCTCATAATCAAATGCTACTTACATCTCTCGGACTCCCGAAAACCACTTCTAAGACCAGATATTTTATAAGCACACTACAATTTAAAGAGTTACATTATATTTTCTTATTTCATTCCGTGAATTAGACATTATATTAATTGAATTATATCCATTAATTTACAACTATAATTTCCACATTACATCACCATCCCATTTCAACAGAAACCCATTTCTCCATAAATAAGAAAACCATGTCCCCTACTACTTAGAATTTTAACATCATCATTTTATCCTAGAAGGCTCCAACCCCATGGGTTAAAAATTGAGCCATTTATTGAAAATCATTACATCCATATCACTAGGAGCTCTACGAAAAATGTTTAATCTACCCAAACTCAAGGGGATCAACATGGTGAGTACATTAAAGTCCCACATATCTTTTACACCTATTGAACCAGAGTAAAATTTTCAATATATGAGGCGATAAAGATGGAAGGAATATTTAATACCCAACTCATTGTCACCTCAAATAGAAATAGAGTGACCAAAAAAAAATATATGTCTCAAGGAGTGGGGAAAATAATGAATATAAACAAACAACCTTTCCACTACCCTAAAAATAGATTAAAAATAATCCAACATTCATGAAAATAGGAAAGGGGATCTTTTACCTTCCATGTCACCTCTGGTGCCATCCTTGACACCCTCACGCATAAACCAATCTATATCTCCAGTCTAGGAGTCAACTAATAGCATAAAAATTGTTCATCCCTCCCTCACAATACACAATACCACCCTTAACATAAAAATACCAATCTCATGATTCATCTGGGCCCCCCTTCCCCGCATACCACCAAAACTATCCAGAAATAACCATCATCGGCTAACATAAAATCATAAGCAATAGAAAATAAACATAGAAACTAGGATCTTGGATCTAAAATAATGAATATAGCTTTCACAAACAATGAGAACTGATGTCTTCAAATAACAAGGTACTCTCCGATTATAGGAAACCCGAAAACATATTCCCAATAAAGGAATTAACTTTTATCACACAACCAGTTCATATTTAATATTAAATAAAATGATTCATTATCACATCATCAAATAAAGTAAACCTAACAACAAGATATCATAGGAAATCAAAAATTAATTAAACAATTAATTTAACATGATAATAATTCATTTGTCAATTTGAATCAACATGCTATAGGTTTATTATTCTATTTAATTGAACATGACAACTTGAATTAATTTATTAACATCGAAACGAAACAATAATCAGATTCATTAAACATTCCTATCAATCTATTAGCCAATTTATTTTAAATTAAATTGAGTTTCACATTCTTTACAAATTTCCATAAATAACAACGTGTCAATACCTAAAAGGCAAAAATATCACTCTATCAAGAAAATCCAAAGGCAAAACTTTATTATGGTATAAAGAAGAAACATTGATATTCGTTTGGTACAAATTCATTAATCCAGTTCACTTTTTTAATTAGGTCAATTTTATTGTGATACTAAGAGATTAAAAACATAAAACTATGATTACACATAATTAAGTAGAAAACAACTGATTCCAATTACTCATAACGTTGATTTCCATTCGTCTCATGGGAATATATAAACACAACAAATCTATGATCTCCCTGCGGAAATATATAAATCCATCCAAAGATGTTGCAGCACCACCAAACCAACATCAACTAAGATAAAACCCATTTGAACCATGGGTGACCAACATCCATTTCATATAACGAATAATGGAATGAGGTATTGATCAACCTAGGAGAAAACGTTAGAAATGATAGTAGAAAACACATAGGATTTATCCGGTCATCCCAAAATAAAGATAGAAGCCTAAGATGGATTCCTATAGAAGGGATTTACATAACATAAAGGAGGAGAATTTTTGATTTCTTGGTAAGGGAGGGATGGAAAATACGACCATAGGGTTCGACATCCTGAGGGGAAAGAAAGACTTATAAAACATTACCACATCACCAGATTTCATAACATTTGTCCCATTTCAGATCATGAAATCCATTATGGTTGGTTTCAGTAGGATAAAAATCTCGTATCATATTTATTTTACTTTTAAAACCCTAAAAAAATACATAGTTTGAAACCCTCTTTCATGTCGTGAATTTATTTCACACGTCATGAAACCAAATTTTACTCTATAAAGGTTCCACGATCTTAATTCTCAACACCAAAACTCCTAAAAACATCATCTGAGCCTCCTCTGATCTCTACAATACTCTAGAACATGCAACTGCTTGATCCACATGTATTTGGGCCACTATATATGACGTCATGGTTATAATTTCCCTTTTAAATACATGTTATTCTTCCTTATATTTATTGATG
Organism: Viscum album; assembly: GCA_963277665.1. Taxonomy (NCBI): domain Eukaryota; kingdom Viridiplantae; phylum Streptophyta; class Magnoliopsida; order Santalales; family Viscaceae; genus Viscum; species Viscum album. Next base: position 1,314,557,226 of record OY728119.1, on the reverse strand, counting down.
TTATATTCCATTATTTCACTATGTCATTCCATCCAAATTATGTGCTTTGTTTTTTTTTCATATGATTATTCCTTAAAAAGACTTTTTAACTCATCCATTTTGTACATTTATTCTTAAGGATATGTTGTCAAAATATAATAGATAATTTTTATTTAAGAGATAATTATAAAGATTCCATAAAAGAATTTTTTATTTTTGTTTCTTGATGTTATGTTATGTACCTAATCTCTATAATCATAGAAATTATGATCCTTTTCTTGTAATTTGATGTTAAATTATAGTTAAAATCAAGTAATAATATGTGTAAAAGGCAAGGGTCATTATTGTTTTTTTGATAGAAAAGCAATTTTTTTAATTAAGATTCGTAATATGAAACAAAATCATTAGGTTTAATACTATGTATAAGAAAATTTCAATGAATTTTTTTTATTTTGGAGAAGTGGTTTACTATTAAAAGAAATCCTTATCTATATACTATATGTGGCCATGGATCTGGAATAGATGTACCTAAGAGTTACAAGTCCAACATGGGGTTCGATGACTGACTCTAGGTAACCAAGTACACGGAAAAGGGCCTCAATACGAACCTAGTTTGACACTCCCATGGGATATTTTTTCTAAATTAATAATATCATTATAAATTATTTTAATGGGAAAAAAATATAAAAAAATATCTGTTTGGAAATAGAACATGGATTACCTATATTGAAACATATGGAATCACATGTTAAGATATAATTTTTATTTACAAGTTATTCATTCTATATTCAATGTTTTAATTTTGACATTTTTATTAGATAAGTATTATAGCCCAATAGATATATTAATATTTTACATTTACTGGGTGTAAATAAGAGAAGTACCCTCACATATTTCCCTTTAGTTGTAAAATGAAATTTCAAGGGAAAATTTCATAAGGGGGGAAGAATGTAATGGCAAAAAAAATTTAATGGATATTCCCTTCTTATAATTATTTCATATAGTATAATCACATTAATTCAAATTATGAAAATAGTAAAAATATTTTAAATAAATAATGAATGAGATAGGGGATATTTTTAAATGTTAAAAAATCTATACAGAAGAAATAGTAACTTATCCTTTGGAATTGTAATGTGAGCCTTAGAAACCAAAAACTGAACAGTAATATAGTAACCTCACCCATGAATGTATAAATAAAATCTATCCATATTATTAACGAAAAAATATATAATTATATCATAGTATAAGTACATAAATGTTTTAGAAATTATTAATTATTTTTAGATATTTTTTATAAAATTGAATTTTTTATTTCCAATTTTATAATTAATATAAATATTTTAATGAAAATATATTTCAATAAAATTTATTCCTAAATAAATATTTTTTTTATCTTTTTATAATAATATAATTTAACTATATATAAACTAATTTTTCAAACCCCTACAAAATCAGTTATAAATTTAAAATTTTTGTTTTATCTATAGAATATGGTTTTAATTAAAAATATCATTTGTAATATTTATAATTTTTCATTAATAAAACAGATATCATTTTTTAATTCTACAAATTTAAAAATGGATAGGGTATTTTTTTTGATGTTTCTATAATATTTGAATTTTTATGAATAGTGAAATACATTAATTTACTGCATACAATCATAATAAATTAAATATAAGATTTATTGAGTTATCACTGATGTGAAAACCATAATCTCAATCTAAAATTCATTATTTTTATATATTTGGTTATAATTATCAGTCTATTCGTAGTCTTCAGACAAAATAATAATGTAATGAATAATTTAATGATAAAATCGTCTCCCTTCTACTATATATACCACCCCTCACCACCTCTTCTCCTCACACCTATCATGATATAAGCCTCTATAAAATTCTGCCAAAATATCTTCCCATGATCAGCAAAAACATCCAGGATCCCTTGGTCTCATCAAAAAATATAATACTTTACCCTATGGAGGTTCTCAAGGTGGAGGAATTCATGAGGTAAATTCCACTTTCATTTTTTTAATTCCTTTTCATGTTATTTAATTTATCTTCTTCTCTAATCACATCCCCTAATATAAGTTGCATTATAAATCAAGTAATTTATATATAATGTAACTATAGTATGATAATGGTACCATCTATAATTAAACTGCTTCTACTCTCACATCTTATTGTAATTATTGAATCGATGTTTGCGGGGTGTAGTTTTATCATCTCCAAGGACAAGAAGTTTTGATATTCCTTTACCGCCTTTAATACATGTCCTAAAACCAGAATAATCGTTGAAATAAATTATATACTTTTGTATAGTGTTTTTTATCTGCTAGGAATAACATATATAGATAATACTATATGATAAAATAAAACCAGTTCACCGTAATTTAAAACCATGGAAAATTCCTAAATGATTATAATTAATTTCATTCTCTAATGATTCATCCTCACACCATATAACCAGATGATTTATAAGTCAATTTAAACATCATTAACATCATTAATGACATAGATTTTCAATTATGGACAGTTATCCCAGTATTACATGATTTTGCATACATGTATTCATGTAAATCGATCATGAAAACCAAGTAAACCAAGGCTCCCAAACAATGAAATTGAATATCATTCCCAATAAAAAGGCCACAATGGACAACATAAAATAATACAAAATAAAATTAACATATAAAAGGTTTCAAATTATTTATTTAATAGATTTAATCTTATGTTTTTGGAAAATAAGATCAATTGTAGAACCGTTTTGGACACGTAGTAGGGGAATATACCCAAAACCCCATTTTCTCCTTTAGGCTACTATTTCCCTCTCTTTACACAAATATAATTCTTATTTTTTTCTATTTCATCTAAATTATAATTATATGTTTCAAACTAATATGTCTAGATCCGGACCTCATTATTTAATGGGGAAATACTTGTTTTAAAAAGGTTCCCTTCTCAAATTATTTCGATATGCAAGTCCGATTAAATGGAATTTCATGATTTCTTACACATTATCATGCAATAGCTATATTCTATTTTAATCCACCATTATTTTCAAATATATAAACCATTTTATCATAATTTTTTTTATTTTCTTGTTTTGTGCAAACTATTATTCCCTTTATGTTTTAATGACTCCATAAAATTGTTCACATAAACCGCACCAAAGTGGCTAATTTTTTATGTCTTCTAAACACACATTCAGAATGCATTCAATTCAGTTAGACACCATTTATCATTTTCTAGTGATATATTCATTTATTAATGTACATTTATGTTCTAAATCCAAACATTCATGGATAATTTTGAGATATGCCCATTTTAATGCCTTATGACATGATTATAATAACCATTTATTTCCGTGGGAAACCCTTTTATAAATGTTTGATTCCTCGTGTATAATTCTACATGGGAACACATTTTCATTAAAAAAAAATTAATTTTTTTCCTAGATAGTGGTCCAATTCATTTGGTAATGTTTAATCATATGTTAATTCCTGTTGGGACATTGAGCGAACTATATTCTATTATAGGACTATGTCCTCCATGTCTTGGAAACTATCCTTGAATCATATTTATTACATTTTATATGTTTCTTCCATATTACTATGATTCCATGGTTATATTTTGCCATGTTAAACACATTTTTCTTCCTTCTATTTACTCATGTTCAATTCCTTTACATCATTATGATATGCCTTATAACCTATGTGATATGTTTTATTTCTATTCTTATTTTCATACTAGAATTTTTTTCTCATCCATTTTTTTCATGTATTCCGTATGTTGTATTATGTATATATGAGGGAAAAAAATTTGTAATGAGATCATTATAAATATTAAATAAATAATATTTTATTTTAATCTCATGATGTTTAATTATGTACCTAAGCTCCCTGACAATAGTCTTTACGATCCATGTCTTCTAATTTTATTTTTAATATTTACATCATATAATGTAATAATATTAGTAAAAGGATAGGATATCTATATTATCATCCCATAAATGAGTGAAAAAGAATAATTTTATATCTTGAACTACATTGTATGATGTATTTTTAATAAAATCCTGGTCCATGTTGGAAATCTATTCAATATGTTTTAATACATATTCTTAGTAGGGGTTTAAAATCAACAGGATTTGACTATAGGTCAACTTAGGGATAACTACATGTTCAATTCAGGTGTGTGTTTAATTTTTAATTAACCAATTTTTATAAACTTCACATGAAAAGTATTTAAGAGTTGTTGATTTATATTGAGTATTTTTCAAACTAAGGATATAAAAATATACACCAATAATTTAAATTTATAAGTGCTATATATTTAGTGTTTGATATATAGAGTGTCTTAAATGATAAAATATTTTATATTTTTTAACTAGTCTTTAATCAAACTATTGAAACATTATTTTAAAATATCAAATTATAATTACATATAACATTTATAAAATGGGTTGTATTTTTAATTAATGGGATTTTAATCGTTAAGATTAAAATTCATAAATTTTAATATTTGAAGCTCAATTCACCCACAATGTGATTATTCCTCTATGGATATCATTATTTTTTTAATTTTAAAATTTATATCTAATAAAAAAATATATTCTTTCACAAAAATATAGTTCAAAATATTTTATAATTATTTAATTTTATTTACAAATTTTATAATTAATCTTAGTTAATACCTTAATATGTTTATTTTATTGTATTATTAAATTATTTAGGGATTACACATATATTACTAATTTTCCCATTATATATCATTTTATATAAATTATTTTAAAAATGTAAATATAATGTGTTCACATTTTAATAACTTTTTATCTAGAAATTTTTCAATATATTAACTATTTCATAATATTTTAATTAAATTGTTTTTTAAAAATAATTTATAAAAAATATTAATATTAACACACATTATAATAATTAATTACATAATTATTAACCATATATTATTTTTATTAGAATGAAAAATCATAATATTTTTTTATTTTTATTGTAAATATTTATTTTAAACATATATATATTTGGAACAAAATTTTATAAATATATTCCTTTTTAAATAATAAATAAATTTATGTTTAATTAATAGAATTTATAGTATAAAATATTCTTAATTATTTTTTTTTGAAATAATAAATAATTTTATAAATTAATCAATTTTATAACATAATAAAACATATTAATTGAACATTTATTATTTCAAATATTTAAATATATAATATAGTTATATTAGCTTTATTATGTTACAAATTTAATGTAAAATTGTATATATTATGTTTCAACTGTTATTATAAATTTATTTGTATTATAGTTAAAAATAAATATATTTTATTAAATTATTTATAAAATTAATTTATTTTGAGTGAAAATAAAATAATTACTGATAAATCAAAATTAATGTAATTAATATTTTATAATATATTAAATTTAAGTGAAAATTAAATAAATATATTATAAAAAATCAATACCTTTAAAATCTATTGGAAAATATCGAACAATGAAGACAGTAATAGAAAATGTAAATATAATCTATGTGTGGGGAGATAGATTTTGGAGTAGAGAGTATATAAGATATTTTAGGTGGAAGTGTGTTTAGAGAGAAACAAATGTGCACAAAAGAGACACAATTCTCCCTATATTATTGTTTTTATTATGATGATCAATTATATTTAACATAATATTGATCCTTCTAAAATCATACATATTTATAATGTGGATCCAAATATTTTTTTAATGGACATGATTTGTTCATAAAAAATTGAAAGTATATTTTATTAGTGGATACACATTCCAATAAAAAAACCTTATAATTCATAATTATTGATTTCATTTTTATGTTATAATATATTATCTATAAAAAAATAATCATTTTTATGAAATTTAAAATTTGGGTTTATAAAACAAAAATCATTTACGATGGAATATTAATATACCAAAATAACAATTCTATTTTTATAAAGGATAATTATTTTTCTACAAAAAAATAATATTTTCATTAATAATCATACTATTTTGAGATGGATTACATATATTTTATAATTTTTTAATCAACCAATTAAAACATAATAATGAGTGGTTTTCAATATTATTAGTTATTTAGAAATATTGTTTTTCATAATTACATAATTATTCTTTATAGATAGTGAATCAACTAAAATAACGTAACTAACATTGAAATTTTTCAAAGCATAGACATCAATTAATATTAATTGTCTACAGTAGTTGTCCATCCATCATTAATAAAAATAATTACTCATGGATAATAATTCACATTTATAGATGATTTTATGTAGTGATCCTGGTTTTATAATTTGGAAGTCAAGAGTTATTTTATTATGTTTTGGTCTCATGATACATTGAGATGGGAAAAATGGTAATTTTACTATAAAAAACGGTCATGAAAATATGTTTTTATGGTTTTAATACTTTTGAATGTTTACGTGTACCATTGGACTAGAATTTTTAATGATTCATATATTTCTTACTTTATTGGGTATATAATAATCATTAGAAAAATTAATTTAATAAAACAATTGAAACATTAATATATCTATAATAAAGGATTGGATGGAAATTCCGACTTAATGGTTGATCCATTAATGAGTATTATAGTCTATGGGATTAATAATCTCCAACTATGTTTGGGTACTATGGCGTTTCACCTTATAGGTCTTTATTTATTTTCTTATTTGTTTCTCTCTCCATATTGGACTCACACATTTGAATATTTAGGGGATGGGGAGATATCCCTTATTAGTGGATCATTTTATATGAAATAGGTAGATTAATATGGTTTCAGGGTTTATATATCTAAGTATTCCAATCACATTACATATAGTGTAACGAACATATGTCATGAAGGTAGTTGATGTTTAAGGCTTGAACAATATTTTTTTTATATTGTGTCGTTCATATATATATATATATATATATATATATATATATCATGTGGGTACATGAGTACATAACCAAGGTTATATCTAATTATATTCATATACACCCCATGAAATGTACATTGAGTGTAGCTTATACATTCCATATCGATCCATATGAAAAAAACCAAGTCAAGGGGAGTGACATGGGTGGTCCATAGGTTCCACACAACATGTTTTCGAGAGAACGCATACTATGGTAGTTGACCACATGAACCGGAGTCCCCGCTAGACTACACATCATTTTCTCCATTGGTCATTCCATTTACTTTGAGATTAAATGGTGAGATAACATGACTATATACCTTATTATATATTTCATGTACAAAAACAATGTGCATCATAATGTACTAAATGTACTTCATTACTCAGTGGTTTTTTTATAATTTCTAATCTAGGTGTAATATTTAGATAATAATATAGAAAATTATGTGTATTTTAGGGTATATCATGATAGTGGGGTCATCATTTCTAACAAAATATTTCTATTAAAATGTTTTCTGAATTTTTTATAATATTATATTTATGTTGATGATCACTAGATCCAGGTGATGATTCCGAATTCGTTCAGTGATGGTAAACCCCCATAAAAAATTATAATATTATGGAATTGGATAGTACAACATATTTAATGTTGGAGTTTAATTGGGAGTACATTGGTAGTTATGGATCCTATTATATAGGATAGTGGAGTAGTGAACATAGGAGTTCATGAATGTATTCAGTGATGACATTAATTTAGCAGGTATGTCTGAGTAGAATCATAGATAAATATAAAACCCTTGGGTAATTAGTTATACCAATACACTCAATGGATATAGTTCATGAATTTGGTTGGATAGATATATGGGGAATTGGTCATGAACTCTTATTAAAATAAAGAATATTTCACCATTTTTTTCAGATGAGGGGTATCATCTCTCCAATGTACCACTTCATTGGTGGCCATAAAGGATTGATATTGGTAATTTCATAAATTTCATAGGGGCACATTCACTATATCATCATTATGATGACAATGTGAAATGAATTGTAAGGACTAATTATTGGGGACTCCCTTTAGCAGAACATCATTTTCAATGTTTAGGATATCCCTTACACTAATAGAGCTTCGAATCCTTTGTAGATTTTGGGTGTGAGTTCTCCAAACTAACCAACTGTTTCTATATGATCTCTTATGTAATGATATTAAACAAAGACATAAGGAGATCAAACTCACCTCAATTAATCCTAGACATTGGATTTTTTAGAACCCATTTAAGGGCTGATAACATGACCGACCAATTTATGGACTCTAGTAATGTGTCGGTCACCCATTATAATTCTGGAATGGTTTTATGAGGGTTATCAAATTTGAAAACCATTTATAGTTTTGTTATATGGGTATTTTATATAAAAATAGTTCTTTAATTTCCAATCTAGTGTGTTTAGCTTGAATATCATACTTTTTTTGGGTGGGAAAACACCATAATATTGGATAATTTCACTCTTAATTTATATATGGGTCTCAGCAATTACTTTTAATCATTTACACATTGAGGAATAATGTTTTTCTACTTATATAGTGGGCCAGGTAACTCTTCTATGGGATGTGGTGTGGGTAACCAATTAGTGGGGTTGGTAACTCACTTCTCAATAATGTGTCTCTTCTAACAGGGTTTGGGTCCAGACCTTTGATCAAAATATATATTATAGATTCTAAGAGAGATATTTTCAAATGAAATTTTTGATCTATAATGTACTTTCACAATAAAATTTGAAAAACACTAATTCACATTGATTTTGTAACTCCCAATGTATTTTTTATACTAATATCACATAATTTTAGATAAATATTCAATTCTTTTCGAAAAATTCATTCCCATAGAGTATAACATTTTTACTTTCTTTTGAGACTAGTTAAAAATCGCCTTATTTATTGAAATATGTTCAATATATCCCATAAATGTCTTCCCATTTTTTACTATTTATTGTCATACCCTTCTTATCCATTCTACATAACTAGTGTAATGGAAATATAAGAATGGGTCATCTTAGATTTTCAATAAGGATAAAACTGGGAGATATCATTGCATGATAATATGAATGAATATGATATTCATAAGTGTATGGAATATGAAAATAATTTGAAATGTTCATTCCCTACCTGTTAAAGATCATAAACATTAGTCATAGTATAAATCACTATCATTATAATTGAAATTATTTATAAGAATGATAAATCATCAAAATTTAGGAACAATAATATTATGCCATAAAAGTGTTGATCCAATATTGGTATAAAAATCATTTAATTATTTTTGGATAACTACCAATATATCAAAACACAGCGAATATGTCCATATCACCTATTTCCCATCATGGATCAATCCAATCAGCTAGTTCCCTGTTGTGGATAAATCTCATCATCTTATATCCATTTGTAGATCAATCCCATTACCATGTTTCCCATTATTACATCATGAGATATAATAATTTACACAATTAGTTGGAGGTATATATAATAACCACCAATAATAAATGAAAATCATATAAATGTATTCCATATGATCAAAAAAATTCACCATATCAGAACCGATGAATATAGGTGGGCTTTAGAAAACATTTCTTCAAAGCATAACCCTTTTAAAAAAATTGGGTTTTATAAAAATCATTTCATAAAAAACATAAACCATCCAAATAAAGAATAAATATGCTATCATTTGATCATATCCCATGTAATGATCAAGTAGATTCAAATGATGTTATCTTATATGGAAAATTAATTTAAATGAAACATTACATGGAACATTTATTAAGGATTGTAATCAAGATTTGAAACTAATATTGATAATTTTATAAATTCATAAAATATAGTTAAATCATTTAATTTTTAGAAAAAATTGAAAAAATTTAAATTATGATGCAAATAAAATTTTTTTTATGAAAATGGGAAATTATATCCATGTTCTATAAGTTAAAATATTAATTCCTTCATCATTTTTTGTAAAATAAAAATAGTCCTTGTTTTGAAAAAAATGAATTTTCATTTTGAAAAAATCTCTATAAAGTCAAATAAGGGGTAATAATGACTTTGATTAATACATTTGGTAATGAAAAATAATATTTTAAAAAGATTTTTTTTCTGAAAATATGTGTATGAATATAAAACTGTTTTCTATCAAAGAGTGAAATAAGAAAAATTGTTATTGAAAAAATTATTTTTGTCCCATTGATAACTTTTGTATGGAAATTTAAGGGAAAATGTTTCTTTATGAAAAAACCATAGTATAAAAATATAAACTATTTTCTTGAGATTTATGTCATAATATTTAATCCTCAGAAACATAATCATAAACTTTCCTTATAAATAATAAGATTTTAACATAAATCATTTTCCATAATGTTATCATTTGAATCCGAAGCCCATTATATAATATAATTAAATAAAAAAAATTTCATTAAAAAAAGAAAATTAAATATTTAAAATTATGAATGGTTAGTATATAAATTTCATAAAATTAGGGAAGATCATAACCTAAATTCTATCCTAGAGAAAGAAATTTGAAAAAACCATTATTTCATTATGTATATAATTATTTTATACAGATTTAAAACCTATGTATAATAATATATGTTAATTATATATGTATATATATTATATATAACCATACATATATATATGTAATAACATATATGATTCATTTTATCCTTTTATTACCGATTTATTAATAATTCATGGTCAAAACCATGTTTGGGTGCTTGGTTTTTCATGAATGTTTCAGTTTAGATTTCCATCCCAATAATATTGATCATAGTTCCAAAATATCACTAATTTTAACAAGGATATAACCATAATATATATGTTCTATATATAATTATTTATATTAATACCTAAAAATAATAGATAGATAATGAAATACACTATCCATGTAGACGGTAGGCCCAACAAAAGAATGTCATTTCAATTTTCGTGAAGGTCAAAGAGAATGAAAGTTAAAAAAATATATTAACATTATATAATCATTAGAATTTCATATATATCACATATTTTCATTAATCATACAATTGTAACTTTCTCTGTAAATAACATGAAAATAAGGAATCTCATCGCTTTGCAAGTTAGTAGTATGATTTACACACAAGCAATGTTATCATATTCCCATGGAATGGGAAGCAAGATGTTACCTATGATATAATAATAAATAAGAATAATTATGTTTCAAATATCATAAAATGAAGTTATATCCACCATTATATACAACCTTTATAGGTTTTTATAGAACGAAAACTAAATTAGTTCGAGAAGATATAGTTTTTCGTACACTTGATCAAATGGTTTAATTTTCTATTTTAAGGAAGAGGAGATGAATATAGGTTATGAAATATTCATAATATCATATCATTATATATCATAACATTTTATATTATAATATAATTAATAATATATGAATGGATGTGGTATAAAGATAAATAATGAAAGTGTTTATGGAAAATAATTACCTTCACATAGTTAAAACTCATTTCAGATATCATATTAAGGACCCTATGGTTTAAATTTTGGAAATACATGCAGGTTTATAACATGGAAAATGATACTAGGGATTGATTTTTCTTGGTTTATTTGATATAAATGCCTTAATATATGTCAATAATTGAGGGGAGGAGTTAGCCTTTTATAATGGGGAGAAGTGACATTTTTTAAATATTCAACACCATTAAATAATGAGAAGCCACTCTCAAGGAACATTTATAAAAATTGACAACAGATTTAGTGGAGGGATTATATGATCTAATAATAGATAAAAAATGTAAAAACACATTTTTAACATATTGTTCCATAACGTCAATATTTTATTACTTTTACCAGTAGACTTTTCACAACATTAACATATATTTGTATCTTCATAAATTTTAATTTAAGGCTAAAAGAAAATGATACTTACAAGATAATTAATATCAATGTGTTATAAATACTAAAATTGATTTATGAAAAAAAAACAAATTTTATGCATGGAAAATTAATTTTAACAAAAATTAATGAAACAGGGAAATATATTTACCCATAACCATGGTAGCAATTTGTTTTATTATTTATAGGTCAATATTTTTATTATAAAATCCATATTGGTTCTTTAATAGACTATGGGTTGTAATATTATTTATATTATAGTAACATGTCAGAGGATATGTTTTTTATAACTTTTAAATCATTTATTAAAATATTTTTTTATTATAAAATGTCAATAATGAAAATTTTAACACTATTCATTTTATTCTACATTAAAAACATCACGAGAAAGGTGTAATTCAAATATACCATTTTCTCACATGTTTATAATTTAAAATTAATATATATAATTCCTTTATTATAATAATATAAAACTTTTATATAACTTTTAATATTTTTTTGATGATTGTTTAATTTTTTCTATTAACTAAATAATTTCCATGAAAACATTTCATTGGAATTTAATGTTATAATGTTAGTATATGTTAAAAATAAATTATTTGTAGGAATAAAATTTCCTTATGGAAAATATTATGATCAATATTCATTCATATCACATTTTTTCATATTAATACATAATTGAAATTTAAAAGTTAGTTTGTGAATATTTTCTAGATCTTTATTATAATATATATATTAGTACATTTTAGAAAAAAATGTGGAAATCGAACATATAAATAGATCATAAGGTAAAAGAAGGTGAAATGTGGCAATAAAAATGAAATATGAGACATTTTTGGATATTTTAACAATTATCTTATTTATTTATACACCCTCTAAACTTAGTTTAACCATAAATGAAAAAAATAATGTTTACTATTTTTTAAATTCATTTTGGAATAAAAAATAAGTTGAACATATTATATAATATTAGTTATTATGATTCCAAATAAGGAATCCAAATTTTATAATTCCATTTATGTAATTTAAAATTTTTATTTTAATAATATAAACACATATGTGATGAAAAAGTTTTTTTCCTATCTGAAGATTTTAACGACATTAAATAGTTTTTATATCATAATTCTATAATTAAATTAATTAAGATACATATATTGAATTAATAATAATACAAGAGACATATTATTAAAAATTTTACTATTTTAAAGCAAAACATAATATATTATATAATTTAAATGGATTGGTCATTCTTAATAAAAAATTGTATTCTTCACTATTCATTGAAATTTTAATCATTTCATAAAAATCCATAAAAATAAACCCCATGATAATTATAATTTTTTATTCCGAAAAATTATATTCATTTTATCATATAAATTTTCTTAATGATTCCAAAAATTAATTTAATTATTTAATAACAATAAAATAATAACAGTCAATTTTGAGATAAAGAGGTATTTTTGGGAATAATATAAAGTCTTTAAAAATGTTATTTGTTTTTAATAAATATTATTTCTAAATATAAAATTATTAAAAAAAATTATTGAATTTTTTTTTTCATATTCATGCTTCCATGTAAAATGACTCGATAATAATGACCACATTTAAATAATAATATTAAAATTTGGTCTTAGTTTCTATAATATTTTGTTATTTGTAAGACAAGCTATCAAAAAATTACTTTTATTTGGAAAACATATTTCATAAAATAACTTTTTTTAAACACTATTCCTCTTTGATGAATAGCTTCCACATAATTTCAACATGATCACAAAAAAAGAGGGCTTGCCATTTGGAATTTACTTTATAGATAATTCATATCTTAAAAAGGTTAAATAAAACAACCTCTTAGATAGAGGGACTATATATTAAAATAGATATCACATAACTATCTTCCCGAATAGGTGAATATTAGTTGTTTGTGAAAACTGGATATTGAAGATAAAATATAATTCCCATGTACTAAATGAATGTTACAGTAAACATGGTCATGGGAAATATTACAACTACAAATCCATAAATCAATAATGATTTAAAAACTATTATTTCAACATAAATGCATGTAATAAGAAACAATTTGCCACTCCAAATCATTATTCTCAATATGCAGTGAGTGATTAATATCATAATAGGAAACATGATGAAATATAATTACTTTATTTATTTACATTATAACAAAATCATCTCTTCAATTTTTTTCACTTTGATCAAAATTCACATCAACTCTCCTAATAAGAAGTAATGAGTTATTTTGTTTCATCAATAAAGCAATAATATAGTATAAGATCCATAAAATAAAGATAAGGCATTCTGTACATTTCAAGTTATCAATAAAATATAAATTATTATCAATATTAATCGAAATCATATATTGTGAAATAATACATTAATCACTAAAATAACATAAAAATGTCAACATAAACCAATCCATAAAATTTTAAACTTATTAATCATTCAATATTAAGAATTTTCTTGTAGAATTTCCTGATGTTTCGACTTCACATAGTTATCCAAATATCATAATGTATGTCTTAATTTTTACAAACCAACTATTTGAATACCATGGTCATATATTCTCGTAAAAATGGTAATAAGTAGAATTACCAAAAAATCAAAATGTATACATGAATGCTTCCTCATTCAATAAATAATACCATCGAGTATTGATTATTCTCTTTATATCAAAAAGATTCTTCAAATTCCATCAATGATAAAATAAACCACTTTTTCATCAAATAATTAATCAATACCATGGGAAAAAAACTATCTAATTTAATTTTTCCATATCATTATTCCATTTAACCTAAACTAATTATCTCAAAAATAGAGAATATTCAATTGTTATCATTCCCTTAATCTGGTGTGTTTTTAGAAAATGAAAAATTTCTATTATGTCAAATTTTATGGTAATCGGTACCATTCAACATATTCTATAAAATCATTAATGAAAAATTTATATATATAATTCCTTATATATTTTATAATTATTTAGCTCCAATGCATAAACAGTCTAAAAAATATATTAAATTATCAAACCATTAAACATGATTCATAATATTATTCTTTAATACTTACTTATTTTCATATGTCACTTTCAGGATCATAATAATCAAAAAATATCCTTCAATTTTACAACCTTTGGTATCCCCTTTATGATCTTTCCTACTAGGCTATGTATTTCAATAATTCCCTTACGTTCCAAATTTAAATCATTCTACTATTTATTATTCTTACTGAAACCATTAATCTCATCAATATTATTAATTGATCATTTCACATTTCCTCAAAAACTACTTACTATATTCCCATATCCTATAAAAATAAAAAATCATCTCATTCCTTTGATACATTCCCTTGATTTATTCTTCCAAAGTTATTATCATATATGAAATTTAATATTATTTCATCCATGGTCTCTACAACTCAAATTCTAAAATAACTATATCCGTATCTTCTTTAGGGAGTACGAGTGTTGGACAAGGTTAAAATTTTTTAATCAAATATCTTGATAAACAATTAAGAATTATTAAAATTTACTTTTCTTTAATCGTTTTCCCATTTTATTATCATCAATACATTTTCTATCACAATTTTATCCTAGTTTTTTCAACTCCCCCATAAAAAACCATAATTCTTAGTGTGATAAACAATACTCATATTAGAAACATAATTCATGAAATATTATTTATTGTATTTACAATTCATGAAAAATTATTTTCAATAAAATCATACTAATTTTTAACCTAGTTCATTCATAGTTTCATTTATTTAAATCCTTCATAATGGGTGGTAAAGAGTTTATGAATTTCCAAACAATATCCCCCACCTGTGTCAAGATAGGTGAGTATAAATTATTGTTTCATGTATCAAATACTGATCATGTCCATCTCAATGTCCCCTTTTTATAGTTATCAATCCAACGTAAAACTATTCTAGATCAATATTCACTTTTAGTATCCCTAATGTGATTTAATTTCATTGAATCCACTTACTCCACCCTTCACAAAAAATCGTAGATATTTTTATACACTTATAGTTGTACTTATAATTATCTACATAGATATATATAAAAAAAATCATTGAAATATCCTTAGTCATATCCCTATAGATATCACAATTGTTTTCATATCATAATTTCTAAATGTTAAATATACATTCTACTAATATCAAAAGTAATGACCTATAATTTTCATAAATAAATATCAAATATTTTTAAATCAATATTCAATACATTTCAAAAATAAATTCCCAAGGACCTTAATTGAATAGTTTATTTGGATACTAGAAACAAAATCTGTTTATTTAATGAAAAATTTTAAAATTTCCAAATAAATATATTCCCCTTTTGTACTCTTCTTAAACATTTCCTAGATAGCCATTCGTCCTATCATAGGGAAATAAAACATAATAATGGTTGGCTACAAATGCCCTGAAATGGTAAACATGGAAGATATCATTATATAAATCTATGGAAGAATATGATATTCATATGGGAATGGAATCATAGACCAGACATACAAAGTTAATGCACAACATTTCATAGATCATAAATATAAATCTTGGGAAAAATCATTATCATTTAAATGTAAATGATTCATTAAAATGCAGAATCATGATAATTGATGAACACTAAGCTAATGTAAAAAATTAGTGGCATAAAAAATGGTATATAAACAATTTCATTTGTCCAGGATAACTACCAAGACCATCAGACATAGTGGGTCAGGCATCATCCACTATTTCACATTTTGGATCAGTCACTTCAACTTGTTTCCCAATATTCACTGAGGAAATATAAAACATTACGAAATGAACATGATGGATTATAGGTCCAAAAAATTACATAATTAAAATAATATATATGTGTCCCAAAATATCATAATACATTCGTCATATCATATCCCATGAAAATAGATGTGCATTATAAAATATTTCATCATATCAAATCATGGGGAAAAGAAACCGATTTCAAAAAATATAAAGTCATTATAAACATAAAAATCAATATAAATAATAATATATGGTATCATTGGATTGTATCCCAATTCAATATTAAATAATATAAGAGTGGTTTATTTTAGATAGAAAATTATTTTGACAACAGAATCACTTGGACCATTTCTTGAAGAATATATTTATTTTTAGAAAAAAAATTTCAAAGAAATAAAATAATAAAATATTTTTAAAATATATATAATTTAAGATATAATTTGGAATTTTAAATGTAATAATCAATTAATTTAATTTTCAAGATACTGGTAAATTCTAGTCTAGCCGTACATGTTTAAACAATGAATAATTTATAATTTTCCGTAAAACTCAAATGTGCCTTATTAAGAAAAAATGAAAAAAAAATTAAAATAAATTTTTAAAAAGAAAGAAATCGAGATAAATTTTTTAAATAAAATAATTTTTTAATTTAAAAAAATATAATGAGTTTTTAGGGAACATGTGTATGGATGAAAAATGGGGTTCAACAGAAAACGAAAATAATGATATTTTTTCTTAAAATAATTATTTTGGTGTCTTTAATCCATTAAGAGAAAAAAATGAATTTAACAATGTATCCTACCGATATAAAGATAAGATAATAAATGAAATGAGTTTCTTGTGAGTCATATTATATGATTTAATCATTATAAATGTAATTATAAAAAATCTCGATAAACAATGTGGTTCTAAAATAATACCTTTACCACATTAGTATCATTTGAATAAATTTCACCTATAAAAAATTTGATTTATTGGAAAACTAAATATCATGAAAATATTTATATTCATGATATAAAATGTCAAAAGGAATTTATATACACCTCATAAAATATAATAGGTTCGTAATATAACTTATTTTCCAAAGAATGCAATTTGAGACAAAAATCACTCCACCTTATGTCTCAACATCCTTCATGCATGTTTAAACCTTCTAATTAATAAACATAGGTTTATAATAAATATATTACAAAACCCTATATATATATATATATATCTCAGATCATATATAATTTACTTATATAATTTAATAACAAATTTGTTAACAATTTATTGTCAAAATAATGTTTTCGGTAATAACTTCTTTTTTTTCTTATACATTTTTATTTGTGATTTTATATACATTTAAATTATTCACGGTTCCATGATATCTAGAATTTTTACAATTTTATAAATATAATATATTTATAAATATAATGTTTATATTTATTTATTTTAACCATTAAAATTTTGAGAAAGAAATAGAAATATAATGTTTATTGATACCATTGGTTATACGTACAGATGAATATTGTTTCCATTTTTTGGATAAATTAAATTAAAGAAAATATAAGAATATATCACATATATATGATGTTTTTTATTTCATACATATCACATATTTTCATTAAGCCTTTCCTTTTTTACTTATCATTCCATGAGGCTATAGAATCTCACAAACAGGAGTGACATTATCATATTTTCATGAAATGAAAGTAAGAAGGTATATGTTATATTATAATTCTAAAATAATAATTATTTCATAAATATAATAATAATATTTTCAATTCATCATTATATATGTCTATGAGTGGTACCATTGGGAAATTATTTATATGAGTACATGAATAGATATTACACTATATAGACGATCAACAATTTCTATTTCCATTTCATTGAATACGAGATGGGTATATTTTATTCCATGAACATAATTACATCTCAATATATTTTACATAATATTGTTATTATATTGTAATTAATATAAAATTATTGTTGGTTTTATGAATGTAATTAAAAATAGAGTGTTTAATCAATATAATTATATTCACGTAGAATAACCCTTATGGATATCTAATTAAGTATGAGAGTGTGGGTATTTTTGGATAAAAAAAATATAACATGGGTAAGGATTTTGTGGAGTTGTACTTTCAAGTTTTCTTTCCAATTATTATATTAGTTGTGAAAAAGTGAGGGGTGGTGGCAATTTATAATAGTAGAGGAGCGAAATTCTAGTAAATAACCAAAAACTATTCAATAATTATAAATCACTCTCACCCCAAGTACCATAAAATTTTATTAATAAAGGAGTTTAGGGAAGAGATATTTTATACACACCACCATAAAACACTTATTTTAAACATTTTTTTTCTAATCTTCTATCTTTCCTCGAGTTTTAAAAATTAGTTTTTAATATGGTGACTAGCCTTTCTATCTAGGTAATTAATCATTTATGGCTGATAAAACAGGCCTTATTTAATAATTTTTTTAAAAATGGTTCTAAATATGATATAGATTTTATGGTAGAAATATCTTATATGTTGAGAAAGGTAATCTTAATACAAACTCATGATATATAAAGAACCCCATTTACCCTTTATGATTGTAATAATGAATTTTTTTCTATTTATGGGTTAATATAATTATTATAAAAGAAATATTTTTCAATGAATGTACTATATTTTATATTTTAAAAATAATAATAAAAACAATCATTGTATTATTTCATTTTGTAATATTTAATTATTTAATAAATTATTATTTATTTATAAAATGACATTAAAATCAAATTTAACTCCATTCATTTTATTTGAATTTAAATGCTTCTTGAATTTTATTGAATAAGAAATTATCAATTTCAAAACTATATAAATATATATATCTAAAAAATCATAAACAACAATAATTAATTTAATTATTGTTACATTTAATATTTTAGAAATCCCTTATCTAGTTTTTTAGTTTATTAAATAATTACCATAATAGCGTTATTTAATAATATGGTGTAATTATAGTGTTCATAAAAAAATTAAAATTTTAAAATCAAAACATTAATTTAATTATTCTCTAAACAACCACATATATTTATTCAAAACATCTATTTTTTATGTGAACTCACAATTTAAATTTAGAATCAAGAGTGTTATATTTTTCCTTTTTCATTACAAATATTATTATATTGGTCAATTTGATGGAAATATGTCTCAAAATAACATTTATTTAGAATATAATATAATAATTTTTGATATATGGAAATCAAATAGAAATTGGGAAATTGTTTAGATTATTTTAACCATTAGCTTATTAGTTTTTCCTCTATTCTACCCCATTTATCCTTAACACTTTAATTTATTTTTTCAATTAGTGCAATTTATTTTTTCAAATTTAATTATTATTTTTATATAATAATATATTAAATTATTAAAACTCAAAACCCATTTCTTATTATTCAATTTATATTAGAGGAATATTTTAATTTAAAATTAACCCCATAAATGTCATGAAAATGTGGTTTTTTGAGGTGAATGTTTTCAAAAGATTAAAAAAGTTGTTAAAAAATTAAATATAAAATTTCATCCAATGATCAATATTTGATTAATTATAATATTATTATGATAATTTAGTTTTTAAAATAATTTTTTATAAATAATTGGACCATTTAAATTCATTACATAATTAGGTACTTTTCAATAAAAATTCAGGTTTATCACTATTCTTCAAAATGATAATATTATCTGAAGAATTCCCAAAAATCCAATCTAATGTAATTATGAAATATTAACTCCTCAAATGATGTCAGATATATCAAATAAATTTTATAAATGTCTACAAAATTAATTTTTTTTTTGTTCCCAAAAAACAATACAAATCATTTTATTGAGAAAAAATATTTTTATAGCAAATAATGATATTACTACAAATTAGGCTTTTTTACAAATATTATATATTTATCTAAAAAAATTATATATAAATCTCAAATTTATAATATTACTATTCATCATTATGAATTTACGGGATATTTAATTATGGTAATGTTTAAATTATAATATTAATTGTTTGTTGATGTTTGTCAAAAATTGGTATTTCATATAACATAAGATGTTAATATAATTATATGTTTTTGGAATCAATAAATAATAAGATATAGTGGTTCTACATATAACGCTACATAATGAAATTTTTTTATATTGTTTTATACTTTGTATATAGTGGTTTGATGAGACCCCTTCTATACATGGACTTCTCAATCTTACTGCCATAGGTTTTATGATGTTTTTTGGTGTATGACCTGATTTCTACAAACCAATCATTTTTTGATCCTCCATGTCATAGATGAACATAATGGAAGATTTTTACCATGAGGAATGCGAGTTATTAGTGGACCCATAATTCCATGGAATGAGAATATTGTGGGGTTATCCAATTTTCTCTTATGGGATTTGGTTAGGGTCACATTGGGTTGTGATTTCTCAACCTCCCCCCTATCTTATAATTATTCCATGTATTCATGGCTAGGTTGGAATTAATATTCCACCCATGGATGTGAGCATTCCTAAAAATTAACATTTTTCATGGTTATCACACTAGTTATTTTTATCATCTACCTTATACAAGTGTTTTCATCTATGAATTTTTTTTGTTTTTTTAATACAGGGGATAGGTTGATAGTGTTATTTTTGTGTGCAGTATGTTTCAAGCTTGGGAACTAGGAATCCTAGTGTTGTTAAATTATAGATCTCATTAATCTAATTTTTACTCAATAGTGTGATCCTAATTATTATTCACATTAGGATTTTTTATATTATGGAATTTAAGGACTTCTAAATTTCCCATACATAGTATAATTTTAATTATATATAATTCAGATGTTCAGGGTGTATTCATTAATTTTTTTATTAGTCATTTTTACATATCTTGTATGATTATGAATAATAGTTTCATTGGATATTTATATTTTCATTGGTGTTATATAATATGGCCTAACATATATATATTATTCATACATGGTGGTAGTCACTATACTCAATCCTATTAGTTGAGGCTGTATGGTGTGATGCTTGTTATACCTCTGGGCCAGGAATGGTATTAATGGGTTAGGAAACGTATAATTTATATAAAAGTGGTGTTATATTAGAGATGGAACTTTTAATTGTGTGTGTCATGGTATTTAGTTTAGGATATTTGGTGGTGTGATTTTGAATTATCATTAGTATAGTTTTTTGAAATATGCTACCTAGCTGGTGTTTCATGATGTATGTATTCATATATATAACTCTAACAATATTTAAGATAAATTATGTATTGGATTCCTCTTTAATAGATAACATTCGTGTGGGTCCATTTATAATATAATGAACAATTTTTTATTATTTTAATAATGTTGAATCCTTTTTAATTGTTTCATAGTGTGATTAAAATGTTTTTTCCATCACTATAAGGACACTACCAAAATTTTAGAATAAACATTCTATGAATTATGAGATTAATAAGAATAATCATATTTGTGTATGATTCCAATGTGATTTTCACCCATATTTCATTCAGTTTAGATCCGATCTAATTTTCATTGCATATCTCTAACATAGGGACACAAATCCCAAAAACAATGACATTTTGGTGGTATGGGGTTATAATCCAACATGGTGGTATAAATAACAGGGAAAGGGTAACTCAAATTTTCTATAGATTAAATATTGATGTTATAAAATCCAAAATGAGTCATTGTGTGGGTCCTATAATATTATGGTTTCTAAATCCCTTAGGGTATTATTTATGGTAAGGTGTGGATCGCTGATTTAGAATAATTGACTTCCATATCCCCCCATAGATATAAGTTTGTAAAATACAATCACTAGGTGTGTGAGTCTATAAATATGTTATGGGGTTTATACTCTTTTTATATCAATGTGTCCTAAGGAATGAAAACTATAGTGGAGTTATTAATCCCCTAATTGATTGGTCATGGGTACCCTGACTATATTTTATTCTATTTGTTACGAGATTTTGTGTGTTTCATTCAACTATATAAGTTAGTACTCCCCATTGGGGTGTGAAATTGGTCCTCTCTAGAATGGGAATTTTTAAACCCTCAACATGGGTACATTTCTCATTGTGTTTTGAGTACCCCATATTTATTATGGAGTTTTATTTTCCCCTATGATATTGGATAATTAACTCTCATTGATAATAGTGTGGGTATTTTTCTTGGGAATGAGGATGCTATTGAATTGATCTCATTGAGGTTTAGGTCACATACAATATAGATGAGTTAGTAAACCATTATAAGGCATTGAACAAGTCTTATATCCCATGGGTATGATGATCAATATGATATATGGTGTAATTATTTTACCCTAATGATTTAGTACTCCATCCATTGTTTGGGGTGTAGCTTCCTTTACACGTATGGTCAGTTACCTCATTGATTAGTAAATAGAAACTTTTTGGGGTCTGTGTCCCTCACCATGATTTAATAATAAATGGATTTTTATATAGTACACTATATTTTTGGACAATCTCTTAGAAAAGAGTAAATCCCAAGGATAATCCAATGATTTATGTTGGTGTAGCTTATAAGGATAATTTATCTAGAGAATGGATATTATGGTAATCCAAATTTAATGAATGGTAGGTTTCAACGAATGGTATTGTTGTATATTTTCCCTATGGTTCGTTTGTGGAATCCATTATAAAGATATTTTTTTACAAAATGGTAAATGGATAGTAGAGAATCATTATTATTGTGAAATTTTCCTTATATGTGATGGATGATGTATTTATCAACATCTTTTCCCACTACTATGATTTTGTTATAGATCAATTCCAGAATTTGGACGACCATACCATGTATACATCATTGTCATGCGTGAGGGGTTGACCCAAAAAAACAAATATAGATCAAGGTTGGAATAGTTGGATGAGATGATACATGTGGTGGTGATATATTTTTATGGTTGTGATGTGGTATGTTTTTATAAAGATGTGTGTATGTGTTGATACAGATGTATTCAAAGAATATGACTTATGTTTTTAGGTTTGAGGTTGATCAAAAAAGTTAAGAGGTGGTATTGGATAACATTAATGATATAAGTTATTTTTATATTCTGTTAGTATACATCATATATAGATCGATAGATTGATCCTTATTGAAGTTGAGTGTCAATTGACCTGTATAGGTAATGAGTTGGTTCTGTAGTTTTTTAACAGAGGAATTAATATTAATTTTTTTCAATGAAAAGTATTAGTAGTATTATTACATATTTTAATGAGTGAGTTTGTGGATAATTATATTCAGTATAATTACATGATAACCCCTATATATATATATATCTATATCTATATATTCTGGATGGACCTAATGAATGGGATGGTCATTACTAAATCATCCAGTCTATTGCAGGAGTTTAGGTTTTAGTATAATAGATGTTGATATTAGTTTCTCTTTAAAATTTTATTTTTATATGTGAAATAATATTAATTTGTGATATATGGTTTATATATTATAATATTTAATTTTTATTAGTGATAATTATTTAGAGTTCTCTAATTTATAAGGGTAATACCTACCATATTTGTTATTTCATACCCTCATTTTAAGTCTTAATACCATAGACTATTAGAGATGGGATTTATGGATCACTCTCATCTTCCATATATCACTAAGAGGTTTACCACTATGGGTGGATTGTGATAGAGTGGTGTTGAAATAATTGATAGTTAGGATTGATATTTGAGTTAGACAATGGTGGGGAAATTGTATCAATAAAACACTTCATGTGAACTAGTAAGGAACAATGTCTTCAACATAGGTGTTTATTAACATTGTGATATAACATAAGAACCATAAGAATAAAAATGTTACTATGATAGATTATACTGCTTAAGGTGCAGAGGATTTTTATTGTAGATTCATTATTATATTTATACCTATTCATGAATTATAGTGATTTTGGGATAATAAAATAAATAATATTATATTATATTATATAAAATTACTTGTTTCATGTATATGGAGTCCCATTATATTATGTTGTTGATATAATAATTCTTTTTGGACAAATTACTATTTTTTGGACCAATTATTGTTTTTTGGGGATGCATATGTGATTTATATGATTGATTATAAGGGGTTAAAAATAGATATGGAGGATTAATATTAGTGGAGTGAATTGTGAGTTATAGTATCAGATATAGGTGATGTAAAAGGAATGTGTCTTATGAATAGATATAATAGTGGTGGGATGATCTCAAAAACCATTTTAATTTGATATTTTCATCAATGTACAAGAATATTCATTTGGAAATTAGTCAGTTGAGTAGTGTTTCTCATCATTGATTGTTTTTATATATTGGTGATCATGATTAATGAAAGTTATAATGGGATTTTTTGAAATTTATTTCCTTATAGAGTTTCTTTCTTTGATGGTAATTCTTAATTGGGAGCATGAGTTAGTCTCTCATTGGAAGGTGAGCATTAATGTGTGGGATAGTTGATTATAGTTCAAAAAAATATTCAATATTACCTCTCCCTCTACATTAACGATAAATCTAGTGCATGTCATTTTGAAGGGGTATTCTTCCCCGTTATTCATATTCAAGTAACCCCATTTAAATTATCTATGTATCTATAGGTTCTATTTTAAAAAGATGATATTGAAATAATTCATGCATATTCCTGGTTATCTTGTGAGGTATTTCATCAGAATGTATTAAGTATAAGAGATGAGGTTGATGTTTTTAAATTATCATTGTTATTGAGAATTTAGTTGATAGGGATCCAATATCATCTTTCTCTAAGTATCTATTGACAACGTAGTTATCGAACATCTATCAGATGTTTTTATTTGCGATTTTCACATGTTGAGGTTCAAGAAATTTAAGAGTATAGTGGTTGACCATCCCCAATTGTCAACAGATCATAGGTGATCGACTTCTTGTATATCCTTGTTAACTGTTTACACTATAATCACAAGAATATTAAATATATAATGATTTTTATTAATATTAGAAATATATATAAATTTTGTATGATCCTCATGGTTTCCATCATCCATCGAGTTATAAAGATAATTGTGGTAGTAATATTAATCATCACTATGGTCAAAATGATAGTGAAGTAGGGAGTGGTTTTCTACATTGTCTAAATATAAAAATCCTAGGCATCCAAATATTATCTGAGGTACCATATGATTATATTATACCTTTACATATTAATTTTTTAAATTCAAAGACTCACATTACATCTTATCACCAAACATAGTCTATAAATTTTGAATCATGCTATAGGTGCTTCTAGTTCTCTTGGAGTTGTTCACAACTAGTTAGAGTTCATCCATATTCATTTGATGTGTATGAAGACTAAAAGGTGATGGATGAGAAAAAACATTCAATAGAAGATTACATTATGCTACACACACAAGTATATAATGTCACAATTAAAACTTTATTTTTATTCTATGTTTGAGCATTTATCGATTACATCTAAATTATATTTTCCCTGTTTTAATTGGAAGGCTAACAGATTGTATTCCTTAGTGATGAGATGGTTAAATAGGATGTTGGTGTATAAAGCCCTTCTTCTCTACTTTAGTTGACTATTTTATATTATGATTAACGTATAGGTGGTGGTATCATTATGTGTATTAAAGAGTTTCTATATGTATTCCATAAATAGGTTTTGCTGATACCCCATCAATACAATATTGATTTATTAATTGATGTTTAACTCGATTTATCCCTAAATTTACTGACTTCATATCAAATAGAAGCCTCTATGGTATAGGAGTTGTTAATTCGGGTTAATGATATAATGTTGAAGGGTAACATCTAGATCTTTTTATCAACATTGTGTAAGATATTTTTATTTTTTATGATAGAAGATAGTGAATAGAGGTTATGTATAGAGTATCTACGGTTAAACTCTACAATTATGTTGAATTGTTACCGCTACCTTGGATAGATGTTATGTTTTATCAGTTAAAGGCATAAATTTAGTTTTTGATTAATGATATGAAATCAAAATATCATCATACAAGGGTATATTAGGGATAAATCCTATACTATAGATTTATGTGTTGTTATATGAACTTATAGATCTTGGTAATGTCATTTGGGGTCACAAATAATGGGTCTAATTTCCAAGGAGATGTGTATAATGTGTTCGTGATCTCCTATATCAGTTTAAGAAAGTATTCATTGATGAAATCACTATGTTCTCAAATTCAATTTATGAAAAATATTGTTATTCTCGGAATATTCTAATATTCCCTTGATATCATCTTCTTTATATAGTGTTTTTCATGTTTATGCTTTAGACTAGCCAGATGCATTTCATTGGGCATGAGTGCCTCAACAAGGAGAAGTAGTGGATCCTTTGATGATTGAAGATATTTTTTCTCAAGAAGTGCATAAAAATTTCACATTGGTCAATATATTATCTATTTACATTTTCTATTATAGATGGATTTTGTATATTTTCTGTTATATTAATGGTCATTTGACAGAATCAACTCGGAATGAGTTAAAATTTTTATTGATTAATCATTTTCAAGGAGATTAAACTACCAAACTAAAATGGTTATCTATTCTTATACCTTTGGATTTTATAGGAGTGAGTTACATTCATTATCTTTTTTAATTCATATAATATTGGTTTGTCTTAAATATTAATTAAAATTTAGAATGTGATATAGTACAAATATCAATAGTTACACCCAAATTATCCTATCTATAACACTCATGATCATGAATTGAAAACAATTCTATTTTTTTCTAAGTTTTTTTATTACATTAATTGAGATTTCTGTATGGTCAATATAGATTAGAAATTCATGATATATATCATCACTAAAAACAATTTAATCCTTTATCAATGAAGGTATGTACACATATAATTAGTCTAGGACTTCACTATATCATATAACATGGTAATGATAATATGATTGATGATACAATGGCTTGGAAGGATTATAGTGATGTCATTCATGTTTAAGGAGATTCATCAATAGGGATGAAAGATCCCACAACCATGCATATAGATACGGGTCATTCAAGTGATAGGGGTTACTATATCATAATAATTAATAGTTATCCCTGTTATAAAAGTTATAGGGGTCATAGATTATAGATATTGAGGTATATGTTTCGGGTGACCATATTCGTTGTTGTATTTTTATTACTTAATGCATTGAGTATGATCGGGGCCTTGTGATGTTTTGTATATTGTTTTGCATCCAATTATTGATGTTTGAGGTGGTTCTCCTTGAATTTTATTTCACACCTGTGGTTGTTCATCCAATTTTGTCTATAATGTGTCATTTCATGAGGTGTCTTTTCTTGTGGTCTGGGATGAATAATTCAGTGATGGTTTTTACTGAGGTGTTTGGTCTGTACATATGTCAAAGAAAATTAACACCAGCCTAATTTTTTTTATTGAAATATTATATTGCATAGTGTATATGTTAGTATATCTTATATGATTCCATCACTAGTTTTACCAAAAACCATATAGGATATGATTTTTGTTTGTAATTATTTCTTAATTGATGAATTTGGATCATTAATTGTTAATCAAGGAGTTTATTATTTTAGATGGTTTGGAAGGGTAGTATATAAATGAGAAGATAGTTAAGATTCATGGGTTTCTAATGACTATCATATCTGATTATGATTCTTTTTAATTTTCATAGTCTTGAGAGTACAATCATGTGCTTCAAGATCTTAACTATGCCTAAGTACAACTTTTATCCAAAAATTTAATAGCTGGATTGAGTGAACTATCAAGATTCTAGACAACATTGTGTGTGATTGTGTTTTAGAATTTGGTGGTTCACTAGAGTCTCATTGTTCTTTTAAAATTTTTAATTATTAAAATAATTATTAATATACCAATTCAATGGTTTTTTTAGGGTCATGAAAACATCGTGAAAGGATGTAAATACTTCAAAAAACAATTTGTATGGGGAAGAAAAAATTCATACAAGTCCAGAAAAAAAAATGCATGAATACTGGATTGAAAATTTGAGAATAAACATTATGAAATAATATTTTTGAAAGGATTTTATGCTGACAACATACCATCACTAGGAAAGATTAACATGATGAATGAGCTGTGAACCATCAGAACATGGAAGAAACCATTAGGCGCGAGCCCATGGGTGATGACCAGAAAACCGAAGACACTATGAAATGTGCCTATGGTGGAGTCGAAGGGAGAAATACCATCTGTGTACTATCATGTGAACTAATCCATTCCAAGATGATGCAAGCTGACTGGGTTCCACGAACCGTCTCTCGTAAACCACAACCTCCATAAACCTCAGGTGAACGAGTCTTCTGCGGGTATAATAATATCATCATGGGATTCATCAAAAGGTGCCTTATGAACAGATATATGATTTCACAAGTGATCTATAAAATTATAACAAGAGGAATTGGAAAAAAGGATTAGAGATATGAGTGTAACAGAGCATGATGGAATCCCAAGAGGCTAGAAGCAGGAATTCAGATTCAATGAATTTTTTGACTACGATTTCAAATCATTGATGAAGTGTGAAACACAAACTAATTTTCTACAAATATAACCACCCATTATGAACTAAAAAAATTATGAACAGAAAAATAATTGGTGAACCAGAAAAGAAAATTGATGCAATCACAAACCATAAACCTCTCGCGGGTAAATTACCAGCGAACCACATGCTCCAGGATCCTTCTTTAATTCGGTGCTCCACATAGTGCATCAATATATGGATCAAACCCTGTGTCGCATACGACATCGGTATGTAGATGAAACTAGTGGTGGCATGGAAACCCACATTCATCTCTATATAACATTCTAGTATACGAAACACATCGAAGACCACATACAACATTCATATGTGGTGTCCCATACCCAGGTCAACGTACTAATTTGTTATGAGGAAGACCCATCTACCTACGTAGAAATATGCTACACATGGATCCCCCCATCTCGAATGAGAATGAAACAAGATGAAAGGGGGGTTAGGGGTGTACTTCCCCCCAACTCTAATCATGTCCCTCCATTACCATCCAATCCTCCATAGCTCCTCCAAGAACTAGTCCAATGTAATCAAGTGAAAGAATCCTCCAAATCCACAAAACCCGTATGATTAGATAATTGTGTGCACTATCACGCCCCTTCGGAATATAAATTCTTGAGGTAAGAGAAGTCACGAAGGCTATCCCCACAACTGTCTAGGCCCCAAAAATGTTTTCAATGCTAACATTCCCTAGGTAACATAGGAACAGAATTTGGGATGCTAATGTGAACCTCCCCATTCTCAGGTTTAGTGATAACCACTACCCTTTCCCTTAGGTGAGTTCCAATGATAGGGAATATGGTCACTCTTTCTTTTCACATTGACCAAGGATTATGCTCCTCCTCTTTCCCATAACCCATGTAATGGAACTCCTCCTGAGGTATGCCCTTTTCCTTTTTAGAGAGGTGCCACTCTTCACCCTCTTCTCCCCACCTTGGAAATTTTTTGGATATATCTCCCATATACATCTATAATGGATATCAACCAATGTGAAGGTTTCATGTTCAAATACCCCATTACCTCTCTCATAGGGCTCGTAGCCATAGCCTCTTCTATTGTGATCGTCTTTTTTTCTATCAGAGGATAAGATAAAGAACATATTTGTTAAATTTTCGCATCCTATTGTTTCTCACACCCAACATGAATCACATATGCTTAGGGGGATTTGACGATACATCATTATACCACACATATAAAAACTAAAAGAACACTAATTCCTATTCCAACTAAGATATGAAGGATTCCTACATCAGGCCTTAGATTAGAGAGTTACACTTCTTGAAATGTTTCTCCACATCAATGACCCCGTCATAGGGAATGTCTATATGAGCTAGTTGTGATTAGATTCTACCATGCATGCATCCCCAATGCATAGGCTCCAATCCAGGCATTACCCTTAAATGAACTATGTGAAATCAAAATCATCAATTAACCTTGATAAGTAGGATGACTGTTCATGGATCAAGATAAAGGTACATTCACAGAAGAAGACAATCCTGATAAAATGTACCCCTACATTCAAACCGGATCCATTCTAGGTTTATTTCCTGATAACTTAACTAAATGTAAATTGATTCCCCATTTGATGGGTATACTGAGGAAGCCTCCTTGAGGTCCAAATGTGACCCTAAAATATACCGTAATGTTCATCAGGCTATATACCATGTATGGTCAGATACATTCAAGAGACCATATCTTTACAGAGTATCCCATGGTAATTCGGCATAATCCCAACACTATGTCATGATCCAAAATCATTCACCTAGAATTCCTCAGCTCATGATGTTAAACTGAAAGGATATGTCCCCACCACACAACATTAAAAATTGATGTGTCTAGTTAAGTGACACCAAACTACCTGGTCTAGGATTAATCTCATGAGGATATGTAGTAATCCCATATTTGGGCCCTACCACAACATCAAATCACTTTTCATTACCCCTGGATGATGCTAAAAATCAGAGCGCCTCATTGAATGGATTAAGATAGAATTATCATTATTGCATCAAGTCCATGTATATAGATAATGTGCCTACAACACTATGGTAACCCTAATATACATTCATTGGGAATGAACTGAGGATTTAGAAACATATGAACATATATTAAATCTATAAAAATTTTCTGGAGTATGTAGTATCCCCCCCAAAGGCTATGATGAGCATGTCCTCCCATCTTCTTGACCAATGTAGTCCGTATGTTTTTTTGTCCAAACCATTTAAAAAGTTCCTGCCTTTGGAAATAAGGTATATGAATCATGGATTAAAGGTTCATCGGGTGTTTCTAGATCCACAAATTATCCCATTGGAGACAATCTAAGGAAATTATATCCTATGAGGAACAATTACAAAAATACATAACACCTTCCAGTCACCTACTGGGACCATTCAACTTTGGCACCCCATTCATATAGAAAAATTGATTAACTGACCCACCTTCACAGGGTTAATGCAATTCAGCCTAGTGGATAATCACTCAAATTATATTGGAACAAAAATGGTTACAAAAATTTCTGATTGATAAAAAAAATTCATTATAACCCATCAGACCATTTTTTCATCCCCCTAAAACACCCAACTCAAGTAAAAAACAAAATGTTGAAACTTATTTGAATCCCTAAATAGGGTGTCTAATTTATTCTACACAATCCCCATTTCCTCATAAAAAGGAAGGGGTCTAAGTCGAATTTGCAATTATGCATGTGGCCATGAGATGCTACTTTGACGAGGTATTTTTGTCTGTATATTAAATAAATATATATATATATATATTAGGATTAATGAGTAACATTTTAACCAAGTGGAATCTCAACAACCAATACAGACATGCACCTCAGTGATCCCAAAACTAGTCATGATCAAGATAATGATAAGAATCCACTCCCCAAACTTACGTATTCATCATTGGGTATCCCGCACGTTGATTAGAGAGTACCACCAAAATGGTACTCCCCCTATTGTGGAGTCCAGAATACTAGCCCTCTAATATACAAAATCTCACCAGATGTCTCATCTTCTAAGGATTTATAACCAACACGAGGAGGACATAGTGGTCTTCTTGGAACGTTTTTGGAGCCTATACCTAGAACACGACAACAATTCCCTCCCTTATCTCAGATATGAAGATGATGACGATGTTGAGGACTTCCACATAACTGTAACGGTTTTTCACTCATGGGGCCATTCTAGATAGGATCCTTTCTAATTCTAGGTGATCATGTATCCTCCCACAGAAGAGGATCTCATGCTAAGGGAACCTACTAACTTCCAAAGGACACAGATCCCCCATGCCACCGGTCGAGGGATAAAAACATATAATCGATAGAATTAATCACCCTAATTCTTGAGTAGGAACTCCCCCAATAAAATGTGGTGGAATTCAATGGAAATACATAAAACATTACCCCCTATAATCAATCCCACCCAGTAAATATGGTGGCATATAATGAGTATACACACATTCCTTCCAAGGCTCGATGGTCCTTCCATGCCGACAGAGCGGCGAATTATAGGCAGATGAAAACTTATTATGATTCAAAAGATGTTCATCAAAAAAATAAGATGGAAACCATAAAAATGAAAACACAACACATTCTAATTCATATCAACCCTTACATCCAAATAGAGAGGAAAATATATTTGATCATAGTGAAATAATATGGATGCATTCAAACCCTGTGAGACAAATATAGTGGAATTCTAGCCGATACAAATTAATGCTCCTAAATATGAATCTCAATAGAGAAATATGGTGGAAAGTAAAGATGACAAATGGTGGTAGACTCATTCCTCTATCTCAAAACCAGTGAATTGCATATAACCACCGGAAACCTATAGTGGACTGGAGCATGAAAAAATTCTATCTTTAACATCATAATGGGCCTTCATACCCATTCCAGGCAAAAAATGTATATAAATAATTATTGGCTATGACAGGAGAACATATATTGATCCGTGACAATATCTTCCAGACCTGTCAATTTTCCATTGTGTTAGTAGGAAAAGTGAGCAGTCATGCCCACAACATGACCTCCTCATGTGGGGCGATTCATCCAAAAAATCACGTGGTGTTCTCTCTAGTGAAGGAATATATCCCAGCCAATATTCATGATGTCTGTTAGTATTTCCCATCGACATCATGGGAACCAATAAAATAGGGACCCATATATGATGGATGTTACCAACAGAAGACTTCCCCTATTACACATAAAGAGAGCACCCCAAGATGAAATTTGCCAAAGGAAGCCCGAAAGTCAAGATTATATTCATGGTTCTGCTCTATAGGAATCTAGGGTCCTTGATTACCTTAGTAATATCTTAATAGAGGCTCAGAATTAATTATGTCCATTACCAAATTATGGACTTAGTAGTAGTAGTTGTGAAGCCCCTCCCTGTAATTTTTTGACCAGCAAATCTAAAGGCCCTCCACAAAAAATCCATAGGGGAATCTTCAGTGGGCTATGAAATATCGATCAGGAGAGCCCATCCTGTATGGCTTTTTAGGGTAGCCCTAACCTTGACTATGAAATCATATGGCATGATATCCCTGCCCTTGTTGTCATCTACCATGATGGTCCTCCCCAGGGTATACACTATTGATATGCTTCACCCAGCTGTTAGACCACATTTCATGATAGTTATCCTCGCCAGGATGATATCCATTGTGATGGCCCTCCCTACCATTAAATTTGATGTGAAGAACCTCACTACAGAAACATCATTAAATGAGAACATCCTCCCATCATTGCAGTACATCTTGATGTCCCTCCCCAGAATGCAAACTATAGATATTCCCCCTACATCCAGAGATATGATGGTATTCCTCATAGGGATAGAAATCATAGAGAATGCCCTCCCCTAAATGACATCGAGCATCATGATGGTACTCCTCCTAATATAGCCCACACTGAAGGCCCTCCATTGGTTATACGTTTTAGGGATATTCCCCACAGTCATGAATCATGTTGAAATAGTTCCCTTTCCATTGTAGAAATAATTATGAAGATCCTCCCAATAGTCAAAATTCACACTAGAAGTAAGGTCCTACACATACTCGGTCAAACATTAGAAAGCCCTCAGTTACCGAGGTGCTTAGAAAAATGGGTTCAAGCATGTCATACCACCAACCTATGTAGAGACAAATACTTTCACATCCTGAGGATGGAATTTGGCCACACTCATCTTCCAAGCCATCCCAGTTCCACTCTCATATAAATGTGGCTCCTACTAGTCTTGTTTTATGGAATGAAATCATTAATAAGTATTCATGTTGGGAATATCAAGTAATGTAGTCCTTGGAAGAAAAAAATGGATATGTTTCTCATTATAAGAGAACTAGATATGGATGATATACAAGTTATTTATTGGCCCACAAACACTTCTCACATTGAAATACAAAGTTTATTGTATGAGAAATGTTTGTACATAATTTTCCTCATTATCTGGGCAACTCGTCGCCAACTAGAAGAAAATTTATTTCCCTATGAATGTTATACATACAATGTCAACATATTAGAAGAGCAACACAATCTAATTGACCTGGATACCCTCCTACCGGAGATAAATCCAAAATAATATAGGTGAAGGAAAGACTGTGAACTGGCATACCTTCACATGTTGTACTAGTTGGGTTTCCTTCTCAGCAATTCCCCATACATAGTTCACATTCTGGGATGGGGAGAGCACGGAGATCAATACTTCCCCCATCATCTTGTACACTAATAATAAATGGATGTGACATACTCTAATGTCAATTACCCAAGGGTAGAAATAAAATAGAATCCTGACACCAGAAAGGTGGATTTCTTGACAAAAAATGGCATTGAGCATGTTTCAAAGGAATCTGGATCAACGAGAGTAAGCCAAGAAGAAGTTTTTGATCCATGAATATGAGAAAATCATGTTGGCTTCCCACATATGGGAATCCAAACCACAAGAAATGCTCATGTCCTCAGAATCATATAATTATCATAAAAATATAGTTCCATACTCAGGTCACACCCATGTAGGATTGCGAGAAATCATGAAGGCTGTAATATAATCATCAACCACTACAATATTAGAACAGAACAAACCTATAGGGATGGGTGATTGTTTTACTCAAAATGACTCCATAAGACAAATAAACCAGGGACATAGAACAACAATTGAAGAATAGGGTAAACATAGCTTGTAGGGAAAGGGGGATTTTTACCTCAAATTCCAACACATCTGACAATTTTCTTCTCCCATCTGTGAAGAATGATGAGCATTGAGGTTAGTAGTTCAGTATTATCTTGTGTTTCATATCCCCTGAGAAGAATGAACAATGTAAGGTTATATTTGGAATCCCATCGAGTCTCTCTTCACCATGAAATCAGATTAATAACATAGAATCTAAGGATAAAGTCCATAAAAAGATGAAAAAATATCTCTTACCATTCGGCACCAGGTACACCACCCCCAATGAAGTACGTATTAGTGAAAGTGCTGGACGTCAGTCCCACAAACCTAATAAGAAATGATAAAAATGGATAAGATATAGGAGAATATGGTAACCTCTTGAATGTGGTCCGCACTGAGACTGAGGGTGTGCATACCAAGAACCATAATTATACCCTAAATATAGGTTCACCCCCAACAAACACATTACTAGATCCCTCCCAAATCCCCAACAATGAGAGGAATATATCCTAGGTATTTTATGACCCACCAAATCATTCCCTTGAAAATGTTTTTCTCACATGAGATGAATTATTTTACAAATATTCAAGAAGAAATTACAATTCATAGCTGAATCAATGATGAGATTCATCGATGAATCTATCTTGCCGAGTGCATTCCTCAAGGGAAACTTAAATCTGTGTTTTCAGAAGAGGTTCTTTTTTCACAGACACACATCATTGTAAATGAAACTATGCTAAGATTATCATCTAATCCATCAGATGGAACATAAGTATACATAAAGATGTCCCTAGAAGGATATCACAACATCCCACCAATGGGGAAACAACCATAACACATTCAGGGGAACCCACAAAGGATAACAATTGTTGGGTATCTATGAAAAATTCTAGCAGTGTCAGAACATCCAATTTTCCCTCTACTACACTCAACCAAATCATGTCTGATATGATATCCATAATGGGATCTAGAATACTGTTGGGTAATTGACAACTCGGCTGGAATCCATGGAATTGAGCCGTTATCTGATACAACAAGAATTCAAACCATACCCTGATTGGGTGGGTAATGTTCTGCAACACCAATCATTAGAAACCCAATATTCATGGTGTTCAATAGTTTAAGAGACAACTCGGGGGGTTTGTAAAAGGCTGCTTTTTTCATTTCATTGGCAGTGGATATGCAATTGAAGCTGAGATTTGGGCCATTATGAAAGCGATCAGGTATGATGTCCACTTTGGTTGGAATTTGATATGGATAGAGTCAGACTCGTCTGTTGCTGTCTAAATCGTGAAAGAACGCTCGAGGAATGTTCCCTGGAAGATCCTTCCGGACTGGATTGATTGTCTTCGGCTTCTTGATTCACTCGTCATTGAAGTTTCGCATGTTTACCGTGAGGCCAATCAAGTAGTAGATGCTCTTGCGAAAAGGGCAATTAATGAGGGTACCTCCTGTTGGTCTTGTGTGTCGCCTGATTTCTGTGTCCATTTTGTTTAGGCAAATTGTTGTGGTGAGGTTTTTTCTCGCCTTTGTCGAGCGATTCCCTGATCTCCTGTTTGTACTCTTGCCACTTTATTTTATTTATTTATCTCAGGACCAGGTTCACCTATCTCCTAGCTTACTTGTAAGAAGTTAAACTCAGGTTCTTCATGTGAATGCTTTACAGTTCGCCTTCATATGGAATACTATTCTTGAAGCTGATACAATCACATGCTGGGAAGACCTCTGGTGATAGTTTCTCATCAAATTCAGTTCAGAATTTCCTAAGATGACAACCAGTGTTATCATAAAATGTATACAATAATATATTGAATGATTTTCAGACATCATCTCTAGATATAAAGGCCCATCGTACTCCCTAAACTATCCTATCCCCTATGATGAATAGTTTTCTCTGTGAATCGATAATCTCTTTGATGAATTATGGATGGCACTCATCCCAATAAAGTACATATTTAGAATCTGATATTTATATATCATTTCCAAAATGATATAACACACCATGGGGAAGACCAATATAATGTCCTAAGTGGACCCATTATCCCCAAGAAATAGTAAAAGGAAATGATAAAGAATCTTTAGTCATGATCAATCCCCCCTTGAGACTAGATCCAGTTGTAAGGCATCCAAAAAACAATCTAGGACCGCCTGCACACCAATAAATACATCAACCATAAAAAGATGAGTATATGGGTACCATAATAAATCAGTTCTAGGATGGAAGAAATATAGTCTACCTGTTTTGAGATGACCATGTTCATGAATACATTTTAGCCTCCAGTAATTTCACTTTCCTCTAACTACCAAATCCAAAGAAATCCAACAAAGTGGGTCTTTATGAACATCTAAAGTATAGTCCATACCACCAAATATTGAGACACACCATCCATGTGTGCTTCATATTCAGTGATATCATTCTAAAATTGGCGGATTCTAGGGAAGTTGATTTAGGACCACTGCCAGTTCAAGTGGTGTATTTTTCATATTAGACCCAAGTGTGGAAGAGGAGTTTAAAACAGTGCCCATAAAAATGGAGAAACAATTTTATTGTTGGATGACTCAAGAAATATTCAATCATGCTCAGGGAATCATCTAGTAACACTTGAAAAAATAAATTATTCCACTAATAGAGCATGATGCATCAAAACTATCTTCTCAAACACCACAATCCTCTGAGAACCAAAAAGGCAGAAAGATGGAGAAAAAAAATGACCCTCCACTAATGTTGAACCTGGTCTTAAAACATTTATACTTAATGCTAGCTAACTTCATATAAAGGGCTCTTCACTACTAAATGTGACAATAAGAACTACCTCACCAAAAAGGAAAACATGAAACACCGTCCCAAATGACCCCATTAGAAGAAGATTGTCATAAAAAATTATTGACATATCAAGAATTGATATTATGATCCATTAATTTCATTCACATGATGAGCATACTATATTATGGAGACTATGTCTATGAACACGAATTCCCCCCAACCAATTCAAGAGCCTAAGTAAGAGGCCACAATTGTTGGGGGTTTCCAGGTAGGTCGGGTCGTGGAATGATTCAAATTTCTGATCACACCATAACACAAACTGTTAATTATGAGGAAACTCAAAAAATGACCTTTCAGTAGACACAACATAAATTATAGTGTTTATCTTCCCCTGGTAGAGGAATTACATTCCCAATCATTATAATGTATATTTCAGAGGAATAGAATATTTCTAACTACCCAAAGCATGTATGCCGACCAGTTCAGATGAATCTAAAGATCATGGGAGAAACATAAGTTCACATCCTAGAGGTTGTCTCGTCCACTTATTAGGCACAAGTATGTAAATCCACTATTGAAAAGAATCACCATATCGCGAAGCACATTCCTTTAGATTTGAAATAGGATATCCGGAAGTAGTTATACTTAGTGCCAAAAAAAGATAATGATCATGGATGCACTAAATCTGTCAGTAGACCTTCGAGAGGAGATCTTGGAAGTTTTACTATGTTCCCTGAAAATTGAGGAAGTTGTAGTAGTTACCAAATTCTATTACAAACATTGCAGAATTCTATACTATCATCTCTATCACAGACCCATATAAAGACCCCAACATATAAGAACACATAAAACCCTTATTTGTGTCTATCATGATAAATGGAATTGATTTTTAAAAAATTTACATTGATAATGGCTCTAGAGTTAACATCCTCCCACTATGAACACATCATCCTTTAGGATATGATATGGATAGATTGATACCCTAAACCACAATAATACTAGGATATGATAAAAGTGAGAAAATATGATGGCATGAATTGAGGGTAGAACATTTCTTGGTGACCTCATGTATGGTTCTGAGTTTCTGGTAGTGAAAAAGATACAACCTTTAACGTCCTTCTGGGGAGGCCCTAGTTACATCCTCACACAACATTCTCTGCATCCTTCCATAAGTGCATAAAATATTTATCTATTGGTAAAATCCGAAATTTTACACTGATAAATCCCCATTAAAATCATGCAAGTCTAATTACATTGATGCAAGGTTCTATGAATCGAATGAGAAGAAGTCTTTGGCCAATGATATTATATAAATTCCAATTTTAGAAAGTAACATATTAGATAATCCCACACAATAAAGTGTTTAAAAATAATCATACAGGTTTAGAGAACAATTTTTTTTCAAATTATTGTCTTTTAAAAA
Organism: Viscum album; assembly: GCA_963277665.1. Classification (NCBI taxonomy): domain Eukaryota; kingdom Viridiplantae; phylum Streptophyta; class Magnoliopsida; order Santalales; family Viscaceae; genus Viscum; species Viscum album. The sequence goes on along the minus strand of OY728119.1, from coordinate 1,314,517,757 downwards.
CCCAAAATTATCCAGTGAATTTGTATGTAAGAAATGGGTAGAATAATTGATTACACATACATTCATTTAAAATGTGTAGATATATTGAAATTAAATCAAAGTGATATTTTGTTGGAAATCAAGTTTTATTTATTTTTGATGATTCAATATCCAATTGTAAGGGACGTAGTGATGCATGTAGATTGGTTATGGTATAATTTAATTTAATTAGATGTTATTTTTGTGGAATTCTGTATGTAAATATTATTATTTATTTGTTAATATTCAGTCCAAAGACAAGTGTTAATGGGTGAAGGGTCATTATATACAGAATGTAAGTAGGTAAAAGTCAAGAGAAATATTTATTCCCATAATAGTAAGTTTTCAAAAAGGACCAAAGATAGTTTGGAAAGGTTTTGATTTGAGTAAAGTAATATTTAGTTAAAACATGAAATTGTGAAAGGGTTACTATATCTACATAATGGTAATTAATTAATCTTGTAATAGTTTAGAATATTATGTAATGGTAAATCATTATCTATATATGGGTAACCTATCCTATATAATGGTATAAAATTACCTCCTCAAGGGTAACATGTATTTATATTTAACTGCGTAAGGGTACATTGAGGATTTGTAAAGGTATGATCTACCTAATGAAGTTTTGTATGGGTATGATTACCCAGTGTCAAGGTACGAACAATATAATTTTGTTATATTACCATAATCTATTGAACTATAAAGGAAAACTCTAAATAAATAAATTGAATAAGGGTACATTGATATTTCCAATCAATTGTAATGGTGAACTAGGTGTTACATATGTGTAATGTGCAACTTACACTACCTATAGAAGGACACATAAATAATTTCATAAGGGTATCCATCACCCTTTTAGTGGTAGATAATACATTAATAATGTTATATACTTTGAAAAAATATATTATTCCAACATGTGGTGTCTCATTCAATGATTTCAAACATTCAAATGAATTAGGAGTTACATAAATGAATCAGAAATATTGAGATAAATTAATAAAATAAGAACACCCAATAATTTCATGTATTTGACTGAGAATTTATATTAGGATTTATTCTATTACATTTCACATGAAAAAAATTCAAGAATAATTGAGGAAAAACTCTAGCATATTTAAAATAAAATAATACCAAGAATTATTAAGACATTAATTTTGGTTTCACTCTGGAATAATTTAATGAATTGTTATCTTATATAACATTCATGAAGTTATTAAAATGAAACCATGGAAGATTATACAAAAGAAAATTTAAAATTGAAACTGATGATTCAATTACTACTTTTATTCTCATATACATGTATTATTGGTTTTCAACAACATTTATTGATAGTTTCACTATTGTAGAATGTGTATATTTGATTATAAGATTCCCTAAATGTGAAAATTTTATATAGTCAAAGATGTTTTTGAGAATTCAGACACACCAGATATATAGATGTCTATCATGACAATATGAGATAATATTAACAAAGAAGTTCACATGTAGACCTTTTCATCCATCTACTTATAGTGAATAATTATATTCCCAGTTTATGTAGAAGAAACCAAGGTGAATAAGATGAAATTTCTATGTTGGACATTGCTTTAAGAAGATAATTATATATTCTAGTTGTTTTTATAATTAGAGGGGCATGGTGGGACTCAGTGATGACACCATTGAAATAGTTTTTAGTTCTATTCTTTAGATTGATAGAAAATATTATATAAATGGGGGTCTAACTAGTTGCAGCGAGGAGTATGATTTTGTGCCACAAATTGTAAATATTATTTTTTGGTTTCATATAGTTCATTATTACACATATGATGAGGGTTTAAATAATATAAATCACTATATAGAAAAATTTGACTTGTTTTTTATGTTGAATTTATAAGGATAATTATTTATAAAAGAAGACATATGATTCGCCACCACTCTTAGTGGTCCATCTGGCATGAGTTACTTCTTATATCTTCCATATTATTTATCTTTTTAAATTATCATTCATTTTTGTAGTGTTTTCCTTATTTTTAGTCTTTTAAGGGGATTAAAATTGTATTTATAAATTTATATTTATTATTCTCATTGATTCACAAATTATTTTCAATTCATTCTTCATGGGAAATTCCATTTTAAATTTAGTTCCATTCATATTACATGAATATATATATTAAAAATATGTAAATGAATATTTTAACTAATTTTTCTAACTTTAATAAATTGATTATTTGATTGTATTATGTTGTAATAATGGACATTTACGATGAAATAAAAGTATTATTTATTTAATAACTCCTTATATTTTCAATACATTCTCCAGGACATTACTTTCCATCTTAGCTTCTCTATTGATTTCTTTCTCTATTTTCATCCTTGTTTGTATCCTTTTAATAATCTCTAATATATGAGCTCCAAAATTTCCATCTTCACAAACCAATAAAAAAATTTTCTTTTATTAATTTTAATTCTCCAAAAAAATTAAAATTTCCATTCGTAATATTTTAATTTATTATAGAATATTAGGTTTTTAAATATTTCTTTATATATTTATTCACATTCCCTTGGGTTCAACCCAGAATATCACTAAAATATTGTGAGAAGGAACATATAAATTTTATTTTGATAAGTCATTATGAACTTATCAGTATTAGTGAAATAAAATCTAAAATAATACTAAGATCACATCAATATATATAATGAGGTGATTCTCATGATGAAAATATGATCAATTACATATTGACCATTAAAAATAAATAATTCACCTAAAATAGAATTTAAATGTGAATTAAATTAAAAGTATATCCAAAATGTAGGCCACAAAAATTATAAAAGAAAAACATTATATTAAATAAAATATGATAAAATCAATTCTGATTATTAACATCTTAATAAATGTATTTCTTTAAATTTATTCTTTTTGATATCTAGTGCAACACACAACTCTGAGAATAAATACACCATAATATATTACTATACTATAACATAGTCGTTAATGATGTTGGATTGAATTGTAAAGTATAAAATATGAAATTAATAATTTTTTTACATGTAAAATTGAATTAATATATCACTTATTTATTAGGAATAAAATACGAATCATTGAATGAAAAATAAAGAAAGTCTTTTGAAAAATTGCATTGATTCTAAAAGATGGTTTGGTCAGTCTTAGCGCACACAATTTAAAATTAATTGTTATTATTTTTCTAAACCTTATTTGATAAAATGAACTTCATATTTGAAATCATAATATAAAAATAATATTAGGGTTGTATTTTTAATTTTTTGAAATTTATTAGTTATTAATTAATATGAAAAACTATTGATTTTAATTTGAAAACTGCCATTATATTTAAATAAATAAAAAGGAAAAATTACATTTTAGAAAAATTTTAATGTAAATATATTTTAATTATACATTTACAAATCAAATTTAGTTAGTTGGAATTATTTTCATATTGAAATTTTATATAAATACTTTTTAAACCATTAAAAATGCTTTCATTGAAAACTATCTTCTTATTTCATCTATGAGATTTATTTTAAATGTAATTCATTAATAAATACTAATTGAATTAGTTAAAATTGATTCCATATTTGTAATGAGAATAATTTATAATTTTTCTTTTTTTAAAATTAAAATTTATCCAAAATGAAGAGTGAAAACTGTAAAAAGTAATTACAACGATTATGTTAAAAATGGGATTAGAATTGTGTCAAAATAAATATATAAGAGTTAAAAAGACCTTAAAATACATAATTTTTTTAATTCATTTCCACCTTATAATATTACTTTATTTATCATACTTTATTTTTCCCCTATTTCATGTGAAAAACGTTGTTACACCGTTGTATTTTTTAAAATTACAAGTATGCCACTCATATCACAAAAAAATGGACACTCCACCCATATATTCTTCACACCATCAAACCCATGGGATCAAAGAATAACTAAACATGTAAATATCCAAAAATACATACCTTAACTCCTGAATCCATTGTTTTTTTTTTCAAAATTACATTCTAGGAATAGTTTTGGTGTAATCATTAAAAGGTTTTCCTTGAAGAGGTCAAATTCCTAACTTTGCATTTTTTGTTTTATTTCTTCTTCCACATACATAATGTATAATTAATTAATGATTTTATAACAAAATAATAATATAATATATAATTAAATTTTATTATGTTATTTTCATGACCAATATCCATCTCCATGTCCCTCAAATTGGAAATAAATACATAACTCATTTGTATAGAGGACATGGTTTTCTGGAATAAATGTGATTGGGTTTTGACAGGCACTTCAAACTATTGGGTATGATGATTCTTGTAAAGTATATAAATATATATTATATATATATAACTATTAATCTTAAGTAATAATTATATCATATATCACTTTTTTCACTTTAAATTCTGTACTGGATATGATAACATTAACCGTGTGTAAAACATACTATCACCTATTCAAAAGAAATGATTTGTTTTTCACGTACTTATTATGTGGATGGTAATAAAAATAAATTAAATTAATATTTGTCATATAAATTACATAATTATTATATTTATTACATATTTATCATTCTTAAAAGATAATATATAATTGTATTTTCTACAATAGAAAATTATATCATCGTTTGTGTTTGTGTAGATTAATGCCTTCACAATGTGTTGTGAATTTTATTTCATTGCCAAATAAATGTATTTTTTGTATTAGTATATTTATGGAAATAATATTTTATATAATATATTAGTATTATTATTATTCAAATAAAATACAATAATTACATTTTTTAATAATTTTAATGGCCTGGAACTCTCTAGTCCATTACATTGGGAAAATCTTATGTTTGGAGTGTTCTAGGAGGTCAAGGTGACTCATTTAAACACATTTTAAACACTTTTATATTTCCTATAGTAGATCATAATAACAGTGACTCGCAACCATGGATCATGATTGTGACTCATGATAGTGAACCACAACGATGGATTATGATAGTGACTCACACTGGTGACTTGCAATGGTAGCTCGCCAATGGTTACTCACATATGTGACTCATATAATAGTAACTAATAAAATATTGACTCATAGAATTATAGATCACCAAAAGGTGACTCTTTGAATGGTATCTCTCTAAATAGTGACTTGTCGAATGGTATCTCCCCATGTGGTGACTCAACAAACAGATGCTCACTGAATGGTGTATCGTCATATGTTTCTCACCAAACATTGACTTTCTGAAAGGTATATCATTGAATGATAACTCACAATAGTGAATCACACCAATGAATCATAGTGGTTACTCACATAACATTTAGTCATTCCAAAAATTTGTCAATATTTTCTTAGTCTTTACATTTTCTACCTTTTAAAATAATTTTAGACAAAAAATGAGTTTAAATACATAATTAAGTTGTTTCTTAGTTGATTAAAGGGATATGAGTCATTTAAATAAATTCATAATATTCCAAGGGATTTTAATTAGTAAAAGTGTTTATTCATGACTAAAGTTTACATTAATAGGAAATTATTAATGTATCAAAACTGCTTCCCTGTTTTAGATCTTTTAATGGATCAATATCATTTCACGTTTTTTTATTATTCTCTATTGGTATGAGGTGATGAGAACCTTTCGTTATATAGGAGTCATTTCATAGAGTAACACCAGTTTGATCGTTATTTCCATTTAATTTACTAAAGCATATACGCATGTCTTTGTGAAATAAGGGAGTGTTAATCTCCCATTCTTCTTAGTTATTTTCCATCAAATCTTTTAATTGTGTATCAAATAGGGTGTGCGTATAAATGTTTCCCTTATGATAATATTTGAATCCAAATAAAATAATTATAACAAAATTTACCTTATGTCAATAAATATTGGGATGAAAAATATTGAAGCATATTTTTTTGTTCATTTCATTGTTATTGTGATCTGCATGGGCTAAATACCAACCAAAACCCATGGATGTTGGAGGACATTGTTTTCTCATTGGATGGTATATGGAATGAATGCAATTTTTTTTTGTTATTACTAAACTATTATATATTCGAAATGTTTTGGAGAACTATAACCATATAAAAAATGGAATCCCAAGGATCATATCTTTTTTGAAAACCACAAATGTTAGCAAGTGGAATTAAATAAAGATGACTTGTTATATCTATATATGTTTTCCCTCGTTTGTGTAGTGGTGAGGCTATGGGCACAGTTGTGTGTGTTTGACTGGATGAGTTGTTTTGTGAAACAAGGCTACTAAGAATTTTTATGATTATATGTGTTACTGGGTATGGCTATGATATGGAGGGTTTTCATTGGTGAGAGGAAGGATTGTAAAGAATGGTTTTTAACAATAATGATGGTAGTTGTTGGTATGGATAATTTATCTTGATTTTTCTATATTTTTCCTTTGGTTTTGTTCCTTATATTGTGTTATGATTGGTAGCTGATATAATAGTTATGTAATAATTGAATAAATTAATTTTTATTAATAAATTGTAATGGTTAATCAATTGGATGGGAATATTAATTGGTTTATGGATTTATTGTGAGATATTGTGCATTTTAAAGGTAGCATGAATAAGGTGGTAGTTTTGAGTTGGTTAGAAATTTTGAATCCCTATGATGGAATTTAGTGTTTGGAATTCATTATGTATATAAATGTATTTTAAATTTAATTTCTATATCCACCCACACTAGTTGAGAACCATGTGTTGAACACCCCCAATCATCACGGGGGATGGTATCTTTCCAAAACATTCTAGAAATAGGATGAATGGATGGCCTCCTTCTCTTCTCTAATGCTTTTAAGTGGTGGTGGTCCCAGATTCTTCAAGAAGGTTTTGGTTTTTGGTTTGTAGATGTATGTTGGATTGTTTATTTTCCCACTTTTCTTTGGGATTAGATGAGATTAGTTTTCCTAGGTGTCTTTGGGATAATATGTGTGTTAATTTATAAGTGTTTTCATGAAGTGACATGGTATGTGGAAAAGGTTTTTGTGGGAGGGATGTGATGTTGTATATGGACTAGGTGTTTGTGCATGATATTTGATGTGACTCGTGGCTTAGGTGATGGAATAAGGTATGTTTTTGCGGCCCAAGTGTTTGCCTGTGGGTTGTGATGTGGTGGGTTCAGATTAGGTGGGAGCACCATGACGTTTTCTATTAGGGTGTGAGAGAGTCTAATTAGTTGGAAATTAGTGAAGGGTACATTATTATCATTATGATTAATATTTTACTTTACATGACTTCTATTACTTGGTGAGTATACCTTGGTTAGGATGGGATGGATAGTATACCTTGTTATGTCCTATTTGGATCTGTTGTTTTATCATGGGGAATTAGTATTCTTTATTTCCCATGTGGATGATATACTTAAGTTATTTCCTACTGATTATACTTATAATCTAACCATAGTTATATAAAACTTCATTTAGGTTTCTAGGAGGATTACATGGACTATGATTGATCGTACTATCTCAGACATTTGGATAGTTACTCTGTCACATGCTTATCTTTTTTGGTATTTACCAGGGTGTTTTCATACTAATTATAACTATTAAATATTAATCATGCTTGTGATATAGTTTTTTCATTCTACAATATATATGTAACCTGAGTTTTTTTTTGGGATGAACCATATTATCTCTTTGTATTTTATCTTTTAAAAAAGGGAAATGCCTCCCATTTTTTGATATTTGAGTTCACTTGGTTATGGTCTCCTCCATAGGTCCTAATGGAGGTAGGACACTAGGTCCACTATCTCTCTTCCTGAATTTCCATCTTATAGGGTGAATCATTGGAGGGTGGGATCAGGATAGAATGATATTAGAGGTGATTTTTGAGAGATATGATGGAGTTTGGAGTAATGAATATTGAGGATTTTATGGGATTGTAGAGATACAATGGAATGTGATCTTGGTGTTTGAAATTGGATATAATAGACTAGCTAGGAAATTGTATTTTAGGGCCCCCCATGATCTGATGGAAAGAAATTTATCCAAACGAATGACCAAATGACACTACACCATATATAGGGTAGAATCATAAGAATGGTACAAATGAAGTTAATGACTTATATTCTTTTCTATTCTGGTTTTTTTTGAGATATATAATATGGATTGTTTAAAAATAATGAAATAAGAGGAATCTAAAATAAAATTTCATACTGCATGAGGCAAAGAATTTATTGTTTACCTTTTAGCGTTATCACCTTATCGTTGTCTGCATGAGGCTCAGGAGGTTGAGACACATCAGGCTAATCTGGTTGATCAGTGAAGGGTTCTTCCAATGGAATAGGATGACTAGAGGAAGAAAATATTATGTGAACTATAGAATAATGTATTATGAAATTATAAGGGGCGTGTTTAAACTATGGAGATATAGAGATGGATGGAGGAGGATGAGATCACCATCAGTTTGATACAGAAATGAATTGAGGACTGTGTTCCTTTTGGGGTTAGTCAAATTTGGGGATCTTAACATCAATGGTGGAAGAATTAGTTGGGGGAGGGGTGGGAAGAAAAAAATTTGTGGTTGGATATTCTAATGGAATTATGTGTACAGTTCCTTACACCGACTGTGATGGATGAGGAGAGGTATGTTATAATATCCCTTTAGTAGGGGAGTATGTAAGTTCATGAACATGGGATAATGTTTATGGATATTATTTGATTTTCCCTATCTCACTTTTCATATGAGGATTCTCGTGTGAGATGGCTTTTGTTGGCCCTCCACCCTTCTATTAATTATGTTGTTACTCCTTTCATGTTTCCCATGTACATCATGGTTTGTAAGAAGGAAGAGTTAATCAAGAAGATGAAATACCAAGGAGGTCTACAATGAGGAGGGATACAACAATGTTTTTCATGGGAATGGTTGTAAGCAACTGGTGGATAGCTCTTGGACCTTATAGGTTTCTAAAGGCAGGTATTCAACCTCAGTAGTATCGCTTCTAGCATTTTGGATGCAATGGTTCCCATGATCATTCTAGGGTACTGAGGTAGAGGTGTTTTTATGTGGGTTACATAAACATATTAGTATTCAATTCCCATTATCTTATTGACCTTTTTTGTGGAGGAGGACAGGTTCACCTCTATCCTCATATATAGTTCCCAATCAGGCTGTTTCATATATATGGGCAATAGGATTTTTCTCCACAGATGGGAGAAGGATAAGGTAGTGATTGACCTCAGGGTGTTCCTCATGGTCCTCGACTAGGGTGTGGTAATGGAGGTAGACATCCACATAGGGTAATGGATATGGGTGTGGTCACTTTCATATAGTAGATGCTAGAGTCTTAGAAGGGCCACAGATCGTTAGAGGTACTATCAGCCTGTTTATAACCCTTCCATGTGATTTATTTGATTTAGAAACTTTACACTCCTTTTTTCACCTGAACAAACCCATGATCTGGGACTAGACATAGAGAGTATTGTATATCCCATGTTGTTGAATATGGTAGTTGGATGTTAGAACAACATATTTGACGTGTGTTGTGTTTGTGGATTGTTGATTTTACTGCATCATGTGCAATTTGTTGGGAAATGAGGTAGTCAGGTGGGTAGTCACCATGTGGAGCATGTTCTTTAGTTTTTGGTTGAGTAGTCACTGGAATCGGTGGAATATGAGATAAAAAACCCTAATGGTTTCTAGAAAGTTCTAGGATGTTTTTCACATAGAGGTTGTTACTCGACCCCCTTGATGTGACATTGAGTTCGAGATATATCTGTTTCCTGGTGCTTCACAGATTTTGAGTGATCTTTATCATCATTCACATTCTATGTTGCGAGAGTTAAGGATTTATATTATTGATTATGTGATAAAGGAATTAATCTTTCCTAGTGTGTCATAAAGGGGAGATCTGGTGTAGTTCACAAATAATATGTTTGGTAGTATAAGGTTGTACGTAGACTACCAAAGATGGAATCATGAGATGATCAATAACAGTTACCATCTTCCATGGATAAACAATTTTATAGACTAGATAAGTGAATCATTTTGGTTTTATATGATCTATTTTCAGTTTGAATATCACAAGTTGACTATGAAGGAGGCTAATATTTCAAAGTCATAATTCATATGCATGTTTGTGCAGTTGGAGTTTATCGTAATGTATTTTTGTGTTATGAACGCACAAATTTAATCATAGGAATCATAAACTCAATAATATGTCACTTCTTGGACTTATTAATCACAATACTCATCGATGATATCATTACATACATGATGTTAGAGAAGGATAATGTCGAGTATCCCATAACAGTCTTGTAGGCTCTTCGATGACACCCGCTGTATAGAATGTTTTCCTAGTGTAAATTTTGGACAAGAAAAGTGTCTTTCCATGGGAATGTGGTATCTCATTATGGTGTTTTTGTTGATCCATTATACTTTGATGTTTTTTTTTCTTTTTTAGCACCCATGAATTTGGCGGAATGTAACATATTTATTGGTCTTTCAGGCAATTATCTGTTGATTGAACTCGATTTCCCTTATGTTTCAACCTCATTGGAATCTCAAACTAAAAAATACCTTTCTTTTGTGTAGAGGTTATTACATCTAGGTATAATTAGTATACATTAAAATGATGTGGGTTAGTGACCTAGTTCCCAAGTTTCTAGAGGAGTGGGTGATGTTTGAGGTGTTTTTAGATGCTTTTTTTCTAGTTTTGGAATGTGTATAGATGCATTAGTAGGGATTGATCCTTTATGGGACCTTGAATTTATATCTACATGAACTTAACTACACCACCAATGATATGTAATTATAATAAGTGGGGTTTTCACAGAAGATTGTGTGGAATTACCTCATTACTGAGATCTTTTTTGTCAACACTAGCCATAAGAGCTTGATGTACAATTTTTCCTAGTGTGATTTGAATTTTTGGATGTAGTGGATAATGAAGTTTCGTCAGGAATAAAATTTTGATACATCCTAAACCTTTAGAATGGGGAATGTCCCACCCAATGCTTTAAGAAGAATGTTACAAAAGTAGGTTGTTCGGGAATTTGCAGACACATGGAAAGCTATGTAGGAGTTGGTAGCCTTGTACATAGATATATAAATGAATGGTGGTAGATGTTTTTTTATTCTAGTTGAAATTTAATTCTTCATTGATATATATGGTGGAATATTATCATTGGGGAGACTCAGAGACAGAGGTGATACAAGACCTGGTTGGCCACAATGATGTTGTAGAAGGATGTTCAGAGGATTGTTGAAACATTATGTTGTGTTACTGTATTTTGATTGTTATGCTAGATATGTGTGAGGATGTAATATAATAGTTTCATAGATCAACCTTAGTGGTATAACTAATGATTTCAATGGTGTATAATTATTTTAATATGCCATTTTCGTGGCCCCTCACAAAGAAGGTAGCAGGAGAGTTTCTGGAAAGATTCTTGGCCTTCTATTTAGTAAAGGTTGAGCCACATGTTCCTTGTGGTTTGTTTCATCCCTTGGATTTCCACAAGTTCATGTGGGATGACATTTAAATGGATTTCATCAAAGGGTTAAAAATTTTGAATGTAATCTAAGATTCTTATCTAGGTAGTGGAGGATCGACTGATGAAATCAACTCACTTCATTGTGATCAAGGAGTAGGCCATAGTGGATGCCTTAGACAAGAGTTATGTGGATGAGGTGGTATAGTTGTATGAATTTATGAGACCCATAGCCTCAGTAATTGATGTTTTTTACCTCATGAGTCTGGAGGGAATTATAACATTCTATGGAACCTAGTTATGCCATAGCATTGTGTTCCACCCTCAGATAGATGGACCGAGATAGAGGAGTATTCAGATACAGGAGGATATGTTGCGGGCATGTGTCTTATACTTTGGTGGAACCTGGATACAACACCATCCCTTGGTAAGGTTATCATAGAATAATTTCTATCAATCTTCTATTAGAATGGATCCATTTGAGGCATTTTACAAGAGACCATTTTATTCTCTATTTTGTTGTACATAGGTAGGGGAGATAGCTGGTATTGGTCTCGTAGTAGTATAGAGCATGAATGAGATGGTCCAACTCATTCGTGAGAGTATGAAAGTGTCATACGACTTGTATAAGTCTTATGATGATCAAAGGAGAAGACCCTTTGAGTGCGAGGGTTGGGACCAAATGTTCTTAGAGGTTTTCCCCTGACATGGGTAGTAGAGGTTTAGTAGAGGTAGAAATATTTATCCTTTCTTTGTTAGACCCTTTGATGTATTGGGATGAGTTGTTAATGAGGAAAAATAGGTGGGGTTTCCACAAAAGATAGAGAAGATCCATGATGTCTTTAAGATTTCTCAACAGCATCAGTATCTTCATGATGAATATTTTGTCATGGTTGGGAGGATTTGGATATTGAGGACAACACAACATATGTGGAACTACCAATACAAATCTGGAATTTTTAGGTGAAGGTGGTATGTGGTTGTAAAATTCATTTTAATCATGTTTTTTGTAAGCATGGTGGCATGTATGATAGTACTTGTTAGTGATAAGTGCATATGTGTGCCCTGTACCTCAAGTTCTTTTGGGTTTCCTCTATAATGATTTATCTTTTTGATGAAATGATTCAACATTTTTTATGAAATAACATATTTTACCTTAGTTTAGTTATGAGTTGTGTAATGTTTGATAATGTCTAGACATGGGAAAAGGGGAAGATGAGACTCCTAATCAAGACACATTAACTGTGATGTGACTAAACCCATGTAGGCTAGTCAGTGCCACCAAGAGCAGATATTATCTTAACAAGTCAGATGGGATTCACTAATTCATGTGTTTTAAATGACATGTTTGTTGTGCTTGAATTGTTTGTTTTTGATCATTTAGGCTGGCATGATCAGCTGATGGTAGTTATTGAGAAGTGATGAAAATCTTGAGAGATATGTAAAAATGTCTGTTTTGTAACAACATTTTCACTTATAGGATTGGTTTAAAATTCATGAGGGTCATAATAGTTTGAGAGGTATCAAATGTAATTGCATGAAACACTATGTTCATTAATTTTGGAAATTAATGTGTTTAAAGTGTGATATGAGGTCAATGTGACTTATTCCAACACATTGAATAATTTTTTATCCTTCCAATGGTATCTCATCCAAATGGTGACTAGAGACAGTGGCTCGTGATGGTGACTCATAATGGTGACACATAACAATGGCTCACGATAGTGAATTTCAATAGAGAATCACAATGGTATCCTACCAATCATGACTCGCATTAGTGACTCCCTGAACAGTACATCACTGAATAGTGACTCACGAAATGGTAGCTCATCAAATAGTGACTTTCCAAACTGTAGATCACCGAACAGTGACTCATCGAATGGTAGCCCACCAACATGTGACACAGCGAATTTTATATCACTGAACAGTGATGCATTGAAAGGTTTCATACCTTATAGTGATTTGAATAATGGTATATCATAGAAAAAAAGCTCACAATGGTGACTCGAACCAGTGACTCACAATGATTACTCACCCAACGGTGAGTAACTCCAATAGTTTGTCAATTTTTTCCTATTTTCCTAGTTGTAACATTTTTATATATTTGTTGAATAAATATATTTTTAATATTGTATTTAAGTGGGTTTGGTCTATTTAGAGGGTTATGGTTCATATCAATAGATTTTTTAGTGTTTGGGGGAATTTAATTAGTAAATTTCAGTAATATTTGTTGGATCCAACATTAATGTAAAATTAAAGATGTGTCTAAACTAGGGAACTATTTCAGATCTTCCATGTGTGGAAACACCTTTCTCTTTATTATTTACTTCTTAATTTTTTCATGGTATGAGGTAACTAGAATAATTATCCACATAGGAATCATGCTATTATGCTACACCAGTAGGATTGTGTTTTTTGTATAGTTTCCTTCAACAAACGTGCCTTTCTTGGTGCAATAAAGATGTGACAATAACCTTTTCTTCGAGGTTGGATCCATTCACCCCTCTTAATTATTTATATTGCATGGTGGGTGTATGAATGATTCCCTTGAGAAGATAGTCAAATCCAAATTAAATAAAACAATTTAATCAGATTTAATTCAGTAACCAAGGGGATAGAAAAAAGTGATTCAAGATTAGGATTTATTCAGTTTTCTTTTATTGTGATCTATATAGGATAACTATCCCGTTAAATTCATGGTCATTGGGGGTATTTTATTGTTCATGGGATGGTATATTTATTGAATTGTGTTTGTCTACTTTTCATTGAACTATAAAATATATGAAATTTTTTAATCACATATAAACAGTTTATAAATTTATTCCTCAGGATCATACTTTCTATGATTACCCTGAATGATAACAAGTGGAATTAAAGAGCTAAGGAATTGTTAAAACTGAATATGTATTTCCTTGGATTGTGTGGTGGTGTGGCTATGAGCATAGTTGTGTGTTATGGAATGGTTGAGAAGTATTTTACCAGAGGGTTGTAGAGAATTTTTGTGATGAGATGCGTATTGGGTATGAATATGAGTTGTTGTAGGGGTATGATTTGGTGAGAGGATGGATGAGGTGGAATGACTTTGTAGAATGATAATGGTAGTGGTTGATCATGGTAAATCACCTACATTTTTCGATGTTATATTATGAATATTCTTCTAATTGTGTTATATTCTTGGTATCTTCCTAGATAGTAATGAAATAAATAAATTAATTAATTGTAAATAGGGATTGAGAACAGTTTATCCATTGTCTTGGAGTATTAAATTTTTTTTGGTTTTTTGTATGTTGTTGTACATTTTAGAGGTATAAGATAAAAGGATATTGTTGTGAGTTGGTGGGATATTTTAATATCATAGAATATTATTTAGTTTTTGGTATCATATATGTATATAAATATATTTTCTTTGATATTTGTATAAGAACCCCACCATAGTTGACAACCATGATAAAAACACCCCCACTATCATAGGGGAGGGTGGCTTTCCCAAACATCCTAGTGGGAGGATGGATTGTGGGACACTTTCTCTTCCCTGCTCCTTCCAGGTGGCAGTAGCCCATGATTATTTGGCCACGTATTGGTTTTCGGGGCCTAGGTGTGTGTAGTCATGTTTTCTGTTCCTAGTTTTCCTCAGGATGAGAGGTGTTTTGTTTTCCCATGTTTATTCAGGATTTGATTTGTTGTGCCATACCATATGTTTTCAAGATGCAATGTGGTATGTTGCCTAGGTGAATGTAGGTTATATGCGATGTGGTATGGGGTAAAGGTGCATATGTCACGACCCGACCTCGGGGCCCGTGCCGTGACTACCCCAAGCCCGCCTTCCATAGGCCAGGGGCTGGCGACTAGCACCAAGGCGTAAAATCCCGGTAAACAGGGAAGGCATTTCCTTTATAAGTAACAACCACCACAGAGTCAGCAAGCGGAAAGTAACTACAAAGTGCAGAAAAGTAAAGGGGGCCGGAATACAAGCCCAACTGAAAGTACAACTGAAAAGGTAAAGAACATCAACTGAAGAAAAGACGGCGGCCTCGTGTCGTCCACTGGCAATCCCACATGAAGGGTGGGTACAGATAGCCTCCAGGCTCCTCGGGTCCCACGTCCGCTCCGAGCACGTCCCGCCCAGTGGTCCGCCTCCAGGTACCGTCCTGCTCCACGCCCCAACCGAGATCAGCACTGTCCGTCGTCTGCATCCAACACAACAAAGTGCGGGCATAGCCCGTGCAGGGGTGAGTATAAACTACTCAGTAAGGACCCCGAGACCCCCGAAGGTCTCCCGAAATCCAGAAAGGATATAGCACAAAAGAAAGGGGCAACCACGAAGAAACAACTGACTCGACTTAGGTATATGCCCATACATATACCTAAGTCCCCATTTCTAGCTCTGCTCTCGAGATCAAGGTCAACTCGATCCACACAGGAAAGCAAGACTCAAATCCACCAGGGAGAGTAAAAAGTAAATCCACATAGGATGGTTCAACACAATCCACAAAGGAGAGTAACATAAGATTCAGCTCAACCAGGTATACTTTTTCAGATGACGACAAGATGATCACCGAACCATCTAAGTCGTCGGACCCACGAAGGATCGATAGGTACTAACCTCGGCAATGACCCACACATGATCGGGCCCACACAGGACCTGTAGCAATGGCTCACACAGAACCGTAAGAGATGACCCACACAGGATCGGGCCCACACAGGACCTGTAGTCAAGGCTCACACAGAACCGTAAGGTGATGACCCACACAGGATCAGGCCCACACAGGACCTGTAGCAATGATCCACTTAGGATCGCTGAGTGCAGTAGTCAACGCAGTCCACTGAGGATCTCTGCACAGTCGTCGCCGCAGTCCACGAAGGATCTCTGCTCTGTCGTCGTCGCAGTCCACGGAGGATCTCTGCTCTGTCGTCGAAGTCACAGCCAACGCTAGGGTTCCCGCACACAGCGAGCTCGTCTAGGAGGGTCCGCTCCACGAGCCGAGAGGCTGATACATCAACTGACATGTAGTCCGAAGATGATGTATCCAAAAGTTCCGTATCGACAACAGGATCTCAACGCAACAGATGGCGCGTCAATCGGACGCCCGGTCTGAGAGTTATTGGCATTTTCGTCCCAGGGGCCCGGTTGGGTTTTAGGGCAAAACCAACCCGACCGTACTCCGCCAGTGTCCGATCCTCGGGCGGAGTATGCCAAAAGTTCCGTCTCACTTAGAGGAAACCTCCACAGCTGACGGTACGTCGATCGGACGTCTGCAGCTCGAGTTATGAGCGTTTCCGCTCCGAGGGCCCGGTTAGTTTCGCGTACGAACCAACCCGGCCGAACCCAAAGTCTTCCGAAACCTTGAGTGTAATATACCTAAATGACCGTCTCGATCCAAGGATCGTGTAGCCGCTGACGGTTCGTCAATCGGAGGTCCCAGGCCCAAGATACGGGCAAAAGACCGAAGAGGGCCCGAAAACGGGGGTTCTGGGCCCGGGGCGACCCGGCCCGAACCCCCCCTGGGTCGGCCGAACCGGGTCGACCCGACCCGGTTGGACCAGGTCCGGTCCGGCTCGGGCGCGGCCCGGCCGAGCGCGGCTGCCGCAGGGCGCCGCCCCAGCGGCTGGGTGGAAGTTGCGGCCCCGCGGAGGGGGGCCGCCTGTCACACGGACGCTGCCGGGCCGCCACGTCCGTTCCCGGTTCCGCGCGGCCGCGGAACCGGCCGCCGCCGCCGCGGCTGAAGCCGCGGCGGATCTCCTCTACGGCGGCGCGCCGGGTGCCGCCCCCGCCTTCCGCGGGCCGCCGGAGATGCTCCGGTGGCCCGATTCCTTTCCCGCCTGCGCCGTTATTCCTCCCGGGACGCGTCCTTCACTGCGGAATCAACAATTGGCCCTTGCATCGTGCTTTTGTCATCGCCCGCCAAATCCGCAAAAAAGGAAGATCGGCGGAGGGTTGCCGGGCCTTGTTTGTTAGGCCCGCACCCTCCGCGTTAGGTAAAATCAGCAGGAGGAAAAGAAATAACCAACAACAATTTTAAATAAATTAAAATTGTTCCGAGATCAGGTTCTTTATTTTAAAAGAATAAACACGGGAAAATAAAATATTCCAAACAACCCCTACCTCGCAGCTGTCGTTGCCGAACGGGGGATCGTCTCGGGATTGCTCGTCGCGGAAGAAGGGGATCGTCGCGTCACCAATCTCCGGATCAAGATCAAACGGATTTAATTAATTTAAATCCGTTGATATCGAATTATAAAAAGGGGAGAATTTAGAAGATTCGATTCTCACCTTTAACCGCCGATCGTAGGTCCGCCGCGGAAGAAGAGGCGCCGAAGAATAAGAAGAAGAAGGTCTCAGAAAAGTTTGTTGACATCGCGGATCGTGCGTCGTCGAATTCCGGTTCCGACGTTCTTCGCGTTCTTCACGTTCTTCGCGTTCTTCGCGTGGAGGGTGGAGGTTTAGTGGATCTCGCACAACAGGAGGATCCTCCAAAATAGACAAGTTTGTCTATTTTATTATTTCGCCAACAACGCGTAAGTAACGACCCATCAATTCGTTGAATTAATTCAACGAATGAAACAACCCATTTAATTCATGAAGTAATCCGCCCAATTAAATGGTCTGTTAAAAATTAAGGAAAACGTGTCGGTTGGCCTTTCAGTTACTTGACGGGTTTTCGCGGGTGCGTTACATAGCGAAAGAAACGGCGGGGCTCGTGCGGGCCCCACCTCACAAATATCCTACCAAGGGGTAGGGTATTTCCGGATAGCACCCTATCCGCTTTAACTCAGTTCAAGTGGCTTCCAAGTGACTTCCAAGTGGCTTAAGTGAAATAACATAAAGTTGTCGCACAACCTTTATTTTATTTCAGACTTAAAGCCCAGAATTTTTTAAAAACCACGGTTGAGCAAACGCAACTCCGGAAGAGGTGTTTCTAAGCAAATACCGGCGTTGATATTTCATCGGTGCCCTCAGAATTCGATTCCGGGCACCGGTTCAAAAGATAGAAAAACCCGCTCGTCCGTTCACTGAACGTACCCGAGCCAAACTTCGGAAATTGATTCCGGGCACACGGGGCCTCGGAATCAGGTGCCGTCTGAAGCTGCGCTCTTGTAAAATTCCAAATAAAATTAAGAAAAAAAAATTTTCCTTGAAATTTGTGGGTCTTTACATTACTCCCACCTCAGGGCTTTACATCCCCGTAAAGATACATCAAAAACTAGGGGAACAAATGGGGGTACTGAGCACGCATCTGAGCCTCCCGCTCCCAAGTGCTCTCCTGGAGGTTCCCGTGCTGCCATCTGACGCGCACAAGAGGAATCGACCGCCCACGTAGGACCCGTTCCTGTCGATCCTCGATCTCCACTGGGACCTCCGCAAAAGTCGCCCCATCGTCCACGTCCAGCTCCCCAAAGTCGATGATGTGCGTCGGGTCGTGCACGTATCTCCTCAGCTGAGACACGTGGAAAACGTCGTGCACCCGGTGCAACTGAGGTGGTAGTGTCAGGTGATAAGCCACCTCTCCTATCCTGCTGTGGACCTGGAAAGGCCCGATGAAGCGTGGAGACAACTTGCCGCCTCGGCCAAATCTCCGTAAACCACGTCGAGGTGAGACACGCAAAAAGACGTGGTCGCCATCCTCGAACTCTAGT
The DNA here is from genome assembly GCA_963277665.1 of Viscum album. Taxonomy (NCBI): domain Eukaryota; kingdom Viridiplantae; phylum Streptophyta; class Magnoliopsida; order Santalales; family Viscaceae; genus Viscum; species Viscum album. The sequence goes on along the minus strand of OY728119.1, from coordinate 1,314,498,686 downwards.
GGCCTCCGCCTCCTGTCAGCATATGACTTCTGCCGGCTCTGAGATGTCCTCATCATCTCCTGGATGATCAGGAACTTCTCTATCGTGGCTCGGACCATCTCTGGTCCCACGAGTGCCGACTCCCCAGGGTCTGTCCAGCACAACGGTGATCTGCACGGTCTGCCGTACAACGCCTCGTATGGTGCCATCCCGATGGTGGAGTGGTAGCTGTTGTTGTACGCGAACTCCACCAAGGGTAGGTGGTCCTCCCAGCTGCGACCAAAGTCGAGAACACATGCACGGAGCATGTCCTCGAGTGTCTGTATGGTCCTCTCCGTCTGACCATCCGTCTGAGGGTGGAAGGCTGTGCTCAGATGGAGCCGCGTCCCGAAGGCCTCCTGCAACCCCTTCCAAAGCCGGGAAGTGAAACGAGCATCTCGATCGGAGACGATAGACGATGGAACACCGTGAAGCCGTACGATCTCCTGGACGTAAAGACGTCCCAAGCTCTCCACTGAGCCCTGCTCTCTGATTGGTAAGAAGTGTGCCGACTTGGTGAGTCGGTCGACAATCACCCAAATGGAGTCGTGACCTCTGGAAGTGCGTGGAAGTCCAGTCACGAAGTCCATAGATATCCCGTCCCACTTCCACTCCGGGACCTCCAAGGGATGTACCAAGCCTGCTGGTACCTGATGCTCTGCCTTCTCCTGCTGGCAGGTGAGGCATCGTGAAACGAACTCTGCCACTGCTTTCTTCATTCCCGGCCACCAGTGTTGTCGTCTGAGATCCTAGTACATCTTCGCCGCTCCGGGATGTACCGCCAAGGGAGAAGTGTGAAACTCTCTCAGCACCTCCTCTCATAAAGCGACTGGTACGAAGGTACGTCCTCTGAAAAGGATGTCGTGCTCTGCTCCAAGGGAGAAACCATCAGGCGCCTGACCTGAGGATATCAGTGCACGCCGGGTCTCACAGTCAGCGTCCCCACGCTGAGCCTCTCTGACCCGCTGTAGAAGTGGAGGAGAGACTGTGAGAGACTGAAGAAAGGCTGCTCCGTCTCTATCCACGAAGGATAACTGTAAGGAGGCTAGCTGCTCCGTCGCCTCCTCAAGTAGCTGAATGCCCGTCCTCCTGCTGAGGGCATCAGCTACCATGTTTCCCTTCCCAGGAGTATAGACTATCTCAAAGTCATAGTCCTGGAGGAACTCAAGCCATCTCCGCTGTCTCAGGTTCAGGTCCCTCTGAGAGAAGATATACCTGAGACTCTGGTGGTCAGAAAAGACAGTGAAGCGCTCGCCCATCAGATAGTGCCGCCAAGTCTTCAGAGCGAAGACCACTGCTTCTAACTCCAGGTCATGAGTGGCGTAGTTCTGCTCATGCGGCCTCAAATGACGTGATCTGTAGGCGATCACGGCCCGCTCCTGTATCAGAACGCACCCGAGTCCAGTCCCTGATGCATCGCAGTAAACTACGTATCCAACTCCCTCATCAGGCAACCTCAAGATAGGTGCGCTGGTCAATCTCTGTCTCAGCTCCTGGAAGCTCTGCTGACATCTGTCTGACCACACAAAGGGTTTCCCCTTCTTTGTCAAGGCTGAGAGTGGTGCCGCAACTCTGGAGAAGTCTGGCACAAATCTCCGATAGTATCCGGCTAGGCCCAAGAAGCTCCGCACCTCCGTCACGCTCCTGGGTGGCTCCCAAGCTAGCACTGCCTCGATCTTCGCGGGATCCACTACAACTCCCGCCTCAGAGATGAAGTGCCCTAAGAAATGGACCTCACGTAACCAGAACTGGCATTTTGAGAGCTTTCCATAAAGCTGGTGCTCTCGGAGTGTGTCTAACACAACTCGGAGGTGGTAAGCATGCTCCTCCTCAGTCGTCGAGTATACCAAAATGTCGTCACTGAAGACCACGACAAATCGGTCGAGGTATGGCTGGAAGATCCTGTTAATGAGGCTCATGAACACGGATGGAGCATTGGTTATGCCGAATGTCATAACCAAGAACTCATAATGGCCATATCGACACCTGAAGGTCGTCTTCTGCACGTCCACGTCTCGAACTCTGAGCTGATGATAGCCTGACCGGAGGTCTATCTTCGAGAACCACCGCGCTCCCTTGAGCTGATCGAAGAGGTCATCAATCCGTGGCAGCGGATACTTGTTCCTCACTGTCACCTGGTTCAGGCGACGATAGTCGACACACAGTCGCAAGCTCCCGTCCGCCTTCTTGGCGAACAATATCGGGGAAGCCCAAGGTGAAACACTGGGTCGGATAAACCCCTTGCTCTGCAAGTCCTCCAACTGTACCCGCAGCTCTCGAAACTCGGCGGGGGCCATCCGATATGCTGTAGTAGATATCGGGGCTGTCCCGGGGTACAAGTCGATGTAAAAGTCTACCTCTCTATGAGGAGGTATCCCTGGAATGTCGTCGGGAAAGACGTCCACGTACTGGTCCACCACTGCAGGAAAAACTGTACTCCGCACGTCCACTGCTCCTAGGATGAGGCTAGCCAACTGATGAGAGATGGGCTGCACTCTCCTCCGCGGAAGTCCATCCTGTGCTGAAAAGGTTCCCTTCTCGCCGGTGAAGGTAAACCTTCTCCCGTCGGTGCGAACACATCGCACCTTGCGCCTAAAACAGTCGATCTGGGCACGAACCGTGGATAGCCAATCCATGCCCAAGATAACGTCGTAAGGCCTCGACACCGCTACAAGGAGATCCCAGCCGAAGCTCTCGCCTCCTAGAGTAAGCTCACACTGCCGGAACCAGTGCGTAATCGTCAAGTCTGCTCCCGTAGGAGTCTCTAGCCGTAAGGAGTGAGCCAACGGCTCAGTCGGAATCTCCGAGCTCCGAACAAGGGCAGAGGCTATGAAAGAGTGACTCGCTCATGTGTCTATAAGTACTGCAGAAAGGGTGGAATAGACACAGATCGTACCTCGAATCATCTCTGGCATGTCGGGGTCGTAGGCCTCCACTGCCTGGAGCTGGGCCTGTCCCTGCCCGCCAGCTCCTGGTGGTCGAGGTGGCCCTCCTGGTGGTGGTGGGGGAAGAGCCTGGAAGCGTCGCCCACCACCCGCTGCTCGGCCAGCTCCTCTGCCTCGTCCGCCTCCTCCCTGCGGACCGCCACGGTCGACCCTCTGCCTCTGCCTGGGTGGCCCCTACACCGTCTGCTGCTCCTCTGATTGGCGAGTCAGGCAGTCACGAGCCATGTGACCCTGCCCGCCGCAGGAGTAGCACTGCCTGCCTCTCGGAAGGCTGGCACTCCGCTGTGTGCCCCACACTGCTGAGCCGGTGTCCTGAGGCCGTTTGCGTGGGGGTCTGGTCTGCCTGGACCCGAGAGTCATCTGTCGGCTACCTGCTGCCGAAGACTCAGCTACCTGCCGCCCTGCGCTAGGTCTCGCCGCTGAAGAAGGATCTGCCAGGAAGCTCTCGATCAGGAGGGCTCGCTCCAGTACTCCCGCCTGGGTCGGAATGCTGAGGGAGATCAGTGACGCCCGAATCTCCTTCCGCAAGCCCTGCTCGAAGGTCCGGGCCCGGAAGAAGGGGTCCCGTACCATGTCGGTCGAGTAGCGAGATAGGTCAGTGAACCTCGCAGCGTACTGAGCGACCGTCATGCTGCCCTGGCGCAGCTGGAGAAGATCCTGGATGCGCACCGCTCGGAGGGTGGCCGTGACGAACTCAGAGCGGAAGAGGCTCTCGAAGTCCGTCCAGAGCAAGGATGCCTCATCGTGAACCTGGAGCATCAAGCTCCACCATCGTCCTGCCGCCGCCTGCAGGAGGCTCGCCGCGAGAATCACCATGAGATCCGCTGGTGTCCTCACTAGCCTAAAGATCCGTACCACCGCCTCTAGCCAGTCCTCGACGGCCTGGGGGTCCGCCTCACCGCGAAACCTGGGCGGTCGCTGGCTCTGAAACTCATGCAGTGCCCTGAGGCGATGTGCATCGTCAGCGTCGGGTATTGGTAGCATCGGTGGCTTGGCGGGTAAAGCTACCACCGGTGCCACTGCTGGCAAGGGCCCTGCACCGAGGCCTCGTCGCTCGGTGGGCTGCCGTCGCGCCCTACACTCAGAATCCTAGCTGGCTGTCGTCGCGGGGCCATCCTGAAAAGGAGAACAGGAGTACCACAGTCAGAACAGTATACCTGGTGAGCTGGCACAAGTAATCATAAGGAAAACATGAGACTTTCATGAAGCAGATCAGTATACCCGGTGAGCTGACACAAGTCATCACAAAGAAAACTGGAAACACACACGCAATCAATGTTTTCATGCATTAAGTCGGAAATCAGGAGTCAGGGTCCTAGTGTACGGATACGTCGGCCGCCACACCAACACTGGGCTCCCTGAACTGATAACCACACTCAATACACTAAACACTATTGCTTCATATAGAAAGAAAAGACGATCAGAGTCTGCGGTAGAACCGACCGCCTCTGATACCAATTTGTCACGACCCGACCTCGGGGCCCGTGTCGTGACTACCCCAAGACGGCCTTCCATAGGCCAGGGGCTGGCGACTAGCACCAAGGCGTAAAATCCCGGTAAACAGGGAAGGCATTGCCTTTATAAGTAACAACCACCACAGAGTCAGCAAGCGGAAAGTAACTACAAAGTGCAGAAAAGTAAAGGGGGCCAGAATACAAGCCCAACTGAAAGTACAACTGAAAAGGTAAAGAACAGAAACTGAAGAAAAGAAGGCGGCCTCGTGTCGTCCACTGGCAATCCCACCTGAAGGGTGGGTACAGATAGCCTCCAGGCTCCTCGGGTCCCACGTGCGCTCCGAGCACGTCCCGCCCAGTGGTCCGCCTCCAGGTACCGTCCTGCTCCACGCCCCAACCGAGATCAGCGTTGTCCGTCGTCTACATCCAACACAACAAAGTGCGGGCATAGCCCGTGCAGGGGTGAGTATAAACTACTCCGTAAGGACCCCGAGACCCCCGAAGGTCTCCCGAAATCCACAAAGGATATAACACAAAAGAAAGGGGCAACCACGAAGAAACAACTGACTCGACTTAGGTATATGCCCATACATATACCTAAGTCCCCATTTCTAGCTCTGCTCTCGAGCTCAAGGTAAACTCGATCCACACAGGAATGCAAGACTCAAATCCACCAGGGAGAGTAAAAAGTAAATCCACATAGGATGGTTCAACACAATCCACAAAGGAGAGTAACATAAGATTCAGCTCAACCAGGTATACTTTTTCAGATGACGATAAGATGATCACCGAACCATCTAAGTCGTCGGACCCACGAAGGATCGATAGGTACTAACCTCAGTATTGACCCACACAGGATCGGGCCCACACAGGACCTGTAGCAATGGCTCACACAGAACCGTAAGAGATGACCCACCCAGGATCGGGCCCACACAGGACCTGTAGTCAAGGCTCACACAGAACCGTAAGGTGATGACCCACACAGGATCGGGCCCACACAGGACCTGTAGCACTAATCCATGTAGGATCGCTGAGTGCATTAGTCGACGCAGTCCACTGAGGATCTCTGCACAGTCGTCGCCGCAGTCCACGAAGGATCTCTGCTCTGTCGCCATCGCAGTCCACAGAGGATCTCTGCTCTGTCGTCGAAGTCACAGGCAACGCTAGGGTTCCCGCACACAGCGAGCTCGTCTAGGAGGGTCCGCTCCACGAGCCGAGAGGCTGATACATCAACTGACACGTAGTCCGAAGTTGATGTATCCAAAAGTTCCGTATCGACAACAGGATCTCAACGCAACAGACGGCGCGTCAATCAGACGCCCGGTCTGAGAGTTATTGGCATTTTCGTCCCAGGGGCCCGGTTGGTTTTTAGGGCAAAACCAACCCGACCGTACCCCGCCTATGTCCGATCCTCGGGCGGAGTATGCGAAAAGTTATGTCTCACTTAGAGGAAACCTCCAGAGCTGACGGTACGTCGATCGGACGTCCGCAGCTCGAGTTATGAGCGTTTCCGCTCCGAGGGCCCGGTTGGTTTCGCGTACGAACCAACCCGGCCGAACGCAAAGTCTTCCGAAACCTTGAGTGTAGTATACCGAAATGACCGTCTCGATCCAAAGATCGCGTAGCTGCTGACGGTTCGTCAATCGGAGGTCCCAGGCCCAAGATACGGGCAAACGACCGAAGAGGTCCCGAAAATGGGGTTCTGGGCCCGGGGCGACCCGGCCCGAAACCCCCTGGGTCGGCCGAACCGGGTCCACCCGACCCGGTTGGACCGGGTCCGGTTCGGCTCGGGCGCGGCCCGGCCGGTCGGACCGGCTCGGCCGGCGCGGCCGATCGGCCGAGCGCGGCTGCCGCGGGGCGCCGCCGCCGCGGCTGGGTGGAAGGTGCGGCCCCGCGGAGGGGGGCCGCCTGTCACGCGGACGCGGCCGGGCCGCCACGTCCGTTCCCGGTTCCGCGCGGCCGCGGAACCGGCCGCCGCCGCCGCGGCTTCAGCCACGGCGGATTTCCTCCACGGCGGCGCGCCGAGCGCCGCCGCCTCCGGCCGCCGGAGATGCTCCGGTGGCCCGATTCCTTTCCCGCCTGCGCCGTTATTCCTCCCGGGACGCGTCCTTCACTGCGGAATCAACAATTGGCCCTTGCATCGTGCTTTTGCCGTCGCCCGCCAAATCCGCACAAAAAGGAAGATCGGCGGAGGGTTGTCGGGCCTTGTTTGTTAGGCCCGCACCCTCCGCGTTAGGTAAAATCAACGGGAGGAAAAGAAATAACCAACAACAATTTTAAATAAATTAAAATTGTTCCGAGATCGGGTTCTTTATTTTAAAAGAATAAACACGGGAAATAAAATTTTCCAAACAACCCCTACCTCGCAGCTGTCGTTGCCGAACGGGGGATCGTCACGGGATTGCTCGTCGCAGAAGAAGGGGATCGTCGTGTCGCCAATCTCCGGATCAAGATCAAATGGATTTAATTAATTTAAATCCGTTGATATCGAATTATAAAAAGGGGAGAATTTAGAAGATTCGATTCTCACCTTTAACCACCGATCGTAGGTCCGCCGCGGAAGAAGAGGCGCCGAAGAAGAAGAAGAAGAAGGTCGCGGAAAAGTTTGTTGACGTCGCGAATCGTGCGTCGTCGAATTCCGATTCCGGCGTTCTTCGCGTTCTTCACGTTCTTCGCGTTTTTCACGAGGAGGGTGGAGGTTTAGAGGATCTCACACAACAGGAGGATCCTCCAAAATAGACAAGTTTGTCTATTTTATTATTTCACCAACAACGCGTAAGTAACGACCCATCAATTCGTTGAATTAATTCAACGAATGAAACAGCCCATTTAATTCACGAAGTAAACCGCCCAATTAAATGGTCTGTTAAGAATTAAGGAAAACGCGTCGGTTGACCTTTCAGTTACTTGACGGGTTTTCGCGGGTGCCTTACTTAGCGAAAGAAACGGCGGGGCTCGTGCGGGCCCCACCTCACAAATATCCTACCAAGGGGTAGGGTATTTCCGGATAGCACCCTATCCGCTTTAACTCAGTTCAAGTGGCTTCCAAGTGACTTTCAAGCGGCTTAAGTGAAATAAAATAATGTTGTCGCACAACCATTATTTTATTTCCGACTTAAAGCCCAAAAATTTTTAAAAACCACGGTTGAGCAAACGGAACTCCGGAAGAGGCGTTTCTATGAAAATACCGGCGCTGCGATTTCATCGGTGCCCTCAGAATTCGATTCCGGGCACTGGTTCAAAAGATAGAAAAACCCGCTCGTCCGTTCACTGAACGTACCCGAGCCAAACTTCGGAAATTGATTTCGGGCACACCGGGCCTCGGAATCAGGTGCCGTCTGAAGCTGCACTCTTGTAAAATTCCAAATAAAATTAAGGAAAAAAAAATTTCCTTGAAATTTGCGGGTCTTTACAGCCTATGTGAAAGATGTGAAGTGGCATGTTTTCCTGGATATGTGATGAGGTGTGGTTGTAAGGCCCAGGTCCATGCGGTCAGGTTGTTATGTGGTGTCTTTGGAAGAGGTGGGAACCTAAGGACAATTCATATTCGGGTGTGAAAGAGGAAAATAATTGGAAACACGGTGTGGGGTAACCAGTTATTGTTTCACATTCTATTTTACATTACATGATGTTTGGAACATGGTGATAATTTCTGGGTGGGGACGGGGTAACTAGTATATATTGTTCGGTGTGGTGTGGTTCCCTAGTTTTATCATAAGGGAATTAGTATGCTTCCAATCACGTGAAAATGAGAGACTTAGGATTTTCCTGTTATGTATATTTGTATGGTTACCCTACATATATAAATATTATTTCAGGTTTCCATGAGTTATATGTGGACCGTGTTGGACCATACTAGCTCAATCTTTGGGACTATTTCTGTGTTTCTAGAAAACATTTTTTTGGTAATTTACTTTTGAGTTATAATTATAAATATACTAGTTTTATTTTAAAAATTCATGTGGGGTGGTTTTGGCCTTATAATATATATATATATATATATATATCTAGGAGTTTTTTGGGATGAACCATACTATCACCTGATCTGGTTTCAAAAAAAGGAATTGCCTCCCTTTTTTGAGATTTTTGTACCCATGGAGTCTGTCACTACTCAAGGGACTACTAGTGGTGGGAATAGGTTTCATTATCAATATTCCATTATTATATTCTTAGTAAGGTAATATATTGAATTATTGGTTCAGGAAAATAACGATCATTGGAAAAATAGAAACTATGCTAATGCATACATACGACTTACAATCTCTAGTATTGTAACATAGTTCATTTTTCATAACCAATAGTCACAATTTTTTTAAAAAATAAACTTTATTTATAAATATTATAAATATTTCATGAGTATCATTCATGAGATATATATATAATGACTTATTTAAACATATTGATCCTACCGAATCCATTTTTGATAGATAATCTACATGTCATTGAAACATCTAATGAAAACATAATGGATTAAGTAATAATGTATAACATGGTAATATGTAAAATAAAAGGAATAATAAATCTGTATAATTATATTAATAATTTTAAAAATTAAAAACAATTATTATTCATGAACATAAATAATATATATTTTTATTCCAAATAAATTTAATGGATATAATATAAATTTCAATTCATTGATTCGTATTGTAATGTTATAAATGTAATTTTTTTATAAGGAATTCATAATTCTTTTTTATGTCAAATATCATGAATAATTAATAATTATTGTTAATTTATGTTTTAATTTTAATTATTTCATCAATTTTTATTTTACATAAATGGTACCCAGTGTTAAAGGAAATCATAACTTCATTTATTTTAATTGTGTCAAACTATTTCATTGTCATCCTTGAAATTATATCATTATATGTGAAATTAATTGTTGGTATATAATATTATAATTTCACTTTTTTATGTGGATATATAGTTGATAAAGTTCAATGATTCATTGATTAGATCAATCTTAAATATTATAGTAATTGTATGGGATCTCTTCCCAATTCCTCTTTCATTGAGAATGTTTCGAAAATACGAACATATTATCTTTTATGTTACATACATACTGCTCTTCCAATGAATTTAACATGTGTAATTATTTATTAATTATGGTTTCTGTTTCCTTTCAAATAAATAATTAACCCTTGAGTCATGTATATATATATTTTCTACCCCATATACCATTATTATATATATTGTTTACATTGAAAGATATTTGATTAATTGGTAAATTATTGATAAATCAATGTTAATTAAAAAATGTAAATATTTGTTTATAGGGAACATTGTTCAAAAAATAAATCTACTTTTATATATATGATGAAATATTTATACAATATGTAATGGTATAATCCCCAATTTATTCATCTCCTCGATGTATTGGTTTTCTCGCGATGTGAATCAGAAAGTTAGCATTAAATTGGATTTAACTTGTAGTTGTTATCATATTGTTATTGGTCTTTATTGTAGAGGTATTATGTTATTGATAACATGATGTTTAATTGTTACAGAATTTATTTATTATGAATTCAATTTTTAGAGCCCATGATATTTTTTAAATAGTATATAATCTAGAAGAATTTCATTTATAGTTTATCAGTTAAATGGAATATATTTTATTTTATTTAAATTTCTATATATAATTTTACATAAATTATTATCCTTAATATCTTAACAATGATATTAACCCTGAATGAAATTTATTTTTTTATTATTGAGAAAATAAATTTTATTTTATTTTATTTACCTTCCATATTAATTATTCCTTATTATCTATGATATTGTTAGAATGATATTATCTGTGGATGAATTTCATTATCAATTTATTGGTTAACTAAAATGTGTTTTTAGTTATATACCTTTTCATGTTCATTATTTTTTTTCAATAATGATATTTTCCAATTTACTAAACCCCTACTTAGTATTTGAGATCACATTTATTTTTTCCAATCCTGGGAATCCATGATGTGTACTAAGAATGACATGATATTATATTCAATAGGGAATTAAAAAATTCATGAAATAAAATATATTCGTTATTATTTTCATATATAAATTTATAAGCATTCATGTATATTTTTTTCAAATACTAAAAAAAATTGGTCTTTCAATATGTTATTCCTTGTATCTTATGCCAATGTATTAAAGTAAGACCCTATCTCTATATAAATAGATTCGGGGCCACTATAGATGGAATTTGAAGAAGATTATTATAAATATTTATGACATGATTTAGGGAAACCTATATTATATATCATAACCCTATGATAATGAATTGGGGATATGTATTGAAGATTATCCTAATGTTTTTAATGATGATATTATGTGGTTATATCTAGCAATACATCCATGTATGGATTCAACTCTTTGAAGTACGTCCAGAATGGTTATAATTTGGGGTAATAACTCTAAAAAGGGTTCCATTGGGTTAACCCAACCATAACTTGTTTTAGGAAAAAAAATATTAACATCACACAAATATGACCATCATGGGGGATATACGTTATATAATTCATATTTTCCTTACAGACCATCACGTAATATTTGAATAGATTATAATAATGAATGAACAAGGATTAACATAAGGTGTGTTATATTTATATTAATTTATAATGTTCAAAATATCCTATAAATTATTATATAGTTTCCACAGAATGATTATATTTTCCCTCACAATACATTTTCGTTTTATTCATTGGTTAGAACCTGATGAAACTATGTTATCATAGAACAAGAAGAAAAATGTGGTGAAAATGGGAAACCAAATGTGAAGATTAAAGGAGTGAATGATTTCATTAATATCTCTAATAAATTATCCCCAAATATGATTAAATATTTTCACCAGTGGTATGTTTTTATATTAATCAAGAATCATCTGTTGATTTTTTTAAATTTTAGAAGAATATGTGTCTTCCTCAATATAATATTTATGGATACCATCATTTCTTTTTAAGATTATGATTTATTATATGATTAATGAATTTTAACTCCCTTTTTTGTTTTTTTCTCAATGGAGTGTAACATAATTTTGTAGGTTTTAGTAGAATTTATATAGGAATACAACCTATTCATTATGTATATGAATGTGTCATTTGAGGAAGAATTAATATTCATTTTGGAAATATGATTAATTTTTTTGGTAATCATTTTGGTTTACCGTATCTTTGATGTTATAGTAATTATGGTTCATCAGAATTTTATAATTTTATAGGAATAATATTTATATAATATTAGAAAAAGTAAAACCCATTTAATCTAATGAAGGATAAGGGGATTAAACCCAAAACGAAAAGATGGAAGGGGTTTAAAACCATCCCTAGACCTATGTGATATCCTAGTAAATATAAATTTTTTTTCTTAGTTAAATTCAATGATAAATAAATATTAATGATAATACTATTGTGTTATTTTTGAGGTTTATGTATCTACTTGTTATATTTGATGACTTATTCTAACCATACATTTGTGGAATATAGTTTAGGGTAGATATAAATACACGTCAAAATATTTTGGATTTTATGATCCATAAAAAGTAAAAAAAATTTCTTCATGAATAAAACATTCATTTTTGGATTTTCAATTCATTGAATAATTTATGAATTGGAAACATATCATGGAAAAAATGAAGGATAACACTGAACTAAAAAATATAAATATATCATCTATTTATATTTCATTACATTAATATACTTTAAAAGAATACCACAATTTAAGTGAACAATATCTAAATATATAAGTTTTTCTATTACCTTTATATCATATTAATCAAATGGCCTTTTAAATAATCAAAGATTTGTGGTTTAAACTACTAAATATTCCATTGAACATTTATATAATGACCAAGAACTATATAAATGAATTTTCTTTCATATAATTATTTCATAAATTACAAATCACATAAAATAACATGTATAACAAATTACAAATTTAAAATGATGAATTAATTAAATAATAGGTATTTTTAAAAGACAAGGATCCTATGCCAATAGAATAGTAATGTTACATTGGGAATAGTAATGTGACCCTTATTAATAGAAAAAAAAACCAATAGAATAGTATCAACATAAATGAATGTATAAATAAAATTATTCCATCCTATAAATGATTATAGGATATAATTTTATCATAGTTTGTGTAAATAATTGACATGAAAATGACAAATTATGTGTTGGTATACTTATAATGCATAAATGTTAATTTACAATTCTGTAATTTTTATAATGATTTTAAATAATTTTATTTTCAAAAAATATATTCATAAAATATTATTTTTTTTAATTATTATATAAATTATTATTAGATCATAGTTTATTTTTAAAAGTTTCATAAAATAATATATAATCATAAAATTCGAATTATTCAAAAAAATATTGATTTTAATCATAAATTAATCATTAGATATTTAGAAAAATATTTTCCTAACATGGATATAATTTTTTATTTTTATAATATTTAAAATATTCATTATAATGTTTTTGAATTTTCTAATATAATTGATTTTTTTGGTGAAAAGTAAAATATGATAATTTATGATAAATGATAAATAACCAATGTTGAACCCCTAGTTTAAGGTATGTATCCATTTTTTTATGTGTTTATAGTGATTGGGATGAGTAGGGAATGGGTTGGGAGTGTTTGGAAATGTTTTTAATAATATTGGATGCTTTTCTTAGGGTGCACTGTTTGAGCACGGTTAGGCAAAACCATGTAGGTTCTCCTGGTAACCATGTTTGGGTAGACAATGGGATTCTTATGTTTTGTTCATGTTTTGAATAGATGGGAATGAAAAAAGTGTGAGACCTTTTATGTTGAGGTAGTGGGATGTGTATGGTTAGTTCACGGTTTGGAAAACCAAGTGGCATAACCGTGTAGACACTTAAAAAGAGGATTTTTAAATATTGGTTCACTCGGGATTGATCTATTTCACTCCAAATGTCCTCCCACTCGATCCTCACTTTGGATTTTAGATTCTCATTGGGTTTAGGGGTTCTATAAATCATTTTGGAAGTTATTTTAAGTGGTTCCAAGGTGGATTAATGGTGGTTCATATTAGGAAAGTATCTCCTCTTAGTTTCTCATGGATTTTATCTAAATAATCTCTTCAACTTCTGCATTTTTATTCATCTAAATTTTTTGTGTATATATCTAGGGTTTTTTAACATTATGTGATTATTTTTGGTATTTTTTATGATAGGGAAGTGGATCTAGAGTTTACTGTGTGGTCTGTTCTCCATATTTGTGGTGTGGTTGCTTGTGGGTCAATTTCGCTAGAAACCTATAGTTAGGTGGATTCTATCTCGATTCAACATGGATAAAACTAGTGATTTTTGATTTAATTAGTTTAATTTTTAAATTAATGGTGATAATAATGTGAAAATCTTGTTCTAACTCCATTTCGTGATGATTTGGGTATTTTGTGGAAAATGGGGTATTGTTACATAAAAGGGCTTTGTTGTGTGATTTTAAAAAGTTGATTTTAAAATTTTTAATGGATGATTATGAAAAATGATTTGAGAAATATGGTTTTCCCTAGAAATTATTTTTAATGATATGTGGATAGGCATGGAAAATGGTTAAATGGTGGTTTCAATAAATGAGTGATTTACTGAAATGAATTGTCATGTGTTAGATATTGTTGTGTGCTTATTGTGTGGCATTGGTTCTTATACATGTTGGTTGATTTATTGTTATGGATTGTTTTTATTGTGTGAAAGAGGGAAGAAAGTATCCCTATAAAAGGTTATGGATAGTGTATATAAGGGACACCATTATGGATAGTTGTCGGTAATCCCCAGTTGATGGAAATGTAGTGAACGGGTCAGACGAATGATCCACCATTTTTGTTGCCTTGTATTGTGTTACTATGAAATTGGAAACTTTTGGTGAAAATGGGAAAGTTTGAAATGGATTATTTCATGGTTGTTTGTATTTACATTCAATTTCATAGTTTGGGTATCGGTGTATTTGTAAGGGTATGTTTGGCTTGTCGTGTTGATATCACTATTTAATGATTTATATAAAATGCATCATAGAAATGTCATAACAGTTCTTTCATAGTGGCGTGTGTAGTTTAGTCATTTGGGAAATTCATACTGAGTATTATTACTTACCTCATCTTTGTCACTTGGGTGCTTATACAGATGTCATATTTCATGACACATGTAATGGTAAAGCATCTCAATTTTCTAGCAGTTTGACATGATAGTTTGTTGAATTTGCAGTTCTTGGAGAATGAATTCTGGTGTGGAGCTATAGATGGTGTCCAACTCCTTTTGGGTATTTTTGTGTAGTCTTCCACCTATTACTCTAATATTTTGTTTGGTTTTTATAGAATTTGATAATTTTTAATTAATATTCGAGTGACACTTAGTAATGTATGGGTTAGTTTGATTTTATGGAAGGTATCATGTAGTATTGTTGGTAATGTAATATTTGGTTGGTTTATTTTATATTAAGGTAAAATTGTTCCTGAATGATTCATAAATACCATGGAACTTATTTCTTTCTTTTAGGGACCTAAGAACATCACTTAAAGAAATGTAGCATTCCATCGACCTCTCAATCCAGTGGGATGGGGTCGGATATTACAAGTGGTATCAGTATGTTTGGTACATGGATTTCATGAGAGAGGAGTTGTTTGTCCCTTTGGATTTGATTGTTAGTCATAGTGTTGACATTTTTTCTTGTCATATTCCTTGAGTTGGGATAGTTTCAATGCGTAATATTGTCAGAACATGGAATATGTTTCATAAAATGGCATATCAAACCCTTTTATGCAGAAATTCATGTTACCAGGGAGTTGGGTACATAGGTGTATTAGATAAATTTATAGGAAATTAAAATATCATTATCTTGGGTGTAGCTAATTAGAGTTGCACGACATTCATAGAAGACATTTATTCCCACATGTATTCATATTACATGGGTGTATAAGTATTTATGTTTTGATATGAATGTGTGTATTTTTAGAAATATGAATTGGGTTTCAAAATGGAAGGATTTGAAATATGGGAAGTTGTGGTATTTTGAAATTGGGTAAATTTTCATAACATGGTGGATGATTAAGAATAGTGTAATATGGGAAATGAGAACTTGTAGAAAGAGTGTTTATGATAACTGTTTTGTATTAAATTTGTGAAATGTTATTCCTTTTCTTATTAAGGTAGTGGGACTTATGGTTGTTTTCTATTTTATAGAAATTAAACTGGGTAGGCATCGTATAGATAGACTAGAAGAAGCTCCTACAAAAGTGGATGCTTCTGAGCCTAGGGTGAACTAGTAGCTAGTAGATATTATAGTGAATGCTTTCCATGATATGGAATGTTAGAATAATGTCGATGAACCGAATCATATAGATCATGTGGTGCAGTTTAAAAGGAAGAATCTAGAAATGTTTATGGGTGAGTCGGACATGTAAAGGCATATAGAGTGGACAAAAAAATTGAATAGGATATTTGAATTCATGGGAACACTAGTATAGATGAAGGAAAATATAGCCAGATACATGTTTTTGGATTTTTCCAATCAGTGGTGGGAGTTGGTGGTCCAAGATGGTTCAGACGAAATATGACCTGGGTGGGTTTTGAAGATAATTTTAAAAATCAATTCTAAGCCAATACAGTCAAAATTCAGTTCGCAATAGATTTATTCCATTTGATGCAAGTGAACATGACCGAAATGGAATATGTTGATATTTTTATTATCATAGTGTGAATTTCACCTGAAGTGGTAGGTAGCACATCATTGCTGGTATGAATTTTTGAAGTTGGGTTGATTCCACAAATTTTTTCAAGATAAAAGTGTTGTGTATAGATGATTACAATGAAATAGTGAATAGAACATTGGTGGATGAGCATGATCTTTTGGGGTCTATAAGTGGGGGAAATATATTGGTACCTATATGGAATAATGTGAACTCAAATAATAGGTTCATGCAGAACAGGGAGACTTATTTCTAGGGTGGGAGTATGGCTAAGAATCTAATGGTAGGATCTGAGGAATCTTTCACCAAAGTCTTAGAGTATGTTGGAATGTTTTTAGTGTGGCTATACAGGACACATCAAGTGGGATTTTACGTCACAACCAAAAACATGTCATAACTATAATCAGATGGTTAATATTCAGTGGTATTTATTTAATGCTCTAAGGTTCAGTGCTCATGACACTCCATAGTGGTCGTAGGTATCATATGCCTCAAGAGGATGAGGCTACAAACATACCCATTGTCAGTAGATTTGAGCTAGTCAAGGCGATTCTTGAAATACCACGACACCTCAATAGGTTAATAAAGAGTAAAACATGTGATAAAGTAGTTGATTGGAGATGAATAAGTTATGATGGATTATCAGTCGAGACCATCCACAGTGCGATGAATAGTTCATTTAAATTCAATATTGATGAAAGATTTATTTTATAATGGTGCTTCCCATTAATTTCTTTATTCTCGCATAGTATATTTGTTGGGATTAATTTTGAAAATTATGCCTTATGTTTTGAAACTACAAACTCCTTTGGTTCATAGTGAGTGTCGACATTTCCTTTGTAGAGTGTATTTCTTAGTTTTGGAAGGCATTGTATTGGTGTGGGATTTCTCAGTGCTTGAGATGGACTCTTATGATATAATCCTGTGAATGGATTGGTAGCCAATTTTTAAGGCCCACATCGATTGTTATGAAAAAATTGTTAGGTTTACGATGGAGGATGGTGTTGAATATCTCATTAGATTAGATAACAAGGAAATGACGTGTGAAATAGATTTCTTGGACACAATTGTTGGAATGATCTCATATTGGTTAATGAAATTTTCATTTTGAATAAGTAGAGGTGTTGACTAGAGTGTTATTCGAAAAGTAGTGTATTTGTTTATGGATTTATTTCCCAAAGAATAATTATGGTTTCCACCTGTGAGAGAAGTGGAGTATGCGATTTATCTCTTTTTATAGACCAGTTCTATGTCACTTCTTTCTTAATGGATGGCACTAGCAGAATTGAGGGAATTTATAATGAGGTTGGGGGAGCTACAAAAAAACTATTTATCTGGTATAGAACATCTCCATTGGAAATGCTAGTGTTTTTTATTAGAAAGTTGTATGGAATGTTGAGGATCGGTGTTGATTATCATAGACTTAATCAAGTTACAAAGAAGAACTAATATCCACTTCCACATATTAATGTTTTTTTGACTATTTTTGGGGATCCCATTGGTTTTCCATGATTGACTTGTGGTCAAGGAATCATTAATTTATGGGGAGGAAGGCAGATATCCCCAAAACAGCTTTCAGAAATAGATATGGCCATTATGAGAATGTTGAAATTCCCTTTGGTCTAATGGATGAACCAGTAGTGTTCATGGAATTGATGTATAAGATATTTTAGTGGTATATGGATACATTTGTGGTGGTATTTGTTGATGATATATTGTTTGAATTGAGGACATGGGTAAATCACGAAAAACAATTATAAATAGAGATGGGGATCTTGAGGGATATTTGGTTGTACATCAAATTTTCAAAGTGTTACTTTTGGATACCAGATGTTCATTTCCTTGGCCATGTTATTTCTAAGGAAGGTGTTTCAGTTATTCCAGAAATGATAGAGGATGTTATCTTCTAGAATCAACCGTGGAAATTTTTTTAGATACTGAGTTTTCATGGTATAACTAGCTATTATAGATGTTTTTTTCATGATTTCTCATGAATGTCTATGCCGATGACATATTTGAAAATGAATATTATAGCATTTAAATTGGATGAGAAGTGTTAGAAATTTTTTGATGAGTTAAAGTGTTTCCTTACATCAATAAAAATCTTGGGTTTTATTGATCCATGGGAATGGTATGTGGTGTATTATGATGCATTCAGATCTGAGTTGGGATGTGCTCTCCTGAAAGGGGATCAGGCGGTTTTATATGGCTCATTATATTTGAGGTTTTAGGTTATGAACTAGCCCACAAATTATTTCGAGTTGGTGGATGTGGTCCATGCATTAAAAATGTGGCGCCATTATCTCTTCATTGGGAAATTTACAATTTTTTACGATCATAAGAGCTTAAAGAATTATTCTCATAGATAGATTTGTATTTGAGGCAAACAAGAAATATGTATAACATACAAATGTATTATTTTGATTGAATGTACACTTCGGGCAGGGGAAATTTACTGTTAGATGAATTATGCTGAAAATCATATGCTCATGTGGTGAAAATTGTATCAGATCAGGGGAAATTGATATAAGTCATAGCTGATGTGATGATGGAATGTGAGGACCAGGGTGACAGAGTGGTCTACATTCTAGTTTCATTGGTTACTGACAATGGTAGTATCGATGACTTATTTGGAATAAAAAATCATGGATTTTCATCATTCCAGGAGGGATGCTCATCATTGAATTCCAAAAAAATGTTTAAGACATTGAAAGCCTAGTTTTTTTGGGATGGTATGAAAAATAATTTGGATGAGATTTTTTGAGATTCTTGACTTGACAGCAGGTCAAGACAAAGCATCAGTGGCCAACAAAAATGTTGTAGTCCTTAACAATCCTAGTATAAAAATGGAATCATATAGCAATATATTTTGTGAAATGACTCCCATGAACAATCTGGAGGCATGATATCATATGGATGATTGTGAATCGACACACTAAGTCTTCCTATTTTGTTCTAATTTTGGGATCTCAAACATTGGAGGATCTATCCAAAACCTATATTTGAGAAGTTTTAAATAAGAATGGTGTTCTACTTTCAATTAAATCAGATAGAGATCCAATATTCACATATAATTTTTGAAATTTTTTGAAGAAAGACCTTAATACATAGTTTATGATGATCATGGGGTATCATCCTCAGACCGATGGATCCGTGTGAGGAAATATATGGGTGTATGTGTCATTCTTCTCTATTGTGGGTGTAAAAGGGTGAGATTTCAATGATTTGACCATGCCTTTTCCTAGAGACTATAGAGATGATCATGTTAATAAAGATGAGGATCGAGATGTTTCAATGTATTCATAAATCCTATGTGGACCATTGTTGACAACCATTGTTATTTGAGGTGGGTGATCTTTCCTTTTTTAAGATCTCTCCTTGGTTTGGACGTTGCTTGTTTGGAATGCGGGTTATGATATCTTCAATGTATATTGGACCATTTCAGATAATTTAGTGGCATGGAGAGGTGTATTATCAGTTGGATTTTCCCCCAGTTAATAGTGTGGTGAAAATTGTGTTTCATGTGTCGTAGTTGAAAATGTATCAACCAGATCATGACCATATGATTCATTGGGATCATGTTAAGCTAGAACCAGTTTATTCTTTGGTTCACATACCATTGCTGAATGTTGATAGTATAGAGAATGACATTCATGGTAAAAGAATCAGTTTAGTTCATGTTATATGAAAAAATGGTTATATTTAGGAGGGGACATGGGAATGGGAAAATGAGATGGGTGAGGAACAGTTTGAGCTCTTTTAGTAAAGAGAAGGTCTTCTACTTTTGGTTGATAGAATGTCCAATGGTGGGAAGAATGTAGCACCACCAGTTTGAGGTATGTAGCATTTTTATGCCTTTTAATCTGTTTAATTTTCATGGGACGAGTTTGAAAGGGGTTGTGAGAGTTTTTAATGTTTTTTAATAAGGTTAGAGGATATTCTATGGGTGGACGGTTTGAGCATGGTTTGGGAACACTGTCTAGGTTCTACATGTAACCGTGTGAGGGGAGACAATGGGATTTGTAAAGTATATGTATGGTTTTAAAAACCATGTGAGACATCCAATGGGGACCCATTCTCTTGATGCAGGGGCATGTGCATGGTTAGCACACGGTTTTCCAAAATGTTTGGGTTAACTGTGCGACCAATTTAAAATGAAAATTTTATTTTCCAGTTCACTCTGGCATGAACCATTTCCCTCCAAACATCCTCCCACTAAATTTCCTATCATGATTTCTAGTTATCAATGGTTTGAGGGGATCTCTAACTAATTTTTGATGTTCTTTGAATGGGTTTTATGGATGATTAATGACACTTCTTCTCAGGTAAGTCCCTTCTCTGGGGTTCTCTTTGTGTTTCTCTTAATCTACTCTTCCCATGTTCTTAGTTTTCTAGGTCTATATACTTTTTGTGTAGATATATGCTTTTATTAGACTAAAGTGGTGATTTATGGGCGTGTTTATGATAGGTAAGAGGATCTAGAAAAGTTTGGGTGGTGTAGTCACCAGATTTTTGGTGCAGTTGCTTTTAGGTCGATTTCACTGGAACCCAAAAGGTATGTGGCTTCTCGTGAATCCACCAGGTCAAAAATAGTGAATTTGTTTTATGATTATTGGGTTTTATTGGAATTAGTGGTGATAATTATGTTAGGATGTTGTTTTACATCCAATTATTACTAATTTTGGGATTTTGGGGAAATTGTGAATTGTTGAAAAATGGGGCTTTATTGTGTGATTTTAAAATAATTATTAGTCCAATATTGTTTTTTTGTGAAAGATGGTTTTCTACAATTTTTTTTATTGAAATGTGGATAGTCATGGAATATGGTTCAATTGTGTTTTCAAAAAATGTGTGATTTATTGATGTGAATTGGCATGTGTTGGAAATAGTTGTGTGCCTGTTGTGTGGACATGGTGTTTTATGATTATTGGTTGATTATGTTTTACACCTTTAATTGATTTTGGGTAATTAGTTGGGAAGTCTCACAATAAATGGTGATGGAAGGTGGACATAAATGGCCAACATTATGGATAGTGTTCGAGAAGCACCACTTGATGGAAATGTAGTGAATGGGTCAGATGAAAATTCCACCGTTTTTGTTGCCTTGTTGCGTGTTTCTATGCAAGATAAAAAAATTTGAGCTAATGTGAGAGGGTGAAATTAATTAGGGAATGATCCTTTGTATTTCCATTGGTTTTCATGGTTTGGGTAAATGTGGCTTTTTATGTGTATGTTTTTCTGGTGGTAATGGTTTCACTATTTAATGTCTTATATAAACTTCCTAATAGAAATGTGCAGATAGTTATTTCCAAGTGGAATGTGTAGGGTTTTCATATGGGAAAATCCTACTAGGAATTATTACTCACATATTCTTTGTCAATATGGTGATTTTGTAGATGTTGTATTTTGGGACATAGGTAAGGGTAAAGCATATAATATTTCTAGTGGTTCTACATGATGCATTGGTGATGTTGTGGTACATGGAGCATAGAGAATGGTGTGGAGCTATTGATGGAGTCCTAGTCCTTTTGGATCATGTTGTGTTATCTACCACATTATTCATTGAGATTTGGTTAGGTTTTTGTTTCATTTGGTAATTTTTATGGAATAGTTGGATGACTCTTGGTAATGTATTGGTTAGTTTTTTTGTTGACATGCATCATATAGATTTATTGGTAATTGAATATTTGGTTGGATGATTTTATATTAATGTCAAATAGTTCCTCAATGATTCTAGAGTCTTTTTCATTTATTTCTAGCCTTTGGGTTCATGGGAATGTCGCTTAAGTCCATGTTTCATTCCCCTTCCCTCTCAAGCAAACATGATGGGTGAGATGTTATACATGATTTATTGAGTCATAGAGGATGTATGAAATATATATGACCATAATATTGAAAATTAAATAATTATTTTAATATGCTTAGTGATATTTCTTAAACTATTCATAGTATTGACCCAATTTAATAAACTGATGAATTAAATAATGTGAAATCCTTTATCTCCTCCTCTATGAATACCACCCCTCACCATATCTTCTCATAAAAATTTCCATTATTGATACATGTAAAATTTATAGAAAATTATATTTCCAATTCCATTATAAAATTCTATGATTACTTGGTATCATCAATGTAACAAACCATTTCCCTATTTATATCTCAAAGAGTATAAAATCAAGAGGTAAAAAGAACTTTCTTTTACTTGTAATTTATTTTCATGTTATTTTAATTTCTTATCTTCTCCCCACCCACCTATATAAAATTGAAATGATATATACATTATATTATATATACATTATTTCTATTTTTTAGGGAATAATCAATAATTAAATACATTCCGATTCATTTTCTTCTAAAAATGAAAACAACATCTGTGATGTTTTGATTTATCACATTCAAGGATGAAGAGTTTTCAATTTCCATTAACACCTTCAAGGATGGTCATAAAAAATTATGGTTAATCATGATTATAATATATGTATATAATACTTTGTAATGTTCTGGAAAAATTATATTTACATGTTGATAATTAACAAAAAACTATTTTATGATAACTAAAATGTTACAAAAAACAATCAAAAGATTTATCTCTAATAACTTATCTAATGATTCATATTCCTCTTAATTAACCAAATGTATTATATTAGCATTTAATCATATGGATGTTCATTAATAAAATATAACTTCAATTCTGGATATCTATTCCAATTTTAAAACAACATCTATACTCATATACAAGATAACTAATCAAGAAAACAAAGGAAAGGGACACTCTCGAATGATAATATTGTATCTTATAACATATAAAAGATCATAAATGAATATACTAAATTTATTATAAATAATATATCTTTAGAAATAGTTCTTAATTTTTTTATTATTTAATATAATTTAATATTCAATAAAATTATTGTCAATGGATGAAAACTTCCGTAAATAAGTTAAGGGTTTCTCCCACAACCTAACATTTTATTTCTAGCTATGATTTATATCTCTTTACCCCAACATAATTATTAAATATTTTAATGAAATCAAAATAAAATATATTCTATTGATCTATATATATGTATCTAGAATATTTTTTTATTCTTTTTTAAAGAGTTACATATTTTATAAGCATTCAATGTCAATTCATCCCTATAACCAAGACCAATTAAAATGATCTTCTCAATATTTTCACATTTAATGTACACTACATATTCAATTTTATGTCACAAATATTTTTCTAAAAAAATAGTATCTTGAAAACATTTTTAATTCCATTTTGGTTTTGTAAAAATATTTTTCAAAACAACTCTTCTTTACAATGTAAAAAATTCATTTCTATCAAGAATTCATCAGCCATTTTTAGAGTATTGTCATCTATTTGAACACCATTATTTGAATATAAATATTAATTTGGAATAATTTTTTCTGATATCATCTACACTATATTATTGGTTTTTTATGATTATTTTGACAAGGGATGTATTATCTTGATACCGTTATCAGTATTACTAAAGATGGTTTATGAATATTTTTATTAGTTGGGGAACATTATTTAAATTTCATATGATATCTTTAATATGAATTTATATATTTTTTATGTATGACACATTAATATGAGGTGTGAATTTGGATTAGTAAAAAATGGGTGGAACCTTTTATAGCCACTTGAATCATCTATATGTCCCATGAGACAACCTATACCAATTTTATAACTATTATCTATGGTGTATTGGATGAATCCGTGATGGCGATTTTTGACATTTGGAATTATTAATTGCCTCATTATTAAACATGTATATGAAATACCATGTGATTAATTGGCTAGTAGAAAATCACTGATTATATTTTCTATGGACTTATTGAATCAAATTTTATTCCTTTCATATTATTCCCTATAATTAGGATTTAATGGATTGTGTTTTTAGTTATTAGACATTATTTTTTATTTTTATTATAGATTATGTTGTATTTCATTCCATTACTAATCATCTGAGATCAAATATATCTGCGTGGACAACATGGAGGTATGTAGTTTTTTGAATATTGGTTTCAATCTCATGTTTTTGGTTAATGAGAATTTTTCCATGATGTGTTAGGGGCATCATGGGTATTCAAGGTTTTCGATACATAAATTGAAGGGAAACCCCACCAACCTATGAAAGGTTCATAGTTTGTCTCTGATTAAGTAAATTGTGCGGCTTGTTCAATTAAAATGATGAAACCTTGACAGTGGAATATCAGACAGCTTGCACAAGGTTTGTCCAACCTTCCTACCTACCAAGGTAACCATGTGACCTACATCCCTTGGAGATTGGATTACACATATTTATCACTTGATTTAGAAAACGGTGTAGATAAACCATTCAATCGAATTAAATTGGGGAAAAATAAGAAAATTTCAACATCATGTTTTTTGGTTCTAACTCAGGATTCCCCATAATTTACCCTCTTAAAACCCTAAGTGAAATCCATAGTGACCCAAACATCATATAGGTGATTCTCCTTCGATCCTTAACAATTTAGAACATCGTTGGTTGTGGATTGAATCACTGGGTATTGCGAATTACAATATTATATCTCTTTCAGATTTAGTGTTTTTATCTTTCTCTTATCTACATATGAATCTCTAAAAACTCTTTTTTCTAGTGAGATATAAGTTGAGGCTTCAAAGGTAGTTCAAATCAAGAAAAAAGGCTATGATATAGAGTGAGTTCTTCAACAGATTCATGGTTGGTAGTCTACAAGTCATATCCCACAGTTTGTAGATTTCTCCATGTTTGGTTTTTTTCTTGGATATCTGTTGTTCTACCCTTTTTCCCTTTGGTAACATTTTAAAAAATGTGTGTTGAAATTATTAATAGGAACCCTCATGGGGCCCATTGGACGCATCAAGGAGTATTTGAAATATATAGTGTAGCATCCTGGTCCAGCTTACCATCAAACCGGTGGCCGGACTGGTGGGTCACATAGCCTCAGACGCATCTCCACGTATGCTAGAGGCTTCCAACAAGTAGCGAGGGTCTCAGGAGGTGATAGTGGGGAGACTAAACCCTCATATCAGAGTAACACATAGGTATTATTAGAGTAAATAATATATATTAGCGGATGTAGTAATCAATTGAAAGATAGTAGTGATAGACGGAATAATATCCATTTTATAAAAGGTGGAAAACGCCAGTTACAATGCATGGATATAAAAATGATGATACATTTATTAAATCAGGAAACATTACATCATTATTTACAAACAATGAAAAAATAAAAGGTAGCAAATCCTGAAGAAAATCCCCTAAGCATCCCAAGCTCCCATATGGGCCTTTTCTCATGACACCTCAGGTACAGATAGCACAACACAACACCTAGGTCATACAATCAAGAAGGTCTACTCGGGTACCCCAGTGCAACGACATCCCGAGTAGGGTGTGAAATATAAATCTCAGTAGGCTGGCACCACTGGTGTCTAACCCAATCCCGACTGTCTATAATAATTAAACAGTGAGAAGGTATGGAGAAATAAGTAAGTAGGAATACATAAGTAAATACACCCGTCTAGGTTCCCAAGGGACACCTGATAGTTATACTAGCTTCGGCTCATTGCCGGTAAAGTAACCTGATCATGTCACCACATACATATATATATATATATAATGCATTTAGATTATATATGCCATGTGGTATTAATTCCTCCCACCCATTAATAAAGAACAGCGGGCATGCGTTTGAAATGCCTATTGTCCCTATAGGTCAACAGGTTAGGGGTAATAATGCCTCGCTTCCATAAATCGGGATTAGTGGGCACGAGGAAAGAATGCCTCTTGTCCCAAGATCAACTGGCATGGGGTACAAATTCCTCCCTTCCATCACATTCATTTTACTGGCATGGGGTATAACTTCCTCCCATCTAGACATGTAATCATCAACAGAAATCAATTGTAAAGGTGTAAGAATGCCTCCCTTCCATACACCTATATAAAACACATCAGGCATGGGGTAGACAAGCCTCCCACCCATACTCAAAATAATATGGCATGGGGTATGCATGCCTCCCATCCATAATCATACAATGTAGACGGAATGGGGTATGAATGCCTCCCATACATAACCATACACATTCATTTTCAGTATTATATTACAATTCATAAGGCATTACCTCTTATGCATTTTGAGTGATCATTCCACTTTCACAATAAATCATTCATTATGTGGCATCAGCATGTGTGAACTCACAATACAACATATCTATAATATACTGCTTATTGAATTACCTCATAAGAATTCAAAGAATCATACCACATACACGTAATCAATCACATTCACATTCATACTTAAGGCAACCCATCTTAAGTATCTAAATCAAGAAATTCGCATATTCATTTTACTACATACGTTGTGCTCATTATGTTATCCCAAGGTGTGGTCGTACCACCCGAGTCCGTTCATTTATAGGATAACCATTTCATTTGAAAGGATATGTTTTTATCAATAACTAACCCTTTTATACCTTCGAGAGGGAACATGTCATTTCGGTCATCCCAATATTGTTACAATCTCACTCAATTTTCCTAACATGGCCAATTGACCCAAACACACGTATCATAGCATTTTGATTCCCTTTATCTCAACAAAGCAGGTTCACATACAAGGAAGAACAAGGCACCAAAAAAATTAAGCTGGTAAGAATAAAAAGTATATAACTACTTTTTATCGTGAAGGTAGCGCACCTCCGATTGAGGGGTTTTATTTTTAAATCCTTAGTATAGTGACCAAGAATCCTCTATTATCTTATTCCTTCAATTCAAATGATTGTTACAGCAGCAACTAATCAGAAATAAACTTACATAATTAAAATGATAAGGCAATGCAATATTAAATTCACATTCACTTTACTTAAATATAAGGGTATGGAGAGGGACCATACCTCATGGTGGATCCATCCGTCCACTTTGGATCTTGGTGCTTTCTAACTAAGTGCCGGAGGCGAGTATCCTAGTATTTGGAGACTCGAAACCATGCAAAAATCTCGAACTCACTACAACCAACATGATAGGAACTCTTAAACATAAAATGTCCCAAATTTGACCAGTGTCAAACAAATAAAGAGGTGAAAACCTTACCCCGAAACCAACCCGACAATCTGAAACCACCCGAACTGCTTCGCCTTCGGCGGAGGTTGCTGGAATGCACACGAAGGAGTACCAATGGACCTTCTGCATGACATAGAACCAAAAGAATACTGAAATTCAGATAACCCTAAACCCTAGGATGTTCGGCCGATTCTCGCCGGGTGAAGAATAGGCCGAAAGGAGACCTCAAGGAGATAGGAGGAGGATAATTGGTGCTCACCATGGAGGATTAAAGAAGAAACCGCCGGAAAATGGATGGAGGAGCTCGATCGAGAGGAGCCCAGAAGGGGGGTGTCGCGCACAGCTCAAGGGAGAGCCCCTCCCTATGTGTCGTGCGGGTTGAGTGAGGGTGAGGGTGAGTTATTTTAGGTTTTAATTTTTAAACTATTTTAAAATATTTAAAACCCAAAAAGGAGGTCTGAACACGGGGTATCCCGCCTGGTTTTCCAAACCGTGCACAATCTTTGCAACACCCTCTCCCTAAAAGAGATCTCGTGTACATACTATGGGCACAGTTTGTGAAACCGTGCGCAGCCCGTGCGCAAGCCACTGTCTATTTAAATAAGGATTCATGGTTTGGGACACATGGTTTTTTAAATCGTACTCCAACCATGCGCCCTCTACATCTCTTTAAAAATTTGGGTTCGGCACTTTTGAAACCTCTTGGCACTCCCCAGAAACATTATGGGCCTTCGCCCATGCCCAAAAACATTAAAAAGAATGGATCAATCTTTCAGAACATTGTTCCAAAGCCTGGTCCTCAAAACGACCGGTTCAGTAAACGAAAATTTTAAATTCCTTCGCCTTTTAACCTGGTTCAAAAAGTGGGTCATTAAAACCTTCCCACCATAGAACTTCTCATCCCCAAGAAGCCTTTGGGAACAACGTACACCTCACCCAACCTACAAGGGTCATGAAAATTCGTTCAAACAATCGCGTTGCATTCAAAAATGTCCAACACACCCTTAAGCACCCATTAAACCCTACGGTGCTTAAGCCACCAAAACTGAAGCCAATGCTCGTTTCTTAAACAAAACACCAAGACGTATCTTCCCGATCCTATCTACCCAGAGACACGAACCTGTTGTCTTCAATCCAAGCATCCAGCTATAGGTACATCCCACCTTATATTTTTAACATTAAATAACAAACTCCACACTACGGTCTGGACTACTGTTGGAGTTACTATCAAAGCATGCCCTAGGAGTCCTTACGACGCTCCTAGCGTGATTTGAAACAGATCAAATGTTTTACTCCCCATCAACCTCAAGGCCCATGTCAAGCCAGTTGTTCATATAAGGCACCAGTCGACACAAACCGCACTCATACTTACCTAACGATGTGCCATAATATAGTTCTCTACCCACCGCGTTCATTGAAACGAAGGAGGAAAAGAGTCAAGACTCAACAACTGACCAATAAAAAGAAGCTCAGCTTAGACGGCCGGCGTATTTCGAGCAATAACACAATGCCTCCCTCCAAAACAATTTATTTTTAACAAAAATGCATTCACCGAATCCTACACACATCTCCTGATGAAATTCTGAATATCAAACCACCCATGAAACCATGCATCCCATGTGCAACGCCGAAATAGAAACACCCAAACATTCCCAGCATCTTTTAAGCATTAGCGCCGATAAGACTGACTCTCTCATAGTGCATCTTGGACGAAGACAAGATAGGGGACATGTTTGTCACTAAGAATAATACACCAAGAGGATGGAAATAGATTCTATCTAATCATACCAGATTACTGGAAGGATGAATAGTCGAACCTCAACTAGTCGACTTCATGTAAGGAACTCAGCTCACCTACGGACACATCCACACGTTTTAAACTCGCATGCCTCAAGGCATTCAAACCCGATCAAACCATTTCCAAAAGGCATTCCAGGCACAGTCTCTTCTACATTGAGGGAAATGTTTACCAGATTTGATGGAACATGCTCCCATCCTTAGGAGAGTCCTAGTCATCAAAGGGAATGAAGATAAACTAGCCAAGCACAAACGCTCTATTACACAAACACTGCCAACGATCGTGTGATGCTCCTCTGCGAAAATCACGTCACCAAACAAACTAAAAAGATTCAAAACAAGGAAATCATCATGTCACAACACATGTGTCATTCAAAAGCCATCCCGAAAATTGGGACGAAACACTTATTTAACGTTGGGCCACTCTACTGAGGAGATGACCCAAAGCCGCAACGAAAGTCAAAACGCAACGACCGCCCATCCGAACAAGGTTGTCCTTAGAAAAAAAGAGTTCAACAAGGGATAAAAACACCCGATCAACACCTAACGCCAGAAAAACCATGGTACAAGAAAGGAATTAAAATTATAAGGGTTCTACCAACCACAGTTTCCATTACCAAGCCATTAACATTATACCCCATTAATCGTTAACCATATAAAAGTTTCAACTACACAACAAGGTAAACAAGCATCTTTCACAAAAACTTCCTTTTAAGAACATCAAACATTCCGAGACGTCCCATATTTATTAATCAATTGGGAAAAACAACACCATTTAAACAAATGGGCAGCCTACTAGGGACCCATTCTATCAATATCGGGTTCTTCAAAATATACCCCAAAGTAATTAGTCAATTTTCAATGTTTTAAACACCCATACTAGGTCATCTCATACAACACCTTCAAACTGACCAACTCGGGTCCAATTTCCCTTACACATTCACAAATTCGTTTCAAATTAAAACCAAACAATTCTTACATTTAAAACCATTTCAAGACACCTCATGGCCAATTCATTTAACATGGGTTGTCATTTCCCAATTAATGAAGCAACCATACAATTCATTGATTGAAAATTGACTCCCCTTTTTATCAAAACAATATTCCTTTATAATATTAATGTTATCATCCTTTTATTGTAGTTAGAATACATGGTTTACCTTTTCCCAGTTATAAGGCACCCATACACCTTAAAAATGAAAAATGGGTCCCGTCGTAATCGCAACCAACAAATATTACTCATGCCATTAATTACATGTATAAGAAAAATCATGCAACTACAAGAAGCTAACACCATGGCATGTTATAACCAAGTAGAATGGCACATAAACAAGAAAAGAGGTATGTCATATTATCCTTGAAACATGATATCTAAATAGGATTGCTAATAAACACAAGGCATGGAATGCAATCAAGGCACACAATTCAAACCAACAAGAATCCTAAAATGCAACTACAAGACATGGCACTTTGCATGGCATGTTAATTTCCTATATGCCTCATATGATGCATGAAATATAGTTTCCTTTCCATATCAGGCCAAGGGTAAAATTTTAGAAATTTATTAAACCATAAGAAGATAAAAATACAACAGTCACTGAGGGTGAACTCATATCAACTGTAATAGAAAACAACATAAACCATAATTCCCATCCCTGACCACATGATCATTTGTTGTAGGTGGGGTGATCAGTCCCAAGAATGACTATTAGCCAAGCGCGGACACCTTCCTAATATCTTATCTACTAACCTAAAACAGTAAGGAAATGAAAATAAACATCCTTTGATACCACTTTGTAACGTCCAGGACTGGCGCACCATCGAACCAGTGGTCGGACCAGTGGGTCACATGGCCTCAGACGCGTCTCCTCATACGCCAGAGGCTACCGACTAGCAGTGAGGGTCTCCGGAGTTGATAGTGGGGAGACTATACCCTCATATCGGAGTAACACAGCGGTATTATTAGTGTAAATAATATTCAGTAGAGGAAGTAATAAAAAATTGAATGACATCAGTGATAGAGAGATTAATATCCATTTTATAAATGGTGGCAAATGCCAGTTATTATGCATGGATGTACAAATGATGATACATTTATGAATGTAGAAAAAATTATAGCATGCATTACAATCAATACAAAAAGAAAAGACAGAGAAGCCCCACGGAAATCCCCTGAGCATCCCAAGATCCATCTTGTTCCTTTTCTCCTGACACCTTAGGTACAAACAGCACAACACACATCCTAGGTCCAGCAAGCAGGAAGGACTACTCAGGTACCCCAATGCAATGGCATCCCGAGTAGGGTGTGAGATATTAATCTCAGTAGGACGACACCACTGATGTATAATCCAATCTAGACAGTGTATAATAAATAAATAGTTAGGAGGTATGGAGAAATAAGTAAGCTGGAATACATAAGTAAATACACCCATCCAGGTTCCCATGGGACACTTGACATTTATACTTGATTCAGCTTGTTTCTAGTAAAGTAACATGATCATTTCACCACATACATACATATACATACATACATACATATATATATATATATTAAATGAATTTAGATTATATATGGAATGGGGTAATAATTCTTCCCACCGATTAATAAAGAACAGTGGGCACGTGGTATAAATACCTATCATCCCTATAGGTCAACTGGAAAGGGGTATGAATGCCTAACTTCAATAAATCATGATTTTTGGGAACGAGGTAAGAATTCATCTCATCCCTAGATCAACTGGCAAGGGGTATGAATTCCTCCCTTTCATCACATTCAATCTATTGGCATGGGGTATAACTGCCTCCCTTCCAGGCTTGTAATCCTCAACAGAAATCAACTGGAAAGGGGTAGGAATGCCTCCCTTCCATACACGTATATAAAACACATCAGGCGTGGTGTAGAGATGCCTTCCACCCATACTCAAAATATTATGGCATGGGGTATGCATGACTCCAATCCATAATCGTACAATGTAGATGGCATGGGGTATGAATTCCTCCCATCCATAACCATACACATTCATTTTCAGCATTATATTACAATGCATAAGGTAGTACCTATTATGTATTTCTGAGTAATCATTCCACATTCACAATCACTAATTAATTATTTGGCATCAGCATGTGCGCACTCACAATACAACATTTCAATAATATACTGCTTATGGAATTACCTCATAAGAATTCAAAGAATCATACCACATACACATAAGCGAACACATTCACTATCATACTTAAGTAAATCCATCTTATGTATCTAAATGAATATATTTGCATATTCATTTTACTATATAAGTCGTTCTCATTACATTGTCCCATGGAAAGGTCGCACAACCCTAGTCTGTTCATTTCTAGGTTATCTATTTCATCTGAAAGGATATGATTTTATCAATCTCTATCCCTTTGATACCTTCGAGAAGGAACATGTCATTTAGGTCATCCCACATAGGTTACTATCTCACTAAATTTTTCTAACATGGAAAATTGACCCAAACACACGTATCACACCTTTTCTATTCCCTTTGTCTCAACAATGCAAGTTCAAATACAAGGCATAACAAGGCACCACAACAATTAATGAGGAAAGCATTAAAACTCTATCACTAATTTTTATCTTGAAGGAAGCACAACTATAATTGAGAGTTTTTATTATTGAATCCTTAGTTTAGTGACCAAGCAACATCTTTTATCTTATTCCTACAATTCACACGATTTGCACAACAGCATTTAATCAGAACTAAACTTGCAGAATTAAAATGCTATAGCAGTGAAATATTAAATTTACATTCACTTTACATAAATAAAAGGGAAAGGAGAGGGACCCTACCTCAAGGTGGATTCATCCGTCCACTCAGGCTCTTGGTGATTTCTAACTAAGAGCAGCAGGCGAGTCACCTAGTCTTTGGAAACTAGAAACCACACCAAAAACTCATACGCACTACAGAAAACATTCTAGGAACTCATAAACCTCAAAAGCCCCAAATTTGAAAAGTGTGAAACAAAGAAAGAGGTGAAAAACTTACCCCAAAACCAACATGGTGATCCGAAACCACCTGAACTGCTTCGCCTTCGGCTACGGTTGCTGGAACACACACCAATGAGTCCCAAAAGACTGTCCACAAGACCTAGAACTAAAAGAAAACAGAAATTCAGATCTCCCTAAACCCTAGGGTGTTCAGCCAATTCGTACCGGGTGACGAATAGTCTGAAAGGATACCTAAAGAGATAGGAAAAGGAGAAAAGATGCTGAACATGGAGGATCAGAGATGAAACCACCAGAAAACGGAGGGAGGGGCTCGATCGAGAGGAGGGTGGAAGGGGGGGTCACGCGCGGCTCATGGGAGAGCCCATCCCTACGTGTCGTGTGGATTAAATGAGGGTGAGAGATGGTTATTTTAGGTTTTAATCATTCTAATATTTTAAAATATTTAAAACCCAAAAAAGAGGGCCGAACATGGTTTGTACCGCACGGTTCACCAAACCGTGCGCAAACCGTGCGACACCCTCTACCTAAGAGAGATTCCATGCACGGGCTAGGCGCACAGTTTGGAAAACCATGTGCAGCCTATGCCTAATCCACTAACTCTTTATAAAAGACTGGATGGTTTGGGGCGAATGGGTTTGTAAACCATGCACCAACTCTGCGCCCTCTACAGCTCTTTAAAAACATGGGTACGACACTTTAGAAACCTCTCAGGCCACCCGAGAAACTTAACGAGCC
This sequence comes from Viscum album, assembly GCA_963277665.1. Taxonomy (NCBI): domain Eukaryota; kingdom Viridiplantae; phylum Streptophyta; class Magnoliopsida; order Santalales; family Viscaceae; genus Viscum; species Viscum album. Next base: position 1,314,464,979 of record OY728119.1, on the reverse strand, counting down.
TTCGCCCACGTCAAAAAACATTAAAAGGAATTGTTCCATCCATCAGAACCTTGTTCTGAAGACCGGTCTTCAAAACGACCACTTTAGTAAATGAAAATTTCTAATTCCTTTGATTTTTAACAAGGTTCAAAATGGGGGTCATTACAACCTTTCCACCTTAGAACATCTCATCCCAGAGAAGCCTTCGAGAACAACGTACACCTCACCCAAACTACAAGTGTTGTGAAGCATCGTTCAAATAATCACGTTGCTTTCACAAACGTCCAACACACCCTTTAGAAACCATTAAACCCTATAGTGCTTAAGCAACCAAAACTCGAACCAACACTAATTTATCAAAAGAAACACCAAGAAGGATCTTCCCGAGCCTCTCTACCCAGAGACACGAACCTGTCGTCGTCTCGCCAAGAATCCAGCTACAAGTACTTCCCACCTTCGATTTATAATGTTAAATGGCCAACTCCAAACTGTGGTTCAGACCCCTATTGGAGTTACATTCAAAGCACTCCCCCGAAGTTCCCATGACCCTCCTAGCATGATTTGAAACAAATCAAATAGTTGACTCCCCGTCGTCGTCAAGGCCCATGTCGAGCCAGTTGTTCATATAAGGAACCGGCCGACACAAACCGCACTCATACATACCAGACGATGTTCCTTAAAACGGTTCACCACCAACCACGTTCATTGAAACCAAAGAGGAAATGAGTCAAGCCTCAATAGGTGACAATTAAAAAGACACCCGACTTAGACGACCGGCGTATTTTGAGCAAAACCACAATGCCTCCATCCAAGACACCTTATGTTTAACACAAATGCGTTCACCTAGGCCTACACCCGACATCAGATGACTTTTGAAAGATCAATCCACATTAGAAACCATGCATCCAACATGTAACGCCGAAAGATAAACACCGGAACAAGCCCAGCGGCTTTTAAGCATTAGCACGGATAAGACTGATGCTCTCATAGTGCATCTTGGACGAAGAAAATATACGGGACATGTTCGTCGCTAAGCAGAATACACCAAGAGGATTGGAAAGGATTCCATTTATTCATACCAGAATACTGGATGGATGAATAGTCTAACCTTAACTAGTCAACTTCAATTATAGAACTAGGCTTCACCTGCCTACACATCCACATGTTTTAAACTCGCATGCCTCAAGTCATTCAAATACAATCAAACAATTTCTAAAAGGAATTCTAGGAACTGTCTCTTCTACATGGAAGGACACATTTACTAGATTCGATGCAACATGCTCTAATCCTTAGGAGAGTCCTAGTCATCAAAGGGAAAGATGATAAACTATCCATGAACAAACGCACTAGTACACAAACACCTCCAACAATCGTGTGATGCTCCTCCACCACAATCACATCACCAAACAAATGAAGAAGATCCAAAACAATGAAACCAGCATGTCACAACACACAAGTCATTTGAAATCCATCCCGATCATTGGGATGAAACAATTCTTTAACGTCGGGCTACTCTACTGAGGAGATGACCCAAATCCCCAATGAAAATCAAAACCCAACGACCACCCATCCGAACAATGGTTTCATTAGAAAAAAAAGAGTCCAAAAAGGGAAAATGGCACCCGAATCACACCTAACATCAGAAAACCCATGGTACAACAAAGGAATTAAATCTCTAAGGGTGATCCCAACAACTGTTTCCATTACTAATCCCTTAACATTTTACCCCATTAATCGTTAACAATATAAATGTTTCAACTACACAACAAGGTAAACAAGCATGTTTCACAAAAACATCCTTTTAAGAACACCAAACATTCAGAGACATCCCATATTAATCAATAAACTAGAAAAAAACACCATTTAAACAAAATGGTGACCTAAAAGGGTCCCATTCTATCCATCTCAGGATCTTCAAAAAGAAACCACAAATAAATTAGTGAATTCTAAAACTTTTAAACACCCATACTGGGTCATCTCATACAAAAATTTCCATCTAACCAACTCGAGTCCAATTGCACTTACACATTCACCGATTTGTTTCAAATTAAAACCAAACAATTCTTACATTTAAAACAATTTCAAGACATCTCATGGACATTTAGTTTAACATGGGTAGTCATTTACCAATTCATGAAGCACCCATACAATTCATGGATTGAAAATTGACTCCCCTTTTTATCAAAACTATATTCCTTTATAATTTTAAACTTAATTTCCCTTTACAGTAGTTCAAATACATGGGTTACCTTTTCCTAGTTATAAGGTTCCCATACACCCTAAAATTGAAAAATGGCTCCCGTCATAATCGAAAACAACAAATATTACTCATGCCATCAATTACATGTATAAAACAAAGCATGTCTATACAAGAAGATAACACTGGTGCATGTTATAACCAAGAAGCACGACACCTAAGCAAGACATGAAGCATGGAATATTATCACCAAAACATGCTATCTAAATAGGCTTGCTAATAAATACAAGGCATGACATGAAATCAAGGCACACAATTCGAACCAACAAAAAACCTAAAATGAAACAACATGGCATGTTAATATCCTATGTGCCTCATATGATGCATGCAATGTTGTTTCTTTGCCATATCAGGCCGAGGGTAAAGTTTTAGAAATTTCTTAAACAATAGGCATCCTAAAATACAACAGTTACTCATGGAGAACTTATATCAACTATAATAGAAAACAACATGAACAACAACTCTAAGCCCCGGCCACTTGGTCATTTACTGTAGGTGGGGTGATCAGTCCTAAGCACGATTATTAGCCAAGCACCGAAACATTCCCAGTCATCTGTCTACCAACCCAAAAGAGTAAGGAAAATAAAAGAAACATCCATTTATACAACTTTGTAATGTCCTGTCCGGGCTTACCATCGAACCGTTGGCTAGACTGGTGGGACTCATGGCCTCAGGCGTGTCTCCCCATACTCTAGAGGCTACCGACTAGAAGCGAGGGACTCGGGAGGTGATATTGGGGAGACTATACCCTCATATCAGAGTAACGTAGTAGTATTATCAGATTAAAAAATATTTAGTAGTGGAAGCAGTAATCAATTGAAAGACAGCAGTGATAGATAGAATAATATCCATCTTATAAATGGTGGAAAATTCCAGTTACAATGCATGAATGTACAAATGAAGATTCATTTATGAAAGCAGGAATCATTACAACATGCTTTAAAAAAATACAAAAATAAAAGACAACAAAGCTCTATAGAAATCCCATGAGTATCCCAAGCTCCCTGTTGGTCCTTTGATCCTGACACCTTAGGTACAAACAGCACAACACACATCCTAGGTCCTGCAAGCAAGAAGGTCTACTCAGGTGCCCGAGTCCAATGGCGGCCCGAGTAGGGTGTGATATATAAATATCAGTAAGCCGGCACCACCGTTGTCTAACCCAATCAAGACAATGTATACCAATTAAATAGATAGAAGGTATGAAGAAATAATTATGCAGGAATACATAAGTAAATACACCCATCTAGGTTCCCACGAGACACCTGACTGTTATACCAGCTTCAGATTGTTGCTGCTAAAGTAACCTGTTCATGTAACCACATACACATATATATATATTAAATGCATTTTGATTATATATGGCATTGGGTAAGAATGCCTCCAACACAATAATAAAGAAAATTCGGCACAACGTAGAAACGACTCTCGTCCCAAGAGGTCAACTGGCAAGGGGTAATAATGCCTCCCTTCTATAAATTGGGATTAGTGGGCACGAGGTAAGAATGACTCTCGTCCCTAGATCAATTGGAAAGGGGTAAGAATGCCTCACTTCCATCAAATTCATTCTATTGGAATGGGGTATAACTACCTACGATGTAAACATTTAATCATCAACAGAAATCAACTGTCAAGGGGTAAGAATTCCCCCCTTACATACACATATATAAAACATATCAGGCGTGGGGTAGACATTCCTTCCACCCATACTCAAAATAATATGGCATGGGGTATGCATGCCTCCCATCCATAATAATACATAGTAGATGGAATGGGGTATGGATGCCTCACATCCATAACCATACACTATAACGACCCGTCCCGGTGGGGCCTGCACTGTGATTCCCCAAGCCCGCCTCCAATAGGCCAGGGGCTGGTGACTAGCACTAAGTAGGCATGTCACTAACATGGGAGGCATTGCCAAAGTACCTGTACACACACACACATCTCAAAGACCATAAATGATGAAATGTAAACCACTAAGGAACAAAAATGCATGCATAAAACTAAACCCAACCAACAGAGCACGATGAAAGGTAGAGTACTGTAAATGTAAACTGGGCCAGAATACAAGCCCTCCAAAAAAAAGAGTATGAAAAACCGCAAAGTCCAACCTATAAGCACAAAGGTACTGGGAATGCTGCTTGTATCCGTAGGAACGCCTCGGCCTGTAGGAAACTCCGAAAACTTGGTCATGTCCTGGTCTTCCCTAGACTCTATCAAAAGGATGCTCGTCTGCACAGGACACCAGACATGCAGGCAAAGACAATGCAGTGGTGAGTATAGCAATACTCTGTAGAGGACCCTGAAAACCACAAAACAGTACACAAAGTAAAGGTACATTCATCTATGCATAATATATATTTACATAACTTATAAAAAACCAGATATACTCAAAACCTAGGCCCGTGGTCTAGAGTCAAGTCACGCAACCGCATACCACTGCAAGGGATTCCGTTTGAAGATTCTGTGATGCACTCGTTTCGGGAGAACACACTCCACGAGTCTTATAGTTCTGATGACATCCATTCGAGGAGTGATGTTTGTCGAGAACCATAACAAGATATAGCTGCACTCATTATGGGAGAAACACTCATGAGTGGAAGGGTTACGACATATAGAGGCACTCATTACAGGAGACACACTCTTGAGTTGGAAAGATCATGATATAGAGATGAGGATCACTTCCAGGGCCATGGCGGATACCGCGACACTTCCATAATTCACCTTCTAGGTAGAGGATGAATTCCCGTAAATATGTTAACGTCGATGCCTGACTCTACCTAGGGTCTGGAATGGATAGAGGATCTCGATCTGGGCCACTCGGATGGATGCCTGACTCTATCACAGAAAAGTCCTGCTGAAGGGATCATAATCCGACATGAGGTAATGATGCCTGACCTTCAGTGGAAATTAAAAAGGGGCACTAACCCAAACGAAATATGTTCAAGGAATGGTGAACAAAAGGACAAATCTGTTCTCCAAAAAGTACATGGCGTGTAGAATTGATACATGTCGTGTCGTCTGACCCCGGGTACTACCCGTGTACAACGGCCCATGTAGGAGGCTGGTCATGTAGAAATCATTATACAAAGAATGTAGTACGGAGTACACGCCGTGTCTGGGTCACTGGGGCTGGCTCCGTGTACTCTGGCCATGTGCCTGTACATGGTCACCAACCCGTGTACTCCAACCCGTGCAGTCAGCACACGGGGTGACCTACGCTGGTGACCTCGCCTAGCCGGGTGAGGGAGTACACAGTTGTGTAATCCATCACGTGTCCGTGTATCCCCCGGGATACACGCTGAGTTCCGCGTAGCCACCTCTGTCAAGCTGTACACGCCAAGCCACGTGAATCCGTGTAGAGCATGTTGTGTCCATTTACCACACGAAGTATACGCCAAGCATTGGGGAAGGTCCAACACACCGTGAGACCGGGGTCACATGCCGTGTGATCCTTCTCTAACCCTGAAACCAAAGCCTCCACCATCAGAACTACATGGCGTGTCCTTCGGAAGAACACACCCTATATTTTAGAAATTCCAGAAACGTGGACATCCACCGTCGCGCCTCCTGTGGTGCTCTGATCATTTATCTGGACATCTGATCGCCATGAAACCATCATGTTTTGGTCGCCATGACACCACGAAGCGGTTTCCATCGTTTTGGGCCTCTGATCGGCTCCGAAAACATGATTGATCTTCCCGCGTGAAGAACGCTCGAAGAATTCCCTTTCTGGTCTGGTCTGATTTTCCATCCGCCATCGCTGTTGCACCTCCACAAGGACGATGCGATGTCGAACCTTCGGTTTGGGATCGTTGCGTCGCAGAACGGATGCGCAACGATCCGTTGTTCGTCGCCCCGTGAGGAACGCGAAGAACACGCGGGGAAAAAGGATGAAGAGATCCAAATAAAAAAATTTTGGAGTGAACCTCCAATGTCGTTCGTCGCGGTGTTGATCCACTCCCATTGATAGGTTTAAACGGAGTAGAGATCAACATGAATAAAAAGCATGGATTAATTCCCCAATATCATCCCAAAGAAAACCCTCCCGCAAGAACATACAGATACGTGGATCAACTTGTTCGTGGTTGATCCGTGTTCATCATTTAAATTCAAATACGGGGAAAAGAAAATCAAAACAACAACACCTACCTTTCGAAAGGATTGATCATTGACGAAGGCGTTGCACTGCCGTTGTCGTTGAGATCCTTCAACGTTTTTGGTGTAGAGATTCTCGACTTTGATCCGTCGTCGTTCTCCAATGCATCCTCCTCCCACCATGCTCCAAGAGAAATCTCTCTCTTTTTCTCAACTCGTAGGGTTATGAGGCTAACCCTGTGAATTTTCCATAAGGATGCATATATAGGGGAGGATTAGGTCGTGCTAAAAAAATGGAAAGGTTTTAAAATAATAAAATAAATTATTAATGTATTTTACTCCCTCCAAAGAGCTTTCCTTTTTAAAACATCCCAAATTAAATTTTGTAGCCTACCTGCGCCGGTTGAGGTTAGAGTCGTTCATAGGAAAAGTCGTCTTCCCGGACGCAACGCTGTGCTCAGATTTTTAATCTGGGCATCCGTTTGGAAACTGTCACAACCGTGCAGAAGCGCCGACTCACTGGAATTAATAAAGATCAAGCCACTATTCCGGGCTCACTGAAATTTGCACCCGGTCTCGAAATAATTCAATATAATAGTTTAAAATAATAAACGGATAATCTGAGACATTACATTCTCCCCACCTTGGGTATTTACGTCCCCAAAAAGCCAAAACAATGGCTATTCAAAAAGATGAGGGTACTGGGCATGGATCTGAGCCTCCCTCTCCCACGTGCTCTCCTGAAGATTCTCGTGCTTCCACTAGACGCGCACTAAGTGAAACCAATCGCCCACGAAGGATCCTCTCCTACCAATCCTCGATCTCTATCGGGTACTCTTCAAAGGTCACTCCATTCTCGATGTCCATCTCGCACCAGTCGATGATGTGCGATGGGTCATGCACGTAGCTCCTCAACTGCGACACGTGGAAGACATTATATACCTGATGCAACTGTGGAGGTAGATCGTGGTGGTACGCCACCTCACCAACTCTGCCCAGTATCTGGAAAGGTCCGATGAACCTTGGAGATAGCTTTCTGCCTTGGCCAAATCTCTGCTACCCACGTCGAAGTGAGACCCGAAGAAAAACGTGGTCTCCCTCCTTAAACTCCAGAGGCCTCCTTCGTCTGTCAGCATAAGACTTCTGCCGACTCTATGAAATCTTCATCCGCTCGTGGATGATCTGCACCTTCTCTATGGTAGCTCGCACTAAATCTGGACCGATGTGTTCTGACTCTCTAGGGTCGGTCCAGCAAAGCAGTGACCGGAAGGGTCTCCCAAACAAGGCCCCGAACAGTGCCATGCCAGTGGTGGAGTGGTAGATGTTGTTGTACGCAAACTCCACCTATGGTAGGTGGTCCTCCCAGCTGCGACCAAAGTCCAAGATATAGGCCCTCAACATATCCTCCAGAACCTGAATGGTCCTCTCTGTCTGACCATCTGTTTGGGGATGAAACGCTGTGCTTAAGCGTAATTGAGTCCCAAAATCCTCCTGCAATCCCTTCCACAACCGGGATGTGAAGCGGGCATCTCGGTCTGAGACTATAGTCGAGGGGACGCCATGAAGCCTAACTATCTTTTGTATGTAGAGGCGTCCCAAGCTCTCTACGAAACTCTGCTCCCTCATAGCTAGGAAGTGGGCTGACTTGGTGAGTCGGTCAACGATCACCCAGATGGAATCATGCCCCTAGGAAGTTTGTGGTAATCCTATCACAATGTCAATCGATATTCCATCCCACTTCCACTCTAGAACATCCAAGGGCCGAGCTAACCCTGCTGGAACCTTGTGCTCAGCCTTCACCTGTTGGCATGTGAGGCATCGAGAAATGAACTCTGCCACTGGCTTCTTCATGGATGACCACCAGAATTGTCGTCGGAGTTCCTGGTACATCATTTCCACTCCAGGATGTACTTCCGAAGGGGATGTATGAAACTCTCTCAGGACCTCCTCCTAAAACACCACTCATACAACAGTGCGTCCTCTAAAAAGAAGTACATGCTCCCAACCTTGTGAAAATCCATGAGGAGCATGTCCTGTGGTTAACTGAGAACGTAAATCCACACAGTCGACATCCCCAATTTGTGCCTCCCTAACTCGCTGTAAGAGTGGAGGGGTGACAACCATCGACTGTAGGTAATCTATTCCCTCACCATCTACGAAGGATAACTGCAACACGATTAATTGTTGTGTCACCTCACTCAACAGCTGTGAGCTAGACCTTCTTCTAAGATAGTCCGCCACCTTGTTCCCCTTACTAGGAGTATATATGATCTCTAAATCATAGTCCTGGAAGAACTCTAGCCAATGCCTCTGCCTCAGATTCAGATCCTTCTGTGAGAAGATGTATTTGAGGCTCTTGTTGTCAGAGTAGAAAATGAACCGCTCACCCAAAAGGTAGTGTCGCCACATCTTCAGTTCGAAGACTACCGCTGCTAACTCGAGATCATGGGTTGCATAGTTCTGCTCATGAGGACTAAGCTGGCGCGAACCATAAGCAATCACTGCGTGCCGCAGCATCAGGACACAGCCGAGCCCAGTCCCTGACGCGTCGCAGAAAACTCTGTACTCGAAACCCTCCTCCGGCAATCTCAAGACTGGGGAGCTCGTCATCCTCTGTCTTAGCTTCTCAAAAGTCTGCTGAAGCTTTTCTGTCCACATGAAGGGTTTCCCCTTTCTGGTCAAGGCCATCATCGGTGCTGATATTCGGGAGAAATCAGGGATGAATCTCTAGTAATATCTTGCCAAACCAAGGAAGATTCGCACCTCTGTCATGCTCTGAGGTTGATCTCATGCTAACACAGCCTCCACCTTGGCTGGGTCCATAGCTACTCCATCTGTTTAGATGACATGTCCCAGAAAGTGGACCTCTTGAATCCAGAACTGACATTTTGAGAGATTTCCATAAAGCTGTTGCACTCGGAGTATGTCTAGAACCATCTGCAGGTGTCTCGTGTGCTCCTCCCCTAACGCCGAGTACACAAGGATGTCGTAGATGAACACCACTACGAACCGGTCCAAGTACGGTGGGAAGATCCGGTTCATCGACCCCATGAACACTGCAGAGGCGTTCGTCGCGCCAAAGGGAATCACCAAGTACTCATAGTGACCATAGCGACATCTGAAAGTCTTCTTCGATATATCCTCATCCCGCACTCGTAGCTGGTGATAGCCTGATCGAAGATCAACCTTCGAGAACCACTGATCCCCTCTTAGCTGATCGAAGTGGTCATCAATTCTCGGCAGTGGATACTTGTTCTTCACCGTCTCCTGGTTCAGGCACCGGTATTCCACACACAACCTCAGACTCCCGTCTGCCTTGTTGGAAAACAAGACTGGGGCTGCTCAGGGTGAAACGCGGGGTCTCACGAAACCCTTGCTCTGCAAATTCTCCAACTGCACCCTCACGTCACGAAGATCCGCGGGAGCCATACGATAAGACGATGAGTAAATTAGTGTCATCCCGGGGTGTAAGTCGATGCAGAAGTCAATTTCCCGGCAAGGAGGTAACCCTGGGACATCTTCTGGAAAGACTTCCTCATACTCCACCACCGTTGCTGGGATCTGAGATCTCACAACATCTACTGCTCCGAGGGTAAGGCTATCCAACTCATGAGTGATCGAATGCCCCCTCCTATGAATGATCCCACTTTGTGCTACCTGGGTTTCCTTATATCTGACAAAGGAAAACCTTATTCCATCACAGCGGACACATTGCACTCATCGCCTAAAACAGTCAATCTGGGCATGGATCGAAGATAACCAATCCATATCGAGAATGACGTTGTAAGGCCTCGACGCTACCACAAAGAGGTTTCAACCGAAACTCTCGCCTCCAAGGGTATGATCACACTGTCTGCTAAGGTGCGTGATTGTCGAGTCTCCTCCCATAGGTGTCTCCAAGAGTAAGGATCGATTCAACGGTTCTACCGAAATCTCAAGGTTTTGTACAAGAAATGTGGCTATAATGGAATGATTGGAACCTATGTCTATGAGTACATAAGATAAGGTATAAAAGACACAGATCATACCTCGAATCATCCCTGGAGCCCCTAGGTCGTATGCCTCGACCGTATGCAGTTGTCCCCGTCCCTGTCACCCAGCTCCCTGAGCCTATTGCGGACCTCCTGGGGGTGGTGGTGGAAGCAAGTTGAAGCGTATACCACCACCTGCAGCTCTCCCTGCTCCTCTCCCACATTTTCCGCCTGGAGGATCTGCCTGTTCCATTCTCTGCCTCTTCCTCGGTGCTCCATCCACCACTTCCCTGTCAGCAGCCTGACGTGTCCGGAAATCTCTAGTGAGATTCCCCCTACCTTCACATGCGTAGCATCGCTTCTCCCTATGATGACTGGGTCCATCCTGAGAGCCCTGGACAATTGATCCCTTATCCTGGGTCCTCCTATGACGTCTCCCACGTCCAGATCCCTACGTCTGATGTCGGCTCCCTACTGTCGGTGTCTCCGCACCTGTCTTCCTGCTGCTGACTGTCGACGGCTGTCTTTGCTCCGTCAAGAAGCTTTCGATCACCAAGGCATACTCGAGCACTCCATCATAGGTCGATATGCATAGAGTCACGACACTAGCTCAGATGTCTCGCAGTATACCTCGCTCAAAGGTCTGATCCCTAAATAATTCTTGGTCCTAGGAACACCATCTGGTCTACTGGTGTCCTCAGTAGACGGAAAACTCTACTCACCGCCTCAAGCCAGTCCTCAGCCGCCTGGGGGTCGGGCTCGCCTCAGAACCTGAGGGGCCTCTGTCTCTGAATCTCTTGGAGCACGCTGAGCCTGTGCTCCTCCCCAGTCGGTACTGTAGGTACCACTGGCATCTCCACTGGTGGTGGTATAGCAGCTGCACCACCTGGTGGCAACACCTGGGGAACTGGTCCCTGTATCAAAGCCTCGTCATTGAGGGGGTCATCCTCGTGATCGTGCTGCTGAATCCAGCGGGTACGCGTCGCAGAGGCATCCTATAAAGAAACAATATATGTCATGGTAAATGATTATATGTGGATAGTTGACAACAATGATATGGAAGACACAACCCACTCCTATATGATGAATGTACCTTTTATTTCCCCGGAACCAGTTTTTTCGTGAACCGGGTCGAAAAGAAGGTTACCAGAGTCCTGGTGTATGGATTGGTCATCTCCCACACAAACACTGGAGTCTCTGGCCTGAATGTCGAACCCGAAACACTCAAAACTGTTTCTCCAACCAAACTCCTAGACTCTTGGTCCTAAGGTAGAACTGACCATCTCGGATACCACTCTATCACAACCCGTCCCGGTGGGGCTCACGCCGTGACTCCCCAAGCCCGCCTCCAATAGGCTAGGGGATGGTGACTAGCACCGAGTAGGAATGTCACTAACATGGGAGGCATTTCCTAAGTAACTATACACACACAGAAATCTCCAAGCCCACAAATGCTAAAATGTAAAACACAAAGGAACAAAAAATGCATGCATACAACTAAACCCAACCGACAGAGTATGATGAAATGTAGATTACTGTAAAAGTATATTGGGACAGAATACAAGCCCTCCAAAAACAAAAGTCTGAAAAACTGCAAAGTCAAACCTGTAAGCACAAAGGTACTAGGACTGTTGCTCGTAGCGGTAGGAATTCCTTGGCCTATAGGAAACTCAGAAAACTCGGTCCTCTCCTGGTCTACCCTAGACTCTGTCAAAAGGACGCTCATCTTCACAAGACACCAGACGTGCGGGCAAAGCCCGTGCAGGGGTGAGTATAACAATACTCAGTAGAGGACCCCGAAAACCACAAATCAGTACACAAAGTAAAGGTATAGTCATCTATTCATAATATATGGTTACAGAACATATAAAAAAACCAGATATACTCAAAAACCAGGATTGTGGTCTAGAGACAAGTACCGCAACCGCATACCCCCGCAATAGATTCCGTTTGAAGATTCCGTGATGCGCTCGTTTCGTGACAACACACTCCGCGAGTCTTATAGTTCTGATGACGTCCGTACGAGGAGTGATGTTTGACAGGAACCGTAACGAGGTATAGATACACTCAATATGGGAGACACACTCTTGAGTGGAAGGGTTACGATAGATAGAAGCACTCATTACGGGAGACACACTCCTGAGTTGGAAAGATCTCGATACACAGACGAGGATCACTGCCCAGGCCATGGAGGATACCGCGACTCATCCGGAATTCACCTGAAAGGTAGAGGATCAATGACCGGTAAAGTTTCTCACACCGATGCATGAATCTACCTAGGGTCTGGAATGGATAGAGGATTTCGATCCAGGCCTCTTGGATGGATGCCTGATCTATCACAGAAAAGTCCTGCTGAAGGGATCATAATCCGGCGTGATTGAATGATGACTGAACTTCAAGGGAAAAGAAAAAGGGCCACTAACCCAAAATAAAGATGTTCAAGGAACGGTGAACAAAAGGACCAAGCCGTTCTCCAAAAAGTACACGACATATAGAAATGATACATGCCATGTTGTCTGAACCTGGGTACTACCCGTGTTCAACGGCCCATGTCGGAGGATGTTCATGTAGAAAACATTATACACGGCGTGTAGTATAGAGGACACGCCATGTCTGGGTCACTGGGGATGGCTCCATGTACTCTGGCCATGTGCCCGTACACGGTCACCAACCCGTGTACTCTAACTCGTGCAATCTGCAGACAGGGTGACCTGCGCTGGTGACCTCGCCTGACCGAGTGACGGAGTACACGATAGTGTACACTATCCCGTGTCCGGGTATCCCTGGGATACACGCCGAGCTCCGTGTAGCCGCCTATGACGAGCTATACATGTCGTGCCGCCTGAAGCCGTGTAGATCATCACGTGTCCGTATACCACTCAATGTACATCCTGAGCTTCGTGGAAGGTCCAACACGCCGTGTGACTTGGGTCACATGTCGTGTGATCCTTATCTCAACCTGAAACTCTAGCCGCCACCATCAAAACTACATAGTGTGTCCTTCGAAAGTACAAGACGTGTATTCTTGAAATTCCAGAAACGCGGACATCTGCCATCGTGCCTCTAGTGGTGCTCCGATCATTGATCTTGATGTCCGATCACCACGAAACCTTCAGGTTTTGGTCGCCTTGACACCATGAAGCTGTTTCCATCATTTTCGGGCCTCCGATCGGCTCCGAAAACATGATTGATCTTCCCGCGTGAAGAACGCTTGAAGAACGCCCTTTCCGATCAGGTCCGATTTTTCGTCTGCCATTATTGTTTCTCCTCCACATGAACGTTGCGATGTCGAACCTTTGGTTTGATATCATTGCGTCGCAGAACGGATGCACAATGATCAGTTGTTCGTCGCCCCGCGAGGAACGTGAAGAACGTGCGAGGAAAAAGGAGGAAGAGATCCAAATAAACAAATTTAGTAGTGAACCTCCACCGTCATTTGTCACGACATTGATCTGCTCCCATTAATAGGTTTAAACAGACAGAGATCAATATGAATAAAAATCATGGATTAATTCCCCAAATCATCCCAATGAAAACCCTCCCGCAAGAACATACAGATCCGCAGATCAACTTGTTCTTGGTTGATCCGTGTTCGTCGTTTAAATTCAAATACGTGGAAAAGAAAATCAAAACAACAACCCCTAACTTTTGAAAGGATCGATCGTTGACAAAGGCATCGTGCTGCCGTTGTCATCGAGATCCTTCAAAGTTGTTGGCATAACTTTTCTCGACTTCGATCTGTCGTCGTTCGCCAACGTGTCCTCCTCCGCCCAAGCTCCAAGAAAAATCTATCTCTCTTTCTCAACTCAAAGGGTTATGAGGATAACCCTGTGAATTTTCCATAAGGATTCATTTATAGGGGAGGATTATGTCGTGCTAAAAAAAGGAAACGTTTTAAAAAAATAAAATAAATTATTAATTTATTTTATTCCCTCCAAAGAGCTTTCCTTTTTAAAACGTCCCAAATTAAATTTTGCAGCCAACCTGCGCCAGTTGATGATAGAGTCGTTCTTAGGCAAAGTCTTTGTCCCAGACGCAACTGTGCAGTCATATTTTTAATCTGGGCATCCGTTTGGAATCTGCCACAACCGCGCAGAAGCAACGACTCACTTGACATAAAAAAGTTCAAACCACCATTCTGGGCTCACTGGACCTCGGAATGATGTGTTGTCTTCGCGCTCAGTCTGGAAATAATTCCATATAATATTTAAAAATAATAAACGGAAAATCTGAGACATTACATACACATTCATTGTCAGCCATTTATTACAATTCATAAGGAAGTACCTCTTATGCATTTCGAGTAATAATTCCACATTAACAATCAATCATTCATTATGTGGCATAGGCATGTGCGCACTCACAATACAACATGTTTAAAATATAATGCTTATGGAATTACCTCATAAACATTCAAATAATCATACCACATACCCATAAGAGAACAAATCCACGTTCATACTTAAGGCAACAGATCATAAGTATCTAAATAAAGATATTTTCATATTCATTTTATTATATAAGCAGTGCTCATTACGTTATGCCAAGGCGTGGTCGTACAACCCTAGTCTGTTCATTTCTAGTTTAACTATTTTATCTGAAAGGTTATGTTTTTTTCATTCTCTAACCTATTTATAAAATCGATAGGGAACTTATCATTTAGTTCATCCCACTAGGGTTACCATCTCTCTCAATTTTCTTAACATGGAAAATTGACCCAAACACATGTATCACAACATTTTCATTCCCTTTGTCTCAACAAAGCCTGGTCACATACATGTCATAACAAGGCATCACAAAAATTAAGCATGAAACCATAAAAAGCATATCAATACTTTTTATCTTGAAGGCAGCACACCTCTGATTGAGGGGTTTGATTATTAAATCCTATGTTTAATTACCAAGAAACCTCTTTTATCATATTCCTGCAATTCACATTATTTGCACAAAAAAATTTATTCGGAACTAAACTTGTAGAATTAAAATGCTAAGGTAGATCAATATTAAATTGACTTTCACTTTACTTAAATAAAAGGGTAAGGATAGTGTACCTACCTCAAGGTGGATCCATTTGTCCACTCCGGATCTTGGTACTTTCTAACTAAGTGCCGCAGGTGAGTCAACTAGTCTTTCGCGACTCAAAACCTCACCGAATCCTCAAACGCACTACAACCAAAATGTTAGGAACTCATAAACATCAAAAGACCCAAATTTTGCAAGTGTGAAATAATGAAAGTGGTTAAAACCTTACCCCGAAACCAACCTGACGATCCAAAACCACCCGAACAGATTCGCATTCGGCGACAGTTTCTGGAACGCACACCAAAGAGTCCCAACAGACCCTCTGCATGACCTAGAACCAAAAAAAAACTGAAATTCAGATCACCCAAAACCCTAGAGTATTCGTCTAATTCTCACCGGGTGAGGAATAGGATGAAATAAAAAATGAAATAGGGAGGAGGAGGAGAAGAGTTGCTTACCATGGAGGTTTGGAGAAGAAACCACTAGAAAACAAGGAGGGGAGCTTGATCGAGAGGTGGCCAGAAGGGGGGTGTCGCACGCGACTCAACGGAGAGCCCCTCCCTTTGTGTCTTGCGCGTTGAGTGAGAGTGAGGAAGAGTTAGTTTAGATTTTAATATTTAAACGCTTTTAAAATATTTAAAACCCAAATGGAGGGCCACACATGGTTTGTCCCGCACAGTTTTCCAAACCGTGCGCAAACTGTGAAGTACCCTCTGCCTATGAGAGATCCTTCACACGGGCTAGGTGCATGGTTTGGTAAACTGTGTGTAGCCCGTGCGCAAGGCACTGCCTATTTAAATAAGGTTTCACAGATTGGGCCGCATAGTTTTGGAAACCCTGCACCAACTATGCGCCCTCTCCAACTCTTTAAAAACATGGGTCTGACACTCCCGTTAACTTTCGGGCCACCCAGGAAACTTAACTAGCCTTCGCCAAAGCCCAAAAACAATAAAAGGAATGGTTCCAACCTTTGAGTCCTTGTTCCGAATCCCAGTCTTCAAAAAGACCTGTTCAGTAAACACAATATTTAATTCCTTCGCTTTATAACCTGGTTTAAAACACATGTCATTACAACCTTCCCACCTCAGAACTTCTCATCCCCGAAAAGTCTTCGGGAACAACGTACACCTCACCGAACCTACCAGGGTCATGAAGATTCATTCAAATGATCACTTTGCATTGAAAAACGTCCAAGACACCCTTAAGAACCCATTAAACCCTACGGTGCTTAAGAAACAAAAACTCAATCCAACACTCATTTCTCAAACAAAACACCAAGACGTCTCTTCCCGAGCCTATCTACCAAGAGACACGAACCTGTCGTCGTCTCTCCAAGCAACCAACTACAGGTACTTCCCAACATAGATTTTTAACGTTAAACGACCAACTCCAAACTACGGTTCGAGCCACTATTGGATTTACTTTCAAAGCACACCCCATGCATTCCCACGAAAATCCTAGCATGATTTGAAACAAATCAAATGGTCGACTCCCAATCGACTTCAAGGTCCATGTCGAGCCAGTTGTTCATATAAGGAACTTCCCAGCACAAACCACACTCATACTTACCTAATGATGTTCTTTGTAGTAGTTCTCCACCAATTGCGTTCAATGAAACAAAGGAGGAAATGAGTAATGCCGCAACAACTGACCATTAAAAAGACGCCTGGCTTAGACGGCCGTCGTATTTTGAGAAAAACCACAATTCCTCCCTCCAAGAAACCTTATGTTTAACGAAAACGCGTTCAATGAATCCTACACCTGACTTTAGATGATGTTTCCAAGATCAAACCACACAAGAAACCATGCATCCCATGTGCAATTCTGAAAGAGAATCACCTTAACAAGCCCGACGTCTTTTAGGCATTAGCATGGATAAGACCGATGCTCTCTTAGTGCATCTTGGAAGAAGACAAGATAGTGGAAATGTTCATCGCTAAGAAGAATACACCAAGAGGTTTGAAACGGATTTCATCTATTCATACCAGATTACTAGAAGGATGAACAATCGAACCTCCACTAGTCATCTTCATGTAAGGAACTCATCTTCACATACCGACACATCCACATGTTTTAAACTCGCATGCCTCAAGGCATTCAATCAAAATGAAACCATTTCTAGAAGGAATTTTAGGAACTGTCTTATCTATATGAAAGGACATATTTACTAGATTCGACACAACACGCTCCCATCCTCGGGAGAGTCCTAGTCGTCGAAGGGAATGAAGATAAACTAGCCGAGCACAAACTTGCTAGTACACAAACACCGCCAACAATCATGTGACGCTCCTCCGCCACAATCACATCACCAAAAAAAGAATACAATCCAAAAAAAGGAAATGAGCATGTCACGACACATGATTCATTTGAAATCCATCCCGAACATTGGGATGAAACAATTCTTTAACATCGATCCACTCTACTAAAGAGATGACCCAAAGCCGCAATGAATGTCAAAACCCAAAACCACCCATCTGAACAAGGGTGTCATTAGAAAAACAAGAGTCCAACAAGGGACAACGACACCCGAAAAACACCTAACGTCAGAAAACCCATGGTACAAGCAAGGAATTAAAATGTAAAGGGTGATACCAACCACAATTTCCATTACCAAGACCTTAACATTTTACCCCTTTAATCTGTAACCATCTAAGTGTTTCAACTGTACAACAAGGTAAACAATCATTTTTCACAAAAAAATTCTTTTAAGAACATAAAAAATTCAAAGACATCCCGTATTTATCAATCAACTGGGGAAAACAACACCATTTAATTAAAAGGGTAACCTACTAGGGTCCCATTCTATCCAAATCAGGTTCTTCAAAAAGAATCCCCAAAAAATTAGTCAATTTTAGTACTTCAAAACACCCATAGTGGGACATCTCATACAACACATTCCAACTGACCAACTCGGGTCCAGTTTCACTTACACATTCACCAATTAGTTACAAATTAAAACAAAACAATTTTTACATTTAGAACCATTTCAAGACACCTAATGGACATTTCATTTAACATGGGATGTCAATTCCCAATTCATGAAGCTCCCATACAATTCATGGATTGAAAATTGAATCCCTTTTAATCAAAGCCATATTCCTTTAAAAATTTAAACATAGTAGTCTTGTAAGGTAGTTCGAATACACGGGTTACCTTTTCTCAGTGATAAGGAACACATATACCTAACAACTGAAAACTGGCTCCCGTTGTAATCACAACCAACAGATATTACTCATGCCATCAATTAAATGTATTAAACAAAGCATGTCACTAAAAGAAGATAACAATGAGGCATGTTATAACCATGAAGCACGACAAATAAGCAATACACGAATCATGGAATATTATCACTGAAACATGCTATCTAAATAGGCTTGCTATTATATACATAGCATGTAATGAAACCAAGTCACACAATTCAAACCAACAAGAAACCTAAAATTCAACTATATGGCATGGCACTATGCATGGCATGTTAATTTTGTATGTGCCTCATATGATGCATGAAATGATGTTTCCTTGCTATATAAGGGCAAGGCTAAAAATTTAAAAATTTCTTTAACCATGAGCAGATAAAAATACAACATTCACTCAGGGTGAACTCATATCAACTATAGTAGCAAACAACATGAACCAGAATTCCCATCCCTGGCCATATGGTCATTTCTTGAAGGTGGGGTGATTAGTCCCAAGCACGGCTTTTTGCCAAGCACCGACACTTTCCTAATCTCCTGTCTACCAAACCAAATCCATATGTAAATGAAAAGAAACATACATTGAAACCACTTTGTAACGTCTTGACCTAACATACCATCGATCCTGTGGCTGGACCAATGTGTCACATGGCCTCAGGAGTGTCTCCACACACTCCAGAGGCTACCGAATAGCAACGAGGGTCTCAGGAAGTCATAGTGGGGAGACAATACCCTAATATAATAGTAACACGATAGTATTATCAGATTAAATAATATTCAGTAGAGGAAGCAGTAAAAAGTTAAAAGACAGAAGTGATAGACAGAATAATATCCATTTTATAAAAGGTGGAAAACGCCAGTTACAATTCATGGATGTTCAAATGATGATACATTTATGAAAGGAGGAAACATTACAGCATGCTTTATAAAACAATACAAAAAGAAAAGATATCAAAGCCTGATGACAATCCCCTTAGCATCCCAAGCTCCCACTTGGTCCTTGGATCCCGACACCTCAGGTGCAAACAGCACATCACACATCCTATGTCCTGCAAGCTAGAAGGTCTACTCGGGTGCCCCAGTGCAATGGCGGCCCAAGTAGGGTGTGAGATATAAATATCAGTAGGTCGGCACCACCAGTGTATATCCCAATCTAGATAGTGTATAATAATTAAACAGTGATAAGGTATGGAGAAATAGGTAAGCATGAATACATAAGTAAATACACCCATCTTGGTTCCCAAGGGACACCTGACGGTTATACCAGCTTTGGCTCGTTGCTTCTAAAGTAACCCGATCATGTCACCACATATATATATATATATATATATATATTAAATGCATTTAGATTATATATGGAGTGGGGTAAGAATGCCTCCCACCCAATAATAAAGAACAATGGGCACGAGGTAGAAATGCCTCTCGTTCCTAGAGGTCAACTGGAAAGGGGTAAGAATGCCACTCTTCCAATAATTGGGATTAGTGGCCACGAGGTAAGAATGCCTATCATCTCTAGATCAACTGGCCAGGGGTAAGAATTCCTCACTTCCATCACATTTATTCTACTGGCATGGGGTATAACTGCCTCCCATCTAGACATGTAATCATCAATAGAAATCAACTGGAAAGGGGTAAAAATTCTTCCCTTCCATACACTTATATAAAACACATCAGGCATGGGGTTGACATGCGTTCCACCCAAACTAAAAATAAGCTGGCATGGGGTATGCATCCTCCCATCCATAATCATACAAAGTAGATGTCATGGGGTATGAATGATTCAAATCCATAACCATACACATTCATTATAAACCTTTTATTACAATTCATAAGGCCGTACCTCTTATGAATTTCGAGTAATCATTCCACATTCACAATCAATTATTCATTATGTGAAATCAGCATGGGCGCACTCACAATACAACATGTTTATAATATACTGCTTATGGAATTATCTCATAAGCATTCAAATAATCACACCACATACACATAAGATAACCCATTCACATTCATACTTAAGGCAACCCATCTTAAGTATCTATATCAATATATTTGCATATTCATTTTACTACATATGTCGTGCTCATTACGTTATCCCAAGGCGTGGTCGTACCACCCTAGTCCTTTCATTTCTAGGTTAACCATTTCATCTAAAAGGATGTGTTTTTATCAATCTCTAACCCTTTGATTCATTCGAGAGGTAACAAGTCATTTAGTTCATCCTAACAAGGTTACCATCTCACTCAATGTGCTTAACATGAAAAATTTCCCCAAACACACATATCACATCATTTTCATTCCCTTTGTCTCAACAAATCATCTTTACATACAAGCATAACAAGGAACCATAACAGTTAAGCAGGCAAGCATAAAAAGTCTACCAATAATTTTTATCTTGAAGGCATCACACCTCTAATTGAGGGGTTTTATTATTAAATCCATAGTTTAGTGACCAAGAAACCTCTTTTATATTATTCCTTCAATTCACACGATTTGCACAACAACATTGAATTGGAACTATACATTTAGAATAAAAATGATAACGTAGTGCTATATTAAATTCACTTTCACTTTACATAAATAAATGGGAAATTAGAGGGACCCTACCTCAAGGTGGATCCATCCGCCCACTTAGGCTCTTGGTGCTTTCTAAATAAGAGCCGCAGACAAGTCGCCTAGTCTTTGGCGACTCGAAACCACACCAATACCACTAACGCACTACAAACAATGTGCTAGGAACTAATAAACATCAAAATCCCCAAATTTGAAATGTTTGAATCAAATAACGAGGTAAAAACCTTACCCTGAAACCAACCCGACGATCTGAAACCACTCGTACCACTTTGCCTTCGACGGCGGTTGTTGGAACACACACCAAGGAGTCCCCATAGACCTTCTGTATGACCTAAAACCAAAAGAAAACTGAAATTAAAATCACCCTAAAACCTAGGGTGTTCGTCCGATTCTCACTGGGAAAAGAATAGGATGAAATAAAACATAAAAGAGAGAGGATGGGGAGAAGAGGTTCTTACCATGGAGGTTAGGAGAAGAAACCAACGGAAAACGGAGGGAGGAGATCGATCGAGAGGAGCCCGGAAGGGGGTGTCGCGCATGACTCATGGGAGAGCCCCTCCCGATGTGTCGTGCGGGTTGAGTGAGGGTGAAGGAGAGTTATTTTAGGTTTTAATATTGAAACTCTTTTAAAATATTTGAAACCCAAAAATGAGAGCCACACATGGTTTTTCCCACATGGTTTTCCAAATCGTGCACAAACCGTATGGCACCCTCTGCCTAAGAGAAACCCCTCAGATGGGCTAGGTGCACGGTTTGAAAAACTGTGTGCAGACAGTGCGCAGGACACTACCTCTTTAAATAAGGTCACACGGTTTGGGCCGCACAGTATTGGAAACCGTGTGCAAACAGTGTTCCCTCTGAACCTCTTTAAAAAAGTGGGTCTGGCGCTTCCTAAACCTCTCGGGCCACCCGAGAAACATAACTGGTCGTTGCCCACACCTAAAAACATTAAAAAGAAGTGTTACAACATTCTAAACCTTATTCTGATGCCCAGTCTTCAAAACCACCAGTTCAGTAAACAAAAAAGATCAAATTCCTTTACTTTTTAACCCGGTTCAAAACGCGGTTCAGTACATTTAGGGCCACCCACGGGATGCAATGACATTCCCAAACCTAGGAATTAGTCTGGTAAATGTAGGGTCATTGTGTGATTATATATATCCCTTGTGAAGTATGTTTAAGTGTTTAATTAAAATGAAAATGGAATATGAGAAATGTGTCTATATTCGTTAATGATGTTTTTCATGGAACCGAAATGGTTTAATTAGTTTAATTGTTGTCATGAAATGTGTATTATAAATTATGATAGAAATTCTTAAGGGAGTTAGTGAATTAGATTTGTGGAATCTGTTAATTTGGTAATGATTTGTCAAATATTAAACATGATAAAAGGGATTTGATAATGGAATAGGGATATATGTGAAATGGAGTGATAAAAGTGATTTATTAAACATGGTAAGTCATCTAAGCATGTGAATTGATAATTTTTTAAAAGGGATGTGTGATGTAAATGGAAAAAGTGTAAATGTCCTATAGAATGATTTTAATTCACTTGTTGATTGTTATGAACTGTTATTGTTATGTTAATTTTTAGAGCTTGGTAGTGATAATCTTATGTGCAGTGAATGAATAAATCATCTTGTGCACATTTATTGGTATGGTGGGGTATTGACATGATTTTTTATGACCAAAGGTAGAGTGGGAATGAGGCTCTCAACTCCACCCCAAAATGCACGGTTTAAGAAAGGGAGAAATGTTATATTCACGTAATGGTTATATACCTCATGGAAATGGGATTTGAGGTGAAGATACTGTGTTGTTTGTGATGTCTTATTCCTATTGAGATAGGGACTTTACTTATTCACGTATGAATTGTGATTTATGAGCATACCCAATCCATTAGACACATGACATAATTGAATTACTACTAGGATGTTATATACATTGAATATTGATTTAATAATGGAATAACTAAGGGGAATATTTTTTACTAATGGCTATTAGAATTGTCTTTTAATTATATGTCATGTAGTTAATAATTTTTTTTATTCAGTACCAACATGCACTATCTTTTTAGACTAGATATTTTATGAACAACATTGGTGATGGCCTATTGAGTTGTACTTACTCCATTCATTAGACACAATTTGGTACTCGAGTTGACTTAATGCATCCAGGCAAGGATATGGGAAAAGACCTGATTTTAGAGAGTTGAGTTGGGCTAGTAAATACATGGATAAGGTTCTAGACATGGAATCAACAATATTTTGTGGAATTTGTTTCTTTCATTATTTGGGGATTTTTCACTAGGAACTATAGCATGACATGACATATTTTCTATTGGATGTTGTTTGTACAATGTTTTTGGAAATGGTTATTTATGTAGGTGCGTTTGATATTCTATGTTGGTTCCCATTTTAAATTTATTTTCTATTGTTCCTTAATTAGTAAAAGAGGATATAGTTCCTCCATATGAATTTTAGGGCATCAAATATAGTTGGAATCATCTGTTGTATAGGGAGGCATGCTATAGGTTAGGTGGTGACATAGCTCGGAGTACCATTTTAGTGGATCCCAGGATTGGGAATTTATGAATTGGTACCATCAAAGGTATTTCCATTGAATAACTCTTTTTGGAGGTTAGACAGGAGGATAATAATGTGTTGGGATGTGTCAATGAGATCATTTTTGTGAGTAGCAAACCTATTAACTATGAAATCCACAGTCACCTAGGGTGTGTATTATTGTTCTTACTGTGTGTTGTTACATTTGATGTTATTTAACCATTGGGTGATGATCATATTGTGTGGGTTGAATATTTTATAATATTTATATTGTGGCTTTAATGGAATGGGGTTGTGTATTCATGTTTCATTATAGGAACCATGTAATATTGGAGACATGGATCACGATAGGCACATTTTGAATTGGTCTTTGTGACCTAAAGGGTAGGATGCATTGATGTTTTACGAAGCAATGAAAATGGGGTCTATTAAGAAGATATAAATAACTAAAAATGTGAATAAAAAAGTAAAATAATAATTTAATAAATGTGATTGTGAAGGGGTGTTATGTAAATTAAAATTACGTCATGGGGAGTTGTGATATGGAAATTGGATTGAAATTGTGTTGAAGATAAGGCTTGTAACCATGTGAGTTAATTACCTCATGTTAGACATGAACATGGTGGGGATAGTCAAGGAAAGTGTTCCTAGATTTATTGGACCCATTTGTGTAGTTTATGGGAACTTTTTTGTTAATGGATAGTGATGAATCTTCTATTATACTTTTTGAATGATTTAATGTTTGTGTTCGAAATCTCATATTTGGAATTTTAGTGAAATAACATCACAAAGATGGGTTTCTATCATGAGATAAGAGGATATTTCTATAAATTCTCCTCTAGTAGTGGATCACAATAATATGGTGATGCATGAAAATATAAATTTCATTTATGTGGGAAAATTTAACGATTAATGAAAATAGTTGAATGAGACCCAGAGTGGGTTACAACGACTATGTTTGAGCCAACCATGGAGTTTAAGAGGAATTAGAATTGAACATTTACCAAAGTGGGTGGTAAAGTGGTACAAGAGTTTTGGATATAATCTCTCTATAATATTCTTGACTATCTGGAGACTTCTCTCGAGAAGTGAGTCAATTAGTGTCCTATATGATGAGAGGTTATTAAAATCATTAGGGGACATCATGGTTCAAATGATATAGGATGATGGAGTGATGTAGAATGAATTCGTGGAGGAATGCCTCAAAAAAAACCATAAACCTTGAAAAAGTGACAGATATGGTTTTTTCGAGTATGAAGGTGTAATGTCAGTGAGGATTTATGTTAGTTGTTTCACTGATTTTTAAGGATTCGTAACAATGTCGGTAGGAGAAAATACAGATGTGATGAAAAATTTATTGAATGGGATGTGAAACATGATCAGATCCTAGGTGAAACTCTTCCTTTAGAAATTTTTTTTCGAGGTAGTGGATCTGGACGTTATCTTAGAGGGGATACACAATAGACCTTTGGCTAGTGAACTTATGGCATTGGCTAGTCTAGAAAGTGGTGCAGATTCTGAGAGTAGGAATCCCCATTTTTAAAATCTCCTTTAGTGTGGAAGTATAAAAACAAGATTGATGATGGGGATGAACTATAAGTGTGGAGACCACATGTTTGGTTATCAGTGAGATAGGTTGTGGAAACATGTGAAGATAGTGTCCCCGCCCACTATTTGGGAGTCTAGCATGATGTAGACTATGCCATGTGTAAGTGTTTTGTAAGAACCTATGATAGTCACGAAATGATTGAGGTTATAGGATGATTTTGAGTGCATGTAGGGGGTCTATTACCCTATATTAGATAGGTGGTTGGAAATCCATGTGTCATATTAGTAGGGGTGATGTAAAAGGGTGCCTAGGAAGGGATCTTCTATACCAATAGGGTAATGTAGTGTGTGGTACTCAGCTGATATACAAGGGAAGAGGGAATGTTAGTCTTTTGGGACACATTCTATGCTTGGTAGTGGTGAGGCTGGACCATCTATAGTCCAACATATGATTCATAATGATTCTACAATATATAGTGCTTTATTTTATACATGTTCCCCAAACACTTCAATCTTTGCACAGTTTGTAGTCATATTGGCCCTACTGGTAGAACATATTTGTTGATTTTTTCAATTGATACTTGGTCAGGGGTGCGATCTGACTATATAGAAAAATATAAAGGTTGTGTATTAGAGGTTAGTGGGCACTGTTTTCTATGGTAGATTTCATCCAATATTGGGTAAGGATTATAAGGTGATGTAACAGGTCCATATCAATTTTTATTGTCACTGGGTAAAATTCATGTTTCTTGAGGGAAACACGCATAACCATCATGGTGAATGGGTTGTTTTAGAAGGACGTGCAAGCCTTGTTTGTTAAATGTTGGGAGAACTCACAACACATGTGGAAATTATTGTTCTAGATGATGAAGTAATAGAGAATCCAGTCTTTTGTCCCATTATTGATCAATTTCAAGGTGTGTTTCTTGAGTAATTCATGAGGCTACCACCCATGAGATATTTTGGGTTTATGATTGAATTATTATCATGGATGATCCATCTTCCATTCCACCATGTCAAATGGAATCAGATGAACTCCCTGAAATAATGTTTAGATAGAATATTGTGTGATCAAAGTTTTTATTAATCATAGTACATCACCTTGGGGGTCTATCATACTATTTCATAAGTAGATTAATATATCATTGAGTCTATGTGTTGATTATAAGAAGTTGAATAAGATTTAATATAAGAACTAATAATTTTCTCCTAGAAATTGTGACATGTATGACCAGTTTAGTGGTGCCTTGATGTTCTCTATGATATATTTGATATCAATATACCATCAGTTGACGATGAGACCCTCTGATATACCACAAAAAGCCTTTCAGAAAAGGTATCAGTTGCATTATTTTTTGGTGATTCCATTTAGATTGGCCAATGTAGCATAAATGTTAGTGAATTTAATGAACGAAATACTTCACCCATATATGAATCAGTTCATGGTATTGTTTGTTGATGAAAAATTTGTGTACTCAATAACTATTGACTATCATTCCAAATATCATGAAATCATCCTTAGTACACTATGAGAGAATAAGTTTCACACCAAGCTATCAATTTTTTTTCCTATATTGATAATGTGATATTGTTTTGTTACATAATTTCCTCATCATCTTTGTCTATGGTTACCATGAATTTTCATGATATGGTGTCTTAATAGTATACCAATAATGTTTCTAATGTTCATAGTTTTTTGGGAATGTCTGGTTATTTCTAGAGGTTCCTTAGGGATTTTCTCATTTTGAAGCACAAATCTCCGTATTAACCATGATTGGAGTTTTGTTTTAGTGGATAAATGATATCGAGAATTATTTTGAAGTGTTTTAAATTTTTTCTACTACTGAACTAATCGTGATATTATTGGAATTAGGTAAGAGGTATTCTATATTATATGATGTGTCCAGTTTTGGACATGGGGTATTATTGATGAAAGATGACCAGTTTGTAGGTTATGGATCAAGGAATTCAAGGAGTAACAAAACAAATTACCCTACCCATGACCTTAATATAGCAACCATGGTTTTTACCTTAATATGATAGAGGCGTTACATGTTATGAGTTCAATTTATCATGTCTCCTAGAAATAAAAATATTCATTACATTTTCTCTCAGTGTGATATAAATCATTGAAAAACAGTATGGATGGAGTAGAAAAAATCCTTAAATTTTGTGTTCATTTACAGACCAAGTTAATAGTATAGTGTTTCTGATTCTTTGAGAATGATGGATAAAAATACTGCGGTTTTTAAATCCAAAATTGAGTGGAGAATAATGGTATTGTTTACATACATTCTCCTACATGTGTAGGATGGGCATGTGAAAATAAACATTATTTCTATAGCGGATGAGTCCCTACTTTTTAGATGAGTAAGAGAGATTAATCTAGAGATTTTGATTATTTTTCTATGATGGAGCATCTTAAAGGAGGTTAGTCCCCATCTAGTTGGATAATTTTTCATGATGAAATTGGTTATGTTTTTGTTCATGTAGTGGTGTGGATAGGTGTGTGGGGGAGTTTCTGTGTGAGTTTAAAGAAAGGATGTGGGAAGTGCATCCCAGATTAACTAATATGTATCATGATATTAATATGATGTATTGGTGTCCATAAATGAAGATTTAGGTTGTGTGTATTGTATCCTGATGCCCTACCTATCTACAGGTTAATGATGATCACCAAATCCAAAGTGGTTTATTACAATCACTACCCATATTGATTGGAAATGTGATGATGTAATGATGGAATTTTTAATGGTTCTTTCAATGATTCCTTGGAATAATGAATGAATCTAGGTGGTTGTGGATTGGATCAATAAAGTGGCTAATTTTTGTTCGATCCAGGTGACATACACAATGGATCAGTTGGGTGAATTATATGTTAGAGAAATACTGTCTGTACATGGTGCCATGATAAATATAGTTTCATATCGGGACCAGTATTTCACATCACCCTTCTGAAATGTTTTACAGAAGGCCATTAGTAGTCATGTTTTTTTGATTATAGCTTATCATCCACAGATGGAAGGGAAATCAGAGTGTTTGATTCTAGTATTAAATGACACGTTGAAAGATTGTGTGTTTAATTTTGGATGTTCTTGGAAAGAATACATTTTTCTTGTTGTGTTTTCCATCAAAAATATTTTTCAGGTTACAATTAAAATGGGTCCCTTTGATGCACTATATGGGACACTATTTATATATATATTGTGTTGTTGTGAATCTAAGGATTCTTAGTTCCGAGGTCCATGTCTCATATGGTAGACATAAAAAAATGTTTAATTGATTAAATAACACATGATAACGGATCAGAGTAGGAAAAAAAAATATGAAAATAAGAACCATAGACCAATTGAGTTTTTTGGTTCAATATAGTGTGTTTCGTCGAGTGTCTCCATGGCTGGGCCACTATCAAATTTGGTAATATAGAATGTTGGCATGCATGTAAGTGGGACAATTCTAGATCATGGAGAGGACCAGGCCAATATATTACCATATCACTCTTCCAAAAATGTATGTTGGAATGCATAATTTTTTTGATGTTTCACAACTCCATTAGTATCATCTTGATTCATATAATATGATTGATTCTGAATATGTTGAAAATGAGGATGATTAGTCACTTGAGGAGAATCCATATTGTCTTTTTGACTATATTAAGAACGTCTTTTGGGGAAAGACTATACCCTTAGTCTGAGTTTTCATTTCAACATGGGAATGTTTAGGAAAAAAAATTTGAGAGATAATCAGATATATGTAACTAGTGGCCTGATCTATTTTCATAGTAAACATAGAAATTCTTAGGAAGAGTATCTCAAGAGAGAACCACTATATGTTGGGGTGGTTTTAAGATCCCTAAATTAATTTTGGATTGAGTTTGTTTAAATTTATGGTTTTGGGATAATGATATGTTTTCACTAATGTGTGAGGGGCATTAGGGGTGTTCTTGTGGTTCAAGAAAAAAATGGAAGGAATAAAGGGCCATCCTATGCAAGTCACATAGTTTTCAAACAATTAGATAAATTGTACATCCTCTTTAAGAATAAAATTAAACCATAGAATGTGTAAAAACACATGGTTGGTGCATCATATTTAATATTGCATGACGTACAATGGAAACCATGTTACACAACATCAATTGGATAATGGATTTCACAATGTTTATACATGTTTGGGAAACCCATGCTGGTAATCCAAGTGTCTTATTAAGGTTAGGAAAATTCCAAAAATTTACACCTTGGATTTTTATGTTCATACTCAGGATAATCAACCATTTCATCACCTGAAACCATTGGTATGAACCCTAGTGACACAATATTAGAAGATGTATTTCTAGTTCCATCCTAATCTATTTGGAGCACTATTTGGTACAGATCAAATACCCACATATGTCTAATCCATCCATTGATTCTCACCAGCCTTTAGGGTATGCATTTTTATCTTCTCACCATTTTAATTTCTAAAACACCATTTTTACAATGATATATAGGTTGAAGTTTCAAAGGTTTATTTATCTAGGATCTAATTCTATAATTGATAGTGAGTTCATCAAGGGATTCAAGATAGGTGGTCTACATGTTATATCTCAAATTTTCATTATAGACTTGTGCATGTTGGGTCTTTTTATTGGGTATCTATGGGTTTTCTCTTTATCCGTTTAGAGAGGGTTGGGAAAACGGATGTCAAGATGATTAATATAAACCCTAATGGTCTCTATTGGATGAATTAAGGATGATTTTACCTTTTTAAATCCACCTATGATGTCCGGAAACATTACAAGACCGCGAAATTTGTTATGTAAGTTCATGTACATTGTGTGATAATGTAGAGCCGTTTAGAGTATGTTGGTGTGTTTAATGGAACTGAAATTTGAATATGGGGAATGATTCTTGATTTTATAATGACTAGAAGTGTTTATTTGGAATGGAACAGAAATGGGTTAATTATGTTAATTAAGGCCACGAGCTATGGATTATAAACTATGATTAAAATGCCCAATGGTGTTAGTGTATAAGAAGTGGTGAATATGTTAAATTGATAATGGAATGAGAAATGGGGAATATGAAATATAGGATTCATAAGGTAATTTAGGGATATGTGAAATGGGTTCATATAAGGGAATTATTGAATATTATTATAAATATAATATTGGAAATTGTGAATTGGACTAGATGGGATAAGTGAAGTAAATAGAAAACATGGTAATGAGTTATTGAAAAAATGTTTACTCACATTTTTATTTGTATGGATTATTATTGTTATATTTTTTTTATTATGGTTGGTTGTGACATGGTTGTGTGTGGTGAATGAATAAATAATATCATTTAATGGAATGGTATAGTGGGGTAATGGAATGAGGTTCTACACCGATGGGCTGAGTTAGACGGTGGATATAAACTACACCACATAATTCTTAGGTAATGGAAGGGGACATAGTTCTATTCCACTAACAGTTTCCTATACAGAGACTTTGAGGTGGGGTATTATGTCGGTTGTGATGTGTTATCCCATGTGATATGGGGAGATGACTTATTACCACATGCAATATGATTGATGAACATGCACAATCTATTAAACACATGACATAATTGAATTAATCAATAAGTTGTAATAAACAAAAAATCTGGATTAAATGATTGATAAATTAGTGGAATCATTGTTAATTATGGATACATGAACTATCTTTTTATTACTTATCATCTAATTTATTATTGTATATTATTCATTACATGTATGCACTATCTATTTAGACTGGATATTTTGTAGACCTAGTTGTTGGTGTCCTACTATGTTGTACTCCAAACCTTCTCGGGCCACTATTGGGTACCTAATAAGTCATCATGGTTGTAGGGTAGGATAAGGGCAAGGGCCTTGTTCTAGGGATTTGAGTCTCAAATGGACATACATGAATGAGGTTCCAGACTTAGAGTCAGTACCGTTTTGGGGATTTTACTATTGTCTTTTTTTGGGGTATTTCAGTTAGTATTGTAGCATGGTATGACATATTTACAAATTGTTATTGTTTATACCTAGTTTTGTGAAATGGTTATTTATGTAGGTTCATTGCATATTCTATGTTTTTTCTGCTATACTATTTATTTTCTTCTTTGTAATACTCTGCTTAATAGGGTATAGAATCCCCATGTGACTCTTAAACCATTGATTCTAGTCGACACCATATTGCGCATGTGGGGGAATGCTTGAGGTAATTTGGAGACGTGACTAAGGGAACCAGTCTATATGGATACAATCTAAAATCTTCCCGATAATCAAGCTCGATAAAAAGGAACTTTCAAAAATCTTACCCATTTTATGTTCACCCCATAATAATTTTTATGACACCAATATTGTTATAAAAAAATTATTATGAAAAACTATTTTAGGTCATTTATGGTATTATGAAAATATTTTCCAAAATTACTAATTTTTTCATAGTATAATGGGTTTTATATCATGAATTTATTGATTATTTTATTATATTATTTTAATCTATTTCAACACACTATGTTGAATATTTTTCTTAATTGGGAATAATATTTTATGATATCATTTAACAAACATTATTATATAGTTTATTATTATTTTTACTCCGGATGAACAATCATAATAACATTCTCAATCATACTCTGGATGGTTTAGGATTAAGATTACTATTTTTGGAATATTATTTACATTTCATATGCTATATTCAATATGAATGTGAATTTTGATTAGTTTTTAACCATTTTATATGAGTGATGAATTATACTTATTAAGTGATGGATGGGGTCCATAATACCCATCTGATGCCACATTAAGTTTCATGAGACAAACTATGCCATTTTTTATCAATTATATATAATGTCATAGAAGAATCTGTGAAATAATTTTTATGATATTGGACATTACACATTCCCTCAATGTGAAATTAGTATTCCATATTCAATGTGAAAATTTTATTAGTAATATATCGATTCTTTTGAATTATTATGTCATTATTTAATCAGATTTTTTTATTCCCAATTATGATCATGATTATGTTTTAATAGAATGTGCATTTAGCTATTCACTATGCCTTTTTTATGATTGCGTCCACTCTAATTCTTACCCTTACTATGAATCTATGTTCAACCCATTATTATGTTTTAATATTCAATAAGATGCGAAAGTGTATATAATGAATGACATATATTTATAATATAGGAGTTTATAGGTTATTAAAATTGAATTTCTATGTTTCATTTCCTTTAAATTTGAAATATATTGTCGATATATGTAATTTGGATTCCAAATATACTAAATAGAATAGTTCATTGCGATTTGAGTCTTGTATCTATTCTAATGTATTAATATAGGCACTAAATCTAGAATGTATGGATAGTGGCCTTTATAATTGTTTTTTGAGACATTTTTATTAGAATCTTTAAAAACTAGATTTAGAAAACCTAGATTTAGGAATGTAACCCAATGATTTACATTGAAGATAAGGATAGAAGAGAATGATATAGTTTAAGTAGGGTATATATTATGTGGTTCTTCCTAATAATGCATACATATTTGGATACAAAAAGTCAATGCGATTCTAGAATATATATACCTAGGGGTAATAACTCTGACAAGGTGTCTCGATACAGAATCAGGTTATACTGCTAAATGATAATAGGAATTACCGCAGACCTAGATTCACACTCCCATGGGATGTGATCCGGATAATTCAAAATTTATTTAAAAACCATTATGCATGTTTTAATAGTAAATATTTCCCCAATGAATCCATGTTCATGATTATGATATTAACTATAAAAAAATTAGAATATATTTTAAGTGTCTTTATAAAGAAAAATTATGCATTATGATTCATAACATAATTTAATGTATTCCATTTCTTAAAAATTGTGCCTAGTAGAAGGAATGGAATTAATATCAACACATGAAATCCATGTACAAATTCCCATTATATGTATAGTAAAGATGTTTCAATGGGAGATGTAATTGATGTTGAACAACTTATATCAATAATAGGACAACCAACTCTTTTTATGAACAATAACCTTACTCATATAGAAAATCCCTATCCACAATATGGAGGAACAATGTTAGATTGCTTCATGAGACAAAAACCTCTATTATTTAGAGGGACTATAAATCCATTTTTTGAGAAATGTCTAAGTTCCATAGATATGATATTTCATTATTTTAGAAGCAATTAATGGGATAAAGTTGTCATGGAAATTTATAATCTATATGGAAATTATTATCAATGGTGTTCATTGACTCAAAACATGGAAGCAATAACTTAATGCTGAATGTGAGGGTTTTAAGAAAATTTTCTTATTAAAATATTTCCCATGAAAATAGTGAGTAGATGCGATGAGACAATTATTAAATCTAAGGAAAAGGGATGATAAAAATATTTTTTTGTATGAATCAGTCATTAAAACTCTATCATGGAATGTTATTTATTACAAACACATCCCAGAGAAAAATATTGTTCGTTTCATTGAGGTTTTAGAACCATTCATCTGAGGGGCCATTGACTCCAAAATTATATCATCATATGAAGACATAGAGTAATGTGAAATCAAGACAAAAATTTATTTTCCATGTCTTATGGCTTTAAAGGAAATAATGATTAAATATGGTTAATTAACACTCACAAAATGTAAATAAGAAAAAGGGTAATTATGGAATATTTGAATTTGCATCTTGTGAGAATTTTTAGAAGAAAAAACACAGTGCATTCTTGATCAGAATGGTAGTATGTTAAAATTTTGGATAAAAATCCCACCAATGCAATGATTGAAAATGAAGTAAATAGTAAAAAAATTTAAATTCTGTAATTGTTATGTTATTGGAAATTGGGAAATTGTTTTTACAAAGCATCAAGGAAGCATTCCCTAAATATTTACATGGGAGAAATGACAATATTATGTGACCACAACTACAAAGGATGATGTTCCTAATGATGTTGTTCCAGGTACATTAATTATTTCCCAAAACTTATCAATTGAATTATATTATTCTAGATCATCTCATTGTTTTATATCATTCTAGATTTCTATGAAAATTAGGTGTTTCCCTTTTTATTTATTAAATGTGTTATCATTCAAAACTTGTAAGGTATGTCTCATTGCAAGAAATATATGTCAGTCATCCACCTTTATTACACATAAACTGATTTATGTGATGACATTGTAATCAAAATATGATTGAGTTTGACATAATCTTTGGTATGGACTATAATTTATAATATGATGTGAAAATTGATTTTATGAAGAATGAAATTATAATGGGTGAAGAATATGTAGAATTCATTACATTTAGATAAGAAACCACATCATTTGAGTTATATTTGGATCCTTCCCCAGTAGCCCTTCTAAATGAAATTCTTGGGGTTGAAGAGAAAATATAATATATTGATGTATAATGAAATAATCAAATTGAACATGTACCTATTT
Organism: Viscum album; assembly: GCA_963277665.1. NCBI lineage: Eukaryota > Viridiplantae > Streptophyta > Magnoliopsida > Santalales > Viscaceae > Viscum > Viscum album. Next base: position 1,314,430,335 of record OY728119.1, on the reverse strand, counting down.
TCCATGAATATAGTGATGTATTTATAGATTAGTTTCATAGACATCCTCTAAAGTGGAAAGTTGAGTTATAAATTGATTTAATTCATACTGGATGACTTATATCTAGGTCTCTCTATTAAATAACCACAATGGAATTAGTGGATCTAGAAAAAACAACTTAATGAATTGAATGATAAAGGATTTATTCATCCCAAGTTTTCTCTCTGGAGATTCCCTATTCATTTTTCCAAGAATAATGACAGATCCATGAATGATTTAAATTGACTCTAGAGAAATAAATTATATTAAAATAAAAATCATGTATCTCATTATTCACATTGGTGATTTATTTTCTGAAATTTATGGAATCTATATGTTTAAATGATTGACCATTTATCTGGATATTTTCATTTCCATGTGCAGAAGAAAGACATTCCAAAGATAGTATTTTGAAATATATATGGACATTATGAGTATTATAATAATAATATTTGGATTGAATAATCAACCATCTATTTTAATTGATCCAGTTTTAATATTATTCAAGGAATATCATGATGAATTTGTTTTAGTATTAATTTATGATATCTTGATATATTCTAAATGCATTGGGGACTGTGAGAACAACTTGTGGGTTTTTTTGAGGATCTTAAAAGAAAAGTGTGTTATGAGATGTTCAAAAAGTATAAATTTTGTATTTAACATTTTATTTTCTTGCCTATATATTCTCTATGGATGGAATCTCAGTTGATCCTGCAAATGAAATGGATTTCTAGTAATGGCCTACACCAATTAACATAACAAAGGTATGTAGTTTCATTGGTTTACTATGTTACAATTGGTATTTTGTTTAGAAAATTTTGTGAATAGATAAATCATTAACCATGCATAATTGTAAAGGGGATTTGTTTGAATGGAAAAACGAATGTGAATAATATTGTGATATATTGAATAAGAATTTATTGAATTCTCAAAACTTTACTCAACCATCCAGGAATTTTGGAGTTGTGATTTATTGTCAATTTAAAAACATTTGATTTTGTTGATACCTTATACAATATGATATAGTTATTATCAACAAATTATGGATATATAAACGTCATGAATCATACTCTCTAACGCATGATCTTGAATTAGAATCTATAATCAGTTCAATATCTATATAGAACCACTATTTATATGGTGAGATATGTTAAATATATACTGATCACATGATCTAGAAATATATCTTCTCATAGAAGGAACTCAATACGGGGGAAAGGAAATGGCTTGATCTACTCAAGGATTATGATTATTCAATACACTACCGTATAGGGATGGTGAATATTGTAGAAGATTAGTTTATCTTAACATATCATGGTGTTATAAAAAATTAGAATTGATAAGTATCCTAGGTATATGGATATAGCTAGGATGAAAATGGGAATTAGCAGGGAATGTCAAAAAAATACTTTCTAATATTTTCCCAAACATATTTATATTTAAAATAATTGATGTTTTTATTATAATGTTTATAATATTTAAAGAATATTAATGTTGTGAGTGATGGGATGTATGTAGAAGTTTCGTATGAGGGTGATATTTTAAAATTTCGTAATAGGATTGTGTATCATTTAAATCTAACCTAAATGGGAATTATTGGATGATCCCCATAGCCAAAATTTCTCATTATACCCAAGTATCAAAATGAATTATATATATTTCAAGGAAGATTTCTGGTTGGATAATATGATGTGTGAAATTTTTTATTATTTTCATGATAATGGGTCACTCAAAAAGAAAATGATGAATGAAAACATCTTATCAGATCACACAACATATAACTATTTCTACATGAAAATGGGATGACATCTCCCTGTACATTGTATCCAGAATACAAAAATATCCAAAAAAGAAGGATGTAATATTGAAATTTTTTATTATCTTACCAAATCATAACATTTTTTCTATATTAGGATGGATTTAACACAAGAGATCCTTGAAATATATTTTTTAATTATTTTTTAATACATAAAGGTCACCTATTTCAATTTCATCAGATCATGATACATGATTTACATTGAAATTATGGAAGTGTTTAGAAAGATATGGATACCGAGAGTCATTTGAGTACTACTTATCATGCTCAAACTAATAGTAGTTACAATGGAATATCCATAGTGTTGAATACACGTTGTGATAATGATAACATGACATTAAAGGCATTATGAATTAGTACATAACTTTGGTTGAGTGTTTATAAAATATAATTTTTCATTCTAGTACTCAAATGTATCAATTATATATCATTGTGTGCAAATATATTTTGTACACAAACTGGTAAGGATGATGTTGGTTAAATGAATATTTTAATCCCAAAACATGTTGAGTAAATGACAGTAAATATAAATACTATTCCAACCCATATCGAAGAAACTCAATGTTGCTGATATGCTGATAATTAATGGAATGTCTTTGAATTTCATGTTTTATATCTTGTTTTCTTGATTTTATCTTCTTTGAATGGTGATACAATATTTAAGAAGAAAGGAAAATAGATCCCTCAGTACATTGGAGCTTTCGAAATCCAAGAGAAAGTTTGATCTATAGATTATCATTTTTCAATGCCACCTATCCTTTCTATAATTACACAATGTGTTCCACATACATTTGTTAGTGAAGTACATGCCAGATCCTAATCATGTACTCACTTATTATGGAATGGAAATGTAACCTGATTTTTATTATTATAAAAATACTTTCATGATTATAGATATAAGGACCCATCCTTATTAAAATACATATTTATGAATTAAATGGATAAATAGAATTAAAGATCATTTCAGGTTTAGAGTTATAGAGAATTAGGCCATAACTATTACATTTCCTTTCAAAAAAAAAGACAAAGTAGACACTTCTACTAAGTTTCTATTTTTTCACAAAAAAAGAACTCTTGAAAAAAAGAGTCATGTCCAGTTCTTTGTTGAAAACATCATGAGTTTTCCATGATCCCATCCTTTACCCAATTCCACATTATTGCTTCTGGAAAAAATTTCAAAAACTTGTGATGAGCATAAAAATATCAGTAAGGGATACACAAAGAAAGAAAATGTTAGTTTTTCAAAACAACTATTAAACCATGAAAACCTTAACATATTTAATACATTTAACCATTATGAATTAGTAAATACTCTTCCAAAAATAAAAGACCACTACTTACCATTTTTTAACAAACATATTACCATAAAACCCATATAAATAACAAATAACAAATAAAGTTAACTTGGGACATAAACATTTTTAATTGGAATAACCATACGGTCGGCTTCCACACATATCACTAAATGGAAATGCCATACATGAGACTTTCATACCCAATGAATTGGAGGATATAATGTAATCACCCATCCTATTTTATCACGACAACACCCGTAATTTGGTTTATCACATAACCACCCATCAACTATTCAAGTACCATTATAAAATCATAACACATAAAACAAATATAAAGGAAAGAAAAACTTTCCATATTTCAATAAAAATATATCACTTAAATATATTTACATAAATAATCCATTATAAAAACTATTTTAAATAACAAAATACATAAAATATTATATGTTATTTATTTTCCTAAAAAACATTATGGCTTATTAAGGAAGCCAAAGAACAAATATTACTCACGGCGGCCAAAAGAATGTTGTCACCACTTATGTTAAAAGAAACTATCATTTTTTTCATTTAGTAAACCTCTTATTACAAAAATATTCCCGTTGAAAATTCATTGGTTTTTATAAAGAGTATAAAAGAAAGTCATGTATTAAAACAAAATATGCCTTAATTAAATGAGATTGAGACGAAGTCCCTTACCTCATGCCTGACTTGACTTGATCATTATTTAATCTATTGAATAATAAACTAAAGATAATTTATACTTCCTTAAGAATCTTTTTCAAGTTTTTTATTCATTTAATATCACTTATTACCTTGTTATAAACATTATGTAATCATTTAAGTTAATAATGGTTGTTTTTTCGATATTTGGTACATGAGTAAAAAATGAACACCTAATATTTACAAGTTGTCCATGTGGTCAATAGTCCATTATATCAAGAATGATTTTCATTATTTAGATATCATATATATCATATATATCCAGGATATATATATATTTATAATATTACATATCATTTCGAGGTAAGAAATGAAATGCAACGTTAATGGAGACAGTAAGCTGTACGTACGCATGAATGCTACTTTAATTAATATTTATTATTTTTATGGAATTAAAACATAATGATACATAGGTATATTATGATTATAGTATTATATCCTATAATATAGTTAACTCTATCATTTATACATGCCACATATGGAATGAAATTAACATGTTTACACATAATGGAAACCATAAAGGTAAGATATAAATGAATAATATAGAAGTAAAATTTAAAATTAAACATAATATATTCCATATGAAAATATTGTTCCATCTTAATGTATACCATGGTAGGCTATAGGAGATAATCAAAAAATTATCATTTCATGAGGCGTTAGTTTTCCATTCATAGAAACAGTATGTTCATCACCCATTAGATGGAGGTGTGTGTGTAAGTGTAGTTCTAATAATTCTCATAACAACATCCTAGTTTAATTAAGATACTTTTGTGTTAATAAAATAATGGAATAAAATGTTTTTAGTGGTTGGATAAGTAACATAAATGAAAAGAAGTTAAGATAAACCATTACCTTTAAATTGAGTAACGTCATATAGTTTGAACCAAATGAATATGTTGAAGAGATTTATATATAAGGTAAGGCTTAAAGGAGTATGGGCGGTATGTAGGGAGATTAATTTGTTAGAGGTTTTATGAGAAAATTGGATTTAGAGGTGTGAGTAATTGGTTAAAAGTGGAGTCATATTATAAGGTGGAGGAGGGGCTCTTTAGAAAAATTTGCAAATATTATTTTATTATAAACCTATATTTAGATTCTAATGATCCAAAGCTCATTAAATATAAATATAAGATGACTTATGGTCGAAATAAAATCATCCAATAATAATTGGATAGGTTTTGGATTTTTTTTATTATTTATAATCTTATTTAATTAAATGATTTATTAATAATGTAAATACTACATCATTATTGTTTTATAAATAATTTAATTTAATCAATGTCTAAAAATTGTAAAACAAACTACCATGATTTAATAAATCATGTTTTATTTAAAATGAATATTTATAGTCACAATGATTAATTATATAACACCATATATAAATTAATTTACTAAAAGAATTTTTTTATGTCATTTTTTCCTTTACTTTAATTTTAATTAATCTAAAGTGTCATTATCATTAATAAGTGACTTGATGGGATCCCAAAATCGACTCAATGATGCCCATGGTCAGAAATTACTAATAGATATGGTTAGAAAAGTGTTAAGGTAATTTTGAGTTATTATAATATTCTTTTTACCTTGAATTACCCTTTTTACCTTTAACTGCTGTAAATAAATGTCAAAAGTTATTAGTCACCAAAATTTATTTTAATCATATTGAACCAAATTTTACTTACTAATAACAACCATGTATGTATTTTTTTATTAAATTCATATAAGTGGTAAAATTTCAATTAAATGAAAAAAATTTGTTTTTATAACTACTACTAAGTGGTTTCGCTATTCGTAAAAAATGATATTTTTCAGAAAAATATCAAAAATTCAGCCTATGATATAATTGATATTTTGAATTCAAAAATGATATCTATTTTAATAAATTATAAACACTGAATTTTCATCAATTTATTTAAAATTTATTCTCATTGTTAAAACAAATAGCGTGTTTTTAAGATACAATATCATTCAAAAGATAGACACTTGTTTATGTCCAAATTCAATGAGAAATTATTTTCAATGACCAACATTGGATTAAATGGTAAAAATATATTTTAAATACACTTTAAAACTAATTAAAAATATAATCTAACCATATAAATAAATTAGATTAAAATACAATTTTTAAATAAAATACAATATCTTTCATTATTCATTAAAAAATGTACATTATCAAAAAAATTCCAAAAATTAACAGAAAGTAAATTTTGATTTCCCCATTCTAAATATGGATTTTATTTGGTCAAATAAAATGTATTAATTTGAAAAAATATATATTTAAATAGGTTATACCATCAAAAGCTGTTAAATCGACTTTTTACTTAATATTAGAATATTTATGGTTATAATTAGATTCATTCATATTTTAAGCCCCTAAATATTTTTGGATAAATGTAAAAAAATTTAACAAACATGTATAATAATATTATAGTTATATTTTTTATTCCCGCAAATACAATGGCTAGGAGTTAACTACCATTGAAAATAATAATACTATATTATTAGTGTGCGACGTAAGATTCCAATGAAACCCATTATGCATATCAGGTAAACCATTGAACATAGCATCCTAATTAAATAAAAATTCAGATTTAATTTTCAAAATAAAAATAAAAAATAGAATTTATTATTTCTTTATTTACCTAGGATGATACAATAGACACTATAGAATAAGTGTTGAGGAATTAGAAGATATTTTTGGTAATGGTATATTGGAAAAATAAAAAAATTGATGAGTTGGAGTGGGGGCTAGAGGAATATATGATGAATACTACCAAAACCATTTTTTGTTTTTATATTGTTGAAATTTATAGGGGGAAATTTATTTTGGAGGGGAGAATGTAATGACCAAAAATTTAATCAATGAATTTCCCTTACTATACTTATTTCATATAGTATATATCATATTAAATCACATAGAGGACAAATAAAAACATTATAAGTGAAAAATAAATGAAAAAATAGTTATTTCTAGAAGATAAAGATCATATAATACAAGAATAGTAACTATATATTTGTAATACTATTTTGTTCTGTAGTAATAATAATACATTGAAAATAATAGAAAATTAACCAATTGATCTTTAAATAATATTATGCCATCCAATAAAAAAACTTTTATATAATTATATCATATTATATGTAAATAAATTATTTGTAAAATATATATCAAGGGATGGTATTTTTATAAAGCATAAATATTTAATTATGATTTTATAAATAATATAACAAATTAGAATAATTTTTTTTTGATAATATACATTTTTAAATAAATATTTAATTATATTTTAATTATAATATAATATTACATGATCATAGTTAATATTTAGAAGAGTCATATAATGAGTTATTATTTTAAAATTAGTATTTTTCAAATTAATTATCAATGATTATATTCTCACAGTATGAAACTTATTTTCATTAAATGGATTCCACTTATTAATTCTACATCTCAAAGAATTGTTAGGATGAGTTTTTTTGGGATTTATAAAAAGGACATAAAATTTTGGTGAATATAAAAATATAATAATTTTAGATAAATGCTAAATATATGAATTATTGAGTCATGGGTGATGTATGGCTGATGTAAGACCATAATATCAAAATCTAAATAATTATTTAAATATATATTTGATAATTGTGAATATATTTATATTCTTAATACAAAATAAAAATTTAATGAATTAAATAATTTGAAATCACCTATGCCCTCTCCTAAAAAATCCACCCCTCACAACCTCCTCTCCTCATAAAATACAAGATTTTATCCATACCTAATTTCATACCAATTCGATTCTCAAGCCCCTACCCCACGCCTAGTATCCTTTGGTCTCATCATAATTTCAAACCCCTTTTTGTATGTTGGATCTAAAAGAGGATAAAATCAAGAGGTAAAAACCTATTTCTTTTCATATTAATTTCAATTAATGTTAATTTATTTTTTTATATTATCCTAACCACGTCATCCAAAAGTGACATGATATCTCCAGTATAATTTATATACATTAATCTTATTGTAATTGGGTAATAAAATATCATAAACTCTATTCACTGGATTTTTTCTAATAATGAGAACAATCCTCTGATTTTGTTGATTTATATCATTCGAGGATGAAGAGTCATTCATTTTCATGAATTCATACAAGGATGGACATAAAACCATTTTTATGATTAAATAAGATAATAATACATGTATTAAAAAAATACATACTATTCATAAACTTATATATATATATATTATGTTAATTAATAAAAAAAAATATGTGACGATCGAAAAACCACCAAAAAAATGTAAACCATTATCACTAACATCTTATCCAAAGATTCATTCACACCACTAAAAATGATTTATATAACCATTTAATTTTTTGTATTTAAAATAATAACTCATTAATTAAATTATGGATATCTATTCACGTTTAAAATGAATTTCGAAACTCTTATAGAATTAAACCCCTCATTAAAAGAGAGGAAACAAATTAAATCAAATAAAAAAATTGAATCATACAGCTGATAAAATATACTAAAAATGAAAATTAAAAAATAATACTAAATAAAATATCATATAAGAGGTTATTAATTTATTTATTAATGAATCTAATTTAATATTTTAGGAAATTAATGTCATGGAATGATCAGTTTGAGATATAATATAATTATTTCTTCTAAAACATCCATTTCTCAATCGGGTTATGTTTTCTCTCTCTCTCTCTCTATCCTTACCCCAATGTAAATCTTAATAATTATTATGTACTAATACTATATTATGTTTTAATGTTAAATATATATTTAACTTGTATAATTATCCTTTCATTTACGGGGATTTATATATTTATAAGAATTCTTTCTCAATTATACCATATGTACAAGCCCTATTATAACGATTATACCAATTTCTTACCCATTTTTATGTCTAATCCATAATCTATTTTAGGACACCAATATTTTTATAAAATTTAAATTATTTATAATGAAAAACCATGTTATTTCATTTATGTGTTTATTCAAATATTTTCCAAAAGCACTTTACTTTGAAATGTAAAATGGTATTCCTCTAATGAAATCATCAATGATTTTATTATTGTATTTTCATCTATTTAAACAACATCTGATAAATATTATTGTTAACAGGGTATAATATTTTACGATAAAATAAAACATTTTTTATTGATTGGATTATATTTATTTGACTAGGTATGTATTATCTTGATACCATTCGATATATTACTATGGATGGTTAATGATTGTGCTTATTTTTTGGGGATTGTTATTTATATTCAATATTGTATATTTAATAAGAATGTGTATGTTTTTTATGTTCAATCCAATAATAATAAGTATTATTTTGACTTATTATGTTGTTTTTGGGGCCTACTATATCCCCTTGATGCATCGATAGCTCTCATGAGACAAACTAGACTCAGTTATTACCCATAAAATATAGTGTCTTGTTTGAAGCCTAAACGACATGTTTATTATGTGTGAAATTATAAATTCCCTCATTATGAAACTTGAATTTTATAGTCCATGAAATTATTTGACTATTATAATATCCATGATAATGTTTTATTGTGAAATTATTTAATAATAATTTATTCCTACAATATAATGCTCATGATTATATTCTAAAGGAAAGTGTTATTAGTTATTCACCATGCCATATTGTTTATGATAATGAGAAAATCCTCTGTATTTATTTCCCTTATTGATCATCTTATATAACCAATTTATTATGTTTTAGTTTTTTTCCATGGATTAAAACATGTATATTATGAATGAATTTCAAGGAGAATATATGTGCTTAGGGGTGTTTCTAATGGAACAAAAATGCTTTATTTCCTTTCGTGTCTTGATAAAAAGGTCATTTAGGTAATTGTTATTCCAAAATATCTAAACTGACCAGTACTTTGGTATTTTATAGATTTAACTATTGGAATGTATTAATGTAAGGAACCATGTTCTTTCTACTAAGTTCGTTGTTTTTAGAATTCAATTTATTATGATCAATGAACTACATCATGATCAATAATTATATAGATTTTCTTCTATGTCTATATCTTCACATGACAGTATTGGTATCCTATATAGATTTTCTATTATTTATTGTTTTATAAGGGTATTTTATTTCCCATTATATAAAAATGATAGAATATTTTTTATCCCATTTTACAATGTGATTTTACAACTAATGAATACTCAAATATAAAGCCCCTAATTTTAAAGTAGAAGATAAAATTGTGGGGATGTAATTTAATTTTTTTGGGAAGAATGTAACAAAGTTAAATATCAAATGATGAAAATTTTAATATATATATATTGAAAAAATAAATTTTGTGATTAAAAAACATAAACTCTATTTATTTAAATAAAATATCATTGATATCTTCAGGAAAATGAATCCTCAAGTATAAATGAACAGTAATATAGAATAAAATTATAACTAATTTGTTTTATTTGTGGAAACATATAATAATAAATAAATTTTTAAAATTATATGGTTTAAACATATAGAAAACATTTATTTTTTATATCATGATTATAAATTAAATAAGGATCATTTAAAAGAATCTTGAAATGTATAAGAAAAAATAGTGTTTTCTTAATAGAATGTTTAGTCTTTCTTTGCACACATAATTTAAATTTTTCTTTACAATTTTATAAAATTATTTTTAAAATTTATCATCAAATCTAATTCAAAAATATAAAAATTATATTTTGGAGATTGTTTGTGGGTCTTATAAAATGTTTCATTTTTCATCAATGAGTGTAAAAATAATGATTTTTTTGAGAGATTCATTTATTTCAAATATTAATAAAGGGTAGATTAAATTTTCCATTATTTTTAATTTAAAATATGTTTCTTTATATATATTAGTATAATTTTGTTTTGTTTTGTTATTTTCATATTGAATTTTTATATACATACTTCTTAAACATTTGAACTTTTATTCATTCAAAACCTGCATTCACATCACATCTGTTGGATTAATTTTAAATTACTATTTTAAATTTATGTGAATTCAAATCATTAAAACAGATTCCATATTTTTAATCATCAAATTTTTTATTTTTTTAAAATGGTATAAATAATTTTTTTTCATAATTAAAAGTTAACATATTTCAAATTAATTACCTTAGTTAAGGTATATTGGGTTTTCCATTCGGAGGGGGTTAGTCTAAAATGATATTGGTTATAATGACCTAATTTTTTTTATGACAATTTAATGGATAAATATTGACATTATAATGTCTAATTATAGATATAAATACATTTTTCATATCTTTGGAATGTGAACATTGTGGGAACACTTTTTTCATCCCAATAATTACATGTTTTACACTCACCTCACTTATAATACGCCACCTTGTGGGACTATTTTTCACAGCATCAAATCCATATGATTTCAAAAATAACTACCGAAAAAGATAAAAAAAATCCACATACTCATCCTTTAATCCTTGTTTTTTTCATAAATCCATTAGAAGTATACATTAGGTGTATTCATAATGATGTATTCTAAGAATATGTAATATTGATATATATTAATTTTTTTATTTTTTTATTAACCTTAGAAAAAAATATTAATTTATGATTACATTATAACCCTAATATCTAAAATATTGTTATATGACATTATGTTATGAGAATGACATATTTCTGTCAATTATTCTATCAAATGGGAATTGTTAACATAACTCGTGTTTTTAAGGAGTACTATCTAGCGAATTGATGTGAAACATTTTCCATCAAAAAATATCCTAGTTAGTTATGATAATGGATAATATATATATATATATGATATTAATAAAATTATAATCCTTTTTGGATAATTATATAATTTACTTAATTTTTTACATTTTATTCCATCGAGGATACAATTATGTTACTAACGTGTATGGAGGAGTATCGCCTCACGAAGGATGTGATAAAATTTCACATAACACTATAAATGGATGAAAAGGAGAGAATTAATAAATATATGTGAAATTATTATTATATTAAATAAATATTTATCATTCTTAAAATAAAATGTGTCATTTAATTTCTAACACAGAATAATGATAATGTTATTCCTATACGTGAAGACTATAGCCATTACTAAGGGATGTGCCACTCCATTTATCACCAGAAAATATTTATAATATATATAAGTATATTTAAGGAAATAATATGTTATATATATGAAATTATTATCATTATTCAATGATAAAATATTACATACCAACTTTACATAATGATCATATAAAAAATTGAATCATTACTCATGTGTACGTATGACCAAACATTTCCATGATTGTACTATAGATATTTTTTCGAATCCATATATCAAGATTTATTTTAAAATAATAAATAATTTCTATATATGAAAATTATTTTAGGATAATAATTTTGAATATATTTAAAAAATGACCTCCTTAAACATAGTCAACCTACAAAATCCATTTTAGACATATAATGAAAATATAATCGAAACATTTGATGTAAACATTATTTATTAATCAATCATATATATATGTTGATAATTTAAATAATATGAATAATAAAAAATAAAAACGATATTAGTAATGTAAAAAATTAAAATATTAATATTAATCATTTAAATAAACAATATACATGATAAGTCAGACTCACGATATTGAGGTTCATCTCAATTTCCCTTCATTGATGTATATTGTAATTTTATAAACCTAATTTCATTTATATAGTGTATAAAATTCGCATATATATCTAATATCATGAATCATCCTCAATTAGTGCTATTTTTAGTTTCAATTACAATTAATTTAAATGAGGATATTATTCTTTAATGTTACAAAGTGGAAAATAATTTCATAATTCAATTTTTTCATTGCGTTAGATTATTATTTCATACTTTTTGAAATTATAAATTATTTATGTAAATATTTTTTTTATATTTTATTTTACTTCCACTTTTTTATGTTTATTTATTTTTTATTTTCAAAATCTATTGAATTATTAATTCTCACATCGATTTTTTTATCACAGTAGGTATTTCATCTCAATTACCATTTCATTATGTTATTTTTTAATATGAACCTATTTACCATTATATGGTATTATTCTACCACATTCATGTATTTAACACGAATACCTATTCATTCACGATGGTTAATGTTTTAGTTTAGAGTTATCCATTTTCTTTTTTATCATGGATTTAAATAATTCATAAACCATATAACATTCCTACATATAATGATTAATTTCAAATTTGTTTGATTAATAGGAGAAATATTGAAAAATTCATGTTCATTAAACAACGATGGTATTTTGTTGATAGAGAACATTAATCATGAGATAAATTGATTATTCCTTATATAAGGAGTTTTTTAAATATAATAATGTGCGGGGCCTTGATTTATATATGCCCTTGATGTATTGGAAGTATTATGAGGTGAATAATTATTGTATATATAAACATGGTTTTAATGATAGTTTTAAATAATCTTGTGAAAGGTGTTGATGGTATAGGTATGGCATTAATAATAAAATGATGTACAGTGATTATGAATTTCCTTCATTAAGAATATTATAATTAGTATCCATGATATTTTCACAATGAAATTATCTATTAATGTTTTTAATTATTTGTTTATTGATTAAATGAATGGTATTTTTAGTTATTTACATTGACATATTGATTATAAATTATCTTATATTCCACGTGATTTTTCAAAACTATATTCTCTCAAAATTCATTTTCTTATTAAATTATTGATCAAAAGGAATGTTTTTTTATTAATTTACACACATATATATATATTGATTATTCTATTTAGTATTATCCATTATAGTTTAACATTTATTTTGACATTGGGTAAATTTCATTATCTGTTTATGAATTTTTTTGAATGTGTTATCAATTTTTATATTTATAATCTTATTATGAGATCTATTAATGATATCATTTACTTTACATAACCCACAAAATTCATTTTATATCACCCTTTTTTTCTTCTTTTCTGATGAATTCATGAAGTTTAGTAAGTATGATATGCACCGATATGATAGAGGGAACAATGATATTCATGAAATAAATATTTTTAATTTGAATGTGTAAATCTAATAAGTGAATCATGTATGTACATAGTTTACCAATACTTCTAGTCTATTCATTCCATCATGATGTGTTTTTTTATCATAAGAAATTTTATTAATGTATGAAACTATATTTGAGATAATGGTGGTATGGGTTCACTATATAAATCCAATGTTTATTTAAATTAAACTATAAATATGAATTTTTTCACATGAATGTTATTCTGACACCATTATAAATAAAATATTTATAATTAAATTGGAATTTAATCTTACGGATAATTATAAATAATCCTATAATAAAAAATGTGATAGAAGAGAAATATAGATGAAAAAGTAATCTAGTTAATTGAAAGAGTAGCTGAGGAAATCTAGATCCATAGTCAAAGGTCTGATTTTAAAATAACATTCATTACAATCTATATTTGATACAATGTGATATGTACCAATATTAGAATGAATATATGAAAAATTGGGTTTTTATCTTAATTGTTATATATAATAATAATATCACAATCTAAAAAATGAATGGTTTATTATTTTTGGATCTTATCTTAATGAAAATGTTATTATCAACACGTCTATATAATTTCAACTTGTTAATTAACTTATAGGAATCACCTTGCTTATACATATATTCAACACTATGGGAAATGAAAACATAACAAATGGGTAATCTCACTTTTTTGTATGATAAAAAATACCAACATGTAATAAAGGGTCTGATCATAGGAATATGAGAACCATAAGAATCATATAGAAATTTGAATAAAAAATTATTGATTAATTAGTTTTTTTGACATGTCAATAAAAAAGGATATGTAATCTCAAATGGATAATCATATACCATAGAGAAATATTATGGAGAAAAAATATTTTTTTACATTCTATGGAACTTAACATTTCCATATGAAATAGAAAGTTTCAAAAATATTAATCAAACTAAAAAATAAAATAATCTAGCATGAATCGCTACTTGATTCATATGACATAGTAAATTTAGAATAAAAACTCGCATTCCTTCTTGGGCTTCTTCTAATAACCTGTTGTACCCTCTAATTAATTTTTTAAAAAACCATGATCTCTTTTAGGTTAGGGATTACAAATCATATACACTTTTTATACCATGAGAGATAAAACATCTACTAAAGTAATAGTGGTAAAAATATATACCCATCCAAAATGTAATAATTTTCAATAAATAAGTGTTTTGTATGAAATTTATCATTCACCATATCATAAATAATCATTTTTATGAAAAATGGTTTTTTAAAATTATGATATAATATAAAAAAAATTAGTAGAACACATTTATATGTTGATTCCAATGATTTAAATTACAGAAATGAGTATTTAATAACGAAATTTAGTGTCTGATTTATGTTAATTACTCTGAATATGGTAGATATATTTGAGTTAAATTGAAAAATGTAAATGAAATCATAAAATTATGTTTGAAAAAAAATTAACATTATCAAAAAAATGTATCAATGAGACACTTTTATATGACTCATTTGAGATGAATAATGTAAGAAAAATTCTAACATTAATTTTCTATAAATCTCAATAATAGATCCCAAAAAACACGAATTTTTTTATAGGATATGACTAGTAGACGATAAAATATAATTTTATCAAATGAAATCATTTTTTATTTTAAAATACCATTATTTAATCAAATATCAAAAAAAATAAATAAATATTATTTTTTAAAATCTATAAAGAAAAATATGTGGATCAGAATATATAATAAATATTTATATTTCAAATTAATAAAAAAATTATAAAATGAAATAATATGGAAAGTAATGAAAAGTCTTATTTAAATATGGCGTGAATTATTGTAAATAATGTTATACTTTTATGTGAGTAAAAATTAATCAAAGAATAATATTTGACAAAAAAATTAATTTAACCTATATAGAATGATAATATTACATATCCTAATTTTTTTAGAAAAAAATATAATAGAAATATGTTCACCAAGAATCATTATCACTAAAAAATTTATATTTAAATTAACAAACATTGTTACAAAATTAGTATCTATTGAATTGAAATAAAATGAAGGATATAACTTGAACTCAGATTTGAAATTCAATTAATTTTATTGAATATATATTAAAAAAATAAATATTGTATTATGATAATTAGATTATATAAAACTGACAAATGAATATGGAATATCTCTCAATAAATAAAGAATGACATGAGAAAATCCTTATATATTTTGTAACAATTGAAACCAAAATAGCCATAAGTGAGATTATTAAATAAATAAGTCAATAACTAGAATAAATATGTAATTATGACATAATTTTTTAAATAGTCATCTGTTATATCATTTAAATGTAAATATGTGTTTAATAAAAAACTTGTCTCAAAGAAGAAATGTCTACAATATGTAAATTTTCAAAGGAGTAAGATTACCTTAAAACCTGGATTCCACAAATAAAATTTTACCTCCAACACAATAAAAAAAGTATCTCAACTAATAATTTAATAAAAATATTAAAATATATTAAAATTACCAAATATTTATTAAAATAATTCACTATACGTTATTTATTCTGTTATGGTTTGTTTTCACCTTCGGATGTTTAGTATCCTTGATTATGACTTGTTTGTTTCATAATGGTTGTCTTTTGCAAATTTGTTTTTAATAATTCAAAATTTAAAATATATAATTTATGGAAATATAATTTCTATAATTATTTACATATTTCAAATATCAGTTAATGAGGTTTTCAGTACTGATTCGTGAATATGATGAGTATTTTATGGATATTAACATATTAAATTAAAATGATTATTTATTTTTTTACCATTATAGAATAATATTCATGAAATATATTATTAAATTTTATCATATATATTTACCAATTATGTGTTTGAAACCAACTATGTATAGCATTGATGAGAAATATGTTTTCTATGCAGGTGGTTGTACACATATATGTGTGATAAATGTTTTCATTTTCCAACAGATGAAGATACAGGTTGGTAAAATATGATTAATATTATAATATTTATTATTTTTTTAATATATTGAATATTTATTCATTAAATATATTCTAACATCGATCCCTAAATAGTGGTTAGGAAATGTAAAATACATTATTCATGGACGTCATAGTCTACACATAACATGAACATTTTTTTCATTTTCTCAAAGGGTTGGGAGGATGATATAAAATGATTATTCCAATAAAATAATAACATTTGAGTATATTAATTATTATGATGTAATGATGATTGTATTGACAGAATAAAATTTTTGGGGGTAGAAGAATAATGAAAATAAAATAATTCATAAATGAAAAAGTATGAATTTTTAACATACTCATTGGAAAAACATATATATGAAATATCACATACACCAACAACATAAACTCATAAAAAATTATATTAACTCATTAAGCATACACCACACCCCACTATCCGAAATGAAAAAATCTCACACAAAACTATGAAACTTGGAAACCCAACTTCACAATCTCTCATACACACAAAAATATAAATATTGATACATAACTTATCATGAGGTGTGTGTTATATATATTGTTATTTGTAATAGGATGTTTTATCCTATAGTTTTATTTCCCAAATAGTTTTTTACATAATGAAAATGGGTTTTTTATTTTTTTTGTTTTAATAACATAAAAACCAAAATGAGAGATATATTCAAAACATGATTATAAATGGGGTATTATACCTGGGTTGGATTAAAAATTATAAAGTTAACATATCCCCAAACCTGTTAGATCATATTTTTATTAATGGATAAATGAGTGGCTTCATAACCATTTCATCTATTAAAATTATATCTATTTTTTAGTTATAATTGCCTAATTTTTTTTCATCTAGACCCTATTCCTCTTCATGTATTTGATATAATAAGTGAAAACTATATTACACCCGAAATACATGACAAGGCCTTGTTCCTCGTAATAAAAACATGAGTTACCACAATCCCTTACACAGATGAAAAAAAATTCCAACAACTTCTCCAATTAGCTTAAACTATTCCACCCAATATAACAAGAAATATTGTAGAGGGAGATTATGGATCATTGACCAAGGAAATAAAAAGTAAGTATGAATAAATAAAATATAAAAAAATTCCAAATAATTAACATCTACATAGTTCTGAATTTTTTTTAACCAAAGTGGGATATTTTAATCATTGAGTTTCAAATACTGCTTCATTAAATAAACAGTCCATCCACTTACCAGATCTACTAAAATATTATTCCTCCATAAAATGTGTAATAAAGATGAGGGAAAAATTACTAAAAAATTGTAATATAATGAGAAGAAAAATTAAAACAATGTTATAGTAAAAAATAGTAGTAGTAGTTGTGCATGAGATCCTAAGAATTCTAGACAACCTTGTATAAATATATTTTTTATTTTCCATTATCTACTAAAACCTTTAAGATTATTTTTTTCGATTTTTAGAATGTTTCAATCGTTTTTTTGTTCCAGACATGAAATTTCATTTAGTAAATATATATCATCCTCCCATATTTGTTACCGAAATATAATAAAAATTATAATCCATGTGGCCACCTCTTGTTGGCCATGTAAATGGTGATGTGATTTTCTAAATAATTGGATTAATTTATTGAATATATTTTTCATGTTACCTAAAAATATCATCCCCTCAATAATTTAAAAAATGGAATGATTTTTATTTATGTGAAAATTATTTCATACACTAGCTATGAATTTTTTTTTGGAGAAAATTGGTTGCTTCATAGAGGTGTAATGATAATTATATTGTGTAATGGATTAAGGTGAAAACTATTTTAATGATGCTCATGAAATGTTAGGGATTTGGGATATAAAGAATACATTTTAGGTATAGATAGCATTGGAAATCAATCTTATCTTGGGAATTAATTCATCAATTTTTAAATCATTCTACAAGTAAGATTAATCAATAAAAATTGTCCTAGAATCACTATTTCCACTAATAGATATTTTATCATGTGTGATATCTAATGTAACACTCCATGATCAATGTTCTTCACAATTTTGAGATATAGGATAATGAGTTTCCATTACATCATATTAGCACAAAAATAACTTATATTTAATTCAAATTTGTTTCATTTAAGATAATTTACAAATTAATAAATTATTATACACTTTATTTAAAAATCCCATTAGAATATTACAAATAAATAAATTTTAGGTATTAACATGAATTAATTATAAAAAAAAGTTGAATTTTTTTTATTATATCGGTTCTACTAATAGTAAATATCAGACTATATGAAAGGTGATCTTGAAATATATTATTAAATATAAAATCAAACACAAGATAATATGAGTTTTATATTTCAACAACATTGTTTCAATCTTATTAGACCTCTAAAAGACTCATAATTCATAGCTTCTTCATAATGAAAATTCATTTCATTTATATTGACTTTAAAATCCCATGAACACTGATGAATACCATTCTATTATTTTATTCACTCATCAATCAAGAATATATATCAATGACTATTATTATAATTTTATTACCATTAAAGGGCCTCCATAGAATTGATGAATTTATTTATCTCTAAATAATTATTCTTGTATTTATTCAAATAATGATTTATTATAAATTTATTCTACTTGATTATGGTTGGAGAAATATAATGGAAAAATTATGAGGTGTATTTTGAATATTTATCTCTCAATTGAAACATAAATTACGGTTTTTAGTTCTCTCCATGAATTTAATCAAAATTATCTTCCTTTCATATTTCAATATCTATATCACATTGAATTGTTTAATTACATTCCACATATTTTTTATTTACTTATAATATAAAAAATTCTATCTATGTATCCATTAGTAGGTTTTGAATAGTTTTTTAACATTAATTCTTGTCCTGAAGGAAGAGAGGGACTATGTATTTTATTATTATTTTTAATATCTATCATTCCCTAAATTAGAATAAATGTTTCGTCCTTTTACTTTATGTGTTCTAAGCCCTTTCTACAAATGACATAGTACTAATTACCAAAAAATCATAACAGATAACACTGGTACCAACAATTTAATTGTAGAATTTATATTTAAAAAAACTTGTGTTTTCCTCTAAAATCATCATATTATTCATGAGTAGTACATCTTAGAGAAATATATAATTAATGATATATGTAATATTTATTACCATAATTATTAAATTGTTTCATCTTCGACTATGATAATTAATTTTGGTACAGAATAAAATATTTATGTGAAGAGTGGAAAATTTTACATCAAATAGTCATGGAATGCCATGCCAAGTTTTGGATGATGGAAATGTCATCTCCCCATTATTCTAAGTATAATTTTATTCATAAAATAGTATCATAAATGTATGAGAACATCTCAATTTACCAAAATAATATTCTTCAAAATAGTATGTTCATACGAACATTCTTCTGCTCCCAAACATTAATATAATGTAGATCAGGCATCCACTTTAAGTAAACTATTGATTGGGATTATCTGTATGGAAATGTTGAAACCATAGATGGTATATCATGGATTATAAGGTATAAAATTGATATATTTTATTATATGAAAGTGGTGTCATCTAATCCAATCTATTACATTTGACAACCCCAATTGAAATACAATAACATATTTCTACTATAGTGCACGTAAGGGGTCGATCAACCTTGAGAGACAGTCACTGCAATTTGTATCTCTATATTTTGATTAAATATGTGAAGATTAACTAAATTTTTTAGATGATATTTGATGTTCCAATGATAATGTAACAATTTTTTTCTATTTCTTGGAAAATTTATTTTAATGATAATGAAAAATGTAAAATTTTGATCTGAAAATAAATGAGATGAATGTGTCAGGGCTGTGAATTTTATGGTCATTGAAAATTATTTTTGTTTATCATGATTGGTTTCCCATTATAACTCACATCACTAGGGATAAAATATAATAGAACCCCCTTAGTCTGGTTTGTTTTATTTGAATAAATAGAGTCCAATACCTTAATATAGAATATGATTCCTATTATTTTTATTAATTGTAGGCCCTTTTGAGATGATAAGAAAACCCAATGATCATGGGTGTAATTTTTCGTAATTCCTTTAATGATCTCTAGAAATTTTATTCATGGTCTGATAATGGTTTTGCAATGATATTTTGAAAGAGATTTGATTGGATTATGAGAGAGACATAAAGAACACAAATATAATAATACAATAGATTAATAACAACCCATAATCATACATAATCCCATCACATGTGGGATTTATAAAAAAATGGAGTAGATAATGATGAAAAAAATCTTAATAATGGAAATAAACAACACAACAGCTTCAGATTGAAGATCATCGGGAAGTTACAATGGTAGAAACTCCTCTCTTCTCTTCCCTATTTCTCTTACTTTCTCTTCTTATGTCTCATTTATTCTTTCATTTATCACCTCTACTTGTCCCCTACTTCTGTCTCGTCAAATTTAGAAGTCAATCCCTCTTACATGTAGTATTTCAAAATACACGGTGGGTACCATAAAGTACATAAAATGTAACCATGTCAACTTGACTTATATATTATTTATCCCCCAGTAGGTGATCAACCAAGAAAACACTCACTTTGAAGGCATCGACAGTCAGTCTGTGGGGGTACACAGTGCGTAGCACCGCCCCACATTCTGTGTATTGTCAAATAAACCTACCAACCGTTTCGGGAAGGGGGTACATGTCATGTAATGTTATGTACTTATATGAAACATTTGGCTGATAACATGGTCATGTAATTGGTCTGGTCAATTTGTGTCTTGGAAATGGTACAAAACATGTATATACAATGGACACATCTTGTATTTTTGGACTTTTATTTTAGTCATTCCTGATTTTTTACATTAGGTATATAACAATTGGAAATCATCATAATAACTAAATTAAATCATTTTACCTCAAAAACCACACATATCCGATGAAATCATGTTTTGATACTCAATAAGATGTATTAAAAAGTATACAAAAATTGGGCACATCAACACCCACACACACACATCTCCATTTTCTTGTACTCAATAAAAATTTCAATGTCAAACAAACATAATCAATACACTGAAATTGGATGCATTCTACTAATTAAACTTATAAATCCAATTTCCATAATAGGGTATTTTAAAAGAAACAAAACTTATTTCAATTACATAGATATTCTAAAATTTTAGCATATATAATCCAATTAATTATTTTCTTTCTCTTTTATCAATATTATTTATCATTTCATAAATAAACAAGGAATTTGATGATTTACTTCACTAATATGTTACTGAAATCATCACACGAGATTATTTTATTAGAGTTGTGCTCAATATCATGTCCATACACTCTATCAATATGCTTTCACATGTTCTCATTCTCCACCTCAAAAGTAAAATCATAAAAATAATGAGGGTATTCAATAAGGTTTAGATTTTTAGGAGGATTAGTGATGGTAGGTGATGATGTAAAAAACAATCATAGAGGATTGAAAAAGGAGGCTGAATTCTGAAATAACAATGCATGATATTCAATACAAAGCTTTATAAACATGCATTCCAAATCAAGATCTCTCAATTGGTATCATCACTATGATATTATATTATCCACATGGGTTCATAAACAATCAACGATGTGTAACGAAGGAATATGGTCCCTCTTTTTCATTTTTCAATATATATATATATATATATAATTAAATAATATGGACCACCAAGAATACTATGAATAGTGATTTTGGAACCCTTTTACCCAATTGATCAAGTGGCACTCTCCCCCAGATATAAATTCATAGTTTCTCACCAAAATGTACCATGAATATAAAAAAATACATCTCTAAAGTTCAAATGAAAAATCATGAAAATTTCTGAAATAATTATGGTAAGACATGTAAATAGAAATGTAATGTGTGTTCCTATCAAAGCACTTCATAGTTTCTATGGGTTTTACAATGATCAGATGTAGGGTAGCTCTCAATTTTAAAGGGGTTGAAAAAGATTCAAATGCCTCAATCATTTTATTATGATTATAACATATTCATGTTTTGAAGAGAGAGAATATAATGTTATGGTAGTTATGAGTATCCCACTAATCTCTCAAGAGAAAAGGGAATAAGAAATAATATGTCAAAAAGATTATATACCAATATGGAATGAGGAAAAATAAAAGGTCAATTAGGTTATCAAAAAATTACTAATGATCATTCTAATAATTTTAAATGTACCTTAATTGAAATCTAGAATAAAACTATATCAGAAATCATTTAAAAATAATTTTAAATTTAAAATAATCATGAAACTTTTAAAGTTCCCCTTTTTGTTTCAACAATTTAAAATTATAATTAATCGAAAACATTTCCACATTTTAAATTATTTCGATTATTAATGAATTATCCCAGATAATTTCAAGGGTAAAGTCTAGTGTAGTCAGGGACTATCCCCCACACATAATTTTTCATGTGGTCCACCCATTGCAACACCGTGGTAGAGTAGAGTATGTGGGACACAAGGTTTTCCTGGATGAAAATATGTAGGTAATGATGTATAGTCAAAATAAAAATAAAAATGAAACACCTAAATAATACTCCCCTCGTGGTGAGTCGATAAATATGAAATGTCGTCAAAATAATAGTGCCATGAAAATCATGATGGAACCTATGATTAGTGACGAAAAATAATGTGAAATCTTCATAGACATACATTTTCATAGAACTTACATAGAACAAATGATATATATATACATATATATGAGGAAAAAAAATTGGGCAAACACATTCATGGGGTGGACTCAGAAGAGGCATCATCAGTATTAAGAAGATCTGCCAGAGGAAGACCATCCATAATGGAATCTAGAGGCACATGGTACATGATTTGAGTGAAATTTACAATTGAAACATTAGTTGTGGTATTAGGAGAAACCATAGAGAGAGACACATGATTGGTGGCCATAATGGGAGGCTCTACTCATACAACTTGTTTGGAAGTGGTAGTAGATGCATCTGGGCCAGCAGTGGATAGGACAACTGAATCGGTGGCCTGTGCTTTCAATGGTGGTGGTGCTGTAGAAGGTTGAGGATCAGATGGAAGAGTAGGTACTAGGGTACCTCAGTTATATGATGTAGATGAAGTCCCAACATCTGCTCTATCCCCATAAAGGACTGAAGGATGTTAGTTTGGTGGTTCTCAAGGATGTCTAGATGGTGTTCAATCACTTTTAGGTAGAGGGTGATGGGGAGATCAGCCAAGGGAATGGGTGGAGGTGGGGATGTGGAAGAAATGGAAGAAGAGGGATTGGATGAAGTAATAAGAAGTGAAGAAGAAGTGTGGTGAATAGGTGAAGGAGAATCTACTAGTAGATATGGTGGGACCTACTCAGCATCACCTTTGGGAGAATTTGGGTCATCTCTTGACCCCACAGAATCTGGGGTGTCTTATACGAGCAAATAACCGTCACCCCTATACTTGAACTTCATAATGAGGATAAGAATGTGGAAGTAGATATGTAGAGGAGGGAATAAGTTGTCGTAAGGGAGGGAGGGATAAAAACCCCAAAGATGGTGTGCCAGGAAGGTGGAATATAAGTTGATATTCTGGTTGTCCTAACAACAATGGATAATGGAATATAAATAGGTGGCTACAAGACATGGGAGGATAGGTTAGTCCTACTAGACAACATAAGTGAGAATCTCCATGTCTCGACTAGACACGACACCCATATCCTCTAGGTAGGGAGAAAGGTTGGCATAGAAGCACCCATGGAGGAAATTATGGGTAGGTGAAGCGATGCACATTCTCTTCTTGGATGTTGGGTTATTCCTATGATAAGACTAGAAAGATCTCACCACATAACGATGATTTTAAGGAGATCGGGGGGGGGGGGGAGTAGGGGTTGATACAGGATGTAACACCCCATGATTTCAAAGTATGTTATATATTTAATGTGATTTAGTAGATTATATTTCATGTAACACTGAATTCTCTTCTATTAAATGCAAGATTGTTTTTTGCAACACAACATATTAGAATTATTATTATTTAAATTATATATTTATTTATCAATTAAATATTGTAATATTAAGAGTAACATATAAATTTTAAATTTTATTTTAATATTCTCACATAAATTAGATATATTTATAATGAAATGAATAATTTTTCATAATATATATATATATTTAGAAAAGCAATTTTATTTAAAAAAACTATTTTTATGTCTTTTTGTGAATATTAATAAAAATTAAATTTACTTACTCCTAAAAATTTATTTTCATAAAAAGGAATTCATTTTTGAATTTGGAAAATCTAAATTAACTTATGGTTATTTTTTGTATTTCTCAGTAAACATTCGATTTTTGATGAATAGTGAAAAATATTGCGTAGTACATAAAAACATACTTCTTCATTTAAATATTTATATTTAAATAAAAATATATCTTAAAGTAAAAATATATATAATAAAAATATTAATATATACCCAAAAAGCCCGAGAGCCAGGAGGCCTGCTCCCATAAAATTAAATAAAAGTTAAAACAGTACAAGCCACTCAGAAAGGGGAGCCTTACACAACCTTGTAAACACAGTACCAATCCTATCGTTGTGAACAAAATCATTGCAGTACTCTGGGAGAACAAAGGACCAGCTAGAACTCACCTCAAGGATTGCTCTTTTTGACAATGCATCTGCCACTTGGTTCGCTTCTCTGTAAACATGAGAAACCTCAAGAGAAAACGATTCAGCAATTTTGAGAGCGCCGATCCAAGAAGGGAGCATCCTCCATGGAACCATCCTGGACCTCTCTTTAAGAACCTTCACAGCAGTAGAAGATTCCGATTCAATCCACATCTTCCTCCAGGCATAACGAGCAACATACCTTATAGACTTTATCATCGCCCATAACTCCGCCTCAAGAGAATAACCGTTTCCATTGTAATGAAAGAAGCACCCCTTTACGAAACCTCGACAGGTCCTGAAGACGCCACCACAACCAGCAGGCCCTGGCGCGCCAGAAGCTACCCAATCCACATTCACCTTCAAAAAACCAGAAATTGGAGGAATCCACCTAATGTGTTTCATCACCTTCGGCTTCCTCTCCCTGCCACAAACACCAAGAGATCTTAATAAGATGAAATCAGACATGTTGTTGTGCATGCAGCCAGTTTGCTTCTCCGAAGCAAGCTTGATGTTTCGGTGAACCGCCATCAATCCCTCTTTGAAGAAGGGTCTGCCGCCGTTGAACACAGTATTATTCCGAGCCTTCTAGACGTTGGAAATAACAGACACACCAGCAGTAATAAGCAAGGAATGAACCTGGTCACTAATTTCCTAATGTATAGCAGAATTCAGCAATGAACCAACCGATGTTAGATCCAATCTACAATGAAAAATTCCTGTAATATAATGCCAGAACCGAGCAGCAAAATTACAGTTGATAAAAATTTGCTCAATAGACTCATCCGCAGTAAGGCAGAGTGGGAAAACCGAGGCCAAACTCAAACCTCTCTTTTTTAATGCAGATTGAATTGGAAGTCTGCATTTCCAAATCCGCCATATGAGAAGGGAATTAGCCGGCGGGATGTAAGCTGTCCTCACCGCCATCACCCATGCAGGAGTTGGACTATTGTTTCCACACTACATAGCATAAGCCAGCCTGCTGGAGAAGACAGCAGCCGTGTCAGGCTCTCAGATCAGAGTGTCCGTGTCCATGAAATCATAAGCTGAGAATTCCACTTGGAGAGTAGCAGGAAGTAAAGCTCGGGCCTATGTATTGACCTGCAAATCACCAACAGAGAGATCCCACAGGTTTAAAGGAATAGTAGCAGCATTATCAATAGGGCATGACAACCATTTTGTCGTCCAACAGTTCAGATGAGAATCAGAGCAGACAAGCCACTTGGACTGCAGCATGATCTCGGAATAGGTACTCCAAATTGCGGCCCCAACAGAGGACCTCAGGTACACATTCGACCTTCGACAAAGCCTATCAAAAAATCTATTTTAAAGAAACTCCAAGGAAAAATCAGAACCAGCGAGGAGTCTCCAAGTGAATTTTTGTAGCAAAGCATCATTAACAACCCTGATGTCTTTAACTCCCATTCCACCATTTGAAAGAGGCCTAATGCAGTCCATCCATTTAACGGTAACCAATTTCTTCTGCTGAATTGAGCCAGTCCAAATAAATTTCCTGATCAAGCGAGCAAGATCCTTGAGCAAAGCGACAAGCCACTTATATAGTGAGAATGCACACACAAACATTGATGTGACGACTGAGTTCACAAGACAAATCCTACCCGCCTGTGACATTGATTTCCCCTTCCAACTGGCCAATTGATTAATGATTCTAAGAGAAATATCCTCCAAGTAGACCATCTTCACTCTTCCCCAAAACATAGGCAGTCCAAGATAGGTAAAGGGTAGGGAGCCCCTTTTAACTCCAAGCCTTCTGGCCACTTTATTCTTCTTAACAGTTCGAACGCCTTCACCAAAAACAACAAAGGATTTACTCCAGCTTATGACCTGACCTGAGACTTCCTCATAGTGATTAAAGATAGTCTTTATAGAAGTTATGGTTTTTCTATCAGCCTCAGAGAAGAGTAGGATATCATCAGAATAGAATAGATGAGAGGGATTGAAGCAGTTCCTCCCATACACCATTCCTTAATAGATCATAGAGTTAACAAGATCATGAAGGTAGGTGCTCAAATAGTCCTCGGCCATGGAAAATAACAAGCTAGATAAAGGGTCACCCTTCCGTACACCCCTAGAACATTGAAATAACCCCCTTGGCGATCCATTGACCAGTACGGATAGTCTAGAACTTTCCAAAATGGCTTTAACCAAGACAATAAACATACTTGAGAATCCATGCATGTTCAAAACAGAGAAGATAAAATCCCATCTGATAGTATCGAAAGCCTTTGAGATGTCCAGCTTGAGCGCCATATTTCCATGCCTAACCTTTGTTATCATGATGTTGACACATTCTGAAGCAGTAAATAGACAACTCTGTATATTCCTGCCAGGCACAAAGCCGAACTCATTAAAAGAGATGAGGGATCGAGCAATAACACCAAGTCTTGTTGCAATAATTTTGCTAATGACTTTGGGAATGGAGTTCCCAAAGGAAACTTGTCTGAAGTCCTTGATATCAAGTGCATTATCCTTCTTGGGTAATAAGGCAATGAAATTTGAATTCATTACAAAAGGCATATAGGAATGATAGAAGAATTCCCAGACTGCTTCTGTCACTTCCTCGTGGAGGATGTCCCAGTAGAACATGAAAAATTTGTTGGAGAATCCATCAGGCCCAGCCACACTATCAATGTTCAGATAAAAGAGGGCAGCATGGATTTCTTTCATGTTAGGAATATCAGTAAGTATTCGGTTTTGCATCTCATCCATGCTTGGTTCAACACATATTATGACCTTGTCTGAGATGTCCTGCCCTGATTCAGAATAAATATCATTAAAATATTCAGTCACAGAATTTACAATGTCATTCTCAGAGGTGTGCAGGCTTCCACCAATTCTCAAAGCCTTGAGATTTCTCCGATCTTTCTTCTCCTTGTGCATGCAATGAAAGAACCGAGAATTCCTGTCCCCCTCTTTTAACCATCTTGCACTGTACTGATTTCTGGCCAGGTTTTCCTTAAGACCTAGCAGGTTATCAAGCCTTGAAGCTGCCAGTACCTCTTGTGATGATACGGAATCATGCGACATGCTGTCCTGCTGAAATTCATACAAGTGAGAGTCTGCCTCTTTGATCTCTTGGTCAAGTCTAGAAAACGATTTCTTACTCCACTCCCTTATTCCAGCCTTAACATATTTCAGTTTCCCGACAAGGATATGCAAAGCACTGCCTTGTACAGGCACCACCCAAGCATTCAAAACAAAATCCCTACAACCAGGGACCGTTAACCAGGAATTGTTGAACTTATAGGGTAAAGGTGATGACCGTGAAGTGCTAACACAAATATCAATTAAAATCGGATGATGATCAGAATTTAGCATGGACAAAGTGATGCCAAAAACATCTGTTTCCTCACATTGACCACTAATCTGCACTAAGCATCTATCCTACTTGCTTGCTTGCCTCCCGAGGTGAGTATGCCTCTGCCAGGTATAATCAGCACCTAAAATTGGTATTTCAATCAGATTACATTGATCAATGCAGGTGGAGAAATCCCACGCTGCTGCACGACAAAAGTTATTCCCAGTTTTCTCCTCCGGTCTCAAGACTGTGGTAAAGTCACCATGTAAAATCCATCTTTTATCCATATTCGCAGAAATATTCACAAGACTACTCCATAAACTTCTCCTCCTTACATACTGGTTAAGAGCATAGAAAAAAGTAACACAAAATAGATCTGACTGAAGGGCGCACGTTAGAGAGACAGACTGACAATCTGATTGAACAGATTCAATACTCACAATATTGTGATTTATAACCCATAGAGCCTCAACATCACTGTCAGACTGATTTGGAGTAATAAAAGAGTAACCTAAAGTTGACCAATTGAAGGACATCCAATTGGAAAACATGATTCTGGGCTCAGTGATGCCAATCAGCATTGGTTTGTTGGTCAGAATGATGTGTTTTAGGACCTTGACCGTAGGGGAGTTCTCCAGACCCTGACAATTCCAAAAGTGGACTTTCATTGATGAGAGGCACGCTGCCTAGTGCATGGACCAACATATCTGGGTGTTATGCTTTCCTTTGTTTCATTCAAAAAACTTCCCCCTCTTCACTTAAAGAACAGCCATCAGTGGCAGTGACAACAACATCATCGGACAAGGATAAGTACCTGTTAACTGAGCTGAGTGGTTCTGTCAAGGTAGCAGGGAGTTTCCTCCTTGCCACCTTCGAGACATGCACTTGGGAAAATTCCCCATCAACCTGCACTGCCAAGATCCCAGCATTGAGAGGTTCCCCCTGTCCATCACTTCCAGCCACCTATTCAGACATGGGAGGCTCCTGTTTGTCATCCTGATCACCAGCAGAAATCTCCACATTTTCATTACAGACCTCCACGTCTTGAATTCCAACAGGAGCATCAAGTATTAATCCCTGATCATTTTAATAAATTTCATTAAACATAATTTTTCCGCTTACATGATTTGTCTTTAAAAAATCCAAGAGACATGGTTGACATCATTATTTAAAATTTGGTTCAATATGATGAAAATAATTTTTTCTGAATAGTATATTTTGAATTATATTTACCAAAGTTAAAAGTAAATAAGGTAATTATAGGTAAAAATAATATTAAAATTACCCTAAACCATGTCCTAATCCTTTTGGATAATTTTATTTTGAGAAAAATAAATCTTAGGACAAAAATAATATCCTTTATATCCATTTGGGTTAGAATAGGATATTTGTTATATTATGTTTTATAAGGAGTTAAAAGTGTTAAATTCATTGTTTAATAAATAAAAATTTTTAAATATAGGTATACACATAACATAAATTAGACCAAAAATATTCATTATAAATATAAAAATATTTCCTACATCATGGTATATTATTTATAATTTTTAGACATTAAATAATTAAATTTGTTTATGACACAATGATGGTGTAATAATTACCTTATCATGGAATAATTAAAATAATTGATGTTATAAATATTAAAATACATGTAAATTGAATATTTTAATGCCATACACAAATTTTAAAGTCAAATATGACATGTTATTGTTGATTCAATTTATTTATTTTGAATTAATAATGTTTTTTAACATTCACAAAAACCAAATACAAAATAGTGCTAAAATATAAAAAAAATGAGTTTTTAAAAAATATACTATAATATTAAATAATATAATATTTTTATAAATATAAGATTCAGCCAAAGGAATTATATAACATTATGTATTTTATTAAAGAACCACTTGATGTTATTTTTTTCATTTTATAGTAACTATATAAACCATGTAATATAAAAATTCAAAAGAATATGTTAAAAGTAAAACTAATTAACAAAGAGTCAAATATAAAAGATAAGGTTAAAATGGCGCCCTAAACATGCATAAAACCTATTGGTTGATGTTATTTCAACCCATACCAATATTAGTATCGAAATAAATATATTTAAAGTTATTAGTAGCTGAAAATGATTTTATAATAAAGTAATATTTCAAACTTTTCTTAAACTGCCGCACACCACTCTTATAAAAGGTAACTTCCCCTTATCATAAATTCAATCCTCCAAATCCATTTGGCTCAGCCATCCCATGCACAAATATCCTCTAAACTACCCCACTTCAACATATATGCCTTATATTGATGAGAAATCCATCTTACGATGCCACTTTGTTTAAATAATAATGATGAATTTGAAGAAGAGGTAATTATTTTATCACCTTTTTCGATGTTCTTTTCTTCTTCTACTTCCTATTTCAATGTTGATTCCATACCAAAATTATATCCTCAACACCGTATTCATAATTATATGTTATTATAAATTTGGTACAACTATATTCATTATTCCGTCAATCCTATTAATGTATAAATCCCCTT
Organism: Viscum album; assembly: GCA_963277665.1. Taxonomy (NCBI): domain Eukaryota; kingdom Viridiplantae; phylum Streptophyta; class Magnoliopsida; order Santalales; family Viscaceae; genus Viscum; species Viscum album. Next base: position 1,314,398,900 of record OY728119.1, on the reverse strand, counting down.
ATGTGCATTTGTACGGCTTAATGTATCCACGTCGTAGTGTAGTTGTTCATTTGACACTACATTATTTGGATGGATATAATAATGAGTATAATTGATGTAAATAATAAATATAACATGTTAATTAATATTTATATAAAATGTACCATCTAATTACATTCAATTTCACCATCAATAGAATGATATCTACTCTCTTTCATATGTATGACTTACCGTCTCGACGACGCGATGAGATTTATTTCCACATTCATCATTCAATGATGATTGTAGAAATATATATTATTAATAAGTATGTAATATATGAAAAAATAGTGAAAATTGATATATAAAGAAACACACCCACACAAATATATATATATATACATATATCTCATTGACTTTTTTTCTATTCAATACAATATAAAAACAGAAACAACCTTTATGTGTACGTATGACCTTCTGTCTACATAAATGGTGGTTTTTGTTTCATAAATCTATATATTATACATATTTATATTCATAATATATATAAATAAATAACTTTTTATATTATGGAATAAATTAAATCATGATATAAGTTATAGGATCAATAAAAACAATTTAATACATGTTTGATAAAGAAAGTGATTATTACCAAAAATATTACTTTAACATGTAAATTATTATTAAATGTATTGAATAATGTTATTAATGAATCATATATGATATCATAAAAAAATATGGTTCTAGTGTAATTTAAAAACATACTATGGTCATTATATAGGAGTATAAACTTACCCTCGACCAACAGAAACTACAATGTAAGGGTTAATTCTTCAATCTCATTATTATCTGAGATTGTTTAACTGTAAGTATTTACTAGGATATATTTATCATCAATATCCATGTTTCATAAAAAAAATTCAATATTATTATTTTAACCTTTTATGGATGTTATTCTTTATGTATATTATCATTTTAAATGATTTAATCATTTATTCGTTTCTAAATATTTTTCATTAATGTTCATGTTTTCAAAATGATTTTAATGATTTATATATATGGACATGATTTATTTATAATATTAAATCCCTTGAAAATATTCAAAGTGTTATGGGACACTTTTTTTCAAAAATATATTTTAAATTACTTCTTTTATAAATTCGGTGAGTTTTAATTGATTTCACGAAAAAGTGATATTTCTCTGAAATATTTTTTCTTATCATTTTCATCTATGACAACATCCATTACTGGATATTATTTTTTATTGAGATTGATTTGTAATAATACAATAATACATATTGTATTTAATGATTTAGGATATTTTTTAATATATATGTCTTATTTCTATACTATTCATGGTTTGTGATTAAATTCATAACATTTTATATGCTAGTTTTAATATGAATTGTTATGTTATGTTTCAACCATTCATATGTGGGATGAATTGAACTTAGTAAGTGATGGGAAGGGCCCTCTATAGCCCCTCGAAACATCAGTAGGTCTCATGAGACAAACTAGTGTCTTGGCACAAGGGCTTGAAAAATTTATTTTTAGATTCTTGTCATGGGGCCTAGATTTTGTTTTTAAGATGACTGGAATTATGCATTCCATCATTACGAGATTATTTATTAATGTTAGATGTGATTATTAGACTAGTAGAATATCCATGTGAATAATTAAATGGAATTATTTTATTTAACATTACCATATTATGTTAAATTTTTTGTTAAAAGGGCTTGTGTTTCAATTTTATACCTTTCCATAAAAGTTTTTTATTATTTATGATAGATTCTGCTATATGTATTATCCTTATTGAGCATATGAGCTAACCTCTTTAATATGTTGTGTTTCCCATGATTCCATGAAGTATATTATGATTTATATTCAGTTTTAAGCTAAGAGAATAGTGTTGTTCTCCGAATATAATTTATGATATGTTTTATGTTACAAATTGTAATGTAATGTTCATGTATGTAATATATTTTCCAATACTACTAAACATACTGATCCTTTCAGACTTGATTCATTGTAATCATGCAAATATATTAACATAATCCCCTAGATCTGGGATTTTGGGGTCCAACCATTATAGTAAGTATCATGTGATGTTTAACAACAACCTTGGAAATAGATTTAGATAACATCTGATTATAAAACATTACCCTATTATTGGCCTTGATGATTAGTATAGAAGAACATCCAAAAATTTTAGTAATGAATGTATTATGTGAATATTACAAGAAATATTTCCTTATCTGTATATTATAGGTGGATGTAGTTCTAGCACATATATACCTAGGAGTGAAAACTCTGACAAGGAATTTCAGGCTTAACTCATGGTATCATGGTTCATGACCACGAGCTTTACTACACACCTAGTTTGACACTCCTAAGGGATATTCTTCTGATAATTCACATTTTCATTATAAACCATTATAAATGATTTATGCGAAAATATGTCGGCAAAGAAACCAATGTTATGATAATGAGACATTATGTGTTTAAATATTCAATTAATGCCAAAAAGTTTTACAGTATTAAGATTATACATTATTATATAATATAACCTACTGTATGTTTTCATTTAGAAATTTTACCTAATAGAATGAATAATAACTACAACAATACGAATGATCCAAAGAGTAAGAATGATCATATCTCTCATGATCTTAAGCCAAAATTTAAATGGGAAATAGTCTCCCACGTATCTGCATCATATGATGAAATCGTATCAAGTGTTAATAAGATATGTATTGAATTATATGAGTCCTATGGACATGAATGAAAGTGAAAAAAAGGGGATCCCAAAAAAATATGGATAAAGGGAATAAGGGAAATAAGGATTTTCCAAAATTGATAACTATAGAAAGAATCACCTTGGTAAATGTTTGATGAAAATTATTGTATGTTATAAGGGTGGTCAAAAAGGACACTGCATTCATGATTGCATCAGTAAGAAAATGGTTTGAAATGTACAATGCTTATTTTTCAAGGAGTTGTAAAAATACGCAAGTCAATGTCCAAATCATCATAAAACTCCCCAAATGATGCTATTGGATAATAATCATGTTATGAGACTACCACATATGAGTAGGAATGGATAGTGTTCTTATGTAATTATTAAAAAACTATGTCATTTGATTGTTGTATCAACGATTTACTGGTTATATGTATTGTGGAAATAAATAAGTATTTTATTTCAATACTATTTCATTGAGGATTTGAGATAATGTGGTTCTAAGACAAGTAACTCAATAGAAAGATAATTGATTTTGGAAAATACATGGTTGAATGGAAGATAAACCTTAATATGGTTCTGATAACAAGGTAGTGATTTTGGAATTATATATGATTGATTTGGATAAATTATATTGGATATTCATGACTACATTGAAACAGATTAATGATTTGTATATTCCATCATTGTTTGAGTTTACATCATTTATAGATTTACAGAGTATTTCTATTTTTCTATGTTTTTCTGAAGGAATAAGGAAGTACATACATATTCAAATAATTTCTTATGGTAATTCATGTTATTGCAATGTTTTAATAAAATACATGATAAAGGTATTCACTTACTTATCTTTATTATTTTATGTTGAACTACCTTACAAATTTTTGGACTGTGAGTTAGGACACAAGTATTTAATATAAGTATAAAGGTTGTAATTGAGTAAGTTGGAAACATGAATTTTTGAATGAGGTTAAAGTATGTTTTTTGGATACTTTTACCTAACCTTTTAGTTTTTAGAAAATACTTAGAGAGTTTTTGGAATACTTTTCGACCTTATGATTTTTCAAAAGCACATTAGGTGTAAAAAATAATTTTTTTAGTTTTAATTTCCGAGTGTTAGGGATGAAGTCAAAATATATTTATGGAAAACCAAATGATGAGATAATTATTATTAATTTTAATGAAATAATTTATGTTTTTTTGAATTCTTAACTTGATAGTAAATTAATCCATCATCTTCAAAAAACGTATCAAAAAATTGTGTTATCATAATACCTTAAGTTTTTTTGATCTGATGATAATCTAAATAATTATATACTTATGTCAATGAGGCCATCAATTTTAAATTTATTGTTCACAATTTTGTGATTGATGACCACAATTACTCAATATAAATATTTATGGTTTTTCTCGAATTCTGTGTCTCTAATTACCACCAATATTCTCCTATTCAAAATCCAAATATGGTTGTGATTTTATCATTTAACTTTCCCTTTGATTAATTCTAAATTTTATTGTCCCCATTTTTTATTTGGGTTTTCCAAAAAGGTATTTTTTGTAACACCCCAATCTTCCATGGTAGGATTTTCTTTGATTAATACAGTAGCATGTGTTTTATGCAACATCGAGTTCTAACACACCTCAACCAATCAAAGTAGCCGTTATGAATAATAATACCTAATTTTTAAAATTTTATAAATTCTATATATAAAAATGGACTTAATTTTTGTATTAGGAATATCGAAATTATAATATGGTGAAATTTTGGTACATTTCAGATAACTTTTATATTTTGATAAATAGTGAAAATTACTAAATTTTAATTGAAAGAAACTTTTTTAATCGAAATAATTAATATTGATAAATTATGAATTTGAGTGGTTTAAAAGTATATTTAGAATATATTTTTACCATTTAAATCAATTTTAGTCATTGGACATAATTTCAAAATTAAACCAGACATAAACATGTGCCAATTTTTTGATAGTAATTATCTCTTAAGAACACATTTTTTATTTTAACGGGAATTAATTTTAAATTAATTTCTTCCAGTTCTGTGTTTTGAATTTGGAAAAATGGATTCCATATTTAGAAGCAGGATGTCCAAATTGTGTAAATAGGCAACTTTTTTTAGAAATTTTGTATAATTACTTCGGTAAATATTTTCTTTACCAGGGTTAAAGGGTAAATACGGTAAATAAAGGTTTACAGAATAATATTATAATAATACTACATTACTCAAAAATTTGTCCTAACCTTATTTGTGAATAAATGACCGACGATGGACATCATTGGGTCGATTTTGGGACCCCATGGAGCCACTTGTAGGTGAAAGGGACACTTTATTTTAATTAAGTTAAAATAAATACAAAAATGACATAAGCATATATAACTAAGAAAAACAATTTTTACATAGGGTTATAAATGTTTTATTTTCAACTATAAATTTTCATTAAAAATATAAAAATATTTCGTACATAATGGTATTTTATTTATAATTTTTAGACATTAAATAATTTAATTTATTTTTGACATAATGATGATGCAGTAATTACCATAATAATGAAAAATTAAAATAATTGATATTATAAACACCCAAATAAATATAATTTGAGGATTTTTATGAATTAAACTAATTTTATAGGTTAATATTAAATTATAGGATTGAGTAAATTAATTTTTTTTGAATTAATCATTCTATTATGATTTTTAAAAAAATCAATTATTATATAGTGTCAAAATTGACATAAAAGAGTTTTTAAAACAAATATTATATTATTAATTGATATTAAATTCATAAAAATCTATGGATCAGAAAAGATACTTATATCATGATAGTTGTATCATTTATGGACCACTTGGGGGTCTCTTGGATGTATATAGTATGTCTAATAACCATATAATATGAAAATACAAAGAGACATTGTAATAGTGAAACTAATTAATTAAGAGTTATTACTTAAATATAAGGTTAATATAATGACTCAAACCTGTCTAAATTATATTTGTTGAGTTTTTTTTGACCCATCCCCACCTTAAACTTTAAATAATCCACTTTGGAGACATTAAAACCGAATATTTAATTATTATAAAATAACATATTCTAGCTTTTCCAAAGGTGCCCCTCACCCCTCTTATAAAAGGGAACTCCACCTTCTAATTAATTCACACCTTCAAGTTTTTTTTGTCAGCCAGAACCAGCCCAAATACTCTATCAACATCCCTCACATAATAGTAGAGGCCTTACATTAGTCATAATGACATCCTAAGGATCCCTTTTGATCAAATCAAAAGGAAGAACCCGAAGAAGAGTTAATGATTTCACCACCGCTTTTCAAGTTCCTTTATTCTTCCACTTCTTCTATCCTTGTTATTACCATTATAAAATAATAAATCCAGTATATTATATGTACATTTATGTTATTATAAACATTGTACAACCATATTTCAGTATTCTATCCATCCATTGAATGACATGTCACCATACATGCGTACGTACAACTTACCATCTCCACGTCGTGGTGTAATTGTTATTCAATAAATTATTATTTGGATGGATATAATTTTTATGTGTAATTCATGTAAATAATAAATATAACATGATAATGATTATTTATATATGATATAACATCCAATTATAAATACAACTTACCATCTCCACGTCGTTGTGTAATTGCCTTCATGATAATGATTCTTTATACATGAAATAATTTTTAAGGATCATCTTAGTTGTTGACATCTATAGGATATAAATTATAAAACAACTCTATAATTGATCTATTAGGAAAATATGGAAAGAAAAACTATATAAATTGATCATTAAAAAAACTTATATGTTTAAATATTCTAAATAATTAAAAAATATCTTATGTTTGGATTAGGGACATTTATCGCCTTTTAATGGAATATGAAAACATCCATTCTCCCCCTTCTTTGACACATATATTATTCATAAATTTCCATATATTTCACTTAGTCATAAGGATATCAATATATTTGTGTGTCTAAAATGGAAATCAATCTCGCATTATGAGTTTAATAAGGCTTCATTTATTCTTCACTTGAGGTTGATAGAAAAGTTCAAAATATTTTTCTATCAATGGAATCATTTCTGTGGTTTATTTTTAGATATTGTAGTTTTTTGTATTGACCTTTGGTACTTCTTCTCGACAGCCACCCCAATATTATTCGGTTCCCAATAGAGGAAGACCTAATTTAGGTGTGGTCATGTTCCCCTGAAATGTTCAGAATATCCATATTTCCCTATTAAAATGGAACAATAATTTTAATATGAATCATTAATCCTTGTATTATGACTATTTGGGTATAATTTCTATAACTAAAACTCCATTTAAAAAATCTAAAGACTATTCATATTTTAGGTAATCTTGTGTGATGATATAACAACCCTGCTCTTTATTTCACACTAAAACGTGATTTATTATATAAACATCACTTTTTACAACATAGAAGATCGATATGAATAGTGTCATTGGGGATTAGGAACATAAAATAAAAACTTAAAACGTTAAATACATTATCATTATTGAAAACTTCCATTACATGACAACTATATTCCCTCATACTTTGCATTGCTTGGTAAACATGAGTTCATGCATATGAAAAGGGTGATATATAAAGCCCAGTAAGGGAATAAACTTGTAATAACATGAGGAATAAAATACATGTAAGAAAATAAGAATATAAACATTTCACAAGAGAAACATGAACATAAAGGAATGATAAATCATGATAATCATAACATGGAAGTGTGGCGACGTCACTTAATATGGAATTAGCATGAGTCGAGGCTCCTTGCATATAGAGAATGAGTAAACATTCATTGCACATGAAGCACTATTAAAACATTGTTTCACGTGAATTATCATGAGTAAACACAAATTTCATATTACTTATAATGATACTATACGTTACCAAATGCATTGGATCACTGTTAAGGTAGACCGTTCGTAAACATTTCATTTCAGGCATAAGTGTGCCACATGGATATATAACATGGAATCAACCAACATCAAAAGTTATTCCACGATTAAGTAATGTGGAATAGATACATGAAATTACCATTGAATATGTATATGTGCATAAATGTAAAACCCTTGATAGAGACATGAGTATGATATTCACTACACAATGATCTTGGTTTGGAAAAACGATGTGCAATTTCGGTAACAGAACGACGTGACAAAAAGAATAATGAAAATGTTTAATTGGTTGGAAATGGTGTCTCTTCATATGTATAGAAAATGGAATTTAATAGGGACATATATAATCATTTCCCAACAAATGTAAAGGAATTTAGATGCATTATACAAAGTAATTACTTGGATATAAAAGAAAATAGAGAACTCCCTGACAGAATTTTGGAATGGTAATGTGTGTACATGGGAGGCATTAATGATAGATAAAGGGGTATGCCATCATCCAAACATAAATATCATGGTATGGGGGAGGTGTGAAATCATACCCCAACATTTTTAATTTAAAAAAATTCATAACAACTTAATGAAAATTGGACAAAATGAGAAAGGAAGAAATACCTTACTTGGATGTGTGATCCCAAAAGCTTGGGAGAGGCTTGAGAGATTATTATTGGGAGATTGTGGAACCTTGGTAGGATTATAGAGAAATGAGGGAATGGTTTGGTCAACTCCAAATGCATTAAGTGAAGAGGAAGTGGGATCTTGGGAGGGTTTATATAAGAAATGATAGGGAATTCATTATTATTTTGGTTTGGGACACCTCACATTAAACTAATCAAAACCAAAAACCATCTCATGGTTATTGGCCATGGTTTTTTCCCAAAGGGAGTAGAAAATAATATTTTATATATCCAATGGGATATCTTCTTAAAATAATAGGGTTGCTTATGGTGAGGTGAGTCACACTCTCAAGGAAAACTATTTAAAAAGACAAAATGTTTTATAAGCCTAGAAGGGTATACTAAAGCACTGTAAAATAAATAAAACAGACCAAAAATAAGATTATTTTAATGGTATGACATAAATTGGCCCATCATAATGTTAATATTATTTTATTACATCACTATTGGTAAATTATGTTGTCATAAAACACATTATATACTGAAACACTATTTAACTTTTACCCAGAAAATCGATTGTCCTAGAATATTAAGAAAAATTAACCATTGGATAATTTTGACATCTTGATACCAAATATAATATTAATTTTATATAAATAATTTTCTAAATATGTGAATTTATAATTTTATAATAAAAACCAACATTTAATGAAAATTTGCTGGTTTTGAAAAAACTGCATTCAAACATTAATAAATAATACAATTGCCTTCATTAAATTATATGTTCATTCATATTTAATGAAAAATAATTTAATAATAATAATAAATAATTATTAAAAAATTATTTAATTCAATGATCAATTATTTCATCAAAATATATTTCTTAGTCGAATATTATCTATTATTACTATTTGTGCATTAAAATCAATTTACGAACTAACAATAATAAACTGAATGAAAATTATTTATAAAAAAATAATGTGCATTGTCATAGTGCTATGGTAATATTAAATTACCCCTTCTAACATCTACATAAGACTGAAGGGTAGGGTGTGTGATGGTGACAAACTCTTGGGTGGATTAGATAACATAGCTCAAGTGGTATTCTTTATTAAATTACACTTCTCCCGTAGTCGGTTCCTCTCATGCATAACATGTTCAAGATCACCTTGGGAATTGTCCAGAGCGAAGCCCAATGACGCCACCTCCATTCCAAGCACTGATAAATGGGATTCGTAGGGGGAAAGTCTATTAGATGATGCCATTTCTTCCTTTTTCGTAGTTAATTGTATTTGATAATGCCCTATAACTATAAAAATCATGTGATCACCATTAAACGACAATGTGTCCAACGGTCAAAATTCATAATGGTATTTTAAAATCCATAATCATAAAACCAATGAAGGTCACATTTTATTTAACGATAATAAGACATTTTATTAGATTAAGAGGAATATATATTAATAAATGTTTCGGTCATTAGAATCTTCCCCATTATAAAATTTCTCACCCGAAATATCCTTTTCCCACACTAAAACAGATGTGGGTAACTCTGATTCATCATATCCTCTGATTCCAATGTCATTTTGTCAACCTTTGTTTTTTTCCACAACACCTTGATGAGGGGAATTTTCTTATTTTCATATAACTTTTTACCTATGATCTATGATCTTCACTAGTTGCTCCTTATATGAAATATTATCATCTACATGTACTACCTCTATAGAGAGTACATATGAAGGGTCTGGTATGTACTAACTTAAGAGAGAAACATGAAATCCATCTTGAAAATTGTCCATGGTAGGTGGAAGTGCTAGTCGATAGGCCACAACCCCAACACGAGAAAAAATCACGAAGGGGCAGATGTACCTAGGACTTAACTTTCCTTTATTTCCAAACCTCATGACTTTATTCCATGTATATATACATAGAAATACCATATATCCAACTTTAAAAATATGTTTACATTGACAGTTATTGACATATCTCTTCTGTCGACTCTAGGCTTCCTTGACATGTTGTTGAATTGTTTTCACCTTCTCCACCATGTTTTCGACCATTTTTGGCCCTAGAAGCTTACACTCACCGACATCATCCCAACATGCTAGTGTTATTCACCTCTTCAAATATAGTGCGTCATATGGTGTCATTCAGATGCTTGAGTGGAAATTATTATTGTAGGATAATTCAACCAGTGTAAGATGTTGGTCCCACCCTCCATTGAAGTCTATAGTACATGATCTTAACATATCCTCTAGTTTTTGAATAGTTTGTTCAGATTGGCCCTCAGTTTGAGGATGTTAGGTTTTAATGGTGTTCAGTTCAGTATCCTATTATTGTTGAAGACTCTTCCAATACTTATAGGTAAATCTTGGATCTCGATCGGATATAATAGATAGTGGTAGTCCACATAGCATTTCAACATCCCTAATATATATCCATGCCAGTTGATCAAATGAGAAATCCTCACGAATTGAAATAAAGTGTGCATACTTTTTATGATGATCCCCAACAACCCAGATTGAATTGTTTCCTTTAGATTTCTTCAGACGTCCGGTGACAATGTCCTTGGTGATGTTCTCCCATTTCCACGATGGAATGTGCAATGGTTTCATCATCCCCTTAGAAATATGCCTCCATACCTTCACGTGATGACACACCCATAAATTTGATGAATAATCAGTGATATACTTCTTTATATTATCCACCCAATAATGACCTTATAGATCTTGATACATCTTTGTGTTTCCTGGGTGAATAGAGGAATTTTAACTTTCCACATTATCCAAAAGTTCCATCTTCAGCTCCGGACATTATGGAACTTGTGGTCTTTTCCCAAATCCCAACATTCCATCTTAATTCACATTGAACTCCAAGTATTTCCCTTTTTCTAATAGATTACACTATCTTCTGAATTCCCACGTTATTCTTTAAGAATCCTTTAACCATTACAAAAGAGATGGTTGAGTAATCCATTGTGAAAGGATTGATGATGATCCCTTCTTTATGATTCTTTTTTACCATCTTCATCGAATCTAAGAAGACAATGTCCTTCATAATTCTCATCAATGATAGAATTACTAGGTCCTTTCTACATAGATCATCTGCCTCATTGATTGCTTTCTTATAAAGGTAATGGATTGGTCAATCATAGTCTTTAATCACCTCAATCCATCATCATTGGCGCATGCTAAACTCTTTCAGTGTGAATATATAATTGAGGCAATTATGGTCCGTATATATTTCACACTTCTCCCCAAATAGATAATTCTTCCATATTTTAAAAGTGAAGTTCAGAGAAACCTACTCTAAATCATGAGTTGGATAATTTTCTCATGAAATTTCAATTTCCTTGAAGCATAGGCAATGAATTTTTCATTTTGCATCAACAAAAAGATCATTCCATTCTTTGAAGCATCACTGAATACCACAAAAAATTCTCCACTTGTGGGTAAAGTGAGCACGTGTGCAGTGATATGCCTCTTTTTTAACTCTTTAAAGCTTACTTTACATTCATCACTTGATGAAAAATTTACCCCCTTCTGAGTTAGCTTTCTAAGAGGGTTGGAAAATTGTGATAAATTTCTCAAAAATCATTGATCATATCTAGGTAACCCCAAGAAGCTATGAATATCCATTACCGATGTTGTTCTCGACTATCCCTCAATTTCATTTGATTTAGAGGGATCCATAGATATTCCATTTCTTGTGATGATATTTCCCAAGAGTGAGAAATCCTTCAACTAGAACACACACTTGTTGTACATTACATAGAGATTCTCCTTTCGTAATGTCTCTTGTACAGTTCTTAGATGCTCCTTATGATCCTCCTTGGTTTTGGAGTATATCAAAATATAATCTATAAATACAAATATAAATTTGTTGAGGTAATCTCAAAAGACTCTATTGATCATGTCCGTGAACATTTCAGGAGAATTAGTGATTCCGAATGGAATCAATATGAATTCATACTGCCTGTATCTTGTACGAAAAGTCGTTTAGGGGATATCTCACTTAGTCACCCTTATATGATAATATCTAGACTGCAAATATACCTTGGAGAAGTATTGTGTTGCACACAGCTGATCAAACATGTAATCAATTCGTGGGAGGGGATACTTGGTCTTTTTCATGAATTTGTTGAGCTCCCGATAATTGATGCAAAGGTGCATTGACCCATCTTTCTCCTTGACGAAGAGGACTCGTGGACACCATGGTGAAGAACAATGGTGTATAAACCCTTTATCTAGACTCTCATGTCATTGTTTATTCAGATCCTTAAGCTCCACAACTGCTATTCTCTATGGAGTCTTGGATATTGGAAATGCCCCAGGTAAAAGATCAATTGAGAATTCAACATCTCTTTCAAGAAGAAGACTAGGGAATTCCTTGGGAAACACTTCCGCGAATTCCCTCACAATAGGAATGTCTTCAAGGATGTTTTTTCCATGGAATCAATAATCTAATCCAGATATTCTTGATCATAGGTAAGTAATATCCATGCGTGAGATGGTGGAGGGAAACGAATAATCATCTTCCTCCTTGAACTTGTAATGAATCAGGGTTCGATTCTCTGCATGGAGACAGATTTTCCCCCACAAATATTTATGTTGAATCTACATAAGGAATGCCAATCCATGCCAAGAATTGATTCAAATTCCACCAGAGGGAGTATTAAGAGGTTTTACGGTAAGTTCAATCCACTAATTATGATGGGGGAGGAGTTATATTCATGGGATGAAATGATATCTCCATTTTTCATACTCACAGACATCTTTACATCTTTGATTTATTGTGGTGTAGGGATAGTTATAGTATAAATTCGGGATATAAATGATTTTGTAGAACTATGGATGATAACACATCCTTTCACATTTTGATTCTAGTATTAATCTATCCAATATATACATAGGGATGAGTAGATTTAAACAATTAAACACTTAAACGGAAATCCAAGGACATAACAAACAACATATAAATTACTTTTATTCCGTAAATTATAAATCCATAGGCTTAAATATATAATATCCATGGTGTAAAATGTAACATATATTCTTAAGGGGAATTCCCTTAATAAGGGTTCATACCTTGCTAGTGAATCTTGCAAATCATATCCCCTGGGTGTTTTGTTACCAAGAGTGCAATAAGGCCTGTTATCATGCACCAATTCTCGTTCGAGTCTAGCTCAAAGCGGTGTTTTCGAGTTTTACCCCTAGGATACATCTATGCCAGAGCTGCCTCTAACTGATCATATCAAGACAAGGATATATTTTATTGATTAACCACTTACTCAATAGTCACCAATACGTAGGGATGTTTTTATTATACTTATTCTTGTCTCTAAGTCTTCACTAAAGTTTTCTAATCCTAATCCAAAAAATAACAACACCTATCCTTTTTTACCAACTATAACAACCATTGTCTTTATTACACACTAAAACATGATTTATTACATAAAAATCAATTCTTACAATATATAATAGCGAGAGGCCTACTGTCTTTGGGGCATAGGATCATTACATAACAACATAAAACATGAAATACAATATCATTATTGAAAACATCCTTTACATGAACACTACATTCCCTCATACATAGAATTGAATGGGATAACCTAATGACATGCATAAGAATAGGGTGATCTATAAATCCCAGTAAAGGAATAAACATGGAAAAACCTGAGTAATAAAATACATGTTAGACAATAGGCATATCAATGAAGAATAATAAAAACATGAACATAAAGGCATGATAATGCATACTAATCATAACATGGAAATGTGGGAACAACACTTAACATGGAATTAGCACGATCCAAGGCTCATTACACATGGATAATGAGTAAACCCACATTGAACTTTAAACATGAGTAAAAATTAATTTCACTTGAATTAGAATTAGTCAACACCCATTGCACATGATGTATCATGATACTATACTTTACCTAATGTTTTGGAGCATTGTTAGGGCACACCCTTCTTAAACATTTCATTTCATGAATAAGTATGACACATGGATCATATAAAATTGAATAGATCAACATCATATGTAACACCCCAAGACTTCATAGTACGTTAGTTTTTCAATGTAATTCAACAACTTACACTACAAACATCATCGAGCTAAAGTGCACCACAAATTACTAAACTAGCTGTTCAAAAACAATTATGAATAGTATTAACAAATTTTGAACTTTATATAACCCTTATTATTTTAGAATCCATATTATGAGTTTCTTTGACATAATTTAAGGACAATTTCAATTTTTTCAGATAAAAGATGTATTCTTAAAAAAATGAAATTTTACCGCATTTTAATGGCGAACCCTTTTTAAATCCAATATTTGATATATTTATATATTAAATTTGAAAAAATAGTCTTCATTATTTGGGATAAGGACATATAAATTTAGTTTCAATAAATTTTTTGTGTTCTTCTGATAACTTTCATATTTGGGTGAATAGTTAAAAATAATATATTTTAATTGAAAACACCTTTTTTAATCAAAATAATTTATAGTGCTTGATATTTCATATTAATGTTTTGGATGTATAATTAGATTATATTTTTTCAATTTAATCAAATGTTTGTAATTTTAAGTAATTTAACTTTGAAATTCGACATAAACAAATGTCAATCTTTTGGTAGTTATTATTTCATAAAAATACACTTTTTGGTTTTGATAATCCGAATTAATTTTAAACTAATAAATGAAATTTATATGTTTTAAAATTGGTAAAATAGACTTCATTTTTAAATTAAGAATATCAAAATTATCTTAGAGTGAATTTTTTTTAAGTTTCTGAAACCTTTTAATTTTTGATGAATAGTGAGAAACAATGAGTTATAGTTTAAAACCGAATTTTTATTTAAATAATTATTTATTTTATTTAAATTTATTTTTGGTCAAAATAGATACCTAATAACCATATATGTTCAATTTAATTCATTGAAGTCATTTTTTAATAATATTAGATATATAAAATTTTGTTGAACTTTTCACCATCTTTTACCCACCTCCTCGGAGAATTTGTATATTCACATAAAACATAATGTTACCGCTTCTGTGAGTTGAATTTAGAAACTCTGAGAGACATGGTTAATATCAAGGAGTAAAATTTGGTTCAACATGATCAAAGTAATTTTTTGTGAATAATAACTTTTTCTTTTATTTACGACGGTTAAAAGTAAATAGAGTAATTAAGGGTAAAAATGATATTACTAATACCCTAAAACATGTACTATTTCTATTTGAAAAGTATAATTCGACCAAAAACAACCTTATTAAAAAAATATGAATCACATTTGTCTACATGGATTATATTAGGACACTTATTATTATTTAATTCACAGAAGAGTTCAAAAATTTAAAATCAAAGTTTAATAACAAAAACATTTTTAATATAGTTCTAAACATAATATAAATTTGACTATAAATATTAATTATAAAGATAAAAATATACCCTACATAATTTTATTTTATTTAAATTTTTTAGATATTAAATAAGTTAATTTAGTTATGACACAATTATGTTGCATTAATGACCTAATTATTGCAATATTAAAATAATTGATATTATAAATATCCATAGAAATGTTATTAAAGACTTTTTATGAATTTCACTAATTTTTTAGGTTACTATGACATATTATAGTTAGTTTTATGAATTTTTTTCGATGTAATAATGCTGTTATGAATTTATAAAAGAATAAAATACCAAATTCTATCATAATTGACAAAAAAATAGTTTTTAAATCAAATATTATATTTTTAATTGATATTATTTTCCTAAAAATCTATGGTTCGACCAATGTATTATATAATTATAGGTGTATCATTAATTAAACACTTGTGGTTATCTTGGATATATATTGTATGTTTATGAACCTTATTTTGTTAAAATACAAAGATACATGGTAAGTGTCAAACTATTTATCTAAGAGTTAAATCTAAAGGATAAGGTTAATATAGTGACCCAAACATGTATAAAACCTATTGGTTGAGGGTTTTTAGACCCATACCAACCTTATCCTTTAAATAATCAACTTTGGATCCATTATAAACCGAAAATGATTTTATTATTAAATAATATTTTATGTTTTTCCTAAGTTGCCCCTCACCACTCTTAGAGAAGGGCACTTCCCATTATCCCAAATTCACATCTTAATAGCCTTTTATCTCATCCAAACCCTACCCAAATATCCTATCATCTTACCTCACTTGATCTTAGAGGTCCTAATTTGGTCATAAATCCATCCTAAAGATCCCTTTTGAACAAATCATAAGGAAGAACTGGAAGAAGAGGTAATAATTTCACCACGCTCTTTCAAGTTCTTTTCTTCTTCCACTTCTTATTTATTTGTTATTTCAATTATAAAATTATAACTCAAGTATATTATTTATACATTGATGTTATTTTAAAAATTTTATATCCATATTTATTATTCTATCCATATTTTTAATGAAATGTCACCATAAGTGCATCCGTACGTATTACCGTCTCCACGTCGTGGTGTAATTGTTATTCAATACATTATTATTTCGATGGGTATAATAATGATGTGTAATTCATGTAAATAATAAAATATAACATGATAATTATTCATTATATATTTTATACAATACAATTATATGTTATTTTAATATAAAAAAATGATATTGTCACTCGTGCGTACGTAGGGATTACCATCTCCACGAACGCGATGAGATTTATTCCCCATCATATCCATTCAAGACTAAATTTCTTATAATGATTAAAAGTAATGTTTATAGACATGATATCACTCTGGATATGAATAAGATACATCCCATCAATAACAAATATGTCTCACATAACAAATAATATAAAAGAAAACGAATCTGTTAACACCCAACACGACGATAATACTAAGATATTATTAACAAATCAATGTTAAAAGATCATATATGATATCATAATAATGCATATGATTCTCTTATATTTCAATAACAATTATTTCAACATTATAAAGGATGTTATCCTACCCTCGACCAAGAAAATAATACAAAGTAATGGGTTTCTTATCTCAATTTTAATTCCATGATATTTCCATTGTTCACCACTTATTTATTGCATGTGGTGTGTATACTATCCATTATTGTATTCATTGTGTAATATAATATAATTTATGTATATTTAAATCATCATTTTATGATCCTTATTTCATGGGTGTATGTTTTTTATGTTACCAAAACGATAAGGGAATTTGAAATTTCAATTTCTACTCATTCGGCTTTACCCATAATACATTGATTATTTTACTCCAAGATTATGTATGGAATCACTATTCATTTTCTTATGTAATAATTTATACACCCCTTTATGTGGATATACTTTGGATAAACATAATAACTCCATTTATAAATTCTCAAGTCATTTATATGAACCTTATAAGAGTAATTTTAACTCAATTTCCATTTGATGAGTTAAATGTCCAATTCATTGGTGTTGTTTTTACTACAATATGTGTGAATGTCATCTGATTTATTTAAACTGAATATCCAATCATATTGATTGTATTTATATTTTTCACACATAATTATGTCACTGACTTATCTTAAACCAAAGGATACAGTTTTTATAAGAGATTTCATCTCAATTTACATTCCATTGGGACTTCTTGGTCATTATACACCAAATCACTTATTAATGGTGTATTTAATGTACTATAACATAGTATATCATGAATCCATTTATTCTCATGATATTAAAAAGTTTTGATTTCCTCAATTTTATTTATTCTAGTGTCTCTCTTTTTGTTAGGAACTCTAACTAAAATATTATTTTAAAATATTTAATGATATATTATTATAAATAATTCTCATTAATGTACATGTTTTAAAAATGGTTTTAAGGATTTATTTATATGGATATTAATGATTTAAAATTTAAATTCCTTTTGAAATTTTGAAAGAGGTATAGGACACTTGGATAAAAAATCTTTTCTAAATGGCTTGTTGAAAAATAGTTTGACTTTTAAATGTTTTCAAGAAAAAGGGGGATATTTCTCTCAAATAATATTGATGATTATTTTCATCTATGTCCATATCCTTTATTATTCTCGATTGAGGGTTATATTCTACAATAAAATCTTCTATATTTCGTAGAATGATTTATGTTTTACTATGGATGTGGTATTTTTATACCAATCATGGTTTGGGGATAAGTAATGACATTTCATATGATAGTTTTAATATGACTGTTTACGTTATGTTTCAAGAATATCATATGAGGAATGTATTGGACATATTATGTGATGGGTGGAGCCCGCTATAGCTTCTCAATGCATCGGTAGGTCTCATGAGAGAAACTAGTGTATTGTCACATGGCCTTGATAGAATCTTATTTGTAGTATTGGAAAAAGGCCTTGACCATGTTTTTATGATAGTATAGAATTATGAATTTCATTATTATGAAAGTGGCTATTGATATTTCATGTGATTATTCAACTAGTACAATATCCATGTGAATATGTAAATGGAATTATTTAATTTCATTTTTCCAATATTATGTTGATGTTCATGTTTAAAAGGCTTTTGTTTTAGTTATTTATTGCCTTAAATGTTTATGCTTATTTATGAACATTTTCGCTATAATGTTTTCCTTATTGAGCATCTATACTCACCCATTTCAATGTTTTATTTTTCCCAAAATGCAATTCTGTATATTATGAATGACCTCTAGGGACAGTCTATCTGATCACAGTGTAATCTAAGGAAACAATTTTGTTGTTGTTTTCCATTTTATGATGTAATGTAAACATTATGAATGTATCTAGTACTTACATGGAAACAAAACTAATCAGTATTTTGACACATGATCATTTTTTATCATGGAAATGATGCGTAATAATGCATCGAATCATGGATTCTGGGCTCAGGGTTTTACAGATAAAATCATAGGAACTTTATTAAAAACCTTAGAACCTAGATTTAGATAAAATCTGATTAGAGAACATAACCCTAATATAGACATTGAGGATTATTAAAGAAGAACTTCCCAGAAATTTGGTATTTTAGAGATTTTGTGAGTTTTCCAAGAAATACATCCTTGTCTGGATACGAGTAGGTAGAGGCTGCTCTGGCACATCTGTACGTAGGGGTAAATCATGAAAAAACAACTTTGATCTAGACTCTAACAAGAACTGGTGAACGACAATGGGCCTTGCTGCACTCTTAGTTACGACACTCCTGGGGGATATGTTTAGGATTATTTACATTTTATTTACAAAACAATTTTAAGGATTTTAATATAAGATTAGAATAAATGACTTTAGTTAATTTTATAGTGATTCAAAATTGAAAATACAGTGTCATGATATTCTCAAAATGATTTTATGACTACTATTACTCAAAAAATGATTTATGGTTTTAGTCAATGGCTGGATTCCAATGAAGTCATAGTAACTTTGAGCATGATGTACAAGGTGGGAACAATGGTCGAAATGAGAAACAAAATGGAATAGTGATAGGCGTAAAAGATATCGTGTTAATTCCAAATCAGTTTTCCAAAAATATTATGAAAAACATATATATTAACCAACTCCCGGACTAAACAATTAAGAAAAAGGTGATGAATGATAAGAGCTCCAGCATTGGTGATGATGGAGAATAAAATACTCAATTTCCATAATACATGAAATGTGGAAGGAGAAACCCTGGAATGTGTCTCAATGGATCAAGGAAATACTTTATGTGTGGGAAAGAAGGACATAAAGTGAAGAATTTCCGGGAAAAAATGAAGAGTACTATGAAAGAAAATAAAAATGGTCCCAATAATCCATTTATAGTCATTTTCCGTAAATTTAGGGGACATGACCATTACCTGAGTGAATTCCCTATTCTATAATATTTTTTCTTGGTCAAAGAAGAAACTATGTGGAAATAAATGGTTGGAGAAATTTTTAAATGTATGAGTGCTCCTTCATGATGAGATTACTTTGGAATAACTTTTTCTTGTATTTGTAACACTGAATTTGTCATCTAAAAATGATATTTAAGGAAGATTAATATTTTCTCTTGTGTATATATTTTTAAATAACGATTTGGTTTTATAGTGTTATTGGGTTTGAGGCAATTACATGTTATTATATTTTGGGATGAAAATGAAAGGTATGAGATAACATTTGTGGTTAAATTATGTTATGGTTATTTTGATGAATTTACCTCATTTTTTAAATGTTTTAAAATATTGTTTTTCAAAAAGGACAGCACATAGATCATGTGACAACCCATCACGTCAGACAAATCTATGGGAATCGAACCCACAACCACAGTGTGATTGGGATGTATCGCCTACCACTAGACTACATGAAGTCCCTGGTTAGTGTGACTAATTATTTTTAGTTAAATTATTTTGGACATCAATAATATGTTGATTTTGGATCTTATGGTTTATCAAATGAATATCATTAGTATAGTAAAATGATTTGGTGATTATGTGAGAAATGTAATTTTGGAAGACATTCTCTTTGTTGGGAACACTATATACCCAAGGAAAATATAATACTATGGGATTTCATTTGAGGAGTAATGGTGTATTTTTATCTATGTTTTTATTGTGGATTTTATTGATTAGGGTTATTTATGGAAATGATTAACCTATAAGAGAGAATATGTTATTAGGTTAATTAATTTTTTGTATATGAATTTAAGTGTAGTTGATGTCATTTGGAGATACAATTTAACATGGAAGACTATATAACCAAATTATTATATGTTTTGGTTTTGAATCTTAGTTTGGATTATATTGAAAGATTTTAAAGACAGTTGTTTATTTAATGGTATTTATTTAACATCGGGGTGTTGTTGGTATAGTTTTAGAAATTAAGAATAGTGTTTCTTTCCCTAAAAGAATATCCTTTTGGGGGATCATCAGATATTTTAATAATTGTTTTTGTTTTGATTAATACTTAAAGGAAAGTTAAATATATATTTTATTTTTTGTGGATCATGTGATTCTCTAGAAGTTTATTCTTTCTCTTCCGGTGTGACCAAGTCTTCTTGAATAGTCATCGTTTAAAAAAATGATTTAGTGGTAGACATTTATTAAAGAATGAAACTCTACATAAAATGTAAGTACATCTCTTCATGTTATTAGTAAATATCATAAATAAATTCCCCATCTTTATAAAGTGTAACATAAAACAAAAAAAATGTTTTCCATTTAATTTTCCTTCTGGGAAACTAATGACCGTGTGTCTAATCAAAGGTTTGTTGTTTTCTTGTTGTTAACATTCTCCTGATCATGTTTTCTATCCCTCTTCCTCATAACATGACACTTATTTTATCTTCCATATCCATGTTTTCCTACAGGGAATCCTAGTATGGGTTATCTTGGGTGACCCTTGAACTTCTCTTTCATTCTTTTAAAGTGATAGTTTTATTGACACTTTTTCCGATGTGGGAGTTTCTATTATATTATCAAGACCGATTTTAAAAATTGTGAGGATGCAATTTATTGGAGGGAAAAATGTAATACCCCAAGATTTCATAGTGTGTTTGTTCTTCAAAGAAATTCAAAAACATAAACTACACACAACATCGATCTCAAGCACACCACAACAAACCAAACATTCTATTCAAAAGAAACTATGAATAGTTTTAAATTTTTGTGAACTTTATATAACCCTTATAAATTTAGAATCCATATTATAAGTTTATTAGACATAATTTAAGGACAAATTCATTTTTTAGATAAAACAAGTAATTTTAAAAAAATGAAATTTTACCACTCTTTAATGGAGATCCCTTTTTAAATCAAATATTTGAATCTTTTATATTTTCTTGGTGGTTTCATTTATATAATTTTCAAAAATCTGCTTTTTAGGGGTGAGTGGTAACCAGAACATACCGAGCGGGAGCCAAACAAAAATCTGAAATTACAAAATTCAAAAAATCAAAAGATGATGCTGCAATCACATCACCAAACCAAAGCCATCATGAGTCTACACCGATGTCATCAACATTCTGACCCACCATCGACGTCTCATCCTATCACCACAAAATATGACAATCGTCATCACCATCTGATCACTGGAGATGTCTACCCACCTGATTTCAACGCCGCCACCGTAAAACCAGACAACCACCGCAATCCGGAGAACACCATTTTGTCGCCGTAAAACATCAGACTAGAACAATCACCGATTTACATCGAAAAAAATCAAAAAAATAAAAAGAAACATCTACAGAATCATTTTAGTCATGAAAAATCGAGACAAAAACATCTAAAAAAGTCACTGCCCTCCTTCCGACCAAATCAGAAAACATGACAGTGAAATGAAACAAACACCATACAAGAGACTACTGCAACATCAGAATCAAGTGCCGCATCAATGTTGGGACATTTAAAATCCTTCATGATAGAAAACACAACTCATGGAAGATAACGATACCAAAATCACCAACCATTGATCCCGTAAAGAGTGAAACCATCAATCGCACAAATAAACCAAAAAAACCAAAAACAAGATGACTACAAAGAAGAAGGAAGCAGAATAAATCACCAAAATTCCGAACGAAGGTCTGACCTACTAGATCATGTCATCGTCGACCAGTATGCACACGAAGATAATATAAAACACCCACCATGCACCCCAGAGATAAGTGGAGTCCTCAGGCCGCTGTTCTAGAAACAGGTCCCGGACAGGCATCATGCCGCCAATGGAGACCCTATCCAGGGAGATAGAGTCGGGCAGCAGTGGGCCAGCAATGGCGCATGGGTCGAGACCACCGATCCCACGAAGAGCCACTGTAAGAGAAAACCATCGGAGCTCATCGAGTGCAGGTAGGTTCATTGCATCAACCAGGGGATATAAGAATTTAGTTTCAATAAATTTTTGGTGTTGTTCTGATTACATTCATATTTGGGTGAATAATGAAAAATAATATATTTTAACTGAAAAAACATTATTAATCAGAATAATTAATTGTGTTCAACAATACATATGAATGGTTTAGATGTATAATTATATTATATTTTTACCATTTAATCCATTGTATCTCATTTTAATTAATTTCACTATGAAATTGGAAATAAACAAATGTCAATATTTGGTAGTTATTATTTCATTAAAATACACTTTTTGGTTCTGAAAACGGGAATTAATTTTAAACTAATAAATGCAATTTATATGTCATTAATTTGGTAAAATAAACTTCATTTTTGAATTTATAATATCAAAATTATCTTAGGGTGAATTTTTTGTTTATTTCTGAAAACTTTTAATTTTTGATGAATAGTGAAAAACACTAAGTTAAAATTTAAATCCGAATTTTTTATTTAAACAATTTTTTATCATATTTAAATTTATTTTACATCAAAATAGATACATAATACTCAAATATGTTCAATATAAACAATTGGATTCATTTTGTAATAATATTAGACACATAAAATTTTATTGAACTTTTTACCGTCTTTTACCCACCTCCTAGGACAATTTGTAAATTAACATATAACTTAATTTTACAGCTTCTGTGAGTTGAAATTAAAAAATCCATGAGTCATGGTTATTATCAAGTAGTAAAATTTGGTTCAATAAGATATAAATATTTTTTTGTGAATAGTAACTTTTTGCCTTTATTTATCACGGTTAAAAGTAAATAGGGTAACTATGGGTAAAAATGATATTATTATTACCTTAACACTTGTCCAAATTCTACTGGCTACGTAAAATTCCACCAAAAATAACCTTGTGAATAAAATATGAACCTCTTTGGTCCACGTGGATAATATTAGGACACATATTATTATTTAATTCAATGAAAAGTTAAAAAAGTTAAAATCAAATTTTAATAATTAAAACATTTTTAATATAGGGATAAAAAAAAGATAAATTCGACTATAAATATTAATTCGAAATATAAAAATATTTACTACATTAGGTTATTTTATTTATATTTTTTATAAATTAAATAATTTAATATATTTATGACAAAATGATGATGCAATAATTACCTAATTAATGAAATATTAAAATAACTGATATTATAAATATCCAAATAACTATAATTTAAGAATTTTTATGAATTACACTAATTTTATTGGTTAATATGACATATTTTGGTTTTTTAGATTAATTTTTTCCTAATGAATAATTCTATAATGAATTTAGCAAAAATAAAATTCCAAATAGGGTCAAAATTGACATAAAATAGTTTTCAAATAAAATATTATATTGTTAATTGATATTCTATTCAAAAAAATATAAGGTTATGAAAAAGGACATATATAATTATAGGTTTATAATTAATTAACCACTTTTGGTTCACTTGGATATATATACTATGTTTATTAACCATTTAATATAAAAATACAAAAAGACATGGTAAATGTCAAACTATTTAACTAAGAGTTAAATCTAATGATTAAGGTTAATATAGTGACCCCAACCTGTATAAAACCTATTGTTTGAGTGGTTTTAGACTAATACCCACCTTAACCATTAAATAATACACTTTTTAGTCATTTTAAACCGAATATTAATTTATTATAAAAAAATATTTTATGTTATTCCTAAGGTGCCTCTCACCGCTCTTATAAAAGGGAACTTCTACTTTTCTCAAATTCACACCTCCAGTGCCTTTAATCTCAGGCAACCCCAGTCCAAATATCGTATCAAATTCTCTCACTTCATTATAGAGGCCCTCTTTTGGACATACAACCTTCTTAAGGATCCCTTTTGTTCAAATAAAGATGAAGAACCAGAAGAAGAGGTAATAATTTAACCACCCTCTTTCAATTTATTTTATTCTTCCACTTCTTAATTCATTTTTATTTCAATTATAAAAAAATAAATCTAGTATATTCTAAATTATTTTATGTAATTATAGATATGGTATATCCATATTCATTATTCTATCCATCATTTGAATGACATGTCATTATACGTGCGTACGTACAGATTACTTTCTCAACGTCGTGGTGTAATTATTATTCAATAGATTATTATTTGGATGGGTAGAATAATGATGTGTAATTCATGAAAATAATACAATATACCATGATAATTATTCTTTATATATGATATACCATCCAATTATATATTATTTTAATATCAATAAAAATTATATTGTTGCTCATGTGTACGTACAGATTACCGTCTCTACGAACACAATGAGATTCATTCCCCATCGGATCTATTCAAGAATAAATTTATTATAATGATTTAAACTAATGTTCAGAGAAATTATATTATTCCTAATGTGAATAAGATACATCCCATCCACAACAAATATGTTCCGCATAAAAAAGAATATAATGGAATATGAATCTGTTAACACCCGAAATGACGATAATAATAAGAAATTATTAACAAATAAATGTTAAAAGATCATATATGATATCATATTAATGCATATGATTATTTTATAATTCAATAAAAATTATTTCACCATTATACTAGAGTATAACCTACCCTTATCCAAGGAAAAAGTAAAAAGTAAGGGGTGTCTTATATCACTTTTAATTCCATGATATTTTCATTGTCCACCACTTATTTTTTTCATGTTTTGTGTGTACTATCCATGATTGTATTAATTGATTAATATAAATTAATTTATGGATATTTAAATCTTCATTGTATGATGCTTATTTCGTTGGTGTATGTCTCATAAGTTACCAAATCGATAAGGGAATTTTAAATTTCAATATCTACTCATTCGGCCTTACACATACTTCATTGATTATTTTACTCAATGAATAAGTGTGGAATCACTAGTCATTTGCTTATGTCATAATTTCCACTCATCGTTCTATGGATAAACTTTTGATACACATAATCACTACATTTTTAAATTCTCAAGTCATCGATATGAACTTGATAAGTGTAATTTTATCTCAATCTCAATTTCATGAGTTAAATATCAAACTCATTGGTGTTTTTTTACTAGAATATATGTGAATGTCCTCTGATTGATTTACACTAAATATCCAATCACAATGAGTGTATTTATATTTTTCATACATAATTATGTCATGCATTAATCCTTAAACTATGGATATGGTATTTATAAGATATTTTATCTCAATTTACATTTTATTGGGACTTCATTGTTGTTATACACCAAATCACTTATATATGGTGTATATAATGTACTCTGACAGATTATATAATGAATCCCTTTATTATAATGATATAAAAAGGTATTTCTTACCTCAATTATTTTTATTCAAGTGTCTCTGTTTTGGTTAGGAACTCTTACTAAAATATAATTTTAAATGTTTTATTGATTTTTTTTCTAAATATTTTTCATTAATGTCCATGTTTTAAAAATGGTTTAAATTATTTAGGTATATAGAAATTAATGTTTTAAATAAAAATTACCATTAAATGTTTCAAAGTCATATTTGATAGTTTGATTCAAAAATTTATTTTATATGGATTCTGGAAAAATAGTGTGACTTTTAAATGTTTTCATGAAAAAGGGGATATTTCTCTCAAATAGTATTGATGATTATTTTCATCTATTTAAATATCATTCATTATTCTCGATTGACGTTAAAATGTTACCATAAAATCTTCCATATTTCATTGAAATAGTTATGTTTGACTGTGGATGTTCTATTTTTATTCCATATATTATTTTTGGATTAATTAATGAAAATTTGTATGGTAATTTTAATACGAATGATTATGTAATGTTTCAAACATTTTATATGTGGAATGAATTTGAATTATTATGTGATGAGTGGAGCCCTCTATAGCTCTTCGATGCATCTGTAGGTCTCATTAGACAAACTACTATCTTGGCACAAGGCCTTGATAAAATCTTATTTATAGTGTTGGAACCGGGCCTTGACTATGTGTTTATGATAGTCTGGAATCATGCATTCCATCATTATGAAAGTGGCTATTGATATTGCATGTGATTTTTCAACTAGTAGAATATCCATGTGAAAAAGTAAATCGAATTATTTCATTTCATTTTTTCCATATTATTCTGAAGTTCAAGATTAAAAGTATTTTGTTTTATTTTTAAAATACCTTAATTTTTTATTCTTATTCATGAATGTTTCCTCTATAACGTTATGCTTACTGAGCATCTTATCTCAACCCTTTATATGTTTTATTTTTCAAAGGATGCAAACAAGTATATTATGAATGACCTCCAAGGGTTGTCTGTGGGATATCAATGTTGTGTATGGTAACAATGTTGTTGTAGTTTTCCATTTTATGATATAATGTCTACATTATGAATGTATCTAGAAATTTCAAGGCTACTGAACTAATCAGTCTTTCGAGACTTGATCTCTTATGATCATGCCAATGATACATAATAATGCATCGAATCAGGGATTTTGGGCTCGGGGCGTTATATCATAAGTTATTCAAAGATTATGTAATGTGGAATAAATACATTAAATAACCATTTAATATGTATATTTTCAGAAAGGTAAATACCATTGATAGAGACATGGTTATGATATTCACTACACAATGATCTTGGCTTGGAATAACGAGATGAAAATTTTGAAAGCATAACGGTGTGACATAATGATTCATGAAAATGGTTGATGAGAGAGAAAGGGTTTCTCATAATATATAAATAAAAAGGATAGTAATTGGGTCATATAGATATAATTCCCAACAAATGTAATGGAATTTAGATTCATAATACAAAATAATTACATGGATGTAAAGGAGGAGAGAGAAATACCTCACATAATTTTGGTATGCTAACGGGTGTACATGTGAGGCATTAATGAGATAGAAGGGGTCACCCATAATCCAAACATAAATAGGGTAGTATGGGGCAGAACATACATTATACCTCAATATATGTAATTAAAAACCAATAGGGTATAACACCCTAATGAAAATTGGACAAAAATTAAAAAGGAAGAAATCCCTTACAAGGAAGTGTGATAGGAAAATAATGAGAGAGGCTTTCGAGAGGCTTATTGGGAACTTAGGGCACCTTTGGAGGATTATAGATAGTGGAATTAATGGTTCAGTATAACTACAAAGGATTTGAGTGAAGAGGATGTGGGAGCCTGGGTGGGTTTATATAGGTAATGAGAGGGAATTCTTTATTATTTAGGTTTGGGATAGTTCATATTAAACTAATGAAAACCACAAATAATCCCATTTTTTTTTCAAAAAAAAATTTCAATGGGGAGTGAAAAAATATATTTTATAAATCCAATGGCCTAAATTCTTAAAATAAGAGGGTTTCTTATATGGAGGTGATCCACACTCTCAAGGAAAACACTTTAAAAATACAAAATGTTTTTAAGCCTCGAAGGGTCCACTAAAGCTTTGTAAAATAAATAAAAAACTCAAAATTACTTTATTTTAATGGTAAAACATATATTGGACGATCATAATGTTTATAGTAATTTATTACATCACTATTAGTTCATTATGATGTCAAAAACACATTATATATTAAAACAATATTTACTTTTTAACCAAAAATTCGACTATCTTAGAAAATTATGAAAAATTAACAATTGGATAATTTCAACGTCTTGATTCAGAAATAATATTCATTTCATCTAAATACTTTTATAAATATGATAATTTTTTCTTTTAAAAAAAATCGACATTTATCGAAAATTCATGTGTTTTGACACAAACTGCTTTAAAACCTAAATAAAAATTACAATTGCATTCATAAATATATGAAAATTTATATTTTATAAAAAGATGTTTAAAAATAATAATTATATTTTATTAAAACAATATTTAATTCAAATTTCCTTTAATTAATCAAAATATATTTCTTAGTTGAATGTTAACTAAAAATAATATTTTTTCATTAAAAACAATTACAAAGTAACAACAATAAAATGAAGGCACATTATTTATAAAAAAATAATGTACATATTCATAGTTATAGGGCCATGTTACATAACCACTTATAACACCCACATAAGACTTAAGGGTAAGGTTTACGATGGTGACATACTCTTGGGTGGCTCAAATAACATTACTTGAGTGGTAATATCTATTAACATCCACTTCTCCTTTAGTCGGTTATGATCATGTTTATCATGTTCATGCTCAGCATGGGCTTGGTCAAGAGAGAATTCCAATGATGTCACCACCTTTCCGAGCTCCGACAAATGGGCTTCATATGGTGCATGTCATCTGGATGATCCTATCACATCCTTTCTCATGGTGAATTGGATTTGTTAAAGCCCAATATTTATACTAAAAATGTGATCACTGTTTAGTGGTTATATTAGCAACGATCACAATTCATAATGGTATTTCAAAATCCATAAATATAAAACCAATGATGTTCAAATTTTATATAACCATAATAATACATTTAATTAGATCATGTGGAATTTCCATTAATGAATGATTGGGTCATTACAGATGATACCAATTCATAGATACAAGAACATTTTATATTAGTATTCTAATTTCCTTATGAGTCTATGTTGAAGTTGAAATGTATAGAGTGCATAATAATTTTTATTGTATTACTATTGGAGAAGTGTTTTGATAAAGGAAGCTAAATTTATCTGAGTTCTATGTGTATTTTTGTTCTTAATGCATGAAATTTGGACATTTAATGTTTATTTGTAGGCTTGGGGGGGTATTAATAAGCCAACTGTAAGACTCAAAAAAGAGTGGTTTTAGATTTCGGTGTTGGTTCAATAGAGGTGTTCCAGATCAGTGACACCAGAGAATCTATGCATGAACTCAGCGACTGCTTGAGTTTTACAATGCGTGGACAGAGACCATGGAGGAACCAAATTTCAATTGGGGTATTAGAGGAACATATGTTTTTTAGTGTAGGAAAGGATTTAATACATCAAAATGAAGCACAATGGTTTCCCCTAGATTTTAAGGTGGTAAATATATTTTGATGATTGAACCACAATGTAAATATAGTGCATGCTACCAGGCCAGTCGATTCAATAATTTAGCTCCAAATAAAAGATTTAAGGGTGATGTGGTTAAAAAATATAGTGGTAAGATCAGCATGGTGTCTCATAAATATGGTATTGGATAGGCTTACAGTGGTGTTCTTCCTGATAGTAGTAGAGAGTGGGTGATGGTTATAAGCTGGGTAGGGTTGAGAGGGATATAACCAAACATTGATGTTATTAATCGTTTTGGGAATCAGATGGTAGAATGTTTGACAATTGATCAAGACAATGATATGCTAGAAAACAACCAAATCAAAAAAAAAACCATGATCCCCACATATCATAGATTCTGTGGGACCACAATATATTATCATCTTTCTATCGAAGACATGTCTCAAAGGGTGGTTGAAGTGAATTACAATGGTCTTTACAACCCTAGTAGGATTTAAGGGGGTATGGTCAATTGTGTTGCAAATTGGAAAATTTTAACAAGGTGATAAATAAAAAAATAAATAAAATTCAAATATTACAAATTTCATTATAACCGGCTCTTCCAAATAGAATAATGTGGTGGACAACGATCCCTAGCCCCATATTTTGGTTTACACAGAGAGTTTATTTTTTCAGAATAATAACCAGTTGATGGTGTAGGGTGAAGTTATGGAAACCAAATAGGGTGGTGACAAGATAGAGGATCTATCTTTTATACAGGTGGGATTCAAGCATATGGTCATAACACATGTTGTGGTGGTCTGGTAAGGATGGGAAGATTTGAAGGGCATCATTCATTCAAATGATGAAATGTTAGAGGGGGAATTAGATCTAAACTCCACAATAGATTATTATAGAGGGATTATTTGGAGGATTTTTAGTGGACATTAATTAGGATTAGTGTGAAATGATCAATAATAGAAATCACATTTTAGATCATGTATTCAATGTATAGAATATTGAGGTTGTTGAATGTATTAATGTGTGGAAACAGAAGACCTATAATTTTTAATACCTTATCAGGGATGACCCAAACATGGAGGAATATATGGTGTAATAGATTCTATATAGAGTTAAAATTTCTAATTGGCTTAAAAATTTATCTCATAATTTGGTAATTTTTTTTATATAGGTTAACTGCCTATCATAAACTGTATTAGTTTCACACTTTTAAAATAAAATTTCACCAAATAATAATAATATAACTTTCATTCAGTCAATCAAGTTGGGTTTTCATCCATTTTTCAATAGTTAAAATAAATTTTATGGGAAAAATTGAGTTGTGGAATTTTTTAGTGGGATAATGAAAAATATCATTAATATTTTTAATGATTATCATAGTCCTTATTCTCACATGTGTAGTTTTTTCAACATAAATATCAAACCTAATAAGATATTATAAAGTAGATCTAGTCTTGTATCCAAATCCTTTTAAAGTGATGAAATCTAAAATTATGAACATTTTAATCTCTAATAATGGTTTCAGGTTTATGAAGAAACTATAATGGGTACATTAATAAAAAAATAAAGAGAAACCCTTGTATAAGGATGTAATAATGGGAATTAGGTAGTATATAGAGAGGGAGGTGTTAGGGAAGTCTTCTTCCTATGTTTAGTGGGCTTCTAGTGTACTAAATATGGTCAACATTTTATATAATGGAATCAATTGAGATTGTTTATTTTATATTTTTTGGTTAGTTTCACAACCATGTATTTACCATATCCTTCATATTAAACCATTCTTATATTGTTACTCACTTTTCGTTCTATAATATGTTATGGTCTCACTAATCACACTCACATAGTTTTTTTGGACCAACCATAGAAATGAAATAAACAGAACATTGTCTAATATTACCCAACCTAGTGATCAACTATCTATAATCCCTCCAATAAATTATCACTACTCATAATCATGGAAAATTTAAAATATATGGGATGATTGTTTGTGTAAATTAAAATGAGAAAAGAAAAATAAAAATGAAAAAATCAATTGAAATATGCTAATTTTTTTAACAATCAATTTTTTTCAAAAATGGGGAAAGAGAATAATTGAAAATTTAAATTTTAATTAATTAATATAGGGATTTTATTCTCATTACATCGACCACTAATTTAATTGTGTTCTATAATCAAGAACATTACAATGAGATGGAAACATATTATGAAGGAAAATGGTAGCATGTATCATGTTGATCGATGAGTCATGGTAGATAATCCTTCATAAAGTGAATATTCCACAACAACTAAAAGTTGATTGTGGTACTATTCCATGTTCAAAAATTAAGAAAAACTCAAAAAATGTTGTGCCAAAGACATTATAAATTTAAATATTTCAATCTGGACAAGTCAAGGTTGTGATTGATAAGGTTGGGTATATATAATTTTCATGATTTTCACCATCATTCTCTAATGATATATATATTTTTATTCTCCTAAATTAATCATATTGTGTACATTTAGTTATACATCATTCATATTCGAATAAACTAATGAATATTGAATTTCATTTAATTTTATGTCATGTCATGACCTTTTTGAATTTTGGATTTTGATCCCCCAACCAATTGTTTTGTTTTTCTTTAATTGATTTTTATAGGAAGAAGTTGTTGATGCCAACATGTTCTTGGAATGAACACATCAATCACATGGTAAATTCAATTATACAATTGTTTCAGACATAATATAGTTTTACATAAGCTTCACACAATTAGTTATAGTCAGCA
Source organism: Viscum album (assembly GCA_963277665.1). NCBI lineage: Eukaryota > Viridiplantae > Streptophyta > Magnoliopsida > Santalales > Viscaceae > Viscum > Viscum album. The sequence continues at coordinate 1,314,366,077 of OY728119.1, read as the reverse complement.
TGTGGCTGATTCAGTTTCATAGAAAAATCAATATTTTCATGGGTTCACTTCACAACTGGCACGACTCTTCATCAAATTATCAGTTGTGAATTTAATGTAATTTTAGAATAATTATCTGTTCATGCATGTTCAATAATTAATTTTCATAATGGTTGGTTAGAAAATTGGGGACCATAATGAGATAACTTCATTATAAAATCAGTTTTGGAAAATCATGGATGATTGTGCCTCATACTTACCCTTGAAAAAAAAGACAAAATGAAAACAAAAATTTTAGTGTAGGTGTTATTCAATTTATGATAATAATTTATAATAAAATTAAAGTGTAAAATTAAAATCCTTTTATTAGTAAAATTATAATTCCCCAAGTCAATGTGTAGTTCTCAATAAATTATAAATTGAATAAGAGCACCTAAAAAAGAATAATTTTCAACTGTTATCAATGAAATTAAAATTTTCAACTATGTATCAAAAATAAATCATTCTCCATTCATTAAACTACATTATTGGACAAATATACATTGAATATAGATCACAATTCGTGAAATACTAGCTCACATAAATGATATATATAATAAAAAAGATAAAACATATAAAATAATTTTTATTATTAAATTTATACAGTTTAGAGTATTTAAATTTTTTATATAAATTATGTATTATATTGATAATAGTATGGCATTGTATGCACATACTATGTCAAGTCATTAGAAAAAAACTAATAACATGAAAACTAAATTTACTCACATAATATGAATTACATAAATTGTATTATATTTTATTACTTTTTCTTCATTGGAGTTAATTTAAATTCATAAACATATTTTTTTAATGTTTTTATGGGGATATTTTTCTCAAAAATATGATACACATTCACATTATAATATGAGAAATGTATGATTTTGATTATAATAGACAATCATGAATCATTTGAGTAATACCTGAGAAATATATATTAATTCTAAAAAATTGGCATGAATCTAATTTACAAGTTCTTATTATCTTATTTAATTTTTTTAAAGAAAATATATTATAGTGTATTTTAGTAAATTTAATCCAGAATGATTAAAATATTCTTCAAATAATGAATTAATGGTTTATTTTAATACTTACAAAAAAATATGCATTGATATAAATAAATATTTTTTATACAACATTTTATTATATTTTAATAGTATGAGTAGTTTTAATTTATTAATAATTATAATAATATAATAAAACAAATTCATTTTTTATAAATTTATATAAAATTAAACATATATATTGTCATATTGTAGAGTAATATTGTTATTAATTAATGAAATATTTTCTAGCTTATTATAAACATATATACTTCTAATTTAACAATAAATTATTTTTTCATTTTAAAAGTTATGATCATGTCATATACTTTTTAAATTTTTCTTTCATTACATTTCATTCCATCGTAAATAATGTTACATGGATTTATAAAGTTGGATATACAGAAACAAATGGATATTGGTAAACTGGGTAATGAATTAAGAATTTTATTAGACTAAAATTTCCATCAATATTTTGAGTTCAATAAAATAGTGACATTTCATAAGTAGTGGGAAAATTAATTTTGATTTGTTGATAATATTACATTGTGGAATTTATGAAATTTGTATTAAAATGAATTATATGTTTTTATCAAATTAATCTAATGATATTATCCCCTTATATATATCTCAATATTTATTATATGTTTGGTTATTAATACAAGACTATACCTATGAAAACTAATGTAGAGAAACCGCGTTTGAATAGAAACCTACTTTTGTATTCACTTTTTAAAAAAAATTAATGAATAAAATAATTTTTAAAATAAGTTAGGTTAGTGAACATATATATATATATTATTAAAAACATCTATGGGTTAGTAATTTTTTGGAATCATTTTTGATAGGTGCATGTAATATATTTATGGGCCATTTTTTATGTTATCATAAGTGAAGCAATGCTTATGATATGGTAAAAAAATAAAGGTCAATATTGAATAATGTGATTTTGTATTGTAATGATGATATCCTTTAAAAATGTAGTTTATTTATACCATTCAAAAATATTAGTCACGTAGGCCCTTGAAAAAAAATTATTTTCAACACACTATGATAAATTTTCTCAAATATGATTCTTTTCTATAGGAATCCTAAAATATATCATTTCGTGATTCTACCATCAATGATTCTGGAATAATGTAATGGACCTTAGTCTCAATGAATGTAATTATGTCTTTGTATCCCATTTAATATGACTATGTGTGTGGGTGAACATGCACAAGAGATTGTTTGTGCATGTGTGTGTGTGTTGATATATTTTGATATATATATATATAAGAATCTTTTTTTAAATATTTTTTATTAAGTAATCTAGTATCTAATATTTTAAATTAATACATGATAAACCATCTTCAACGTCTATATCAGTTTGAATGTCCTTATCAAGACAACTATAAAAATGTATTATATCATCAAAATAAAAAATATTTGAATAAAAATGAGGATGATGAAATTATAATATTCATCAATGATGGGAAAAATAAATAAATCTTACTCAGTGCTATGATTAGTTTTGAGTGATATTTATGTTCTAGTTTTTTATCTTATATATCATAATTAAGTTGAAAACTAGAATCATTTATCTGATTATATAATTGTAAAAATATTTCTAAAAATTTATGATTTGTAATTATTTTTTCAGGTTGTTCAGGTTGTTCATGTATATTAATTGAGTAAATATAATTCATATTCCAAAGTTATTATTTAAATTAATTATTGATAAAACCATATGATAGTGAACAAACCCTTTCATTCAAATATATTACAAATTATTTAAGGATCCAATTTTATGTAAAAACCATTCATAATAGTTTAAGAATTTTTAATAAATATAATTATATATTTTTTACAGTAATTAAGGAATTGGTTTATTTGGTGGAGGGGAAGATAAAGTATGGAGTTTAAAATTAATACATTTATTTTGATCTACATGATTGTTGGTTGTCCACTATAGGTTTTGGAAGGGTATAATGTGTTAAATATTAGTGAGGTAAATCCTTGATTAGTGTTCCAGATATTGTGGTTAAGAAGCGTTAATAAAACATAATGTTGGTTTGAAATCATAGATTACAACTATCCAAAAATCCTCAGGTAGATCCATTGGTAATAGTTGTAATTGAGAGTTTGATGAGTTGGGTAATTATTGGTTTATCTCTAATCTTCGGTGGATGGGGGAAATTTTTTAAAAGAATGTTTGGATGAAAGAAACAACTCATGTAATATATCTAGAGGTTGATTACTAATAATTAGAAATACAATAACAACATGAACTTTGTGTGATATTATAGTTATATAAAAAAATGATATTTAATATATGATTAATTCAATTTGTCATAGTTTAATCATTATATAAAATCTACATATAATAATATTTATCTTAATGTAAAAATCAAAATTATTAATCTATAGGTTTGTCGTATTTATCACTATTGAAAAACAGAATATATCGTTTTGATTAGAAATACCAAAGATCCATTATGAAGTCAATTGAAAAAGAGAGAATTATGATAGGATCTCTATTAATAAATAGACAAATTATGATTTGTCATTACACTATGTGTTGGATAAATTTCAATAGGAACTCATTTTATCCTAGGTCTTTGGGTCTACACAACATTTTCATTGACATCTTATTATGTCTAATTTTTTTTAAAAAAATATTCTTTAGTTTTGATGGGTGTTTAATGATTTATCTATTATAAATATTCACAGGGATGTGTTAGACATTGATTAGAGTAGTTCTTATAGGAAAAAATATGTTTTAAATAAGATAAAACTATTCCATGATGTGATTATTATTATTCTATAGCGGGTTTGATGAATGAAGAAATTACATGTACTTGAGAAATATAATGAAACCAATATTTATTTCACCTCGATGATATTTTAATGTACCCTTATTTAGGATTCAAATAACAATAAAATGGCACATTTTTTGATTACATTACAATTCATTATTGGTAGTCAATTATAGTGAAATATAGAGAGATACAACCTGGATAAGAAATTCCTACCATAAGATAAAAATTCTTAAAACATTATCTTCTATTAGAATATAGGGAAATGTTTGTTGAAATATAGTTTATGAGACATGATTCATTGCATTGGATAATTTATTATTGGTAATAATAGAAAGAGAAAAGTTGTGTAGACCCGAAGACATAGGATAAAATGAGAAAAAGGGAAATGTTTGTTGAAATATGGTTTATGAGAGAAGATTCATTTCATTGGCTAATTTATTATTGGTAATAAAATCATGAGAAAATCTTTATGTGATAATTTTGTTGTCATTTTTATGTAAAGGATGTTGGACATTTCGGTATGACATTTAATAATTATTAAAATTTTATTACAGACATAATTCATTAATTTTGAATCTGGATTAACCATGAACATACATGAACATATGGTGGTAACTCTATGACATCTTCAAGTCATTTAAAAAGATTTATTTTATATGATGGGAGGTGAAAAATCATTAAATATTTATAAATAACATTTATATTGTCATCTAGAGGGTCCCTTGGATGTTTTTGAGGAGACGAATGATGTAAGACACTCGATCTAACACTTTATTCAACATAAAGAGGAATGAAAATTATTGATCAACTAATTGATATACATTTTGAATATTATTCTACATTGTGTTCAATAAAATATTCTATCAATAATAATTTTATTTTTTTTGATAATATTATAAGAATAAGTATAATGGGATCTCAAAGACATAACTCTATGTATTTGACAATATATAAAATAATGAGTGAGCCTTATAACTCAAATATGGAATTGACATTCAATTTCTCAATATCAATCTTCATCATATTGTTTTATTCATGGATCCTAGCTATAAATGAAATATTAAGAATAAAATTTCTTTTTGGAGTTCGTGTATCCATATATTTAACCCCACATACAAATTAGTTTTTGTCACTTAGGTAGGCTTACCAATTTGTGTCAATGATTTGTTATTTATAAATATCTAATTTTATGTCCATAAATTTAAATCTCATAGGAGAAACCAGAAACAGTTATAATTAAATTTATTCTCTAGTATTTGACTTTTACCTTTATTTCCATCATCTTTTGATAAATTTGATCAATGGAATGTATTAAGTGCTTAAAAAACAGGGGTGTTATACTATTTGATTAAAAATACATTCATTTATCGAAAGAGAATCATGTTCTTGGTCATATATTTTTTATCTTGAACAATCATAATAATAACAAGGAAATATGTCTATATTTATGATGTTTGGAAAACATACTATTTAAATTTAATGATGAGTTATTAATCTCCTGAGATATTATGTAGTGTGTTAACCACATCCCTTGCAGGTAAAGTGTTTGTATCAGTCGTGAATATGAATGAAATGGATAAAATTTAATAAAAAATATGTAATATTTATATATATTTGTAATAAAATGAAGGATTCTCCATTTGAAACACACGAGAATACATTTAAGGATGTTATAATGGTATAAGACAATTTTATAGATGATTTCATAATTCGTATGAATGAAATTATAATATTAATTTCTAACTATGGTTATTTTATTTCAATTTTATCGTTTTAAAGAAATTAAGGAGAATTATTATAGGATTGTTTGATATAAATATATATATGATTGAGGATTAAAAAAATGGATATATGGGTTATCTATCAATTAAAATATTTCTTAATAATCAATGAGATGAGGTTGGAGATACCCTTGATAAATAATAATATTTTTGAATCAATCCTATACTCAATTCATTAAATGTATTGAAACATTTTTAACATTAAAAGTCTCATGGGGATGAAAAAATGCTGAATATGATGAAATGAATTTATATGAGATGTCATTATTATATTTAGAAGGAATTCAAAAAATTTAATGGTTAAAAAAATTAAATATTTATTTTAATTGTTCAGATATGGTATTAATAATTAATTTATAACTAGTTTCCCAAAAAAGTATATAGAAGACAAAAATAAGGGCCTACCTATGTGAAAATGTAGAGAAAATAAGGTGGAATGTGGTTATAACAAAGAAAAAATAATTAAAATAAAGGGATATATAAATTTATAAATTAACATGAACTTTATCTTAGAACATGACACTGCATACTGAAAATGAAAAAGTGTATAAGAGGACTAAAGAAAAGAGAATAATGTACTTCATGTTTCTAAGAAAAAAAAATTGATTTATTGGCACCGTCAAATGTAGTAAAAGCTAGTAGTAATGATGCTTTAGATGAAAAGTATAAAAGAAATAAATTAAAGTTCAGGATAGATCTCTTTATGTTTTGGAAATAAAATAGGAATCTAGAATTGAAAAACATCCTTAATGTGTATGAATGAGTCATTGAAGAATTTTTTCCATGAATTAAATATAAATTATATTACTGATATATAAATAAAATTTTTGATAAATATGGGTGACCTTCATGAGATTATTGAAGAATGATACCATATGATTGGTATTATAATAAAAAAATTTATTATTAAAAAATAGTTGGTGAAGTCTTATGATGCGAATTTGTTTGTAGATAAAAAATCAAAAAAAGAATTATATTAATTGAGTTTCAATAATTACATCATTTAAATATATAATAATCCAAATTAGGGGATAAATTATTGATTCCAATATGAATAATAGAAATTATATTATTATATTGAAAATTATATTTTTATGATACTTGATATCTTATGGAAATATTTGGTTATAATGATGAAAATTAAAATAAGGTTATTAGTTGACATACAAAAGGACAATCATGAGTTGTTACATAAATTAGATATATTAAAAATGAAAAAGGAAATGAGCTAATAGAGGTGAATTAATTTGACACTGAGCCTAAGGTTATGTCTAATATGGTGTATGATTCACCTATTAACGAGGACTCTGAATGAAAGTATTAGAGTTATAAGTAGAATGGTGGCCAATGTGATTATTTTTATGATAAAAACATTCTCTAATGGAGATACGATTTTGAAGGGGATTGATAATGTTTTAGAGTGTAAATAAAAACTGCATTAGTGTTGGTAAAATATATCATTCATCTAATTAGAGGGAGAACATGAATAATGTGGGATTAAATCATATTTTAGTTGTGTAAAGTTGAGACAACATCCAAAGGGAATGTAGAACTGCATTACAGATTGAATTTTCATGCTTAAATTTGGGCGTAGTTAAAAAAACCTAGAAACACTACTAAAATGTGTCTCATGATCCCATTTTATTATATAAAACTAATGGATTACTTAATTTCTATCCAAATGATATGTAATCAAGAAAATGAAATTGAGTCACCATAGTCCTTCCCTTCTAGATTTGGGGTTAAAAAGGATTATTAAACGCTATATTTAATAAAAAGAGAGTTGAACCTATCATTAGTTTATATCATTTTCATTATATAAACATTATACTCAAAAATAGTAATAAAATCCTAATATTAATAGTCCAATTGCCTCTGAGGTTCATCTATTCAACCATATTATTTAATTAATGTTTTGATCATTTATCCAAAATCGAACCACACTAAAATCCCATATAAGCTCCTTGTATGTTATACTCAACTGTATAACCTTGGGAAAGAAAAGGAAAGAATGATTTGTTTTCAAATACATAGTAAGGGAAAAAAATAAAATTCATTTCATCAAGGGTTAGATCATTAGTATATTAGAGTATATGAGGAAGGGAGATATATCATATCGAAAAAGCATTGAGCAATAATAGATGTCCTATGAATATAAGAAAATTATTTTTATTATCAAATGATAATTTATATACCATGTCATAGAATTATATAAATATTAGACACTAAATATAATACATTTTATCATGAGATAACTATATATATTTTTATTTGAAAAAAAAAGAACATTACATTATATCACTATGTAGGACGAACTGATACTTGATTCTCATAACAAACTATGATATGTATGACAGATCATGTTCTATCCTAGGATTTCACTATAACATATATAACATCTAAAGATTAGGATATTTTTCAAGTGTACTATTGTTCATGGGATACTACTTATTAACCCTTTGGATCATGGTATATTTATCACCCTGAAATAAAAAATAATAATATATGCTTGGTTTGAAGGGGAATGTGAACAACTAAGTGGAATCAAATTCTACTAGGTGGTAAAAGTATTTATTATGAGGATATAACTATGGAATGGATAGGGAAAATGTTACAAAAACAAGTATTAGTGGTTTTATTTTTCTAGGATATAATCAATGTAGAGAATTGACTATTCCATGGAGGATGGAAGGTTGACTTTGGGTGGTACATCTATTTTTTCTACCGTAGAACGATAGAGGGTAGTTGCACCATATTATATTTAAAGGATATTGAATTGTATATTTCCTTATTTCATATTCTTTTACCTAGTCTATAGGACCACATAATTAACTATGATGTGGTTTTTAATTTTCCTTCGACCATGCATCACATTGTAATTTTCAGCACCTTTTCACTATTGTAGTCACCATTTCATGATCTATTATAGGGTAACATTATGTTATATGATATAACTCATTAACCTATAGATCTATTATATATAACTAATTACCATTGACCAACTCATCTTTTTTTAATTCCCCTATAACCTATATCTACATAATGGATTCATTAAGTGCTCATCTAGCTTACATTCTATTTTCTTGGTCCACAATGTTGGAGAATTGACTCATGTCAGTCTTAGGTGAGTTCCTCGCCTAGTATGCTTGGATTTTTTATTCTCTAGAAAATATGGTTAAAAGATATCTTTTTCCATTGATATATTTATGATGGATTGATCATTACTTTATACGATCGATGATCCCTTATATTTTTTAAAATTATTTTATGATCAATTTTAATTTCGATAATGGATCTACTGTTTTTGTAACATATCCATTTACATACATTTGGATACATTCTATTGGTGAATCCTTAAGGAATTCATGATGTGTAAAATCATTCATTGTGGGTGTTCAACGTTTTTCACTCTTTAAAAAATGATGAATATTGGAATAATTTTTAATCAACATTGATGTATGATGCTCCTCAACAAGCAGTTCGTTGAATATAATGTTATTCATTATTGTGTAATATTCTAGAAAATCCTTGTTTGATATATGTTTCATTTATGTTTGTGATTATCCATGAGGGAAATTGTTGATATGTTTTCATGTGATTTTTTTGTACACTCTTGAGATATATTCCTAAAATTTCTTCTTTTATTCCATATTTTTTTAGGGTATTTCATATTCAATGGAACATTTTTCTAGAATCAGAATGAAATTCTTCATAATTTCAGTTTGATAGCCCCTTAGAGGGAAACCTTTTTGACATGAGGATGGATATATACTATGGCTTGTTTGGTAGTATGGGTTAGAACATTGAAATTTTCGATGATGCAGTAGTATACCATGCATGGAAATTTTAAAATAGTTCACTATGGTTCAGAATCGAAGAATTCATTGAAAGGGTGATGGTCAAACCCAATTATGTAGACATTTTATTATGTACATACCATCATCTGAGTTTAATGACAATAAATATAATGGGTTGTGGGGTGTTCTTAATATTGACCACCACTAGGTTGGGGCATGAAAATTTTCCTTAATATAAATACTTGAATTTATAATTACATTAATTTAAAATTGCATTTTTCAAAAGAAGGTAGGGTTGGGGGTTCGTGGAAGATTTTTAGCACAAAATGACTCAATAAATGTGGGGTTATATGTATATTTGATAATTTTATTATTCCATGAGATACACTATTAAATTATTGTACACTTGTGTTAAAGCTTAATTTATTGTATCCTACTAGGATTTGATAGTCACACCCTATGTGATATTATCATTGTTCGTGTAGAGTTCATGTTTGGTTATCCATAAGATAGAATGAGGCCCATAGTAGGTAGATTTATTATAGGGTAATGAGTCAATATAATTATATGTACATAAAACAAAAGATTTATGATGTTTACATATTTCTATAATTTATTTAGTCATTTTAATTACAATTGTTAATAAACATATTTCCTATATTGATACTCATATTGTTATATATTATTGAAAAATGATATACTCATGGTTGGTGTGTGTGTGTATGAAATGAAAATGAGGTTATTTTCTATGAACATAGGTAGTATAAACCATGTGTACTAGTTTGTAAACAATTTCATATGGGGATTCAAGAATTAGGTAATTTGTGTCCTTAGATTGAACTAGAAGGTTTGGGTCAGGATGTTAAAAAATTCTATTAAATCATTTTTACCATTATTTTAATTTTACTAATTTTTTGACCTAATAGAAATGAAAAAGGTTATGTGTGAATCGGGTAGGGTTTCATAGTTTTTATAGGATATTTCATGTGTAGTGGGACTCGAATATATCATTGATGGGATTACAACTATAGTTTAAAGAGATTTGGGGTGTGTAAATCCAAATTTTGTGGGTACATAGGATCCTATTACATATATATTCATATTTCTTGAGCCATATAATATTTTTTGAATTTAGTTCCTTGAGTTTGTTATTTATTTTAGAAATTCATGAATTATTTATCTAGTCATATATATATTTAAAAAGATGGTGTGATATATATTTATTGGCCTAAATTATTTGAACTTGGGAAAGACATTTGTATTTATATATATATTTGATGATGAAAATCATGATCCTTAGGTGAGCCTTGTTTATATTTATGCGTGTTATACCTTGGGATATAGGTATCTTTATAAGGAATCCTTTTTTTGATTACATTTACTAGTTTTTATCTATAATAATGGTTTTTATATGCTTTAGTTTTTTTATTTGTGATCGAGAATATGTTTCCATTACAGCGAGTTATGGAATCACCATATGATGTGGGATATGATTCTCCCACTAGGGAGAATACCCATGTTCTATATCCTATTATGTATGGGTGAATCATAGATTACTTTTGAACATGTGTTGATGGAGCAGGTAGTCGACACACCTCATTTGGTACTCCTTCCACTTATTCAGGTCTAGGGTGATAGTGAAATACGGTCTATGGTTTACTACACTAACGATTTTTATCTCCATTATCCACCAACCATAGAGTGTACTAGAGGGACCAAGGATGCAAGTGATTTGTGAGATATCATTTTGGGTATTTTGATCGCCTGGAGATTCCCAATGATAAAAAGGTGAAGAAAATAGTATTCATTCTATAAGGACCAACTAGGATGTGATGGAGTATGATGGGTTATGAAAGGAAAAAGGCGGTCTCACCTAGGAGGTGTTGAAGGACCTAATTTTTAGGGTATATTTTTTTGATACATTGAATATCGAAAGAGAACATAAATTCATAGGGTTGTATTAGGAGACATTTTTAGTTTCAAAATATTTTAATCAATTTACAGAATTACATTATTTATCCCTAATATTTTTTTTTAATAGTAGATAAATTGTTTAGATGATTGTGATAAGACTTCATAGAGAACTCATAATTCAGGTTTGGTTATTTAAACTGCAAACATACACATTGGTGCATCCCAAGATTCTTTAATTAGAAATGATTATGGTTTTATTATAGATGTAGGGTAGCAAACAGACATGCCAGAGAAGGCCATAATTTAAGTCCATTATGGGATATGATTCTAGAAAGTGAATCAATTATTAGTAACGGGGTAATAATAGTGAATCCTATATGAAAGTGACTATAGAGATACACCATTATTGAAGAGTGGTAATCCTTGGTGTTTTTTCTATACGTATTCATAGATTAACAATGAGATATCATATAAATATAGGGGGTAGAGGATCTCTATTTAGGATGGATATATATTATAAGTCGATGTCTTAAGGATAATGATATTGAAATAAGGACAGTTAGGTATATATAAGGGATCAAATTCTAGCAGATGATGTTAGGAACCATATACTACTTCAGTTATGATGTTTATCATATGTAAATTGTCTAATTATTTGTTTCATAATACTATATCCCATTCCATAAGGTCTTCGAAATTGGTTTCCAAACAATTCATAATAGTATAGTTATATTATGAGATATATTGTTTATATACACCATGGGAAATAAAATTGAATTGTATTAAATACTTCCCAATGAAATTTATAACAATTTTTTAGTTAAAGACATCTGAACGATGTCCTGAATATAGAGATGACATGTATTGATTTCATTCTGAACATAGACTAGCGAACTGGAATTCTAGATCACATTTATTGGTATCATATATGGGTATCATTTACAAAACCTAAGTGGGAGAATTTCATACTTAATGGAACGAATTAGTTTCATGAATGTTGATTAGGTATAGACTTTCATTTTCTTAGGATGATCGTAGTGTATATTATATGCTTATCTTTTTTAATAGTATCAATTTTGACCGGCACATATTGTAATCATGTTATGGATCTATATCCTTAAATCATTATAGAATAATTCATATGATTTAAAAAGATAGATATGTTGATGTTGAAATAGATCATTTTCCTAGTGCACAACTCATTTTGATACCCCATTATAATATTTTTTTGTAGAGTTTATGGAGCACAATGTTCAACTCGAGTACATAGGGTATAAAACCTTTATCTGATCGAGTACATCACCATGTGTTGAACCTATTTTTTCTCCCTAAAGTTGGAAATTTGTCTTCAAATCTCCCAATATTACCGAAATATGAACTCAATGATTGTAAATATCTAATAACCATAACCTAATATCCATGGTATTTTCAATTAGTTATTGTGATCCTTGTGGTTATCCATGATTGATCTTCAGTTGGGCTATCATCAGTTATTGTTTATTGAGGATATCCATAAAAATATTGATAAATAGAGATGTTATGGTCACTATAGTACATAGACATTGTATTTTTAATGAAAAATTAACTAGTCGTGTTCATGGACCTCATTAGTAAGGTCATCCATCCATATCTGGACTCATTCATCATGGTATTCATGGAATAAATCATCATCAACTCACTAATAATATATCATCATGCTAGACAACTCAAGATAGTTCTATGTATAATTTGACCACGTCTATATTATAAAATTACATTGATGTGCATTTTTTGGATTTTGAAATTACAATTCATCGGGATTGTGGTTTTTGAGACTGTTATATCTAGATGCCCAAAAGAATGGTGTTACTGATGTCTTTTACACCTCCCTATAATTTTTTAGAGATTAGTATATTTTTGAGTTTAGTGTGATATATTCAATATTTTATCAATGGAATCTCTTATTTATCATCACATACGAGTGAATTAAAAAATAAATGGTTGATGTTTTCGGGGTATTAACATTATAAAGAGAAAATTATTGTTTTCAATAATGGTGGACAAAAACCCTGGTGTGAATTATTCCTAAGATAGGGATTGGAAACAACATTTACAATAATGCATCAGGTTATGGTTTGGTACAAGTACAGATATAGAGAGATTGAGTAGTAGAATATGGGTCACATCTACTATGACCTCAGTATATAAACTATCATGTGCATGGATTAGATATTGAAATCGGAGTATATTATTTGAAGTGTTATTGAAACTAAATTTTTATTAAAAATGTTTATTATGTACAAAGATAATATTATCCTCTATTATATTATCATACAATTAGACCTCGATTTGAGGAAGAGGAACAGGGCAGAGTACCTTCCGATGTTAAGAATTCGGATGAGTTATTTAATATGTAATGTTAATGTAGTTTTACATTACATTAACATTAATACATAGTTACTTACTGAGTTGGGTGAACATCCATCAGAGTAATAAAATAGTCTATTGACTTTTTTAGATTGTTGGAGTATAGATAGTACTTAGGATCAGGGTTGATGACATGATTTGTGTAAGTGATCATTTCCTATTTATTATAATAGGTGATATATTTTTAGGAATCCAAAACAAAGTGTATTTTGATGTGGGAATGGTAATAATGTAGTTGAGTTATGCATAGTTTGTTGTGGGATAGTGATGGAATTATCTCTGTATATTATAGAGTCAAATATCACGATTCCATTAGGTGAGAGATGATGAGATACTTATATACATCTATGTGGGTAGTGCATCATGGATATGAAATGATATAGCATGAATTCAAGAGTATTTATGGTGGCATGATATAGAGAGAAGCATTGTTTTATTCTCAATTCCATACTTACCAGAGGATATAGGATGAGTAATATCATCTAGGAGGTTTACATAATCCACCTTCAATGACCTTGAGTGAGTAGTAGGATGTTATGATTCAACTTTTGATGAGGTATGTTGGGGCATCTTGATGTTCAGACACTATCTAGGTGATTTTTGATTAGCTAATGAATGTATATAACTTATTAACAATGGGTGACTGTCACATAGTCAAAAATCATGGAATATTTTATGTTTGTAAGATCATTTTCATTAGTTGAGTTTCAATTATCAATTTATTTTATAAAAACCATATTTTACATTGGTATTGGAGAATATATTGTATAATCCCCTATCTAGTAATATGAGAAAGAGAAAATCATACAATCCCTAATGATATGGACAATCAAATCCTATGATCCCAATATTGGAGGAAATTATTCTAGATTGCATCATAGACCATTGTTGATTTTGGTATTTTGACATATACTATTTTGAATTAAAAAATTACAATAGTATGAAGAAATAAATTTGGATTGAATCATTTGACTCCATACATGGATGGTCTTGTGACTCTAAATTGCTTAATAATGTTTCAGGTGAGGGAAATATTCTTTTCCATAAAATGTTATAAGAGAACATAGAGAGGGTGAATTTGAAAATGAAGTGGTTAGTGACCACTCAGAGTCAGTAGTGGTTATATTTAAACCAATAGAATGGAAATTGGATGTTTTCATTTGTAATATAGGACATATTATGGTTGTCACCTCTATTGGGTAATAATAATTTGTGGAATTAGGGAAATCTGACATTGCAATTTATGATATTGTTTGAGATTACGAGAATATCAAATAAGTGGAATACAAAATATATTTTCATCAATGTAATGTATGCACACATGATTTGTTAAATATTTCTCATCTCATAAGGTAAATACTAAATTTGTTTCATGTTATAGATGATGAGTATGTTTAGTCTATGCCATAAGAATATTATGAGTAGCATTAAGTATTAATTATAAATACAAGTGAGATTGTACTTGGAGAGAAGATGTTACCAATTATCATGAGTCTATAAAGTATGGTTGAGTCTATGAGTAAACATTTTAGTGGAGTGTAGTATTTCCAAAATAATGGTATGAGTTGTTTGGGAAATAAGTCTATAGTAAGGTATTGAGAATAAGAAGTCATTAGAGTGGCAGAATTACATGACACTATAAAATTTGTAAGCGATAACATAAGGTTGGATTCAAAGAAAAAGTCTAATATTTGTATGAATAATATATAATGGCTTGGATTATTTCTTGTACTCTGTAGTATATTACTAAAAAAATATGGGGCCCTATGGTGTAGCTAGAAATTTTGTTTTCTATTTTTTAGCATATTTTCATCATCAAGAATCAACTATGGCAAGGATGGTGGAAGGTGATGGTTTGGAAGATAATAAAATTATTTTGGAATCATTTCACCTTGGAAGGTGGAAATAATGTATTGTCATTGGAGTATATAGTTTGGTTATAAGAAAAATATTGTTTTAATCTCCATATATTATAGTATATCTCCATTAACGATGACGTGATTTCTGAACATGCCTTTGATAAGACATCACTTCAACATAACCATTTCCTTTGAACCATGTTTGTCAGCTTTTTTGGAAACATTATAGAGTAGCCTTATTATATACACCAAGAATCATAAATTTTCATAATTCTTATAAATAATTAAAAAACCTTGAATCGACACTTCTCCCACATTTTTTTCAAAACATGGGTGACGTAAAGGACCCTTCATGAGGTATTCAAGATTCAAATCTCATAGAATCATCCTCAACAATGGAGGAGAGAATCTTGTTGATATTATGTAAGTTCCACTAATAATATACTTGGTATCCCATCATCACCATGGATACATTTTCCTGGATATATGTTTCTATCGATCGAATGGTAATTTATTTAACATAAAATGCAAGGACCGTGGTACCATTCAAGAATCCAGAATTAACTCGTGATTTTTTCTTTCTCTGAAAAAGTATCTTTTTATTATGGAAACCTCTCATTTGACATACTTGTAAATTACTTCCATTCGAAGAAACCTTAATGAATTTTTGTTGCATGAGATCATTCTTCATGGTTGTGTGACATGGTTTAATGTTCAATACTTGATAATATATGGATTACTTCATCAAAACCATTTAGGTAGGATGTTAAGTTCCATATTGAGCCTTATGTATGATTTTTTTCAAAAACCAATTCTTTACATGTGATCATGTAATCTGTTTTTATCCACTTGAAACATATGGTTGATATGTCTTTCCTTCATTGTTATGATTGATGTTGTTTGTGGTATTTCATATCCTATGAAACATTTCTCACCAATCAGATTGATCATGATACACGTTTTGGATAAATGAGTCCATTGAGGGGGAGCGTGATGATATACAGATGTTTATAGTATATGGGTCATTTGATGGTATGGTTTTTAAAATGTACAGGTTTTCCATCGTGGGAGAAGACAATGAATGAGAATTTAGAATGTATCATTTATGGGTCAATGATAGATAATTCCATGTAGGGGTGAAGTGATTATCAAATTTCATGAACATTATTGGTGGGACATAACATCCCAAAGAAGTATATGTGGTGGTCATGATAAATTACACCGTTTGGGTGGGATATGGAATTTTATATTAATGGAATTACATTAATATATATGACGATACACTATAACTATAATCATGATGAAATAGGTGGGGCTAATTGGTTTGTTGAATCATTTTTAGCACATGATGAATCATCCCATGTGTGGATATATGTTTATTTTATTATTTACATATTTCATGTGTCAAAATAACATATATTTATGTGCCTTGATATAAACAACACATTACTACTATCCAAATGGGTTTTAATACTAACATCTAGTAGGGTAGTCGTGATGCATGTATATAATTTATGATCAGGGATATAGGTAACAAAAGGGAACCCATAATAGGTTGTTATGTTATGTATCATAGATCTAGAAATGGTTCCATAATCTACTCTGGGGGATTTAACTGATATATTTATCTATTTTTTCACTATTTATACCATAGTTTAGATTACCATACTATAATATTATTTTTTAATTAATTTTTATTACTTTTGTTTCATCTACATTGTTTCCACATGATTAATATAATTATATATTTTATATAATTGTTTTATGTTCATTGTGTATGTTTTTTAAATGATACAAATTTTATATTCATCCCACTAATAACATTAAGATCACTACTATTAGTCGACATCATCTAGTATATAAGGTGGAACAGATGATATCTTGGGGATGATTGGCTTATATCACATGGTTTGTTTTGGAGAACACTATTCCACTGTCCATGTACCCCCTTAGGTAATGGATACCACCCTTATTACCTTTTTGATCTCAAGAGACATATAATTTTAGTGAATCAATTAGAAAGAAAATTATGGACATATTAATCAATCATACATACATTTTTGTTAAACATTGAAATAATAATACATCACATCATAAATAACTCATTTAAGTATAAATGATGTTTTTATCTTTTCAACGTGGTATTACCAAAATTGATCTCACAAATGTAAATGGTTTATACCTAAATATCAATAACCCAAACATATTATTTTATAATAACATTTAGTGGGTGGTTATTTGATAATAAATTCTACAAAAATATATATCCATTGATGATACTCTGTGAATTTTTATCAAATCCATAAGACTTTTTTTAAAATTTGTTGAATATATTATTAAAAGATACAGATACAGATTAAAATATAAAGTAAATTTATAAAATGTGATGTGAAATAATTTGGAAAAAAATATTTAAATGTAATATTTATTAAATTATCATTGAAATTAGTTAATTTATTAAAAAAAATGTAATTTTTAGTGTATTAAATAAACTTTGATAATGAATGAATGTAAAAAATAATTCTTAATTTAAAATATATTTTTTGAAAACCCACATCATAATAATAGGTGGTTAAACATTTCTTATAAAATTGGTAATTTAAAATAATAATGTAAAATGAGTATGAAAATATATATATTTTAAAATAAAAAATGACATCAGGTTTTTAACAACGATCATGGAAAAAGTTGTAAAATTATCTTTAACGGAGACACAATCTTTTCAATAAAACACTTCACATCAAGATAAATTTTTTTATCATGAAAACATATTTGGGATAAAATAATAGTTTTAACTATAGTTAAAAGATTATATGTCATAAAAAATATGAAATAGTTAATTTATCATTCATAAATGAAGTATTATCAAAGAATAATATTTTATCTCAATTTGTGAATTTGAGTTAACTAAATCTCATAGGGATTTAATAATTCTGGAGGAATGAAATTTTTAAATAAGGTTATTATGTTGTAGAAATTAAAATCACCATATAAAAAGTTAAAATAATCCATAATTCAATAAGATAATGGAATTTTTATTATGTATATTAAATTATGTCATGAAGAATAACTTTATCCCAATGAATGGAAATTGAGATAGAAAAACAACTATATCATCATTATATTTATAATTAAAAATACCTAAAATGAAAAAATGAGGATTCTTTGGAAATCCATTTTTAATAAAAGTGAATTAATGATAAAATAAATACATGGCCATTATATAATCCACAAAAAGGAAAAAAGTGGTGAATAATGTTGTATCATAATAATCAAAAATGATATAAAAAACCCTTGCCTCAGACCATGATTGATTCTATGAGTGAACCCAAACTCTTTATTAATATGTATATGTTTATAGATAACATTATTATGATAATTTTAAATTATTATTTAATATTCTATCGTCTTTTTATCGGCATATGCTATTTATTTATAAAATAGAATTTAGTTATAGTGGTTACTTGTGGAATTAGAGTCGATTTTCTAAAACATCTCAAGTACACTAAATTTGGTCAAAAATAATTATGAAAACAAAATCATATCATCCAAATATGTATAATTGTTTTGTATTTTTTCTAAAAAATAAAATGTAAAAATTTTCTTATGTTTTTTTCCAAAATTCACTCTCTGTATGAAATGTTCTATAGTATAATTGTTACAATACGAAGTTTATTATGCCCATTTATAGTTAATATAACTCATATATTGAAAAATATTATATTTAATTAATATTAAAAATATCATAAATATAATTTTTGACATTAATTATATTTTGATGTCACCCATATTAGGAAGTAATGCAAAACTATGACACATTGTTCATGGTTGAAGTAGTTCTCACATATTCATGATGTCATCTTCATTTTTCAAAATGGGTTTCAATGAAGTTAAAAAAGATATATTACATTACTAGATGAACGATTCATAATATAATTAATACATTCATTCATATAACATATTTGAGAGGGTATAATAATCAAATAATTAAGAGACAAATTTTGAGAACATTATATCTCATATTGAAAGTTCTCTCTTAGGCATCACCATATGAATCGTTATCTTGGCCTTTTGGAAATAAAAAAGGATATTTTGATTTAGTAAGAGGGTTTTTTTAAGTCCTGGGTAGAGATTTAGTATATATAATGCATTCATAAATTTGGATAAAATTAGTATAAGGGAAATAATTTTTTATACGAATAAAATTGATATTTACTAAATACCCATAAATTCATCAATAATGGAATGTCTATATTAAAGGTTCAATGACTCCAACAGTGGGAAATAATGAATTTTAGGTTATGATATGGTTAATAAATCCCAAAAAAGTCTTCTTTAGACAAGTTTTAATCATTTCTATAGTTTATTACCTCTATAATATAAAACATTACCATTACTTTTTTATCCTTGGTAATTAGTTGTTCCGAGAAAAAATTAAATATATTTAGAACTATATGGTAACCCATAAAAATATTTTTTCATTATGGGTATAAATTTTGGATTCATGTAATATAATAAAATTTTAAATTATTGATTGATTAATGTAAATTTTTAACATTTAATATAGATAAATTATGTTTTGTATAAAAATGTTGTTTTCATCAATAAGTGTACTTAAAAATATGTAAAAATAATTATAAATTCAACAAGTGATGATAAATTTATATATTTATTTAAAAAAAATATAAAATTTAATATATAAAATTGATGAAATTATTTCAGTTGACTAAAATTTCACAAAATTAATAAAATAGTTCTTTGAAAATATTCCTTTCACCATTATCATGATCAATAACATGTTTTTTTTGAAGCATGTTTTTTACCATAAAATGAATTATCCATTAATAAAATTTGTTAAAATTATGTTTATATTTAATGTAAACTATTTTTGAAAACAAATTTTCAATATAAAAAATAAAAATGGATTTATGTTAGAATATTGGTTATGATTCCAAAACATTAAACATGGGTTTTATAAATTCAATAGAATATTTTAAAATTATTTATTTGTAATTATTAATATATATTAAATATATCATACATTAATAAACACTAAATTCATTATTTTTTTATATAATGATACAATACTGGTGGTATTATAAAAATTTTTATTTTTGCAGTATTCATTCAATTTTTTTATAAAATAAAACAAAATACCAATTATAATATTGAATATATGAATTAAATGAATTTTTTTATTATAAATTAATAAATATTGTCTTATAAAAATTTCCCTTTTATATTAAAAAAAATATATAATGAAAATATAATTTTATGGAAAAAATCCCTTTTAAAACATAAATGTTTTAAATATTATTTTTTATTCATTTTTATTGATTAAAATATTTTCATGTACAAGAGGTTTTGATATTATTAAATATTCATAATATTATTCATATAATATTTGATAGGACAATTTAGTTTGATATTTCACATGAAATAATATTGGAGATACAATGTTTATATAAAGTAAAATATATTCTAAAATATCAGAGTGTTGTAAAAAATGATTTAGGATGATTATAAAGTTTTGAATGGTGAAATTTATTGGTACATGACAATATTTTCTTATAAAAATACTGAATAAAAATATCTTAAAACATATTGAAAGGTATTATGTTGTATTTTCTACTTTCCAATATTATAGATAACACAGAATACAAAGTGTTATAAACCCCAAATCATAATGTAGTTTCTATAATATATAAATATTACCATTATCGATGTGTTTAAGAAGAATCTCATGGATATTTGTTAAATTTCTGAAAATTGGAATAATATACTTGTTATGAATATAATATATTCTCATGAAAAGGATTAATGACGACATAATCAACAAGAAGGTGTATTAGACATGTGGAAATATTTTTTAGGTTTCAAAAAATAATATTTAAATCGTGTTTATGAAGGAGGAAAATGAGACTTTGAATAAAAGGCTTGGTTATTTGGAAAAAAATAAAATAGATTAACTATTAAGGTAAATAGGAATAAAAAATATACTAATGTATAACCATGAATGTGCTAACACTACTATTGTATGAAATTAAGTGATGATTTTGATTTATAATAAACAAATGAAGAGGTAAAACAAATAATCTGCTTTAGTTGACATAGTCAGATCTGTGATCAAATGAGATTGAAATCATCCAATAGTGATATTTATATTATTAATTTTATAGACTATTTTAGTTATATTAATTAAATTTTCTAAATATTGAGTAAATGAAAAGGTCATGAGAGAATAAATAACGTTGATGTATGTTTTGAGATTAAATTGGATGTGGTAACAAAATATTTTTGGTCAATAATGGATTTAAATACATGAATAATGATTTTAAGTCATATATTGTGAAATGAAAAATTAGGCTTGAAGAATGTGCCCCATACAGACCACAAAAAAAATTAGTTTTTGTGAAAATGGATTGGTTTTATATAGTCATTGATAGGAATATGTTTTTATTGTATGGAATGTAAAATTTGTTTCATAACTGTCAATGATAGTGACATATATTTTCTCAATTGATAAATAGTTTGACTATATTTAGTGAATACTCATTTTGACATTTGGTTCGGAAGAATGAAAAACATAATACCATAAATATAAATATAGATCTTACATGATTTCTTCAATTATATGATATTATTTTCGAAATTACATTGATAATTTTAAAATTTAAATCATTTAAGATGACTTAAAAAAGAGGAATTGAGTTAATGAGACTTAGAAAATATGTGTCTCTTAAAATCTTTTATTTCGGAAATAGAAAGGGGTTTTAAACAAATTTTTTTAGAAATTCTAGTCATTTATATTTTCGTTATTTTGTTAAATGGGTGTTTTTAATGTTTCATGAATTTTGAATTTAAAATATATTAATTAATAAATACTAATTAAATTTTGATAAAATAGATTCTTGGGAATTAGATTCATATAAAAAGGAATGAATATTATTTTTATAAAGTAATATATAAAAATTATTTAAATGGGAATGGAAAATTGTTAAGGAAAAAACATCTTCTGTCATATCCGTGTCTTGGACACTCATCCAACTGAGCTATGAACCAGACCATGACATGATCGGATGGGCATTCCTAATTCTCAAAAACTTTCTCCTTGATTATTGTCGTTGAAATATAAATAGAGTTTATAATTTCTTTGATATGAAACAATATACATTGAATATATATATCTATATATATATATATTTATATATACAGTAAGGAAACCCTAAAATTGATATTTTAAATATCCCAATGTATTAATTATGGAAATACAACTAAACAAATAATTAAAATAACCCATGTATATTCCAAAAAAACCAAAAAAATGAAAACTATCAATATCTACTCAATGTTATGTGTGGATCATGTACTTCCGTATCAACACCAGCTAACCATAACCAACTAATAGAATCATATCAATACCACAATGAAACCATTACCTTTCTTACATCATAAAAACAAGGACTACACATGCTAAAGGTATTGTGTAGGGTGTGTGATTTTTCATGCTCATTAGTATCCACCATGGTGTGTCATGTCATGTCTCTACACAATTAACCACATATGAATATATCTAAAAAAGAAAAAATTATTAGTATTTAAATGGATTTATTTAAAAATAATATTAAATATTTTTCATTTTCCCCATGTTCGAAAAAAACATTGAAAAAATGTTTCAAATAATAGTTTCATCAGACCATTTTATCTAATCATGTATCATATAATTTCAAACCAATTATAAATTCAAAAAAAAAAAGGAAAACAACACAAGTATAAGAAATTGTTATAATACATATGTCACTCATTCCTCAATCAAAATCAATCACTTGTACACAATGAAGTGATTATTTCCTAAAACCCCATGTCTAGGGAAGAGAGAAAAACCATTGAAATTGAGCACCCTAAAATATCTATCAGGTACAATATCCAATTTATTGATGATAATAGAAATTATTAGAACCTCAAAAAGTGATCCACGTTATAATTCCAATGGATGTGGTCTTATAATACACTTTACACCTAGGTACCCTAGGTACCCATGAATGGAATATATAAAACCAGGTTACATTTTCTTTCAAAATTCAAAAAAAAATCCATAAAAATAATTATTCACCAATAACATATATTAGAAACCCATTTAAAACCCCATTTGAAATTTATTTTAAAAAACCATATCATTATTTAAAATTAAGGGAAAATTTATTTTTACCAACACTCATCATCTGACACAAATAATTTAATCATGAATGCTGGATATTAATTTAATAAAAAATAAAATAATGTTCTTTTATGGTTTATCCAATGTAGTCTGTAGATGGAATCACCTCCCTTAAGATTAGTTCACACAAAAACCAAGCTGGGATCCAAACAAACTGAACATAATGGAATTAAATAACAATAGATAAAGTCCATAACATTTATTACCAGATCTTATAATCTTATTTCAATATCAATATATTATTAATAACAGTTATATTATCACATAACATGAAAATATAATGAATCAAACCACAACTAAAACATGAAAAAACCTCTAGAATACAATGGTGTTGACGAATCTAAAACGAATCAAGATATATCACATAATCCATATTTAAATCCTACAACACTACCAAGAACTTCTAAGAAACAATTATATAATAATTTAATATAAAATATAATGACCACTCATTCCAATAGGGGAGAATCCAACCAATATGATGATCAAATCGCCAAAAGGATAATACCATAAGTGCATGAACAACCCACGATTTATTAGTGTAGCTATGGGTTTTATAGAAGAGATTGTGGAGGATATTTATTGTGGAATGTGGAACTTGAAAAATATTAATCCACTAGAAAGAAAAATTTCACATAATAAAGTCATAATTTATGATTTTAACACCTTGGAGGGCCGATATGCCAACAAATGGGTCACATTACATTTAAAAAATAGAAGTTCAATGGATGAAGTGAATATAAATTTAACATCATGAACTTTTTTCATAACGAAACATGAAAATTAAGTTTTTTAATAGGAGTAATTCACCAATGAATAATGGGATTTACCATGTGAACTAGATCTTGTAGTTGACACCAACTATATGTCATTTATAAAATCCTTGATTCATCTCCAAAAAACCCCCCAATCACTAAATAAAAACAATATATCATTAAAAATATGATACTCTTTTACAATTATGTCACAAATCTCACCTCAATAAGACATTATAACCTCAAAATTTCAAGTGTAATAAGAATTATGTATAAATATGTGAGGCCACCACTTGATAACTGTCAACTTCCACTCCCAAGTCTCATGAAAAACTAACATCTATAGCCCAAACACATTGACAGTTGAAATTGAATTCACACACACGACATTTTTATAAGAATCAATGATCTCCACTGGTTTATCCACAATAGAGATATCTATATATAAATCAATGTCAACATAACATAAAATATATGGGTATTATTGGGATGGTACTTCATGAGCTTTTATATGTTAAAAATTCACTAATACCCATCAAATTAAATAATAACACCAATAGATAAGAAAAGTTTCTAACCCACATAATGATATGAAATGGTTGAAAATATCTTTTAAATATATTTATTTATTAAATAATCTATCAGTGACCCTACCAGGGATAAAAATTAATGAAATCCCGAGAACAAATAGAAAAATCCGAAATAAATTGTCCATGTTTCACAAATGATTTATGATGACAAAGAGTTATAACCAACTATTTCATATATCCTTTATACTCAACACATTTCATGAATTAGACTTATTCCCATAATATAATCCTTTCTCATCGGTACTAATCAATGATGTGAACTTCTTGGATAACCATATGGAACCGGAAAAAAAGCTTGTTTGATCAATGAATGTAAACTATAATTATAAGTGAACTCAATCACTACCAGATTGTTATCCAATGATCCATAAATATCTAAGAAACTGGAAGAAAATAAATAAAATACCAAATATATATAGAATGTTCTATGTGGCCATTTTGTTGTATTTTAATCTATAATCTAACTAACATGAGTCAGTATTTCATTTTAGAGACTCTTCTAGACCCAATAAGTAAACCATGAATCCAAATCATAGATAATGGAAAACGGGACCCCATTCAGCCTTATAAGCATCTTGATAAAAATAATAAATAGATTATAAACCATTATGGTGTCCCTAATATAAATTAAATGATTTTATTTCATCAAAAGATTATTCAAAAACTCAATAGAAATCATCCATTAGGGTGTTCATGGTAATTTGAAAATGACTTCTAGGGACACATCATCTCATTTCTAAACTGACCGAAGAATAGACTCAATCAAACAAGCATATTTCAAGTTATCTAAATTAATATTTCTATATAAGTAATAAGATGACACACAATGATAAATAAAAAACATTTTACAGATACACTAAAATTTCATCTAATGTCATGATAAATCTTTATAGTGAATGGGTATATGGACTGAGAATAATTTCAAAAAGCATGAATCAAATAATTATTCATAAATGATCAGATGTGAAAACCTTCGTCAAATTAGAGAGTAAAATTAGAAGGTATGTACCAAATAGAAATGGTCTCCCCACTATATGATATTTTCCTGGCTCCTATGAACATATTGACCAACTATATTACCTATAGATTTGACTCAAAGAAAGATGGTGATAATTGAGCATTTCTTAGAACCATACCATAATCATCATCATATGAATCCGGATAGAAAATAGAAAAATAACCCATATGAATAAATTAATTTATCAATTACTAGATATACGGGGATTTAAATTTCCTTGTAAGAGAATAAATATTAGTTATCCCAGTCTCAATATGGTATATAATGTCAAAATTGAATATCATGAGGTAATTTTCAGTCATGTTTCTTGAATAAAATTTTAATATTAAAATAATTAATTATTAATTTAATTGTTCATTCATACCAGGATATATATTTTTTATTTTCAATAGAATACATTTGTAAAATAATAAAAAAAACTAGAAAAATTTTGTTGCAATTCCTTACATGATTGATGCTCTAGGACATGGGATATGTCAATGATCGATTTAGAGCATAAAAAATATCGATCTATGAGAAAATTAATAAACAAATATTAGAAAAAAGATAATTCAAATCATGTATATTTGATTCATGGTGTGATACAATGAAAAAATGGCAATATAAGGACGAATTAATAAAATGGAGCTAAGAGGTTTCACCCAAAATAATACCATGTAACACATACTGTCACATTTTAAAATATTAAGGGAATACCAAGTAACTCTATTTTACTAGTCACAATTGGTCATGGATTATATATTATTTTTCCATAACCCCCAAAGATGAATTTTTTATATATTAAAATTTTCATTTTATTAGTTTATGACTCTCAGGGGGTCCTTTTTCTTATATAAATTCAAGGCTATGGATGAGATGTAAAATATTAGTATTGAAGAAAATGTACTATGGATAGGTGATGTACATAAACACTTCCACCACCGATCCTTCCCCACCCTCTCTGGTAAAATTTTATTTAATTGTATCATTCACCCTCTCAAGCTTATAATGAGTGGGTGATTTATATATTCCATGTAATTTTCATTAAAAGAGGATAGTAAAATATTGTTTAATTTTTAATTAATAACTAAATTTTTCTATTTTAATTCAATTAGATATAACATATATCTTCCACTTTTAGTATTTAACATATAATCATTTCAATATAAATGGGTTAATGAGTTAATTAAAAATTTTAAAATCAATTTCACATTCCAATTATGACCATTTTCTTAATTTTCTTTTATTTTTAATTTTTTTTCATTAACTTATAATTTTATTTTTCTATGTATTGTGATGATTATGAAAGAGAAGATATTTAAGATGGAATGTGTCAACCCAGACCATGGTATTTTGGTAGACACAATTAAGATTAACATATAATTGATTATTTAATATATACTATTTTACTATTTCATGAAAAAATATTAGTAAATTACTCATCAAAATAATTTTAAATGTTTCTAATCTATAAATCATGAAAAAAACATGAAAATTAGAATAAATGTTATTTAATTAATAATTAATATGTTTATGATTTTTTAAATCAATTTAATTATCCAAAATATTCTCTATGGGATCATACTCTATCATGAAAATGATATACTGAAAAATAGAAGATTTAAAAAATTTTGTATCATATCCTTTATATATTTCAAAATTTAGTGTCCCTGGGGGAATTAGAGATCCCCAACAAAAAAATCATTTACAGAACATCTATGAAGTATTGTTTTTCCTATAATTTGAATTTTAATATTTTAATCCAATACTGTAGTTAGATGTTTTTTATTTCATGATTCTATATTATGTATTTATTTTATTATTTATTACTTTATTTGGGGAATTATGTATTTTTTTCATGTAATGATATGAATGTCTTGTGAGTATGAAAAATTATTCGGATTTACTTTTTAGGATCTGACACAATAAGTTAATGTACATTAAAAATTAATAGTTAATAAAACCTTTTCCTATAACTGCTCCCAATCATGGATGAAGTGTCATACCATGACATATAACAAGAAATAAAAAATGGGTGTGAATAAAATCAATACATCGAATACAATGATAAGGTAATCCTTTTCGTAGAACTGAATTTTTCATATTTTGAAGACAACCTTGACACTATAGGATAATAAGAGGATACATATGAAGAATAAGGAACAATGACAGAAGTGTTTATTCTTGGGATTCATAAAAATATATGTTCACTACTAGAATAAATATAAAGGGAGGTTAAAAATGATATATTTATAACAATAATGTTCAATGACATAAGAGCATCATTAGAGGAAAATTAACTTTATATGTTCTTCTCTAATTATTTCTACGTTGAAAAATATAAATAATATATTCTTTCAAAAAATAAATAGCTCATTGAAAATTTTCAACAAGGGTTTACTTGAATTAATATATTATTTTACAAAGATTTGGATGGAACTAAATACATCTCTATTTCTATCAAAAATAATATACATCGATCACTTCATCTTCATTTAACACATATTTCAACAATAAAATCTCTATTGGATCTTGATGGGATACAATGATAGAATTAGTCAAATCCAATATGGTCACCATTTTAAAATATTAATATTCAATGAACTTATTACATATATATAAATGACTATATAAAACAAAATATATTAGGAGGAAACACTAATTTGTTCTAATTTTTATGAAAATCGAATATTATTACTTTGTTATAAAATAATTATATATTAGGAATTTTAATTTCATTATAATTATATTTATTAGAATTTATTTAAGGACATTTCAAGGAGGAAATATTTTATTATAAATGATCAAATAGAATAAACTATGTGAGTAATAATAATAATTGAAACAGTTTATCATAAACCTCTCACACTATAAACATGGAGTTCATATTTAAATTTCAATATTTTCATCGAAATACAAACATTCCAAAATTACGATAACAATAATAATAAATATAATAATAAAAATAATAATAATAATAAATTGAAAATGGATTCCACATGCTTAATTTTTTTTGGTTTTAATCATCAATTAAGAATACATTGATCGAATCGTGTAATGTATAAAATTATATTTTTAAATTTCATTATAAAAAAATTAGATGTGATAAATGATAGAATGTATTGGTAAATATAAAAATAGGATTTTTTTAATTTAATGAATCAGTAATCTAGAATCTATATAATATTTTAGTTTTTCTAAATTTTTTAATCCATGAAAATATGATATTTTTATTAAATATTGGTAATTATATTTTACAACTCAATTATTAATTCTACAAATATTTTATAATAATTCTTAATAATTTTTATAATACTTAGATTTCTCAATATTTTCATTGGAAAATTATTATAGTGAATCCTATGCATATCATTATTCTATAACATTCCATTAATTGTGTCAAAACTATGATGGAAAAAGTCACATATACAACGATTGGGTTAATGATTGACCAAGCATTACTATAAGACCCTCCATTGAATAAAAATATCATAAGCCTATAAATTTCATCCAAAATAATTTAATGAAATACCCACAATTGATTCCAATATTTTCACTTCTACCCTTCTCAAAATATTTCTGATTTAATTTCAAATCATAAGTGTGGGGAGAATATGAAATATTCTAAGGGATATAATTAGGATAAAACATTAGTGTGGGATATTCTTCTTCCAATATTTGGTAGGTTAATGATATTTCATTTATTGTATTTTATTTCAAAACCTCTTGAAAAGTTTAAAATGGTTGTGTTTGGAGGGTAAAATAATCACATGAAAAAAAATTATTACATAGAATTGGGTCATGGATTTGATACATTCCCAAATTGAAATTTTAAAAAATTAATAAAATTTAAAATACAAAATTAAGGAGCATTCATCATTTAATATACTTCCTTGTTTTTTAGATTATATTGAACTTTATTAAAAGTGGGAAATGTATTTAAAATTGAACATTTTTCATTGAAATTATATTTATTATAATATATTTTAAATTATATTTTCACCTCATCATATGAGAATATTATTTTAAAATAATTTTAAACACCAACCATGAAGCCTTGGATTCATTTGAAACATACAGTGACTCCCTCATGATTATATTATGAATTTATTAATACTTTTTGATATAATTAATACATTACAACACACTTGTTATGTATAACGATTCCTAGAATCTAGAAAACTTTATTTAAAACATTTACATTGCTGATGATTTGAAAAAAAAACTAGGGAGGAAATTTTCTAATGGAATTCACAATAAGAAGAAATTGAATAATTTTTTTGAAAGAAAGAAATGAAATTGTAAATTCAGAAGATGAAAAGTGAGATACTTGGATGACTATATTTATTTGAACAGTATTAGTTGAGAAAAAATTTCCACATGAAGATTTAATACATGGGGGGAAACATGAGTTTATGTGTAGAGGGATTTTATATACTTGTTTCATTTATAAATTTATTATATTCTATAAATTAATTATTTGAATTAAGTTGTTAATTGTTTCCAAAATTTATATTTATTTAATTATTGTAGGACACATGAAAAATATATTCAAATGAAAAAACAGAGCTACAATTCCTGACAAAAATGATTCTATGAGATGTGGGATATGTCAATGGAATATTTTGGGCTCAAAATTGATGAATGAATTGGAAATTAGAAAAAATACATGAACGTGATAATTCAAATTATTAATAATTGATTCACAATGTGATAATTCAATGACAATATGGGGAATGAACGAATCCATGTAAAGATCTTGAAGGTGTCCCATAAACATTCATTACAAAAAACCATTAACACCCTTTTCCAAGTAAAAATTAATTGGGGCCCATTTATTATTCATATTTAACACCAAACATGGAATTTTATATATTAAACCTATGAATATTATAATTAATAATTCCTATGTTGTGCATGTTTTCCATAAAAATCATGGATAGATGAGAGCTATAAAATATCTATTCGAAATCTACAGTACAACGGTGGGGTTTTTCAAATAGCAGAGACCTACATTGGTCATTCTCCACTATATATAATTGAATTTATTTTTATTTATTTTTCTCACCCTCTCAGGGATTCAATATTTCTGTAATTTCAATATTCCATGTTATTCTCAATGATGTTGTATTACTTGAAAAAATATATTACATTGAACTAGTAATTTATTTTTTATTTTTTCAGTTGTTTAAATTTATAATATCTCTTCTTCTGTCACGCTTTAACACATTATAATTTTATTATCAAGGGGTAGGGGTGTTTTAAAAAAAATATATTAATATGAAATTACCCCATGAACATTGTGTTAATTTAAATTTATGTTTTAAAATATTTTCTAGGTACGTTTATTTTGATTTCTTAAAGAATCATGAACTATAATATCAAAACATTTTTATAAAGATGTCTCAATCTCAAATTTAGTTACTCTTTTACATTTTTTGATAATATATTTTCTGGTTTCTATCATAGTTTTATTTGGGATAAAATTGATATTTTTTTTCAGGGTTTTTTGGGAAGTGCATGATTGGCTCATGGTTATTACAAACTATGTTACATTCCTCAGAAAATAGATAAACCCCCGAAAGAGTGAGCGAGACATTACATGGATTGTTCATGGTTGGTAAATAAATGTGAAGCATCATAGGAGTATTGGTGCACTATAACATTATAGTAGAATTTTTTGGGTACAAAAATGGGAGACTTGTGAGCCCCTTCCCAGGAAACCATGCACTCATGATTTAATCCTCTATAAGATAGATTTAAAAATCACAAACCCCCAAGCCTTCACACTAACTCAACCCAAATAAAAACTAATTTTTAATCTCATTTAAAATGATCTTGGGAATATTCCATTCCATTCATCACCCAATTTGTTGACTAATCGAAACCCGAATAAGTGAATCTACACCTATTCAGGTAGTAGATTCTTGTACAGATTGACGTCCTCCCGCTATCCCAAATTTTTTCTAATGATTAAAATGGTTGATTTCCAATACCGGTGATGGATCTATATATAGTTTTTGATACGTTAATATCCATTCAATTTTTGATCAATGTTTTAGACCTAGATCTCGTTCTACATCGTGATCTTGGTCGTTATACATTAATTGGGGTTTTTTGTTTTCTAGTATCCATCACAATCTGGGGGACGGTGGTCTCAACTCTATTCCCATAGTCATGAATACTAATCACAGGAATATATTGTTGAAATTCAATTGGAATTTTTGGAAAATAAATTTTTATTCGATTCGATTTATTGAATGACAAAAATATGGAAGCATGAATTTATTAATTGATATTCCTTGAGAAAATGAAATGAGTTGAACTGTGAAAATTGAAATTTTTGACTTTGATTATGATATTTTTAAATAATGGTACATTAATTTTTTGATTAAATAGTTTATGAAAATCTATAAATTATTGGGTTTCTGGAATTGACTATTTAATTTAATTATGAATTGATTGATAAATAATATGTAAGATCTGTTTTTATATACCATGATGGGTTGATTAATGATATCATTAAAGGATGATAAATATTTTAGTAGTGATTTGTTCATATAATTACATGTGAATTAATGTGATGACCCATGATTGTTTATATAATTTTAATTGTAAACCAGGATGTGAAATTTGATGAGAGGCTTAATGATGATAAACAATATTAAATTTAATATATGTGATAAGTGTGAAGGAATTTGTAATGAGGGGTGGGATGTGAGATGATTATCTAAAGATGCATGGGGTTGTAGCTAGGATATTTTAGAAACAATTTCATGTATGTGGTTTTTTCTATGTAACTTGGAACAAGGATCCATGTAAAAATATTTCACATTGAGGTGTGGGATAGATACTGAGGCTCAATACCCACTTTCGATTAAAATTTCATGAATGTAAATTAGGCTCCCAATAAAAATGTGATATTGAGGTTTGGGATAGGGTCATGGGATCTAAATACCCATGGGGTTCTACAAAAAATGTTTTTTGACCAAGATATTTTCATTGGACTATGGTTTTAATTGGTCATGATATGAATTGAAATGATAAATGAAAAACATGGTTTTCTGATATTGGTATTTCCTTTTTGATTGTTCAAACTCTAAAATGGACTAAATTAGGTATTGATAGTATGGGGTCGATATGGATTCATGTATTCATGTGGTTGTGTAAAGAATAATGAAATAGTATAACCTTTATCTTTATGAATTGTAATCTATTGTTAATTAAATTGCATAAACTAGTATTTTGTATATATTGTTTCATACACCATTAATCATGAAATACTTAGTAATAATCGCACCATACTCGGGCTACCTGGCCAGTACTTTAATAGAAATCATGATTGCATGATTGTATAGGGAAAGATCCCTATATTAGGTGTATTATTTTTGGATGGAGCATGACAGAGTGATCCATACATTATTTCCGGACCTAAATTGAGTTCCATTGTCATTATTTTTTCTGTTTTCATTTTACAATTTACATATACTATGGGATGAAATATTTACTTCTTTAGTTTGGATATTTTTTTTATTATTGTTTATTATTAATACTATTCAATTGTTTATTATAGTATTATTCTAGTAATTAGTTATATTTATTTGGTTACTATTAATCTATTTATTCTATTTTATCTCTTCTATAATGAAGGTATAGTCCCACTAGGTTTTATCTTACTCCCTTCCATTTATTCAAAAACCTTTAGAATATAGGGAGGTACACGTGAGTTCATGTAACTATCTGGATCAATACACCAATATGTGTCACTTGGGTTGAGACATTACAAAGTTGTATCAGTGGAGTTTTTTTTTTATATTTTCATTTTTAGTAATATTTGTTAATAGAATGTTAGAGTGTAAGAATATTTGGGCATTGGAAATTGCCTTGTACATGAAAGAATCTGACCCACATATTGGGGAAAACCCATGAACCTAGGGAGAGATTTTTGTATTTGAGGTGTGTTTTTATATTTGGATGTTATTTCTCCTCTAGTGAAACATTTATTTTTGTGATTTGATTATTATTACAATGATTTAATAGTTATTTTTGCATGGACATGTATAAAAATGTAGTTGGTTATTCATGCATCAGTATATGATATTTATAATTATTTTTACATGCGTCATTTTTAGTCAAACACACAAAAGAGTGTTTTGGGTATATTCTTGAAGTTGAAATGTTTTTCCGTAATCCTATAATTGAAAATTATGTGGTTCCTAAAATGGAAGTGAATATCGTAAACTTATTAATAATGTGAATAATTTGGTTTCTAATGAATATATTAAAAAATCCTAATTTCTTTCCATTGTTAACAATTGATTAGTTATAAGGTGGTTAAGGATAGTGATAGTTCCTCGATCATGACTTTGTGGATGAAATGGGTTGATGGATTGTTGTTTTATATTGTTAATCCATATTATTACATGTGATAATGTTTTGAAATGTTTCCTATGTTTTGTGGTAATAATTTTATAGATATCCAACATTATGATATTTGTGAATAAGATGAAAAGAGGATATGATAGGAAATGATCTTCTTGTAGTGGAACCTGAGGAACTGATAAAGATGGGTGAGGGTGTCAAATAAAAGTTAGTTGAGAACATTTATCATGTTAATTAGTTTATGGAGGTAGAATAAGAGAGGATAGTGAATAGTATGTCTAAAAGAATATGAAAATTTTAATCATAACATGCTTCACCTTTCATTAGTGAGGGTGGACCAGATCCTACTGAGTTCTAGATTGAATCTATCCAGACACTACATGACCATTTACATGGTCCAGGTGTGAAGAGGGTAATGTCACCACCTATATGTTATTAGGGTCATCAAAATACTGGTGTGATTTTATGCCATGTAAAGGACATGAGGATGGTATTGTGTGAAGTGTAATTTGAAGATGTTCCAATAGAACATTTTTCCAGTGACACTGATACGTTTGAGGGAATCGAATTTCATTCAGTAAACCATTTAGATTATTTCCATTATAGACTATGTAGATCTCATTATTGACTAGTAGTGAATTTATATGGTATTAAAAGTCGGAGATACACATAAGACTAGGAATTTATTTGATGGGATTATATGTGTTTTTAACTCACATGACAATATCATTTAGATGAAAATGAAATATAATGTTGTGGATCTAGCCGTCATTTTATATGAGAACCAGATGGTTGTTTCTAGTAGAGGACATGTAGTTTATATTAAGAAATCAAGAGGTTCTTCAGCCAAGGATAGGAAGAATTGTTATTATATTATTGAATATATATTGTGAATGAAAGGTTATTATGGTAAGTATTACTTATTCTGGATCTTAACTAAGTGATTTTTCCCTAATATGGTAGGTCAAATCACTTTATTAAATAATACCCCCAATCACCATCAGAGTGAAAATCATAGGACGGATGGGAAATCTACATAGGATCATCATGAAACCTTGATAAATGCTTAATTATGGGGAATCTAGGTAGATTAAGTTTGATGTAAGGGGTTCTTCTACACCATCACAGTCTAGATGTTGGTGTTCTATTAGTTGTGGTGTTAGATGTCGTGGATGTGGTGCATCTGAGAAATAGTTATTATATCATAATAGTGGTGTACTACAAGGGTTTTAGTCCATCTCACTAGTAATATAGGTTGGAATGTTTCATGAAATTCCACCTCCACTTCCAGATAGAGAGGCTAGACCATCAATAGCTCTAGGTTTTATTTTTATAGCTTCTACAATTTAGAATGACTTATTTCATACCGGTGTCTCTCAGTCCCTTATATCATCACAATATTTGAATTGCTTGAGCATGGTGGTAGGGTGTTCAGACAATATTATAATGGTTAATACACCTTTAGGGTATGGTTGAGAGACATATATTTATTAAAATTGTGTTCTCTCATGGAATGGGAGTATCATTTCATTTGAGATCAATACATTTTTGATATGTCTTGATTTTACATTATTATTGTTATGGTATGTATAGTGTAATGTAAAGAAAAAATATATTTTTACAACAAGGTAGTGTTTTTATGTCTTAGTAGGGTAATAATTATATTCTCCAAGGAGAGTGGTATATCTAGTCAAGTCGTGCATTTCCAGTTAATCAGAATCTTGTGGAGAGTAGTGCATTGGTTCCTAGTCAGTTTCTAAACAATGGGGGTGTAATGAATGATGTATTTACACCTATAGTTGATATGTTCCAGGACATTTATCTTGAGGTCTTCTCAGTATGTCCACCTAATAGAGCTTTGGAGTTTATGATTGATCATATGTCAGGGGATGATCCAGTTTCTATTGCAACAAACAGAAGACATAAATAGAGATTCATGAGGTGAAGACTAATCTCTAAGATTTGATGGATAAAGGGTTTATCCATCCATATATTTTACATTGGTGTTCTCCAATATTTTTTTCTAAGAAGGATGATGATACATTTATATTATGAGTGGATTATCAAAATTTGAACAGTAGGATGGTGATGAAATGATATCGTCAACATCATATTGCTGATATATTTGAGCTGTGGAGAATAGCACATGATTTATCAATTACCGAGATGAGACTTGTTTATCATAAGTTGAGTGTTTGATCATCTTATATACCTCTATCAAAATTTGTATATTGGTATGGCCTACATGAGTTCATCGTGAATCAATTTTGGAAGAAAAAACACCTCTAGAGTTTTTGGACATGGTCACATAAATATAATATTTGTACCAGGATCAGGTTTTTGTTCTGTATGTGGATGAAATCTTGGATTACTATAAGAATCACAAAGATCATTACAAACATCCCTACATCGTATAAACTAATTTAAGAGATCAT
This sequence comes from Viscum album, assembly GCA_963277665.1. Lineage (NCBI taxonomy): Eukaryota > Viridiplantae > Streptophyta > Magnoliopsida > Santalales > Viscaceae > Viscum > Viscum album. Next base: position 1,314,329,081 of record OY728119.1, on the reverse strand, counting down.
TATATATATATAAATCTACCTATGTTCAAATTCTGGATCAACCTATTACATTTCAAGGGACAACTCATGTTAGGAGAAGGTTTTTCTATGGACCAGGATAAGGGTAATGTTGTGATTTCGTAGGATCATCCCATGAATCTTTTCAATATCCATAGTTTTATAGGCTTAGTGGTATATTATGGGAGGATCATCCTAGACATTACCCATTTAGAAGCACCAATTTTTTTACTATGTAAATGATAAATCGTGAATAATTAGGTTGATGTGAGAATTCATTCGATATTAGAAGATGATCCTGAAAACTCCTCCAATTTTGATAATACCTAATCTAGGTGATGAATATATGCTGTTTTTTTATTCTTGTAGTATCTGAATTTGTTCTTTATTGATGCAAGGTGATTGGTTATTCACATATGGGTCAGGGAGTTTGAGTCCACATGAATAGAATTTCCCTATTTCTGAACTCAAATTAATAGTAATTTTTTTGACATAATGTGATGGAGCATTATCTATTGGGTGAATGTTTCATAGTTTATAATGACCACTTGATACTAAAGTGTAACATTTACCAATGAAATTTGGGTCTCTAGCAGTGGGGGTGGGATGAGTATATTCAGTCATCTAATTTTAAGGTTGCACATTTGGATGAGAATGGAAATAGTGTTTCCGAGACCTTATGTATGAAAACATATACTCATAAAGAAAAATATTTTAACACTAAGACGATGATGATGACCATAATCGCTAAGTTGCATGTTGTGGTTCAAGAGGTCCAGGAGTATGATATCATCTATGTCTAGAATTTGATTTTTGTGCCTACGAGTAAGTGGGTGGACGTAATACATGAAATTCTTGACTCAATGTGGGAATTGGATCTTAGATTGATAGAAATTTAAAAGTGAAATTCATCAATAGGGTTTGTGCATGGGAATGACAAAGGGGATTAAAGGGGTTGTGATATGATGTTAGATAGGTATATATGTGATGGCTGAACAACAATTAGATGGTGGTTTATTATATCTAATTCCCTTTATAGAATGGAACTATGATGATGTTACCATTGAATTTGTGTTGATTATAATGAGGAATCCAAAAAAATGATATAATTTTCCTAGTTATGGAATTACTAAAGAGGTAGTGAATTTACTATATATAAGGGAGACATTCTTAGTGGATTATATGGAAGATATGTATGTTAAAAAAAGTCTATTTGCACTGGGTTCTATAGAGCATAGATTTAGATGGTGATTCATGTTTTAACTCATCCTTCTATCACGGTATACAAAACCATATTAGTACAATGATTTTTATGAGTATTTAATTCCACCAATAAATAGATGGTCAGTTATATAGTATTATTCAGGTGGTTTTGGATATGATGTGATAATGTGTTCCTACTTTTGTGGGTATTGGGTGAAGAACCATGGGCATGTATATTTTGTTCTATATCAATAATTATCTAAAAAATAATTAGATGTAACCATATGAGAATAATTATTGTTTTCCATTACAAATCACCTCTATGATTGATGGTGGAAGGAAAGTCAGAGTTGTTGGGACTATGTGATGTGTATGTGATATCAAAGTAGGTTTAACAGATTTTGAATCATGTGGAAATTTCTCAGAGTAGATATAAGATGAATGATATTAGACATCAATAACCCCATATGTTTACATAGTGTGATTATGAGTTCTATTGGATGTTATCTATTTTGAGTCACTATTGGAATTAGAGTAAGGGTTTGGTAGCACCAATATTTTTCAAAAATTTCGAGAATGTGGAGATAATCAGGTAGGTGGAATACCTATTGGGTGTTCCCAAGATTTATATTATCATACATGATGACATTCATGTGTCAAATAACTGGAGGTGTCATCTAGGCTCTTCTCAAGTGATTTATGTGGATGATGTTGAGAATGAGACCAATTTTTCCTTTGAGGAGAATTCAATACATGTTGTATATATCATTTAGGAACTGTTGTGTGGAAATACTAGGTTGGTAGTTCAAGTATTATGGAAAAAATGTTGTGAGAAAAAGGAAAAATGGGAGATGGATATGGTTGTGTAGGCATAGTGGACCAATCATTCTGAATTGTAATCTACGCGATTCATTACTGTACAACTCAATTAATGACCATTATAGAGTGGGGAGATTATAAAATCACATAATTTTTCTATATATGTCTCGAGGTACTTTTATTGTACACCTTTTAATTTCATGAGTATATCATATTTGGGTCTTATTTTGGGTTCATATGAGTGAAAATTTGAAGTTTTTTAGGGGTTTTGAGTAGTTCACAGTTGGACCACAATTTTCCCAAACCTTTCACCCTTCCCATGAAAACCACCAAAACCAAAGGATTCGAGGTATTACAGAGTTGGTTCATGTTATTTCAAACCATTCCCTCTTAGAGAAGCGACCATGCACCACAAAAATATGGTAGGAAGGTAGGGTGAATTGTTTAGAAATCCATACACCACTACCTGGGAAACTATGGATGGAAAATTTAACTAATTGAAAATTATATATAAAATTCATGAAACCTCTAGTCTTCACCATAACTCAACCTAAATCCACCGTAAATATTGTAACTCATTTTTAGAGGCTACTATATTGATTCTATGTCCTTCCAAACTCTATTATTGATGAATTGAAGACAACATTAAAAAAATTTCACCTATCCTTGTAAGAGATTCTTGTCCTGATCGATTTACTCTCTCTCTCTCTCTCATGTCTTCCTCTCATCTTTTGAAGGAATTTTTTCTTCCATTAGTGATTAGTCTATGAATAGGTTATGATATATTTAAATCAATTCAATATTGGATCTATTTTCTTGATCTATATCCTATTCTTCATAGTGATATCTGTAAATCCACTTCAATTGCGTATTTCCACTAGTGGGTGTCTCTCATTGATCTTATTTTAGTTTATTTCAATAAATTCAAATATTCTTCGGTTCTATTTGAATGTATGTACTGTAAAATTCAATTATATTATAGAGAAGTTGATTCTGTATTTTCCTTGATCTATTGATTAATTAAAATATGGAATCATTGAATTGTTTATTTGATTTTCGATGTGATTATGAATCTTATTGAACGTGGGAGAGTTGAAATATGTAATTGTTATAATACATTTGGTGAATAATGGAACATTAAATTAACTGATTAATGAGGTTGATAAATTTGATCAATTAATGGGATTGTATTTTTTATCAATAAATCAGATTGTCTATTCGGCCAATTGATGTTATTTTGGAATAGATTTTTTATAGAATGATTAATTGATTGATTAATCGGATTTATGGGTGTTTGGATTCACATTGAAGGGTAAATGTATAATATGAAAATAGGTTAATAAATAGTTTAAAAGTGAATTTTTGATATTATTCCATGAGAATTAAATTTATCGACTGTGACTTTTTTATAATTGAAATACTATAACAATATTTGTAATGTTAATGAGGAGGTTAATAGTGATTAAACATCATAGACTTGATATATTTGATAAGTGTGAATGATTGAGAAATGTGGAGTGGGACATGAAAAGATTCTCTAAATACCCGCAATGTTAAATCCTTGATGTTCTTGAACCAATTGAAGGAATGTGCAAATTGTTGTATAGGTTGTGGAATGAGAAACAAAATAACTATTCATGACCTTGAATTCTGGGATAGAGACTGAATATTAATATAACCATTTGTGATAGTATTCATTGGATTGGGGTGGAGACTCAAAATACCCATGTGATGTTGATGTATAGGATAGGGGGATGGGCTATAAATTCCTATGAGGTCATAGACACGATTTCATATACCCATGTGATCTTCATTTTACTATGGTTGAAATTATCTACGATATGAAGTGAATAGATTAAATGATAACCATGTTTTTGTGATAGGTGATTTTCCTTCGGGATAGTTCAGACAATGGCATGGGTCAAGGTTGTTAATGATTTCATGAGGGTCATTATAGAACTGATGGTTTATATGGTTAATTAATGGTTAATTAAATGGGATTTTTTACATTATGTATTTTATTGTATTAAAATTTTATAACATGCACAAGTATTGACTAGATGTTATTTTAGAAACCATTGGGGGTGTCCTACTGAGTTTTACACACACCTAACTATGGCTATCTGATCAGTACTCGAATAGACTTCATGTAACTATAACATGATAACTGATATTTCCCTATGTTATATGGATCATTTTGGATGAATCATTTATATGGGAATCATACATAGTGTTAGGGGCCTTTTTTTGTTTCTAGTATATTTATTTCTAGGTTTTTCATTTGATGCTTGACAGATACTATGACATGAAATATTTATTGGTTTAGTTTGGATATTTATGCTTGTTTTGGTTGATCATTTATAATGGTATCTTATTAATTATAGTGTGATTTGGGATATCATTATTTTAATTTGGATAATATTCTTCTATTTACATTGTTTTATTTATTGGAAGATGTGTTTATAGTATCTCCATGTTTTATTTTAGTCCATTGCTACTTTTCACCATCCTTTGATATATGGGGAGGGATTCTTATTTCATTTAACCGACTAGCTCCGAGAACAAGTATGTGGAACTCGGGTCGGGGAATTACAAGACAATTGGAAATAAGAAGAGTCTTAAGAGGGAGGGTGTTTAACCGATACCAACAGACTTACTCAAACTAAGTTGATGTGACCATATAATATTTTTAATATTTAATATTTTATTTTTCCATATAATATGATTTATAAATTAATTAGAACATTTTTATTAATATTTTTATCCACAAAAATTTTCAAATAAGAATTAACTTTTGAATAAATTTTAATTATTTAAATATATATTTAGTTTTAAGTTTTATTTTTAAATTTAATTTGTTTTTACAAACCAATCATCATGGGATTGGCCTCAAACATCAAAATCCCATACTACATATTTATAGATTTTATGAAACATGTTTCATATTCATAATAAATTTATAAATATAATATACCCATGTGAACTGAAATCACCCCACATGCAATTTTTATTTCAACCATTGACAATAAATGATTTAGTCCCTTCTTGAAAGATATATATGTATGAATATTATGATTTTAAAACTCCAAGAACATCTCCCAAAAAAGATATTTCCACCAACACATAAGGACATACAAAATAGTGAAAAGCTCCAAAACATTACTATGGTATTTTTTCACATGGATTTAAATATAGTAAATGTAGTATTCAATAATGTGATCATCTAATATAATAATATGATAAAAACTAGTGATATAATCATCACAATATCCCACATACCCTTACTCAGGTCAAGAAATATTTGAATTTTAACTAATTTTAGATTTCATTCCCACGATTCAAAAGAAGTGTGACTACTATTGTCCTAATAAAATTTAACCTATTTCTTAGTGACATCTATAAATATAATACTAACATTGAAATATCATCAAATAACTACCACTAGTATTCATCTAGAATATGGATGGAATTTATTACAATGATGTTTTATGGTTTGTCCCAAAATAAGATATCACCCACCATCTCAGAATTGATTATCAAAAAATCCTTTAAAAAATACTGCTAGGTGGTGATTGTGTCATATTTATGAAACTGTATTCATATAGTCTTAATGATCATAATCAATTATCTAATAAAATATGATATCAAATATTAATAACATGAAAATAGTGATCGAGATACTGATAGTATATTGGGTTCATCATATCCATAAAAAACTATAGGATAATTCGTTAGACCAAAGTGAATATAAGATATTAATAATGCCTATACCTTCTCAAGAAATCTATCTTCAATATATTATACACTCGTTCCATTAGGTAAGGTTAGCTTGATTGAATATCTATTTCAAATAACACTTTACTCACTTTAACTAATCAAATAGTTCATCCACAAGGGGCAATGAGTAATTATTCTTAATAGTCACTGAGTTCAAAATTTTTTACTCTATGTAAATATATAAAGAACTACAGACATCGTGGAATAGAAAAAATGGTATATCCAAGGAAAAAAATTAGTATTAATAAATCCATTATCACGAAAAAAACATATTAGTTCATGAGCTATTTCAACCTAGAAATTTCAATGCAACAAGATAATACAAATATTTTCCGTGTTTCCAATATCAAATAAATTATTAAATGTACCTCCCTTTCTAATGTAATAATATAAGGTTAATCTAGTTAAACATTAGGATTGTCCCAAAATACTAACGAAAAACCAAAAGTAGAGGTGGAATCATTGAGACCAACTAAAACTGAAGATAATAGACTCTTAATATCTGGTTAAGAATGAACTTTATGGAAAGACCTCTTATCACACTCTCTCATTAACACCCAAGATTTACCATTGATAAAAAAATAATGAAACATGATATTGAAAAAATTAATCATATCATGATGAAAAAATATACAACCCATTCATATGATAATTTACAAAAGATTAAGATCAATTAATATGAAATAACACTCAATCCTCTAAGACTTCGTCAATAAAAGAGGAATCACCATATCTTACCAACCTATATGAGATCAATTGGATGTATAAATTCTCTAAATAATTAGCTATACATAAATTAGTTCAATAATTATGGTACATCTAATTTTATCTAAGACTTCATCATCCTCTTATGAAATATCATCCACTACATGATTGTGCTTCACTCTGAAGGAAAGTGGATAAAAATATATAGACCTTGAGGATTTTGAAAGAAACATACTTCACATTAGAAAGGTTTTTAACAAGTTTTCAATATCATGTTTCTAATAAATAATCCTTATATGATCAAATCAAATGATAAAAGGGATGATAAGAAAATAAATAGTTCTATATCAAACCATGGTAAATAGCTCCATTTTCCAAAATTCTGAAACACAACCATGTAAAATAGTATCAATTTATAATTTTCAAAACCCATTATATTTATCAAACCATGTAGAATATCTTATAAAACCTTGAAAAAACCAATAGAAAAAGTAAAACACCCCATGGATAATATAAGATTATAATTGCTAGGAAACTCATAACTCAATCTTTGTGAAAGACTAATGTGCACTAATATACTGAGTTCATGTGGATCAATGTATAGATAACAAATGATAATCCTATAATTTGACCCATCACAAATGATAATTATGTCAGAGAGACAATAAATATAAGATATATTTATTTTTTGGTGCACAAGTCTATGATTGGGATTGTTCTATGAGTGACTTTGATATTCTGGCCTCTGGTTATCCTTGATGTGTTTTAATTATTAATTATAGGATTTATACATGTTATGATATAAACTTATTTTGGATTTGATAAATATAATGGTTTATGTAAATTAATCAATTAAATGTTTTTCTAGGCTAGTTTTTAAATCTTTGGAAAAGAGTGTCGTTTATACTTGACTTGGATATAAAATTAAATTAATTATTATCATTATATATGTGCATATTGGGATTATTTTTATGTTAACAGATATATAAAACAGGGTTGCGATCCTTTTAATATTTCTTATATAACACCATGCACACTCATTGGTGGTTTGTATAGATTGATTTATCATATGAATGAAAAGAAAAGGTTCCACATTGAGGTATAATGTTATTTATACATTCGGTGTGGGTATATATTGGTGAGATGTTGGAAATATTCCGTTTTTCACATGGAGTATCTATTTACAATTTTGGGTTTTCTTTTGGTTTTTATTAGATAGATACATCTATTTTTGTCTTTATGATCTGGGGTTGTATCGCTTCAATTGGGAACCTACTGTTTATGGAATATTCCTTTCATTTTTTCATCATATATATATATTCTATGTATAATGGTGTGTGTTTGGAGAGATAATTCCCTTTTGTTATTTTTCGATTCTTAGGTTCTTGTTTCCAGCCCATTGCGATCAGGAATTCACTTCGGGTCTTACTAGAAGGTTGTTCAGAGCCTAGTTTTACAGGTGTCTTGGATGAGGTTGTGAAATCATGTATGAAAATCATGGATGAATATTTTGGTAATATATTTTTATGATACATTTTATCCACACATATTTCTTGAAGGGATTTATATTTTTATTATTATATGTTATTAAATGGCATAAAATGTCTACCCAATAGATTTTAATTCAATAACATTCAATGGTGATCTAGTAGAATATTTTAATGATAAATACTATATATTTTATGGTTTTCGACATTTTTTGAGTGTGATATTTATGTAATGAATTATTTGTGTCTAATAATTTCATCGATCAAGTTATTGATATCAATATAGTTTTTTAGAAGATAATGGATTTCATGAAAGGAATAGAGGATAGAAATCACAACATAAAGAGAGGTAACCCAAACAATCTAATGATACTTATTTATGTCAATAAATAATTTTAATTGTAAATTAAGAGAAAATTTATGAGGGAATTACATTACAAATGAGAAAATACATTGAAATGTTTATAATTAATTAGTTTAAATACCTTTTTATTTTCAATTTTATAAAAAGAATAATTTCTAATTTTATCTCATAAATAAATCATAGTCATTAGTTATTACATAAATTTGGAATATTATTATTGATATTTGTGTATTCACTTATATTATACATAATCATGTTTTACACATACAAAAAAGGGATGAGTGTGGAATTAACGGAGTTCACAAGATTTATTGAAATAATAATTTGTTTGTACTTATCAAGAATGAATATTGGGTTTTTTGACACATTATACATTATTTTAATTTATTACCAAATGATTAATATCTTATAAAAATGAAATATATCATGTTTTACATGAATTATACTTTAAATTATATCTTATTGTATGAAAAGGATTCATCTTATATCATAATCACTATTTTTATATAGATTGGGAATCTAAATTTTGTTAGTATAAGCCAAATTCTATGGGTGAATTCATTATTTAATGAAGATATGTATCATTGAAGCCTAGAAAGCAACACTATGCAACTCTAAACACAATAAATAAAAAAATAGTATTCTGTCTCAAGTTGTAAAAATAATTATGTGGATTAAATTAGAACATAAAATAATGAGTGTGAATATTATACCCATTTATGAATGGCTGATTTAATCAATGTTAATTGAATTTTTTTATTATTTGGTAAAACAATTAAGTTAAAATAATATAAATATAAAGTACCAATTCATCAAATAGGAGGTGGAATTAAGAGTTATTTCATTTAAATACATTCTTAATATTGATCATTTCATAAATATCATAATAAATAACTTGATGAATGATTTGTTTTAACAAAATGATGTGTTTCTTAGTTGTGAAATTTCTTCTAAAATCCTTCTATGAATATTTTTTTCACCAATTTAAGAAAATTAAATTTATTTGAAAATGGTATGATCAATATCAGATCTATTCATAAAAAGTGGGAGAGAAATAATTCATTTTCATGTGATGATAAAGGGGGATAAGTGATGAATATTAGACCTTACAAGTTGTAACATGAGGTGTTGGTTGTTGAATCTTGAAGATGATATCAGATGAAAGTTTATATACTAGTAATAAATATGAATGGATGAATCAAATATCCTTGATGGATTTGGGAGAATTAAGAGTCTTTATAAAGTGAATAGATAGGGGATGATTTGTGAGATTACCTCACTTTTTCCAAGGTAAATTTAGTAATGACATCCTCACTATTTGTTTCAGAAATATCACAATCATCACTTTATCATAGGATGTGGTGTTTTGATAACATAAACATTTCTACTTGTTATTAATTGTGTATTATGATAATCTATTAATGTGTATTTTTAGTTTTTTAATGTTATTTTTATCATCAATATAATATTGGATGAGTAAAATATCATTTTAATTTGAGTTGATAGAAATGGAATGAATATTTAAGAATGAAGTAAAATCAAATTGTGATGTATAGATCATTATGGAATAATGGTATTGATGAAGGATGAATTCATAGTTACATAATAATCATTTTGAAACCAAAAAATATTTTAATATTGTGATCTAATGATATAGGCTTCTATAAGATTCAAAATTTGATACAAAATGTATATTTTTTATTATAGCACTCTCTATTATACATAGTTAGGTATTCAAATAATTAGAGAGATACTAAATGTTTAAATAATTAACTCATAAAATTAATGACTATGATAAATTTAGATTCTAAAAGATTCATTGTTTATAGATTCCCACCACAGGGGTGATTATAAATGCTATGCCTTATTGTACAAGGACATTTAATGAATCGTAGCATAAGAACATTTCAAATTTATTAATTACCTCATTTCATAATTAATTCAAATATGATTCATAATTATGATATTATAATTATTAGATAGGATTATGAATTAGTGATATAATATATGATTTTATGTTTTTGTGTTGAAATAATATCATAGTAAAACATTATATAGCAACACTATTATTCATTTGAGGCATTAAAATTGATTATTTTTATTAATTAGTAGATATTAAGATTATTAAATACAAGAATTACCCACATACATGAATCAAGAGTATACATTATATGGGTTTTAGGAGACAAATGAAGTGAACACTTTCTTTAACATCCAATGTATATTAAGAAGGAAATATAATGATTGATTAACGTATTATTAATCATATTGATAATTCATATACATGGAGATTAGGAACATATTATTAGTCATATTACTTATTAATGTTCAAAAAAAATAAGAAATTGTTTTTAATGTCCATTGTAATTCAACAAAAAGGATCATACATTGAAAAATGGTTATATAAACCCGAATAATCTCTTATGTTGTGTTAATTTTATATCTCTATATATTTATTCATCTCATGAATTCATTATTTGATCAGAGAATGAATAAGATCATGAATAATAAAATTTATTTTTTATTTATAAATAACATATATTTCACCCCTACCTCCACTTAGTGGTTATAAGTCTCTCAATTAGGCCTAAAAAAACAACGGAACTATCTGAGACTTGGTGAAATCATTTCAATTAATGTTTTATCAGTACTAATTAAATATAGATAATATTTATAGTTTTCCCTAGTTAATATGATAATAAATATTTTCAAAGTCTTAGGGATAATATTTTCACTTATCATAATTGATTCATGAAAATGATCACATATACATAATGTTAATAGATGATGGGGATAAGAAGTCTCAATATTACTTACAATGATGACTTCATTAAGGACATTCATTAATCATTTTAGAAAAAAATTTGTTTTCTATGAGATATATTCAAATAAATTTCCTAATAGGTTAATCCCAATATAAAAAATCTATATAATTGTATGGATTCCCCAAGGATATACTATTATAGATACATTATAATAACCGAGCAGCATATGTTCAATTAGAATGAATCTGAAAAATGTAATTATAAACACAAATAAATTTTTAATTTAAAATCAACTTGAGGAACGAAAATTAATTAAAAAAATTAGATCATTTAATTTTGAATTACAGTTATTGTTTTCAATTTTTGTAGGATCATACTGACATTGATGAAATAAGTGGAGCAGTTCAAGATCGAGCCAGTCAGATCAGAAAATCCTTATGGTTATAGCTACATTATATTTTTAATTTTCTATTAATACTATGTTATAATGAATTGGATATTATAATTAATTGATAATTACTAATATTAATATATAATCATTTTAATTATATTAAATTAATTATATTTATCATGTAAATAAAATATTTTAAATATTAAATTTTTATATTTTTTTTTCGATAATTTAATTTAAGTTTTTAAAAAAAAATAATTTTTTATTCCATATATTTCTATTGATTGTGAAACCGTGATTAATATAAATGTAGTAAATTATAACTGTTTTTAGAAATATGGGAATGTAATCCTACATTAATAAATTATAAAATGTTGGTAGTATTAATATATTATATTATTATTTTCAATCATGTGTTTTATTAGAAATTTATTTTTATCAATTTTAATTGGAGATTATTAGAAATATATTTTATAATAATACTATATATATGCAATAATAATGAAATAAATTATAATAAAGACATTACAAAACATAGAAGAATGTTTTCTAACATATTCTAAAAATATTTGAAAATATTAAAAACATTAGATAAAACTACTTATCAATTTTTTTTAAGAGATTAATTATTTTTTCTCCTATAAGATTTATATATACATTTTACTATTTATTATAAATATTAATCATTTCATTTAAATTATCATAAATATATTATTAAATACATATATTAGCTCATTTTTAATGGATTGTGTTGTGAAAATAATATATAATTTTTAATATCATACTCACCATTCATTATTATCGAAATATATATTGTGTAAATAAATAAATAGTATAACTTATATTGGTATATATAATCACAAATAAATTTTTATATTGATTAATTATATGAAATTTTATTAAAAAAATCAGATAGTATACAATATAAAGAGTTTATATTAATATATATATATAAATATTTAAAAACACGGATTAGATCACATGATATGATATATTGAATAGAAAAATAGTGGTTTTCTGGTTCAGTATACATTATAGGATTGTTTTCTTCTTTTGATATTGGTTAAAACACTCTGAACTATTGTGAAAATGGATAAACTAGCCGATTCCCACCAGAAATATTCCAAATAGTCTACTGTAATATTTTTTAAAAAATCATTATATAAAATATAAAATATGTAAAATAAAATATTAAAAATAAATAAAATAATATAAGAATTTTACCATGTATCTCAACGGAACAAACTCGTCTGACCTGGAATCACTTTCTTGTTTAGATAAATCATATATTAGGTTTAGAATGTATTGATGCATATATCAATCTCATAATGTAATTTTTATTAGATATGTATATATATAAACAATAGATTTAAATTTATATTTAAAATTAAATTGATGGAATAGTGCATATATAGATGTATTATTATTATATTATTACTAATTATCTCTGTGTGTGTGTGTTTAAATATACATATATAAGCATTGTTTATATATATATATGTATAAGTTGTGTGTGTGAAATTTTAATTTAAATACATGTGATATGTTTTTGTTATTCATATATATAGTGAAAATAATATCCTCAGTCCATATAGTTTAATGATTTTATTTAAGGACAAGAAAAGAGGTTTCAATTAAAATTGTCTTAGAAACCTAGATTTTTAAATTATTAATCAACCTTTTACTGGACTACTAATTTTTTTTAGAAATAGATTCATTCCTAGTACTAAATTAATGAAATTATAAAATCATATTTTTAAATGAATTTTCATACAACACACATGTTATCCACTCACTTTACTGGTATTTCTTCTTTTTTTTGTCTATATATTATGTTAAAACACAATGTGAAAAAAATCATGACCATATATCTCATTATTATATACTTTTTTAATTGTTTGAAGCAATAAAAGTTGACATATTTATCAAAATCAAATTATATTCTGTTTTCCTCAAGCATATATAAGTTATTTTATGATTATATGCTATAAATATTTAATTTTTTATTTGGAGACAAACATACATACTATCACATGCACAAATATTCAATTAATGTATATGTGTGTGTACGATAAACGTATTTATAATTTTTACACTTTTTTGTATATATAAATTATAAATATATAAAAATTCTTTTAAATTGGATATATATATATATGATGTGTATGTATTAATTATTTATTTCCATGGTTTGGTATATATATATATATAAATATATATATTTGTCTTCATTATACTCAGACACTGATATATTTTTTTCTGTATGTCTGTGTAATTATTTTATATGAGAAGTTCCCTTAGATAATATTTTAGACAAATGCATGGGATAAAGAAACCCTTGAGGGAGAAAATAAATATTTCTAATTTTGTAATTAATATTTATTTGATATATGAATCTTTCTTAATAATATTACTCAAATCAATATTATGGTGTGTAGAAAACATTCATATTGGATGCACACTATGCATTAGTATCTTATAATGACATGTTATCAGAATTGAAATTTGTTTCATGTTTTATTTATTATCAAATTTCTTAAGAAATTGTTTTTTATTATGGATTTATATTATTTATTGGAATAAATACTTCATGATATATTGAAAACCGATTGACTATAATGGATTAATAATTTCATTGATTATTTGAGGAAAAAATAGTATAGGGGGAGTATAATGAAACTGATTATAGTTATCAAAAAAAAATTTGGATAAGAATAAAATATTCATTAGATGTTATAATAAAAAAAATGGTTTATAGATATTAAAACTATTTCATTTTTAAAGAGAAAATTATATTATTCTAATGTGTTGATAAAAAGATATTTTTATTTACATCTACATTAAACTACCTTCAAATTATATATAATAATATTTAATAATGATTCATATTAAATATTTTGGAGTTTAATTTTTAAATAGATAAGTTAGATGGGAAACATTTTTATTTTAATGACGATGGTTTTTGAAAAAATAATAGCATTCTGGTAGTTAATCCATGTCTCGGTCATGGGGAAAATACATCGTGGTATCATTTAAATTTATGAGATATAATTTGGGAATAACTTCTGGATTTTATAATGGGGTGATATTTTATCTATGGTTTTTAGATCTACCTCTGTCTGAGGTATAAGACCTGATTACATAAAACAAACCATGTTTTTTCGATCGTTATGTAAATATAAATATTCATTTCGTGAATGAGTGATATAGAAGAACCAACATTAAATAATTATTTTTAGAAGGATTTTTTAGTAGATAATGTGATTACACTTCATTGGTTGATAAAAATAAATTATATATATGAAATAAGATCATTTTTATTTTATTTATGCTTAATATTGACTGTTATTCACATTTATTCACATTTATTATTATATTAGATGTTGGAAACATACTAGAGTTTTAAGACAAATCAGAAAAATGTTTTCAAGACCACCATTTAAATAGGAGAAAAATAATTTTTATTTCATTTTTTGGGAGAATTTATTTAACATATCTTAGGTATCCAAACATTAAATTGAAAACATAAATTATTATTAGTTCTTAAGTTTGTTTAATAGGGTCTTTTATTCATTTTATATATTCCAAATATCATTAGATTTAATTATTTATCATGGAGCACACAAATTCCCTCAACAAATAAATTATAAATATCTTTGATACAATGTGATTTCCACTTTATAAGAATAGGATTAACAAAAAGTTGATTTCATTGGGATCTTATATGATTTATATCTCTATTTTTGTATTTACACAATTATTATTATGTATGGATTGTAATATGATTGACTTGAATGGTGGTATATCTAAAGGATAATATTCTAATGGATTGTTATTATCCTTGATATATAATCAGTTGATGATGGTATAAGGTTATAAAATAATTAAATATATATAATTAAAAATATAATACATTCATAAACATACGAAAATGTAAAAACATCCACAATAATATTATTATATTCTAAATTTTTAAGACATATCATAGAATTAGGGTAAATGAATAGAATATTTTTTAATGTTAAATATGTTTTTTAGAACTATATTTTTTGGATAAACTCTTGCTAAATTATATTCTAAAAATATATTTATTTTAATTTTCTTTAATTGGTATAGAATATTACATCTGATAGTGTTTTCTATGGTTTTGAGGCCCTTACTAAATAATGTTCTAGTTATTTTCATAGTTTTTGAAATTGTAACATGTATAGACAACTATAACAGTGCAGAATGACGTCAGAAATGTTTATTATTATATCCTCATATGGTAATCTATTGGAATTAATTTTTTTATGAAATAAAACACTATAGAATCACATTATTTTGTGAGATCATTTTGATATATGGTTTTCATATTGTGTGTTTAGACATATTATTTTCACCACAACATAACGAAAATCATTCATTATCTTTATATATGAAGTGATTCTTCCCAAAACAATGTAAATAATTATGTGTTATTTGTTATTTTCATCCTTTATTCTTTAATTTGAGGATTCATTTCCCATTAGAGTTCCTTAATTTCCTACCAAATACATTTAGTAAAATATAATATAAAATATTTTATCACATGAAGATCTGTATTTGTATGGCTTCAAGGTTCAAAAATTAAATAACATATTAATTACTTATTAGTTATGAAGATGATTGATAATAGAGAATAATAAAATATAAGAAAAGTAAATAGTATTCAAATCATTCTAAAGATTAATGACTGATAATAAAATTAAATATATGAATTGATTTTATGAGAAAGAAGTTGATTAAATTGATAACAAATAAGATATATTATTTTTCATTAATTATTCCTAATTGGTATATGAATATACAAGTATATTATAAAATTATAATAATTAAATTATGATATTTTCGGATATTTTTAATGAATTTTATTGATAATACGTATCTTTAAAATGAAAATTATCTATATAAAATATTGTTCAAGAGGAGAAACAATAAGTTATTTATTGATCCTTCTGAAAAGAATTTTGTAGTGGAAAAATAATGTTTCAAAAATAATAAAAAAATAAGATTTATTTATCTAATAAATATGATTCAGTTCATTAATGAAGAATGATAAATGAAACAACACATATTAATGTGTAGTGGAAATCCTATATTTTTATCTCTATTTAAACATCATAATTATTCCACTTGTAAATAAAAAAATAGTTAATATGACAAAAAATAAAAACCAATATTGAATTTGAACATAATGAGAATGGATATAATGATATGTATAATGAATATTGATAATAAAGATAATTATAATGTATCATTGAAGAATAAGATTTATTTAAAATATATCCAAATGGATTCTAAAAATGATGAAAATTCTGGATAAATTATAATTATTTTTATTTCATTCATACTATGATATATACGATAATTGATGACATGATTACCGTTTTTGATAGTAGCAACAAATTGTTACACTAAATCAATGAAAATATATTTGAATATGTAGCATCATTGAAAAAATTAGAAATTTATTTTATGTTGTCTATTAAATTTATAAAAAATCTTATTAAGCCCTTGTGATAATTTTAAATGCCAAAAAATGTCTTGATTTTCCAAACTAGTAGTGAAATATCCATTATGAAAAATGGTACAATATATATAGTTAACACATGAGACACCATAGACTAGAACATACAGATTTGAATGTAAATATACATAATTTTAATGAACCTAAAAATTTATAACCAACTCAAATAATCAATAGATTTCTATCTTTGGGAACTAACTATATAATACATTATGAAACTATACTTACACTATATAATATACTAAAAAATTTTACCAAAGAAAACATATAAACATATAAAAATCACTTTAAACCCAATAATCACATGATAAAACATTGAAATATAAAGAAGTAGTGATATCACATGATTAATAATGGGGAAAATTGTCAATGAGATGTACAAAAGTTATAAAAAGATTATAAACAAGTCAAATACTTGATCCTATGAGAGATGGGAAGATTAATTAAACAAGAACATGAAATCAAAATAAGTATTCATGAGACATGATTGAATAATCATAGACCATGTAATAAAATTAATAATGGGTTTATCTTAATATAAGAAAATATACATGTTGAATTGATTTGAAATCATAAGAAAATACTAATGAAACATAATGAAATAACATGAGTTACGTACATGACATAGGAAAGTATATCAAATATATGTTTCATATTACATATCATATTTTAAGGCTAATGACTTATACATTCATATCATATAACACTAGGATAATTGACTTTTTCCAATAAAAAATGCATATTTCTAAACACACATATTCCAAAATATAGTAGATTACATTGACCATTCATGCACACTTAAACGGTTATATCATGAGATAAAAATATTTTAACAATTCATTATAATGGAATGTAATTTGAGTCATATCAATCAAATAAAGTAATATTTAAACATATTTCTTCCACATGTATATGAAAAATGTCATAATTCTTTCAAAATCATAGCATGACTAAACCATTGAAATAAAATGGTATTATGAATAAATATAGTGAAAATATAGGAAAATAAAATAAAATTATAATAATAATAATGTATAGGGTCATAACACAGTATAAAATTATTGGTTATAATATTATGTAAGTTGATTATCCTAGTCAATCGAATATTATAGCTGTATATGTGAACACCATTCAATTAGAATATATTTGTATAGGGTCTTTATAATATAAAATAAATATAAAATATTTTATCTTTTAAAAAAGTTGAGGTTATGTAAAATGGTAGGAAAATATCATAAAACTCATATAGATTTTATTTTGACAACACCACATATACATAGAAACATTGATATGGTATTAGAATTTTTTTAAACACAGTATCCACTTATAAAAAATATAAATTTGAGGAGATGAAAAATAAAAAATAGATAAAGTGTGGGATATAAATGATTATATAAATAGATGATATAACCTTTAATGGATGATAATAAATTGAAGATGTTTTATGAAAATAAAACTCTTCCTTTTATGTATTGTGGTTTTATTAATTCAATGTTTCATTTTTAAATTAATATATAAATATAATATTATTTTAAAAAATTATAAAATGTATTAATGATTATAATATATATTAAAAATATGTTCTAAAAATTATCTTTATAATCGCAGTGAACAAAATTGTATTGAAATCCTAACATTCAAAAACCGTTTTGACTTTTTTTGGATATTTATTCATAAAAACAAATAAAGAACACACTTTGAAAATAATTTATTTATTTATTATTTTTTTATCATATTATTTTAATGATAAATTTTATTATATTATATTCATGAAACATTAGATTTAATGTAGATGTAACATCAGGATGGATATTTTATTTGTAAATGATTTCTTTAAAAACTGGGTAGAGTGTGTCATAATGAAATAATAGGAATATAGACATAATGACATCAATATATATATATAGAAATTTAAAATAGATGTTTTTATAAATAATATAAATCGATTATATGTGAAAGTGAGATGTATGAAAATTGAGAGATAATGTGTGATACATAATATAACAAAATAATAGAGAATGAGTGGGTGAATCCAATTATGATGAATGTAAGATATAAAGTAGAATATTATTAGTGAGGAAATGATACCATTAATAAAAAATAAATAAATTTAAAATAATAATGGATACCATAAATTTTTTGGAGATTATATATATATTCTATGATAAAAAAAGTGAAAATATACATTAATGTGAATTATTTTTTAACGGAACCACGTAGGACTTGGGAAATATATATGTGTATAAAATAAAATATGTATCAAAAAAATTAAATTGAAAATGGTTTTCATAATCTATTTAAAAATTTTTATTTAAATAATTAACATGGATACATGTTTTGAAATTTGATACATTGATTTCTGTCAGATTTAAATAGGTAATTGTATATCACATTGCTAATGAGGTGATGCTATACAAGTACTACAATTGAAGAAAATTTACATCCTGAAACCTTAATTCATGACATGTAATTATTAAATACATAAATATTTTTGTGTAATTTAATTGATTTGTCAATATATTATATGTTGTGAAATATGTAGATGAAGAAAACACGGGACATGAATGAAATTCACGATGTGGATCTGTCGAACTCTGCGTTTGATAAACCATCATTGATATATAGTGAATTCAATATGATCCATAAACATAGTGATATAGAATACCGATGACATGGAATTTCAAATTCACAACTAAAAATGTAGATCCATGCCATCCAATTTTCAAGCAGAATAAATTTCATATCAACACATGATATAAATCTCATTCATATCAAGAGTTCATCTTTTCTATTTGTAATCTATAATCCTCTAACATGGAAGGGTTTTCTTATCACACTCACTTTAATTATCTTTTTTATCCCCCATTTCCATTAAATCATATTTCTGATTTCAACAAAATAATTTTCCCTTCATTCAGTAGTTTTTCAATCCAACTATTTATTTCAATTACAATAATTTTGGCATATGATTATCCTTCATCCATGTATGGTGGTAATTATTTATTAATTTTTATGAATCATTAATTTCTATTTCCTTCATGTCAAATTTTCAACTATTTCATATTTATAACACTACTAGTTCTATTCATGGCTATTCCACTAAGGGATATAAGCTTTGTGTAGGGGTAGAAACATTTAAAATAAATCATTATATTAACATTGGTAATCTGTTGACCATGATAAATGATAAGAAATAAATATTATTTTATCTTCCATCATCATCCTAATATTGTTGATTACATGGAGATGAAAAAAAATATAATTATAATAAATTTAGTTAATTCTATAATATTTTTTTTCTTATAATGAATGTTGAACTAATAAAGAAAAGTTGATTTACACATCTAGAACAAATAGTGTCTTATAATATGTGTTTTCCTAGTTTTGTTATCCAAATACAATTATGGATCCTAAAACACATTTAAAAATTCATCTATAAGACCAAACCATGTACTATTAAGGGATATCATTCTGACAAGCTCATTGAAATTAATCAATAATCTTTATTTAAAAAAATTGGGAGATAATCAATGTACTCATCCTAAAATCAAATTACAGTTGATTTTATTGAGGAATACACTAGTTTAAATATCTCCTTCAAAGCAGCTTTCAATTCCTCTCTATGGGTTTTTTATCGTAGTTCCATTCTATATGTACCTTCATAATAGTGATAGTTGGGATAAAAAATAAATTGTTTTTACAATCATCTAATGTAAATTTAAGGCACCATGTGGTATCTGGTCTGAAAGTTATTTTTATTATTATTTCGAAGGAGAAAATGAAAAAAACAAAAGTAGACCTTCAAGGGGGGGAAATGTGATGCAGGACAATGTTAACCCCTTGCACCACACCAAATCACTCAAGGAGAAGAGAATTAATAATATCATAAACCAAAAGAGTGTCATCCTCTCTACCCAAGCGAGAAAGCAAATCAACGGCAATGTTGGATTCCCTCCGACTATGGTGAATTAAACTTCCATGATTTGTGTTTACCTTACACATTCGAGCAAGATAAATCAAATCCCAAGGTATCTCATAACTTCCCTACAATGCCTTATCCAGATCCTCCGAATCTAATTCCACCTTTCCCACCTTCAAGCCCCTACACCTACAAACCGTTTGGCTGGAAAGAAGAAACCAGACCTTTGTACCCAGTGAGTCACCTAGACTATAAATCACACTAAAGGTAACATGCACAGAGCCTCGATAGTCACTATGTAATTCTCCGCCCCTCATCACTCCCACCATGAAAGACTCATCGATATTTAGTTTCAACTCGTGGGTTGGAGGCTGCCACATCACCCAAAATCCACCCCTCCATTGTAGCATACATGGCCTCTTATGAAAACTACAAAAAGTTGCCGAAGTCATCTCCCCTTTAACAAGCGACGCCAATTCCCAAAAAAAAGTAGAGAGTATTTCTATGGAATTTGGAGTGTACAATTCTTTATTATGGGTTTCCATACATTTGGGTAGCTACACATAATAATTTTCACCCTCTTATTTTGGAACTGGAATTGGATGTAAAGCTTGGGAGACATAATATGATATATAAAATGGGAATATTTATTGGTCATTCATGTGAGGATCTATATAAAACTCTATCAATTTTCATCATGGTCCATAAAAACATTATTAATCAACATGTATCTTATGATTATATTCATCTCCAGATCAACCAATTATCTTCAAAATAAAATTAAATGATTGAAAAAAAATCTAGGTTGTGGAATCATTATTTACCTGGAACAACCTTGATAAAAAGTTATTAGATAAATAATTTTTCCATTCAAAAATAGATTTTTTGAAATTGAATCTTGAATTTTTATAATATAGAGAGAGAATCATCCTTGGTGTTATGTGATCGATTTATATAAGTGACTCGAATGGTCCCACAATACAGTCTTGATAACAATCTAAAACATAAGTCTTTATATCATGGGCCATAGACCACTACTAAAACCAAGAATATTTTGGCGTTGATGGTGTTCTTTTGTTGAAAACACCGGAAGTAAGAGGATACATTTTACATGAAATATTACTCAACACTAGACTATCATAAACATATCAAAGTCCTATAACGCATGGGTTAAAACATGTATGAGATTCCAAATTACATAAATGCGAGGTTGGAGCTATTAAAAAACTATAGACAATTCAATTTCCTATAAAAATCCTACATTGCCTTCTCCAATTATGTGGATACAATCATGTAAAATTTATGTAGCTATAGACCCAGATAAAAATATTCATGATACAATTGATGATATTCGTAACCATGAATGTTATTATGTGCTTTAAAATAAAAAACCACAATAGTACCAGAATCCAAACTTCTAATAATTTTTGGTTCTGTAGTATTAATAAACCATTTAAGGTTATTATCAATCGAGTAGTTGTCATGATCCTCTATAAAAACAAGAACCCCCTAACTACCCTCCAAAACACAAGGCTTCTAACCATATAATCAAATTCCATAAAAAACTTATGCACCTAAACAGACATCTAGTTTCAATGACAACAGAAATATGAAAAACGTTTTCTCCCTAAATAGACACCTAATACAAAAACTCAAAAATAAAATCTAGAAAATACTCTCAATGGTTTTGATATAAATAAAGATCAAGTAATTACGAAACAAGAGATAAAAATAAGAATCAATGGGCATAAATATTCTACCACAAACATCATGTAGGAAAATTTTTCCAAACAATCTCTGCTAAAATAGAAGGAACACTACCAAATGACATTGAGATATATCAATGAGAGGATGAAAAGGATATGGTATTGAGAGGTGGATATGTTATGATGTTTTAACATCATTTTACAATTTATGATAGGATGAAATAACACCCCTCTCAAAATGAGACTATTTATGGAAAATAAAATAATAATAAATATTGGAAAAATATTTCAAAACAAAAGAAAGAGTAAATATTCAGGAACTAGAGAAGTAAATTCTATAATATAATAGTGTGGTCCTACATCAATACACACCCAATATTTTATTTCAAAAGTGAATAAACCATGGGAATAAAAAGGATAATTATATGAAATATTCGGAGATGTTTAAAAACTACCCATCAATATTCTCTTTTTTTATGATTTAAAAAAATGCCACTTTTTTCCAAATCGTTAAAGTAGTTACTATCAAATAAGATAAAAATATATGAATTTATATTTATCTAATTGAATAAAGAATTCCCTACATTTTTATTAAAAAACACCAACAAATGATAAGAGTTTTAGGGAGATTCTCGATTCCATTAACTCTTTGGATGTGAAATTTTGGAAAATATATATGTGATTCATGGGAAAGATTAAATATAATTCCAATAAGTATATTTCAATGGCAAGGAATCAATGATATAATGTTGAAAATGGAATCACTAAAACCTGTTTACAGATATGTCATGTATCGTCAAGGATGGCCATGAGGTCATTGAATTCATGAAAATTAAATATTTACATTTCCTATATACAATAGTATTGTGTTATGAATGGTGGGAAAAAGGAAGACAGATTAGTATAGACTAAAAAAACTAAAATAAAAAAATGAAAATTGTAAAAATTAATTTGAATAAGTATGTGGAAATGTGGGTGAAAATAAATTTATGAGGATGGAGTGAATGAATAAAAAAGTCTGGGACATAAAGTTGATTATTTTAGGGATATTAGACT
The DNA here is from genome assembly GCA_963277665.1 of Viscum album. Lineage (NCBI taxonomy): Eukaryota > Viridiplantae > Streptophyta > Magnoliopsida > Santalales > Viscaceae > Viscum > Viscum album. Next base: position 1,314,305,344 of record OY728119.1, on the reverse strand, counting down.
AATATAAATTTAGTAAAATATTTTATAGGCATACAATATTTAAAAACATGAATTAATTCTAAAAAATAGAGTTTTACCACTAATCCAAACGTAGGTACAACAAAAAATATCTTTTATAATTCCCTAGAAATGTTATTTCAATCATTATTAAGAAACATAATTTTGATTAATATGGATGAGAATGTTACACTTTTCAATTTTCTATATTAGGTTGAAATTCGATGGAAAATGATCACTATCATCATATTTTGATATACAGAATAGGGGATTAATGATGATCATTAAGAGAATAATTGGGATCTCTTGGATTAAAACAATCTGATGTAATTTAATAAATTAAAATTAGATTATGATTATAATTTAGAAACCTAAAAATTTGATTCCCCCAATTAAACTTAATTAAACATGCTATGATTAAAAACAAAAATTAAAAATGATAGGGAATTGAATACATCTCTTATGATATGTATTCTTTACTCAATATCCTACTATAATCCTCTCCCCCTTCTCAATTCCCTAATTAAAAACTTTGTTCTGAGTAATAGATTATGGTCCATGTGATCAAATGGAATGGATACATTACCCTTGTAATGCATGATTGTGGTGAATTGGAATGATGATCAGGGAAGGTATGGATTTTATGGATGAATTGAATGAATGGATAGATGAGAGGTGTGATTAGTGTGAATGGATGGGTGGATCATGAATGAAATGAGAGGATCTATGATGGTTTCCATTCTTGTAGAGATGCTGTGTATGGATCCCTCCCACTCCTTGATCTTGAGTCTTCATAGTGGAACCAATGATACCTCGTAGGTAACATGTGACTTTATCAATGGTGACCAAAGAATACCCTAGTCAAAAAACGCTTCTATTCATGCATGATCACCCTTCACTTCCCATAATATCCATCTTCAAAACTAATATAAACAATAAAATAACAAAAATAATTATAAACATGATAAAAACAAGGTTAATAATTATTGTAAAATAAAAAAATAGATATTATATTTATTATTATATATAAATAACTTATATATATATATCTTTATTATTATAATTATTTACATATTAGTATAATTAATATGATTAATTATTTTTATTATTTTTATATATTACTGAATTAATGATTGAAAATTATCACTATTTTTTATTTAAATATACCCAATGAAACACCCCCACACTCCTGGGGGCTATAAATGATGAAGAACTAGTGAATCTCCATTAATATTGAGTTTATAGTCCGCTAGAAGTTACCCAACACCATCACAAATCCTAATATTTTTAGTTAGTCTCCATTTTCTTGCTAACACATTAGACATGAAATTTGTTAATATCCGACTGTGTCTAACAGGAATTATATTTATGACAAACATACAGTAATTGCTTATAATATAATCTTGATTCCATGCGATTCTTCCCTTCCACTAATGGAACCCAACCTTCATAGTATGATTTTTATCGCATTCCGTTATTTGAATATCATACATCATATAATACAACAAACTTGTTTATAAACACCATTACACTACTTCAATGGAATTTCTTGTCCATTAAAATGTCATTAAAACTAATATCATAGACCCCATATTATATTTAAGAAGGCCACAACCCATCTTCTACTTTGATAGACAATAGAAACTTTTATTTAGAATGATCCCCATTAAATAATATTTGTACTAAATAAATCAGTCATGAATGACACTATTCTATTTAAAAGAGAAATATAGTCATGGAAGAAACCAATAAAAAGATGTGGTTCACATCCCAAATTTATCGATGGAAACCAACACATCTACTATCATCATAATAAGAAAATTAAATAAAATATTTTCAAATTTATCACCATATATTTCTTTTTTATATGCCCTTAATCATGTGAAACACGCAACAAAAAATAATTTCCTAAACCTTTACCTATTACCCATATGCACTGGAACTGTGAAAACATGCATTATGGTCCTCCCATATTATTCCCCCACCGACATCAATATTAAGAGTATGGATTAGAAATATCCATATCCCTATAACCAATTGTCTCTAAAAAATAATATTCTTTAATATTACTGCTATGTGGAATCACAATAGTGACATTTCGACACCAAATAAACCCCCTTTTCTATACATTATCATTTTTAGGTTGATTCCTATTTCTTAATAACCAAAAAATATAGTTCAACAAACTTATAATCTCTTTTCACTATAATTTTTATTCCAATTTTTCATCCCATATCTTTAATGTTCCATTTTTATGTTTTCCTTACCATTAAAATTACTTGATGATGATTCAATAAATATGAAAAATTATAAACATTCAATCAATTAAATATTATAAAAAATTTATTTTTAATTTAATATAACCACAATAAAAAATTGTCACCATGTTGTTTATATGATTGAATAGTTCAAGGATGTGTATTGTCAGTAAATAAAATTTCACCAACCTAATTATAGACAAGATGTTAATATCTCTAATCTAATAACCCATCGAGACATATCAACCAAATCCTCTAGGAGATATAAAATACTGCATGATATAATGGTAATCTATATTTATTAACCATTCCAATAAAACCAAATCCTCTATAACTGTTTCTCATAATTTTTCCCCACAAAGAATTTCTGATAATAATATTCCATGGGTCTTTATCTTTCATAGAAAGCATGGATTCTTAGATGTTCTATATATTAATATCAACTTCATTAATTTTCCATTCTAAATGTCTCTAAGATTCAAATGACATTTTATTTCCTAGTTTTCATATCATTGAAATGTATTCATAAGTATATACATCTTTTTTATTTACCATTCGATGATTTAGTTATATTAAGAATATACCTTTTGCATTAAGTATAGAACACTATTAATGAGATCAATACAAACTTCAAATGAATGGAGTATATTTTTCTTATTACATATCATCCCTATTATAATATTTTTAATAGCATCAAATATGTTTTTTGTGATTGAATTATTGAATACTAGAGGTATGAAATATTCCAAAGAAATGTTCTACTAATGAATTAACAATATTTAATTAATAATATTTAGTAATATCCTTGAAAATTTAATATAAAAAACACACTATTGTTCCTTTGATTGACACATTCACCACTCAAGATGACATAGGTTTTAATGAATTTGAAGAACCCAATAATTGATTCCATTTATAAAAAATAAAATATCATCCGCAAAAATTAGGTGGGATATCATTCCACTCTCAATCCTATTGGTGAAATTCATAATTCACCCATCACATAGTCCCTATTATATTTTACTCGTAGATTTTCCTAGGTAACCATCCAAGGAATATGAGATATTGTTTCTCCTTGAATAACTGCACATAAAAAATTATAGAATCCATTACCCCTTCCCATAGAATAGATACTGAACTACACATATAAATAGGATTTGAATCCTAGATCAAAAAACAATTCATTAAATAAAAACATCCTCTTGACCCATTATATCATACTCCATTCCATTATATCATAATATTTATCCCAATAGACCATGGCCATTAAATTTAAAACAATTTCAATATTATTCAAGTCTGATCCACATTTCATTTGAAATTACAATGGCCCCTGGAATGAACATCCCATTCACAAAGCCATGTTGGTCCTCTGAAATAAATAATGGAATGAGACCTATAATGATTCTATTGATCATTTGTAAATACCATTGTTGAATAAATTTTAATGATAGATTTCTTCGTATTTATTGAATTAGTTAGGGTCTTTAATTATGGTAATCATAACCACCTGTGAAGCACATACATCTCTAGTAATCTCTCAACATCTAAAGTAGTATTGATATACCTCCCTCACCTATGTCTTAAAAACAACCCTTAATGACACATAAACCATCACAATGAATCTATTAGGACTCAATGTCATTTCTTAATGAATTATGAAGAAAGTGTTTTGGATATATACTTTCACTGGTGGATATTTTTACAACTATTTCTCTTGGTATTTAAACAATATCTGAATGCTTGTTAGGAACATATAATCTTCATTAGACTTAGTTAAACCACCAACCAGGCTTGATTCATATCAATCCAAAATGTTATAAAAAATTCCTTAAGGCATATTCCCCTACTACATTCACATTTATTTTTTATGAACAATTATCAATTTGAAAATTGATATTTTTAAGCACTTCACTCTCCTTCACACATGACTAAAAGTAAGTATTGTTACGATTTATCTAGTTAATCGATTCTTCTTGAAAATTTTATCTACATACCATCTCTATCTCCAAGTGTTCTCAATCTAGAATATTTTATATCTCTGATATCATAATAAACAGGTCATCAAAACACATAGCCCAATTGCTCTATTTAACCATATTCATGATATATTTTAGACATTCTAGACTAAAACTCCTCTATTTCCTATTGTTTCACCAAATATGAACAACATTATTCATGTTTTGTTGTCATTTAACAAACATAGGTCATGGATAACTCCTCTCTATTTGATCTTATGACTATCTGACCATCTACATGATTTCGTCAATGCAATGACAAAAAAAAGAATAAAAAACAATTTTAACCTTCTTATTATACTTCTTGAAACATAAAAATAGTTTGGAAAAACTTAAAGAAGACCTTGGGATATGGATTAATAAAGAGAACATGATGGAATCTTCCCCAAAATGAATTTTGATACACATGACTGAACATGTCATCTGTCTTCTTCTTCTATTCATGTCTTCCCACAAAATGTATTTTCTACATGTAAATACAAGATCAATGAATCCTTTTTTCCTTTAATATTTTAATGCCATGCATTGTATTTTTATGGAAACCATTCCTCCTATTTTTTATGAGAAAACTAAAATTATATTAATATCAGCCATAAAAATGACAATGAACAACTCAGTTGATGTAAATATAACTTCAGCCATGACTACACCATATCAATAACATTATTTCTCACATAAACAAAATAAATGTAAAAAAACATATTACACATTTTAGATATCATTGTAGTGATGTGATGTGTGTAAGACTCTATGAGATCCCCTAAAATAACATATCTCCACAAAATATAGATGTTTTTACTACCAAGGAATACATTCATAAACTCTATAAAACAGATACATTGAAAAAATGATGAAAAATTATCAACACAATGTTTGAGTTCTAAAACCACAACCATGTATATGTGATTATGGTGGGACTCATTACTGTGGAAGGAATTCATTACCCTTACTACAAATCCACGCTGGTTTAATGTGAGAATAGTGAATCGTAATAAATTTATTAATTGGCCACACATCTAACCAGACTTACCTATAAAGATGAGATTAATTAAGTTTCACATTTCACAGATCACGTTGAATTCCAATTGTCCACTTTTGGAGAAAAAAGAATGAATTTTTATCTATTTATTCAACCCATATAATCACTTCCCTTTATTGTGTCGTCATCCTTATGAATCATTCATAATTTGATGGATCCTAAATCATTCTGGAGCCAAGATGCTGACATAATTCACAAAATAAAAATGAAGATAATAAAGTGCCTCTTCGGGGACTTTTGAGAAGTAAGGATGTCTTTTAACACCATAATATAAAAGTTTATGATGTGGGGGATTATGATATTTGTGTAGGGGTGAGGAAAATATAATGTGGTGGGGGTGGCAGAGTGAAAATAGCACCGCATAATAGTGGTTCATATTTTTTTCATCTTCCGATCTTCCGATGACTTCAAAACCATCAGAAGTTTCCCAGTAGGGGGAATCCATTGTAGTGAGTCCTTATAGATCCCAATGGTGGGTCCTTATTCTCTATATCCATATCTAGAACAACATCTCAATTGTAGTGGTGAATAGGAATTAATTCCTCTAGTTTGATTGAATCTATTTTAATATTTCATTCACGGTGTGAATATATGGTTTCAATCATTAGATCTGGAACCATTTTTATTTTTTGTTGCATTTTTTATTTAGTATTCGTATTGTCTAGCTGGGTGATTTTATATTTTCCACAACATTTATATGGGTGAAAAAACACGTGTTCTTTCTGCAACTAGGGATGATGATGGGTGGGGGGATGTTTAAAATTGTGGTTTTCTATACAGTTGAAGGTAAAGGAGGTAAAGGGTTCATATCTTTCATCGGGTCGAGAAAAAATTTTGGGATGTGGATAAAAGTGACTCAATGGAGTCACCATTGGGTTATGGTTGGAGATGAATCCACTGATTCACCGTTCAAAATTTAGTCGATGTAAACGAAAAGTAAGAAGTGACTCTGAGTGTCATCATTGGGCAGCTAATAGTGACTCCTAGAGTAACCATTAGAGTTTTTTTAGCATTTTATTTTGATGTGGTTTGTTGGTTTGGAATATGTTTTGGTGGTAGTTGAGTGAGTCATTGCTGGGGGCTTCCAATAGAGGGTGGATCTTTGATATTTGGTGAAATAGGGGAGGTAGCTGTGAGCCCCCTAACAGTGACCCTATAACCCGATGGCTTTCTAAACTCATCTTGAATAGAAATAAAAAATTGTACAAAATTAAAAGAAAATAATAGACACTATTAATGATGGAATAAATCAATTTATTTGATTTGAAATCATTAAAAAATTATTTCAACGAATTAATTTATTAAAATTAAAAACACATAATATTATTATTGTTAAATAAATGAACAAATTAAAATGTCAAACAACAACATTATAAATTTTTCTAATAAAATTAATAATTAATTAATGTTATGAATAAATTGAAAACAAGAAAAAATAAAAATAAATAAAAACTTAAATAAAAACTTATATAGCTCATATTTGAATTTTTTAACATGGTAAAAATAAAATATATAATTAATTAAATAAAATAATAAATTACAATGTTAAATATAAAAATGATTTAATTAAAATAATGTGAATGAAAAATTATTAATTATAGAAGAATTTTAAAAAAAATTGAATGTTAAAATAGACATATTTTGATGACGTTAAATTAAAAAAGTATCAAATTATCCATAAAATTTATATTTTAACAAAAAATGACAATTTAAACACTTTAATATAAAGTTAAAAACATATGTTATCTATTAAAAAAATCAAATTATTAAATAAGAAAATGTAAAATCATTCAATAAAATACAAGTTCAAAAAATCAATTAAATGAAAGATACATCAAACTACCCCAAACATTAAAACATTTAATCTCAGTAAATTCGTATGTTATATTTAAAATAAAAAATAAAAAAAATACACTCTTGATTATGATCTATGTGACTGTAAATATAATGTGATAAAACATTCCTCTATTTCCTAAAAAATGATTCCTCCGATGTAAATGTTATAAACATCCAAATTTACTTTCAAAATGTGTTATAGATCTAGGATTCTATTAGAATATTAAATAATTGAATTAACATATTATCAATAGAAAAAAATTTTTTTCACTCAATCCTATGTTCGATAAAATGAAGATCTATTTTTAATTAATATTTTTTTGATCACTTAATTGATATAGATGAAATGATACTTAAACACCTAAAAGAGTTCATTTTTTGACATGATACATTATTTTAAGTTTTATCAACCAAATGTTTGTTGAAAATAACTATTCAATGAACTTATTGAGTATGAAAAGTTCATTTATCTATTTACAAATATGGACCCAAATTTAATATATCATAGACTCATAGTGGGGTCTCTTTTACCCATTTTACTCCATATTTAATTAATATATATGATAACAATTAGTGTTTCCTCTTAAACGGATTTCCCAAAAAGGGTGTGTAGCTTATATTTATAGTACCTCGGCTCAAGTAATCTCGTAGCCTGTGTCTAAAACCATTAAAATAGCATTATTATGTGGAATTATACCCCTATAGACTCAAGAGCATTGTATTGTTGGTAAACCATACACATAAATGATTCTCTTATTAAAAATGAAAACACTGATTATAAAATAATTTTATTTGAAAATAAATTTATTCCCACTTAAAATATCCTTATATATCTCTCTGGGTGTACTTATTAGATTCCAGGGAAAAGGAAATAATAAGTGGGATATCAGATGCATAATTGGGTATATGTATTGTGGAATAAATTATGAATCAATGACTATAATAATTATAGAAAGGAAAATAATTGAACACACATTCCATGTTACAAATAAACCATGTGGGAATGCATAAAAAAATATGTTTATAAATGAACTCATATTCCATGAAGAATAAATGAATAATTAATAATCAATATTGAAAGGAGAAAAACGAAAAACCATTCCTTTTAATCAATAATGCGAGAACAAAATACATCCACATATTTTTTTTCATAGCGAAAATATTAGGGATAGTAATAATTGAATCAAAATGATAGAAATTCAAAAATATTGGTTGTCATGTTTCCTAGGTACATGATACCTTTACATTCAAAACCATTCAAAAGAATCCTTAAAACATCCTGGGTGGAAATATCACTATCTCTATCCAACAAAATCATCCCTTGAGATGATTGATGCATTGAGGTGCTCTATATATCCAAGAAAAACCTGTGTCGTACCGATCCAATGCATTCCAAATATATTGAATAATAAATTTAATTCATGAAAAATTTTTCTTATCAAATATCTGTATTGTGTAAAAGATACATATTTATCAACAATTAACCAAATATAAAAATCAATCAAATTAAAAAAATTGTAAAAATGGTATACGGTTCTAGAAATAATAAAATACCGAATAAATGACATGTATATTTAGTGTAAATTTAATTTTCAATGATAAATAAAATTGTATATTTTAATCATAATATTAAAACATATCAAGAATGTGAATTTCGACTCTATACTTGGATAAATTAGTCAGAAAACATATTGAAGATGAATATGGATGGTATCAATAAAACATATCCCAAGATAACTAATTTATAGTGTTTTTTATTGATGAATGTAAATACTATAAAAAGATATTTCTAAACCATTTTAAAGGATAACAACATATTCTTGTTGATATTTATTTAGAAATACATATCTTTGAAAAAAAATTGAAATACTTTAATCGAATAACAATACTTTTGAACATAAAAATGAAGCTTCCATGAAATGATGATTAGTAATTATTCACATTTCAGTCAAGGTAAAAATAAAATTACATTAGTTATGTAAAAAGTGTATAAAAGTTCCTTCTTTAAAAAGAAATTAGAAGATTATTTAAAAAAAAATTAAAATAAAAAAATTCTCATAATAATTTTAATAAATCATTTTTAAAATTATAAAAAAAGATTCAATTTTTTATAATATATTTTTTTATTTAAACTGTGTTATTTTACTAAAGTGGGAAATGTAGTTTTATTATATTAAAAGAATCCTATAAAATTTTAATTGAAAAAGTGAAAAAATGTTAGTATTATACAAGAAATATCATGAATAACAATAATATGATTAAATGAATTGTTTTAATTGAAAAATATCATATTATTTTCATTAATGTAACTTCAAGAATGATATATCTCAATTATAATGTGATTTTAAATAAATCCATAAAATTATTATAAATGTGATAAGAGAATTGATCACTGATTTGATTATGTTTATCCAATATGTATAAAAATATAGAATGTGGATAAACATGAAAATATATTGAAAGTCATTATACACATAATCATATAATATTAATGAAAATGAAGACGTAATATAGCCCAATGAAATGGAATTGAGTAATTTCATTACCACTTGTTATATTTATAATCATTTTATATTAGATGAAATAATACCAATTGAAACTAAAAATAACAAGATAAATTATTTATTTAAGCTAATAATTCTCAAATGTGTAATATATATTAAATATAAATAATCTTGGGTTATAACATTATAATATGCCACAATGAAATGAAATTTTGATGAAATGCCTTATATTGCATTTCCTTTTTGTTGAAAATCATTTAGAATCTGGTATAGTAGTTTTAAGAAAGTTATTAACCTATAAAATGACAATAATATTATTTTTATTATCATATAATGGCTGATTATATTATATTTTTAAATTCTTGTTAACAATCATTAATTATTTTCGCAATTTTGGTTGTTAAATGGATTTTTATTGAATATTTGGACATTTAATTTTTATTATTATTAAATCGGTCATGATATAATATTCCCTATATTTTATATATGATTTAATAATCATATATATTCAGAATAAATGTATATATAATAATCCATAATTTTCTTAGATAGAAATGAAATGCCCCATTCATGGAAAAGGTATGTCGTACGTACCCATGAAAGGTACTTACATTTCATTCTATTATTTAAAATAATGAATATGAAATGATATATATATTTATATTTTAATTAAATTTACATATTAATCTCATATATGTTATATAGGATTTATTAAATTCATTATTTATACATTCAATGAACTGTTTTAACCAATCACATTGCATTGACGTGGTTGTAGTCCACATGTCCACAAAATATGTCACCATATTCCGAATAAATGAACAACCTAATGGAATGGTTATATAAAAATTTCCATAATCATAAATATATTATAAATATAATTTAAATTATTTTTAATCTATAAATACATTATTAATAAAAAATTAATGGCGGTAAATGACAATGCGATATTATTATGTAAATTTTTTCAAAACATTGATATATATATTTAAATACATATTCCAGGGGAAATTTATTTAAACAACATATGTTGTATAAATTGATGTATAAGTTTACTAAATAAACACTGAGAAAAAATTAAAATATAATTTCACAATATGAATTAATTTGATTAAATATAAACTTTCAGTTAAAATTCATTATAGATTTATTGAAAAACAAACCAATAAATATTCATAGAATAATAAAAAAATTTAACCTTAAGATAATATTTATGTCAGAATATGAAAAAAAAATATTTTAACATATTTAATTTATGAAATTTGGAAAAAATTATTTTATAATAGGTGAGAAATTAAAATGCATGAAAATTTCCTTTTTATAAAAATACAATTTTTAAGCATAAAAATGGATTTATTCTAAACATATGCATATAAAATACATTCGATGAACAACAAAAATAATTTTATTGAATTAGATATTTATATCTTTATTTATTATTATTATTTAACATTAATTAATATAATTAAATATGATAAACATTTTTTGTCACATAATAAAAGTTTTTCTAAAAATATTGTTGTAATATTTAGTTGGTACATATATTGATATCTAAATAATTTGTAACTAATGAAATCAATGATATATATATATATATAGATATGTTAATTTATTATTTAATTATCTTATATCTTATTATACTATGTAATAATATTGTAATATTATAAGATATTGTAAAACATGTCCATGTTTGTAATTCAAGCTATCGAAGAAAGTCTTTGTTTTGTGTGGTGAATGAAAAATTAGAATTGAGTGTATAAAAATTTATATGAAGCAATAAATTTATTAAAATATTAAATTTATAACAATTATTTAGTGTTTTTATTTCATTCAATTTATTCTATTGCGTATCATAATGGATATCAAATAAAATTTACTATTTTCGTATTTTTAGGGTGATCTTATTACCCAACATAAATTAATTTCATCCTAGATATTTTTACAAGTTATAAGTAAAAAAATGATTGATACAAGAAAATTTCATTATTGACATCATATATCAGGATAATGTTTATTAACTCATCCCATTGAGAATAGATAATGGGAGGTACCAAGGTCAATGGAATAACTTATAACAATATTCCCATGTTGGACTACAACTGTGGAATATGTAGACATGGACGCTGATTAAATGAGAATATAATTATAGTGAGTAGTTGATTTCATTTATCATGAATTTCTGAGTTATTAATAAATAATTTATGGACTCAAATCTATAATATATTATTATTTAAAATACCATCGGTTTAACAAAAATTCATTATGATAAAATATTGGTTATAAGATAATCTTCCAAATGATAAATAATAATTTTGTTGTCAATTAATATAAGGAAATTTACATACTTGATATACTTAGATTTTAGAATAAAAATTTTATTTTTTTTCATTCCTTTATAATGTTCTATTTCATATCTTACTTTATGAAATGGATGTCGAAAAATGATTTTTTATTTATGGAAAAGAAATATTTTCATCTTTCTGATCGTAAGATCCATCAAACATATCTTCATATTTTTCTCTTACTATTTTTAAGAACTAATATTATTATTAAACTAATCACTATTCTTAAAAGTAACACCACTAGTGCATCAGTAATATATATTAATAAATTTTTTACTAAAAATAGGTACACATTACCCAAGACATCACATTCTCTAGTGGTAGGTGTGAAAAAAAAAATCTTTTAACGGTAATGGTTTTATGCCCCACCTCTTTATTATATTTGATGGATTGTCATCTGACACACATGTTTTCAATTTTATAATACCATTTTAATAAAATATACAAAATAAATATGAGGGAAATCCATCTAGTTTATTCATTAAATACTATTTTCTGTATAATTTTCAATAAAATATATGTATTCATATATATATATATATAATAAATTCCTAATAATATAATTTGACAATTATAATGATGTAATTATGGATCATATTATACCAAATATTTATCAATATCATTCATTATATTTCTAGAAAATCAAAATGGATTATTACGAAAATAAATTTAACAATAAAACAAATACTAAATTAATGGGTTGTGTTATATTAAATTCACACAAAAATAACTATAATTTTGGAATAATTCATTTACATAAAGCATAAAAATTGGTTTTTGTGGCTTTAAAATTATGATAAAACATGAGCTCGTAATATCACAATATTATCCATACTTATTAAGTTAATAAAGACATATGTTCAAATATAGTAATCCTTAATGTCTATGTTAGGGTTATGTTCCCTAATATAATCATTCTTAAATCTATTTTCGAATGTTTTAATTTTACATAATTATTATTCCAACTATAGTGCCATGGCCCTAGTAAGCTCAGTGTTGTTGTCTACTGCTGCTACAGTGGCAAGAATATAAGGAATCAAATCCATAATAACCGAATATCTTAGTAGCCTTGGTAAAACATATACAAACAAGATTATTTTATTAATTTTTAATAATATAATGACTACATAATTTTCTTCGATAATATCCATTATCCAATGAAGCATATAATTGAATATCTTTCTTAGTACACTTCTTGGTATCATATTGAAAGAAGAGAAAATAATGGTTAGCTCAAATTCTCAGTAAGGGATTTGTGATGTGGAAAAAATAAGGATGCATTGAGAATTACCAATATGTGAAGGAAATAATAGAACACACATGGAATTTTATCAATAAATTGAGAGGGAGTATGTAAAAAATATGGAAATGTAAAAAACAGAACAAACATTCAAGGTAGATTACTGGATAATACATAGTCAATATGGAAAATTAAATTACATTGAAAAATTAAATTTAATCAATAAGGTGAGAATGAATTGTATCCACTGATTTTTAAATTGTGAAAATCTCATGTATACTAATAATTGAATGAAAAACAACACAAATTTTAATTATCAAACACTATGATTTCAAGGTATGTCATGAAATTTTTATCAATACCATTACCAAGATCATTTAAAACATATTGGTTAAAAACAAATTAAGTAATTCCAACTGAATTTTCCCATGAGAATACTAATACATTGAGGGGGTATCTATAAATAGACCCCACATGGTTTGTTCCCATAAAAGGAATCCCTCATATATCTAATAATCAATGAAATTAATTAACAAAATGCCTTTTCTAATATAAACATCAATTAAAATATGAAGATTTAAAACTAATTACCCAGATATCCAAAATCATTAAAATCAATATAGAAAATATAAATGATTTAGAAAATAATTATATCCATGATAAATGATATGAATATTTATGGGAAAATTAATGTTCAAAGATCACTAAAAAGTGAATACTTCTAGGGGATTATATAAATGAATCGAGGATGTGAATGTAAATACTATCATCAAAAAAATCATTCATAAACCATCTAAAAGAATAATAAAGTAGGTATCAACACAATATATCTAAGGTGTATTAAAATTACATGTTTTTACTTCCATGATGAAATGAAATAAAATAAGAATATCTTTCAAATACTTTTCTGAGAAAAATAACATTTTTATTACAAAATATTATTTAAAAATCAATTATTAGAATATAAAATTTAAATATATTTTCATTAAAATCTATCCACATATTAATTCTATGAAATAATCAATAAAACAATGTTATCTAATTTCATATATGTGATACAAGGTGTAAATAAGATTTACTTTTGAAGGTAAAAATGATAGAAAATTTACTTTTTTTTAAAGAAACATGATGATTCCTTTGAAAAAAATTAAAATATAAAAGTGTAAAAATTTAATTAATAAATAACTTTTATAGCTTATTTTTTTTTGAAAACATATTAGAAAACGTGTTTTTTATATGAATAAAGGTTCTAAGGATAATGAGGGTAAAAATTGGTTTTCATAAAATCATTATAGAAGACATTTTATGAAACAACTAGTGTAAATAGGAGAACATTACTTGAGAAGGATCATGAATAACTATTATATAATGAAATAAAAGGGATTATTAATGTAATATAATAAAAAATATTTTAGTTTAATTTTTAAAAATGTGAAATATCGATTAGATAAATATTATTAAACCGATGATTAAAGCGATCATAACATTGAAGTGATAATTAATCAATAAATTTATTATGTGTTTCAACTATACATATAAAAACAATATTTACAAATAGATAAATATATATAAAAATTCATTATACACAAATTCATAGATTATTAATGAAATTAAAGAAATAATATAACCTAGTGATAATAAATTGATTTATGAAATTTATTTATGACCTGGTAACATTGAGGCAAAATTCACTTAGAAAAAATAATTCAAAATAAATATCAAATTAACAAGAATAATGAATTATAAATGATATCAAATGTGACATGGGAAGTATATACACCATATAATATAAACTAGGTGCATAATATTACAATATGCATTATTGAAATGAAACAGAGACAAAATTAACTACATTTCATTTCATTTTGTGTGATAATAATTTAAAATATTGTATAATATTTTAAATCATGTTATTTATCAATACAAGAAACTTAATCATATTTATAATATCATATAATACATTTTTATAATATCTTATTACTGGTATGGTAATAATTATTCATTATTTCTACTATTTCAGGTGTCCATTGCATTCTTCTTTGAGTTTGTTTTGACTTATTAATATTATTCTTCTTACATACATCATGATTAAATCATATAAATAATGTATAAAGTTATTTAATTATAATTTTGATTATGAATATTTTTAATTATAATATCCCATAATATTTAGAGATAATAAATGAAATGAACTACTCATGGAGACGATAGTTCATACGTACCCATGAAAACTACTTCTATTTGTTTTTCATATTTAAACGAATGAAATGTAAATGATATATATGTGTATTTTAATTAAATTATATTATTTACGTAATTTATTTAAATATTTTAATTAAATATATTCTTAATACATCTCATTTAATTTTTTAATGAATTGCATAACTTTGAGGAGGTGGTATTCGACATCCATAAATGATTGTATCAATTTACCAAAGAATGATAGTCCGCCATAATCATGAAAGATGATTACATATCAAATTTGATGGATCTGTTTGAATGTGAATGAAAAATAATTATCAAAAAAAATATTAAATATTTATCTTAAATTTTTATTATATAATTAACATATAAAATTAAGTTAATGGTTCATACGTAAATGAAAAAAAGTAATCGTTGAAGAGAGTTACCACTTATTCATGTAACTCAACATGGTTTATACTAAAAGACCAGATTTTTTTATGGGACAAATTTGAGGTTTCTATAATAAGGTTAGGGAATTTGATAGATTAATAGGATAGTATTTTTATGACCCAAAGTTCATGATAGTTGTGTATAAGTCATAGGGGTGAGTTTATATTTATAGTGGTTGAGTTCCATTCTTCTAAATATAAATAAATCACTATAGAGATTTATGACTTAAATAATGTTTCTAAAATAAAAAAAATTAAATAAAATGGAATATATGGTACATATGTAGCCATCGAATTATATTTGGACATCATCCTTTGTCATTTTAGCCTTTAGGAATATATTTTGTCCACTATTAAGAAAATATTCATCTTAATCAATGTTATTAATTTTAATTACAATCACTGATATTTTTTCAAAAACAAATATCAACTTAATAGAAAATATAAAATATTATTATTCCATATATGGAATACATTTTTTTATATATCTTAACCATGTATATTAATTAAATTAATTTAGATTTAATCTCACAGACGGGATGAAAAATATTTCTTTTATGTTAAAATGTACAAAAGATTGAAATATTTTTATATTTATTTTCAATGTGAAATTGATTGAAATTAAATAAATTTTATTAATCAATATATTATTTAACATGATAAAATATAAAACCAAATTAAAAAATAATTTTACTACATAAATATATTTGATGAAAAAAACAGCTTTCAATTAAAAGATAATAAATTCCAATATTCATCAAATATTAAAACAAAAAAACAGTGATAAATTTATCCAAATGTAATATAGGTGTTCAATAATAAAAAGGAATATTATTTTAAAACATTAATTTTATAAAATATATAGAATTTAGATCTAAAATCAGTGAACTGTGAAAAGGATATAAAACATTCATTTCATAAAAGTACAAATTTTAACTTTAAAACTGGGCTTTTTATAATATTTATATCAAATATACTCGATGAATATCAAAAATATTTTACTAAATATCTAATATATTTATTTAATTAATATCACTTAGTAATTGTAATTAATTTAATATAGTATGATAAGACACTTTTTTCACATAATAATATTTTAAGAAAAAAATCACCTTTATGACTAATTGGTTCTTATAATAATTTATTATTAACTGGAAACACATAAATTCAGTCACATATATTCACATATAATTTAATAAAATTTATAAAAAAAATTAATGTATTGGTTATATCTTATTATATTAAAAAGTAGTACATTAAAAATATATTAATTTTAGGTAAAACTCAGTCTTGCGAGTATTAGATGTCATGAAAGAAATTAATTGTTGTTGAAAAGATTGAAAAAGTAGTATGGAGTGTATATAATGCTATAAATATTATTAAATTTATTTAAAATATTAAATATAACATAAATACCTGACACTATATATTTCCCTCTATGTTTGGTGTTGAATGTCAGACATGATTTCCAATAAAACTTAGAATTTGATAATGTTTTGGTTGTTATTAGATATAAGTTGTACTTTATAGTTTCATAACATTATAATAACAACTATATAAAAATGTATACATTAAAACTCCCTTTCCTAGTTCATAATGTAAACGTACACAAAATCATTGGGTCACAATCACAAAGATATCTTCTCTTTTAGAAACATTAGACTCCTTTATTCCATTAATATAGAATACATTTTTATTTAAATTCAATCATAAAATTCATTTATGACCAAAATAATGATGAAAAAAAATTATTGTTTTTTCATTTTTTGTTAATTTTTGGGGTTTTTTGAATTTATTTACCAAAATAGAATGTATTAATATATTTCAAAGTATGAAATTTTGAAAAAATTTATGTTTTTATGTTATATACATGAAACACAATTATTATTAGTGAATACCCCTCCCCCACACATAAAACACAACATTTTATCCAATTTTAGTACAAAGAGTCGAAAAAAGGTCAATAAAAACAAATTGAAAATTTAGTAGTAAAGGAATGAGGAAACTTTTTCATGAAAATAAGAAATTTATTTTCTACGTAAACAAAAAAATAAAATCCAAAACAAGAAAATCATATACAAAAGAAATCACCGAACAAAACCAGAATATAATGAACAGAATATTTTTTCTAAAAAATTGTATGAATCTGATGAGATAAAAATGAAAATATTTTCATAAATAAAAATAGATTTAAATATGTGATTTAATTAGTCCTATAATACATAAAATTTCTTTTAAATTTATAACATAATAGTTTATAACATCCTTAAAAATTGAAATATTGATCTTGTTAAAAAGTTGTTGTTCCAGTAAAATTAAATGATTAACATGAGAATGTAGAGTTAAATAGTAAAATTAAATTTGGAAAGAGTTTGAGTTGAGGTATTTTTAATAAAAAAACATCAACTAGTATATATCTTTAGTAATTGATGTTCCAAATGAGTTTTCCACATGAAAAGAATTATGACAAGCAACCAATACTAGTAGTCTCCCTGTATAACATGAAAACTGGTAACAAGAAAACAAAAACCCATATATCACGAAAAAAATATATCAATGGAAATATCAGCATAAAATTTTCACTAAACATGAGAGACACACAAATGATAATTGAGAAACTATTTAAATTAAAATATATATATGAAACGAAGAAAATCCTTGGTTCAATCTCCTGGAGTAATATGTTTATATTAAATAGCTAGACCATATTCCCCTAAAATATCTAACAATGATCTTTTAATGGGAATTATTTAATAATGGTTTGATCATGAATTTTGTCATAGGGGATGTAAGAAATATTTCTAAAGATATTTCCCTCTTTTGGAATAATTAATATTCCCTAAAACTCACCTAACATTACAAGAGGTACATGTTATCCATCCCATATTTGCATCTAAAATCCACTTCCTAAGCTCTCAATATGTTATACAGATAGCCATAAAAATTAATAATGATTATATAAATTCACATACACTAATATTCAGGAAAACTAAAACAAATTGAATAATATAGTTTATCTACATTGATAGCATGTCCAAAAAATATTCCTAAAACATCTAGATGATAAAAAAACTAAGAATATTCCCATTTAAAGGAATTAAATTCATCATCCAATAGATAGTTATAAATTTCTAAAAAAATATTCAAATTAAAAGAACCATCTATTTTATAGATAGAATAAATCACACAATGAATCAAACTAAACAGGGTTGATGGTTTCAAGTAAATACGCAAATTCATAATGTGAAAAATCATATTTTTCAGTAGTACGTAAACATGGAAACTATCATAAGGAAAAAATTAAATTGGACGACAAATCATTATCTCTTCATCCTGAAGTTGGAAACAACCATAATCATCTCTAATATAATTGATGAAAAATTTATTCTTAGCAACATCAATTTGTTCACAACCGAAATTAATTTTGTCATCAAAAAAAAATCGTCAACTTTATTCATAAATTAGAGTGTATGTTTTATATTAGAATCATTAATTATAGCACATTTTGGAATCCAAGAAGGTTCTTTCTATAATTATTGTGAAATTTTATTCACATTTTAAATCTATAATTAGAAAATATGTGGGCAGGGACAATTTTTATATACTCACAAATAGTTTGCCATATCCTACATAGAATGAGTGAGTAAACTATCAGGAAGATTAAGGGAAAAAATAATTGGTTTACAACAACTATGTACATTATTTTTAAACAATGCATAATATATCATGTTAATAATCGCTATTAAATGACACAAACAATTCAATTTACCACTTCCACCTAATTGGAATTGACTAACTATTATCCAAGAGTCCTTTAACATTGGTGGTAGTTTTCTCAAGACCACAACACTGTAATCCAAATTCATATTGATGGTATCCAATTTCATCCAATAACATTTTTTCAAATCATATTAGTGAATTTATATATTATGTGATTTTATAAAAAGTGACTATTAATAAAATAATTATATTTAAGGATCAAATTACATCCAGGATTCCAAAGTAATAAGGTTCATTAAACGTTTTCATTCACTTCAGGATGTGAAATGTAGAGTTATAATGTTTCAAATAAAGGTTTATTGTTCACAAACTCTTCAAAAAAAAATTTCTTATTTTATTTCATAATCATTATCCACCTAATTATCCTAGTTTATTTGTATTTTTTCATAGTGGGTACAAAATTATTTTAATTTTTTTCTAATCATTCAAGATTTATAGATAGTGAATATATCAAAAATTGCATTTTCAAAATCATATATTTCACAATTTTTAACATTAATACATTTTTTATTTAATTTTTCTAGGGTTTGAAAACATGATCATGAGGGGAAAACCATGGAATTAGTTCTTATACAAAGAACTATAGTGTAGGGAAGCTTTCATTATTTCCCAACCACTTTGATCTTCTTCAATTTGACCCATTTAAAGCTATAAATTATGAATTGTGATGTTCCTGTCTTTCCACAGTTAACTAATATCATACAAAACATGCTGAAACATCCTCTTAAATTTCATTTTAAGGTTTATCTTCTTCATCTCAATATTTTTTTTGGAAAAAATGTGTTGTTTTTGGAATGTTGGGGTAGTGGATTATTTCATCACACTATATTCATTCCTGGATAGGTTTAAGTGATTTTTTATAGAATTATACTATTTTTTATCGATCATTTAAACCCATGTTTCTATATCTGTAATATACAAACTAATAACTCTCATCAGACTGGATTGAGGGAAATTTTTGTGAATCATCTTTGAGTATGACTGAACAATGCATAATGACAGAACTTCTCCCAATGAAATCTATCATTAACAAGTAAATCATGGGTTTTTTCACCTCTATGGAGGACTATATTTATTATTTAATAGTGATTTTATTTTTGGGAGGGATTATCAAACAACTATTTCAACTCATCAGTAGCGGAGTTAGAGAAGTCACTCACACAATCACCATCAACAATGATTTGGTTATAAGGGATGACAGAATTATAAAATGTTCCCCTGAGATGATGGAAACTTATTGGTGATTGGGACTCTGTCTAAGAATAAATTAAAACTTATCTATTTCATCATGAAATAAATCTCCCTCATAATAGAAAAATAATTTTATCATTGATTCACTTCTGAAGTGGTATTCCTTTGTATAATTTTGAATCAAAATAGTTGAAAACCACAACCCCAGATTAATATATTTCATTATCTAGGTTCTATAACCATGTAAAATCCCAAAAATTAATCATGAATAAAAACATTCTCTTCCTCAACTAATCCTCATAAATATATCTTAGTGGAAATTTTTGGGCAACTTATAATTTTTTAATAAATTCTAATAAATCATCCATAGGGAGGAAATTCTATAAAGGATGTTGAGGGATATGATAATTATTAATTTCATAATTATATGTACTAGTTCATAAAATTATTCAATAAATATTTCTAGAGATTGTATGAAGTTGAAACTCCCATATTCTAGAACTCTCGAGCGTAGGAAAAGAGGGTTGGGGAACGCACACATTTTAATTTTTCTACATTGATTTCAAATTTTCCTTTTAAATTTTATTTTCATTTTATATCTAGAATAATATATATTGATGTAAGATATTAATGGTCAATGATTTTAATGAGAATACATATTTTTCATGTATTAAGTTAATTTTGTGACTGTTGTATTTAATAATTATATTTTTTTGTTTCTTTAGAATTTTAGATTTTTCATGTTTTCTTAAATGTTATATTTTATTTTTTATGGTCTCACATTCCATCCCAAGACATGATGAATTTTTTTACCATGGGGACTTTAACGGGTAAAAATTTAATATTTATTTAAACTAATTAAACTATTATTTTAGTAAGAGGTGTCAAACCAAATTTAGGGTATATGTTATTAGACCAAACAAAACTAAAAAATGATGACAAACCAATCAAAACTAAATAAAAATATAGATATTGAATATGAAATTGTTGGTGAAAATAATGGTTAAATGGAATGTGTGAGGATACGGTGATAGAACAATAACAAGTGAGAGAAGGAGTGGATGAGAATATGGAGATAACAATATTAGTAATTGATTAATATATTTTATGGTCTTACATTAGTTACCTATATATTAAATTAGTGATAAATATATTTTTTCGATACATTAATCTCTCACTTCAGTCAATAAACATATATATTTTATAATTCCCTAGAAATGGTCCTTTGATCGTTATTAGTAAATTCAATTTCTCTTTTTGTATAATAGTATGTTAGCCTTTTCTATTTTTAGTACATTATTTGAAATTCCAAGGAAAAAAGATCACTTTCGTCACCCAACAATATGTATAATAGTGGAGAAATGATGATCGTGAAGAGAAGAAGTGAGATCTTTGATCATAAAGTGCACTAATACAATTGATGAAATTACGAGTAAAACATGAAATTAATTTGAAGATATAAAAATATTAATTCCTAATGAAATTTAACTATATTTACTATGATTCTATAAAATAATTAAAAGAATAGGAATGATGAAAATATAACTCATCTCTTCCAAAATTACATATTTCCTCAAGCTCATTCACCAATCCATTTCCCTATATCAGTTTCGTATATACAATCTCTATTGTGATGAATTAATGGTGGTCTTTGTGACTGGATAAAATGGATGGTTCTCACATAGAATGGATGTGTGTGGTGAATGTGATGGATGATTGCGGAATCAAAAGGTGGGATGGATGAATTAGAGGAATGAAGGGATGGAATGGAATATTGGGGTGAATGAGTGGATTTGATGGATGATTTGGGTGAATAGATAGATGGATCATTAATTCATATAAAGTATCTAGAATTGTTTCCTCTATTATAGAGATGTTGAGTTTGGATCCCTCCCATTACCATTATTTATATAGTCTATTTTTTGGAATTAATAGTATCTCGTAGGTTCTACATGGAATTGTCAAGGGTGAACGGAGAATTCCTCCTCAAAACACTATTCTTTATGCCCCCAGTCTTGCTCCAAACCCCATTACCACCATCTTCAAAAATTCCATGCACATATAATCACAAAATATTATTATATATGGCCTAAAATAATTGTAAATAATTAAAATAAATTAATATATATATATATATATATTTATATTTGTTTATTTATTTATTCTTACATATAAATATATTTTATATATGCATAGTTATATTTATAATAATAAATAATTTATGATAATTATTATTAGGATTAATTATATTTATATTATTATTATATATAATTATTATTGTATATAAATATAATAGAGAAGAGAAAATTAAACAAAGAAAGGGGAATGGGTGTCATTGAGTGAATTTAGGAGAGTGGGGGTGGTCAAGTGTCATGTATGTTTAGTGGAAAATGGCATGCAACAGTGGTGGTGCGAACGGTGGTGTGTGGTGATGATTTGGTTTGCCTTCAACATGGGATCAACTGATGAATTATATCTCTTCAGTGGTAGCCTATAATTGAGGATCATTAGAGGTGAGCCCATATAGTGACCTAAGGAGGATCATTGTTCCCTCGTTCCAGATCTATCGTAATGGATTGGATAAAGCAACAGTAAGTCAAAAGTTCTTCAAGTGAGAATGATTCATGTTTGGGATTTATTTAGTGATTTAAAAACTTGGTTCATTTGATTAGATCTGTAATCATTTGGGTTTTAATGGAGGGATCTATAACATTGTTTTTAGATTAGTTAGATGAATGATTCATGTGATGTAGCAACATAATAATGGGTTATAGAAGATATAGTTGGGTTAGGACTAGGGGAAATGATTAGTTATGGGTGGATGGTTACGGTGGGTTACTCTATAGAGTAGGAATATTGTGATAATGGGTTGGGATAGATGGTTGGGTTAAGATGTAATATAGGGTTATGGAGATAAAGGAATTAAGGTTGTCACTATTATATGAGGCTGGACGTGACTCCTTTGAGTCACCATTCTGAATGCAGTAGAAGGAGATGGCTAGTGATGATTTCCATATTCACCATTGGGTGACTGATAATAACTCTCAGATTCACCATTTTGGTTTTTTGGGAGGTGCGTTGTTAGAGTGGTGGTGGTTCTAGAAGAATCGAGGAAAATAGGTGAGTGAGTTTCTATTTGGGGTTTCCAATTGTGGGTAGTGCTCTGAAGGTGGCTGAAACAGGGGTGGTAGTGGTGAGACCTCTTGGTAGTGACATTAGGACAAGATAAAAGTACAGAATATAAAATTTAACATTATTATTAAATAATGAATTTAGACAATTAAAATATAATCATTTACGCAAAAAATAATCGAATAGATCAATTTAATAAAATTAACAACAATTTTTTTTCTAGAGTAAATAATTGATAAAAAATAAAAAAACACGAAATTATTAATTAAAAACTATTAAAAAACTAAAAATTAAAAAATATTTATTTTTCTATTAAAATTATGAAATAAATTAAATTAGGATAAAATTGAAGTAAAAATAAAATAAATTAAATATAGGTATACAAATAATGAAATAAGAAAACACAATACTCAACATAGGATTTATTAACAGGAAAAAATTTACATTAAGAATTTTTTTAATAAAATCTTAAATTAAAATGATAAATTGAAAAAATGAAAAATTGAATGAATTAAAAGACTAATAATGAAAAATTAGTATTAAAATCTAAATGAGAATAAATGGTATAAAAAAATTATTTAATTAAATTTAAATAATATAGAATGTATAAAAAGAACTATTAAATTCATATTTAAACCAAATAATAAAAATTTAACAATTTTATATTAAATTTACAACAAATATTCATAATTAAATAAATTAAATTATTGATATAATAAAAAATCAATCAATGATGATAATATTATAATAAAATGTAATGAAATAAAATCAAATCAATGGATTCCATGACGTTCTTTTAGTTATGGTCATCATGTCTATCATTCCTTTTGATTTTCTCATATATAAATTGGAGGAAGAGCGATATATCGCAATAAATTTAGTATGAAAATTTCAAATGATTGATAATGAATAATCTTATGTAAATAAAGGTAGAAATATCATTCGAGTTAGTGGTGGGTATGTAAGATTTCTTCTTGTTAATGTAAATAAGTAAATAAAATATTCACATTTATGTCAAGGAACATTTTTATCACAAAAATAAGATGAGATTTAGGATCTTGAAGATGAGAAGGTGGTTCATTACTATAAAAAGTATGATACAAGGGAATATAATGATTTTCAATATATTGAGACTCTTATAATAGACACATTCCCCCAAATTACCACATTAATAATAAATTCCAAATTATTGAAATTTAAGCCACTATAAATCATTCATATTTTTTCAATCGTGGAGATAAATAACATACTTTTGATCATCATCAAATATGAAATAAATTTACATTTAAAGGTATTACTATTGAAATGTGTTAGGTTCAAAAATAATTCAATATATGTTTGGCCCATATCAATGAAATCATCCCAAGAATCTACAGTCACAACATTCTTCTGGAGAAGGATTCAAACCCAAATGAAACCCCCGAAGAAGTGTCACCCCACTAAGGAATGTATTGGTAAAGAAATATGTTCCAAAACATATATATTAAAGAATAATTTTTTATATATTAGATATAGAATGGGTTATATCAAAATAGTTGTTTTTAAATTAGGGTTATTTACTATAAAAATGAAAAATTAATGAAATTACATCTAACTATAAATGTTACATAATTGATAGTATATATTGATTATAGAAACATTAATATTGTGACCTGAAAGGGAAACCATTGTATCATGTTCAGGGGTCAAATGATACAGACATTACCAGAGCATGAAATCTGTTTTTTTATTAGGGTTATTTAAAATAAAATCAATCATCGTCAACCTAGCCTATTTATGGAAGACAAATTTTACATGTCTTTTTGTAACCATTGAAAATCAATGAATATCCTCCGGATTAGTTAACATTCAAGAAAAATTCCAGTGAGTCACGAGGAAAATATACCCTAATTTGGATGTGGTTTTTTGGGAAGTATTTATATATTACATCTCTATTTTTACATGATCCATCAAGTTATTATTGAGGAATATTGAATTCATACTAAAAAAATATGAAGAAAAATATATTATGATAACTTGAGAAAAAAAATATTTTCACTATGAATGGTGGTATTTTCCTTTCAGACAATATCTCAAAGAATT
Organism: Viscum album; assembly: GCA_963277665.1. Lineage (NCBI taxonomy): Eukaryota > Viridiplantae > Streptophyta > Magnoliopsida > Santalales > Viscaceae > Viscum > Viscum album. The sequence continues at coordinate 1,314,279,292 of OY728119.1, read as the reverse complement.
AAATAGATATTTAAAATGAAATATAAATATAATAAAATAATTTCCATAACCCTCCAATGTAATGTAAATGCAATGTTTTCATAACCATAATGGGTTTCCTCATCTATTTATTAAATACATTTCTCTAATACATCAACCAATGAAACACCTATTGTCATAGAATGTTTGTTTTGAATTCATTCATGACGTTAAGAAATATTTTTTACATTTAAATACATTCTAGTGGATACACATGTTATTTCATAATTATATATGGATAAATATTTTTAGCTGATGTGTGATGCATGTGACATCCTTGTGGGAACAATCTTAGACAGTAGGTTGATCATATTTTTCATCTCATCTACTATGTAAGTAACACCCTGAATAATTGGTCACATAATTATAACACTATTGATAAAGATAATATTGTAGTGGTTTCCATGTTTGATAAATTCATGTCATATGTGGTGCTCTCTAGAGATGTCATGTTCACAGATCATGAATCAGTAAAATTTTCTTTCAATAAAAACAATTCTAAACCTATACAGATATGGTTGATCATACTTATAGAAGTGTTTTATATAATCATTAAATACAATGATGGTACTTAAAAGTTTATCACTAATCAGAAGTTTTTACCACAGTTACCCAATGATGAAGATGATGAAGGGCTAGACATCTTGGATGAAATCCCTCTGGAAACACTTGTCTATGTGGATGTGAAAACTCATACATGTTTTATTAACAAATAAAATTATTTAGATAATGAATCCATGGAGTACCCCATGGCTATGATAATACCATTTTTAAAATATATCAATGTTAATTTTTTTTCCACACTTCATCAGGATGTTATGGGATTCATATGATATTATGATTGGTTACAAGGAATAGGAACCATTGGAAAACAATAAAAAATTCCTCATAATCCCACATTGGATATAGAAATATTAAATATATTTTAAAAAGATTCATTGGGTACTTTTCACAATTAGAAGGGTTATATATATTGTTCTCTGTATAATTATTATTTTATTGAGTAAAATAAAATTTCACCACTCTTTAAATTACCAATGAAAAACAAAATTTATAAAAATAAATTTCTCATCATTCAATTCCTAGTTTACTCATCAATGATACGGGAACAAACATTAATCACTATCAAATAAAATGGGTTTATGATATTTATATAATTTAATATAAAATAAGAACCCCTTACAACATAAAAACAAGTGGTTAAGAGAAAAAATCTAATTTTTAAATCTATATAATTCTTGTGAAGGTAGTGAATGAGGGTTGGAAGGATTGGATTATTATACTAGATGAATTAGTTTAGTATTATCACCCTTGTTAAAAAAGACACATTAGGACCACTCCCTTCGATCTTCCACATGGAAACCACTATCATGTTCTTGTTTAATTGGTATAATACTCATTTAAAAAGACTAAAAGGATAAATATTCATGTTAATGAAGTTTGGAATAATCTGATTTTACTATTACATGAGATAATATAAATAATAAGAGATCCCAATTAAAATGATTAAATTTAAACAGAAAACCCAAATAATTGAATTACTAGGGAATGTCTTGAAGAGTAATAATTCCATTGTAAATTTTTTCATGTTCAGTCTATTATATAAATTTTTCATTAAAATTAGTAATCTTGATGGTCTAAACCATACAATTTAATTAAGGAATTATCTTATTGAACAATATAAATACAATGAGGTGATGGATCATCCTTCAATATTAATGAACATTGGATGATAATTTAACAACGACCAATTACTAAGGATGTGACTTATATTCAATATTCACTATTTATATATAGTAATTCCATTCTATTGACATTAATTTAAGATCTAACATAGATGAATCCTTGGGTAATTACCCATAGTATAGATTTATTTGTAGAAGATTGATATATCATGTGGTGGATAATGGTTAAAATGATAAACCACAAAATTTTCTATTTTTTAATATTCATGATGAAAATCAAGAGCTAACATCTTGATTTATAATATAATTAAACAATATATTAATTATTATTTATTTCATGAATTTCTTATCCAAAACATGATGTTCATAGATCTTAAATTTAACTCATGATCCTGATGGTGAAAGTTTTCCTCTGATAGGTTGGGCTCTATTTCCACATATCCCACATCGAATACTCTAATTTTAATTATAATGTTCTCTATAATCCTATTATAACTCCATAATCATGTTTTTGATAGTTTTTCAATCACTAATTCATTTTTTGATAGTCTGTATCACTCAATATTGATGGTCAGAAATGTATAACCAAGTGTGAAACCAGAAAAAGATATCCCATGGTGAAATGATATTCCCAATATCCCACTATATAAAAATTAAATATCTCTTATATAATCCTTAATTATTGGGACTGATTTCACATTCCATTTACCAATCTATTCACCCATAACATGATGATACCAAACAATAATATATTAATTCTTGTATTCAATTCTCAGATCCCCGCCATCAGGTCCACTTGGTATATTTATTGTTTGAGCCCATGTGAACCAAGATGACAAGTTATATGGATATTACATTAATGTTCATGGTAGATAAGGATGTCATATAGTCCATTGAAAATTTTCACATATCTCATATTTTCTATGTAAATAAAGAGACAAAAAATGGGAGCTTCATCATGTTCCTAGAAACCATTGAGCTTGATAATTTCCATGTATAATTTATATAGATAGATAAGTAGTTTTAGATTATGTTGAATTATTTTAGAGAGACATCATATGCATATTTTTCATATTTTTTCTAAATATCCATCTTGAATAGGGTTTCAAGATGACACTGACAAGGACAAAAACTAAACGAACTGGGAGAAAATAGCCTCGGACACCATGAGCTTCCATAATACATATAATGTGAAGATCACCCATATGAGGGGTGTTATACTTGGAATTATTTTTTATCATATGAGATGAAAAAACATAGTGATTTGTATTGGACTAGATCACCAAGATCTTCATACACACGTCAACCATATCTACTATGTAATAATATCTGTACATACAATGAAATAACATTTTTATCTATTTCAACCTATTATAGACCCTGCTTTTTTTAAAACCCATTGTGACAACCCTATAATTTTTTAGAAAACTAACCCTATTATATGACCTGAATTTCATTTGGGGTGACAACCAAAACATCATGATAGTGGAATAACTATAATACAATGCCTTATTTTTATGGGGAAAATTATAAACCAGACATGACTAATTACAAATAGAAAATATAAATATACAATGATGGGAAATATAATATATATATAACTAGTTGTTGATCAATATATTTGTGAGATGATGAAGCTCTATGATCATTAATTACTTAAATGGAAGATGATAAAATGATAATGTTCATCTATGATCATAGAAAAGGTACATAGGTTACAGAAGTTCCATGATTCTACAAAATCCCTGAGAATTGTTTAAAAATTTTATATTAATTGTATTTTTGAATAAATCAACATTTATTATATTTTACTAGATGATATCTATAAAATATAAAGAAAATCATTATCAGAAAATATATTCTTGGACCCCTCATAGGTCGAATCACTATTATCAACATTTATTTGAATAAAATTAAATACAAAAAAATATATACATATAATTTAAAAATGTGGTGCTCACTAATGTAGAGTTTGTGAATTCCCTTATTTCAATATATGAATGATAATAAATTTCTAATATATCGTTAAATTAAATTATAGTACATCATATATTTATAAGTAATAGAATTACTCATTTGAATATACTATAAAAGAATAATTCACATATTATAGTTTAAATATCAAAAAAATTAATAATATAATAATTACATCACTCATAAAAAAATAAAAAAAAATTATTTAAATATATTTAAATATTATAATAATAATAATATAATATATTTTAAAACAATATAATAATTAAATCATTTTAAAAAATGGTGCAGTAAGGTGAAATTTCATGATCACCTTTATAATGGGTATTCCGCCAACATGGAAATAATCCACAGTAGGTTCACTTTGCATCTCACGGTAGGCTAGTTGTTTTCTTCATGTTAGGTTCCCAAAGAAAACTCATCTTCCTGTGACCAACCTCATCATGGTGATTATATTTACCACATCATAGTTTGTTGGATAAAGAGTGTAGTGGACTTCAGTTTCCCACATTAAAATATTTGTTCGTAGATCAACCACACTAAATATAATGTTTTATGATGTCCTCGTTGATCTGACTACGGGTAATGTCTACATATTTCTCATTTGAACACACTACGGTCTTTTTCCTATTAGGACAACAAGGACCATCCTCGTCATAATAGAACTATATACTTCCACTACTACACTCAGGTGGGCTTATAAATGGTCCATTGATTACTATCAATGATCTATGTGGGTTTCTGTCTAATGGGGTCAACCAATGGTCCCTTATGTAGTTGATGAGTAGACATTATGGGATTTCTGAGGTAGATAATTTTTTATCTAATCAATGAATATGAAAATCATGTTAAAACAATTTATAAATAATGTATTAATGATAAAATTATTTAATTTTTTCAATATAGAATCATTTCATATTAAAGAATGTAATACATGTAAATAAAATATCCTATTTATTTTTTAAACTATTTGTGTTCAATTAAATCTGATGAAACAATAATTTATCATATAAATTTTAAAAATATCCATATTAAATTATTAAAAGCAAACATCATATAATAAAAATATCTGCCTTTTGTAACATAAAATTTGATATATTTATTACTTTTTCAAAAACATCACCCAACTTTTTTATTTTTATCATATATTACATTTAAAAATTATATATTTTAAATAATCCATAATTTAACCATTATGAATTAAAATGTATTAATAAGAGTTGAATTATTTCATAAATATATAACATCCCATTTTTCAATACTAAATTAAATAGAATGTATAATAGAGTATAGATTTATCAAGATAATAAGGGACCAATATTGAAAAGTTAAATTTCATATATATATATATATATATCTACTTCAAACATCATTTTATAAAATTTCATATGAAGCTAAATGACTAGTGAAAATATCATCGTAGTATTTTTCTGTAGGAAAAACATTTTAAACACATATCACCTTCTTTTATAAGATCCAACCCAACATGTTATCTAAAATATATGGGTTTTTTTCTATATTGTTGTAGAGGTATTTTATATTTTGAAATATCTCATGAATTAATGTATAATATTAGAATTTATCAAAACAAAAATTAAAATATTATAACTTTTTTTCATTTAGTATACTGTTTGAAAACATCTAGTAGTAATATCCTTTTCGAAATCAGTTGTATATAGTGTTTCTCGGAGTTTTTTATTTGAACTCCATGAAATTATACTTATACTTATAAAATGAATAATACTTTCTCTATTTTTCATATCAATCCTACCATCTCCAAATATAGAATTAGCTTAAAATAGTATATCAAAACAATTATGATAATAATATAATAAATATGTTCTTATAGTAAAATTATTATATCTAATTACTCTTTATGCAGCATTGAGATTACTTTAAATATGGCGTAAATTAAACATGGCACAATAATAAACCTAAAACATTTTATATGGTCTAGATGTTGGGAGATAGGAGAAATTGCATAATATTCCTCATTAATTTTTAATATCAACAACAATTTTGAATTCATCCATATCCTATTTAGATTTGGTACTCAATAGATTATTCCAAATTATCATATAATAAAGACTAATTTTTTTATATTCTATTTAACATAATAATCTTGATTTTAAATAATACCACATTTTAGATTATTAATTTTTAATCAAATAAAAAAAATTAATTCTCCAATTATGATCAAGTAAAATTAATTGATCATCAAATTTAATAAATCATTACATAACAAATAATTTATTGATTCAAATATTATATGTTAAAAATATATATTTTTATTCATTATATATTTCAAAACAAACTTTATTAGAAATATTAGATCTATCATTCCATAAAAATTAATTTCGTTATTAAACATTTGTCCAGTCATTCAGAAAATGATCGAAGAGGTTTTTTCAGTCAAAATAAATATCTATTTAGTTTCAAAACATGATTTGGAAATTTAACATTAAAAAATGGGTATGATTAACATAATCATCCATAAAAATTTTTTCTTTAAAAAATAACATTTTACATTCCTTTATCATAATTTTATATTTTTAAAACTAGAAAGGCTTTCAAAATTAAAATTACATCCATCCTAGAAATAATAGAAAAGAATATTAAATGACATTTCCATATTAATAGGAATAAAAATGAGTGACAAGTATTGAATTATTTTAGACATTCATATTGGCTTCATCAGTATTATTACGAAAATATAAGCATTTCATATTAAATGATTATCTTCTAAAGAGTAAGCCAAATACCACTGTTTATTCCTTTCAAATTTATTTTATTTATAATACATGGTACTCATACAATTTTTATCAATTAAACTGTTATAATAGATAATAGTAACAAAATAAAAAATAAAATATTTTTTTGAACTCTAATGTAATAATGATTTTATGGTTGGTTTACTAGATTTTCCATTAGCAATTAATTTTTCAAATAGATGACATTTATGTGTCTTCCATTATTATAATTAGATTGAAAATAAATATTTCCCACAACTAGTGATGAATTATCATTACATTGGTCAGTATCTTCAAGTAATTTGAATTGAATTATTTTTATCATATTCATGGTTAAAATCAAAATCATTCTTGTTAGAGAAATTTTTAATAAAAATATCATACAGAGACTCTTGAACATATAATATTCTATTATTAAAAAAACTATATAAATTTATAGTCTTAAAATATAATTATAATATTATTTTATCACATTTAGAAAGAAGTTTTTTAAAACATGTGTTTGGTATTTAATAGGAATACATTATAAACAAATACCATATAATATCCAAATATAGTTTTATAACCTATTAAAATTTCATATGGGTGTATATAAATATATTTCCAAATATACTATATTTAAAATATGAAAGGTTGTATTTATAACATATACTCAAAACATATACTCACACAGTAAATTACGTAGGTATCAATCTATTTATTTCATGTATATATCTATTGTCCATTTCAACAACAATTTTTTTTGATGTCCTTATGGATGAAAAATATAATTTATATCAACATTCTTCGCAACATTTAACTAATTAAAAATTAATAACTCAATATCTATATTACTTATTATTGAGATGATTGGCATGTTATTAATGTTTTGAATATATTTACATAAATAATAGAACATTGCTAACGTATAATTTTTATGTGATAAAAACAATATCCACATAAATATATTATAATCATCCACAATTACAAATACCCACTTCATACCACCTGCAAAAAAATTTATATATGTCCTAACATACAGATATTTAAAATTATTAAATATCTAATATTAATAATATAAATTACATATTGGATTGTTATTTTTACTACATACCCATTACATTGTGGTAAATGATAAATTACATAGTTGTATTCATCATTGGAAAATATAGAATTTGTTCCTGCTTTAGAATTTGGAACAACTATTTGATGTTTTCACAACCAAGACACCTATGCCGTATAATATCATATACATATATAGTATTGAAACATGTTACCTTTTTTTTATATCCAAAAAATTAAAAGTGTAAAAATTATATTTTTAATTTTCAGAAAACAAAATAAATAATTTTTAAAAATAGTACATTTATCATTGTCAAAAGTTAAAATTTTATCCATCATCACATTGTTTTTATCACCATATTCATTTATTTTTATAAAAAATTTCAAATAATTATTTTGAAATAATAATATTATTTTAAAAACTAACATAACTATTAAATTTAATGTAAACATTAATGTTGTATCTAGATTTAGTAAGACCACCATCATATGAATTGAAGTTTTGAAATTTTGAAATATCACCATTCATGTTCCTAGAGTAGACACTATATATATACCATGATTATTTTATACATCTAAGAAATATTGGCACAATTAAACATTCAAAAAAACTATTTTTTACCCATACTACCGTAAGATTAACTCGATTTATAGAAGAAAATGATGGAACCCAAATAGTTTTAAATCATTTTTAGTAGGATTTTAGAAAATATAAATCTTAAAACTTAGTTTTATAGTATAAAAAATTGATTGTGTAAATCTCAGTTAACACTAATTGGAATAATTACCATACATTCTGTATTTAAAATAATATATTCTAGAAATATATCCTTTTAAACTTTTATCAATTTTATTCTTATTTAAATTAGAATATAAAATTTTATCATAGGAACCATTTTATTAGTGTCTTGGTTCATCAATTACATCATATTATCGTATTCTTCATTACCTTTAACAAATATAGAAATTTTCAATATAATAATGAAAACATAATTTTATTAATTAATATTATATTATTGAATAGTCTTTAAATATATATAAATTTTTTCAATTAGGTCCAAAAGCTATGTGTATTTATTTCTTATTTTGTTCCTTATATTTTAAAATAATAACTTTCAACTTTTGATAAATCTACTAGAACTAAATTAAATCATTTTTACTGATCATTATCATTCACATATAGACTATTTTTAACAACTTCATTTTCCTATTTTAAATTTAACAACTCATTAATTTAATTATCTATAGACTAATCATTATTCAAAATAAATATTTTTAGCGTGTCACATAATATATTATTTTCTCATTTCCTTTAATTTAATTAATATTATTAATTTTTATATCACTAATATTTTTTATTTTTCCTAACTCTATCATTTCATATTGTATCATTTTTTAAATAGTTTTTTATATATGGAATTCATAGTGAGTCCGAACTTGAATCCAAAATAATTTTCATTTTCATTTTCATATTAATAAATAAAATCTACATTAGTTGGGGTTATTTTTTTAGTGAAAGGTGAATAAGTTATCTCAAACATTATAACCATCAGAATCTTCTTTTGTGTCTCTAGTTTGCTTTTAAGATCACTTCTAGATTTGAAAGTATATCAACAGTTGAAAATTCTAATCAATCATTGATTTTATTTTCCCCTTTCCCATTTGTATTGATTTGGATGTTTTATTTTGGTTAATTTTGTCCTATAGTGACCATTTTTCCTATACTCATAATAAAATTATTTTCAAACATCAAAATTTTTACATTAAATTCTTTTCATGTAGTTATATTTATAATTCATTTGGAAATTCCTGTTAACCACCATTCATTTCCGGAAGAAGAAAACAATAATAATAATGTGATCTATATATTAGTCAAATTCCAAGAACTCAGTTTTAGAACTGTAAGATATTTCATTAATATTAGACATAAAATATATACCTTTTCTCTATGGAGAATCCTCACCCATAATGTTTTTCAACTACAACTCATTCAACAACAACATCTGTTTTTTTCATTAAACGTGTAATCAATAAAATTCATACACTTATTGATGACCACTATCATTTCATTTGATCATTTTGGAAGAGCCCTCAAACTATTTCATCTTGATAAGTGTTTCCAAATATTATTTACGATTACTCAAAGCATTCCTAATCCAAATAAACCTATAGAACATCTGGTTTAATGATTCTTCATTTGAAATCAAGATTCCTAGTACAATAATTGGACTATTTTTGGATTAGTTCTCTAGACATTATCGGTACCATGGTGAGCCACTTGATGTATTCTCTATATAAAATGTGTTGTCATATTAGATGAGACATGACTATATACACTATAATTGTTTCAATGTACAAGATAATTTTATGTTTGTAATTCAAAATAATTTTTACCATGTTATTTCTTACAAGTGCCTCTAAATCATAATTGGGTATCTTATAATGGTTATCCTTGATAATATTGTTATCAAAAATTAACTTCTTATATTATGAATATGTTATTTCATTCCATTAGTGGTAGTCAAATCCATCAAAGAATATTGGGTTTTTTTGGAATCCATCCATTGTTCGTATTCACACCATCCATCATAAAAAATATTATTTTACTCAATAGACAATTATTTATATGATATTATGTTAGCAGAAAAATAAAAATAAAAAAAACAAAAAAATTATATAAGGGTTATAATAAATAAATATCCTAAATATCATAGATAAAATCTATAAACTAGCATTTGATTCAAATTTTTTTGTATCACAATAAAATCAATATAGACTCAGACATCCTATAAGGGGGAACCACATCTAATACCAAATTAATATAATAAGATTAATACAGACATAGAAAATGAATATACTATAATAAAACACTACATGTCATTCTAATTTAGGGGTCATTGGTTATAAAATATAATACTTGAATGGAAAGGACCACATGATTAAAAATTTAAAGACAATATAGTCTGAGTTTTATTAATTATAGATTATATAATGGGACCAATATTGGTGATATAAAATCAGGTTGATATAAAAATAATGAACATAGATATACATATGGGTTCAGATCATCAGTATTATAGTCCATTATTTTACCTTATATTCTCCATGAGAACATTGGTTCCCACTAAGAAGTCACTTTTAGAGGTTTTAAAACCTATTAAAGAAATAAACATTTACAATAACTAGTTTTAAAACCCAGGATTTATAATGGAGATTAAACATATACTATGACATCATTTTTGACAGGGACTGAAAATCGAATCTTCCTTTCTGTTGGTGGGATAACTAGATGGGAATGACTTATTTTGAAGGGAAAAAGTATAAAGTGGACCCTAAATATTACCAAAAAATATATTATGATTATGTGAAGGAAAAATTATACATTTAAAACAATAATATAGTCATAAAATATTGATGAAGATGAAGCACAATGTCATTGATATGTTTAATGGAAGATAAATTAGCATTTAATTTCTTCACTGATCATTTAAATAGAACTGTAGTTAAATAAGATTATTGATTACATGAGAGCTATAAGAATTGTGTAACAACAATATGTAAAAAGTATGTTTAAATCGATTTTTATTTAGATAATTTTTTTATGATATATCTATTGATTTATTCTTAATTTATTATCATCAATCATATTCTCAAAGCCTTTGGTGATCCAATCATAGCAGTCCACTTAATGTAAAATAACCAAATACAAATTATTACAATTAACTTAATTTCAAAATATTAAATGCATTGATAATTATTCTCGAGATTATATTTTCCCTAAAGGAATCTTATTTGAAAATTTTCAAATATATTCTTTAATTTAAATGACAATATTTCATATTTTGAAACTAAATTAAATTTTTCTCATAAACTTATAGAGAAATAATATATCAAATTTACAAAAAATAAATCAAAAAATTAATAATATTAAAAATTAAAATTTTATACAAATTTAAGACATATTTTTAATTCAACATATTATAACAAGTTTTTGATAATATTAAATTTTTTTTCAAAAAAATAATATAGATAAAATATCATAATGATACTTGAAACACTTATATTATTTATCTTTTCAAAATAACTTCAAAAAAGGGTCGTAAAAAGAGGGATTTATTTAACAAAAATGCACTTGTTGAATTGATAGAATTTTTTAGAATCCTCAGGGTTATTATGATTATTTTATAACAAATATTTGGTTTATTATGCCTAAAATAATGATCAATTAAAAATAAGCATATAGTCTATAAAATAGAATAATAAAATATTTTTTTTTCATACATATACACAATATAGGTTCACCTTCATCCTCACAACGAGCATTACATGACATAGGGTATGGTGGTAACTCATGGTCATCTTTAAGAAAAGTAATCTAAACGAATGGTAAATAGGCACTGGGTCCACCAATTCCCCCCCCCCTATGTGGTTGAGTGTAGTCCAATTTCGCCTTCTTATAAATGAAAAATTTATTACAAATAAATGAATAAAAAACATTTTAATGTAAATTAATAATTTATATAAGTATATTTAAATTACAGAAATAAATTCATTAAAAAATTATTGAATAATAATGTTTTTAATTAAATTTATTATTAAATAATTAATATCATTTAAAATATTTAAATATAATTAAATATGATGAAAAAATAATTATATAAAAAATTTATAAAATGAAAAAGGAAAATTTATTAAAACCCAATTTACCATACTAAAACATCATTCATTGTTCCCTATATATTTCATGGGTTGAACATTGTCAATCTCATTTCGTAGTTATATAAATAGAGGTTCTAATACCTAACACAACCATTCCAAATCGCACAATTAACATGGCTCACCAGTTCACTCTATACAATGAGTACTGTGTGAGGAGGACATGTTGAACTCTTATGGGTGCGGGATTCATCATGCACCTATACAATCATTCAAATGTATTTGAGAATGTCTCTTAGAATTAGGGAAGTTAATTTTTGGGATTAATGACCAAAAAGTTTTTTATGATGTATCATTTCCAAAAATGTGAAAAATATAAATTCCATGACCAATGAAATTCATTCAAAAAATAATTCAAAATGGATTTGAGAACCTACAGTTCCCCTTTCCATTATAGATTTATAAATAATTTATATTCTAAATAAATAATTTATACATGATATATTGTTTGTTGTATGATTAATATATTGATCCATTGAAATCCTTTTTGCAATATCCATCATTGAAATTGTAGGATATAATTTTATAAAACATTTAATGATGATCAAAAAATTCTACATTTATCTCTGAAGGAGAATAACTTATTTTTATCTTCTAAAATGAAAATTCAATCTTAATAAATTGATTCTATTGATCATATCATGATCATTATGTATTGAATGAGTTATTATCTTTAATGATAGGAGAAGATAAGATTTTTATTGGATATATGTCCTTTTTTATAGTAATTATAAATTTTCATATTTCTTATTAACCTTATACCCTCAAAATAACCATCTATTTTTTGAAATATCATTTATGTTATAATACAAATAAATTGAATTATAAACCTTAAATAACAAAACACTATTTATAGAACCCCATGTCATATACTAATAATATTTTACTTTTATGTCAAATGTTGTCTAATACAATGATAAATTATGTTTTACATGCTTGTATATTAAAATTTTTCAACAGAACTGATCTTGGTCCACTAAGCCTTCATGGTATTTTAATAAATAGATGAATAAATAATTCTTTTATATATATTATAAATAATAAATATTTTTTAATTATTCATTAACTATTTTGGATAGATGAAAAATTAATTAAATTTTTCTATAGTAGTGGGAATAATTTATATTACATTAATTTAATCAATTAGAATTTAATCATTAATAACAGAAACATATATTGTTTTACTGTATTTCATTCCTTCTCATTGGAAATAGTAGATCATACTTATAGCCTAATATTACTATCCAAAAACAAGTGATGGATCTCACGGGAATGAACATAACATCACAAAATCAACTACCATATCTGAAATCTTATTGTGTAATATAATCCATGTTTCACAATATCACATCGATCACATTTCCCATCTATGGCAGCATTCTATAATCCTAGTATGACTATGACTGAATATTTGAAATAGACTTGTCATTACAACAGGTCAATGTAATTAAATTTTATGGATCTACTCCAATTAAAGTTTTTACATATAAATATCCATAATGATTAATGTGATAAATTCTTCCTTAAATTTATTGTTAACAAAACTTCATTCGTGACGCAGCCAACTCACCATATATCCCGTGAATATATTATGTTTTTGTTTTTGTTATATAATCATTTTAATGAGTCATGAAATTAAATAATTATAATCATAAATTCAAATGAACATTAATAATGATCATAGATTTGTTATTATAATGACCTCAAAAGATTCAAAAATCATTATGGCAGGTATTTTCATATAATATATCATAACAATGATTACCAACTGTGAACTACATTGGAGAAAGACTCATATACCTACGAGTACTCTCAGAATACATTATGTATCATATGATCCCTATTGTATTTTTTTATTGTACCAAATAAATATATTAAATAATATAAACATATAAATTTATGATTCTCTTCATAGTGGGAATCAGTCATGTGCTAATCAATTTGATAAATAACATAGAATTTTATTACAACATTGTCATGGAGAATGATGAACAATATTTAATAATATATTAAATTTATAATAAAGTATTTTATTATAAATGTAATCAATGTATAAATTGCTATATCATGGACACCATCTAAAAATAGAAATATGGAAAACAGACAACTACCTATGAAATTCATTTCTCATGACCTCACACAATGATAATATTTCTGTTCAGTTATGAAATACATCGGGGGGTCTACCAAATTATCTTCTATGTATATTACTATCAGTACAACTACACATCATCTCGGAAAATAAAAATAGAGATGATACTTCTATAATATATTATTTTTCCACTAATGTGACCTTGGAACCATTATTGCATCCATCAGAGCAATACTATCACAATATTGTTGGATATGGTCTTTACTAATAGGTATAACATAACACTACTTGATAAAGGTGTATATCAATACTAAATCATTAGATGTCTTATAATTCTTTATATACTAATAATATCATGTATAATACATGACAATATCCTATTTCGTGCTCTTCTAGAGCACATAAACTCCATTTTTAGTGAATATGTATCCTCTCTATGATTTTATAATGTCATGATCTATATGGAAACTAGTACACGATTATCCAATAATGACTTGTTCCGTATCTAAACCATTGAATAGGAACATATCCATAGTAATCCTTTGATACTTAAACATTGAATTTACTAGCATCCATGGGTGTTCAACTGTATCAAATTGATGTATGCCTACCACACATAAGGTACATGAAACATCTAGCATAGTACCTTGCAATAAAATAGATGACTTCCCTAATTTAAAACAGATATATATATATTTTATATAGCATATATTGCCTAATGAATTTATGGAAATATATTCTAGGAAATATATATGTCACAAACCAACCCGGGTCAACCCTGGACCGATTCCCCATCCGATCTACAGTAATGCATGAGTGGCGTTCTTGATCCTCCCAGGCTGGAGACAAGTTCCAAGGAATCAACAGAGAATGACAGAACAACAATTTTGGCCTAATTAAAATGAACTAAGAAGAAGAAATAAAATAGAACAACATAAAATAAATAAACAACACAAAATAGAATGAATGACTAGAAACACATACTAACCTGACCCTAACCAAAACTCTATGTCACCCTAAGAGTCACCCTACAACACCCCAAACAAACATCGCCCAAGGGGAACATGACCAATGCAGGAAGCATCTGGAGAAACTAAAAACAAAAAAACACTATATGTATGAGAATTAAAATGATGTAGGCATGCCAAAAAAACTATTCCCAATGCACTACCATTAAATAAATAATTTATTAATTCTAGGTTTGAACATAATTATATAAAATATTTTTTCCCCTATAAAAATCCATTTCTATAACAAGTGTCACTTCATTTCCATTTTTCATTTAAAAACAAATTTTTGGTTTAATGGGAAATGGTGCATTACATTTCAAAACATTTTTAAAAAAATTAAAATCTAAAATATTAGTTGATTGTCAAGGTAAAAACCACACAAAACTCACAACACACAATAAAGGAATTTGGGAAATTAGAAAACAAGTACCAACAACTAAACATGTCCTCTCAAGTATCTTCCACATATAATAAGAAATAAAGAAAACATGGGTCGAACCTAGGAGCTTGTGAAAAATCAAGAATGTACTATTCATTTGACTTATCAGGAAGAAATTCATACTCTGATGATTTCGTAATTCCTAAATGCACATTGTTTACCAACTAGGACTAATTGAGGGGCTCATTCCCCAAGAAGAACAAATTTCGTACTAAGGGCCACTAGAGAGTGTGTATTCTAATCTAGTGCAACACTAGTTCATAAAAGATTCACTTACTATGTCAGGTTCCCATGTTAACAAATGTAATAAAATCGGTCGGATTCAACATTTTAGAACAAGAGACCATTTTTAATGCACATACATCACATACAACTACCCTCAAAATCTACATTCATAGAAAGTTCACCCCTCAAGTCACTATAAAGAGGGCTTTCAAAATAGTTTATTTTTATTAATGGGTCAAACGAACATTAACCAAATTTAAATAAAAATCTAATTTCTCAAGAGAAACCATAACAACAGGTCTTGCATTAGAAAGAAATATTTATCATCAAACTAGAACAAGAATTGAAAATCTGTGATTTATGTTCAAAGACCAAACTGTATTTTTTCACAACTATGCGAAAAGTGATCAAAAAAATAATATTATTTGAATACATAATAATAAATAGTCTCATTTACATCATATCATTCTTGAAAAAATAATTAATTATTATTATTTAACATTTAATTGAAATCAATTAAATATCAAGCAATTAATAAATTTCAAATTTAAAGGCGAGTGTTGTGGGGGACTTACCTCAAGGATTGACGCTCGAGAAGATGAAAACTCAGGAATGTTTCACCTATACGCATATACATTTTCTTATATATATATATATACACCCTTTTACGCATTTAAATATTCCCCACATTATTAGGGAATATGCACAAGGATGATATAAATACATACATGATTACACAAGTATCAACATATTGGTCTTTGTCGCTGGAGGCCAAAACCAACACTACGATGAAAAAAACACCCTAAACATTAAAATATAGTCAACTAACTACCAAATGATACAAATAAAACCAAATTGAATAGTGAAACAATATAATCCCCCACCCTCAAATTCATTTACCACCACTGGAACAGTTTCTCAAATTCCCCCCTTTTTAATAAAAAACACACAATTAAGAATGAAAGAAACAATGGCCATATCCTATCATAAAACCACCCATAAATTAGACTATTTATAAGGAAATATTTCCGAATATAAAAAAATATTCACATTTAGACATACACAACTCAAAATACCCCCAAAACAATGTTTTCACTAACAAAACCATTGCTTAAGCCCATTTTTAAAACATTACACTAAATAAATATAGACATATCCTTAATCTAAGATTCATTTCTAACCCAAAAACTATCAAATAATTCTAAAAATACAATTCTCCCCACAAAAATGATAATAAAGAAAACATTTATATACTCATAATCATAATAAATTAATCAATCAAATAGTTAATTCACCAAAATATTTTTTCTCAAAAGAACAACATACATCAACTGTCAAGAACCCCCAAAAAATTGTGCCAAACTCCAATCGCACCAAAAACTCAGCACAATGTATTCAAATTGGACACTAAATTAATAATTTGAACCGAAAAAATTAGAATTGAACCCTATAATGAACCTCATACCCATTGGAATCCCAAAAATTGAAGGGATGAGAGGATAGACTGTAACTGGAGTGGTTGAACTGGGGTTTGTGGGTCATCACCGGAGAACTCACATCATGGTTGGAGGTCAAGTGTCATGGTCGGAGGATGCAGGTCATCACCGAAGGTAATGTGTCATTGCCGGAGGGTGTTGTTCAGGGAAGTTGGATGACAGAATTATGTTGCGCCCGAAGGATGAGGGGGCGCGTACGGCTGGCTGGCCAGGAGGAAGAGGGCAGCACACATGGCTTACGGTGCTGGTAGTTTGGCACGTAGTGAATATGTAGGGGGATGCTACAGAGTACAGATTCACAACATGATGGCTCATGGGGGAAGGAGGGGCACGACGATTACGTGGGGGAAAGAAGGGGAGGGATCCAGATCCAAACAAAAACGGAATGAACAATATTAATAAAATAAAAAATATAAGTAAAATAATAATAACCTATGTAGTAATAACATTACCTAATATAACTAAATATATATTATTACAATATTTTTGATAATATAATACAGTTTATATCTCTAACACTATTAGTAATAATTATATTATTATTCTCCAACAATATTATTATTATTACAATTAAAACAATTTCTTAATATTTTTTTGAACATCTTTTCATAATTTTATTTCATTATTATAAATCAATATTATTTAATTAATTAAACCTGGAAAGGTCACAAAGGGTCATAGTCAAGGTCGTGCGGCTTTGACCGGGGGCTATTAGACACCACCACGTCCAAAAAATGCCATTTTTAATTAGTACTCAAAATTGTTAAGTTGGTATTAAACCCACACTACCCGATGCCGAGATAAAATTATAAAATAACTAATTAAAAATGGAAGGTGTGACAATTCTCCCACCATTGAACATTTCATCCACGAAATGCCACAACTATGAATAAACCCTAATGTAGAAAATGACACCCCTTATGGTTCAATGCGTATTCAAACAAAAAACATGAAAAAAGAGTAAAACAAATCATGCTCAGCCAAAGTAAATGAAAAGGAAACTGTAAGAATCCTATAAAATACTTTCTTCTAAGTGTCACCCACCCTAATGAGCTAGAACGCATCCAGTTGATTGATCCTTGAAGGAAACTCTCACACACATGAAAACTAACTTCACAAGCTAAAACACCTCAAGAACAATTGAAGGAAAACCACACCATTTTACTGGAATAAAAAAACAAAATGAACCCACATCTAAAGAAGAACATATCAAATACCACTAAGCTGTGTCATGTAAAAAAACTAAAAGGATATAGGTGGAATGCATGAAGGGTATCAACTCCATAGAATCATAATAATTCCCTAGATGTGATTGGAAAACCAACACGGGGAGGCATGTGCGGACTCCCCAACATTATGAAGAATGGCCAAAACTGATTCATTCCAGAAACATTTGTGCGATACCAATAGTTGGTCTCCCCACCATTTGACCTGACAGAAGATACCAAACATGTAAAATTTCCTTACGGTGACCAAACACCCCACTAAAATGTGAATGGAGGGTAGGTTCCAACTACATGGTAGTCAAAACTATAACCCATTACCAACCAATATCTCCACATCCCAGCATAATCTCTATTCTAATTTGAGACTGATTTACCCAACAGACATGACAAGGACTACTAAAGGTGATTACATATTGTGGGACTCGACTCCATAGACTTTTTGGTCATGAGATGACCATGCTTTCTCATAGCCATGGGAACTGTCACACTCCAAAATATGTCATAAATAATGGAACAAAAATAGAGAAAAAAATAAAACTACTTTCATCATCAATACCAAAAACAGAAATAAATTTAGGGCCCCATATACTCTCTGGTTCCTGAGAATGCACCATGTTCACACAAAAGCCTATGGTTGTATCCATGATATATAAAGTATCTCTTACCACATTGTTATGTTCTGAAGAAACTAATTGGAGCTTCTCCTTTTTGTGACACACGTAACTACACTACATCCAAGAAAACACAAACAATCCCAACACACCACGATATCAAATTACTCTCACGCGGAACCTTTACCAACAATAGGGTTTAGATGATGTTCATGCATCCTCGCTTCACCTTATCTATGGAACATAATAAATATAGATAGAAAACAACCCTCCCAAATAGGATAAAAAATCATAACTCCCTAATAGAATGGAACACTCCACTAAAAATTGGGATTCCCAAAGGAGTCTACAAAATCCACCCTTTCTCTTCCAAGAGAACTCACACTACAAGATGTAACAAAAAATGAACCTTGTAGCCAGAACAACCACTACAATCCTTTAAACACATTGGTCATCACAGGTAACTCTGAACCACCTTCACCATTCCCCAATAGAATTCCTTTCACCATCTCTAGATGAACCATCTGACACAGTGCTGTTAAATGTCATATATGTTGACTAGGACAACTCAAATAGATCATAACTACCTTAAACACTCCTCACATATTAAATCCTGTTGCGAGAGGATCCTATTAAACAAAAAGGAAAAGGTACATACTTAGCACTATAAATCAAATGGGATAATCCTTACTTTATTACACTATAGGGTTGGCCTACGATGAATTAGTCATGGATGAACTTCATTCATATATTAATTCTTTATGGGGGTGTTCAGTAGTCAAGAATGAAAATGATGGACCTAATAAAACTGGTCCAATAGTCATGTCATAAAAATAGAGAAAACTAATCGTATAGGGGGAACCACTTCAAGGGTTTCCTGATGCACTATTCAAAATAAACTACAAACCACAAGCATTTACTCTAACATACACATAAAAATTCAGACTGAAGGCAAAAATTAGTCAAAAATTATTCTTTACTCGAAACTCCTCACATCTAATACTTCTTAATTACAACTATTCACCTCAAAATAAATGATTATAAAAACCCTAAAAATTATATTAAAAAATATTTTTAAAAAAGAATGGCACTAGTGGTTCCACAATAACCAATGGTGTCCCATGGGAACCACACAAGCATGTTTCCATGCCACACCAACTCCCACTTCATGTCCTTCCTGGAACTCATCCAGAGATACCATTTACCAATTATATTTCCATATATACCAATGCATGTGGTTTCCCATGATAACACTATGGATCAAAACCAAACCATTCCATTTTTCAAAACCAAAATATTCAACCCACACTTTTATAACCTTACACATAATTTTCATTTTAATGCACACCATTTTAAAAAATTTCCCAATACCAAATTTTTTTAATAAAAAATGATTTACATGAATCCAAACAAAGAGTTTAGGAATGATGCAAGAGGAAACTAGTTTCAATGGGTTACTAGAACATATGTTTGGTGGACATACACCAATCACCCCACCACCATATAGTGTATTCTAGAACTGCATCCCTGGATCTACATTGCTTGACAAACCCTACAAAGTCTATGGGACCACGGACCCTACTCCTTTTTCATTTACAGTAAAAATGATTACCCAATTGGATCAAAGACTCAGAAAAAACTCAGTTTACTTTTCTAACTCGAGTCCCGCCATGAGGTGTACAGGCTAGGCTCCTTGGTGACACCTAGAACTTCGAGTTCTGAAACCATTAATTTTAGTCTACCCCAACCCTATCACAAAGGAACGTGACCAAATATGGAAAACATGCTTTCAAAACAATTTTTCACAAACCAACTCATGTGGACCCGTGACCAATCTCCCAAGATGATCTACGGCATAGCCCGATAGTCATTCCCTATCCTACCAGGATGGAAACTAGTGCAAGGGAATCAAAAAATAACAACAGGGGAATGCTTTCTCCCAATAAAAATGAAGCAAGTTGTTGAAAAAAATATAACATCACAAAATAAATAAACAACATGAAAGAGAAACAACGACAAGAAACAAAAAATAACCAAACAACAACCAAAACTCCACATGACCTTGAGATTTACTATCCATCCACAAAAATAATTGTCAACCATGGGGAACCAGAAAAGAGTTGTAAGCTGCAACATAATCTAAACACAAGAAAACACGATAGGCGTGAGAATTAAAACATAGTAGGCATTCCCAAAAAGACTATTCACAAAGTACTACCACAAAATATGGAATTTACTAATTACAGGTTTGAGATATATTATATTTAATATGGGTTTCCACAGGCACATTCAATTCTAAAACACATAATAATTTATTTCATTTTTTAATTTAAAAACATGTTTAATTTTTTATGGGAAAAAGTGCATTACATTTGAAATCATTATCATGGATATTTTAAAATCTAAAAATATAGTTTTTAGTCAAGTGGGAAACAACATAAAACACACAACAAAAAATAAGGGAAATGGGAATGTGACAAACAAGGACCAGTAAACAATCTAAGCCTCTCAATTATCCACCACATATAATAAGCACTAAAGAAAAATAGTTCAAACCTAGGAGATCATGAGCAATATAGAAAATATTATACAAGTAAATCATCTAGAAGTAATGCCTACTCTCAATGATTTCATAATGCTAAAATGCTCATTGTTTCCGTACCTAGACTAACAGAGGGGTCTGATCCCCTAGTAGAGAAAATTCCATTGTAAGGGCCCCTAGCCAGTGCATATTCTAAACTAGTGCAGTAGTCTCTCTTAGTATATTAAATTACTATATCAGGTTCCCATGTCATCACATGTAATAGAAAGGGGGTTAGTAGGAAATTTCAAACAATAAACCAATTCCAAAAAACAAACATCACGCAATGCAACCATCAAAATCAATGTGCACAAGGTCAACACTAAGTCACTCCAAATAGGGTTTAAAAAAATTATTAATGTTCGAAAGGGCCTTAACCAAATTTAAATAAAAACACCATTTCACATTAGAAACCAAAACAAGGTGTCACATGTCCAAATAAAACATTTATCATCAAACATGAACCAAACATGAGAATCCATGAATTATTTTCAAAGGATGAACACACATTTTTCTATATTGTGCTACAATTCATCAACAAAATAATTTTAGTGGGATGCACAAAAATATATAGTCTCATTTATAAAAAATAATTCTTCATATAATAAAATATTAAATATTAATAGACATTTAACAAAAATAAATGAAATAAAATGAAATTAATAAATTCTAAATTTAAAGGAGAGTGTGGTAGAGGTCCAACCTCAAGGCATGAAGCTTATGAAAATGGAAACTCGGGACTACATCACCTATACTCATATAAATTTTTATATATTTATATATATACCCTTTGACCAAAGTACATATTCCCTATGACATGAGGGAATATTCTCATGGAAGATATACATATTTATATTCTTACACATTTATATACATATAGGTCTTTTTCACAAATGATGATAACCCACACTACGCTGAAAAAAGAACACTATAATGATTCAAGGGAGTCTAATAACTACCCAATGATCCAAATAAACTCAAATTGGACAATGTAGAAAGAGAAACCCCCCCACCAAATACATTTAATACCACTTGTAAATTTTCCCATATTCACCCTTTTTAACTAAAGAAAACACAAAATTTAGACAAACAAATACAATGGGAAAATACCTTCATAAAACCATTCATAATTTAAACCATTTCTGAGGAATGATTTCCAAATTATAAACGAAACTTATATTCAAATTTAAATATACAAAACTAAAATACCCATGAATGCAATGTTCGTACCAACCCAAAAACCTCTAAAACCAATTTTGTAAACATTTCGTCAAAAAAACAAAAATACATTTCTAACAAGAATACACGCCAGTCATTGTAAAAATATCATTCACACCACAAAAAATGGTACTATATAACACATTTATAAACTCACAAGAATAACAAATTAATCAAACAGACTACTAATTAACCCAAATAATGTATATCGATTGATAATAATACATCAATTATCGATAAATACAAAAAATTGGTTCAAAACTATAATTACACAGAAAACTCACAACAAGGAATCCTAATTGGACCTCAAAAAATAATTTGAACAAAAAATCAAAATCAAACCCTGAAAAGAACCTCATTCCAATAAAAAAACCCAAAAACTCAGTGGATAAGAGGAGTGACATTCCCTGATCAGTTGTGCCTAAAGATTCAGGTCATTTTCAGAGGTCATGGGTCATGGCCGGAGTCAAAGGTCATGGACAAAATTTGCTGGTCATCGCTGGAAGACGTAGGTCATGGTTGGAGGTCGCTGCGCAGGGTGGCGTGATGCTGGAAGCAAGTCGCGCTGGAAGGGAGAGGGCGATGCGCTTGGCTATTTGGTTGGGAGGAAGATGGTTGTATGCATGGCATAAGACACCGACATCGTGGTGCCTAGGGGAGGGGTAGAGTCTGGATGTGGAGCAGGGTCGCATGACATGGGTTCTTAA
Organism: Viscum album; assembly: GCA_963277665.1. Classification (NCBI taxonomy): domain Eukaryota; kingdom Viridiplantae; phylum Streptophyta; class Magnoliopsida; order Santalales; family Viscaceae; genus Viscum; species Viscum album. The sequence goes on along the minus strand of OY728119.1, from coordinate 1,314,255,503 downwards.
GGGGAAAGGAGGGGCATGATGGGGTGGATGGGGAAATAAGGGGAGGGGTATAAACCCAAAAAAAATGGGATTAAAGAAGTAATAATATCTATAAATAGAAAAGTAAATTAGAAATAATAAAAACAGTAATAATAATACATTATGTTAACAAATATGTATATTATACTAATAATAGTAACACTCTAATACAAATTATATCCATAATACTGTTAGTAATGTTATTATTATTCTCAAACTATATTTTTTTAAATGTTGGGGCTAAAGCCTCAATTTATAACTGAATCAAATACCACTTATTTTCATTTTATTTCATTATTATTTTTCGATATTATTTAAATAATTGAATCGGGCGAGGATATGTGATGACCTAGGTGAGGTCATGCGGCTTTGACCATGGGGTGATGGATGCATCCAAGGGAATAAATGTGTTTTTGAATAATAACTCAAAATTTTTATATAGGGCTTCAATCATGGACTACCCCGATGCCAAGAAAGATTAATAAAATTAAAAATTAAAAATTGTTGGTGTGACAATATATGCCCATTTGAATTAGAATAAATACCGTATTTTATTAGTTCAATGATAAATCTTTTTAGTATTTCATCAATATAGGTATCTTTAAATTGGATGAGTAGACGTCTGGTTTGGTCATGATGGATTCTTATCCCATGAATTTATGTTGCATCACTTATTTCATTCAGATAATGAATTTACTAAAAAATGAATTAATATATTATAATACTGGTATTTTATTTTATATAAATTATATTTCATCTACAAACACAATTAATGTAATGAACACTCTCATAGTAAAAAAAATTATAAAAAAAATGATCCCATTTTATCATTATGAAACAAAATTTTGTTATGGATTAATCAAACAATATTATTTATTATCTATAAGAATGGTTTAATCCATAGATTTTTCATTATAATTTCCATTCCATGATGGAATCCATTGGAGTCTCAAACTCTTTTGGTTGTGTAATATAGTCATATTCTTGGTCATTCTTATTATGTAAATCTTTTTTGAAATAAATTTTACAAACCTCATAATCATTGATGAAATAATGGAAGGTATAATTTTTATTTATTTAATAATTGAAGCAATTTAAAAAAAATGTCACAATTTTCCTTGAACTTTTCTGATCAATTTTAAAACTAATAATTCCTTACAGATACATAATTTTCAATAAATGTATATTTTCTTCCTAAATAATCATTTATAACCAACTAGTTATACCTTCCCCAAATAGTCTACGAAAACTAAAATGTTCATTTTTATATGGATTCCATTTCCTAATTCATAGATTCTTTCCACTTTGCATCAAGTATTCCACTTAATAAAAAATTCATAATATAGGATATTTGTAATAAAAAACTCATTAGTATCCATCCATGGTTTCTAGACAATCCTGATGTTCTGGTTCACTAGCCTATATGGTATTCCTATGTAGTAATTGTTCCTTGGAAACATATCTCTCTATTAGGCATTATAGAGTCTATTCATGGGACAACTCTATTATTCCTTGATCATAGAATTCATCAAAGACTACATCAATTTCACTATTCATTTAGACATGTTATCCCTATAAAGGGATACATTTTCTTACCACTATTTCAATTTTTTTATGATTGTTCATAAAAAATATCTCCTTGTTCTCATGTTGTTTCCTGTAGAGGTACACTCTTTTACCTTAGGGATGATGTTGGTTGCCTGAAGAGGCCTTTAAAAAATGGGTTTGTAATGCCAATCATATAATACTGGAATCCCATGTTACTTTCCATTTTCCTTTTTTATATTACATTATAATTCAATTTATATTGAACATGGATAAATATTTTTACTGATGATTGTAACATGTATCTTTAAATGGTTAATGGATGATTCTAATGACTCATCGTTGATCTTTTCATGTCTAACAAGGTTGTGTTCATTCTTCAAATATAATATTCCATTGAGATGTATAATGATAAGTGAGTTGAGATATAATTCAAAAATATTTTAAATATTCAACGATGTCGGGATTAGGATATTTTAATTATATGAGGAGCATAATTTATAATTTTTTTTACCAATATGTTTCACAATTTCATTCTGTATCATTGAATTTTTAAAATGAATCTCTCTTATATATCATCAATTAGACATATCTATATATACTAAAATAATCAATGCATGTAATGATGTGGTAGTTCCCAACTCACACTTCAACATTAAATTTTCCATAGGCATCGACTTGTCCTAATTTAACATCTCTGTTTACCTATTCCACCATTTCTAAAATTTTATATTTTGTCATATTACATGTAAACAAGTGGGACATACAATAAGTGGATTCAGTTCCAAAAAATAAAAATACCCCCTTGATGATGTTTACTCAAAAAAATACTTTATATTAATATGTTGGCTTTTTTAATGTTGGGTGTGGTATTAGTCATATAAACTAATTTAATTATCAATTTTCATTACATGGTTTATATAATCCGACATATAAATATAGTTATGTAATGTTTGATAAAAAAATTTATCATTATAAAATAAGAAAAATATATTCCATAATATGAAAATAAATTGCTTGGTATCATGTAATGATACATAAATAATATTTATTGTAATGTATAAAACAATATTAAAATCACAAAACACTAAGTACATAATCAACAGTAACTAGAGGTTTTAGTCACAAATTGCCATGACATCAAGGTTGGATCATTTTTACACTCCTTGATATCCCTCCATTAAGTCAATATTTATGAATATACATGGTTCATATATTATAAATAAAATATGATAACCAGAATATATATTTAATTACAAATTTATATGAAGATATAAATATCACTTGATGAAAAAAAGTGAGATTCCCCTTTCTTATTTTCCTTAGTGCAAATTTTCTTCCAGTGGCCCCTCATTCCACATGTGAAATAGATATCATCTAGCTCCCTTTATTTCAACTAGGTGATTCTCATTGTAGAAGCGTGTGATGCCTATTTTGTCTTATAGACCAAAACACGTCCTTTAAATTTATTCACAATAATTAATGACGTGTTTTCAAAGTTCATTTTATGGTTTACTTGGTGGAGAAGAAATAGTGTACTCGTGGGGAACTTCACAATGATTATTATATAAAACTATATAATTAAATGAAGAATATATAATTTAGTGATGTTAGAATTCCTTGGTTCACATTTTTTTCAGGTATTTTGAAACACTAGAACCTCTATGTGCTCAATTTATCCAATGGGTTTAACTATTTGAGGCCCAGATGGTGCATCATCTCGATGAATTTTCTGAATGGTATCATGGGATATATAAAAACATTACTTTCTAAATCACTCCTCATATTGGCTATAGATATTCATAAGAATGTCTTTAGGAGACTTAATGAGTTCACTAGACATGAAAGATATCAGTAAAAATTGAATGTGAATGGCATCCCTCAAGTGATTATCATAGACAACAAACACTAAATCAGATACCTCTATAGATGATAGATTATGTAATGATGATTCTATCATGTTAGATTTTAATTCATTGAAATAATAAACCCGAAGGAATATGAATATTCTTTATAAGTAACCCATTTTTAGGAGATGGAATTTATATAAAATTAATCACATGGAAAATGTGGATAATGAATTTCTCATTAATCTAAAATTATAACATAGTTTATTATTAGTACAAGAATTTATTATAGTTAATATAAGACATAACATGATTCATTTTATTAAGACTTTATCTTTTTTATCATTTTTTATAATACCACACTATTGTTATCAAAATGCCTAGTTTCTATAAAAATTATAAGAAAAAGGATCTATATTTTCTTTCTAATGACCCTAGTGATGGATTTTCATGCTACTTGAATGTATTTAATTAAGAATGTATATTTAAACTATGGGGTTTTACCTAACTAGTCAATTGATTAAAATAAACTATCCTGAAATAATTACAAGGACTTCCATAACACTTTTCCACATGTTACATCATGTGTAGTATGGGATACTTCATTTTATGTGTGATATTTAAGTCAACTAATATCCTCTATAATGGTTCCACAGTAAAAATACATGTCGTAATTGGGGGATCCAGATACATAATTCTATTGATTTCAATCCTAATCAAATTATGGAAGGCGATGATTGATATAACATTGTGTTGATAGATTTTTGTTTATCATGAAAAAAATTATCATATTTGATATTTTATATGTATTTATAATATTAAATGTATTTTACATATGTGACTGAAAATTTTTATATACAATAATTTAAAAATGGTAAGTTTGTTTATATTTCATAATTTTATATTAAATCTCTTATTTATATAATCTTAATCGTGTATCCATAAAATAAATAATTTGTAGGATATAAATAAATAAATGACCGGATAATGAGGTAACATAATGGTTGATTTAATTATTGGATTTTAATTCAACCAATAAAATAAGGGAAATGTCTTTCTCCCGATATTTTCATGACTTATATCATTTCACCCATCCAACAATGTATCACATAGGTAGTTATCATATTTTTTTCATCTTCAAATACCTCTATGTATCTTACAAAACTCTACTTATTGCGTGTATTTATAACACACATATAGTTGACTGGAACTAATATATTTCTTAAGGGAAATTAAATAAATAATCATGTACACACATAACCTACATAATAATAGAGGATGAAATGTCTTGCAGGTCATTATGTTTATTTAAATAATTAAAATTTTCAACACCATGAAATGAACTAAACAAAATATTTCAAACAAATAAAGAAGACTTTATCAAACTCATGATTTTTTATAAACATGCAATGATTTAACAAAATTATACTAGATAACATTTATTTCTATTCGTTATTTAATATTATGATAGAACATGCATATTTATCTCCATGGTCATGGATTTACATATAATCTTTCAATTAAATCAAATGGAATGAGATATTATATTTAATTTAGGAACAGAAGGGATAAATAATCTCCTTCATTAGTCATTAATGCCATATTACTCGTGACACACCTAATATATCCTCCCTCCACATGAACACTTGTTATCAAGGATTCTGTCATAACATATAGGGGAAAGACTCATAATACTCATTAACATTAATCATAAAGTCTAAGGAGAAACATACATGTTCACAGATAGAAACATCCAACGAAACATAGAAATCATTATTTCCTGCTAGCAGGTCTTATTGATATTACATCATCATTGACATTACCAATGGCATAAACCATGAGATGGTTTCTCAAAGAACCATGTGTCCCCACCCCTGATAGAATGAATCATTTCCTTTCCCCAAATGATATCATCTAGATATAGAACATATATTCAAGAATAGTTCCATAGAACATCATGGTTCTCATTATAATAGGGATCTCCTATAACCTTTTAGTGTGACTGTTACTCTTAAAACATTATCACATAAAATGTTATGTAGAAGAACAATCGTGATGTGATATTTTATTTATTAATATCCCACACCATTAATATAATTTATCATAATATACAATAGAATCTGGTTAAAGGGAACAGACTCCAACATCCACAATATTGGGCTTCTCTGAATGACATGAAATCATTATGGCTGGGAAACTAGATCTGAAAATTTACAAAATGATGCATAATTCCATTATAACAATGAAACCCCTACATTCATGAAACCCCCTTATAATATAGTGGATTCCCTATATTGGAATGATGATTCCCATATAACCCAGTTAATTAAATACTTTCTTATCCCAATAGGGTGATTATGATCTTTCAAAGGGGCGTCTAGTGCTTTTTGGAAAACATGTGTGCCATATGTCTATTCGTAGAGATCCCATTCAATGGTCCCTAATAGATTACATCTACGAAGACACACCCTCATCCATCCCCCATACATTAAAAGTGATACGTGACCATATCATTCTACAACTGGACCAATTATCAACATTATTCATATAACTTCTACCAGAGCACTAAACACCACCCAATTCGATATTTTCAACTTTTTATGCAGAATTTTTTTTTATTAAAAGTAAAAATTACGGTGTAAATGTAAATGATATGGGGACCCCATATGTGGTGTCTCTCATTGATCCATATTTTAAACATACATCTTGAGTATTGATCCTCACATAAAGCACACCAGCATATGACATAGTCACTCTAGTGATGACCGAGCTAGCTAATTGCACCATAGACTATATTACATATTTAGATCAATCAGTCCCAAAAAATATTTTGATTATAGACATGGAGGGGTTAGTTGTTTCCTACTATAATTATGGATGGTCCAATAGACGTTGACCACACTGACGATTCTTACTTCTTATAGATATATTTTATTATACCTTTTTATTATTTTCTTTTGGTAGTATTTTGGGCTTTACTATTTTCCTCACCCCTTATTTGTATAATTTTCCATATATAATTTATGGGATGCACATTATTTTGGATGATAATCTTCCTTCACATTAACATTTTGAACACATATTTTATGTTTTCATCTACTATTAATTTTATCAATTCTGAATCAAATTCTAGGATTCCTATTGGTTAAACATATAATGTATTTCATCATAATAAATTCTTAATATTCCATCTATATAGATTTTCTTTTTTCATTAAAAAAATTATCTTCTTGTACACAATTGTTTTGTTCCATATATTTTTGGTAATGAAATATTTGAAGCGATCTTAAGATCATGAAGGTAGTGTCACTAATAAAAGAAAGTTCTCATGGACCACTGAGATAACAATATAAAAATATCAATAATTTTCTATTTCTAGTAAATTTTATTCAATGATTTTTCATTATTAATATTTATTTTAATCCAAATGATTCCAATATATATTATAAAATATATTTATGATTCTTTTGTGATCCAACATCATTTACTATTTTCAAATTCTCTTATACTATAGAAACACTACTTTTTTTTCTTTTGATGTACTATATTCTCTATAATTTTTTTATTTTATCTAAAATAACATCATTTTATGATAATTTCACCATGGAATATCATTTTTCCTAGTATCTTTGGATAGAAATTCATTATTTTCTCCTCTGATAAATTATTTTTTCCATTTTCATGACCATCTCATCCACCAGTATCTCAACAATTGTGATGGTATTTTTTTTATGTTATGGGTGGGCATAATATTTTTTATCTTCATTTCATTTAAATTTTTATTCTTCCAGTTATGATAATTCATTGTGATATTGTTCAATTAATGCATTGTTTATCATTAAATAACATTATATCTATGTAAATTAATGAGAAACCTTGTACAAAAATTTTTAAAATATATTATTTATTTTAATTTAGAATCTTACTGTTGTTTCTGAGTTTAAAATTTTATTTTTGAATATGAAATCTATAAATTGTTTCATGATTGAATTAATACTTGTAATTATTATTTGAGTGATTTACCTTTTTGTTGATATAACCATTTTTTTATGTTTTATGTACAAAAGTTTTCTAATTATATGATGAGTATAATTATTGAGAGAGCATTGGACATGTATACTAATCATATGTTACATCGGTATCATATCAAGGTTGTGATTGAAAAATCACATCTAATATGATCGAGAAATTTGGATTATTGATCACTTTTTTCTGAGACACGTTTTTCCATTATCCAGACTTATCCTATATTTTTTATTAGTGAACCTTTTGTGATTTATCCATTATTGAATCATATTTATTACATGATTAACGTAATACTTGATTTATTTCATGATTATCACATGAATTAGTTTCTGTTATTGGTCATTTCCCCCATAACCAAGATTTTTACTTATTTGGATATGTATGGTTGTATATACAAAAGAAATTGTGGGAAATGGATATGGATTAATTCTGATTCACATTGAATATTACTGTATTTAGAAAAGGAATAAAATTATTTTCATTAGGTGGGTAAAAAATCACAATTTAAAAACCTATGAATCACTTGAAATATCATCTAGGGTTAGGTGAAAAATGTGATATATTCTTAAACATGAATTAAAAAAGGGTACCTTTATTATGATATAATTACACACTTATAGAACATCATTGATCTATTGAGAGTGATAAGACATTCACTTCGAGAGTAGGTTCTTCATAACACATTTCATGATCATACTGAAAGATAATTTAGAGTTTTCCAACCCTTTGAGCTTGATTTGTTTCTGCAACCCACTTACCCTTGGCCTCAGAGTCCTTAGAACCACAATGTTATGGAATCATGATTAATATAGTTTTTTTATTTTTTGTGTGGTGTTGTTTGATACTATTTCATTGATATGGTAAGGAATATCTATTATAGTATTGACAATAACTTCAATTTCATTTTAAATTGAGTGAGGAGATAACATTCATAGTGAGGTATATTACAACATGAGAAAAAACATCTCAGAAAAAATTGTGAAACTGTAATTAATGGAAAGTGGGATTTGAATAATGAACATAACCATGAGTCGTCATTGATTTTATTTTTTGGTAGGATTTTGGAGGATTAGCACCAATTTTATTATACATGGATTTATTTTCATGGTTATGATTATTGTTACATAATAAATATAATTTCTTTTGAGGTTACAGTTGAGTTTTTTTCCCTACATATTAAATACATAAAATGTGGGATAATTTGAAATGATACATTCATATATTATTTTTGTATAAATTTCATTAATATTTATAAATATTTTATACATTTATATTATGATAATTGGTTTATTTAAGAATGAAATTTAATCTCACTATTACAGGACGTGTTTATATAATATTTCTACACTTAAATAATTTATTTTTTAAATGTTTTATTCAAAATGTATATTTATCAAATTAAAAAATGTAATTCATAAAAATATATCCATGAGTTTATTAAAATGCAAGAAATCTCTAGATTAAGAAAACTCAGGACATTAAAGAAATTAATAAGATTAATATCTCATCCTCTACTTATGATCTATATTCGATATGATCCTATGAATTTATATCAATTTATGAATCATTGAGACAATGAATACTAATCACATGGAATTTCATATTCATGAATCGAAAATTAGAATCAAAATGTTAATGTATCTTGAATAAATAATCAATGGTAAACCAAAACAAAAAATCCTTTCACATCGTGAGTTTATCCAGAATATCTATATTGTAGGTACCTATAACATGGAACAACCTTCCTTTCAAAATCATTTTTATTCTCCTTATCATTACTCCATTATTTCATTTTTGTTCTTTGAGAAAAATAATTTTTCTTACAAACATCAATGTTCCAATAACGACAAATTTTTTTCAATTATAATTGTTGTGGAGTTTTATTCTCATTATTTAATGTATGGAAATTATTTATTATTGTTTATATTGTTCATTGCGCTTATATAGTGATCATATTTTTTATACTAATATTATGTATCACTAATAATGCTATTACCATGTTTGGATAATCCCCGCATGTCTAGGTAGAAAAATTAGGGGTATCATCAATTAAACAAAATCCATAAATCAAAATGTTAAATTTATTGGATGTGAATTATATCAAGTATTGAATCTTATTTCCTCCACATTTGTGATCTGTATCAAGGGTATTGTATGTGGAAGAACATAGTCTGATTTGAATATATAATGTTAACATCAATATCTTTTTTTCTACTCATGATATTATTTTTCTTGAAGTTAAATTGATAGTCAACTCATCAAAAAATAGTGTCTTTCAGTATGGTTAGTTCCAATCAGTTTATTTAGGACTACTATAGATAATTAAATAGCTTCCTAAATTAATCCCTAAGACCTTCCCATTTTAGATTTTTGGAAATCCGCTACACCGAACACACACAATGGATCTCAGCACCTTTATTAATCAAATATGAGATAACCCAACATCTTATTTTAATGTAAAAATTCACTAAATCAACATGAAGAATACCGTTTATGTTATAATATAAGGGTAACACGTATTTTTTTCCTTGTTATTGGTTGACCCCAACTTTTATTTCCATTTTTACCATTTCATAAATTTTGTCTAGATAAGAAATAAATTTATAGTCTGATCAACCTATGTGTCATTAAAAAATCCATGTGGGGGAATCATAAAATTACATGAATCAAAAATAAATTATGATATAAGGTTTCAAATGGCCATTATATTCAGCCTATAAATTAAAATAAAAGGATAATATAAAAACCGTCTAAAATGTAGTTTATTATTATAAAAATTCATTACCATGTGTCCTACGTCACTTTTTAAATCCCCCTCCCTACTAACTAAATAAATTAAATTTATTAATTAAATTTTTCAAGAAATCATTCATATTTGAATATCTATTATAATTCATTTAATAATATATTTTATTGATTTATTATAGTAGTTTTTTTTATATTTTCTTTTGAAATTTGTCTGTTTCTTTGCTCCAAAAATAATTTGATATAATGGAAACCATCAGTGATCAATAATCAATTCTCTTATAAGACCTATAAGTTTCATGTTATACTTTTTATGTCATTTGAAAAGTGATAAGGTTTAATAGTTTTATTTATTCTTTAAGAAAATTTAAAATAGACAAGAATTTCATTGTAATATAGTTTTACATGGTTCAAATGATTTTGAATATATAATTTTAAATATCATAATTATCATATCTATTTTTATTATTTCAACATAAAAATCAATAAATTCAATAAATATAATTTTTATATTTATATATCGAATCAATTTTTTGGAATATCCTTGAAATACCTAACTGAAAATTAAACATAATCATTATATTAAGTATTAATAAACTACCACATGTTCATTAATTTTTTAATTGATTTTAAAAAAGTGGAAAATGATAATTATTTTAATTTCATAAAAATATTATTATATAACTATAATACTATTTTAATTTTATTAGAATGATTATATATGTTATGGAAGGTGTACGTGGTGAAAATAACAGAAAATGTATGGGTTTTGAAACCCTTGCATTTCTCTTTGAAAAAACACATTTGGATTGAATCTAATGGCATCAAACAAGATACTTCTAGTTTGAACACTAATAAAAGTGTTTAATAATGATTTTCGGTAGGGATATGAAAATGAAATATGTTTTTAACGTGATCATAAAGGGGTGGTAGATGGATGTTTATATCACCATGGGGAAGGGTTATCTTTGAATATAATATAGTTTAATTTATTATGTTGGATCCAATATATTATTTACAATGAATTACAATGATTTATAATAATTTTTAATTATAACATATTTATTTCATTGAAGGAAACCCAAACTGAATTTATATTGTAAAAAACATTCAACATAATGAAAAATTAAAACATCAATATTTATATGAAAATTTATTTATTGGATTATAAATTAATTTAATTATATTTAAATACAATATTACTCAAATTAAATACATTTTAAGTTATGTAAATGTTTTATAGAGTATTGCATCATTTATTCATCTTAATTATGACATATATTTATGATATATGTAAAAATAATATTTTGTTACTGACATAAATATTAATATGTTTATAAAAATTACAATAAATCAACCTATGATAAATTAACTGATTTGGATAAAAAAAATTAAATATATTTCATAAAATTAATTTTATAATTAATATAAATTTATTTCTAAAATTAAAAAATTATGGAAAATGGTTCGGCGGAATGAACTTGATATACTATGGTTAAAATGGTATATCAAAGAATATATTAATTTTTTATTTCCTATCTTAATAAAATTTGATTTCTATATTGTTTTATTTACATAGTATATATATATGATGTCAAACAGAAATATTTAGATTAAAAATTTTCAGTTATTGTTTTATGGGAATATTTATAACATAGTAAATCATGCTCATTGAATATAATAAAAATAATTTAAACAATGAAGTAAATATTTTAAAATATTATAAATAAATAATTAAATAATATTTTTTTGTAATAATAGAATTTCACATTTCATATAAAATGATGCACATAAAATTTCATATTATATAAAAAATTACAACATTACATATATGGTTATATATTATAATAATATCATTATAAAAGCATGTATAATAAAATTTTAACAATTAGATTAAAAATAATTTATCACAGTTAAAATTATGATATAAAATTAAATCTATAAAAATGTATAATACTATTATAAAATTAAAATATATGTATAAAAGGATAATTAATTAATCAAAAATTAATTTATAATTTCAATTTTAAAAAATATATATTATTCATAAAATTCTATTATGATAAAAAAATTAAATTTTCTTTATTATTTAATAAAATTTATTAATTGAAACAAATGGATATAATATTAATTTCAATGAAGTACAAAAATAAGAAAAATTAAATTAATAACATCATGTTTTCAAGATGGGATATAAATAAATAAATATTAATTCAAAAAAAATCAATACTTCTATGAAAATATTTATGAATATTAATAATAGGATTTTACAAATAAAAATAATTGAAATAGTTGTCTTTTGTATTAACGTGTTTATGGATGAACATTTATGAAAATGTTCAATTAAAATCATGTAATTTCGATGAAATAAAATATCAATGATGGAGTTAACTTATTGATTATCCTAGAAAACACATTTCATACATTTTTTCAACAAGATATTTGATAGGAAAATAGAATAAAAATATTGTGTAGAGGAAAATGATTTGGAAACATATCATAAGAAAAAAAAATTGAAATCCCATTTTACCCAAATTAATTTGTGAATTATTGATAATGATTACAACATGTGAAAATAAAATCATTATAATTATTAAAATATGGTTTTAAAACTATGGGGAGTTATTTTATTGGTGATGTTGTGTTCTGTTTTTTAAATCCATAAATCATAAATGTATTTTCATTATATAAAACTATATTAATATATTATGGGAATAACATCATGGGGGGGACAACCTAAATATATGAATGAGAATATAAATTGAATATAAATGAATGATATGAAATTGAAATTGTTTTCAACTAGTTGAGGAGAATTTTGGATGATGCAATCAATTAGGATATTCCACTAATTGTTATTTAACAATCCATCTTAAGTAGGTAATGAATATATTCAACATTAAAAACAAAATGAAGAGATTTCATCATTAAAAATCGAATTTTATGTTTTTTAACATTCATAAAGTCATTAGAATCATCGGTTACATGATTCAAATACATGTTACATTTTGAGAAGTATTATAAAAGAGTTATGACTTTCAAAACCTCATTGAATTTCAAATGTATTTGAATAAGTCAAATTTATGAGTATTAAAAAAATTAAAAATATGGTTTCCATTATGATTGGATGAGACTGAGTTTATTAAGTATATATCTATTATTAGACAATGATATTGAGATTAATTTTCTGAAAAACCTGATGTTGGATTAAAATATTGAGCAGGGGAACTATCTTCTTTGGGGTATAGAGAATGGGTGGAATAATTTTTAAATTATAGATGAGAATAACTCATGATTCTTAATAATGAATGAAGGGAATGATCTATGATGTTAAATAATTTATTAGATAAGAAAAATATGTGATAAATAATTTCTATCCCTATATTTTAATAAATATATTTAAGAACAATTTTGATAGGAATGTTATTATAAATTATATCATAAATGGGTGATGGGGGAGACATGTGATAAAATAGTGGATGATAATACATGGAGTACACCTACATTTATACACTTGTATATATTTTATTCTATGAAAATAAAATAAATCAATGAAAATAATAACTTCAACACTTTTGTATATTATTTTGAATTTATGAATAATGATTCATTTGTATAGAGTAAATAATATTATATTTACTAGGTTTAAAGACCGTTGACGATATTTTATAATAAAATGTGATATTTTTTAAATAATTTCATATTTGATCTTGTATTTGAATAGATCAAATTGGATTTTTTAACACATCTCGATTTTTCTAGAAAAAGGAATCAATATTTCACTCCATTCTCATCTAAATTAAATAGAGAAATAGAGATAAAAACCAAATGTTTTTTTTTTGATATGGGATGAGTATTATTTTTTGAGAATGGAGTTTCAATGTAATTAAAAATGAAAACCACATTAATGGAAAACAAAATCCAAAATAGATTTTGGATTCTATCGAAATCAATAAATACGTATTATTAGTAGTATTTCTAAAAAGAATATAATATTTCAGTAGTTTATTGTTTTTTATCCCTTTTATAATAAAAATCTAAGGAAGTTATTTAGAATATATTAAAGAAAATTTCGATGTGGTAATTTTGTTTTATTTTAAACACATTTTAATTTAGTTATAAAAATAATAAAATGAAATTTAATAGTATAATGGTTAAATATAATTTTATTTTATTAACGAAAAATTACATTCAATGTGCATCATAATTTTCTTGAAATATTGGAAATACAGATAAAAAATAAACCAACCAACAAGGAACATTCCACACCAATGGATTAATTAGAAATTAATCACATATTCATTATGATGTTTATACTGATCAGAAAAGAACAGAGATAAGTAGAACATATTAATGAAGATTAGAATTAATGTTTATATAAAAAAATACTTTGATAATAATAGTGATATATTCTAAATTTCACGTAATTTGAGTAATTCCAATCATATGATATTTCTTTTTTATGTTTAACATAAAAGTGTAAAATATGTTTTAGGACATGATTAATATAATGTTTTAATTAAAGATAAACTGAATAAAATATAAAATAAAATTAACTAGATATTAATGTTATATCATTGGGAATAGAATATGAAAGAGATATAATTAATTTTATATAATAAAATCAATGAGAGAGAAAAAGTATAATGAAAGAAGGGATTTTTATTTTGAAAAATTTAATCTAAAACTAAATGTAATGATTTTTATGAGACATTTTATGTTTCTAAATGGATCAAAATAATTTTCCTATTTTTTGAAAATAGTGTTAAAATTTAAAATCAAAAAAATTATTATAAATATTTCATTTTTGAATCAATATATTAATGAGATGGTCAATACTAAACTACTGGAATAATTTATTTATGGGTGTGATAAAAGAGAAGTGTGACAGATTAAATTATTACTTTAACTTGTTAAATATGTTACTATTGCATTGTATATAAATATTTATAACATTATTAGGAGGATGAGAACCAAAGTTGGTAAAAATTATGATAATATTTATGATTATGTAAATAACAACTACTCAAACATTATGAAATTTCTGATTATGAAATAAATTCATATCATATCATTTAAAGATAAGAGGTAATTAAATAATTAATTTTAATCATGTTATTATATTACAACTAATTTTATTTTTTAAATTATTTTAAAAATTACTAATCAAATTAAATATTCATTTTATGATTTATATTCGAATTTCCTATAAATTAAATTCATGACTATTTTTTATTCAGGTAGTAAAAAAGCTTCTTATCATTAAAAATATTTTCTACATCATGTATTTTAGTTTTTATCAACATGTTTTTATAATTTATATATGATGAAATATTAGTTGTTTAAAAATTATGAAAAGTTATTTTGGTGTTATTTCTAATTGTTTCAATTTCAATTGACCTTTAAATTGTACAATATTATTAAAATGTACTTAATCTTATATATTATTTTAAAATAAATATATTTTATAATAAATTGTTATTCATTATTTTTTATTATGGTTTTATGTAATTATATACTAAGATACATAAATATCTACAAATAGTCATTCTATATGCTTGAATAAACCACAAGAAATTCTAGGACATTATAGAAAATAAAATAATAACCAAGAAAGGTTAAAAAATTGTATTGATCAATTATCATTGGTAAAAGTGACAAATATTTTTATCATAGACAATGTCAATTCATTGAAGAACTGATAAAAACCATTTTCTATCATTATTGAAAAAAATATTGTATTAATTAATTAAATATAATAATTTACTTCAATATATATTCCAAATATTGAAACCCTTTAATGTTCATTCACATTTACCATATTATAGGAACACTCTATCAAATGGACACCTTAACTCTCATAAAATGTAACCTCATTTCTAGGAGTATCGAAGAACCACTAATTATGAAAAATAAAATTATATACATATATTTATGTTTTAAATTTTAAATATTTTCAATTGGATGGCCTACATTCTATGTGAAAATCCTTGATAAAGGTAAATTAGATTTTATAGAATTTTACAAAAATTAATATCTCCTAATCAAATATCAACCCATTATAACATATACCAATTCGGTATGTAAAATTATAAATTTTTTCTCACTAAAAGTAACATATTATATTTAAAATAAATCACAAGAGATAAAAACTTTAATTGTGTTAAACTTATAATATAGTGTAGTTAATCCCCTTAACATTGGATATTCATATAGATTATTTATTCGCTACATAAAAACTATGATATGATGAAATTCACCACCACATATATTATGATATATAATCATTTTTTAACATTTCGTTTTTTTATCATAAATAATATGGTATATAATTCTTCTACTACTCCTTAAATTTATTATCTTATTGTTTGTAACTTTCAATTCGACTCATAGTGATTATTTTATAATTAATTGAATGTTCAAAGTGTTCAAATTTTGTACTCATGCATATGTAAAGACATTGTGGGTATCATTATATTGTAGTTAGTGTTTTTTATGTGGTATATAACTACAACATAGTCTATTTTAGTAATTTTATGTTATATAATTCAACTTATTCTCCTATGATGAATATTTTGACTACTCAATCTATTATCACATTTTATACAAATATTTAAATAGATAAATTATTGTTAAAGGAGTTCAAAAATCATAAATTATTGAGGGAATTGTTATATAGAGTTTCGACGGTGGAGATATAATGGTATAGTCCATTTCATAATGTATGATCTTTCATAGCATCATGAGTACCGTTCATTTAATGAAGGATTAATATAAATTAGTGTTCCATGACCAAATTCATCAACACTAGTAATCATTGATGAAACAAAAATTAACTCAGATAATTTTATCATCATGCACATTCATGGAGAAGGTGTATGAAATACATTGTTATGAAAGGTTCCTATGAACGTTTTATGATATTCAAATAGATAATGAATAATATTATAGGTATAAATATATTAGTATCTATTAATTGAAATAGAAAAAATTCAATATTGTGGATGTTTTTAAATGGATAATGGGGTATGTATTTTACTGTTTTTTCACTCTAAATTATTAATTTTTAATCATATTAATGTATATTATTAGTTTTATGTCATATTTCATGGTTTAATGGGAACTGAGACACCCCACAAAAACCATTTAGTGATATCATGTCTATAATTACTAAAACATTGATAACATAACAATCAAATAAATGAAATATTTTTTGTGTTTTTTGTATACCATGAATCATGGTTATAAAACATAATCAATGTTACAAAAAATATATATTAAATTACATGGATTATAAAATCATATAATATTTAATTTAAACAAATATTTATTGTATAAATAATAAATAAAACTTGCATTTTATTATTACTATAAAGAATATAATATTTTTCAATCACTACAATATCATTGTTTGTTGGAAAAAAATCATTGTTTCACACTTCATTATATAACACAAATACATATGAGTAATTCAATAACATTCCATTTTTCATTAATGTACATAATATAAAAAACTACCATTATCCTTTGTGGAAATTGTATTTTCATTATCAAATCCCAATTATCATTCGAAGGATAATGGTTTTTTTTATAGTCTGTACATTAATGAAAAATGGAATGTTCTTGAATTACACATATGTATTTGTGTTATTTAATGAAGTGTGTGTTAACATCAATTTATTTTTGACTGTAAGTTTGATATAAAAATATGTTTAAAATTTTGATGTTTTAATTATGATGTTAGGATGGAATTATGTTATTATTATAGTTTATTTGTGGGTTTTTTAAAGAATTGATTGGTATTAATTAATTATATATATATATATATCAATAGAATGGTGTACTTTTTTTAAATACAATGAATAAATTTTCCAAAATTAATTTGGATAAAATTTCATGGACATGTAAAGGATTAAATTTATTTTATTTCCATGAAGGGTTGGAAGTCTGGATGTATTTATTTTTTTAATTGTTTATAAAATTTGTTTAACTCTATTTAATTAATGTGTTTATGTGATTTTCATTAAATATCAGGATTATTTTAGATTAATTACATGACATTATTTTTTATATTTAAAATTTTTATATAAGGTATTATTAAAAAACCCTTCAAGACATAATTAATTATTTCCCCATGGTTTATGAGAAAATATTTACAGAATTAATAATTTATAATCGATATTGGAATTTTTTATTTGATATAATGATGAGATTTTGTGATATTTGGTTAATTAATGGAATTATGGTGGTGATGCACTAGTGATTTACTATTTCAAAGTTAATGTTTGAATGATTTTCATTGAATATATGTATTAATACTATATAGTGATTTAAACTTTTAAATTAGTAATTAATGAAACTGGAAAATAATCATGGAAATTATTAAGAGGCTGAAGAAGAACACTTAATAAAAATTTTAGAGTATTAAATGTAGAAACTTTCTCAATAAATGATTTTTTACATGATGGATATATGAGAATTTAGAAGAAATTTTCTATAATTTTAATCTATGAAAATTTCTTTTCATTATTTTAAAGACCTATAGTGTTCTTGTTGTGGTAGAACGTGGAATACTAGAGTAGGTGAGGATAATCAATAGTAACAATATTTGATTGAATAATTAAGGTGTGAGGAATAATTCATTGGATATATTTTATTTAAATTATTTAAAGTATCCTGTAGATTTCATGTATATAAGAACCAATTTGTTATCTTTTATTAAAGATTGAGTTAGAAGATATTTTCTACAAAATTTGTCATCATTTTTTCAAAATTGGCATGTGTGTGTGCCACACACTAGAAACTTCACCCATTAACAATCCTTTTGAAATTCCTAACTAGAGAGTTACATGGGATCATTCCAAAATGTCATAGTGGATGTGAAACATTTAGTGTACTATACATACCTGAATAAATAGTTCTTTGAGTATTTCATTTATTTTAGGGGACATGAAATATTCTTATAATTAGTGAATTTTTATTCCATACTCATTAAGTAAGAATTAAGTAGTATTCCTATGATATTAATTGGGATATTAGCCTAAATATATCATTTATTTAAAAAAATTTACCAAATAACATGAACGTTTATCTCAATATATGGATTCGATATATTGAATAAATAATATAAATAATATATTAATTATTAACTAATTATTATTATTAAATTATTTGGTGATCTATTTTCTTTGTAATAAACAATTTTTTCTTTTATAAAAAAATTTATGATAATCTACATTGTGAGATATCCATTAGTGGGATAATTATTATAAATTTAATTAAATGAAATTTATTTTCTACCACTTGTTGTGAGTACATTTATTTATGATGGTTTTTGTAACAATTCATTTAAATACTTAATTGATTATATCATTTTAATGTAAACGACTTATTAAGAGATAATAATGTATATCCATGTTTGTGAGGGAAAATACATTCAAAGTCTTGATAAAGAATAGGGTTTTAGAGTCAAATATGACAATAGGTGATAAATTAATTTACCCTAATAAAATTGTTAGTGATTATTCTGTATAAATTATTTATTCAATTTTCGACGATTAAGTGAATAGTTTTTCTAGGTATGTATATTTTTAATTATTTTTGAAATAAAATGAGTTTTTATACCGATTTGAGAAATGGATAATTTTTAATTTATTAGAGAAACATGATGTGTTTTACTAAAATCATTTTTTTGGAATGAAAACACAAAATATAATGGATTTAGAATATATATTTGATTTTTTTGGGTTTTCCAATAATTTTTTTTGAAAATTAATTTGATATCATTGATTTTGATGTTTTTTAATTGATTCTAGATAATAAATATATTATATAAAACAATTTGAATTTATCAAAATTTGATAGAAATAATTATTACCCTATTTGGTCATGATTGGATAAATAATTATATATTTTGGAAATCGTATAGAGTTTATAATAACCCTTTATATATACTCATTGTTTAGCATGTTGGCATGATTGATCATTTTTCATGTATAAGAATAATCCAGAATTTTTTTAGTAGAGATCTAATGATCCCTTATAGAAATATAGAGAAATTATTTGGTAGTTAATGTATGAATAACATGTATTGTTGTTGAGTCATCATGTGAGATTATAAACTGATATACGAATTGTATAACATAATTTAATTCAAGTAATGATTTTAGAAATTATTAATAATAGAGTTTAACACTACAAATGAATTTTTAATCATTTTTATTTCTATTTTAGGGGTAAAATAGTACATTATAGTTTCACATATAACATGGAAATTGTTTCAATAATCATTTAAATAGGGTGATGTGCTTGAATAAACATGAAAACTTGGTTTCAATATTAGAATTCATTTCCCTATGTCCAGTTTATACAAAATGTAACTAGATAATAAATTTTGTCATTTCCTGGTTATATTAGAGAGTTTTTTTAATATTATTGTTGGAGTACTATATGTACCCATAAAAATTTATATAAAACATTTTTATGGATATCATCATGTTACTATGACATTTAATATAAGTAATATCATAATATAGACCTTTTAGTATATGATTATTTATACCAATAAAATACATGATTGACCATATGGGGGAAGATATAATTCTTCATGATATGAATGTATATTAATTTCATAAAAGTATCATTGTTTTTTGTGAAACGGAAATTCATCACATGAAATTAATTCATAAAAACTATGATTTTTCATTTATTTTAAATGAATTTGAATACTATATAGTAAATAACATACATGAATATTCATGATCAAATACTAGAATATATGATTATGTATAACATATGAATAATATTCCACTTATATGTAGTAATGAATTTAAATTTTCAAAAAAAAATTATTAGATACATTTTATTTTTATCAAATAATTTTTTTTCTATAAAATTATTAATTTATATTTTTTTCTTATATAAAATGAAAAAGTGTTATACATATATATCTCACATATCCTTAATAGGTGAGAATAATTTTCCCTTCTTTATAATCCAGACATATGAATGGTAGTTATGATACATTAAGGGAAATGTATTTATTACCATATTTTTAATAGTTTGGAAATAGCGTTTTCCAAGGATGGCAGATGCCTATATATGTTTTCAATGGTTATTCAATACACATTAGATATAGTGATTAATGAGGATTAGAAGGCCTATTAGTTCAAAATGTAGTTACAACATGAGATAAATTTTATGATAACCATACAAGGATCTACTAGTAATTTGAAGGTGGTTAGTATGAATGTGTCTGTAGATGTTGATATTGGAATCACCTGAATTTAATTAACCATTCTTTTCTAAGAAGGTGATATATAAAATCGTCTTAGTGATTATAAGAGAAAGAATAAGTAATTTCATTGAAATTTGTGTGATATACATCACAATCATTTCTAACAGAATAGCTTAATGGCATGTATCATGTGAATCCCAGTGGGACAAGTAAAACAAAATTATTAAAATAAGTCATTTTGGATATTTTTATGAAAAATATATCGCTACTAAAAGAATTATATTACCATTTATCATGAGTGAGTAAGAGTGGATCAAAAAGTTGGAAATAATTAATGAAGATAAAAGTTGATGGAAAATTGAATAATGATTTGAGAAATAACGTTAAATAAAAAAATCATTAATATATTTTAGTGACCAAATTATTTTAGGGTGGGTCATTATCCTTGAGTATTAATTGGATTAGGAAAAGAATAATGTGTTACCATATTAGGTGAAAATAACTATTAAAATTTCTTATCTTATTTCTAAAAAATTATTCGATGCATTGGGTTTAAACGATTATATTTCATTGAATGATAGATGAAATATTTAGATTAGTAGAGATAATTTTATTTACTGGGAACATATACACTCTATAAGGTAAAAGGAATATTTATGGTTATTTTTTCCACAATATCCTATAACAATTTCTGAAATGATAAAATAAATGGTCTTCCTTGTCCATTATATTAATTTTATGATTTCAATACAATTATATACATTTTATGTTAAATTTAATATACAAATTGATAGTTTGGTTGGTATAGTAATATCTATAGCACATGGTGGAAATAAAACTAATTATTAAAGATAAATAGGATACCATTGTCAATATATCTATTCCAAGGATAATTAATTATCATACATTAACTTTTTAGTATATTTGAAATGTACAAGAAAAAAATATGAAGTATAATATAAAATATTATTATTTTTTTTGTTTTATTGGTATAGATATGATTATCTTTGGTGGGACTTCACATGACTAGCACTATGAAAAAACATGGAGTTTTCTATTCATCTGGTGCGTAGATAAATTCCTTTATCAACATCATCATATTACATGGGTCAATCAGAATTATTATAATGTAATGTAAAATTATATGATTTTAAAATAATATATATTTTTTTCAAATTACTTCACTCGTGATAGACTTGATTCATAAGGAACAGACAATAGATTTTGTAATTAATGGATAGACGTAATTTGTTGAATAAAATAAGAGACTTATTGCATGCATGTTTCAATTAATCATGAGAATTTTTTTTCTTATATTGTATATTATTATAAATTCATATTTTGTTTCAAATTCATGGTATAATTATATCAAAAGTGTTTGAAATATATTTTCTCATAAATTAAAATAAATATGAGAAAATGAAAATAAATATAGTATCTTCTGGGATTTGATTTTGATATTTTGTGTAATATAGAGAAAACAATTAGAATAGAGGACAAATTGAGTAGGAAGAACCTTACCCCAATGTTAATGAAATTGGTGAAATATATACATATTATGGGGTTATTTTTAGGCCTTCACATGGATGCCGATGAAAAAGTGGGTGATATAATTCATTCAAGACAAAATATAACTTTAAATATATATAAAAAATTATAACAGAAATAATTATTAGGTAAATGATAATATATAATTAGGTAATTAATATATGATTAGTATATCAATAATTTATAGAAATAGACACTAGATATAGTTATTTACATAAAAATACATATTTTGGTTCATATGAAATTAATGAAATATATTTTGAATACTCATAACAATTTTAAGTGATTAGTGTACCGTGGAAATTAATGTTTATAGTATGATTTCAAAAACCATTTTTTATAGTAATGAGTGATTTATAATATGAAATTAATTTTTTATCAATGATTCATTTTTTCATACATATAAATGGGGAATCAATAATTCGAAGGGGTTTGACAATATTCTCTCTTTCTATCATGGAATTGGGAATATATTTTCATGGATTCTAAGATTAGATTATGTGTATAAAGGTAGGATCATGATAGTGTTTGAGTAGTGTTGGAGTGAAATTTGAAATTAGAGATTTAAATTTTTATTATAGATACATTTTCCATTTATTATCATAGATAAATTTATATTGAATATTTTTATAAATTTCACAGGGCTCCAATGATAATTATTTCATGATGAGAACCATGATTTATATCAGGATTATATAATGGGATCTATAATTCTATGGGGACATAGTTAATAAAGGCAATAGTTTTATATGATCTTAAAAATAGTCATACATAGTGAGTTATTTATTTTTAAGATAATGTTGTTCAATAATGTGTATTGGACCTTGAAATATGTTTGTATGATCATCTATAATGGGTAGTGTTTTTTTAAATAAATAGATATCATTAAAAATTCATATGCAATATATTAATGTGTTACATGGTCAACTGTGGCACTCACCATTTTTTATGGAGGAGAATAAATTTATTGCTATGAATTGACTATGTTTGGTGAAATATTTGAAAAACATATCTATATTAATTCAAAAGTGTATGGTTTTAGACTAGATATAGATGAATTATTTTATCCACTATGTCTAATTTCCCTTTAAGGTTATTGTTGGGGATAATTTATTTAATGGGATAATAATGGTTGAACTAAAATAAGTAATGTTAATCTTGTGGTAAAAAATACGTTTTTATGTTATAAGGAATATAATTAATAAGGAATATTTTTTATAATTTCAAAAAAAAATTCATGAATTCATAATAGTTTCCAATGATATTAATTTAAAAAATTAATTATAAAGAGTTTTATTTCTCAATATGGGGATAATTTTAATTAAAACATGGTGTAACATACATTTAATATCCTATTTAAATTATTTATTTTGGAAAAGAGATACTTTGAGGGTGTCGAATTACATAGGTGAGTGTCTAATGAAATCATTTACCAAATGTAAGGGGATACATGGGGTGATTAAAACTTTATTGTTGCAAGAGTAGATTGAGTATATAAATAATTAACATTCTAAATGATTATTTTTTTATGAAATGTAATATGGGTGGAATAATTATATCAATAGTATTTTATGTGATTCATGTGATGTGTATATGTGATTTTTTTGAATGTTTTTTAAACAAGATAAATGATTATAATTTAGTAGCTTTTATTTTGAATTGTTGTTAGAATCATGTGATTTATTTATCATTTCGTCTAGTGATTCAATTGGATGTAATTAATTTGTGGGATTTATAAATTTATATGCCATCTCCATTTATATTTAGAATTATGTAATTAATTTAGGGGAATTAATTTGGTTAAATAATCATTAAGATGTCACATATTGGATTTATGGTATTTGAAGGATATTTTGGAATTCATGAAGGGTTTATAATATATTTGGACTTAATGAATTAATTAATTCATATTTATATTTCAAGATATATTATTTTTCATTCCATGTTAGAACTATTGGAGATTAATTTTATGACATGAGTTGTGGGATTCGTGATATTAAATTAGTGGAATTGGAGCATTTGGAAAAATGGAAGGATTTTATGTTTATCATTCCAGTGATTTTCAAATAGACTATTGTCTAATTATTATATTTTTTTTCTGGGGCATATATGGAGAATAATAATTAATTAATTAATGGGGACTGATAATATAAATTTAAATTTAATATAAAAATGTAATTTTACTGTGATGGCTAATTAGTGGAATTTTATTCATTGTCTAATATGACATCATTATAACTAAATGAGAGTTTGAATGATATTCTTGATAAATGGGTTTATAGAAAATAGTGAATGAGAGTTTTAATTAGGAAACTAATTAAAGTATTTATGTTATCTAATAAATTATTTAGATGTGAATACTGGGAATTAGACCAAATTTTCATTGGATTTAATAGGGGAGAATAACTCATTAAATAATGTTTTCTCTTAAATACTTATTTTGATTAAGATAAGGGGGGTCTATAAATTAGTGGGATATAATTATTATTTTTTACAAATGAGATAACTCTTTTAATATTTTATTTATTATTGAACATTGATAGTACAAGTATATGAATGTGATGAGAAGTCAGATGATTTGTTAGAATAATTAATCTATATAGATTAAGTCATTATATTTATTTTTATCAATTATTTAATCTAATGAAAGGTATGCATATAATGTAACAATCATATTTTCATCTTCTCAGAAGAAGGTGAAAATTTAATTATTATGAAATTTGAAGCTTTTATTGTTCTACATAATCAAACATTTTACCTCAAACACTCTAACTTAAAAAACTCATAACCCAATAGTTCCATAGGGTTATGGTGAAATTGAATTATTTTCATTCAAGAAACATAGCTTCAACCACTATTGAATAGTGTGTAATAAGGGGTTATACCATCATGTAATGGGATCTTTCAATATATATGAAATTTATAGTTTTGATCCCTTTTGAATGAATTATATCCTATGATTCATTCCCATAATGGGATTTGGGATGATTTCCTATAGAGGTAATCAAATCTAAAAGTGGTGGGGGAATTTGAAATACCATTTAGATATGTATCCTTAATAATTTATATAAAATGTTTAATTCATTATTGGTTATTAAATTGTTTATAAACATAAAATAATTTGGATATCAAGGATTATTTTTATAAACTACGATTTTTATAATTTATATTTTGAAAAAAAATACATTGTGAATAATATATGGAATGGTTTATTTGTGTTAAATTATTTAAATATTTTTTATCTGACAATCAAACATGGTGTGATTATATATCTAAAATTGGTTTTTGTGTCACCTAATTTAAAACCAATGCAATTATACCATGGTATGCTATGGGAACTCCTAAGTATATATAAATGAAATTGATGGTTGGAAGGTGATAAGTCATTCGTTTATTTGTTAATGTAGTGGGTAATGGAATTATTCAAATATAAATTACGGATAAATATTATTTCATCAAAATTAATTGTTTTCTTTTATGCCTTAGAATGAGTTATTTTTTACGAGACACATATTTTCTAGTGATTTTTGGAAAATAAGGTTTATTTATTAATTTGTCAAAACCTGGAATTTTTCTATTAATTTTATAAAATTTTAATTTTTTAAAAGGATTATTTTATGAAATAAAACATTACATAAGATGTATAAGAAATATTGGTTTTATTTTTTAATGTTTCCCATGTAAATGTTGTTTTTGCGAAAATTGTTTCCATATCAATGATTTTGATGACATTATTCTTTATTTTTTTGGTAAAATGAATGGTATATATAAGAATATTTTTATATATCATGTATTTTTTATCTTGAATTTTACTTGTTTTATCATAATTGTAATTTTTTCATGTTTTTTCAAATCCTACTATTTTTATATTGAACAATAATATGTTAATTTTTGTGGGAATGTATACATTATTGGTCAGGTATGTGGTAAATAAAGGGTCTCAAAAATTGTTATTGGAGAGTTGTGGGTCAATTATAGCGATATTAATAAGGTTTCAGTGGTTAAGTAATGAACCAATTTTTTGGTTTTATTTGTCATGTGTTAATGTACCATACTATTTTTAATTTTTATATTATTTTCTTCATTCAGTTATTTGTATATGTTTTGTAATATTTATTTTAAATTTCACATGTATCTCTTCAATATTTTATTTATATCTTGAGGTAAAATCATTTACTTATAGTATTTTTGTAACTCATAACACTAGTTATTGATTAATTGAATGTACTAGAGTCTGTTTAGTAACTATGGTTGGGTCTCCAGATTTTGTACCCCTAGTAAGATCATTAAAGCATGGATGATTTGTCTTGGTTCTATGTGGGACCTTCAAAACATTATCTATTTAATATGGAATTGTAATCCTATAATATTATGGTACGATGGGTTTTTTCAATAACAAAAATTATCTCCAAAATTAAAATCATTTAAATTGTCCAAAATGACATACATTGAATCAATGTAACATTATATGAAATAAAAATTGGTATTTATATGAAAAATGATTATATGAATGATGAACATATCACGTTAAATTTATATTTTTTTATTTATACATCATATTTTCATGTATATAATTTTTTTATTATTAGTTTATATATTAATTTTTAGATTATTTAAACTACATCTTATGAATTCTATGCCCTAATAGAATCAATTAAATTATATGTATGACATTAGAAGATTTACTTTTTATTAAACTTTGACTATGAGTTTATATTTATTTATTTGATTCAATAATAAGGGAATGTTATGATTAATTAAAAATATATATTAAATTTTTAATAGAATTGAGGCCTCTCATTTTTAACAATACTTAGATAATGATAATTTTATACAACCATTTCAAAGAGAATGGGTTATATTACACGGTCTATAAAAATTATCGTGGAATACCTATCATACCTTGCTTGATCTACTGTGATATAAATTCCATAGGATGAAATAGTTTTCTATGATATATAAATATATAAATATATATATATATATATATATATATATATATTGTGTTATACTTATTACATTATAACAATTGACACATCATTTTTCTTTATCAGAAAACATCTGTAAAATCATCATTTATTATAAAGTTATTTTAAACAATATATCCCCATTATTAAATAATAAATCATTCAAATTTATTACATAATAATTTTATACTCATCCCATAGTAGTTCAACATTGTAAACATAACCCTCATTCTAAAAGAAAACTGTATCTCACATAGTTTCTATAAAAATATCCCTCTAAATGATAACATGTAACTATACCACTTTTCCACAAAAACCATTTAGATCATATTTATATATGATAATATATAATTAATAACTCATTCACCTAATCCATAATTTAAACCATTATTTCCATAGAAAATTTTTTATTACCACTTATGGAGAAAAAAATATGGAATTGAAAAACATCTCAAAGGAATGAGGATTACTTTTCCAAAATAATTCATATTGAATTTATATAAATGAAATTTATTATTCATTCAATGTTTCTTGAAACATTATTTTGAATTTTTACTCAATATGATATCTGTAATTTGACAATTGAGAGACACATATTCTAATTTCAATATTATTTGTAATTTTTTTCCTTTGTAAAGTGACATTTGATCGTGATATTCCTCATCATTTAATTATGCACTATAAAATCACTAATTATGATAGATGACTACATTATCAGACTATAAATTAGTTGGATAATTCACTTTTACTCTAATATCGTCAAATATTTTCTCCATCAATTAGATCTTCTTATAATCATGATCACCTAAAATGTATTCATCGTCCATAGTACACAATTGAATGAAATTTATATTATTAATCTATTAATAAATATGAAAATAAATATTATTTAATACACCACCTGATGTGTTCTTTGATCAATATTCTATATTGATCCAATTTACAAAAAATATATAAATATATTCAGTTGTGATAAAGATTTATAAATTTTTTTGATATTCACTATTAATATAACATATCAAATTATTATATTGAAAACCAGTATATATGTGTTTAGGGAAACATTTTTACCTACCCACTATACTATTATAAAATAAGAAATAATTTATTGGAGTTATTATATATAATAGGATTCTAATGACATTCTAATACATTTCAATTTTGATATCATTTTCATTATCATGTATTGAAAAAATCATTTTGGTTGAAACAACTATTTTCAAATCCCTTAAATTCTATATGTCAAATCATTCACCATGTATTTATTATATATATATATATATATATGTTTCATTCCATCATTGAATTTACCTAAATATAACTAAAATTTCAACTTAATGATAATTATCATTTAAACTTATTTCACCTATAATTATGAAACACGTTGCATTAAGTATATTTTGATCATCAATATATTATATCACATATATAAATAATAAATATAATTATTTGGTTATAAACTTCGTTAAAATAGATATTATGATCATATCATTAACATTGGAATCCAATATTTGTCATGTATTAATCATTTCTCAAATAAAAATCTCATTTTCCATATATATTCTATTAAAATTTAATATTTAAATGAAAATAATTTTTTTCATATTCATTATGGAGAAATACATTAGGTTTACTAATATAAATTTATTATTTACAGACATCATTAAAAAAATAAGATATCTATTTAGAGAACAGTATTCTACATTTAATTTATTATATCCTTGGATAACCTGATTTTATCTAATATATATCTATGGAAAAATGCATCATACAAATAAAATATTTAAATTTGGTAGTATTCATTACACACAGTTCATTATTTTTCCTCATCACTTTTCCTTATTCATTTTTCATTTTCTATAAAGAGCACAACCCTACAACCTGATTTTTATCAATCAACTTCAAAAATTCCAGGAAGGATTATTTATCATATTATATAAATTATATTTATTCAAAAATATGATACAATTATAATATTTAGTGGCCTTATCACGAAAAATTATATTACTCCTCTGATAGGATTAGTGTTCAATATAGAGTCATTATTATACTTAATTATATTTGAGTTGTTCTTTCACATATTTTGTTTTAGTCATCAATTTCATCCATAATTCTAGACAATCATAGAATTCAAGAAATTATTTTTCAATCCCTCATCCTCGATAACATCTTCTTAATCCACATTATATTTTTCACAATACTTAGCTTCTAAATTTATCAATCTATTCATCTATAATATAATTAATTTTATTTTGATAATTTTTTCACATTCATCTCTATAGTCACATCATGGGATTCGATATTTATTCCATGAAATATATCTTTTTAAAATTTCCAGGGTTCTATTTATTACCAATGTGAATTAAAATGTATGGTGAAATAGTGTCATGGGTTGGAGGATTTTCTCAATTAACATAGATGAGGAATTCATTTCATATGCAACGGTGAATCTATCTAATGTTGTTAGTGATGGCACAACCCACAACTCTAACATGATATAGAGTTTGATTTTAACTCAGGTGTTCCACCCAATATTCTAGAGTATAAAAACTAGTGATGATTACCTAATCTATATAATAGTGATACTATACCCTCCCATAAGGTTTATACTACAATGAAAATAATTATAAAAACCACAAAAATATCCATAGTATGAAAATCAATTATATAAAAATGGTGATATAAAAAATTAATCATGATGTATCAAATAGATTCGTGGTTAAACAAAAATAAATCAGTTTATTTCCCATTACGATGATAACTTATTAAAAATATTACACTAAATTCTCTACTACCATCACAATGAATCATAAATCCAATCTACACATAACCATCAAGCTTCCCCATCATAGGCTACTACACAGCACATGCGGACCTATAAAGATGATATAAGGTCTGTATGCCCTCAAATTTTCTTCTATTGGGAGAGAGAAAAATATCTCAATAGGGTCTTAGTAAGGGCCACTATTATACACCAACATAAATTTTATGCATGAGGAGAATAAATATGTCACATAATCATTTTTAAAATTTTAAGTTATTTAGAAAAAAATGAATCGTAGTGTGTTATGTTACCATGTGCTAATTAGGCTTTCATGACACCCAGTCATATATATTTGGTGGCATGATGGAATTATATCAATTTTATGTGTCATCAAAATTTAAATCCATGCCACAATCAAATGATAATACTTATAATCATTTAATACATTGATAAACTACCATAACATATAGGTAATTGATCTACATGAAAAAATATAGACTCAATACTTTATCACTTGTGATAGGGACCATCATACTCATCCCATGACCTCATATGAACCAACCATCTCACTCGGGATGTTAATATCCACATACCAAACGTATGGATGGAATTTCCCAATACCATGACTCAAACCCCATATGGAATTGTACTACATAATGCATAGTGAGATCGTATAAAAAAAATAGAAAACCCAATATCTATATCACTCGTGGTGAGGATCGATGTCTGGATACCTCGCCCTACTGGGTTTGTCACCTATCATAAGAATAATCACACATAGGTTATAGAAAACAAATAAGACAACCAATCACTCATCAAAATATCACAATACACGTGTTCCTATTACTCAACCCAAGACCCTTTCCATTAATAAACATTGTATAACTTGTTAGGGTTCCCACTAGGACAACTTGTCCCGATATTTTGTCTACTCATTAGTTCCATGCCAATACCATTATATCTTGGTAACACACTATCCCATTGGCTCATCCAAACCCAAACCAAAAATTATGGTACAAACTCATCAAAACCATCATCACTCATGGTATGATAATCAATATACCATCCAAATCTATCCTGAAATATATCCCTTGGAATCCCCATGTCATGTCCCATATAATTCACATAACCTAAACATGACTCCAATAATAAATTTCATAAAGTATAGCACTCATTAGAACTCCCAGAGTAAAACCCTGTACATGAAATCCCATCAAGTAAAAAAGGAAACATCCCACTCACGAAATTAATCAATCCCCATACCACACTCTTGATTGTGTATAATTGGTATAGTTGTCTCATCCATCACTCAAAGGTCCAATCCTTCCCATACCAATAGCCTAAAACTATATATACACATAAGTGTTACCCAAGTTACGTATCCAATACTAAAATCCTCATGGAATCTTATCAAATCAGTTGAAACCATCTCTCATTGGTGTTGTTGTCATTTTTTCAGCCAAAGACTCCAAAATTTCTAAGGAGATCTTACCTTTATAATTAGAGGCCTAACACCATCCAAAATCCTTATCTAGGAACATTAATCCCCTGTAAACACTACATGAACCTAAGATGCATGTATGAAATAAGAATCCTTGCATAATAAGAATTATAATTTGTATTAAATATATCATCTACCTCTGAAGATGTTTTTATACAATGAAAAGATCTGTTGAGCCTAGTCCAATAATGTTGTAATAAATTGGACCCTCATAGTTCATTAATTTTCCAAATCCTGATGTGGGAGGCATTCTAGAGACTATGTGTGACTAAGTTAAGAGTTTTCAAAATTTCAAGTGGAACCAATGGTGGAACCTATGAGCATTTTTGGCTTCTATAGGAATCGATAGTTCCAATGAGAATCAGATTCACCAATGGTCTTTAGTTATTGGGCGACAGTGCAAGGGGGTCAGTGACTCAGCCATCGGTGAGTCTTTTCCGTCTTCTCTCAGACATTTCTATTTCATCCCCGTAATGCATCATTTGATGTAAAAGTGTTTTAATACCCCATTCAATGTGGTTTAATGCCTGTAAAATTATTTTTTATATCCAACAAGAGTTATGTAACCCTTTTTTACCAAAACATGTGGTCATTTTATCAGAGTCACACTGTTTTTAGAATTTTCCATCCTTCCCGTTTTTCTAGTTTTACCGCTAATATACATTTTTCTATAATTAATGGAAATCTATCAACTCACTACTATCTACTGTCCTATCTCTATGTAGAATTATTTAATTTTAATTAATCCCAACATGTGAAACCATTGAGTCACATTTTCAAGACATGATTCCACATTTAAGTACTTCGACGTAGTATCCCTGATTTTAAGAACTGACATCTTCTTAATCCAAATCCTCTCTTCCTTCATCCTTTTATTTTCTCTATGTGATCCTCAGTACTTCCTCTTATGCTGAATTATGAACCTGTGATAGAGCCTTTACACTGATCTATGGATTTCTTAATTCAATCCATGCTTCCCTAGTTCATGGTGGAATGGGAAAACATTGATCCTTGATCATCTAGATATGTTTATTCCTTTATATCTGTTTACTGTGAATCAAGTTCGGTGTGTCTAATGATTTTCCCTCAGGACATAGATGAAACCATCTTTAATGAAGATAATAAATGGTATTTTATAAAAGAAATGGGTTGGAATGACAATTTTGTTGTATTTTACCTTCATTCATATGTTGTGAGTTGTAGGGGTGCATTTCCACTGAAAATCGTGGGCGTTGGTGGTCATTTATTGCACAATAATAATTTTTTTTGAGACTAATCATGTTATTGAATGGATGACACATGGAAACTAATTAAACATTTAATCATTTATGATAAAATTGATTCCTGATGAATATGTACTCTTTTGTGATCTCCCTGGTTAACCAAATATAAAGAATGAACATAAGGAATGGTGTTGGATAAATATAAATAACTTCCTTTTTATGTTATGGTGATATAAATGGTTGTTTAGTTTTATGTTTCAAGGGTAATTCCAAGAAGAATAGGATATCTTGTTGATAGGTTGTTGGAATTTGAATTAGGGGTCATGTGGAGATAGCGATATTTTTTGTTGAGCCAGTATTTTGGGGATTGGTTTGGTTCTAGTAAATTGAGGTATCTCATAGATCCCTTTAGATATTGTCATTTAAAACAGAACCATGTGTAAATGCCTAAAAAAATTCTTGTCTATTTTCGTGGAGTTTTTTTATCCTTGTGGTTATTCCTGTTATTTTCCTCATAGTGGAGAAATTCTTAAATGGGATCACTTCAACATGATAAATAGAATTGATACAATGGGGAACTACTTTCATGAGTGGTCGTGTAAGGGCTGGTTGTTATTTTTGGGAACCATTGGTTTTGATGAGTGCATGTTTACCTATATTTATAATATTTTGTAATTTTGTTTCTTATATTCACCCAAACCATTTTGAGCACTTCCTGCCAAACACCATAATTTCATGGCGAAGGGTTTTTACCCAACATTCTTATGAGTGGATGGTTATTAGTTCCCCTCTTCTCCCTTTCCCATGTAGGCCTAGACCATTTTGGAAGTTTGTGCTGACTTTAGATTCATTATGGACCATGAATCTTCAGGAAATGTTTGTTTTTGTGTTTTTTCCACGTGTGTGCAGGAATGTTTGGTTTCCCAAAGCCTTCGAGATGAGGCTCAGGTGTCTTCGATAAAGGTAGATGTTGTGGTGGCCCAGGTGTCTGGGGGTATGGCATTGTGTGGTGGTGGTGGCCTAGGTGTTTGTGGGTGGGATAAACGTGTTATTGGTATAGACCACATGTTTTTAGTTGTGGGTGGCAGTGAGACAATAGTGGGATCTGTGGGGGTGGTCTAATGCGTAAGATTTCCTAAATAATGTGTTGTAAAGCGGTGCAGGGTACCTAATTACTGATTTGATTTTACTACTATTTTACCTATCATGATTTATTTCTGGAGTTTTCGTGGGTGAGGATTGGAGGATAGTAATCCTTGATATGTGGTTTGGATAAATCAAATTTTCTCACCTGGCATTAGAATGGGTCCCTAATTGTGCACGAGTTCTTTTGGATTCCCTACTGAGTATACTTGTATACATAACAAACATATATTAAACTACTTTTAGGTTTCTTAGAGAACATTGAGGACACTGCTTGACCTTATTAACTCAACATCGGGACAATTATTATTCTTATTTAACTTTATCTTTGTATATTACATCAGAGTTTTCTTGTACTTTGTATCACATAATTTCGAACATGCATTAAAGAAAATGGTTTTGGATTTAATTCTTTTTTCAATATTTGGAATTACATGGGATTCACCATATTATATTTTTTTCTTGTCAATTAAATAATAAAAATAGGGTAATTCATTACATTTATGTTAGAGTTTTTACACTTGGTGCTACTTTCCAGTCCAGGGCTTATTGAAGGCGGGACTTAGGGGTCATTATATCTCCTTCCACTCAATGAAGGAAGTGTCTGGTAGTTTTTTATTATTTCCCTCTTCTTGAAGAAGGTATGACATAATGGAATTAGAGGCTAATGGTTGAGAAATATGATGTAGTTCGGGGTTCTTCATAGTGATGATGGCATGGGGCGATAGGGAAATAATGTATGGAAATCATGGTTCGTGAAATTGGACAAAGAATAACATCTAGGAACCATGATTTTAGGGCCCCTTATGATCATATGAAATTAATACATAGCCTCTAAATGTCCCTTTGAGGCTACACTTATTGTATGGTAGACACCATATCAAAGTTAAATGCATTATATTTACTTGTGTTCTTTTGTGTCATTGATGATTTTTGAATTTAAAATAAATAAAAACTATTACAAGTCATTAAAATGGATATTCTACACTAGTTGGGTATAAGAATTATTTGTTTCTCATTTCAGTTATAACACTCTGATGACATCCATGGGTAGTACTATCAATAGAGTCCCATTTGGTTGATGTGGTCAGTTAAAGGACTGTTGATCAAAATGAAGAGGATGAATAACGGTAGGGGACTCTATGTTCCTTCCTATGGCAGACCATCCGTAAGTTTGATTGTAGTGTTTCCATCTTGGAGATAGATGGAGGAATTGAGGATCTGGCGATCACCTTTAGAGATATGTGTGATCTGAGGGATTAATGTTTTCTTTTGGTATTTAGTCAGGAGAGGCGAGCAGTATGTCAGTTGTGGATTTTCAATAATGGGGAGAGAATGGAAACTACAGTTTCATGGACTGAATTTCAGATAAAATTACAGATAGAATTCATTTCATCAACATTGAAGGTCAAGAAGTGGATGTTCTTTTTCTCCCTCTAAAAGGGGAGTATGTCAATGATGGATTTGGGTATCTCGTTCAAGGATCTCCTTATATTTTTTCTAGACCAATTTTCGGATTACGAGTCACTGGGGAGACATTTATATGTGGAACTCTAACCATCTCTCAAGTATGTTGTTACTCCATTCAGTATACCAATGAACATGGAGGTTAATAAGTAGGATGAGGTAGTGGAGAGGATTCACACACTGGGAGGTGGGCTGGGAGAGGGGAACTAGTTGAGCGCATCAAAGAGTAAGGTCGTCAGCAGCAAACCCTAAGTATCAGGTACATCTTGGTTTTAGTCAGTGTGGAGCCGGCCTCATCAGTTCCAGTTTTGATTCCTTGGTCCTCACCCTTTCACCATGGGTTCGGTACTGAGATTCATTCCTTGTGGAGGATTTTGGCCCATCCAAGGATGGTGCCCAGTTTGAGCTCAGTATAATGGGATGGGAACGTTTAGTGCTCACATCAACAGTTGATGTTTCCACCTAAATCATTTCAGTAGCAGTAATAGGGGAAAAAGATCCTTCTCTATCGAGGGTGGATGATGACATAGGTGGTCGACCTCATGAAACTCATTAGTGACCATTAATAGGGCATATTAAAGGAGGTGGATGACAGCCGAGGGGTCAAGGAATTGGGCGTGGACCATCGAATGCCACATAGGTAGCAGTTCGAACATGACTAGAGTTCGTTTGAGGTATGATCAGTTTGTTTAGTACTCCATCCTATGACATGGTTGATTCAATAGCATCCCACTGCTTTTTTGCAACCAGTATATCCAATTCCAAGGGTATAGACATAGAGAGACATTCCATGCCCATAGTGTTTAGTATTATATTTAAAGGTGAGAACATCATGATTGGTGTTTTTCGAGGATGTAGACTGATTTTAGGGTCGCATTATTTCAGTGGGGAATATCTTTCTACTACAAATGAAACCATAAATTTTCATATTGGGAATAAATTGGATTTTTTTCATGCATGATTTTATCAACTGCTTCCGGAGTATGGTAGCATTTACAGATTTGGGTAGCCAGAGAGTAGCTTTCATGGGGGAGTCGGGTTTCCATGAGGGTATCCAATGTGTTGAGCCCCTTCATTCCTTATTAGTCGTGCTGTTGGTGGAATTGGAACAATAAGAGATAGTTGAAGTTCCAAGGATATTTAGTGAGTTCATGGATATATTCCCTAAATATGATTTGACTCTACCCCCTTGACGTTATGTAGAGTTCAAGATAGACCTAAAATCTGGTGACCATCAAATTTTGATGGATCCCAATCGTATGGAACATTCATAGTTATTGTAGTAGAATATTCAGGTTAATGGCCTGAGGAATAATGGGTTCATCCATCCAAGAACATCACCATGGGGTCTTCCAGTCATTAATGAAAAGAAGGAAAACAGTGGTGTCAAATAGTTCAGTGATAATCGAATACAAAATCAGGTGATGAACAAGATCCATTACCCCATTCTATAGATAGATGACAGTTTTTTCCATTTGAATGGGCATTATGATTCTTTAAGATTTACATGGGGTTTAGATATCACCAGTTGAGGGTAAATAATGTTGATATCTTGAAGAATTCTTTCAGGTGTAGATACGGGCACATTGATTTCGTGGTCATATTGTTTGTCCATATGAACACAATGGTTATGTTCATGGGCTCATGATCTCTGTTTTCCACAATTATCCTGACCCGTTCATTATCGTGATCATCGATGGAATCCTAATCAACCCAAGATCATTGGTGGGGGGTCACAGAAAGCATCTAAAAAAGGTTTTGGAGGTCCTCTAACAACACTAGATATATGATAATTAATATAATTGGATGTTTTAAACAATATATGTGACTTCCCTGGAAACATGGTGTCCCAGCCTGGAATAGCAGTGGGCGAGTTAGAGGTCGAGGAAATTGTTTTCTAGACAGCACTGAATAACATAGAAGAGGTTTGTAGTTTCGTTGGACTAGTATGTTACTACTGATGGTTCATACCCAACTTCACTCATGTTGCAGCACCATTGAAATCATTGACTAGAAAAAAATAGGCATTGGTATGTAGTGAGTGTTTTCAGGATGCTTTCAAATATTTAAAATGAAAGTTGGCTAGTTCCCAAGTGATGAGGGTTCCAGATGAAGAGTATTGTTTGAATTTATCTCTGATGCCTCCATTCTAGGATGGGGGTGTGTGATGATGCCTCAACAGGGAGTGATATCTTATAGGTCTTGGCATTTATTCCCTCACTAACATAACTATTCCACCCATGACTGAGAACATGAAGTGGTTGTGTTTGAACTGAAGAAGTGGTGGTATTACCTCATCAGGGAATTCTTTGTGGTCTCCATAGATAACATGAGCCGTATATATATCTTCCCATGGTGAGATATTAACTTTTGGTACTGAAGGTAGATGGTGTTTCTTAAAAACAAAAACTTTGAGATCTCATACTCCTTAGAAAATGGGAATGTGGTGGCCGATGTCAGGAAGAAGATGTCACATGCGAATGTGGTTCTGGAATCTGAAATTGCTTTGAAGGAAATGGATGAGTTGGCTACTTTACATTTGGACATGAGATTGGATGATTGTAGAGTCTATCTTTTTCAGATAATAGTGTAATCTACCATGGACGGTATGTGGTGGATTCTTAGTGGGGAGACTCAATGGATGAAGTGATTGTTGATCGTGTTGTTCAGTATGATTCTCCAGAAGGATGATCGGAGGATTGAAAAAATCGGAAGCTTTTCCACAAGAAGTAGTTTGTCCCAGAGACAATGAGCTAGCTTTTACCATGTGAGTTCCATAGATCAGTCCTTGTGGAACACCAAGGAGTATCAAAGATGTATCAGTTCATTAGAGGATAGTTTTGGTGTCCTGATGTTATGAGGGAAGTGGGAGAGTATGTGGCATGGTGCCTTGTGTGTCAGCAGGTGAAGGTTGAACAACATGTTCACAGTGGTCTATTGCAGCCCTTAGACGTTCCCCAATGGAAGTGGGATGAAATATTGATGGATTTAGTCAAAACACTATCAAGAGATTAGGGAGTATATGATTCCATATTGTTATTGGTAAACCGATTGATTAAAACATCTAACTTCTTAGCAGTTATGGAGTCGAATGCAGTGGTTGTCTTATCACATAAGTACGTGGGAGAAGTTGTGTGGCTACACCGAGTTCCAATAACCATCATTTCAGATACGGATACATGATTTTCTTCATGCATATGGAATATATTTTAGTGCTATGTTGGCACCCAGATATTCCATAGCATTTATTTCCACCCACATATATAAGGACAGATAGAGAGGACAATACAGACATTAGAGGATATGATATGGGAAAGTGTTCAATACTTTGGAGGAAAAGGGGTAAGAAATTTGCCTCAAGTATAATTTTAATATAACCAAATCTAGCACTCTACTGTTGGCATGTCACTATTTTAATCATTGTATGGAAGACCATGTCATTTACACATGTGCAAGATAGAGGTTGGGGAGGCATGTGTTCTTTTCCCAGAGGTGGTGCATTGCACGATAGAGAAGAATCAGCTTGTCTGTGAGAGGATGAAGGTAGCTCATGACCATCAATAGTCATATGCCAACCAGAGGAGGAAACAATTTTAGTTCATGGTTGGAGGCCACATGTTTCTAATGGTCTCCCCTCAGCAAGGGTAGCAGAGGTTTTACTGGGGGAGTAAGTTGTCTCCCAGGTTCATTAGAAGATTCGAGGTGTGGAGTGTAGTTAGTGAGGCGGCATATTAGCTTCTGTAACCAATGCATCTAGATAGGATGTAAATATTCTTTAATATATCTCAACTCTATTTTTATATACACGATCACTCCCACATTCTCAAATTGGGGGGTTTTGATATCGAGGAAGATATGTCATTTGTGGAGTGACCCATGAGAATTGAGGATCATAAGGAGGTGGTACTTCGTGGATTGGTCATCACCATACTTTGGGTTTTGTGAAGGCATGGTGTACTCGAGGAGAGTGCCTAGGAATTGGAGGCACAAATATATACCTGGTAACCAGAGCTATTTTGAGATACGCTTTTTTGTTTGCATTGTACCTTGGTTATGATGAATTGTTAAACTTGCTTATTGTATGATTATATATTTACCTTGTTCTATGTTATGTCTAATAATCCTTGACTGTGGGGATGAGAGAACCTAATAACATATAAAGACACATTCATGTAGATTTAATTAAACCAATGTAGGTTAGTTAGTGCCTCTTGAAGAGGATAGTATCTTTACAAGGAGGGAGGATCTCCCTAACCTATATATCTCGATGGTGGGATGTTTTTTTGTTTGTTTGGTTATATTGGTGGAGAAGTGGAAGTGTTTCATCAATTTTCTAGGAGATAGATGGGAGAGAAATGTCCCTAGATGTCGAGGATTTTTATTCTGTCTTTTGAAAAGCTCTAGGGAGGTTTGTCCATGAGAGTTAACTTGCAAGGTGGTTGTTCAGCCCCACTCTTTTCTTCGGGATTAATATTAAATTTCGTAGGGATAGAATTGTTTTATAAGTATAGGATGTAATGGTCCGAACACTATTGGTATTTTAATTTGTCAAATCTTGATGTTAGAGGAGTCCCGAGGTCAATATGTGACTCATTAAAGTGTTTTTTAAATTTCATTTTGATACAACAGTGGTACCGATGTGCATCGATGTTAGGGAGACATTGTCAGGGTGTCCATTACTCACCCATCAGTGTTTCAGTTATAGATTATACTTAACATTCATTTTTCTACCTATAAATTCCCCTTTTAACAAAAATGGGATTTAGTAACCATATAAACATGATTTAAGTATTGCAAAAGGATATTTTCAATCCCCCAAGAGTCAGCCAACCATTGTTATCCCAAAACGTGTGGCCCATTTATCAGTGAAAAACCCTTTGCCACATTTTATATCCTTAAATATTTTCCATTTTCACCCATGTTACCTATATTAATCTGTTTAATGTAAATCTATCAACTCACAACCATCTTCTGGTCTAACTCTATGAAGAATTATTAAATAGAAATTAATAAAAATGTATGAAACCTTCGAGTCTTGTGGTCCATCCATGATCTAAATTTTATGTACTTTGAAATGGTCCCCCTAATTTTAGGATCTGGATTCTATGTAAGCTGAGATCCTCTCATTCTTCTTCATTTTTTTCTCAAAGTATTCCTGTAGAATTACTCCGGAGATGAATCATGCCCCCATGTTAGATCCTTTCTACTTAGCCTTGGAGTTCTTCCTACGAGTTGTTATACCCTAGTTCTTGAAACAATGAGAACATATCCATCCTTGATCATCCTGGTAGAGTTTTTTCCTTCGACTCCCTTTATTATGTGTCATGTGATGTGGGTATGATGATTTTAACTCAGGATGTAGATGAAACCAACAATAACAAAAATAATAATAAGAGTTTTAAACAATGAAGGTTTGATAATATTGATATTTTTCTATTTTACCTTCATTTTTATGTTGTGAATTGTATGCGCTCATGTCCACTTAAATTTTTTGTCATTGGTGGACCTTTTAGGTTCACTAATGAAGCTATATTTTATGAATAATCTCATTATTGAATGGATGAAACATTGAAATAGAATAATTATGTACTCTTGGTTGATTAAATGGATGCATGATGAAAAAAAACCCTTCGGTGATCACCCAGGTGAACCAAATTGAATGAGAGATCATAATTAATGGGTTTTGATAAATCTGGAAAACATAATTTTTCTATTTTGGTGATACGCATGGTTATTATATTTGATGTTTGTGGGGTAATTAAAAGAGGAATAGGATCTCTGGTTGATTGATTGTGGGATTGTGAATATGAGGTCATGTGGATAGAGTGGTAAATGTTGTGGAGCATGTGTGTTGGGGTTTGTTTTGGGTCTAGTACACCAAGGGATCCCACATATTCATTTAGGAGTTGTTACTTATACGAGAACTAGGTGTGAGCGCTTAAACATTTTCATGTATGTTATCTTTCAATTGTTTTTTGGATTGTGGTTATGACTATAGGTTGCCATGTAGTGTAGGAATAAATAAATGGGATCACATGAAAATGATATTGAGAAAAAATAAAATGGGGAATAGTTTTCAAGAGATGTTTTGAATGTGCGGTTGTTGGTTTCTAGACCGTTTTCCTAGGACGCGTACTTGTTTACCTATATGTGTAAAATTTAGTTCTTGTGTTTCTTATAGGAACCCCAACAATATTGAAAACATCATTTCAAACACCCCCATTTCATGGGGAAGGGTGTTATCCCAGAAATTATTATGAGTTCCTAGTTATTAGATCCTTTATTATACATTTCTTAGGTAGCCCAATACCCTCTCAGCAGGCTGTGACAGACAGAGGTCCATTATGTCCCTATAATATTTGGGATTTGTGTGTTGAGGTTATTGGAATAGGTGTGTGTGTCTAGGATTGTTTTCCCAGAGTCTGTAGGATAAGGGCCAGGAGTGTTATTGTGAG
The DNA here is from genome assembly GCA_963277665.1 of Viscum album. Lineage (NCBI taxonomy): Eukaryota > Viridiplantae > Streptophyta > Magnoliopsida > Santalales > Viscaceae > Viscum > Viscum album. The sequence continues at coordinate 1,314,213,018 of OY728119.1, read as the reverse complement.
TTAGTGTTATATGTGTCCAAGGTGTCATTGAGTAGGTTTATGTGTGGTTGTGGTGGCTGAGGTGTTTGTAGATGTGGTTATGTGTGGTGTTGGTGGTCTAGATGTATGCTGGTGGGATAAACATTCAGCTCGGAGATCCCATATAGTTGTTGTTGGGGGTTTAAGTATATTATAGTGGGATCTGTAGGGGAGGTCTGATGCACATGATATCCTAAATAACATGTTAGAATGTCCTCTAGGGTACCCAAATATCAGTGTGATATTACTATTATTTTACATGACATATAGTTTTTGGGGAGTGTTCCTTAGAGAGGTTGGGTGGATTGTTTTCCTTTCTAGGTGTTTTGGCTACATATATTTTTATCACATGGAATTTGAATGTCTCCCAACATATGCATGGGAGACATTGGATTACCAACATTGTATAACTGAGTAATCAACCTACATATATGAAATAGACTTTAGGTATCTTGGCGGACTTTTAGGATCATGCCAGACTTTATTATCTTTGCATCAGGACAATTTTCATTGCTGCTTTTCATTCTTTTGGTACATTAATTTAGAGTTTTCTTATACATTTAATCACTTAATTTTGAGCATGCATATGGGAACAATTTTGTGGAATTAATTTTACATTTAGTAATGGGAGTTTCTTGGGATTCACCATCATATCTCCTGATCATATCAATTAAAAAAAGGGGTAGTACCTTCCATTTACGTGAGACTTTATACCCTAGGTACTAGTATTCACTCTATGACATATTCAATGTGGGACTCTGGGGTCATTATCTATACTTAAAATTGAAGAAGTATTCTTATGGTAAATTGTTGTTTAAACCCTCATATTGGAGAAGGCAGGTCGTGAAACATGTGCAATCCTAGTCCAAAATTATGTTACAACCAGAGTTTTTATCTCATTATATGAAAGGTAAATAATTAGTTATAAAAAATAATAATTAATTTTTAAAATTAATCCAATGGAAAATTATGGTCAAACAACACATTAGGATCATCATTACAATGAAACTGCAATCAACCATGTAAATATTTTCCATGAAATACCCATTAAACTATCAAATGTAAATTCCATGACACCTGGATCCTAGTTAATCATTATATTCAACCAATTTAAAATACAAAAAATAAATTATTATGGAATTTATCATAAATATAAAATAATTTATTATATGATTAATCTTATAGGTATTTCTCTCACCATTCAATAGAAAATTCTCATTGCGCTTGTATAATTCCACCATATCGAGTATAATAAACACATAAGCTCACACAGTTCCAAAAAATTAGTGATAAGTAAGGTAAAACCAAATAATGGATTTTAAAGTAAGAAAATATTTGTAATTAACACAAAAATAAATAAAAATAATCCAATATTAATGCGAATCGATGGAGACCAATGGTGGGGGAGTACTAGAAAAAATGAAATTATCCCAACACCATACCCACTGAAATCTAAATATCCCTTTGAAAAATGTTTTTAGATGTACATATAAAATAGAGACGTAGATGTATCACATGTGGAATGTTTAAATAGTTCATATCATGAATCCTAACCTTAATATATATTCATAAAATGAACCCTTGTTTCATGGCCTAAAATGCTCAAGGTAAAGGGCCCCTCTCTCATCCAAACCTCATTCACGATGTTAACCATGGTTCATTAAATGAATGAGTACGGTTAGGGTCCTTGAACCTAGGTGAAATTGAAATATTCACAATAAATATTCCCCATTCATGAATTGAAAACCCTAAATATAATTCACAAAAGGAAAACATAAGGGTAATATTTATAGTGTGAATTCTCCATTAATACTGTGAAACACCTATGTAAAGATATTAACTAGTTAGCTATAACCCCTTCATGATGAGAATCATTGTTCCTAAACTATTTCATATTTTTTAAATTATATATTTTTTCTTCCTCATCCATTCTTCTAATATCAATATAGAAACTAACCATAAAATCAAGCCTTATTCCCGTCAAGAGACATATCATGGAGACATTAAAATTCATTAATTCCTTATATGATTAACATTTCATATAATAAACCAAGATTGTAAAAAAATTAAATATTCATCCAATAAGTAATGAAAATAAATTTCATAGGGTTTTTCAATATCACATATATAAATATTCTCATCCTAAAGAAGTCATAGTAGTGCTTGTAACATGTCTCCTAGGATTCCATGTTCATCCAAGCACCTTATAATCACCATGTTTAGCTTTAGAATTCCAATCACACTTATATTTCCCAATACCCACAATAAATTCACTACTCCTTGAATTTAAACCAACCATTATCCATCGATTGTAACATTGAGATAATTCAATCCTCATCTATAACCCTGGAGAATCCATGGTAACATTAATATATTCATTATAAATCTCATATATCTCCCCCCTAAAATGTAGTACTTACTATTTTTGATTCAGAACCATAGTTATCCTAAATAGAATGACTACTAGAAACATAATTTATTATTTAAAATGACAAGGTTCCTATGGTTTCCATCCCACTACATATGATTTTTACCCAAAAAACCATTTCATCCGCCATTATCCATTTTCCCTAAAAATGATCATTTTCTGCAATAGATGCCCAATAACTCCTATCAATATTCATACCTTAATTGTTGAAGGTTTTACACAACTATTTCATCCCATAACAATGTTTTAACATAAATATCATTAAAATTAAATGCTGAAATAACAATCTACTAGCTCTAACTACCTTACTCTCACTATAGGAAATAGATCACCTCCATTCGGAGTCACTCTCAGATCACACTAAAAACACCGCAAGTCTAATGGTAATGTATTAAAATCAAATGGAATATATTCTATTTTCTAAATATTTTATTCACTATGATATATTATAAACTTATATAGTCCCTGTAAACTATATCTAGTGTCACCTAGACCAATAATTAACAATTCATTATACTTTAATGGCACATAAGATTATAGAGTTGTTCACTTGTGACCACTGAAATTATCCCCACCATAGAAATATCAATATTATCTTTGGATGAACCCAAAACTCTATTCTCCATGCTTTATTCTTTACCCTTTACGAAATCCAAGTGTTGAGTGTATCCAACCAACTCATACCCAATAATTAGTACATGAACACCAATAATTTCCCACACCCCGGCCTGCTAGGGACACCATCCATGAATAGAGAGGAATCTCATGACCCACCTGACTCCCAGGACTGTAATTACCATTTCCATGTCACCAACAGACAACAATCACAAATCAATATAGTTTGTCCACATCAGGAAAAATTCTCATCAGACATTCACATGGCATATTCACATATCTGAAAACATATAGTCTATTGTTCTTAATAAGGACATAAATACCCTCACACACAAGTTATTTTACTGTATAATGAACTTTAATTCTCTTTGTCCTCCTAATCTAATTTTTATCCACTAAAAACCTTCACATATATTCTAATATTATGACTATCCCAGCCTTATTAGAGCGTATTTATTTTATGACCTCATAAAATATGATCCTTGTACTAGACTCATTACCACATAAACCATTTTCAATCTAATCTAGTTTTTTGTTTCAATCTGACTTACAATAATATTATATATTTCTTACTCAACCAACATTTAATGGATTCCAAATTATTCAATATCTAATGTAATTATCACTCAACACATGGAAGTTATTCCTAAACAAAGAGTGTATTCCCAAGAACACACAACACCACCAAATGTCTATGTAGAATTACCTCATCCAAGAATCAATATAATCCCAATCCACTATTCATCCATGAAACTAGATGTGCTTAGAGTTCTTCACATCATGAAATCCCAAGTCATACCCCATTGGTTTTCTCAATCCTCTTTTTTTGTCGACATAACAACTTAATTACGTTATGTAGAATTCAACTAACATTATATATTGAAAATTATCATAGAGGATGTTATTGAAGTATTATGTTGCTAATCCTTATCACCATGGAAACCCAATCCATTCTTTAGATCATTCCTTGAGTAGACAATATATGTACTAACCATGTAGGTGTCCCTATATAACCCTTTCATAGAGAAATTCATAATTTCCATCATCATAGAACATTATACAACCAAATCCACATGATCTATAATCTTAAAAAATATCACGGTTTGAATAAATAGAATTCCCCAAAAATTTATATATGGAGTAACTCTCTATTTTATCAAATTACAAAAAAGAACTATATCATCATAAGAAACCCATACATAAGTATGAATATGTAATTTTTTCCCTAAATTCCAAATATGATAACTGTACATGGGATTAATTCCAATGTGTGAAGATCTAAAAATAAGAAATCATAATCCCTTATAAAAATCGCCTAATTGTTAAACTTATTTTTTATAATACCTTTAAAAGAGAAGAAATTTTATCACCCTGGTAAGAATAACCTCACACTAGAAGGGTATTCATAATGCACCAGTTTGAAGACCATCATAATCACTGTCACATTCTGAAGAACTCATCTAATATATCCCCGAATATAAATTAAATTAAATTAATTTGATATAAAAATGTAGTTCCTGACTAAGAATGGCCATCAAATCCAGATTCCATCTTACACGAGGCATGCCTACCTATATGGAAGATGTTATTGACTATTTATGAGGAAATCATTAATAATATGGTTAGAATATGAACAAAAATTAAAATAGTAAAAAAATTATAAAAAACAAAACCATCCCAAAAACATAATTAATTTACACATATAATATAAATAAACATATTAGTATAATAAATAATATATAAAAATTATTAAAAACACTTGTTCATGAAACTATTGATCATCAAATCACCCATTTGGATGATCACATAAAAATGGAATAAAATAAAAAAATACCCCCAATACCATAAATGGGCCAAAAAAATGTACCACAAAATACCATTTGAGCTTCTCCAGACTGATCTACAAAATTGCCCATGTTTTACATTAAAATAGAAATATGACATACATGTGAACAATAGTTGTTGTGTATGGTGTATGAAATATTTCTTAGTAGGGACACACACCATTCGACTTGTACAACCCAAGAAAATTCATATATCCTTGGGGAAACTAATAGTTTTACCCAATCACATAATATGTAGATTGCTAACAAGGCCACCATGACTCATTGTGTGTTAGGACACAATGGATTAACTAGGATACCATGAAACATTGTCATACAATCATTAAAACAAAGACAAAATATCATTTTCACCATGCATTTCTAATAATACTACCTATTCCACACATGAAGAATTAGGGTAATATGACCTATACAATCCTACTAAAGTATAAATCTATGGTCATACACCAAAATATCAACCCACAACCTCATCAGTAGTGGTAGGGTTCATCATCCATTTTCTTCCTCATTCATAAAACCGACCGCAAAAATCAAGATGCCCATTGACACAATATTATAATTCATAATGAAAGATCATATAAGACCACCCAATCCCTTCATGTAATTCTTCTATGTCATATGAAATGATATACAATTTAATGAAATGATGTCTCTCCAACCTCCCCCTCATGGTGTGGCAATGATTAAGAGTATCTCTCCCCCACCGGGTTAATAACCTATCACAAGAACAATAAAATATAGTAAATATAAAACATATCATATATAATATAACATAGATCCTAAAATCATCACAATGGTGATAGTAACACAAACCTATACAGTTTCCATGAACACACATCATCTCAACCACTAGGTTCTCCCGACCATCCATAGTCATTACTCATCAATACCGTATCCATATTTTCACTAGTGCATGACACCAAATCCTATAGAATCAAATTGACCAAAACGTAATGTTATTTACAACACCATCAAACCCCATGTCACTCTTTTTCACACTACACAAGTATTATACAACTCAATACCACTATAAAAATTTCAACAACCCATTTCCATGTGTCAATAAAATCCCAAAACCCTCACCTTGGATTCATACCACATATACTAAGTGAGATATATCAACTCATCAACTAGAATTAACCACCCTCTATTGAAAACTATTTATCCCTAATAGAATCATATATATTATATCAACCACCAAGACACACACATCCCTCAAAATCGTGTCACTCATGGGGAATAAAATTTTTAACTATCTCTCCCATCACTCCAAGGCCTAATCCTTACAATGTCAATTAACTATACACAGGGAAACACATATATGCTATCGAGGTTATGTATAACTTTTTGACATCTTGAATGTTCTCTTGTCATCTCATTTGACACCCTTACCCTTGGAGACAAAGTTATCATGTGTTCAATCTACACATCGAGTAATGAAAAGCACATAGCCTAAACAAATGAGGTTAAACAACATCTTATCTATTTATATAGGCACTTTGAGTCACTATCTACCTTATAGAAACAGTATATAAATTCTTATATAGAGAATTAATCTTTACTAATTAAATTTATTTATATTTAAGGGGCCACCTACCTTCTATACGGAGATTACCCATCATTAATCATCATAATGCCTCATCCAACACATAAAAAATGCTTCATCCATGCTCAAAAAAACTATGCTCTTATATCAAGTAATGATACATAACTAATTAGTTATAAAAATTAAAATTTTTGTATTTAAATTGATCCATTGAGATAAAATATCCGAAAACATCACCATGTGTTATCATCAAAGAGAAATAATATCTAACCACCCATGGAAGGTCCCAAATGTTCCCATGAGACCATGGTGAGAAAACTCCATACACCATACACCGGGTAAATCATCAATTTATTTTAATGATTCTAGAAACCATAAATAAGTAATGTATTGCATTTAATTCAATGAAATGATGATTGAATGTATAAAATAATCATTTAATGTCCTAATATCACCATGAAACATGAGATGCTAATCATTCCATGTCATTTCCACTACTTTCTAATGCGATCAACACTGAATCATAGCCTAGTATTCAACAAATCTGCAACAAAAACTGGGAAATAAAAACAATGTAGTAATAGAGGGAATAAATTGGAATCAACACTAAAAATCACCAAAACCAATCTCATATAATGTGTGGTTGATGGGTGAATTTATGGGGGAGAACCAGCTGAAACTATCTTCTCTCAACAAACCAACCCCCTAAAATCTATAAATCCCCATCCATAGATTGATTTAAATATGAAAAATAAAATTAACCATATATCTATAATTCATGGAATGAACATCAGGTTAATAATATTAAACTATACCACTCAACATATTTATAGATTAAAAAACCAAGAGGTAGTGGGATATTCCAACAGAAAAAATAATTTCAGGGTGGGAACCACATATCATGGCCTCATGGACTCACATAAGGTTCTTTGACAGAATAAAAATAGATTTATTTGTTGCATGAATCCCACATTCATAGGGAAAAAACTCTATTATATGGGTATTATTAATTGTATATACCACTTTTATAGTGTAAACAATAGATTATAACATGAACTCATATAGACTGCTAAAATTTTAGCCCCATCCAACACTGGTCCTTATCTGACACTCACATAAGTGCCCGACAGACTAAATAAGATGTCTTACACATCTAAAACATATCAATAATAAATATAAATTCTCAAATTTAATATTATAACCTATATTAATTAATGGGGCCCTATTATGGATAAAAAAATTATCCTCCAAAACATATTGAACAAAAAATTCGTGGCATGCTGCAATATTAAAGGATGAGTATGTGTTTCATATATCTATGTGGTAAATTTATATTGATGGAGCTATTACACCCAATAAATACATTGATGGAAAAATTATAGGTTGAAAATAAAATAAAATTATTGGAGGTCTATTTTTAGGGTCAATGACATGTACCAATGTTGTTGGGTACTATATATATTATATTCGAAATGTTAGAAAGAATATAACTATTGGGTAGATCATAAAATAGTTTAAGGTGTGGGGAAACCATACATTTATTGTAAATCATGTTGGATTTAAGAGTTACATTTAAAAAAAATTACTAAATTTGGATAACTATGATGTTTCATTGAATATCCATTGAATAAATTTGAATGAATATTGAAATATTATTGATGTCAACTCGTCGCATAAGAGTTATACATGATTTCGGTATGAATAAATCAATCCTGTAGAATCAACATCAGTGGTTCATTATAAAGATCTTCAATCGTTTTTATAAGCATTATCCTAGTTAGAAGTCCCTGGATAGTTTTAATATCGTAGCTAGGTTAGCATAATGCTTCTCCAGCAGGAAAATCATATTACTCTATTTTTTCATGAACGTTTTCTACATATTCATCACTAAACCATGCAAAAATATCATATAACTATATAGTAATGAATATTTTTTCTATGTAAGGAAAATATTGAAGCTTTATATGTATCATAATAAATTTATCTAAAGATCATCCATACTCAAAATTTACATGATGTGGAGTTATATAATCATTATTTTAATATGTTTAAGAATCAACTTCTCTCTAAAGGGATTATCTCTATATTTTTAAATATCATCACTTTGTACAGATATGATAATATATAGAAATAAATGATTTTTCAAAATTTTATAATCAAAGGATAGATTAAAAATTAATTAAAAAATGTTTGTTATTACATATTTCCAATTTTATAAATCATTGTGATCTGTGAAACATGCCTGAAATTAATGAAGAATCAATTTCACATGTCTCTTCATGGAGAAAATAAATTACATGGGGTTTTCAAAATAATAAAGATGATGTTTTATAAAAATATTATTTTCTCATAAATGTGAAAATATTTATGATCTAAATTATTTAATTGTTGAAAATGTTATTGATTTACTAAATATAAGATCTCATTTAGAATGAAATATATTATATTATATTTAGCATAAAATGATAATCTCCTAGATTAATATAAATATGTGTTCAACAAAAATATTTTGTCGATAAATTAGTTAAGAATTTGATGGATAAAAATTCACACGTGGTATTTTATTGTTGATACATGATTTAAGAAAAAAATTCATATATAGTAGTTGTGTAAATATATTTTATGGATACTACACTGATTTTCCAAGATATATCTCATGTCAAAAAGAGGGTTGTTAATAGAAAAACGATATTTTTTATAATGAATTTTATAAATTTGGGGAGATTGAATTGTATTATTTGGGAAGATAAATTTTTTAAGATAATGTCAACATTATTTCATAAAAAAATACATATTCATCTTGTGAGGTTTTAATATTAATAGTTCTTTTGTAATATCCCTTGAGTTGAAAATGATATTATAAAGATATGGATGTGATAATTTTTATCGATTTCCATTTCAATGGAATAGAATTTTTTTTCATGTTTCCCATTAATTGATATTGGTAATTAATGAATATAATTAATGTAGTCTCTCATGCACATGATATTATTAATATTGAGATTAAATAAAATAGAAAAAATAAGACTAACTATTGTATTTTGCGATTTTCGGATTTTTTAGAGAAACATTAATGATATATATAGAGTAAGAGGATAAATTTGAATCTAATAATAAGAACAGACACTATTGATGATGAAATAGAAGATGAATCGATTTCATGTTGGGGTGAGGAAGAATAGAATTATTAGTTACAAAGCCTATATTTAATAGAGAATGTGTTTTCCTTCATGATGATGTAAAATTTGAGTAATTATCTTTGTACTATATGTCTGTTATAGTTAAGGAATAAAAAATATATGGTGAGTTAATTAATCTAAGGATTGGTAACCTCGGATAAATTTTTATTACTTATCATTCTGTGATGAGAGGTCAGTGAATAGTTTCAGACGAATTAGAAACTATATAAAGTACTTCTGAATGAGTAAAAATATGTTATCCGGAAGATCTATAGGCATTATATGTCTTGTGAGAAATATGGTATATTATTTCGATAATGTTACATCATTTTCATTAATGGGTAACTTTTCCAAAATGAAGGGTATCACAGAAGAACTAATGGTATTTTATTATAACGGTTCTATGGGATGCAATACTATGAATGTGTAAGTAATATTTTAGACCGTCCTATGTAATATGGAAAATAAATTTTTAATATAATCCCCAAATGAAAATTTTAATTTATAAAATTATTATCGTGGGGAATCTACATCTCAATATGGAATGAACAACATATGAAGTAGGATTTACATATCCATGTAGAACAATTATAAATCACCATATGTTTGTTACTTATTTATATTATACATTTAATTTATTTTGTATTATAGGATATGGAATATTTTTTTAAATACCTATATATGTTCAAATCATTAAATATATTGAATGAATGTAATAAAAAGTAAATTTTATAGTAAATTTTATTCACACAGGATATACACCCCCACAACAACTTTAGGTGTGCCTACATTATTATAATAGGAATTATTATTGGAATTAGATAAAATTATCCGTCTAGTAGGATCTACAGATTACAACCTAAATGTTTTTATTAAAATAGGTAAATTTTATATCTGAGATTTTTTAATATGTTCTTCACATAGAAAAACTATTTTTCATATCCTTTATAAAATATATGGATGTTTCTGGAAGGACTGTATGAAAAAAAATTAGGATGCCTGAAAGATAAAGAAATCATAATTTAAAGAAGTGAAATAACTATTTTATGGAAGTCATAATAATTCTATGTTATTATCAATTAATTTTTTTATAATGAGAAATAGTGTGATTCATATACAAACTCATAGAAGGATTAAAATGTTAAATATACAGAATAAAAATAATTTAATGATATATACTACATGGAAAATACCTTATGTAATGTTTTAACGTATTTTTTTGAGTTTATCTAGGTGAATATTATGAAAATAATTTCTATTAGATAATGTTTTTGAAATGAAAAATTAATTAGTAGATGATTTGAAAAAAAATGAAACAGCCACATCAATGGGATCAAATAAAAGGTGATTTACTTATAAATTATTTCACTAAAATTTTATATGACTAATTTTTTTTAATTATACATTTATTATAATAAAATGTATAAAATAATGGTTTATAGAAAACCCATGTAATATGTGAAAGTCACAATGAGGGTGTTGATATCATGGATAGTCAATTATATAAAATAAAATAGGATTAAAATGAATTTAAGGTATTTACAAGATTCCCAAAATATTAATGATGAACATATTCAAAATATTAAGGATTACTAGGAGGAAACACATAACATAATTATGGTTGAATAAAATACTCTATGATTGAACTGATTTGTAATTAAATGTGAAACCATGAAATCTAGAACATACAAAAATAGAGTAATCCAAAAATATATATAACATAAAATTACACCCACCATGTTTGTAATATGATTTTTTCCTATAAAAGAAATCAATTATTTGGTAATGTGATATTTAATTTATTTTAAGAATATTGTACATAAGGTTCATACAAGAATGTATCAAATAACACTAAAAACTTAATTGTGATTAAAATGTTTTTTTTAAATAAAACTTTTGTTTCAATATAGTTAAAAATATAAATGATTAAAAATAATATAAAAATAATCAATATATCAAGTGTGAGTTTAATAATATCTTATAAATTTTTCGCAAAAATGGACCCAAAATTTGCAATCCTCAAAACCAAAATCATCACATTTTTCATCCATGAAATAGTATACTTATTAATAATAACAATCTAGATTAATGTAAAGATAATGGTTCCATTGTACGTTTATTCAAAATTCTATTTATTATTGGAATAATTTTTTTGTCATTACAAGTCATATATGGTATATAAAAATAGATAGGAAAGTTCAAAATTCAAAAAATCATTCTGATTTGAAATCGATATTATTGAACAAGATAAATTGATTATTTATGTATAGATTTGAATCATTTGAAATTTTCAATGATTATTGATAAATTGGTGAAAAATCATTCATAGTTAGTAGGTATGTTATATACCAGAATATCATTTTGAATACTTAAAAAGAGTTATATACAGTGATGAATAAATTTAAAGAAGAAAATCATGTACTTCTTGGAAAAATTGTACAAAATATCTTAAATAATACATCGTAGGAAATCAGTGATGAACCCCCAAACTGATATTCAACTTATAGGTAATAGATTTTCCTATTTTATAAGAATATGTCACTTCATAGATCATTTTAAATTACCCCGATCCTCAAGTGGAGATGAAAAAAAATAAATTATTAAAAGGAATCAATCTAAGAAATATATTGTCAAAAATAGTTGGGGTTGAAAATCCTAGTGAAGTAGATGATATGTTAATTAAAAAGGAATATTAAATGTTTAGTAAGAGGTATGTGGAATGTGGAAAAAGTCAATATATAATTATGTTAAATATATGACCATTTTTTTGGAAATATAATGATCAAATGGATAGAACCAATGATTCAATTTATCAATACAAATATTATCAAATGTAATCTAACACACACGAAAACATAAGCATGCCAAGAATGAATGTCTAACCATATAACCATATTAGTTGAAAAAATAACTGAGCATTGGGAAAGCTAATAATTAAAAAATGTTGTGCTGGATAAAGTTGTGAATCCTATTTCATTAAAAAGAATGATTATATAAAGAATAATTTCATGATACAATGTCAATTTTTGATCTGGAATCTAAAAAATAAAATAAATAGGAAGTGGTATAGACAATTTATACATTCATTTAAATGATCTTATATGATGAAAAAATGACTCAACTCTTATTCCAAAATTGATTATTTGTGGTAAGATAAACATTATTCCCAATTTTATTATTCTTGTGCTCCAATGTAGGGAATTATTGGTGATAAATATTTCAGAGCTAACCATTTTGGGGATCAGTCGAAATATGTGCATCTACATAAATATTATCATTTTTTGGGTAATATAAAAAAATGTATACCCACTTTATAAGATGAAGGTTGAGGTATGAGTTTTATTATCTCACTGTTTTTTATTCAATATAACTATTATAATAATAGGAGAGTGATTATTTAATCTAATATGGGTATAATTACCATAAACTATAATTATTTATATGTTTGTTCAAGTGATATTAGGTTCATATAAGTTATTTAGAAATTATATAAAAATTAATTTAAATATAGAATGTAAATTTTATATTTACATTGTGTAATTTTTTTAATATCAATGTTTTCAAAAGTTAACACTCTTTTTTATAAATTTTTATCCATGTATAAATAGAATTGGTTAGTTCACTGTACCTTTCAAGGTTAATGTATTCTCACCATTCTCATATAGAAAAAATGAAGAAAATGTATAGATGTTGTAATAATTGGGAGATTTATTTTTTGAGAAATAGAGATATAAATCCTCCCTGACAGGTCCTTTCCTATAATTATGGAATCTATATGGTGGGGAGAAAAACCTTTTCACAAAAATTAATTTATTTTTTAAAAAGATGAGAGAAAAAAGATTGAATTTTCTCAAATATTATTTATTGAAAAAAATTCCAATAGGGGAAAATTTATGATCCTGTTATATTATAATTGTAATATTTTTCAACGTGAAAATAAAAGTATATCGAATTTTGGAGATGGATTTCAGTATCAACCCAACTAATGAAGAGTATGATACAATTAGTTTTATAGAAAATCCATCTCATGTTGGAAAAGGATGGGTATGGGTTTCAGATATCTACTTTGTAAATAAATTTTTTGGAATGTATTGGACCCAATGAAGATATGTTTAGATAGATTCTAGGTTATAGCTTACATCACATAGTTTTAGAGTTGGTCATTATGTAAAATAAATTTAACATGTATATGGAGTGATTTTTAGAATAGTTTGGAGTTGTATAGAATAATATAGCTTATGAGGAGATCCCAAAAGTGTTTATTAATGAATGAACCCATCCAATAAGTGCATATCACGTTTTATGAAATTATTATTTTTTAGATACTCTTGGATGAAGGTTACAGAAGGATTGAATTACATTGAATTGTACCACAACATATTTAAATATTTTAAAAAATTATCGACGTTCATAAAATGTATAATTTCCACACATGAAAGGTGTAATAAAAAATCATTCTTATGTAAAACTCTTCAATGTTGATTGATAAGTATTATGTATGTTTTATGTAAGAATCATCTCAGCCAAAAAAACACAAAAAATGGAAATGTATTGGCTTGGGAAGAATCATCCTTCTGTCATGTAATAAAAATCTTGGGTTCTGTATTCGTGAATTGTGTGCTATGTAAACATTAAATGACCCAACATATAAATCACCTATCTATGTCAAAAATAATCCTTATCAACATAAGAATCATTCTAAAACATTATAATGCTCATACTCAATTTGTATAATTATCCTTTCTACAATATATATATATATGATCTAGATACTTATAAACATTATGTCAATCTACATAATAATTATTTTATTTATATATGGATTGCATATGTCTTTAAAAATTAATTATTTAGAAAACTTTTGTACATATATAGACTTATAAACAAGTTATTAAAATTTTTTAACCTAAATAAAAAATAAAAAATAATGATACTAAGTCTGCTCTTATTTTTTTTAAACATTATCAAGATTAATAAATCTATTCTCCAATATATAATTTAAATAAAACTAAACAGAATGTGTTACATGATGAAGGTAATATATTTTTTCATATTTCACTAATATTTCATTTGAATATACATCTATGATATTTTTCATTGGATTATAAATAACAATAATCTACGGTACTTTAGTTATAAAAATAACACTGATAGGTTGAGAAAATTATTAGTGGTTGGATGGACATTAGATTCTTGATCATGAGTTGATGAATATACAAATTTCACTAAATACAAAATATATGAAGACATTTAGTAGCTGAATGTATTTTGAATTAAATGAATTAAATATCATTATTTTAACATCATTACATTTCATATAGGAATGTCTTTCATTAAATTAATTCAAAACCTCATTGAGTTATCTTCCAATCTTAGAACTTGGGGATCAAGGCCTTCGTCTTATCATCCAGATTTGAAAGAGAATATGGAAGGAGGGATGGAACCTGTATTCTGACCAAATACACTGTGTGTATTTAAATACATGACGTACACATGGCTAGACTATCTCTATTTAGGATATGTAGAGGATTTCCCCTAAGTGATAATGTATGATAATTACCTAATTCTTAATTCATTTATATATTTTGTTGATGTTGGGGATGTTTTTTTTACAATGACATAACCCATTTTTTATGGGGGTATTTTTTTCTCCCACATTGAAGAATTATCACATAGGATATCCTCCCCACACGGATCATAGGTTCTTTCTAACATTTTCTTTCCATTCCTTATATATTTCTCCACCATTTTAATTGTATCTACAATAGAAATATCCTTGATCAAAATCCTTCTATTCATCATTCATAATGTATTATTTTGATCTATTTTGGTGTGAGCAGTTATACACTATTATAATTATTTCAATCAAATAATCATCATTCTCATGTTGTATCCTGAATAAAATGTTGCAACCATATGAGTGGTATTCTATAGACCTCTATTAGATGGAAGACCACTATTTTTAAGGGAATTGTATCATTTTTTATTCTCAATTATTTATCCTTCCAAACTCATTCGGTGTGAATTTCATAAAGAATATTAATTTTATTAAGTCACATTACAATCCTAATGTGATCCTATGTAAAGGGGAACTGATATGATTGGTTTTTTTATTCGACATGTGAAATCCCATAAGTTTACCTTTCTTCATAGGGATAAATTCAAAATTTCATAAAATATCAAAACACTATTTTGGATGTGAGAAATGCCTTGTAATAAATGAGAAATGATTGCCATGAGTTAGGCCTTATTATTTATGGTATAGTTTTAATTAACTTAATTAAATGTTTTGGAAATCCTAATTAATGAATTATGATTATAGAGGCTTCACAAATGATATGAATCATGATATCTAAGAAATATCTCATAACCAAGCTAAGTGAGATTCTAATATCCTTATTGGATTCCTCGGTCAGGTTTGTCATGCTAAATAACTTGGAATTTTTGTAGATACGCCAAAATCCATATATTGATCCTTATGGGACTCATTGGATGTGATCACATGTTATATTACCTAACTACCCAGTAGCAATAATGGTTCACTAGGGTAGTCATTTTGGATGGTCTTGGTGAAATGATGGATACACCTTTTGACGAGTGATACATGGTCCCCTATATGAGATACTCGTGTTTGGATTTAAGGTTCATACTTATACCAGGACAAGAGTGATACAATATAAATCCTTTTATGGTTCTCCATTGATGGAATCTAATGTGATGGATAATGATAGATCTAAAAACCAAATATGTGGGAATCATTTTATTGGTCATTATGAAGGGGTTCAATATTCCACATAAAATAATTTAAGTATGCCATATTCTTGAATCGAATGAATGCATAACTAAAACTCCTGAGATGCATATTCCACGAAAAATAACATTTTTAGGTTCATACTATCATTTATGCATGAATTATGTCGACCCATTGGTATAGCTCTATTATATATATCTCTATATGTACACCTCAGTTCATATCAATTCTGCATAGTCTGAATTAGTTAGTGTTTTTCAGGTATCCAATAAGATAAGAATGCAATGTATATATATTTGGTGAATTACATTTATTATATACAATTAGACCTATCATTTTATATTAAAATACTATATTTTTGATGACATTCTTGTATGTGGATATTTAATTTTATCTTAGTCCCTATATAGGATACCTATGGTACCTGAACATGCTTAATGATTGTAGTTTTAGATAATGGGAATCATCCAGCTTTAAATTCATGATTCTTAGTACAATGATAAACCGTGGGAGCAGATAATGGACACTATGATTGTGAATCTAGTAGAGTAAGGTTATGATATTTTTTATTAATTTTTTTAAAGTATATGGTGTATTTATATTTCTCACAAATCCAGTGTACATAATTTTCTATAACTACATTTCATGAAAATCATCAAAACTTTATATATATTTATGATTTATCTTTCACAAATATATTTATACAAGATGAATATTTATTATTCCACTATTGTTTTCATTACTTAAATTGACTTCTAGTTATAATTAACTATGGTTATGCACTATAACTCTCAATGGAATAGTCTCCCCATGGATGCACACTAGGCTATCACTTTTAGTCAATAGCCTCTTGCATAAGGGGATGTCCCAATGTGGTCATGTGGTTGAAAATATCAGGGAACCGCTAAGGGGATTCCACAGTGGTATACTATAACAATATACCTTTTGTTATTAATGATTTTTGTATGAAATAATTGATGGGTTGTTGTAGTCATTTATTGATCCAAGATGAATGTTTTATTCAGTTTTATTGATATACCTGATGCTATAAAAATATTTTTTAATTAAGAAATTTATATGTTCATTAGGATTTCATAGATAATAGGATATTAAAGTGTAGGAATGGTATGTTATTTTAATGAAGAAATATGTTATCATATTACATAATAAAATGGAAATTTATCAATCTATTAGAGGTTCAATTATGAGGGGTATTTATAGAATATAATTTTTAATGGTCGTTGTGAAGTACCTTAAGTGGGTATTATTTTATTAAACCATTTTACTAGCCTAGAGAATGTGTAAAATATCCCTTTATTTTATACTGAAAATGAATGATGAAAATTTATACATTTTCTCAGGCATTTGATATTGAGTATATTAATAAAAGGGAAAATGTAAAAGGTTTGATGGGAAAAACAAAATTTAGAAATTTGTTCATGTTTGATAAAAAACATTTATTCTCTTCATGGAAGAAGATAATGTATGTGAATATATGAGGATGAAAATAATATCTTGATGAAGGTGTAAAAACAAAACAGAACGTTGTTGTAGTGACGAAGAAGGGGATTTGTTTAGGTTGGGCTATGCAAAGAAAGACATTATGTATCAAAAAAAGAGAAAAATATAATTGAACAATATTTTAATGTTGGTAAATTTTAGGTGCAGAAAAAGAATATTTATGAAAAGATAATAAGGATAATGATTAAAACCCTTTGATATTTTTGTATATACAAGTATTATGTCCTAAAAAGGTAATGAAAATATTTTGATGAATTCATATCTACACAATTTTCCTATGAGTACGTTATAATAAATTTTTATATAGATATATAGGTATTAAAAGCCTTTGAGGTTTGAAAGATGGTATATTAGATGGAAATAGTAGAATCGCATGAATTAGTGATGATATAAATAAAAAATAATGATATTGTATTAGAACTAGTGGGATTCTAGTACAAAGGAGTTATAGATTATTTTTTCCCAAGTATGCATGAGTTATACTTTAAACCACTTAGTGTAATATAGATAAAACATGTTTTGGGATTACATATTTCAAAAACATTAATAGATAAAAAGTTAGAGTGGTGGAAATCAGACCCAATGGATGTAGAATTTGACAAGGAGTATGTTTCTATCATGAGAGTCAAACCATATAAAAATATCACATGCTACATTTTTATATATATTATTCCCTGAATGTGGTTTTTATTTTTTGATAAAAGATAAAACATTTCACAATGTTTCTTGACCAGTCAATGAGTTTTATAATACTAATGTTGTTGAAAAACATAACAAGTATTAACAAGATTATGGTAAAAATTGGAGACAACTAATTCATCACCCTACACATATGTTTTTTACATAATTTTATTATGACTTTTAGTTTGATAAAGTATTTGTATACCATAATTTTTTATGATTTTGAAAGATAATTTTATTTTATCTCTGTATGATTTAATGTATTTATTTTTTATATCTTTACTAAAAATTAAATATTTACATCTACTAATACAATATTTCGTTAACTTTAGATTATTCCCATGACAGAACTCATATTGTGTTTTCGCATCTCCTAATCACAAGAAGACCATAATTAGTATATAGATTATTTTAAAGAACACTACTGTAATAAATTTCCTTATTTCAAATTTGACAATAAGAATTTTATACTTTATGTTATTTATTATCTAATACATCATCTTTATGAAACCATTTTATGGAGGAGTTCTCTCAATCAATACATGATTCTTTATACTTTGTCTTTTCAAATAATCCTCCATATATATATTTGGATACATTTTTAGAAATTTGTATAAAATTTTAATATTTTATATCTGTTAATACTCCACATTATTACTTGATATTATGTTAGAAAATTAAACACTTAATATTATTGGGTAATCAATATTAAAAATTAAATCATTATATAGTTTTCACCATGAATATAATTGGTTTATGTTTAACCATAATCAACAAAAATATAAAATTTATTTATTCTTAATGGAATTCCTTTATTTCATCCTATATATATTTAGAAAAATATTCCTTCTTAAACACACATGATAATTATTAATAAAAATTAATGTATTCTTAATATTACTATATATTCTTCTATGATTTATAGAATCTTGTACTTAATTTTTACTCCTGTGGAAATGAAATTTATTCAACTACATAATTTTATCTTCCTTTGTTAGTAATTATATAGTATCTTTTTCACTAATGGGTTAAATAATTTCATTAGCACAATAACATTAAAGTATGATTTCACCATATATTTTCATTATAATAAGACTATTATTAATGATGATTACATTATAACATATGTCACACAATTTTATTAACCTAAATAAATTCTGGAAAATGACTTCAAAAACCAGACATTATATTATCCTCTTATCTTTTATTTATATTTTATCAATTATTGAGTAAATAATCTTGAAGACATCATCATTTACAAACCATATTCATTGTTTTTTATATTAAATCCCTATGAAAAGAATATTTTTAATCATATGGGAAGTCAAACCTCATTAAAGAATATGCACTCCAACATGATTAGTTGGTTTTAATGAAATATTTACTATAAAATCAATCAAAAATATATTATTCCTCAACCAATATTGGTTCTCGATTTCCATTAGTTTTTTTTATTAAACTTCCACCTCAATATAAGGTGAATATTCATTATATTGATGGAATTATAACCTATTATGGGTTTTAACTTTTAGGATGACACTTTCTAATAATAGATACTACCTCATGGAGTCTTCCATGGGACACTCATATAAATCATTAATTTGGAATACATGGATATGTTTCAATATCATTCACCCCATAAATAAGTATCAAATTAGAATATGTAAAAAATATTCATTACTAATCATCTATACTTTTTTTATTAGAACATAATGTACCAATTTTCTATGAACCATAATTCTTTTGACCCATATTTTCATAATAATAGAAAAATATATGAGGTTTATTGTTGTGTTTTCTTGATCCAAATGTTGTATTTTAGACCTATACAAAGTAAAAAAAATTATTATAAGGGCGATTCTGTCAAAATACATCAAACATGATGACCTTTTTTAGATCAATTCCAACAAAAACATGTTCATTATTATTATATACATACTTATATGTTCATTATATAATTTTTATGAATATCCATTATTTTTATAAGATAATATCAAATTCAACATGTTAATATCAGTTCATGATTCAGTTCTCTTTCTTCACCTTTGAGCATCAACCTTTGGGAATAATCCTTTTAGGTCCTCAATCATTTAGTCATTTTTATCATATTAATGATATATCCCTAAATATTTAGTGTATATTATCTTTTTTAAGGTTTGTATCCTAATATTTGTTTTAAATTTATTGATTCAAAAATTTAATCATTTCACTATATTCTATTAAAACATCATTATCCCCTGGTTTTAATCTTTTATCACACTATAGGATTGATATTACTTATTCAAATAAATGTATATATCGTCAAGAGTAGCGTACATAACCACCATGATGTTAGTTGCACCACAACATCAACATATTCACTATCTTATTTCCCCTTAATATATAGATTGCATTTATGATTTTTGAGTGCATATTTAGTGAGTCTTAGAATTACTCAATATTATAAGATATAAATTTATACAATCTTACGGTCTCTTCTAAATTTAATTTATTAGTCTTAAAGAAATGATCAATCCTTTTATATATATAGATGATTTTTTTATTGGATCAAGACCAATATTCGTATTTTATATTTTATTTGAATACTTAATATTTTATTGTTTCTACATATAAATCATACAAGTGAAATATTATCTTTCAAATTTACTATAAAATTCATCATATTTTTAAAAGAGGATAACATAATTTAAACGAACAGTTTCAGATAGGAATCAAATTTGTAGGGGGTTGATTCAGTGGTTGTGAATTAATATACCGAGAAAATATTTTATCCCTTTTCCATATTGACATTTTACTATCTGGATTCTCTTATACCCTCTTCCATATATAGAGTATGTATATAATAACAGTAAATGATAAAACATGATATTTTCATAAGGTTTACTACTAGATAAGGGGATATAGTTCTTAATGTGGTATGTAAATAATAAAACCACTCAACCTCTATAAAATAATCTATTTAATATTGTCATAATAAGCATGGAGAATTATTCACTTATTATCGACTATGATTAAATACATTTCATGTTTTAGAACACCATGTGGGATCATTATATCACCCATGAACAAAGTAATATCTTTCTTAATATGGTTCATTATTACACAATTAAATTATTCCTACTACTGATAATAGTATTGGATGTCACAATTATTCTAATTTCATCTACTAAATTCATCCCCTTGAATTGGTTACATGAAAAATATTCGGTATGAAATCCTTATTCTTTCTTACTATTAGAAAAATAAATGTTTAACTTTTGTCTTCATCTTCTTATACTAGTTACGACAATAGTTATTTATTTCGGAGTGATGAAATTTCTTATTCCTTACCAAAATGATAAAAAAACTATATATATATTGGTTAGAAAAATCTTTGTTTACATTAGATACATGATACACAATAATATGATGTAAATTAGAAGAAAATTGATCTATTTATTCTTCTATTCAAAATAAAAGAACATTGAATCTTATTCTTTCTTCCTTGCATGATTAAAAAAACACTTTTTGATTATTGAAACAATGATTTTTTTCCCAACATGTGTTAATAAAAATAATGTATCATTGTGTAACAATAATTAGTCATCAATGAAAAATATTTTCCTCTTAGTTGAAAAATAATATGCAATTGTTTATTATTATGAAATTACCATTAATTGATTATAAATATCAACAAATGAGTGTATAAATTATTCTTAGTCAAACTGGATATTTAGGAAACAATAATTTCACTATATTTAACATAACATGTTATACATGTATGAATTTTTTATGGTTATTATAAAACATTTAAACTGTAACACACAATAAATAGCTTATGAAATTTTATTCATATGTGAATGTTTGTTTCGGTATGCATGAATGTTCTTATTATTTTATTTATTTTTACTTATTATAAATTTTCATGCAATTACACACACTATCATCATTAATACTTCAAGTATATATTCACTCACATAAATGATAGAATATACATATTGTAGACATTTACTTCACACACATAGAAATAGGCATGCAATTTGTTTGTTGTGTTCTTTGTTTTGTAGTTCTTCCTTATCTAAATTTGGAATGGATTAGTGTAATCTCTTGTATGGCTTAATATATGAGGAATACAACACAAGTTATTCCTTAAGTGAGTTCATTGTACCTTTATTACTTCATGGACGATGGTATACACAGATACCTTATTCATTATGCAACACAAATGGTGTTCGATACATCATTTCAATTGTGAAGATCAATGATAATTCTAGAATCGTGTGTAAACATAAAAAAAGTACAAGTTTATTCTTTACAACATACAGTGGGTGTTTATCAATAAGCACTGGATAATGGTATTAGTCTTTAGAAAACACTATGGCCATGTACTGTTAAAATGGTTCAAGTATTTGTGGTTCTTCATCATCGTATAATAGAAAATGTAGAACCTCTTCACACAACCTAAAAGGTATGTGGGAATCCACTTTTTCAAGTAGACTTAAAAGAACATTGGAATATGCTTCTCATCCTAACTAGAATATGATAGGTACACTATTTTTGAGAAACATGTGGTCACTTAAAGAAAAATTCATGAAACATCATCCTTTTTCCCATTATGATTAATTATATATTGGCATGACTAACCTTTTTCCCTTATTTAATATCTATAACATTGCATCAAATATCATGCATTGTGATGTTTATTTTAATGTGATGTTGATATCATTTTTGAATTCATCAATCATGAGTTTTATTTTATTGCTGACATTACATCCACTTCGGTAATGCAGTGAGGCTCCCTTCTATTATAGAAAAAAACATCAGTTTGTATTAAAGATAAGAAACATGCAACCCTATGAATGGAAGAATTCATGAGGATCAAATTTATTAACAACCTATAAAATATTTTTTGAATTCACCATACCATCTTTCTTGTTTATAATGTTCTGAAAGCAAAAATAATGATATTAAGGTCAATTCATATGGTGCTCTGTGAATAAACATGATTAGAGAAAAGTCCCATTGATCATGGTTCATAATTGATAAATGATTGCCAGTAGAGAATAAAGGAAATTTCCATAGAGGTTGAATTATATCGAATATGAAGATCATGTGACTAAGATTAATAAAACCATATGATTAATTATAATTAAGTATCTTTTTTAAATGCATGAACAATTTTTCATTGAAATGACCCTACAACAATCTCTTATGCAATAAAGCAATGATATATCAAATATATCAATACCACTTATAATTTAATATGGTATTGAGGTCAGCATCAGAATTCATGACCCCTCACGCTCACATTGGCCATGAAAAACATCATCAATTAGAATTTATTTGGTCCATAGTCCCAATCCATGTGCGGCTTTGGTCATTCCCTCTACAGTCTATAGACACGGTCGTACCAGCCTTCTCTGTATATTATTACCTCTATTACCAATTGGATTTCTTGGGATTCTACCTCGGACATGGTTGACCCTCATGGTCCCACTTGATACATTTTTTGTGTGTATTATGAATCTTGTTAGTTAGGTTTAATTTTTAATTATGACCTCTCTTACATTATTTACTATTATAATTCTATGAATAAAATTATTTATGTTAAATTAATACTACAAATCAAAAACCTCATGAAATAATAAATATATTACATGGTTATTATTCATGAAAAATTTAATATTAGTTTTAATTAACAATGATTGTTCATCATTATCATGAAGTAGTAAAATATTTCATGAAATCAATTAGTAACTATTATTATATTCTTTACTAAATTACTCCATCAACTTCAAATCATTCTTCTTTTTTGTATACAATGTTTCACTGTTGACACAACTTCTTTGAACATAAACCCATTTTAACAAGAATTAACGGGAGTAGGATAATTTTTCAAAGACAAAATAAAATTTAATTTAATGATTCTATAATAATATTCTGGGTATCTCATAGAAAACTAAATTTCTTTAAGACATTTATATGTTTCATCAACTTATATGACATGAACATATCATCCATGATAAATTATCATCAAAAATAGAACATTATATTTATTTAGATGAAATATTTCTATGTATGTTACCACTATTGACAAACAAATATAAATATTGGTAGAAAATTTAAATTAGAAATAACGTGGGATATTTATTATCCCGAATTTTATTTGATTGTAATACCTTCAATTTTCATCCCAATTGAATGTTTCAATATCTGGATTCATTCTATTTTCTCTACTATATAATTTTTTAACATTTATTTCACTTTAAATCTCCCATATTTACAATAAATAAAATGATCATGGGAAAATATTATCAGTGTATACATAATAATGTCTGATCCATCATTTCAAACTATATAAACGTGAGGTGTTCTTATTCTAGAAAACAATATTATTTGATTTAGAAAACCATGTTGTCCCTTTTCAAATAATCATGGTACCTCATGAAATGAAAAATAATATAATTTTCTTCATGAATTATTCACTTTCATTCCAAGATAAAGATTCTAAATGTTATATGAAACATATAGAGAACAATCAATCAAATACAGTTGAACAACGTTACCAAAGAGATAAACAATTATAGTGTAATAATAATATAATGGTCCTTGGGGAACATGAAAAATTATTATCCCATTGATTAATTCAATTTATCAACCATTTGAGAAGGTTTTTCATTTCTTATATCCATGTATTAGAGATTAAAAATGGAATTTCGTTTTCAATTACATGATCATCATTCAGTTTCTTGAAAATTCGTGTTTAATACTAATTGAAATAACTATTATTGCATTTTCTTTACCTTTCTTCAATTTTCTCTGTAACATCCCAGGTAAATAAAGATATAATTCATTTTATATATAATTAATTTTTTCTGAATTAAATATTAATTTCACATTAAAATGGATTCTATGATCGATGGCGTTCACGATACGAAACAACAGGTTTATTTTAAATCTTATGTTCCACAACAATCATATAATATTATTATTTAAAATTGTAGTTAACGCCTAACTGTTTTATTGGAAGGGATGAAAAAAAATAACTACAATATGATTATACTTGTTTGTAAAATTATTTTACATTAATATAATATATTTTAAAGGCTTGAAATAATAAAGAATCAAATTTTAAGCATTAAAACTCTAGTATTAATTAAAAGGTTGATTTACCAACTTTTGATTAAAACCCCTCTTTAAATATATATTTGGTCAAATTTATATTTTATATTTATCAAAAAATATAAATCAATAGAATCAAGACATAAAAATTCACATAGGGTAAATTTTTTGTATTTTTCTGATAAAATCAATTTTTGATGAACACTGAAAAATACTGTATTTTAATTAAAAAAACATTTTAAACTAATTTATGTATATATTAAGATTATCTATAGAATTTTTATAAATTATTATTAGTGTATATTTTTACCATTTAATTCAATGGTGTTCTTTGGAATTAGATTTACATTGAAATTGGACATAACAAAGTGTCAATCTTTATATAGATATTGTTTCCTAAAAACATGCTATTTGTTTTGGAAACATGAATTAATTTTATATTAATTAATCCCACTCCAAAGTTTTGAATTTTTTAAAATATAAATCATTTTTTAATTCATAAAATCAAATATACCTTAGGCTGTATTTTTGGTATTTATCTAAAAAACATCAATTTGTGATGAATAGTGAAACCACAAAGTAGTAATTTAGAAACTAAATTTTTCATTTAAATGAAATTTTATTACTTCTGTTAATTGAATTTCGAAAATATAACCGACATGGATTTTATTAGTAAGTAAAATGTGGTTTAATAAGAAAAAATAATTTGCGATGAATAGTAACTTTTGACTTTTATTTACCACAGTTAATGTTAAATAGTGTAATTCAAGGTAAAAAAGTATTATTATAATACAAAATCACCTTAATAGTTGTTCTAACCTTATTGGATGAGTCATGGCCGACAATGGGAATCTTTGGGCCAATTTTATGACCCCATGGAGCCACTTGGGTGTGATAATGACACTTTATATCAATTAATTAAATGTGAAGTCAAAAATGACAACATCAAAAATCTTTTATTAAATTAATTTTTATATTGGGTTATATAAATAATAATTCAAATATTAATACTAATTGGAGATATTATAATTTTTAAAACATCATGGTAGTTTTTATATAATCTTTAGACATCATATAAATAAAAATATTTATGACACAAAAATGATGCAATATTTACATCGTTAATTAATGATTTAAATAAATAATATTATAAATATGAAAATATCTTTTGAAACCAAAACAATTCTTATTGGATGAATTTATTTTGACCTTGAGTCTTCGTATCTTTAAAATAAATTACTTTGGGACCTTTAGAAACAAAAAATCATTATATAAAAAAAATAATATTTTCACACATTCTTAAAGAGCCCCTCCTCCCAATTATAAAAAGCTGTCACTTCTATCCCTTTATTCACACATCTCAAGACCGATGTATCATCCAAACCCTACCAAAATAAGCTCTTAATATCCCTCTCATCCTCTTAGAAGTCTTACCAGAGGCATAAGGCACATCAAGATGTTCATTGGGTAATTACCAAAGGGAGTTACCTGATTTAAAGGAAAGTGTTTCTCTTAAATTATTTTCTTTTATTTTACTTCTCCATCCCCTAAACTCTTTTTATTTATTTCATTTATAACATCACATGTATCCTCAATATACTAGGTGTTTCTTATGTGATGTATTCTAAGTAAACATACACACACCTCCATCTAATTGGTGACGAACATACTATTTTTCTGGATGGAAAATTAACGCCTCATGAAATGTGGTTTTTCAATTATCCGCTACTGCCACTCATGGTGGTCATTAATATAGAACTGTATTTTTATATGAAAACTATTATCTTTATGTTTTATTTATTCTTATTTATTTTACATTTATATCATAACTTTGTGGTTTCCATTATGGGTCAACGTGGTAATTTCATTTGAGGAAGTGTGGACTACCGCCCTCTCAATTTGATATGACTCGTTCATGCCATACATGGGATGTATAAAAGATGGATATAATGAAATTACATGGGATATTATACTGTAATTTTAATATAACTTTGTGTCACTACGTTCTTATTCTTTTAAATACGAAATTTAAATTAAAGTAGCGTTCATGAGTATGTACGACATACCGTCTCCATGAACTGTGCATTTCATTTCTTACCTCTAAATGTTATGTAATATTGTAAATACAGATATATTATGGATATATCTGATATATATGATATCTTAATCATGAATATAATTTTTTAAATAATGTAATCTTGACCAAATGGGAAACATTTAATTAAAAGGTGTTCATTTTGACTCAAGTACCAAATATCGACAAAATAACCATTATTAACATAAATGATTACATAATATTTCTAACATGGTAATAAGTGATATAATGGAAACTATAAAGTTTAAAAATGTTATTAATAAGGTATAAATTTAATTAATATTATTATTCAAGATGAACAACGAACAAATGAGTCAAGTCGAACACGAGGTATGGGATTTTTTTCTCACATTTAATTCGGTGAGATTTCTATTGTTCGCCACTTTATTATTGCACGTGGTGTATTGTGTACATCCATTTGATAAATACTATAATGATTCTTTTTACATACATTTTATTATATGATTATTTTGGTGTTTATTAACTTTTGGTCATATGACTTGATTTAATTACAACGTGGTAATAGGTTTTCATCTCACTTTTTATTCCTGTGAGATTCATACAATAATTGCCACTATTTCCTTTTGATTGGTGTATATACTGCCCATTATTGTATTCCTTGTGAAATATACTTTAATTTATTAGTATTTACATCTTCATTTTATGATACTTATTTCATGACGTATGTTTTATATGTTACCAAATCTGTAAGGGAACCTTTCACCCTATTCTTTTAAAAAAAAAAATTTATTTATTTTAATCTACATCTTCCTATGTCAGGATATGTTCATAAATATATTTATTACAGTAAATATTATGTAAAAGTGATGAGATACCCTTTTTCTCTCTCATCAACGCATTTTCGGAATTGTAATGTGCCATCGTTATCCTGTCAAATTTCTATAAGGGAACTTATTTACCCAATTTCAATTCTTTGGGTTTAACATATACTTATTCATTAGGTCATGATATTCATATGTGTGAATAACCTATGATTTTATAACACATAATATCCACTTATATTTGGTGTATTATTATGTTTCACACATATTTATTTCATTCATTTATCCTCAATCTAAGGATACCGTCTTTATAAGGGATTTCTTCTCAATTTATATTCCATTGATACATCAATGTTGTTAGGCACCAATTCACTCTTATATGGTGTATATACTGTCCTTTGGAATATTATATCATGAATCCCTTTAATCATATGATATTATAAAGTTATGTTTAAATTGTATTCCTCAATTATTTGTATTCAAGAATCTCTTATTTTATAAAAAACTCTTTAACAACAATATCGTTTTAAATATTTTAAAGACTTATTCATTTAAATATTTCTCATTAATGATCATGTTTTCAAAATGGGTTTTTAGGATTTATTAATATGGAAATTAATGTTTTCAAATGATAATTAATTTAAATATTCAATGTGGTATAGGACACTATGATTCCCAAATATCATTATTAAATATTTAAAATGGTTTGGAAAATGATTTGATAAAGAATTTATTACTTCAATATCTTGATATATTGTGACTGGAATGTGTAAATATTATCATTCTATTATTCATGTGTTATTTTTTATGAATATTTTGGTGGTATTGGTCATTTTTTACGTATACGGGTGGTTCCATGATAAACCTAGGGTGGGTGAGCCCAAGATAGTTTTCCAATGCATTGGGTAACGTGATGGAGGTAAAAGATAATGTTTTTCCAAAGTGATTCAGTGAATATAATATGATGTTTATTCCAAATGTGAAACCCTATGTAGTTGTGATAGCTACAATGTATGTGTTGTAACTCCCCAAGCCTCCATGGTACACTACTCTTTCAATAATGCAATAGCATTCATTATACGCATGTTCGAGATTCTAACACACCGCGACCAATCAGAGTAGTCGTTAGGAATAGTAATACCCACATTTTTTAATTTTGTATATTATATTTTTCAAAATGGACTTAATTTTTGTATTCAGAAAATCAGAATTATAATAAGTTGATTTTTTTGTAATTTTCTAAGAACTTCAAATTTTCTATGAATAGAAAACATACATAAAAAAAATTATTTTAATCAAAATAATTTATAGTGATAAATTATACTATTGAGTGGTGTTAATGTATATTTAGAATATAATTTTACCATTTTATCAAATGGTGGACATTAATATTGATTTCACATGGAAATTGGACATAAACATTTGTCAATCATTTGATTGATATTGTTTCATAAAAACGCACTATTTATTTTGACAATGAGAATTAATAATAAAATTAATTAATGCAACATATATGTTTGTAATTTTGTAAAATAGACATCATTTTTGAATTCAGAGTATCAATTATATCTTAGGGTGGATTTTTGGTATTGTTCTGAGAAACATCAATTTTTTATGAATAGTGAAACCACTAAGTGGTAGATAAAAAACTAGTTTTTCGTTTAAATTAAACTTTACCACTTCTGTGAATTGAATATCAAAAATCTGACATACAGGGTTATCATTAGTATATAAAATGTCGTTCAATTGGATGAATTTTTTTTGGTGAATAGTAACTTTTATGTTTTATTAATCATGATTAAAGGTAACTAGTGTAATTTAATTTAAATATAATGTTATAATAATAAGAAATTACCATTACACTTGTCCTAACCTTATTGGATTATTCATGGCAGTCCAGGACTGCAGAGACCCTAAGCTTAACGTACATGGAAATTACATTACTTTTGCGGAATACTTAGTACATAACAAAAACACACACACAAGGACCATAATAGTTTAGTGTCTTTGGAAACTCGGAATATAATCTTCTAATCGTGGTGGAAGATCTTCAACATCTACCATAAAGATCTTCCCTTTTTTATTACCTAAAACCTTTCTTTATATCCCGGGAAAACGAAAACATAAAAGTGTGAGCTCAAATGCTCAGTAAGGGTAAACAAAATAAATATTAATCACATCATATTCATAAGAACATAACATTTTGGAAATCGTAACCTTCAAAAGAGATAATAATATCATAACATGGGATAAATCATAGTAGTGAAATGTAATCCCAATAATCATAAATTAAGACATGAAACTTTGTAGAATACACACATAGTCATTGAGAATCATTTCTTGTTAGTCAAGACTCATTTCCAAGACTATCTTAGTGGACAAAGTCCATTTCTGAACCAAGTTCCCTCCTCGTTCCAGTCCTGTTTCACTGAACCAGTTTAACCTGCCGTTCCAGAAATTTCTATCTCATGATATATAAAATCTTTACCCAATGCATTGGAGGGATATATAGGTCCCACCCATCTCCTAATGATACCATTCTTATGTGTGCCACAAAATCAGAAAACCATACATCATAGCATAACCCATGTAATAAAAATGGGAATCTTAAACATCGTGACATCATAAAACAATTCATATAAGATAAAGGAATTCAAAAAAATATAATTCCATAAAAACATAATCAAATCAATGTAATAATAGGGATAAAAACAGAACCCTTTATTATCTTAGATGGAAAATAATTTTGATAAAACAGTTGAACTCCATTCTTGAGGAAAATATCCTTTCAGCTTCAAAAACACTTTTCCATTCTTAACATGTCGTAAAATTATAAACTAAAAGAAGTTGATTAAAAATAAACTTGAAAACTTGTAAAGGAAGCTTCTTGTAAATAATGTTTTAAAAATCCATTCATGTCGTATAAGTTAAAAAAATTCTACGTACTTTTTTCAGAAAAGTCAAAAAGTACCTCGTACGAAAAACGACAAAAGGTTCCTTTAATATCCTTTACTAAAAACTCACCGAAGGGTAAAATTGGATTTAAACAATTGTAGGTGGATAGAAATAATATTAAATATTGAGGAAACATGGATCTGGATGATAAAATACACCCCAGTAAATGCCAAAGTATAAACAATCTCAGATAAAAATGAGATTGTGATATTTCCCTTACCTTAGGTCTGATTTGCTTCGTAAGTGTACGAACCTCATGTATAATGATTTAAATAATGTTATTGACTTACTAAAAAATCATAATTATTGTTATGATATCATATATGGTCATATTCTTAGCTTCTTATTAGTAATATTTCATTACAACTTGTTATTTGGGTGTTTATTACTTTTTGTTCTTATGCGTGTTTTGTCGAATAAATTTTTATTTTTCTCTTTAAGTTATAGATAAATGATTTCGAAAATGTTATTACTGTAATATATATCATATTAATTGATTAAATTAATTTATATAATCATTATGCAATGAAAATCATGTAGAACGAGTCACATCACATCGTGGAGACGGTATTCCGTACGTACGCACGAGAGATGATATCGGTCCCATGATCATGGAATTGTATTGGAGTGTATGTATACTATTTCATAATCAAAATCACTTTACAATAATCATATATAGTAATTATTTACACCATTATAACCATCCATGTAAGGTGGTGGTGGAAAGTAGATTACAC
Organism: Viscum album; assembly: GCA_963277665.1. Lineage (NCBI taxonomy): Eukaryota > Viridiplantae > Streptophyta > Magnoliopsida > Santalales > Viscaceae > Viscum > Viscum album. The sequence continues at coordinate 1,314,180,765 of OY728119.1, read as the reverse complement.
CACGGTGTGCAGACGGTATTCCGTACGTACGCACGCGCGGTGATTTCATTTTCCGTAGGATGGATAGATGGTGGAATAGGCTTGTTTCATACTTATATTAAAATATCAGTATATGAGTGATACTGATGTTATTAATTCATAATGAAACAACTAAATAAGAAGAAGTGGAAGAAGCAATAAATTTGAAAGAATCGGTAACAGACATTACATCTTCATTGAAGTGCTTCTTTGAGACCTCATTTTAGGGCACTAAAATCGGTCTTTGAAGAAGACCACTACCTCTAGGATGTATCTAGGAAATTGTAGAGGATAAAGTGGCAGGGTTTGGCCGAGCTTGAAGGCACAAATTGGTGTGACGAGGAGAGGGAGGAGGTGCCTTTTTATAAGGGTGGAGAGGGGCACCTTTGGAATAACTAAAACTATTATTTTATTATAAAGCCAAATTCGGTTTCAAATAGCTCCAAATTGATTTATTTCAAAGCTAAGGTGGTGATGAGTCGAAATCCTCTCATCCAATAGTATATAGACATGTTTAGGTTACTATTTTGACCTTATCATTTAGATTTAACATTAAGTTAAATAATTTTACTTTTACTGTGTCTTCTTGTGTTCTTACACTATAAGGTTAATAAACTTATTATAACAATCCAAACGAACCCCAAATTTTTTATTATTAATATATATAACCTTATCTTAGTCTTTTGAACGATCCTTAGATATTTAGGAATAAAATAACAATTAATAATATAATATTTGTTTTAAAAACAATTTTATGTCAATTTTGACACTATTTAGTAATTGATTTTTGTGAAAATCATAACAGAATGATTAGTTCAAACAATGTTAATTAAATCAATAAAAACATGTCATATTAACATATAAAATTAGTGTAATTTATGAAAAGTTTAAAATTATATTTATTTGGGTATTTATAATATCAATTATTATAATTGTTCACTATTATGGTAATTACTACATCATCATTTTGTCATAAATAAATTAATTTATATAATGTCTAAAAATTATAAATAAAATATCATTATGTAGGAAATAGTATTAGCTTTCTAATTAATATTTACAATCGAATTTATCTTATGTATAACCCTATATAAAAAATGTTGTAGTAAATAAACTTTGATTTTAACTCTTTTAACTCTTCTTTGAATTAAATAATATTAAATGTCCTAATCTAATCCAAGTGGTTCTAAATGGTCATATTTTAATCCTAAGGTTGTTTTTGGTCGAATTACACTTATCCAATAGAATTATGACATGTGTTAGGGTAATAATAATATCATTTTTACCCTTAATTACCCTATTTACTTTTAACCGTTGTAAAAAATTTAATAGTTACTATTCACCAAAAATTATTTTCATCTCCTTGAACCACATTTTACTAACTGACATCAACCATGTCTCTCGGATTTTTGAAATTCCACTCACAGAAGTTGTAAAATTATGTTTTATGAAAAATTCATTTTTTTAACTACCACTTAGTGGTTTCACTATTCATCAATAAATGAAAGTTTCCAGGAAAATACCAATAATTATGCCTAAGATATATGTGATATTATGAATTAAAAAATGATTTCTATTTTACCAAATTCAAAACATATCAGTTGCATTAATTAATTTAAAAATTAATTACCATCGTCAAAACAAATAGCGTGTTCTTAAAAGATAATAACTATCAAAAGATTGACATTTGTTTGTCTGGTTTAAATGTGAAATTGCATCTAATGACCAAAATTGTATTAAATTGTAAAAATATATTCCAAATATAATTTAACACCACTCAAATTAATAATTTATTACTATTAATTATTTCGATTAAAAAGGTTGTTTTTAATTAAAATTTAGTAATTTTCACTGTTCATCAGAAAATGAAAGTTATCTGAAAAGTACCAAAATTTCACCCTAAGCTAATTTCGATATTCCGAATCCAAAAATGAAGTCCATTTTGAAAAATAAAATTTACAAAATTTCAAAAAGTGGTTATTACTATTCATAACGTCTAGTTTTAATAATATTTTAATAGCATATCATTGTTTAGTGAAACTCTGTATTGCGTACAACACATGCTATCGCGGAAGGTCGCGCTTGCCTGTAATGCAAGGAAAGTCAAGGATTCATGTTGTGAAAGCTTATTTTGGTGTAGTATACAACACAATACATTAATGAAATTAAAAAAAAAATTCGTAAAATCTCGGGGTGTTACATTCTATCCTTTTTAAAATTAATTTCACCCTCGAAATTCATCGGGGTTATAATTGGTTTACTACTTGAAAGTTTGTTTATTAGAAACCCACATCGTAAAAAGGAATACCCAAACTTTGATTTTAAAAACTAAGTATGAAATGTAACAGTTACCCAAATTAACTCATCACTGGGTTTCCACGTAGGAGAACATAGGAGAAAATGTGGATATGGAAGAATAATCTAACCATTATGTTCTGATGGAGAGTTGTATGGAACATGGCTATGAAATAGCCAAAAATCACAAAGCCATAGATTTGTGATGGTCTAAGGTACCATCTGATTAATCATACATAAGGGTACTAGGACAACATTTTTGGTTTTCAATATCATTTCCCTAAAGTTGGTGAATTAAAAGAAATACTTATATTATTTTGGTAAAATTTCACTGTTGTTCATGCTTTGAACAATTGCCACTTCATATATTAAATAAATGAATTTGAATGATGGGTCATTCCATCCATTTCAAAAGGTTATCAAAATTTATCAAATATACATAAGTCCATCTATGGTGAGGTTTATCGTATACAATTCCAAAAATGAACTTATAATTTATATATCATACCGCGTAATAAAATAAAACTAGTTTCTACTAACCAGGGAATTCCTGTAGGCCAGTGGTAGGCGATAAAGGCCAGTCGCACTTCGGTTGTGGGTTCGATTCCCACAGCCTTTTCTGACATGATGGGTTGTCGCTCGTCCTGCATGTTGTCCATTTTCTAAAGCTATATTACTACATCATCCCATCAATAATATCAAAAAAATATATCTATCCTAACTTATTTCCAACATAATCAATTCCAATATTTTTTATTATCTAAAATACTTCGGTCTAAGCTCATAGTATAAAGAAAATGATTACTTGAAATGTCACATAACAATCACGTGAATTCCATCATTTATCCCCCATATATCATAAGATATATATTGTTGGTCAAATAACAGACATGTGAATACCTTAATCATGTATTCTCTTGAAGAATGAATACCCATTAATTGAACCATTGTGAAAACATGAATGCAGTCAAAAGTTAACTCCTTCCACATACCAAAATCCAAAAATTCTATATACTCAAACCAAGATATAACCTTCTACTTATATTAGTCATGAGCTCATGAATATGATCAAACATTTTATTTTCTTGTTTTCATTTCATTATGCGCATATCATCTTTTTTTCCAAAAATATCTCAATCACATTCTATGGTTACCGATACCATTGAAAACCACAATATACCAATACATAAATATTCCAATATTCCACGATACAATATACAACATTATTTTGGAATCCCATTACAGAAACACTTAATCATTCCACCACATCGTTGTCATATTCAACATCGCCAATAGTGATCGCACATGACTTCCCTTTGTCCTTTGCCTTAACTGGTTTCTCATGTCGATCATCACTAACCCTTGGATTAGGGAATTTATTAGCATAATGCCCCATTTCCATGCACGTGAAGCATTGATGTGTTGGTGGTGCATTCTCTGCAGTCTTTTCTTTATTCACATCATTAGAAAACCTTTTTCCATTACTTCCACACTCAGTTGCTCGATGACCTTCTTTTCCACACATAAAATATTTTCTAGTCCCTTTAATACAATCTCCATGATGTTTCTTTCCACACATTGAGCATAAGGAAACATTCATACACTTTTCACCATTATTCTGAGATTTCTCCTTGAACTCCATCTTTCATTCCTTGTCAAAACCATGAGATGGATATGTAACACCAACTTCCCTTTCTACGTTGATAGCACAACACACAATTTCTTCATAGCTACTGAAGTCTCTTATAGCTAATTCCCTTCAAATATTTGGTTTTAATACACTGATGAATCTATCAATATTACTTTCAGGTTGGATGATAAATCCAGATGCATACCTTGCAAGCCTTGTAAAATTCGCTTCATATATACCAACAGATTCATCATCTGTTTTCTTTAGTTCAAGAAACACCTTCTCCATCTTTGTTCGAAGAATATGAGGGAAGTACTTATTGAAAAATAAGTTCTTGAAATCGTCCCATTCCATGGACTCAATTTCATCTCTTGGCCTCGTATTCTTGATAAGATTACACCATTGATCAACATCACCTTCCAAACGATACACTGCTAAGATGAATTTATCATGTTCAAAATATTGAAGAACTGAAAATATCTTTTCAGTAGTACTAATCCATTGTTCATCAACAAGTGTATCAGAAGACCCACTGAAAGAAGGGGACGTTTCCTCATGAAGGACTCAATAGAATATTGTTCTCTTCTCTACTCATTTGGAAGTCCAGAATGATTCATATCTTGTGTAAGTATAACAAAAATATTTTTCACTCCATCTCCCATAACATTTGTTTTATAAGGAGGACAATCATTGCATTTTCCATTACATTGATCAACACGGTTCCTTCGGGTTCCAGCCATCGTCTAAAACCCAAAAAGAATAGTGTGAGAGGATAAAATCATTCTAGGGAAAACAAAATAATAAAGGGGGAGTACCTTCAATATCTAACATCTTAGGTTACCGTAATTCTAGTACTATAACCTATACTTATACTTAACCTTAGCTACATCCATAGACATACCTTAGAAATATCTCTAGGGATCTCACTAAAGTTCTCGCATCCCAGTTTCCAAAGGTCGACTAAACCATTCCTCTGATACCAAATTTAGACACCTGTAGCTTAACATATATGGACATTACATTAATTTTGCGGAATACTTAGTACATAACAAAAACACACACACAAGGACCGTAATAGTTTAGTGTCTTTGAAAACATGGAATATAATCTTCTAATCGTGGTGAAAGATCTTCAAAATATCCCATAAAGATCTTCCCTTTTTTCCTAACCTAAAACATTTATTTATATCATGGGGAAAAGAAAACATAAAAGAGTGAGCTCAAATGCTCAGTAAGGGTAAAAAAAAAGAAATATCAATCACATCATATTCATAAGAACATAAAATTTTGGAAATCTTAACCTACAAAAGAGATCATAATATCATAACATGGGATAAATCAAAGTAGTGAAATGTAATCCCAATAATCATAACATAAAACATGAAACTTTTTGGTATACAAACATAATCATTGAGAATCATTTCTTGTTAGTCAGGACTCATTTCCAAGACTATCTTAGTGGACAAAGTCCATTTCTGAACCGAGTTCACTCCTCGTTTCAGTCAGGTTTCACTGAACTGGTTTAACCTGTCGTTCCAGCCATGTCTATCTCATGAGATATAAAATCATTACCCAATGAATTGGAGGGAGATATAGGTACCACCCATCTCATAATGATACCATTATTATGTGTGACACAAAATCAGAAAACCATACATCATAGCATAACCCATGTAATAAAAATGGGAATCTTAAACATCGTGACATCAGAAAACAATTCAAATAAGATAAAGGAATTCATAAAAATATAAATCCATCACAACATAATCAAATCAATGTAATAATAGGGATAAAATAATAACCCTTTATTATCATAGATGGAAAATAATTTTGATAAAACACTTGAACTCCATTCTTGAGGAAAATATCCTTTCTGCTTCAAAAACACTTTTCCTTTCTTAACATGTCGTAAAATTATAAACTAAAAGTAGATGAATAAAAATAAACTTGAAAAAATGTAATGGAAGCTTCTTGGATATAATGTTTTAAAAATACATTCATGTCGTATAATTTAAAAAAACAGTCTTCATACTTTTGTCGGAAATGTCAAAAATTACCTCATATGAAAAACGTCAAAAGATTCCTTTCATATCCGTTAATAAAAACTCACCGATTGGTAAAATTGGATTTAAAAAATTGTATGTGGATGGAAATAATTTTACATATTTAGGAAACATGGATGTGGATGATAAAATACACCCCAGTAAATGCCAAAGTATAAACAATCTTGGATAAAAATGAGATTGTGATATATCCCTTACCATAGGTCCGATTTGCGTCATAAGTGTCAGAACCTCCTGTATAATTATTTAAATAATGTTATTGACTTATTCAAGAATCAATATTAATGTTATTATATCATATATGGTCATATTCTTAGCTTCTTATTAGTAATATTTCATTACAACTTGTTATTCGGGTGTTTATTACTTTTTGTTCTTATGCGTGTTTTGTCGAATAAATTCTTATTCTTCTCGTTAGGTTATAGAAACCTCATTTCGAGAATGTTATTAGTGTAATATATATCATATTAATTCATCAATTCATTTATATACTCATTAGGCAATGAAGATCATGTAGAATGAGTCGCATCACATCATGGAGACGGTATTCCGCACGTACGCATGAGCGATGATATTGTTCCCATGATCATGGAACTGTATTGGAGTGTATGTATACTATTTCAAAATCAATATCACTTTACAATAATTACATATAGTCAGTATTTACACCATTATACCCATCCATTTAAGGTGGTGGTGTAAAGTAGATTACACCACGACGTGGAGACGGTATTCCGTACATACACACGCGCGGTGATTTCATTTTCCGTAGGATGGATAGATGGTGAAATAGGGTTGTTTCATACATATAATAACATATCATTATATGAGTGATACTGATGTTATTACTTAATAATGAAACAACTAAAGAAGAAGAAGTGGAAGAAGAAATAAAGATGAAAGAATCGGTAACGGACATTACCTCTTCTTTGAAGTGCTTCTTTGAGACCTCTTTTTAGGGCACTAAACTTGGTCTTTGACGAAGACCAGGACCTCTAGGATGTCTCTATTAAAGTGGAGAGGAGAAAGTGGTAGGGTTTGGCCGATCATGAAGGCTCATATTGGTGTGAGGAGGAGAGGGAGGAGGTACCCTTTTATAAGAGAGGAGAGGGGCACCTTTGGAATAACTAAAAATATTATTTTATTATAAAGCCAAATTCGGTTTTAAATACCTCAAAATTTATTTATTTTGAAGATAAGGTGGGGATGGGTCGAAATCCTCTCATCCAATAGAATTTAGACAAGTTTATGTTCCTATTTTGACCTTATCATTTAGATTTAACATTAAGTTAAATAATTTTACTTTTACTGTTTCTTCGTGTGTTCTTACACTATAAGGTTAATAAACTTACTATAACTATCCAAACGAAGCCCAAGTTGTTTATTATTAATATATCACCTTATCTAAGTCATTTGGACGAACCGTTTATTTTTATGAATAAAATTACAATTCATAATTTAATATTTGTTTTAAAAACTATTTTATGTCAATATTGACACTATTTAGTAATTGATTAATGTTAAAATCATGACAGAATGATTAGTTCTAATAAATTTAATTAAATCAATAAATACCTGTCATATTAACCTATAAAATTAGTGTAATTCATAAAAAGTCTGAAATTATATTTATTTGGGTATTTATAATATCAATTATTCTAAATTTTCACTATTATGGTAATTATTGCATCATCATTGTGTCATAAATAAATTAATTTATTTAATGTCTAAAAATTATAAATAAAATATCATTATTTAGGAAATCTTATTAGATTTCTAATGAATATCTACAATCGAATTTATCTTATTTATATCCCTATATTAAAAATGTTGTAGTAAATAAACTTTGATTTTAACACTTTTAACTCTTCTTTGATTTAAATAATAATAAATGTCCTAATCTAATCCAAGTGGTCCTAAATGGTCATAATTTATTTCTAAGGTTGTTTTTGGTCGAATAACACTTATCAAATAGAATTAGGACATTTGTTAGGGTAATAATAATATCATTGTTACCCGTAATTACCCTATATACTTTTAAACGTGTAAAAAATATAAAAAGTTAATATTCACCAAAAATTATTTTCATATAATTGAACAAAATTTTACTTACTGACATCAACTGTGTCTCTAGGAGTTTTTAAATTCCACTCACAGAAGCTGTAAAATTAATTTTTATGAAAAATTCATTTTTTTAACTATAACTTAGTGGTTTCACTATTCATCAAAAAATGAATGTTTCCAGAAAAATACAACAACTTATGCCTAAGATATATTTGATATTATGAATTAAAAAATTATTTCTATTTTACCAAATTCAAAACATATAATTTTCATTAATTAATTTAAAAATTAATTTCCGTCGTCAAAACAAATAGTGTGTTCTTAAGAGATAATAACTATCAAAAGATTGACATTTGTTTATGTCTGGTTTAAATGCGAAATTACATCCAATGACCAACATTGTATAAAATTGTAAAAATATATACTAAATATACTTTAAAACCACTAAAATTAATAATTTATCACTATTAATTATTTCGATTAAAAAGGTTGTTTTTAATTAAAATTTAGTAATTTTCACTATTCATCAGAAAATGAAAGTTATCTGAAAAGTACCAAAATTTAACCCTATGCTAATTTTGATATTCCAAATCCAAAAATGAAGTTCATTTTGAAAAATAAAATTTACAAAATTTCAAAAAGTGGTTATTACTATTCATAATGGCTAGTTTTAATAATATTTTAATATCATATAATTGTTTAGCGAAACTCTGTATTGCGTACAACACACGCTATCGCGGAAGGTCGCGCTTGCATGTAATGCAAGGCAAGTCAAGGATGTGTGTTGTGCAAGCTTCTTTTGGTGTAGTGTACAACACAAGACATTAATAAAATTAAAAAGAATATTTTTCATAAAATCTTGGGGTGTTACAAGCACTATCCATGGGTCAACATGGGGACCCCATGGAGCCACATGGGTAAGAAAATGACATTAATAAATTTTTATTTAAAGTAAAAATAAAATTGTCACAAACATGTGTTGTTTTACTAAAACAATTATTACATGGGGTTATATAAGTTATATTTTAAACTATAAATATTAACTGGAAATATAAAAATATTTCCTACATCATGGGAATTTTTTCATAATGTTTTTGTCATTAAATAAATAAATTTATTTATGACTTTATGATGACGTAGTGATTACCTCATTAATGAATGATTTAAATAAAAAGAAACGATAAGGTAATATCTAATATGTAAATTTGTATAATGTCTATTGGATGGGTGGATCTCAAACCCTTATCACTTTATCCTCTAAATATATCAATGTGGGACCTTTAAATTCTGAAAAGCATTTCATAATAATGTAACGTTTCATGACTTTCCAAGAGTACCCCTCCTCTTCTCTTATAAAAGGCCCCCACCTCTACCACCTTATTTACAACATAAAAGCCTTTTTGATCATCTAAATTCTTCCCAAACACTCTCTCAAATTCCCTATATTACTCCTAGAATCCTCACATTGGTATGAAGTCTTTCCAAGGAAGCCTTTGGCTCAAATCAAACAGAGTTACCCAATTTCATGGAAATGCCTTCTCTAATGTTATTTTGTTTTATTTTGCATCTCCAACACCTTAAAAACTATTTATTCATTTATTTAATAAAAAAACAAATATATTCAATATATTAGTATGTTTTTATGATAATTATTTGATTTACACTTACACACACCTTCGTCTAATGGTTAAAGAACATATTGTTTTTGTTGGAGGCGAATTACTATCTCACAAAATGATGATTATTCAATATTCTTTTAACACCTCTCATGGTGGCCATTAAGATGTCACTATATATATATATGATATATATTATGTTTTTTTTCATAATGCTTCTGTATTTTTCATTTATTTCATACCATTATGATTTCCATTATGGGTAAATTCGATAATTTCATTTTAGAAAGTGTGGACTACCACCCCCTCAAAGTGATTTGAATCGTTAATTATAAATGTGGGACGTATAAAGGATTGAGAAAATGATATTATATATGATATTATACTAAATTATAATATACCTTTATGACATTATGATTTCATTCCATTAAATACGAAATAAAAATGAAAATAGTGTTCATCCGTACGTACGGCTTACCGTCTCCATGAACGGTGCATTTCATTTCACACCTCTAAATGTTATATTGTAAATGAATGTATATACTGGATATGTATGATATATATGATATCTACATCATGAATATAATTTTGTATATAATTGATATTTTACAACATGAACAACTTGTAATTATAAGAAGATTATTTTTAACTCAAGTACCAAAGATCGACAAAACGACCGTTATTAACTGAAGTAATTACATGAAGTTCATAACATGGTAATAAGTGATATAATAGTAATAATGAACTTGAAAAAGGTTCTTAAGAATGTATAAATTGACTCTAGTTTTTTATTCAGGTGGTTAAAGAACGATCGAGTCATTTCAGACACGAGGTAAGGGACTTCGTCTCAATCTCCTTACATTGAGGCATATTTTGTATTATACACAACATTATTTTATATGATTTATAAACCCCTTTTACTTTTATGATTATTCAAAAGGAATATTTTTATACGAAGCTTTTTACTAAACGACAAAAAAGAATGTTTTTTTCATACCTATGCGGCGACAACGACTTCTCCGCCGCCGTGACCATTATTTGAGTTTCATCTTCCTTTACAAGCCATAAATTTTTTTAAATGAATAATAAATACCATGTTTTAATTTTATATTATTTTGGTATTGAAATTTTGTTTGATAAATTTTTCTTTATATCAATGTGTTGTATTGTTATTTTGTGATTGAAATTTGGAAATGTTATGTTTTATTTATTCATATTTTATGTGATACGATTATGTAATGGTTTATGATATGTTTAAACCTTTTCATATACGGAATGAATTGGACTTAATATGTGACGGGTGGAGCCCGTTATAGCTCCTCGATGTATCGGTAGATCTCATGATACAAACTAATGTCTTGGCACAAGGCCTCTACAAAATCTTATTTGTAGTCTTGGCACGAGGCCTTGGCTACCTGTTTATGATAGTCTGACATTATGCATTCCATCATTATGAAAGTGGTTATTGATATTTCTTGTGATTATTCGACTAGTATAATAACCATGTAAATAATTAAATAGCATTATTTCATTTTATTTTGGTCATATTATGTTGAAGTTCGCATTTATAAGGCTTTTGTTTTAGTGATACATTTCATTAAATGTTTATGCTAATTTGTGAAAGATTCCGCTATATTGTTATCCTTACTGAGCATCTGAGTTCACCACTTTAAACGTTTTATTTTCCCAGGTTGTGAAGAAATATTTTATTACTGACCTATAGGGATAGTCTGAAGGGGATATGAGTGTGGACTATAGAGACTATGTTATTGTGATTTTTCACTTTATGATTTAATGTAACATTTATGAATGTTTTTAGTGTTTCCAAGTCTACTAAACTAATCGGTCATTCGAACCTTGGTCTTGTGTGATCAAGCCAATGATACATAATAATGCACTAACTTTGGGTAAATGGGTTCGGGGCTTTACAGTTGGTATCCGAAGCAATTTAGTACTAACTTCAGAAGCTATATTCATAAAAACTCTCATTACAGAACATAGCCCTATAATTGACTTTGAGGATTAGTATAGAAGAACTTCCTAGAATTTTGGTATTATAGAGATTTTGTGAGTTCACCGAGAAATATATCCCTATCTAGATACGAGTAGGTAGAGGCGGCTCTGGAATAGATGTACCTAGGGTTAACACCCGAACACACCGCATTGAGATAGACTTGAACAGGAGATGGTGCACGAAAATGGGCCTTACTGCACTCTTAGTTATGACACTCCCAGGGGATATGCTTATGATAATTCACGATTTCATTAAAAACCATTATGAATTGTTTATGAGTATATAAATCCTCAAATAAAACTTTTTTTATGGATAATATCCATAAATCGTACAATTTATGTCAAGTGTTTTAAAGGTATGGAATCATGTATTTCGATTCATAAACTAATCAAGTTTATGACATTGTTTAGAAATGTCACATATTGGAAGGAATGGAAACTGTATCAATGCACACACTCCATGTAGGGATTTCCTTCCATCTCAAGATAATTGTAGTGGAGCTGGTGATACAACTGGTGTTGATCATCTTATCAACATACTAGGACAACTCACTCTAGTTATGAATAATAAACCTACTCGTATGGACCACACTGATCCACAACGTGGAGAATCAATGTTAGACCACTTCATGAGGCAACAACCACCAACATTAAATGGGAGTACAAATCCCTTAGTAGCTGTGAAATGGATAAATTTCCTAGCGAAAATATTCCAGGCTTTAGTGAGTACTGAAATGGAAAAGGTTATTATGTCAGTTTACCGCCTCATTGGAGATGCTGATCAATGGTAGTCATTGATTCAAAAGAAAGAGGAATATGTTTAGGTATAAAATATGTAATGGAGGGAGTTCAACGTGATTTTCTTATAATAATACTATCCTCACGACCATCGAGCAGATATGGAAAGGTAATTTCTGAGTCTAAGACAAAAGGAGGATGAGAATGTCGCAAAGTATGAGGACAACATTACAAGGTTAGCGAGGCATGCTGCAGATTTTATACAAAACACAAGAAGTATGATTGATCATTTCATTGATGGGTTAAAACCATTTCTCCGTCGAGAATTAGTTTAAAAATCATTCTCATCATAAAAAGATATAGTCTCTTGTTCTATCAAGATAGAAATGGAATTATATAAATCATATGACAATAAAGTAAATCAAGAGAAGAATAGAATGGTGGAATAAGAGATAGATAAAGGGAAAAAGGGAAATAAGGATTTCCCATTATGAAATAATTGTGGGAATAACCACCCCGGTACTTGCCTGAAAGGAATGGTAGTTTGTTATAAATTTAGAGAAAATGGTCACCAGGCTCCTGATTGCAAGGGAATGAAAGAGGTTATCAATGTTGAATGCTACAATTGTAGAGAAATGGGGCATTATGAAAATGAATTTCCTAAGCGTCATGGAAAATTACCACAGAAAAGGCCAAGGGATCAAGGCCAAACTTATGATGTTACTACAGATGAAGTTGAATAATTATTGAATTTGTGTTTTTGGACTCAAGAACTATATTATGGTTATAAGAATAATGTGATATATATAAGGATTGTACTGAAGTAAAATTTGTTTTCATTATGGTTTTAATATGATGAAGGTAATCATACTTGTAGGATGTGACAATAACATAAGCATTGCTTTGTTTTTGAAATCTTATGTTACAATTGATTTTTTAATTTATAGAACTTTCTTAGGGATTCTAGACACATATATATTGGATAACAATAAAGGTTGGAATAAATTAAGTTCAACTTTGGATAGTATTGTTTAAGGATAAAACATTTCTGACGATTATTTTTGGAATATTATAATACTATAGTTTTAGGAAAAGGAAAATCTGCAGGTCGGGGGATAACCTATCGTGTCGGACAAAGCTGCAGGAATCGAACCAACAACCATAGTGCGACGGACCATTATTACCTACCACTAGCTTACAAGAAGTCCCTGGTTATTACAAAATATTTTTCTTCATGGTATGTATTTATATTTGGAACTTTGTACAATTAGGATAAATATACTATTTTTGAGTTCTATTATCTTTTTGAGTAAAATATGAGTTTGTGGTATAAATTAGTTGAAGGATGAATTTCTACCTGTCATGTATGTATATATATATAAATATCTTATTCTATGAAGAAATTAGTTCTTAAACATTAGGGAAGGGATATTAAAACAAAAATGTGTTATCCTAATACCTTATGTTTGGTTTAAATCATGATATTTTAAAACATCATAGATTGATGGCTTTGACACCCTAAATTTCACACTTGTTTGTGATTGATGACCGCAATCACTCCTTATAAATATTTATTTTATTCCTCTAATTACGTGTCTATAATTTCCACCAATGTTCTCATATTTGAAACCCCAATTTGGAGGTGACTTTCTCATTTCCATTTCCCTCTTATTAAATCTAAATTTTATTAACCTTTTTTCAGATATGGGTTTTCCACAAAGATATTTTATTTTTTAACCTTTTATTTTGGAAGAAGAATTTCAAATTGTGAGGACACAAATTATTGAAGGAGGGAAGAATGTAACTCCCTACGCTTCCACGGTACGCTTCTCTTTCAATAATGAAATAGCTGTCATTGTATACATGTTCGGGATTCTAACACACTGTGACTAATGTAAGAACCCGATTCTTATTTTTGAGGTACGGGCTTCTTTGTTTTCCTTTTCCTTAAGTTTTTTTGAGAAAATAGGGAAAATGGGGAAAAATCATAAATTTTGGAACTATACGCCATGTCCTTTTCCACACGTCGTGTACTTTTGGCCATGTTGGGATGAGTACATGGGGCATGTAGCCATGTCGACAACGGGGGGGTGTAGGAACCGACTACATACTGTGTAGTGGTACCTTACACGCCGTGTAGTCAGTCAGCAGGCTTAAACAGTAGGGCGGTGGAGTCAACGCCAGCTGGGCGACAGTACACGCCGTGTACTTAGGAGTACATGGCGTGAACTCATGTCGACAAATGAACAGTGTAGCGATGCCTCCAAATGAAAAATTAAATGAAAGAAGTACACGCCGTGTACTCAGAAGTACACGCCGTGTACTCAGAAGTACACACCGTGTTCTTTGTTTTTTCGGCTTAAACAGGCAGTTGCCTCCTCATTTGGCAGAGGATTCGTTTGATCCATTTTAGAGCCAAGGAGGATGGTCAGACCTTTGAAGATCCACCAGGTGTTATTCTGGAATCTGATTCGACTTCAGACGATCTCGTCGGAACCGCACGGGTAAGGTCTCTCCTCTTTTGGTACCGTTATTACGAATTATTTGCTGAGGGGGAGTTATTTATGTTTTAATGGGTTTTTTTCTTCGTCATATCTATGCTGTTAGTGGGAATTTATGGAGTCGGCGTTCAGGTATAACGTTCGTTGGCGTATAAGATAGGTGGCTTGGTGTAAATTTCCAACTGTCGTGCTTTTTTGTGCATTTTCATGCCATGGAACCATGTTGGGGTGTCGTGTGGTTGAGTCCGTTGCTATATTTAATGCCTAAAATTACATAGGTGATTAAATCGTGATAATAAAATGCTGGTTAGGATCGTTGCTTGGATCTGAAACAACCCAGGGGTTGTGATTCACTGTTTAGTCGTTTGGCCGGGATACCTGAGGGTATGCCTTAAAGGTAGTAATTATAGGATTTCATTGAGAGGAATTTCTTGTTTAATGCATTTTTATATGTTGGGAATGGCCCGATTACCTGATCAGCCTGACGGCGTTGTTGTGATTGGCCTGTGAGCACTGCACTATTTAGCCTGTGGGCTGTAGATATTTTCAGCCTGAGGGCAACTTCCTTCGTGACTAAGGGCATTAGACTCTGTGCCTGAAGGCGACACTACCTAACCCTTAGGGAAAAACTCTATTATTCTTGAGGGCATATTCTGGGTTGGATACTCGTTACCCGAGGGTAGGAGTTTGCGTGTCTGAGGACACTAGTTGGTCACTTAAAATTGCACTGTGGTGATTTCATATATTAAAAGGATTAAATGAATAATGAAAATGGCAATATAACTGTTAGTTATTACATATGAGTACTTCTTAATTTATTGCATTTATTACTGCACACTATTATTGCATTCTTACACTCAGTTTGGCACGGGCCTTTGGTGGGTGCCTACTAAGATATATTTCTCAAACCCTATTTGGGTCACACTTTTCGGCCCAAACAGATTATGTTGCTGCAGGAGTAGATAGGGGAAAGAGTCCCTATAAAGGTACCTGACAGTTGCTGAGGAGTAGGAGGGTATAGGATTGAGCCTAGGCTCGCGATGCCGCTGTCAGCTGTTTGCTCTGCTTTGCTGTACCCTTTTTCAGCTGTACTGTACTGATGTATAACATGTTGTGGCTATTTTCTTAGAACATGAAACATGTAGAATCATCTTTTATATAATGTTGGTTATATCCATTTTAGTTGTTAATTTCAGTTTTTGTATGGTTTACTGCTTCTGCTATTGTGGTATGTTTATTTTGGTATTCCATTGCGCTACACTTTGACAAATGATGGCATAGTTTCCCCCCTATCAGACCTGGGCCCTCGTTGCTAGTCGGCAGCCTCTGGCGTTTAGGGAAATGTGCTTGAGGTCACATGGCGAACCGGGTATGGGGCACCAGTTGCGTGAAACCCGGATCTGGGATGTTACAAAGTGGTATCAGAGGGTGTTTCTTTTCATTGACTTACTATTTGGAGCCTTAGTCAGGGATAGGACGGAACGGTAGTTGGAAATAAGTTGTGCCCGGGCGTAGCGAACCCACGTACAGGGAAAAGCCACTCTACCTCGTATTTTGCATTCTTTTGATTTTTTTATTTTATGGTTGATATGCTTCCACCGTTGCGTGATGAACCTGAATTGTGATGTTTATATTTTACCTCTGGGTTTGATTTAGTTACATCCTGATGAGATGATGGTATTCCATCTCATGCATCATAGAGGCACATGATATGTATCACATTCCTTGCATAGTTTCCATTCAATGTAGGTGCATTAGAATTTGCATGTTGTTGTGATAGTAGTTGTGCTAGAAAAGCATGTTGTTTAATAGCTGCTTCATAAATACCTGACATGTGATATGGTGTTTTTGTTCGATCCTGTTTATATAATGGATGCAAAATATTGGTTTTTGGGGAGTATGGGCCCCCATTGACCGTAATTTTGTGGATCATTGAATGTTTCTTGGTTATCACACATGTAAGATGTAAAAAATTTGATTTGTGGGGATTATGGGCCCCCACAGGTCATAATTTGACACTTATGTGTTGTTTTTCAGTATTGTTTCGGTTCCGGGGAAGTTTCTGAGGCATACTATCCGGAAACCCAGTATACACGCCGTACAGTGCTTTATACACACCATGTATGTTCTTCTGTTCGGGAAGAAAAATGAACTTTTTGAGTACACGCCGTGTACCCGGAGTACACACCGTGTAGTCTCTTCCTGTGTCACAAACCGTGTGGGCGACGACACGGGGTAGGGATGGGTTTGGGTAAAACACATCGTGTATTTTTGTGCACACCGTGTAGTGTTGACCCGGAGTCCGACCGGGTAACTAATAACACGGGTCGGTGTCAATAATGCACACGTCGTTTAGTTTGACCTGGGGACTCGACCGTGTAACTAACAATACGGGCTGGTGTCACCTCCCTTTAAACACGCCGTGTACCTGTGGGACACACCGTGTAGTCTCGTCCGAGGACAGAACATGTGGAGGTAGTCGTGTGGCTGGGAAATGGGTTAGTGTACGCGCCTTGTGCGGGTGTAACACGTAGTGTAGTGTCAAGCCGAGTAGTCGGCCGTGTCACAGACGACACATGCAGTTGGAAAATAACACCATACATGTCATTGAGATTAAGTACACTCCGTGTAATTTTGTTTAATAGGATCTGTTTGGCTTAGCCGTGTTGAAGGACCCAGGCAGGGGAAGGGAAGTCAAGTACCCGTCGTGTAGTCAGTGTACACGCCGTGTAGTCTTGTTTTTTCAATTTTGAATTCCTTCTTCCTCTTGTTTTCCTTGTGGTTCCTTCACTTTATGGTGATAATAATTTTGAATCTGAGGCATGCTTTTGACCTTGTAGTGTCATGCCACCTAGACAACCGTGTGTTGTTCTCCATGAGATTGGCGACAATTATACTCTGGAGATGGTGGGCCATGGGCTACCCGTGGATCCTCCAGTAGAGCCAGATGTGGCACCAGCTATTATACCGGACACAGGCGTAGAGGCTGTAACATCCCATGTAAGTAATGAATAATAGATATTTTTATCTATCTCTATTAATGAATTAGATAGTGTTTTAGAGGCTTAAAATGAGAATAAATCCAATCTTAAGCATGGAATACACTAATATTTTTAAAAGATTGTTTTACTGCCTTTTAATGGAAAACCATTTTTAAATCTACCTTTTGACAATTTTATAAACTATATTTGTCAAAATAAACTTATTCTTTATTATTGGGACATTGAAATTTACTTTGGATAAATTTATGGTATTTTTCTGATAATGTTCATTTTTTAATGAATAATGAAAAATGTTGTATTTTAATTCAAAACCTCTTTTGAATCTAATTTATTTATATGATTAGATTAACTTTTGATTTTATTTTGAAGTTAAATTAGAATATATTTTTATCATTTAATCCAATAGTGGTCGTTGTAATTATTTTCTCTTTAAATTGGACTTAAACTAGTGTCAATCTTTTGATACATATTGTTTCATAAAAACATGCTATTTTCTCTGACAGCGGGAATTAATTATTAAATTAATTAATTAAACTTATATTTTTTGAATTTTTTAAAATAGACATCATTTTTGAATTCAGAATATCAAATATAGCTTAGGGTGACGTTTTGGTTTTTTTCGGAAAACATCAATTATTTATGAATAGTGAAACCACTAAATGGTATTTATAAAAACTGATTTTTCGTTTAAATGAAATTTTACCACCCCTGTGGTTTGAATTTAAAAAATACAACATACGTGGTTTTCATAAATAAGTAAAATTTGGTTTAATGGGATTAAAATAAATTTTTGGTGAATAGTAACGTTTAAGTTTTTAATCGCGATTACATGTAATTAGTGTAATTTAAGGTATGAATAATGTTTTAATAATAATTGATGAGAATGAAACATGTCCTAACCTTATTGGATGTGTCATGGCCAACCAATACAATCCATGGGTCAACTTGGGGACCCCATGTAGCCACATTGGTAGGAAAATGACATTAATATCTTTTTATTTAATGTTAAAATAAAAATGACACAAACATGAGTTGTTTTACAAAAATATTTACACAGAGTTATACAAGTCAGATTTTTGACTATAAATATTCATTGTAAAGATAAAAAGATTTACTACATAATAGTATTTTTTTTATATTTTTTTGACATTAAATAAATTATATTATTTATGACACCATGATGATGTAGTGATTACCTCATTATTTAACGATTTAAATAAAATGAAAATATAATGTAAAATCTATGACCTACAAATGTCCAAAACCTATTGAATGTGTGGATTTCGAACCCTTATCACCTTATCCTGGAATTATATCAATGTGGGACCTTTTAAATCAGAATCCCATTTTAAAATAAAGTAGCATTTCTTCACTTTCCAAGACTGCCCCTCCTCTCCTCTTATAAAAGGCCTCCACCTCTACCTCCTTACCCACACTTCCATAGCCGTTGGCTCAGCCAACCACTGATCATTTTGTCTCTCCACATCCCTCTATAACTCCTAGAAGCCTCACTGTGGGAATAAGTATTCCCAAGGAAGCCTTTGAGCTCAAATCAAAAAGAGTTACCCGATTTAATGGTAGTGGCTTCTCTTGTGTTCTTATGTTTTATTTTGTTTCTCCAACCCCCTAAACTCTTTTTATTCATTTCTTTTGTAAAAAAACCAGTATATTACATATACTAGGATGTTGTTATAAGAAGTATTCGAGCTACACTTACACACACCTACATCTAATTGATAAAGAACATAATGTTTCCGTGGATGGAAAATTTCTGCCTCACGAAACTATGATTGTTCAACACTCATATATCACCATTAACGGTGGCCATTAAGATGTAAATATATTTATATATTATATATAAAATGTAAATGTTTCACGTAAGATTCTGTATTTTTCATTTATGGCATATCTTTATGGTTACCATTATGAGTAAACGTGATATCTTCATTTTAGGAAGTGAGGACTACCGCCCCCTCAAAGTGATTTGATTCGTTAATACCATATGTGGTACGTATAAAAGATAGATTTAATGATATTATATATTATACCATAATGGAATTAAAATACTATTATGTATCGTTATTTTTTTATTCCATAAAATACGAAATATAAATGATAGTAGCGTTCATGCGTATGTACGGCTTACCGTCTCCATGAACGATGTATTTCATTTATTACCTCTAATTGATGTGTAATATTATAAATGCATGTATATAATGGATATATATGATATATATTATTTATAAATCATGACTATAACTCTGGATATAATGGATACATGAACAATTTGTAATTATAAAGAGAATATTTTGACTCAAGTACCAATGATCGTTAAAATGACCGTTATTAACTAAAATAATTACATAGTGTTCATGACATGGTAATAAGTGATATAAAAGGAATAATGAACTTTAAAAAGGTTCTTATGAAAGTACAAATTTACTCAAGTTTATTATTCAGGAGATTAAAGAATGATCAAGTCATGTTGGATACGAGGTATGGGACTTCGCCTCAATCTCCTTTCATTGAGGCATATTTTTTTTATACACAACCTTCTTTTATATGGTTTATAAACCCCTTTGAATTTTACATTTATTCAAAATGAATCTTTTTTATACGAAGATTTTACTAAACAACAAACATGAATGTTTTTTTGTCGTACGTATGCAGCGACAACGACTTCTACGCCGCCGTGACCATTATTTGAGTTTCGGCTTCCTCTATAAGGCATACATTTTTTAAAAGAAAAATAAATACCATGTTTTACTTTTATTTTATTTTGGTATTGAAATGGTTTTCATAATGTTTTTATATCAATGTTATGTATTGATATCTTGTAATTTGAAGGTGGAAATGTTAGGTTTCCTTTATGTATATTTTATGTGATACGATTATGTTGTGGTTCATGGGAATTATTATGAAGACGGTTGGTTCCGTGATAAAATAAGGGCGGGTGAGCCCGATATAGCTCTCCAATGCATTTGGTAACATGAAAGAGTGAAACGTTAAGGTTTCTCCTAAGAGATTTATGAAATATACTGTGAAGGTTATTCCAAAAGTAACCAAGAGGGTTACTCCCTACGAAAGAATGTCCTGAATGCCTCAACTTACCTTTATGTCTTATGATTTCTATGATTTATTCATGATTTTATGAGGTATTTTAAAGTGCTTATGTTTTAATGGTAAAGTATGATTTCATTCTTATGTATATATGAACTGTTGTTTCCTTTCCATATTTTTATCACCCATACTGAGCTTTTTATGCACATCCCAAGTTTTTGAAATGTTTTTCACAGGTCAAGGGAAAGGTACATGATATAATGATAGTGTCAAGGAAGTGTCATGAAAGAATACATGTTTTATTTTAAATATGGTTCTGTTGATGGGAAAAATGAATACTATCTTTTATGTACCCACTTTGCTTAAATGTGGAATGTAATACATGTTTTATGATCTAATTCTCTAAAACTCTAAACCTGAAAAGATCCTCAATGTGAATTATTTATTTAATTCAGTATTACGTAAGGTTTAAGGTTGGGGCCTTATAGTTGGTATCAGAGGTCGGTTTAGATAACTTTAGGAGTTATAATTTTATTAAATGATTATCCAAATATATTTTTTATGGTCAAATTGAAATGATATAGCATTTGACGATTACCATGTTGCATCATCTAAGACATGTTTGTTCAGAATGGTTTTTTGTAGAGGAAATAGGGAAGTAGTGCTATGAAGGCATACAAAAGGAAATAACCTTTCGAATCAGCATCCTGAGATGGTCGGAATTGGAACTGAATAGTTTGTTGTAGTAATGGCGCAGTTGACTGAAGCGATAAATGGTGAAGGTATCCATGCATGAGATCAGCTAGATCAACCACAGAGGAACATGTCAGTGGTGGAACATTTCATGAGGCAACATCCCCCATCATTCAGAGGATCATCTGACCTTATTCTAGCTGAAGGGTGGATTGAAGCACTAGAGAAGATTTTCGATGCCATGTTGTGTTCAGACAATCAAAAGGTAATCTTACTATTTACCATTTTGAAGGTGAAGCAGATCAGTGGTGGTCAATGGTTAGGAATATCAGGGACGCTGGTGAGATTGATACTCTCGACTGGGATGAATTTAAAGGTATGTTTCTTAAGAAGTATTTTCCTAAGGCTGTTCGACTTAGGATGGAAAATCAATTCTTGGAATTGAGGTAATATGATGACTCGGTGGCTGCCTATGAAGAAAGGTTCACTCGATTGGCAAGGTATGCTCCAAATTTTATTTGAGACCTTGATAGTAAAATCAATCGTTTTTACTTAGGAATAAATCCAAAATATCGAAGGGGTTTAGCTTCTCATGACTTCAAATGTTATGAAAATCTTGTTCGATGTGCTGATAAGGTGGAAATGGAGTTTTCCGATGATCAACTGTTCAATAACAACCACCAGAAGAAAAGACCGAGGTGGCAGGAGAAAGGAAAGAATTCATCAAAAAAGTCTGATGGTAAGAAAACTAAGTTTACGGTTTGTGATAAATGAGGTAAGAGGCATGCTGGGGAATGTCTTTTGAATTATGGAAAGTGCTAACGATGCGGTAAGATGGGATATAAGGCTCGTGATTGCACTGAAAATGATCAGGGTGATGGTAAGACCAAATTTCTTTTACAGTTAGTGAAATGTTTTATGTGCAATGAGATGGGTCACTATGGAAACGAGTGTCTGACAAAGAGTTTGAGTGATGGGAAGAAGTTAGACTAAAAGCAGAAAGGGGTGGTGAAATCCTTTGCAACTACTTCTACAGATGTCGAGCCATAAAATGAAGTTGTATTAGTTACTTTGTTTGTTTTTTCAGATTATGCCAGTGTGTTATTTGATTCGGGGTCTACACATTATTTAATCTCTGAAACCTTTTCTAGTAAAATGGTAATACCATCTGATGAAATGACTCCTGAACCTGTGGTAAAAACACATGGGGGAAATTTTGAGGCAAAAAGAATTTATTATAATCTTCCTATCATTATCCGTGTAAAGAACCTACTTGCGAACCTTATTGTTTTACCTCTAGTAGAGTTTGATGTTATCCGGGGTATGGATTGGATCTCAATTTACCATGCTAAGAATTATTGTAGAGATAAATATATTTCTTTTCATAAAGACTTTCATTTTTTGTACAAGAATGAACCCTTACTGTGGATAACATATCAAGAGGCTGAGAAACTTTTAAAAGATGGAAATGAATGTTACCTTGCACATATTTTTGAAAACAAGGGAACTGTTCAGATTAATGATGTGCCAGTGGTAAATGAGTATCCTGATGTTTTTCCTGATTAGTTTCCTAGAATAATACCAGATTGGGAAGTTGAGTTTACTATTTACTTAGTTCCTGATGATAATCCAATGTCAAAACCCCCTTATCGAACGGCTCAAATTGAACTTTTAGAGTTGTAGGAGAAATTGCAAGACTTATTAGAGAATGGTGTCATTCGACCTAGCACATCACCATGGGGTGATCCTATTTTATTTATCAAAAAGAAGATGGTTCTATAAAAATTCACATTGATTATAGATCCTTGAATAACATCACTATTAAGAAAAAATATCCTTTGCCTCATATCGATGATTTGTTTGATCAGCTCCATGAAGCTCATTATTTTTCAAATATTTAAATGAGATTCGCGTAACATCAGCTGAAGGTAAAGGAAGAATATGTTCCGAAGACTATGTTTCATACAATATATGGCCATTATGAATTTTTAGTAATACCTTTTGGGCTGACCAGTTCACCTGATATATTCATAAACATAATGAATAGAATTTTCCATGAGTTATTGGATAAGTTTGTGGTTGTTTTCATTGATGATATTTTGGTGTTTTCTAAAAGTAAAGAAGAGCATGAAAGACATTTAAGGGTTATTTTGCAAACCATGAAAGAAACGAAATTGTATGGGAAATTCAGAAAGTGTGAGTTTTGGTTGAAACAAATTTCATTCCTTGGTCGTATTGTTTCTAAAGATGGGATAACTATTGATCCTGTAAAAACAAAGGTTGTTGAAGAATGTCCATGACCCACAAATGTAATTGAGATTCGTAGCTTCCGTGGTTTGACAGGCTATTACCGAAGGTTTGTTAGAAATATTTCACGGTTAACTATTCCAATGACGAAGCTAACTCGGAAGGGTGTTATGTTTATCTGGACAAAAGAATGTGATGATTGTTTTCAAGAACTGAAAAGAATATTGGTGAATGCTACAGTTTTGGCACTACACATTGACAAATGAGGGCATAATTTTCCCTATCAGACCTAGGCCCTTGCTTCTAGTCGGTAGCCTCTGGCGTTTGGGGAAATGCGCTTGAGGTCACGTGGTGAACCGGGTTCGGGGAACCTATTAAGTGGCACCGGAATCCAGGGCGTTACAACCAATGAATGTAGTCATTATGAATAGTAATACCAACTTTTTGAAATTTTATAAATTTTATTATTCCAAAAGGACTTCATTTTTGTATTCGTAATATCAAAATTATCCTAATTTGAATTTTTTGTAATTTTCTGAGAACTTCCAATTTTCTATGAATAGAAAAAATCCATAAAAGCATTTTTAATCAAAATAATTTATAATGATAAATTATACTATTGAGTGGTTTTAAATTATATTTAGAATATAATTTTACCATGAAATCCGATGTTGGACATTAGATTTAATTTCACACTGAAATTTGACATAAACAATTGTCAATCTTTTGATTGATATTGTTTCTTAAAAACTCGCGATTAGTTTTGATAATGAAAATTAATTATAAAATTAATTAATGATACTTATATGTTTGTAATTTTGTAAAATGGACAACAATTTTGAATTCGTAATATAAATTATATCTTAGGGTGTATTTTTTGTATGGTTCTGATAAACTTCAATTTTTGATGAATAGTGAAACCACTAAGCGGTAGATAAAAAACTAATTTTTCATTTAAATGAAATATTACCACTTCTATGAATTTAATTTCAAAAATTCGACATAAAATTTTGTCATTATTAAGTAAAATTTGGTTCAATGATATGAAAATAATTTTTGGTGAATGGTAACTTTTATGTTTTATTAATCGCGACTAAAGGTAATTAGTTTAATTTAAGGTAAATATAATGTTATAATAATATGAAATTACTATTAAACATGTCCTAACATTATTGGATGAGTTATGGAAAACCAATACAATCCATGGGTCAACATGGGGACCTCATGGAGCCACTTTGGTAAGAAAATGACATTAATAACTTTTTATTTAAACTAAAAATAAAATTCTCACAAACATGTGTTGTTCTACCAAAACAAATATTACATGGGGTTATATAATATAAAATATAGACTGTAAAAAATAATTGTAAATATAAAAATATTTCCTATATCATGGTAATTTTTTTATAATTTTTAGATATTAAATAAATAAATTTATTTATGACACCATGATGATGCAACGATTACCTCATTAATGAATGATTTATATAAAATGAAAAGATAAGGTAAAATATGAGACATAAACTTGTCTAAAACCTATTTAATGGGTTGATATAGAACCCTTATCACCTTATCCTTGATATATATCTTTATGGGACCTTTAAAATCTGAAAATCATTTCATAATAATGTAACATCCCTGACTTTCCAAGAGTGCCCCTCCTTCCTATTATAATTGGCCCCCACATCTACCACATTATTCACAAAATAAAATCATTTTGGCTTGGACAACCGCTTCCCAAATACATTCTCAACTTCTCTCTCTTAATCCTGGAAACCTCACATTGGGAAAAATTCTTCCCAAGGAAGCCTTTGGCTCAAATCAAAAAGAGTTACCCGATTTTAAGGTCATCTCTTCTCTAATGTTCTTCTGTTTTATTTTTCTTCTCCAACCCATTAAACTAGTTTAATTTATTTATTTTGTAACAAAACCAGTATCTTTAATATACTGGGATGTTTTTATGAGAATTATTTTATTTACACTTACACACACCTTCATCTAATGGTTAAATAACATACTGTTTTTGTGGGTGGTGAATTATTGCCTCGCAAAATGATGATTGTTCAATCATCTTTTAACACCTATCATGGTGGACATTAAGATGTAAATATATTTAGATATTATATATATTATGTTTATTTTGTCCTTATGATTCTATATTTTTCATTTATTTCATACTTTTATGATTTCCATAATGGGTAAACGCGATAATTTCATTTTAGGAAGTGTGGACTACCGCCCCCTCAAAGTGATTTGAATCGTTAATGAAAAATGTGGGATGTATAAAGGATAGAGTAAATGATATTATATATGAAATTATAATGGAATTATAATATACCGTTATATAATTATGGTTTCATTCCATAACTATGAAATAGAAATGAATGTAGCATTCATGTGTATGTACGGCTTACCGTCTCCATGAATGGTGGATTTGATTTCTTACCTCTAAATGTTATATTATAAATTAATGTATATACTGGATATGTATGATATCTACATCATCAATATAATTATGTATATAATGGATATTTTACCACATGATCAAATTGTAATTATAAGAAGTTTATTTTTGAATCAGGTACCAAAGATCCACAAAAAGACCGTTGTTAACTTAAATAATTACATAACATTCATAACATAGATATAAGTTATATAAAAGGAAAAATGAACTTTAAAAAGGTTCATAAACACGTATAAATTGACTCTAGTTTATTATTCAGGAGGTTAATGAACGATCATGTCAAGTCAGACACGAGGTAAGGGACTTCGTCTCAATCTCGTTTCATTGCTGCATTTTTTGTTTTATACACAACTTTCTTTTATACGGTGTATAAACCCCATTGACATTTACGTTTATTAAAAATGAATAATTTTTTACGAATCTTTTTACTAAATGACAAAATTGAATGTTTTGTTGTCGTACGTATGCAGCGACAAAGACTTCTCCACCGCCATGACCATTATTTGAGTTTTGTCTTCCTCTACAAGCCATAACATTTTTTAAATGAAAAATAAATACCATGCTTTAGGTTTATTTTATTTTGGTATTTAAATTGGATTTGATAATGTTTTTTTATATCAATGTGTTTTATAGTTATCTTGTGATTGACATTTGGAAATGTTATGTTTTCTTTATTCATGTTTTATGTGATACTATTATGTTATGGTATATGATATGTTTAAAACATTTCATATAAGGAATGCATTGGACATAATAACTGACAAGGGGAGCCTACTATAGTTCCTCGATGCATCGTTAGGTCTAATGAGACAAACTAGAGTCTTCGCACAAGGCCTTGACAAAATATTATTTGTAGTCTTGGCACGAGGTCTTGGATACATGGTTATGGTAGTCTGGAATTATGAATTCCATCATTATTCAAGTGGTTATTGATATTTCATGTGATTATTCAACTAGTAGAATATCCATGTGAATAAGTAAATGGCATTATTTCATTTTATTTTTGTCATATTATGCTGAAGTTCATGTTTAAAATGGTTTTGGTTCAGTTATACATTTCCATAAATATTTCTGTTTATTTATGAATGTTTCTGCTATATTGTTATCCTTACTGGGCATCTAAGCTCACCCCTTTAAATTTTTTCCCATGTTGTGAAGAAATATTTTATGACTGACCTATTGGGATAGTCTGATGGGGATATGAGTGTGGACTATGGAGACTATGTTGTTGTAATTTTTTACTTTATGATTTAATGTAACATTTATGAATGTATCTAGATTTTCCAAGGCAACTAAACTAATCGGTCTGTTGAGACTTGAACTTTTGTGACCATGCCAATGTTATGCAATAATGCACCGACTCTGGCTAACTGGGGTCGGGGCATTACATGTATATTACGAATGTAATATGTTACCATTTTGATTTATGATTTTTTGTCTTATTCATAAATCATATGATTTCATAAGGTATATTATGATTGTAAAGTATTTTTTCATTGATTTCATTCATTGATGAGATAATGTTTTCCTTCCTTATTTTATAACCATTACTGAGTTTTTTATACTCATCCCATGTTTTTGAAATGTTTTCCATTGGACTTAAAGGATGAATAGGGTCCGGGATGAGATCAATGAAAACTCATGTTGTCTAAAACATATAACTAGACATGTTTATTTTTAAGAGATTTTAGTTTATGAAAATTGGATACTAAGCAGTAGTGTCTACATGTAATATTCTAGTTGTTATGTAATAGATATGGCCTAATTCTCTAAAACTCTAAACCTGAAATTATCCTCAATGAGAATTCTTGACATTATTCACGATTGTGTACTGTTTATGGCTGAGTCCTTATAATATCACCTCAATGGAAATACTCGTCAGTATTTTCATAGTGGAACATCTCTTCATGAAATACTTTCTTTTTGTTCCATTTATGGAATATACTATTTTGGATTTCCAACATGTGATTGTGTTGATTTAAAATTTTCAAAACATCACTACGGATAATTAATAGAAACACTTATTATTTACGATACCTAAACTAAGATCACCATAATATAGTATCATCTGTATCCTTGTCTTACAAAATTGGATGTAAATTTCATTAACATCATTAATGATGACACTCCATCAAATTTATATTTGAGTATCAATTAATTAATCATTCAACGATGGTGAATACTTCATCATTACTATTAGGAACATAAAATAGTCATTGCTTCTCAGTTTCATCCTCTGAGATATGGCGTAAAGATTACTTCACATTATTTTAAGTAATATAAAATGATTTAGAGATTAAATTAGACCCAAAATACTTCATCAATTTGAAAACAAAAATTAAACAATTTTCACTACCAGGTTTCTCAATTTCTATTTCTCTTCTCTTTAGCACATTTGACCCTCAATTATAATTAATAATTTCTAAAATGTATAAATTATTTAATGTCTTTGTGTGTGATTCACCATTATTCCAGAACAATTAAATCAATTTTATCCCTTTGTGAAAATTTATCTTATTTCAATAATTCTTCTTATGATTGAATAATTTCAATCAAATGTTTAATAGTGTGACAGGTTATGATGCACCACAGCAAAAGATCTTCTTTATATCTATGTGGAACATTTTCATTATATTTTTTCATCCTTATATTGTTCAACTTCTATTTTCACCACCCATTCCTAATATTCTAGAATGATTACTTACATTTCATTAGAAACTATTGAATATCTTTTTGGATATTCCACATGGATTTTTTTAGTACAATTAATCTTAGTAGTTCATTTGGATGATGGAATTTTCATCAACTTCATGGATTTAGAATCCATGGATTTATCAGCATCCAAACATGAAATATTTTATGGGATAATTTGTATTCAAAAATTTATCAAATTTCTTTACAAGATAGATTGTTCATTATTAGTAATATTTTCTTTACTAATTTCATCATCAGCATTGGATACATGTAGAGAAACACCTATACTAGAATTTTTACCATAACAATTTTATAAATCATATATGTTTTCTGGAATTAAAAGTAGTTTTTCATTAGACAGATTCCTCTAGACCTATATATGTTTTTATTATATGAATTTATCCCCCGTGATATGGGATTTTAATTTGCATTTAAATTTAAATTATTTTATTAATAATAATTTTAACAATGGTCGATTATTTTATAACACTAACATTGAACCATAAACCCCAATGTTTATATTTCACCTATAAAATGTTTTTTTCCTCATATCATGTGGTACAATTTGTGGGGAAGTAGATTCCCCACTCTTTTACAATTGACATTGTAGTAGGTTTCTTATTTCCTTTCATCATCCATACTAGAATGTTTTCATAGTAAACATTCACTATTAATTATTAACTAATTATAAACATTAGTACAAGATGGTATGGATGGTTCTTTTTTCATCTTATATATGTGAGATAGATTTTCAAAATATTTCAGGAAAATGTTATTAAATATTTGGGGTATTTCAGCCCTTGAGTCTTCAAGTGTGAATTGAGTACTATAAATAATGTTTTCCCTATTTTGTGAAGCCTCAATATATACCTTCTCATGATTATCTGACTAAAAATCCAAAACGAGAAATTTCATATTGATGTTGAATTAAATATCTTCAAACATACTCATATTATATTCACAAGCCTTCTACAATGTTTCATATTTTTCATAGCAAATTCACAATGTACTGAATTTAGGTTTCATGTTAGTTGAAATTCTTAAATTCTACATAAAATAATGAATCATTTAAATCAAGGTGGTTTTTTATTTTTCTTCAAGTGACTGAAAATTTTCCGTTAGATCATCTTTATTATAAACTGAATTCATTAATTTTGAAGAACTTCCTAAAATTTAACCCTTCAATATTTTTGAGGCTCCATCATGTCTAGAAAGAATCAAACATTTTGAAATCATTTCATCCAATCATTTCTCAATAGTATTTACCTCTTGTATCACCAATGTGACTTGTTCCTATATATATTTGAATACTCCTCAATAAATTAGACAATTTATATTGGAAAACCATATATAATATCTCATAATAAAAAACTATCATATATTGATATGTATTAGATTTTTCATTTAGACTTATGCAAAAATCATCATATTATTGAAAATTTTCAAAATTAATTACACATACCTCTTTAACAATTGTAGTAGGATGGTTTTAATTTTCCTTGGTGTAAACTATATTCATATAATCACTAATTTCTAATCCCGATACATCTATATTATCATCAAGTCATGTAGAACAAGATACTATTTCATCTTTAGAAATGAGGGTTATTTTATTCATATATATCTTATCTTAATTTTTTCTATTCATAATGGGCATCGAATGTATATACTTATTATTAGATATAATAGATTCATCACAAAAAAGTACTACATTTATTATAAATAGAATAACCTCAAATCAGAAAAAGAGAATGTATTCAATGTAATGAATATAACATAGGTGAAACAAAAATCGGATACCACTTGAAGGGAAATTTTTGGGATATTCCTATGACAAAGAAGGTGGTAAATCATTTTTGGGGTCTTTTGAAACCAAATATAACTTTTATCAATTTACATATCTATCATATCACGATCATGATACTCTTATTAACTTTTTCATTCCTAATAAAGGTATATGAAATCATTAAAAGAAAACACATGATATTTTTACAAGGATCACTAATAATGAATTTTATCTAGTATTTAGAATGTTATTGAAATAATATAACCACAAAAACACAAGAAAATAATCACTTATCCATGGGTATATTAAATATTTATTAGACATTCACTAATGATGCACTATAATAAAACATAGTTCTTGTTTATTAGGAATTGGATCGATAATAATATAACTTTTAAATGTATTTTTATCCATCTTGATAAAGTTATTTGTTACAAGAATAATGTATTCCACATAATTATACTACTATTGGATGAAAAATTATTCTTATTTTTCTATAATGTTCTTCTTCGTTACTTGGTTACATGCATATCAGCAGATAAGAATCCATTTTTCATTCTTTCCATTGGAAAACTGAAAGTTTTACTTTTTTATTCATCTATCAGTCACAATAATATAATTATTTTGTGTACGAATGAACATAATTATCCTTAAAAAACTATAATAAAATGATTATATATTGTAAAATCACTTATTATCTATCCCCTGAACGTTGACACATAATATTATATAATACAGTAGTAGTTTCTCAATTTTTTTCGGCAACATAATAAAACAAGATACAATGAATATTCATCTTTATAACATTCTAGAATCAGAAAAAACATAGTGATTAGTGAAATATTTATGATTATATAACCATAAAAATATCATAATAAAAATAAGTTTTACAAAAATTAGTCTGTAGTAGGGATCACTTTTTTCATATTGGAAACACAACAATATGAATTTGTGCATCCATGAAAAATTAACATTCTTAAATAAATGATATCAACATAGAGTGTATTATTTATCCTTTTTATAACTAAATATTTTTTGAAACAATAATTATAGTACATTGAAAATTTTTTTATTATGAATTCATTACAATATTCATGGGTTTACTAGGACATTTAATCTTTAAAAAACATTCAATATATTGAAAATTTATATTCTTAATTTATTATGGCTTTAGGTATGCCTGAATGTCCTTATTATATTATTTTTCATCACTACATGTTATTATTCATGGAAAATCAAACTATGTCCTCATTTATAGTTAAATTGAATATCCATTCACATCAATTCATGCATTAATTCCATGAACACATTCTCCTCCCACAAAAAAATAATTATTCTCTATAGTTTTTGTGTAACGTATTTCATAGAACATCCTATATGAAAAACTGAATTGATATTTTCTATATAAATAAATCTAGTTTGATGAATAATATAACAAGGTTTATTCCTATTAAATGTTTACTGTCTGTACTTCCATCGTGCAAGGTTGTATATGCAGATGACATCTTCTTTACACAAGAGAAATATTGAGCGATACTCAATATACTTCGGATAGAATGATAATAATACATGTTTCGTTTGTATTATTAAATATTTACATGTTTCTTATTCATCTAAATCTATGATATTATATCACACAACACTATCTCATGGATCTGGTAATCACCAGACACTATGAGGATGTATTATTAACACATGTTTAGTGTTCGTGTTTTGGATTATTTACACAAAACGGTCCATAAATAGTCTTCATGAAACCAAGAAGTCTCACCAAATACTCCTTCTTTAGAAATCCTTATTGTCTCACATGACATTACTACTTTATAGAACATCAATATAAGAGGTATGATGATTTTATGAAACATTATTTCTATTATAAAATCATGGGAGTGGAAGACAAATTTTCCTAAATGAGGCTTCAGTATATATAGATGAATGTAATAAGTTCTAACTTATTTTATCACAATATCAAATCCCTACTAATCATATATTATTAATACCAATTAAATTTACTGAATATTTATTTTTTTTAATTCATAAAATTTGTTTGTTATTTTAGGATGAATATTACATCATCATTTACTATGAAATGAGGTTCTCTTAGGTTCTCAAAATATCTCATCAACATATAGTCATGTGAAGCTTCTTGAATGCCTATAATTGAATTCTATCATGATTATTGGACATATAAACGGCGAATAAAACATCATTTTCATTTATACATACCATGTTCTTTGAGTAACTAGTATCAAAAACAACAAAATATATTTACAGTCTTATTTGTATGGTGCTTGAAATATCAACATGATTAGAGATCAATCCCATTGATATTAGTTAGACTTCTAGAGATTATTTCCATGAAAAAATGACAAAAGAGACCATGGAGGTTAAAAATGGTCAAATAAAATGATCATGTGACTAAGATAAATAGAATCATATGGTAATCCTTATATGTGTATCTATTTTTGAATGAATGAACAATGACATTCGAAACCCATTCCACATCAAAATCAAATTTGGTAAAGCCATACTCTATCATTGATAATGTCCCCACATCAAATTAATACCAACCACTAGGTTTCAACCTCAAATTATTGCCCTTCATAGCCCCATTGGTTGTGTCACATTTAGTCTAGGATATTACCATCATGCCTCAGGCCCAATCCATCACATCTTTGGCTCATTTCTCTATGATCATTATTCTAACAAACCATGTTTTCATTGTACTTTATCTCTTTAATGTAATTTAATATATTATATTTCATGCAAAAAAGACTTGCCTTTTGTTATACACAAGATAGAGTTTCTGCGAAAAAACATATTAGTATTATAATTATTCAAAAATATATTTATTTATCAATTAAATATTGTAAAATTCAAAGTAACAAATAAATTTTAAATGTTATTTATTATATTTTTTATAAATAACAAATGTTTATAATGAAATGTATATATTTTGTTAAACTGTTTATATATTTATGAAAAATATTTTCTTAAAAGAACTAATTTTGTGTCCTTTTGTGAATGATAATAAAATTAAATATATACAGAACTAAAAATATAATTTTATAAAATATAATTTATTTTTTAATTTAATATATAGGAATTTTGTTACAATGAATGTTTGGTATTTTTCTGAAAACATTCAATTTTTGATGAATAATAAAAAATACTGTATAGAACATAAAAACTAACTTTTTCATTTTAATAATTATTATTAACTAAAATTTAAATTAAAGATAAAATAAATAAATAATACATATATTAGTACAATTTATGTAATTTTATTAATTTGATAATAATATTGGATATATAAAATGTTTCTGAACATGTTAACATCTTTTACCCACCTTCTAGGCACATTTGGAAATTTGAATAAAAGGTAATTTTACCACATCTTTGAATGGAATTTTAAAAATATGTTATACATGGTTTTCATCAATATTTAAAACATGGTTCAATAGGATGACAATAATTTTTAGTGAATTGTATCCTCTGAATTTTATTTACCATGGTTGAAAGTAAATAGGGTAATTACAGCTAAAAATGATATTATATTTTTGTTTCTGACGCTTTCTTCGGGGCACGCACATCCTTCTGCCTACGGAGGAGGACGAGCTGCATTGTTTCCCCGCATTCCCTCTTTCCAATGGCGGGCGACATTCGCTCCTTATTCAGGGATGTCTGCTCCTTGATCGAAACGGGATGATGGGGTGTCAGTTCTTCCTTCTATGGATTCCTCCTTAGAACTCGTCACCTAGTCCGGGTCTCCCCCATATATTTAATACGTTGTTCGTGAAACTCTTCCCAGTGCCATGTTTCAATGGATGCCGGTTAATTACACTGCTTCTATCGGGACATTCCAAAGTGTCATGTCAGGGCCGCAACCTTCAATTGGGGGATTAGTCACGTCGAGGCATCAGTAGCATGTCTGGATGTTGGGGAACTGGCATGTCTCACTTTTACCCCTTATCATAGGGCTTCTCGAGGGCATGGAATCCCAAGGAATCCCACATCGAGTGCAAGGAATTATATATCATAGACCTATATCTGAGGTTTTCCTCAGCTTCCTGTGTTTTAACATAGGGTATGATGCAGGATTATCGTCCAGCGGAGACGGATCAGACCGATTAGAGCATTAGATGGAATGTAACGGATTGAGGAACTTCCCATCAAGGGGTGCCAATACCGGGACCAGCCCATGGGCAGCTGCGAAGAGGAGCGAAATGGCATGATCACGCCGGGATATGACAGTCCGGGTGAGAATCAGGATGTCTGATGGATGGATGAATGAAGTGGAGGGGGAGTGAAATGGGACCATCGCGGGGCGACAGTGAAGTTGGGCTTGAGCCTCGAAGAGACCTCCTATGTATCCCCATGGCAGGGAATCCAAGCCCTCGTAGTTCGGGTGTGGATGCCGGGAGGCCGACGTGAGGAGGGGACCTTTGTCTGATGGACATCGTCAGCGAACCGATGTGAATGTAGACTCGGGGGGTCCACTGGTGGTGGGCTTGAACCTCGTGAAGGCTTCCTACATACCATGCCTTGACATGGATCAAAGTCCCCGATGTTCCGATAGAATGTGGAATACAGTTTAACGTCATGCGGGACGGGGGTGAACCGATGTGAGTGAGGTCAGAATGACCGGGTGATGGGATTGAACCTTATGGAGGCTTCGTACATCCCATACCTTGAGATGGATCAAAGTCTCTGTAGTTCAAATGGTGTTTCGGCGAACCGACGCGAGTAAGGTCCTTGGTCCAGATGGTGTGGGGCTTACACACTAGGCTGCCCGGGTGTTGATGAACCGATGTAAAGAAGGTCGGAGTGACCAACAGGTGGTGGGCTTGAACCTCTGAGAGGCTTCCTACGTACCATTCCATGACATGGATCAAAGGCCATGTAGTTCAGGTTGGATGTCGGAATTCCGATGTGAATGAGGAGGACCAGGGGGGTCCTAGTGGTGGTGGGCTTGGACCTCATGGAGGCTTCCTACGTTCCATGCCTTAGCATAGATCAAAGACCACGTAGTTCAGGTTGGACACAACGGCGTACCATTGGGCCGAAATGCCGTTTAACGTCATTCGGGACGAGGAGTGAACCCTGAAGTGAATAAACGACGGGCGGTGGGCTTGAGCCTCGTAGAGGGTTCCTACATACCATGTTTTGACATGGATCAAAGATCTCATAGTTCAAATAGGGCTTCATCAGCAAACCAAAATGGAGGTGGACCTTGGTCTGATGGTGGGTGTCGGTGAACCGATGTGAAGAAGGGACCTTGGTCCGATGGGTGGTGGTCTTGAACCTTGTGAAGGCTTCCTACGTACCATGCCTTGACATGGATCAAAGTCCCTGTAGTTCATGTTGGACACAACAGCTTATTGCTGGGCCGAAATTCAGTTTAACGTAATGCAAGACGAGGAGTGAAACCTAGCATGAATAAACGAAGAGCGGTGGGCTTGGACCTCATGGAGGCTTCCTACGTACCATGCCTTGACATGGATCAAAGTCCACATATTTCATAATGGGTGTATAGTTTAACGTCATGCTGGACGAGGGTGGGACTCGACGTGAATGGATGACCGAGTGGTGGGCTTGATCCTCATAGAGGATTCCTATGTACCATCCCTTGACATGGATAAAATTTCTCATAGTTCAGTTGGGGTAGGGGTTAGGGTCGGTGCTCACTCTAAGACCACGTGAGTCATGCTCGGTGTGAGAAACAAGAGGTTGTAGGGACCTAACGATCATGTCACGAAGGATGCGTCCATGAGAAGTGAAGAGGTGCTTACGAGTTAGGCAGCCCATGGTGCTGGGACTTACTCCAAGATGGAGGCCCGAAGTGCAGAAAAATGAAGAGAGAGAGGGATTTGGGACCAATGATGTGAGGTGACTCATTCCCTACCACGCCCTCCACTGACCATGGTAGTGGGGAAGTATGGAGATGCAGGGGTGCAGCCCTCCGCAAGAGGTCTAGGGGTTACACTAAGGTGGATTCCCTTCTCCCATGGACATACGCTACTCCGAGAAGGATGATATCATCCCGGGTGGAGGGAGTGACCCCGTCCCTGTGGAGATGGGTGGCCTAAAAAATGTCGGAGTTGGGGGGACTATGCTTGCGAAGCATGAGGTAAGATCACAGTTTAACGTCATGTGTTGAGGACGAGGTGCTTGGAATTTTAACATCCTGCAGCATGGACGATGTGGGTTTACTCCTCACCCCTAGGACTTACATAACATGTACCCTTCACTCCTTGGGGAAGGAAAGGTACCAGTAAGGACGTGGTCAAGTGGGTTCGTAGATTGAACCATTGAGGGATCCACGTTAGCGTGGCTATGCGAGGAAGAAATAGCCGTTAGCGTGCCTATGCGATCAAGCATTAGGCGAAGCAACGCTACGAGTGGTATTGTCTGTGGGACTTTGAAATCACATCATGAAAACCTGGAGGGCCGCACGGGAAAAGGAATTGCCAAGAAGAGGTGTGTGCTTTGCAAAGTGGAGTGCCTTGGCCTTAGCATGAGGCAGAGGTGTGGAGGGGGGGGGGGGGTGCTTCGCGAAGTGGAATAGTATTCGCGGATAACAGCTCGCGAAGAAGAGG
Source organism: Viscum album (assembly GCA_963277665.1). Taxonomy (NCBI): domain Eukaryota; kingdom Viridiplantae; phylum Streptophyta; class Magnoliopsida; order Santalales; family Viscaceae; genus Viscum; species Viscum album. Next base: position 1,314,143,283 of record OY728119.1, on the reverse strand, counting down.
AGCCTCGTGAAGAAAGGTGCCGCGAGGCAGTGTGCTTCATGATGTGTAGCAATCCTGCCTTAACATGGGGATCACTAGTACATGATGAGTGTTTCACGAATCATAAATGCTCAGCGGCTGCCCGGGTTCCCTTGGGAATCCTCCTCCTTCGTGAATTCCCTTGAGTTTCGCGAAGGGAATCCCTATCGAAAGAGGGGCACAAAACGAGACAAAGCGAAGACGTCACGCGAAGTAGAAGTACCTCGCAGAGCTCATGATTCCCGGGGTGAAGGGGGCTTCGTGATTCGGGAGAGGAGAAGTTGAAAGGTGGGATCGTCTGTCGTCTGGGATCAGGGGGAACCCCGTATTTATTGGCAAGGGGCTCCGCGAAGTGGAACTCACGTGGCAAGAAGGGGCGGTGGTTGCTTCGCGGTGGGCTCGTGAACGTCAGGACGGTCATGGAGAGGTACTGCCTCTCGTGATTTGAGGCGGGATCGCAAATGTCTGGCCACTCGCGGAGAGGTACCGCCTCCAGTGCTTTGTGGGGTGCTCGCGAACGTCAGGACACTCACGGAGAGGTACCGCCTCGGTGCTTCGCGGAGGGATCGCGAACATCAGGCTGCTCGCGGAGCAATACCGCCTCACGTGCTTCGCAGTGGGCTCGCAAACGTCAGGCCACTCATTGAGAGGTACCGCCTCCAGTGCTTTGTGGGGCCGCTATGCTCAGGGGGGCTGCACGTCGGGGCTTCCCGAGGTAGTGTGTGGGGATTCTTTTTCTCTCCTTCCTTTCATTCAATATTTTGGTGCCAACAAATTCCCCCCCTCAGACTTGGGCCGCGGAGGGATGAAGGGTCATAGTCTGAGGGAAAATCTCCAAAATTTTCAGCGGTTCACGATGCGACTACACGAAGGGGTCCGTGGTGCAGACCGCGGCCATGGGATCTGGACGCGCCACGATGCTCTGAGCGGGCGGGGTGCGCCGCGAAGCTCTGGGGTCACCACCTATAAACAAGGGGATGACCTATTTTGTCCACACACGACTTTATTGTCCTTTTGCGCTCTCGATTTCAAGATGCTCCGCGTACTACGCCCCTGCTCTACGCAAATCGTGCTTCACGGCGAACCGCGAGTCTCCGACTCCACGATAGCGCCATACGAACTCCGGTTTTCCAGCCTAAGTCCGACTCTGCGGCTTTGTTTCGCAACCACCCTTCAGGATAGATCTTTGCGAGCCGGCTTCGGGACCCAGCTTCACGATCCTTTCAGAAAAAAATCTATTCTGAGTGTTGGAACCGAATTGGACCATTGAGAAGTTGTACTGGGGGTGCATGCAGACGTCGCCCGGAGGGATGAGATGGCCAACCGTCTGGGCCTTGGGGAGATGGTCTGAAGCCACTCGGTCCATACATCTTTGACATAACTTCTATCGGAGGGTCAAAAAAACTATCTGAAGTTCAAGAAACTTCCCTTGTATGGATTTGGGCTGAGGGATGACGTCTTCATCCCTGAGGCGAGTAGGGACGAACCAACTTTCTAGTTTAGGAGCACGGCATGTCAGCACCAATGGTTCGGGGTAGCCGATGGTCATGCATGGGAGGACATCACACCTTTCACCGCCAACTGTCTATACAACCATGTGAACAATATCAACGGGAATCCAATGAAACTGTAGACATCCCCTTCTCTTTACCGTACCATGCTGAGGGCAGCGTTGCAGGATCCAATGAAGGGGTGGTCCGATGAGTGGGATCTGCGCCAGGGTGGAAACTTTACATATGACTGGGCCTGGGCCTACTGGGTAGGTGCCTCATACGAGGAGTTTGGGGCCGAGCTGAGAAGAGTGGGTTTATATGAGGCGGCATGGGCCTCGCAAATCCACATTTACCAACCAAAACAACTGATGCATGAATTTTTGAGTAGATGGTCATCTAGGACCAATACTTTTCACCTACACCACAGGGAGGTGGGCATCAGCCTGTGGGATGTCCACCAGATTTCAGGGGTCCTGATCATGGGGTCCATGTATGATGAGTTCCTCCCCGTTATGAGCGCATGGAAGGATACAGAGCAAATGCCGCGACTGGCGTCGGTACTGATGGCACTCATCCCTAGAGAGGACAAGGAGGTAGTGAGGGATGTCCACCTTAAGAAGTGGTTCAAGTGCTTCCTGAATTTCCCAGAAAATCGAGAGTTCTCTCTGAGGCCTCTAACGTGACCAAGGGCGGCCCAACGGGGTAAGGAGCACTTGTATAGGCGGGTCTTGGAGGACAGCCAATGCAAGACGTGGGGTTTCAGTGTCATCACTGAACAACAACTGATAGTAAGGCTGGCAGCATTCATTGAGGCTCTCATATACGGTTGGATCTTACCGGTGTGGGATATTAGCATGGGGGTGCGGCCCAGCTCGTTTATCATGGCGTCCATGCTAGCCATGGGGCAGCAGGTCAATCTGGGGATCCCCATGCTTTCCAAGATGTACAAAATGCCGCGGCACATTAGTGAGGGAAAGAATATGCCAAGGATATGTGGGCCCTTCCATCTCCGGTATGGTGGGTTGCAGCGCACATCAGGGGGATCAATGAATATCCAAACCCTATCTCGCCATCGAGATCAGACTTCCGCCCCTCCACACAGAATGCAGTCAGGAGCTTTCTGTTCATACTAACCATGTCGATGGTGTAGAACCGAGTGTGGAGGGAAGATGAGTTTAATTTCCACCCCTTCAAATTGTCTACAGGGATACTTACTGACGACAAGAGGGGAATGGAAGAGCACCGGGTTAACCTCCTGGCCTTTCGAAGCGAAGTTTTGGTGGCATGATTGGATCGTGAGCCTCTCTGTGAACCGTACACTCTGCATCGGTTTGTGAGTCAATTTCGTGCCTCCAGCAGCTGACCCCGCAAGTCTACTGGGAGGTGCGTCACGAGGAGAACATGTGTGTGATGAGGTAGATGTGGCTCGTGTTCAAGAGGGAGGAAGAAAAAATGCGAATCACATTGCCTCCATCCACCGCCACTTTTGGATTGGTAAGGGAGTACGCCATTAGCTGGGTGGCTGCTTACTCGGGGGAGATGCTGAAGCAGCCAACTGTTCGGGTTGGCGACTCTGTGCCTCCTCTATCCTGAGGTCGGGGTCGAAGGGAAGCTAGGGCCTCTCGCGGTGGTGGGGCTACAGTGGTGGCGAGACCCGCACCGGCCGAGGTTGTGGCAGCAGTGGAGGATACAGTTATTCCGGAATAGCAGGGCCATCAGAAGGGGCGACCACCGAGGGGATTTTGTAGGATATCCACTCAGGCTCCGGGGAAGCGGTTGTGTCATATCGACATGGAAGAGGATGTCGTCTTCCCGGAGGCCTATGACATTTGGGACGTCAACCGGAAATTCCTCAGTCCACCCGAGATATGGGCACACTTGAATCGCCTCGGGATGGAATTACTGGTCATAGGCCCAGTCTGGGCTGGTTTCATGGGGTCTCTGTCAGAGGCAGAGCAATACATGGACAAGCTGGAGGATTACGTCCACTCCAGTTGTGTCCCTCGCCCAATGATAGACCAGGTGAGGGTACTACTGAATCAAACAGTCCCCCCACAGCTGTCAGCGGCCTATCTGAGGGTGCTCTTCCCCCTGCCGGAATAATCAAAGGAATCCTCGCGGGAGGATGAGGCTAGAGGAGGGAGCCCGTTGGAGTAGGGCGAGGTCGGAGATCAAGGCTCAGATTCTGAGGATTTCGTAGAGGCTCTCGAGGTAGCATTATGAACTTCTTTCCTTATGGTCTGCTCTTGGGACATCATGGACTTCTCACCGATGCAGGAGGAACTTGTACACATACCTCATTCTCGCCCCTCGGTGGGTGATGATGCAGGACCTTCAGAACCGGCACCTATGGCTGCATCCAGTTCCGCGTCTAGTGGGACTAGAGCACCCGAGGTGGCTCCTCCGGAATCTCTAGACTTTCCAATAGTATACGGAGGGCCTCGCCTCGGGGTCCCATCAGTATTGGCTCAATAGTAGCACTAGGAGGTCAATCTCTGTAAGTTTCCTCTACCGGTTTCCTTGTTGTCATATGTAGACTATGCCAACTAACGTTTATGTCCCTCTTTGTCATACAGTTCTCTGACTGGCGTGGGCTTCTACGGCAAGGCTAATCGGGATGTCTGGTGGCATCCCTACAAGGGGCATGCCGATGATGGTGGCGATAGTCCCCCCATGTCCCCGAGTTTCCACAAACATCATCACTGGCGGGGCCACCAGTAGGGTTGTGCCCGAGGTCATTGAGGTAGACTCTGATGAAGAGGGTCGACCGACCGGTCCTAGTCCTGTTGCACCTGCTTCGGTGACAGATGTCACGCTTGATTCGACGCCAGATGCAGATCCTGCCGAGGTCTTTCTATGGGCGTATCTTTCATACGAGCTTGCCAATCGCACAGACTGGGACGAAACGGCCTCCGATGAGGAAGACAGCTGCATAGTCTGCCGCCGATCGTGGACGCTGATCACACGCTTCATCAAGGATACCCCCAAGAGCTATGGCTTGACGAAATGGACAGAATTTGCTCGCGGCTAGATGAACTGTGCGTTGTGGGAGTGGAAGCCCAACGTCCTTACACGGTCGTCCGTGATGTTATTGCTGAGAAGATCCGTGAGCATGATCATGGAATCAGCGTGGGTGGGTAGTGAAGGAAGGCGACAAACATCAAGAAGCTCCAGGAGTTTGAAAGCGAGGTTCAATAGCTGCAGACCCGGGCAGATGAGAACTCAACCTCTCTTAATACACAATCTGAGCTGATCTCGCAGTTGAAGGCCTAGCTGGCAGAGGCAGAGGAGCATATAAGTTAGGCTTCTGGAAAGATGGCTACCATTTAGGCTGGGGTAGAGAGGGCCAGAGCCAAAGCTGACGAACTGCGCCCTACCGCTGCTTTGGAGGAGCGGGATCTGAGTCAGAGGCAGCAAGTCTTTGATTCTACAAGCCAAAGGGTGGCGGAGCTACAAAGCTCTATTGACGAGGTCAACCCATCCATGGGGGGAGTCGACCCCGGGGTACTGTAACAAACTAAAATCTTTTATTGGTACTATCGTGCTCCAATTTCTTCCTCCTTCGTTTTGAATGTTGTTGCATGCATGATTTATACTATTTGAATCAGTTCGTTACATCCCTACAATGTTTGAGGGACGTTCGGAAATAATTCCCCAAGCCCACGTGGGTCAAGCCCGATGTGAGAAATAAGAGATATTTGCCTCATCCTCCCACATAACATAGGAGTGGAGTCCAAGATTCGGGCATCCGGGGATTGGATAACCAGTCCGGATTTCCAGAAGATGGGAGAGGCCTGGCCGTGGAAGGAGGTTCTCAACATAGCCGAATTATCGTTTATTTAGTGTTCCCTCATACATGAATGGTGCAATTCCAGGGGCATTGAAATCGGTCCGAACAGATGGAAACGGGAAGCGTGAATTACGATGCCCATGATTCGGAGCACTGTGGGGATGGCATGACAATAAAGGACATTCGTTAACCATGGAGGTGAAGCTGTACCCTTACTGCGTTAGCCTGAAATGGAGAAAAAAATGAGGGTTGACCGTTGACTATGTTTGAAACATGGGACCATGTCACAAATGTTGTCGGTCAATCTTTCGGGACGTTACCCCAGGACAGTAGGCGGACCCTAGGTCGAGAATCCATACTGTTAGGGGGTCCTTCCAAACATGACCAGTCTTCTGGTACATTGGCCCAGGACGGTAGGTGAGCCGATGAGGCATGAGACCAAGCCGTTAGGGGGTCTCTTCAGACATGAAAGGGGGCGAGAGTCCGAATAAGCGGCACACAAAGTGTGGAATATGGAGTGATGGTTTGTCTGAACAAAATCTAACACTCATGTAATTACACCACCGTGGTGGGAGTACGCCATATGGGCGCATTGGTTTTATCATGGATTATTCCTCCTTTAGGATAGGGACCCTCTGGCGAGGGGGTCTCTCGCTTACCAATGGGATCTTGGGGCATCCTGAACTGGTTTAGGGAAAAATTGATCCTACATAGTTCCCCCGAGGGGTCAGGCCAGAGGGATGGAAATGGGGAGGAACATGGTTTTGCGATTCCTGGGGCTGGACCCTAGGTGAAATGCCTGGGTGTCTCTACGTATCCCATGAGGATGGAAATCAAGTCATACGTAGTTCTTGAAAGAATCTTAGTTTATGGTCTTAGAGCATGGACCGTGAATGGGTAAGGGGAGCAAGGGACACATGGCAAGGCGGTTACTAAACCCGACGTGAATGAGGACCTAATCCCTACTTACCATGTGTTCTCTGGGAAAATACTCGAGTCGATGGACCGAACACGAAGGTTGGGCTGGGCCTACGGGGAAGTGCACGGGCGCTCCTACGAATCTCATAAGGATGAGAATCAAGAATCACGTAGTTCTAAAAAGTGGCATGGTAAGGTAGTGGTGCTAGGGAAAAAGGGGGGTGCGCGCGTGGACCTTGAACTAGAAGAAGCCGAATTTGATAAATCATGTTTGTCCTTTAAGGTGAGTGGCTTTTTTTCTGAAGCGAAATGCCTAGGGTAGTAGGTCCTGGTGTCGCCACAAGAATCAAGCCGTGATAGGCGTTGAAAAATGTCATGGCACATGACCAATACCCAACGTGATGTCCTCTACAACGAGGTCATCACAATGCAGTGCCATTTTTCGTCGTGCGGCCAGGACGATAATGTCACAGTTTAGGGTCGTATGATCAGACCAAGCATGCATTTTAACGTCATGCAGCGCAGACATAGTAGAGACGATGCTATGCGGGGAATGTGTATGGTGTCGTGCGACATAACCGACGTGGATGGGGACATGATCCCTCATCACACCGTACATAGTCCCGAGAGAGGAACCTCAGGCTGAGGAGCCCACATAGACATGAGAGTTGAAGGGGGAGAGATTAGCTCCCAAATAAGATGGACCTGAAAACGAGACGTTTCGGTGGTCCTACGTATCCCATGAGGATGGGAATCAATCTGAACATAGTTCTGAGTAGATCTTAGTTTATGGTCTTAGAGCTCGGACCGTGGGAGCCCCTAAGGGTGCCGTATTACATCTTTTCCCTTGACATGCAAAGGTTCACTAAGGGATAGCTCCAAAAGTGTCAAGATTCCACTTGGACATGATGGGGTGGAAAATGATGTGAATCATGCAACCAACATTCAGGGACTGAAGGGGCTGGCGTGATGACAGATGATTACTATTGACCATGTTCGCAACACAACATCCTATCACGTTAGCCTGAAATTGGGACAAACAAATGAGCATTGACCGCTGACCATGTTTGCAACACGGGATTTGTATAAATTTTTTGTCTGAAAACCCTCGGGGGTGTTGGCCCGTAATGGTAGTAGAGCCCTTAGGCGTAGAATCCAGGCTGTTCTTGTGGTTCCCTTCGGGTGTGAAAGATAATGTAAGCCCTGATGAATGGAAACAAGAAGCTTGGAAAGTGGAAGGAACTCGACCAAGTCGAATCTGACACTCTTGGTCCTAGACCAGAGTACTCTTAACACATAGGCGAACCACTGCAAGGGGTCGAGGGACTTGACTTGATGGCGGCCAAGAGATGGGAGATTCCTGGGAAAAGGGGGTATAGTGCCAAAAACCATGTATCATACTTTTATATCCCCCTCATAGAGAGGGACAAGCCAAGGGGCCTAGGTGACCGGGAGATCGGGAGATCTCTAAGAGGTGGGGTTGGAACCGAAGTCTATACATTCAGGTGGTCCTACGTATCCCATGAGGATGGGAATCAAGCCAAACGTAGTTCTGAAGGGTGCCTATTAATTTCATGTGGGAAAAGGAATAGGAAGGATAACTCTCAGAACGGGGTGCGTGTGGTGCAGCTATTGCAAACCCGATGTGGATGAGGACATAATCCCACACTACGCCACACAGTCCCATAGTTGGGGTCCCGAAGGAAGGACCAGAGAGGCGAATTAGCTGAACTCAATCCTGACCCAAAGAAAGGAGTTCTGGGTGTTCCTAGGTATCCCATTAGGATGGGAATCAAGATGAACATAGTTCTGAGAAGATCTTAGTTTATGGTCATAGAGCTCGGACCATGGGTGGTCACAACTTCCCGAGTAAGTGCAGACGTCAACCCAATCACTAATCCCACGTGAGTTAAACTCGGTGTGGGATATAGGGGGGAATCCTTATCGCAATACTTGGGGTTTCCATCAAAGGTGAGTCGCCAGAGAGCCCCGAAGGACACCTTTGATGCGGTTTGTTCCTCCAACACGCAGACGTGCATAGAGGAATAGTACCAAGAGTTATGAGACTCTACTTAGACATGATGATAATGGAGAAGGATGTGAATCCTGTAACTGAAATTTTGGGATTAATGGGGTTGGCGTGGCAATAGAGGAATGTTGTTAACCGTGGAGGGAAAAAACTGTCTCCATATCGCGTTAGCCTGAGGTGGGAAAACAAACGAGCATCGACCGCTGACAATATTCGCAATGCGGGATTTTATCGATTTGTTGTCTGCAACCCTCAGGGGGGGGGGTTGGCCCGTAATGGTAGGAGATCCATTGGGAGTAGTATTCTGACTGTTCTTGGGGGTCCCTCTGGGTGTGAATGATGACGAAAGCCTTGTTGAAGGGATACTAAAAGCCTGGAAGGTGTGTGAGGACGTGTCCGAGTAAAGTCTATCATTCCAGGTAACAAACCAGAGTACCCTTAGGCACATTGGTGAACCACTGAAAAGGGTCGACGGAATATCTCGCGAAGGAGAGGTACATGGCGCCGTCATTACAAGACCGACGTGAATGAGGAAATAATCCCACATCACACCACATAATCCCCTCATGGAGGATGGGTAGGCCATGGAGCCAAAATGGGATGGAAATTCCCGAGAGATGGGGATGGACCCGAATCCTAGACATTCAGGTGATCCTACGTATCCCATGAGTATGGGAATCAAGCCACAAGAAGTTATGTAGATGCATTTTAACGTCATGTGGGACTAGGAGGGGAGTAATAGACCCCCAAACAAGGGAGGTGTATGGTACGGAAAATAAACCAATGTGAATGAGGAAATAATACCACACCACACCATACACTCCTACAAGAGAGGACCTGGGCCGAGGGGCCTGAAAAGGCCCAGGGGCCCGATGGTGAGGCATTAGTCAGGAAGGCCTGACCTGCTTGCAGTTTAACGTCTTGCAGTAAAGACGAGGGCCAGGTGCCCAAGGAGGCCAAGGGGCCTAAGGCTGGGACTCGGTGAGGGAATCATGAAGCGGGGCCTCAGTCAGGATGCCCTGACTAACTTGCAGTTTAACGTCTTGCAGCAAGGACGTGGAATGAGATAACTGTATCTCGTCCGGGGATGTGTATGGCATGGCAAGTAACCGGACGTGAAAGAGGACGTAATCTTATACCACACCATACACTCCTATAAGAGAATCGGGGCCGTGGGCCCGACCGCTGGCACCACCCAGAGGGAAGTATGTTGCTTCAGGATTGGGAAGAATGAGTTACCGCACTCGATGTTTGGGCCATCTTGGGGTGGAACCGAGGATCCAAAACCCTGTTGACCATGTTCGAAATGCATTATTCCTATGGTGACCTGATATGGGAGCAAAAAATGAGCATCGACCACTGACCAAATTCGCAACACGTGACTTATATCATCTTTTTTGCTCAGAAACCCTCGGGGGTGTTGGCTCGTATCGGTAGGAGAGCCCTTGGGCGTTGTATTCAGGTCGTTTTTGGGGGTCCCTCCAGGTGTGAAAAATGATGGAATCCCAGTCAAGGAGTGGGTGAAGCATAGTTGTATCCATCCCAAAAAGATTCAAACATCTACAAGGGGTAATGTGCAGCCGGGTCGAGGCTTGCTCGTTGTGAGTTTGGGAAAAAGTGTGCACCTTGTCATATGTCTTGAACTGAGGAGAAGAATTTGGCTTTTAGTCTGGGCCAACGGACAAAATTTCCTGGAGTTCCTACGTATCCCTTTATGATGGGAATCATGCCATACATAGTTCTTGAAGGCCTTTCAGTTTAACGTCACACGGTGAGGACGAGGTAGGATACAAGAACGGGAGTGGGAACATAAGGCAACCCTTACAATCATTATATGAGCGGGGCTGTATGAGAGGGGATAAGAAAGCCTACTCCTCGCTGCACAAAGACCCTCCAAGGAAACTATTCCCATGGGTGAGTAGTGGGAGAGAAGAGCTTGGGGCTGGGCTCAAGACGAGGCGTCCAAGCATTCCTATGTATCCCATTAAGATGGGAATCAAGCCGCATGTAGATATTGAAGCGCAGTTTAACGTTTTCTTGGATGAGAAATGTGTCTCAACTGGGTATACGTATGGGACGGTGGGAATCCTGACGTGAATGAGGATGTAATCCCACACCACATCGTACAATACCATAAGAGAGTCCGAGTCAACGAAGGCTAAGGGGCTTGAGGCTGCGCATGGGTTAGGAAGGCATAACTGGATTGCAGTTTAACGTCTTGCAGTAAGGACGGGGGCTGGTTCCCTGAGGAGGCCAAGAGGCCAGAGGCTGAGCCTCGGTAAGGAAGGCCTAACCTGCATGCAGTTTAATGTCTTGCAGTAAGGACGAGGGGAGATCTTAGTTTAAGGTCATAGAGCTCGGAGCATTTTGCAGTTTATCATCCTGCATGACGACGATGCAGTTTAACGTCATGCAGGACCATACATTTTAAGGTCATGTTGGACCTGGAAAGGGGGGCTCCAAAGAATTACTGCTTGAGGAACTTGGCATTGGTGGGAGGAGTTATGCAGTCACCATCCGTGGTCACCAAAGATTACGCCCCGTTGGGATAAACCATATGAATGATATAAGGCCCTTCCTATTTGAGTTCTAGCTTGGGCGGTTTCCTACTAGGGATCATTGGTGCTCGAAGTGCTAGAACTAGGTCTCCCTGTAAAAAATCACGGAGGCGGACATTCTTGTTGAAGGCCCTCTCTATCTTATTTTGATGCCTTTCCAGATTGTGTAGGACATGAAACCAGTTCTCGTCCAGTGCTTCTAATTCATATAGATGGATTTCGAACACCTCATCTGGCGCCTGCTGGTCATGGACTACAGTGTGCAGCGATGGCAGCTGGATCTCAATGGGTAGGATGACCTTAGTCCCATATATGAGGGAATATGGGGTCACCTGGGTAGAGTTGCGAGTCATCATCCGATAATCCCAGAGGGCGTTGGGGAGCTTCTCCGAACAACTTTTCTTGTTCTGACCAACCATCTTCTGCAGAATGTTAGAGAGGGTTTTGTTGAAAACCCTCGATCTGTCTGTTTGCCTACGCGTGATAGCGGGAGGTATGGTTCGAACGAATGTCGTACTTGGCGTACAATTTCATCAGATCAGCCGCTCTGTAGTTGGTGTCGTTATCGGTGAGGACGGTGTGAGGGAACCCAAACCGGTGGATAATATTGGAGAACACAAAGTCGACGATGGAACGGGCCTTGACCTCTTTGAGTGGAACTGCCTCTGCCCACTTGGAAAAGAAATCTGTAGTAGTCATGATGAACCTACACTGGCATGCTGTTTCCGGTGGATATGGTCCCACTACATCAAGCCCCCATACCTCAAATGTCCAAGAGTAATTGGTGGGGTGGAGAGGCTCCGGCGGCTGAAGTAGGAAGTTGGCGTGTACTTGGCATGCATGGAATCTCTTGTAATACCCAATACAATCATGGATCATAGAGGGCCAGAAGTACCCAAACCTCCAGATTTGATGGGACAGTTTCGGCCCAGCTTGATGGGAACCACAGGAACCGGCGTGAACCTCTTGCATAAGTTGAGAGATCTCTACTCCTTGAATGAAATAGAGGATAACGCCATCGAATCGATTCTTATAAAGGATCTGTTCAAGACTAGGGCCGCTCTGGAGGGTAAATTACAGTGCACGGTGTTGGATTCGCTCGTGCTCGGCCCGATCATCCGGGAGGCGACCATTTTGGAGATATTCGACAAAAGGTTCCCTCGAGTCGGGAGTGGCTTCAACAACTATGTCTAAAAAACCCAGGACCCCTGACGTAGAGGTCCCAACAATGAGATGAATTATCTGCATGCCATCATTTTCCTCTTGGTTGATGGGGGCAATTAATCTCTGGTGTGCCACATGTATGATCAAATAATCGTTCTCTGGTTCTGTGAGTGACACAGCTAAGCCGGCCAACACATCATCTTGACCATTCTGTGACCGAGAGACATGGGTGACCTCTGACCGAGAGGGGAACTGGACCATTAGGCAGAGGGTACACTCAAACAATGGCACAATCTCCGTCTTCCTAATGACATAATCGCCATTGACATTCTTGATGACCAGCTCAGAATCTCCTTTCACATGTAGATGGGGCACGTGGATCTCAAGGGCCAACTCGAGGCCGGTGATGAGAGCCTGGTACACTGCCTCATTGTTGGTACAACCTTCTGACAAAAGGAATGAGTATGGTAGGATGACTTGCACTAGGGTAATGAAGATGATACCCATGCCCACTATGTTGAGCTTAGGATCGTTGAGCCTCCAACCGGTGGGGCTCCGGGAGGCACCGTCGAAGTGCATTTTCCAACATGGGGTGGCATGATCGACTGAGAGGATCGCCTCATCTGGAAAATCCAGGTCCGAGGACTGATCAGCAGAGGATGGGTGAAAGGATAAAAAGTCTTCCAATGCCTATCCCTTAATGGCCTTCTAGGGTACGGACCTGGTATAAATCTTCTGGAGAATCACTTCCCACCGCGCTAGTCGGCCGGTCAACATGGGGCGGTTCAGGATGTACTTCAGTGGGTCTACCCGAGAGACCAATTTTACCTCATGGTGCTGCAGGTAATGATGAAACTTTTATATGGAAAAGGTGATCGCAAAGCATATCTTTTCGATAGGGGAGTATCTGACCTCTGTATCGAGAAGCATGCGACTGAGATAGTAGAGACTGTTTTCAGTACCCTCGTTATTCTTCTGGGCGAGAAGTGCGTCTAGGGACCATTATGGGGCGATCACATAATGGACCTGTGGCTTTCCGGAGACAGGTGGCATCAAAAACGGAGGTTGGAGCTGATACTGCTTTATTTCCTCGAAGGCGGTCCGACACTCTTCATCCCATTCGTATGCAGCGCCTTTCTTCATGAGTCAGGAAAAGGGCTTACACTTGTCGGCCAGATTCACGATGAATCAGCGTATATAGGCTCAGTGGCCTTGGAGACCCCAATGTTCCCGAATATTGCTCGGGGGAGGCATTTGGATGATGGCCTTGATCTACTCTGGGTCGATCTCAATGCCTCGGTATCTAACAACAAATCCATGAAACTTCCCAGAAGTGACCCCGAAGGCACTCTTCAACGGGTACATCTTCAGGTGACGGGAACAGAGGAAACCAAACACTTTCTCAAGGTCTTTGAGATGGTCATGGTGCTGGCATGATTTGACCACTAGGCCATCTACGTAGCATTCCACCAGCGTCCCAAGAATTGTCTTGAATATGCGATACATGGCCCACTGATAAGTGGAACCTGCATTTTTCAAGCTGAAGGGCATAACCTGATAGAAAAAGGTACCTCGGGGAGCCCTGAAGGCAGTGGACTCCCCGTCCTCGGGGGCCATCATGATCTGGTTGTACCCAAAATACCCATCCATGAAAGAGCGAGCTTGGAAACCGGCCGTGGCATCAATCAATAACTCAGTCACCGGGAGTGGGAATTCATTCATTGGGAAGTGGAAATTAAGGTCACAGAAGTCGATGCAGACTCTGATATGCCCATTCTTCTTCATGACTGGCACAATGTTGGAAAGCCACTTGGGGTACTGGAATTCCTTGACGAAGTTCGCTATGATATGTTTTTCAATTTCGGCCTCAACCATAGCACCATGAGAAGGGTGCATTTCCTGGGAGGCTTCTTAAACCCACGATGGTTTGCCGGGAGGCCGAGACGATGAATGGATACCTGGGGATCTAGTCCTCGCATCTCATTGTAGCTCCAGGAAAATACGTCGTGGTGTTGTTTGAGAAAGTATATGTATTGTTATCGCTCCTTGGGGGACATGGCTGCACTAATCAATGTGGGCCTCGGATCTGCCTCGCTACCAAGGTTCACCTGTACCATTTCATCAACCGTGGTAGAGACGCCTTCCTCAAAGGCGGGGGGTGCATCCTCCAGGTCTTCCTCTCCACCCGTGGGGGGATTTCCTACAATGGGAGATACTTATGGGCTATCAAAACCTAAGGGGCAGCTGGTGCCGACTTGGGAAGCAGTGGTCATTATATCAGCAGACTCACTGGCCATTGAGACCATAATAATGAAGGTAGTCGATCCTATCCCATCCGGGCTTCATCCTAAGGGGTCATGTTTGATGATATCAAAGAAGTGGTGACGCGTCGTCCTGAGTCGGTTGATTCCAGCACGGTGGAAGAGACACATATGACGTAATTACCTTGTCATAAGCTTGACATCCCGGTACCGCACAGGTGTAGGAGGCTATGTGATCACCTGAGCTTGGTTGGTGTAGGAGTACGAGGTGATTTCCCGCCGTCGCTTGGACATGGGAACATTATTTCCTTTTATACTTGAAACAAAAAAAACATTTCCCCATTTCGGGGGTCATGGCCTCCAATCGGTGGATCAGGAGGATGTAGGTGTCATCCATGCCTGCCCAGGGATAACTTGTGACCGGGGCTGGTTCATCCTCGCTTACTAGGATTTTCATATCCTTACTCTTTTAATAATCAGCATCCAGATAGCGGGCCTCACAAGAGGCGAAAGGATACGCATCTCCTTGGATCACACCTACTCGACCCTTGAGGGAGTATTTGAGGCACTGGTGATACGATGAAGGGACTGATGCGTGCAGATGGAGCCAGGGCCTACCCATCAACGCGTTGTAGGCGTTGTCCTGAGAGACGCCCATGAACTCGGTGCTGGAAATTAGGCCACCGAAATGAGTCTTCAGGTGGATCATGTTGACTGGGGTTTGCTCAGTCCTATCATATCCCTAGATTATTAGGTCAGAGGGAGTTAAATAATCTTCAGACAGACCCATCTTTCACAGTGTCCGAGTTGGAATCAGGTTGATTCCGGAACCCGTGTCAACGAGGCAGCGGCGGACCTCCCCACCATTGAAGTGGCCAGTGATGAACAGTGGGAGAATATTACCTTATATAGGAGGGTCCTCATCTTCACCAGAGAATGATATAACCGCCTGACATTCAGCGTTCTCAATTGCCTCAACGTTGAAGGCTTCCGTAGCTGCTACCTCCGTCTCAAACCGGAGGGGTCTCCTTAGGGCCTCCGCAAGTGCTTCGCGCATTTCAGACGATAAGCGAAGGACCTCAAGGATAGAAAGGCTTGCCGGAATGTCGGTCAGGTTCTTCAAGACATCATACTTTCGTGCCAAACGTGATCCTCTGCTTACAAGAGGTCGTTCTGCAGTTAGAGGCATAGCGGGTCCTGCCGGTTGAACCCGCGGTTCTCTAGTGCTGGGAACATCCTGTTGCCTACTAGTTGAAGTCTGGAGAGTAGTCGTCGGGCTATGATCGGACAGCGGAGACTAGACTATAGCCGGGCGAGACTGTCTGTGATACGAACGAGGCCTCTCTTCCTAATCTAGTAACATAAATGGAAGTGGAGGTAGAGATGAAGGCATCAGATGGGGTTGGCGTGCTGAGCTCTGTGCTGAGCCTTCTCTCAGGTCTCAGCAGTGTGCACGGCCTGGCTGATAGTGCCTGATAACGTGCCTCGACGACCGACTTGGTTGCGGTTCCGCTGACATTGATGTCAGCTGGAAATGTTAGGGCGGTTTTCCTGGCGTTCCCCCTCGTCGGGGTCATATAGGGCTTTACCAGCTCCACGGTATAAACCAAAGCGTACACCTGGCAGTCGCTCGATGATTCATCCACTATCAGGCGGATTCTGGGAGAAATCCCCATTTCAGGGGGCATAAAGGCACCAAGAGTGTGGGATGACGACTACATAGGCGGAGCGCGCTGTTTCATCTTGCGTCATCGTTTCTTGTCCTTTTGGGAAGAGGTCGATTGGGAAGGCGATGTAGAGGTACTGGCTACTTCTTCTGAAGGTTCTAGATACATCAGGTGGTCTCGGATGATACCATGGGCACGAACGACGGTTTTTCAAGCCATATAGTCACCGTGTCTCTGGGCCCTATGGCTGGGCACCTGCTGCCACTCGCCTTTGTAGTCGCTACTAATCTTTGACCCTTCAAAGACACCTGCCACTTGTGTTGGTGCCGGGCCCAACCTGACTATGTTGTTGTTGACCTGGTGTTGAAGCCAGTCTTTAATCACAAATCATTTCTTGAGGGTGTGCCCCAGAATCCGATGATAAAGATAGTAGTTGGGGTGATCGATGAGATTCGCCTCTTCCGGCCTTCTGCACTTGGGCAGGACCACAATCTCATGCTCTAGAGCACTTCGGAAGTAGCCAAGGACCTGATTTTCGTTGAACGAATAGGTCTGGTGCCTTCTTTTTAGATAGGGGTCGCTTTGGGCCTGGCCCTGATGAGGGGCCGGAGGGGCCTGTCAAGGAGGCGGCACCTGATTGTCTCACCTTACTGGAGGTGACGCATTGTGCAGTGGAGCCTGTCAATTCTGGGGTTGTCCATGCTAGGCAGGAGCCTGCGCTTGAGGTTGAGGACCTCTACGGGGTTGCATGGCTAGTTCCATTGGCAGTAATTACATCTTCTTGGGGGGCTTTTATTTGGGCCACCGTGGCAAGTTTGGCTCTGGCAGTCCTCCTGGATGGGATCATAGGGGGAAACTAACGTGCATAACTTTCCTGTTGTAGAGCCTCCTCAAGGCGCTGAGCCTTATCTGAGAAATCCCTGAACCCTCCAGGGTAGTTTTGGGTAATCAGGGAAGGTACCAGTTTCGTTTTAACGTTCCATACACACATT
Source organism: Viscum album (assembly GCA_963277665.1). Classification (NCBI taxonomy): domain Eukaryota; kingdom Viridiplantae; phylum Streptophyta; class Magnoliopsida; order Santalales; family Viscaceae; genus Viscum; species Viscum album. The sequence continues at coordinate 1,314,126,393 of OY728119.1, read as the reverse complement.
GTCAGTAATTTCTCCTGAGTCAGTGGCATATTGAGGGAGTATGTAAGTCCCTTCCTTCGGGCGATGAAATCTGTGACTCGCTCATCAGACCTTTCCTTTCACCTGAAGAGGTCTGCAATGATGGTCTTCTGCATGGTGGAGCTGAAATCATATAGGAACTGCCGGAAGAGATCCTCCCAACTGGTCACCGATCCGATAGGGAGCTGGATGTACCAGAAAAATGCGGGACCTTCCAATGTCTTCATGAAACATCGGAGCCTTGTGGCTTCTTGCTGGGCCGGAGTCCCCAGCATGTGGCCACGCCTGGATGAAAAATGGTCCAAATGATGTGGTGGGTCCCCTGTTCCGTTGAAGGGTGAGAAAGTGGGATTCCCAAAACCCAGGGGTGAGGGAATATCATCTACCCATGCGGGATACAACTTTCCATCCAGTGGGACTGCCACCTGCCGCGTTTCCAACGCTTCGAGGCTGGCGATGAGTTCCACTATAAGATCATCCGGTTGGGGTTCCCTGTCTTGATGGGGATCCCTAATCACAAGTGCGTTGCCAGGTTCTTCGACATGATACATGGCTTCGGCAGCTCGTGGAGCCACTAGCAGAACAGCCTGTGGGGCGACTGGGGGAACCCGGACTGGATTCTTCAGATTTCCATGTCGTTCAGGAGGGTTCGGCGAGACATATCACACCCTTTTTCTGTATGTTCCGGCTTCTGACTTTTCTGTGGAATTAGCATGATCAGGGTTTCCCAGAGGCTTCTCACCGGGGGAAATTGTTCATGCCCCGGCTTCCCCGGCTTGCGATTACCATAGTCGGGCCGCCACTCTGCAGCGTGCTCGGAGAAGAGTTCGTCAAGCAGCCTCTTCTGCTCAGCAAGCCGCTGGCGTAACGTGGCCTTCTCGGGATCTTCGTCCATCTTCAGTACAGAGGCGGACGGGTCGGAGTGCTTGACAGTTCTGACGTGCTCCTTACCCTTACCGACATTTCGACTGAGTACCACTGACTTCGTGGGTACACGGAGGCCTAGAAGGTTCCTCTGCTGACGGGTAACCCTCCCAGATGGGTCCAGTTGTGGCGATACGCCCTCGGTGGGTATGTATCCATCGAGAAATTCAAGCTCCTCTTCCTTGTCCACTACGTCAGCCATGTGGACCGTGACCTCTCTCTATGGCATGTCCTCAATGTCGTATAACGAATCGGGCTGCCGTCAGATAGGACAAAAGATGAGAGCGGCATAGTTTCCCAAGCCAAGGACATTCACATGGGGTAGCTACCCTGATGACTCTACGGAGTACTTTGAAACTCTGAACACATTTCCGTTGAAGGGTGCTCTGACGGCCTGGTGACTCAGGGTGCTGGGCCATAAGGAGTGCGGCCAAATCAATCAGGAAGCATTTCTCGCCGATTTCTTCAAAGTGCTCTCGACTTCTGGGGTACATCACCCGCTCATAATGAAGGCGGAAGTGTGTCGCCCATAGGTTTCGGCAAAAGAACCCCACTTCTTATGGGGTAAGGGACACTGTTGTATGAATGTTCAGCGCCGCTGTTGACCAGAACTCCTCCGGGAAGTGATCCGCTGTGAGAATGCTCCAATAGCTCCTAGTTTTGGATTCGGGGTCTGGCCCTGTATTTCCCCACCCATCAACCGGGGGTGGCTGAGGGACCGGTAGCGGTACCGTGACGGACCACTAGGACAGTAAACTTGGCCGAAGAGAATACGGCGAACGAGTTGACTGGCCGCCTAATTCCGAGACATCCTCTGAAGACTGAGGTGACATGACCACGGTATCAAGATACGATGGGCTGATAGGCACAACCTCTGGTGTAGGAGTCGTGGTCACCAGCTATGGGTTACGCCGTTTCTCTGCCACTGTTTTCCCCCAAAACAACTCCTTGTAATCTCTGGTAGAGGTAGAGGGCTCTTCTGGTGACAATGGTGGTGATTGCATGGTCGGGACCTCCTGAATTTCCACGATTTCGTCCTCCTTGATGTACCTTCGGAGAGAGGTGGGAATCCGGTGGAACTCTCATTCTGGGAGAATGAGGCTGGCACGCCTGGTTACTACCCCAGTCTTTGATGCGGAGGAGCGGGGAGAAGGTTCCATCACTGAGTCACATTCCGCTTTAGAATCCGAGAAACGGGCTTGTCTAATCTCCACCCGGGCCTTCCCAGGACTCTTCTTGTGGTGGCGGCGACCTTCTCTTCTACCCCGGGGTGGCTCCTCGGGACAGGGTTGATTCCCAATATGTAGTCTTGGGGCGGCGCTGGCGCCGTAGCGGAGAGGGCTCCCGCTCGAGTTGGCCGGGGTGCGAGGGCACCAGGGAAAATGTCGAAGGGTACATTGGGAGGACATCCATGGACAACACCCATGTAGGAAGAGCCTCTGTTGGAATCGGCAGGAGCATGGGGAACACCTTTATGGTCGATGCGGGTGGAGGGAGGCTGAACTTCACTCCTAGAGTTGTTGGGGCGAGGAGGACCTTCTTCCGTTGCAGAGAGGAGTTGGAGATGGACTGGATGGATAGTTCCTTCCGATCGGCGGTCGAGGGTAGGAGGAGGGACTCCATACCCTGTATAGTGGGTGCGGGAGAGGTTTCTGCGCCGATCGTCACCATCGCGGGGCAGGTCTTCCTTCGGGACAGGGGTAGCACGAGGCATTCCTCCATGGAGAGATTCGGAGGGGGGAAAGCCTACGCTCTGTGGAATGGTGGTATGGAGAGGACCTCCATATGGAGTGAAGTTACCGCGGATCAGTTCGCGGCAATCATCTCACGGGCCTGTGACCCCGAGAGTCAACCCAGCCTGCATGTGGGGCGGATGAGGCCTCGATCTCGGTCGGGTGAAGGAGTGCCCCTTCCCAGTGTATGCAGGAACTACATGATGTACGTCGGCTGTGGCTTGGGCCACAGTAGTTGTTTACGTTGACGTATCTTGGCGAGCGTCCTCATCTTGGGGCTGGCGCTGATTTCGGGTCAGACGAGCTGGCGCAGGTGGTGCAGGGGTATAGCCTGCATGCTCCTCCAGCGGAGTCGGACGGCAGGGTTGACGCGTCCGAATGGGAGCCCTTTCCTGGAGCCCTTGGATCGGGACTCTGAGCGAGCCGAGCCGGACATCACCCATCTCATCAGCATAAGGCGAGGAGTCGTCGAGGCGTTCCAGGGATAGGCTCTCGAAACAATTGAACGTTGGGGTGGGGAGCAAGGGCTCCCTGCGTGGCCTGTTAGGGCGGCGTTGACGGCGGGGCCTGGATGCCTCCAGGTCCAGGAAAGCCATATTCCAAGTTGGGATAACCCCTTCATCCTCATACCTGCGTACAAGGTTGTTGATCACCCTTCGCTGGATGATCTCTAATGGGGAGAGGGGACATGGGCGCCCCTTATTCACGGATGTAGAGGTCATCGTGGCGGTAGCAGAGCCACGCGGGGCGGTTGTGCCGGTATTGCGCCTTCCCCTACGTATGCAAGCAGGCGGTGATCGTGACTCCATAGCAGTAACCTGGTTCCTGGGAAATGGAGAGATCAACTCATCAGAACTGTGTGGAAAAGGGTCGACGACCAGTGCCCCAGCGTCATTCCATTCTCCACGTCTGTAAGAAGGATCCACTCCAACATGTTGTAGAACGGAATTCCCCACGTTCTACTGCCCCGATTTCTGGTGAGTTTCACGCTTGGCCCGCTATTTTCTTGGCGGGACCTAGCAATGGATATCTGGATCCGGTGACATGTCAATCTACTTGGGTCTGGAAGGCTACTAATCTCCATATTGAGGAGAAGAGATTCACGTCGGGTTCACCATTTCTGTTTCTGATGCATTTTCTAGGGCGTTTGCATCCGTCTGCCTGCAGAGGAGGACATGCTACATTCTTTCCCCGCATTCCCGCTTTCCAAAGGCGGGTGGCATTCGCTCATTATTCCGGGACTTCTTCTCCTTGATCAAAACGGGATGATGGGGTGTTGGTTCTTCCTTCTGTGGATTCCTCCTCAGAACTCATCACCTAGTCCAGGTCTCCCTCATTGATTTAATACGTTGTTCGTGATAATCTTCCTAGTGCCATGTTCCCATGGACGCTGGTTAATTACACTGCTTCTATCAGGACATTCCAAAGGGTTCGGTCTGGGCGGTAACCTTTAATCGGGGGAGTAATCACGTGGAGGCATCAGCAGCAAGTCTGGATGCTGGGGAACTGGCATGTCTGACTTCTATTCGTTGTCATAGGGCTTCTCGAGGGTGTCGAAACCTGAGGCATCTCACATCGAGCATGGGAAATTATATACCATAGACGTATATCTGAGGTTTTCCTCAGCTTCCTGTGTTTTAACACAGGGTATACCGTAGGATTAACGTCTATAGGAGACGGATCATCCCGATCAGAGTATTAGCTGGAATGGATCGGATTGAAGAACTCCCCTTGAAGGGGTGCCGATACCGGGACCAGCCCATGGGAGGCTGCAAAGAGGATCAGAATGGCATTATATCGCCGGGATATGGCAGTCCAGGTGAGAATCAGGATGGGTGATGGATGGATGAATGAAGTGGAGGGGGAGTGAAATAGTACCATCGCGGGGTGACGGTGTAGTTGGGCTTGAGCCTCGAAGAGACCTCCTACGTATCCATATTGTAGGGAATCAAAGTCCTCGTAGTTCGGGTGTGGACGCTGGGAGGCCGACGTGAGGAGGGGACCTTGGTACGATGGACATCGTCAGCGAACCGACGTGAATGTAGACCCGGGGGTCCACTGGTGGTGGTCTTGAACCTCGTGAAGGCTTCCTACGTACCATGCCTTGACATGGATCAAAGTCCTCATAGTTCAGATGGAATGTGGAATATATTTTAACGTCATGCGGGACGGGGGTGAACCGACGTGAGTGAGGTCGGAACAACCGGGTGATGGGTTTGATCCTTATGGAGGCTTCCTATGTACCATTACTTGACATGGATCAAAGTCTCTGTATTTTAAATGGTGTGCCAACGAACCGACGCGAGCAAGGAACATGGTCCATATGGTGTGGGGCTTACACACTAGGCTGCCCAGGTGTTGATGAACCGACGTGAAGATGGTCGGAGTGACCAACAGGTGGTGGGCTTGTACCTCTGAGAGGCTTCCTACATTCCATTTCGTGACATGGATCAAAGACCACGTAGTTCAGGTTGGACGCCGGAAGGCCAACATGAATGAGGATGACCAGGGTGTGCTAGTGGTGGTGGGCTTGGACCTTGTGGAGGCTTCCTACATACTATGCCTTAGCACGAATCCAAGACCACGTAGTTTAAGTTGGACACAACGGATAACCGCAGGGCCGAAATACAGTTTAACATCATGCTGGACGAGGAGTGACACCTGACGTGAATAAATGGAAGGCGGTGGGCTTGAGCCTCATAGAGGCTTCCTTCATACCATGCATTGACTTGGATCAAAGACCATGTAGATCAAAGGGGGCTTCATCAGCAAACCGACGTAGAGGTACACCTTGGTCCGATGGTGGGTGTCAGTGAACTGACGTGAAGAAGGGACCTTGGTCCGATGGGTGGTGGGCTTGAACCTTGTGAAGGCTTACTACGTACCATGACTAGACATGGATCAAAGTAATCATAGTTCGGGTTGGACACAACGGCTTACCGCTGGGCCGAAATAAAGTTTAACGTCATGCGGGACGAAGAGTGAACCCTGAAGTGAATAATCGACAGGTGGTGGGCTTGGACCTCATGGAGGTTTCCTAAGTACCATACCTTTACATGGATCAAAGTCCATGTAGTTCATAATGGGTGTACAGTTTAACGTCGTGCTAGAGGAGGGTGGGACTCGACGTGAATGGACGACCCAGTGGTGGGCTTGATCCTCATAAAGGCTTCCTACATTCCATGCCTTGACATGGATAAAGTATTTGTAGTTCGGTTGGGGTGGGGGTCAGGGTTAGTGCTCAATCTAATCCCACGTGAGTCATGCTCGGTGTGAGAAACAAGAGGTTGTAGGGACCTGATGATCACGTCGTGAAGGATGCGTCCGTGAGTAGCGAAGAGGGGCTTACACGTTAGGCGGCCCATGGTGCTGGGACTTACTCCAGGATGGAGGCCCGAAGTGCGGCAAAGCACGAAGGGAGATGGATTTGGGACCAATGCTGGGAGGTGCCTTGTTCCCTACCACCCCTTGCACTGACGTTGGTAGTGGGGAAGTACGGAGATGCAGGGGTGCATGCCTCTACAAGAAGTGATATGGGATTACACCAAGGTGGATTCCCTTCTCCCATGGACATACGCTACTCCGAGAAGGACGATATCATCCCTTGTGGAGGGGGTGACCCCGTCCCTGTGGAGACGGGTGGCATAAAAAATGTCTGAGCTAGGGGGACCCTGCGTGCGAAGCACGGGGCCGGATCACAGTTTAACGTCATGTGTTGAGGACGAGGTGCTTGGCAGTTTAACGTCCTGCAACTTGGACAAAGTGGGTTTACTCCTCACCCCTATGACTTACATAACCGGTACCCTTCACTCCTTGGGGAAGGGAAGGTACCATTAAGGTCGTGGTCAAGGGGGGTCGTAGAGAGAACTATCGAGGGATCCACATCAGTGTGGCTATGCGAAGAAGAAATAGCTGTTAGCGTGCCTATACGAAGAAGCATTATCCAAAGAAACACTACGAGTGGTATTGTCCGTGGGAATTTGAAATCACATGGTGAAAACCTGGAGGGCCGCACGGGAAGAGTAATTGCCAAGAAGAGAAGTGTGCTTCGTGAAGTGGAGTGCCTTGGCCATTGCATGGGGTAGATGTGTGGATGGGGGGTGCTTCGTGAAGTGGAATAGTATTCCTAGAGCACTGCCTCGCGAAGTAGAGGTGCCTCGCTAATCAAGGTGTCGTGAGGCAATGTGCTTCGCGATGTGCAGCAATCCTTCCTTGGCATGGGGATCAATAGTACATGATGGGTGTTTCGCAAAGCATAAACGCTCCGCGGCTACCCGGGTTCCCTTGGGAATACCCCTCCTTTGCGAATTCCCTTGAGCTTCGCGAAGTGCATCCCTCTAGGAAGAGGGGCTCAAAACGAGACAAAGCGAAGGCGTCACACGAAGTAGAAGTACCTCGCGGAGCTCATGATTCCTAGGTCGAAGGGTGCTTCGTGATTCGGGAGAGGAGAGGCTGAAAGATCAGATCGTCCATCTTCTAGGCTCAGGGGGAACCCAGTATTTATAGGCAAGGGGCGTCGCGAAGCGGAACTCACACGGCGCGAAGGGGCGGTGGTTGCTTCGAGGCAGTCTCGCGAATGTCAGGCCAGTCGCGAAGAGGTACCGCCTCTCGTGATTCGTGGCGGGCTCGCGAACGTCAGGCTGCTCGCGGAGAGGTACCACCTCCAGTGCATCGCGGGGGGCTCGCGAACGTCAGGCTGCTCACAGAGAGGTACCGCGTCGGTGCTTCGCGGATGGCTCGCGAACGTCTGGCCGCTCGTGGAGAGGTACCGTCTCCCGTGCTTCGTGGTGGGCTCGCGAACGCCAGGCCGCTCGTAGAGCGGTACTGCCTCCAGTGCTTCGCGGGGCCGTGATGTTCGTGGGTGCTGCACATCGGGGCTTCGCGAGGAAGCGTGTAGGGCTGCTTTTTCGCTCCTTCCTTTCGTGCAATATATTGGCGCCAACAATTATAAAATTACCCAAACATGTGTCCTAATTATATTTAATAAGTTTTTTTCAACCATATGAAGCCGTTTAACAAAAAATAAATCTATTTTGAACCATTTGGGTTATATTGGTACATTTATTCTATTTTACTTAAAGAATAGTTAAATTTATTTGTGACAGAATGATGATGCAGTAAATAGATTATTAACGAATGAATAAAATAATTTATATGATAAATACAAAAATAAATGTAAATTGAATTTTTTGATACCATAAATATTTCTTATGGAGAATAACTCATTTTAGGGATGATTAAATGTATTTTTTCTGAAGTAATAATGATGCTATGACTATAAAAAAGAAAATACTAAATAATGTCAAAATTGGCATAAATATATTTTTAAAACAAATACTATGTTATTAATTGATATAATATTCATAAGAATATAATATTCATCCAAAGAACGTATATAATTATATTTATGTCATTAATTATCCACAAGACATTCCCTCGTCATTTTATAGTAACTATTTTAACCGTATAGTATTAAAATACAAGAAGACATGGTAACAGTTATTTAACTAATAGTTAAATTTAAATGATAAGGTCTATACGGTGACATAACATTGTCTAAAACCTATTTGTTGACAGGATCTAGACCCATACCCACCTAATAATGAAAATAAATCCATTTTATTTTATTATAATCTGAAAAAATTATAATATATTAATAATTCTAGATTTATCTAATGTTCCCCTCACCCATTTTATAAAAGGGTACTTCCCCATTTCAAATATTTCCACCTACAATACCATTTAGATCAGCCAAAACCTACTAAAATATCCTTAAAACTACCCCTAATTTATCTTAGTTTCCTTACATTGATCATAAATCCAACTTATGGATCCTTTTTGTTCATAACAAATGGAATCACCCGAAGAAGTGGAAATTGTTTCATCACATAGTTCAAAGTTCTTATCTTCTTCTATATTCTATTTATTTTTTGTTTCCATAATAAAATGATAAGTATAGTACATTATAAATATATATATGTTAATATAATTATGGTATAACCATATTCATTATTCTATCCTTCCTATGAATGAAAAATCAACCATACATACGTACGTATGACTTACCATCTCCACATCTTGGTGTAGTTTATTATTCAACCCTTCATTATTTGGATGGGGTATAATAATGATATATAATTGATGTAAATAATAAATATAACATGTTTATGTTTATTTATATATAATATACCATCCAATTACATTATATTTCACCATCAATAGATTGATATTGTCGCTCGTGCGTATGTAAGTCTTATCGTGTCCACGCCACAATGAGATTTCATTCCCCATCATAGCCATTAAACAATATATTTCGTTTGATGATTAAAAACTATTTTTTAATAACTTTATATAATTGAAGATAAAAATAAAATACATTCTATCCCTAAAAAACATAACATACGTAGTAGAACATATTAAGGAATATGAATCAGTTAACTACCAAAACAATGATAATATTATAATATTATTAACAAAGAGATATTCGAGGATAATATATGTTATCATATTTATGTATGTGGTTATTTAAAAATTTAATAATAAAGATTTAACCATTATAAAGATGGTTAACATACCATTTTATAAGGAAAAGTACATGGTAAGGGTTAATTCTCCAATATCATTATTATCCGAGATTTTTTATATGTAAGTATTTGCAGGGGCAGATTTACCATCCATGCTATTGCTTCATAAAAATTTATTCAAAATGAATATTTTACTATTTTTTGGGCGGGAAACGTTAGAAATATCATCAATTTAAATGAATTAATGATTTATTTTTACAATTCTATTTAATTTATATCCATGTTTTTTAAAAAAATTAAACATTTAATTATATGGACATGATTATTTTAATATGTTAATTCCTTTAAAGAAAATTATGTGGTATGAGAAACAATAATTCAAAAATCACTTTTATATTACTTTATTTAGAAATTGTGTGACATTTAATTTATTTCACAACAGGGATATTTCTCTCAATGATTTTTACTAACCATTTCAAACTATGTCAACATCCTTTACATGATATTATTCCCGATTGTGGTTAATTTATTATAATATAATATTCCATTTTGTATTGAATGAGTTATGATATGTTTTACTATGGATGTGATATTTTTGTAACATTCGGTGTTTATGGTTAATGTATTGAAATTTCATATGCTAGTTTTAATTTAAATCATTATGTTATTTTTCACTGTATTCATATGGGAAATGTATTGGACATAGTATGTGATGGGCGAGGCCGGCTATAGCCCCTCGATGCATCATTTGGTCTCATTAGAAAAACATGTGTCTTGGAATCATGCATTGAAAAAAATTAGTATTTATGGTCGTGGCACGAGGCCTTGAAATTGTGGTTAAGATGTCCGACAATATGGATTCCATTATTATGATATTAGTTATAACATGTGATTATTAGACTTGATTAATATCAATAATCATTTATATATGATAATGTTTGATTTAATTTTACTATATTATGTTCAATTTTATGTTTCAATTGGATGTTGTTATCATTATACATATTTCATTAATTTTTATAGCTTCCTTTGAATTTTTTACCGTTAATAAGGACTTGAATTCACATCTTAATTATTATTTATTATCCCTTTATTCCATGAAGTGTAATGTGATTGATATATAGGGTTAAGATAGAGGAAAAATATTATTCTAAAAGGATTATTTATGTTGTGTTTTATGTTAGAAAGTGTAATGTTACATTCAAAGATGTAATCTATTGTCCAAGAAATCTAAACTAATCAGTCCTTCGGGATTTGATTCCTTATAATAAATCAAATGTATTAAAATAATGTATTGGCCTTGGGTAATTGGGTTCAAGGTGATACAATTGGTATCGGAGAAAGTTCAACAACAAATTTTGAAATATATATAGAAAACATAGACTAGGGATCATAAACCAATGATATAATTGAACAATAAGTAGAGTGGACCCACCTACAATGTTTGTAAATTAAGGATTAAATGGATACTCTGAGCTATACAAACGAATGGACGTGTTTCTACAATAGATGTACCATGGGGAAATCCTCTGACAGGGTGTTACAAGCTTGACTCGGGGAATCCGGGTACATGATAATTGGATTTACTATGCAGCTGGTTTGACAGTCACAATGGATATTCATAGGATAATTCAATTTTTTATTACAAACCATTATGAAGGATTTATGAAAAAAATATGTAAGTAAAGAAACTGTTTTTATAATTATGTGACTAGATGTGGGTAAATATTCAATTAATGCTGATCATTTTTCTGGTTTTTGGAGTTTACATTACGATATGATATATCCTAGTGCATGTCGTCATTTAGAAATGGTTCATCGTATAAGGATTGAGAACTCCAGTAATTCACATGATCTAATGAATAAAAATTACCTTATCTTTCATAGTCTTAAACAAACATTTCGAAGGGAAATATCCCCTCTTGTATTCTTGTCATTTGAGAAAATATTTTCATGTGTTGATAAGTTAAGTAAACAATTCCTTGAGTCCAATGGATTTGAAGGAAATCCATAGAAAAATAGGATGGCAGAGAAAAATATGCATAAATGGAATAAGGGAATGAAGGATTTTCCCATATGTGATAACTGTGAAAAAAATCACACTGCAAAGTGAATGAAGGGAATTAGAGATTGTTATAAGTGTAGAGAAAATGACCCAATGTTTTTTATTTCAGGGGTATGAAAAATGTTTCAAATGTACAATTTTTCATTGAAAGGAGTTAGGACACTAAGCAAATCAGTGTCTGAATCATCAAATTATACAAAAATCATGCAATTGGATAATAATCAAGTAATGATACTACAACAAATAAAGAATAATGATTAGTGTTATTATGATAATATTTAAAAACACTTTCAATTGAGTGTTGTATTAATGATGTAAAAGTAATAATAATTATAGAGTATATAAATATTATACTACCATAATACTTCATTAGGTATTATAGATTTTATGTTACTATGAAAAGTGACTCAATAGAAAGTTAATATTTATGGAAAATGTATGGTTGATGGAAACATAAACCTTAATATGGTCTTGATACAAAGGTTGTGAATTTTGAATTAGAGTTGATTGATTTGGATAAATTATATTGGAAATTCTTGACTAATTGGGAACTAGTTTAATGTTTTTTTATTCCATCCTTGTTGATGTTTACTACTTTTTTTGATTTAATGAGTATATCTAGTCATATATAATTGATTAGGTAACATGAATGCATTCAATAAAGAGTTATGGTAATTCATGGTGTTATCATGTTTTCATAGAATAGATGATGATGGTTTTTAAATGTTATTATGTGGAGGAAGTGATCTTCATTAATTTTACCTCCCATATACATTTTTGGACAGTGAGTTAGGACACAAGTGTTTTAGATAAATCTAATGGTTGGATTGGAGTATGTTGAGACCTTGATATTTTGTTTGAGTTTAAAGTATAATATTTGGATATATTGACCTAACCTTTTGGATTTAAATAAATATAAATTGGATGAATGGAATAATTGTGGACCTTATGATTTATCACATGCGATTCAGGCATTAAAAATCAATTTTGGACATTCATTTCCTAGTGTAACGGATTATGTGAAAATATATATAATCAAAAACAAATGACGAGATTATGATTTTTATAGGTAATGAAATCAAGTATGTTTTATTGAGTGCTTATCTTGATAATAAATTAATCTCCCATCTTCAAAAAAATTATATAAAAAATATCTTGTCCAAATACATTATGTTTTTTTGAACTGATTATATTTAAAATCAATATAAGTTTATGTCTTCATGGACCTCAATTTTCTCTTTATTTATCACTTGTTTATGATTGATGACATTAATCACTCCCTATAAATATTTACATTTTTCTTCCCATAATGTGTCCTTAATTTGCACCATTTATAACCTATTTGAAATATTAATTTAGTGGTAACTATTTTCTTCCCTCCCCCTCTTATTAAAACTAAATTTTATTGAACCTATATTTGATGTGGGTTTCCCACAAAGGTATTCTCTATTTTCAACCATTTATATTCAATGAACAATTTCAAATTGTGAGGATGCAATTTATTGAATAAGAGGATAATGTAACACTCAATGATTTCATAGTATGATATCTATTTAAAATAATTTAATAGATTATATTTTAAACCACACCAACCTGGATTGTGTTATATAAAATATTGTGTTTATGTGAAACAACACATTAGTATAATAATGATTTAAATTATATATTTATTTAATAATTAAATATTTCAATATGAATATTAACAAATCGATTTAAATTTTTATTCATAATTTTATTTATAAATAAAAAAAAATTATAATGAAATATATAATATATGTTAAAATAGTTATATATTAAAGAAACCTATTTTCATAAAACAACTACTTTCATGTTCTATTGTTAATTATAATTAAATTAATATCAGACATGCCTAAAAATAGAATTTGTTAAAATAGACTTCATTTTTTAATTCGGAATAACAAAATGAGCTGACGAAAATGTTTTATTATATTTATAAAAACATATATTTTTTGAGGAATAGTGAAAAATACTACATAGTATATAAAAACCAAATTTTTAATTTAAATAAATATTTTTAAATTAAAATTTTTCTTAAAGTTATAATAGATACATAATACATATATTTGTGCATCTTATGACATTTGAGTCATTTTATAATAATATCAGATATATAAAATTTTTTTGAACTTCTTAACAACATTTACTAACCTTATAGTCACATTTTCATATTTTCATAAAAGGTAATTTTACCACTTCTGTAAATTTAATTTCAAAATACCGACAGACATTTTTGTCATAATTAAGTATAATGTTATTGAATATGACAAAAATAATTTTTGTTGAATTGTAAATTTGGAATTTTATTTTCAATGACTAAAAGTAAATAGGCATATTATATGTTAAAATAATATTATAATATAAGACTACTGGTACACATGTCTTAATTTTATTTGATATGTGTTTTTTTACCAAAATAAACCTTATGGAAAAAAGATCCTTTTCAATCCATTTGTGTTATATTAGGAAATTTATTATATTTTATTTAAAGAAGAGTTAAATGTGTTATATAATAAATGTAATATTTAATCCATTTTTAATATAGGGTTATACCAAAGATAAATTAGATTAAAAATATTAATTACAAATCTAAAAATATTTCCTACAAAATGGTATTTTATTTATAATATTTATACATTAAATAATTAAATTTATTTCCAACACAATGATGATGAAGTAATTATCTTATTAATGAATGATTTAATTAATTGATATTATAAATATTAAAAAAAGGAAAACTGAAACTTTTTATGACATCAATGAATTATCTAGGTTAATATGACATGTTATGGCAAATTCAAGGTATTTATTTCTAAGTAACAATGTTTTATTACTTTTAAAATAACCAAATACAAATAGTGTCAAAATTGACATCAATGAGTTTTTAAAAAAAATACTATTTTATTAAGTGATAATGTATTCTTAAAAATATAAGATTCATCTAAGTGGCATAGATAATGTTAGATATTTCATTAACTAAAAACGTGAGGATCACTTAGAATTTTATAGAAACTATATTAACCATATAGTACAGAAAATAAGATGACACGTTAAAAGAAAAGCAATTTAACTTTGTGTCAAATATAAATGATAAGGATAACATGGTGAAATTAACTTATCTAAAACCTATTGGTTTAATATATTTCGACCCATCCTCACTGTATCCTTAACATAAATCTGTTTTGGAGCTATTATAAACCCAAAATAACTTTTTAACAAATTATATTTCAATCCTTTCCTAAAGTGCCCCTCACCTCCCAAAATAATGGTACTTAACCTTATCCTCAATTAACTAATCCAAAGCCATTTTTTTCAACCAAAAACTTCTTAAATAACTTCCCAACTACCATCAATTCAACTAAGAGGCATTAATTCAATTATAAAGCTGACCTATGGACCCCTTTTGTTCAAATAAAAAGGCAACACCTAATGAAAGGGTAATAATTTCATCCACTCTTTCAATGTTCTTTTATTATTCTACATCCTCTTTCATAGTTTCTTTACCGATAAACTAATAACAGTAGTACATTATACATACTGGGATGTTATTAAAAAAAATTACAACCATATTCATTATTCTACATTTCTTATGAATGATAATGTCACCATATGTTTGTATGTACGACTTACCATCTAAACGTCGTGGTGTAGTTTGTTATTCAAAACATCATTATTTCGATGGGTATAATAATGATGTATAGTTGAGTTAAATAATAAATATTACATTTTAATGATTATATATATATAATATATCATCCAATTATATACAATTTCACCATCAATAGATTAATATTGTTGCTCGTGTATGCGTATGGATTACAGTCTCCAAGACACGATGAGATCTCATTACCCACCATAAAAATTAAATAATACAATTACAATTATGATTGATTTTTTTAAGATCTTAATTTCATTATGGAAATGAATCAAAAATATCATATCCATAACAAACATGACTTACATTACCAAACATATAACGGAAAACGAACCAATTAACACTCAAAACAATGATAATACTAAAATATTACTCAAAAAGCAATATTAGTGGTTCATATATGAGATAATATTTATCTATGTAGTTCTTTTATAATTTAATTAAATTCATTTAACCATTATACAAGAGTTTAGCATACCCTGGACTAAGGAAAAGTACAAGGTAAGGGTAAATTTCTCAATGTCATTATTATCCAAGATTTTTTATGTCTAAGTATTTACTGGGACATATTTATATTCCATGTCCAGGTTTTATAAAAATGTTTTCAAAAGTAATATTTTAATGTTTTTTGGAAGGAAAATTTTTAATGTATCATCATTTTAAATTTTATAATGATTAAATTTATTAATTATTTTAAATAATGTTCATGTTTTGAAAAAAATGTTTGTCTTTTAAATGATTTCATAACAATAGATATTTCTCTCAAAGAGTTTTTATAATCATTTTCTACCATGTAAATATTCTTTACACAATATTAGTATATATTGAGGGAGATATATTATAATACAATCTTCCATATTGTGTTTAATGAGATATGATTTTTTTTCTTGTGGATGTGTTATTTTTTTACCATTTATTTTATATGGTTAATGTATTGACATTTCATATGCATGTTTTAATACGAACGATTAAGCTATATTTCACCCTTTTCATATGAGTAAGGAATTAGACATAGTATGTTACGGGAGGGGCCCGTTATATCCCCTCGATTCATTTGTCGGTCGCATGAGACAAAATAGTGTCTTGGGATAAGGCCTTGAAAAAATTTATATTTAGGGTCTTGGAACGAGGCCAAGACGATGTGGTTAAGATTTATGTCATTTTTCATTCCATCATTATGTGATTAGTCATTAAATGTTATTATTCAGCAAGTATAATATATGTGTAAGTGTTTATATGGTAATTTGTGATTTATTTTAACCATATTATGTTCAATTTTATATTTTAAAGGGATGTTTTTTTTGTTACACATCCTTCTAAAATGATTATAGCATCCGCAGAATTATTTACCATTACTAAGCTTCTGGGATCACCCCTTTATTATGATTTATTGTTCCATGATTCCAAGAAGTGTATTGTACTTCATATGTAGGCCTAAGCTAGGGGAATAATGGAATTCACGAAAGATTATTTATTTTTTGTTTTATGATAGAAAGTGAAATGTAATGATCATGTATGTAATATATTTCTCAAAACTAATAAAATGATTGGTCATTTGGGAAATGATTCCTTTTAATCATTCCAATTACTAAAATAATGCACCGGCACTATGTAACAGGGTACGAGGTGTTAAACTTATAAACAATCCCACCTTCCACCTCTGGGAATATTACATGTACTATCCATGGTATTGTTGGGATTCTACCATGGGCATGGTTGACCGCCCTGGTCCCACATGTTCCCTTGGTTGATTTCCATAGATAGCTTTGGAGTTAGAATTATTCTTTATATAATTCCTCCCTTATATTATGTATATATATTATTCTAGGTATTGAATTATTTCCTCCAAATCCATTATCATTTTGAAAATACATAATGAAATAATAAATTTATTTCTTGGTAATTATTAATGAAAAATATAATCTGAATTCCCTTTATGTAGGCTCCTTCGTAGTACTCGTGAAATTAAAAATTATTTCATTTCATTTTTCAATTAAAAATATTATATTATTTTCCAAAGAACTTATTTAACACTAAAATATTATTCATTGTTGTGAAAATGTGTCACTGTTGACAAATGTTTATTAAGAATAGAACTTGTTCAACAATAATTAGAGTGAGTAAGAGATTTTTTCAAGAATAAAATCCAATTTCATTTTATGAATCTAGAATGATTATCCATTAATATCCTTGGAAACATTATTTATTCATCACATTTATATGATTCTTAAAATTTTAATACTTTAGAACTTCATCCACATTCCACTAGCTTTTTAACATCATAATCATTTCATCATTCATGAAATAATTATATTTTCTTCACCACCATTGACATCAATATACTATCATTAACAAAAAAATATTACTCCTATATAATGTGGGATCTTAAATAATCATATTAAATATTTTCTCCAATCAATTAAACTCAACCACAACCTTTATTAATGACTTGACTAATACTTCTCAAGATCTCCCTCATTTTTATAAGATCCTTTTTATTGGATGTCATATGAAAAGAAAAAATTACATTACGAAAACCATCAAAGGATTTGATATGTAGATCATTTTCTTCAACAAAATACCATCATATAACAATGAAGTGAAAACCTTCTTATGTTTCACTAAATTTTTTTTGACACCATCCTAGAGTTCATAAAGTATTCACATGTCCACAAAATCACATTTCCCTAAACTAATAATACATCACCATATTCATTTTTACCCAAACTCAAAAGCTTTTATTGGTATCAAAGAACTTCATAATTTTCATGTTATGCCCTTAATTGACAATTTTTATCACTTAGTAATTTTCCCCACATGGGAGTTAATATTATCATGACATTGCCTATATTATTATATCATTGGAAAATGATCAACCAATAAAAATATATTATTTTTATTTTTTATTTAATTCAGTACTATATATTTTTTGTAGATCTTTACATTAAATATATAACATAATTCAAATTAATATATTAATATACACATCCATATTGATTGATCGATAATAGTATTTCAACTAATTCTTATGCAGTTGGAAATTTTTAGCATTGATGATACAAATAACATTACGATTCACTAAACCTGTTATAACATCCAAATAATTAAAAAACATTGAAAAAATCTAATTAATATTGATACCAATTATTAGTATGATTGAAGGAAGAATTTACTAATAATGAGGGAGAATAAAGGTATTCTATTTCAAAGTAAACTCATATAATATTCATGTTTTTGATTAAGTAGATACCCAACTCTATCCCTCACTTGGAATGAAATTAATACAACACAAATAGAAACATGAAATTTTATAGTTTTCAACCACTATATGACATTTCCATGGAGCATAAACATGGTGATATTCTAATATACCTATTATATTAATCACACATCCAGTTCACTAGTTCAGAGTGGATGAATTGTCTATCTTATTTTATAAGAATTTAAAAAAAATTGAAAAAACTATTCTGACACTCATGATCAACTCACCACCCTATCATGTGAATATGTTTTATTATAGCAATTAAAAAATAAAATATTTCACCCCTTTTGTCATTCAATACACTCAGTCTTCACCCACATGTAGATTCACTTTGATATTTCAGTAATAATGATCTATAAAATTCTATCATATAATCTATTTACCTCAATATATTTTTCTTAACGCTCGCACTTTTCTCCAAAATCACCCTTGTTTATTCACTATTTATGAATCAATTAGTAAATAGAATCAATATAATTTTCTCATAGCCTTTTATAAAACAACCCCTTACCATTCTATCATTAGATAAAATAAGACAACCAATAACATATATGTATAATAATATATATTCTCATAGGAAATCCAAATTAAAGGGGATATAATGTATTCATATATGACCCTCATAACACAATAATAGTGAAAATAGAAATGATATTCTAGAATTCAATTAAAACCTAGAGTACATCAAAAACCATTTTATAATAAAATTAATACATACAAACATACATCCTGAAAAAAAATTTACTAAAATATTATTATTAAAAAAATTAAAAAATAACCATATTCTCTATAATCTGATATATATTATGAAAAATAATTTATAAGGTAATATTTTTCCATAATTCATAGTTTGAGGTAGATTTTTTACTCCAGTAAAACATATATAAGTACATATTTGTGCTGCGGTAATTTTAATATTATTGTTTCCATGAAATTAACACAATTACCATTATTTGCTCTAACCAAAAAATCAAGAGACAACTAATTTAAAAAAATATTATCCACCCCTAAAAATTATTATGGTGTAATATGATGTGTGTAGATGCATGATTTTTTTATATTGGGAATCAACATAAACATCCTTTAAATATATATAAACTCCAAAAAATGCAATATCCTATAATTGATTAAGTATTTAGAAGATTATTATCATTAAGAATAACAAAAAACAATTATATATATATATATATATTAATACCCCTAATAGGTTTAGGATCCATTTTCTATTGTATGTTTTGGGTTACAATTAGATGGGTGTACAAAATATGAACATGTTCCGAAGGGAATAAAATTTTGATAATTAATTTGATGAATTGTAAAATATGTTATCCACCTAAGTATACGAGATTCAGATATGATATAATGGTCCTGACAGATTACATGAATATTTATGTATTAGGTGAAATTCAAAAGTGATTTTATATGTAGAGAAGTATGCATCTCTTCCATTAATAGAGTTCACTTATAAAACCTTTTGGATAATCAAAAAATGAAATGTGGCCTACGGGTACTTCCTCTAATAAGTGATAGGATAGAAACATTCACTGAGTGTGTAAATCACAGAAATATGAAGCATTTTCTAATAGAAAACAAAAAAGGGTTTGTAAAAAAAATCAATAAGGATTAAGAATATATAATATATGATCCACTAATATTATAATAATATCTAACATATATGCATCATATTACATATTTAAAATGAAATACAATAATAAAAAAATATAAAGTACTACTAAAATTAAAAATGATATAAAACTATACACTACATGTACCTCAATGGTGTACATGATGATCCTCCAAAACAAGACTCCAAAATTTATACTAAATCATCAAAATAAAATTAATTTTTAGAAAAAAACACAATTTCAACTAGCCATCCCCTAATTGTGAATGAAAAAATAAATATCACTCAACAAGTGTAATCCAATATGTTAAATTATTATATGGATTTGCATCATTATTGTCCAAAACCAAAAAATGGTACACTAGGAAAAATCCTACAGTTGAATTATCATACCCTCATGTATCATCTAATATTATACTTGAGTAGATTACATTAAATATGTAAACATCTCATTCAAAATACCCATAGTAATTTTTTTATATAAATGTTTACATCTCCATTTATACATCTTATTCATTAAAAAATACAGTTCCATGATCACTATAAGCATGACCCATAAAATTATTAATACCACCATTTTTTTTATTTTATTTGTTTTAATTATAAACAAAAAACATATTGGCTTTCATTATTTCAATATATTGATAAGTAATTTATTTATTACATGGTTTTTGTAGTTTCTTAATCATTTTATGATGAAATTAGATTTCACATTAATATATAATCGGCCTCCAATAGTACTAGAAAAGGCCTTTATCAGGGCATAAAATGTGTAGAAAAAAGCCCCTGTTAATTGAACTAAAAACTATTTTACAAGGTTCTTTTAACATCACTTTTTTATCATTGTTAATTTCTCCCTTTATTTTCACTTTTTTTCCATTGTTATAATGGGCCTTTATCAATGCTAAAAATAACTAATAAAGGCTCCTATAATAATGGGTATATAATTTTTTTCCCATGCCCCCTATCAGCACTTCCCACCCACCCACCACATTATCAGTGCTTCCAACACCCCTTTATCAGTGCTTTGGATAATACAAGCCTCATTCCCACATCCCAGACTCTAATGAGTTTCAATCCCAAGACCTCTCACTTATATATACAACGTATTGACCACTACCCTATACTATATTTTTTACATTATTTGATATATCTATATATTTATAAAGTTTTACCACATTATTTACCCATATAATTATATATATGTTAATATATAAATTTATATATTAATAAATATATTATATGTTGAAAAATATTTAATTAATTTATTTATTAATTTAAAATTTTTATATGTGAATATAAAAAAATAGGTATATATTGTAATATATTTGATTGAAAATAAAATAACATCATTAAAAAATGATAAAATATAAAATCCATAATATCAATATGAATGTAATACCGATAAATAAATTCATCCCCCACTAATAAAGGGAAAAATACCCCTAGAAACCAGTAATAAAAGCCATTGAATGTTCATAAATTGGGGTACCCCACTTCAAAACAATGTTTTTGAGGCTTTATGGTCCCTTTATGAACTCAAAAAATTGTGACAAGGGCTCCTTCAAACTATTATGTCATAGATATCATCATAGACATCGATTAAAAATGTGGTAGAGCCTAAACGAACACCCAGATCAAAAGTTATGGTCGATTGAAGTTTGAGTTTCATTTTCACCATATTTGAGATATTTTAATATTTTTTTGATTTTTTATCTTTAAATTGATATTAAATTATGATTACAAGTTATTAATATGTAAATTATTAATTAATAATAATTTTTAGTTATTTTATAATCCATTTTAACTGAATATCTTATATTTTAAAGGTAATTGCCTAATTTACGTATCTAAAACATATTTCAAAGAATATATATTATATTTCATAAAATATAATTATAATTATATATTAATATATTATTATAAATAAATATAAATATTTGTTGAATTATACATTTATTTACACTTTTAAAAAGGAAACATAAACAAGGTCATTATCAACGCTTGTAAAAAACAAATAACCCCCCTATCAACACTTATTGCATGTGCTCATCAAAGATCACATTTATCAGGGATTATAGAAATGTATTGATAATTTCCCCCCATAAAAATTCTTTTTAGCACTGTCTATTACCCCCTTTAATAGTAATAATAAAGATCTCTTAATGACCCCATTTAATGGTGTTTTTTTACAATGAAAAAGGGGATCATTAACATCATTTTTAGATCATGAAATTAAAGAACTATAACTAGATAAACCCATTTTTGTAGTAGCGTCCCATAAAAATATATTGTTATGTGAACACTATTTAGTTATTAAATAATGACTTTATTGCCTATATGTGTTTTGAGTTGTTGAATATTGTTTATTTCATTTAATTCAAAATTATATAATACTTTTAAGGAAATAATATATTAATTACTGCTATTGATTTTTAGATATTTTACAATTTGAGTGTGTTTAAAAAATTTGATTAATAAAGGGTAAAGGATTCCAAGAAGATTTTTTCTTTATTATGATGATGTTTGATATTTTTTTAAATAAATAAATGAAGAAGGAATTTGAATTCATTTTAAATAAAAATATTTTTTTGTTAATGAGATTACTATAACATTTCTAAGACTCTTTGATTGGGAATGAAATTTTATAATGAAGATAAACAAATATTTTTATAACTCAATAGAAAACAAACAACTATGTATACATCCCACCGGATATACAACAAGTAATTATCAGTAGAGGGAGATATCCAAGAGTGAATATTAAAGGAGAAGTGATACTGCAAAATATATTGGATTTAGAATGAGGACTACCAAACTATATACAATGGAAATACAGACTCACTAGAAAGGGAGGCCCTCATGGATTTATTTTATGTGATAAATTATTATTGTAGTTAGGGAAAAAATGTATAAAAATAGTGATATTTTGATTCATTGTCAAGAATATATGAAATTTTTCATCATTTATAATTGTGGGAACACGTTCTAGATATGATGTCATTCATATACTCATATATTTAATGAAACAAGTTTTCCATGAAATCATTATATCTTTTTCATTTTTTGTTATTTCAGATGATGGGAACTTAATGACATGATGCAATAATTCAGGTGGGAATATTGAAAGATCCCCTGATGTTAAAGAATTCGTTATTATTAAATGATATGATAATTCATTTGTGTTGCATTATTTTAATCTCAAACACACATTATTAGTAACTCTCTAATGTAACATATAAATGATATATAGAATTTTTGTATGAGTTGTATTTGAATATAAATGAATATTATGTTTTGTTTAAAAATAATAGTTATCCATATATTTTAATGTTCATAAGGATAATTTTTATAAGTGTAATATTTTTCAAAAAGATGTTTGAATGAGTATTTAGATAGAAATTTGTGATTCATTTTGGGACTATGAATGAATTATTACCAATCTATGCATGTGTAGATATAAATCCACATTATATAATTATTATGATTGCATGATATGCTATTATTATTATAAGATATGTGAAAAATAAGTGATATTGGCCATGAATGTTAGATTGAATGGCATGTACTTACTATTATATTAATAGGTATTAAATCCAATGCGATTTTGTTTTCATAAGATATGAAATATTTAACAGAATTTACAATGATGTAATTTCATGTATTTCATAATAGTTAACTAGGTCATTAAATATCAATTACTGTATTGAAAATACGATAAAGGCCTAGAGTTACATAGAACATTGTAAAATTTATATATTCTTATGATATATCTATTTTTGTGCCAGAAATGTATTTTAATGTATTTTGTTGATTTTAAATAAAAAATAATGATTCAATTTCTCCCCGATTCTAGAAGTTATCATGGGTGGAAGATTTGCAAGAGCATTGCACAATGAACATAGGACAACCCTAGAATTTATTTGTCGCAGTTTCATGCATATGCGGATTTATTTGATTATTTGATTATTTTAGAAGTAAAAAATAATAACTACTAATGATTTTCAATTATCTCAAATTATATACACTAGAATTCAAAAAGGGAAAGTGTGATGAATTCAAGAATAAAAAATATGCATTTCGAGTAACCATGATTTATGGAAACTCGAATCTTACAATTATTGGAATAATTATTTATACACAGTGTAGAATATATATTCAATAATAAAACATCGAGGAATATGATGGATCATACTCTTGTTTATTATAAATTATATTTTTTGAAAAAAGGATGAGATTATAATGTTTCATGTTCAAGTTGGAGATCTAATGTATTGAAGGAAATTTGATATCCAACCGAATATAGAAAAAATAATTCAAATTTACTATAGAATAAAAAGAAGGATATGATATCCCAAACCCTCCTTTAAGCAATGATATCTAGGATGAATGATCATTTGAGAATCCATAATATGATATTAATATATATTAGTGTCTGATGGAGTTTGAGGATGTGATGGACATTGATATATACTAAGGGAAAATATAAAATTATTCATGTCATTAAAAGGAATAAATTGTATTATTGAAATATTTTTACAGATGTTTTTAAATAATTTATTACATAAATACATATAAAACTATATGTTTCAATTTTTTTTGTATCTCTTTGGTGATGGGTTTCCTTTTTTTTACAGTTATACCCTTGGTCAATATTATTTTTACATTATGAATGATGTTGTGGTTTTTTGATGATGACATCAATAAAAATGATGTCTATAAATACTTTATATAGTACAATATCATTACAAAATACACTAAATTTTTGTATTACATTACATCTAAAGAATTCTTTTCAAAAATGAATGGAAAATAATGTATTAGAAATAAAATCCTAAAAATTGTGGTGGTGAATGGTGAAAAATGTTAAATGTCATATAAATAATAAGAAAAATTGGTCAATGTTATTCTAGTACAAGGAAAATTATTTTTTTACCCAAACCATTAGTGGTAGAGCACTAGGTTAGACCTCAAGTATGATTCATAGTTTTTCTAATTTTACGAATTTATACTTTTGTGTTTTTATTTATAATATCATTATGAACTGAACATAGGAAGATAATTATGAGTTCCATATAAATAAATCTATTTGTGATCCATTTTACAATAATAAAATTTAAAATAAAAAACAAAGATGATGTAGTTTAGAAATATATATTCAAATAAAAAATAAAAAATATATCTTAGTAAATCTAAGGTAATAAATTTCATGGGAAATATTTATTATTTCATGACAGTTAATTTCATGGATGTATTTTTTAGGAGAAGGTATCCATATTAATCAAATATAAGGATGTTATAATATGTAAACCAATCACCATTGGGATGAAAAACTAAGAATATTTGTAAGATCTTGTTAACACAAATGATTGATCTGTGAATTAGTTTTATAGATTTTTAATTAAAAAACAATTACTTATTTTTTGTACAATATACACCTTTAGTCCAATAAACCTATCAAACATATTTAAATGGATATATTTTATTTTACCCTATATTAAAACTATATGTAATTTTGATATTAAAATTTATGATGGAACATGTCTTTAAACAAGGTTCAACCCTAACTTGGGAAATCAAATCTCTGGCATGTTCATCATATATTATTATATGAATTATATCATAATACATTTAACAATTATTTGTGAATTTGAATAGGGATCATACTAAAACTAATTATACAATATTACATTAGTAAGTGAACACAATATTAGCACGGTGAATTGTATTAACAATATTACTCATATGAAGGGATCATTATAAAACATCCCTTCATGTTCAATTAGGAATCACACCAGCAAGTTCACTGCATCATTTCATTTTCTAAAGTAGTTCATCAGGCTATCCGAGAATGCATTTACACCCATTATGTTAATATGTGGACTCTACTATAGAGTCACTGACTAATGAGATCCCATCAAAACTAGAACTTCCAATATGACCTTTTAGTTTCTTCTTAAATTCAAAATTCATTGAAGAAAATTGATTGTTAGATCTCTTAAAATATATCTCAAAAATATCTTCCCAAAAAATCATAACTGATGATTTAAAATGAAATAAATTGATCTAATATATTTTCTTTTGTTTGAAGCTCTAAACTACAGGGACAATTTTTGTCATCATTTATTTATTTGAATAAAATTTTCAAGTTGAACATGTAAGATCAGATTGTAATTCTTCTAATACATTTTCTATATCTTATTATTTATCTTTATATTCATTAATTTTTTATAAATACCTATAATATTATTCATTCACCACTAATTCCAAATCTTTTAATTTTTACCCTAGAGGTATGGTTTTCTCTAAGATTACACCATTCTTATTCTTCTTTTGAATGATCTTGGTTACTATTGATGAACTCAATTCCACCGAATTTTTAATGTACAAAACACTAAACTTCATTTCATTTTTCACTTCATGATTAACAATAAATGTGGATAAATTTATCTTTTTATGGGGTCATCTCACATTACCTTGAATGGAAATGTGGTAGGGAATGTCTACAAGCCAACAAAAAAATACACTAGACAGAACCCAATTTTTTGCCTTGTCCAATTATCTATATATTGTGATAATTTAAGATCATCAAAATAGTCTGTCTCCCACTTCCCTCAACATTAATAAAATCCATCATATGCCTTCTCATTTTTCTAAATATCCAAAAACCAAATTTTTATTTATATTTTAAAATAATTGTTAAAAACTTATTAATGGTTACCATATTTATCAAGTTGCTACAATAAATTCAATAATTAAATTATTACACTAAAATACCCACTCTAAGTTATTCTTCTAATTAGTGGTTTAATAAAAAATTAATTTTTTATATTTAAATTATTTAATAATATATAACATTAATTAAAATATCATACAGTTATATATGTAATTAAATATAGATTACATATAATTTTCTGATTAATAATATTCTATAATGAATATACTAACAATGAAATCTTCAAATTATAATGAATTTTGACCCAATTGTGTAGCTCTATCTTCACTAGAACACCATCTACATTATTCATTAATCTAAATGAATTTTCTCAATAATTTTATCCACATGGTCTTTCTTAACTTCTATCATGTATTATACCTTACAAAGATTCGTGAATATTTGATCTTTATTCATTGAAATTGAATCATGGAATTAATTTACATTCCTAAAAATAATTGTTTTTAAAATCAGATTTAATTCAGCTTTTATTTTTTTCTCATAGCCTTGATAATTAACTCTTACTAATCTTTTATCATGAATAAAAAACATTTTTTTTATTTTTAGATAACAGAAGATCTTATTTTCCTTAAGAAAGTTGTATTTTATCTTCATATTATAATATGTAAAAATACCATTTTTATGCGTATATAGTTACAAAAATCATAGAATAATTGATTTTTACCAAAATAGATATCATCCTTACATAGAAAACATGAAGATAAAATAGATAAAAATCAGGTTTACCTTACTTTAGATATTTTATACACAGACTATTGATTATGTTTAAGAAAATTCTGGATGAACCTAATAAGGATCCAAAATAAATCTTATATAGAAATTCATTTATTCCTACAATGACATATACTGTTTACATTGAATGAATAATGTTTTTGTAGTTGTTGAATTATGATTACACAAACATGAATGATTCTTATTTTTAGATGTCTTCTATATAGATCTTTCTTTTCATTATTCCACATATCTTCTCAATATGATAGTTATTCATAACATAGATTATAGTTATGAACATCATTGATTATTCTTACATAGTTCCTCAGACGTATCTATTTGACCTTGTTTCTGTAATATGTGGTTAGAGTCTCGAATAATGAACACTATGTAACTCTATCACCCATACCATAGTTTATAAATAGTAATAGTAGTGTCCATCTATTTATAGACTAATTAAATTGTATCCAATAGTTTTTTATGCTGGCATAAGATTTTCGTACATGATAGTTTCTTTAATATTCTCCAAAAAAATATAGATTATACCCAAAAAATATTATATATATCTTTAACCTACTGGAAAACTCTCAAATCATATAATGTGATGGGATACACAAATTAAATAAAACTATTAAAACTTTATTACCTAAACTTGATGAGAATAAAGATACATTGGTCATTAACATTAAAGGGATTATTATTTTATGTTCACTGGTAAATAAAACTATTGTTCCTTATTATAAATTAATATACATCATATTGAAAAAAAATTCCAATCATGATTATCCAAATTCATGGGAACCTCATTCTCCAACATTAATTTTTCTTCAATTGTATATTTAATCCATTAATCAAATGTATTTTTTCTCCCGTAAATTTAAATTAAATTAATGGGGGGATGTAACGGACCATAATTTACATACATTGTTATTATGTCAGAATTGAAGCACACTTATTACAACATATAACAAAACCAGGAAAAGACCGTATAAGTATAGTGTCTTTAGAAACTGGGAAACATAAACAACTTGTTCATAAAGTGTCTACACTTTCTCCCATTTATTTCATCATATATATAGTCCCCTTTGACATATATTACTTAATAACCATCTTCCTGACCTGGGGAAGGAAAACATTCAAAAGGGTGAGCTCAAATGCTCAGTAAGAGTGAACAAAAGAAATATTAATCGTATCATATACATAAGAACATGACTTTTGGAAATCGTAACCAGAAAAAGAAATCATAATTTCATAACATGGGATAAATCATAGTTGTGAAATGTAATCCCAATAATCATAGCTTTAAACATGAAACTTTGTGTCATACACACATAATCATAGAGAATCATTTCTTATTAGTCAAGACTCATTTCCAATACTATCTTAGTGGACAAAGTCCATTTCTGAACCAAGTTCACTCCTCGTTTCTGTCCTGTTTCACTGAATCGGTATAACATGTCATTCCAGCCATGTCTATCTCATGAGATATAAAATCTGTACAAAATGCGTTGGAGGGAGATATAGGTCCCACCCATCTCATAATGATACCATTCTTATATGTGCCACAAAATCATAAATCATACATCATTACATAACCATTGAAATAAAAATGGGATTCTTAAACATCGTGACATCATAAAACAGTTCATATAAGATAAATGAATTCATAAAAATAATTCCATCACAATATAATCAAATCAATGTAATAATATGTATAGAAACATAACCCTACATTATCTTAGATGGAAAATAATTTTGATAAAACACTTACACTTCATTCTTGTGGAAAATATCCTTTATACTTCAAAAACGTTTCTCCTTTCTTAACATGTCATAAAATTTTAAACTAAAATAAGTTGATTCAAAATAAACATGATAACTTGTAAATGAAACTTCTTGGAAATAATGTTTTAAAAATCCATTCATGCCGTATAAGTTAAAAAACATTCTTCTCGTACTTTTGTTGGAAAAGTCAAAAAGTACCTCGTATGAAAAACGACAAAATATTCATTTCATATCCTTTAATAAAAACTCACCGAAGGTTAAAATTGGATTTAAACAATTTTAGGTGGATGGAAACAATATTACATATTGATGGAACATTCATGTGGATGATAAAATACACCCCAGTAAATACCGAAGTATAAACAATCTCGTATAAAAATGAGATTGTGATATTTCCCTTACCTTAGGTCTGATATGATTTGTACATGTCTGAACCTTCTGTATAATGATTTAAATAATGTTATTTGACTTATTCCAGAATCATACACATTGTTATGATATCACATATGGTATTTTCTTAACTTCTTATTAGTAATATTTCATTACAACTTGTTATTCGGGTGTTTATTACTTTTTGTTCTTATGCGCGTTTTGTCGAATAAATTCATATTCTTCTGTTTAGGTTATAGATACCTCATTTCCAGAATGTTATTAGTGTAATATACATCATATTAATTCATTCAATTAATTTATATAATCATTATGCAATGAAAATCATGTAGTACGAGTCGCATCACATCATGGAGACGGTATTCCGTACGTACGCACGAGCGATGATATTGTTCCCATGATCATGGAATTGTATTGGAGTGTATGAATACTATTTTAGAATCAATATCACATTACAATTATCATATATAGTCATTATTTACACCATTATACCCATCCAATTAAGGTGGTGGTGGAAAATAGATTACACAATGGTGTGGAGACGGTATTCCTTACGTACGCACGCACAGTGATTTCATTTTCCGTAGGATGGATAGATGGTGAAATAGGGTTGTTTCATACTTATAATAACATATACGTATATTATTGATACTGATATTATTACTTCATAGTGAAAAAACTAAATATGAAGAAGTGGAAGAAGAAATAAAGATGAAAGAATCGGTAACGGACATTACCTCTTCTTTGAAGTGCTTATTTGAGACCTCCTTTTAGGGCACTAAAATTGGTCTTTGAAGAAGACCATGACCTCTAGGATGTCTCTACGGAAGTGGAGAGGTGAAAGTGGCAGGGGTTTTCCAATCTTGAAGCCTCAAAGTGTTGTGAGGAAGAGGGGGAGGAGGTTCCAAGGGATGAGAGGGGCTCCATTGGAAAATCTAAAAATATTATTTTATTATAAAGTCATGTTCATTTTTAAATAGCTCCAAATTGATTTATTTAGAAGCTAAAGTGGGGATGGGTAGAAATAATCTCATCCAAAATAATTTAGACAAGTTTAGGTTCCTATTTTACCCTTATCATTTATATTTAAAATTAAGTTAAATAATTTTACTTTTATCGTGTCTTCTTGTGTTCTTATACCATAAGGTTAATAAACATAAAATAAGCATCCAAACGAACCCCATGTTGTTTATTTTTAATATATCCAACCTTATCTAAGTCATTTGGCAGAACCTTATATTTTTATGAATAAAATAACAATTAATAATATAATATTTGTTTTAAAAACTATTTTATGTCATTTTTGACACTATTTAGTAATTGATTTGTGTGAAACTCATAACAGAATTATTAGTTGAAAAAAAGTTAATTAAATCAATACTAACATGTCATATTAACCTATAAAATTAGTTTAATTAATAAAAAGTCTCAAATTACATTTATTTTGGTATTTATAACATCAATTATGTCAATATTTCATTAATAAGATCATTACTGCATCATCATTGTGTCATAAATAAATTAAATTATTTAATGTCTAAAAATTACAAATAAAATATAATTTTGTAGGAAATATTTTTAGCTTTCTAATAAATATTTATAGTCGAATTTATCTTATGCATAACCTTATATTAAAAATTATTTACTTATTAAACATTGATTTTAACTAATTTAACCCTTCTTTAAATATATTAATAATAAATGTCCTAATCTAATCCAAGTGGGCCTAAATGGTCATATTTTATTCCTATGTTTGTTATTGGTCGAATTACATTTATCCAATAGAATTAGGACATGTGTTAGGGTAATAATAATATCATTTTTACCCTTAATAACCCTATATACTTTTAACCATGCTAAATAAAAGTAAAAAGTTACTATTCAACAAAAATTATTTTCATCTCATTGAACCACATTTTACTTACTGATATCAACCGTGTCTCTTGGATTTTTGAAATTCCACTCACAGAAGCGGTAAAATTAAGTTTTATGAAAAATTCTGTTTTGTTAACTACCACTTAGTGGTTTCACTATTCATCAAAAATTGAATGTTTTCAGAAAAATACCAAAATTTTACCCCAGGATAATGAAGTCCATTTTGAAAAATAAAATATATAAAATTTCAAAAAGTGGTTATTATTATTCATAACAGCTAGTTTTAATAATAATTTAATTGCATACCATTGTTTAGTGAAACTCGGTATTGCGTACGACGCAAGCTATCAAAGAAGGTCGCGATTGTGTGTAAAGCAAGCCAAGCTAGTGTTGGGTGTAGTGAATGATTCCTTTTATGATTTATAAAAACAAAAATATTTCTCATAAAAGTCTCAGGTGTTACATTCTACCCCCCTTAAAATGAATTTCGCCCTCGAAATTCGTCACTTTGTAACAAACAGTTGAGGATACCTCTCCCTCATCATATCCTCAAGCTCCCATGTAGCTTCTTCTAATTGGTGGTTCTTCCATAAAACTTTCACCAATCGAGTGGTCTTGTTTCGTAGGACTTTTTTGCTACGATCTAGAATCTCTATCGACTGTTCATCATAAGAAATATCTTGCTCCAGCGGTACAACTTCTGAGCTGAGTACATGTGAAGGATCATGTATATACTTTCTCAGGAGAGATACATGGAACACATCGTGAACTTGAGAGAGATTCGGTGGAAGCACCAATCAGTAATCTACCTTCCCAACACGATCCAATATTTCGAAAGGACTGATATATCTAGGGCTCAAATTCCCCTTCTTTTCAAATCTCATGACCCTCTTCCAGGGAGATATTCGTATGAAATCTTTATCACCCACTTCAAACTCTAGGTCTTTTCTTCGGTTGTCGACATAACTTTTCTGTCAACTCTAAGCTGCTCTTATGTGTTGTTGAATAGATCTAACCTTTTCTTCCATTTCATCAACGAGATCGGGTCCTAATAGATTTCTTTCCCCAACATGATCCCAGCATGTTGGAGTCCTGCATTTCTTTCCATAGAGAGCTTCATAAGGAGCCATCTTAATACTGGAGTGAAAGCTATTATTATAAGAAAATTCCACCAAAGGTAGGTGTTGATCCCAACTACCTATTAAATCCATAGAGAAAGCTCTCAACATATCTTCTAATGTTTGAATCGTCCTCTCAGACTGACCGTCTATCTGAGGATGATAAGCAGTGCTGAAACTCAACTCTATATCCAGAGTATGCTGAAGTCTTCACCAGAACATTGAGGTAAACCTCAGATCCCGATCAGATATAATAGAAAGTGGTACTCCATGCAATCTTATCACTTCCTTCACATATATCCTGGCAAGCTGATCCATAGATAAATCCTCTCTAATAGCAATGAAGTGTGCAGACTTTGTAAGACGATCAACTATGACTCAGATAGCATTATTGCCTTTGGATGTTTTAGGATGTCCAGTGACAAATTCCATAGGTGATGTTTTCCCATTTCTATTCGGGTATGGGTAATGGTTGTAACATCCCATTAGACTTCTGTCTCTCAGTTTTAACTTACTGACAAACAAAGCATCGATAAACATATTCAGCAACACCTCTTTTCATGCCATCCCACCAGAAGTAATCTTTCAGGTCCCTATACATCTTCGTGCTTCCAGGATGAATGGAGAATGAAGAACTATGAGCCTCATCTAGCAACTCCTTCTTTAATTCGGGGATGCGAGGAACACAAACCCGATTCCTGAACTTTATTATCCCATCACAATCAAGGTTGAATTCAGGAACATTTCTCACCTTCTTTTGTAACTCGACATCTTCTTTCTGTGCCTCTTTAATCTTCAAATGTATAGATGGTTGAACATTCATTTGAGAAAGATACGATTTTTCCCCTTTCATTATAATTCAATGATCTATCCTTTGTAAATCCATAAATATTGGATCATTTGTGATCCTCATCATGGATAAACTAGCATGGTCTTGTCGACTTAATGCATCTGTCACCTTGTTTTCTTTCCCAGGGTGGTATGGATTGAGCAGTCGTAATCCTTAATCTGCCCCAACCATCTTCTTTGGATCATATTCAACTCCTTTGGTGTGAAAATATAATTTAAACTTTTATTATCGGTATAAATGTCACACCTTTCTCCATAAAGATAATGCCTCCAAATCTTTAATGCAATGATTACCGCAGCTATCTCCAAATCATGAGTTGGGTAATTTTTCTCATGTATTTTCAATTGTTGTGAGGAATAAGCTATCACCATATCATTTTGCATAATAACACACCCCAATCCCTTCTTGGATGCATCACTGTAGATCACAAACCTCTCTCCACTATAAGGCAGTGTGAGCACAGGTGCAATGGATAACCTTATTTTCAACTCCTTGAAATTCTCTTCACATTCCCATGTCCAAAAAAACATAAATCCTTTCTGAGTCAACGTGGTTAGTGGATTAGATAATCTTGAAAATTCCTTCACAAAACGTCGATAATATCCAGCCAAACCAAGAAAACATCGGATCTCAGTTACTGTTGTTGGTCTCGACCATCTTTCCATAACCTTTGTTTTTGTTGGATCCATAGATATCCCCTATTTTGAGATTATGTGACCCAAAAATGAAACTTTTTGAAGCCAAAATTCGCACATGGTAAATTCGTCATAAATCTTCTCCTTTCTCAGGGTCTTCAATATAATTCTCAAGTGATCTTCATGTTATTCCTTTCCCTTTGAATAAACAAGAATATCATCTATAAATACTACCACAAACGGATCAAGATAGTCTCTAAAGACTCTATTCATCAGATCCATGAAGATAGCAGGGGCATTAGTAAGACCAAATGGCATCACTATAAATTCATAGTGTCCATACCTTGTACGGAAAGACGTCTTTGGTATATCCTCCCTTTTGAAACTTAATTGATGATACCCTGAACGAAGTTCAATCTTGGAAAAGTATTGAGTTCCGCGTAGTTGGTCAAATAGGTTATCAATGCATGGGAGAGGATATTTGTTCTTGATAGTGATCTTGTTAAGTTCTCGATAATCAATGCAGAGTCTCATTGATCCATCATTCTTCTTAACAAATAGAATAGGTGCTCCCCAAGGTGACGCACTAGGGCGTATGAACCCCTTATCATGATTCTCTTGGAGTTCCTTTTTCAATTCCTACAACTCAATTGGGGCCATTCTATAATATGTCTTTGAAATAGGAAAAGCACCCGGTACGAGTTCTATTGAAAATTCAACTTCACGATTTGGTGGAATACCCGGCAATTCCTCCGGAAAGACATCATCAAACTCCCGTAAAATGGGCATATTCATAATCATGAGTTTCTCACCAACAATTTGAGATAAATAACCTTCATTTAATGGAATCAAGACCCATAATATGGAAGAAATTTCCACTGGAAGGTTATGTTCAACCTTGCATTGATAGACGATCATAGATTGATCTGGAATATGAAATGTGACATCCCTTCTTTGGAAATTGATATGAGCTCCATATAAAGAAATCCAATCCATGCGAAGAATCACATCAAATTCCACTATAGGAAGGATCACAAGATTTGTAGGAAGCACTTTCCCACAAACTTTGATCAAAGAAGAATTATAAACTTTTGATACGCCTGTTGTGCCATTAGGGTTTGTCACAACTAACTCTACATCTAATTGTTGAGGTAATACGGTGATATCCATAGAAAATTCTTCAGAAATAAAAGAGTGGGTGGATCCAGAATCAAATAAAACATTTTATACTTTAGAGTCGATGTTAAGTGTACCTTTCACCACATCGTTATCGTACTCAACATCACTGATAGAAATTGCATGTGACTTTACTTTGTCTTTAGCCTTTAGAGTTTGTTGACGTCGACCATCATCATCAACCCTTGGATTTGGGCATTGATTGGCGTAATGCCCCATCTCCTTGCACTTGAATCATTGAAGTGTAGTAGGTTCATTATGTGTATCCCTTCCTTTGTTTACATCATTATACATCTTCTTCCCATCATTGCGGCATTCAAATGCCGTATGACCTTCCTTTCCACATTTGAAACATTTACTTGTCCCTTTAAGACAACTCCCTCCATGTTTCTTTCCACACTTTGAGCATAAGGGAAATCTCATCATCTTTTCAGTGTGCTCTTTATATTTTCCTTGGAATTCCATTTTCTTCTTCTAATCAAACCCATATGACTGATGGGTTACTCCAATCTCCATCTCGACTTTGATAGAACATCGAAATATTTCCTCGTAGCTATTGAAGTCCCTTATGGATAACGCCCTTACAATACTTGGTTTTAAGCCACTAATGAATCGATCGATCTTACTCTCAGGTTGGATAATAATACCAGAAGCGTACCTTGAAAGTGTTGTAAAATTTTCTTCATAGGTAACAACAGATTCATCATCTTTTTTCTTCAGTTCAATAAACTCATTCTGTATCTTTGTTCAGAGAATACGAGGGAAGTACTTATTGAAAAATATGTTCTTGAACTCGTCCCATTCCATGGACTCAATTTCATCCATTTCCCTCATATTCATAATAAGATTCCACCATTGATCAGCATCACCTTCCAAATGGTACACTGCTAAGATGACTTAATCATGTTCAGAACATTGAATAACTGAATATTTCTTTTCAGTAGTACTAATCCATTGTTCAGAAACTAATGGATAAGTATACCCGCTGAATGAAGGTGGACGCTGTCTCATTAAGGATTCAATAGAATGTTGCTCCTTCCTTTGCTCGTTTGGAAGTACTGCATGATTCATATCTTGAGAAAGTTTTGGGAGCATGGCTACATGATTTTGCATTCCAGATCCCATAACGTTTGGTTGCTCAGGGGAACAATCATTGCATTGCCCATCGCATTCCGCATTAACACGGTTCCTTCGGGTTCCAGCCATTGACTAAAACCAAGAAGAATAGTGTGAGAAACACTAATTATAATAGGAAATAAACATAATCAAGAATAAAATTTCACACTTAAGGTCTTATCCTAGGTTATTAATGGCCATTTTTAAAACACTAAGATTGTGTTCTATGTTTAGACTTATCCTTACAATTCTTACTAAGGCTTTCACATCCTAGTTTCCAATGGTTGACTATACCTTTCCTCTGATACCAACTGTAAAGTCCCATACTTTACATACATTGTTATTACATCAGAATTGAAGCACACTTATTACAATATATAACAAATCCAGGAATGAACCGTATAAGTATAATGTCTTTAGAAACTGGGAAACATAAACAACTGGTTCATAAAGTGTCTACATTGTCTCCCATTTATTTAATCATATCTATAGTCCCTTTTGAAATATCTTACTTAACAACCTTCTTCCTGACATGGGGAAAGAAAACATACAAAAGGGTGAGCTCAAATTCTCAGTAAGGGTGAACAAAACAAATATCAATCACATCATATATATAAGAACATAACTTTTGGAAATCTTATCCTGCAAAAGAAATCATAATTTCATAACATGGGATAAATCATAGTAGTGAAATGTAATCCCAATAATGATAACGTAAAACATGAAAATTTATGGAATACACACATAATCATAGAGACTCATTTCTTATTAGTCAAGACACATTTCCAAGATTATCTTTGTGGAAAAAGTCCATTTCTGAACCAAGTTCACTCCTCGTTTCAGTCCTATTTCACTGAACTGGTATAACCTGCCGTTCCAGCCATGTCTATCTAATGAGATATAAAATAATTACCCAATGCATTGGATGGAGATATAGGTCTCACCCATCTCATAATGATACCATTCTTATGTGTGCCACAAAATCATAAATCATACATCATTGCATAACCCGTGTAATAAAAATGGGACTCTTAAACATCGTTACATGATAAAACAATTCATATAAGATAAATGAATTCATAAAAATAATTCCATCACAACATAATCAAATCAATGTAATAATAGGGATAAAAACAGAACCCTATATTATCTTAGATGGAAAATAATTTTGATAAAACACTTAAACTCTATTCTTGAGGAAAATATCCTTTCTACTTCAAAAATGTTTTTCCTTTCTTAACATGTAATACAAATTTAAACTAAAAGAAGTTGATTAAAAATAAACATGAAAATTTGTAAATTAATCTTCTTGTAAATAATGTTTTAAAAATCCATTCATGTCGTATATGTTAAAATAAAACATTCTTCTTGTACTTTTTTCAAAAAATTCAAAAAGTACCTCCTATGAAAAATGACAAAATATTCCATTCATATCCTTTACTAAAAACTCACCGAAGGGTAAAATTGGATTTAAACAATTTTAGGTGGATGGAAACAATATTACCTATTGAGGGAACATGGATGTGGATGATAAAATACACCCCAGTAAATACCGAAGTATAAACAATCTCGGATAAAAATGAGATTGTGATATTTCCCTTACCTTAGTTCTGATATGATTTGTACGTGTCCGAACCACCTATAAAATGATTTAAATAATGTTATTGACTTATTAAATAATCATACTCATTCTTATGATATCACATATGGTCATATTTCTAACTACTTATTAGTAATATTTCATTACAACTTGTTATTCGGGTGTTTATTACTTTTTGTTCTTATGCGTGTTTTGTCAAATAAATTATTATTATTCTCATTAGGATATATATACCTCATTTACAGAATGTTATTAGTGTAATATATATCATATTAATTCATTCAATTCATTTATATAATGATTATGCAATGAAGACCATGTAGAACGAGTTGCATCACATCGTAGAGACGGTATTCCGTATGTACGCATGAGCAATGATATCGTTCCCATGATCATGGAATTGTATTGGAGTGTATGTATAATATTTCAGAATCAGTATAACAATACAATAATAATATATAGTCCTTATTTACACCATTATACCCATCCAAGTAAGGTGGTGGTGGAAAATAGATTACACCACAGCGTGGAGACGGTATTTCGTACGTACGCACGCACAATGATTTCATTTTCCGTAGGATGGATAGATGGTAAAATAGGGTTGTTTCATACTTATAATAAAATATCATTATATGAGTGATACTGATTTTATTAATTCATAATGAAACAACAAAAGAAGAAGAAGTGGAAGAAGAAATAAAGATGAATGAATCAGTGACGGACATTACCTCTTCTTTGAAGTGCTTCTTTGTGACCTCATTTTAGGGAACTAAAATTGGTCTTTGAAGAAGACCAGGACCTCTAGGATGTCTCTAGGAAAGTGGAGAGGATAAAGTGGTAGGGGTTGTCTGAGGTTGAAGGCTCAAAGTGGTG
The DNA here is from genome assembly GCA_963277665.1 of Viscum album. NCBI lineage: Eukaryota > Viridiplantae > Streptophyta > Magnoliopsida > Santalales > Viscaceae > Viscum > Viscum album. The sequence continues at coordinate 1,314,087,705 of OY728119.1, read as the reverse complement.
TTAGGAAGAGGGGGAGGAGGTGTTCTTTTATAAGGGAGGAGAGGGACTCCTTTGGAAAAAAATATTATTTTATTATAAAATGAAGTTCGGTTTTAAATATCTCCAAATCAATTTATTTCTAAGCTAAGGTGGGGATGGGTAGAAATACTCTCATCCAATAGAATTTATACAAGTTTAAGTTCCTATTTTAACCTTATCATTTAGATTTAACATGAAGTTAAATACTTTTACTTTTACCGTGTCTTCTTGTGTTCTTATACTATAAGGTTATTAAACAAACTATACGCAGCCAAACGAACCCCAAGTTATTTATTATTTATATATATAACCTTATATAAGTCATTTTGCCGATACTTATATTTTTTGGAATAAAATAAAAATTAATAATATAATATTTCTTTTAAAAACTATTTTATGTCAATTTTGACACTATTTAGTAATTGATTTTTGTGAAAATCATAACTGAATTATTAGTTCATATAAAGTTAATTAAATCAATAATAACATGTCATATTAACCTATAAAATTAGTATAATTCATAAAAATCCTCAAATTACATTTATTTTGGTATTTATAACATCAATTATGTCAATATTTCATTAATAAGATAATTATTGCATCATCTTTGTGTCATAAATAAATAAAATTATATAATGTCTAAAAATTACAAATAAAATACCATTATGTATGAAATCGTTTTATCTTTCTAATGAATTTTTATAGTCGAATTTATCTTATGTATAACCTTATATTAAAAATTATTTACTTATTAAACTTTGATTTTAACTACTTTAACCCTTCTTTAAATAAATTAATAATAAATGTCCTAATCTAATCCAAGTTGGCCTAAATGGTCATATATTATTCCTAAGTATGTTTTTGGTCGAATTAAACTTATCCAATATAATTAGGACATGGGTTAGGGTAATAATAATATCATTTTTACCCTTAATTACCCTATTTACGTTTAACCGCGGTAAATAAAAGTAAAAAAGTTACTATTCACCAAAAATTATTTTTATCTCATTGAACCACATTTTACTTACTGACATCGACCGTGTCTCTCGGATTTTTGAAATTCCACTCTCAGAAGCGTTAAAATTATGTTTTATGAAAAATTCAGTTTTTTTAACTACCACTTAGTGGTTTCATTATTCCTCAAAAAATGAAAGTTTTTAGAAAAATACCAAAATTTCACCCTAGGCTAATGAAGTCCATTTTGAAAAATAAAATTTATAAAATTCATAAAAGTGGTTATTACTATTCATAATGGCTAGTTTTAATAATATTTTAAAAGCATATCATTGTTTAGTGAAACTCGACATTGCGTACGACACAAGCTATCGAGAAAGGTCGCGGTTGCATGTAAAGTAAGCCAAGATAGTGTTGTGTGTAGTGAAAGATTCCTTTTATGATTTATAAAAACAAAAATAATTCTCATAAAAGTCTCGGGTGTTATAGGGGAAAATTATTTTCCAACATTATTACATTATATTTGGCCTTAGAAATCTATCATCCCTTTTTGGAAGCCACAAATACATGGAATTGTTTTATAATTTAATTCTATATATTTTAATTTCATGAAACTCAAATTCTAGTTATTGGACTCTTTTACCACTATGCTAGATTCATGCCAAATCAATTTAAAAGAAGGATAAAACCATATATTCTTATCAATTGTACATTATCTAGAATATTGAATTTCTATATAGGCCCACCATTTCAATAAAATAATATTGAAAATATTATACAAAAAATATATCCATTTGATCAAATTAATTTGGAATCACTTCATGCGATATTTCTCAAGGGGATGAATAAAAATATTTTAAAGATGATTAATAAAAATGAATATCACATGAATAAACACATCAATAAATTCATTATAGAACTTTTTTCGTTATAATATTTTTTGATAATCATCCCCCTATAAAATCATGGGGTATATGTGTTAAAAAGGTGATGTTAAAATTAAACTTATGCATGATAATTAAACTTTGTCTCATTAATATATAATTTTTATATTCATATATATTTATTTTTTAATTAATTTTTGATGTTATTTATAGATTCCCCTAAAAGGATACTTACTATTCATCAAAATGTAGTTTTCCAAACAATTATATTATTAATTATGATTTCTGATTCCAATTTATAGTTGAAGTAAACAAAAGATTGTCAAGGGTGGTATATCATCCCATGCTATATTGAATGTATTGTTTTGATCATTTCTCCAATTTTTGTAATATTCACCTTCAATTACCTCTTATATAATTCATAGCCAACAGAATATGGGAATAATGAGAATCATCAGAAGTAATTTAATGAGTGATAAATTATAGATAACTATTTAATAATCTTGAATATTATTTTTTGGAATCACTATAACATATAACACTATTCATGAATACTATATTTATAATGATATATTTATGTTTCCTTTTAGGTTACATGGGTCTTTTAGATTTTAGAGTCTTTCTTTGTTGAAATAAAAATAAAAAAAATTTCTAAGTTGTTTGGTTTTAATTTTTTATCATTATCCATATTCCTAGATTTTTACAACCGATCTGGACATATGGTTAGACACACTTTCTTCACATTGATATATTTTTTATGCATTGAATATATTGAAATAATAACCTTGTTGATATATGGAGTAATCTTTTCATTATATTATTTCATTATATGTATATGAGAAATATTGTGAACTGTTTATAAGCAATAAGTCATTCCATATTTCACCTTCCAAAAGCATACTTTCAACTTTTTGATTACCATTTATAACAAAGTCATTTAGACTTATTATTAATAATTTCACCCACCATACCATTAGGAGTATATATTTCTTTTATTAAATCATTGATTCATGTATTCCGAGTTACTCTCATTTACATTAACATTAATTTCAATATTTAAAATTTTAATGATATGGCCTCTCAAACCACAACAGAATTACTTTATAACAATAGGTTAAATTTAATGGTATTTATTAGTATTTTTCTTTTATAGTGTACTCCTTTTCCTGATTTTTATTAGTTAATTTAAATGGAAATATTTCATTCTGGCAAATTTTCATCACAAGATGTTGTGTGAATCCCTTATCTTTAGTACAAGAGCAATTTTAGTATAATATGTTCCAAAAATAATTATAATAGGGTTAATAAATGTTTAAAAAATAAATGAACCAATCATATTGATCAAATATGTTCCTCATAGGTAGTTTATCTTTTACCCATGAAATTTGTTATCCTTTGGTAGGTTTCATTTTTTTAACGTTTTCTACACATTGATTTGTAGATTCTATATAAGAACCCAAATATTTAAGATGTACATTCATACATTATTTTTTCATAAGATAATGAATTTATCTTTGTTAGGTTTTTTGGGTATGATTTTGGTTGTTAAAGATTCAAATGTAATTTCTAGAGACAACAAGGCCAATAATCTCATGTAATGGTGAAAAACATGGCACATCAATTGTAAAAACCATCCATCCAAAATTTGAATCAATTTTTATATAGATACAATATTTATCAAACCAGGTAAAAGGTCTCGAGAAATTATTAAACTATATTTGGAAAATTATTTATGCATGTATCATGGTTGGTGAATTTTTCCATAAAGCATGCATCAAGTATGTTTGAAAATAAATTTATCTTTTAGTTTTTAAAACAAGTTTGAAACAAGGTTTTTCATGTCATTCTAATATTTCACTGTGGAAAATGATATTTTTCTAATATGACCATATGATTGGATTACATAATTTTATCTTCCCATTTTATTTATAATACCCTTCTTATTACTATATCTTCGCCCCTTCTTTTTGGTTAATGTATCTTAATATATATTACTTTGAGTTAATTATATGATCAACTCCAAGTCGAAATACCATCATTACAATCCTATTCATTATCATTTTCTATCAATGTTTGGTAGTGTTCCACTATTTTTGTTTTAGTTATCATATTTACATTTTTTATACCCTATTGATAACACATATTATAATATATATATATATATACGGTTTTTATTTGATAATTGTCTCTCTCTGTATAAAAAGTAGGTGTTCCCTATGTATTTTTTAATATTTATATTATTTTTTGATATGTGTTGTGTGATGTGTCCATAGTCAATTTTGACATGTAAAATTTTGTATTTTATTATATCCCTTATACATGACATTGGACTGATATAAAACCATTCCAAACATTATATTATTAGTAAACTAATATTAATATCAAGAGAACTCTAAGTATACTTGTCACCCTAGGCATACACTATTAGAAACTTGAAATTTTTTTGGTTGTTTTTTAGTTTTTTAAATATACCATTGTATTTTTAAATGTAATTTTTTTTTTCCATTTTAATGTAATATGTATTGGATTCCAATATTAAATGTTATAAAATTTTTTTTCGAAAAAAACAGGATAAATGATATTTTTGCATTCTTGGTTTATTGTTAAGAGTAGAAGACTATTTTTATGATTTATTAATAAAAATTTAATGTGGAATTTTATGGGAATGAAAATGTTAACAAAACATATAAGGGTTTATTTTTTATATTTTACTATTCCACCTTGGTGGACATGATATATTTTTGTTAAACCCATTGGGAACATGTCTATTGTGTGGATTTCATATGTTATGGATATACTGAAGGTGAACAAATACTATGAGTGGACTCAAGGGACCCGATGATGTGTACATTACCCTTATATTATATTTTTTACTGTTCATAGTTATATTATCCCTATTGAAGAGTGAATGGATGGTTATATCTCTATGATGCACTTAGATTCATCAAACACTAGCTAAAGTTGGTGGGTTCGACCATGGCTGTCACTAGAAAAATCATTTTTAGATTTATGTTTATTTATTTATTCATTAATTTATTTAGAAATTTAATCAACATAGAAGTAACCCATCAATTAATTATTTAATATTTCATTATATAGAGATGTCATTTGTGGTGGTATACTGAGTCATACTCACACACTATTCAGACGGTTGTTTGATAACCATGAAGAATTTATAGAATAATATATGGGTAAGGAAAAGTGAATAATAAATAATGTATTACTACATTCTAGGATGGATTTGGGGGGTGGTTATTGGGATAGATATGGATCCACATCTGTGTATTGAATTTTGTACCCCATTTTATCATGTCGTACGGAATAGTTTAATTTTTTGATCATTGGATATCCACTTACTATTTTTTGGATATTACAGTGGGTTTTTAAAATTTTATTATATTTTTAATGGTATCCTATTATATAATGTGTTATATTTTTTTTGAAATTATTTACAACTATATTTCACTATGACTATGTGTTTATAGTATCCCAGAGGAACCATATTGGATATTTACAGGTATTTACTATCCTCTATGAAATGGTCAAGAACACCTAAGATCATCTAGAATAATCATTGTGGTTACTAATCATAGTGATATATGAAGGGATAGTTAAAAGTGGTATCATAGGTTTGTTTACTTAATATTATGATTTTTGGTTGGTAGACAGGTGGTTAATAATGTGTCAAGGATTCCTAATGAGCACATTAATTTGAGTAGCTCTCCAAATTATTGAGAAATGACAAATCAACATGGATGAGATTAGTTTTTTATAGTATTTGTATTTTCAATCTTAGTGGTGTGATTATTTTTTACTATTATTATTTCCTATGTTTTTATCTATGCGGTATGTAAATTAATAGATCAAGGATGTGTATATGAATTATTATTTGTATGTAGGATTACTTATTTTGTTTTCTTATTATGATATATTGATATAAAAGGGTACACATAGATCTTCCTATGGATACATGGGCTTCACCATTAAAATAGTAATTACCATCTTACTCGATTTTTTCTAATATAATGTTAGAGTGGGATCCTACATGGCTAATTCGTAGGATGATTCCGTCAGGTAAAATATCACATAAAAATAGTTTTAAATTACAGTTTTCGTTAAATAAAACCAAAGAAGGAAACCTAATTTGAATGTTATGTAATATATTGTGATTGGAAATATAATTGGCCATAAATCAATAATTAATACATAAATATGACATTGGAAGAGAGTGAATTAAAATCATTGTATTACACCACCATTGAAATTAGTGGGAAACATTTGACGTGAATTTTTTTTGATTTTTTTAAGTAATGTTTGTCTATGACATATAAAGAGATTGTTTTTTGGGCCTATATATTATTCCATGTATCCATACAATGAATAGGTTGAAAACCTAGAGTATAAAGGTGATAATGCCCCTATGGTGGGTGGACGAGAACATATGATCACCTAGGGTCTACCTATATATGATAAACTCTATGAGAAAATCTAGTTTTTTGAACATGAAATATAGAGGGGACCACCACATACAATACTAACTATTTTAAATTTTACCCTTCATTTATAGAATCATCACCCTCATCTTTTATTATGTGAGGGTGGTATACATGAGAGAGAGAAATAGATGCAGTCTATATATATAATTACTGACCTTATAGAGACAACGTAGAATAATATTGGGAAATTATTCAAATAAATGTTGTATGTGGTTTTTCATCAATAATGGGATGTCATTTTATAGTGGAGTGAAATATTTGGATGTCCTAAATGATTTTAACCCAACTAATTAAGCCACTTCATTCCAACATCTTTATAATCAGATATGCCCTATGATTTTTATAGATGGATCAAGGGGATATAGTATTTATGGATTCTGCTACATGGATTACAAGGATTTAGTTGTTTACTCAAACCATATATTGTAATGGCGACTCAATAACGATTTACTTTGAGAAGGGTTTATTCTATGAAAACATGTTTTAGGTGAATGTGTTCTATTTCAATTACTTAAATTATATCTTGATTCAAGGAATGATGTTGTAATGAAATATAAATGAGGTTCACCGCACATGGTGACTATCATCCTCAGGATCAAGAGGTAATTTTGGTGGATCTTCTAGGAGATAAAATCTTGGATTATATACGAAGGTGGTAGTAATCTTTCCAGGACAGTTTATGAATTCACTCTTCCATTATAAGGGAGTAGTTGAGTGTAATTTAATAATTTTGATCATATAAAACACATGAGATATTAGTTACACATACAACCTATGGTGTTCCATATCTGTGGGATTCATTTACATGGGATTCATTATTTCAAATCATGATATCTATATAATCGGTAGTGTCCGATGAAAAACTAATTGTTCAGGGACTAGGAATTATACCAAAAAACCATACTCTTAATATAGGGATTCAACTATCCATTGGGGAGGCGACCGAGCTCTGGTCCATGGTTTGTAGGTATACTGCAGGAGTATGACTCAGAGGAGTATTGTATCATAATTGGGTCATGTGGTACGATAATTTCACATTTTAGAGTCGTCTCTTATAGAGATGGATATTGAGAGTTTTTTCATTTGAGGTATGATTTTGATTTTATATAATCTTACTTGTTTTAAAATTTGTATAAGAGCATCACACTCATTCATATATGCTTCTTTCACTACTTTTTTGTTCATGGTGGTGGAGTATTCAGACATTATTTTCTCAATCTATACACCTCTAAGTATTATATCAAATTGGTTTTTTAAGTGTTCCATTTATTCTTTTGTTATGAAAAACATCCATTTCCTCTATGAATTATTCATGTTGTAAAAGGGTTTATTGGTTGTAATTCTTACAATTAAATGGATCATTTATTATCGACATAATATATTTAATTACCCAAATTATTTGTTTCACATCTCATTATGGAGGATGTTTCATGTATTTGGTAGATTGGGATGTTAACATAGGTCATACTGGACTAGACAATCAGTGGATATATAGAATAACTACTCATGTAGAAAATCATTTACAAGATGAGGGAAATAATCATCACACTATTTTCCCTTTCATGGATAATATATTATAAGGAATCATTATTGGGGACATTTATAGGACACCTCTAGAATATATAATCTAGTGTACGATCTATATAATTCAGAGTAAAAAACCTATTTCAATCCATCTATAATGAATGACAATGTCAGGGATATAGAATATAAAATATAAACTAGAGGAATGGTTGAATTTTTTTATACATATGATCATCTCTGTGGTGTAATCTGATGATATTCCCCAAGAAGTCATAAGTCACCCTGAGATTATATGTAAACTATATTAGTCTTATCTAGGTAACAGTTAAGAACTGATATCCAATCACATGAATTGATGTTTTATTAACATATTTAAATGGTTCTTGTTATTTATAAAAATTGATATACCATTGGCATACCACTAGATTTGATTATAACCACTTAGGTTGAAAATGCATCTTCGGTCTTAATGGATCAGATTAATAGAGACTTCCATCAATATCTATACCCCTTATTAATTGATTTTTTGATAAACTGTTAGTTTCTTACATGTTTATTTTATATTATTCTATTAATCCATATATTGGATTGATCATGAATCATGGATAATAAGTTTATACCAAAATGTTTTAAATTTTACACTTCATTAATAATGTATATTTCATGGTCCATATAATATCTGAATAGAGAGTTTATGGTGGACATTTAGATGGTGGGTGTCACTGTTTCATAAAAGAGGCCCATTTTTTATGAGTGTGGTAGATTCCTTGTGCTAGATAGATATTTTTATATTTGTAATGTAGAATTATTTCGTAGAGAAAAACTATTGACAGGGATGACCTGGCATAGAGTGTATTTCATCTAGTTCGACGCTTATGAGACAACCATTCAAGAGTATGATAAGTGGTTGATATACACACTATTCCTATACATACATGATCCTAGTATGTTGTGTATCCTATTTTATGGTGCAAAATGTTTAGTCTTGGGGTGGTACTTATAATAGATGTGAATGTTGCCACATACAATTCTAATACTCCTAGACTACATGGGGGTAACTACCCAACCCAAATTATAGATATTAATATTGTGGTACTCAAAATAATGTTTCAGAGACACTACCTCAAATGGGAAATGATTTTCGCTTACACTGGTTAGAATGATTCGATAAAAATCTTCTCCTCATGTGACCCAAATCATAAGTATAGGCTCTATGTTATGTACTCACAATATTTTAGTTTTTAGCTACCTTATACTCCTAGGGAGTGAAATTTAGTGGATGATGCATTGTGATTGAAATATTACTCCCATGTTTTTAATAGATTTAGTTCTAATTTGTATATCATGACATGGTGTCAATAGATTCATATTTATATAGAATGCAACATGGATAGGGAATCATTCCCCCCATCCATTTTTTTCTAACATGAAAAATTTAAGTGGTACCAAGTTATTTTATTTTAAATATTAGATCATAATGGAAAATATTTAAAGTGGGGTTCCCCCTATTGACTAATCCATTGATAAAAATACAATCATTATGTCTTATAATGAGTGTAATACCAAATGAGAATGCATGATAACATAATTATGAACATACACTCCTTGAGATGGGACATGATTCCTAGAGTGACTCAAATGTATCATGAAGTGTGCAAGCAATATTTTTTTGTTGTAATGAAGAAGGAAAAAGCTGTTTTTCTTTAATAGCAATCCACCTTCCTGTAGATTAATCTAAAAAAATTGTTCAACTTATCTAGTATTTTACAAAATTATATTGGAGGTGGGAAGTTATCATTATGGATTGTGAAATGAGTTTACTAATGAATCCTCATGGAATGATTCAAATTGGTGTGTCATTGATTTTTTTGTGATGACATCACACTCTTTACCCAATAGTTATTCTTATTTAATAGGAGAACATGGAATTGTATATATATATATATATATATATTTTATTGGTAGTGTGAATATATGGGATTCTTTATGGTGTCATTTTATATTGGAATCGCTATTTTATATCGACATTCAGATGGGCCTTTAGAATAAATTTGACATAAATTCCGATAAAAGAGCTTATTATAATCCATAGGGGTTTAATAAAATAGAAATTTTAATATATGTAATAGAATAAATTTATTAATAGATATTTTATATATTTTTCTTCTAAGAAGATTTATCTATAAATAACTAGGTTCACATGAAATAATATCTAACAGGAATCTATTTTGATTGTTTTTTTGAGACATTATATGGAAATTTGTGTATAGCATCCCTAAGATGTTTGAATGATTGTGAATAATATTTTCTTTGGATTTGCCTACTATTTGAGACCTCCTATAAGTTCCCTATGATTAATAATTATTAGATGACCAAAAAAATTTGGGAGGGAACCTATGTCGACCAATGATGATGTCCGATAGGGTTTGAGGTTGGATACCCCTTCATCTTATTCACGTTTATGAGGATGGGGAAACATCTGATTAAAATATGGGAATGTCAGTAATGTGGTATTTCAGGATTGGGGGGAGATTAACCCATATTGTTTACTTGATTTCTCTCCCACAGAGGTATGTAGGATTATACGATATGGTCCATGTCTCATTGAATAAATTGTATCACCTAGAACTGAATAACATTATCCATCATTATGACATGAAATTGTAGGTTGGTTATTCCATTATAGGATATCGTTTTCATATCATAGACTACATCAAAATGATCATCAATTGGATTCCCATCCATGGTATGAATATCCCTATGGTATATGTGTAACGGCCTGGACCTCTCTGGTCCATTACTTTGTGAAAATGTGGTGTTGGAGGTGTTCCGGGAGTTCAAGGTGACTTATCCCCAACATTTTTCCAAATTTCCAGTTCAATGAACAGTGTTTCCAGTTTTATGAACAGTATCGGTAGGTGAATATTGTTTCTATCGGTCAGGTTAAGTGAACAGTGTTTCTATCGGTGAGGTTCTATCGGTGGACTTCTATCGGTAGGCTTGACAGTGTTTCTAGAACGGTAACCTTATAACAGTGACCTTCTATCGGTAGGCTTGAACAATGTTTTCAGAATGATAACCTTCTAACGGTGACCTTCTATCGGTAGGCTTGAATTGTGTTTCCAGAACGGTAACCTTCTAACGGTGACCTTCTATTGGTAGGCTTGAACTGTGTTTCCAGAATGGTAACCTTCTGACGGTGACCTTCTATCGGTAGGCTTGAACAGTGTTTCCAGAATGGTAACCTTCTAACGGTGACCTTCTATCGGTAAGCATGAATAGTGTTTCCATAATGGTAACCTTCTAATGGTGACCTTTTAACGGTAGGCTTGAACAGTGTTTCCAGAACGGTGAGGTCTAATGGTGACCTTTTATTTCCTTTGCCAAATTTTGTGTATGTGAACAGTGTTTCCAGCTTCCTACAGTTTTGCCCCATTTAACGTTTCCTTTGATGTAAAATACTTTTAAATCCTTCTTTTAAGGACTCTTAAGGCCGATTCAAATTCAATAAATCCTATATTAATTATTCCTAAGGCCGATATTTATTTACTTGGTCAAACCACATGGGTTAATGCGATCCGTTTTTATTGGAGAATTAACCGGATCTTAAACCATCTCCCTCTTAAATCTTCAAAAGGGACGATATATCATTCTCCCTTGTTCTTTCCCTTTTTTCTTAGCTAAGAGATGCTAGAACCTTTCAATCATTCCAGTAGGAGTTGCACAATCAATATTTACTCCTAGGATTGGTTCTGCTCTGTTTTTGATGCAACGGAGCTGTGTCGGTCAATCTTCCCAATAAGGTATGTTTTATATTCATTATTTTGGGGATCATCGTCTCTTTTTTCTCCCTTCCATATTATTCCATGTAATTTCCATGATTCTAATGGGTTTTTCTTGGGGTTGGTTGGTACTGTCGTACCGTTGTACCCTCTGGTGGATGCAGTTGTCATGTGAGGAGGATTTTGACCCATTGTGTGGATAAAGGACGTCAAGAACTCTTCCAGGTAGGGGATTCATGGCATCACTAATTATATATGTGCAATCGTAGAATTAGCATGATTTAGTCCTTTGGATCACAATGAAATTGACCTAATTAAATACTTGAACTGGATTTAAAGAATTGGTTGATCGCATGTTGTTGCTTTATACTGTGATAACGTTTTTCCTCATGTTTTTCTAGAGTGAGTGATATCTATGATTTCTTTGATTTGTTGTTCGTTCATGATGGAAATTGATAATGAACATAAAGCCGGAATTAATTGTTAATTAATTGGCTAATGATAAAGTGGAATGTAAATGAATCCGGTTATTGTCGTTGTTGTATTTTTTCTAATTTGTGGTTAATCAAATTAGGGAAGTAAGCATTGTTATTTAATTGTGATAACTTACTGAATTGGTATCCCATAATTGGAACTTACGAATAAAAAATCTACTAATTCAATATGGATTAAATAATAGATTGTGTGAGAATTTCTAAAAGGGTTATGGGTTACCATCTTGTTTGTCAAAGGGTCAAGAGCCCATGGTTGTGAGTATTGTTTTCATGCTTCTTGTTTTGTGATGTGAGTCTGGATGGCTGTTCTTATATGTGGAGGCATGGAGGCCTTGTGGTTGTGGCAGCGGATGATGCCTAGAGTGGTGAGATGCTTTAGTTTATGCATGTGGGTGTCAGGGAGGACACTAGGGGTGATGGAATGGGTTGGATGTGGTTGTTGGATGCTTGTGGATTCTTTGAATGATTAACTTCTTTACTTTACCCCACTACTCAAGGAAGCTGGTCTTACTTACCCTTCTTCCGAAGGAGACGAAAACGCGCGAGGTATGCCACGTGCTTTCTATGTTTAGCCTCTCGAGGGAGAATTGGTCTATGCTCTTTCTATAGGCGGAAAAGACTCTAAGGGTAGTATATCTACTCACCGTGTTGAGCCTCCATTGTGTTTAGTAGCATAGGATTCTTTTCTAAAATTCCTGGGGATTAGGGAATGTAATTATGTAAATAATTTTTGATTAAATGGTGAAAATCCACGAGAATGGAGATGCTGGATTTTAATGGTGATGTGAATCTTAAAAGGATTAGTTGATTTTGAATGTGATGCCAATTCAGTTTAATGTGGAATTTTTCATGGAAAATTATTTAATTATGTACAGTGGAACTGATAAAATGAGAATGGATTAATCTAATAAATCTCTTCAAATGATCGTGTGATTATAGGATAGGTAGTCTTAAAAGTTGCAGCCTGGAGTCTGAGAGACGTTAGCTGCAGTTGTATCTATGACTAGGTAATGCCCATAGTGTGGATGTGATTTATATATATATTTCGTACTTTTGTGTTTCTATATGCTACTCCACCCTGTCGGTAAGGGAAACTGACACCCCGAGGATTCTGAGCCCTGGGGGTGTTTTCCCCAACATTCTGATGGGAGGTCGAATGGCTGACTACCGTCTTTGGCCCCGCTCTCTTCTCTTGGTAGATACATGTGCCACCAGGCACACTAGTTAGTTTCCCCATATATGTGTGTAGAGGGATGTAATGGCTTGTGGTCATTTTACACACATATATTCTGGATATAGTATCCTATGGACAACTATATGTGTAACATGTATGGGTTGTGATGGCTTTGGGATCTGTACTCGGTGTATGGGCTATAATGGATTGAGGTATAATACCCGATGTATGATACACGTTATGTGGGATTTGGTCTCTCTCGGAACATACCTGGTTACTTTTAGTTGTGAGGATGGTGTGGTGATTCCCCCAGGTGTCTGCGGGAAAGCCTTTGTGGTGCACGAGGTGCAGATTGTGGAGCTTAGCCCATGTGTCTATGGGTAAGCCTTTGGAGAGAGATGCACAGGACGTATGTCGTTGGGGAAAATTGGAAAACCAGTGGGGAAGTAGTAGCGGGTTACCCTTGAATATCATTACTCTATGCTATATTCTTGTATGTGTTACTTGTTGAGAGTAGCCATGGTGAGGTTGGGAACTTAGTATACCTGTTTAGGTGACGAGTCAGTTTCACTTGTTGTTCACTGGGCTTTAGCGTGCTTTATTTACTTTTTCACGAGATGCTTGGGGAGGATCCTACTGAGTATACAATTATACTCACCCTATGTATATATAAAATGTTTTTTAGGTCACTTGGAGAAAGTTGGAGATCAAACTGGTTACTACTAGCTTGTGGATGGAGGAGGAGTTGTTCGTGCTTGTGGTCGCAGACGTTTTACTTTCTTTTGGGTACTTTTAGTTTTCCATTTCAGTTGTAGTACTTTTTCATGAAATTTCATATATGTAATTGGGTTTCTTTTATATTTCAGTTCTGAGATAGAGTTGATTGGTGTCTATCTTATCTTTCTTTTCCACATGTGTTATCTTAGAGGGTAATGCCTTCCATTTGTGTGTTTACTATACCCTCGGTGCTAGTCACCAACCTGGGGCCTACTTGTTGTGGGAATCGGGAGTCATTATCTTCCTTCTCACATTTCTGGCCCATGAGGGGTACACTTTTTGGGGAGGGTGTCGTGACAGAGTGTTATCAGAGGACTGGTTGAGGGATAGGATGGAGTTTGAAGTTAGACACAGGTGAGGATGCATGGGATGGTAGGGAAATGGTGTCATTCATGTTTATCAAGTGGGGTAAACACTGGATACCGGCAGAGACATAGGCATTTAGGGCCCCCTATGATCTTTTGCACGAACCTTTAAGTTTACGATGGATACTAAACAATGTGATTCAAGATGCTGGGTAGATGCTTAGGAAAGGATCATGCATCATTTTTCTTTGCGCATGTGTTTGAATTGGTAGACCTTGGGATAGGTAACCTAAAATTAATAAAACAAAACAATTAATTAATTAATGTTGAGTCTTCCATATTCCAGGCATAGGAGGTCTAACAATTGTTATTTTACAGGTATGGCTCCAGGTCGACGTCCTCGTCAGGTTTATGTAGAAGATGCCCAGCAGGCTATTCTCGGAGATCGCCATCGGGTAGAGGTGGACGATGATGAGACTTGGAGGAAGAGACTCCGAGAGTTTCAACGCCAGAGTCTACAAAAGTACTAGGGCTCCGTTTCAGATGCAGTCAGAGAAGACTGGTTGGAGGAGGTCGAGATAGGATTCAGTTTGATTCGGGCTCAGAAGGAACACTGGGTGTCCTTGGTTGTGACGATGTTGTGTGGAACAGCAAGGTAGTGGTGGTTCTTGTTCCTTGGGGATCGTGAGGAGTCAGCGATCTCATGGGAGGAGTTTTGAGAAGGTTTATAGTCTAGTTTCTTTATTCGACTAAGAAGGCATCCAGTCACCAGGAGCTTCTTACCCTTCGACAGGGGAGATCCAGTGATCGAGAGTTTGGAATCCATTTCCGGAACCATCTAAGATATGTTTCAGTCTTGTTACCAGATGAGGAGGCCACGATGAGGCATTTCGAGGAGGCTTTGCGTCCATATATCCAGCATCAGGTCACCCCATTTATGCTAAAGACATATCATGAGGTTCTGGTGAGGTCCGAGGTTATTGAGAGGACATTGGCTAGGACCAGATCGTCACGAGAGGGGAATCGTCATGATTCCTCACGAAGCAAAGCTGTGTTCTGGGGGTCCTGGTTATCAAGGAAGAAGAGTTTTTGTTCACCTGGGGGTAGGTCCCATCCCTTCCCATCTCGTTTCTCTCGAGGCATCAACTCTCATGCTTATGCCAAGGGATCAGGCGCTTGTTTTTCATGTGGTGGTCATGGTCATCAGCAGTGGGAGTGCCTGACTTTTCAGAGCAGTCATCATGCACCGGGCGCTCTGCTCTAGGTTCCTCCATTGAGGGAGTTTCAGCTGAAGCAGCAGCAGCTGGTTGCACCAGCTTTAGACCACCATAGGGTAAATGGAGCAGGCAGAGGACAACCCCATGATGCTCTACATCCTCAGAGATCAGAGCGCGACCATGGTGGTGGTCGTCATTAGGGTTAGAGAGGTCGTGGACGAGGTCGTGGTTAGCTTCATGCTCTAGCGTTGCCAGCCCCAGGCGAGCCATATGTCGTTCGAGTTACCCTTTGCTTTTTTTTCTACCTTGGTGTTTGACTTATTTGATCCAGGAGAAACACACTCCTTCATATCACCTACCCTTGTCCATGCATTGGGACTTGAGGTAGAGAGGCGTCCAGTGACCTTGGGGTTGACTACTCCTGTTGGAGGTTGAGCCGACTTGTTTGAAGTATGTAGAGACTGTGAGATAGTGTTGGGGCCACACCGCTCATGGGGAGATATCCAATGTTTACGAATACAACCATATGATGTCATTATTGGCATGGATTGGTTGTATTCGGTGCAGGATATTGTGGATTGCTACAGGAAGAAACTCGTTTTCTTTGATGCAGATGGAGAGAAAGTGGTGTTTGTTGGTGAGCGAGATCCTCGGATGAGTCATAGATGAGTTCCATCCTTATCATCCATTATGGCTGGGATGATGCTGAGTTCATCAGAGGATAAGTAGTTGGCGTTTCCAAGGGTTGTAGAGGAGTACCCTGACGCCTTTCCAGAAGTGGATGAATCCTTACCCCCTCGACGAGAGATTGATTTTGGGATCTAGCTACAGCCAGGAGTGTCTCATATCTCTATGTCTCCATATAATATATCCACTTCTGAGTTACAAGAGCTACGTATTCATCTTGATGGTCTGTTGCAGTTCATTTTTGTTCGGCCAAGTGTGTCACCATGGGGAGCGCCAGTTTTGTTTGTGAAAAAGGCTGACGACAGTGTGTGGTTATGTGTCAATTATCATCGATTAAACAAAGTGACAATATAGAACCGCTATCCACTTCTGCGGATTGATGTCCTATTCAATCAACAGAAGGGTGCAAGTTGGTTCTCAAAGATCGACTTGCGGTCAGGATATCATCAGATGCGTGTAAAGGATGAGGATATCCCGAAGACTGCTTTCCGTTGTCGTCATGGGAATTATGAGATTGTTGTAATTACATATGAAGTAATGAATGCTCCAGCTGTTTTCATGGGGTTGATGAATGATGTGTTCCGTGAATTCCTAGACAAGTTTGTTGTGGTTTTCATCGACGACATCCTTGTATACTCCACATCTGAGGAGGATCATGTATAGCATCTATGAACTGTTTTGGGAGTTCTTTTCCAACATCAGTTGTTTGGGAAGTTGTCCAAGTGTGAGTTTTGGTCTTGAGAAGTCTGTTTCTTCGAGCATGTTGTGTCCCAACAGGGAGTAGATGTGGATCTGTCGAAGATAGAAGAAGTGGTGTCTTGGGCAGCCCCCAAGACCGTGTCAGAGGTTCGAAGATTCCTTGGTATCACAGGGTATTATAGGAGGTTTGTAGCCAATTTTTCCTGAGTTGCGACCCTCTAAAATCTTTGATCAGGAAGGATCAAGAGCTCATATGGACTGATCAGTGTCAGGAAGCTTTTGAGTATCAAAAGGAGAAGTTGGTAAGTGCTCCAGTCCTTTGTCTTACAGTGGTGGGAGTCCAGTTTGATGTTTTCTGTGATGCTTCACATCTGGGGCTAGGTTGTATTCTCATGTAGTAGAGTTCAGTTGTTTCTTATGGGTCTCGGCAGTTGCATCCACATGAACGAAACTATGCCACCCATGATCTTGAGTTGGAAGCCATGGTGTTTACTCTGAAGTTGTGGAGACATTTCCTCATTGATGAGCACTTTCTGCTTTTCATCCATTAGAAGAGTTTGAGGTATGTTTTCTCCCAACGTGACATGAACATGAGGCAGCGTCGGTGGACTGAGTTCTTGCAGGAATACGACTTTGAAATATCATATACACCTAGAAAAGGGAATGTTTAAGCTGATGCACTATTCCGAATGTCACGTAATGATGTTGTGTGTAAATCAGGTGATTCCTGGAGAGTGATGGAAGAGATATCAGCTTTTCATCTTGATATGAGAGAAGTTGGGGGTAGAGGTTTTCTTTTCCAGATGACGGTGCAGGCATCCCTAATGTATAGGGTGGAAGAGTCTCAGTTAGGTGATCTAGAGGTGGAAGTTTAGAGAGACAGAGTTGTTTGTAGTGAGGCCCCTGATGGTTGGTCGGATGATGAACAACACCGAGTGTTGTATCACGGAAGGCTTTTTGTTCCCTTGGCGATGCGCAAGACGGTTCTCCAAGAGTTCCATAGTTCTCCCTTGGCAGTACATCCTGGTGTGACAATGATGTACCTATCCTTGGAGAATCAGTTTTTGGTGGCCTGGGCTGAAGCGTGCGGTTCTAGAGTGTGTGTCTCGATGCTTAGTTTTCCAGAAGGTGAAGGCCGAACACCGTGTTCTTGGTTGTCTTCTCCAGAAATTAGAGATTCCTCAGTGGAAGTGGGAGAACATCTCAATAGACTTTGTTACAGGTTTACCTCGAGCTTCGGGAGGACATGATTCTATATGTGTGTTAGTGGATCGTTTAACAAAATCGTCCCACTTCATAGAGATCAAGGAGTCGAGCTGAGTGGAAGTTTGGTCGAGGCAGTATCTAGAGGAGGTGGTGAGACTTCATGGAGTACCTAGGATTATCATTTCTGATCAAGATCCTTGTATTACCTCCAGGGTTTGGATAGGTATCCAACATGCTTTTGGCTCTCAACTGTGCCTTAACACTGCTTTTCATCCTCAATCGGATGGTCAGACAGAGCGAACCATCCAGACTGTTGAAGACATGTTGCACTCTTGTGTTCTTGATTTTGGAGGTTCATGGATGAAGCACTTAACCTTGGTAGAGTTCGCTTACAATAGTAGTTTTTAATCTACCATCGGTATGGCGCCGTTTGAAGCCTTGTATGGCCGGCCATGCCGTTCTGCATAGTGCTGGACTGGGGTCAGAGATTCAGCAATACTCGGACCAGAACTAGTGCAGAATACAACAGAGATGGTTTAGGTGATTTGTGAGAGGATGAAGACAGCGCAAGATCGTTAGAAATCATATGCAGATCAAAGGAGACCCTTATAGTTTAATGTTCGATATCATGTGTTTCTGAAGGTGACTCCCCATCATGGGAAGCGATGGTTTGGTCGTGGAAGTAAGATTTGAGTTGGATACATGATGTTTTCCATGTATCACATCTCCGTCGTTATCATCATGATAAATCTCATGTTATTGATTGGGGAGAGATCAATATTGATGAAGATGCAACCTTTGAGGAGCAACCTGTGGAGATCCAAGACCGTAAGGAGAAGGTGTTGCATGGGAGTTCTATCCCCTTATTTCGCGTCTTTTGGTGACACAGTGGCATGGAGGTGTGTACATGGGAGCGTGAGTCACCGATACATGCTCAGTACCCAGAGTTGTTTAATGTTTATCTACTTTCGTGTAATTATGTTTCCTTTGTGGTTAGACATTTCATGTTTTATTTTTGTACCTTTGATGTGTTGTTATGATTGAATTGTTTGGATATGGATTGTTTGTTCCCATACTCTCGGATGTCGTACTTTTGTTCTAGCTTTCGAACAACTCATGGTGGTTTTCCCCTGAGAGTTATCTTATGGGGTGGTTGTTCGGACCCTTCTTTTAGTCTGGGTTGGTTTATAATTATCGAGGATGAGAATGTTTTGAGAGGTATCTAATGTAATGGCTCGGAACCCTCTGGTCCATTACTTTGTGAAAATGTGGTGTTGGAGGTGTTCCAGGAGGTCAAGGTGACTAATCCCCAACACATTGCAAAATTTCCAGTTCTGTGAACAGTGTTTCTAGTTTTATGAACAATATCGGTTGGTGAACAATGTTTCTATCGTTGATGTTTAGTGAACAGTGTTTCTATCGGTGAGGTTCTATCGGTGGACTACTATCTGTAGGCTTGAACAGTGTTTCTAGAATGGATACCTTCTAACGGCGACCTTCTATCGGTAGGCGTGAACAATGTTTCCAGAATGGTAACCTTCTAACGGTGACCTTCTATCGGTAGACCTGAACAGTGCTTCCAGAATAGTGAGGTCTAACGGTGGTCTTTTCTTTCCTTTTCCAAATTTTGAGTATGTGAACAGTGTTTCCAACTTCTTTCGGTTTTTCCCCATTTGATGTTTCCTTTGACATAAAAAACTTTTAAAGCCTTGTCTTAGGGACTCTTAAGGCTGATTCAAATTACATAAATCCTATATTAATTATTCCTAAGTCCGGGATTTATTTTCTTGGTCAAACCACCTAGGTTAATGCGATCTGTTTTTAATAGAGAATTAACCAGATCTTAAACCATCGCCCCCTTAAATCTCCAAAAAGGGACGAGATATCATTCTCCCTTGTTCTTTCCCTTTGTTAAAAGCTATGAGACGCTAGAACCTTTCAATCATTCCCATAGGAGTGGCACAATCAATCTTTACTCCTAGGATTGGTTCTTCTCTTTTTTGGTTGCAACGAAGTCATGTCGGTCAATCTTACTAATAAGGTATGTTTTATCGTCGTTCTTTTAGGGATCATATTCTCTTGATTCTCCCTTCCATATTATACCATGTAATTTCCAAGATTCTAATGGGTTTTTCTTATGGTTGGTTGGTATTGTTGTACCGTGGCATCCTCTAGTGGATGCAGTTGTCGTGAGTGGAGGATTTTGACTCGTTGTGAGGATAAAGGACCTCAACAACTCTTCCAGGCAGGGGATTCATGGATTCTCTAATTTTATATATGCAATCATAGAATTAGCATGATTTAGTCCCTTGGATCACAATGAAATTGACCGAATTAAATACTTGAACCGGATTAAAAGAATTGGTTGATCGCATGTTGTTGCTTTATACTGTGATAACGGTTTGCCTCATGTTTTGCTACATAGAGTGATATCTATGATTTATTTGATTTGTTGTTCATTCATGATTGAAATTTATTTTGAACGTAAAGCCAAAATTAATTGTTAATTAATTTTCTAAAGATAAAGAGGCATGTAAATGAATCCAGTTGTTGTTGTTGTTATAGTTTTTCTAATTTTACGTTAATCAAATTAGGGAAGTAAGCATGGTTATTTAATTGTGATAGCCTACTGATTAGGTATCCCATAATTGGAAGTCACGAATAACAAATATGATATTTCAATATGGATTAAAGAACAGATTGTGTGAGAATTTCTTAAAGGGTTCTGAGTTAACCTATTGTTTGTAAAATGGTCAAGAGCCCATGGTTGTGATTGTTGTTTTATTGCTGCTTGTGTTGTGATGTGTGCCTGGATGGCTGTTGTGATATGTGGAGGCATGGAGTCCTTGTGGTTATGAAAACGGATGATACCTAGAGTGGCGATATGTATTATTTTATGCATGTGGGTGTCAGGGAGGACACTAGGGGTGATGGAATGTGATGGATGTGGTTGTTGGATGCATGTGTATTTTTTGAATGTTTATCTTCTTTGCTTTACCCCACTGCTCATGTCAGCTAGTCTTTCGTACCGTTCATCTGAAGGAGGTGAAGACGCGCGGGGTATGTCACGCACTTTCTGTGTTTATCCTCTCGAGGGAGAATGGGTCTATGCTCTTTCTATAGGGGGAAAAGACTTGACGGGTATTATATCTACTCACCGTTTTGAGCCTCCTTTCTGTTTAGTAGCATATGATTATTTTCAAGGATTCCTAGGAATATGGAAAAGTAATTCTATAATGAAATTTTGAATAGATGGTGAAAATCCACGGGGATGGAGATGTTATAATTTAGAGGTGATGTGACTCTTAAAAGGAGTAGTAGATTTTGAATGTGATACTAATTCAGTTGAATGTGGAATTGTTCATGGTTAATTAATTAATTATGAACAGTGGAACATATAAAATGTGAATGGAGTAATCTAATAATGCTCTTCAAATGATTGTGTTCTTATTGGATACCTAGTCTCAAAAGTAAAAACCTAGAGTCTTAGAGACGTTAGCTGCAGTTGTATCTAAGACTAGGTAATGCCCATAGTGTGGATTTGAGTTATATATATATTCTGTACTTTTTTTGTTTCTATACGCTACTCCAACCTGTCGGTAAGGGAAACTGACTCCCCGGGGATTCTGAGTCCTGGGGGGTGTTTTCCCCAACATTCTGATGGGAGGTCGAATGGATGACTACCCCCTTTGGCCCCACTCTCTTCTCTTTCTAGATACATGTGCCAACAGGCACAACAGTTAGTTTCTCCATATATGTGTGTAGAGGGATGTAATGTCTTGTGGTTATTTCACACACATATAATCTGGATATAGTATCCTATGGACTACTATAGGTGTAACATGTATAGGCTCTGATGGATTGAGGATCCCAACTCGGTGTATGGGCTATAATGGCTTGAGGTATAATACCCGATGTATGAAACACATTATGCTGGCTGTGGTGGCTCCCGAAACATACCTGGTTACTTTTGGTTGGGAGGATAGTGTGGTGATTCGCCCAGGTGTCTGTGGGAAAGCATTTGTGGTGCACGAGGTGAAAATTTTGTAGCTTAGCCCATGTGTTTTCGGGAAAGCCTTTGGAGAGAGATGCACATGATGTATGTCGTTGGGGCAATGCGGTAAACCAGTGGGGAAGTAGTAGCATGGTAACCTTGAAAATATTAACTATATGCTATATTCTTTTATGCGTTACTTGGTGCGAGTAGCCATGGTGAGGTTGGGAACTTAGTATACCTGTTTAGGTGATGAGTCAGTTTCACTTTTTGTTCACTGGGCTTTAGCATGCATTCTTTACTTTTGCATGAGAGGCTTGGGGAGGATCCTACTGAGTATACTGTTATACTCACCCTATGTATATATAAACTATTTTTCAGGTCACTTTGATCAGGTTGGAGATCAATCTAGTTACTACTAGCTTGTGGTTGGAGGAGGAGCTGTTCGGGCTTGTGGTCGCTGCCGTTTTACTTTCTTTTGGAAACATTCAGTTTTCCCTTTCAATTGTAGTACTTTTTCCTGAAATTTCATATATGTACTTGGGTTTCTTTTATATTTCAGTTATGAGATGGAGTTCATTGGTTTCTATCTTATCTCTCTTTTCCGCATGTGTTCTCTTAGAGAGTAATGCCTCCCATTTGTGTGTTTACTATACCCACGGTGCTAGTCTCCAACCTGGGGCCTACTGGAGGCGGGACTCGGGTGTCATTATCTTTTTTCTCACATTTCCGGCCCAGGAGGGGTACACTTTGTGGGGAGGGGGTCATGACAATATGTTTTATGCAATAAAGGGTGGAACAAAGGGAAATATGAGAGTTGGAGTATGATATGTGATCTAGTTGGGGGAAATCATTGAAGGTAACATTGCCACATTTTTCAGTTGATTGTTTTTGTTAAAAAATAGAGTCTATGAGGTTTATTATGGAGTACCAAGGGATTTTTGAAACAATATGTTGAGAAATATCCATGAAAATGGAATAGATTCCCCTTGTAGTAGAATTGAAAATTTTGAACAATGGGTTTTTAAATGTTTCTTCATAATGGTGAGATGTTGTTAATGGTTATCTAGACGATATTTTTGAGAATAACGAATGATGAAGGTGATGAGAATCATGACTGAATAATCACAGTGGAAAAATGGTTTTATTGGAATCTCTGTGATTATGAGAAGCATCATGAATGTGAAATTTCTATGAAGCTTTGTGAAAAAAAGAGCATTGTAGTGGAAATTTTAGAGTATCGTGAAAGGATGGTGATATGGACAGAATATGGTAGAAATGGTGTAAAGGATTATTAATAGGACTCTACCGCATTTAGAAATTTTAAAAAAAAACATAAGGCTTCATAATCAGGATGGTGATTCGCAATGGGTGGTTCCTGAAATGTTTTTCATGAATGTAATATTTGAAGCAGTTCATGAATCCTCAAAAATCCAAGTGAATTCTCTAAGCATTGATAATGAAAATGAATTTAAAAAGTCTATATAACCTTCAAAATAGAATTGATCTCCATGAAGGCTATTTTATCTTCTAAAATAGTGGTGTTCTTTATGAAGTCTAAGTGATTTTCATAAAATGAAGGACCTTTTCAATAGGCTACTTGAGATTCATGAAAGAGGATTATGAAAAGTTAGTGATAATAGTGAAGTTGTTCATATATAATTTCCAAGTACATTTATGGTGAAGTGGAATTAATCTATTGGATAAAATTTTAACATCAATAGAACACAAATACAAAACTATGAATTCATTCTTTATAGATAATGAAGCTACCTACAAACCTATAAATTATGTTCGAATCACTTCAAAGAGAAGTAAGAAAAAGTAGAGGACAATGATGATCCTTTTTAGTGGAAGAGAGCCAAAGAATTATACAGAGGGAGGGAAGATTAGGAATGTAATGACCTGACCCAAAAAAATGTATAGGCAGTGATCCTAGGGGTAAAATAGATCTATCTTAGACCACCATTCATGGATGTGAGCCTTAGTGGATTTGGTAAAATTGGTACATTACTGATGTATACATAATGAATGTAGGTCAATGAGGGTGAACCAAGAAATTTTTTTTCTTTAGTGTGCATCATTTAATATCCACTCATCAATTCTATGAGGAAGAGAGAGAATTTTGTTTTCATTATTGATGATACATGTTTCGAAGTGGCAGTAGTTTGAATCATTCATACCCTGATTCACACCACCAACATTAGGGTATTTATCCTTTTTGGGAAGAAAATTGTATTTAGTGGTAAATGTTGAATGTTAGTGGTTCTCTCTCAGCGGATTACATAGAGGTTTTCAATAAAAAATAGATTCTGATATTTGATATAAATAATTTTCAATTATAAAAGAATCAGATGCAACAAAACTTTTGATCATTTGGAATGGATGACTTTATAGAGTTCATGCATGTAATATTAGCCAATATCAAAGTGATTATTTATAAAAAGCTGATAGAAAGGAACTGAAATATGATACTAAAGATGTAAATTCATTATGAGGATCCCTATCCAATAAAATTTATACAATGGTGATGTCATGAGTGTAATCACATTCTATGCGGGAAAAGATACTGAATGACTATTAGGGTGACTCAAAAGTCATAGAATTAATGTTTTAGGTTTTATGGAAAAAATAGGAAGATCATAGAATAAACACAAATGATTCAGTTGTCATATTATTTGATTGGGTGACTAATTTCATGGAATAAAGGTGCTATCATGGACAAATTATTTAATATATCATGAATTTTAAGAACCGGTTGAGAAAACATCCACCTCGATTTAATTCAAATGTTTATATATTTGAAGAAAAATATTTAAATGATCTAACATTGGATAACGTTAATAGTACACTTGTTTCATATGATATAAAAAACGAGGAAAATAATTTTCTGGAAATGGGGAAGTATATTGATGTTTAATTCAAGTCCATGAAGAAGATCACTCCTGAAGATACACAAGATTAAGATAATTACGATGATTTCATAAAATTTATCTCTTCAAATATATATAGAGGAATATGTAATTCCAATTGTAAACTTCGAGTCACATTCTTTTGATGTAGAAATTTTAGAAATTTTGTTGCAAAGTGGCATAAGAAGTTCGAATATGATGATGAATACCATGGTAAAATTTACCAGAAGAAGTGTTCTGCCAATATGAAAGGTAGGATAAGTACTAAGAGAAATTACTTCAAAATTAATAATCTACTTTCAATCATGATGAATTTTCATATGATTATGAGGTAGATTTGTTAAAGGACTGCAAGGATCATGACACTTATTTTATGGTAGAATCTGTTCATAATTTCCATGTAATGGAAGAAATAGAAAGTTATGAGGGTGTAATATAAGGAATAGTTTACCATTATGTAGAATAAGAAGTATATGTTGAAGAGAAAGATATTTGAAGTTGAAAAAAATAATTTAAAAAAAGTGGTTCATCATGCACAATAGTATATTTAGTAGTATGACAAAGAGATGTGTTAGCTTAATAATGAAATTGAATACGTCAAGTATTCATTTCCAGAATGCATAGAAATGGTTGTGGATTACAAACTAAAAACTATAGAATAAAAAATATAGATTTATTGGTTCACTTATAATAGAGGATATAAAATCATAAATGTCAATGAACATGAATAGGAGGTTGTATGTTTTCGATGAAAATTGAAATATCAAGAGAACTCTAGAGTTACAGTAAAGAAGAAAAATGTGTGAATGGAATGAAAAATGATTGACCATAATGTTTCAAGTTATATGGGGATTGATCTAAAAAACAAACATGTAATGGTTGAATTTATACCACAATAACAAACAGTGAGGTAAAATAATTATTTGGGAAGGATTTATAATCATAATAATCATAGATCCTAAAATAAAAAAACTAGTTCAATATTTCCATAGAGAAATGCACCCTGTCTTGGATCCTATTATTGTTGAATGTTGGGACACTAAAAAAATTATTGTTCCATATAAAAGAGTTATAAAATTGAACAAGAACAATATAGTTATCAATAAATTTGTCAATTTTCCCTGACATCATGTGATTGTGATGGTTTCAGGTTTGGGGGATTTAGACAAATGGAAAGATATTTTTCACCATCAATATAGAGGAATGATCCAAAGAAGAGTGAATTTGTTCACAAGAATTAGTGATATGTATCATCAAATGTGCTAAAAATGAAAAACCTTTTTATAGCTCTTAATGATGAATATGGCCCATCACAAACTGAGTATGATATTTACCCCAAATATATATCCTGAATGATGTAAAAAAACAAGTATCAAAATGAGGAAAAATGAACATGTAGTAGTTGTAGAGAATTCATTCAAGGCATCAGAACATATATGAATATGGATAACTAGTAGTGGATGAACATCACATATGATAGGGAATAATAATCTTATTAAATTACCATGTATGATAAGGAAAGAATCATAATACTTTGTAATGATGAAGGCCATAAATTTTTTTGGATTTCCTATATCTAGGGTTGGGAGAAAAGACATGAGACTTGATGATATATTAGTTGTTGAAGGCCATACTAAATATTTCCATCGTGTTAGTCACATATGTGATAAGGGATATTCCATAATCCGTTCATTTAAATTATATGTCCACAATGAATTAGACGACCAATGTTTTTTATGGAATGAAAACGAAAGGAAATATATACCATGAATGTTTTTAAGAATATATTTAATTTCTATCCAGGGATGAACAAAACTAGTTGTGGAATAAAAATCATGGTCACAAGAGCCAAATGTCCTAAGAAGTCCTGGGGAAATTTTCTGTTTTTCTAGGCCTCTCAAATATATCACTTGATCATACTCATACTTTTGCTCTTGTCAATTTGGTAATGTCATTCAAAATTCATATAAGGAAAAAAGATAACTTGTTAAGAACACTACTTGATTTGGTTCATAATGATGTGGTAAAAACTATATCACCATGATCTATTGATGGGATTATTTTAATATTATGTAATTGGAATTTCTCTTTCCCACATGTATAATGTGTTCTGTTTCATAAGACAGTATCCGATGTAATCAGAAAGGATTCATGCATAGAGGATTTTAATGTTTTCTATGGATAATGGTACAAAATTCACAAATATCTAAGTAGATGATTATATTGAGAAGTGTCAGATAATGAATCATGTATCAATAGTAATAACTCATCAAGAAAATAGAGTGGTTTAGAGGATAAATCAGATCCAAAATAGCATGTCTCGAAGAATTATTTTAGAAAATAACCAACCATGGAAAATTATGAAGGAAGCCATATTGACAATGTTCTACATATCAAAATGTGCTCTATTATGTCTGAATGATTGAATATACCATATGATATGTGTTATGGAATGAATCCATCGTTGAAGTACTTTTTAATAATCACTTGTAATTTTATTATTCTACATAATCATGAACATAAACATTTTTAATCACATTATGATAAGTTGATATTTTTTCTCTACTTAATGAATAAAAAAGCATATAATAGATTCAATATGTTGACAGGATATGTGGTTGAAACATACAACGTATATATAGGGAATAATTAGAATAAAATTGAGTAAATATTGGATCAGACTCTAGAGGATAGTGATGAAGACGTAAGAAAATCAAGGGATTTTATAGTTCTATAAGATGAGTCATAAGAACACTCAAATAATGTGAATGAGGAGAATAAATTAGTGTCTACAAAGATTCAATATGATAAGAGTTGAAAAGGATATAAAAACATAATTTGTGATCAGACAGCGCCAATACATATAATAATAATGAAGAATCTATAAAAAAATCAATTTTATCTAAGGTTTAGCCAAAATGTTTTGATTAAGAATATATAGATGAGAAATCGGATTACGCTATGAATAAAGTGCCTAATTAAATTTAGAATAATCAGACATGGGATATTGTTTCATGGAAAACAAATAAGATTTCCATTGGGGATAAATTTCTCATTCACAATAATATAGATGATGTTGGTGTAGTGATTTGATTCAAAGAAGGACTAGTGTGAAAAGGTAAAATCTAGATATAGGTTATTGAGGTTGGTGATACCTTTTCACCTATTTCAAGGAAAAAAATAATAATTTTTGTCCACAAAAATGCATAGAAGGTTTAAGGCTTTCTTAAACGACATAAAATCATAAATTTTGAATGGGTTTTTGGGAGAAGAACTGTACATTGAGCAACCATATGGTTTTCTGGTTCATGAAGATGAGAACAATGTGTGTCAACTGAAGATGGAACTATATGGGTTGAAGCAACTTCTATGAGTGGAGTATTCAAGGAATGATCTATTTTTTTGGAAGCTCCATTTTAATCATGGTGGAGAGTATTAAAAGGTATATTTCAATTATTATAGTAATCAAATAATGTTGGTTTTGGTATATTTTGATTACACAATATTTGGAGGATGAGATGAAGAGCAGTGGAGATGATTTTTCAAATTCATGAAAAGTGAGTTTGAAATGCCAATGATTGGTGAACTGAAATTTTTCTTTGGTTTACATGTAACATAAGGAAATAATGGCACATTGATTTCTAAATAAATATATTCCATGGAGTTTTTTAGAATATTTCGAATGGATAACTCCATGGACAAGATTAATCTGATGGATTCTTGGATGAAACTATAATATGATTATAAAGGTATGTGGTTAATGGAACTAAATATAGAAAGATCATTGGATACCTATTGTACTTTACAACCACATGACTGTATTTGTTTTTCCACATGTAATTTAGTGCAATATCAAATAAATCCCAAGGAAATACAAACATTTGTAAGAAAAGAATAATTTTGTATATCCAGGGAATGGTTGATTTTAGTTTTACGTACAATGAATAATTTCAATCGGATTTATTGGGATATAAAAATGTAGATTGGTTTAGTTGATCATATGATAGAAAATCAACAATAGGTGGTGCATTCTATGTTATTTTTTAATTCATTTCATGGATAATAAATAAAAAATATTTTATTTTTTTCACCATAAAAGCTAAATATATTGGTTCTACTCAAGAATTCATTACATTATTTTGGATACAACATCTTCTTAATGATATGTGACTAGATTTGAATTATGCTATTAGAATCCATTGTTATAATTCATGTGCTATAAATCATAAAAAAATCCAAAACTCCACTCATGGACAATGTTCATTGAAATCAAGAATAATTTTATAATTGATAAGGTGTAACTAGATATTTTAATGTTGAATTATGTTCTAAACGAATAATTTTTTGTAAACATTAAGTAAATGACCCATCTTAAAGAAGCATTTGAATGACCTAAAATGTATCTAGGAGTTCAATCAACTTCTTTTACATAATAATTTTAGGATGAGGTAAACCCTCTGAGTGAGGAATGGATTGTTTTTACATATTCTACTAATATACGTTCTTTACCATATTATAGATCACACTAAATTGGCCTTCGGGTTCATAGAAAATGGAGAGAAATTAAGAATGTCAAAATGGAGAAAATATATTAATCATGATAGGGGGAGAATATATTTTGTGGAGTAGTTATATAGGGAGAGTTAAAGCTATCAAATGGAGAAACAAGATAGTGGGAGTTTAGAATTTGAAAATTCCAAAAGTGATTAATTAAAAAATATATATCACAAAAGAGGGAGTTCATGATAAAATCATTTGGTTTGATTATAGAATGAAGTCATTCATTGATGAACATTTAATGATACTCTTTTTTCTCATATCAAAAATGGATCTTGGGGTCTTGGAAATTATAACGCCCTGACCCCATTTAGCTAGAGTCGGTGCATTATTGCGTAACATTGGCATGATCACAGAAGATCAAGTCTCGAATGACCGATTAGTTTAGTATCCTTGGAAACACTAGATACATTCATAAATGTTACATTACATCATAAAGTGAAAAATCACAATAAAACAGTCTCCATAGTCCACACTTATGTCCCCTTAAGACCATCCCTGTATGTGAGTCATAAAATATTTCTTCACATCCTGGGAAAAATAAAACATTGAAAGGGGTGAGATCAGATGCTCAGGAAGGATAACATTATAGAAAAAGCTTTCATAAATAAACATAAACATTTAAGTCTATGTATGACTATAAGAAAAGCCTTTGAAACTTGAACTTCAACAAAATATGGTAAAAGTAAAATGAGATAATGTCATTTACTTATTCACATGGATATTCTACTGGTCGAATAATCACATGCAATATCAATAACCATTTTCATAATGATGGAATTCAAAATGCAAGACTATCATAACCACGTAGCCATGGCCTCGTGCCAATTCCACAAATAAGATTTGGTCAAGGCCTTGTGCCAAGACACTAGTTTGTCTCATGAGACCAGTCGATGCATCGAGGAGCTTTAGTGGGCTCCACCTGTTACTTATTAAGTCCAATGCATTCCTCATATGAACAGGTTTAAACATATCATAAACCATAACATAATCATATCACATAAAACATTCACAAAGGAAACATAACATTCCCACATTTCAATCACAATTTATCAATACGACACATTGATATAATAAAAACATTATCAAAACCATTTTCAATACCAAAAGATTCCTTTTTAATAAACATCAAAGTCAAAGGGGTTTAAACACCGTATAAAAAAAATTGTGTATAAAAGAAAATATGCCTCAATGAATGGAGATTGAGAAGAAGACCCTTATAAAGATCATTTTTTAAATAAAATATATCTATTATGTGTATCCAATATAATTACACATAAATAAAGTACAAATACAAGATAGTACATAATAATATCATGACATTATTTGAAAGTAGGAGATTAACCCAAAGAACGAAAATTGGGTTAAGAAGTTCCCTTACCTTGTGTACATCTTGACTCGACCGTTCATTAACCTCCTGAATAATAAAATATTGTTAATTTATTATTTCTTAAGAAAATATTCAAGTTTATTATTCCTTTTATATCACTTATTACCATGTTATGAACATTATGTAATTATTTAAGTAAATAATAGTCATTTTGTCGATCTTTGGTACTTGAGTCAAAAATAAACTTATTATAATTACAAGTTGTTCATGTGGTGAAATATCCACTATATCCAGAATTATATTCATGACGTAGATATCATATATATCATATATATCCAGTTTATACATGAATTTATAATATTACATAACATTTAGAGGTAAGAAATGAAATGCACCGTTCCTCGAGATGGTAAGTCGTACGTACGCATGGACACTACTTTCAATTATAATTCATATTTAATGTAATAAAATTATAATTATATAATGGTATACTATAATTATAGTATAATATAATGTATAATAGCATTTACTACATCCCTTATACATCCCACATATGGCATTAACGATTCAAATCAATTTGAGGGGGCGATAGTCCACACTTCCTAAAATGAAATTATCGCGTTTACCCATAATGGATATCATAAACGTATTGAAAAAAATTAAAAATAAAGAAGTATAAGGAAAACATAAACATAATATATATCATATATAGAAATAGTGTCATCGTAATGGACACCATGAGAGGTGTTAAAAGAATATTGAACAACCATTGTTTCGTGAGGTAAAAATTCACCAACCACAGAAACAGTATGTTCTTTAACCATTAGACGAAGGTGTGTGTAAGTGTAGCTCTAATACTTATCATAATAATATCCTAGTATATTGGCGATACTGGTTCTGTTACAAAATAAAGTAATAAGAAGAGTTTAGGGGGTTGGAGAAGCAAAATAAAACAAAAGAACATAAAAGAAGACATTACCTTAAAATCGGGTAACTCTTTTTGATTTGAGCCAAAGGCATCCTTGGGAAGACTTCTGCCCAATGTGAGGCTTCTAGGAGTATGTTATGGATGTTTAGAGAGTATTGGGGCAGAATTAGGCTGATCCAAATGGCTTGGAAGGTGTGAATAGGGTGGTAGTGGTGGGGGCCTTTTATAAGAGGAGAGGAGGGGCACTCTTGGAATGTCATGAAATGTTACTTTATTATATAATGAGTTTCGGATTTTAAAGGTCCCAAACTTATATATTTCGAGGCTAAGGGGATAAGGGTTCCAAATATACCCATACAATAATTTTTTGACAGGTTTATGTCTTAGATTGTACATTATTAGTTCATTTTATTTAAATCGTTAATTAATGTGGTAATCGCTGCATCATCATGGTGTCATAAAAATTTTAATTTATTTAATGTCTAAAAATTATAAAAAAAATATCATGATCATGGAAATATTTTTCTATTTCCAATTAATATTTATAGTCAAAACATTAACTTATATAACCACATGTAATAATTGTTTTAGTAAAACAACACATGTTTGTGACAATTTTATTTTTAATTTAAATAAAAAAATTTTAACGTCATTTTCTTACCCAAGTGGCTGCATGGGGTCCCCAAGTTGACCCATGGATTGTATTGGTCGTCCATGACTCATATAATAAGTCTAGGACAAGTTTAAGGGTATTTTAAATTTTTTTTAATATCATTTTTACCTAAAATTTCACTAATTAACTTTAGTCGCGATTAATTAAACATAAAAGTTACTAATCACCAAAAAAATTAATCCAATTGAACCACATTTTACATCCTAATGAAAATCATGTATGTCAGATTTTTGAAAATCAAATCACAGAAGTGGTAATGTTTCATTTAAATAAAAAATCAGTTTTTTAACTACCACTTACTGGTTTCACTATTCATCATAAATTGAAGTTTTTCAAGACAATGCCAAAATTTTACCCCAAGCTATAATTGATATTCTGAATTCAAAAATGAAGTCGATTTTACAGAATTCCAAACATATAAGTTGAATTAATTAATTTTATAATTAATTCCCTCTATAACAACAAATAACGTGTTTTTAAGAAATAATATATATCAAAATATTGACAATTGTTTATGTCCAATTTCAAAGTGAAATTAATTTTAATGGCCACCATTGGATAAAATGGTAAAAATATATTATAATTATACTTTAAAACCACTTAATGGTATAATTTATCACTATATGTTATTTTGATTAAATTTTTTTTTTAACTATTTTACACAATTCATCAAAATTTAGAAGTTTTCAGAAACATAAAAAAATTAAACTTCGGATAATTTCGATATTCTGAATACAAAAATGATGTCCATTTTGAAATATAAAATTTCTATAATTAAAAAAAGTGGGTATTACTATTCATAATGGCTACTTTGATTATTCTCGGTGTGTTAGAACTCAAAGATGTGTACAATGAATGCTATTGTATTATTGAAGGAGAAGCGTGTCATGGAACCTTGGGGTGTTACATTCTCCCGTCCTTCAATAAATTGTGTCCTCCCAATTTGAAATTTTTCTTCAAAAATAATAGGTTTAAAGTATAAAATAACTTTGCGGAAAACCCACATCGGATATAGGGTTAATAAAAATATAACTTTAAAGGAAACAAAGAGAAGTACAAATGTCACCCGAGATAGCCAATACTAGGATCCAATGAAAACATAGATATGGAGGAAAAACAAACCATAAAGGTTTGATGGAGAGTTGTATAAAATAGGATTAGGAGAATGTTTAACTACAATAAAATCACAAACTTATGATTGGATAAAATATCATTGACTCCCCAGTAGGAAAAGTTAACCGACAATGTTTTTGTTTTATGTTACCTTTCATAAAGCTGAGGAATTTATTTAGGAGAATTACTAAGAATGTAAGGAAATATACATACTTGGCATGTAGACTTTCATTCTTTAATAAATTTTCACCAAAAACCCATCTTTCACGAAATAAGATAATAAAACTCAAAAATATTATATTTATCTTAATCTTATTTGGTTACAAATATTAACACATAACATTTAGATTAGGAAAAATATTTTCTAATAACCAGGGACTTCCTGTAGACTAGTGGTAGGTAAAAAAGGCCCGCCGTACTATGGTTGTGGGTTCGATTCCTACAGCTTTGTACTACGTGACGGGTTATCCCCTGACCTGCAGGTTGTCCTTTTCCTAAAACAATAGTATTATAATATTCCAAAAATAATCTTCATAAATGTTTTAAACTTATACAATACAACCAAAAGTTCAACTTAATCCATTCCAACCATTATAGTTATCCAAAAAACCTATGTCCAGACTTTTTCTAAAAGGTTTATAAATTCCAAAATCAATTGTATCATTAGATTCCTCAAACAAAGTAAAGTTTCACTTATTGTCACATACAAAAATATGATTACCTTCATCATATGAAAACCTCAATGAAAATAACAAGTAATACAACACAATCCTTGTATATATCACATTATTCTTCTAACCAGAATATAATCCTTGAGTACAAAATCACCAATACATTAATTATTCCACTTCAACTATAGTAACAATATAATATTTTCCTTAATCCCTTGGAATTTTTTAAGGTAAGTTTTCATGACGCTTAGGAATTTCATTTGCATAGTGCCCCATTTCCCTAAAATTGTAGCATTCAACATTGATAGCCACTTTCTTTCCCTTTCAATCACGAGCCTGGTGAACTTTTTCTCCACATTTATAACAAACTCCCATTCCTTTTAGGAAAGTACCTGGGTGATTCTTCCCACAATTATTACATAATGGAAAATCCTTCTTTCCATTTTTCGCTTTATCTGTCTCTTGTTCCATCGTTCTCTTCTTCTCTTTCTTTACTTTATTATCATAATATCTTTGTACGGCGAGAAAGAATGTGAGACTAAGGCTCGACAGATTTATGGTTTTAAACCATCAAAGAACGATCAAACTTACTTCTTGGGTTACGTATATAATCTGCTGCATTCCTTGCTAACCTTGTAAAGTTATCCTCATACTTTGCGACATTCTCATCCTCCTTTTTTCTCAGACTCAGAAATTTCCTATATATATCTGCTCGATGGTCATGAGGGAAGTATTTTTCTATGAAAAGCTCTTTGAACTCCATCCATTTCATATTTGATACTTCATCATATTCCATTGTGTTTTGAATTAGCTACCACCATTGATCGGTATCTCTAGTGAGGTGGTAAACTGCCATGATGACCTTCTCTCTTTAGTTACTCCCCAAGCCGTGGAATATTTTCTCTAAGGAGTTTATCCATTTCTCAGAAACTAATGGATTTGTACCCCCATTAAATGTTGGTGGTTCTTGCCTCATAAAGTGGTCTAACATTGATTCTCCACGTTGAGGATCGGGGTGCTTCATACTAGTAAGGTTGTTATTCATAACCAGGATGAGTTGTCCCAGTATGGTGATAAGATGATCAACACCAGTTGTATCACCAACTGCATTATGATTATCTTGAGGAGGAGCCCAATCCCTACATGGAGTGCGTGCATTGATACGGTTTCCATTCCTCCCACTAGGAACCATTTCTAAACAATGTCATATACTAGATCAGTTTATGAATCAAAATACATAATTCCATACTTGTAAAACACTTAACAGAAATTGAACTATTTATAGATGTAATCCATAATCATAAAAAAATTTCATTGAGGAAGTATATACTCATAAACCCTTTATAATTATTTGTAAAGAAAATGAGAATTATCCTAAAAACACTCCCCAGAAGTGTCGTAACCAAGAGTCCAGCAAGGCCCGTTGTCGTGCACCAGTTCCTGTTCGAGTCTAGATAAAAGCGGTGTTTTCAGGTTTTACCCCTAGGTACATATGTGCTAGAGCCCCCTCAACCTGCTCGTATCCAGACAGAGATGTATTTATCAGAAAACTCCCAAAATCTCTATAATACAAAAATTCTAGGAAGTTATTCTATAATAATCCTAAAATTCTATCTTAGGGTTATGTTCTCTAATAAGAGTTTATCTAAAAATATAGCTTCCAAGGTTAGTTATAAACTACCTCGGATACCCACTATAACGCCCTGACCGCAGTTAGCCCGAGTCGGTGAATTATTGCAGAACATTGGCATGATCACAAAAGATCAAGCCTCGAAAGACCGATTAGTTTAGTAGCCTTGGAAACACTAGATACATTCATAAATGTTACATTACATCATAAAGTGAAAAATCAAAATTATATATTCTCCATAGTCCACACTTCTATCCCCTTCAGACTATCCTTGTAGGCCAGTCATAAAATATTTCTTCACATCCTGGGAAAAATAAACCATTGAAAGGGGTGAGCTCAAATTATCAGTAAGGATAACAATATAGTGGATGCTTTCATAAATAAACATAATCATTTAAGGTAATGTATGACTAAAAAACAGCCTTTTAAACTTGAACTTCATCATAATATTTCAAAAATAAAATGAGATAATTCCATTTACTTATTCACATGGATATTCTACTGGTCGAATAATCACATGCAATATCAATAACCACTTTTATAATGATGGAATGCACAATTCCAGACTATCATAACCACGTAGCCAATGCCTCGTGCCAAGACCACAAATAAGATTTTGTCAAAGCCTCATACCAATAACCTAGTTTGTCTCATGAGACCTGCCGATGCATCGAGGAGCTATAGCGGGCTCCAGCCGTCACTTATTAAGTCCAATGCATTCCTCATATGAACAGGTTTAAACATATCATAAACCATAACATAATTATATCGCATAATACATGCATAAAGGAAACATAACATTCCCACATTTCAATCACAAGTTATCAATACAACAAATTTATATAATAAAAACATTATCAAAACCTTTTTCAATAGAAAAATAAAATAAAATTAAAACATGGTATTTATTTTTCATTAAAAAAAGTTATGGCTTGTAGAGGAAGCTAAAACTCAAATAATGGTCACGGTGGCAGAGAAGTCGTTGTCATCGCATACGTACGACAAGAAAAACATTCCTTTTTGTTGTTTAGTAAAACTATTTGTATAAAAATATTCCTTTTGAATAAAAATAAAAGTCAAAGGGGTTTATACACCGCATAAAAGAAATTTTTGTATAAAACAAAATATGACTCAATGAATAAGGATTGAGACGAAGTCCCTTAAAAAGACCATTTTGTTAAATAAAATAGATCTATTATGTGAATCCACTATAATTACACATATATAAAGTAAAAATACAAGACAGGACATAATAATATCATGTCATAATTTTAAATTAGGAGATTAATCCAAAGAACGGAAATTGGGTTAAGAAGTTCCCTTACCTTGTGTCCGTCTTGACTCGACCGTTCTTTAACCTCCTGAATAATAAACTAGAGTTAATTTGTAATGGATTAAGAACCTTTTTAAAATTTATTATTACTTTTATATCACTTATTGCCATTTTATGAACATTATGTAATTATTTAAGTTAATAATGGTCGTTTTGTCGATCATTGGTACTTGAGTCAAAAATAAACTTCCTATAATTACAAGTAGTTCATGTGGTGAAATATCCATTATATCGAGAATTATATTCATGATGTAGATATCATATATTTCATATATATCATGTTTATACATGCATTTATAATATTACATAAAATTTAGAGGTAAGAAATGAAATGCACCGTTCATGGAGACGGTAAGTCGTACGTACGCATGAACGCTACTTTCAAATCAATTTCGTATTTAATGGAATGAAATTATAATTATAAAAAGGTATAATATAATTCCAGTATAATATAATGTATAATACCATTTACTCCATCCTTTATACATCCCACATATGGCATTAACGATTCAAAACAGTTTGAGGGGGTGGTAGTCTACACTTCCTAAAATAAAATTATCGTGTTACCCATAATGGATATCATAAAGTTATTGCATAAATAAAAAATTCAGAATTATAAAGAAAACATAAACATAATATATATCATATATTTAAGTATTGTCATCATAATGTCCACCATGATAGGTGTTAAATGATGATTGAACAATCATTGTTTTGTGAGGGAGAAATTCGCCAACCACAGAAATAGTATGTTCATTAACCATTAGACAAAGGTGTGTGTAAGTGTAGCTATAATACTTATCATAACAAAGTCTTAGTATATTTGGGTTACTGGTTTCTTTATAAAATAAAGGAATAAAAATAGATTAGGGGGTTGGAGAAGCAAAATAAAACAAAATAACATAAAAGAAGACATTACCATAAAATCGGGTAACTCTTTTTGATTTGAGCCAAAGGATTCCTTGGGAAGACTTCTGCCCAATGTGAGGCTTCAAGGAGTAATAGAGGGATGTTTAGAGAGTATTTGGGTAGAGTTTGGCCGAGCCAAATGGATTTTAATGTGTGAATAAGGTGGTAATGGTGGGGGCCTTTTATAAGAGGATAGGAGGGGCACTCTTGGAAAGTCTTGAAATGTTACTTTATTATATAATTAGTTTCAGATTTCTAAAGGTCCCACACTTATATATTTCTAGGATAAGGTGATAAGGGTTTTAAATCTACCCATACAAGAGGTTTTTTAAAAGTTTATGTCTTAGATTTTACATTATCTTTTCATTTTATTTAAATCGTTAATTAATGAGGTAATCGATGTTTCATCGTGGTGTCATAAAATTTTTTATTTATATAATGTCTAAAAATTATAAAAAAACTACCATGATGTATGAAATAGTTTTATCTTTACAATTAATATTTATAGTCAAAAATTTAACTTATATAACCCCACTTAATAGTTTTTTTAGTAAAACAACACATGTTTGTGAAAATTTTATTTTTAATTTAAATAAAAAGTTATTAATGTCATTTTCTTACCCAAGTGGCTCCATGGGGTCCCAAAGATGACCCATGGATTGTCTTGGTAGGCCATGACTCATACAATAAGGGTAGGACATGTGTAAGTGTATTTTCATATTTTTATAATATCATTTTTACCTGAAATTTCACTAATTATCTTTAGTCGCGATTAATTAAACTTAAAAGTTACTATTCACCAAAAAAATAATTTTATTCCCATTGAACCACATTTTACTTCCTAATGGAAACCATTTATGTTAGATTTTTTAAAATCAAAACACATAAGTGTTAATGTTTCATTAAAATGAAAATTTAGTTTTTTAACTACCACTTAGTGCTTTCACTATTCATAAAAAATTGATGTTTTTCAGAACAATGCCGAAATTTCACCCTATGCTATAATTGATATTCTGAATTCAAATATGATATATATTTTAAAAAATTCAAAACATATAAGTTTCATCGATTAATTTTATAATTAATTCCCACTGTCACAACAAATAGCGTGTTTTTAAGAAACAATATATATCAAAAGATTGACAATTGTTTATGTCCAATTCCAAAGTGAAATTAATTCTAATGACAACCATTGTATAATATGGTAAAAATATATTCTAATTATAATTTAAAACCACTCAACATTATAATTTATCACTATAATTTATTTTTATTAAAAAAGTTGTTTTTAAGTAGTTTTCACTATTCATCAAAAATTGGAAGTTCTCAGAAAATTACAAAAAATTCAACTTAGGATAATATAGATATTCCGAATTCAAATATGAAGGCCATTTTGAAATATAAAATTTCTTTAATTTTAAAAAGTGGGTATTACTATTCATAATGTCTGCTTTGATTAGTCGCGGTATGTTAGAACTCGATGTTCCGTACAATGCAAGCTATTGTATTATTGAAGGAGAAGCGTGTCATGGAAGCTTGGGGTGTTACAGAGAATATGTCGAGTATATCATTGATCACTATCTTAATGAAAATATGTGAATGGATTTATTATAAGGAATAATCATTAATGATATATCAAAACATGAAGAGTTTTCAACAATCCCAATGGAGGATATTATTGTAAAAAACCCTTAATGTGACATTGAATCATTTTTTGGGTTGATGGTGATTGTTGTTCAGAAGGGTATAAAAGGTATGTTATGGATTCTAGAGAAAATGTTGACATATTATATTGAAAATGATACAAGAAAATGGAATGGATATCGTAGAAGTGTTATAGATAATTGTGTATCAGAGGTGATGATTTTTTCTAGTGTTCCCCATTTTTTGTGGTAAAAAATAAGAGTTTTTCGTGAATTGGAAAAACTATATATTCATGAATGATTTCTGAAAATATGGTGAAGGAATGAATTTTAGAAATAATGGTCTTCATGAATGGTGTTTCATGAAGGCGTGATGATTCTGACGGTGATCTAAGTTACAATGACATGCATCGTGAATGTTGAAGGCGTGGAGCCTCATGAGTGGTTGTTGACACTACTTGAGAATGTAACCCAAAGAACGTTTTGAAAATTACAATGGAAAATCCAAATTTCTCCTAAAGAGCTTCACGATGGACAAGCTTTATAGTCCTACGTAGTGGAGCTACATGACAGACCTACACAGTCGAGCTGTGTGACTGACCTCCGCGACGAAGCTCCATGCTAGAGGATGATTTATGCACCTACACAGAATACATGTGTGTAAAAGCTGAGTGAAATACCAGCACGAGAAACATATCTTTGACGAGGCCCATTCATGCCTATAAATAGAGCCCTTGGTCTCCCCATTTCAGGATTAAAAACAATTGAAAGACTCCCTAAAGCTCTCGTTGCGTTGCTCTTTCGCTAGATCACCCAAATTGCATCATGTAGCTCTCTAAACCATGGGAGATGAAAAAATTAAATGGGATAAGAATTTTTTGAATGTCTTCACAATTTTCAGTCATCATTTATACCTACACGGTATACCTACACGACTTACCTGTTCGCCATACCAGCATGATGTAGCTGCATTCCATACCAGCGCGGTATACCTGCACGAGGGACCTATGTTACGATCTCAAGTACCATATTTAAAATCCATTCATGGATGGGTATATCTTTCCATGGTTCAATTATCTAAAAGGGACTAAGTTGAAGCCTCCACAAAAACCTCTTAACTTATCAAACCACTGGGAACAGCTCATCAGCGTGTCTCCTTTTTGGGTTTGTATATACACAGTTAGAGGTTTCCCACATTTGTTTCACAATGAGGTTAGGATTAATGGGATGTTTCTATGTTTGATTATACGTGGGCACATGGTCCTTTCTCATAGAAACAATGTTATTATGTTCCCGTTTCATAGGATGGTTGGGTCATGGCCTCTCTTTTGTCAAAGAGGTAACCTTGAAACACAAATCTCTGTTAAGGAAGGTTCAGTTCACACATAATTTTCCGCAAAAGAAAAGTAGTAGTCTTCCATTCCAACAAGAAACATTTTCACAGTATCCATCCTGCTATAATCCCCTCACCACCATCCCTTCCTCCAAACACTAGACCATTTTAAAATCTGAATAGAATAGAGGGAAGGCTCGCCGCCTCTCCCTCTTCAACGATCGATGAACCTTCTTCCATTAGCAGAGGAAGAAATGTGTGAAGTGTAATTGTTGAATCTTTCACATCCACTTGTTTCTAACCCTGATCTTGAATCACATGGTCTTCGGGATATGTGATGGTAACAACATGTTCACAAACACTTAATGTAAGGAACTGCAAGAACACGGATTCCTGTTCAAACTAGGATATGTATGAAGCTCTATTAGGGCCCGAGCTCATTGGAAAACCTCCTCAGGAACCCAATCCAAATTCCCTTAATCAGGGCATCCTTTTTAGGAATATTACACAAATTAAGCACCCCACGTCATCAAGGAATCCTTTTATTGATGTAATCCCAATCTCATCTCACTCAAAAGACCATACTCTCCTATGAGACAAATCGAACTACGTGGGCTGTGATTCCCATGTATAAGGAATACTTAGGAAGTTTATCTAAGGTTAAAACAAAACTCATTAAATCCACCATGTTCTCCATTGTCCATATTCCAAATATTGTCTAATCCTACATGGAATCCATTATCCTTTCCAATGTTCCTCGGGCTGCTTCATCATAAGTCCGACACTATGTATTGACTAAGCACCTTTCTCTTAGATGTCCCTATCACATTACTATAAATGGTATGACGCATCTTATTAAGAGACACTGAACTACGACGGTTCTGATTACTTTGACAAGGATAGGTAGGTACCTAATTTTATGAGCATGATCCCAAGATCAAAACAATGCTTCATAACCTTGGATGACAATAAATTCCAGAGTGCCCCACTGAGTGGCTTAAAAACCAGTATCATCCCAACATTGATAAAATGTGGCTCTAATTGGTATATTAGAGGATACCATTGATGGAAAACCTCAAATACATATAGATATTTCCATTAATTATGAACCTTTAATGCATACTGATGATTCTAAATTTTACACATGTTAATAAGTGATTGTAAATTTTAAGGGATGCTTATGATATAAATGGCGAATTAATACAGATTAATGAAAATATCATAAATTTACAATGATAGTCCCGGAGTAGATAATAATTCCCCCCCAAAAGGTTGTGATGAGTCTGACCTCCCATCCACTCAACCAATTCACATTCTTAAGTATCATAAAATTCAAACATAATGGATGCCTAACTTCGGAAAGCATGTCCCCATTGGATAAAGAGCTTTTGGGAGTTTC
Organism: Viscum album; assembly: GCA_963277665.1. Lineage (NCBI taxonomy): Eukaryota > Viridiplantae > Streptophyta > Magnoliopsida > Santalales > Viscaceae > Viscum > Viscum album. The sequence goes on along the minus strand of OY728119.1, from coordinate 1,314,045,063 downwards.
CGGATCCACAAATAAATAAGATGGAAACCACTTGGAAATAGTGATTCTTAAAACTAGAATACATGTTTCAAGGAACTACGAAACAAAAATGGTGAACCTGACATGAATCCCTAACCATGTTAATAATGTTACCCAAATGTTAGGGCCCAATCAATTTATAATGGAAGTACAAAAAACGGAATTAGTCATGCATATATCCATCTAAAAAGATGTTGATTAAATATAGTTTTTTGGTCTCCGTTTTCCATAGAACTCCCTTCAAGGCAATGAATGGCTTTCTCCAAGAAAACATCTGTGAACTTACCGACCTCTGCTCAAGAAGGATCTTCATCCTCGGGAAGGATGTTACCACCATCCCAGTGTCATTAATGATTTTCCAATAATGTGTTGGTAAAGGAATATTACCTGAAAGGTACAATCTCTACTTTAGAGTCTACTCGACTGGCCTTCTAGGTCATCAATAATCATCGATCAACTGGACAATGACGACTAAGGATCAAGAAGCAATTGGTGAAAACCACCATCTCCAACTGTTTTGGGTCCTTATCCTGGTAACACAACATCCAGTACCTACCGTAATATAGGGAGGTGAATCGAGAGGTCTCTCAAGGCCTCAAGTGAAGAATTCATGATTCATTTTTGATGACTCCCATTAGCAATTAGCGCAATAATCACACGGTAGTGCACCTACAACATGATGGCAGTGTTGCCTCTAGACATTCAGCCCTTGTCTCTTTGACCTAGGCCCATAAGTGGAACCGCCAGTGAAAAAGACCAGTCAAAAGGGATCAGGTTCTCAGTTATGCCTCTTCCAGAGAAGTCCATCGACCAATCGTGATGGAAAACAATGAGTGGGGAAATACACCCATCCATCCTAATTTTGTTGCTAAAATGTATCATCTGACAGCAACCCACCAATCCAAATAGATAAACCTAGTAGATTACCATGAACATGAACATAAAACTACTCACAATGTATCATATAGTCCTCAGGCTCATCTGACTGTATTTGAAGAGGCCCACCAATATAATATGGTGGAAACTAGTAAACAGGAACATACACCTGTTTACAATCACCAATTTTGTCAGTAGTCCTGTCTTCTAGTATTGAATGATGTCTGTCAACCATACTTGATGGAAAACAGCTAGCAGGCACATACACATGCGAATGTTCATCAAGCATGCCAAAATCTCATTTTGTAGTACCTAGAGAAGCCAGTCAGAATGCTCTGAAAAAAAATTTGGGGCAGACCCAACTCTCTGCCCCCATGTGTGAGTACTGTCAAAATTCATTGATAGGAAATATAGGTTTGGACCAGGCACGTACATCTACTGTAGATACGGAATGGACGTATATTCCTGTTCCAGCCGATGAGGTCACCAAACATATCATATCAATGGGTAACAGGAAGATGAATATCCCTACCCATATTCTTGAAGCATGCCAGGATATTTTAACAACTTCGTCAACAGTATCAGGGGAACATACATATAATTTTTTCCACACACATGGGATGACACATTAGCTTGCCATCCCAGTGTAATACTGACCTCTATTATAGTCCAGGAGGGACATGGGGCATATTTCCCCATATAATACCGACAACAGGATCAGAAACATACAACATTTCCAATAATAGTAAATCAGCCCATTTCAGTAACTACACCAATGCAGGCACATACACCTAAATGTTATAACCACTTCTCCCAGCAGGTATCCCCAACTAAGTATAAGATAACATCCAAAATGAATTCTCTCCAAAAAATGTTATAAAATCAAGATTCATGTTGTGATTTAGCTCCTCTAAATTCTAGAGTTCCTAAATCCCTAAGAAATTTATTTGTTATAGCTCATGATTTTATCCTCTAATTACTAAATTTTGGGAGTGTTAGTTGTAATTATGAATTTCCTCATTGGAAAATTCATCATAAAGTCTTAATTCATGATAATTCTATTAATCCAAAGTGTCTATCTGCGAATGAGAGCCACACCAAACATCAGTGTGGCCAAAAGAACAAGGAGCAATAAGATTTATCACTTGTTGTAATCCACCATGGTGATCCTCCTCATGATGGAATTCGTGGAGAATGTCCTATTTGTAGTAGTATTTCTCGTTGTTAAAATGATTCCTTAGTTGACAATGTAGTGAGGAGAAATCCCTCCTATCTCGATTAATTTTCAAACAGAAATCCAGTCATGTCTGATGCCTTGTCATTGATGGGTTTAACACTTTCTCAACTAAAAGAAATATTTAGGGAATAGGCATTCTCTGAACCTCCTTTAGGTCATTTATCATCTAATACAGAGCAACAACTCTGGTTACATCAAGTGGGGAATCCACTTATGAAATATGATGAAAATGTGTTAAACATGTGGAAAAATTAGCTAAATGAGAAATCCCAGTCATGTTCTGGCCTTTAGAAAATTCTCAGTTTGATATTCCAGAATTGATGATAGAATATTGAATTCATGACATTCATCTCAACTTAAGGAAGAATCTTCATCATTTTAATAAAAAAGTCTTACCATATGATGAATATAAAAATCATGTAATAGAAATAGAATGGTCAAAACGCCTAATTTAGATGGCATATCTTTTAGTTTCCCATCATTCAAGGGTTGAAAAACAATTGAGAACCATTCCGCGCGCATGTCTCAATTCTCTAAAGAGGCTACGCCAATTACTTTCTGATTCACCATATAATGTTTGCATCAGATGATGGGGTGCATATGAAGCATTGCATTTCACTACACTCCAAAATTAGAAAAGTTCACCAAAAGAGGTCATGTGCAATTTATTGCCCATAGTCTGCCACAATCTATAGGTTTTTTTAATCAAATGTCATCTCAAGAAATTCCCTCAACCATTTTTCATCAGAATCATGACAAATGAATATATGTTGTTGAGATACATTTACATCTAGCCTATGAGAATCATGACCAGGAATCCCATTTAGAATATTTCATGTGTTATAGGATGACCAGAAATAACACAATTATCTTATAAAATAGATGATTTGAGTGATTATCGAATGATGCACCCAAGTAATGTCCAAATCCAAATCCGAAAAATCAGAAGAGCAGTTTCTCGAATTTCAGTTGTAGCAGTTCAAGAATCACCCAAGATCACCAGACATGGGGATCAATTAATTTAATATTAAAATTCATTAAACAGTGTTCAATTATTGGATGAGAAGGAAGAGGATCAACCCTAGCCTGCAAGGCTGGGGTATTTTTCACATCTATAATCCCCACCTCAATGGAAGTCAGTTCTCTCCCAATTCAGGAAGAATCCACAAGGAAAGTGTACAAATGAACTATCCAATGATTCTGTTCATATTACTGTCTTCCAAATATCTCCATGAAATTCTTCATATAAGAGAACAAAGTCTTCTGAAAGGAAAAAAGGGAGACGATCTAGCAGAAACGTTGACAGAATGCTACCAATGAATTATGCGTCATTGAATGTTATTAACACCATAGCAGAAGATCCTCTAATAAATAATTTCAGTTCAATGGTATCAGAAGATTATGTTATTGTCCATAATATGGTACTCATCGTGGAAAATGAAGAAGGTGTGGGTACTCAAAATCATAGGATTACCTAGAATTTAGGTACGCCTTTAAATTACCAACTCCCACTCTCCAAAAGGAATCTATCAAGGGGAGAGGAAAATGTAATATTGCATCTCACTATTCCACTAGAAAAGGTCAATATCTTTTTCTTGAATAGATATTTGAATAAAAATATGTGGAAATGAGGGAGTTGAAAAGACACAATACATAGTTACTTCTAAACAACGTTTCTGCTAGATGTACTTCCCTGGAAAGTCCTCAACATGGAAATCCTGTAGGAGCACCTGAGAAAAAAAGATTTGTAGAAACTACAGATGTAGATAATGAATTAACTCCATTGGGTAAACAATCAAGGGATGATTATATACATCTTGATAGACTTGTTCGATTGGGATATCCAATGTAGATATCAGCACCACCATCAGTGGTCTTACTGCTCATTACACCAGCTCAAAATGTATTTTCTATACCTGCACAGAATCCATCTCATATAATTATTCCCCAAGTGCTTAAGAACACAATTGGGGAATTAATAACTCTGCTGGAAGCAATAGAGGAACACCATACACCAAATAATCTTGAAATGAGAGCTTACCCTGAATGGGTGGATGCAATTCCTCCCTAACCAAATTTTGAGAATATGACATTCTCAATTTTTAATGGTTGGGGATATCTAGAACAACTATAAGAACATTTTTTTCTCGTTATAATACTATGATGGGAACATCTTAATAACAATATGTAGTTACTATTTGGTGTTTTTTGCAATCATTATAAAAACCATCTTTTGTTAAGTTTACAACTCTGCAATCTCGATCAATTACTGGGTGGGAATATCACCCTCAGAAATGCCTTCATCAATTTATCGTAACACTGCCACAGACAATTGTTTTTTATCATAACAATTTTAAACAAATGTATAATTAAAGAGTTTCATATTTCATTTCTCGATGACAGGGATTAACATATTCCTTATGTTTATCACTCCATAAAGATGAGTTGGTTCCAATCTGTGTGCAAAACCTGCGTGATCAATTACGCACACAAGTGATCCCTGTGAAATACACATGATGGTTTGAAGACCGTAATTCAATCACTCAGCAGGTAGAAGATTCTATAATAGAAACTGAGGCTAAAAATTGTGTAATTCCAATAGTTCCAGGTTGAAGAATAGGAAAGGTAGAAGCTGCTATAGTCACTCTCAAACAGGCACATGTATCGTTTTCTACTTCAATTCCTTAATCATACCGTAGGGATCTGCTTCCTGAGCATCAACAGCAATGACCACCTCATCAAGATGATCAAATAGATCAAAGGCTGAAACAATCTGAGGAATTAAATAATAAAGTTTATTCATTCTGGAATGAGCATGTTCTTGGAATCATCATCTCAGCCTTTGAAAAAAATTTGGTTCAGTTTCCAAGGTCAAAAAGGAAAATAAATATGCATATGAAGATCGCATGAATTATTTTCCCTTTCAAAAAATGTTGGGACATACCATTCAGTATTGCTTTATTCTCAAAGAACTTATTCAAAATATGGAAGACTCTAGACAAGTGAAATTAAAATTTTCATCAGCTCAAGTTGCATGTGTTACTACTACAAATCTAGAGCAAGAGGGAGAATGGAAAGAGTTTAAAAGTAAAAGTGTGAAAAAATATGATGATTGGATGACTAGGAAAATGATTAACTGGACTCATGATATTTTATGAACAAATTTGAAACAACCAATTGTTTCTTCTACCAATCCTGCCACAGAAAAACCATCTTCCTCATAGGCCATTCCATGAAGAATATAAGTGGTGACAAAGATAAAGAGTAGCTGGAAGAAGACAAGATTGTGTAAAGTCCAATGTTGTCCTTAACACTAGTAGATTTTATACCATTTGTTTCAAAATCTCAGGCACCACCCTACCAAACAGTACACCAAGATCTAACCATTTATGAAGAATCTTCATCAGATGAAGAATTAATCTTTAGTTCTGTTAATTTTATCCATTTAAAAGATCCTTATTCCAAAGGTTATTCTAATTGTAGTGAGCCATAATTCCTTGTGCCTAATTTGAGAACAAGAGTAAGGGGCCAAGGTTGAGGATATTGGGGAAGGTTTGGGAATTCCATAAATCACCATTTTAATTTTACACCTACTCAAACCATATATGTCACAGAAACTCGTGGAAGAGACTTTTTGTGGGATCAACAAGAACAAGGAGTTTCTTCCATACAAAACAAGTGTAGTTCTAGCACAATTATTTTAGAGGACTGATTAGAATTAATGTCATCTTCCTCTCCACATGTTAATAGACATATTCTGTCAAATCTTCCAAAGTCAGGAATATATCCCCCTTCGGCTTCAATGCAGATGATCACTACATCAGAAGTATGAGTTTACAAGGAACCTACAAAACCACATCTCCATGATGGGAAACACAGACCTTTGGACCAAAAGTATGATGTCTTGAAACAATTGTCCCTAGTACCGGCCTAGTTTTCAAATCTGGATCCGTTAAATATATTAAGAGATCATATAGAGGCACTCATTAACACATTATCAACTACTAAAGAGTTTGAAACTGATGTTTTTGCTGCTATGATTTAGCACATTGGGAATGATCATGCATAATGTCATGCAATAATATCTTTTACAGAAGAAGATGAAGAACATGTGGTCCATGGTCATATCAGACCTTTGTATTTGTCGAGATAGTTCAACAGCATAGATATCTAAAAATCCTTCATAGATAATGGCTCTAGGGTCATCGTCATTCATGTTCGTACAAATCGTTGATTGGGCCTGACAGAATCTAACTTATCTCCTTAGAAATTAAGGTTGCAAGAACATGACATGAATGAACATGAACCTCTGGGCAAAATTACACTCAGAACTCAGCTTGGATATCTTGTGTATAATTCATATTTCATGGTTGTTCATAAGGACACAACCATAAATATTTTTCTTGGATATCTATGGTTGCATCAACATGTATAAATACCTTCATCTTACCACCAATGTCTGAAATAAAATTTCAATGATCAAATCAGAACATTTTATGGTGACAAGGATTTATTCAGAACATGTGAATATCAATACATTAGGGTAGAGTTTTATCACACAAAAAGAATGAACCCCATGATGAAGGAAATGAACAGAGTTAATGCTCAAATTAAACTGGAAAAGATACTAGAAAATCCATTCAAGCATTTGAGTAGAGATAGTGTGATACCCTTAAATCAAATTGAAAGGTTAAATCCAAATCCAGGTACATATCCAAAAATTTCCATAATGTTAGATGTAGAAATTGATCCTGCCAACATGAGAGAAATTAGTGATACACCATGAAATGATGGAATCCTGAATCAAGATGTTTTAATTTCATCTGCTACACTACAACAAGACTCTACGTCATCAATCGTAGTTGAATAAATTGTATCAATGCTAGGATAAGACAAAGATGATGAGTTTCAAACCTTCAATCCCTGGTTATTACCACTGGAAGACACTTCGTCATTAGTATGGTCTGATATAGTGGCCACTTCTTCGAAATGTTCATATAATGACTCCTCCCATAACATTGGGAATTTTTCCATGTCATCTACCATGGTAATGGAATCAGAAGAGGTACCACATATTGAAGAAGAAGAGGAAGATCTCGAGGATGCTCCTTCATCATTTAAAGAAGTTGTCTCTACTACTATGGATAAACTCAATGAAATAAATCTGGGTACATAAGAAGATAAAAACCCCACTATAATTAGTGAAGACATGAAATCTGATGAACAAGAGGCCTATACATACTTTATAAATAAACATCATTAAATATTTTTTTGTAATTATATAAATATTCTAGGTCTTATTCCTGATGTACCCACCCCTCATTTTGGGTTTTCCAGAAGAAAATCGTGAATTTAAGAATGTAGAAACATGGACACACCCAACTCATGACTTTACAATTGAAGCTAAATTTGATAAGATTATAAAGGGTATATTCTTTAGGGATGTTTTGTATCCCAAATGGGTTCCAAAATTGTCCCAGTGAAAACGAATAATGGTAAAATTAGAGTCTACATTGATTTCAGTGATCTTAACAATCATGGACCTAAAGATGATTTCCCAGTCTCGATTACCGAACTTTAAATTGATTCAACTGCGGTCTATTAATCCCCTTCCTTCATGGATTGATATTCTGGGTATAATCAAATATTTATGGCCCCAGAGGATGAAAAATATACAACATTTAGTGCCCCTAAATATGTGTTTTTCTATCATGTAATGCCCTTTTTGTAACGCCCCGACCCCTGTTACCCAGAGTCAGTGCATTATTGTGTAACATTGGAATGATCACAAAAGATCAAGTCTCTAAAGAACGATTAGTTTAGTAGCCTTGGATACACTAGATACATTAATAAATGTTACATTACATCATAAAGTGAAAAAACTACAATAACATTGTCCTTATTTTCCACAATCATATATCTTTCAGACTATCCCTGCAGATCATTCCTAAAATACTTCTTCACATCTTGAAAAATTAAAACATTGAAAGGGGTGACCTCAGATAATTAGTAAGGATAACAATATAGTGGAAGCTTTCATAAATAAACATAAACATTTAAGAAAATGTATAACTAAAACAAAATCCTTTTAAACTTGAACTTCAACATAATATGGAAAAATTAAAATGAGATAATTCCATTTACTTCTTCACATGGATATTCTACTGGTCGAATAATCACATGCAATATCAATAACCACTTTCATAATGATGGAATGCATAATGCCAGACTATCAAAACCACATATCCAAGGCCTCATTCCAAGACTACAAATAAGATTTTGTCAAGGCCCCATGCCAAGACACTAGTTTGTCTCATGAGACCTTCCGATACATCGAGGATCTATAGCGGGCTCCACCCGTCACTTATTAAGTCCAATTCATTCCTCACATGAAAAGGTTTAAACATATCATAAACCATATCATAATTGTATCACATAAAACATGCATAAAGGGAACATAAGATTTCCAAACTTTAATCACAAGATATCAATACAAAAAATTGATATAATAAAAACTTTGTCAATACCATTTTCAATACCAAAATAAAGGTAAAATAAAACATGGTATTTATTTTTCTTTTTTTAAAAAAGTTATGGGTTATAGAGGAAGCCGAATCTCAAATAATAGTCATGGTGGTGGAGAAGTCGTTGTCACCACATACGTAAGAAAAAACAATCATTTTGTTGTTTATTAAAAAAACTTCCTATAAAAATATTCCTTTTGAATAAAAGTAAAAGTCAAAGGGGTTTATACACTGTATAAATGAATGTTGTGTATAAAACCAAATATACCTCAACGAAAGGAGATTGAGACGAAGTCCTTACAAAGATCATTTTTAAAATAAAAACAATATATTATGTGTATTTACTATAATTACTCATAAAGAAAGTACAAATACAATATAGGACATGATAATATCATGACATAACTTGAAAGTAGGAGATTAACCCAAAGAATGGAAATTGGGTTAAGAATTTCCCTTACCTCGTGTCCGACTTGACTCGACCGCTCTTTAACCTCATGAAAAATAAAATAGAGTTAATATCTACTTGCATAAGAACCTTTTTCAAGTTCATTGTCTCTTTTATATCACTTATTACAATGTTACGAAAATTATGTAGTCATTTATGTTAATAACGGTCGTTTTTTCGATCATTGGTACTTGAGTCAACAATTAACTTCTTATAATTACAAGTTGTTCATGTGGTAAAATATCCATTATATCCAGAATTATATTCATTATGTATATATCATATATATCATATATATCCAGTATATACATTCATTCATAATATTACATAACATTTAGAGCTAAGAAATAAAATGCACCGTTCATGGAGACGGTAAGCCGTACGTACGCATGAACGCTAATTTCATTTCTATTTCATATTTAATGGAATGAAATTATAATTATATAAAGGTATACTATAATTACAGTACAATATAATGTATAATTACATTTACTTCATCCTTTATACATCCAACATATGGCCTTAACGATTCAAATCACCTTGAGGGGGCGGTAGTCCGCACTTCCTAAAATGACACTATCGAGTTTACCCATAATGGGAATCATAAAGGTGTGCGATAAATAAAAAATACAGAAGAATAAGGAAACCATAATCATAATATATATCATTTATGAAAATAGTGTCCTCTTGATAGCCACTATTATAGGTGATAAAATAAGATTGAACAATCATCGTTCCGTGAGGCAGTAATTCACCACCCACAGAAACAATATGTTCTCTAACCATTTGGAAAAGGTGTGTGTAATTGTAAATAAAATCCTTCTTATAACAACATCCTAGTATATTTCTGATACTGTTGTTGTTACAAAATAAAAGAATAGAAAGAGTTTAAGGGGTTGGAGAATCAAAATAAAACAAAAAAAACATAAGAGACGACATTACCTTAAAATCGGGTAACTCTTTTTGATTTGAGCCAAAGGCTTCCTTGGGAAGACTTCTGCCAAATGTGAGGCTTCTAGGAGCAATATAAGGAAGTTGGGAGAGTATTTGGGCAGAGTTTTACTGAGCCAAATGGCTTTATGCTGTGAATAAGGTGGTAGAGGTGGGGGCCTTTTAAAAGAGGAGAGGAGCGGCACTCTTGGAAAGATTGAAATTTTACTTTATTATGATATACTTTTCGGATTCTAAAGGTCCAAAAATGATATATTTCAGGTATAAGGTGATAAGGGTTAGAAATATACTCATCCAATAGTCTTTGGACAAGTGTAATTCTTATATTTTACATTATCCTTTCATTTTGTTAAAATCGTTAATTAATGAGGTAATTGTTGCATCATCATGGTGTCATTAAAAATTTAATTTATATAATGTCTAAAAATTATAAAACAAATATCATGATGTAGTAAATCTTTTTATCATTCTAATTAATATTTATAGTAAAATATTTGACTTGTATAACCCTTTGTAAAAATTGTTTTAGTAAAACAACTCATGTTTTTGACATTTTTATTTTTACATTTAATAAAAAGTTATTTATGTCATTTTCCTACCAAAGTCACTCCATGGGGTCCCCAAGTTGACTCATGGATTTTCGTGGTCTTCCATGACACATACAATAGGGTTAGGACAAGTGTAAAGGTATTTTCATATTTTTATAATATTATTTTTACCTTAAATTTCAATAATTATCTTTAATCGCGATTAATTAAACTTAAAAGTTACTATTCACGAAAAAATTATTTTAATCCCATTGAACCACATTTTATATTATAATTACAACCATGTATGTCGGATTTTTGAAAATCAAATCACAGAAGTGGTCATGTTTAATTTAAACAAAAAATCAGTTTTTTAACTACCACTTAGTGGTTTCACTATTCATAAAAAATTGTTGTTTTTCAGAACAATGCCAAAATTTCACCCTAATATATAATTGATATTCTAAATTGAAAAATGATGTCTATTTTAATAAATTAAAAACATATAAGTTTCATTAATTAATTTTATAACTAATTCCCGTTGTCACAACAAATAGCATGTTTTTACGAAAAAATATATATCAAAAGATTGACAATTGTTTATGTCGAATTTCAAAATGAAATTAATTCTAATGAACACCATTGGATAAAATGGTAAAAATATATTATAATTATACTTTAAAACAACTCAATAGTATAATTTATCACTATAAATTATTTTGATTAAAAATGTTGTTTTTAAGTATTTATCACTATTCATAGAAAATTGGAACTTTTCAGAAAATTAAAAAAAATTCAACCTAGGATAATTTTGATATTCCAAATACAAAAATGAAGTCCATTTTGAAATATAAAATTTAAATAATTTCAAAAAGTGGGTATTACTATTCATAACTACTACTTTGATTGGTCGCGGTGTGTTAGAATCTCGAACTTGGGTACAATGCAAGCTATTGCATTATTGAAATAGAAGAGTATCTTGAAAGCTTGGGGTGTTACATTATCCCCTCCTTCAATAAATTGCGTACTCACAATTTGAAAATTTTCTTCAAAAATAAATGGTTGAAAATAGAAAATACCTTTTCGGAAAACCCACATCGGAAATAGGGTTAATAAGAATATAACATTAAAAGAAAGAAAGAGAAGTACAAAGGTCACCCGAGATATCCCATACTAGGCTTCTATGAAAATATGGATATGGAGGAGAAACAAACCTTCAAGGTCTGATGTAGAGTTGTAGAAAACAGAATTAGGAGAAAGTTAACCATAAGAAAATCACAAACTTGTGATTGGTTAAACGGTCATTGAATCTACAGTTACAAAAGTTAACCGAAAACATTTTTGTTTTATGTTGCCTTTTATAATGCTGAGGAATTTATTTAAGAGATTTTCAAAGAACGTAAGGAAATATACTTACTTGTCATGTAGGCTTTCATTCTTTAATAAATTTTTACCATGAACCCATATTTCAATCGAAATGGTAAAAGAACTCAAAAATATTATATTTGTCCTAATTATATATGGTTCCAAATATTACAACATACCATATAAGTTATGAAAACTATTTTTTAATAACCAGGGACTTCCTGTTGGCTAGTGGTAGGTAATAAAGGCCCGTCAGACTATGGTTGTGGGTTCGATTCCTGCAGCTTTGTCCGACGCGCCGGGTTATCCCCCAACCTGCCGGTTGTCCTTTTCCTAAAACTATAGTATTATAAAATTCCAAAAATAATCTTCAGAAATGTTTTAACCATACACAATACTATCCAGGTTAAACTTAATCCATTACAACCATTATAGTTATCCAAAATACTTCTGTCCAGACTTTCTCTAAAAGGTCTCTAAATTCCAAAATCAATTGTAACATCAGATTCCCCAAAAAAAGTAAAGTTTCTCTTTTTGTCACATACTAATAATATGATTACCTTCATCATATTATAACCTTAATGAAGAAAACAAGTACTGCAGCACAATCCTTATATATATAATATTATTATTATAACCAAAATATAATCCTTGAGTCCAAAAGCACCAACACATTAATTATTCCACTTCAACTGTAGTAACAACATAAGATTGTCCTTGATCCCTTGGCCTTTTCTGAGGTAGGTTTCCCTGACGCTTAGAAAATTAATTTGCATAATTCCCCATTTCCCTACAATTGTAGCATTCAATATTGATAGCCTCTTTCATTCCCTTTCAATCACGAGCCTGGTAACCTTTTTCTCCACATTTATAACAAACTCCCATTCCTTTTAGGCAACCACCGGGGTGATTCTTCCCACAATTATCACATAATGGAAAACCATTCCTTCTCTTTTTCCCTTTATCCGTCTCCTGTTCCACTGTTCTCTTCTTCTTTTTCATTACTTTGTTTTTATAAGACTTAGTGAATTCTATTTCTGTCTTGATAGCACACGTGACAATATCTTCATACGAGGAGAAGGATTTTGATACTAAATCTCGACGGAGAAATGGTTTTAACCCATCAATGAAATGATCAATCTTACTTCTTGGGTTATGTATATAATCTGCAGCATACCTCGCTAACCTTGTAATGTTTTCCTCATACTTTGCGACATTCTCATCCTACTTTTGTCTCAGACTCAGAAATTTCCTTTCCATATCTTCTCGATGGTCATGAGGAAATTATTTTTCGATGAAAAGATATTTGAACTCTCTCCATTCCATACTTGATACTTCTTCATCTTCCATTGTATTTTGAATCAATGACCACCATTTATCGGTATCTCCAGTGAGGCGGTAAAATTCCAGGATAACCTTATCCCTTTTGCTACTCCCCAAGGCGTGGAATATTTTCTCTAAATAATTTATCCATTGCTCAGCTACTAATGGATTTTCACCCCCATTAAATTTTGGTGTTTGTTTCCTCATGAAGCGGTATAACATTAAACCTCCACGTTATGGATTAGGGTGCTCCATATGAGTAAGGTTATTATTCATAGCCATAGTGAGTTTTCCCAGTATGGTAATAAGTTGATCAGCAGCTGTCGTATCTCTAGATCCCCAACAATTATCTTGAGCAGGAGGGCAATCCCTACACGGAGTGCGTGCATTGATACAGTTTCCATTCCTTCCACTAGGCTCCATTTCTAAATAATGGAATAAACTAGATTAGTTTATGAATCAAAATACATAATTCCATACTTGTAAAATACTTAACATAAATTGAACTATTTATGGATATACTCCATAATCATAAAAATGTTTTCTATGAGGAAGTATATACTCATAACCCTTCATAGTGGTTTGTAATGAAAATGAGAATTATCCTAAGCATATCCCCCGGGAGTGTCGTAACCAAGAGTGCAGCAAGACTCATTGTCATGCACCAGTTCCCGTTCGAGTCTAGATCAAAGCGGTGTTTTTGGGTTTGACCCCTAGGTACATCTGTGCCAGAGCTGCCTCTACCTGCTTGTATCCATATAGGGATATATTTCTCAGAAAACTCAGAAAATATCTACAACAACAATATTCTAGGAATTTCTTATATACTAATAATCAATGTATACCTTATGGCTATGTGCTCTAATCAGAGTTTATCTAAATCTAGGTTCCAAGGTTAGTACTAAACTGCCTCTGATACCAACTGTAACGCCCCGACCCCTGTTACCCAAAGTCGGTGCATTATTTCTTAACATTTTCATGATCACAAAAGATCATGTCTCGAAAGACCAATTAGTTTAGTATCCTTGGAAACACTAGATACATTCATAAATGTTACATTACATCATAAAGTGAAAAAAACTACAATAACATATGCTCTATTTTCCACACTCATATCCGTTTCAGACTATCCCTGCAGGTCATTCCTAAAATACTTCTACACATCCTAGAAAAATTAAAACATTGAAAGGGGTGAGCTCAGATGCTCAGTAAGCATAACAATATAGCGGAAGCTTTCATAAATAAACATAAACATTTAATGAAATGTATAACTAAAACAAAAGCCTTTTAAACTTGAACTTAAACATAATATGGCAAAAGAAAAATGAGATAATGCCATTTACTTCTTCACATGGATATTCTACTGGTCGAATAATCACATGAAATATCAATAACCACTTTCATAATGATGGAATTCATAATGCCAGACTATCATAAGCATGTAGCCAAGGCCTCATGCAAAGACTAAAAATATGATTTTGTCAAGGCCTCGTGCCAAGACACTAGTTTGTCTCAAGATTCCTGCCGATGCATTGAGGAGCTATAGCGGGCTCCACGCATCACTTATTAAGTCCAATGCATTTTTCATATGAACAGGTTTAAACATATCATAACGCATAACATAATTGTATCACATAAAACATGCATAAAGGAAACATAAGATTTCCACACATCAATCACAAGATATCAATACAACACATTGATATAATAAAAATTTTATCAAAACCATTTTCAATATCAAAATAAAAGAAAAATAAAACATGGTATTTATTTTACTATTTTTTAAAAAAGTTATGGCTTATAATGGAAGCCGAAACTCAAATATTAGTCACGGCGGCGGAGAAGTCATTGTCGCCGCATACATAAGAAAAACATTCCTTTTGTCTTTTAGTAAAAACACTTCGTATAAAAAGATATCTTTTGAATAAAAGTAAAAGTCAAAGGGGTTTATACACCGTATAAATGAAAGTTGTGTATAAAACCAAGTATACCTCAATGAAAAGAGATTGAGACGAGGTCTTTACAAAGATCATTTTTAAAATAAAATAGATCTATTATTTGTATTTACTATAAGTACACATAAAGAAAGTACAAATACAAGATAGGACATAATAATATCATGACATAATTTGAAAGTAGGAAATTAACCCAAAGAATGGAAATTGGGTTAAGAAATTCCTTTACCTCGTGTCCGACTTGACTCGATCGCTCTTTAAACTCCTGAATAATAAACTAGAGTGAATATATAAATTCTTAAGAACATTTTTCAAGTTCATTATCCCTTTATATCACTTATTACAATGTTACAAAAATTATGTAGTCATTTAAGTTAATAACGGTCGTTTTGTCGATCTTTGGTACTTGAGCCAACAATAAACTTCTTATAATTACAAGTTGTTAATGTGGTAAAATATCCATTATATCCAGAATTATATTCATGATGTATATATCATATATATCATATATATCCAGTATATACATTCATTCATAATATTATGTAACATTTAGAAGTAAGAAATGAAATGCACCGTTCATGGAGACGGTAAGCCATACGTACTCATGAATGCGACTTTCATTTCTATTTCATACTTAATGGATTGAAATTATAATTATATAAAATTATACTATAATTACAGTATAATATAATTTATAATACTATTTACTACATCCTTTATACATCCCACATATGGCATTTACGATTCAAATCACTTTGAGGGGGCGGTAGTCCGCACTCCCTAAAATTAAAATTATCACGTTTACCCACAATGGAAATCATAAAGGTGTGCCATAAATGAAAAATACAGAAGCATAAGGAAACAAATAAACATAATATATATCATGTATGAAAATAATGACATCATAATGGCCACCATTAGAGGTGTTAATAGAAAAATGAACAATCATCGTTTTGTGAGGCCGTTTTTCACCACCCAGAGAAACTGTATGTTCTTTAACCATTTGACGAAGGTGTGTGTAAGTTTAAATAAAATACTTCTTATAATAACATCCTAGTATATTAAAGATACTTGTTTTGTTACAAAATAAAACAATAATAATAGTTTATGGGATTGGAGAAGAAAAATAAAACAAAATAACATAAGAGAAGACATTACCTTAAAACAGGGCAACTCTTTTTGATTTGAGCCAAAGGCTTCCTTGGGAAGAATTATTCCCAAATTGAGGCTTCTAGGATTAATAGAGGAATGTTGGTAGAGTATTTTGGAAGAGGTTTTTTGAGCCGAATGGCTTGATGGTGTAAATAAGTTGGTTTAGGTGGGGGCCTTTTATAAGAGGAGAGAAGGGGCACTCTTTGAAAGATTCAAATTTTACTTTATTATGAAAAGATTATCGGATTCTAATAGTCCCAAAATGATATATTTAGAGTATAAGGTGATAAGAGTTCTAAATCTACTCATATAATATGCTTTGGAAACGTGTAATTCTTAGATTTTACATTATCCTTCCATTTTGTTAAAATCGTTAATTAATGAGGTAATTGCTGCATCATCATGGTGTCATTAAAAATTTATTTATTGAATGTCTAAAAATTATAATAAAAATATAATGATTTAGGAAATCTTTTTAGTTTTATAATTAATATTTATAGTAAAAAATATGACTTGTACAACCCCATTTAAAAATTGTTTTAGTAAAAGAACTCATGTTTGTGACATTTTTATTTTAACATTAAATAAAAAGTTATTTTTGTCATTTTCCTACCAAAGTGGCTTCATGGGGTACCCAAGTTGACCCATGGATTTTCTTGGTCGGCCATGACACATACAATAGATGTGGGACAAGTGTAAAGGTATTTTCATATTTTTATAATATCATTTTTATCTTAAATTTCACTAATTACCTTTAATCGCGATTAATTAAACTTAAAAGTTACTATTCACAAAAAAATTATTTTAATCCCATTGAACCAAATTTTACTTCCTAATGACATCCTTGTATGTCGGATTTTTTAATATAAAATCACATAAGTGGTAATGTTTCATTTAAACGAAAAATCATTTTTTTAACTACAACTTAGTGGTTTCACTATTTATCAAAAATTGAAGTTTTTTAGAACAATTCCAAAATTTCACCCTAAGATATAATTGATATTCTGAATTCAAAAATGATGTCTATTTTACAAAATTCCAAACATATAAGTTTCATTAATTAATTTTATAACTAATTCCCGCTGTCACAACAAATATCGCGTTTTTAAGAAACAATATATATCAAATGATTGACAATTGTTTATGTCCAAATTCAAAATGAAATTAATTCTAATAAACACCATTGGATAAAATGGATAAAATATATTCTAATTATACTTTAAAACCACTCAATAGTATAATTTATCACTATAAATTTATTTTATTAAAAAAGTTGTTTTTATTTATTTTTCACTATTCATAGAAAATTGGAAGTTCTCAGAAAATTACACAAAATTCAACTTAGGATAATTTCGATATTCTGAATAAAAAATGAAGATCATTTTGAAATATAAAATTTATATAATTTAAAAAAGTAGGTATTACTATTCATAACTACTACATAGATTGGTCGCGGTGTGTTAGAATCTCGAACTTGTGTGAAATGCAAGCTATTGCATTATTGAAAGAGAAGTGTATCATGAAAGCATGGGGTGTTACACTTTTGCTTAAAGAATTCAGGCACAACATACCAACATGTCGTGCACCATATCTTCAAACCCTTCTTAGAAATTTTTTTTGATTGTTATATTGATGATTTTGTCATCAAATCCAAAAAACATTCCAATCAGTTGGTGGATTTGGAAACCATATTCAATAAACATAGGCAATACAGTTTGAAGATGAATAACCTGAAATGTGCTTTAAGGGAAACGTCAATAAAATTACATGGCTTCGTAGTACGCCGTCTTGGTATCGAAGTTGATCCTGAGAAAAAATATCAATCCTTGGTATGTCACCTCCTTGAAATATAAAAGAATTAAAAGGACTCCAAGGACACATTGAATATATTCAGTGCTTTTTCACAAATTAGGTAGGAAAGTGTTTACCCTTCACTAGATTAATGAATATGGGACTCACTTACCAATGGAATGAAGATTTCCAAGAATAATTTAATACCCTCAAGAAATATCTCTTGAGTCCAACATTATTGAAGCCACTTGTTGAATGATAACCAATTATTTTCTATGTGAAATCGTTAGTGTGATCACTAGGTGCCTTCCTGACCCTAAATAATGTTTTTTAAGAATACAAACAACCTTTACTATCTCTGTTAAACTATTCTTGATGGGGAAACCTAATATTCAAGTATTGAGAAGTGCTGCCTGTAATTAATCATTTTTGTTCCAAAATTAAGGCAGTACCAACAACATCATGAGGCCAAATTGGTGTCTTGTAATAACCCGCTCAAATTTATCCTCAGTCATCCTATGCTTACACGGTGTCTGACATAGTGGGTGGTTATTTTGAAACAATTTGATATCCATTTTTTTCCTTAAAAGTCAATAAAAGGCCATGATCTGGCTAATTTCCTTGCAAAGCAACCACGTATGGAAGATACATCATTCAATACTGAACTTCTTGATGAATATGACATCTCTATTCAAGATAATTCATAATCATGGGAAATGTATTTTTATGGGGCTTCTAGAAGTCCAATAGAGAGTATATTGGAAAACCATAAACCAAACAAGGTTGGATTAAGAATTGTTCTTATTTCCCTGAAAAGTCAGTATTTCATTTATTTTTACTATTATCAGAAAGGTGCTAACAATAATTAAGAAGAATATCAAAATCTGATCGCAGGTATGGAATTGTAAATTCAATTTCAAATGAATCCTTTAAGGTAAAAGGTGATTTAGAATTGGTAATCAAATAAATCAATGGGGAATAAACTATCATAACAGTAGAGTTAATCCCTTTGTGTCAATACTTCATAGAGTTAATGGCTGAATTTCTATTAGAGATGACATTGTCTTATGTCCTGTGATCAATAAATGCCCATGCAGATGCCCTGGATAATGTAGTTACATACTTTACATATCCAAACCAGGATGAGAAATTTATCAGAATAACTCATCGCCGTGGGGTTTCACCATTTGTTCAAATTATAAGGGAGGAAAGTAATGAAATTAGCCTTATTTTTGAACCATATGGTCATACCACGAGATGGAGAACATCCATTATAGAATATCTTTAAAATAGGATACATCAACCAAATAGGGATAATAAAGAGATGATACGACGATGAGTGGACAATTTTACACATTATTATGGTCCAGACCATGAAAAGATTCTGTACAATAGAGGCTTTGATTGAATTATCTTGAGATGTATTAATGGATTAGAGACCATAGTTTTCAAGGGAGAATTATATTCAAGAGCATGTGGTGCCCAAAAATCTGGGCATAGACTCTCTAATTATATATAATGGCATGGATACTTTTGGCCTTCAAAGACACAGGGTTGTATATATTTCACATAAACATTTCGTCCCCATCAAGTGCATCCCACATTAATTTATCAAGCCCCAGAGTTTCTACATATAGCTACATACTCTTGGTAATTTTACACTAGGGGAGTGGATGTAGTAGCGCCCTATCCTCCAACCATGGCCAAGCAGTTCAAGTATATTCTCACTGTTATAGACATATTCTATAAATGGGATGATGAAATACCACTCAAGGAAGTTGGAAGGAAAATCATCGTTATTTTTTTCAATACTAATATAATCCCACGATTTGGTGTCCCTCATACTATTTTGACGGACAATGGAACCAATTTCTAATCTGCTGAGTTAAAAAAGTTATATCAGTAATATAATATCAAATCTAACCATTCATCTTGCTATCATGCGTCGACCATTGGAAAGATAGATTCCTTCCAGCAAACACTATCAAATATACTCCAGAAGATGGTGGAAAAAGATAAGAAATCATGTCCTGAAAAACTTTTGGATGCTTTCTAGGCTTCTTAGACAACTACCTGTATTGCTACCCCAAGATACTCTTTATTCCTTGGTATATGGAACTTAAGCAGTTTTCTAATTGAAATACAATTTCCTTCACTTATAGTTGCAAAATGTTATCAATTTTATACATATGAGAGGTCTCAAAAAAGTTTCAAAGAGTTGGAAATATTAGACGAGAAAATAATGCATACCTTTCATCATTTAGAAGTCTATCAAAACAAAATTACACAATCATTTAATAAGGAAGTTCACATTCGTTCATTCATTCAAGGGGAATTAGTATTGGACTTAAAGACTACAATGATACCCATAATGAAACCTCCAAATCATGAACCAAAAGGGAAGGAAATTATTCCTTACATAATGTATATTAAAATGGGACCCATGCTTTAATCTCAATGGATAGAGGGATCAGTAAAACTATAACCAATGAAAAATTATTGAACAAATACTTTGTGTAATTATACATCATTGTCCACACTGCAAGAATTTAAACTGCACAGTACAATGTCCTTTATACAGTCTTTAAACTACACAACCCCCATGTCCTAGTTGTAAGACATTAAACTACATCACAACCATAATAATTCATGATGCATGATGTTAAAGTTCATTTCATATTCGTCCATGCCGCCTGACATTAAACTACATGACACGATTGGTAAAACTATCATTTTCTCTATATGATGTTATAATTTTCCAAAATAAAACATAATTGACATCATCACTACACCTTAGTAGTACATGAGTCTCTACATTTCCTATGCTGGAGTCAGATCAACATTGAGGCCCTATTTCAAGAACTATGTAAGGTTTGATTATCATTTTCAATGAAAACATAGAGACACCTAAATATCCATTTTTTGGGCCCAATGAAAATCATAAAATATTCTTATTTTTTTCCTCATACGTATGAATCAGATCTGTATTGAGTGTCTCCTTAAGATATATGATTTGGTCCTTATACCATATTATTTCTTAATTATTTACAATTCTCTCAGAATGTGTTAAAATCCCCCATTATTCATGTCAAACATAGCATGGGGAATGAATGATTAATGAACTACATACTACTTGATTAACATTTATATTTTGAAAAACATAGAGATGGATAGATCTCTAATCTTAGGCCCAAATGCGATAAAAATCCCCTTATTTTATTTTATATGAATGAAATCAGAATATGAGATGTTTAATAATTATTTATGACTTGATCCTTTCCCCAACAAGAAATATAGTGACACTTGGGTGTTATCCCTTAACCTAGTTACAATATGTCTTTTCATTTCACATCGGTTCATCTTTGTCCTTACCAAATGATGTTAAACTGGATGGAAATCTAATAACGCTATTCTTCATTTGCATCACCATTGCATGATAAAAGAAACCCTTACTTATTCTTGTCTCTCACATCGAGCATAGATCATGTGAGCATAGGAATTGGGTAAATGTCTTATATAAGGTGTTTTAATTTCTTATGGGTTTAATAATTTCCTCACTACATGAATTAAAACGTCAAACTATAATTTCCACACTGCATGACATAAAAATACATAGTATAATGTCCTCAACGCATGACTTAAAACTGCATAGTATAATGTCCTCATTGCATGACGTAAAACTACATATTATAATGTCCTCATTTCATGACTTAAAACTGCACATCACCATATTCATTCATAGGAAACAAAGAAAGTCTTTGTTTTACATATGAGTCAGATCAATGTAAAGAACGTCAAACTCAGATTCAATATTAATTTATATATTTCTCAAAATCATTGAACATAAACCCTTGTCTATATTTCAAACTCTTAATCATGAATATTTCTAGATCCTCATAATCTTTCTTAAAATTTCTTATGAAATGATCTATAATACACGATAGCACTATTTCCTGACTATGCATCATGTTACCTTAGGTGGCCTTTCATAAGTTTCATACATAACCTGCCTATCTGCCAAAATATTCCCTTATTTGGATTTGCAGCATATTCCCCAGTTGGCCCAGTTTAATACAACCCCCATAACAAGTTTTTCAAGTAATATTATCTTCATTTTTAGTTATAGTATCTTTGTCCCCTTTAATATTTGATGAAAATATAAAAAAATATGTATTTTAAAATATTCATTAAAGTATATTCGTCCCATTATCTTTCTCACAATATGAAACACTTTAAGACCATGGTTTTCATATTTCCACACCATGTGTTCAATTCTCTAGGGAATATCATGGAAATAACTTGGACACATGTTATATATTGTTTCTATTTCTGGTCCTAGTTGTTTAACCTTAATCTTCATACATTATATCTCTTACATTATGGTCAGACCTTCATAAAATTAATATTCATGCAATTCTTTGGATATCTTGATTAGAAATACACTTTCTATATTCATGTACTTTTATCTATAAACCACACTCTATTCTTCAGAAAATCTGAATCTCCATAAACATTATTCAACTATTATCAATAAAACATCAAATTATGAGTGCTCTTTTTCCTATCAATGCAGCACGTGCCCTTTGGCAGACTTGTATAGGTTTCCTATATTACATGACTGTCATTCAAAAGATGCCAATATTTGGTGATGCATCATATTCCCTAGTTGGAATTGCATAATACCTCCCCATAACAGTTTTTTCTAGTAATGGTAACTTTGTTCTCAGAAAAGAATTCATCTAATTGTTGTATCCCATTTCCAATATCATTCCTCAGTTCTAGAAATTCCTAAATAACAGTTTACAGTTTTCCCTTCCATACCTGAATATGATTGTATGTATTCAAACAGATAATAATGAAATTGGTAGTGTTTTCATATACCATTGGTCATAGCTAAAGACCTAAAATTAAAGCCACACAATGTCTTCACAGCAGGACATAAAACTGCACAGTACCAATGTTCACACTATGTGACATAAAACTGCATAATACCAATTTAATTACTGCATGACTTAAAACTGCATAGTACAATATCACAAATCTGCACTTTTTCGATTATATTTCTCCATATCTAGCACACCAAATTTGTATAGAAATTGTTTTCCTATACATGATATATGTATTTATAAAATAGAACTTTTATTCTTAGAAATCATTTCCATGGGAAAACCACCCATTTTGGTCTTGGGACACGAAAATAATATTTTCCCCATTTATCAACATCGAAACCATAAATCCATAACGAACTCTATTAGTTGACTATGCAGCACATGCCCTTAGGCGGCCTTGCATAAGTTTCCTACATAATAGGCATGTCAGTCAAAAGATTCCACTATTTTTCTATGCATCATATGACCCAGTTGGCCCTGCATAAAACACCCCCATAATGGTTTTGAAAAATAATGGAAATTGTGTTCCTTGAAAAGACACCCATTATGTAGATATATGATTTAAATTTGGTTTCTATAAAAAATCATGGCGAAAGATTCCCCTTAGAAATGTTTAAAGAATATTAAATCAATTCATAACTATAGTGTTTTGTTTGGGATTTAATTCAAAGTTTATGATAAAATATCTTCGTCCCTAAATATTAGGCCTTTATAGGCAAACATTCATGACTCTAAACTTCCATACAACAAAAGTCTTGGTACTCATAAGATTGAGAAACTATGAAGGGATCTCTGATCATAAGTCAAGTACTAGCTCACTAAACATAATTTTATATGATTTAGGTAATATTGAGAAATAAAAAAGACGTCAAAAGACACAAAATTTGTG
Organism: Viscum album; assembly: GCA_963277665.1. NCBI lineage: Eukaryota > Viridiplantae > Streptophyta > Magnoliopsida > Santalales > Viscaceae > Viscum > Viscum album. Next base: position 1,314,021,118 of record OY728119.1, on the reverse strand, counting down.
TGGTTATCCATATAACCCAAGAAACAATCAAATTATGCTCGTTAGGTCCCTCGGAATAATAAATTTTTTTTGATAACTTCATTATTGTAATTATAATAATGATTATTTGACATAAATGAATCATTATCAACATTTACCTTTCGTTTTGTAATCATGAAATGTAGGAATGAAGATTTATATGATTGAAATCAAAATTGATCTCATTCATATAAAAATTAAGGGCCATCCACAAAATGGATCCTCTGTATCATGTTTTATAATAATCTTTCATCATGACTTCTCATTTGATGGAGTTCTTCATAAGCTCAATCAGCTGCCTATTGATGTTGAGATAGTTGAGAAACTCTAGTTTCCCCATACTTATGAAGTGCTTCCTTAGCAGTTCAAATGGATGTTATTCCCTCAAATTGATTTTCCCCCAATTCATGATTCAACGGATTAAATGTTTTTTGATTAAAATCCAATTATTGTTGAAGATATAAAAACTCCTTTGTAGTCTCTTTGATTTGTTGGTTAATTTCGAGTGATTTCATTTTATGATTTTTGTCACTGTCAACTACTGCAGTATGAAATCACACAGTATTAATGAGTTTTTTAGCCTCTTAAAAATCATTTCTAGAATTTTTCTCCTGCTCTTATTGAAAAATAATCCCTTTCATGGCATCATAGAATGGCCTATAATAAAATCCACCAAATCCCAATACACAAAATTAATCTGGGAGTTTTGAAAAATGGAACGACAATTCATCTAAAGGATTTTTGGCAATTACTCTCCAAAAATGCCACCATGTCTTCATAAGTGAAATGACATGAGAATATTGCATCTCTATGTATGAATCTTAATTTATACCATGAGGTAAAATGTACTCTATAAAGAGGTCTCTTAAAGAATTACCCTGTTTTACTTCTCTTAAGAAAATTTAATCTTCAACTTCTAATCTATGAACTGATAAACATAAATGATAAATCTATATTATTATTAGTTTAAAATGGAGGAAACAAATATGATTCAAATTGTTTATTAAATTTTACTAATAATAAGTCATCTACTTGATTGGAATCATTCCTCGTATTCTCAGCCTCAGTGTTTTGAGCATATGTTTCTTGAGAAGTGGCATTTCCATGAATTTCCTCATTTATGACATTTGAAGACTCTGAAACATCTCTTGATAATGGATCCTCTGAAGGTATTTCTCCAACCCCACTGAAGGGAAAATGTGGAACACCCTATTCATGATGAGTCTTTGCAAAATTTCTTGTAGATAATGTTACATAAGGTAATCATTGATATAAAGAATAAAGTTAAAGAAATAAATATGTGTCGAAAATGAAATAATAGGGACGTACACCCAAGAAATTTCAAATTAAAATCCCCAAACACCTTGATGGAACCTAGAATATAAATATTTGGATTAAGGGATTCAATCATTTCAGTGTATACGATCAAAAATGTTACATCATCCTCACCATTTAAGGTATCCAAAAAACGTTTGTTGATGCAAAAAATGGATCGCCTGACATTTTGTTCTATTGTCTCTTCAATTAGTATGGTAGAATCATGTCTTTAAATTTCGCGGTCAACATTAGTATTTGTCACAGATTTCCTTGGATCGTCATTCCTTTCCAATGATGTAATGGGAATATCAGTGTAGACTATTTCAGGATCCTTTGAACGGAGCAACTGAGGAATGTATTTAATGTTAACATGGATTTCCTATCTCTCAGTAGATCCAAGAGCAGGTAATGCTGAATCTTTTAATTATTTATCTACTAAAATTGTAGATTCATCAGCATGAACTTGGTTTTGGGTTTCCACAAGGGATTCTTTTTCTGGTCTTGATGAATCGGCTCGTAGTCCCTTAAGAGATGAGATAGAAATAAATCCTACAAGAGGATAACACGTGGTTACTATAATATATTAAGCATGTTTTATTCCCTAAAGATCGTATAAATACTCATTCCTTTGGTGAAAACTTCGAATCAATCTCATTGCTCTCTTGTGTTTTTTGTTCAAAAGCTTGTTGAGATATTGAATCACTCATCTTAGTAGTTGAAACTTGACGTAATGGTTGAGGATTATCTCTTGACATTACCCTAGTCATGATTCATGCCCTTATAGAATGTTTTGGCGACCTGGGAGGATCATTTTCTACGTCAATAGGAGAGCCTGCAGGACCATACAAAGATGATACAAGAATTGGTCCAGAGCATCCTTTTCTACATCCAAGCAGCACAAATACATTTTTCCTCATGATTAATGAAGATAAATGGTAATGATTAGTTGAGACAAATGAAAAAGGGAGATACATTCTTAGTATTAACATAAATATCCCAATCCACCTCAGAGTTGATAATTACCCCATCATAGACTCCTAAGTCCAGCATATGATATATTTGTTTAGAGGCTGGGATTTGTTCTTCAGTTGCATATATAAAAACATCCAGATCCACAATATACTTATGCATTTCATCAATGTTATTATCTGGATTTCAATTAGAATGTTGCTTGATTTCAGTAATATCTGGTATTTTAATTACACACTAGAAAATTTCACATTTGTCCATACGATCTCGGGTTACACTCTCCCAATGATGAATGGTTGAAGGTCACACATAATTCAATCTTGGTATGTCTGACTATGGAGGAGAATCAACACCTTCTTATTTGAGACATCTTCAGGTTTATTTTCCATTGAATGTTCAATAGATGGAATTGGAATCTCTATTTGATGGTGGTGACTGGATCACCTTGGTATTGGAGGATCTGCATCTTTATCCCTTCTCTTCCTGGTATACGTCCAACGAATACATTTTGAGGTCTCTAAAACAGTTGAAACTTCTGTATCATCTTTTTCCTTGGAATTCTTACCCTGATTTCCACATGCAATAGTCGTTATAGCCACCAAACGATATATTATTTTTGTAAAATACCCTTGAGGATATGAAGAATTTCATGTATGGGAATTCCCAGCATCCAGCCTATCGATGCATTTGATGAAGATAATGTAATCAACAATTTGGATACATATAAATCCATTAAAATCCGTACTTTTCGTGCTATCATTAGGTGTTTTTATGTCTGTCATTCATGCGTGGAGATGTATTTGATTGTTTAAGATCCCTGAACTGACAAAAAAATCAATAGGGGATGTGGGCCTCACAGATAATTTCACCATCAATCCTGGTTGATAATACATCGTCCCTAAATTCCATCAAATAAGATATCATCCCATAATTATTTCCATTACCATCGTTAATAAATGTTCCAACGAGTGGGTTGCCAAAAGGAAAGAAGTTTAATTCTCCTGACACATTCAATACCTTCAACACCTCGTCAGGTCTCATGTTCATAGGATTATTACTAGAATATTTCTGTAAAAATGGTGTGACTCGACCATTGGGAACTCTGACTGAATTCAACACTTAGTATGAAGAAAAATGTGCTACAATCCAACCCCACAACACTAGGAATGGCCCTGCAATCCTAAATAGATCCTTCCCATTGTATTAACACAATATGAGATGGTAAATTAATACTTATACAAGGGTTTCTAGCATAATATTCTTCCCATATACAAATTTTTCTATAATGATGAAAGTCACTGATCTAACCCCACCTCCAGATTCACGAACATGACACAAATAAATTCTTAGGCACATAGTAAGGATGTCGATTAAGTGTACATTTTCATATATATCAGGTTAGACTTTATAACCCTAGTGCTTATAATCGCCTCTTTCTATCATCGGCCAATATGTTCCTAAAATGCCTCTGTTATCTGTAGAAGGACAAATAGTAGGAAGTCCATAGGATGGACCTTCCTCTATTCTGGGTTCTAATAAGGCTTCCATCCACACTCTATCATTGATAGCATTATTTTACTTAGGTAAATTCATTTCTATCTTAAATAATTCATTAGCCAGCAGTGGTGTTCTAGGAACATAATACCATGTAGTAGTAGCCAGAATGAATTAATCATACATTTCCCCAAGAATGGGAATTCCTACAATTTGGTAAAAATTCGAGAGAATAAAACCAACTTCACAGTGCATAAAATGAAAAGAAGTCATTTGTAGATTCCATCGGCTCAGTAAATTAGGAATGAATTCTTTTTTATAAACATAAGTTTTCCCTATCAAGACAGCTTCACAGATATGAACGTTTGATAACTCTTTTCTGAATTATGCACAAGTCTAATGTACCCAGAATGCCCACATTCACATGGGTTTTACCCCCCCTCCAGAACGAAGGTCCCAATATCCTTTCCAACCATTAGATTGATCTATTTGAGATGAACAAATAGGGGAATCATAATAATGTTGTCATGGCTCTACAACATTATCCTTCATATCGGGTGTGCGACCACTGTGATGAAGAATGAAACTAATAGGGATTGTTCTTAGGAATTTTTTTTAATAGATGGAACATGGACATATTTCAAATGCACATGCCCGTAAATGGGTAAATAAGGACTTTGTGCATAGTCACGTTGGTATGGAATTAGACCCTTCCATAGTCCCGGAAGATTACTCTCAACAATATCATAATAGTCTGGTCCGACGATCATCATCATTTCATTTTGGTGAGACATATCTTTTTCAGTATGAGTCAACAAATGATTCGTTCTTTCCTGAAAAAAATTACCAAACTTCCTGGTCAGAATTTTAATGAGGAAATAAAAAAAATTGGCAAAGGTCACTGTTCGCGTAGGTCATTTGACGACGCCTGTCGAGTAGTTCGTTCGATGAGGTATGTCTCATAGTTCCCTCTCCAAGGATACATGTGAAACCCCATCAGTGATGTGCATTGGCATAGATCCATCACATAATACATTTTACCTTTAAGATGTTTCAATGAAATTACGTGAGAGCACAACACATTAAGAGTTGGGCGAACGAGATACGCAATAAATGCTACAAAATTCAGAATAAAACATAGATGAAGAAAATCATGAAAGGTGATACCTATTTATAGTCACCTGAATACCTAAAAATCAACACTACACGCAAGCTCTTCATGTCGTACCTCTGCGAAGCATATGCGTGGTAAACCAGCACAGTAAACCTTCGATGTATGGCAACTTTCACCATAGGACTCAACCCTCTTTGTACGTTTTGGATCCAATCCTGAGGGGGGTGGGGATTTTATTGACACTATTAAAGAAATTATCCAAATTCATGGTTCAATGAGTAGAATGTAATATCAAAATTTATCCTAAGTAGATTCGCGATGGGCGAGCTTTACATGCCTACGCGGCGGAGCTAGGCGACTGACATGCGCGACTAATCAACATGGATGAGCTGTGCAACTGACATTCATGGTAGATCTCCATGGCTAGGGATTATTTGTGAACCTACATGGAATAACTGTGTGGGAAGTCTATGCGAAAATACATGTGCGAGAAAGATCTCTTTGACCAGGACCATCCGTGCCTATAAATAGAGCCCTTGGGATCCCCATTTCTGGCCAAAAATAAATTGAATGAATCTTTAAAGATCCCATTGCGTAGATATTTCACCTTGATCCCTCAAATTTTCTCAGGTATCTCTATATACCACGAGAGATGATATAATTAAATCAAATAAGAATGTTTTGAATGTCTTCACACTCTTGATTCATCATTTATAACTACACAGTGTACCTGGGTGGCACACCTGCGTGCCATACCTCTGTGGTATACCTGCATGCCATACCTGCATAGTGTACCTGTGCAAGGGACCTACGTGACCAAATAAAGTACACTATTCAAAATCCATTCATGGTAGTGTATCTCCTTCCAATGTTCACATATTTTAAAGGGACTTAGTTGAAACCTCCACAAAAACCTCCTGACTTATCAAACCATTGGGAAAGGCATATTAGCGTGTCACCATTTCGTGTTTGTATATCCATTGTTAGAGGATTCCAAAATTCATTTCAGAATGAGGATAGGATTCATGGGATGTGTGTGGGTTTGTATATCTATAGTCACATGGATATTTATCCCAGAAACAGTGTTGGGAAGATGCTAGTTAGGAGGAGGGTTGGGTCCTTGCCTCTCCATTCACAAATGGGTGACCCGGAACCTCAGGTCTCTGGTTGGGAAGGTACAATTCACACATACATTTCAACATAAGAAATTTAGAAGTCTCCTTTTCCTACCAGAACCTATTTCAGGGCAGCCATCCTGGTATAATCTCCTCACCTTCATCCCTTCCTCATAACATTGGACCCTTGTCAAATGTGTACAGAATAGAGGGAAGGATCGTTGCCTCACCCTCTTCCATGATTGATGTTCCCTCTTCCATCAGTAGAGGTGGAAAATTTTGAAGTGTCATTGTTGAATCTTTCACATCCTCTTGTTTCTGACATTTAGTATGAATCACGTGGGCATAGAGATAAATGATGGTTACAACATGGGCAAGAACCCTGATTGTAAAGAACTATGAGAACTATGGTTCCTATTCAGACCGGGATATGTAGGATGCCCTTTAGGGCATGAGATCATTGACATCCTCCCTAGGAACTAAATCCAAATTCCCTTAACCTGGATATCCTCTTTCAGAAGAATCCCCAAATTGAACTCATCAAGTCATCAAGGTATCATTTTTAGAAAGTAAGCCCAAAATCATCTCACACAAAGGACCATACTCTCCTATGACACTTATCAAAATACGTTTTCTTTGATTCCCATTTATATGGGATACGTAGGAAGCCTCCCTGATGTTCAAACTATATACTTCAAATCAACCATGTTCTCCTAGGGCTATATTCCCAATAGGGTCTGATCCTACATGGAAACATATCCATTCCAATGTTCCTTAGGCTGCTTCAGCAGAAGTCCCACACTATGTTTTGACTAAGCACCTTTTTCTTAGAGGTTATTATCACATGTACTTAAAAGGTATGGTCTGTCCTATTAATCGGAACCGAACTATGAGGGTTATGATTCCTTTCGTGAGGATAATTAGGTAGCACATTCTATGAGCAAAATACCATGATCCAAACAATCCTTCATCTCCCTAGCTGAAAATAAATTCTAGAGTGCCCCACTGAGTGGTTTAAAAACCAGTATCAGCACAAATATGATTAAAATAATCGTTAATTAGTATATTGGAGGATACCATTGACGGAAAACCTCAAATAATTATGGATACATGCATTAAAAAAGAACCTTTAATGTGTGCTAATGATTATAAATTGAACACATGTTAATAAGTGATTGTGAATTCCAAGGGATACTTATGATATACTTGGTGAATTAATAATGATTTATGAAATTATATTATATTTACAAAGGGAGTCCTAGAGTAGTCAATAATTTCCCCCAAAATGTTGTGATGAGTTTGACCTCCCATATTCGAGACCAATGCACATTATTAAGTATCACAAAGTTCAAACATAATGAATACCTACCTTTATAAAGAAGGTCCCCTTTTGATAAAGATCTATTGGGAGTTTCCGATTCCATAAATAAATCCAAGCGAAGCTGCCTGGAAAATGAGATTCTTAAAACTAGAACACATGTTTCAAGGATCTACAAAACAGTGGTGTATCATGATGGCATAATGGTTTTGATAGAAGATCTGTTATTATGAAAATCATTGAGAATGAGAAATTTCAATGTAGCTTCATTAAAAAAGATCATTTTGGTTGAAATGTGTGACCATAACAAAATGTAAATAAAGTGGAAATAATTTTATGGAATCAATGGAAATTCCTATAAATAGGCTTGTACACCCTTCTGAAAAGTATTGAGAATTAATGTAAATGTTACATCTCTAGAGTCACAAAGGTGGTTCATGAATATTGGTTCCCAAAGGTGATATGAAAAGATGTTTTTGAAGGGTATAAAAGCCAAATAAAAGTAATAAGAACAAAAAATTAATGGAATTAGTGAAGGCTATGTAAGAATCACGAAAGAGAAGTCCTTCTTGAAGACTAGTTTAGATTTTTGAAAGAGGGGTTCATCGTGAGGGCTATGTGAGAATCATGAATTTTAGGAGACTCACAAAAGGATATTTGAGCGTTGTGAAAGAGGATATTTGTGAAGGAATTGAGAAACAAAAAATTTGTTCAGAATTCATTTCATTGTTAATCTTTTGTAAAGTGGAATTCATCTATAAGACTAAAGTATAACATCAAAACATAATCAATATAAAATTGAGGATGTATTCATTAAATATAATATTGGGACCAATAATTCAATACACAATGTTGGGTCTCATCCAATAGAGGAGATAAAATTAAGATGATGGCGGTGATACTTTCTACTAATAGTGTGATAGAGAAGGAGACATATGGAGGGACCATTGTGAATGTAGAGAGATAAACCTAGACCATGTAATGGTAGTGAAACAAGGTATATATGAGATATTGAGAAAAATACCATTCTTAGTAGTGAGGCATATTTGATTTGGTACAATTAGAAAATTTTAATTTTATGCTCCTTGGATGTAGCCCAGTGAGGGAGAACGAAGTAAAAATTGATGTCTCTAGTGAATGATTTAATTTCCACTCATTAATTACTATGGGAATGAGAGATAAGGGTGTTTTATTTAATTATGAAACCGGATATGAGGAGGAAGTGGTTTGAATCTGTCATACCGTGAGTCACTCCCCCCACCTCTCAGGGTAATTGACCTATTTAGGCTAATTGGTCTCGATATCCAAATAATCTTACTAAAGTAGCTAGGTTATGTTTTGGATCATTTAATTAGGATGAACTTATATATATATTGTGTAATTTGGATTATACTTTCTTTTTATAAGGCATGTTATTGATTAGTTTCATTCTAGATTCACATTTGTTCATCAGTTTTGTATGTTGGGTGTGCCTTTGGATTATGCAGTGGAATTTGGACTTTTGGGACTAATAGAGGAAATAATTTTAATTTTTTATTAAAATATAATAGGTGTTGTAGTTAGTTAATTATTTTTGTTGACAATTCACCCAAAATGTGTCTACCAATTTATATATGAAACTTTTTTTCTAATAAATTTGAAGGGTAACATGAAACTATAGAACCACATACATTTTGTAAAAATATAATATATATTTATATTTTAATATTCAACACATAAAATTTTGATCCATTATAGAATCATATAGGTCTATTGTCTTTCGAAACATCGATAAAAACAACATGATCATTTGAGATATACATTTTTTCTCTCCACATAGGTATTCAAAACTATCAATATTATCAAAAATATAATGTTTAAAATATTTATTCATATCATGGGAATGGAAACATAATAAAATAGATAGATCATATTATTAGTAAGGTTAACCGTGGGAGATATAAATTATCACCTAAAAATAACATGAGAATAAGTGAACGAGATTGTGAGATTAAAACTTGAAAACCATACCCAATAAATCACATATTATAATCACTAATGATGGAGTAAATCATTATAGTTCGTAATATTTTTTAATCATATAATATTGTGGAATACAAATTATCAAGAAAATAATTTCCATATCCAATGATCACATCCAAGTAAATTAAATTGGATAGGTTTTACCCAAAATCCCTTTATATATATAGTTTATTTTCATTCCAAAGACTATTACTAAGGGAAAATACCGATGATAAACAGGGTTCACTACCCATTACATTCTTTATTATCTCATGATATATCCATGTTTACCCAAATAATAATATGGATATAGAGTTATGGAACATATATAACATATTGCAAAAAATAATTATGTGTTCAACAAGATCATAAAATAGTAACCACGTCATAACATATGGAAAAGAAATAGGATTCATAAACATTTCAATATCTCATCATTGCATAACTCATGAAAAAAAATTAGGTTTCATAAATATTTTTTCATCATCCTCATAAAAATTACAGAAAATTATAAGGATGATATCATTTGATCTTATCCCTATAAATTCTTTTGAAACATCAAAATATATCATCACAGATAGAAAATGCCTTTAAAATTTCAGTTGTAATGTTTTTGGAGGAAAAAAGCATTTTCACATTTAAAACAACTATTTAAATAATAAAAATTTCCTATATATTAAAAAAATTAATTTAAAAATAAACATTAAATCTTATAAAATAAAAATCAAATCATTAATCAATCATGGTGGAAGGATATTATATTCATATTGTTTCTGTTGAATTAAAAATTGCATTCATATTTATAGTAAAAATTTAAAAGTTCCTCATTTGGTAATAGATAAAAATAATTTTTTTCTTTTTTTTAAAGATAAAAAATGATGAAAATATATTTTAATAATTATAATATTCCAAAACAAATAAAGCTTGAAAATATGTTTAGAAAATGATTATATGGAACATAAACATAATTTGATTGAAATGATAAATATATTGGACTTTTCCATAAAATAATTCATTCTGTATCGTGAGTTATGAAAGGGTTGATTATTAAAAGATAAAACTTATTAATAAATAACTATGTAAAAAGAAACATTACGTGGTTGTTAAGTGTTATATTGGGAATCTCTATCATCATAAATGAAATTTAAAATAATCCTTATAAATAATGAATGTGAGGAGCATTCCTACACTCTTCCTTATGAGGTAAAAGGTTCAATTTTTGGGATCCCACTATTGGGATAATTTCATCATCCCCCAGATAGGTGGGTGAAATGATTGGTAACTCACATGGGATGATGGATTATTGTGTCCAATCATCACAAATTAGGTTTTCTCCCTCTATGATGCTCTTCCAGCTTGTCTTAAAATATATCTTTCTATACTAGGGATCTTTCTATTCTTATTTCTTCATAGAGAGCTAGGTTCCCCATTAAGGGGGGTTTGAAAAATCCACACCAATTTATTCCCCTTTTTGAATGAGTAATATTATAATATAAAACCCTTACATCAAGCTAAACATGTTTCAAGAGAACTCTAAACTTCCTTATGATATAAATAATTCATGAAACATAATTATTCGATGATATATTATTAAATTTAATATCTTATTAATCATTTATTTTAATTTCCTATTATGTGAATAAATATAGTGTCTACATTGTATACGAATTTATAGTAAATATTCATTTACTTAAAATTAAAAATAAACTATTAAAATACATAATAATTCATATTTATCTTAAAAATTATGAAATTAATTTATCATATATTTATCCTTATGTAAAACATTTAGTGATATAATATTTAAGAGAGATACATTTTAGGGTATTAATTACATATATTTTTATAAATTTAATAATCAAGGGACATGTCACCAAAACACAATATAATCCAAATTCGGATGTATATGGTATAATTTATCACAACTATTGAAGTTAAGGTAAACTTTTTCATGATTTTGAGGCTTTATTCCACAATTCAAAGATATTTTACACCTTTCAACCTTACCGATGTGAAAAATATTTAACATAATTACCATGCATAACGACAAAAAATAAAATGATATATATACCAAATTTGAACATATTAATTATAAATATATACTGCATTATATAAAATTCAATTTATATACATGTCATAATTTTAATTGAAATTAATTATGAAAAACATGTTGAAAAGTAATTTTGCTAAAATAATTTTCTACAAAGTATAAAAATATAGCCCAAAATAAAATATAAGATAAATTATAATGAATATTTTAGGTTTTTCAGAATGGAAATGAAATAATGGATCTTTTGAAACCATCTTTAAAAAAGTAATAGTTTAAAATCCATTTAATTTAATGTATGTTTTAAATAAAAATTTGAATTTATGGGTTTTTATCAAAAAATCAAATTTTTTAATTACTTATCAGAAACTCAGTATGTTATAAATATGAAAAAAATTCAGAAAATAAGTTCATTTTAAAACATTTGACTTCTATGAAATCAAAAAATCAATTATATTTTTTAATAAAAATGTATGAAATTAAATTTTAAGGGAAATTATATTTTTTAAAGTAACAACAACTTTACTAAAAATGTGTTCTTTTATATAAATACAATTAATATATCTTAATAATTTATAGATCATTTAATTTTTTTTATTCTCTCTTCTAATTTTACAGATAGCTGATATTAGTATACAATATTGTGTTTCATTTAGACATTAGGTTGTGTGTATTGCATTCAATCAATGAAATTATCATTATTTGTAATGAAAAATATCTTGAATTGTTGAGGTGTAATCTAAACTATAAAAATTACTATAGAAAATTTATGAGGAATTTCATATAGATGGACCACTATTATTTAAACCATTCACCATGACAATCTAAAACATCATGTCTCATACATTGAGTAAATCATGGTTTGTGGATGGTTTTTTTAAATAGTGAAACCAACAATCTACACTATTAAGATGTGAGAAAATGATTTTTTTTCCTTATGAACCTAATTCTTTTCTACCAATATTATTTTAACATTGGGATAAAATCATTTTTATTGTTTCCACATTTCTCATTACATTATTATTCATGAATCTCCCAGGAAATACAGATACATGCATTCCATTTTGAAGCAATCGACACTTTATGGCATGTCTATCAATCTACTCTTTTCAGTTTTCAATCATTATTTTCTCTATTAGGTTTTTTTAATTTTATTACTATTTTTATGATATTTATATACATTATTGGTATAATTCATTATATGTAAAATTTAATTTCAATAGTGGACATGTGACTCTATGTAGACTAAAGGTATGCGGTTCCCAATTATCATCCCATATTCAAATTATATGTTCATATATTTCATATGTTGTGGATTTAGTATCTTTATAAAAGAGACTTTACTTTTTTTATTATACGCATTAAAATGTGACTATGGAATAAAATATGACAATTTAGTGATTCATTTTGGTAATTCAATGAGGGTGGGAACGTTAGATCTCTTAGTGGAATTATTATTGTATGCTTTCACACTTTAAAACATGAAATTTTAATGGGCTGGTGATTTTATATACAAATTAAATAATGTAATTTAAAACAGAAGTTTGATATACTTTTTCAATTTTATTTGGTATAGGTTTTGGTGTCAAAATTACTAATATGGTTTGGACATGAAAATGGAAAATGTAATTTATTCCACATTAGTTTTATTTAAGAATAAGAATGTGTTTTTCATGAATGATTCTTGAAAACAAATTTATTATCTAATTTCAGAATGTAAATGTAAATTTAAATAGTATATTTTTCATTGTTAAATTATATTGTTGATGTTATTTAATATATAGTCAATGACTGGGTGAAAGTGATTGCAGTGTGGGTATCCATATTTTTTCTTAAACCTATAGTGAACATGACATGTTGGAGTATCTGTGAAATTATGGTAAAAACTATAGTAAACAAATACCTAGGGTGATGTCATGGCACTAAGGATGGGTATATTACGATTGTGTGGTGATTTATATGGGGTACTGGTATATTGACTACTTTTGGGATTTATTAGGTTTTGATAGTGTCTGTAATGCACTTTGTAACATCTAGCCCCATAAAAAGTAGGCCGGTTTGGCCATGTGTGTCACCACAGAGTCTGGGTTAAGATTTTTTTTAATTTCTTAAGTTATTTAAATTATTCATATAAATTGGACAATCACCTGAAATTATTTTTTCAAACTTGAGTATTTTGATATGCTATTGGTGGTGTCCAACTAGGTCATATTAACACCCTTCATGGGATACTATTTTTTACTTGAGAAAACATCATGGATTCAGTTGTAGATATGGAAATGTTCCCAATGATCATTGTGTGACTACTATCTAGGAAAAAGAAATGTGATTAATGTTAGAAAATATATCAGAAAAATTTTGATTCTTGTATTTTTTTCTCTATTTTTATACGTTATATATGAGGTCGATGACTTGTATGAACCATCTTATCAAATGGAATAATTTTGGATATTAGAAGGGTTATGTATATTGTAGATATATTTTTGAGGATGACTTATGATATTATGTGTTTTATATTTTTTACCCAAATTAGTATTTTCTTTCTCTCTATCCATGAGGGGTTATCATTTATATGGAATCGTATTTGACAGTCAACCATACTATATATCCTTTGGAATTTGGGGAGGTGATCTTAAATTCATGTGGTGATATAGGTCTAGTTACTATTCAAGGTGTATACGGTTTAAGAAGATGCATTCTACAACTTTTATACAATAGAATTTTTTTCCATAAATTCTTTTCTGAGTGTTCAAACCTCGAACAACTACATCATTTCCTGACTAGTCTATTTCTTTTCACATTAGGTGTAATTTTTGGAAATTTTAAAAACCACAGAACATTCTATTTTGGGACTAGTATAAAACTATTTTGGAATTTTTTAATAGAGAATATATTCGTTGAAATTTTAAATTATACTCATGTAGATATAGTGTTTTTTTGGAACATTAACCTTCTAAATATTTAAAAAATTATTATTTTTCCTTCATATTTCATGCACACTGATTCAATGAAAATAGTTATATCGGGATATTGGGTTTTATTTTTAAATGAGATAGAGGTGGGGGATTTCTATGATATATAAAACTACATCTTCGACCAGAATGGGCTCCTTTAAAGGATAAACAAATTTAAAATAATATATTAGGAGAAAATTATATCAAAATACAATTGGAAGAGCCATATTGTGTAGTTTCTAGATTGATAAATTTAAATTCAAACATTATGGACTTCTTTTTCAGTGTATACTTTTTAGCGTAAAATGATGTTTATATTTCTTTCCATTTCATTTTATTATTAAAATGAAATCCTCTTGTATCTTACTAATTTTTATTATTTAATTTTCATGGTACATTATTTTTTTAGATTTAACATCTGTATGTAGATATTTAAAATACATAAAATATTTTATATCATTTACAAGAAAGGAATCAATTCAATAAAACCATTCTCGAATATTTATTTATATTATAAATATGATTTAAATTTTTAATCATTCACTAAAATTGTTAAATTTTAGAATTATTAAATTTATTCATTTATATTAAGAAAAAGTATGAGATTTTTGTAACTGATTGAGTTCATTTCCTATAAACTTCCAAGAAATTAGATTCTTCATGGAGTATTGAATTTTCATCTTGTATTACCTTGATTAATAATAATATTTAATTCTATCATTAAAATGATTATTATTAAAAAATGTCCAAATATTAATGTAGATGTCTATATATGATTCAATACAAACGTTCTCACCGACTAAAAATCAATCTATATTGTTTTCATGAACAATATATAGAGTAAGGTAAACACTAATCTAAACACTTTCATTTATTGGTTGACACCCTTCTTTCATTTTATTTTTTATTAGCTTATTTTACTCAATATTATTATAAGTTAGTATGGACTAGATGAAACATCCATATATTTTCTAGTTGGGAGAGAAGTATATTAGTCCATTTCTGGAACATCTTAATTCACATCATAACTATCTTTAAATATACGCATTATATGTACTCATATAATTTTTTTAAATAGATATCTTTTAAACCATTATGATATTATTGCTTTTTTCATTATTGTTACACCATAATATTTGGTTATATATTTATTTTTAAATAAAAATTTTATTATCATACTGCTTCATGTGGAATAGAGAACCAAATGAACAATAAAATACTTTATTAATATAATAAAACTATTTTAATGAATCCATTATGTCGGTATGTATAAATAGATGTAATATATATATATATATATATATATATATATAATTGTTAATACTAATACAATGAAAAAACATAAATTAATCAAACTAAATGAATATTGAGATCATGTAACGCTAAAAAATATTTTAATAATTCATTTCACTATGATTTTTCATATTATGAAACTAAATATGGTCAAATAAAAAAATATTTTCAATAGGAATAATCATTTATCAAATATTTTCATTAGGAGAAAAGAATATATGCAGTTAATATTTGAAAATTTATTTTTCCTATAAATACTTAATTATACATTATATTTTATATTTGCATTAAAAATAACAATTCAATGATTATAGAATATTAATATAACAAAACTCATTGATTTTTTTATTACACATACTGATATAATCTTAAAATGGATTCATGATATTCATCTATAAAGATTAATTGTTATTTGAATAGTTACTCATATAATTTTTATAAACACAATGATAGTTAGAACATTAATCAAATATAAAGCTTAATTAAAAACCTATGAGGCCACTTTCCTAATCAAATATGAATTTAATAACAAAAAATTTTCAATTAAATTTTTATATTAAATTTATAATCCATTGATTATAATTTTATAATATAAGTATAATTTATAAGAAAAATATATCCATTATACACTTATTATTTTATTACTCATTATTAGAATATTTAAAATTTTAATAATATAAAATGCAGATTGGGTGGTACCTGAGTTGTAAACAATATAATCTCATATCCAAAAGACCGAGGTTCAAATTCTATAAATCCCCCTAGTTGTTTTATGATGTTGGAGGTGATGTATATAGTGACCTAGATAGTGACACAAGCATGATTCATACCTAGTGAAGGTGGAAAAATGATGTCGGCATGATGCTACACATTGCCTTCAGGCCATGATCAGGGGACACTTGCCCATGGGCCAACGAGACTATGTGACGGGTATCCCTCTACATAGATAGAAAGAGTTGATTGATTTCACAACAAAAAGTGGCTTTATCCCCCTCCATTTTTTAAATATTTTATAATGAATAAATTTTTTGAATATTAATATTAAACATATATCAAAAGTGTAATTTGTATAATTTTATTTATAATAATAAGTTGTCAAGCTTATAAATGAGTTAGAATTGTAAATTCCATTTTTTGTATATTTAAAACGATGGATAAAACATTAATATATCTCAAACCATATATAAAAATGAGTGGTTGAGATGGTTGATAAGCCATACTCATCCCCTATCCACTATTTTCCACTATTGGATAAACATCCCAGGAATAGAAACTTGAAATTTTTGATTATTAAAAAAATTCCAATCACCTCAATTATTAGAAGAGATGTCCATCTCCCTTCTATAAACACTCTAAAATTCAGATTCCTTGACAAAATATTTCATTTTTACTTTTTTTTAGAGACATATAACATGTATTAAAAACCCTTTATCCAAAAAAAATATTTATGTCTTGTATTTTTAGGATACACTTTAATATGGGTTTCAAACTCTTACTGTGATTAATATTGACTTGTTCATATTTGTTCTTTCCAATCATTCTTCACATAATATATATTCTCATTATAATAACATTCACTATTGTTATTAATATTCTCTAATACTGTTATATTTCTTGTATAATTATTATGTAATGTCCCCCCTTATTTAATTTATATTTTTATATGTCTGTACATGTAGAATAAATCTCCATGAAGCAATATATATTTGTTTTCAAAAAAACATTAAATTGTTTGTTTTAAAATTAAATTAAGTTAATAAATATGAAATTTATTTCATGGTTGTGATTCTATAAAGAAAAACCATTTTTACCTTTCTCTTATTTTGGAAAACAAACACATCAACTATGTGTATGTGGGGACTACTGCCTCCTTAGAATGTCATATTTCTTTATTCATTTCCACCCTACATGGATTATTATAATAATTTATATAGTGAAAAAAAATTATTATATTAATTTTCTTTATAATAGTTATGTTAATACATTTCATGTTTTTAGCATAAAAATGTTTTTTCATAAAAAATTAATAAAAAATGCTCAAAACTAATTCAATGTTAATAAATTAAGAATGAAATTATCATGAAATTTTCTTATATATTTATTAATATTTATAAATACAATTATACAGTACATTATATAATCAAAGTATTATTAAACTACATTCAAAGAGAGGTAATTGATGTTGTAATTTTAATGCAGGAGTGAAACAATCAATATGGCTATCTTCCATCATTGAAAATAAACTATAAATATCTAAAAACATATAATGAATTATCATAATTAAATAGTATATATATATATATATATGAATTAGGTTATAAAACAGGTTATTAATATGGTTATGTTTATAATGTATAATATTAATGAATTATCATGGATGTTTTGAGTATCGATAAAGAGTCTTCTTGACTCAACTTCTTTTTTGGATTTATAATTATTACTATAAGAACTTGGTTTTACAAGATGGTTTTATAATATTATATGATTTTGATGTTATAATTCCAATAAATATTATTTAATAGGTAATTATATTTATTTATTTCATTCTTCATAAAAAAAATAAATTTTAAGAATAATTTTCATCATTCTAGATGACTTCATTTTTCTCCCATATTTATTTTCACTCTTCTAACCAATGTTCTCCAATTTCATTTTTTAATCATAAAATGATTTATTTTTAGAGAACATAATTTTTTTCATTTTCTCTTTTAAAATTTTATATTTTTACACAATTTTTTTTATATTTGATTCAATAAATGTTATTTAGTAAATTCTTAAATGAGTCTTCCATTTACATATATACGTTTTATCTCACACATTACACTTCCTTTTGAAAACTATAATTTATCATAAAGTTATAATAATGAATTTATTTAAAGTTAATGTTTTCAAAAATACGAATACTTGTTCTCAAAAATAAAAAATTTTAAATTGACTCATATGTTCATATTTTTAAAACCATGTTATGAAATATTTTATGATTAATCATTTACAGTTTACATTGATGTTCATTTTTTAAAAGAAAATTTTGAACTGTCATAATATTGTGTTTTATGAATCAAATTATATGTAAATTTATGATATAATCCTTTTTGGTCAATGAATTTTCATATTAAGAAATGTACTTTGGGTATCCCAATATGTGATAACATTTTAAATTTATATGATACTCAGTTTATTTCCATAGGTTTTCATTATATAGTTGGTAATTGGTATCTTATGGAACTCCTTTTTATGCAAGTTAATGGGTGAAGTCCAATATCTAGCTCCTATTTATTATCTATAGATTTATATCCTATTAATTAATGATGTTATGAGTGAACATTTTGTTCATTCACAACATGAATCTTGGAAAAACTATTCACAACATAAAGTGTAAACATTATATTTATTCACAAAAAATGCATAGTATTTTGTTTTATCACAATATAATTTTATAAAATGAATAAATTTCCTTAAAATTTTATAATATCATTAGACTTATGTTTGTTCCATAATTATTTTTTTGCTCTGTTTTAATTACATTCTATATTTATATACCACAAACCAATTATTATGCTTGATGTATCATGTGTCTTATCTGTAACTCATACACCACAGTGCATTTTTTTTATTTTTTGATTAAATTTCTCCAAATCAATGATGTTGTAAAACTCTTATTTTTTAGTGTTATTTTTATAATATATTCATTTATTCTATGGTTTTTCATATTCCAATGATATGACCTGTTATAACACATTGATGTGTTTTCCATTACTGATATTTGGAAACCCCTCCTTTATTTTGATTCTATGACATTAATGATGAATAATTTTATAACGTATTTCGATTCTATAGGGGGGTCTTGTATGGTTTTATTATGAGAAATTTTCACAAGTGTTATAAAATTATTTTCTTATTTAGGTATCCTATAATGACACTAAACCTTTAATTCATTATATTGGGAGTTTATTAGGATATTTAATTATTTCCATATAAAAATGATATAAAATAAAAATATATTTACCTTTATTCTTATCAATTTGATTCAAATAATATTAGAAAATAATGTTTTTTAGCACATCAATCAATAGTATGGGACTATGGACTCACAAGGTTTATCAATGAAATGTTGAATCGTTTTGAGGGCCTACGAAGAAAAAAATTTAGTACGTAATCTAAATATAATTAATTATATGTGATAAAATATTGAAGATATGGTAATACAGAGATTTTGTTGATTCATATAAATGAGATTCGTGAATGGATATCAATATGTTGATGCCGGATTTTGAACTATTTCATTAATGTGTAATTACACAAAAAGCTAGTTCAATGTTGAAATTATATTCAACATGCGAATTACAATAAAGAATAACTACACATCTATTTTGAAACCTGTTTTGGTTATTCTTTGGTAAATTCATAATATATATATAAACCATTGGTATGGACATGAAAAAATATTATTATATGGATATTAATCTTAATAGAAAGTAGACAATTAATAATATATAATGAGGTATATGAATTTTTATTATATTTTAATTATTAAATAAATTATTTATTACTCTTAATATAAAAAAATTAATCTTTTAATATTATAAAATTATTATACTTAATTATTATTTATGAAAGAAATTTCTAGAATAAAGAAAAATGAGTTAATTATGGGTTTGATGAGAAATTGAATAATTCCTATAATGAAAAACTAAATAGGATATGAGAAGAACTAAAAAATATTACAGTGGATCTCATTTTAACTATATCATGTTATCAATAATAAAAATACAATGTTTACCTCCCAAACACATAGAGGAAGGACAATTATTCTAGTGTTTCATTTATGTGTTAAGGTATACCCCTCATTAATGGTCCATCCAACCCATAAATTTCTGATTTTTGGATAAGTTATATTGAGAAGATATGTTTTTATCACTATTCCATGTAAATTGATAATATTATCCAAACTATGTGTCATATAGAAGGTAAGTCTGAATAATTGTAGTACCTTATTAATAATACAATTCAAAATAAAAAATGCCTAATATATGTAATTTGGAGGGATTAAAAAATAATTTTTTATTAAATATCTTCCCCAAAAAAGTTTTCTAAAAAATATAGAGAATGTTAATGTGGTTCCAAAACAATGTGTAGAAATCCATTATGAATCATGATTATAATAACACATGATTAACTTGTCCAGCATCCCGTTTTATTACTGACCATTAATATATGATCAAATGATTCATTGGTTCCTTAAAACAAAGTCTTAAAATAAATTACTTATAAGGGACTCTGATTTAAATTAGGAAAAAAAAATATGGGCACCTAATTTGGAGGATAAAATGGGGGACAATCAATATTAAATGGGTTATAAAATGACCTGGAGATTTAAGGAAATCAAAATAACAAATCTCAGAGTAGAAAGATAATTCAATAAACCATGGGTGGAAGATGAGGGGAGAGGGAATCAATGATACCACTTAAAATGAACAAGGAAGTGGTATATCATTAGGTATGATGATAATAAATCATTTAAATGTAAATCAATGGAATAGATTCCAATTAATGTAACATATAAAGATAATGGTACGACTAGTGCACCACTTACACATTAATGATCAAAATAAAAGTAGTGTGTTTTATAAAAAATCAATTCACAAACCAACTGTCTGACAAGGATAATAGGAATAAAAAATGTCATAAACCAAGGGACAATATAGGAGCTTATGAAATCACCATAGATAATGAGTACAATAGCAATGATGTTTTATAAGATACATGTATACTCTAATTTTTATTTATTGAATGTCAGATTAGATCAATCTTTTAAACATGATATATTATCTACAATTATTTCTTGAGCATCAAATCATGATCCTTAGGATTGTATATTATAATTTTATGGAATATTATTAATTGAAATGTAATTATATCCAATTTTTATGTTTGAGGGTAATATTTATGATGCCATGTACCCAGTTAACACTTGAGTAATCGAACAAGATCGACCACATGTACTCAAGAATTCCAACATAACGGAATGTTTTAGATGTCTATTATTGAGGGTATAGAGAATTAATATGGGGATACTATTCTATTTTATATGATTATATAATGTGGTGAAAAATATGAATATTCAAGGTATGTAAGTAGTAATGAATTAGGATGAAAAAAGTATCCATTCAATAAATAATCATCAATGATTAAAGTCTATAATATAAAAAATACGATGGTATGTCTCAATCAAAAGGGAAACATTCATTCATGGTAGAAGGATGATATAATAATAAATGATATAAAAACATTCAAAAAGATTACATACTCTCCCAGGATCCTAAGCATGAACTTAGTCATCTGCAACCATGTTCCAATCCTAAAGAAAGAAGTCCACCATCCAATGTGGGATGCCTCCCTTTGTTCCCACCTTTTTTCATATAATCTACTTGGTTTCTAACTATGACCTTGATAGTGCGTGACATAAATATAAGTAGGACACCAATAATAAAATATATAAAAATCCACCGTGTGAATAATATCAATGTAGTGAATAGGTATATCAAATGCCAAACTATGAATAATAAAAAACCCAAAATGGATTTATCCTCAGTTGGTGTCTCATAACATTTAATTATTTATTTATTTAATTATGATCTAGATAATACTATGAATATAATATAATGTTCATAACAATACTAGAAAATATAAGGATAATATCTATGGATCCATTAATAAACCAATGAATATTTTACCTTTCATGGTCGATCCATCATATGATGTAAAAATAATAAGCCTAATTTAAGGGATTAAGATTAATCTCAGGTGTAATCCCATGGTATTCAACAGGAATAGTTTCATACAGATTATGTGGTTTATGTCCATTGTAATCCTAGGATAAGGATAAATTGATGCAATGGAAATTATCTACAGTACCTCATGTCTATGGATATCTTGTATAATCCAATGATTGTATCCAAGGAATATAAATATCAATAGATAATTTTAAGGGGTAATATATAGTTATGTAAATTATCCTATAATAGAAAATTCCCATGTTCGATTGTGGGTATCTCTCTAGGAAATAGGCCCAATGAATCATAATTATATCCTCTGAATTATCATGAAATATCCTCAAGAATTTAATAATTTCTCAAGTTTTAAAATTTCATTAAATATGGATAATTTTCACATGAAATAAGTATTGTATACAAATTTTATTTATTTTTATAATTCCACATAGACTATAAATAATTATTTCAATTACCATTCATAATGGCCATTCCATTACCATTATTTATAAGTGTGAGGGTCATTATTGACAAGTAACCAACATCCAATTCAATTATAATTTATCTTGGCCAAGTGATATCTATATTTATATTCATTTAATTTAATGAATTAATGATTTCATTTATAAAGAATAAACACATACCATATAATTTTTAAATTCAATAGAACATAGATGTTTTCTCTTGTAGTCCTAAATGGATCCCAAAATAACAAAAAAAATAACACACCCTACATTGGATGGTTAACGTTGAGGTCCAATCTTATAATGCTTTCAAGAGGATTTATAAGGGTTTAAGATAAAAACTTCTATGATTAATTCACAATAAGATGAATTTAAAGAGAAATTCCTAGTGAAACTAGCATACACTCAATGATGTAAATTTTAAAATAGAGATAAATTGAGGTATAAGTCATAGGATACCTTCTTTAAACCTATAGTAGATTTATCTCCAATCATAAGATATTGGATTGTATTATATAAGAATAAAATAGAAGTATATATGAATGATGTGGAAATAAGGATTATAATATTTCTCCTAAATTTCTCCACACACAACTAATTAAACTGTGTAATGAAGGAAACATACTAGAGAACTTACTATGTGGAATACACTATGTTTAATGGTAGCTCGATCAGAGGTCAGATTGGGAAGATACATCCCATCATAATTATACTCATGTGGAAGACAAAAGGGAGAAATTTTTAAGGTGATTTATTCTAGAGGGGAAAAATAAAAAATTTGGAGGGGACATATTGAATATTGGGGACAAAGGTAAAATCTCCCAATAATCAATAGGTGCAATGGTTTTTTTCACGGTTGTCCAATCCATGCTCCAAAAAATATGTTGGTACTATGAAAGGATACTTTCCAATATGATTCAGGGAGAAAATTTTTAATAACAGTGTTATAATTTTCTGTACCACTGTACCTATGGAACACACCCCTCGTAGACTATAGTGCATGTTTTGAAATTTTTTTGCATTTCATGTACACTCCATTTTGTAGAGCAATGTAGCACAACACATAGTTTCTATAAACAATCATACTATGTATCTTGGTTTACACTATCAATGAGGCATTCTTGTTTCCTAAAAAAGTATGGCCTTTTTCCCTTGAACAAGCCCTATAAACCATTTTTCTCCACATATCCTTACTATGAATTCACATAAGGATAAAAATAAATGATTAAACTAAAATAAAAATGTTTTATTCCTAAAATAAAATTTGGTTTATTATATTGCATCAATAGTAATGTAAATCATCCCCATTTTTCCAATACAAGGGTGGTCAAACAAAATTTGGGATAATTATAGCTACTAATAATATAAGTCATCCTCCCACTCCCATGTATAGTATTGTACGTGTCCATTCCTCCATATCACTTGTGAAAAAGGCACATACCTGCTTTAGAACGAATTCATGACCTGATCCAGATTGTGAATTGGATAATAATCATAAGAAGCATCAAAATACACCTCAATAATCATGATAAAAACGTATTGGAAGGGTCAAAATAGTAATATGAATATGGGAAATGTGGAAGAGAACATTCATGGACTGGTACCTCTAATGCAATAAAGAACGATTGGCCACTGGACTGAATCATTCGGTGATCCAAAAAAGAACAACAAATGATTTAATAGATTTATTTTTCTTTGTATCCAATTTATCAAAATCATGGATTTTAATCTCCTAAAATGATCATTGTCCTAAAGCACTATAGGTTGAACATCTAAAAGATCAAATTACAATTGTGAGGGGAGGGTGAAAATGTTGTTAAATTTTTATATATTTTTCATGATATATTGAATCATTACCCATGAAACATATTAATGTAAAATAACTTATCTATTTTTTTGTAAATAATCAAGCATTAAATAGTTGGAAGTAGTGTATAGAAAATGAAATTTCTTAGGTCCATCCTCAATTAAATAACATGTATCCTTTCTATATCCACTCACATGTGTCTATGGAACATCACTATAATGAAGAATTGAATATTACTTGTTTTAGCTCTAACTGGACACCTTATATCTCCATAGATGAAATATTATAGTGACTCCCATTATTTAAAAAATGTATTACTAGCAAAACATTCAAAAAAAATTTAAGAAAAGACAACATTTCCTCTACAAAATTCTATCATTACATTAATTCTAACATCCACAGGTCCAACTGATTCAGTCTTATGAGCATAGAACAAGGTACATATTATGATGAACATATCCTCAATATTAACTTCTCAAACCCTAACCAATTTCACTATCTGATCCTACTCTATATGATAATATTGACTCAGATCTTCCTCAGTCTGTAAAACAATACATTTAGAATATAAAACTTTTTATGAGATGTCTGTTTGGAATGTACCTGTATCTAAAAATCTACAATACTCCACCCTTTTTTCACTCAAGAAAAGGATGAAAATTATGAATGTTTTGTGAATCTATATATAGGTATCCCATAATGGAAAATAATTGTAAATGAAAAAAAATCAACATACTCAAATTAAACCCCCTTGGAATTTACTCAAATTGGAACATTATGTTTGAAAATTTGAACTCTTATTGAACAATATTAAATCATCTTATGTCTTTAAAGTAATCATAATTAAACATTACATATTTTTTTAGTAATATAGAACACCCACATCTCATTACATTGAATCCTCATCTCGTTATAATGGATCCTTTATTATGATTTATTTCTCATTATATTGGAATCATCATTATGTTGGACTAATCGAAATGGAAAAAACCTCATTTTGATGAAGTCCTAATGATGACAAATTTTTCATTACAATGGAATCCTAATTATGATGTATTTATAATTACAATTAAATTTTCATTATGTTTGATTTATCAATACAATGGAATACTCATTATGATTAAAACCTTCTTATGGTGAAATAATTATTATGATGGATTTCTCATCATGATGAAATTACCCATGAAGAAACCTATAAAATCATAGAAAATTATCACCATATACATATTCAGAATATTTCCATATTTTGTTTACATTACTTTTAGATCTGATGAAAACACTATCTTGATATTTGGAACGGATAAAATATTAATGGTTCTTCAATTTCTTTAAAATATTTTATCATGATAGTTCCTTAGTCAAAAAAGAATCTTGACAATTTTTGTTGGAACAATAACGAATTTGTTAACTCCTCACATCACTGTCTTCATTCATCTAATTCAATAATATTAAGATATTATTTCACTATATCAGTTACATTTTTACCCAACAATTATTCTATTGAATCTTTCAATTCATGTTGATGGATCTGTGACAAAGAACGCATCATAGTAATAACTTCATCTTTCTAAAAACATATTTTTCTGGTTGATCTCATCATGATACTCTATTTTTGGAAAACAACATTCTCAAATAAAATATTGTTCACCCCCATTGTGTTTGAGTTTTAGTAATCAGAATCATTCACTTATTTTTCAACAAAAAATTTTAAAAAATAGTTTTCATTAACAAATATTAATCTTTTTCATGGAAAAAAAACATAATGGTTCATCAATATTCCCTTTGGATTTGTTTAGAACACTAGTTAACATCTTTTTAAACAACATAAATGTTTTCAAAAAATCAACTTTTGTAATCAAATAATGTTCATTGAATTTTACTGTAACATACCAAGTAAGTAATGAATAATAGATATTTTTATCTATGTCTATTAATGATTAATATAGTGTTATAGAGGCTTAAAATGAAAATAAATACAATCTTATGCATGGAATACACTAACATTCTTAAAAGATTGTTTTAGTGCCTTTTGATGGCAAACCATTTTTGAATCTATATTTTGACAATTTTATAAAATATTTTTTTCAAAATAAACTTATCCTTTATGATTGGGAAATCAAAATTTACCTTGTGTGAATTTTTGGTATTTTTCTGACAATGTTCATTTTTTAATGAATAAAGAAAAATACTGCATTTGACATCAAAACTTCTTTTTAATCTAATTTATTTATATGATTAGATTATGTTTTTAATTGGGTTTTAAGTGAAATTAGAATATATTTTTACCATTTTATCCCATGGTGGTCATTGGAATCAATTTCACTTTGAAATTAGGCTTAAACTGGTGTCAATCTTTTGATACTTATTGTTTTGTAAAAACACGCTATTTGCTCTGGCAGCGGGAATTAATTATTAAATTAATTAATGTGACTTATATGATTTGAATTTTGTAAAATAGACTTCATTTTTGAATTCGGAATATCAAATATAGCTTACGGTGAATTGTTGGTAATTTTCTGAAAAACTTCAATTTATGATGAATAGTGAAACCACTAAGTGGTAATCAAGCAAACTGATTTTTCAGTTAAATGAAAGTTTACCACTAATGTGTACTGAATTTTGAAAATCCGACATACATGGTTGTCATTAAGAAGTAAAATGTGGTCCAATGAGATTAAAATAATTTTTTTGGTGAATAGTAACTTATTAAGTTTTTAATCGCGATTAGTCGTAATTAGGGTAGTTTAAGGTATAAATAATGCTTTAATAATATGAAATGACCTAGAAACATGTCCCATACTTATTTTTTTGTGTCATGGCCAACCAAGACAAGCCATGGGTCAACTTCGGGACCCCATGGATCAACTTTTGTTGGGAAATGACAAAAATAACTTTTTATTTAATGTAAAAGTGAAAATGACACAAACATAATATGTTTTACGAAACCAATTTTTACATGGGCTTATAAAGATCATATTTTTGATTATAAATAGTCATTGGAAAGATAAAAAGATTTCCTACATCATAGTAGTTTCTTTATGAATTTTAGACATTAAATAAATTAAATTATTTATGACATAATAATGATGCAGCGATGACATCATTATTTGACGATTTAAATAAAATGGAATGATAATGTAAAATCTATGAACAAAACATGTCCAAAACCAATTGGATGAGTGTATTTCTAACCCTTATCACCTTATACACGAATTCTATCAATGTGGGACCTTTTAAAACCGAAAAACATTTTCAAATAAAGTAATATTTCTTTACTTTCCAAAAGTGCCCCTCCTCTCCTCTTAAAAAAGGCCCCCACCTCTACCTCATTTCACACACACCACAAGCCTTTGGCTCGGACACCCCCTGCCCATATACTCTCTCCACATACCTCTCCTCATCCTAGAGGATTACCTTTTGGCATAATCCTTTCCAAGGAAGCCTTTAGGCTCAAATCAAAAGGAGTTACACTTTTAAAGGTAATTCTTTCTCTATTGTTCATTTGTTTTATTTTGCTTCTACAACCCCCTAAACTCTTTTTATTTACTTCTTTTGTAAAAACAACAGTTTCTTCAATATACTAGGATGTTGTTATATGATTTATTTGAGCTACACTCTCACACAACTATATCGAATGGTTAAAGAACATACGGTTTCCGTGGATGGCGAAATTCTGCCTCCCGAAATGATGATTGTTCAATACACATTTAACACCTTCAAAGGTGGCCATTATGATGTCACTATTTTTATATATGATATATAATATGTTTATGTTTTCCTTATGCTTCTTTTTTTCATTTTGGGAATACCTTTATGGTTTCCATTATGGAAAAACATGATATCTTCATTTTAGGAAGTGCGGACTACCGCCCCCTCAAAGTGATTTGATTCGTTAAATACCATATGTGGGACATATAAAGGATGGAAATATGATATTATATATGATATTATACTGGAATTATAATATACCTTTATATAATTATTATTACATTCTATAAAATATGAAATAGAAATGAAAGTAGCGTTCATGCGTACGTACGGCTTACCGTCTCCATGAACGGTGCATTTCATTTCTTACCTCTAAATGATTATGTAATATTATAAATGAAAGTATGTACTGGATATATATGACATATATGATATCTACATCATGAATAACATTCTGGATATAATAAACCTTTGACCAAATTAACAACATGTAAGTGTAAGAAGTCTATTTTTGACTTAAGAACCAAATACCGACAAAATGAACATTATTAACTTAACCGATTACATGATGTTCATAACATGGTATAAAAGGAATAGTGAACTTGAAAAAAGATTCATAAGCAAGTAGAGATTAACTCACGTTTATTATTCAGGAGATTAAAGAACGGTCGGGTCAAGTCGGATACGAGGTATGGGACTTTGTCTCAATCTCCTTTCATTGAGGCATATTTTATTTTATACACAACTTTCTTTTATACGGTGTATAAACCCCTTTGACTTTTACGTTTATTCAATAGGAATCTTTTTTATATGAAGCGTTTACTAAACGAAAAAAGGGAATGTTTTTGTCGTACGTATGCGGCGACAACGACTTCTCCACCATTGTGACCATTATTTGAGTTTCGGCTTCCTCTACAATCCATACCTTCATTTTAAAAGAAAAATAAATACCATGTTTTACATTTCTTTTATTTTGGTATTGAAAATGGTTTTCATAATGTTTTTGTGTTGTATTGATATCTTGTGATTGAAACGTGGAAATGTTATGTTTCATTTATGCATGTTTTATGTGATACAATTATGTTATGGTTCTTGGGCATTATTATGAAGACGGGTGGTTCCGTGATAAACTAAGGGCGGGTGAGCCCGATATAGCTCTCCAATGCATTGGGTAACGCGAAGAGTGAAACATTAAGGTTTTTTCTGAAGAGATTTTAGGGAATATACTGTGATGGGTATTCCAAACGTAACCAAGAGGGTTACTCCCTACGTAATAATGTTATAAATGCCTCAAGTTACCTTTATGTCTTATGATTTCTATGATTTATTCATGATTTTATGAGGTATGTAAAAGTGCCTATGTTTTATGGGTAAAGTATGATTTCATTCTTATGTATATATGAACTCATGTTTCCTTTCCATGTTTTTTTTATAACCCATACTGAGTTTTTATGCTCATCCCAAGTTTTTGAAATGTTTTTCACAGGTCAAGGGAAATGTACATGATAAGATTATAGAGTCTAGGATGTGTCAAGAAATAATCCATGTTTTATTTTAAATGTGTTTCCATTGATGGGAATGAAGAATAATATCTTTATGTAACCACTTTGTTTATATGTGGAATTTAACGCAAGTTTTATGATCTAATTCTCTAAAACTCAAAACCCGAAAAGATCCTCAATGTGTAATCTTGTAATAACTCAAGATTAAGTATGTTTTAAGGCTGGGGCCTTATAGTTGGTATCAAAGGTCGGTTTAGATAACTTTAGGAGTTAGAATTCTATTAAATTATTATCCAAAAATATTTTTTTTCCGAAATGATATAGCATTTAATGATTACCATGTTGCTTCATCTAAGACATGTTTGTTCAGAATGGTTTTCCGCAGAAGAAATAGGGAAGCAGTGCTAGGAAGGCATACAGAAGGAAATAACCTTCCGAATCAGCATCCAGAAATGGTCGGAATTGGAACTGAACAGTTTGATGCAGTAATGGCGCAGTTGACTCAAGCGATAAATGGCGGTGGTATCCATGCACGAGATCAGCCAGAACAACCGCAGAGGAACATGTCAGTGGTGGATCATTTCATGAGGCAACATCCACCATCATTCAGAGGATCATCTGACCTTGTGCTAGCTGAAGGGTGGATTAAAGCACTGGAGAAGATTTTTGATGTCATGGGGTGTTCAGACAATCAAAAGGTTAGTCCTGCTATTTACCATTTGGAGGGTGAAGCAGATCAGTGGTGGTCTATGGTTAAAAATATCAAGGACGCCGATGAGATTGATGCTCTTGACTGGGATGAATTAAAAGGTATGTTTCTTGAGAAATATTTTCCTAAGGCTGTTCGACTTAGGATGGAAAAGAAATTCATGTAAGTGAGGCAAGAGGAAGACTCAGTGGCTGCCTATGAAGAAAGGTTCACTCGATTGGAAAGGTATGCTCCAAATTTTATCCGGGACCTTGATAGTAAAATCAATCGTTTCTACTCAGGATTAAAGCCAATGTATTGAAGGGAATTAGCTTCTAGTGAGTTTAAAAGTTATGAAAAGCTTGTTCGATGTGCTGAGAAGGTGGAAATGGAGTTTGCCGATGACCAAGTTTTCTATAACAACTAGCAGATGAAGAGACCGAGGTGGTAGGAGAAAGGTATGAATTCTTCAAAAAAGTCTGATGGCAAGAGAACTAAGTTTCCAGTTTGTGATAAATGTGGAAAAAGGCATGCTGGGGAATGTCTTCTGAATTCTGGGAAGAGCTACCGATGTGGTAAGATGGGAAATAAGGCTCTTGATTGCACTGAAAAGGATCAAGGTGATGGTAAGAACAAATTTGATTTACAGTTAGTGAAATGTTATAAGTGCAATGAGATGGGTCACTATGCAAACGAGTGTCCGACAAAGAGATTGAGTGATGGGAAGCAGTTAGACTACAAGAAGAAAGGGGTGGTGAAATCCTTTGCAACTACTTCAGCAGATGTCGGTCCATAAAATGAAGTTGTATTAGGTACTTTGTTTGTTTTTTCAGACTTTTCCAGTGTGTTGTTTGATTCGGGGTCTACACATTCTTTCATCTATGAAACCTTTTCTAGTAAAATGGGAATACCATCTCAAGAAATGACTCCTGAACTTTTGGAAAAAACACATGGGGGGAATGTTGAGGCAAAATGAATTTATAAGAATCTTCCTATCCTTATCTGTGTAAAGAACCTACTTGCAAACCTTATTGTTCTACCTCTAGTAGAGTTTGATGTTATCCTGGGTATGGATTGGCTCTCTATTTACCATGCTAAGATTGACTTTAGAGCTAAAGAAGTTTCTTTTCAGAAAGACTTTTAGTTTGTTTACAAGAATGAACCCTTACTTTTGATACCATATCAAGAGGCCGAGAAACTTCTAAAAGATGGAAATTAATGTTACCTTGCACACGTCGTTGAAAATAAAGGAACTGTTCAGATTAATGATGTGCCAGTGGTAAATGAGTATCCTGATGTTTTTTCTGATGAGTTGCCTGGAATAATACCAGATCGGGAAGTTGAGTTTACTGTTGACTTAGTTCCTGATGCTAAGCCAATTTCAAAACCCCCTTATAGAATGGCACAAATTGAACTTTTAGAGTTGAAGGAGCAATTGCAAGATTTATTAGAGAAAGGTTTCATTAGACCTATCACATCACCATGGGGTTCTCCTATTTTATTTGTTAAAAAGAAATATGGTTCTATGAGACTTTGCATTGATTATAGAACCTTGAATAATATCATTGTTAAGAAAAAATATCCTTTGCCTCATATCGATGATTTGTTTGATCAGCTCCAGGGAGCTCAGTTTTTTTCAAAGATTGACCTGAGATCGGGGTACCATCAGCTGAAGGTAAAGGAGGCAGATATTCCGAAGACCGCGTTCCGTACGAGATATGGCCATTATGAATTTGTTGTAATGCCTTTTGGGATAACCAATGCACCTGCTGTATTAATGGACTTAATGAATAGAATTTTCCATGAGTTCTTGGATAAGTTTGTGGTGGTTTTCATTGATGATATTTTGGTGTTTTCTAAAAGTAAAGAGGAGCATGAAAAACATTTAAGGGTTATCTTGCAAACCTTAAAAGAAAAGAAACTGTATGGGAAATTCAGCAAGTGTGAGTTTTGGTTGCAACAAATTTCATTCCGTGGTCACATTGTTTCTAAAGATGGAATAACTGTTGATCCTGCAAAAACAAAAGTTGTGGAAGAATGGCCAAGACCCACAAATGTAACCGAGATTCGTAGCTTCCTTGGTTTGGCGGGCTATTACTGAAGGTTTGTTATAAATTTTTCACGGATATCTAGTCCAATGACTAAGCTAACTCGGAAGGGTGTTAAGATTATCTGGTCAAAAGAATGTGATGATTGTTTTCAGGAATTGAAAAGAAGATTGGTGAATGCTCTAGTTTTGGCACTACCTTCCAGGAATGGTGAGTTTGTTATATACAGTGATGCTTCATTGAAAGGAATTGGTTGCGTCCAAATGCAGAATGATCAGGTAATTGCTTATGCTTCACAACAGTTGAAAACTCATGAGGTAAATTACCCTACATATGATTTGGAATTAGCTGCTGTTGTTTTTGCTTTAAAAATTTGGAGGCATAATTTGTATGGAGTAATGTGTGAAATATATACCGATCACAAAATTTTAAAGTATATATTCACTTAGAAAGAGTTAAACATGAGACAGAGGAGATGGCTAGAATTAATAAAGGATTATGATAGAACAATTCATTACCATCCGGGAAAAGCAAATAAAGTGGCTGATGCTTTGAGTCGAAAAAGTAATGCTTCATTAACAATGTTGCATTTGGAACGTGATCATTTGGTCAAGGACTTGATGAACATTGGAATAGAAGATGTTGGTGCAGGAAGTCCTTCTGTTTTGTTTCAGGTATCAGTGAGATCTTCTCTATCAGATAGAATCAAGCAGGCACAGAAGCAAGATAGTGAGTTGCAGAAAAAGGTTGAGCTGGTTCAGAAAGGTAAGTTGCCTGAATTCAACATTGATAATGATTGCGTTTTGAGATTTGGAAAGAGATTGTGTGTGACTTGTGATTCACAGTTGAAGAGAGAGCTGTTATTTGAAGCTCATAGTTCTCCGTTTTCAGTTAATCCGGGCAGTACTAAGATGTATAGAGATCTGCGGGAGTATTACTGGTGGGATGGAATGAAAAGAGATATTGCTGATTTTACTGTGAAGTGTTTGACTTGTCAGCAGGTTAAAGCAGAGCGGCAGTTACCGAAAGGGATGCTTCAGCCTTTACCAGTGCCATAGTGGAAATGGGAGAATATATCCATGGACTTTGTTGTTGGATTACCGAAGACATCTCGAGGTAATAATGCAATCTGGGTTATTGTTGATTGCTTGACCAAATCTGCTCATTTCCTTGCTATACGAGATACTTTCTCTCTTGATCAAATTTCCCGTTTGTATCTTAACGAGATAGTCTGGTTACATGGAGTTCCTCTCTCCATTGTATCAGATCGTGATCCCAGGTTTACTTCTAACTTTTGGAAAGGCCTTCAGAAGTCGTTGGGTACTGAATTAAATTTTAGTACAGCTTTTCATCCTCAATCACATGGGCAGTCAGAACGAACAATTCAGACATTGGAGGATATGCTATGAGCTTGTTCTATTGATTATCAGGGAAGTTGGTACCAACATCGTTCTTTGGTTGAGTTTTCATATAATAACAGTTATCATTCCAGTATACAGATGGCACCATTTCAGGCATTATATGGGAAGTACTGTCGAACTCCAGCTTTTTGGGATGAAGTGGGTGAAAGAAAGTTGATGGGACCAGAATTGGTAGAAGAGATGGCAGAAAAATTTCAGCTGATTCAGAAACACATGAGAACAGTTCAGAGTAGGCAGAAGAGTTATGCGGATAACCGGAGGAAGGATCTATCTTTCGAGGTAGGTGATCATGTTTTTCTCAAGGTTTCCCCTTGGAAAAGTGTGATGAGATTTGGTAAGAAAGGAAAGTTGAGTCCAAGGTTCATTGGACCATATGAAATTCTCGAGAGAGTTGGATCAGTTGCATACCGAGTGGCTTTACCTCCGATTTTATCTTAGGTACACAATGTTTTTCACGTTTCGAAGTTGAGAAAGTATATACCAGATCCATCTCATGTTTTGAGTCCAGAGGTAGTTCAGCTGGAAGAGAACCTATCTTATGAGGAACAACCGGTCCAGATTATTGACCACAGGGACCAAGTGTTACGGAATAAGGTGATTAAGCAGGTAAAGGATTTGTGGAAAAACCACATGATTGAAGAGGCAACATGGGAATCTGAAAATGCAATGAGGGATAAGTACCCCCATTTATTTGATAAGTAAATAAATTACGGGGACGCAATTTTCTAAAGGGGGGAAGGATGTAACATCCCAAGTAAGTAATTAATAATAGATATTTTTATCTATGTCTATTAATGATTAATATAGTGTTATAGAGGCTTAAAATGAAAATAAATACAATCTTATGCATGGAATACACTAACATTCTTAAAAGATTGTTTTAGTGCCTTTTGATGGAAAACCATTTTTTAATATATATTTTGACAATTTTATAAACTATGTTTTTCAAAATAAACTTATCCTTTATTATTGGGACATCAAAATTTACCTTGTGTGAATTTTTGGTATTTTTCTGACAATGTTCATTTTTTAATGAATAGTGAAAAATACTGCATTTTACATCAAAACTGCTTTTTAATCTAATTTATTTATATGATTAGATTATGTTTTGAATTGGTTTTTAAGTAAAATTAGAATATATTTTTACCATTTTATCCAATGGTGGTCATTGGAATCAATTTCACTTTTAAATTAGACTTAAACTGGTGTCAATCTTTTGATACTTATTGTTTTGTAAAAACACGCTATTTGCTCTGGCAGCAGGAATTAATTATTAAATTAATTAATGTGAATTATATGATTTTAATTTTGTAAAATAGACTTCATTTTTGAATTCGGAATATCAAATATATCTTAGGGTGAATTTTTGGTAATTTTCTGAAAAACTTCAATTTTTGATGAATAGTGAAACCACTAAGTGGTAATCAAGCAAACTGATTTTTCAGTTAAATGAAAGTTTACCACTAATGTGTATTGAATTTGGAAAATCCGACATACATGGTTGTCATTAAGAAGTAAAATGTGGTTCAATGAGATTAAAATAATTTTTTGGTGAATTGTAACTTATTAAGTTTTTAATCGCGATTAGTGGTAATTAGGGTAGTTTAAGGTATAAATAATGATTTAATAATATGAAATGACCTAGACACATGTCCCAAACTTATTGGTTGTGTCATGGCCGACCAAGACAAGCCATGTGTCAACTTGGGGACCCCATGGATCCACTTTTGTTGGGAAATGACAAAAATAACTTTTTATTTAATGTAAAAGTAAAAATGACACAAACATAATATGTTTTACAAAACCAATTTTTACATGGGATTATAAAGATCAGATTTTTGATTATAAATAGTCATTGGAAAGATAAAAAGATTTCCTACATCATAGTATTTTCTTTATGATTTTCAGAAATTAAATAAATTAAATTATTTATGACATAATAATGATGCAGTGATGACATCATTATTTGAAGATTTAAATAAAATGGAAAGATAATGTCAAATCTATGAAATAAACATGTCCAAAACCAATTGGATGAGTGGATTTAGAACCCTTATCACCTTATCCACTAATTATATCAATGTGGGACCTTTTAAACCGAAACACATTTTCAAATAAAGTAATATTTCTTTACTTTCCAAAAGTGCCCCTCCTCTCCTCTTATAAAAGGCCCCCACCTCTACCACATTTCACACACTCCACAAGCCTTTGGCTCGGCCAACCCCTGCCCATTTACTATCTCCACATCCCTCTCCCCATCCTACAGGATTACCTTTGGGCAGAATCTTTTCAAATGAAGCCTTTAGGCTCAAATCAAAAGGCGTTACACTTTTAAAGATAATTCTTTCTCTCTTGTTCATTTGTTTTATTTTGCTTCTCCAACCCCCTAAACTCTTTTTATTTACTTCTTTTGTAACAACACCAGTATCTTCAATATACTAGGATGTTGTTATATGATTTATTTGAGCTAAACCCTCACACAACAACATCAAATGGTTAAAGAACATACGGTTTCCGTGGATGGTGAAATTCTTCCTCCCGAAACGATGATTGTTCAATACTCATTTAACACCTTCAAAGGTGGCCATTATGATGTCACTATTTTTATATATGATATATAATATGTTTATGTTTTCCTTAAGATTTTGTTTTTTTTCATTTTTGGCATACCTTTATGGTTTCCATTATGGGTAAACACGATATCTTCATTTTAGGAAGTGCGGACAACCGCCACCTCAAAGTGATTTGATTCGTTAAATACCATATGTGGGACATATAAATGGTGGAACTAGGATATTATATATGATATTATACTGGAATTATAATATAACTTTATATCATTATGATTCCATTCTATAAAATACGAAATATAAATGAAAGTAGTGTTCATGCGTACGTACGGCTTACCGTCTCCATGAACGGTGCATTTCATTTCTTACCTCTAAATGATTATGTAATATTATAAATGCAAGTATGTACTGGATATATATGACATATATGATATCTACATCATGAATACCATTCTGGATATAATGAACCTTTGACCAAATTAACAACATGTAAGTGTAAGAAGTCTATTTTTGACTTAAGAACCAAATACCGACAAAATAAACATTATTAACTTAACTGATTACATGATTTTCATAACATGGTATAAAAGGAATAGTGAACTTGAAAAAATATTCATAAGCAAGTAGAGATTAACTCAAGTTTATTATTCAGGAGATTAAAGAACGGTCAGGTCAAGTCGGATACGAGGTATGGGACTTCGTCTCAATCTCCTTTCATTGAGGCATATTTTATTTTAAACACAACTTTCTTTTTTACGGTGTATAAACCCCTTTGACTTTTACGTTTATTCAAAAGGAATCTTTTTTATACGAAGCATTTACTAAACAAAAAAAGGGAATGTTTTTGTCGTACGTATGCGGCGACAAAGACTTCTCCGCCGTCGTGACCATTATTTGAGTTTCGGCTTCCTCTACAAGCCATACCTTATTTTTAAAAGAAAAATAAATACCATGTTTTACTTTTCTTTTATTTTGGTATTGAAAATGGTTTTCACATTTTTTTTGTGTTGTATTGATATCTTGTGATTGAAACGTGGAAATGTTATGTTTCCTTTATGCATGTTTTTTGTGATACAATTATGTTATGGTTCTTGGGCATTATTATGAAGACGGGTGGTTCCGTGATAAACTAAGTGCGGGTGAGCCCGATATAGATCTCCAATGCATTGGGTAACGCGAAGGAGTGAAACTTTAAGGTTTCTCCGAAGAGATTTTAGGGAATATACTGTCATGGGTATTTTAAACGTAACCAAGAGGGTTACTTCCAATGTAGATACCCGTATCTTGACGTACATGGACATTACATTACATTTGCGGAATACTTAGTACATAACAAAAACACACACTAAAGGATCGTAATAGTTTAGTGTCATTGGAAACTCGGAACGTAATCTTCTAATCGTGGTGAAAGTTCATCAATATCTCCCATAAAGGTCATCCCTTTTTTCTACCTAAAACCTTTCTTTATATCCTGGTGAAAAGAAAACATAAAAGGGTGAGC
The DNA here is from genome assembly GCA_963277665.1 of Viscum album. Classification (NCBI taxonomy): domain Eukaryota; kingdom Viridiplantae; phylum Streptophyta; class Magnoliopsida; order Santalales; family Viscaceae; genus Viscum; species Viscum album. The sequence continues at coordinate 1,313,982,999 of OY728119.1, read as the reverse complement.
TCAAATGCTCAGTAAGGGTAAACAAAAGAAAAAAATCAATCACATCATATACATAGCTTTTGAAAATCTTAACTTGCAAAAGAGCTCATAATATCATAACATGGGATATATCATAGAAGTGAAATGTAATCCCAATAATCATAACTTAAAACATGAAACTTTGTGGCATACACACATAATCATAGAAAAGCATTTCTTGTTAGTCAAGACTCATTGCCAAGACTATCTTAGTGGACAAAGTCCCTTTCTGAATCGAGTAACCCTCGTTTCAGTCCTGTTTCACTGAACCGGTATAACCTACCATTTCAGCCATGTCTATCTCATGAGATATAAAATCTTTACCCAATGCATTGGAGGGAGATATAGGTCCCACCCATCTTATAATGAATCCTTTCTTATGTGTGCCACATAATCATAAATCTTACATCCTCACATAACCCATGTAATAAAAATGGGATTCTTAAACAACATGACATCATAAAACAATTCATATAAGATAAAGGAATTCATAAAAATAATTCCATCACAACATGATCAAATCAATTTTAATAATAGGGATAAAAACAGAACCCTTTATTATCATAGATGGAAAATAATTTTGATAAAACACTTGAACTCCATTCTTGAGGAAAATATCCTTTCTTCTTCAAATTTTTTTTTCCTTTCATAACATGTCATACAACTTTAAAATAAAAGAAGTTGATTAAAAATAAACTTGAAAAATTGTAAAGCAAGCTTCTTGGAAATAATGTTTTAAAAATCCATTCATGCCGTATAAGTTAAAAAAAACATTCTTCGTACTTTTGTCGGAAAAGTCAAAAAGTACCTCGTACGAAAAACGACAAAAGATTCCTTTCATACATATTACTAAAAACTCACCGAAGGGTAAAAATGGATTTAAACAATTGTAGGTGGATGGAAATAATATTATATATTGATGAAACATGGATGTGGATGATAAAATACACCCCAGTAAATACTTACGAATAAACAATCTCGGATAAAAATGAGATTGTGATATTTCCCTTACCTTAGGTCCAATTTGCTTCGTATGTGTCCGAACCTCCTGTATAATGATTTAAATAATGTCATTGACTTATTACAGAATCATATTCATTGTTATGATATCATATATGGTTCACTTATGACATTATATTACCCGTTCTTTTGTAAATTCCATGTTAAAGAAGCGTTTTGGGTAAAATCGTTTCATTTATCGTAGGTGTTTTGACTTGTTGTTCTTGACATCATTATTACTTATATCATTATTTACTTACTTCCAGAATATAAAATATGATTTATATATCATATATATTCAGTATATATATATATATAATAGATAGATAAATAAAATGAAAAACACCGTTCATGGAGATGGTAGTCCGTACGTACGCATGAACGCTGTTTTTCTTTCCTTATTGTCTTGAAATGGAAGTAAGTAGATGACATAAATATGTATATATATACATAAATCCAGTAGCTTTATAATGTCATATATTTCATTATTATTTCTTATATATACATTATAATCATTCTTAAATGGTTAACATGGAGAATGAATCTCATCGCGTCGTGGAGACGGTAGTCCGTACGTACGCACGAGCGATGATATCATTTCTATAAATATTGAATTGAATTGGAGTGGATTATAAAATATATCAGAATCAATATGATGTTGTAATATCTATGTATAGTTATTCTTTACACCATTATACCCATCCATGTAAGGTGGTGGTGGAAAATAGATTACACCACGGCGTGGAGACGGTATTCTGTACGTACGCACGCGCGGTGATTTCTTTTTCCGTAGGATGGATAGATGGTGAAATAGGGTTGTTTCATACTTATAATAACATATCAGTATATTAGTGATACTGATGTTATTACTTCATAATGAAACAACCTAAGAAGAAGAAGTGGAAGAAGAAATAAAAATGAAAGAATTGGTAACGGTAATTACCTCTTCTTTGAAGAGACTCTTTGAGACCTCCTCTTAGGGCACTAGAATTGGTCTTTGAGGAAGACCAGAACCTCTAGGATGTTGCTAGGGAAGTGGAGAAGGGATTTTGGCAGGGTTTGTCCGAGATTGAGTGCTCAAATTGGTGTGAGGAGGAGGGGGAGGAGGTGTCCTTTTATAAGGGAGGAGAGGGGCACCTTAGGAATATCTCAAAATATTATGTTATATTAAAGTCAAAATCGGTTTATAATGGTTCCCAAAGGGTCTTATTTCAAAGATAAGGTGGGTAGGGGTCGAGATCCTATCAACCAATAGAATTTATACAAGTTTAGGATATTATTTTAACCTTATCAATTATATTTAACTCTAAGTTAAATAATTTAACTTTTACCATGTCTTTTTGTTTTCTTTCACTATATGGTTAATACACTTACTATAACATGTAAAACGAACCCCAAATTGTTTATTATTAATATATATATCCCTATCTAAGCCATTGGGCCGAACCTTAGATTTTTTAGGAATAAAATAACAATTAATAATATAATATTTGATTTAAAAACTATTTTGTGTCAATTTTGACACTATTTGATATATGATTTTTGTGAGAGTCATAACAGAATTAAATGTTCGAAAAAAGTTAATTAAATCAACATTAATATATCATAGTAACCTAAAAAATTAGTGTAATTCATAAAAAGTCTCAAATTACATTTATTTTGGTGTTTATAACATCAATTATGTCAATATTTCATTAATAAGATAATTAATGCATCATCATTGTGTCATAAATAAATTAACTTATTTAAAGTATAAAAATTACAAATAAAATACCATTATGTAGGAAATCTTTTTATCTTTCTAATGAATATTTATAATCTAAAATACAACATATATAACCCTATGTAACAATTGTTTTGCTAAAAGATTTATGCTTGTGTTATTTTTGTATTCATTTTAACTTAATTAAAATAAAGTGTCATTATCACTTACAAGTGGATCAATGGGGTCCCCGAATCGACCCAAAGATGTCCATGGTCGACCATGTATCAACCAATGGGGTTAAGACACGTTTTAGGGTAATTTAATATTATTATAATATTATTTATTAACCCTTATTTACCGGATTTACCCTTAACCATGGTAAATAAAATATTTACCGCAGTAATTATTCAAAATGTCTAAAAATAAAAGTTATCTATTTACATAATTTGAACATCCTGATTCCAAATATGGAATCCATTTTTCTAAATTCAAAACTCAGAAGTGGCAGAAATTAATTTAAAATTAATTCCCGCTGTCAAAACAAAAATCGTGTTTTTAAGAGATAATAACTATCAAAAGATTGACACTTGTTTATTTCGGTTTAATTGTAAAATTGTGTCCAAAGACCAACATTATATTAAGTGGTAAAAATATATTATAAATATACTTTAAAACCATTCAATATTATAATTTATCCACAATATATATTACGATGAAAAAAGTTGTTTTTAATTAAAATATAGCGTGTTTTTACTATTCATTAAAATATGAAAGTTGTCGGAAAAATATCAAAACTTTATCTAATGTAAATTTTTACATCCTGATTCAAAATAAGAATATTATTTTGTCAAATTTAACATATAAACATGTCAAAAACTATATTTAAAGTGTGTGCGCCATCAAAAGGCAGTAAAACTGCATTTTTTGAAAAATACTTATTTTAACCGAAAACTTTATTTTGTTCTTATACCATGTTCTAGAAATATGTAAGATGAATAATAATGTTATAAAATTCAAAATTTAGTTAATACTATTCATAATGGCTAGTTCATGACAATATTATAATAATATAACATTGTTTATTAAAACCCGGTATTGCGTACAACACACGCTATCGAGGAAGGTCGTGACTGCGTGTAATGCAAGCCAAGTCAGGGTTGCGTGTTGTGAAAGAATCCTTCGTTGTTTCATATAACAGAATCCAACCATATTTCATTTATACATTTAATATATATATATATATATACTCAATGTTGCATATAATAACTATTATCAAAATTGTGTGTAACACGGTCCAAGAATAGTGTTGCGTATACTACAAGCTAATACGGTGTTGCGTATAGCGCAAGGTAATCTTGGTGTAGAATACAACGCAAGACATTAATGAAATTAAAAGAATATTTTTCATAAAATCTCGGGGTGTTACATTCTACCCCCTTAAAATGAATTTCGCCCTCGAAATTCGTCAGGGTTATAAATGGTTTACTATTTGAAAGTTTCTTTGATAGAAATCCACATCGTAAAAAGGAATACCAAAACTTATCTTTAAAAAAAAAGTATGAAACGTAACGGTTACCCAAATAAACTAATCACTGGGTTTCCACATAGGTGAAAATATGGATATGGAAGAGAAATCTAACCATCATGTTCTGATGGATAGTGGTAGAGGACATGGCTATGAAAAAGCCAACAATCACAAAGCCATAAATTTGTGATGATCTAGGGTACCATCTGATTCATCAGATATAAGATCACTAGGACAACATTTTTGGTTTTCAAGATCGTTTCCCATTAGAATAAATACTTACTTTATTTTGGTACAATCTCACTGTTGTTCGTGCCTTTAACAATTTCCACTTCATCTCTTAAATAAATGAAGTTGAATTTGTTATTCGTGAAGTGTTAGCAGATCATGTGATAGAATGACGGGTCATTCCATCTGTCTCAAACAAAAGGGTAGCAAGAAATTATATACATAAGTCGATCTATAGTGAGATTAATCATATATGGTTCCTAAAATGGACATATATATCATATGTCATACAACTTAATATAATAAAACTAGTTTCTACTAAACATGGACTTCCTGTAGGCCAGTGGTAGGCGATAAAGGCCAGTCGCACTTCGGTTGTGGGTTCGATTCCCACAGCCTTGTCCGAAGCGATGGGCTGTCGCCCGTCCTGCAGGTTGTCCTTTTTCTAAAACTACATTACTATAGCATCCCATCAATAATATCGAAAAACAAACTTCTATCCATAAACAATACTAACTTATGGTTGACATAATCCATTCCAATATTTAGGCTTATCTAAAATACTTCGGTCCAAGCTCATAGTTTAAAGAAAACGACAACTTGAAATGTCATCAACCAAGCATGTGAATACCATCATTTATCCCCCATATATCTTGTCGGTCACATTCCAAACATTCAAAGGCCTTAATCTTGTACTCTCTTGAATACCCATTGAACCTTAGTGAAAACTTGAATGCAGTTAAAAGTTAACACTATTCACATACCGAAATCCTCAAAATTCTATATACTCAAACCATGATATCACTTAGTCCTTATATCAATCATGAGCTCATGAATACTATCAAACATTTAATTTTCTCCTTATCCCTTCATTATGCACATATCATCTACATTCCAAAAATATCTGAATAACCTTTCATGGATACTAGTAACTTTAATCATACACTTTCAAAACACAAGGAAAGACAACAGTGTAACAATCCATAGATGTCTCTTTATTCCAAAATTACACATGATAAACATGTAATCATTCCACTACATTCTCAAACCATTGACCGAGCTTCAAAAATTCATTCATCTCACATATCATTTTTAGTCTCTTCATCATCATCCACATAAATACTACCCTTATGACCATACTGATTCTCTTCATGAGTCTTTCCCTTAGGGCATTTGTTTGCATAATTCCCATACATTCCACATTTAAAACATTTAACCATTGTTGATGTCGTAGCAATACCATTATCCTCATCCATGGTGTTAACCGACCCTTTTCCTTTGCACATACTTGCTTTGTGTCCTTCTTTTCCACACCCAATGCATCTTCCAGTTCCCTTGAAACATTCTCCTTGATGCCTCTTCCCACATGAATTACATAGGGGAAATTGAACTTTCTTTCCTCTATGATCATCATGAAACTACATCTTTCTCTTATTAGCCGAGTCAGGAAACTTATCAAATTTTACTTTATTGATCATGTTGTGAGATTGCTGATTCGGCATAACAATGATGTTTGGACATCCAAATCCCATTTCATTTGGTTGCTCATGAAGAATATCATTCCATTGTCCATCATATCCTCCATTATCGTGAATCATCTTGTTTCCAGCCATTTTCTAAAACCCAAAATGAATAGTGTGAGAGGCAAAAATCATGCTAGGGAAAACAACATAATAAAGGGGGAGTACCTTCAATATCTAACATCTTAGGTTTAATTCTATGATCGTTAGCGTAGTTCTAGTACTATAACTTATACTTCTACTTAACCTTAGGGACATCCCTAGACATACCGTAGAAATATCTCTAGGGATCTCACAAACGTTTTCGCATCCTAGTTTCCAAAGGTTGACTAAACCTTTCCTCTGATACCAACTGTAGAGACCCGTATCTTGACGTACATGGACATTACATTACATTTGCGGAATACTTAGTACATAACAAAAACACACACTAAAGGATCGTAATAGTTTAGTGTCTTTGGAAACTCGGAACGTAATCTTCTAATCGTGGTGAAAGTTATTCAATATCTCCCATAAAGGTCATCGCTTTTTTCTACCTAAAACCTTTCTTTATATCCTGGGGAAAAGAAAACATAAAAGGGTGAGCTCAAATGCTCAGTAAGGGTAAACAAAAGAAAAAAATCAATCACATCATATACATAGCTTTTGGAAATCTTAACCTGCAAAAGAGCTCATAATATCATAACATGGGATATATCATAGAAGTGAAATGTAATCCCAATAATCATAACTTAAAACATGTAACTTTGTGGCATACACACATAATCATAGAAAATCATTTCTTGTTAGTCAAGACTCATTGCCAAGACTATCTTAGTGGACAAAGTCCCTTTCTGAATCGAGTAACCCTCGTTTCAGTCCTGTTTCACTGAACCGGTATAACCTACCATTTCAGCCATGTCTATCTCATGAGATATAAAATCTTTACCCAATGCATTGGATGGAGATATAGGTCCCACCCATCTTATAATGAATCCTTTCTTATGTGTGCCACATAATCATAAATCTTACATCATCACATAACCCATGTAATAAAAATGGGATTCTTAAACAACATGACATCATAAAACAATTCATATAAGATAAAGGAATTCATAAAAATAATTCCATCACAACATGATCAAATCAATTTAATAATAGGGATAAAAATAGAACCCTTTATTATCTTAGATGGAAAATAATTTTGATAAAACACTTGAACTCCATTCTTGAGGAAAATATCCTTTCTTCTTCAAAAACATTTTTCCTTTCATAACATGTCATACAACTTTAAAATAAAATAAGTTGATTAAAAATAAACTTGAAAACTTGTAAAGGAAGCTTCTTGGAAATAATGTTTTAAAAATCCATTCATGCTGTATAAGTTAAAAAAAACATTCTTCGTACTTTTGTCGGAAAAGTCAAAAAGTACCTCGTACGAAAAACGACAAAAGATTCCTTTCATACATATTACTAAAAACTCACCGAAGGGTAAAATGGATTTAAACAATTGTAGGTGGATGGAAATAATATTACATATTGATGAAACATGGATGTGGATGATAAAATACACCCCAGTAAATACTTACGAATAAACAATCTCGGATAAAAATGAGATTGTGATATTTCCCTTACCTTAGGTCCAATTTGCTTCGTATGTGTCTGAACCTCCCGTATAATGATTTAAATAATGTCATTGACTTATTACAGAATCATATTCATTGTTATGATATCATATATGGTTCACTTATGACATTATATTACCCATTCGTTTGTAAATTCCATGTTAAAGAAGCGTTTTGGGTAAAATCGTTTCATTTATCGTAGGTGTTTTGACTTGTTGTTCTTGACATCATTATTACTTATATCATGATTTACTTACTTCCAGAATATAAAATATGATTTATATATCATATATATTCAGTATATATATATATATATAATAGATAGATAAATAAAATGAAAAACACCGTTCATGGAGATGGTAGTCCGTACGTACGCATGAACGCTGTTTTTCTTTCCTTATTGTCTTGAAATGGAAGTAAGTAAATGACATACATATGTATATATATACATAAATCCAGTAGCTTTATAATGTCATATATTTCATTATTATTTCTTATATATACATTATAATCATTCTTAAATGGTTAACATGGAGAATGAATCTCATCGCGTCGTGGAGACGGTAGTCCGTACGTACGCACGAGCGATGATATCATTTCTATAAATATTGAATTGAATTGGAGTGGATTATACAATATATCAGAATCAATATGATGTTGTAATATCTATGTATAGTTATTCTTTACACCATTATACCCATCCATGTTAGGTGGTGGTGGAAAATAGATTACACCACGGCGTGGAGACGGTATTCCGTACGTACGCACACGCGGTGATTTCTTTTTCCGTAGGATGGATAGATGGTGAAATAGGGTTGTTTCATACTTATAATAACATATCAGTATATGAGTGATAATGATGTTATTACTTCATAATGAAACAACCTAAGAAGAAGAAGTGGAAGAAGAAATAAAGATGAATGAATTGGTAACGGTAATTACCTCTTCTTTGAAGTGCCTCTTTGAGACCTCCTCTTAGGGCACTAGAATTGGTCTTTGAGGAAGACCAGAACCTCTAGGATGTTTCTAGGGAAGTGGAGAAGGGATTTTGGCAGGGGTTGGCCGAGCTTGAGTGCTCAAATTGGTGTGAGGAGGAGGGGGAGGAGGTGTCCTTTTATAAGGGAGGAGAGGGGCATCTTAGGAATATCTCAAAATATTATTTTATATTAAAGTCAAAATCGGATTATAATGGTTACAAAGGGTCTTATTTCGAAGCTAAGGTGGGGAGGGGTCTAAATACTATCAACAAATAGAATTTAGACAAGTTTAGGATATTATTTTAACCTTATCAATTAGATTTAACTCTAAGTTAAATAATTTAACTTTTACCATGTCTTTTTGTTTTCTATCACTATATGGTTAATACACTTACTATAACATGCCAAATGAACCCCAAATTGTTTATTATTAATATATATATCCTTATCTAAGTCATTTGGCCGAACCTTAGATTTTTTAGGAATAAAATAACAATTAATAATATAATATTTGATTTAAAAACTATTTTGTGTCAATTTTGACACTATTTGATATATGATTTTTGTGAGAGTCATAACAGAATTAAATGTTCGAACCAAGTTAATTAAATCAACATTAATATATCATAGTAACCTAAAAAATTAGTGTAATTCATAAAAAGTCTCAAATTACATTTATTTTGGTGTTTATAACATCAATTATGTCAATATTTCATTAATAAGATAATTACTCCATCATCATTGTGTCATAAATAAATTAAATTATTTACAGTATAAAAATTACAAATAAAATACCATTATGTAGGAAATATGTTTATCTTTCTAATGAATATTTATAATCTAAAATCCAACATATATAACCCTATGTAACAATTGTTTTGCTAAAAGATATATGCTTGTGTTATTTTTGTATTCATTTTAACTTAATTTAAAAAAAGTGTCATTATCACTTACAAGTGGATAAATTGGGTCCCCAAATCGACCCAAAGATTCCCATGGTCGACCATGTATCAACCAATGGGGTTAAGACATGTTTTAGGGTAATTTAATATTATTATAATATTATTTTTTAACCCTTATTTACCGGATTTACCCTTAACCATGGTAAATAAAATATTTACCGCAGTAATTATTCAAAATGTCTAAAAATAAAAGTTATCTATTTACACAATTTGAACATCCTGATTCCAAATATAGAATCCATTTTTCTAAATTAAAAACACAGAAGTGGAAGAAATTAATTTAAAATTAATTCCCGCTGTCAAAACAAAAATCGTGTTTTTAAGAGATAATAACTATCAAAAGATTGACACTTGTTTATGTTCGGTTTAATTGTAAAATTGTGTCCAATGACCAACATTATATTAAGTGGTAAAAATATATTCTAAATATACTTTAAAACCATTCAATATTATAATTTAACCACAATATATATTACGATTAAAAAATTTGTTTTTAATTAAAATATAGCGTGTTTTTACTATTCATTAAAATATGAAAGTTGTCGGAAAAATATCAAAACTTTATCTAATGTAAATTTTTACATCATGATTCAAAAGAAGAATATTATTTTGTCATATTGAACATATAAACATGTCAAAAACTATATTTAATGTGGGTGCTCCATCAAAAGGCGGTAAAACTACATTTTTTGAAAAATACTTATTTTAACCGAAAAATTTATTTTGTTCTTATACCATGTTCTAGAAATATGTAAGATGAATAATAATATTATAAAATAAAAAATTTAGTTAATACTATTCATAATGTCTAGTTCATGACAATATTATAATAATATAACATTGTTTATTAAAACCCGGTATTGCGTACAACACACGCTATCGAGGAAGGTCGTGGTTGCGTGTAATGCATGCCAAGTCAGGGTTGCGTGTTGTGAAAGAATCCTTCGTTGTTTCGTATAACAGAATCCAACCATATTTCATTTATACATTTAATATATATATATATATATATATACTCAATGTTGCGTAGAATAACTATTATCAAAATTGTGTGTAACACGGTCCAAGAATAGTGTTGCGTATACTACAAGCTAATACGGTGTTGCGTATAGCGCAAGGTAATCTTGGTGTAGAATACAACGCAAGACATTAATGAAATTAAAATAATATTTTTCATAAAATCTCGGGGTGTTACACCCTACGTAAGAATGTTATGAATGCCTCAAGTTACCTTTATGTCTTATGATTTCTATGATTTATTCATGATTTTATGAGGTATGTTAAAGTGCCTATGTTTTATGGGTAAAGTATGATTTCATTCTTATGTATATATGAACTCATGTTTCCTTTCCATGTTTTTTTTATAACCCATACTGAGTTTTTATGCTCATCCCAAGTTTTTGAAATGTTTTTCACAGGTCAAGTGAAAGGTACATGATAAGATGATAGAGTCAAGGATGTGTCAAGAAATAATCCATGTTTTATTTTAAATGTGTTTCCATTGATGGGAATGAAGAATACTATCTTTATGTAACCACTTTGTTTATATGTGGAATTTAACGCTAGTTTTATGATCTAATTCTCTAAAACTCTAAACCCGAAAAAATCCTCAATGTGTAATCTTGTAATAACTCCAGATTAAGTAAGGTTTAAGGCTGGGGCCTTATATTTACTATAACCGATCATTTCTCAAAAGAGTGTATCTTTAAACCACAATACATTATGATGTAAAGTTTTTTTAGGAATTTGATCTCTATTTAAGAAGAATAATTTTCAGCTATGTTATGATAAATTCCCCCTCATGGTTATTATTTCCTATAAATATTATTTTTCCATCCATTTTCTTTTTATCTCCACCTTTTTATGATAACCTCATCTATAGATTAATTAAATAAATATTATTTAAAACTTATTGAAATATAAAAATTTGTTATTTGCTCTCCTCCTAAGAAAACATAAACCAAATCAAGATGGGGATTTTCCATATGCAGTTTATACTGTCCTTGGAGGAGTATAAAAATGATGTTGGAACTTAAAATCATCAAACATGGTTTTATCATTTCTTTTGTAATGGTATCATCAATTTGATACACAATTGAGATTATTCTAGCCAAAAAAATCCAGGGAAAAATCTACTTTATAAATTTAAACATTATATCAATGTGTATTGATTTATATTGTTGGACATTATTATTAAAATGATCAATTTCACTTTAATTATTACAATATATTTTCATTGGTTTGTAAAAATAATAATGTTCTTAGAATTGTAAAATAAAATATCCTTTATCAAAAAAGAGTGTCTTGAAACCAAAATAATAGATGATGTAATTTTTTAGGAATTAAATCACAATTTTCAACGAATAATTATAAGCCATATGAATATAAATTCCCCCATGGGTTTATTATTTTTTAATAATTTTATTTTTCCCTCCCTTTTCTTTTTATCCCCACCTTTTAATGATACACTTATCTATAGTTTCATTAAATAAATATTATTTAAAATTTTTTCATGATCACACTTCTACGAAAACATAAACCAAATCAAGGTGGGGATATAACTAGTACAATATATGAAGTCATTGGAAGAGTGTGAAAATGATTATGGAACTTCAAATAATCAAACACGATTTTTAAATTCTTTTGTAATGGTATCCTAAATTTGATACACTATTAAGGTATATTCTAGCCAAAAACTCCAGGAGAAAAAATATAGTTTACAAATTGAAACATTATATGAATTTGTTTTTGATCTTGAATGTTAGACATTAATTCTTGAAAGATCAATTTTACTCAAATTATCAAAAAATATATTCAATGGTTTGTAAACATTCAATTTAAAATATTCTAACTCAACTATCATCCACAACATATGACTACAACCATGAGTAGCTGAATAAATTATAATTCCAGTAATCTCAATGTTACTAAAAATATTTCATATAATACCAACTCACACAATATTCCCTGTAAAATAGTTCCTCCATAAGTTGATTTTATATCCTTAAAATCTCTATCCCAGTCAGCATCAGCATAACGAGGAATGTTCATATTATTATTTCTTTCATAAAAAACACCACTTGAATTTGTTTCGTTATCATTTCTCAGAATTATATATTCATTAATATTTGAGACATTTTTTTCACTCATACATTTGTCACACAAAGAAAATGTATAAGGAACATCAGGTCTTGAGGCAGTGAGAGAAGGAAAACATACCATTAGCATCCGATTTTCTTTATAATTAAACAATTTTATAGATTCAACATTACTAAATGTCGTGCTAATTATAATAACAGTAGAAACATATATGGATTCAATCATCCATATTAAATTAACAATTCTATGGAATACTTTTCCTGAGATAGGAAAAAATAATTTTCCTTTTTTTGAACATGTACGAAAAGGAATAAATTCATATCTCCTCGTATTATCATTTCAAAATACTTATTCAAATCCTCATTAAATTCATTAAAAACTTCTTTTTAATCCCCAACAAAAAGTATTCCATCCACATACAGAATAACAATGTGTTTGATGTAATTCCCTTATGACTCATACAAGTTAACATTTACCATTCCATAAAAAAATCAACCTTCTCAAACAACAATTTTATTTTTATTTCCATAAATGTTTTAATTGGTTCAACCCATACAAATATTTTTTCATTATATAAACCATTATTTCAGTCATTATCATATTGTAATCTACATTCATTTTCTATGTATTCTTTTTACCTGATATCTCTATTTTTGAAATATGACATTAAATCTATATATTAAACATTGTAATATGGACATGTTTCAAATGATAAATGCATTATAATAGTTCCCAATCATGAAATTAGTGTAAAATATTCTTTAAAATCCATAACTTCCACCACTTCATAGACATTAAAACATGTCTTTATTTTTTTAATTAGAAATCTCTTTGTTCATTAAATTTTTCAATATACCCACTTTGTTATAATAATAAAAAAATTTAATGGAACATGTTCCCATGATTCATTTTCATCAATTTAAAATTTCTATTCTTTCATAGTACCCACCCAATCATTCTGTTGAATATTGTCTAAAATGAATTATATATCATCGTTTAAGATGAGACACATCTACTATTCTAATCTAAACATTCTTTTTAAAAAAATAGATAATTCTGAATTCTATGGATATATCTGGTCACAACATGTATTTTTTGGGTAGGGAATATCATTGTTTCATTTCTAGATTATAATTCCATGTCACATGTCTCTTTTAAATCATGATAATTCTACATTATATCATTATCAAATTCAATGGAAACCATCATATTATCCACATTATCATTATCATAATCATTTTTATGAAATCATGATCTTCAAAAATACTAACATCATACGATTCCATAAAATTTCGTATATATTTGTCCCAATATTTGTGATTTATTTTGTTTGGTGAATATCTTATCAAAATTCCTTATTCAGAATTCTCATAAAATATTCTTAGATATGATGTTTTCATTTTTAGTAAACATTGGATTATAAAAACATTTAACTATTTCACTGAATATTTATTTATAACACATTTCATAAGAACATATTCTAGATTCCAGACTCAACAAACATATATTCTAAATATGTACAATAGTACTAACAACTTCTCTCCAATAGAACATTGATTGTTTGCATTTATTTAATATATTTCTTTACATTTCAACAAATCATCTATTCATTCGTTCTAAAAATATATTTTCTTATGTAATATGGATCATTATACTGATGTTTGATTCCTCTCTTTTTAAATTTTTTTACAAAATTATTTCATTTGAATTTTGTACTTTTATTTATTCTCAACTTCATTATAGAAACCCCCATTTAATTAAAAATATATTTTGAAAGGAATATAATCATTTTAATTGCCTCTTACTTTTGATTTATAAAAATGATGTTGGTCTTACATATGAAATTTAAAATGAATATGATAATGTAAAAAAATAACCATTTATTGATTAATGTCTCATCAGGCCAGATAAAGTGGAATAAAAATGTTCCAGAGGTATGGAAGACAAAATTCCAAATTTCATATAACATTTATTATTCTAAATATATTTTAGATATGTTACCAAAAATTCTTAATATCTTATTCCAAATTTTATGAAATTTCATACAACATCAACTATATAAATTTTTTTCATAATTTTTTTCAAAGGTGGAAGAGTCTCGAGTGCCAAAAAAAATTATCATCATATTTACCACTTATTTAACATGAGTTGTTAATTATAAATTTGATATTTATTATAAATTGTTTATTCACATTTTGGATAATTTTTTTATCAATCACATATCTGATGATTAAGTAATATTTTAGAAAAAATAACTTATTTCTCATCATAAATTTTTTTGTCTAATACAATATAAGATTTGTTTTAGTCCATCAAAAAATACAAATTCCTTATATTCCAAATTATATTATTCAATATTAGCAATTGTTTTTCCTATAAATTTTATATAACTATCATTATAAAATGTAACATCACATATATCATAATTTTTTAAAAGTTTAATAATTGTTTGTCACCTTTCATGTCAATAGAAAACCCACTATCCAGTAGCCAGGGGTTGATCCTTTTACTTCCAAACAAGGTAGTCTCAAAAAATAAATCTATTTATTAAACCTTCATCTTTGAAACTTAAATTTCACTCATGGTATACAATACATGTCATTGAATACTTGTAAATTTTTTTTTGAAAAATGGGCTAAAGGATCACCTCATCCAGAAACATCATTCAATAAGTCAAAATAAATATTTATTGAAAGTTTTCAAATATCATGAGAATTTATTTTTAGAGAATTTTGAAAATTCATAAATTTACTAATTATACATCCACAATTTAATTCACTCTATTCAAATAATATTATGGGAAGATATATTTTATGACATCAATTATAATCTATGTTCCCATAGATCCACATTACCAACAATAATAATCTAATTATTATTTTCTATTGAAGTAAGAAATTTCACTGTAGAAACATTATAGTGGTTGATATCTTCTTTATCCTCTAACATACTCTATGAGTGGAACATATTTCCTACTTAGGGAGTTTTCAATATTGTATATGTGATAGGGTTTTCATATCACTTCTATACTTTTGTTTTCCTAAAAAAAATTTCTCACATAAAATAACCGGAAAATCATATGAAACATTATTTTTTGTGGGAAAGGATTTCACCTAATTACTAAAATTAAATTTCTCCTAAACTTCAGATGTGTGATATTTTATTTCCAATTTTTTTTATGTTTTCATTCATCTACCAAAATGTACATTGAAACTAAATATGTTTACATTGTAACATGTTAACATCAACTTCATTAGATGGTAGATTCTTACTACGATAATCGAACCTCTATCAATATTTAAATATTCAATTCATGAAATTTACTATCAACATGTTATATACTATATATTCCACAACTACATAATTTAAACTTAAAAAATTTTCAATCGTATTTCTTTATCATTCAGATTTCATTCTTAATAGACAATTTTCTCAAGACATTCAACATGTTCTTTTCAGAGCTGATACTCTTTGTTTTGTTTGTAACCTCCTTCATCAATATTTTTGGAGACATTAATTTTCCTATCATTTTCAATGAATATTCCAAAAAATTAGGAAATTTCTTATTTTAAGGAAATTTCTATTGTTGTGTTTGATTCATCATTATTAATCGACGTAAATAAATTGTTTCTAGTAAACATATTTATATATTTCATTGAGGAATTTTATTTATTATAACTTTCTTCAACTTATTCCATCAATGTTTTTCATGAAAATCATTTAGATATTCTCTAAATTTCTTCATGAAATATTTATTCAAAATATCTTATTAAATGACACTCAAAAAAATTAATGTCTGTTTATTTCTATACAATCATCATCCACAATTAAAGTTCTTGGATATAAGAGAAATTACTTCATCATTCAACTCATGTTCCTATTTATATTAGACATGAGAAGGATAAAAAATTAAACAACGTGAATATTAATATCTCTCAAATATTCAAAGTCCAATTTAAATTTCATATGATTAATTTAAATTATAGATTTTATAATTTCATAAATATGTGAGAATGTTATGAATTTTTTCAAGAGATAGGTCATATTTATATTACCAATAAAAATTTATGAATCAAACATACCTATAAATTTTACCATATGATTCATCACATTTGTTGAATATTCAAGAAAATATCTAATACCTTTTATATTTTTATCAATTTAATTTTGTTTACAAAGTTATTCAAAAATAGTTTATTAATATCTAATTATTATTTCACCAAACATAATACACTATATTTGTAAAGATTTAATCGATCATAATTGTATTCCCTCAAAAAATACATTGGTTCATTCACAAAAAATCATTGATGATTTGAGACCCATAGCAATTAAATAAAAATATAATAATAAAGTCATACGAATAAAATTCATATAATTAACATCAATTTCAATATATCCCCTATCGTCAATAGTCATCAGCGAGTCCTTCCCAATTGCTGGAAAACCAATTTTAATATCATCGACAACATCTAGGGCAAGTATAGAAGATAAGGAATCGTCATAATTTTCTATCCATAAAACATTATTCATTTAACCATAATAGACCTCTACAATTGAGAATGTAAATTATATCAGTGCTAATAATTCAATCATGTAACCATCACTCTGTTACTAATTGATTTTCAAATGATTCGAATAACAACTGAGATGGGGATGTTGAATCATTAGTTATATTTTTATATGTTTCAAGACCATTAAAATAATAACCCCTAAAACCAATTATTTTAATCACATAATCATCTATAAGTGAATAATAATTCCTAAAAAAGTTAAAAAGTAATTAAATAAAATAAAAATTAAATGATTCAGCATTAGTGTGAGAACCTACATCCTTACCATAGCCACTCCAATGGGTCTATGAAAAATATATATAATTAATATGTGAAAACAAATTGTGTCAACTACCATTACACACATTCTATATCATTATTGTTATTATTGTACTGAATTACCATATCTTAAAATGACTTATTATAAACATGTTGATCCACAAAATAAAATAACAGAAAAAAATTATCTCTACAAGACACTATTAGGAACCTCAGTATAATGTTCCATGGTATTACTGAACTATTCCACTAATCTCATTCAAATGGACATTTTAATATCAACCAAATCTCAATATACACTTCTGAAACTATAATAAATTTTATAGTAAGATCGTCCTCAGTTTGTTCATCCTTAGTCTGATCATCTTCAATAAGGTAAACAAATCTTTTTTGAAGTCTATTCTTATTATGAGATCAATATAGGAAAAGTTACTCTTGCTCAATCTCTATAGTTCTCCCCCCTTTTCAACAATGCGAAAATTACTGAATGATAAAATATATTTTGTATCTATTTATGTGCATACAACTATCAAAAATTATGGAAACTAAAAATCATATCATTCTTACTGAAATTGAAACACCTTATAAATTCACCCATATTTTAACTTCATGTCCAATGACATTAACACATATGGACTCATCTGAAATCTTCATGATTCTTCATATAACACATCATTCACTATCATGTTATTTTATATTTTTTATTATAAAAAATCATAAGATAAATAAGATTGAACTTACTCAGATCATTAAAATGGAATTCTCATTGTTATGGATTTATTATTATGATGGAATCCTAATTATGATATAATTCTCATTACGATTAATTCCTCATCATGATGAAGTCTTCCTTATAGTTTATTTTTCATAACAATGGAGTCCTCAATATGATATATTTATCATTATTATTAAATCCACATGATGTTTGATTTCACATTACAATTGGATCCTCATTATGTAGAAATCCTAATTATGATTAAATCCTCATTATGATAGATTCCTCATTAATATTGAATTTTCCAATCAACAATATAGAGAATATAAACATATTATAAGACTTTTCACATTCATACTCCTAATATATTTTTGAAATATACTTCTCTATATAAAAAATATATATTGATCTCTATAACCTATAAAATCATTAAAAGTTTTCCCTTTACTCAAAATATTTCATCATGAGAGGTCCATTATCAAAAAAATCACATTTTTTGGGTTATAGTGTATATGAATTTTATAACTATTGACATCACTATTTTTATTCAACTTCTTTATCTATATTATGAATTTTTTTATGTTCATCTAATTAATATATAACAAATACTATGTCTTATGAGCGATCAATTTCATGTTAATAAATATGAGACTAATGTTGAATTTGATAAGTAACATTATCATTCAAACAAAATCTTCATTTGATGTTTCTCATCCGGATAATCTGGGCCAGTTTTAAAACATTATAAAAAATAATACTTTTCTCCACATTTTTATATGAGTTTGAATATTATAAAACATTCAAATATTTTTCAAAAACATTATTTTAGAATATATTAGTTTAAAATAAAATAAAATAATTTCTAGGAAAAAATGTCACTAATGTTTTCCAATGGTCATTGAAAATGATCAACATATGATTAATATCTAGACTATGTAGTATCCATCATTTTTAAATAATGTACATCATCTATAATGTCTCATGCATTAGATGGGAACCTAATATCACTACCTTCCCAAACATAAACCATCACAGTGTTGAAAGAAATGGTCAGTCAAAGATGGAATCATATGGAGTAATCAAATTTATTTTTTCAGAAAATTAATATTTTAGTAACAATCGATGAGGGGAATATTATTTTCCCATGAAACCCCAAAATAAAATATGAATTCATGGAGTATATCCTTTAAAACATGTATATTATATTTTTATTCTCCATCATTATGAGGCTGAAAATTTGTTCCTAGAGGAACTTGTGTACCCAAACCCTTATACTACCATTTATAGAACCATGATGGTATGTGATCATACCTATATTAAATGATATTATGATAGTCTCCATTTTTTAATATAAAAAATTCCAAGATTATCAACCAAGAATGTACCATATATATGGAAGAAGTTGATAACCTTCTTCAGTCAATACATGACTACGTAAACCACATTGTTAACTCAAGGTAACCGTGGTAAACCAGTCACAAAGTTCATTGCGGCATCATCCCATATACATTCATTGAACAGTAATTGATATATCAAGATATTTGTGTAATTGTGTTCCTCATTTACCTATTAATAGGTGAAACTCCTAGTGATAAATCATGATATATGAAATTTTTTACCGAGCCACCAATAGTAGAGAAATATTTCATGATACATCTTAAAGATACCTAACTGTATTACCAAATAAGAAGTATTGGATTCCCACATCAAGTTTTATTCAATGTTCATTGGAACATGGAGACATCCATGGTAACACATGATCTCATCTCTATAAATTGAGAAACCTATAGGACACTTCTCATATGGAATATATTCTCATAAGACCAAACATTCTTGTTTTTAAAACACACTTCCCCTCACATTATCTGTGACTAATGATGGTTCTAAAATGGATAAAAGGGATCAATAATGATTATATTGAATCTCTAGATGTATCATTGAAAATACGGTCATCAACATCCAGTAATCACATTCTTTTTGAATGGCTTGTGGCTGAGTTTTCTGGATCCACACTTTAGCTGCATTATTATATTTTACAATTTCATATAATTGTTCAATGTAAAAATACATAATGTATTCAACATATATTCATTCTCTATAATCAAATTCATAACTTGTGGAGATATTTTTTAGACTCGTATAGTATATAAAAACAAAAAAATTGTCTTCTATATTATATTTCCACCAATATTGAAAGGCATGAACTAGTACTCCTAGCTTGAGATCATGCATCGCATAGTGATGATATTGTCGTATCAACATGTGGTATCTGTATGAAAAATAATAATCAAACAAAAGCTATAAAACATTTTTCCAAATACCTAATGCATCAAAAAATAATTATATCCTTAATTATGATCTAGAACACTTCTTATTAGTGTTCAATTAAGTCTTACATTCCGCTACTGAATGGCCTTCCACATACATTAGACAACCAAATAATAACAAAAGTCTTATTTAGATGGATAAATGGTGTTGTAGGCCATGATATTTCATATATAAAACAACATTAACAAGATTATATTCCTAATAAACATGATATATCAAACAATTCCCCATGATACTAATTTGAAACAACAACACTCAACTTCTTCTAGAGAACTCATAATTTTGCTTATGAGATAATGTGGCCTATGAAGTGTTACATGTCATTCTAGAAGTGACACATTATGATATTATATTATAACCGATTATTTCTTATTGAATTCAATATAATCACTGGATGTTCATCTTGGTCTCTCTGAGTATGAGAATACAAATATAATTCATCCAAAAAACATTATGAAGGAATTCATGTAGGGGTGGAAACCCCTATTCAAAATGTCTAGGAAAGCATCCGGAATGATCGTAATACCGAATAACATAACCTAAAAAAATATAAACTATACTGATGAGGGAAATTAATACATGGTATGTATAAAGTCATGAATGAAAACTAATTACAACATAATCTTGTGTCAATATTCATGAACACTCTTTATCCTCCTAGTTGGTCCATATGATTACCCCTATAAGAAAATGGATTCAATTACCTTAATATATACTACTTCAACCATATTTAATGCATGAAATGTTGGAGGGTTTTATCATCATTCTTGGTGAAAGGGATAGGGTAAACCCACAATGAATTACTGGTCCATATGAAACCATTATATTCAAAATATTCAAAAAATATCCTTACCACCAATATCATTATAGGTTTCATCATGTAAGGTTGAAAATATAATAATCCTAATCTTGGATAAATCTAAATTGTAAACACTATTTTTATCTTAGGAGTTAGTTAAGATATTTTATCCATGAAAACATCCACAAAATGATCCACCAACCATGAAAAATCTCATAGGCAGTATTTCCGATAAAAAAATTAAATTTTATAAATATGTGATATCAAAACTCCAATGCAATTATTACATTATTCTGATCGACTATCATGTACATCCCATTTTATCTTATGTACATGTATTCCACTGTTGGGTGATATTAAGGTCACCCTTCAATGATTTCAGTCAATATGATCATGATAATGAATGATCAAATCCATTCCATGAATGAAATAAATATTTGTTATATCAAGGATAATGAAATTCAAAATAAGAGATAGAATAAACCTCATGTGGAAAATCCTTCCACTGCTGTATTCCCTATAATAATATACCCATGGTTGTGTTATGAGAAATCACAAAATAAAAGTATATATTTTCAAGCCAAATAATTTCCTTGATTGATATTATGATAAAGGAGTGTGAGTAGCCTATATTGAAGAGAATAGATATGATATTCGAGGCTACCAAAATAGTACCACTATCAGTAGATAGTAATTCACTATGATCATCAAGTACCAGTTATAATGTATGAAACTATATTGGTCCATGGTATTTATCTACAAATAGACTTCCCTGATTAGGTATGCTCAACAAGTGTGAAAAAATCAATCACTGACTACCATGGATACAACCTCCTTCTAAACGTACTTGGCATGTTCTACTCTAGCATCCTTCCTAACATGGATTTTTTTATCATAATTGTTTTAGAGGGTGTGGTGTTAGTCCACTTATTCAAGAAAATAACAGTTTATTTTTAACGGAACTCTGTATATGAAAAATCTTCTATAAATATCGACACTCTAGCTGGGATTTATTGCACTTCAACTTCACATTCCATTGTATTCTACACTAATGCCACACAACAGATCTACCAGAGTGGAAACTAAGGTCACCACTGTTCTGATAAGAAACTAAAAGTATACAATACTTATGACTTGAAAAATAATTCCCCATATATGTGTTAATCCAGGAAATGTTGTACTATTATATTCCCTCATGATTAACTTGATGATATAAGTCTGACCCATAATATCAAAAATGGTGGTTAGATGGAAGAAATTATCCCATGAGCAGATTTCATACTTATTTATATCTTCATTGTTTATATATAACAATATCTCATCACTAGAATTTAGTAGTAGAAATCATTTATGTCTGGTAAGTTTCACGAAATACTCTATGATGGACTAAACACCTGACTAAAATTGCATGAACTAAATGGCTCAGTCAACTCTCAATGTCTCTGAGAAAATGTAATTATAGAAGAAGTCTTGCATGTTTTCCCAAACTGTTCCCCATTGATTTCCATCATGGGTAAACACATACCACAAGTTCATGGAATAATAACACAACATGTTGTGGATAGATTTAACCTCCTATATAAGGGAATCTAATGAATCATGATGAAAGAAAAAATTGATTCTAATAATGAACTACATTTTTACAGACTACCAACCACTATGAATATGGGATGATACTGATTCTTGAACTCACAAGTACGGTAAGACATTATATGTTATGTACGTGAATAATATTTTATATACTCTATCACATGTAGTAAACTCTCCCAATAATGAGAATTTTTTCCAAGTTTGGTAATAGAAGGTGGTGCTTTTGGGGGATCTACTTATGGTAACATGGGTGGATTAGGTCCCTCCATCATGGAATCATGGTTATCACCATCATTAGTGATCATGACTCGAGGATGTTGTGGTGGAATATCTATACAAATTACAATCACACTCCTCAGAACAACATTCGATAAAGGTTTGAAGAGAAATCACAATGAAAATGTGTAGTGACTCAGGGCCCGACAAACAAAATCCCCCATGATTCTCAAGAGTCGATATCCCAAATTTTAATCCTTTTGGAGCATCATTGGTAGAAAATTAACGATCTACCTAATTATAACACACCCCATCCTTCCTTTTTCCATATTAGTGATTTTTATTTTTTCTTCTTCTTCTGAATCTCTAAAAAACTCTTTTTATGCTCATCCTATATTTGGAATTCAAACAGTGTTCAAATCTGTATCAATGCTTATGGTTAAGTGAGATACCATTTTTAGAATCCCACTATGTGATCTACAAGTAATATCACATTGTATTAATTCTTGTTTAGGTGTATGTGGTTGCTCTATATGTTCTTTAATATCATTATTCAGATGGACACAATGAGGAATGATGAATTGGTTGGTAAAATGATGATTCCAGTCCCTCATGAAACATATGGGATGAATTGATGATGAATAGTCTGGGAATGAGTCCACCGTGGGGTGTCCCATATTTTTGAACATGGGTTTATATAAGTGAATTCGAATTTGAATGTTCTATTAGATAAAACCTATAGTCATTATGTATAGCATGTTTACACAAGTTTGTGAATGAAAATATTTTTCATTTTTAATTCTTTTGTTAATCTTTAATTGAGAAATAAAATTGATTTAATTGTGTGTAATTGATAAAATTTCATAAGGGGGAGTTTTATATAAATTTAATGTATTAATGAGTGATTAATTTTATATGGTAGATTTATTAATGGGTTAATGAATTTAAATGATTTATGTGTTGAATTATCTATAAAATATAAATGGTTTTTGTGTTCAATGAGTATGATTTATATATTATTATTTGTTGTAGAGATTAAAGAAGAATAATCATGTAGATTATTATTATATGTTGGTTATGGGACATCGAAATCTAATACAGAAGGTCTGTTTACACTAAGGCTCTAAACCCACTGCCTTTAATACACAAATTCAGTAGTCATACTGAGGGTCCATTCCCCTAACAATTGCATGTGATGATAAAAAATGGACTGAGGCTCTTAGGTAAGTGTGATGTATTTTTTTGTGAAATGATTTCTATATTGATGTATAGAACATGAATCTTCCCCTTATTCATTGTTTATTTGACCTCCATTTCTGGATGTATATTTGTTGAAAACTAATATCGCATGGGATAAATGATAAGAATTTTTTATGTGATCTTTTATAACTAATGGAAATCAGTTTTCCTTTTTATTATCTTATTCTTTAATTATTACTTTAAAATATTATTATTTTATACATAATATATTACCGCACATTGTTAACATTGGATTAATGATTCTTAATCATACCCTGATCAGGCCACTATTAGGTACATGATCACACTTTTTGCTAGTATGTTAGGAAAATTGAAAATTATTTATGTAAGATGGTTTATTTTGGCATGGGATGTTAATAGATTATGTATCCAGACATATAGTCTAACCTCAATTTGGGGGTTCATCAGTTTTTCTTTATTTTTCGGTTTCCATAAACATGGAACTATATTTCATGACATAGAATATTTTCAATAATTATTTGGGATTCTAACTTTTTTTTGGAATTTCATGGTAATTCATGTTCAATGTTTATTCTATTTCCATTATTTTTTTTATCTTCTGTGGATTTATCTAATAAATATGTTATTGTCTCCCCAATAAACACATTATACCATTTTTTCTAGATCACATCCTCTAGTGCTCATGGATGCATGCCTGACGTGATGTTGTGACCTAGCTCTCGGAACCTTATATAGTTTGTTCCGAGTTTAGGATGTTACACAAGGAGTAATATTTTATCAGGTTTACAAGTTGATCATAATTATTTTTTATCTATATATAATATTGATAAATTAATTTATTTTAATAAAAAAATATTTATAATAAATAATTATGAAGATGATAATATTTTTATATGGATTACTGATAATTGAAATGGTTTGTAAATAAATATTAATTTACTAATTTTTAATAAATAATTTTTAATTAGTACTCATGTTATGATGAAGTATTGTACATTATTATTATTTTTATTATTATTATTATTATTATTCTGATATGGTGTATGGTATAGAATTTTTTTTATTAAATATCCTTTATAAAAATAATATTATAAACCTAGATCTATAAATATCATATTATAGAATTCTGTAAATAAAGATTATTGTGAAAAACATTTAACTCACCATAGAATTATCTCATCCTAGATTTATTATCATGAATGATCCTTGAAAAACTAGTCTTGGGGGGTCTTCGTCTTCTATCTATATCTATATGAGATGACTAAGAGAATCCAATTTGCGTTATTGGTAATATACAGTTAGGTAATTTAAAAATATCTCAATGCATAGGTAAATGTATACACGAATATGGAGATCCTTAGAATTATATTTAAATATTCCTTATAAATATTTAGATCACTACAAGAGGAAATAATCTCTTAATTCCCCTATCATAACAACATTTTGATAAAAATGTTCAACAATAATCACCAATAAAGTTTGAATGACATGATGAGGATATAAGTAATCTATCAAACATAATATAGATTTCATGTGAGATACTATTTTCATGGACTAAAAGAACTCTTTTCATTCAATTTCAAAGAATAAAATGAAAATATTTGTCTAAAAAATTTGTTTGTAATCTTCTAACAAACAATTGTATCCCTAGTACATTAAAATAGTATCCATGGGATCACATTATTAACTTTTAATTGTTTTTTTTACTATTAACATTTAAAATTTAGTTTCATTTTGGATTTTTATTCTTAACCTAAATTTTTAAATTGTGATTATCTCCCTCATGTAACCATAAATAAGTTAAATATCATTGAAGAATGTGTTTATTGTGTCCATCAAGGGATTATGGAGTTTTAATCAATTAACATTTATTACACATGGTGTTGTCGGGTTCACTAAAACTAAATGGTTTATGGGGTACTTCAATTGACACATGGGGTCAACACGTATTATATTTATTACATGTCTTTTGTTTTCTTCAAAAATATTATCAGGGCATGTTAGATTTAGAGTTATGTAACTTTTGTACACCATGTGTATTATACACATTTTTATAATGTAAATCATGGAATCTATATTGTCAAATTTGCATCTTGTATTTATCACGTGAAATGTCGTATTAATAGCCAAACACATTGTAATTAATAAATATATGATATATTAAATACATTTGATATGTTGTTCATGTATATAATATGCATATCATGTATTTTATACAATCAATTCCGATGTAATTTAACTATTTCACATATTGTGTAACGCACTGGATGTGAAATTATTTTACATGAAATTTAAAAAATAAATTAACACATGGTGTCTTTAATTAAATGATCTATAATTAATTAATTTTTACATGGTGTAATTAATCCACATTTGGTTTAATTAATTCACAAACAATGTATTTTAATACACACATAGGGTTTCTAACACTAGTTGTGTAATTAATTAACTTATCTGGATATACAATTAACTGCGGAATTCAACAATTCTATATGAAATATTGAAATGGTTTAAAGTGCATTAAATTCCCAAATAACTCCATTTTAAATTAAAATTTTCATTTATTTTTCTCTCTAATTACACATAAAGTTCCTATTAAAAGAAGATATATATATCTATGATAGTTTACAAATATTATAATGAGAAATTAATTAATTAATTAATTAGAAAAAAAATCGAATTAATTCATGTAATTTTTTCATTATAATAAATATTCCATTTAAAGGAATAGATTCTTGTATTAAAATATATATATATTGCATGTTTTCTATGATAATGATCCTAGAAAAATTATCATGTATTATTTTCTTATAATATAATTTATTGTATAGTTTTGGTAATTATTATTATTTAATTAAATTCTTTCATTTTCATAACCTCCCTCATTTTATAATGTATATACA
Source organism: Viscum album (assembly GCA_963277665.1). Classification (NCBI taxonomy): domain Eukaryota; kingdom Viridiplantae; phylum Streptophyta; class Magnoliopsida; order Santalales; family Viscaceae; genus Viscum; species Viscum album. The sequence goes on along the minus strand of OY728119.1, from coordinate 1,313,955,758 downwards.
TGTGTGTATGTTGTTTATTTAATGAATCCCCATTAACTCATCATTGAGTTCCCTTCACCTAAGTATGATTAAATACATATGTAAACAATTATATCCCATGTGAGTGATGATTGGTTATATTTATACTAATTTCAAAAAAATCAAGGTGATACATAGGAGGATAGGTGGAATGTTTCATCCTTAAGAGAAACCATTCTCTTGGTGGATTTTCCCCGAGTTTATATATTTAGATTATCATCCACTTGAAAAACAAACATTTATATAATTCTCATAATCATAAAAAAAATTTCTGTTAGATTATAAATTATTTATTTTGAATGTATTGACATGGTATTTAATAAGGCATTTAAAAATAATGCATTATCATATTATATAAACTAGGTTATTCACAAATATTTAATTTCAATATAGATAATCATTTAAGTGAAATAATCTTAATGTTAACAAGCTTGTGGATTGATGAAATTTTAATATTTTATCCATTATATTAAATATAATATAACACAATTAAAAAATTAATTAGGTATACCTTATATTACTTGATTTTCTAAGGAAATAATAATTTAAATATTCTTAAACATCCCGGATTAGGATGTATTAAACTATAAATTAGTTCTAAAGAATGTTTTTGTTTATCTTAAAACAATAGAATTAGGGTGTCTATCCCTATCAATTCTTGGTATAAATATTGAGTCATGTCTTGAGTGAATATATGTCTAGAAATTTGGGATATGGGTGTCTACTCAATGGATCATGGAGATGAGAGTCAATTTTTTGAAAAGGCATACCTTTCTTAATAACATCAATTAGATTGAGCAAACCTTAATGTGGTTATGATAAATGAAATATAGATCATTTCAACTAGATTATCTCTATGATCAGATAATCTATCTGTGATGTAATTTTTTATTGGGATATCATAAAATTGTGGGAGAGTAATAATTAAACATTATTACATAAAACAATTTTGGAATTGGGGAAAATACAATAATATAATATAAATATTGTAAAATTAAAAAAACATCATTAATATCATCATTATGATCTCTCCTCATAATGTAAAAACTTATCACCTACACCAGCATCCAAAAATGGTGAAAATTATTGTTTTACAAAACAAATATATGATGGTGTATGTCTCAGAATCCCCAGTTATTGAGATTTTTAAAAATGGGGATAAATAAGAGGTATTATCTATATATATAAAAACATGGAATATGAGATAGATTTTACGAATTTAATGTTAACATATATGTCTTCTGGTATTCAAAAACATTATAAAATTATGATTGTGTAAAACATGTTTTATCATCTCAAATATCATTACTATGATAAAGTGATGCAAGACGAATTTGAGATCTCCAGGAATGTATTCAAATAAAATCGTGGTTATTTATTGCCTGTTGAGCATTATAATTTCATGATGTTTCTCTAAATTGTGATATTGGGAATACTAGGATTTATGTTACAATATGTGTTTCGCATAGATTCCATTTTGTCTTCACAACAACAATGCTTCTCCAATGTCATTTTTATCAACAATATAAGTATTGTTGGGAAGTCTCTTACATAACACCTAATTATTATTAACCATGTTGATAATGAAATTTTGTGTAACAAAATATTATCATTAATATTGAGAAATGTGAATAACATGTCATAGTGGGTAAAGTCTCATTCCTAAGGCATTTGAGAAGTATACATTGAATAAGTGTAAGATCGAAAGGAAGTTCATAAATAAAACACAATCTATTTTGAATATGGATAGATCAGCCACTAGAATGCCAATTATACAAAGAATAAGCAAGGGAAAATCAATTATATTTAATATTCAATGAAAATTATTGTAATTTACCCAATGTATATTAGAGGCTTATTTTGGTTCTCACATTTGTATCAAAATATTGGATCCAAGTAGACACATGGGGGTTTCTAGAGGGGTTGGATTGCAGAGGACCCAATTGATCTCATATGGTTTCCATTTATGTTTGAGATTAAACCACACAAATATCATAAGATATATAATGGTATTATATAATTTTTATTATGTCAAGGTGTTACTAAGAACATACTATTAGTCTATTCTCTTTATATGATTTTTTTCATTTTTAGAAATGATTACTATTGTTATAAATATGAATTTTTTTGACATGTATGAAAAAAAATATAATTTTTTTATATACTAGATTATATATGTAATGACTTTATAATTTATAATGTATTATTTTTTAATAAATCATATTGTACATTTTTTTTGTAATCAACATCTACATTGTGTAAATGATAAGTGCATGAAAAATCTCTCTCTATATGGGCATTTAGACTATTTTTAGCTTAAATCATATTATATACTTCTTACTTTTTTATATTCAAATGTTAAAAAAATCATTTATTGGTAATTGTTAAAGAGATATATAGATTCTAGAGTTAGTATACACTCACAAGTGTTTACCATTTATAACAAAATATGGATGTGGACTCTCATACAACATTACTTTTTCTGATGAAATGTGTAGACACGTATTTCCATAGTTAAGGATGTTAATGTTATTATAGTTATAGATTTTAATGAAATTAATGAAAAAATTAGAGACTCTACTTATCAAAAATATAAATAATCATTTATCAAATCATGTTTTCCAATATATTAACCAAGAATATATAAACCATTTATGGGAGTATGGGGTTCTATCCCAACTCATTCATTCCTATAATCCATGGTAATATGGTGTTTGTTAAAGGAGTAAATAAACATTTTTTAGAGTATTAAGGTTAATGAAGAATAATTATATCAATACATGATCCAATTGGGGATATGAATTATAGATAGTGGAATACACATTGAACTAGGTGCCAACTAAAGAAACATGTGACACAACATATGTGATAATGTATTGAAAGAAGACAATGTTCTAAAAACAATATGTTTTTGGTTGTGAGGAGTTTGAAGAGATAACATCTAAAATAAACAGAAAATATAGTTATTGGATACCGATACAAAATAAATGGATTTTTATATATAGCCCAATGAAAATAAAGGTTATAGTTGACCGGAAGACTATTCTCATAGTGATGGAGAATATCCTCAAGAAGGGTAGTAGAAGTAAGATATAATTATTTAATTTTGAGGGTCAAGATACATGATAGTTAGTATAGGAATAGTTTTCAATAGTATAAATCAATGAAAATGTTTGTGTGGAACAAATACTACATATGGCCACATGATAGGTTAGATAACTAGTATGTTAAAGCTTTTTTGGTCATCGAGGATAGGGTATCATTATTTTTGAGAAATAATTGTCCTATATCCTCTCTAGAAATAGTAGATAATTAACATTATACAATTTTTTAATAATATATGAATTTTTAGATGTATTTTATGTATCATAAACATGGTTAGGTTCTATTTGACTTCCAAGTTCATGAAATGATTTTTCGGTGAAAATTGGTATTTAAAAGTAATCTAAACATGAAATGAAAATTCAGTTTGTAAAAATGAAAAATAGTTCTTGAATGTATTATGGGATTTCATTGAATTGAATCTGATTAAATTAATTCCCTAGTGTCTATTTTTAATTCCATCGGAAATCAACTTTTCATAGTTGCATTCTATGACTATGATATTTATAAGATTTATTTCAAAACTACATTCCTTAATGTAAAAAAGCAAAAATGAATTATATATTATATAACCAAATGTTATGAAGGGTATAAAATTTGACAGAATCCATTTATAGTCTATTTAATTAATATAGGTCATGAAATATTTAATTTTATAAATCTATATGATTTTATTTGTTTCAGAATGAATGAATGTGTGTCATGTGTCTATCAATGGTATAGTGAGAGTCTATTAAATTTCTTAATATTCTATGTCAATGATATCGTACCATTTAGAAATAAGGTACCAACATTTTAGTCTGTTAAGGAATGATAATATAAGGGTTTCTCCATGGAGGATATAGGTAATGTATCCTATATATTTGAGATTAATATTCTTCTAGATAGACCCAAGAGTTTTATTGCACCGAGTCTGGGTGCATTTTTTGAACATATATTGAAGATATCTGATATGGAAAATCCAATTGGTTATTAGTGTTAGTTTAATGTGTAATTCATCTATCCATGAATGTGTTTTCCCATAAACAATATGAGTGATGGAAAATGTGGGAGATAGTTAAATAGAGAGATAGATAGATAACAAGTAGGATTCCATACACATCTTTGATGGTATTGGTTATTCATACCATGTTATGTTCTAGAATTTAAGTTAAATATATTATATGTATGGATGAATGATATAAATTAGATCTGTGATAATAGTATTGGTCTACTATAAAAACTATCCTTAATTATTTATGGGGTAATAAGGATATGTTCATGGTGTATGTATGAGATGATGACCTAGTTATTAGGGGATATCGAGATTCTATTTTCTAGACTGGTCAAGATGACAAGTGTTCGCAATAATGATATTTCTTCATACTCAATAGGGTAGTTGTGAGATAAATGATGTCAAAACAACCCAGTTTTTTAATTCTTTATTGGATTCTGAAAATATTATGAAATTAAATGCATCTAAGGATTTAGTTAGTGTTTTGACCTTTTCATTGGAACTTTTTATGGTTCTTATGATTATAATCACTATAATATTGCATTGTGATAACACATTAGTGGTTACTCCCTCAATAGATCCAAATCTCACTAATTGATATAAATCATAATACATATGTTTCATCTCATAAGGGATTTATCTCAATGAGCTGAAGGGGACATGAGAAGGCTATCATAATAAGAGAACGTGGTATACCCCTTTACTAAATCCATATCTCATAATAAGAATGAATATCACGTGAGATAAACTATGATTCAAATTTATAGTAGTTATGTTTTGTTCATGTTGGATTCCATTGGATTTGATGGTTCCTTATGTCCAACTACACTTATACATTTTATTATATTATATATTCATTTTATTTAAATATAATATAATATCATATCTTATCAAATCCATTATATTTTATTACAAGATTGTGCATGTGATATTTTACTAATGATATATTCTAGGTACAAAGTATGTTACAGTTACTCAATATGATGAAATACTTTAGATGTTATAATATTATTCCATAAAAATGATCTCTATGTTTGAATGATATTTTCTGATGAAAAATTGATGATTTATGTAATCATGGGAAAGAGTAACATTTGACAATTATAATCCTTATCATTGTGTTATTCCTTTGTAATATCAAATGAGATATGTTATATGATCACACTAAATAATAAGAATTCTATATGTTTCATATTTCCATAGATTTACCCAACGGTGGGCCTACATAATGATCATTTGACTACATGATTATTATTAATTTGTTTCATGATTATTCATGGAAATGTTTGTATTTTTTTCTTCATCTTGAACAGAATTACATTGATGAATAATTTGATAGATTACTTATCGATTCAATTATAATTAAATATCTCAAGACCATTACTGGAATAAAATAACTTTTTTTAGTCCATTTCGATATCAGTTTTTTGGATTTTTTACTAATAAAAAATCATTGAATGACTGCCAAACGTATACATTTATAATACAAGCTATGCCACTAATTTAAGATATATATCATTGTAGAGAGATTACATTACATGGTAGTAATTTTTAGGATATTGAATGTCATTATAACATTAACTATATTCTATATGTGTCCCTTTGCATGTTTTCAAACACTAACCAAGGACATTTGAATGTTTACCATAATTTGAGTTATAATGGGGGATATTGGGTTACACACTATGTATATCCCATAACCATAGATAAATTATATATGAGTTTTAAAATTATATTACAATCTTATTCTTATCACTGAGGAATAATGTTTAACCAAGAGCATTAGTTTATCACAAGTATTTCATTATTGGTTCAAGACACGATGATATTTTTTTTTAAATATTCATTATATTTGGTTTGGTAAATAATGATGATTATGGGATGAGAGAGTTATTTTTTAGTGATAATGGAAATATAATTAACATAATTACAAATTAATTTCCTTATGAGAAATAATATTTTATTATTATACACAATATGCACATGGAAATTAAATAATTTTATAAATATTGTTAATATGATATTGGGTATTCTTTGAATTAAATGAATATTAAAGTAAATTTGATAAAATAATATTCTATCCATGTCTCTATAAATTCCAAACAACTTCATTATTTAAATAAATTTTTTTATGTACAAAATTTATCTTACTAGGGAATACTCTCTTCATTATGATATTCCCAAGAACACACGAATCACCATGTGAATTGGTAATTGTATTATAATGCCTTTTTTATATAACCATGTGAATCCAATCGGTCTTATTGGGATTCTAAATGTGCAATCAAAAAATAATGTTGCAATGCATTCGGACATACATAGTAGAATCTAGAGTTCCCTACCATAATGGTCAAAGTTTCTTTGTACATGTGTATATTACCACAATAGGTAATCTTCCATTGGTTTCTAAATTAAAAAAATTGATAAGAAATTTCATATGAATTCAATAATTATTAAATAATTACAAGAAAATTTACATGTGAGCATTCTAAATTAATTATAAATTACATGTGAAATATCATTTTTTGGATAACATGATCAAAAATCAATCTATTCATTTGGATAAATTTGATGATGTTGATTAAAACTGTATTGAGAATCATTGTATAATCTTCCACTCAGTACCAAAACCATCTATAGGGTCCCCTAAAATAAATATTTTATACATATTTGTTTTAGAAAAATTAATGGTCTTTTGGATCCTTTACATTTTCATTGAGATATTTTCATCACATTTTTGATTCTCATGGTTTTTATTACATTTCTGGGCATTAGTAAAAAAAAGTGTGAAAATAAAATGCATTCATGAAATATTTTCTAACTATCCCTTGAGTTCAAATGATTCATCTAAAATATACATTATTGAAAAAAAAATTCAAAAATAGATAAATTAATATCTTTTAAAATAATCATATTATCATATGGTCACTAAAACATGGCAACATTCAAGGATATTTCCAAATGTAAATTTTGATTCATATTTAAGTCATTGAATTTGTTGAATATTAAATTGGGATAATATTTAAGAAGTTAACAAATAATTTACCATTTATATATACTTAAGCCCCTATGATTCAATAATACACAACTGATCACATAGAATGTTTACATTCATGAGATATTTGCATTGAATCTTAAGATTTACTCCTTTTGAAATTCTACTGAAGTTAATGGCTGTATGGTTCTAATATATCATTTTATCATAATTTTGAAAACTGAATGAATTATTGACCATCCATAAATAATTTACATTTCTTCATCCATCATCCCAATATACCATAGTGTTGGATGATCAGAAACACATTATCATTAGTTTGAAGAATGATTCTTTATAAATTATCCAAATCAAAGAAAACTTCTAGATTTTTTTTGTGTTTGTGTACTTAATCTTGAAATTATATAATGTTCTAGGAGAATAAAAAAAATAATGATATTTTTCACCCATTAATTGGATAGAACTACTCCAAAAACATGGTTGGAAGCATCACAATGCAGTTTGATGGTTTCATCATAATTTGGATGTTTTATTTGGTGGCATGAATAATTTTTTTTCATATTGTCAAAAAATTTCTTAAAATTGGTATTATAAAAAAATTGAACAACTTTATAAAGTAATCTGAAAAGGGTAATAAAATCATTACAAAATTATTTGATGAACCTCATTGAAAATCAATAATGTCCTTATAACATTCAAACATGTATCACATGAGGTGGGTAAAGTAATGAATTTATCTATTCAATTTTTTATTTGTCAATTAAAATGAATTTTTTTGATATAAAATTAATAAGGATTATTCTTCTTTTTACCATGAATTAAAAAAATTAAAGTTGAAAACCAATTTTTTATAATTTAATTATATCAAAATATTACCAAGGGTTTTCATGTAATGATACAATGAATTTCCAATAACAATAAATTCATCCAACAATAAATCCAAAATATATTTAATGTCATTAGAAATGATAGTTAAAATAGACCTATGAAATTTACTTAATGCATTACGCAATATAAATTTAATCCTTATATAAGAAAATGATACAATGATACTTGTAATAGTTTTCATCTCTTAGTCCTCTGGATAAATTTTTAAATAAAAATCAATCTTGTATATATTAGTGTGTTCTCCCTAAAAATCTATAAAATAATTATTCAATAAATGGGATGACGAAATGGCCATTTTTTACTAATCTTATTAAGCTTTATGTATTTTATGATGATTCTCTAACTATTTAGACTTATCATAGGGATTAACACATAATTTTCATCCACCAAAATGGTCAATCCAGTTTTTAGTTGAATAATAAAGATGGTACAAACCCACTGTCAGTTGGATATGAGATGGATTATATATTCCCTTATATGTATATAAATATATATCTTAAAAACATCAATTATGGTGGGATTGCACCACATTTTGGGATTCCTTACAGGTTTTGAATTCTATTCAGGAATAATTATACACATGATGATATTTAGACTTCTAATTAGTATGTATTAAAATCCATGCTTTTACAGATACATTTAATCTTAAAATTACAAAAAGAAATTTCTCTTAGTTTATTGAAAATTTAGTTTAATTGATCATCAATAACTTTTCTTATTCCATTATGTACACTTGAATGAATTTTGTGGGAAGGATCATTAAATCCACATTATTGTATTATTCATGAGATAAAATTAAATATGGGTTCCATAATTATTATTCTTGAATTGACCAAACTCATGATAGCATTAATATTTATTTTTAATGTAATAAAATCTCTAATCAATTAATATACCAAAGGTTACGTATTTCTATAATACTAATATAGATTTTTTAAAATTCATTAAATATTCATTGCCAATTTGTTTTTCAAGCATCAAATGTTTCCATAGATATAAAAGATAATATAACATTCCAATATAATTTAAAACATCTATCCCTTTAGTGAGGGAAATTTTGAGAATTGAATAATCATTTTATGGGTTCCTCATTGTTTCAAAAATACAAAGAAGATAGTTAAATATCTAGACATCATTGTAAGTATTTATTCATGCCCATTTTGTATGGTTTTGGTTGTCTTTATGTAGTGGCTTTCCATAATGATTATTGGAATAGATAATGCTTTATATTCTCTATTACTGATTACGTAAAATTATTAGAGGGAGAATATATTTTGACAAAAAACTAACACGTCCTAAAATATCCCTTCTAAAAAATAACAGTATCTATTTTTAAGTTGCACAACTTCATATATTAGATGACATTATCCCTTCTATAATGAAGTAAATACTTATCAAGGAATAATGTTAATGGATGATTGTAAGTCACATGAATCATATGAAAATGTTAACGAACCAATGGTCCATGAAATATAAAATGTTCATATATCATTATTTTTTATTTTCAGTTTTAATAAAATAAAAATTGAGACACTTCTTCCCTGTTCAACTCTCTCATACATGTAAATTCAACTATTTTTTTATGAAAAGTAAATTATGAAGCATAAAATGCATGGGTACAAACATTATATATTCATGCGGGGGAATATTGATCTCAACCATCTATATCATTTCTATAATTTATTTTTCATGTTCCTTCTCTTCAACGATCATCGATTGAATCATTATAAATGGGAAAAGAAGGTTGATATATTTTTTATCACATTACATCCATTTCTCAGTTGTCAATTTTTCATTCATGTTAATTCTAAAATTATCCTCTTCATATTTATTTTCATATCATAGGTTGGATTTATGTTAATATTTTCAATTTTTATTTCATAAATTTTCATATGTTCATGTTTTTTTTGTTCATGATTTGTGTGTCTTATGCTTGATGTTCTTTACCACTTCCTATTTCTATCCTACATATATTACTATTGGGATTTAGTATTTATTGGGAAACTATTTTTTTAGTGTCATGGATATAATTATCAACTAGAGAACACTGTATATTTTTAATTATTTTTGTTAATTTCAAAAATCCCCCACCTAGGGTCCCTGTTGATATTGTTTAAATGGTTGTGATATTTTTTATGACTATTAACAGTATCATTCATTAGAATTGGGGTGGATATTAAGAAGTTTTGTTAGAAGTATATTTTTGTAATCATAGAATGGTGGGGCTTTGTGGGAAGTTAAATAGAAATGTGGTTGTTGTTGGAAGTGGTTGTCAAAAGGTGGTTAGTCCTGGTTCGGATAATTTCTAAAAGATTATTGGATTGTATAATTTTTTTATCCATCCTTGATTTTTTTTGTGAGGATAAACCTCTATGAAATAATACTACACTCCAATTGAGACATTGAACATTATCACACTAGTTATTAAAATTGGTTTGATATGGACATAAACCACAGAATATGGTGGGTGCTTGTGGTTCACTATTTTTGCTTCAAATTTATTTCTCTATCAATAATAGTTGACTATTCTTGTATAGAATTAAAAATTAAATATTATGTAGGGATACATATTCCATGAATAAATCTTCATTTAACACCTCTAATGAAAAACTATTTTATATTTCTTGTTATCTTTTGGGAAAGTCCAACGGATATAGTTATTGATTTTTCTAACAAATATCCTTAAGATAAGGAATGAATTATATTTTTGTCATTTTACACCAAAAGAAGATTAAATAATATTATGATATAATTCTAATAAATATATTGTTTTGGGATATAAAACATTTCTTATTAATCATCTAGTAGTATATATAGAGAATCTATATAAAAGGATTCATTATTGTATATATCTCTTTAATAATAATTGTTCTCATGGAAGATGATAATATTGATTCATATATATATTTAAAATGAATTTTTTATGGAATTATAATTATTTATTCAATAATAAACTATGTTTTTATACAAATAGGTTCACATGAATCAATGTATTATATGCTGGAAAACTGAAAAATAAAAAATACATGTCGTGAAACACAAACTGACAATGTGTATTCCCCGAGCAAAACATTGGCAATCACATGACATAATTTATAGCCTATGAATAAAATTTCAGGACATGCATACAAAGTAAATGATGAGAAATATTATGTGACAATAAGTATTCAATATATGAATCCAAACGGAGTACACTACAAGATCAAATTACATGATGTTAAAAGCTCAAAAACTAAATCCCCGAAATGCAATAAGCTGTGAAATCTGTGAGACCTACGATATTCGAAGAACTTTTAGGTTCTAAAGTATATTGTTTGAAACCCATTTTCACTCTCTAAATCACCTTAAATATTATTCACTTAATGAAGTAACATAATGTAAATAAATTAAAATTCATGAATGTGGGACTCCCCTTGTTTTAATCATGTTTTAATGCCCAAAAATAATGAATATCATGTTTAGAATATCACAAATAAGTTATGAATCTTATAAAATATGTTTAATCCTATTATGTAATGTTTTATTGTTATTTTATTTCATCTTAATACATTATGCGAATATTTATTCATAATATAGTTTATTTTTATTTGCCTATGTATGTGATATCATATGCTTGCTATCAGTTCCAAATTTTCACAAAGGCTATGACACCTTAAGATTTCTCAAAATTGAAATTTTTTTAAAAGACCAGACATCATTTCCTTGCTACCATTTACAAGACACTGTTACAATACACCATTCAGAATTTTGACACAGTACTTGACATCGTTTTTCAAACACTGTAGTTTGGATACTGGTTTCAAATTAAAAAATTGTCTACTATGGTAACCCTACTACTAGTTACACGATTGAAAAATTATCTGACACCTCTCCAATGATACCTTTCATATGAGAAGGATAAAACACAATTAAAAGTGGTTTCATTAATGTATCACTTTGTTTGTCTCACAGTGACTGTCACACCGTGACTCTGACACAGTGATTGTATCATTGTGACATTCTCACCTAGACCGTGACACTGTGACTATCTCACCAAGAATGTGGCATTGTTCCACATAAAATAATTTTTCTATATTTTTCAATTTAAATTAAAAATTATTTCTTATCGTTATATTTTAATTATTTAATGAAAATTACATAATTAATGATTTTATGTAGAAATGCCACCAGACAGTATGAGGTACGAGGTGTAGAAATCATGATTCATGCCATCTCTAACACATCCATGCCAAATAATAATAAAATCATGACACTAAAGCATTAAGGATTCATGAATTTTAATTCATTCAAAAATATTTGAACACATATACTAACTAACACATGAAAAACTATCAATTCCTGTTGAATGCAATACATCAGAACCTCAAAAAACTTCATAACAACTAATCTAAGAACAAAATGAGCTACAAATCATATCTCATCAAACTGGAAAGAAGTACCAGAGACTTTTGATACTCTTTTTCCCCAATAATAATTGTATATCTAATATGCTACATCCTAAAAGTCAATAACATCATATAAGAACTCTCAAAATATATCTAATCCTTTATTATTTTCTTTTCTCTATTATGTATTATTTTAATAAATTAGTAGTAGTTTTTTGTTGGTATTAAAACACTATCTTTTTCCTGCATTAAATTGGGGGATACTAGATATACTCACTCAATATCATTCTACACTTTTTATTTCCAAAATATAACAATGCATGATATCTTGTGTTATATGTTTGATTGTGTTTCCATGAAGAACAAAAGAAGGGGTCTTGTAACCGCGACATTTTTATCTACTATTGATTACCTTGATCTAGGGTGTGGATCGAAGCTATATATATATATATGTATATAAATATATCAGTTATATGTGATCACCATGTGTAGTGGATTAGGTCAGGGATTGAGACAGAAGTACTTGTTTTATCCGTAGTTTATTTAAAATTTTATTTCTCAGGTTTAAATTATATTTCATAAAATAATATTTTACATTGATAATTAGTCTTGGATATTAGTTATAACTATTTTTCCAAATTGGAAGAGATTCAAAGGTTCTATAAATATCTCATATGTAAATTACAAAGATATAATCAATCTTCTGAGAAGATATTATAACATTAAATCTATTATAATTTCATTACCTCGATGGACTGGTTTGTTTTATTTTATATTGGGGGAATCATTTAAACAAAATTATTAACAAAATTTTTTATAGGTACTTAATTAACCCCTCCTGGTTTCCCTACTCCTAACAATATTTTCAATTACAGATGTCTTTAATATAATTATTATCAAAAACATTATTTATAAATCTATTTAAAATATATCTGAAATGTGATTGTGGTTTCATTTTAGAAATATTTAAATTTCTTTTAGTTTTAAATTTATAGTTCATTAAATATATGTTTCATTATCATGGTTAATATATTGGAAGGTTCTTCAACTAATATACCTCATTATCATTAATGGATCAAACTATGCACATTGGAAAAATAAAATGAATATGAACCTAGAAATTTTGTGTTTTGAGATTTCATCTTCAATTTTCGATGAATATAAAATTTTTTCTAATGATATGAACAAATGGGATGACCCAAATAAGGCTGGATATAACATTAATTCTAAAGATATGAATTCATTATACTATTATTTAGGAGAATAAGTGTATAATAATATTTCAGCATGTAAAACAACAATGATTTTGGGATACATTATCTATTTCAGTTGAAGAAACCTCTAGTTTTAAGGAAATGAGACTTAACACATATATTATTAAATATTATAAATTTAAAATAAATCCATATGATCCTAGGTCTAACATATATCTTATTTTTAATTAAATTGTGAATACAATGATCTCATTGGAAAGAGATGTTACAAATAATTGTAAAATTAAGAGAATACTCATACGGGTCCCTTATATATGGATAGGGACCTCTGTATTAATTAAATAATCTATTCGTATTAGAAATATAAAATTCATGGATATAAAAGGGATGTTTATGATGTATGACAAATAATTAATAGTCAACATGTTATATGGATATGAACTAAAGAACATTTCGATGGCCTTCAAAACCACTACTTCCAAAACTAAAGAAAAGGAAAAGGTGAAATTACAAGCCCCTAGAAAATGTTCCAGCCATGAAAAATCATCAACTGGAAGTTACGAGGAAATGGTTTAATTAGATAGAAAATTTAAGATGTTTTATTGAAGACAATTTTTTTTTTCAAAAATCTCAACATCAAAGGACGATATGATTACAAGGGAATTTGGAAGAAGGATTTGAAAAGAAAGGAAAAATATGATGAAATGGTTTTATATGAATGAAAATGAAAAAGAAATGTAAAGTATTATTTTCCTATGTTAAAATATAAAAATAAATTTATGTAAAATGATAAAATGTATAAAAGTTAAATGAGGGAAACATGGGCGTCTTATGAGGACACTTAATGTGACAATGAGTCTTCACATGATGAAAATTATAATAAATTAAATATGTGTTTTATGAAAAACATATCTAAGGTAATTCGTAAGTCTTCTATACCAACCTGTTTTTATTTGGGAGATGAATTTTTAAATGAGTAAAATAGGGCTAGTGAAGAATTTTTTGAATAAATTAATATGAGTGAACACACATAGAATGAGTTAAAAGATAAATAATTTTTTTAATGAAACAACATTACTTAACCACTGTTGTCAAATCTGTACATGTTGTGTAAATAGTGAAAAATGTTCAATTACACATGGAAAAATTGAACATAAGTTATCTAATGAACAATTAAAAAAGTATATAGAGTAATCTTGCAATAGAATAAAATACTCCTACATTGCATATTTGTAAACCTATTTCCTTTAGATACACAATTGGTATATAATACCAACATGGTTAAATAAATATCTCCATATAAATTTTTATATCCCAATTTAGAAAAAGGGTTTTTTCTACTAAAAAAAGAAAATTTTAAGGCCAGTTCCATTTCCTTAGAATCTATTAATAACTCTAATTTTTATGGACCAAATATATTACAAAATTTTTACATGAAACCCATGAAGTATGTGTGAGATCTTAATGCTCTGATTACTAATGTTACTAGACCCAATCATGTATTGGTACCAAAACATATATTTGATTAATTAATTTGTTAGAATGTTATTTGAATAGCTCCTGAATAAACTTATTGTACTTGAATAATGGATGTTCATGAGACATGATATTATATTACTCATGGTTCATGAATTTAATAATGTTTACTGGTGGGCATGCCACTTTTCGTGACAATGCTAAATGAAAAATAATTTTCTTGAATATATTGGTAACTTTATCATTGTTTTAATTTATAATGTAATTTTTTATGTATTAGAATATAATATTCTTAGTATTTATCAGTTATGTGATTATTTATTTCAAGTTAAAATCAAAAATGATGCATGAAATGTTTTTAATTCTTAAAACAAATTAGTATTTTCATCCTTTATAAAATAAAATTTGTACGTTGTTAACATTGATTATTTAGTTTCACAAAAGAATTCATTCTTTATTTTATTTCACAAAGAGTCTTGGATTTGGCATAGATTGATATGACCCTACAATATACTCTCCCGTGGAATGCTTTCTAAAAAAAGGATTATTCATGGACCTACCCAATCATTATATTCCAATTGAAAAAAAAACGGTAATCTTTTTCGAATGGGTTAACATAAAAAAATATATTTATAACTATAGAAAGAGGATTCTACATCTCATAATATTGAGATCGATCAATTTGATTTGTTTATAACTGCTAGGGTCTGACATCTTAATGGGATAAACAATGTTTATGTTTTTGAAAATCACAACTCTAGGTATACATATTCCTTCGGTTTTTCTCACAAAAGTGAGGCTTTCTCAAATTTCACCATGTATTCTAGGGATATTGAATATCAAAGTGATGTTAGGAATAAATATATAAGAAGTGACCATGGTTGTGAGTTTAAAAACAAAGAGTTTGAATCATTTTTTTCCTAAGATAGAAATAGTTGTAACTTCTCTTCCCCTCTAACTCCTCATGAAAATGATGTAATAAGAAGGAGAAATTTAACAATACAAATCAATTCTAAAACCATGTTTAGTGGGTATGACTTCCCTATTTATTTTTAGGATGAAGCTATCAATACTTAATTCTATATAATTTACGTAGTGTTTTTATAAAATTATTCTCAATAAAACACCTTATGCATTGCGGAACAATAAATAACCCATGGTTAATTACATCAATGATTTTTGAGGTAATGTATATATTCTTAATAATAAGGATAATTTGTACAAGTTTACCTCTAACAATGATGACCATGTTTTTCATTGATATTAAATATCTTGTATATCCAATAGAGTCTTTATCAAAAGAACCAAATGTGTGGATGAATCTCAACATGTAATATTTGATGTATCATATCCACATAAACCTTGGACCTGCGTAGAAAATTTTGGTGATGATATGTTAAATCTTAACATCATTGAAAAATATTATGACCATATTAAAAGAAATATATTAAAACATCCACGCCTGTAAATTCTATAGATTCAATCCATAATTAATCCGAACCAGTTGATGAATCTTAAATAACTATCCCTTCTTTTTCTATATTTATTAGAACTCTTTAGAACCGTACTTCAAATTCAATAGTTGGAGACTTAGAAAAAGGAACATAGTCTAGATATTCTCTATGAAATCATCATGAACATCAAACCTTTCTATCAGATTAGGAGCCTAAAAATATCAATGATGTTTTCAATATTGAATTTTGGGTGATGTCCATGCCAAAGAAGAAAAATCAATTTAAAATGAATAATGATTGTGAACATGTTGATAGACCCAAATAAACCTTGACCACGTGAACTAAATGTGTGTTCTAGAACAATGTAGATGAAGTTGGTAATATAATTATAAAGAAAGGTAGATTTTTTTCGAAGATTATAGTAAAAAAAGGGGATTTAACATGAAGAAACATTTCACCAGTTTCTAGACATGATCACATAATAATATTGCGTACTTATGCAACACATTTCAATTTTAATCATTATCAAATGGATTTAAAAGGTGCATTCCTAAATGGTAATATATTTTAGGATGTTTTTATTGAACAACCCCCAGGTTTTACAAACCCTCAATTTCCAATCTTATTTTTTAATTAGATGTGGATTTATATGGTTTAAAATAGGATCTATATTATTGGTATTTTTGATTAAGTAGTTTTAATAATTCCAAAGGTTTTAAAAAATGTATATATGATTCAATTATTTTTATAGAAATAATTTCTAAAGATGTTTTAGATGTTCAAATGTATGTAGATGACATTAATTTTGGGTCTTCATGAAATTATTTATGTTATTATTTTTCAAAGACAATGGAAAATGAATGTAAATTTAGTTAAATGGGTAAACAGAAATTCATTATTGGATTTCATAATTTTAAAAACAAAGAAGGTATTATTTTAAATCAAATAAAATATACTATGATCTTCTAAATAATTTTGTATTGGATAACACTAAAATTAGTGATACTCTAGTGAGAACTACATGTAAGTCATATATTCATTAAAATGGTAAATCTCTTGATAAAATCACTTATAAAGGAATTATTGGATGTTTTCTCTACTAAACCTCTAGTTGTTTGGATATTATGTTTTGTATTTTTTGAGTTCACATTTTCCTGAAAATACCAAAGTTCCAAAAATTCTAGATATTAAATGAATTTTCAAATACCTATAATGTAAAACCAATTTAGGATTGATTTATACTAGAGGGTAATCGTGTGTCTTGGTTTTCTATTTAGATTATGATTTTGGTGGTTCTCGGTTTGGTAGAAATATCGCCACTAAAACATGTCACCTATTAGGTAAGTCACTTATGTCATGGTGTTTTAAGAAGAAAAATGCAATTGAATTATCTACTGCAGAAGCGGAATATGTAGCTACTAATAGTTGTTGTGCACAATTTTTTTTGATGTTACACACATTACTTGACTACGAATTTCAATTCAGGCATGTACGTATAATATGTGAAAATAGAAGTGCTATTAACATTTCAAATAATCATATTTCAAATTCTAGGACTAGACTTATTGATGTAAGACATCACTTTTGGAGAGATCATGTTCAAAAAGGTGGTATCACATTGGAATTAATTTCCACTAAACATCATATTTTTGATATATACACTATTCCATTAAATTATGAAAGGAAAAATTATGTCATACATTTTTTAGGGAAGATAAGTCTTTAATGAACAACTTATTTTTTTTCTGTTTACTAATTCATGACTCATGGATTCACACCATTCTTTCTTGTAGTTAATATCTCACTCTTATGGTATCATAGTTGTTTTCCCTTATTTACAGTCTCATACTTGATATCTTAATGATACAGTCGCACCTTTTTATGTCACACCATAATGCTGACACTGTGACTACCTTTTCTAATATCAGCATAATGACTGGTTTTTTTATTTTTATAATTTTTTTTCATGCATTGTTGTAATTATTATTTTATTGTTTTTATGCGGAATATTTAGTTTGCAATGTATGAAATCCATAAATGATAAAAACCTGATATTTTTCACTTCTCACTTCACTCGATCTCTATTTTCATAAAATTGAAACCCTTTTGTCTCAAAATGTTACCCCACATTCATCCTTACATCATTTTTGAGCCCACAGTGAATTCCCATAATGAATCATCGTACTTCATCATCTCCTAAAATGTGTAGGTCTCAGAATAAAATGTAAAATGATTCGAATGTAATGATTTAGGGATTGCTAAAGCTAGGCCTTGCTGATCGAACAGTAGTGGAAGTGAAAGAGGTTTGTGAGAAGCGTATTCCAAAATGTAAGTCAGTTTTCTTGAAATTAGTGGATGATAATGGTTGTTGGATAGGTTCATAATATATAATATATCCATTTATTTAATGTTAGTTTCTTATTTTTATCAATATGTGCAGTTTTTGTTCAATACTAAAGATGATTTAGTTATATGAAGTTAGGTAAAAATTCAATGGTGTAATTTTTCCTCATTGCTGTGGGATGACTAACTATGAATACCTCACATATAATTTATTTATGATTATCAAATATTTCATCCATATCATAGTGAAGTGTTTAGGCTAGAAGAGGATATTTAAATTTTAAATGGAAATATGATGAAAATAAGTGAAATTTCTACATAGCTGCATAGTGAGACAGTATTTTTGTGTATGTTAATTAATAATCTTATTTGTCCAAGGAAAATGTATTTTTTTACCCTAAATTATGCAGATGTGTTCTTGATACATCTTATGAAAAATGGGACCATGATCAATATTTTTATGTTAATTATTTATCACAAGTTTAAAATTATCCAGACAACTACAAAATCAACATCTCTATTTTGCTAAAGGTAATGTTCATAAATTTTTTTCCCAATATTATCTTTTGTCTGAATGGAGATTTCATTGAAGCCTATGAGTTTTTTCTCATAAAGGATACTATTATAAGAATTATGATTAGATGAAAACCATCATAGAAATCATCGGTGGATGATAATAAAAGAGTCATTGAAAATTTCTTCCTAATTGAAACCCATTCAAGACCGAAGAGTGTATCTAACCCTGGTTTGGAACCTTATGAAGTTGTTGAATATTTAGATAAAGAAATAAAAGATGCAAATGTTTCACCTGAGGAAGGAACTATCCTAGAGAATGAATACATTGTCCAACTTGTTCTATATGATGTTGTTATAAATGATTTATCTACTACTAATAGAAGTGTTGATATAGTAGAATAGCATTTATTCCAAAAAGTGAATGTTGTTGAATAATATATTTTTGTTGAGGAAAGACATGAACCTAAGGAAAAATATGAAAAATATGTTGAAAAATATGTTATTTTATCTACTGAATAAAAGTAGAAGATGCTTTTAAACTTCAAAAGAGATGGGTGATCTTAATAGAGCTGATAATATGGATATGTGTCAAGAGATTGAATATCTTAGTCGTAGAAGATATAGACCTGTTGAGTTTGAACATCACCAAATTTTAGAATGTGTTCATGTTTTAAATCCTATTGTAGAAATATATATGGATACTTGATATAGGTTTCCTAATTATTTTGATGTTGATAATTCCCCATAGTCCTCAGTGATATCCATAGATAATTCCGCTGTGTTTTAATTGAGACCAATTACTACTATAGAATTAAACTCTACAAAGGAGTCTTATCTAGGTTCAGTTCCTATTCATGAGCATAGTCATCAACCTTCTGATTCTAGGAGTAAGAGCTATCTGAATGGTTTTGGATACTCTTGGTTATTAGTATTTGAAAAGATCATGATTCACAACCAGACCATGTGTATAATCTTAGTGAAAGAGATGATTCCTTGATGGTAGATAAAATCATGTGTCAGATTCAGCCAATGATGATTCATTAAATTTCACGAATTCAAAATTGAGAACAATCAGTTGTGTGATGTGGTGAAGTCTCTTAGATCAACGGTTGAAGATATGAAAAAATTCATGGAATGTGGACATGCTCTTATTTAGGATCCTATTATTGATGTTTCTAATCAAATCCCCCAACAGGTTGTATAACTGATTCCACCAAACGTATCTAAATTAAATGAATAAATGGCATGGAGCAAGACCAATATAGTTAGTGAGATGCATGCACATGTTGTTGGACATAATAAGCATACTAATGAATAAAAGGGATATTTGAAAAAGGTTCTAAAACATCATAAGACTCTCACATCAGTCATTATAGCTTAAAATACCTTTGGATATCCATCGCAACCAATAGAAAGTTATTATAATAGTTGTTAATGAAGAGCTTCAGTCAGTGACGAGTAGTGTTTATAAGGATGTTTTCTTAGCTGTCATTCGGAATAGTGACTAAGTTCTTTCTTTTGTGAGGATCCATTAAAATATTTCCAATGATTCATGAGAATAATAATATTTGAAATTGAACTTCTACTTCAACCTAATTTATTCTAAGCATGATCTGAACAATCACTCCATGTATCTTGTAGAGAGTTTGAAAATTCCTCCTATCACTCAAGCCATCAAGACTCGTGTTCAAAGCATGAACGACGTCACTCCTCTATTGGACATGTTATTGTAAAATTTAAGATGACTTTGAGAAGGATATATAGTATGGGGAGAGAACATCTATGATATCATTATGTCGATGAAGCCTTTTATATATGCGAAATGTGTTGAAATTGTGGCACCTATAGCTGCCACATTGCAAATTGGTAATAATACAACATCATCCACTTAATTTTCTCTTTATAACATGACTTTATCATTAAATATGAGCCAAATTAGTCATTTAATTTTTAAGAAATACTTACCTAGATCATCTACTATACCATTTCTTGCACCCTCTATCTTTGAAGGAGTTCTATTTCCTTCTCTCACTATTGGATCAATCCCTTCTACCACTTCCACCTCTACTCATGTGGCTCCTCTTGATGCCACTAATAATTCCAATGAAAATATTGATGACTCTAAAGGGAGTTGAATGATGCATTTCTGATATGGTTATTATCTATCATGCATCAATTTTGTATTGAAATCTCCCTTTTTATTTCAAAAATGAACACTGTTTCCTTTATTCTCTTACTTTCCCTTGTTAAATGTTTTTTTTTGATAAAAAAAGGTCGATAAATTAGATAAGTCATTTTGGATTACATTTATAGTAAATGTGGGAGAAATAAGAGAGTACATATATCATGAAATATCATGAAATTACTAAAATATGTGGATTATAAATGTCATAATTTGTGACCCTAAAAAACGGGGAGATTGTTGGAATCATCATTTTTAAATATGTTTTAATGCACAAACATTACTCCTATCATGTATAGAATAACACATATCCGAAATAAATATTATAAAATATTTTTAATATTGTTATATTATGTTTTAGTGTGATTATTTTTCTTATTAATCCATTCAATGAATATTGGTTTTCAAGATAGTTTACATATATTTGGATTGTAGGACCCCGGGGCACCCTAAGAGGGGAGGGGTGAATCAGGGTGTTAACTTTTTCTTCTTAAAGTTGTGGATCTTGTTCCCACATTGGTAGGAACTACTTAAACCTGTATGATGGATATGATCAGAAATGAAACTTTCACATGCAAAGAGATAACACATCAATTTTACTTGGTTCACCACTAAGGGCTACATCCAAGGAGCATACGCCGACAAGTTGTCGGTCGTAACAAATTCCACTAATCTTCACTAGTTGTGGATTACAATGGTTCGGGCACAGTCACTCTGTCCTGTTGGATCAAATATGTAGATATGTATGTCTATTAGATGGAACAATACAAGAGGGGGTGAATTGTAGGTTTAAAAACCTTTGAGTTTTAGTACTAAAGAGATTAGTTTAAATGATATTAAACTAAACAAATACAAACACCCACAATTGTATTGAATATAAAAGGTATGATATAATGTAATACTAATGAAATGTAAAACAATTGTATTCAAGATAAACACAAAATTAGAGTAATATAAAGATGAATGATTCTACTATAAATCATATAGAATCAATCAAAACAATATGTAATAGAATGGATTTTATTGATATAATTACAAATGTATAAGAGATATAAAAGGAAACAGAAAAATTTCCTGTCTAATACAATTAGAAGCGGAAATGTAAAAGAATTGCAATTCTTTTAACCCAAAGAGAAGGGTTATCCTTTCACCTAGGATAAAAGGAATGTCTCACCAACACCTTGGTGATACCTTGATACGATGATCAAACTGTCTATCTGCCTATCCCTGGCAGCCCTCGATACGATGATCGGTATGTCCATCTGCATATCCCTGGCATCCCTCGATATGATGATCGGAACGTATGTCTGTCTATCCCCAGCAACCCTCGATACGGTGATCGGAACGTCTGTATTCCTATCCCCGACAGCCCTCAATTTTGTAGGTAATCATCACCTCTGTCTTTCAATCACTTGAATGCCCTCGATACGATGATCGAAACGTATGTCTTCCTATCCCCGGAAGCCCTCGATTTTGTAGGTAATCGGCACCTCTATATTTCAATCACTTGAATGCCCTCGATACGATGATCGGACGCACAAGGCACACAACATGAGAGAAGTCACATCATCTCTCTCTAGAACATTGATTGAAGAAAAGTATCACAGTTGTATCACATTTGTTCTCAGTTTTCTGTTGTTCTCTCTGCTTCAAATGACCTCCTATTTATTGGCCTCGGGTTCCAACGGTCACATATCCTCCAACAGTCATATTTCTCTGAAAAACTCGGAGGGACTTGGACACCTAGCATCATAATGGTCATATTGAAACAGAAAGAATGACATCGTTTTGATTAGTTTGTAACTAACTCAACGACATCGTATTGGTTAGAACAAGATGTATGAATAAGATAATCAAGAGTACGATTTAATTGAAGAAAGTGTTTTTGACAATGTACCAAATAAAGTATGTAATAAAAGATATGAGAAGCTGAGTTAATGCAATTTCTATATTCAGTACGATCAGCATTGTATGATTGGCGTGGTCCGTACAATCAGTATGATCAGTACGATACACATAGTCAGTATGATCAGCATGATCAGTACGATTATCCATGTCAGTACGATCAGCATGATCAGTACGATCCTTATGGTCAGTACGATCAGCATTGTACGATTGGCATGGTCAGTATGATCAGTATGATCAGTACGATACGCATATTCAGTACGATACGATAGAAAAGGTTAGTAGGATTAACAAGACATTTGTGTTTTCCAAAACAAAACAAAGATGTCAATAGAGGACTTTTGACTCAATATGTCCCAGGCTCACTTCCATTAAAAAGGTTCAGGGATAGCTCACTGCTTTCCATAGGTCACTCCTGTTGACTCCCCCTGGCTCACTGCCCTTGGTGAAGTCACACTCAGTTTATAGACGGGAAGGTCTCTTCAATATATGTGCATCGAAGTACTTGTCTCCTGTTCAGCATTAAACTTTTCTTGAACTAGAGTGCTAAGTTTATGCTCTTTTGTATTCAACCTTATACTTTAGTGTAATAACTGAATGCACTATATCTTCTTCTTCTCTTCCGTTGATTATCAATACTAACACCTGAGTGTATTGATATATTCCCCTCTTTTTGTGCATATCTGAGTTTAGTTTCACGAATTGTTATTCTTCTCTTCTCAAAGCACAATAAAGATGTTAAACATCAGTCATGTGTGTGCGGTACAACTTCTCTTCATAAAACCAAATTGTTCAATGTTCTTCCATATTTGTAAATGAATAATTCATTTGTTTCACTGAAGGTATCGGGAAATCTCACGGCTTTCGTGAAGCTCCACGAAGAGGGGAAATCTCAAACAACACCTGGCGCTCTTCTCCAATCCTGGGGCACAAGTCCCAATATGGAACACAAGTCTCACTAAGGTGCGCAAGTCTCCGGTGCACAAATCCAAACTGGCGCACAAGTATCACAAAACCAACCGCGCGAAACTGCCTTCCTCAACTTCTAACCCGTGCGACTAACTTCCTTTCACTCCCAAAATACCTTCGGCGTGTAGCCAACAACCGGCGCACAACTTCAGATAATGGCGTGCTAGTCCACCCGCGTGACCACACAATACTTGCGCGACTTCCACACCTACACGATGGGAGCTGTGATTTTTCTAAGTGTTGAACCCTATTGCAAATGATGAGGGGTGGTCCAGTATTTATTGGCAACTTGACCACCCTACGTGATGGCGTGCAAGTCAACCATCGGCACGCAAGTCTCAACGCGCAGGTCTCTTCCCCTGCTATTCACTTGTGTGACCAACTTCCAAACATGCATAAACCTCTTTCCTTTGCCAAATTTGGATATTCTGATCATGAAAAACCATAGGCGCGCATGTTCTCAAGCTTCCAAGGCATTGGCGCGCAAGTCTCTTTCATGGCGCGCAAGTCACCTGTGCGACCTCACCAAAACATGCGCAACCCTTATCCCTTTGTGATATTTTGATGTTCTGATCCTCAAAATCATATGGCACGCACGTTTCCAAGCCTTCAAGTACACGATGCGAAAGTACCTTTACCAAAAACACTTTTCTCCATTTGTTGATTTTTGGGCCCAAAAATTTGGCAAACACTGGGAAACGGCGCCACCTTGTATCTTCTCTTTTTGTACTACCTCCAGATCATCCATTCCTTTGTTGACGTTCTTGAATCAAACAAAGATCATTGAACACAACTCTTGATCTCGACATGCCATCATGAAATCCATTTTGTCAACAAGTTTTGTATATCGTTTGATTTATTTTTCCAAAAGAACAATAACCTCAAAAACACTTCTTCTCAGTGATTTGAATCCTTCAGCAACTCTTCTGATGTCATCACAAACTCCACTATCGTGATATGTATTCTTTGTAGGAACAACTTTTGAACCATCATCTTCTGATACAATTTGATGTGCATGGCCATCTCATAATTTCAATCTCTGTATGGCCATCTCATAAGTCCAATCCCTTGCATATTGTCTTCTTCTTCAGCCTTCATTATCTAATTCATGCAAAGCACATGAGTCGATTCTTCATGAAGTCTCTTGCATGGTTCTCATGCAATCATGAGTAATTTCATGGTCTTTATTAAAAACACCATTCTTTGTTAATCATCCTTAGATGGATTACACCTCACATTCTTCATTGTTGTAAACAATGTATCACCTTTGACACATGTTCTTTGAACTTATGATCAGTACAACAATCGTCTGAATTATCATTCCTCCACTTCATCGGTGTACTTCTTGATCTCCTTCATTTTGATCTTCATTGAAAATTATTGACAACAAATACAACCTTATACACAAAGTGGTTCTAACATGGATATGTATGGGACACCATAAATTTTTTACCCGTTCATGATCATCAAATAGTTTATAAAACCATAAGCTTGCTACCTATTCTATTTTTTTTGTAAAGGACATACCACCATTTCGTTTCCACCATTTCTATGACACCCTTACAAGAAAACGTTATGAATTTTGACAATGGACATGAAATGTTTACCCGACAGCGTATTAATAATTGTGGTTTAAAATTCACATATGACCTACTACCACTACCTTACTAATCGTTCAAAAATTGAAAAAGAATCGGACACTTCAACAATGATAAATCTCAATGGAAAATGAGACGAAACCATTCCAAGTGGCCCCATGACTTTCTCACCAAGACTGTCTCACCATGATTGTCTCACCGTGATTGTCTCACCGTGACTATCTCACTGTGACAATGGAATTGTGTCTCTCTCCGTAGAACGGTTATCCCCTTCAATACATAATCATTTCCTCCTTTTTCAATTAATTTTAAAAGTTATCACCAAAGGAAATTTTGGGTCATTTAGTGAAAATGAAATAATTATTGATTTTCTTTAGACAAGCCACCTAGAAGTACATGGTGCAAGTGGTAGTAATCATGCTTCATGTCTACTCCAACACATACAACCAGAATAAAATGAACCAAATAGCACTGGGCCATTAAGGGTTTGTGATGTTGAATACATAAAAAAAGAAGAACATGTTTATTGATGAAAACATGAAGAACTCTCGATTTCTGGTGACTGTTGTAGATAAACACATCCAACATCCTCGTATTATTGGCTCTATGAAGAACAAGAGAAATAAAGAACATCACATTGAACAAGAAACCTGAACACAAGATTCTTGATTTTATGTTTTCACAAGAGGACTCGAAAGTCACATCTTCTGCATCCTACAAGTCCAAATATGCAAAGAACAATACTCAGAGCATTACTAATCATTTATCATTATCATTTCAACATTGTGTACTATTTTATTACATTTTGGGTAGTGTGTGTGTGTGTTAGTGTTAAAAAAACACTATCTTCAACATTAAATTAGAGGATATGAGGTATCATAACTAAAATATCTTTTTGATCTTTTCATTACCCATATATAACTGCAGAAGAGGTATTGTGTGACCTGGTTGTTTATCTTCCCATGAAGAACAATGGATGTGGTCTTTTGAACTAGATGATTCCGTGTACTATTGTGAACCTCAGTCTAGGGTGTAGATCAGAGCTTCATATATATATATATATATATATATATATTTGTGGTAGGTGATCACCAAGAGTATTGGAATAGGTCTCAACTTGAGGATGAACTACCTATTTAATCGTGTTGGTCTTTAAATTTAGTTTTTCATGATTTTAACATATATTTTAGAAAACTAAATTTTGCAATGATAGTTAGTCATGGATTGTAGTAATTGTTATGTTTCCTTATTATAATAGATTAAAATTATGTATGAATATTTCATATTAATAGTAATGAGAATTAATCATTCTTCTGAGAACCTATTTGAACATTTAATCTATAATAATATTATTATCTTGATTAATTGGCCAATTTTATTTTAAATATGTTTAATATATTAAATATACATTTTAACAAAAAAACATTATAGGAACTCAATTCCCACCCATCTTGAGTTACCTACTCTTAAAAAAACAATGAATGATAAGGATCTGTATATATAAATCCACATATTTGACAGATTCAAGAGGTTGGATGAATGGATGAACATTCTCCATTATTTCTAATTTCATTACCACATTGTTATAAACCTGGTTTTTTTGTTATTTTTCCATTTTTATCATTATTGTTTTACAATATACCATTTAGAGACTCATTTATTACTTTTTGTTATTCCAACATTCTAATTTCCAATATAATTATAGTGAACATCAATTGACTCAAAAAAATTTATTTCTTATTCATTCAAGTTAGTATTTGAATAATTTTCAAAAACTCTAGTTGTCAGTTAAGGTGTTTTAAATTGTTTTATTCTTATACCAGGAGTGTTACATATTTCCCAAATTTTTTCAAATAATATCTTTCATGGATAATCTACTTAGGAATAGGTGTTGAGAGTCATGGTTGATTTAAATATAATAAATCACTAAATATAAACATTTAAACAATTTTCCTAGTAATTAGTTTGAAAGAGATTGAATACCTATTGTTTTTTTAAAATAGAACACTGGATGTATAATTGAATATACCTAACCGTGTTTTAGTTAATAAATATAGGACCAATAGAATTTAATGTTTTATTATATTAATCATGGTATACTAAACCTATGTCTTGGATTATATATAGACCATATAGTTTTATCTTGAGTGGGTATATCTTATTTGATGGACTAAAACCAATTTTTTACCTTTTCATTACTCTTCATCCTAATCCATATGTATATCTAAAGATTCATTTAGGATTAATCATTTTCCTAAACCCTATAATTTATCATGGTCTCTTCTTTTCATTATAATTAAAACAAATGTTGCATAGTTTTAGAAAAACATAACCTATGTGATATCATGAGGATGCCTACTCAAAAGTTCTAATAAGTAGGTTTCCTATCATTGATATAGATCTTATGGGTTTGATCCCACACACACACTATTCAACACATTAGTAGTTGAGTGTAATTTTGGATATTGTAAATTGTAATATGATCAATGCATGTGTGGAAGTAATGACACTACACAAGCTTGTCAATTTTTTCACCCTTATCGAGGAAATTGATTTCCCAAGGAATACTAAATTTTATTTTGAAACGTATATTACATCACCCCCTTTCCCATATCCCACTTTTTTTTTTAAATATATTTTCACACTCACTAGAAAATGTGTATGATCTCCCCTTGTCTAGTCTATATGTTAGGTCCCATTGAATAATTCATAGATCCATAGCACTCCTAATACTCTTAAATTAATTACCAAGATAAAAAGATAACAATTTTCACATTGATTTTATATATGGATGAATGAATCATCCTTTTATTGGGTAACCCCCAAAACCATTAATATAAACCTCCTGAATGAGACAAATCAACTCTATAATAGTGCACCATTATGGAAAACGGATTTATATCAATTAATGTTGTTGTAACCAGCATTGTGAAACATTTTATTAAAGGTTATGCATTAAAAATAAATCCAGGAATCATTTGCATGGTCTAAATTATGGGTAAATTAAATAGACTTTAGAGTGTAGATCCCCATGATCAAAATTCAAAATTCATATAATTTTATTGAATATTTCATAATCAAGTTATATCATCTCATGCCATTATATGTCACATATTTTCATTCTCCCTACGTGACCAAAAAATATATTAGATCAACATCATGTTCCCTAGATCAATTGTGACATTGGGAGATTTTACATTTTAATTATTACATTAATTTATTCCACAAATATAATCATATAAGTGGATAAATGAGATCCAAAATTTAATCCAATTGATTTGTGAGCCATATTTAGATGATTGTGATCATTTTAAGGAGCCAACCCATATGTAACCAAATCATGGAAATAATGAACCAATATAGTTTAAAACTTTCTACCATTCTCACCAACCCGTTTCTTGTACAATAGTATAAATCGTTTCTGTCGTGAGTTTGATGCTCAAATTCCAAAAAGTCAACAAATTCATTTTTGATGATATCTTACACAATTTTGTTTTGTGGAAGAGTGACTATGGACTACCATGGAATATATACTATCATGTGAAAATTAATACTCTATTTGTGTCCTTGGTTTAATACCTCACTAATATGCTCGTACGTTTTTAACTATCTTCTCTACCACTACCCCTCCAACCCATGTAATTAAAATCCATGAGTTTGTTATTCAATAATTCCAACACACATAAAAATATTATAGGGATGTTATATAAGAGACTCAATTTCAAAATTGAATTTACACATTAATAATAAAAAAATGAATTGTTTTAGCAACCTCAACAATACGGACAATAGTATTATAAATATAGACTACATCAGCACCCACAACAACCAAAACAAGGAAACTATAAACAAAAGAGTTATGAAGATCCATAATGATTTTAGGGACCAGATGGGTATCACTTCAAAAATCATTCCCCCAATCATAGAAAAAATTTCATCAACAACATTTTCCATCAAAAGCATAACAATAGCTGTTCCAAGAAGATATGTTAAAGTAATAGTAGAAAAACCGACCTCCATAGTCACATCATCCAATGATTCCAAACATTTTTTTAAATAATATATATTAGTGGATTAGTACAAAATACATAAAAATGGAAACCCCAAGATCATTCCTATGAAACCTTGGTCACTAAGTGGGACATATATCAAATATGATATCATATCAATTTCCAAGTACTTTTTCTGGTAATACCAACACACATCCGAGAGAGGTATCCATTTTTGGGGATCCTATTAGTGGAAAATTTTGAACATCATGAATCCTTTTATAACAGAGGAAATGTAGTTAAAAAAATCTGAAAATTTACTCTATCCATAATAAATTATAGCGATGACGGAAAAAAGTGAACCTATTCCAGGAAAAAATTTGAAATTTGGGCCAACTGAAAATGATCTAGTTCAATATAATCCAAAAAATAATATTTCTATTTGGAACATCGGGCATAAAATCCTCGGATACCATTTACCTAAATAATTATTCATTGAATAATAGAAGGGATTTAAAACGTTTGTATATATTTTTATGAAATTACACATAAACATTCCCTTTTAGAAGTGATTTATCTGATTCTTATGTATGCTATAATTATATACTATTTTCTCTTAAAAAATACGTTGGATTACATATATTTCATCTCCCTAAATGTATAATGCTCCAAATTTATTCACCGGAAGATTCCCCCTATTTTGTGAGTTGTTTCATGTTTCTGTATTTTCTACACTCTAGGGACTTGAAATATCAGAAGATCCTTGTGCGATCATAAAACAATTATTAATCTCATTCCTTTGATTTTAGTTGAAATTATGTGGATTTATTAATTGAAACCAACATGATTTTTACTTCAACTAGTTAAATGATCAGTCATGTACCCTTGAGTACTACTCGAGGTTATCACAGTCAATGTTTTTAAATTCATCTTTCCTGTTGAAATCATTATCCTATGAATGGAGGAAAAAGTATATGTCCCCATCATTCAAGGGATTCCATTTCTCACAACAATGAAGTAGTTGATTGATGTGGTCTAAGTAATGTTGATATTCAAAATCAACTAAGAACAATTTGGGTTTGAAAAACAAAACACTTATAAACAAAGCACCATGTCAATAGATTTTTTATCCATCCTTATTATGGAAGAAAAGATGATTATTTGACCATTGATGAAGGAAAGAAGACCTTATCTCTACTTGAATATGAAAATAGTTACAATGTGAACTTGAATTAAACTAAATATCTAATTACGGATACTTTCCCACAATTTATACTGTATATGATCAAGATGCTGAAGGTGGAATTGAATCCCTTACTGATAATTGTAAAGTATTCATTATTGGAAACAATACCATCACTTCCAATTATTTTCAATTCACAAATAATGAAAATATAATTAAAAACTCATTTATGTCTTTGAAGGAACAACAACACAATTCTCTAACGGTCTTTCTAACATAGAGGGGATTGGACACGACATACGCCGTCAATATTTTGTTGGAAGAATGATCAAAAATAAAAAGTGAGACTAAAAGGAGACTCACTCAACCTATGAAATAGATAGTGAAAAATGAAGTGTTTAATAATCTAAAAACTTGTATAATATTTTAGTTCTCTAACAAAAAATAGATGATTCCACTACAAGTCATCCTAATGAAATTCTATTGGAAAATTGTTAAAAATGATGAAGATTGTTAAATCTAAAATCAAACCATTATCAGGTGGTGAAAACATATTGATTATAGAAATAATAATATGGTGACTCATAAGTAAAATTATCCACTACCTTTAATGGTTCAAATGTTTTATATATATTCTAAAAATTAATTATATTGCTTTCTAGATAGACATTTAAAAAAAAATCAAATTACAGTCGACAAAGATGATTACTCCAAAACAATATTCACTTTACTTTTTGGAATCTTCACCTATAGATGGATTTCATTTGGAATGTGAAACACAACAGTAAAATTTAAATGGATCATGATACACATCTTCCATGATATGTTGCAATTAATCTTAGATATCAACATATAATATATCACTATTTATTAATGATCATTTAAAGTATTACTAATGATTATGAACCTAGTTAGATAATGATGCGAAGAAAATTTGGTACTTGAAAGAAAGGAAAAGTTTTATATTTTTCCAAAGAGTTTTAGTACTCATAAATAATATATAAATACATGGAATGTAATTTTATCCTAAAAATATCAAGGTGACTATGTATTAATCTGAAATGACGAGGGTGAATGGTATTAGAAGTTTTCTAATCCATGTTGTATTTTATCCCCAATGTGTTCAATACATTTAAAAAATATCCCATGAAATGATTTATATTTTTTAATAGGAAATTCCAGTTATATTCATTTAATATTTTTTGTTGGAGTTCTATACTCAAAATAATATCTTCGTGGTTACACCTATCATGACATCACCTGACAGGGATAAAGATCCCGAATTAATGTGTTATTCTAGCAACTTTGATGTGTGTGAAATTTTTTAAATATATTTTTAAATATAATCTACCATATATATTACAAAATAAATATAGTAATTAAATCTCATATAAATTATTTTTCCATATAAAAATAGTTTTATGCATTCATATATGATTTGGACATGTTTTGCACACACATTATTCTTTCAAAAGTAGAGTTCTATACAAATCATGTTGCACTATAATAACTTTGGTGTAAAAATGATTTCAATAATTGGATAATACAATGGATACTACTACTATAATAATTTTAATTCATCCTTAAGAACATAACAGGGAATAAAAATTTCATTTTGGATCACCTCTCTATACATCCAAAATCGAGCATTGAAGATGATAAATGTTTGAGCATTGAGGATGACTATATTGATGAGGATATTTTTTAATATAAGTACAAAATCACAACCATGGTTTTCTAATATTGAAAACTATATTTACATCAAAAAACATTACCACCAATTCTACTACAAACAAATGTATAAATTATTTTTTAAGACATCAAAAAATTATAGGGATGAGCCTCTGTTATTTATGTATTTTGTTAATAGTTTTAAGTGATGGTTCATCCCAGAATATTATATTCAAATAATACATGAGATCTGTCCATCATCTCCAACTAGAAGACATCGTGCACTTAGATTCACTATAGATAAGATTTGATAAAGTGTGATATTATTTCTCACACTCTATCCGTAATGAAAAAGTTTCATTCTAATTTTTGATCAATTACTATAAACACAAACCATTATTAAAAAATTAAACACCCAATAATCCCATTATATAAGTTGAAACATTGGTCATCTGAAGTATTTATATTATGGGTCAATTATAAAATTATAAAGTGAAATATTTAATTATATTCGGGTTGGAATACATTTCAATGTTGGTAGATAAGAACCCCACATCCCATAATAAAGTTATTGTGGTCACAAAATTTTTATTTAAAATCATATTCATGGGATTTTAATTTCATCAATTTATTAATAGAGGCTGGGAAACTCATGTAACAAATAAATTCATCAATGGATTCCTCAGAAAATATGGAATCCATTATAAAATTACAACATCTATCTACCAATATTCAAGTGATAATATTGAATTGTCTAAAAGAAAGATAAAAAAATATTGAAAATTTACTAAATATAAGAAGAAGTTACTATATTTTAAAATTCTATGTCTCACATTGGGAAAATATAATATTGTATCAAACACCATAATCAATAATCAATTCTGTCATTTTATGTGAATCCCTAAATCATTCTAGTCGAATTAGAGCGTAGATTTTATTAGGAAGTTATGAAAATAAACATAGATTAAAAAAATGTGAATAATTCATAATCTTAATAATTGATGATATGGAATAGATGAAAATGGTACCATTTCAAAATTATAAGATCTACTAATAAAAAAGGAAATAGAATGACTAACTCATTATGAAACGAATCATTATAGAAAGGAAAAAAGTTATACATTTAAATTCCCATTTTATATTATTCCTTGAGATGATAAAATATATAAGGTCGTTTTATTTTATAGATTAAAATGTGTTCCCTTATGGGTATCTCAAAATTCAATGAAGAAATATAACTCCCATTATTATAAATGGAAACCGGCTAAAATTTTTCCAACATCCATTTCTGGAAGGGTTTATCTTTTAGAATGATTCATATCATTAATTTATCCATTAATATGGATGAAGTAATCATTGATAAAAATTTATTGGAGGCATCTTATATTATATATTTTCTATGATTACATTTATTTTCATAGGTATGTTGTTTTTTTCTATAATTTTTTGTCATTGGTAATCTAAAACATCATCATAGTTTTTCTTCTCATTTATCTGAGATTATTTTTCTATAATATTTACTATGTGAACCTTAAAATATTTATTCTTACTTATTGATTAACACCTATGTACATATAATTTTTTTATTTTGGGTGTTTTTTATTAATTTTTGAATGTTCCCAATTTCTCATCATCATCTAACAATTTCCCTCATTCCACGACCTTCACTATAGGGTGATCTCAATTACATATTTTTAATTATTAATTTGTGTTCATTATAATATTTCTACATCTCCCATGTCCCTTTCACGTTCAATGTTTTTACTATTTCATTTAATGTGTCTTAGAGTCATTATTGATCTTAATTATCTGTACATTTGAATATTTTCTTATTTTCATTCATCTATATAACATCTATAATTTTTATACGTTTTTCAAAACATTATATGGATCATTTTGGGAACTAGATACATAGAAATTTTTATATTCTAAGACTCAGTGTTCCCATAAATATTTTTTTGAAATTTATTAAATATATTCAATTCATATGTACACAAATATATAAAAAATATAAATAACATTTAAAAATAATCAAAAATTGGAACTCTAAGTCCACTTTTGTGTTCATAGAATGGTTTATACCCACGTTTATACATAACCATGGAGTTTATATAGTGCTTGAGAATGTAATGGTTGTGGGTGAAAAATTAAATAAATAAATAAATTTATATTTATTAATTTAATTAATTTGTTATGACAAAAGTTATTCTATAATTATACATTTTTAAGTAGAAATTAATTTTTTCCACTAAAACTTGTATATCTAGATAAATTTTTGATTGAGTGTGTTGGATGATGTTTCTCATAAGAACAATATTGGATCATGGATCAATGATGAGTCTGTAATAAAAAATTTGTATATCACCAATGACCTCAACATGTAATCATTCTTCACCTGCGATTGGTCCAAGAAAGGTAATAATTTTTTTTATTTGGCGTTATCCCATGTTTAATATTACTATGTTGAATGTGAATGAATAATCTAACTAATTGATTCATAGATGATGAATTTCTCATGTATATTTTATATTTTAACTAGTGATTTGGGTATTCATTTTTATTATTTATTTATGTATTCATTAATCATAATAATAGAAATGAGTCAAAGACCATAAAAATTTAGCTGGGATTCCTTTATTTTTTAATTTTTTCCCAATTTATACATTCATCTTGGGAAAATCACTTTACTCATAATTCTATAAATAAAAAAAATTGTTGCAAACCAATTTATTGGTGAAATGGATTGATATCAGAAATCCAGTTTCATATCATGAATTGGATCATTATATAATGATGCTGATGAATAATTAGTATTTGTTCTATGATTCGTATTCATTTTGGATGAATGGTGAACCTAAAAATAATATAACCATGAGATTCTCAAGAATTTTTTATATCCAGATTCTTGAGAGAGATGTTGATGATTCTCTTGTACAATAGATCCAACTTAT
This sequence comes from Viscum album, assembly GCA_963277665.1. Lineage (NCBI taxonomy): Eukaryota > Viridiplantae > Streptophyta > Magnoliopsida > Santalales > Viscaceae > Viscum > Viscum album. The sequence goes on along the minus strand of OY728119.1, from coordinate 1,313,919,925 downwards.
ATGGAATGATTCAATGTAGGGAAAGTAACATCCTTGTTCCAGAAGCCACCCAGAGGCGCCCCACACCCGGTTGGTCACATGGCCTTAATTAAATTTTCCCAAATGCCAGACGTTTTTGACTAGTAGTGAGGGCCGTGGGTGTGATAGTGGGGAATCTATGCCCTCATTAGAAGAGTAACATGATGGAAGAAAAACAATGGCAATATAAAAAGCAGTAATAATCCATACAAAAGCAAACAACGGAAGACTGGAATAAAATAAACTTGAGAACACACATATATATGTGAATGATGCATGATACATATGTCTAGGATTGCCTCAAAAAAATTACAATGCTGGATCAAAATATTACTAAACCAAATAATAAATAAATCACGTAAACAACTCATCATCATTGCAAGCCATAGCTTGGTCCCATGCTCTCCAACTCCACAGTAAATTAAGAACATGAAGTAGAAGGTCTCATTCCATTATCTATCCCTGTAACAATATAATCTATTTGGGTCCAAAATCATGTCCCAAACAGGTTGTGAGACTATACCACTATATTAAAACATCCAAATATTTGTTCCTAATATCCTGTGAATATATATGGCAGGTAATAATCAAAGATGCAGTAATAAGAATGTACTTAGCAATAAACTATTACGCATATCACATAAGAATCTAATCAAGCAATGAAACCCTATAGAAAGTACATGCAACCTATCCCCTATTGTTCAGACATAATAATATATAAATAATCTCTAAGGAAGCACACACATTCAATTCCCCATATATTTAAAAGTAATTTATATACTCTCTAAGGAAGCTTAGACGGTCATTTCCTCTTATAGACTAAAGTAGTCAAGGACACTCTGAGGAAGCTCACATGCTCAATTCTCATTATATCCCTAAGTGTTCATAGAAAAACTAAGGAACCTCACTCAGTCAATTGCCCTTATAGCATAAAATTGGTCAAGACTTTCTGAGAATGCTCATTCGGTCAATTCCACTTATATCCCCAAGTGGCCATAGACTCTCTAAGGAAGATCACTGAGCCAATTCCCCTTATATCCCAAAGTGGTCCAAGACTCTCTGAGGAATGTCAATCGGTCAATACCATTTATAGCCCCTAGTGGTCATAGACTATCTGAGGATTCTCACTTGGTCAATTCCCCATTTATCCTATAGTGCTAAAAGACTCTCTGAGGAAGCTCACTCGGTCAATTTCCCATACGGTCTATTACAGCAGGTTCTCACAACCCTGTGTAAATCGAATGAGCATAATAATTAAATACGGCCAACATAAACCTAAATAAAAACTTGGATAATAAGTCTACAACATATCAAGCAAGTCAGATAAAAATATTCAATCCATCCTATAGTGCTAGGCATGAGAAGAACATCATGGAATCCTAACATGATAATCATGACCAAACGGTCGTAAAAAGAGCATGCATATGGTAACACATCCAAATCATAGAAAACATCCCTATTAATATCCAATTTACCTCTACATAGGCATACATGAATGGAATGAAATCAACTGGGACAAATTGGTAAATACAGAATACCTCGTTAAGGGGTATTGGACCAAATTTCACTTAATACTCAATGACATTCAACAGAAAGGCAAAACCACCTACCTCAGTGTTATAGGAAATTTATATGTGAACCTATAAGCATGAATAACCCTAGAATTCTAATTATCTACAGAAACATCTAAAACGGTCAACCGAGGATAACCTGAGAGAGAAGAGGAATCATGAAACAAAGCTCAAGAAGAAGAGATAGATTATAGAGGGGATCCCAATGCAATCGACGATAATCGAATTAGAGTTCAGATGCTCAGTCATAGGCTTGGAGGAAGATCATAGTCGTATGGGATCAATCGGATTAACCAAACATAGAATACGGTGTTTCTAGACATTATATGTGACCCTGGTGTGTGTAATGAAAAAAAAACACACACGACATGTACTTTTAAAGTACATGGTGTTTACTTTGCATTTTCGTACATCATTTTAGGCAGCCTATGAGTCACCCCCACATGGCCGTGTCTGTGGCCACTACACGGACAACCCCCTTCTACCTATGGTAACCTAGTACATGACTTGTACTCATAAAGTACACGGTGTATACATTGTAAATTTTTTGAAATTCCTATTTTCCTGAAAAACGACCATAAAAGGAAAACATACCTAAAAAAGAAGGTTTGGGTTCTTAAAAATCCCCCGCATTAAAGAAATTCATCCCCAAATTACCCTAGTACAACATATAAGATGAATCCTCGAACATATCTGACCATTGTGCTCGTGCGTCGAACTCCCTCTCCCATGTCTCAACATATACTTGGCTGTGGTGCCATAGAACCAATACCAGAGTAATATACTATCCATATAGAACATTCTCACTGCAATCAATAATCCAAATAGGATGCTCCTCAAAAGACACATCCACTTCGAGCTCAACCTCCTCGAGTTGAATGACATGAGACATGTCTGAAAAGTAATGTCAGAGCTGAGAAACAAGAACAATGTCATGCATATCCCAGTTCCCCTAGCGTAACTGAAACTGATTGGAAACCATACCGACTCTCCCCACAACCTCAAACTGCCTGAGGTACCTCGGTGAAATCATACAATGACTCTTAATTTTTATGTTACCCAACCACACTATGACATGTAGAAAAACATGATTTCTGACCTCGGACTCCATATGTCATCTTTGCTGATCAACATATGTCTTCTGTAGAGCATTTTCAGTAGACATCCTCTTTTGAATTGACTATATCTGCTCTATGGTCCCCTAAACCATACGAGGTCGTAGAAAGGATGCCTCTACTACCTACAACAAACATTAGGGTGATCGGAATGACCTACTGTACAAAGCCCAATAATCTTCCATCTAATCAGTTGCTTGAAAACTATTATTGTTAGCAAACTCCACAAGAGGTTTGTGTTTCTCCCAAGAACCTACAAAATATAGGATGCATTCTTGGAGAATGTCCTCAATCATCTGAATCGCATGCTTATACTGGCCTTTTGTCTGGGGGAGGTAAGATATACTCAAAATTACATGTATACCCAAAGACATTTGAAGCCCCTGCAAGACCTGAGTATTAAAAGGTGCATCAATATCTGAAACAATACATTGTGGAACTCCATGTAGACATACAATCTCATGGATGTACAACTGTCCCATCTCATCAACTTTGTAGGTCTCCTTGATCGGAATGAATTGGGAATCTTTCGTGAGACTACCAATGACAACCCAAACTACATCATTCCCTCAAGGTGACCTCGATAAAACTGTCATGAAATCCATCACGACATCATTCCTTTCCACCCGGGAATGGGAAACTGCTGAAAAATCCCTGCTGGTCGCTGATGCTCCACCTTTACCTAATGACAGGTGGAACACTTGGTGATACAACCAGAAACATTTATCTTCATACATGGATACCAATAATGATGGTGAATGTCATGATTCATTTTTCTGACCCAAGATGAACTGCCCAATCCGAGTAATGAAAGTCCTGCATCATCACCTCACGAATGTCTACCGTCACCCATACGCGCCCCTGGAAATGAGAGATCTCATCCATGCCTATGGTCTATCCAGAAATATGGTCCTCTCCTGACACACTCTCCTGTAAGACTAGGCCTTCATAATCTGATAGCTTCCCCATTCGATCTCGATGAAAAATAGTAGTGTTAACACCTATAAAAGAAGAAAATTCTACCCCTCTCGATCATGCACCTCCAAATGCGTCTCAGAGAATAGAGCCATAAGATACCTCTCACTAGTGTCCTCCTGATCATCCTGTATCTGGGTTATCTTGATCAGCATATCATCCACTGCGTTAGCCATAACGGTGTATATAAAACCTCAAATTCAAAAAACAATTGAAGGTACTAAACCCACCTTCTCTGTCTCAAATTCAAGTCACAGTGAGTGACGATGTACTTGAGACATTTGTGGTCGATGAAAACAAAAAAAATTCTCTCCTAATAGATAATGTCTCAAACAGCATAAAAGATTATCAACTGTTTCCAACTTGAGATCGTGCATCTGGTAATTCATCTCACGTGGCCTCATCTTCCGAGACTCGTACGCAACGAATCCATATGCTTTAATAAGAACAACTCACTTCCTAATAACTGATGCATCACAATAAAAATTATGTCTCTTTCCTGGCTCCAGAAATACCAGTATGGGTGCTGAAATCAACCTCCCCTTTAGCTTTTGAAAGGCTCACTCAAAAAAATCTGACCACATGAAAATCACACCCTTTTTAGTTAGACCCGTAAGCAGTGCTTCTTAGCGTGAAAAGTACTGTATGAAATTTATGTAGTATCTAGCTAGCCCTAGCAAACTATTCACATCAAAAAAGATATTTGACTTCTCATAGGAAACAAATGCTGTCACTTTCTCTGGGTATACTGATACTCATTTCTCTGAGTTAACAGAACACAATAAGGGAATATTATCCATCCAGAAGTGGTATTTTGAGATCTTGGAATATAAATGATTCTATCTCAGTCTTCTAAAAACATTGTCAAGATGGGTAGCGTGGTTGTTTCAAGTGTTAGAGTACACCAAGATATCAACCATGAAGACCACAATGAAAGAAACATAGTATGGGTGGATCACTTGGTACATCAGTGCCATGAAAATTGTCGGCGTGTTCGTAAGACCGAACATCATACATAAATACTCTTATAGATCAAACATGCTCTGAATTTCTATGATAGTTATATCAGATGGTCTAACATGCAACTAATGGTAACCAGATCTTTGGTCAATCTTTGTGATCATTCGGGCTCCTTGTAGCTGATCAAATAGATCATCAATCCTATGCAAGGGATATTGGTTCTTGACCATCAACTGGTTCAACTTTCCATAGTCCACACAAAGCCTGAGGGTACCATCTTCCTTCTTCACAAATAGGACATGTGAACCCCAAAATGAAATATTGGGTCAGGATAAATCCTTTGCCTGCAACTCCTCCAACTTCTTCTTGAGCTCCTGCAACTCTAGGGTAGTCATCCTATAAGGAGGATCAGATTCAGTTGCTGCTCTTGGAACGATCTCAACAGAAAAGTCTATATCTCTCATTAGAGGCAAACCTGAAAAGTCCTCTGGAAGGAAATCCATGAAACAGTCCACCACTGGAGGAAAGTATAACTGTGAAGTCACCCAGTCATCGGAGTATAGACTATAAATCTGGGCGGTAACTCCCCCCAATCGATGAATCTCGATTCCCACTCTACTCTCCTAGACATCCCCCTCACCCCTATGAAAAACGATCTACCCTCTATTGATGTGAAAATCACCTTGCGACGATAATAGTCAATGACTTCTTCGAAGGTAACTAGAGATTCCATTCTAAGAGTGACATCATTGTCTTTCATCACAAAAAAATAGAGATCCCATAAGAAGTTAAACCCACCAACCTCTAATGGGCACTCCATGCAATGATGTACACTAGCCGTTCTTTTCACCAACGGATTGTCTAGAATCAAAATATCAGCATAAAAAAAGATGCAGAGACCAAAGATCTTCACAACATAAACAAATATAAATCTATGGGAATCCCCTGTATCGAAAACAAAATAAGCTAAAACTGTGGCTACTAAGATCATACCTCTAATCGTAGAGGGTTCTAGATCCTGTTCCTACTTGTTCTACTCCAATGCAAAAGTATTGCCGAAACTGCTACCTTGTGACCTCGCCTGACCACTATTAGGTGATCCACCATGCCTACACTGGAATACCGGCGGATGACTGCCAAGAACATGACCTCCACCTCAGCCTGAGCGGCTGGAAGAACTCCAGTTCCCGGAATGGTGAGAAACTGGTGGCGCTTCTCATGAACGAGGAGTCAACGATGATCCCCGGTCACTAGCTGCAGTTGAGAAGGTCTGACAAAAACGCTGATGGTGACCCTTCTAGCAGCAAGATCGGCACTCCACTGGGTCTCTTGGGAAAAGTGTCCTCGTATTCCAGCTCTTTCCGCACTTTTAGAACACCACCTAGCTACCATAATATGAATCTCCCAGACTATAATCTCCATGTGCGCTCTCCTGGAGGCACTTCCTACTATCAATAGGAGGAATACTAACTCTGGATGTCGATCTTCCCGAGCTCATAGCTCTAGAATCCCTCAAGATACTCTCCATAATCAGAATTTGGATGATGATAGAGGATATCGAAACCAACCTAATGATTTTTACCTCGGATCTTATATCCTACCGGAGACCGTCCTCAAACATCCGTGTAAGGAACAACTCATCTTCCCCTATAAAGGGCATAATTGATGCATCTCAGTGAAACTAAGGGAATAGTCCATAATAGAAAGTGTACCCTACTCCAAACTCTTGACCTATTGGGCTCGATCGTCCCTCAAAGTCTCCAGATTGAAGTATTCCTAGAAGTTTTGCTAAAAATAATCCCAAGAAAATTTTACTGGCGTCCCGCCTGTGAGACCACCTCATACCACCTCTTGGCAGAGTCTCAAAACATGTACGAAGAAAGCTTCCCCCTCTTCTCTAGATGTATCTCCAGATACTCGAAAATTGATAATGTGGCTTCTTGACTTGACTCTGCTTCCTAGGGTCCTCTATCCCCTGATAAAGTGGGAGGATGCTGCTGCTGAAAGAGCCCCGTCAATTCTTCTATCAATGGGGTAGGATACAACACTCCCTGAAAGGATGCATCATCTTCATGAAAACCTCTATGAACTATGCATTTTCTCTTGTGTTCGGTAAAATGGCTGGTGACAAGGCTATCAGAACTGGAGGATCCACTGGAAGTCCCTGATCAGCCATATCCGCTGTCTGATCACCGCCGAGCAAATAGCGTACAACTAGAGGATGTCTTGGTGGCTTTACTATACAAGGTCATGCGCACTCATTTCATCAATATTACCATGGACTCAAAACTAGAAGCATTGTAGGGGACCAATAGAAATAAATCATTCAAATATTATAATATATGACTACACTGTATGTACAAATTCTTACATGGCATGTTACTTTCATCCATTCAAATGAGCATGTAATCAAGTCTAAACTGGTCGTGTGACACCCCAAACACACAACGTGTTGTCTTAAAAAACACCATGTGCATGAATCATCTTCCCCTACTCGAGTCCTTCTACATGGTTATGCCACATGGCTCTCCTAAGACAAGACTACACGATGTGTTTGTTCCGGACACGACATGTACTAGATGAAAATCACCAACCTTTGTTGTTATCAACATAGCCAGTTACACGAATCACACTACACGGCGTGTTATAGATGGAAATGGTGTGTACATAGAGGATTTCACCGAATGGGGGTGTTAATTAAACGTTCGGACTACAGGATCACACTACGCGGTGTGTGCAAGACTGACTTGGCGTGTAAAACCTATATTTTTTCACAATGTTTTTTTAGTTGCATGGGGGAACATATGTTCTAGACACATGGAATATAAATCTGGTACATGGTGTGTTACAAAAACAATTTCCATATCCTATGTATATGCCCACACAGGCTTTGTCACTATTAGATACTAAAAGGCTTGTACATACGGTACACATTGTGTACTTAAGATAAAAAATTTCTTCCCAAACATAAAAACGCATGGAATGTAATTAACATTACACATCATGTATTCATGGGTTTTCTAGACATTAAGCCTATGAAACTACTCTAAAACCTTGAAAAACATGGAAACGATCCTTAAAAGTGCCAAATTCCGGTGCGTGAGGGCCCATACTCACTGCCAGTCAATGGTTGGATTCTTATACATGTTATAGCATTGAAAATAAGGAAACGATCCACCAAATTCTTGTTCATGAGGGCCCATAACAACTCAAAAACAAGATATTTTTGTTCATTCAAACAGAACCTTAAACAAAAAATACCATATCAAATAGAAGATATTGTTTTATCATGGCATCTATCACAACAAAATATATATTCTAAACAACATCATTCAGAACAATATGCAATCTCTAATTCACCCTAAATCGTATTGAAAGAATTCATGACATGTGATTTCTAGAAAGTGACTATATAATGTATGAGATGGAACACACTGATCTCATCATGTTGCAACAGAAATATAACCTTAATAACATTAAGAGTAATATCATAAAACATGTGAATCACTCAACTGCGAAAATTAAATCAACCGTAAAGTAACAAAACACGAAAAATTTCATTAAACAAGGTAGATTGGATTTTCCCTATACACGGGTTAGCTACTCTCAAGTAGAGCTTATTACAACGTACCTATTTCATGAAATCCCTGGATAAAGGCTCCAAATAGAAAGTCAAGGGAATATAATTCCCATGATACCTCTTTGTAACATCTCAGTTCCAGAAGCAACCCAGAGGCGCCTCTTACCCTGTTGGTCACATGGCCTCATGTGCATTTCCCCAAACACCAGATGCATCCGACTAGCAGCGAGGGCCTTGGGTGTGATAGTTGGGAAAAAATGCCCTCATTGGCAGAGAAACACAGTAGAAGAAAAACAATAGCAATAGAAAACACTGTAATAATCCCTACATAAGTAAACATCGGTAGAATGCTAAATAATAAACTGGAGTACAGACATATTTATGTGAATTATGCATGATTCACATGTCTAGTAAATTAGCCGAAAAAATCACAATTCTGGAACACAACAATAGAAAACCAATTAAAAAGAAAGAACATAAACACCTCCTAAGCATCACAAGCCACATATTGGTCCCATGCTCTCCAGCTCCATAGTCAATCATGAACCTGAAGTAGAATGGAACTTTCCCCTATCTATACCTACAACAATATAATCTTTTTGAACCCAAAGGAAAGACCCAAATAGGGTGTGAGACTAAATCCCAGTAGGAAACCACCCAAATATCTGTGCCTAACAGTCAGTGAATATATATTGAAGGTAATAATAAAACATGTTGTAACAAGAAAGTACTCAGTAATAAACAGTTCCATATATCATATAAGCAGCTAATCAATCTAGGTAACCCTATGGAATGTACACATGGTCTATCACCTTCGGTTCAGTCATAAGAATATATAAGGACTCTCTAAAGAAGCACTTGGTGTCTATTCCCCTAATATTCAATAGTAATTTAAAGACACTCTGAGGAATCTCAGATGGTCAATTCCCCTTATAGTCTAAGGTAGTCAAGGAATCTCTAAGGAAGCTCACAAAGTCAATTACAATTATAGCACCATGTGCTCATAGACTCTCTGAGGAAGATCACTCAGTCAATTCACCTTATAGCCTGTAGTTTTTCAATACACTATGAGGATTATCACTCTGTCAATTCCCCTTATAGACCCAAGTGGTCATAGACTCTCTGATAATGCTCTAACATTCATTTCCCCTTATAGCCCAAAGTGGTTCAAGACACTCTATGGAACCTCACTCGGTCAATTCCCCTTATATACCCAAGTGGACATAGTCTCTATGAGAAAGACCACTCAGTCAATTCCCCTTATATCCTAATAAGCTCAAAGTCTTTTTGAGGAATATCACTCAGTCAATTCCTCTTATTGTCTATTACACCGGGTTCTCATGGGTCTGTTAAAATCAAAAGAGCATAGAAAACAAATAAGACAAAAGTAAACATACAGAACTACTTGGATAATAAGTATACAACATATCAAGAATGTTAGATAAATATAATCAATACATCCTACAGTGCTATGCATGGAAAGAACATCAAGGACGCCTAACATGCTAAATAGGACCAAATGGTTGTAAACAGAGCGTGCACATGCTAACTCATCCCAAGAATAGAAAACAAAAATATTCATATCCAATTAACCACTACATAGGCATATATGGAAGGCATGCAACCAACGGTGGTAAAATGGTAAACACACAATAGATTGTTCAAGGGTATTGGACACAATTTCATATAATACTCAAAGAAATTCAACAGGAAGGCACAACCCACCTACCTCGGTGTCGTAGGAATGATAAACATGAACCTTGAAGCTTGAATCACCCTAGAATTCCAATTATCTACAAAAACATATAAAACATTAAATAGAGAATAACATGAGAAAGAGTATTAATCATGAAATGAAGATCAAGCAGATGAGAGAGCATACTAAGGAGATCCAAACTCAATTGACAAAGGTCAAATCCGAGTTCATATGCCTAGTTGGAGGCTCAATGGAAGATCGCGGCCGTACAGTAACTCTCGGTCAAATGAAACCTATAATACGGTGTCTTTGTCCATTAGACATGACCCTAGTGTATTAAATAAAAAAAAGATAATACATGGTGTGAAAGTTTATAGTACATAACGTGTACATTATGTTTCCGTACTCTTCTTTAGGCAGACTCCATGTCACCCACACATAGTCGTGGGTGTGTCCACTACACGGCCAACAAACTATTACCCATGGTATCCTAGTACATGGAGTGTACTCATAAATTACATGGTGTGTACATTAGAAATTTCCCGAAATTATGCTTTTCACAGAAATGACCATAAAATTAAAACATACCTGAAATGATGATCTAGGATCTTTAGGGGTGAAGGATGGATGAAGGGGAAATGATTTGAAAAAAATAACCCACATGATCATGAAAATCTTGTTGTAAAAGGAGTGAATTGCAAAGCAACCTTTCATGTGGGACCCTAGGATGGCCCTAGGGTTTCAATGAATAGATAAGAAATAGATGGCATGAGACCACTCTCACATGTCATGTGACTAGAATAGGTAAATCATGATGTACATTGGAGGTTAAACATACATGGAAAGGAGTACACGGTGTCAAACACATAGTTTACTCTAATACCAACACAACCAGGATATATGTACATGGGAAGAGACATGTATATAGACATAGTTAGTAGTACATAGGTTGGTACATGATGTGTACTATGATATAAAAATAAAAATATTATTTGATACAAAGAAAGGTCTTAATACTGATGGTATATTATATGTACTACCAACACATATCTTGTTCCCTTTAATATAATGATCAAACCCCTTTTCCTCTTCACCAGGGAAAAGTTTCGTTATGGAATGTTCCCAAGAACCATTCCATGGGGTTTAATATGGAATAACATAATACATATAGGATGGTGATCCCTTTAGTGTCACTTATTGGAAATCATTTATGGAATCCTTATATGGGTCCTAGAGTGATACCCTATATCATTATCTTACCCTAGGTTGGGTTCATGATATTGTCAAGAAAAATAATACATGGGTACTGATCCACTCTTTAGAAGGTTATTCCAAATTTATTTGATGGTAAAACCAATGTTATTGGGTATGATCATCATATATGTATCGTTATCATTAGGAATCCATTGAATACGTCTTATGGTGATACATGATGAGAATTACATCTTAGATAGACACCATTTGTGATATTTGACTCATGGAGTGTGTCCCCATGAAGGAGTACTACATGGAACCTTTGGGAAGGATTCATAGGCTAGAATTATGGTTTTAAATTTAATTTTTAGCGGTCCTTATATTTATTATATTTTCATTTTCATTTTTTAAATTATGTATACATATATTTTTATTGATTTGACTGTTATTCTAATTATATTATACATTTTGATTTCTATGGTGTCCTGCTATAAATAATTATAGTCACCCCTAGATGGTATTTTACCACACATGTGTTTTCATGTAAATATGAGAAGACTTTAAATGGATACATAGGTAGATATATAACATTCAGATCATAGTGACTCAGGCTGACCGAGGTCTATTCTAACAGTTTCCTTATAGCAATTCCCTTCTATATATTCTACTTCGACATGTCTTCTGACACTTTGGTGTGGGAATGCATCTTTCACTTTTTTTATTTTAGTACTTTTTTATTTAATATGGTAGTGGGATTTAGATGTATGAATACATGTATTACCGGAATTTTTATTTTTCAACATTTTATGGGATTAGAGGTGTTTTTGTGTGCATATTTACCTAAGTCTAACCTATATAATGTGAGTGATTTTCCTACTCAACAGTAGTCACCATCCCCTGACCGATAGAATGAAAGATTTTGGGTAGCTTCCATAAAATCTCATTTGGGAATGTTATTGACAGAGTGGTGCTTGATGATTGAGTTCTAACTTAGTACCACAATCTATGATATTAGTTTGTAGACACGTTATTATGTGGTTTGAATTAGACTTTCAGTATAGGGACACTAGTGTGGTTTAGGTGGCTAATGTATTCATATAATAGGATAATGATCACCAACATTTTGACTAAATACATATGGAAACATGTAAGGGAAATCATTGGTAAATGCATCATATAAGAATGATATGCCATTTTCTTGTCTTTCTTGAGTTACCACTCTATATATAATCATTGATTTTGGTACATATTTTCTATTTCATGATGCATTTTTAATGCATGTCATGTAGGATTCAACATAAAGATCTTGATGACGATCCCCTAAGTGGTGATCCATTGTTACAAGGGAATGTTCCTTAGGATTTACCATCTGGAGGTGCACCAGTTATACAACCACCAATTAGGAATTAAAGGATTCCTACAGTACTAGTAGATGAGGTATGCAGGTTGATCATGCTTCCTTAGTTCTAGTGGGATCAACCTCCCATGTTCTAAGGATAGCCTCGGCCACTGTCATATAAGGACATGTTTGACGTTGTGAAAAAAAAAATTTCCATATTTTTAAGAAAAATGAGAATTAGATGATAATCCTAGAAGAATACCTTTTTTAGATTATTATAATAATATTGGGTTTTAGGGGACTAGTGTAATAAATAATAAAATGTACCATGGTCAATGTTTAAGTACATTTTCAATGATGTGATTTAAGAAACTGAACCCAGTTGCCTGGTGCCTGTTGCTTATTTTCTTACCTTGGAATATAAGATAGTAATATGTATCCCGAAGGACCAAGTAGTGTAGAATATTTTAGAAACAATATACATAAATAATTTAAACATTACATCACGAGAAGAAATACAACACTAATTTATTCCATTAGAATCATACATGCCTCTAATATTATGTCTGAACGTCACTCATAACTATCTTCTTCATATCATTGGAAAATGAAAAATATGAACATGGTGAGCTCAAATACTCAGTAAGAGTATGAAATATGGAGGAAGATAACAAAATCCTAAAAATTAGTCTTAGTGAATAATTGAAACCACATGCCATTACAAATAATAATCTTGAACATATTATGGCAGGAACATGAGTTGAGTAAATATTTCGAGAAAAATCATGGGTATTAAACTATGATAATAACAACATGAACCTTCAATTACTATATTCATAATGAGTTAATTTCATATTCCAAACATTTTAAAACATATTTTCAAGGCCTTTTCCAATATATCTAAAAATGATTAAGGCCTCATCCAAGTCAATGTGTATTTGTCTCTGGAGACCAACTAATGCATTGAGGGGATATAGTGTTCCCCAACCATCTCATAATAAGATAAATTAATTCCTCATATGATCATGGGTAAACATAATCAACAATTACATTCATATTTAAACTATCATATGAAATGTAAATAACTTTCTTGAATCATTAATCTTAAACACTAACCATTCAATGTAAATTGGTGAATGTTTATAGGATTGCACATCCACTATCATACTAGTCATAAACCAAAAATTAAAATACAGTAGATGATATCAATATTTATTAATCAAAATAATAGATAATAATCATCAAGGGTGACGAAATAGACAAAAATACTCTTATAAAATCATGGAGTAATTCAAGAGATATATAGTGTTTAATTTTGAAAAGATGAGATTTATTTTGGAAAAGTCATTGTATAAAAATAGAAACGAATTAATATAGTATTTTTATAATAAAATTTGTAATTTTTTTAATGATAATTTTTTATAAAAATAGATTATATAGTTCCTATGAAATAATGTAAGAATTTGAGAAATTCCCTTAACTGGGCATCTATTTTAGAAATAATTTTATAAGATCATTTCAAAACATGTAACTCCCCCTATGATAAAGAAGGATTATGGTCTGTAAATATAAATATATTAGTCACATAAAATTTATGTGGAGTACAAAATAATAGTTAATAATTTCATTGAGGTAATTATATAATAAAAGTAACCCAAATGAAAATATAGATTAGGGTAGAAAAACCCTTACCTTAAGTCCATATGTATTCCGATCTAGAACTTATGGTCCTAGAATATGAAATCAGTATTATTACTTACATAATTTAGATCCTATTATATAGTTATTTAGTTTATAATGATTTCATTAAATCAATAATTTCCTTATTAATTAGTAATAATATTGAATTCTGTCATTACAGAGTGTTTTGTTTTCTTGATTTTCATAATCGGTTCACTTTTTTTTTGTAATGGAGTTTAGGTGGAATGAATATAAATTTCGAGAATTCAAATTACATATCATTTATGAACAGCCATCAGTTTTAATGGTAATTTATATAATTTGGTTACATTACACGAGGATGAATCATTATATGAACTATTATTGTCATTCACATATATTATTTAAGTAGTATTTTGATTATTAAGAAGTTGTTTTGTAAAATGATTTAATTATATCTACATATACTGGTTCCTGAACATTATATGCGTTATAATACATAAATTATAGCTTTTTTGAAAGATAAAAATGGTTTCATGACCAGTAATGATAGATAAATTGAATAACGAATCATCATTTTCCACAGAGGTGGAGAATTGGATCCTCTTGGAAGATGATTTCATTTTTAAAATAAAAGAGAGAGAGGGTAAGAATATTGATGATGGTTCTACAATTGACATGATATAATTATAGTATATATATTATACTTGATTTATCTAGATAATTTATATAGAGGTGGTGGGGATAGGATAACAAGTGAAGATAAATTGAAATGAGAACCTCCTTATGTGAAGGGGTTTTGGTCATAGGGAAAGAAAAAGAGATTCCTGGAATTGGGGAGTGACTAGGGAAGGTTAATTGGGAATCAAATATAGGAGATACAAGGATTATAAGAGAGAGTAGGAGTGGTAGTGAGGGGGGGATTTTACGGGAGAAGAGGAGTAAATTTTAAATATTATATTCATTATTTAATTATTTTCCTCTGGACAACAAATAGTGTTTTTTCATGTGACCCATCATAGTAATACATGCATGTGAGTTCTAACAAAGTGGCTTAAATCACTTATGGTGTCATAAATAGTGTATTTAACTTTTAATTTGTATATACAGTATTTTAAAGTATTTCACTATTCATAAAAATTTATTGAATTTAGAAAAATACGAAATATTCACCCAAACTTTTTTTTGATGCATAGAATTAAAAACATGACACCATTTTTCATTAATAGTTTTATAAATATTATTAATTTATATTTTAATTAAAAAATAGTTAATCCAAAAAATAGCAATTTAAAGGTATAATTACAGTTATATCCCATAGAAAAATTAATTATGAACTCATTATCTGATTACCATAATAAAATAAAATTATATCATTATTTAATATTCATAAGGTTAATATTAATATTCATAAGGGTATGTTACTATTCACCAAAAAATCTTTTTTGTTCTGTCAGACTCCAAATGACATACTGATCACAACCATAGATGAACATTTTACGAAATTTGAAACATAGAAGTGGCAATGTTGTGTTGACCTGCTAGATTATAAAATTTGTTGTTTCTTATGGACTTACTATTTTGATGAATACAATATTTCTTTTCAAAACCTTGGGGTGCTACATTATCCCCTCCTTAGGAAACTTTCATCCTAGAAATTGATATAATGTTACCTCACAAAAATATTTGGGTATGAATTCAACATAAGCTCCACAGGATCCCATGTTGCTTCTTTGATTTTATGATATCACCAATGTAACTTTACCAGATGAGTCATCTGATTCATCAACACTTGTTTTTTAGTGTCGAGAATCAGAATAGACTCTTCATAGTAAGAGAGTTTAGGTCCAGACACTATACATTCAGAATTGAGGACATGCATTGGGTCTAGCATGAAATTTCCAATCAGTGAGATATGGAACACATTGTGTACATTGGATAGGATAGGTAGAATAGCCAAACGGTATACAACATCTATAATTATATCAAAAAATTTAAAAGGCCATATTTACCTATGGCTCAGTTTCACTTTCATTCAAAATATTATAACACCCTTCCATGAAGATACATTCAAGAAAACATGATCTCCTATATGAAATTACATATCCTTCCTAGGATTATCAGTCTAGAACTTTTGTCATCATTGAGCTCCATTAATATAAAAATTAATTGACATTACCATATATGTTGTTTCCTCCACAAGAAATGGACCCACAATCCTCCTTTCTCTGACTTCATCGAAAAATGTTCTTGTACAACATCTCTTTCTGTACAATGCTTCATGTGGCACAATTTGAATACTTGAATTGATACTATTATTGTAGAAAAAATATAATAAAGTTTTGTATTGATCCCATATAACTTGAAAGTCATGTAAAAATGATATAAACATGTCCTCTACGGTTTGGATCATCTTATCTGATTGCTCTTCTGTTTGTGTGTTGTAGGAATTACTCAATCAATGTATGGTATCCAATGCATTCTGAAGACTTTTCCAAAATTTCAATGTGAACCGTTAGTCACAATCAGACACAATTTAGATAGGTTCCCCATTATTTCTCACAACAACATTAAAATAGAGTCTTACTAGGCACTCTAGTGAAAAAACATCCCTTGTAGTGATGAAATGTGAATATTTTTAGTCGATCCACAATTACCAATATTACATCAGTCATATTTGGTATTTTGGTAATACATTTATAGAATTATGGGTTACGTCATCTTATTTCCATGTAAGAATAGGTAAATGATTCATGATTCTTTTTGGATGTGACCTTTCGGCTTTCACTAGTTGAAAAACTAAACAACTTGATACATAATCTGAAATTTTCCTCTTCATGTTATACCACCATACATGTTCCATCAAATATCATTAAATCATTGTGCTACTAGGATTTATGTAGAAACTCAATCTATAGAAATCATCCAATTACTCCCATTTTATCTCAAGCATAGCTGAAAGACAAAGCCTCTTCCCAAATATTAGAACACCATCTTCACACAAAACGTTAACCATCTTCCCATATTTCACATCATTATTTTACTTTTGAATGTTACCCAGATCAGGCTAAGAATATTTAATTAATTCTAATAAATATGGTTGGGAAATAATTTTAAAATGTAATTATTTTTCAACGTCTTTAATAATTCTCATGACCATATTTAATTGATCCATGTACAAAGGATCCATGTCAATCCTCATTTGGTTGAAAACTCTATGATCCTTCCTGATCAAAGCATCGGCTACCCTGTTTGCATTTCCAAGGTGGTAGTGTATGGTATAATCATAATACATGAGTAGTTCAAGCCATCACCTTTTCCTCATGTTGTGTTCTTTATCTAAAAAGATATACATCAAGCTCATGTGATCCATATATATATATTAATTTTTTTTCCATAGATATAATATCTCTATATCATCAGTGAAACGATTACCACTTTTAACTCAACATCATGCATGGTATAGTTTTGTTAATGAATGTTTAACTTCTTTGATGCATAGGAAATAACTCTGTAATTCTAAATTAAGGACATAACCAATTCCTTTAATTGATGCATCACTTAGGATCACTAACCCATCATTCCCCGATGGTAGGATCAGGATCAGAGAATTCACTAATATCCACTTTCATTATTCAAAACATTCCTCAAATTCATTTCTCCATAATTTCATAACCACATGACATGTAATCTTTGTCATCAGGTCAGCTGAATGGGTGATGCTCTAAATGAAATTCCAATAATAACTAGCAAAACCAATAAACCAAAATACCTCAGTTATGATCGTGGTGGTAGGGCATTGTTGTAAAACCAGTGTATTTGCATCATCAATATATATTCAATCATTAGAGACAATGTTTCCTAGAATGGAAATTGATTGGAGCCAAAATTCACACTTGTTGAACTTCCATTATAATAATATCTTCAAAGAGACTTTAGAATAGAGTGCATGTGATTTCCATAATCCTGTTATATATTCGTGTATATCAAGATATCATCAATAAATACCACAACAATGTCATCAAGATATACCATGAACAATATATTAATTTGATCCATGAAAACAGAGGGTCCATTAGTCCGTATAGATGTCATTACTATAAACATGTAATGCCCATACCCGGTTCGAAATGTGCCTTTTGGAATGTCTTCCTTCCACACAAGATACTAAAGATATCAAGATCAAAGATCAATCAATGAAAAATATTGGGCTCCATGATGTTAATAAAATCAATCATCAATGTGTGGTAGGGGATATTTTTTCTTTATTATCATATCGTTGATCTATCTATAGTCAATGTATAAGCTCATAGGCCCCTTTTTCTTCTTAAAGAAATTAATAGGGACTCCCCATGGATAAACAATAGGTAGAATAATTCCATTATCATTCAATTTCAACAGTCGTTTCTCCAGTTCCACTAACTCCATAGTGGTCATTCTATAAGGGTTTTTTGATATTGTCCTTGAACCCATAATAGAGTAAATGTAAAAAACAACTTCTGCCTTAGGATAATGTCCATGTAAATCCTCTAAAATGACATCCCCATTTTCTTTCTCAATAGGCATTTCCTCTCTCTATAAATTAGCTTCCTCACCCAGAGTTATTGTATTCCCTTCCTCCCCAATAATTGAAATCAATAAAGATATTGGGGGTGGATCTAGGTGAGAATCAAATGGTGATGTTTCATTAGTAATGATAATGGATTCTATATCATTCCCAAAATATATTTAACCCCTACTTCATGCAATAAATATTCAAATTAAGCTTCAAAATACAATCCATACCAAAGATCAAATCAATGTAAATCATGGTTATGACATTATATTCAGTGGATAAAGAACTTTTATATTTCATAATGGCGATTTCCTGACCCATCTTTGTTGCGATGATACAACCCTTAGGATTTTTGACTTACAACTCCCTTATTAAATCAAATGGGAAATATATAATTTTTCATAAAAACTATGATGATATAAAACAATGAGATGATCTAGAATCATCTAATGAATTTTCTATGTTGGATTAAATGATTAAAGTTCCTTCCACAACACCATTAATAACATCAATATTAGCAGTTGTGATCAAAAAGTTAGTCCCTCCTCCCTTTTCCTTTTCTGTTGCATTTTTTTTGACGCTTTGGACAATCATTAGCATAGTGTCCCATATCCTGATAATTATATCATTGAACATTAATGGATTCTTTCAAACCCATACCATCTCTAGTAATATGTTTTTTATATCCACATTTGAAGTATAATCCTTTTACATTTAAATTGGATCCAGGATGTGTCATTCCATAATTATTATAGGGTGGTAATTAAACTTCTTCCTTCCTCCACATTTCCTAACATCCTTTTCCACAGTTTATAGAAACCCTATTTTTCTATTTCATTCCATTAATATCATAAGTCATAGAGAATTAATATTTTATCTTTATTTGAAATGAAATTATATCATTATATGGTATAAAACATTGGGAGACTAGTGCCCATCGAATGGATGGATTTTAGCCATCAAATAACTGATCAATCTTGATTCTTGGATTTCTTATGTACTAAAATTAATTCCTTGGTAACATTGAGGTGTTATATTTTTACTTTTCAATATTCTCATCTTCATTTTACTTCAAATTTAGAAATTATCTTTCCATATTATCACTTTGATCATGAGGAATGCATTTCTCAATGAATATTTATATAAAATCCCTCCATTAAATATATTATATCTCTTCATCCTCCTTTGTGTTTTGGAAGAATGGCCACCACTGATCTGAATCCCTTGATATAATATAAACATCCATGATGACTTTCTCTCCTTAGTTATACCCCAAAGTGAGAAAATATCATCTCTAGGTAACTCTTCCACTTCTCAGATACAAAAGGGTTTATAGTCCCATTGAATGATGGATCTTTTTGTTGCATAAAGCTATCTAAAAAATCTCTTCTAGGTGGTGGATTCAGATGATCCATATAGTTAAGGTTATTTTTCATAACTTGAGTAAATTTTTCTGGTATAGTTATAAGTTATTCTACACCAGTTGCAGCACTAGAGAAAACATCATTATCTTGCGACATAGGGAAATCCATACATGCGATACATGTGTTCATGAAGTTTCTAATTCCTCCACTATACACCATTTCAAGACAATGACATACACTAGATTAAGTTATGAATCATAATTAATAGTCATGACTTAGAAAATTACAAATAATAAATTGAAATCATACATATGGCTAACTGGTATTCACAAAAATGGATTTATTGGAAAAAATCTAAATTTAAATCGTCTATAATGTCTTTTAAGGAAAATGTGAATTATAATAAACATATCCCCCATGAGTATAAAACAAGGTACACTATTATGCCAGTTTATGGGTACTGGGACACCCCTGGTTATGCCCAAAACTCCTTATTGGAGTTTTCACTCCTTGGTAGATCTCTTCCAGAACCATGCCCACCTGTACTGGCTAGACATGGATGTATTTTATAGAAATAACCACATAATATATTCCTTAACAATATAGATGGATGTTCATATATTAATATCCTCAATGTATATCTTAGGTATTTGTTCCCTAATCTATGTTTTATAAATTTAATTTCCAGGTTTTCTACTGAACTTTTTTGGATTCTAACTTTAAGGACCTGATCCTAGTTACCTGGTGTCGGTGCCTTATTTTATTACATTGGCATAAAAACAAGGAATATGTATTCTGAAGTACCAACTAATTTATTATAGTTTTCAAAGAATACACATATATATGTTCAATATGACATCATTAAATGAAATAAAATAGTAATTTATTCCACTAGAAACATCCATGCATCATATATTATGCCTGAAAGTCACTTTTAACAAGCTTATTAATATCCTAGGAAAATGAAACATAATAAAGGGGTGAGCTCAAGTTCTCTGTAAGAGAATGGAATGCAGTATAGGGTAGCATATTCATAAACATTAGGCATGGTGGATAATTGAAAACACATGACTTTAAAAATAATAACATTGAATACATTTTGGTAGGATTATGAGGTGAATAAATAATGCCAACATACATATGGGTTTTCTACTAATCGAATAACCACATGATCATTAATATAAATGCTTTGAAATGATGTATATGAATATGCGACACATTTTAAAACATGTTTCCAAGGAATCTTCTAAGACTTCTAAAAATTATTAAGGCCTCATCCAAAACCATATCTCAAATTGGTAAAGGCCTCAACCATGTCCACATCAATTTTTCTCATAAGACCAACCAATGCATAGAGGGGATATATAAATCCCCACCAATCTCATAATGAGTCCAATTCATTACTCATATGAGTGGGTCTAGACATTAAAAAAATAATATTTAATCTCACATATTAAATGTAAATAACTTTCCCCAAATATTAATCGTCATCACAATCCATTCAGAATAACATAGTGAATGGTTTTAGGATAGCACAAACACCGTAATAATAATCATAAACAATAAAATTAAATATTGTAGACGATATAATGAAATATTAATCCAAATAATACAATATAATCAACAAGTGTGTTGAAATATTAGAAAGTACTCTTTTAAAATCATTGAGTAATTCTTGAGAAAATACTCTGTAATTTTGAAAAGAAGAGTTCTTTTGAAAAAGACTTTGTATAAAAACTGAAATGAAGTAAGATATTATTTTCATAATAAAATGAGTGATTTTAGAAATATATTTGTCTCTAAAAATAGATTATAAGGTTCCCCTATATTTATTTATGAATTTCAGAAATTACCTTTATTCTGGATTGTATTTCTGAAATAATTTTGTAAGTTCATTCTAAAACATGTAACTCCACCTAAGATAAAAAGGATTATGGTTGGTAAATATATATAAAAAAATCACACATAATTTAAGATGAGTTCATAATAATACATAATAATTTCATTTATGAAATTGGATAATAAAAGTAACCCCAATAAAAATGGATGTTCTGGTTAAAAATCCATTAACATAAGGCCAGATTTGTTCTGATCATTAACACAAGGTCCTGGAATATGAAATTATACTTATTAATAACATAATTCATAACCTATTAGAAATTTATTTATTTTATCATTTTCTTATTAAATCAAACATGTCTATATTGATTCATTATATGATTGAATTCCATCATTCCTGAGTGCTCATTTTCTTGATTTTTATAATTAGTTCACTTGTTTTTATGTGATGGATTTCATGTGGAATGGATAAAAATATAAGGAAATCAAATTAAATAATATTTATTAACATCCATAAGTTTTAATGTTCATTTCTTTTAATTGGTTAAATGCAATGATAATGAATCTTTAGATGAAATATTAATGACAAACACATTGATTATTTAAGTACTATTTAGATTATTAGGAATTAATTTGGTTATATGAGATAATAATATGAATATATACATGTTCTTAAACGTCATATGGTTTATAGTACATATATTATAGATTTTCAACCATAAAAATGGTTTCATGACTAGTAATGAATGAGATATTGAAGAATGAAACATCATCGTCCACATAGGTTGTAAATTAAAACATTACAGACAATGATTTCATTTGTAAGATAAATGAGAGAGAGAGAGTAATAATATTGACGAATGTTTTACTATTAAAATGATATAATTATAGTATATAGATGATACATGAGGTATCAGGGAAATTTGGATATACTATGTGGGGAGAGGATAACAAAAGAAGATAAATTGAAATGAATATAAATGAAATATAATGGTGATTTACCATCTTCAATAACCTCATTTAGAACCTCTGTAAGTGATGGGTTTTGGTCACTTAGAAAACCCAAGAGCTCCATGGAAGTGGGGAGTGACTAAGGATGGTTACTTTGGAAGAACAGTGAATAGATACAAGGCATAGAGGAATGAAGAGAAGAGGTAATGAGTGAAAAGGGTATTATAGTGGAAGAGAGGAGTAAATTTTGAATATTTTATTCATTATTTTATTATTTCTCTCTAGATAACAAATAGTGTTGTTTCATGTTTCCAATAAAAGTAATAGGTGCATTTGAGTTCGAACCAAGTGTCCTTACATTCGTTATGTTGTCATAAATAGTGTATTTAACTGATAATTTGAATATACGGTATTTTACAGTATTTCATTATTCATAAAAATTCATGATGTTCAGAAAATTACAAAAACTTCATCCCAACTATTTTTTTATGTGTATAGTTCAAAAATAAACTCCATTTTTCAAAGATAATTATCTAAATATTAATAATTTATGTTTAAATTAAAATTGTAGTTAATTCGAAAAATAAAAATTTTAATGGTATAATTAGTTTTATAACCCATTGAATAATTAATAATGATCTCATAATCATAACAATGTAAGAAGATAAAATAATATCATTATTTTCTATTTATAGTTGTCGTATTACGATTCATATTACTATTCATATGAATATGTTACTATTCACTAAAAATTATGTTTGTTCTATCAGACCCAAAATGACTTACTGATCACAACTCTAGATAATGGTTTTAAGAAATTCCAAACATTGAAGATGGAAAGTTGTATTTAATGTCGAGATTATAAAATGCATTATTTTGAAGGTACTAAATGTTTAATTTATTCAATATTTATTTTCAAAACCTATGGGGAGTTACATGTGTTCTATCTGGCTCCACTATGGTCTATATGCATCCAAACTATTCTATAACATTAGTAGGGATGAATGAAAGTTGTTGAGTATTCATCGATGTTCACCAACCACACTAGGTAGTCGAGGGATATGTTTAAAGATAAGTTACTTTCAGAACATACCATTGAGTGAGGAATTTAAATAAATATATGATTTATGTTACACCTTTATTAATTCCAACAAATGATGGGGTGATAGAGCCTGTTTTGGGGGTCGATATTTTCATAGATGATCAGAAACTTATATGGGATTCTGTTAGTGGGCACACAAAATAAGAGACATTGACTGAAGGGGATGAAATAATTTTCAACGACCTTGATTTGTGAGTAATTTTAGGAGGTGATACCTTGATATAGGTTCCTTAGTTCATTTCTCATAGGATGGGTCCAGTCATCCGAAAGATAGGTGGTTCTACTGTTGTGATGGCATGGGACATCATGAGTGAGATTTTCTAACTCACCATGTGTCCAACAGTGATATGGTGGATGGGAATCCAATAAAAAATATGGGTAAGAGTATGCTAGCTCATAGGTTAGTGGACTTGTAGAGGATTTGAGAAATAAGCTAAAGGTGGTTGACATTTCGATTTGTTACCACCAACACCAAAACATGTTGGTCTATCCAAGTCTCAGGTTACTGGAGGACTTGGATGGGAGATGCTATAGGTAATTGAGAATTATTACCTAGATGATACATGGATGATATGAGGAATGATTTATTTATTTCATAAATTTTTTATTACCGATAGAAATTGGTTTTAGCTATTGATCTATTTACACTTATCTGGTTCGATACATAGAGATTCTAGTTGATCAATTGGATTGACCCTTTCACATATAGACTCATAAGAAATATGACTCTTCAATCACACACTTCTATTTATTACATTACATGAATCCTGGATGTCATTATTTCTGTTGTGATATATTTGTAGCTGAGATAATAGCATATAATGTCAATATAGGCATAGAATTGTTATTTACAATTCAATCACTGATATACTGTTTTAGGTACAGGATGTGTTGTGTCTAAAATGATGGGACTGGGAATTCATTTGTTATTGAATTTTATACTAGGTAGTTTAGGATGGAATCATGCATAGGTGGGTATAGTAGATTACTCACTAATTGTAATGAATGACCCTTGGTGGTGTTGATGATTTGATTTTTTAGTTCCATAATATGGTGGAGGAAAATAAGTATGTATATTCCAAGGATGTTCTTGAATTACATCCACACTATAAAATAGACGTATAAATTGACATAAATCATGGGATGACCACAATATATGAGCAAGAATATCATATGGATCCCGCAGAGCATGATGAGCTGGGGGTGAAATTGGGGACATACAAAGGAAGGGCTTTGACAGCGAAATTGTTTTACCATGGGATTCCCAATGTTGTTCTCCAAGAAAGAGGATACTATCTTGAAATAATGTTTTTATTACCATCTGATAAATAAGGAGACCATAAATAATATTAACCCATTACATAGGATCGATGACCTCTTTGATATGTTGATATGTTCATGTAGGTTCTCAATGACTAACCTTAGATCTGGCGATCCCCATTTTCCAGTACAGGATGAAGATATTCCAAAGAATAAAATGAAATGTTTATATTGTCAGTATGAGTAATTTTTAGTTACATATGGTGTGATGAATTACCCACTAGGGTTCATGGGTTTGATGAACTTGATCTTTTAGACCTTCTTAGTCCAATTCATGGTAGTATTCATTAAAAATATCATACTATAATCACTGTATGAGGAAAATCATGTGAGAGACTTTTTTTTGGTTCTAATCATACTATGAGAGAACTGGATATATGAGATGATATTGAATTTCCAATTCTAGATTCAAGAGTTCCACCTTTTAGGATAAGTTATGCGATCACATGGCATGGTATTGAACATAGTGTAGGTCATGCAGTGTTTTTTGGGTTCCTCCCTATATCATGACGGATATATTGGGCTTACATGGGTTGACCAGAATGTATCAGAGTTTCATACTAGACATCTCAGGGATGTCATATCAGAGGACAACATTTATGTCTAAGGTCCACCTTTTTGGGTGGATTGAGTAGTGCAAACTAGATTTATAGGAGTTGTGACAAAGAGTGATTTGTTCTCCAATCATGATATTTATAGAGTGTGTTGACATTCCCTAAAAACACATTGAATTCACATAGGAAAAGATTAAATTATAAATTTATAGTCTCAAAAAGCACTAACTATAAGGGTTTTGTAATGATAATTTGTAGGGTCTAACTCATTAGGATCATAGATATGTCAAAGACCAATCGAACAAAACCCTTGAAATAGATTCCTCATGTCTACTCTTTAGGGTTTTTTTACTAACACTATATATTTAGTATTTATTTCTGATAAAAAAGTATGGATTATAGTCAATTTCAGGTCTTGTAATAACACATAATCATAGATTATTCATGGTACAGTCCAACATCTTAGGCTACGAAGTAGTGTGAGACTTTTCAGTGGTTTGGTCAATCAAATTGGATCTAAACATGTTACAACTATGAAATGGTCTTGTTATAGCTAAAAATCAAGGTGAATTGTACATTTAATTTATATAGAATGCATCTTTGGATAATGGTTATACTCTCGATCAACTCCAATTTTATTACGATTTTCAAATTTCACTCCCCTAGTCATGGATGAGCAAAATAATTTTATGAACAGTTACTATTATATAGATTTGTATTCATATTGTAACCAAGGTTCAATTTATATAATAATTATTCTAATAAACACCTCTCCTCACTGTCCATAAACCCAGGGGGGTTAGTCGTGCATGTGGGTGATGATACAAAATAACATAAATACTAAACATTGTATGCATAATCAAGAAATAGTTCAGAAAGAAGAAATATACGATTAATTTTTTTTTGAATCAAGATCCAACAATAAAAAGAAATTTAAATCCAATCAATAACACATAACATGTAAATAAACAACGAAAACTCATGCATGTGTTGTGAAGAATGGAATGTAGTGATAAAAAAATGTCAAAATTGAAAATGGAATCTGATTGTTCATATAACAAATATAGAATCAATAATAACATAGATGGATTCAAATGAACAATAAATGTATTGAAATAAAATTTTTTATAATGAAATAAAAAAAATTGTATGAAAACCATGGACGAAAATTATATAAATGAAAAATGTGTGTTTCCCTTAGTATTTCATGGAGCACTAAAATATTAAAGAGTCATAATAGTACATGGTGTCTATGTAATGCATGTCATGTATTGGATTAAGTGAATTTTATCCTAACATATGTCGGTCATTTAAGTGGACTGCATTTCATGACCTGTCCTAGGGGGTCCCATGTTATGACTACCCCATGGACATATCTACTAGGCCATGGGATTGTGACTAGAAAGAATAATGAATATCAATCAAATAGGAGGAATATTCTTATGTACCTAAACACACACACACACACTATTTTCCAAGACATAAATACTAAAATATAAAAATACTATGTAAAAAACATGCATACATTATACCCAAACAAATAGAGTTTGATAGGAATGTAATTTTTAATAAATTAAACAAGGCTAGAATGAAAGACCAACAAAGAGGAATATATGTAATCCAAAGACACAATTTTGTAAAAAATGGTACTTGGACTACTTCTCAAATTTGTATGAACACCTCAGTCTGCTTGAACACAAGAAGATATGTCAGGTCCAGGTCCTCCCTTTACTCTGTAAAAAGTATTTTAATTTCCAAAAGACATGACATGTGTGAGAAAATAACGTGATTGTGTGAGTGAAATAATACCATTAATGAACCCCAAATCTATATAGGAATACCTCTAATTAAATACTGCACAGTAAATACATCCAAAAAAATACCTGACAGTAAATACCAGAAAAGAAATTCCACCATGGTAATACCACACATGATATGCCGTGAAGTAAATACCATATAGGAAATATTAAGAATGAATAATAAATTAACCACCTTAAGGATAAACTCCAACATCCCACTTATTATGAATGTTTATATATTCTTTCTCCAATGACACACATAGTCTCTACGAGACACATAGTCTCAAAAAGAGACACAATATTTGGGAGTCACATTGTCTATATGAGGAACATATACTATATAAGACACATAATACATAGGAGTCACATATTCTCCATCATATATAAATTATCGATATGACACACGTGTTTTGGGAGTCACATAGTCTCTTTGTCACAACTATCCACATGCCATTTTTCAAAGCATGCTTGTTTTGAGAGAACCTAATCTGCATGGAATTAGTTTGTATTCACATTTCCATAAAATTCCCATAGGAAATCTCAAAATGAATTTATCTTTTCTAGGTTCCCATCACCGTATATGGTTATTCAATTAGACTCATGGTTTGAATATTATAGGATTTTGCGAATTCAGAAGTGGGTCCACTGGATTGTTGACTTACTTTGGAGGTTTATAGTTATATGTTATCATCCCCCTTGGTGGACTGTGGTGTGGAAACTCAATAAACCATGCTAGTCAATCATGACCACACATCCATGGGATTGTGGAAACCATGTATGATGTTTTAACACCACAGACGATCGTTTCTCAGTCTGATGGGTCGACCCGGCCCGCTGGGTCTGGCCTAGCCTACTTGGCCGAGCTCTCTTTTTCTAGGCCCAAACCCCATTTTTGGCTTGTCCCACTCGGCAAACTCATCCCATTTATGGATACGGTCCATGTAGGGTGAGACTGCTTATATAGATACCATGGACACACCAACCTTATGGGGTGATTTTCACGTCCCATGGCCACATCACGCCACCGGCTACATCTTGATCTAGTGTGTCTCACATAAACAACGAAATTTCTACATGCTACACATGGCCTGCATCTGCATGCCTTCTCAGGCACCAGTTGCTGGTGTAAGTGCACTGGTGACCCCATCCGTGGTCCAATGGGTCTCCTCCAGTGGTCTAATTTCAGAAATATCACCACATTTTCAATCCTTGGGACATAAGTTACACTATTCTAACTTCCCTTCATCTTTACACCAATCTGGTGGTCCAACTTCATTCATTGAATCTTGGAAATTTGAGCCACAACCAAGAGGGTAAAACAGAGAAGAACACCAAGAACGTGGGGAGTGAAGAAGAACCAGGATCACCAGAGGAACAAACCTCAACCTTTTCTCATATTGGTCTCAATTTATTCTTGTTATATGGATAAATGAAGAGCCATAATTATCACAAAGATATATCTCCCGTTAAAACACTGCAACAACTTTTCATCAAGCAAACGATTGAACCACAGATCAACCAACACATGGTTTGGTCTATGTTTTTTATCTAATTAACTAATGGGAAAACCATGAAAGAAAAAATCTCCCTATCACAAGATATATCAATCAATAATGAGGATCATTTTCTTCATAATCATTTATTAGATCCTCTAACTTCGTTGGTGTGACAATCAACGATCTGATCCTTGATCCATCATCCTTCATATTAGAGTATTCTTTCTTCCTAATTCATAGAAATTGTTTGGTAACCGTGATAACAATAAATTCAATGGAATTGATTAATAAATATAAAACAAATGAGTATATCATTAGGAATTTGTAAATTAAAAAAATCATATTTTAATTTATTCAATAAAATGACCAAAAAAATAATTTTTATAGTTGACTCATGTCGATCAATGTTAGGCCTCACCTATGGAAAATAAAAATTACAAAAATAATGGTGTATTAATATTTTCAATATGAATCACCATTATTGAGATATTATAATATTAAATTAATATTATTTAAATTAATAATTTTATTTAATGTTGCGTCCAATGTTTTTTTTTACAAATGACATGTGCCGGCTAGATTTAGATCGTGCCTAGGGTAAATACATCATTCTGAGATCAATAGTTCCCTTATAATTCTATTTTAGAAAGCCATTTAAATGATAATCAATTTTGTAATGAAAGTTATATGTTTTCCATATTGAAAACATATCATTTTTCAACAAATTGTTTCTGGTACAATGGGCCACAGAATTGAATGTTATCTTGGCACATGGTCTTGGAATTTTCACAAATTATTTAAAAAAATAGAATCTGGAAAATATGAGTCATTACATTCTCCCCGTATATGGGATTTAGTAACCTAAAATCTAAAACAAATGGCTACTCCATCAAATGATGGTACAAAGTACTAGTCTGATCCTTCCACTCCCATGTGCTCTCTAAAAGATTCTAGTTCTTCCACAGAACACGTACTAGGAAAATTGACCACACATGATGTATCCTCTCCCATTGATCTTCTATCTCCATAAGGTAATCAGTAAAATTTACCCCTTCAATGACGTCTTGATCTCCCTAGTCAATGATGTGTTATGGATCATGCACGTACCTCCATAGCTTTGAAACATAGAATAATCCATGAACCCACTTCAACTACGGGGGTTTACCCAAGAAGTATTCCACCTCGTAAAATCTACATAGAATCTTGAAAGGGACAATAAAACTCATATATAGATTTATGCCGCGACCAAATCTCTGTAATCCATAGCGAGGTGAGGATCAAAGGAACATGGGGTCATCTTCCTCAAAATTAAAAGGCCTCCATCATCTGTAGGCATTAGATTTCTAATAGCTTTATGTTTTTTTCATCAACTCTTAAATGATATGAACCTTCTCTATAGTTTTCTATACCTTATCTGGTGCCATGACTGTTAACACTCTATGGTCTATTCAGTAAAGTGGTGAAATGCATCATTTCATATACCAGGCCTCGAATAATGTCATACTAGTGGAATTGTAGCTATTATTGTATTGATACTCCACTATAGGTAGGTGATCCTCCTAAATATACCCGAAATCTAGTATTCAAGAACGTTGCATGTCCTACAAAAGCTGAATGGTCCACCCAGTCTGGCCATATATCTATGGGGGAATCACTATAGTCCAGCATAAATGAGTCCCAGACACCTCTATCAATCCCTTTCCCAAATGGGATGAAAATAGATCATCATGATCGAAGAATATCATTGATGGAACTCCATGGAGTTGAACTATCTCATGCATGTAGAGTTATCCCAGGATCTCTACTAAAATATTCTCCGGAATACCTCAAATAGTGTGCTGACATAGTGATTCAATCAACAATACCCCATATAGTACTCTGCCTGCTAGATATATGTGGTAAAACTACAAAAAATTCCATTGATACCCTATCTAACATCTATTATGGATCCTTTATGGGTTGAGTCAAACCTATTGGATCATGGTTATCGATAATAACATGCTGAAAATTGAGGAATCAAGAAACAAAATCCGTAAATACCTTCTTCATTCCTACTCACCAGAACTAATGTTATAGGTCTCAGTAAATCTTCACCACACCTGCACATACTGCCAAAGGGGCTAAATGGAAGGCCCTCCAAAATCCCCCCATAACTGCACTGGTACTATTGTGCATTCTCTAAAAAATATGACGTGATAGCCACATTTCTAATATCCATCAGGGGTATTCTATATTGATATATGAGTACGTAGAGTCTCACAATTGGTATATAAAACTTGTACCTCCCTAACAAGTAGTAAGAGTGGATGGGTTATAAACATCGACTGGATATAAGATACCCCATCTCCATCCACAATGTATTTCTCCAATGAGAAAAATTTCGCTAATTCCTCATTCAATAGATGTAAATAATATCTATTGTAGAAATAATCTTCCACCTAATTCTCTTACCTAGGAGTATAAAAATATCAATGTCGTAGTTCTTGAAGAAATTTACCCCTTTCCACTATGTCAATTTTATATCGTCATGAGAGAATTTATAAATGAGACTTTTATGATCAAAGTTGAGGATAAACCACTCGCCCATCATGTAATGTCTCTAAATATTTAATGTGGAGACCACCACTGCTAACATAACATCATGGGTCAGGTAGTTGTTCTCATGTGGTCTCAACTAGTGTTAAACATAGGAAATCACCACTTTCCTCTGCATGTGTACATATCTAATCCTGGTTCATGATGCATCTTAGAATAATACATACTTGACACACTCCTTTGCAAATCTAGAAAAGATCACTCATCAATATCTTCTTCAACTACATAAAACTCACATGGATCTTCTTTGTCAATATGAATGGTTTCCCTATTCATGTAAATATATTTTAAGGACCCTACATATCTGGAAAAGTTGGTTCCAAACCTTTTATAATACCCCACGATACTATTTAAAATATTCACCTCAATAACAGTATTGGAGGATCCCATGAAAAAACTAACTTAATCGTCATAAAATCCATTTAAAATCTAGCCTCTAAAATTAAATTTCCATGAAAATGGACCCCTCGAATCCAAAAATCAAAATTCAAGAGATTCCCATTAAACTGGTTCTCATAGAGTGTGTTCTGGATCCTCCTTTAGTTTCTCACATTCTCCTCCGTGGATGATGTGTAAACTAGTATTTCGTCAATGAATACTAAAAAACTAGTATAGGTAAATTTTTAAGATCACGATCATCAGTGCCATGAACACTACTGGGGTTTTCATCATGAAAAACAGAATCACCAAGTACACATAGTGGTCATATCAAAGTCAAAAAAAAAATCTTCATTATATCCTCATGTCAAACTAAAAGATGGTGATAGGAAGATCTGAGGTCAATCTTCGAGAACCAATGCACCCATTTAAAATGATCATAGAGGTCATAGATCATCGTTATTAGATACTTAATTTTCATGATCAATTGGTTTAGGTCCAGGATTCCCTCACATAATCTCAAGCTATTGTCTGCATTCATTCCAAAAAAAATCAGGTGTTATATAGGGTGAAACACATGGCCTCACAAATCCCATCCTCTATAAGTCTTCAAATTATATCTTAATCATTTGAAGCTCTGCATGAGCCATAAAATATGGTTGTGTGGATATCAGTGTTTTCTCATGGTATAGATCAATGTATATGTCCTCCTCCATACGGGGAAGTAATCTTAGAGCATCCTCAAGGAATATTTACACATACTCATACTCCACTATAGGAAACATAAGACTCATACAATCCTAAATGACCATGGTAAACCTACCCAACATACGAGTGATCAATTGCACCATCTTTTGTGTGATTATATCTGATGCTTCTTAGGTATACTTTGTTTGATAAATGAATAATTGATCTCTTCATTACGGACAAATGAACAATCTATGCCAAAAACTATCAATTTGAACATAGACTATGGATAACCATTCCTTGTAAAGAATGACATCTTAAGGTATGGATGCCACTACCAAGATATACCAACTAAAACTCTCTCCTCCACTATCTGCACTAGTGTACGATCATTGAATCTTATATAGTAAAAGATTCTAAGTGTAATGGTAGAGTCGACAGTTACACTAGATTCTCTAATTCTCCAACATGTTTTTTGAGAAGAATAGAATTAATGGCAACTATGACTATCAGAACTACATCAATGGTGGAAAAACAGATATTGTACATCTAATCATTACGGGATCCCTGAGATCATAAGCATCCATAACATGAATTTGTCCTCATTCATATCCAAAAGCATCGTGAGCCTTATGTTTACAATATTGGGGTGGAGGTGGTAATACATCGAACCTCCAAAAAACTCTAGATGCCCTAATAGATCCTCTACCACATTAGCCAACCTACTGACCACCCCACTCTACTATCTATATCATCATCAGCAGTCTTTTAACACCTTCTCGATCAACAATAATATGGGATGTTAAATATCATTCGATATGTCCACGAGACCTCCCATGTGTTATACAACTTATACATTGGCTAATTCGATCATCCCTGAGATCCCTAAACCACTAATCATGTTCCCCTTGGATTATCCACCAATGTTTCGGACCCACATGGATTCCTATAACTGACATCATGTACCTTCTTCCAGGGTCATAACTACCATTTCTCTATTCTTATCTCCTAGATCAGGTGACTACTCTTATTGAAAACCCTCTACTAATAGAGCTCACTCATGTATCCCATTATATGTTGGAATACAATATGATATCATAGAATCACTAATATCCCAGTGTAGGCCATACATGAAGGTCCGAGCCTTGAAAAAATAGTCTCATAAAAAATCAATGGAGTTACAAAAAATATCGATAAACATCACTGGGTAATCTTCTTTAGTCAGACCTCCAAACTGTAGGTGTAGAATATTCAATATGTTCATTGATTATATTGTATCTATAAAAAACTCATCACTGAAGAGATTCTAGATTTTGTTCCAAGAGGGAGTCATGTCATCATGTTTTTGGGTAGAAATACTCCACCATCTCCATGTTGAACCCTAGAAAAGACTCATATTAAGGACTAAAAACTTGTCAAAAGGCATCCTCGCAAGGTGGAAGACATGTGTAGATTCCTCCAGCCAATCCTTAGCTTCCTAGGGTCTATCTCATCCCAAAACCTGGGTAGTTTTTTCCTTTGGAACTCATGCAATGTACTTAGTCTGCATGCATCCTTAGCTGGTAATTCAGGTAGTAACTGTCTCTTGACTAGTAGTGGTATCGCTGGAAAACCTCACAGAAGTTCTATCTATGGTATAATCCCCTATACCGATGACTAATCTCTAAGAAGACCATCTTAATGAACAAACAATGGAATCCTGGATAGATTTATTTGTGTAGGGATCCAATAATAATAATAGATGTACCATAGTCAATAGAGTATATCTAGATAGCTTACTCAAGAAGGAAATAGAAAAAAAACTCATTCCAATATAAATTATTTTACATTAATTTTCCCTAAAATCAGTGTTTTTTTTAAAGAGTCAAAATGATGAAATAAAAGTCTAGGTGTATGGATACATTGATCGCCACACCAATACTGGATTCCCTGGACTAAAATATGATCTCCAAAAACATAATTGTGTTTCCCCAATCCAAACTCATAGACTCTTTGTCCTATGTTAGAACCAACCACCATTGATACCACTCTAGAAGACACATCCCATTGGGGCCCAACTCGTGACTACGCCCAAGAATGACTTCAATAGGCTAGGGGATATTGACTAGTACGGAGAATACATATCCCACATGTAGGAGGAATTTACCTCGGAACATGTACAGACACATGTCTCCAAGACATTAATGTTGAATTGTGAAAACAATATTTAGTCAAATGAAGGAATACACTATATCCCCACAAATAGATTAAAAAATAAATTTACATATATCTAATGTAAATAGGGTCAGAATACAATACCACCAATAAGTAATCACGATAAACCACAATGACAATTCTATAGAAATTGGTATTGAGACTGCTGATCGAATTCGTATGAACACATTGGCCTGCCAGTACTCTAGAAGAATTATATGGTCTTGGTCCACCCTAATGCTTTTTAAAAATATCACATTCTTGCATTAGATATGACATGTTTATGAAGAGCCTGTGTTGGTGTGAGTAATAAAATACTCAGTAAGGCACCCAAAAACCAAAAATTAATACCACATAGGATTTACCACAAATAAAATTCCAAACAAAACATACCAGAAAGAAAATACAACACAAGAACTACCTCAAAAAAAGTACCACAACTGAAATAAAACAATGAAAATACCATAGAGGAAATTACACAAACCTATATTACTATAATAACCTTAATGATATACACCCACAGACAATGTATAAATAATACCTAAATATAATTCCTCCAATGAGATACACAACCTCCATGATGGACACAATCACAATGATACTCAATGTATTCTTGACGCGCATAGTCTCTGTAAGACGAACAATCTCTCGGAGTCACCTAGTATCCATGAGAAACACAGTTTATAAAAGAAACATTGATTATGGGAGTCACACATTATCTAAGAGACACACAGTCTATATAAGACACACAATCCTTTAGTGTGACACCAGATCCATGTAACAATCATCAAAAGGATTCCTCTAAATGTACCCCCATTCTTTGAGAACCTACAACTCAATCCATTAGGTCGTATGCACAATTCCACCAAAACCCACATTCTATATATCAAAGGAAAATATTGTCACAAGGGTCCCAACAACACAGATTGTTCATCCAATGTTCACACATTTTGAAATTTTTGGGCATTAGAAAATTCAGAAGGGGGTCCACTAGCTTAAGGATTGACCATGGAGCGACACCTATAGCTATTGTGGTAGTCGACTGTGATCCATATACCATGTCTGCAATTAATATTGGTCAACCATGGCTCACAATCATCGAAAAATATCGATCATGGATCAGATCCGCTACCATGTATTGACATATCCCACTGGGCGTATCCCACTTCAACCCACAAGGATTTTCTTGTGCGACTCGACATGTTGCATGTCCCCTACACACATTGTACCTTCATATTTTGGGATCCTGTAGAAGCACTACCCTTCTATTTTAATCATCATTTCTCAGGTCTACCACATAAATTTGGATATTGCTGGCTCTGCAGAAGCATCTATGGCCTCTCGAATATGACATGTCGCTGCATACAGCCACCGAAACTGATCTCTGGTTCACTAACGTCAGATGCCAATTATACGATCCAACAAACATCTTTAGGTGGTCCTATTTATGAAACGGGACCACTTCTAAGATCCTTGGGTCTTCAAAAACACTAATATGATCTTTTACTTATCATAAAACTTATATAGTGGTCTGATTGCTTTTGGAGCCTCCTGTCAATTTGATCCACAACCCAGAGTGTATGACAGTGAAGAACACCAATAATGGATGGAATATAAAATCTCTAATAACATATGAGTAATTAAAAACAACCTTTTTTCATGTCATACTCAATTTGTTATCATCATAAAAATAAATGAACATCCATAATTATCACGAAGACTTATGGACTATTAAATACCCAAAAATATTTACATCCCGTAAACGATCGAACCATAGATCAACCTATTCATGGGATGGTCCATTTTCCCAATAGAATTTTAGAACTGGGAAACCAAGAAGGACAACAAATTCTCTACCTCGAGTTTGATTAGTTATAGAAGAAGATTGGTTGCTTTTTCATTATTGATGAGATCATCTATCATCATTGGCACGATTGTCCACGATCCACTCTTTGATCTGTCTTCCATTAATCTAGTGGATTATTTCTCCAAAATTCAGGGGAATTCCAGTTTTAGGGCGATAATCCTGCATTTTATGACATGTTTTGATAAAAAGAAAATGATTTTCTGCGTAATTGGGTAACATTAAACAAAATAAATATTATTTTACATTATTAATTAATAACTAAAAAAAGACATTTCACAAATATCCGTCAGTAATTGATGTTTGGCATCACCTAATGAAATGGGAACATTACAAACACAACGATGGTCTTATATTTCCCATCCAAGTCACACATTATGAGTTATTTGGATTTAAAAAATAATAACTTTTTTTATTTTATTTATGGTTACATCTTTGGCCACATTATATTTATATGACTCGCTGACCAATTTTATTACACACCTTGGGAGAAGATGTTATTCAAAGCACAATGGTTCCCACAAATATTTTATCTAGGAAAATATTTATTGTATATTCAACTTATTATGGAATGTTTTGTGTTTTTTGTTTTAAGAACATAATATTTTCAACATAATTATTATGGGAACATCAGGCCTTAGAATTGCATGTTGTCTCAATGAATAGTCTGAAATTTTTTCCAAATAATTTATAAAAATAAAATTGGTAAAATTTGAGTCATTGAATTGAATGTAATTAATATTAGATCCAATTTTTCTTTCATGAAATCATTATACATCGTTGACCGGCTAAGCCTTTGAACATTTCATTTCATGCAATGTCTGCACATTGTGTATGTCATGCACTTTTAGTGTGATTTGTAAATTTGATACCTTCACGTTGTATAATGAATTTACACATCATTTATGGGATTCTTGTCCTATAAAGGCTTAATTTGTTGGTCTATGTACATATAGTCTTTATGTGAATGAGTTGTACATGTTGGGTATGTTATATAATGAGTCTGACACCTATTTTTTGGGACCATTCACTATTTCATCCTTTCAGTCCTGAATTCATAATTCCAAGGAAGAAAAAGATAACTCATTACATTATAAAATAAATATGTAAAAAGCCAAAAATAAATTTACCCAAATTTTATATATAATTTCATCATATCAAATTCCCCCACACATGAACAATTTCATTCTCCCAAGATAAATGAATCTCAATCGGGAGTCAAAAAATGGTTTTAAATTAGCAAACAGTAATTAAATCTAAATTAAAAAATTAAGTGTAAGAATAAAACTTCATCCCTCAAAAATTAGTCCTGTAGAAAAAATAAATCATTTGTAGCAGTTTTGTTCATTTTAATGATTCATTATAAATTTTATTACAGTTTCCTACATATTCCTTAAATACTATACTCATTTATCAATTTACCACAAAATAAATTTTATCTCATCTCTCTAGGTAAATAAGGAAACTATATTTAGTATTATACCCTATATACTTGTTCAACGACATAGGATTTCATTCTTTGAAACATCTCCATGTCATAAGGACAAATATGAACCCAATCATTCGAGATTTTGAAAAAATGGTCCAATTAAGTCACATGCTAACAATAAATTGTTAGAATGTAAACAAAATTTCAATTGGGGGGTAAGATCTAAATTATAATTCCTGAAATTCTTGAATAGTGTGATTAAGTAAATCCTTTGAGAAATTGTTTTGGAATTCTCCATAGATCAATGTGGGTCCATTAATATATCATGTATGTATCAAAAACAACCATGTTACATTCTTTTAATATTTAATAGTTTTTTAATAATATTGTCTAATAAGTTATCAAATATATCCCCAAACCACATATGATCCATCATAGGATTCATGGGACTGTTAATGGTGATTTTTGACCTTCCTAACACACAACCAAATATTCTTATCCTATTTCATTTAAATTTTTATCTAAGGAGTCGGGTAGGATTAAAATATTCGAATAGTATTCATGGACCACATCATATTAGTCTGGGGAATTTTATGTGTTAAATATTCTCAATGAAAACTTCTTCTTTCCATCAGTAGTGAAAATTACCACACAAATGTTCCATTTATAATCATGAAACGCACCAAGAGAATGGTAGGAAGGGATAATTATCTCAAAAGGGATCCCTCATAACAATGTAACTCATTGATACTGCATGTTAGGGAAGGAATCATGTATAGGTGTGTCTCAAGAAACAAAGGCCCAATTATGATTTCCCCAATCATATTAAGCATGTATCTGTTCAATTATAGCCTCAATAAGATCTCATTTAATGTTCCGATAAGTATACATTACCAGTGTCTCTTATGAATATATTAAAAAATTATTATGATATTGTGTGTCCAGAATCTTCTAGATGAATGAGAGTATTAAAAAATAACTAGAAATTATATAGGGTATAAAATCAAGGAAAAATTAAATAAAAATAAAAGAATAAGATTCTAGATATATAATTAATTTACTAAAATGATGAATCATGATAGTAATCTAAGAAGGATTAAAATTTTGATTTAAATAATTTCCAAAAAAATCTGCATTATATTTTAATGGGAATAATTAATTTAATGGTTTATTGCATTATTTCAGTGAAAAATGTCTCGCACATAAGTGAAATAAAGAAATTATCCAAGTGTATCAATAGTAATGATTATGGAAGGCTTCCTCACACATAAAATGAGGTAGGTTTCATATTGTTCTAGAAATCATTGTGGGGGGGAAATAAATAATATCATAGAAAAAAATTAAATGGATATTTGAAGGTAATTTTAGTTATACAAGAGCTCCCTCTTGTTGAAGTCATACCAAGGGGATACATTTTTTACATTGGGTGGTGTTTATGAAACCTAAATAAAAACAAAATAAAAAACTACACGAGATAAAAAAATTTCCAACAGTGTTAACCAATTAGGATGAAAAAAATAACATCTAAATATTTTTAGAACAAAGGAAAAAAATTCATATAAATGGAGCTATGTGAGTACAGTGCTATTCTGGAACAACTTACGAATAAATATGTTTTTAATATTGAAAACTATATTCCAAAACCAAGACCAAGTAAAAATAAAATTCAAAAATATGTGTTGCATCCCATAATTTGATAATGATAACTTATTCAAATAGGCGGATGAACAAAATGATCACGAAATTTCATCCTTTGGATCAGAGGTATAATGCCTCCAATATAAATGGTTAGATATTACATCAAGATCATGTAGACTCTATGAAGCATTAAACACCTCATTGGAATACATGGAGTGAATGTTATGTGGTAGAAAAAGCATGTGTGCTCATAATGGTGGGGTTCCCTACTAAGAACAAATCTCATGTGGGGACTCCTGTATTATGAACTCAACATCACCCTATTGTTTAGACATCCAAAGTATGAGGGAATGTGGTGGAGGGGTAGGCCCACTAATGACAATAATTTTGGAGGAAGATATAGAAATAGCTATCTTAATTTAATAATTGAATGAAAATAAGTCAAATAGTAATGAAAAAAATATTTATCCTATATATATATAGAATAATGATAAATCTGTGTGAAATATAAAAAAATAAGTACATAAAACATTTTCACTGAAATATAATAAAAAAAATTGAAGAGAAGACGTGGCATAACTTAGATATTTAAGTGGAAAAAATTGATTACCAACTCAACATTGGACAGAAACTTATGGACAAGCTCCCTGAGATTCTTATTACACACCTAAGTGATTAGGGTAAGGTACATATGAACGATGACGTCAAGGCCCTCCTAATGAATGTGGATTCACAAAAGTAATGCATAGTACAACTTCATTTTATTTTCCACCATCAAGACCCTCACATGGTCCAATCAAATCTGATTCCATGTGTTTGACTAATCATGTATGGGATGATGGTAATGAAAGATTGTGCCCTCCCAATAGAAGGATAATGATTTCATGTCTTCATAAATAGAATCAGCTTCACAGGTGGGAGCACTGGTCAATGTGGATGGATTTTCGAG
This sequence comes from Viscum album, assembly GCA_963277665.1. NCBI lineage: Eukaryota > Viridiplantae > Streptophyta > Magnoliopsida > Santalales > Viscaceae > Viscum > Viscum album. Next base: position 1,313,879,105 of record OY728119.1, on the reverse strand, counting down.
TGGTGCTGGATGTGTAGGATTCTACATCATTAGTGGAATAAGTATGGGATCATGCTCGGTAACACATTATGTGTGCGGGGTGCAGACCGTTTTTATACATATATCAGAATACTAATAAATTATAGGGGGTGATATAATGGAGAGGATGATAGAATGAGGGTTAATGAGGGAGTGGTGGATGACATAGAGAAGAAATTCAATAAGTGAGAGGATATAATAAAAGAAAAGGGATGCATGAATTGATGAGATTCGTGGGGGTGTTTGGATGAACCATATGTAAAAGGGATTTAAAAAGCAATCAAAATTTATGTGGCATGTATTTACCACATAGTGCGTATTTCGTGAATTTTTTATTTTTTGGAACTTGACAATTACATGACATGAAAGGATTGCATAATGTTTTTTTCATTTCATTCCTCTTTTTTGTAAGGGTCATCCAATTAAGATTTCGAGGGAATTAAGTCGTCGTATTTACTAAAAGTCCTTGTTCTATCCCCTTAAACCAACCCTATGTTACCTCTAAGTTAGTACTTCATTTATTTTATAGAGCAATAATCATTCTAAATTAGAATACATCATCATTGATTTGATAACCCTTGTATAAATGTTTTTGAAGATAGAGGTTAAAAAAGGTGGGATGGCCTCCCTTGTTATAGGTGTAGTGAAATTATCCCTATTGTGAGGATTGGATCCCATAAAAATAGAAAATAAATTATTATTTTCATATTCACTATTCATATGATAATATTTCATATTAGTAAGTGATATGGTTTGAAATTCAGAGACTTGTTTATTTTTTTATCATCTTTCTCAAAATCGAACACAACATATTCTTCACCTACTATAAAATCCAATCAGCCATATTTAACATCAATCAACTCCATTCTAGTGATGATAATTGTTAGTAAATTGAGGTAAATATATCCTTATTCAACCATGCCTATAATGAAAAAATCATGAGGGATACTGAATTTCCTATCCTTTTTCCGAACATCCTCTAAAAAACTATGAGAATTCATAATTGATCAATGATCAATTCGGAGTTACACCCTCATTGGATTCAGTTATCCAAGACTCTACATATTATAAACTATCATGGGATTATATGGATATAGTTGTATATATATCTCAACAATTTTTTAAAATTAATTGTAACAATAGTGAAAATGATTGAGAAACATCTATGCCTTTCATTATTGAAGGCAACATCAATTGGACAATTGCAGAACATTATTCGTTTAGGGAGATGACTCATATGTCCCCCATTTAATATTTTCTCAACAAAATTTACTTATAGATTATATATCACCTATCAATTGTAAATTTGGATATGTAATTATTTAAACATCTCAAATAAAAATTAATATATTTCCAAAAAAATTTTACTTCTTTCTTTCATTTAAAAAAAGGATGGATCAGTTTTATTTTGGGTGTCCTAAATTAATGTCTTCCTTCTAATGTTTTTTTATGATGGTGATTTAAAAATTAATTCCAACCCTTTATATTTTTCATTACAAGTTTTATTAGATTATTTTACTAATTTTCTCAAATTTGAACAGTTGGTGAAATTGTAACACCTTTACACATATAATAATGTTATCTTTAGCCACTTCCATGTGATGTGAATTATTTTTATGAGGAAATGTTCCTGATAGACGATAATATAGTCTTGAAATATGACCCATTTTTTGCTTTATATTGTGTCATACACCCTAGTGATTTTGAATTTTAGTTTCATGGGTTTCTCCAAATTTTATTCCTTATACAAAAAGGCAATTAACATGATTTAATGATTTTTCTGGAGAGTTTGGGCTTGTGGTAGGGGAATAAATAGAGAGTATGGAAAACTATTTTGCTCGAAAATTTTATAATGTTTAGATATTAGAAAAGGTTGTTAGTATTGATGATGATGATGAGGATTGATACATTATGTTGTGTACCTAGGTTATCCCTAGTTCCTAGTTTTTACATGTGTACCCATCTACTAAATAAAAAATTAGTTATGATTTTGTGGTTGTAAATCATATCTTTTATGACATTTTTGTTGTTGAAATTTATGGGACTGTGGGTATTGTTGATAATAATTGATGTAATTATAATATTGGAAATATTATTTCTCAATTAGTTTCCTATAATATCAGTACTAGTGTTGAGCTCCAAAAATATTGCATGGTTGAATTGCCATCATTAAAACTAGAGGAGGTGGTGGTGCCATAGGATATTGGAAAGACTCTCACATGTTCATCAATGATTCTACATATATGTTGAGGCATATTGTTTCCTACTCCTAAGAGAATCCATATCTAGGCATCCCTTTATCAATTCTCCACATAATATAATTGGGGGATATTAAATCAAGAATGGCATGTCGTAGTTCATAATTTTATAGCATAAGTATACTATTATTAGGTTCATATACCACAGAAGAAGAAGTAGGTTGGAGGCCTATGTAGTATTTTAACAATTCAAGACATACATCAAGCTTGTTATGGGAAACTTACTAGTTACCTCCTTAAATATATCCCATTATTTCAATGTGTATTCAATATTAAACTCGATGAATATTTGATTGTCATTTTGTATAGTTTTTCCCTATAGAGATTGACTTAGTAGCTTAAATTTTAATCTAATCCTTATAATATTCTTGTAGAAATGGAGGACATGGGGTGTAATAGAATTTGATGAATCACCTTGTTTGAGAATGGTAGGAAAACCCTTGATAAATTTTGAAATATGTTCATGGGGGTCTACAAATAATATTCCACTGAACATACCCATGTTTTTATCATATGAATTAGTACATGTTTATTTTTGAAAATGTGTTCCTACATTGGTCAGAACATAATGTTTTCTATAGAAATACTAATGGATTTTAAGCCATAATCAATATTAGTATTATCTTATAGTGCTGTATGATCTTCCTGATAAGAATTTGGTGAATATTTTATATTTTTGGGTTGTAGCGGAGAGAGAATATTACACCCAACCATTGTATAGTGGTGTCATGTAGCTATTGATCAATCAATATTAGTATTGAAATGATGTTTTACTTATGCATCCATGATTCTTGAGAGATTAAAGGGTCCCTCAAACATAAACTTGATAGGAAAGAGAGAGAGATATTGAGAGAGATAGAGAGAGGACATATGTGTACTTGAAAGAGAAAAATGTAAATGCAAATGGGGAATGAAAAAGAAGAATGAAAGGGGGAATTAGGTAGTCAATGGATTATATGAAGTTCCATGTTCCTAATAAATAGTAATCCCTAACAATGATTAAAACATATAACATTCCCCCAAACATCATTGAATTCGTGTGGGTTGTGATTATTTAAAATATATATAGTCACAAACTATACATACTAATAAGGTGTAGTAAAGAGGAAGTGCACATTTTGAACCCATGATGATCAGAGGTAGGTCTGAAACCAGTAAAAGAATACTTCGAAATCATTCCACATGATCACACTCCAGGTTTCATTTTTACAAATACTATGTAGTTAGATATAATTATGATAATAATCCAAGTGATTGAGGTCAATTTTAGGGTTCATGGTAGAATATAATCCAAGATTTACCTTATGATTTTCCTATATATTAGTATGTGAAGTAGTGAAGGAACCACCAATTTGTTTTGGTTAGACCAATTGGATCGACCTAGGTTCAAACTATCCAATGTTTTGGGATTAGATGACAACCTTGGTGAATTAAACACAGATAATATTCATAAATAATCATTAGTTAATCCTTTTATTACATCTCAACCCATAACCATATTTAGATTATTTGTTATTGGTGGTGATGATCGAAAGCAAGTAAATACAAAAAAGTTTATGCATTATTATAAAAAATTTCAGAATGAAGAAATCCAGGATTAAAAATATTTGAATAAAGGTCAAAAAATATAAAGAAATTTAACATCCATTATATAATTATAATTATTTTGGAAATAATGATGAACTATGTTGGCGTTGATGAAGAACAGTGAGTGGTGATGAAACAAACATATACAATTGAAATTTCTTTGAAATGAGTGCAGAAAAGATATAGTTTAAAAAATTACTCCAAAAGATTTGACAAAAAAATTAATGTAATGAATTGAAATGTTTTTTTAATGAATAAAATGAAAATGGTAGAAAAACATTGATGAATACAAGATAAAATGATATTTTTCTCCACTTTTTTATACATAAGAGTACACAAATAATAAAAGGATAGAAAATATCATGATGTTAAATTCATGGACATTGTGTACATGGTTGACTGACATCTTTATCGACATTTTCATATTGTTCATATTGGTTACAAAACATGTAATTCAAATCCATAATTCCTACTGGAGATTTAGTTTTCATCTTTGGTGAATGAGCCTTCAATAATTTCTTGTCATCCAATATATGCACATCATACATGTGATTCACATTTAGTGGGATTATTAAATTTGATACATTCACATCATGTAATGAATCTACACATTATATTTGGTCTTAAAATGATTTAATGGATTCATGGGATAGTCTATGGCCTTTCATGTATTCTTTTACTAGGTTCTACACATCTTGTATTTGATACATTTGGTGTGAATCTTATTTTGGCCTCTTTTTAGAATTTCGTCCTTTAATTATAAAATTACTAGTTGTTATAAAATAATTCCAAGAACCAAGGGAATTATTTAATAAATAATTAAGAAAAATTAAATAAATGTATCCAACATTTATTATAAATTTTAGATTATTAGTTATTTTAGAACATAATGTTTTACTATGAAAAAGGAAAATGGTTTGTATGTGTTTTAAAGAAGTTGCCTGAATTTAATTACAATGGTTTCTTTTAGTTGATACCACATGATAAAAACAACACTATCCACGATCATGAGTTTTCAATAGTAGAATATACATTAATTAGTTGGTCACACTACCTAAAGGGTTTGCTGTTTATCATCTATTACAACAAAAATATTTACAATTATATATTTTCGTAGATGGATCGTAACTTGAGAAATCAGAAATTGTTGGATTTATTCTAGGATTATGAATTTTTTATTATATATGACCTTCAGAGGGGTAAACTTTTTGTAAATTCTATCAAAATAGGATCTTGTTTTTAGTTTCAATGATATGAATTAGAGTTGTTATAAATATTTTAAATATCCTATAAGGATGGGGATGTACCTTCATTCTTCGAGTTTATGGTTGTTGGACATTCAATTTTATAGCGAGTATGGGAGTATCATATTTCGGATATCAACCATGAGACCATACATACTCAGATATCCTTTGTACATTCTCATGTTGGATTTTATGAAGGTTGGTATCATTTCATTATATTTAGAGTTTGCACCATGGTTCCTCTGAAGTTGCAGGAGGTGGTTCTAATATATTTTCATACATATCCTTCTATGTTAAATCCATGTGTGGAAAATATGTAATAAAAAATATGATGATATTTTTAGTGTCCATGTATGATGAATGGAGTTTCACAGTTTGTATCACAATAACTTACATATTAATAATTGATGGATGAGTTATGAGTATAGGGTAGATTAACTCCACCAGTTATGGTTTTAAAGATGACGTGGGATTAGATATTAGTGGATAAGGTTAAAGGATTACCACATACATGGGTGACACATTTGAATCTGGGATATCTCAACATTTATTTTCACTTCCTATCTACCAGAAAATATAGTTCAATATAGTGAATGTGAGGACTCTAGGTGAATATTACAGTCTAAATCTATGGATTTTCTTAAACAATAATTTTTTATCATGATCCCCACATCACATATTCATAATGAAAGTTATTGAAAGGGTTTTTTGGTACTCTTCATTGTTTGGGCTCAAATCTTCATCCCCGTATAGATAGAAAGGCAAAGTGAACCATTAAAATTCTTAAGGACATACTTTGAGCTAGCATGTTTGACTTGGGATGTAGTTCAGAGGGTCACATAACATTGGAAGATATTTATTACAACAAAATCTACTATTCCCCTATATATATTGAACTATTCTTGGACCTGTATGAGAGACACTATAGGTCACCACACTGCTAGGTTGACCCATAATATTGATGAAAATTTCTGTGAGCCACTATAGAGAAGGTGTCAGCCATCCAGTAATAGATGTGGAATGCACCGAGTCAATATATGTCATATTTTAGCTAACTTTTAAGTCATTTGGAGTTTAAGGAGGGAGACCAAATGTTCTTAATGGGTTCACCATGACAAGGATTTAAAAATTTTGGATGGGTTAGAAGCTATATATGAAATTAATTTAACCATTCTATATACTACATAGATTTTTTTTGGTGGCATAAAAATTTTCCATATCTTTATAGTTATAATGGGTAAATGACATCTTCCATGTTTGGCCACTGAGGAGTTATGTCCATGATATGGTGCATGTTATTATATCAGGAGATTTGGACATTAATGATGAATCCTTCCATTCCATCTACCTAGTAGTGATAAAAGGTCGATAGAAGATTATACTTTTTTTCATCAATTCCTATAGTTTGTGTATCGTTGGAGCATGTTAATCATTAAGTGATAACCTGGGCATGGGTGATTCAAAAACATCCTCATACCCACATCTCCTTGTGTAATATTTTTTTATTACTGGTACATGGATCCCCATGTGTGGGAGAATTTAATGACTTCTATATTTCGATTTTTTTATAATATTATATCAATAATTTTTTAATATAATCATACATTTATTATGGGATTCTGAGGCTAGGTGTTCCGGGATTTAAATATTGAATTAAATTATATACACTTGCATATAGTTTTCATGAAAAAGTGTAATAACAATAAAATGGTATATGTACCCAGAAACCATAGGTGTCTATTGAGTTCAGATAATGGGTTTTACCCTATCTATGACATAGACATTTTGCATGTTTGGCACTCAAGTTGGGTATAATTGTGGGTGAACAACTATAAAAAAAATTTAATTATTTATTTATTTATGATCCAATGATTTATATAATTAAAATTTTATAATGATATATTAGTGTTAGAAATTAATCCATATAGATGCAGAGAACCATTGGAGAGATGTATTTAGAGGATATTTCTTAGAAGAACATCCACCAGATCTTGCATCGTCGATTTATGTATAGAGGATAAACAATTGTGCACCTATTTCATGGTGAAATTGATTGTTGTCACCGACCAAGGTTTAGTTCAATTATGTGATAATGGTAATGATTTTTTTGTGTTTTATTTATAATGATTTGATGATTCATGTTCATCCAGTATTTCTTTCATAGCTGCAGACAACATTGCTAGGAAAACTTGAGTGGGATCAAAGGTCTGATTCTGATGTCTTGCGATATCAAGGATCATTAAAAATAGATCAATGATCTATAACATGATTCATCTAAGTATCTAAGGCTAGAATAGTAGATGATAATATTGGGAAATAATCTACTTGTTCTATAAAATCAAGTAGTACATGAAAAGTAATGTGTATGTACTTTCCATGTGACATCCCTTGTGTAACGCTAAGGATTCATAAAAGATACATGTATCAAATGGTGTCTGAACCCTATCACATAACATGATACCTGACAGAGTAACATGTCAAGTACCTCATAGGGTATACAAACATGGGTAGAAGAATAGGGTATCCAACACACTGTGTACTCAAACCCAAACATGAACATGAGATGTGTACCTGGGGAGAGCCATGTTCTTGGAAATGTTCAGGAGTACATGGGTTGGTACATGTTTTGTACTCAAATAGATTGAGGTTAACAGACACAATCATGGGTCGGGATAAATAGGAATCACCTTCTTCTCATGGGACACAACAATGTTCTACCAATACACACCATTTACACCATTAAATATGCCTCAGATCCCATTTCCCCATTATCATTGAAATGTATCATTATGGATAATTACATGTATCCATTCTTTGGGGATTAGTATGGAATTGAATCCTACAGATAGGATGGTGATAACTGAAGTTGTAATTAGTGGATAGAGTTTTTGTAGTCATTTTGGGTGTCCCTATGTGAGATTTTATATCATCATCCTACCCTATGTGAGGTTATTGGAATTATCATGATTAACACTATGTGGTCTATTATCCTTTACATAGAGTGTTTTTCCTTGTTTAGTTTTTTCTATACACCATGGAATTTTGGTGTGACCCTTATCTTTTTATCAATATCATTAGAAATATAGAGAAAAATTATTATGGAGAGACTTAATGAGAAATATATTTCAGACGGATTCCATCAGTGATATCTGACTCATAGGGTGTGTTCTATTAAATGAGTTCTTTTTGAAATCATTGAATAGGATTCCTATAATGGAAATATGATTTTGACATTAACATTAGACAATATATCATTCTTTACTATATCATGATATTCTTGATATATATATTGTAGACATATATTGAGGTTGAGATGACTATTATTCTTATTATCAAATGAATATTGATTCTAGGTTATCTTGCTTGGTATTATTATACTCACCCATGCATGGATTTTTCTAACACGTGTCATTTCTTTTGAAGACGATTCAACTTTTGATGGAGTCATAGATGGACCAGGTCCATGTGGAGTATAGTGAGACTGACTGACTGAGATTTATTTAAGAAGTTACTTTCACCCTAGTCCCCTTCTATTCATTCATTTTGGATTTTTTTTTCTAGTCTCTTTGTGATGGTATTATATTTCAACCATTTCTCATTCAGTACTGTGGTTGTACTCTGATAGTGGTATTTCTATGTATCATGCATGACTTATCTGTTGTTTGAAATTTCATCATTGTTTGGCCTTGGAGATGTGTGTGTGTGTGTGTAATTACCTCAGGATAATTCTACCCATTTGAGTGACATGCCTACGTGGATATAGTTTCCATCCCCTAGCCTATTAGAGGTAGGATTGGGGTTATCGCAGTACATGCCCAATTGGGAGGGGTCACGAATATCAAGGGTACATTTTTCATTAAAATCAGGATCTAACATGAAATATAATTATAAAAATTTATAATAAATAGTTTATTTAGTTATATATTTTTTAAATCAATTTTTATTTATATTTATAAATTTTAGCATTATTACTGTGTTTATTAATTAAATTATATTTCTAGATTCTTGCAATTCCATTTTATAGACTTATTTATAGACTGTGTGCCTAGATTGATTTCAATATTTCATATTACCATTCTTGAGAGTATTCTAGACTGACATTGACATATTCATTTTTGATCATATTTTTGTATTGATACTATGGCATGTGAAGCTATCACCACTTGCATTGGAGTCTTATCAGGGCTATGTTAGAAACACTGCACTATTAAAATGATCGATGATTTTTTTGTTTGATTATATTGATACCCACCTACACATATATCCTTATTTATCTCCTATTAGCTTTGAATAATCTTTCCTGGATGGAACCATTTCAATCCAATTATCCATTTTGACAAAATCATGGTCTTATGAAAGATTTAATTTTTACCTAGTATTTTTAGATTTTAAATTTATTCCATACATGATATATAATAAAATGGATATGTAAATTGGTGTTTTCAATAGATTTATATGACATGGTTTATGAATTCGTTTTTCATTTTCTATGAATACACTATTCAGTGAAAAAATTGGATTCTGTATTATGACTGTCAAAATTCACCATTTCTAGACTGATGATTCTACAAAAAGAACATATGTGTTTATGTGATGGGTGTGAGAAATATCCTAAGAATTATATTTTAAAAATTAATAATATTAAAATATTAAATTTGAAAGGTACATTATTCATGATTTCAAAAAATATTAATTCTCCCGCATTAAGCTATTTTGAGCATAGAGGTATTTTTGACTAGGAGGATTTTCTTCAAATCATTTTTCACAATTATCATTCATATACAATAGATATTAAAATTAAATTCATGAATTATATTTAGTATCATCCAAAATACCTTCAGCCTTAGATTCATTTGAACCAATTTAAGGAATACAACATGATTAATTGTGAGTTTATCTTTATGAAGTGAAGATGTTAAGACCAATGATTTACAATGATTATGAACATGTATTTAGTGAATGAGAATAACAAAAATTATATTTTACCTTTAGTGATGAGAGAAAATTCATTGTGAGGTATATTAATAAATGAGTATAAATTCTAACGTGTAGTTAAGAAATTATAATTAATCGAATATATAATATTAACAATGAACACAACAGTGATCTATGAATGATTTTATTAGCTAGAGTGATTGTAGAGGACATACTTTTTCATCTAGCAAATAGATTTATTTTTTTGTTTGTAAATCATGATTCTTGTTTAAAAATTATTTAATTTGAAATCCTAGTTGAGATGATGTTTGACTTCAAGACATGAAATTTTTCATGTATGGTGAAGTATGATTAGATTGATTTATATATATAATTTGGAAACATTAATTAAATTTTTAATTAGGATTATTCATTGATTAATATAGTTTTGGAATATTTATCATGAAATAGGAAATCATGAATCAAACGAGGTGATGCTGTAAAAATATAGAAATCAACAATACAAGTTGTGAAAAAAAAATTTAAACATATATTTCTCTAGTAAAACATCTTAGTTCCCATGAAACAACATTTATCATGTTAATCCAATTAAATTTTTATAATCCAATGTACATGATGTGATGATGTTATATGATGTCAATTCATTAGAATTAGAAACCTGATAAAGTGCACAACATTAATGAATTTAAATATGTACAATGTTCCAAACCTAAATCCCATTGATGATACACGATAAAAACAATGTTTATAAAATATCATTATATAAATATTTATATATTAATTACATGATTTGAAACCAACTTTCATGTCATGAAAATTAATGGAAACAATCTCTCATAGTGTTTTTTTATTAATTTGTTCATTGAAATGTTTTGATCTTGTTGATGAAGGAAGGATCTCAAGGGAGGAATGGATAGTGATATTAGAGATTTCTCATATCATTGATGTGGGAGATCTCGAATATTATAGATTTCATGATGTATGATATAAAGGAAACATGAAATTTATGATCTCATGAAAGTGTAAGGTGAATGTTCTTGAGGAAGAATGAAATCTATGATCTCGCTGAATTGAAAAATTTATAATTTCATATTTCATGAATGTTTGATATTGTGGAGAATGAGTGAATAATTTAATGAAGCCCAAATGTTATAACGGATCTAATGATGCACAACATGATTGTAATAAGATATATCATTGAGATATTGAAACAAACTTGAAGACATGACTTGATTTTTTATAGATAACATAGAGATATATTGAGAATCACAGGAAGACAACACATTATTGTCATTAGATCTCATAGAGAGATTATGTGTAGAATTTGAAGACACCACTTTATTTTTAGCGGATCTTAGGATGATGCTCCTCAGTTTTTTAGGATCTCATGGATGGATAATGAAACTCACATAAATTAAAAATAACTATCAAAAAAGATGATAACATGTGGTCATTTGAAATCATATCACCAGATTATTTAAATTGTATTTGAAAATGGGATCACAAGAAATTTAGGAAGAAAATAACTCTGGCCACTTGATTATCATTGTATCTCAGAATGGGATCATGAGAAGCGCATGATTGTTTGTATATCTCATGATAGAATCTATCAAATAATAGGACCACAATGTAACTAACCTTAGGATAATCATTGGATATAATGGTGGGAACATCTGATACAGTGACATAAAATGATTATTATCACACCAAATAAGTGTCACATGAAACAAGTGATCATGAGATGTTCTTCTAACATATAATAGGTGATTAAATTAAGCGATAAAAGGTATGTGCATGATAATTATTTCTGAGGAAGTGAAATAGGTGTAACTACCTAATTTGTGGAGTCGTAGCGATTTACATTTTACTACAAATACCAAGTGACCCATCCTTGAGATGAAATGAAATTTTTCTTAATATATTTATACGAATCATATACAAGAGAAGGGTTTTACCATGAAACAATGAATAATAGTTAATTAAAATCATGTATGTGTTTCAAATGAACAAAATGAAGTCATTATCTAGAGACTTATAATCCTCAAAATTTACAAATTGTGATGTGAAAGGATCTCATGATGTGATACTTGTATTTGGTAGTAAAATGTATATGTAAAAAATATCAAGATCTAGCTATCAGCATTAAATTATTATGATCTCACAATACTCATGATATGATCAAGACATAATGATACACATGAACTGCCTAATATCTTGTGATATTCATTATGTAAACAAAGTTTCATGATAGGTATGAAATTAATATGATCATACTATCAGCTTTTATTTCACAAGATCTGGTGGTCTAGGGTAACTGAATAAAATATCATGATTTGTATGATTTGAACAAAGTATCATGATTATCATGATTTTCACAAAGGTATATTATCCAAGATGTCATGAAAGTAATTATGATCTAGGATCACTCATAAGGTTTTATGGCCCATTGTCACTCATAGGGGGCATCTCACTGGGGTATTTTATAAGGAGATACACATAAGCATTACCCTATGTCTAATATTAATTTCATTTTATAATAATGAAGATGAATTATTAGAATAAGATAGTTAATCTATGCCATATTACATGACATTCCAAAGGCGGGTCATTAACTTATATATTCAAGATAGTGAAAATAAGAATTGGAATCCATTAGAGATCCTACCAAATTGTGATTTTGTAATTTTTTGTCTATATTAAATAGATGTTTATTCCAGGTTTCTAGAAAGTGGAAGTTCTACTTCATAGTGCATCCATATATTTGAGGGGTCATCTAAAAAAACATCAATAAATAATCATCCTACAATCGATGATTCATTAAATATTTATTATGAAGGGACCTACTTGTCTATAAACTATGTATGAATTCTTTTCAGAGTCATGTGATAATGATGATGAATATGGTGATCCTTTCCACAGGTAGTGTTAAATTTAAGGGAATATATAGAGAGTGTCCCGTGGGATGTAGTGAGCTATCAATAATTCATGTATTGTATTGATTATGGTTATTAATGTTATCTAGACCAAACATTATTTTGGTTCTGATAATTAGTGGATTTGGTACATTAATACATTAATATTGTATGCTTTTTTGTTATAGCCAAATGATGGAAAAATAATAAACAATATGTGTTTCTTTATGATTTATTTATTTATTTATTTAAATTTTTTTCATCATCATTGGATAATTTTATTAATGATAAGATCAATAGAAATCCTAATTAAAAAAAATTAGAAAACCTTATAATAATTTTGTCAATATCTAGTGGGTCATGGTAAAATTTTTAATGAATATTAATACCCTGATTCACCCCTATTAATATTTTTATTCAACTTTTTTTACAAAACAATGTCTTAGAATAGATTATCTTATAGAAGTTACATGATGTAAAAAATTCTCATTCCATGAAACTATCACTTGTATATATATGTAGTCACCCATATGATGGAAATAATATAATGTAAATATGACCAAAGCATCTCATTTTTTTCTCATTTCCTTCCATAATTATTCCAATCCATGTTTTATATACTACCATTCCTCTATTTATTATTCATTTCCAAGAATTTTACATTAAGAGACTTATTTATTGAATATTGTAGTTCTGATGTCTTGATTTCAATTATGATTATCATGAAATGTCAACAAACATAACTTTATTCATTCTTCAATCCATGAAGTGACTATTTGGATGATTTTATCTGTTTATAATTTTTTATCTCACTATTTTAACTTGTTTAATTTTTTAAGAAAAGCATGATTCATGTTTCCACACTTTTGACTAACATTGTAATGTTCAACTAATTCACATAGGGTAAGGGGTAGATATTAATGGTGACATTAAATAAAATGAATCTCTAAATAAAAAAAATGTAACCATTTGTCTAGTATAATAATTAAAATAGTTTTCTAACCCATTATTTTTAATAGACCCAATCATGGTAAGTGTAATTGAATGAACATAATAGTGTTGGAGTTCATAAATAATGGATTAATATGTTATGATACTTTCTTCTTTCAGAAAAAGAATACAACTAATAGATTATTGAATATATCTATATTTTATAGTTATTTCCATCTTAATTAGATCCAATTATATGGACCAAAAACAATTGGTAAGATTTGTCAAATTTTCTACCTAATTCGTAGGTATTTCCTAAGATATTTTTATGATCACTAATTTTCATAAACTAATACGTTGTCCCAGATCCCTTAATTTCATCTGAATTAAAACACTTGGTACACTGATTTAGTAAAATAGAACTTTAGAGAGATTGTGTGTAATACAACTTCAATGTTATAATTTATAGTTTTACTAACATTCAAGTATCACCTATGGGATTGAATACACAAAACCATTGTTATATTCCTCAATAGATGATTTTATAATTGGGTATTGAAAATTCAAATCTGATCCATTCCCATGAAGATCTAATGATGCAACATGGGATGGTTATAGGTATAGAAGAATATATTACAAAATAACATATCATTTTTGTCCCATTAATGAAGATCACCTTGTTTTATAATGTACATACATTCATCAGTCTTATCTTCTATGTGAAAGGTGGAATTCACAATACATGAATTTTTATTATGAAACACTTCATTATTAGAAAGTGGAGTAGAAAAATTTGAATTATTTGATGTGTTTTTTGGTGCCTTCACCATATAATCCATTGAATTGTGGAGGTAATTTAATGGATCTATTTTTAAGTAAAAATGACTTTTTAACATTGGAATAAATATCTAATTTTTTTATTAATGACTAATAATAAACATATATCTCAAATTTTGATATTTATATTCAATTCCATGATGGTATGCTCAAGAAAACATATATAAGGGATCATGATCCTCTCTCAGAAACATAAAAAAAAATTAGACTACATATTTAATTATCCAAATGTAATTAGAATTAATCCATTAATTGAAATATATAATGTCTATAGATTAGTTTTATAGGTTCAGGTTAGGAAATTGTTAATGTTAGTCTATTGGAAATGCCACCCTAGAAACAACACAATTTTTTGGTACTAAAATATTTCATGGTGTGTAGAAAAATAAATTATTTTCCTAAGATAAATTTTGATCATAATGGCCACTATTGAACTTCATTTTTCATATATTAACATTTTATATAAAAATTTTACCAATATAATGTAATTGGAAATAGATACAGTTGTTTTAGTGATGTTTTTAATGTTAATAGGGATTTTTTGGAGGAGAAGTGTTTTAGTATAGTTATTAGAAACCATGCATCACATCCTATGAAACTGTGTAACTAAAAACATTTGAAAAAGGTAGGTTCATGGTTTGGAAAAATGATTATTCCACCTTGTAAAAACTATACAATATTTTTCAGGAGTATAAAATGATTGGTGTCGGTTTTGTATAACCATTTGAGCCAACTGTGTGAGAGGAGTTTTGAGTCAGTGTCTAGAACATGGTTTTTCTAACCATGTGCCCTTAATATGAACTATTCAAAAATTTCCATATTATGAGGTTCTAATTTGTATCTCATATTATATTTATAATTTCCACCTATATTTATCCAAACCATATTTCCCCTCCTTCCAATGGCTAGGTAGACACTTCCTCCTGTTCTATAAGTGATCTGTTGGTGATATTAACTGAACTAGAGGCCAATATTCATTGTTGAGTTCTCATTAATTATTGGTTCAATTATAATTCATCGATGTCATGGATTCATGGATTTAATACATTTGGGACAAATGCATGTGGTGTGATACCAAAAATGATGAGATATGGTTGTGTTGACCATTGGGAACAAGATAAAAGGGTAGTTTTTTTGTGTTAGATTCCAATTTCAATGTGTTCTGTGTCAGTATTTGGTTTCACAATAATTTTCGATATGGGTGGAATCATTATATACTCATCCTTTTAGAATATGAAGGACCTATTTCAATGTGATTGAATTTATTGATATGATATGTGATATTGATATGAAAATCATGATGGAAACAATCTTTATTAAGGATTTTATAAATATTTGAAATTAGTTATTTTACATGAAGTTCATTATTACATTATATAATACTGGGGATTTTATAATATGATTCTTAATTAGGGAAATATGATTATTGAAAAGATTTCAATAAGTGATTTTTTATTTAAATGGTTTGGAAAAAATTGATTTGGCATAGTGTTTGGCATAAATAGTTGGTGTGTCATTATTTTCATTTTTTTTACTTTGTAAAAGTGATATCCTATAATATGAGACTTGGTTTATGGATAAATTGTGATGGTATTGTATATAGATAATATTACACTCATGATTATGAAATATTCATCTAGGGATCATGTTTTTACGTTTTTCATGGAATGAGTTATTGTAATTGAATTTATAGAATTGTCGGAAAGAACTGTTTGGCTACATAAATAATATATTTTTATATAAATTCTTTTTGGTTATGATAAAAATGATATTAAATTGTTTTGAACTAATTTATATAAATGTGATAACATGTTCCTACCATGTTGAGTGAGAATGGAATTCATTGATGAAATCATACTAATTTTTATACTCAACCAGTGTTGGTGCACATTGGTATGTTTTCAAATAATGTTTATTAAGAAACATGTAAATTAATTGTATCACATCTCTTTAGTGAGGCATCATGATACTATGGGATTTAATTTATATTATGGATTCATGGAGAATTTTTTGAGTTATGGAGTTTATGACCATGTTATTTTTTTAGTTCCATTGGGTCGGGTGTTTTAATGGTACTTGGATATTTTGGGTTTTCTTATGTATACATTGAGTTTTATTAAATTGTAATAATTCATCATAAAGTGGTTATTTGTTTATAGATACCATGGAAGAGATAATTTACATCATAATATAAAATAAAACCTGAACTACGATTACAACACATTGAGTTTAATTATATTCTTTTTTGTCTAACCAATGTCACCTAGGAACTACTAATGTCCCACCGCCTTTCGAGGACAATGAGGTTTTGTGGGATGTTTCAATATGAATAATTCTTCATCGGTATCATTATATATTTGGGAAAAAATATATTATGTATTTTCATTCCTAGAGTTTGAAATCATTCTTGTTTAGTCATTGATTTGGATTGGTATAAAAAATATAGGATTTTTAGAACATGAAATTTGAGCATAAAGAGGGGTAGATAACTTATTAGTGTTGAACATAATGTTACATAGGAATTTGGGTGAATGAGTTTTTTATAAACTTATTGGATTTATAAAGTCACAATCATTGGAATATCCAATAAAATGATATAATTGTGAATAGATTGTAATAGAATTCCACTAGAAGTGCATAATTTATTTTTAAAAGGTTTTTTTAGATTTGGTGAAAAGTGTAGTTATTTAAAGTAGATGAAAATGGTATGGTTTCCAATAGAATAGTGTAATTTGGAAGAATGGTTTGAAAACTGAAATTTTTGAGATTTAGAAATCCATTTTGTGATATTCTTGATATTGTAAAATTAAAATTTATAAGTCTTTGGTTTCCATCGAATGAGACATAAATGGTGTTTTCTTGGGGTTATTTAAAATGGAACCTGATATGGATCATCAAAATCAACCATAAGTGTAACACCCCTGGTAAATAAAGAATATGACTTTTTCATATTTATCCATATTTGTGAATAAAGTATTAATATTAGTTTAAAGGGTTGCTATGTTCGATATCGTACCCGATACACAACAAAGAGCTTCATTGAAATCTTACGTTGCACACTAGTAATAAAACAATATTATTTTAAATGGTAGTTAACATGTAGCCATTGTATTGGAGGGAATGGATAGAAATAACTAAAATATTATTATATATGTTTTTAAATGTTTTTAAATTTATCCAATAAAAGATAAAGGCTTAAAATATGGAAAGAAATCAATTTTAGGCGTATATTCCATAGTTTTCACTAAAGGTTCACTTATCGCCTTTTGATGGTGAACCGTCATTAAATATAGTTTTGTTCACTCTTATACATTCTATTGGCCCAAATAAAAAACTTCTTTAGAATCGGGACATCAAAAATTTACTTTGTGTTAATTTTTGGGATCTTTCCGATAAAGTTCATTTTTTTAATGAATATTGTAAAATGTTGTATTTTAATTCAAAACCTCTTTTTAATATAATTTATTTATATGATTATATTAACTTTTTAATTGGTTTTAAAGTGAAATTAGAATATATTTTTACCAATAAATCCAATTGTGGTTGTTGAAATTAATTTCACTTTGAAATCAGACATAAACTAGTGTCAATCTTTTGATACTTATTGTTTCATAAAAACATGTTATTTGCTCTGACAGCAGGAATTAATTATTAAATTAATTAATGCGACTTATATGTTTTGAATTTTTTAAAATATACTTCATTTTTTAATTCGGAATATCAAATATATCTTAGGGTGAATTTTTGGGATTTTTCTGAAAAACTTCAATTTTTTTATGAATAGTGAAACCACTAAGTGGTACTTATAAAAACTAATTTTTCCGTTTAAATGAAATTTCCCCATATTTGTGTTTTGAATTTAAAAAATACGACATACATGGTTGTCATCAGGAAGTAAAATTTTATTCAATGAGATAAAAATAATTTTTTGGTGAATAGTAACTTATTATGTTTTTAATCGCGATTAGAGGTAATTAGTGTAGTTTAAGGTAAAAATAATGTTTTAATGAAATGAAATGAACATGACACATGTACTAACCTCATTTTATGTGTCATGGAAGGCCAAGACAACACATGGGTCAACTTGGGGACCCCATGAAGCCACGTTGGTTGGAAAATGACATTAATATCTTTTTATTTAATGTTAAAGTAAAAATGAGACAAACATGAAATGTTTTACTAAAAAAAATTTACATGGGGTTATACAAATAACATTTTTGACTATAAATATTAATTGGAAAGATAAAAAGATTTCCTACATCATGGTATTTTTTTTATAATTTTTAGACATTAAATAAATTAAATTATTTATGACATCATGATGATGCAGCGATGACCTCATTATTTAACGATTTAAATAAAATGGAAAGACAATATAATATCAAAGACCTAAACATGTCCAAAACCTATTGGATGAGTGGATTTAGAACAGTTATCACCTTATCCTAAAATACATTAATGTGGGGCCTTTAGAATCCGAAACTCTTTTGAAAATAAAGTAACATTTTGTAACATTACAAGAGTGCCCCTCCTCCCCTCTTATAAAAGGCCCCCACCCCTACCTCCTTAACCACACTACCAAAGCCTTTGGATCGGCCAACCTCTGCCCATTTTGTCTCTCCACTTACCTCTATTACTCATTGAAGCATCATTTTGGACAGAAGTCTTCCCAAGGAAGCCTTTGAGCTCAAACCAAAGGGAGTTACCCGATTTTAAGGTAATGTCTTCACTTGAGTACTTTTGTTTTATTTTGCTTCTCCAACCCCCTAAACTCTTTTTATTCACTTATTTTGTAAAAACTCCAGTATCATCAATATACTAGGATGTATTTATAATAAGTATTCAAGCTACACTTTCACACACCTACATCTTATGGTTAAAGAACATACTGTTTCCGTGGATGGCGAATTTCGGCCTCCCGAAACGATGATCGTTCAACATTCTTTTAACAAATTCAAAGTTGGCCAATAAGATGACACTATATTTATATATGATATATAATATGTTTATGTATTACTTAAACTTCTTTATTTTTCATTTATGTAATACCTTTATGGTTTCCATTATGGGTAAACATGATATCTTCATTTAAGGAAGTGCGGACTACCACCCCCTCAAAGGGATTTGATTCGTTAATACCATATGTGGTACGTATAAAGGATATATTTAATGATATTATATATGATAAAATACTGGAATTAAAATACTATTATGTATCATAATGTTTTAATTCCATTAAATATTAAATAGAAATGGAAGTAGTGTTCATGCGTACGTACGACTTACCGTCTCCATGAATGGTACATTTCATTTCTTATCTCAAAATGTTATGTAATAATATAAGTACATATATATAATGGATATATATGTAATATATTACATCAAAATTATGGATATAATTCTGGAATTATAACATATATATATATCTCTCTCATTTTGTTTTAATTCCATTAATATGACAAAAAATGAAAGTTGCGTTCATGCGTACGTACGGCATACAGTCTCCATGAACGGTGCTTTTTGTTTTTTATCTCCAAATGATATGGAATAGTATGAAATGAATATTTACTGGATATATATGATATTTTAATCATTAATACTATTCTGGAAATTATTTACTTATAACTACATTAAAAATCTTTTTTCAAACAAATTCATTTTTGACTCATGTACCAAACATCGACAAAAACGTCTGATATGAACTAAAATTATTAAACAATTATTATAACATTATAATATGTTATATGAACTGAATAATAATCTCTAAAGGAGTTATTTAGGCAATTATTAATTGAACAAAGTTTATTATTCAGGAATATAAATAAACGAACAAGACAAGTTGGACTTGAGGTAAGGGATCCTACTCCTCTCTTTCTTTTTAAGTACACTCTTTTATGTATTTCCTTTTAAGCTCATCTTTATTATTATTGGGATGTGATTTTATATTACTCCAACTGTACTTATTATGTTCATATGATGAGAGACCCTATTTCCTCTCATAAATCCATTTTGAACGTTTTGAGTGGCGCCGTTAGGCTACCGAATTTTCGTAAGAGATCTAACCTCTCTCTTTCTTTTTAAGTCCTCTCCTTTATGTAACTTCTTTTGAGCTCCTATTTGTTATGTTGGGGGATGTTATTTTATATTACCCTTTCTGTAAACATTATGTTAATACAATGAAAGACCCTATTTTATCTCATCAATCCATTTTTGGATGTTTTAAGTGGCGTCGTTAGGATGCCGAGTTTTCGTAAGGGATTTTTCATCTCACTATTATTACCATGAGATTTATGCAACATTTTCCACAATTTCCTTTGATTGGTGTATGTAATGCACATTATTTTACTCATTGTGTAATATACTTTCTTTTATGAGTATTTACATCAATGCTGTATTGCCCTTCTTTCACGAGGTGTATGTCTCGAAAGATACCCATGTCGGTAAGGGAACCTTTCACCCTCCTCTTTTTAAAATACTTCTTTTGTTGGGTCTTTCAATTTACATATTTTTATGTTGGTATATGTTATCATATATCCTTATTGATGTAAATTTTATGTCCAAGTGATGAGATACCCTTTTTTTATCTCTCATCAACTCATTTTGATGTGACGAAGTTAGGCTGTCAAGGGAACTTCTTAACCCAATTTCGATTTCTTTGGGTTCAACATGTTGTTATTGAATATGTCATCCTTTGAATATGTGTGAATGAAATTTGATTATTTTACAGTTAATATCCACATATATTTTGTGTATTCATTTGTCACACATAATTATGTAATTGATTTATCCTTAAACCAAGGATATTGTCTTTGTAAGGGACTTCGTCTCAATCTCCTTTCATCGAGGCATATTTTGTTTTATACACAAACTTATTCTATACGGTGTATAAAACCCATTGACTTTTACGTTTATTCAAAAGGAATCTTTTTTATATGAAGCGTTTACGAAACTACAAAAGGGAATGTTTTTTTCATACGTATGCGG
This sequence comes from Viscum album, assembly GCA_963277665.1. Taxonomy (NCBI): domain Eukaryota; kingdom Viridiplantae; phylum Streptophyta; class Magnoliopsida; order Santalales; family Viscaceae; genus Viscum; species Viscum album. Next base: position 1,313,857,400 of record OY728119.1, on the reverse strand, counting down.
CGACAATGACTTATCCGCCACCGTGACCATTATTTGAGTTTCGACTTCCTCTACAAGCCATACCTTTTTTAAGAAAAATAAATACCATGTTTTGCTTTTATTTTATTTTGGTATTCAAAATGGTTTTCATAATGTTTTTATATCAATGTGTTGTATTGATATCTTGTGATTGAAAGGTGGAAATGTTATGTTTCATTTATGCATGTTTTATGTGATACGATTATGTTGAGGTTCTTGGGTATTATTATGAAGACAGGTGGTTCGGTGATAAAATAAGGGAGGGTGAGCCCGATATAGCTCTCCAATTAATTGGGTAACACAATGGAGTGAAACGTTAAGGTTTCTCCGAAGAGATTTAGGGAATATACTGTGATGGGTATTCCAAACGTAACCATGATGGTTACTCCCTACGTAAGAATGTTATGAATTCCTCAAGATACTTTTATGTCTTATGTTTTCTATGATTTATTCATGGTTTTATGAGGTATGTTAAAGTGCCTATGTTTTATGGGTAAAGTATGATTTCATTCTTATGTATATATGAACTCATGTTTCCTTTCCATATTTTTATAACCCTTACTGAGATTTTTATGCTCATCCCATGTTTTTGAAATGTTTTTCACAGTTCAAAGGAAAGGTACATGATGTGATGATAATGTTAAGGATATGTCAAGAAAGAATCCATGTTTTATTTTCAATATGTTTCCGTTGATGGGAAGAATGAATACTGTCTTTTATGTAACCACTTTTTTTAAATGTGGAATGTAATGCCAGTTTCATGATATAATTCTCTAAAACTCTAAACCTAAAAAGATCATCAATGTGTAATCTGGTAATAACTCAATATTAAGTAAGGTTTAAGGCTGGGGCCTTATAGTTGGTATCAAAGGTCGGTTTAGATAAATTTAGAGGTTAGGGTATTCTTTAAGCATAAGTGACATTACCATAATGGTTAGGATTTCAAAAAGAGTCCTAGTTTTAGATAAAGTGAATGAGTAAGTGTATCTTAGTGTTTAACTTCCTCATTAGTAGATGATGGTTTTGTTGATATACTCACACTGACATTTCTGTTTTTAGTGAATGGATGGATCTAGCAGGCACCAAAGAGACAACAGGTTTGAAGGAAACTGTGGTGGTTCTATGATTAAGATACTAGATAAAATGGGGGATTCAATGAGGAAACTCGTGGTTGTTCTAAACCAACTATCAACGATTCATGATCAACCACTTGAACCTTGGTATGATCTTTAATGCATAATTTATGAGATGACCAATCCATGTGGAAGTTCAGGTAATAATTATAAAGGTAACCATTAGAGTTTATATGATCCTTACTTTTGAGGTAATTATGGGTTATTATATGATATGCTGGAAAATGAAAGGCATGAGATAAACATGAGGTTAAAATAGGTTATGATCATTTTTTATGATTTTATCTCTTTTTGGGGAATGATTTAAGAATTATATAGTTTTGGAAAAAGGACAACACGCAGACCGTGTGACAACCCGTCAAGTCGGACAATGCTGCGGGAATCGAACCCACAACCAAAGTGCGACTGGTATTTATCGCCTACCACTGGACTACGCGAAGTCCCTAGTTATTTTGACCGATTATTTTTAGTTATATGATTTTATGAATTAAGAGTAAGTTGATTTTGGTTATTTATGAAAATTATTAACCTATCATGGAGGATATGTGATTAGGTTAATTACTTTTGAATATGAGACTTTAGGAGAAACTGGTATTGTTTAGAGATAAATGTTATGATTTAACTTCGAATACTATGTGAATAAATCCTTCAAATATTTGGGTTTCAATCTTATATTGGTTTACTTTGAAGAATTTAATGGACAAATTGTTTATCGGATGGTCCTCGTTGAACTTTGGGTTTTGTTGGACAAATTTTGAGATTAAGAATAGATTTTCTTTTTATAAAGGGTTATCTTTTTTTGGATTATCTGACCTTGTACTAACCTTTCTAGTTTTAGTTTTGGTTAAAGACTAAAGACATGAGATGTATATAGTTATCTTTTGTGGATTAGGTGATTCTCTAGAAGTTGATTATAGTACTCGTAATGCGAACAAGTCTCCCTAAATACTCGTCTTTTGGAAAAAAATATGAGTTTGATTAAGGAATCTAGTAAAAGTTGGAAGTCAACATGATAAGTGATTATGTTTCCTTATGAATAAATTCCTCAATAAAAAGTTACTTAAAGAAAAAATGTTGTCTATTAAATTTTCCTACTGGGGAACCGAACACTGTTTAACCCATCACAAGTTTGTGATTTTCTTATTGTTAACTTTCTCCTAAACATGTTTTCTATCACTCTCCATCAGAACATGACCCTATGTTTTCTCCTCCATGTCCATATATTTCTACATGGAATCCTTGTATGGGTTAACTCGGGTGACCTCTGTACTTATCTTCCTTTATTTTAAAGTGATTGTTTTACCGACTCTTGTTCCTATGTGGGACATTCAAGGATGTTTCCAAGCTCAATTGTAAAAATTGTGAGGACGCAATTCCCAAAAGGGGGGAAGGATGTAACACCCCAGGTAAATAAAGAATATGAAATTTTCATATTTATCCATATTTTTGAATAAAGTACTAATATTCGTTTAAAGTGTTTCTATGTTCGATAGGGTACCTGATACACAACAAAGAGCTTCATTGAAATCTTACGTTGCACACTAGTAATAAAACAATATTATTTCAAATGGTAGTTAACATGTAGCCGTTGTATTGGAGGGAATGGATATAAATAACTAAAATATTATTATATATGTTTTTAAATGTTTTTTCATTTATCCAATAAAAGATAAAGGCTTAAAATATGGAAAGAATTCAATTTTAGGCGTATATGCCCTGGTTTTCACTAAAGGTTCACTTATCGCCTTTTGATGGTGAACCGTCATTAAAAATAGTTTTTTTCACTCTTAAACATTCTATTGGGCCAAATAAAACTCTTCTTTAGAATCAGGACATCAAAAATTTACTTTGTCTAAATTTTTGGTATCTTTCCGATAAAGTTAATTTTTTTAATGAATAGTATAAAAGGTTGTATTTTAATTCAAAACCTCTTTTTAATCTAATTTATTTATATTATTGGATTATCTTCTGAATTGGTTTTAAAGTGAAATTAGAATATATTTTTACCATTAAATCCAATAGTTGTCATTGGAATTAATTTCACTTTGAAATCAGACTTAAACTACTGTCATTCTTTTGATACTTATTGTTTCATAAAAACACGCTATTTGCTCTGACCGCGGGAATTAATTATTAAATTAATTAATGTGACTTATATTTTTTAATTTTGTAAAATAGACTTCATTTTTGAAATCGGAATACCAAATATATCTTAGGGTGAATTTTTGGGATTTTTCTAAAAAACTTCAATTTTTGATGAATAGTGAAACCACTAAGTGGTACATATAAAAACAGATTTTTCTGTTTAAATGAAATTTTTCCATCTTTGTGTTTTGAATAACAAAATTCGGACATACATGGTTGTAATCAAGAAGTAAAATGTGGTTCAATGAGATAAAAATAATTTTTTGGTGAATAGTAACTTATTATGTTTTTAATCGCGATTAGAGATAATTAGTGTAGTTTAAGGTAAAAATAATGTTTTAATAACATGAAATGAACTTGACACATGTCCTAACCTCATTGGATGTGCCATGGCCGACCAATACAACCCATGGGTCAACTTGGGGACCCCATGAGGCCACTTTGGTTGGAAAATGACATTAATATCTTTTTATTTAAAGTTAAAGTAAAAATGAGACAAACATGAGATGTTTTACTAAAACAATTTTTACATGGTGTTATACAAATCCGATATTTGACTATAAATATTAATTGGAAATATAAAAATATTTCCTACATCATATTATTTTTGTATAATTTTTAGACATTAAATAAATTAAATTATTTATGACATCATAATGATACAACGATGACCTCATTATTTAACGATTTAAATAAAATGGAAAGATAATGTAATATCTAAGACCTAAACATGTCCAAAACTTATTGTATGAGTGGATTTCTAACACTTATCACCTTATCCCCGAAATAAATCAATGTGGGACCTTTAAAATCCGAAACTTTTTTGAAAATAAAGTAACATTTTGTAACTTTACAAGAGTGCCCCTCCTCTCCTCTTATAAAAGGCCCCCACCCCTACCTCCTTACCCACACTCCCAAAGCCTTTGGCTCGGCCAAACTCTGCCCATTTTGTATCTCCACTTCTCTATCTTACTCCTTGAAGCCTCACTTTGGGCATAAGTCTTCCCAAGGAAGCCTTTGAGCTCAAACCAAAGGGAGTTACCCGATTTTAAGGTAATGTCTTCACTTGAGTACTTTCGTTTTATTTTGCTTCTCCAACCCCATAAACTATTTTTATTCATATCTTTTGTAAAAAATCCAGTATCATCAATATACTAGGATGTTTCTATAATAAGTATTCGAGCTACACTTTCACACACATACATCTAATGGTTAAAGAACATACTGTTTCCGTGGATGGCGAATTTCGGCCTCCCGATACGATGATTGTTCAACATTCTTTTAACACCCTCAAAAGTGGCCATTAATATGACACTATATTTTTATATGATATCTAATATGTTTATGTTTTACTTAAGCTTCTGTATTTTTCATTTATGGCATACCTTTATGGTTTCAATTATGGGTAAACGCGATATCTTTATTTAAGGAAGTGCGGACTACCGCCCCCTCAAAGTGATTTTATTCGTTAATACCATATGTGGTACGTATAAAGGATATATTTAATGATACTATATATTATACCATACTGGAATTAAAATAATATTATGTATCATTATGTTTTAATTACATTAAATATGAAATAGAAATGGAAGTAGCGTTAATGCGTACGTACGTCTTACCGTCTCCATGAACGGTACATTTCATTTCTTATCTCAAAATGTTATGTAATACTATAAGTACATATATATAATGGATATATGTAATATATTACATCAAAATGATGGATATAATTCTGGAATTATAACATATATATATTTCTCTCTTTTTGTTTTAATTCCATTAATATGACAAAAAATGAAAGTAGCGTTCATGCGTACGTACGGCCTACCGTCTCCATGAACGACGATTTTCGTTTTTTATCTCCAAATGATATTGAATAGTATGAATTGAATATTTACTGGATATATATGATATTTTAATCATTAATACTATTCTGGAAATTATTTACTTATAACTACATGGGCAATCTTTTTTCAAACAAGTTCATTTTTGACTCATGTACCAAACATCGGTAAAAATGTCTAATATGAACTAACATTATTAAACAATTATTATAACATTATAATATGTGATATGAACTGAATAATAATCTATAAAGAAGGTACTTAGGAAATTATTAATTTAAAAATGTTTATTATTCAGGAATATAATGAAACGAACAAGACAAGTTGGACTTGAGGTAAGGGAACCTACTCCTCTCTTTCTTTTTAAGTACACTATTTTATGTCATTCCTTTTAAGCTCATATTTCTTATTATTGGGATGTGATTTTATATTAATCTTACTGTAATTATTATGTTCATATGATGAGAGACCCTATTTCCTCTGATCAATCCATTTTGGATGTTTTGAGTGGCGCTGTTAGGCTGCCGAATTTTTGTAAGAGATCTAACCTCTCTCTTTCATTTTAAGTCCTCTCCTTTATGTGACTTATTTTAAGCTCCTCTTTGTTATGTTGGGGGATGTTCTTTTATATTCCACTTTCTATAAACTTTATGTTAATACGATGAGAGACACTATTTGATCTCATCAATCCATTTTTGGAAGTTTTATGTGGCGTCGTTAGGCTGCCCAGTTTTCGTAAGGGATTTTTCATCTCACTTTTATTCCCGTGAGATTTATGCTAAATTTGCCACAATTTCCTTTGAGTGGTGTATGTACTGCCCATTATTTTACTCATTGTGTAATATACTTTCTTTTGTGAGTATTTACATCAATGTTTTATTGTCCTTCTTTCATGAGGTGTATGTCTCGAAAGATACCCATGTCGGTAAGGGAACCTTTCACCCTCCACTTTTTAAAAGACTTATTTTGTTGGGTCTTTTAATTTACATATTGTTATGTTGGGATATGTTCTCATATATCCTTATTGATGTAAATTTTTTGTCCAAGTGATGAGATACCCTTTTTGTATCTTTCATCAACTCATTTTGATGTGACGCTATTAGGCTGTCAAGGGAACTTCTTAACCCAATTTTGATTTCTTTGGGTTCAATGTGTAGTTATTAAATATCTCATCCTTTGAATATGTGTGAATGACCTTTGATTATTTTGCACTTAATATACACTTATATTTGGTGTATTCGTTTGTCACACATAATTATTTAATTGATTTATCCTTAAACCAAGGATACCGTCTTTGTAAGGGACTTTGTCTCAATATCCTTTCATTGAGGAATATTTTGTTTTATACACAAACTTCTTCTATACGGTGTATAAAACCCTTTGAATTTTACGTTTATTCAAAAGGAATATTTTTTATACGAATCATTTACTAAACTACAAAAGGGAATGTTTTTGTCATACGTTTGCGGCGACAACGACTTCCCCACCGCCTTGACCATTATTTGAGTTTCGGCTTCCTCTACAAGCCATACCTTTTATTAGGAAAAATAAATACCATGTTTTACTTTTATTTTATTTTGGTATTGAAAATGGTTTTCATAATTTTTTTATATCAATGTGTTGTATTGATATCTTGTGATTGAATGGTGGAAATTTTATGTTTCCTCTATGCATGTTTTATGTGATACGATTATGTTGAGGTTCCTGAGAATTATTATGAAGACGGGTGGTTCCGTGATAAACTAAGGGCGGGTGAGCCCAATATAGCTCTCCAATGAATTGGGTAACGCGAAGGAGTGAAACGTTAAGGTTTATCCGAAGAGATTTAGGGAATATACTGTGATGGGTATTCCAAACGTAACCAAGAGGGTTACTCTCTACGTAAGAATGTTATGAATGCCTCAAGATACTTTTATGTCTTATTTTTTCTATGATTTATTCATGGTTTGATGAGGTATGTTAATGTACCTATGTTTTATGGGTAAAGTATGATTTCATTCATATGCATATATGAACTCATGTTTCCTTTCCATATTTTTATAACCCTTACTGAGCTTTTTATGCTCATCCCAAGTTTTTGAAATGTTTTTCACAGGTCAAGGGAAAGGTACATGATGTGATGATAGTGTCAAGGATGTGTCAAGAAATAATCCATGTTTTATTTTCAATATGTTTCCGTTGATGGGAAGAATGAATACTGTCATTTATGTAACCACATTGTTTAAATGTGGAATGTAATGAAATTTTCATGATCTAATTCTCTAAAACTCTAAACCTAAAAAGATCCTCAATGTGTAATCTTGTAATAACTCAAGATTAAGTAAGGTTTAAGGCTGGGGCCTTATAATAAGAGGTTACTGAAAATGTGGTTTCATATGAACCATTTGTGACCAAATAGTTAGTTCAAGGAATTTTATATTATTTTCATGTTATGGGTAGATAAAATATAAGGGATAAACCAATGAAGGAGGATTATTCTATTTATATACAAAATAATATTTGACTAATCCTTTCTTTTTTATCAAAATCAGATAAAATAGAACTGTGGGTGAATAGAATTAATCAAATGTTTGAATTGAATTGAACACCAATTGAGTTCAACATGAATTTGGGTATGTACATGTTGGAGGATCTACCACACCATAAAAGGAATTTAGAATTTTGGGAAAAAATAGTATAGTAAATTTCATTGGAGGATTTTGAACAAACATTCAACAAAAAATTCTATCCTCACTCATATGTAATTTATAGAAAATGGCCTTCTTTCATATGATGAATGTGATCCTAAAATTTATATATAATACTATTAATGTATTTAATTTTTTCTTCCTTTCTTGTGAATATTCTGGAAATGCATTATTTAAGGAGATCATTTTTTAATTTGGGTTAAAGATAGAGATTCATCCTAAGATTGAGATACATTGAATAAAATATTATACTAAGATTGTCAATATATTTATGGTTGAATAATGATATATCATATGTAATGTAGGTGGAGGAATATTATTTATAGCTTTTCGAAATGTTATGAACTATATTTGTTGGTAATCATATGAACAAGGAAACCTACTTCTAAGGATGTCGTATGAATCAGAATTAGATAACATGATTGGTGAATCTTCCTCCTAAAAGAAAGAGTAATCATGGGTTCTTTTAATGTTATTCTTTATATCACATGAATAATGACTATACACCACTCCTGGGATCTAGAAACAATTATAACCCTTTAAGGTATATTTAGTATTATTATCGCAGTACACCATGGTTGGGAACTAGGGACATATCTCAGGTTTCACACACATCATATTCTTCAATAGTATACGAGAAACAATTTTTTTCTTTGAATGAAAAATATATCCAATATGATTTTATCAATACTATGACTTCTCAACCGGTGACCTATAAATAGTCTAATAATGATCAATTGTTTGTTAGTAAGAATTTTATATAGTTATGAAAGTGATCATGTATGATCAAACAGGACCATCAATAGTGTAAGGAATAAATCTTTTTAATTCAACCATTATGAATGGTTTTTTTAAAATGGTGCACCACATGTGATTATTACTTCTTCTATTGTTGATCTTGTGGGTTTTATTACTATGTTTAATCCTCTTATTTGGAAATATCAAACACCTCATTGTCAAAGTGAATTGATAGACTTTATATTCATGTCAAAATATATAAATATCAATGTGGATAATTTGATACGGGATTTCATTGTCCTTATGATGGATTTCTATGAAACAATATATTTATGGTTTGGTTGATAATGTTCAAGGATCAAAAAAAATTATACTCAAGGGGTTAGTTTTAAAACTAATGAGGGCATTGAGCATCGTAGAAGAGGATATATAAATGAAAAATAATTTAATGTGGGATATTTCTTATTAGAAGATCGAACTATATCACACTATTTGAAATTTCGGACCTTGGAATTAGTTGATGATATTAGGGATAGTGATTTCCCAAAATATTTAATCTGTTTGATAATTTTTTGCTAATAATTTCTTAATGTTTCCACACATACGAGGAGTGGACATTACTATTTATCTCTTTCTAAGAACCAATTATATCTTACATCCATCGTATCAAATTAAATAAAAATTTACTCAATTTAATGTATAGTTTTATTAGATAGAAAGAACATAGTTTATAACTCAAAGTATATCTATTTGTGTAACACCCTCTTTATTTGTGAAAAAGATTAATTGATCTTTTTGGATGTGTCTAGATTATCATAAGATTACTGAGGTTGTGCTAAAGAATAGGTTTCCTCTTCCACAAATTTATGAATTTTTTTAAAAAATTAGAAGATCTCATTGGTGTTCAAAAATTAATGTGTGCTTAGGATATCAACAATTATAGGTTTAGTGGGATGTTATTTGAAAAAAATAAATTAGATGCAGATATAAAAATTTCAATTATGTGGTTATTTCATTATTTAGTATTAATGAAACATTTATCTTAATTGTATTGATTAATTTGGTTATTTCAATTATACGTATATTCTTTTATTTTTTTTGGTGTTTTTCGATGACATATTAGTATATTCAAAGACACATGGTAAGCTTGATCAATACTCGGTGATAGTGTTGGGAATCTTACAAAAACATCATATTTAGTCCAAAATGACAATGTGTGACTTTTTGATACAATATATACATTTCCTGTGGCCATTTGATCCCTAGAAATGGTGTCATGGATGATCTAAAAATGATAGAGTATGTGATATCGTGGAAACCAAAAGCTAATGCCTTTTTTATTTATATTTTCCTTTTCTGATATGGTTATTAATGATGTTTTATTCATGGTTTTTCATGACTAGAATCATGAATGAAAGCCATAACAAGTAATATTGTTCCATTCTAATGGAATGAATAATGTCTGGTGACTGTTTGGATGGCTTAGTGTACATCTTAAATTAGTAATAGTCTTTGTATTTCTAGAATCAGTATAAGGCTATTTGGTTTACTTCGATGCTTTTGGATCATGGGTGGGATGTGTTCTCATGCGGGGATATCATGTGGTTGCTTATAGATCAAGTTACATATGATTCCATGAGAATAAATACCTAATACACACTTTATAATTAGTTATTGTTGTCAATTCGAGGAAGATCTGCCATCATTACCTATTTGGGTAGAAATATACACTCTTTTTGAATCATAAGAGAAGAAAAACATTGTATCAATTTAACATATTAATCTATGATATATAATATGGATGGATTATCTTAAAAAATATTACCTTTACATTACTAATATATAAGGTAATGGAAATTTGGTGTTTTATGCATTAAGAATAAATACATATTGTCAATTGGCTAAAAATAATTAGATAAGTAGAAACTAATATTAATGATAGATGATAGGAACCTGGATTGTGCAGACTGATGCAGTTTCATAGTTTTATTTCTGGTTTTTATTGTTCTTTATTTGGTTGGAAATGTCAATGAGGCACAAACATCTAACTCTAAACGAGTTCCTATGATGGAAAATGTCATTCGTGTGGAGACCCTTGATGGATGGTCCCTAGATGAGAGTATTGAATTATGGTTTTGAGATAGAAATGTAGTACCCATTGATTTTCTAGAGACATTTTTTAATGCTTGAAATAATTTGAAATTGTATGGTAATTCCGAAATAAATAATATATATAAGGTACTAAAAGAACATTTCTGGTCGGCTGGCATGGAATGAAAAGTGGTTTATATTGTTATGAGATGACTCACCAGTCAGTATGTCAACGTAGAGATCCAACAAACTAGGGGTATGATGTAGTAAATTCCTCTTCCTATTAGTAAATATGAGCAGATAACTATGTAATTTTAATAGGTCTACCAAGGCTGGTTCAGAAAACGGATTCCCTATGTGTGATAGTTTATCTAAAAACAATGTTATCCAATTTTATTACTATTGTAGAATCTCATATATTGGAGGAAATATCATAAATATATATATGATAGGTGTTATAAATTCACGGAATCAAAATTTTGATAAAATTGGAATGATATCTAAGGATTACATTTTTTTAAAGTCCATATGGTAATACCTTAGGACTCATTTTACTATGAGAACCGTGTATCCTCCTCAAATAGATAGAAATTATCAAAGGAAGATACCTAATTAAAATGATATAATAAGGGGTTTTATAAAGAATTCTGGTGGCTTAGGTGGAGGGTCACAAACAGTTCAGAGAGTTCTTATATAAAATCATCCCTTGGCCTCAATATATATTGATCATTTTGAAGAATTGTATAGGATACCTTTTCATTCTCTTCTTTGTTTGGTTTAAATAAGTGATACTTTAATGTTTAAAAAAATCTTAATTAAAGAGGTAATATTTATTAATTGGAAGATGTGGAAGATAATACATATGGCATAAAGACTTCCAAGATCAAATATGAATTATCATTTGTGTCTATTGTTGTTTTACGTGGGTTAACATGTGTTCATGATAATCTCTACAAGGATTTTCCATCATTGTATTATGCATTAAGGAATATTATCTCAATTATATGTATTCCCTTCTGATATACAACATCATGTTAGTGAGGTTGCATATTGGAAAGATTTTCTTCCATGGATCAGTATAGTTTTTAATGTGTTTCAGGTATCTCAATTTAAAAGTATCATCATGATCCTATAAATGTGATTCGATGGCATCAGGTAGACCATGACCTTTATGATATGATAATCATTTTCCATTGTGTATTGTGGATATTAACAAAATACTCTTCCATGGTAAAATGATAAATATATGATGGGTTTATATAAAAATATTCAAATTCAAGAAGAAACATGGGAGGTTGAGAATGTTATGGATTAGAAATGGCCCAAGCCCATTTCGGAAAGTTGAGGTTTTTAAAATTTTAGGGATGTAAATACAATTGGTTTGGAGAATGTAGCACCCCTACCCAATTTCATTTATTAACATTTATTTTTTTATTTTTTGAATATAAATTAATTTTTTATGTATCGGGAGGATTGGAAGAGTTTGGTAAATTTATTGAGGATTTTATGGATGTGTATAGTTGGTAGAAACTATTTCAAACATCCCAGGAAACTGTGTAACTAAAATAATGGGAACAAGGTTGGCACCGAGTTAGGTGCATGGTTTTGAAAAACTATGTAGCCAACCTAGAGAAAACATCAAATGTGTTATAGAGGAGCTTAACATGGATGGAGTATGATATTTATTACCATTTGAGACAATCATATGGGTTGGTTTGGAGGTATGTTCTATATTTCTGTTTTCACACAGATTTCTTAACTATTCAGCCATTTGGGAAATGATTACATCCAGATCTGTATTTTTTGGATCTAATTCAGATTTCTTCCTACAATTTTCATTTCCAACCAAATCCAAACATAACACAATTTTATCTCCTCCAAAATTCAAAATACACCCATCCACTTGATCTGTGAGTGATCCATCAGCAATTCTGTGCTCACTAGAGGACCTAATTCTTTGTTATGTTCTCGTATTTGGTTTTTCCCTAGTTTCCATCTTCTTCATTCGTTTGGATTCATGGATCTAATATCATGGGGAAATATCCATGTTTTTTATTCCAATATTTATATGATGTGGTTTTTATAGGAGGGAATAATATCTATTGTATGTTTTGGAATTTAAATCTTATTTTTTTTGTCATTATTTGTGTTATTCATTAATTTAGAGGTAGGTTCACTCGCATGTTCAAATATTATAAAATAAAGTATTTATTTCAAATATATTTAATTTCATCAAATGATAAGTGAAATTGATTTGAAAATTCTAATAGAAAACCTCTATTTTGATGGTTTGTGAAATTGTTGTAATGATATATTTTGAGAAAAATAATTCATTTCATGATGCTAAATTCATGAGTTTAGAATAAGAATTTTTGTTTGAATAATTGATTGAGGTTTGTAGAAATATTTTCAATATAATAAATTTTAACTGAAATCAATTCCAAAAAAAATTGGCATGAATATCCTTTCACATAAATGGATTCCATATGTTCATTTTAATAGACATGTCCCTAAGGAAGAGGCATATACCATTACGTTAGATGGTATATGGTTACCTTTTGAAGACTTTCTATATCAACGATAGATTGGTAATTTTTATTGAACAATAACCTTGGAATGAATTTATGGATATGTGGAATGGAATAGGTTATGCTAAATGGATTTTTAGAATGGTTTGGAAGACTTATTTGGTTTCATTCTGTTGATTTTTTTTCTTAGAAATGATACGGTTTTTATGTAACCTTTAATAATTTTCATAAATTAATTTAAATATATTTATTATCATTTTATTATAGTTTAATTATTTGGGACGTCATTAGGAAAATACTACTGGGTTTTATCAGATTTCTTTAATTATGTATCGTGATACTATGTGAATTTCTAACTGCGTTGTATATTCAATCATTTTGGGAGCTATGGAGTTTATGTCTTTGGTGTCATTGAGCATTACTGGGTTTTTCTCGTCTTTTTACTCTGATATTTCAGTTTTTCTTGGTTTACTACGAGTTTTAATACATTTTACCCATGAATCATATAGTGGTTGTTTTTTTTATTATTATCATGTATTAGTTTGTTTACTTTTAATGGTAATATCATCCAAAAACTATGATTGAATACCATGGAATTTATTTCAATACTTTAGTGTCTTGTTGATTTTACCTAAGGCTTCGAAATGTCCCAATACCATCCAAATCCAATGATGAGTGGTATGATGTTATAGTAACACTAAGGTTTTCTTCAGTGATGATTTTTCAAAAACAATCTTCCCCAAAGAGTGAGAAAGGGGTTGATTTTTATTTTCTTGGAGAATAATATTTAATTATTGAATCAATATGATTGAAAAAAATAATGATGAAAGGGTAATTAACAATGAATTTTTTCTGATAGTAATGTAATCATAACATATAAATTATTTAATCCCTTTATTATTAACTAAATAACAAGAGGTTCATAAATGTTTCACTTCTCATAACATTTGAATGGTTTTTTTAGAATGAACATAACTAAAAACATTTCTCAATATACCTTCCCATACATTTGTATAATTATTCTTTAAAATAACTCACAAATTACATAGGAATTACCCAACTAGGTCTTATTCCATTTAAAAAATATTACATTAATTACTTAAAAATATTAAAATTCTATAAATTTTCATGAATTCTACCACTCGATTCAGTTTATTCCACCTTATATAGCCTAAAAATATGTAGATAACGATCATAAAAGATCAAAAATTCAAATGATAGTCATAAAATTTAAACCATAAACAATATCATTTAGAATAAATAATTGTTAATAAATACTGAAACAATTTAATATGAAAGAGATATAAGTATTCATTTAGGTGTAAATGCCTAATAATTAATAAATTAAATCCATCCATAACCTAAGAAAATGATAATTTCTCCTAAATTTTATGGGTAATATAGAAAAATATTAGATATGAAAGAATCATAGAAATAAAAAATTGTTAAAAAATAGCATCACAAATATTAGTCACAAGAACAAACTCTTCATGAGTTCTCTCTACTAATCTTCAAATTCTTCATCAAATATGAAATCCATGTTTTACATAAGCATTTTACATGGTCAAACTATTGAGATCCTTCCATCCTAAATTCTTCGAATGTTTCCATATTTCTCGTAGCATCAAATCACAATGTGTATTCATTCTTCCTGAAAATATGTAGCTTCATTTGACTATTTAGGATTAATATATTTTTAATATTACGATTCACATGAAATCCTTTTATTTTATTCATTTCTGTTGTAGTTTCACCATGTTGTATCAGTTTGAAGTGTAAGTGATTCACTCAAATTCTACTTGAGATCATTCTTTGGATGAATTCCTATTTCTATATAAAATATCATCGACATCTAAAATTAAATTATGTGAAGTAGAAATATCTTACATGTAATATAATTACCTTTGGCTATAATGAAATTTCGTATTCCATATTTATTTTTCCTTTATTAAATTTAAATGCACTCAATTATCATATAACAAATCATAGTTCATTATGTCCTTCAAAAATTTGTTATGTGTTGGATAATTTACCATAACATATGATATTTCACTATTTCATGGCAATATGTCTTAAACAATTATAATATTTTTTATGTACTTTTGGAAATTTATTATTCCATAATAATTTTTCCTCATACATTTTTTTTACTCTAGAAGAACCTCTAAAATATGTTCAGAACGTCATTATATAATTTTTGGCCCAACCTTGATCATTCAATATGACATAAAATCAAGTAAAATACTAAATATAGATTATTTAAAATACTATATTACATTCAGAAAGAAAATAATAAAATAAATATCAATAGTAATTCATTCCATGAAATACATAATTATATTAAATAATCAATTTTTCCATTTTAAATTTTTTTATCATAGTCAAATAATTTGACACACTAATTATAAAACATATTAGAAATAAATTAATAAATAAATGATATGGGATAAAATGAAATAAGTATAAATAATCTCCCTCAATATTTGAGATGATATTCTTCTTGTTTATTCTAAATTTCCATCTTCTTATATAATTGTAATTCCTACGGGATCCTTGCTTATTAAATTACTAGACTAATTCTGTATTCCACAATGCTTCAAATCTGCACATGGTCCCCACTTTTTGAAAATTCCTAGATTTATTTCCTTGATATTTTATGAGATATTTTTCTTATATGATCATCATTTAATCTTATGATTATTTTCATTAATGTTAAATTGTCACCCTTACACCAAGTATTCATGTAATTTGGAGTCCCCCTAAATTTATATGTCATCGTCTTTCACCAAATTTGTTTTGTGAATGTAAAATATCTTATGAGTATAATATTATATTACTAATATGATGATTCTGTTAATAAAGGGAGAATTATATTATAATCTATTAAAATTTCATATGTTGTAAGGTATTTTCAATGAACAAATTTCGGAACACTCAAATGTCATATGTTATATCAAAATGGCATACGACATCCGCAAATTTATTTCACATAAGATAATTTATTTTGAATTATATTATTATTTACACAAGGTCATATTTATTATGATAATATGAATTATTAATCATAACTTAAAATATTTAATAAATGATATAACTACTTTTTTCCAGTTTTTAGCTCATATATATTGCTTCAAAAATAAATTTGCAAGGTCTTAAAATGAAATTTACGAAAAAAACATATCTCATTTCATTTGACATGGTATTATAAAATATACTGATGATTGATAATTAAATTATTATCATAACTTTAAAATATCAGTGTAAATTTCTTTCATTAAAAATTCATTAAAAAAATTTATCTAATGAAATTAAATACCCAATTGTTCATTTTAAAAAATATTTTCACAATAATATTATTTGGCAATATAATTTCAGAACGTTTTTAAAAATTTTAATTGAATAAATAAGAAAAAATAAAGCGAATTGAATATAAAAAATATTATGAACTTATTGATTATGTTAGGTATCATCCCAACTATATCATATTTGAATCTTGGACGATTACGTGGTAAATATTGTACCCAATCCATCATATGGATAAACACCACACAATTCAAACAATATTTTATATCATAGGATTTTCCATCATTGTGTAGCCTAATGTAAATTACAAATATTGGAATCCTAACTCTTAGTGTCCCCAAATTACATTTTTTTGAATTAGCTAATCTAAATGCAGCTAAACATTACTTGAAACATCTTGGTTTTATGATCAAGTTCTTTACATGTGTCAAAATTGAAAATAATATATCAATATGTATTTTAAAAAGGCATTTAATCTCACAATATTATCTCATGTAATTTCCATTTATGTATTCATGATTTTAATAATTTAGTTAGGAATCCAATTCTATCCCCCTAATCATTATGATCAAACAAAATTAATGTGTATTTATTTTCACAACTCATACCTTATGTCACTAACCCAAATTATAATCAAGCTATATTTAAAAATGTATAAATGAACCTAATAAAGAAGGTACATAAAAATATTCATATAATGGACTATAATAATATTAATGAACAATAAAAATAAGAGTAATCCTACAGAAATAGGTTACCAGTCCCCACATTTCTTGAGAAGGTATATAACTCTAGGCTAGTGAGTAGTCTAACACAATTTCCCTCTTCCCACAGATAGTTAAACCAAGATTGATTTATATTTCATCACAATTATAACACCAAATATGTTTAATAATATAATAATTATTTAAATTCAGTCCCATAACAAAATAATAGTAAATTTAATGGCATAAAGAAACTAAATAAATTATCATAGATATGATTTAACTCTTTATATTCTTGTGTGATAACATAGAATCTGTTTAAAATTACAATCTATAAAATATTTTTATTTTTTATATAATTTAATAATCATTTTTTATGGGTTGTGAGGGATCTATTATATAGTCTCGACGATCATGGCCCCAAGTCCCACTACATGGCCTGT
Source organism: Viscum album (assembly GCA_963277665.1). Lineage (NCBI taxonomy): Eukaryota > Viridiplantae > Streptophyta > Magnoliopsida > Santalales > Viscaceae > Viscum > Viscum album. The sequence goes on along the minus strand of OY728119.1, from coordinate 1,313,839,763 downwards.
AATCCTAGATGAACATGAGCCTTCAATAGTTTTCCCAATGACCCGTGATGAAATTGAACACCCTAATCTTCTTAATACCTTAATCTTGACCATATACCTAATGTTTCATTCATGGTCCACAACTGCCTCCCTATAAAAGGACCATAAATAGTTTTGAGTTTATAAAATTTTTATATAATATTCAATGTATAACTATCTCATTATTTGACATCCCTTGACCTTTAATTCACTCCAAAAGGATTGAAGTTTATCATGTATTTAGAAGACAATTCCAGCATGGTTACCTAGATGTTGTAGAGGCCCAATGTTAATGAAATGGCCCAAAAGACCAATGTGACTATTACATAAATAGTACCCTTTACTGCTATAGTTCCTTTGTAATTCCCCCATAATTGTGGGGTTATGGTGCATTTGGGCTCAAATAACATAACTCTACCAGTCTAATTGGGGAGGGGGCTTAACACTCAACCAATAAAACAATTACATAAATAATACATCAAAATTCAGAATATGATATATATTCATGAATAAAGATGATAGTAAAATAAATAAATGAAAAATTCATATATTTTAAAATGAGATAAACGTTTATGAAAAATTTATAACCATATTATAATAACATTATTATTCAGGAACCGATAAATATGAACAATTCACCATTATCCCATATAAATGTTCCCTATTATCATTTAAATAGTTTACTATGAAATCCTTCATAATTACTAATATGAGATAATTTAGGACCACATTTATTACTAAATAATAAAAATTTCATATGAATATAAACAATTTACATAAATCAAACACCTCATATTTAATTTTATTTAAATTTTTGTTCGTATCCTCTAAAACAACTTTTGGATGGTTGAAATCAATATTTATATTTATGGGCTTAATATAATAATTTTATAAATATATTTATGAACTAATGACAAGTAAACATAAATAATTATATATTTTAAATTATTATCAATTTATTATTATTTTATACATTATACAACCATGTGAAGGAACATTTAATCTACTACATCAAAAAAAATTAGTTTTAGTCTTCAAGAAATTCTGTATGTTGTATACATTTTGATAGTCATTTAAATAATATTCATATCATGAAAATCATAATTTATATGCTCCATTTAAATATTTTCATCCATTTTTTAAAATCCATATTAGTATAACGTGATAATATAAAAATTTCTGGTACAAATCTTCTACACCATGTTTGCACCAGTTTTGGAGGTCATAATGTCATTGGGATCTTTAGTCTGTAGTGTAAAGACATTGAATTAGAAGCTCAATATTTGTTAAAAATAAAATATTCTCATCCATGACCATTTCTATTAGAACACATCATGGCCATATATCATTAATATGGACCATGATCAACTCAAATAACATTTATTCCCTGTTTTGGGAAATCCTATAAAAAACATATCATTTTAGATGGCCACACAGTGGTTCCTAGGAAAATAATATTTCATATTTTTGATAATTTATTTAATTTTTAAAACAAAATTGATAGATCTACTTGGAATCCTCCATTACATTCCAGAGGGTAGTATTATATAAAAAATTAGAAGCACGACAATTATAAATGTAACATAAATCTCATAATATATTTTAGGTTATTAGAAAGGATATATATGATTATTATGAATGATGTACATTATAGGTATAGATCCATCCTATCAATGATTTTCACAAGAATTTTATTGAGATCATTTAGTAGTATTCTAAATCATCATTCCATTGGAATTATTCATAGATCATGGGAGTCAATTGACGAGCAAGCATCAATGCATTCAACACCACGGTTTTCTAGAGTCTAATTTAATTTTGGGAGAAAAATAAGACCCAAATATAATAGGAAATGTGGATATTATTTGATGGATTCACCCACCCAATTAATAAAATAAGATCCTTATTATATTGACCTTCTATGAACACTCAATGTATGTTAATTTTATTCTAAAAACATTAGTTGTATCATAAATGATTCATAGTTTACATATCCTTATAACCTATTTATCATTAATGTTTAACACTAATACATTTTTTTGACATGTTGTAGTACACTCAATCATAATATTATAATGATTAAAAGCTATAATTATATATTAGTGTAGTAGATTATTCTTCAATCATGTGTTATCTAATAACATGGTGATTCGCACACACAAAACCATTACATAGTAACCCTCATATTTACGTGGTTGATACCATCATAGACTATAACATTCTCCAAACCACAACATCATAATGATGATCATATTGTATAATTATATAAAACCCATAATTATAACATACACAATAGCTGCAGAGATATATAGATGAGGAATGATGGTACCATGAAACATATCTAAGAAACATCAACAGAATTATTCCAATGAAACCTTCTTCTGAATGTTATGATACTACCATCGCATTGGAAAAAATAGAAAATGTAAAAGAATATAAAATAGATGATCCCATCTCCATGAAAAATTTAATAACCCTCTAAATAGATTTATCTGGGGATGGACAATACTGATAATGTAGTTTCAACACTCACTAAACCCTCTACACTGTCTTACATCGTCATCGATCATGCAAGGAAGAAAAAACAACACTGATGATTTTCACTTTCACAAGGGATAACAACTTGAAAACCCCTACCTAGAAGCTATTAAATAGAATATGAAAAACATAGAAGACTATTATAGGGGGAAAATTTGGTATAGGTAAAATGATAGATGTTTAAGAAACTAATGAATACCTATAGGTGAATGAGACATTGTTAGTGAGTCCAGTAGGAATCATAACCTATAATAGCCTATTTTGTAGCTCCATGCCACTCAATTTATTTATGTTTTTATAATTAACTGTAATTATATTTACTTTTTTGTTTTCCATGTTTCATGTTAATGGAAAAAGGGATCCTATTGAATATTTCACTACATAAATATAGATAATTGAATTGAATTTTTTATTATTATTATTTGTTATTTTTAATTATTTTCTAATTATTCAATTTTTGTTTATAGAAAACACTCTCTTAAAATTATATTGATTATTAGAAATTTTAGAATTTGGCTACATTCATAAGGATACATATTCTACAAATCTAAAAATAAAATATTACATATAAGTACATTATATATGTAGTTATAGTTATTGACAATAATGTTACATATTGCTCATGAATTCAGAATTTCATATTAGGATTGAATTTTATTTATCCTAGACTATATTTTATGTATTGATTTGAGGTACTGATATAATGTTATGTATTCAATTTCAAAAGACAAAATATTATGAATGGTCATTATATGAAGGATTACTATATTTGGAAAAGTATGGATTTAATGTTACATCTATTTTTATGTATTAATTGGTTTATGTATTTGAGTTAGTAATATATTATTCAAGTTATCATTGCACTAAAAGACTCGGTATTTTTGAAAAATTAACTGGATTCTATTATTAGTAATTCAAAATGAATGGAATATTAAATAATGTTAATCACATGGTTATATGTTATATCTTTGAGATTAAATTATTTTTATTAAGAGTATTAAATTTCAATATTCAGAGAGTACGTAATACTGGAATAAATGATTAATAATTTATGATTATAATGAGTTTAGTTATACATGTCATTCCTAATAAATTATTACTAATAATTTTTGGGATGTTTCTACATGAATATTATATTTCATCATTTATGAAAGATGAACATGGAAATAACACTATGATAACTAAAAACAATATTTTTTTTCTTATTTATATAATTTCATTTTTTTGTTGAATACATGGCGGTATAATAAAATATGTGACTGATGTTTTGAAATATTAAAAAGTTATTATTAAAAACTACATTTTATTGGTATAAAATAACATCATCATTAATATCATTAAGGGGAAATATTACATATTGCAAACACCTTTAACAATTATAATGATTCTTTAACAAGTTTTATAAAAAAATCACTTGTTTTGTATTATTTTATATATTATGGTCATTTATTTATTACATTACATGGTCTCTATAACCTTGAAATTGAAACAAACTATGTTTGTTTACCAGGAAAATATTCATAAAATATGTTTCCCCCAAAGTCTGAAAACGAAATATCCTATTATTAATATATAATTAAAATAATTAGTTTAGAACTACACCATTAATTTTCAATTCAAATATGTTCTTACAAAACGATATGGGTTATAATTTCACATTGAATGTTTGGGTTAGTTCTAAACATGTAAAATTTTAGGTTATATCTCTTTCTATTATGGGGTTTTTTGTGTCTATTCCGACTAGTTAGATAATAATCATTATAAGGTGTTTCAACTATCCATATAATGTGATAGAAGATTTAGTTGGTTCTATTCTCATTGGTTGAGAGTAAAAGAGTCGATGTAGGATCATGTAGATATCTACCAATAGAAATAAAATTTGTTTAATCTATATTATATTTAATTTTTACACTCTTTACACTCAATTCATTATATTATTTATGATGAAATTGTTAATGATTTTAATGCACCAAATTCTATATTATAATTTAATGTAATATGATAGTTTTTTAATTTAAAAGTCCCTCCACCCCACTGCCATTTTTTCTATCAATCCATGTAAAAAAACATGTCCTACCACACAATAACAAGATGAATATATAAATGAAAAATTAACATAATAGATCTAATATCTTGATATCCCAATACATAAACCTAATAAACATTTAATACCATAATACTAAAACAATAATGGGTTCCTTCCTAGTTGTTCATGGGGATATACCATCAGTAGGGTGGGTGGTCCCTATGGTTGAGAGAAAAATAATGAAAACAAAAACCAACACCAACAAAATAATCAAATAGATATCCTAAAAATCAAAACTCATTGGGACCTACAAACTATTTATCCATATAATCTTGAAAAACCAAAAATATCATTATTTTGGCCTTGATTCTGTCGAGCATGTTGTATTGAATATTATGAAATTGGGATTATGGTATAAGAGAATATAAAATAGAAAATTTTAATCACATCAAACAACATCAATCCAAAAATTAAATGAAAACTCAAGAAATGAGTTTCAATGAAGATATATGTGAATTAGGAGGACTCCAAATGGAAGAAAGGATTCAAATATGTACCTTCAAAATAGAGTGATAATCTAACATGCAATATAAAGATAGTTAGTTTGATAATGATATATTCACTTATGTAGAATAATGTAATTTATATATGTATATGTCTGTTTATCAACTCTGATATTAAATTTTATCCTATAAATAAAATTTACATATATATATTTAAATTTATATTTAATTAGAAATATATATAATATAAACATATTATACTTTATTAAAATTATATATATTATTTATTTACCTAAATTATATTTGTTTGTTTGTGAAATTACATCATGATAATTATAATAACTACCATAAATAGAATTTTTACAATTATTATTAATAAATTTTGATAATATTAAAGTAATGTTGGGAATCCAATGGGGTCTAGTTTCTGAACATACACATCCTCATAGGTTGACTGTTTTTCTTTAGATGTAATTTTACCCTCAATATCTAATATAATTTTTTAGTGATAATTAATCATCATTACAATTGTAAAATTACTATTATTTTCCTAATATGTTTTTATTTTAACATTAATAATTATTAATATTACAATTATTATTTTTGAAACACTAAATAAATATTTATATTTTAAATTATATAGTAATTAAAATATAGATTTATAAATTTTAATAACCATAATAATCTTATTTAGTAAAAAAATATTTTTTGAAAAATAAAATATTTTTAAAATATATGATGATATATATATAAAAATAAAAATCTATACACCATTTTAGAAAATTGCAACCATTTTTGGTGTTTTACTAAATCTGCAAAAAATATTAGTTTTGAAAATACTATACCTACAAGAAGAAAATGATAAATAATATTTTCAGCATTAAAAAAATATGTTTCATCCTTGGATAAAAACATTAATTCATTACATATCCTTATATTACACATCATGTGTAAGCATGCACAAATATTGGCTCCTCATATCTACAATATCATTTATCAGTGCTAAAAATGTTGAAAAAAGAATAGTATTATCATTATTAACTACAAATGAACAAAAATGTTTTTCATAATAAGCGGTAAAAAAATTAAATTAAAGGAATAATGGAAAATTTAATTTATATATCAAAGTCTATATAAATTTAATTATAAATTATTTAACAATATATATATATGTATATATTTGTGTGTGAGTGTGTAAATATAATAAAAAAAATTTATGTATATATCTACATTATAGTAAACAAATTATTATCAATCATATTTTATAAATAATATCTATATATATAATTATCAAATATATATAAACTCATAAATAATAAATTTATATACATAAAATTGCATATTAAAATATAAAATATATTAAAATTTTATTTAAAAAAGTATTTAAATAACAAATTAATATATATATATATATATATATATATATTTATAACAGATATATATAATTTATATTAATACATATTTTTATATTCTTAAATATGATTTATAAAAAAGGACATATATATACTTTTTTTAATTTAATTACAATTATTTGTAATAATATATATAATTATTTTGACACAAAAATATTAAAGTATATATATATATTTTTTAAAATACCAGGATATGAAATATATATATATAAATATATAAATACATTAAATAATATCATTCTTATTATAATTTATATATTCATATTCATATTTTATAATTTAAAAATCTACATGAGTAATTAAATACATGTGTTTGTCTATGTATATATTTGGATGTATGTGTATGTATGTATGAGCCTGTATGTATATTTTTGTATTCATGCATGTGTTATAGTATATGTGAGTGAGCATTTGTATGTATGTGTATCTATACATTTAAATGTGTATGAATGTGTTGTGTTTATATGTGTGTTTATATGTAAGTATATTGGTGTGTCTATTGTGCATGATAATGTTTATGTGTATGTTCATGTATGTATGTATGTAAATATATGTGTATGCGTGCATGTGTATGTTTATGTATGTATGTGTATGTATATATGTGTATGTATGTGAGTATATAGGCGTCAGTGTATGTGTATGTATGTGAATGAATATGTATATATCTATGAGAATGTACGTATGTTTATGTATGTATATATTCGGATGTTAGTGTATATGTAGGTATCAGTGTATGTGTTCGTGTGTGAATGTATTTGTATATATTTATGTGCATGTATGTAGGTGTATGTTTATGTAGATTGTGTTTGTAGGTGTATGTACGTGTCTGTATGGGTATATATATGTATGTGTATATGTTTTGGTATGTTCTTGTGTGTGTCTATGCATCTATATATATGTGTGTATGAGTATGTGTATGTTTATGTATATGTTTTTGTGTTTGTGTATGTGTATGTGTATTTGTATTCATATTTGTATGTGAATGAGTATGTGTATTTTCATGTCTATGTGTTTGTGTTTGTGTATCTGTATGTGTATCTGTATGTGTATATGTATGTGTGTTTGTGTATGTGTCTATGTGTCTGTAGGTTTGTGAGTATGTAAATAATGTTTATGTTTCTTTATATGTATACAAGTATATATGAATGAATTTTAGGATTTTATGTGGAGAGAGATGCAAGCTAAGAGTGATTCCACTAAAGGCAATGATTACGATTTGTGTTCCCTGGGGACGAGATCCAAGTGGGAGTGCTACTTCAACCCACGGTATGGCATTGTTTTCACCTCGAAGCATGTGGTATAGGATATTTTTGAAAAATGAACTACATTATCTTCCAAAACCCATGCTTTTATGTTTTAGAAAGCAGTGACCGCTGATGATCAGACTATTAGATAATGTTGTTCTCTCTTCCACTTCAAGTTTGTGACATCTGATGTTATTCACTAAATGGGTAATGTCACACATATTAAATCCAATAACAATTCCATTATAGGGTTAATGAATTTAGGTAATAATTCATTTATTACTCCCCACATCCTACAGAATGGTTTAAATCCTTATAGAAATGATGATTTGGTTTATCGACTCTCGGTTATTTAGGGTTTCTCCAAGGGGAAGTGTATTTCCACAGTTGATGGTTTTTTCATTTTCTTATCCCTTTGGGGAGTCGGGGATAATGGATAGGGGATTATTTATAATTTCCCTTAAACCAGGCATCCTATACATCAATGAATGGGAATGAAAAATGAACCCCAAAGATGTATGCAACACATATGATCATGTTTTGGTGTCTTTTTTTGGGAATAAGTGGATATATTAAAACCCTCAAATCTTACATGATGTAAGTCTAGACATTGATATCCCCATTTAATTGGACATAGAAATTGAAATTTCATAGTATGCTCGCTATTCAAAGATAATAGTTAAGGTTTACATCTATTTAAATTTGGTTGAAAAAGTATTTCCTTCAAATAATTTTGAAAAATTTGAAATTTAGAAATAATATGGTTGGATTACTAGGTTTTTTTGGGACTAAAAATCCCTTGGGAATGATAAATATCACTATAGTAGGGTTTACCATTTTTTATTTTATCCTTGACATGTCCACAATGAAATCATGTGTCTTAAGAAGATGATATTGGGTCGTAGAGATTCTAGAAGGTCAATTTTCAGGACATCCAAAACAGGGCATGTCTGGGGGTGATCAGGGGGGACTCAACTCTAGATGTGCATGTTACTGGGATAATCCTGGGGAAGATCTCCATGGGAAGAATTGAGGGAATGGGAAATCTGGTCCTTCCCTGGTAAATAAAGGGGATACAAGGGTCTTAATTCCAAAGGGTTGGAGCTGGAGAACACCCATATGGATTGAAATGATTGGAAGAATCATGTTTTCTAGTCATCATGAATGGATAGAGGAAATTCGTCATTATGAAAATATAAATCATTAGTTGACATTGTAGCTATATCTAATCAGTTTTTGACACCTATTTTCAATTCAATGACAGATTCCAAATGAGTTCTTTAGAAATTTTTCTGACAGTCAGATTGAATTGGAAATTGAGGTGTAGGATGAAGTGGATAAAAAATTATTATAGAGGCACTCATTTCTCAGGGCCAAAATAAATGTGTAATTCAAGATGGAGGCATATGCATCTAATAAACTCATAAATGCATGTTCTAAATGATCCAAATATATTATGTGTACGAATCCCATCAATGATGATTATGGCTTTCCTGGGGTCACACATAGAGAATCCATTATTCTTTTTCCTTCCAATGTAGTTGAGAAAAAGTATTTTTTTGGTTCCCTCTATGGATATAGAATCAACTGCAGAGGATAATGTTTTTGTAGTGTGAAACATTTTTTTGGATGGTACTCTAGAAGGAACGGCGGAAACTGTAGAGTGTTCTACTATCTTTTACATTTCAAGGCCCAATACAAATAAATTAACATCATTATTAGGGATTTCTTGGAAGCCATGTAAATAATAAATTATAGGTATACATTTAAGAGGTTGGGGTGGCCACTGAGTAAGGGGTTGAATCCATAAATGAAGGTGATTGTGGGTTTGATCATTTGTTAATGATGGCAATGTTGGTTCCAGTTTTTAATTTTGTAGTCCCCCCTCTATATATGTTTTAAAATTTTATTATTAATAATTACCATTGAACATTTGATTTTAATTAATGTTTTACATTATTCTTGATATATGAATACATCATTATATAAGAGGAAACTTCATTTGAATATTCTCATTGTTATATCTCACTACAGTATTTGTCTCTATGTGTTAACTCAAATATAAAAAAAAATTCATTTTAAAAGTTCTTTTGATTTAGAAACATATTTAATGTTTTTTAATATAAAAAAATATACTAACACAAATTTAATTATTTTTTATTAGTATAATTTTTTAATATTAATTTATAAATTTTTAATATTTAACATTTAATATATTTATATGCTTCAAATTTATAGAATTAATATTGAATAATTTTTAGTGATCTAATATTTTAATATTTATACAATACTTATTCGTTCATTTTTAAATTGTAAATTTATGAGGATCTACTGTATTTAAAATTAATTTTTAACATTTATTCTTGTTTAGTTAATATATATTCAATTATTATATGTTCATAATGGTTATAATTAATATTATTCATTCATTTTTAATATTGTTTTATGATTTATTCCATTTTAATTAATAAATTATATTTATTTTTAACAATTACTCATTTAATTTCATTTATTCATTTTTAATGTTTCACCGTTTTTAATTTTTTATGTGATTTATTATTTTTTAATATTTATCTGCCAATAAATTTTTCATTTAATATTTCAATAAAAAAGAAATTTTTATAGATATTTGAAGACATTTAGATATTAATATCCAAAACCATTAATATATTTTTAATTTAGACAAATAATATTTATCCATTTTTATTATAATATATTTTTATATAAATATTTGAAAAATTAATTAATTTCTTATTAATTCGTAATTAATTATAGATCTCTCATCAGTAATTTTAATTTATAATATTTTTTATCTTCCATTTTAATATTTTATCCATTTTTATATTTAGTTAAGTTTAATAAATAAAAGTATTGAATATTTTTTTTAAATTATTTCAATCGATATATATTTATTTTTTTTAATTTTTATTTATATTTAAAATCATTTCATATAATATTTGTGTTCTTTGTTAATACTTATAATCTTTAGTATATTAGTAATATATTTTTTTATTATTTATTCATATAATATTTTTGGAAATTTATTCATCTTATATACTAATTTATACATTTATAATTATAATTATTTATATATCCAATATGTCTTTAATTTTTAAAATTAATATTTTCCCATTTTAATATCAAAAATAATAATTTAAATAATATACAGTTATTATAAATTTATGTTTAATTTCTATTTTTTTTGTAATTTTTTAATTTTGATTATATCATTAATAATTATTCAATTATTTTATTATTTAAATATATAAAATTTGTTCTTTTTTAATATTTATTTAATTTACATTCTTAATATTATTTATTTATTTCTAATATATTTTCCGATTTAGATAATGAATATTATTTTTTAAATTTAAATATTATTATCATATATATAATTCATATTTTATTTTAATTTAATAGTATATAGTAATTATTTATAATTTTTTGTGATTTTCTAAATTTTAATATTTTTTTATTATTATCATGGAATTTTTTAATTTTTATTATTCACGTTTAAATAAATAGTAATATATAGATACTATTAAAATTAATTTTATATTTATGCAATCTAGTACTGATCATTACTGATAAATGTATATTTTATCAATGATTTATTTTCTAGTGATGATAATACTCTCTCATTTTAATAAAATAATCCAAATTATGATATCTGATACTTGTATTATTCAAGATATCCACAAAGAGTGAACTATGGGTCAATCTCTTAGGAAATTTTGGATGAATCCAAAGCATCAAAACTAAAAACATGATATTTGAATAATTTTTTTGAGTGTTTATCAAATGATTTTGTGCATATGTTTCCTATTTTATGTTTTTAATCTGGAGTAGTGTTGTGTGGGGCTCCCCTAAAAATCTTATTATCTCATGCCATATTTTCTCATAGATTGATGTTCTTATTTCCTCTTAATGTGATAGTTATTATCATACATTATGTCTTCTTCTATTTTCTATTCTTTCCATGTGTTTTCACATTGATCCGGTGGGCATCACATCATTGGTTTTAAATGTATATTTTTTTAATAGAATAAAATGATTTGATATCAATTTATTTTAAATATGTTTAATATTTCATTGAATGAGGTAATCTATGATACTATTTGTAAAATATTTTTTCAGTTATAATGTTAACAGTTTGGTGTAAAATATATGGGTCTTATTTTGATAGTTTTTTTTTGTAATTGAAAGAAAATATAAACCATCATTTATTATTTATGTGAGGTTTCATGTTGTAATTTTATGTTGTTTTTTTTAAATTATGATTCATGTATTTAATTTTTACATTAGTTTATAAATATCCTTATTTTATTACTTCTATGATTCTTCCAAAAGCAATTATTACAATGTTATTTGAAAGAGTTAATGAATGTTTGCATTAAAAAATTAAAATGGTCCATCACACATTATAGCTTGTTTATAAAGTTCATTTTTAATTTTAATGACTTAGTTAAAATGGGTTATGTGTACTTATTCCTTCAAAAAATGACGAAACACTATGAAAAATAAAGATTTTTTTTAAATATATATATTTATTAAAATATTATTATATATACCCAAATATATATCCATTTTTTAAAAATCCATAGGTTTCTTATGTACATTGATATTGACCGAGTGGGAATTGTCACTATTGGTGAATCAATTCAAAAAAATATTATATGAGTCTTATCGGGATACAAAATAAGTGTTATTACAATTCTCACCACATAATAGATTACATTCAAATGATCTAACATGTTATAGATTTAATAACAATTTAGGTTAAATATTTTAACTTTATGTGCTTCTTCTTATCAAAAGAATATCCTTTTATAAATATAATCTCATTCACTATGTGTATTTATTATTTTTTACAAATATGAATTTTATGGAATTAAATAAGATGTATACGTATCTCAAAATCATGGCTTTAAATTGTATTAAAAATTTTATAAGGATGAGGTTAAAGAGTTCATCTTATGTTTAAAATATCATGAATATGAACCTTCTCAAAAACATTTCCCATGTTTACATTTTTAATATTAAATTGAATGTAATGCAGAGAAGTATAAAGAACAGATGACCTATAATGGAATAGATCAATGTTATATATCTTATAATAATCAAGGGGAAGAGATTAATATATCTAGTGACTAGGATAACACTATGGTTTATAGATCGTAAAAATTTGATTACATGTGTGAATGATGATAAATATCATATTGAGGATATGACTAAAATTGTTAAATGTGTTAAATATTTTATTGAAGAAATGAAAATATAAATTGAAGATGAATTTCACAATTGGAAAATGTTTTTTGATAAGTTAAAGATCTTTGAAGATATTAAATTATATTATGGTTGTAGTAAATATACAGCATTATAAGTCAGAGTGAATCTATATAATTTGAAATCTGGGAACATATAGAGTGACATATGCTTTAAAACACTACATTCTCCCGTTAATGATATGTTAGTATAAGATAGTGAGATTCATTGTTAAACATATGACTCTAAAAAAAATCCCCATTTAATGGTTATTATTTCTGAAAGAACTCATTCATGTCAAAATGACTATATTTGGGTTTGAAAAAATAACAATATTACGTTAAAAATTGTTCTATGTGTGGGGTATCTTGATACATGAAATATAAAAATTAACCATCAAAACTTTTATGGTACATTCCATTATTCAAATATTTATGAACCTATATATAAATAAGGAAACTATATGTACTTTAATTTGGAATGAAGACATCAAAAATCATAATAGAAAACATCATCCCAAAGAAGACTACCATCTTTGATTGAATATTGATCTTGAGTATCCTCAATTTAGAAATTAGTCAATAAACCTACATCATTCCTTATCAAAATATATACAAGAGCCTTTTGGTGTAAATACAATCACTCGTAATATATGAAAAATTGTTTTCGTAAATTATAGAATTCTACAATGGTTACAATTTAAGAGAACATTCATTACATTGTTTTAGATTATATAAGGACCAAAATAACCGGATAATGAAATTGTTGTTTATTTGGACAAATTGATCAAAGGTCGAAAATTACTGTGGGATTCAAGTGTTACATTTTATTGTTTAAAATAAATTATGATTTCACCTTGATATCCTTATTGTATGATATAATAAATAAATGTATTACTTCAATAAATTTATCAGAACATAACATTAATGTAATAATAGGGAATCCCATTTTGGAACATTGTCCACACGCGGGTGGAATCAGTCTATGATGATTATGTTTTTGTGACATTCAAATTTTTTACCTTGATGAAAAAGTAACAGAATTTATATGAAATCATTAGATGGAATTTTAGCATAAGTTATGACACTATCTCCTCTAAATGGTGGTCAAAAGTTTAACAATTTAAAGGATATTGTCAAAACATTTGGTAAACCTTATTCAAAAAACAATATGAAAACTAGCTGTAAGAAATATATTATTTTTAGAATTATTATTCCAGAAACTATTTCTTGTTCGAACATCTCAAGATTCCACAAACATAGAAAAATATATGTGTGATTCTTTCATTAACTCATTACTAAATACACAAGGAAATCAAAGGTTGGAATTATGGTGTTGTAAGACAATTTTGAAATGATGTCATGGGAGTATTGGGAATAAGTGATTGTTGAAATTTAAATTTTCATCCTCTAACAGCATACACTCATTCATGGGATGACATATAAAATTGATAAACATTTTTAATAATGAAAATTTTCAATAGGGGAATTAATAACATATCAACACTATAATTTCAATGACTATATTAAAGTTAAAGTGTCTAAAACCACATGATATTAAAGTTTTGTTCAATATTTAATGTATATAGGTTTACAATTCAATTTTCTAAAAAATATTTTTACACACATAAACTAATAATTATTTCATTTTCAAATCTATGAGTATTAATTTTATAAGACCACTGAAGTATGCATCTATGAAAGGAATATTTATGTCATATTATGTGAAATTTATATCCCTTCCCACCATCATTCATTGAATGATGGTTCACCTAAGAGTTCACTTGGTTAGAGATATCCATATATGTAGTCATATTCATTAATAATGGATGTACCTCTTTGAATGGTATATACATTTTTCAAAAGGGTTTATCAAAAATACATGTAATCCTTAAGGATTGATATATTCTTGGGAAATATTTTTAATTATTTATTGATTATAATTCTGAGTTAGTTATCATTAGTCTCAAATAATATCATCATTGTTGGTGGAATGGAGGAAAAATAATTAAAAAATGGTTATCTTAATTACTATTATAGAGTGGGTTCTGGCACACCTTTACTTTTTATATAACAATTTAAGTTATTCCATTCATTGATACCACCATTGAAATTATTATGCATTTTAACACATAAATTGATGAAATATTGGTATCAAATTCACATAAATGATATTTTGTATGATGTTTTGAGGAATTACTTTTAAGAACATAGATAAAAATAAAATTTAATTTCAAACTGAATTCAATGACAGGCCCAAGGAACTTCTTTGTATATATGGTTTTATAATTTTTATGTATATATTGGTTATATGTTATATACAAGGGATCATGATGAACCTTGAAGCATGAAAAATATATATTTACTATTGTGTTGGAAGCAATGTATGTATCTAGTATCAAAGAACATTAATCGAATTTTCATCAATATTTCATACTTTGGAATCATTTATAATATATGGTATTTGGATTATAAAACATTGCAACAATTTTTTTTCTATTTTAATGTGTCAATTATAAGAGTTCTATTCAAATCTATAGATAGGTATATTTGAATCAGGATTTTTGTAAGGAAGAGTTTAAGGATGAACCAATCATAGTGGAATTAGATGCGGTAAAACTATTTATTACCCAAATCTTGTAATCATAATGTCCAAAATTTCGCTATTATAAACCAAAACCACGACATTTTAAAGTGTTAATTCAATTTAGGATGAACCTTTTACTAGGATGATGCAATAATTTAATTATGGTCCAAATATATACATGGTCATTTATATAAGAGGGGACCACAAGGAGGGGATTTGGATACATGATAAAGGGGTCAAGTCCCTTTATCCATTAAATTAAAATTACAATAATTCTAAAATATAATTACATTTATTTAATATATTTTTTGTTACCTTATAATTTTATATCTTCACTACTCTATTTATATAATATTAATTATATTATCAACTACTAATGTAGATATTGGATTTTCTAGATGTGGATTTTCAAAATCTTTAGGAATAATGGCTTTCTAAACATGTCGATTCAACCAATAATGGGTAAAAATATATAGATAATTTTGAAGCTAAGGAAAATATAAAATGAGAACAACCATTGTTTGAGAAAAAAATAGTATCTTACAGTGTAATAATTATACTAAATTATTATGGTGATAAGTAATAGCATAAAATTCATTTTTGTATGAATTTATTGTGAGGAGCGTATTGACACTAAAAAGTGAATTTTTCTAAGGTACATTGAGAAAAATACTCTAACATATTCAATAATTGATATAGATTCATGTAATAATAATGTATTTTTGTTGAAGAAACAATATTTTTAATTGTTCAGGGTGACAATATGTCATACATTGTCTCTTATTTTCTAAAAATAAATTAATGAAACACTGATTTACCCTTCATTATCCCATCTAGCATGCAATATAATCAAGGAATGTTGAATGAAATTTTATATAATCTTAATTTGAATGAATCTTAGGGAACATCGAATAATTATTATAATGGATATTATGTGGTATATTGAATGAAATCTGAACTCCCACCCACTATAGATATATACCCAAATGATATATTAGAATATATGCAATACATTTATTAGTCATCGTGATGGTGATTTTCTTCAAGTAATTTTTTTGTAATATTTTACTTTGTAATATATTTATTGTTCACAATGAATAATATTTGTCAATTAATGAAATAGAAAATGACTGTTAAAATTAAGAAACCTATATTAAAACTAACACACTTCAATCAAGAATAAAATATGGGTTATGTGTTACATGATAAAATTTGGCCAATATTTTAATTATACAACTATAATTTTACGTGGAATGAAAAAAATAACATAATTATGCTTTATTGTTTATAAGTATATTGAGGAATAAAAATCCGAACCAACTTACATCAAATGACATGATTAACACAAAGAGGATACCATAAAAAATATGTAATACTAGAAGATGAAAACACTCAACGAGTATTGGAATCATGTGTATGTATGAAATAATATCAATTGTATCTTCATTAAATAATTATAACTAAAATAGAAAACATACTTTTAAATATTTTTTATATTTTTCATACATAATAAGAATCAACCATTCCACATGATGAATGACTAGTTCCATTCTCCTATAAGTGTATATAAAAATATGGTCACGTTAGAGGTGTGGTTATTAGAGTGTTTCATTGAAAATATTTTGAGAAATTAAAAGCTTATCGAGATAAGGATATTATAATGGATGATATGTAACCATAAAAAATGTTCTAAAATAAAAAGATCATTAGAAAACATATTTCTTAGATACTATTATGGGAATTAATCAAATAGAATAAAGAACACATAGAAATCTAATATATGAATATTCAATCTGCCCCTATGTTTTAGGAAGTCCATTACCCTCATTATATTATTATTCCAGAGTTAATTGATTTTATTCTAAATATTTCTATGTGATGTGATTTATATAGATAATTATAAAGTTCTTGTACTAATATTATATTGGGGGAAATTGATTATGATTGATATATATAAGAACCAAATCATCTCTTTGTAGGATGGGTACAAGGTACAATATCCATGGATTTATTCTACTGAGAAAACATTGAAATATCATATGAGTGTACTAATTAACTTATCTCATGAGATGAGTGTTGATCTATATATTCCCTCTAATGATCTAGATGTTCAGATGTATGAACATACTATTAGATCTTTCGTAGAATTGTTGTTCAATAATTAAAACTACATAAAAATAACAAAAAAAATGCTATTTCAAAAATATTATTTAAGAAAACCAAAAAACAATTAATGAATAATACCTGGTCCAATTAATGTTATTAATAATATATAAGTGTAAGGGGTAATAGAGGGTCAAATCAAATAACAATACAAGACCAACAATTAAATAGAAATATACCATAAGAGGGTAAAATTACCACACATTTTCAACTACCAAATTTATATATATTATAACTTCATGTGGATACAAAGATAAAATCTAATAATATAACCTTCACTTATTTTAAATAAAAAATGTATAAATATGAAGAAATGGATTATATTGCTCATGATAATATAGATGAAATACTCAATCATAAATTAGTGAGAGTGTTAGTTGTAAATGCATACATGAGTTCCATTTTTCTAATCAAATTATCCCCTAGATGAAATACGATGTTAATTATAGATATATAAAATTCATATTTATTATAAGAATATATATCCACTATTGTCAATGGAAAAAAATATGATCAAAAATTTCGACTCAGTATTCCTCAACTAATTTCTACCAAAAAAACTATCATCTTATGAAAAATAAAATTCAATAATAGTAGACTAGGAGGCCAAATTGTTTTAAATGAACCTTATAAATGAAAAACTCATAATATTACCCATAATTCAAGGTTAAATCTCTATAATCTAATAATATCTAATATATTTTAATTTATTTAATTACTTATTCTGTTTTCTATGAAGCATTGGTTGTTTTTTAAATCAATTAAGATAATACAATATTTATTTTTCTTATTAAAGCAATGTATTTCCAACAAATAGAAACAATTGATGAAATTTATTAATTTGTAACAGTATACCTTTAATATTTTATAAAACACCATGTTATATGTTTTATATCAGGTTTCAATGAGAAAATTTATATGATAGGTCAGTGTTTAAATATCATCAACATCATGGTATGAGGATGTTCCATGATCACAATAATTCTATGTATTTCTATAACTAGATAAGTATTATGGCATATATAATATTATTTCCTTATAACAAAAATTAATTATTTTTATAAATTGTTTGTTCAAATCAAGAAATTGTATATCGTAAATTATTATGGATATTATATTTTCAAATTTATGAGAGATATTATAGAGATAATTCCATGTACATTTAAGAAAATTGAATGTCCATGTATTCAAAATAGAAAATATATTCATTTATAAATGAGTGGTATGAATACTTGTTTTTATAATGTTTGCTAAAATCAGAAAAATATGCTTTACTATGAATTTTATTATTATTATTTTGAGATCATTTAGAGATGGTTTATATACTACAAATATAGTTGGTTTAATTTTCATTTAGTCAAAGTCATGTTTAATGAATTTCCTTATCAATTTTATCTACTACTAATTTTTTTTATTCCATAATATGAATCAATATAGAGTCTAAAATAACACTAGAAGTATAAAAAATCTTCCAAGAAGTGGTGATTTATAATTTAGTTTTCTATAAAAATGATGTGTATATAAATAGAAAAAATTATACAATACAAATATCATGGTCCTTATTTAAGTATAAATTGACATTTTATCCTTCAATATACAGTCTAATTTAAATATTTATTCCTTTTTTTCTTTATATATAGAGAAATCTTAGTGAAAATTTCATTTATGGTGATGGTTTTGAAAGGGATTATCAATTGACATATATTTTAATATTCTCTCAGTGGAGCAGTTAGTTATCTATTTGTATTTTACGTATTAAATAATGATGCACTAAATTATTTTTTGGATCCATGACTAATTACAAAATTTATCACAATAATGAATTTCACATCAATATAGTACAACATGTGTCTAATATGACTCAAATCACCGGTTTTTAGTTTAATAGTGTCATATTATTTTAATACATGTCACACTCACTAAAAAACATGAAGGCACGCCCATATAGTTTTTATATTTATTAAAATTGTATATAAATCAGTTTTTATTACTATTTATTAATTTCACATCAAAATGATATATTGTGTACCTATATGTCTCAAATTACTTGTTTAATATTTAATAATTTTTTTATTAAAATGGTTCCTTCCTAATATGAAATCTACATCACTTAAATTATATTAATGTTTATATAATAAAATATATAAGTAATCATTTCCAAATAAGAAGTGATGACATGTTTATCAGACACATTGTTTTATCTGTTTGAATCAAAGTGTGTGTTATGGGTTTTTAGGTGACATTATAGTTCAAAATATGTGTTTGTTACTAAAAACAAATAAACATTTCTCCAATATTCCAGATTATTTAATAAAAATATCATTTTTATTTTTGTATATTTGTATAAATATCATTAAAATTAGACACATGGTGTTTCCAATATAGATCAATGCTTTTATTTTCAATATGTGGTAATATTTTAGTTCAAAACATGTGTCATTCACGGAAACCATATCATATGTGCTAATATTGTTTTGATTATTAATGAAAACTATCCAAAAATTATTTTGTACATGTATTAGGTACTTATACCTCAATTACATACATTATGTGTCCATTAGGACTTTAAGTACTGATTTTGAAAAGAAAATTTATGTTTTAGTTTAAAATGTTTTCCAATCACTGGTAATTGATTAAACACCCTTCTATAGATTTGATACATTAGAATAATTATTTATAATTAATTTTTAACAAGTAATAATTATTTTTATATCAATATAACTCATGCTGTGACTGGTAAGTCTAAATGTGAATGATTTCATTCTATAATTTATATTTTATTTTGAAACCAACATCACTAAGTGAAAACTGATCAAACACGTTAATATTATTTTAATACTTTATAAAAATTGTGCATAAGTTTTTTATGTGTTTTAACGAATCAATCCTTAATATAAAACATGGTTTGATTGGTATGAGACAATCGAGGTGTTTTTATAGTTTTGAATTAATATTTTAAGTAAAAACATGCATCACACTTTGAAACCCAAGAAAACATACATATCCCGTTTCGATATCTTTTGAAAAAAATATCCATTTTTCATTTGATGACAAGAATGAATATTGTGCACATTGATCTAATTAAAAATGTGACCTTTTATACTAAAATTTCATATTTTATGATTAAAATGACATTTTAGTTGAAAACAATTAAATTATAGAAAACTATGAATAAACAAAAAAAATTTCCTCATATTTAAGGATGAAATTACATAACTCATTTTTTGATTCTTATGAATCATCAACATGTCATTTTGATTCATCGTGTTCCAATATAATTCAATGTGTGTTTACTCTGTTTAAAAATGAAATTTTAGTTAAAGACATGTTTCAATAACACAAAACTAAAAGAACATAATTTTATTATCTTGATAATTTATTAAAATAATATATAATAATTATTTTATGTATTGAATTAATCATAAAATCAAAATAACACACATTATGGCAAGTATGACACAATTTTAATTTTTATTAATTAATATATTAATTCAAAATATGTGTTATATACTCAAAACCGATGGAATTCATTTAATTTTTTAATAATATAGGAAAATGATTCTTTATTCATCTTTTATGTTTAATAATATGTCGTGCTACAATTTAACACATGGTGTGACTGGTATGACTCGAACTTCATATTTTCAATTTAAAAGAGCAATTTTAGGTAAAAAAGTGTGTTTCACAATGATAACACATCTAATACAATAAGATGATTTTGATACGTTATGAAAATAACACATATTGAATTTTTAGTGAGAAGGAATCTTCTATATATAAATCCTATGCATAGTGAGAATAAAATAACTAAAAGACCTTATTTTTATTTAAAATTTACATTATTTTCCAAAACAAATTTGACATACTCAAATGTTTATAAACCATTATTGTATTTTGTTTATGTTTTATAAAAAATATACAAAAACTATTTTACAACTATATGAGTCTACTAATCATCAGTATACAACACGATGTTCTTAATATGACTCAATGTATGTGTTTTTAGATCCAAATTGAACGATTCCCAAAAAACATATTACGCTCACTGAAAACCAAGAATAAAAACTCAAATTATCCGGATACATTATAGTAAAAAATATATATTTCACTTTTGAGGTGTATAACATTACTGCATGTCTATTTGACAAATGCCACCACTAGTATGATTGAAAGATCAAATTTTTATTTAAATTTTAAATTTTATTTAAAAACACATATGGTGAACAAAAAATCAATAAAACAAACATATATCTGCTTCAATAATTATTACAATTAAAAATAAATCATTTTTATATGTATCAATCGACCACACATCAATCATAAAAATGGTGTGCCCAATATGACTAAAATAGTGTGTTTTTTTATAATATTTATTTTGTAGTTAAAACGTGCATCAGTTATAGAAAACCTAGAATACGATCTCTATTTATCACAACTGTTTAGGAATATGAACCATAACTCATTCGTCATGTGTAGGAATTAACTGCAAGTTGATCTTAAACATGGTGTTTCCAGTAATAGTTTAAATTGATATTTTTTGTTTTAAAGTGACATTTTAGTTCAAACAATATATCACACAATGAAAAAAATAAATCGAATTATAAATATTTTGATAATTTATGAGAAAAACGAATAAATCATTTATGATGAGTAAGAATCAATAGAACATCAATCCAAAACATGTTGTTCTCAAAATGAACTAATGGGCGAGTTTTAAGTTTAAAACTGAAATTTTACATAAAAATGTGAAGGAATCACTAAAAAATAAGAAAAAACATTCATATTGTAATTATGATTTATTATAATTACCCATTGTTTTTTCAGAATTATCAAAATCAACTACACCTAGATACAATAAACGATGTGACCAGTATGACTCGAAGTTTGAGTTTCACTCCAAATGTAAACTTTTATTCCAAAAAATTAATCACTAACTAAAGTAAATAAGAAACCATATTCATATTTCCTTTATAATTTATAAAAAATAGAATTCATTTTTTATGTTTATGAGTTATTAAATACCCAATTTGATACATGGTGTGACCAGTAGGGCTCAAAATGGTTGTTTTCAATTTAAAAATGTCATTTATGATAAGAAATGACCCATATTGAAAAAATAAATACAATCATATTTTATAAATATTTTATTACAATATTCATTAAATAATTTTTACCAACTAGGATAAAATCACTATGAGGGGGTAAATCAAGAAATGAATGATTAAAACAATTACCTTTTGGATATTATATCGATGTTAAACAAAAAACTCTTATCTCTATATCATGTAGAGAAGATGAATATAAGAATTAAAACATGCATAGGGAAAGGGAAGTTAATGGGGTTCACCCTCACTAGGCTATGTCCATGGAGCATATGAATGAAATATTCCTATGTACCAAATCCACTAAATCTCACTAACAATTCATGGTTCTTGTCGGACTCACTATCTCTCCACGTTTACAACCATTAAAATTTTAAAGATCACTACACTTTATCTCCCTCTCCCATAACTGATGTATCATTATATCTTAATCAATGGAATATTGTATTGTTATGAATTAAATAAAAATTGTTGTAGACAACTATGATTGTTATTTGATGTCTTGTTTTAACATCCTATGTGAAATCCACTTTTACACATACTGCTGGTTTGTAGAATATTTCTTTTTAAAACCTTTTTTAGTTCCATCATGAAATACGCTAATAAATTCATGATAAACCTTTCCTCATAAGGAACTTGTGATTCATAGAAAACCATGCTTTTCAAATAGACTTCTCTCCCCAGATAGTTGATGCTTCATGAACACTTTTTAATTATGATTAATTGTGATCGTAAATCCTATTATTCAAAATGTCTTAATGAATTGACCCATCATGAATGTTCTCTTCATATACTATGTATTAAATATCCAATTTCATGAATGACTTCCTTCCCATAATTCCTCATGTATGAATCACGTTAAATATAGCTGAATACTTTTAATAATGATCTTACCTATTTTAATTCACATACTTCTAATGAATTTTCTAGGAATCCTAATATAAGAAAATAGGTCTTCAAAACTAGTTAATCATTATTATAGAAAACATCATTATGGTATTTCCTTCATCGTAATCATTCTATGTGGTCCAAAAATAAAATTTCTTTATTCATGGAAATCCATAAATAACTTCCTAACAACTAAAAACTGATTATCCAATTGTAGGTAACTTAATTAACCTCCTTCACTATGAAAATGGCAATATACTAGTGAACGGATATCACTATGCTGTTCTCATGGTGCATAACCCTTTTTGGTGTGTTTATTTCTACACCCCAATATGAAAATGGTAACCTTATTTTGGGATTTTTCAAACAACCTATGTGGTCCAAATAGCACAGCTACTACATGGTCCATATTATTGTAAAATCAATTAGACGCTTTTTGGTTCACCCATTTTCTATATTGGAATCATTATTTTTAATTAAAACAACTCCCTTTTTTTAGACCCAAATATTTGTAAAACCCTTATAAAATATTCCACCTTTTATTCAAACTTTTATATACTTCGTTTAGAAAATTCATACATATATCTTTAAGAATCTATCAATAACTTGAAAATGATCTTGATGTCTGTACCATCCAGGTTCCGGAATCCTCTCAAAGGTGCCCCATACCCGGTTGGTCACATGGCCTCAAATGAATTTCCCCCAACGCCAGAGGCTACCGACTAGCATCGAGGGCCTTGGGTGTGGTAGTGGAGAAACTATTCCCTCATTGGCAGAGTACACAACAGAAAATAGAAATAATAAACAATAGAGGAAGCCGTAATCAATCCATACACAAGTGAATAGATGAAGACTAAAACAATAAACTACTGGATTACATATGTATATAAGAATTGATGCATGATACATATCTAGAAAAGTATCCAAACAGGTCACAATGCTGGAAATACAAACAGTACCAAAACAAGTACAAGGAAAAGAAAAACAGCTCCAGAGCATCGCAAGCCTAAGCTTGGTCCCATGCTCTTCTGCCCCAAATAAATCAAGTACCTAATGTTGAAGGGTACATTCCCTTGTCTGTACTTGCAACAAAATAATTTTCTTGGGCCCAAAATAATGGATCAAACAGGATGTGAGACTAAATCCCAGTAGACAACCACCCGAAGATCTGTACCTAATAGTCATTGAGCATATTGAAGGTAATAGTAAAGTAAGTATTAAACAGTAACAGTAAACAGAATACAGTAATCAGAAAGCAGTAATAGGATGATATGCACCAGAAATCAATCCACATAATAACAAGAATCAGTGAAGCAAACAGCTAACCACAATAGGAACCCCTCTAGGATGTACTCGCAACCAACCCCCCAGGTCTTATCCAAGAAGTACCAACAACCCTCTACGCAGTGCACTCAGCCTAACCCCTCTTCTTGGGTCAAAATATTTTTTATGACTCTCTGGGGAAGCTCTCTCGGTCAATTCCCCTTATAGTCTAGGATAGTCAGGGACTCTATGAGGATGATCACTCGTCTAAACCTCTTATATCCCCAAGGTCGAGAAACTCTCTAAGGTGTTCACTCAATCAATCCTCCTATAGTCTTAGTTCTATAACAGACACTCTGAGGAAGCTTGCTCGGTCAATTCTTCCTCTAGCCTAGAATGGTTTAAGGAAATTCAAATAAGTGAAGACTCTCTCAGGAAGCTCACTCGGTATACCCTACTTATGTCTATAATATCCAAGACTCTCTGGGAAGCTCACTCGGTCTAACCCATGTAGTCTATAATGTCAATGACTCTCTGGGATTCTCACTCGGTCTATCCCTTATAGTCTATAGATCCGTGTTCTCAAAGTCACATGACAGTCAGTGCATTATAATGCAATAAGGCCAAAGTACACCTATAGATCTATTTGGCTACCCAGTCTACTACATAACAATCATGTCAAGAATTTCACTCCATCCTACGGTCACAAGGCATGGAAAGTAGATATAATTACCAGAGGTTGACAAGACCCAAAGGACATAAATAGAACAAGTCAAGGGAAAAAATCCAAGCACAAAAATTATCCTCAACATGATCAAAATTACATCCACACAAGCATACAAGAATGAAAAAAACAACAAGGGAAAAAAGGTAAACATGAAATACCCCGTTCATAGGTATTGGTGGAAATTTTCACATAAAACTCAAATACATCAAAAGGTAAGGCACAAATGACATACCTAGATTCTTGGAGATCAATATACCTGACCCATGAGGCTTTATTCTCCTTTGATAGGCATATATCTACAAAAACACAAAACAATTACAACCCATGATTTCTCGAGAAAGAGGGAAAATCATGGAATGAAACTCAGTACGAAGGAAGAGGCCACTGTCATGGTTCCAACTCAATTGACAAAGGTTGATTTGGAAAACAGATGGAGTCTTGGGTGCTTGGAAGATTTTTTCAGCCGTACGAATGCTCCCGATCAATGATCCTGGAGAAGAAGGTGTTTTTGTTGATTAGGCGCGTCCCCAGTATGTTTAATGAAAAAAAATACATGGCCTGTACTTCTGGGGTACACGACATGTACTTGGCCTTTCCGTACTCCGATATATGCGGCCTCCACATCGCCCCTACACACCGTGTGTGTGGCCCGGACACGGACAACATACAGCCTTACGCGACATCAAAGTATGTGGCATGTACTTATTAAGTACATGGTGTGTACTTAGGGAATTTCAAGATGTTTCTCTTTTCCTAAAAAATGACCAAAAAAGGAAAAACATACCTAAAACGAAGATCTGTGTTCCTACAGACTTACCCATTAATGAAATCCATCCCCAAATTTCCCTAGTGATTCATAGAAAAAGAACCCCGAATATCTTAGGCCTGTGTTATTGTACATCGGCCTCCCTCCCCCAAGTCTCATCCTGTAGTCGCCCGTGGAGCCATTGCACCCATACGAGAAGAATAGATAGGCCACTGAGAACCTTCGTAATGTGATCGACAGTGCATATAAGATGTTCCTCAAATGGCGCATCCGCTTCGAGCTCATCCTCCTTAGGTTGAAAAACATGAGATGAGTCTGAAATGTAACGTCTGAGCTGAGAAACGTGGAAGACGTCATGCATAGCCCAATACCTCTAAGGTAACGACAAAAGATAGGCTAAATGACCAACTCTCTCCAACACCTGAAATGGCCCAATGTACCATGGTGAAAGCTTAACCTGTCTCTGAATCCTCTTGTGTCTTAATCTCAGTATGACACGCTGGAAAACTAGATCCCCGGCCTCAAACTCCAGAAGCCGTCTCTGCTGATTATCATAAGGATTCATTCAAGATTGTG
Source organism: Viscum album (assembly GCA_963277665.1). NCBI lineage: Eukaryota > Viridiplantae > Streptophyta > Magnoliopsida > Santalales > Viscaceae > Viscum > Viscum album. The sequence continues at coordinate 1,313,812,686 of OY728119.1, read as the reverse complement.
TTGTATCCATCCTCTTCCGAATCAACTCTATTTACACTAAGGTATCCTAAAAAAGACGATGTCCCTGTAAGGCTACCTCTATTACCTCCATCTAGTACAAAGATGATCGATATGGCCTACCGTAAAACGCCTCATAAGGTTCCATCTTAATAGTCGCCTAAAAACTATTGTTATAGGGAAACTCCACAAGAGGAATATGCTTTTCCCAAGAACTTTCAATGTCTAGAATTCATGCTCGGAGCATATCCTCAAGCACCTAGATCAAACGCTCAGACTGGCCATCTGTCTAGGGATGGTATGCTGTCCTCAAATGTACCTGCGTTCCCAAAGCCTTCTAAATCCCCTGCCAGAACCGAGATTTAAAACATGCAACTCTGCCTGAAACAATGGAGTGTGGAACTCCATATAGATGTACAATCTCTAGGATATACAACATCCCTAGCTCATCAACAATAAAGGTCTACTTGATTGGCAAGAAGTGAGCAACCATCATAAGCTTGTTGATGAAAACCCAAATATCATCACGCCCACGGGGTGACATCGGTATCCCGGTCACGAATTCCATCACAACATCATTACACTTCCACTCAAGGATGGGTAAATTCTATAAAAGACATGCCGGTCGTGATGCTCTGCCTTTTCCTTCTGACAAGTAGAACATCCCATAAAAAAACCAGAAACATCTCTCTTTATACTTGTCCACCAATACTGACTGTGTAGATTGCGATACATCATAGTAATTCCATGATGAATTTCCCAAACTGAGGAATGAAAATACCACATCAGCACCTCTTGTATATATACTGGAACCCATACACATCCTTAGAAACACATGATCTCATCCTCGCCTACTGTCCATCCAGAAGGTAGGTCCTATCCTGACACAGTCTCCCGTAGGACTAGGCCTTCTGAGTATTATACCCACCTCATCTATAACCGATCAAGAAGGGTAGAGGTAAAAGCTACAGAAGATAGAAATGTCGGTCCATATCTATCTTGCACCTCCAGATGCATCTCAAAGATCAGTACCATAAGCTGTCACACACTTCTGGCCTCCTGATCATTCTGGATCTGAGTTCTCCTGCTCAACGCATCAACCCCTGTGTTTCCCTTTCCTGGCATATAGGGATGCTCAAAGTCGACCGACTGAAGATACTCGACCCACCTGCACTGTCTTAGATTCTGGTCCCGTTGAGTGAAGATATATTTGAGACTATTTTGGTCAGTGAAAACCACAATGTTCTCTCTCAAAAGATAGTGTCTCCAATAGTGTAAGACATGAACAATAGCTTCCAACTTCAGATCATGCATCGGGTAGTTCCTCTTTTGTGGCCTCAACTCTTGAGACCCATATGCAATAACTCAATCTCCCTGAATAATCACATCTCTCAGTCTGATACCTGAGGCATCACAGTAAAAAGTGTATATCTTGACCAACTCTAGAAAGAGTAGTATCGATGCTGACATCAAACTCCCTTTCAGTTCTTTAAAGGATGACTCACAAGAATCTGACCAGAATATCATTTCCCCTTTCTTGGTCAGACCTATGACAGCTTTGTCTTTTATTACAACTTAAAAAAGATTTGTTACCTAAAACATCACATGACATAACAAAGAAGATCAAAAGGATTAGTTTCTTTGTGGATTAGTATCATTACATAAAAACTTGAAACATGAAATAAAACATCTTAATTGAAAACCTCATTTACATGACCACTACATTCCCTCGTACTAAGCATTTCATGGGATAACCTGATGACATGGATAAGAAAAGGGTGATCTATAAATCATAGTAAGGGAATACACATGGAATAACATGAGGATTAAAATACATGTTAGACATGAGGAATATCAATAGATAAAAAGAGATACATGAACATAAATGCATGATAAATCATGATAATCATAACATGGAAATGTGGCAACAACGCTTAACATGGAATTAGCATGAGCCAATTACCATTGCAAATAGAGCATGAGTAAATCCTAATTGATAAAGAATCACGAGTAAACCCACATTGCACTTTAATTAGAATGATTCCACACTAATTTTACATGACCTATCATGATACTATACTTTACCCAATGCATTGGAGTGCTATAAGGGCGCACCCTTCTTAAACATTTCATTTCATGCATAAGTGTTCCATATGGATCATTAAACATGGATTCATAATACAAAATAATTTATTCCAAGATAAAATAATGAGGAATTCATAAATTAAACTTTATAATCAATAAGTAAATGTACATAAAGGTGAATGCCCTTGATGGAGAAATATGCATGGTATTCACTACACAATGGCATTGGCTTAGAAAATCGGTGCAATTTCGGCAGAGTAACGGCGTAACATAAGAATTCATAAAAAAGGATGATGAGAGAGAAAGGGGTTCCTCATCATTATTACATGTAATGGACAGTATGGAGGTCATATAGATACATTTAACAACAATTTTAATGGAATTTAGATTCATGATACAAAATTATTGATTGAATGTAAAAGAGGATAGTGAAGTTCCTTTCGGAACATTGGCATAGTAACAGGTGTGCATGGGAAGAATTTAATGAGAGAGAAAGGGGTCTACCATAATTCAAAAAATAATATAAATTTCTGGGGGAGGGGCGAAACCAAACCCTAACAGTCATAATTGAAATTAAAAGGGAATAACAACTTAAAGAAAATTGGACAAAAAAGAGAAAGGAGGGAAAAACCCTTTCTTGGAAGTGAGCATCCAATGGCTAGAGAGAGGCTTGTGAGAGGCTTATTGGGATCATGGGGCACCTTGGAAGGATTCTAGAGAGATTATGGAAGATGTTGGACCCACTCCAAAGGCATTGAGTGATGAGGAAGTTGGAGCTTGGGTGGGTTTATATAGGAAAGGTGAGGGGATTCTTTATTATTTTGTTTTGGGACCCCTTATATGAAATTAATCCAAACTACAAACCATCCCTTGGTTTTTGCCCATTGTTTGTGGAAAAGGAAACAGGAAAAAATTATTTTATAAGGCCAAAGTCCGAACTTCTTAAATTAATAGGGTTTCTTATGTGGATGTTAGTCATACTCCCATGGAAATTAACTTAAAAAGACATGATGTTTAATAAGTCTTGAGGTGTCCATTAATTCATTGAAAAGTAAGTCAAACAAACCAAAAATCACATTATTTTAATGGTAAAACATATATTGTCCGAACATAATGATTATAGTAATTTATTAAATCACTATTGGGACATTATGATGTCATAAAACACATTATATATTTAAACGGTATTTAATTTTACCCAAAAATTTGACTATCTCAAAAAATTATGAAAAATTCACCGTTGGATAATTTCAACATCCTGAATCAAGAAATAACATTTATTTTATCTAAATAATTTTATAAATATGTTAATCTTCAACTTTAATATAAAAACCGACATTTATCGAAAATTCACGGGTTTTGACAGAAATGGATTTCAAACCTTAATAAAAATTAAAATTGAATTCATAAAATTATAAGATAATATATATTTATTAAAAATTAATTTAATAATAAAAAAATACATTATTAAAATATTATTTATTTCAAAAATCCAATAATTTAATTAAATATAATTATTAATTAAATAATCACTAAATATACTATTTGTACTTTAAAAACTATTTACAATGTATCGATAATTACAAGAAGGTATATTTATTATTCTATAGAAAAATAATATACGTGAACATAGTACTAGAGAATTGTTACATAACCCCTTAAAACATTTTCATAAGACCTAATGGTAAGGTGTGCTATGGTGAGAGACTCTTGGGGTGGCTCGGATAACATCGCTCGAGTGGTAATTTCTATCAACATCCACTTCTCCCGTAGACGGTCTCGTCCGAGTTTGACATGATGAATCTCATATTGGGCTTAGCCAAGAGCGAAGCCCAAGGATTCCACCTCTTTTCTGATCTCCGACAAATTGGCTTTTTATGGAGAAATTATACTGGATGAGGCCATCACTTCTTTTATCTGAGTAAATTGGATTTGTTAAAGCCATATATTTATACTAATCATGTGATCACTGTTCTATGGCTATATTAACAATGGTCAAAATTTGTAACATAAAACCATTGAAGTTGACATTTTATATAAACATAAAGATACCTTTAATTAGATCAAGAGGGATTTCCATTAATGAATCATTGGGTCATTAGAATATTCCTCCCTTATGAAATTTCGCCCTAGAAATTTTCCTTTTCGCACATTAAAACAGATGTGGGTAACTCAGCTTTATTATTTCCTCTGATTCCCAAGCCGCTTCCTCAAACTTCTGGTTTCTCCACAACACCATGACGAGGGGTATTCTCTTATTTCGTAAAACATTTTCTCTACGATCTAAGATCTTCACTGGTTGATCCTTATAAGAAAGATCATCCTCCAATTGTACCACCTCATAAGAGAGTACATATGAAGGGTCTGGTATGTACTTCCTTAAGAGGGATACATGAAAGACATCATTTACATTGGCCATAGTAGGTCAAAGTGCTAGTCGATAGGCCACAACCCCTACACGATCAAGAATCTCGTATGGGCCAATGTAACATGGACTGAACTTCTGTTTTTTTCCAAACCTCATGACCTTATTCAACAGAGATACGCATAGAAAAACCATTTCTCCAACTTTAAACTCACGGTCTCATCGTCGATTATCTACATAACACTTATGTCGACTCTGGGCTGCCTTGATATGCGGCTGAATGTTTTTCACCTTCTCTACCATTTCCTCATCCATTTCTGGTCCAAGCAACTTACGTTCACCGACCACATCCCAACATGCTGGTGTTCTGCACCTTTTCCCATACAAGGCTTCATATAGTTCCATTTGGATGCTCGAGTGGAAACTTTTATTATAAGAGAACTCAACCAGAGGAAGGTGTTGATCTCATCTTCCTTTAAAGTCCATTGAGCACGCTCTCAACATATCCTCAAATGTTTGGATAGTCCGCTCGGATTGGCCATCAGTTTAAGGATGATAGGCCGTACTGATGTTCAGTTCAGTATTCAGAGCATATTGAAAAGTCTTCCAAAACATAGAGGTGAATCTTGGATCTCGGTCAGACACAATAGATAGTGGTACTCTATGCAATTTTACCACTTCACTGATATATATTCGTGCTAGTTTATCCAAAGAGAAATCCTCCCATATAGAAATGAAGTGTGCAGTCTTTGTATGATGATCCACAACAACCCAGATTGCATTGTGGACTTTGGATGTCCTTAGACGTCTGGTGACAAAGTCCATTGTGATGTTTCCCATTTCCATTCTGGTATGGGAAATGGTTACATCATCCCCTTAGACTTCTGCCTCTCTGCCTTCACTTTCTGGAACACCAAGCACATTTATGTACATTCAACGATCTCCATCTTCATATAATCCCACCAAATGTTTTCTCATAGATATTGATATGTCTTTGTGATCCCTATGTGAATAGAAAAATTTGAACTATCTGCATCATCCAAATGTTCCTTCATCAGCTCCGGACATGATAGAACACATATTCCTTTCCCAAATTGCACAATTCCTTCTTCATTAATATTAAACTCTCAGGATTTCCACATTTTGATAGCTTTCACTTTTCCTAAATTCCAACATCATTCTTTTGGGAATCCTTTAACCATTCTAAAAGAGATGGTTGAGCAATCATTTGTGAAAGGATTGATGATGTTCCATTCATTATGATTCCGATGTTCATATCCATCTATTCCATTAATATTGGATCCTTCTCAATTTTCATCATTGATATAATTGTTGGGTCCTTTCTACTTAGGGAATCTACCACCTTGTTCGCTTTCCCAGAGTGGTAATGGATTGAACAATCATAATCCATGATGAGCTTTATCTAACTTCTCGGGTTCATATTATGCTCTTTCTATGTGAATATATATTTAAGACTCTTGTGGTCAGTATATATCTCACATTTCTCTCTATAAAGATAATGCCTACAGATTTTCATGGGAAAGATCACCGCTGCCAACTCCAGATCACGCGTTTGATTGTTTGAGTAATATATTTTCAACTGCCTTGAGGCATAGGATATAAATTTTTCATTCTGCATCAGCACACAGCCTAAGTCCTTCTTTGATGCATCACTGAAAACAAAAAATGTTACACACTTGTGGGTAAAATGAGCATGAGCGTAGTGATAATCCTGCATTTCAACTCCTTGAAGCTTTCTTCTCATTCATCACTCCAAGAAAACTTTACTCCCTTTTGAGTTAGCTTGGTAAGAGGGTTGGACAATCGTGAGAAATTTCTCACAAATCGTCTATAATATCTAGCTAACCCCAAGAAGATACGGATATCTGTTACTAATGTTTCCTCGTCCATCCCTCAATTTTATTTGTTTTGGATGGATCCATAGATATCCCATTTCTTGTGATGATATGGCCTATGAATGATACTTCCTTCAACCAGAACACAAACTTTCTGTACTATTCATTGAGCTTCTCCTTGCACAAATTCTCCAGTACAGATCATAAATGCTCCTCATGATCCTCCATGGTTTTAGAGTATATTATAATATCATCTATAAATACTACCACAAATATATCTAGGTAATCTCTAAAGACTCAATTAATTAAGCCCATTAAGATTGCTCGAGCAGTAGTGAGTCTGAAAAGCATTACTATGAATTCATAGTGCCTGTATATTGTGCGAAAACCATTTTTGGGGATATCATCCTTCTTCACACTTACATGATAATATCCTGACTGCAAGTTCACCATGGAGAAGTATTGTGCTCCACATAGATGATCGAATAAGTCATCAATTCTTGGGAGAGGATACTTGTTCTTTATCGTGATTTCGTTAAGTTTATGATAATCATTGCAAAGCCGAATTGACCCATCCTTATTCTTGATGAAGAGGACTGGTGCACCACATGGTGAAGCACTTGGTCGTATAATCCCATTATCTAGATTCCCCTGTAGTTTTTTATTCAACTATTCAAGCTCTAAAACATCCATTCTATATGGATTCTTGGATATTGGTAAAGCCTCGAGTATAAGTTCAATTACGAATTCAACATCTCTTCTTGGAGGAAGACCAGGCAGTTCCTCAGGAAACACTTCAGCGAATTCCCTCACAATAGGCATTTATTCAAGGATGGTTTCTTCCTTGGACTCAATCATCTAATCAAGATACGTGTGCTCATAAGGCAGTAATATCCATGCTTGAGATGATGGAGATAAAGTAGATTCATCTTCCTCCTTACACTTGTAAAGAATCGGGGGTCGATTCTCCATATGGACTGTGATTTCCCTCTCCCGACAATTTATGTTTGATCTATATACGGAAATACAATCCATGCCAAGAATTGCATCAAATTCCACCAGAGGGAGTATGACGAGGTTCTCTGGGAAATTCAATCCACAGATTATAATAAGGGAGGACTTATATTCATGGGATGAAATGATTACCCCATTTTCCATACTCACCGACATCTTCACATCAATGATTTGTGGTGGTGCTGGGATTGTTCTACTAAACTTTCGAGATATGAAAGAATTCGTAGAACACAAATCAAAAAGTATGTTCTCTATTGTTGATTGAATAACTAGAGTACCTGTCACCACATCGTTGTTGGGGATCACATCGGAAAATGTGATGGAAAAAGCTCTTCCTTTCTGCCTTGGAGGTCGTTGGTTGCCTCCAAAAACCCTTGGAATAGGGCACTGATTTGCAAAAAGACCCGGTTCTTTTCATTTGTAGCATTGCACAATGCGTTGAGGTTTGAATGGATCATTCCTCTCCTCTGTCATAGCGGCATGTCTTTCTTGCCAACAATTAACAGTTAGGTTCCCTTCTCTTCCACACCTGAAGCATTTCCTCATCCCCTTATGGCAATTTACAGGGTGATTCTTTCCACACTTTTGGCAAGAGGGGTTCTAGATCTTCTTAACACCGTTGGATTTATCCATCGGACCCCCAGCATTAAAGTCCACCTTACACTTCTGATCCCCATTATACCGCTGTGATTCTCTGATCTCCATTTCGACTTTGAGGGAAAATCAGACAATTTTCTCATAGTTATCAAAGTCATGGATTTCTAATGCTCTCCGTAGGCTAGGCTTCAACCCACCAAAGAAGCGGTCAACATTGCATTCTGGGGTAACGACAATGCCATAAGCATATCGTGCAAGCCTTGTGAAGATTTCCTCACACGCTATAATATATTCTTTGTCTTTTTGCTTGAGGTAAAGGAAGTCCCTTTCCATCTTAAGTCGGAGGGTGCGTGGAAAATATTTATTAGAAAACATATTCTAGAAATCCTTCCATTCCAACGCCTCGATCTCCTCCTCAAGCTTCGTATTTTTTATCAACGTCCATCATTGATCAGCTTCACCCTCCATATGATAATTCACCAAGAGAACCTTCTCTTGTTCAGAACATTAAAGGATGGATAAGATCTTTTCAATGGAGTTTATCCATTTCTCAGCGATCATGGGATCAGATGATCCATAAAAGTAGAAGGCCTTTGTCTCATGAAGCTCGTGATAGCGACTTGTTCTTTATTAGGGGGTGTTGAACATTCCTCTTGACCAGTGTTTCTATTCAAAACTTGAGTTAGCTAAGAGAGAAGAGTGACAATGTTCGTGATTCCCGCAACCATTGGATTGGGAATCTCATTAGTAAAGTCATCACACTGATCATCTCATTTTTTGTTATCATGAGTCCTCCAGTTACCAACCATTGGATGGTATAAAAGGAAAACTAAAGGTAACATATAAAGGGTAATCCAAAGACAAAAGTTTATGACTTAAAAATAAACTTTTATTTCCATAACTCATGAGCCTATAGGCTTCATTCATGGATTTTCATGATCTACTTTCTAACATATATTCATAAGGGAATTTTTTTAATTCCCTTAATACGGGTTCATACTAAGCTTGTGAATTTATCAAAACATATCACCCGGGAGTGTCGTAACAAAGATTGCAGCAAGGCCCGTTTTCGTGCATCAGTTCCCGTTCGAGTCTAGCTTAAAGAGGTATTTTTGGGATTTACCCCTAGGATACATCTTTTCCAGAGCCACCTCTACCTGCTCGTATCCATATAGGGATGTATTTTCTTGATAAACCACTTACTCAATACTCATCAAACCATAGGGATGTTTTTATTATACATAGTCTTGTCTCTTAGGTTTTTCTAGGGTTTTCTAATTCTAATCCCAAAAATAACTAATCCTATCCTCTGATACCAACTACGACAGCCCTGTTTATTATAATAAATTAAACATGATTTATTACATAAAACATCACTTGATACAACATAGAAGATCGAGAGGTTTAGGGTATTAGGGGCTTAGGATCATTACATAAAAACATGAAACATGAAATACAACATGGAATAACATGAGGATTAAAATACATGTTAGTAATTAGGAATATCAATAGAGAACCAGAGAAAAATGAACATAAAGGCATGATAAATCATGATAATCATAACATGGAAATGTGGCAACAACACTTAACATGGAATTAGCATGAGCCAAGGCTCATTCCTCATAGAGAATGAGTAAATACTCATTGCACATGAAGCATGAGTAAACCCTCGTTGCACATTAATTTGCATGAGTCAACACTCATTGCCCATGACATATCAGGATACTATACTTTACCCAATGCATTGGATCACTATAAGGGAACACCCTTCTTAAACATTTCATTTCATGCATAAGTGTGCCACATGGATCATAAAACATAGATTCATAAAACATAATAATTTATTCCACCATAATAGAATGTGGAATTAATACATGAAACTTTATAATCAATAAGTAAATGTGCATAATGGTGAATACCCTTGATGGAGAAATGGGCATGGTATTCACTACACAATGGCATTGGCTTAGAAAATCGGTGCAATTTCGGCAGTGTAACAGCGTGACATAAGAATTCATAAAAAAGGTTAATGAGAGAGAGAGGGGTTCCTCATCATATTTAAATGTAATGGATAGTAAGGAGGTCATTTAGTTACATGTACCAACAATTTAAATGGAATTTAGATTAATGATACAAAAGTATTGCTTGAATGTAAATGAGGAGAGAGAAGTTCCTTTCAGAATTTCGGTATAGTAGCGGGTGTACATGAGAGGCATTTAATGAGAGATAAAGGGGTCTCCCATTTTTCCAAAAATAAGTGGGAAGTATGGGGGAGGTGAAAAACAAGACCCAAACATTCATAATTGAAATTAAGAGGAAAAACAACTTAAAATTGGACAAAAAAGAGAAAGGAAGAAAAAACCCTTACTTGGAAGTACGCTTCCAAAGGCTATAGAGAGGCTTGTGAGAGGCTTCTTGGAAGAATGGGGCACCTTGGGAGGATTTTATAGAGATTAGGGCAGAGGTTGGACGAACTCCAAAGGCATTGAGTGAGGAGGAAGTGGGTGCCAAGGTGGGTTTATATTGGAAAGTTGATGGGATTCTTTATTATTTAGGTTTGGGACCCCTTATAGTAAATTAATCCAAACCACAAACCATACCATGGTTTTGCCCATGTTTTTTGGAAATGGGAAGGGGAAAACAATATTTTATAAGTCCATAGTCCGATCTTCTTAAAATACTAGGGTTGCTTATGTGGAGGTGAGTCATTCTCTCATGGAAATTAATTTAAAAAGAAAAGGTGTTTAATAAGTCTTGAGGGATCCATTAATGCTTTGAAAAGAAAGTCAAAAAAACCCAAAATCACATTATATTAATGTAAAAGCATATATTTTCTGAAAATAAAGATTATAGTTTTTTATTACATCACTATTGGGTCATTATGATGCCATAAAACACATTATATATTTAAACGATATTTAATTTTTACCAAAAAATTTGACTATCTCAGAAAATTATGAAGAATTCACAATTGGATAATTTCAATGTCTTTATTCCATAAATAACATTTAATTTATCTAAATAACTTTCTAAATATGTAAATTTTCACTTCTAAAATAAAAACCGGCATTTATCGAAAATTCGCGGGTTTTGACCGAAGTGGCTTTCAAAACTTAATAAAAATTATAATTGCATTCATAAAATTATAAGATAATTTGTATATAATATTTTTTTTAATAATAATAATATTTTATTAAAATACTATTTAATTAAAAAATCCCATATTTAATAAAATAGAGTTCTAAATTAAATAATAACTAAAAATATTATTTGTACATTAAAAACTATTTACAATATATCGATAATGACAAGAGGGAGTATTTATTATTATATACAAAGATAATATAAATGAACACTGTACTATAGATTTGTTACATAACCCCTTAAAATAGCTGCATAAGACCTAAGGGTAATGTGTGAGATGGTGATAGACTCTTGGGGTGGCTCGGATAACATGGCTCGAGTTGTAATTTCTATCAACTTCCTCTTCTAACATAGACGGTCTCATTCGAGCTTGACATGATGAAGCTCAGCTTGAGCTTGGTCAAGAGAGAAGCCCAAGGATGTCACCTCTTTTCCGAGCTCCGAAAAATGGGCTTTGTATGGAGAAAGTTTACTGAACGAGGCCATAACTTCTTTTTGCTGAGTAAATTGGATTTGTTAAAGCCCTATATTTATACTAATCATGTGATCACTGTTCAACGACTATATTAGAAATGTTCAAAAAATTTAACATAAAACCAAACAAGTTTACATTTTATATAAACATAAAGATACATTTAATTAGATCAATAGGGATTTAAATTAATGAAACTTTGGGTCGTTACAGGACCTGTCAAAGGTGCTACAAGTCATGAAAAGTACTGAATAATGAACCTATAGTATCCAGCCAGTTCTAGATAATTACGCACCAAAAAGATGTTTTTTGGCTGCTCCCAAGAAACTACAAATCTCAAATTCTCTGGGTCCACCGATACTCCTGTCTCTGAGATAACGTGTCCCAATAAGTTAATCGGATCTATCAAAAAGTGGAACATCGAGAGTTTTACATGAAGATGATGCTCTCTCAGAGTACTCAAAATTATATCAAGATGGATAGCATGGTCAGGTCGAGTGTGAGAGTAAACCAAGATATCATCCATGAAGATCACGGCGAATGAATCCAAGTATGTATGGAACACAAGGTTCATCATCGCCATGAAAACAGATGGAGCGTTCGTGATACCGAACGACATTACCATATACTCGTTGAGACCATATCTTCTCCTAAAGTCTGCAGAGGTATATCTAATTGTCTCATGTGAAACTAATGATAACTGGACCTCAAATTGATCATCGAGAACACCTGGGCTCCTCTAAGATGATGAAAGAGGTCATCAATCCTCAAAAAGGGATATTTTTTCTTGACCATCAACTAGTTCAGCATCTGATAATCCACCCAAATCCTAAGGGTTCCATCTTCCTTATTCACCAATAGAACAGGGGAACCCAAAATAGATGTACTGGGTCGGATGAAACCTTTTACCTAAAACTCCTCCAACTTCTTCTTGAGCTCCAAAAACTCAGGTGTAGACATCCTATAAGTATGAATGGGCATCAGTGTCACTCCTGGCATGAGATCTGTAAAAACTTCTACCTCAAAGTCCAGAGGCAAAACTGAAAAGTCCTCCGGAATGAAATTCCTGAAACGATCCACCACTAGTGTAAAGTCTAACTGTGAGGTCCCCTAGTAATCCAGATAAAGACTGACAATCTGGGTTGTAACTCCTCCCATACCATGATGCTCTAGTCCAGTTCTACCTACCTGGACATCCCACAAGCCTCTATGAAGAAAAGATCCACCCTCTGGTGATACGAAGCTCACCCTGTATCGATAGAAATTGGCGACTACCTATAAGGGAACTAACCAGCCCATACTGAGAATGAAATCCTAGCCTGTCATCTATAGGACATAGATGTCCCATAAGAAGTGACACCCTACAACCACAAGGGGGAACTCTCTGTACTGATGTACGCTAGACATCCTCGTTCCCAACGGTGTATCAAGAATGAAAATGTCGATAGACAAAATGATATAGAGCCTAAGGCTCTCCACAAAAATAACAAAGATAATGTTATGCGAAGCACCAGTATCAAAAAGAGATGAAGATAAAACAGAGGCTACTATAATCATTCGTAGAACTATAGAAGGTTCGAGATCCAGCTTTTGATGGGTCTCCTCAGTAGCAAAAGTCTGGCATGTACCATGGCCCTGTGACCCAGGCTGACTACCCTAAGCTAATCCACTCTTCTATCGCTGGTAAACTGGTGACTAACCACCACGACCACTATAGCGAACCATACATTACATACATGGTTAATACTTCAAAATCGAAGCATACTTATTACAACATATAAAAAAACAATAAAGGACCATATAGGTATAGTGTCTTTAGAAATTGGGAAACATAAACAAGTGGTTCATAAAGCATCTACAATATCTCCCATTTATTTCATCATATCAGTAGTCCCTTTTTGGCATATCATACTTAATAACCTTCTTCCTGACCTGTGGAAGGAAAACATACAAAAGTTTGAGATCAAATTCTCAGTAAGGGTAAACAAAAGAAATATCAATCACATCAAATTCATAACAACATAACATTTTGGAAATCGTACCCTGCAAAAGAGATCATAACTTCATAACATGGGATAAGTCATGGGAGTGAAATATAATTCCAATAATCAAAAAATAAAACATGAAAATTTGTGTCATAATCACATAATCATAGAGAATCATTTCTTATTATTCAAGACTCATTTCCAAGACTATCTTAGTGGACAAATTCCATTTCTGAACCGAGTTCACTCCTTGTTTCAGTCATGTTTCACTGAACTGGTTTAACCTGCCGTTCCATCCATGTCTATCTAATGAGATATAAAATCTTTACCCAATGCTTTGGAGGGAAAATAGGTCCCACCCATCTCATAAAGATACCATTCTTATGTGTGCCACAAAATCATAAACCATACATCATAGCATACCCCATCTAATAAAAATGGGAATCTTAAACATCATTACATCATAAAACAATTCATATAAGATAAAGGAATTCATAAAAATATTTCCATAAAAACATAATCAAATCAATGCAATAATAGAGATAGAAACAGAACCCTATATTTTCATAGATGGAAAATAATTTTGATAAAAATCTTGAACTCCATTTTTGAGGAAAATATCCTTTCTACTTCATAAACAATTTTCCTTTCTTAACATGTCATACAATTTTAAACTAAATGAAGTTGAATAAAAATAAACATGGAAACTTGTAAAGTAAGATTCTTGGAAGTAATGTTTTAAAAATCAATTCATGTCGTATAAGTTAAAAAAACATTCTTCTTGTACTTTTGTCGGAAAAGTCAAAAAGTACCTCGTACGAAAAATGACAAAAGATTCCTTTCATATCTTTTACTAAAAAATCATCAATGGGTAAAATTGGATTTCAAAAAATTTAGGAGGATATAAATAATATTAGATATTGGGGAAACATGGATGTGGATGATAAATATTCCCCAGTAAATTCTTAAGTATAAACAATCTTGGAAAAAAATTGAGATTGCGAGATTGTCCCTTACCTTAGGACCGATTTTATTCATAAGTGTATGAACCTCCTGTATAATGATTTAAATAATGTTATTGACTTATTAAAGAATCATAATTATTGTTATGATATCATATATGGTCATATTCTAAGCTTCTTATTAGTAATATCTCATTTCTACTTGTTATTCGGGTGTTTATTACTTTTTATTCTTATGCGTGTTTTGTCAAATAAATTCTTATTCTTCTCTTTAGGTTATAGATACCTCATTTAAAGAATGGTATTAGTGTACTATATATCATATTTACTCATTCAATTAATTTATATAATCATTATGAAATGAAGATCATCTAGAACGAATCGTATCACATCGTGGTGACAGTATTTCGTACGTACGCATGAGCGATGATATTGCTCCCATGATCGTGGAATTTTATTGGAGTGTATGTATACTATTTCGGAATCAACCTAAATTTATAATAATCATATATAGTTATTTATTTGCAACATTATACCTATCCATGTTAGGTGTTCATGGAAAATAGATTACACCACGGCGTGGATACAATATTTCGTACGTACGCACGCGCGATGATTTCATTTTCCGTAGGATGGATAGATGGTGAAATAGGGTTGTTTCATACTTATAATAACATATCATTATATGAGTGATACTGAAGTTATTAATTCATAATGAAAAAACTAAAGAAGAATAAGTGGAAGAAGAAATAATGTTGAAAGATTCGGTAACGGACATTACCTCTTCTTTGAAGCACCTCTTTGAGACCTCCTCTTAGGGAACTAAAATTGGTCTTTGAAGAATACCAGGATCTCTAGGATGTTTCTAGGGAAGTAGGGAAGTGAAATGGGAAGGGATTGGCCGAGAATGAAGGCTCAAATTGGTGTGAGGAGGGGAGGGAGGAGGTTCCCTTTTATAAAGGAGGAGAGGGGCACATTTGGAAATATAAACAATATTAGTTTATATTAAATCCCATCCCAAATAAAAAACATCCAAAATGACTCATATCAGAATATTAGATGCGATAGGGTTGTAATCGCATCAAAACATAAAATTTAGACATGTTAGGAATTTATTTTAAACATTATGAACTTGATTTATCCTTATTTATCAATTTAATTTTATTTGTTGTAATAATATTGTAAATTTCAAATTATTATAAATAATTACATATGTGTTGTGAATTTTCTATAATTTGACAATATATGACATTTTAGACCATATAAATTTTAATTTATAATTTTTAAATATTTTTGTGATTTTTAAACAATTTTATAATATGTTATTTTTATAAAATAACAATAGTGCCAATTTTGACACTATTCATTTATTTGAATTTAAATTAAATATATACAGAAGATATGTTAGATCTAAAAGAATGAATAGATTCATAATATGTCATATGTATCTAGAAAATTAGTGGATCACATTAAATAGCCCATATAATTTTTATTTTAATTTTTAAAAAAACTTTTATTTGATATTTTAATTAATAAAATAATTTCAACATCACTATTGTGTCATAATTAATGATAATTATTTAATCCCTAAAAATTATAAATAAATTCCTATGATTCACATAATTGTATTATATTTTTGGATACTATTCATGTTCTAAGTTTCATTAAGTTTATCACAATATAAAATTAATATACTTACATGATTTAAGAAAGTGACATGTTGTCCCATTCTTTGGTTTTAATAATAATTAAATTATTTTCATGGACATAAGTACATTAAATGAATCTAATCCGACCCTTATGTGATATGGGTCTACTTTTATTAATACAATAGGATTTTGGAAGGTGTTAGGGTAATTTTATAATCTTATATTTACCCTTAATTACCCAATTTACCTTTAACTATGGTAAATAAAATTTACCATAGTTACTATTCATAATGCCCAAAAATAAAAAGTTTTCTATTAACATAATTTGGACCCAATGATTCCAGATATGGAATCCATTTTTAAAATTTCAAAACATATAAGTTGTAGCAATTAATTTAAAATAAATCACGTTGTTAAGAAAACAGTTTTTAGATGTTAAAACATTGCCAAAGATTGAAATGTTTTTACCTATTAATTCAATGTGAAATTAATGCTAATGAAATACGTTATATTAAATGGTAAGAATATATTATTTTTATACATTAAGACCATTCAATATTATAATTTAACCATATAGATTATCTCAATGAAAAAAGATGTTTTTAATTAAAATTTAATCGTATTTTTACTATTCATCAAAATATGAAAGTTATCAGAAAAATATATAATAATTATCCAAAGTAAATTTTTATATCCTGATTCAAAAGAAGAATTGTATTTTGTCAAATTGAACTTATAAATATATCAAAAACTAGATTTAATGTGGGTGCGCCATCAAAATGCGGCAAAACATTATTTTTTTTAAAAATACTTATTTTACCAGAAAAATTTATTTTGTTCTCTTACCATGTTCTAGAAAATGTGTAAGATTAATAATAATGTTATAAAATTCAAAATGTAGTTAATACTATTCATAACGGTTAGTACATAATAATATATCATTGTTTAGTGAAACCTGGTATTGCGTACTACACACGTTATTGAGAAACGTCGTGATTGCATGTAATACAGGCCAAATCTGTATTGTGTGCTGTAAAAGATTCCATTGGTGTTATGTATAACATAAGGCATAAAAAAATTATTTCTCATAAAATCTCAGGTTTTTACATTCTACCCCCCTTAAAATGAAATTTTCACTCGAAATTCGTCAATTTATTACAAACAGATGAGGATACCTCTCCCTCATCATATCCTCAAGTTCCCATGTAGATTATTCTAATTGGTGGTTCTTCCATAAAACTTTCACCAAACGAGTGGTCATGTTTCGTAGGACATTTTCTCTACGATCCAGAATCTCTATCGGCTTTTCTTCATAAAAAAGATATTTCTCCAGCAGTACAACTTCTGAGCTGAGTACACGTGAAGGATCAGGTATGTACATTCTCAGGAGAGATACATGGAACACATCATGAACTTGAGAGAGATACGGTGGAAGTGCCAATCGGTAAGCTACCTTCCCAACACGATCTAGAATTTTAAAAGGACCGATACATCTAGTGCTCAACTTTCCCTTCTTTCCAAATCTCATGACCCTCTTCCAGGGAGATATTCGTAAGAACACTTTTTCACCCAATTCAAACTCTATGTGTTTTCATCAGTTGATGGCATAACTTTTTTGTCGACTCTGAGCTGCTCTTATGTGTTGTTGAATAGATCTATCCCTTTATTCCATCTCATCATCAAGATCAGATCCTCTTAGATTTATTTCCCCATCTTCATCCCAGCAAGTTGGTGTCCTGCATTTCTTTCCACAGAGAGCATCATAAGGAGCCATCTGAATACTGAAGAGAAAGCAATTATTATAAGAAATATCCAGCAAAGGTAGGTGTTTATCCCAACAACCTTTGAAATCCATAGAGCAAGCTCTCAATATATCTTCTAGAGTTTGAATTTTCCTCTCAGACTGACCGTCTATTTGAGGATGATAAGCAGTGCATAAACTCAACTCTGTATCCAGAGTATGATGAAGACTTCTCCAGAACTTCGAGGTAAACCTCGAATCCCGATTAGATGTAATGGAAAGTGGTACTCCATGAAATCTTATCACTTCCTTTACATATATCCTGGAAAGATGATCCAGAGAGAAATCCTCTCAAATAGAAATGAAGTGTGCATACTTTGTAAGAAGGTCAACTATGACCCAGATAACATTATTGCCTTTGGATATTTTAGGAAGTCCAGTGACAAAGTCCATAGTGATGTTTTTTCCATTTCCATTCTAGTTTGAGTAATGGTTGTAACATCCCCTTAGACTTCTGTCTCTCAGCATTAACTTGCTGACAAACCATGTATCGAGAGACTTATTCAACAACATATTTATTCATGTCATCCCACTATATGTACTCTTTCAGGTCCCTATATATCTTCATGCTTCCAGGATGAATCGAGAATGAAAAACTATGAGCCTCATCCAGCAGATCCTTCGTTAATTCGGGGATGGGAGGAACACAAACCCGATGCTTGAACTTTATTATCCCATCACAATCAAGGTGGAATTCAGGAACATTTCTCACCTTATTTTGTAAATTGACATCTTCTTTTTGTGCCTCTTTAATCTTCACATGTATAGATGGTTGAACATTCATTTGTGAAAGATAAGATTTCTCCCATTCCATTAAAATTCCATGATCCATCCTTTGTAAATCCATAAATATTGGATCTTTTTTTATCCTCATCATGGATAAGCTAGCATGGACTTGTTGACATAATGTGTATGCTACCTTGTTTTCTTTCCCAGTGTGGTAATTAATTGAGCAGTCGTAATCCTTAATCAGCTCCAACCATCTTCTTTGATAAATATTCAGATCCTTTTGTGTGAAAATATACTTTAAACTTTTATGATCAGTATAAATATCACACCATTCACCATAAAGGTAATACCTCTAAAACATTAATTCAAATATTACCACAGCTAACTCCAAATCATGAGTTGTGTAATTTTTCTCATGGATTTTACACTGTCGTGAGGCATAAGCTATCACCATATCATTTTGCATAAGAACACACCCCAATCCCTTCTTTTATGCATCATTGTATATCACAAACCTTTCTCCACTACAAGGTAGTGTGAGCACAGGTGCACTGGATAACCTTTTTTTCATCTCCTTGAGATTCTCTTCACATTCCTCCGTCCAAACTAACATAACTCATTTCAAAGTCAACATGGTGAGTGGATTATATAATCATGAAAAAGATTTCACAAAACGTCGATAATATCGATCCAAACCAAGAAAACTTCATATCTAAGTTACTGTTGTTGGCCTCGACCATCTATTGATAACCACTATTTTTGCTGGATCCACAGATATCCAATTTTTTGAGATTATGTGACCCACAAATGCAACTTTTTGAAGCCAAAATTCACGCTTGGTAAATTTGGCATAAATCTTATCATTTATTAAGGACATTAATAAAATTTTGAACTGATCTTCATGTTCTTCCTTGCTCTTTGAATAGACAAGAATATAATCTATAATGAATACCACAAACTGATCAAGATAGCCTCTAAAGACTCTATTAATCAGATCCAGGAAGATAGTAGGGGCATTAGTACGACTAAATGGCTTCACTATAAATTCATAGTGTCCATAACTTGTATGGAAAGCCGTCTTTGTTATATCCTCCCTTTTGACCCTTAATTGATGATACCCTGAACGAAGATCAATCTTGGAAAAGTACTGAGCTCCGCATAGTTGGTCAAATAGGTCATCAATGTGTGGGAGAGGATATTTGTTCATGATAGTGATCTTGTAATGTTCTCGATAATCAATGCAGAGTCTTATTGATCCATATTTCTTCTTAACAAATAGAACAGGTGCTCCCTAAGGAGACGCACTAGGGCGTATTAATCCTTTATGAAGATTCTCTTGGAGTTGCTTCTTCAATTCTTACAACTCAATTGGGGCTATTCTATAAGGTGTCTTTAAAATAGGGAAAGCTCCCGGTACAAGTTCTATTGAAAACTCAACGTCACGATTTGGTGGAAGACCAGGAAATTCCTCCGGAAAGACATCATCAAATTCCCGTACAATGGGCATATTATTAATCATGAGTTTATCTCCAACCATTAGAGATAAATAACCTTCATTTAGTGGAATCAAGACCTATAAGATAGAAGAAATTTCCACTGGAAGGTTATGTTCATCCTTGCATCGATAGACGATCATAGATTGATCTGGAATTTTTAATGTGACTTCCCTTCTATGGAAATTGATATGAGATCCATATAAAAAAGCCAACCCATTCCAAGAATCACATCAAATTCCACCCTAGGAAGGATCAGAAGATTTGCAGGAATCACTTTCCCACAAACTTCAATCGGAGAATAATTGTAAACTTTTGATGCCACTGTTGTGCCATTGAAAGTTTTCACAGCCAACTCAACATCTAATTGTTGATGTAATATGGAGATACCCTTAGAAAATTATTCAGAAATAAAAGAGTGGATGGATCTAGAATCAAATAAAACATTTTCTACTTTAGAGTGGATGGTAAGTGTACCTCTCACAACTCCTTTATCATACTCCACATTGCCGATAGTAATTGCATGTGACATTCCTTTTTCTTTTTCCGTAAGAGTTTCTTGACGTCGATAATCATCATCAACCCTTGGATTTGGGCATTTATTGGCATAATTCCCCATCTCCTTGCACTTGAAACATTGAAGTGTAGTAGGTTCATTCTGTGTATCCCTTCCTTTGTTTGTATCATTAGACATCTTCTTCCCATTATTTAGACATTCAATTGCCCGATGTCCTTCTTTTCAACACTTATAAAATGTTCTTTTCACCTTAAGAAAATTTCCTCCATGTTTCTTTCCACACATTCAGCATAAGGGAAAACTCATCTTCATTTCAGTGTGGTCTTTAGATTTTCCTTTGAATTCAATTTTCCTCTTCTTATCAAACCCATGGGACTAATGGGTTACACCAATCTCAATCTCAACCTTAAGAGCACATCGAACAATTTCCTCATATCTATTGAAGTCCCTTATGGCTAACGCCCTTCGAAGACTTGGTTTTATGCCAATAAAGAATCAATCGATCTTACTCTCAGGTTGGATAATAATTCTGGAAGCGTACGTTGCATGTATTATAAAATTTTCTTCGTTGGTACCAACAGATTCATCATTTTTTTCTTCAGTTCAAGAAACTCCTTCTCCATCTTTTTTTGAAGAATATGAGGGAAATACTTATAGAAAAATAAGTTCTTGAACTCATCCCATTACATGGACTCAATTTCATCCCATTTCCTCGTATTCTTAATAAGATTCCACCATTGATCAGCATCACCATCCAAATGATACACTGCTATGATGACTTTATCATGTTCAGAACATTGAAAAACTAAAAAAATCATTTCAGTGGTACTGATCCATTGTTCAGCCAGTAATGGATAAAAAGACCCGCTGAATGAAGGTGGGCCTTGCCTCATGAAGGATTCAACAGAATTTTTCTCCTTTTTTTCTCATTTGGGTCTCCTGTATGATTTATAGCTCAAGAAAGTTGCGTGAGCATGGCTACATGATTTTTCATTCCAACTCCCATAACGTTTTGTTGCTCAGGGGGAAAATCATTTCATTGCTCGTCGCATTCCACATTAACATGTTTCCTTCGGGTTCCAGCCATTGAATAAAATCAAGAAGATTAGTGTGAGAAACACTAATTATAATAGGAAAACCACATAATGAAGAATAAAATTTCACACTTAAGGTCTTATCATAGGTTGTTCATGGCCATTTCTGTAACACTAAGATTGTATTCTATGACTAGACATATCCTTAGGTTTATTACTAAGGATTTCACATTCTAGTTTCCAAAGCTTGACTATACCTTTCCTCTGATACCAAAAATAGCGACCCATACTTTACATACATGGTTAATACTTCAAAATTGAATCGTACATATTACAACATAAAACAAAACCATGAAAGGACCGTATAGGTATAGTTTCTTTAGAATCTTGGAAACATAAACAACTGGTTCATAATGCATCTACACTGTCTCCCATTTATTTCATCATATCTATAGTCCCATTTGGGCATATCTTACATAATAACTTTCTTCCTGACTTGGGGAATGAAAACATAAAAAAGGGTGAGCTCAAATGCTCAGTAAGGGTAAACAAAAGAAATATCAATCACATCAAATTCATAAGAACATAACAATTGGGAAATCTTACCCTGCAAAAGAGATCATAATTTCATAATATGGGATAAATCATGGTAGTGAAATGTAATCCCAATTATCATAATGTAGAACATGAAACTTTGTGGCATACACACATAATAATAGAGAATCATTTTTATTATTCAAGACTCATTTCCAAGACTATCTTTGTGGACAAAGTCCATTTCTGAACTGAGTTCACTCCTCATTTCAGTCCGGTTTCACTGAACTTGTTTAACATGTCGTTCTAGCCATGTCTATCTCATGAGATATAAAATCTTTACCCAATGAATTGGAGTGAGATATAGGTCCCACCCATATGATAATGATACCATTGTTATGTGTGCCGCGAAATCATAAACCATTCATCATAGCATAACCCATGTAATTAAAATGGTAATCTTAAACATCTTGACATCATAAAATAATTCTTATAAGATAATGGAATTCATAAAAATATTTCCATCACAACATAATAAAATCAATTTAAAAATAGGGATAAAAACATAACCCTATATTATCACAGATGGAAAATAATATTGATATAACTCTTGAACTCCATTCTTGAGGAAAATATCCTTTCTACATCAAAAACATTTTTCCTTTATTAACATGTCATCAAATTTTAAACTAAAAGAAGTTGATTAAAAATAAAAATGAAAAATTTTAATAGATGATTCTTGGAAATAATTCTTTAAAAATCCATTCATGTTGTATAAGTTAAAAAAATATTCTTCTCGTACATTTTCCAAAAAATGTCAAAAAGTACCTCGTACAAAAAACGACAAAAGATTCATTTCATATATTTTACTAAAAACTCACCGAATGGGAAAAATTGGATTTAAAAAATTGTAGGAGGATATAAATAATATTAAATATTGAGAAAACATGGATTTGGATGATAAATATTCCCCAGTAAGTTCTGAAGTATAAACAATCTCGGATAAAAATTGAGATTGCGAGATTGTCCCTTACCTTATGTCTGATTTGCTTTGTAAGTATCCAAACCTCATGTATAATTATTTAAATAATGTTATTGACTTATTTAAGAATCATAATTATTGTTATGACATCATATATGGTCATATTTTTAGCTTCTTATTAGTAATAGTTCATTTCCACTTGTTATTCGGGTGTTTATTACTTTTTTTATTATCCGTGTTTTGTCAAATAAATTCGTATTCTTATCTTTAGGTTATAGATACCTAATTTACATAATGGTATTAGTTTAATATACATCATATTTATTCATTAAATTCATTTATATAATCATTATGCAATGATGATCATGTAGAACGAATCGCATCACATCGTGGAGACGATATTCCGTACGTACGCACGAGCGATGATATCGTTCACATGATCGTGGAATTGTATTGGAGTGTATGTATACTATTTCAAAATCATTAAAAATTTACAATAATAATATATATTTATTTATTTTCACCATTATTCCAATAAAAATAAGGTGGTGATGGAAACTAGATTACACCACGGCATGGAGACGGTATTCCGTACGTACGCACGCGTGGTGATTTCGTTTTCCATAGGATGGATAGATGGTGAAATAGGGTTGTTTAATACTTATAATAACATATACGTATATGAGTTATACTTATGTTATTAATTCATAATGAAAAAACTAATTAATAAGAAGAGGAAGAAGAAATATATTTTAAATAATTGGTAACGTACATTACCTCTTCTTTGAAGCGCCTCTTTGGGACCTCCTCTTAGGGAACTAAAATTGGTCTTTGAAGAAGACCATGATCTCTAGGATGTTTCTAGGGAAGTGGGGAAGTGAAATGGGCAGGTATTTGCCGATCTTGAAGGCTCAAATTAGTGTGAGGAGGAGAGTGAGGAGGTGTCCTTTTATAAGGGAGGAGAGGGGCACCTTTGGAAATATAAGAAATATTAGTTTATATTAAATCCCATCCCCACATAAAAACATCCAAAATGTCTCATATCTGAAGATTTAATGAGATAGGGTTGTTATCGGATCAACCAATAAAATTTAGACATGTTTGGAATTTATTTTAAACATTATCAACTTGATTTATCCTTATTTATCAATTTAATATTATTTGTGGTAATAATATTCTAAATTTTAAATAATAATAAATAATTACATATGTGTTGTGAATTTTCTATAATTTGAAACTTTATGAGATTATAGACCTTATAAATATTAATTTATAAAATTTAAATATTTTTGTGATTTTTAAACAATTTTATAATATTTTATATTTAGAAAATAACAATAGTGTCAATTTTGACACTATTCATTTATTTGAATTTAAATAAAATATATACAGAAGATATGTTCTAAATAAAAGCTTTAATAGATTTATAAAATGTCATATGTATCTAGAATATTAGTGGAGGACATAAAAAATTACATATAATATTAATTTTGGTATTTTTAAAAACAGTTATTTGATATTTTAATTAATAAAATAATTTCAACATCACTATTGTGTCATAATTAATGATACTTATTTAATCCCAAAAAATACAAAATAAATTTCTATGATGTTGATAATTTTATTAGAGTTTTGGAGACTATTCATGTTCTAGGTTTCATTATGTTTATGACTAAATTAAAATTATTATACTTATAAGATTTAAGAAAGTGACATGTTGTCACATTCATTGGTTTTAATAATAATTAAATTATTTTCATGGAAAAAAGTCCATTAAATGAATCTAATCCGACCCTTAGGGGACATGGTTCAACTTTTAGTCATACAATAAGATTTTATCAGGTTTTAGGGTAATTTTATAATCTTATATTTACCCTTAATTACCCGATTTACCTTTAACTATGATAAATAAAATTTACCGTAGTTACTATTCAAAATGCCCAAAAATAAAAAGTTGACTATTCACATAATTTGGATCCACTGATTCCAAATATGGAATCCATTTTTCAAAATTCAAAACAAATAAGTTGATTTAATTAATTTAAAATAAATCCTGTTGTTAAGAAAACGAGTTTTAAAAGGTAAAACATTGCCAAAGATCGAAATGTTTTTACCTTTGAATTCAATGTGAAATTAATGATAATGGCATACATTATATTAAATAATAAGAATATATTCTATTTAAACTTCAAAACCATTCAATATTATAATTTAACCATATAAATTATCTCAAAGAAAAATGTTGTTTTTAATTAATCATTTAGCGTATTTTTACTTTTCATCAAAATAAAAATGTTATCAGAAAAATATCAAAACTTTATCCAAAGTAAATTTTTATATCCTGACTAAAAATAAAAAATTTATTTTGTCAAATTGAACATATAAACATGTCAAAAACCAGATTTCATGGGGGTGCACCATCAAAAGGCTGCAAAACTGCATTTTTTGAAACATACTTATTTTACCCGAAAAATATATTTTGTTCTCTTACCATGTTCTAGAAAATGTGTAAGATGAATAATAATATTATAAAATTCAAAATGTAGTTAATATTATTCATAACGGCTAGTCCATAATAATATATTTTTGTTTATTGAAACCCGATATTGCGTACAACACACGCTATCGAGGAATGTTGTGATTTCATGTAATGCAAGCCATGTCAGTATTGTGTGCTTTGAAAGATTCCTTTGGTGTTGCGTATGACATAAGAAATAAAAAAAATTCCCAAAAAATCTCAGGGTGTTACAGCCACGACCACCACCTCTGCCCGAACGGCCGGAAGTAATCCAGTTCCCAGACTGGTGTGAAACTGGTGATTAATTCTGTGAATGTGGGGTCATAGAAGAAACCCTACCACCAACTATAGTCGAGAAGATCTATCAAAAACACTAAAGATGGACCATATTTCCTCAAGATCAGCACTTCATCAAGCCTCTCTAGCACTGGGACCTAGTATTACCACTCCTTCCGCACATGTAGCATACAACCTGGCTGCCGAATATACATCTCAAATACTCCGATCTCCACGAGCAGAATCCCTATGATGCTGCTTGCTATCAGTAGGAGGAACACTGACTCTGGAAGTTGAACCGCCATAGCCCACTGCTCCAGAATCTCTCAGACTGCACTCAGTCATCAACACCTGGATGACGATGGCAGATATCAAATTCAACCTCATGATATTCACCTGGGAACATATCTCCTTCCTGAGACCATCCTCAATCATCCTAGTAAGGATGAACTCATCTCCTGCAGGAATCGGCGTGAAGCATTGTAGCTCAGTAAAATGAGACGAGTACTCCATGAAAGAAAGTGTACCGTTCACATGACTCATAAACTCATAAGCTCCATCGTCCCTCATGTTCGCAGGATAAATGTAATCATAGAAGATGTGCCAAAACGCATCACAAGTAATACTATACTGGTTCCCAGACTGTGAGATCTCCTCATACCACCTCTTAGTGGTTTCTGAGAGCATTTATGTTGCATGATTTACCATTATATCAGAAGGTATCTTTAGATGAATGAAGATCATTTGGGTGGCATCTAGCCATGAATCTACATCCTGGGGTCCTCCATCACCTGAGAAAGTAAGAGGATGATACTTCTAGAAAACCCGCGTCAACTCATCCATCGATGGGGCAGAAGGAGGCCCTACCTGAAAGGTCTACATCATCCTCAAGAAGTCCTCCCTAAACATTGCATCAACACCTACAATGGGAATAACTGCCGGTTCAATGGCTGGGACATCAGGAGGATCTGCAGGAGGTCCCTGATCAACCATATCTAGTGTCTGATCACTGTCTAAATGCTGACGTACAACTAGAGGACATCTCAGAGGCATAACTATGAAAGATCAAAATCAATCCTTAGATCAGGATTATCAAGTACAGAGAACACAAGAGTACAAAATGGGAATAGGAGAAAGATATAATCAAGTTTACTAAACATGGCTACACAACATGTATAAAATAACACGGTGTGTTCCTTAAAGCCATACACATGGGCATGTACTTCGTTCACCCCTGGTCGGATCACACCAAGACTACACGACGTGTTGTCCCCATACACGACGTGTACTTCATCTCCATTCCCCTACCCAAGTCTCTTGACACAGCTAACTAAAACTGTCCTCTTAACCCTAGACTAAAAAACGTGTTCACTAGGGACATGACATGTACTAGGACTGTTTTTAACGTCCAATGTTGTTAGTTTCACGACTGGCTACATGGTTGACCATCACACGACGTGTTCCGAAAAAACACAGCGTTTATAAGAGGGATATCACCATCCCTTGTTGTTCATGACACGACTGGGTACCTAGAACACTATTACACGACATGTTCGTACCCAACATGGCTTGTACTACACGAGTTTCCCTGACCCATGTTGTTACTGAAACGGCCGGGTACACGGATCACTACTACACGACACGTAAGGACTATACACGGCGTGTGTTTGAAAACATTTTCACCACCCCGTGTTTTCTCCTCACAAAGTCAGTGACACGGTTTAAAACTACATGGTGTGTTGTCAATTACACATTGTGTATTCTGGTTTTTCCTGGGCAGTAGCTCAAAAACTGCACTGAAACCCAGAAAACACTGATAAAAAAACATGGAGGTGCCAAATTTTGATCTGTTAGGGCCCATACTCCCCACGAACCAAATCATGGCATCTATTACATATCATATTCAAGGGAAAAAAATTGACGATCCACCATGTACCGATTTATGAGGGCCCATAACACCTCAAAAACCAAAATTTGGATTTCATTACAGCAAGTCACAATACAAACAATTTCTCTATCAAACTTCTTATATTATATCCATACAACTATCACATCAACATGAATAATCTACACAACGTCTATTACAACAACATTAAATTACTAATGAATCATAAATGGTATGGAAAGAATGTATGGCTTGTGAATTTTATTAGGTACCTATATGATGCATGAGATGGCATACCCTCATCTCATCGGGTTGCGACAGAAATAGAACTGCCCTAGAACAACAATTAAAACAAAAATCATGTGTATCACTCTAGGTGATATCATATCAATCGTAAAATATCAAATCCAAAAACTGTAATAATAAGATCTATTGGATTTTCCATGTACACGGGTTAGCTAATCCCAGGTACAACTTATTACCAAGTACCAAATCCATCCTATCCCTAGCTAAAGGCTCAAAACAGTAAATCAATAGAAAAGAAAAACCTCTGATACCACTTTGTAATGTCCCGGTTTCGGAAGCCACCTCTAGGCACCCCATACCCGGTTGGTCACATGGCCTCAAGCGCATTTCCCCAAACGCAAGAGGCTGCCCAATAGTAGTGGAGGCTTTGGGTGTGATAGTGGAAAAACTATGCCCACATTGGCAGAGTACACAACATAATAGATAAATAATAAACAATAGAGGTTGCAGTAATTAATAAATACACAAGTGAACAACATAAGACTAAAACAATAAACAACTGGTGCACAAACATATATATGAATTGATGCATGAAACATATCTAGGAAAGCAGCCAAAGAGGTCACAATGCTGGAAATACGAATAGTATGAAAACAATTACAACGAAAAGACAAATAGCTCTGCAGCATCGCAAGACAAAGCTTTGTCCCATGCTATCATGCCCCAGAGCAATCAAGTACCTGAAGTCGATGGGCGCTTGTCCTTCTCCATACCTAAAACACATAGAATGAATGGGCCCAAAATCATGGACCAAAGGGGGTGTGAGTCTAAATCCTAGTAGGAAACCACCTGAAGATCTATGCCTAACAGTCCGTGAGCATATATCAGGTAATAGTCCAGTAAGTAGTAAATAATAACAGTAAATAGTAGGCAGTAATCAGTAAGCAGTAACATGATGATATGCTACAGTAATCAATCCATAGAACAACAATTAGCAGTGAAGAAAACAACTAACCACTAGAGGAACCCCTCTGTTAGGTACTCACAGCCAACCCCTCTGGTCTTATCCAACAAGCACCAACAACCCTCTGGGCAGTGCACCCAGCCTAACCCCTCTGGTTGGGTCATACAAAATTATAATACTCTCTAGAGAAGCTAGCTCGGTCAATTCCCCTTATAGTATAATGTATTCAGGGACTCTATGAAGAAGATCATGTGTTTTAACCCTCTTATATCCCGAAGGTCTAGAAACTATCTGAGGAGATCACTCGGTTAATCCTCATATTGTCTCAGGTCTATCACAGACATTCCGAGGAAGCTCACTCAGTCAATTCATCCGCTAGCCTGGAATGGATTAATGAATTTCAAACAAGTAAAAACTCTCTGAAGTAGCTCACTCGGTCTACCCTCCTATAGTCTATAATATCAATGACTCTCTAGGAAGCCCACTTGATCTACCCCCTATAATCTATAATGTACAAGACTCTCAAGGAAGCTCCCTCAGTCTATCCTGTATAGTCTATAGCACCAGGTTCTCCTGGTACCATGAAAGTCAGTGCATAAAAATTCTATAATGACAAATTACAAGTATGTAACTACTTGACTAACAAGTCTAAAACATAACAAGAATGTCAAGAATATCACTCCATCATATGGTCACAAGTCATGGAAAATAGGTATAATGGCCAAAAGCTAACAAGACCCAAGTGTCGTAAACATATCATGGAAGGGAAAAACATCCAATCACATCAATTATCCTCAAAATTATCAAATTAACTATACACAATCATACAATAAAGGCATGAAAACAACATGGGAAAAATTCTAAACACTTAATACCCCTTTCACGGGTATTGGTGGAAATTTGCATATAAAACTCAAAGACATCGAAAGGTAAGGCACAAAACTCCAACCCGGATGCTATGAGATCATTATACTTGACCCATGAGGATGGATTCTCCTTAGAATAGAGTAGATATATGAAAACACACAAAACGTTCAACCCACGATATCTCGATAAAGAGTGAAAATAATGGAATGGAACTCA
Organism: Viscum album; assembly: GCA_963277665.1. Classification (NCBI taxonomy): domain Eukaryota; kingdom Viridiplantae; phylum Streptophyta; class Magnoliopsida; order Santalales; family Viscaceae; genus Viscum; species Viscum album. The sequence continues at coordinate 1,313,782,498 of OY728119.1, read as the reverse complement.
GGAAGAAGGAAGAGTTCACCGCTGTGGTTCCAACGCAATCGACGACAGTTTATTCGGCAAATAGATGGAGGATCAGGGACTCAGAGGATGCATGCGGCCGTACGGACACTCCCTGTCGAAGAACCTTGAGAAGAAGTTGTTTTTGTCGATTAGGCGCATCGCCAATCCGTTTAATGAAAAAAAACTACACAGTGTGTACTTCTGTGGTACATGATGTATACTTGGCCTTTCTGTACTCCACATTAAGAAGCCTCCACATTTCCCCTACACACTGTGTGTGTGGCCCAGACATGGCTAGCACATGGCCTTACCCAGCATCAAATACATGGAATGTACTTATAAAGAACATGATGTGTATTTAAGAAATTTCCAGATTATCCTCTTCTCCACAAAAAATGACCAGAAAAGAAAAAACATACCTGAAACGATGATCTGTGTTCTATCAATGTCCTTCATTGTTAATATAATCAATCAACCAAAATATATGGTAAAGATAACTTAATGGATTTTTTTACAACAATATCTCCATATGGGTTTATTGAAAACTCATTCCGTATTTGTAGCATGTTCAAGCTCAATCCATCTTTTACCGTTGTTTTATTCTTTATATTCTGATATAAATTTAATATTTACTCAACAAATAGTCTAATCCAACAAGATTTATGATCTATATGAGAAAGATGAGTACCTTGGAAATTTCATCAATAAACCACTTCAAGTCATAAGTAGTCAACCAATTTCTACTAGAACCCCATATATTGTGATATATATCCTTTGGTCATTCATATTTTGTATTGTCAGATTTATAACATTAATTTTAATTGTACATGGTTTCTACACATTCCCATGTCTACCCTTATCTTGATCAATATATTTTCTCCCCATTTGTAATGGAACACAAAGGTTATTTATTTGTGGCTGCAAAATTATAAGGAACACATATAAGTACATTAGGGGAAATGTCATCTTGTTGTTGTGAGGGGGTACCATATCTACAAATTTTTAATTTTATAGAGGTTAAGGAACATAAAGAGCCAATAGAAGTATCTCAAATTCTTCACTGAGAATGGCCCTTGAGAAAAGTTTTACACCCTATAGTTTTATATTAAAATACCCTAGTATCATAAGATCACGCTGAACCTTATCATTGATAAAATGATACTTGATTTCAATTTTAATTTTCCATGAGAGAATGAATAGATTCATTTCTCATGTTTATAGAATGAGAATAATAATAATGGTTTTTGATATATGAATTCAAATCAACCCCCATGTCATCAATCTACTCCTTCATCCATAATAACTACATGCACACTTGATTTACTAAAATATATTTTGTTTCACCATTACTCAATAAAATGAACAATTTTTTTCATTCATAGCCACGGTATACATAATCATCCATGAATGAATGCACCAACAGAGGATTATTTTCTATATGCTACTGAACTAGACCAGTTCGCATATGTATATCCCAATAACTCTTTATATTATTTTTCATTATATAGAAAATTGAAATCCATTTTTCCCCTTATATACCAAATTATACATTTAAAATCATATAATATGAATTCCCTATGATTAATTCGATACTCTTATTCTTAAAATGTAGAAAAAAAATTAGTTCTTGTTGATGTAATGTCAAATATAATTATAATGGTCTTCCAATATTTATGACAAGAACTTATTTTATTTCATCATATCATGACAGTTTCATTTGGGAAGCCATCAAAGTCATCATCTCTTGGGAATTATCAATTCCAAATCATAATAGAACATAAATTTATGTATTGAGATATAATGTTCCATTTTTTTCTTATGTCACCTATAAACCATGTATAAATGAATGATCACTGATCATTAACATTTTGAAATCACTATTCATGAATTATGAAAATTGTTTTCATAGCACATTATTTAATCCATGAAATATTATATCATTAACCTAAACCAACACCATCAGTTATTGAGTAATATTATATCCATTGAAGTTGTATAAAAATATTTTCCCAAGGATAAAATGAAGTGTTTCTTAAAATTCTTCAACATCTAATAATTTATTCCATTGAAGATCAATATTCATTTGTGATTAACAACTTCCATTTATTTTGGTGTGAGATAACCAATGACTTTTAACATTTTCTATAATACCAATTATTATTCCAAATTTTTTATCAATCCTAATATTGGATAAATATGGAAATGAAGAATTATAAAAATATCATTATGAATATTGGTTCTTCATTAGAAGAAACAATGTTCTCTCTCCCTACCATACAAGAGAATAATATAATAATTAAAACACACTCGTAATTTTACGATTTTACATTGTTCACCCTTTCTGGGAAACATACAAGGAGCCAACAAAGACAATGTGTTTATGTAGAAAATATATTATTTCTCACTTCCAATACATGGTTCAGAGAATTTTCACTATCTATAATGCCCCATCCTTAAAACTTACTTAATACTAAATTAAATGATTAATTCACAGTGATGATCTTTTCAGGTTTATAGTTTTAGAGAATTAGAACATAAAACATGTATTACATTCCACATTTAAGAAAAGTGGTTACATAAAAGATAGTATTCATTTTTCCCATAAACGGAAACATATTTAAAATAAAACATGGATTAGTTCTTGTCACTTTCTTGACACTATCATAATATCATGTACCTTTCCCTGTCATGTGAAAAACATTTCAAAAACTTGGATGAGCATAAAAATCTCAGTAAGGGTTATAAAAAATATGGAAAGGAAACAAGAGTTCATATATACATAAGAATGAAATCATACTTTATCCATAAAACATATGCACTTTAACATACCTCATCAAATCATGAATAAATCATAGAAATCATAAGACATAAAGGTAACTTGAGGCATTCATAACATTTTTACGTAGGGGGTAACCCACTTGGTTACGTTTGGAAAACCCATCACATTATATTCCCTAAATCTCATTGGAGAAACTCTAATGTTTCACTCCTTCTTGTTACCCAATGAATTGGAGAGCTATATCGGGCTCACCCGCCCATAGTTTATCACAGAACCACCCGTCTTAATAATAATGCCCAAGAAACACAACATAATTGTATCAAATAATAAATGCATAAAGGAAACATAACATTTCCACCTTTCAATCACAAGATATCAATATAACACATTGATATAAAAACATTATGAAAACCATTTTCAGTACCAAAATAGAAGAAAAGTAAAACATGGTATTTATTTTTCTTTTAAAAAATGTATGGCTTGTAGGGGAAGCCGAAACTCAAATAATGGCCACGACGGCGGAGAAGTCGTTGTCGTCACATACGTACGGCAATTTTTTTCCCTTTTGTCATTTAGTAAACTCTTCGTATAAAAAAGATTCCTTTTGAATAAACGTAAATGTCAAAGGGGTTTATACACCGAATAAAATAAGGTTCTGTATAAAACAAAATATTCCTCAATGAAAGGAGATTGAGATGAAGTCCCATACCTCGTATCCGACATGACTTGATCATTCTTTAATCTCCAAATTAATAAAATTGAGTTAATTTCTAATTGCTTAAGAACCTTTTTCAATTTCATTATTCCTTTTATATCACATATTACCATGTCATGAACACTATGTAATTATTTTACTTAATAATGGTCGTTTTAACGATCATTGGTACTTGAGTCAAAATATGCTATTTATAATTAAAACTTGTTCATGTATCCATTATATCAATAGTTATACTCATGAATAATATATCCTATATATCATATATATCTAGTATATACATGCATTTATAATATTACACAACGTTTAGAGGTAATAAATGAAATGCACCGTTCATGGAGACGGTAAGCCGTACGTACGCATGAACGCTACTTTCATTTCAATTTCATATTATATGGAATTAATACATAATGATGAATAATAGTATTTTAATTCCAGTATGGTATTATATATAATATAATTAAATATATCCTTTATACTTACCACATATGGTATTAACGAATCAAATCACTTTGAGGTGGCGGTAGTCCGCACTTACTAAACTGAAGATATCTCGTTTACTCATAATGGTAACCATAAAGATATGCCATAAATGAAAAATAAAGAAGATTATGTAAATTATAAATATATTATATATAATATATAAATATAGTGACATATTAATGGACACCTTTTAAGGTGATATATGAGTGTTGAACAATCATCGTTTTGTGAGGCAGAAATTCACCATCCACGGAAACAGTAGCATCTATAACCATTAGATGTAGGTGCGTGTAAGTGTATCTTGAATAATTCTTATAAAAACATCCTAGTATATGGAATATACTGGTTTTGTTACAAAATAAACGAATAAAAAGAGTTTAGGGTGTTGGAGAAGCAAAATAAAACATAAGAACACCAGAGAAGACACTAACTTTAAATCGAGTAACTTTTTATGATTTGAGCTCAAAGGCTTCCTTGGGAAGCCGTATTCCCAATGTGAGGCTTATAAGAGTTATAGAGGGATGTGGAGAGACAAAATGGGCAGAGGTTGGCCGAGCCAAAGGCTATGGAAGTGTGGGTAAGGAGGTAGAGGTGGGGGCCTTTTATAAGAGGAGGGGAGGGGCACTCTTGGAAAGTAAGAAATGTTACTTTATTTTAAAATGCCTTTTCGGATTTAAAAGGTCCCACATTGATATAATTCTAGGATAAGGTGATAAGGTTTCTAAATCCACCCATAAAATAGGTTTTGGACTTGTTTAGGTCATATATTTTACATTATCATTTCATTTTATTTAAATCGTTAAATAATGAGGTAATCACTACATCATCATGGTGTCATAAATAATTTAATTTATTTAATGTATAAAAATTATAAAAAAATACTATTATGTAGTAAATCTTTTTATCTTTTAAATTACTATTTATAGTAAAAATTATTACTTGTATAACCCCATGTAAATTTTTTTTTAGTAAAACAACTTATGTTTGTGTCATTTTTATTTTAACATTAAATAAAAAGATATTAATGTGATTTTCCAACCAAAGTGGCTCCATGGGGTCCCCAAGTTGACCCATGTATTTTATTGGTCGGCCATGCCACATCCAATAATATTAGTACATGTTTCAATCTCTTCTCAAAATATTAAAACATTATTCTTACCTTAAATGACACTAATTACCTCTAATCGCGATTAAAAACATAAAAGTTACTATTCACCAAAAAATTATTTTAATCCCATTGAACAACATTTTACTTCTTAATGAAAACCATGTATGTCGTATTTTTGAAATTCAAACCACAGAGGTGGTAAATTTTCATTTAAACGAAAAATCAGTTTTTATAAGTACCACTTAGTGGTTTCACTATTCATTAAAAATTGAAGTTTTCCAGAAAAAAACCAAAACTTCACCCTAAGCTATATTCGATATTCCGAATTCAAAAAAGATGTCTATTTTACAAAATTCAAAAAATATAAGTTGCATTAATTAATTTAATAATTAATTCCCGCTGTTAGAGCAAATAGCTTGTTTTTTATGAAACAATAAGTATCAAAAGATTGACACTAGTTTAAGTCCAATTTCAAAGTGAAATTAATTCAAACGAAAACTATTGGATTAAATGAGAAAAATATATTCTAATTTAACTTTAAAACCAATTCAAAAGATAATCTAATCATATAAATAAATTAGATTAAAAAGTGGTTTTGAATTAAAATACAACATTTTTCACTATTCATTAAAAACTGAACATTATCAGAAAAATACCAGAAATGTATCCAAAGTAAATTTTAATGTCCCAATCATAAAGAATAAGTTTATTTTGACAAATATAGCTTATAAAATTGTCAAAATATATATTTAAAAATGTTTTTCCATCAAAAGGAAATAAAACAATCTTTAAAAAATATAAGTGTATTCCATGCTTAAGATTGGATTTATTCGAAATTTAAGCCTATAAAACACTATCTAATTCATTAATAGACATAGATAAAAATATCTATTATTCAATAATTACTTGGGATGTTACATCCTTCCCCCTTTAGAATATTGTGTCCCCGCAATTTATTTACTTATTGAATAAGTGGGGGTATTTATCCCTCATAGAATTTTCAGATTCCCATGTTGCCTCTTCAACCATGTGGTTTTTTCACAAAACCTTTACCTGATGAGTCACCTTATTCCGTAACACATTATCCCTGTGGTCAAGAATCTGGACCGGTTGTTCCTCATAAGATATGTTCTTTTCCAACTGAACTACCTCTAGACTCAAAACATGAGATGAATCTGGCATATACTTTCTCAACATCGAAACGTGAAAAACATTGTGTACCTTAGATAAACTCGGTGGTAAAGCCACTCGGTAAGAAACTGATCCAACTCTCTCCAGAATTTCATATGGTCCGATAAACATTGGACTCAGCTTTCCTTTCTTACCAAATCGCATCACACTTTTCCACGGCGATACTTTGAGAAAAACATGATCACCTACCTCAAAAGAGAGATCCTTCCTCCTATTGTCCTCATAACTCACCTGCCTGCTCTGAGATGTTATCATGTGTTTCTGTATCAGCTGAACTTTTTATGCCAGCTCTTCTACCAATTCAGGTCCCATCAACTTCCTTTCACCCACTTTATCCGAGAAAGATGGAGTTCGACATTGCATCCCATATAATGACTGAAATGGTGTCATCTGTATACTGGAATGAAAACTGTTATTATAAGAAAATACAACCAACGAAAGATGTTGGTCCCAAATTCCCTGATAATCCATCAAACAAGCACATAGCATATCCTTCAAATTCTGGATCGTTCATTCTGACTGCCCATCTGATTGAAGATGAAAAGTTGTACTAAAATTTAATTCCGTACCCAATGACTTCTGAAGGCCTTTCCAAAAGTAATAAGTGAACCTGTGATCACGGTCAGATACAATGGAGAGAGGAACTCCATGTAACCTACCTATCTATTTATGATACAAACGGGAATGTTGATCTAGGGAAAAAGTATCTCGTATAGCAAGGAAATGAGCAGATTTTTTCAAATGATCAACAATAACCCAGATTTCATTATTACCTCGAGATGTCTTCGGTAATCCCACAACAAAGTCCATGGATATATTCTCCTATTTCCACTCTGGCACTGGTAAAGGCTGAAGCATCCCTTTTGGTAACTGCCGCTCTACTATAACCTGTTGACAAGTTAAACACTTCACAATAAAATCTGCAGTATCTCTTTTCATTCCGTCCTACCAGTAATACTCCCGAAGATCTCTATACATCTTAGTAATGACAGGATAAACTGAAAACGGAGAACTATGAGCTTCACATAACAACTCTCTCTTCAACAATGAATCACAAGGCACACACAATCTCTTCCAAAATCTCAAAACACAATCATTATCAATGTTGAATTTAGTCAACTTACCCTTCTAATCCAGCTCTACCTTTTTCTGCAACTCACTATCTTTCTTCTGTGCTTGCTTGATTCTGTCTGATAGAGATGATCTCACTGATACCTGAAACAAAATAGAACACCTTCCTGCACCAAAAAATTCTATGCCAATGTTCATCAAATAAAAAAACAAAGGATCTCGTTCCAAAGGTTGCATGGTTAATGAAGCATTACTTTTCCAACTCAAAGCATCAGTCACATTATTTTATTTACCCGGATGGTAATGAATTGTACAATCACAATCCTTGATTAATTCCAGCCATCTCCTCTGTCTCATGTTCAACACTTTCTGAGTGAATATATACTTTAACCTTTTGTAATCAGTATATATTTGACACTTTACTCCATAAAAATGATGCCTCCAAATTTTTAAAGGGAAAACAACAACAGCTAATTCCAAATCATGTGTAGGGTGATTTACCTCATGCGTTTTCAACTGTCATGAAGCATAAGCAATTACCTGATCATTATGCATTAGGACGCAACCAAGTACTTTCAATGAAGCATCACTCTATATAACAAACTCACCATTCCTAGAAGGTAGTGCCAAAACTGGATCATTCACCAATCTTCTTTTCACTTCCTGAAAACAATCATCACATTCTTTTGTCCAGATAAACTTAACACCCTTCTGAGTTAGCTTCGTCATTGGACTAGATAACCATGATAAATTTCTAACAAACCTTCAGTTATAGCTTGCCAAACCAAGGAAGCTATGAATCTTAGTAACATTTGTGGGTCTTGGCCATTCTTCAACAACCTTTGTTTTTGCAGAATCAAAAGTTATCCCATATTTAGAAACAATATGACCAAGGAAAGAAATTTGTTGCAACCAAAACTCACACTTGCTGAATTTCCCATACAATTTATTTTCTTTCACATTTTGAAAAATAACCCTTAAATGTATTTAATTCTCTTCTTTACTTTTAGAAAACACCAAAATATCATCAATGAAAACAACCACAAACATATCCATGAACTCATTGAAAATTCTATTCATTAAGTCCATGAATACAGCAGGTGCATTGGATAGCCCAAAAGGCATTACTACAAATTCATAATTTCCATATCTTGTACGAAACGCAGTCTTCAGAACATCTGCTTCCTTTACCTTCAACTGATGGTACCCCGATCACAGTTCAATCTTTGAAAAATACAGAGCTCCCTGGAGCTGATCAAACAAATAATCAATATGAGGCAAAGGATATTTGTTCTTAATAGTGATGTTATTCACGGATCTATAATCAATGCAAAGTCTCATAGAACCATCTTCTTTTTTGACAAATAAAATAGGATAACCCCATGGTGATGTGCTAGGTCGAATGAAACATTTCTCAAATAAATCTTGCAATTTATGCTTCAACTCTAAAAGTTCAATTTGAGCCATTCAATAAGGGGGTTTTGAAATTGGCTTAGCATCAAGAACTAAGTCAACAGTAAACTCAACTTTCCGATCTGGTATTATTCTAGGAAACTCATCAGGAAAAACATCAGGATACTCATTTACCACTGGAACATAATTAATCTGGACAGTTCCCTTGTTTTCAACAATATGTGCAAGGTAACATTCATTTCCATATTTTACAAGTTTCTCAGCCTCTTGATATGTTATCAACAGTAATGTTTCATTCTTGTACACAAGCTGAAAGGCTTTCTGAATAGAAAATTCTTTAGCTCTACAATCAATCTTAGCATGGTAAATAGAGAGCCAATCCATGCCTAGGAAAACATCAACCTCTACTATAGGTAAAACAATAAGGTTATCAAGTAGGTTCTTTCCACGGATAAGGATAAGAAGATTCTTAACAATTATTTTTGAATCAACATTTCCCCCATATGTTTTTACCACATGTTCAGGAGTCATTTCTTGAGATGGTATTCCCATTTTACTAGAATAGGATTCAGAGATGAATGAATGTGTAGACCCCGAATCAAACAACACACTGGCATAATCTGAAAAAACAAACCAAGTACCTAATACAACTTCATTTGATGGCCCGACATCTGCTGAAGTAGTTGAAAAGGATTTCACCACCCTTTTCTTCTTGTAGTCTAACTGCTTCCCATAACTCAAGCTCTTTGTCGGACACTTGTTTGCATAGTGACCCATCTCATTTCATTTAAAACATTTCACTAACTGTAAATCAAATTTGGTCTTACCATCACCCTAATCTTTTTCAGTGAAATCACGAGCCTTATGCCCCATCTTACCACATCGGTAGCACTTTCCAGAATTCAGATTACATTCCCCAGCATGCCTTTTCCCACATTTATCAAAAACTGGAAACATAGTTTTATTCCCATCAGACCTTTTTGAAGAATTATTCCCTTTCTCCTGCCACCTCGGTCTCTTCTTCTGCTGGTCGTATAGAACAGTTGATCATTTGAAAACTCCATTTCCACCTTCTCAACACATTGAACAAGCTTTTCATAACTTTTGAACTCACGAGAAGATAAACCCCTTCGATATTTTGGCTTTAATCCTGAGTATAAATGATTGATTATACTATCATGGTCTCAGATAAAATTTCGAGAATACCTGGCCAATCGAGTGAACCTTTCATCATATGAAGCCACTGAGTCCTCCTCTTGCCTCAATTCCAAGAATTTTTTCCCATCCTAAGTCGAAAAACCATAGGAAAATACTTATCAAGAATCATACCTTTAAATTCCACCCAATTAAGAGTATGAATCTCATCAGCGTCCCTGATATTTCTAACCATCAACCACCACTGATCTGCTTCACTCTCCAAATGGTAAATAGCAAGACTAACCTTTTGATTGTCTGATCACCCCATGACATCAAAAATCTTCTGTAGTTCATTAATCCACCCTTCAGATAGCACAGGGTCAGATGATCCTCTGAATGATGGGTAATGTTGCCTCATGAAATGTTCCACCACTAACATGTTCCTCTACAGTTGATCTGGCTGATCTCGTGCATGGATACCGACAGCATTTATCGCTTCAGTCAACTGCGCCATTACTGCAACAAATTGTTCAGTTCCAATTCCGACCATCTCAGGATGCTGATTCGGAAGGTTATTTCCTTCTGTATTCCTTCCTAGCACTGCTTCCCTATTTCCTCTACGGAAAAAAATTCTGAACAAACATGTCTTAGATGAAGCAACATGGTAATCTTCAAATGCTATATCATTCCAATTTGACCATAAAAAATATTTTTGGATAATCATTTAATAAAATTCTAACTCCTAAAGCTATCTAAACTGACCTCGGATAACAACGATAAGGCCCCAGCCTTAAACATTACTTAATACTGAATTAAATGAATAATTCACATTGTGTATCTTTTCAGGTTTAGAGTTTTAGATAATTAGTTCATAAAACAAGTATTTCATTCCACATTTAAGCAAAGTGGTTACATAAAATATAGTATTCATTTTTCCCATCAACGGAAACATATTTAAAATAAAACATGGATTCTTTCCTGACACTACCTTGACACTATCATCATATCATGTACCTTTCCCTTGACCTGTAAAAAACATTTCAAAAACATGGGATGAGCATAAAAAGATCAGAAGGGTTATTAAAATATGGAAAGGAAATTTGAGTTCATATATACATAAGAATGAAATCATACTTTACCAATAAAACATAGGCACTTTATCATACCTCATAAAATCAAGAATAAATCATAGAAATCATAAGACATAAAGGTGACTTGAGGGATTCATAACATTTATACGTAGGGAGTAACCCTCTTGGTTACGTTTGGAATACCCATCAAAATATATTCCCTAAATCTCTTCAGAGAAACCTTAACGTTTCACTCCTTCACGTTACCAAATGCATTGGAGAGCTATATCGGGCTCACCCGACCTTAGTTTATCACGGAACCACTCGTCTTCATAATAATTCCCAAGAACCACAACAAAATCGTATCACATAAAACATGCATAAAAGAAACATAACATATCCACCTTTCAATCAAGATTTCAATACAACACATTGATATAAAAACATTATTAAAACTATTTTCAATACCAAAATAAAAGAAAAGTAAACCATTGTATTTATTGTTCTTTAAAAAAAGTATGTCTTGTCGAGGAAGCCGAAACTCAAATAATGGTCACGGTGGTGGAGAATTCGTTGTTTCCCCATACGTATGTCAAAAAAACATTCCCTTTTGAAATTTAGTAAATGCTTCGTATAAAAAAGATTCATTTTGAATAAAAATAAAAGTCAAAGGGGTTTATACACTGTATAAAAGAAAGTTGTGTATAAAACAAAATATGCCTCAATGAAAGGAGATTGAGACAAAGTCCTATACCTCGTATCTGACCTGACTTGATCGTTCTTTAATCTCCTGAATAATAAACATGAGTTAATTTCTACTTTCGTAAGAACCTTTTTCATGTTCATTATTCCTTTTATATCACATATTACCATGTCATGAACACTATGTAATTATTTTAGGTAAGAACGGTCGTTTTAACGATCATTGGTACTTGAGTCAAAATATGCTCTTTATAATTTCATGTTGTTCATGTATCCATTATATCCAGAGTTATACTCATGATGTATATATCATATATATCATATATATCCAGTATATACATGCATTTATAATATTACACAACATTTATAGGTAAGAAATTAAATGCACCGTTCATGGAGACGGTAATCCGTCCGTACGCATGAACGCTACTTTCATTTCTATTTCGTATTTTATGGAATTAAAACATAATGATACATAATAGTATTTTAATTTCAGTATGGTATCATATATAATATAATTATATATATCCTTTATATGTACCACATATGGTATTAACGAATCAAATCACTTTGAGGGGGCGGTAGTCCGCACTTCCTAAAATGAAGATATCGCGTTTACTTATAATGGTAACCATAAAGATATGCCATAAATGAAAAATAAATAAGCTTAAGTAAAACATAAATATATTATATATAATATATAAATATAGTGAAATCTTAATGGAAAACTTTGAAGGTGATATATGAGTGTTGAACAATCATCGTTTCGTGAGGCAGAAATTCACCATCCACGGAAACAGTATGTTCTTTAACCATTATATGTAGGTGTGTGTATGTGTAGCTCGAATAATTCTTATAAAAACATCCTAGTATATGGAAGATACTGGTGTTGTTACAAAAGAAATTAATTAAAATATTTTAGGGGGTTGGAGAAGCAAAATAAAACATAAGAACACAAGAGAAGACAATACCTTTAAATCTGGTAACTCTTTTTTATTTGAGACCAAAGGCTTCCTTGGGAAGACTTCTGCCCAAAGTGTGGCTTCTAAGAGTTAGAGAGGGATTTGGAGAGACAAAATGGTCAGGGTTTGGCCGAGCCAAAGGCTTTGTAAGTGTGGGTAAGGAGGTAGAGGTGCGGGCCTTTTATAAGAGGAGAGGACGGGCACTCTTGGAAAGTAAAGAAATGTTACTTTATTTTAAAATGGGTTTCGGATTTAAATGGTTCCACATTGATATAATTAGAGGGTAAGTTGATAAGGGTTCAAAATCCTCCCATAAAATAGGTTTTGGAAAAGTGTAGGTCATTGATTTTACATTATCATTTCATTTTACTTAAATCGTTAAATAATTAGGTAATCGCTGCATCATCATGGTGCAATAAATAATTAAATTTATTTAATGTCTAAAAATTATAAAAAAATACTATGATGTGGGAAATATTTTTAGCTTTCTAATTACTATTTAGAGTCAAAAATATGACTTGTATAAACCCATGTAAAATTTTTTTTAGTAAAACAACTCATGTTTGGGTCATTTTTATTTTAACATTAAATAAAAAGATATTAATGTCAGTTTCCTACCAAGGTGGCTCCATGGGGACCCCAAGTTGACCAATGTATTGTCTTGGTCGGCCATGACACATCAAATAAGGTTAGGACATGTGTCAAGCTCATCTCAGATTATTAAAACATTATTCTTACCTTAAATTACACTAATTACCTCTAATCGCGATTAAAAACATAAAAGTTACTATTCACAAAAAAAATTATTTTAATCCCATTGAACCACATTTTACTTCTTAATGAAAACCATGTATGTCGGATTTTTTAAATTCAAACCACAGATGTGGTAAATTTTCATTTAAATGAATAATTAGTTTTTATAAGTACCACTTAGTGGTTTCACTATTCATCAAAAATTGAAGTTTTCCAGAAAAAAAAAACAAAACTTCACCCTAAGCTATATTTGATATTCCGAATTCAAAAATGATGTATATTTTAAAAAATCCAAAACATATAGGTTGCATAAATTAATTTAATAATTAATTTTCTACTGTTAGAGAAAATAGCATGTTTTTATGAAACAATATGTATTAAAAGATTGACACTAGTTTAAGTCCAATTTCAAAGTGAAATTAATTTCAACGACCACTATTGGATTAAATGGTAAAAATATATTCTAATTTAACTTTAAAACCAATTTAAAAGATAATCTAATAATATAAATAAATTAGATAAAAAATAGGTTTTGAATTAAAATACAACATTATTCACTATTCATTAAAAAATTAACATTATCAGAAAAATACCAGAAATGTATCCTAAGTAAATTTTAATGTCCCATTCATAAATAATAAGTTTATTTTGACAAATATAGCTTATAAAATTTTCAAAATATATATTTAAAAATGGTTTTCCATCAAAAGGCAGTAAAACAATCTTTTAAAAATATTAGTGTATTCCATGCTTAAGATTGGATTTATTATCATTTTAAGCCTCTAAAACACTATCTAATTCATTATTAGACAAAGATAAAAATATATATTATTCATTACTTAATTGGGATGTTACATCCTTCCCCCATTTAGAAAATTGTGTCCCCAAAATTTATTTACTTATCGAATAAGTGGGGGTATTTATCCCTCATTGCATTTTCAGATTCTCATGTTGCCTCTTCAACCATGTGGTTTTTCCACAAAACCTTTACCTGATGAATCACCTTATTCTGTAACAATTTTCTCCCTATGGTCAAGAATCTGGACTGATTGTTCCTCATAAGATAGGTTCTCTTCCAGCTGAAATACCTCTGGACTCAAAACATGAGATGGTTCTGGCATATACTTTCTCAACATCGAAACATGAAAAACATTGTGTACCTAAGATAAACTCGGAGGTAAAGCCACTCGGTAAGCAACTGTTCCAACTCTATCCAAGATTTCATATGGTCCAATGAACCTTGGACTCAGCATTCCTTTCTTACCAAATCATATCACACTTTTCCATGGTGATACTTTGAAAAAAACATGATCACCTACCTCAAAAGAGAGATCCTTCCTCCTATTCTCCGCATAACTCTTCTGCCTGCTCTGATCTTTTCTCATGTGTTTCTGTATCAGCTGAACTTTTTCTACCAACTCTTCTACCAATTCTGGTCCCATCAACTTCCTTTCACACACTTCGTCCGAGAAATATGGAGTTTGACACCATTTCCCATATAATGCCTGAAATGGTGCCATCTGTATACTGGAATGAAAACTGTTATTATAAGAAAATTAAACCAAAGAAAGATGTGTGTCCCAACTTTCCTGATAATCCATCGAACAAGCATGTAGCATATCCTCCAATGTATGGATCGTTCATTCTGACTTCCCATCTGATTGAGGATGAAACGATGTACTAAAATTTAATTCAGTACCTAACGACTTTTGAAGGCCTTTCCAAAAGATAGAAGTGAACCTGAGATCACGGTCAGATACAATAGAGAGAGGAACTCCATGTAACATGAATATCTCTTTAAGATACAAAGGGGAAACATGATCTAGGAAAAAAGTATCTCATATAACAAGGAAATGAGCTGATTCGGTCAAATGATCAACAAAAAACCAGATTGCATTATTACCTCGAGATGTCTTCGGTAATACCACAACAAAGTACATGGATATATTCTCTCATTTCCACTCTGGAACTGGTAAAGGATGAAGCATCCCTTTCGGTAGCTACTTCTCTGCATTGACCTGTTGACAAGTCAAACACATCACAGTAAAATCAGCACTATCTCTTTTCATTCCTTCCCACCAGTAATAATCCCGAAGATCACTATACATTTTAGTACTGCCAGGATGAACTGAAAACGGAGAACTATGAGATTTACATAACAGCTCTCTCTTCAACTATAAATCACAAGGCACAAACAATCTCTTCCCAAATCTCAAAACACAATCATTATCAATGTTGAATTCAGGCTACTTACCCTTCTAAACTAGCTCTACCTTTTTCTGCAAACGTAGCATGGCTAATGAAGAATATAGTTCCAAACGTAGCATGGCTAATGAAAAATTACTTTTCCGACTCAATGCATCAGCCACTTTATTTTCTTTTCCCGGATGGTAATGAATTGTATAATCATAATCCTTGATTAATTCCAACCATCTCCTCTGTCTCATGTTCAACTCTTTCTGAGTGAATATATACTTTAAACATTTGTGATTAGTATATATTTCACACTTTACTCCATACAAATGATGCCTCCAAATTTTTAATGCGGAAACAACAGCAGCTAATTCCAAATCATGTGTAGGGTAATTTACCTCATGAGTTTTCAATTTTCGTGAAGCATAAGAAATTACCATATCATTATGCATTAGGACGCAACCAAGTCCTTTCAATGAAGCATCACTGTATATAACAAACTCAACATTCATGGAAGTTAGTACCAAAACATGAGCATTCACCAATCTTCTTTTCAGTTCCTGAAAAAAATCATCACATTCTTTTGTCCAAATAAACTTAACACCCTTCTGAGTTAGCTTCATCATTGGACTAGATAACCATGAAAAATTTATATCAAACCTTCTGTAATAGCCTGCCAAACCAAGGAAGCTACGAATGTCATTAACATTTGTGGGTCATGGTGATTCTTCAACAACCTTTTTTTTGTAGGATCAACAGTTATCCCATCTTTAGAAACAATATGACGAAGGAAAGAAATTTGTTGCAACCAATACTCACACTTGCTGAATTTCCCATATAATTTCTTTTCTTTCACGGTTTGCAAAAAAACCCTTAAATGTATTTCATGCTCTTATTTACTTTTAGAAAACACCAAAATATCATCAATGAAAACAACCATAAACTTATCCAAGAACTCATGGAATATTATATTCATTAAGTCCATTAATACAGCAGGTGCATTGGTTAGCTTAAAAGGCAGTACTGCAAATTCATAATGGCCATATCTTGTATGAAACACACTCTTCGTAACATCTTCTTCCTTTACCTTCAACTGATGGTACCCCGATCTCAGGTCAATCATTGAAAAATACTGAGATCCCTGGAGCTGATCAAACAAATCATCGATATGTGGAAAATGCTATTTTTTCTTAATAGGGATGTTATTTGAGGCTCCACAATCAAGGCAAAGTCTCATAGAACCATCATTCTTTTTTAAAAATAAAACAGGAGCACCCCATGGGGATGTACTAGGTCGAATGAAATAATTCTCAAATAAATCATACAATTGCTCCTTCAACTCTAAAAGTTCAATTTGATCCATTTGATAAGGGGGTTTTGAAATTGTCTTATCATTAAGAACTAATTCAACAGTAAAATCAACTTCCCGATCTGGTATTATTCCAGGAAACTCATCAGGAAAAACATCAGGATACTCATTTACCACTGGCACATCATTAATCTGGTCAGTTTCCTTGTTTTCAACAATTTGTGCAAGGTAACATTCATTTCCATCTTTTAGAAGTTTCTCGGCCTCTTCAACTGTTATCAACATTAAGAGTTCATTATTGTACAAAAAGTGAAAGTCTTTCTGAAAAGAAACTTCTTTATCTCTACAATCAATCTTAGCATAGTAAATATAGATCCTATCCATACCCAGGATAACATCAAACTCTACTAGAGGTAAAACAATTAGGTTCGCAAGTATTTTCTTTCCACAAATAAGGATAAGATGATTTTTATAAATTATTTTTCCTCAACATTTCCCCCAGGTGTTTTTACCACATGTTCAGGAGTCATTTCTTGAGATGGTATTCCCATTTTACAAGAAAAGGTTTCAAAGGTGAAAGAATGTGTAGACCCAGAATCAAACAACACACTGGCATAATCTAAAAAAACAAACAAAGTACCTAATACAACTTCATTTGATGGCCCGACATCTGTTGAAGTAGTTGCAATGGATTTCACCACCCCTTTCTGATTGTAGTCTAACTGCTTCCCATCACTCAAGATCTTTGACGGAAACTCATTTGCATAGTGACCCATCTAATTGAACTTAAAACATTTCACTAACTGTTAATCAAATTTGGTCTTACCATCACCCTGATCTTTTTCAGTGCAATCACAAGCCTTATGTCTCATCTTACCGCATCGGTATCACTTTCCAGAATTGAGAAGACATTCCCCAACATGCATTTTCCCACATTTATCACAAACTAAAAACATAGTTTTCTTACCATTAGACCTTTTTGAAGAATTCTCCCCTTTCTCATGACACCTCGGTCTCTTCTTCTGCTGGTTGTTATAGAACACTTGATCATCGACAAACTCCATTTCCACCTTCTCAGCACATTGAACAAGCTTTCCATAACTTTTGAACTCACGAGAAGCTAAAGCCCTTCGATATTTTGGCATTAATCCTGAGTAAAAACGATTGATTTTACTATAAAGATCTCTGATAAAATTTGGAGCATACCTTGCCAATAGAGTGAACCATTCTGCATAGGCAGCCACTGAGTCCTCCTCTTGCCTCAATTCCATGAATTGTTTCTCCATCCTAAGTCGAAACGCCTTAGGAAAATACATCTCAAGAAACATGCCTTTAAATTCCTCCCAGTTGAGAGTATGAATCTCATCTGCGTCCCTGATATTTCTATCCATTGACCACCACTGATCTGCTTCAACCTCCAAATGGTAAATAGCAAGACTAAACTTTTGATTGTCTGAAAACCCCATGACATCGAAATTATTCTCTAGTGCTTTAATCCACCCTTCAGCTAGCACATGGTCAGTTGATCCTTTGAATGATAGGCGTTGTTTCCTCATGAAATGTTCCACCACTGACATGTTCCTCTGCGGTTGGTCTGTCTGATCTTTTACATGGATACAACCACCATTTATTGCTTCAGTCAACTGTCCCATTACTGCAACAAACTGTTCAGTTCCAATTCTGACCATCTCAGGATGCTGATTCGGTAGGTTATTTCCTTTTGTATTCCTTCCTAGCACTGCTTCCCTGTTTTCTCTGTCGAAAACCATTTTGAACAAACATGTCTTAGATGAAGAAACATGGTAATCTTTAAATGCTATATCATTTCAATTTGACCATAAAAAAAATATTTTTGGATAATCATTTAATAAAATTTTGAATCCTAAAGTTATCTAAAACGACATCTGATACCAACTATAAGGCCCCAGCCTTGAACCTTACTTAATACTGAATTAAATGAATAATTCACATTGAGGATCATTTCAGGTTTAGAGTTTTAGAGATTTAGATCATAAAACATGTATTACATTCCGCATTTATGCAAAGTGGTTACATAAATGATAGTATTCATTTTTTCCATCAATGGAAACATATTTAAAATAAAACATGGATTCTTTCATGACACTTCCTTGATATTATCATCATATCATGTACCTTTCCCTTGACCTGTGAAATTTTTTTCAAAAACATGGGATGAGCATAAAAAGCTCAGTAAGGGTTATAAAAATATGGAAAGGAAACATGAGTTCATATATAAATAAGAATGAAATCATACTTTACCCATAAAACATTGGCACTTTAACATATCTCATCAAATCACGAATAAATCATTGAAATCATAATACATAAAGGTAACTTGAGGCATTCATAACATTCTTACGTAGGGAGTAACCCTCTTGGTTACATTTGGAATACCCATCACAGTATATTCCCTGAATCTATTCGGAGAAACCTTAACAGATCACTCCTTTGTGTTACCCAAGGCTTTGGAGATCTATTTTGGGCTCACCTGCCCTTAGTTTATCACAGAACCACCCGTCTTCATAATAATTCCCAATAACCACAATATAATCGTATCACATAAAACATTCATATAGGAAACATTACAATTTCACCTTTCAATCACAAGATATCAATACAACACATTGATATAAAAACCTTATGATAAACATTTTCAATACCAAAATAAATGAAAAGTAAAACATGGTATTTATTTTTCTTTTAAAAAAATTATGGCTTGTAGAGGAAGCCAAATCTCAAATAACTGTCACTGCGGCAGATAAGTCGTTGTCGCCGCATACGTACGACAAAAAAACATTCCCTTTTGTGATTTAGTAAACTCTTAATATAAAAAATATTCCTTTTGAATAAACATAAAAGTTAAAGGGGTTTATACACCTTATAAAATAAGGTTGTGTAGAAAACAAAATATTTCTCAATGAAAGGATATTGAGACGAAGTCCCATAGCTCATATCTGACTTGACTTGATCATTCTTTAATCTCCTGAATAATAAAGTTGAGTTAATTTCAACTTGATTAAGAACCTTTTTCATGTTAATTATTCATTTTACATCACATATTACCATGTCATGAACACTATGTAATTATTTTAGTTAATAACGGTCGTTTTAATGATCATTGGTACTTGAGTCAAAATATGCTATTTATAATTACAAGTTGTTCATGTATCCATTATATCCAGAGTTATACTCATGATGTATATATCATATATATCATATATATCCAGTATATACATGCATTTATAATATTACACATTTTTTAGAGGTAAGAAATGAAATGTACCGTTCTTGGAGACGGTAAGCCATACATACTCATGACCGCTTCTTTCATTTATATTTTGTATTTTATGGAATTAAAACAAAATGATACATAAAAGTATTTAAATTCAAGAATGGTATCATATATAATATCATTAAATATATTCTTTATACATACCACATATGGTATTAACGAATCAAATCACATTGAGGGGGCGGTAGTCCGCACTTCCTAAAATGAAGATATCGCGTTTACTCATAATGGTAACCATAAAGATATTCCATAAATGAAAAAAAGAAGCTTAAGTAAAACATAAATATATTATATATAATATATAAATATAGTGACATCTTAATGGCCACCTTTGAAGGTGATATATGAGTGTTGAACAATCATTGTTTCGTGAGGCAGAAATTCACCATCCACGGAAACAGTATGTTTTTTAACCATTAGATGTATGTGTGTGTAAGTGTAGCTTGAATCATTCTTATAAAAACATAATGGTATATGTAAAATACTGTTGTTGTTACAAAATAAATGAATTAAAAGAGTTATGGGGTTGGAGAAGGAAAATAAATATAATAACACATGAGAAGGAACTACCTTTAAATCGGGTAACTCTTTTTGATTTGAGCTCAAAGGCTTCCTTGGGAAGTCTTCTGGACAAAGGGAGGCTTCTATGAGTTATAGAGGGATGTGGAGAGACAAAATGGGCAGGGTTTTTTCGAGCCAAAGGCTTTGGAAGTGTGGGTAAGGAGGTAGAGGTGGGGGCCTTTTATAAGAGGAGAGGAGGGGCACTCATGGAATGAAAAGAAATGTTACTTTATTTTAAAATGAATTTCGGATTTAAAAGGTCCAAAATTGATTTAATTCGAGTATAAGGTGATAAGGGTTATAAATCCAACAATACAATAGGTTTTGGAAAAGTTTAGGTCATATATTTTATATTATCTTTTCATTTTTTTAAATCGTTAAATAATGAGGTAATCACTGCATCATCGTGGTGTCATAAATAATATAATTTATGTAATGTCCAAAAATTCTAAAAAAAATACTATGATGTAGGAAATCCTTTTATTTCTCCAATGAATATTTATAGTCAAAAATATGACTTTTATAACCCCATGTAAAAATAGTTTTAGTAAAACAACTCATGTTTGTGTCAATTTTATTTTATCATTAAATAAAAAGTTATTAATGTCATTTTCCTACCAAAGTGGCTCCATGGGGTACCCAAGTTGACGAGTGGATTTTCTTGGTCTTCCATGACACATCCAATAATTTTAAAACTTGTTTCATGCTCATATCATGTTATTAAAACATTATTCTTACCTTAAATTACACTAATTACCTCTAATCGCAATTAAAAACATAAATGTTACTATTTACCAAAAAATTGTTTTAATCCAATTGAACCAGATTTTACTTCTTATTGAAAACCATGTATGTCAGATTTTTTAAATTCAAACCACATAGGTGGTTAAATTTCATTTAAACGAAAAATCTGTTTTTATAAGTACCAATTAGTAGATTCACTATTCATCAACAATTGAAGTTTTCAAGAAAAAAAACCAAAACATCACTGTAGACCCCAGAAAAAGCGTCCCCAAAACTTTCCAAATGATTCCATACAAGATCCAAGATCCTAGTCCATTTCGCAAGCTTCGATTTGGTAGGTTCTAGGGCCCGAACGGAGCTACGGATTAGGAGTTATGGACGTTTGAAGTTTGGCTGGAAATCTGGTTCGCGAAGCCCATTCGCGAAGCCCCCCTCCGTGATAGCGGAGCGCCGCCACAAAGTAATGAGGCGAGAGGCTCCGCGAACCCGTTTGACGTTTGCGATGCGCCGCGAAGACCCCTCGCGACGCACCAATGCGAAGCACCGATGCGAAGCACCCGTGCAGCGCGGTCCCGCGAAGCCCCGCCGCGAAGCTCCCCGATCATCGCGGCCCCGCGAAGCTCCAGAGGCGGTGATCCTCCGCGGACCCATTTGACGTTTGCGAGCCGCCGTGAAGCTCCGGAGGCGGTACCTCTCCGTGAACGAATTTGACGTTCGCGAGCGCGCCGCGAAGCTCCTGAGGCGGCGCAGAAGTTCTTCTTCCCGGCGCCCCTGCCTATAAATACCCAGCTCACCCCCCTTCTCAAGGAGGACGGCCACGGCCACTTCGCCCCTTGGGCGGCCGAGCGGAGCTCCGCATTGCGGCTCTGTGAAGCCATGCTCCACAAGCAGCTTCCTTCGCGTTGCTGCTCTGCGAGCCTAGACTCCAGGAGTCCATGCTCCGCGAAGCCATGCTCCGCGATGCTGCTCCGCGAGACCAAGCTCCGCGAGATCCCTTTGCTCCGCGAGCCCTTTCTCGGTGATGCTGCTCCGCGATGCTGCTCCGCGAGACCAAGCCCCGCGATGCTGCTCCGCGAGACCAAGCTCCGCGAGACCCCTTTACTCCGCGAGAGACTATTACTCCGCGAGGCCATGCATCGCGAAGCTGCTTCGTGAAGACCTATCCTTCGTGAGGATCCCACCTTCGCGCCCATCGGTCCCTTCGCAACCGTCACAGACCCCCATGAAAAATGGAGAGTCGCACAGCGAACTTTTCGGGCCGGGATGCCGGGATTTCCCATTGCGCCCTTATGCGCTCTCACCTTCCACCTATGGAACACCATGATTTGAGATACCCCTCCACACACCGTGAAACACCTTGAGTCGACATATTCCTCTGGGTTTCATTCCATGTCGTGAGTCGAGATTCTCATCATCAATTCCCCGAGTACCTCGAGTCGAACCATCCCTCCGGCAACTCCTCCAAACCCGATCACTTGGCTCCTATGCCAGGTTGAACCAGAAAGGGCCGCCCTTGCGTAAGTCCCAACAACAACCATTTCTAGGCACCTTCTGCCTAGTAGTCCTATCTACATGACTATAAACAGTTATAATCCTTATGTGTCAAACATAGCATGCCTCTTTCCCTATACAAGAGATGCCTTATTCTCCTAGCATGAGATGCCAATAGTCCTACCTACATGACTCTAAACTGTAGTATTCTCCCTATGATCCACACATAGGATGAATCTTCCATTAAACAAGAGATGCCTTGTGCACCAAGCATAAGATGCCTAATGCCATGATCACAGTGGCGTAACATCAAGAGCATTGGAATCCATTCAAACATTCCCTCACTCCACCTCACGCTTTGCGTGTCCTTCGTTTGGATCGTCATTCACTTCCAAGTCGGGAGGGACCCCCTAACAGTATGGATGCTCGACCTATGGTCCGCCTGCTGTCCTGGGCCAACGCCCCAGAAGACTGATCACGTCTGGAGGGACCCCCTAATAGTATGGATGCTCGACCTATGGTCCGCCTGATGTCCTGGGCCAACGTCCCGAAGGATCGATCGACAACACTTGTGACATGGTCCCGTGTTTCGAACATGGTCAACGGTCGACCCTCATTTGTTGTCCTCATTTCTGGCTAACGTGATATGGATGCTGCATTGCGAACATGGTCAGCAGTAATCCTACATCACCACGCCAATCTCACGACGTTCTAAATATTGGGCATGTGATTCACACTTTTCAACTCCCTTTGTTGGGATAGATTCCAATGCCCGTGGCATTATACCGCTTGTGCACTAGCGCATAGGTGAAGGCCTCAACCCACCAGTGAGTTGGGATGCCCTCATAGCCAGACATGAGGAAGACATTACAGGTAGCTTTAGCGTAAGCCCCATCCACCAGTGTCTCTCCATAGCGGCACCCGTGCAGCTTCTTGCGTAAGCCCCATTCACTAGTGTCACTCCATAGCGGCACCCGGGCAGCTTCTTGCGTAAGCCCCATTCACCAGTACCGCTCCATAGCGGCACCCGGGCAGCTTCCTAGCGTAAGCCCCATTCACCAGTGCCACTCCATAGCGGCACTCGGGCAGCTTCCTAGTATAAGCCCCAGTCACCAGTGCCTCTCCATAGCGGCACACCCGGGCATCTCCTTGCATAAGCCCCATTCACCAGTGCCGCTCCATAGCGGCACACCCGGGCAGCTTCCTAGCATAAGCCCCATTCACTGTTGCCACTCCTTAGTGGCACCCGGGCAGCTTCTTGCAAAATCCTCATTCACTAGTTCCCCTCCTTAGCGGCACCCGGGCAGCTTTCTTGCATTAGCACCATTCACTAGTGCCCCTCCTTAGCGGCACCCGGGCAGTTTCCTTGCGTAAGCCCCATCCACAAGTGCCGCTCCTTAGCAGCACACCCGGGCAGCTTCCTCGCGTAAGCCCCATCCACTGTTGTGATCCCACACAGCGGTAAGCCGTTCACATCCTTATCCAGCGGTAAGCCATTGTGACCCAATCCAGCGGTAAGCCGTTGTGACCCCATTTAGCGGTAAGCCGTTGAAATCCTTATCCAGCGGTAAGCCGTTGTGACCCAATCCAGCGGTAAGCCATTGTGACCCTATTTAGCGGTAATCCGTTGAAATCCTTATCCAGCGGTAAGCCGTTGTGACCCAATCCAGCGGTATGCCATTGTGACCCTATTTAGCGGTAAGCCGTTCACACCCAATCCAGCGGTAAGCCGTTGAAACCAACAAATTGGTGGTAAGCCGTCATCAGAAGAACTACGTGGTCTTTGATCCATGTCAAGGCATGGTACGTAGGAAGCCTCTTCAAGGCTCTAGCCCAAAATCATCATCACCTTTTACTATGGGCCTCCATCCTAGAGTAAGTCCCAACACCATGGGCCGTCCAACGCGTAAGCCCCCCTTTGTTTCTCACGGACGCACCCCTCGCGACGTGATTGCCAGGTCCTTGCAACCTCTTGTTTCTCACATCGAGCATTACTCACGTGGGGTTAGAGTGAGCACCGACCCTGACCCCTCATCCCTACCTGAACTACGAGGTCTTTGATCCATGTCAAGGCATGGTACGTAGGAAGCCTCCACGACGTTGAAGCCCACCAATAGTGGACCAAGGTCTATTTTTGAGTCGGTTCGCCGACACCCATCTGAACTACGAGGTCGTTGATCCATGTCAAGGCATGGTACGTAGGAAGCCTTTATGAGGTTCAAGCCCACCAATAGTGGACCAAGGTCTACTTTCACGTCGGTTCACCGACAAAGCCCCACTTGAACTACGAGGTCTTTGATCCATGTCAAGGCGTGGTACTTAGGAATCCTTTATGAGGTTCAAGCCCACCACCCATTGGGACAAGGTCCACTTTCACGTCGTTTCACCGACAAACCCAATCCCTGAACTACGAGGTCTTTGATCCATGTCAAGGCATGGTACGTAGGAAGCCTCCACAAGGTTCAAGCCCACCCGTCTTTCACGTCGGGTTCCACCCCGTCCAGCACGACGTTAAACTACATCCCGGTCCAGTGGTAAGCCATTGCGACCCATCCCATTTGAACTACGAGGTCTTTGATCCATGTCAAGGCATGGTACATAGGAAGCCTTTATGAGGTTCAAGCCCACCAACAGTGGACCAAGGTCTACTTTCACGTCGGTTCACTGACACACCCCATTTGAACTACGAGGTCTTTGATCCATGTCAAGGCATGGTACGTAGGAAGACTTTATGAGGTTCAAGCCCACCAACAGTGGACCAAGGTCTACTTTCACGTCGGTTCACCGACACACCCAATTTGAACTACGAGGTCTTTGATCCATGTCAAGGCATGGTACGTAGGAAGCCTTTATGAGGTTCAAGCCCACCAACCGTGGACCAAGGTCTACTTTCACGTCGGTTCACCGACACACCCCATTTGAACTACGAGGTCTTTGATCCATGTCAAGGCATGGTACGTAGGAAGACTTTATGAGGTTCAAGCCCACCAACAGTGGACCAAGGTCTACTTTCACGTCGGTTCACCGACACACCCCATTTGAACTATGAGGTCTTTGATCCATGTCAAGGCATGGTACGTATGAAGCCTTTATGAGGTTCAAGCCCACCAACAGTGGACCAAGGTCTACTTTCACGTCGGTTCACCGACACACCCCATTTGAACTACGGGGTATTTGATCCATGTCAAGGCATGGTACGTAGGAAGCCTTTATGAGGTTCAAGACCACCAACAGTGGACCAAGGACTACTTTCACGTCGGTTCACCGACACACCCCATTTGAACTACGAGGTCTTTGATCCATGTCAAGGCATGGTACGTAGGAACCCTTTATGAGGTTCAAGCCCACCAACAGTGGACCAAGGTCTACTTTCACATCGGTTCACCGACACACCCCATTTGAACTACGAGGTCTTTGATCCATGTCAAGGCATGGTACGTAGGAAGCCTTTATGAGGTTCAAGCCCACCAACAGTGGACCAAGGTCTACTTTCACGTCGGTTCACCGACACACCCCATTTGAACTACGAGGTCTTTGATCCATGTCAAGGCATGGTACGTAGGAAGCCTTTATGAGTTTCAAGCCCACCAACAGTGGACCAAGGTCTACCTTCACGTCGGTTCACCGACAAAGCCCCATTTGAATTATGAGGTCTTTGATCCATGTTAAGGAGTGGTACCTAGGAAGCCTCCACGAGGTTCAAGACCACCCATCATCCAATTCACGTCGTGTTCTACCTACGTCCAGCATGACGTTAAACTACAATTCCAGTCCGACGACATGCCGTTGTGACTCACCCGAACTACGAGGTCTTTGATCCGTGTCAAGGCATGGTACGTAGGAAGCCTCCCTGAGGTTTAATCCCAACAAACATTGGCCCAGACCGTCTCCTTGTCAGTGTGCCAAGCCCCCATCTCCCATCGGACCAAGGTCCCTCACTTACGTCGGTTCGCCGACACCCACCGCCCGTCGTTTATTCACGTCAGGGTTCAGTATCGTCCTGCATGACGTCAAACTGTATTCCCTGAACTACGAGGTCTTTATCCATGTCAAGGCATGGTACGTACGAATCCTTCCCAAGGTTCAATCCCACCATTAGTGGACCCACGGGTCTACTTTCACGTCGGTATGCCGACAATTCCCATCGGACCAAGGTCCACCTTCACGTCAGTACGCTGACGATGCCCATCGGACCAAGGTCCACCTTCAAGTCAGTACGCTGACAATGCTCATCGGACCAAGCTCCACCTTCATGTTGGTTCACCGACGACATTCATCGGGCCAAGGTCCACATTCACGTCGGTTTACCGGCACCAACCCGAACTACGCGGACTTTGATTCCCTTCCACGGGGATACGTAGGAAGCCTCGTCAAGGCTCAAGCCCAACTTCATTGTCGCCCCCTGCGATGGTCCCACTTCATTCATCCATCCATCAACCATCCTGATTCTGACCCGGGCCGCCACATCCCGGTGGGATCATTCCATCCACCTCCTTGCTGCTCCTAGCAGTGCAGGGGCCGCATTCCATATGTAAGCCCCATCATATCTCTGGGTCGTTGTCCTCTGTGTACACCCCGATTCATCACCCTTTTCTCCTCTAGGGAGTGCACCACCTCAGATCTGTCCTCATTGGGCGTTCTAATCCATCCCCTTGGTAAACCTTCCAGGAGTTCCCTCCTAAGGATATACCAATCTGATCTGTCTCTATGGGACGTTCTGATCACCCTCATTTCATCTCCATAAGACGTTAAACTCACGGCCCACCTCGTGATAAACACGAGATGCCTGAGGAAAACCTCGGATGACACGCCTTTGGCGTAACCGTCTCTGCTAGACGTTAATCTTGCAATATACCATGTGTTAAACACAGGAAGCTGAGGAAAACCTCATATGTACGCCTCGAGTTCTGCACCCTTGAGATGCCCTCTTATGAGGAAGAATACAGGTTCCCCAATGTCCACGCACGCAGAGATGCCCCGACATTCCTGTTGTTTCCGTCAACTCCGACCGAAGGTCTCTACCATGTCAAGACCCTATAGAAAGTCTTGACGGAAGTAGTGTAATTAACCGGCGTCCATGATGATATGGCACCGGGAATGAGATTCAAGAACAACGTATTAAATCTATGAGGGAGACCCGGACTAGGTGATGACTTTCGATGTGGAATCCACGGAAGGAAGAACCGACATCCCATCATCCCGTTTCGATCAAGGAGAAAACGTACCTGAACAAGGAACAAATGCCGCCCGCCTTTGGAAAGCGGGAATGCGGGGCATAAAGCTGCGCGTCCTCCACGGACGGATGCGCGCGCCCCGACGAAAGCGTCGAAAACAATCACCCAAAGCTATATATGGTATTCAGAATTCAAAAATTATGTCTATTTTATAAAATTGAAATCTTATAAGTTTCATTAATTAATTTAATAATTAATTTCCGCTGTCAGAGCAAATAGCATGTTTTTATGAAACAATAAGTATCAAAAGATTGACACTAGTCCAAGTCGAATTTAATAGTGAAATTAATTCCAACGACCACTATTGGATTAAATAGTAAAAATATATTATAATTTAACTTTATAACCAATTCAAAATATTATGAAATCATATAAACAAATTAGATTAAAAAGATGTTTTGAATTAAAATACAACATTTTCACTATTTATTAAAAAATGAACATTATCAGAAGAATACCAGAAATTTATCCAAAGTAAATTTAAATGTCCCAATCATAAAGAATAAGTTTATTTTGAAAAATATAGCTTAAAAAATTTTCAATAGATAGATTTAAAAATGGTTTTCCATCAAAAGGTAGTAAAACAATCATTTAAAAATATTAGTGTATTCCATACTTAAGATTGGATTTATTCCCATTTTAAGCCTCTAAAACACTATCTAATTCATTAATAGACATAAATAAAAATATCTATTATTCATTACTTACTTGGTATGTTACACTATCCCTCTTGGCAAACATCCCATCACAACTTGAAATATTTTTTCTATCCTTATCAACTAAATTATGATGGATAGTTCTTAGGTGGAATCCTATATTATTCTAAATCACCTCAGAATTGATTCTTATAAATATATGTGTTCCATTAAGTCTTGGTTTAACCTCATAGGTTAAATACAATATTCTGTGTATTGTGGATTTTTAGAAAATTCCTCCATGAATTATTTTTTGATCCATCGTGAACTGTGTTCAATTCATGAAATGAATTACACTATAATGTGTGAGTTATTTACAGATTTCCTGATTTCAAATACATACATTATTCCGTGCATATCTGATTTTTCATGATACCTTTTACATTATGATCTATATTTCCCCTCAAACCCATTCAGTAAAAACTCTTTTCAAAATAACCCTTCAATTGTTGACGCCTCATAGACTACCTCATTAATCATCTCTTTCATGAATAACATACATCCAAAAATTCCTGCATCGGAAACCACTTTGGACATTGACAATTTATTCTATAGATGATAATATATAATGAAATTAACTCACTTATTCTGATCATATTATAGGTATTTATATACCTAAATAGATTAATTAATCCCTCTAAACATAATTACTAATGAAACCTTTGTGTGGTAGACTTCATTGTGATCTAGTTAGATGGTATGAATAGAGTATTTATTCATTCATGGAACCCCTTAATTCACCCCCTTCCTCTAAAAAATAAATAGTCCTTTGTGGATGTATTAAATCACTTACTCAACCACATTATCGAAAATATATCAATAATCAAGAGTCTCTAGGTAGTTTTCATATGGTATATCCCATTTTGGAATTCTTATTTCCCCACTCCCAACCTCATATACCAGTTTTCATTGAGGTTATCCATACCTCCAATATGGTCCGCATAGAGTGCAGGCTATGTTGTCTATATAAAAAAACTACCATAGAATCTATTTGGTTCACCCTTTTTCAATGTAGGAATCCATCCTTTTCTAAAAAGTAAATTCTCGATTATGGGGACCAATAATATGAAAAACACATTGAATGATGACCGTATTATATATGCTATTTTTTGCATCGCCTCTAGGGAATCCATTCCTTTATGTTTTATCTAGTTCGGCATACCTTATAAAAAATATATATGAAACTCCATAACTAATATTGAGGGCATGATTAATAAATAAACACAAGAAACCCAAAAAACCTTCATTTTTCCATTGAGGGGTTTTCCCGAAATATCATTTTTCCAAGTAGTAATCAAATTCTCATTATTCTGATGTGTATACAATTTGACTTAGAGTGGATGTTTTTAGATAAAAATGAAATTTTCATTAAAAATAGGTATCATTTAATAATAACCAACTAAACACAATAATATTTCTGTGATACATTAGTATAATAATCCATAAGTCGTTTTAGGAATGTAGTATTTAGTCACATGTTAATATGACAAATAGTTTTTTCAGTATTGCTAAGTCCACATGATTTTATTTAAAACCGAAATTTTATTTCAATATATGTGTGATATACTCAAAACTAAGAATAAAAATTAATTTTTCATTTGTATATTCAAAATATGATCCAGAAATCATTTTTTAAATTTAGGAATTAGTTTTACCATAATTAGATACATGATGGGAATGATAAATCCTGATGTGAATTGTTTTAGTGAAAATTAACATTTTAGATAAAAACATTTTTCTGTCACAAAAAAACACTGAAAACAAACAAGGATGATCTGGATGATTTATGAAAATAATACATAATTTATTTTTGTGATGTATGTATCAATTTAATGTTAATATGATACTTGGTGTGAATGGTATTACAATATGAGTATTTTTAGTATGAAACATAAATGTTAGTTAAAAATAAGTGTCACTGACCGTAAACATACAACACACACTCTAATTGTAATATAATTTTTGTACAATGATCCATAAAGAATAAATGATGAGTAAAATTCATATGTGGATCAATATGGTAGAATGTTGGTATGGTATGACTCAAAGAGCTTGATTTTTTTTAATATTGACATTTTATCTCAAAAAATCTATCACAGACTCAAAACTAATAAACATAACATTAAATATATTAGTAATTACAAAAACGTTAACATCAAAAATTTATTGTATATAATATTAAATTAACATTTATTTAGCACATATGATTCACTGTATAACACAAAATGCTTTTTTTTTTGTTTTAAAGTGACATTTTATTAATGCATTATATCAATATTCATTATATTTTATTTCATTATAAAATTAATACATTATTTTTTTATATTTTTACAGTAATTTGTTTGAGCTACATTGGTTTGTTTAGTAATTAGTAGCATGACCAATCTTTTATTGAAGGGGGTCCAATAAAAATTGGATAATACTTTTTAATTTGTTATGGTTTATATTATATTATACATATAAATATAGTATTAAACTCCAATATTTGAAATTTATTATGCATTTTGTATTCTATTTTTTTTATTGTGATGTAAATTGATTTGAAATTAAATACTATATTTATTATTATAGTATGTTTTAAATTAAATTAGCACACTATTGCGACTACAATTATATTTGTTGTATTTTTAGTGCTAATATAAATAACCATTTTCAATGCTAGGAACATGGAAGATAAAAGTGGAATTCATCATCACTAAAAATGAACACCTAAAGGGAACAATGAATCAATACCTTTTTATCACTAATTATGTGTCATTTTATAAATGTTATATTTAGAACTGATAAATATCATTGGTTTTTATATATACTTACAATGTAAAAAAATATTTAATAGATGATGAAATCTCTATCTCATGATGAGAAATCATTAATTTTTAGTACTTTCAGTTCATGTAAGTGAATATATCATATTATGTTTCACACATAACCCATATATAAGAACTATTTAATGAATTATAATTTGTATAATGTGGTCTAATTTTTTAACATCACCACAAGAGATGGGTTTTGAGTCTTTCCTAAAGGATAAAACAGCAATAGGTGGCCAACATTTAATAAATTTATTTTCTTTATTTTTTTAATGTACATAAATCCTAAAATAAAAACTACAAAAATTGTATTCTATCCCCATAATCCACATATTAAAATATTTATATATGATGAAAATTTCAAATAAAAAATAATAATTTTATATAAATATATATAAATAAACATTAAAAAGATTATTATCTATGCATATTTGTCAACTTCTATTCTTAAATAAATATAAATTCATTTCCAATTATTATAATGATTAATTAACAATTAAATTTTAAAATTATGTATGTAGTAATGTATATACAATATGAAATATTGATGTCTGGTTCATACATACAACTCATAATGTAATAATATTTGTCCCCTAGTAATTATAAAAATTAATTAGTGGATACGGTTCGAAGATCAGAATTAATAAAATGTTGACAATCCACTAAATATCGATTACCAGATGATATCCAATAAATAATGTTTCATAGGGGAAATATATACTTTTGAAGGACTCTCGAGATATAGATGTACTAGAAGATATGAAAACCTTGAACCATACTAATCACATAAATTTATATTTATTGACAGTCAAACGGAAGTCACAACTCACACATAATATTCATAATAAATAGAAATATGAAAAACAATGAAATTTGAAAACATTTTTAATGTGGTTTTATAAAATTTCATATATACATAGGGGTACACTAATTCCACACACATTACTCTTAGAAGACTCATGAAATTAAAATAATAGTTAACAATTTCTGATATCATGCAACTATATTCATTGAGTCAGTCACCCATGTAAAAATGGTCTCCTGCCTTTTTGAGTGGGTCATGGTCATTAATAGAGTGTAATTGTTTCCTAAAATTTTCCGATATCCCACTAATAAACCATAGGGACTGAAAAATATGAATTGATTTGTTTTACTCAATTATCATCCTTTAATGAAAAATAAAACTACACTAATCCTTTTTTACTAGACTGTGGATAAGGACTCTTTCATGACACTACCTAAAAATATTTTTGAGATTATAAAAATACACTCAACGTCTATGTTTTTGTTCTTTCGAACAAACATAAACCCATAAGAGATTCCAATACTAAAAAATTAGCCTTTATGATTGAAAAATTGATCATATTAACTCCAATTCGTTTATTTAATTGATACATTAATCTTACATTCATCCTGAAAATATCCCACTTGAATACCATTTCAAGGAAATCCATTACTGATCAATAACATTATGAAAAAACAACTATACATCCCTCGTAAAAACATCCATTTCCATATATCACCATTCATTCCAAAAAGTCCCACTAAGGCACATTGTTGTATTATAATCTCATGAAATAATTTCTTGATGAAAATGTGAAATGGATTATGTTTCCAAAAAATCTCATACTACCTTAATAACCCGTCCTCCAAAATAATTTTTCATGATATTATATTTTAAGATGAGTTGTTTCTTTGTTTTTATGGAAAATAGGATTTAGATCCATTTTAATTCAACTCTTATTGTCATATATTATAAATACACTCTTTTTTATAATGTTGTTGTCCTTCGATAATCAAAATAATAATATTTTTTCCATTATAACATCCATTTTTTATACATAAAAAATACCCATTAAATAATAATTAACCAGTAGTTGTAGTCACGATATCTAGATTATTTTTTTTATTCTATTATATAATGCCAACATAGAGGATCTCCAATACGTTTTTTCCTTCCCATAAATGTCTTCATCTACATGACCATATAGTGAATAATTTTCCCGAAGACTAGGATTATATATTATGATCCCTCCATGTATCGGATGATACACTTAAAATCCACTTAGTGTTCCTCCCCTAGATTCTACATGAAATAAATCACAAATTCCACTGTAAATTCATTTTTTTGTTGGGAACATATTAAGGTGTTCACCGACCTACCTACCAAATTATTCTGGAAAACTATCACTAAGTATTATACCATATATTCTATTTTATCCACCTCTACATGGATAATTTAATGTGTATGGAAATTATAGTTAACAAGGATTAT
The DNA here is from genome assembly GCA_963277665.1 of Viscum album. NCBI lineage: Eukaryota > Viridiplantae > Streptophyta > Magnoliopsida > Santalales > Viscaceae > Viscum > Viscum album. The sequence continues at coordinate 1,313,748,489 of OY728119.1, read as the reverse complement.
TTATCTATATCCAAAATATTTTTTTATATTCTATTCATAATGGATTTGTGATGGGACTATATTCATTGATTATATATCACTCTCAGTCATCATTTTCAATATCCCAACATCCATGTATAGATATTACATCTCATATTTTATATAAAGATACAATTAATCTATTTAATCATTGGAATTACTACACCATCTGAAATCATATCATCCATATAATAGAGAATAATGATAATGGCCACATAAATCCATAAATTATGGTAAAAAATGATCTTTTTTAGAGTGAGTAAAAAATCCCTTTTCCATGAATGCATAATATTTATGACTCCATTTTTAGTGGTTTAATCGAGTCATATAAACATCTACTCAGGTTACACACTAATAATTTTTCCTCTTCTTCCATAAAACCCAATATATTATTCATGAAAATATATTTTTCTATGTCAGTATGTGGAATGTTTCCATTAAATCCATCTGATCTTAATGAATATTATTGAAATCTATAGATAATTCCATTATTTTGATGATATAATTCTTAACTAATAGTGAGATAGTTTTATATAAGTCAATTCACACCATATATTTAAATACCATCACCTCCTATAACACCATGTACCGCTTCCTTGTATTCCATGTATCAGATTCCTACATCAATTGAAATACCCTATTTTTCTCATGTGTGCAATTACCCCATGATAAATTAGTCATATATTATATTCCTTGGGAATCCAATGAAGACATATCTATCTTTATTACTGACTCTAATATTACCAATTCAATATGAGTGGTTTCCTCTTTAGTTATTTCATGCCCCCAATCCATTAGTCATTGAAGGTTTATATTATGATCAATCCATTGAATTGACTATTTCACATTGGAAGTCCTTTACATTAGATCTTTTGATCCTACTCATTCTAACATAATATTTTATGGTTCTATATATTCTAAATCCCTATCTTTCATATATCTGGAGAGAGCCATTTTACATCTACATCATTCAAGAACATCATCCATTATTCTCACTTCCAAACATACAGTGATTCAATTTAAACTATCTTTATATATTTCCCTACCGGTATCCCTGTTTCGATTAACATCTATTTTTTCTATTGAAATATGTATTTCAACTTGTGATTGAGGAAAAATCTATTCAATATATTGAACATTATCTTTGAATAGATCACCTCAACTCATGGTCACTTTTCATATATCATCATCCCATAAGGGGAATATTACTTTTTTTAATTAAAACATTTATAGATAAATTTATTATAATTTCTATCAAGTTAATATATGTCCTTCGAATCGACCTAAAAACAAGTGATGCTTTGGAAAATTTTGAAATTTCTAACTTTTATAGGTTTAAAAAAATATAAATTATTTATAATTTAATAACCCAATGGGTAAAATAATTTTTTTGAATAATTTTACTTTCATGTTCTCAATTCCTCATAAATTTCATTGAAAATTAATATGTGGGTTCTCATAGGTTTTATATTCTATATTAACTTATAATTCATTTACCCAAAACACCATTCCGTTGAGGTGTAATTTTTAACACCACATGATTTTATGATATTGATTTTTTTTAATTTTGATGATTTCTTGTGTTTTACACTAAAAAATTATTATCTTTCACTATATGCAACACCATATTAGCATGCATTATTCACAACACTATTCTTTTCTCGTGCTACACAAATTTTTATGTTCTTCATAAAGAATTCATTTCACACTACACTGACTATAGATTTTGTTCAATGTATACAAGAACTATGTTTGGATTATGTTATATAAAATACCAAAGTAATCTAGCAATAAATGAAACACTGAATTTCCTTGGATTACACATAAAGTGACCTTCCAAGATATCTTGTGTGGTATGCAATACCATGTTTCACTAAATAATGATATATAATTAAACTATTATTATTTAATGGAATATAAACTATTCATTATGAATAATATTAAACACATTTTTATTCATATATAACATTAAAATTAGTCCTATTTATTTTTTTGAATAAGATATAATAACATATTAAGTTTTTGGGATAAAAGAATCATTATTGAGAAATGTTGTTTAGACACCTTATAATGGTGCACCAATTTTAAATCAAGTTTATAATATATTTATCTATTAAATAATACAAAATAAAATTATTTTATAGACGAGGGACAACAAAATTTAATTTGGGTTAATTTTGGTTATTATTTTGATAAAATTCATAAGTTAACGAATATTGAAAATTACTGCATTATAATTCAAAACATACTTTTTATCTAATTTATTTATATTGATATATTTTTTTATTTTAATGTTTGAATGGATTAATTTTTAATCATTTTATTCTATATTGTTAATTGGAAGTAATTTCACATTTAAATTGGATATAAACACATGTCAATCTTTTAAATGTTTTTAAATCTTAAATACCAGCTTTTTGGTTTTGACAACATGATGTAATTTTAAATTAATTACTGAAACTTATGTGATTTAAACCTTGAAAAATGGATTCCATATTTGGAATCAGTGGATCAAAATTATTCTAATATGTTACATTTATTAATTTTAATATAATGAATAGTAACTACAATAATTTCTATTTACCATAGTTAATGTTAGATTTAGTAAATTAGCGTAACAAAAAATAGGAATACGATAATAAAATTACCCTAACACCAAAAAAAATCTATGTGATTAATTAATGTTGACCAATATGAAATATGGGCCGGAATAGATTCACTTAATTTACTTTTTTCCATAAAAGTGATTTAATTATAATTACAACAAAATAAAGTGACAAAATGTCACTATCTTATATCACATATGTATAATAATTCTTATATAGAGATTAGCATCAATAAACATATAAAATATATAGACTCTAGAAATCTAATCAAAATATCTACTTCATTCGATTTTATTTAAAAAATTTATATTCTAAATAATCATCATTAATGATGAATCAATAGTCATGAAAAATAATTTTATTTATAGAAATATAAAATAAATATTTTTAAAAATATTAATATACATAACATATGAAATAATTAATGTTAACCAAAAATTTTTTATATGATTGTGAAATCTAAGGATTGTATTAAATATTTTTTTTCTAATTATTATTCAGTGGGGATTTTATATAAAGTCAAATAATTAAATAGTGTAAAAATGACTTGATTAATATATTATAAAAATAACAAATTATTAAATTATTTAAAAACCACAAATATAATAAAAAATTTAAAAGTGATAAGTATATGTTCTAAAATATTATAATGTATCCATTTATAGACAATTGAAAACACATAAGTAACCATTTATAACCTTTTAATATTTTTAATATTATTACCACAATAAATGGATTAAATAAGTATACATCAAAATGATAAGGATTAATATAAAATAATAACATGTATAAATAATATTGGTTGAGATGATTAGAACCCAAACTCATATTATCATATAAATAAACGAGTTTAGTAACATTGTCGATCAAAAAAAATTATAATAAATTAATATTTCAAGAATTTCTTAAAGTGCCCCTCCTCCTTCTAATAAAAGTCCACCACCTCTGCACATTTACTCACACCATTAAATCAATTTGGATTGACGAAACTCTTCTCAAATAAGATCACAATATACCTTAATTCCACATAAAGGACACAATTTATGATGATATCCATCTTAAGGGGGAAGTTTGTGCAAATAAAAAGGTGATACTCACAAAAGAGGTAATTTTTTTATCATCTATTAAAAAATTATTTTCATCTTCTACTTCCTCTTCATAAGTTGTACATATAAAAAATTACTAAATAAATTATCTTATACATTTTTATATTTTTTTATAATTATGATACTACCTTATACTTCCCTTTATTCATCCTATGAATAACAGTATCACCATGTGTGCATACGTTCGACTTATCATCTCTACACCGTTGTGTAATATATTATTCAGAAATACATTACTTCGATGGGTATAATAATGGATATAATGGGTGTAGATAATTTATATAACATTATTAGTAATTTTTATACATTAACAACCATCCAATTTCACATAATTTATGCATCAAATGGAATGATATCATTGCTCTTGCGTACGTACAACATACATTCTCCATGATGTTTTGTGATACATTCTCCTTGATAGAAATTCAAGAATGGATATAAAATTCATATGATGAGAAAAAATAATAATTATGAACATAATTTAATTCCTTAAATTAATAAAATATATCCTATGTAGAACAAACATGTCTTTCGAGGAAAATCATGAATGGGAAAATGAAGCCCTTAACACGAGAAATAATGAAAATATTAAAACACTATAACAAATGATATAATTGGATCATATATGATATCATAAATATGAATTTGGTTATGGTATAATTTATTAAAATACATTAACCATTATACAAGAGGTTTAGCTATATACAAAGAATATCAGAACTAAGGTAAGAGGTAATTTCACTACCTCGTTATTTTTTTATATTGTTTACACGTCAGTATATTCAGGTGTATATTTATTATCCACATCCATGTTTCCTAAATATATAATTTTTTTTATAATTAAATCATTGTTCAAAGTCATTTTTAACAATTGGTTTATTTTTATTAAATTGTATGGAAGGAATCTTTCATTAATTTTATATTTGATGAACTTTTTGGATATTTCTGCAAAAGTACGAGGAGGCAGTTTTTTTATCATAAATGAAATGAACAAGTTTTTACATCATCATAAAACATTATTTAAATTAAGCTTCATTTACACTATTTCATTTTTATTTTCAACTAAATTCATTTCTTTTATAATTTCACAGAATTTTTAGAAATTGTTTTTGGATGGTGAAAGGATATTTTTTTAAAGAATTAAAGATGAGTGCTTAATGAAATTATTTTCCATACATTTTTAAGATCTATAAATATGGTTATGTTTATATCCCTATTGTTAATATTATTATATTTTTTTAATTATGGAATGAAATTTTATATGGTATACGTTACAATTGAAATTTGTATAAGGGTCCCATTATATTTCATGGGTTATGCTAAGATAAATGAATTATTTTTTTGGATCATGTAAGACTTATTTTATAAAGAGAAATGTGGGACCTATATCTCCCTGCAATGCATTTAGTAAATATTTATATCTAATGATACAGACATGATTGGAATAAAAATAAATCCAATTTAGTAATTCATGTCTGAAATGGCATGTAAATGTGTTTTAATAATACATTTCTCGAACTACAAGTAAACCCGGTTCATAGTGGAATGTGTCTGCTATGATGGTCTTTGAAGAAATTCCATGGCTACTATACAAATTAAAATATGTGCTTGTTTTTTTTACAATTCCAAATTTTATTCCAATTTTATTTAATCATGGTAAATTTTCACTTATGATCTATGGCTTTTATAATGACATGATTTCTTTCATGATTCAATATATTGATATTTAGACATTATTTTCATGTATTTACATTGATATGATTGTGGTGTTTTATATTATTCATGTTTACCCTTACAGATTATTTGTGCTCACCCTCTTTAGGTTTTCTTTTCCCTAGGATACATGGAAAGGTTATAGATAGGAAAACAAGTGGAGAGGATCATTATGTGAGATATTGATGATCTTTCAATATGTTAGTATATTATGTTCCACATTTTCTAAGACAACAATCTAATACAATATTTGGCAGTATATTTTTGTAATGTATTATGAATTTAAAAAAATAAATGTCATGTATATGTATTGCAATCTTGTGTTATTATAGTTGGTAACAGAGTTAAGGTTTAGTTATCTTTTAAAAACTAGGATGTGAAAAAAATTATTGAGATCCCTAGAGATATTTTTATGGTATGTATAGGGATATCTATAAGGGTATGTCAAACTATAGTGTATATTCCTAGAATTATGGTAATGATGTAACACCCCAAGATTTCATAGTGTGTTATTTCTTCAAAATAATTCAATAACTTGCACTACACGCAACACCGAGTTCAATCACACCATTAAAAGAGGTCATGAATAGTATTAACTACATTTTGAACTTTATATAATCCTTATAATTTTAGAATCCCTATTATGAGTTTCTTAGTCATAATGCAAGAACAGATTCATTTTCAGTATTTCACTTTTATCAACTTCTAATAGTGAAACCTTTTTAAATACAATATTTTAAACTTTTTGACTAAATGGGGACATCAAAAATTTAAAATGAAACACCCCAAGCTTCCATGGTACGTTTCCCTTTGAATAATGTGATAGCGTGTGTTGTACGCAACACCGAGTTCTAACACACCATAACCAATCAAACTAGCCGTTATAAATAGTAATACCTACTTTTTGAAAATATATATATTTTATATTTCAAAATGGACTTCATTTTTGGATTCGGAATATCGAATTTAGCCTAAGGTGAAATTTTGGTACTTTTCGGATAACTTTCATATTTTGATGAATAGTGAAAATTACTAAATTTTAATTAAAAACAACTTTTTTAATCAAAATAATTAATAGTGATAAATTATGAATTTGAGTGGTTTTAAAGTATATTTATAATATATTTTTACAATTTAATATAATTCTGGTCATTAGACATAATTTTACAATTAAACCGAACATAAACAAGTGTCAATCTTTTGATAGTTATTATCTCTTAAAAACACGCTTTTTGTTTTGACAGCGGGAAATAATTTTAAATTAATTTCTGCCACTTCTGTGTTTTGAATTTAGAAAAATGGATTTCATATTTGGAATCAGGATGTTCAAATTTTGTAAATAGGTAACTTTTATTTTTAGACATTTTGAATAATTACTGCGGTAAATATTTTATTTACCATGGTTAAGGGTAAATCCGGTAAATAAGGGTTAAAAAATAATATTATAATAATACTAAATTACCCTAAAACGTGTCTTAACCCTATTGGTTAATACATGGTCGACCATGGGCATCTTTGGGTCTATTTTGGGACCCCATGGATCCACTTGTGAGTGATAATGACACTTTATTTTAATTAAGTTAAAATGAATACAAAAATGGCATAAGCTTACATCTTTTAAAAGAACAATTTTTACATAGGGTTATACATGTTGTATTTTCGATTATAAATATTCATTAGAAAGATAAAAAGATTTCCTACATTATGATATTTTATTTATAATTTTTAGACATCAAATAAGTTAAATTATTAATGACACAATGATGATGCAGTAATTAATATAATAGTGAAAAATTAAAATAAGTGATATTATAAATACCCAAATAAATATAATATGAAACTTTTAATGAATTAAACTGATTTTATAGGATAATATGATATATTAAGATTGATTTAATGGACTTTGTTCGATGTAATAAATCTGTTATGAGTTTCACAAAAATCAACTATTGAATAGTGTCAAAATTGACATAAAAGAGTTCTTAAAACAAATATTATATTATTAATTGATATTAAATTCCAGAAAATCTAAGGGTGGGCCAAGAGACTTATATCATGATAGTGTAATCATTAATGGACCACTTGGGGGTCTCTTGGATGTATATAGTAAGTTTGTTAACCATATTATATAAAAATACAAAGAGACATTGTAAAAGTGAAACTAATTAACTTAGAGTTAATACTTAAAGATAAGGTTAATATAAGTACCCAAACCTGTCTAAATTCTATTGGTTGAGTGGTTTTCGACCTATCCCCACCTTATCCTTTTAATAGTAAACTTTGGATCCATTTTAAACCGAATATGAATTTATTATAAATTAATATTTCTAGCTTTTCCAAAGGTGCCCCTCACCCCTCTTATAAAAGGGCACTCCTCCTTCTCAATTCTTAACACATTAAAAGCCTTTTGGTTCGGCAAAACTCTGCCCAAATACTCTCCCAACATCCCTAACTACAACCTAGAGGCCTTAGTTTGATCAGAAAGCCAACCTATGGAGCTATTTTGATCAAATCAAAAGGAAGAACCCGAAGAAGAGGTAATGATTTCACCACCCTTTTCTAAGTTCCTTTCTTCTTCCACTTCCTCTTTCTTTGTTCTTACCATTCTAAAATAATAACTCCAGTATCTTACATATACTGTGATGTTATTATAAATATGGTACAACAATATTCAGTATTCTATCCACCCTTTGAATAACATGTCACCATACGTGCGTACGAACGGCTTACCGTCTCCACGTCGTGGTGTAATTGTTATTCAATATATTATTATTTGGATGGGTATAATAATGATGTGTAACTCATGTAAATAATAAATATAACATGATAATGATTCTGTATATATGATATAACATCCATTTATATATAATTTTAATATCAAAAGAATGATATTGTCGCCCGTGCGTACGTACGGACTACCGTCTCCACGAACGCGATGAGATTCATTCTCCATCGTATCCATTCAAGTATAATTATCATTTGATGATTTAAAAATGATTTTTAAGGACTTGATATCATTCTGGATATGAATAATATACAAAAAACATGGCTTAGGTAACAAAAAATATAAAAGAAAATGAGTAAGTTAACACCCGAAACGACGATAATTCTAAGATATTATTAACAAATCAATGTTAAAAGATCATATATGATATCATATTAATATATATGATTCTTGTATAATTTAATAACAATTATTTCACCATTATACAGGAGGTTAACCTACCCCAACCAAGGAAAAGTACAAGGTAAGGGTTATTTCACAATCTCTTCATTATCCGAGGTTGTATTATACGTAATAATCTACTGGGATCTCTTTATCATCCACATCCATGTTTCTTCGAAATGTATTTCAAAACATTTTTACTATTTACAAGAATATGGGTTAAAGTCATTTATACCCTTGTTTGACTTTTTATAAGAGGTTTATAAAGGAATCTTTCCGTCGTTTTCAAAACAAGGTCCTTTTTAACCTTTTCGACAGAATTGAGATAAGAATGTTTTTTTTACTTATACGGCGGGTGCGGTTATTTTCTGCCGTTATAAAATCGTCAAAGCTTTCCTTACAAGCTTACAAGAATATTTTCAAGAAAATGTTTTATTTTATATGGCTCTTAAATGATTTCAAAAATAGAAAGAGATATTTCTCTAAAAAGTGTTTTGATTTCATCTATGTCAACATCCTTTAATGGATTTTACGCTTATTTGAAGTTGATTTATTATAATACAAAACTTCTATATTGTATTGAAGGTTTTGTGATATGTTTGACTGTGGATGTGCTATTTTATACCATTCATAGTTTATGGTGAAACTATTGACATTTCGTATGCTAGTTTTAATCCGAATGTTTATGTTATATTTCAAACTTTTCTTCAGATGAATGTGCTAAACAAGTATGTTCCGGGTTGGGGACCGGTAAAAGTAAGCCCTCCAGGTTGGGGACTGGTAAAAGTAAGCCCTCCAGGTTGGGGACTGGTTAAAGTAAGCCCTCCAGGTTAGGGACTGGTAAAAGTATGCCCTCCGGGTTGGTGTCCGGTTATTAGAGGCACTCCGGGTTGGTGTCCGGTTATTAGAGGCACTCCGGGTTGGTGTCCGGTTATTAGAGGCACTCCGGGTTGGGTTCCGGTTAGAAGTAACCCCTAGGTCTTGGGATGAGGCCTAGACAAAGAAATTAACGTTTAGCATAATGCATTCCAACATTATGAAAGTGGTTATTGATTTTTGCATGTGATTATTCGATTAGTATAATATCCATGTGAATAAGTAAATGGCATTATTTCATTTTATTTATGCCATACAATGTTCATGTTTGAAAGGATTTTGTTTTAGTTATACATTGCCTTAAAAGTTTATTCTTATTTATGAAAGTTTCCGCTATATTGTTATCCTTACTGGGCATTTGAGCTCACCCCTTTTTTTTATGTTTTATTTTTCCCAGGATGTGAAGAAGTAAGTTATGAATGACCTGCAGGGGTTTTATGAGGGGTTAATAGTGTGGATTGTGGAAACATTATGTTGTTGTATTAGTTTTTCATTTTATGATGTAATGTAAAACTTATGAATATATCTAGTGTTTCTAAGGCTACTAAACCAATCGGCCTTTCGATATTTGATCTTCTTGTGATCATGCCAATGTTACGAAGTAATGCACCGACTCTGGGTAGCTGGGGTCGGGGCGTTACAGTTGGTATCAGAGGAAGTTTAGTACAAACCTTGGAAGCTAGATTTAGATAAACTCTGATTAGAGCACGTAGACCTAAGATGAACTTTGAGGATTAGTATAGAAGAACTTCCTAGAATTTTGGTACTGTAGAGATTTTGTGAGTTTTCCGAGAAATACATCCATGTCTGGATACGAGCAGGTAGAGGCGGCTCTGGCACAGATGTACCTAGGGGTAAAACCCGAAAACACCGCTTTGAGCTAGACTCGAACGGGAACTGGTGCACGACAACGGGCCTTGCTGCACTCTTGGTTACGACACTCCCGGGGGATATGCTTAGGATAACTCTCATTTTCTTTACAAATCATTATGAAGGGTTTATGAGTATATACTTCCTCAAAGAAAACATTTTTATGATTATGGATTATATCCATAAATAGTTCAATTTATGTTAAGTGTTTTATAAGTATGGGATTATGTATTTTGATTCATAAACTGATCTAGTGTATTCCATTGTTTAGAAATGGCACCCAATAGAAGGAATGAGAACTCCAGAAATGTACATGATCCAAAGAGAAGGAAGGATCATATCTTTCACGGTCTTAAGCTAGAATTTATAAGAGAAATAGTCTCCCATGTATTATCATCATATGAAGAAATAATATCATGTGTTGATAAGATAAGTAAAGAGTTTACTGAGTCCTATGGCTTTGAAGGGAAGCAAGAGAAGAAAAGGATGGAAGAGAGAAAGATGGATAAAGGGAAGAGGGAAAAGAAGAATTTTCCCATATGTGGTAACTGTGGAAAGAAACACCCTGGAACTTGCCTGAAAGGAATGGGAGTTTGTTATAAGTGTGGAGGAAAAGGGCACAAAGTACGTGACTGCAAGGGTAAGAAAATGGTTTCAAATGTACAATGCTTCATTTGCAAGGAGTTTGGACACTACGCGAACCTATGTCCCAGTCATCAGACTATGCCGCAAATGATGTTATTGGATAATAATCATGTTATGATACTACCACAGATGAAGAGGGATGATTAGAGTTCTTATGTTGATTATGTCAATTGAGTGTTGTATCAACAATGTACTTGTTACAATAATCATGGAGTATATAAGGATTATACTGCAGTACTATTTCATTAAGGACTTGAGATTGTGTGGAACAAAGAAAAGTGACTCAATAGCAGGATAAATTTTTGGAAAATATATGGTTGAGAGAATGATAAATCATAATATAGTTCTGATACTGAGGTAGTGATTTTAGAATAATACATGATTGATTTGGATAAATTATATTGGATATTCTTGACTACCTTGAAACTGATTAATGATTTGTATATTCCATCATTTTTGGGGTTTAAAACATTTTTGGATTGATGAGGTATATCCAACATTCTATATGGAATAAGGGAGCATGAATGTAATCAATAAGGAATATGGTAATTCAGGATGTTTCAGTGTATTAAAAGAATACATGATGAAGGTATTCATATGCTATTATGTGGTAAAAAGGATCTACATTATTTTTAACTTCCTTATAAATGTTGGACTGTGAGTTTGGTCAGAAATATTTTGGATAAATTCTAGTTTGAGATTAATTTTGGATGGCCATAAAAGGACAACCCGGAGGTCGGGCGGCAACCCGTCGCGTCCGGCAAGGCCGTGAGCCTTGAACCCGCAACCGAAGGGCGACAAGGGTGTATCACCTACCACTGGCCGACGAGATGTCCTGGATTAAATAATGCAGTTTTTATTAAAAGATCTCGTAGATGAATTATAAATTCGTTTATTTTGTAACCCTATACAAATAGTGTAAATAGATTTTTTTTTACATTCTATTATCTTTTAGAGTGAAAGATGAGTTTGTGGTAGAAATTTATTAATGGATAAAACTCTAATTATAAAGTATGTATACCTCCTTATGATCTTATCCAATCTAATAAATAAATTCCACAACGTTAAGAAAAGGAACTTAGAACAAAAATGTTGTCCTAGATGGTACCTTAAATCATCACTAATTTATGGCTTTGGGATTGTTGGCCCTTTCATAGCCATGTTCTCTACCACTCTCCATCAGATAATTTATGGTTAGATTTCTCCTCCATATCCATATTTACCTACATGGAACCCTAATATGTGTTATTTTCGGTAATCTTCATACTTTCCACTCTTTATTTTAAACAGAGGCCTCATTAATTCATTTTTCGATGTGGGATTTCAACTAAGATATTTTGAAACGTCAAAAATGTGTCATCCCAATATTCTATGTTTTGTTGAACCAATGGTATTTCAAATCATCATAAATTGATGAGTTTAAGGACCTCAATTTTATACTTGTTTGTGATTGATGACCTCAATCACTACCTATAAATATTTACGTTTTTCCTCCAATTATATGTCTCTAATTTCCACCAATGTTCTCCTAATCGAGATCATAATTTGGTGGTGACCCTTTCATTTCCCTTTTCCTCATATTAAGAATAAATTTTAGTAACCCAATTTCCGATGTGGGTTATCCCATAAATATATTTTTTATTTTCAACCTTTTATTTTCGAAGAACAATTTCAAATTGCGAGGACGCAATTTATTGAAGGAGGGGAGAATGTAACACCCCAAGATTTCATAGTGTGTTATTTCTTCAAAATAATTCAATAACTTGCACTACACGCAACACCGAGTTCAATCACACCATTAAAAGAGTTCATGAATAGTATTAACTACATTTTGAACTTTATATAATCCTTATAATTTTAGAATCCCTATTATGAGTTTCTTAGTCATAATGCAAGAACAGATTCATTTTCAGTATTTCACTTTTATCAACTTCTAATAGTGAAACCTTTTTAAATACAATATTTTAAACTTTTTGACTAAATGGGGACATCAAAAATTTAAAATGAAACACCCCAAGCTTCCACGGTACGTTTCCCTTTGAATAATGTGATAGCGTGTGTTGTGCGCAACACCGAGTTCTAACACACCATAACCAATCAAACTAGCCGTTATAAATAGTAATACGTACTTTTTGAAAATATATATATTTTATATTTCAAAATGGACTTCATTTTTGGATTCGGAATATCGAATTTAGCCTAAGGTGAAATTTTGGTACTTTTCGGATAACTTTCATATTTTGATGAATAGTGAAAATTACTAAATTTTAATTAAAAACAACTTTTTTAATCAAAATAATTAATAGTGATAAATTATGAATTTGAGTGGTTTTAAAGTATATTTAGAATATATTTTTACAATTTAATATAATTCTGGTCATTAGACATAATTTTACAATTAAACCGAACATTAACAAGTGTCAATCTTTTGATAGTTATTATCTCTTAAAAACACGCTTTTTGTTTTGACAGCGGGAAATAATTTTAAATTAATTTCTGCCACTTCTGTGTTTTGAATTTAGAAAAATGGATTCCATATTTGGAATCAAGATGTTCAAATTGTGTAAATAGGTAACTTTTATTTTTAGACATTTTGAATAATTACTGCGGTAAATATTTTATTTACCATGGTTAAGGGTAAATCCGGTAAATAAGGGTTAAAAAATAATATTATAATAATACTAAATTACCCTAAAACGTGTCTTAACCCTATTGTTTGATACATGGTCGACCATGGGCATCTTTGGGTCTATTTTAGGACCCCATGGATCCACTTGTGAGTGATAATGACACTTTATTTTAATTAAGTTAAAATGAATACAAAAATGGCATAAGCTTAAATCTTTTAAAAGAACAATTTTTACATAGGGTTATACATGTTGTATATTCGGTTATAAATATTCATTAGAAAGATAAAAAGATTTCCTACATTATGATATTTTATTTGTAATTTTTAGACATCAAATAAGTTAAATTATTAATGACACAATGATGATGCAATAATTAATATAATAGTGAAAAATTAAAATAAGTGATATTATAAATACCCAAATAAATATAATATGAAACTTTTAATGAATTAAACTAATTTTATAGGATAAGATGATATATTAGGATTGATTTAATTGACTTTGTTCGAAGTAATAAATCTGTTATGAGTTTCACAAAAATCAACTATTGAATAGTGTCAAAATTGACATAAAAGAGTTCTTAAAACAAATATTATATTATTAATTGATATTAAATTCCAAAAAATCTAAGGGTCGGCAAAGAGACTTATATCATGATAGTTTCATCATTTATGGACCACTTGGGGGTCGCTTGGATGTATATAGTAAGTTTGTTAACCATATTATATAAAAATACAAAGAGACATTGTAAAAGTGAAACTAATTAACTTAGAGTTAATACTTAAAGATAATGTTAATATAAGTACCCAAACCTGTCTAAATTCTATTGGTTGAGTGGTTTTCGACCTATCCCCACCTTATCCTTTTAATAGTAAACTTTGGATCCATTGGAAACCGAATATGAATTTATTATAAATTAATATTTCTAGCTTTTCCAAAGGTGCCCCTCACCCCTCTTATAAAAGGGCACTCCTCCTTCTCAATTATTAACACATTCAAAGCCTTTTGGTTCGGCCAAACTCTGACCAAATACTCTCCCAACATCCCTAACTACAACCTAGAGGCCTTAGTTTGATCAGAAAGCCAACCTATGGAGCTCTTTTGATCAAATCAAAAGAAAGAACCCGAAGAAGAGGTAATGATTTCACCACCCTTTTCTAAGTTCCTTTCTTCTTCCACTTCCTCTTTCTTTGTTCTTACCATTCTAAAATAATAACTCCAGTATCTTACATATACTGTGATGTTATTATAAATATGGTACAACAATATTCAGTATTCTATCCACCCTTTGAATAACATGTCACCATACGTGCGTACGAACGGCTTACCGTCTCCACGTCGTGGTGTAATTGTTATTCAATATATTATTATTTGGATGGGTATAATAATGATGTGTAACTCATGTAAATAATAAATATAACATGATAATGATTCTGTATATATGATATAACATCCATTTATATATAATTTTAATATCAAAAGAATGATATTGTCGCTCGTGCGTACGTAAGGACTACCGTCTCCACGAACGCGATGAGATTCATTCTCCATCGTATCCATTCAAGTATATTTATCATTTGATGATTTAAAAATGATGTTTAAGGACTTGATATCATTCTGGATATGAATAATATACAAAAAACATGGCTTAGGTAACAAAACATATAAAAGAAAATGAGTAAGTTAACACCCGAAACGACGATAATTCTAAGATATTATTGACAAATCAATGTTAAAAGATCATATATGATATCATATTAATATATATGATTCTTGTATAATTTAATAACAATTATTTCACCATTATACAGGAGGTTAACCTACCCCAACCAAGGAAAAGTACAAGGTAAGGGTTATTTCATAATCTCTTCATTATCTGAGGTTGTATTATACGTAATAATCTACTGGGATCTCTTTATCATCCACATCCATGTTTCTTTGAAATGTATTTCAAAACATTTTTACTATTTACAAGAATATGGGTTAAAGTCATTTATACCCTTGTTTGACTTTTTATAAGAGGTTTATAAAGGAATCTTTCCGTCGTTTTCAAAACAAGGTCCTTTTTAACCTTTTCGACAGAATAGAGATAAGAATGTTTTTTTACTTATACGGCGGGTGCGGTTATTTTCTGCCGTTATAAAATCGTCAAAGCTTTCCTTACAAGCTTACAAGAATATTTTCAAGAAAATGTTTTATTTTATATGGCTCTTAAATGATTTCAAAAATAGAAAGAGATATTTCTCTAAAAAGTGTTTTGATTTCATCTATGTCAACATCCTTTAATGGATTTTACGCTTATTTGAAGTTGATTTATTATAATACAAAACTTCTATATTGTATTGAAGGTTTTGTGATATGTTTGACTGTGGATGTGCTATTTTATACCATTCATAGTTTATGGTGAAACTATTGACATTTCGTATGCTAGTTTTAATCCGAATGTTTATGTTATATTTCAAACTTTTCTTCAGATGAATGTGCTAAACAAGTATGTTCCGGGTTGGGGACCGGTAAAAGTAAGCCCTCCAGGTTGGGGACTGGTAAAAGTAAGCCCTCCAGGTTGGGGACTGGTTAAAGTAATCCCTCCAGGTTAGGGACTGGTAAAAGTATGCCCTCCGGGTTGGTGTCCGGTTATTAGAGACACTCCGGGTTGGTGTCCGGTTATTAGAGGCACTTCGGGTTGGTGTCCGGTTATTAGAGGCACTCCGGGTTGGGTTCCGGTTAGAAGTAACCCCTAGGTCTTGGGATGAGGCCTAGACAAAGAAATTAACGTTTAGCATTATGCATTCCAACATTATGAAAGTGGTTATTGATTTTTGCATGTGATTATTCGATTAGTATAATATCCATGTGAATAAGTAAATGGCATTATTTCATTTTATTTATGCCATACCATGTTCATGTTTGAAAGGATTTTGTTGTAGTTATACATTGCCTTAAAAGTTTATTCTTATTTATGAAAGTTTCCGCTATATTGTTATCCTTACTGGGCATTTGAGCTCACCCCTTTTTTTTATGTTTTATTTTTCCCAGGATGTGAAGAAATAAGTTATGAATGACCTGCAGGGGTTTTATGAGGGGTTAATAGTGTGGATTGTGGAAACATTATGTTGTTGTATTAGTTTTTCATTTTATGATGTAATGTAAAACATATGAATATATCTAGTGTTTCCAAGGCTACTAAACCAATCGGTCTTTCGAGATTTGATCTTCTTGTGATCATGCCAATGTTACGAAGTAATGCACCGACTCTGGGTAGCTGGGGTCGGGGCGTTACAAATGATCATTAATATCTTAGGATTACACCTTATATTTTGGAGATTGAATGTAATACCCCTTGATTATGTTGTTTTCCTAGAATGAGTTTTTCCTCTCACGATATTCTTTTTGGTTATTAGACAGTGTCTAGAACCCGAATGAACTATGTTAATGTTCAAGGCCCTGGGAAATGTGATGATTTTTTTTCATTGACAACCAAATTTTATGGGAGATGGAATGAAAATTCTTATTTCTATACATTACCCAAGATATGAGTAATTCTAGAATTCTAAATTAGCAGAGAGGGGGGGAAATATGTTGATTACTTCATGAGGAAACTTCCACCTTATTCTAGTGGGTTATCTAATCCACATCCCATGAGAAAATGGATCAGTACCACTGAAATGATATCTTCCTTAATTTTCTATTTAGAACATGAAAAAGTAATTTTGGTTGTTTATCATTTAGAAGGTGAAGTAGACTGCTGGTGGAATCTAATTAAGAATAAAAGTAAGTAAGAAGAAATTGAATTCATTGAATGGGTTTATTTCAATAACTTATACATCAATATGTACTTTAATGGATTTCTTCATGAAAATATTGACACATATTTCCTTAGACTAATAAAAAATTGAGATGACTCCATTAGTACCTATAATTAATATTATTCAATACATGCAAGGTATGCATTTGGATGTATCATTCAACAGGAATGTTATGTAGATCTATTCTTCAGTGGATTTAAACCAATTCATCGAAGGTAATTAGAAATAAGAGACTTTAGAATCTATGAAGGTATTTTGTGTTGTGATATCAAGGATGAAATGGAAGTTGGTGTTATATACCAATCATGTGGTTTTCATAAGAAACGAAAGATGGATTTTAATGGAAAATCATGAAACAATGGTGAATATAAGATATATCATTAAATATGCTTATTGTGTGGAATGAAGCATGGTGGAGATTTTCTTAAAGATACTAGAAAATATTTTATGCATCGAAAAGTATGTCATCGAGTAGTTCATTACTGATGTCATGGCGAAAAAGATTCTAATTATGTGAATAGATAAAATAATATAGATAACGCACCACCCACACATGAATGCTACAAACGAATGGAAATGTGTAATTATGATATCCAATTGCCAAATACTAGGGTTAATGATGATGTTTGACATCAACAACAACATAAGTCCAAAGAAAATGGAAAATCACATGTGATCACTATTGGTGATGCTGAGTATGACAATAAAGCGGTGGAATGATTATGTGTTTTATAATGGAATTCCCAAAAAGTGTTGTTGAATCTCTGTTTTAGTATTATTTACTATTTTAATAACTATGTATTGTTCCATTATAGTTATCCAATAGTATATAATACTAGTAAACACAATAAGTGATGGAAATATTTTTTGAAAGCATGTGATATGCATGTAATGAATGTATAAAGAGATAATGAGATTATTGATAGTATTAATGATATCATGACTGATATTGTAACACCCCAAGAATTCATAATGTGTTATTTCTTCAAAATAATTCAATAACTTGTACTACACGCAACACCGAGTTCAATCACACCTTGACTTACAAAAAAAGGCCATTAAAAGAGGTCATGAATAGTATTAACTAAATTTTAAACTTTATATAATCCTTATAATTTTAGAATCCACATTATGAGTTTCTTAGTCATAATGCAAGAACAGATTCATTTTCAGTATTGCACTTTTATCAACATTTAATCGTGAAACCTTTTTAAATACAATATTTTAAACTTTTTGACTAAATGGGGACATCAAAAAAATTTAAAATGAAACATCCCAAGCTTCCACGGTACGCATTCCTTTGAATAAAACAGTAGCATGTGTTGTACGCAACATCGTGTTTTAACACGTGCCAAAACCGATCAAACTTGCCGTTATGAATAGTAATACCTAATTTTTGAAATTATATATATTTTATTTTTAAAAATGGACTTCATTTTTGGATTCGGAATATCAAATTTAGCCTAAGGTGAAATTTTGGTACTTTTCGGATAACTTTAATATTTTGATGAATAGTGAAAATTACTAAATTTTAATTAAAAACAACTTTTTTAATCAAAATAATTAATAGTGATAAATTATTAATTTGAGTGGTTTTAAAGTATATTTAGAATATATTTTTACCACTTAATATAATGTTGGTCAATGGACATAATTTTACAATTAAACCGAACATAAACAAGTGTCAATCTTTTGATAGTTATTATCTCTTAAAAACACGCTTTTTGTTTTGACAGCGGAAATTAATTTTAAATTAATTTCTGCCACTTCTGTGTTTTGAATTTAGAAAAATGGATTCCATATTTGGAATCAGGATGTTCAAATTGTGTAAATAGGTAACTTTTATTTTTAGACATTTTGAATAATTACTGCGGTAAATATTTTATTTACCATGGTTAAGGGTAAATCCGGTAAATAAGGGTAAAAAAAATAATATTATAATAATACTAAATTACCCTAAAACGTGTCTTAACCCTATTGGTTGATACATGGTCGACCATGGGCATCTTTGGGTCTATTTTGGGACCCCATGGATCCACTTGTGAGTGATAATGACACTTTATTTTAATTAAGTTAAAATGAATACAAAAATGGCATAAGCTTACATATTTTAAAAGAAAAATTTTTACATAGGTTTATACATGTTGTATTTTCTATTATAAATATTCATTAGAAAGATAAAAAGATTTCCTACATTATGATATTTTATTTATAATTTTTAGACATCAAATAAGTTAAATTATTAATGACACAATGATGATGCAGTAATTAATATAATAGTGAAAAATTAAAATAAGTGATATTATAAATACCCAAATAAATATAATATGAAACTTTTAATGAATTAAACTAATTTTATAGGATAATATGATATATTAGGATTGATTTAATTGACGTTTTTTTAAGAAATCAATCTGTTATGAGTTTCACAAAAATCAACTAATGAATAGTGTCAAAATTGACATAAAAGAGTTCTTAAAACAAATATTATATTATTAATTGATATTAAATTCCTAAAAATATAAGGTTCGGCCAAGAGACTTATATCATGATAGGTTAATCATTAATGGACCACTTGGGGGTCTCTTGGATGTATATGGTACGTTTATTAACCATATAATATAAAAATACAAAGAGACATTGTAAAAGTGAAACTAATTAACTTA
Source organism: Viscum album (assembly GCA_963277665.1). Lineage (NCBI taxonomy): Eukaryota > Viridiplantae > Streptophyta > Magnoliopsida > Santalales > Viscaceae > Viscum > Viscum album. The sequence goes on along the minus strand of OY728119.1, from coordinate 1,313,728,387 downwards.
GAGTTAATACTTAAAGATAAGGTTAATATAAGTACCCAAACCTGTCTAAATTCTATTGGATGAGTTGTTTTCGACCTATCCCCACCTCATACTTTGAATAGTCAACTTTGGAGCCTTTGAAAACCGAATATGAATTTATTATAAATTAATATTTCTAGCTTTTCCAAAGGTGCCCCTCACCCCTCTTATAAAAGGGCACTCCTCCTTCTCATTTCTTCACACCTCTCAAGCCACTTGGCTCGTCCAAACTCTGCCAAACTAAGCTCCCCACATCCCTCTCCTCCTCCTTGAAGCTTCCCCTTAGGCAGAAATCATTTCAAGAAGTCCTTTGGTTCCAACCAAAGTGAGTTACCTAGATTAAAGGTAACGATTTCTCTTAAATTATTTTCATTTATTTTGCTTCTCCAACCCCCAAACACTTTTTATTTCCTTTCTTTTGTAACAACACCAGTATCCAAAATATACTAGGATGTTGTTATAAGAAGGATTCAAACTACACATACACACAACTCCATCTAATGGATGATGAACATAATGTTTCTGTGGATGGCAAACTAACGCCTCACGAAACAAAGATTGTTCAAATACATCTTACCACCTCTCATGGTGGCCATTATGATGGCACTGTAATTAAATATGATATTAATGATATATATTTTATATATAATCTTCTGTAATTCCATTTTATTTCATACCATTATTCGTTTCATGTTGTATATACATACGATAATTTCATTTGAGGAAGTGCGGACTACCGCCCCCTTAAAATGATATGACTCGTTCATACCACACATGGAACGTATAATGGATGGTGTTAATGAACTTAAGTAACATATATAAAATATTATATTATACTGGAATAGTAATATACCTATGTATCATTTGGATTCGATTCTTTTAAAATAAAAATTAAATGGAAGTAGCGTTCGTGCGTACGTACGGACTACCGTCTCCACGAACGCGATGAGATTCATTCTCCATCGTATCCATTCAAGTATAATTATCATTTAATGATTTAAAAATGATGTTTAAGGACTTTATATCATTCTGGATATGAATAAGATACAACAAACATGACTTATGTAACAAAACATATAAAAGAAAATGAGTAAGTTAACACCCGAAACGACGATAATTCTAAGATATTATTAACAAATCAATGTTAAAAGATCATATATGATATCATATTAATATATATGATTCTTGTATAATTTAATAACAATTATTTCACCATTATACAGGAGGTTAACCTACCCCAACCAAGGAAAAGTACAAGGTAAGGGTTATTTCACAATCTCTTCATTATTCGAGGTTGTTTATACGTAATAATCTACTGGGATCTCTTTATCATCCACATCCATGTTTCTTCGAAATGTATTTCAAAACATTTTTACTATTTACAAGAATATGGGTTAAGGTCATTTATACCCTTGTTTGACTTTTTATAAGAGGTTTATAAAGGAATCTTTCCGTCGTTTTCAAAACAAGGTCCTTTTTAACCTTTTCGACAGAATTGAGGTAAGAATGTTTTTTTTAACTTATACGGCGGGTGCGGTTATTTTCCACCGTTATAAAGTCGTTGAAGCTTTCCATACAATCTTATAAGAATATTTTCAAAGAAAATGTTTTATTTTATATGCATCTTAAATGATTTCAAAATAAAAGTAGATACTTCTTTAAAAAGAATTTTGATTTCATCTATGTCAACATCCTTTGATGGATTTTAAGATTATTTGAATTTGATTTATTATGATACAAAACTTCTATATTGTATTGAAGGTTTTGTGATATGTTTGACTGTGGATGTGCTATTTTATACCATTCATAGTTTATGGTGAAACTATTGACATTTCGTATGCTAGTTTTAATCCGAATGTTTATGTTATATTTCAAACTTTTCTTCAGATGAATGTGCTAAACAAGTATGTTCCGGGTTGGGGACCGGTAGAAGTAAGCCCTCCAGGTTGGGGACTGGTTAAAGTAAGCCCTCCAGGTTAGGGACTGGTAAAAGTATGCCCTCTGGGTTGGTGTCCGGTTATTAGAGGCACTCCGGGTTGGTGTCCGGTTATTAGAGGCACTCCGGGTTGGTGTCTGGTTATTAGAGGCACTCCGGGTTAGGTTCCGGTTAGAAGTAACCCCTAGGTCTTGGGATGAGGCCTAGACAAAGAAATTAACGTTTAGCATTATGCATTCCAACATTATGAAAGTGGTTATTGATTTTTTCATTTGATTATTCGATTAGTAGAATATCCATGTGAACAAGTAAATGGCATTATTTCATTTTATTTATGCCATACTATGTTGAAGGTCAATTTTAAAAGGCTTTTGTTTTAGTAATTCATTGCCTTAAATGTTTATGCTTATTTTGAATGTTCCGCTTTATTTTTATCCTTACTGGGCATTTGAGCTCACCCCTTTTCTATGTTTTATTTTTCCCAGGATGTGAAGAAGTAAGTTATGAATGACATGCAGGGATAGTATGTGGGGATATGAGTGTGAATTATGAAGACTTTGTTGTTGTAGTAGTTTTTCATTTTAAAATGTAATGTAAAACTTTATGAATATATCTAGTGTTTACAAGGCTACTAAACCAATCGGTCTTTCGAGATTTGATCTTCTTGTGATCATGCCAATGTTACGAAGTAATGCACCGACTCTGGGTAGCTGGGGTCGGGGCGTTACAGTTGGTATCAGAGGAAGTTTAGTACAAACCTTGGAAGCTAGATTTAGATAAACTCTGATTAGAGCACGTAGACCTAAGATGAACTTTGAGGATTAGTATAGAAGAACTTTCTAGAATTTTGGTACTGTAGAGATTTTGTGAGTTTTCCGAGCAATACATCCCTGTCTGGATACGAGCAGGTAGAGGCGGCTCTCGCACAGATGTACCTAGGGGTAAAACCCGAAAACACCGCTTTGAGCTAGACTCGAACGGGAACTGGTGCACGACAACGGGCCTTGCTGCACTCTTGGTTATGACACTCCCGGGGGATATGCTTAGGATAACTCTCATATTCTTTACAAATTATTATGAAGGGTTTATGAGTATATACTTCCTCAAAGGAGGAATTTTTATGATTATGGATTATATCCCTAAATAGTTCAATTTATGTTAAGTGTTTTATAAGTATGGGATTATGTATTTTGATTCATAAACTGATCTAGTGTATTCCATTGTTTAGAAATGGCGCCCAGTAGAAGGAATGAGAACTCTAACAATGCACATGATCCAAAGAGAAGGAAGGATCATATCTTTCATGGTCTTAAGCTAGAATTTATAAGAGAAATAGTCTACCATGTATTATCATCATATGAAGAAATAATATCATGTGTTGATAAGATAAGTAAAGAGTTTACTGAGTCTTATGGCTTTGAAGGGAAGCAAGAGAAGAAAATGATGGAAGAGAGAAAAATGGATAAAGGGAAGAGGGAAAAGAAGAATTTTCCCATATGTGGTAACTGTGGGAAGAAACACCCTGGAACTTGCCTGAAAGGAATGGGAGTTTGTTATAAGTGTGGAGGAAAAGGGCACAAAGTACATGACTGCAAGGGTGATAAAATGGTTTCAAATGTACAATGCTTCATTTGCAAGTAGTTTGGACACTACGCGAACCTATGCCCCAGTCATCAGACTATGCCTCAAATGATGCTATTGGATAATAATCAAGTTATGATACTACCACAGATGAAGAGGAATGATTAGAGTTCTTATGTTGATTATGTCAATTGAGTGTTGTATCAACAATGTACTTGTTATAATAATTATGGAGTATATAAGGATTGTACTGTAGTACTATTTCATTAAGGACTTGAGATTGTGTGGAACAAAGAAAAGTGACTCAATAGCAGGATAAATTTTTGGAAAATATATGGTTGAGAGAATGATAAACCATAATATAGTTCTGATACCGAGTTAGTGATTTTGGAATAATACATGATTGTTTTGGATAAATTATATTGGATATTCTTGACTACCTTGGAACTGATTAATGATCTGTATATTCCATTATTGTTGGGGTTTAAAACATTTTTGGATTGATGAGGTATATCCAGCATTCTATATGGAATAAGGGAGCATGAATGTAATCAATAAGGAATATGGTAATTCAGGATGTTTCAGTGTATTAAAAGAATACATGATGAAGGTATTCATATGCTATTACGTGGTAAAAAATATCTACATTATTTTTAACTTCCTTATAAATGTTGGACTGTGAGTTTGGTCAGAAATATTTTGGATAAATTCTAGTTTGAGATTAATTTTGGATGGCCATAAAAGGACAACCTGGAGGTCGGGCGGCAACCCGTCGCGTCCGGCAAGGCCGTGAGACTTGAACCCGCAACCGAAGGGCGAAAAGGGTGTATCACCTACCACTGGCCCATGAGATGTCCTGGATTAAATAATGCAGTTTTTATTAAAAGATCTTGTAGATGAATTATAAATTCGTTTATTTTGTAACCCTATACGAATAGTGTAAATAGATTTTTTTTTACATTCTATTATCTTTTAGAGTGAAAGATGAGTTTGTGGTAGAAATTTATTAGTGGATAAAACTCTAATTATAAAGTATGTATACCTCCTTATGATCTTAGCCAATCTAATAAATAAATTCCACAACGTTAAGAAAAGGAACTTAGAACAAAAATGTTGTCCTAGATGGTACCTTAAATCATCACTAATTTATGGCTTTGGGATCGTTGGCCCTTTAATAGCCATGTTCTCTACCACTCTCCATCAGATAATTGATGGTTAGATTTCTCCTCCATATCCATATTTACCTACATGGAACCCTAGTATGTGTTATTTTCGGTAATCTTCATACTTTCCACTCTTTATTTTAAACAGAGGCCTCATTAATTCATTTTTCGATGTGGGATTTCAACTAAGATATTTTGAAACGTCAAAAATGTGGCATCCCAATATTCTATGTTTTGTTGAACCAATGGTATTTCAAATCATCATAAATTTATGAGTTTAAGGACCTCAATTTTATACTTGTTTGTGATTGATGACCTCAATCAATACCTAGAAATATTTACGTTTTTCCTCCAATTATATGTCTCTAATTTCCACCAATGTTCTCTTAATCGAGATCATAATTTGGTGGTGACCCTTTCATTTCTCTTTTCCTCATATTAAGACTAAATTTTAGTAACCCAATTTCCGATGTGGGTTTTCCCACAAATATATTTTCTATTTGCAACCTTTTATTTTCTAAGAACAATTTCAAATTGCGGGGACGCAATTTATTGAAGGAGGGGAGAATGTAACACCCCAAGAATTCATAATGTGTTATTTCTTCAAAATAATTCAATAACTTGTACTACACGCAACACCGAGTTCAATCACACCTTGACTTACAAAAAAAGGCCATTAAAAGAGGTCATGAATAGTATTAACTAAATTTTAAACTTTATATAATCCTTATAATTTTAGAATCCACATTATGAGTTTCTTAGTCATAATGCAAGAACAGATTCATTTCCAGTATTGCACTTTTATCAACATTTAATAGTGAATCCTTTTTAAATACAATATTTTAAACTTTTTGACTAAATGGGGACATCAAAAAAATTTAAAATGAAACATCCCAAGCTTCCACGGTACGCTTTCCTTTGAATAAAACAGTAGCGTGTGTTGTACGCAACTTCGTGTTTTAACACGTGCCACAACCGATCAAACTTGCCGTTATGAATAGTAATACCTAATTTTTGAAATTATATATATTTTATTTTTAAAAATGGACTTCATTTTTGGATTCGGAATATCAAATTTAGCCTAAGGTGAAATTTTGGTACTTTTCGGATAACTTTAATATTTTGATGAATAGTGAAAATTACTAAATTTTAATTAAAAACAACTTTTTTAATCAAAATAATTAATAGTGATAAAATATTAATTTGAGTGGTTTTAAAGTATATTTAGAATATATTTTTACCACTTAATATAATGTTGGTCATTGGACATAATTTTACAATTAAACCGAACATAAACAAGTGTCAATCTTTTGATAGTTATTATCTCTTAAAAACACGCTTTTTGTTTTGACAGCGGGAATTAATTTTAAATTAATTTCTGCCACTTCTGTGTTTTGAATTTAGAAAAATGGATTCCATATTTGGAATCAGGATGTTCAAATTGTGTAAATAGGTAACTTTTATTTTTAGACATTTTGAATAATTACTGCGGTAAATATTTTATTTACCATGGTTAAGGGTAAATCCGGTAAATAAGGGTAAAAAAAATAATATTATAATAATACTAAATTACCCTAAAACGTGTCTTAACCCTATTGGTTGATAAATGGTCGACCATGGGCATCTTTGGGTCTATTTTGGGACCCCATGGATCCACTTGTGAGTGATAATGACACTTTATTTTAATTAAGTTAAAATGAATACAAAAATGGCATAAGCTTATATCTTTTAAAAGAACAATTTTTACATAGGGTTATACATGTTGTATTTTCGATTATAAATATTCATTAGAAAGATAAAAAGATTTCATACATTATGATATTTTATTTATAATTTTTAAACATCAAATAAGTTAAATTATTAATGACACAATGATGATGCAGTAATTAATATAATAGTGAAAAATTAAAATAAGTGATATTATAAATACCCAAATAAATATAATATGAAACTTTTAATGAATTAAACTAATTTTATAGGATAATATGATATATTAGGATTGATTTAATTGACTTTGTTTGAATAAATCAATCTGTTATGAGTTTCACAAAAATCAACTAATGAATAGTGTCAAAATTGACATAAAAGAGTTCTTAAAAGAAATATTATATTATTAATTGATATTAAATTCCTAAAAATCAAAGGTTCGGCCAAGAGACTTATATCATGATAGGTTAATCATTAATGGACCACTTGGGGGTCTCTTGGATGTATATGGTATGTTTATTAACCATATCATATAGAAATACAAAGAGACATTGTAAAAGTGAAACTAATTAACTTAGAGTTAATACTTAAAGATAAGGTTAATATAAGTACCCAAACCTGTCTAAATTCTATTGGATGAGTTGTTTTCGACCTATCCCCACCTCATCCTTTGAATAGTCAACTTTGGAGCCTTTGAAAACCAAATATGAATTTATTATAAATTAATATTTCTAGCTTTTCCAAAGGTGCCCCTCACCCCTCTTATAAAAGGGCACTCCTCCTTCTCATTTCTTCACACCTCTCAAGCCACTTGGCTTGTCCAAACTCTGCCAAACTAAGCTCCCCACATCCCTCTCCTCCTCCTTGAAGCTTCCCCTTAGGCAGAAAGCATTTCAAGAAGTCCTTTGGTTCCAACCAAAGTGAGTTACCTAGATTAAAGGTAACGATTTCTCTTAAATTATTTTCATTTATTTTGCTTCTCCAACCCCCAAACTCTTTTTATTTCCTTTCTTTTGTAACAACACCAGTATCCACAATATACTAGGATGTTGTTATAAGAAGGATTAAAACTACACATACACACAACTCCATCTAATGGATGATGAACATAATGTTTCTGTGGATGGCAAACTAACGCCTCACGAAACGATGATTGTTCAAATACATCTTACCACCTCTCATGGTGGCCATTATGATGGCACTGTAATTAAATATGATATTAATGATATATATTTTATATATAAGCTTCTGTAATTCCATTTTATTTCATACCATTATTCGTTTCATGTTGTATATACATACGATAATTTCATTTGAGGAAGTGCGGACTACCGCCCCCTTAAAATGATATGACTCGTTCATACCACACATGGAACGTATAAAGGATGGTGTTAATGAACTTAAGTAACATATATAAAATATTATATTATACTGGAATAGTAATATACCTATGTATCATTTGGATTCGATTCTTTTAAAATAAAAATTAAATGGAAGTAGCGTTCGTGCGTACGTACGGACTACCGTCTCCACGAACGCGATGAGATTCATTCTCCATCGTATCCATTCAAGTATAATTATCATTTAATGATTTAAAAATGATGTTTAAGGACTTTATATCATTCTGTATATGAATAAGATAAAACAAACATGACTTATGTAAAAAAACATATAAAAGAAAATGAGTAAGTTAACACCCGAAACGACGATAATTCTAAGATATTATTAACAAATCAATGTTAAAAGATCATAAATGATATCATATTAATATATATGATTATTGTATAATTTAATAACAATTATTTCACCATTATACAGGAGGTTAACCTACCCCAACCAAGGATTAGTACAAGGTAAGGTTTATTTCACAATCTCTTCATTATTCGAGGTTGTTTATACGTAATAATCTACTGGGATCTCTTTATCATCCACATCCATGTTTCTTCGAAATGTATTTCAAAACATTTTTACTATTTACAAGAATATGGGTTAAGGTCATTTATACCCTTGTTTGACTTTTTATAAGAGGTTTATAAAGGAATCTTTCCGTCGTTTTCAAAACAAGGTCCTTTTTAACCTTTTCGACGGAATTGAGGTAAGAATGTTTTTTTTAACTTATACGGCGGGTGCGGTTATTTTCCACCGTTATAAAGTCGTTGAAGCTTTCCATACAAGCTTATAAGAATATTTTCAAAGAAAATGTTTTATTTTATATGCATCTTAAATGATTTCAAAATAAAAGGAGATACTTCTTTAAAAAGAATTTTGATTTCATCTATGTCAACATCCTTTGATGGATTTTAAGATTATTTGAAGTTGATTTATTATGATACAAAACTTCTATATTGTATTGAAGGTTTTGTGATATGTTTGACTGTGGATGTGCTATTTTATACCATTCATAGTTTATGGTGAAACTATTGACATTTCGTATGCTAGTTTTAATCCGAATGTTTATGTTATATTTCAAACTTTTCTTCAGATGAATGTGCTAAACAAGTATGTTCCGGGTTGGGGACCGGTAAAAGTAAGCCCTCCAGGTTGGGGACTGGTTAAAGTAAGCCCTCCAGGTTAGGGACTGGTAAAAGTATGCCCTCCGGGTTGGTGTCCGGTTATTAGAGGCACTCCGGGTTGGTGTCCGGTTATTAGAGGCACTCCGGGTTGGTGTCCGGTTATTAGAGGCACTCCGGGTTGGGTTCCGGTTAGAAGTAACCCCTAGGTCTTGGGATGAGGCCTAGACAAAGAAATTAACGTTTAGCATTATGCATTCCAACATTATGAAAGTGGTTATTGATTTTTGCATGTGATTATTCGATTAGTAGAATATCCATGTGAACAAGTAAATGGCATTATTTCATTTTATTTATGCCATACTATGTTGAAGTTCAATTTTAAAAGGCTTTTGTTTTAGTAATTCATTGCCTTAAATGTTTATGCTTATTTTGAATGTTCCGCTTTATTGTTATCCTTACTGGGCATTTGAGCTCACCCCTTTTCTATGTTTTATTTTTCCCAGGATGTGAAGAAGCAAGTTATGAATGACATGCAGGGATAGTATGTGGGGATATGAGTGTGAATTATGAAGACATTGTTGTTGTAGTAGTTTTTCACTTTAAAATGGAATGTAAAACTTTATGAATATATCTAGTGTTTCCAAGGCTACTAAACCAATCGGTCTTTCGAGATTTGATCTTCTTGTGATCATGCCAATGTTACGAAGTAATGCACCGACTCTGGGTAGCTGGTGTCGGGGCGTTACAGTTGGTATCAGAGGAAGTTTAGTACAAACCTTGGAAGCTAGATTTAGATAAACTCTGATTAGAGCACGTAGACCTAAGATTAACTTTGAGGATTAGTATAGAAGAACTTCCTAGAATTTTGGTACTGTAGAGATTTTTTGAGTTTTCCGAGCAATACATCCCTGTCTGGATACGAGCAGGTAGAGGCGGCTCTGGCACAGATGTACCTAGGGGTAAAACCCGAAAACACCGCTTTGAGCTAGACTCGAACGGGAACTGGTGCACGACAACGGGCCTTGCTGCACTCTTGGTTACGACACTCCCGGGGGATATGCTTAGGATAACTCTCATTTTCTTTACAAATCATTATGAAGGGTTTATAAGTATATACTTCCTCAAAGGAGGCATTTTTATGATTATGGATTATATCCCTAAATAGTTCAATTTATGTTAAGTGTTTTATAAGTATGGGATTATGTATTTTGATTCATAAACTGATCTAGTGTATGCCATTGTTTAGAAATGGCGCCCAGTAGAAGGAATGAGAACTCTAACAATGCACATGATCCAAATAGAATGAAGGATCATATCTTTCATGGTCTTAAGGTAGAATTTATAAGAGAAATAGTCTCCCATGTATTATCATCATATGAAGAAATAATATCATGTGTTGATAAGATAAGTAAAGAGTTTACTGAGTCTTATGGCTTTGAAGGGAAGCAAGAGAAGAAAAGGATGGAAGAGAGAAAAATGGATAAAGGGAAGAGGGAAAAGAAGAATTTTCCCATATGTGGTAACTGTGGGAAGAAACACCCTGGAACTTGCCTGAAAGGAATGGGAGTTTGTTATAAGTGTGGAGGAAAAGGGCACAAAGTACATGACTGCAAGGGTGATAAAATGGTTTCAAATGTGCAATGCTTCATTTGCAAGGAGTTTGGACACTACGCGAACCTATGCCCTAGTCATCAGACTATGCCTCAAATGATGCTATTGGATAATAATCAAGTTATGATACTACCATATATGAAGAGGAATGATTAGAGTTCTTATGTTGATTATGTCAATTGAGTGTTGTATCAACAATGTACTTGTTATAATAATTATGGAGTATATAAGGATTGTACTGTAGTACTATTTCATTAAGGACTTGAGATTGTGTGGAACAAAGAAAAGTGACTCAATAGCAGGATAAATTTTTGGAAAATATATGGTTGAGAGAATGATAAACCATAATATAGTTCTGATACCGAGTTAGTGATTTTGGAATAATACATGATTGTTTTGGATAAATTATATTGGATATTCTTGACTACCTTGGAACTGATTAATGATCTGTATATTCCATTATTGTTGGGGTTTAAAACATTTTTGGATTGATGAGGTATATCCAGCATTCTTTATGGAATAAGGGAGCATGAATGTAATCAATAAGGAATATGGTAATTCAGGATGTTTCAGTGTATTAAAAGAATACATGATGAAGGTATTCATATGCTATTACGTGGTAAAAAGGATCTACATTATTTTTAACTTCCTTATAAATGTTGGACTGTGAGTTTGGTCAGAAATATTTTGGATAAATTCTAGTTTGAGATTAATTTTGGATGGCCATAATAGGACAACCCGGAGGTCGGGCGGCAACCCGTCGCGTCCGGCAAGGCCGTGAGACTTGAACCCGCAACCGAAGGGCGACAAGGGTGTTTCACCTACCACTGGCCCACGAGATGTCCTGGATTAAATAATGCAGTTTTTATTAAAAGATCTTGTAGATGAATTATAAATTCATTTATTTTGTAACCCTATACGAATAGTGTAAATAGATTTTTTTTTACATTCTATTATCTTTTAGAGTGAAAGATGAGTTTGTGGTAGAAATTTATTAATGGATAAAACTCTAATTATAAAGTATGTATACCTCCTTATGATCTTAGCCAATCTAATAAATAAATTCCACAACGTTAAGAAAAGGAACTTAGAACAAAAATGTTGTCCTAGATGGTACCTTAAATCATCACTAATTTATGGCTTTGGGATTGTTGGCCCTTTCATAGCCATGTTCTCTACCACTCTCCATCAGATAATTGATGGTTAGATTTCTCCTCCATATCCATATTTACCTACATGGAACCCTAGTATGTGTTATTTTCGGTAATCTTCATACATTCCACTCATTATTTTAAACAGAGGCCTCATTAATTCATTTTTCGATGTGGGATTTCAACTAAGATATTTTGAAACGTCAAAAATGTGTCATCCCAATATTCTATGTTTTGTTGAACCAATGGTATTTCAAATCATCATAAATTGATGAGTTTAAGGACCTCAATTTTATACTTGTTTGTGATTGATGACCTCAATCACTACCTATAAATATTTACGTTTTTCCTCCAATTATATGTCTCTAATTTCCATCAATGTTCTCCTAATCGAGATCATAATTTGGTGGTGACCCTTTCATTTCTCTTTTCCTCATATTAAGACTAAATTTTATTAACCCAATTTCCGATGTGGGTTTTCCCACAAATATATTTTCTATTTTCAACCTTTTATTTTCTAAGAACAATTTCAAATTGCGAGGACGCAATTTATTGAAGGAGGGGAGAATGTAACACCCCAAGAATTCATAACGTGTTATTTCATCAAAATAATTCAATAACTTGTACTACACGCAACACCGAGTTCAATCACACCTTGACTTACAAAAAAAGGCCATTAAAAGAGGTCATGAATAGTATTAACTAAATTTTAAACTTTATATAATCCTTATAATTTTAGAATCCACATTATGAGTTTCTTAGTCATAATGCAAGAACAGATTCATTTTCAGTATTGCACTTTTATCAACATTTAATAGTGAAACCTTTTTAAATACAATATTTTAAACTTTTTGACTAAATGGGGACATCAAAAAAATTTAAAATGAAACATCCCAAGCTTCCACGGTACGCTTTCCTTTGAATAAAACAGTAGCGTGTGTTGTACGCAACTTCGTGTTTTAACACGTGCCACAACCAATCAAACATGCCGTTATGAATAGTAATACCTAATTTTTGAAATTATATATATTTTATTTTTAAAAATGGACTTCATTTTTGGATTTGGAATATCAAATTTCGCCTAAGGTGAATTTTTTGTACTTTTCGGATAACTTTAATATTTTGATGAATAGTGAAAATTACTAAATTTTAATTAAAAACAACTTTTTTAATCAAAATAATTAATAGTGATAAATTATTAATTTGAGTGGTTTTAAAGTATATTTAGAATATATTTTTACCACTTAATATAATGTTGGTCATTGGACATAATTTTACAATTAAACCGAACATAAACAAGTGTCAATCTTTTGATAGTTATTATCTCTTAAAAACACGCTTTTTGTTTTGACAGCGGGAATTAATTTTAAATTAATTTCTGCCACTTCTGTGTTTTGAATTTAGAAAAATGGATTCCATATTTGGAATCAGGATGTTCAAATTGTGTAAATAGGTAACTTTTATTTTTAGACATTTTGAATAATTACTGCGGTAAATATTTTATTTACCATGGTTAAGGGTAAATCCGGTAAATAAGGGTAAAACAAATAATATTATAATAATACTAAATTACCCTAAAACGTGTCTTAACCCTATTGGTTGATACATGGTCGACCATGGGCATCTTTGGGTCTATTTTGGGACCCCATGGATCCACTTGTGAGTGATAATGACACTTTATTTTAATTAAGTTAAAATGAATACAAAAATGGCATAAGCTTACATCTTTTAAAAGAACAATTTTTACATAGGGTTATACATGTTGTATTTTCGATTATAAATATTCATTAGAAAGATAAAAGGATTTCCTACATTATGATATTTTATTTATAATTTTTAGACATCAAATAAGTTAAATTATTAATGACACAATGATGATGCAGTAATTAATATAATAGTGAAAAATTAAAATAAGTGATATTATAAATACCCAAATAAATATAATATGAAACTTTTAATGAATTAAACTAATTTTATAGGATAATATGATATATTAGGATTTATTTAATTGACATTTTTTGAAGAAATCAATCTGTTATGAGTTTCACAAAAATCAACTAATGAATAGTGTCAAAATTGACATAAAAGAGTTCTTAAAACAAATATTATATTATTAATTGATATTAAATTCCTAAAAATCTAAGGTTCGGCCAAGAGACTTATATCATGATAGGTTAATCATTAATGGACCACTTGGGGGTCGCTTGGATGTATATGGTATGTTTATTAACCATATAATATAAAAATACAAAGAGACATTGTAAAAGTGAAACTAATTAACTTAGAGTTAATACTTAAAGATAAGGTTAATATAAGTACCCAAACCTGTCTAAATTCTATTGGATGAGTTGTTTTCGACCTATCCCCACCTCATCCTTTGAATATTCAACTTTGGAGCCTTTGAAAACCGAATATGAATTTATTATAAATTAATATTTCTAGCTTTTCCAAAGGTGCCCCTCACCCCTCTTATAAAAGGGCACTCCTCCTTCTCATTTCTTCACACCTCTCAAGCCACTTGGCTCGTCCAAACTCTGCCAAACTAAGCTCCCCACATCCCTCTCCTCCTCCTTGAAGCTTCCCCTTAGGCAGAAAGCATTTCAAGAAGTCCTTTGGTTCCAACCAAAGTGAGTTACCTAGATTAAAGGTAACGATTTCTCTTAAATTATTTTCATTTATTTTGCTTCTCCAACCCCCAAACTCTTTTTATTTCCTTTCTTTTGTAACAACACCAGTATCCACAATATACTAGGATGTTGTTATAAGAAGGATTCAAACTACACATACACACAACTCCATCTAATGGATGATGAACATAATGTTTCTGTGGATGGCAAACTAACGCCTCACGAAACGATGATTGTTCAAATACATCTTACCACCTCTCATGGTGGCCATTATGATGGCACTGTAATTAAATATGATATTAATGATATATATTTTATATATAAGCTTCTGTAATTCCATTTTATTTCATACCATTATTCGTTTCATGTTGTATATACATACGATAATTTCATTTGAGGAAGTGCGGACTACCGCCCCCTTAAAATGATATGACTCGTTCATACCACACATGGAACGTATAAAGGATGGTGTTAATGAACTTAAGTAACATATATAAAATATTATATTATACTGGAATAGTAATATACCTATGTATCATTTGGATTCGATTCTTTTAAAATAAAAATTAAATGGAAGTAGCGTTCGTGCGTACGTACGGACTACCGTCTCCACGAACGCGATGAGATTCATTCTCCATCGTATCCATTCAAGTATAATTATCATTTAATGATTTAAAAATGATGTTTAAGGACTTTATATCATTATGGATATGAATAAGATACAACAAACATGACTTATGTAACAAAACATATAAAAGAAAATGAGTAAGTTAACACCCGAAACGACGATAATTCTAAGATATTATTAACAAATCAATGTTAAAAGATCATATATGATATCATATTAATATATATGATTCATGTATAATTTAATAACAATTATTTCACCATTATACATGAGGTTAACCTACCCCAACCAAGGAATAGTACAAGGTAAGGGTTATTTCACAATCTCTTCATTATTCGAGGTTGTTTATACGTAATAATCTACTGGGATCTCTTTATCATCCACATCCATGTTTCTTCGAAATGTATTTCAAAACATTTTTACTATTTACAAGAATATGGGTTAAGGTCATTTATACCCTTGTTTGACTTTTTATAAGAGGTTTATAAAGGAATCTTTCCGTCGTTTTCAAAACAAGGTCCTTTTTAACCTTTTCGACGGAATTGAGGTAAGAATGTTTTTTTAACTTATACGGCGGGTGCGGTTATTTTCCACCGTTATAAAGTCGTTGAAGCTTTCCATACAAGCTTATAAGAATATTTTCAAAGAAAATGTTTTATTTTATATGCATCTTAAATGATTTCAAAATAAAAGGAGATACTTCTTTAAAAAGAATTTTTATTTCATCTATGTCAACATCCTTTGATGGATTTTAAGATTATTTGAAGTTGATTTATTATGATACAAAACTTCTATATTGTATTGAAGGTTTTGTGATATGTTTGACTGTGGATGTGCTATTTTATACCATTCATAGTTTATGGTGAAACTATTGACATTTCGTATGCTAGTTTTAATCCGAATGTTTATGTTATATTTCAAACTTTTCTTCAGATGAATGTGCTAAACAAGTATGTTCCGGGTTGGGGACCGGTAAAAGTAAGCCCTCCAGGTTGGGGACTGGTTAAAGTAAGCCCTCCAGGTTAGGGACTGGTAAAAGTATTCCCTCCGGGTTGGTGTCCGGTTATTAGAGGCACTCCGGGTTGGTGTCCGGTTATTAGAGGCACACCGGGTTGGTGTCCGGTTATTAGAGGCACTCCGGGTTGGGTTCCGGTTAGAAGTAACCCCTAGGTCTTGGGATGAGGCCTAGACAAAGAAATTAACGTTTAGCATTATGCATTCCAACATTATGAATGTGGTTATTGATTTTTTCATGTGATTATTCGATTAGTAGAATATCCATGTGAACAAGTAAATGACATTATTTCATTTTATTTATGCCATACTATGTTGAAGTTCAATTTTAAAAGGCTTTTGTTTTAGTAATTCATTGCCTTAAATGTTTATGCTTATTTTGAATGTTCCGCTTTATTGTTATCCTTACTGGGCATTTGAGCTCACCCCTTTTCTATGTTTTATTTTTCTCAGGATGTGAAGAAGTAAGTTATGAATGACATGCAGGGATAGTATGTGGGGATATGAGTGTGAATTATGAAGACTTTGTTGTTGTAGTAGTTTTTCACTTTAAAATGTAATGTAAAACTTTATGAATATATCTAGTGTTTCCAAGGCTACTAAACCAATCGGTCTTTCGAGATTTGATCTTCTTGTGATCATGCCAATGTTACGAAGTAATGCACCGACTCTGGGTAGCTGGGGTCGGGGCGTTACAGTTGGTATCAGAGGAAGTTTAGTACAAACCTTGGAAGCTAGATTTAGATAAACTCTGATTAGAACACGTAGACCTAAGATGAACTTTGAGGATTAGTATAGAATAACTTCCTAGAATTTTGGTACTGTAGAGATTTTGTGAGTTTTCCGAGCAATACATCCCTGTCTGGATACGAGCAGGTAGAGGCGGCTCTGGCACAGATGTACCTAGGGGTAAAACCCGAAAACACCGCTTTGAGCTAGACTCGAACGGGAACTGGTGCACGACAACGGGCCTTGCTGCACTCTTGGTTATGACACTCCCGGGGGATATGCTTAGGATAACTCTCATTTTCATTACAAATCATTATGAAGGGTTTATGAGTATATACTTCCTCAAAGGAGGCATTTTTATGATTATGGATTATATCCCTAAATAGTTCAATTTATGTTAAGTGTTTTATAAGTATGGGATTATGTATTTTGATTCATAAACTGATCTAGTGTATGCCATTGTTTAGAAATGGCGCCCAGTAGAAGGAATACGAACTCTAACAATGCACATGATCCAAAGAGAAGGAAGGATCATATCTTTCATGGTCTTAAGCTATAATTTATTAGAGAAATTGTCTCCCATGTATTATCATCATATGAAGAAATAATATCATGTGTTGATAAGATAAGTAAAGAGTTTACTGAGTCTTATGGCTTTGAAGGGAAGCAAGAGAAGAAAAGGATGGAAGAGAGAAAAATGGATAAAGGGAAGAGGGAAAAGAAGAATTTTCCCATATGTGGTAATTGTGGGAAGAAACACCCTGGAACTTTCCTGAAAGGAATGGGAGTTTGTTATTAGTGTGGAGGAAAAGGGCACAAAGTACATGACTGCAAGGGTGATAAAATGGTTTCAAATGTACAATGCTTCATTTGCAAGGAGTTTGGACACTACGCGAACCTATGCCCCAGTCATCAGACTATGCCTCAAATGATGCTATTGGATAATAATCAAGTTATGATACTACCACAGATGAAGAGGAATGATTAGAGTTCTTATGTTGATTATGTCAATTGAGTGTTGTATCAACAATGTACTTGTTATAATAATTATGGAGTATATAAGGATTGTACTGTAGTACTATTTCATTAAGGACTTGAGATTGTGTGGAAGAAAGAAAAGTGACTCAATAGCAGGATAAAGTTTTGGAAAATATATGGTTGAGAGAATGATAAACCATAATATAGTTCTGATACCGAGTTAGTGATTTTGGAATAATACATGATTGTTTTGGATAAATTATATTTGATATTCTTGACTACCTTGGAACTGATTAATGATCTGTGTATTCCATTATTGTTGGGGTTTAAAACATTTTTGGATTGATGAGGTATATCCAGCATTCTATATGGAATAAGGGAGCATGAATGTAATCAATAAGGAATATGGTAATTCAGGATGTTTCAGTGTATTAAAAGAATACATGATGAAGGTATTCATATGCTATTACGTGGTAAAAAGGATCTACATTATTTTTAACTTCCTTATAAATGTTGGACTGTGAGTTTGGTCAGAAATATTTTGGATAAATTCTAGTTTGAGATTAATTTTGGATAGCCATAAAAGGACAACCCGGAGGTCGGGCGGCAACCCGTCGCGTCCGGCAAGGCCGTGAGACTTGAACCCGCAACCGAAGGGCGACAAGGGTGTATCACCTACCACTGGCCCACGAGATGTCCTGGATTAAATAATGCAGTTTTTATTAAAAGATCTTGTAGATGAATTATAAATTCGTTTATTTTGTAACCCTATACGAATAGTGTAAATAGATTTTTTTTTACATTCTATTATCTTTTAGAGTGAAAGATGAGTTTGTGGTAGAAATTTATTAATGGATAAAACTCTAATTATAAAGTATGTATACCTCCTTATGATCTTAGCCAATCTAATAAATAAATTCCACAACGTTAAGAAAAGGAACTTAGAACAAAAATGTTGTCCTAGATGGTACCTTAAATCATCACTAATTTATGGCTTTGGGATTGTTGGCCCTTTCATAGCCATGTTCTCTACCACTCTCCATCAGATAATTGATGGTTAGATTTCTCCTCCATATCCATATTTACCTACATGGAACCCTAGTATGTGTTATTTTCGGTAATCTTCATACTTTCCACTCTTTATTTTAAACAGAGGCCTCATTAATTCATTTTTAGATGTGGGATTTCAACTAAGATATTTTGAAACGTCAAAAATGTGTCATCCCAATATTCTATGTTTTGTTGAACCAATGGTATTTCAAATCATCATAAATTGATGAGTTTAAGGACCTAAATTTTATACTTGTTTGTGATTGATGACCTCAATTACTACCTATAAATATTTACGTTTTTCCTCCAATTATATGTCTCTAATTTCCACCAATGTTCTCCTAATCGAGATCATAATTTGGTGGTGACCCTTTCATTTCTCTTTTCCTCATATTAAGACTAAATTTTATTAACCCAATTTCCGATGTGGGTTTTCCCACAAATATATTTTCTATTTTCAACCTTTTATTTTCTAAGAACAATTTCAAATTGTGAGGACGCAATTTATTGAAGGAGGGGAGAATGTAACACCCCAAGAATTCATAATGTGTTATTTCATCAAAATAATTCAATAACTTGTACTACACGCAACACCGAGTTCAATCACACCTTGACTTACAAAAAAAGGCCATTAAAAGAGGTCATGAATAGTATTAACTAAATTTTAAACTTTATATAATCCTTATAATTTTAGAATCCACATTATGAGTTTCTTAGTCATAATGCAAGAACAGATTCATTTTCAGTATTGCACTTTTATCAACATTTAATAGTGAAACCTTTTTAAATACAATATTTTAAACTTTTTGACTAAATGGGGACATCAAAAAAATTTAAAATGAAACATCCCAAGCTTCCACGGTACGCTTTCCTTTGAATAAAACAGTAGCGTGTGTTGTACGCAACTTCGTGTTTTAACACGTGCCACAACCAATCAAACATGCCGTTATGAATAGTAATACCTAATTTTTGAAATTATATATATTTTATTTTTAAAAATGGACTTCATTTTTGGATTCGGAATATCAAATTTAGCCTAAGGTGAAATTTTGGTACTTTTCGGATAACTTTAATATTTTGATGAATAGTGAAAATTACTAAATTTTAATTAAAAACAACTTTTTTAATCAAAATAATTAATAGTGATAAATTATTAATTTGAGTGGTTTTAAAGTATATTTAGAATATATTTTTACCACTTAATATAATGTTGGTCATTGGACATAATTTTACAATTAAACCGAACATAAACAAGTGTCAATCTTTTGATAGTTATTATCTCTTAAAAACACGCTTTTTGTTTTGACAGCGGGAATTAATTTTAAATTAATTTCTGCCACTTCTGTGTTTTGAATTTAGAAAAATGGATTCCATATTTGGAATCAGGATGTTCAAATTGTGTAAATAGGTAACTTTTATTTTTAGACATTTTGAATAATTACTGCGGTAAATATTTTATTTACCATGGTTAAGGGTAAATCCGGTAAATAAGGGTAAAAAAAATAATATTATAATAATACTAAATTACCCTAAAACGTGTCTTAACCCTATTGGTTGATACATGGTCGACCATGGGCATCTTTGGGTCTATTTTGGGACCCCATGGATCCACTTGTGAGTGATAATGACACTTTATTTTAATTAAGTTAAAATGAATACAAAAATAGCATAAGCTTACATCTTTTAAAAGAACAATTTTTACATAGGGTTATACATGTTGTATTTTCGATTATAAATATTCATTAGAAAGATAAAAGGATTTCCTACATTATGATATTTTATTTATAATTTTTAGACATCAAATAAGTTAAATTATTAATGACACAATGATGATGCAGTAATTAATATAATAGTGAAAAATTAAAATAAGTGATATTATAAATACCCAAATAAATATAATATGAAACTTTTAATGAATTAAACTAATTTTATAGGATAATATGATATATTAGGATTGATTTAATTGACTTTTTTTGAAGAAATCAATCTGTTATGAGTTTCACAAAAATCAACTAATGAATAGTGTCAAAATTGACATAAAAGAGTTCTTAAAACAAATATTATATTATTAATTGATATTAAATTCCTAAAAATATAGGGTTCGGCCAAGAGACTTATATCATGATAGGTTAATCATTAATGGACCACTTGGGGGTCGCTTGGATGTATATGGTAAGTTTATTAACCATATAATATAAAAATACAAAGAGACATTGTAAAAGTGAAACTAATTAACTTAGAGTTAATACTTTAAGATAAGGTTAATATAAGTACCCAAACCTGTCTAAATTCTATTGTATGAGTTGTTTGCGACCTATCCCCACCTCATCCTTTGAATAGTCAACTTTGGAGCCTTTGAAAACCGAATATGAATTTATTATAAATTAATATTTCTAGCTTTTCCAAAGGTGCCCCTCACCCCTCTTATAAAAGGGCACTCCTCCTTCTCATTTCTTCACACCTCTCAAGCCACATGGCTCGTCCAAACTCTGCCAAACTAAGCTCCCCACATCCCTCTCCTCCTCTTTGAAGCTTCCAATTAGGCAGAAATCATTTCAAGAAGTCCTTTGGTTCCAACCAAAGTGACTTACCTAGATTAAAGGTAACGATTTCTCTTAAATTATTTTCATTTATTTTGCTTCTCCAACCCCCAAACTCTTTTTATTTCCTTTATTTTGTAACAACACCAGTATCCACAATATACTAGGATGTTGTTATAAGAAGGATTCAAACTACACATACACACAACTCCATCTAATGGATGATGAACATAATGTTTCTGTGGATGGCAAACTAACGCCTCACGAAACGATGATTGTTCAAATACATCTTACCACCTCTCATGGTGGCCATTATGATGGAACTGTAATTAAATATGATATTAATGATATATATTTTATATATAAGCTTCTGTAATTCCATTTTATTTCATACCATTATTCGTTTCATGTTGTATATACATACGATAATTTCATTTGAGGAAGTGCGGACTACCGCCCCCTTAAAATGATATGACTCGTTCATACCACACATGGAACGTATAAAGGATGGTGTTAATGAACTTAAGTAACATATATAAAATATTATATTATACTGGAATAGTAATATACCTATGTATCATTTGGATTCGATTCTTTTAAAATAAAAATTAAATGGAAGTAGCGTTCGTGCGTACGTACGGACTACCGTCTCTACGAACGCGATGAGATTCATTCTCCATCGTATCCATTCAAGTATAATTATAATTTAATGATTTAAAAATGATGTTTAAGGACTTTATATCATTCTGGATATGAATAAGATACAACAAACATGACTTATGTAACAAAACATATAAAAGAAAATGAGTAAGTTAACACCCGAAACGACGATAATTCTAAGATATTATTAACAAATCAATGTTAAAAGATCATATATGATATCATATTAATATATATGATTCTTGTATAATTTAATAACAATTATTTCACCATTATACAGGAGGTTAACCTACCCCAACCAAGGAAAAGTACAAGGTAAGGGTTATTTCACAATCTCTTCATTATTCGAGGTTGTTTATACGTAATAATCTACTGGGATCTCTTTATCATCCACATCCATGTTTCTTCGAAATGTATTTCAAAACATTTTTACTATTTACAAGAATATGGGTTAAGGTCATTTATACCCTTGTTTGACTTTTTATAAGAGGTTTATAAAGGAATCTTTCCATCGTTTTCAAAACAAGGTCCTTTTTAACCTTTTCGACGGAATTGAGGTAAGAATGTTTTTTTAACTTATACGGCGGGTGCGGTTTTTTTCCACCGTTATAAAGTCGTTGAAGCTTTCCATACAATCTTATAAGAATATTTTCAATGAAAATGTTTTATTTTATATGCATCTTAAATGATTTCAAAATAAAAGGAGATACTTCTTTAAAAAGAATTTTGATTTCATCTCTGTCAACATCCTTTGATGGATTTTAAGATTATTTGAAGTTGATTTATTATGATACAAAACTTCTATATTGTATTGAAGGTTTTGTGATATGTTTGACTATGGATGTGCTATTTTATACCATTCATAGTTTATGGTGAAACTATTGACATTTCGTATGCTAGTTTTAATCCGAATGTTTATGTTATATTTCAAACTTTTCTTCAGATGAATGTGCTAAACAAGTATGTTCCGGGTTGGGGACCGGTAAAAGTAAGCCCTCCAGGTTGGGGACTGGTTAAAGTAAGCCCTCCAGGTTAGGGACTGGTAAAAGTATGCCCTCCAGGTTGGTGTCCGGTTATTAGAGGCACTCCGGGTTGGTGTCCGGTTATTAGAGGCACTCCGGGTTGGTGTTCGGTTATTAGAGGCACTCCGGGTTGGGTTCCGGTTAGAAGTAACCCCTAGGTCTTGGGATGAGGCCTAGACAAAGAAATTAACGTTTAGAATTATGCATTCCAACATTATGAAAGTGGTTATTGATTTTTGCATGTGATTATTCGATTAGTAGAATATCCATGTGAACAAGTAAATGGCATTATTTCATTTTATTTATGCCATACTATGTTGAAGTTCAATTTTAAAAGGCTTTTGTTTTAGTAATTCATTTCCTTAAATGTTTATGCTTATTTTGAATGTCCCGCTTTATTGTTATCCTTACTGGGCATTTGAGCTCACCCCTTTTCTATGTTTTATTTTTCCCAGGATGTGAAGAAGTAAGTTATGAATGACATGCAGGGATAGTATGTGGGGATATGAGTGTGAATTATGAAGACTTTGTTGTTGTAGTAGTTTTTCACTTTAAAATGTAATGTAAAACTTTATGAATATATCTAGTGTTTCCAAGGCTACTAAACCAATTGGTCTTTCGAGATTTGATCTTCTTGTGATCATGCCAATGTTACGAAGTAATGCACCGACTCTGGGTAGCTGGGGTCGGGGCGTTACAGATATAAGGACAAAGTGTTATCATGGTTTGAGTATAATAAATTTTTTGTAGTTTTGGTTTGTGGAAAGAGTTTATTTATACATAATGCATATTTTCACTAAGGATATATGGTAATTCATGTTTTTACCATGTTTCAAGATAGTAGCTGATTAAGGTATTTCCATGTTAAGAATGTGACAAGAAAGAACTACATTATCATATATGTGAGGCAAATGTTATGTTGATTTAGATAACCTATTTAATTTTTTTTATATTTTTAGTGTATGTATGGATTGTAATGAAGTACATTAATTGATAGTACAATATATATTACTTTTTATGTTTATTAGATTAATGTATTATCCCACTATAAATGGACTTATGCATATTTGGTTACTTGTGCAAACTGTTTGGTTGAGACAAATGAAATGAAAATCCATTCAATAAAATGATCTTATAACACATCAAGAATCAATAATTAAACATCGTTTATTTAAATAAGAGATGAAGTGGAAATTTTTCAAGGCTTGAATATTGGTGACACTGTACAAAAATCCAGAAAGTATTTATTCTCATGCCAAATTCATCAACTATAGGTAAATGATCTAAAAAATTGTTATCTTAGTACAATATTATCTGATGAATCATATGGTCTAATAAATAACAACAAATTTATGGATTTAATGTTTTCAACAATCACAAAACATGGTTCTCAATCACTATCCATCAGAACTAGATGGTTAGAATTTTCATCTAAATCCACGTTTTCAATTCCAACAAATGTTCTCTTATATGGAAACCTTTTGATGAGTTACATTGGGTAAACATTATGTTTCTATGATTCCTTTTCAAAATTATGATTTTTTATTTATTTTAATTATGTGGGTTTCAATTAAAGAAACATTCATGTAATAATACTATTAAAACCCTGATGAGTTTTGTGCGAAGAATTCATTTAAAGGGGGGTATAATTTAACACACATAGATTTTATGAGATATTTATTTTAAATATTATTAATGAGTTTTTTTACACTACACCAAAAATATATTCTGCTATATGCCACACCATATTAGCTTGCATTATATGCAACACTATTCCTGGCTATTGTTACGCACAATTTCAGATTCTTTTGAGAGAATTAATTTGACACCACACTGGGTATTGATTTTTTGCATTATATAAAAGAAAAATGTTTCAATTATGATATACACAACATCAAAGGAATCTTATACTAAATTCAACACAGGGTTGGCTTTCATTACATGCCCGACTGACCTACCTCGATAACTTCCGTTGTACGCAATTCTGAGATTCACAAAATAATGATATATTTCTAAAATATTATTATTTACAGGTTATATACTAGAAATTATGAATAATATTTAATAAATTTTAAAATATATATAATTTTATAATTCATGTAATTTATTTTCTATTACTTGGTATAAAAATCAATTCAATTTTTCGGATAAAAGAAGCATTATTCATAACATACAGTTTGCCATCATTTTATGGGGCATCAAATTTAAATCAATTTTTAACACCTTTATATATTATATTTTAAAAAATAATCATGTTACATGGAATCATGAAATAAAAATTTACTTGGGTTGAATTTTTGGTATTTATCTGACATAATTCATAATTTAATGAATATTGATGAATATTTCATTCTAATTCAAAACAGTCTTTTCATCTAATTTATTTACATAGTTAAATTATCTTTTCATTTTGTTTTAAAGTGTAATTGTATCATAATTTTATTATTTCATCCAATTATGAACGTTGGAAAAAATTTCACATTTAAATTGGACATAAACACATGTCAATCATTTGATATTTTTTACATCTTAAAAACCATCTTTTTGGTTTAAACAATAGGAATTAATTTTAATTTAATTAATCCAACTTATGTGTTTTTAATTTTGAAAAAGGTATTCAATATTTTGAATAAGTGGGTCCAAATTATGTCAATAGGATATATTTTTTTGGATATTATAACTAGAGATTACAATAATTTATATTTACCACTATTAAAGATAAATTAGGAAAATTTGGGTAACAACTGATATGATGAAGATAATAAAATTACCCGACCATCACACAAAATTTTAGTTGTTGAATTAATTTCCAAAAATCTAACTTATGGGTCATAATTGATTAATTTGTTTGCTTTCTTCTATTAATGTGATGTATATATATTTAATGCAAAAGAAATTGACAACAACTCACTATCTTATATCTTATAAGTATTATAATTTTAATATAGTGCTAAAATTAAAAATTCTTCTAACATAATTAGTATTCAAAAATAGAATGAAATTATCTATATCATGTGAATTAATATATAATTTGTATTGACTATAAAATTACTATTTAATATGAAACAACAGTGATGTAGAAATTAATTTATTGATTGAAATATCAAATAAATGGATTAAAAAATATTAAAATAAATATCAAATTAAATAAATAATGTTATCAAAAAAATATTCAATGTGGATATGAAATGTTAAGAGTATATTAGTTTTTTTTGGAATTTATCTACTCTATTAATTTTACTTAAATTCAAATAAATGAATATTTTAAATTTGGCTCTATTTATATTTTTTAAAAATTACATATTAAAAAAATATACAAAAATAAAAAAATAATTAAAAATTTGAAAGTTATAATTATATGGTGGAAAATTTCATAATGTATCATATTATGGAAAATTGAAAACATGTAAGTAAATATTTATAACCACTTAATATTTAGAATATTATTACAACATATAAATTTATATATATTAAATATGGATATGTCACAATGATAAGGTATAAAATAGAATAAAAACATTATTAATTTTTTTGAGATTAAATTAACCCATACTCATCTTTTCATCGAAATAATTGAGTTTGGGACTATTAGGGAGTCAAAATAAATTTATCATAAATTAATAATTCAAGACATTCATAAAGTGACCCTCTACCCTTTTATAAAAGGGTACAACCTTAACCCAATTACATAAAACATTCATTCCCTTTAGATCATCCAGACTCTACTCAATTATTCTCCAAAAATCCGTCCCTTATTCCTCAATGCCACAATTTTTTATGAAATCCATCTTAAATAGGCCTTTTGTTCAAATAAAATAGTGATACATGAAAAGGCGGTAATTGTTTTATCATCACATTTAAAATTATGTTCTTCTTATACATCCTCTTCTTATATTGTTATCACACAGAAGATATATATACTATATCTTATATATGAAGGAATATTATAATAATTATGAGAGAAAATTATATCATCTTCTCTCCATTATATGAAAAACTATATCACCATGTGTGCTTTCATACGACTTACCTCCTCTAAACTATGGTGTAATCTTTTATTCAGCAATACTTCATTTGGATATGTATAATGATGAGTATAATGGATTTAAATAATTAATATAAAATTATTATCATTACATGTAATTAATATTCCATCCAATACCAATACATTTCAGTATCAAAGGGAATGATATCATTGCTCGTACATATGTATGGCCTACCGTCTCCATCCCACATTAATATTCATTCACAATGTTAACAATTTAAAAATGTTTAGAAAATATATATGATGATTAAAATTAATAATTATTAACATAATTTATGTTTTTAAATGAATAAAACATATCCTATTCATAACATACAAGACATACATGAAAAAAATGGGAAAAAAAGTCGTTAATGCCCAAATTAATGGAAATATAGAAATACTATTAACAAAATAATAAAATAGCATCCATTATGATATCATAAATATTAATATTGTTCTGTTATAATTTAATAACATACAATAAAAATTACAAATGAGGTTATGATACTTAAAAAGTGCATCAGATCTAAGGTAATGGATAATTTCTCAATCTCATTATTTCCTTATGTTGTTAATATGTAAGTATTAACTAGTGTAAATATATCTTCCACGTTAATGTTTCATAAATATATAATATTATTTTATTTTTATACTATTTTTTAAAGTCTATTTTACCCATTGTATAATTTTTATTAAATTGTATGGAAACAATCATTCTTTAATTTTCCATGTGAGATACTTTTTGACTTTTCTAGAAAAAGAATGAGGAGAATGTTTTTTTAAATTATATGATATGAACATGTTTTTTACATCTCCATAACACCTTATTTCTATGAAGATTACATTACATGATTTCATGTTTATTTTCAACAAGATTATTTTTTTATGTTTTTATGTAATTTTGATAAAACAATTAATTTTTGAAGAAGAATGAATATTTTCCTTTATAATTATGTTTGAGTGTTTCATGAAAATTATTTTCCACCTATAATGGTTCTCTTTATAAATTTTTATGTTTCTATCCCTATAATTACTAGTATTTTATTGTGTTAATTATCCTATGAAATTTAATATGGATTATTTTATAATGGAATGCGGTTTAAAAAGCCAATTTAATTTCATTGATTATGCTATGATAACTGATTTATGTTTTGGTGGAAAATGTAATAATGATTTCATTATGAGATAGGTTGGTCATATATTTCTCCCAAATCATGGGGTAAAGATTTTTATCTCATGAGGTATACCTGACTTTTGGATATGTAAATCAAATTCAGAAATATAGGGCTAGAACAACATGTAAATCTAGTTCAATAATACATGGATGGAATGGAATGTAAACTAATTTTGGTAATGAGCTATGTCCACTCTGATGGTCTTGGAAGATATGCCTTTGATACTATAGAAATTATATTATGTACTTACTTGGTTTTATCAATTTATTATTTTATACTAATGCTATTTTATCATGGTTAATATAAATTTTTAATCTATGTCTTATGTACTTCCAAGATTTATTTCATGACTCATGATTCTGATTTTTACATATTATGTTCATGTTTTTACATTTTAATGTTTATGGTTTGTTTTATATTTTCCATCGTTTCCATTACTAAACATTTCAACTCACCCTTATTATTTATTATTTTCCTAGGATATAAGGAATGTTTTTAGACAAGAATAAAAAAGTGGGAGATCTTTATGAGGGTTTTTGAAGATCATTCACCGCATTATAAGTGTATGTACCCTGTTTCCAAAGAAACTAAACTAATATAGTCATTGGGTATATATATTTGTAAAGTATTACATATTAATAAAAACAAAGGTAATTTCTATGTATGTCAAAATTGGGTCATACATAATAGTCATAGTGTTTTAAATCGTAGTCCCAACATTAAAATAGATGTTCTAATATATATACAACTATACTTCCACTATTTTAAGATCTATGAAATTCAAATTTTGAGTAGTTTTTATCTCTATGTGTGATTTCATTTGATAAATAGTAAAAAGACATCAGAATGGTTATTCAGAATGTAAACACATTATTTGCTCATTATAAAATCAGTGAATGTCACAATGTAAGGTGATCAACCATGCGATTGGAATGGGAAAATCCCATAACGTATGAGTGAACCAATCTTTTATTTTGATAATTGGGATTTTATCCTTTTTTATTTATTAAAATTATATTTGGAATATGGAGTTTAAAACTCTCACAACATCTTATTTAAATGACATTGATCATACTTATACCATTTGATATAAAAACATTCATTATATTTTCACTGATATATTCATGTAAATAGTTTCACAACTTCAAACTATCCTCTGATGTATCCCCCCAAAATTCACTCTATATGATCTTTTTAAAATATAATGTGTCTCAACAACTACACATAATGAAAGCACCAAGGATACTCGAGTAACCTTCCATGCATAATTGGGGAGGCTAGTCCCATGTCCTACCTCAACTAGCAGAACAATAGAAATTATGTTCTACCATAGTATTTAGATGTTCCAAACATCATTAAACTATTTATAGTATACATTATCTATCATAATATTTCTTTCTCTTTTAACCATGTCTATTAAATGTTTATCAAACCCCAAGAGAAGATTGATGGAAACTGTTAAACTATAGTATACAATTCATATTTACTTTATCATATAGTGAAATTACACCCTCATGTAACTAAAACCCAAATCTTCCCAAATGATTTCACTATTCCAACAGTTTTAATCCTTATTTGGTACTAAAATTTTGACATCTGAATGTTATCTTAAAATCTCTATAGTTCTTATTAAATAGTCTATTTTACATATTACTAGAATTAAGGACATTGTACTGTGAATTTAAGTCGAGATATCTATTGTTACATATCATTCAAACTCCACCATTTTGGCAACACGAATCATGGGCTGAGTTGATAGTTCCCCTAGATGAGGTGTTGCATGATCATTGGAAAGCATCCCTATATGATAGAAGATATCACATAGTAGTGAGGGATTAAGCCATATATTTATAGGGATATGCAATCAATTAAATTTCACACATTGAAAAAATGAAAAAAAAATATTATAAACATTAATTTATTTATATCTCAATAAAAACAATGTTATAATAAATATCCTATAAAATTAATAAAATCATATGAACACATAGTTATACTAGAATACATCAATTGATTAACCATTGGGATGATCTCAAATAAATATATGAAAACGAATGATATACTAACACCATACTTACATTCATTAATTAGTATTAATATTGCGACACATATATTTAATACATAAATTTAACAACTTATTATATGAAATTTATTTACATTACATTGGGATCCATTCCATAACCTTTTAGTTGGTCTGGTGTATTTGGAAACTAGTATATATAAAAATCATATTCATTATAGATCTACATAATCTCTTATAGTTTTCTTCAAATCTAGTAACCTTCCGGGACACATAATACTCCAAATATATCTACATAACATAGATAAATGAAACATATGAAAGGGTGATCTCAGATTGTTAGTAAGGGTTAAAAAGAGATATATCAATAATCATTCAAGTTTAAAATGACCATAAGTGTTTGAGAATATTATCTTAATAATTTAAAATGATATGATATATATCATATATCATAATCATTAGGCATGGTATACGTATTGGTACTTCATAAGACTTGAACCATAAGGGATCAATGAAAAATATCCAAGAGAACATAACATTGGCATAAGATCATATCATAAGTGAAGGGAATAAATTATGGAATAATCATAATCATAAAAAAATTATATCAAATATACCCACAAAAAATTCATAAAATTTTATTCAAGGGAAAATTATCCCTACACCTAATTCAGGAATTGGAGAAACTATTGTATACACTCTTTTGGGCTTGGGATATCATCCATTGTACCCAATGTAATGGTCTCCAAATAACCTACAATTTACCAACTTCATTCGTGATTCAGATAACAGATATTCTACCATTTGAGATCATATAAAATTATTTTAACCTTATTTATTGAAAGGATATATATTTTTAGTCCCACATATCACTAAATGGATTCCTAATTATAGTATGAGATCATAAAAACCTTCATCATAACTTATCCTGTGAAAAATAAATTTTGTTTCAGAGATATTTCGACCACATAACCATAATACTTCTAGATAATGAATAAATATTATATAGTTGAATTATATGATAAATAAATCCTAAGTGACACTAATGATTTTTATCATCGATGAAAAATTACAATACAGTACGACTCTAATATTTCATGTCATGAATGTTAAAATAAATATTCTTTTCAATTTTTATATAAAAAGAACAAATCACCTCATTCAGAAAATGATTGGAAGATTCTTATTAAATTAATTTTATAATAATTCTATCATGGTTAAAAATATAATTCAAAATCATAATATTATAGTAAAACTATCATGAATTTTTTTTATAAATAATTGATTTTGGTAAAAAATATTTTTTCCTAAAAATTGATATGAAAATGTTTTTCAATAGATTTCTTTTTCCGAATCATTAGAACTAAAAGTGAGGAAAATAAGGAAACATGAATTCTCAAGAAATAACCATAGAATAAGAAAATATATGATATCCATGAGATATATATCATGAAATATTATAATCATTTTCTTAATTATGAACAACCATGATTCAAAATGGTATTTGCAACATAAATCTCTAAATAATGATTGATTTTTTTGGAAAAAATATCTAACCGTAGGTTAATAATTTTGAAATTTTTATAATACTAAAATAGAGTCAGGTAAATAATTATAATTTTATATATGATCCACTTATATCATTTTAAAAACCATGTATTAATACTTCATTTTTAAAAGTTTTATTTTCAAGACATAAATTTTTCATTTTTGAAGGCATTCATTTATTCATAAATTTCTTATACTCCATGTAGTAAATTTATTGTGAATGTGAATAATTTGTATGATATTCTCCCGTTTTAGTGTTAAATATATTTTTCTGAGTGTTATTTGAAGTAGTCCAATTCATTTGGTTTTCTAATTGAATTATAAAACTCACCCTACTGATCTATATTTCTTGAATCATGTTTTGTAGTATTCCTTCTTAAATTTATAATATATAATTAGAACGGATCATTGTTCAATTATACCATTTGAAGAGACATGTGGACCGTAGAATAAGACCTGCAAAATTTGTTAAAAAAATGGACTAGACACGACTATTGAATTATTGGGATAAATTTAGTAGTAAAAAATTATTGATTCTCCAAAAAAAGTTGGGCAAAAAGATAATTCATATTTGAAATGAATTTAATGGAAAAACTCAACAAAAAAGGGGACCAAATTATTCAATGAAGTTCATCCCACCATTCATTTCTGGAAATGAAATCTTCACACCAATATTAATATTTATCAAGATTGATATAGAAATTCGAGAAGATATTTTTCTCTATGAAATAAGATAATTAGTCTTACAAATATTTTTATAAATTTCTCATATTTGAGGGCATCTTCCTTTTCAAAAACCCATTGACCCTTTAGACATGAAAAATAATGGATTGAAATGGAAAGATTAAAATTGTGTAATCAAACCACAATAAATTTGTCTCCTAATGTAAAATGTGGACATATTTTCATAGTAGACATAGGAGATCAATATATACAACTTTTATGAATAACATTTCTTGAGATTAGGCTGTCTAATTTATCGAATTAGTGATGAAAGTAGAGAGGCATATTTGGAATGAAAACAGTCCCACACCATTGGGATATAAATACATCACCATCTCCTTAGTGAAAGGGGTTGGAATTTTAGATCAATGGTAGATAGGATGGCACAAAAAAGGCACTACCAAAGGATTGGAACAATCTTACATACTCTTATTTCAACATTAGATACCATTCCTCCATGCTTTAATTTAATTTTCTCTATTATTATTCTTTTATAATCATGAAAGTGTTTTTTATGTAAATATGTTCTAATACATGTTTATTTATAATTATATCTTAATATAATACACCCTTTTTACTTTAATATTAATGTAATTAAAATATGTTACACCATATTAAAATCCATTTTCTATTCTGTTTTCTCTTTTAATCGAATGTCCATATTCATTTCTCTTCACTGTTTGTGTGTGTGTTTGGTGCACAAATATTTTCTTATCCCTTTCTTTTTATTCTCCTATTAATTATTCATTCTACATATAATAAACCAAATTACTAGTCCTATAAATTTCTATGTAAATATCTCATATGGGTGGGACATATTTTAGGGATCATAAGTGATTGAGAGTATTTCGTCAATGAATATTCTTCAAATTAACATTGTAAATGTTGGACATAACATGTAATGGATTAATTACTAGTTTTGTTTAATGTGTAGTCTCCATAGATTATTGGAAACATAAATACACTACAATGAACATGTAAAAATTGATATAAGAACCCTATGTTAATTTATGCCATGGATTAAAGACATAACACTTATAAATTCCAATCAATGTCATCATGTGAATTGGGTGGTTATTTATTTCTATATAAATCATTGATCAAGGATATCACAAAATTAACCACATAATAATTAACTCACCCTATTTTTTTAAATTCTTAAATAAAATACAAATAATTAATCACTTCAATTAATCTCCACAAATAACCCCCCCCCCAATCAAAACAATCAATTAAAATAAATAAACTATTAAAAAGATTCATTGATAGGGATTTGACCCTAGTGGAGCTATACACATTAGCAGAGAACTGAAACCTTGAATGATTGATAGGTGACAATCAGCCACACTTCAAATGGTGTTGTTTCTGTGGATGGTGCATTAATTAGTAATTAGTTTTAGGTTATTGTAAAAAAACAATATATTAAAAAATATTAAAAACCACAATGAAAAACCCATCTTCTTATCCAAATCATAAATAGAAAAAAACCACAAAGAAAAACATATCTCCCACTTTCTTTGGAAATATAACATAATACCCCATAACCACCCAAATAATCCCTCAAGTTTTTTTATGCTGAAATTGAGTGAACTATTCGCCAACAAAGAAGGAACATTAGGGACAATCCAATCATTCAAGAAGCAGTTTTTCTATAACCAATTGAATTAGATAAGGGTAAACCAAGGAAAGAAACTTTTAAAGAAAATTATTCCCCTGATATGAATTACCAACCCCTTGATATTCAATATCTAGACATATAGGCTAAATTTGAAATGAAATCAGGATTTATTCATCATCATCCTCATTTTCACAGGCTAGCCGGTGAGGATCCAAATATTCATCTTAGAGTGTTCCAAGTAGTGTTCTCTACCATGTTGTTGTAAGGGGTTTTCTAGGAACAAATAAAACTCTGAACATTACTTTTACACTAGATGAAACATCCAAATCATAGATCTACTTCCTCCCTCCTAGTTCCATAACCACATGGAATGACATGAAGTGACTTATCATTGAAAAATTCATTGCTACTTCTCGTACTTCTTCTATCCAAAACGAAATAAGTGGTATCAGTCCATTCCAAAATGAATCATAGCATGAGTATTGGGAAAACATCAAAATTCATGTTGAAACTTTTCCATATCAAGAATTCTCTAACAAACTCTTGTTCCAGTACATTTTCTAGGTGTTATTGTGTCTAGATAGAACACTCATTGATGTTTCATGTGATTGTTCTCTTGTTGATAAAACTCCCACATCCATAATAGCCCTCATTGAAAAAATTATTGCAAACATACTATAATTATATACTTGAGCACATTACCAAGTAAAACAATACAAATATATTTAATTGATAGGGAAAAAAAAGATGACAGAGTGGACGAGTGAACTTACAGGTCCAATGTGTCAACTAGTCGTTGATGGTGAAGCTCCAAAATCATCATCTCCACGATCTCTGTTCCCTAGACCTATCATGATCTATGGAGTCTATAACTACCTATCTTATCCAACAGACACATTTCAATATCTTTAAGAGGATCCATATAATTCATCTTGACCAAGGAAGATCTATACAGAAACTTATTAGAAGAACACATAATATCATCAACTATGTCATTTAATTAGAAACATCAACCAACACCACTACAATCCCGTATCTTCTACCTTCAACCATGTCTTGAGGTATGGTGATCCCATTTCGTACACACCTAGATTTACAACTCAAAACACAAACCAATTCCATTATGTTTATGTTGTTGGTAACTTCATATAACATTATCTTTATATCCCTCAACCTGAAATAAACAATACTCCACTTATCTTCCACAAACCCAGTGATCCTTCCAGATTACTAAACTGATAAAATCACATTT
The DNA here is from genome assembly GCA_963277665.1 of Viscum album. NCBI lineage: Eukaryota > Viridiplantae > Streptophyta > Magnoliopsida > Santalales > Viscaceae > Viscum > Viscum album. The sequence continues at coordinate 1,313,693,096 of OY728119.1, read as the reverse complement.
CCATGAACCGAAATCAAGTCCATCTCAATTCAGTAAATGACACTTCTTCGTAGAAACCATAGGAAAGTGATGTGGATGACCGTTCTTCCACCACCCATTCTAGACATAAAAACATAGAAAGTAAAATTGGTCAACTTGCATCCCACATGAGATAGGAACAATAATATTATGCTTCATAACTATCACCTCAACCATTACCCATCCCAAATGGTAATGTAAGTACCCTTGAACTTAAATCAGGAATGAAAATTGATATGCCTCATGATGAGTCCTCCAACTCCCCTTTAAATGATGAATTAGAATAGAAAATGAAATTTGGAAATGAATCTATATTCATTCTCTCACCTCCTTCCATTCCACTTTGGCACTCAATTCCTATTCCCCAAGCCATTTCAAAGCCAAGGATGTCCTTTGATCCCTATCCCTAAATGATCTACTTGTTTAGATGTATTGAAGTTAGAATTCCCGATTTAGATTTATTAAAACAAATACCTATTTATTCCATGGTTATTAAAGAATTTTTCACCCATAAGAGGCCAACATAGGACCTTCTAAAATGTTTCCACCCTATTGTATTTTCCCATAATGTTCAACGATATAGGGACCTTCAAGGTTCCATGACAAATTGGAAATTCCAACATGGATGATGCACTCATAGACCTAGGAGCCTCAATTATGTTCATTCCCATATATATCTTCTCCAACCATGGTATAGGTCCTTACATCCAATGTGAGTTGTCATTCAATTGTCCATTCAATGCACTAAGTCTTGTGAGGGTTCAATTGAGAATGTACTTGTTCATGTGAATGATCTTTTCTTCCCTACTGATTTCTATGTCCTTGACCTAATAGGTGAGATGAACTCTTCTCGATCACCCTTTATTCAAGGAAGAGTATTCCAAATGAAAGTTAAAACTCCGATTTTTTTACATTCAGGAATATTATCCATTGAATTTGGTGACCATCTAGTCACGTTAAACATATACCAAACCATGGGATACCCATCTATAGATCACTCTGAATTATCAATCCATGCTTCGAAGTAACTATCTATGAGTAAATAGAACTGTATTCCATCATGATCATCATGTTACAATGAGAGAGGATATTATGAAATATGCACCACAATTAACAAAGTTATAAATAATGATAGTGATTTGGACCATTCATTCATAGACTCTAACAAATCTAAAAAATCTTGAAAACGCTCCCGAATCCCACATCAAATCTAATCTCTACCACTCCAACAAGAACAATATTATGGAAAATGAATAAAAAACAACTGAATTCCCTTCCTCCATTCCAGAGTTTTCTAGCCTACAACGACAAGAAGAAAATGATTTGAATCCTATTACTAAAAACCTGACGTATGCCATCCATTCCCATGATAACTACTATCCTATCATTTTCTTTGCATCACTTACTAAAACATAGGAGTCCAAACATTTTCTTACGTTAGTGGAAAACAAAAAGGCCTCGGGTTGGACACAAGATGAAATTATAAGAATCAATCCTACTATTAATAGGCATCACATCCAACTTAAGGATTCATCCAAACTAATTAGACAACCACAAATAAGAATAAATCCATATATACGTTAGGTTGTTAGGAAATATATCACCAAGCATCTTCATGTTCGACTTATCTACCAAATTACTTATAGTCAATGTGTTAGTCCTACTCAATTATTAGGTAATAATGGAGGGATAACTGTTATTACAAATGAACATGTGAAGGTATTCAAAACTCAAATAAAGAACAAATGTAATTTGTCCATCATCTATAGGAAAATGAATTTTGAAACATGAAATGATCACTTCCCTCTTCAATATCTTGATGAAATGCTAGAATGAATAGTTGTAATGTCATACTATTCCCATATTGATGGATTCATCGGTTACATTCAAATTACAATCACACCTCCAGAACAAGAAAGGACAATAATCACATTCCACATTGATCCATATGGATAAAAGAGAATACATTTTGTCCTCTGTAATGATCCTTCAACATTCCCAGATTCTATGATGAGTATCATTTGTAAATTTAGTGAACACTATAGAGAAGTCCTCATAGATGAAATTACCATGTATGGTGAGATAAATGATTCTTACTTGAAATAAATTTTTCTAGTCCATCAAGAGAGTTTCATGTGAAACCTTATGTTACATTTTGGGAGAATTCTCTTCTTGGTTGAAAATAGGATTGTTCATGTGAAAATATATTCAAGACAGGGTATTGAACATGATCAAATAATAATGGAAGAGATCCAATGACTTCATCAAACCACCTCTGTTCGATACATCCGGTCATTCATCAGACTGGGTAGTTTCTATCAGCAACTCATCCACACCATCAATTGGATTTCCCTCCTTCTAACTCGATTTCTCTAAAATGTTCTCACATTCAATTTCGATGAGTTTTTCATGAGAGACTTCATCAAACTAAAAATTTCTCTTCCATATAACTCGATAATTCATCCCCCATATTTTTCCTAACCCTTTTAGTTGATGTGTGTAGATTTTAATAGATCCATTTGGACTATTGTTGGTCAATTTAGTAAAACAATTCCACATATCCTCTATTATTCCTCAATAATATTGTATGAAACTCAGTATCACGACACTATGACTGAATGGAAACACTTATCAGTTGTTTTTGCCTTAGAAAAAGTCTTGACCTATCACATAGGTTCCAAAATAATCATCATAACCAAACATTCTACTATAAAGTACGTAGTCAATAAAAGGGATTCCAATCATAGGATAATAATATGGATTCTAAAGCTCTAATATTTTGACCTTGAAATAACAGATAGAACCCAAAAATAAAACCTTGTATCTGATCACCAGAGTAGAATTTATAATTCCTCTCATTCATAAATCATTGATCCTAAATTCCCAATTTATTACCTTATATCTCTCACTCCAAAATCACCATTGTATTTAACAATATTAAATTACCAGGTATCTGGTGTTTTCCCTGAATTGTTTTCATATTATAAAAAAATGAAGTTGAAAACTAATTCAAAATAATATTTTTGGGAAGAAAATAATCATTGTAATATTTGGGCTGGCATCGTATTTAGCAGATGTGATGATTAAAATGAACATTCCTTCATCTTACAATTCAGTCACTCACTTCTCAGAGGTGGACTCTTTGGACCAAAAAGGAATTTCTGAATAGTTCTAAACTCTGTATTCTTATATACTTAAATGTTTAAGGGACCACATGAGTTATTTAAATCATGTCCCACTTGATAACATTTTGATCTAATTTAAATAAAAATGAAATGCCCTAGAATCCTATAATCTTCTATAACATCTTTAATGTTTCGGGAATCAATTTCATGGGAATGTTCCCTACTCAAAATGGATTCTCAAACATTCTTCTTGTAGTTGGATATGCTTCTGTGTGGGTTGAGGAAAAGAAAAATGAAAGGATTATTTAAATATTATTTTTGAGATCTTAAAAACATATATCTTTCATAGAATTAGAACTCCTTGTGACATGATCAGTGACTTTGGAACCAATTCTTGTAATATATAAATTGAATATATTTTGAAAAATTATGGTGTTTTACATAGAACATCAACTACATATCACCAATAAAAAATGTCATGGATGAAATTTCTAATCGAGAAGTGAAAAGAGTTATTGAGAGAATTATTAAGCCGAATATAAAAGACTGTCCAGAGAAACATGGTGAATCACATGGGGATTTTCAAACTGCCTATAAAACACCCATTGGGATGTCTACAATTTGGCTTGTTTTTGGTAAAGCATGTCATTTTCTATTTGAAATCCTACATAAGTCATTTTGGACTATTAAAATGTATAATTTTGATTTTAAAAAATTAGGTGAATAACTATTATTGCATATGACAGAATTAGAGGATATTCTACATTATTCCTATGAGAATTCCAATCTGTACAAAGATAAGGAAATGCTTCTCCATGAAAAACCCATCCTTAGAAAGGTATTCCTTTATGTATAAGAGGTATTTCTCTTCAACTCCTTATTTTTAAATATCCCATGTAAGATTAATCTTCATTGGAATGGTCCTTTTATAGTTTCTTACGTTTACCCATTTGGTGTATTGAATGTACCAGAACCGTCTTCCAAAAAAACATTCGCCATCAATAGTCTTCAATTAATAAATCCAAATGATGGGGCAGACATCCTGGGAACCACCATGACTTCCACTGACCCACCACTAGATGGAGATAGTGACATGCTAAATCCAAACTAGGGGAACCTCTTTCTTTTTAATACCCACTTTCTATCTTCTTCATACTTCTCTCTCTCTCTCTCTCTCTCTCTCTCTCTCTCTTTCTTCCTCTATTTTTCATTTTTTATACCACTTTCATAATCAATCTTTTTTACTTTCTCCCTTTACCTTTTTGTGTGGGTGTATATTTTAAACACAATTAAAAACTAAAAATAATGAAAATAATGAAAGAATCAAGGAAAAGGGTTTCATATTACTCACCATCATGTTTTGATCTTTTATCCAACCATTTTCGGGAGTCCAACGACATATTTCATCTAATAAATATTGTATTTTGATCATAATTTTGGATAATTAATCTTGTTTCCAAACTAAAATTTTTGGAATGCTGCAATTTTTATCTGAAAATAGTATTTCTCCAACCCCATGGAACAACATTATTGTTCATTCCAATGCCATATATGGCTATATTTTCCATATGTGTGTTTTCACCCCAAATTGTGAGTCCTGACTTTGTGGACCTTCAAGATGAGTTTCCAAAATTTGTGTACATTAATATGATAGAAGTATTTTATGAACTACATTTGAATAGAAATAGCCATATAGCCTCCCACTATCTTTACATTAATCCATATTTTTAAATCCCCTCTAAGAATATGAAAAAATTATCTTTGATAGCCACAGTACAATACTAATATGTTATCCTACCAAACATCAACATGGATTTACATAGTATAATTTATTGAAATATATGTGTGGAGGGAATATAATTCATTTTTGTGGGAAATTTTATTGATTTTAAATGTGTTATTATATGCTTCAGTGGAAGAATACATTATAGTGTGGGGGAGTGGATTTCACTCATTGAGTTTGGGGAATTCATTTTCATTTATCTAATTTGTAAATTCATGAAAAAAATCAATAAAAATGAACATAATAATTGGGTTATGTCTGGAGCGGGTCAAAAATCAATTTTTCTTAACTATTGATCTTATTAGGAATATTAAAATTAGTTTTGTGTGGAGATCAAACACAGGGTGGGAGATGAGTGTGATTTTTTTTCATGTTCAACAATCAAAAAATTAAAAAAAGAAAAGAAAAAAAATTGTACTATATATTCTTATGTAATTGGAATAAATTTTGTATTTTTTAAATATTTCATCTTCTCACCACCCTAATTTTTTTTCCACTCCTGTATCTCTCATCACACAATCACTCTCTTGTAAATAAGTGACTCTATTTCCTTCAATGATTCATTTTAAAAAATGTACATTGTTTCACCCATGCTGATGTTTTACCCCTCTTCTCATCTCTCTTGGTTTATATATTCCTACCATATCATAGCTGTAAGAAAACACCTTAAAACACCTCTTGATAATTACTATCATTATGATACAGAATGGAAGATGATAGATTTTTGAAAATATATGATTTTAAATTTTTGTTGGTTAATTAGCGAACCTTCAGAAATAAATTTTTATCATATTGAGATGTGGGAGTTTTGACTGCCTAAATTTCAGATTTATAAATATGATCATGAAAATTGATTTTTTTGGGAATATAACTTCTATAAAAATAATTTGGTGGCATTCAATATGGATGATTTTAATTGTCTAAACCTCCCCTGATTGGTGAAAGAAAAAATTTAATATTTTTTGGCGAGTCGGAATGATTTTGTTTTGTTTTTATATTTGTCGCCTAAGAGGACATGCACAAGAATATGTTTGGGGGATTTTCTGTTTTCTATTTATTAATAACGTTTTGTATATTAACTCTAGTAAATTTCAGGAAACAATGAATAATTGGTATGAGATACTCATGCATTAAAATTAAATATAATTTTTAAGCATTATTTGAAGTAGTCCAGTTTAGTTTGCAAACTATTTTAATTATAAGACACACACTGCTTATCCAAAATTATTTTATTTTGTTTTATGATTCCGTATTCATTTCAAAACATATCATTAGAATTATTCATTTTCCAATTCATCCATTATAAATGAAATATGGACCACACATGAAGGATCAAAAATTCCATAAAAAATGGATCAACCATGATGACGATGTTACTTTTCTCAATTTAGAAGTCCAAAGTTTCTGATTCTACCCAAAAAGTCAAGGGATAGTACCATTCATTTTGGGTAAAGATTCAAGGCCCAAATCCACTAAAAAGGTGCACAAATGTTCCCATTTGGTTCACCCCACCATTCTGTCTAGGAAATTAAGTCATCACACCGATATTTCCATTTAACTTAATAGAGATATCCATTCGAGATGCTATTTTATTCAGTGTGAAAGAGGATATTTTGGGGTGTAACATTTTTGAAAAATGTATTCAAATTTGAGGGCATATTCTTATATAAAAACCCATTAACATTTAAGACATGATAAAGTATGGATAGAAATGGACAGATTAAAATTGTTTGATCAAAATGCACCATCATTGGGTCCTTAATTCCAATAGATGCCAAATGATCATAGTAGAAAGATGAGATCCATATATAAAACATCTTAGAAGATCATATATTGAGATTTTTCTTTCTAATTTATCAAATTGGTGATGCAAGTGGAGGGGTATATTTGGAATTCCAACAGTCCACCCCCATTACGGTTTAAATACATCCACATATTCTCTGTGAAAGGGGATGGAATTTCAGAGAATATGAGGATAGTTTGGATGGACCAAGGCTCTCCCAAAGTGTTTTGAAGATATTTCATACTCATTTTTCAACATGATATACCATTACTCAATGTTTATTTTCATTTATATTTATATTTTTCATTGTTTGTAATCTTGTAAGTGTTGGTTTTGTAATGTTGATATAATACATTTTTTTCTAATTATATCATAATATAATCCACCAAATAATTTTTATAATTCATATTTTAAAATGCATTTAAAAAATGTTAATTTCCATTTTATATTTTCCTTTCACATTCAATGTAATGTACATATTTATTTCTATTCACCGTTTCAGTGTGTATTCATCGTAAACTCTTTTCATATCCCTTTATTTTTTCCATTATTAATTCATCATCATAAATATAATAAACCCAATTAATAATCATCTCACCTTCTGAGTAAATCTATCAATGGGGTGAGTCAATATTTAGGGATCTTAAGTGAATGAGAGTATTTCCTCAATGAATATTCTTCATGATAACATTGTATATATTTGATTTAACATGTCAAAGATTAATGAACAGTTTTGTTTAACGTATGGTTTCAATGTATTATTGGAACCATGAACGCACTACCATGAAATGTAATGATTGAGATTAGAACCCTAATTTAATTTAATGTCTGTATTAATGCTATAACACTTTGGAATTCCAATCAATGACATCTTTTGATGTGGGTATTAATTTAATGTGATATAAAGCAAATAATAAGTATATCACAAGCATAAATACTTAATAATAATCTCATCCAAAAATATATCAAATTTTTAACTAAAACACTTACCATTAATCACTTAATTTAATCTCTAAAACAAACCCCCACCCGATAAAACAATCTATTAATAAAAAATTGACTATTAAAAAGTATCATCATTTAGGATTCGAACTCGATGCTACTATACACATTAGCAGATCACCAAAACATTTAACTATCATTAGGAGATAATAATCCTCACTTAAAATGGAATCGTGTCTGCGGATTCTGTATTAAGTAGTCATTACTTTTTGGTTATTGTAAATATCAAAAACAATATATAACAAAAAATAAAAATTCAAAAATAAATTGAAAAAAATAGAAAGAAAAACATTCAATCTATCAAAAATAAGATGCAGAAAAAAATGACAAACCCATCTTTCTCATTATATAAAAATATATCTCAATTCCTCATAGCCTTCCAAACAATCCCTTGGATTTTTTTGACACTGATATTGTGTGAAGAATTCTCCAACTTGGGAGGTACATTAGGTATAATTAAATAATTCAGAAAATAGTCCTTCCACATCCAATATAATTAGATATGGATAAACTAAGGGAACAAACTATTAATGATATTACTACCCCCAGTATGAATTACTAATAACTTGTTATTTAATATCCAAACATTGAGGCTGAAATAAAACTCCAATCTAATTTGATTTATAATCTTTATATTTTCCATGAGATAGATAGTGAGGATCCACATATTCATCTAAAAGATTTCCATGTGGTGTGCTGTAAAATAAATCCTCAAGGGGTTTATAATGGACAAATCATACTCATAACATTCCCTTTATCCATAGCTAAAACTGACATGTCATATATCTACTACCATCCTCCTGGTTACAAATCCACAAGGAATGAAATGTAGTGACTTTTTAGAGAATTTTTTTCCAACATCTAATAACGATTCTATCCAATTAAGAAATAATTCTTATCCTTTAATTCCCAAATTAATCATTCCATGTGTATTGGGAGGGGTTCAAAAATATTTTGGTAACTTTTCCACAACCCCAAATACACCAACTCTTGATTTAATATTTCTATAAAGGTTATTGTTGATGGAGAAAACACTCATTAATGCCACAATTGATGGTTATCTGGTATAGAAAAATCATATTTCTACAAGGGATATCCAAAGAACCGTGGCTGAAAACACACAACAATTCCATACATGAGCAAATGATAAAATCAAATAATCCCATGATATTCAATCAATAGAGTCGAACAAGTGGACATGGTGGATGAGTTGACATATATTTCTTGTGCGTCAACTAGTTGTGGCTTCTAAATCCTTGACCTCATTTTATACAAAATATATGTTCCCTGGACATATCATGAATTGTAGAATATGTTTCTCCCCATATCAAGAAACTAACACATTTCCACAGCATCAAGAGGATCTATTTGATTCATCCAGACCAATGGATCTCATGGAATCTTATTCAAAGAGCAACACCATGCCTCAACAATTAGTTCAGTTCATTAGAAAATTCATCCAACCCCACTATTACCCTTATCTTCAACCTTCAACAAAGGCTTGAGGTATGGTAATCCCATTTCTCACCCCATAAATTACATCCTCTAAACATAAATAAATTCTAATATGATCAAGGTGTCTGTAAAATCCAACAACTATACCATTTGGTCCTTAAAATTGAAAGAAACAATCCTCCTCCTGGATATCATTATACCAATGATCTTCCCAATACCCTAACAAATACAATTGCATTCCCAAGAACGAAAATCAAGGCAATACCAATCCAGTACAAGCCTCTTATTCTAGAAAAATATGGGAATGTGTAGTGGAGGATCTTTCTTCATTCATCCATTCCAACCTTGAGAATATTAAAACCCGAATTGCTCAACATTCTTCTGACTTGAGACAACAATAACAATAAAATTATTCCCAACTCCCATCTCAACCATTACCAAACCCCAAGGGTAATATAAGAGAAATTGCACATATATCATGAATGAATGTTTTTTATGCTTCACGATGAGTACTCCAACTCCCCTATATGTGTTGACCAAGGAAATAAAAATAAATTTGAAAACGGACCAAAATTTATTCCCTCACCTCCTTCAATTCCCCTTATTAACTCAATTCCATTTCCTCAATCCATTTCAATATCGGGGAAGTCATTTGATCCAGATCCTGAACTGCTCCAAATTCTTAGAAGTGTTGAAGTCATTGTTCCACTCTTATAATCCATGAAAAAATACCTAATACACCATGATTCATATGGAATTGTGAACCCATAAGAGGAAACATAGGATCTCCAAAAATGATTCCACATAGAAGTATATTCCCAAAAATGTGCAGAGATACATAGACCATTACAGTTCCATACAATATTATATGATCTGACTTCAGTGAATCACTCATAGACCTATGAGCCTCAATTAATGTCATGCCCAAATCCATATTTTCCAACCTTGGTCTATGACGCTTACATCCAATGGGTGTTTTCATTCAAATATCCAATCAATGCACTGCTAGTCGTATGGGTATAATCAAGGATGTCCTTATTCGTGTGAGTGATCTTATTTTCCCTTCTTATTTCTATTTCAATGACATGGAATGTGAGAAAAAATATTTTCAGTATACCTTAATTCAAGGAATACCATTCTTAGTGATAGTGAGAACCATGATTTTTGTCCATTCGGGCATCTTATCCATGGAATTTAGGGACCAACTGGTTATGTTCATCATTTTCCATACCATGTGATGCCCATCTAAGGATCTAATTCCATTCTCAATCCATGATTCTAAGGTAACTATTTAGAGTAAATTGAACCCCATTCCATCATGTTAATCATGCTCTAATGAGAGTGGATCTTGTGAATTTTTCTCCATGATTATCCAAGATATAAATGGTGATGTTTATGGGGACATATCATTCATAGAATCTATCAATCAATAGGATCTTGAATTATCTATTGAATAAAAAATCATATCTAGCATCCACTACTCCACATTGGACTATATTAATGAAAACGAATCAAATCAAATTGAAGTCCCATTCTTTATTCTTGAGTTGTCTAACCCAAAAATGAAAGAATTGAGTGATCTGAAACCTCTTCTTGACAACTGAAATAGACATTCCTTGTACATGATCATTATTATATTTCCATTATCTATACATCACTTACTAAAACTATAGAGTTCAAACTTGTTCAGGTGTTAGAAGAAAATAAAAATCCTTTATGTTTGACACCAAATTACATTCAAGGAATCAACCCTAATCTTTCAATACATCACATCTATCTTGGGGAATCATCCAAATCAATTATAAAACCACAATGAAGACTCAATCCACTCATACATGTGGTTTTTAGGGAATAGATCACCAAGCTTCTTCAAGATGATTTTATCTAAAAAATTTCTGATAGTAAATGGGATAGTCCAATTAATGTTGTACATAAAAAGGGTGTGATAACTATTATCACAAATGAACAAAAAGAGATAGTCACCACTCTAGTGAAGAAAAACTGTGTATGTGCATCGACTATGATGGATTTAATGTTCAAAAAAGAAAAGATCAATACCCCTTCTGTTCATTGATCAAATTCTAGAACGATTAGCTAGAAAGTTACACTATTTCATTCTTGATGGATACAATGGCTACTTATAAATATCACTCACACCTTAGTATGAAGATAAGTCAACATTATATTTCCCCTTTAAAACATATGAATATAGGTGAATTCATTTTCACTTTGTAATGCTCCTACAACATTCTATAGGTGTATGATTAGTATCATTTCTAAATTCGTTGAAAAATGAATTGATGTATTCATGGGTGATTTTACCATTTATGGTGAGTCGTTTGACTCATTATTGAATTCATTCTCTTTAGTCCTTCAAAAATCATTCATTGCTAACCCACTGTTTAATTTTTATAAATGTCACGTAGTGGATGAATTTGGGACTGCTTGAGGTCACATTGTTTCAAAAGAGGGTGTTGAAGTTGATCCTGCAAAATTGATGTGATCCAATCACTTCATGAACCAACCAATGTTCGAAACATCTATTCATTCCTTGGTCATGATGGGTTCTATCAGCGATTCATCCATAACATCAACAGGATTAACCACACACTCACTTGGTTTATCTAAAATTATGTCACTTTCTATTTCAATGAGGTTTTCAAGAGAGCCATTCATGAACTCAAAATAGCCCTTTCATCATTCCCAATAATCTAACCCCTCATTGGTCCTTACCTTTTGTGATTACTTGGGATGCTTCAGAAATATCTTTTAGGGTTGTTCTTGGTAAATGATTATAATCAATTATACATTTCATTTATTATTCATCATGATCATTGTATGAAACTCAATATCACAACACTATGACTGAAAAAGAACTTTTAGTAGTGATTTTTTCCTTAGATAAAATAGGTCACATTATCTTAGTTGAAAAAATCATCATCTTCAAAGACAATTTTTATATAAAGTACATACTGAAAAAACATTATTCCAATCCTACGTTAATAAGATGGATTGTAATTCTCTAATATTTTGACCTCGAAATCAATGATACACATGAAAAAAATAATGTGGATGATCACCTGAGTAGAATTTATAATTCCTTTCATTCAAAAATAGTTGATCCAAAAATCCCAAATGATAACCCTTCATCTCTCCAACCAAAATCACCATGGAATTCCCCAATTTTAAATTATTGGGTTTCTAGTGTTTCCTGTTTTTTTTCAAAAGCACAAAAAATGATGTTGAAAAGTGATTCACAATTATTTTTGAGGTAAATAAAATTTTCATATCTAGAGATGACATGATAATTAAGATATGATTTGATGAAAATGATCATTATTCCATACTAGAATAATGTAATTCACTTTTAAGAGTCTCCTACATTAGACCACAAAAGGAACCCCCACAGGTCCCTAGACTCTAGATTCTTCTGGACATCACTCTTGAAGACACACATGAGTTCAGTAAATTATGTCCCACTTTCCAAAAGTATGGGACAATTTCAAAATGAAAATAAATTTCCCTAAATCCCTTAAACCTTTTTGAGATCATTGATGTTTGGGGAATCAAATTCATAGGACCATTCCCCACTTCCAATGGATTCTCATTCATTTTTCTTGTAGTCGATTATGTTTCTAGGTGGGTTGATGAAAAATCCACTAGAAATGATGACTCACATACTATTAGGGAGTTCGTAAAAACCCAAGTCATCCACAGATTTGGAACTCCTCTAGCCTTGATGAGTGACTTTGGATCCCATTTTTGTAATATAACCAAGTAATATCTTCTGAAAAAGAATGGTGTTGTACATAAATCATCAACTTCATATCACCCAAAAAATTGGAATTTCTGAACATTCTAATAGATAAGTGAAAAGTGTTCTTGAGAAAATTGATAATACAACAAAAAAATACTATCCTTCGTGACCTGGTGAAGCACATTTGGCATATCAAACTAGCTATAAATCACCCACTGGGATGTCTCCATTAAAGCTTTATTTTTTTCATGAATATAATTTTCTAGTTGAAATGCAGCATAAGTGATTTTGAGATGTTAAAACATGTAAATTTTATTTTGAAAAATCTGGTGAAGAAATATTGTTAAAGATATCCAAGTGGTTTGTTCTACCAGGAATCCTTGATGTGTTTTTGTGGAACAAATCAAACATTGAGCATTACATTTATCCCCAGCTAACAATACAATGACATGGCTCTACTACCTCACTTCTTGTTCCATAACTACAGGGAATTACATGAAGCGACTTTTCATAGAAAAATTATTTCCTACTTCTCTTGTTGCTTCTATTTGAAAAGAAAAAAAAGTGGTATTAGTAAATTCCAAAATGAATCAGTCTATGAGTATTGGGATAAGTTCAAAATTCTTGGGGAAACTCATCCACATCACCAATTCCCTGACAATATCTTCATCCAACACTTCTATGAGGGGTTATTGTCTTTGGAGAAAACATTAATTTATTCCAAAAGTGGTTCTTCTTTTATTTATGAACCTCCCACAGTTGCAAGAGATATCATAAGAAACATGGATACAAACACACAAATATTCCATACTCAAGAACATGCTTATATCAAATAATCCCATTATAGTCAATTGATAGAGCCGAACAAAATGAAATAGTGGATGAGTTAACTTACAGGTTGTGTGGGTCAACTAGTTGTGGGTGACAAGGCCCTAACCTCATCTTGTATATAATCTATGTTGCTGTGGACCAATCAAGAACAATGGATTCCGTAGCTCCCAATATAATTCAATTGAAACATGTCCACAACATCAAGACGATACATATAATTCATCTAGACCAATATAGGTCAATGAAACAATTTCTCAGAGGAACACCAACCCTAAACAATATGGTCAGTTCATTAAAAACTTCAACCAACACCACTTTGATCCCTTCTCTTCAATTTTAAACCATGCCATGAGGTATGGTAATCCCATTTCCCACCCCGCTCAAATCCCTACTCAAAAACCAAACCAATTCTATTATTTTCAAGGTATTTGTATCTTCTATCAACCTTACCCTTTTTTCCCTTAACCTCAAAGGACGAATCCTCCCCCTAGATTTCACCACCCTACTGAACATTCCTAATTCTCATACCAATACAATCACATTACCACAAACCAAAATCAAGGAAATAACAATATCAGAAAAGGATCTTCTTCTATAAAACCACAATAAAGTATTGTGGATGATCTTTCCTCCTTCACCAATTCCAGACATAAAAATATTTAATCCCAAATTGGTCGACTTGTATCCCACTTGAGCTAGCAACAACAATAAAATCATTCCCAAATCCCAGATCAACCATTACCCAAACCCAAGTGTAATGTAAGTTCCATTACATATAGATCGGGATATAGAATTTCGAGGCCTCATGACATGTCCTCCAACTCACCATTAAATGTTAACCTAGAAATGAATAATAAATTATAAATGGATGAAAAATTTATTCCCTCACCTCCTTCCATTCCACTAATGAACTCAATACCTTTTCCTGAAGCTATTTCAAAGCCAAGGAAATCAATTGATCTAGATCCTGAAATTCTCGACATGTTGGGATGTGTTGAAGTCAACATTCATGTTTTATATGCCATAAATCAAATCCCTAAGTACACCATGTTTCATAACGATTTGTTAACACACATGAGGCAACTCAATACCTTCGAAAATGTTTCCACTCAGTAGTCAATTCCATAAAAGTGAAAAGATATAGGGTCCTTTATAGTTCTATGCCAAATTGGAAGATCCAATTTTATTGGCGCTCTATTAGACCAAGGATCCTCAATGAATTTCATGCCGAAATACTTATTCTCCAACATTGGTCTTGGTCCCTTACATCTAACAAGTTTTTTCATTTGATTGGCCAATCAAAGAACTTCTAGTCCTGAGGGTATAATGGAGGATTTCCTCATTCGTGTGAATGATCTTATCTTCCCGACTGATTTCTATGTATGTGGAATGGAAGGTGACGAAAATCTTTCTTGATACCCCTTATTTCTAGAAAGACCATTCTTATTGATAGAGATAAGCTAGATTGATGTCCATTCAGGCATCTAAACTGAGGAATTTTGTGACCAACTGGTCAGGTTCAACATTTTAAAACGCCTGTGAAAACCATCTGAGTATCACTCTAAATTCTCAATCCATGCTATTAAGGACACTTCTGAGAGTCAATTAAACACCATTTCATCATATTCATCATTATATAATAATGTAGGGTCATATTAAGCCTCCACCATGTTTAACCATGTTTTAAAGGATAATGTTGATGTGGACATATCATTTATAGACTCTATCGATCTTGAATATCTTGAATACACTATTGAATCCCCCATCATCTATGATATCTACTGCTACACCTTGTACAATATTAAGGAAAATGATTCAAATCCAATTGAATTCCCTTCACCACTTCCAATGTTGTCTTACTCGCCAATGAAAGAAGAGAATGATATGAAACATTTTCTTGAACACCTGAAATATGCATTCCTTTTTCATGATCTCTCTTATAATATCATTATCACTACATCACATACAAAAACAGAGGAGTCCAAACATATTCAAGAGTTATTGGACAAAAAAATATATTAGGATGGACCCTATGTGACATACCATGAATCAAACCAACTCTTTGCAAGCATCAAATCCATCTAGAGTAATCATCCAAACCAAATATACAACAACAAAGAAGACTCAATCCACTCATACATGATGTAGTTAAGGAAGAGATCACTATGTTTCTTTATGGTTGTATAATCTACCAAATTTATAATAGTGAATGGGGTTGTCCAATTCATGTTGTACCAGAAAATGGTTGGATAACTATTAACATAAATGCACATGGGGATGTAGTCACAACTGTTGTAAAGAAACAATGGTGTGTGTTCATCGATTATAAGAAATTGAATGTTGAAACAATAAATGAAAAATACCCTCTTCAATTCCATGATCAAAATCTAGAATGATTTGCAAGAAAGTCACACTATTTCATTCATGATGGATACATTGGATACTCTTAAATACCAATCACATCATAAGACCAAGAAATGAAATATTTATCTTGCTCATAGAGAATATATACATATAAGAGAATGACTTTTGGACTTTTTAATGATCCTATAACATTATAGAGTTGTTTGATAATTATCTTTTCTGAATTAATTGAACACTACATAGATTTCATCTTGCATGACTTTACCATTTATGGTGATCCATTTGATTCTTACTTGAATAACCTCTCTCTAGTCCATCAAAAGAATATCACATTTAGCCTTTTGTAAAATATTAAAAAATGACGCTTCATGGTTGAAAATGGGATTGTTTTAGGGAACATAGTTTCAAAAGTTAGTATTGAAGTTTATCCTAACAAATTTGTACTGATAAAATCAGATTAATAACCCACTTATATTCAAGGCATTAGTTCATTCCTCAGTCATACCAATTTCTATCAGAGTTTGCACTAAAACATCAGTAGGATTTCATCCCACTCACTATATTGACCCAAAATGATGTCACTATCTAATCAGATGTGGTTTCAAATAGATACTTCGTGGAACTACAAAATTCCCTTATATCATCCCCAAAAATCCAACACCCAAATTGGTAATTACCTTTTGTGTTGATTTTTGATTATTTTGATAGATCATTTGGATCTTTTCATGTTCAATGAATAGAAAAAATTCCACATATCATCTATTATGCCTCAAATACTTTACATGAAACTCAATCTCACTACACTATGACTCAAAAAAACATTTAATAGTGGTTTTTTCCTTAGATAATTTATGGACCTATATCTTTGGTTTCAAAATCATCATCTTTAAAGACCATTTTCCAATAAAGTACATACTCAAGGATGATGAATCCCAACCATTGCTAACAAAATGAGTTATAATACACCAAGTGTTTGAAATTGAAATAATATATAGACCAAAAAAGGAACACCCTAAGGTGAATTTCTTGATTAGTAATTATATTTCTTCTCATTCAGAAATCATTGATCCTGAATTCCACCATAGATCACCCTTCATCTCCCACTCCAACGTAACCATGGTATGACCCAATGGTAAATTACATTATTTCTGGTGTGCCTCTAGAAACGTTATCAGAAGAACAAAAAAATGATGTTGAAAAGTTATTCAAAATAATATTTTTGGGAAGAAAAAAACATTGGAAAACTATTCCTGACATGGTTATTAGGAGATGGATTGATGAAAATGCGTATAACTCCATCATAGAATGGTGTCACTCAAAATCCATAGGTGACCACTTTGGACCACAAATGACCTCCTAAAATGACCACGAATCAGGATTGTACTTTCTGTCACTCATCAAGGACTCACATGAGTTATGTAAATCATGTCCCACTTGCAAATGGTTTGGAACAATTTTCAAAATAAATTAAATGACCCAATATCCGTTAATCATTGGTGGGATCTTCTATGTTTGGGGAATTGATTTCATGGTCATCATTCCCCCATCAAATGGATTCTTATACATTATTATTATGGTCAATTATGTTTCTAGGGGGTTTTAGGCCAAATACAATAGAAAGGATGATTCAAATACTGATAGCGAGTTCCTAAAAACCCAAATATTCCATAGATTTGGAACACCATGTTCTTTGATTAGTGACTTTGGAACACATTTTTATAATCGAACCATTGAATATTTTTTTTAAACTAGTGATGTTCTACATAAAACGTCAACTTCATATCACACCCAATCAAATTTCATGCATGAAATTTCGAAATGTTTAGTTATTAAATTTTTTGAGAGAATACTTTGGCCCACTAAAAAATACTAGCCTAAGAGAAGTGGTAAAACCCATTATGTTTATCAAATAGACAATAAAAAGCCATTTGGGGTGTCTCCTTTTAGGATAGTTTTGGTTCAAGAATGTCATTTTATAGTTTAAATCCAACCTAATTCCTTTTGGTATTTGAAAACATGTTATTTTAATTTTTAAAAATAGGGTGAAGAATTATTTTTGATGTTGACAAAATTAGAAGAGATTTGACTTGATTCCTATGAGAATTCCAATCTATAAAAAGAAAAGGAAAAGGTACTCCATGAAGAAAAATCATATGAAACCACCTAGATCTCATCCTACCCACCCCAGATGGGATAACGACCCACCATATCCAAACCAGGTGCACCTCCTTCCCCTTAACTCCTTATATATATCGTCTTCCTCATTCCTCCTCCCTCCCTTTTTATTATTCATCCTATTTTTTTTATTTTTTTACCACAATAATCATCATGATTTTTTTAATTTCCTATTTCTCTTTTTGTGTTGGTTTGTATTTTAAACAAATTAAAAATCTAAAAAAACTGAAAAAAATGAAAAATAGAAAAATAGAAATACTCAACATCTTGTTTTGAAATTTTATCCAACCTTTTCGGGGAGTCAAAAAACATGTTTTCATCTCAATTTTTTTTATTTTCATAATAATTTTGGTCATATAATATTATGTCAAAACCAAAAAATTTATAATGATAAATTATATATTTGGAAAATGATTTCCCCAAATCAGGAGGAATAACATTATATTTAATAGCATGGCCACTAATGGACATATTTTCGGCATGTGTGTTTTCATACCCTATTGTGATTATTTAGTCTATGGACATTCGATTTGAATTTCCTACATTGGTGTGCATTAATATGATAGATTTATTTTTTAACCTCATATGAATCTCAATATCCAAATAGCCTCCCATTACCCTTACATTAATCATTCTTTTGAAATCCCGTCTGATCTGATGAAAACATTTTCTTTGATAGACACATTACATGGCCATATCTTATCCCTCCCAACATCTAACTGTATTTAGATTGCATATTTCATTAAAATTTAAGTGTAGGGGGAATAGATTTCATTTTTGGGTATCCATTTATTGATTTCCAACGTGTTATCACATGCTTGAGGAAAAAATCCATTTTTGTGTGGGGGATGAGGTTTTAATTTAGGTTTTTGGGAATAAATATTAATTTATGTAACATTTTAAACATTATTCAAACGTGTAAAAAAATAAAAGAGATTAAAAAAATAGAAAAAAATTATCCAAAAAAGAATGAAAAAAGTGGTTGTTTCTAAAGAGGGTAAAATGTAACTCTTTCAAAAATTTAGTTCTAGTTATAAATATTCAAATTACTATCATGAGGAGATCATAAATGGTTTGTGAGATTATTGTGAGATTTGTTTCATTTACATCCTTCTATCAAAATAAAAAAATACAAAAATAATAGAAAAATTAACACTTGCACTATATATTCATATGTCATCATACGAAGTTTTGTATTTTGTAAATATTTCATTAAATCATCCTCTAAATATATTATTCATTTCATGTGTCTATTTTTAAATAATCATGCCCCTGTAAATATTTGTTTCCATTTACTTCCTTGTTTCATTTCAAAAAAATGTGCATTGTCTTACTCATGCTGATGTTTTACCCCTCTTATCCTCTCTCTTTGACATTATATTCCAACCATCCCATAGACACATAAATCCCACTCAAAAATAATACATGATTCCAATGATCATTACGATATGTAATGAAAGATAAGATCTCTTTAAAACGGTTTTATTTTAAATTTTAGTTGGAGAATTAGTTTACCTCCAGATATAAATTTTTATCATCTTAAGAAGGGTGAGTTTTGAGTGACTACATTTTTCATCTCTAAATTTGTTTATGAAAAATGAATTGTTTTTTGGAATGTTATTTTAGTAACAATTTTTTGTGTAATTCAATATTGATGAGTGAAATGGTATAAAAATCCCCTGATTGGGGAAAAAATAATTTTAATATTTTTTGGAAAATGGGAATGATTTGGTTATGTCTTTATATTTCTTGCACATGAAGTCATACACAAGACTAATTGTGTGGTTGTTGATGTTATTTATGTATTAATAATTTTTTATAATCCCCCTATAAAAATTCTTTCAAAAGTTCATAATTGGTAATAGAAACTCATGTATTAATACAAAAATATTTTCTTGAACATTATTTAAAGTATTCATGTTAATTTAGTTTACTATTTTAAATATAACTCATACACTGTGTATAAAAATATAATGTTTAATGTTTTTAGGATTTATTATTCTATTTCCAACATATCATTAGAATGAATCATTTAAAAATTCATCCATTTAGAGGGACATATGGACCACATAAGAATTACCATAGAATATTTGATAAAAATGGACCATACATGATGATTTAATTAATTGGATCAATATAGAAGTCCCAAATGGTTGATTCTGCAAAAAACATCATTCAACAAAACCATTCATTTTGGGTAAAAATTTCAAGGCCCAAATCCACTAAAAAAGGCCCAAATTATTCAATTAATTTCATCCCAACTTTCTGTATGGGAAATGAAATCAGAAAAATAATATTGACATTTCTCTTGATAGAAACATTGAATCGGGATGATATTTTACACTCTAGATGTGGATATTTATCTAGTAAACTTTTTTAATGAATGTGTTTGGATTTGATGGCATCTTTTTATTCAAAACCCTTTTACATTTTGGACTTCGAAAAATATGTATTGAAATGGAAAAATTAAAATTGTTTAATCAATCTTCCATAACATTGGATACATATGTTAAATAGCCTCCTTGTTTTCAGAGTCGACAGATTATATCCATATCTATACCTTGTAAGAAGAACATATCTTGATATTCAGCTTTATAATTTACCAAATTGGTGATTCAAGTGGAGGGGAATATTTGGAATGCAAATAGTCCACTACCATTATTATATATATACATCCCTCTATTCCCCATGATAGAATTTGGCATTTAAGTGAAAATAGGATAGGTTGGCATGACCAAGGCTCTTCCAATGGCTTGTGAGCATCTTTCATAATCATGTTTCAAACTGTGATACCATTACTCCTTTCTACTTTTCATTTACTTTTGTGTTCTTATTCATTTTTAATATTGTATGTGTTATTATTTTCATTCTATTTTAATAAATGTTATTTTCATTATATATTAACATAATCCACCTCTTTTTTTGAAATATTAATGTTCTTAAAATAATTTGACCTAATTTAAAATCTATTTTATATATTCCATTCTCATAACCATTTGTGTGTGTATTTGGCACAGAACTATTTTCCAATCCCTTTCTGTTTCTTTTCTTATTAATTCATCATCATAAATATAATAAACCAGATTACTAATCATATCAATGTCTTAGTAAATTTTACATTGGGATGAGTCAATATTTAAGTATGTTAAGTGATTGCGAGTATTTTTTCATTGAATATTCTTCAAATGAATTTTATATATGTTATACATAACATGTAATGGATTGATGAATTGTTTGGTTTGACGTGTGGTTTACATGGATTATTGGGACAATAAATTCACTGCCTTCAATATGAACTGGTTGATATTAGAACCTATTGTTAATTTAAGTCTTGTATTAACTTTGTTAACACTTTTATATTCTAATCATCATCATCTTGTGAAGTGGGTGTTAATTTAGTGAAATATAAACCATATCCCATTGATATAAGAAGCTTAACTACCTAATATTAAACCCACCATAATCTTTATCATTTTTTTAATCAAAAACCAAAAAATTAATCACATCATTTATTCTCTGCAAAAATCCCACCCCAAATCAAAATATAATCAATTAAACAAACCAAATATAAAAAAGTATCATTGTAGAGGACTCGACCCTAATTCTATTATACACATTAGCAGAGCGCCAGAACTGTGAACGGTTGACATGTGACCATCTGTCCCACATCAATTTTTTATGGGAATTGTTATTTGGAAGTTTTGGTATATTAACATTTATCATTGTTACATATGTAAAATAATTTTATTTATGATATAAATATCAAATATATATATATATATATATAATAATCCCTAAAAGGTATATATATACAAATAAATTACATCATTCTTGGTGATGGTAACACATACGTCTCCATGAAAGTATTTTTTATATAGATAAACTAAAAGAATGATAAATAATAATTCACCTTTCATGAAATATTATTTATTTCATATATTTTCATTAAATCTATTATTATTATAATAAATGTAAAATGTCGACAACATATGAGTCACATTGTTTCACGGATGTGATAGTTCACTTGTACTCATGATCGATGTATTCGTATTCCAACTAATTTCAAGGTAGAAATGTATATATTATACAATATTTATAGAAAAAACAATATATTATAAATATAATATATAAATATTAAACCCATCATAATAACCATCCATGAAAAATTGTGATTAAAAATGAATTATATCTGTATGTGGAGTTGGTAGTTCGTATATACACATGAGAAAAACATACATCATAAATTTGATGGAAAAGAGGATGGATAATAGAGGTTTCATGACCATAATTACATAAAATATTATTTATTTTATGTAATTTGTAATTTATTATTAATACCATGTATTTATACTAGTTTGAAGATGAATTAAATTGAAAGAGTTCAGGTATGAGGATTGCCTATTCTTCGGATGTCTGCCATTACATCACTTTATAAGGACCCTTGGAAATGTATATCCAGAAGAACATAACATATCATTCATGTATATGGAAATCTAAAAGATAATATTTAGGTTTTGGTTGAGATATATGTGTTATGTAGGGGTAAATACAGGAGAGAATAGGTATCCTTTCATAAGTTAGGGAAACTACACACCTGTAATTACTAAAAAGATTAAAATATAATTATGTAAATAAAATGATAAATGATTCCAAATAGACATAGTTTAAGAGAAAAATATGTTAATTTTGAAATTTAATTTTCAAATTAAATTAAAATATCAATTTTTTAATTTTTATCTATAATTTGTTGAATAACCCCTTAGTTATTGAATTCTTATCCTAATCGTGGTTATGAATGTTTTAATATTAAAGATTTATCATTTTACTTCTATGGAAAAAAAAATCACATTGATGACCATGAGAAAAAAATTTATATCATGTTTCATCCAACATTTAATGTTTCATTAAATTATGATTTATAAATATATTAATTACATAGTATTTATCATAAAATACCATTAAGATCATTTATGACACAATTCAGTTAATTTGACTTTAAAAAACAACATGAAAGAAAATGATAAAAAAAATATAATCCTCTAAGACATTTAGAGGTTTTTATATTTATCCATAAAACTAATTGAATACAATTATTTACCCTAATTTTATTACATTTAATATTATTTAAATCAATTATATTATTATTCTATTAACTGAAGAAATATTGTGCCACATTGAATAATATTTTAATGTAATTATTCAATAAAAAACCTAAATATAAATTAAAATGATACAGAAATAAATTTACCATTCTAAAAAAATTTATAACATTACTTATCCTATTCTTATACACAAAAAAAAATTTATTATTATTAATGTCAAAATATTTCATTATTGTATTTGTGTTTTTCTTAAAAAAATATAAATGTTATAGTCAATAAAAAATGGAACCATGATTCAATTTTATTGAATCATGGATGAGGATAGTAATAATCTACTCATATAGTAGGATAAATTAATGTTTAATATGAAATTTTATTCTTTAAACCTAATATTTAACTATTTTTTAACCATTTTATCCATATCATGGTGAATAAATAGTCAATGTTACGATTCATAATACCCAAAAATTAAAGGTTCCTATTAATAAAATATTCATATCATGATTCAAAATATGGGATCGATTTTCCAAAATTCAATTTCTTTTAGTGACAAAAATTAATTTTAAAATATTTTTTTAAATCATGAGAGAAACTGTTTTATAAAGGAATGTTTTATGCATAAAAGTGGACTTATTAAAATCCTTTTCCAAGAAAAAAGTTATATGAAGCTTAAAAAAATTATTGAATATAAAATATATGTATTTAATTAAAATAATTCATAAATATTTATTAAATTAATTTATTAATATAAAAAACATTTCAAGACGACAAATATTTTGTATAGAAAAAAATATTTATAATTACGAATGATATATATTTTCATTTATTATCTGTTTATAACCAATGATTTCATTTTATACATGTGTAAAGATATATTTCTTAAATTTTTTTTGTCTTATTCAAAACCTCTAATCCAATGAGATGTAAATAATAGTCTCCATGAACAACAATATTTTTATAGTATATAATGATTCATTAAAACATAGTGTTGTGTGGGAAAAAAGCTATCAAATAAATAAAAAATATTAATAGGTAGCTATATAATAAAATTGCAAGATGTTATATTATAACCCACTTAAAATTAATTACACCCTCGAAATTATATTACTTTGATATAAACATTTGACTATATCTTTTTTCATCTCATTCTCGGGTTTCAATGTAGCTTCTTTGAATATATATTTCATCCTGAGAACAATAATCATGTTATTAGTCTTCTACTAAATAAATTTATATCTACAATTGAATATTTCTATATGTTATTTTTCATAGTAATGATCATGCACAATTTGTACAACCTTTATGTTTATTAAAATTTATGGATCAAGTATATTATTCCACATGAGAGGTACATAGAGAATATAGTGATCTTGAGAGAGGTTTTATGAAAGTACCTAGTGATAATATACCACCCTACTCGGTAAAGAATCATAATGGGGTCATTATACTCAGGGATTAGATTTTCCTTATTTTATAAATCTCATATTCTTATTTCATCGATAAATTCACCTGAATATCAACTCACTGACAAAAAATTCTATATTTCACTAATGGTGGTCATTATGAATTTTTATTTAAATGTACCTTCTTTTATATGTTTCGAAAAGGCTCTAACATTCACTATCATTTCCTCATCAAGATCAAGTCCCTATACCTTTATTTCTCCATCATAATCCAATAATTTTTGAGATCTACACTTATTTTCTTATATGAATTCTTAAAGGGCCATTTGAATTTTCTAATGAAACCTATTGTTGTAAGAATACTATCCAATATGATGGTTTTTAACCAGAATACCTTTGAAATACATAGAAAAATATTTCAATATATCCTAAATTTTTTTAATGGAAATATTAAGATATAAAGATGTCTGAGGAGGATAATTTGTACTAACACTCAAATATTTATCTAGATCTTCTTATATACATCTCTATGCCATTAAGGTAAACGTTGGATCCTAATCAGATACCATTGAACATGCTACTATATGAAAGCACAAAACATTATTAATGTATATATTCGATTGATGATGAATATAAAAAACATATATGATATGAATGAAGTGGTTTTACATTGTATGGTGCTTTACTATATCCCAAATATCATTATATCCTTATGAATTTTAGGGATTCTGAAGAAAAATATCTCAATTTTTTTCCAATTTCCATTATTATTTGGGAAATAGTTATAACATTACATAAAATTTTATCTCTACCATAACCTGGGGACATAAAATCTACTGATATATACACATTGAAATATTTCTCTTCATGTTTTCCCGTCATATATTCAATTTCATATATCTATAAATCATCATAATTCTAGAATTAAGATATATTGATGAACTTTTAGCCTCATCAAATATCTCATTCTTTATATATGTTTTGAATTGAACAAATAAACCTTTAATGAACCATATCTTTACCTTAAAATAAATATTGAACAAAGGGAAACAGAAATACTTCTTCTAATTTTCCACATATTTATTTATTGAATCATTAATCCACACATGGATAGATGGTTCAACACTCATTTTATGAAGAAATTATTTCCATTACTTTTTCAAGAATTCAAGATCCTTTCTTGGAAAATATGGAAATATTAAATATAATTTCGATTCTCATCAAAGATTATCTACTATGAATATTTTAAATCAAAGCATCTACCACCATCTTCAATTTATCAAGGAGGTAATGTATTTATAATTAATGACATTTAATCAACTCCAACTAACTTCTCTAACACATATGCATCTCTTTTATTATAATATATACTATATACTATTATTATTAGTAAATATATAATACCTTTATATATAAAGATAATGCCTCTATATCTGTAATGCAATAAATTATCAAAACTAACTCCAAATCATGTGTTGGGTAATTTTTCCCCCGAACCTCCAATTTAATTGGAGAAGAATCGTTCACAATATCATTATTCACGGGGATGCATCATTGTCCCCTAATTGATGCAACATTACAGATCCAAAATCTTTCCCCATGATAGTGTATTAGAAGCACATTTGTGGTTCATATACTTCTCTTAAATTCCATGAAATTATATTCACATTCATCTATCCAATATACATTTTATCCTTTCCATGTAAACATGGTAATTGGATTAGATTACCATGAGAAATTACTAGAAAATCATAAATAATATCCATACCCACTTTGAAAACTATGGATCTCATCCACAACGATCAGTTTGGGCCAATGTTCAATAACTGTTTTTGTTGATGAATACAATGATATAACCTTATATGAGACTATATTACACAAAAATGAATCATTTTTTTAAAAATTAACACATTATAATTTTAACAAATGAATTCTAATTTTTTATTTACTTCGTCACAATCCTCACCTACTATTCATTCTCCTCCATAGTTATTGAATATTTTAGAATACTTTTTTTTTCATTAAAACCACAAACTGATCTAGTAAATCTGTAAAATATAAATTTATTATATAAGTTAATATACAGGGAAACATTGTAAGATCAAATTACATCACATTAAATACATACTTTCCATAACTTATACAAAATGATACATTTTTTATGTCCCTCATTTCACCCTCAATTGATGATATCTTTTTTTCACTCATACATAACTATTTTACTTTAAAAAACATTTAATAGAAATGTTATAAAACCCCCAACTTAATATTTTAAAACCAAAAAGTTAATAAACATTTTTAAATGAATAATTGGGGTAGATTGGAAATAATCTCATGAAAAAATATCCTATGAATAGAATTTACCTGAGTGTATGGCTAGACTTTTAATATACCTTAATAAAGATATTCCATGTTTTCCCAAGATATATTGTATTCCTCCTTTTTAATCATCCCCATGTTGAAGAATATATGAAAAATGAAGATATTCTTATCAATCCACTCACTATTCTAATTAGTAGTGACCACATGAAGTGATATTCCCATGTTCATCGATGCCTTATTATCCATAACATACTATGTCATTTCTTCATCCAAGAGAATATGTAGATCCATGTGTTCCAAAAATGAGTAAATATGTCCCTATGGGTCTTTAGTGGAGCTTATCTCACACTACTAGCCAAGGATTATGTTCTTCTTAACACTAAGGGGAATGAAAGGGAGAGTAGCATCACATCCTATAGACACTAGGTCAATGGAGGTTCCAGCCACCACATGCTTGTCATGACAATGGACGAATGAATCACTGATGAATGATATCCTATATATGCTTCTTTAATTCATGAAACTCAAAAAATTCAATTCAATTTGGTGTATTTGAAATATGAGTAACAACATGCATGCGTAATATTAGAAACTCTACATCACTATTTGGTGTAAAAATAGGAATCTCTCCCAGAACGTCATCAAAAAACTCTTACATAATAAGAAATCTCTGATGATTAGTTTTTCTCTAGCCCATTATGATAAATACACATTTTATTATGAATAAGAACAATATAAAGGACTGTATTTTCATAATAAGTTAATAATTGTCATTGCACATATAAAATATCATAGGTCGGTCTAAAATATAAAATGTGACTTCCCTTCTCATCAATTGATGATGGATTTAGGTAATTAAAACTAGTTCATGACTACGATAACATAAAATTAAACTAGAGGGACAATAATCATATTTTTATGAATCTAATTACCCTGAATATCCAATGGATAAGAATCATAGAATTTATGTCATCACCATACCATTATGGGACTCTATGGATAATTAAACATCTAATATTTATTTTGGTATTGTGAAACCCATATGAAATTATTCAGAAATGAATGAATTTTCATTTCCATAATTAAAAATGGCATCAATAGTTTTATAGTGGATAGTAAGTGTACATTTAAAAAATGTGTAATCATACCCCTCATCTGTTATAATGATCACATGATGTTTCCATTTATCTCTAGTATTAAGATGTTATTTACATGAATCATCACAGATAACTTTTGGGTTTTATCATTAGATAGAATCAAAATCATATTCAAATAAATTGAATCATTGGTGTGTTGTTGGTTCATTCTATGGTTATTTTTCACTATTATCCATTTATTTCTTCAAATCACGTCACTATTTGACTTCATGATGACCAGACATTCCACAATTAATAAATTTCTCTACCCGATTAATATAAATTCTTCCATGTATCCTTACATACATGGAGCATAATAGAATTTTCATCTTCTTCCCTTCCAAGGTTTTATTATAAATTTTCCAATGAATTCTATAATTTTTTTACCAAATCTATGAGATTAATGGGTAAATAAAATAAAAATTTTAAAAATGGTAACAAATCAAAAAATTTCTTCATAAATACTATAATTTTTTTTGAATAACTCACTTCAATGAAATGCGTTTAAACCATTGATAAATCTATCAATTTAACTTTTTAGTTTAATGAAAATACCATAAGTGAACATCCAAAGACTTTTAAAACATTCCTTAAATGAATTAAATAATTCATCATCATTATATTTTGGATCAAGTGATCCCTTCTTCATTATAATATGAATAATATGTGGAAATTTATTATTGAAAAAATAGCCCTTTACACACATCTTACCCCATGTATTATATTTCATCATTTTGTGTAATATTCTGGATGAGAGTCCACCATAGATCTTATATTCCTTACATATTATAGATGAATGAAATGTATTTTTAATTATAATAATACTAGGTAATGGTAAATATATTTCTGATAGTGTAAATATTTTTCTTTGAAACTAGTAAATCAAAATATTTATTAATAGAAGAATGATGATTCCAAATGATTGAATCATGTAATGGAATTTCCATCATTTCCCATTTGGATTCTCAACATGATTCATGAAATGATAAGTTTATTTATTCATAGAAACAATATTGTCTATTACATATCCCATAAAATTTTGTTTCTCATTAGGACAATCATTGCATTCACTATCATGTTCATAATTAATAGTGTTTGTTTAGGTTCCAACCATTGACTAAAACCAAAAAAAATTGTGAGAAATAATAATAAAAGTGGGAAGCCAAATAATCCTAAAATACTTTATAGGACACAAAAATCAGGACATCTTCTTTTGAATATTATAAATCTTATGTTTAATATATGTCGTACATTTTTTAATGTTTGTAGACGAATCCACATTTATTTTTTTACAGAAAATACATCTCTCAAACTAGGTAGAGGGGGAACCAACACATAACCTGAACGGTCAAGACCAATTGGCCTTAATACATGGCCCGAAAGCCCATTTTTTAGGACCAAAGAGTCCTTCTTGGAATACTACTACAATAATACCTGGGATGTTATAGACCCTTCTACAGTACCACCACTACTACAGTTCCTGCTACAATGCCTCCACTGCTACAGTTACATAGTTACGATAGGTCCACCTATTTTATAGTACTCCTATATTGACCTAATATCCTTCTAGTGCGTTACCCAAAAATTTATCCCTACACAGCTATAATCCTAGGACTTTTGGAATTCCAATAATGTGCCTTTATCCATGATAATCATGTATTCAAAAATTTCATGAAGGTTGGTCAATGAAAAATAAATTAACAAAATCGTATCCCATGAGATTTTTAAACTAGCTGTATGGTAATGGAACAATCATCAAGAGATATAATTGTTTTAATGATATATTTAACCGACACTTTTCAGGGTTATTACCCCTAGATTAATCTGTTCCAAAACAAAAACCAGTTATAGTATCTAGATTGGTATTGTTTTCTATGAAACCCATAATACATTCTTTATCATAACATTGGAAATAGTATAATACATAATACTATCCTAAGGGTTCTCAGTAAATTTTTATCATCATAATTTCTAAAGGAAAAAACCGTTCTCTAAACCCAGAATTTTTTGCCAATACTTTTGATACAGAAATATTACATATTATTTGATTAATATTCATTACATAAAATCGTTATCCATGATAGGACCATATTGATTTAGATTATTTGGATGCATGGATACAAACAAAAATTATTCATAAGAGATCTAAAACATCTCCCACTATATTCAACAGATCCATATCCTTTATGATACATTTCATACTTAACAATAATAGACATATCATTTTGTAAGGAAACATATGAAAGGGTGACATAACATGCTCTGTAAGGAGAAAAAGGTGATATATCAATGACCATATAACTATACCATTATCATAAGGTTATATTTACATGATAATATCATTTTAAATCCAAACCATATATATCATCAATCCTAATATTGATTCAAGGCCTAGGATGGGTAGTATATCAAACATTAATCATAGAAGGTATAAGATAACATATGTATAAGGACCATGTCATAAACCTTATATAACTTATATATTTAAACTACATTTAATGTTATTAGTCCAAAATATCATTTTTATTTAGATTTTTATAATTCCCAGTCAAAACATATGGATATCAACCCGTAGGTATACAAATATGGTTACATTAAACTAGTATCCAGTTCATCCAAAATTGAAAACATTTTATCACAAAATAATTCCATTATTTATTTGAAAAAAAACATCATAACATTGAACATGACATCCTTATTTCTCATAAAAAAAATTTTAACCTATGAAAAACATATAAAAATATTTGATGACAATAAATATCATAATAATGATTATAAAAAGTAGTAAATAAACCATTAATCCTTAAAAACATAGTATTATATGAAGTCATTTTCACAACGACATACTTCTCACCCATATATATTTACATTGTAAAACATTATATTTCCACACAAAAATTAGAGTACATATATAAAACCATAAAAATGTCATTGGAAATTACTTATATTACAACCTAATCATAAAACATGAATAATTTCATAAAAACGTTACTTTTGAATATTGTAGGATATAATTTTAAAATATATTTTTTAAGAAAAATTACATAAAATATCATATAATTGAATTTATTATTGATAGAATACAAGTAATATATTTATACACTATAACTACACATAATAAAACATAATATGAATTAATGTCATTACCCAAATGATTATAGTACAATATACTTTATGAAATAGATGGTTATCCAATAGAATGGAAATTGGGTTATGAAATTAATTATCCAAGGTTCGTCTTACATAATTTTTTTTTAAACCTCATGTATAATGGTTAAAATGATGTTATTAATATTTTAAATAAAAACATTTGTATTTATAACAACGTATATGATCATTTTTTAACTTTATTCAATGCATTTATAAATATTTTTTTTGTTATTTCAATTGTTTCCGGTGGGTTCCTTACATGATTTCAATGTTCAGTTCGTAAAGGATTTTCTTGTCAAATGGATGTGAAACTCCGGAAGTTGAAAAAATGGTGTTAATATGTTTCCAAAATATTAAATGATTACTTAACTAATTTTGGTTATATTATATGAATAGGAATCATTATATAAATCATTATTTATATTTTGTTAGATCATTTCGGTGGTTCTTTTATAATCACGAACTTGTTTCATTATATACCATTAATATTAAGTGTATAATTTAACTATAGAACATAAGAGATGACATATCAGACACATTATAAAAACATTTGACCCTTAAAATTGATTTCCAATAGGTTTTAAAGGATGTAAATGAAATTTAAGACACATCATCCATGATGTCTATAAATCTCCACATTAAGGATGATGTTTTTATTTTTAGAATATGAGGAATATGAGAGGAAGAATGATGATGACTTTTTCTTAAAGACAGGATAAAAATACAGAATATATATAATACTTGAGATTTCATTCGTCATGGATATGTGAATTGGAATATAGTATAAGATAGAAATGAATTGAAATGAAAACACAAGTATATGAAATATGTTCATTACCTCTTGATTTGTTCTACTAGAGATCCTCTATAAGGCCTTTTAATTTGGCCTTTTTGTGGGATATGAATTTCATGGACATGGGGAAGATCATTTTTAATGGTATTGGTATGAATTTATACAATTATCAAAGCATTAGAGGTGTGAGAGGAAGAGGGGGTGAGGGTGGTATTTATAGTGAAAGTGAGGGAGTTTTTAATTTATATCGAAGGACTACTCAATAGTTTTATTTTGAAAACCATAGGCTTTCCCATGGGTTTTACCCATAGTATTGGCCACTAGGGAAACCTCATATCACATTTCCATCATCAAGAGTAAACCATAATTATTAAATCAATATTACATCCTTATGATGTCATCGATCACATCGGAAATATGAAACTATATTTTTTCTATTCACAAAAAATTCAACAATCTCAGAAAAATACTAATAAAACAAACTTACCAATTTTTTTAAAATGAAATTCCAAAATATAACAGCATTTTTTAAAAATATATTATAAATATGATTTATTTAATTTATAAATAAAATCATAATTTATTCAAAAACTAAAAATTTTAAAACAATAACTCATAATATATCTCCTCGAAAAAATTTATCAATATCTCATTATCTTATAACTTTAACAGATAAAATAATAATATTAGTCACTAATCATAAGGTTTATATTACTATTCATAATGGTAAGTTACTAATAACAAATAATCATGTTGGTTCTATCAGAATCCAAATAACATAATAATCACAACCATAGATGTCCCTTTTCCCAAATTTAAATCATTAAAGTGCAACATTATGATTATCGGATAGATTATTACTATCTATTTTAAAAATTGTGTTGTTATTTAGAGATTCGGTGTTTCATGCCTTTCAATTTATTTTTAAAACCATGTGATTGTACAATCACCCCACCTTATTGAAATTGAATCCTCATAATTTTATATACTTATTAAATAGATGAGGATATGATTCCATATTATCATTTTCATATTTCCATGTTTCTTCTTCAACAATGTGTTTTCTACAAAAAACCATCACCTAGAGGATTATCCAATTTCACAACATTGAAACATGATTTTGTTACCTGATCTAAATGTAGTGAAAATACAATTTTATAGGAAACTAGTCCTACATTTCAATGGAATTCAAAAAAATAAATGAACCATGGACTAAGCTTTCCATTCATACCAAAACATAGAACACTTTTACAAGGTCACATTCTATAAAAAATAGGGACATTTTCCTTGAAAGAAAATTCTTTCCTCCTATTATCTTCGTAAAATTTCTACCGGATCTATGTTGTCCATATGTTTTTGTGGATCATCTTTACATTATCATCCAATTACTCTAACAATTATTTTTACACACCATGCTTCCACGGTATGCTTCTCTTTGAATAATATAGTAGGGTGTGTTGTACACAACTTCAAGTTCTTACACACACCACAACTAATCAAAATAGCTGTTATGAATAGTAATACACACTTTTTAAAATTTTATAAATTTTATCATTCAAAAAGGACTTCATTTTTGGATTCGGAATATATAAATTAGCCTACGGTGAAATTTGATTTATGAAAACTTTCAATTTTTGATGAATAGTGAAAAAAACACTCAGTTATAGTTTAAAACCGAATTTTAATTAAATAATTATTTATTTTATTTAAATTTATTTAAGGTCAAAATAAATACATAATACCTATATAAGTTCAATTTAATTCATTGGTGTTAGTTTAGAATAATTATATATATATAAATATTTTATTGAACTTTTCACCGTCTAATACCCACCTTCAAGGAGAATTTAGAAATTCACATAAAACATAATTTTACCGCTTCTGTGAGTGGAATTTTAAAAATCCTAGAGACACGAATAATATCAAGGAGTAATATGTCGTTCAATGAGATGAAATTAATATTTTTCAAATAGTAACTTTTTACCTTTATTTATCATTGTTAAAAGTAAATAGGGTAATTAAGGGTAAGCATGATATTAATATTACCCTAACACTTGTCCTAATTCTATTGGAAAAGTGTATCTCGACCAAAAAAAAACTTTATGAATAAAATATTATCATTTAGGTCCACTTGTATTAGATTAGGACATTAATTATTATCTAATTCAAATAAAAGTTAAAAGAGTTAGAGTCAAAGTTTATTTACTAAAACATTTTTAATATAGAGTTATACATAAGATAAATTCGATTATAAAAAGTCATTAGAAATATAAAAAGATTTCCAAGATAAAAGTATTTTTATTTATAATTTTTAGAAATTAAATAATTTAATTTATTTATGACACAATGGTGATACAACAATTACCTAAATAATGAAATATTAAAATAATTGATATTATAAATATCCAAATAAATGCAATTTTAGACTTTTAATGAATTACACGAATTTTATAGATCACTATGAAATTTTATTATTGATTTAATTATGTTTTTTATAAGTAACCCTGATCTTATTATTTTCACCAAAATCAAAAAACAAATACTGTCAAAATTGACATAAAAGAGTTTTTAAAACAAATATTATATTGTTAATTGATATTCTATTCTTAAAAATATAAGGCTCGGCCAAAGGAAATATATCATGATTGGTGTATCATTAATGGACCACTTTTGGGTCTCTTGGATGTATATAGTATGTTTATTAACTATATAATATAAAAAATACAAAGTGACATAGTAAATGTTAAATTAATTAACTAAGAGATAAAACTAAAAGATAAGGTTAATATAATGACCCATACCTATCTAAAATCTATTGGTTGAAAGGATTTCGACCCATCCTAACCTTATACTTGGAATAATACACTTTGGAACCATTTGAAACCGAATATGAATTTATTATAGAATAATACATTATGTTTTTTCTAAAGAGCCCCTCCTCCCCCATATAAAATGACACCACTTCTAAACAATTATTCACACCTTAAAAGCCTTTTGGCTCGGCCCACCCTTACACAAATATTCTCTCAAATTCCCTCACTTCGACCTAGAGGCATTATTTAGATCATAAATCCATCCTAAAGTGCATTTTTTATCAAATAAAAAGTAAGAACGATATTAAGAGGTAATATTTTCACCACCCTCTTACAAGTTATTTTCTTCTACAACTTCTTCGTTCTTTGTTATTATCATTCTGAAATAATAACTCCAGTATCTTAAATATACTATGATGTTATTATAAATATGGTACAACCATATTCTGTATTCTATCCATCATTTGAATGACATTTCACCATATGTGTGTACGTACGGCTTACCGTCTCCACGTCGAGGTGTAATTGTTATTCAAAACATTATTATTTAGATGGGTATAATAATGATGTTTAATTCATGTAAATAATAAATATAACATAATAATAATTATTTATATATGATATACTATCCAATTATATATTATTTTAATATCAAAAGAATGATATTGTCGCTCGTGCGTACGTAGGGACTATGGTCTCCACGAACGCGATGAGATTCATTCCCCATCGTATCCATCCAAGACTAATACTCATTTAATGATTAAAAATAAATTTTAAGTACATGATATCATTCTGGACATGAATAAGATACAACCTACCCATAACAAACATGGCTTATGTAACAAAACATATAAAAGAAAATGAGTAAGTTTACACCCGAAACAACGATAATAATAAGATATTATTAACAAATCAATGGTAAAAGATCATATATGATATCATATTAATGTATATGATTATTGTATAATCTAATAACAATTATTTCACCAATATATATGAGGTTAACCTACCCTCAACCAAGGAAAAGAACAAGGTAAGGGTTTATTTTACAATCTCTTCATTATCAGAAGTTGTTTAAACGTAATTATATACTCGGACCGCTTTATCACCCACACTCATGATTCATAAAAATGTATTTCAAAACATTCGTACAATTTTAAAGACTATGGGATAAATTAATTTAAATCCTTTTTCACTTTTTATAAGAAGTTTATAAATGAATATTTCTGTCATTTTCCAAACATGGTCCTTTTTAACCATTTCGACAGAATTAATGTTAGAATGCCTTTTTTTAACTTATACGTTGGGTGCGGCTATTTTCCACAGGTATAAAATCGTCGAAGCTTCCCTTAAAATATTATAATATTATTTTCAAATTAAATGTTTTATTTTATAATTATGTGACTTTTAAATAATTTCGAAAAAAGATATATTTTTTCAAATTGTTTTGATTTCACCTATGTCAACAACCTTTGATGGATTATAAGCCTATTTAATGTTTATTTATTATGATACAAAACATCCATATTGCATTGAAGGTGTTGTGATATTTTTTACTGTGGATGTGTTATTTTTATACCATTCATGGTTTATGGAGAAATTATTGACATTTCTTATGAAAGTTTTAATACGAATTTTTATGTTATATTTAAACCTGTTCATATGAGAAATGCATTGGACTTAATACGTGACAAGTGGAGCCTACTATAACTCCATGATACATCGGAAGGAATCATGTGACAAACTAGTGTCTTGGTAAAAGGCCTTGAAAATATCATATTTTTAGTCTTGACATGAGGCCTTGGCTATGTGGTTATGATAGTCTGACATTATGCATTCCATCATTATGAAAATGGTGATTGATATTGCATGTGATTATTCGTCTAGTAGAATATCCATGTGAATAAGTAAATGGAATTATTACATTTTATCTTTTCCATATTATTCTGAATTTCATGTTTAAAAGGCTTTTTTTAGTTATTTATTGCTTTAAATGTTTATGCTTATTTATGAAACATTATGCTATATTGTTATCCTTACTAAGCATCTGAGCTCACCCTTTCTGTGTTTCATTTTTTCCAGGATGTGAAGAATTATTTTATGAATGACCTAGATGGATAGTATGAGTGGATAATAGTGTGGACTATGGAGACTAATTTCTGTAGTTTTAATTTTATTATGTAATGTAATCTTTATGAATATATCTAGTGATTCCAAGGCTACAAAACTAATCGATCTATCGAGACTTGATCTTTTGTGATCATGCCAATGTTATGTAATAATTCACTGACTCTGGGTAACTAGGGTCAGGAATTATAGTTGGTATCAGAGGATGTTTTGTAGAATCCTTGGAAGCTAGATTTTGGAAAACTCTGATTAGGGAACCTAGACCTAAGACAGACATTGAAGATTAGTATTGAAGAACATCCTAGAATTTTTGTATTGTAGAGTTTTTTTGTGTTTTTTGAGCAATACATCCATGTCTGGATACGAGGAAGTAGAGGCGGCTCTGGCACATATGTACCTAATGGTAAAACTCAAGAACACTGCTTTGTGCTAGACTCGAATGGGAATTGGTGCACGTCAACGGGCCTTGCTGCACTCTTGGTTACGACACGCTCGGAGGATATGCTTATTATAATTCTCATTTTCATTAAAAATCATTATGAATGGTTTATGAGTATGTTCTTCTTCAATGAAAACTATTTTATGATTATGGATTATATCCATAAGTTGTTCAATTTATGTTATGTGTTTTACAAGTATGGAATTATGTATTTTGATTCATAAACTAATCTAGTTTATGCCATTTTTTAGAAATGGTGCCTAGTGGAAGGAATGAAAACCATATCAATTCAAGAACTCCATGTAGGGATTTCATTTCGGCTAAAGATAATTATAGTAGAGCTGGTGATGCAACTAATGTTGATCATCAAATCACCATACTGGGACAACTCACTTAGGTTATGAATAATAACCATACCCGTATGGAGTACCCTGATATGCAACATGGAGGATCAATGTTAGATCACTTCATGAGGAAACTACCACCAACGTTCAATGGGAGTACAAATCCATTGGTAGCTGAGCAATGGATAAGTTCCCTAGAAAAAATATTTCAGGCATTGGGGAGTAGTGAAAGGGGGAAAGTTATCATGGCAGTTTATCGCCTCACTGGAGATGCTAATCAATGGTGGTCATTGATAAAAGACAAAAAGGATGATGATAAGTATCAAATATGGAATAGAGAGAGTTCAAAGATCTTTTCATAGAAAAATACTTTCCTCGTGACCATCGAGAAGATATGGAAAGGCAATTTTTTAGTCTGAGACAAAATAAGAATGAGTATGTCTCAAAGTATGAGGCCAACATTACAAGTTTAGAAAGGTATAATGGAGATTATATACGTAACCCAAGAAGTAAGATTGATCATTTCTTTTATGGGTTAAAAACATTTCTTCATCAAGCATTAGTGTCACAATCCTTCTCATCGTACGAAGATACTGTCTCATGTGCGATCAAGATAGAAAAAGAATTCTCTATGTCTTACGACTTTAAAGAAAAGCAAGGGAAGAAGAAATCTGCTGATCACTATGGGAATGGAAATAAGGGTAATAGTGGAAATTTTGAATATACGTCCTGCAGTAAATGTGGTAGGAAACACCTCAATATTTTCTTGATGGGAATGGGTGTCTGTTATAAGTGTGTTGAAAAAGGCCACAAAGCTCTTGATTGCAAAGGGATGAAAGAAGCTACCGATGATCAATGCTACAATTGTAGGGAGATGGTAAATTATGAAAATAATGTCTTAAGAGTTAGGGGGACTTACATTAGAAAAGGACCTGGGATCATGGACAATCTTATACGATCACTATTACAAAGGCATAAGCTCCAAAAGACGCAGTAGTAGATAATTTATTGGTTTCCCCTTGTTTACAAAATGCATTATTTGATTCTGGATCATCACATTGTTTCATATCATCCCATTTTTCTAATAAAATTGGATATTTCCAATTTTATTTAATAAGGGAGTTTTCATTTAAAACTCATAAGGGATGTATCATTGCTACAATGTTCTGTGGACCCGTTCCCATTAGAGCACATAAATGTTCTTTATCTGCTGATCTCATCATCATACAAATGATTGAGTTCGATATAATCCTCAGTATGGATTGGATTTCGAACAAATGATGTGAAGATTTATTTTATGAAGAAGGATATTACAATTTTTTATGATGATCATAAGGAACACCTTATCTTTATAGAGGAATCATCACCGCCTAAATCTTACCTAGATACACCCCAGTAGCTCAACTAAATTCAATTATTGGGGAAGAAGATAATGAATTGACTATGGGTATGGAAAGTAATGTTAAAATAAAGTATGTACGTATTGTGAAAGAAAATGTAGATGTGTTTCTGGAAGTCTTACCTGGACATCCTCCAGAACGAAAATTTGTGTTTTCTATGGATTTAATTCCTGGTTCGATGACCATATCGAAGACCCCTTATAGAATGTCCACTGTGAAATTAGTGGAACTAAAGAAACAACTATAGGAGTTGAGTAATAAGGGATTTATTCTCACTAGTGTTTCTCCATGGGGACCCCCTGCCCTTTTTGTTAAAAAGAACGATGGATCTATGAGGTTATGTATCGAATACAGGGAAATCGATGCTATTAAAAAAATAACAAGTATCCCCTACCTCGCATTGGTGATTTATTTGACCAAATGCATGGAGGTAAATACTATTAAAATATTGAACATCGATCTGGATACCATCAGTTGTGTGTGAATAAGGAAGACATTCTAAAGACAGCATTTTGAACCAGGTATGGGCATTACGAGTTTACAGTAATGCCTTTTGGATTGAGTAATGCACCCTATGTGTTCATGGATCTAATGACCAGAGTTTTCAATGAATATCTCGATGATTTTGTCATGATATTTATGATGATATCTTGG
The DNA here is from genome assembly GCA_963277665.1 of Viscum album. Classification (NCBI taxonomy): domain Eukaryota; kingdom Viridiplantae; phylum Streptophyta; class Magnoliopsida; order Santalales; family Viscaceae; genus Viscum; species Viscum album. The sequence continues at coordinate 1,313,653,120 of OY728119.1, read as the reverse complement.
TATACTTCAAAATCTACGAGGATCATGAAAATCACTTGCACATTATATTTAAGACTCTGAGAAGGCAATAATTATATGGGATGTTTAGCAAGTGTGAATTCTGGCTTTTGGAGATTTATTTTCTTGGACATATTGTCTCCTAATATGGAATCTATGTTGATCCTTTTAAGACAAAAGAAATCCAAGCACGGCCATCACCAATGATTATAACTGAGGTACGTAGTTTTATTGGCTTAATAGGTAATTATCGTCGTTTCATCCATAATTTTTCCTGATTTGATAACCCATTCACAAAGCTCACACGTAAAGGGGATATTTTTTTTTGGACAAAATAGTGTGGAGAATGGTTTGAAGAACTGAAGAGAAGATTAGTCAATGTTCCAATATTGACTCTACCATCGGGGAATGATGGGTTCATTATTTATAGTGATGCTTCGAAGAAAGGACATGGTTTTGTCCTTATGCAGGATGATAGGGTTATTGCCTATAAATCACGAAAGATCATAATTCATGAGAAAAACCATCGTACTCATGATCTTGAGTTAGCAGCTATGATATTTTCTTTGAAGATATGGATACACTACCTCTATGGTGAAAAATGTGAGATTTATACTGATCTCAAGAGTATGAAATACATTTTCTCACAGAAATAACTCAACATGAGGCAAAGGCGATGAATTGAACTTCTCAAGGATTATGCTTGCACGATAAACTACCACCCCGGGAAGGGAAATAAGGTGGTAGATGCTTTTAGCAGAAAAGACAATGGAATTTTGAACATGATGAGAATTGAAAGGGATCATATTTTCATTGATCTAGTGAAGATGGATATGGGAATTACCATGGAAGGTGAAACATAGATACTTTTTAAAATGGTATCAAAACCATCTTTATTAGAAAGTATATTGAATTCTCAGAATGGTGATGAAGAGTTTCATGAGAAGATTAAAGCTGTGAATGATGAGAGATTTAGAGACATTGTTTATGATGATGGAATTTTGATATTTTGGAAGAGACTTTGTGTTTCTGATATACCTTATCTAAAAAGGGAATTGTTAGATGATGGTCATGGCTCCAATTTCTCTATACACCCTTGGAGGACCAAAATGTATATAGATTTTAAGGAACATTTCCGGTGGGACAACAAGAATAAGGAGATTGTTGATTTTGTGTCAAGATGTATGGTTTGTCGACAAGTGAAAGCTGGAAGGAAACAACATGGAGGAGTATTGCAACCTCTTCCCATACCGGAGTGGAAATGGGATAATATTACGATGGACTTTGTCATGGGGCTACCAAAGGCTCTTAGATGGAATGATGAAATATGGGTTATTGTTAATCTACATACCAAGTCAGCAAATTTTCATGCAATAAGTGAAGATCTACCACTAGAACATCTAGAAAGACTATATATTTATGAAGTTGTGAGACATCATGGAGGACAACTATCGATTGTTTCTGGTCATGATCCTCATTTTAATTCAAGATTCTGGAAAAGTATTTAGAAAGCCCGGGATACTGAACTTCGTTTGAGCACTGCTTACCAACCCCTAACTAATGGACAATCAGAACAAACTATTAAAACCATAGAAGACATGTTGATATCATGATCATTTGACTTTCAGGGTATGTGGGATCAATATTTACCTCTAGTGGAATTTTACGATAATAATAGTTCCCATTCATATATTCAGATGGCACCATATGAACCGTTATACAGAAAGAGATGTCGCACACCAACCTTTTGGGATGACGTTGGTGAAAGAAAAATTTATGTCCCAGAACTGGTAGATAAAACAATGGAAAAGGTAAAGGTAATCCAATACCACATAAAAGCATCTCAAAGTAGGCATAAAAGGAATGCTGATAACTGAAGGAATGGTTTGGAATTTCAGGTAGGAGATCATGTTTTCTTGAAGGTATCTCTATAGAAGGGAGTTATACGTTTCGGTATGAAGGGTAAATTGATTCCAAGGTACATCAGACCTTTCGAAATTCTACAACGAATTGGGGATGTAGCTTACCATTTAGAAATGCCGACAAGTCTCTCAAAAGTTCACGATGTGTTCCATGAATCATTGTTGAGGAAATACATGAATGACCTAATGCATGTACTCACCTATGAGGAATTATAATTGGAACCCGATCTGTCTTCATGTGAAGTGTCCATCATGATTCTTCATACCAAAGAACAAGTGCTAAGAAACATGATGACTTGTCTGGTAAAAGTTCTATGGATAAACCATAAGATGGAAGAGGCAATGTGGGAACCCGAGGAACATATAATAAAGAACCACCCGATTCTTTTCTTGCAGTAGTATTCTAGAAATTTTGAGGATGAAAGTATTTGAAGTATGGTAGAATGTAACACCCCATGCTTCCACGATGCGCTTCTCTTTGAATAATACAGTATTGTGTGTTGTACGCAACATCGAGTTCTAACACACACCACAACCAATCAAACTAGCTGTTATGAATATTAGTACCCACTTTTTGAAATTTTATAAATTTTATATTTCAAAATGGACTTCATTTTTGGATTCGTAATATCGAAATTATCCTAGTGTGAAGTTTTGGTATTTTTCTAAAAACATTCAATTTATGATGAATAGTGAAAAAAACACTTAGTTATAGGTTAAAACCAAATTTTTATTTAAATAATTATTTATATTATTTAAATTTAATTAAGGTCAATATAGACACATAATACATATATAATTTCAATGTAATTTTTGGAGTTAGTTCAGAATAATTTTAGATATATAAAAATTTTATTGAACATTTACCATATTTTACCCACCTCCTAGTAGAATTTGGAAATTCACATGAAACATTATTTATCCGCTTCTGTGAGTGGAATTTCTAAAATCTGAGAGACACTGTTAATATGAAGGAGTAAAATGTTGTTCACTGAGATGAAAATAATTTTTGGTGAATAGTAAATTTTTTACTTTTATTTATCAAGGTTAAAAGTAAATATGGTAATTAAGGGTAAACATGATATTAATATTACCCTAACACATGTCCTAATTCTATTGGACAAGTTTATCTCGACCAAAAACAACCTTAGGAATAAAATATTATCATTTAGGTCCAATTGGATTAGATTTGGACATTAATTATTATTTAATTCAAAGAAGAGTTAAAAGAGTTAAAATCAATGTTTAATTACTAAGACATTTTTAATATAGAGTTATACATAAGATAAATTAGATTGTAAATAATAATTAGAAATATAAAAGATTTCCCACATAATTTTATTTTATTTATAATTTTTAGACATTAAAAAATTTAATTTATTTATGAAACAATGGTGATGTATCAATTACCTAATTAATGAAATATTAAAATAAATGATATTATAAATATCCAAATAAAAGTAATTTGAGACTTTTAATGAATTCCAAAAATTTTATAGCTTACAATGACATGTCAGTATTGATTTAATTATTATTTTTTGAAGTAATCATGATTTTATGATTTTCACAAAAATCAAATTACAAATAGTGTCTAAATTGACATAAAAGAGTTTTTAAAACAAATATTATATATTTTATTGATATTCTATTCCTAAAAATATAAGGTTTGGCCAAAGGACATATATCATGATAGTTGTATCATTAATGGACCACTTTTGGCTCGCTTTGGTGTATATAGTATATTTATTAACTATATAATATAAAATTACCCAGTGACATGGTAAATGTCAAACTAATTAACTAAGAGTTAAAACTAAAAGATATTGTTAATATAATGACCCAAAACTTTCTAAAATCTATTGGTTGAAAGGATTTCGACCCATCCACACCTTAGACTTTGAATAATAAAATTTAGATCCATTAGAAACGGAATATGAATTTATTATAGAATAATACTTTAATTTTTTCCTAAAGAGCCCCTCCTCCGCCTTATAAAAGGAAACCACTTCTAACCAATTCTTCACACATTAAAAGCCTTTTGTCTCGGCCAAAACCTTCCCAAATATTCTACAAACTTCCCTAGATTCGTCCTATAGGCCTTAGTTTGATCAGAAAGCAATCCTATAGAGCCCTTTTGATCAAATAAAAAGTAAGAACTAGATTAAGAGGTAATGTTTTCACCACCATCTTTCAAGTTCCTTTCTTCTTCAACTTCTTCTTTATTTGTTATTCTCATTATGAAATAATAACAACAGTATCTTATATATAACATGATGCTATTATAAATATGGTACAACCATATTTAGTATTTTATCCATCCTTTTAATGACTTGTCACCATACGTGCGTACGTACGGCCTACCATCTCCATGTCGTGGTGTAATTGTTATTTAAAACATTATTATTTGGATGGGGATAATAATGATGTTTAATTCATGTAAATAATAAATATAACATGATAATTATTTTTTATATATGATATAGCACCAATTATATATTATTTTAATATCAAAAGTAATGATATTTTCTCTCGTGAGTACGTAGGGACTACCGTCTCCACGAAGGTTTTAAGATTCATTCCCCATCGTATCCATTGAAGAATAATTATAATTTAATGATTAAAAATAATTTTTAAGGACTTGATATTATTCTATAAATTAATAAGATACACCTATCTATAACAAACACTGCTTGTGTAACAAAACATATTAAAGAAAACGAGTAAGTTACACCCGAAACAACGATAATAATAAGATTTTATTATCAAATCAATGTTAAAAGATCATATATGATATCATATTAATATCTATGATTATTTTATAATTTAAAAACAATTATTTCACCATTATATAAGAGTTCAACCTACCCTCAACCAAGGAAAAGTACAAGATAAAGGCTTATTTCACAATCTCTTCATTATCTGAGGTTGTTTATATGTAATTATCTTATTAGACCTCTTTATTATCCACATCCATGTTTCTTAAAAATGTATTTCAAATAATTATTACTATTTTAAAAAATATGGGATAAATTCATTTAGACAATTGTTGACTTTTTATAATAAATTTATAAAGGAATCATTCTATTATTTTCCAAACAAGGTCTTTTTTAACCTTTTCGACAGAATTAAGGTAAGAATGTCTTTTTTTTATCATATATAGCGGGTGTGACTGTTTTCCACCGTTGTAAAAATTTTGAAGCTTCCCTTACAATATTATATGAATATTTTAAAATTTAATGTTTCATTTTATAATTACGTGACTTTTAAATGATTTTAAAAAAGGAGATATTTTTTCTATTAGTTTTTATTTCATCTATGTCAACATCAATTGGTGGATTTTAAACTTTTTTGAAGTTTATTTATTATGATACAAATCATCCATATTGTATTGAAGTATTTGTGATATGTTTGACTGTGGATGTGTTATTTTTATACCATTCATGGTTTATGGAGAAGGAATTTAAATTTCGTATGCTAGTTTTAATATGAATGTTTATGTTATGTTTAATCTTTTTCATAAGAGGAATGCATTGGACTCAATATGTGACGGTTGGAGCCTGCAATAGCTCCTTGATGCATCGGTAGGTCTCATGAGACAAACTAGTGTCTTTGCACAAGGCCTTGACATAATCTTATTTGTAGTCTTGGCATGAAGCCTTGGCTATGTGGTTATGATAGTCTGGCATTATGCATTCCATCATTATGAAAGTGGTTATTGATATTGCATGTGATTATTCAACTAGTAGAATATCCATGTGAATAGGTAAATAGATTTATTTGATTTTATCTTTTTCATATTATGCTTAATTTCAAGTTTAAAAGGATTTTGTTTTAGTTATACATTGCCTTAAATGTTTATTCTTATTTATGAAAGTTTCCGCTATATTGTCATCCTTATGAGTATCTGAGTTCACCCCTTTCTATGTTTTATTTTTCCCAGGATGTGAAGAAGTATTTTATGAATGACCTACAGGGATAGTATGATGGGATAAGAGTGTGGACTATGGAGACTATATTTTTTTATATTTCATTTTATTATGTAATGTAAACAATATGAATATATATAGTGATTCCAAGGCTACATAACTAATCGATATTTCAATACATGATCTTTTCTGATCATTCCAATGTTATGTAATAATGCACCGACTCTGGGTAACTAGGGTTGGGGAATTATATTTGTTATGAGAGGATGTTTAGAAAAAAATTTGGAAGCTAGATTTATTAAACCTGTAATTAGAACACATAGACCTATGATAGACTCTGAGGATTAGTATAGAAGAACTTCCTAGAATTTTGATATTGTAGAGATTTTGTGTGTTTTATGAGCAATACATCCCTGTCTAGATATGAGCTGGTAGAGGCGGCTCTGAAACAGATGTACCTAGGGGTAAATCCCAAATACACTGCTTTGATCTATACTCGAATGGGAAGTGGTGCACGACAACAAGCCTTGTTGCACTCTTGGTTACGACATGCCTGGGGGATATGCTTAGGATAATTAACATTTCATTTACAAATAATTATTAAGGGTTTATGAGTATATAATTTCTCAAAGAAATTTTTTTTATGATTATAGATTATATCCATAAATAGTTCAATTTATTTTAATTGTTTTATAAGTTTGGAATTATGTATTTTGATTCATAAACTGATCTATTTTATGGCATTGTTTAGAAATTGAGCCTAGTAGAAGGAATGGAAACCGTATCAATTCATGCACTCCATGTAGGGATTTCCCTCCAGCTCAAGATAATTATAGTAGAGCTAGTGATGCAACTGGTGTTGATCAGCAAATCACCATACTAGAACAACTAACTCAGGTTATGAATAATAACCATACCAGTATAGAACACCCTGATTCACAACATGGAGGATCAATGTTAGATCACTTCATGAGGAAACAACCACCAATGTTTAATGGGATTACAAATACATTGGTAGCTGAGTAATGGATAACTTCCCTAGAAAAAATATTTCAGGCATTGGGAAGTAGTGAAAGGAAGAAAGTTATCATGGAAGTTTATCGCCTCACTGGAGATGTTGATCAATGGTGGTCATTGATAAAAAACTAAAAGGAAGATGATAAGTATCAATTATTGAATGGAGAGAGTTCAAATAGATTTTCTTAGAAAAATACTTTCCTTGTGACCATCGAGAATATATGGAAAGGCAATTTCTGAGTCTGAGACAAAAGGTGGATGAGAATGTCTCAAAGTGTGAGGATAAAATTACATGTTTAGAATGGTATGATGGAGATTATATAAGTAACCCAGAAAGTAAGATTGATCGTTTCATTATTGGGTTAAAAAAATTTCTTCGGCGAGAAATAGTGTAGCAATCCTTCTCTTCGTAAGAAGATATTTTCTCACGTGCTATCAAGATTGAAGAAAAATTCTTTAAGCCTTACGACTTGAAAGAAAAGAAAGAGAAGAAGAGATCTGTTGATCACTCTAGGAATGGAAATAATGGAAATAAGGGAAAATTTGAATATACATCCTACAGTAAAAGTGGGAAAAAACACCATGGTACTTGTTTGAAGGGAATGAGTGTATGTTACAAGTGTGGTGAAAAGGCCACCAAGCTCTTGATTGCAAAGGGAAGAAAGAAGCTACTAATATTCAATGCTACAACTTCAGGGAGATGTGACATTATGAAAATGAATGTCCTAAGCGCCCGGGGGTCTTACCTCATAAATAGCCCTGGGATCATGGCCAAGCTTATGCTATCACTACTGCTGAGGCAGAAGCTCCATAAGAAGTGGTGAAAAGTAATTTCATGGTTTCCCCAAGTTTAGAAAATGAACTATTTGATTCTAGATCATCACATTGTTTCATATCTTCCCAGTTTTCTAAGTGAATTATATATTTCAAATTTGATTTAACAACGGAGTTGTCATTTAAATATCTAAAGGGATATATCATTGCTACAAAGTTCTGTGGATCTGTTCCCATTAGAGCACATAAATGTTTTTTATCTGATGATCTCATCATCATAATTATGATTGAGTTTGATATAATCCACGGTATGGACGGTATTTAAGACAATGATGTGAAGATTTATTGTAAGAAGTAGGAGGTTACAACTTTTGATGATGATCATAAGGAACACATTATCTTTATAGAGGAATCATCACCACCTAAATCTAACCTATATCCACCCCCAGTAGCTCATCTAAATTCAATTATTGGGGAGGAAGAGAATGAAATGATTGTGGGTAAGGAAATGAATGTTCAAATAAATGATGTACCTATTGTGAATGAAAATGTAGGTGTGTTTCTGGAAGACGTAACATGACATCCTCCCGAACGAGAAGTTGAGTTTTCCATTGATTTAATTCCAGGTTTCATGCCCATATTGAAGACCCCTTATAGAATGGCCACTGTGGAATAGTGGGACTAAAGAAACAATTATAGGAATTGAGTAATAAGGGATTTATTCACCCTAGTGTCTCTCCATGGGGAGCCCCTGTCGTTTTTTAGAAGAACGATGGATCTATGAGGTTATGTATCGACTATAGGGAAATCAATGATATAAAAATAAAGAACAAGTATCACATACCTCGCATTGATGATTTATTTGACCAACTGCATGGAGCTCAATACTTTTCAAAGATTGACCTCCGATCTGGATACCATCATTTGTGTGTGAAGAAGGAAGACATTCCCAATACAGCATTTTGAACCAGGTACAAGCATTACGAGTTTACAGTAATTCTTTTTTGATTGACTAATGCACCCTCTATGTTAATGCATATAATGAACAGAGTTTTCACGTAATATCTCAATTATTTTCTGGTATTATGTATTGATGATATCTTGGTATACTCCAAAATCTATGAGGATCATGAAAATAATTTTCGCATTATATTGTAGACTCTGAGAAGACATTAATTATATGGGATGTTTAGCAACTGTGAATTCTTGCTTCAGGAGATTTCTTTGATTGTTCATATTGTCTCCAAATATGGAATCTCTTTTGATCATTATAATAAAAGAGAAATCCTATAATTTCCATCACCAACGAGTATAACCGAGGTACGCAATTTTATTGTCTTAGCAGGTTATTATCGGCATTTCATCCATAATTTTGCCTGATGGATAACCCATTAACAAAGCTCACACGTAAAGGGGATAAATTTGTTTGGACAAAATAGAGTGGAAAATGTTTCGAATAACTGATGAGAAGATTAGTCAATGATCCTGTATTGACTCTACAATTGGGGAATGATGGGTTAGTTATTTATAGTGATGCATCGAAGAAAGGACTTGGTTGTTTCCTTATGCATAATGATAGGGTTATTGCCTATGCATCAATAAAGATAAAAATTCATTTGTAAAACTATCCTACTCATGATCTCGAGTTAGAATCTATGATCTTTTCTTTGAAGATATGGAGACACAACCTCTATAGTGAAAATTGTGATATTTATACTGATCACAAGAGTTTGAAATATATTTTCTCACATAATGAACTCAACATGAGTCAAATGTGATGGATTGAACTACTAAAGGATTATAATTGCACGATAAACTACAACCTGGGGATGGAAAATAAGGTGGAGGATTCTTTGATCAAAAAAGATCATGGAGTTTTGAACATGATGAGAATTAAAAGGGTTCATATTTTCATTGATCTAGTGAATATGGATATGGTAATTACCATGGAAGTTGAAACATCAATACTTTTTCAAATGGAAGCCAAACCATCTTTACTAGAAAGGATAAAGAGTTCTCAGAACGGTGATGAAGTGTTTCAAAAGAATATTAAAGCAGTGAATGATGGAATATTGAGTGACTTTGTTTATGAAGATGGAATTTTAAATTTTTGGAAGATACTTTGTGTTCCTGACATACCTGATCTGAAAAGGGAATTGTTAGATGATTCTCATAGCTCCAATTTCTCTATACACTGTGGGAGCACCAAAATGTATAGAGATTTGAAGGAACATTTCTGGTGGGACAACTTGAAGATATAGATTGTTGATTTTGTGTCAAGATGTATGGTTTTTCAACAAATGAAAGCTGGAAGGAAATTGAATGGAGGAGTATTGCAACCTCTTCCTATACTGGAGTGGAAAAGGGATATTATTACGATGGAATTTTTCATGGGGCTACCAAAGACTCCTAGAAGGAATGATGCAATATGGGTTATTTTCGATCGCCTTACCAAGTCAGCACATTTTCTTTCCATATGTGAAGATATACCACTGGAACCTCTTGAAAGACTATATATTAATGAAGTTGTGATACTTCATGGAGTACCCATATCGATTGTTTCTGATTGTGATCCCCGTTTTACTTCAAGATTCTGGAAAATTCATTAGAATGCCTGGTATACTGAACATCATTTGAGCACTGCCTACCACCCCCAAACTGATGGATGATCAGAAGGAACTATTCAAACCATAGAAGACATGTTGAGATCATGCTCACTTGACTTTCAGGGTATGTGGTATCAATATTTACCTCTGGTGGAATTTTCCTATAATAATAGCTTCCATTCATGTATTTGGATGGAACCATATGAAGAGTTATAGAGAAAGAGATGTCGCACACCGACCTGTTGGGATGAAGTTGGTGAAATAAATATTGTAGTCCCATAACTGTTGGAGGAAACAATGGAAAAGGTAAAGGTAATCCAAAACCACATCAAAGCATCTCAAAGTAGGCAGAAAAGCAATGCCGATAACTGAAAGAAGGATTTTTATTTTCAGTTAGGAGATCATGTTTTCTTGAAGGTATCTCCATGGAAGGGAGTTATACGTTTTGGTAAGAATGGAATATTGTGTCCAAGGTACATCGGACCTTTCGAAATTCTAGAACAAATTGGGGATATAGCTTAACATTACGAAATGCCGACAAGTCTCTCTAAAGTTCATGATGTGTTCCACAACTCATTGTTGAAGAAATACATACCCGACCCAACACATGTACTCATCTATGATGAATTAGTACTGTAACCTAACATGTCTTATTGCGAAGATCCCATTAGGATTCTTGATACCATAGAACATGTGTTGAGAAACCGAACGACTTGTCTGGTAAAATTTCTATAGAGAAACCATAAGATGGAAAAGGAAATGTGGGAACCCGAGGAACATATGATGAAGAACCAGCTGATTATTTTCTTTCAGTAGTATTCTAGAAATTTCGAGGAAAAAATTATTTGAATAAGGGGATAATGTAACACCCCTAACTTCTACGATACATTTCTCTTTGAATAGTACAGTAGCGTGTGTTGTATGCAAATTCGAGTTCTAACACACACCACAACCAATAAAACTAGCCGTTTTGAATAGTAATAACCACTTTTTGAAATTTTATATATTTTATCATTCAATATGGACTTCATTTTTGGATTCGGAATATCGAAATAAGCCTAGGGTGAAATTTTAGTAGTTTTCTGAAAACATTCAATTTTTTATGAATAGTGAAAACACCGAGTTATAGTTTAAAATAGAATTTTTATTTAAATAATTATTTATTTTATTTAAATTTAATTAATGTAAATATATATACATAATAACTATATAATTTCAATGTAACTCTTTGGAGTTAGTTCATAATAATTTTAGATCTATAAATACCTTTTTGAACTTTTACCGTTTTTACCCACCTCTTAGGAGAATTTGGAAATTCACATAAAACATAATTTATCATCTTCTATGAGTGGAATTTAAAAAATACGAGAGACATAGTTAATATCAAGGAGTAAAATGTGGTTCAATGAGATGAAAATAATTTTTGGTGAATAGTAACTTTTTTCTTTAATTTACCATGGATAAAAGTAAATAGGGTAATTAAGGGTAATCATGATATTAATATTACCCTAACACATGTATTAATTCTATTGGATAAGTGTATATAGACCAAATAAACCTTATTAATAATATATTATAATTTAGGTTAGCTTGGATTAGATTAGTATATTAATTATTATTTAATTCAAAGAAGATTTAAAAGTGTTAAAATCAAAGTTTAATTACTAAAACATTTTTAATATAGGGTTATAAAAAAGATAAATTCGATTGAAAATATTCATTATAAAGATAAAAATATTTCCTACATTATAGTATTTTATTTATAATTTTTATATATTAAATAATTTAATTTATTTATGACACAATGGTGATGCATTAATTGCCTAATTAATGAAATATTAAAAAATTAATATTATAAATATCAAAATGAATTTAATTTGAGACTTTTAATGAATTCCAAGAATTTTATAGCTTAATATGACATGTTATTTTTTATTTAATTATGTTTTTTTGATGTAATCATTATGTTATGATTTTCACAAAAATCAAATACCAAATAGTGTCAAAATTGACATAAAAGAGTTTTTAAAACAAATAATATATTATTAATAGATATTCTATTCTTAAAAATCTAAGGATCGACCAAATGACTTATATAATGATAGTTTTATCATTAATATACCACTTGGGTGTCTATTGGATGTACATAATACATTTATAAACTATATAATATAAAAATACAATGTGACATGGTAAATGTCAAACTAATTAACTAAGAGTTAAAACTAAACGATAAGGGTAATATAAAGACCCAAACTAGTGTAAAATCTATTGGTTGAAAGTATTTAGACCCTTACCTACCATAGACTTTTAATAATCCAATTTGGATACATTAGAAACCGAATATGAATTTATTATAGAATAATACTTTATGTTTATCCAAAATAGATCCTCCTCCCACTTATAAAAGGACACCACTTCTAACAAAATTTTCACACCTTCAAAGCCTTTTGGATCGGCCAAACCCTATCCAAATATTCTCTCAACTTCCATCACTTCTACCTAGAGGACTTATTTGTTTCATAAATCCAACCTAAGGATCCCTTTTGATAAAATCAAAAAGAAGAACCCGATTAAGAAGTAATGTTTTCACCACCCTCTTTCAAGTTCCTTTCATCTTCAACATCATCTTTCATTGTTATTATCATTATGAAATAATATCTATAGTATTATATATATATATACTATTATGTTATTAAAAATATGTTACAACCGTATTCGGTATTCTATCCATCCTTTGAATGACATGTCACCATACGTGTGTACGTACGGCTTACCGTCTCCACTTCGTGGTGTAATTGTTATTCAAAACATTATTAATTGGATTGGTATAATAATGATGTGTAATTCATTTAAATAATAAATATATCATGATAATGACTCTGTATATATTATATTCCATCCAATTATATATTATTTTAATATAAAAATAATGATATTATCGCTCATGCATACGTATGGACTACCATCTCCAAGAACGCGGTGATATTCATTCCCCATCTTATCCATTCAATACCGATTCTCATTTAATGATTTAAAATAATGTTTAAGGACTTGATTTAATTACTTATATGAATAAGATACAACCTATCCATAATAAAAATGGATTATGTATCAAAACATATAAAATAAAATGAGTAAGTCAACACTCGAAACAACGATAATACTAAGATATTTTTAGCAAATCAATGTTAAAAGATCATATATGATATCATATTAATGTATATGATTCTTTTATAATTTAATAACCATTATTTCACCATTATACAGGAGGTTATCCTACCCTAAACCAAGGAAATGTACAAGGTAAGGGTTTATTTTACAACCTCTTCATGATCCGAGGTTGTTTATACGTAATTATCTACTAGGACCTCTTTATCATCCACATCAATGTTTCTTAAAAATGTATTTCAAATCATTATTAATATTTTAAACACTATGGGATAAATTCATTTAAACCCTTGGTGACCGTTTATGAATAGTTTATAAAGGAAACTTTCTGTCGTTTTCCAAACAAGGTCCTTTTTAACCTTTTCGACAGAATTAAGGTAAAAATGTCTTTTTTAACTTATACGGTGTGTGCGGGTATTGTCCACCATTATAAAATCATAGAAACTTCTATTACAAGTTTGTAAGAATATTTTCCAGGTAAATGTTTTATTTTATAATTTTGTGACTTTTAAATGATTTCCGAAAAAGAGATATTTCTCTCAAATAGTTTTGATTTCATCTATGTCAACGTCCTTTGATGGTTTTTAAGCTTATTTGAAGTTTATTTGTTATGATACAAATTGTCCATATTGTATTGAATGTTTTTTGATATGTTTGACTGTGTATGTGTTATTTTTATACCATTCATGGTTTATGGAGGAAGTATTGACATTCTGTATGATAGTTTTAATACTAATGTATATGTTATGTTTAAATCTATTCATATGAGGAATGCATTGGACTTAATATGTGATGGGTGGAGCCCTCTATAGCTCCTCGATGCATCAGTAGGTATCATTAGACATACTAGTGTCTTGGCACCAGACCTTGACAAAATCTTATTTGTAGTCTTGACACGAGGCCTTGTCTATGTGTTTATAATATTCATTGCATTATGCATTCCATCGTTATGAAAGTGGTTATTAATATTTCATGTTATTATTCGACTAGTAGAATATACATGTGAATAATTAAATGGAATTATTTAATTTTATATTTTCCATATTATGATGATGTTCAAGTTTAAAAGGGTTTTTTTAGTTATACATTGCCTTGAATGTTTATGATTTTTTATGAATGTTTCTGCTATATTGTTATCCTTACTGAGGATCTGAGCCCACCCATTTCTACGTTTTATTTCTCCCAAGATGTGAAGAAGTATTTTATGAATGACCTACAGGGATAGTATGGGGGTATAATAGTGTGGACTATGGAGAATATATGTTTATAGTTTTAATTTTATGATGTAATGTAAACTTTATGAATATATCTTGCGATTTGAAGCCTACAAAACTGATAGATCCTTTGAGACATGATCATTTGTGATCAAGAAAATTTTATGTAATAATGCACCGACTCTGGGAAACTTGGGCCAGGGAATTACAATTATCATTCCATCAACTTCCTTTCCGCAAATTCATTCGAAAATAGTGGAGTTCTAAACTTCTCCCCATAAAATTCCTCAATGGGTTCTATTAGTATACTAGAATGAAAACTGTAATTATAAAATATTCAACTAAAGAAATGTGTTGATCCCAACATCACCAGTAATTCATTGAAAAATACTGAACCATATCCTCTGAATATTTAATTTTCCATTCTGAAATCCCATCTGATTGATGATGGAAAGATGTACTAAAATTTAATTTTACTGACAACAACTTCTGAACGTGTTTCCAAAAGTTTGAAGTGCACCTGGGATCATGGTCAGATAAAATGGAATGTGAAACTCCATGTAAACTGACATTGTGTTTTATATACAGTCTGAAAAGCTGATCCAATGACACATTATATCGAATAGGAAGGAAATAAGAAGATTTAGTTAGTTGGAAAATAATAACCAAGATTTCACTATTACCTCACGAAGTCATTAGTAGTCCCATAATTAATTATTTAGATATATTTTCCAATTTCCACTATGGAACTGTTAAATACTGAAGAATTACCTTCACTAACTTTTTATCTACATTAACCGATTGACTTTTCAATCATTTCATGGTAAAATTTACAATATCTATTTTCATTCCATCCCACTAGTTATAATACTGAAGGTCTCTTCACATATCAGTACATCCAAGATGAACTAAAATTGGATGAATATGAGAATCACAAAATGATTCATTCATTAATTAACAATCAACAGGAACACATACTCTCTTTACAAATCATAGAACACAATCATTATCAATGTTAAATTCTTGAAACATGCCCATTTTAACAAATTCTAGATTTTTCTTTAACCCTCTTTCTTCTATCATTGCTCAATTAATTCTGTCTGAAAAATATGATTGCAGTAAAACATAAAACGAAATATTGGAATTTCTTGCACCAATCAAATTTAATATAATTCATTAAATCATTAAACAAAGGGCCTTGTTCCAAAGGTAACATAATAAATTATGAATGTTGTTTTCGAATCATCGTATCTAAAATTTTGTTTTCTTTTCTAGGATGGTAATTGATCATGAAATAATAATACATTATTAATTCAAGAAATATTCTCAACCTCATGTTTAATTAATTTTGAATGAATATATATCTAAGACATTTATAGTTATTATATATTTCCCATTTGGATTTGTATAAATTATGCAGCCAAATTTTATAATCAAAAAACCAAATCATCTAGTTCCAAATAATGTGTGTGATAATTTAACCATGGAGGTATTAGTTGTCTTGTTGCATAAGATATTTTTTGATCATTATTCATTAGAACACAACCATGCCCCTTTAATGATTCATCATTGTCAATGAAAAACTATCCATTTCTAGAGGGTAGGGTTAGAAATGGATAATCCACTCATATTTTTTAAAAAATTTTGAAAACAATCCTCTCATTCATGGCTCCATATGATTGAAATCCTATTCGAGCTAACATAGTTTGTGGACTAGATAACAGTGCAATATTATCAATAAAACTCAGGTAATATCATGCCAAACCATGTAAACTATGAATCATTATTATATTTTTCAGTCTCGGCCATTATTCAAAAATATTAATTTTGGTAGGAATAATTGTTACGTAATCATTAGAAACAATGTGACAAAGGGACAAAAAATTTTGAACCAAAATTCACAAATTCTTAATTTTTCTTGTAGTTTATTTTTATTTAATGTTTTGAAAACAATCCTTATATTTTTAATGCCCCTCTTTAGTTCTAGAATATACTAGAATTTCATTAGTAATCACAACCACAAACTTATCAAAGAACTTATAAAATATTGTATTCATAAAATAGATTATTACAGAAGGTTCACTAGTTAAACAAAAGTGGAATAAAAAATTAATCAAAATGACCATATCTTGTCCAAAAATTATTTATTTGAATTTCATCCTCCTTCTCCACCAGCTGATGTTACTCTGATCTCAAGTCAATCTTGAAAAAATTTTGATCTCCCAAGAGCTGAAGATACAAGTCATCGATTTGAGTCAAATGATACATTTTCAAAATAGTAGTTTTATTAAATGCTCTATAATCCATGAATTGTCTCATGGAAGGATAATTATTTTTAATGAAAAAACAAGAGCTCCCCTTGGTTTAGTGCTAGGAAGAATGGAGACTTTATCAAGAAACACTTGCAACTAATTTTTAATTCAACAATTTCCATTTCATTCATTCAGTAACGGGGTTTGGATATTGTATAACCATCATGAAATAAGACAATTGTGAATTTTAAATTCAGATCTGGAATAACACTTTGTAACGCATCATTAAAAACATCAAGGTATTCATTTAACACTAGAACTGTGATGACCCATACATTCATTAATGAAAATTCCCATTGATCTAATTAAATGTCCTATTATGGTTATATAAAATTTGAGCTTTATTGGATTTATGTTTCTAGATTTTAAAATACCGTTATGAATTTTGATTGTTTCTAATATAGTCGTTGAACAGTGGTCACATTATTAGTATAAATATAGGGCTTTAACATATCAAATTAACTCTGAAAATGGATGTGATAGCCTCATCTAGTTGACTTTCCCCGTACGAAGTGCATTGGTCAGAACATAGAAAGGAGGTGGTGTCATTGGGCTTCTATTTTAACCTATCCAAATATGAGCTTGAACATGTTATGCTTGAGCAGAACCGACTATAGGAGAAGTGGATGTTAATAGACATTACCACTCAAGCAATTTTATCTTGGCCACCCAAGAGTCTATCAGCATTGCACACCATACCCTTAAGTCTTATGGAGGAGTTATAAAGGGTAATGTTATAAGAACCTAGAACTATGAAAATGTACATTAGTTTTTGTATAAATAATGTGCATTCATTTTATTATTGTTACTTTGTAAATACTTTTTAATGCACAAATAGTATTTTTAGTTTATATTCAATTAAGAAATATATTTTGATAAATTAAGGGATATTTGAATAAAATAATATTTTAATAAAATATTATTATCAAATTAATTTTTATTAAATATAAATGATTATATAATTTGATGAATGGAATGGATATTTTTATTAAGGTTTGAAAACTAATTTTGTCAAAACCAATGAATTTTTGGTAAATGTCGGTTTTTATTTTAAAAGTAAAAATTCACATATTTATAAAATTATTTATATAAAATTAATATTATTTTTTGAATAATGATGTCAAAATTATCCAATGGGAAATTTTTCAATAATTTATGAGACAATAGAATTTTTGGGTAAGAATTAAATTCCTTTTAAATATATAATGTGTTTTCGGACATCGTAATGACCCAATAGTGATGTAATAAAATAATATAAATAATTTTTTCATCTGATATATGTTTTACTATTATAATATTATGATTTTGGGTTTGTTTTAATTTTTTTTAAAATCTACAGTAGATCGTTCAAAGCTTATGAAACATTTTGACTTTTTAAATTGTTTTCCTTCGGATTGGGACTCACCTCCACATAAGAAACAATATTATTTTTAGATGTTAGGACATTAGCCTTATAAAATAATGTATTCCAATACCCAATGGAAAAACCCTATGTCAAAACCCATGGGTAGTTTGGTAGTTTTGATTAGTTTAATGGGATGTGTCCCAAACATAAATAATAAATAATTCCCTCTCATTTCCTATATTAACCCACCAATGCTCCCACATCCTCTTCAGTAAAAGCCTTTTTATTTCGAAAAACCTTGGCCATCCCCTCTATATAATCCACCTAAGCTACCCCACGCTTTGAATAACCCTCCCTCAATCCTCTCCTAAGGCTTTGAGATCACACTTCCATGTAAGGGATCTAATCCTTTATCATTTTTGTAAAATTTTATTTATGTTGTCATGCCTTTTTTCAATTATAAATGTTGGGATATGATTTAGAACCTCCCCCATACATCCCCTTTATGTTTTAATGATTAGAGACCCTTTTATCTCTCATTAAATTCCTCCCATGTACACGCGTTTATATGCCAAAATTACGAAAGGAATTTCTCTCTCCTTATTTACATTAAAGCAATTCTTTTGCATCATGAATCTAAATTCCATCACAATAGTTGTGACATGTATCTATATGAACCCCTTAATATCCATTTAATGTAAATATGATGAGACACCCTTTTCTCTCTCATCAACAATTTTCATGAATCCTTATGTCACGCTGTTATGCAGCCAAAATTGCACCGTGTTATTCAAGCCATGATTATTGTGTAGTGAATACCATACCCATGTATCTATCAAGGTAATTAACCTTTATGAACAAATAAATATTGAATGGAAAATTCATGTATTAATTTCACATTACATAATAATTTAATAACATATTATGTTAATTGATTCCATATTATATGATCCATGTGGCACACTTATGCATGAAATGGAATATTTTAGAAGGGTGTGTCCTGATAGAGCTCTAATACATTGGGTAAAGTATCATATCATGATACGTCCTGTGAAATGAGTTTTTAATCATGACAAATCAATTTCTATTAGGATTTACTCATGAATCCTGTGCAATGAGGGTGTACTTATTCTCCATGTGCAATAAGCCTTGGCTCATGCTAATTCCATATTAAGTGTTGTTTCCATATTTCAATGTAATGATTAGCATGATTTATCAAGAATTTATGTTCATGTTTCTCAATTGTTTCAATTATATGTCTTTTATCGAACATGTATTTTATTCCTAATGTCATTCCATGTTTATTACCTTACTGGGCCTTATAGCTCTCCCATTTCTTATCCATGTCCTTAGGTAATCCCATGCAATGATAAGTATGAGGGAATGTTGTGGTCATGTAAAGGATGTTTTCAATAAAGATTTTGCATTTCATGTTTTTAGTTGTTATGTTTTGATCCTCATCCCCAATGAAAATAGGCAACTTGATCTTCTATGTTGTCACAAGTGAATATTATGTAATAAATAATGTTTTAGTGTGCTATAAAAAGGAGAGTTTTTATATATGATATCAAAGGATATGTTTAGTTATTTTTGGGATTAGGATTTGAAAACCCTAGTGAAGTCATAGAGACTGGAATATGTATAATTAAAACATCCCTATACACTGGTCAGTATTGAGTAAGTGTTTTATCATGAAAATATATCACTATCTGGATACAAGAAGGTAGATGCAGCTCTGGCATAGATTTATCCTTGGGGTAAAACCCAAAACCAATGAATTGAGCTAGACTCGAATGAGAATCAGTTCATGACAATGGGCCTTTACACACTTTTGGTTATGACACTTAGGGGGGATATGCATTTGTAAATTCACAATCTTAGTATGAACCATTATTATGCGAATTCCCCTAAGAATATATGTTAGAATGTAGATCATGGATAACATAGATTGAATCCTATGGATTCATTAGATAAGGAATAAAATTAATTTATAAGTCATTTGTTTTTTACTTGGGTTACCATTTATGTGTTTAATAGTTTAAATGTACTCATCCCTTTGTCTTTACTGGATAGAGTAGAACCAGAAAAAAAAATTGAAATGAAGTGTTATTGCCCATAGTTCTACACATTCTTTCGTATCCAAAAATATTAGTACAGAATCCCAACACCACAAAAAATCATGGAATTAAATATTATAGTCATTAAGACATGTGTGGAAATCATTGCATCCAATGAATATTACTACTCCCCCATCTAAATTGGTGGATTAATCTTACTGGAAAACCTCTTCATACTACCACTAGTAGAATTTGATGCAATTCATGGAATGGATTGGCTTTACATATATAGAGCCAACATTAATTTCGGAGAGAGAGAAATCACTCTCCATGTGTAGAATCGACCTCCAATTCTATAAAAGTGAAAGTAGGAAGAAGAATCTTCTTTAACTACATCATCTTATGCATGTATATTACTGCCCCATGAGAATGATTATCTGGCATAGATTATTGAGACTATGGAGGAAACCAATCGAGTAGTTATGTATATTGTGAGGGAATTCACTAATGTGTTTCTCGAGGAATTCCATGTTCTTCCTCCAAGATAATATGTTGAATTATCAATTGATCTTATACATGGGGCATTTACAATATCCAAGAATCCTTATAGAATGGTTGTTTGGAGTTTGAGGATATGAAGAAACAACTATTGTACAATTTAGATAAAGTGTTTATACACCCAAGTGCTTTTCCATGATGTGCACCAGTCCTCTCCGTCAAAAATAAAGATGGGTCAATGTTCCTTTGCATCAATTAACGCAAGCTTATCAAAATAACAATAAAGAAGAATTATCCTCTCCCACTAATCGAAGACTTGTATGATCAGATGTGTGGAGAACAATACTTATCCATGATTGATTTGCGGTTGGGATATTATCATGTAAGGTTAATGAAGGAATGTATCCCCAATATTACTTTTCATACACGATATAGGCACTATTAATACATAGTAATGCCATTCAGACTCACTAATTCTATCAAAATCATTATGGACTTGATAAATACTATCATTAGTGACTACCACGACAAATTTGTGGTAGTCTTTATAGATTATATTTTGATATAATACAAAACCAAATTGGTTCGGAAGTATCATATAGGAATAGTACTAGAGACCATTCACAAGATGAATTTCTATGAAAAGCACAACCAGTGTCTGTTCTGGTGGAAGGAGGTCCCGTTATTTGGCCATATCATCACATGCAATGGGATATCTGTGGATCCCTCTAAAAAAATGCAATTAAGGGATGACCAAGGCCAACATTGGTAACAGTTATCCATATCTTTTTGGGGTTAGTTGTACATTACCGACGATTTGTGATAAATTTCCCATGATTTTCCAACCCTCTTACCATGCTAACTTGGAAGGGCTAAATATTTCCTAGAGTGAAAATGTGAAGAAATATTCAAGGAGTTTAATAGAAGACTTATCATTGTTCCTGGGCTCACATTACCCATAAGTGGAGATCTCTTTGTGGCATTCAATGATGCTTCAATGGAGGGTTTTGGTTGTGTGTTAATGAAAAATGACAATGTCATTTCTTATGCTTCAAGGAAATTGAATGTTCATTAGAATAATTATACAACAAATTATTTAGAGTTCACTGCGGTGATATTAAATTAAAAAATTTGGTGGAATTTTCTATTTTAGGATACATTTTAAATATATACAGACCGCAAAATCCTCAAGTATATATTCACATAGAAAGAGATGGACA
Organism: Viscum album; assembly: GCA_963277665.1. Taxonomy (NCBI): domain Eukaryota; kingdom Viridiplantae; phylum Streptophyta; class Magnoliopsida; order Santalales; family Viscaceae; genus Viscum; species Viscum album. The sequence goes on along the minus strand of OY728119.1, from coordinate 1,313,631,061 downwards.
TTCAACAACAAATATAGTTTGAGATTATCAAAGACTATGACTACTGAATCCATTACCACACTAGGAATGCGAATAAGGTGGTTGTTTATCAAAGTCGACAGGATCAACCAATTCTACCTTTGATGAGAAATGTTATAGACCCAATCTTCTTATATTTTATGAAGATGGACATGGGAATCATAGAGAAGGAAACATCATCAATCCTTTCACAAATTATTTCTCAACCATATCTTTGAGAATATTTAATAGATGCTCAAAAGGATGGAGGGGGGATTTAGATGAGAGTGGAGGATATCTGAATAGGAAAATACTCGGAGTTAAATGTTAATGAATATGGAATTGTGAGATTTTGGAAAGGACTATGAGTTTCCTCAAGTCCGAAGCTGATGAAGGATCTTTTGGATGATATGCATAGTTCAAATTTATCTATTCAGGTAGGAAACAGAATGATGCATCAAGTTCTCTTAGAGCATTATAGGTGGTATAATATGTATAAGGAGATCACTGAGTGTACAAGAAATTTCCTAGTGTGTCATCAATTTAAGGTGGAGAGGTAGAATTCTAAAGAGATGATGCATCTATTACCCATACACGCATGGAAATTGGAGAACATCACCATGGGCATTGTCACTGGACATCTGAAGACCTCCCAATGAAACAATGCAATCAGGGTTGTTGTGGATTTTCTTATAATGTATACACACTACATTGCAATTCAAGAGGATTACACATTGGATCATCTAGCACATATATTCATCAAGGAAGTTGTAAGGTGACATGGAGTCCCACTATCTGTTATATATGATCGAGATCCAAGTTTCCCCTCTATGTTTTGGAAGAGTCTTAAACATGCTCTAGATAATGAACTCAAATTCATTACAGTCTATCATAATCAAACTTATTGCCAATCTGAGCGAACTATTCAGACACATGATAATATTTTTAGATCATGTTATATGGACTTAAAAGTAGGGTCGGACCAACATCTTCTACTGGTTGAATTCTCCTACAAAAACAGTTTCCACTCAAGCATCTGAATCGAACCTTATGAAGCCCAGTATAGTAATAGGTAAAAAACATCAGCATGATGGGATGAAGTCGGTGAACGTAAGCTATTAGGACTAGAAATGATCGAAGAAATGGTGGAGAAGGTGAAAACCATTCAGCAGAAATTCAAGGCAGCCCCGAGTCGACAGAAAAGATATATAGATAACCGTCGATGATAAATTGAGTTTAAAGATGCAGACATGGAATTTCTATGAATATCTCCATTGATGAAGGTCAAGAGGTTTGAAAATAAATGGATGTTATGTACTAGGTAAATTGGCCCCTTCAGGACTCTTAATTGTGGTTTGGTTGTTCCATATCGAATAGCACATCCACCTACCATGGAAAAAGTACATGATCAATTTCTGGTAACCCTTTTAAGGAAGTTCATACCAGACCCTTTACATGTACTCCCTTAATAGATAGTACTCCTAGATGATGAATTTTTTTATGGGGAGAAACCATTGTATATCTTAGATCGTAGAGAAAAAGTTCTACAATATAATAAAAATCCCTTTGTCAAGGTGTTGTGATGAAAACACATGTTTGAAGAAGTGATGTTGGAATCATAGGAAGTGATAAAGCCATGTTACCCACATCTGTTTTAGTGTGTGAAAAGGAAATGTCGAGGCAAAAATTTCTTAAGGGGGGTTGGGATTGTAATGACACAATTGTTCATTAATGAAAATTCATCTTCATCTAATTAAAAGTCTTATTAAGGTTATATGAAATTTGACCATAATTGGTTTTATGTTTCTGGATTTTAAAATAACATTATTACTTGTGGTCATTTCTAATATAGCCTTTGAATAGTGATCACAATATTATTATAAATTCAGGTCTTTTAAAAATCCAATTAACTCAGAAAATTGAACCGATGGACTCATCCTGTTGAAATGCACCATACGGATCCCATTTTCGGAGCTCTAAACGGAGGTGGAATCATTGGTCTTTACTGTTGACCAATCCCTAGCTGAGATTGAACATCTTAGGATTGAGAGAAACAGACTACGGGAGATGTGGAAGTTAATAGAGAGTACCCCTCGAGCAAAGTTATCTGATCCACCCAAGAGATTGTCGCCATCGCACACCTTTCGCTTCGGTCTTATGAAAGGGTTATAAGGTGTTATGTAACAAGACCATACCACTATTACTATGTACATTATTTTTTTATAATTATTTTGCATTTATTTTATTATCATTACTTTTAAATAGTTTTTAAAGCACAAATAGTATTTTTAGTTAATATTCAACTAAAAAATAATTTTTATGAACTAATAGATTTTCAAATTAAATAATATTTTAATAAAATATTATTATAAAATAACTTTTCATTAAATATAAATGATAATAATATTTTATGAATGCAATTTTAATTTTTATTAAGATTGAAAATTGTTTTTGTCAAAACCCATGAATTTTTTGTAAATGTTGGTTTTTATATTACAATAAGAAAATTCAGACATTTATAAAATTATTTACTCAAAAGGAATATTATTTTTGGAATCAGGACATCAAAATTATCCAACGGTGAATTTTTCATAATTTTATGAGATAGTCGAATTTTTGGGTAAAAATTAAATACCATTTAAATATATAATGCATTTTATGACATCATAATGACAGAATAGTGTTGTAGTAAAATATAATAAACAATATTTTCGGCCAATATATGTTATAAAATTAATATTATGTGATTTTGGGTTTGTTTTATTTATTTTACAAAGATTTTGTGGACCCTTCCAGGCAAAATTTTTTTTTATCATTTTAAATTGTTTTCCTTGAGTGTGTGACTCACCTCCATATAAGAAACCCTATTATTTTATGATTATTGAACATTGGCCTTATAAATTGTTTTTCACTCCCCTTTGGAAAAAACCATGTAAAAACCCATTGGCTGGTTAGTGGTTTTGAATAGTTTAATGTGAGATGTCCCAAACCTGAATAATAACGAATTCTCTCTCATTACCTATATAAACCAACCCATGCCCCCACTTCCACTTCACTCAAAGCCTTCAGAGTTCAACCAACCCCTGCCCTCCTCTCAATAGAATCCACCAATGGTGCCCCAATATTCATAGAAGTCTCTCTGAAGCCTCTCATAAGCCTTTGGGATCACACTTCTGAGTAAGGGATTTGTTCCTTTCACATTTTTGTCCAATTTTAATTAAGTTTCCAGGCCCTTTGGTTTTCAATTATAAATATTGAGGTATGATTTATAACCTCTCTTATACTTCCCTCTTTAGGTTTGAATTATTAGAGACCCCTTTATCTCTCATTAAATTTCTCCCATGTACACCTGTTACGAGGCCAATATTCTAAAAGGATTTTCTCTCTCCTCATTTATATTCAAGAAAATGTTTTCTATCATGAATATAAAATCCATTAAAATTTTTGGTGCATGTATCTATATGAACCCATTACTATCCATTTCGTGTAAATATGATGAGACACCCTTTTTTCTTTCATCAACCATTTTCATAAATCCTTATGTCACGCTGTTATTCTGTAGAAATTGCATCGCGTTTTTCCAAGCCATGATCACTGTGTAGTGAATACAATACCCATGAATTTTTCAAGTGTATTCACCATTATGAACATATAGATATTCAATGTTCCATTCATGTATTTATTCCAAATTACATAATAGTGTAATAACTTATGATGTTGATTTGTTCCATGTTATATGATCCATGTGGCACACTAATGCATTAAATGAAATGGTTACGAAGGGTGCACCCTGATAGTTCTCCAAGGCATTGGGTAATGTATAGTATCTTGATATGTCATGTGAAATGACTATTGACTCATTCTAATTCAAGGGGAACCAGTGTTTACTCATGCATCATGTGCAATTTTGTTTTACTTATGCTCCATGTGCAATGATCCTTGGATCATGCTAATTCCATGTTAAGTGTTTTTTCCACATTTCCATGTTATGATCATCTTACATTATAAATACTTTAGGTTCATGTTTCACTTGTCATCCGTTGATATTCCTATTGTCTAAAATGTATTGTTTTTTTTATGTCATTCAATGTTTTTTCCCATACCGATATTTATTTCTCACCCATTTCTTATGCAATTCCTAATGTTATCCCATGAAATGAAAAGTACAAGTTAATGTACTGGACATATAATTTTTTTTAATAAATATGTTGTATTTCATGTTTTAAGTAGTTATTTAATGATATTATGCCCCAAATACACTATACCTCTCAATAATCTATGTTATAACAAGTGATGTTTATGTAATAAATCATGTTTTAGTGTGCAAGAAAGAGCAGGGTTGTTATAAGAACATCATTAATTGGAATACTTCCACTATTCTGGATATTATGAACATGATAAATTTCAATTTCATATTTCAATAGATTTTATACTTCCTGCTATGTTATCAATTTCATGTGTCCATTCTTGTATAAAAACTAAAAATCTTTCAGAGAAACAAAATTTTTAGCTCTGAAATCATTATTATCCTGATAAACAGAAATCCAATCAATACCCTGGATGAAATGATACTCTAATAAGTGAAAAACAACAAGGATTTATGGAAATGTATTTCCATAGACAATAGTAGGAAGATCATTTAAATTAATTAATTATTTTATATTTCACCGTGGTTTTTTAAAAATATGTTCTTTTCTAGTTTTTTGATGTGATATTAAAAAATTTATCAGAACATTTACATGAAATAATGGAATGCGTAGACCCCAAACCAAACAAGATTTCTGAAAAATATCTGTATACAAACCAATAAACGGATTCCACTTCATTGGATGGCTCAGAATCTGCTGACATAGTGTCAAAGGATCTCAGTACACTGTTTTTCACATAATATGGATGCTTCAAATTATTAGGATCTTTATTTGGCCAATTATTTGCATAGTGACTCATCTCACCACATTTAAAACCCATTATATTATTATTACCAGAATTGATCTTAAGATAATATTACTAACAATATTGTTATATATTTCAAAACATACAACATATATATCACTTCCTAGTTTTGGTATGTAATTCCCTAGGGTGTGTTTTATGACACATTTCATAAATAGAAAGATAAACAATCATATCATTATAATTGTTGATTTATTTTTACCCATCAATTTTTATCTGGATCAATTATTCTCTGTGTTATCAAAGTACATTTAATCATTAGATAAATCTATTTGTACCCCCTCAGAACATTATAAATTTAGCTTGTAACATTTGTATTCATAGTAGGCCAATACCCTTCAATATCATGTCTCTAATCCTGAGTAAAAACAGGTGATTTTTATTTCAAGATACATAATAAGATTTGTAGTATAAATCCCCAGCTGGGTGAGTTTTTCTGCATACATAGACACGGGATATTCCTCCATTTTCTTTAATTCTATTAATTTTTTCCATTCTTAGTCTAACCACCTTAGGATTTTATTTTTCAATGAAAATAATTTTAATTTACTACCACTCTAAGGCTTCAATATATTCTCTGTCCATGTTAATTTCTTAACATAGAACACCATTGTTCAACTTCACCATAAAAATAATAATAGGAAAAACTAACCTTTTTATTATCTGAACATCATATTACATTGAATATCTTTAAAAAGGATTTAATATATCATTTAGGTGCTACTACCTCAGAAGATCCACTAAAAGTCGGAGGGTGTTTCCTCATAAAATATTCCACTATCACCATGTTACATTGTGGTAGATCTGGTTGTTCTTTTGAATCGATGCCACAACCATTTATTGTATGTGTTAGTGGATCAATTACTATAACAAACTATTCATTTATAATTACCACCATTCCCAAGTGCAGATTCGGAACGAAATAAGTCTCTCGGTTCATTCCAACTTCCACATCCCAGATTATTCTGTGGAAAACCAATATGAACAGAAATATCATAGATGAACAAACATGGTAATCATTAAATGTTATAACATTTTTAAAAAAAAGGTAAAAATCATTAATGGTATTATATTAACATTATTCTATCCATTAATTCTATCTAATATTTTCTCATATACCATCATTAAGCATCCAATCTAATTCATAAAATAATATCCTTATTTCATCTATATTAATCATCTTTAAAATCCAAAATATAATTTTTGTTTAGAGTTGTATAATTTTAGGACCAAAATAATACATATCAATCCACAAAAATATATTGTGGGTACCATAAAAATAGTGTCCATTTATTCCAAAACCGATTTTGAACACAAAACAACAAAATGATTTCTCTGAGAAAATAATCATAACATTTAACATGAATTCCTTCATTCCCATAAAATTCCTTATAATAAATTAATAAAATTTAAAAAAAATGGTATTAGAATATATTTCTCTATAATGGATATGAAATTTAGGAATGAAACCATTATTCCATGAAAACATATAAGAATATGAAATCATTTTCATAGTGACATACTTCTCACCATTTTATAAATAATTTTTGGAATAAGTGATTTACATAAAATGTTATGAATCTTATATAAAACCATAAAGGTAAATTTGGTTGTTAATTACTTATATTTTAACCCTCACATATAAATTTTATTTTTAACCCTCACAGTTACCTTACAATGTAACCATCATAAATACCTTATGGTGTAACTATCAGAGTTACACTTCGAGTAACCATATAGCCGACCAAAAACTAACACAGACCCAATATATAATAGGGATATATATTTACTACCACTATGCGTAAACACTTCCCAAGAACCATGACATAATAATAAAATATCATTATCTTAATGAAAACAGTTATTTTGAATATTTATGACAAGAATTTTACTGACAAATTTTAAAAGAAATGTCCATTACAAATATCATATAATTGAAGTGATAATTGATAGAATGGAGAGAATATGTTATCAAAATATAAATAATAATACTAAAAAATTCAATTTAATTTATTACCCAATTCATATTAGAACCATATAATTAATGAAATAGTAGGTTAACCCGAAGAAGGGAAACAATGTTATGAATTCCCTTACATCAGCTTCATATTACATCAAACTTGTTTAATACTCTTATAAATTGATTAAAATAGATTTATTAATATTTAAAAAAACATGTTAAGGTTTAGAAAACATTATATGATCATATTATAATATAATTCGACCCATTTATATATATTAATTTTTTTTATTTCTATTATTTCAGATGCATTCTTCATATGATTTTGATTGTCGTTTAGTTAATAATTTTCATGTCGTATGGATGCGAATCACTAGAAGTTGAAGGAAATAGTTTTAAAATATTTTCATAATGATAAATGATTCTATTAATAACTTTGGTTATTTTTTATGAGGATCAATAATTAGATAAATCATTTTTAATACTTGTGTCGAACATTTTGGTAGGTCTTCGATAATCACGAAATTATTTAATCATAATCCTTTAGTATTATAAATATCAATTAATTCCATAAAATAATATAGGTAATATGAAACAATTTAAAATAAATTTTAATAATAGATTTGTTTTTACAACCATATTTGAAATATGTAAAGGAAATTGACGACACATCGTCCCCAAGGTCGATAAATCGACACATCAAAGATTGTGTTTTTATTTTTGAATACAAGGAAGAGTAGAGGTATAATGAAAATAAATTTTTCTATTAAAATGATAAAAATAAATTACATATATAATAATTGTTCTATAATTCCTCTTGTATGATTTTGGGATCTGTGATTATAACAATTGAAAAGAATTGAAAATAAAACAATATATAATTAAAGAGGAACATTAACTCTTCATCTCTTCAACTTGAGATCTTCCTAAAGGACTCTCGTATTGGAATTTTTATGATAATAGATGGTCTTGGACAAAAGGAAGATCTTTTTTAAGGGTATTGGGAGGAATTTATTTAATGAAAAATGATGATATTTTTAGAGGAAGTGGCAGTGAGGGTTGTATTTATAATAAAAGTTAAGGAGTTCTTAATTAAATTCAAAGGACACATCATTAGTGGTATTTGCAAAGCATTGGGAATTCTCATGGTTTTTGGAGACGGTATTGGACACATAGGAAACCTCATATCAAATTTCTATCCTCTTTATGCTCCAAAAATAATTATATCACTTTTACATTATTAGTATTTCATCCAACACATTGAAAGCATAAAAATGTAGTTTTACTATTCTATGGAAATTCAACTATCTCAGAAAAATCCAAAAAAAAATAGTAATCGTTTTTCAACATGTAAAATTAAATAATCCACACCAATTTTTGAAAATAAGATTCAAAATATTATTAATTATGTTTTTTAATTGAATCATATTTTATTAATGAAATAACAACTTTAAAACTATACCTCATGTTATGTCACTATGAAAAACTAATCAAGATCTTGTAATCATGTATCCTTATGAAAATAAAATCATAATATAATTTACTATTCATAAGGTTCAATTTACTATTCATAAGGATATTTTATTATTCACCAAAAAATCATGCTGGTTTTTTTAGACTCCAAATAACATACAGATCACAACTGTAGATATCGATTTTTGGAACATCAAATTATAAAAATGAAAATATAATTTTTAATGGATTGTTTATAAATATATCCATAAATATTTTTATAATGTATAAATTTAATTTTTCAAGAATATAAATTCATTTTTATATTTCTGGGGTGTTACAATAAGCCAAAAAAAATACATTGGTATAATATCTTATCATAAAATTGTTTTACAATGTGTGGAAAAATAATAATTGCAAATATTTTATTTCAAGGATACCTACCCTTAAATTCCAAAAACATTATCCATAGGATAAACACTAATATAAAAATTTCAATAATGTGATATCCTATTTTATACCCTCTTTGGGTCATGAGATAACCTCCCATGTACCATATTTTTTCTTGCTTGGGATGACCTCAATTGTACACATTTGTTCATGTATGTGATAACATCCATTATACAATTTTATCTTATAGAAACATAATCAATTCCCAATTAATTACAGGGATATTATATTTTGGTACCAAAAATCATATAATCATATCCATATTCACATGTCTACCATATGATCATAAATAAATTAATCATAACATAAGTCCTGAAAAATGGGTTTTATCAATATTTCATCATCATAAACATAAACCATCGATGTAAGAAAGAAATATAGTATCATTGAATAATTTCCCCTATAATGAATATATAACATCAATGGATGTTATCATCGATGAAAAAATCCTTTAAATTATGTATACAAAATTTATTTAGGATAATACCCTATTTATTTTTAAATAACATATAAAAATATAATAAATAAGGAAATACTATGTAAAATAATTTGATTGAAAATATCCTTGGAAAATATTAATGGAATATTATATTCATTTATTTTCCTTGACATCAATTAAATTAATTAATGTTGTGTTTTTTATAAAATGATTCCATTCACATTTTTAGTAAAAGATCATAAGTATTTCATTCAGGAAATCAAATGTAGATTGATTTTAAAAAACTATTCGATAATTATATCATTGGTAACAATGAAGGGAATAACTAATATTATAATATTACAAAATTCATGATTTTGAATTAGAAAATATTTACAAAGATGACAATGGATTTTCGACTGAGTAGAAAAATAAATTCAATTTTTTAAGAATTGTTTTTTGTTCACTTTTGTACATAATGTGATAAAATTAATTGAAAATGATATTCCCAATAAATAAACATTAGAAAAGAAAAATAATGAAATTATTGACATATATATCCTAAAAATGTCAATTTTAGAAACTGAATCATAAATAACTTCGACAAATAATGAGATTGTAACAAAAATCCCTTCCCTTGTCTTCGACATTATTTAATATAAAATCAACCTTATGTATAATAAATATAAATTTATTATAATTGTATTATAAATTCGTTTAAATAGAAATAGTTTCATATATAATCACCATATAACATTTAAACACCCTTTATTATAAAATCTGTATTGAAATCATCATTTCTATGTGTTAATAATATTTTTTTCGTGGGAATTTTTGTTGGTGGTCCTAGTCCTTTTACTTTGACCATGGATAAACTATATTAATAATATTATTTATGATATTATTAATTATAAAATAAATTTATTACATTTATATTTATAATCATCCATATAAGGTATATTTTGAAAAATAAAGTACACAATTCATGGAGATGGTATTTATTATGTATTTATGAACATTTTTTCACTTTTGTACATATGAAAATAAAGAAAGGTAAATAATAATTCACTTATAAAGAATAAATATTATATTATATGTATAATATATATTCATTAAATCCATCTTTATTACTTTCCAATAAATCAGAAAAATTGATTCATATTGATTTGTTGAGGTAATAGTATATAAACACACACAATTGCAGTTATCATTTTCTAATGGATTTAATGTTACAAAGATACATTAGATTTTATATTTTTAGAAGAATAAAAATATAAAAAATATGATATGTAAATTAAACCAATTATAATAACCATTATTAAAATATGGGGGTAGAAGATGAATTGTATTATTTCCTGGAGGTGGTAGTCAACACATATACACAATCATTACATTAACACCCCATTTCAAAAAAAAGATGATGAATAATGGTATTTTCCTAATAATAATAACTATTTATTATTTTGATGATACTGAAGATATAATTTAATGATTAATACAATAGTTTTATGGATAGAGTATAAGAAATAAATTTAAACTTGTCAAATAAGAAGATCACCTTGTATTCGGTGGACCTCCATTAGATCCCTTCTTAAGGACCCGTGGAAATGTATTTCAAAAATACATGTATGTATAATTATTTTATATGATTTTTCAAAATATGATTATATAGGTTATGTTCAATATAAATGGATGATTATTTTTAAAGAAAATAGTGATGATTTCCAGTTTATAAGGAAGGGAAAGTACACAAATGAAATTAATAAGTAGATGAAACTGTTATTAAGTCTTTTTGAATACAAATTTTTCTAAATTGATATATATTCAACGAAAAATACGATATAATGTAAATATATTTTGAAAATGAGATTTATATTGGTTCTAGTTCCATTTTAAACATTATCTTTTTATTTAACATCTTGGTTGTATAATTTTAATCATAATTATGGTAATTAATTTTTAAATATTAACGTGTTATAATATTTCTTATTAGTTTAAAATAAATATTTAAATGGAAAATGGAGGAAATTTTAGACAATTAACAATGTTAATTATTGCCATAAATTATTTTTATATTTTTAAATAAATTTATTAAATACTATAAAACATAAAATATCATTAATGTCATTTTTGGAACTATTAATTTCATTTTACATTAAAGATAGTAGAAGAAAAGTAAATTTGAATATATACAATTTAAAATTACTAATATGTTTTATTTATCTATAAAATTCATAGAAAACAATGATTATCAAAAAAATTATTACATTTAATATTATAAAATAATATATTTCAATTTTATATTAATGGAATATAGATTATGTTGGCATTACAGATGAATTTAGTGTAATTATTCAATTACCAAAATTGAGAAATAAATTACCATAGAAAATAAAATAATTAATCCTAAAATTAAGAATTTACGACCAAAATTAGTGTATTTTTATCATTATAATAAACATTTAGTGTTTTTAATGTCAAGAGAGTAAAATTTTGTATATATATTTTTCATAATATAATATTAAGGAAACAATCCGAGAAAATTCAACCCAGGGGCCATATTTTTGGGAAATATTTGATAATGGTTGGAATATACTCATACAATATATAATGAAATGTGTTATAGGAATTTTAAATCCTTAACCTAATGTTCTAAACCAATTTTATCTTTTTTATCCTTACCGTGGTGACAAAAATATATCAATGTTACTATTCATAATGACAAAATATTAAATGGTCTTATTTAGAGAATTTGAATCTCATGATTCTAAATATTGGATAACATTTTTAATATTAATTTACTATATGTAAAAAAATTACATTACAATTAGTGAGTAAACCAAGAAAAAAAATGTTTTTTTAATTTAATTTAAAGCATAAAAAGTTTATTTATACATCAATCATGCCTATAAAAGAATTATAGGAATGTAAAAAGAATTATTGAATATATAATATATATAAATTTAAATAATGTAATTATATATTTTTTATTAATATAATTTATTAAGTGAATAAAATATTATGTGCATGAAAATTTTTTATAGAAAAAACATCCCTTTAACATTCAAATTATATTTATTTTAGTTTCTAATCAATTTAAATCCATTGAATTCATTTAAAACAGGTGTAAATCACATATTTATTATAATTATTTATAATTAGTAATTCCAATTAATCCAAGTGATGCGATAAATTTCACATTAAATAATGTATTTCAATATTATATCATGGTTTATTCAAACACAGTGTTGGGTGTAAAGAAAGATACCAAAGAAATAATAATTATAAATAGGGAACTATATAATAAAATCAGGGGTGTTTCACTTAATAACCCTATCTATAACTACCCATTATTATTCCCCATCTCAATCTAGTACACATCATACGCTCAATCTAAAAAATTGATATGCGTTTTGTACATGTACTTTAGTACCCCTACCGGGTGTGAGCATATAACATAGTTTTGTATCACTGAGAACCAAAAATATAAATCAACATATATGAATGTACATAAAATTAAATTAAATATATAATTAAATGTTCTTGTATGGTCATTATGTGATAAATCGGCCACCACAACACTCAATGAGTTATTAACACACAATATGTCTCTTTGTGCTAACCACTGAAGAAATTATACCAAACTATAGAAGCTTCAGAACCATTTACGATCCCAATTGATGAATCATGATAATGAATCCATACCTCAAAAAATAAATGATGAATCATGGTAGATATCATCTAAGTCCTTTTATCATGACCTAAATGTCATAGGTAGAGTCTCACGTCCACAACATGACCCACAACCTTATCATTAGAGGTACAATCGATAATTCATGCATTGGACCCCATCATGACTAACCATATGATAAATGCAATTTACTATCTCAACCGAATCATACATAATTAAAATTGCACTTTACCAACCAAATACTACTCAAGGAAATGTCCATATTCTTGTGAATGTGGACTTCATCTCACCCACAATTGTCCTTCCAAAGCTATCTGACTAATTGAAGGGTTGGGTCTTAGAATCATCTCCCCCACTAAATCTTTCACCAATAAAAAGCTTAAGCAAGATCGTGATGAATACAGATTTTCATCATTCTCTAAAATAACTCACAATATTATCACCATTCTTCTTGTAATAGAGGACATTTCTCCTTATACCCCGCATCAATACTAACTAAGGACTATAACCACCAGGTGAAACCAGAAATCATATGTTCATATGAACCTAGACACCAAGGATCGGTCTGTCCCCACAAAAAAAAACATCAACACTGTTTTCCCACTACTCAAAAACCATACCAAGCCAATACATTCTACCGGAACCTATACTTAATAAATGGGGTCCAATTCCAAAATTACACCCCATTTGAATCCCAACATCAATATCTTGATCACTTCCCAAGACCCAAACAAACATATTGACTTAGATAACATAAATGTGATCTCTTAACTTTCCCACAACGGAAGCATTGATTATCAGGAATGTGAAGTTGCAGAGGATATATATTAATTTAATCATACTCTGATAATCACACTGAACAATGGAGGGAGTTACAAGCCACTAGTGAGTTGTGTGATTTTCATTACTATTATTACTTGTCTTAAATCCTCCCAAACCTACCCATTATCCCTAAAATCCAACATAGAATATCTCATGTCACCACCCATTCCACGAGACCCAATAAATTCCCCACATAAAATTTATAAAATCATCCCCATTGGAGCCATAATATTCTAACGATCTAAATATATTGAACCCCCAAAGATAAGTTAATAAATTATAGATGTCCCATCATTGTCTTATCTATTATACAAATGAAATCCTATGTTACTAACCATTACACACAACCCTATTAAATTATGTTTTAATGAATGATCCTAAATAATCATGTGTATGATTTTTTAAAATAGCACATCCAACCTTAAATACAGTGTTACTCCGAACCATGATCTTTTGATACTCTTCCAAGACCTTCCAAACTACAACGAACATATCTCACACCAAGAGATAGAAACAATCAATTAATAAAAATTTTAATTAATTACATAATTTAATTAAATGTAATATAATATTTAAAAAACAAACCATGTATCATCATTGCACCAAAACAATGTGGAACATCATGAATTCATCCACTTCGTTCCTCATATTTCTACTACACATTTAATCCTCATCACATTCAGATGATTTCACCATGTTCTAATGAAATATTATGTAAATCCAAAACTAAATAAAACTAAAATTATATGATATAAAGGGGAAACTAAATCAGAATAATTAAAATGTAATAAATAAAAAATAATTACCACTGGGATAAACTAAAATTCATCACCCATCATAGTTGATTGAAGGGATGAAGAGAGGGTTGTAATCGAATGAATAACCCGACCAACATGTTTTTTCAACCTTTAATTTATATAGTCGACGAAAAAATAAGGTTCTTCCCTGGATTAAAAAAACTACAAGGAATCATTTATAGAGAAACCAATGGATTCACAGCATGAATCACTATAATATTTAGTGGGATTCCAAGTGTCTTGGAAACATTATAGCATGAATAATCATAGATAACTCACTTTATAGAACGGAGGCCATGTGGAGTAGGGGTCTACCTCAGCTAGGCCTTATTGTTGTGCGACCCACCCATGTCAAGATTCAATCTATTATAGGATGTTGAAACTCAAAATATGATCACATATTCACTTCTCTAATATGTCTCTATGCAACAAAACCAATATTCTATCATAGTACCAATCCATATATAAAATATCATTTTGATGATACCATATTCATATTCCCAATATGAATCCCAATTCATGGAATGATCCATTATCCGGTATCAAATGTCAAACTTCTCTGGTAATGTAATTCCCTAACAATTCATGATTCATTATAAAATTTCTCTAATAATTTTTATCATCCTTTAAAAGATGAATTTGTTCTCATAATGTTATTTATGAAATAATATGTTCACAGTTTCAACAGGGACTCACAATGATTTACTCCTGAACATTGAATGTGCTTCCACATCCCAATTCCAAATAACGAATACACTCATCTGTAGAATCTAATCCACTTGATCATGATAAATGGCCAAATTATGTTGGTTCTCAATGGAAAATATCTATAATACGACCCCATTATGTACTACAAAAATTTATCATTGTTCTTCTGGTTCTCCCCAACACAAGTCTCTACTCACAGTGGAAGATTCCAAACAATTGTTTTCCCCTCAATAAGATTCATCTTCCTATGGAAATTATGATCTACATTGATCCAATGAAACAATTGATGTAGATTTCACCTTAATGAATCAAATTACTTGTGATAATACTATTACAACCTATTATAGATGTGTTTCCTAAAAATGTATCAGCCTCTCCTGTCAATGAATCCTCATTAAATATCACTAGATCATGACACCTTAACTCTCTAAGGACTCATATGATCATCCAATCATTCACCCAATAGTCCAAGCATGGTTGATGTTGTAATTATGTGGTTGGATTTTCAAAAAAATACCAATCACTATACTCTCACCCTGATCATGGACACACCCCTAATCCAACATAGAATCAAATTCCCCCAACTCCACCACGATCCTGATGCTAATAGACCAACTCTACCTGAAACTATTTGTGAACCGTAAATCATATATATACTATGGAAATAGGTAAAATTATATCACACCCAAAAAAGATAACCTTGTGTAACCTAGAACTTCCAAAAACTAGTATCACTGATACAATGACCCACCCGAGATGATGGAAATCTACCAGATACCAAGACAATGTAATCCACTATAGTAGTCTCATTATAATCACAACATAGAACCCAAAAAAATGTCCACATAACACTCTATATCCATTATCACATGAAATGAAAACATTGCACTACTCCACTGTAACCTAATAAGTAACTAAAAATATCAACCATATCTAATTTTTTTTATACCATAAATTTCATCCATAATATTTTAAAAAAAATAATCGAAAATAATAATAAATCCCTAAAAATTCAAATAGTAATTTTACCACTATAGGGGTTCGATTAAATATTATTTGATCCCCAATCTATATGAGTAACCAAACTACTCACCCCCATCATTTCAAACTATATAATTTATCACGATGTATAACAAACATGGAGTATCTTCCACCTAAACGAGAACCCGAACTACTTCGCCATTACTCCAAAATAACTTATTCAATCCCCATAGGTTGAATACTATATCTTGTTTACTAATAAAATATAAATTGGGAATTAATAAAATATATAACTCATGTTAACCTAATGTAGGATTCCACTCATAAATTTGACATGACCCAGCCAGATAATAGAAGGCCACACACAACAAAATGAACAAAAGAAAACAGAAAGGATTAAATGAACCAGAGAACTCATAACAATGATGAAAAACAAGTCCTTCAAGGAATTATACATAAATTGGATATAATGAAAGAATTAATAAAAAATAAACTAAATGAAATTTTCTTTTTCTATGGGAAAATATATTATTCTCCAAAAATGAAATTAAACCATTAGTGAAATTCAATAAAATAAATTGTATCTCTGTGACCTCTAATTACTCATCATGTACCAACATTGAAAATCAATGATCAATCCCAAACATAAATCCCCAATGAAACTAAAACAAATCTAGGGAACCTAATTGAATGATATAATAAATATATACATCAAATGTTGTATGATGTTTTTGAGAAAAAAAATCACCAATGTGTTTATGAAATTTAATATAAAAATAAAATTTCATATATGGTATTATTAACATAAATATGAAAGGTAATTTTAATTGGTATGTAAAAAAAAACATAAATCTATTAGCACTTTATATTTCCCCATTTTTAACTTTTCCAAAAATGAAAACATACACATTTTAAAAATTCTTATAATATTCTTCATAGTAAAGCACACATCGATTAATTTTTTTAAAAAAATTCCTCAACTATTTAGAAATTCAATTTTAAAGTGAAAAAAAACATACAAAAAAATAATTTAAAAATAAAATAAAATAAATCATTCATGGAATCCAAAAAATATTCTGATATCAAACAATTAACGGCTAGATGGTGTATTAAAAGTATAAAACAAAATCCTTTAAGTCATCTTTGACAAGATATAACAAAGTTGGAAACACCTATTTCTCTAAGTATATTTATAATAAAACTAGTATTAAGAGAAAATGATCTATCTAGGTGTCCATTAGTGCAATTGAATCATCATCATTTGTCACCCCTTCAAGTCACAATGTAAAATTATAATCCTAGGAGGGATAATCGACCCTTGGGAGATCATGAGTGAGAACAACTACACTAGTGTAATGTTTATAAAAGCATTCTATTAGATAACAAGTATTATTGCAATGTAAACTAGATATGAGTAAAAAATTGATAATAATCCTAATTTCTCATGTTAAAAAGTAATCAAAAATTTCATCACATATCCTACACTCTCACATGATACATATCATAAGAGATTCATCAACCAATCACCACATAAATCATACACCACCCATAATGGAAAATAAAAAATTCACCATTGGGGGGAGAGTCCTACACACCCACATTTGATGAAAAATATATTAATGGGTCAACAAGGGAATTCATGAAAATATAAATTAGTATTCTAAATTAGTGCACTCATTTTCATAAACCATTGGAAATCTCATTTTAAAATCTTTCTGAAACCTCGTCCGCATAAAAACCACATTTGAAATCCTTTTTTTGAATCCAATCCAATTCTAACCAATTTATTACCCAAGTAGGGTCAAAAAACATAATCTTTTTTAAAATTTTAGAAAATGGACATTGTAAGCATTTCAAAACAACATTTGTTTAATACATATTGTAAACAAAGTAAAAACATGTGAAACCATTAGGAAATGTGGTCTAACAATTAAAAAAATACCAAATCCACATAATCTATTACATATAAGATCAGTTTATAAAAATAATTAATTTTTTCCAAAAAAAAATTATTGATAAATAATTTAAATTAAACACACTTTAATATATACATTATATCAATTATAATCATATTAAAACTAATCCAAAATGTGTCACATATTGTAGTGAGCACCCAATAAAAAAGAGCAAACCCATAATAAGACACAAAATCCAAAAAAAACTATGATTATAATTCGCTCAAACTATAGTTGTGATAAAAATTCTACTATAGGGTCTGTAGAAAAATAAATGACCATGTGAAAAGGTAGAAATATTGAAGCGGTAGGAATTACAATAGAAATATAGAGATATATAGGTCTTATCAAAGAGAAATCACATAGTATTGATTGATTAGATATCAGAACATTAAGGGGAAAGGATGTGTGGGAGATCATTTAGTTCCCTAGTTCAATCATGTATGTGGGGAGATGGAGTATGAAAACCATTAATATCAATAGAGGGTGGAAATGGAATCTCAAACATTAATGAAATATAGGAAGACCACACATTTAGAAAAAAACCATTATTCAAATGTGATAATGGAACTATCCAAAAAATTGACCATGAATGTTATGGTTATTTCCCTTACTAGTCATGAACAAACAATGAATAAAATACTCTATGAATAACTCAAACGCCATAGACTGTTTCTCATGGGATCCCACATTTTCTCCCCAAAAAAATTGATAACTATATTGGAAAAACCACACACATTAAAAAATTAACTAGAAGGGATATTTTCTATAGATCGTACAAGTTTTTACAAGTCAATGTACAAAAACTGTGTAACAAAATATAATTTATTAAATTTTAAAAAATTTAAAATCAATCCCTCAAAAAAATATAACTACCCCAAAATATGATAAAATAATGTAAAAAATAAAAAATAGTGGCATACATGTATTGTATGAACCTTGAGCCTCCATGCATATGTGTGCCACATTGGAAAAATAAAAATGTATTTCATCATTATTTCATCCCCAACATATATAATTCTCATTAAATTCACACATTGCTTATTCAGTAATTCGTATCCCAATGGGAAGAATGGGTATTGACTATAAACCTACCCCCACACATTGGAATATTTTCATGCAATGTCAATGAATTCTCACAGTGCACCTCAAGAATGAGTCCTCAACCTATAAACCCATCACAGGTTCTTAAAAACTATCATATTTGATCTCACCAAAACCTTATGACCACACACTCATGTGAAAACTGATTTCACAACCAAACACATTCTTCCATAAGTGATGTCTCATCTAACCTATGATCATGTGCTCATACCATTGACCATATTCAAATCATATATTAGTCACTCCATACTTCCAATGGAATATCACCCATTCCATATATATATATATATATCAATGACAAATTGCAACTGAAGACACTTTTCAAAAACTGTGAGAATCTACCCATTCTCATATCACATCATCGAATGTGATACATAATTTATGGGGAAAGGAACACAAACAATCATTTACTCTGACCGACACATGATGCCAAAAATGATCCAAACTCTGTAAATATAGATATAAAAATAATTTTTTATTCATTTTCTACCATTTTCTTTTTTACGTTTGTTTAATGATACAATAAATCAATGTTAAAATAAATCTTAAGAGATTGTTATTTCCAGTTTACGTTATTAAACCCACATTCTCAAGGAAACCCATTTTAATTCATGGATAATTATTCATGGATACAATGAATGCACCAAGCTATTTTTGGTTTCATCACAATGGAATCAAATGACTACACCAACCCACTAATGGTCACCACTTATCTGTTGTACAGGTGTACTATATAGCCATCCCTAGAGAACATCCTATACATAGATCCATAGGACCTGTGATTATAAAACAATTCATGTGTGTAAAAAATGATGAAAATAATTATAATATGAGTAAAAATTTAAATATTAATACACCATGTACGTTAGTGTTGAAAATTTAATTATGTGAAACTATCAACAGTATAATTCAATCAACGAATATCGTGTGTATTCAATGTGAGTCCTACGTGCCAACCCAAATTCATATACATGGATTCTTTGAAAATTGTATAGGATCCAAAAGATTAAATAAAGGACTCTAATAATGAATTAAATTTAATAAATATCTCAATAATTATAGTTTAAACTCACAAAAATAATATTGTTCCCATAATAGAAAAGACACCCCCATCAAAATTATTTTTACGAAGAACCCATATGAAGTGAACAACAAGATCCTAGTAATTACCATTCCAATTATACCATATCTGAAATACTAAGACAAGAAAAAAATAAGTTCTAATACCATTTTAATATTCTTTAACCAATATTATGACTCAATAGTTTGCTAGAATGAGGTACCACATGACCTCAGCTGAAACTTATTTTATTCCAATGGCTACCAACTTGCGGTAGTGAACTAACCATACGATGAGGTGACCATTCCCTAAAATAAAAAAACCACAAAAAAAACATATATATCATTATCATCCGAGTAAATATAAATGAGGAACATATTTCTATAATATATTTCATCTTGAATTCATATAATCTTTAAAACACATGATCATACTTGAATACATCAACCTAAATCCCATTGGAGTTATATCAAATAAAAATAAGAAAATTAAATCTACACTAAAATCATCCCAACTGCATACCCTTAGATAAAAATACTATGAATATTCATTCTCATCATTATTCAATGACCCATTATATTTCACATCATTTTCTTAACATAAAAAACATATATATGGTATGTATGTTAATTGGTGTTGTCATGTAGGGTTTGAGCATAGACCTAAAAATGGTCTTAAAAAACAACCCAAATATAAAACAACATAATTGTGTGTATTCATAAGGAACAAAAAAATAAAAATAAAAATGATATTTGGGGAATCATATGCTAACCAGGACACGATGAAACACAATGATGTACATATGCCCATTAAGACGCCATGTGTAAACAAGACCAACATGGTTCTCAATCATAACTAAATTTGATCCATGGAAAACCCAATATTTATCTCATTAAAATGTTTTAAACTACTATAATTTACCTAATTACCCAAGATGGGAGTCATCTATGTCCTCAAAAAACTACCAGATTTGTCAAGGTATTATCTCCCATCCACATCTCAAGTCACTACATTATTACATGATGCATGATCTATCATTCACAATAAATGTTCCTATCAGACCATTCATCCCTTAATGAATGTCCAATTACTTGACCTAAAAAATACTCTAAAGGTATGGTCTAATATCCCAACCTAAGACTACTCAGGGAATTGACCAATTTAATGCACGTGTGTACTTGATATCACCCATAATATCATAATAAGCTGCATATAAATCATGGTCTCGATAGTCCTCTGGATCCTCTCCCCCACTAAATCCATAACATATGAGTAGGAAAATTATCCCTATGAACACCACATTAATCCTCATGCATTCATCCTATTAGGTCCTCTTGTAGACAGAAAACATGAATAGCTTATAAGACTAGGATGATTTCACCAAGCTTTAGTAAAGTCATCACTCGGCCATAACATGTATAATGAAATTATCAAGGGGGAACTACAATGAAATAATTTTAAAGGAATAACACATCTAAAATCAACATTGTAATGAGAAAAAAATATAATTCCCCACAATGGGGGACTGAATAGAGTTAGAGAAGGGGATTATTCAGTCAAATAGACCACCTCTCGTGATTTTTCAAATAAGGGGCCAACACAAAAAATATGAATATTCCCAAGATTCATTGATGACACAACCAGTGGTGAAACAATTCCAATATCTCCCTTACTCAACATATTCTTAGAATGTCCAGAGGGTGTGGAGGGATATAGTCAAAGAAATATGGGACATCTCAGGGCCTCCATCCCATCGTGCCATGAATAATAATTCCCAAATCACTTCACGGTGAGAATTACACAAGGTTGATGATCTTTCCACGATCAGGCCTCATCATGGTCTATCCCACATTGATCACAACCTGATATTCAATATGTTTCTAAACATCAGTGGTTGACCATTGTATCATTAATTTGATGCTTCTCCAAACACTCAAAAAACCTTATTATCCTAATTTATCATAAAAAGTCATCCAGTTGATATATTATAATTCTCATATTCTCAATATTTATCCCACATGGAATTACTCTTTATCGTGAATCAAAATTCAATCACATAGTGAATAATAATGATCGCAAAATTCACTAGTCATTAAAACACACTTATTTATTGAGGTGATAACCCTATTACATCAATATTTAGCCTGGTTTTGGTAAGTTATAATGTTTCTCCCATATATGTTAAAAATTTACTATTAAGATTATTATATCCATAAACACCATCTTTACCATATGATTTTCTAATTGTCATTAGCATAACATCCATGTACTCTTGCAGTTAAAAATGTAGTTGTAGCACTAACACATTGTACGCAAACTTCACCTTCACCAATACAAGACCCCTTAGGTCATGTTAATGTCAATCCAGTTATATTTCATAGGTATACCTTCACGTCATGAACACTTTGTTATGTGTTTTTGGATTATCATATATTTATATTAGACCCTTCATTATTTCAATTTTGATATTTACCTCTGTCATTTTAAAACCCAAATTATGTTCTGTTGACATTATCACTATCCTATGATATTAAATTTCCAATAGTTCTGATTCAACGTACTCCATATTTTTCATTTTGAATATCATAAATGGGACATAAAAATCTTATTGTATTATATTTTAACCACTATGAGTTCTCTACATATCATATTTTTATCAAACTTTTCTCCCTATATCTTCTTTATTTCGACATCATACCATATGTGTACACATTACAATCAACAAAATGTCAAATAGTTAATGAATCCCCTCACATGTTAATTTTAAATATCATTTCCCTAGTTTAACCCTTTTAAGAAAATGAATTATGTGTAAACTCAAGAACACCACTCTCAACCTAATTTTCGTCAAAACATTCATTAACTTCGTTGACAGACTTTGACTATTGTGATGTCACCCACAATGCCAAATATGTGATGAATTGATTTTTAAAACATAAATCATCTCATCTGTACACACCATTACACTATGTCTATGAATCATGTATATCACCATCCTCACACATATATCACCAACCCTATTATCAATATCCAATTACTATTTGAAAACAATCTCCTGAATCCATTATTATTAGTAACAAGATATAAAAATTATGAGGTATACATATCACATTATGTAAATAACATATATTAATTTTGAAACAAATATAAAAAATGTAATTATACTATAAAACATTTATTGTTTATATTCCATGTACAAAATTGATAATCACTATATGAAGAAAACAATTCCTTCTTCAATGTAATATGGATGTGAATATTTTGAATCAATCAACCATTCATTAAAAATATCAATCCTATGATAATAATTGTTAAATTAATGTAAATATATCTCACCATTTATATGAGTTATGAAAATATACTAATAATTGGTTTCATACCTCTTCTTTTCATCATTAGAATTCATTTTCCAATTTCCAAAAAACATATACACATGACCCTAATTTCTCAAATAGAAGTGATTGACTTATATTTTTTCATATGATCAAACATTGTGATTAATATTCCCATTTCTCACACCCATAATATCACTTTTACCTAATGATTAACCATCACTATTATTTTTATGAGCTTATTTTATTAAAAATAATGAAATCACAATAAGTAACATCAAAGTGTATTTCCCAAATATCTATGAGTTGTTGATTGTATCATATGAATAGTACATTTAATCATATATAAATAAAATTTATATTTTTAAATTAAATAAACAAAACATTGCACTTATAATTGATCATGACTTCCATCGATGCTAGCTCTGTCAATTGAATAGTGGACTAATCTAGATAGTTACCTGAATCATTTTTCTGAGTAATCCAAAAGTGATACAATAGTCTTTTTGATATAAACAATTTAACATAATCATATTTATTCCTCCTATTAATATTCACTCAGATATCATATAGCTTTACCTAATTTGTCACCTCCCATTATTTTTTTTCAAATGGTACATATTTATAACTCTTATATTCATTCAATAATCATCATTAATATTCTCTTGTTTATATGATTTATTCATCAACACTTGAACATTTTTATCATGAATCAAGACATTTCTATCCAATTTTATCCATAGAAAAGAATAATTTTGTCTATTAAATAGATTGATGTGTAAATACATCATTTAGTCTGACTCAACATATTTCAATCATCAATAATAATAGAATACCTCACTCTTATACTAGTTTTTAGTGATGAAAAGATCAATACCATTATTAATGATATTGTGCCGACAATTTATGAAAATATCCAACTAGTATAGAAAGAATATTTAATCAGAATAAATAAGTTAAAAAAAATTGATATTAAACATGAAACCCCTCGAATTAAAAGGATTAGAAACCCATTGAAAAAATCCCAAAAATTGACAATTAATTATAGGATATGAAATCTTATAATTCCTCAAATTTAAGTAAATAAAAACATTTATAAAACATTTATAAAATCATCTATAAGAATACACCTCTACATTCTCTCTAAAATAAATAAATCAAATCACCCCTTAAAGATTAATTTGTAACACAATATTCTTGTGGAAATTATTAGAACACTCTAATAATACATTACACTACTTGACCTGCCACTACTACACAACATGATTCTATTTTAGATGAATCTCGATCCATACCCTCTATATTGAATGGATTTGACCATAAATAATATAAGGATTCCCTAAAAAACACATGTGTAACATATTTAAATTAAATATTTATTTGATAATACATATCCCCCATTTTTTTGAAACCAACTAATTCCCCCAATAGATTCTAAAAAGTCCAAACACTTATTTTTTCCCACATCATAAAAAAATATGGGATAAAGCCTAGAAAAACAATACCTAGTATATTCTAGTAAACCACAGAGAATTACAGAGATTTAACTTGTATTGAAGATCTTTCTGCAATAAAACAACTGCACGTAACAGCATAAGAATCCTTCTTCTAATAGACCTATCAGCTAGTGGAGATTCTATCAGAATTTATTCAAAATGAACTATAAATATCATGCTATGATATGGTAAAAATACATCTTGAATATTAAATGGAAACATTATATAGGGTTTTTGAAAAAAATATATTTCATATTTATCCTTGTAATATTCCAGGGTCTTATAACCTGAAAGTCAATATCTCATTGAAAAACATTAACATTCACTAGTTCCTATTTTCAATTTTTTTCATTATTAAAATGAATTTCAAATAGAATAATTTAGGAAAATAAATGAAGAAAACGAAATAAAAACATGATTTTTCAAAATGAAATTATGAATGAAATGAATGAATGTGAACTTTACAAAGACATGTTCCACTTAATTTGGTGGACATATATGAGCTTATCCATTGTTTTGTGTGTGATGGTAACCCATTATTACTAATTGAAAACATCAACCTCCATTATCATGATCATCATATTTGATCTCAAAAAATGAATATCCAACACCCTTGAGGATTCAATTACATTTCGCATATATCGAATTATTTGGTTAGTAAGTATGAATGTATCAAACATAAATAATATGTTACTCTCACCCTATAGAGATGAAATATCATCCAATAAAATAAGATTACAATTGAGTATTAATAATGAGATACTATATTCATAAAACATCATTCCTGTAACGCTGAAAATTATTTTAGACTCATAAGACAGATGGTATCTCACTTATAATAAAATCTCAGATTATCTCTCCATGGTCCAGGATAATGGAGTTCATAAACATAAAGACAAATCTCCAATGAAACACTTAATTATAAATATATATATAATTATAGGAAATAGAATCATCCAAAATATAGAAATGGTTCCCAATGAATATTTGATATAAATTTACATGGACTTTTAATTGTATATAGACTAGGAAAAACATTGAAACATTTACATAATTCAATATTATGTATATGTTACTGTATTTGTTTGATAATTTTTTAGATCTATTATTGAATGTAGTGTAAAATCTTTTGGGTCAATTCAAGAAGCTTATTATGGAAGTATTGAAAATGAATTTATCTCAAACTATTAATCCCTTGAAAAATATAGACATAAAAGGATAATGTCACAACCAATGTCAATAAGGTGGAAATTTTTTTTCCAGATACTACATGGTTTGAAATTTGTAATTTAGAATGCCTGACCTAGAGTAGGGATCATGATGGGTGAACTCCTTGGATGTTTCCTAATGTGTGTGTGAGTAATGAAAAAACACACTAAAAGAACATTTTTTAATCTATGGGGATATTTATTTCTCTGATAAGTGACCCAAATGGGTAATAGATTTGTCTTTTATATGAAGGAAAAAAATATATTACATGAGACATGTTGGGTTATTTGACCAGGTTCATGGAATGTTTATGGGTAGGTTATGACAAAAATATTATATAATAAAATACACAGCTTGATGTGTTGACGCATTTTGTGGGGTTGTGGTTTGGGGTTTACCATGACTGAATTATGCTTTAATGGGGTGGAAAGTATAACCCAATAGAAATATGGTTATCTAAAATTCAAATTTTACGATACAAGTCAACAAGATATTTATGTATTTTTGGTAACCTACTCGATAAAAAAATATTATTTAAAATGGTTTTTTAGAGTAATAATAATATTGGGAGAACACCTGTGAATTTTCCCAGGGTGTTTGAGAGTGAGAGGAAAAATGATTTGAAAGAGCACATGTTTTCATGTGTAGATAATCAATAGTATAATAGTTAACCACAATAGGTAATATCATGTGGTGTGAAGGGATGGAAACCAACTTATTATTAGAATCCCTTGGGGACAGTTGACCTAGTTCATGGCCAAGGGAATGATTGGTTGTGAAAAAAATAGAGTAGGGTTTGGTAGTTAACACTTGTATTATGAAACTACCATGAATATGATTCAAGTGAACATTTTTTATCTCTTTATAAATACATATAGAAGATTCAATTAATTCTTGATTGGTTATCACAAATCTAGAGAACAATATTTCTTCTCACATTCATCTGGTTCTATGCAGTTATAGTTAAAAAATCTCATTTCCCTCCCACTTGATCTCCCCTAATAGTAACAAACATAGAGAATATAATAATAAAAATATTTCTTATATCAAACATTGAATTAAATATATTAGTTCACTAATAAAAATATTGATCCATAAATAGAGAAATCATAGACCGTAATAATAGAAATAAAACATTAAAAAATCATTAATGAAGAATATCAAAGTGTATATTTGAGACATAGAAAACAAATAACATAAGTATCATCATTTTTTGGGATATTAGGGGATAATGGATATATAATTTAGTTTTTATTGTTCTAGATAGATTTCACCAAGGTACATAGTGTTATTTCCCTCTTTAAATGTAGAATTTATGCCCCATATTTATATTTCAATGAGCTGTTTAGAAAATAAACATTATAATAAAATAATGGATTGGAACCTAATAAAAGAACAATATATAGTATATAAAATAATTAATATATTTAATTAGAAATTAATAAATTTATTATTATTGTGGACTAACTGAATTACATAAAAAA
This sequence comes from Viscum album, assembly GCA_963277665.1. NCBI lineage: Eukaryota > Viridiplantae > Streptophyta > Magnoliopsida > Santalales > Viscaceae > Viscum > Viscum album. The sequence continues at coordinate 1,313,603,192 of OY728119.1, read as the reverse complement.
TTAGTAATACTTTTAGAGGAATATCAATTTGATGAAAAATTCATGTTCTTGAAAATTGTTGGAATAAATTTTATAATCTAGTGGGGAATCCATTTTATTGGAATTGTTGGTCACATTCATAAAATTTACCCTAAATGATAAAATTGGGTTGATGTATTTACTAGAAAGAGAAGACCTTTTTTATTTATTCATGCTCATCATATTTTACCTTATAAAATAAGTGAACTAGATCATGCCAATTATTGAATAAATATGTCCATTACAACCGATTTTTTAATTTTATATTCAAAAAAATAATCCCCTTGAGAAAAAATTATATAATTTAAATATTTTCAAAACTATTTCAAATATAATAGTACACTTCATTTTTTAAAATATTTATAAAAAATTAAAAACCATTCCCATAATTCGTTTAAATTATCTTTCATAAATAATATATTTATCAATTTAATCATTTATATAGTACATACAAATCCAACATAAATGGAGAAATAAGTATAAATTACTATGAACATGTAATATATTTTATCAAATAAATTCATCCAATAAAATTTCATTCAAAGTATATAGTTCTTCATCTAATCATAAACACCGGTATAATCATGTCTTAATTATCCTTTCATAAATATTTTATAGAAAACCTCAAAATATATTTGTAGTGGCCCTAATAATAAATTCACATTGGTGTAAAAAAGTGAGTTCTTTTGTTTAAAAATATATTTGAAATATGTGTCTCATTAAAGGATTATACTCAATGAAAATTTTTGTTAGGAAACCAAACAAAATTTTCTTATTTCGTAATATACCTTTGTTGTTTCCACCAAACTGATCGTATAATTTCGAAAATTGAATAGTTACATGTGATATTATCACAAATTTAGTTGAGGATCATCAATGGTGAATTTCTGTATGAAATTTTAACCCATCCCTAAGAATGATTACAATGAAATCCCATGAAAGTCCCATTATTTTTGTTTCCTCCAAATTTTCTCTTAATCTAACAATGTTAATGGTTACGATACCACCCTATATCATCTTCCTCATATATATTCATTTGAGACCAATGTGACTTGATTTTCCAAAATATTTATTATTATATTTACATTTATATATTTCTAGAAAATCGTAGTGTATATAAACCATAAATATAAGAATGAGAAAAAAATAAAGATTCCATTGTGGTGCCTTTAATACAAGTTTGTTTATTTAAATCCCAATAGATCGCTTCCCCACCATGTATAAAAATCTAACCACTCATAGATAAGTGGTCCTCCAGTTTTTTATCTATTAAGAATTTATAAAAACATCTAACGCCACTATGTTTATACAATAATATATATATAGAAATCCATACTACCCTTTAGATACGAGAATACTCATTTAACCACATCCCCTTGTGAATTACATGAATTACTCATCTACCAGCTCGAATTTTCAGTTTGATTATGATATTCCAAATATAATACATGTCCTAGAATAATTGAGACACCGAATCTCCCTCGAATAATCCAATTCACTAATTTTGTTACTAGGATTTGCAATAATCCAACTATTATAAGCATATATGGTAGAAACCATTGAATATACAATTGTTCAATCCTTATTAAGAAATTCATCATAAAATGATATTTTGAAACAAAAACTGAAATTATTATTTATAAAAATTTTGTGTTAAAAAATATAATTATCTTCTACTAATGATTTCAAATCAACGATTCCAAAAAATATAATTTTACCCATTTTTTGACTAATATAAAGTCAAAATATATTGAAGTAATTAACATATAAATAAATTACAACACCATGATTATTATAGATCCAAATATAATCAAATCATTCATTTTAGTAAACAATAAATCATTATGATAAAACTACTTCATTAAATTTATCATTTCATTGTTTTAGTGATTATTTTACAGCATAGAGGGAGTTTACCAATTTGTAGAGATTATTTTCCATAATTGGTACTATAAATACATCCAATTTTTTGTATATATATTTCATCTTCAAATGAATTATTTAAGAAGGTTGTAAAAATATAAAATATGTGAAATTGTAAATTATATATGGAGGTTATACCTTAGGATATGATTACATTACCTATTTCATAAAAAAAGTGTAATGTTGAATGGTTACTTAACAATATAGAAACCAATATAGATTTATATATTTCAATTGTAACTTAATATTTTATGTTTCTTGAAATAAGAACTTATAATTTATATGTTTTGAAACAGTAAGAAGATCAACTAATATCCTATTATTGATCATGGATATATATTCTGTTTAATCATTTTTAGATTCCTTCCAATGCAATGTGTCAGAATATAATAGAACCTAATTGAATATTTTTGGGTCGGATGATATATTGATAAAAACTAGAGTTTTTTTTGACATACTATTAGTATATATTAATAAATGTAAATATATATATCTAATCCATATATGTTGGGTATTTTATGTTATTTACATCCATAATTCTCTTCAGTAATAAATTCTTAATTTATCTTTTTTATCAAGATTCCTTTACTTAGACTTTATATCGAAAAGTGGTAATCATAAATTTATTAAATATAGAATCTCTCAATTCAATAACTTTATTATGATATATTAGATAATTTGATTCTATATGTATGATTAAATAAGATTGTGACTATTCTTCATATCCCTGAAAAATACTATCTATTCCACTATTACCCATATTTTCTCTTCTAGGTCCATGTACTCTATATATAATGTTACAACCACAAACTAATAAATAATATATGATTGGATTCCTATGAATCTATAATCCATATGAATTCATTGCCATAATATTTTTGGGAAGCTATTTTTAGATGTGAAACATTATCAATAATAACTCTCACCAAAAACCATTTGACAGACCCGTTATTAACATCGTGGGATTAATCATTTCCATTAATGTTTAATTCTTTTTCATAGATACAGAAAAATATTTAGTTATATTGTGAGCAGTCACTTCATGTATGATCCCCTAGGATTCAATCAACGATGGAGTATACCATACATTCCAATGTCATATCCATGGAGTTTAATTGTAATACCATATTGTGTTTTATCTTTATTTTTTTAGATAAATTATTTATCTAAAACATCATTTTTATCATATAATAGGTTGACATAGAAAATTATAGAAAAAAAACTGGTAGAAATTGAAAATTTAATTTTATTACCTCTTTTAGGTGCATCACACAAATAATATACAACATTGTGTATTATTTGTAGTAAATTATATTTTCCCTCTATAGTTGGAAATAGTTTCTTAACTATATTATATTTCATAAAAAATAACGTATTTATTATAAATTTTATCCATTATATGTAGTAATTAATTTTTTTACATTTTATATAGTTTTAAAAAAGTAATTTATCATATAGGAATATTTCATTAAGAAAAAAAATCTAGCAAGAAAGTAGATTCCATAGTTTTTGTTAAATTAATAATCTATTTTATAACCATTTCCCTAAAAGATACATGTATGGGATAGAAAAATGTTATCTTCCATACATATAATCATTAATCCAATATTTTTTATCATGATCCCTAAGACTATGTTTCCATAGACATCGAGCATATAAAATAAGTAATTTAATAAGGCAATCTTTACTAATGTAAATTAATGATCAACTTCTCCCATCGGTCATATGTTTATTCATTTAGAGTTCACTATATAAGTATATGTTACTTATTTGATTGATTCCAACATCTGAAAGAGATATTTTTAATTGAACATATTTCATGTAGAACTGGAATCAATATATTAATAATATTTACCCTCAATTGCATTCACATTGAACGTCATGGATGTAAAGTACCCTTTTGTGGAATTGTTTCTATCTTTCTTATTATTGATGTTGAATATCATTTATTTCATGTTTTTAAAAGTAGTTTTATGAGTATCTAGTACCCCAATGTACAACCAAAATACAAAAAAGTGAAGCTTACATGTCAAAATACCTAGACTCATCACCACACACAATGTAATATCCATCTTATTCAGTATCTGATTTCTAGTCTGGAGATCTCCAATAGATTTCACACTGAACCTGACTCCTAGGTAGATCATGACTGGGATGCTCTGAGGATGACTTCTTGACCACAATACCCTTATTAAAATCCACCATCACCTCGTTGTTCCGTTTATAAGATGATCTAGTCTGCATTGGAAGTGGAAGATAAGAGTAATCCTTCATTGGTCTTATTCTAGGAGAAGAAGATAATGGTCCATCAGCTAAAGCCATCATCTGCTTCCCACTTTGAACAACATAACTCAATAACCAGATGAATGGGACACTCTCATTTTCCTTCCCGCTCCCAGAACTCTCCCTTCCAATATCAGCTCTCACCCACAAAACATCATTAGGAGAATCAGAGTAAATCCCCCGCCTCTGGTCTGGTGTGTTACTCTGCATCACAGGGAGCCTCCTCTCCTTAGAAGTAACTTCCTCCACATCGATGGACCTGTATCTTTTCCCATACCCTGCAGACCCTCCGGTGTTTTCTCACCACCATCCATCCATGCAACAGCATCCTCAACTGTTCTATCCTCCAACATACATTTCGAGAGGTTATTAAACTCGTTGCTAACATTAATGAAGGGACTTTCCAAGGGATCCAGACCCATAGTACACTTAGCACAGATAAGAAGTGTCACCTATAATAAGCTGGAGCATCTCTCCTCATTCTGATTTGTATCTTTTCTAACATTGTAACTAGATTTGTTCTCCAAATCATGTCGCATCCTTTTGAAGACATAAGAAACCAGCGGGTTCAACTTCAGCCTCGGTCCTCCTACCGCCTCTGAATCATGGACATCTTTATAGGTCAGCTACTGGGTGCGAGGGGGCTGTAACTCCACAATAGTGTTAGAAAATAGAGAACCCCGCCCACCTTGCATCAACCCCAAGTCATCCCACCGTGATCCATCATCATTTCATGTTCAGTGTTCTTGTTGCTTGAATCATCCTCTATACTAATAGAAACTAAATGCTCACCACACGAAGTCTCACCATTCATTGGCTTCACAGGGGACACCATACCATTATATAATGCAGAGTTATGGATGTCTTTATCAGTGATCATCTCTATAGCCCCCTGAACTGGACTATTCATTACATCACCCTTCTCATTCTTATCTTAAGGATTCAACAATCCCAAGGGAGATCTTCTTCGGCAGACCAATGAAGGGTTCCCCAACCGCTTACAAAAGGAGCATAATTCCATCCAGTTTTCGTAAAATACCTTCTCTTTGGACCTTTACTCCTCACCAATGGTAATACATACAAAATCGAAAGTCAGGCTAGACACATCTAGTTCAACACAGATCTGAGGATTAACCGGATGACACACAGCTGCAGTACGATTATCATAACAAAGAAACCTTCCTACCATATTAACAATCATTAGAATAATATCAAGATTTTGAAAAGTTAGTGGTTGTTTTGGTAAGCTGACCCAAATCTCCATTGACAGAGAATCTCATTCATATAAAGATCAAAATTCCATCGAAGAAGGTTAAAACTCATCTCCTTGAAACATCATAGAGACCTAGACCATGCCTGAATATGGTCTGCCTCTAATTCAAATCATAGATCTGGCGGCTATCGAACAAACCAACCACCACCCGTTCTTGCAAATCTCACGAATAAAACACAAACCTGTGGAAATCATAAATTGATGGTCGCCAATGCTTGAAATGGGCAACCATAGTGAGGTTCAGAAGCGCAGAAGCCTACGTGAAAACTGAGTTCGAGATCTGGAGGCTAGGGTATCAACCAAGGAGCTCAATAGCATTATGGAAAATTGAAACATTGGGGAAAGGGGGAAGTAAATCAAGGACATAGAAGGTCTTGATGATCCCGAGACCCTCAGGAATCTAAGATTCCCCCTTAGGATAATTTTCCACCTATTTTATATTATTTTCAACAAAAATTTATAGAAATTTGAGTAACACATGGATGGATATATCTTCTTTACTCGAATTTATTAAATTTTTATCATTATACCATGAATGGTAGATCATAATGATAATATGTGTGACAATAATAGCATAATCCATATTCACTTTTCATTTATTATGTTCTTTTAAGAAGTTTTTTATTTTATATAATTATTTTATAATAGATCTGATATCTACCAATTTTTATGAAATAAACTTGTCTAGTAAGAATCATTAATTTTTCATAATTTATGATGTATTTTTTCCCAATATAATCTCATATGTAATTTTTTAGAAGGTGATGATATGTTTTTATTTGAACATCATATAAAGTGGTTAACAAGTGCACTTAACAAATGAAGACACCATTAACCAATTATTTATTCTGTGGGAAACATGAATGATCCCATATTTCTAGATGGGAGGCATTATAGTTATGATCTCGTACACTACATTTATATGTTCAAGTAGAAATAAAATTCTTTTTTTCATCCTCTTGAATTTTTTGTTATCGAATATCTCTAACTTCATTTCATTTTTGAGCAGTAACATATATTTGTTGATGGAAGTATACTCTTAAGATGATTTTGGAAATTTTTGGATAATGGTTAGAGGCATTATATAGATTGATAATATATGGTGTTAATTAAGGAATTTTATGTAGTATATCTCCTTAAGATTATATATCTCCCCACAAAATTGATAGTAATTTGGGTTTCTAGAGAATCCTTTTTAAGATAAAATGGCGTCTCAAAACAAAACATATATACTTTATGGAGTGTATCCATTGAATAATATTTGGTAACAATAGTACAACAATTTTACATTATTATTACATAGAAATAAAATTCCATTTATTTCAATTGATATGTTTTTAAAATATCTAAATTTGAAGGAAGTATTAAAGTGATTGAGAATTTTTGAAATAATTTTTACCATAAAATGAGGAATCTATGTTATAAGAATTGAATCACCCATTTAGATAAGGAATAATAAACCATGGAATTATGTTTATATATTTACAATAAATATATTTATATTCTATAATTATTTATATCAATATGATCTCAATGGTTAAATAAGTGTAGCATATCACAGTCGCTATTGAAGGGACGATTTCACAAGTGAACAAACATATCATTTCCAACCCATTGCGGAATTTTTGATTTCCAAAATAACATTCCCCTTTAGAAATCATAAAATAATATAAATGAAATTATTTAAAAATTATTTAAAATCCAATAATTTTGAACAAATAATGAGAGTGTATAATTTAATCATTCATCAGGTAAACCACTAACCAGTCTCCAGTGACCACATTCACTCAAATATATTCATACATCATCATATAATATGGGAAAACTCCACCTTGAACACCATTGGACAATTACAAAAATGAACTCTCCTTTCCATCTCAATAACATCAACTTCAACAATATGAAACACAAAACATGTTTTACAAACTAGAAGAGAAGTCATCTAGAAACCTCTACTCATTACTATGAATCTAGTGTTCATAGAGATCATATGCTATATTATTTACCCATATAAATAGATTATTACATTCATTAATGTATATCTAGCAGATAGTTAGATCAACGAATTAACATAATCTATTACATTAGTAATGATCAAACCCTTCTACAAAGTCCCAATTAATATAATCCACCAACAAGAACCATTTATCACATTCTCATTGAAGTCTAAAAATCATTATTTTTCCAAAATAAAAACATTCAACCAAATAACCACACATTCAAGAAATAATAAATTATATTATGAATTAAAAAATATGATATTTTTTCCTTAAAATAATTTATTAAAATAAATTTTAAATATCCTTTAATATGAAATTAAATATATTTCATGAATTAATATTATATTGAAAATTCAAAATATATTTTCTTCGCATTAAAAATAAATATGATATTTTTTCATTATAAAAAATAAAAAATAATTATATTCAAGAAAAATGAATTTAAACATAATATTTTATTTATATATAGGATATTAGTATGTTTTTGAGGTAATAACCAGTGAATTATGGTCATTTAATATGTCAAATCAAGGCACTATAAATTATTTAATATTATTATCTTTGTTTGGATTTTTATAGGATATTTTTAACATGGAATGTTGTTTAAATTCTAGAAGCATAATTTTTGTAATTTTGACCACACTAAATAATGAATTAAATTAAGATTAATTTATACATGTTAGTAATTTATTTATAATATTTGTCTTGTACAGTCACGATAATCTGATATTATTTTAATTGATTTTGATCTTTCATCACAAATTAATAACATATATCACAATTTCAAGGATTAAAATGATATTTTTGAAAATCCACACTAGGATTTGGTGTTTCAAGATATTGAATAAGTTCACAACATAACATATTATATATATATATAACCCTAGACTGTACACATACATCACCCCCCCCCCCCTTCTTAGAATGACAAAATTACATTAAAACCTTTTATGTTGGATCAAATATGTTTTGGGTTACAAAACCATTACACCCAGATTAATGTAAAATTTATTCTCACAAGTCATAAATAAATGCAAGCTAATTTTCAAAAAATATATATTCCAATTTAACTCTATTTTAGTTTTTTTGAACATTAGATACATGATGTAATTGAAAAAAAATTAATTTTTGGAAAATGAATGTTCATCCATTCTATCCAAAGCACATGTCTACATTCAATATACTACATTCCTACTATCCATAAATTAATTAAAAATCTTTATGTTTAATATTAATGAAAAAAAATTATTTTTATCCTATTAATCAATTTATGTAATTTTTTAATATAAAAATAGTTTTAAATCCAAAAAAATGACATTCGACAATTCTAACTACACCATATTATTGATTAACATAATGTTCATTACTATAAGTTTTAAATTAACTGATGGTCATTATTATATATTTTCATGATATAATAATATCATTTTCTTATATTTTATCAATTATCAATTTTTATTGTGTTAGAAAATAATTTTTTAGTAGAAAAAGAACTTTCTCTAATTTGGACCAAATTGAAAGTCATACTGATATGTGATTCCTTTATATAATCCAATAATTTACCAATTTTCATTGACATGTATGTTTACTATAATAAAAATCTATTTTCATGATTTTTATTAATTGATGAATTTTTTAACATATAAAATACATTTATCATTAAAAACACATTTTTAGACATTCCAACTACACAACAAGTAAAATTTAAAAAATATTGTTCTCTATATATAATAATTTTATCCATTTTAATTTTCCAATAATTTCATTAAAAATTATGTTCTTAATTCATTATTATTTTTGAACACAAATCATTTACTAGTAAAATTGTTTTAGTATTTAAAAATTCACTTTCAACCATTTTAGTAGAATATTGTGTCGATTTAATGTGTAGTTCATTTTTATTTGTTTTAAATTATTCCCTTATTAATTTCGTATATTTTCAAATGGATTTGACATTAAATTTTTTATTCATGTGATTTTTTAGCTTATATATATATATTTTAAAAATGTAGTCATTTCCAACACACCTTATACTAGATTGACATGATGTCCATTAATATCGGTAATTTTTCATTGACAATCATTTTGTTAAATTTTCATGAAAATTAAAGCTCCCTTTCAATGTTTTTATTCATTTATGAACATCATATCATATGAAACAAAAAATTTACTTTTGGCCATTCCATGAAAAACTGATTGAAAATTTATGTTTGGTTAATAGCTAATGGATACTAATTTATTTAGTCACATTTTCAATTAGTTTGTGATAAATAGAGATCCTTTTAAATGTTTATTAATTAAACACACAAAAAAAGAAAATTTTCCATTTTAAAAACATTTAAAATTATATACACATGAAATTGAATTTATATATAAAAAATACATCTATAATATTTACCTATATGTTAAAAACAAATTGTGCTCTTTTTCCTGATTTTGATTGTATAACATGCGTTTGTACCGAAAAATTAATTTTCATTTTTGAAAATACACATTAATTAATTATGAAAAAAAGGTGTTAAATCGAAAGAATGATATTTACTTATAGAAGCAATTAAATCCATAATATTTTTTCCCATATATTTATTACTATCTGTGATTTTGTGGTCAATATAATTTTTTTACATGATTTTTAACCATAAAAAACATTTTTATTGTAAAAAAACATTAATTAGTTTAATATAATAAACATGTTGAATTAATATTTGCGTCATTGTAAGCCACCAAGAAGAGATAATCTATTAGTGTGTAAAATTATTTTGAAAATATGACCTTTTTTACTCAGTTTTGATTTTTTCAGGCTAGTTTTTAAAATAAAATTATATTAAATTATTAAAATCTAATTTCAATCATCCCAACACCATTTATCATAAAATATAGGTATCTCAATTATAAAATACAACAATATTGATTTTTATGTATTAAATAGAGTTAATATTGGATATATATTGGATTGATCGAGGTTGAGGGGATCCTTTTGAGATTTTGAGGATATCAATATCAGATGGAAAATCTGACATGGTAGTAGAATAATACACATGAGAGTGAATTCTATAGTAAAAAGAATTCACATATTAACATACATAGTCTTGATATGGTTAGGTTCATCACACAATGGATAATGTAGTCTCCATAGTGTGGAGTTCAAAAAGGGGAGGTCATTATGTGGCTAAGAGACATCATGATATGAATGCTAAAATGGATATTTAACTATGTATTATGATATTAATGGTTTTTTGGATACTGTTCCATGAAGTTACTGTTCATTACCTTATTGTACCCTTATAAATATAGTATTGTTTCGGTGCATTTAGGGAAGTGCGTGATAGGGTTGTGAGTGGAACTACATTATTGGTGGTGGATTAACAGGGGGAATCATGTAAGGATCTATGAGGGTCTCTCAATGACCTACAAGGTGTAGTTTAAAATTTTAATAATTTAATTGATTTAATTAAAAATTAATGATGGGTTTAAGGCCACATCGAGTAGAACAATTAAAACACCCTATGATCCCACTATTTTCATTGTTATGTTATTATCCAACACATTTTGAATATTTCATCCCCATATATCATTTGAAATTTTTATTTTATGTTGCAGAGAAGAGCCTTGGGAAAATAAGGGATTCAATAGGATTCTTTTACGCAAATATACTAATAATTATTTACAGATTTATCAAAATAATTTTTTTACGAATTTTAACATATATTTAATACGATTTTTAAATAGGCAGAATCGATTATAGTTTATTGGAATGTGAAATCCATCAATCTATAATTAGGCGGTGTTACATAATTCTGTTTTAATAAATATTGTATGCATGTGTATGAAATATTAGGATGTATAGCTTTTATATGTAAACTATTTTAAGAATATTTGTATCACCTAGGATATTGTTGTTTTGAATAAATGTAAAAGTGGGGAAATGTAAAAACGTGAAATGGGAATAATAATAAATGATATATATGGGTTTTGAATAGATCCTACATCAACAGAACCTGAATATTTCCCAATTCATGGTATAAAATTATAAAAAAAATATTATTATATAACCTACAGAACAAAATGAGCCTATAAAAAACATGTCACTACAACAAATCATGTTTAATATAATTTCAAATCCACAATGTTGGTCCACAATGATATAGTTACAATGTCAAAAATCCTTAAAGGCCACAATAACACAATCAGTGTCACCCATTAGGGCTTCTATAACAATAGTGTTTAACGATAATAGTAGAATTATGTTGTATCAAACAATCTATTAGGATTTGATCTAAAATAATCCCATAGATCCGGCTCCAATTATCCAATAATCTCCCACATAGAGCATGATAATTAAAAAAAGCCTCCATTTAGGGTCCAAAAATTAATGAACATATATATTATGATATTATAACCTTCTTCAATAACCAATGGTTGAATTCCCACGAATGGTTCAATTTAACGATGATGATTCATGATTGAAAGTATGATTTCCAATTAATTTTTATCATTTAGGCTGCCAATTAGTAAAATAATTGTTTTTCCATAACCATATCTAGTAGGATTCTTCCATATTATACCTCCCATTATCCATTCCTCAATAAATACGAACTAAATAACAACAACTACATACCTTCTCAATCAACATATTCTTTACCAAAATTTATTTCATATTATCTATTCCATAAAAAAGTCAATCTCAACAACCCATATTTTATTAATACTATGATAATTTGATACTTTTACCAAATATTCATCAAATAGCCATGAGACACTATATTTTTTAAAACATGAATAACACTTTTATTATCATTTGGAATTACATTTATGTATATTTTTCTTGATAGATCATCCAATAACTTATTTAGACAAACCATTTCATTTCCATCTTCAGTTACATAAATATTCTCTACCAATATAGTAGACAGTTCAACCAACTTTAGTTATTATGATTTAAATCAAGACATGGATCCATTAAAAGTAAATACATAACCTATCGTATTATTACAACTATCAAAACCACCTATGACATATAGCATCCACATACCCCAATATTGAATCTCATTTCCCAAAGCACTAATATACTTCCATTCTTCCCATTAAATACCATTGTATCTACATCATTGATTCCCAATGATACTTTTTAGAGATATCCATATATATACTCACAACACACACTACCTTAGAAATATCAGGTATTATAAAAACATGGTATACATCAATCATTCAACTCACATGGATGAAATACCCTTTCCATGTACAAAATATATTATTTGGTATTTGGTGTTTGAAAATTTGAAAAATTAAATGGATTTACAATGGAATATAAACTGGATGGACTATGACAAGTTGTTCACAATACTACGTTCTCATGTTTTCATAAAAAAATTGAATGATGTATACCTGGGAAGAGGTACAAATATTGGGAAATAAATGTTTTTAAGGAATTACAATGTTCAATATAGGGTGATCATATTTTCTTGTTTTAAGACTTGGTTCACAATTTTATTAGGTATACTAAGACAATGATGTTGGTAAAATAATTTGTATGATGGGGAAATTAAGGAGTTTTGTAAAAAAATGTACATTATTTGTTGTTATAATGTCATAATGTTTCCTTTTGCGTGAAAGTGATCAGATCAAGTCCATTAATCAATGTTTTATCCGATGGATATTATAAGGCCCCAGCCCTAAACCTTACTTAATCTTGAGTTATTACAAGATTACACATTGAGGATCTTTTCAGGTTTAGAGTTTTAGAGAATTAGATCATAAAACTTGCATTACATTCCACAATTAAACGAAGTGGTTACATAACAAAAGTATTCATTTTTCCCATAAATGGAACATATTTAAAATAAAACATGGATTCTTTCTTGATACTTCTTTGACACTATCATCATATCATGTACCTTTCCCTTGACCTGTGAAAAACATTTCAAAAAAGACTTGGGATGAGAATAAAAAACTCAGTATGGGTTATATAAAAAAATATGGAACGGAAACATGAGTTCATATATACATAAGAATGAAATCATACATTAGCCATAAAACATAATCACTTTAACATACCTCATCAAATCATGAATAAATCATAGAAATCATAAGACATAAAGGTAACTTGAGGCATTCATAACATTCATACGTTGGGAGTAACCCTCTTGGTTACGTTTGGAATACCCATCGCAGTATATTCCCTAAATCCCTTCAAAGAAACCTTAAAATTTCACTCCTTCACATTACCCAATGCATTGGAGAGCTATATCAGGATCACCCACACATAGTTTATAACGGAACCACCCGTCTTCATAATAATTCTCAAGAACCTCAACATAATCATATCTCATAAAACATGCATAAAGGAAAAATAACATTTTTACCTTTCAATCAGAAAATATCAATACAACAAATTGATATAAAAACATTATGAAAACCATTTTCAATACCAAAATAAAAGAAAAGTAATACATGGTATTTATTTTTCTTTTAAAAAGAAGGTATGGCTTGTAGAGGAAGCCGAAACTCAAATAATGGTCACGGCGGCGAAGAAGTCGTTGTCACCGCATACGTACGACAAAACATTCCCTTTTTGTCGTTTAGTAAAATGCTTCGTATAAAAAATATTTCTTTTGGATAAACGTAAAATTCAAAGGGGTTTATACACCGTATAAAAGAAGGTTGAGTATAAAACAAAATATGCCTCAATGAAAGGTGATTGAGACGAAGTCCCATACCTCAGGTCCGACTTGACTCGGTCATTCTTTAATATCCTGAATAATAAACTTGAGTTAATTTATACTTGTTTATGAACCTTTTTCAAGTTCATTATTCCTTTTATATCACTTATTGCAATGTCATGAACACTATGTAATTATTTATGTTAATAACGGTCGTTTTAACGATCATTGGTACTTGAGTCAAAAATAATCCCTTTATAATTACAAGTTGTTCATGTATCCATTATATCCAGAATGGTATTCATGATTTAGATATCATATATGTCATATATATCCAGTACATTCCTGAATTTATAATATTACATAATCATTTAGAGGTAAGAAATGAAATGCACCGTTCATGGAGACGGTAAGCCGTACATACGCATGAACGCTACTTTCATTTCTCTTTCGTATTTTATAGAATGGAATCATAATGATATAACAGTATATAATAATTCCAGTGTAATATCATATATGATATCATAACTTCATCCTTTATACGTCCCACATATGGTATTTAATGAATCAAATCACTTTGAGGGGGCGGTAGTCCGCACTACCTTAAATGAAGATATCGCATTTACCCATAATGGGAACCATAAATGTATTCCCAAAATGAAAAATACAGAAGCTTAAGGAAAACATAAACATATTATATATCATATAAAAATATAGTGTCATCTTAATGGCCACCTTTGAAGGTGTTAAAATAATGTTGAACAATCATCGTTTCGGGAGGCAGAAATTCAACATCCACGGAAACAGTATGTTCCTTAACCATTATATGTAGGTGTGTAATTGTTGATATAATCCTTCTTATAAAAACATCCTAGTATATTGAAAATACTGGTGTTGTTACAAAAGAAATGAATAAAAAGAGTTTAGGGGGTTGGAGAAGCAAAATAAAATAAAAGGACTCAAGTGAAGACATTACCTTTAAATCGGGTAACTCCCTTTGGATTGAGCTCAAAGGCTTCCTTGGGAAGCCTTCTGCCCATAGTGAGGCTTCAAATAGTAATATAGGGAAGTTTAGAGACAAAATGGGCATGGGTTGGCTGAGCCAAAGGCTTTGGATGTGTGGGTAAGGAGGTAGAGATGGGGCATTTTATAAGAGAAGAGGAGGGTCACTCTTGGAATGTAAAGAAATCTTACTTTATTTACAAATGGGTTTCAGATTTTAAAGGTAACACTTTGATATAATTAGAGTATAATGTAATAAGGGTTCTAAATATACCCACCCAATAGGTTTTGGAAATGATTAGGTCTTAGATTTTACATTATGTTTCCATTTTATTTTAATCGTCAAATAATGAGGTCATCGCTGCATCATTATGATGTCATAAATTATTTAATTTATTTAATGTCTAAAAATTATAAAACAATTACTATGATGTAGGAAATATTTTTAGCTTTCCAAATAATATTTATAGTTTAAAATATCATCTATGTAGACAAAATTAAAAATGTTTTAATCAGGTGATACATTCTTGTTATATTTACTTTCATTAAAAAAAATAAAAAGATAACAAGTCACTTTCCACAAAAGTGGTTCCATGGGGTCCCCAAATTTGGAACAAGACATCCCATTGTCGGCCATGAGACAACCATTCAAATTAGGACACATGTTGGTGTCATTTTTTTAATATTATGATATTATTTTATTATCCTTAACTACCCGATTACTCATTAATCATGATAATTAAAGATAATTACCGTCATCACTATTCATAATGTCCAAAAACAAAAGAGCCTTGATTACATAATTTGGAACTTCTAATTCCAAATATTTAATCCATTTTACCCAATTACAAACACATAAATTGCAATAATTTATTTAAAAATAATTCCATTGTCAAAACAAATAGCGGGTTTTTTTGAAACAATATCTATGAAAAGTTTGGCATTAGTTTATTCCCAATTAAAAAGTGAAATTAATCATATAGACCATCATTGGATTAAATGATAAAAATATAGTCAAATTTAACTTTGAAACCAATTCAATATATAATCTAATCATATAAATAAATTAGATTAAAAAACAGTTTTGATGTAAAATGCAGTATTTTTCACTATTCATTAAAAAATGAACATTGTCAGAAAAATACCAAAAATTCACACAAAGTAAATTTTGATGTCCCAATCATAAAGAATAAGTTTATTTTGACAAACATAGCTTATAAAATTATTAAAAGATATATTTAAAAATGGTTTTCCATTAAAAGGCAGTAAAACAATCTTTTAAAAAATATTAGTGTATTCCATGCTTAAGATTGAATTTATTTTCATTTTAAGTCTCTAAAACACTATCTAATTCATTAATAGACATAGATAAAAATATCTATTATTCATTAATTACATGGGATGTTACATCCTTCCCCCCTTTAGAAAATTGCGTCCCCAAAATTTATTTACTTATCAAATAAATGGGGGTATTTATCCCTCATTGCATTTTCAGATTCCCATGTTGCCTCTTCCATCATGTGGTTTTTTCACAAAAACATTACCTGATTAATCACCTTATTCTGTAACACTTGCTCCATGTGGTCAAGAATCTGGACCAGTTGTTCCTCATAAGATAGGTTCTCTTCCATCTGAACTACCTATGGACTCAAAACATGAGATGGATCTGGCATGTACTTTCTCATCATCGAAACATGAAAAAAATTGTGAACCTGAGATAAACTCGGAGGTAAAACCACTTGGTAAGAAACTGATCCAACTCTCTCCAGAATTTCATATGGTCCAATGAACCTTGAAATCAGCTTTCCTTTCTTACCAAATCGCATCACACTTTTCCATGGTGATGCTTTGAGAAAAACATGATCACCTACCTCAAAAGAGAGATCCTTCCTCCTGTTGTCCACATAACTCTTCTACCTACTCTGAGCTTTTCTCATGTTTTTCTGTATCAGCTGAACTTTTTCTGCCAACTCTTCTACAAATTCTGGTCCCATCAACTTCCTTTCACCCACTTCATCCCAGAAATCTAGAGTTCGACACCGCTTCCCATATAATTCCTGAAATAGTGCCATCCGTATACTAGAATTAAAACTGTTATGATATGAAAATTCAACCAAAGAAATATGTTGGTACCAACTTCCCTGATAATCCATTGAACAAGCTCGTAGCATATCCTCCAAGGTCTGAATTATTCGTTCCGACTTCCCATCTGATTGAGGATGATAAGCTGTACTAAAATTTAATTCAGTACCCAACGACTTCTTGAAGGCCTTTCCAAAAGATAGAAGTGAAACTGGGATCACGGTCAGATACAATGGAGAGAGGAACTCCAAGTAACCTGACTATCTCTTTAAGATACAAACGGGAAAGTTGATCACGTGAAAACGTATCTCGTATAGCAAGGAAAATAGCAGATTTGGTCAAGCGATCAACAATAACCCAGATTGCATTATTACCTCGATATGTCTTCGGTAATCCCACAACAAATTCCATGGATATATTCTCCCATTTCCACTCTAGCACTGGTAAAGGCTGAAGCATCCCTTTCGGTAACTTCCGCTCTTCTTTAACCTGCTGACAAGTCAAACACTTCACAGTAAAATCAGAAATATCTCTTTTCATTCCATCCCACCAGTAATACTCCCGAAGATCTCTATACATCTTAGTACTGCCTGGATGAACTGAAAACGGAGAACTATGAGCTTCACATAACAACTCTCTCTTCAACTATGAATCACAAGGCACACACAATCTCATCCAAAATCTAAAACACAATCATTATCAATGTTGAATTCAGGAAACTTACCTTTCTGAACCAGCTCTACCTTTTTCTGCAACTCACTGTCTTGCTTCTGTGCTTGCTTGATTCTATCTGATAGAGATGATCTCACTGATACCTGAAACAAAACAGAAGAACTTCCTGCACCAACAACTTCTATTCCAAAGTTCATAAAATCCTTAACCAATGTATCATGTTCCAAACGAAACATTTCTAATGAAGCATTTCTTTTTCGACTCAAAGCATCAGCCACTATATTTTCTTTTTCCGGATGGTAAAGAATTGTACAATCGTAATCCTTGATTAATTCCATCCATCTCCTCTGTCTCATGTTTAACTCTTTCTGAGTAAATATATACTTTAAACTTTTGTGATCAGTATATATTTCACACTTTACTCCATACAAATGATGCCTCCAAATTTTTAAAGCTAAAACAACAGCAGCTAATTCCAAATCATGTGTAGGGAAATTTACCTCATGAGTTATCAACTAACGTGAAGCATAAGAAATTACCTAATCATTATTCATTAGGACACAACCAAGTCCTTTCAATGAAGCATAATTTTATTTAACAAACTCACCATTACTGGAAGGTAGTGCCAAAACTGGAGGATTCACCAATCTTCTTTTCAATTCCTGAAAAAAATCATCACATTCTTTTTTCCAGATAATCTTAACACCCTTCCGAGTTAGCTTAGTCATTGGACTAGATAACCGTGAAAAATTTCTAACAAACCTTCAGTAATAGCCTGTCAAACCAAGAAAGCTATGAATCTCAGTTACATTTGTTGGTATTGGCCAGTCTTCCACAACTTTTGTTTTTGTAGGATCAACAGTTATCCCATCTTTAGAAACAATGTGACCAAGGAAAGAAATTTGTTGCAACCAAAACTCACACATTCGGAATTTTCCATACAGATTATTTTCTTTTAAGGTTTGAAAGAAAACCCTTAAATGTCTTTCATGCACCTCTTTACTTTTAGAAAAAACCAAAATATCATCAATTAAAACCACCACAAACTTATCCAAGGACTCATGGAAAATTCTATTCACTAAGTCTATGAATATAACAGGTGCATTGGTTAGCCCAAAAGGCATTACTACAAATTCATAATGGCCAGATCTTGTACGGAACATGGTCTTTGGAACATCAACTTCCTTTACCTTTAGCTGATGGTACCCCGATCTCAAGTCAATCATTGAAAAATACTTAGCTCCCTGGAGCTGATCAAACAAAACATAGATATGAGGCAAAGGATATTTGTTCTTAAAAGTGATGTTATTAAAAGCTCTATAATCAATGCAAAGTCTCATTGAACCATCTTTCTTGTTAGAAAATAAAATAGGAGCACCCCATGGTGATGTGCTAGGTCAAATAAAACCTTTCTCTAGTAAATCTTGCAATTTCTCCTTCAACTCTAAAAGTTCAATTTGAGTCATTCGATAAGGGGGTTTTGAAATTTGCTTAGCATCAGGAACTAAGTCAACAGTAAACTCAACATCCCAATCAGGTATTATTCAAGGCAACTCATCAGGAAAAACATCAGGATACTCATT
This sequence comes from Viscum album, assembly GCA_963277665.1. NCBI lineage: Eukaryota > Viridiplantae > Streptophyta > Magnoliopsida > Santalales > Viscaceae > Viscum > Viscum album. The sequence goes on along the minus strand of OY728119.1, from coordinate 1,313,583,694 downwards.
TACCACCGGCACATCATTAATCTGAACAGTTCCCTTGTTTTCAACAATGTGTGCAAGGTAACATTCATTTCCATCTTTTACAAGTTTCTCGGCCTCTTGATATGTTATCAACAGTAAGGGTTCATTCTTGTACACAAACTGAAGGTGTTTCTGAAAAGAAACTTCTTTAGCTCTACAGTCAATCTTAGCATGGTAAATAGAGAGCCAATCCATACCCAGGATAACATAAAACTCTACTAGAGGTAGAACAATAAGGTTTTCAAGTAGATTCTTTCCACAGATAAGGATAGAAAGATTCTTAAAAATTCGTTTTGCCTCAACATTTCCCCGAGGTGTTTTTAACAAAAGTTCAGGAGTCATTTATTGAGATGGTATTCCCATTTTACTAGAAATTTTTTTAGAGATGAAAGAATGTGTAGACCCCGAATCAAACAACACACTGGCATAATCTGAAAAAACAAACAAAGTACCTCATACAACTTCATTTGATGACCCGACATCTGCTGAAGTAGTTGCAAAGGATTTCACCACCCCTTTCTGCTTGTAGTCTAACTGCTTCCCATCACTCAAGCTCTTTGTCGGACACTTGTTTCCATAGTGACCCATATCATTGCACTTAAAACATTTCATTAACTGTAAATCAAATTTGGTCTTACCTTCACCTTGATCTTTTTTAGTGCAATCACGAGCCTTATGTCCCATCTTACCACATCAGTAGCACTTTCCAGATTTCAGAAGACATTCCCCAGCATGCCTTTTTCCACATTTATCACGAACTGGAAACATAGTTTTCTTACCATCAGACTTTTTTGAAGAATTCTTCCCTTTCTCCTGCCACCATGGTCTCTTCTTCTGCTAGTTGTTATAGAACACTTGATCATCGGGAAACTACATTTTCACCTTCTCAGCACATCGAACAAGCTTTTCATAACTTTTAAACTCATGTAAAGCTAATTCCCTTCGATATTTGGGCTTTAATTATGATTAAAAAACAATTGATTTTACTATCAAGGTCTCAGATAAAATTTGGAGCATACCTTGCCAATCGAGTGAACCTTTCTTCATAGGTAGCCACTGAGTCTTCCTCTTTCCTCAATTACAAGAATTGTTTTTCCAATCAAAGTCGAACAGCCTTAGGATAATACTTTTCAAGAAACATACCTTTGAATTCATCCCAGTCGAGAGCATCAATCTCATCAGCATCCATGATATTTTTAACCATCGACCGCCACTGATCTGCTTCACCCTCCAAATAGTAAATAACAAGACTAACCTTTTGATTGTCTGAACACCCCATGACATTGAAAATCTTCTCCAGTGCTTTAATCCACCCTTCATCTAACACAGGGTCAGATGATCCTCTAAATGATATGGGATGTTGCCTAATGAAATGTTCCACCACTGACATGTTCCTCTGCGGTTGATCTGGTTGATCTCGTGTATGGATACCACCACCATTTATCGCTTGAGTCAACTCCGCCATTACTGCAAAAACTGTTCAGTTCCAATTCTGACCATCTCAGGATGCTGATTCGGAAGGATATTTCCTTATGTATTCCTTCCTAGCACTGCTTCCCTGTTTCCTCTGCGGAAAACCATTCTGAACAAACATGTCTTAGATGAAGCAACATGGTAATATTCAAATGCTATATCATTTCAAAAAAAATATTTTTGGATAATCATTTAATAGAATTCTAACTCCTAATGTTATCTAAACCGACCATTGATACTAACTATAAGGCCCTAGCTTTAAACCTTACTTAATCTTGAGTTGTTACAAGATTACACATTGAGGATCTTTTCAGGTTTAGAGTTTTAGAGAATTAGATCATAAAACTTGCATTACATTCCACATTTAAACAAAGTGGTTACATAACGATAGTGTTCATTTTTTCACATCCATGGAACATATTTAAAATAAAACATGGATTCTTTCTTGACACTTCCTTGATACTATCATCATATCATGTACCATTCCCTTGACATATGCAAAACATTTCAAAAAAAGACTTTGGGTGAGCATAAAAAGCTCAGTATGGGTTATATAAAAAAATTACGGAAATGAAACATGAGTTCATATATACATAAGAATGAAATCATACTTTACCCATAAAACATAAGCACTTTAACATACCTCATCAAATCATGAATAAATCCTAAAAATCATAAGACATAAAGGTAACATGAGTCATTCATAACATTCTTACGTAGGGATTAACCCTCTTGGTTACATTTGAAATACCCATCACAGTATATTCCCTAAATCTCTTCAGAGAAACCTTAAAGTTTCACTCCTTCGTGTTACCCAATGCATTGGAGATCTATATCGGGCTCACCCGCCCTTAGTTTATCACGAAACCACCCGTCTTCATAATAATTCCCCTGAACCTCAACATAATCGTATCGCATAAAACATGCATTAAAGAAACATAACATTTCCACCTTTCCATAACAAAATATCAAAACAACACATTGATATAAAAACATTATGAAAACCATTTTCAATACCAAAATAAAAGTAAATTTAAACATGGTATTTATTTATCTTTTAAAAAGAAGGTATGGCTTGTAGAGGATGCCGAAACTCAAATAATGGTCACGGCGGCAGAGAAGTCGTTGTCGCCGCATACGTACGACAAAACATTCCCTTTTTGTCGTTTATTAAAACGCTTCATATAAAAAAGATTCCTTTTGGATAAACATAAAATTCAAAGGGGTTTATACACCGTATAAAAGAAGGTTGAGTATAAAACAAAATATGCCTCAATGAAAGGAGATTGAGACGAATTCCCATACCTCGGGTCCGACTTGACTCGGTTGTTATTTAATCTCCTGAATAATAAACTTGAGTTAATTTATACATGTTTAAGAACATTTTTCCAGTTCATTATTTATTTTATATTACTTATTGCCATTTCATGAACACTGTGTATTTATTTAAGTTAATAACGGTCGTTTTAACGTTCATTGGTAATTGAGTCAAAAATAAGCCCTTTATAATTACAAGTTGTTCATGTATCCATTATATCCAGAATGGTATTCATGATTTAGATATCATATATGTCATATATATCCAGTACATGCATGAATTTATAATATTACATAATCATTTAGAGGTAATAAATGAAATGCACCGTTCAGGGAGACGGTAAGCCATACGTACGCATGAACACTACTTTCATTTCTATTTAGTATTTTATAGAATGGAATCATAATGATATAAAGTTATATTATAATTTCAGAGTAATATCATATATAATATCATAAATACATCTTTTATACGTCCCACATATGGTATTTAATGAATCAACTCACTTTGAGGGGGCGGTAGTCCGCACTTCCTTAAATGAAGATATCGCGTTTACCCATAATGGGAACCATAAAGGTATGCACAAAATGAAAAATAAAGAAGCTTAAGGAAAACATAAACATATTATATATCATATATAAATATAGTGTCATCTTAATTGCCACCTTTGAAGGTGTTAAATGAATGGTGAACAATCATCGTTTCGGGAGGCAGAAATTCGCCATCCACGGAAACAGTATGTTATTTAACCATTATATGTAGGTGTGTGTACGTGTTTCTCGAATACTTCTTATAAAAAAATCCTAGTATATTGAAGATACTGGAGTTGTTACAAAAGAAATTAATAAAATTATTTTAGGGGTTGGATAAGCAAAATTAAACGAAAGAACTCAAGTGAAGAAATTACCTTAAAATCGGGTAACTCCCTTTGGTTTGAGCTCAAAGGCTTCCTTGGGAAGACTTCTGCCCAAAGTGAGGCTTCAAGGAGTAATAGAGGGAAGTGTAGAGACAAAATGGGAAGGGTTGGCCGAGCCAGAGGCTTTGGATGTGTGAGTAAGGAGGTAGAGTTGGGGGCCTTTTATAAGAGGAGAGGAGGGGTACTCTTGGAAAGTAAAGAAATGTTACTTTATTTTCAAATGGGATTCGGATTTTAAAGGTACCACATTGATATAATTCGAGTCTAAGGTGATCATGTTTCTAAATATAGACACCCAATAGGTTTTGGACATGTGTAGGTCTTATATTTTACATTATCTTTCCATTTTATTTAAATCATCTAATAATGAGGTCATCGCTGCATCATTATAATGTCATAAATAATTTAATTTATTTAATGTCTAAAAATTATAAAAAAATACTATGATGTAGGAAATATTTTTATATTTCCAATGAATATTTATAGTCTAAAATATCATCTATTTTGTCAAAATTAAATAAAATTTAATCAGGTGATACATTCTTGTTATATTTACTTTCTTTAAAAAAATAAAAAGATAACAAGTCACATTCCACAAAAGTGATTCCATGGGGTCCCCAAGTTTGGCACAAGACATCCCATGGTTGGACATGAGACAACCAGTATAATTAGGAAACATGTTGGTGTCATTGTTTTATTATTATGATATTATTTTATTATCTTTAACTACCCGATTACTCATAAATCACGATAATTAAATATAATTAATGTCGTCTCTATTCATAATGTCCAAAAAAAAGAGTCTTTATTACATAATTTTGACCTTCTGATTCCAAATATGTAATCCATTTTACCAAATTCCAAACACATAAATTTCATTAATTTATTTAAAAATAATTTTCGTTGTCAAAACAAATAGGTGGTTTTTTTGAAACAATATCTATGAAAAGTTTGGCATTAGTTTATGCCCAATTCCAAAGTGAAATTAATCCTAATGACCACCATTGGATTAAATGGTGAAAATATATTCGAATTTAACTTTAAAACCAATTCAATAGATAATATAATCATATAAATAAATTAGATTAAAAAGCAATTTTGATGTAAAATGCAGTATTTTTCACTATTCATTAAAAAATGACCATTGTCAGAAAAATACCACAAATTCAGACAAAGTAAATTTTGATGTTCCAATCATAAATAATAAGTTTATTTTGACAAACATAACTTATAAAATTGTCAAAAGATAGATTTAAAAATGGTTTTCCATCAAAAGGCAGTAAAACAATCTTTTAAAAAATATTAATGTATTCCATGCATAAGATTGGATTCATTTTCATTTTAAGCCTCTAAAACACTATCTAATTCATTAATAAACAAAGATAAAAATATCTATTGTTAATTAATTACTTGGGATGTTATAGATATAATATCTGATCACTATTTTGTTGTACAAGTATAAGGCGTGAGCTTCTAATCAATAGAAAAAAAATTATAGAAAGATCCATCAGAAGGACTTTCATAAAATTGAGAAATATGATGCACCTGATAAAATATTTAATAATGAATTATCTATATAAGGTGATATCCATGCACAACAATTAACCAAAACATTTATAAAAGAATCTCATTCTATTTTTTTTCCTATAGTATAATCACATAAAATAACATTTAGAACATAATCATTATAAATGATGAATTAAGGTAGTAAAAGGAATTTATAGAAGTTAAAGAACATATTAAAATTAAATATTAACATTTATTTTGGAATAGTAATGTGACCCTTATTAACAGTGTCACGACTCGTCCTCGGGGCCCGTGCCATGACTACCCCAAGCCCGCTTTCCATAGGCCAGGGGTTGGCGACTAGAACCAAAGGCGTAAATCCCGATTTCTGGGAAGGCATTGCCTTTATAAAAGAAAACATGCACCACAGAGTAAGCAAGAGGAAAAAAAGTAAACACTAAGTACAAGAGAAGTGCTAAAAATTAAATGGGCCAGAATACAAACCCAAAAGAAAGTACAACTACAACTGAACAAGTATAATAGAAAAGAAAACAGCTGGAAGGACGAAAGCAGCTCCTGGGTCATCTTCCTTGGATCCTACCTGAAGGGTAGGTACAGATGGCGCAGCTCCTGGATCGTCCACCACAGATCCTACCTGAAGGGTAGGTACAGATAGCCTCCACAACGCCCTCGCCCGTCAACCTCCTCCGTGTGTCATCTCTTCGTGAAGTCCACCTCCGGATACTGACTTGTCATGTTGTCCACCTCCGGGTACTGACTCGTCGTGTAGTCCACCTCCTCGAACACTCGGCCTCTGTCAGCACTGCCATCGTCTACAACCAACACAACGAGGTGCGGGCATAGCCCGTGCAGGGGTGAGTATAACGATACTCAGTAGGGACCTCGAGACACTCAATGTCTCACTAAAACCAACAAGGATAACCACAAAGAAGATCTCAACTGATAACCTCTACTTAGGTATATGCCCATTCATAGACCTAAGTTATCAAGTAACTCATCTCAATCATGAAGAAACACAAGGGTTATGAAATAAACGGATAACCACTACCCCGATATATGCCCATACATATACCTAAGTTATCAAGTAACCCATCTCAATCATGAGGAAACACAAAAGTCATAGACTCAGCTGAAAACATGATTTTTTTATTATCGAAACCAAAACTGCTGAAGAGCCCTGTCTCTAGAGTGTACAGTGGTTCTGTCAAAACTCCGAGATAATGCTCACTGACCTAAGACTGCTGAGGTACTCCTCCTATAGAGTACTGTGGGCCTGTCTATACAACCATGCACTTACCACCATGGGTCTGCAGCTACAACCAAGCGCTCCCCCTCATAGCCTCAATAGGTACTCCTTCTGGTGAGTACCGCGGGTATGCCGCTACAACCAAGAGCTCCTCCGTCGTGGGTCTGCTGCTACAACAAAGCGCTCCACCTCATAGCCTTCAGAGGTACTCCTTCAATTGAGTACCACGGGTCTGCCGCTACAACCAAGCGCTTCTCCTCCGTGGGCCTGCCGCTACAACCAAGCGCTCCCCACTGGGCTATCCGAAACACACCGAGTCGATCGGTCAAGCAGTCGTCATGTCTTAGCCAGCTACACGGTCTCCTTACTCCGCATGCTCATCTCCGGGAGGGTCCGCTCCCCGAGCTGCTGGTCGATGCTCCAAGTATCTCAAAGTCCCACGAAAAAGTATCTCAAAGGACCGCCTCGTCATAGGGGTCTCAACGCAATAGACGGCGCGTCAATCGGACGCCCGGTATGTGAGTTACTAGCCTTTTCGTCCCAGGTGCCCGGTTGGTTTCATTAGCGAACCAATCCCGGCCGTATCTCAACATTACCCCGAACTCTCATAGGGTATACTCAAAGGGACCGTTTCTCAACGTGATCACCAACACCGCTAACGGTTCGTCAAACGGACGTCCAGTCTGAAAGATATCAGCTTTTCCGTTCTAGGGGCCCGGTTGGATTTCTAGTACAATCCAACCAGGCCACTATCCGACAGCAACCAAAACTCGGGAGAAGTATGCCAAAATATCTGTCTCATTAAGAGGAAATCAATGTGACAGACGGTGCGTCAATCGAACGCCCGGTCTGTGAGTTATTGGCTTTTTCGTTCCAGGGGCCCGGTTGGTTATGTCAGCGAACCAACCCGACTGCACTCCGACGACATCCAAACCTCGAGCGTAGTAAGCAAAAAGATCCTTCACACTTAGAGGGAAGCATCAAAGTCGACGACACGTCAATCGGACGTCCGAAGCTCAAGATATGAGTGTTTCCGCTCCGAGGGCCCGGTTGGTTTCGTATCCTATCCAACCCGGCCGAACACAAAGTGTTCTGAAACCTTGAGTGCGATATACCAAAACGACCGTCTCGATCCAAGGATTGTGTTGCCACTGACGGCGCGTCAATCGGAGGCCCGTAGCTCATGTTACAGGAAAAAGACCGAAACGGTCCGAAGACGGGGGTCTGGGCCTGGGCCGACCCGGGCCGACCCCCACTGGTTCGGCCGAACCGGGTCGACCCGACCCTGTCCGACCCGGCTGGACCCGGTTCGGTCCAGCCAGGGCTTGGCCCGGCCCGGCCAGCCGGCCCGGCTCGGCTTGGCCGAGCGGCCGAGCAACGCGGGCGGCACGCTGCCCTCGTGTGACACCTCCGCGGCCCCCGCATGGGGCCGCACTGGTCAACGGACGCTGCTTCGCCACGTCCCGTGTGCGCCCGACCCACGCGGCTTCCTCCGGCAGCGCGTCGGGGCTCCATCACCGGTGGCTTCCGCAGGCCACCGTAATCGCTCTGCTAGTCCGATTCCGTTCCCGTCTGTGCCGCTGCTCCTCCTGGGTTTCGTTCTTCACTGCGGAGACATCAAATCTCCCTTGCAGCACGTTTTGTCGTCGCCCATCAAATCCGCACAACAACGAAGAACTGTGGAGGGTAGTCGGGCCGTGTTCGTTGGGCCCGCACCCTCCGCATTAGATGATAACAGTCGGGAGAAATAAATTATCATATGAAAATGTAATAGGATACAATTTTAATAAATTAAAATTTTACTTTTGATCCGGGTTCATTGTTTTGAAAGGAAAAACCACGGAATTAAAAAATATTCTTTCACAAACAAAACCCCTACTGATTTCCTCCAATCAAGAATACTCATCCCATAATCAAACTTCCAGTGGTTCAACTTAATATTTAGTTGATCCGCATTCTTTATTTTCAAAAGGAAACATCTGAGGAAAAAGGGTATTATTATCCTCAGTTAAAGACCCTACCTCATTAAGCCGTCGCACACGCGTTCTTCGCAGAAAATGATCGTCGCGAAAGGAGGGGATCGTCGCGTCGTCGCGGTATCCGGCGTTGCGTCGACGAACTCTGAGGACCAAGAAACAACAGGTTTAATTATAAATAGTTAAATCCGTGTGTTGTTATAAACCACAAAGAAGTTTTAAAAGAAACCCCAAATCTCCTACCTCAAGCAGTTGGTGATAGGAGATCGGGGCGGGGAAGAACGTCTCAGATGAAGCGTCATCAATCTCCGAGGGTGACAGCGTTCTTCGCGTTCTTCGCGTTCTTCACGTTATTCACGTTCTTTGCGAAGAAGGATGAAGAACTTGAGGTTTGTCAAATCCTCTCAACGAGCATTTTTCCAGAAGTCATGCGTTGGTCTTATTGTTTTATTACTCCAACAGATTTCTTACAGGTTAAGAAACAAATAAATTAATTCATAGAATTAATTCAATGAAGAAAACCGCCCAAGTAATTGGTGCGTTAAGAATTTAGGAAAACGTGTTAGTTGACTTTCATAATAACTAGTTTTCGCGGGTGCGTTACTTAGCGGAAAAGAAACGGTGGGACTCGTGCGGGACGCACCTCAAAAATATCCTACCAAGGGGGTAGGATATTTTTGGATAGAACCCTATCTGTATCAACTCCGCTTAAGCAGCTTTAAGTGGCTTTCAAGTGGCATTAAGAGAAATAAAATAATGTTTCTCGTACAAATTATTTTATTTCTTAACATTATGCCCAAAAAATTAAAAACCACACCCGAGCAAACAAATCTCCGGAAGAGGCGTTTCTAAGTAAATATCGGCACTGCGATTCCATCGGTGCCCTCAGAATTCGATTCTGGTCACCGGTTCAAAAGTTAGAAAAACCCGCTCGTCCGTTAACTTAATGTACCCGAGCGAAACGTCGGAAGATGGTTTTGGGCACACTAGGCCTCAGAATCAGGTTCCATCAGAAACTGCGTTCATGGAAAATTGTAAAGAAAATTTAGGAAAAAATTTCCCTTGAAATTTATGGGTCATTCCATTACTCCCACCATAGGGATTTACGCCCCCATAATGCTTCAACATAAACTAGGGTCACAAAAGCGGTACTGAGCACACATCTGAGCCTTACGCTCTCATGTGCTCACCTTGAGGTTTCCGAGATGCCTACAAACATGAACAAGAGGAATCAACCATCCTCGTAGGACCCGCTCCCGTCGAACCTCAATCTCCACTGGATCCTCCGTGAAAGACACCCCATCACCATCGTCCAGCTCCTCATGGTCGATGATATGTGAAGGATCAAGCATGTATCTCCTCAGTTGAGATATGTGGAATTCATCGTGCACTTGGTGCAACTGAGGTGGATGGGTCATGCGGTAAACCGCCCCGCTTACCCTGCTGAGGACCTAGAAAGTTCCGTTGAACCTCGGAGATAACTTGTCGCGTTGGCCACATCTCTGTAAACCTCGTCAAGGTGAGACACCTATAAGGACATGATCTTCATCCTCGAACTCTAGAGGCCCCCAACTCCTATTAGAACAGAAACTCAAACGACTGCTTCCACGAGGGTATGGTTGACCGACTCAAGAGTGATCGGTCGCACCCTCCTATGAAATAATTTATCCTGAGCTGCCTCGGTTTGCCTTTTCGCCGACCAAGGAAAACCCATCCCTACGTCGTAGTTAAACCACAACCATCTTTCCTAATACCGTCAATTTTTGTATGAACTGTGATTGCCCAGTCCATACTCAAACCAACGTCGTAAGGCCTCAACGCTGCCACCAAGAGATTCCAACCGAAACTCTTGCCTCAAGGGTCTGACCACACCGTCGGCGTAAGTTTCATTATCGAGTCTCCTCCCAAGGTATCTCCAGACGTGAGGGTCAAGTCCACGGCTTACAGGAAACTCTTGGTCAAGAACATGATTTATGAAAGCAAGGAATGATTCATAACAACGTCTGTTACTAAAGAAGCTAGTAGTGGACACAGACTATCCCTTGAATCATTTTTAGAGACATTGTGTCACTCTCCCTGACCGCATGTGGCTACTCTCTTCCTCTGCCCTCCAGCTCCCTGAGCCTGGCGAGGATAACTAAGGGGGGTGGTCATAGCATGTTAAGATGTACACCACCTCATGCTGCTCTCCTAGCTCTGCCTCCACGTCTGCTGCTTCGCAGACTCATCTCTCCTTTAATCTTACTCTTATGGAAATATTTAATATGCCCGAGTCTCCAAGACTGGTGCCAGTTTCTTATTTCTTACTGCATTGTGCAGTCTTCATCCGCTCCTGGATGATCTGCACCTTCTTTGCCTACAATCTGGAAGAGCTTCTAAAATTTCTCCTTTTCCGAAAAGAGAAACACGGTCTCATCCCCTAGATGAACCACGCCCATTGCCTAATACAGTCAATCCTGACATGGAGGATGCATTCATGCCATGGTTGACGTCGTAAGGGCACGACGTAACTACTGAGAAATCCAACTGTCACTCTCGCCTCCAAGGGTCGAGTCACACTGTCGGCATCAGTGTGAGGTTACTGGGTATCATCCAGTAGAAATCTCTAAATTGAGGGTCAAGTAAACAGTTTTAACCGGGACCACTCAGCATCAACCAAACAAAAAGGAAAAGAATGCAAACATTACAAAGATAAGTGTCTTTTTATTATTGCAGCTCATAGTACAAAGACACGAAAACAACAGCAACATGGAACTAGAAGTACAAGGGATGTATCCACTAGTTCCGCTCCTGTCCACCTGCTCTCGGAGCTCTACTGCCTCGTCCACTGCTCGGCTGTTGCTCAAGCACCCGCTACTTCTTCTGTCTCGGTGGCTCCTCCAAAGCCTGCGGATCAATTGTACGAGGAGTCGGATGGTCACTTTCCAGGTGACCCATACTTCCACATTCATAACACTTCCTACTCCTCGTACGGCTGACTCTAGTCCTCTTGGACCTCTACATCATCTGTCTATTACCCACAGATTACTCGGCTACTGATCGAAAACCCTGTGGCAAAGGCAGAAGCTCTTGTACACACTCGGGGTGTAGAGCTACTGGCACAAACTCAACCCTGATGAAGGTCTAGAAGTCTTCCCATGTGAAGTCCATCTCGTCGCAAACCTAGAACAAGTGGCTCCACCACCTGCCTGCTGCTGCCTAAAGAAGGCTGGCAGCAAAGATCACTATGAGGTCTGCCGGCGTCCCCATTAGCCAGAAGACTCTCACCACAGCCTCCAGCCAATCCTCAGCCGCCTGCAGGTCCGTCTCTCCCCGGAACCTGGTTGGTCTCTGGTGCTGGAACTCGTGCTGCGTGCTCAATTGGCGTGCATCTCCTACTGCTGGGGCTGGTGGCATCGGTGGCCCAACATATGGTAGTACTGGTGGTGCCTCCGCTGGTGCCTCAACTGCAAGAGGGCCCGGTACCGAAGCCTCGTCGCTCGGCAAGCTGTCAGTATGCACGTCCCTCTGGCATCTAGTTGGTCGTCTGTGGAAAGGCATCCTGAATGAAACAACATGACACGGTCAAACGATTATACCTGGTGAGCTGACATGGTTTGAGCTGATATTTCAAAACTTCTGGAAACACACATGCAATCACTGTTTTCATGCACAAAGTCAGAATTCAGTTGTCAGGGTCCTGGTGTGTGGATACGTCGGCCGCCCGCACTAACCCTGGATTCCCTGAACTTAAGACCACACTTGGTACCCTTAACACTATTGCTTCACAGAAAGGAAAAAAGGATCAGAGTCCCAAGTTCTGCGGTAGAACCGAACCCTCTGATACCAATTTGTCACGACCCGTCCTCGGGGCCCATGCCGTGACTACCCCAAGCCCGTCTTCCATAGGCCAGGGGCTGGTGACTAACACCAAAGGCGTAAATCCCGATGTTTGGGAAGGCATTTCCATTATAAAAGAAAACAAGAACCACAGAGTAAGCAAGCAGAAAAAAGTAAACACTAATTACAAGAGAAGTGCTGAAAAGTAAATGGGCCAGAATACAAACCCAAAAGAATGTACAACTACAACTGAAAAAGTACAACCAAAAAGACAACAGCTGGAAGAACAAAAGCTGCTCCTGGGTCGTCCTCTTCGGATCCTACCTGAAGGGTAGGTACAGATGGTGCATCTCCTGGATCATCCACCACGGATCCTACCTGAAGGGTAGGTACAGATATCCTCCACAATGCCCTTGCCCGTCAACCTCCTTCGTGTGTCGTCTCGTCACGAAGTCCGCCTCCGGATACTGACTTGTCATGTAGTACACCTCCGGGTACTGACTCGTCATGTAGTCCACCTCCTCGAACACTCAGCCTCCGTCAGCACTATCGTCGTCTACAACCAACACAACGAGGTGCGGGCATAGCCCGTGCAGTGGTGAGTATAACGATACTCAGTAGGGACCCCAAGACCCTCAAGGTCTCACTAAAACCAACAAGGATAACCACAATGAAGATCTCAACTGATAACCTCTACTTAGGTATATGCCCATTCATACACCTACGTTATCAAGTAACCCATATCAATCATGAGGAAACACAAGGGTTATGAAATCAACGGATCACCAATACCCAGGTATATGCCCATACATATACCTAAGTTATCAAGTAACACATATCCATCATGAGGAAACACAAAAGACATAGACTCATCTCAAACCCGGATTTTTTTATTATCGAAACTGTAACTGCTGAAGAACCCCGTCTCTGGAGTGTACAGTGGTCATGTCATGACTCTGAGGTACTGCTCGCTGACCTAACACTGCTGAGGTTCTCCTCCTGTCTAGTACTGTGGTCATGTCGCTACAACAATGTGCTTCCCACCATGGGTCTGCCACTACAACCAAACGCTCCCCTTCATAGCCTCAAGAGGTACTCCTTCTGTTGAGTACCGCGGGTCTGCCGCTACAACCAATAGCTCCTGCGCCGTGGGTCTGCTGCTACAACAAAGCGCTCCCCCTCATAGCCTCCAGAGTTACTACTTCAGTTGAGTACCGCGGGTCTGCCACTACAACCAAGCACTCCTCCACCATGGGTCTGCCGCTACAACCAAACACTCCCCACTGGGCTATCTGAAACACACCTAGTCGATCGGTCAAGCAGTCGTCAGGTCTCAGCCAGCTACACGGTCACCGTACTCCGCACGCTCATCTCCGGGTGGGTCCGCTCCCCGAGCTGCTAGTAGATACTCCATGTATCTCAAAGTCACATGAAGAAGTATCTCAAAGGACTGCCTCATCATAGGGGTCTCAACACAACAGATGGCGCGTCAATCGGACGCCCGCTCTGTGTGTTACTAGCCTTTTCGTCCTAGAGGTCCGGTTGGTTTCATTAGCGAACCAATCCTGGCCATATCTCAACTTTACCTCGAAAGCTCATACGGTATACTCAAAGGGACTATTTCTCAACGTGATCACCAACGCCGTAGACGGTTCGTCAAACTGACGTCCAGTCTGAAAGATATCAGCTTTTCCGTTCTAGGGGAACGGTTGGATTTCGAGTACAATCCAACCCGGTCACTATCCAAAAGCAACCAAAACATGGGAGAAGTATTCCAAAAGTTTCGTCTCATCAAGAGGAAATCAACGTGACAGACGGTGCGTCAATCAGATGCCTAGTCTGTGAGTTATTGGCTTTTTCGTTCCTGGGGCCCGGTTGGTTTCGTCAGCAAACCAACCCGACCACACTCTGACGGCATCCAAACCTCGAGCGGAGTAAGCCAAAAGATCTGTCTCACTTAGATTGAAGCATCAAAGTTGACGGCACGTCAATCGGACGTCCGAAGCTCAAGATATGAGCATTTCCGCTCCGAGGGACCAGTTGGTTTCGTATCCGAACCAACCCGGCCGAACACAAAGTGTTCCAAAACTTTGAGTGCGATATACCAAAACGACCGTATCGATCCAAGGATCATGTTTCCACTGACATCGCGTCAATTAGAGGCCCGTAGCTCATGTTACGGGCAAAATAACAAAACGGTCCGATGAAAGGGGGTCTGGGCCCGGGCCGACCCGGCCCGACCCCCCTGGGTCGGCCGAACCGGGTCGACCCGACCCGGTCTGACCCAGCTGGACCCAGTCCGGTCCGGCCAGGGCGCGGCCCGGCCTGGTCGGCCGGCCCGGCTCGGCTCGGCCGAGCGGCCGAGCAACGCGGGCGGCACGCTGCCCCCGCGTGACAGCTCTACGGCCCCCACGAGGGGCCGCCCTGGTCAACGAACGTAACGTCGCCGCGTCCTGTGTGCTCCGGACCCACGCGGTCGTGGGTCCGCGGGCGCCGCTGCCGCCGCGGCAGCTTCCTCCAGCAGCACGCCGGGGCGCCACCGCGCTGGCGACCCGCGCCGTTGGTGGCTTCCGCGGGCCCCCGGAGTTGCTCAGGTGGTCCGATTCTGTTCCCGTCTGTGCCGCTGCTCCTCTCGTGTCCCGTTCTTCACTGCGGAAACATCAAATCACCCTTGAATAACATTTTGTCATCACCCGTCAAATCCGCACAACAACGAAGAATTGCGGAGGGTATTCGGGCCGTGTTTGTTGGGCCCGCACCCTCCGCGTTAGAAGATAATAGTCGGGAGAAATAAATTATCATATGAAAACGTAACAGGATACAATTTTAATAAATTAAAATTGTACTTTTGATCCGGGTTCATTGTTTTGAAAGGAAACAACCACGGAATAAAAACAATATTCTTTCACAAACAAAACCCCTACCGATTTCCCGCAATCAAAATACTCATCCCATAACCAAACTTCCCGCGGTTCAAATTAATATTGAGTTGATCCGCGTTCTTTATTTTCAAAAGGAAACATTTGAGGAAAAAGGGTATTATTATCCTCAGTTAAAAACCCTACCTCGTCAAGTCGTCGCACGCGCGTTCTTCGCGGAAATTGATCATTGTGGAAGGAGGGGATCATCGCGTCGTCACGGTATCCGACGTTGCGTCGACGAACTCCGAGGACCATGAAACAACGGATTTAATTATAAATAGTTAAATATGTGTGTTGTTATAAACCGCAAATAAGTGTTAAAAGAATCCCGAAATCTCCTACCTCAAGCAGTTGGTGACAGGAGATCGGGGCGGGGAAGAACATCTCGGATGAAGTGTCGTCAATCTCCGATGGTGACGGCGTTCTTCGCGTTCTTCATGTTTTTCGCATTCTTCACGTTCTTCGTGAAGGAGGATGAAGAACTTGAGGTTTGTCAAATCCTCTCAACGACCATTTTTCCGTAATTCATGCGTTGGTCTTATTTTATTATTACGCCAACGGATTTCAAACAGTTTAAGAAACGAATAAACTAATTCATAGATTTAATTCAACAATGAAAACCGCCCAATTAATTGGTGCGTTAAGAATTTAAGAAAACGCGTCAGTTGACTTTCATAATGACGGGTTTTCACGGGTGCATTACATAGCGGAAAAGAAACGGTGGGGCTCGTGTGGGCCCCACCTCACAAATATCCTACCAATGGGGTAGGATATTTTTGGATAGTACCCTATCTGAATCAACTCCTCTTAAGCAGCTTTAAATGTCTTTCAAGTGGCTTTAAGTGAAATAAAATAAAGTTTGTCGTACAAATTATTTTTTTTCTTAACTTTAAGCCCAAAAAATTAAAAACCACACCCGAGCAAAATCAACTCCGGAAGAGGCGTTTCTAAGCAAATACCAGCGCTGCGATTTCATCGGTGCCCTCAGAATTCGATTCTGGGCACCGGTTCAAAAGTTAGAAAAACCCGCTCGTCCGTTCACTGAACGTACCCGAGCCAAAATTCGGAAGATGGTTCCGGGCACACCGGGCCTCGGAATCAGGTGCCGTCAGAAACTGCGTTCTTGGAAAATTCGAAAGAACATTTAGGAAGAAATTTCCCTTGAAATTTCTGGGTCTTTACAAACAGTAAGATAACCAATTGAATATTAACCTCCCAATTAAATATAAAAATAAAAATTTTCCATTTTATAAGTTAATATATGATATAATTACATCATAGTAAAAGTAATTATGTGTTATAAAAATTATTAACTAGGTGATGGAATTTTTTTAAGTGAGATATATTTAATTAAAATAATATGATTAATTTAATAATTTAAATGATTTTTTTATTTAATGTATTCCTCAATTAATAAGGGGTGAATAATGTTACCAAACTAAAAATTTATCTATTAAAACATATTATTATAATTAATTCATATAGAATAATCACATAAAATCACATTAAGAACACAATACAAACTATATAAATGAATAAATTGTTATATAGATTCATTTCTAGAAGTTAGGAAAAATATTCCTATGAAACAATAACTGGACCATTAAAATTATAATATGGCCCTTATAAATAGTAAACTGGCCTATTTATTTGTTACCTCACCATTTAAATTATAAATAACATATATAAAAGTTATAGGTGAAAAATTCAATATAATTATATAATAATATAACTAAATAACTATTTTATAATTATTAATAAAGTGTTGGTATTTTTGTAAGTCAAAAAGATTTATTTACAATGATATAATTAATATGGTAATTTATAAGAAAAAATATTTCTATAAAACTTATTCATAAATAATCATTTTTAGGTCTTATTATTTTTATACAGTTTTATAAGACCTTGGAAAATTTGCCAATATATTATAAAATTAGTTTTAATTTCAAAATCTCTATTTCCATGTAAATTATTATTTTAATTAAAATAAACAGTTCTCATATATAAAACATTATTTTAATAAAATAGACACCATTTTTGAATTATTCACATTAAATAATGATTAGAATTAATTTTTGGGATTTAACAAAAATATTATAAATTTTGGTAAATAATAAAAATATGATAATTTATGATAACAGCTAAATACATGAATTATAGAGTCAAAGGTGATGTTGTACTGGTGTAATCACATTATATAAATCATTTATTCTCATGTTAATTTATTTATTCTCAACAATAAACTAGATTTATTTTCTTGAGAAAATAATAATCCAATTAATTATTTAATGTGGAAACACCCCTGTCCTCCACTATTAATACAACTCCTCACCACCACTTTTCATCAAACCTCTCAAGACATGATTTTTGTCCAAATTCTACCCAATAAACACCCCAAACATTTTACCCACATCAATTAGATTTTTTTATTATCAAAATAAATAAACCAATTCCCTAAGGGCATTCTCAAGAAGAAGGAATCAGGAGGAAAAACTCTCGTCTTTTTACATCAATTTCATTTCATGTTCCTCTATTTTCTTTTTCTATACACACCTATAATAATAGAAATAGAATGAAAAATCCTGTTTCAAAATTATAAATTAATTTTATCATGTTCTTGGAATAAATCCTCCTCAAATATCTAATCCTATCCTATTTACATCAAGAATGAAAACATCAACATCATGGTGCCGATTTACCCACTTCGTGGACATCATGCTTTCATCATTCAATTGCATCATCATGGAGTCTCAATAAAAAATATTTATTGTTGAATTAGATTAATATATATGTATTATATCATATTTAATGTTCTAAAATCAGTTTTTACAAATGGTTTAAATTTATAAAACAAAATGAGTTCGTTGTAATAATAAAATACTAAATTAATTTAAACAATTATCACAAATTATTTAAAAAACTAATCATCCTAAATTATTGAAAGTAATTGTATTTTAATATTATATAATTTTATAATTAACATTTATTTTCAGTTATGGATAACAATACTCATTCTACATGATTTTCCATGTACTTATACAAGTAAACTGATCATGAAAACGAAGGAAATCAAGGCACCCAAAAGAAGGAATTGAATATATTAATCCTCTAAAAGATACATAAATGAACATAATAAAGTTATAATAAATCATGTAAATGTATAAATAGATCTTTAATTATTAATTAATGAATCTAATTTTATAATTCTGGAAATAATGATCATGTGTCGAATCATTTCATACATAATTCATTGCATTCTAACCAAACCATCATTATTCCTTCATGTTACTCCTATATTTTTTCCCAAGTTAAATTCTATTTAATTTTTATGAAAATATTATAAATTAAGTTCATAAGATACAAAATCAGGTATAAATATCCATTCATACACTGTTTTTGGTATCACATGCATTAAAAGGGTTCCCTAATCAATTATTTTCGATATGAAATCACAATTAAAGGGAACTTCATGAATTATTTCCCAATTTGACGTGAACAATATAATTTATTTTAATACATAAATAATTTTATAAATTCTATTATTTTGTTATGAATCTTTTCTTGGTTCACATATGGTTTAATATATATGATTATTCTATTTTTTGCTTAAAATTCTCTTAAATATTTTCTACAAGCCGCACTAAATTTTTTAAATTCTTATGTTTCTTAAATAATATTTTTACATGTTATCACTTCAGTTAGACATCAATAATAATTATATACACCAATTTTACATTATTAATGTCTATGTATGATTAAATTCTATTCTTTCAGAGACACATTTATGAAACACATATTTATTATGCTTTATTACATTATTATGATACCCTATTCTTTACATGGTTAACCCTTATGCTTATAGTTTATTGATTATGAATGATTCTTCTTGTGGACCACATATTCATGATCATGTTATGATGGGTACACATAAATAGTTCTCTAGTACAATTGGTAATTCTTAGTCTCATGAGATGTTCTGTCCAACGGCCTTGGTGGTTAGTCTTGACTCATGCTCCATGTTAAATAGTATTTGTGGCTAGCCTTGACTCGTAAATCGCTCTATGAAATGAGCCTTGACTCATACTAATGTATTGTTATCTGTTTCAACCACATTACGATTAATCCATTATTATATAATCCCATGATATTATTCATTATATTTAACCATGTTCTATGCCTTTTTATACCTTTATTTTATGTCTTCTAACCCTTGTGATAAGTTTTAGTTGTATGTTTATTACCATAACTGGATTTTAAA
Organism: Viscum album; assembly: GCA_963277665.1. Classification (NCBI taxonomy): domain Eukaryota; kingdom Viridiplantae; phylum Streptophyta; class Magnoliopsida; order Santalales; family Viscaceae; genus Viscum; species Viscum album. Next base: position 1,313,564,222 of record OY728119.1, on the reverse strand, counting down.
TCATAATTTAGTTCATTTTATCCCATGTTAGTCATATTATTATGTATGGGGTTAAATGGATTTTCGGATCCCTTTACAAATATTTAATAAATGATATTCTAATTTTGGAATCCTCATGTTTATTTATGTACCTAATCTCCTAGATTATAGAAATTAAAGTATTTGGATAATAATTTTAGGTTTACTTATGATTAGAATGATGTAATTATATGTGTAAAGGCTTGGGTATCTATAGTTGGTATCAATGGAAAAGTCAATTTGTTTTAATGAATATGAATATATAAGTTTAGTAAGGATCCTAGGGATTAGACTAAGCATGAGAAAACAATCTATAAATTTTATTTAGTATATAGTAGTTGGTATATCATGAATATATATTCATATCACGACACCATATGTGGATGTGGTTATTGAATAGAAGTACATAGGATTAATAATTATGACACAGTGTTCTTGGCCTGACTCGGGGTGACTTGGTACATTACAACATGCCTTACTATTCACCTAATTTTACACTCAATGTTTATATGCTTTGTTAAATTCATAACCTCATTAGAAAACATTATTAAGGGAATAAATAAACATCGCACGATAATATATTTTAGGAAATAGATCACAGATAACATATATTGAAACTGAGGGAATCACATGTTCAGATATAATTTTCTATTAATAGTTTATCCTTTTATTTTTAATGTTTCCTTTTTTAACATTATTATTAGATTATGATTTAAAACACCCAAAATTTATATTAATTTTTTTGGTTAATGGAGGGAAATAAAATAACATGTTGTAATAATCAATGTCATAGGAAATTTGTTGATCACAATAATGATATAGAAAATATGATTGGGATGGGCTCTCAAAACATAAAAAGTGTACTTGATTAGTTAGATTAGGTTATTAATAATAACATGAATTTTGTGGAACACCCTACTTATCCAATAAAATATAATGTTTTCGGCATATCCTTTATGTGAAAAATCCATCCCATGTCTAGTGTATTTTTTGATCTCATCCTAAGGGAACATTATATTAACTCCATCGAAAATATATTCTTTATTCTAAAATGTATATAATAAGATAATGTTGTTCTAGAGGTCTATCATTTTGATGGGTAATCTGATTAGTGGGGGATACAAATCAAAATTAATATATCCATGGATGAAATTGATTCCATGGATTGAGAGAAATTTTTGAAATTTTTTTTAATAAAAACATTTCTAGAACACATTATCGTATGATGTAAATATAGTTAATCAGACATAAGTAGATGCAGGATGATTCTATAATGGTGTTTGAACCAAACATTACCCAGACTGAATGGAAGGACTCCATCTTTTTCATAAATATATAATGTAAGATAGATCAATTAATTAGTTCACTATAGAAGACTATATTAAAATCATTGGTGATTAGATACTTTTATAGTTATGAGAATATAGTGTGTTGTGCCCTCACTAATGAAATGGAGAAAAAATATTGCCAATGGTCTCATGGGAAAAATAAATAAAAATTATAAACAATAGTCTAATATGGTTGTATTAGCAAATAAATCTGATGATGGAAAAAGAGACATAATATCTCAGGTATCAGATATTGTGGGAATAAGCATCATGAGAATCTTCTAAAGGGAAATTGGAAATGCTTCAAATGTTGAAGAATGGTTAATATAGATATGAACAAGAAAAGGGATATGATAATCCCAATAACATGGAGGAAGAATCGATGGTTCATATCAATTCTCATCCAATACTGTAGTGTTTACAAAAAAAGTAACCTGGGAATTTTTCAAACCAATTCAGTAATCATTGGATTTTTAGAGGTAATAAACAACAACCACCGTGGATGAAATGAATGTATTACACTATCACCGCTGCTGATAAGGAGCCAAAAATAATTTTTATATAGGTGTAGTTGTTATTAATTAATGAATAAAAAACTAACTATTTGATACTAGTTATATTCATTCTCTCATATCATGAATGATTAATAGAAATATTCAATCACCACCTCAATGTTTAGAGGTTATGTTATCTATGAGAACAACTAATTGGGAAATTTTTTTGTCCAATGTACATTATTGTTCCTTGATTAATCTATCTGTACTTAACCTCCCATAAAATCTATTGTACATCCTTTGGTAGTGTTTGATTCTGTATATTTTTTATAGATTAGATATCTTTATAAAAATACAACCTCAGCTACTGGGAGAGAGATATTACTCTTCACACCCAGAAGAATCCTCTAATTATTTACATCTGAAAGAAAGAGTACGAGTCTCCTTAATAATCATCATCTCAAGTGTGGATATTATTAAATTATGTGGTTGAATATCTTTATCAATTGATTGAGACAATAGATATAATCATTCTTGATGTTATTCTTATTATGATGGATTACAGAAATGTGTTCCCCAATATGTTTTTTGCTCTTCCACCTTACCGATAAGTGGAGTTCTCAATTGAACTAATTCTGTGATCCCTGCCAATATCAAATACACCATATAGAATGGTAACCATTCAAATAGATTAACTAAAATGAAGATATAGTTGAATCTAGTAAAGGGTTTTATATTCATGTGTGCTTCACAATGGTGTGGGTTGGTCCTCTCTGTTATGAAGAATGATGGATAGAGTTTCCATTGCATAAATTTTTGAGATCTCAATAAAATCAGGGTAAAGAACAAGTATCCCCATCCATGTATATATGAAATGTTCGATCAGATATGTGGAGCTAGTTATTTCTCTAATGTGGACCTATAACTAGAATATCACCAATTAAATGTGAGGAAAGAATATATTACCATGAATTTCTTTCAAACAAGTAATGGGAAATATAATTTCATAGTGATACACATTGGACTCAATAATGATCTATAAAATTTTCATTGATTTAATGAATAGTGTTTTTAGATATTACATATCAAATTTTTTATAGTCTTTATCGAGGATATTATGATATACACAAAGTGAATGAAATAACATGAGGATAATTTGAATAATCTATTGATGAATTTGATAAGGGATCAACTATATAAAAAGTATAGTAAATGTGTGTTCTAGATAGATGAAGTATCATTCTTGGGGTATGTATTCATAAGTAATGGAATATCTTTGGACCATTCCAAGAGAATGTAAATCAAAGTGTTGATCCAGACAACATATGCAATAGATATCCCTAGCTTTCATGGTCTATCCAAGTATTATAAAAGATTTTTGATTAACATGTCATGATTTTTAATCCCAATAACTAATACAACATAGAAGGGAGTGATGTTTTTATGGAATCTATAGTGTGAGGAAATCATTAAGGATATTAGAATGGGGATTATCACTGTGCCACTAATCACACTCCAGAAATTCGGAAAACACTTTATGTTGTATAAATATTCATCAAAGAAAATATTTGGCTTTATACATGTGAAAATGATTAACTGATAGACTATGCCATGAAGTAGTTCAAATATTATGAGTAAAACTATTCTATGAAGTATATAGTCTTCATGGACATGATCTTCAGGGTGAAAATATGGTGAAATTATATCTATGGGGTGATGTGTGAGATATATAATGGTCACAAGAATCTGAAATATATATTCACACATAATGTGATTTATAGGCACCAGTGAGGATAATTATATCTCATCAATGATTATGACTACTCAATCCACTACCATCATTATAAGGTTAATAAGGTGGATGATGATATAAGTAAAAAATATCATGTATCATTACTATTGATGGGAATTAAGAAGGATCCAATATTCATTGACTCACAAAGGTTGGACGTGAGAATAATTAAGGGTGGAACATCATGAATCCTTTAAAAATGATTTTTCAAATATCCCTTAAAGAGAAAATAATGGATTCTCAATGAAACATTGTGGAAATTTAGAATAAGGTGGAACCTATCCAAAATGGAAAATCATCCATGTTATATATTGTTATGGATGGAGTTGTGTGATTTGGTAAGTGAATAGGTGTACCATCCAATCCAACGATTAAAAAAGAGCTTCTGCATGATGCACATAGATTATCCTTCTCTATTAACCTTGGGATCTAAAATATGTATCAAGATCTCGTAGAGAAATTTACATTGAAAATAAGAACAAAGATATCACTGAATATACATCAATGTGCCTGGAATGTCATCAATTTAAGGATGAAAGGAAAAATTTGTAACGAGATAATGTAACCATTAGCCATACCAAAATGGATTGGAAGAACATCAACATCATCTTTGTCACTAGACTTCAAATGGCATCGAGAGTAAATAATGAAATATGGGTTATTATGGATCATCTTAAGAAGATAGCACACATTATTGACATTCATGCAGACATATCACGAGATCAACTTAAAATGATATATATCAAATAACTGGTATGGTTTCATGGAGTACCACTATTGATTTTATCTGATAAAGATATGAGATTCAACTGGATGTTCTAGGAATGTATCCAGTATGAATGTAATGCTCAGTTAAACTTTAGTATGGAAATATTTTCTCAAAATGAATGAAAAATATATGTGAACTATTCGTACACAAGAAGGATAGTTGATAGGTTGTTAAATATATTTGAGGGGTTGATGTGACTAACATATACCTCTGGTTGAGTCCTCATAAAACAATAGTTCCCACTCGAGCATCCAAATGGATCTATATGTAAACCATTATAGGAAATGGTGGAGGACACCTATATATTAGGTTGAAGTTAGTGTAACTAAGCTATGAACATCGTAAATTGTTTAATAAATGGTGGAGAAGGTGAAAACCATTCAGCAACACATCAAGGTATCCCAATGTTGACAAACTTTCTATGTAAACAATCACTGATGGGACCATGAGTTTAAAATTGGTGACATAGTATTCCTTCAATAATCATTTTAAAATAATTCCATGTGATTTGAGAACAAATATAAGATAAGTCATTGGTACATCTGCCCATTCGAGGTTTCTGATCATGTCAGATCTATGGCCTATCAACTAGTACATCCACCTACCAAGTATAATGTAAATGATGTATTCCATATATCAATTTTAAGGAAGTACATAATCTAACCTGAACATGTATTCACATTAAAGGTAATACAATTGGTGAATTACCATTCTTTAAAGGAGGTTCCAGTTTTGATCTTTGTCCCTAAAGATAAATTTATTTACAATAATACTACTCACCTAATCAATGTACTATAGAAAAACTACATGTACGAAAGACAACCTTGGAATCGGAGAAGGTGATGAAAGATAAGTACCGACATCAATTTCCATCATAAAATATAAAATGCGATTTTGGAGGAGATATTTCATAATGGGGAAGAATGTAATGACCTAAAAAATTTATTAATGAAACCCACTTAAAATAATTTTTTCATATGGTATAATCACATTGAATTACATTAAGAACACAATTAAAACATTTAAAATAACAAATTAAAGAACTAAAAGGAATTTCAATATGTTTTAGAACATATACTGATGAAATATTAACATGTACTTTTGAATAGTAATGTCATAGTTATTAATAGTAAAGAGGTCAATTATATAGTAAACTCACCATTGATAGTATAAATAAAATTAATACATCTTATAAGTGGAAATATGGTATTACTAAATCATAGTATAAATAAATAATTGTTTTAAAAATTATTTATTTAGTATAATTATTTTAATATGTAATAAAAATTTATATACTATGATATAATTATTTTATAATTTTATAAGAATACTATTTCTATTAAATGTACTAATAAATTTATATTTATATTTTATATAATTTTATGTTAATTTTATGAGACATTAAAAGATTTTTCAATGTTTTATAAAATTATTTATTATTTTAAAGTTGGTATTTTCCAGGATAATGAATATTTTTTTTATAATTAATTTTATCATATTTAGAAAAATATTTTCTTAACATTTACTTCATCTTTTAATTTTAAACAATGAAGAATTATTAGGCTATGTTTTTTGGATTTTACTGAATTATACTATTTTTAGATAATTGTAAATTACACAAATGTGTGATAAATGAAAAATACTTGAATTATGGAATAATAGGTGATCTAGTACTGATGTAATACTATTATCTAAAAATAATAAATTCAGGTTACTATATTTTGTTTCAGGAATCAACACTATTTCTTGTCTTGAGAACTATAATAAACTAATGAATTAAATTATGTGAAATCACCCCTCACCACCTCTCAGGACTATAAACCTCTACAAATTACAAAAAATACAGATTCCAAACATCATACCCAATTAATTATGCTTTTGTTTCTTGACAATATTAAAAATCTAGTACCCTACGGAGGTTCTGCTGATGTAGGAATCCAGAGGTAAAACCACCTTCCATTTTCATTCAATTTCATTTCACGTTGCTTTCATTTATTTTGATCTACTCACCACCCCAACACCATATGAATTAAAAAAACCCATTATATTAAATATAATTTAATTATATCATGTTTATGGAATTATAATTCATCAAATCTCTTCACCTCTATCTTTTACATTACGAATGAGAACATCGTCCTCAAGGTATTGATTTGCCTCCTTCATGGATGAAGTGATTTCATCTATCAATTCTATCTCAATGATGTCCATGGACCCATTTTGGGGTTTGAAACAGATTATAATAAATAAATTATATCATATGTAACGTTTTAGATTCATTTTTTTCACATCCTATTAATTTATAAAACATAATGAGTTCATTTTTGATCTGAAAATGCTAAATTAATCGAAATGATAATCATTAGTAACTTATCATATGAATAATACTAAATTATGGAAATAATTTTAATTTTAATGTAAAATAAGTTAATTACTAACATATATTTTTATTTATGGGAAAATATCCACATTCTTCAGGATTTTTCAAACGCTTATACAAGTAACCTGATCCTGAAAACCAAGGCTATAACTGCTCCCAGACAATAAAATTGAATATCTTAACCCATTGAAAAGACCATAAATGAACATAATAGAGTTATAATAAGTAAAATAATGTTATAAATGTATCAAGAATTATTAATTAATTAACATTATATTATTTTTAGGGAAATTAAGTTCAAGTGTTGTGTCATTTCAAACATATGGTAAGGGATTCTTCCAGAACCTCCAATATTACATCGGGTTACTCCTTCTATATTTTTTCCCAAATGAAATTCTGTCATCGCGGTTGTTGGTGGTGTAGGTCGTCGTTCTCATGCCCCATCGCAGTAAGTTGTCATCCTCCTCTATCATGATGAATACAATAATTAAACAAAAGATTTGCGGAGAGGGTAGGTCGTGTTTGTTTGGCCCACACTCTCCGCGTTAGAGAAGTAGCAAGCGACTATAATGTCTCCCAGATTTTACGATGAATGATTAAAAAGGCATAAGAGGAAGAAAATAAAACAAGCACCCTAACTCGGAGATTTGTTGATGGTGGTCACGAGGAAGGAAATGATGACGTTGGGGATACATGGATTTCGCTTACGTCGGTGTTTCCTCAATTATCGGTTCGTTGATGTTGAAGACGTTCCTCATTGGTGAGATCGTTCATCGTTGGGGAGCACGTTCTTCGTTGGAGAATGCATTCTTCATTGGAGAAAATAATCCTCCAATAGTTGTCCCCTCCCAATTCCACCTAAAGTGAAATGTAGCTAATATGATGTGTTCCATCAATTTTATTTTTGGAAGATAATTTAATTGGCATCATTAATTATGACGACGTTAGCATAATAAATGTTGAGGAAACCTAAAGGTCACATTCCTCATTATAGAGGGTGTTCAAGAGGCTTCCCCAAATTTAAGATGGGAGTTCAAGGGGGTTTTAGTCTCAGGTGGTCACCACAACCATAATCCAAGTGGGTTATTTTAGTTCATGTGGAATCTAACATTAAACCATTCACATGAGAGTTTTCCACAAAAAAAATTATTTTATTTTATTTCCATTTCCACAAAAATCCCAAATTTTATCATTCACTCTCAACCTACATCGGTCGGGGTGAATATCCCTTTATGTGAATATCGGCACTGCTAGATCAACAGTGCCCTCAGATTTTAATTATGAAAACCGGTTCAAAAGATACAAAAACCCTATCAAACGAGTACCGAATGTACGTGAAAATAAAATCTGAAATTCATTTAGAGCACATAGAGCCTTAGAATCAAGCGCCATCAATTTTCATGAACTTGTAATATTCCCATATATGTTAAAAAATTAAACATAATTTCTGGGTGTTTAAATTCTCCCCATCATAGGGATTTCATCCCTGAAAGCCACATCACAAAACATAGAAAACATGTGGGGGTAAAGAGCATGTATCGGAGCCTCCCACTCCCATGTTCACTCATTGAGGTTAACATGATACCAATAAACATGCACCAGATGTATCGAATGCCCAAAAATGACTGACTCCTATCAATCTTAAATCACTACTAGAACCACCGAAAATGTCACCCCATCATCGATGTCTAGCTCACCTTGGCCGATGACATGGGATGGGTCATGCACGTATCTCCTCAGTTAGGATACATAAAAGTCGCCGTGCATACTGTGCAACTAAGGTGAATGAGATAAGTTGTTAGTCACCTCATGAACACTACTATAGACCTGAAAGGGGATGAAGAACCTCAAGGATAACTTGTCACCTCATCCAAATCTCTGAAAACCTCATCAAGGTCAGACACATAGAAAGACATGCTCTCCATCCTCGATATCCATAGGTATCTGTCTCCAAATATCCATACGAATTCTTCCTGCTCTGTGCAGTCTTCATCTACACCTGGATGATCTGAACCTTCTTTGTGGTAGCCCGAACCATCTCTGGTCCCATGAGTGCTGACTCTCCTTAAGTCAGTCCAGCACAAAGGTGATCTACTAGGTTGGTTGTAAAACGCCTCAAAATGTTCCATCCTAATTGTGGAGTGATGGTTGTTGTCCTATAAAAATTCCACCAAAGGAAACTTATCCTCCTATATGTGACAGATGTAGAGGACACAAGCACGCAGAATGTACCCGAGGGTCTAAATGGTCTGCTCAGTCTAGCCATCCGTCTTCGGATGGAAGGCGATGCTCAAATGAAGCTACGTCCCCAAAGCCCCAACAACCTCTTCAATAACCGGCAATTAAAATGTTCTTCATGAGTGGAGAAAATAATCAAGGGCACTCAATGTTTCCACACAATCTCTTGCACATATAGGTATCCCATGCTCTCTACTAAACCCTGCTCTCTGATCGGTAGGAAGGGGGACGACGTGGTGAGTTGGTAGATGATTACCCAGATAGTATCATGACCTCTAGATGTAAATGGATTTCTTGTCATGATGTCCATGGATATCACACACCACTTCCACTCTGGAACATATAGAGACTGAACACAGCATGCTGGTACCTGATTCTCCACCTTCACGTGATGACAGTTGAGGCACCAAGAGAAAAACTCAACTACTGCTTTCTTCATTCCCGACCAACAATGTTGTCGCCCGAGATCATGGTGCATCTTCCCCACTAATGGATGTTCCTCTAGTGGTTATGTGTGGAATTACCTCATGAAATCCTCTCGAAGTGACACTGGTACCATGGTATGTCCTATGAAGAGGCCGATGCGTCCCCTACCTTTAGAAAATCTATCAGGTGCCTGCCATGTGAATATATGAGCACGTCGAGCCTTGTAGTTAGCGTCCCCATGATTCACCACCCCAACTCACTAAATAAGTGGCAGGAATGAATGTAATAGACTGAAGAAAAACTACTCCATACCAATCCACAAATGATATATGCAAAGCGGAAAGCTTCTTCGTCGCCTCGCCTAGTAGTTGTATACTATACGTCCTACTGAGTGCATCTGCTACAAAGTTCCCCTTCCTAGGAATATAGACTATCTCAAATTCATATTTCTGGAGGAACTCAAGCCATTGTCGATCTCTCAGGTTCAGGTCTTTCTGAGAGAAGATATACCTGAGACTCTTATGATCCGAGTAGTCTATAAATCATTCTCCAATCTGATACTGTCACCACATATTCAAATCATAGACCACTCCTGCTAACTCCATGTCATGGATAGTGAAGTTATAATCATGCTTCTACATATCAAAAACCATATGTGATCACTACTCACTTCTGTATCAGGACCCATCCGAGCTCAGTACCTTATGCGTCGTAGTAGACTACTTACCGTATGCCCTCCTCTCTAAGCTTCATGATGAGGTCATAAGTCAGCCTCTTCATCAGCTCCTAAAACCACTGTTGTCATCTCTCCGACCATACTAAGGGTTTCCCCTTCTTCGTCAATGTTGAAAGTGGTGCAGCAAATCTGTAGAAATCAAGCACAAATCTCTAGTAGTATCGGTCAAATCCCAGGAAATTCCGTACATCTGTCACACTCTTGGGTTGCTCCAATGAAAGTACAACCTCAATATTCCCTGGATCCAATACAAATCCACCCTTCATTATTACATGTCCTAGAATGTGATCCTCTTGGAACGAGAACTGACACTTTGAGAGTTTACCATAAAGCGGGTGCTCTCGAAGTGTGTCTAGAACTATAACCAAATGATATGCTTGGTCCTCCTCAGTAGCTGAGTAGATCAGAATGTCATCAATGAAGACTGCGACAAAGAGATCAAGGTATGGATGAATGATCCTATTCACGATTACCATGAATTGTACTAGGGCATTGGTCATGCCGAAAGGCATATCCAAGAACATATAATTTCCATACCAACATCTGAAAACCATCTTCTGCACATCCTCGTCTCTCACTCTAAATGGTGATAGCCTGATCTGAGGTCTATTTACGAGAACCACCATGCTTCCTTCAGCTGATCAAAGAAGTTGATAATCCTTGGGAGGGTGTATTTGTTGTTCACAATCACATGTTTTAGGCACCGATAGTCGACACAATCCCTCAAGCTCCCATATTCCTTATTGGTGACCAAAATTGGGGTTGCCCATGGAGAAACATTAGGCTTTCTGAATCCCTTCAATTGTAAGTCCTGAAGTTGTACTTGCAGCTCACGAAGCTCCACAACATCCATCTGAGACGCTGGTGTAGTTATCGGTGCCATCCCAGGGTACATGTCAATGTCAATGTCCAACTCTCTGTGAGAAGGTTAACACAAAACAACATCAAGGAAAACTTCTATGTACTGGTCCACCACAACAGGATAGCTCGGACTCCCCACATCAACTTCTCTGAGGGTAGGGATAGCCAACTGATGAGTGATCGGCTGCACTCTCCTCGAGTTAGGTTCATCCTATGCTGAAAAGGGTCCCTCCTCGCCATTGAAGGTAAACCAAGTCCCATTCATGCAGACACACCACACATATAACTTAATACATTATATCTTAACATAGATTTTAGATAATCAGTCCATACCGAAGATGATGTCGTAAGGCCTCAACGCTGCTACTAGAAATCACAACAAATGCTCTCACCTCCTAGAGTAAGCTCACATTACCTGCACCAGTGCGTAATTGTCGAATCCACTCCCATATGGGTCTCTATCCATAAGGATAAAGCCAACAACTCTGTTAGAATCTCCATTCTATGAACGAGGGTAGTGGAAATAATAGAATGACTCGAACCTATGTTTATAAGTAATGGAGATAATGTATAATATTAAAAGATCATACCTCATATCATCTCCGGAGCTCCATGGTAATAGGCCTCAGCTTCCAAGAGCAGAGCTCACCCCTATCCACCTCCTCTCTATGGTCAGGGTGGACCACCTGGTGGTCATGGCGGTAACATCTTGAATCGTCGCCCACCTCTAGCAACAAGGCCAACTCATCTACCATGACTTACTATTCCCTACGGACCACCTTGATTGAACCTCTGTCTCTACCAGGGCGGTACTTCGACCATATTATGATCATCCATACAATGGGTCTAACAGTCACAATCCATGTGACCATCCCCACCGAATGCATAACACTTCCCACTCCTAGCTTGACAGGCTCTACCTCGGGTGCCCCGCACAAATGACCCTGAATATTGTGGTCGCCCACCTATAGGTCTAATCATTTTGGACTTTGGTGACATCTGTCTGTTGCCAGATGTGGAAGACTCTGTTACATGGCATCCGGTGGTGGGTCTCGCTGCTGGTGAATACTTAGAAAGAAAAATCTCAAATAATAGAGATCTCTATAACACCCACCTGTGTCGGTGTGCTTAAATAAATAATCAAAGCCCTGATATCTCCCCTGATTCCCTGAATGAAGGTACATGCCCTGATGAATGGGTCTCGAACCATATCTAGGGAGTAGCGTGAGAGGATTGTGAACCTCGCTGAGTACTAAGCTACAGTCATTCTCCCCAGATGCAGATGAAGAATCTCTTGTATGTGCACTGTGCAAACAGTGTCTAGGACACAGTCTTCCCAAAATAGGTTCCCAATGTCTTCCCAAAGAAGCATCACCTCTTCATGAAGATGGAGCATCATGCTCCACTATCTACATTTTTATGCCTATAGAAGGCTGGTGGAAAGGTTCACCAAGAGATCATATGGTGTCCCAACCATTTGGAACACTCTCACTATGGCCTCCTTCCAATCCTTAGCCACCTGTGGGTCCATCTCTCCCCAGATACTGGGTAGCCTCTGGCACTAGAAAACGTGAAACACACTCAAGGGGCGTGCACCCACTGCTGATGTGGTTGGGGGGAATCGGTGGACCAATGGGTATTTTTACCACTGGTGCCTTTGCTGGAATATGGCCCTATACCAAGACCTCATCACTCGGTGGGCTATCGATGAGTACTATATTTGGAACCCTAGCTAGATGTCTGTGTGGAGGCATCCTAAAAAGAAACAGGTGAACCATGATCAATATGTTATATCTAGTGAGATGAATCAAAGATATCACAAATAAAACTTTTCAAAACACACATGCAATCATTGTTTTTGTACATTGAGACAGAAATCAAAAGTCATGGTCCTGGTGTATCGATACGCCGACCGCCACACCTACACTGGATTCCCTAAATTGATAACCACACTTACTAACGTTAACAATATTGCAGTTAAAAAGATTAGATTCTTATGTTCTATGGTAGAACTGACTCCTGTGATACCAATTTGTCACGACTCGTCCCTTGAGGCCCGTGTTTTGACTACCTTATGCCCACATTCCATATGATAGGGGCTGAAGACTAGTACCGAAAGGAGTATTCCCTAAAATAAGGAATGCATTGACTTTAACATGTACACACATGCAACCAAGAACACAGTGAGATATGAACATAAGTGAAACTGTATAGAAAAAAGATTGCTGAAAAAAAGAGGGGACATAATACATGCCGAACAATAAAGGTAAAATTATAGCTGAAATACAATACAACTGAACAAAGAGATATAAAACTATTGGGTCATCATCCAAGATTCCTACTAAAAGGGTAGGTACATGTCGCCTCCTTAGCACTCCATGTCTGCTTGTATCCTCTTTGTACCGATAGGCCGTATGGTCCACCTCAGGGCACCATCCAGACCTAGTACCCTTAGCCTCGATCAGTGATGTTCATCGTCTGCACCAAAAACAACATTGAGCGGTCATAAAACATTCAGGGTTGAGTATAACAGTAGTCAGTAGGGACCCCAAGACCCTAAAGGTCCCAAACAATCCACTAAGTATAAAACAAAAATAATGAAACCAATTGAAAACCATACGAATGTATATTCACATACATATAACTATGTTATCATGTATGCCCATCTCAATCACGAGGAAACACAGAGTCCAACCCTAAATCCAAAATTTTTATTATTCCACAAAGAAAGGAATACCACAAAGTTATGTTCCACATAGGTACGCCACACATAAGAATACCACCAAGGTATTACAACGAAGGAAATTTCTAAAAAAGTGTGAAATTGACACACACAAGGTATAAATTAAGATTAAAAGTACAGATTATTAGTCAAAGGAAACATAATATTATTCAATTAAGAGTCTCTACTACTTACCCAAACAGGATCGCTCGGTGCTGACCCCCATAGGATCGCTAGGTGATGACTGACACTGGATCACTCGGTGATGACCCACACTTTAACTCCTAGTACTGACACACACAGGATCTCTAGGTGTTGAACCACACAGGATCAGTTGGTGTTTAACCACATAGTATTTCTTGGTTGTGACCCACACATGATCACTCTTTATTCTCCACGTCACAGCCAGCTTCTGGGATCCTGCACAAAGCTTGGTCGTCTTCGAGAGAGTCTTCTCCTCAAGCCACTGGACGATACTCCAACTACCATGAACTCCAATGATGATGTATCTTATAGTTCCTCCACGTAATAGGGGTCTCAATCCAATAGATGGTGCATAAATCTGATGCCATGCATGTAAGTTATTAGCCTTTTAGTTCCGAGGGCCCAGCTGGATCTGTGTTTTTTCCAACCCAACTATAACAGAACATTATCCAAATATCATGTGAGGTATATCCAAAGTAGAATCTTCTTCCAAGGTTTACAACGTTGTTGAAGGTTTGTCAAAGAGATGCCTGGTGCCAATGCTATGGCTGATAGAGCGAAAAGCCCGTAGTTGGTCTGGGTCTGGTCCAACCTGGACGGACCGACCCGACTTGGGACGACCCAACCCGGTTCATGTCTACCAAGCCCGTTGGGTCCGGCCCAGCCCACGATGGGCAGTGTGGGAACCGCAGAGTGGCACGATTCCGTGAGGGACACGTGGCAACGGATGGTGCTGGCGGCAGAGGCCACAGGTTGTGGAGGCCGCGGGTTGCGGAGGCCGTGTACGGTATGAGGTCGCGGTGCAGTTCTGGTATGCCATCAACGGTGTCATGGCCAGAGTTTGTGTCGGCCACCATTCTCGTTCCCCCTATGAGGTTGGTCATCATCCTCCTCCATCGCGAAGAAAACAACAATTAAATGCAAGATTGGCAGAGAGGTCAGGCCATGATTGTTTGCCCCGTATTCTCCGCGTTAGAGTGGTAGAAAGAGACTATAATATTTTTCTGGTTTCACAATGAATTATATAGTATGGGTAAGGGGAAGAAAATAAAAAAACCACTCTACATCAGATATGTGTTGACGGAGGTCGTGAGGAAGGAGACAATATCCTTGGGGATAAACGGACGTCAGTGACGTCAGTGTTTTCACGACCGTCAGTTCATTGATGTTGAAGAAGTTCCCCATTGGAGAGAGAGTTCTTTGTTGGGGAGTTAGTTCTTCATTAGAGAACGTGTTATTAATTGAATTGAATAATCCTCAAAAATTTCTCCAGTACAAATTCCACCAAAAATGATAAGTAGCCAATATGATTTGTTCCATTAATAAAATTTGTGGCAGAAAATAAAATTGACATCATTAATTACGACATGGTTGGAATAATAAATTTCGGGAAAACCTAATGGTCACAAACCTCATTAAAGAGGAACATCAAGAGGCTACCCCACATTTAATAGGGGATTTCAAGGGGGTTTTAGTCTCAGGTGGTCCCCACCAGCAAAACCCATGTTGGAGGTTTTAGTTCAGGTGGTCCCCAACTTTAATCCATCCACATGGGAGGTTTCAAAAAATGAAAAATAAAATAAAACATTATTTTATTTTATTTCTATTTCCATGAAAACCATAAATTATATCATTCACACTCAACCTACTATGGTCGAAATAAAGTTCCCCTTAATCAAATATCGGCGCTGCGAGTTCAATGGTGCCCTCAGATTTCAATTATGAGCACTGGTTAAATGGTTACAAAACCCCACCCATACGTTTACTGAACATACCCAAAAAAATTTCATAAATTCATTCTGGGCACACCAGGCCTCAGAATCACACACCATCAGTTTTCATGGACTCGTAAAATTTCAATATTTTTAGAAAATTACATGGAATTTATGATACTATACCAGGGGACTTTCAAATTTTCACAAGTCACATGGAAAATAAAAAAATAATTTTAGTCCTTTTGAATAAAATTGTTCATTAATGTACAAAGTTCATCAGATCGATTCAATTAGATAAAAAAATAAATTATTCTATCATTATATTATATATAATGTCACTGTATGAATAATTTATTACTTAATCCTTTGATAACAATAATAATAGATAATTTTTTTAGCACCTATTCAAAAATTTATAAATAGAATTAACAATTATTATGGTAATATATTCATTCAATGTTTGTAATTTTTATAATGTTAAGGACGTAATAAAATGTTATTGAACATTGGGTTTCTAAATTTTTAAGAATGTGGTTGTAACTGTAGTTTTCATGAATCTATAAGAATATTTTAGAATAGCTAATAGCCATCTAGTGATGTTCAGTTGAGTGGGGGTTATGAAATCTCTGTTTTGTTTTAGTGGGAAATAACATGTGGGTTCCAACTACATTCTATTAATATGTGCCTTTATAATGGGGTATGGGTTTCATACTGGTGTAATGTATACTTTTCGTACATGCGTGGTGGATGTGTAGTGATAATGATTTCTATGAAGGATGAGTGTCCAAAAAGGTAAAAATCATTGAAAAAGTATTTCTTGATAGAGGCTCAGGACAGGTACACTATGTAGTGGTTTTTGGTATATGGTAATTTTATATAGAGATTCATTGGACAGAGAGTTTGATTATATAAATTTGACTGAGCATCAGTAAAATGCATTGGGTTTGTTGTCCTGATAGAGAATTGATCACTAGTGAAGAGTATTCTGAGGCACATAAATAGAATCATTCTATAAAAATGATTAGCACAACAAATTCTGTAATAACATATGGAGCTAACCAAATAAAGAATAATTTGGACTGAGATTTGTGAGCTATATTTCTCTATTTATCATATTCTGGCTCTTAAACGTAATAAAATTATATAACCAATGAGAGTCTACATAAATAAATGTAATTATTTCAAATGATTCCAATGGGAGTTAGATCAGTTTCATTCACATTTTATCATAGTGGACGTATAAAGACTGATGAGAGTATCCATGTTAAGGATTTAGTCACACACAATAGGGGTAAAACTACTTATTCATGTGAACATTTCTTTACATTCTTTTCATTCCATACATGTAAGGTTTCTATATAAACATGATACAAATAGAAACTCAATAAATTCGAGGGATTGATTTTAAGAGATAATAAATCATAAAATATAACCAATAATTAACCCCCCCAACCTAATAGTGGTTCAAAAATTCATAATAAATTCAATTTGTATTAGAGGAGAAGGTTACCCCAGTAATATTCTAACTAAAGATATTCTCAACTCACTGATTATCATAGGTGTTCCTATAGTCGATGGAAAAATTATCATGAATTGGAGAAAATGATTCTTTATTAATGATCTCATAGAGTAGAGGAAATTTATGTAGCTACAATTGAGTTTCCACTGATTGGGAAATATCTTCCTATCATAGTTATACCAAAAAATCCTTTAACGACACTATAACTGGCCATTATTAGCGCAAGACAAGTGCTGACTTCTAAATAAACATTAAAAGCCATAGTCTTATATCAGGGATATGAAGAATGTTGTTAAAGTGGTCCATTATTAGTACTAATAGAAGAACACATCTTCCAACTCTTTTATTTTTCACGGATAAACAATACCTTTATCAATACTTGTAGAATCATTGATAAATGGTACATTTATCTGTGATTGTAATAGAACAAATAAAGTGGCATACTACAGTGTGTTGTAATAGCACACTATCACACCAGAAACACCCGCAGATATCAACATAATCATGTTCCAAGACAAAATTAAAATGAAATTAAATTTACATAAAAATTACACGAAAATATATATTATAGACATTTCAAATATTTATTTCTTCAATTACATAATGATAAATTATAACATATATTCTAAAACATAAATGTTAATTAATATCTTCGTGATCATAAAGAAACTCATTATATTTCTGTACAAAACTCCCCTTCTCGAGGAACATAACTCACATGTATAACAATGTTATTTATTTTTGTAATAATATAATAAAATAAATTAATAGATTGATATAATTTTTAACTATACATTGAGTCGTGCTAGGAACATTATGTATTATATAGTGTTGCAGGTGGTTCTTACACGCCACTCCATTTATTATTCATCATGAAGCATTATCTCTATGACAAATAATTAAATATTTAAATCATTAAAATGAAAAAAAAATAGTTAATATAAGATTGATTGATGAGAAAATAATCGATGGTAATTCTCATGGATTGGGTGATGTGATGAGAATTTTAAACTGAAATGACACAAATTAATTCTAAAGTTTCACATGGATTCATAGTAGTCACACCATCCATCAAATTGAGGTGAATACGGTTCCTAAACATCCCAAATGACTTATGGATCATTTTTTTGAATTAAAAAAATGATCCAAATTTATTTTCTTAGTTTTTAGTACATCACATGTCATGTTTCACTAAAATGATATTGAAAATAGTTAGATAAGATAGGTTTTCATATATTGTAAAATAACGTTATTTTTTAGATTGAGATTTAAAATATGGCATTATGTGAGTTTGAAACACGATCAATGGTGTTTCAGGGGTTTTTGGAGCTAGTTCGGAGCCTCGAACCAGATTATGGGATGAAAATGGACTAGAACATGATTACTACAACCCATGTGGGGTATGAAACATGGTTGGATTAAACCATGTCAGGAAAGAAATAATGGGCTTACATGAAGCATTATTTTTGGAAACCATGTAGATTGAGCAACACTCTTGTGCGAGCTTGTCTTTAGTTTTTACAAAACATGACTGAGGGTGTCTCAAATTTTATATGCAGTTTGTATACCATGTCGGAAAAATGTGCATGTACACGTTGGACAATAGGAACCGTGCATGATTTCCCCACAGTTTGAAAAACCATGTAGTTAAAATTTAAATTCCCAATATTATTTTAATTTTAATAATTTTTTAAATCTTATATCAAATACATTATTAATTCTAAATTCGTTTTCATTCCATGCACATAACCTCACCCCCATTGAAGCTCAAAAATGAGTCTAAACATCGATTTAAGATCTACATTACATATGAACTCTGGTTTGAGAATCGATTGTCTCATTGGATCCTATATGGAAAGGCCTTCATTCCTTTTTATCCTTTATCGATTCATATAGCAATATATTCTATTGGTTGGTATTACGATCAAATGCCTTATTTTCCCGTTTTTTGACTTTTCATCAAATTTTTCCTAAACATACAATAATTAGCACATGATAGAAGGAGATAACTAAACTAACAAGTCAAGGTAGTTGGTCATTTCTTTTATTGAGACATTGGGTACTTTTTAGTGATTTTGGTCCTTACATCACCCACAATACATTCTAGTATGGCTCATATTTGGAAGGGGTTACATTCATTAGATGTAATCAGACTTATTTTTTATACCAATAGGATCCTTTTTGAAGTGTTGGTACATTTGTCCACGAAAAAGGTCATCCATTGGGGGAACCTTATGGAATCAACTTAATTATTCCATGTTAAAAATCCATGGTGTTTGTTTTGGTTTTTCATGGCTATAAGAATCTTATAAAGTATAGAATGAGTTTACTGGGTTGGTTAAGAGTTGGATTGCCTCTCTTTACAATATATATATATATATATTATGTTTAACATGAATTAGTTAAATGTGGGATTGATAAAATGTTATAATTGGAATAAAATATTCAATTGAATGGGTGGGTAAACCCATTAAATATGATAAATTGGGAATGGATAATTAATGGGTGGGTATACCCATGTGATATGTTAAATGGATAAAGGTGATTCTGGGGTGGGTATACCCATGTGACCGGAATTAATGAAAGGAATTATATGGGTGGTCAAACTTATATGTTATTGATTTATTAAAAGTTTTCAATCTATGATAGTTCATATATATTCCACGGAATTATCTCTATGTATCTAGAATATGGCAGGGGATGCCTTGAATAGGGTATGATCCTAGGGTATTGATTCGATGGGATGCCTTGGGCTTTTCTAAACCATGGATCCAGATCTCCTAGACTCACATAGTAAATGTCGGTGAACATTCTCCTAGGACTCCAACCAATGCATATACCATATATCCATCAAGATTATCATGGGACTCTAGGAGGATACATTAGTTTTTTACACCAGGGACCTGGCCCTTTGTGGACTACACATTATTAAATGACATATCCATGAGATATGTGACATGGTTGTTTATACATAAAGTATGTGGGTTTGATATGTTTTCTTTATACATCATGGTCATGTGGGTTGGAAATGGATGGATATACAGTGATTCCATTTTTCTTATTTATATTTATTATAGCTACCTTGTTAAAAGATAACACTCATTTCATGGTTCCTTGAGATGATGTTTTGTTTTACTTATTATAGTTGACAAATTCCATGGGTTTTCACACCAATAATACTGCTTACTCACACAAGTTTGGTATAATGATTTGTGTCGATTGGAATATATATACTACTGGGTGGTTACCTACTACGATTATTATATCAAAACCTAGTTAGGCCTCTAAGGAAACTCAAAAAGACTATATTGTTACAGGTGATAATAGGGGAGATCACTCTAACAGTGGTTATTGATTATTTCTTGGTAGAATGGTATCATGGGACCAAACTGAGCCTTTTAATGATATGGGGAATGTTTTTTCTTTTTATCATTTTGAATACATATATTGCATTATATTTTCAAATACATATTATGGTATTTTTTAGATACATATATCATCTTTAATAGTGACCATGGTACATTTAATGATTTTTCATATATATATATATATATATATATTCCTATCATGTTTTACTTTTTTGTTGTCTTCAAATGTATCTTCTTATTCTATTGAATGTATTTTACATTTTTGTGATATTTTCTATTAATGAGGGCCTAACATCGTCAATAAATCACATATTACCTCACTAATTATCGAAATCCACTATCATTTGGGTAGATACACTTTTGGTGGTGTATCCATCCAGCCTCGGGGAACTATTGAGTGGTATCCGAGTAAGTGATATAACAAGTTGCATCATAAGTGTTTCTTTTCTAGATTGATTTATAGTTTGGAAAAATTAAATATGGATAATAAGAAAATGGAATTTGGTAAGGAGATGTTCTTGGGCGTATCTGACCCTTGTATAGGAAAAAGAAAAATTATCCCAAATTAAGATTTTATTTATGATATTGAGTACTACAATTCACTTTATTTCACCGTAGCGTGATTCCTATGATTCCTTTTTATAATATTGATATGATTTGGTTCTATATCCATTTCAATATAGTGAGATGAGATTATACCATCTCATGAATCACATTGGTCCTTGTATGTAATCACATGCCATAAATTATGTCAACCCATTTTGGATTCATTATCTTACAATTTTCATTATGATAGGTGTTATGATATTCTTTCCTACTGTTGGTATAAACCTAGATTAGAGGATAGTGGAGTTACATCATCTTTCACTTCATATGTTGTATGGGGTTTTATGAAATAAAATTGAACCTCATTTTAAATTGAATTGTTAATGTGAATTTGATATTTATACATTATATGGGCATCAAAGTTTTGTTAATGAGGTGTTATGGGATCTCAGGGATAGGAATTTGGTGAACCATTAGTTGAATCATTGAATGAAAGAATGTTAAATGAAAATGAATTGTATAATATAGAATTTACATATACAGAAAATTTTAGTGGGAAATATTTAGTGTTTCTAGTTGTGTTGTGGTTTCTCATTATAAATCTAGACAATAGGAGCATGTTGTGGGTTATGGGTTGGTTTTTGGAGGTTTTTTGGATTTTCTTGTTCTTTTGAGATTCAAACATTGTTGTTGTTATTTTTGGACATGTGTGATTGTCATAGTAGAGACATGCCACCATGATGACCTATAATGGTATGACACAAAAGAGGACATAAAAATTTAAGATATATTTTGTCCACCACCTACCAGTTAATAATCCATTAGTACTGGAGGTGGTAGAAGAGTCTATTTCAGACATGGGTGCAGAGGTAGAGTTCAGTGAGGGATTCGTTTCCTTTATACAAACATTTTAGGGAGCACCACAGCTTTACATGATTATGGTTGAGGTGACATGGGTGTTATAGTAGTATAATCCTACCATTATTTCAAGGGATGAAGGTCCATTTGTAGCAGAGATATGTTTTGAGACCATGTATTCTCTCTTTACACATCTATAGATGCCTCTTAAGAGGTGGGTCAGGCCCTCCACTTATATGATACATGGAACAAAATAGCAATGGTGGGATGGTTTAAACCCTGATGATGGGAAATGAGATATATTTTGGTCTAATTTAAATAATTATTACCATGACTACATTTACATTGACACTCTATGGGTAGATCATGTTAGTTGGATCAGGTGTTTTAAGTTGGGTGCAATGATGATTATGGAGTCCTCTGTATGATTTAATAAGTTGTTGGGTATTATTATGATGTACCTTTATGATTAGTTTCCTAGAGGGAGATGATTCAAGGAATTCCCCTGACATGCTATCAAATCCTTGATCAACGGGTTTAGACTAACCACTATATCTGGGATTGTGAATCAATTGATGATTATCGAGTGTAAATTTGGAGAGTATGGTGGTAAAGAACATGGTAGTGGTGTTGATTGACCCAGTAGTTCAATGTATATAGGAAGGACGTTTCATTTTGAGAATACAATCAAGATTAGAAGTATTCAGGCTATTATTATAGGCATCTCGGTGTTTTTTCACTAGTGTGGGTGGTGATGACATATTAATAATAAGTGTTACTGCGACCCTGTCAAGTGCTCAGCATCAGGTAGCGTGCCCCACATTAAAAGGTTTTGTTAGACCATACCTCAAACGGTTAATGTTAGTGTGTCAGCTCTGAAAACAGGTTCATGAGACCATTCCTGAGCTGGTTCCTAATCTCCACGTTAGGGATGGATCTGGGGTAGTGATGGTCGATCAGGTCTAGGTGGTGGTGGGATGGTAGAGGCAGCCAAACACGTAGAACCCCATGATATTTGTGTGGGCCAACTCTTGGCTGTGAGGTTGTATCATAGGGTCATGTTGATGGCCTGATATATTCTGTACAGCCTACCCCCAATGAGTAGGTTTTTAGACCATCAAAAGTGATAGGATTGAACATAGTATACTCTAAAATTTCATCATCTATTTGATATAGGTTCATCACATATTTTTATATCTACACATATATAGAAAATACTTAGGATTGTTTTTCTACATTTCAGTGATTTTTGATGTTAGAAATACTATTGGGATATAGAATAGAAGATGTGTGCTAGTGTCGGTAGTTCCCCATTGAGTTTAGTGGGTGTCAATTCATGTGGAATATTTATGTTCTCTAGATGGTAGGGTTAGATGTCATTATCAAGATGGACTAGGTAGTTTCTTATCAATATTATTTTGAATACTACCATTGTTGTGTGAGCTTCATATCACCATAGTGTGTAGTGTTTACACACTAGGGTGATTGATATGTCCTTGAATGTTGGGATCCACAATATCATCGTGGACTGGGAGGGATGATATCCCATATCACTAGTTTTTTTTATATGATTAGGGAGTCAGTCAGGTAGAATTTATTTTAATGGTTTAGTACTTTATGGATATATTTCCTTATAAAATTTCTATTTAACTTCCTAAATGATTTTTTAATTTCTCTATCGGTCTACTTCTAAAAACTTCACTAGTATCCATTACTCCTTATAGAATGAATTCTATTGATTTATAGGAACACAAGATAAAGCTAGATGATTTTGAGGAAAAGGGGTTTATTCGACCCAGCATTTGTACATGGGGTTCAATGGTACTTTTGTCCACAATGAATGATAGAACCCTTAGGCTAGATAAGGATTAATCAAAATAGAAATAACTGAAGGTTGAAAACTGATATACCTATTCCAAGATAGATGATCTTGTAATATGCTTCAAGGAGCTTGAGTGTTCTTGAATAATAAATTTGGTAATGATATCACCAGGAACATTTTTAACCTATATACATACCTCATAAATCCTTTCAAAGATGTTATGGTATTTACAATTTCCTTCTAATGTAGTTCGGTCTCCAGAAAATGGCTGCTATTATCAAGTCACTAAGGGACTAAATGTGGCAGCATTGCCTATACTAATCTTTTGTGGTTTTGTGGATGAAATTTTTGTTTATTCTCATAGTCAACACATACATTACAAGAATCATGATATCATTTTGAAAATACTAGGAGAAAATTAGATATATGATAAGGCCATAATTCACCTCTTTCTGATGTATTAAATTCACATTCATGATCACATCATCTTAGTGACATGAGTATCATTGGACACATAGTGGTCAAAAGTTGATGATTTCTAGGAACAACCCAACAACATATTAGACATTAAAAGTTCCTTAGAGAAAGCTGGTTTCTAAATGCATTTCAAATATTAATTATCACACCTAGAAGAACCATTGAAGGCCTTGAAGAAGAAACATGTGAGGTTTTTATAGTCAGATAATGGTGATATAGCCTTTTGAAGATGAATGGAAGGATTACATCTACACCAGTCCTAAAAATCATAGAGAAGTGTAGGAAATACGTTGTGTACTATGACACATCAGGTATTGGGTTGGGGGGAGTGTTGTTTTAGGGAGATATAGTCCTGGAAAATATATCTTGGTAGCTGAGTCTGTAGGAGTAGAATTACCATATGAATGATCTAAATAAAACTGAAGTTGTTCCCGCGTTTCCCTATTGGAGGCACTATTTACTGGGAGAGAATTTTTTGGGGTACAATGACCACAAAACAACAAGTATATATAATCAGGACGATTTGAATCAGATTCAGTATAGGTAGTTGGAGTTCCTTCAGTATTTTGACATTGTGCATTTCTACATGCCTTGTAAAGAAAATGTAGTAACAATTGAACTGTTATTGAGGACTCAGATATAGGAAGTGAACCATGCCAGTAGTGAGTGGATTCTTAATATAATATTCATTAAAATGCATCCGGAGGTGCATCATAGTTAGGGTCAGAAAATATATCATACTTATCTATAACCTATACAATGTTGGACGTAATAAAGATGTGGTAGCTATCAGATTTAATTGGCTTATCCCTACGGGATAGTGTGGCAGGTGAAGACCCACCCCTTAGTTGGAATGTGGGAAAGGATGAGATCATACATATCCATGGATGTTTTTGGGTTATAGTGGATGTACATGAGGTTATTTTATGGTAGTTTCATTATTCATCTTAAGCAGTGCCTCCCTGACTTTCGTATATGTACTCTGACTTGCGTCATATATACTGGTGGTTGGGAATGAAAAGAGAGGTAGCTGGTTTTGTTATTAGGTGTTCCACCTATCAATGGGTGACTAAAGAACACCTATGACCCTCGAGGATATTATAGTAGTTACCTATTTCTGAATGGAAATGAGATAATGTTGAAATGGATTTCATGACTGGATTACTGAGGTCACTTTGAGGGAATGAATTTTTGTGGGTTGTTGTTCATATGTCCATGGATGAAGCTAATTTCATACTGGTCAAAGGGAAATTCAATGATTATGATCGTGTATGGTTGTATATCTGTGACATAGAACACCTCCATGGGGTCTCACATACTATCATCTAAGATAGTTTCATTGAAATTATGTCTTGTTTTTGAAAATGTTTTAAGGGGTCATAGGGAACACAAGTGAATCTGAGTACAACATTCCACCCTTATACCAATGGCTAGTCAGTGTGAATGATAAAGGTGCTAGATAAAACGATGATATCATTCTCCATGTATTTTGGGTTCACATGGGAGATTCATATTCCCTTGGTTAATTTTACCTATAATAATAGTTACCCTAATATGATAATGATGGTTCCTTTTGAGGCATTGTGTGGTAAGCCATATTGATCGACCTTGTGATTGTAGGAGGCATGTGTGTCATTTTTAATGGAACTACCTCTTGTGAAAGATATTTCTGAGCATGGATAGGTGATTTATAAGTGGTTGAATGCTGTAAAATATCAATAGAAATCAAACCCCTTTCTCTATAAATGATTTCTAGAGTTTGAGATCAGGGATCTTGTCTATTAACATTTTTCACCGAGGTTGGGATACAAACAGATCAAGAGACTGGGTAAGAATTCAATATAATATGTAGGTTCATTCAAGATTCTAGAGAGATTAGTATTTGTATCCTATCATTTATTTTTACTTCATTGTTACTAATCCATTTATTACGCCTTCTATGTATCTATGATATGGCATTATCATCAAGACCAAAGCACATGTTCTTCATCCCGAGGAGGTTCACTTATAGGTTGATGTATCATTTGAGGAGATGGTAATTCATATATTTGATAGGAGAACAACGTTTAACCATGATTTATCAGTTCATCTAGTATGGGTTCTATGGTAGCATGATCATTTATAAGATGAAGCATGAGAGAAGAAGGCTGACATAAATGCTCAGTGGCTAAATTTTTTCCCAAACACATCTTTACCACCCTTTAGAGAGTAATTGAGGGATGAATTACTATAAGGGGGTGATTGTAGGAAAATTAGTTTTGATATAAGTTATGTATCCCTTATCTATAAGTTTGAATAATTAATTATGTCCTTAGGTGAGTGACACACTCAATAATGGGTGTTTTGGTGGTGTCTGGAGCTTGTTTGATCCTAGAATCTGGTTTCGGGGTAAAATGGACTAGTTCATAGTTAGTACAAACCATGTGGGGAAGGCAGCATGATTTTAAAAAAACATGTAAGGACGGACTGAAATTTATTAAATTCCACATGGTTTAGGAAAAACTATTCCTTAAGATGTGCGAAAATATTCAATTAGGTCATTAGTAATTTCAGCACATGGAATAGGATTAATGTAGGGTTGGTAAAATCTGCAGGTAAACTATGTGGGTGCCCCTTGGATTACATGAAACCATTTGGGTAAACCATGAAACCCTTGAATTATATTAAATTTTAATATTTTATGAAATTAAATTAAATACTTAATTGAATGTAATTATAATTCATTACTCACATAGAACCTCTCTTCAATTGAAGCTCTTAAAGGAGTCTAAACATTTATTTCATATCTATACAATGTCATAACTTCTATTTGAGTGCAAATTGTCTTATCAAATATGAAATGGTGATGCAGACATTAATTTTTATCCTTTCATTATTTTTATAGTTATCTATATCCCTATTTTATTTTAGGCTCATATTCCCTGAATTCCCATTCTTCATTTGTTCTTTATATTTCTCCTAAAATGTGATGAATCATTACTAGATACTAGATGATCACTCCACTACCATGTATAGGTAGGTGTCATATGCTTTTATTTCGAATTTGGTTGTTCTAAAAGATATCAACTATTATGTCTCTCGCTAGAAATTCCGTCATGGACCCGATTTTGAATGTGTTTCTTTAAATAGATGTAATCAGACCTCTTAGTGAAGCCCAAAGTTTCCATTATGATACATTGGTACCTATTTCCATCCAAAGGTAACCAATGGGGTTAATATTATGGAAATACCAAAAAAATATTCATGTTAAACCACACATGGGGCATGTTTCGGGATTTTATTACTATAGGAATCCAATTAAGGATTTTATTAGTTGAGTAGGTTGGTTAAGAGATGGTTTTTCATCCTTTATCATATACATATATTATGGAATATGAATTGGTTATTTTTTGAATTTTTCATTTGAAATAATTTTCATAAATGGATTCAAGTGAATATGTGTGTATACCCAAGGGATATGATAAATTTTGAATGGATTAGTATATTCATGTGATGTGTTAAATGGCTAATGGTGATTCATGGGTGGGTATGATGATGTGACTAGTTTTTTTAAATGGATTATTGAGTCGGTAGACTCATATGGAATTTATTTGATAAATGATATGAATGTGTGATAGTTTAAATATATGCCCTAGAATGTTCTCCAAGGATTTAAAATGTGGTAGTAGATGCCTTGGATAGAGTATTCACCTAGGGTGTTGATTATGTGGGATTCCTCGGGCTTTTCTACCCATTATATCCATATTCCATAGGAAATCATAAGGCATGTCGATAATCATGATCCTTAGACTCAAACTAGTTTTTACTAAGTTTCCATTGAGATTCTCTTAGGACATGATGAGGATGACTTGGTTATTGATACCTTTAATCTAGACCATCGAGGTCTACACTTAATAGATGTGGGATATGTGGCATTTTTGGATATACAGAAATGTCATTGATTAGACATTCTTTCTTTATACATCTCGGAGATTTGGGTTTGATAAGAATAGATATATGGTGATGCCATGTTACTTGTTTAAATTTTTATATATTCCTTTTTAAGAGTTAACACTTTTTGTAGGGAACCTTGATAGGATTTTTGGTATTACTTGTTTTAGTAGTAAAGTTCCATGGGATTTTACATTTATGTAACTGCTCACTCAAACCTATTTAATATTCTAATTTTTACTACGTAGATTTATATATTCTTTATGGTGGTTACCTAGTGTGATGTAAATCTCATACCCTCTTCAGGATTCCTTGGGGAACATAAAATTCTATATAGTTAAAGATGATAATAGGGGAAACCTCCCTAAAATGGTTGTTGATTATATTTTTTAGAAGTGGAGAATGAGACCATGTTGAGGCTTCCGAATTATATGGGAACTTTTATTCTATAGGAAAATTACTATACTTATATTGTATGTTATATCCATGTACCAATTCTAGATACATTCTAGATGCATGTATCATCTTCATCGTTGAGTATGGGACAGTTCTGGATATTATATATATATATTTATTTATTCCTATTAGGTCCTACTTTTTAGTTACATGAGAATTTATCTTCTTCTAATATTTATTGTATTTAATCATTCGCTTTGATGTAGTCTAGTAATGAGGAAATACTCTCCCAAATTAATCACCTTATCCCTCAGTACTAGTCTGAATCCTCTTCTATCAGGTGAAATGTGCGTGAGGCCATATAGCCAACATGGATTGGGGCACTGTTGAGTGGCATCTAGGTCCAGAAAATTACAAACTAAAACCATACATTTTGACTCATACCAGTCACATTGTGTATCATATTGATGTGAAAGTTATTCTTAAAATATAATAATTACATATGTATCATTTTTATAAATTATCATGAAAATTTGACTGGGTTTTCAAAATTATACGCGAGCACCACATTTTGAAATAAAATATTTATTTTAAACACATAACATATATTTTGAGTCATACCTAGCACATCGTGTATCAGATTGAAATGTATATGATTAGTGAAAATAAAAAATGACTTATGGATAATTTTAGTATGTCATCATAACAATCTATATGTGTATTATTAGTGTTTTGTAAGGCATTTATTTTTTACTAATATTGATGTAAATTTTATATAAAATGATGCACATAGATTCATAAAGGTCACATTGTGCATCAGAATGAGATGAATCTGATTCCACAATGTCTCAAATAACATAATCATTGTTTCTTGAATGTATCAAAAAAATATGAATGAGTTTTCTCAGTACTAAGTATGTATCCTATATTTTTAAAAAAAATTATTTTTAATCTAGAAAAATGAACTTTGACACATACCAAGAACATCAGGTAACAAATATATATGAGACCAATTCATACACATCAAAAATGATTTATGAAACAATTTCATAAAATTTCAAGAATGTTAGAGTGCATTCTGTTAGTTTTCAGTGAGTGACACTCTTTCATCTATAATACTGATTTTAAACTAATATAAGACACTTTGTGTCGTACTGACCACATCACGTAGTGTATTGATGATTGGATGATTCCCCAACATTACAAATGAACTTGGGATCATTTTATTAATTTATCAAAAGAATAAAAATGTGTTTTCTCAATTTTTTGTGGGTTAGTTACATTTTTTTAATACAACTAATGTCAAAATAAATTAAAAAGACGAACATTGAGTTATACAGGTCACCCCATATAGTGGATTGTGGAGCAGCTGATATCTACATATCTCAATTGACATACGGATCATTTTCCAAAAGAATCCAAACAATATTAATAAGATTACATATTGTAGACTATGACACATTTACTTTTTAATTAAATTGATTACTATTTTAATGAAAAATATGCACTATGAGTCATACCGGTCACACTTTTCATTCGAATAGGGAGTGGATGATTCTGACATGTTAATGACTTATGGACCATTTTTATAAAGCATAAAAATAATATGAATTCATTGTCTTGATTTTGTATTTGTCACATGGATTTTATACTAAAATGAAATTTCAATCATGAAACATAAACCTTGACTCACACCAATCACATCATGTACTTGTTTTATGTGAGACTAATTCTTATGCATAATAAATTATTTATAATTTTTTTTTTCAAAAAATAACATGACCATATATGTGAAATTTATCGATTTTATGTGTGTGAAACATTTGGAACTAAAATATAGATTTAGAATAATTACAGACACAATGAGTCATACCTGGATCATTTTATATTAGACTGAGCTGTGGAAAATTCATACACAAAAAAATGACTTTTTGTTCATTTTTTCTAAATAATCAAAATAATTAGATTGATTTTTCGAGGTTTTGATTATGAAGATTTTATTTATTACTAATTTTGATGTCAATTATAAATAAAAGGTTTAAATTTGAGTCATACAGGTCACACTGTGTGTTAGATTGAGGTGATGATGATTCCTACATGTCTCAAATGACAATAATGTTTTTTATATAATGTATCAAAACAATATAAATGAGTTTTCTTAGTTTTGAGTATGTCACTAGTTATTATCACTAAAATGACATTTTAAACTAAGAACAAACACTTTCACTCATATAAGTCGCATTGTGTTTTTTTATGTGAGAATCGTTCCTACATTTCAGAATACATTTTTGAATAATTTTAATAAATTATCCTGATAATATGACAATGTTTTCGTAGTTTTTTTAACTGAAAAAATTTGAACTAAAATGTCAAATTTTAGAGGATACAGGTCACATTAAATTATACCCAAAAAATTTATGTTGTATTTAGGAGAGGATATTCTCTACACATCAAAAATATCATATTGAACATTTCCAAAATGTATCAAAACAATCTATATGTGTCTTCTTAGTTTTGTGAAGGTCAACTGTATTTTTTACTAAAATTGTTGTCAATTATATATAAAGAGACACATATAGAGTAATACTACTCACACCATGCATAGGATTGTGGAAAGGCTAATTAATATGTTTACTAAATGAATTATGGATCATTTCCCTAAATTAAAAAAACACTCTGAATGTGTTTTATTAGTTTTGAATTTGTCAGTTGTTAGTTTTATGGAATTTTCATTTTAAACTACATACACACACATTAACTAAAACTCTTATTATAATTTATTTCATTGAAATTATTCTAAATTTCATACATAAAAATTTATATATGAATTTTTTAAAAAAATATCATGAAAATATATGAATAATATCATGGTATTTAGTGAGTGAATATTTTTGAACTGATGGTCGAATTTAAACTGATAATGTACACTCTGAGTAATACCAACAACATATTGTATTAGAACTAGGTACACATGATTCCTACAGATCAAAAATTACATATAAGTCTTTTTCAAAATGAAATAAAACAATCTAGATGTGTTTTCTCAATTTTTAGTAGGTCACTTGACTTTTCTAAAAAAATTGATGTCAATTTCAAATAATATAGATTCACATGAAGTTATACAAGTCACAACATGTGTCATATTTAGGTGTGGATGATTCCTACACATCTATGGTGACTTATGGATCATATTCCTAAAGAAATAAAATCATAATGAATTTTTTTTTCTGATTTTTGAGTATGTCACTTGTACTTTTTACTAAAAGTCATTTTAAACTGGAAAAACATACATTGACTCTTACTACTCATATCGAGTATCCTTATGACATGAGACTAATTCCTATATGTTATAAATGATTTTTAATTTTTTTTCCCAAATTTATCATGTTAATTAATTCATGTTTTAATTCTTTTCAGTGAGTGACACATTTTGAACCAAAATAACAAATATAAATTGAAAATAGACATTTTGATTCATATGGAGAACATCGTGTGGGGGAATGGGGAAAATTGATTCTCAGAAATCAAGAATTACATATGGATAATTTTATTAAATTATCAAAAAAATACAAATATCTGTTATTGGTATTGACTATATTAGTTTCCTTTTTTACTAAAATTACTATCAATTTAAAACAAGGGAACATAGAGTCATACCAGTCACAACATGTTTAATATTGAGGTGAGGTCTATTCATACTCATCCAAATATCTCAAAAAATTCAAACTATATTAGTTACCAAGATTTTCGTAGGATTTATTTACCAAACATCTATCACATCATATTGAATCTTCTTCCCTAAAACAAAAAGTATTTTCTTTTAAGAAAATTGAATTAATATGAAATGTTATAGTTCAATAATTAATGGAAATTAAAATAATGTTAACATTGTAAGAAAGTAGTATTTTATCTCTTTTGTGACTGTTTACATAATGTGGAAATAAAAATATGACATCGCAAAATATTTTTGAAAAAAATAAATAATTAATAGATAAAAATGATTATGAAAGTAACATACCAATTGTAGATAAAATGATAGTAAAATTAATTAACTATGTTGTAGTAATTCATCTTGTTATGATTCATATATGAATTCTTGGTGAATTTACTTTTTGTCAATTTATCAGTCATATTCTCAAATTCCAATTTCTCATGAGAATTAATGGATTCAAAAAAACCACCCCAATAAGATGAAAAGAATCCTATTATATAAGGACACAATTATTGTCTTAGTATTACTAATGATAAATAAATTTAACATATATTTGAAACAATAATTTAATTCTATGGACAACGATTATTCAATGAAAAAATAGAAATTACCTTTTTATTAGGAAGTGGTGGAAACATGTAGTAATGCGATAAATTTGAACACTAATAGGTTCAAGTGTTTTTTGGGAGACGAATTAATTGGATGTTTTGGTGTTGAAAGGTATGAAATGTGAAAAAAAGTATTCAAAAATAAAGGATCTCTAAAAATATTTCTACCCAAAATATATTTGAAAAATATATATTGGATGAAAATGATAAGGAAATTAATGTACAAATATTATATAAAATGATGAAAAAGCTTATAAAATAAATATTAAGAATTCACCTTTTCATAGTTGTTTTATTCCTTCTTGACCCAATTTCTAGTTGTCATTATCATAATTTCATCTTCAAATAAAATCTAACATTAGTCTGAGAAACATATAACAATACATCCCAATGTGAACAAAATAATCCAATTGTATAAGGAACCAATTTTATTGTGAGTTATAATAAAATTAATTAATTTATACATAAATATTAAACAATACATTAATTATATGGATAATGATTTTCGTATGAAAACATCAAGATTACCTATGTGATTTTGTATTGGAGGTAACATAATATAATGTGACATATTCCAACTCTATAGGGCTGAATAGAATTTGAGGGATTAGATTTCTTTTGACAGTTTTGATTAGATATGTGCATATATTTTGAAACATTCATAACACCATTATTTTGAATCGTAATGTAGTCATCATGTTATTTTATATAGAAAATATATCCATTGATTACAAAACCGTAGTAAGATATAAAATTTTCAATTGGTCCCCTATCTATCCAATGATGTTGTTCGGGAATTAATTTCATACATCAGATAAATCCTTATAAATTTGACATAGGAACCATCCTATAAACAATAGGTTATGTGTATTTGATATCCATCCTCCATACCTTGATGGATTAAAATCATTATGAATTTATTCATGGTAATAAATGTATTGGTAAACCTTTTCACAATTATAAAAAATTTAATTCTGTTCTTTCTCCAGCTCTTTCAAGGTAATTTTAACTACATCTATTTTAGAAATTTGTTCACCCATAAGGTATTCTTTTTGATGAGACAATTGGAGACTGATGTTGAAAACATTTGATAGGTAACCAGTAAATAATAAAGCATATTTGTGAACAATATATCATTCTTCTATACAACCATCTAGTCTACTTCTATTATTGACATACCCTTTCAAAATCATCATAAACCAATCAGTGAGGTTAAACTATGTCCAATGAATATAACCACATAATTAAACTTCACTAACCAAGTTAATTATCTGATTGACTATTGTATCATAGAATAATGATGGCAAGAACATACATAATTCACATAATATAGCTCCAACATCTTAATTAATGATGGTAAATATCACATGGTATATAACATTACAACAAATAACTTTTAAAAATAAGCACTGTCAGATTAATATATTCATAACATTTTGACACATAATGAAATAGAAAGAAACATGAATCAAATATTTCATAAAAACATGATAGTTGAGTTATTTTAGACCTTGTAAATCCAAATTATTAAATTATATGACATTTTGGATATCTTATGAATTCCTCTAGAGAACATTCACACTTTTAAAGAAATGATAAAATTGCGAAATAAAAGCATAACACTGGGTAAACTTTTAGAGGAATAAAATTACACCCTTTATCCTTCACCAGTTAAAAATCTTCCCATACCACCATGTAAATCATGTCCTACCAAGATTTGATGCTATATTTTTTATAGTATCATTTAGTAAGGTTCCCATAAATTAATAATTTTTATTTTTTCCTATATGCACGACATGATGAAAATTTGTGACATACAAACAGTCCTAATATAGTAATTCAAATAAAGTTGATAACTTCTTCGAACTGAATTTTGTATCGATTTTTGAAAATGGTCTATTGAATATAGTGTCCATAGTTTTTACAATATCGAAAAATTAATCACCTATTACTGGAGATGGTGTTGTACCTTGTTTGATATTCCCCATGAATATTGTTTTTTCACTATTTGTATTTTTGTCATCGGGGTAAAAATATTTGATGTTCTAAAAAAATTTCATTTACGAATTTTTTGACCTAAGCTCTTGAATGTGTGTTTGAAAAATGGTACACTGCACAATACCTTTTGTTCTATTGCCTAATTAATTTCCATAAGTGGATAAGTAATTAATCATCTAATACAACTTGGACATCTATGGGAATTACTAACATTATGAGCATCATACATTGTAACACCTATATCCAAGATCAATTTTAGATCTTCAATAAAATGAGTGAAATAAACATCAATATCATTAACCGTTTTCTTTGTTCTAGATATATTATTATAATTAATAATTTAATTATTCATCATGCATAACAATAATGGCATGTTATATTTTACCTACATTATTGGACATGTTATGTGAGTACTACTCTATAAACCCAAATGATTTATTCAATATGTAGGTAATGTAAGCTGAATACTTCTCATATCTTTTTCAAATTCAATATAGAAATAATTAATTTTCATCCACTTATAAAAATATAAATGATGACATAGATTCCCATAATTATTTATTCCATATTCATTAAACATCAATTCTCTCAATATTTCAGGACTACTATATAGTTTTTTAGGTTTGGCCTGATAAGAAAGTACCATTCATTTTTTTGAAGGACGTGATCCATTTTTCTTGTATCAATTGGTCCCATAGAGAGAGAAGTTAATAGCTGATTCATGGTCATTTTTAAACGATATTTAATAATTTATAAATGAAATTAATTTAAGATATCATTCCCCTTGAACGTATCATTATTTTAGCATCAAATTTATAACATAGTAGTTCGTTTTCATTTATAATTATGTCATTCTAGAGACCGATAGTTTTCTAATGTTTGTGTCACTCCAACTGCTTCTAGCATTTAAATTATATAATTTTTATACAGTTGAAAATGTTTTCTATCGAGTAAAAGACGAATATGATGGTCTCTTACAATATCTATTTAATTTCTAATACAAATTTGGAAAATCAATAAGGTCGCCTTCAATTTACATTTTTATTTCTTCTATGATATATCAACTAACACCTACACTGATATTCATATAAAATGATCCATAAACTACAGTGTCATCATAATCGATGTTCATGCTAATTTGTTCCAATTATTATTACAAAATGTATAGCTATGATGTATTTATGAACAAATAAAATATTATATAAATAATTCTCTGATAATTTAAATTAATAAATACATAAAAACCTGTACAAAAGAGTTGTGAATAGATGTATGAATGCTCTATTGTAAACATGATGAACTTTTTAACATCATCATAACATCATTTTTAAAAATGATTAGTGTATAACTACTTTCGATTCATATCCATCCTATTGGGTTCATAAAAAATTTATTTTATTAAATAAAAAAATAAATACACATAACATATTCATTATCAAATGTAATAGAAATATATATTTCTTATAAGGACCCAGCCTTAAACTTACATAATATTGAATTAAATGAATAATTCACATTGAGGATCTTTTCAGGTTTAGAGTTTTAGAGAATTAGAACATAACTATTACATCTTAAAAGATTACAAAGTAGACACTTCTACTAAGTCTCCATAAAATAAAAACTCTTAAAAAGAAAGATGTCTAGATTCCATGTTTTAGATAGCATGAAATTCCCTTGATACCATCCTTGACCTTATTCCACTTTAAGTCCTGTGAAAAACATT
Source organism: Viscum album (assembly GCA_963277665.1). Classification (NCBI taxonomy): domain Eukaryota; kingdom Viridiplantae; phylum Streptophyta; class Magnoliopsida; order Santalales; family Viscaceae; genus Viscum; species Viscum album. The sequence continues at coordinate 1,313,527,582 of OY728119.1, read as the reverse complement.
TCGAAAAACTTGGGGTGAGCATAAAAAGCTCAGTAAGGGATACAGAGAATGAAAACTGTTAGTTTTTCAAACATCAAGTAAACCATGTATACTATATCAAAGTAATACCTTCACCTTCATGAAGTAGTAAAAAAAGTCATTCACTGAATAAAGTATCATTACTTACCTTTTTCTAACCAAAGGATTACCATAAAACCCATATAAAGAACACATAGAATATATAAAGGTAACTTGGGACATAAACATACTTAAGTGGAATAACCATACGGTTGACTTCCACACATATCACTTAATGGAATAGCCATACATCCAATTACCATACATTCTTAATGGAATAGCCATATGACCGACTTCCATACCCAATGCATTGGAGGTTATAACGTAACCACTCGTCCTGGTATTCACGGCACCACCCTTCATATGGTTTATAACGTAACCACCAGTTAAAATGTCCAAGTACCAATATAAAATCATAAAACATAAATCCAATATAAAGGAATGATAACATTTCCACATTTCAATCAAAATATATCATAATAGAATCTTTTATCAAAGCCATTTTCAATACCAAAAATACATAAAAGAGTGTATGGTATTTATTTTATTTTAAAAACATTACGGCTTGTTGAGGAAGCCAAAGATCAAATAATACTCGCGGCGGCGGAAAAGGTCGTTGTCACCGCGTACGTTAAAAAAACATTCCTTTTTGTCGTTTAGTAAAACGCTTCGTAGAAAAATATTCCTTTTGTATAAAAGTAAAATTTAAAGGGGTTTATACACCGTATAAAAGAATGTTGTGTATAAAACGAAATATGCCTCAATGAAAGGATATTGAGACGAAGTCCCTTACCTTGGGTCCGACTTGACTCAATCGTTCTTTAACGTCCTGAATAATAAACATGAGTTAATTTATACTTGATTAAGAACCTTTTTAAAGTTCATTATTTTTTTATATCACTTATTTCCATGTTATAATCATTATGTATCCATTTAAGTTAATAATTTTTGTTTTGTCAATATTTGGTTCTTAAGTTGAAAGGTGACTTCTTACAATTACATGTTGTTCATGTGGTCAAAAGTTCTTTATATCCAGAATGAAATTCCCGATTTGGATATAATATGTATCATATATATCCAGCATATACATGTATTTATAATATTACATAATCATTTAGAGGTAAGAAATGAAATGCACCGTTCATGGAGATGGTAAGCCTTACGTACGCATGAACACTACTTTCATTTCTTTGTCATATTCATGGAATTAAAACTCAATGAGAGGTATGTATATTTTAATTCCAGAATTATATTCATCATTTAGATATATCATTAATTATATATATCCATTATATACATGTACTTTTAATAGTACATTACATTTGGGGATAAAAATGAAATTCACTGTTCATGGAGACGGTAAGCCGTACGTACGCATTAACGCTACTTTCATTTCTATCTCATACTTTAATGGAAAGAAATAATAATGATATAGAGGTATATTATAATTCCAGTATAACATAATATATAATAACTTTAAATCCATCTTTTACACGTCCCACATATGGCATTAACGAATCACATCACTTTGAGGGGGCGGTAGTCCGCACTTCCTTAAATGAAGATATCGTGTTTACCCATAATGGAAACCATAAAGGTATGCCAAAAATGAAAAATACATAAGCTTAAAGAAAACATAAACATATTATATATCATATATAAAAATAGTGACATCATAATTGCCACCCTTGAAGGTGTTAAATGAGTATTGAACAATCATCGTTTCGGGAGGCCGAATTTCGCCATCCACGGAAACCGTATGTTCTTTAACCATTTGATGTAGTTGTGTGAGAGTGTAGCTCAAATAAATATTATAACAACATCCTAGTATATTGAAGATACTGGTGTTGTTACAAAAGAAGTAAATAAAAAGAGTTTAGAGGGTTGGAGAAGCAAAATAATACAAATGAACAAGAGAGAATGAATTACCTTTAAAAGTGTAACTCCCTTTTGATTTGAGCCTAAAGGCTTCATTTGAAAGGATTATGACCAAAGGGAATCCTCTAGGATGAGGAGAGGGATGTGTAGAGAGTAATTGGGCATGGTCTGGCCGAGCCAAAGGCTTGAGAAGTGTGTGGAATGGGGTAGAGTTGGGGGCCTTTTATAAGAGGAGAGGAGGGGCACTTTTGGAAAGTAAAGAAATATTACTTTATTTGAAAATATTTTTCGGTTTTAAAAGGTCCCAAATTGATATAATTCGTGGATAAGGTGATAAGGGTTCTAAATCCACTCATCCAATTGGATTTGGACATGTGTAGGTTTTATATTTTTCATTATCTTTCCATTTTATTTAAATCGTCAAATAATTATGTCATCGCTGCATCATTATTATGTCATATATAATTTACTTTATTTAAAGTCTAAAAATTATAAAAAACTACTATGATATAGGAAATCCTTTTAGCTTTCCAATGAATATTTATAATCAAAATTTGGACTTGTATAACCCCACTCAAAAATTATTTTAGTAAAACAATTTATGTTAGTGTCATTTTCACTTTAACATTAAATAAAAATATATTAATGTCATTTTCCAACTAAAGTTGCTCCATGGGGTCCCCAAGTTGGCCCATGGCTTGTCTTGGTCGGCCATGACTCACCCAATAGGTGTAGGACAAGTGTCATGGTGTTTTTACATTCTTAAAATACAATTTTTACCTTAAACTACACTAATTACCTCTAATCGCGATTAATGAAAAAAAGTTACTATTCACCAAAAAATTATTTTAATCTCATTGAACCACATTTTACTTCTTAATGACAACCATGTATGTCGGATTTTGAAAATTCAATACACATTAGTGGTAAAATTTCATTTAACTGAAAAATCAGTTTGCTTGATTACCACTTAGTGGTTTCACTATTCATCAAAAATCGATGTTTTTCAGAAAATTACCAAAAATTCACCCTAAGCTATATTTGACATTCCGAATTCAAAAATGAAGTCCATTTTACAAAATTCAAAACATATAAGTCAAATTAATTAATTTAATAATTAATTCCCGCTGTCATGACAAATAGCGTGTTTTTGTGAAACAATAAGTATCAAAAGATTGACACCAGTTTAAGTCCAGTTTCAAAGTGAAATTGATTCCAATGACCACTATTGGATTAACTGGTAAAAATATTTTCTAATTTCACTTTAAACCCAATTAAAATAATAATCTAATCATATAAATAATTTATATTAAAAAGAGGTTTTGAATTAAAATACAACATTTTACATTATTCATAAAAAAAATGAACTTTATCAGAAAGGTACCAAAAATTTACACAAAGTAAATTTTGATGTCCCGATTCTAAAGAAGAGTTATATTTGGTCCAAAATAAATTATAAGTGTGATAAAAACTATATTTAATGACGGTTCAATATTAAAAGGTGATAAGTGAACCTTTAGTGAAAATTAGAGTATATATGCCCGTAAAATTGAACTCTATCCGTATTTTAAGCATTTATCTTTTATTGGGTAAATTTATAAACATTTAAAAACATATCTAATCCTATTTTAGTTATTTCTATCCATTCCCGCCAGTACAATGGCTACTTGTTAACTAACATTTAAAATAATATTATTTTATTACTAGTGTGCTACGTAAGTTTCAAAGAAACTCATCGTTGCGTATCGGGTATGCTATCGAACATAGAAAACCCTTTAAAATAAAATTAATATTTAATTCGTAAATATTAATAATTATAAAAATTATTTATTCTTTATTTACCTGGGATGTTACATCCTTCCCCCCTTTTGGGAATTGCGTCCTCACAATTTTATTCACTTATCAAAATAAGTGGTGGTATTTATCCCTCATAGAATTTTCAGATTCCCACGTTGCCTCTTCAATCACATGGTTTTTCCACAAAACCTTTACCTGATGAATCACCTTATTCTGTAACACTTTCTCCCTGTGGTCAAGAATCTGGACCGGTTGTTCCTCATAAGATAGGTTCTCTTCCAGCTAAACTACCTCTGGACTCAAAACATGAGATGGATCTGGCTTATAATTTCTCAACATCGAAACGTGAAAAACATTGTGTACCTGAGATAAACTCGGAGGTAAAGCCACCCGGTATGAAACTGATCCAAATCTCTCCAGAATTTCATATGGTCCAATAAACCTTGGACTTAGCTTTCCTTTCTTACCAAATCGCATCACACTTTTCCAAGGAGAAACCTTGAGAAAAACATGATCACCTACCTCGAAAGATAGATCCTTCCTCCGGTTATCCACATAACTCTTCTGCCTACTTTGAGTTGTTCTCATGTTCCTCTGAATCAACTGAACTTTTTCTGCCATCTCTTCTTCCAATTCTAGTCCCATCAACTTCCATTCACCCACTACATCCCAGAAAGCTGGAGTTCGACACCGCTTCCCATATAATGCCTGAAATGGTGCCATCTGTATACTGGAATGAAAACTGTTATTATATGAAAACTCAACCAAAGAAAGATGTTGGTCCCAACATCCCTGATAATCCATAGAACAAGCTCGTAGCATATCCTTCAATGTCTGAATTGTTCGTTCTGACTGCCCATCTGATTGAGGATGAAAAGCTGTACTAAAATTTTAATTCAGTACCCAACGACTTCTGAAGGCCTTTCCAAAAGTTAGAAGTAAACCTGGGTTCACGATCCAATACAACGGAGAGAGGAACTCAATGTAACCTGAATATCTCTTTAAGATACATACGGGAATGTTGATCTAGAGAGAAAGTATCTCGTATAGAAAGGAAATGAGCAGATTTGGTCAAGCGATCAACAATAACCCAGATTGCATTATTACCTCGAGATTTCCTCGGTAATTCCACAACAAAGTCCATGGATATGTTTTCCCATTTCCACTCTGGCACTGGTAAAGGCTGAAGCCTCCCTGCCACTATGCTTTAACCTGTTGACATGTCAAACACTTCATAGTAAAATCAACAATGTCTCTTTTCATTCCATCCCACCAGTAATACTCCCGCAGATCTTTATACATCTTAGTACTACCTGGATGAACTGAGAACAGAGAACTATGAACCTCACATAACAACTCATTCTTCAACTGTGAATCACAAGTCACACATAACCTCTTCACAAACCTCAAAACAAAAACACAAATTTATCCAAGAACTCATGGAAAATTTTATTCATAAGGTCCATGAAGACAACATGTGCATTGGTTAACCCAGAAGGCATAACTACAAATTCATAATGGCCATATCTAGTACGGAACGGAGTCTTTGGAACGTCTGCTTCTTTTACTTTCAGCTGATGGTACCCTGACCACAAGTCAATCTTCGAAAAATACTGAGGTCCCTGGAGCTGATACCACTTCATTCGATGGCCCAATATCTGCTGAAGTTGTTGCAAAGGATTTTACCACCCCTTTCTGCTTGTAGTCTAACTGCTTTCCCCCATTTGAGTTCTTCGTTGGACACTCGTTTGCATAATGACCCATTTCATTACACTTAAAACATCTTACCGTTGGCTATTCATTGCCTGCATGATCATCTTCCTTACAGTTACGAGCAATATGACCAGAAATACCACACCGAAAGCACTTACCAGACTTGGATAAACATTCTCTAGGATGCATTTTACCACACTTCTCACAGGACGGATATTTGGTTTTCTTACCTCCTTACTTCTTTGATGAATTATTCCCCTTTTCCTGCCAACTAGATCTCTTATTCTGTTGTTTTTCATAGAACACCTGATCATCGGAAAACTCTATTTCTACCTTCTCCGCACATCGAACAAGTTTTTCATAACTTTTGAACTCACGAGAAGCTAAAGCCCTTCGATACTTTGGCTTTACCCCTGAGTAAAAACTGTTTATTTTACTATCAAGATCTCGTATGAAGTTTGGAGCATACCTTGCCAATCGAGTGAACTTTTCTTCATAAGCAGCCACTGAATCATCCTCCTGCCTCAATTCTAGGAACTGTTTTTCCATCCTAAGACGAACCACATTAGGAAAATATTTCTCAAGAAACATACCTTTGAATTCGTCCCAGTGAAGATCTTCAATCTCATCACTATCCCTTATATTTTTCACCATCGACCACCACTGATCTGCTTCACCTTCAAAACGGTAAACAGCAAGACTAACCTTTTGATGTTTTGAACACCCCATGACATCAAAAATCTTCTCCAGTGCTTAAATCCACCCTTCAGCTTGCACATGGTCAGATGATCCTCTGAATGTTGGGGGATGTTGCCTCATGAAATGTTCCACCACTAACATGTTCCTCTGTGGTGGATCTAGCTGATCTCGTGCATGGATACCACCACCATTTATAGCCTGAGTCAATTGTGACATCACTGCAACAAACTGTTCAGTTCCGATTCCGACCATCTCAGGTTTCTGATTTGGAAGGTTGTCTTCCTCCTGATGTCGTCCCAACATAGCTGCTTTGTTTCCTCTGCGGAAAACCATTCTGAACACCGAAATATCTTAGGCGAAGCAACATGGTAATCCGTAAATGCTATATCATTTCAATCATATTATAATTTAACAGTTTTCTAATTCCTAAAGTTGTCTAAACCGACCTTTGATACCAACTATAAGGCCCCAGCCTTAAACCTTACATAATATTGAATTAAATGAATAATTCACATTGAGGATCTTTTCAGGTTTAGAGTTTTAGGGAATTAGAACATAACTATTACATCGTAAAAGATTACAAAGTAGAAACTTCTACTAAGTCTCCATAAAATAAAAACTCTTAAACAGAAAGATGTCAAGATTCCATGTTTTAGATAGCATGAAATTACCTTTATCCCATCCTTGACCTTATTCCACTTTAAGTCCTGTGAAAAACATTTCGAAAAACTTGGGGTGAGCATAAAAAGCTCAGTAAGGGATACAAAGAGAATGAAAACTGTTAGTTTTTCAAACATCAAGTAAACCATGTATACTATATCAAAGTAATACCTTCACCTTCATGAAGTAGTAAAAAAAATCTTCACTGAATAAAGTATCATTACTTACCTTTTTGTAACCAAAGGATTACCATAAAACCCATATAAAGAACACATAAAATATATAAAGGTAACTTGGGAAATAAACATACTTAAGTGGAATAACCATACGGTTGACTTCCACACATATCACTTAATGGAATAGCCATACGGACAATTTCCATACATACATAATGGAATAGACATACGGCCGACTTCCATACCCAATGCATTGGAGGTTATAACGTAACCACCCGTCCTGGTATTCACGGCACCACCCGTCATATGGTTTATAACGTAACCACCCGTTAAAATGTCAAAGTACCAATATAAAATCATAAAACATAAAACCAATATAAAGGAATGATAACATTTCCACATTTCAATCAAAATATATCATAATAGAATCCTTTATCAAAACCATTTTCAATACCAAAATACATAAAAGAGTATATGGTATTTATTTTATTTTAAAAACATTACGGCTTGTTGAGGAAGCCAAAGATCAAATAATACTCACGGCAGCGGAAAAGGTCGTTGTCACCGCGTACGTTAAAAAAACATTCCTTTTTGTCGTTTAGTAAAACGCTTCGTAGAAAAAGATTCCTTTTGTATAAAAGTAAAAGTAAAAGGGGTTTAAACACCGTATAAAAGAAAGTTGTGTAGAAAACTAAATATGCCTCAATGAAAGGAGATTGAGACGAAGTACCTAACCTTGGGTCCGACTTGACTCGATCGTTCTTTAACGTCCTGAATAACAAACTTGAGTTAATTTATACTTGATTAAGAACCTTTTTAAAGTTCATTATTGTTTTTATATCACTTATTGCCATGTTGTAAACATTATGTAACCATTTAAGTTAATAATTTTTGTTTTGTAAATATTTGGTTCTTAAGTCGAAAGTTGACTTCTTACAATTACATGTTGTTCATGTGGTCAAAAGTTCTTTATATCCAGAATGAAATTCCCGATTTGGATATAATATGTATCATATATATCTAGCATATACATGTATTTATAATATTACATAATCATTTAGAGGTATGAAATGAAATGCACCGTTCATGGAGACGGTAAGCCGTACGTACGCAAGAACGCTACTTTCATTTCTTTGTCATATTAATGGAATTAAAACTAAATGACAGGTATGTATATTTTAATTCCAGAATTATATTCATCATTTAGATATATCATTAATTATATATATCCATTATATACATGTACTTTTAATAGTACATTACATTTGGGGATAAGAAATGAAATGCACCGTTCATGGAGACGGTAAGACGTACGTACGCATAAACGCTACTTTCATTTCTATCTCATACTTTAATGGAAAGAAATAATAATGATATAGAGGTATATTATAATTCTAGTATAACATCATATATAATAACTTTAAATCCATCCTTTACACGTCCCACATATGGCATTAACGAATCACATCACTTTGAGGGGGCGGTAGTCCGCACTTCCTTAAATGAAGATATCGTGTTTACCCATAATGGAAACCATAAAGGTATGCAAAAATGAAAAATACAGAAGCTTAAAGAAAACAAAAACATAATATATATCATATATAAAAATAGTGACATCATAATGGCCACCCTTGAAGGTGTTAAATTAGTATTGAACAATCATCGTTTCAGGAGGCAGAATTTCGCCATCCACGGAAACCGTATGTTCTTTAACCATTTGATGTAGTTGTGTGAGTGTGTAGCTCAAATAAATATTATTAAAACAACCTATTATATTGAAGATACTGGTGTTGTTACAAAAGAAGTAAATTAAAAGAGTTTAGAGGGTTGTAGAAGCAAAATAAAACAAATGAACAAGAGAGAATGAATTACCTTTAAAAGTGTAACTCCCTTTTGATTTGAGCCTAAAGGCTTCCTTTGAAAGGATTCTGCCAAAAGGGAATCCTCTAGGATGAGGAGAGGGATGTGGAGAGAGTAATTGGGCAGGTGTTGGCCGAGCCAAAGGCTTGAGATGTGTGTGAAATGGGGTAGAGGTGGGGGCCTTTTATAAGAGGAGAGGAGGGGCACTTTTGGAATGTAAAGAAATATTACTTTATTTGAAAATTTGTTTCGGTTTTAAAAGGTCCCACATTGATATGATTCGTGGATAAGGTGATAAGGGTTCGAAATCCACTCATCCAATTGGTTTTGTACATGTGTAGGTTTTAGATTTTTCTTATCTTTCCATTTTATTTAAATCGTCAAATAATGATGTCATCACTGCATCATTATTATGTCATATATAATTTAATTTATTTAATGTCTAAAAATTATAAAACAAATACTATGATGTAGGAAATCGTTTTATCTTTCCAATTACTATTTATAATCAAAATTTGGACTTTTATAACCCCACTCAAAAATTAGTTTAGTAAAACAATTTATGTTAGTGTCATTTTCACTTTAACATTAAATAAAAATATATTTATGCCATTTTCCAACTAAAGTGGCTCCATGGGGTCCCCAAGTTGGCCCATGGCTTGTCTTGGTCGGCCATGACTCACCCAATAGGTGTATGACAAGTGTAATGGTGTTTTCACATTCTTATAATACCGTTTTACCTTAAACTACACTAATTACCTCTAATCGCGATTAATGAAAAAATGTTACTATTCACCAAAAAATTATTTTAATCTCATTGAACCACATTTTACTTCTTAATGACAACCATGTATGTGGGATTTTCAAAATTCAATACACATTAGTGGTAAACATTCCTTTAACTGAAAAATCAGTTTGCTTGATTACCACTTAGTGGTTTCACTATTCATCAAAAATTGATGTTTTTCAGAAAATTACCAAAAATTCACCCTAAGCTATATTTGATATTCCGAATTCAAAAATGAATTCCATTTTAAAAAATTCAAAACATATAAGTCAAATTAATTAATTTAATAATTAATTCCTGCTGTCATGACAAATAGCGTGTTTTTGTGAAACAATAAGTATCAAAAGATTGACACCAGTTTAAGTCCAGTTTCAAAGTGAAATTGATTCCAATGACCACCATTGGATTAACTGGTAAAAATATTTTCTAATTTCTCTTTAAAACCAATTAAAATAATAATCTAATAATATATATAATTTAGATTAAAAACAGGTTTTGAATTAAAATACAACATTTCACACTATTCATAAAAAATGAACTTTATCAGAAAGGTACCAAAAATTTACACAAAGTAAATTTTGATGTCCCGATTCTAAAGAAGAGTTATATTTGGTCCAAAATAAAGTATAAGAGTGATCAAAACTATATTTAATGGCGGTTCACCATTAAAAGGTGATAAGTGAACCTTTAGTGAAAATTAGAGTATATATGCCCGTAAAATTGAACTCTTTCCGTATTTTAAGCTTTTATCTTTTATTGGGTAAATGTATAAACATTTAAAAACATATCTAATCATATTTTAGTTATTTCTATCCATTACCGCCAGTACAACGGCTACTTTTTAACTAACATTTAAAATAATATAATTTTATTACTAGTGTGCTACGTAAGTTTCAAAGAAACTCATCGTTGCGTATCGGGTACGCTATCGAACATAGAAACCCCTTTAAAATAAAATTAATATTTAATTAGTAAATATTAATAATTATGAAAATTCTTTATTCTTCATTTACCTGGGATGTTACATTTCTAATAGGGGAAACCCAATTTTTTTTAATTTCAATTAATTCTAATATTCCTTAAGGAAAAAGGGTTATTGAATTATGTAAAATTACTATTCAACTATGGAAGGTGTTATCCTATAAATTATTCCAAATGGGAACATTATAGATACATTTCTTCCTCATCAACTCATATTCTGAATAGTTTTCATTTTATTTTTTTGTTTGATGCTCATCCTCCCTCTTATGTGGATATTCACCTATATTGATTAATATACTCTTAGTAGTAGTCATCTATATAATGAATAATTCTCAGACTAGTACAAAAAAATTAATATTATTTTGGAAAACTATTAAGAAAAAAACTGTAAGAATAAATGAACGGATGTTGAAGCTGATGGGGAAGAAAGTTAAACTCTTTCATGTTCATTAAAAGGTGAAATGCATGTTAGCCTCAAAAGATGAATTCATTAAAATAATTTTCATAAAATACACTATTATTTAAATAATTTGATAACCTATATTATACTTTTTTTTGAACAAGTTTTGTAACAAATTATGGAATTATTAAATTTAATATTAATGATATATCAAATATTGGAAACATCTAAAAATTATAATACCACTTTCAATTAATATTCGTTAATGAATGGAAAAATAATTATTAGAAAAGAATATTCCTAGTAAAAATAATGTTTATAATTATATTGAAATTCATAGTTGATATAATGGTTCAAGATTTATGTCTAGAAATTTTGAAAACCAAAATTATTTCAAGTATATGAAGATTAGGATTTATATGAAAACATAATTTTAATGGCAATTTTGATTTCTATTGTTGTCCACATCTTAAATTGTATGATTACATAACTATATTCATAAGGTATTATGTTTCTATAACATGTTTCATGATTTTGATATCTCCCACATCACTCTACTCATAATTGTTTTCATGAAGGTGGATTTATTGTCGATCAAGAACTGAAAGATGACAACAATCATGGAAATTTTATTATAGGCACATTCATTTCTGTTAATTTGTGAATGTTCATTGCAATAAATAATGGGATTTATGGGATAAATAATTTGTTTTATAATTGTAATTAAATAGTCAACACACAATTAATATATGTCATTAAAATTATATACATATTATAATTTATTAATTTATTAATGACGATTCAATATTTTAAAAATATTTTTATTTATTTATTGAATTTCATGATAGTATGTGTTAGTTTTAAAGAAATTAAAATTATATATTTAATAAATCAATACTTTCATTGATACAAAAATAAAAAAACATTAATAAATTTGGAAGCAGTTATTTCATTTATACAATAACCTAGATTATTGTTGAGGACTATTTTCATTTACAAAAAAAAATACATCGGAGTTATCCACACTAATAGCTTGTGATGTCTCATCCCTCACTATATTGAATGTTCATGAAATAAAATAAAATTGAATCAATCAATGGATGTTTTGGGTTGGTCATAAATTGATTATTTATTTCATAGAATGATAAATTTTGTTACATGTGTAACACAAATGGAATGTAGTATGTGTTTATAATTTGGAATGTCACTAGCTAGAAACATGAAATAGAGATTCCAATCAGAGTTAGAAATGAAACCACAATGACCACCATAATAAATATAAAATGATTATATATTAGAATATTGATTTTTTTCTAATGTATGTTCCACCGCACAACTTAGTGTGTGGTAATATGACGCACAGCTGGTGTGCCCCACCACAGGTGATGCTATACGCCCTCACTGAGACTATCAAAAGGTGGGCACCTCACGTTCCCTTTCGAGATGCATTATAGCTCCATTTTTGGAAATTTCACACAAAATTATGCCCAAATATGGGGGAATATGGTGGAGAAAATAGTGGGTAAAGAGGTGGTAAGAATCTATGGTGACCCAATGAAAATCAAGGGTGGCATGTAGAAATAATAATGATAAAAACAAAAATAGATATCACCAAAAAAATAAATAAATGTTTGAAAAGGATAGAATAACATACCCTAGATTAATGATTAGAATCATCTGAGAAAAATTCGATATATCACCAATACTAAAAATCATTCGAACAAGTGATTCATTCAACCATTGATTAGTTAGAGCCTTGGATTCGATCCATGGAATTGTTCAAGCCTTGATTCATTATTTGATTTAATCTTGGATTCGACAAAGAGGAGCACCAGTATTAGGTGGCCTCTGTGAGATACATCAGATATCATGACTACTACAATAATGGATAGGGTTATTAAAGTATAAGGGAGTACATTTATCATCACTTATAATAAAGCACTGAAAAAGACAACTTTTATCAATGCAAAAGTAAAGAGGCGCTGATAAAAGGCATCTTAATCTGCACTTTTTTTCACAGATAGAGGTAACGCTTCCTCAAAGCAAAAAAACACTAATAAAATCTATCATTATTATCTGTACAGTATTAGCCCTGATAATTCTCAATGTTTATCAGTTCAAAAAACTTATAGATAAATATACCATTTATCATCAATTATTACTTATGCACTGATAAATGATTTTAAATTATCACAATTAATAATAAATTTTTTAAATATAAATATACAATTATATATATAATTAATAAATAAATATAAAATAAATATAGTAATTATATTTTTTATTTTAATTAATTTATTATAATGTTATTATAATGTAAATATATAATTATTTATTTATAGTTATATAAAATCATTTTTATAGAATAATATTTTAATATTTATATAATTATAATTATTTATAAAATTAGATATATAATAAGTATTGTAAATATTTTCATTATATAATTAAATGTATTATAGAGTCGGTAGACTAATATAGAATTTATTTTGATAAATGATATGAATGTGTGCTAGTTTAAATAGATGCCCTAGATGGTTCTCCAAGGATTTAAAATGTGGTAGTAGATGCCTTGGATAGAGTATTCACCGAGGGTGTTGATTATGTGGGATTCTTCGGGATTTTCTACCCATTTTATCCATATTCCTTAGAAAATCATATGACATGTCGATAATCAGGATCCTTGGACTCAAACTAGTTTTTACTAAGTTTCCATTGAGATTATCTTTGGACGTGATGAGGATGACTTGGTTATCGACACCTTTCATCTAGACCTTCGAGGTCTACATATTATAGATGTGGGATATGTGACATTTTTGGATATACAGAAAGGTCATTGATTAGATATGTTTTCTTTATACATCTAGGAAATTTGGGTTTTATAAGAATAGATGTACAGTGATGCCATGTTACTTGTTTAAATTTTTATATCTTCCTTTTCAATAGATAACACTTGTTATAGGGTGCCTTGATAGGATTTTTGGTGTTACTTGTTTTAGTAGTCATGTTCCATGGGATTTTTCATTTATGTAAATGCTCACTCAAACCTATTTAATATTCTAATTTTTACTACGTAGAATTTTATATTATTAAGGGTGGTTACCTACAAGGAAGTAAATCTCATACCAGCTTCAAGCTTCATTGGGGAGCATAAAAGGCTATATAGTTATATATGATAATAGGGGAAACCACCCTAAAAATGGTTGTTGATTATTTTTTTAGAAGTGGAGAATGGGACCATGTTGAGGCTTATGAATGCTCTGGGAACTTTTATTCTTTTGGAAAATTGATATAATTATATTGTATGTTGTTTCCATGTACCTATTCTAGATACATTCTAGATACATGTCTCATCTTCATCGTTGAGTATGGGATAGTTCTGGATATTATATAAATATATATTTATTTATTTATTTAGTCCTGTCAGGTCCCACTTTTTAGTTATATGCTAATTTATATTCTTATAATATTTATTGTATTTAATCATTCACTATGATGTAGTCTAGTAATGAGGAAATAATCTCCCATATGAATCACCTTATCCCTCACTACTAGTCAGAATACTCTTTCATCGGGAGAAATGAGCCTGAGGCCATATAGCCAACATGTCTTGGGTAACTATGGAGTGGCATCTATTTCCATGACATTACAAACTAGAACCATACATTTTGACTCATTCTAGTCACATTGTGTATCATATTGATGTCAGAGTTATTCTTAAATGATAATAATTACTTATGTATCATTTTTCTAAATTATCATGAAAATATGACTTGTTTTTCACAATTTTATGTGAGCACCACATTTTGAAATATAATGTTTATTTTAAACACATAACATATATTTTGAGTTATACCTAGCACATCGTGTATCTAATTGAAATGTATATGATTAATGGAAATAATAAATGATTTATGGGTCATTTTACTAATTCACCAGGACAATCTAAATGTGTATTATCAGTTTTTATTAAGTCATTTGTTTTTTACTAAAATTGATGTAAATTTTAAATAAAATGATTCACTTAGATTCATAAAGGTCACATTGTGCATCAGAATGAGATTAATCTGATTCTACAATGTCTCAAATGACATTATCATTGTTTTCTAAATGTTTCAAAAAAATCATAATGAGTTTCCTCATTACTAAGTATGAATCCAATATTTTTTAATAAAATGTTATTTTAAAACTAGAAAAATGCACTTTGACTCATACCAAGAACATCATGTAACATATATATATGAGACCAATTCATACACATCAAAAATGATTTATGATTCAATTTTATAAAATTTCAAGAAAGTTAGATGGAATTATTTTAGTTTTCATTGATTGACACTCTTTCAGCTATAATACTAATTTTAAACTAATAAAACACACTTTGAATCAAACTGAAAACATCATGTAGTGTATTCATGATCAGATGATTCCCAAACATTCCAAAAGAACTTTGGATCAGTTTATTAATTTATCAAAACAATAAAAAGGTGATTTCTCAATTTGGTGTGGGTTCGTTACATTGTTTTAATAAAACTAATGTCAACATAATTTAAAAAGCGGAACATTGAGTTATACAGGTCACACCCTGTATTGGATTGCAGAGTAGCTGATATCTATATGTCTCAAATGACATACAGATCGTTTTCCAAAAGAATCCAAACAATATTAATAATTTCACATATTGTGGACTATGTCACATTTTCTTTTCAATTAAATTGATTTCAATTTTAATGAAAAAGATGCACTTTGAGTCATACCAATAAAACATTGCATTAAATTAGGGTGTGGATGATTCTGAAAAATTAATGACTTATGGAACATTTTCATAAAGAATAAAAATAATATGAATTCATTGTCTTGATTTTGTATTTGTCACATGTATTTTCTCCTAAAATGTCATTTAAATCATGAAACAAAATCCCTGAATCACACCGATCACATCATGTACTTGTTTTATGTGAGACTAATTCTTATGCATAACAAATGATTTTTAATTTTTTTTTTCAGAAAATAACATGACAATATATGTGCAATTTCTTGATTTTATGTGAGTGAAAAAATTGGAACAAAAATATAGAATTGGAATAATTACAGACACATTGAGTCAAACCTGGATCATTTTATATCAAACTGAGCTGTGGAAATTTCATACACAGAAAAAATGACTTTTGGTTCATTTTTTCTAAAGAATCAAAATATTCCGATTGATTTTTCTAGGTTTTGAGTAGGAAACTTTTATTTCTTACTAATTTTGATGTCAATAATAAATAAAAGGATTAAATTTGAGTCATAAAGTTCAAACTATTTGTCAGATTTAGGTGATGATGATCCCTACATGTCTCAAATGACAATTATATTTTTTATATAATTTATCAAAACAATATAAATGAGTTTTCTTAGTTTTGTGTATGTCACTAATCATTATCACTAAAATGACATTTTAAACTCAAAACAAAAACATTCACACATATAAGTCACATCGTGTTTTTTTATGTGATAATTGTTCCTACTTTTCAGAATACATTTTTGAATAATTTTCATAGATTATCCTTACAATATGACAATGTTTTCATAGTTTTTTTAACTGAAACATTTTGGACTAAAATGTAAATTTTTAACGGATGAAGGTCACATTAAATTATACCATGGTCATTTTATGTTTTATTTTGGATAGGATATTCTCTACACATTAAAAATATCATATAGAGCATTTTCAAAATGTATCAAAACAATCTATATGTGTCTTCTCAGTTTTGTGAAGGTCAATTGTATTTTTTTACTAAAATTGTTGTCAATTATATATAAAAAGAAACATATGGAGTAATACTAGTCACCCCAATCATAGGATTGTGGAATGTATAATTAATATGTTTCCTAAATGAATTATGGATCATTTCCCTAAATTATAAAAACACTCTGAATGTGTTTTCTTATGTTTGAGAATGTCACTTGATAGTTTAATGAAATTTTCATTTTAAACTAAATACACACACATTAACTCAAACTCATCATAAAATTTATTGGATTGAAATGATTCTAATTACCATACATGAAAAATTATATATGAATTATTTCTCAAAAATATCATGAAAATATATGAATATTATCTTGGTTTATAGTGTGTGAATATTTCTGAACTGAAGGTCAAATTTAAACTGATAATGTACAATTTGAGTCATACCAAGAACATCTTGTTTTAGAACGAGGTACATATGATTCCTACACATCAAAAATGACATATAAGTATTTTTCAAAATCAAATAAATGAATCTAGATGTGTTTTCTCAATTTTGATTAGGTCAATTGTCTTTTGAAAAAAATTTGATGTCAATTTCAAATAAAATAGATTCACATGATGTTATACAAGTCACAACATGTGTCATATTGAGGCGTGGATGATTCCTACATATCTATGGTGACATATGGATCATATTCCTAAAAAAATAAAATCATAATGAATTTGTTTTCTGATTTTTGAGTACGTCACTTGTAGTTTTTACGAAAAGTCATTTTAAACTGGAAAAACATTTTTTTGACTCGTACTAGTCAGATCGAGTATCCTTTTGACATGAGACTGATTCCTACATGTTATAAATGATTTTAAAAATTTTTCCCAAATTTTGAAATTTAATTAAAGCATGTTTTAATGCTTTTTAGTGAGTGACACATTTTGAACTAAAATAACAAATATAAATTGAAAATAGACATTTTTATTCATATGGAGCACACCGTGTGGGGGAATGAGGAAAAACTGATTCTCACAAAACAAGAATTAATTATGGATAATATTATTAAATTATAAAAAAATATTAATATATATTATTGGTTTTGACTTTGTTAGTTTTCTTTTTTACTAAAATTATTGTCAATTTTAAAAAAGGGAACATGGGGTCATACTGGTCAAAGCATGTGTAATATTGAGGTGAGGTCTATTCATACACATCCAAATGTCTCAAAAAAAATCAAACTATATTAGTTACCAAGATTTTTATAGGATTTATTTACCCCACTTCTATCACATCATATTGAATCTTTTTCCCTAAACCAGAAAGCATTTTCATTTAAGAACATTGAATTAATATGAAATGTTATAGTTCAATAATTATGGAAAATTAATAGAATGATAATATTGGAATAAAGTAGTATTTTATCTCTTTTTTGACTGTTTATATAATGTGGAAACAAAAATATGACATCCCAAAATATTTTTGAAAAAAAAAATTAGATAAAAATGATTATGAAATTAACATACCCATAATAGATAAAATGATGGTAAAATTAATTAACTATATTGTACGAATTAATCTTGTTATGATTATTGTAAGAATTCTTGATGAATTTAATTTTTGTCAATATATCATTCATATGCTAAAATTCCAATAAATCATGAGAATTAATGGATTCAAAAAAACCACCCTAATAAGATGAAAAGAATGCTCCTATATAAGTACACAGTTATTGTCTTATTATTACTAAAAATAAATAAATTTAACATATATATGAAAAAATAATTTAATTCTATGGACAACGATTATTCAAGGAAAAAATAGAACTTACCTTTTTATTAGGATGTGGTAGAATCATGATGTAATGCAATAAATTCAAACAGTACTAGGTTGAAGAGTTTTTTGGTAGAATAATTAATTGGATGTTTTTGTGTTGAATGGTATAAAATGTGGACAAAAATATTCAAAAATAAAGGATCTCTAAAAATATTTCTACCCAAAATATATTTGAAAACAAATGTATTGGATAAAAATTATAAGGGAATTAATGTAAAAATATTAGATAAAATGATGAGAAAGATTATAAAATAAATATTAGGAATTCAACTTTTCATAGTTGTTTTATTCATTCTTAACCCAATTTCTAGTTTTCATTATCCTAATATCATCCTTAAGGTAAAATCTATCATTTTTCTGAGAAACATATAAAAATATATCCCAACATGAACAAAATAATCAATTTTATAAAGAAATAATTTTTTTGTGAGTTATTATAAAATTAAATAAGTTAATCATAAATAGGAAACAATACATTAATTCTATGGATAATGATTTTAGTATGAAAACATCCAGATTACCTATGTGATTTTGCATTGGAGGGAACATAATAGAATGTGTAATATTCCAACTCTATACGGCTGAAAAGTATTTGAGGGATTAGATTTCATTTGATGGTTTGGATTAGATATGAGCATATCTTTTGAAACATCCATGACACAATTATTTTGAATCGTAATGCAGTAATCATGTTATATTGTATAGAACATATATCCATTAATTACAAAACCATAGTAAGATATAATATTTTCAATTGGACCCCTATCTATCCATTGATGTTGTTCGGGAATTAATTTCATACATCAGTTAAATCCTTATAAATTTGATATGAGAACCATCCTATAAACAATGGATTATGTGTACTTGATATCCATCCTCAATACCTTGATGGACTAAAATCATTATGAATTTATTCATGGGAATTAATGTATGGGTAAAAATTTTCAAAATTATAAAAAATTTAATTCTGTTCTTTCTCCAACTCTTTCAATGTAATTGTAACTACATCTCTTTTAGAAATCTGTTCACCCATAAGGTGTTCCATGTTATGAGACAATTGGAGAATGATGCTGCAATTATTTGATAGGTAACCTATAAGGCCCCATCCTTAAACCATACTTAATCTTGAGTTATTACAAGATTACACATTGAGGATATTTTCAGGTTTAGAGTTTTAGAGAATTAGATCATGGAACTTCCATTACATTCCACATTTAAACAAAGTGGTTACATAAAAGACAGTATTCATTCTTCCCATCAACGGAAACAAATTTAAAATAAAACATGGATTCGTTCTTGACACATCCTTGACACTATCATCACATCATGTACCTTTCCCTTGACCTTTGAAAAACATTTCAAAAACTTGGGATGAGCATAAAAAGCTCAGTAAGGGTTATATAAATATTTAAAGGAAACATGAGTTCATATATACATAAGAATGAAATCATACTTTACCCATAAAACATATTCACTTGAACATACCTCTTCAAAAGCATGAATTAATCATAGAAATCATAAGACATAAAAGGTAACTTGAGGCATTCATAACATTCTTACGTAGGTATTAACCCTCTTGGTTATGTTTGAAATACCCACCACAGTATATTCCCTAAATCTCTTCGGAGAAACATTAACGTTTCACTCCTTCGCGTTACCCAATGAATTGGAGAGCTATATCGGGCTCACCCGCCCTTCGTTTATCACAAAACCACCCGTTTTCATAATAATGCCCAAGAACCTTAACATAATCGTATCACATAAAACATGCATAAAGGAAACATAACAATTCCACCTTTCAATCACAAGATACCAATACAACACATTGATATAAAAACATTATGAAAACCATTTTCAATACCAAAATTAAAGAAATGTAAAACATGGTATTTATTTTTCTTTTAAAAAGAAGGTATGGCTTGTAAGGGAAGCCGAAACTCAAATAATGGTCACGGAGGCGGAGAAGTAGTTGTCGCCGCATACGTACGACAAAAACATTCCCTTTTGTCGTTTAGTAAAACGCTTCGTATAAAAAAGATTCTTTTTTGGATAAACGTAAAAGTCAAAGGGGTTTATAAACCGTATAAAATAAGGTTGTGTATAAAACAAAAATATGACTCAATGAATGGAGATTGAGATGAAGTCCCTTACAAAGACGGTATCCTTGGTTTAAGGATAAATCAATTACATAATTATGCGTGACAAACGAATACACCGAATATAAGTGGATATTAAGTGTAAAATAATCAAAGTTCATTCACACATATTCAAAGTATGACATATTCAATAACTACATGTTGAACCCAATGAAATTGAAATTGGGTTAAGAAGTTCCTTGACAGCCCAACGACGTCACATCAAAATGAGTTGATGAGAGATAAAAAAAGGGTATCTCATCACTTGGACATAAAAATTTACATCAATAAGGATATATGAGAACATATCCCAACATAACAATATGTAAATTAAAAGCCCCAACAAAAGAAGTATTTTAAAAAGAGGAGGGTGAAACGTTCCCTTACCGAGATGGGTATCTTTCGAAACATACTCCTCGTGAAAGAAGGACAATACAAAATTGATGTAAATACTCATAAAAGAAACTATATTACACAATGAGTAAAATAATGGGCTGTACATACACCACTCGAAGGAAATTATGGCTAATTTAGCATAAATCTCACGGGAATAAAAGTGAGATGAAAAATCCTTTACGAAAACTCGGTAGCCTAACAACTCCACATAAAACATACAAAAATTGATTGATGAGATCAAATAGGGTATCAGATCATATTAAATTAATGTTTATAGAAAAAGGAATATAAAAGAACATCCCCCAACATAAAAAAGATTAGCTTAAAAGAAGTTACATAAAGGATAGTACCTAAAATGAAAGAGAGAGGTTAGATCTCTTACGAAAATTTGGCAGCCTAACGGCGCCACTCAAAACATCCAAAATGGATTGATGAGAGAGAATATGGTCTCTCATCACATGAACATAAAAATTTCAGTAAGATTAATATAATGAACATCCCAATAACAAGAAAGATGATCTTTGAAAGGAATGACATAAAAGAGTGTACTTAAAAAGAAAGAGTGGAGTAGGATCCCTTACCTCAAGTCCAACTTGTCTTGTTCGTTTCTTTATATTCCTGAATAATAAACATTGGTCAATTAATAATTTCCTAATTACCTCATTTAGATATTATTATTCAGTTAATACCACATATTATAATGTTATAATAATTGTTTAATAATGTTAGTCAATATCAGACGTTTCTGTCGATGTTTGGTACATGAGTCAAAAATGAACTTGTTTGAAAAATATTTCCCATGTAGTTATAATTAAATAATTTCCAGAATAGTATTAATGATTAAAATATCAAATATATCCAGTAAATATTCATTTTATACTATTCCATATCATTTGGAGATAAAAAATGAAACGCACCGTTCATTGAAATGGTTGGTCGTACGTACGCATGAACGCTACTTTCATTTTTTTGTCATATGAATGGAATTAAAAAAATGAGAGAGATATATATATGTTATAAATACAGAATGATATCCATAATTTAGATTTAATATATTACATATATATCCATTATATATATGTATTTATAATATTACATAACATTTTGAGATAAAAATGAAATGTACCGTTCATGGAGACGGTAAGCCGTACGTACGCATGAATGATACTTCCATTTCTATTTCATATTTAATGGAATTAAAACATAATGATAAATAATAGTATTTTATTTCCAGTATGGTATCATATATAATATCATTAAATATATCCTTTATACGTACCACATATGGTATTTAACGAATCAAATCACTTTGAGGTGGTGGTAGTCCGCACTTCCTTAAATGAAGATATCACGTATACCTATAATGGAATCCATAAAGGTATGCCATAAATTAAAAATACAGAAGCTTAAGGAAAACATAAACATATTATTATTCATTATATAAATATAGTGACATCTTAATGGCCACCTTTGAAGGTGTTAAAAGAATGTTGAACAATCATCGTTTCGGGAGGCAGAAATTCGCCATCCACGGAAACAGTATGTTCTTTAACCATTAGATGTAGGTGTGTGTAAGGGTAGCTAGAATAATTCTTATAAAAACATCCTAGTATATTGAAGATATTGGATTTGTTACAAAATAAATGAATAAAAAGAGTTTAGGGGGTTGGAGAAGCAAAATAAAACAAAAGGACACAAGTGAAGACATTACCTTAAAATCGGGTAAATCCCTTTGGTTTGAGCTCAAAGGCTTCCTTGGGAAGACTTCTGCCCAAAGTGAGGCTTCACGAAGTTAGAGAGGGAAGTGTAGAGACAAAATGGGCAGGGGTTGGACGAGCCAAATGCTTTGGGAGTGTGAGTAAGGAGGTAGAGGTGGGGGCCTTTTATAAGTGGAGAGGAGGGGCACTCTTGTAATGTTACAAAATGTTACTTTATTTTCAAAAGCGTTTCAGATTTTAAAAGTCCCACATTGATGTATTTCAAGGATAAGTTGATAAGGGTTATAAATACACTAATCCAATAGGTTTTGGACATTTTTAGGTCTATGATATTACATTATCATTCCATTTAGTTAAAATTGTTAAATAATGAGGTCATCGCAGCATCATCATGATGTCATAAATAATTAATTTATTTAATGTATAAAAATTATAAAAAAATACTATGATGTAGGAAATATTTTTATATTTACAATGACTATTTATAGTCATAAATAATACTTTTATAACCCCATGTATAAATAGTTTTAGTAAAACATATCATGTTTGTGTCATTTTTACTTTAACATTAAATAAAACGATATTTATGTCAATTTCCAACCAAAGAGGCTCCAGGGGTCCCCAAGTTGTCACATGGATTTTATTGGTCGGCCATGACACATCCAATGAGGTTAGGACATGTGTCTAGGTCATTTCATTTTATTACAACATCATTATTACCATAAACTACACTAATTACCTCTAATCGCGATTAAAAACGTAATAAGTTACTATTCACAAAAAAATTATTTTTATTTAGTTGAACCACATTCTACTTCTTAATGACAACCATGTATGTCTGATTTTTGAAATTCAAAACACAAAGATGGCAAAAGTTTATTTAAGCGGAAAAATCAGTTTTTATAAGTACCACATAGTGGTTTCACTATTCATCAAAAATTGATGTTTTTCAGAAAAATACCAAAAATTCACCCTAAGCTATATTTGATATTCCGAATTCAAAAATGAAGTCTATTTTTCAAAATTCAAAACATCTAATTCACATTAATTAATTTAATAATTAATTCCCGGTGTCAGAGCAAATAGCGTGTTTTTATGAAACAATAAATATCAAAAGATTGACACTAGTTTAAGTCTAATTTCAAAGTGAAATTAATTCCAAAGAACACTATTCGATTTAATGGTAAAAATATATTATAATTTCACTTTAAAAACAATTCAAAAGATAATCTAATCATATAAATAAATTTGATTAAAAAGAGGGTTTGAATTAAAATACAACATTTTACACTATTTATTAAAAATGATTTTTATCGGAAAGATACCAAATATTAACACAAAGTAAATTTTGATGTCCCAATTCTTAAGAAGAGTTTTATTTTATCCAATATAATGTATTAGAGTGAAAAAAACTATATTTATAGACGGTTCTCCTTCACAATGTGATAAGTGAACCTTTAGTGAAAACTAGGGCATATACGCCTAAAATTGAATTTTTTCCGTATTTTAAGCCTTTATCTTTTATTGGATAAATGTAAAAACATTTAAAAAATATATAATCTTGTTTTAGTTATTTCTATCCATTCCCGCCAATACAATGGATACATGTTAACTACCATTTAAAATAATATTATTTTAATATTAGAGTGCAATGTAAGATTTCCAAGAAAATCGTTGTTGCGTGTTGGGTACGCCATCGAGCATAAAGTCCCCTTTAAATTCATATTAGTATTTTATTCACAAATATGGATAAATATAAAAATTTCATATTCTTTATTTACCTTTGGTGTTACATCCTTCCCTCCTTTTGGGAATTGCGTCCTCGAAATTTTTAAAATTGAGCTTGGAAACATCCTTGAAAGTCCCACATCGGAACAAGAGTCGGTAAAACAATCACTTTAAAATAAAGAAAGATAAGTAAAGAGGTCACCCAAGTTAACCCATACTAGGATTCCATGTATAAAAACATGGACATGGAAGAAAAATAAAAGGGTCATGTTCTTGAGGAAGAGTGATAGTAAACATGTCTAGGAGAAAGTTAACCATAAGAAAATCACAAACTTGTGATGGGATAAACGGTATTCGATTACCTAGTAGGAAATGTTAATAGACAAATTTTTTGTTTTATGTTACTTTTTAATGAGGAATTTATTCATAAGGAAACATAATCACTTATCATGTTGGATTTCAACTTTTACTAGATTCCTTAATCAAACTCATATTATTTCCAAAAGATGAGTATTTATGGAATCTTGTTCGCATTAAGAGTACAATAATCATCTTCTAGATAATCACCTAATCTACAAAAGGGAACTATATAATTCCCATGTATTTAGGCTTTAACCAAAACCAAAACCAAAAAGGTAAGCACAAGTTCAGGTAATCCAGATAAGGATAACCCTTTAACAAGAAAAACTATGCTTAATCTCTAAAATTTGTCCAACAAAACCCAAAGTTCAACGAGGACCATCCGATAAACAATTTGTCCATAAAATTCTTCATAGTAAACCAATATAAGATTGAAACCCAAATATTTGAAGGATTTAGTCACATAGTCTTCCAAGTTAAATCGTAACATTTATCTCCAAACAACATCAGTTTCTCCTAAAGTTTCATATTGAAAAGTAATTAACCTAATCACATATCATCCATGATAGGTTAATCATTTTCATAAATAACCCAAAATAAACAAACTCTTAATTCATAAAATCATATAACTAAAAAGAATCAGTCAAACTAACTGGGGACTTCACGTAGTCCAGTGGTAGGCGATAAATATATGTCGCACTTTGGTTGTGGGTTCGATTCCCACAGCTTTGTCCGACGTGACGGGTAGTCACACGGTCTGCGTGTTGTCCTTTTTCCAAAACTATATAATTCTCAAATAATTCCCCTAAAAGGGTTAAAACAAAATGAGAGATATATATATATGTTATAATTTCAGAATGATATCCATAATTTAGATGTAATATATTACATATATATCCATTATATATTTGTACTTATAAAATTACATAACATTTTTGAGATAAGAAATGAAATGTACTGTTCATGGAGACGGTAAGTCGTACGTACGCGTGAACGCTACTTCCATTTCTATTTCATATTTAATGGAATTAAAACATAATGATACATAATATTATTTTAATTCTGGTATGTTATCATATATAATATCATTAAATATATCCTTTATATGTACCAAATATGGTATTTAACGAATCAAATCACTTTGAAAGGGCGGTAGTCCGCACTTCCTTAAATGAAGATATCGCGTATACCCATAATGGAAGCCATAAAGGTATGCCATAAATTAAAAATACAAAAGCTTAAAGAAAACATAAACATATTATATATCATATATAAATATATTGACATTTTAATGGCCACCTTTGAAGGTGTTAAAAGAATGTTGAACAATCATCGTTTCGGGAGGCAGAAATTCCCCATCAACGGAAACAGTATGTTTTTTAACCATTAGATGTAGGTGTGTGTAATTGTATCTCGAATACATCTTATAAAAACATCCTAGTATATTTAAGATACTGTATTTTTTACAAAATAAATGAATAAAAAGGGTTTAGGGGGTTGGAGAAGAAAAATAAAACAAATGGACACAAGTGAAGACATTACCTTAATATCGGGTAACTTCCTTTGGTTTGAGCTCCAAGGCTTACTTGGGAAGACTTCTGCCCAATGTGAGGCTTCAAGGAGTTATAGAGGGAAGTGGAGAGACAAAATGGGCAGGGGTTGGCCGAGCCAAAGGCTTTTGGAGTGTGGGTAAGGAGGTAGAGGTGGGGGCCTTTTATAAGAGGAGAGGAGGGGCACTCTTGTAAAGTTACAAAATGTTACATTATTTTCAAAAGAGTTTCGGATTTTAAAGGTCCCACATTGATGTATTTCGAGGATAAGGTGATGAGTGTTCGAAATACACTCATACAATAGGTTTTGGACATGTTTAGGTCTTATATATTTCATTATCTTTCTATTTTATTTAAATCATTAAATAATGAGGTCATCGCTACATCATCATGATGTCATAAATAATTTAATTTATTTAATGTCTAAAAATTATAAACAAAATACTATGATGTAGGAAATTTTTTTATCTTTCCAATGACTATTTATAGTAAAAAATCTGACCTTTATAACCCCGTGTAAAAATTGTTTTAGTAAAACATCTCATGATTGTGTCATTTTACTTTAACATTAAATAAAAAGATATTTATGTCATTTTCCAACCAATGTGGCTTCATGGGGTCCCCAAGTTGACCCATGGATTTTCTTGGTCAGACATGACACATCCAATGATGGTAGGACATGTTTCAAGGTAATTTCATTTTATTAAAACATTATTCTTACCATAAACTACACTAATTACCTCTAATCGCGATTAAAAACTTAATAAGTTACTATTCACCAAAAAAATTATTTTTATCCCATTGAACCACATTTTACTTCTTAATTAAAACCATGTATGTCGGATTTTTAAAATTCAAAACACAATGATAGAAAAATTTCATTTAAGCGGAAAAATCGGTTTCTATAACTACCACTTAGTGGTTTCACTATTCATCAAAAATTGAAGTTTTTCAGAAAAATACCAAAAATTCACCCTAAGATATATTTGATATTCTGAATTCAAAAATGAAGTCTATTTTTCAAAATTCAAAATATATAAGTAACATTAATTAATTTAATAATTAATTCCCGGTGTCAGAGAAAATAGTGTGTTTTTATGAAAGAATAAGTATCAAAAGATTGACACTAGTTTAAGTCTGATTTCAAAGTGAAATTAATTCCAATGACCAATATTTAATTTAATGGTAAAAATATATTCTAATTTCACTTTAAAACCAATTCAAAAGATAATATAACCATATAAATAAATTATATTAAAAAGTGTTTTGAATTAAA
The DNA here is from genome assembly GCA_963277665.1 of Viscum album. Taxonomy (NCBI): domain Eukaryota; kingdom Viridiplantae; phylum Streptophyta; class Magnoliopsida; order Santalales; family Viscaceae; genus Viscum; species Viscum album. The sequence continues at coordinate 1,313,499,849 of OY728119.1, read as the reverse complement.
ATACAACATTTTACACTATTCATTAAAAAATGAACTTTATCGGAAAGATACCAAAAATTTTAACAAAGGAAACTTTGATGTCCCAATTCATAAGAAGAGTTTTATTTGATCCAATAGAATTTATAAGTGTGAACAAAACTATATTTAATGACGGTTCTCCATCAAAATGCGATAAGTGAACCTTTAGTGAAACCTAGGGCATATACGCCTAAAATTGAATTCTTTCCGTATTTTAAGCCTGTATCATTTACTGGATAAATGTAAAAACACTTAAAAACGTATATAATAATATTTTAGTTATTTCTATCCATTACTGCCAATACAACAGCTACATGTTAACTACCATTTAAAATAATATGATTTTATTATTAGAGTGCAACATAAGATTCCCAAGAAACTTGTTGTTGCGTGTTGGGTACACCATCGAGCATAGCGTCCCTTTTAAAGTCATATTAATATTTTATTCAAAAATATGGATAAATATGAAAATGTCATATTCTTTATTTTCCTGGGGTGTTACATCCTTCCCCCCTTTTGGGAATTGCATCCACGCAATTTTTAAAATTGAGCTTGAAACATCCTTGAAAGTCCCACATCGGAACAAGAGTCGGTAAAACAATCACTTTAAAATAAAGGAAGATAAGTACAGAGGTCACTTGAGTTAACCCATACTAGGATTCCATGTAGAAATCCATGGACATGGAATAAAAAGCAAATGGTCATGTTCTTGAGGGAGAGTGATAGTAAACATGTCTAGGAGAAAGTTAACCATAAGAAAATCACAAACTTGTGATGGGTTAAACACTATTTGATTCCCCGGTAGGAAAAGTTAATAGACAACATTTTTGTTTTAAGTTACTTTTTATTGGGGAATTTATTCATAAGGAAACATAATCACTTATCATGTTGACTTTCAACTTTTACTAGATTCCTTAATCAAACTCATATTTTTTTTCCAAAACAAGAGTATTTAGGGAGACTTGTTCGCATTAAGAGTACTATAATCAACTTCTAGAGAATCACCTAATCCACCAAAGAGAACTATATACTTCCCATGTATTTAGGATTTAACCAAAACCAAAACCAAAAAGGTTAGAACAAGGTCAGATAATCCAGAAAAGGATAACACTTTAAAAAGAAAATCTATGCTTAATCTCCAAAATTTGTCCAACAAAACCAAAAGTTCAACGAGGACCATCCTATAAAAAAATTTTCCATAAAATTTTTCAAAGTAATCCAATCTAAGATTGAAACCCAAATATTTGAAGGATTTAGTCACATAGTCTTTCAAGTTATATCGTAACATTATTCTCCAAACAACATCAGTTTCTCCTAAAGTCTCGTATTGAAAAGTAATTAAGCTAATCGCATATCATCCATGATAGGTTAATCATTTTCATAAATAACCCAAAATCAATATACACTTAATTCACAAAATCATATAACTTAAAAGAATCAGTCAAAATAACCAGGGAATTCACGTAGTCCAGTGGTAGGCGATAAATACCAGTCGCACATTGGTTGTGGGTTCGATTCCCGCTGCTTTGTCCGACGCGACGGGTAGTCACACGGTCTGTGTGTTGTCCTTTTTAAAAAACTATATATTTCTCAAATAATTCCCCAAAAAGGGATAAAATCATCAAAAATAACCATAACATAATTTAACCTCAATTTTATCTCATGCATTTCACTTCAATCATAACATATAGTAACCCATAATTACCTCAAAAGTAAGGATCATATAAACCCAAATGGTTCTTTATAACTATGTCCACAAAATAAAAGATAAGCATTCCTTCAATAAAATTTGAATATATTAAACATCAGGGTTACACATAATATAAAAAGTCTTCTAATGTAACCTCATCATCAAAAGAGACTTAATACTCTTAAGAATTTCACCATAACTCTTGAAGCCCATATATGTTGACATATTACTCATTCAACATTCTTCATGATCCATTAACCATTCCTTTCTAACTTATTCCGAAATACCTCTTTCCTACAAAAAAATCATGAATCATATCCTAAGTTTCCAAAATAGGAAAACAATAGTCATGAAATAATCCATACATTTGATTGGTCATTTTCATTTTCTTCATCCTCAATTGAAATGGCATTAGGTATTGGTAAACGAACATTTGTATGCTCTTGGTGATATCATTCATGAAACTTCTTCATAGGACATGTGTTTGCATAATTACCATGCACACCACATTTATAACATTCAATTGATCCCGTAGAAAGAACTTCTTTCCCTTTCCTTGAGTCAACTGGATGCTTCCATTTTTCATGGAATGTTCTTGCTTTATGACCTTCATTTCAAAATCTATAGCATATTTCTATCCCATTGAAACAATTTCCTAGGTGTTTATTTCCACATCTTTGACACATAGGTTTTTGAACACACTTACCTTTATGATTATTACCCGTACTTCCGTAGGGATTTGTTTCTCGCATATATGATGCCTTAGAGAAATCACAAAGGATTATGTGGTCAATCATGACTACAGATAGTTGGTTGTGGATAATCACAAGAGTTCTCATTGCAGCTCCCATATCATTCAGTTTCTTGCTCAAAAAACTATCACAGTTTCCTTCACATCCATTGTTACTTTGGTTCCTACTAGATCCATCCATTTACTAAAACCAAAAAGGTCAGTGTGAGTATATCAAAAAAAACCATCATGTACTAATGAGGAAGATAAACACTAAGATATACTTACTCATTCAGTTTATCTAAAACTATGACTCTTTTTGAAATCCTAACCATTATGGTAATGCCACTCATGCTTAAAGAATACCATAACCTCTATAGTTATCTAAAACGACCTTTGATGCCAACTATAAGGCCCCAGCCTTAAACGTTACTTAATCTTGAGTTATTACAATATTACACATTGATGATAATTTTAGGTTTAGAGTTTTAGGGAATTAGATCATGAAACTTGCATTACATTCCACATTTAAACAAAGTGGTTACATAAAAGATAGTATTCATTCTTCCCATCAACGGAAACATATTTAAAATAAAACATGGATTCTTTCTTGACACATCCTTGAAACTATCATCACATCATGTACCTTTCCCTTGACCTATGAAAAACATTTCAAAAACATGGGATGAGCATAAAAAGCTCAGTAAGGGATATAAAAATATGGAAAGGAAACATGAGTTCATATATACATAAGAATGAAATCATACTTTACAAATAAAACATAGGCACTTTATCATACCTCATCAAAATCATGAATAAATCATATAAATCATAAGACATAAAAGGTAACTTGAGGCATTCATAACATTCTTATGTAGGGAGTAACCCTCTTGGTTATGTTTGGAACACCCACCACATTATATTCCCTAAATCTCTTTAGACAAACCTTAACGTTTCACTTCTTCATGTTACCCAATGCACTAGAGAGATATATCTGGCTCACCCGCCCTTACTTTACCATGGAACCCCCCGTCTTCATAATAATGCCCATGAACCTCAACATAATCGTATCACAAAAAACATGCATAAAGGAAAGATAACATTTCCACCTTTCAATCACAAGATATCAATACAACACATTGATATAAAAACATTATGAAAACCATTTTCAATACCAAAATAAAAGAAATGTAAAATATGGTAATTATTTTTATTTTAAAAAGAAGGTATGGCTTGTAGAGGAATCCGAAACTCAAATAATGGTCACGGAGGCGGAGAAGTCGTTGTCGCCACATACGTACGACAAAAACATTCCCTTTTGTCGTTTTGTAAAATGCTTCGTATAAAAAATATTCCTTTTTGGATAAACGTAAAATTCAAAGGGGTTTATACACCGTATAAAATAAGGTTGTGTATAAAACAAAAATATGCCTCAATGAATGGAGATTGAGACGAAGTCCCTTATAAAGACGGTATCCTTGGTTTAAGGATAAATCAATTACATAATTATGTGTGACAAACGAATACACAAAATATAAGTGGATATTAAGTGTAAAATAATCAAAGGTCATTTACACATATTCAAAGGATGACATATTCAATAACTACATGTTGAACCCAAAGAAATCGAAATTGGGTTAAGAAGTTCCCTTCACAGCCTAACGACTTCACATCAAAATGAGTTGATGAGAGATAAAACAAAGGCTTTCTCATCACTTGGACATAAATATTTACATAAATAAGGATATATGAGAACATAAACCAACATAAAAATATGTAAATTAAAAGACCCAACAAAAGAAGACTTTTAAAAAGTGGAGGGTGAAAGGTTCCCTTGCCGACATGGGTATCTTTCGAAACATACACCTCATGAAAGAATGACAATAAAAAATTGATGTAAATACTCATAAAAGAATGTATATTACCCAATGAGTAATATAATGGGCAGTACATACACCACTCAAATGAAATTATGGAAAACGTAGCATAAATCTCACGGGAATAAAAGTGGGATGAAAAATCCCTTACGAAAACACGACAGCCTAACGACGCCACATAAAACTTACAAAAATGGATTGATGAGATCAAATAGGGTATCTCATCATATTAACTAAAAGTTTATAGAAAGAGTAATATTAAATAACATCCCCAAACATAAAAAGGAGGAGATTAAACGAAGTGACATAAAGGAGAGTACTTAAGAAGAAAGAGAGAGGTTAGATCTCTTACGAAAATTTGGCAGCCTAACGGTGCCACTCAAAACTTCCAAAATGGATTGATGAGAGAGAATAGGGTCTCTCATCACATGAACATAAAAATTACAGTATGATTAAAATAAAATAACATCCCAATAACAAGAAAGATGAGCTTTTAAAGGAATTACATAAAAGAGTGTACTTAAAAAGAAAGAGTGGAGTAGGATCCCTTACCTCAAGTCCAACTTGTCTTGTTCATTTCTTTATATACCTGAATAATAAACTTTGGTCAATTAATAATTTCTTAAGTAAATACTTTAGAGATTATTATTCAGTTCATATCACATATTATAATGTTATAATAATTGTTTAATAATGTTAGTTCATATCATACGTTTTTGTCGATGTTTGGTACATGAGTCAAAAATGAACTTGTTTGTAAAAGATTTCCCATGTAGTTATAAGTAAATAATTTCCAGAATATTATTAATGATTATAATATCACATATATACAGTAAATATTCATTTTATACTATTCCATATCATTTGGATATAAAAACGAAAAGCACCGTTCATGGAGACGGTAGGCCGTACGTACGCATGAACACTACTTTCAGTTTTTTGTCATATTAATGGAATTAAAACAAAATGAGAGAGATAAATATATGTTATAATTCCAGAATTATATCCATAATTTAGATGTAATATATTACATATATATCCATTATATATATGTACTTATAATATTACATAAAAATTTGAGATAAGAAATGAAATGTACCGTTCATGGAGACGGTAAGCCGTACGTACGCATGAACGCTACATCCATTTCTATTTAATATTTAGTGAAATTAAAACATAATGATACATAATAGTATTTTAATTCCAGTATGGTATCATATATAATATCATTAAATATATCCTTTATACGTACCACATATGGCATTTAACGAGTCAAATCACTTTGAGGGGGAGGTAGTCCGCACTTCCTTAAATGAAGATATCACGTATACCCATAATGGAAGCCATAAAGGTATGACCTAAATTAAAAATACAGAAGCTTAAGGAAAACATAAAAATATTATATATCATATATAAATATAGTGACAGCTTAATGTCCACCTTTGAAGGTGTTAAAGGAATGTTGAACAATCATCGTTTCGGGAGGCAGAAATTCGCCATCCACGGTAACAGTATGTTCTTTAACCATTAGATGTAGGTCTGTGTAAGTGTAGGTCGAATCATTATTATAAAAACATCATAGTATATTTAATATATAGTATTTGTTACAACATAATTGAATAAAAAGAGTATAGCGGGTTGGAGAAGCAGAATAAATCAAAATGACACAAGTGAAGATATTACCTTAAAATCGGGTAACTCCCTTTGGTTTGAGCTCAAAGTCTTCCTTGGGAAGATTTCGGCCCAAAGTGAGAGATCATGGAGTTAGAGAGGGAAGCAGAGAGACAAAATGGGCAGGTTTTGTCCGATCGAAAGGCTTTGGTAGTGTGGGTAAGGAGGTAGAGGTGGGGGCCTTTTATAAGAGGAGAGGAGGGGCACTCCTGTAAAGTTAGAAAATGTTACTTTATTTTCAAGAGTTTAGGATTTTAAAGGTCCCACATTTATGTATTTCGAGGATAAGGTGATAATGGTTCGAAATCCACTCATCATATAGGTTTTGGACATGTGTAGGTCTTAGATATTACATTATAATTTCATTTTATTTAAATCATTAAATATTGAAGTCATCGCTACATCATCATGATGTCATAAATAATTTAATTTATTTAATGTCTAAAAATTATAAACAAAATACTATGATGTATTAAATAGTTTTAGCTTTCCAATTACTATTTATAGTCAAAAATGGGACTTGTATAACCCCATGTAAAAATTGTTTTAGTAAAAAATCTCAGGTTTGTGTCATTTTTACTTTAACATTAAATAAAAAGATATTTATGTCATTTTCCAACCAAATTGGCTCCATGGGGACCCCAAGTTGACCCATGGATTTTACTGGTCGTCCATGACACATCCAATGAGGGTAGGACATGTGTCTAGGTCATTTAATTTTATTAAAACTATATTCTTACCATAAACTATAATAATTACCTCTAATCGCGATTAAAAACATAATAAGTTACTATTCACCAAAAAATTATTTTTATCCCATTGAACCACATTTTACTTCATAATGACAACCATGTATGTTGGATTTTTGAAATTCAAAACACAAATATTGAAAAATTTCATTTAAACGGAAAAATCAGTTTTTATAAATACCACTTAGTGGTTTCACTATTCATCAAAAATTGATGTTTTTAAGAAAAATCCCAAAAATTCACCCTAAGCTATATTTTATATTCCGAATAAAAAAATGATGTCTATTTTACAAAATTCAAAACATATATGTCACATTAGTTAATTTAATAATTAATTCCCACTGTTAGAGCAAATAACGTGTTTTTATGAAACAATAAGTTTCAAAAGATTGACACTAGTTTGAGTCTGATTTCAATGTGAAATTAATTCCAACGACCACTTTTGGATTTAATGGTAAAAATATATTATAAATTAAATTTAAAAACAATTAAAAATATAATATAATCATATAAATAAATTAGATTAAAAAGTGGTTTTTAATTAAAATACAACATTTTACATTATTCATTAAAAAATGATCTTTATCGGAAAGATAAGAAAAATTTACCCAAAGTAAATTTTGATGTCCCAATTCTTAAGAAGAGTTTTATTTGGTCCAATAAAATGTATTAGAGTGAACAAAAATATATTTATTGATGGTTCACCATCAAAAGGCGATAAGTGAACCTTTAGTGAAAACTTGGGCATATACGTCTAAAATTGAATTCTTTCTATATTTTAAGCCTTTATCTTTTATTGGATAAATGTAAAAACATTTAAAAACATATATAATCATATTTTAGTTATTTCTATCCATTCACGCCAATACAACAGCTACATGTTAACTATCATTTAAAATAATATTATTTTATTATTAGAGTGCAACGTAAGATTCCCAAGAAACACGTTGTTGCGTGTTGGGTATGCCATCGAGCATATCATCCCCTTTAAAGTCATATTAATATTTTATACACAAATATGGATAAATATGAAAATGTCATATTCTTTATTTACCTTAGGTGTTACATAACCAGTACATAATGAAGCATATTTGTGAACAATATAACATTCTTCAATACAACCATATGGACAAAATCTATTATTGACATACCCTTTAAAAATCATCGTAAACCAATCAATGGGGTTAAATAATTTCCAATGAATATAACCACATAATTAAACTTCACTAACCATGTTAACTATCTGATTGAATACTGTATCATATAATAATAGTGGGAAGAACATATATAATTCACATAATATAGCTCCAACATCTTTATTAATGTTTGGAAATATCACATGGTCTATAACATTAGAAAAAATTACATTTAAAAATAACCAGTGTCAGATTAATATATTCTTAACATTTTGACTCATAATGAAAAATAATGAAACATGAATCAAATATTTCATAAAAACATGATAGTTGATATATTTTAGCCCTTGTAAATCCAAATTATTAAATTATATGACATTTTGGATATCTTATGAATTCTCCTAGAGAAAATTCACACTATTAAGGAAATGTTAAAATTGAAAAATAAAATCGTAACACAATGTAAACATTTAGAGGAATAAAATTACACCCTTTAGCCTTCACCAGTTAAAAATCTTCACATATCACCATGAAAATCATGTCAAACCTAGATTTGAAGCTATATTTTTTATAGTATCATTTAGTAAGGTGCCCATAAATTAATTATTTTCATATTTTTCTATATTCATGAAATGATGAAAATTTGTGACATACATAGAATTCTATTATAGTAATTCAAATAAAATTTATATCTTCTTCAAATTTATTTTTTTATAAATTTTTTAAAATGGTCTATTGAATATAGTGTCCATATTATTTACATTATCAGAAAAATTAATCACCTATTACTGGAGATGGTGTTGTACCTTTATTGATGTTCCCCTTGAATGTTATTTTTTCACTATTTGTATTTGTTTCATCGGGGTAAAAATATATGATTTTCTAAAGAAAGTAATTTAGGAATTTTTATTCCAAATCTAGGAATGTGTGTTTGAAAAATTGTACACCACACAATTCCTTTAGTTATACTGCCTAATTAATTTCCATAAGTGGATAAGTAATTAATCCTATCATACAACTTGTAAATCTATAGGGATTCTTAACTTTATGAGCATAATACACTATAACACCTACATCCAAGATCAATTTTAGATCTTCAATAAAATGAGTGAAATAAACATCAATATCATTAAACGTTTTCTTTGTTCTGGATATATTGTGATAAAACATAATTTAATTATTCTTCATGCATAACCATAAGGGAATGTTATATTTTACCAACATTATTGGACATGTCTTGTGAGTAATACTGTATAAACCCAAAGGATTTATTCAATATGTAGGTAATGTAAGGTGAATGCTTCTCAGATCATTTACAAATTCAATATAGAAAAAATTAATTTCCTTCCACAAAGAAAAATCTATATGATGACATAGGTTCCCATTATTATTTATTCTATCTTCATTAAACCTCAATTATCTAAATGTTTTAGGAAATCTATATAGTATTTTATGTTTGGTCTGATAAGAAAGTACTATTCATTTTTTTCAAGGACTTGATTCATTTTTCTTGTATCAGTTGGTGCCACAGATAGAGAAGTTAATGGCTGATTCACGGTCCTTTTTAAACAATATTTAATAATTTATAAATCAAATTAATTTTGGATATCATTCCCCTTGAATTTTCATTATTTTATCATCATATTTATGACATGGTAGTTTGTTTTCATTTAGAATTAAATCATTCTAGAGACCAATAGTTTTCTAATGTTTCTGTCACTACAACCGCTTCTAGCATTCAAATTATATAACTTAAATACAGTTGAAAATAATGTCTATCGGGTACAAGACGAATACAATGGTCTCCTACAATAGCTATTTAATTAATAATACAAATTTGGACAATTAATAAGGTCACCTTCAATTTACATTTATATTTCTTCTATGAGATATCAACTAACACCTACACTAATATTCATATAAAATGATCCATAAATAGAAGTGTCATCATAATTTATGTGAATGTTAATTTTTCCAATGATTATTACAAAATATAAATCTATGATGTATTCAAGTAGAAATCAAATATTTTATAAATTATTATGAGATAATTTAACTCAATAAATATAGAAAAAATTGTACAAAAGAGTTGTGAACAGTTGTACGAATGATCTCTTGTAAACACGATGAACTGTTTAACATCATCTTAACAACATTTTTAAAAATGATTAGTGTGCAACTATTTTCAATTCATATCCATGTTATTGGGTTCATAAACAATTTATTTTATTCAATAAACAACTAAACAAACATAACATATTCATTATCAAATGTTATAGATATATATATTTCTAATACGGTAAACCCAATATTTTTTAATTTCAATGATTTTTAATATTCATTGAGGGAAAAGGGTTATTGAATTATCTAAAATTAATATTCAACTATGGTAGGTGTTATCCGATAAATTCATCCAAAGGGGTACGTTATATATAAATTTCATCCTCATCAACTCATATGCCGAATAGTTTTCATTTTATTTTGTTGTTTGACGATCATACTCCCTCTCATGCGGATATTCACCTATATTGATTAATATACTCTTAGTACTAGTCATCTATATAATGACTAATTCTATGACTAGTACAATTAAAAATATTATTATTTTGGATAACTATTAAGATAAAAACTGGATGAATAAATTAACGGCAGATGAAGCTGATTAGGATGAAAGTTAAACTCTATCATGTTCTTAAAAAGGGGAAATGCATGTTAGCCTAAAAAGATGAATTCGTTAAAATACTTTTCATAAAATATTCAATCATATATATAATTTGATAAACTAGATTATATATTTATTTGAACAAGTGATGTAACAAATTATGGAATTTTTAAATTAAATATTAATGATATATCAAATATTAGAAACATCTAAAATTTATAATACCCCTAATAATTAAAATTCGATAATGAATGGAAAAATAATTAATTGAAAATAATATGCCTATTAAAAATAATGTTTATAAATATATTGAAATTCATAGTTGATATAATGGTTCAAGAATTATTTCCAGAAATGTTGAAAATAAAAACTATTTCACGTATATGAAGATTAGGATTTACATGAAAACTTAATTTTAATGACCATCTTGATTTTTATGGTGGTCCACATCATAAATTGTAGGATTACATAACAATATGCTTGAGGTATTATGTTAATCTAACATGTTTTGTGATTGTGATATCCCCCAAATCATCCAACTCATAATTGTTTACATGAAGGGGGATTTATAGTCGATCAAGAACTGATAGATGACAACATTTAGGGTAATTTTATTATAGGAACATTAATTTCTGTTAATTTGTGAATGTTCATTGCAACAAATAATTGGATTTATGGGATAAAAAATATGTTTTATAATTGTAGTTAAATAATTAACACACAACTAATATATGTTATTAAAATTATATACATATTATAATTAATTAATTTATTAATGTAAATTAAATATTTAAAAAATATTTTTTTTTATTTATTGAATTTCATTACAGTATGTATTTGTTTTAATGAAATTAAAATTATAAATTTAATAAATCAATAATTTTATTGATAAAAAACTAAACAAACATTAATAAATTTGGAAATAGTTATTTCATTTTAACAATAACATTGATTATTGTTAAGGAATATTTTCAGTTACAAATAAAAAAATTACATCGGATTTATTCACACTAATAGCTTGTGATGTCTCATCCCTCACTATAATGAATGTTCATGTAATAAAATATAATTGAATAAATCAATGTAAGTTTTTTGTTGGTCATAACTTGATTCTTTATTACATAGAATGATAAATTTTGTTACATGGTTAGGAGAAATGGAATGTATTATGTGTTTATAATTTGGAATGTCACAAGCTAGAAACATGAAATAGAGATTTCAATCAGAGTTAGAAATGAAACAACAATGACCACAATAAAAAATATAAATTAATTATACCTTAGATTATGGATTTTTTTTCTAAGGTGTGTTCCTCAGCATGCCTTAGTGTGGGGTAAGATGACGCACAACTGGTGTACCCCACCATGGGTGAGGCTATGCGCCCTCGATGAGACTATCAATAGGTGGGAACCTCACGTGCCCTTTCAAGATGCCTTATAGCTCCATGTTTGGAAATGTCACACAAAATGATGCCCAAATATGGGGGAATATGGTGGGGAAAATAATGGGTAAAGAGGAGGCAGAAATCTAGGGTGACCCGATGGAAATCAAGGGTGGCATGCAAATAAAATAATGATAAAAACACAAATATATATCACAAAAAAATAAATAAACATGTGAAAAGGATAAAATAACATACCCTATATTAATTATTAGAATCATTGGAGAGAAAGTCGATATATGACCAATACTAGAAATCATTCGAACCATTGATTCATTCAACAATTTAATAGTTAGAGCCTTGGATTCAAGCCATGGAATTGTTCAAGCCTTGATTCATTATTTGATTTAATCTTGGATTCGTCAAAGAGGAGCACCAATATTAGGTGGCCTCTATGGAATACTTCAGACATCACGACTACTACATTAATTTCTAGGGTTCTTAAAATAGAATGTCTTACATTTATCATCCCTTACAATAATGCACTGGAAAAGATAACTTTTATCAATGCTAATGTAAAAAAGCGCTGATAAAAGGCATCTTAATCATTAATTTTTAACACAGATAGAGGTAACGCTTCCTCAAAGCTAATAAAACACTAATAAAATATATGATTATTATCTGTACAGTATTAGCAATGATAATTCTCAATGTTTATCAGTTCTAAAAAATCGTGGATAAATATTTCTTTTATCATCACTTATTACTTATGCACTGATTAATGATGTTAAATTATCACAATTAATAATAAATTTTTTACATATAAATATAAAATTATATATATAATTAATATATAAATATAAAATAAATATAGTAATTATATTTTTTATTTAATTTATTTTATTACAATTTTATTATAATGTAAATATATAATTATTTTTTTATAGTTACATAAAATAATTTTTATAGAATAATATTTTAATATTTATATAATTATACATATTTAAAAAATCTATATATAATATGTATTGTAAATATATTCATTATATAATTAAATTTAATATTGTTTTATAATTATTTAAATATATATACATATTTATTTATTATTAAAAAAATTAATGATAATAATTATTTTATTATACTGACAAATATATAAATGTATAAATATAGTGAATATTCATTTATAAATTAATTAATTTATAAATATTTATTTAAAAATATAAATTTAACATCACTAATGAATATTTATTTTTAAGTGCTAGTATGATAAAAATAATTGAAATTGATTAATTAATAATTAGTATACATTAACAATATTGAAAAAATAAAACAATATTATTAAATAAATACATTTTAAAAAAAAAATCGATATATATTTAATGAAATATTAATTCATATTGGTAATTTGAAAGCATATTTTATATTTATGTAAATAAATCCTACTAAATGAATAAATTCAATAAATAAAATAAGATAATTTAAATATGAAAAATTAATTCATTCTTTAATATCATAAAATTAAATGTAAATAAATTAGATTTATCAATTAAATACATGATATATTATATAAATCATGTTATAATGAAATTCTAAATTGAATAGTAAAATTTTAATAAATTACATAGAGATTTAATTATATATGTAAATATTTGTGTGTGTGTGTGTTTTATATAAAATAGAATCAATTATATTTAAATATATGTTCAATCAATATAACACATGATTGATATATGTTAAATTGAGAAAGTAAATGACATTCAATTATGTCCTTTACTCGATGGAATTAGTCAGTATTTCTTATTATAATCAATTAATCAATAAATATATAAATATTTAATGTAAACCATAAATATTTCTAAATATATAAATTATATTTATAGTGAATCATATATATCTATATATTTACTAAATAATATTTATTAATATAATCTATATTTATTTAAATATCAATTTTTTAATATTAATCGTAATTTATTTAATTATAATTATAATTTATTTCATTTTCATTTTATAAGTTTATATATATTTTAAATTTATAGTATTTTTTAGTATATAAAATTTATATATTGTGGAATTAATTTATTCACTTTTATGAATAATTATTAAATAAAAAAATTTAAAATATTTTCTAATAAACCCATTTTTATTATTTTAGTTATTTCATTTTATTTGGGAACATTGTCCGCACGAAAAATAATTTACTCAAAATGGGTTCCCATTTATCAGTTCTAAAAATAAATCATTAATAAAAGGTACATTTTATCATTGCTAATGCAAAATGCGGGTAACTGATAACCATTAGGAGTCATAAAAATAGATAATAAAATTTAGCTTTTATCAGTTATAAAAAAGAACTGATAAAAACTACACATTATCAATGATTATTTTAGCCTTTTTAATGGGAACCAATATAAATTATACCTGGGAACTTGTGCCAGCCCGTGGGGATAGGAAACGCCCTTCGGGCCTTGTCACAAGCTAGTTTTGGTGCCGGTATTAGTGGTGACCAGATTATATTCATGACAAAATGGTATCATATGAGGTTAATGTTTTTGGGTTATATATCTATTTTGGGATGAGTCGGGATAGACAGGTGCTAGGACTATCAGGAATCGGGGTTTCTGTTGTGAGTAATATTCCTGGCCCACACCTCTCATGGAAGAACATGAGTCACCATGGGACGTTGTATTTTATGGATTGACTTCACTTCCAGGTGAGACTTGTGGGTTGCATACCACACTTAGAAATCAGGCAGATGTGGAGTAGTTGTTTATTTTATTACTAAAATGTGTTTAGATTATTTATACATGAGGTATTTGATTAATATTTATCAGAATTGTTGTATTAATTATTGTTTTGTGACTGTTTCATTTTTTAGAAACATGCATCCACAGAAAGCTCCCACACACCCACTAGAGGAAGCTGGGGAGAGTTCTCCCACAATTATTAATCAGAGGATAGTTGAGGCTGTGGTCCGAGCTGTCCAAGCTCTAGGATAGGGTCCTAATCCAGCTCATATTCCTGCTAGGTCCGAAGAGTCGGGTCCTTGAAAAGATAAATCTCAGGTGTATCTGAAACACATGCCTCCTACATTCCGAGGTAGCTCAGAACCCCAGAATGTAGAGGAATAAACCGAGAAGATTGGGTGTATGTTTGAGTTCCTTGAAACACCTGAGGAGTTTAGGGTGAACAATGACTACTTTCTATTAGAGGGACCACGCTATAAGTGGTGGGAGTCACTACTTTAGGCTTGGAAGAATGAGCTGATGCGCAGGGGAGATTTCAAGGCTGTTTTCAATGAACAGTACTTCCCTGAGGAGTTGGAATATTCTAGGTCTAGAGAGTTAATGGAACTTGTTCAAGGGAATCTATCTAAGAAGTATTATGCCAACTGTTTCAATGAGTTGGTTCGGTATGCTCCTGAAATTTTCTCTAATGAGTAGGCGAAGGCCTAGAGGTTTGAGAAGGGCTTGCAACCAGAGATATACTCCATGGTGTTCTTGTTTTAGGTGAGGACCTATACTGAGGTTTTTTATCGGGCATGCATAATGGAGATTGATAAAAAGGCAGGGCTACTTTCGATGGTTCGATATTAGCAGTGAGAAGTGGTAGCTCCTCAGTGAAGAAAATGATGCGGGAGGATCATGTGAAGCAAATAGGTGGCAGTTCAGGGCACTCTTCCAGGAAGTTTTCGTCAACGGATTATGATGGGAGATCATTCATGTTCACCAGTGTGGGAAGCCCGGGAACATCCGACTAGCTTGTGCACTTCCTCCGATGTTTTGTTACCAATGTGGAGGTATGGAGAATTTGCAGCGTTTCTGTGGTGTGGCACGCCCACTTCTGAGTGGGGAAGGGTCAGTGTCTTCAAGAGGAGTGCCATCACAGTCTGATCCATCGAGTATTGAGGGATCTTGATTTTGAAGAAGTGGTGGTAGGGATAGGTCATCTTATGGGCAGACACAGGTTAGGACACAACCAAAAAGTAGGAGTTGTATACAGGTAAATAGTGTACATCTTTATGTAGTAGATCCGGAACCAGCAGGATCAGAGGTGGGACCATTGACAGTTTGAGGAACCATTGTGATTGCATATTTTATAGATACTGATCTTTTTGATATTGGCGCCTCTATTACATTCATTTATACCTATTTTGTGGAAATTCTGAATTTATCAACTGATTTTTTGTCTTTTGTGATGGAGTTGGTGATGCAGTTGGGAAATAAGAAGAAAAAGGGTCTTAGGTGCCTGTCGTGTGTGCTTTCTGTGTTAGGTGTTGAGATGGAGTGGGACCTCTTGGACTTAGAAATGTATATTTTTTATTTCATACATGGCATGGATGACCTAGTACACTTCCAATCACATATCAATCGCTATATGCGGTTAGTGAGTTTCACAGCACCTGATGGGAGTCATCAAGTTTTTTGGGGAGAATGGGATCCTCAGTCAGGTCGCACATGACCTCCACTCCCAGAGTTATAAAGTATTAACATCCATTTATCGTCTCTCATTCTTGAGGATTATGGTATTTCCCCTGTTGGTACACTACCTCATGTTGTAAATGTGTTTCCTGAAGTATTCAAGAATTATTTCTCAGGTTTTCCCCCAGTGCGGGATGTGGAGTTTTTGATTGATCTGGCGTCGAGAACATAGCTGATATCTCTTCCCTCATATCGCATAGACACATCTAAATTGAGAGAATTAATGACACAACTAGATGATATAGAATCAAAAGTATTCATCCTCCGGAGCATCTCTCCCCGGGCCGCTCTTGTGTCGTTCAAGAAATAGGATGATGGATCCCTCTAATTTTTCATTGACTACCAAAAGTTGAATAAGGAAACATTTAAGAAAAAATACCCTTTCCCTAGAATAGATGATTTTTTCGATCATTTGAAGGGGAAAAGTGGTTATCAAAAATAGTCTTACGTTCGGGTTATCACTAGTTTATGGTAAATGAGTCAGATATCCCTATGATAGCCTTCCGAAGATGGTATGACCACTTTGAGTATTTGGTCATGCCCTTCGGATTGACCAATCCTCCTGCGGTCATTATAATATCTATATACATTTGTTTTGGTGTTCAAGGATGACATTATAATATACTTTGTCTCTGAGGAGGTACAGAAAAGTCACTTGAAGATCGTTTTGGGTACATTACAGGATCACCGCCTCTTTGAAAAGTTGTCAATGTGAACTTTTATGGATCAGGGAAGTGAGATTTCTGGGGCATATGATCTCTGAGCATGGGGTTTCAGTGGTCCCAGAGAATATTAGTACGGTTATGTCATGGGAGCAGTATAAGAATGTGTTCGAGATCTGTAGTTTCCTTGGCCTGGCAGGTTATTACAGGAGATTTGTTTGGGATTTCTCTCAGCTTGCTTCACCAATTACTACGCTCACCTTGAAAGGGGTGATGTTTGTATGGGTTCTAGACTGTCAGGCATCATTCGAGGAGATGAATAGTAGGTTGACTACCGCCCCCGTGATGATTTTTCATGAGGCTGGGAATCGTTATGAGGTCTATTGTGCTGCTTTAGGTATGAGTCATGGGTGCATTCTTATTCCGGATGATCACCTGGTGGCTTATGGATCTCGCCAACTCTGACCACATGAAAATAATTACCCTACCAATGGCTTGGATTTGAATGTGTTGATGCATGCTTTGAAGACTTGGCATCACTACCTCTTTGGGGAGAAGTTTGTGGTCTACTATGATCACAAAATCTTAGCCTATATCTTCTAACAGAAGGACCACTACATGAGGCAGCGTCGCGGGATCGAATACATGTAGGGTTTCGACTTTGATATTGTCTATAACCCATGAATGGGTAATGTGGTGGTCGATGCATTGATTAAATGAGTTTTAGTGTTGGATTTGAGTAAGTCCAGTGATGAGTGGACATTTATTGGGATATTTTCATATATGCATGTGGAGACCAGGAAACACATTTTAGGGGCATTCTTGGTGAGAGTCCAGTTGACTCCTCTATTGGAGTTGATTCCACGGGAACATCCCAAGGATGAGATATGTCAGTAGTCGATGCAGTTTTTTCATGGTGGGGAGACATCCACTGCTTGGTCTTCATCTCCCGAGGGCATATTGTTCTTCAAGGGACCTTCATTAGTGATGTTTTCTCTACGGGAGGTGGTGATGCAGGATAGCCACCACTCTCAGTGGGTTGTTCATCTGAGTTCCACTAAGATGTATTATGATGTCTGTCGGCAGTTTTGGTGGCCTAGTATGAGACGGGTCATAGAGGACATTATGTCGAGATGCTACACATGCCGGCAGTTGAAATAAGAGCACCCAAGGCCCTCGTGTTTTCTCTATCAACTACCCATTCCTACTTGGAAGTGGGACTAGGTCACCATGGAAATAATTGTTTTCTTACCTCATACAACTTGGGGTAAGAATGCCATTTGGGTGGTGATTGGTCGTCTGACCAAATAATCCCACTTCATTTTGATAAAATATTAAGGGGATGAGTTCGGTATTTTGTAACATCAAGTTGTGGTGATACTCCATGGTGTACCATCAGTAGTTGTCTCAGATAAATACCCCTACTTCACTTCCCAATTTTTACAAGGCCATCAAAAGGCCTTGGGGTCACAGAGTAAGATAAGCATTACCTACCACCCTCAGACGGATGGTCCGACAGAGAGGGAAAATCATATTTTTGAAGAAATGATTCCTACATGTGTCCTAGAATTTCGAGGATCTTAGGATAGCCATTTGGGGTAGGTTGAGTTTGCTTAAAATTACAGTTACCAATCCTCCATTAGATTGGATCTTTTTGAGGTTCCCTATGGTCGGCCTTGTCTGTCCCCCTGTGTTAGACTGAGGTAGTTGAGACCTCACTATTGGGGCCATGTCTGGTGCAGGAGACATCTTAGAATGTCATGTTGAGCAGGTATCGTTTATTGATAGCTTTGAGTCCTCATAAATTATATGCTGACCGAAGGCGTCGAGACCTGGAGTTTTCTGTCGGTGATAGGGTATTCCTGAAAACGGCCCCTTGACTAGGCAATCATCGATTGGGGATTCAAGGGAAGCCGATTCTGCGTTATTTCAGGACCTTTGAGAATAACGCGTGTATTGGAATGGTGAAATACAGGTAGGATTTACCTTCTCAATTGACATCCATCCATGATGTCTTCCATGTCTCCCAGTTAATGAAATACAACTGGGATCTATCCAGTGTGATGAGTTGTGAAGAACTGGAGTTAGTTCCTGACATGTATGTTATTGACTTTCCAGTGAAAATATTGGACTCCCAAGTGAAGGTTCTTTGATGGAAGTGCATTCCGTTGGTCCGGGTTCATTGGAAGCATTGTAATCATACACATGAGACATGGGAGCATAAGTAATGGGTTGAGAAAGAATATTCGTTCATTTTTTCTAATCAAACATCATGATGAAATTTCTGGATAGAAATTTTTCATAGTGGGATGAATTGTCACATTCATGAAATATTTTGAAAGTAATTTTCATTTATTTTCTATTCATGCATTGTTTTCGGTGTTTCCCATGCTTTTATAAGGGAATGGGTGAGTTTTAATGAATTGGGCAAATTCGTGAGACCAATTCCAGATTAAATAATTAATATTGTTTCTTCTATATAATTTTAATTTTTCAAAAGTTTTAATACATTAAAATTAAAAAATGGCCTCCCCTAACATGTTACCACCAACATTTCAATTTAGAGCCTTCATAAATCCATAATCATGGTGTATATGGGTTTTTATTTAAGGGATTATGACTGCCTGGAATCACAATTCCATTTTTAAAAATCCAATATATTTATTTAATAAAATATTTAATTTTAATGATTTTTGCAGTTAATCCAAGTCTCACCCAAAAAAAGTGAACCCAGCTGTGCGCCAAAACTCTTTACCCCTTCATTGGAGCACTTCTTCATCACGATTGAGTGAACAATATATTAGGGTTTCTAAAATCGGCCTCATTTGAGGAGGTAAGTTATTTCCATCAGAACACTCTAAATTTTAACTATTTTTCCTCAATTCCATTTTCAATAGAACTTTCTAATCCTTATTTAAACCTACCTTGATGTTTTGAATGTTTTAAAATTCATCTACTCATGTATTTGAGGCGATTCATCACAATCACTCATGTCTCTGAGTCTCTTCCATTCGACTTTCAGATTTCATAGGGATTAATTCTATTTGATTGGGGTTTCTACCCTATTACTTGAAGTACCAAATGACCAATGGTTAGGGTTTCGATCCTAGTGTTAATCCTTGGGTAATATTGGTCCAATTTTGTGTTTTTAGCTCTGTTCTAAGACCCTCTTGGTGCGATGGTGGTGCGACATTCTTTTCCCACGTTGATTCAAGGTTTATACTAATTTGGTATGTGGATTCACTTTTTAAGAAATTCTTGTGACATAGCTACTATGATTATTATATTTTAATTTTTAACCCATTGATTTGGTGCTGAAAAAAAATGGTTTTAGTGGAGTTAGTAATGCATGTGAATTTTAATGGCCAATTTCATGTGAAATTTGTATATTTTCAAATAAATGTTTTATTAGTGGATTAATGGAAGCCTATTAATATTTAGTAGAACGTATTGAACTGTATTATGGCTGAATAAATATTTTAAATTTTATTATTCTATGGTGGATGTTGTGAAATTGGTTTTGTGTGACATTTGGTAAGAAAATGATTTTTGAGTACCAATTTGTTGTTGAAATCGGTGTTTTACATGGGAATTCTATGAGATGCTTATTGGGATTTATTTGTAACTCATTTAATGAGATTAATGAAATTTTTAGGGTGTGTTTGATTATTTTTTGATAAATATGAGTATGAATATGGTGTTTACGTGGGGTTTTCAATGAGTTTTGGGTGCAAAACAAGTAATGATGTAGAGAAGTAGTTTTATTGAAACTCAAAGTGTTTTTTTGTGTTTTTTTAAAGGTATAAAATGTTTGTAGCTGCAGTAATGTTTTTATGTGACTAGTATTGGTGTTTTATATGAAATGGGATATATATGTATCATTCTGAAATTTTTTGAGCACAAAGGGGGAAGACCGGGTACCTAGGTGGGGAAGATTTGAACTAGTACGACTCTTGGACCGGATGGGTTTTTCCCTGTTTCACCTAGCATTTGGATAACAACAACTCTAACTAATCTATGTGGATGATTACTGGGGACCAATAGGTAATGTTTATATTCCATTCAAGTGGCTCATGCATGATAATGGATTTTACTATGGTTACTTTACAACAAGGTATGAGGTACCTGGGGTCCAATACTAGCTAGTGCCTAGGGGTGTTCCTGATTTTATTGCTCATTTTTCTTTTGTTATTTTCCCATGTATTGGGGAGTTTTTGTATGTAAATTATAGTAGATAAAATATCTATCTAAATATGTGAAAATTCTGAAAATATTTTCGTGAAAAATATTTTCAATTTAAAGTTGCATATCAGGGATTTAATCACTACTTTTCTTTTCATATTAAAACCACTTACTTTTTCACATTGAATTGCATGATTTTTGGAGTCATTGTGTGGTATCCTATTTGGAATTGGGTCACACCATACTTACACCACTTGTGTGTAACTGGGATTGGTTATGTTTGACTCATTTAAAGGAAAAGCTGACGATGATGGCAGTTCAGTATGTTAGTCCCCATCCTTGGGGTAGAGTTGTGGAGACAGTTTGGGGGTGATGAACCCAAATCATGTGGATTCTATGGGGCTGTTTCGTTGTTGTTTAATTGTGTCTTTGGACCCTTTTTATTGCATTTGAACTTATTTATTCTGTTTGGTATATTTGTAAAAACCTTGTTGGTATGAATTTTATAGATTCATTTTATCAAATATTATTGATGTTTTATGTATACATATTTGGGTAAATCGTTCCCAAACCAAGATAAATGATACCCAAAAAATTGTTTTAGCCTATGGGGATAGGGATCCCATTTTGGGCCTTTTCACTGGCTGGGTTTTGTGCTGGTATTGGTGGTGACCAGATTCAGTTCATGACATCAAAAATCATCAAGTATATAATCACACAGAAAGAGATTAATTACTTAAAAAAAGATGGTTAGATCTGAACAAAGACTATGAATGATAAGTTCACTATAATCCTTCTAATGTGAATAAATTGGAGGAATCAATATGTATTAAAGATCCAATAATTCCATTACTACGGATAATGGAGATTGGTATGATCTTCATAGATTCGAAAAGGATGCCCATTTGAATCATAAAATATATAAAACCATCAATCCTTTCACAAATAAACTATCTACCATCCTATATAGAATAAATAAATGATGAAGAAGGAGAATATTTGAGAATTTAGAATAAAGTGAATAAAATAAGAATAAAATCATCAAAGATTAATGTTAACGAAGAAGGAGTTGTAAGCTTTGGTTCACAACAATGTGTATCATAAAATCTTATACCACAGAAGGAGGTGTTGGATGATGCACACAGTTTTAACTTCTCAATTAATCATGGAATGAAATAGATCTATCAAGATATCCTAGAGATCTATTAGTGGGAATATATGATGAAATATATCACATAATATAGATCAATATGTCATGTATTTAAATAAGTTAAATCAGAATGTACATAATCTAAGAGAATGATGCAACCGTACACATACATACCTGGAAATGAGGAAACATCACCACAAAAATTTGTCATTGGAATTCTGAACGCATCTAGAGGAAACAATTATATATGTGTTTTTGTAGTTCATATTACATCGAAATATCAATTTATCTAAAATATAGATGACTTATCACTAGATCCATATTAATGAATATACATTAGAAAAGTGATAAGGATGAATGGAGTAAAACTATCAACTGTATCTGATCAAGATATGAGATTCACCTACAAGTTCTAGAAAATCCTCCAACATTATCTAAATACCCATTTTAACATTATCATAACTTATCCCCCCAATCTGATTTCCAATATGGGAAGACTAACTTGACACCTGAGGACATGCTGATAGCATTCTCAACAGACTCTAAAGGAGGATGGGATCAACAACATCCTCTGATCGAGTTATCATACAACAGATGATTACAATAAAGCATCAAAATGGAACCCTATAAATCCATTAATGTAAAATGGTGTAGAACTCCTACATGATGGGACAATGTTGGGGAACAAAAACTGTTAGTTCCTAAAATTGTTATGGAAATGGTGGAAAAGGACATGACCACTCAACATCACATGAAGGCTGCTCCGTGTCAAAAAAGAGTTTTTCTAATAATAATCAATGACCCATATATATTGATATTGGAGAGTTGGTATTATTCCTTGTAACGTCATTAAGGAATGTGATGAGATTTTAGAAGAAGGGAAGACTTATTCAGAGATACATCAACCCCATTGAGATCCTTTATCTCATTAGAAGAGGGACCTAAATAATTTCACTCACAACTAACCTATCTCAAGTACATAATATATTGCACATATCCCTCTGGAGGTGGTACCATTGGAGAATGATATTTATTATAGAGAGTAGCTAGTGAAGACCATATATCATAGAGATAATGTTCTATAAAATAAGACAATTTACCCTGTAAAATTTCTTTGGAGAACCACAAAATTGAAGAAGTTATGTGAGAACTAAATGAGGTTGTAAAAAATAGTTACATTCATCTATTTTAGTATGGGGAATGAAAATTTCGATGTGGAAATTACTGAATGGGTAATTATTGTGACAACCCAGACTATTTTAAATTTAATTCCCCTTATGATTTAATTTAATAAATTTTTATATAATATGTTTATAGAAACAAATTATCTTTATTATTTTTATATCCAATTGGATTTATAATTACATTAAGTATCATTACCATTGATAATATAGTTGTTGATATGTGATCACATGATTAGTATAAATATTCGGTTTTAACTAATTGAATTAACATAGACATTGTATGTGATACCCTCAACTAGTAAGATGAATAACTAGGAATCTCATTTATCAGTGGTTATGTGGGAAATATCATCATTGGTATTTTCACTTGAATGATCCCATGAAATAATTCAATAACATAATTATGAGAGAAACTATATGTTGGAGATGTCCAATTTCATCCAAATCATGACCCAAACCATGTACGGCTAACATCCACATGAAAGTATCAACCACACACACCTCACCCTAAGAGTGTTTTCTAGTGTATTAAAGTGATATGTATCAAGACCATATAAATATGATTATTTACACCATTTTTTATTGAATAATGAATATCATTTCATTCAATTATTGTATATTTATATATGAATCTTATTTTAATATAATAAATCCCGAATTTTCTATTGGATAATATTAAAATAAAATTATTTATCTTATTTAGATTACATAATGTAATTTTAATATAAATATTATTTTTTAAAAATATTATTATTAAATATTTTTTATGAAATATAATTGATTATATAATTTTTATGAAGTGAAATATAATTTTCATAATGGTTCAGAAAATCTTATTGGAAACAAACCCAAATGTTCTTAGTAAATGTTGATTTTATATGTAAAAGTGGAAATTTAAATATTTAGATTTTTTAGTATAAAATGAAAATTAATTTTAAATCATATTTTTGAAGTTATCTAATGGTGATTTCTTCATATTTTCTAATAGTCCATTTTTTAGTTAAAAATTAAATACCACATTATTATACGGTCTATATGATTATATTGTAATTACCCAAATGTAATGTAACAAATACCAAAAATGGTATCCACAACCAGAAATATTTTTCTCTTTAAAATAATTTTATTTTTTGTATATTTTCACAATTTTAAAAATCTGTTATCAGTCAGTCAGAACCATTAATATATTTTATGGTTCTCAATTATTTTAATTTAGAGTTTCACACACCTCCACACAAGAAAGGTTATTATTTTTTTAATTTCTTCCATAGGGCATATAAATTAATTAAAATCACCCTGATTTGGAAGAAACCATTGGAACAACAATCGGTAGTATAATAATTTAAGTTATTTTATTATATCGAATTAAAAACCAATTTTTGTGAAATAATAATGTAATCCAAAATAAATTCCTATATAAAACTACAAAATAAATTATTTAACATCCCTAAAAATATTTTGAGAACATCCTAACACTGATTAACCCTTTTTATAATCCTCCCAAGGTTCCTCAAATATCTCAAGAATCTCAACATAATCATTTTTAGTCACATAATCATGTAAGGGTTAAATTAATTCTCATCTTTATTAATATTTCTTTTTCTTATTATGCCATATATTTTCAATTCCTTATATTCAAATATGTCATTCCATGTCCCTATTAATCTCCATTTTAAAAAATATTTTGATACCCATTTCACTCTCATCAAACCATTTTATTATGTTTTAACTGATTCCATTGTTAATCCAAAATTTCACAATGACTTCCCCTACCAGAAAAATCGTGTAGGGGATACCATACCCATTTTCTATAAAGGGGCATCAAAATTATATACAAATAATTATTTTACATGGGACTTAAATTCATGTGTTACAACCTCCTTGTTCATGGAAAACATATGATGGCGAATGAATTTGTTTTTATTATCTATGTTCTAACATAAGAGTCATAATGAAATGAAAGTAATTGGTGAACCAATACTTATATAGAACTCCAATTCATTGGGTAATGTATAGTCTCATGTGAAATCAATTTGGGTTATAGAGTGAACCATATTTCATTCATTGGATTTTATCTATTATGATTTCTTAGTTGTTACCCAAGACATATGTTTCTGATTCATGGTTTTACGTTGTTTACAATTTTCCCATTTTATGATTATCAGGTTATATCATGACTTATTATAATATTTATTATTAGTACCCCTTTTATTCTCCATTTATCTAGATTTTTTTCTCACATTTAATATTGTATTCATTTTATGGAATGATTATTTCATTACAGGGAATTGTAGCTCACCACTTTCAAATGTATATCCCTAGGTTATCCAGTGTAGTTTTAAATGTTTGAATGTTTAGAATTTTGTTGATAAATATATTGTTTTTCCAATTAAAAATGTCTTGTAATGTATATAATTCCCGCATAAACTAGAATTATTGATCTTATAGGTGGTATTCCTTATACATTTATGTAATCAATCATGTGTTGACTTGAAATAAAGAGAATGGATATTATATATAGAGAGATGGTTAGCTTTTGTGTATACAAGATACAGGTTTGGGATCATGATTATAATTATATAATTTTATGGGAGTACGTTATTTCATTGTGGAGAGGATTGGATATAATCTAGATACTAAACCTATTGTATTTTTTCCACATTTTTTTGTGTTTTGTTTCACATGTAATCATTAAATTTTTTTCTCAAACTCAAAACAAAACCCCTACTTTGATATCAAATAATAATTACTATCTATATAATATATTATTTATATAAATTTATTTAAAATTTTTAATTAGGTTTAATATTATATTAACTGATACATAATAACTATTTGAGAAATATTTTAAATTATCATAACATATATCAATGAAATATTTTGATTAACTGGTCTATTTTAATTATCTTTTTAATTTTACTCTATTTTATACTTTTATCCGAAATATTAAATTTTTTTATATTATGTGCCATATATCAGAGTCATCCAATGGAATCAAATTTATAGGATACAAAAAAAATAAATAGCTATGTTCAAGGATCATTAATAAAGAAACTTATTGATAAAAGTAATGATAAGACCTTTTGTATGTTCATTAATGGTTATTTTGATAGTTATTCTATTGACATAAATTTGACTTCAGAATGAAGATAATTCAGGGGGAATTTGGGATATTGCATTTTTATAAAAACAGTTCAATAATTTTTGTATTGAAGAAGTAGAATATGTTGTCACCACCCATGATTATTTGTAAATGATTTGTAATAATGTTAATATTACTATAATGAGGGTAAATTAATGTAAACCACTAAATATTCAGTGTTATAATAAAATTGATTTTGGTATTTAAAAAAATCTTAAACAACATTTCAAATCCATCAACATTGATACAAAATATCATCATACTAAGTAGAAATATACTGCTTGTTATTTCATGCATGAATATATTTTTACAAAGAAATAAATTACTGAGGTTTTCACCAAATCTAATCCATGTGAAATATTATTATAATTGAGTCTGAAAATATATTTTCATCCTCTACCAATGACCATATAATGTTAATAAGGAATTTTACCCAACATTTCATTGTAGCATAATTTCAAAAAGGGGAGAAAATGTAGAAATATATGAACAAAACATTTATGAATATGAGGTTGATGTCATCAAAAAAATGTAGAGTAAGAGAGTAAGAGATTGAGGGATTGTTTTTATTAGAATAGATGTAAAATTTCATTCCAGATAGGGGAGTAATTCCTTTAAAAATATTTTTTTGAACATGAAGTGTGTGTCATGAAATTCTTGATGAAAAGGGTTATGGATTGATGAATGTTTTAAAAAAAATTATATGCTTCTAATTTTTTGGACCATCAAATAAAAAAGGGGATATTTAATATCATCTTTGAAATTTTGAAATATTTTTTGCCATTTTTTTCAAAAAATTAATGTGTGTATTTTTAGTTTCAGGGGTAAATGAAATGTTAATAAATTTTGAGATAATTTTATTTCTACGTGCGGAAAAAATTCCTTAAGTAAGAATATTATATATTGATCTTATAGTACCTATCATTATGAAGACATGCTTAATTATTAATGAATAGGTATGAAGTGTATAGAGTTTGATATTGTACAATGCTACCGGAAATATTACAATAATATTATCTTGGTATTGTGTTGGTATATTTTTGAACCATGTGAATGAATTACAAATGTGGAAATGTATAAAGTGATTGTTGTAAATTTTTAAGTGATGGTACTATGTTCAATATTTAGTGATCAAAAATACAAATCTTATGTTCAATAAATTTGGTTTACCATATAGATTCAGATAAGTTTTTTATTCAAAATGATTTTACAATGTGAAAAGTGTTGTATTTTGTTACTAGATGTGCATTGTTTGATGTCTTAAAACTAAAATGGGAATTATCATATAATGGATATAAATTTGATTCCACCATTCAATGCTCAGTCATATGAACATATTTATACATCATTTTTTATATAGTCTTCCATGTTAAACAAATTTTCAGGAAAAAAATTGTAGAAATATCTATCACATAGATGAGGATCAACCAAAGAAATGAGTTCCATGAAAAATAAGGTTCAATGAAGACATACCAGCTTGATTTATTATCGAATCCCCACAAGAAGTGGGTGGTTTTATGTGTGTGTCTAGATGAATGTTTTGATGTCATAAAACAATTGTTTATTATGTCACCAGGGATTTGAAAACATCAGTTAAATTTATCAAATCCTAATATGATTTTTTAACACATAATGATTTGTATAAAGATCTACATTTTAAATAATTTATGTCCACTATGTTATATGAAAAATGTGTAAATCGCAGAATAGTAAAAATAATGAAGATCACTTGAATGTGGAGTCTTCATAAGGGTCTCAATCAAAGGAATATTTCACTAAACAAGTTATTCATTATAAAGAGATCATTTTGATGATGTAACTATCATATTTTAAAATGTAAATCAGTCATAGTAAAAAGTGGGGATATAATAATGTGGTGTGTGGGGTCAACAAAAAATATAATTTCGTTCTGAAATCATTGAAAACCCATTTTTTTATGAAGTTTGGAAATTCATTACATGTATTTGTAATGACTATAACAATGTTGATTCTATTTTTTTTCAACATTTTCTATCATGTAAAGGATAATGAGGTTTTAGAAATATCAAAATTAATTTTTTGGATGTCAAATAAATTGGATGTTTTTGTAGTTTTAATGAATATTAGAAACATTTCTAGTTGAGTTTTTATGTGTACAATGATGTGGAGATGATCGGTGCTGTGAAATGTAATACATGGTTGAGCAGGAATACATATTTGAGTTATATTAGTTTCTTAATTAGAACTCCAGTATAATAGGCTCAATTATTTGTATGGGTTTGATGTAAAATATTCATACCTTCATGATATAGGTGAAGTCCTAAATATTTATATGTAGGATGAGTGTAAAATTAATTTAACAATTTTTTTTATAATTGTTAATAAATAAGGGCTCATTTTTGGAAAACATAACATTGGTGTGCTGTATAATTATACATCTATCTACCATTCATTAGAAAAAAGTATTTTATTAAATGTTTTAGACTAAGAACAGTTATGAGGAACATTGTTCTTTTTATCAGATATATAACTTATCAATGAACCAACGTATTCTTACGAAATCCTGAAAACAAGTTTCTAGACAGAGGCACATCACACCAAAAATAGGTTATCGAACAGAGACTATTTACGACTAATCATTGGGAGAATGATTTAATAATTTATCTTTTGATTTATTTGAATGACAATCAATCATTTTAACAATTTATATTTTAAATAAGTACCTATAAAGAGATATAAGGATTATTCAAAAAATATTTAGTTGTATTCACTTTCTATCTTGGTTGTTTTCCTCATAATAATGAGAATCACCAATGAAATTATATTCCCTACAACACTGGTAGTGAACAATGAAAATATTGTGTACCATTATTTACATTCCAATCAATTCAAACTTGTGAGTTTAGATTATAAACCTGATACGGATAAAATCACATACAAGTTAAAAGGGATGATTTCATTGGAAATGATATCAAAAAAGATAGCCATTGATTAAACCCCCAACATCATTATATGTGGTCCCCACATTCCAATGAACTTCAATATAATCATGTATTATGATATATATTTTCTATTGATCTTCATTCCAAAAATATTACTACGAAAACATCTTCCATCACAATCTCCTAATCTATCTTCTCTTTCCTCACTACATTCATTTGTAAAAAATGATCATGTAATATGTATATCATCCACATTTAGATGAACTAAAATATAACCTTCTCTAAAAGAATTGTAATAACTGCCATGATCCATCCCATATAATTTGTATATATTTCTCTCATGGATGTACTAAACTTATTTATCCAATTCTTAGTATCTTTCTTTATTCCATGTAAACATTTATAATTTTTTGAAACTAATAATTTCTTACCTAACACAACAAATAATTAAAGTTTATCCATATAAAAATCCTTTTCAAAATCTTAATGAATGTAATTAGTCATTACATCATGTTAATCCAGATATAAATACTCTTGTGAAATTATATTAAGAACCCCACAAGTGTTATTAAGATTCATTATTGGTGAAAAAAGTCAATAAAATCCACACCTTACATTTTTTCAAAATGATTCCCAAACATTGTTCCCTTGTATCCTATATTACAATCATTTACATCCATAATTCATAATCCTATAGGATATGTAATTCTTTATTTCTATTTAGAAAGGATGTAATATTCAACTTCATGAAAATACTTTTAAATTTTACCTTTATTTAAATTTACATTATTGATTGGGATTATTTTAGAAATCTCATCATCCCAAAAGTTATATCAAAACATCATAACACCATAACTAATAAAGTAAAATGTTTTTGACATAGCATTAATAATACCATGTTTATTAGTGCTTAAAGGTAAATATTTCAAATAACCAAATACCCTTAAATAAAATAGTCTTACCTCATTTCCTAACCATCAGTCCTCATGTAGATATTCTCTCATCGGTATAGCTAGACTCATATTGATGAGATGTCTTTATATATTCACTTCTTCTACCCATACGGTATTGGGAATCCCTGAATGCAACATTATACTCATAGAAAATGCATTTAATTTCTTATTTATCCTTTCAACCACACCATTTTAGTTTTGGTTATATAGAAGATACTTCTGCCACTAAACTCCTTTATTAATTAACCATCTCCAAAACTAATTATTTTAATACAATCCTCAATTTTTAGACATCAATTATTTCTCGTTTCATTCTATGATAATCATCACCAATGTTTGTTAATTTCAAAACATGGTAAATAAATTATAATTTCATTCTATCAAATAAAATCATAATTTCTGTGTTGATTCATAAATAAAACTCACATAATATATTGATTCTTTAATTAAATGAACTTATTGAAGCCAGCAAAAATAAGTTTTCACTAATTACAACTTCCTATAATTTTGTGTTTAGAACCTGATTTCTAGTTTTAAATCACTGCATCTAGGTGGTTTCCATTGGATTTATTTATGCACCCAAAACATCCATCAAATATTTATCCATAGGGGACCTGCATTCGAAAGCAATTCATTGGTTATGTTTGAACATATGGTACATAAGAACATGTATTGGCTATGATGAAGGGAGTATAAACTCGTCACACCCTTATTGGGTGAAAATATTGTCTACTCTAGGAATCTGATTTAGATTTTGAGATAATTTCATGAATCCTTATTAATTCTCCAATTTAGCCCATGTTTCCAATATAATTTTCAATCAATTGTTAGTATGTAGAAATTTAACAATCATTTATATTTATTTTAGGTTCTTCATTAATGGAGAGATCTATATATATTTTAGGTTCTCCATCAATGGTATTATCTCATATACAATTTAGATATTATTTTAACAATCATTATAGTGATGCTAGTTTTTATGTTCTCAGTGGGGCACTCTAGAATTTATTTTCATCGAGGGAGAGAAAGGATTGTTTTGACATTGTTATTGTACCCATAAATGGGATACCTACATGTCATTGAGAAATGAATCATAACCCTCATAGTTCAATCCCTCTTAATGAGACACATCATACCTTTTAATGTCATGTGATAAGGACATAACCATATAGTTTTAATGTCATTTCATATGAAAATATAAGAAAATAGTGCTTAGTAAGGGTTTTGTGTGTGACATATGCCTAGGAAGCCCAAGGAACATGGAATGAATATGGGTTTCCATGTTGAATCAAAGCCTATTTGGAATTTGACAAAATAAGAATAGGGTTGATTTGATGTGTTGGTTTTGATCCTTAGAGAGGGTTCCTACATATCCCATTTCGATGGGAATCATATCACACATGGTTTGATGAGTCTCATAGGAGAGTATTGTTCTTTAGGAGAAATGTGTTTTTTCTTAAATCCGGAAAAGTATTCCTTGGTGATTTTGTGGGTAAATTCAGGGTTACTCTTATGGATGATGCATGAATTAAGGGAAATTGGATTGGATTCTTAATGAGGATATTTAGTGAGATTGGGCCCTGATGAGGACTTCTTACCTATCCCAATTTTTGATGGAATTATACTTATTTTAGTTCATTCATATTTTATTTTTTTGATGTTGTGTTCAAAAAATATATATAATCCCACGTGAGTCATGATCGGTGTGAGATATAATAGGATGTGCATGATTCAATGAAGGCATTTAAACTTTTACGTCTCCAATGTTTGAAGAGGAAGTGCCTATAAAAGAGATCGTGGATGTGGGAAAGGATATGAGCCTTCCATTTGTTCTCTTAACATTGGAAAACGATCCAATGAATAGAAAGAGTGATGGTGATGGACGTAGAGTGGAGAAAGAATATACAATCGTAATATATTGGTTAGGAGATTACATCTGGATGGCTTCCCTTGTGGATCCTAGGAGAGAAGTGGTACTTATCATTTGTTTTCATGGAAAAGCAAGTGATACCCCCACTCTCTTAATTTAGAACTGAATTCATCGATTCCTAGATGCGGAAATTATAGGATAGAACCCAAAACCTAGTCCTCCAGACTGGGATCTACACAACATCGTACTTAGAATAACGGTCCATGTGATTGTGCATATACAAACCCATAAACACTCAATGAATCCAAACCGCATTGTAAAAAATATATTTGAAACCTCTGACTGTGGATATACAAACCCAAATATGAGACTCACTTATGTTCCTTTCCCAATAGTTTGATAAGTTAGGTGGTTTTGGTTGAATTTTAAACACAATCCCTTTTAGAAAAGGGATCCAACAAAGAATAAGCCTTTCCATGAATGGCTTTGAATAAGGGTCGATGGTTTGTAGACTGAATGGAGTAAGTGAATCAAAGAATGATGCCAGTGTAATTACTAGGAATAAAGTACGGGTACACAGGTATGATTGGTAAACATGATGTTTACTTATGTGATGAACAACCTGTATATTAATTATTGGGATAGATTTGACTCAATCCTTCAATATTATTCACTGGTATTCCCAGAATTGGGGCTCTCAACTTACATTAAGAGTAATAGGTGGCATGTTAGTGTTTCATATTTAGGGAGCTTGGGTGTTATAATCATGCAAGTGTTATGGACTTTAAAAACTAAAAGTAATTAAGTCCTATGATCCTCCTTCAATTCCACTACTTAAGGTGTCAATGTACTAACATGATAGTTTTAGAAGACATGTGGAACCACATAGGAGACTAGATAAACAATTACACTTCATTTAAATTCATCTGTACAAATATAGGACCTCAGGGTCTATTTATATGAATAAATATGACCTTGGGTGAATTTATATTGGTGGCGCAAGTGGAATGAGCCTCATAATTGTGGTGTGCAACTACCTTTTCATGAAGAAAGTGTTTTTTCAAGATTGGGGAACCACATTGAGGACATAATCATGATAATTACATCATTCAACTAGAACATGGTGGATTGTAGGTGTTTCCACACAAGTACCATGGGATGTGATTTGGGTCCTAGCCAAAATATTTTCTCTATTATACAGGGGATGCGCCCCTCCACCATAGCTTCAGATCAGTGGCGAGCTGCTATCCTGGCCCATCGGTCTTGTGGCTTCACTTCCATCACTGGCTAACCTGAAAAAATAAAAAACGCACAATGAATTTTTCAATCTTGATCAAGGATTTTTTACAAGAAAAGTTCTTGAAACACATTTTATAGTATCTACAAATCCCCAATACTATTTGATTTGTTAGAATGAAAATAATCATGTTATTTTATAATAGAAGGGAACTTTGACACATTCCCATATAATTTGGATAGATTTGGAGCTACATTAGGTATCAAAATATAGTCAATTTTTTTCCAGGGCCATGGGTCCTTGGGAGAATAGTTTGATTTTTACTAGGGTTATATAGACAACCCCACACACTTTGTATGTTTTTAATTTTTAGTGACCAATATTTCCTAAACCATTAAATAATGTATGTCAAGTGATATAAGACTCAACTTTTGTCCACAGATCCCATTGTGGTTTTCAATCTGAAGATTATTATGTTTCTTCGTTATAGTTAGTTTAGAGTCATTAATGTTGGACTAAAAATCATATTTGTCAACATTGAATAACATTGAACATGAATTTATAAATTAGATCCCAATCAAGGATCAGTGGTTAGGTGTTTCTCCAAATTTTATCAAATACATCATAGGGTTATCTTAAGACAATTATTTTATGGTCACCCAATACAAAACATGTATAAACATAATGTAGGCCTATTCTAAGAATAATGTTACAATTAATTGAGAATGTCCATATGGGGGATGTGTTATGCGGGGCCTGTTAGGGCATATGATTCATATCCAAACAGTAATATCTTTTGAATGACATGTCATTTATGTTGGAAACTTATTCGAGGCCACCTAGTGGAATGTACTGTATAGTAAGGAAAATTATATCTCATTAATTTAACATTTTATTGTTGGTAAACAATATAAAATAACATTTTGGTCACTCAAGACCAGAGTGTAATGTTTTCCAAGGAAATCGATGTTAAGAATAAAGGGTTATCTATGTTGAAAATTTTTATGAATGGGGAATCAACATATACACAAATTTGGTGTTTGATGAATGGATACATTTTTTATAATGGGTGATTTTTGATATTATGCTTTGATGTTTTGAATTCATGCAATGAAAAAATTATACTATTAAATTTTAAGTCATGTATTGTGGACATTGTACTGTGCAGTTTTAAGTCATGCAGTGAGGACGTTGTACTATGCAATTTTAAGTCATGAAGTTAGGACGTTGTAATGATTTTTTTAGGTCATAAAGTTACGATGTTCTAATATTCAGTTTTAATTCATGTAGTGAAAGCATTATGTTTGTTTAATTTAAGATCATTATCATTCTCCAGACATTTGAGACTCTCGAATTTCTTGATAATTTATTTGGACACATAAAAACATGATTGAGAACATAAGGGAAGAATTGTAAACTATGATTTGGGAATTTCTGGATCCGAGGAATGATATTTTAAAAAGGATAAAATGAATTAGAGGAAGTCTTTCATAAGAATGATTTTACCATTATTGGACGAACTTGTAATGGGGGTTGTATTTTGCAGGGCCAATTAGGGAATATGCGGCATAGCCAAATAGTGGCTTCTTTTGACTGACCGGCCCATTATGTAGGCCATTTATGGAATGCCACCCAAGGGTATGTAAATAATTGTGAGGAAAAATCATTCTAAAAAATTTTACATTTGATTTCTGAAAGACAATGTAAGATTATGGATATTCATATTTTTTATAACACCGAGTTAAGTTTATGATGAAAGGTACATGAATACAGAAAGAGTATTTCAGTCAGGATATCTAAATAAATTAAGGACTAAAATTTATACAATGGTATGACCCAAATGATGGGAGTATGGTGTCTGTAGTTTTTGATCATATGACTAGGACAAAATTGAAAATAATAGATAATATGTTGTCAAATGCTCCAAGGATATTTTGTATTTCCATGAACACATGGAGAGGGAATTGTGTAAACCATGGTATTGAAGACATTTAGATTTAGGGAATGTTAATAGAACTAAGATACATGGATTGAAACTTTACGATACAGATTCTTGTTTATTGTTATCAATGTTTGAAGTGGATGAATGGAAATTGAATCAATAATGAAGTTATCATTACATCGGAAAACCTTTATGAGGTTTTTATAATGCATGGCCAAGTAAGAAATATGCAACATAACCATAAAATATTATTTTTTGACAGATAGTATTATTACATAGGAATCTAATGTAACACCACCAAGGTAAAAGAACTGCATAGTAAAGAAAAAGATATCTTAGATATCAAAATCCCAATATCCAAAAACATGATAAATATTATGAATTTATAAAAATATTCAAGATTAAGGGTGTAAAATATGTAATAGAAATATGCTAAATACACAAGAAAGATATTTGAATCAATATTGATCATGAGTTTGGATTCTGTTACATTGATTTGACTCATATGAAAAATGAGGGCGTTCTGGTTTCCTTAGTGGTCTCCCTAGGGAGAGAACCGAAAATTAATACGCACACATTGATAGTTAATTATATGTAGAAGAGAGTTAAAAAATTTCTTTTGGCTCAGACAATGAGATGAGGCCCATCATTGACTACATATCACAATGGGATGAGAGTCAATACATATGTGGTTCTTTTTAATGGTTATCATTTTAATGTCATGTAGCTATGAAATTTATTTGTGTGTTATTTTGTGATATTTTCATTTCAATTGTCGTAATTTTAATTATGGAATTCACTGGAAGAGTGATTGTATTTGGTACTAGCTTTTTAATTTTTTTTGATATGAAACAAATAATGTATTCTCCAATGTTTTAATGGGTTTTATGGGATCTTTTCTAGACCATTCTGAGCATTGATTCTCGTTACACATTTTTCACGGGCCATCTTTCATTTGTGTAATAGAATTCATCTTGGATATATGGAGATTCACACATTTTTAATGGATCCATATCCCCATAAAATGTACCAATTTTACCATTGAATAATTACTTGAGAAATTGGTAATATGAAGAAGGAATGGATTCATGTTGATATAGCCAAGGCGTTCTATAAAAAATAATGAAGTTAGTGTCATGAATGACAATCATGATATTTTTATTAAACACAAGATCCCCAAACTAGGTTATGAGTGTAATATCACCTAAAGGTTCTTTTTCATTCTTTTCATACCACTGTAACATCCATGTTAATGCAGATAAGTCTGATTCAGTGAGTCTCAATGAATGATGTTTACGAATTGGAATGGGGTTGGCACTAGATCCATTATCAATGAATGCTTGTCTGATGACTATATCGTTAGCCCTACCAGATAAATACATGGGCATGATATTTCCATGTAAAAAATAATATTCATCATTATCCATAGAAGATATTACTATAGGACATTGTCAATGATCATTCTCTACAATGTATACATCAGTAGAAACAACTTCAGATTCAATCTCTTGAAGATTTGAAAAATCCTGAATATGTTCTTCTCGAAGAGCTCTTGATAGGTTCAAGGCATGCAGGATTGACAACATGGCTAATAAATATGATAAATATTTCAAAACATTTTACTTTTGGTCTAGATATCTACTTTTCCCAGCATGGAGATGTGGTTTTTCAGTTCTCATGGATGTTGATTCTTCGGATGTAGATGTACCCAATATCGGTGTGAAATCTAGAAATACTTCTGTTTTTGGAAGATCAGACTAACTAGGTCTATATAATTTATGAGATAATGATGGTATAACATATAATAGGTCATCTAATGAAATATTATTAGGACCGATCTTGTCATGTGTGAGATAACATTCTTGTTCTTGTGGAGCCCGTTGAAGTTCTCTCCCATGAGTTTCATCCACATAATTGATTTGAAATGGGGAAAAGATAATATAGTGCCTTCTAAAAGACACACATCGTTCCCTATATCCCCTGTCTTGGATATATCCTCTAGATATCCAATAAGGTATAGGGAATTGAATATTTTCATAACCAGAATCATTATTTGCATATGGATCTTCTAAGTGAATGACATTGAAGTAACCAATGATCAATTATTCATCTGATGAATATTCTTCTTGACATGTTCATTCTGGTGGTTCCATTTGGCGTGGTGGTTCTTGTGATATTGAAACAAGTGGAATTAAATCATTTAGAGACAATGAAAATTATGTCCTTGACATGATCTTGACTTTTTCTAACTACACATTGTCATTCTGATCACGTCGCTTCTTTGAGGATTGACCATTAAATGATTGACCTTTTGATGGAGTTTTTTTTACTGTGGTGGAAGTGGTGGAAGAAGAAATTTTCAATTTCAATGATTTTTATAGAATGTATTGATTTCGATTTATATTTCCCTTGATATAAAAATGATTATAAATCTATGATTTTTTTGACTACTATCCACTCTCCTTCAATATGTGGTCAATAGTAGTAACACATTCTACATGGGCTGATAAAATATTCAGTTTCACCAAACTAGAGTCCACCATTTTTTGTAGGAGGTATTTCAAAAGGAATAACTCTTTAATGAGATGTCCCAACATTTAAATAATGGGATAATAATTCATAAGACCTTCATCTCCTTCTTTGTTTGGTTTCATTGGCCATTGAAACTGAACCAAATTTTTTTCCATTGTTAAGATGAAGTAACTAGGAACCTGTTTATATTGAAAATAAAAAACATTATTCTTTGACTTGTCAAACTATTTTCACATTTGATATTTTTAATCATCTTGATGAGGAGGTCATTACTATTGATTATCATGATGTGAATCCCTTTAATATGATGATTGTTTTGAAGTGTAATCAGGAATATGTGCTTCCTTGAGTGTGACTATAGTATCATATTCATTCCTTTCTCTCATTCCTATTGATGAGTAGTTAAAAAAGAGTTAGATTTTGTTTCAATAATGGAATCCTCCACATATAGTGAAATTAAAGTAAGGTCTCAAAATAGTCCCATGTTTATCACTATGATCAGTGGTGTGCATAACTCACCACATAGATTTTCCTTACAAATTATGAACAACATTTCTTGAGGGAGTGCCCGATTTATGAATATGTTAATCCTTTACATCGAGCAACAAAATATGAAACTATTTTTTTCGATGTTTTCAATTTTTAAGATTAAAAACTATTGTCTCCAGAAAAGTTGTGCTGAATTGATAAAGGAATTTCTCAAGAAGATCATCCCTTCCATTAATTGATCGAGATTGAAAAATTGTATACCTAACAGAAGATGAACCTATAATAATTGTACCAAAAATATGAGATTTACATCATCTTGTGGTTGTCAATTCCCCATCATGGGATCACTATAGGAATCCAAATTCATTATGTGTTTCTCCAGATCTCCCTAACCAATAATTATTGGGAATTTATATTCATAGAGTTTGGCGGGGGAGGGATCAGATCCACCGATTATAGGCAAGCCTTATTTCATGGCTATAATGGCACACACCATTCTTCCATTGCCTCCAATTGTGTTTTTATTTCCACAATTGTATTAATAATCATTTAGGGAATATCTAGATTAGATAGGACCTATATAGGTACAACATTATGAGCATGAACTAGTGAAATGACAAGTAAAACCACTTGTGGTGGAGATGCTGGTATTTATCATTGATAACACACTTGGACAGTCTTACATGGGTGTGTTTTATCCTATCCTAGTTCTGTACCTAGAGAAGGAAATTCAGTATCCATGTATTTAGTTACATCAAATCCCCTTTGTTGAGGAGTTCCTCTAGGATGTGCATTTTGGGGATCTATATGGGGTGCATGTCCAGTAGAAATTCTACATCAAAGAACTCTTAATTGAAACTTTTTAACTCATTAATCATATATTATTGTTGATAAAATCTTTATTCAAGTCATAGTGATTGACCTTCTCCAGTGAAAAAATGATATGTGATCTGAATTCTACGTTTCTACATGTTCGTTGTGTTTTAGTGGTTTGGGAGTTTGTTACTTGAGAGAATACCAAGATTCTGAGTAAGCCTCTAGTTTCATGTACACACACCTCCTTCATTTACTTATGTGTGTACTGTTTTATAGGTATGAACTTTAGCTTCTGACTCTCATGAATTAGACTCATTCTCTAGAGGATATTCATCAATGGTATTAATTACATTTACAGATTCATATTCAATTGATGGAATTCCATCCATATCATTTGAAGATCATCTCTTTTTGTATCATCCATGAGAATCTGTTCTCCTATTTGATGAATTCTAGGGAACTATTTGAATGATAGTATCCTAAAATGGAATCATTGGATAGTTTAGTTATTCTTTCACTTTGTGGCTTCTTCTCTAATCAAGAGAAAACTTACTCCAATTGAGGAGGGGATTGTAGATGTGGAAATTATTTTTTCTCTATTGTTTGCGGTATTTCTTGTTATTCTTCTTTAAGCCTTGAATCATTGATTATTGACATTGATAGTTGAATTATATATTCCCCCAGATCAAGTCGTTGGTGTGTCTATAGAATTTCAATAGAAAATATTCATCCAACTGATATTTTGATTTTTCAAATTATTGTTCTAACCTTAGCTAGATGCATTATCTGATAGCCACTCAAGTAACCTATTTTGTAGGACTAATATTCTAATTCAGATATTTGTGTCATCTGATTGATGATGTCCTCTAATCTATAGGCATGAATAACGGTCACAGATTCATGATTCAAAATTACCTCAAAATATTTATCCCTTTGGGACTGACTCATTATGAGAGATATATTAGGAATTTTTTCGAGTGTATTGATGATTTCACACTATATATGTTGATTTTAACTAGCAATGGGAAATAAAATTGCATTATACCGCTTTTTTGGGATTCATTGATTTTGGAGTTTATGAAAACGAGATTCTCCATGTGCACATGATTCTCTGATACAGTTAATAGAAGTGATATTATAAATTAAATAGTGTGGCCTATATAGTGCATTTAGGCATGCATGTTGTTGGGTTCTCTCTTACTTTTCATCATTTTGATGTCTCGAAATCGAGAGAGATTCCAAGTTGATTTGGAATTTACACACTTCTAATACATTTATCTGAATTTTATATTCATCATATGGTAATATATTGGAATTCAAATGACGATGATTCTTCCTTAAGTAGAGGGTGACATCATGAATGAAATCAACTTCCATAAATTTTTGAACAAGGTATAAAGAGTTAACCAATGTCTGTAACATGACAGATACATCACCTTTAGCTAGTTGTTTTATCATTACAACATCTATTCATAATAATTTATTGTTTCTTCCTCCACTTGGTCCGACCAAAGTGGTTTCTTCTCAATTATTTTATTAAAAACAATGAAATTGGTCACTTTTTCTTCCACAAAATTAGAATTCAAATGATCCAAGAGAGTTTCAATGAATGGCCATCATCATAAGATGTCTTTTGGTAGATAATGTATTTCAACCATTAATGAAATGGAATCATACATGACTATCCTTGTGTTATAAAGTTCCTCAAGTTAAAAGGGCATTGTTGTTACTACATTTTTATTAAGGAATTATCATGACAATGTGAAATACTACTATAGATAGAAATTTTGCAGTGAATTCCATTTTGGGAGGATCGCCAAGGTGGATTACAAAAATGGGATAAATCCTCTTTCTCCTTAGTATTCTGGCCACATTGAGGGTTCTTTTGGATCCCAACCAAATAATGGCCCTTTGTATTGACCAAAATTTCATGAAGCAAGCCCTCATGACGATGTATCTGTTGTGGACCTCTATAATTATAATTATTACTCTAGTAATTTGTTAATGAGAGGGTAGGACCATGAGATAAAATTGATAAATGTATGAGGGATTCATGAAATCCAGCACTAAGAGGTTTCCAATCATAGATTGGATCTTGATTTGAAAACTATGTTTTGAAATAATTATTCGGGGATTATCCATTACATTTGTTGGGGAAACATGTTGGGTGAAGTGGTTATCATGTGCATGTGTATGTGTCTACCTTGGAGTGATCATCACAATTGGCTAATTATTTTCTATTCGAAAGGGTGTATGTTCCGGATCCATTTTTCCATTTGATATAGGGGAGTATGCCCCACAACCCTTTCATAATGAAGCATACATATCTATCTTCTCTGGGATGGTATGCCTATTTGTCATCCCAGGTGTGGGGACAGAGTTATATGTTTATTCCCATAGTACTGGTGATGTTATTATTATGACATTCTGGCATTCTTCCAGAATATGGGAAGTAAATTTTTTCTTCCCTTTCAACAATAATAATATGGGATTGGGGATATCCTCATCCTAAAAATGAATATATTTCCATTACATATCTGGAGTAGGTTTATGCGTCTTATTCTATCCTCATTATCCTCTCAGTGGGTATTGACAATACTCATGTATGGGGCTATAGAGTTGAGTCTCCCCCATATTTGTCATCGGAGAATTCTGACTGACTTCTCTAGGTGCAGCCAAATGATACTGTTAGCGGGATTGACGAAATCTAGTAGGTATATGATCCTTATGGGTGTTTTTTGACAACCACTATTGAAAAAATTCTTTCAGTACTGATAGACGATACTATTTGCATAATTGATGAGTGTAATCAGGTGTGTGTTCATGTTGACTAATTGCCACCACATTTGATTAGAGAGTTTCCTGGAATGTAGTCATATGAGATTTCTGACCAGTTGATAGTTAGTTAACATCTTTATGTGCATGTTCAATGTATTCAACTAGATTTACCGACTAAGATTGTTGGGTCGCATCAAGATGAGTCTTCTGGGAAGCGGAATTGGGACTGACAAGTGTATATACATTTTTGTTATTTTCCATCAATTGATGGACTTTTTGAGAAGGGGAAAATGGTTGAGTTTTCTCCCAATTGGTAGAATTTTGTCCCCATCATTTCTTCTTTCATGACAAGGTTTGAGGGACCTAGTTATAATAACTGAAGGAGACATCCCCATCATGTTGGGAGTTCACTACCTCACTATTCTAATGACATTTAATATTGGTGGGAGTCCTATGGAAGGACCCTACATCCATGAACTGAGGCCATGAGTACCCTCTTAATCCACATCCCTATAGTAGGGGGTATTTGTTGTTGAATTTTATGGATAATGACCATAAATAGTTGAAGACAGTGGTTCGAACCATCTGCTTCTTGACTATCAGTCATCACTGACTGGATGATCAAGGTTTCTTATTAACCTAGAGATAATGTCAAGAAGCCTACAAGGTTTGTATAGTACCATGTTGAGTTTATTCCATTACCAGTACAATGGATACCCATAGTTGATGTTTCTAATTTGGTGATGTTGTCCTTTCAATGTATGGGGATCAATCTGGAGAAGTGACCAGGGAATTCACATGTGAAAACATGAAGGAATCCATTTTGAGTTAAGGGAGTTCAAATGAAAACATGAAAAAAAACCTAAACTCCAAGAAAGAAACATATATTAGATAGATACATGTGTGATTTATTCCTTCATTAGGCCTTACTTTATTAATTGTTAGGGACCATACAGATGGGTAATACTACTAACATTGTTAATGATTCATGTCGGGTTCACCATTTTTGTTAAATTATTCGTTGGAATGTGTATTCTACATAGGAATCACTATTTCCAAGCGGTTTCCTTTGGATATATTTATG
Organism: Viscum album; assembly: GCA_963277665.1. Lineage (NCBI taxonomy): Eukaryota > Viridiplantae > Streptophyta > Magnoliopsida > Santalales > Viscaceae > Viscum > Viscum album. Next base: position 1,313,456,512 of record OY728119.1, on the reverse strand, counting down.
TAACAAGAAACATCCGGTTGTTCATTATTTAAAAGGTACCTTCTTTCCAAAGGCATGCATTCGTTATGTTTTAACTGATGATAAATAGTAAAATGGATTTTTCCAGAAGATGGGAGGTCAGACTAATCACACCATTTTTCAGTGATTATTGTCTACCCTTGGAATCTCCTATATATTTTATGATATTTTCTTGAATCCTTATTAATTCACCAAGTATATCATATGCTTCCATTAGAATTTTCAATCAGTTGTTAGTATGTGTGAATTGTATACTCATCTGTATGTATAAAAGGTTCTTATTTAATGGATACATCCGTATGTATTTGAGGTTCTCTATCAATGGTATCCTCTCATTACTATTTACATATTATGTTGACCATAATTATGTTGATATTAGTTTATAAAACACTCATTGGGGCACTCTAGAATTTATTTTCGTCCAGGGAGATGAAGGATCTTTAAGATGATGGGAACTTACCCATAAATGGGCTACATAAGAAACCTTATGAAATGAATTAGATACCTCTATGTTTGGTTCCACATAATAGGACATATCATAACTTTTATGTTCATGTGATAATTACCTAGCCATGCAGTTTAATGTCATGTGGAATGTAAATATAAGAAAAAAGTTCATAGTCAAGGTTTGGTGTATGACTTATGCATAAGCATCCCAAGGATCCTTGAAAGAATATGGGTTTCCAAGTTGAATCAGGCACTATTGGCAATATGGCCCATGATGAACATGGTTGATTTCAAGTGTCAGGTTTGAACCTTATAATGGGTTTTTATATATTCCATTTGGATTGTAATCAAAGCCAACATGGTTAGATAAGTCTCATAGAATATTATAGTCCCTTGAGAGAAATTATTTGGGGATTAAATCCTAAAAAGGATGCCTTTGTGATTTTGGGTATTAATTCGGGGCTTCCTCTTAAGGAGGATGCCTAGATTAATGTAATTATGATTGGGTTCTAGAAGAGGACATCTAATGAGCTTGGGCCCTGAGGAGGTCTTCCTATGTATCCCAATTAAGGAGGGAATTAGATTTCTCGTTGATCATTCATAGTGGATTGTGCAGATTTTTATGATAATCACAAAGTACTAAGCCCACATGAGTCATGATAGGTGTGAGAATACATAGTATGTGAAATATTTAACAAATTCAGTCACACGTTTCTTCCTACATTGGAGGAAGAGGAAATTCCTACAGTTGCGACGATGGACTGGGGAGAGACGACGAGCCTTCTCTCTATACTTGTTATATTGGACAAGGGTCCAATGAAATTAAGGAGTGAATGTAAAGGAATTAGAGAGAGAAAATACTAAAATATCCTACATTAAATGTTAGGGGCTTACACCAGGATGGGTTTTCTTATGGATATAGGGGGAGGAGGGAGACTTATCCTTTTCTTGCATGGAAAATCTAGTGTGGCCCCCCACTCTCCTAATTGGGAACCGGAGGGTACGTGTCGTTTATATGAAAAGGGGATGACAGAACCCAAAACGTAATCTTCTAGACTGGGATATACCCAACACTATCCCAAGTAGATTGGTACTTATGCCTATATATATTCAAAACCACATAAAATCTACATATCCTTAACCCATTTAAAAGAATGTTTGGAATCCTCTGATTGTAGATATACAATTCTAAATAGGAGACACATTTACATATCGTTATCAATGGTTTGATAAGTCATAAGGATTTGGGTGAGTATTAAACACCATACCTTTTAAAAAATGGTTCCAATGAATATAAATCCATGTAATGAATAGCTTTGAAGAAGTATTAATGGCTTGTAGACTAAAACGGATTAAGATAATCAAATAAGGGCACCCACGTAAGTACATGGGCACAAGTATGTGTGTTGAAGTAGGTTTCGGAAACCTAATTTTAACATATGTGGTGAAGAAATTGATGTTAATATGTGGGAAATATTTGACTCAATCATTTAATTTTATTCATAGGTATTCCTAGAAATGGGGTGCTAATGTTTAGTTGAGAGGGATATGTGTTGTAGAAGTGTTTCTGATTCAGGGTTGTTGGGTTCTTTAGGAACAAAAGTGTTATGGATTTCAAACACTAAATGGACTTGTGTTCTATGATCCTCCTTCAATTCCTCTTATATAGTTGTTAATGATCTACCTTGAATGTTTGGGAAGACTTGGGTTAAACACTATGGGCGCCAGAGTTGAAATTTGGCTTTAGGAAAAATTTCTCTTGCAAATAGAGGACCCGATGGTCTACTTATTGGAAAATGTAGGACCCTTTGTGAAAGGAGTTTTGGTGAACAAGAGGCTTTAATGCTATAATTATGGTGCGAAGTTACATTGTGTGATGATAATGGTTTTCCTATACTAGTTTTCTACTTTTGGACATAGCCAAAATAATTAAATTATTCAACACCAATTTGGTGGTGAAAATGTGTTTGTGTGCAACTACCATGGTCACAACTTTGGGGACATAGCCAAATTATTTTCTCCATACCATGGAGACTGTGACCCCACCCCAACTTCATATCAGTGCCGGGCAGGTGCCTTCTCTACCATCATTGAACCCTTCAAAAAATATAGAGTCACATCGTGAACATTAAAAATATGGATTGAAGATGTTTTGCAGGAAAAGTGCATGGAACACATTTTATAGTGTCTGCAATGTTGTACACCGATTTTTAAAATATAATTATTATAAATTCTATATATATAATCCATACATAATCTAATTTCAATTTACTATTTGTCTTATTGTTTTTATTCCATTTCTAAATCCACCATACCCTTCTCACTCATGTGGCCTTACCTGCAATGCCACAATTTTAAATCTAAAATAAAATTTAATATTCCAATAATTTCAATCTAATTTTCTTTAATTTTTTATATTGTTCCATTATTTAATCTATGATATATGACTATAGATCACATAGTAATGTTTTATACCACAATAGTGAATGTGGTAAAAAATATTATATAAAGAAGCTTCTTGAGGGAAAAAATTCAATCTTATTCCAAGGATATACAACACCTTATCCAAAATGATAAGACTCCAATGAATGTTTTTTGATCTATGAATTAAATTTTCCTAAAATATAAAATTTTTCATCATCAATAACATATAACATGAAAAATATTTCAGGGAAAAGATTAATTTGTAAGTCCTTCAATATTGAATGGAAGGATTCCCCTATGTTTAAATATAAGAATACAAAGGGGGATATTCACCATTAGTAGTTACACATTTCAATTCCTTCAAATGTTATGTCAGTTGAATTGGATTCAGGTTCCTTATATTTATACCTACCCTACATCATAATGTTCCTTTTCTTTACACAACAACAACATGTATGATCAAGATCATTTTCATTATATCTATTTACTCTTCTTTATTTTTATAATCCAATATAATTATAATACATCATATATCTTCATCATCCCTGAATGTGTAAAAAGGAACTACAGAATCTCCCCAACTCACTTATAAAAATATTATCCTTCGTGATAAAAATCAAAAAAAAATTCAACATCAAATTTCCATTCCCTAAATACATTCTCATAATAAATATAATAACATCCCAACTATTGGGTAATTAAGATAGTAAAAATAGGGCACACACGTCATCATATAGAAAATCCATTACTTATTTCAACAAACTTGTGACGACTTGAAATTTTTTGGAATGATCATATTGGGTATTCTCTTAACTCATATTTAGATTTAATAGTTATAAAATCAAGTACACATTGTTTTAATTTTTTGGATTGTCATATATATTCAATAGATATTCTATTGACATGGTCATTATTTTTTCTTATTTTATTTTAAATTCCATTTTCTAGACAACATAAGGTGAAAATATCCCTAATCCTTCTAATCTGGTAACCCCCACTCATTATTCTCCACTATTGTTTTTTACACCATATAGTAGAAAGTTCATATTTTCATAATATGATAATTTTTTTGAATCCTCCAATAATAATAATAAAACACACAAAATGATCAATCATTACCTTGCCTTATTATATAACAATTATTAAATTTGAGAAATATGACCTTGATCATCCATACATTGGATCTGATAGTAGTTTTTATTGAAATTTTAGAAGAAACAATGGATGAAAATTCTAAATGAAGATCAAATGGGTGAAAATAAAAAAGTGATGAGAAATAATAAAAATAATAATTTGGGAATAATATTGTTTTCTATGGAGGTGGAGATTAAATATCTTATATGTGAGAGAAAAATGTAGGGAAGAATCTCATAGTATAAAAACCATATCCCAAAATGAAATTATAATGAAATGTGCTAATACAATAACATTAATTTTTTTAGTTTCAAATCATCATAGATGGTCAACTGGGCTATTATAAAAATAATAGAAATCTTGTGGATCCACAGTAATACTCTCAGTTTAAATGTTAATCAATGATATAGTAACCATATTGAACCAGGAGAGTTTACTATTAAGGCACAGTACAAGCTTCTTGCATTTGGCCCTACACAATTCAATAGATTATGATCAACCAATCAAACATTTCTATGATGATTACCACATTAGGCAACTACTATTATTATGATATTTTAATGGAAATCTCATGTATAGAAATTTAAATATGATCTATTGTGAAATTATTTCCTTGTCTTTTGAGTTAAGGATATGATGAAATTGATAATACATGATAAAATATGACTATTATTGTGTTTATATATTTGATTTTGTTCAATATAAATCTGTTGGGTGTAACCTGTATAACCATAGGAGATACTGGTCACTAGATATGAGGGTAATAGGTTACAAGGATTAGGAAAATTGTGTTGACTATTCCTATAAGAGGGCATGATGGTTTTTAAATGCGGTTTCATAGGTTTTTGGTAATGTAAATCAGCATTAGACTAATTCTATTGTTGTTATGTTCAAATAGGATAAGGTCCATGAGGTGGTTGGACGACATAGTATGATTGAAAACACCCATAGATTAGGAGACACAATGGATGTTGTAAATAATTGGTATGGAGTATATTTACACCAAGTAAGGACACACTAACTAATATTTGGGACCATTAAATGAGTGTTTCGGATTCCAATACATGTTGGTTGTATTGGTCCATTTTTTATAAGGATGGTCGATAATATTCATTGGGTTTATTGGGATATTTTTATGGAAGTTGGTGAAGGTATTTTTAAGGCCATGGGTTTGGTGATTTTGATTATGAATATTCCTAGGAGGATCATGAAAGACTTGATATTTTTATATGGAAATGTTCAGAATATAAAAATTCCTATAATGGAATCAATTTTTTATTTTGACACCACGTTCCATATGAAAAAATATGAATTCATTGTTCCACTTTGGAACTTTCCAAATGAGGTTAAGTATTACTCAGGGTCAGTTGAGCATAGGTAGAATAGGTTGTCTTGTATGTTTTGGTTGGGTTTTATTATGTTTTACAATTAACTATACATGTATTGAATATTTCAATGAAAACCATTGGTGGTGGGATAATAGGATTATACACACAACCTATATGGACACACTAGAATATGTATAACAATATATTTCCAAATGTACATAATGTTAAAGGGTCACAATTTGAATTCTGATGGGGAAAATGATATAGATGGTTTTGTGGCTGGTTATAATAGTTTCAAATGGTTTGGGTGGATTCTTTGTGTTGTAATAAGAATTAATTGTATTATTTTTTTACATATGAAATTTTTGTTATATTGAGGGAGATCTTGTTTTATTTTCTATGTCATGTCTAACCATGTAGTCACTATTCAGTTATATGGAATATGATGATATTTTTTTCTATTATGCTTCCACTAATATATTCTTAGTTGATATATATTTATATTTATTTTAACAGTTTGTAGTCATCCTATTTTTACCTCATAGAATCTCATTTCAATTCATAAACCTCTAGAATATATAGGGTAACACCAAATGTTATGTTAATTACCAGATCAGTTTTTATGGAGTGATCAACTTTATAATATAACAAAGCCATATTAAATATGGATTACATGAAATGGTAATGATTGAGTTTAATTTTTCTATTTTTTAATTTTAATTTTTGGGTTATGGGGGATATTACATTGATATGAAACAATGACAGGATGTAGTAGATAATTAAATATCTAACACATAAGTTACATAGATTTGGGGTATTGTTTTCAATTCATGGTTATAGTTAATTTATTCAATATGGATTAAATGGTATTTAATGATATTGAATCTTACATGGAATGTTTTCCTTGAGACGATTGTGTAGGTACTCATGCATCATATTAATTACATAGGTCTCAAATGAAATCTGGGTGTTTCATATTATTTATATATCGATCTAAAAATTAACGGAAATGGTTTATCTGTATAAAGATTCAAAAAAGTTAAATAGTTTTTTCTTTCATTCTCTCTTGGAATAATTAAAATACGCTAACCCAAAAAAGGGATGTGGTTATAGAATGGGAAAATGGTTTTAATTTTTAATGTATCTAAAACAACCAATTAATTCTCATATATATTCATATTGATGTTATTTTTATCCATCCTAATAATTTGAATACTACAAATATTTTTTGTGTGTTGAATATGACATCGATATGGGTTTGTGAGGCCTTTAATGTAACATCCCAGGTAAATAAATAATATAACATTTTCATATCTATTAAAATATGTGAATTAAATCTTAATTTTACTTTATAGGGGACGATATGTTCGATAGCGTACTTAATAAGCAATAACGACTTTCTTGGAAATCTTATTTAGCACAGAATATTGGGTTATAATAAATATTTATAATAAAATATTATTATTTTAAATGATAGATAAATCCTCGCTATTGAGTTTGCTAGAATGAATATAACTAACCATATTATGATTGAATATGTTTCTCAATTTTTTTACATTTATCTATTAAATTTTAGAGGCATAAACTTAGAATGAATTTTATTTTAAACATAAATTCTATAAAATTCATTAAAAGGTTGTTTTACAGCCTTTTATGGGAAAACCTTTTTAATTCTATTTTTTTCTTTTATGTTTTAAATCTGACAAAGAAAATATTCTTCTATAGAATTGGGACATCCAAATTTACATTCAATGAAATATTTATATTTTTCTGATAAAGTTCATTTTGCATGATTAGTTAAAAATACTGTATTTTAATTCAAAACTAACTTTTAATATAATTTATTTTTATGGTTTTATTACCTTTATAAATTTTTTTAAATTTTAATTATATTATATTTTTACCTTTTAATCCTAAGTTGGTTATTGTAAATAATGTCACGTTGAAATTGGACATAAACAAGTGTCAATCTTTTGATAGTAAATATTTCTTAAAAACATGCTTATTATTTTGACAACAAGAATAAATTTTAAATTAATATCATCCACATCTAGGTTTTGAATTTGGAAAAACGGATTCCATATTTGTAATTAGAAGGTCCAAATTATGTAAATATTTAACTTTTATTTTATGTCATTTTAAATATTTACTTTAGAAAATATTTAATTTACCATGGTTAAAGGGTAAATATGTTAAATAAGTGTAAAATAATAATATTATTATAATTTAAATTACACTAACTTCTGTTTTAATCCTATTGGTTGATACATGTCCGGCTATGGTAATCATTGGGTAAATTTATGGACCTAATGGAGCCACATAATATTGATAATGACACATTATATTGACTAATTTAATATAAAGAAAAAAATGTCTTAATCAAATATATTTTAGTAAATCAATTTTTACATGGTGTTATCGAAGTTATCTCTTAGACTATAAATATTCATTGAATGCTAAAAATATTTCCCACCTCATTGAATTATTTTTATAATTTTTCGACATCATATAAATAAAATTTTTTATGACTCATTAATGATGTAGTGTTTATCTCATTAATGAATGATTTAAATGAATAATATTATAAAAATTTAAATAATATAAAAAACATGACCAATTATTATTGGATGATTTTATGTCGAACAAGAGTTATATTATATTATACTTTAATGAGTTTTTGACCTTTTGAAACCGAAAATATTAATAAAAAAAATTAATATTTTGAAACATTCATAAAGAACCCCTCATCCCCCTTATAAAAAGTCCTCACTTCTAACCCATTCTTCACACATCTCAAGCCCCTTCGATCGAGAAACCCCTGCCCAATTAATCTCTCAATATCCCTCTCTTCCACCTAAAATCCTTACCTTATGGATAAGGAATTCCAATAAATCCTTTTGGGTCAATACAAAAAGAGATACCCAATTTAAAAGAAGAACAACGAACAAAAGAGTCAAATCAGACACTAGGTAAGGGGTTTCTTATCTCACATTTAATTCTGTTGGATTTCCATTGTTCGCCAGTTATTTATTAAATGTGTAGTTTTTTACTTCCATTGTATATATATTATCATTATTCTTATTATATTAATTGTATTCTGTGATTAATTTGGTGGTTATTAACTTTTGGTCATATGACTCGATTTATTACAGTGAGGTAAGGGGTTTTCATCGAACTTATATTTCCCATGATATTCATGATTTACTTTTCTTCAATTTCCTTTTGTCAGCTGTATGTACTGACCATTATTTTATTTTTACAGTAATATAATTTAATTTATGTGTATTTAAATATTCATTTTTTTATATTTCTATCTTGTGGTGTGTCATTCGTAAGTTAGAAAATCAGTAAGGGAAACTTTCACCCTCCTCTTTTTGTGAAAGGGAAATTTTATGTTATGACTTTTAAATTTCAATTTTATTATTTCAGGATATGTTCTTCATTATCCTTATTGATATAATTTTTATGTCAATGTGATGAGAGACCATTTTATCTCTCATCAACTCATTTTCAGAATTTTAATTTATTGTCGTTAGGCTGTCGAATTTCTATAAGGGATCTTATGAACCCTATTTAAATTCTTTGGGATAAACTTATACTTCATGATTAGGTCATGATATGAATATTATTGAATGACCTATGATAGATTTAAACTTATTATCCAATTATATTGGTTGTATTTTTATTTTTCCCACATAATTTTGTCATAAATTTGTCCTTAATCTAAGGACATGATCTTTTCAAGGGATTTCATCGCAATTTACATTCTATAAAGAAATTCTTGTTTTTATGAACCAATTCACTTTTATATGATATATATACTACCTTTGACATATTATATCAGGAATCTTTTTACTCTCATGATATTATAATCTTTGATTATTGTTATTATGTAATTAGTTTTATTCCAGTATATTATCATATGGTAAGGGACTCTTTATCTAATTTTTTTAAATGTTTTAAAGAATTAGTCTCCTAAATATTTCTCATTAATTTCCACGTTTTCAAAATGGATTTTTATGATTTATTTATACGGACATTGATGTTATATATTGATAATTACCTTGAAATTTTCAAAGTGGTATGGGACACATTGATTCAAAAAATATATTTATTAAATATTTTAGATGGAATTGAAATTTTTTTTGACAAATCATTGATTTTGTCAATATGATGAAATGATATATTATGATTTGGAAATTTTATCTTTCCTTTATGCTTGTGTTATGTGTTATGATTATGTTATGCTTTTTGGGCATTGTTTACATATACGGGTGGTTCTGTGATAAACCTAGGGTGGGTGATCCTAAGATAGGCCTCCAATGCATTTGGTAATGTGATGGAGGAAAACATTAATTTTTCTCCTTAGTGATTTTTGGAATATAATATGATTGGTATTCCAAAATCAACTCCCTTTGTATCTATGATAACTACTATGTATGTATGATATGGCTTCCATTAGTTACCTTTATGGTTATTTATTTCTGTTCACTATTCATAAATGTTATGATTTCATGAGGTATGTCATGATTGAAATGTATGGTTTAATTGATTTGTATTTGTCGATGGGATAATATTGTGTTTCCATATTTTATAACCCTTACAGAGATTTTAATGCTCATCCCATATTTTGAAAAAAATTTTATAGGACTAAAAGATGAATTGGGTCAAAAATTGGATGAAAGAAATAGTCATGCTATCTAAATCATGGAACTAGACATGTTTTTTATGATTTTTTTACAAAATAATGGAAACTATGTATAAGTGTCTACTTTGTAATTTTGGAAATGTAATGTAATAGTTAAGGCCAAATTATATAGAACTCCAAACCTGAAATTATCATCAATGTGAATTCTTGATATACTCATCATTAAGTAATATTTGATGTCGGGTACATATAGTTGGTATCAGTGGTCAGTTTTGATAACATTATAGGTTCGGGTGTAATTTAAGCATAAGGGACAAAACTGTAATGGTTAGCATATTATAAAGAATCATAGTTATTATAGATTAATTTAATGAGTTTATGATAACATACATAAATCAATATTTGAATTTACCCTCCTTGAAAGATATTATTTGATGATTTTACTAATATACTGACACTGACATTTTTGGTTTTAGTAAATGGGGGGATCTAGCCGACACCAACGTAACAGTGGATTTAAAGAAAATTTTTACATTTTTCTGAATTAGAAACTGAATGAAATAGGAGTTACAATGAGAATTCATGTTGTTATTCACAATAAACATTCTGGAGTAGTGATTAACCGCCAGAATCTTTGTGATTTTTAAATGGAATTGTATATGCGAGAAACAAATCCATACAGTTTTTCACATAATAATCAAGAAGGAAAGTATATTAAAAACCCAATATGTCAAGGATGTGGAATTCAAAACCTAAGAAAATGCTTCAATGGGACATGAAGATGTTATTGATGTGGAAATGAAGGTCATAAAGCAACAACCATCCATGGAAAAATTAAGCATATAGTTGACTATAGGTAATGGAAAGAAGTGTCTTATTTGGGATCAATTGAATGTTTTATATGTGGAGATTGTTGTCATTATACAAACAGATGTCCTACGAACAAGGTTTTAAAGATGTGATCACCAGGTTTGTACAAATATATGTTTACCAATACCTAATGACATTCCAAATGAGGTTGAGGAAACTGAAAATGACTGATGAAATGTATAGATTATTTCTTAACGTATGTTTTGACATTATGTAATCATTGGATATGATTCATGATTTTGTTTGTAGGAAATAAATACTTCTTAATAAGTTGTAAGATAGGGGATAATGGTTCATGAAAAACATTTAATGAGTAACAAATCAATATATAATGGATTCAAGAGTTATGGTAGATTTTAGGATGATGAAATGCTTTAAATTATGAAGGCTCTTTTGATGATGGGATTACTTTGGAAGAAATTTATTATTCATGGAATAATTATCTTTTCTTTTGTGGAGTAATGGTTTATATTTTATTTTGGATGAATCTATGTTTTAATAGTGTTTTCAGTTATTTATTTAAATGATTAACCTATATTAAATTATATTTGATTAGGTTAATTACATATAAGTTTGTGACTTTAAGAGTAGTCGATGTTATTTAGGGATAAATGTTAAGATTTAATTTGGAAGAATATCAGATTGAATTATTTTCAATTCTAGGTATCATAATATAATTGGATTATTTTGAAAAATTTTAAGGAAAATTGTCTATTGAATGGTCTTTGTTGAACCTTGCATATTGTTTATTGAATTTTTGTGATTAAGAGATGTTTTTCATTTTATAAATGATTATCCTTTTTGGGGATTATCTGTTCTTGTACTAAACTTTTTGGTTTTTGTTGATGTCTAAAGAAAATGGAAATATATAGTTCTTCTTATGTGGATTGTGTGATACGATATATGTTGATTATAGTTATTTTGATGAGACCAAGTTAGTTTGAATACTCATCGTTTGAAAGAATAATGAGTGTGTGGTAGAAATTTAGTAAAGGGTGTATGTTGACAAGTCATGTAAGTATGTTTCCATTTGTTTTTAGTTTATCTCATAAATAAATTCCACAAAATTATGAAATGTTACTTATAAAAAAAATCTCAATTATATTTTCCTATTATGGAATTAAAATCTATTTCACCCAACAAATGCTTGTGATTTTCGGGTTGTTACCATATTCTTAATATGATTTTCTACCAATCCACATAAAACAATTATGGGTTTTTTCTCATCCATATCCATGTTTTTCCTACATGAAATCCTTTAATGGGATATCTTAGGTGACCCTTGTATTTCTATTTCATTTTTTAATGTTATATTTTTATTGGATCTTTTTTTTATGTGCGACATTCAACGATGTTTCCAAACCTGATTTTAAAATTGTGAGGATGTTATTCCCAAAATGGTTGAAGGATGTGACATCCCAGGTAAATAAAGAATATAATATTTTCATATATATAAAATTTGATTAATTAAATATTAATTTTACATTAATGGATATACTATGTTCGAACGTGAAACTGATTTACAACAATGGGTTTCATTGAAATCTTATGTAGCACAAAACGTTTTGTTATACTGAATAATTATAATATAATATTATTATTTTAAATGGTAGTTAAATTCTAGCCATTTTATTTGTGATAATTATCAGAGCTAAACATATTAAGAATAAATATGTTACATTTTTTTTACATTTATCCAAATAGATTTAGATGTATAAAATAAGAACGAATCAGGTCTTAAACATACAGACTATAATATTCTTTAAAAGGTGGTTTTACCAAATTTTGATGGGGAACCCTTTTTAAATATTTTTTTTACTAATATATGTTTTATTTTAAAAATTAACATTCTTCATTGGAATTGGGGCATCAAAATTTACTTTGGATGAAACTTTTTTATTTTTCTGATAATGTTTATTTTTATGATTAGTTTAAAATACAATATTTTCGTTCAAACTTTTCTTTTAATATAATTTATTTATATGGATATATTATCTATATAAATGTTTTTAATGTGTAATTATATTATATTTTTACAATTTAATCCTATGTCGGTCATTGGAAGTTATTTCTCTTTGAAATTTTACATAAAATGTGTTAATCTTTTAAATGTTATTATTTCATAAAAACATGCTTTTTTGTTTTGACCACAAGAATTAATTATAAATTAATTTATTCCTCTTATGGGTTTTGAATTTATAAATATGGATTCCATATTTGGAATCCGGAGGTCCATATTTAATAAATATTTAACTTTTTTAGACATTTTAAATATTTTCTTCAGTATATATTTTATTTTCCATGGTTAAAGAGTAATTATGCTAAATAAGGGTAACAGACTAATATTATAACAATATTAAATTACCAAATCATGTGACATAAAACTATTGGTTGATAAATTTCTTACCACATGCATCCATGGGTCAATTTTTGGATTCCATGGAGTCATAAAAGATTGTTAATGACACATTATATTAATTTCTTTAATTAAAGTCAAAAATGAATTAAAATAATATCATTTAGTATATCAATCGTTACATGTGGTTATATAAGTAATATCTTAAACTATGAATATTCATTTGAAATATGATTGTATTTCCTACATAATGGTAATTTTTTTTAATATTTTTAAACATCAAATTAATAAAACTCTTTATGACTCAAAAATGATGAAGTGTCTACCTCATTAATGAAGAATTTAAATAAATAAGATTATTATCATTAAAATAATATCCAAAACCTCTCCAATTCTTATTGTATTATTTTATTTCAAACAAGAGTCATATTATATTTAACATTAATATGTTTTTGACCTTTTGAAACCAAAAATCATTATATAATAAAATTATATTTTCAAACTTCTCTAAAGACACCCTCCTACCCCTTATAAAAAGAACTAAATTTTAACCCCTTCTTCACACATTTCAAGCCCCTTGGCTCATCCAACACATGCCGAAATAATCTCTCAAGATCCATGTCTTCCTCCAAGGATAAATAAAATTGGGATAAGGAACTCCCAAAAATCATTTTGGTTCAAACCAAACGGAGTTACATGATTTAATGGAAGAACTATGAACAAAAAAGTAAAATCGGACACAAGGTAACAAGTTTTTTTCTCACATTAAATTTTGAGAGATTTACATAGTTTTCCACTTTTTTAGTTATTTTGGTGTATTGTTTACTAACATATGTTATATATTATTATTATTCTCTTTTTATTCATTGTATTTTGTTATTCATTTGGTGGTTAATAATTTTTTTTCATATAACTCGATAGATTGTAATGAAGTAAGGGATTTTCATCTCACTTTTTATTCCCATTTGAATCATGCTATATTTACCTTTATTTAATTTGGGTGTTGTATACAATATTCATTATTGTATTCTTGGGTTAATATACTTTAATTTATGGGTATTTACATCTTTATATTATGATCCTTCATTCATGTGGTGTATCTTTTGTATGTTACCGAATCGATATGGGATGATTTCACCCTCTTCTTTTAGTGGAAGGAATCATTTATGTTCTGTATTATAAATTTCCATTTTTATAAATTGGAATATGTTCATATATATCCTTACTTCTGTGAATTGTATGTCAATTTGATGAGATACTCTTTTCTCTCTCATAAAAGCATTTTTTGAAATTTAACGAGAAGCCATTAGGCTATCAAATTTTTGTAAGGGAACTTCTTAACCCAATTTTAATTCTTTAAGTCAAACATATACTTCTTGATTATGTCATTCCATGAATATGTGTTAATTAACTCTGATTGTTTTACTCTTAAAATCCAATTATATTGGGTTTATTCTTATATGACACACATAATTATGTCATTGATTTTTCCTTAATCTAAGGATATGATCATCGCAAGGTATTTCGTCTCAATTTACATTCTATTGAGAATTACTTGTTCTTATGCACCAATTCACTTTTATACGGTTTATTTACACAACTTTGAAATATTATATCATGAATCTTATTACAATCATTATATTATATTCTTTTTTAATGTTATTACGTAATTATTTTTATTCAAGTATTTTATCAAGTGATTAGGTACTCTTTAACCAAAACATTGTTTTAAATGTTTTAAAGAATTATTCATCAAAATCATTCTCAGTAATGTCCATGTTTTGAATTTGGTTGTTTTACGATTTATTTATATAGACATTATTGTATTAAAAAGTTAGTTCACATAAAATATTTAAAGTGGTATGGGACACATTGATATGAAAATATCTTTATGAAATGATTTAAATGATTTTGAAAAAGGTTTTGAAAAAAAATTATTATATTAATATCTTGAAATGAAATATTCTGATATGGAAATTTTATCATTTTTTATTCATCTATAATTTGTTGTCATTATGTTATGGTTCTTAGGAATTGTCTAAATATATTGTTGGTTTTGTGATAAACCTAGGGCTTGTGATCCCAATATAACTCTATAATGCATTTGGTAATGTGATGAAGGAAAACCTTAATGTTTCTCCTAAGTGATTTATGGAATATACTGTGATGGGTCTTTTAAACGTAACAATCTATGTAGCAGTGATAGATAAAATGCAAGTATGATATGGATTCCACAAGTTACCTTTAGTAATTATGATTTTTTGGAGCTATTTTTAAATCATTTGATTTCATGATATTTGTCATGATTGAATATCATGGTTTCTTTGATTTTTATTTATTAATGTGATAATGATTTCATTATTTGTTTTATAAACCTTAATGAGCATTTTATGCTCATCCCATGTTTTGAAATTTTATTCAAAGGACTCAAAGATGATTACAGTCAAGGATGGGATCATGGAAAAGTCATTCTGTCTAAAACATTGAACTAGAAATGTATTTTTATGAGTTTTTATTTTATAGAAAAATGAAAACTATGTATAAGTGTCTAATTTTTATTTTTTGAAATGTAATGTAATATTTGTTGCGTAATTCTATAAAACATTAACCTGAAATGATCATCACTCTGAATTACTGATTTATAACATTATTAAGTATTGATTAAGGCCAGATCCTTATTATTAGGTTAGATGGTATGGGCATGTCTTCTGTAGAAAAATATATGTTCTAGTGGGATATGATCCATGTTACATTGTTCCCTTTTTATGATATATCAACTACTATATATACTTATTATAGTAGTTGGTTTTCATTGAGATTATACAAAAATAGTTAATTTTGAAGAATATAGTGTATAGAATCATAGTTCTATGGGATATGGACCAGATGTGTCCCTAGAGGGTACAAGTGAGCATGAGCCCCATGTAGAGCATCTGAGGAACGTTTGAATACTTGATCGAGAAATAGAGATGAGGTTATGGTTGGAAGAGTATCTCATATAGATATTTGTGGAATTTATCCAAATCATTTATTTAGAAGAACTTTGAGTTTATTTGTCTATGGTATACCTTACATAAGAATTTAAATCACACCATCCTCCTCCGTTCCTGAGAGTGGTTCGACCACATAAGGCACAATATTATATCATGTATGTATAAATTATATTTCACCATAATAAGAAACATCTATGTTGGAGGATGAATATAGAACAACATTTTATTAGGGGACTAGAAAAAGGTTGGTGGAATTCATTTATATAGATAGGATGGAATTAGGGTTTAGTTAGTTAGGACATAAAGTGGATGTTATTTGAGATCATTACCCTATGGCATTCATGGTGTATTGATCTCGTAGTTCATATTCTTATGGTAGGTAGAGACATTAGTTAATGATTATTTTTGTAGGTTCATGGATTTGATGTAGTTTCACTAATGATGGAGGGAGGCAATATAACTATTGTATATTGATTTGTGGATTTTTTATGACATTATATCAAGATTTGGGTATAAATCATTATATTAATTTCATATAAAGAAGTGGTAAATTTGGAACAAATCGTAGCATTGAGCATATAGGAGGATAATTTACCTTGAATTATAGTTATTTATGGAATGATATATATTGGATCTCTAGGTAGCAAAAAGTTGGGATGCAAGGAATTCTTATAGGGTACTCCGAATAGAGGCTAAATGATTCCTCCACCGAGTGGTATTTTAGTAACATTATTCAAATGTGGGAATAAGGGATATGATTGTGATCTGTGTGATCAACCACTAATAGAATGTAGAGCCTATCTCCATATGAATAAATTTTGAGAGGCTTTGATGGAAGGCTTAATAAACGGGTGTGATTCGTGGATTGGGAAAAACCTATAGTCCAAATAAAACTAGGTGTGTAACCATTACATGATAAATGGGAATCATTTTATTGAATGGTACAAGGAAGATGTTATGATTTTTATCGATTGGGGATGTGATAAATTATGACTACGAATCCATTAGGAGTAAATGCATTGGGTGTGTAGTATTTAGGTTCGCTGTAAATTATCATGTTTCATATTCAATGAATTATGTAGGCCATATATAATTAATGGGTTTCTATGAAAATATGTATATGGTATTGAAATACGGGTATGGGTCTAGAATGTTAATATGTAATATATGTGATATTTAATGTAATCAGGTAGTAATTGATCATATGTAGTTATATATAATCAAATTGTTCATCTGGAATGATTCCTTAATTGAGTGAGAACTTATATAATGTGGTGTGTGTATGTAGAGAAAACTAGAATGTGTTGAATGGATTGGTATGATACAATAATTTTTTTTTCGTATTTTGTTTGATATGAGATCGATCTATGGATTCCTATAGTAAGAGGATCTGACACAAGGTATATGGTTGTTTGATATTAGGTAATAAGGGTGACCATGGAAGTGACATATGTGTTTGATGTTGTCTTGGTATTTTATAAAAACAAAACGAATAGGGTACTCAGGTTTCAATGAGTATTTGTATGTGGATAAACTGTGATATCTTGTGGATGTGAATTTATATGGTGGGAAAATAAAACAGTCCTATGTATGTTGTAGTGGTAATGAGGTCTTGATATTTTATAAATCTCTTTTAGTGGTCATTGTTAAGGTATCGAAGACAATAAAATTGTATAGAAATAAAGAGTCTAGATTTTAATTTAATCATGGGTAAAAATTTAGATTTTAGAAGAATTCATTAAATTTGATATTATGTTGAATCATAATGTGGTGCATCAAACCATGGGCAAGAGAGGCGTCATGATACATAAGATAGAAAGTTGAATATCATGATATATACACATGGAATCATAATATGAAGGGATATATGATGTATTTTTTTCCATATCATGTTCATTGAATGATTTTAGTGTGTCATACGATGATGGGAATGGTCACACCATGAAAGGTACGTTAGTATGAAGTTGAAATTTTCAGAAATTTTAGAGACATATGTAATGTTACATTGTGAAGGATCCTATTATAGAGGATTTATTTATTTGGTAGTTCATGTAGTTATATATTAGTGTAACTCCATGACCCACTATGTGTGGTAGGAAAACTATAATAAATCAATTGGTTTAATTAAAACACAAAAGATGGACTGTATATCATTTCACCTATAACCTATCACAAACCACATGATATAGACATTTTCTATTTTCTTTTAGTATCCATTTCAATTTGATGATTAAACAACATTTCTCATTATATCATGTTGTTATATTTATTAGGGAGGAGACATGGGTAAGAATATAATTTTTTATTCATCTATCATCCAGATCTCTCACAATTTCATTATATGTTACTAGAAAAACCTTTTTTTATTGATTTTGTTATATAATCTTGAATATTTTGAATTGAAATATATAATATAGTCTTCCATGGAGTGATTATTTATTAATAATCTAGTTATGTGTGGCCAATCTATTTTTGGTTCTTTGTAGGTGTTTTGTGTATGTAAAAAATATTATTTCATAGTGTTGCCTATTTATGACTAGGAATGTAACCCCATAGGGTTTCCATTATTCATTAGAAATAACAAGGAATAGTCTCATATGTAAAATAGTATATTTGATCTGTTATAGATTTCTGGGTTGGAATTTTTTGTTTCTGACATGATGTTGTTGATACTATATGATTTAATTTATTGATTATTGAGTTATGTTATATGAAGTTGGTCCATGAAAACAAATTAGTGTAATCGAAACAATGGGTTGTGTTAATCATAATTTATTGGGTGACATAATCACTTATATGAGGAAGATTGTGATAACAATTACATATGACTATGATAGAAATTTCTAGATGGTGTGGCCTAGGTTTTGGCGATATAATTCACAATGGTGGGTGAAGCTATTAGGGTCTTGTTCATAGAGGGAAGGGCCCATAAGGTGGTTATATATGTCAATGTTAGGGACACTAAAAATATTTTATGTAACAATGGTGGTGGTGTTAACCCGAATTATGGAGTATGGGTGAATCATATAAGACTATTTTTCTTTCATGTGAGACTACCAAAAGGGAGGTAGGAAGCATACTACTACTTAAAATTCTTTTTCTTGTCCGTTATTTTTATATTTAACATTAGTTAATATGTGAAAATATTGCAGTAGCCATTATAAATTACTTTTTAATGTTGGTAAATAAAAACTAAAATTGGTAATAAATTTATGCATCATTTTTTCAGGTTAGTTTTGTGATTGCCAATGTGAAAAGCTATTATAAAATTGGCTATCAAATAACTGATGTGAAAAACAATTCAATATTAGTTTTTAATGTCACTAATTATATAATTGACATGAAGAACCAATTTTTTGAATAATTTTCTATTTATTCCTTCACTCTAAAGTAGATTAGAATATATACCCCACAGAAAAAATTGTAGAAAATAAGAAGAAAAAAATTAAAAAATATACCAATACAACCCCCGAAACACACTTATAGTTATAATTTCATGTCTTAAAATATAAACATAAATAAAAATCAAATCAAATTACATTTAAGATATGATTATCCATTTTAATTAGAAGCAACTCATGTCATGTTCACTATAACGGATAAGATCATCAAAATCTACAAATTAAAAGGAAATATTTTAACAAGTACTCTGAATAAAATTACCGAATAATTATTAAAAATTTTATAAATAAATATGACCTTTTTGAACATCATAAGTTACTCAATAGAAATTATTACATAAATAAATCTAAAAACGTAGTATCCCCATTCCACTAAGAATTATTGTTTATGAAAATTATTTTTAAAATAAATTTTCAATTAAAAAATTATTTTTATTTATTATATCTTAAATTTAGTAATTGAAATTTAAAATTCACCTTTCCATTGACATATTTGATCATGCATCTATTCTTTCTTGTGGGTTATTGAGAAATATTTTCCCTATTTGAAAATAATATTAATAAACGACATTTTAAATTCCTTATAATATAAACAATTTTAAAAAAAATTATACATGACCAATACATTCATAAAATATTCTCTTACATCACTATGTGACTTCTCCCCTGGATAAAAAACACCATGCACCCAATGGCCACTAATATAAAATAAAATTTACGTTTAGTAGTTATTATATTCATATGAATATCTCACATGGTTATATATATGTTTCATAACATTTAATATAAGGAAAAAAAACCAAAACTAAACAGTTACATTCTTTTTAAATAATTTAACAATATATATTATTGCTCTTAAATTAGTCATTATCCTCACTATAGGTGAAATGAAATATAGGTCTAAAAATCTATATACCACAATCTAATTATACTCCATAAAAATTAAATAATAAAATTTATACAAGAAATACATATGTATAAATTTTCATCAAATCAAATATATAGATTGTTTTATGTTATTACTTATATATAAAAAATAACATTATGTTGATTCGTAACTGACCTACATTTACACACACCATGATATTGTTTTTCAAAAAGTGACACAATCATTTTACACCCCCAAAAGCCAACATTGAATTTGAATCTCATAAACATCCAATTTGTTTGGAATATACCGACAATCTGTCAAGCCTAGTAGAATTCTTATATAGATCCAAATAACTTTGTATTTGTTGTTGTATATATATTATTTCATCACCATTAAATTATTCTTATAAAAAATTGTCAAATATATAAACATTACTATCATAAAAATAGTATAATTGAAAAATAAATGAATATATTAATATACATATACCTCTATAGTAATTTTTTGAACCATTCTAGATGTAAAAATTAAAAAGTTTCCTATTATCGGTCCAACTGTTCTACCCCACATGTTTGTAATGGTATTCCTTCCGATCTATCTATAATATCATATATATTGACATTATGATTCATCATCTCTATATTTGGATTGTTAATTTATTCATCAATATAAAATATCATCACATTTTAAATAATATAATGATAAGGATCATCAAAATATTACAAAAAATAACTAGGGTGTGGTGGAGGTGGGGTTTTAGTAATTGGATAAAGAGTGAAATTTGTAGGGGAAGGTGAATGAGTTCTAGCTAGTTTCAAAGGTAGAGGAGTGGGATTTGTAGTCTAAAACATTATTTTCTTATCTGTAAATATTCACTATATTGAAGCTCTGATATTATCATTCATCATCACATGAATATCCAAAAAAACATATTTGAACGATTCTAATATTTTTATAAATATCCTCTGATGAAGAAGCTTCAGAATGTGGAAATGATTTTTTCACCAACACACCTACCAAGAAAACTCTTACATGACCTAGGAGTTCTGTATTTCCTTGGACAATATCTATAATATCATTCCTTCATTCAGTAATAGAAACCCTATTTGTGCTCTGTTCCTCTTGAAAAATATTGTATGAAATATTTGAAAAAATGAATAATGAATCAAAATATAATAATAAGAAACACTAAATAAATAAATAAAAAAGTAAACATCTTACCATACTCTAATCTAGAACCCTTGAATCATCTAAAATATGATGTCTTTTATTCTCATTTGACCCCTCTTTCATTTTTCATTTGATGTTGTGGGAGGGTTAACCTATATAGAGCCAAAAGTCTTATCTCTCATCTTGCTAAAATTTTAAACAATCATTTTTCCATCAAATAATTAATACCCTCCCCAAAATAAAGAATGAGG
Source organism: Viscum album (assembly GCA_963277665.1). Taxonomy (NCBI): domain Eukaryota; kingdom Viridiplantae; phylum Streptophyta; class Magnoliopsida; order Santalales; family Viscaceae; genus Viscum; species Viscum album. The sequence continues at coordinate 1,313,434,601 of OY728119.1, read as the reverse complement.
AAGTATATTTCTATATTGGATATAATAATGATATTTCCTGGATTAGTGTAAGTTAATTAAAAAGAAATTATTAATATAAAAATTCTAAAAGGTAACATTTCACTTACTAAAATGATTATCTTCTTCATCTACAAAAAAACTCCATAATTTATCTTCATCTATAAATTTTTATATATCAAACAGGTTATGATTTTTTCTATACCCAAATAGGATATTATATATAAGGGTAAATTAAAAATCCATACATCTAACAACATCCAATGAAAAAAAATTCTTCTTGAATCATCCCGTATTATGTATATCATATGTCAACTAATAAGAAGAGTGAAATTATATATTACTACAAAAATTTAAATATCAGAATATAAATATATAGTACTAAAATAGTCTCCTGGAAGTGAGATATTTTCTATTTTTTAACACTTCTCCAATAATAAATCATTATAAAAACCTTTCTTTTATCTTATACTGTTATAAAATTATCAAACTGTTTTAAATTTGGACATCTTGGAATGTCATATTAAATAAAGACTACTTTTATTATGTAGCTGATGCTATGAGAAACTGATTATTTTGGAAAATGACTTGGTCCATGTGTACCGACCCACAAGCTCTTATTTGGCCTCATAGAAATAGAGATTTCTTATAAAGAAGGATTAGGCTCATCATCAATAGAATGTATACATTCCTCCCAGTGTTATGCGCATTCTCTTCGCAAGAAGTATAGAGTGGATTAGATTTTTGATAATTCATTATCCTATAAATTACACTAACAAATAATTAGTAAAAAAAATCCCACCATTACATACCAATTAAAAATGAACATTTATCCAAAAAAGGTAATCAATACATAAAATTACAAATTTTTAATCAAATTTAAAATAGTTCACTGAAATAATAACGACAATAATGAAATATTATATTAAATGCAATGAAATGAATGAAATCAAATACTGTTATGATAATAGTAAAAATGATCAATCCTAATAAATCAAGATTTCACAAAAACAATATTTTTTTAATATACTCTATTCCAATATTTTTTAATTTTATTTAACTTATTAGATTTAAAATAATTTTTTTTTCATCAAAACTAATTTATAGATATGTAATTTCAAATTAACCATGGTAAAAAAATAAAACTATAGTAATATAATTTTTTTTAACTTAATAGTTAAAATATGTTTTTTCATAAAAAAAATTAAAATATCTATGATCTTATGAAATTAATAGTAGTATATGATAATTAATCATATGTTACTTGTAATATAATGAATAATCTAAAGGATTATTTTCCGAAATTCCATCATCATAATCATTCCCTATTTCACAAAATAAGTCAACAACATTTACACTAATATAATTCGTTAATATTTACATGAATGTAGGGATATCACAAAAATAATCAAATTTGTCATGTTTATCATCCCCAACATATTTCTGTATTCATTATAAAATGATATACCACATCATATTGAATTGATAAAGGCCATATAATTTTTTTTTCAGTTGTAGACATTATATAAGGATCAATTGTGTATTCCAATATATTCTGAATAATATGTTTCATTAAAAATTCACCATGTTTCGAACTATTGTTAGGGATAAACCACTTGATTTAATAACTAGAGATTGTAATTAAATGTCATCCACCTCCCATATTTCTTCAATAACTCTATAATATTCACTTGATACCATGATTGGGTTTTTTTCCATTGGCTCTAAAAAAATTCATTATATTTGTAAACAAAAATACACGATTGTTTTGAACATCACATATGGTGTCCATATCTATCAGATGAAATGTATATCTGTTAATGTCATAATCAGATCATATTATCAAATTTAAACTTGGACCACCCACTAACCATATCAGAGTTTCTGATGCATCTGATAAACCAAGCATAGTTTCTTTAAACCATAGAAAATGTTTTTGTGATGCTCTTTCCAAATCAACATATCCTTCCTCTAAGGATAAAATTGAATCAGTATATTAATATGAAATGTTATAAATTGATGATCATCATCTACATTATACATGATTTAATAATTTACCTTCTTTAACCATTCACCTATAAATGATTTCCCTTTAAATCCATGATTCGTATCTCCCCATTAATTAACCTGTTCATGTTAAGATATAGGAAAAACACTGTTCCTTATTATTGACAAGTATATTGTTGAAATACTTAAAACATCCTCATAAATATATTTCTATAAATGGATGATTTAGGATGAAATGAATTATTATTACACTATTTAAATATCTTCCTAAAACATTAAAAAGGATACAACCAATATAGATATTATGGTCCACATAAGTATTATTTCTCAAACAAAATAAACCATTAATTTCACAATGATATAAAAAATTGATGAAAATACATGTCTAAATGGCAACATATAGAAACATCTTCCTTATATAAATTTAAAAATCATTTAGATCAATCATATTATTATTAATTGGAAAAAATATAACAAACCTTCATGGTAGTAATTTTGAAACATATGGGAAATATTCCAAAAAGTGAAACTAGAATGTGTTATTACATCATGAAATAAAAATAATTAGATTTAATTAATTTTGTCAAAAAATACATTAAAGACAAAAATAGTTTTACATTTATTGAATAAACCTTTAGTATTTTGATATCATTATGAAAATTGAAATTTTAATTTTTTCCCTCTTGGATAACATTTTATAATCCATGAGAAGGAATTTTCACCTTCAATTAGAAGTAGGATGGAACTCTAAAATTGTTCCCATTGATAGTAAGTCCAATATTGTATTCAAACCATGTTTATTATTTACATTAATATCTTCAATTCTTCTAATTATTTTTTCCTATATATTATTATCCATGAGAGAATTTTCAATTTTTTTGACCTCATGATATCTCAAATATGGTGGCTCAATAAATATTTTCTTTTTATTCCAAATGTTTCTATCATTACCATGTTTATGTGTATTTTTGAATTTCATATCCTTTTTTGTACCATATCAAAGTACTTATCAATTTATAATGTTATTGGAGAAATATCAAATTCGTGTGAGTCATTGAATTAATTTTTTTTATTAAATATGATTTATCTATAGAAAAAACATTAGACAATTTGGGTATACTATTTTTCCACCATGATGAAGTTGATAGTATAAATTATGTTGGTCACAAAATAGAAAATCTTTCTTCCCCCAAGCTTTATATCCTAATAAATCCACATTTTCTATGAATTAGTTTATTGTGAAAATAATTATTTCATGCAGTTGAAAATATTACATGTTATAAGATTCATACCACATAATACCATCCTCATATAAAAAGAATCAACTCGTAAATTAATGGTCACCTAAATAAATTAATATCATTCCTTAGTAGTTTCATTCCAGATATCAACAATGCCAACATTTCATATTTTCGCTTCATAAAAAGTCAGGAGATATTTTTTAAATTAAAAATAAATAGTACATAATCTATGTGTGATACTATGGATTACAAATGTATTCGTTACAACCATGTACTTTATAACACTATGATTTCTAACTCCATTTAAAAATATAGGAAACAACTGATCAATTTTTTTCCATTGAGGAAAATGAGTTAGTTTCTGTAATTTTTGTTCACATATCTACACATCTTCATGTGATCTAATCCTATTTACATCTTTTGAATTTGAAAATAAATTTTTCAACTGGGGAATTATTAAAATAAACCTAAATTCTTATATAGGGGTATCTATAACAGAAAAATAATCTGGTGATTTTGTATTCAACTTATATCATTATGTACCATATTTAGGATACCCGTAAAGATATATGAATTCCTTTCTACATACCACATAGCCATTCATGTAGGGATGTATTTGTTTGAACATCAATACCATCAGGAATATTATTTGTATACAATTATAATGTGAATATGTAAGGTCATTATCTTTAAGAAAACAATCATTCAGCAGTTTTAGAAACTATATAATTCTCTTGTAAGTTCATCCATGTTTCTCTATAGAGTTAATAAATCATAACACCCTCGATAATTCCATAAAATCAATAAAACCTAGATACAATAATTTTTTATTATCACCATATAGATTCTCATTTTTTTGTTCATTATCGTAGCCTCAAAATCAATATATTGAATCATTTAATCAATTTGTTCAGAGTTATCATCTTGCAAAGAATCATCATTAATAGATCTAATATTCATCCTAGTTCCACCATGAAAAATCTAAATTTCATACCTTTGATTAATGCTTTGATTAATTATATGACCTTTTATCTACCATTCTTTCAAATTATTCATGATTTAACATTTCATACATGGAAAGAAACGCATGTTGTTTTTTTGAACTTTTCTTTTACCAAAATACAAAAAGAAGTAAAAAATTCATTATGTGAATGACTTATTTAATGTTTTGTAATTCAAAATCCACTCATTATTCTGTATAAAAAATATCAAAAATTAATATCTTTTCAATAGAATATTGTGGTGATAAATGTTATTAAGAGGGAGATACAGTAGATTATTTCAATGTTAGTCAAGAAGATGCACATTTAGAATAATTCATTAGTAACCTGTATATATGATTTTTTGAAATATAAAATATATTTTAAAAAAATAATTACATTAGAGATAAAATTAAATTTTAATTAGAATTATTATTGTAACGCCCTGACTCCAGTTACCCAGAGTCATTGCATTATTACATATCATTGACATGATTACAAGGAATCAAGTCCCGAAGGGCCGATCAGTTTAGCAGTCTTGGAAATATATTACATACATGAATGTTACATTACACTTCATAACATACATAACAATATAAATAATCCTTTAAGAATTCCATTATTCCATTATCTTAACCCTACATATCAATCACAATACACTTCTTGGAATCTGGGGAAATATAAAACATAGAAAGGTGTGAGCTCAAACACTCAGTAAGGGTAAGCAATACAGCAGAAACATTCATTATTAAGCATAAACATTTAAGGCAATGTATAACTAAAATAGAAGCCTTTTAAACTTGAACTTCAACATAGTATGGCAAAAATAAAATGAAATAATGACATTTACATATTCACATTGATATTCTACTAATCGAATATTCACATGAAATATCAATAACCACTTTCATAATGTTGGAATGCATAATGCTAGACTATCATAACCACATACCCATGGCCTCCTGCCAAGACTAAAAATAAGATTTTGGAAAGGCCATCTGCCAAGACACTATATTGTCTCATGAGACCTACCGATGCATCGAGGAGATATAGCGGGCTCCACCGGTCACATAATAACTTCAATGAATTCCCATATGTAAAGGTTTGAAAATAATATAAACATTCTTATTAAAACCAGTATATGAAATGTCAATTATTTCTCTATAAACCATGAATGGTATAAAAATAACACAACCACAGTAAAACATATCACAAAACCTTCAATACAATACAAAAGTTTTGTATCATAATAAATCAACTTCAAATAAGCTTAAAATCCATCAAACGATGATGAAGTAGATGAAATCAAAACTATTTTAGAGAAATATCTCTTCTCACGAAATCATTGAAAAGTGACACATTTATAAAGGAAGTAATTTAAAAGATATTTTTAAATCAAAGTTTCACATACCACTTTGAAACTTTTGAAAAGAAATATCATATCAAAACACTCATGTCCATGTAAATAAATCCTTAAAATCATTTTGAAACCATTGACATTAATTAAAAATATTTATAAATATATATCTCTAAAACATTTCAAATTATGATCTTGATAAAGAGTACCTTTCAAAAATTCTTAAAATATTCATTTTGAAATTCTTTAAAAGTCACATAATTATAAAATAAAACATTTAATTTGAAAATATTCTTTTAATCATGTAAGGGACGATTCAGAGTTTTTATAACGGTGGAAAATAACTGCACCCGCCGTATAAGTTTAAAAATATATTCTTACCTTAAATTTGTCGAAAAGGTTTAAAAGTACCATGATAAGAAAACGATGGAAAGATTCCATTAAAAACAAATAATGGTATAAATTACTTTAACCCATTTTCTAGTAAATAGTAAAAATGATTTTAAATACACTTTTAAGGAACATGGATGTGGATGATAAATAGATCCCAGTAGATAATTATGTATAAACAACCTCGGATAATGAAGAGATTGTGAAATGAACCCTTAAATTTTACTTTTCATTGGTTGAAGGTAGGTTAACCTCCTGTATAATTGTGAAATAATTGTTATTAAATTATACAATAATCATATACATTAATATGATATCATATATGATCTTCTAACATTGATTTGTTAATAATATCTTAGAATTATCGTAGTTTCGGGTGTTAACACACTCATTTTCTTTTACATGATTTGTTACGTAAGCTATGTTTTTCATGGATAGGCTATATCTTATTCATATCCAGAATGATATCAACTCTTTTGATACTATTATTAATCATAAAATTATAATTATACTTGAATGGATATGATGGGAATGAATCTCATCGTGTTCGTGGAGACGGTAGTCCGGACGTACGCACGAGCGACAATATCATTTTTTTTATATTAAAATAATATTTAATTGGATGGTATATAATATATACAGAATCATTATCATTTTATATTTATTATTTACAAGAATTACACATCATTATTATATCCATCCAAATAATAATGTTTTGAATAACAATTACACCACTACGTGGAGACGGTAAGCCCTACGTACGCACGTATGGTGACATGTCATTCAAAGGATGGATAGAATACTGAAATATGGTTTTAAAATGTTTAAAATAACATCAAGTATATATAATATACTATACTTATTATTTTATAATGGTAATAACATATATATATGATGTGGAAGAAGAAAGGTACTTGAAAAGGGGTGGTGAAATCATTACCACTTCTTCGGGTTCTTCCTTTTGATTTGATCAAAATGGCACCTTAGGTTGGCTTTCTGACTTAAGGAAGGCCTCTAGGATGAAGTTATGGAAGTTGAGAGAGTATTTGGGCAGATTTTGGCCGAACCAAAAGGCTTTGAAGGTGTGAATTAATGAGAAGAGGGAGTGCCCTTTTATAAGAGGGTTGAGAGGCACCTTTGGAAAAGTTAGAAATATTATTTTATAATAAATTCATATTCGGTTTCTAATGTCTCCAAAGTGGATTATTTTAACATTAAAGTGGTTATAGGTCTAACACCACTTAAACAATAAGATTTAGACAGGTTTGGGTTACTATATTAACCTTATCTTTAATTATAAACTATTATTTAACTACTTTTACTTTTACAATGTCTATTTGTATTTTTATATTATATGGTTAATAAACATACTATATACATCCAATAGAACACAAATTGGTCCATTAATTATTCACCTATAATCATATAAGTCTCTTTTTTAATCCTTAGATTTTTAGGAATTTACAATCAATTAATTATATAATATTTTTTAAAAAAACTATTTTATGTCAATTTTGACACAATTCAATAATTGATTTTTGTAAAAATAATTACAGAATGATTACATCGAAAAAAGTTACATAACAAAATCTCAACATGTCATATTATCCTATTAAATTATTTTAGTTTATATAAAGTCTCATATTACATTTATTTGGGTATTTATAATATCAATTATTCTAATTTTTCATTAATTAGGTAACTACTTTATCACCATTGTGTCATAAATAAAATAAATTATATAATGTCCAAAAATTATAAATAAAATACCATTATGTAGGAAATAGTTTTATCTTTATAATTAATATTTATAGTCTAAACTCCATAATATATAACCCTATGTAAAAATTGTTGTTATAAAGGATATATTCTTATGTCATTTTTGTATTTATTTTAACTTAATTACAATAAAGTGTCCCTATCAGCTACAAGTGACCTCATGGGGTCCCAAAATCGTCACAAAGATTCCCAGGGTCGTAAATGTATCCAAAAATAAGTATAAGACACGTTTTAGGGTAATTTAGTTTTATTATAATATTATTTTTAACCTTTATTTACTGGATTTAACCTTTAACCATGGTAAATAAAAGTTTTACTGAAGTAATTATTAAAAATGTCTAAAAAAATATACCTATTTACACAATTTGGACATCCTGATTCCAAATATGGAATCCATTTTTCCAAATTCAAAACAATTAAGTGGAATAAATTAATTTAAAATTAATTCCCGCTGTCAAAACAAAAGCGTGTTTTTAAGAGATAATAACGATCAAAAGATTGACACTTGTTCATGTCCAGTTTAATTGTGAAATTAAGTACAATGACCAACATTGTATTAAATGGTAAAAATATATTCTAAATATACATTAAAACCACTCAAATTAATAATTTATCACTATTAATTTTTTTTATTAAAAAGTTGTTTTTAATTAAAATTTAGTCATTTTCCATATTCATCAAAATATAAAAGTTATCCGAAATGTACCAAAATTTCACCTTTGGCTAAATTCGATACTCCGAATCCAAAAATTAAGTCCATTTTGAGAGGTAAAATTTATAAAATTTTAAAAAGTAGGTATTACTATTCATAACAGCTAGTTTGATTGGTTGTGGTGTGTGTTAGAACTCGAAGTTGCGTACAATACACGATACTATATTATTCAAAGAGAAGCGTACCGAGGAAGCATGGGGTGTTAAATTGTAAATATTTGATGTCCCCATTCTAATGAATAAATTTATTTATTCCAATGGAATATATAAAAGTTTTAAAATATTGGATTTAAAAAGGGTTGACTATTAAAAGTCGGTAAAAGTGCATTTTAGAAAAATAGTTCTTTTATCTAAAAAAATTAATTTATTCATACATCATGTCTAATAAAATCAAAATTGGATTATAAAATTATAAGGATTATATAATGTTCAAAATTCAGTTAATACTATTCATAACCGCTTTTGAACGGCTCATTTAGTAAGTCATGGTGCGCTAGAACTCGGTGTTGCGTGTAGTGAAAGTTAATGAATTATTTTGAAGAAATAACACACTATGAAATTTTGGGGTGTTACATTCTCCCCTCCTTAAATAAATTGTGTTCTCACAATTTGAAATTGTTCTTCAAAAATAAAAGGTTGAAAATTGAAAATATCTTTGTGGGAAAACCAACATCAAAAATTGGGTTAATAAAATTTAGTCGTAATAAGGGGAATGTAGAAATGAAAGGGTCGCCACCAAATTATGATCTCTATTTGAATAACATTGGTGGAAATTAGAGACATATAATTGGAGGAAAAATGAAAATATTTATAGGGAGTGATTGAGGTGATCAATCACAAACAAGTATAAAATTGAGGTCCTTAAATTCATCAATCTATGAGGATTTGAAATACCATCGGTTCAAAAAAACTTAGGGTATTAGGATAAAACATTTTTGGTTTTAAGATTCTTTAAATAATGTATAAGAATTAATTTCATCACAGAATAAGAGAAGAAGGTAAATATATTCTTGACAAGTAGAGTTCAATCCTTTAACTAATTTCTACCACAAACTCATCTTTCACTCTAAAAGATAACAGAACATAAAAATATATTCTATTTATCCCATTCATATAGGGTTCAAAAAAATGAATTTATAATTCATCTACAAGATCTTTTTTAAAAAAACTACATTATTTATTCTAGGACATCACATGGTCCAGTGGTAGGTGATACGCCCTTGCCGCCCTTCGGTTGTGGGTTCAAGTCTCGCATGCTTGCTGGACGAGACAGGTTACGGCCCAACCTACAGGTTTTCCTTTTATGGAAATCCTTAAATAATCCACACTAGAACTATAAAAAATAATTCAGTCAAAAATTTATAAATAAGGTAAACACAATGAAGATCCTTTTTTCCGCTTAATAACATGTGAACACCTTTGTCATTTATTCTTTTAAAACACTGCAACATCCTGAATTTCCATAAAGCCTTATTGATTACATTCATGATCATTTATTCCTTAAAGAATATTGAATATACTCCTTATCTGAAAATCTTGTAAATTCCAAAAATAATAGAATATAAAAATCATTAATCAGTTTCAAGGTAGTCAAGAATATCTAATATAATTCATCCAAATCAATAATGTATTATTCTAAAATCACTACCTTGGTTTCAGAACAATATTATGGTTTATCTTTCTCTCAACCATATATTTTCCAAAGATTTAACCTGCTATTGAGTCAATTTTCATTGTTCCACACAATCTCAAGTCCGTAATGAAATTGTACTGCAGTACAATCCTTATATACTCCATAATTATTATAACAAGTATATTGTCGATATAACACTCAAATGACATAATCAACATAAAAACTCTAATCTTTCCTCTTCATATGAGGTAGTATCATAACTTGATTATCATCCAATAGAATCATTTACGACATAGAATGATGACTGGGACATAGGTTCTCCTAGTGTCTGAACACCTTGAAAATGAAGCATTGTACATTTGAAACCATTTTCTTACCCTTGCAGTCACGTACTTTGTTTACTTTTTCTCTACACATATAACATACTTTCATTCCCTTCAAGCATTTTCCAGGGTGATTCTTTCCAAAATTATCACATATGGGAAAATCCTTCATTACCTTCTTCCTTTTATCTATCCTTCCCTCTACCATCCTTTCCTTCTCTGACATCCCTTCATAGCCATTGGACTCAGAGAACTCTTTACTTAACTTATCAACACATGATACTAGTTATTCATATGATGATAATACGTGGGAGACTATTTCCATTATAAATGATGTCTTAATTCCATGAAATATACGACCCTTCTTATTCTATGGATCATACGTATTACTGGAGTTCACATTTCTTCTACTGGGTGCAATTTCTATACAATAGCATAAACTAGGTTAGTTTATGAATTTCAATGAATAATTCCAAACATGTAAAATACATAACATAAATTGGACAGTTTATGGATATAATCCATAATCATAAAAATGTCTTCTTTGAGGAAGCATATACTCATAAACACTTCATAATGGTTTGTAAATAAAATGAGAATTATACCAAGCATATCCCCCGGGAGTGTCGTAACCAAGAGTGCATCAAGGCTCATTGTCATGAACCAGTTCCAGTTCGAGTCTAGCTCAAAGCGGTGTTTTCGAGTTTTAACACTAGGTACATTTGTGCTAGAGCCACCGCTACCTTCTCATATCCAGACAGGGATTTATTTCTTAGAAAACTCAAAAAATCTCTACAATACCAAAATTCTAGGTTGTTCTTCTATACTAATCCTCAAATTCCATCTTAAATCTTTGTGTTCTAATCAGAGTTTTTATAAATATAGATTCCATGGTTATTGAAAAACGTCCTCTGATACCAACTGTAACGCCCTGACACCAGTTACCCAGAGTTGGTGCATTATTACATAACATTGGCATGATTACACGGAATCAAGTCCCAATGGACCGATCAGTTTAGCAGTCTTGGAAATAGATTGCATACATGAATGTTACATTACACTTCATAATATACAAAAAAACATAAATAATCCTCTATGAATTCCATTATTCCCTTGTCTTAACACTATATTTCCATCAAAATATACTTCTTGGAATCCTGGGAAAATTAAAACATAGAAATGGGTGAGCTCAAATGCTCAGTAAGGATAAGCGGTACAGCGGAAACGTTCATTAATATCCATAAACATTTAAGGCAATGTATAAATAAAACAAAAGCCTTTTAAACTTGATCTTCAACATATTATGGATAAAATAAAATGAAATAATTCCATTTACTTATTCACATGCAATATCAATAACCAATTTTATAATTATGGAATGCATAATTCCAGACTATCATAACCACATAGCCAAGGCCTCGTGCCAAGACTAAAAATAAAATTTTTACAAGGCCTTGTGCCAAGACACTAGTTTGTCTAATGAGACCTACCGAACCATCGAGGAGCTATAGTGGGCTCCACCCGTCACTTACTAAGTCCAATGAATTCCCATATAAAAAGGTTTAAACATAACATAAACATTCATATTAAAACTAGCATACGAATTGCCAATACTTTCTCCATAAACCATGAATGGTTTACAAATAACACATCCACAGTAAAACATATCACAAAACCTTCAATACAATAAAAAGTTTTGTATAATAATAAATCAACATCAAATAATCTTAAAATCCATCAAATGAGGTTGAAATAGATGAAATCAAAACTATTTGAGAAAAATATCGCTTTTCTTGAAATCATTGAAAAGTCACACATTTATAAAGGAAATAATTTAAAAGAGATTTTTGAAACAAATCGTCTCATACCACTTTGAATATTTTGAAAATAAATACCATTTCAAAAAATTCATGTCCATATAAATAAATACTTAAAATCATTTTGAAAACATGGACATTAATTAAAAAGATGTTGAAATATAAATATTTAAAACATTTAAAATTATGATCTTGATAAAGAGTACCATTCAAAAATTCTTAAAGTATTCATTTTGAAATCATTTAAAAGTCACATAATTATAAAATTAAACATATACTTTGAATATATTCTTATAAGATTGTAAGGGAAGCTTCAGCGATTTTATAACGGCAGAAAATAACCGCACCCTCCATATAAGATTAAAAAGTCATTCTTACCTTATATTTGTCGAAAAGGTTAAAAAGTACCTTGTTTGGAAAATGACAGAAAGATTCCTTTAAAAACAAATAAGGGTATAAATTAATTTAACCAATTGTATAGAAAATAGTAAAAAAGTTTTTAAATACATTTTTAAGGAACATGGATGTGGATGATAAAGAGATCCCAATAGATAATTAGGTATAAACAACCTCGGATAATGAAGTGATTGTGAAATAAACCCTTACCTTGTAAATTTCATTGGTTAATTGTAGGTTAACCTCATGTGTAATGGTAAAATAATTGTTATTAAATTATATAATAATCATATACATTAATTTGATATCCTATATGATCTTTTAACATAGATTTGTTAATAATCTCTTAGAATTATCGTCGTTTCAGGTGTTAACTTACTCGTTTTCTTTTATATGTTTTGTTTCGTATGACATGTTATTTATGGATTGGATGTATCTTATTCATATAAAGAATGATATCATGTCCTTAGATAATATTATTGATCATCAAATAACAATTATACTTGAATGGATATGATGGGGAATTAATCTCATCCCGTTCGTGGAGATGGTAGTCCGTACGCACACACGAGTGACGATATAATTCTTTGGATATTAAAATAATATTTAATTGGATGTTATATCATATATAAAAAATTATTATAATGTTATATTTATTATTTACATGAATTACACATAATTATTATAACCATCCAAATAATAATGTTTTCAATAACAATTACACCATGACGTGGAGACGGTAAACCTTACGTACGCACGTATGGTGACATTTCATTCAAAGGATGGATAGAATACTGAAATATGGTTGTAACATGTTTATAATAACATAGAAGTATATATAATAAACTGGATTTATTATTTTAGAACGGTAATAACAAAGATAGAAGAAGTGGAAGAAGAAAGGAACTTGAAAAGGGGTGGTGAAATCATTACCTCTTCTTCGGGTTCTTCCTTTTGATTTGATCAAAAGGGATACTTAGGTTGGCATTATGACTAAATTAAGGCCTCTAGGATGAATAAAAGAAAGTTTAGAGAGTATATTTGAAGAGTTTGGATGAACCAAACGTCTTTGAAGATGTGAATTAATGTGAAGGGAGAGTGCCCTTTTATAAGAGGGGTGATGGGCACCTTTGGAAAATCTAGATATATTATTTTATAATAAATACATATCAGGATTTTAATGGCTCCAAAGTAGATTATATAAATTTTAAGGTGGGTATAGGTCTTAAAAAACTCAACCAATTGTATTTATACAGGTTTGGGTTACTATATTAACCTTATCATTAAGTATTAACTCTTAGTTAAGTAGTTTCACTTTTACAATGTCTATAAGTCTTTTTATATATATATGGTCAATAAACATACTATATACATCAAAAAGTCCCCCAAGTTGTCCATTAATGATACACATATCATGATATAAGTCTCTTGGACGAACCATAGATTTTTAATAATTTAATATAAATTAATAATATAATATTTGTTTTAAAAACTATTTTATGTCAATTTTGACACTATTCAATAAATGATTTTTGTAAAAATAATAACAGAATAATTACATTGAAAAAATCTTATTAAATCAATACTAACATGTCATATTATCCTATAAAATATGTGTAATTTATAAAATGTCTCAAATTTCATTTATATGGGTATTTATAATATCAATTATTCTAATTTTTCATTAATTAGGTAATAACTGCATCACCATTGGGTCATAAATAAATTAACTTATATAATTTCTAAAAATTATAAATAATATACAATTATGTAGGAAATAGTTTTATCTTCCTAATGAATATTTATAGTCAATAATCCAACATATATAACCGTATATAAAAATTGTTGTTCTAAAAGATATATTATTATGTCATTTTTGTATTTATTTTAACTTAATTAAAATAAAGTGTCCCTATCACCTACAAGTGGTTCCATGGGGTCCCAAAATCTACCAAAAGATGCCCATGGTCGGACATGTATACAAAAATAGGGTTAGTACACGTTTTAGGGTAATTTAGTTTTATTAAAATATTATATTTTTACCCTTAATTATCGGATTTACCCTTTAACCATGGTAAATAAATTTTTTACCGAATTAATTATTCAAAATGTCTAAAAATAAAAGTTACCTATTTACGCAGTTTGGAAATCCTGATTCAAAATATGGAATCCATTTTTTCCAAATTAAAAACAGAGAAGTGGTAGAAATAAATTTAAAATTAATTCCAGCTGTCAAAACAAAAAATGTTTTTTTAAAAGATAATAAGTATCAAAAGATTGACACTTGTTCATGTCCGTTTTAATTGTGAAATTATGTAAAATGACAAACATTGTATTAAATTGTAAAAATATATTCTAAATATACTTTAAAACCACTCAAATTCTTAATTTATAAATATTAATTATTTTGATTAAAAAAGTTTTTTTAATTAAAATTTAGTAATTTTCACTATTCATCAAAATATAAAAGTTATCTGAAATGTACCAAAATTTCACCTTAGGAAAAATTTGATACTCTGAATAAAAAAAATGAAGTCCATTTTGAGAGATAAAATTTATAAAATTTCAAAAATTAGGTATTATTATTCAGAACATCTAGTTTGATTGGTTGTGGTGTGTGTTAGAACTCGACGTTGCGTACAATACACGATACTATATTATTCAAAGAGATGCATACCGTGGAATATTTTGGTGGTACATTTTAGATTTTTGATGTCTCCATTCTAAAGAATAAATTTATTTATTCAAATTGAATATATAAAAGTTTTAAAATATTGGATTTAAAAAGGGTTCACCATTAAACGTCGGTAAAAGTGCATTATTGAAAATACTTCTTTTATCTAAAAAAATGAATTTTTTCATACATCATGTCTACGAAACTCATAATATGGATTCTAAAATTATAAGGATTATATAATGTTAAAAATTATGTTAATACTATTCATAACCTCTTTTGAATGGCTAGTTTGGTATGTCATGGTGTGCTTGAACTCGGAGTTGCGTGTAGTGCAAGTTATTGAATTATTTTGAAGAAATAACACACTATAAAATCTTGGGGTGTTACAATTATATTAAAATTAAACACAAAATAATGTAAATTAATATACAATATTTAATAATTTGAAAGTAACTATAAGGCCCCAGCCTTAAACGTTACTTAATCTTGAATTAAATTGAATAATTCACATTGAGGATATTTTCAAGTTTAGAGATTTAGAGAATTCGGACATAGCTATTACATCTCAAATATTACAAAGTAGAAAATTATACTCAGTTGACATTTTTTCCACAAAATAAAAACTCTTGAACAATAGAGTCTTGTCCAGTTCCTTGTTTTAGATAGCCTGACATTTCCTTGATCCCATCCTTGACCCTATTCAACTTTATGTCTTGTGAAAACATTTCAAAAACATGGAATGATTATAAAAATATCAGTAAGGGTTATAAAAGTATGGAAAGAAAACATCATTCCATGAATACATAAAAATCAATGAAATCATACATTACTCATATAACATAAGCAATTTAACATACCTTATGAAATAATAAGATTTATGCATAACTCAATAGAAATCATAAGGCATAAAGGTAACTTGAGGCATTCATATCATTCTTACATAGGGTGTAACCCTCATGGTAACGTTTGAAATACCCATAACAGTATATTCCCTAAATCCCTTCGGATAAACCTTAGCATTTACCTCCTTCGAGTTACCCAATGCATTGTAGAGCTATCTCGGGCTCACCCGCCCTTAGTTTATCATAGAACAACCCAATTTCATAATATTTTCCCAAGAACCATAACATAATCATAATACTTAAAACATGCATAAATGAAACATAATATTCCTACATTTCAATCACAAGAGATAACATCATGATATTATCATAAATAAAAACATCTAATAAAATCATTAAAACTCTATGAGAGAAATATCCCTTTATACTTTGAAAATATATAAAGAAGACATTTAATAGAGATTGTAGAATCAAAGTGTCCCATACCACTTCGAAACATTTGAATGGTTTTTAAAACATTCATGCCCCTATAAAGAAATCCTTTAAAACCTTTTTAAAACATGGACATGGATGAAAAATGTTTAAAAGAATACATCTTTAAATCATTTAAAATAATATTTTAATAAAAGAGTCATTTTCCATTTTGAACATTTAAATTATAATCAACATGAAATTACTCAATTTTAAAAACATTTGAATGAATTTATTATAGACATAATATGGATATTTAATGTCAAAGGGGCTGTATATACACTTTATAAAAGAATAAAGGTGCATATCATTAAGAAATGTCTTAATGAGAACAATTTGAAATGTAATCCCAATCAAGTATCATTCCATTAGACAACAGATAAAGAAATGAAATAATTATGTGTGAAAAATATAAATACACCAAATATAAGTGGATACTCAGTGTAAAACAATCAGATGTCATCCACACATATTTATAGCACATCATAATCAATAAGCAGAGGTTTAACCCAAAGAATTGAAATTGGGTTGAGAAGTTCCCCTACATAAATTCGACAGCTTAACGACGTCACATTAAAATTATGGAAATGAGTTGATGGGAGATTAGTTATTATCTGACTAATGTAAAAAATATTCTTTAATCTGATTTATTTATAGGGTGTTTTTAAGAAACAATAACTATAAAAATATTAACACTAGTTTAAGTCCTATTTCAAAGTGAAATTAATTTCAATGACCACCGTTGGATTAAATGGTAAAAATATATTCTAAATACACTTTAATATCAATTAAAAATATAATATATCCATATAAATAAATCAGATTAATGGAGGTTTTGAATTAAAATGAAACATTTTCACTAAAAATGATCTTTATCGGAAAAATAACAAAAATTTACTCAAAGTAAATTTTGATGTCCAGATTCTAAGTAAGGATTTTATTTTGTCAAATACAACATATAAAAATGTCAAAATTATATTTGAAATGGGTTCTACATCAAAAGAAGGTTAATAGACCATTTAAATAATATTAGATGATTTATGATTAAAATTGGATTCATTTTCATTTTAAGCCTCTAATATTTTTTGGATTAAAGTAAAAATATTTTACACACTTATATAATAATTTAGTGGTTAGTTCCATTAATTCCTTCCATTACAACGACTAGGAATTAACTACCATTTAAAATAATATTATTTCATTATTAGAGTGCAATATAAGATTTCAATGAAATTCGTTGTTGCGTATTGGGTACACCATCGATCATAGAGTTCCCTTTAAAGTAATATTAATATTTTATTCACACATATGGGTAAATATGAAAATGTCATATTCTTTATTTACCTTGGGTGTTACAGTAACAAACTTTTTAAAAATAAAAAAAATGTGTTAAAAAGTATAATTATAAATTCTCGAAGATAATTGAATATAATATTAAATATTATTGGTATTTTTTAACATGAAATTCATGGAAGTAGTTTAAAAAATAAAAATATAGTTAGGTAGTTCCCCCTTTTTATTCATTTTGTTGGGAATGAAATTATTTGGAACTTGAAATTTAATATTATTAACTAGAATGAAATTAAATTGTTCATTTTCCATTTTGATTGGAATCATTATCATCATGTTTTTTAAATTATTTTTGTGTGTGTTAAAAATAAAAAAAATTATAAGAAACATTAATTAATAATATAATATAATCATATGGTAGTTTCCAAATAGAATTATGAATATGTAACGCAGTATATATATACAGCAGAATAATATTTTTTGTTAATTTATCAATGTGTATTATTATAATTTTACAAAGAAAATTACATACTATATATTCAATAAAAATCTGTTTATTTTTATGTAATGCACTAATAACTTACATTTTAAATAATATAGTCAACTTCACTGGATATAATAAAAATTTACGGGGAGAGAATGGTTTTAGTTTGATTACAAGGTGATGTAAGTGTAAATACCTAAAAATAACAAAAATAATAACACTAACAATGTAGTGATATTGTCCTCTAAACATAAAATTTAATGTGACGTATATTATTACATCGGATAAGAAGTACATCACTCTCATTTCGCATATGTACCAAAGGGATTAATTATTAGACATAGAGTCAAAACATAACATATATCAATCATAATTTATAAAATACGAGTAAAGGGACCTATTGACAGTACCAATTGTGTATTCACCAATAATGTCAACATTATATTGAGAGTAACACATAATATGAATATTGAATGTTTATGATTACCCTGACACTAATAAATTCATAACACTAATTGAATTTTATCCATATATATGGCTATGTATGAAAAAAAAATTAATGAATTGATAACATTATAAAAACAAATTCATATATATTCTACGTAGAAATTTATTATGTGATGAAGTATAAACATATATGAAAATATTAAATGAAAAGAAATTCTCTATATAGTGGAAACACCAAAATATTAAGACTGAATGTAGAAATTTATGACCTAACATTGAACATTAATAAATAAAAAAATACAATTTTTTAACTTAAATATCAGAATAAATAAGGTATATGAATATGGTAATCTGAGATTTTATGTGAGAAGTTATATATTCAAAAATGAATTGAAGAGTCCAACAAAAACTATGGTTTTATAAAAATGATAATTTTATATTTGAGTCCACAAAATTGAACAAAAACCTTAGTTTCAGTATTCATGCCATTATACTACCTAGAGAGAGGATCGATGGGGGAGGCTTACATGAGGTGGTGAGTATATATAATGTGAAATAATGATGATGATGATACCTAAGGATGTATGAACAAGAAAATATGAGATTGAAGTCCACCAGATCAATGAAATGATGGTTAAGGATTATATGTGATAAAAATGAGAAAAATTCTTGAGATTGAATAAAAGATAAATGATACTAAATGAAAATTCGTATTATAAATGTTACATAGAATCTTTTATATAATAAACAATATTCTAAAGAAATGATAATTTCTTTTTAATGTTATTTATTATCTGACTAATGTGAAAAGTATTATATATTACATGGAATATATAATAGGAGGAATGATAATGAAACATAGGTGTCTTTTTCGAACTATTTATTATAAAACCAACATGATAAAGGAAAATAAATAGTTTTTTGACATCCTTTATATATTACTGACATGAAAATTATATGACGCTTAATGAATTTGGTACTACTGACACCGAATATATTGGGAATTATGGGCCAACACTGCTAACTATGGGTGTCATCATGCACTAGTTTTTTTGAGATGTTGAGATGGTTGTTGGAGAAGGCAATTGGAAGAACATGGGTCTACATATTTGGATTATGTACAAGATTTGATGAATCATGATTGACCTAGGATGTTTATATGATCATTTCTAGCGTATAACATCATCTAGTATGGAATTATTTGGTAAGGATGAGGCTTTTTTCAGTATAACTGACTGTGGATCCACCATTCATATTTGGAACTGACTGTTGTATGTAATGTCTCACTCAAGGTTGGATGAGAATAAGTGGAGTGGGGATTATATATATTTTTTCTAATTATTATTTTTAATATACACTAGAATATGAGTGGATGTTTTCTAGGAATACCATTAGTGGCGGCCTACTGAGTTCCATCTCACACTCAATACTTACTCTATAGGACATGTGAAGAATTTATGACTCCTAGAAGATGAAAAGTTAAAAGATTTTCTTTTATAGTACACAATGAATGGTGATATAGATGGTAGAGGGGATATAGAATTTAGTTACAAGGGGTTTTTGTGGATACTCAATTTTAGACTGGGAATTATTTTTAATATGTTTGTATGTAACATATGTAATCAGATTGAGGGAGATGTTGTTTACTTTTTTATGGATTATCAGATTCTTAAAACATTATTTCGGAATATGTTCTGTGATGATATCAATTTTTGTAATGATTTTTTTATAAAATTATTAGATGATATGTATCTAATTATTTCATTAATAGATGGTGTAGTCTCCTCACTATTACCACACATACCCTCATTGTAAGTCAAAACCCTTCATTATATTGGGAGGTGCACCAAAGGTTATGTGGTTCACCAAATCAAAATCAATGTAGTGTGTTTGGTGGGGTCTTATAACTAATTTATAAAAACATCCTAAATTTATTTTGGACATTTTGAACATCTTTAATCATTTTTTATCTTTTGATACATTTTTTTAACAAATAAATTAATCCAATAATTATAAATACACTTCAAATGATTTTTATCAAACCACACATAAAATTTGGACATGAATCATTTTTATTGGTTATAATTAATCCATGATCATTATAAAATATTTTCAGGAAAATTTGAGTCCCATTTTTTTTGGTTGGATCACTAAACACAAAGTATTATCTTAAAAATTGATTTTATTGTGAATAATAAATTTTCATACATTTCAATCAAACCCAATATATGATTGAAACTCAGTTAAATTATATGAATAATATATTAATCCATGACCATCTCCTTTTAATTTATTAAAAAATCACTATTTCATCACATTTATTATTAATTGATACATGTTTTTAACTTAAAATAACTATATTTTTAAATATTCATTTTTTAGAATTTTGATCCAATAAAACACTAGGCTTATCTAAATTACATTTTTAGATCTAGAAATTTAATTATTGTTTATTATTTTAATTTTTCATAAAAATATTACACAATTCACTTGATTATAATCATTTCAGAAAAAAATTTAATGGATAAAATAGATATAATTATTAAAATGTAATTTTAATCATTTTTTCAATAGTGTATGTATGATTAATATAACATTCATTATTATAATTTAAAAAAAATTAATGATGATAATTTATATATATTTTTATTATAATCCAAGCTCATTTTCTTGGTTTTGAATATTAGTGCTAATTTTAACATAAACAATAGTTTTAATTACATTACACTTCTGTTGATTCTACCACATCACCGATTATATTGATATAGACTTCATTCACATATATTACAATTTAATCAATGGTAAATATCTTAAATTTTTAGAGTAGTTCAATCTCATTTATTTGATTTTAATTGTTTCATGACTATATTTTAATGATAAACCTAATTTATCATTTTGACAAATTATTTATTTCAATTGAAACCACATATCAATATTATTTCCTGCTACTTACTATAGTTAAAAAATTAATCTATAACCATTTTTCGAGATCTTCATTAAAATCCATGTCCAATTACTTATTTTTCATCATTATCATCATTTGTTATCTTAAAAACTAATTTTAATTTTAAAAATATGCAATCAATCTTTTTTGACATGATATATGCCTATATGACCGGTGAACAGTTCAAATAGTTCAAATAATTATCAATAGTAATATTACATGATTTTAATGAAAATAAAATCTCATTTATTGGTTTCCATCATTGGATGTTAATTTTTATATAGAAATTGATTTAATTATAAAAATACATTTTTAATGATTTTGGTAAGAATACACACTACATTGATGCATAGTTCAATATAATTATTTTCCAATTAATCAATGATTATTATACTAGATTTTCACTATTAGATGAGGTCTTTTTTTTAATTTAACATCATTATAAACCTTTTAATCTGGGGAAATAATTTTAATATTAACAATGAACTATAAGTCAATAAAAAACACCGCATTATAGATTAATTTGAAATTAATTCCTATATTTTCAATACATAAATCCATGACCATTTTCTTATAGATTTATGAATATATGATAACATTTTGTCAAATTTTTTTGGTGAACAATTTTAACATAGAATATAGACTTTATTTTATAAAATTTATGTTTTTTATTCGAAAATTATACTATTTCAGATTGAGGTGAAATTTTTTCAAACAATAAAAAATGTTATATTATTTTTATCTACATTTCTGTTATATTTTAATATTTATATCATGGTCATGATTTTTTGATACACATTTCTAAAAAATATAATAACATCTAAAATATACATCTAACCATTATTGGCACATAATATTCTAAATGGAAACATTTTTTTATAGATCATATATTTGTTGACAAAAAATTTCTAATGTTTTAAATTTATTCCAATCTTGTTTTCCTTGTATGGACTGTTTGATATGTATTTTCGACATCAAAAAATATTTTAATTCAAAAAATAAAAATTCAAAACCTTGACAACAACATATATTATATAAATGTATGATTTGTAGTTAAAGAAATACATTTAATGAAATATATTTTCAATTACTTTCCTTAAAATTAAATCAAATTTGAAATTCCATGACCAGTTGACAAACATTGTTAAATAATAAAATTTAATTCAAAAATTAATAATTATATTATTTAAACAACATATAAATTTTTTTGAAATGAAATGTAATTATTAAAGAAAAAAACTAAATTTATTATCATTTTACTAAAATTTAATAACTATTAAATCTAATTTAACTGGTTTTAGTAGTTTGATTATTGGTTTTAAGTTAGAAAATAATATTAATTATTAAAAATTGAATTTTGATCAATCTAATCAAACTATAAAATAAAAGTACTTGGGATTCATTCTTATTTTTTAAAAATATTACGAATATGAATTTTATTATTTTGTAATGATATCTTGAGCTCATTACCTCAATTTTGATCACTTGAAAAAAATACATCAAAGGAGGTTTTAATACTAAAAACACACTTTCAGTAATCTTGTCTATTCCATGAAGTAGATTGAAATTTATTTCATTAATATCGGTTAAAAAATAATAATTGAAAATTTTACCTTATTTTAAGGATAATCTATAACAACATCAATATATCACTAGGACTAGGATGGATTTCTCTATGATCTCATGTGAAAATAATTATAAATAAGAGGTTCTCTAATGGTGGTAAGGAAATAAATGGTGTCATGGGTAGACTATAAACAATGTATAAATATATATATGTCACATCTATATAAAAATATTGAAAAACATCCAAATCCCACAATCAAAATATCAAAATTATATATATATTATAACAAATAGAATAAATGTCATTCAATTTAATCCAAAATATCCCCACTATGTTAGATAAATCTACTGTATGAAGAAAATATTATAAATAAATCAAACTTGATGGTAATAACCTAGAATCAATCCTCCCATTTCTTCAATCACCAAAGGTACTCCTTTGAAACCTGATATAGGGCCTTTATACTTTTCTAGATCTCTTTACCATAAAGTCTGCACGAGCACAGAGTTTCCCAATAAATGTACAAATATACATATAGTAGAATATCACCAATGCATTATTAAAATAAGTGAAACAATGTATATTATATAAATATATTAATGTAAAGATAATGTATAAATAAATTTTTTTTCATTTAGTCTCAGTGTTCTAACCAAATTTACGCAAACTACAGATTCTTCTTCTTTAGATCCATGTCTTATAAAAGGTCAATAGTTGTCATTGCATGAATTAGATTATGATGTATGGCCCATATATTAGTTCAGTTTATTTATCTATATGTCCTATATCAACATTTCACCTTTAATATATATTTACCATCATGTATTTATGTGAAATCCATTGTGTATGCAAGTCCAAACAATTCATCAATCTAGGGAAATCTGTAGCACCACGTGTTAATCTAGCATCCTTCTATTAGGAAAGTCGCTTTCAAAAATGGAAACATAATATCCTGATCTGGGAAATCTAAATTAAAAAAACTCGTTTCTGAAGAATAAGTAACAAACATAAAACCATAATAGGTACTCTTTCCCATTGAAGGTATAACAATTCAAACTAGAACAACCTAGTTCCTTGAAACCATCCACAGACAAATGATACATGCATCCAAACACAATTCATAATAATACATGTAATCGGAATATCATATCATGCATCGCCTCATGGATCACATATACAACCAATTAAAAAACATACAAATCATGTGTCTCATAGACACATGCACACCCACATTCGAATCATATAAATAAATAGTCTCACAAGATTCATAGTCACCTACTTTCATTTAATATAAGAAAATATAAATAAAGGAATTTTGAAGGTAATAAAATCCTTCATTAATATAACTCACTCAAAATGAGAATAATTTTTACAAAAATCAATCCCATAAATTTATGATCCCAAAAACCAGCCCAATTCATTACATAGGGATTATAGAATCAAGATACAAAAAATTAGAACATGATAAGGGATGTAGTTAGATTAAACATACCCAATATGAATCATTATCACTAATGGATCTTGATTCAATCAAATGAAAAAATTATCTAAATAGAAATATAATTTTACCCTTTATGTAACACCCTGACCCAAGTTACCTAGAGTTGATGAATTATTACATAACATTATCATGATCATAAAATGTCAAGTCTTGATAGACTGATTAGTTTAGTATCCTTGGAATCACTATATATATTCATAAGTCTTACATTAAATAATAATGTAAAAAAACTACAACAACATATTGTCATGAAATCCCTCATACTATTCCTGCAGATCATTCAAAAATTACGTTTTCACATCCTCGGAAAAATAAAACATTGAAAGGGGTGACCTCAGATGCTCAGTAAGGATAACAATATAGAGAAAACATTTATAAAAAAGAATAAACTTTTAAGAAAATGTTTAACTAAAATGAAATAATTCCATTTACATATTCACATCGATATTCTTCTAGTCGAATAATCGCTTGCAATATCAAATCCCACTTTCATAATGATGGAATAAATAATTCCAGACTATCATAACCACATAGCCAATTCCTTGTGCCAAGACTACAAATAAGATTTTCTCAAAGCCTTGTTCCAAGACACTACTTTGTCTCATGAGACCTACCGAATCATCGAGGAGCTATAGCGGGATCCACTCGTCACATATTAAGTCCAATGCATTTCTAATATGAACAGGATTAAACATAACATAATCATTAGTATTAAAATAGCATAAGAAATGTCAATACTTTCTATATAAACCAGGAATGATATAAAAATAACACATCCACGATCAAACATATCACAAAACCTTCAATATAATATGGATGTTTTGAATCATAATAAATTAACATTAAATAAGCTTAAAATACATCAAAGGATTTGACATAGAATAAATTAAAACTATTTGAGAGAAATATATCTTTTTTCTAAATCATTTAAAAGTCACATTTTTATAAAATAAAACATTTAAATTGAAAATATTCTTATAATCGTGTAAGGGAAGCTTTCACGATTTTATAAGGGCGGAAAATAACCTCACCCGCTGTGTAAGTTAAAATAACATTCTTACCTTAATTCTGTCGAAAAGGATAAAAAGGACATTGTCTGGAAAACGACAGAAAGATTCTTTTATAATCTTCTTATTAACAGTCAACAACAGAATAAATGAATTTATCCCATAGTCTTTAAAATATAAAGAATGGTTTGAATTACAATTTTATGAAACATGGATGTGGATAATAAAGAGGTCCTAATAGATAATTACGTATACAAAACCTCAGATAATGAAGAGATTTTGAAATAAACACTTACCTTGTACTTTTCCTTTGTGTAGGGTAGGTTAGCCTCCTGTATAATGGTGAAATATTTTTATTAAATTATCCAATATTCATATACATTAATATGTTATCATATATGATCTTATAACATTGATTTGTTAATTATATCTTAGTATTATCGTTGTCTCGGTTGTTAAATTACTCCTTTTATTTTATATGTTTTGTTACATAATCAGTGTTTGTTATGTATAGGTTGTATCTAACTCAAATCCAGAATGATATCAAGTCCTTAATCATTATTTTTAATCATTAAATGATAATTAGTCTTTAATGGATACAATGGGAATGAATCATATCGTGTTCGTGGAGACGGTAGTCCTTATGTACGTACGAGCAACAATATCATTCTTTTGATATTAAAATAATATATAATTGGATGGTATATCATATATACATAATCATTATCATGTTATATTTATTATTTACATTAATTACACATCATTATTATACCCATCTAAATAATAATTTATTTAATAACAAATACACCATGATGTGGAGACGGTAAGCCGTACGTACGCACGTATGGTGACATGTCATTCAAAGGATGGATAGAATATTGAATATGGTTGTAACATATTTATAATAAAATCATAGTTTATAGAAGATACCTGAGTTATTATTTTATAATTGAAATAACAAATAATGAAGAAGTTGAAGAAGATAGGAACTTGAAATATGGTGGTGATAACTTTACCTCTTCCTCGAGTTTTTCCTTTTGATTTGATCAAAAGGGCTCATTAGGGTAGCTTTATGACTAAATTAAGGGCACTTGGATGAAGTGAGGGAATTTGAGAGAATATTTCGGTAGGGTTTGGCCGATAGAAAAGGCTTTTAAGTTTTAAAGAATTGGTTCGAAGTTGTGTCCTTTTATAAGGGGGAGGAATGAATCTTTATGAAAAACATAAAGTATTATTCTATAATAAATTTATATTCGTTTTATAATGGCTCCAATGTGGATTATTCAAAGTATAAGGTGAGGATGGGTCTAAATACTTTCAACCAATAGATTTTAGATAGGTTTGGGTCTTTATATTAATCTTATCTTTTAGTTTTAACTCTTAGTTATTTAGTCTGACATTTACCATGTCACATTGTATTTTTATATTATTTAGTTAATAAACATACTATATACATCCAAGAGACCCCCAAGTGGTACATCAATGATACTCCTATCATGATATAATCCCATTTTCCTAACCTTCGATTTTTAGGAATAGAATATTATTTAATAATTTAATATTTTTTTAAAAACTCTTTTATGTCAATCTTGAGACTATTGGGTATTTTTTTTATAATTTCATAACAGCATTATTACATAGACCAAAATTTATATAACCAATCCTAATATGTCATATTAACCTAGGAAATTAGTGAAATTAATAAAAAGTCTCAAATTAAATTTATTATGTTATTTATAATATCAATTATTTTAATATTTCATTAATAAGGTAATTACTTCATCACCATTATGTCATAAAGGAATTAAATTATTTAATGTCTAAAAATTATAAATAAAATAACATTATGTAGGAAGTCTTTTTATATTTCTAATGAATATTTACAATCTAATTTAACTTATGTATAACCATATATTAAAAATCATTTAGTAAATAAACATTGATTTTAACTCTTTTAACTCTTATTTGAATTAATTAATAATTAATGTCCTAATCTAATCCATGTGGAGATAAATGATAATATTTTATCCCTAAGGTTGTTTTTGGCCGTGATACACTTTTCTAATAGAATTAGGACATGTGTAAGGGTAATATTAATATAATTTTTCCCTTAATTACCCTATTTACTTTTAACCGTTGTAAATAAAAGTAAAAAGTTACAATTCACCAAAAATTATTTTCATCTTATTGAACCAAATTTTACTCCTTGATATTAATCGTGTCGCTCGGATTTTTGAAATTACACTCACATAAGCAGTAAAATTATGTTTTATTTGAATTTCCAAATTCTCCTAGGAGGTGGGTAACAGATGGTGAAAAGTTCAATAAAAGTTTTATATATCTAAAATAATTCTGAACTAACTCCAATGAATTACATTGAAATTATATAGGTATTATGTATCTATTTTTACTTTAATTAAATTTAAATAAAATAAATCATTACTTAAATAAAAATTTGGTTTTAAACTATAACTCAGTGTTTTTCACTTTTCATAAAAAATTGAATGTTTTTCGAAAAATAAAAAAATTTCACCCCTGGATAATTTCAATATTTAGAATCAAAAAATGAAGTCCATTTTGAATGATAAAATTTATAAAATTTCAAAAAGTGGGTATTTATATTCATGACGGCTAGTTTGATTTTTTGTGGTGTGTGTTAGAACTCGATGTTGCGTACAACACATGCGACTGTATTATTCAAAGAGAAGCGTATCGTGAAAGCTTGTGGTGTTAAATTCTCCCATCCATCAAATAATTTAATCCTCGAAATTTCTAGAATACTACTGCTTGAATAGACTCGGGTAATTCTTCATCATATGTTCCTCGGGTTCCCACATTGCCTCTTCTATCTTATAGTTTCTCTATAGAACTTTTACTAGAATATTATTCTGCTTTCTCAGCACTTGTTCTCTCGTATCAATAATCATGATGGGCTCTTCTCAATAAGACAGGTCAAGTTCCAGTTGTAATTATTCATATGTGAGGACATGCGTTGGGTCAGACATGTATTATCTTAACAGTGATACGTGAAAAAAATCGTGATCTTTGGAGAGATTTGGTGGCATTGCCAAATGGTAAGCTACATCCCCAACTCGTTCTAGAATTTCTAGAGGTTCGATGTACCTGGGACTCAATTTACCCTTCTTACCGAAATTTATAACTCACTTCCATGGAGATACCTTCAATAAAAAATGATCTCCTACATGAAATTGAAAATCCTTCATTCGGTTATCAGCATAGCTCTTCTACCTACATTGAGCTACTTTGATGTGGTTTTGGATTACCTTTACCTATTCCATTGCTTCCTCCACCAGTTCAGGGCCTACATGTTTTCTTTCACCAATATCATCCCAAGAGGTTGGTGTGCCACATCTCTTTCCATATAATTCTTTATATGGTGCCATCCAAATACTTTAATGGAAGCTATTATTATAGTAAAATTCCACCAGAGGTAAATATTAATCCCACATACCCTGAAAGTAAAGTGAGAATGATCTCAACATGCCTTCTATGGTTTGAATAATTCATTATGATTGTCCATCAGTTTGGGGGTTGTATGCAGTTCTCAAACAAAGTTCAGTATCTAGGGCTTTCTGAAGACTTATCCAGAATATTGAAGTATGACGGGGATCATGATCAGAAACAATCGATAGGGGTACTCCATGAAGTCTCACAACTTCATTAATATAGAGTCTTACTAGACGTTCCAGTGTTCGATCTTCTATTATAGAAATAAAATGTGCTGACTTTGTGAGATGATCAACAACAACCCATATTGCATCGTTCCTTCTAGGACTCATTGGTAGCCCCATGAAAAATTCTATCGTAATATTATCCCATTTCCACTCCAGTATGGGAAGAGGTTGCGATACCTTTCCAGGCTGTTGCCTTCCAACATTCACTTATTGAAAAACCATACATCATGACATAAAATTAGAAATCTCCCTCTTCAAGTTGTCCCACCAAAAATGTTCCTTCAAATATCTATACATTTTTGTGCTCCCAGGGTGTATATAGAAATTCAAATTATCAGAATCATCCAACAATTCCCTTTTTAGATCAGGTATATCCCGAACACAAAGTCTCTTCCCAAATTTCAAAATTCCATCTTCATACATAAAGTCTCTCAATATTCCATCATTCACAGCTTTACTATTCTTTTGAAACTCTTCATCACTGGTCTGAGAACTCGTTATCCTTTCTAGTAAATATAGTTTGGCAACCATTTGAAAATGTATCAATGTTTCACATTCCATGGTTATTCCCATATCCATATTCAATAGATCAATGGAAATTGGATCTCTTTCAATTCTTATCATGTTCAAAAATCCATGATATTTTCTTCTCAAAGCATCTTCCACCTTATTTTCCTTCCACAGGTGGTAGTTATCACGCAATAATAATCCATGAGTAGTTCAAGCCATCTCCATTGCCATATGTTGAGTTCTTTCTCTGAGAAAATGTACTTCAAAATCTTATGATCAGTATAAACTCACATTTTTCACCATAGAGATAATGTCTCCATATTTTTAAAGCAATGATTAAAAGAGCTAACTCAAGATCATGAGTAGGATAGTTTTTCTCCTGAATTTTTAGTTGTTGTTATGCATAGGCATTAACCCTATCATTCTGCATAAGGACACCACCAAGTCTTTTCATTAATGCATAACTATAACTAACAAACACATCATTCCCAGATGGTATAGTCAAAATAGGGGCGTTGAGTAATCTTCTCTTCAGTTCTTCCAAACATTTTTCACACTCTTTTTTCAAAACAAATTTAACCCCTTTACATGTGATCTTCGTTAATGGATTATCCAATCGGGCATTATTCTAGAAGAAACGTCGATAATAACCTGCTAAACTAATAAAACTGTGTCCACAGATACACTCGTCGATGCAGGCCATTCTTGGATTGCCTTGGTCTTTGAAGGATCAGTAGAGATTCCATCTATAGAGACAATATGGCCATGAAAAGATATCTCTGGAAGCTAGAATTCAAACTTACTAAATTTCCCATATAATTTATGTCTTCTCAGAGTCTTCAGGATAATGTGCAAGTGACTTTCATGATCTTCATAGATTTTGATGTATACCAAGATAACATCAATAAATACCACCAAAAATTCATTGAGATATTCCTTAAAATCTTTATTCATTAGATCCATGAATACAGAGGGTGAATTAGTCAATTCAAAAGGTATTACTATAAAATCATAATGCTCGTAACTGGTTCAAAAACTATCTTCAGAATGTATTCTTTCTTCAAACACAACTAATGGTATCCAGATCGAAGGTCAATCTTTAAAATGTATTGATCTTCGGGAAGTTTGTCAAATAAATCATCAATGTGAGGTTGGGGATACTTGTTCATTATTGTTATAGCATTGATTTCCTTGTAGATGATACATAACCTTATAGCTCCATATTTCTTCATAACAAAAAGGACAGGGGCTCCCCCTGGAAAAATACTAGGGAGAATAAATCCTTTATTACTCAATTTCTCTAGTTGGTTCTTTAGTTCCACTAATTCCACAGTGCCCATTCTACAAGGGGTCTCTGATATTAGCCTTGAACTAGGAATTAAATAGATGGAAAACTCACTATCTCATTGTGGATGATGTCTAGGTAAATCTTCCCAAAACACATCTACATATTTTGTCACAATAAGTACATCCTTTATCTGAACATTCATTTCCTTACCCAAATTCATTTTATTCTCTTCCTCCCCAATAATTGAATTTAGTTGAGCTACTGGGGGTGGATCTAGGTAATAATTGGGTGGTGATGATTCCGCTCTAAATATAAGGTGTTCCTTATTATCATCAACAAAAATAGTAACCTCCTTATTATTAAAATAAATTTTGGCATCATTTTCGGAAAGACAATTCATTCTGAGGATTATATCATATTCAATCATAGGTATGGTGATGATATCTGCAGATAAATGACATTTATGTGCTCTAATGGGGACTGATTCGAAAAACATTTTTGCAATTACACTACCCTTGGTAGTTTTAACTAACAGATCCCTTGTTAAATCAAAATGGAAATATCTAATTTTCAAAGAAAACTTGGATGATATGAAACATTGTGATGATCTAGAATCAAATAATGGATTTGTTAAACTTGATGTAACCATTAAATTACCTGCTACCACGTCTTTTGGAGCTTCAACCTCAATTGTAGTGATAGCATAAGCTTGGCCTTGATCCCTTGTCCTTTTCTGAGGTAAGTTCCCCTAATGCTTATGACAGTCATTTTCACAATGTCCCATCTCACTGCAGTTGTATCATTAAACATCGGTAAGTTCATTCTTCCCTTTGAAATCACGAGCTTGGTGGCCTTTTTCACTGAACTTGTAACAGAAACTCATTCCCTTCAAGCATGTACCGGGGTGTTTCTCCCCACATTTACTACAGGATAGATATTCAACTTTTCCCGTCTTCCCCTCATTTTCATTCCCAGAGTGATTAGCAGATCTCTTCTTCTCTTACTTTTCATTAAAGTCGTAAGACATATGGAATTTTTTTTATGTCTTCATAACACATGAGACAATATATTCGTATGACGAGAAGGATTGTGACAGTAATGCTCGACGATGAATTTTTTTAACCCATAAATGAAACATTCAATCATACTTCTTGAGTTATGTATATAATCTTCAGCATACCTTGCTAGCCTTGTAAAATTAGCCTCATATTTTGCGACATTCTCATCCTCCTTTTGTCTCAAACTCAGAAATTGCCTTTCATTTTCTGCTCGATGTTCATGAGGCTAGTTTTTTTCTACAAAAAACTCTTTGAACTCTCTCCATTTCATATTTTATACATCACCCTCTTCCTTTGTGTTTTGTATCAATGAAAACCATTGATCATCATCTCCAGTGAGGCGATAAACTACCATGATAACTTTCTCCCTTTCAATAATCCCCAAATCCTGAAATATTTTTTCTATGGAACATAATCATTTCTCAACTACCAATGGAATTTTACTCCCATTGAATGATAGTGGTTGTTACCTCATGAAGCGATCTATCATTGATCCTCCATGCTGCGGATCAGGGTGCTCCATACGGGTAAGGTTATTATTCATAACCTGAGTTAGTTGTCCCAGTATGGTGATTAGCGGACTAGTACCAGTTGCATCACCAGCTCCACTATAAATATCTTGAGCAGGAGGGAAATCCATACATGGAGTGCGTGCATTGATATTGTTTCCATTCCTTCAACTAGGTTCCATTTCTATAAAATGGAATAAACTAGATCATTTTATGAATCAAAATACATAATTCCATACTTGTAAAACAGTTAACATAAATTGAACTATTTATGGATATAATCCATAATCATAAAAAATGTTTTCCTTAAGGATGTATATACTCATAAATCCTTCATAATGATTTGTAAAGAAAATGAGAGTTATCCTATGCATATCCCTCTGGTGTGTCGTAACCAAGAGTGCATCAAGGACCATTGTCATGCACCACTCCCTGTTCGAGTTTAGCTCAAAGAGGAGTTTTAGGGTTTTACCCCTAGGTACATCTATGCCAGAGCCGCCTATACCTTCTCATATCCAAACATGGATGTATTTCTTGGAAAACATACAAAATCTCTACAATACCAAAATTCTAGGAAGTTATTCTATATTAATCGTCAATGTTTATCTTAGGTCTGTGTGCTCTAATTAGAGTTTACCTAAATATATATTCCATGGTTTATTCTAAACTTCCTCTGATAGCAACTGTAACACCCCGACCCCAGTTACCTAGTGTCATTGCATTATTACATAACATTGGCATGATCAAAAAATATCATGTCTTGATAGACCGATTAGTTTAGTAGACTTGGAATCACTAGATATATTCATAAGTCTTAAATTACATCATAATGTAATAAAACTACAACAACATCTTGTCTTTATATCCCCTCATACTATTCTTTCAGGTCATTCATAATTTACTTCTTGACATCCTAGGAAAAATAAAACATTGAAAGGGGTGAGCTCAGACGAACAGTAAGGATAACAATATAGTGGAAACATTCATAAATAAGAATAAACATTTAAGGCAATGTATAACTAAAACAAAAGCCTTTTAAAAATTAAATTCATCATAATATAGAAAAAATAAAAGGGAATACTACCGTTTATTTATTGACATGGATATTCTACTAGTCCAGTAATCACATCAAATATCAAACCCCACTATCATAATGATGGAATGCATAATGTCATACTATCATAACCATATTGCCATGGCCTTGTTCCAAGACTACAAATAAGAGTTTGTCAAGGCCCTATGCCAAGACACAAGTTTGTCTCATGAGACCTAATGATGCATCGAGGAGCTAGAACGGGCTCCACCCGTCACATATTATGTCCATTGCATTCCTCATATGAACATATTTAAACATAACATAATCATTCGTATTAAAACTATCATATGAAATTTCAATACATTATCCATAAACAATGAATGGTATAAAAATAACACATCCATAGTCAAACATATCACAAAACAATCAATAAAATTTTGAAGTTTTGTATCATAATAAATAAACTTCAAATAAGATTAAAATCAATCAATGGATGTTGACATAGATGAAATTAAAACTATTTGAGAGAAATACCTTTTTTTTGAGATATTTTAAAAGTCACATAATTATAAACCAAAAACATTATTTTGAAAAGATTCATATAATCTTGTAAGAGAATATTTGATGATTTTATAATGGAGGAAAATAGCCGCACCCACCGTATAAGTTAAAAAAACATTATTACCTTAATCCTGTTGAAAATGATAAAAATGGCCTTGTTTGGAAAACTACAGAAACATTACTTTATAAAATTCTTATAAAACATCAACAAGGGTATAAATGAATTTATCTAATAGACATTAAAATAGTAATAATGATTTGAAATACATTTTTAAGAATCATGTATGTGGATGATAAAGAGGTCTTAGTAGATAATTACATATAAAAAACCTCGGATAATGAAGAGATTGTGAAATAAACCCTTACCTTGTACTTTTCCATGGTTGAGGGTAGGTTAACCTCCTTTATAATGGTTAAATAATTGTTATTAAATTATACAAGAATCATATACATTAATATGATATCATATATGATCTTTTATCATTGATTTGTTAATAATATCTTAGTATTATATTTGTTTCTGGTGTTAATTTACTCATTTACTTTTATATGTTTTGTTACATAAGTTGTTTTTGTCATAGATAAGTTTTATTTTATTCATATACAGAATGAAATCATGTCCTAAAAAATTATTTTTAATCATTAAATGAGAATTAGTCTTGAATGGTTACGATAGGGAATGATTCTCATTGCGTTCGTGGTTACGGTAGTCCGTACGTACGCACGAGCGACACTATCATTCTTTTGATATTAAAATAATATATATTTGGATTTTATATCATATATACAGAATTATTATTATTTGTTATTTTTTATTTACATGAATTACACACCATTATTATAACCATCCAAATAATAATTTATTGACTAACAATTACACCACGACGTGAAGATGGTAAGCTGTATGTACGCACGTATGGAGACATGTCATTCAAAGGATGGATAGGATACTGAATATGGTTGTAAAATATTTATAATAACATCACAGTATAGATAATATCTTGGATTCATTATTTTATAATGGAAATAACAATGAAATGAGAGGTTGATGAAGAATGGAACATGAAAGAGGGTGGTGAAGACATTACCTCTTCCTCGAGTTCTTCCTTTTTATTTGATCAAAAGAGCTCCTTAAATTGGCATTATGACTAAAGGAAGGCCTCTATGATGAAGTTAGAGAAGATGAGAGAGTATTTGGGAAAGTGTTGGCTGAGCCAAAATGCTTTGATGGTGTGAATAACGGGCTAGAAGTGGTGTCCTTTTATAAGGGATAGGAGGTCCTCTTTAGAAAAGACATAACGTATTATTCTATAATAAATTCATATTCGGTTTATAATGGCTCCAAAGTGGATTATTAAAAGTATAAGGTGGGGAAGGGTCAAAATCCTTTCAGCCAATATATTTTAGTCATGTTTGGGTGATTATATTAACCTTATATTTTAGTTTTAACTCTTAGTTCATTAGTTTGACATTTACCATGTCACATTGTATTTTTATATTATATAGTTAATAAACTTACTATATACATGCAAGAGACCCACCAAGTGGTCCATTAATGATACCCATATCATGATATATGACTTTTGGCCGATCCATGGATTTTTAGAAATAGAATATTTATTAATAATATAATATTAGCTTTAAAAACTTTTTTATGTCAATTTTGACACTATTGGGTGTTTTGTTTTTGATAATTTCATAACAGCATTATTACTTCGAACCAAATTTATATAAATATCCTAATATATCATATTAACCTAATTTTTTTTTAATTAATTAAAAGTAACAAATTGAATATATTAATATATTTATAATATCAATTTCTTAATATTTCAAAAATTAGGTTATTACTGCATCACTATTGTGTCATAAATAAATTTATTAATTTAATTTATAAAAATTATAAATAAAATACCATTATATAGGAAAATGTTTTATATTTCTAATGATAATTTATAATCTAATTTATATTATTTATAACACTATATTAAAAAAATTTAGTAAATAAACATTGAATTTAACTCTTTTAACTCTTCTTTGAATTAAATAATAATTAATGTCCTAATCTAATCCAAGTGGACCTAAATGATAATATTTTATTCCTAATGTTTTTTTTGGTTGAGATACACATGTCCAATACAATTAGGAAATGTTTTAGGGTAATTGTAATATCATTTTTACCCTAAATTACCCTATTTACTTTTAACTGTGGTAAATAAAAGTAAAAGGTTACTATTCACCAAAAATTATTTTCATCTCATTGAACCATATTTTACTACTTGATATTAACCGAGTTTCTTAGATTTTCGAAACACCACTCACAGAAGTAATAAAATTATGTTTTATGTGAATTTCCAAATTGTCCTAGGAGGTGGGTAAAAGACGGTGAAAGGTTCAATAAAATTTTTATATATCTAAAATTATTCTGAACTAACTTCAATGAATTACAATGAACATGTTTAGGTATTATGTATCTAATTAAACCTTAATTAAATTTAAATAAATTAAATCATTATTTAAATAAAAATTCGGTTTTAAACTATAACTTAGTGTTTTTTCAATATTCATCAAAATTTGAATGTTTTGAGAAAAATACCAAAATTTCACCTCTGGTTAATTTTGATATTCCAAATCCAATAATGAAGTACATTTTTCGACACATGCTACTATATTTTTTAATGATAACCATGGAAGCTTGGGGTGTTACACTTTGATGATCCAATAATTATACATTGGAAGACAAATAAATCCATCGATATGTCCATAACACCAAAATATATGATTTATCTTTTGAATATGATGATTTTATGATAATATAGCTTAATAATACCATATATAGGATGCATGATCAATCAGATATTCAAATTGTTAAATCAATAGGGGAAGAGAGGTAAATCTACCAAGAGAGAGAAACAACATTAATTCTATTTGATTGATTGTTTATCCAATAAAGGTGATATAAAATTCGGTCAATGATGTAAAATATTGGGATACCCCTACAAATAACTCAATTTCAGCTTAATAAACTATAAAATCATTAGAACTTGTATGACTAGTGGGATCTTCATTAGTGTATAACCTCTAGAAAAACTGATATATTTTTATCGGTAATGTTTTTTCTATCAAGTAGGCCTTTTGTGTCTCCTAATATGATAGTTCAACACTACAGTCTGGGAACTCTAAAATTAATACACATTAAAACCACTTCCCAAGAAAATATCTGATCAGAACTAACCCTGAGATAAAAAAATAAATCATGACATAAATTGAAATTTCAGGGCATTAAATAAAACACCTTAAGATTTTAGAGTATTAATGTTCTTAAATAAATATAATTTTTTCACTAGCATACATCAGAAAAATTAGTGATATACTATTAAATATTAACAAAACCATTAGTAATAGTAATGTTTCTATCAAAATAAAACCGCCAATATATAATTATAAATAAAATTTTGTTATCTTATTAAACAATATATTATATCTTTATAACAGATAATGTGTAAATAAATTTTATCAAAATGATAAATTACATGTTGGAATTTTTTTCAATTGAAAATCTATATTTAAAATTTTGAAATTCAAAAGGTAATATATTCTTTCTTATAATTATAATAAAATTTTTGTGACCATAATTAATTTTTTAATGAATAATAAAAGTGATTATAAAATCAATATATGTATTTTCCATATAAATGATGATTTAAATGAAAAAAATAATGTTCTCATTTTTTGACAAATATTTTCATAAAATGGTTTCAATTATTGAAATATAATCATTGAAAAATTGATATGGTAATATTTTCAAAATTTTCTAAAATAGTAGAATTTTTTTGTGAATAGTGAAATTCAATAATTTAAAGTATTTAACATTTTGATCCAATTACATGATTTTTTGATTCATTTATATTTTACGAAACCAATAGTTTGAACTCACCTCACTATTTAATATACTTATTCTTATTAATCTACAATATTTATAGTCCTGACCCAAAATGATACACAAATGAATAAAATAATCAAAAATACCCCACTACTTCCACTATAAATGCCACCCATAGCCACCTCTTCTCCTCAATACTTATATCTCTTGAATATCATATATCTTCTTCAATAATCCATTACCAAGACTCTTCCAAATTTATTTGATGTACTAGTATTAATATAAGACCCAATCCTGATGTCTTAAGAAGGTTCTGAAAGAGAAAATATTCAAGTGGTAAAATCATTCTTCTTTTCATTTTTATTTTTTTATTTTGTTTTTTGCACATCAATTCCCCTATAAAATGTGGCATGGTTAATAAAATATGAAATATATATTTTATATTTACTACGCTGTTGGAATTTTTATCTCTATTCCTCTTCTCTTCTATACGATACAAAAAAAATTAAAACATCATTCCTGAGGTATCGATTCACTACCTTAATGGAAGACATGTTCTCATATATAAATATTGTATCAATTTCGGGTCATATAACCATATTTATGGTGAAAACATATAATAATTTGTATATTAAAACCTATATAATTTTATTAACTATTATATAATCTTAATATTAAACAAAATGACAGTATATCACGATGGTCATAAAAATATCCAAGAAACAAGTCAATTTTCATTAATGTTTTAACTAATGAATAATACAGATACCTTACAAACAAATGATATATTATGATATTTAAAAATATTTTATTTGTATGAATATAATTATAATCCACTTCTAGGTTTTTCCATCAATTTTACTAGACCTCATATAATTATACACATGGAAAATGACCTTAAAACCATGAAGTGAACGCTCTAGAAACAATGAAATTAAAAAACAATAATCATAAAAATTGACATATATTATCTTTATAAAATTATTATAAATAAAATATATGATGAATATGTTAATGTATTAGATAATTAAAAAATATCATTGGATTATCTATGAAATTATGTAAAAGTGCATACTGCATTCATACATAAGTTAAGGGGTTTCTCATTACACTTATATTTCTGTGAGATAAGCCTTATTCAACATTTATTTTTTATGTGTGTGGTATACATATATAAAATTTGATATATCATTTCATGAATATATTTATGTTCATTTTTAAATGTTTCTTTTTATATTTAAAAATTTTATTTGGTATATGATTCAATTGATTACAAGTGTAAGGTAATTTCCCTCAATTTAAATTTTATTGAGACTTACATGGTATTGTACAGCTAATTATTTTTATGTGGTGTATCTACTTCCCCTTTTGGATATTTTCCATTTGAAATTATATTAATCTAATATATTTATATTTTATTTTATCATGTATAAGATTATTTACTAATTTTTATACCATTTATACAAACATTTTTACATTGAATATTTTTTAGCTAGTGATACATTGATAAATTTGTATCATTTACGCAAAAATGATATTTTTTATAAGGAAAATTATTCATGGATTCAAATGTATTATTTTATACGTGTAGAAATTTTTGGAATTGATAAAATGGGTGGGGGATGTTATAGATATATCTTGATTCATAAATATGTCATATGAGAAAAAAAGGTGATGACAAACCCTTCATGTCAGTTTCCAAAAAGAATTAGATGAGTTTCTATACACATTCATGCTCATTATTATGAATGTTATTTATGATACTAGTTCATGTTCAAGATACAAATTGTCCAATAGTTATTAAATTTATTTATTAAGTATAAATTTATTCTTATCCCAAATATTTCCCTTTGAATCAAATTTATGGATTCATTTTCATTCACAATTTATTAATTAAATGGATTGTGTTTTTCAGTCATCTACCTTTCTATATTTCTTATGCCTCATTGATTATACTTCAATTATTATTGATTTTGGTTTATAATGTATATAACCATTATTTATCATTAGATGTCACCATTTTATTTCTTTTCCTTCACCAATTTATTAAGTTGAAATCATTGAATACGTGTCAATGAAGAAGTTTATTTTTAATTGATATGTTCAGTGTTTCATTACAAATGCAATGAGGGAAAATTGTATGTATATATTTATTCTATATTAATTTGTTTTATCCTAGGTGATTTAATCACTTTTTTCTATGCCATTATAATAAAATAACCAATTACTCTCGGTTATAGGGTTCGAGGTTGTTACAGTTTATATGATATCCATGTTTATTAGAAAACTAGGTAACTATATGATAAATAAATATAAAAATTATAATTATACCTTATTGATAATTATATGAAAAACAATAATTATTATTATGATCTGACTTAGTATGGGCTATTATTTAGTAACAACACATAATGGAATAATGGGAATGAATACCCATTGACAATGCAAGGATTTCAACACTAAGAAATTCAATATAGTTAGTGTTGGAGATGAGAATATCACTTCCATATTAAGTCAACATACTCATGTTATGTGAAGAAACATATTATTCATATATTGGATCGTTTCATGTGACATAATCATATATATTTTAGTGTGGATACTAATCACTTGGCAGTTAATGAATGGTTGATGTTCATTGAATTATTATTTATATAATAGGGATTCCCTTAAAGAGAACAATTTGTTCTAGTAATATATCTTCTTCTGGGTGATGATGATCAATGATGGTTGATAATCCAAAATAATATATAGAAATATGAAATTGAATACATGGATTGGATTGTTTTTAAAAATACTATTTAATAATTATTTCCCTTTTGGGAAATAAACTGAAATTGTGAGAATATTCATTATCTTAAACAAAAGTAATAAGTGTGTGTTAGAAATTATGGGAATACCTTCAAAATATTATTGAAGTATTATATAAATAACATTTTTAATTCATAAAACTAGATTTATTATTTCATTTATGGTCGGGATCCAAGTCATTAAATGGAACTATAATCTCAATAAAATTCATCATATTATAATGTAGTGTGAGGTTCCATCAAAATAAAGAAGTAATTATCTGAATATTATATTTTCAAGATAAGTCAATAAAAAATAGGTTATTAAATAACAATGAATATTTTATAGAATCAATGAATAATAGGGTTACCAAGAAATTCAAATTTTGATAAATTTAGATATAATCATCCTAATAAATGATTAATATCCATTGCTGTTTTTTAAAAGTGGCGAGAAAAAGGTCATAGAGAAAATATTTGAAAGGGGAAGACACAAATAAATGATTTTAATTACATAAAATATAAATATATGGTGAATTATTAAATCTAATTTCCCCAAAGAGAAGGGAATCAAAAATATTAGAGTCCATGAGGTTATGGATAAGAATATTTGATCACCACATATGATGTAAATGTACCCAATGAAGTGGTTATATGTAAATTAATTTTATACTAAAATTTATACAATAAATTATTTGATTCGGGGTCATCTCACTATATTATTTCTACACAAGTATCTAATAAAAATATATATTTAAATCATTATTTAATAAGGGTGTTTTTAGTCAAAAATACTAAGGGATGTCTCATTGCAACAAATATGCATCCGGAAGCTCCCAATAGATAATATAAAAAGGAAATATTTTCTGACTTTATCGTCATACCTATGGCTGAAATTGAAATTCTAGTCATTATTGGCTGGAATCAAAATATAATGTGAAAACATAACACATGAAGACTGAAATTACTATCTATGATGATGATTTTATTATATCTAGAGAGTTAACTTCATCATATTATTTTTATCTAGTTAAAAAATACATAAAATTATTGGTGAACAGTAGAATAAAACATTTATGGATGAGTAATTAATTTATTAATTTTTTTGTTCTTATTGTACAATATTACTTTAATGAATTTTATAAGGAATTACTTAGACAACACTCGGAGAATATAGTTGATTTTACCATTGATTTAATAGATAATGAAATACCAATATCAAAGAATACATATATATTGGACATTGTGGAATTAGTAGAGCTAATGAAATAACCATAGGATTTGAGTTTAAAAGGAATTACACACCCTATTATTTCTATATGGGGAGCCCATGTTTTATTTTTCAATATGCAATATAGATCCATTAGGCCATGTGATAATTATATAGAAATCAATGAATTTAAAATAAAGAAAAAGTATCCAATACCTCAAATTGAAATTTTATTTTTTTCATCTTCATAGATATTAATACTTTTCAGGGATTGACCATCATTATGTAAGTCATCACTTGAGAGTAAATAATGAATAAATACTGATGGTATCATTTTTGTTAAATTATGGACATTATGATTTTATTCTAATGTTTTTTTATTGTGTAATATA
Source organism: Viscum album (assembly GCA_963277665.1). Taxonomy (NCBI): domain Eukaryota; kingdom Viridiplantae; phylum Streptophyta; class Magnoliopsida; order Santalales; family Viscaceae; genus Viscum; species Viscum album. The sequence continues at coordinate 1,313,391,809 of OY728119.1, read as the reverse complement.
GCCTTCATTTTTTTATCTGGTGAATGTAATATTCATAAATATATATATGATAGGTTTTTAATTAAATGATGATATGATTGTATATACTAAAACCAATATATACATCAAAATTCATTTCCAGGTCATTCTTGAATTACATCATAAGAAATTTCAATATGGTAAATTTTCCAATGTTGAATTCCAGATTCAGGAAATTTCTTTTCTTTTTAATTTTTCCTCTAAGGATGGAATTCAAGTTGATGTTATAAGGACAAAATTTATCCAATAATTTCCTACACTAACAAACATTATTGAGGTATTCATTTTTATTGGTTTATCATTTTACTATCATCATTTTTTCCTCAATTTTTCCCAATTTGATAACAGATTAACCAAGCTCATATGTAATGGGGTTATGTTCCTATTGAAAAAAGAATGTGATTAATAATTTTTTTTGAATTTAAGATATATTATTCAATAATATTATTTTGACTATATCATCATAAAATGATGGTTTTACAATTTACAGTGATGCATTAATGAAAAGATTGGGTTCTGTCCTTATGAAAATTTATAATGTTAATGGATATACATCCAATAAATTGATGATTCATTAACATAAGTATCGAAGTCATTATTATGAGTTAGAAGTCATAAAATATATCTAAATTAATGTAGAAACAACCTCTATAGAGAATAATGTGAGATATATATGTATCACAATAGTGTAAAATACATCTTTACACGAAAATGACTCAAAAAAATTAAAATATGATGCATTGACTTTCTCAATTATTATGATATCTTAATAAACTACTGACTATGAAATGAAAATAATGTAGAAGACACATTATTTAAGAAATATCAATGAATTTTTACATAAATAAGGAATGAGAAAGATCCTATGATTATGAATATTGTCAAGATGTTTATGGTAATTGTTAAAGAGGGGGAAAATCAATCAATTATAAAATGATTGTGATACAATTTTTATTAGAAAATATATAAATATCTCAATATTATAAGTAAAATTTACAATTAAAATTTAAAAAACTATTGAAGGATGATTGGATTAATTAATTTATTATGAGGCATCATTTATATTTTAAATTAGGATAAATGTTCTATAAATAATTGATCTAATAATTGAACCATGTGATGTTTATCATAACAAAAATTTCCCAATATATCATGGTATTGTGATGATGTACAAAAAAATGAGGGATCATTTTTGTGGGATTTTATAATGATGGAAATTTCTGGTTATGTGTCAAGATGTCTAGTTTTTCAACAAGTGAAGGCTTAGAGGTGACATCCATGGAGAGTAATAAATCCTCTACATATTCCAATGGGGATGTGGTATGAAATTATAAATTACATTCTACTAGGAATAATATATAAACATATAAGTATTGATGTGATATGGTCTATTTTTTATAGTCTTACACAATTGTAAAATTTTTTACCTATAAGTGATTATTTACCTCTTAATCGTATATCAAGACTATATATTAATGATGTTATAAAACACTATAAGGAACATCTATTAAATTTTTTTGATCGACATCCTGATTTTACATAAAAATTGTAAAAGGTTCATAAAATGTATTTTGATAATAAGAAGCATATGGGAAATACTTATCACCATCAAACTGAAGGAAAACATTAATGGACTATTAAAAAATTCGTAGATATGTTTAGATCGTGATAACCTAAAATTATTGTTATATTGAATCATTATTTAAATTTTCTATAGATTTCAAACATAATTTTTCAAATTATATAATTAATATTGTGCCATATTAGCATAATATAGAAAGAGATGTTGTACTAAAATATGTTGGGATAACTTTGGTGACACGAAACCTATGGGACCGGAACATATTGAAGAAAAAAATCAAAGAGGTAAACACTATTCAAGATCATAATAAAGCATCTCAAAGAAGGTAAAAGAGTTATGTTGATAGCAAGATAATGTATTTGGAATTTAAATTGAGATATCATTACTTCCTAAAAGTATCTTAATAGAAGTGTGTCATAATATTTTGTATGAAAGGTATATTATGCCCAATGTACAACAATCCATTTGAAATTTTATAATGAATTGGTGTTATGGCTTACCAATTAGAGACACCACAAGGTCTCTCCACAGATCATAATGTGTTCCACATATCATTATTAAATAAGTACATGTGTGACCCAACACATGCACTCACATAAGATTAAATACAATTTGAACTTAATTTGTATAACAACAATGACCATGTTGAAATTCGTGACACTAGAGAGAAATTATTTAGAAATCGAATGATTCAATTTGAAAAATTTCAATGGAGAAACCATAAAATGGAAGAATAAACATGGGATTCTATGTCTTTTATAATGAAAAACCACCCTCATATATTGTCATTGAAATATTTATGAAACATTTGGAGGGAAATTGTTTTTAAGAAGTAATGATTATAACACCACATATATTTTAATATGTATATTCTATATTAAATTCAATTTATAAAATAGTTTACATTTCACAGAAAAACTGTGATATACTATTTTATATTAACAGAAGCATTAGTAATAGTAATTTGTCAATAACAATAACATCACCTATGAAATTATAAATAACCTTTAGGTATCTCATAAATGAAAATATGATACATATATATCATATAAAAAGAAAATGTATATTTTCAAAATGATAAATTTAGGGTTGTTATTTTGGGGGAATGTATATGTTTATTTAATGTTTTGTAATTCATAAATTATTATTTTTTTGTATTAAAATTATATGATAATTTTAGGAGATGATAACTATTTTTTAATGTGTTATAAAATCGTTTGTAATCATAAAATTGGTATTTTTTGAATAGTTGATGACTAAAATTAAAAAATCAGTTTACCATAGTGAGAAACTTATTTTCCTAAAATGTTGCCCATTTTATAAGTAAACATGTTGAAAAATGGTTTGGATGATGATTTTGTATTTTTCTAAAATATATGTAATTTACGTGAATAGTGAAACCTAGTAATATTCTATATTTAATATTTAAAGCTAAATATGTGAGTTTTTTAAACATTTATGATTCAAGAAAAAATTAATTCGAACTAACGTGAAATTTTTATTATAAATATTAGAAATAATCCATAATAATTTTTCTTTTGTGAAAAAATAATAATCAAATTAAACATATAATCGAAAACACTTCTATCCTCCCACTATAAATATAACACATCGCCCCCCATTTCTCATCATAAATTTTAAATCTTTTATAATGTATAAATAAGATAAAAATAACTTAAAAATCATATTTGATGCATCGATTATTAATTTGACTTACAAAAAGTCCTTATACATGTTTCACAATGGGTTTCCCACGAAGATGATATTCGAGAGGTAAAATCCTCCTTCATTTTTTTATAATTTCTATTGATTTCATATCATATCCGCAAATCCCATATCAAAAATGGAATGAAAACTCCATTATGATATAAATAACAAATGAAAATTTATTTTATTAATTATTCTTCAATTAAATTATCATATCCTTTAATTCTAAAAATGAAAACATGGTATATGAGGTATTGATTCAATGCTTTCATGGATGTCGTGTATTCCTTTTTTATTACCTCAAACAAAGCTGGTGATAAAACAATTTTATGGTAAAATAAGATTATAATATGTGCATTTAAACTTATTCTTTGTTTTGGAACAATTATACAAACAAAATATTTAACAAAATGATACTTGTTCATGATAATCGTAAACACATCTAAAATAAACAAATCAATTTACAGCAACATTTTATCTAATGAATCATCCTGATCTCATATAAACAAATAATATATGAGGAATATCTACAAATTGGGATATTTATTACTATCATTTTAATCAAATTCTAGTTTTTTCATCTATTTTTCATGAACCATCATTATTATAAACAATGTAACCAACCAAAAAATTAGGAAACACATTCTCTTAGAATAATGAAATGGATGATTATAAGACAACGTAATTTCCATAAATTATAGTAATAAGTTTATTATAAATATAAAATATATATAATAGGTTTGGTAAAATGTTATTTGTAATTGAAATATTATTATCTAGAATATTTAGTAAAAGTGTAGAATACATTAAGATATATGGTAAAGAGATTATAATTATACTATTTTTGTATGTGATATGACGTGATACACACTTATATCATATGTTTAGGGTATGCATATATCCATTTTGATAAATCATATCATGAATATCTTTATCTTCATTGTGTTAAATGATTCATTCGATTATTATTAATTTTGTGAGATATTCGATTTGAATGATTACAAGTGTAGGAGACTTCGTCTCAAATTCCATTTCATTGATGCCAACTTGGTAGTGTGTTGAAAATCACTTTTATGGGGTGTATGTACAACCACATTAAGATAATTTTTCATTTGACAGTTTATTTATCTTAAATATACATATTTCTTTTATGGTGGATATGATTTTGGTCTATGAAATAAACCATTTTTACATTCGGTGACTACATTAAATGTTGTTTTAACCTGGGATATATTGATAAATTCATATCCTATAATAAATAAGGATATATTGATAAGGAATATTTTTAATTAATTAAATATATTTTTCTATCTTTGAATAATTATTTTGAAATGAAAACACAGGTGGGGTCATGTAATAGATATCCCCTCGATGAATTGAAAGATCACATGAGACAGATAACTTAGTGACAAACACATCACATTTTTTTACAAGTATAATTGTAATGGTTTGTACCCACATAGTTAAACCATCTCAGGAATGGTTCAAATGACAATGGTTCTTAAAGAAGATACATGTTGTCTAATAATTAATTATTTTATTCATTTTGTATTCAGTTATTACTATATATGATTTTTTCACTATGAAAAAATATATTAATTCATTTTAATTCATAATTTATTTATTAAATGGTATGTGTTTTTCTATAATTTATATTTCAAATTTATTATGACTTATTGATTATGATATAAATATTATTGATTCCTGTTTTTCTAATATATAAATTTTAATGATAATTTGATCTCTACTTTTTATTTGTTTTCCTTCCCCAAGTTATTGTGATGAAATCATTGAATATGTGTTAAGGAGGCAGTTTATTTCATTTCTTTTGTTCTATGCTTAATTAACATTGTAGCAAGGTAACCATATATGCATCTATTTCATCCAGACTAAAAAAACTAGTTTATCCTTGGTGATATGATCTCTTGTATCCATTCTATTGTAATAAAATAACCAATGAATCTGAGCTACTAGGTTTTTAGTTATTACAGTTGGTATTAGAGATGAGTTTTTTAGAATCCATGGGTACAATATCATTAATAAAAATAAGAATTATAAAATTACATATAGTGATTTTTTCCACAATACTCATGATTATTATGAGCTAACTCAATGTGTGATGATATTTAGTAATTTCACCTAATGGAAGAATGTGAATGAATAACCACATATAATGTATAGATTTCCCCATAGATCAATTCATCATTGTAGGTGTTGAAAATGTGGAAATAGTGACCATGTTAGGAAATATTACTCAGGTTATGAGAAATAACCATACTATTCCTATTTTGGATTGTTTCATGTGGTATAGGCCCTCAATATTTTTTGGGACCACTCATCCACTAGTAGTTTAGAAATAGATCAAGTCCCTTGAAAAGAATTTTCGGAACTGGGATGTGATGAAAGGGAAAAGGAAGTGCTTACGGTAGATTTCCTTAATGGTGATGCTGATAAATGATGGTCATTGAATCATATTTCTATGAAGGAAGATGAAATACAAGACATAGAATTGGTTTCATTTAAAGAAAAATTATTCATATACTATTCTCAATATGAGGAAAAAAATGGTGAGATAATTCATTATCTTAATGAAAAATTAAGAAGAGTGTGTTTTATAAAATAACGAAACCCTCAGATGACCTTCCAGTTATGATAATGATTACATAAATGATTCAAAAAATATTGATCATTTATTTTACGTTCTTAGAACATGTCTCTTATGGAAACACAATTCTTAACCATATTCATTATATGAGGAAATAATATTAAGTTCCATCAAAAGAGGGATGTAATTTTAAAGATATAATATTTTCATGGTGAACCAAGAGAAAACTATATCATGTGATATCCATGAAAAATTTAAAGAATCAAATAAAAATATGGAAAAAAATGAGAAATTATTATTTTTTAATTATAAAAATAATCATCCTGGGAAATTTTTTATTTCGGGGGATTGTGATATAAGTACATGGAAAAGGGTCATCAAGCTAATTAATGAATTGTCAATAAAAAATAAATTATTTTCCATGCCTAAAATATAAATAAATTTGGAATTATAAAGGCCAATTACCCCATCATCACAAAAACATACCACAAAAGGGCTCAAGGGTATATGGCCAAGCTTATGTGATTTCCACGATTGAGGTAGAAATAACTAATGATGTGGAAGAAGGTAGAATAATCATATATTTCAAAGTTAACCAATTATTTATTTGAATACATTTCATAAAATATTTTATATCTACACTTTTTATAAAGAAAATTATATATTTATCTTTTTTTATTTAATAAGGGAGTTGTCAGTCAAAACTACAAAGTAAATTTTCATTGCAACAATGATATATTGGGAAATCTAACATATTTATATTATGTGCGGTTTATATTTTGAAAATATCGTCATAATTAATGTTGTATTTTATATAATCATTGGTATTTAATTGGTTTTAAATTATAATTAAAAAATTTATTCCATGAAGAGGGAAATTAAAATTTGTAAGTAAGAAGTATATTTCTTTACATATCGGGAAGAAAAATCATCATCTAAATCTTATCAAGATTTACCCCACATAGCACTACTTAATGAAATAATTAGATAGTAGGAGAATAAAATCATAGCATGAGGAAACTAATCCTCAAACTAATTAAGTACAAATTGTATAGGAATACGTTGACGTATTTCTAGTGGAATCATATTGACACCCGAAGTGTGTGCAGTAGAGATTATAGAAAGACACTTACACTAGTAACCTGGTGTTGGGGCCTTAAATTGTAATGTTGTTATGATTATACGGAAGTTGTATCACAAGTGTTATAATAGTTTATTAGTTTTTTAAATCATCTTACAAAAATGTACTTTCTATTATAACTTAAAATTAAAGCAACCTATAAAATCCATTTTTAACACCCCAAAAATACATCATTAACCAAACAAGTCATTCAAAATAATAATATTTACATCATTTGGAAAAATGAAATATAATAATCGGGTGAGATCATATGCTCATTAAGGGTATGAAGTATTATAAAATTTTTCATAAATAAACATACATAATAAGGCATCTTGAATACATGAAAACACAAGCCATTAAAGCTTAATTTTGATCATAAAATGGAAGGAATAGAATATGGTTGAATAATTAGAAATTAAAACTAATACATGTATATTATTCCTGTTAAATAATCATAGGCAGTATCAATTATGATTTTAAAAAAGGATATTCATATTAATATATATCTACAACAAACATTCATGTCTTCATTCTTATAATCTAATAAAAATGTAAGGGTGCATCCAAAACCATATCTAGTTTATCTCGTGAGACCCACTGATGCATCAAATGGATATATTGAGCCCCAACCATCACATAAAATGTCCAATTCATTCCTCATATATAATGGGAGAAACATAATAACCATATTCATTCATACTAAATCTATCATATGAAATATATATAACTTTCACCAATAATAATCATATTCAAAAATAGTTATGGGTAATATGGTGAATGATTTCAAGATTTCACATCCAAAGTAAAACTAATCCTAACCCATTTAATTTAATCATATTATATTTTATTATAATCATTAATCCCTATAATACTTACGATTTAAAAAGGGGTTCTGAAATAAATTAAATTATTATAATAAAAGCATCGATGAATTCAAGAGAGTAATACTCATTTACTATATAATGAACTGTTCTATTGGAGAAACATTTTTATTGATATTATTTTGTACGTAAATCCATAAATTAAGAAATATAATATTTCATGAAAAAATTGTATTTAAAGACTAATAATTGTTTCTTAAAAAATATTACAGATTAATCATTAAAATCGGTATGAAAGCACGATGTTCCCTTTATTTGGACATGCACATCAGAAATAATGGAGAAGGGGGAATTTGTAAACATGTATTATAACATAAATGGATTATTAAATGTTATAGATATATATATTTTTGAACTTGTGAATATAATTTTTAAAAATATATAAAATTAATCAACAATTAAATAGGTGTATATAGGGGGAATGAAAAACCAAAATAAAAATGGTTGTTTGGAAAGAAAACCCTTACTTATTTGAAATCAATCAAATTGTATTCCCCATAAATTAAAACATAAACAAATATATAAAATTAATTCCATGTATATAAAGAGAATCATGATATGGAATATCAATGGGATGTACCAATACACAACACAAAATAAATAGGGGTGAGTGAGGTATATCTCATCGAAATTAAGGTGAGAAGAAAACATCTTGTCCTCATTTTCAGGTTCCATTAAATTATTCAAAAGAATCTTGTATATTGGTTTAAACAATATTATTAACTTATTAAATTACTAAAATCGTGTTTATAATACTTTTCATAATCTTCTGAGAACATTTCGATACATTTATTAGCAATATTTTGTTATTTATATTGATTCGTGTGTGTTCTTTTCATGGTTTCCAAGGTTTGTTTAATGTTGTAATTTTGCTAAAAATAAATAATAATTCAGAATAGGTAACTTATATACATTTATTTTAAATTAAAATTTATATTTTAAATAAAAAATACCATTATCTTGGTAATGTGAAATAAAAACACACCTTTCATAAAGGTGGCGAATTGACACACCACAAATGGCAAATTCATTTTTTATGAATTAAAAAAGAAAATAAAAGACTTTTTGATGACTATAACAGAATCACAAAAACATTCAAGTATATATATGATACTTATGTTGTCATAAATCATTTTAAAGTAGGTTTGGATAAGGTAGAAGTTCAAATGAATATTAAAAAGAATAAAAAGGAATTGTACCTCTTGAAACTTTTTTTCTTGGGAACATCCATTGGCTTTTTGAAGAAGTCCTTTTGTGACACAAGTAGAAAAATAATGTATAATGGTATGAGTGGAAAGAAAACTATCAAAATATAAGATTTGATGAACGCATAAGGTGAAGAAATATTATGAATGGTAGAGCCTCTATTTATAATTGAGGTGAGAGGAAAATTAGGAATTGCTTAAAATATAAATATATTATATGTCTAAAATAGAGATAATGAATATAAAATGAGATTTAAATCAAAAGGGGTCGCAATTTTTACATTATATTATTAATATTTTTTTACGTTATAAATATTTAATTTAATTTTAATTAATTAAATTAAATATTTTAATTATAAAAAGAATTATTTCAAAATAAATACTATTCATAAGCATGGATTTAAGAAAACAATATACAGAATTATAATAAATTTTTTATTATATCCTACAAAAATCTAATTAATCTATATAAATCAAGAATTAACTAAAATATCCTGAATTATATTTATTTCAGTATTTTTAAAATAAGTAATTTGATTTCATCATTAATTAAATAATTACTACATGATAAATGTTCAATTCATTTGGGTAATAATTTATTACATAAAAATTGAAAATAAAATTTTATAATGATGTTAAATATCATATATTTCAAAACAATAACAACCATTAAACAAACTATTATAGAACTATTGAATAAAATATTATATTAATTAAACCTATAATGTAACAACCTGACAGCCTTTTGATAATGAAAATTACAAATCCTCAATGAGATTCATGTGGGTCTATGATTTTAAGAATTTGAATCAAATTGTTATAATGGTCGAATCCTTCATATAGAAAATGTTTTTTTAAAAATTTAGGTTTATTAATTAATTTGTATAATTTTTATTAAAAACAAATTATTTATATTTATTATTATTGAAATAGAACTACAAAAGCATTTCATAATGATTTATTTCAATTATTTAACATATAATATTTAAAAATACATTACAATCATAAAAAATTAATTAAGATTAAAATAAAATTATAGATACATTCATAATATATATAGAAATACAACATCTTAAAATTTTTATTTTGTATTTTCATACCCTACACAAGCATTCCTCAAATATTCAGATAAGATAAATATCATATAAATATAAAATTAGAAATTACCATCCAAACACATCATTTATAAATATTAATTATTTAAAATTTTGTAAAAATTATTTTTAGCTCTCAATTATTATTTCAGAGAACCAAATTGAATATTTCAACATCGTGGAGGAATTGCATCAACAATGAAAATGATTACTTTATACATATTTAGTAAAATATTATTTATATGGGCTAATTATTTCTATAAAAAATATCTCTTATAAAGTAATTATTTTTTTATTCCACAATTTAATGAAAATATCATAATTTTTTCTCAACCATGTCATAAAAAACAACATATTTTCTTAAAAATAATTTTTTTAGTAATCAATAAAAATTAAACTATTTTAGGACAATCCAAAAAATTATTCCTAAACAATTTTTTGAAATATATATTTAAAAAATAGAACCCAATTTAAAAAAAATATTTTTCTATATTTAATATATTATATTCAAAATCTTCATTTACTTGAAAATACCTATTTTAAATTTATATCAAATTCTATAACTCATCGAAAATGTAAGGAATGCCACTTTCTATTATAATAATAGGAAATTAAAATATTAAAATATTTTTCTATTTTAAGAAAATAAATTTTATTTTGAACCGTTATATTATTTATTAAATTGTAAATAAACATTTATGTTTTATAAAAAATAATACTTAATTTATAATTTCTAAACTTTTTATTTAATGTGATATAATTATATCATAAATAAATTATTATGTTTCCTAAATTTTAGTTATAAATACGTTGGTGATGATACTATTTATTTTGATATTTTACAATTTATAAGGGTCATATTTCAATTCTTAAGTGTAATTTTACAATTCAAAAGGGTTACGTTAATATTCACAAAACTTTATGTCGATCATATTAGACTCTATATATATTACTGATCACAATATTTTAAGTCTATTTTTAAAAATTGTATTTATAAAAATGAAATATTATATTTAATTGATAGTTTATAAATATCTTTTTTAAATAATTATAATAACAAAATGTTATCTATCGTATACTCTGTTTCATTTGCATTAAATTTTAAATTAAATTTATTTGTAAATCATTGGGTTGTTAGATTATCCCATCCATAAATAAATTGCATCCTCATTGTTTGATTTAGAACATTGAAGAAGTATGATTTGTTTATGGAAATTCATTTGTGGGAAACCCACATCAAAAATACGGATACAGAACATCCTCTTAAAAAGAGGGAAAGTGGAAATGAAAAGGTCACATTAAAATTGCAATTTCAAGTAACATAACATTAGTATAAAGGGAAAACATATAAAGGAAAGTGAAAAAATTACCTGAATTTATGATGGAGATTGATATATAACATGTTCATTAGAATGTTAATGATCATAAAACAAAAATTCCATGATCTTTTAAAAGACTATTGATTTCTTATAACGAAATATAATTAGATGATGTTTTCATTCCAAAGTCATTTTTCTATAGTTGACGATTTCATTTACCATTATGTTAAGAACTTTAGAAAATAAATATATTTGATTTTACAATACCATACATTAGTTGTACTTTGATTTATCTATACATCATTTATTAAACCAAAAGATGGATATTCAAGATGAAATTTTTTATCTAAGACACGTTCCTCAAATGGTCCACAAGTAATTCCTTCAGCATTTAAGTGTTAACTAAATCCAAAAACATAGGAACAGTTTATCCAAAATAATATTTTAATCCATTTCATATGTATTTAGCCTTACGAATTTTACTAATTGGGTATTTCTAATAATTAATGTCCAAATATTTAAATTAATGTTCAAATAACATCATATTTTCCTCAAAACAACATATTTTATATCTTGTAATATCATAACAACATATGAATACATTGATTACCACTAAAATATCATAAAACATACATGCTTATAATTCATTAAGTAAGTATTTCAATGCAACATAATTCATCATTCTAAAAAACAAATACATTAATTATTCCAATTATATAATAGTAACAATATAATTTTGTCTTTGATTCCATTTCGTCTTTTTGGGTATATTCCCTTGGTTCTTAGAGAATTATTTTTCATAGTTCCCCATACCCATATAGTAAAAGAATTGGAAATTATAAACATAATTAATTAACATGAAATCATGAGCATGATGACCTTTTTCTCAACACTTGAAGAAAACTACTTTTTCTTTTAAGCATGTGCCAAGGTTTCTCCTCCCCCAGTTATCACATATTAGAAAACCCATCTTTCCCTACTTCCAATTTTTCATAATTTTTACTTCAATCCTTTTTTCATTAATATAGCTTTTCAAGCATAAGAAATTGATAATTCATTCACTATATTGGTATACTAATATACTATATCCTTATATGAGGACATTGTTTTGGAGACTAAATCCTTTTGTATAAAAGATTTAAGAACAACCACCAAACAGTCAATATTGTACCATGGAATACATATGTAGTCAATTACATGCATTTCTATCCATTCGAGGTTGGATTTGTAATTAGAAACATTTTCATCATCATTTTTTCATAGGATCTTAAATTTCTCTCCATAATTTCTTTTTTTGTGAGGGAAATATATATCCCAAAAAATTGAAATAATATTATTCAGTTCCATGTTTTCAATTTCTTCCTCCTCCTTTTTTCTTGGAAGTAATAGCCACAATTGTTACACATCTCATGAGGGATGATATAATACCATGATAACCATCTCTCATTCATTATATCCCATAGCTATAAATATCTACTCTAAGAAAATTGTCCCTAATTAATCTACAAAATGGGTTTTTGGTCCCATTAAATGAAAAAATCTATTAATACGTAAAGTGATCTAACGGATCTCATCATGTTATTGTTCAGGATTCTCCACATAGGTTTGGTTATATTTCATAACCTAAGTCAGCTATCCTAGTATAGTTAAAAGTATCGTATAAATAGACCTAGCTCCAATACCGACAACATTTTCTTTCATCATAGGACAATCCCTACATTATATACATGCATTGATATAGTTCGCATTCCTTTCATTAGTATCCATTTATAAGTTATCGTATGCACTATATTATGTTATAAATCATAATGTATAATCTTGAACATGAAAAATACTTAATATTAATTGAAATTTTTGTCATATTTAATTTCATAATCATAAAAATAGTTTCATTGAAGACATATTTACTTTTAAATTCCTAATAATTGTTTGTTAAAAATATATGAATTTTCGTAATCATACCCCCAAGGAGTGGATAACTGGGTGAAATGTATGGCCTATTGACATGTACCAGGTTACCATATGTTAGGCCTAGGACACCATGTCTGAGTTGTTACCCATATGTACATATGTTCATGAACCAAAACTACTTATAGTATTCAGATATGGATGTATTTCATGAAAGATACACATAATCAATACCTTATCAAAATTCTCATATGTTCTTATTTTCTAATCATAAAATTCTGAATTATGGTTATGTTCCCTAATAATTTTTTTTATAAATATAGTATCCATGGTTTGTATAAAACATCCCCTAATACCAATTGTTAAGACCCTGACATCAGTATCCCAGAGTTGTTACCTTAATTAATTACATTGGTATGATTGTATGATTATGAGGGAGTCATATCCTAAAGTACCAAATAGTTTAGTAGTTTGGGAAACTAGATTACATAATTAAACTTGTAATTACAACTTCAAAGGATAAACAACCCGTAAACTCCATTGGTAACACCAAAAAACACTTTGGTTAACCTTGCAAGTAAATCATAATAAACATTTATGCATCCTAAGGGAAAATACGACATAATAATGGGGTGAGATGAGTTGCTCTGTAAGGTAATTAAATATAATAGAATAATTTTAAATAAGCACAATCAATTGGTAATGGTGAATAAATAAAAACAAATTCCATTAAAACACAATTTTTATCATTAAATGGCACCAAAATATGACGATTGAATTATTTCATAATAAAACATAACCATTTTTATTCTACTAGTCAAATAATGTCATTGAAATTAAATAATGAGTTTCATAATGTTGAATACAAATAAATATTGATATCAAAAACATACCGTCAAGGATTTATTCCATGAATTTGTTATTGAGCATTCATCATGCTACGAATCTAATAAATTGGTAAGACCTCATCTAAAACCTTATCTAATTTATTTCATAATAAATATGGATGTATCAAAGGACTATAGTGATCTCCACCCATCACATACAAATTTAAATGATTTCCACATACTAAAGGGGAGAATTAATAATCATATATATATATATATTGAAATTATAATATGATCTTTAAATAAAATTTCCCGAGTAATAATCATAATCTTAATTCATTCTGAGTAATATGGTGAATGGTATCAAGATAGCACGTACACTGTCAAAATATTCACAAACCATTTAAATAAAACATAGTAAATGATATTATAATACGTTAATCACAATAAAACATATTATTTAATTGGGTTATTTAAATATATGAAAATATTTAAAAGAATCATCAATTAATTATCGAGAGTAATAATATTTTACTTTGAAAAGAAGTGTTCATTTAGAAAAATAATTTGTATTTGTCATAATTGTTTTTACATAGGAATAAATTAATAAGTATAGTTTTTCATGAAAAATCAGTTATTTTTTGTAAAATAATAGTTAAATAATATTATGAATGTTACTTTATAACGGGTTAGAAATCAAGACAGTCTCTAAATCCGGGAACTCATATAGAATTGAATTCAGAAGGGAGCATTGTAAAAAATGTAATAAACCATTAAAAACTTAATTAAATGATATAGTTATTAGATTTTGGAACATATTAATAGAATTATCAAAATTTATATAAAAATAAAGAAGAATTGAATTAGTGTATTGAGGGAGATGTCATAACCCGAATGAAAATGGAGGTTCAGGAAGAAAAACCATACAACATTGTAATCAACGATATATTATGCCTCATAAAGATAATAATTATCAAATATTACATTTAATAAAATGAATAAAAATATATAAATTATATGGAACATCAATTGGTAGTATACATAATCCATACACAAGAAATTGTGGCGAGTAAGGCATATCTCATGGAAGTGAAAGTGAGTTGAGAAAAGACATACCTCGGGGGTGACTTCCTTCAAATTTGATCAAAAATATTATTTAATTGTTTGAATAGACTCATTAATTTATTAAAAAACTAAACACATTTTTATAATACTTTACATAATCTTCTCATTACATGTCTACCAATTTATTATCCTAATTTTAATATTTCTATTGTTTCCAGTGAGTTTTTTTCACGGTATGCACAGTTGGTTTGTTATGGTATTCCTTGTAAAATAAATATAATAACCCAAAATTCATAACATATATATTTTTATGACATTAAAAAAATTATATTTTAACTAAAAATTCTGATGATCATGTTAAAATGAAACCAAAACTCATCATCCATAATGGATATGAATTTCCAAACCAATATGATGACTTCATTAATTAAGAATAATATAAAAAAATAAGTTATGTTATGTTGTATACAACATAAACTCATAAAAAATAACCTAATATATATTATACTGGTTATTAATGATTAATTTTAATGTATTTGAGGATATGGTAAATGTGGAAAGGAATTTATATGAGAATAACAAAGGAATCATACCACATGAATCTTTTATCTTTGAGAACCTCCTTAGGATCTTAAAATATTTCATTTTGTGATACCAGAAGAACTAAAATGTATCATGTTATGAGGAGAAGCTAGATATTCATAATATAGGTGAGAAATAATCCTTAAATGTTATAAAATCTAATGAAGGGATGATCATTCTTTTATAATTGAGGTTATGGGAAAATTTTGAATTTCATAATATTTTAATATATATTAATTCTAAAGTACAGTTATCCAATTTTAATATATCTATAAATTATATGGGATCACAATTCATCATAATATAATCAATTATATACATTTTAATTAATTTTGGGGTTTCTAAAGAATTTAATAATATATTTTAATCATGGAAAATAAATTATATCAAATAAATCACCCTTCATAAGCACGACATGAAACATGGAAAAACAAAGTTTTAAATTAGAATA
Source organism: Viscum album (assembly GCA_963277665.1). Lineage (NCBI taxonomy): Eukaryota > Viridiplantae > Streptophyta > Magnoliopsida > Santalales > Viscaceae > Viscum > Viscum album. The sequence continues at coordinate 1,313,375,442 of OY728119.1, read as the reverse complement.
CAGTTTTTTATTATATCCTAATCAGATAATATAAATATAGATAAATTATTTATTAACATAAAAATAACAAATAATATTTATTTTATTATTTTAAATATTATCAACATTATTTCTTCATAAAATAAATAATTACTACATCATAATTTTTCATGTCGTTATTGTAATTATTTATTCCCTAAATTTTATAAAAATAATGAAGAATATAAATTTCATAGATTTCAATACATTATATATTTTCTTGAAAAACTCCACTATGAAATTATTCAATAAATTATTAAATAAATTAAAACTACAATGTGACATCATGACTCTCTTTTGATAATGAAAATTATAATGTAATTAATGTGACTCATGTGGGTCCAATATATAGACATGGCATTATTATATTACATAATCTAGAATTTTATTAAAGTACACACATACTTTCACATATATGAACTTTCAATGTTTATAGTTTTATAGAATTGGGATATAATACCTAACAACCATTCTATATTCATTTAGAGAAGATACCACAAAAAAATAATTTCATTCAAAATAAAAATATTCCCAATAATACATTTTTCATTTACAAATCTTCAAAAAATTTAATATGGATTCCTTATTTTTCTTATCCTTATTGCGGATGGAAATCCCTTAAAAAAATTTGATGAGTGAAAAATGATCAGTATGTGATATAAAATAATAGAACAAAACATGAGTTCATTAATACTTGTTATGTATGAAATCATTTATTAAAAAGACATATTTCCTACCAATATAAAAACATTTTTTGGAACATGAGATTTCCATGAGTTTTACACAAAACATAATGAACATAAATATGACAATAAGGATATCTTGGGGGAATTACATACATAATCATTTAACACTCTAGGATACTTTATAAAATGAAACCATTGTGGAAACCTTACAATTTATGTAAACACTACAGTTGAACATGGATTAATCATATATCATACCTCCAAAAAACAAATACCCAATGATGTGGAGAGAGATATAGTTCCCACACATCTACATAAAAAATTCCCATGAAACAGATAACAATCATTCAATATGAATAATTTTATAAAAACATTTCTTTAGATTTTCGTAAAAGAAAAATTTAAAATATTTTTTTAAAAGCAAATTCCATTATAAAAATCATAAAATTGAATTGAGTCTAAATATATTGAATGGAATGTGTATATAAAATTTAAAATCAAATAATTCATAATAATAAAAATAATATTCATCTCAAAAATAATTTTAATACCACATAAATAATGACGTAGAATGTCATCCCAAAGAATAGATATCGGGTTATGAATTTCCTTATCCTAAGTTTTTATTCATTTAAATTGGTTAAAACCCCATATATATTGATCAAAAGAGTGTTATTATTATTTTAAAGAAACATTTTCAGGTTAAAAAAATTTATATTATCATTTTATTACATCATTTCTCCCATTAATTATGAGTATTTTGTTTCATTCATTGTTTCTGGGGGGGTTCCTAATATTATTTCCATTACCGTTTTGTCATTGAATTTATTGTCATATAGAAATGAAATTTCAAAAGATTAATGAAATGGTATTCATATGTAAAAAAATATATATAATGATACCATAAATAATTTATTATAATATATGATGAAGAATTTTTTAAATAAAACATTAATTATATTAGTTGAGATCATTTTTGTCATTCCTCGATAATCATGATCTTTTATAATAATATAATTTAATGTCATTTGTAAAAGTTCATCACAAAACATAAAATAGGTTAAAAATACATTGTACATTCCATTTCAACTGTTAAAATGTATTTATGGTCATCTTAGTATGATATAGTGGAAATTTCAATCACATCATCCACAATTTTGGTAAATCGGCCAACAGTGGACGACGTTTTTATTTTGAGAAGAAAAGGGAAAAGATAGGAAGGATGATGATGAGTATTTTACATGAAAATAATAACATAAATGATATATATGATTTTGGATATTTCGAACATCATAGAAATGTGGAGTGAAAAGTAGTATAAGAAAATAACGGAATTGGGTAAAACAAATGAAAATGGAAGAGGATTCTTAGCTCATGATATCATCTCCTTGAGATCCTTTTTAAGGCCTTTGGTTTTGGCCTATTGTGAGACCATCAGGTCTCGGACATGGGGAAAATCCTTATGTAGGGGATTTTCTAGAATAGAGAAAATGATCAATGCATGATATATGTGAGCGGAATAGAGGAACGAGAGTTGTATTTATAATACAAGAGATGAGGAATTTTACATTATTTAAATAATTATTTTAAGATTTTTGTCCAAGACTACAAATAGTCTACATTCAAATGATTAATATTGTAAATAGAGCATGTGATCTCAAAACAAGTGGTCTTACGACATCTATGGATTTCAAAAATATTGTTTTTAACTCATAATTTGAATATACATTATTTTACTGTATTTCACTATTCAAAAAAAATTCAATGATTTCATTAAAATACAATAAATCACCATAACCATTTTCTGATGTGTAGAATTCAAAAAAAATAATATTTTTTTAAATTAATTTTCAAAATATTAAAAATTTAATTTCAAAATAAAATCATAATTTCATAAAAAATTTCAATTTTAATTCTATAACTCATTTTTTAACATCATGAAAACATAATCAATGTCTCATAATCTTATAAAAATAATATAATAATATAATAATATGATTTACTATTCAAAAAAATCATATTTTTATTTATATTACTCTTTATATTACAATTCTTAAAGGTATGTTACTATTCATGAAAATACAAGTTAGTTTTATCAGACACCAAACAACATACTGATCACAACCCAAGATAATAATTTTCTTGAAATTAAAATCATAGAAAGTCCAAATTATGTATAATGGATAATTATAACTATATACATAACAAAGATTCATGCATTTCAATTTATTTTTTAAATACCTTGGGGTGATACTTTTTCCCCACCATCTGGAAATTGAATACTTATAATTTTTTATATATATTAATATTTGTTGGTACCTTTCCCCCATATCAATTTGAAACTCCTATGTTGCTATGTCAGACATGTGTTTTTTATGAAAACCATAAACTGGTGGATTACATTAATGTGCAATACTTGTTCCCTTTGATCAAGAATCAGAATGAGTTTTTCATTATAAGAAATGTCACACTCAGGTTTTTATTATTATTATTAATAATAACAATATTATTATTATTATTATTATTATTATTATTATTATTATTATTATTTTCCATGGATCGGGATCAAGTCAGTGTTCGAGTGAGAACCTGCTTAATTTTTTTGATTTTTGACTTTAAAATGCATGTTTTGGGGCAGGCAGCATCGGGTGCACGAGAAGAGTACAGATCAGAGATTGTGTAGTTATGACCAGACACCCACGCGATCACTTTTTGATTGGAAAAAACTCACAGTACAGTTCAGAAATGGCCACTTGTGATGCACACCGATTTCGTGGTTGCCCAAGATTCCAATAAAAGAAATCAATAAAATAAAAACAAGATGAGAAACAAAAATTTAATAATTAATGTAATGAAACTAGAGAATTGTAATTTTAACAATAATCTAATTATGGTTACATATAATATTGTCATTATTATAATTTTATTACAATTATAAATGTTATAAAAAATAATATAATTAAAATAAATATTAATTAGTGTAATATTAAGAATTATTATTATTATTACTATTAATATTATCTTTTGTATTTTTCAAATTTTTTTAATTTCCTGTTTTTTTTTTCCCGCTAACCCTTGCCGCCACATTCCCCCCCACTTATTCTCTCATCCAATCCTGTTCTCCCTACTATAGCATCGTAGCACCCCCCAAAAACCCACACCCGCCTCTCTCTCATCGGCTCGAACTCCAGCACCCTATCCCAGCCGCCCCTTCATGCTTTCTATCCTCCTGTTAGAGCCCTCTCGCGGGCGTCTCTTGTAGCACACTCACAACAACCCGCCTCCATCCTCCTTGGAGAAATCCCGTTGACCGCGCACAACACCCTACCCCGCCTGGAGAGCCTCTTGCCTGCACCAGCTCCCCCGCACAGTGCACCTATCCCGTCACTTCCAGTGCAGCTTCGCATGTTCCACAACCAGCACCAGCCTCTCGCGCCTCTCCTTATTTTCTTCATGGTTCCCCAATTTTCCCTCGTAGAACCCTTATCTCCCTTCTCTCTTTGTCCCGGAACCTCATCCTCCTCCCGCTCACACCAACAACACTTACCCATCTCTCATCCAGCGCTGCAACCTCCCTATTTCTACTGCATCTGGCCAGCAGCTGCGAACACTCCGGATCCTCCCCTTGCATTTTACTGGTTCGGAGCATGCATTTTTATTCCGCATTGGAGTTGAGGTATGAACACTTTTAGAGTCAACTTTAAATTTATGTTTTCACTAAATTCTTGTTTTCATGTGTTTTTCTAGGGCTTCAATTTTAATTAATTAGTTTAGTATGTGATCTAATTAATCAGTTAGTGTAAATTGGGTTTTTAAAATAAGTTAGTTTCATTCGATATTCTGCACCCTAATTATATGAATTGATGTTCCATGAAAAATTATATTATTTAATCTTCTGGTCTGAATTTGATGGATTTAGCATGCAAAGGCCTAATTAGAACTGCTTGCACTTTCTCACAGTTTTTTTATATAATTAATTAAATGATTCTTGTGTTCGTGTCATATTACTAAAGTCGCGGTATACTTATCCAAATTGATTTATAAATTTTTAAATGATTTATTAAATAATATGGGTGATGCGAGCTTAGTTTTGAATATGTGTTTAGTTGCACATGTGTTTTTTTTAAATTTTGACCTAATTATGTCGTGCGCATTCATCAGGTTGTGCATTCAAAGTGTTTTCTTAAAATTGTATGTTGTCCCTTTAAAGTAGTCATTTTGGAATTGTGTGGTTTTTGTAATCATTTAGTAGATTATAAAGTTGTTTACTAAATAGTGTCGATAGTGCGAGTTATGATGTGAAAACATGTCAAGGAGGATTATTCATGTTGTTTGGTCGTTTGGATTGTTTTAATACTATGTTTCTGTAATTTTAGTTATTGTACGTTTGATGCAGAATGTTTGTAAGGTAACCCCATGATATTGAGATATTTATCTTGTGCTTTCTTGTACGCATGTGCGAGGCGTGTCACACCATTTTGTTTGGGTAGAAAGTCGAGGTAGGTCCCCCACTGCACTCACCCTTAAATTTGGAATTTATTAATTGAATGATATCTTATTAATTTTAGTAAATGGGAAATAATATAAGATAATTAATTTTTAAATAATTACTTAGTGTAAAAATAGCCTTTTATTTTATACACGACGCCTGTAATATTTTCTTAACAAACATACACCTTTTAGTGAAATAATTATCATTTGTCCATTAAAAATAATTCACAGAATTTTAAATATACTTCTTTTTTATTGATAAATTATTTGTTTTGAAACATGAAAAATTGTTTTGGTTCTCTTGAGAAATGAAGAATTTCATTATAATGAGTGATGGCTTGTTTGGCACATTAATAAAATAATTTATTTTTGAAAACTCTCTTTTTTGTGAATTAGGGGTGATCTTTGGTTTACCTTGACAACATTAGTTGTGTGTGTTTCCTGTGCTTCTTTATTGACTTTCTTGACTCACCCATTTCTTTTTTATTATATGTGCTGACATGGGAACCTGACATAATAAGATAATTTTATGAGAATTATTTCCTTAAATGATTAGATTATTCACTAGCTTGTGGCCCTTCGTATGTATTATACCCCGGTAGGGGATTGGGCCACTCGGTTAGGCCATGTAGGGAAACACAGGGTGTTAGGGATTTATGATGTCATCGAGATTAAGAATGCTCTCTGGATGAGTCACATGTATGGTATGTTCGGTATTGTTCACGAGCTCCTAGTCTTGACCCATGTTTCCTCTAGTGTTTATTTTTATGTGGTAGATGATTTAGAGGTCTAGTTCATTTTCTGGCCCCTATGTGCCACTTCATTTCTGTTTCCCTTAGTTTGTGTTGGGTGTTGTGTGTCAGTTTCAATTTAACAAACAACTAAAATTTGGTTTTTTAAATTGTTTACAAAAATGGTTTGAAAGGAAATGAACCAATTCCTTTCAAACATTAAACATTTTTTTAAATTTTAAAGGGAAATGGACTTTTACTTGTCTTAAAAATGGAATTGTGTGTGTGGATACCCAAATTTAGTATAATTTAGTTCGAATTTGAATTAGTAAATTTCTATATTTAAAGGTAGTTCATTGAGATAATTTTGTTGGGAACGCATACCGGGGTTTAATACTCACATGTATAGTGTTTTTTGTTTATTGTTTTGTTACAGGTTTCACCTGAGCTTGTTCAGCATGGGTGAGACTTGGTCATGGTTCGGAGAGTCTCTCAAGGTCTCGATGAGTTTTGGTCATGATCAGGTTAGTTTCTTGTTGTTGTTTGTTCATTCTATTTTTGTTTTTTATTCACTTCATGTTGTTCTATATCCATTCCACTCCTTTATTTATTTCTATTGGGCGATATCGTTCCCTCTTGCTCTCTTTTGATACCACAGTTCTTATCTCCATCCTGGGAGGATCGGGAAAGCCTCTCAGGCCAGGTCGCTGACTGACTTGGGTGACCGGTTGCGGGTCAACCTAGGATTGTTCATGACAAGAAGGGTTCTCTTCAAGATGAACTACCACTAGGATCAACACATGAAATGAATCTGGAAAATACATTATAAACAAAAAAAATTAAAAACAATGTCTATCAATGTTAAACATAGAGGAAAATATACTCAGTTGGCGACCAATCCAACTTTCTCTTGAATTTAATATTGTCTAATGAACCATGGACATTGATTTTTTTTCATTACAAAATGAATTAAACTTCTCCATGGTGATATTCTTTGAAAAACAAGATCACAAATCTCAAAATAAAATTCTTTCCACATGTTTTCTGCCTATCTTTTCTACCTTCTCTGAGCTATCTTCAATTGTAACTAGATCATCTTCACTTTCTCAGTCTCTTCCTCTGCTAATTCTGCTTCAATCAACTACCTTTCCCAAACATCACCCCATAAAGATGGACATTGACACATCATCCCATAAAATTCCTCAAATGATGCCATCTATATTCTAGAATGAAACCTGTTATTATATGAAAACTAAACTAAATAATTTTGTTGATACCAACATCCTTGGAATACCATTGAATAATCTCAAATAATATCCTCAATAGTCAGAATCATTCAGTTAGACAACCCATATAATAGAGGATAAAAATCTATACTAAAATTAAATTTTGTTCCCAACGACTTCTGAAGGTCATTCTAAATCTTAGGAGTGAACCTGAGATGACTTTTAGATACAATGTATGGAGGAAATCCTTGTAACCTAAAAATCTCCTTAATATACAATCTGAATGGATGATCCAAAGACATTGAATCTCAAACAGAATGAAAATTTGAATTTTTTTCCCAATCAACAATAACCCAAATCACATTATTAGATTGAGAAGTCATTGGTAGTCCCACCGAGAAGTCCATGAATATATTCTCTCATTCCCAGTTTGGCACTTGATGTGTTTGAAGGATCCACTTCAGTAACATCCACTCATCCTTAACCTATTGGCATGTCAAAAATTTCTCAAGAAAATATGGGGTCTCTCTTTTCATCCCATCCCACTACTAATATATTCTAGGTTTATTGTACTTCTTAGGACTACTAGGATAAAAAAATAATGGATATTTATTTGCTTAACATTAAAAACAATTCTTCAATTGTGAATTACATGGAAAACAAAACCTTTTACAAATCTTAAAATACAATATTTATCAAGGATATATTCAAGAAACATACCCATTTTAACTTATTCTTCCTTTTTATAGAGCTCACAATCTTCCTTTTGAACTTCATTATTTCTATCTAATAATAATGACTATAGATAATCCTAAAAAAAAAAAATAGGCATGCTCAATGATGCATGATCATTTCAAATCAAGGAATCTATCACATTGTATGATTTTCTTGGATGGTAATTGAACATTAAATCATAATCCATTACAATTTCAAGAAATATTCTCTGCCACATTTTTCATTCATTTAGTGAATATATACTTCATAATTTTATGGAAAATATATATTTGATATTTGGATCCATATAAATGATTCATCAAATATTAAATGAGAAACACCACACCTTCCAATACCAAATAATGTGTGGGATAATTTAACCCTTTATATTTTTGTTTTCTTAAAGGATGAAAAATTAACTAATCATTCTACATCTTAACCCAACCATGTCCTTTTAATGACGCATCACTGTATGTAATAGACTCACGATTTCGAGAAGGCAAGGCCAAAATAGGTGCATTCACCAATCTATTCTTCAATTCCCAAAAAACATCAAATTAATCTATCCAAATAAATTTAAAAAAAATTTCATGATTACATAAATAGAGGGATAGATAATAGTGAAAATATTGTAATAAAATTCAATAATAATATGCTAATCCAACAAAACAATAATTCTCTGTAACATGTTTAGTTCATGGAAATTAATCAACCAATTTTTTAAAGGATAATCTATTATTACATCATTATTTTCAATGTTCCCAAGAAGAGAAATATGTTACAAAAAATCACACTTTCTAAATTTTATTTACAGTTTCATTTTTTATGGTTTTCATCACAACCCTTGGATGTTTTTCATGCTCCTCTTTACTCCTAGAAGATACATTACTTTCATCAATAGACACAACAAAAAAGTAATCCATGAACTCAAGAATATTACATTAATAAAAACCATGAATAAATAAAGATTAATAGTTAACCGAAACGGCATAACAACATATACATAATGCCCATATATAGTACAAACATCTATTTTTAGGATATCATCCTCCTTTAACTATATCTAATGGTATCCAGATCTGAAGTCAATCTTTGAAAATTACTGAGCTCCCTAAATCTCACAAAACAATTCATTGATATTGGGTAAAGGATACTTGTTTTAAATAGTGATATTATTCATGGATTAATAATTAATGCCATTTATCTATGGGCTAGCTTTATTTTTAAAGAAAAAACAACTCCCCATGGTGTTGTGCTAGGAAAAATGAAGCGTTTATCAAGTAAATACTGTAACTGATTTTTAAATTCAACATTTTCTATTTGAGTCATTCGATATGGTGGTTTTGAAATTTAATTATCATTCGGAACTAAGACAATTGTGAATTTTACATCCTGATCTGGTATGACTTTAGGTAACTCATTAGAAAAAACATCAAGGTATTAATTTACCACCACCAAATCATTAATAGGAAAAGTTCCATTATTTTTATCAATAAGATAATGATAAACATAGTTTCCATATTTCAATAGTTTCTTAGCTTCCTGGTATGTTATCAATTGTACGTGTTCATTCATGTATAAAAAGTGTAAACCATTCTAAAAACAACTAATTTAGCTCTATAGTGATCCATAGAATGATAAATAGACATCCAATCCATTCCTAGAATGCAATCAATATAAACTAATGGAAAACAACAAGGTTTGGAGGTGATGATTTGAAACATACCACAATATAAAGACTCTTATAATTCATCTTTTCTAAAATATATCCCATGGTGTTTTAACAATATGTTCTAGTCTCATTTATTTAGGTGATATTTCTAATTTACCAGAAAATTCCCCATAAATAAAAGAATGTGTAGACCCCTTATTGAAGAAAACATTTTCAATATCTGTGTAAAAAAAGAAGGTACATGATACAAAATCTATGGATGGACAGACATCTACAGACATAGTTGTAAATGATCTAACTAAACCATTCTATATATTATCTGGATTCTTTAAATCATTGAGATCTCCCTTTGAGATGATATTTTCATAATGACCCATCTATCCACATTAAAAACATTCAACATTTTCCATATGTGGAAAAGTCTTATGATCATTTTCATTATAATATCATCCCAATTTTCCAAACATACAATATAAAAAATACATCAATAAAATTTACATACATTATCTAGGGTTCTTTTCCCAATACTTTCCAAAAAACTAGAAACAATAATTTCATACCATCATATTTTTTGGATGATTATTACCCCTCACTTTCCACATGTACCTCTTCATATAGTTGTTTTCAATGTGAATGTGATCATATGAAAACTCTTTTTAACCATTATCATAATATCTGAAAAGTTTCTCATAATTTTTGAATTCATAGGAGGACAATAACCTTTGATACAATTGATTTAATCCTGTGTAAACACGGTTTATTATGAAATCAACATCTAAAATAAGATTTAGAGTTTACCTCACATGTTGGGTGATGTTTTCTTCAAATAAAACCAAAAAATCATCCTACAATTACATGAATTCATGTAATTTCTTCTCCTACAAAAGTCACATCACCTTATGAACATATTTTACAAGGAAAATACTATAAATTTCATCCAACAGTAAGGAATTAATCTCCTCTCTATCCCAGATATTTTTTACCATTGACAACAACTAATAAAATACATCGTAAAAAATGGAAGGACATGAATTTTGATTATCTGAACATTCCATAACATTGAATATCATTTTAAGGGATTTAATCCATCCTTCAACCACTACTATGTTCATATATGCACTAAATTTTGGGGGTGTTGTCTCATAAAATTCTTCATTATCATCATGTGTTATTGTGAAAAATCTCAGTGATCTCTTGAATGGATTCTAGAACCAGTTATTTCATATGTTACCTGAGCCATTACTATAAAAATTTTCTTAGTTCCAATCCCAACCATTTATGGCTAATTATTCGGAAGGATATTCCTCTCTCAGTTCCTCTCCTATTAATCATCCATGTATCTACTGAGGAAAACCATTCTCAACAAACATATATTATTCAATGAAATATGGTAATATATTAATTATACATCATTTAAAATCATCCATAAAGTAATAATAATTTATGGTATTATATTAACATCAACACAACCACTAAAGTTATCAGAATCATCCACTAAATCCAATTATAAGGACGTGACCTTATTACATTTCATAATCATGAATTTTAGTCAAGAAATAACTTCCATTAATATTGAGGATCATGTCAACTTAATAGTTTTAGTGAATTTATTTATAATACATACATAATAGTCCGCATTCATATAGAGTGTATACAACAAGAAAATATTTATTTCTTAAAATATATAAATCATTTATAATAAAAAATGATTTATTTTAAATATAATAAAAAATTTGACATTAATTCCTTATTTTTCTTATAAAATTTTATAAAATGTGATATCAATTTAAAAACATGGGTTGAGAATAATAATCTCAGTATGAGATCTCAAAAATAAAGAATACATTAGTCCAGGAATAATTGTAATGTGTTAAATAATTTTCAAAATTGACATACTTCATATCCATATGAATATAATTTATGATAATTATGATATCAATGATATTTCCACAAGATATATATAATATTAATAGAATTGTAATAAAATATTTCGTAATTAATAACATAATTTTGTAACCCACATTACTATCATATAATTTTTATCCCTCATAACTACTTTAAAATTTGTGTAACCATCGATGATACAATTGAAGTAACCATATGGCCAAAAACAAACATACAAATACCAAATTAATTACTATGATAAATAAGTATATCCCTTTATTATAGGAAATTCCAAATAACTAGAACACAACCAATAAACATAAATAGTTACATGATAAAATTTCATTTCAATTTCATAAAATAGAATTTTAGAAAAGGTTTTTAAAAGAAAAGTCACTGATGAATAACAGATAATTGATGTGAGACTTAATAAAGTGGATGGAATATTTATATAACTTGTAAACAAACTGAATTCAAAATTATATAAAAACCCATCTCACAATCAATTTTTATGGAACATAAATAATGATGTAGAATGTTAATCCAATGAATGCAAATCGAGTTTTGAATTCCCATACCTCAAGTTTGTCTAAATTTAAACATTATTAAACCTCATGTATAATTGTTAAAAGAGTGTTATTAGTATTTTACAGAAACCTTTTCATGTTTTGGAATCCTTATTTGATCATTTTAAAACATCATTTCATCCTTCAGTTATTAGTATTTTCTTCCATTCATTGTTTCAATTGTGTTCCTTATATGATTTCCATGGGTGATTTGTAATTGTTTTTCATGTCGTATATAAAATAAATTCTATAAGTGGAATGAAATGGTATTAATCTATTTCCATAAAATAAAATGATATCAAAAATAATTATGTCATCATGTATGATGATAAATATTTGGATAAAATGTTTAGGATATTAGTATTCATGATTTTTAATTGTTTCACAAGAATCATGAACATGTTTAATTATATAATTTAATTTAATGCAAAAAAGTTCCATCCATAACAAAAAAATATGTTAAAAAAAATTCAATTATTTTTCAACTATTAAAATGGATTTATAATTTACTTTTTCATGGTTTAATTTAAATATCAAACACATCATCCATAATTTTGGGAAATTGCTACATCATGGATGATTTTTTTATTTTTAGAACAAAATGGGAGGGGACAGGAAGGAAGATGATGAATATATTACATTAACATGATAAAATATAGAATTTAAATTATTCTTTAGATTTTATATCTCCTGGATAAGTGGTGGATAGGAGAGTGTTAGAAAATAATGGAATTAGGAAGACAACACATGAAAAATGAAAAGGATTCTTACCACTTGATCACTTCTCCTTTAGATACTCCTTAAGGCCTTTGGTTTTTGTATTTTTGTGAGACCAGCATGTCTCGGACGTGGGGTAGATCATTGGAGTGGTAATTTTGTAGAAAATTATCAATGTTGAATGTATGATATGTGTGAGAGGAAGAGTGGAATAATTGCAGTATTTATAGTGGATGGGCGGATGGATTTTACATTATTTTAATCATTATTTTAATATTTTTGTCCAACAATATGAACAGTCTTCATTATTGTGATCAAAATAGTAAAGACTGTAACGCCCCGACCCTAGCTACCCGGAGTCGGTGGATTACTTCGTAACATTGGCATGATCACAAAAGATCTAGTCTCAAAAGACCGATTAGTTTAGTAGCCTTGGAAACACTAGATACATTCATAAGTCTTACATTACATCATAAAGTGAAAAACTAATAACAAAGTCTTCATAGTCCACACTCATATCCTCTTCTGACTATCCCTGCAGGTCATTCATAAAATACTTCTTCACATCCTGGAAAATATTACAACATTGAAAGGGGTGAGATCAGAAGCTCAGTAAGGATAAAAATATTGCGGAAGCTTTCATAAATAAACATAAACATTTAATGCAATCTATAACTAAAAAAAAGCCTTTTAAGCTTGATTATCAACATAATATTGAAAAAGTAAAATGAGATAATGCCATTTACTTATTCACATGGATATTCTACAGGTCGAATAATCATATGAAATATCAATAACAACTTTCATAATGAGGGAATGTATAATGGCAGACATTCTAAAACATTTTGTCAAGGCCTCGGCCAAGACGTCTAAAATGATTAAGGCCTTGGCCAAAACCATAAATTAAATTGGGAAAGGGCCTAGTCCAATTCCACGTCTAGTTGTCTCATGAGACCTATTGATGCATCGAGGAGCTATAGCGGTCTCCACCCGTCACTTACTAAGTCCAATGCATTCCTTATATGAAAAATGGTATATAAAAATTTAGGAATACTATTTTTTTAAAATACCATTTGAAATTAATTGCAGTATCAAAATACCAGTTAAATTGTTTAGAATATACTTACATTTAAAATTTCTCAAATATACTCCAGTGTTTTTCTAAAAACATTATTCAAGCTTCTAAAAACAAAATAACTAATTCTGTGACTGCTTGACTAATTGCAGGCCATTGTGGGTCCACGCCCAATCCCTTCCTTTCAACCACACTCGAGAGTCAGGTTTTCTAACAACATTTTTTATCTTGCGTTAAATACGTATACATTTTCACTAGATTTTCATACATTTGAGAGAAATATCTCTCTTTTTTTTAATCATTTAAAAAGTGTTATGGCTTGTAGAGGAAGATGGAACCCAAATAATGTTCACGAAGCCGGAGAATTCATTGTCGCCACATATGTACGGAAAGAAAAACATTCCCATTTTTCCGTTTAGTGAAATTCTTCGTATAAAAAAGATACCTTTTGAATAAACGTAAAAGTCAAAGGGGTTTATACACCCTATAAAAGAAAGTTGTGTATAAAACCCAATATGCCTCAATGAAAGGGGATTGAGACGAAGTCCTTAAAAAGGTAATTTTTTTAAATAAAGTACATATATAATGTGTATTCACTATAAGTACACATAAATAATGTACAAATACAAGATAGGACATAATAATATCATGACATAATTTGAAAGTAGGAGATTAACCCAAAGAATAGACATTGGGTTAAGAAGTTCCCTTACAAAGATCATTTGTTTTAAATAAAATAGATCTATAATGTGTATTCACTATAATTACACATAAAGAAAGTAAAAATTACAAGATAGGACATAATAATATCATGACATAATTTGAAAGTTGGAGATTAACCCAAAGAATGGAAATTGGGTTAAGAAGTTTCCTTACCTCGTGTCTGACTTGACTCAATCGTTCTTTAACCTCCTGAATAATAAACTAGAGTTAATATATACCTTATTAAGAACCATTTTCAATTTCATTATCCTTTTTATATCACTTATTACAATGATATGAACATTATGTAATTATTTAAGTTAATAACGGTCGTTTTGTCGATCTTTGGTACTGGAGTCAACAATAAACTTCTTATAGTTACAAGTTGTTCATGTAGTGAAATATCCATTATATCCAGAATTATATTCATGATGTAGATATCATATATATCATATATATCCAGTATATACATTCATTCATAATATTACGTAACATTTAGAGGTAAGGAGTGAAATGCACCATTCATGGAGACGGTAACCCGTACGTACGCATGAACGCTACTTTCATTTTTATTTCATATTTAATGGAATGAAATCATACTGATATAAATGTATAATATAATTCCAGTATAATATATTAAATAATATTATTTACTCCATCCTTTATACATCCCACATATGGTATTAACGATTAAAATCACTTTGAGGGGGCTGTAGTCCGCACTTCCTAAAATGAAAATATCGCGTTTACCCATAATGGAAATCATAAAGTATGCCATAAACGAGAAATACAGAAGCATAAGGAAAACATAAACATATTATATATCATATATAAATATAGTTACATCTTAATGGCCACCTTTGAAGGTGTTATATGAGTGTTGAACAATCATCGTTTCGTGAGGCAAAAATTCGCCATCCACAGAAACCGTATGTTCTTTAACCATTAGATGTAGGTGTGTGTAAGTGTATCTCGAATTATTCTTATAATTACATCCTAATATATTGAGGATACTGTTTTTGATACAAAAGAAATGAATAAAAAGAGTTTAGGGGGTTGGAGAAAAAAATAAAACAAAACAATATTAGAGAAGACATTACCTCAAAATCGGGTAACTCTTTTTGATTTGAGCCAAAGGCTTCCTTGGGAAGAATTCTGCCCAAAGTGAGGATTCTAGGAGTAAGGGAGGGAAGTTGGGAGAGTATTTGGGCAGATTATGGCCGAGCAAAATGGCTTGAAATTGTGAATGAGGTGGTAGAGGTGGTGGCCTTTTATAAGAGGAGAGGAGGGGCACTCTTGGAAAGTAAGGAAATTTTACATTATTATACAATGATTTTCGGATTATAAAGGTCCCACACTTATAAAATTCGTGGATAAGGTGATAAGGGTTCGAAATCTACCCATCCAATAGTCTTTGGACAAGTGTAAGCCTTGGATTGTACATTATCTTTTCATTTCATTAAAATCGTTAAATATTGAGGTCATCGCTGCATCATAATGATGTCATAAATAATTTAATTTATTTAATGTCTAAAAATTATAAAACAAATACTACGATGTAGGAAATATTTTTAGCTTTCTAATGAACATTTTTGGTCAAAATTATGACTTGTATAACCCCATGTAAAAATTGTTTTAGTAAAACATATCAGGTTTGTGTCATTTTTTACTTTAACATTAAATAAAAGGTATTTATGTCATTTTCCAACTAAAGTGGCTCCATGGGGTCCCCAAGTTGACCCATGGATTTTCTTGGTCGTCCATGGCACATCCAATGAGGGTAGGACATGTGTCAAGCTCATATCATATTATTGAAACATTATTTTTACCTTAAACTACACTAATTACCTCTAATCGCGATTAAGAACTTAAAAGTTACTATTCACAAAAATTATTTTAATCTCATTGAACCATATTTTACTTCTTAATGACAACCATGTATGTCGGATTTTTGAAAATCAAATCACAGAGGTGGTAATATTTCATTTAAATGAAAAATCAGTTATTTAACTACCACTTAGTGGTTTCACTATTCATCAAAAATTGAAATTTTTCAGAACAATGGAAAAATTTCACCGTAAGATATATTTGATATTCAGATTTCTAAAATGATGTATATTTTACAAAATTCCAAAAATATAAGTTTCATTAATTTATTTTATAATTAATTCCTGATGTCACAACAAATAGCGTGTTTTTAAGAAACTATTTATATCAAAAGTTTGGAAATTGTTTATGTCCAATTTCAATGTTAAATTAATTCTAATGACCACCATTGGATAAAATGGTAAAAATATATTCTAATTATACTTTAAAAACACTAAATAGTATAATTTATCACTATAAATTATTTTGATTAAAAAATTTGTTTTTAAGTATTTTTCACTATTCATAAAAAATTAGAAGTTCTCAGAAAAATACCAAAAATTCAACATAGGATAATTTCGATATTCCGAATCCAAAAATGAAGTCAATTTTGAAATATAAAATTTCTATAATTTTAAAAAGTGGTTATTACTATTCATAACGGCTACTTTGATTAGTCGCGGTGTTTTAGAACTCGAAGTTGCGTACAATGCAAGCTATTGCATTATTGAATGAGAAGCGTATCGTGGACGCTCGGGGTGTTACATTCTCCCCTCCTTCAATAAATTGCATCCTCGCAATTTGAAATTTTTCTTTGAAAACAAAAGGTTCAAAATTGAAAATACCTTTGTGTAAAACCCACATCGGAAATAAGATTAATAAAATTTTTCCTTAATAAGAGGGAAAGGGAAATGAAAAAGTCACCACCCAATTATGATCTCGATTAGGAGAACATTGGTGGAAATTAGAGACATATAATTGGAGGAAAACGTAAATATTTGTAGGGAGTTATTGAGGTCATCAATCACAATCAACTGTCAAATTGAGGGCCTTAAAGCCTTCAATCTATGTTGATTTAAAATATCATCAGTTCAACAAGACATAAGGTATTAGGATAACACATTTTTTTGTTTTAATATCCCTTTAATAAAGTTTAAGAATTAATTTATTCATTGAATAAGAGATAGGTATATATATATTTATGCTTGACAATTAGAGTTTCAACCTTCAACTCATCTTTCACTCAAAAAGATAATAGACCTCAAAAATATTATACTTATCCTAATTGTATGAGGTTACAAATGTTAACACATACCATTTAGATTAGTAAAATTATTTTGTAATAACCAGGGACTTCCTGTAGGCTAGTGGTAGGAAATAAAGGCCAGTCGCACTATGATTGTGGGTTCGATTCCTGCAGCTTTGTCCGATGCGACGGGTTATGCCCCACCCTGCAGGTTGTCCTTTTCCTAAAACTATAGTATTATAATATTCCAAAAATAATCATCAGAAATTCTTTAACCATTAAAAATAATATCCTTGGTTCAACTTAATCCATTCCAACCTAAATAGTTATCCAAAATACCTCCATCCAGACTTTCCCTAAAAGGTCTCTAAATTCCAAAATCAATTGTAACATCAGATTACCCAAACAAAGAAAAGTTTCTCTTATTGTCACATACTAAAAATTTGATTACCTTAATCATATTAAAACCTTAATGAAAACAACATGTACTGCAGTACAATCCTTATATATATATCACATTATTCTAATAACCAGAATATAATCAATGAGTCCAAAAGCACCAATACATTAGTTATTCTGCTTCAACTGTAGTAACAGCATAAGATTGTCCTTGATCCCTTGGCCTTTTTTGAGGTAAGTTTCCCTGACGCTTAGGACATTCATTTTCATAATGCCCCATTTCCATAAAATTGTAGCATTCAACATTGATAGCCTCTTTCTTTCCCTTGCAATCACGCGCCTGGTGACCTTTTCCCCCACATTTATAACATACTCCATTCCTTTTAGGCATGTACCATGGTGATTCTTCCCACAATTATCACATAATGGAAAATCCTTCTTTCCATTTTTCCCTTTATCTGTCTCATGTTCCACCGTTCTCTTCTTCTCTTGCTTTACTTTGTTGTCATAAGACATAGAGAATTCCTTTTCTATCTTGACAGCACATGAGACAATATCATCGTATGACGAGAAGGATTGTGAGACTAATTCTCGACGGAGAAATGGTTTTAACCCATCAAAGAAACGATCAATCTTACTCCTTGGGTTACGTATATAATCTGCAGCATGCCTCGCTAACCTTGTAATGTTGGCCTCATACTTTGGGACATTCTCATCCTCCTTTTGTATCAGACTCAAAAATTGTCTTTCCATATCTGCTCGATGGTCATCAGGATAGTATTTTTCTAGGAAAATCTCTTTGAACTCCCTCCATTCCATATTTGATACATCATCATCTTCCTTTATATTTTGAATCACCGACCACCACTGATCGACATCTCCAGTGAGGCGGTAAACTGCCATGAAAACCTTCTCCCTTTCGCTACTCCCCAAGGCATGGAATATTTTCTCTATGGAGTTTATACATTGCTCAGCTACTAATGGATTTGTACCCCCATTAAATTTTGGCGGTTGTTGCCTCATGAAGCATTCTAACATTGATCCTCCACATTGTGGATCAGGGTGATCCATACGAGTAAGGTCATTATTAATAACCTGAGTGAGTTGTCCCAGTATGGTAATAAGTTGATCAGCACTAGTTGTATCTCCATCTCCACAATAATTATCTTGAGCAGGAAGCCAATCCATACACGGAGTGCGTGTATTGATAAAATTTCCATTCCTTCCACTAGGCGCCATTTCTAAACAACGGCATAAACTAGATTAGTTTATGATTCAAAATACATAATTACATACTTATAAAATACTTATCATAAATTAAACTATTTATGGATATAATCCATAAAAATAAAAATGTTTTCTTTGAGGAAGTATATACTCATAACCCTTCATAGTGGTTTGTAAAGAAAACGAGAATTATCCTAAGCATATCCCCCGGGAGTGTCATAACCAGGAGTGCAGCAAGGCCCGTTGTCGTGCACCAGTTCCCGTTCGAGTCTAGCTCAAAGTGGTGTTTTCGGGTTTTAACCCTAGGTACATCTGTGCCAGAGCCGCCTCTACCTACTCGTATCCAGACAAGGATGTATTGCTCGGAAAAACTCACAAAATCTCTACAACAACAAAATTCTAGGAAGTTCTTCTATACAAATCCTCAGAGTATATCTTTTGGCTATGTGCTCAAATCAGAGTTTATCTAAATCTAGAATCCATGTTTAGTAATACATTGTCTCTCATACCAACTATAACGCCCCGACCCCAGCTACCCGGAGTCGGTGCATTACTTCGTAACATTGGCAAGATCACAAAAGATCAAGTCTCGAAAGACCGATTAGTTTAGTAGCCTTGGAAACTCTAGATACATTCATAAGTCTTACATTATATCATAAAGTGAAAAACTAATAACAAAGTCTTCATAGTCCACACTCATATCCTCTTCTGACTAACCCTGCAGGTCATTCATAAAATACTTCTTCACAACCTGGAAAATATTAAAACATTGAAAGTGGTGAGCTCAGATGCTCAGTAAGGATAACAATATTGCTAAAGATTTCATAAATAAAAATAAACATTTAAGGCAATCTATAACTAAAACTAAAGACTTTTAAACTTGATTATCAACATAATATGGAAAAAGTAAAAGGAGATAATGCCATTTACTTATTCACATGGATATTCTACTGGTCGAATAATCACATGCAATATCAATAACCACTTTCATAATGAGGGAATTTATAATTGCAGACATTCTGAAACATTTTTTCAAGGCCTCGGCCAAGACGTCTAAAATGATTAAGGCCTCGGCCAAAACTATAAATCAAATTGGGAAAGGTCCTCAGCCAATTCCACGTCTAGTTGTCTCATGAGACTTACCGATGCATCGAGGAGATATAGCGGGCTCCACCCGTCACTTACTAAGTCCAATGCATTCCTTATATGAAAAATGGTATATAAACATTTAGGAATACTATTTTTTTAAAATACCATTTGAAATTAATTGCGGTATCAAAATACCAGTTTAATTTTTTAGAAGATACATACATTTAAAAATGCTCAAATATACTCCAGTGTTTTTCTGAAAACATTATGCAAGCTTCTGAAAACAAAATAACTAATTCATAGACTGCTCGACTAATTTCAGGCCATGATGGGTCCACACCCAATCCCTTCATGTCTACCACACTAGAGAGTCAGGTTTTCTAACAAAATTTTTAATCTTGCGTTAAATACGTATACATTTTCACTGGATTTTCATACATTTGAGAGAAATATCTCTCTTTTTTTTAATCATTTAAAATAGTTATGGCTTGTAGAGGAAGCCGGAACTCAAATAATGGTCACGACGGCGGAGAAGTCATTGTCTCCAAATATGTACGGAAAGAAAAACATTCCCTTTTTTCCGTTTAGTAAAACGCTTCGTATAAAAAAGATTCCATTTGAATAAACGTAAAAGTCATAGGGGTTTATACACCGTATAAAAGAAAGTTGTGTATAAAACAAAATATGCCTCAATGAAAGGGGATTGAGACGAAGTACATAAAAAGATCATTTTTTTTAAATAAAGTACATCTATAATGTGTATTCACTATAATTACACATTAATAATGTACAAATACAAGATAGGACATAATAATATCATGACATAATTTGAATGTAGGAGATTAACCCAAAGAATAGAAATTGGGTTAAGAAGTTCCCTAACAAAGATCATTTTTTTAAATAAAATAGATCTATAATGTGTATTCACTATAACTAAACATAAAGAAAGTAAAAATTACAAGATATGACATAAAAATATCATGACATAATTTGAATGTCGGAGATTAACCAAAAGAATGGAAATTGGGTTAAGAAGTTCCCTTACCTCGTGTCTGACTTGACTCAACCGTTCTTTAACCTCCTGTATAATAAACTAGAGTTAATATATAATTTATTAAGAACCATTTTCAATTTAATTATCCTTTTTATATCACTTATTACAATGATATAAACATTATGTAATTATTTATGTTAATAACAGTCGTTTTGTCGATCTTTGGTACTTGAGTCAACAATAAACTTCTTATAATTACAAGTTGTTCATGTAGTGAAATATCCATTATATACAGAATTATATTCATGATTTAGATATCATATATATCATATATATCCATTATATACATTCATTCATAATATTACGTAACATTTAGAGGAAAGAAATGAAATGCACCGTTCATGGAGATGGTAAGCCGTACGTACGCATGAACGCTACTTTCATTTCTATTTCATATTTAATGGAATGAAATCATACTGATATAAATTTATAATATAATTTAAGTATAATATATCAAATAATATTATTTACTCCATCCTTTATACATCCCACATATGGTATTAACGATTAAAATCACTTTGAGGGGGCGGTAGTCCGCACTTCCTAAAATGAAAATATCGCGTTTACCCATAATGGAAACCATAAAGTATGCCATAAATGAGAAATACATGAGCATAAGGAAAACATAAACATATTATATATCATATATAAATATAGTGACATCTTAATGGCCATATTTGAAGGTGTTATATGAGTGTTGAACAATCATCGTTTCGTGAGGGAGAAATTCGCCATCCACAGAAACTGTATGTTATTTAACCATTAAATGTATGTGTGTGTAAGTGTAGCTAGAATACTTCTTATAATTACATCCTATTATATTTAGGATACTTTTGTTGTTACAAAAGAAATGAATAAAAAGAATTTAGGGGGTTGGAGAAGAAAAATAAAACAAAACAACATTAGAGAAGACATTACCTCAGAATCAGGTAACTCTTTTTGATTTGAGCCAAAGGCTTCCTTGGGAAGAATTCTGCCAAAAGTGAGGCTTCTAAGAGTAAGGTAGGGAAGTTGGCAGAGTATTTGGGCAGAGGATGGCCCAGCAAAATGGCTTGAATGTGTGAATGAGGTGGTAGAGGTGGGGGCCTTTTATAAGAGGAGAGGAGGGGCACTCTTGGAAAGTAAGGAAATGTTACATTATTATACAATGATTTTCGGATTCTAAAGGTCCCACACTTACATAATTAGTGGCTAAGGTGATAAGGGTTCGAAATCTACCCATACAATAGTCTTTGGACAAGTGTAAGCCTTGTATTGTACATTATCTTTTCATTTTATTAAAATCGTTAAATAATGGGGTCATCGCTGCATCATAATGATGTCATAAATAATTTAATTTATTTAATGTCTAAAAATTATAAAACAAATACTATGATGTAGGAAATCTTTTTAGATTTCTAATGAATATTTTTAGTCAAAAATATGACTTGTATAACCCCATGTAAAAATTGATTTAGTAAAACATTTCATGTTTGTGTCATTTTTTACTTTAACATTAAATAAAAGGTATTTATGTCATTTACCAACTAAAGTGGCTCGATGGGGTCCCCAAGTTGACCCATGGATTATCTTGGTCGGCCATGGCACATCCAATGAGGGTAGGACATGTTTCAAGCTCATCTCATATTATTGAAACATTATTTTTACCTTAAACTACACTAATTACCTCTAATCGCGATTAAGAACTTAAAAGTTACTATTCACCAAAAATTATTTTAATCTCATTGAACAAAATTTTACTTCTTAATGACAACCATGTATGTCGGATTTTTGAAAATCAAATCACAGAGGTGGTAATATTTCATTTAAACGAAAAATCAGTTATTTAACTACCACTTAGTGGTTTCACTATTCATCAAAAATTTAAGTTTTTCAGAACAGTGCCAACATTTCACCCTAAGCTATAATTGATATTCAGATTTCAAAAATGATTTCTATTTTACAAAATTCCAAAAATATAAGTTGCATTAATTTATTTTATAATTAATTTCCGCTGTCACAATAAATAGCATGTTTTTAAGAAACAATTTATATCAAAAGATTGGCAATTGTTTATGTCCAATTTCAATGTTAAATTAATTCTAATGACCACCATTGGATAAAATGGTAAAAATATATTCTAATTATACTTTAAAACCACTAAATAGTATAATTTATCACTATAAATTATTTTTATTAAAAAAGTTTTTTTTAAGTATTTTTCACTATTCATAAAAAATTAGAAGTTCTCAGAAAAATACAAAAAATTCAACATAGGCTAATTTCGATATTCCAAATCCAAAAATGAAGTCCATTTTGAAATATAAAATTTCTATAATTTTAAAAAGTGGTTATTACTATTCATAACGGCTACTTTGATTAGTCGCGGTGTTTTAGAACTCGAAGTTGCGTACAATGCAAGCTATTGCATTATTGAATGAGAAGCATATCGTGGAAGCTCGGGGTGTTACAAAGAGAGAATGTGAGTTCAAAAAATGTCAGCTTAAATAATCCATTATATCAAAAATTTGGTATTTAACTGCTAATTTGTATATGTGGTATTTTACCGTATTTCACTATTCATAAAAAATTTCAAGAATTTCATTAAAAACCCAATAGTTCATTATAACAAGTTTTTTTTTGTAGCCATAATAAGTGATTTCCATTTTTCTAATATAATTTTATAAATATTATATATTTAATTTTTATATAAAATCAAAAGTAATTCAACAATAACAATTTTAAATTTATTACTCATTTCTAAGACCTTGAATAATTTATCAACATCTCATTATCATATAACAATATGAAAATAAAATAATAATATGATTTACAATTCATATTGGTAATATTACTATTTAAATTAAAATTTATAAGGGTATGTTACAATTGAAAATAGAAACAAGTTGGTTCTGTCAAACACCAAATAACTAACTTATCACAATCATAGATGATAGTTTTTTTGAAATTAATATCATAAAATCTGAAAAGGTATGTTTAAAGGATAGTTATAACCATCTTCATATGAAAAGATTAAAAATTTCAATTTAGTTTTTACAAACATGGGGCTGTTACATCCAAGATGTCCCAGATTCAAATAAAATTGACCTAATTGTTGATACATTATTATAGAAAATGTTTTTAAAAAATATTTGATTTCATTAATACTTATTATAATTTAAATTTTAAAAACTCAATTTTTTCTCTTGGCTAAGAACTACATTAGCAATGCAAAAGAATTTGTGTAATTTATTTAATATATAACAATTAAAAATAAATTATTATCATTAAAATAATTTAATGGTGTTTTAAATAATATTATAAACACTTTGTTTATGTATATAACAAGAAAACGTATAAAATTTATATTTTTTTCCTTTTCTTAACCTACAAATGCATTTCAATGACATTAATATATGATTAATTTCATATGAATATACAATTATAAATTACCAGCAAAAAATATTAATTACTGATATTAATTAATAAAAAGGATTGGAAAAGGATTTTTAGCTCTCACTGATTATATTTAAGGATCCAACTTTCATGTTAGTGTGGTGGAGTCCTTTCATCAATAATGACTATAATTCATTTATAAACATCATGAAAAATAAAATATATATTGTTTAAATTATTTCATTACAAATATTCCCTTATAAAATAAATATTTATTTATTTCACAGGTTTAAATAAATTATCTCATAATCATATCTTGACATTGCCACAAAAAATATCATATTTTCTTTAGAACTGTATTTTTACTATTCACTAATAATTCAAATATTTCAAGAAAACCCAAATATTCACCCTAACCATTTTAAAAAATGTATAATTAAAAAAACTCTATTTTATTTTAATACTTTTCTAAATATAATAAATAATTTTTAAAATAATCAATTACTGAAAAATAAAAAATTTTATTATTAAAACTAATTATCGGACTCTTTAAAAAAATTACTAAGGTATCACTATCTTATAATCATAAGAAATAATAATATTAACTTATTATTCTATTATATGAAAATAAATTTTCTTTTGAATCATTATATTAATTATAAAATAATAATAAAATGATATAAATATATTAATAATTATATTCTAATTTGTTAAAAATTTATATACTATGATATAAAAAATTCATTCTTTCATTTATAGGATAACTAAATTATATTTATAGAGTCTTGGGTGAGGTTACTATTCAAATAGTTGATTTACTATTCATAAGGGTTATATTAATATTTATACGGTTAACATTACTATTTCAAAAGGTAATGATATTATTCAAAAAAAATTATGAAGATCCTATCATACTTTAAGTATTTTTCTGATTGTAATCGTGTATGTCCGTTGTCCGAAATTCATGTCACAGAAGTGGATAAACTATATAATGTTTCTAGGTTATAACTATCTTGTTTAAATAATTTTAATAACAATGTTTGGTTTCTTAGATAACTCTGTTTCATTTTCATTACATTCTATATTAAATTTATTTGTAAATAATTGTTGTGTTGTAGTTATCCATAAATTTTATCTCTGATGAAAGTCTACTATCAAAAAATTCTTATAGAATGGCCACTATGGAATTAGTTTAGCTGAAAAAACAACTAGGGGATTGAAGTGACAATGAATTTATTCAGCCCTGTGTTTTTCCCCAGGGATCCCATATTCTATTTGTTAAAAAAAATATGCATCCATGAGGTTCATCATGAATATAAGGTATGAACATTATAAGTTTACAATAATGCCATTTTGACTGAATAATGCACCAATGGATTTTATAGATCTAATGAACGGAATATTAAAGGAATACCTTGAGGATTTATTTGGGTATTCATTGATGAATATATGAAATATTTTAAAACATGTGAAGACCAAGGAATCACTTGAAAATCATTAATTAAACTCTTTTGAGGAAAGTGTTGAATGGTAAATTTAGTAAGTTTTAATTCTTGCACCAAAAATATTCTTCGCTTCGCCAAATATTCTTTGAGTATGGAATCCCAGTTGATGTTGTGTAAAAAAAATACAATCCTAGAATGTCTTTTTCCCATGAACATAAATTATGAACATTGTTTTATTGGTTTCGAAAATTATTGTTGTTGTTTAGTTTATAATTTTCCTCGATTGGATAACCAGTTAAACAAGATATTACATAAATGGATAATCTCATTATTGAAAAATGATTATGTATAATGTTATGAAGAATTATAGAGAAGATTTCTCAGTGCACTGATTTTGAATCTACCATCTAAAATGATGGTCATGTCATATACATCTTGCATCGATAAATTATAAGGGTTGTGTCCTTATAAAAAATATGATAAATTCATTTTATATATCATCAACGAAATTTGAGATTCATGAAAAAATTTTCCAACTCAATATATTCAGTTAGACTTGATAATAATTTCTTTGAACATATGGAGACACTATATATATGGATAAATATATGAGACATATTTTAATTACAAAAGTCTGAAATGATTTTTTACACAGAAATAACATAAAATGTGGAAAATAAGATGGATTGAGTTAGTGAATGAATTTTATTTCACAATACACGACAACCCAAAAACGAAAATAAGGTATAAAATTCATTACTTTTATTGATAATGGACTTCAAACAAAAATGGTTATTGAGAAAGATCCTATGTTCTTTGATTTATTAAAATCGATATGGAAATTATTAATGATGAGGAAACATCACACCATTTTCAAATGATTGTGAAAAAATATATATTATAAAATATATAACACCCTCATTATAATGATGTGAATTTTGAAAATATAATTATATAAATTAAGGGTTGGAGATGGGAGACATCATGTGTGTGGAATTAATTTTTAGATCTCGAATGGGTTTATGTATTCTTTTAATACCTGAGCTGAAAATTGAAATATTGGATGATACACATAGATCAAATTTGTAGAGACCCGAAGCTTAACATACATGGACATTACATTACTTTTGCAGAATACTTAGTACATTACAAAAACACACACACAAGGACCGTAATAGTTTAGTTTCTTTGGAGACTCAGAATATAATCTTCTAATCTTGGTCAAAGATCTTCAACATATCCCATAAAGATAATCCTTTTTTTTACCTAAAAACTTTATTTATATCCTGGGAAAAATAAAACATAAAAGGGTGAGCTCAAATGATCAGTAAGGGTAAAAAAAATAAATATCAATCACATCATATCATATTCATATGAACATAACATTTTGGAAATCATAACCTGCAAAAGAGATCGTAATATCATATCATGGGATAAATCATAGTAGTGAAATCTAATCCCAATAGTCATAACATAAAAAATTAAACATTGTGGCATACACACATAATCATAGATAATCATATCTTATTATTCAAGACTCATTGACAAGACTATCTTAGTGGACAAAGCCCATTTCTGAACCGAGTTCACTCCTCGTTTCAGTCCTATTTCACTGAACCTGTTTAACCTGCCATTCCAGCCATGTCTATCTCATGAGATGTAAAATCTTTACCCAAGGCATTGTAGGGATATATTGGTCCCACCCATCTCATAATGATACCATTCTTATGTGTGCCACAAAATCCGAAAACCATACATCATAGCATAACCCATGTAATAAAAATGTGAATCTTAAACATCGTGACATCATAAAACGATTCATATAAGATAAATAAATTCAAAAAAACATAATTCCATCACAACATAATCAAATAAATGTAATAATAGGGATAAAAATAGAACCCTTTATTATCTTAGATGGAAAAGAATTTTGATAAAACACTTGAACTCCATTCTTGAGGAAAATATCCTTTCTGCTTCAAAAACACTTTTCCTTTCTTAACATGTCGTACAATTATGAACTAAAATAAGTTGATTAAAAATAATATTGAAAACTTGTAAAGGAAGCTTCTTGGAAATAATTTTTTAAAATTACATTCATGCCGTATAAGTTTAAAAAACATTCCTCGTACTTTTGTCGGAAAAGTCAAAAAGTACATCGTACGAAAAATGACAAAAGATTCCTTTCATATCCTTTACTAAAAACTCACTGAAGGGTAAAATTGGATTTAAAAAATTGTATGTGGATGAAAATAATATTACATATTGAGGAAAGATGGATGTGGATGATAAAAAACACCCCAGTAAATGCCAAAGTATAAACAATCTCGGATAAAAATGAGATTGTTATATTTCCCTTACCTTAGGTCCGATTTTCTTCATAAGTGTCCGAACCTCCTATAAAATGATTTAAATAATGTCATTGACTTATTCCAGAATCATACTCATTGTTATGATATCATATATGGTTCACTTATGACTTTATTTTATCGGTTCTTTTGTAAATTCCAAGTTAAAGAGCGTTTTGGGTAAAATCGTTTCATTTGTCGTCCGTGTTTTGACTTGTAATTATTCATATGATTACGTAGATAATTATTACTTAATTCCAGAGTATAAAACTTGATTTATATATAATATATATTCATAATATACATATATATAATAGATCAGGTAATGGAAAGAAATACACCGTTCATGGAGACGGTAGGCCGTACGTACGCATGGACGATGTTTTCGTTTCCATATTGAGTTGAATGGAATTAAGTAGATGACATACATATATGTACACATAAATCCATTATAATTATTATGTCATATATTTCATGATTACTTATTATATATTCTTTATAATCATTCATGAATGGTTAACGTGGAGAATGAATCTCATCGCGTCGTGGAGACGGTAGTCCGTACGTATGCACGAGCGATGATATCATTTTCATGATCATGGAATTGTATTGGAGTGTATGTATACTATTTAAGAATCAATATCACATTAAAATATTCATATATAGTAATTATTTACACCATTATACCCATACAAGTAAGGTGGTTGTGGAAAATAGATTACACAATGGCGTGAAGACGGTATTCCGTACGTACGCACGCGCGGTGATTTCGTTTTCCGTAGGATGGATAGATAGTGAAATAGGGTTGTTTCATAATTATAATAACATATAAGTATATGATTGATACTGATGTTTTTAATTCATAATTAAATAACCTAAGAAGAAGAAGTTGAAGGAGAAATAAAGTTGAAAGAATTGGTAACAGAGATTACCACTTCTTTGAAGCACCTCTTTTAGACCTCCTTTTAGGGCACTAAAATCTGTTTTTGAAGAAGACCAGGACCTCTACGATGTTTCTAGGGAAGTGGATAAGAGAATTTGGAAGGGGTTGGCCGAGCATGAAGTCTCAATGTGGTGTGAGGAAGAGAGGGAGTAGGTTCCCTTTTATAAGGGAGGAGAGGGGCTCTTTTGGAAAAACAATAAATATTATTTTATTATAAAGCCAAATTCGGTTTTAAATGTCTCCAAATTCATTTATTTCGAAGATAAGGTGGGTATGGGTCGCAATACTCTCATAAAATATAATTTAGAGAACATTAGATTCCTATTTTAACCTTATCATTTATATTTAGCTTTAAGTTAGATAATTTTACTTTTACTGTGTCTTTTTGTGTTCCTACACTATAAGGTTAATAAACTTACTATAACAAGACAAAAGAACCCCAAGTAGTTTATTATTAATATATATAGCCTTATCTAAGTCATTTGGCCGAACCTTAGATTTTTATGAATAAAATAACAAATAATAATATAATATTTGTTTTAAGAACTATTTTATGTCAATTTTGACACTATTTTGTAATTGATTTTTTTGAAAATCATAACCGAATGATTAGTAGGAAAAAGGTTAATTAAATCACAAATAACATGTCATATTAACCTATATAATTAGTTGAATTCATAAAAAATCTTAAATTACATTTATTTGGGTATTTATAACATCAATTATGTCAATATTTCATTAATAAGACAATTACGCCATCATCTTTGTGTCATAAATAAATTAACTTTTTTAATGTCTAAAAATTACAAATAAAATAAAATTATGTATGAAATATTTTTAGCTTTCTAATGAATATTTATAGTCGAATTTATCTTATGTATAACCCTATATTAAAAATGATTTAGTTATTAAACATTGATTTTAACTATTTTAACCCTTCTTTAAATAAATTAATAATAAATGTCATAATCTAATCCAAGTGAGTCTAAATGGTAATATTTTACTTCTAAGGTGGTTTTTGGTCGAATTACACTTATCCAATAGAATTTGGAGATGTGTTAGGGTAATAATAATATCATTTTTACCCTTAATTACCATATTTACTTTTAACCGTGGTTAAAAAAGTAAAAAGTTACTATTCACCAACAATTATTTTCATCTCATTGAACCACATTTTACATACTGACATCAACCGTGTCTCTCGGATTGTTGAAATTCCACTCACAGAAGCGGTAAAATTATGTTTTATGAAAAATTCATTTTTTTAACTACCACTTAGTGGTTTCACTATTCATCAAAAAATGAAAGTTTCCAGAAAAATAACAAAAATTAGGCCGAAGATATATTTGATATTATGAATTCAAAAATGATGTCTATTTTACCAAAATCAAAACATATCAGTTCCTTTAAAACATTTAAAAATTAATTCCCGTCGTCAAAACAAATAGCGTGTTCTTAAGAGATAATAACTATCAAAAGATTGACACTTGTTTATGTCTGGTTTAAATGTGAAATTACATCCAATGAACAAAATTGTATTAAATTGTAAAAATCTATTCTAAATATAATTTAAAACCACTCAAATTAATAATTTATCACTATTAATTATTTCTATTAAAATGGTTATTTTTAATTAAAATTTAGTAATTTTCACTATTCATCAGAAAATGAAAGTTATCCGAAAAGTACTGAAATTTCACCCTAAGCTAATTTCGATATTCTGAATCCAAAAATGAAGTCCATTTTGTAAAATAAAATTTACAAAATTTCACATAGTGGTTTTTACTATTCATAACGCCTAGTTTTAATAATATTTTAATAGCATATCGTTGTTTAGTGAAACTCAGTATTGCGTACTACACACGCTATCGAGGAAGGTCGCGAATAACTGTAATGAAAGGCAAGTCAATGATGCGTGTTGTGCAAGCTATTTTTGGTGTAGTGTACAACACAAGTCATTAATGAAATTAAAAAGAATATTTTTCATAAAATCTCAGGGTGTTACATTCTACCCCCCTTAAAATTAATTTCCCCATCAAAATTCGCCGGGGTTATAAATGGTTTACTACTTGAAAGTTTCTTTAATAGAAACCCACATCGTAAAAAGGAATACCAAAACAAATCTTTAAAAACAAAATAATGAAACGTAACGGTTACCCAAATAATCTAATCACTGGGTTTCCACATAGGTGAAAATATGGATATGTAAGAGAAATCTAACCATCATGTTCTGATGGAGAGTGGTAGAGAACATGGATATGGAAAAGCCAGCAATCACAAAGCCATATATTTGTGATGATCTAAGGTACCATCTGATTCATCAGATATAAGAGCACTATGACAACATTTTTGGTTTTCAAGATCATTTCCCTAAAGCTGATGAATTAAAAGAAACACTTACATGATTTTGGTACAATATCACTTTTGTTCGTTAATTGAACAATTTCCACTTCATCCCGTAATGAAATGAAGTTGAATTTGTTATTCGTGATGTGTTAGCAGATCATGTGATAGAATGGTTGGTCATTCCATCTGTCTCAAACAAAAGGTTATAAAAGTTATCAATAATACATAAGTCCATCTATAGTGAGATTAAACATATATGGTTCCTAAAATGGACTTATACTTCATATATCATACTGCTTAATATAATAAATCTAATTTCTACAAAACAGGGACTTCCTGTAGGCCAGAGGTAGGCAATAAAGGCCAGTTGCATTTCGGTTGTGGGTTCGATTCCCATAGCCTTGTCTAACGCGATGGGTTGTCGCCCATCTAGTAGGTTTTCCTTTTTCTAAAACTACATTACTATAACATCCCATAAATAATATTGAAAAAAAACTTCTATCCTTAAACAATACTAACTTATGCCCAACATAATCCATTCCAATCTTTAGGCAATCCAAAATATGTCAGTCCAAACTCATAGTCTAAAGAAAACAAATACTTGAAATGTCATCAACGAAGCATGTGAATACCATCATTTATCCCCCGTATATCTTGTTGGTCACATTCCAATCATGTGAATACCTTAATCATGTATTCTCTTGAAAAATGAATACTCATTAAACCTTAGAGAAAACATGAATGCTGTCAAAATTTAACTCTTTCCACATACCAAAATCCAAAAATTCTATATACTCAAACCATGATATCACCTTCTCCTTATATCAGTCATGAGCTCATGAATACTATCAAAAATTTAATTTTCTCCTTATCCCTTCATTATGCGCATATCATCTACATTCCAAAAATATCTGAAAAACCTTGCATGGATACTGGTACCATTAATCATACACTTTCAAAACTCAAGGAAAGACAACAGTGTAACAATCCTTAGATCTCTCTTTATTCCATAGTACCATGAGATTACTTATACAACATTACACTTGATAAACATGTAATCATCCCACTACATTCTTAAACCATTGACCGTGCTTCAACAATTCTTTCATCTCACATATCATTTGTAGTCTCTTCATCATCATCAACATAAATACTACCCATACGGCCGTACTGATTCTCGTCATGAGACTTTCCCTTAGGGCATTGGTCTGCATATTTCTCGTACATTACACATTTAAAACATTTAACCATTGTTGATGTCGTAGCAATACCATTATCCTCATCCATGGTGTTAACTGAACCTTTTCCTTTGCACTTATTGGCTTTGTGTCCTTCTTTTCCACACACAAAGCATGTTCCAGTTCCCTTGAAACAATCTCCCTGATGCCTCTTCCCATATGATTTTAATGAGGGAAATTGAACATTCTTTCCACTATGATCATAATGAAACTCCATATTTCTCTTATTATCTGAGTTGGGAAACTTACCAAAGTTGAGATTATTGATCATATTATGATATTGCTGATTAGGAATAATAACGATGTTTGGACATCCAAATCCAGCATCATTTGGTTTCTCATGAATAATATCATTCCATTGTCCGTCATATCCTCCATTATCAAGAATCTTCCTATTTCTAGACATTTTCTAAAACCCAAAAAGAATAGCGTGAGAGGTAAAAATCATGATAGGGAAAACAACATAATAAAGGTGTAGTACCTTCAATATCTAACATCTTAGGTTTAATTATAAGATTGTTTGCGTAATTCTAGGACTATAACCTATACGTATACTAAACCATAGGGACATCCCTTGACATTCCATAGAAATATCTCTAGGGATCTCACTAAAGTTCTCGCATCCTAGTTTTCAAAGGTTTACTAAACATTTCCTCTGATACCAACTATAGAGACCCGAATCTTAACGTACATGGACATTACATTACTTTTGCGGAATACTTAGTACATTACAAAAACACACACACAAGGACCGTAATAGTTTAGTGTCTTTGGAAACTCGGACTATAATTTTCTAATCGTGGTGAAAGATCTTCAACATCTCCCATAAAGATCATTCTTTTTTTTATACCTAAAACCTTTCTTTATATCCTGGGGAAAAGAAAACATAAAAGGGTGATCTCAAATTCTAAGTAAGGGTAAACAAATGAAATATCAATCACATCATATTCATAAGAACATAAAATTTTGGAAATCTTATCCTGGAAAAGAGATCATAATAGAATAACATGGGATAAATCATAGTAGTGAAATGTAATCCCAATAGTCATAACATAAAACATTAAACTTTGTGGCATACACACATAATCATTGATAATCATTCCTTATTAGTCAAGACTCATTTCCAAGACTATCTTAGTGGACAAAGTCCATTTCTGAACCGAGTTCACTCCTCGTTTCAGTCCTGTTTTACTGAACCGGTTTAACCTGTCGTTCCAGCCATGTCTATCTCTTGAGATGTAAAATCATTACCCAATTCATTGGAGGGAGATATAGGTCCCACCCATCTCATAATGATACCATTCTTATGTGTGCCACAAAATCTGAAAACCATACATCATAGCATAACCCATGTAATAAAAATGGGAATCTTAATCATCGTGACATCATAAAACGATTCATATAAGATAAAGGAATTCATAATAACAGAATTACATCACAACATAATCAAATCAATGTAATAATAGGGATAAAAACAGAACCCTTTATTATCTTAGATGGAAAATAATTTTGATAAAACACTTGAACTCCATTCTTGAGGAAAATATCCTTTCTGCTTCAAAAACAGTTTTCCTTTCTTAACATGTCGTAAAATTATAAACTAAAAGAAGTTGATTAAAAATAAACTTGAAAACTTATAAAGGAAGCTTCTGGGAAATTATGTTTTAAAAATCCATTCAAGCCGTATAAGTTAAAAGAACATTCTTCGTACTTTTGTCAGAAAAGTCAAAATGTACCTCATACGAAAAACGACAAAAGATTCCTTTCATATCCTTTACTAAAAACTCACCGAAGGGTAAAATTGGATTTAAAAAATTATAGGTGGATGGAAATAATATTACTTATTGAGGAAACATATATGTGGATGATTAAATACACCCTAGTAAATGCCTAAGTATAAACAATCTCGGATAAAAATGAGATTGTGATATTTCCCTTACCTTAGGTCCGATTTGCTTCGTAAGAGTCCGAACCTCCTGTATAATGATTTAAATAATGTCATTTACTTATTCCAGAATCATACTCATTGTTATGATATCATATATGGTTCACTTATGACTTTATTTTACCCGTTCTTTTGTAAATTCCATGTTAAAGAGCGTTTTGGGTAAAATCGTTTCATTTGTCGTCCGTGTTATGACTTGTAATTATTCATATGATTACTTAGATCATGATTACTTAATTACAGAATATAAAACATGATTTATATATAATATATATTCAGAATATAAATATATATAATAGATCCGTAAATGGAAAAAATACAGCATTCATGGAGACGGTAGGCCGTACGTACGCATGAATGCTGTTTTCGTTTCCTTATTGAGTTGAATGGAATTAAGTAGATGACATACATATATGTAAACATAAATCCAGTATCATTATTATGTCATATATTTCATGATTAATTATTATATATACTTTATAATCATTCATGAATGGTTAACGCGGAGAATGAATCTCATCGCGTCGTGGAGACGGTAGTCCGTACGTACGCACAAGCGATGATATCATTTTCATGATCGTGGAATTGTATTGGGGTGTATGTATACTATTTCAGAATAAATATCACTTTAAAATAATCATATATATTTATTATTTACACCATTTTACCCATCCAAGTAAGGTGGTGGTGGAAAATAGATTACACCACGGCATGAAGATGGTATTCCGTATGTACGCACGCGCGGTGATTTCGTTTTCCGTAGGATGTATAGATGGTGAAATAGGGTTGTTTCATAATTATAATAACATATATGTATATGAGTTACACTTATGTTATTAATTATTAATGAAACAACCTAAGAAGAAGAATTGGAAGAATAAATAAAGTCGAATGAATTGGTAATGGAGATTACCTCTTCTTTGAAGCACCTCTTTGAGACCTCCTTTTAGGGCACTACAATTGGTCTTTGAAGAAGACCAGGACCTCTAGGATGTTTCTAGGGAAGTGGATAAGATAATTTGGCAGGGGTTGGCCGAGCTCGAAAGCTCAATGTGGTGTGAGGAAGAGAGGGATGAGGTGCCCTTTTATAAGGAAGGAGAGGGGCTCTTTTAGAAAAACTAAAAATATTATTTTATTATAAAGCCGAATTCGGTTTTAAATAGCTCAAATTTGATTTCTTTAGAACCTAAGGTGGGTATGGGTCGCAATCCTCTCATACAATAGAATTTAGACAAGTTTAGGTTCCTATTCTAACCTTATCATTTATATTTAGTTTTAAGTTAGATAATTTTACTTTTACCGTGTCTTTTTGTGTTATTACACTATAAGGTTAATAAACTTACTATAACAAGCCAAACAAACCCCAAGTTGTTTATTATTAATATATATATCCTTATCTAAGACATTTTTCCGAATGTTAGTTTTTTAGGAATAAAATAACAATTAATAATATAATATTTGTTTTAAAAACTATTTTATGTCAATTTTGACACTATTTTGTAATTGTTTTTTGTGAGAATCGTAACAGAATGATTATTTCTAAAAATGATAATTAAATCAACAATAATATGTCATATTAACCTAGAAAATTAGTTTAATTCATAAAAAGTCTTAAATTAAATTTATTTTGGTATTTATAACATCAATTATTTCAATATTTCATTAATAAGATAATTACTGCATCATTTTTGTGTCATAAATAAATTAACTTTTTTAAAGTCTAAAAATTAAAAATAAAATATCATTATGTAGTAAT
This sequence comes from Viscum album, assembly GCA_963277665.1. Taxonomy (NCBI): domain Eukaryota; kingdom Viridiplantae; phylum Streptophyta; class Magnoliopsida; order Santalales; family Viscaceae; genus Viscum; species Viscum album. The sequence continues at coordinate 1,313,338,683 of OY728119.1, read as the reverse complement.
GCTTTTTATCTTTCTAATTAATATTTATAGTCGAATTTATCTTATGTATAACCCTATATTAAAAATTATTTAGTTATTAAACATTGATTTTAACTATTTTAACCCTTCTTTATATAAATTAATAATAAATGTCCTAATCTAATCCATGTGGGCCTATATGGTCATCCTTTATTCCTATGGTTGTTTTTGGTTGAATTACACTTATCCAATAGAGTTAGGACATGTGTTAGGGTAATAATAATATCATTTTTACCCTTAATTACCCTATATACTTTTAACTGTGGTAAAAAGAAAAAAGTTACTATTCACCAAAAATTATTTTCATCTCATTGAACCACATTTTACTTACTGACATAAACCGTGTCTCTCGAATTTTTGAAATTTCACTCAGAGAAGCGGTAAAATTATGATTTATGAAAAATTCATTTTTTTAACTACCACTTAGTGGTTTCACTATTCATCAAAAAATAAAAGTTTCCAGAAAAATACCAAAAATTAGGCCTATGATATATTTAATATTATGAATTAAAAAACGATGTATATTTTACCAAATTCATAACATATCAGTTGCATTAATTAATTTAAAAATTAATTCACGTCGTCAAAACAAATAGTGTGTTCTTAAGAGATAATAACTATCAAAAGATTGACACTTGTTTATATCTGGTTTAAATGTGAAACTAAATCCAATGACCAAAATTATATTAAATTGAACAAATATATTCTAAATATACTTTAAAACCACTCAAATTAATAATTTATCACTATTAATTATTTCGATTAAAAAGGTTGTTTTTAATTAAAATTTATTAATTTTCACTATTCATCAGAAAATGATAGTTATCTGAAAAGTACCAAAATTTCACCCTAAGTTAATTTCGATATTCCAAATCCAAAAATGATGTCCATTTTGAAAAATAAAATTTACAAAATTTCAAAAAGTGGCTATTACTATTCATAACGGCCAGTTTTAATAATATTTTAATAGCATATCGTTGTTTAGTGAAACTTGGTATTGCGTACTACACACGCTATCGAGGAAGGCTGCGATTACGTGTAATGAAAGGCAAGTCAAGGATGCGTGTTGTGCAAGCCCCTTTTGGTGTACCGTACAACACAAGATATTAATGAAATTAAAAAGAATAGTTTTCTTAAAATATCAGGTTGTTACAAAATTTCTCAATACATTGTGGTAATAGTAACATGTATATAGATCCAAAGGATCATTTTTTGTTTGATAATATGAAGTGGGAAAATAATAACTGATATGATGTCATGTTTTTCTACACGCTAAGGCTAGCAGACATCTTCATAGGGAGTTCATGAAACCCCTACCTGTTCCTCTATGGCATTGGGATAAAATTACATTGTAAATTGTTACAAAAATACCTAATAAAAATATTATAAATGACTTGATATAGGTTATTCTTGAACATATTACAAAATTAGTACCGTTTCTTACTATAAGAAAATATTTACAACTTCAATGACTAGAAATAATCTATATTAATGAATTTTTAAGACCTCATGGGGAACCTCTATCGATTTTTTCTGACCAATAAGCTCATTTGAAATTAAAATTATTCACAAATCATCAGACGTATATGGATATTAATCTAATTTTTTTACTCCTTATCACCCATAAACTGAAATATTCTCTGAATGGACTATTCAAACACTAGAATAAATGTTAATATCATACTCACATGGCATTCAAGGTATGTGTGATCATTATTTTACATTAGTATTGTTTTCTTCCATAATTCATTCAATTATATTATTAAAATGGAACCATATGAAGAATTATATAGAAAGAGATGGAATTACACACATTGATGGGATAAATTTAGTGAGAGGAGTCATACAAGACTATACCATACTACATAAAAAAAATAAAGGTAAGGACTGTATCAGATCATATTAAAGTATCTCAAGGTAGGAAATGGTGTTATGATAAAAACTAGAGAAAGGATTTGGAAATTCAAGTGAGATTCATGTATTTCTGAATTTATCTACAAGGAAGGGTGTCATAAGGTTCGTTATGAAATGTAAACTAAGTGTGTGGTACATCAAACCATTTTAAAATATAGAACAAATTGGAGCAATAGATTACTAATTAGTTGTGCCACCAAGTCTCTTCAAATATCATGATGTGTTTCACATTCCAAAGTTAGTGAAGAACTTGTCAAACCCAACACATGTAGTAACCAATGAAGAAATATAAAAGAATATTTATATTCCTTTCTGTGAAAATCCTATCAAGATTCGAGATACTGGAGAGAATGTTTTGAGAAATCAGATGACTCAAATGTTAAACGATCTTTATAGAAACCGTCAAATGAAATAATAAATGTGTGAACTTGTAAATTTTATAAATTAAACCAACTGTCATCTGTTGAAAAATTAATATTCATGAAAAATGTTAAGGATGAAATTTTTGAAGGAGGAACGAATATAATGCACCATAATTTTACAGTATGTATCTACTAAAATAAATTAATATTATTATGTACATTATGCAGAATCAAATACTAATATACTATTAAATATTAATATAACAATTATGAACAGGTATGTGTCAATAAGAATATTAACCTCTTTGATGAAATTGTAAATAAAATTTCGTTGTCTCATAAAATAAAATTTTATATATTTATATCATATAATATTTAAATAAAAGTATTCAGAATGATTAATCAATTGTTGGTATGTTTTGGGAAAATAAATTGTTTATCAACAATTTTTTAATTCTTATATTTGGGGTTTTTCTTAGTGGTAAGAACCCCTTATTTCTACATGAAAAATAAAGGATTAAAACCCATAGGGATAACGTACTATATCAGGACTGAAGCTTATTGTAGCAGTAGGGGTACTGTAGCAATGGTGGACAATGTAGCGGCAGAATGGGACTGTGGAAGTGGTAGGATTCTGGTATTGTAGAAGCATGAGTACTGTAGAAGTACTATTTGCAGAATTGTCCTTGGGACAAAAAAATGGGCATATATGCCATGTAATGTGCTACATGCCCAATGGGCCATCGAGGTATGTAATGGGTCTCCCTTTACCCAGTTAAATAGATCTTTTCTTTGCTTTAATATTAAATGGGGCTTCAGCCACAACCATTAGAAAAAAAATTCCTATTTCATAAATTAATATTTTATGTATCATAAATATAACATAATTTTAGGAGATAATAATTAATTTTTCAATGTGCCGTAAAATCACAAAAAATATTAAAATAAAATTTCTAATAAATGATTATTTTAAATAAAAATTTAAATTTCTCATATTTAGAAAAAAGATATTATAAAATTGATTCCATTTTTCAATTCTACAGAACAAATTATAGTTAGTTTTATGTTTAGAATGTTTTATTTCAAATTGATTTATTTTTTTCAATATTAAAATACTATAATTTATGGTAATTGACATTTTAATCAAAATACTATAATTTTAGTATCATGGATGAGGAAGGAAACATTTAATTAAAACAAAAATGCACTATTTACTATAATTAGTCACATTAATCTATATGATTTTCTGTCTTGATCCATTCTAACAAACAAATTAATAAAATAAAAAAAACCTTCTCGTCCACATATATATAAAACCCTTCACCACCCCTTCTACCAAAATAGTATAATCCATTTTTGATATCTAAATTTTAAAAAAATACAATCCCCGGACTCTTCACCAATTTCAGGTTCTATTAGTGATACAATAAAATCAAATTCATGAATCTTAAGGGGGTCCCCAAGGAGACTATTTTAGAGAGGTAAAATCCACAATTTTTCTCATTATGTTACATTTTATTTTTTTAGGTTATACTTTCCTATCTTATACCTAAATTGAATTATAACTCAATAATGAAAAATATATATTTTAATATTTTTATTTTAATGTAATATCCATCATCAAGTCTCTTCCCATCTCCATTTTTTCGAAGAATGGAAACAACATCTTTGAGGTGTTGATTCACCTCCTTCATGGATGGAGAGTTATTTTTCATTACCACCTTAAATTTTGTTCAGAAAACCATTTTTTGTATAAAAAAGAATATAATATTTTTATTAACGCTTATTTAATATTATATGACCAGAATATAAAAATAATATAACATGTAACTATACTACTTCATGATGGTCGTTAAAACCTCGAAAATAAATTAACAAATTTTCATTAATGATATATCAAGTGGATCATCATCATACCACATAACCAAATGTTATAATAGGAAAATTGAAAATCCTATAATTATATTAAAATCATTCCAATCCATTTGTGTATTTTTTTTCTTTCTTTTGTTATGATCTCCCATTATGATTCACATGATGACTAACCATAAAACAATGAAATGAATGCTCTTGGAACAACACAATTAAACATTATAACTCCTCAGAAGACAATAAATGAATATAATAAAATTATCATAAATAAAATATATGTTTATGTGGTTATTAATTAATTTTTTCATTAATTTAATTTGATTATCTAGGACACTATGTAAATGTTTAGAATGCATTCAGACATAAGGTAAGGGGTTTCTCATCTTACCTTTTGTATGTGAGATGTTACTTATTCAGCAATTATATCTTTTGTGACTTGTATATATACATCACTTTTGTTATATAATTTCATCCAGAACTTCATATTCATGTTATTAAATTTATTATTTGAATAATTTTATTTTAATGTTTTATATGATTTGACTGATTACATGGGTAATGGACATCGTCTCAATTTCCATTTCATTGAGTCTTACATTGTATTGGACACCCTATAATATTTATGTGGTGTGTATAATAACCCTTTTATATCATTTAGATTTTTATATTATATTTATATTAGATGACCATATTTATTATTTAATGGTTATTATTATTTTTTAAGTTGAAACCTATTTTTATATACGATATTTAGGTTTAATATTCTTATAAATATAGACATATATATTTATAAATACGTATACATTAATTAAAATATTTATTTACATGGAATATTGTTCATGAATTAAATATTTTATTCAATGTGTGAAGAATTCATTGGATATATATACAAGAATGGGGCCTAGTAATTAATTGCCCCACGATTCCTTGACATGAGTCATGAGATAATACTGTTAGAGATAAACTATTCTTGTTTGTTTTATATTAGAATATGATTCGATTAAACCAATATTGTTTTAACATCTTATTATAGTTTTTTTAATATAATGTTTAATATGAAAGATACTTGATGTTCATTAATTAATAATTTTCATCATTCGATACTAATTTATTACTATCCATGATATTTTCTCTAAAACAAAAACTATGGATTCATTTTCATTCATTGTTTATTGATTAAAAGGATGTATATTCATTTATTTAACCTTAAATATTGATTATTAATTAATGATTATGATTCGTCAATTATTGATTCATGTTTCTTCTTCATATAATTATTACATTACATTTGAGCTCACCATTTTATTTGTTTCTCATCACTAGGTTATGAAGATGAAATCTATAAGTAATTTTAAAGGAAGTAGTTTTTTCATTATTATGTTCAATATCTAATTACCAATGTAATAAAGGAACCATGTATTTATATAGTTCTTAAAAAATAATAAACAAATTGATCATTATATATTTTATCTCTTGTATCTATGCCATTATAACAAAATAATCATTGAATTTTTGCCTTTGGGGTAGGGGTTGTTATAGTTGGTATTAGAGAAAATTTTAGTATAAAACAAGCGAACTAGATGTCAAATAAACATGATAATTATAATAATTTATTGAATTAATTTTCTTATTATTATAATAATGATGATTTTTGGATAAACAAGTGTGTGTTGTTATTTAGGGATGGTGCTTATTGGATGAAATGGAATTAATACCCATGGAACATATAGGGATTTTCACCCTATAAAATTCCACAAAATTGGAATTGGAGATGATAAGATCATGACAACATAAGTAATTATTACTTTGGTTTGGATAAAAGACCATATGACACTTATTTTATTCATTTCATGGGGTATGATTCCCAATATTCTATTGGGAATACTAATCTGGTGGTACCTGATTAGTGAAAATTTTCTATTGAAAATATATTAATATAATCGTGATGTGATGGATCATAAAATTTATTTCTAGTTTTATATTTTCACATAGGTATTTTGATCAATGGAGGCTGTTGATCTAGAATAATAAAGAGGAAGATGTAATAGAAGACATGAGATGTTGAAATTTTAATAGAACATTCTGTAGAAAATATTTCCATCATGAAAAATTAATATAATTAATGACTAAATTCCATCACATAAAGAAATAGTAAGAATTATTGGTTTCTGGGTATGATTAAATATTCAACATACTATATAAGAATACCACATATTCTATACATGATTCAGAATACAAGGCTTCTTATTTCATTAATGGTCTTAAGGAAAGGCTCTAAAGGGAACTGGATACTCAAACACTTTTATCAAATTTTTAAATTGTATTAAGATCCATCAAAATGGAGAAGGAGATTGTTAGATACTATATGTTCAAGGTCATTCAAGATAATAATAGTACTTATGATAACAATGAAAATGGTATATCCTAGAACATGAATAGGGGAACCTTGAAATTTATGTTAAGTTAAAATTATGGAATAAATCATATTGGGAAATGCTTCAAAGGCATGGATGTTTTTTATAATTTTGAAGAAATGGGTAAAATAAAGAATGGATTTAAGTGGAATACAGAAATAAATGATTTGTAATGCTTTAACTATAGAGAAATTGGACATTATTCTGACCAATGACCATAGAGTCAAGGACATATACCATAGACCATGCCAATGGGAGATTTCAAAGATTATATAATCAGTACAACTGAAGTAGAAGTACCTAATGAATTGGTTTTAGGTACATTAATCCTATATTCAAATTTTTATGATGATTTCTTGGATTCTGGACCATTGTGCTCTTTTATATCTATACTGTTTTGAAAGAAAGTTATATATTTACCTTTTAATTTAATAATAGAGTTTTCAGTCAAAATTAATATGTTAAGTCTAATTGCAATACAAATGTGTTGTGTAGCCTCCATTATGTCATGTATACATGAATTATTTTATGAATTATCATCATACCTATAGATTACTTTGATATAATCCATGGAATGTACTAGCTTCCAAAATAGGATTTGAATTTTTTTTAAAGAATAAGGAAATTACAATCTGTGAGGAAGGCATATAATATCTTGACTTTAGAGATGACACATCATAATCTAACACTTATAGAGATCTAACCCCATTTCCTCCATTGAATAAAATTCTTGGGGGATGGGAATAAATTTTTTGATGAGGAATGTAATCTTAAATTGAGGATGTATCAATGGTATATGAATACATTGATGTACTTCCTAAGGAATTACCTAGACACATCCAGAGCATGAAGCTAATTTCACCATTTATTTAAACTATAATGAAATAAAAATATCAATGAATATTTATATAATTTATATTTTCAAATTAGTGTAGATGATTAAAAAACTAGAGGATTTTTTTAATAAGAAATTTTTAAACCATAGTGTTTATCTTGGGATCCCATGCACTCACTGATAATAAGAAAGAAAAAAATGAGGTTTTTTATTATTTATAAACAAATAAATGAAATTATTATAAATAAAATATATTCAATGATTCCAATTGATGATTTATTTGATAAAAAAATAGATTTAAGTATTTTCTTAATATTGAACTCTATTCTAGATATCATTAATTACAAGTAAATAAGGAAAATATTCCTAATAAAACATTTTGGATGAGTTATGAACATTATGTGTAACACCCCAGGTAAATAAAGAATATGACATTTTCATATTTTTCAATATTTTTGAATAATGTATTAATATTACTTTAAAGGGAATGCTATGCTCGATGGCTTGCCCAATACGCAACAACGAGTGTCTTTGAAATCATATGTTGCACTCTAACAACAAAATAATATTATTTTAAATGGTTGTTAATGCCTAGCTATTGTAATGGCGGGAATGAACAGAACTAACTACATAATAATTATATATGTTTGTCAAATATTTTTACTTTTATCCAAAAAATGTTAGAGGCTTATAATGAAAATGAGTCCAATTTTAAGCATAAATCTTCTAATATTATTTAAAAGGTCGATTAACCACCTTTTAATGGAGAACACTTTTTAAATATACTTTTGAAAATTTTATATGTTGTATTTGAAAAAATAAAATCCTTTTTTAGAATCTGGATATCAATATTTACTTTGCGTAATTTTTTTTTATTTTTCTGATAAAAATCATTTTTATTGAAAATGTTGCATTTTAATTCAAAACTTCTTTTTAGTATGATTTATTTATATGGATAGATTATATACTTAATTTAGATTAAAGTGTATTTAGATTTTATTTTTACCATTTAATATAATGGTGTTCATTGAAATTAATTTCACTTTTAAATTGGACTTATTCTACTGTCAATATTTTAATAGATATTGTTTCTTAAAAACATGATATTTGTTTTGACAGTGGGAATTAATTATTAAATTAATTAATGAAACATATATGTTTTGAATTTTATAAAAAATACATCATTTTTTAACTCCGAATATCAAATATATCTTAGGGTGAATTTTTGGTATTTTTCTGAAAGACTTCAATTTTTAATGAATAGTGAATCCACTAAGTGTTAGTTAAAGACACTGATTTTTTGTTTAAATGAAACTTTTCCACTTTTGTGATATTATTTTTAAAAATACAACATACATGGATGTCTTTATGAAGTAAAATGTGGTTCAATGAGATTAAAATAATTTTTGGTGAATAGTAACTTTTATGTTTTATTAATCGCGATTAAAGGTAATTAGTGTAATTTAAGGTAAAAATAATATTTTAATAATATGAAATGACCTAGACACATGTCCTACTCTCATTGGATGTGTCATGGCCGACCAAGACAATCCATGTGTCATCTTGGGGACCCCATGGAGCCACTTTGGCAGGAAAATTACATAAATAACTTTTTATTTAAAGTTAAAATAAAAATGACACAATCATGAGTTGTTTTACTAAAACAATTTTTAAGTTATGTCATTAATGTCATATTTTTGACTAAAAATATTAATTATAAAACTAAAAATATTTCCTACATCATGATATTTGTTTTATAATTTTTATACATTATATAAATTAAATTATTTATGACACCATGATGATGGAACGGTTACCTCATTATTTAACGATTTCAATAAAATGAAATGATAATGTAAAATATAAGACCTACACATGTCAAAAACCTATTGTATGGGTATATCTAGAACTCCTATCACCTTATCCTCGAAATATATTAATTTGGGTCCTTTAAAATCAGGAAATCATTTTATAATAAAGTAGCCTTTTATAACATTCCACGAGTGCCCCTCCTCTCCTCTTATAAAAGGCCCCCACCTCTACCAACTTACCCACACCTCTCAAGCTTTTTTCTCAGAAAACCCCTTCCCATTTTGTCTCTCCAAATACCTCTATTACTCTTAGAATCCTCACTTTGGGCATAAGTATTCCCACGGAAGCCTTTGAGATCAAATGAAAAAGAGTTACTGGTTTTAAAGGTAATGTCTTCCCTAGTGTTCTTTTGTTTTATTTTGCTTCTCCAAACCCATAATCTCTTTTTATTTACTTATTTTGTAAGAACAACAGTATATTAAATATACTAGGATGTTGTTATGAGGAGTATTATAGCTACACTAATGCACACCTCTGTCTAATGGTTAAAGAACATATTGTTTCTATGGATGGAGAATTACTGTCTCACGAAACGATGATTGTTCTGTCTTCTCATACCACCTCTCATGGTGGCCATTATGATGGAACTATATTTTTTCATGATATATATTATATTTAATTCCTATCTATTCATCTGTATTTTATATTTAATACATACCGTTATGCTTTGAATGTTGTGAAAATGCGATAATTTCATTTAGGAAAGTGTGGACTACCCCCCCCCCCTCAAGTGATGTGACTCGTTTATGCAATACATGAAATGTATAAAGAATGAAATTTATGATCACATGTGATATATATAACATAGATATTATACTGTAATTATAAAATATATATATCTCTCATCTAGTTTTAATTCCATTTATGTGACAAATAATTGAAAGTAGCGTTCATGCGTACGTAAGGCTTACCATCTCCATGAACGGTACATTTCATTTCTTATCTCAAAATGTTATGTACTATTATAACTACATATATATATATATTGGATATATATTTAATATAATACATCTAAATTATGGATATCATTCTGTAATTATAATATATATGTCTCTCTTTTAACTTTAATTCCATTAATATGACAAAAAAATGAAAGTAGCGTTCATGCGTACGTACGGCCTACCGTCTTCATGAACGGTGATTTTAATTTTTTATCTCCAAATATAATGTAATAGTAAAAAATGAATATATATTGGATATATATGATATATAATTCATTAATTCTATTCTGGAGATGATTTAGCTATAACTAGATGGAAAATTATTTTCCAACAAGTTCAATTTTTACTCATGTACCGAACATCGACAAAACGTCTGATATGAACTCATTTTATTAACCAATTATTATAAAATTATAATTTGTGATATTAACTGAATAATAATATTTAAAGGATGTCCTTAATAAATTAAAAAATTACCAAATTTTATTATTCAGGAGATTAAAGAACGATCGAGTCATGTCGAACACGAGGTAAGGGATTCTACCCCGCTCATTCTTTTTTAAGTACACTCTTTTATGTCATTCAATTTAAGATAATAATTATTATGATTGGGATGTTCTATTACATTAATATTACTTTAATTTTTATGTTAATATTATGAGAGACCCTATTTTCCATCATCAATTTATTTTGGATGTTTTGAGTTGCGCCGTTAGGCTGCCGAATTTTCATAAGGGATCCAACCTCTCTTTTTTTTAAGTACTCAATTTTATGCCATTTTTTAATCTCATCTTTATTATGTTTTGGGATGTTATTTTATATTCCTCATACTTTAATTTTTATTTTAATATTATGAGAGACCCTATTTGATCTCATAAATCCAATTTTGGAAGTTTTAAGTGGCGTTGTTAGGCTGCCGAGTTTTCGTAAGGGATTTTTCATCTCACTTTTATTCCTGTGACATTTATGCTACGTTTGCCACTATTTCCTTTCAATGGTGTATGTACTGCACAATATTATACACTTTGTTTAGAATAATTTAATTTATCGGTATTTACATCTTCATTGTATGACCCTTCTTTAATGAGGTGTACGTTTCGAAAGTAACCCAACTCGGTATGGGGACCTTTCACCCTCCTCTTTTTAAAAGACTTCTTTTGTTATGTATTTTAATTCACATAATATTATGTTGGTATATGTTCTTATATATCCTTATTTATGTAAATTTTATGTCCATGTGATGAGATACCATTTTTTCTCTCATCAACTCATTTTTTTGAATTTTAAAGTGACGCAGTTAGGCTGTCAGATTTCTGTAAGGGAACATCTTAACCCACATTCAATTCTTTGGGATAAACCTCTACTTATTGATTTTATTATGCCAAGATTATGTGTGGGATATCTATGTTGTAATTTCCCCAAACCTTTGTGTGGATATACTATTTCTACACATAACCATCTCATTGATAAATTCTTACAAACTTGTATGGGAAATCATAACTCAAACACATTTCATTGAGTTAAATATCTATGTCATTGGTTTTGTTTTTCAAAGATTATGTGTGAATTACCTCTGATTTTTTCACACTTAATATCCACTTATATTGGGTGTATTTATATTTCTCAAACATAATTATGTGATAGATTTATCGTTAATTTAAGGATACCATCTTTATAATGGATTTCATCTCAATTTACATTTCCATTGAGACTACATTGTTGTTATGCAACAATTCACTCTTATATGGTGTGTATACTGTCCTTTGACATATTATATAATAATCCCTTTATTCTCATGATATTATAATGTTCGTATTAAATGTTATTCCACAATTATTTGTATTCAAGAGTCTCTCGTTTTGATAAAAACTCTTTAACAAAAATATCGTTTTAAATGTTTTAATGATTCATTATTCTAAATCTTTTTCTTTAATTTCCATGTTTTCAAAATGGTTTTCAGTATTTATTTAAATGGACATTAATGTTTTAAAATTATAATTCCATTAAAAGATTCAAAGTGGTATGGGACACTTTGATTCAAAAATATCTTTTAAATGATTTTTGAAAATGGATTGATTAATTCAATATCTTGGAATTACTTATTGTGATTGAAAATGAAATTTTGTTATTGAAATGTTTATATTTTCTATATTTTATGTGTAATGATGGTACGTAGATATTTTACGGGTGGTTACGTGATAAATCATATGATAGGTGGTGCCGTGAATACTAGGACGGGTGGTTACTTTATAACCTCCAATGCAATGGGTATGGAAGTCGCCCGTATGGCTATTCCATTAACTGATATGTGTGGATGTCTACCAAATGGTTATTCCATTTAAGTATGTTTATGTCCCAATTTACCTTTATATGTTATGAGTTCTTTATATGGGTTTATATGGTAATCTTTTGGTAAAAAAAGGGGTAAGTAATGATCATTTACTAATTGAAGAGTTTTTTTACTACTTAACAGAGGTGAAAATTATTACATTGATAATGTATTCTTTGTTTAATTGTTGTTTTGAAAAACTAACAGTTTTCCTTCCTTGAGTATCCTTTACTGGGCTTTTTATGCTCATCCTATGTTTTTTAAATGTTTTCCACGGGACATAAAGATGAATAGGGTCAAGGATGTGATCAAGGAAAGACATTCTATCTAAAACATGGAACTAGACATGTTTCTTTTTAAGTGTTTTTATTTTATGGAAACTTAGTAGAAGTTTCTACTTTGTATTCTTTTGAGATGTAATTGTTTTGTCCTAATTCTCTAAAAATCTAAACCTGAAAATATCCTTAAGGTGAATTATTCATTTAATTTAATAATAAGTAATGTTTAAAGTCGGGGCCTTATAGTTGGTATCAGAGGTCAGTTTAGATAACTTTAGAGGTTAGGGTATTCTCTAAGCATAAGTGACATCACCATAATGGCTATGATTTCAGAAAGTGTCATAGTTTTTAGATAAAGTAAATGATTAAGTATATCTTATTGTTTATCTTCCTCATTAGTACAATATAATTATGTTGATATACGCACATTGGCATTCTTGTTTTTATTAAATGGATGGATCTAGCAGGCACCAAAGTGACAATGGGTTTGATGGAAATGGTGGTGGTTCTCTGATTAAGAGACTGGATGAAATGGGAGATTCAATGTGGAATCTCGTGGTTGTGCTAAAACAACTATCAAGGAGTCATGATCAACCACTTGAACCTTGGTGAGTTCTCTAATGCATCATGTACGAGATGACCAACTCGATGTGGAAGTTCGGGTAATAATTATAAAGTTAACCATTAGGGTTTATATGATCCTTACTTTTTATGCTATTATTGGTTACTCTATGATATGAGGGAAAATTAAAGGCATGAGATAAAAATGAGGTTAATATATGTTATGATTATTTTTGATGATTTTATCTTGTTTTGGGGAATTTTTTAAGAATTATATAGTTTTGGAAAAAGGACAACACGCAGACCGTGTGACAACCCGTCGCGTCGGACAAAGATGTGGTAATCGAACCCACAACCAAAGTGCGACTAGTATTTATCGTCTACCACTGGACTACGTTAATTCCCAGGTTAGTTTGACTAATTCTTCTTAGTTAGATGATATTTTGAATCTAGAATATGTTGATTTTGGATTATCTATGGAGTTATTAACCTATCATGGAGGATATGTGATTAAGTTAATTACTTTTCAATATGAGACTTTAAGAACAACTGATGTTATTTGGAGATAAATGTTAATTTTTCCCTTGAAGACTATGTGGTTAAATCCTTTAAATATTTGGGATTCAATCATAGTTTGGTTTGTTTGGAAGAGTTTTATGCAGATTTTTTTTATCAAATTGTCTTCGTTGAACTTTGGGTTTTGTTGGACAAATTTTGGAGATTAATAATAGATTTTTTTATAAAGTACTATCCATTTCTGGATTATCTGATCTTGTTCTAACAATTTTGGTTTTGGTAACGGTCTAATGAAATGGGAAATATATTGTTCTCTTTTGTGGATTAGGTGATTCTCTAGAAGTTGATTATAGCTCTCCTAATGCGAACAAGTCTTCCTAAATACTCGTCTTTCATAAAAAATATGAGTTTGATTAAAGAATCTAGTAAAATTTGAACGTCTAAGTGACAAGTAAGTATGTATCATTATTATTTAGTTAAGCTGAAAAATAAATTCCTCAATTAAGAGTAACTTAAAAATAAATTTGTATGTTAACTTTTCCTACTGGGGAATCGAATACAGTTTAACCCATCACAGGTTTGTGATTTTCTTGTGGTTTAATTTCTCTTAAACATGTTTACTATCACTCTCCATCATAACATGACCCTTTTTTCCTCAAAATCCATATTTTCATAATTGGAATCCTAGTATGGTTTAACTCGGGTGACCTTTGTACTTCTCTCCCATTCTTTTAAAGTGATAGTTTTACTGACTCTTCTTCCGATGTGGGATTTTCAATGAAGTTTCCAAGCCTAATTTTAAAATTGTGAGGACGCAATTCCCAAAAGGGGGGAAGGATGTAACACCCCAGGTAAATAAATAATATGACATTTTTATATTTATCCATATTTGTGAATATTGTATTAATATTACTTTAAAGGGAACGCTATGCTCGATGGCATGCCCAATACGCAACAACCGGTTTCATTGAAATCATAGGTTTCACTCTAATAATAAAACAATATTATTTTAAATGATAGTTAACACCTAGTCGTTGTAATGGAGGAAATGAACGGAACTAACTACAAAATTATTATATATTTTTGTCAAATATTTTTAATTTTATCCAATAAATGAGAGAGGATTAAAATGCAAATGAATCCAATTTTAAGCATAAATCTTCTAATATTCTATAAAAGGTTGATTAACCACCTTTTAATGGAGAACAATTTTTAAATATACTATTGAAAATTTTATATGTTGTATTTGACAAAATTAAATCCTTCTTTATAATTTGGACCTCAAAATTTACTTTGTGTAAAATTTTGTTAGTTTTCCGATAAATATCATTTTTATTGAAAATGATGCATTTTAATTCAAAACCTCCTTTTAATCTGATTTATTTATATGGATAGATTATATTTTTAATTTAGATTAATGTGTATTTATAATATATTTTTACCATTTAATATAATGGTGGTCATTGGAATTAATTTCGCTTTGAAATTGGACATAAACTACTATCAATATTTTAATAGATATTGTTTCTTAAAAACACGTTATTTCTTTTGATAGCGGGAATTAATTATTAAATTAATTAATGCAACATATATGTTGTTAATTTTTTAAAAAATACATCATTTTTGAACTTGGAATATCAAATATAGCTTTGGGTGAATTTTTGGTATTTTTCTGAAAAACATCAATTTTGATGAATAATGATACCACTAATTGGTAATTAAAGAAACTGATTTTTCGTTTAAATGAGACTTTTCCAATTATATGATTTGATATTAAAAAATACGACATACATGGTTGTCATTATGAAATATATGTGGTTCAATGAGATGAAAATAATTTTTGGTGAATAGTATCTTTTAAGTTTTATTAATCGCGATTAAAGGTAATTCGTGTAATTTAAGGTAAAAATAATGTTTTAATAATATGAAATGACCTAGACAGATGTACTACCCTAATTGTAGGTGTCATGGAAGACCAAGAAAATCCATGGGTCAATGTGGGGACCCCATGGAGCCACTTAGGTAGGAAAATGACATAAATAACTTTTTATTTAATGTTAAAATAAAAATGTCACAAACATGAGTTGTTTCACTAAAAGAAAATTAAATGGGATTATAAAAGTCAAATGTTTTACTAAAAATATTCATTAGAAAGATAAAGAGATTTCCTACATCATGATATTTTTTTATAATTTTTATACATTAAATATATTAAATTATTTACGACAACATGATAGTGCAGCGATTACCTCATTATTTAACGATTTAATTAAAATGAAACTATAATGTAAAATCGAATACCTAAACATGTCAAAAACCTATTGGATGGGCGTATTTCGAACTCGTATCACATTATCCTTGAAATATATAATATTGGGACCTTTAAAATCTGAAATGCATTTTATAATAAAGTAACCTTTTATAACTTTCCATGAGTGCCCCTCCTCTCCTCTTATAAAAGGCCCCCACCACTACCCCCTTACCCACACCTCTCAAGCCTTTGTCTCGGCCAACCCTTGCCCATTTTGTCTCTCCACATCCCGATTTTACTCTTAGAATCCTCAGTTTGGGAAGAAGTCTTCCCAAGGAAGCCTTTGAGCTTAAATCAAAAAGTGTTACCCGTTTTAAAGGTAATGTCTTTACTAGTGTTCTTTTGTTTTATTTTGCTTCTCCAACCCCGTAAACTATTTTTATTTATTTCTTTTGTATCAACACAAGATACGATGATTGTTATATCTTCTCATACCACCTCTAATGGTGGACATTATGATGGAACTATATTTATTAATGATATATATTATATTTATCTATACTCTATGCTTTTGTATTTTAGATTTAATACATACCATTATTCTTTTCATGTTGTGAAAATGCGATAATTTCATTTGAGGAAGTGTGGACTACCGCCCCCTCAAGTGGTCTGACTCGTTCATGAAATACATGGAATTTATAAAGAATGAAATAGATAAAATTATGTGATATATATAGCATATATATTATACTGGAATTATAATATATATATCTCTCATCTAGTTTTAATTCCATTAATGTGCCAAAGAAATTAAAGTAGCGTTCATGCGTACGTACGACTTACCGTCTCCATGAACGGTACATTTCATTTCTTATATCCAAATGTTATGTACTATTATAAGTACATATATATATATATATTGGATATATATGTCATATAATAATTCTAAATGATGGATATCATTCTGGTATTATAATATATATATCTCTCTTTTAACTTTAATTCCATTAATATGACAAAAAAATGAAAATAGCGTTCATGCGTACGTACGGCCTACCGTCTTCATGAATGATGCTTTTAATGTTTTATCTCTAAATGTTATGGAATAGTAAAAAATTAATATATAATAGATATATATGATATTTAAAACATTAATACTATTCTGGAGATGATGTACCTATAACTACATTGAAAATTCTTTTCCAACAAGTTCAATTTTTACTCATGTACCGAACATCGACAAAAACGACTGATATGAACTCACTTTATTAACCAATTATTAAAACATTATAATATGTGATATGAACAGAATAATAATATATAAAGTATGTCCTTAATAAATTATAAATTGACCAAATTTTATTATTCATGAGATTAAAGAACGATCGAGTCATGTCGTCCACGAGGTAAGGGATCATACCCCTCTCTTTATTTTTATGTACACTCTCTTATGTCATTACTTTTAAGCTAATATTTCTTATTATTGGGATGTTCTTTTACATTAATCATACAGTACATTTTATGGCCATATGATGAGAGACCCTATTTTCCCTCCTCAATTCATTTTGGATGTTTTGAGTGGCCCCGTTAGGCTACCGAATTTTCCTAAGGGATTGAACCTCTCTATTTCATTTTAAGTACTCTCTTTTATGTAATTTCGTTTAAGATCATATTCATTAGGTTTTGGGATGTTCTTTTATATTCCCCATACTGTAACACCACGACCCCAGTTACCCAGAGTCGGTGCATTATTACATAACATTGTCATGATCACAAGAAATATCATGTCTCGAAAGACAGATTAGTTTAGTGTCCTTGGAATAACTAGATACATTAATAAAGCTTACATTACATCATAAAAAACATCTTTTCTTCATATCACCTCAATACAATCCCTGCAGATCATTCATAAATTACTTTTTCACAATCCTAGGAAAAATAATACATTGAAATGGGTGAGTTCAGATGCTCAGTATGTATAATAATATAGCAGAAGCTTTCATAGATAAGCATAAACACTTAAGGCAATGTATAACTAAAACAAAAGTCTTTTAAA
Source organism: Viscum album (assembly GCA_963277665.1). Classification (NCBI taxonomy): domain Eukaryota; kingdom Viridiplantae; phylum Streptophyta; class Magnoliopsida; order Santalales; family Viscaceae; genus Viscum; species Viscum album. Next base: position 1,313,320,464 of record OY728119.1, on the reverse strand, counting down.
CTTGAACTTCAACATAATATGGAAATGATAAAATGAAATAATTCCATTTACTTATTCACATGGATATTCTACTAGTCGAATAATCACATGCAATATCAATAACCTCTTTCATAATGATGGAATGCATAATGCCAGACTATCATAACCACATAGCCAAGGCCTCGTTCCAAGACTACAAATAAGATTTTTCCAAGGCTTTGTGCCAAGACACTAGTTTGTCTCATGGGACCTATCGATTCATCGAGGAGATATAGCGGGCTCCACCCTTCACTTACTATGTCCAATTCATTCCTCATATGAACATGTTTAAACATAACATAAACATTGGTATTAAAACTATGATACGAAATGTCTACACTTTAACCACAAACCATGAATGGTATAAATATAGCACATCCACAGAAAAACATAAATCATTCGATAAAATTTGAAAGATTTTATTGTATCATATTAATCTCAATAGAGAATAATGAATGATATTGACGTAGATGAAAAAAAACCATCAAAACTATTTGAGAGAAAAATCCCCCTTTTCTTGAAAACATTTAAAAGTCACACTATTTGTCAAGAAGCTGTTTAAAAATTGATTTTTGAATCAAAGTGTCCCATAAAACATTGTAACTTTTAAAATGCGTTTTAATTTTAAAATATTAATGTCCATATAAATAAATCCATAAAACCATTTTTAAAAACATGGACACTAATGAGTAAGATTTAGATGAATAAGTCTTTCAAACATTTATAAATGGTATTTTAGTTAGAGTTTATAACCAAAAGAGAGACACTTGAATAAAAATAATTGAGGTAATCAAAACATTGTAATATCATGAGAATAAATGGATTCATGATATACTATGTCAAAGTACATTATATACAGCACATAAATGTGATTTGGTGTATAACAACAAAGAAGTATCAATGGAATGTAAATTGAGATGAAATCTCTCATAAACGATTTATCCTTACGTTAAGGATAAATCAACAACATAGTTATGTGGGAAAATATAAATACACTAAATAGGACTGGATATTCAGTGTAAAACAATCTAAGGACATTCACACATAATCTTGTAAAAACAACCCCAATGAATTGGATGTTTAACTCAACAAATAGAGATTGAGTAAAAATTACTCTTATCAAGTTCATACCGATGACGTGAGAATTTATCAACGGAGTGATTATGTGTATAAAATGTATATAAACATAAAGGGGAGTGTAAATAATGGAATAATAAAATGAATAGTGATTCTACACATAATCTTGGAGTAAAATAATCAATGAAGTATGCGTAAAGCTGAATGAGTGGAAATTGAAATTTAAAATTCCCTTATTGATTTGCTAACATACAAAACATACACCCATGAAATATGGATAATACAATGATGATGAAAATATAAATGAATAATAGTATATTACACAATGAAAACAAACATGGCCAGTACACACACCACGTGTAATAAATAAGTGGTGAACAATGGAATTCTCACAGAATTAAAAGTGAGATAAGAAACCCCTTACCTTGTCCTTTTATTTGGTTAGGGTAGGTTAACCTACTGTATAATGGTGAAATATTTGTTATTAAATTATAAAATAATCATATACATTAATATGATATCATATATGATCTTTTAATGTTGATTTGTTAATAATACTCTAGAATTATCGTCGTTCCGGGTGTTAACTTACTCGTTTTCTTTAATATGTTTTGTTACATAATCCGTGTTTTTAATTGATTGGTTTTATATTATTCATATCAAGAATGATATCAAGTCCATATATACTATTATTAATCATCAAATAAGATTTATACTTGAATGGATATGATGGATAATTAATCTCATCGCGTTCATGGAGACAGTAGTCCGTATGTACGCACGAGCGACAATATCATTCTTTTGATATTAAAATAATATATAATTGGATGTTATATCATATAGAAAGATTCATTATCATGTTATAGTTATTATTTACGTGAATTACACATCATTATTATACCCATCCAAATAATAATTTATTGAATACCAATTACACCACGACGTAGAGACGGTAAGCCGTACGTACGCACGTATGGTGACATGTCATTCAAAGGATGGATTGAATAATGAAATATGGTTTTACCATGTTTATAATTACATCAAAGTATATATAATATACTGGAGTTATTATTTTAGAATGGTAATAACAATGATAGAAGAAGTGGAAGATGAAAAGAACTTGAAAAGGGGTGGTGAAATCATTACCTCTTCTTCGGGTTCTTCTTTTAGATTTGATCAAAAGGGCTCCTTAAGATGACTTTATGACAAAAATAAGGCCTCTAGGATTAAGTGAGAGAAGTTTACAGAGTATTTGGTCAGGGTTTTTCCGAACCAAAAGGCTTGAAGGTGTAAATTAATGAGAAGGAGGAGTGCCCTTTTATAAGAGGGGTGAGGGGCACCTTTGGAAAACCTAGAAATATGATTTTATAATAAATTCATATTCGGTTTATAATGGCTCAAAAGTGGATTATTTAAAGGTTAACGTAGGTATGGGTCAAAAACCACTCAACCTATAGATTTTATACAGGTTTGGGTCATTATATTAACCTTATCATTATGAAATAACTCATAGTTAATTAGTTTCACTTTTACAATGTCTCTTTGTATTTTTATATTATATAGTTAATAAACATACTATATACATCCATGAGACCCCCAAGTGATCAATTAATGATATAACTATCATGATAAAAGTCTTTGGGCCTAACCAATGATTTTTAGGAATTTAATATCAACTAATAATATAATATGTTTTTTAAAAACTCTTTTATGTCAATTTTGACACTATCCAATAATTGATTTTTGTAAAAATAATAACAGAATGATTACTTCAAAAAACAATTAATTATCTCAATACTAAAATATCATATTAACCTATAAAATTATTTTAATTCATATTAAGTCTTATATTATATTTATTTTGGTGTTTATAATATCAATTATTTTAATTTATCACTATTATGGTAATTACTGCATCATCATTATGTCACAAATAAATTCAATTATTTAATGTCTAAAAATTATAAATAAAATACATTTATTTAGGAAATATTATTATCTTTATAATTAATTTTTATAGTCGAATATCCATCTTGTATAACCCTATGTAAATTTTTTTTGCTAAAATATATATGCTTATGTCATTTTTGTATTTTTTTAACTTAATTAAAATAATGTGTTCCTATCACCTACAAGTGGCTCCATGGGGTCCCAAAATCGACCCAATGATGCCCATGGTCGGTAATGTATCCAGAAATAAGGTTAGGTCACGTTTTAGGGTAATTTATTATTATTATAATATTATATTTTAAACCCTTATTTACCGAATTTATCCTTTAACCATGGTAAATAAAATATTTACCGAAGTAATTATTCAAAATGTCTAAAAATAAAAGTTACCTATTTACAAAATTTGTCAATCACGATTCCAAATATGGAATCCTTTTTTAAAAATTCAAAACACAGAAGTGGTAGAAATTAATTTAAAATTAATTCTCGTTGTTAAAATAAAAAACGTGTTTTTAAAAGATAATAACAATCAAAAAAATTTCACTTGTTTATGTCTGGATTAATTGTGAAATTATGTCCAATGAAAAAAATTTAATTAAATGGTAAATATATATTCTTAATATACTTTAAAACCAATCAAATTTTTAATTTATCAATATTAATTATTTCGATTAAAAAAGTTTCTTTTAATAAAAATTTAGTAATTTTCACTATTTATCAAAATACGAAAGTTATCCGAAAAGTACCAAAATTTCACCCTAGGCTAATTTCGATATTCCGAATCCAAAAATGAATCAATTTTGAGATATATAATTTATAAAATTTCAAAAATTTGGTATTACTATTCATAATGGCTACTTTGATTGGTCGAGGTGTGTGAGAACTCGAAGTTGCGTACAACACACGCTACTATATTAATCAAAGAGAAGCATACCATGGAATATTGGGGTGTTAAATTCTCCCCTCATTCAATAAATTGTGTCCTCTCAATTATTAAAATTGGGCATTGTAAGATAATGGAATGTCCCACATCGGAAAATGATACAATATAATTATCACTTTAAAAGAAAGAAATAGAAGTACAATGGTTACCCGATATAACCTATACTAGGATTCAATGTAGAAAAACATGGATATGGATGATAAAATAAGTGTCAAGTTCTGATGGAGAGGGATAGAAAACATGATCATGAGAAATTTAACAATAAGAAAACCAGAAACTTGTGATGGGACAAATGGTCAGTAGTTTCCCAATAGGAAAAGTAAATGGACATCATTTTTATAATTTTTTTACGATACATTACATAATGATGAAGAATTCATTTCTGAGATTGAATAAAAACATAAAGAGATATACTTTTTTTGGAATATTTCCTTCTATAATAAATTCCTACTAATAACTCATTTTTAAACAACGAGTATTCAATAAGACTTGGTCACACTGGAAGAGAGAGAATAAACGTCTTATAGAATTACATGATCCACGAAGGATAAGCTATATATTTACCTTGTCTTTAGAGATAAATCAAAACCAAAATGGTTACTGTAAGATCTGATGATCCCCCAAAAGGATATTCCATTAGAGAAAGTAACACACATCTTAATTTGTAAAATTAAACCAACAATACCCCAAAGTTAAATAAATATCATTCAATAAATAATTGTCCATAAAATCCTTTAATACAATCCAAAATAATATTTAAACTCAAAAATTCGAAGAATTTGGTTATGTAGTCTTCCACGTTAAATGGTATCTCCAAATGAAATCAATTACCCTTAATGTCACATACTTAAAATTAATTAACCTAACAACATATTCTCTATTATAGGTTAATCAGTTCCATAAATAACCTAAATCCCTAAAAATACACAATAAAAACATAGATAAAAATCCACCATTACTCCTCAAATTAAATCCCATAGTATTCTATTTTCCTTGGGCATATAGTGTCCCCAAAAAAGTGAACATATTCCAAAATAACATTTATCACTTAATCACCAAATCATTTTCCTATACTAAGGATATTCACTTGATAAGAAATAAGATCCCAAATCAAATTATTATTGATCAATAAAATCATTAAACTAAAAAAATAATAGTCACATTAACCAGGAACGTCACGTAGTCCAGTGGTAGGCGATAAATCCCAATCACACTTTGGTTGTGGGTTCGATTCCCACAGCTTTGTCCGACGTGACGGGTTGCCACACGGTCTGTGTGTTTTCCTTTTTCAAAAAATATATTTTACAACATTACCAAAATTAGATAAATTCCTCAATAAAACTATAACATAATTTAACCTAAAATGTTATCTCATACATTTCATTTCCATCCCAAATTATAATAACTTGTAATTTCCTCAAACCCAATGATCATATAAAACCAAAAGGTTATTTATAACTATATCCAAAAGAGAAATGATAATTCTTCATAAAATATCATTCTCACATGGAAAACTATAGGGTTACAAATACATGAGAAAATTATTCCAAAGTAAACCCATCAGCAAGCTGCACTAATAATTTTTAAACATTTATCCAACCATTTATTTCAACATAGCTTCTTGTTTGTCCAAGAAAATATCCTATAGAATAGGGCATTCACTCGGGTAATGGCCAGGTCCCCTACATTTACGGCAAATGACTGTAAATGGATTCTTGGGACCATTCATATCTTCTTTCATATTACTCTTCATTTTTCTTTGTCAATTATTTACTTTATGTCCTTCCTTCCCGCACGTAATGCATTTCTTTGTCCCATTGAGACACTTTCCTGGGTGTCTCCATCCACATTTCATGCATCATGGAAATTGAGGATTTCTTTCTCCATGGTCTCCACTACTGGAGCTCTTATAATTAATCACCTTTCTCTTCTTTTTTGAGTCTAGGAATTGGTTAATATATATATTTTTATCATATTTTTGAAAAATTTAATGGCATAAAGATGATATCTTTTACACCTATCAAAATTCCATTTTGTTGCTCATTTCCACCATTGTTCCCACCACGTACATCATTCTCAAAGTCACTATGACTTCCTTGGAATCCAGCCATTGACTAAAACTAGAAATCATTGTTTGAGTAACAGTAGTCATAAAATCATTTAGAGATTAACATGTCACCATACTCTCAATTTGAAACACATTAGGATTAACCAAGGTCATTTACTCTCATCTTATATATATAATACTTCAAATCATATTGTAAATAAAATTTAAATTATCCTAAGCATATCCACTGGGAGTTTCGTAAACAAGAGTGTAGCAAGGCCCGTTGTCATGCACCAGTTCCCGTTCGAGTGTTTCTCAAAGTGGTGTTTTCGGGTTTTACCCGTAGGTACATCTGTGCCAGAGCCACCTCTACCTGCTCTTATCCATACATGGATGTATTGCTCGGAAAACTAAAAAAATATCTACAATACAAAAATTCAAGGAAGTTCTTCTATACTAATCCTCAATGTTCATCTTAGGTATATGTGCTCTAATAAGAGTTTGTCTAAATCTAGCTTCCAAGGTTTGTAATAAACTTTCTCTGATACCAACTGTAACACCACGACAACAGTTACCCAGAGTCGATGCATTATTACATAACATTGGCATGATCACAAGAACGATAAAGTCTCAAAAGACCGATTATTTTCGTAGCCTTGGAATAAATAGATACATTAATAAAGTTTACATTACATCATAAAAAACATCCTTTCTTCATATCCCCTCAATACTATCCCTGCAGGTCATTCATAAATTACTTCTTCACAATCCTGGGAAAAACAAAACATTGAAATGGGTGAGCTCAGATACTCAGTAAGGATAACAATATAGCAGATGCTTTCAAAGATAAGCATAAACACTTAAGGAAATGTATAACTAAAACAAAAGCCTTTTAAACTTGAACTCTAACATAATATGGAAAAGAATAAATGAAATAATTCCATTTACATATTCACATGGATATTCTACTAGTCTAATAATCAAATGCAATATCAATAACCACTTTCATAATGATGGAATGCATAATGCCAGACTATCATAACCACATAGACAAGGCCATGTGCCAAGACTACAAATAAGATTTTTTCAAGGCCTTGTGTGAAGACACTAGTTTGTTTCATTAGACCTACCGATGCATCGAGGAGCTATAGGGGGCTCCAACTGTCACATACTAAGTCCAATTCATTCCTCATATAAACATGTTTAAACATAACATAAGTATTGGTATTAAAACTAGCATACGAAATGTCAATACTTTAACCAGAAACCATGAATGGTATAAAAATACCACATCCACAGTCAAACATAACTTATTCAATACAATATGAAACATTGTATTGTAACATACTAACCTCAATAGAAAATAATGAATGATATTGAAATAGTTTAAAATAACCATCAAAACTATTTCATAGAAATATTCCCTTTTCTTGAAAACATTTAAAAGTCACAATATTTGTCAGGAAGCTGTTTAAAAATAGATTTTTTAATCAAAGTGTCACATACCAAATTGAAGCTTTTAAAAGGAGTTTTAATTTTAAAACTTTAATGTCCATATAAATAAATCCTTAAAACCATTTTTTAATACATGGAAATTAATGAGTAATATTTAGAAGAATAAATCATGAAAAAGTTTAAAAATGTTATTTATTTAGAGTTTCTAACCAAAAGAAAGAAACAAGAATACAAATAATTGAGGTAATCAAAACATTGTAATATCATGGGAATAAAGGGATTCATGATATACTATTTCAAAGAACATTATATACACCACATAAAAGTGATTTGGTGTATAACAACAAAAAAGTCTCAATGGAATGTAAATCGAGATGAAATCTCTCATAAAGGTTGTATCCTTAGGTTAAGGATAAATCAACGACATAGTTATGTGTGAAAAATATAAATACACTAAATATTATTGGATATTCAGTGTAAAACAATCAAAGGACATTCACACATAATCTTGTAAAAAAAACCCCAATGAATTGGATGTTTATCTCAACAAATAGACATTGAGTAAAAATTACTCTTATCAAGTTCATACTGATGACGTGAGAATTTATCAAGGGAGTTATTATTTTTATAAAAAGTATATCAACATAAAGGGGAGTGGAAATTATGACATAATCAAATGAATAGTGTTTCTACACATAATCTTGGAGTAAAATAATCAATGAAGTATGCGTAAAGCCGAATGAGTGGAAATTGAAATTTCAAATATCCTTATTGATTTGGTAACATAAAAAAATACAACCATGAAATATGGATCATACAATGATGATGTAAATTTACATTAAAAAAAGTATATTACACAATGAATACAAACATGGGCAGTACACAGACCACATGTAATAAATAAGTGGTGAACAATGGAATTCTCATGGAATTAAAAGTGAGATAAGAAACCCCTTACCTTTTACTTTTCCTTGGATGAGGTAGGTTAACCCCCTGTATAATGGTGAAATAATTTTTATTAAATTATAAAATAATCCTATACATTAATATGATATCATATATGATTTTTTAACATTGATTTGGTAATAATATCTTAGAATTATCATCGTTTCGAGTGTTAACTTACTCATTTTCTTTTATATGTTGTGTTACATAATCCATGTTTGTCATGGATAGGTTGTATATTATTCATATCCAGAATGATATAAAGTCCATAGATACTATTATTAATCATCAAATGAGAATTATACTGGAATGGATACGATGGAGAATGAATCTCATCACGTTCGTGGAGACGGTAGTTCGTACGTACGCACGAGCGACAATATCATTCTTTGATATTAAAATAATATATAATTAATGGTATATCATATATAAAGAATCATTATCATGTTATATTTATTATTTACATGAATTACAAATCATTATTATACCCATCCAAATAATAATTTATTGAATAACAATTACACCACGCCGTGGAGACGGTAAGCCGTACGTACGCACACATGGTGACATTTCATTCAAAGGATGGATATAATACTGAAATAAGCTTGTTCCATGTTTATAATAACATAAAATTATATATAATATACTGGAGTTATTATTTTAGAATGGTAATAACAAAGATAGAAGAAGTGGAAGAAGAAAAGAACATGAAAAGGGGTGGTGAAATCATTACCTCTTCTTCGGGTTCTTCCTTTTGATTTTATCAAAAGGGATAATTAGGTTGTCTTTATGACTAAAATAATTCCTCTTGGATTATGTGAGGGAAGTTGAGAGAGTATTTGGGCAGGTTTTGGCCGAACCAAAGGGCTTGATGGTGTTAATTAATGAGAAGGAGGAGTGCCCTTTTATAAGAGGGGTGAAGGGCACCTTTGGAAAAGCTAGAAATATTATTTTATAATAAATTCATATTCGGTTTATAATGGCTCCAAAGTGGTTTATGTAAATTTTAAGGTGGGGAGCGGTCGAAAACCACTTAACCAATAGAATTTATACAGGTTTGGGTTCTTATATTAACCTTATCATTAAGTAATAACTCTTAGTTAATTAGTTTCACTTTTACAATGTCTCTTTGTATTTTATATTATATAGTTAATAAACATTCTATATACAACCAAGAGAACCCCAAGTGGTACATTAATGATACAAATATCATGATATAAGACTCTTGGCCGATCCTTATATTTTTAGGAATTTAATATCAATTAATAATATAATATTTGTTTTAAAAACTCTTTTATGTCAATTTTGACACTATCCAATAATTGATTTTTGTAAAAATCATAACAGAATTATTACTTCAAAAAAATTAAATTAAATCAATCATAACATGTAATATTAACCTATAAAATTATTTTAATTCATACTTAGTCTCATATTATATTTATTTGGGTGTTTTTAATATCAATTATTTTAATTTTTCACTATTATGGTAATTTCTACATCATACTTTTTCACAAATAAATTAAATTATTTAATGTCTAATAATTATATATAAAACACCATTATGTAAGAAATGTTTTTATATTTCTAATTAATATTTATAGTTTAATGTAAAACATGTATAACCCTATCTAATTTTTTTTTCTAAAAGATATATGCTTTTGTAATTTTTGTATTTATTTCAACTTAATTAAAATAAAGTGTCCCTATCACCTACAAGTGGCTCCATGGGGTCCCATATTCGACCCAAATATGCCCATTGTCAGTCATGTATCCAAAAATATGGTTAAGACACGTTTTAGGGTAACTTATTAGTATTATAATATTAATTATTAAACCCTTATTTACCGGATTTATCCTTTAACCATGGTAAATAAAATATTTACCGAAGTAATTATTCAAAATGTCTAAAAATAATGGTTACCTATTTACAAAATTAGGACATACTGATTCCAAATATGGAATCCATTTTTAAAAATTCAAAACACAGAAGTGGTATAAATTAAATTAAAATTAATTAACATTGTTAAAAAAATACGTGTTTTTAAGAGATAATAACTATAAAAATATTTTCCCTTGTTTATGTCTGGTTTAATTGTGAAATTATGTCCAATGAATAACATTGAATTAAATGGTAAATATATATTATAAATATACTTTAAAAACAATCAAATTCATAATTTATCAATAATAATTATTTTGATTAAAAAAATTCTTTTAATTAAAATATAGAAATTTTCACTATTCATCAAAATATGATAGTTGTATGAAAATTACCAAAATTACATCCTAGGATAATTTTGATATTCCAAATCCAAAAATGATGTCGATTTTGAGAGATATAATTTATAAAATTTCAAAAAAGTATGTATTACTATTCATAACGACTACTTTGATTGGTCGAGGTGTGTTAGAACTCGAAGTTGCGTACAACACATGCTACTATATTAATCAAAGAGAAGCATACCATGGAATATTGGGGTGTTACACATACTGTACTTTTTATGTTAATATTATGAAATACCCTATTTGATCTTATAAATCCATTTTTGCAAGTTTTATGTGGCGTCGTTAGGCTGTCGAGTTTTCGTAAGGGATTTTTCATCTAACTTTTATTCCCAAGACATTTATGCTACGTTTTCCACTATTTCCTTTCTGTGGTGTATGTACTGACCATTATTATACACATTGTGTAGTATAATTTCATTTATAGGTATTTAAATCTTCATTGTATTACCCTTCTTCCAGGGGGTGTATGTTTCGAAAGTTATCTAACTCGATAAGGGGACCATTCACCATCCTCTTTTTAAAAGACATCATTTGTTATGTCATTTAATTCGCATAATATTATATTGGGATATGTTCTTATATATACTTATTTATGTAAGTTTTATTTCCAAGTGATGAGATACCATTTTCTCTCTCATCAACTAATTTTCCGAATTTTAGTGTGACGCCGTTTGACTGTCAGATTTCTGTAAGGGAACTTCTTAACCCACTTTCAATTCTTTGGGTTAAACCTCTAATTCGTGACTTTATTACGCCAAGATTATGTGTGGAATATCTATTTTGTAATTTCTAAAAACCATTGTGTGGATATTCTATTTCTACACATAATCGTCTCATTTATAAATTCTTACGAACTTGTATGGGAAATCATAACTCAATCACATTTCGTTGAGTTAAATATCTATGTCATTGGTTTTGTTTTTCCAAGATTATGTGTGAATTCCCTCTGATTGTTTCACACATAATATCCACTATTATTGGGTGTATTTATATTTCTCACACATAATTATGTGATATATTTATCCTTAATTTAAGGATACCATCTTTATAATGGATTTCATCTCAATTTACAATTCCATTGAGACTTCATTGTTGTTATGCACCAATTCACTCTTATATGGTGTGTAAACTGTCCGTTGACATATTATATCATGAATCCCTTTATTCTCATGATATTATAAAGTTCAGATGAAATGTTATTCCACAATTATTTGTATTCAAGAGTCTCTCATTTTTTTAAAAACTCTTTATAAAAAATATCATTTTAAATGTTTTAGAGATTCTTATTCTAAATCATTATTTTTAATGACCATGTTTTCAAAATGGTTTTCAATATTTATTTATATGTAAATTAATGATTTAAAATTATAATTCCATTAAAATATTCAAAGTGGTATGTGACACATTGATTCAAAAATCTCTTTTAAATGATTTTTGAAAATGGATTGATTAATTCAATATCTTGGAATTACTTATTATGATTGAAAATGAAATGTTGTTATTGAAATGTTTATATTTTCAATATTTTATTTGTAATTATGATACTTGGAAATTTTATGGGGGGTTACATGATAAACCATATTATGGGTGGTTCCGTTAATCCCAAGACGGGTGGTTACATTATAACCGCCAATGCATTGGTTATGAATGTCGGCCATATGACTATTACATTAAGTGATATGTGTGGAAGTCGACCGTATGGTTATTCCATTTAAGTATGATTATGTCCCAAGTTACCTTTATATGGTATGTGTTCATTATATGGGTTTTTATGGTAATCTTTTGGATACAAAAGTGGTAGGTAATGATCTTTTATTCAGTGAAGAGTTTTTTAACTACTTCATGGAGGTGAAAATTATTAATTTGATAAAGTATTCTTGGTTTACTTGTTATTTTAAAAAACTAACAGTTTTCCATCCTATTGTTTCCTTTACTGGGATTTTTATGCTCATCCCAAGTTTATGAAATGTTTTCCATAGGACATAAAGATGAATAGGGTAAATGATGGGATCAAGGAAAGACATGCTATCTAAAACATGGAACTAGACATGTTTCTTTTTAAGAGATTTTATTTTATGGAAACATAGTAGAAGTGTCTACTTTGTAATCTTTTGAGATGTAATAGTTATGTCCTAATTCTTTAAATCTCGACACATGAAATGATCCTCAATGTGAATTATTCATTTAACTCAATAATAAGTAATGTTTAAGGTCGGGGCCTTATATTATGAGTTCAAAATAATTCAATTTATATTGACTAATCCACCCCAAATTTTTATAGATATGATGAATGTAATATTCACATAATATCATGAAAATTTTTTTGGTTCTCATTGATTATTTTTTGTTATATTATAAATCAATAAATACCATGATAATTACTTGAGGATAATTATTGATAATATTAGGAGGAAAGAGAAAAATGTAATAATTAGAAAGTGTGACTTATAAATTCCGTAAATTTATTTTCTTATCGACAATGTCACAATGTATGGATGTTATGTTGATCCTGTAAGTTAAAATGAAATACAAGAATTGCCTATTCCAATGAACATAACCGAGTTACATATATTTTATTAGAAGTTTACAATTTGAGTTATATTATGAAGTTTTCTCGATTGGATAAACCATTAACCAAGCTCACATATTAAGGGGTTTTGTCTCTACTATCAAAATAATGTGTAGAATGTTTTGATTAATGATTAAAATATTAGTCTATGATTTTATTTTGACTTTATTATTATGAAATAATGGGGTTGTGATATATAATTATGCACCAATAAATGGAATGAGTTGTTTCTTTATGAAAAATGGTAGGGTTATTACATATGCATCATGGAAGATAGAGATTCATGAACAAAAGTATCCAACTCTTGATCTAGATTATACAGTTGTAATATTTTCCCTAATGATATAGAGTTACTATTGGCATGGTGAAAGATATGAAATATAAATGGATCACAGGATTTTGAAATACATTATTATATAGAAATATCTCAACATTAGGAAATGACGATGTATTGAGTTATATGTTGACTATGATTTCTCAATACATTACGACCTATGAAATGAAAATATGGTAGAATATGAATAAATAAATAATTAATATGGACTGATATCCTAAATGATGATAGAAAAACAACACATGTTCATATATCTAATAATTATTTTTATAGGAGTTTTTGTGTAGGGAGAAACAGTAGTCCTTCTTAAAATGATTTTGAAACTATATTTATTTTAAAAGCTAAAAATTATCTCAATATGAATATGATAAGTTTAAAAAGAATATTAAATACATAAATGATGGATGATTGGAAGACTTCATGTATGAGTATGAAATTAAATAATCTGGAAAGTGGTTTTGTGTTCCATCAATACAAGAGCTAAAACATTAACAAAGGGATGATTCTCATAACTCAAAATTCACTATACACCATAATAGTATCATGATTTATAGAATTATAAATAACATATGTGGGGGGATAATATGATGCTAGAAAATTCTAACTCTATGTTATGATATTTAGTTTCATAGCAACAGAAGGTTGAGAGGCAACATCCTATGGGGAGTTATTTTACCATTATATATTCCCATGTGATTGTGGGATGAAATTACAAAGGAAATTCTCACATTAATAATGATTACACCTATAATGAATGTTTTGATTTTGGTTACTATTGACATTATAACAAAATCAGCACATTTTATTGATATAAAGGATGATTTATCAGTTGAGGAGATACCAACAATCTATGTTGATAATGTCGTTTGAATTCATAGTGAAATATTGCCGATTTTGTTAGAGGGAAATCTGTATTTTACATCAAAATTTTAGAAGATTATTTTGAAGTATTTGGATAGTGATATTCATTAGAGTAATAATTATCAAAAAAAATGACAGATAATCTATAATTAGTATTATATATTATTAACACAAGTTTTTATCATGCTTACATGACTTTCATGGTATGTGGTACCTGTATTTAACTTTGGTATAGTTTGTCAACAATAATAGTTTCCATTATAGCTTTCAAATGGAACCATATAAACCATTATATGGCATGATATTTCAATCTCCATGATATTTGGATGATGTTGGTGGGAGCGAACATATGGTTCTAGATCTTTTTGATGAAAAAAATGGTAATGACTATCTAGGATCATATTAAAGAAACTAATAGTAGGAAAATTGAGTTATCATAAAAATTAGAGAAAGGATTTGGAATTTTATGTTATATATTATCTATTTTTTTAATGTATCTCAATGTAAGGGTGTCATAAGGTTTGGTTAGAATGGTAAACCGATCCCCAGGTACATCAAAAAATTTGAAATTATGGAAATAATTTGATATGTAGCTTACTGATTAGCAATGTCAGTAAGTCTTTCAAAATCTAATGATTTTGTTACACATATCCTTTTTTATAATGTACATAAAAGATCAAAGACATATACTCACCTATAATGAAATAAAATTGGGCCCTGATTTTTCTTATTATGTTGTGACTATCAAAATTATTGAAACTATAGAGAATGTATTGAGAAATCAGAAGACTCGATAAGTAAAAGGTATTTGGTGAGAATATAAAATGGATAAAGAAATGTGGGATCCTAAGGAAATTATGAATAAGAACCACCCTAATCATATTATAATTAAATATTCCTAAAAGCTTTTGAGGGAATCATTTTAAAATGAGGGAAAAATGTAAAATCGAAAGATTTTAGGGTATGTATCTTCTTAAATAAATTAAATTTATTTGAAATTCAATATTGAACAAAAACCAGGGCATGCTATTAAATATTAACTTCACTATTAAGAATAGTAATGTGGCCATTAGAATAGTGAACTCACCTATGAAATTATAAATAAAATTTAGAAATCACATAAATGAAATTATGATATATTCATATAATATAATAAGTTAATTTTTATTCTAAAATGTTAATTTATGTGTAGGTATATATATGTAACATATATGTTTCTTTAAAAATACATCTTTATTATTTAATATTTTATTGAATTAGAATTATAAAAATATTTGAAACAGTAATTAATTTTTCAAAATATCCCAAAATATTTTATAATATTAAATTTGGTAGTTCAAATAAATTATTATTTTTATTGAAAATTAAATACCTCATATATATATTTATTTTCATCGAATGTAACACATTTATGAAATCTTCACATAAAAAATGGTTAGAGATACTTTTGGAATAATTCTGAAATAATTAAATTTTTTGTGAAAAGTGAAATATGGTAATCTGTGATATTTTATATTTTAAAGCGAGTTCGTAAATTTTTACTATATATAATCATAATAATTTATACTATGTATTATCTTGACCCAAAATAACAATCAAGTGAATAAAATTATTAAAAACATTCATCTCTTCCCAATTTAAATACCACCCCTTCTCCTCCCAGCTCTTAATCATTGATGAATATCTATGTTCTACCCAAATATATTCCCAAAAAAGTTACCCAAATCCAATACATAATTTTATTACCAATATTAAAAATCCATGTCTATTAAGTAGATTCTCTATGAAATGATATTTGAGAGGTAAAATCTTCCTTTTTCACTTTTAATAATTTTTTATTTTCTTATCCTATCATAAACTCCCCTATAAAAATTGGCATTGAATCTATATGATGGTATATATAATGAAATTTTATTTTTTTAATTTAATCTCCATCATCAGGTCTTTTCTCTTATTATTTTATTCTAAAAATGAAAACAATGTTTGTGACATGTCGATTCAGTGTCTTCGTAGTCAACAAATTTTTATTTTTTATTAATACATTCAAGGATGGTCGTAAAACCATTATTATGGTTAATAATGATTATAATATGTATATAAAAACTAATACAATGTTATATAAGAAGTATATGAACCTAATATTAAATAGAATTATGCTAGATCGTGATGGTCAGGAAAAACAAAAAATTAATCATTTTTCATTATTGTATTATTTAATGATTAATCCCCATACCATATAACCAGATTATAAATGAGGACAATTTAAAATAATATAATTATATTAATTTCAGTACATCTTCATCTTTTGTTTCATCCATTTTACAAGAACTCCTATAATTATACATAATGGTACCACCATAAAACAATGATATGAATGCACCTAGAACAACAAAAATAAACAGTATAACTCATGAAAATTAAAAGAATTTAACATAATAAAATTATAATAATTCAACTATATGATGAATATGTTCTGTAATAATTAATTAATTAATATAATTTGATTATACATGACTCTAAGTTCAAGTTCAGAACACATTCAGACATATGTTGAGTGGTTTTTCATCTCACATTTTTTTGTGAGATATTTCTTATTCACCCCTTCTTGTGTGTGGTGTATGTATGCTTTCCTTTTGATATATCACTTCATGAATCTATTGATCATTATATTATTAAATGATTCATTTTATTATTATTAATTTAATTGGGGAATATGATATGATTAATTGAAAGTGTAACAGACTTAATCTCATTTTCCATTTCCTTGTGAATTAATTCATATTGTGAACCTAATCATTTTTTAGGTGTATATACTACCCCATTGAGATCAATTTTAATTTTAAATTCTATTTCTATTGAATTTTCATATTTATTGTATCATAGATAAGATTATTTTTTAAGACGTATACAATTTTTTCTCACGGTGAATACATTCAATGTTGTTTTCATTTTAGATATATGGACAAATCAATATGTTTTAATCTAAAGAGATATTTTGAAAAGGATTATTGTTCATGAATTTTATCTATTATTAAATATGTGAAAATCTATTTGGAGAAATATAAATTGTTGGGGCCTAGTTATAGATATCCTCTCAATTATTTGACATATTTAATACAACCCATTAGTTGGAAACATACCCATCACATTTGATTCAACGAAGAATTAGAATGATTTATACACACAGGATTTAATGGTCTTAAGAAATGTCTTAATGGTTTATTTTCAAGATATATTCCGTCAAATTAATATTCAATTCAATCATTTTTTATTCATTTATTACTATCCATTATTTTTTTCAACAAAAAAAATCTATGTATGCCTTTTCATTTCCAATTTGGGGATTACATGGATTTAATTTTTTAGTTATTTTCATTTTCATATTCATTATTTCATATTTATTATTCTTCACCTATTATTTATTCATTTTTATGATTTATTTTACCATTACTATAAATTTCATCACACCGATTTATTTTTTTCCTTCCCCATGTTATGAAGATGAAATAATTGAATATGTTTAAAGGATGTAGATTTTTTCCTTTATTATGTTCTATAATTAATTAATAATATAATTATATAGCCATGTATGTATATAGTTGTTTAAGACTTATAAATATCTCAATCCATGTTAATCCTATATATTTTATATATACTATTGTAATAAAATAACCACCAAATCTTGCCCACATTGGTCGTATTTTTACATTAAAAATTTCCATCTTAAATGAAATCTCATCTAGCATAATTACCTATAGTGTTATTTCTAAAAAAACATAGGCCACTGAGCCCAAACATTAAACTCGATCTTATTTCTTCAAATAGAGTAATATAAAATTCATAAAAAATAACAAGGGTCACATTCATTAGACATTATATTTTATGGATATTTTCCATGATTAGATGGGAATATTCTACAAATTTTGCATTAGGCTCAAACTCAACATCCCCACTATCAAACACACATGTCGTATTGGGATCATACAACACTGATGAGATAAATGGATAACATTATACATTCCTCAATGCAATGTTGTATAGTCTAATTAGTAAATCACTATTTTGAAATACACAATGGTCTTAAATGGACCAACAAAATGTGAAACCAAATTTATACGTTACAAACACTTTGATGTCCCAACCTTGTTGACACGCACAAGAAAAAAAATCACTCATTTTGAACATTAAATGTAATCACCTTCCATTAGTATATGAATGATTAATTCACTTAGAGGTACCCAATGACATCATAATCCAGTGAAACCTCTCTATGCTCTCTTGAACTGAGAATATGTAAATATTAGCAGGCACACCTCCCTCATTCAAACCCAACTACGAATGAAAATTATAACCATATAGGTTCACAAATAGATCCATCTAAATAGAATACTAAAAATAATTTCTATAAGAAAAATATACTAATGATTCATGATCATCCCATTTTACATGAAATATAGAATATATTACATAATAATATGTATTAAAATCCATATCAACATTTTGGTTATCCATCACTCTATGGATGATAAGTCATACTCAGATTCAACTGAGTCTTACTTACATTTTTCAATCCTTTCCAATATCATGATGTGAAATGAGAATATTTTTCAAATACAATTCCCTTAGTCACAATATATATCCACATTATATATTTTATATAAAGAATTAGAAACATATCTACTAAATGGATTTCAAAAATTTATAATAAATGTGCAATCCTTTTCATGTGATCAACCAAAACCCATTTCACATCTAAACCACTCTGAGTCCTAGGTAACCCCATAAAATCAATTAAATATTCATCAAACCTCCACATTGGCACTATAATAGGCTGACGTAATCTACATAGTCATTGTTGGTAATCCTTAATCATTATATATGAAATACAATGAGAGATAAATCCTATAATATCATTTTTATACTCAGACCCCAAAAATATCATTTGATATCATGATAAAACTTATAGGATCATATCTAAACAAATCACTATTTCTCATGTTAATGTCACATCATCTCATCTCTCATATAAGTAAGAACCAATTTCCTATTGTGAACGTAGGTCACATTTTTCTCATTCAAATACCATCCTTGAACTAGGTCATTCTCATTAAACCATTCGTGTATTACAAAGAACTCATGACGTGTATCTTAGTTTTATTTTACTTAGTCCAGCAATATATAAGTGGTGACTAAAGGAGTGTAGGTCATTTTCACATGTTCATTTGAGAAACACATCAACCAACTTTCTAATGAGCTCAAAAAAATTTATTATTCATCCAATGATTTCTATCCAATATCCTATATTTCCCTACCAAAATATTTTTTAGAAGAATTAAATTTCAATGAATCATATAATAAATCTAAATGAAGAAAATATTTATATAAATTACCCATTCCATGTACAATAGGGTTATGTGTTTTTATAGAAAATATACTATATTCCTTTATGGTCTATATAAATGATAAATATCTTATCGAATAGATAATTTTCCAACCATTTCAAGGAATAATCTACATATGCTAACATTGGATAAAGATTATAAGAATTTTATTCATTTTATCATTGGTCTTAAGAACCATTAAAAACTATCACGTCTATCTATGTCAAGATAACTATGAGGATAACCCCAAAAGAATTGCATTAAATTGTATAACTAATCCCTGTTTTAGGAAAAATAATAATCAGAGTACTTTTCAACAATCTATTATCCTATAATATATCTATTTTTGAAACGATCCACCCATTAAAAAGAAAACAATCCTTGGTAAATCCATTCATGGGAACGATTATAAAGTGGAAGTCCTAAATGTATCTTTCCTAGTATATTTCTAATCCAAGGAATCTCTAAATCTAAAATATGTCCCTAGGACATTCCTAATGAAAACGTGCCTCTATCTTATATAGATCAACAAATGTTCCCATATTAAAAATCACATTCCTCAAGAAAAATACATATTGGGTATTAATTAAAAACATTCGAATAATGGGAGAAGGGTGATGTGTTAATATTTTACTACATATGATATCATGGTGTTTAACATGAATGTCTGATGATTGAGAATATATAATAATATCATCAATGAATACAATAATTTAAGTGCATAGGTATGGTGAAAGGTCATATTCTTGAGATCCATGAAAATTATTATAGAATTCATCACCCAAAAAGGAATAATTATATACCCATAAATCTCATATTTTCTCCTAATCATATTATTTAGTATGTCATATTCTCTAACACAATGCTTCTGGTGCCCTGAATACAACTGAATCCTATAGATTATTAAGGAACCCACCAACTAACTAAACATCTCATCAATCCATTAAATCTAATAATTCTTTTTCATTGTGATCTTATCTTTCTTATTAAATTAAATACACAATTAAAGGATAATAACATCCATCATAACAGACAAAAAAAGAAAAACACTTGGAGAGATATTTGGTCAAATAAATATTTTAGTCTCAAAATAGACAAACATCACATTTAGTTCATTTATCCGGAATAGTGGCATACATTATTAAGAAATTGATACGGGACATGCATATATAATGAAATCAATCTCAATCTCATTTCCAATTTTTAGAATAAAACCATATAATTCACACACAAAATCATCAGGATAAATATCCTCCATCGGAGGACGTGAGGATAAAATTGTTATATGATCTTCCACAATAACTATACTCTAAACAGTCATTATAATATATCATAAATTTCTAAGGATTTTTACCGTTCTAGTTTATTCTCATTCCAATTCCCCACATATGAAATTATTTTCCCCAATAGTAGTTGTAATGGAAAATAGTCATTTGAAATATTATATATAATATTGATAAATAGTCAAACAATCGGTACAAAATATTACATTGATACAAGTCATCTCCAGAATAATGACATCCCATTTATTTCTCTAACAAAAAACCACTATATGAAATTTATTACATCAATGAAGACAATCTTCTCCTTTTCCCATGAATGTGTCAAGAGAAAGAATCATTGGGGAGAACATAACCGGTAAATGTTACATTAGAAAATATGATTTAATTAGAATATATCTTATCAAATAATGTTTAAAAATGTGTATATATTTTCAAAACCATACCCAAAATAGAAAATTTATCTAATTCACCAATATTTTTCACTTAGTTCTCTATATTAACCTTTTCTATGTTAGATCCATAAGCTTTCCCCAGGGTTCAATGAATCAATTAGATCACTAAATTATACGGAATCTATATTCACTACTAAGGTTCCCCACCCTTTACATGTACCAACCCCCGTATTCCAATCTAGGTTATATTTGAACAAAATTATTTAATATTAGCTATACTTGAACATTGATGAGACTCCTTAATTTATTTCTTACAACACATGTTATAATTCACATTTCATTTATATTTATAACGACTTATTGTACCTCCTCTTTAAAGAGAGTAAATATATTTTACTTTTCGTTAGTTATCTCTCACTGGCATAGCAAATTTATTATGACATAGACATCCTAATATTGTAAAAGGATCCCAATTTTTTTTTAATTATTCTACTAATTAGTCTGCTATTATATAAAATAATTTCTATTTATCTATCCTCCTCAATTCCCATCATGATTGTTAAGTCCATAAAAATTACATCAATGAATATTGGTTGGTTGAAATTTCTAAATTGGTGACTTATCTATAGATGGAGTCCAATATCCGAATTATATTTTTTTCACCTCATTCATAGCTATGATAAGAGTAAAAATAAGAAAATATATAAACCAATAAAAGTTGGTAGGAAACTGATATCATTCAAAACTGAAGCTACAAGAACTGTTAAGGGTGATATAACATTATCATTTCAGAGAATAATATATTGGATAAAAGTATCATGTATATTTTCAATTTAGACTCGTTCACATCCTATCATTATTCATCATGCTCTATGACCTCATTATATTTCCTTGATGAATAAATCTAGATAATATCATATTTCATTCGTTGGAATTCTCCACCTATTCAATTATTCCTTTGATTACTTTTAACTAGTCCTTAGTATGTTAGGGGACTCTATTTTCTTGGATGTTCGAGGGATGATGAATTTTTAAATATCAAGAAATATAAAACATATTCCACCTAAACCCAAGGAATATTTCATCATTTATAGGAAGTATATGTAATAATACATCCTAAACAAGGTTTCATCCTAGAAATCTAGGGTGACAACTAACGAATGATACGTTTCACCATTCTAGATATTTGGGGATAGTATAAGAGCTCCAACCTTTTTGTGGAAATCTGTCCTACATCCCTAAGGGGTCTTGTATGATGATGTCGAGGTGAAATTCCTTGAAATTCCAAATTAATTACTATAAATTCCTTAAACATCATAAATTACTACATCACTAATGAAATTTAATGGAACTTTTATATGAACCACATCACAACGACTCTTCCTAAGAGGCTACTCATTTTTATAGAATATAACCCCTTACATAGTCCTAAGTATTAACAAAAGTATCTAGTACTTTCATGTTAGTCATAGTCATATACATATAAAAAGTTATAATACATATAGGTTCAAACAATTAACTTTCAATAAATATATATCATGAAGAAATATAAATAGATTTATATTGGAACATAATTATATTACCTTATTTTTAGAACATGAAATTGAATGAACGATATGTGTACCTATGTGGAAACTCATTATACATGAACATGCAGATCTCTCATAAACTATAATAACACAAAAGTTCATAGAATCTCCCTTACACATTAAATGTACAATTGGTAATAACAATCACAAAACTGGTAACTCTATGTTTTATTACATAAGAGATTTATAAGAACTTATGTGACTAGATTACCTGAGTTTTAAACAACCTATCTCATTTTCAACATTTACCAAGAATATCTGAGAAGTAAATAAAATAAAAATAACCATTGTTTCCACATTGTAACACCCTAACAGAATTTACATGTCTTATTTAGAGGTCCACAATAACTCATTCATGCCACACCCATATGCTAGAGATAATTTTCTACTAGAGAGGGACAAAATGGTTTTGTTTTGAGAATATTACCTTGGAATAAGTATCAACACATCACAACCATATGAAAATATTGAAAAAAATAAATAACAACAAATGATAACTACCAAAAAATATACATTATATCAAATAACAAACACTTCAAACATGTAACACCATGACTCCAGTTTCCCAGAGCTGGTGCATTATTTTATTACTTTGGAAGGATTACAATAAATACATATCCCAATTAAATAAATAGTTAATAAATTTTGGATAGCCACATACATAAATATGTTCAAAATTACATCATGAAATGAAATACATAATAAAAATTCCACTGTAATCATCTTTGAATCCTATATATTTCATCCAAGTCACACATAATATTAATCTTCACAACATGGGGAAAATAAAACATAGGAATGGGATGAGATCAGATGACCAGTAAGGGAAATTAATACATCAACATTTATCATAAATATAAGAACAAGGCATAAGGAACAACTAAATAACATTCATCTAAAAATATATTTGAGCATAATATAGCAGGAATGAATGCTGTGTAAATAAGGCCATATAAATGAATATAATTGAATTAATCATTACCATTAATATTATAGTATTATATTAATCTAATGGTTTATCTATTGATAATAAAAAACTGAGGGAATACATAATTCCAAACTACTGAAACATGTCTTCGAGGCCTCGACCGTGATGTCTGAAAATTCTAGTGCAAGGCCTCAGCAAAAACCCAATTCAGTTTTGTCTCATGAGTCCTAGTAATGCATCATGGGGCTATAATAGGCCCCAAAAATAACATTAAAAGTAAAATTTATTCTTTATATGAATTGGGATAAATAGAAACATTATATTCATTCATATTGAGACTATCATTAACAATCTTAATAATTTTACCCAATTATAATACATAATTACTAACCATTTGGAGTAATTTGTTGAATAGTAACAATAGATAACATCCATAGTAAAACTGATCATAATTTTTTTTCATAAAATATAGTCGAATTTAAACATATTTGATAAACCTCTAAAAAGAATAATATTCAATAGAGTTGTCTAAATAGACGTAAATACTCTAATAAAATCATCATGTAATTCTATAGAGGAATAATATTCTATATTGAAAAGACGATTTAATTTGAAAAAATGAATGTATAAACCTAAAAATAACTGAGTAATATGATTAATTATAAAATTAGTGATTTTAGAAAAATGATGGTTGCTAATGATAGAATATAGATTGTACATGAAATTGGGTAAAAATTTGAGATGTTCCCTTGAAATAGGCTTGTTTATGGGGAATAATTTTTTAAAGATCCTTTTAAATAATGTAAATTCCTATTAAAGAAAGAAGGTTCATGATTATTACAAATTTATAGAACATTAAAAAATAATTCATGAGGAGTTCATTATAATAATTAAGAATTTCTTTTATGTTTGTATAGAATAATAGTAACTTGAACGAAAATTGAGTATCTGGTAGAAAATGATTTCCTTGGGTCTGAATGTTTTCTTCACTTGAGCTTATTACCCTTTATAATCAAATAAAATCCATTAAGTAACTAAAAATGTATTATTTAAACATATATGATTTATTATTGTTTTATTAATGTCATTTATTTCCTTACTGATAAGTTCTAATATTTAATTTTATCGTTCTGAAGTGTTCATTTCATTGATTTCAATATTGATTTGCATGATTATAAGTAATTGAGTTTATTTAAAATTGGAATAATTATCCAAAATTATAATAATATCTTTTTAATGAGAAAAAATTTGTTTAAATAGTTTTTTATATCATTTGGTTATATATCCTGATGATTAATCAATAGATAATAAATTTAGTGGCAATAATTTAGATTATTTTGGCAGAATTTCGATTATTGTGTACCAGTATTATCATATGAATGAATATTATGTATATATCCTCATACCAGAATATTATACAGGTTATAATAAATTTATTATAGACGTTAAATCATATAAATTGTTTCATTACTATCCTTGAATAGAAAATTGAAGAACAAAACATTGCCATCCATGAAGGCTATAAATCGGCACCTCCCAGAGAATGATTCCGTTTATAAAATAAAAGATAGAGAGACTAATTATATTTGTGGTTTTTAAGATATCAAAATGATATAATTAAACTATATAGATTATACTAAATTTAACATGAAAATTTGGATATAGGATGAGATAAATGAATAATAAAATAAAGAATATAAAAAATAAATGGAAGAGGAAGTGGATTTTTATATCTTCAATTATTTTTCTTCAGAACCTCTATAAGGGAAGAGGTTTTCATATTTTTGAAATATCAATATCTATTTGAGGTTGGTAGATTCGAGGTTAGGGTATTTGGGTATAAAATTGTGAATATTCAAGGATTAAAGCAGTGAATATGAGAAGGAATGATGGGTGGATTTTATAGTGGATAAATGGGGAAATTGGTGAATATGTGATTTCTTATTTTATTATTTTTCTCAAGACAAGAAATATTGATTATTATTGTGACCAGAAATAGTGAAATGTAAATGTTATTTCGATCCATGTCTACTTGCATCATCGATACTTCATCTATTACTCAACTAATCATGTATTTTACATTTAAAATTAACTATTATATTTTACTATTCACAAAATTCCATATATTTTAGAAAAATATCACAAATTCACCCTAGATATTTCTAAACATGTAGAATTACAAAACATAAAATATTTTATTAAAATAATTTTCTAAATCTGTGAAAGTGAATTTTTAAATAAAATTATTATTGACTCAAAATATACCGATTTTATATTTAAAACTGAATTTGTAACACTTCTTAAAATTAACTAGGGCCTCATAAAATTATATTAAAATAATAATCCAAGATTATATTTATATCCCAGTTTATTTAATAAAAAATAATTTATTTTAAATATTTTTATTATCTATATAATTGTAATTAAATATTTACAACCTTATAAATTTTATCATTATTATATTTATTTTTAAAATAATTACTTACATTTACTTTGATATAATTGTATTTTAATTTATCTTATTAGATGATTAAATTATTTTATACTTTCATGGGTGATTTTACTATTTATAGGGCAGATATAATATTCATATGGTTCTTATTACCATTCATTAGGGCTGAATACTATTTCATTAGTATAGGTTCTTTAATGTCTTGAAGTACCTCTAATTTCACTATTTAATGATTTATAATGTTTTTATTAGGGTTTTTAGTGATTATATGTGATTTATACTTTTTAAAATAACAATAGTAAGGATATGTCATTAATAGAGTTCTAGGTCATTACATTATACCCTCCTACAAAATTTCATCCTTGAAATTCCCATATTAATACCCCACAGAATTTTCTAGGTGTTTCATCATCATAATATTCTCATGATCCCATGTCAACTCTTAATTTTTAAGAATTTTCCCATGTACCATTTCTAGATAGGTTGTTTTATTCCTCAAAACATATTCATTATTTCCTAGAAGAATGATATTAATTTCACCATATGATAATTTAGGATCCAATTATAAACCATTAGATGTGAGGACATGCATTGGGTCTGACATGTACTTTCTCACAAAAATACATGGAACACATTGTGTACCTTTTAAATGATAGGGAACATTAACCAATGATAATCCACAAATCTATTTCACTCTAGATCCTGAAAATTTCAAATGTACCATGTGTTTAGTTTCTATTTCATCACAAATATTATAACACAATTCCATAGAGATACCTACATAGAAATGTGAGCTCCTACATGAAATTACCAATCCTTCCTTTAATTACTAGCATAACACTTTTTAATAAATTGATCTTCATTTATATGGGTTTGAATAGTCCCTACCTTTCTCATTGATTCCTCTACAATCTCTGGCCCAACATGCTTCCTTTCACCTACTTCATCCCAACATGTTATTGTATTACACCCCTATCCATATAGTGATTCATATGGTGCCATTTGAATACTTGAATGAAAACTATTATTGTAGAAAAAATCCACCCTCAGAAAATATTAATCACACATACCATGAAAATGATATGAGCATGTTCTCAACATGTATTCTAATTTTCACATCATCCTTTCTGACTACCCATCATTTTTATAGTGATACACAGTCCTCAAATGATGTTAAATATCCAAATAATTATGAAGTCTTTTCTATAATTTTTATTTAATCCATGGATCACAATCAGACAACATTGATAGAGGTTCTCCAATATGTATCACGACATCATTGATATAGTGTTTTACAATATTCTCTAGACAAAAATCATTCATGTGTGTAAGGAAATGTGTATATTTGGTGTTTCAATCCAGAATTACCAATATCACATCATTAGTTCATTGGGTTTTGGGTAATCAATTGAAAAAATCCATACATATGTCATCCCATTTCCATGTAGAAATATTAAGTGGTTTCATTACTCCTATAGAATTTTGTCTTCCAGCCTTTACTTGTTGAAAAACTAAATAGCTTGACATATAATCAGTAATTTCTTATTTCATGTTTTGCCACAAGAAATGTTTCTTCAAATTTGTATACATATTAGTTCCACTAGGCTGCAAAGAGAAATCAGAACTGTGGGAATCATCCAATAACTCCCTTTATAGCATGGGGGTAGAAGGAAATATAAACTCCTCTCAAATTTCATAGTTCCATCCTCACTACAGATGAAACCAACTACCCATCATTCACATCATTAATTTTATATAGAATATTCTCACAATCAAACTGAGAATATTTAATTATTTCTAATAAATATGTTTGAGTAACCAATATAAAATGTAATGTTCTTCACCTTCTTTGATAATTCACATATCCTACCTTTCAAGATCCCTGTATATTAGAACATGTTCAATCCACATTTGATTTATAACTTCATGACCATTATTCTCAATTCATCTACCACATTATTTTCTTTCTATAGATAATAACCTGTAGAACAATCATAATCCTATAGCAGCTCGAACCATCACCTTTTCCTCAAGTTAAGTTATTTCTATGTGAAGATATATTTCAATCTCTTATGAATAGTATAAATCTCACATTATTAACCATAGAGATAATGCCACCATAACTCCAGTGAAAATATTACAGCTACTAACTCATGACTAGGACTTGGATAGTTCAATCAATGAATTTTTTACCACCTTAGTTCATTTGTGACAACTCTATAATTCTTCATAAGGACACTTCGAATTATATCATTTGATACATCTCAATAAACCAGAAATACACCATTTCTTGATGATAGATTCAGGATTGGGGAATTCAATAACCTCCAATTCAATTATTCAAAACATTCCTTGCATTATTTTTTCCATAAAATCATAAATCATTTATGAATAATCTTAGTTAACATGTTAGATAATTTGGTGATGTTCAAAAGAAAATACTGATAATAACCTTCTAACCCCATTTAACTACATATCTCATTTTAATTCTTTTGTGGTGTACATTCATGAACTTCCTTTTTCCTTTATTGATCCGTCAATATTCCAACTATAGAGACAATATGGACATGAAAAAAACATCTGGAATCCAAAATTCACACTTTTTAAATTCCCATATAACTCGTTTATTTTAATAATATTCAGAATAATACATAATTTATTCTCAAGTTCATCATATATTTTGAAGTACACTAAGATATCATTAAAATTTATCACAAAATATTCATTATGTTATTCCTTGAGAACTCTATCCATTAGATCCATGAAAATATATGGATCATTAGTTAGTACAAAAGGAATTACTCTAATCTCATAATTCACATACCTAGTTCGAAATGATTTCATCGGAATATCTTACTTCAACATATGTACCAGATGATATCCAGATCATTCTTCAATATTCTAAAAATATTGGGATTCATGTAGTTGATCAATGAAATCATCAATATGAGGTAAGGTATACTTGTTCTTTATTGTTATTGAATTGATATCTTTATAGTCATTACACAGCCTCAAGGATCCACATTTCATCTTAATAAAAACAATAAGGTCTCCCATTGAGAAACAATATGGAAGGAAAATCCATTACAAATCAATTCATAATGATTTTTCTTCAACTAAACTATATCCACATTGGTGATTCTGTAAGGGGTATTTGAAATAGAACATGCACCAAATATTCAATCTATAGTGAAATCAATTTCCCGCTCTGAATTATGTCTAGGTAAATCTTATAGAAATACATAAACATATTATTTTAATATAGATATATCTTCAATTGGATGATTTATTACATCACACATATATATTTCATTCTCTTTCTCCCCAACATTTGAATTTAGTAGATCTACTGGAGTGGATCTAGATAAGCATCGGATGGTCAAGTTTCTTCTCTAATGATGATCAGTTCAATATCGTCCTCATAAATACTAATTTTCACCTTTTTATAATATATTTTATAATAATATTTAAAATCCCATCCATTCATGAGATGATGTAATAGTATACCATAGTTTTGATGGTGAAATCAATAGATAAAGAACTATTTTATTCTAAAATTGGGATTTTTAGAATCAATTTTTTTGCAATGGGACATCCCTTGGGGATTTTCAATGAGATCTTCATTGACAGGGGAATAAAAAATATCTAATTTTTAATGAAAATATTGAGATATAAAGGAATGTGATGATCTAGAATAAAATAAATCCTTTCCAATGATTGAGGAAAAAATTATAATACATGATACCAATTCATTTGGAACATCAACATCTGATGTTTTGATCAACCAAGCAAGGACATTCTCCGTTGCCTTATCTGTTGAATGTTTTCATGATTCATTGGATAATAATTTGTATTTTTTCATATCAATTTAAAATTTTATCATTGATAAATGATATCTTATTTCATTCCCATAAAATATTGAGATTGGTCACCTCTTTCTCCAAATTTTTAAAATAATGATTTCACTTTTAAGTAGTCTCCATGTTGTTTCTTTATACAAATATTACATGTTTCAGAAATGAACTTTTAATTCTTCGCTTTATCGAATATTTCCTATACCACCCTCTTTTTCACTTTAATTCCATTAATTCCATAAGAAATATAGAATTCGTTCTCTATTTTGGTTTCACATGAGACTATTTCTTCATATGATGATAATGTTTTTCAAACTAGTCCCCATTGAAGAAATGGTTTAATCCCAACAATGAATTAATCGCCCTTTTTCATCACATTAAGTATATTTTAGGTATCATTCAAAGCTAGCATTGTTAAATCAGCTTCATACTTCACATCAATTTCATCATGTTTTTTTATTCAAACCTAAGAATTACCTCTCTATATCTACTCCTTATTATTGTGGAAAATATTTTTCTAAAAATATTTCATTAAATTCCATCCATACCATTTATTCAACTTCATCCACCAACTTTGTGATTTGAATTAATAACCATCACTGGTCCTCATCTCCCAATAGATGTTAAACTTCCATGATAACCTTATACCTTTCATTACATCACAATAAAAGAAATATATTCTCAAATTAAATTATCCACTACTTCATAATTAATGGGTTTGTAGTCCCATTGAATTATATATATTTTTGTCCCTAAAATAGGTCTATCATTTCGCTGTTCTATTGTGGATCATGATTCTCAAGTCAAGTTTATTTCCCATATCCTGATTTAGCTGTCTTGGTATAGTTATTATCCAATTAGGTCATTTCATAGTTCTTTTAAAATCCTCATTATCTTGTATTGGGATAAATTCCATAAATGTGATACATGCGTTCATGGGGTTTCCATTTCTTTCACTATGCACTATTTCTAAATAACGGAGTACATGAGCATAGGTTATGAAACATATTTCATATTTCCAACTATAAATACATAACCTAAATTGAAATCATATTCATAGATAATCCCATAATCATAAACATGGTTTTTTTGAGGAAAAATTACATTTAAATCATTTATAATTTCATCTAATGAAAATGTGAATTATCCTAATCATATAACCCATGATTTTAATATTGTTTAATTAGTAATGTGTATTGTTCTGTACCAGGTTACCCCGAGTCAAGCCGAAAATGCGCTATCATAGTTGTTACTCCCAGGTAAATCTATGCATGAACCAAATCCACTTGTAATATTTCATCAAGGATATATGTTTTATGAAGACCCACATAATCTATTCCTTATAAAAATTCTCATATTTTCTTTTATTCTTATCATTAATAAATACCTTTGGGTTTTGATCCATAATATATATTTTATAATAGCAATTCCATTGGAAACATCCATGAATCCTAGATTATCTGTGTAAGTCACTCTTAATATTAATCTTCAAAACCTAGGAAAAAATAAACATATGAAAGGTGTGAGCTCATAAGCTCAGTATGTGAAGGTAGTACAATGAATTTTATCAAAAAAACTAGCCTTAGTTAGCAACAAAAAACAAATGCCTTTAAAAATATCCATGAGCAAAATATGGAAAGAATGAAATCTTATTAAAAAAATTCCATATAAATAATCATGAAAGAATGAATCATAGAAATTATTCTCCAAATATTCAAATAATAACTTGGATTATCAATTTATAATGATATAATGACGGAATTCACAGTGCTAGAAACTGAAAGATATCATTCAGGGCTCGGCCTAGACATCTGCGAATACAAAGATAAGGCCTCATTCAAAACCTAATTCTGTTTTGTCTCAAGAGACTTATTAATGCATCGAGGGGATAAAATGGCCCCCATCCATTTCTTGATCTATCCAATGCATTCCTAATATTAATGGTTTTTAACATCAAAATCATATACAATTATATAAAATCTACCATATGAAATGTAACTAACTTTCCACCATAATAAAACATAAATACTAACCATTTGAAGTAATGTGGTGAATGGTTTCAAAAAACACATCCATAATCAAACTGATCATATACAATTTAAAAAAATATATTGTATTTTAAACTTAAGAATTAAACTTCAGTAAACAATTAAATTTGAAGATGTTTCGAGATAGATGCAAATGCTCTATAAAATCGTCATGTAATTCTTGGGAGAAATAATCATTACTTTGAGAAGAGTTGTTATTGTGGAAAAATACTATATTAAACTAGAAATGAACTAAAAAAGTTCATTCCAAATAAAATGAGTGCCTTTAAAAAATAATGGTTTCATGAAATAGATAATATTTTGTACTTTATGTTAGGAAATAATTCGGGATGTTCCCATGAAACGAGCTTGTTTGTTAGGATGAATTTTCAAATGATCATTTAAAAACATTTAACTCCCCATTAATTAATGAAGGATTTTGTTGGGTATACATTTATAAAAAATTCACAAATAATTAATTAGGATTATATAGTCACACATAAGAATTTAATTGTGGATTTTAGATAATAGGAGTAACCTGAATGAAAATGGAGGTTTGGATAGAAAACCCTTACCTTGTTTTCGAATGTGTAGTACACATGAGCATATAATCCTGATTTATCAAATTAAATCCATTAGTTAACTAATTAATATTATTATATGTACAAATAAAATTCATTATAGTTTTACTAAGATCATATATGTCCTTATGGATTATTTATAATATTGAATTCCATCATCATGGAGTGTTATTTTCCGTGACTTCATGATCGATTCTCTTGATTATTAGTAATGGAGTTTATTTAATATTGGAATAATTTTGTAGAATTTGATATTTTTGTTGTTAATGAGAACAGAAAAGTGTATATGATTATTTATATATATTTTTTTATATATTATGAGGTCGATTCATTAGATAAGAAATTTACAGACAGTCATTTATATTATTTTTGTTGTGTTTCGACTATTATGAACTGGAGTGGTTGAATGAATTAATTTAATATATATTTTCGGGATCTATAAATTAAGTAAGTAATAAAACCAATATTATAGTATTCTTAAACCATATAAATCATTTCATGATAATCATTAAAATATAAATTAAAGAACAAAACTTCATCGTCCATGATGGTTGTAAATCGGCATCTACCAAATGATGATTTATTTTATAAAAAAAATGTGACTGAGAGTATCAGTAATGAGATTTGTTATGGTTATACCATAAAAATGATATAATTATAGTATATAGATTTTACTATAATTATCATTTTAATTTTTATAGAGGGTTTTTGGATATAATAAAAAATTAATGAACATTAAAAAATTAAATGGAAATGGAAGAGGCATGTTATATCTTGAAATATCCTCCTTGTGAACCTCTTTAAGGGACGAGGTTTTGGTAATATGGAAATACCAACTGCTCATAGAAGTTAGGAGAGACTAGGGAAGGGTATATTGGAACAACATTGAGATGTTTCTAGACTTATATAAGTGAAAATAAGTGATAATGATGGGTGGATTTAATAGAGGATGAGAGGGGTGATTTTGGAATATCTTATTCATTAATTCATTATTTTGTTGAAGACAAGAAATCTTGATTATTTTTGGAAAAAATATTAATAAGAGGATGTGAGATCGATCTTTGTTTTCTTACATAATAAATTCCTCACTTACGACTCAAGTAATCATGTATTTAGCATTTATTGTTAATTACCTTATTTTACTATTCAATAAAAATTCAGGAATTTTAGAAAATTACAAAAATTCACCAGAGACAATATTCAACATGTATAACTAGAAAAAAGACCCCATTTTATTAAGATAATTTTCAAAAAATGTGATCATTAATTTTTAAATAATTTCATTGTTTACTCAAAAAAATACATATTTTATATTTAAAACTTAATTTATAACACATCAAAAAATTAACTATGGTCTCATAAAATTATACCAAAACCACAATAAAAAAATATTAATATTGAAATTCATTTTATGAAAATTATTTTGAAATTAAATAATATTATTAAATATATAATTGTAATTAAATATTTATGATCTAATAAAACACATACAATTTTAAAATATTTTTAAAAATATATACTTACTTTTACTATGATATAATTATATCATCCTTTTTCATATGAGATGCTTAAATTTTATATATGAATTCAGGGGTGAGATTACTATTCATTGGGTCAACTTAGTATTCATAGAGGTCATATTACTATTCTTATGGGAATGTATCTATTTCATCAGTAATGATTCCTTAACATATAGATGTACCTCTTATGTCATTTATTATTCATTTATAATGATTTTATTTTGTTCTATATGTGATTATATGTTCTCTATACTATATGAAATATACATATTAAGGTAAATTCAATAATATAGATCCTGGTCAGTACAATACAACATGAACCAAAGGATACCTATTGTGATAGATCAATCTAATGTTTGAATAATGGAAATAAAGAAATGAAACATGATTGTAATAACTCAGAGTCCATCCTGGAATTTCCCCTATAATCAAATCTCCTCCTACATATCTATCTAATACATTTTATTTTCCTTTCACTAGAACCCTTGACATAAATTCATCACGCTCATGGTCATTCTCATGTCTTTTGTGAGCATGAATCCAATAGGACACCATTTATGCATCCTAAACATATGTTAATAAATATATAATTGTGTATAAAATAAAATAGAAAACTCTAAATAAACAATAATGTGCCAGGTCATTGTGCACTAAGCAAGCTACTCAAAACTCTGAATCTACCAGATTTGGAAGAATAACAAACAGAATGTCAAATGTAGTCATTTTGTGACAGATATCATATTGTGTGGTCTATCAATTTTCTCAATAGATTTATCCAAATATCATATATCCACATTCAACCTTAAAGGAAAAATTCTACGCTAGCCTTTTAGGAATGTCACAGTTGTTAAGGGCCGACCCAATTCATAGATCTGGTGAAACCCACACTACTAAATGTTTACCTAATATCCAAATCATTGGTTCACTACGTTCATACATGGAGACCTGTTATATGACACTCAAGAAATCCACCTTAACAAAATTGGTCTGTAAATGTGAGATCACAACATGCCAACAACAATGGTGGCACTCCACCAATTAGGGGATAACTAGTCAGGATAGAGAATCTAGTGCCTTGAAACTATCCAGAGAGAAACAATACATGAATTCATACATAAGGAATAATAAATATTGTAATTATTATTCTACATTATGAAAGGCCACATTGATCACACCCACACCAATATATGAAATATATAACGAAATTGTCTCATAGTCACAAATGATAGTAAATATGAATCACATTATAAATGCATATCATGAGATACACATACCCACTTGTGAATAATATATAAAAATTCAAATAAGGGTCCCCTAATGGTTAGGAATTCCTACCTCAAGAGTATTGAATCTGAATGCCATGAATTTCTACCATGTTCAAGAACAAACACCATAATCTCTATAAACATCCCCAAATCGTCACATGAATATTCTTGAACCCTAATAAAAAATAAGAAGAACATGACAGGGGATAGAATACAAAAATACAAACCCAATGTTTAATAGCATCACCAATGCATCCAAATATAATTATTAAAGATAATGGTGATATTAATATATCAACTATCTCATCCTTCAACAAAATTAAATTTTTTTATTATATCATATAATAATTCATTTTTCTAGACATAATCACTCAATTTAATTATTCATCACATGATAAAATGAATGGATTTTCTTATACAACATAATCATATCAAACAGGGATTGTTGGATAAATCAAATCTACTAAAAGTTAAGGATATCGGTTAAGGGATGAAAATTCACATAGAGATTTCTAATTTGTTATAAAAATTTGACTATGGGTTGATCCATGTGAGGAAGATATCAAATAGGGGTTGTGGGGATGAAATTGTTGTAATGGCCAGGACCCACCTGGTCCATTACTTTTCCAAAACACAGCTCAACTAGGATAGTGGCACCGTGAGGGTGGCACCATGATGGTGGCACTGGTCCTAGTGGCACCGTGACGGTGGCACTGCAAGGGTGGCACCGTAACGGTGGAACCATTTCCTCATTGAGCGATCTTCATTCATTCCCAGTTCTAGACTGTTCCTCTCCCTCTACATATCTTTTGACGTAAAGATGATTTAATGCTCCATTTCAAATAAATTTAAAAACAATAAGTAATATCTAAAATACCTCAAGAGTCGGGAAACCCTTAACTTACCAAAAAGTGTGTTTTTTCCTCTGTGTCATGTCCTTCCCTGTACCTCCCAGATCCTCCCCTGTTACGATTTTCCATATGGTTAATGAAATCTATTTAACGCATAGCGGTTATGATAACATCTCTGATGAGAATTGTTAAATAAAAATTAACTCCATCATGCATAACCACCCAACTACATGATGAAACCACGATCTGACTTTATAGCAGTTAAAAATTCCATATCATGTAACAATGTGATCTCATATTTATATCATTCTAGAAAAGTTTTCTTCTTTCTCTTGGATAGTATCCTTTACTTATTTGTGCGTTTGGTGTTCCCCTTCTCAAGGTAAGTGGTGTGATTGTTCTGGAGCCTTTATGCTCACCCTTGGAGTTCCTATCATTCCTCCCCTATAAGTCATACATCCCTAGTTCTTGGTGCATCGAGAATAAATTTGATCAGTAATGAACCAGGTAGGGATTTTCTTCGTCTCTCTTTACTGTGTATCATGCGTGGTGGGTGGGCCATTGTTTCTATGGGAATGGATGAAGCCAAACCATAACAATGATAATAAAAATAATGTTAAATAATGATGGGGTGTGTTTGAAAATTATACTATACTCTTTTATAATTAATATATGTTGTGAAATGTATTGGATTATGCTCACTAAAAATCATGGTAGTTGGTGCTCTTTACTTGTGCAATAATGAGCCCTTGACTTTTTTGATGATTAAATCACTGTATCAAAGAAATTGGATAATCACCTATACTCGGTTGGTAAAATGGATGACTAGTTAACATAAATCCTTGAGTGGTCACCGTGGTTAACCAACAGAAAGAATAAACTATGTAATGATGTTCCTTAACATGGATGTTTCCGTACACTGATTTTGTAGTATGTGTCTTGTTATGTTTTATTTTTATGGGGTGATGTGGATGGGGATGGGATCCTCTATTGTGGCATAGTTGATGCTTATGAATATAAAGGTGTGTGGGGCCTTAACTCGAGGCTTCGTTTGGTTCATGTACTATTAGGGATCTCACAGATCCCATTGTTGTTGTGACTTTACAAGACAATCGGGTGTGAATGCATAAATTTTTGTTTGGGTGTTTCTATTTCCCTAGCATGTGGTTATTCTTGTTAGTTGACAAGTACTGAAGAATTTACTTCAATTGGATCACTTAATCATGAAAACAAGAATGGTCTCAATGGGGAATATCTTTCTGTGATGAGTGGTGACAAGGTCGCGGGTTCGGTGTTTCTTGTGATCGAATAGTAACAAGGGTGTTTGTGCTTATATTGGTTTTGGAACTCCTAGGTTGGGATGATTGCTTGTTATATTTATATTATAGTTATAGTTATTATGTTTCTTTTTCTCTCCGCACCCAAGTTGAGCACCTAGTTCCGAACACCCCCATTTCATGGGGGGTGGTGTTTTTTCAAACACTTATATGAGTGGCTGGTAATTTTCTCCATTTCTGATCCCTTTCCTAAATATCCAAAGACTCATCAGGCAGGCTGTGATGTCCTGAGGTCCATTATAGCACAGGATTATTTGATCAGAGTATTTTTGGTGGTTTCCCAGCTGTGTGAAGGTATGTTGTTTCCCAAGTGTCATCGGGATGAGGACCGGGTGTCTTCGGGCATTGCAGTAGTTGTTCTGCCCTAGGTGTTTGCAGTCGTGGTTGCAGTGGCCCAGGTGTTTGCGAGAGGGATGCGTGTTTGTGGCCCAGGTGTGTGCGGGTAGGGTGTGGTAGTGGGACTGCGGTGAGAATGGCGGGAGAGGTTCGATGCATAGTATGTCTGCAATAACCATTGGGGAAGTGACATGGGGTACCCAAACATCGATGTGTTATTACTATTATATTTTTTGACTTGTGTTATTTGGGGAGCGTGCCATAGTGAGGCTTTGTATGGGGAGTTTTCTATTCAAGGTGTTTCAGTTATTTATTTTCACATGGGGCATTGGAATTCCTCCCCACTTGTGCACGAGGGATTTTGGTTTTCCCTACAGAGTAAACTTTTATGCTCAAAATATGTATTAAAAATTGTTTTCAGGTTTCCAGGAGGACTTCAAGGATCGTGCAAGGTTGTACTAGTTCATATGTTGGGATAGTTGTTGAGGATATTTTTTTCATTTGGTACTTCTTTTTGGGGATTTCTTTTACTTTGGTATTGTTTAATTTTGGAACATGGATATGATAATGTTTTGTTTTGGCCTTACCTGTACTTCCACTTTTGGTGATTTTGGGATTTACTATCTTATCTCCTGGTCATATTAAATGAAAATGGTATGGCCTTTAATTTTGTTTGTGATTATATACCATTGGTTATAGTCTCCACTCTGAGACCTATTGAAGGTGGGTCTCATTGGACACTATCTGTAAATCAACTTGAAGAAGGAAGGGTCTGGGAACCTGGTGTCCCTTCTCTCGTCTTGGTGAAGGCAGGTCATGACCGAATGGTATCAAAATAGGAGCTTGAGAGATAGGATGGAGTATGGAGTTTGGCACTATGAGGATTGAATGGGATGGTAGGGAAATAGTGTCAGACTGTCTTGGCGTGAGAAATAGTCCAGGGAAGACCGGATTGGACACAAGATTTTATGGCCACCGTGATTTGAGGAGGGGTCTCTTGGCCTACCAAACGACCAAGTGAGGCTACACTAATTGTAGTGTAGAGATGCAAGAGAAGGTACATGCAACATAATGACTTGTGTTCTAGTGTTTCATGGGTATTTTGGAGATTTAAAATGAATAAGAAGTCTATGAAAATTCAAACGCAATGTTCTGCACTATGCAGGCTTAGGAATTCATTGTTTACCTTGCTGATATGGCACCCAGATGGCGACCAAGGGTAGTACGAGCGATCGAGGGCCCAGAGGTTGATTTGGATGATCGACAGAGGTCTGACCAGGAGGAGGAGGGTGATAAGTGACATAGGATGCTTTGTTAATTTTATTGGAAAACCCTCGGGAGGTACGAAGGTAGCGTCTCATACGTGGAGACAATAAGCTGGCTAGAGGATCTAGTTATAGATTTCAGATTAATCCTGGCTCCAATGGAATACTGGGATCTTCTGGCTATACGCCAGATGTGTGGAGAAGCACATCAGTGGTGGACGCTTTATCTGGGGAAGAGGATGCAGACAATGTTGACATGGACTGAATTCGAGAGGGAGTTCTGGGCGGAATTCCTCTCTTCCACAATGAAGGATGAGAAAAGGTAGGAAATTATCTCCCTACAACATGGGGTATGTCAATGAGAGAGTTGGGGATCATGTTCAACGATCTCCTCCAATTTTCTCCAGAAATATTTCCAGATGAGATGTCTCGATCGAGATGTTTGGAGGAGGCACTTTGACCTTCTGTTTAGTATGTTATTACACCCTTCACCTTAATGACATACAAGGACGTCCAAAAGAAGGATGAATTGGTGGATAGTATGCACATGATGGGAGGTGTATTGCAAGAGGGGATATAGTTGGGCTCGTCTAAGGGGAAGTACATCAGTAGTAGACCTCCAGCATTATGGCCTTCTAGGTTTCGACCTGTAGAGAGCAGGCTCCAGCAGTTCCAGTTCTGTTTTTCAGTCCATGCCATTTTATTTTGGGTCTAGGACCAAGAATCTTCATCTGTGGGAGCCATGGGAACCTTCAGAATCAGTGCCCTAACTGAGTACAGTACAATGGTGGTGGGTCGGTGCAGCACCCGCCTAAGCCGCTATAGTTTCCAATTATGCCCTTTCAGTAGCAGCAGGGACATCAGGCTCCTACTCCTCCAAGGGAAGACGTCATAGGTGGAGGCTGAACTCAGGGCTCTCTTCGGGGACCTCAAATAGGGTGCGGTTGGGTAGGAGGCCGACAAACGATGGGAAAAGGATCTGGCGTGGGAAGTTACATGCCGTGGAGGCAGCAGCTCCCACAGGGCCGTAAGTCGTTCAAGGTACGATCAACATGTTCAGTACTCTTTCGTATTCCTTGTTTCATACAGTGGCATCAAACTACTTTTTTGCACCTAGTCTAGCTAATGCTCTGGGTTTAGATGCTCAGAGACTTCAGGTGCCCCTGGTGCTGAGTACACCATTCGGAGGTCAAACCAACTTGTTTTAGGTTTTTCGATGGTGTAGACTGATGATTGGGCCACATCAGTCAATCCGGGATCTTCTACTATTGCAGCTACATCCATATGTTGTAATGCTAGACATTGACTGGGTGGTATATGTATGTGCTGTTATT
Organism: Viscum album; assembly: GCA_963277665.1. Lineage (NCBI taxonomy): Eukaryota > Viridiplantae > Streptophyta > Magnoliopsida > Santalales > Viscaceae > Viscum > Viscum album. The sequence continues at coordinate 1,313,279,581 of OY728119.1, read as the reverse complement.
GAGTTCTTTTGAGGAAGGATCGTGTTTTCAGACATAGGTGGCAGACATGTGACTTTCATCAGTGGTCGGGGTTACTAGGAAGGTTACCGGTGATTGGAGCCCCTTGATTCCTTGTTAGATTCACTATCTGTGCAGTCGGCGGATGTAGAAATAGTAGAAGTCCCAGAGATCGTCAGTGAGTTTATAGATGTCTTCCCTGAAGAAGTGGCGACTCTACCACATAGACGTGATATTGAGTTCGGGATAGACTTGCAAATTGGTGCATGTCCGATTTCAATGGTTCCCTACCAGATGGCGCCCATTGAGATGCAGGAGTTATTGATTCAGATTGATGTTCTGGTGAAGAAAAGTCTTGTTTGTCCAAGTGAATCCCCATAGGGTGCTCCACTCTTGTTCGCAAAGAAGGAAGATGGTGGTCACATGCTGTGCATAGACTACTGGAGACTGAATTAGGTAACGGCAAAAAACCATTACCCTTTCTCGAGAACAGACAACCTTTTCAACCAGTTAAAATGGGAAAGGTGGTTCTCCAAGATTGACATGTGGTTGGGATATCACCATTTGAGGGTGAAGGAGGGTGACATCTCGAAGAACACCTCCAGGCGAAGTTATGGGCACTTTGAGTTTGTGGTCATGCCATTGGGAATTACGAACGCTCATGTTGTGTTCATGGGGCTCAAGAACTATGACTTCCATGAATATCTTTACTTGTTCTTTGTCATGTTTATTGAAGAAATCCTGATATACTCATGGTTAGGGGACGATCAGGCTGAGCACCTGAAAACAGTTTTAGAGGTCCTCTGACAGCACCAACATTATGGGAAATTGCCCATGTGCTTATTCTGGACTCGGGAAGTGCACTTACTTGGGCACGTGGTGTCCGAGCATGAAATAGCATTGGGCCCATCGAAGGTGTAGGTGCTTGTTTCTTGGGAAACACCCAAGAATTTGGTATAGGTTCAATGTTTCCATGGACTGGTAGGTTACTCCCGGAGGATCGTACCCATCTTCTCCCAAGTTGCATCACCTTTGACAGCTTTGATCATGAAGGACTAGGTATTAGTATTGGATGGGAAGTGCGAGGAAGCATTTATCTATCTGAAGGATAATTTGATAAGTGCCCTCGTTCTGAGGTTTCTAGAAGAAAGGGCATCGTATATGGTGTTCTGTGATGCTTTAGGACAAGGCCTCAGGTGTGTGCTAATGCAACGACAAGTTACGATCTCTTATGGGAATAGACAGTTATGTTCCCATGAGCATAATTATGCCACCCAATATATGGAGCTTTTAGAGGTTGTGTTCGCACTAAATTTTTGGCAGCATTACCTCATGGGGGGCGCTTTGTGGTCTTCACAGATAACAAAATCATGAATTATATCTTCTCCCAGCTAGACCTGAACTTACGGCAGTGAATGTGGATTGACTTCCTTCCGGACTACGACTTCATGATTTCCTAAACCTTAGGAAAAGGGAATGTGGTGGATGATTCCATGAGTAGGAAGTCACATAAGGATGTAGTTCGAGAGTCAACAACTGCTTGGAAGGTGAAGGTGGAGTTATCTTCCCTGCACCTGGATGAATGTGAGGATGGGGTTTGAGGATTTCTGTTTCAGATGACAGTGCAATCCTCTATCCTATCATAGGTGGAAGAGTCTCATTTGGGAGATATAGAGAGTTAAGTAATGAGTGACCAGGTTAACCATGGAAATTCTCCTGAAGGGTGGAAGGAGGATGATCAGAATGCGATTCTTTTTAGAGGGAAGTGGGTTGTTTCGGAGAAGATGCATGATATTGTTCTCGGTGGGATCCACAACTCACACCTGGAAGTACAACCGAGAGATTAAAAAATGTACCAAGGCTTGAAAGGTCAGTTCTGGTGGCCCGGGGTGAAGCAGGAGGTGGTATAGTTCATTGCAATGTGCCTCATGTGTCAGTAGGTGAAAGCTGAACACCGCATCCTAGGGTGATTTTTTCAGCCTTTAGACTTCCCAAAAAGGAAGTGGGATGACGTCATGATGGATTTCATCATAGGACTACCAAGAGGTCAATGGGGTTACGATTCTATCTCGGTGGTGGTTGACCGGCTGATGAAATTGGCCCACATCCTAGCAATCAAAAAGTCATGTACGGTGGATACCCTAGCACAGAGTTACATGGATGAGGTGGTGCGGTTGCACAGTGTCCCAAGATCCATTGTCTCAGATAGGGACGCACGGTTTACCTCACGGGTCTGTAGAGGATTGAAGCATGATTTTGGCACCAAACTACGTCTTAGCACTGCTTTCTAACCCCAGAGAGATGGACAGACAGAGCGCACCATCTAGACACTAGAGGATATGCTACGAGCATGTATTATAGACTCTGGGGGATCGTTGGAATGACACTTGCCTCTAGTGGAGTTTTCCTACAACAATATCTATCAATCAACCATTGGCATGGCTATGTTCGAAGCTTTCTACGGGAGGTCGTTTCGCTCACCCATGTGCTAGACAGAGGTCGGGGAGGCATGTTTTCTTGGACGTGAGGTTTTTCAGAGCATGATGGAGAAGTTTCAGCTTATATGGTAGAGTATGAAGGCGTCCCAGGACATGAAAAAGTCATATACCGATAATAGGAGGAGACCCTTGGATTTCGATATAAGGGACCACGTGTTCTTGAAGGACCCCCCTCGGCATGGGGAACAAAGGTTTGGCATGGGGAGTAAGCTTTCTCCTAGATTCATCAGACCATTCGAAGTGCTGCGACGGGTTGGTGAAGTGTCTATTCAGCTAGTGCTACCACCGCCGCTACTGAGACTGCACGATATATTCCATGTGTCTCAGATCCGACGATAACTACATGATGATTCATTGGGCCTCAACTGGGGAATGCTGGATATCGAGGATGACATGACTTTAGTGGAAAGACCAGTGAGGATCAAGGATCGTTAGAAGAAGGTGATCCAAGGACGGACCATTCCTTCGGTTTGTGTGTTTTGGAGGCATGGAAGGCTCGAGGAAGGTCCCTAGAAACGGGAGATACAGATACGCACCCAATATCAAAAGCTATTTTGAGTTTTTTTCTGTTTTGTTTGTTCTTTTTTATGATGGAATGATTTACCTTGTTAACTATGGAACATGCAGTGTTCCTTATTATATGGATGTGTGTGAAGAGACAAGACTATAGGGAGGGGCAGACGTGATCCATAATCAAGACACATTAAGGTGGATGCAATTAAACCCATACAAGCGATTCAGTGCCACCCAAAGTGGATAGTATCTTGACATGGAGGAAGAAACTCCCTAACCCATATGACTGTATAGTTTGACTGTCATGTGATGCCAGGTTACTTGAGGGAGAGGTGTTCCTAGATGTCGATGATGTTCACTCTTGATAGGTATCATTCGAGGTGGTTGTTCAAAACCCCGATTTTCCTCAGGTCTAGTTTTGATTCTGGAGGGAGAGTATAGTTTTAGAGGTATCTAATGTAATGGCCCGGACCCACCAAGTCCATTAATTTTTCAAAACACATCTCTTTTTTGACAGTGGAACCGTGAGGGTAGCACCATGTCAGTGGAACTGGAAGGGTGACACCATGACAGTAGCACCGTGAGGGTGGCACAGTGATGGTGGAACGGTGTCCTCACCGAGCATCCTTCGTTCTTTCCTAGTTTCCGAATGTTCTGCTCCCGCAACATATCTTTTGACTTAATGATGATTTAATTCCTCCATTGAAATCCATTTATTGCCAATAAATAATATCTGAAATCCCACAAGATTAGGGAAACCCTTAATTTACAAAAACTTTTGGTTTTTCCTTGGTGTCACTCCCATTCACGTAACTCCCTGATTCACACCTTTGACGTGTTTCCTTATGGTAATGGAAAACTATTTAACACATATCTGTTATGAACAACTCTACGAAGAGTATTGATAAATAATAATTAAATCCATCATGTGTAACCACCCAATCCTGTGTTGAATCTATAATACAACTTTATAGACGTTAAAAATTCCATATCCCATAACAATGGGATATCATCTTTATATCATGCTAGAAATTATTTCTTCTTCCTCTTGGCTAGTCTCATTTTCTTCGTTGTGTGTTTGGATTTACCCTTCCTGAGGCAAGTGGTTCACCTATGCTGGAGCCTTTTTTCTCACCACTGGAGTCCCCAAAATTCCTCCCCTGCAAGTCACCCATCCCTAGTTCTTGGTGGGTGGAGTTGAACTTCGATCCTCGATAATCCACGTAGGGATTTCCTTCATCTCTCCTTACTCTGCATCATGCGGGGTGGGTACGCAAATGTTTCTGTGGGAAGGGATGAAACCAAACCTTAACAAAGATAATAAACAGTCTATTAAAGAATGATTTTGTGCGTTTGACAATTCTACTGTACTCTTTTATAATTTATATATTTTGTGAACTGTATGGTCTTATGCTCACTGAAAATCATGGTCATTGGTGTTCTTTCCTTGCACAATAATGAACCCTTGCCTTCTGTGATGATTAAATGATTGTAACATGGAAATTGGTTAATCACCTATACTCAGTTGGTTATATTTCATACCAGTGAACATCAATCCTTGAGTGGTCACCCTGGTTATCCAACAGAAATAAGAAACTAATGAATGATGTGCTTGAACATGGAAGTCTCTCTACTCTATTTTGGTAGTACGTTTGTTGTTCTGTTTGATGCTTATGGGGTGATGTGAATAAGGATGGGATCCTCTGTTGTGGAATAGTTGTTGGTTGTGAATCTGAAGCTTTGTGGCACTGTAACTCGGGGCTTCTTTTGGTTCCAGTACTTTGAGGGATCTCACAGATCCCTTTATTGTTGTGACATTACAAGAGAACAGGGTGTGAATGCTTAAATTGTTGTTTGGGTGTTTCCATTTCTATGGCTTGTGGTTATGCTTGTATGTTTCCCAATAGTGCATAATTTACCTAAATTGGATAAGATGAACATGAAAACAATAATCAGCTTAATGGAGAATCACTTTCCATGATGAGTGGTGACATGGTTGTGGGTTCAGTGTTTGTTATGATCGAATAGTAACGAGGTTGTTTGTGTTGAAGTTGGTTATGGAACTCCTATGTTGGGATGAGTGCTTGTTATATATATTATATAATTATATTTCTTATGTATCTTATTCACTCCCCACACATGTTGAGAACATAGTGTCGAACACCCGCATTTCATCAGGGAGGTTGTTTTTCCAAACACTCCTATGAGTGGTTGGTTATTAGCTCTTTTTTTTCTCCTTTCCCGAATATCCAAAGACTCGTCAGGCAGGTTTTGAAGGCATGAGATCTTTTATAGCCAATGATTCTTCGATCAGGGTAGATGTGGTGGCTTCCCATGTGTGTGGGTGGGTTGTTTTCCAAGTGTCTTCGGGATGAGTCTCATGTGTCTTCTGGTGTGATAGTAGTTGTTATGGACAAGGTGTTTTCCGGCGTGGTTACACATGGCTTTTGAGGCCCAGGTTTTTGTGGGCGGGATGTGTGGTTTTGGCCGAGGTGTGTGTGGGTGTAGTGTGGCAGTGGGACTGTGGTGAGAATGGTGGGAGAGGTTCGATGTGTAGGTTGTCTTCAATAACCAGTGATGAAGTGGTGTGGGGTACCCAAACATCGACGTGTTATTACTATTATATTTGTTGACTTGTGTTATAAGGGGAGCATGCCTTGGTGAGTCTTGGGTGGGAACATTTCATTGCTAGGTGTTTCAGGTATTTATATTCTCTCGGGGGATTATAATTCCTACCCACTTGTGCATGCGAGCTTTTGGTTTTGCCTAATGTGTATACTTGTATGCTCACCCAACGCATATAAAACTGTTTTCAGGTTTCCAGGAAGACATCAGGGATCGTGCAGGGTCGTACTAGTGCAGACATTGGGACAATTGTTGTTGTAGTTTTTCATAAAATTGGTACTTCTTTTTGGGGTTTTCATTAACTTTTGTATCGATTACTTTAAGAACATTCATATGAGAATGGTTTGTTTTGGCTTTACCTGTACTTCCACTTTTGGTGTCGTTGGTATTAACTATCATATCTCATAATCCTACTAAATAAAATGGGCAATGCCTTCCATCTATTGTGTGATTCTATACCCTTGGGGCTAGTCGCCACTCTGGGACCTATTGATGGCGGGTATCATGGTTCATTATCTCTCATTCAACATAAAGGAGGGGATTGTAAACCTATTGTCCTTCTCTCATCTTGGTGAAGGCGGGTCGTGAAAATTGGTCACCCCCACATATGTTTTTTATTTAATCCACCAAAAGACTATTGTTTGGCCCTAGGATTGATAATATCTTTAAAATGATCCTACATAAACTGCCTCTCCCATGGGCTAGTCAGTTGGCTTTACCGTAGTGATGTCTGTCTAGACTAGCCACAAATTAACTGATGGGGCTATATTAACTATCATGTGTGCCTCAGACGACTTCTACGATGTTAGCACAAACCTAATTTCTCAAAACTGTGAAATCATGAATATTTAATACATATTAAATGGTTCAAAAATAGAGTGAATTTTACCAAATGCAATCCAAAACTACATCAAAATGTACTTTGAAATTTTATGGAATTACATAATTGAACATTGTATTCTCAGTTTTTTTATTTTGATGCATTCCATAACATAGAATGTAATGTTATTTCTAAAAATTAAATATCAATCATTTCATCCTCAACACATTAATTATTAACGTGATATTCATTCTTATAGGTCACTAATTCATTAAAGATAATTTTTTAAATATTTAAACCAATACATATATTTTAAAATATTTTGGATCACATGAATATTATATTTATTTTAGGATAATTTTTAAAATTTAAAAAATATAATCGATTATTCTAAACAATTTTCCGTTTATATTTATTTGCGATTCATTTTTGTAGGTTTAAATTTATTCGATGATCACTTTTATAGATTTGATAAAAATTTGATATCTTTTAATAGTGTTAGTTATTTGATGCAAATCATTAACCTAGATTCTAGTGTTGGTTTCTAAAAATTAATTTTAGTGATTATAGATAATTTTATATATGATTGAGTTCATTTTTATTCATATAAAACATAAGTTAAATAAAAATAATTTTCCCACATTTTACCAATTATCCATTCTCATTTTCCATGTTTTTAATTTTTTGGTGCATTATTTCTAACATTTATTTTTTAAAATTATAAAAATCATTTTCAAATCATTTGAATCATACCGCACTATAGAATAATTTTTGGGTTATAATTATATGTTAAAAAATTATTGATGGTAATTTTATTAGATTCCCCTGAAATTAAGAACACATTTTCATATTTTTTGTCTTGTAGTCAACGATTTTAATAGAAAAAAATATAATTATAAAAAGTGAAAGATTTTCATTAAAACACACCATATTTCATATTATATTTTAAATAATTATTATATTTTAGCTTTTTATTAATGATATTATCCATGATTTTCATATAAATATGATTTAATTTTCATGATTTAGATCGCTTGACTTATATTTTTAAAATAAAAATTATTTTTAATTTTAAAAATATTCTTTTAATCATTATATATTTACAACATTATTAATTTAAATGAATTTCATATAACATATTATCCTAGTTAACTAGTATAGTATATGGACCAATGGATCCCCCTGAATTTCTTATATGTCAAAGCCTAAGGATTAGGAGTGAAGATAAATGTGAGATAAGTAGAGACAATGTAACATAAACTAAGGATAATCATAAATGACAATTGAATCAATAGTGACTATCAATCACAATGAGAAGCATACCATGAACATTATAGCTATGCTCTATCCTTGTATACGTAATCATCACAGGTTATATCAAAATCAACTTTGTTGTGATGTGAAAGATGTGTACAATTAAATTAAGGCTTCCCTTTATCCATCCATCTATAATAAGTCCAAATGTTTGAAAAAAACTGATACAACTAAAAATTTAGGTCTAAGTACTATCACAATCCCATATCCCACTACAACCATGTAACTCAACCATTAATCCCTATTTTGATTCCATTACCTATACTAGTATCCTGGATGTTTTCAAAAACACATACATTCCCATGTAGTGTTTCAATTAAACTCTATAGGCTACCACCAATTGTAACCCTGAACAAATATAGTAAATATAAGTGAGTCCTTGTTATGAAGTGTTGATAGTACAATTAATAAAATAATTTTTGACCTCGTTGATTTTATAATGAACCACATATGACCATACCTTTTTATCTCATTTATAGAATGTGATGATATATTTTATTGTAAACACACCAAAAGGGAGAGTGATGTATTAGCAGTCACCACACAACTAATGGTGAATGACACATCAATGATACATACCCTTTAGTGAATGAAATTTCCCCACTACATTCCCTTGAGGAATGATGAATAAAAAAAATGATCTGAGAATAGTGCTTAACCATCATATAACCATGGTGAATGATTCATTACCATCATAGAACATTGATGAAAGAAGATTAACCACATTTTATCTTTTCTAAATGTTGTGTTACTAATAAATTAGCACAATTATAAATTTACCAAAACTCATAACCTCAAAGAATGATTCATTATTATAACATAGACACAATAAATGATGTATCACTAACACATAAACTTGGACAAAGATGTACCACCATCAAATAACCATAGTGTAAAATGTATAACCATTACATATCATTGATTGTTAATGAATCACTAATGATCTACATCAGTGAATGATTTATCACCACAAATAACATTTATGAAAGATATATCACCATCCAACTTTAATTTTGAATGAGTTATCACTAGGTGAATGATGTATTACATATATATAACCCATTTATGAGGGATCTCTTACTGAATAACAATTTCCTTGCAAAATATCGACCACGATGAAATGTATCAATGATTATTTATTGGTTTCTATGTCATAATCAATTGTCTGTTGATACACCACCATGAATGGTTTTGTCATTGGATATTACATATCATCTAAAATATCACAGTGGATGACTTATAACTAAAAGTCAATAATAAAAATTGAAACATGCACAATTAATTTAATTATTTTAGTTAATGAATATTTTTTAATCAGTAAATTTAGGTCAATAATTTAATACATGTCTATCAAAATCATAAGATAAGTCCAAATCAACCATATAATAGGTCACACTCAACCCTCATACAAAAAAAGGAATAGTCTAGAACACCTCCCATGTTCTTAGGCCCACAATACTTAACCATAAACACCCAACTCTAGTCTTATGTTATATCTCCCAGGTTTATTTTATTGCATTTTTTTATAAATATATTATAAAAGATATATTTGTTGAATTATAAATGGCTTATTTTTATTCCTATATTAAATATTGTGTGTTCATATAAATATCTCATTTTCAATAAATAAATAAAATGATTACATTTTTTATAATTTTTTATTCGATATATATATATAATTTAATATAATTTATGTACTATGCATGCTTAAATATAGAAGGTAAGTTCATTCATATAAAATTGTCATTATATAGTGAGTATAAAAACATTTAATTTTTTTTCATCAACCATGAATTAAATATATAGTAATGGGCATGAATATAGTTTTTCTATATAGACTATACATATTACATGTTATAGTTATCATGGAATCGAAATACTACATGTGAAAATCATCTTAGGGAAGAGAAAATTTGTGTGAGGCATATACCTATACTAGATACCTCTGAATTTTCTCAGTGATGGGGGTGGAATATAATTGGCTCCAATAATAATCATGTGAGGATTAATAATTTACAAAAAATCTAAAAATCTGGTCAATGTGTTTATATACCATATTCATGGGATCTATTTGGATATGTTTAAATACATTTGTATTTAATACATGTGTTAATAACATAAATATTGTGTTTTTATTGTTTTACACATTAATATGATGTGAATATATTATTTTGGTGGATGAAATATGGAATAAAAAACTAAAGTGTTATAAACAAGTACCCATAATAGAGTAAAACGAGAAATGATAGATATAGATGATGATGTAATAGTAATGGATTTAATTTTCATTTGATTTACATTAAATTGGTGAGACTTTAATAAAATACAATTTAAATAGAATATGTGAGATTTCATTTAATGATAAAACACATAAGGTCCATGATCATTTAAATGGGTTGGTTGCAATAAAGTAGGGTTCACATGGATTAGCATGTGTAAGGAAAAATGAAAATTGAAAACATGAATTATTGTGTTGCTAAATATTTTTGAGGCATTTGGTAACAATTAGTTTCAAAAAACTACGATATAATATACCAAAGAAATTGATTTGATATTATACCCATATGAGGTATTTGGGAAGGTGATTTTCCAATAAACTATTAAGGAATTAAATAGGATATTATGGACATGATAGAAAACCTATGTAATTATGTAATGATTGAAATTCCAAATTTTAATTGTATTTATGAAAAATATAATAATTTAATATTCAATTTTCTCCCCTTCCATTTCAGATCAACATACATCAGGAATAAGTTGAAAACCTGACATGATGGATGTGATTTACATTGTGAGTTTAGGATCATCCTCCAACAGATAGATGGTCGTTGGTTGATATAGAATATAAAATTTAACATCAATTCCTCAAAAAATGATATGGGATCTATAATGATATATTAATTCCATGTCCAAAATAAAATAAAAAATAACTGTAAAAATAATAATAAGATCTGTAGGAATCACATTCTAAGAAACATTTATTATATTAGAGTTATAGAAAAGATATGAGATCATCATACCATCGAGAGTGTTCCCTACCACTAAAAATATATTTTCTAAATAGGTTTTTTGATAACCTTTGAAATTTAATATTATATACAATAATTGGAAAAACATGAAGCAAATAAAAATAAATTATTTCTTGATTGGATGATAACTGCACCTTTCACCACATCATTGGGAACATTCACTTTAGTTTTTGTTCTTACTTAATATAAGGCTTCTATATTTGGCTTATACATTTGTAAGATCACTTAACATATGGGACATTGGAAAGAATATATCCCCATATCATTATAGATAAAAAAAACTATGCATTAATGGATTCTCCCAAACCCATTAATTTTGGAGCATGATGCCTTTCCTATTTCCACATGAATTAAACTCAAATTCCCATCAATTATGGACCCAGTTGTTTCATTCAAAAAGTATTAGTTCATTTCAATAAAACATTCTCCTCTTCAACTTATCCATTTTTCTCAGTATTCATTTTATTATCTTTATTTTATTTGAATACATAAGACATGGATAATTTTTATTCTTCTGAAATATCACATGTAACTATATTATCATATGTTTATAATTTTTGTGAGACGAGTTCCCATTTAAGGATTTCATTTCTCACAAGATCTTATATTTTTCTTGTGTTATTTTTATATAGTATATGGATTATTTTGGAGACCATTATGAAATATGGAATGTGATTTTGTGGCCCAGTGAACCTGGAAGAAATTCATGAAAATATCAAATATTAAATAGCATGTGCATGTAGTATTCTGGAAAAATTGGTATATCATGTAAATGGGTTCCTGGATTAGAAATATGTGTTTAAAATTGTGTTTAAAATAGTGTATTTACCCTAGGAAATACCAAACATTGTTCAGCGTGGGTCGATTGTTGAAATCCATCAAATACATTTTAAATGAATAAATTAAATTAAATTTTTTTAATTTCATTGATGCAGTGATGTAGAAATGATTATTTGTTAATAAAAGTCGTTATTAGAGTTGTAGATTTAGAATCATAACCAGCAAAACCATTAAACTCCCTAGAAAGGGAGATCTGGAGAACCATCATGTGCAGGCGATGATGAAACATTGAATCGGCTATCGAAAAAAACTGATCATGGAAGAACTCGCCAATGATGATGGCATGGACGATGGTCATTGTATTTGAACTGACTGAATCCATGTTGGGTTTTTATGTTGATTCTTCCCCATTCTTCAATTCTATGATGAACATAAATCAATTGTAGAACAGAATTATTTGTTAATCAATCACATTGCTGGATAAGTTTATTTGTCGGGATGTAATTGGAAAAAGTTTTTGGATAATATATTGATGGTTTTGTCTTATCATTATAATGAAAATGGTTCATAATTGACATGAAAAACAATATAGTATTATTCTTCTATATTTATTTTAATTTTCTCCCACAATTACACTTCTCACCCTCAGAAATCCAAATTGGATAGGGTTTCAACACATCCCAATCACTCAATATTTACACACCTGATCAATGGTTCAATGATCTGAGATCTCAAATCAGGGAATGACAAAATGTGACAATGATTTCACAGGAATAATTATTTTTTGGATGTTGATTTGGTGCGGATCCATTATGGTAGCAGGTGGCCTCAGAGGTTATGGATTAGGATAGTATGTGAGAGTGGGGTGGCACGAGTCTAGAAGGATGGTGGTTTGGCAAGTGGATGTAGCTGACATAGGATACTAGTAGAGTTGGAGCATGGTGAGTAGTTTCCTGGGACTATAAAGAAGGATTCAGGGAGTCGAGTGAGGAATATGTGGGGGTGCTTTCACGTATGGCATGGTTAGATGATGTGATTGGGCCGGGTCAGGCCAATAATGTGGGCCGAGTAGGGACATATGGGTTGGGTCATGCTGGATGGACATGCTAGGTTGGTGGGTCAGGTTAGGATAGTGGGATTGGACAGACCATTTTCTGATCTAGGGAAACCAGGTTTGATCTCGGTTGTAGTCGACAGTGGTTATTGACCATGGAGGTCTACAATGATTCATGGTAGGTCAATCTTTTGCAGGTGAAGCAATCCCATTATTGGACAACAAGGGTCGACTGTTGTGGTCTTTCGGCATGGTAGGTGGATTGACGTTGTCAGTTGATCCATGGTGATAGTGACCTTTCTATTTTCAAATGATTATAACTCATAAATGGAGTGTCCAGTCGATGATCCATATATAATGATGATACCCTAACATTTGGATGGTCATTTTGAGTTCAATGGATGGTTTTAATTTTGGACCTATATAGGTTGATTATGTTCCGTTGGTATTTTCCTTATGTTTACATTGTGGCATTACATTCACATCACTATTTTTAAATCCCATATAGAGTCTATGTTTTATATAGAGTTTTAGTGCCCCTCTGGGATATTGGAGAGTGATCCTCTATCATCCCAAGTAGGGTTTGAGGAATTGGAATATCATCCATGAAGAGGGATTTGATCCTTTATCTAGAGGAACATATTGGTAGTGTATTTTGAAACGTTTCATATAATCCCCTACATAGAGGGTTGAGCTCTATTGGGTTCGTGGGGTACCCTAGTGGTTCTGCTTTTGACCCACTATCTGTGTACCATGGTTTATCTAGCTTTGTTTCATGGTGTCCCCTCGGTGGATCTTCGAAAGACTTCCTCTCTATGTATCATAGTCTAATTTAACTTTCTTATTCACTTTGGGTGGGGCCCAAATGTGATTGACCTCTTCATCAAGTATGTCTGATGATAGCATGGCTCATGGAGTAGGATTTCTAGGTATGATACTTTCTTAAAAAAGAATCATGTGGCTGGATGTTGGTTAATGCTAAATAATGGTGTGACATCTCTCCTGAGTATATTTTTATTCTATTTCTCTTTATCTATTGGAATTTGTTATACACCTATTATTTAATCTTCCATTAAGCTCTTTTAAATGGCGATTCATGTTTAATTTTTGGGGTTTTCCGACTATGTATTTTAATAATCACCCATGAATTGTCTTTTCCATTACATTTTGTGTATTCTACTGATTGATAACATTTAATGGTGTCCTAGGAGGACCAATAGCGATTGGTGCATTGTAGAAGCGGGGCACACAGAGGGTTATTTTGGGAGATTTCCTTAGACATAGTTCTCACCCATGGAGCTGGTTGGACTCTTTATAGATTCATTTTGACATCTATATATACTCATTGTAGTGTGGTTGATTTTGTCACAGTTTAAATTTCAATTACATCCTATTATACATTGGTTGTGGGTTCATAGTTGTATTCATGCATTTTATAAGTTTTTCTATTATTAATCAAAGTGTAGCATGAAGATGTGTGCGTGGGTATAATTACATTAGGATAATGCCTCCCATTTGTGGGATATTCCTTCTCGTTTCTAGTCACCAGGCCATAAACTACTGGAGTTAGGGTTGAGATAGCCACATCAAGGGCCCCTCTAGGGTGGGCCATGACATAGTGGTATTAGAACATGCCAATTATTCTTTAGGACTAGGAGTCTATATTGATAGTTTGGGGAATCATTGTTTGATGTTTTAGGTTCATAATTTAGTCTAGGGAATCTAGTGTTGGTGCACCGTCAGATATATCCATAAAATTGGACTCTGGCTACCTACTTTTTGACTCGTTACAAGATAACACTAGTTTCAGAAAGGACAATGGTACATGATTCATATAGGAATTTTCCAGTTTCCATTTATTTTTTGTGTCAAATATCCATATATAAATTATTGGTGGTGTTACATATTATTTTATTTCTGTATGTCTCCATGAATAAATCCAATCATTATTCCATATAACGATTAAAAAGATGATATGCCTAGTCACGAGGCATCTATACATGGGAATATAAAAATGATAGAACCTCCATGTGGATTACCAGCTATTCCATGACCCATCATGAAGCATCAAATTCAAGAACATCTAGCTGAGGACACAAGTAGGATGGGAGTTTTTTCATGAGATTCAGAGGTAGCAAAGTCCCTATTTTTGGGGTGAGCTGTAACCCTACATGGATGACGATTTGGTTGTTGGTGGTCACCCATGTTTCCCACCTTGTTTGGATGCATGATGAGTAGACTTAAGTCCTTGCTGCAAGAAATATTCAAGGATTTGTAGAGTGATGGTGGACCATGGTTACTCTGTCACACGATGAGGAAAATATCAACTGGATAGACATCGAGCATCTCTTCAAAGAGGATTTCTATACGGTTATGTTGCGATTAGATTGTATATAGGAACATCTGCACTTGTAGCATTGAAGTATTATCATGGACAACTATTCAGAGATGTTTACTAATTATTCATTCTACTTCATGGATATGTTAGTGAAGCATTTGTTTAGTGCTCATACAGTTGATCAGGTCTTTCACTAGGACATCATGGAATCAATGGTAGTAATTATAATTACAACCTATGATGGGATACATAAAAGATCCATGTTATTTGAATGTTTTCTAGCATAGAAGACACATCTAGTGGGATCTAGAAGTGGGAACCCGGTAGTTGGGTCCCTGGAATCTAGTAGCCAACATTAGTCACTGATATCCATGTAGGTCATGCACATCACAATGTGATCCATCGACTCAGGGTCAGTAGAGCAAGGCTCCCGCGTGGCTCAATTATGAAAATGGGTGGGCGGTGTTTATTTTGTAATGGTTGAGGACATCATGCATGATATTTATTAACCCTTCATATAGATTATCTATAGTCAATTGAGGGACCACCTAGACAGAGTAAAATACTGGGAAAGGGTGGAATTTAGGGTGGTCGATGTGGAAGAGGAGCTTAGAAATGAGTATGTGGTGGTCGATGTTTGGACATGTTATGACCACCACCCGCAGGTGGTTCATGCGATGCTTGAGAAGATGGTGGGAAACAAATATACAATCTTTATGTTATGGTGTCATATGAACCAGGGGATCTAGGGAGGATATATGGTATTATCTATTTCATCTTAACATTATATATAGTTTTGATATACATAGCAACAAACGATTCTTTTCTTTCCATATGCATAGTTTGAGAATCATAAATTCTGGTTGAACCATTTGAACTTAACCATACACATAGGGAATCCTACTAGAGGTGACTCGATGATCACACATTGTTGTTTATAGTGAGACATAAATCCTGGAGGCTTCAGTTTTAGTTGGTATATCATGCATGGAACAACAAGGACTTATGTTGTTATTTTTGGAATGGACAGTTTATCTATAGGTGATGCTCATATTGACATTTTTGGAGAAGAGTGTGTTGTTTCCATAGTGATGGAACTATTTTTTCCATTTATGGTGAAATGGAAATCTAGGAATTATAGGATGGACTCATACATAAGATGGTTTATCTGATTACTCATTTGTTGTGTAGTATAACCCTCAGTTCGATGAATGATATGAGTCATCGTATTCATATAGTGGTGGAAGTGTGTGAGGAAATCATTCCTGAAAATGATTCTAGGTTTACCTCCCAATAGTGAGGTATACATATGTATTGATATATAGACATGGTTTGAACAAATATCTAAACCCGTATATCACATGGATCTTACATAGAATCATGATATAAAAGTACAATTGGAGTATTTGTAGAGGAGGTTCATACTAAGATCTGTTGTTTCACCCTGATAAGCCATTGTTTTATATTTCAATTTTTAAAATGGGAGTGTGTGGAAATATTTTTATTACCATAGATTGAACAAGGTTGCTGGGGCGAACAATGATCCACTATTGAGGATCGATGAACTCTTTGATATGTGGATATGGGCACAATGGTTCTGAAATATATACCTCGGATCTGGCTATAACTAGAAACGATTAAAGTATGAGGTTGTAATGAAGATGGCCCTTAGTTTTCTTTACAGTCATAATGTGTATATTGTGATGTTGTTTGGTGTGATGAATTCCCCAACAATGTTCATGGATATCATGAACCAAATAATTCTTCATTACGACTTGTATGTGATGGACTTCAATGATGTCATCCACATGTTTTTTATATCCGAGTACGACCACTCGGGAAAATTATGGATTTTTCTAGACTCTCTATGAGTGCACCAACATTATTAAAATCTCTCAGAGTGTTAGTTCTATTTTGAGAGGTAAATTTTCTAGGACACATCATTTCAGAGGCTGTTGTTGCAGTGTATTGAGTGAATGTTGAGGATGTGCTTACTTGGGAGCCACCCAATTATGTTACTAAGGTTTTTTGTTTCATTAGATTGTGATACCACTAATGGATGTGTGTACTCAACTTCTCCACAGTGGAAGAACTCTTGAAAACTTTCTTGTGATAGGGGAATCCTTTCGTATGGATGGAAAAGTTCCAGTATTGAATTCAATAGTTGAGGAGAAGGTTAATGATTGTTCCCATATTATGATTTCTAGAGGAGGGAGCATATTATGTAGTGTTCTGTGATGAATCATTATGTGGGTTTTTATGTCTTGATGTAGAGGTATGAGATTATTTCATCTACTTCACACCAGTTGAGACCACAAGAGTAGAACCACACAACCAATGAACTTAAGTTCGCAGCAGTAGGATTCACATAGATGATTTGGAGACACTAACAAATGGGAGATCAGTTTATCATCTACTCAAAACTTAATAGCATCATGCATATCTTAACTTATACGGATCATAAGTTGTGATATATTCAATGTATAGAGTTCTTCCAGGACAATAACATTGCGATTTATTATACTAAGGAGAAGGGGAACATGTTGGTAGATTCTCTCAGTAAGATATCCCTCTAATAGTTTTTGATGGATTCATTAGAGTAGTTAGCCTCACTGCAATCATCCTTCGTGAATTGTTATGGAGCAGTATACCTCTAGTTGAGGGTTTTCACCCCTCCTCTCTTAAAGTGTGTCAGGTAGGCACATATTCATGATAATGACTCCTAGACCATAACTTATCTTATATCCATAGGGCATGGTTCTGATAGGTATTCAAAAGTGGGGGAACTTGTTTTTCTTTTCATTTTATAAATAATGGGTCCATAGACATTATAGGATGATTTCTTGAGGGAGTTTCATATATCTCCATTGAAAGCACATCGACGTGTGGTAATGGTGTACTATGTCCTTCGACATCATTTTTTGTGGATAGTGATAATTAAATTAGTTTCATAGTTTTTTATCAATATTATATTATCAATACCTAATGGATAATTACTTGGTTCTAAATTTTTTTATAGTGAAAATAGTATTTAATATAAAACATTACATGATTTTAAGCATAATTATAAATTTGAGTACAAAACAAGGATCGTTAAGTCTAGTGTCTTCGAATACTCGGTACATAATACATAAACATGGGAAAAAGAATTCTTTATTTAATTCCCATAAATACCTCGTAACCTCATTTGATCGCTACTATCTACATTGGGTACCCTAGGGATAACATGAAAAAAAGTGAGTAGCTAAAATCCAAGTAAGGGAATGACCCTAGGAACAAAGCATCAGTACATGTGATAAAATGAATATATCATATTTAATCATACTATATAAACATGGGATCATGTAATCATTGAATCATGTATAGGATGAAAAACCTAAAACTTGAGTTTTGTACGAGTCAGGGCTAACCACCAATAACGTTGTACATAGTTTCATAATCCAAGGATAACTACCAAAATCATCACACATAACGCCTACAGAGACTCAACATTACCCAATTCATTGGAGTGCTATCTGGGTACACCCAACATAATTTTCATGAATATGTTTTCAACATAAATAATCATACATAATCAATCTAACAAAAACACAAGGGTATCCCATGGAATGAATAGGGTAATATAATCATGACATAAAGCCTAACAAATGGGCATATCATGACAGTGTTAATGAAGGAAGGAATCAGATCATAAATGGGGGTTAATAAGGTAAAATAGTAATATATCATAGTAATTTATTTCAAATAGATGTGACAACATGTATGAAATGTATTCATTAAATTTAAGCATTAAAACATTTTTGTGCAGTTTTTTGGAATATAATATAGATCATTTAAAATATAAAAAGGAAACCTCTTTTATATAAACCCAGAAGTGGGCTAATAAGGTTTAAAAAATAAAAATACAGATTTTATAAAGACAATGGTTTCTTAAAATAGAGGATACAATGCAATTCATATTGGGTAAAATTTATGTAAGTTCCCTTAAAATGAGTTTTCTTATTAGAAAGTATCGAGGAGGGATTCACATAAAATCATGTATCTCCCTGAACGAGATTGAGGGATGGATCTGGAAACATTATTTTGGAGAATATAAAAAATCCTAGGCTTTTTTCACAAAAATAAATGACATATTTGATGGGATAAAATTAATGATAGATAAACCCTAACGAGAAACGGTAGTTCATGTATAATTCCTTACGGTTTGACAACATGGTATCATGTGTACTTAAGAGGGATTAATGAGAAAGGAGGGGGGTTTCTCATCACTTATAAATCATGATGGAATTTTGGGGGAGGTATTAAATCATTCCCCATCATTAGGGATTAAACATAAAATAGAATAACTTAGAGGACTTTGTGAAATAGAGAGGATCCCTTATCTTATGTGTATTGGTGATCTCCACTTGTTATTAATGACCTAACTAAACAAATTTGGATTCTTAATTAATAAGTTCAAAACGACTTATTTATGTAAAAAATTTATTATAACCCTTTTTATGTTCATTTATAACCACATTTAAGGGTTACGAGGTTCAATTCCACTGTTCAGGTCCATTTGATTACATCGTTTTAATGATTGGTTTATTAAAGATCATGTTTGGATAAACATGTATGATGAACGTGGTTGTCAAGAATTGAAGCTATATTTTATTATTTAACATCTAGATGGTTACATGGCTAAAAACATATTTTGGTTACTTTATATGTCGTTGAATCATTTTATAAAAGTTTAGGGACATCATTTTGGGTTTGTTGTCAGTTTTTTTATCACAACGAACAATTTTTTTTATAAACCAAAACATTGTGGAAATATTTATTATATAACAAAAGATGAAACATAGTAAATATATAATGGTCTTGATCAACCAGGAATATGATTTCAATACCAAAATTAAAGACTGTAACAGAAATTAATAATCTGTCGTCCTTGAATGATCTAAATTAACCCATATTAGGGAGTTTATTTACTAAAATAATAAAAGGCGAGTAAAGGAGAGATGATAATGATTTATCCAAATAGAATAACAACATTCTAGTACTTGTATGTTACTGGATTTTTCGTAAATTTTGGAAGTGTAGATATTATAAAATAATGGGGAACAAAGGAACATAAAAACGAAATACAAGAAAAGAAGAATTTTAAATCCAGAATCCACCATCCACGAGATGCTCTTAATGTGAGAGGAATTTTTCTTTATAAGTTCCTAAGGTATTATTCACATAAAATGTGATCTTGAGTAGGGATTTAGGAATAATTTATGCATGGAACAAGGCTTGGGAGGACTGAATAGAATAGGTAAGGATGGGTGGTTTTTATAGTAGAAGAGAGGAGGGATTTCATGATATTATAATAATTAATTTATCATTTCCTCGTATGATATGATAGTGATGATACCATGACCAAATATGTTAATAATATAATTTTATATTGAACCAATTGGGTTTACATCAGTTGATCATTATCAATGACTCAAAAAATCAATTTTTTAGCATTAATCATAATTTATCGTAATGTACTATTAATAAAAATTCGTGAATTTTAGAAAAATCCAAAAAAAATTACCTTAACCATATATAGACATGTAGAATCAAAAAATGAAATCAAATTTTCAAATTTTTTTTATAAATATGATTAATTAAATATTTAATTAAAATCATATATTATTTTAAAAAACCAGTTTTAGAACATGTGTTTACTTATTCCAAAATATATGTATGTCGTAATATCTTTTTAATATTCTTTATATACTATTATAATTAATTATTATATTCATTAAGGTGTGTAACTATTCACAATGGTAACATTACTATTCATAAGGGTATGTCTCTATTCCCAAAAAATTAAATTTTCCATATCAGACTCCAAATAACATAATGATCACCACCAGGTATGACATATTTTCAAAATTCAAAAAAAAAGTGTCAAAATTATGCTCAAAGCTCACATAGTACATTTTAGTTCATCTTGATTTGATTTATTGTGATGAAATATTTATAAGAAGTAAATTTCCATTGAGAACTGTGGGTTGTTCAATTATCCCCCGCTTATGAAATTTCACCCTCACAATATTATTTTACATTCTAAACCAAAAACATGCGAGGTTAAATTTCTTTTATTTCCTCCTATAGTTCCTATGTTGCCTCTTCGTACTTGTGGTTCCCATATAGTACATTGACCATGGGAGTAGTCTTGTTATGTAGTACTTTATCTCTATGATCCGAGATATTCAATGGCTACTCCTTGTAAGAAAGATCATCCTCTAACTGTACCACCTTTGAAGAGAGTAAATATGAATGATCTGGTATGTACTTCCATAAGAGGGGCACGTGGAAGAGATCATGTACTCTGGCCACTGTAGGTGTAAGTTCAAGTTGATAGGCCACATCACCTACACAATACAAAATCTCAATTGGGGTGATGTATCTGGGACATAACATCCCTTTCTTTCCAAACCTCATGAACTTCTGCCACAGAGATGTGCACAGAAATACCATGTTTCCTCCTTTGAATTCAAGGTCTTGTTTGATATTGTCTGCATAAATATTCTATCGAAATTGGGATACCTTGATATTTTGTTGAATGGATTTCTCCTTATCCACCATTTTATCGACCATTTTAGGTCCTAGCAGTTTACACTCAACATCTTCATCACAACACACTATTGTTCTATAACTTTTCCCATAAAGAGCTTCATATGGTTCCATTTAAATGCCCGAGTGAAAAATATTTTTGTATGTAAATTCAACCAGTGGAATATTTTGGTATCATCCTCCTTTGAAGTCCATTTAACATGATCTCAACATATCTCCTAGATTCTAAATATATATCTATGATTGGCCACCAGTTTCTGTATGATCAGCGGTACTAAAGTTCAGTTCAGGGCTTAGAGCATGATGGATACTTTTCTAGAATAGTGATATGAATATCATATCACAGTCGGATAAAATAAATAGTTGTACTACATGAATCCTTACAACCTCTTTGGTATATATATGTGCAATTTTATCCAATGAGATGTCCTATCGAATCATGATAAAGTGATCCTTCTTTGTAAAAAGATCCATAATGATCCATATAGCATTGCTTCCTTTTTACTTCCTTAGAAGTCCAGTGAAAAATTCTATGGTGATTTTATCCCACATCCATGTTGGTATCAGTAGTAATTTCATAATCCTCCTAGAATTGTTCCTATTATGCTTCACTTGCTGGCATACAAGGCACATTGGATTATATTCATCAATATATTTTTTCATAATTTCTTGATAAATGTTTTCTTAGATATCATGATATATATTTGTGCTCCCCGGGTTAATAGTAAAGGTTGAGCTATGTGCATCATTCAAAATACCTTCATTATCCCTGTATCAGATGGTAAACTTAATCATTGCCCAAATATTTAAACTAATTTCTCATCAATCTTGAACTCAAAGGATTTCCCATTTCTGGTAGCTTCTACAAATTTCATAATTTTTACATATTTTCATTGAGTATATTTATTTTTTCAATGAGGGATGGTTGAGAAATTATCTGAGAATGGATTGATGATATTACTCTGTTAATTATTACCATGTCAATTTGCTGCAAATCAAATAAGATCAGATCGTTTTGAATTATCATCGTTGATAAAGATGCCAGATCATTTCGACTTAGATCATATTCCAACTTATTTTGATTACTAGGATGGTTGTGGAATGAGAACTCATAGTTTATAATGAGACATATCAATCATCACAGGTATATATTAAGCGCTTTTTGTTTTAATATATATATGTGAATATTGTGGTCAGTATTTATCTCACACTTTTCCACATAGAGACAATGGAGCTAGATTTTTAACGCAAAGACCACTTCCACAAATTCCATATCATGAGTGTGATAGTATTTCTCATGGATTTTCAACTTCATAGAGGCATTGGCTATACCATTATCATTTTGTAGTAGAACATAGCCTATGACCCACTTTGATGAATAATTGTACACCGCATTGAGTTCCCCTATTGTTGGGAGTGTGAGTACTGGAAAAGGGTTTAGACTCTTTTTCAACACCTTAAAAGAGTACACACATTCCTCAGTCCCGACAAAAATTACTCCCTTCTATGTAATATTTTTCATTGGGTTTTAAAATCATGAAAATATATTCGAAAATCATCAATAATGATAGGCTAGACCCAGAAATATGAGGATCTATATTACAAATTTTGGCCTATGCCACTCATAAATCGTCTTTGTCGTGGAATTGTCCACAAATATCTCATTATTGGTGATAAAATGCTCGAATAATGATATTTCCTCCAACAAGAACTCACATTTATTATACTTTTCATACATATTCTTCCTTCATAATGCCTTTAACACTATATTCAAATTCTTTTCATGTTCCTCCTTACTCATGGCGTATATTAGAATATCGTCAATATAGATTAAAACAAATTTCTTAGGGTAATCATTAAATAATATATTCAATAAATCCATGATAATTTTTCAATAATTAGTGAGTTTTATGGGAATAACTATGATCTTATTTTCCCATACCTTGTTCAATAGACATACATGTGAAGATATATCTTCCTCACCTTTAATTGGTGATATCCCGACTGAAGGCCCTGCTTAGAGAAATAATTCTCCCCACCAAGATAATAAAAAAAATAATCTATCTAAGGTAGGTGATACATGTTCTTTATCATGATTTTATTGGGCTCATGATAAAACAATACAGAGGTGCATTGAACCATCCTTCTTCTCGAAGGAGAGGACTGGTGCTCCCCATGGTGAAGAACATGGGCATATAAAACCCTTATCCAGATTCTCTTATAGCTACTTCTTCATCTCATCCAGCTCTATAGTGGACATCCTATAAGGATTCTTTGATATAGTTTGAGATCCCAAAATATATACAATTCAGAACTCAACCTCTTGATTAGGAGGAAGACTTGGAAACGCATTTGGAAACACAGCTATGAAATCCCTAACCATTGGCATGTCTAAAAGAATGATTATCTCCATTGTATCAATCATTTGATCTAGATATGATTTATCATAAGCCAAAAAAATTCACACTTGAGATGATGATTGAAATGGATATTAAAATTTATCCATACACTTTGTATAAAATTAGAGGATGCTTTGGGATGTGAAGGGTGTTCTCCCTTGGATGACAAATGGTGTTGTCTGTGTATAATGATAGGGAATATATGACCAAGATAGTGTCAAACTCAATTAAATGATGTAGAACAATATTTGATGGGAGATTTATTCCAAAAATGTTAATTGGGGAGTATTTATAAACCATTTATGACATAATTTCCCCATTTTTTATTCTCACATATATATTTTCCTCTAAATACAGGGGTGGGGTTAGAATAGTTCTACTTAACATTAAAGATATGAAACAATGTGTATAACTAGAAACAAATACTATGTTCTATAGTCCTAAATGAATAATTTTTATACATATCACAACATCTTTTTCCAGATCCACCATAGAAATAGTGATGGCATATGACCTTCCTTGATTTCTTGGAAGTTGTTGCTGATTGCCTTTGACAACCCTCATCTTATAACAATTTTTCTATATATGCCCATGCTCCTTGTAGTTGTAACACTAGACTACATGATATGTTTTGATCTAAACCATATTTATTATTCCACAATAATGAGATTATCCATATCCCATCAGCAATTCATGACCATATTTCTTAGATTTCCACCGTTGAAGAAATTCATGGTACAGTTTAAATGGTTCCTAGGATACTTCTTCTCTCACATTTACTAGTGGTATATTCAATCTTCTTTCCATCGTGGGATTTTTTTTGTTGAACAACCAATATTTTTTGTCATTTTCCCATTCTTATCATTGGTCCAATGAGACCACTGACATACTCCAATCTCAATTTCAACATTGAGGGAACAATTGAAAATATTTTCATAACTTTGTATATCTCGAATTAGAATGGATTTTTCTCTACTCATATTTATCTATCTAATGAAGTGATCCACCTAGATTTCAGTGTTAATGAAAATTCCATAGGTGTACCCTATAGGACTTGTGATGTTTGCTTCATAAAAACCTATGGAATCATTGCCTTTCATCTTGAGTCGGTTCAACTGTCTTTATATCTTGAGACATATGGTTAGAGTAAAATATTTATTGAAAAACATCCTCTTTATTTCATACCGATGAATGGAATCAATTTCCTCTTGGGAAATTGTATTCATGATCATTGAAAACCACTGGTCAGCTTCCCCAAAAAAATGACAGACCACCAGTAAAACTCTCTCATCTTCTTAGCACTAGAGGATGTGTAATATCATTTCAATGGTGTTCATCCACTATTCTGCGATGATGGGATCATATGATCCAATAAACATGGGAGGCCTTTTCCATATGAAGGATTCAATGACCACTTGTTCTTTCTTGTGAGGAGGAGGGTGTTACATATGATTCATGTTATTATTTATAACATTATCCAACAGAGCAACCACCATCTTGATGTTTTGAGAACCCATTCCCATCATATCAGCCATTTCGTTAGGGAAATCGTCACATTTCCTATAACATTGATTTTTTAAATGTTTTATTCTATTTCCATATATTAACTATGAATAATAATTTACAATTAAAGGTGTTGAGAACATATTTATTGGGAATAAAAATGAAACTTTTTAACATAAAATGATAAACATGTAGTATAGAAGTATATCCTAACGGTGATTCATTAGGTTTAAATCTTGGTTATCCTCGATATGTTTCTTTATTTATATTTTTTAGGCTTTAGCCCATAATTATGGGTTGTATTAATCACATAAATTTAGAAATGAAGATCCCATATAAATTTCAAACCAAGAGTGCAGAAAGGTCTGTTGTCGTGTACCAAGATACCTCAAGTCATGCCCGAAACTCCTTGTTGGTGTATTCACTCTTTGGTAAATCTGTTCCGGATCTACCTCTACATGTTTGTATCTAGAAAGGGATTTATTTTCATTATAAACCACATAAACTATACTTATCAAAATTTAGGGACGTTTTCTTATAATTCATCTCATCCATAAGGGTCTCACAATGGTTTTTTATTCTTAATATCCCAAAATAGTTATACCTTCCTACGATACCAACTATAGAAACCCTATCATTTTACATATAATATTAAATAATTTTAAGAAAAATTATACAATATAGTACAAGCTAATGATGATTAAATAGATTGTCTTGGAAGACTAGGTACATAATACATAAACATGGGAAAACACTTCATTATTTAATCTCCATAATGAACTCCAAACATCTGGTGATCCCTAACATCTGCATAGGTACCATGGATATGACAAGAACACAGGGATGAGTTAATATCCCTGTATGGGATAAGCCATAAGAATAAGGAATTAGTACTTGGGATAAAATTAATGACATGATGATATAAACTTGGTATTTATCATATAGAACATATCATATAAAACATGGATCATTTAAATATGGAATCATTAAAATGTAGCTAAAACATAAAACCTGATTTAGTCTGAGTCAAGACTAACCACCAAGATGATTTCGTAAAGTAGCACATTCCATGGATAACCGCCATGATAGTTACATATAGTAGCACAATACAAGGCTAACTACCAAGATCATCGCAAATAACACATCATGATACTCAACATTACCCAATTCATTGGATCAATATCTAGGTTCAACCATATTATATTTCACTCATATGTTTCCCACATAAATAATCATAGATAATAAATGTTACATAAACATTAGGGTTAACCATGGAAATAATTGGGTACCACTATCATGTCATAATGCATAACCAATGGGTGTATCATAATAGTGTTTATAATGAATGTAATTAGAACATAAATAGAATTTAAGAATCTAAAATATGTATATATCATGGTATGATATTGAAAAATAAATTTTACAATAAGTAATAAATGTATTCTTTAAATTTTATCATTAAATAATTTTTGTGGGGTTTTAATGAAAATTCTATAGATATTTAAAAACACAAAAGGGAACAAAATTTTATATAATACTAGAATTGAACCAAATCGTATTTAATAATAAAGAGTACTAATTTTATAATGAAACTGGTTACTTAAAATAGAGGATATTGTGAACATGTAATTATGTAAAAATTTGGGATGTTCCCTTAAAATGAGTTTGATTATTAGGAATTATTGATGAGGGATTAACATAAAAAAGGTATACCCCCAAAAGAGAATTTGGGAGGGATATTGAAGAAAGAGTTTCAAAAATATAAACATCATGTAAAATATTCACATAAATAATAAAACCTCATTTAGATAAAAAATAAAGATAGAGCAACCCGAAAGAATAAAGGTTGTTCGGGTAGAATTCCTTATGGAATATCTGCATGGTGTCAGGTATACATTATAGGGATTTAGGAAGGGGAAATGTGTTTAAAACACATATATATCTGGAGGGAACTATGGGGGGTGGTAATCCATACCCCATCATTAGGTATTACACTTAAAATTGTGTAGCACAGAGGAAATTGCTGAATAAAATTGAAATAGAGAGGATCCCATAACTTAAGTTTGTTTGTTATCTCCACTTGTTATTAATGACCCAAATAAAAAAATTAGGTATGTTAATTAATAATTACATAAACTATTATATATGTAAATTTTTTATTATACGAATTTTATGTTCATTTATAACCATTTCAATTGGTTATGAGGATCAATTCCATTATGCAGGTCCAGTTCCATAATTGGTTTTGTTGATTGATTTAATTATTTTCATGATCAGATAAAATTGTATAATGAAGGTGGTTTTAATGAATAGAATTTATTTTTTATTATTGAATAATAAGAAGGTTACATGGTTGGAAACTTATGTTTGTTTTTGGATGTGATGTTGAATCATTTTCTAAATCATTAGTGACATACTTTTCGGTTAATTGGCAGTTTTTGACCCCAAAGAACAAATTTTTTTATAAAGCAAAACCACATGTCCAAAAGGATTCCATAAACAATTATGATAAATATATTATAGTTTTTATCAAAAATTAAAATGTATTTATGACCATAATTAAAGACGGTAACAGAAATTGATAAACTGTCGTCCTAGAATGTGATAAATTATCACATCTTAGATAGTTTCCTTACTACTAAAGTAAAAGAAGAGAAAAAGTGAGATGATAATAATTTATCTAATTAGAATAATAAATTCAATTAAATGTATGTAATTGGAGTTTTCAACCCTTTTGGATTAGTATAGATTCAGAAAGAATGGAAAACAGTTTAACTAAAAAAATTAATGAAAAGAAAAGTTGAATTTTACATCTTGAATCAAAATTCATTTACAGCCTCTTAAAGGGAGATATTCTTATCTTTTGATGTAGATAAGTGATTTTGGACATGTGGTGGATCATTGCGAGAGATTTGGGCAGAATATATGCATGAAAAAATGTCTAGGGTGGAGTAAAGATTGGAGGTAATGATGGGTTGTTTTTATAGTGGAAGAGAGGAGGGTTTTCATGATATTATAATCATTAATTTATTATTTTTCAATATGAAAAGAAATTGCGATGATACTATAACCAAAAATAGTAATAAGTACATATGATTTCGAACCAATAAGGCTTAAATCAGAAGATCACCATCATTAACTCAAAATATCCTTTTAGGTTTTATTATATATTATCTTATTTTACTATTCAAAACAAAATCAAGTGTCTTAGAGAAATACCAAAAATTCACCTTGACCATTTGACAACATGCAGAATCCCAATAAGAAATTCAGTTTTTAAAAATGATTTTCTGAATACGATTAAATATATATTACTATAAAATCTTAATTTATTCTAAAAAACAAGTCTTACAAAATTAATTTACATATTACTAAATATTTTTACATCATAATTCGTCTTGAATATTAAATATATACTATCAAAGTATAGTTACTATTCATTAGGGTGTGTCACAATTCATTATAGTAACATTAATATTCATAACGGTATGTAACTATTTACTAAAAATTATGTTGGTCATATTAGACACCAAATAACATACTCATCTCCACAATGTATTACAAATTTTCGAAATTCAAAACAAAGATGATTAAAAATAATTTTCCAAGGCTGAATAATACATAATAGTTCGTTGTGTTATGATTTCATGTCATGAAATATTTATAAGAAGGAAATTTCCATTGAAAACATTGGGTCGTTAAAGGTTTGGCTTAACCCCTTGATGTTCTAGAATAGATGTAGGATGAAAAATATATGAAGTCTATGGGGGTTTTAAAATGTATATCTTGGATAAATGATTCCATCTGAGTAATTGTTAACTGACTCACCATGTTGTCCCAGTTTCGAAATATTCATGTGCATAGTTCAGTAGAGATATTGGGAAGACTCTATTTCTTAAAATAGTTCTAATTCATGTTAACCATTGGATATAATTGGGAGGATCAATTACCATTAATGTCGTATTTATACAAATACATCTACCATTCACCCATCATTACAGAACCATTCAAGGATTTTTATGGGCCACCATCCAGGTCACCACTTTTCAAGACTGACCCACGAGATTTAGTACACATGGGATTGGAGTTTTCATAAGTTACTATAAAGAATGTGCATATCATATATTAGTGGATGAGGACTGCATATAGTTATATTAAGTCTTATTATGACAGGTGAAAAAGACCCTTGGAGTTTGAGGATGGCTACCATGTGTTCCATTAGGTTTCACCTCAATGAAAATTCTATAGATTTGGCTGGGGCAACAATCTATCTCTAAGGTTCATCATCCCATACAAGACACTACATATAATTTTGAAGGTGGAATGTTTTTTGGCTCAACCTACATAGTTATAATGTGTAAAAGAAGTTTTGGACATGTGAAAATTGAGGAGGAATGTTTATTACCCACCACACATCTTCGACTGGGACGATATGGACATTGAGGATGGATCAATGTTTTCATGATTTTCTAGTAGAGATCGAGTATCGGTTGGAGATTATCCACATGGTGTGGTAAATTCCATTGGATCATGTCTTGTGGTAGAATGTGAATATCTATGACATAACATTGGAGAAGGAGGCTCAAAATCATGCTCAATACCCTAATTTGTTTGAGTACACATGTATTAGATTTTCGGTAACTTAATGCCCCAAGGTGTGGATAATATAAAATGTCATATTTCTTGTGTATTATTTTTTGATATAGTTGAGTTTATTTTTGAGACTACGTGCTGATAATTTTCTTTGCGATTCAGATGAATGGTTCTCCTGGAACAAATATTTGAATGATACTAAATATTAACTAGCATGGCCATGTAATTTAACTACTAAAGTGGAATAACAACTAAATGGGTTCCTGCTCAGAAATACAATGGAAAAGAGGAATTCTGAATAGAGGAATTACCCAAGGCACGAACTAGCATTGGTCAGTGGGGGTAGACTGTAGGATTTCCTCATGTGAATTTTTGTTGAATAAATTTGATGAATAAAAATATTTTATTTCATTGAAATGCTGATGGAGTGATAGTTTTTTTAATAAAAAATTTCTCAGATATCTAGTTTTAGGCTCCAAACCATTGAATCCTATTCCGGTCTTGGAGAGAGGGATTTTGAGAATCCTCTCAATCAAGAACATATGAATCATTGAATCGGTAATGGACGAGAACCAATCTTTACAGATCTCACCAATGATGACGATGAGGCAATCGATCGTTGTTTGTGAATGATCAGAATCCAGGTTAGATGTTTTGAATGTGGATTATACCCTATTAATAAAATATAAGATGAACTCATATAAAATGATGAACATATTGATTTTCATATTGATCACCTTACAGGATGGGTTTATTTGTGGGGATTTATTGGGAGAATTTGTTTTGGTTAATATATTATAGTTTTTTCTTCCCATTCTAATGGAAACAAACAACAATTGACATAATAATTGAATAATGTTTATTTATCATCATATTGATCTTTTCTCCCAAATGTTCTTATCTCAACACAAGTGTTCCTCTTTGGCTATGGGTTTGAAACATCTTCATCACTCGATCATTGTGTACCAGATTATTGGTGCAACGTCCCAAGAATATTGTTTATGGATTGACAAAATGTGATGGCGATGTAATCCACATGATTTTTAAAGCATGGCCATCTGGTGTTGCTGCTGGGGGTGGTTAGGGAAATACATTCTACTAGTCAACAAAATGTGGTGGAGCGGGTCCATGTGGAGGTGTAGGTATAGGAGGCTAGAGGATGAGGTTGGTGCTGGTGACCGGGGCAGCTGAACGGTGGCTGGGTGCTATGTTGGACCATGGTGGTGGATGTGATAAGATTGCGGCCCCCAAAAGAAGCTAACATGACAATTGTGTCGTGTGTAGAATTGTGAGAGGAGAAGATCGAGTCAGTTCAAGATAGTAAGGTGGGAAAGGTTGGGACAGATGGGTCAGGACAAGCTAGCAGTCTCAGCCAGGTCGGCAGGTCAGGCTAGGCCAGTGGTCCCGGATGGACTTAGGTGGGATCCGAGGAATCTAGGGTGGATCATAATTTTGTTCTACTATGGTGATCGACCATGATATTCGACTGTGAGTTGAAAAATATCGAGCTAATGTGGGAGAAATGACCACGGAGCTAAACTACAAGGGTCGACCATGATAGTTAACCACATCGGTCAGTCGACACAGTAGGTGGATCAACTGCAGTGGTTAGTCCATGGGCACAATGTCATATGCATTTTAAAATGGTAATAACTCATGAATAGGGAATCCAATCTTTGAGTCATCTATGGAGTTGAGACACTAATGTTGAGATGGATTATTTGAGAAACATGGTGGTTTTTTATTTTATAGTAGTATAGGATGAGGTTGTACCCATGGTACATTTTTCAATGGATCAATGAAACATTACATCCACATCAAATGAATGTAATCCTTTCTAGAGGTTGAGTCTTTGATATATATATTGTGTCCCTCAATGAGAATGGAGTATGATCCTCTATCATCTCAATTAGAGTTTCAGAAATTGGTGTAACCGCAATAAACATGGCATTGATCCTCTATATAATAGATCATATTGGTAGGGTTTATGGAATCATTGTTAAATGATCCCATACGTAGAGGGATGATAATGATTGATTCCATGGTGTCCCCAAGTACTTCTATACATGAACCCCAAAATTTGTATCAAGTTTTTTCTAGATTTGGATTATGGTATCCCTCGGTGGTTCGGGGCATGGTCCCCTCTCTTTGTATCATAGTATTCTCATACCATTTCTCCCTCTTTTGGGTGTCTGCAAATGAGATTGAACACTTCATCAAGTTTCTTCGACGATGGCATGGCCAGGGCGTGGGAACTCTCGGAATGGGTATTGCATCCAACTAAATCATGTTGAAAGTTTTGTGACCTCAAGATAGTGTAGAATATTTTCTAAGTATATCCGTGTTTTT
This sequence comes from Viscum album, assembly GCA_963277665.1. Taxonomy (NCBI): domain Eukaryota; kingdom Viridiplantae; phylum Streptophyta; class Magnoliopsida; order Santalales; family Viscaceae; genus Viscum; species Viscum album. The sequence goes on along the minus strand of OY728119.1, from coordinate 1,313,247,175 downwards.
CTCCTATTTGTATCATGTTATATTTTGTAGATAGTTTTTTACATCTTATACTGAGATGGAATACATTTTTATTTGGTTTTAATGTTTTTTGTGTGACCAAATGAGTATTGTTATACTGAAACCTGTAAAGGCTTTTCACATATGTGTAGTGTCTTACGTAGATGGAGTCCCTATTGATGATGTCCTAGGGGGACTAGAATGTGGTTGTGTATTGATAGAGTTGGGTGACCGAGGGGTTTTTGGGACTTACCTTTGATTTAGTCCAAACCCATAGAGAAGGTTTTACTCTTCATAGTATTAGTCAAACATCTAGATAGATTCTTTGTTGTGGTCTTGTATTTGGCCTAGTATACGTTTCCTTTACTATGTATTGTATAATGGTTGTGTGATCTTAGTTGTGTGCATGTATTCCATTTGTTGTTCTATATTTCCTCATTTTTGGCTTGGAGATGTGTGTGCAGTTAATTTATGATAATTACACCCATTTATGGTATATTCCGACTCAGTTCTAGTCACCAACCCTTATTTTATTACATGTGGTCTTGGTGTAGTCACAAAACGGGCCCCTCTAGGATGGTTTGTAACATTAATAACATCAAATAAATAGTCAATCATACTCTTTGGACTCTGTACATAGTATGTATCATGAGTTATTAACCTTATTGAATTATATTCTTATATAGTAACATTTTCCTATTCATTTTAACTTATTCTATAGAATATTTTGTCTATACCTTATAGTTGTTCACTATGAATACTTTTTTCAAGAAAAGTACCTTAAAATCATTCAATTTCATTCTCAATATTTTTTCACATCCCATGACTTTTGAATCTATTAATAACATTGATATGCATCCCCCCTGAAAAGATAACCTCAAATGTAAAACATCTCTCTTTTTTTACATCCTAATGTGTGAGATATATTTTTTTATTAAATATATACACTACATAGATACTTGGGGATTTTTGGTTCCATGGAATAGTTGAGTTTTTGTCATATTAAATGGTCTAATGTTGCAACAGCACAATATGGATTAGTGGAATAATCCATGAAGAAATTTTTTTCGTCATAACATATGTTTTCAACCAATATAGTTATAATTTTTCAGCTCCACATTCATTATCTTTGTGAGGAGGTTACGTGAAAAAACCTAAATTTTTTGAATGATAATTATTTCCTTCATATGTGTGTTATATTATAATGTACAAATCAAAACCATATCTATTTACTAATGATGTGAGGGTAAAGATAAATATGACCACCAGGATTAGATTTTTTTTATAAAGGTTGATTAATTATGATGATTGATCAATATGACCATTGGAAACAACACCATTGATAGTAATATTAACGTTATAATTAGTGTTTTTATGTTGTAATGATAATGAATAACTGATGAATAAATGAGTAATGATGGCCTCAAATAGTATAATAGTTTCATATGAATCCCATTTTTCAAGGATTAAGAGGGAGTTATCATCATAATAAACTAAATAATTATGAATAATAATTATTTTAATGAAATATTATGATAAAAATCATATTTAATTATAAATGATTTGATAATTGTTCCATGCATCATAAATTTTACAACGAATTTTCAATCCTCTGTTATTTTTTAAAAATAATTATTTTTATATTTAAATGATGGAATTAATATATTTTGAGAACTATTCGTCTAAAATATATATCAATTTTTGATTCATCAAATAAAAATTAGAATAGGGTTAATTAATGAGAATTTTATAAAATACAATATGTTTTTATTAATTATTTATAACATAGTTTATGTTTTTCGGCATGTTTAATGATTTAATAATTATGTAATAGTGATTTAATTAATTTTTTTTAAAAAATAAAAGACCTAAAATACATTACTATATTTATGTTATGTATTTTAATATATATTAATCAATTTCCAAACCTATAATATACATTTTAATGTCTAAAATAGAAAAAATTATTTTTAATTTTATTTAAAAACGTTAATTATCATTCCAAAAAAATGAAAATTAATTTGCTGACCAACTCATGTGGAATAAAAAAAATAATATAATTTGTGCATATAAAGTGGAAAATACCATGGAATATCCCACAATTTTATATTTTTCACAACCTAGGGTTTCAAGGCATGTACTTCGAAACTAATTAACAAATCCGCCACTTTCTCTATAAATAACCATCCATTTATCATTTTACATTGACACAAAATAAATCCTCTACAAATATAATGTATTTTTACCCCACAATTTTACCTCACAATGTCCTTTTAACCATTTATGGTTCTATTCTTAAGGATATAGGAGTAAGTTTTCAAGGTAAGGGAATTGTTATTATTTTATCGTTAATTAAAGAACAAATTTTCTATATGTCATAGAATTGTCATGATTATAATATTTTTAAAAAAATTTATACATTAAAATATATAAAAGATGTTTTTTATCAATGGGATACACCATTAACGTCTCTTTTAAACCATTTCGGAAACCACATTTTATACCTGTTATGCTGCATAATTTACTTCTTAAAATTTAACTCTTCACCCCAAGAAATTATCTTTTATTTTATTTATTGTATATAGTAAAAAAAAAATTTCTTCAGGTATTTAGTTATATTTAATAATTATTATTTTTTATTGAAACATTTAACATACATAAAACTTTTATTCCCTTTCCATGGGTCAAAAATAACATAATAAACATGTATTTGTGATATTTTTAAAATGAAAATATTTTGATTCAAAACAAATTTATTTTATTATCCATAGGTTATTTATGAAATGTATGATTATTATATATGTGTCTAAAATTAATTATTACATATTAAGTGTGCACCCTTATATTTTTTCAATTAATTGGGTAATAAATTTAATATCTAGGGATAAAATGTTTTATTATTCATTGGTTAATAACCTTGGTGATTTTTAAAACACCTCAGTGAAAAACTATGGGGATACGCTTATGAAAGTATCATTTATATATTGTAGAAAAATATCCATGTTATTAATATTGTTCTTATTATTATGATAATCATATTTGTCATGGATTATTGTTATGACTCATGTTTCTTTTGATCTTCCCCAAGATCAAAGGTAAAAACTTTCCATTCTATTCCCTTATTAAGCGTTATGCTCACCCTTTATTCTGTTGTACGTCCCTAGGTTATGAGATGTAGTAAATATATTTTTTTGAACCTATGATTAATCAGTTCAAGTGGATTATGAAAATTTTTTATGTCTTCATTTATTATATACATTATTTCCAAGAAAATAAACATTAAAATATCCTTTATCTGAATCAAATATATGAAATGTTTTTGTAATAAAACAAGGGATTCCATAGTTTGTATCAAATTTCATTTCATATATTTATGGAAATGATGAATTTAAATATTTAGGAAGAACCATAGGGACTTTTTTAAATATTTTAAAACATAATGGTATTTTGGTAAAGTATTATGTAAGTGGTTTATGTGAAAAGAAATGCATGTATATATATAAATGAGTGGATGGGGATCTCGCACAGATATATATGGGTAAAACCATAAATTCATCAATGATAAAAACATAAATGGAAATTTTTGCATAAAAAATCGATATGTTTCACTCCATTTTTGAAAATCGTGGGAGTTATGTTTGGTTATTGAAAATATTTTTGTCAACCATTAAGAAGGATTTATAGAAAATATATTTATTTTAAATGAGTAAAATATTTAGAAACGATGTTTTAAGAATTAAAATTACATTAAATTTTTTGATTAATAAAAGAAACATGTTTATCTCAATGGATTGTTCTTTTCATAAATGATAAGAAAGAGGATAAACCACATATATAATGAGGATAATAGACCTTGCATTGATGTCCCTCCGATGGTAGTGGGAATAGAAAACCTCTTGAGAATAGTAAATTATGAAACTCTATTAATTATGAATAATGTAAATTAAGTTGAGAGAACACGCTCACCATGAAGGTAGCAACTTTCCTCAAATTACTTTATGCATCAATTACCACATTATTTTAGTGAAACAACAGACCCATTGATTGTTGAACAATTGATATGTTATATAAAAAATATATTTTCTATACTCCATTGTTCTAAATAATAGATAGTCACCGTAGGTGTGTACCACTTATATTGAGAAACTTATAAGTGGTTGAAACTGATTTAAATCATAAAGCAACAAAGGGAGACTAATTTTATGTAGTGGGAAAAGTTAAGGGGAAACTTTTTAAAATAATATTTTCCCAGTTTGATGAGAAAAATTTCCTAGAGTTTAAGTGGAAGTAAAAAATAATCTTTGGAAATATATGATATGAACATTATAATAAATTATCATTATAAAACTATTTTTTTCTTTGATCATAGAGGAAATTTTTATAGACTTTCAGTGAACATATTCCCAACTTATATAAGAATATATCCAATAAGGACTATGTCATCTATGAGGTTATCGTGCAAACTAAACTAAATGATAAACTTGTGTTAGAAGAGATACAATGGTCGGAAAGATAAAATGATAATAAGATATTAATGGAACCAATGTTTTAGGTGGACATTGATCATAAAAGTGGAGGGGAAAAAGTGTAGCTTACCCCATGCAACAAATATGGGAAGAAGCCTTTGGAGATCTTCTCTCACAAGAGGGGGAAATGTTTCATTTGTGGATGAGATGGACATGTTTCTATAAATTTTCGTATTGTGTTGAAGCCTCAACATATCAACATTAACGAAAAATGGAAGATGGAACATGCTTATTATGATGTTCAATTACCTATGTGTGGACATCTTTGGTAGTTTTCCAATCAATTTTCTAATCAAATGATAATGGAGGGGAATCACCATCCACCTCACCAAAGTCTAATTGATAATTTTCATGATATTACTATCTCAATGACTAAAATAGAAACTCCAAATGATGTGGTGGAAGGTACTCTAATTCTTTCACACAAAGATATCATTTTATTTCATTCTGGTTCTACGAATCCTGTTAATTTTTTCATGTTCACAATGAATACATAATAATTCCATGAAAATATAAAAGTAGGTTTATTAGTAATGTCTCTTGGAGGTATTATCCATTCATTAAATGTAAATAGAAACACTAGTATTCACATTCTCAAGACAAATATAATAATAAAATATAGTAGTAATTCCAATTTTATAATTTAATACCATACTATGTATGGATTGGATATCAATGTATAATGCTTATAAAACTACAGAAAAAAGTAATTCATATTAATATATAATGTAAAACATAGAGGTAATTTCAAACAAGATATATCATGAACTGATCATTATATAGAAGATCATCCCCTAGCCTTCTTTCTGTAACTAATCGGTGAGTATGAAAAGGTGAATAAATGTATACAAATATAAAATCCCCTATCATGTTGGAATATATTGATGTATTTCCTAAGGAGTAACATGAACCACACCTCGAAAAGAGAGGTTTAGTTATCCATTGATTACTTGTCTGGATCAAAGCCAATACCAGAGATCCCATTTATAATTTAAAATTTCGTCATTGAGAAGTCAAACAAACAAATCCAAGATATATTGGAGGTAGGGTTTATCCAACCCAGTGTTCCTCCTTTCAAATCACATGTTAACTTTATAAAGAATATGGATGGGTGAATGTTGTTATGCATTGATTATAGATAACTTAATAGGTCTATAGTGAATAACTGTTAACATCTTCCAAATATTGATTATTTATTTGACTAGCTTCATAGTTCATGATTATTATTCATGATTGAACTTTCATGTTGTTATTATCAAATATGGAAGAAGAAATATGATATTCCAATGGCTTCCTTTCGATCTAGATATGGGAATTATGAGGTTCTTATTATGCACCCAAGCTTAACTAATTACACTATTAATTTTATGTACTTGATGAGTATAGTCTTCAAGGAATACCATGCTAACATTTTCATAGTAATTATTTATGATTTTATGATATATTCCAAAAGTCCTAAGGATCATAACGATCATCTACTAGTATTATTGAAAACACTGAGGGATGAGAGGTTATTCGTAACATTTAGAAAATGTTACTTTTTGTAACCAAAAGTTTCTTTATTATGGAAAATTAAAACAAATCATATAATATAAGTTTATCCATCCTTGATATAGGTTAAATAGCAGTGGCCTCATCCTATAAAATTAACTGAGATTTCTAGATTCCTTGGTTTAGCAGTATATTATTAAATGTTTGTGAATAACTATTCACAATATTGTAATCAATTAACCAAGTTAACATGAAAAAGGGGATATGTTTATATAAGGAAAGGAGTGTGAAGAATGTTTCCGTGATCTGAATAAGATATTGGTCACTATACCTCTATTAAATTGTCTCTCAATAATAGATGTATTTTTTTAGTGATACATATATGAAAGGGATTGGTTACATCCACATGCAAAATGATAAGATGAATACTAATGCATTGCAACGGTTAAGGCCTCGTTTTAATAATTATCCAACACATGACCTTGTTCTATATATGGTTAATTATTTTATGAATATATGTAGACCATATCATTATGGGTATAAATATGATATACATTTAGACCACTGGATATTGATATATATTTTTAAGAAAAAATTATTGACTATTATTCAAAATAGATTGCTGGAACATGACATAGGATATTATTTTTTAATTAGTTATGAATCTATTAGAGAAAAAATATTTTTGATTGATTAAGAATGAAATAACATTCTATTTTTGAAATGAAAATGATTCAAATAGATCCATCAGTCAATTAAATTGTATGTTTGGTCATGTGAATCATGAGGTAAGGTATTTCGTGAAATCTATCCCAAATGATTTCTCACCCATGATTAATAGATAATATAAATAATTATCAAAGATAATATCATTTATTATAAAAAAAATAATGGATATGAAGAGTGGGATGTTTTCTATGTTCAATATTTATCATAAAGATGTACTGAAATTTTATATAAGTCTATTGTTCTATTTATTAAAAAAATTATGATGGAGCTGATGGATGATTCTTATAAATATATATTCTATATACATCTTCGAATCAATAAAATGTATAGAATCATTCATGATCATTGTTGGTTGTATAATGTGAAAAGGGATATGGATTACAACAGTACAAGGTTCTTGGTGTGTCTACAAGTGAAGAAATAGAGAGAACTTCTTAAATGTGCATACCACCAGTATCCATACCAACACGGATGTGTGAAAATATAACTATGTAATTTTTCACATGTCTTATAAGAAAATCAATATGAAACAATATGGTATGGGTTATAGTTGATCGTTTCACCAACACTACCCATTTCATTTAAATTTATGAAGAATTTATCTTGGCCAAAATTTCATGATTTGCACAAAATAAATGGAGATGTTTCATGAGGTACCACATTATATGGTTTATTTTCTTGATCCAAGGTTAAAATAAAAAATTTGGAGAAGATTAAAACATTCTACAATTAATGAATTGAATTTTAGTACAGTCTGTCACCCCCAAACTGATGTAAAATCATAAAAGACTACTCAAAAACTCAAGGACATCCTAAAAATAATAAAAATCAAATTTAACCTTTGATGGGTACAAAATCTTACATTAGTTGATTTATCATACAACAATATATTCTATTCTAGTATACAAATGGAACCTTTTGAGGGTCTATATGGGTAACGATGTAGAACTCCTACTTGTCAAGATTAATTTTTTTAGTGAATGCTTTTTGTTCTTGATCTTGTGCAAGAGATAATAGAAAATGTTCATGAAATCCATCAATTGATAATGGTTTCTCATAGTCAGAGGAATAGATATTCCCAAATTCAATTAAGGGACACAGAGTTTTATCTAGGTGGAAATTTTCCATAAATAATCACCATGGAATAGAGTAATTTGGTTTTCGAATAAAGGGAATCTTAGCCCCATGTAAATTGTCCCCTATGAAATCCATGATCGTATATCAGTTATGGTCTATCTGCTAGAACATCCACCAATCCTTGATATGGTTGATGATTTTTTTCATGTATATCTCTTATGTAGTACATACATGACCCTTGACATTTAAAAAATAAAATGGTGGTACAATGAGAACATGGATTATATTATGAGGACAATCCACTTGAGATATTGAATCATGGAGACAAGGCTCTATGCGACCAAAATACCCACCTTGTAAAATAGTTTTGGAGGAACAGAAAATATGATGAAGAGGTGTGATAACCATATAAGACCATGAAATATATGTAGCCAATCTTTTTATCAACTAAATGAATGATATTAAATTTCTAGGGCACAATTTCATAAAGGGGTAGGAATATAATGAAACAAACACTATGAATGATAATTATTTCCTTAAAATATGTGTTACAGTATATTATAAATAATTATACAATATATATTTAATAATGTAGTGATGAAAAATAGAAATTTGACCATTTTGTTAAAAAAAATTATGACAGTAGGATAATTATGTCATGTGATCAATATGACCATTGGGAACTATACTCTTCATAAAAATTTAAATGTTATAATTAGTGATTGTTAGACGAAATGATAAAGAATAATTAATTGAAAAAAGGAGAAATGATGGCCTTAACCTATGGTTTCAGGCCATATGTATCCAATTTTTTGGATCATGGGATGTAGGTAGCATCCATAGGATTTTATTTGGTCCAATCCAATCCCAAGGATCAATAAGTGAAACTATAATTAAATCTCCTATGTGTGATTATTAATTTAGTGATAATTACTACATGGGATATTTTAGCCGGTGTTCCACATTAATCTATCATCATGACACACCATGACCCTAAGTCTTTTTAGGGTGTTTTAAAAGGCTATTTTTTCAAGGCCATGATTAGTTAAATTTTATTTATACTGTATAGAAAATTTTTTCCTCATATCAATTCTTTTTTAAGAATTGCTTTCATAATAAGAATGAGATGGAATTTGATAAATTTATTTTTCGAAAAAATGGACATTCCATAAAATAAATATATATTTATAATAAAATATTAAATTATAAATATTTTTTATTTTAATGAAATATTTATATATAAAGATATTAATTAAATATAAATGATAAAATCAATTTTTTCATCTTTTAAAAATTTTGTGATCCATTTTCAATCTGATATTATTTTTAATATATTTACATTTTTGTAAATTAATCATAAAATAATCATATTGGAAAAATTAATCTGAAATAATAAATATAATATTTAAAATCATCACATCAATATTATGTTAGTATTAATTTATATGAAATTTCTATAATACCTTACTTTTTTCCTAACTATTAAAAATAGAGTATTAGTTTTTACAATGTTTAATGAAATACTATGTATTTAATTATGATTCAATAAATAATAATCCACAATCAACAACCTAGAATATTTTATTTTATTAATATCATGTATTTTAATATATTTCAATCAATTTTCAAGACTATAATTTACGTTCCATGGACTGAAAAGTAAACATTTATATTTGCAACATTATTTTTGGAAAAACCATACTTTCAATGCCAAAAGAATTAATATAAATTAAAGATCAAATATTTTGGGTTAAAATCAAATATAAAATGACCAATGTGTCCAAACCCATGGGAAAATACCATTTTCATGCCTAGGGGGTTTTCATTCCAAAACATAGGATTCAAAGGCCTGTATTAGAAAATTATTTAAAAAATACTACACTTTTTCTATCAATAGCCCCTCATTTATCCAGTTCATTTCACTAAAAATGTATCCTTCATGAATATTTGTATTTTAACCTCCCTTTTAGCCTTCCAATATGTTATCAATCCACCGAGGATCCATTCCATTTGATACAGAAGTTACTATTCAAGGTTAGGGAATTCCCCTTCTTTTCTCATTGATTCAAGAAACTATTTATTATATTTCATCTAATCATTATGTTTACTATATATTAATAACATTTTTTTCATGGAAATAATTCCATGTTATGTTTTATCAATGGTAGACTATTTTATCTTCTCTTTGAAACCTTTGTAATACCAGGTTTTGTACCAATTATGCCTCCAAATTTACTTCTCAAAATTTATATATTCTCTTCATTAAATTAACTTTTATTTTATTTGTGTGAATACCCAAACCTCATAATTTTTTGGGGTAATAAAAATATATGTAAAAATTATTTATCTTGATTTTTATATTTAAAAAAAAAGAACCATGCATTCTATGTAATGGAAAAGAACCTCCTGGTCCATGACATTGCCAAAATCTGGTGTTTGGGATGTCTAGGAGATCATCAGTGACTCATTAAAGAGTTTTCCAAATTTCATTATTTAATGAATTGTTGCAATGATTAGGTTTGGTGGCACCGATCGGTTTTGGTGAAGCCAATACACATCAGTGGCACTGATCGACAACGGTGGGAAAGAGGAGTGTCATTGGCACATATAGCTTTTGGGGGCACCGATGAGCAACGGTGGCACCGATGGGAGTCAGTGGCACTGATTGGCATTGGTGACCCTGATTTTGATCAGTGAAAACAGATGGTTCATCCATAGAATCCATCAACATCGGTGCCAGGGTGACGATGCCAGTGCGATGGCCCCAGGGTGATGGTGTCAGGGCAATGATGTTAGGGTGACTATGACTCACCTAATGGTGAGTCATTCCCTATTTTTCTTGGACATTGACATAAAGTAATTTTAATACCCTTGTTAAACAATATAAATCTAGTAAGATATGTTTAAAACTTCCTAGAGTCGGGAAACCCTTTAGTTACTAAAGCGGGTATCCTTTTTTCCTCATTATCACATCATTTTTGTGTTTTTTAGTTTCACAACTATTACGGGTTTTTCTCCATTTAATGAAAATTTATAAACTCATAGCTATTATCATTTCCATATCTGATGCTAATAATTAGATATCAATTATTAACAACATGTGAAACCTCCAAATCATGTGTTTGATCCAAGACCTGAAGTTTAGGTACTTCAAAATCGTCTCCCTATTTTTAAGATATGGATTCTTCTTATGATGATATTCCTTATTACTTCTTCATTCTATCTCTTGTTGTTTGACTTTTTATTTTTATTTTTTAGATGTATTGGGTTCCCTTGTTGGATCCCTTCCCGCTCATCCTTGTAGTCATTCATGTTCCTCCCCTACAAGTCTTGCATCCCCTGTTCTTAGCGCATGGATAAAACATTGATCGTTGATCATCATGGTATAGTTTTTCCTTAGTCCCTCTTTATTGTGAATCATGATGTGTTTGTAAAAAATTTTCCCTTGTGATGTGGATAAAACCATACCACAATGACAAAAATAAATGGAAATCAAATAATGAAAGGGAATGTTTTATGATGATGTTTCTGTAATATTTTATTTTGTTTTTTATGTTGTGAACTGTATGGTAGTATACCAACTAAAAATCTTAGTCGTTGGTGGTCCTTTCTTGTTCAATAATGACCCTCTATTTTCATGATAATATTGTGATTTAATGGATGTAACATGTGAACTAGTAAATCACATTATCATTGTTGATTAAATGGATTCCTAATGAATAAATAATCCTTAGGTGATCACCTTGGTTAACCAAATGCAAATAAGGAACATGAAAATATAGTGGTTAAATCTGAAAGCTCCCATTCATTTTAATGCTTGTAAACATAGTTATTTAGCATGATGGATATGGGGTGAAGTGGATGAGGATGGAATTTCATGTTTTTATGTTGTTGATTTGTGATCTAGGCCATTATGGAGATGAATATTTGTGCTTTGTTTTGTTATAGTACATCAAGGGATCTCACTATAACACTATTCATTGAATTTACAAGAGAACCACATGTGAATTATTTATACAATGCATGGTTTTTTATTTTAGTTTATGTTTTTGGATTATTGTTATGCCTTTTAGTTTCCTAGAATTCAATGAATACTAAAATGAATCACTTGGACACGATAATAAGAATGGGTTCAATGAGGGTTTTTTTCATTAATGGGTCGTGCTCTGGTAGTGGTTGTTCTATATTTGTGCATGTATGAAATGTAATGAAGGTGTTAGTATGATATGGTTTCAAAACCATTATTTTGTGATGAGTGTTTATTCTACTATACATATAATTTTAGTTCTTGTTTTTTTTATTCACATCCCACCCAAATTGAGCACCTCATACGGAACACACCCATTTCATGGATGATGATATTTTTACCAACATTTAAATTATTGGATGGTTATTATCTCATTTATGATTTCTATCCTTGGTGGCCCAAGTCTCTTTGTTAATGCTATGATGGCCTATGTTCCATTATGGTCCAGGACTATTTGGGCCTAGTGTGTTGTGGTGGTTGGACCATGTGTGTGCGGGTAGGATTGTTTCTTATATGTAATCGGGATAAGGCTCATGTTTCTTAGAGAAGGGTAGTGGTTTTTCTGGCCCATGTGTCTACAAGCGGGGATATGTGTGCTTATGGTGGAACAGGCGTATGCAAGTAGGATGTGTGGTCATGAATTCCCATAAGGATGTTTTTGGGGCATTAGTGGAACTGTAGTGGATCTTATGGGGGTATTCTGATGTATAGGATGTCTCCAATAACCAATGGGAATGCAATGAGGGGTACTCAAACATCAATGTGTTATTACTATTACATTACCAGACTTGGGTTATTTGGGGGGTGTTATTTAGTGATGCAAGGTGGATAGATTCCTTTGTATGTGCTTTGGTTTTCTCTGTTTTATCACTAGGCATTAAAATGTCCCCCACTTGTGCACGAGATATTTTTGTGTTCCCTACTAAGTATACATTTTTACTGACCCTATGTATATAAAACTGATTTCACATTTCGAAGAGAAATATGAGGACCATTCCAGACATTAATAGCACGGGTGTCCGGACTGTTTTCATTTCTATTTTTCATTATTTTGGTACTTTTTATCAGAGTTCTCTTAAACCATATATAACATTATTTTTTACTAGCATGTGGAATAATGTATTTTGATTTAATTTTACATTATCCATTTGGAGTTTTTTTAAATTTGCCATCTTATCTCAATATTTATTTCTATAAAAATTTTAATTCCTACAATATTGTGTGTTGTTATATACCCTTGGTTCTAGTCGGCACGCTAGGGCCTATTGAAGGTGAGACTCCGAAGTCATTATAGTTCCTTCAACATGAATAAGGAAGTGTCTGGGAGTTTTTTGTCCCTTCCCTCATCTTGGTGATGGCAGGTCATGATGTAATTTTATCAGGGGTGATGCATGATAGATATAATGGAGTTTTGAGTTATTCCTAGTGATAATTGCATAGTATGGTAGGAAAATAGTGATAGAAAAACTTAATGCTTCAAATAGGTCAGAGAAGACCATCTAGGACATAAAATTTTAGGGGGACCTGTGATCCGATGCAAGGACTCTTGACCTACCGTACAACCAAGTGATGCTACACTGATTATAGGGTAGAGACACTATGAAATGTAAATTAATCATAATGGTTTGTTTTCTTGTGTGTTCTAGTTGTTTGAGTAGTATATAATTAATAAAAAGTTTAGGATAAATTTAATGAAAATCATTTACACTACTCGGGCTTATGTATTCCATATTTACCTTACATTTATGGCACCCAAACAGCATCCATTAGCATTGTGGGCACTAAAGGCCCTGAAGAATGATCTAGATGATTATAAGAGAGCTAATCAAGTGGAGGAAGACATCATGTGGCAGAATACGCTATGTTCCTTTTAGAAGTAGATCCTTGGGAAGTATGAGGGTAGCGTCTCAAACATGGGGACAGAAAGATGGCTCGAGGTGTTAGTGATAGATTCTAGCTTGATGTGGGATGAGACTGAGTACTGAGATCCTTTGTCCATGAGTTATATATGGGGAGTGTCACATCATTGGTGATCACTCTATATCAAGGTGAAGAGGGGGGATGGGTCTTCATGGACTGACATTTAAATGGGTTTCTGAGTGGAATTCCACTCCATTACAAAGATGGTTGAGAAGAGCCAAGAGTTACACCCCCTTTTGTAGGGGATCATGCTAGTAATGGAATTGGGGATCATGTTCAAGGATCTCATTACGATTTCTCCGTACATCGTTCCATATTAGGAGTCTTGGGTGATACATTTATAGGAGGAACTCCTACAATCTATAATGTATGTTTTTACTCCATTCACTTTACCAGTGTACTTAGATGTTCGTAAGAAGGATGAAGTGGTAGAGAGGATGAAAATATTAGTATGTGAGCCATGATAGGGTATACATTTGAGATCATTTAAGGGGAATTCCGTTAGAAAAATGCATCCATCCTTAGGGCCTTCCATGTTTCAACCAATGGGGAGAAGGCCCTGGCAATTCCGGTTTTGATCTCATGGTCCTCGTACTTTCCATATTGGCCTAGGATCATGATTATTTATTTGGATCATCCATGGGATCCTTTGAAATCGGTATCTAAACTGATTTTATTACAGTTTAGGTGGGAAGGATATGCACACACCTCGACAATAGCAGTTTCTAGCCAGGGATTTTAAGCAGTGGAAAAGGGACTATGAGCACCCACCCCTCTTAGAGTAGATGTTGCAGGAGGAGACCGACCTTAGGGACCTCAACAAGGGAATGGTTGGGGAAGAGACCAATAGTTGGGGGATTAAGGAGTTGGTAATGGAATGTTTCAAACCATGGAGTCAGCAGTTCTATTAGGTCTAGTGGTTGTTCAATGTACGATCATCTTTTTATTACACTTTCTTGTGCCATGTTTAATTTTGGAGCTTCACACTAATTTTTTACACCTAGTTTATCCCACGCTATGGGTCTATATGTAGCAAGGATTTCCATAACCCTGTTATTGAGTACACCATTTGGAGTTCATATCATCTTGTATTATGTTTATCGAGGATGTAGACTGCGGTTGGGGGCACATCAGTCTACTGGGGACCTACGTAAGATACAGATTCAACCATATAATGTAATTTTAGGAATTTTCAAGTTCTTCTATGTGTATTTCATTATTTTATTCCTATAGATATGGGTCTTGGTTTTAGATATTGGTAGCCAAAATGTACCTATTGTATGAAAGCTTGGTTTCTAGGGGGCAGACGATGAGTGGAGACCCTTTTTTCAATGATATCCAAACTATCAGTAGAGTCAACAGATACAGAGATGGTAGAAGTCTCAAAGATAGTTAGTGAGTTTCTATAAATCATCCCTTGGGATGCGGTGACTCTACACACTCGACATGATGTTGAGTTCAAGCGAGACTTGCAACCCATTTCTCGTCCGATTTTTATGGATTTTTATCAAATGAATCCTTTTTATTTTTGGGAGTTGATGATCCAGGTAGATGAATTGATGAAGAATGGTTTTATCTGACCAAGTGTGTCAATATGGGGTGCTCCAATACTGATATAAAATAAGGAAAATGGTGGTCTAAAGATGTGTATATAATATCGAATGCAAAATCAGGTGACAATCACAAACTGTTACCCCAACTTAAGGATCGACGACCGTTTTGACTAGTATATGGAAGAAGGTTGGTTATCTATGATCAAATTATGTTCAGGATATCAACAGTTTAGGTGAACGATGGTGACATCTCGAATACATCTTTTAGGTGCAGACATGGGCATATCATGTTTGTGGTCAGGTTGTTTGGTGTTACTAATACACCATCCATGTTTATGGTGCTTGTGAACACTATCATCTAGGAATATCTGGACTGGTTCATAGTCATGTTTATCGAGGACATATTGATGTAATAAATATTAGAGAAGTATCATGCATAGCATATGATAAAGATTTTTGTTGACTTTTGACAGTACATTCTTTAGGGGATGTTGTCCATGTGAACGTTTTGGACATGAAAGGTGCACTTACTGGGACATGTGGTGTCCCAGTAAGGAATAGTACTGGGCCAATTGAATTTCTATGTGGATATTTCATGGTAATCATCCAATAACATGGCATAGGTTCATAGTTTCTTGGGTCTAGAAGGTTCATACCAGTGGTTCATTTCCAACTTTTTTCTAGTTGCAATACATTAGAAATCATTGACAATGGCAGACGTTTATTTTGTATGGAGTGAGAAGTCCCATGCATCCTTTAATTATCTGAATTGAAATATGGTTAGCGCCCCAGTACTAAGGTTTCTAGACGAAGGGGTGATTTTGGAAGTGTTCTGCGATACTTCTGGCCTTGCCTTTGAGTGTGTGATTATGTAGTGGCGGGGAGTGATCTCTTATGGTTATAGGATGTTATGCCCTCACGAACATAACTATTCCACCCATTAATTGGAGATTCCAAAGGTTGTGTTTGCAATGATTTTGTGGTGGCATTACCTGATCATGGAATGCTTTGTTGTCTTCATAGATCAAAAGAGAATGATCTATTTCATCTATGAGAGATACATGAACTAGCGAAAATAGAGGTGGATAGAGTTTCTTAAGGAATATTAATTATAGTTCTCCCTTTCCTCAAGAATGAGGAATTTTTTGTTTGATTCCATGTGCAGGAAGTCACAGAGGGAATAGTTTTGGGAATATGTGGATGCTTGGATGGCGATAGAGGAGTTGGATGCTTTTCATCTGAGATTGAGAGTGGAGGATGGTAGAGGATGTCTATCCCATATGACGACACATTATTCCATGATACATAATGTATAGAAGTCCTAGTGGGTGATTAACAGAGGGAAGTGATTTTTGATAGTGTTATCCATGGTGATGCTTCATACTGATGGTCAGAAGATGGTCAAGATCAGATGCTTTTCTATGGGAAATTGTTTGTCCAAGAGAGAATTAATGTGGGGGTTCTCTATGAGTTCCATAAATCTCCCCTAGTATTAAATCCTATGGTTTCCAAGATTAGTCGAGGGCTGTTAGAAAATTTTAGGTGGGATGAGGTGAAATGGGAAGTGGCGGCGTTTGTGGCAATGTGCCTTGTGTTCCAGAAGGTAAAGACTGAGCACCATGTTCTGGGTAGTCTGTAGCAGCCTTTAGATGTCCCAGATTGTATGTGGGATGACATATCGATAGATTTCATTACAAGGTTACCAAAGGTTCTTGTAGGTTGTGATGCTATCTGGTTAGTGGTTGATTGGGTGAAAAAATCATCACACTTCACAGTAATCAACGAGTTGAGTGCGGGAGATGTCATGGAAAATTTGTACATGGAATAGGTGGTGTGGTTACATGGATTTCAGTGTCCCCTATTCTTATAATGGGATTTTCAGTTTACATCTCGAGTCTTGAAGGGATTACAATGTTTTTTTGGAACCCAAAGATGCCTTATCACTTCTTTCCATCCCCAGATAGATGGAAAGATAGAGAGGGACATCCATACTTTGTAGGATAAGTTACGAGCGCGTGACTTGGGCTTCAGAGGATCATTGGTATGACACTTACCTCTGGTAGAGTTTTCCTAAAACAATATTAATCACTCTATCATTAGAATGTATCCATTCAAAGCCTTGTATTGATTGTTTTTTCATTAACCCTTGTGTTAGACCGAGGTTTGGGAAGTACATGTTCTTGTTCTAGAGATAGTACAGAGCGTAACAGAGAATGTCCATCTTTTGTGCGAGAGGATGATGGCAGCTCAGGACCGGTAGATGTTGTATTTAAATAATAGGAGGAGACCCTTGTAGTTAGATGTTTGGAACCACCTGTTCTTCATGGTCTCCCCTTGTAATGGGAATGGAGGTTTATTAGGGGGAGTAAGATTTGTTACAGTTTTTTCGGACCATTCTAGGTATTGTGGTGGGTCAGAGAAGTGTCTTATGAGCTAGTGCTACCACCACCACTAATAAGGGTCCAAAACATCTTCCATGTGTCTCATCTACGTTGGTATCTACATAGTGATTTGTACATCCTTGAATGGGGTGAGATGGATATCAATAATGATGGAACGTTCATAGAGAAACCAGTGGGGATCAAAGATTGTGACGAGAATGTGTTTTGTGGATGGACCATTCCCTTGGTTCGTGTGTTCTGGAGGCATGGTGGCCTCAAGGATTGTACAACAGAATTGGTGTCCCAACTATTTTCCTAGTAAATAGAGATTTTTGGAATTTGGGGTTTTTGGTTTACTTGTGATTTGTTTTGGTGTAATGCATAAACTTGTTTTCTTTAAGATGGGTTGTCTTATTTATTATCAGAATATGTGTAACATTCTCATTGCGGGGAAGGGAGGACCTAATCCCCAATCAATTCACTCTATGGTTGATGCGATTAAACCCGTGTAGGTGGGTTGGTTCCTCCAAAAGCATATAATATCTTGACAAGGATGAAGGGTATCCCTGATCCATATGTCTTGGTGTTTTGAATTCGATGTTTGTGTGGTTGGATGGTGTTTCAATAGTTGATCAGAAGATAAGAGAGACAAATACTTCTGGATTTCAAAGTTCATTCCATATCTCGAACTACGTTGAGGTGGTATGTCCCTATGAGGTACCTTGTGAGATGGGTTTTCAGACCCCTCAATTTTCATCGGGTTTACTCTAGAATTCTCGAGGATGTGAATAGTTAGAGAGTTATATGATGTAATTTCCTGGACCATCCTGGTCCAGTACATTGACAAATTCTGGTGTTTTGGGAGTCCAAGGGGCCATTAGTGACTCATTAAAGTGTTTTCAAAATTTACAGATTGAATGAACAATGTCACTGAGGAGTGTCTATGGTACCTCTATGCATAACTGGCTGTCACGACCCGTCATCAGGGCCCGTGTCGTGACTACCCCAAGCCCGCCTTCCATAGGCCAGCGGCTGGCGACTAGCACCAAGGCGTAAATCCCGGTAAAAAGGGAAGGCATAGCCTTTGTAAAGTAAAAAAGCACCACAGAATAAGCAAGTGGAAAAAGTAAACACTAAGTAAAAACTGAGTACAATTGTAAGTGCGGGAAGTAAGTGGGCCAGTAAACAAACCCAAACTGAAAGTAATGTAGAACTCGAAAAGGAAAACATCAAAAAAAAGTAAAATCCGCTACGCTGAGCTGTCCACTGGAAATCCCACCTGAAGGGTGGGTACAGATAGCTCCACTTCTCCTCGGGTCCCGTCGTCCGCTCCGAGTGTGTCCCGCCCAGTGGTCCATCTCCAGGTACCGTCCTGCTCTGCAAGCCTCAACCACGATCAACGATGTCCGTCGTCTACAACCAACACAACGTAGTGCGAGAATAACCCGTGCAGGGATGAGTATAAGCTACTCAGTAGGGACCTCGAGACCCCCGAAGGTCTCCCAAAATCCACAAAGGATAAACCACAAAGGAATGATACAATCACGAAGTAACAACCGACACTGCTTAGGTATATGCCCATACATATACCTAAGACATCAATTCCAATACGCTCCAACTTCCGAGCCCAAGCACAACCCAGTCCACACAGGAAAGTATACGTATTCCACACAGGAAAGAAAACGTAATCCACACAGGATAGCACAACACAACCCAGACAGGAAAGTAATCAGGATTCAGGTCACACAGGTATACTTCTTGGAAAGACGATAGAGAAGATCACTAATCCATCTAAGTCGTCAGACCCACAAAGGATCGTTGGGTACTAACCCCCGCAAAGACCCACACAGGATCAGACCCACACAGGATCTGTAGGCGCTGGCTCACACAGAACCACTGAGCAATGACCCACACAGGATCGGACCCACACAGGATCGGTAGCACAGATCCACATAGGATCGCTGAATGCTGTAGTCGTCGTCGTCGAATCCACTGAGGATCTCTGCACAGTCGTCGTCGCAGTCACAGTAGCAGTCGCAGCCAACACTAGGGTTCCCGCACACAGCAAGCTCGTTCGGGAGGGTCCGCTCCACGAGATGAGAGGCTGATACATCAACTGTCACATAGTCCAGAGTTGATGTATCCAAAAGTTCTGTATCGTCAACAGGAACTCAACGCAACAGACGGCGCGTCAATCGGATGCCTGGTCTGAGAGTTATTGGCTTTTTCGTCCTAGGGGCCCGGTTGGTTTTTAAGGAAAAACCAACCCGACCGTACTCCACCTGCGTCCAAACTTCGGGCGGAGTATTCCAAAAGATCTGTATCACTAAGAGGAACTCAACAAAGTTGACGTCACGTCAATCGAACGTCCGTAGCTGAAGATATGAGCGTTTCCGCTCCGAGGGCCCGGTTGGTTTCGTGTACGAACCAACCCAGCTGAACTCAAAGTATTCCGAAACCTTGAGTGCGATATACTGAAACGACGTCTCAATCCAAGGATCACGTCGCCACTGACGGCACGTCGTTTGGATGTCCGTAGCCCATGTTATGGTCATTTGAACCCAAACGGTCTGTTAACGGGGGTTCCGGGCCCGAGGCCGACCCGGACCGAGACCCCCCGGTTTGCCCGAACCGGGTCGGCCCGGCCCGGCGCGGCCTGACCTGGCAGACTGGCCAGGCGCCGGTCCGGCTGGGGGCCGAGCCGTTTCGGCAAGGGGGGGGGGGCGTGGGCGCCTGCCCCCCTGTTTAACCCCCCCCCCCCCCCAATTTATGGGGGGCCGTTGAGCCGGCCGAGCAAATTTATTTCCCCCAGCTTCCCCCTTTCCAGCCAGCCCGACCTGGCCGGCCGGTTCCTTCTCAACGGGACTGGCAGTGGTCGGTCCCCTTCCAGCTCTGACACCGGCGGCCCGGCTGGCCACCGGTCACCTTGCTCTGCCGCGGCCCGGAACCGGCCGCGACCTTGTCGTCCAGCGCGGTGCCGCCCGCTCTGGTCGTGGCGCCTTCGATTTCCTTCGACGCGGCGCGACGGCGTCGCGTTCTTAGACTTTTTTCCATGGCGCGGCATGACGACGTCGCGTAATACTTGTCATGTGATTCCCGCGTGGTGTGACGGCACCACGCCATTCTGTTCGTTCCACAAAGAATCAAACATGAATATAGGAGGGGGGTTCGGCTGTGTTTTTGCAGTCCGGCCCCCCTCTCGTTAAACGATATCATCTAGTAAAAAATCCACGATAATCGATAAACTAGATTCATGAACGGAAAAATTAAATAAAAAAATCCCCTACCTCGGTTCAGGAATGGTGTTCGTCAACGAGCCGCGGAAGACGAGCGTCGTGGAGGTCGGGCGTCGCGGGAGAACTTCAACGTCGCGAAGCGAGGATTCGAAGTCGTTGACGGCGATTTCATCACTGAAAACCGTCGCGGAAGAGAAGAAGCGGAAGAAGAAAGTCGCGTCGCAGATACGGCATCGCGGAAGAACTGTGTTCTTCGGCGGAGAAGTTCTTCGTTGAAGAACGGTGTTCTTCGCGTTCTTCATCGAGGTTGAAGAAGAAGAAGACCACTTCCCCAAATCCTCTCAAGGTGACAAAACTCTAACAAAAATAAAATAAGACCCTTTCTTATTTTATTAACACAAAAACTCTTTTGAATTTCAAGATTTTTAAATTCAATAACCACACACAACTCACCTCATTAAACTTTTACATTAAAGTCATAAGTTATAACTTAAGTTAACAAAAATTAAAGTGGGAGTTGAGGGGGGTTTTAGTGGATATGAAGGGGTGGGGTTCGTGTGGGCCCCACCACCCTCATAACCTCCCAAGGGAGGTTGGGTGGTTACCCAACTTCCATCAAGAACTAACACTTAGAGTAAAATAATAAACATTGTAGTGTAATTATAAAATAAACTTCCACAATTTTTATTATCAACACTCCTGTAAACGCAACTCCGGAACAGGAGTTCCTAAGAAAATACCGGCGTTGCGGTTCCATCGGTGCCCTCAGAATTTGATTCCGGGCAGCGATTCAAACGTTAGAAAATCCCGCTCATTCTTTCATTGAACGTACCCGAGCCAAAATTCGGAAATTGATTCAGGGCACACCGGGCCTCAGAATCAGGTGCTGTCAGAAACTGCGCTCTTATAAAATTCCAAAGAAAAATAAGAAAACATTTCCCTTGAATTTTACGGGTCTTTACATTACTCCCACCTCAGGGCTTTACGTCCCCGTAAAGAAACATCAAATCTAGGGAAACAAATGAGGGTACTGAGCATGCATCTGAGCCTCCCGCTCCCAAGTGCTCTCCTGGAGGTTCCCGTGATGCCATCTGATGCGCACAAGAGGAATCGACCATCCAAGTAGGACCCGCTCCTGTCGATCCTCGATATCCACTGGGACCTCCGTAAAAGTCACCCCCGTCGTCAACATCAAAGCTCCCCATGGTCAATGATGTGCGTCGGGGCGTGCACGTATCTCCTCAGTTGAGATACGTGGAAGACGTTGTGCACCCAGTGCAACTGAGGTGGTAGAGGCAGATGATAAGCCACCTCTCCAATCCTGCTGAGGACCTGGAATGGTCCAATGAAGCGTGGAGATAACTTTTTGCCTCGGCAAAATCTCCATAAACCACGTCGAGGTGAGACACGAAAGAAGACGTGGTCGCCATCCTCGAACTCTAGTGGCCTCCGCCTCCTGTCAGCGTATGACTTCTATGTTAAGTCAAAAGTCTTCTTTTGGCTTTTACATCATGTTTTGGAAATCACAAATATATTCTATGTCATTTTTTGGAAATCTCAAATGTATTCTATCATATGTTTGTAAATAACAAATTGTATTTTATCATGTTTTTCGTATCGTACGATGTTGATCGTACCGACCAAAACGTATCGTACTGACTCTGTCAAACGTATCGTACTGACTCTGTCAATCGTATCGTACTGACTCTGTCAATCGTATCGTACTGACTTTGCTATTCAGATGATCATTATTTGTTTTGGTACTTTGTCAAAAACTCTCTCTGCATATGAATCGTACTCATGTTTTACATTTCTATATATCTCTTATCCTAACAAAACGATGTCGTTGAGTTAGTTATATACTAATCAAAACGATGTCGTGCTTTCTGTTTCAATATGACCGTTGGAGGCAATATGACCGTTGGAACCCGAGGCCTATAAATAGGAGGTCATTTGAAGCTGAGAACACACTGATGAACGATGAGAACAAAAGAGACTCTGTGAACTACGAAGATTCTAGAGAGAGACACTGTGACTTCTCTCATCAGCCTTGTGCGTCCGATCATCGTATCGAGGGCTTTCAAGTAATTGAAAGACAGAGGTTCCGATTACCTGCAAAATCGAGGGCTGCCGGGGATAGGCAGACAGACGTACCGATCATCGTATTGAGGGCTGCCGGGGATAGGCAGACAGACGTGCCGATCATCGTATCGAGGGCTCACCAAGGTGTTGGTGAGACAGACCTTTTATCCTAGGTGAAAGGATAACCCTTCTCTTTGGGTTAAAAGAATTGTATTACTTTTACATTTCCGCTGTTGTATTAGAAAGGGATTTGTATTGTTTCCTTTCTTCTTTACTTATTCAATTGTAATTGTTTCAATTACAATCATTCCATTACATATTGTATTGATTGGTTCTATACGCTTTAAGGTAGAATCATTCATATCTGTATTACTCTGATTATTGTGTTCATCTTGAATACAATTGTTTTACATAACATTAGTATTACAATACTTCATACCTTTTACATTCAATACAATTGAGGGTATTTGTATTTGTATTAGTTTAAGTTCATTTAAACTAATCTCTTTGTTACTAAAACTCAAGGTTTTTAAACCTACAATTCACCCCCCATCTTGTATTGTTCCATCTAATAGACTTTTATATCGACTATTCGATCCAACAATTGGTATCAGAGGAGGTTTTCCACTGACTTGTATTACTAGCTTTATTTCTTATTACTTTCTTAAATACTTACTACACTAACGTGTGGAGTGGAAAAGTTGTTTTTGTTATATTAGATGGCGGGAATGAATATCGGATCAATAGATAATCTGAATCCTTCTAGACCACCAATCTTTGATGGGAATGATTATGAGTATTGGAGAGATCGTATGAAGACTTTCGTCATCAATACTGGTGTAGACAATTTTTTTATGCTTACTGGGGGTTACAAAATTCCTGACAAAGAAGTTAGTACTTTCACCAATCAAGAGAAGCAAGAATATCAACTGAATTACAAGGTACACAATACTTTATTATGTTATATGACCAGGAATATATATATTCATATATCTTCATGTGAAGCAGCCAACTGTATTTGGAAGAAATTAGAAGTCACTCATTTTGGTACATCCAAGGTTATAGAAACAAGGAGAGCAATGCTTCGAGCAGAGTATCATGGATTTGTTTTTCCTTATGGAGAGCCAGTATGTTAAGTGCAACAAAGGTTTATGACAATTGTCAACAGCTTACAATCTATGGGAGAAAAAGGTCTTGATGATGACTCTCTTGTTGATAAGATTATAGATAATATTCCAAATGAATGGGAGTCAAAATGAACAGCTATTGATGAAAATAGAAAAGTTTCCCAGATTACTCTTGATGAACTCTTTGGAACTCTTCTACAGCACGAGACAAGAATGAAAAGAGATGCTGATTTAAATAAGAAGAAGAATGGGAATGGAAGTGTTGCTTTTGCATCTAAAGCTAAAACACCTGAAAGGGTTACAAGGTCTAAATCCAAGAAAGTTGTTTCTGATTCAAGTGATTGTAATCTTTCAGACAATGAGTTAGCTAATCTTGCTCGGAGGATGAACAAGATTGTGGGAAAGAAAGATTTTCAATATAGATTCAAAAAGAAAGACAGGAAAGATAGGAAAGATTCAGAGGTAACTTGTTATGAATGCAAGAAAGCAGGACATATAAGGCCTGATTGTCCTTTACTGAAGAGGAAAGATAGAAAAGAGAAATACTCTGAAAGAAACAAGAAAAGGTTTTATAAGACAAAGAAAGTCTTGAAAGCAAATGATACATGGAGTGCAAGTGGTAGTGATTCCTCAGATGATTCTTCAGAATATGAGATGTCAGGACAAAGGAATATTGGACTTCTAGCCAGACTACCAATTGAAGATCATTGTCTCATGTCTAAGGTACATAATGCTGAAGCTGTTACAAATGTCTCTTTAAATACAAATTATGTTGATAATAAATATTATGAATCTTCAAATGATGAACCCTCATCATCAGAAGATGATACTTTACCTTCTTTTGAAGAAGTCTCTAGATTTGCTAAGTTACTTGAAAATGAAAATTCTAAACTCAAAAAGAGATTTGAAAAAGCAAATTCTAGAATTTCTATTTTGACTAAAGAAGTATCAGATCTTTCTAAAGATCTTGATGGGAAAACATCTGATTTTGAAAGTATTTTGAAAACCCTTGAGAAAGTCAAATCTGAAAAGGATAAACTTTCTAAGGATCTTGAAACTGCTATTTCAAAGAAAAAATTTTTAGAGTCTAACTCTAGTTCTAATTCAAATGTTTTAGAAAACAAGAATTTGGTTTTAAAACTAAAGTCAGAGATTTTATCCTTGAAAAAGTGCTTGTCAAACTTTACTCATGGAAAAGAAAACTTTGATAGGATGTACTCTCAAATAAGACCTTTGAGAAATCGTTCTGGTCTTGGTTATACTTATTCCAAACCTGTTTTTAGTAATAACTATTTTGTTCCTCAAAAAACCATTTTCTGTTCCAAGTGTCAATGTGGTGGAAATTGGAGAAGAGATTGTTCTCTTAAAAAAACTCAATCCTTAGGATTTCATAAAGCTCATTTTGCAAAACAAATGTGGATTCCTAAAATTCTTTTATCTAATCCTTCTGGATCCAAACAAGTTTGGATTCCGAAAATCTAATTGTTTCTTTTTCAGGAAAACGAGAAGTGTATCAATAAGAACATTTGGTACATGGATAGTGGTTGCTCTCGACATATGACTGGAAACAAAGATTTCTTTGAAAAGGTTATCAAAACAAAAGGTGGAAAAGTTACCTTCGGAGATAATGCTCAAGGAAAGATTGTTGGTATAGGTAATATCGTTTTTCTTGGAAAAGTTCTTATTTCAAATGTTTTATTTGTAAAAGGTCTTAGGCACCATCTCATCAGCATAAGTCAATTATGTGATGAAGGTTACCTTGTGAATTTTAGAAATGATAAGTGTCTAGTTCACAATTCCAAGTATGAATTCATTCTATCTGCCCATAGGAAATAGAATGTTTACACTATAAACTAAGAAGACCTTAGGAACCAAAACTTACCTTGTTTAAGTGTAATAGAAGACCAATCGTGGCTATGGCATAGGAGATTAGGACACTGTAATTTGAGAAACCTAAGAAAACTCTCAAAGAAAGGACTTGTAAAAGGGCTACCAGATCTTAGATATGATTCTTCAAAAGTCTGTGATCCTTGTCAATTTGGGAAGCAACATAAGACTAGCTTTAAACCAATTAATGAAGTTTCAACTTCTAATGCATTACAGCTTGTGCATATGGATTTGTTTGGTCCTTCACAATCTGGAAGCATTGGAGGCAAATACTATGTATTTGTTTTAGTTGATGACTTCACTAGATTTACATGGGTCTACTTTCTCACAAAGAAATCTGAAGCCTTTTCGTATTTCAAAACTTTTAGAGCCCAAGTTAAAAATGAGAAAAACCTACCATTGATAACTATTCATAGTGATCATGGTGGTGAATTTCAAAACTCAGATTTTGAAACTTTTTGTAGTAAGAAAGGTATTACTCACAATTTCTCAGCACCAAGAACTCCTCAATAAAATGGTGTTGTTGAAAGAAGAAATCGTATACTTCAGGAAATGACTCGAACCATGTTGAGTGAATACTCAATTGCTAAGCACTTTTGGGCTGAAGCTGTAAGTACTGCCTGTTATACTATAAATCGTGTTTTAACTAGACCATTTCTTAATAAAACTCCTTACGAGTTATGGACTGGCCGAAAACCTAAAGTTTCTTACTTCAAAGTTTTTGGATGCAATGTATTCATTCTGAATACAAAAGAATATTTACACAAATTTGCACCAAAATCTGATGAAGTAATCTTTCTAGGCTATTCCACAACCTCTAAGGCTTATAGAGTTTTCAATAAAAACACTTGTACTATTGAAGAAACAGTACATGTAAAATTTGATGAAACTAACCCTTTGTTTTCAACCAATCCAATCCTACATCCTCGGATGTGTTTTCCAAAAATGTTTATCAACCTATATTAGAAGAACATTCTGATAAGGAAAATGTTCAAGAAAGTGTTTCTGAAACATTTACCACAGAAGATTTTCTACCATATGTTGATGAACAGGTTTTACAAAACCAAAATCAATTGTTTCTTAGGAATCATCCCAGTGATAATATCATTGGTGATATAAATCAACCTGTAAGGACCAGAAATTCCTTAAGAAACGAAATAGAACATCTTGCTTTTCTTTCCCAATTTGAACCTAAAAGTCCAACTGAGGCCTTAGGTGATGATTATTGGATCAAAGCAATGCAGGATGAACTAAATGAATTTGAAAGGAATCAAGTCTGGACTTTAGTTGAAAGTCCTAAAGAAACAACTGTAATTGGTGTAAAATGGGTTTTCAGAAACAAGTGTTATGAAAATGGAATCATTGTAAGAAATAAAGCAAGACTTGTTGCTAAAGGCTATAATCAACAAGAGGGAATAGACTATGATGAAACATATGCTCCTGTAGCTAGACTTGAATCTATTCGTATTCTATTAGCTTTCGCAGCATATTTCAATTTCAAACTATTTCAAATGGATGTCAAATGTGCTTTTTTAAATGGTTTTGTTCAAGAAGAAGTTTTTGTCGAACAACCTCCTGGTTTTCAAGATCCAAAACATCCTGATCATGTCTTTAAACTTACCAAGGCTCTATATGGTCTTAAACAAGCCCCTAGAGCATGGTATGATAGACTTACAGGATTTCTTTTACAAAAAAATTATAGAAAAGGTACAGCTGATCCAACTCTTTTTATCAAAATGGAAAACAAAAATGTTTTGGTTGTCCAAATCTATATTGATGACATCATATTTGGATCAACTCAGAAATCTTTAACCGATTCTTTTGAAAATTTAATGAAATCTGAGTTTGAAATGAGTATGATGGGTGAGTTAACATTCTTTCTAGGTTTTCAAATATCTCAAAAACCAGAAGGAAATTATATATCTCAACATAAGTATATTAAAGACTTACTCAAAAAGTATGGATTTGACAAAACTAAAAGTATTAGCACCCCAATTGGTACCTCAAATACTCTTGATCTTGATGAAACTGGGAAACCAGTAGATCAAACAATTTTTAGAGGTATGATAGGGAGTTTGCTATACTTGACAGCTAGTCGACCCGACTTGATGTTTTCTGTATGCTTATGTGCAAGATATCAATCTAATACAAAAGAGTCTCACTTAAAAGCCGTAAAGAGAATCTTTCGGTATTTAAAAGACACTATGGATTTAGGACTTTTCTACTCTTCTGGAAATGATTTTGTTTTAAAAAGTTTTTCAGATGCTGACTTTGGTGGTTGTAGAATGGAGAGAAAAAGTACATCTGGAACATGTCATTTCTTAGGAGATTCTTTGGTTTCTTGGTCTTGCAAGAAACAACACTCAGTAGCACTCTCCACTGCTGAAGCTGAATATGTAGCAGCTGGAAGTTGCTGTGCTCAAGTATTGTGGATGCAGCACACACTCACTGACTATGGTTTGAGTTTTTCCAAAACTCAAATTCTGTGTGATAATACAAGTGCCATAGCTCTTAGTAAAAACCCAGCACATCACTCTCGTGCAAAACACATAGATGTTAGGCATCACTTTCTTAGGGATCACACACAAAAAGGAGATATTGTTTTACAATTCATCGGAACGCAAGAACAACTTGCTGATATTTTTACAAAACCTTTACCTTCCGATAGATTTGAATTTATAAAACAGAAGCTAGGAATGATTACATTAAAATAATCATTCATATCTACTTCCTGTTTTACATCTCTCCTAATAGTAAGAAACTCCTCGTAGAAAGGGGGAGGACATTTCTTTATGTCTTTATGTTTCTGATCTTTAAATATTTACTCTCTTTATATATGTTTCTTTCTGTTTATCGTATTGACAGTTTTATCGTTTCATTTTAAGTTTTCCTGTATCGTATTGACCATTTCAGTTTTTCTGTTTATCGTATTAAAATTCTTTTCCATCGTATCGTTCAAAAATTTTGTATCGTCCGATGATAGTATTCAAATTCTTTTCCATCGTACCATTCAATAGTTTTTGAATCGACCGATGATAGTTTTCAAATTCTTTTCCATCGTACCATTCAATAGTTTTTGAATCGACCGATGATAGTATTCAAATTCTTTTCCATCGTATCGTTCAAAAATTTTGCATCGTCCGATGATAGTATTCAAATTCTTTTCCATCGTATCATTCGATTTTTTTTATCGACCGATGATAGTATTGAGATTGTTTTCCATCGTACTGTCGGTTAATGGTAACAACTATTTTCCATCGTACGGTCCGATCATAGTAATGACTGTTTTCCATCGGCATCATGATTTTTTTTCGTACGATTGTGTTTACTTTTGATTCATACCAAAACCGGCAATCACCTTATGTTCTCCAACATGTTTCTTTTCATTTTTTTATTATTTTATTTTCTTTGTTTTAATCCTAACCATTGATCTGGTATTATCAAGAAGATGAAAGTTGTGCTTCATGAGCTTATAAAGAAAGAGAAGGAAAGAGAAAACAAATGATTGTTGTATTTGTTTCTTTTGGAACTTGTTTGTTTTGTAATAACTCTTATAATCCTCTCTTTTATCCATTGTCTTGTATTTCTTCACTAACTCTTCCAGACAATTCGAGATTCCTCCTTTCTTTTTGTAAATCAAAAAGGGGGAGAATATTTACAAAGCAAAGATTGTTTTACAAAGGGGGAGAATGCATTACAATGCTCTTAAGGAAAATCTATGAATACAATCCTTAGGAAAGTCAATACCTAAGGGGGAGTTAGTTGTATTCAATTTCTTATTCAGAAGAGTTTTCAATAACTCAGGGGGAGATAAGTATTTCTTGTTTCATTTACTTTGTGTGTTTGTGCTTTCCAAAAAGGGGGAGATTGTTAAGTCAAAAGTCTTCTTTTGGCTTTTACATCATGTTTTGGAAATCACAAATATATTCTATGTCATGTTTTGGAAATCTCAAATGTATTCTATCATATGTTTGTAAATAACAAATTGTCTTTTATCATGTTTATCGTATCGTACGATGTTGATCGTACCGACCAAAACGTATCGTACTGACTCTGTCAAACGTATCGTACTGACTCTGTCAATCGTATCATACTGACTCTGTCAATCGTATCGTACTGACTTTGCTATTCAGATGATCATTATTTGTTTTGGTACTTTGTCAAAAACTCTCTCTGCATATGAATCGTACTCATGTTTTACATTTCTATATATCTCTTATCCTAACAAAACGATGTCGTTGAGTTAGTTATATACTAATCAAAACGATGTCGTGCTTTCTGTTTCAATATGACCGTTGGAGGCAATATGACCGTTGGAACCCGAGGCCTATAAATAGGAGGTCATTTGAAGCTGAGAACACACTGATGAACGAAGAGAACAAAAGAGACTCTGTGAACTACGAAGATTCTAGAGAGAGACATTGTGACTTCTCTCATCAGCCTTGTGCGTCCGATCATCGTATCGAGGGCTTTCAAGTAATTGAAAGACAGAGGTGCCGATTACCTGCAAAATCGAGGGCTGCCGGGGATAGGCAGACAGACGTACCGATCATCGTATTGAGGGCTGCCGGGGATATGCAGACAGACGTGCCGATCATCGTATCAAGGGCTCACCAAGGTGTTGGTGAGACAGACCTTTTATCCTAGGTGAAAGGATAACCCTTCTCTTTGGGTTAAAAGAATTGTATTACTTTTACATTTCCGCTGTTGTATTAGAAAGGGATTTGTATTGTTTCCTTTCTTCTTTACTTATTCAATTGTAATTGTTTCAATTACAATCATTCCATTACATATTGTATTGATTGGTTCTATACGCTTTAAGGTAGAATCATTCATATCTGTATTACTCTGATTATTGTGTTCATCTTGAATACAATTGTTTTACATAACATTAGTATTACAATACTTCATACCTTTTACATTCAATACAATTGAGGGTATTTGTATTTGTATTAGTTTAAGTTCATTTAAACTAATCTCTTTGTTACTAAAACTCAAGGATTTTAAACCTACAATTCACCCCCCCTCTTGTATTGTTCCATCTAATAGACTTTTATATCGACTATTCGATCCAACATTCTATCGGCTCTGAGCTGTCCTCATCTGCTCCTGGATGACCTGGACCATCTCTGTCATGGCCTAGACCATCTCCTCTCCCACAAGTACTGACTCCCCAGGGTCTGTCCTTCACAAAGGAGATCTGCAAGGTCAGCCGTACAACGCCTTGTACGGTGCCATCCCGATGGTGGAGTGGTAATTGTTGTTGTACGCAAACTCCACCAAGGGTAGGTGGTACTCCCATCTACGACCAAATTCGAGGACACATGAACGGAGCGTGTCCTGGAGATTCTGAATGGTCTTCTCCGTCTGACCATCCGTCTTAGGGTGAAAGGTTGTGCTCAGACATAGCTGCATTCGGAATGCCTCCTGCAACCCCTTCCAAAGCCGGGAACTAAAGCGAACATCTCGATCGGAGACGATAGATGATGGAACACCGTGAAGCCGAACAATCTGCTGAACGTAAAGTCATCCCAAGCTCTCCACGGAGCCCTGCTCTCTGATGGGTAAAAAGTGAGCCGACTTGGTGAGTTGGTCGAAAATCACCCAAATGGAGTGTGACCTCTGGAAGTACATGGAAGTCCAGTCACGAAGTCCATCGATATGCCATCCCACTTCCACTCCGGAACCTCCAAGGGTTGTACCAAGACTGCTGGTACCTGATGCTCTGCCTTCACCTGCTGGCAGGTGAGGCATCAAAAAACGAACACTGCCACAGCCTTCTTCATGCCTGGCCACCAGTGCTGTCGTCTGAAATCCTGGTACATCTTCGCCACTCTAGGATGTACCACTAAAGGAGAAGTGTGAAACTCTCTCAGCACCTCCTCTCGTAAAGCGACTGGTACCATGGTATGTCCTCTGAAAAGGATGTCATGCTCTTCTCTAAAATGGAAACCATCAGGTGCAAGTCCTGGGGATATCTTTGCACGCCGCATCTCACAGTCAGCGTCCCCACGCTGTGCCTCTCTGACCCACTGTAGTAGTGGAGGAGTGACTATGAGAGACTGAAGGAAGGCTGCTCCATCTCTATCCATGAAGGATCTCTGCAAAGAGGCTAGATGCTCTATCGCCTCCTCAATCAGCTGAATGCACATCCTCCTGCTGAGAGCATCGGCTACCACGTTCCCCTTCCCAGGAGTATAGACTATCTCAAAGTCATAGTCCTGGAGGAACTCGATCCATCGCCGCTGTCTCAGGTTCATGTCCTTCTGCAAGAAGATGTACCTGAGACTCTGATGGTTAGAAAAGACTGCAAAGCACTCGCCCATCAGATAGTGTCACCATGTCTTCCGAGCGAAGACCACTGCTGCTAACTCCAGGTCATGGGTAGCGTAGTTCTGCTCATGCAGCCTCAACTGACGTGATCCATAGGCTATCACTGCCCGCTCCTGCATCAAAACACACCTGATTCCGGTCCTTGATGCATCGCAGTAGACTACATACCCTACTCCCTCCTCAGGCAACCTCAAGATAAGTGCGCTGGTCAATCTCTGTCTCAGCTCCTGGAAGCTCTGTTGACATCTGTCTGACCACACGAAGGGTTTCCCCTTCTTCTTCAAAGTTGAGAGTGGTGCCGCAACTCTGGAGAAGTCTGGCACAAATCTCCGGTAGTATCCAGCTAGTCCCAAGAAACTTCGCACCTCTGTCACGCTCCTGGGTGGCTCCCAAGCTAACACTGCCTCGATCATCGCAGCATCCACTGCAACTCCCACCTCAGATATGACGTGTCCCAAGAAGTGGACCTCACATATCCAGAACTGGCACTTCGAGAGCTTACTATAAAGCTGGTGCTCTCGGAGTGTGTCTAGTACAACCCGTAAGTGGTAGGCATGCTCCTCCTCAGTCGTCGAGTAAATCAAAATGTCGTTGATGAAGACCACAACAAATCGATCGAGGTATGGATTAAATATCATTTTCATGAGGGACATGAACACTGCTGGAGCATTGGTTACACCGAATGGCATAACCATGAACACATAGTGTCCATACCGACATCTGAAGGTCGACTTCTGCACGTCCTCGTCTCGAACTCTGAGCTGGTGATAACCTGACCTGAGGTCTATCTTCGAGAACCATCGTGCTCCCTTGAGTTGATCAAAGAGTTCATCAATCCGTGGTAGAGGATACTTGTTCCTCACTGTCACCTGGTTTAGGCGACGATAGTCGACAAACAGTCGCAAGCTCCAGTCTGCCTTCTTGGCGAACAATATCGCGGAAGCCCAGGGTGAAACACTAGGTCGGATAAACCCCTTGCCCTGCAAGTCCTCCAACTGTACCCATAGCTCTCGAAGCTCTGCGGGGGCCATTCGATATGCTGGAGTCGATATCTGGGGTGTCCTGGGGTACATGTCAATAAAAAAGTCTTCCTCTCGGCGAGGAGGTAACCCTGGAACGTCGTCGGGAAAAATGTCCGCAAACTGATCCACCACTGCAGGAAAACCAGTACTCCGCACGTCAACTGCTCCTAGGATGAGGCTAGCCAACTGATGAGTGACGGGCTTTCCTATCCTCCGCAAAAGTCCATCCTGTGCTGCAAAGGCTCCCTTCTCGCTGGTGAAGGTGAACCTGCTCCCACCGGTGCGTACACATCGCACCTTGCACCTAAAACCGTCAATATGTGCATGGACCATAGATAACCAACCCATTCCCCAGATGACATCGTATGGCCTCGAAGCTGCTACAAGAAGATCTCAACCGAAACACTCGCCTCCTAGAGTAAGCTCACACTGCCGGCACCAGTGCGTAATCGTCTAGTCTGCTCCCGTAGGAGTCTCTAGACGTAAGGATCGAGCCAACGGCTCTGTCGGAATCTCCGAGCACCGAACAAGGGCAGCGACTATGAATGAGTGACTCGCTCCTATGTCTATAAGTACTGCAGCATGGGTGGAATAGACACAGATAGTACCTCGAATCATCTCTGGAAAGCCGTGGTCGTAGGCCTCTACTGCCTGGAGTTGTGCCTGTCTCTGCCCGCCAGCTCCCTATGGTCGGGGTGGACCTCCTGGTGGTGGTGGTGGTAGAGCCTCAAAGCGTCTCCCACCACCTGCTGCTCAGCCATCTCCTCTGCCTCGTCTGCCTCCTCCCTGTGGACCGCCACGGTCGACCCTTTGCCTCTGCCTCGGTGGTCCCTCAACCGTCTGCTGCACCTCGGCATGGCGGGTCGGGCAATCACAAGCCATGTGGCCCTGTCCACCGCACGAGTAGCACTGTCTGCCTCTCGATAGACTGGCTTCGCGCTATGTGCCCCGCACTGCTGATCCAGTGTCCTGAGGTCGTCTGCCTGAGGGTTTGGTCTGCCTGGACCCAGGAGTCATCTGTCGACTGCCTGCTGCAGAAGACTCTACTAAGTGTCGCCCTGCGGTGGGTCTCAGCGCTGGTGTAGACTCAACAAGAAATCTCTCGATCAAAAGGGTCTACTCCAGTACTCCTGTCTGAGTCAGAATGCTGAGGGAGATCAGCGATGCCCTGATCTCATGTCTCAATCCCTGCTCAAAGGTCCGGGCTCGGAAGAATGGGTCTCGTACCATGTCGGTCGAGTAGCGCGAGAGATCGGTAAATCTCGCCGAGTACTGAGCGACAGTCATGCCACCCTACCACAGCTGAAGAAGCTCTTGAATGCACACCGCACAGAGGGTGGATGGTACGAACTCCGAGCTGAAGAGGCTCTCAAAGTCCGTCCAAAGTAGAGATGCCTCATCGTGCACCTGGAGCATCAAGCTCCACCATCGGCCTGTTTCTGCGTGCAGTAGGCTCGCAGCGAGGATCACCATGAGGTCTGCTGGTGTCCTCACTAGCCTGAAAACTCATACGACGGCCTCTAGACAGTCCTCAGCAGCCTGGGGGTCCGTCTCCCTACAGAACATGGGCGGTCGCTGGCGCTGAAACTCAGACAGTGCGCTGAGGCGACGTGCATCGTCAGTGGATGGTGCTGGAAGTATCGGTGGCTCAACGGGTAAAGCTATCGCCGGTGCCACTACTGACAAAGGGCCATGCACCGAGGCCTCGTCGCTCGGTGGGCTGTCGTCACGCTCGACTCTCGGAACCCTAGCGGGCTGCCATCGTGGGGCCATCCTGAAAAGGAAACAGGTGTGCCATGGTCAGAAGAGTATACCTGGTGAGCTGATACAAAGTAATCACAAAGAAAACATGAAACAGTCATGCAATCAATGTATTCATGCATTAAGTCGGAAATCAGAAGTCAGGGTCCTGGTGTACGGATATGTCAGCCACCGCACCAGAACTGGACTCCATGGACTGATAACCACACTGAATACGCTAAAAACTATTGTTTCACATAGAAAAGATCAGAGTTCGTGGTAGAACTGAACTCCTCTGATACCAATTTGTCACGACCCGTCATCGGGGCCCATGTCGTGACTACCCCAAGCCCGCCTTCCATAGGCCAGGGGCTGGCGACTAACACCAAGGCGTAAATCCCGGTAAAAAGGGAAGCCATTGTCTTTGTAAAGTAAACAAGAACCACAAAATAAGCACGTGGAAAAAGTAAACACTAAGTACAAACTGAGTACAATTTTATGTGCGGGAAGTAAGTGGGCCAGTAAACAAACCAAAACTGAAAGTAAAGTACAAATCGAAAAGGAAAACAACAACTAAAAAGTAAAAGCCGCTACGCCGAGCTGTCCACTGGAAATCCCACCTGAAGGGTGGGTACAGATAGCTCCACTGCTCCTCGGGTCCCGCCATCCGCTTCGAGTGCGTCCCGCCCAGTGGTCCATCTCCAGGTACAGTCCTGCTCTGCAAGCCTCAACCACGATCAACGCTGTCTGTTGTCTGCAACCAACACAACGTAGTGCGAGCATATCCCGTGCAGGGATGAGTATAAGTAACTCAGTAGGGACCTCGAGACCCTCGAAGGTCTCCCAAAATCCACAAAGGATAAATCACAAAGGAAAGACACAATCACGATGTAACAACCGACACTTCTTAGGTATATGCCCATAAATATACCGAAGTCATCGATTCCAATACGCTCCAACATCCGAGCCCAAGAACAACCCAGTCCACACAGGAAAGTATACGTATTCCACACAGGAAAGCAAACGTAATCCACAGAGGATAGCACAACACAATCCACACAGGAAAGTAATCAGGATTCAGCTCACACAGGTATACTTCTTCGAAAGACGATAGAGATGATCACTGATCCATCTAAGTCGTCGGACCCACAAAGGATCGATGGGTACTAACCCCCGCAAAGACCCATACAGGATCGGACCCACACAGGATCTGTAGGCGCTGGCTCACACAGAACCGCTAAGCGCTGACCCACACAGGATCGGACCCACACAGGATTGGTATCACTGATCCACATAGGATCGCTGAGTGTTGTAGTCGTCGTCGTCGAATCCACTGAGGATCTCTGCACAGTCGTCGTCGCAGTCATAGTAGCAGTCGCAGCCAGCACTAGGGTTCCCGCACATAGCAAGATCATTCGGGATGGTCCGCTCCACGAGCCGAGAGGCTGATACATCAACTGTCATATAGTCCAGAGTTTATGTATCCAAAAGTTTTGTTTCGTCAACAGGAACTCAACGCAACAGACGGCACGTCAATCGGACGCCCGGTCTGAGAGTTATTGGCTTTTTTCGTCTCAGGGGCCCAGTTGGGTTTTAAGGCAAAACCAACCCGACCGTACTCCAACTGCGTCCAAACCTTGGGGGGAGTATTCCAAAAGATATGTCTCACTAAGAGGAACTCAACAAAGTTGACGGCACGTCAATTGGTCGTCCGTAGCTCAAGATATGAGCGTTTCCGCTCCGAGGGCCCGGTTGGTTTCGTGTACGAACCAACCCGACTGAACACAAAGTATTCCGAAACCTTGAGTGCGATATACCGAAACGACCATCTCGATCCAAGGATCGCATCGCCGCTGACGGCATATTGTTTGGATCTCCGTAACCCATGTTATTGGCATTTGAACCCAAACGGTCTGTTAATAGGGGTTTCGTGCCCGAGGCTGACCCGGCCCGAGACCCCCCGGTTTGCCCGAACCAGGTCAACACGCCACGGTCCTGGTCGGCCCGGCCCGGCACGGCCCTGCCGGCTGGGCGCGGCCTGGCCTGGAAGACCGGCCAGGTGCCGGTCCGGCTGGGGACCGCGCGCCCAGCGCGCTGTCTGGCTCGACCTTTGGCCGAGCCATTTCGGCAAAGGGGGGGTGGGCGCCTGCCCCCCTGTGTAACCCCCCCCCCCCAACTTTATGGGTTGCCGTTGAGCCGGCCGGGCGAATTTATTTCCCCCAGCTTCCCACTTTCCTGCCGGCCCGACCTGGCCGGCTGGTTCCTTCTCAACGAGACCGGCAGTGGCCGGTCCCCTTCCAGCTCTAACACCGGCGGCCCGGCTGGCCGCCTGTCACCTTGCTCCGCCGCGGCCCGGAACCGGCCGTGGCCTTGTCGTCCGACGCGGTGCTGCCCGCTCTGGTCGCGGCGCCTTCGATTTCCTTCGATGTGGCGCGACGGCGTCGCGTTCTTAGACTTCTTTCCATGGCTCGGCGTGACGACGTCGCGTAGTACTTGCCGTGTGATTCCCGCGTGGTGCGACGGCTCAACGCCATTCTGTTCTATCCACAAAGAATCAAACATGAACATAGGAAGGGGGGTGCGGCCATGTTTGTCCAGTCTGACCCCCCTCTCGTTAAACGATATAATCTAGTCGAAAATCCATGATAAACGATAAACTAGATTCATGAACGGAAAAATTAAATAAAAAAATCCCCTACCTCGGTTCAGGAATGGTGTTCGTCAACGAGCCGTGGAAGACGAGCATCGCGGAGGTCGGGCATCACGGGAGAACGTCAACGTCGCGAAGTGAGGATTCGAAGTCGTTGACAGAGATTTCGTCGCAGAAAACCATCGCGGAAGAGATGACGCGGAAGAAGAACGTACCGTCGCGGATACGGCGTCGCAGAAGAACTGTGTTCTTCGGCGGAGAAGTTCTTCGTTGAAGAACGGTGTTCATTGCATTCTTCGTCGAGGATGAAGAAGAAGAAGACCACTTCCCCAAATCCTCTCAAGGTTACAAAACTCTAACAAAAATAAAATACGACCCTTTCTTATTTTATTAACACAACAACTCTTTTGAATTTCAAGAGTTTTAAATTCAATAACCACACACATCTCACCTCATTAAACATGTACATTAAATTCATAAGTTATAAATTAAGTTAACAAAAATTAATGTGGGAGTTGATGGGGGGTTTTAGAGGATATGAAGGGGTGGGGTTTTTGTGGGCCCCACCACCCTCATAACCTCTCAAGGGTGTTGGGTGGTTACCCAACATCCATCAAGAACTAACACTTAGATTAAAATCATAAAAATTGTAGTCTAATTATAAAATAAACTTCCACAATTTTTATTATCAACACTCGTGTAAACGCAACTCCGGAACAGGTGTTCCTAAGAAAATACTGGTGTTGCGGTTCCATCGGTGCCCTCAGAATTTGATTCCGGGAACCGATTCAAAAGTTAGAAAATCCCGCTCATTCGTTCATTGAACGTATCCGATCCAAAATTCGGAAATTGATTCCAGGAACACCGGGCCTCGGAATCAGGTGTTGTCAGAAACTGCACTCTTGTAAAATTTCAATGAAAATTAAGAATAAATTTCCCTTGAATTTTACGGGTCTTTACAGTGGCACTGATCTGCATCAATGTTACTATGGAGCATCAGTGGCATGAATGGGAGTTAGTGGCATTGATTGGCATCAGTGGAACCGATGGGTGTCGATGTCAATTAAGGTTATCAGTGTCAAAGATTGGTCATCCATATCACCAATCGGAATCGGTGCTAGGGAAATAGTCTGGGAAATGGTGTCAGGGAGACGTGCTAGGGGGAATGTGACAGGGATATGGTTCTAGGGAGATGTTAACTAACTTAATAGTATGCCATTCCCTATTTTTCAAGGACCAATCATTTATCCCCGATAATATATCTTTTTACATAAAAGTGTTGTAATAAGCATTTTAAATCCATTTAAAGCTATTAAAAAAATTTAAACTCCCAAGAGTTGGGTGACTCATTATTTTCCAAAATGTGTGGAATTATTCTTCGGTGTCACACCTTTGTTATATTTTACAGTTTCTCCCATGTTATGGGCTTATAGAAATTTAACTGAAATCAATTAAATCATTGTTGATATATCCACCATCATCCAAAATAATTATTAAATTTCAATCTATCCCAATGTCTTAACTGCCCATCCGTGTGTTCGATCCATGATTCAACTTTATGTACATAGAAATTATCTCCCTATTTTATGGATTTGGACATTTCTTATGCTGGGATCATATCTTCCTTTATCCTTATAGTCACTCTTAGTGTGACTCGACATATTAATCGGAGACGAATTGTGCACCCATGCTAGAGCCCTTCCCACTCAGCCTTGGAGTCCTCCACATTCTTCCATTCCAAGTCTCACATCCCCAGCTCGTATAGCGTGGAGAAAACATTGATTGTTGATCATACCAATATGTTTTTTCCTTATACTCTCTTTATTTTTCATCATGCGGGGTGGTTGTGATAATGTTTCCATCAGGACTTGGATGAAACCAAAAAATAACAAGGATAATAAGATCTATTTAAAGAAATAATGGGTGTGCTTGATGATTATGATTTTGTACTCTTTTATTTCCATTTTTATGTTGTGAATTGTATGTTCATATTCCCACTGGAAATAATTTTCATTGGCAGACCTTTCTTTCTCACTAATTAAACTATGTTTACTTGATAATCGAGTGATCTAATGGCTATAACATGGAAAATAGTTAATCACATAAACCAAGTTGATTAAATGAATTCCTAATGAAAAAATAATCCATGTGTGATCACCCAGGTTAACGATACAGAAAGAAGTAACTTAGAAAATGATGTGGTTAAATCCGAAGTCTCCCTTGCTCGGTTATACTAATAAGCATGGTTGTTCCACTTGATACCTGTGGGATGATATGGATGGGCCTGGAATTTCTTACTATTCAGTTGTTCGTTTGGGATCTGAATCCATGTGTGGATTTATATTTTTTCTTATATTGGTTCTAGTATATTAAGGGATCACATGAATCCATTATTTGTTGCAACTTTACAAGAGAAACGAGTGTGAATGCTTAAAAGCATGCTTGGATATTTTTTTCCGTGGATGTTTTTGGCTTGTGTATATGGATGTTAGTTTCCCAGTAGTGAATGAATACATAAAAATAATCATTTGAACATGATAATAGGAATGGGTTCAATGGGGATTTGCTTTCCAGATGTGGGTTATTCTCGGATTCTGGTTGTTGTGTATTTCAACATATATTAACAGTAATAAGGGTGTTTGTGTATGTGATAGCTTCATAACCCATTTGTTTGGACGAGTTCTTGTTCAGATATACTTATAAATTTACTTCCTTTGATTTTTATTCACACACCACCCATTTTGATCACATCGTAACGACCCCCCCCCCATTTAATGGGGGTGGGTGTTTTTTCCAATATTCTTATGAGTGGCTGGTTATTAGCTCCATTCTACTTCCTATACCATGTAAGACTATTCAAGAAGGTTCTGATGGGATAATGATCATTATGGTCCAAGACACTTTGGTTATGGTGTGTGGTGGTGGTTGGCCCAGATGTGTGTGGGTAGGATTGTTTTACAAGTGTCTTTGAGATGAGGCCAATGTGTCTACAGGAATGATAATGGTTGTTCAGCCACAAGTGTCTTCTGGAGGGGATGTGTGTGGATGTGGTGGCCCAGTTGTTTATGGGCGTGATGTGTGGTTGTGACAGCTTTTAATTTTTTTGTTGGGATGACAATTGGACAACAGTGTAACTTATGGGGGAGGTATGACGTGTAAGAGATCTCCAATAACAAGTGGGAATGCAGGGTAGGGTACCCAACATCTAGGTGTTGTTTCTATTACATTACTCGACTTATGTTATTTGGAGAGTGTGCCTTTGTGAGGTTGGGTGGATAGTTTCATTATTAGGTTCTTTGGTTATCTCTGTTTTATCATGGGGATTTATTATGCCTCCCCAATTATGCATGATAGGTTTTGTTTTTCCATATTGAGTATATCTATATAATCAACCTATTTATTTAAATATGCATTCATGTTTCGAGAAATACATTGAGAAAAGTTGCCGACTTTACTCACTCAGATGTTAGGATCGTTGTCGCTGTTATTTTTATTTATTTGGTACTTTTATTCATAGTTTTTTTATACCTTGGAACACTTTATTTTGAATACATGTGTGAAAAAATTGGATTTTCTTTAAATTTACGTTTTATATTTATAGTTGTTTTAGATTTACAATCTTATCTCCTAATCTTTTTCTATAAAAAAATTAATTCATTCAATATTTCAGGTGTTTCTATACCATTGGTTCTAGTCTCCAATCCCGGGCCTATTAAAAGTAGGACTCGGTGGTCACTATATCTCCTTTAATATGAAGAAGGAAGGATATGGTACTTTTTAATCCATTCCCTCATCTTGGTTAAGGGGGTTCATGACATTCCATTTTTACTTGTTAAAAGTGACATAACTAACTGGTCTTTCAAAAAAATTTAAAACATAGTGATTTTGTTACAAAACTGGTTTCCTTTTTTATCCATAAGTTATATAAAGAATGATATATTATTATCAATTTGGATCACATTAAATAATATATTTTTGTTTTCTCCATAACTAGACATCAAAGCATTGGGTGATGAATTTAATATCTAGATATGATATGTTTTATGAAACTATGTCGAACAACCTTAGTATTTTTTGTGACAACTTGGTGAAAAAATGGTTTGACATGCTTATAAATGTATCATTCAAATGTTTTATCCAAATTTCCATGTTATTAATCATGTTATTATTATAATGTTATTATTATTTCTAAATCCTTATCATTTTGAATCATGTTCATATTGATATTCCTTGAGATCATGTTTAAATTATTTCCCTTGCATTCCCATACAAGGTCAAATGCTCAGACTTTCCATTGAAGTATGTTACCTAGTAATGAGATGTAGTAAATAATCTAATTATGTATCTATGATGAAGCCATTTAATATGATTAGAATCATTTTTTAGGTTTTCATATTTTTTATACCATATTTAAATGATACTAAATTTTAAATGATCTATTTCTTTTACTATGTAAATGATATAATTATGTAATAAAATGTAGGAT
Organism: Viscum album; assembly: GCA_963277665.1. Taxonomy (NCBI): domain Eukaryota; kingdom Viridiplantae; phylum Streptophyta; class Magnoliopsida; order Santalales; family Viscaceae; genus Viscum; species Viscum album. The sequence continues at coordinate 1,313,204,911 of OY728119.1, read as the reverse complement.
GCCATGGTGATCCCAAAATAAATTTAATGGGTTGATACATTATCCTTTATTTATACTAGTAACCATTTAAAAAAAAATATAATACACTATAGAAGATCATGTCATTAGGAATCATGATTTAATATTATTGAATTAGTGAAACACTTAACAAAAAATAAAAATGTGTTCATAGCCAATCAGATAATCATTGGATTAGTATCATAGAAAATATTTAAAAATCACTAAAATATTTTCAAATGTTCTATAATGGTTTATCTAGATCATGCGAATCAACCATGGAATATCAATTTGAAGTGTTTATCTAGGTGTAAAGTCTTGTTCCCACTTTTCGTGCCCTAATGATGATTACCCAAATACCCAATCCACCCATTTTATAATAATTACCCATAGGTTCATACATGTGGTTGCCACATCCCCATTATAGTATTTTAAAATAGATGTATTTATAGAAAACCACACATTATCTACACTACCAAAACATAATGATATTATCATATGTCTAGAGTTATCCCTAGCGATTTTTATAGAATTATATTCACTAATATATGTTTTAACAAATATATAGCCCACCGTTAATTCTAAACATTCAATAATACAAATTTAAAATACATCAGCCCAAACATACAAGAGATGAAGCTTATATTAATACAATGGGACTTCATACAAACAATTACTTCCAATATGATTAATTAATTTATTATTATTGAAAAGTAGATACATACATGAATATCACATTACATTTTAAAACATAAGATACACAATAATATTTTTATTGAAAACATCATTTGTCCCTCTAGAATATACTCATATTCCATTTATTGTACACTTCTTAACATCTTTGGGGATGTTGAAATATGTTATGGGTTATCTTTAATTCTCAGTAAAAAAATGCATATAGTATAAGTCTTCAAAGAATAAAGAAGGCATGAATTATATGGAAGGAATAGTTTATGATAAGAAATTTAATATTAATAATCTCATAATCTTGAAACATATACATTTATATCATGAATAAAATTATATGAACATAAGTATCTGATTCCATAGTGATGGAATGCATAATGAGAGACCTCTTCCACATACATTCGAGGACATAAAAAGTGAAATCATACAGAATTGTGAAAGTCCATTTCCATATAACCAACATGTTTTATTTTATTGGAACTATCAATTAATTGAGGGACTATGTAATTAATGGCCCCACCCATCACTTAATTTGTAAAACTCATGAATAATATCAATAGACAATACAACTAAATTAATATTCTATAATAATTAATAATTATACATATTAGTTGAACAAGAATTTGAAATTTTAAAACTATACCAATTGAAAACGATCATAATCCATCCATGTAAATATGGTGGATAACATAGTTATACTATATCATTAGTAAAGCATAAAATTAATAAAATGTTGATCAAACATTTTAAAATAAGTTTAAAAGATAACTTGAATTTTCATTTTTGAAAATTAACGTTTCATTAGTAAAAAACATATTTAAAATCTAAATAATTCAATAATATTTGTAAAAACGTTTTCTATAAATGGATCCACGAAAACATGAAATGAATGATTTAATGAAAAGATTAGTTATAGCTGTTGGAAATATTATTCATTTGAAATTCATTAAAATAAATATTTTGTTCATACCATTGGTAATAAGTACCTCACATGGAAAATGATATGTGTATTTATTTTTAATTTTTTTATTTAAATTCCGACAATGATATAAATTTATCTAATCCATAATTTTAGATTTTTAAAACCCCTTTTAATGACTAGAACATTTATTTACAATTTCATAGCAAATTATAGAAATTTATTTTTCTGGTCTTGTCTGATTTTTATATTGATGAAACTAGATTCATTATTTTTAGATGGGTACACAATATTTAGAGGATGTGAGAGAAGAAATAAATTTGAAAGAGTAGGCAAAAATGATTTTTTATTATTTTGTATATCACTTTTTAACCCTTCTTAATGAACCTTGGATTAGACTTTTAATATTAAATTCACCTAAAATTGTTATCTAAGATGTTTTACAATAGATTTGGGTGGTTTTTGGTTGTACACAGTGTTACAAATTCGTTTATAGAATAGTGTTGGGTTATCCTTTTATTTGAGGGGTAGGTACCCACCTTGAAATTTTTAAAGGATTTATATTTTATTAATCCATTTTCATGGATATGTTCCCCATAAATGATTCAATATTTATACTATGGAAACAATGGTTGAAATAAATTCATCCAATAATAATTAAGATATTTTTTTCTCCGTGTAACATTGTTTTTATCCTAGGTTAACTCAGTTTACCCTTTCACTATGGTGATAAGATTTTAATGTGTTTATCATTCATTAGGAAACACTAATTTTTCTATTATTAAATAACATTAATTTTTTCATTAAGAAGTGTTTTATACATTTTACATGATTCAATTTCTATAGGTGGTATAAATTTATCTTAAAATAGCCTGTCAAAATGTGATGTAAAATTGTTTTCTAAAAAATCATTTGTAAGCATAAAAGTATTTGTAAACTAGGATTAAATATAATATTAATAATGAAGGTATAAATATAAATATTTTTATTAATAATATACTAATGGAATTTTTAAATAAGTATAAATCGTAATGGAGCTTGGAATATAAAATTAAATATGGTTTTCTTTGAAAATTATTATTTTCATTATTCACTTAAAAGTCAATATTTTGGAAAATTCCCAAATATATCATCATAAAATAATTTCGAAATAATTATTATCAAAATTATATCATATTAATTAAATTATATTTATGAAAGTGTTATATGTTATTTATAATATCACTGCATAATGTATAATAATCCACATTTTTTGGAAAATAGATTTTACAAGCGTAAACTGAATTAACTAAAAATTGAGCACTTATTTATTAGTAATTAATCAATAAATATGTAACGAATGAAACCAATATAAATATTTTTAATAATGTGTTAAATCCAACTAATATCATCCCATCCAACTACATTATAATAATGATAAATTATATTATGGTTCATTGAGACTCGTGTATTAATATATAGAAATCTGTCAAATAAGTTGAATTTATTTAAATAAAATATATCCTATAATCGAATGATATTACAGTTAGGGAGTCATGAAATTGTAAACAAATATTAAATACTTGATGATTATTTTTTATGCTAACAGTGGACACAGTACTAAATCCACGGTAATTATTATCAATTTGGTGTTTGTTTGGATTCATCCATATGTGTGATTTTTTTCATCCAATAGTTAATTATAAAAAATAGAATATTTTGATAATACATTATTATTTAATTGATGGAAATAGTGGAGTGGAATCTATAAATTCTAGATGATTCAATGTTATAAAGACTAGCTAATTCAGACTGAAATATTCATTTTGATAATTTCATCTTGAAATTACCCCTCACCTCGATATAATGTATGTATTAGGAAAAAACAATGGAATTTTGTAAGGGTAACTATAGGTGAAAATATGATACCCATTTCCATAGTTATTGAGTCATCTAAGGAGTGTTCAAAAATAATTCATAGCATAAAATCATAAGGAGTTCAGGGATATGATTTTTATGATCTAATTGAGTGTTTTCAGCGATATTGGCTAAGGTGCAATTATCCCCAAAAAATCATGTCGTGGTGAATATCATATTTTACCTACTACAATATAATATTTAGTAGATTGAAATAACTGGTGACTAGTTGAAATTTTATTAAACTATAATCAAATTAAATTTCATTAATTTAGGCATAGTTGTGTTTTGAAAATATATTGGGACTCATGTTTGATCCATGAATTTTTCCTTTTTCCATGAACTATTTCGTCAATTTTCTTCAAATAATTATATTTCATATTAGGACTGATTTTGTCAATTGTGGAGTGATTATATGGGTGTGGCATGCCATCTGTGTCATGGAAACTATATCAATGGATCAAATTTATTCTTTATTTTTACCCATTATGTTCCAAATAGAATTTTTCTAGAATTTTTCTAGAAGATATTATTGATTAAAATAAGATTCAAAGTGTTGAAAATTAACATAATAATCTAGATAATTATATAAATAAGGATCCTCTCCCCCAAACTCTAACAACCTATTTACTAATTCTTTCTTCCATTCAGTATATACATAATTAGAAAACAACTACATCATAGGTACATCTATATAAATAAATCAAAGTACCACATACCATATATCATAGACACACATCATATAATCCACTCACAACTTCATCATCTCATTATTTTCATATTTCTACACCTCCACCACATCATCACAAAATTTCCACCTCACAATGTATCATGAATTAATTATATTAGAGCCTGTACTATTCTTGGAATAATGTGGGGAAGTAATAAACCATATATATCACCAACATCATAGATGATGGGATTATAAATGGAATCCAGGACATTATATGGGAATCAATTTTCTTACATGACTCAGGTGTTGGTGCATAAGAAATAAAAAGGATAAAATATATAATATAATCACACAAACACTATATATTTCTAACTCCTACATAGAATTCCCTATTCCCAAAACATCTTCATAATATCATCTCCATATCACAATATCAATGTTCAAAATGATATTTTTAATAAAAAGTATTATTTAATGAATCCCACATGTCAGATAGTTTTTTGCACACACCGCTATATTAAAATTAAAGAAACAATTATTTTAATATGTTATACTAATAAAATATAAACATTAATACAATATACTATATCATGATAAATCATAATTATGTAAAACATAAATGGAATAAAAAAATTAATTAATAAAATTATAATATTTAAATATTCATAATCATCCTTCATGATCATACCACATATTATAATTTTAGACTAAATGAGAAACAACAAATTCATTTTGAATATATTGATAAAGAAATTATGGAATGGGAAGAATGATTTTATGTTGGTATGTATGGTCATAAATATGAATTCAATGTGACTATTATATATTAATTTGTTATATCGAGATCTCTTATATGGTAATTATATATATATATATATGCATTCAGTATAATTATCTAAATGGCCATAAAAAATATTTTATAACATTAATGTATATGTTATAAATTTTTTAAACATATACTAAAATTCATATGTTATTAAGATATAAAAAATAAATTAGAATAAAATTATTGTAATTTAAATCTATGCTGAATAAATCATATATTTAGTGTAATTATGTTTACGGAATTTGTTACATTTAATGAACATTTTTAAGAAAATGAATTTTTAAAATTCAATATATTATTTTTGATAAGAAAAAATAAAATATAATCAATAATTAGGGACTTAAAAGTAATAAATTTATTATTATTAACAATTTAATTGACATGTTTCTTTAAAAGGATCAATTATTAATATATTATATAATTCAAGATAAATGTTAATTTTATCATATATAGATTTTTAAATTAAATTAAATGTATTATTTACACATTCACACAGACAAATAAATTTATTAACATTTATGGAATGATTTTTAGTTAGTATAAAATAGGAATAAAATAATTTAGTTTTTTATAAATAATATTTTGATGTTTTTTATGTTATAAATATTATTTACTAATTAAATTTTATCCTTTAAAATTCTAAATTAATTAAATAGTTATATTTTTGGAATTATAATTTAATAATTTATAAATAGTTTCAATTTCATTTATTATTTTGAAAATATGTTATTGAGATTAAAATTGAGTTACCATAGTAATGGGAAGAATGAGTTTAAAGAGATAAAAAGGTGTAATGTATTCAAATTTTTTTAAAAATATCTATAAATTACATAGATGAGGTTATTTATAACTTCTCATCAATCCTTTTCAAATTTTTACCCAATTATCTTTAAAAATAGAATTTTATATACATTATGGAATGATTATATTTGGAAATACCTGTCAAAATTACTTATTAAAGGACCACTCCTACAACCACATTTAAAAAAATCATAAATATTGTTTCCTCTCAAATTTATAACCATATTATATACTTGAAAAGCCTCCCACATGTTTATAAGGACCTAGTCTCATGAAGGAGTCATAAATCCTTAAAAATGAACATGGTTTTCAATGGAGAACATGTTCCTAAATAAAAAGTTAAAATATCATATATTTATTTTTCTATTATATTATTTGTCCACATTTTATTAAATATGATTTAAATAAATTAATTTTTTTAATTTTAACCATTGTTATTCTATAATATTGTAATTAGAATAATTCGTTATCATATTCTTTCTCCTTCAGTTTTTATAATATGTTCTTATTTGGGTTAGTTAACCCACTACTATGAATGAATCTAAATAATTTCCATCATGAATGACTATGAAAACAATTACTTATATGTGCTAAAACATATTATTTTAATATATTTTTATACATATGGATCTATATATATATTAGTATTAAAAATAAAATAAATTATTTTTATTGATTAAATATTCACAAAAAGTGGTTTTTCTAACAATTCATTAAAAAACACCAGTGTAACTTATATCAAATAATAATGCAACTATATAAAACTTTTAAGTAGATATATAAAATCTCCATGAATACTGAATAGGTGTCTAATAAAAGAAAAGGATAATGGGTTGAATCATATATAATAAATTTTTATGAAATAAATTGAAAAATTAACAAATGATTATATTTAACAATGAATGATTGATAAAAACATAAAACGAAATTATAACTGACTGTTATGAAGTAAAAATAAAAATAACAATTTGATACATATTTATAATATACCAAAATTTATTATATCAAATGAATGATTGAGTTTAAAAAAGCAAGAAACCATGGAATTTGGTTTTAATGACTCAATCTTCATTCACTAGGCTATAATAATTATTATTTTTTTTTTTTTAATATTATTGATTTTTTCATTGAATTATATATCACATATTATATTTTAAAATTGATTATATAGAAATTAAGGTTTTTATAACAACATATATATTAATGGTGCTCTAACATTATAATAATACCATGTTGAAAAGTATTATTTTCACCCAAGTCACTAGGAAGTGTTCATATATGGTAATATTTTTTCATACCACAACCCCTTAATTTCTTGTATTTATGGTTAATTGAGAATTTATTATTTAATTTTTATATTTTTTATTATATATTCATAATTTAAATCCCTAGTAGAATGAATGGGTATAGTGAGAGGGGATGGGTGAGTAAATGAAACTTCTTTTTTCAATCTCATTTGTTGAAAAAAACCTATTTGGGCTATTATGACATAAAGAACAAGGGTATAATAATTTCATCCCCACTAGAATTATTAGGAATAAAATAAGAGAATGGAACAAAAAAAATCATGGATCATCCCAAATGTGTTAGCTTATTCCTTCTTGCAGCCGTTCAATATCCAATTCTACTAATTTTACACTTACATATTGATATTAATATAATTTTTTGTGTCAATTACTATCCCAATATAATGTTTCCCAAAACATACACTACCTCACAAAGGTTCTACAATATATTGAAACGTATAATGTCTTCCAACAAACACTAGATCTATGATGTATTTTTTGGATGCAGGTGGCTTTATTAATATATTAAAGAACATATAGTTTGATCCAACATGATAATATGTAGAATATAAAACTCACATTATTCAAGAATAGATGCCTCCAAATATACCTTCGGAATAAAGACTGAAGAAATCATTCTTTCTCACCCCACTCTATTCAGAACCCATAGAGTATCTAATTATCATTCTTCACTCGATCTCAGCACTTAAATCATGGGTAATGTAGGTTTTAGATGAAAATTACCTCATCTTTAGGCACATATTCTTCGCATTTTTTTACTTTGAATGATTTATTTTTCAAATTTTTATGATATGCATAAAATTATGATTCTGGTATTTCTTCTTCTTCATTCCCTCAATTTATCACTCACATGTAGTGTCTTCTATATTCATCATTATCCCCCTAATAATTATTTTACATTCTCTAAATGTGACATTTTTTCTTTCTTCTATATTAACATTTTTTAGGGGTGGAAGAATTGATAGAAAAATTATTATTAGCTAACCAATAATATAAAAATTATAATATCATTAATTAAAAAATAACTAATTAAAATGATAACATAACCATTTTTGATCAACCATAATCACATGGTATGTTGTTGTAAATCCAAAAAATGGTTGGAAATCCAAATCCCACTATCTCAATGAATTTAAACATTTAACTCATGTAATACTTAAAAGATACTAAATTAAAATCATTTAAACATATGATTTAAAAAATATCTACTGGACCATTATATATCAAAAGAATGATATCCCATAAGTAACATTATTATTCATATTTAACCTTAAAATATTTTATATTTTTAAAAAATATAAGATAAAATTTAATATTTATTTTCCTAGGATTTGGAATGTGAATATCAAAAAAAGAATCATCCATGAACCATATTTATTATTCTTGAAAAACAAATCAGATATATTTAAATACATTATAATTTGGGAGTTTTCATGAAATATTATAATCATCATTACATTATAATAAGTCCATATTCATAATTATAATACTAAAAATGAATTGGGATGTTTTAGACACTAAAGAAAATATTTGGAATCATCATTTTTTATTGAAATTATAAAAACATAATTATTGAAATTATGTTTTTTTCAGAAAAAAATCTAGAAAATTATTTAAGAGGTAATCCTTAAAATGTTGAAATTTTGTTTACACAAAATGAATTAGTTCTTATGTATATTTAAATATTACCCGAACATTTATCCTGATAATGAGAATGACCCTTATGGTGCTCATTCATATACATAAATACTCATGTTTAGATAGTTTACAATGATTATTATATTGGTTCTAGATAAGCATTGCGAAGTAATTTAATAAAAAAAAATTAGTGTTTAATGATTACATTATGGGATTCCTGATTAAATAGATTATCATGATATTAATTCAAGGTAAAATGATGGATTCACCAAAACTATATCATATTTATACAATAGACCGTACAAAAATTTTCATAATTAAGAAATTTTTGGATTAAACACTCAAATTACAAAAATCAAAATTTAGAATCTTAACAACCTTAAAACACTTAAATTAAATAAAAAAACTAAAATACATCAAATGATATCAATAACTTAGTTCACCAATAATAAAATAAATAACATGTGTGACAAAATTTCTTTAAGATAAAGTATTCATTAATTTCCCAATAATTTTATTTTTTATGTTCCTTATATTACCTGTTTTCCCTTTGTTACATTAGTAGTTTCATTATAATTTTATATGTATTATATATTTTACATGCTTATTGAGGTTTGAAATATGTTCATGAACTTCTTCCCTTAAAAACGAGCTAGACCACACCCTGGGCCCAACGATTTTAAAACTGAGAGTTCTTTATATTAAATGGACTTAACAATATTTCTACTATATGGTATGGTATCAGAGATTATCACCTCAATGTATCCTTAAACACCTTAGAAAAAATATCTCCATGAGGGTGTGGTGTAAGTCATGACATGGGTGAAACAGTATGAACATTTTCACTAGGGAATAGTTGAAGGAAAGGGGGTGAGGGTTTAGAAATATGAAATTTTCAAATATACAATTAAATTTGGGGGATGGTTATTAAATCCATGTGTTATCTTAATGTATGGATTTAATAAGAAACATTACATATATTCCATTATTTTAATTGTTGATTCTTAATATTTTCACTCCAATTTATGATTGGGTGTATTAGTAAATGATATTCTGGATTTGTTAGCTAAAAAAAATGATATTTCATTCCTTTGGCTCGATTTGTTTTCATCCATTCTATGACATCTGGGAAAAGGGAATTTGAGGATGTTTTTCATAGATAATTTTGTGGTAATAATTGTGAGTATCTTATTATTACTATTAAGTTCAACTTTCCCACTTTTTTGGATCCCCAATATTATCTTTAGAAATATCATAATTGATTTAGGTGGTTTCAGAATGAAAATCATAAGAATTTAAACTTTTTTTCTTTCATATTTTGAAATATATTTCTTATTGATTTCTAAAGAATGATTTTGATACTCTAAATATATGTTTTCTAATAGGATGGTGTATGTTCAACCCCATTGAATTTAGATTTTTAAATAAATTTTTCATTTATAGAAAATAGAATGGCAATGAAATAAATTGAATGAAGGATTATTATTATAATGATTCAAGAGAAACTAATTCATATAATGTTATATGAATATGAAAAATTAGTTGTTTTAAATAGAATGGGTTTAGTGGAAATCTATTTTTTTGATATTTTTATAAATTAATGTATTTTTACGAATCATGAACTTATGGTCATTTGAAATTATTGTTTGAAATGATTTGAAAAAGAATGATGTGAATGATATCCCCTTGTGTAATTAATTTATTTGATGTTCAATAGAACGTGAGGTAAATTTATGGCTAGTCCAAGAAAAGAATTATAGAATTTTATTATCTCTACCTAGACATGGATTTATGATTTCTATGGTACAAATGAAGATAAGGGTAGGGATTTCACTCATTGGGGTGAAATTGTATTCCACATAGTCTAGAAATCTAATGATTTTTATACACCAAAATCCATATTTCATGGACATGTGTGGGGATACTTGAGCCTTGATCTAACTATCCTTGGGACCTATAAACATGGTAATATGATTAAAAATGAGTTATACACTACCTTGTTTCATGAGTTTATATACCTATATATGTTTGATATAAAATCATTTTCAATCAAGATTTGACGAAATTAAATTTTTACCTATTATATATTTTCTATTTTCATGACCTAAAAAGTGTGATTTCTTATGAATTGTGAAAGTAATCCCCTATATTGTTTTATATATGAATGGAGAATATTATTTTTCATTTTATTTGGATTAATTATTTAATTCATTGTGAGATTTAATTATGCTAATTTTTTCTCAAAATATAATTTTACCTTAGTGAATTTGAAGACTTAATTTTACCAACTATAAGGAAAAAGAAATAACTACTAGGTGGTTTTTGTTTTTCTGGATAGTTAAACCTTAAATGATTGTGGTGAAAAGTTGAGTATATGATCTATTTGATTATTGGAGATATTTTTGTGATGTTTTATTTTAATTATGTGATAACTTTGTTTGTTAACCCATTTTTATGATGCACTTATCTACCGCAATGAAAAATTACAAATGAATATTTTTTTGGACTAGACATTGTTTATGATTTTTTTCTAATGATTTAGTATTATTTAATTTATTCATGGAGATAAGTTATCCCCCCTAATTTTTTTATTGATTCCTATGAACAAGTCTCTAGCCGATGGGGATTGGAAATGGCATTTGAGCTATGCCATGATTGATTTTGGTACTAGTCAGCTGGGTAAATTATGTTGGTTTGTGACATTACAAATTTTAATAAACTGGTTTAATTATTCTTAAATTTCTAACTATCTCAAATTTAATACATCATGACACCACACCATAGGATAAATTAATGTAGTTTTGAAAATTTACAACCTTAGATAAAAGAAACTACTATAAACCTTATTTAAAATATTTTTTATTATAATATCTTAAAACCCACAACAAAAATCCACGTCATTCCCAATAACCACAAAAAATGGAAACTAATGAGTTGAAACTCTCTTTTGATAAACATATCATTCTATGGTGTTAATAATTAAAGAGTTATGAAACATTTATAACCTACATTGAAAACATAATACATAGCCCTATGGGGGTTTAATGAAAAATATAATAGTGATATGGAAGGTGAAACATGGAGTTTCATCTTTAATTCAAGGAACCACTCCTCAGGAAATTCATTAATAAAAATATCTTCAATATTTTCCTTTATCCAATATACGAATCATTTAAATTATCATCTTCCAACATTTCATTGATAAAATGATTTATCAGATCAATGTGATTTGATCTATATTGTTTAAGTAGATTATTAGAATGAACTATAACACTATTATTATCGAAGTGAATGCATATTTTATTTTCAACATTAAATATCATGTCAATAATTTGAACATCCAACCATATCATTTGGGTTCGATTATGTGTTGATGCAACATACCCATATTTAGTTATTATTAATTACATGGAAAATTTCATCTTGGTGTGATATAGAAGAAAACTACCACTACAGAATAATGTGCCAACGAATGTGGACTTCCTATCTATACAGTCTCTCTCCCAATAAGCATTTGTAATGTCTTCTATAATAAAATCTATCATTATTTGTATATATGTCCATATCCAAGTGTAATTTGGATATATCACAGAATCCACTTACACATTATTAAGTTATATTCCATAGGATCACTTTAAATGGACCGGATAATTTATATTGAAAACAATTTTAGAATTGGATGTTTTAGTTTATATAAGGATAACAATTAGTTTTTTTATAATCCCTATGATTCACCTCAGTTCCAAACTAATATATTATTTGACTGGATCCAATATCTATAGATGTGTAATTATCCTTCAATTCCATAACCACATACATATCCAATAATCCTATTTCTTATTTTTCATATGATAGAAAAATATGACCATCATATTTAATGATAAAAAATCACAAAAAATATTACAATCATCTTAAAAATACTGCGCAAAATTCCTCACCCTTTCTTAAGTATACTACTCAAAATTATAATCTTTATCCCCAATAAATTATTTCTATAAATTTTGACCAATATAATTTTTAACACCAAAGAAATTTATTTCATCCAAATTTACTAAAAAAATGAATGTATATGTGAAAAAACACTTTCACAAGTAGATTCCATTCAACATTAGAAATTGAAAAGTATGTGATTATCATGCATCTATCCATCCTTACATTCAATTCTCTAGGAGCCTATAATAAGTCATAAAATCCTTTCACAAGCCTAAAACCCTTGTTACCATCTCTAATAATAATATATCCATAAAAATTTTCAATGAAAAACTATTATAAATTATCACCATTTGGGAAAAAAGATTTTAAATCCATATAATAAATCTTGTAATATTTTTGAGATTCCACAACTACAGACACCCTAATAGTATCATGTTTTTCAATATGTTTAATGGTTTATTAAGATTTAACCATTTAAATATTTGAATAACCCCTATAAACCAACCATGATTTATTATTTGTGACTTCACATTTCTCAATTTTCATATTTTTAAAAACCTATTAGTTCTTATAATCATTTGGTTCTATGGATATTATACCAACTCCCAGTGGAATTATTTTATATTTGATCAAGTTCCCATTTGATAGTAGCAAAGTATTAATTATGCTCAATTTACAAAAAATTATATTCATGTTCTATGAATTGAATAATAGAAGATTGGTTTTATAATCTCAACCCTCTTCTAGTTTGGACAGTTGCCAAAATATTTCAAAAAATAGTATACGAAACAATATTTTATTTATCATTTGATTCATTTTTTCTAATCTCTAACATATTATTTATCACTAATCATATATAAGTGAATATCAAACATAATATCATCATTTCTAAGAAGTTTAACAACCCTTTTTTCTAAAATATACATATTCCAGATCTAGTATATAAGACATTTTTCTAAACAAAATCACATATTATAGGTTTTATTTATATAATGTTGACATTTTTACGTTTTACCAACACATATTGATTTTTTACATAATGTTTTATTGACTTATATTGGGAATAAATCATAAAAGGTCCAATTTAATCTCGAACACAAATATTCTTAGATTTATGATCCTTAACATCATTTGAAAAGGGTTTCTAAATAAGTTGATGTATTATAACGTTGGATTTTTTTGGTACAAAAATAATAAGATGTCTTGTGTGAACTAGGTAACATAATTTTTTTTATATATTTCCATTAATTAACATAAATTATCTCAAAAAGAAATATGAATTCAATTTATATAACTTTTATTGTTATTACATTCCAATAATTCCTATATTTTTCCTCTCAGACAAAATATTTTGTTATCTAGTTTATGGTTTGTTATATTGATAATTTATTCATTAATTTTCTAGATATATCTCAAATGTAATTGATGTATAAATATTTCCATTATCATACTTCATCTTCTTACTGTGGGAACTATGTATTTTCTGATCATATATTCATAAAATATAACTATAATAATATCGACTAATTTATGGTTCAAAAATAAAAATTTATTCATTCGGTTGTAGGAATCAATGAAATCAATGATATAGATATCACCCTTGGTTGAATTGTTCCTTATATGAACACATACATCATAATATATGTCTTTCAATGGTATAGTTGATTGAATATCCACCTTCCTATTAGTTTATTAAACCGTATATCCTTTTAGGAATGTCTCATAAAATGATTCATCATACCTATTTAATTTGGTATGTTCTACTACTAATTAATTATTGTAATTATTTTTCATTTTTTTACCCATAATAGCCAATGCATATTCTCCAATGAAAATCTTATTTTCAGAACTCACATAACACAAATTGTTTGGTTCAACAATTTGAATCAAGTTAAAAAAATATCAGTTACCATTTGTGAAAAATATTACATATATAAAAGTATTGGTAATTATGGTGTAATTTTAATAAACATACAAATTTTATTTATCACTTAATTAACTAACATGTAAAATGATGTTTTATTTCCTTAAATAAATGACTAATTTTTGGATTTGATCCATTTGGGATAAATATCAGATGTTTCTACACCTTTTATTATGAATTGGATATTCTTTCCAAATGGTATTTCCCATACATCACGATATTTAGTATCATTTGAGATTTTAGTGTCTCCATTACTTTGTGATAATCTCTCATTTTCATGGATCCATGGCCCCCTCTCTAAATTTAAATAAGTGGTGCATACATTACAAATTATTTCAATCCCTAATTTTGTATATAAAATTATTTCCTTATTTAATTATATATGAACTATTTGGGGAGATCTTTCATGAAATTTTCATCATAATCCAACAACATCTCATATCTTCATACTTTACAAACATCTTTGAGTAGGTGGACTTGGAGAAATGTTTTTCATCGACATCATTAATAAAAAATAATTTTTCTTCAATTCATAGTTGATACCAGTTGATTCATGAATTATTCATGGTAGAAACATAATTTAACAGAATCTATAACATGTGTGGGAAAAAATAAAACTGAACCAACAATAGTTATTGAATAATATTATTTTTTTAAATTCCAAAATTTTCCTACAAATTTACATTCTATAGTATTTATTTTTATATAAATATTTTCAATGATTTTTCATGTCCATATTGTGGTTTATTTCTATTTCATTATTCTCTATATTCATGATATGGAAGATATTTTATAATGATATATTTTTCTCTATAATTGTAGTGATTTTGAAATTTGATGTGAAATTATAGGAAAACATATTCATGTTTTTTATTGGATTCATGTAAATATTAAAACTATATTAATGATCGATAAATATTAGTTATTTCTTATTATGTACCCTAGACCTAAATGTATTTTTTTTGTATTATTTATCCTAACTTAAATATTTTTCATTAATAAGATGTTTTGATTCCAATATAATAATTTCTTCTTATTTTAACATGAAAATTTACTTGAGGTACATCTTGAAATTTTCATACTAAACAAAATAAATTTTGAATTTATTAGGATATTAAATAGAGAAGTCTATATTTAGAGATATTTTGTATTTTCATCAACTCCCATCCTAGTAGATTGATTAACATTTTTATCATTCTTCTTTAATATGGAATTATTATAAACACATGACTCTAATTAAAATATGATCATAGGCTACATATATGTCTCTTAACTTCCTTCCTCATCACATATTTAGGAGGTTTATTAGTATTTTCCATGATATGTGGGGTTTGTAACAATTTCAAATGACACAAATTCATATTAGAATATATATTAATATCCATACTCATTTTTTTCACATCATACATCTCTTATTTATTCTTTTAAATAGTTTCTTGATATCTCAATCAATTTTCATATCTTTATACCCTTTTTACCATATCTTATGTTGTGGGTTTTTGTATTTTTCATTAAAATCGAACAAATAGTTTTTATTATTTGTAATTGTGAAGTTAAATTCTCCCATGCCTGTATATTTTATGTATTTAAAGGGTAAATTAATCGTTTATTTACACTACCATTTAAAAAAAAATCGAGAGATAAGATAGATTATTTTTTTTCTTTTTGTTATCAATATCATCATTATAATTAGACTCAATATCCAACTTATTTAAAATTCATCATTCTCATGGAATTAATGTCTATATCATTTTTCATGTACTTATTGAACGAAATGGACTTTGTCATTTCATAGGCAATATGGATGTTGTGCCGATCATTTATTGACATTTCCTTCCAATCATAGAGATTAAAAATTAAATGAACAAATATATCAGTAAAGTCATTACTGATTCTTTTAAAATATTGGAATAATCTATTATTATATTAAAACATCTTTTATTTCAAATAATATCATTAATTATATTGAATTAATCATCAATTGATTCATAATTATTCATATTTATATATTATAAATGGATTCTCTAAATCTATATCTATACCTATTAGATATTTTCATTTTATTTATTACTTTTATATTGTTTTTTCGAATTATATTTTGTATTTTTTAAACCTATCATATTACTAAAAACATTCGAAGACAGAGACATAAAAATGGAATTATTGGATTTTTCATTAAACTCATGGTTACTAATATCAATTAATATCACTTTATATCCATTTTAATTAATTGAAATATCAATGTGCATGCATTAATGTCATCATGTTCTAAAAATAATTTTTTAAACATTCTATTTTTATATCCATGAATATTATTTCAATTAAATAGATTCATCCATATACTATTCAGAATGATAGTGGTTCATATTGTTCATAAAGGGATAGTCTGATAGAGGGATTCATATTCTATACTGCCACATGAATAATCTAGTAGAATAAATGGTTACTTGGATAAGGGATATTTAAATTAATGTGACTATTTTTTTATTGTTTACTTATACGAGATAAAAATTTATAGTATATTAAGAAATGAACCCCTTTAGTATATTAATCTCATCCTACCTCAAATAATTTAAATGTTAAAAAAGATAAAAGATCATAATAGTTATTACGAGGTTTATGAAAAAATTTTGAGACCACGATATATTAATTATTTTTCATTAAGAATATATTTTCCATAAATATTTAGTTTTAAATGCAAGTGGATGTGTTAGTTATTATCTGAATCTCATGATTCCCAGCACATACACTACATCACCAAAATTCCACTGTCACTTGAAAGTGACAATGTAAAAAAACACCATATTAGAGATGAATTATTTTGGATTAAAATTTCATCAGCAACATAATTTGAACCCACTAGTTTGGGACAGAAAATTAATATCTCGAATATAAAAAACAACAGCTTCATGAATATCCACATTAATGTCTACCTGGTGAATAAAAATTATTGAATTTGTTCTTGCACATCTCATTATTTCTTGAACTATTAATGGGTCTACTTCTCACTATTCTATAAAAATCAACACAATTGTATTAAGAGCATACAATTTTAAATGAAAACTATTTTATGCTAAGACAACAATACTTATTTGAATTTACACTAAAATATTATAGAGACAAGTTTTTCTTATCTCTCTCATTCACAAGTTAATTCATTCCTTTTTTCACTCAATCCCTTACACACATATGTTTCCATCTATATTCATCTTCATTGACCCTTATGCTACACATGAATAATGTTTTCCTTGGTTCTATATGATCCTTATGATGTAATTTATCATTATAAAATTTAGTGTTTCATGCTTATACTATAGGATTTATATCTATCATGATAAAAATCAGTTTTACACATTGTAAATGATTGCCAATTTGAAATAATATCATCCTTATATATCCACTATATGACTGTGAAAAATATTTACCGACCAATCCAATATTGTTCTCAAAGTAAAAAATCCCCAAAATAATCATTTCGGTTTAGAATCACCTAAAAAAACTTCATCGCCATCATAGAAACAATTAAACACATCAAAAAACGTAAATGATAGGGTTGAAATCAAATGAAATAAATATTTTATTTTTAAAAATAACTATATACTAAAGCGTTCTACAAAAAGGATATTTTAGACCTCTTATAACAATGTGGGTTACCTTTGAAATGTAAAAAGTATTATGAATTATTTACATTATCTTAAAAAAAATTATATCATTAAATTCATGTTTATTAATTTTAACTTTATTTTATTCACGATTCATTTTAATATGATGTTTATTTTTATAAAAGTTAAAATTATTCCTTCACCATTTTAAAAAGACTTTGAAAATAACATATAACATTGATTTTTTGAAAACATCATTACATCATGATTATTCTTCCATTATCTTTTTTCCTCTTGAAAATCCCGCATCGATGAATCTTTCACAAATATATTTATTCACCCTTTAAATTTCCTTATAAAATTTTTCATTCAGGTAATTTAAATTTTGTTATCATCTAATATATTTTTGGATGATTATATTTTGATTTATTTTGAAATTTTCATGTAACCTATTAAATTTCAATGGTTATGTTAATATTTTATGTATGATCAGTATCATATAAAACACATATGTGTGTTTTCTCATTTTTTTAATCAGTGGGACTAGAATTATATAGAAATCCAATGCATTGGTTTAATATTATACCACGTGAGATGTTATGTTATGGGACATACGTGGATAACCATGTCCATATATTATGAGAAATGTAATGTTACAGATGTTGAATATATTATATATGGAAAGCATATATTTATCTTTTTTTCATAATGTTATCATTTTCTTGGTTGATATAATTGAATATGATATAATTTTAAATGATTATTATTTCATCACATTTTTATGTTATGTTACAATGGTTCATGATTAATGATTAAAAATTCATATTGCACGGTATATGTTTTACAATATTAAATTATATTTTATGGTTTATGTTCTTATGATATGATAAAATTAATATTCTATCATTTATTATGATAAAATATTTTTTTTCTAATAATATAATTCATTAATCATTCCATTTTCCCTTATTGATTTTTACTATCATGGATATGATATTTTTCTCACTATATCAGTGATAGGATTTTCCCATACTAAGAATCTAATGTCACAGTTGTTTCAATAATTTTTCATATCCATGGGAAATGAAGGGAAATATTAAATTTGATGATTATATATGGAAAACATTTATGAAAAATGGCTTCAAAATAAAAGTACAAAGTATCATGGAATAATTTTATTGTGTTGTTAATCACAAAAGTTACTAAACCATTGGGTTCTGAGGGTGTGTTTTGTTTGTTATTTGTAATGTATAATTATCTAGAATGATGTAAAATATATATATTTATGGATTTGGGGTATATAATTTGGTATCATAATGGGATTTAGTAAATTTTTTCTATTATGTGATAAATAATAATAGATTATAACATAACAAACCAAATGATGAACTAAAAGTATCGTGAGTTAAAATAATGATTTTTTATAATAATTCGGGGATTACAAGAATCTAGTTACACATAATCTACAGAACTGAAATAATAATAAGACTCGTTAACATTATATAATATTATTGGAATAGAAATCATTCATATATAAATCATAGAAAATTTTATTATATCATACATAGATGATTCATATGCTATGGTCTTCATCGATATACTTGACGAAGACCACAAAGACAAAATAGAAGGAAATATTCCACTATGGTGTTTCCATAAGTTAATGTGAATTAACCATCTCATTAATTGAATTCTCGTTCCATCCAAAATATGAAACTATCATTCTGGGTTAAGGATGGGAGAAGAATGTGGGTTCACATAGAGAAATTATTTTTCCGGAGGATTCACATAAACATGAACTACCTAACATATATATATTGTCACTATAATAATGAACTTGATGATGATCCATGAGTTTCCATTAATTAATCATTAAATATTAGTTCAATTATTTACATTCAATAATTGTAACCCTCAGTATTGAAAACTTATCAAACATTTCATCTAATAAAATATCCATAATTATTGATATCTTATGTTGTATATTGATTTGATTGCTAATGCTTATAAATAAATTAGTACTAGTATCACATCATATACAATGTTTTATGATATTCCAACACCATTAATATTATATTCCTTAGATTTCCTATAATTGATACTATATGAGATGCTCTATCATAAACATCATTAATTGGGCTTTCAGATATATCTCTATCAATCCACATTTTCCCCTAAATCGTAATAGGTATATTTCAATTTTACCTTATATTATAATATATATAATTACAAATGAAATAAGTTCAAAAATTACATTTATATATAAGAATTTTTTTTTCATATCTATCATCATCTCCACTGAGTATTACATCATATGTAATACTTTATGAATATCCTTCAAAAACACCATTTCTATATTCTTTAAGAAATTTTTAAATCATATTTTTTAATTATTAATGAAAATCATTAAATATACCAAAGGATGGGCCTCATGGTCCTTCATTATGTTGGTAATAAATAAACAATTCACAAATACATATAAAATATAAATGGGAAGCTTATAATAAACAATAATGTCTACACAATCTAAAAATTATGACTAGAAACATGACTGCTATAAAAGGGGAAATTCATAGTCATTACCTATCACCCACAGTCCTATGGTGTGAAATTTCATTCCTATTATAGAAACTATCACAATAAAAATATCTCATGTGGAATTATCCAATTTAACTAGGAACATTTATCCAGGTGATGTTTTATGTGGAAGTAAGGATAGACTACAAATGGGTAGGTGCATGTTCTTAGAATGAATTTTTTTAAATGTTAATCAGTGAAGTCAGATCTTGATACCACTAATTTTTACATCAAGGAATTATAATACATAAATACATCACATTATAAATATATTATAATTGTAAACTATTAGTTATTATAATAATTATCACAAATTTTATAATAATTATAATGGGTATTATGTACATGGGACGAAATCAATGGTAGTTTTTGAGTCCAATTGTGTACTTATTCCAAGAGTATGTTTTCCTCATGCAGTAGGGGTGTATGTGGGCCTAATTTCATGGGAATAATTTCTTATGATATTATGTTTTCTATCATATGAAATAATTCAACGGACAATATTTTTTATGATAATATGGGACATTTTGGACCGAATACCACCGGTACGTTTTTCCATGGATGTAGGGGCTCTATACGAGTGCTAAGGCTATATAAAATTTTTCCTACAGTGGAATGGTTTCTATATATGATATAGTTCCACTGAAAACACTTTTCATGGTAGTAGATATGTCTATAAGGGACCTAGAACAATGTGAAAATGTTCTTAAAGTTGTATGAGTGTCTATGATGGCATTATAACATTGTAAAATCATTACTATGATGGTAGGAGACCTTCACAACTGATATATTGAAGGTAAGATGATTCCCATTATGATATGCATTTTCTAGTTTTTTCTCTCTCCATTACCTCTATGAAATTGACTTTCACACATTATTATATGGGCATGGAAGACATTAAGAATGGTATTATTTCTTCAAAGGCCAAAACTATAGTTGGAATGTTGCTATTAGAATACATATGGATAGTGTTTGGCTAATCATAACTATATATTAGTGGTTTTAGTGAAGGTATCGTGTGTGATCTCCATAAATAATATGTTTCTCTGTATTGGATTCCACCAGCATTATTATATTTAAAAAATAATTTTTATTTGACCAATTTATCTAAGAGATTGATTTAACTTATAACATAGAGTATATAAATCCAATATTGTATAATAATATATTATTATTTGAGTATAAAAAAACTATTTTGATTAATGCATCTCATGACATTAGCATTCTTGGATAATAGCATCATATACCCCACACATGATAAATTTGAAAATCATATAAGTTACATTAGATTGGATGTAAAATTCCATGGTCTATTTAAATTTGGTTCCATACATGGAATTCACAATATGAGAGTTCAACTATCAATATTATTAAACTCAATATGACAAAATGATCAATAACATAACCAACCACCACTAATTAGTTATTTCACAATGCTTTAATAAAAAAGGGTTCAATGTATGATGTTTATCATGATAGATATATGACCAATGTGAGATAGTGGGGAAATTCAAATATAAATATTGTGGCACTAGTATACCATTGACATAGTGTTTGAAACTATATGTGGTATATACATAGTATGTCATCGAAATAAAAAATATTAATTTTCACTTCATAATAATTTTTTGTATGTCAATACAATATTCGTAGTCACAAAATTCATTATATTTCATCACAAAATATAATAAAATATAATGAACATAAATTAATGATAACTGAGAATCATACATTGAGAGGTTGATTATCATTTTTCCTCATAATATATATATATATATATATTCATCAAATATGAACGAATCATAATGTTTGGATTTTCATTTTCATAACATGATGAATTGAGTACTTAAAATTTTCAATAATACCTAATAAAACAACACATAATTACATTTTCAATATATCATATATTATTGGCCTCCATTTATATATTATATATTAAAAAATTCTATATTATCTTAATGTTTGATACACATTCTATGGTTTTGTTAAAATCTTTACATCTCTACATAATTCCTTCCTTATAACTCTTTTAGCCCATAAAATATTTATCCCACTAAAATCAGTATATAATAAAATAATTAAAGAAAAAAATTTAAATAATTGTGATTCATAGGAATCATATTCAAAAAGATAAAAAATTTAAAAATGTATTCAAATTATATAACTTCATTTCATCAAATGTCATGATTTAGGTAGTTTTTAATTTTTAAGTGAGAACACTTTTTATTTTTTTTCATAATCATCCTTGGAAACTTTTCCATAACGTTTTTATTTGATGATTTTTATTAGATAATGTTTTACTTAACATTAAACATTAATTGACATCCCAGATGCCTTTTAGGTTATTTAAATATCCTTATATTTGTCTATAATAATATTCCATTTATTATCTTTGAAATTTTCTAGGTCTAAAAATACTCCCAAAAGAATCTTAGACCTTATATTTTATATAAATTACAATAAATAAAGTTATATAATTATTAAAATATATTTATTTATATCCTGTGAAAATCATGTGATGCATACCGTAGAATACGATATATTCATATTGTGTGAGGAATCAATATTATATTGCCATCCCCTTTCAGACTATTACAAGATAATTGCATGTGATATTACTATATGGTAACATAAATATATTTTAAATGTTATAAAATTGGTTATGAATCAATGGATTTATATATTTATGGATATGAATTTTTTTGAGATGTTTAAATGATCATTAGATCCAAGGGTTTTTAGTTATTGTAATGAAATATGGTAGTCATGTGCAATTATCCAATGATCAATTCCATTAATTGAAATAAGGGGATTATATAAAGGGATACGACCACATTTTTTGGTCGGTGTGATAGTCACAATCATTATAATAAGAATAATTATTCTTAGTTCTACTTTTAACTTCGTGGAAAAAGGAATTGGAACTCTATAATAATTATCAGGGTCCTCTCATTATTAAAAAGGATTCTATCAGTCGATGTAATCTATTCACAATGTCCAATATTTCTACATGATTATGATTGAGTAACCTCATTTATAACTTTTAGATGTGGATCTTGTTGTATTTAGGTATGCCTATTATTTCTTTAAATTATTTTACTTGTTCGTTCTATTGATCATAGATAACGCATAATGATTTGTTTCTTTTTCATTGATTCCAATATTATGTTATATGATAACTCTTCAATGGTATTATATCCAAGTTCATCAGTGAATCAATATGTCCTTTTATTTTTTCAGTGAATTACATTTTTATCATAATCTACATGAGTCCATATAAAATCATACCCCCTGGAATGGATGAATTTCAATGGTTGGATCAAAGTGATTTATGATACAATCTATTTTAATTATTATTTTCATAGACATACCATATGAATGGTGTATATCATAAGGTACAATATAATAAAAATAATTTCTTTTTTATATTTTTGTAAGATACAATATAGGTGATACCATAGGGTATGATCAGATGAAGGGTTGCATGAAAACTATAAATCAAGAGATATGTAAAATATATCATATACCATAGGGTATTAATATCCCATGAATATGATTATTATATTCTCTAAGTGTCAATGTCAATCTTATGAATGGGTTTCCAATTATGTTAGAGTCTCTCCTGTAGAATATTATTTCTCTTACGTATGGTTGACCCCATATGCAGTAGACTTTCTTATATTAAAGAGTCACTATTATGAATGGGATACCCTATATGATATTTTTCCCATTATTACATACAATAATAAAAAATTAGATAATTAATTGTTAACACCAATCCTTAGTGCTTACTGTGATTGATTATTCCCTTTTATCAATCATAAAATATAACATATATACTAATATTCATAAAATTATATTTCGACCAAAAACAATTATTGTTTACAAAATTTTTATCAATGATAATAGGTAGAAATTGAAAATTTAAGGTTTTTATGAAAAATAAAATATGTAATGGACATAATTATATCTCATATTTGGAAAAAAATAAATGTTTATTAATAGTCATTCATTATAATGTTCTTATTTATAATTTTTTTTAAATGTCAATATAGTTGATGGTTAAATTATATCATAGAGAACAACTTATAAATTGTCATTCAAAATATTTCATGAATTTTTTGGCGACATATTATCTAATTTTAATCCATATTAGCTACACTTTGTAAATTAATATATTACATTAACAGTAATTATGTAATTTATTTTATACATATTAGGTATTTGATTTATTATGAATTGGATTATATCATTTTTAATGTATCCTTAATAATATAGACTTTGGTTCATTCTTACATCAAAATTGAAATCTTATTTTTTCTAGAAACATAAAATTTTGTTTTTTGATGATCTAGGATTACTCGGATAGAGATTATTAATTTTATATAATTCAAAATAATTAAAACTGATTCTATGTATCTTATATAAAATATGTATTTTAGTATGTATGAAAATGTTTTTCTTTTTATCTTTAACGAGTGACACTAATTGTGAGTATTGTAAAGTGTTTTACATTAATATAGTGGAAAAATATAATTTTGGTGGATGGTATATGGATTGTAAAACTAAATCATTAGATGTATACATATATAATGGAATAAAACTTGAGAGAATAATGATTCTATATGAAGTAATGGCTTGGAATTTGACATTCATGAAATGTATTTTGTATTTATGATATTTTAAAAAAATTCCCCATAAAAATTAAGTGCATGATTCCTTAAAAAATGGAAATTATAATGAACTGGACCATTTATTATGGGTTCCCAAATTGTTATGTTTCCATGTATTATATTGTATAATGAATAAAAGTAAGGAGGTTATCCTAATTGTTATATTTATTTTTCAATGGATTTATTTTACGATTCACATAGCTTTAACACCCTAATAGTTCGGGTACTAGGAATTTTTTTTATTTTATTCAAATAATAAATTTTATATATAGTTATCCACAAAAATAAACAAGAGTCGTATGTGATATTATTGGGATTATTTCCTAACTAAATAACTATGTAGTGAGATTAATTCCATATATGACATAATATATAGTGAAATATGGTATATAAAACAATTTTAGTTTTGTATCAAATGTTGAGAAATGATGTCAGAGGGAATATTAATGTTAATATTATAGAGATAAATTTCTCTAACACTGACTCATGGATTATGATATATCAGTTGTGGGTCACACATATTTTGTGATAAACACAAACACTTAGATTAAACTGAATAAAAAAATTGAAAATTAGATCTGTGTGTTGGAAGTGGAACAAGATTTTTTATATAGGTGGTCAAAAGTTTGGATCCATGTCTAACAAGTGGAGTATTTCAAAAATCAGAAAACATTTATTATAGATTTTATAAAATTTATTATTTTTAGATATATTATAAGTATCATATATAAAACTAGTTAATATTTTTTACAAATGTGGAGAAATTATCTGAAAGGGAATATTAATGTCAATGTTATAGAGACCAATTTCACCAACAAAAACACATGAATTATTATATATAAGTTGTGTGTGAGACATATTTTGCGATTAACACATAAACTGAGATATCAATGAATTGAATTTTTTAAATATAGATCTATGTGTTGGAAGTGGAAGACGATTTTCTATATTTGTGGACCATAATTAGGATCTATATATCACTGGTAGAGTATTTTTTTAAATGGAAAATTTCTATTATGTTCCTTATAGAAACTTAATATTTATTTCTAAATCATGTTCATTAAATATGGTATTTTAATTCATTATTATGAACATGGTTTTGTCTATAAATATGATTTATGTGTTCTACAGAATCTGTAATTTAGTAAATAGTTTATTTATTCTGGAAACAGATAATAATTTTTATTTTATTTTGAATAATAATGTAAATGTCAATTCTATCCCATATTCCAATATAATTTTATCATTAGACATATAGATGAGAAATACATCCAAATAATCTATAGATAAGGACCGTTATGGACATTTGATTTTGGAACATTTTATAATAGTGGATTTTATTTATTTAAATAAATATCCAAAAATAAATTTAGAGGAAACATGAGAGTGATAGATGAAAATTTGATTTTTTTTTATTTTAGGTAAACTATAGAGTATAAAAGAAATTAGTGGTATTGGGTACTTTATTACTTACAGTAGTGAAATTTTTTATTGTTATTTATAGAGACTAAATATAAATATTCCATTATTTACATCTATTGCATGAATTATATTTTACAATCCAAAAAAATTAATATCCTAAGAATAGATAGGTTCAGTCTTGTTGGAGACTAGCTATATTAAAATCTTATTTCATGAAACTCATGATCTTTTATCCTTAAAATTACAATAATAGATAATCATATAGGAATCTCATTCATTAGACTAATCGTAAAAACATGTAGAATGTGAACATAAGAACGTGGTGTGCTCAAATGCTCATTAATGGGTGAATAAACTTTTCATCAACGATATGTTCATAAGAATAATTGAAAATCACGAACATAACAGAAATATCTATACATTACGATTGATTTCAATAAGGCATATGTGGTCATCAATGTACAATTCCTATGAACAAAAATCCCAAAAATATCAACATGGAAGAATAATATTTATAACAAGCCTTAGAATCATTTGATATAAAAATTTAATAATAATAGTAAAAGATCATTTTGAATAAAATGATTTTAATATGATAAACACATTAGTATTTGGAGGGATTATATTAATGATCCATGCCATCTAGGCCCATGATTATGAGTAACTAAAATATACTAATGAATGTATATCTCAATATAAATAAAATCAAAACCAATTCATTTTAGGGTGATCTAGAACCTCACCCAATATTCATCCAAATATATGTCGGACACTTGAAAATAATTCAATATTCATATCATAATGAACATATAGAAATTTTTTTTCTTATAATACATCCAAATCAAAATCATTCACTTTTCATAAATAATGATTGGAAATAAAAATGTGCTTAATAAAAATTCAAGATGGTATATAATAAAATCCTGAAATAAATTATTTGATACAAAAATAGTTATAACCCAAAACAATCCCATAATAAAAGAAAAACATGGGGTGACACATTAACATTTAACACAATTGTATATTGAAAATCTGATTATAATTAAAATTAAATGCTTAAAATGGATTTTTTTAAAAAAATAGTTTGTTATCATTGTTGTTTAATTCATTTATTGAACAATTTTAAAAAGGTATACTTTAAAAAAGTGAAAATAAATCATTTCATATAAATTTATTTAAATAAAAAAATATATGTCCCAAATAATAAAATTATTAAAATTATTAAAAATGAATATAAGTTTACAAAAATATTCAATGATAGATTATATAACACGAAGTAATGAGTATATGATACAAAGTCCCTTACTATCGATTTATATTTAATTTATTTAACCTCGTGTATTATAAAGATAAACATATTAATTTCTAATTCACGAATTTAATCATATACATTTAAATTTACACTCACCATTAATAAACATTCGGTATAAATATTATATCATTATAATCACTTTTCAATATAGGGTATTGATCCTCAAGAAAATTTTGAACTAGGATCATAAAAGAATAGTTTATATTCCTTATTATTTCAAATTAAATTATTATAAACCCATTAATGATATTATAAATGATTTTTTGTAAATACATATAATTTAATAATTCATTCCCAAGGGAGTTCTCGTAATGTGTTGTGAAGATGAAAAAGAGAGTGGACTTGTTTTAGGTTATTCAATCATATTTATGAGTTTGTACAATAGAAAAACTAACCATTTGTGACAAGTTATTTTCTATGAGTAGGGGTCCCATTGAAAAAAAACCATCTGAAATGGTTATTTTTTATGGGAATATCATCTCATTGAAAAAAAGGTATTTGGAATGGGGGTAAGGTCGCATTGAAAATGTTTAGGCAAGAAATGCACGCTAAACAACAGGATGGGGATTTTGTGATGAGTGCCTATTCCTATCTCAAATTTCGGGTGGTAGTCTTTGGTATTTGCGATAGGATTATTATCTCATCACAAATAATCTATCGACAGATACCCATTTCTGACCGGACCTGTCGAAATAATTTTTTTGACCCACTATAATTAACACTGGCAGTCAACATTTGTGATGGGTCTCATCGCAAATGAAACTATATGGGACCATCTTTCCCTCGCAAATAAGCCAGACGTAAATACTCTAAGCTATATATGCCCCCATCCATTTTTTCTCTCATTCTACTCACCTCTCATCCTCTCTCTCTATATCTTCAAGAATATTTTATTCGTAAATTTTTTTGTAGTTTAGTTTATTAAATTAGGGCATAATCCCAAGACTTTTATACTTCGAAAGCTCATGTTTCAATATATTTATCTATTTTTTATGGATTAGCCAATTTATTTTATTATTAATTATATATAATTATTTTTTATTAAATGAAAATAAATTAAATTAGATTTAGATTTTTTTTTTCATTATTAATTTTAATGAAAAATTATTTCTAATTGTTCATTAGAAATAATAATTAATAATTTGTAATAAATTGTAATAATTAATAATAAATTTCAATAATTAGAAATGAATTATTAACAATTAATAATAAATTGAAACAATTAGTAATACATTGAAATAATATGTTATAAAATGAAATAATTGGTAATAAATTGAAATAATTAGTAATTATTATGATTAATGAGTACTTATTATGGTTAAATTTGCAATTATGATGATTAATTTGTAATAATTAAGATTAATTAGAAAAAATTATATTATTTAGTAACAATTAGGACTAGTTATTAATAATTACGATCAATTAGTAATAATAAGTATTAGTTAAATTTAATTATAATGGAATAGTAATAGTTATAATTAATTGGTAGTAATTAGTAAAAAAAATAAAATAACTAAAAATTATAAATAATTAGTGATAATTTGTAATTATTAGTTATAATTTGTATTAATTCATAATAAATTATAATAATTTTAAATAATTTGTATTTATTAGTAATTATTTTGTAATAATTAGTAATAAGTTGTAATAATTTTTTACACTACAAGGTCTGACGTTACGTTTCCTTTTGAATAATGCAATAGCTTGCGTTGTACGCAACTTCGAGATTCTAACAAATCTAGACCAATGAAACTAGATCATATGAATAATATTACCCACTTTTTAAAATTTTATGAATTTTATATTTCAAAATGGACTTCATTTTTTGATTTGGAATATTAAAATATCTTTGGATGATTTTTTGGTATTTTTCTGAAAACATTAAATTTTTTATGAATAGTGAAAATGATGAGTTATTGTTTAAAACTAAATTTTTATTTAAATAATTATTTATTTTATTTTAATTTAATTTAAGTAAAAATAGATACATAATACATATATATATTCAATGTAATTCATTGGTGTAATTTTATAATTATTTTAGATATATAAACATTTTATTGAACTTTTTACCATATTTTACCCACCTCCTAGGAGCATTTGCAAATTTATATAAAAAATAATTTCACCCCATCGTTGAATTGAATATTGAAAATTTGAGATACATGGTTGATATCAGTATGTAAAATGTGGTTCAATGAGATAAAAATATTTTTGGGTGAATAGTAAATATTACTTTTATTTATTTCAATTAAAATTAAATAGGGTAATTAAAGGTACAAATGATATTATTATTACCCAAAATCATGTTCTAATTCTATTGGATAAGTGTAATTCATCCAAAAACAACCTTAGGAATATAATATGATCTTTTAGATCAACATGGATTAGATTTGGGAATTTATTATCATTTAATTCATAGAGGAGTTAAAAGTGTTGAATTCAATGTTTAATTACTAAAACATATTTAATATAGGGTTACACATAAGATAAATTAGACAAAAAATATTAATTAAAAAGCTAGAAAATTTTTCCAACATAATATAATTTTGTTTTTATTTTTAGACATTAAATAATTTAAATTATTTATGACACAATGATAATGCAATACTTACCTTTTAAGTGAAATATTAAATTAATTGATTTTATAAATATCCAAATAAATGTAATTTTATAATTTTTATGAATTACACGAATTTAATAGGTTAATAGGACATGTTAGAGTTGATAAAATAAATTTTTCTCTAAGAAATAACGTGGTTATGATTTTTACCAAAACAAAATAGAAAATCGAGTAAAAATTGACATAAAAGAGTTTTTAAAACAAATATTATTTTATTATATGATATTCTATTCATAAAAATCTATGGTTAGGCCAATGTTCTTAAATAATATTATATATGACATTTATGAAACAATTTGGGTTCTCTATGAAGTTCATTGTATGTTTATTAACCATATTATATTAAAATACAAATTGATATAGTAAATGTAAAACATATTAACTAAGATTTAAATCTAAAAGATAAGGTTAATATAGTGACCCAAACATTTATAAATCCTATTGGATTAGTAGTTTTCGAATCATCCCCACTTTTTCATTGAAATAAATCATTTTGAGACATTAGAAAACGAAAATGAGTTTATGATAATATAATATTTCAATCTTTTCCTAAGGTGCCCTCACCCATCTAACAAAAGGGAACTTCCCCTTATATTAAATTCACATAATCAAAGCCATATGGATCAGCCAAAATCTTCCCAAATATTCTCTCATATATCCTTCCTTTATTTTATAAGCCTTTCTTTAGTTAGAAATCAAACCAATGGAGCCCTTTTGATCAAATGAAAAGGATGAACTCGAAGAAGAGATAACTATTTCATCACCTCTTTCATTTTCCTTTCTTCTTCCACCTCCTCTTTATTTTTGTTTCAATACTAATAAAATAAGTCTATTATCTTATATATATTTTTATGTTATTAAAAATATGGTACAACCATAATCATTATTCTATCCATCCACTGAATGACTAGTCACCATACATGTGTACGTACGGCCTACCGTCTCCATGTCATGGTGTAGTTTTTGTTCAATATATTTTTATTTCGATGGGTATAATATTGATGTATAATTGTTTTAAATAATAAATATAACATTACAATGATACTGTATATATGATATACCATCCAATTATAAATTATTGTAATATCAAAATAATGATATTGTCACTGATTCGTATGTACGGATTACCGTCTCCACAAATGCGGGGAGATTCATTCCGTATCGTATCCATTGAAGATTAATTTTCATTTTATTATTAAAATTAATTTTTAATGACTTAATATCATTAAGAATATGAATAAGATACATCAAATTCAAAACAAACATTACTCAGGTAACAAATCATATCACAAAAAATGAATCTGTTATCATCCGAAACTATGATACTTCTGAAATATCATTAAAAAAGCAATATTATAAAACCATATATGATATCATATTAATGTATATGGTTCTTGAATAATTTTATAAAAATGATTTTTCCATTATAAAGTAGGTTAACCTACCCTCGACTAAGGAAAAGAAAAAGGTAATGGATAAATATACAATCTCTTCATTATTCGATGTTGTTTATACGTAATTATCTACTAGGACCTCTTTATCAACCCACAAAAAGGATTCATAAAATGTATTTCATAAATTTTTTACTTTTTCGTAGATAATGGTTTAATTTCATTTACACCCTTATTTGACCTTATATATTTTTCAATGGAATATTTCCTTAATTTTCCAAACTATGTACTTTATAACCGTTTGGAAAAAATTAATTTAAGAATATTTTTTTACTTATACGGCTAGTGCAGCGGTTTTCTGCCATTATAACATCATCAAAGATTACCTTATAAGCTTATAAGAATAATTTAAAATTAAATGTTTTCTTTATAATTATGTGAATTTTAAATGAGTTCAAAGTAGAAAGTGATATTTCTCTAATTTGTTTTTGATTTCATCTATGTCAAAATCCTTTACGAGATTTTAATCTTATTTGAAGTTGATTTATTATGATACAAAATATCAATATTGTATTTATGGTTTTATGATGTGGATGTGTTATTTTTACACAATATATTGTCTATGGATAATTTATTGACATTTCGTATACTACATTTAGTAAGAATTTTTATGATATGTTTAAAAGTTTTCATATGAGGAATGCATTGGACGTTGTACTTTATTGGTGGGACCCTCAATAGCTTCTCAATGCAACAGTTGGTCTCCAGAGAAAATCCATTTTCTCCGAACAAGGCCTTGATGAAATATTATTGTTAGTATTGGCAAAAGGAATTTACTTTGTGGTTATGGAGTATGGCATTTGGCATTCCATTAATATTAAAGTGGCTATTGATATTGCAATAGATTATTCTACTAGTAGAATATCCATGTTAATAAGTAAATGTAATTATTTGATTTTATCATTTCCATATTATGCTTATGTTCATGTTTAATAGGATTTGATTTTAGTATTATAAATTACCATAATTGTTTATGATTATTTATGAATGATTCCACTATATTGTTATCCTTACAGGGCATCTAAGCTCACCCCTTTCTATGTTTTTTTCAGGATGCGATGAAGTATTTTATGACTGACCTACAACAATATTCTGAGTGGATATGAGTGTGATATATGAAAAAAATGTTCTTTTATTTTTTTATTTTATAATGTATTGTAAAAAATATCAATGTATCTAGTATCTTCAAGGCAACTAATCTGATCGGTCCTTCGGGACATGATTTCCTTGAATCATGCCAATGTTATGTAATAGTGCACCCACTCTGGGTTACTAGGTTTGGGGCGTTACAGTTGGTATCATAGGTAGTTTATTACAATCCTTGGAAACAAGATTTAGATTATCTCTGATTAGAGCACAATACGCTAGCATAGAATTTGAGGACTAGTATAGAAGAACATCCTATAATTTTTGTACTATAGAGATTTTGTGAGTATTACAAGAAATAAATCACTTTATAAATATGAGTTGGTAGAGGCGGCTCTAGCATAGATGAACCTAGGGGTAAAACACAAAAACACCGCTTTAATCTAGACTTGAACAGGAACCGGTGCACGATAATAGGCCTAGATACACTTTTGGTTACGACACTCCTTAGGATATGCTTAGTATAATACTCATTTTATATACAAACCATTATGAAGGGTTTATAAGTATATACTTCTTCAAATAAAACATTTTTATCATTATGGATTATATCCATAAACTATTTAGTTTTTGTTAAGTGTTTTATATGATTGGAGTTAGGTTTTTTTCATAAATTAATCTTTATTATTCCATTGTTTATAAATTTCTCCTAGTGGAAGGAATTGAAACCGTATCAAATTACACAATCCATGTAGAGATTTCCAACCTACTAAAGTAAATTATAGTAGAGCTAGTGAAGCAGCTGGTGATAATCATATTATCACCATACTGGGAAACTCACTCAGGTTATGAATAATAACCATACACGTATGAGGCACCATGATCCACAGTGTGGATGATCAATGTAAATAACTTCGTGAGGAAACAAACGCCAACATTTAATGGGCTTAAAAATCCATTAGAATTTGAGAAAAGGATAAATTTTTTAGAGCTAATATTCCATTCCATGGGGAGTAGTGAAAGAGAAAAAGATGTCATTGCAGTTTACCGCCACACTGGAGGTGTTGATCATTGGTGGTCATTGATTAAAAACACCATGGAAAGCACTGAAGTGTAAAATATAGAATAGAGGGAGTTTAAAGAGTTTTTCTTAGTAAAATATTTTCCTCGTGACCATTGATTGGATATGGAATGAAAATTTTTGAGTCTGAGGGAAATGGTGTATGAGAATGTCGCCAAGTATGAAGATAACAATAAAAGGATAGTAAGGCATGCTGCAGATTATATATGTAACACAAGAAGTAAGATTGATGATTTCATTTATGGGTTAAAATGATTTCTCCATTGAGAATTAGTCTCACAATCCTTCTCATCATTGGAATACATTTTATCAGGTGTTATCAAGACAGGAAAATAATTCTTTATGTCTTACGAATTTAAAGAAAAGAAAGAGGAGATGAGATCTATTAAACAAACCGGTAATGTAAATAAAGGGAATAATGGAAAAGATGAATATCCATCATACATTAAATGTCGGAAGAAACACCCCATTACTTGCTTGAAAGGGAATGGGAGTTTTTTACAAGTGTTTTGAAAAAGGCAACGAAGATCGTGATTGAAATAGGAAGAAAGAGGTTGTCAATGTTAAATGATACAATGGTAGAGAAAGGGATCATTATGAAAAGGAATTTCCTAAGACCCAAGGAAACTTACCTCATAAAAGGGCATACTTATACTATCACTATTGCAGATTTTGGAGGTCTGAAAAGATGTGGTGGCATATAATTTAAGGGTTTCCTCATGTTTAGAAAATGATTTATTTGATTCTGGATAATTTAAGTGTTTCATATCTACACAGTTTTCTAAGATAATTAGATATTTCCAATATGATATAACAAGGGAATTATCAGTCTAAACTCCAATGGGAAGTATCATTGCAATTTTATTTATGAATTAGTCCACATTAGGGCATATAAATGATCTTTATCTGACGATCTCATCATTATAACCATGGTTAAATTTGATATAATCCTCGGTATGGACTAGATTTTAGACCATGATGCAAAAATTTAATGTATGAAGTATGAGGTTACTATTTTGTATGATAATGATAAAAATTATTTCTCTTTAGAGTATAATTTTCACCACCTGATCTAATTTAGATCGACCCCCTATAACTCAACTAAATTCAATAATTGGGGAAAAAGAGAATCACATAACTGTGGGTGAGGAAAAGAATGGTCAAATAGAAGATTTACCTATTGGGCAGCAACATGTTGATGAAATTCCATATGATTTACCGGGTCATCCTCCAGAATGAGAAATTATGTTTTCCAATGATTTAATTCCTAGTTCAAGGCCCATAACGAAGAACCCTTATAGAATGTCCACTTTGGAGTTAGTTAAACTAAAGAAACAAGAAGAGGAATTTAGTAACATGGGATTTATTCTTCCCTTGTGATTTTCCATGGGGAGCCCCTGTACTTTTTCTAAATTATAAAATTATATCTATGATGTTGTGCATTTATTACAGGGATATCAATTCTATAACAATAATGAACTAGTATCCCCTACCTCACATTGATGATTTATTTGACCAGCATCACGGAGCCTAATATTTTTCAAATATTGACCTTCAATCTGGATACCATCGATTGTGCGTGATGAAGGAATACATTCCAAGGAAATCATTTTGATCCAGGTAAGAGCATTATGAGTCTACAGTAATGCCTTTTATATTGATTAATGCACTCTCTGTCTTCATGGATCAAATGAATAGGGTCGTTAAGTAATATGTTGATGAATTTGAAGTCGTATTTATTTTTTATATCTTGGTAAACTCCAAAAGATACTAAGATCATGAAAATCACATGTGCATTATCCTGAAGAATCTTAGAAGAAATGAATTATAAGGGAAATTTAGCAAGTGTGAATTATGGAATGAAGAGATTTCATTTCTTGGACATATTGTCTCTATGGATAGAATATCTATTGTTCCTTCAAAGTCTAAGGCAATCCAAGAATGTCCATCACTGAGGAGTATAACTAGGCTATGAAATTTTATTGGTTTAGTATGTTATTATCGTTCATTCATCCAGAATATTTCCCGATCGGCTGAACCATTAACCAAGAACACATGTAAAGGGGTTAAATTTGTTTGGACAAAAGAGTGTGAAGAATTTTTTGAAGAACTGAAGAAAATATTTTTCAATGACCCTACATTGAAACTACCATCAGTGAATGGTGGGTATTTTATTTATAGTGATGATTCAATGAAAGGAATTGGTAATGTCCTTATGCATAATGATAGGGTTATTTCCTATTCA
This sequence comes from Viscum album, assembly GCA_963277665.1. Classification (NCBI taxonomy): domain Eukaryota; kingdom Viridiplantae; phylum Streptophyta; class Magnoliopsida; order Santalales; family Viscaceae; genus Viscum; species Viscum album. The sequence goes on along the minus strand of OY728119.1, from coordinate 1,313,168,238 downwards.
TCAAGACATGTATAAATTCATGAGATAAACTATCCTACTAATGATCTTGAGTTAGCAGCTGTAATCATTGCATTGAAGATAAGAAGGAATTATCTCTATGGTGAAAAATGTATGAATTATATTGATCACAAGAGTTTGAGGAATATTTCTTCACAAAAATAACTCAACATGTGGCAAAGAAGATGTCTTGAACTACTCAAGTATTTTGATTGCACTATAAACTACCACCCGAGGAAGGAAATAAGGTGGAAGATGCTTTCAGTAGAAATGATAATGGAGTTTTTAACAATATGAGAATTGAAAAGTATTCTATATATATGTATATTTTAATGATGGATATGGGAATAAACACGGAAGGTGAAAAATCAACACCTCTTCCAATTGTTTCCAAACCATATTTATTATAAAGGATAATAAGTTCTCAATCCGATGATGATGAGTTTCTAAAGATAATTAATGCTTTTAATGATGGGAGGTTCAGTGACCTCGTATATGAAAATGGGATTTTAAAATTTGGAAAGAGAATTTGTGTTCCCGAAATAACTGATCTAAAAATAGAATTGTTGGATGATGCTCATAGCTCTAATTTCTCTATACACCTTGGGAGAACCAAGTTGTATATATATTTGAAGGAACTTATATGGTGGGACAACATGAAATGAGAGATTTCTTTATTCTGTTTCAAGATGTATGGTTTTTCAATAATTGAAATCTTGAATGCAACGGCCTGGAGGAGTCATGCAACCTCTTCCCATACATGAATGGAAATGGGATAATTTTATAATGTACATTTTAATGGGGCTACCATGGAATCCTTTAAGGAATGATGCAATATAGGTCATTATTTATAGTCTTACCAATTCATCACATTTTCATGTTATAATAGAAGATTTACCACTTGAACATTTGGCAAGACTATATATTAATAAAGTTGTTGGACATCATGGAGTACCCCTATCGATTGTTTCTTCTAATGATATTTGTTTCACATCAGGATTATAGAAAAGTCTTCAGAATTCCCTTGATACTAAAGTACGTTTGAGCACTGCCTACCACCCCCAAAATGATGGACAATCATAATGGACTATTAAAACATTAGAAGACATGTTGATATCTTGCTCACAAGACTTTCAAGGTCTGTGGGATCAGTATTTACCTATATGAGAATTTTCCAATAACAATAGCTTACATTCAAGTATTCAGATGGCACTATATGAAGCATTTTAAGGAAAGAGATGTCGCACAACAAATTATTGGGATGATGTTGGTGAAAGAAAACTCGTAACCCCTAAACATATTAGGGAAATGATGGAATAGTTGAAGTTAATACCAACCCACATCAATGAAGATAAATTTTGGTAGAAGAGATATGTTGATAACAGAAGGAAGGACTTGGAATTTCATGCAGGAGATCTTGTTTTATTGAAGGTATCCCCATTGAAGAGAATTATACAATTTTTTAAGATGGGTAAATTGAGTCCTAGGTACAACAGACCTTTCGAAATTCTTGAACTAATTGGGGCTATAACTTACTGTTTGGAAATGACACTAAGTCCCTTTAAAGTTCATTATGTGTTCTATGTATCACTATTGAGAAAATGAATGTCGGACCTAATGCAAGTACCAACTATGAGGAATTTGAATTACAACACTATCTATCTTATTGCGAAGAGTTATTCAAGGTTCTTGATAAAAGGAATCAAGTGTTGTGAAACCGGAAAACTCGTCTGAAAATAGTTCTGTGGAGAAACTATAAGATGGAAGAGGCAACATGGGAACGTGAGGAACTTGTGATAAAGAACAACCCAAATATTTTCATGAAGAAATATTATAGAAAAATTGAGGATGAAATTATTTGAAGGAGGGGATAATGTAAAACCTCAAGCTTCCATGGTACGTTTCCATTTGAATAATGAAATAGTTTGAATTTTACACATCTTCAGGATTCAAACACATTGCGACCAATCAATCTAGCTGTTATGAATAGTAATACCCACCTTTTGAAATTTTATAAATTTTATCATTCAAAATGGATATAATTTTAGTATTTCTAATATCAAAATTAGCTTAGGTTATTTTTTGTTATTTTTCTTAACACTTTAAATTTTTGATGAATAGTGAAAAACACTACGTTATTTTTTAATGACTTTCTTTATTTAAATAATTATTAATTTATTTAAATTTATTTTATGTCAATATAAATACATTATAGGTATATAAGTTCAATGTAATTCATTGGAGTTAGTTTATAATAATTTTAGATAAAAAAAATTATTTTCAACTTTTTACCCTCTTTTACCCAACTCCTATCAACATTTGAAAATTTACAGAAAACATAATTTTACCACATCTATGTGTTCAATTTTGAAAATTCGATAGAAACAATTGATATTAGTAAGTAAAATATGGTTCAATGAGATGAAAATAATGTTTGGTGAATAGTAACTTTTGAATTTTATTTACAACTGTTAAATGTAAATAGTGTAATTAAATTTAAAAATGATATTATTATTACCTTAAAAAATATCCTATTTTTATTGGATAAATGTAATTCATCCAAAAACATCCTTAGGAATAAAATATGATCCTTTATGTCCACATATATTAGATTAGGACATTTATTAATTTTTATTTCAAAGAAAAGATAAATGTGATAAATTCATAGTTTAATAACTAAACCATATTTAATATAGGGTTAGAGATACGATAAATTTGACTATAAATATTAATTGGTAGGCTAAATATATTTCCTACATAATCGTATTTTATTGATATTTTTTAAACATTTAATAATTTAATTTATTTATGACACAATGATGATGCAGTACTTACCTTATTAAAAAATATTAAAATAATTGATATTATAAATGTTAAAAAAAATATAATTTGAGACTTTTAATGAATTCCAGTAATTTTATAGTTTAATATGACATTCTATGGTTGATTAAATGGAATTTTTTCGATGTAATAATGTTATTAATTATATAAAAACAAAATAGACAATAGTGTCAAAATTGACATAAATGTGTTTTTAAAACAAATATTATATTATTAAAAGAAATTATATTACTAAAAATCTATGGTTCATACAAAGGTGTAAAATAATATTATATATTTCATTACTGAACCACTGGAGGTTCACTTGGTAGTTTATAGTAAGTTTATTTACCATATAATATTAAAATACAAAGAGACATGGTAAATGTCAAACAAATTAACTAAGAGATAAATCTAAAAGATAAGGTTAATATAGTGACACAAAACTATCTAAAACCTATTTTTTGATAAGTTTTAGACCCATCCTCACCTTTTTCTAGAAATAAATCATTTTTTCTCCATTATAAACTGAAAATGAATTTATTATAAAATAATATTTCAATCATATCCAAAGGTGCCCCTCACCCTTCTTGTACAAGGGCACATCCCCTTCTCTCAAATTCACACCTTGAAATCAATTTGTCTTCGAAAAACCCTTACCAAATATCATATCAACTGTACTACCTTAATCCTAGAGTCCTTCCTTTAGTCATAAATCGAACCCAAGAAGCCCTTTTGATCAAATCAAAAAGAAGAACCTGAAGAAGAGGTAAATATTTCATCACATCTTTCACGTTCTTTTCTTCTTTCACATCCTCATTCTTAGTTGTTTCCATTCAAAAATAATAACTCCATTATCTTATATATACTTTCATGTCAATATAAATATGTTACAACCTAATTAATTATTCTATTCTTCCTTTGAATGACATGTCACCATACGTGCGTAGGTACAACTTATCGTATCCACATCATGGTGTAGTTTTTATTCAATACATTATTATATCGATGGGTATAATAATGATGTCTAATTGATGTAATTAATATATATAACATGATAATGATTATTTATATATGATATACTATCCAATTATATATTATTTTAATATCTAAATAGTGATATTGTCTCTCGTGTGTATGTACGGATTACCGTCTCCACGAACGCAATGAGATTAATTCCCTATAGTATCCATTCAAGATTAATTTTTATTTTATGGTTAATAATAATATTTAAAGACATAATATAATTATGAATATGAATACGTTACATCATATCCATAAAAAATTACTCATGTAACAAATCATATACTGTAAAATGAATCAGCTAACACCCGAAGGGATGATACTTCTGAAATTTCATTAACAAAGCAATATTAGAAGATCATATATGATATCATATTAATGTATATGGTTCTTGTATAATTTAATAATAAAGATTTCACCATTATACAAGAGGTTAACCTACCCTATACCAATGAAAATAACAAGGTAAGGGTTAATTCCACAATATCTTCATTATCCGATGTAGTTTATACGTAATTATTACCTGGGACCTCTTTATCATCCACATCCATGTTTCATAAAATGTATTTAAAAACATATTTTATATTTACTAGTCAATGGTTTAATGTCATTTATACCCATATTTGACGATATATGTTTTTGAAAGGAATATTTCGGTCATTTTCTGAACAAGGTACTTAATAACATTTTCGAAAAAATAAAGGTAAGAATCATTTTATAAACTTATACAGAAGGTGAAGCTATTTTCCACCGTTATAACATCGTCAACACTTCCTTTACCATATTATAATAATATTTTCAAAATAAATGTTATCGTTATAATTATGTGACTCTTGCATGATTTCAATATAGAATGTTATATTTCTCTAAAAATGTTTTAATTTAATCAATGTCAACATAATTGGATGGATTTTAATCTTATTTGAATTTGATGTATTATGATACAAAACATCCATATTGTATTGAAGGTTGTGTGATCTGTTTGACTTTGGATGTGTTATTTTTACACTATTCATCATTCATGGATAAAGTATTGACATTTCTTATTCTAGTTTTAATATGAGTTTTTATGTCATGTTTATAACTTTTTATATGAGGAATGCATTGGACATAGTAAGTGATAGGTGGAGCCCATTATAGCTCTCGATGCATCGGTTGGTCTAATGTGACAAACAAGTGTCTTCGCATAACGCTTTGATGAAATCTTATTTGTAATCTTGGAACAATGTCTTGACTATGTGGTTATGAAGTCTGGCATTATGCATCTCATCATTATGAAAGTGGCAATTGATATTGCATGTGATTATTCGACTACTAGAATATCAATGTGAATAAGTAAATGACATTATTTGATTTTATCTTTTCCATATAATACTGATGTTCGTGTTTAAAAGGCTTATTTTAGTCTTATATATTGCAATAAATGTTTATTCTTATTGATGCATGTTTCCGCAATATTTTCTTCCATACATTGCATCTTAGCACACTCGTTTCTATGTTTTATTTTTCCCAGGATGTAAAGAAATGTTTTATGATAGACCTGAAGGGATAGTTTGAGGGGATATGAGTGTGATCTAAGGAAATAATGTTTTTTCCGTTTTTCATTATATAATGTAATGTAAAACTTATTAATTAATCTAGTACTTCCAAGGCTACTAAACTGATCGGTCTATCGGGACATGATTTCCTTTTATCATGAAAAGGTTATGTAATAATTCACTGAGTCTGTGTACCTGGGGTGGGGGCCATATATAATTATTGTAATCAATTGTTATAATTAGTCTAATAAATTGAAATAATTTGTAATCATTATTGATAAAATGTAATAATTAGTATTAATTATTAATAATCAATAATAATATTAAATAAATGTACTAAGTTGTAATAATTGCTAATAATTTATAGTAATTAGTAATAATTAGAAATATTTATGTTTAATAGTAATTGAAAATAATTTATAATAATTAGAAATAATTGGTAATAATTTGAAATAATTTTTAAAAATTAGAAATAATTTCAATAATGAGAAATAATTAGTAATAAAATGTAATAATTCGTAAATAATTGTAATAATTGGTAATGGTCTATAATAATCAGTAATAATTAATAATAATATGTAATAATTAGTAATAATATCTTATAAGTAGTAATAATTTGTAATAAATAGTAATGAATCGTAATAATTGGTAACAATAAGAAATAAGTAGTAATTATTGAAAATAATTTAAAATAATTAGAAATAATTAGTAATAATTAGTAATAATTATCTCACATTTGGATTAATTAGCAATAAATTGTAATAATTATCTACAATTAGTTTTAATTTGTAAAAATTAGTGATATTAATAAATAATTTATAATAATTAGTAATAATTTCTAAAAATTATAAATAATTTTTGACAATTAGAAATAATTTGTACTAATTATTAAAAATTTGAAATATTTTGAAATAATTTTCAATAAATAGACCTAATTTTTAATAATTAATTATACGTTATAATAATTAGTATAATTTGAAATAATTTGTAATAATTAGAAATAATTTGTAATAATTAGTAATAATTAGTAGTGATTACTAATAATTTGAAATAATTATCAATATGTATGATTAATTACTCAAAATTTTAATAATTATAAATAATTAGTAATAATTAGTAATAATTGGTATACATTAGTATTAACATGTAATAATTAGTATTGATTAGTACTAATTAGTAATAATTAAAAATTAATGGTAATAATTATTAATAAATTTAATTAAATAATAATAATTTATTATAACTTGTTATAAATAGTAATAATTAGTAATAATTTGTAAAAATTTGTAATAATTAGTAATAATTAGTAATAATTCGTTATAATTAGTAATGATTTGTAGTTATTAGTAATATTTTTTATTAATAATCAATAATTTGGATAAATTATTTAGAATTATAAAAAATGAAGAGTAAATTGTAATAACTACCAATTATTATTAATAAATTGTAATAATTATTAATATTTAAGAAAGAATTGTAATAATTAGTTATAATTAGTAATAATTTGGATTAATTAATAATAATTGGGATTAATTAGTCTCAAATTAGGATTAATTAGTATCAATTAGTAATGAATACTAACAATTAGTAACCATTAGTAACAATTAGTTACAATTAGTTACAGTTAGTAACAATTTGTAACAATTAGTAACAAATATGATTAATTAGTAAAAATTAGGAGTAATTTTTAATAATTATGATTAATTAGTAACAATTTTTATTAATTTGTAACAATTAGGATTAATTAGTGAGAGTTAAGATTAATTAGTAATAGTTTTGATTAATTAGTCACAATTAGGGTTAATTATTAAAAAATAAAAAAATAAGAATTATGATTATTTATAAATAAATAAATTAGAGTATATTGATAAATAAGAAGAATTCTCAGTGGTCTGGCGTCATTCTTTATGATCAATGCCTTATCTCTTTGTAACTTTCTCCAATTGAAATATGTATGAAACAATTACTCTAACTCATGTCAGAGCATATTAATCATAGTGATTTAAGTATAAGATAGTTGCAAGGAGGTGAGCCGCCAAAGGAAATAGGCTCATTTTACAAATTACTAACCTCCGTGGAACTTCTCCAACATAAATTACAATGAATAGTTAGTACAGAAATAAATATATCAATTATTTGTATGCATAATCATGGAGAGAAGCTTGGTGAGGCCTCGCCACTCTCCATCATCATGCATATTAAAATGGAAATTTTTATGTCAGAGATGATTTTTCAAAATGATTTTAGTTGCAGAATGTCATATGGGGATTAATCATTGGGAAAAAGAGTTATCGTTAATCCATTGGAAATTGTGCCACTAGTAATTAATAATAATTAGTACCAAATATTAGTAATTAATATTAATTAGTGATTAGTATAATTTTTCCTAAATGAGACGATATTCGTATAAAAGACTTAAAATAGTATAAATTACTATAAAATAATTGGAATTTTTATAAACTACTAGAAAAGTGAAATTTTATTATCTTCTATTTTTTGTATAGTGTTAATCTTGTACTAATTATACAAAATAACTAATTATTACATATTTTTTAGAAAATTATGTTATAAAGAAGTCGACAACAGTCATTATTAGATGATCATGCTTGGATAAATCAGCACTTAACCCTAAATATTTTGGTTTTAAATCTTGTAAGAATGGAGGGTGGTCAAGATTTTATATCATTTGTGTCATCAAATCCAAAATTTTCTTCTGAAGGGGTAATTAAGTATACATGTAAAAATTGTGCTCTGAGGATGTATGACATGTTTGAAAACATTTTTGGTCATTTTTTGCATTTTGGTTTTCAACCAAATTATGTTTTTTTGTATCAAGATGGTTAAAACTGTTCTAGAGAGTATACTATTAATATAGTTCCAAATCCAGCACAGTTTGAAAATTTATTACATGATGTGTCCGATATATCATTCCAAAAAAAACACATGATGATATTTATTTTACTAGAAAGTTGAAACCATTTAATTTATATTACTTTTTGAGGTCTATTGAAGATGCCTAATATCATGGATGCATGATAAGAATGTTTGATGCATTTTTTAATTTTATGGATATTAAATCAAAAAATGGATTGTCAAATAGTTTTTTTATTAGATATTCTCTTGGTTAAAATCAGTACTAAATGAAAGAAATTATTTGCCTACAAATTTTTGTGAGAGAGAGATGTTGGTTCATAATCTTAGTCTTCGTTATAAAAATATTCTTACATATTCCGATAACTGAATCTTATTTTATGGAGAACATGATTTTTCAAATATTGGTCTAATATATGGAAAATTATGGTATAATGAATCTCATGTAAGTCTAAATTTATTCCTATTAAAAAATTGTGATATTTATCACTCACAACCAGAGTGCAATATTTATTTAATTCTCAGAATACATCATCATTGATATTAAGGCAGAAAATATACATTTCAACTAGTAAAAGCTTATATCATCTCTCTAAGAGTGCTTCATGGAATGATTTTGACCTGTGAATACTTCTTTTTTTTAGAAGCCCAAAATGTTTGATTGGGTCTTTCTAAAAATGTTTTCTCTCCATATGGTTCTTACTACAGTTACTATTACTGTTGGCCTATCATTTTAACTCGGTAAAATTTACCTCTACATATGTTGATAAATGAGATATATACCTTTCTGACCATTTTAATTATATTTCATTCAAAAAATACTATATATGTTTACTTAAAAATATTGGTTGATGAGTTAAATTCACTATGGAGTAATGTTGTTATTACCTATAATGTTTCTGCGAATCCAAACGTCATACTACAGGTTGCATTGATGTGGACAATCAGTGACTTCCCAAAATATTATGTCTTATCTGCATGGAGTACAAATTTTCCAAAATAACGTCCATACTATATGAGATACAATAATTTTTTATGATCATCAATGGAAAAAAACTTGTTTTTTGACTGTAATACTAGATTTCTTCCAACCAATATTCCTTTTTTATTAAACAAATATCATTTCAAAAAATGAATTGTTGTAAAAGATGGGACTCCAACAATTATTTCAGATACAGAGTTAAAATCAATTCATATTCATTAAATCCCATTACATTTGGACCAACAATAAACCAATAGAAAATTGATGGGATTAGAATCTACTAAAATTGGTAGTAATGTAACATTTTTTGGATCTTCCATATTGGTTGGATTTTTTTGTATGTGACATGTTAGATGGGATGAATATTGAGAAGAATAATTTTTATAATTTATATAATATTGTTTTCGATACAACAAAAAAACAATAGTTATTGTAATGGCATGATTTGATCATGGACAAATTTGTATGCCACCAGAAGTTGAACTATTTCAAAATGTCAGATCACACAAGTTAATAATGCCCAAAAGCGTCTTATACACTATCTAAAGAAATCCACTTATAATTTTTTCAATGGATTTCATATTTTAGACTACTAGGTTGCTAATCATTCAATTTGGGCATATGTTTCAGAAATGGTCATATGACTAGATTGGAATGTCATCACTTTCATGTTTTAATGAATAGAATTCAACCAATTGGATTTGGAGTTTTGATAAATTGAATGATTTGGAATGCAATAACATAGATTTTATATTTCATTTCAAGACATTATTACATCGAAATCAGACTACATTGCATTATGAAACCTAAAAGAATATGTCTTTTTAAATTTATGTTAACAAGAAAAAACCTTCCCACTATTTCTTTTGACTTAAAATATCATTTGATATAACATTTTCCACATGAAACAAAACATCGAGGTCAGATACAATTCTTATGGATGTACACATTTGAATGATGCATGAAAAAATTGAAAAAAGTACATAACAATGCATCAATTGAATGCTCATTTTAAGATTCATATTTTAAAGATGAAACATTTTTTTCCTACACAAATTTCATTCAATCTGAATATTCCTCAAAACATAGTCACATGATCCAAAATGAGGGAAATTTAGATGATGGCATTAGAAATCAATTATAATTCTTCAATTAGGTCGAACATGGCATCAATGGAGTTCATGAATGATGGGTTTTAGTTGATGAGTATCGAATTTGTCATTCATATATTATGTTCAACATTGAATAAATTACAACATTTTTACTATGATTACTCCTATAACATATTCAATAATTTTTGTGAAAATACATCAATCCTAATTTATTTGTAGGTTATAATATATTCATATCATGAATAGAATTCCACAAATTATAGAAACTTCTCTTAAATAACATTGTAAAATAAATTTCCTTCTGGTTTCAAAAACTAGTAACACAAATTATTTTTTATTTCACATAAATAATCGATTTAATACTTTTCAGAGTTATAAATTTTTTACGAATTTTCAGCTATCTCTACATGGTGATAAAATTTAGAATTGATTGTGTGTATTGAATAACCCATGATTAAAATGGGAAAATATTATAATTAATATGTGGTTAATTGTTTTATATTTCATACATGTTCATACAAGGAATGAAAAAACAATGAATAATGGTGTTTTCTTGAAAAAATCTCATCATAGATAAACTAACGTTGACTTTTACCGTATTCTAGAAGAAATCATGGAATTGTATTATTGTATTAAACATTAAATAATGATTTTTAAAAGTATATGGTTGGGTACTAAGAGAGGCTTGCATGTTCATCTGATCTAATGAGTTTTTGATATTAAATATAAAACAATATTTTCTGTAAGTTTACCATTTTTTTGGATAATCAGGCACATATAACATATTTTGAAAATATTTTCCTACATAAATGGTGTTAGTTGATTAGTGAAGCATAATAAAAATAAAATCTCAAGAGAATCAGTTTATTGAATTTTATTAGGGGTCTGCTGAAGTGAAATGAATTAAATATTTTCAAAAGATTTCTCAAAATCCATATTTTTAATGAAGATATAAGAATATCATTGTGGACACACCAGAGTGAAGGGAAGATGGTGACTGAGATATTAAAGATGTTTATAATGAATTTGAATTGAAAATATATAATGAAACAGAATGTAATATGAATATTGATTATACTGGGGAGGAAATTAAATACATTGACATCGATAGGTATGCAGATGGGGTTTAAGATGGAAATTGACATAGTTAAATGCTGGTTATAATAATATAATATATATATATATATAAGGGTTGTTTTTTTGACTATTTCCTAACAATAATAATTTTTTGACTCAGATGATTGAAGATATGTATCATCTATTCCCGAATGATGATCTACCTTTGGATGAGAAGGAATTCGGATCTTCAAAACCTCATATAGTTAGAGATTCCAGGAGTAGTAGGAGGGGGTGAGGACTTTCCGGACTGATGTTTCTCGACTTTATCCCTGAGTGAAGTTTGCATTGATGTTTTGATATATGCATGTGGTGGTATGTTTACATCTATATATTAGTTAGTTTTAGTTAATTTATTAATATTCAAATAGTTTGATTAATGGGATTTTATAACTTTACACATATATTTGTTGTATAGGGGAGCTCTATATTATACAATTATTTTCTGATACATGGTTTTCATGGGATTGGATTTCCATCAATGTATAACACTGCATGTTAAAGCATTGGATGATACATAAATAAATAATATTTATTTTAAAATAAATTTAAATAATAACATGATTTTATAAACTTTTGGTAGGTTTGATGGTATAAAATTGATGAGTGCATGTGTGAGGCTACCAGAAAGGCATGGTAGGGAGCTATGCATCCGCATTTCCCTCAGGTTTTCACAATATTAAAAGGAATGAAATTGATAAAGTAGGAGTGAAAGAGTTTGATGAGACATTTCACATCCACTAACATGATTATACTTAATCTCATGTTTGGGATGGATTATGTATACACTTTTAGAGGTGGTGGTTTCAAAGTAGATTAGATGTAGTCCAACAAAATTGTGGGAGACAGAAGGTGACACATAGAGATGATATTATTACATTTAGTATGCATAGGGAGCATATAGATAGTATATTTTTATTATTATTATATATAACATTAAATGTAAATGGTTAATTTTATATTCCTATAGGAAGACGCACAACCAGATATTATTTTATACAATGTTTACAGGATGATGTATGGTGATCTAGTCCCTATGTAGATTAGTGTTGCTCTCTAGAATCAGATTATTGTCATTTTTATTTAATTTTGATGTTTAAATTAAACTACAAATAATTTTTTAACTATTTTAATTTTATTTTTCAATTGAAGGGGTCATATAAGGATATGAAGTCTCAGAGCCATAGTGAGAGTTAGAACGAGGCTGATGGTCAGCCTTGTGCCCCCCGATTTGATGAGGAAATATGGACGTTGGTGACCCAATATGCTTTCATGAATGGAAAAGTTAGTGGTATCAGCTCTTGATTGACCCCTAGGGGTTTTTATGTAACATCTACAATGTAAGCGTCAATATTAGGAGAGGCACACATAGAGTCATCATCATCTCATTCATAGTATCAGGAGCTACTGTGGGCATAGAGTGAGCTTTTAAAGATTATGTATAAGGAATAAGTGGAGATGTGTTAGTGGCAATAGTAGCATCAGGAAGAGTTTCTACAACTGTAGCATTAGCAGTACTAGGAGATGAATGATAAGATTCTTCAAACGGAACATCAGTATGAGCACGCAGAAATGCAGTACATGCTGTGTTTGACTCGTATTTTAGGGATGTGGTTTCCTCCACAATACCTCATATTCCTCCAGATGATCATCCCTATCTATGATGTTTTTTTATTATAAAACATTTGAATAGATTTTTTTTTGTAATATTAATTATTTAATGGTGTAAATAGTTTATTATTAATGTTGTTTCAAATATTATAATTTTTATTATATATTTTATTTTTTATTATATTTATTATATTTATTAATTAACATATTTTTATATTTTTGAAAATATTGATGTTTTTATTATATTACTAATATTATTATTATTGTTTCATTAATATTAATATAAATATTATTATTACATTCATAAATATTTTTAAATTTTTTTATTTTAATATTATTATTAGTATTATATTGTAATTAATTTTATTGTGATATTTTAAATATAATGATTTTATTTATATTAATATTAAATTATTATAAACATTTTTTATTAAATTTATTTTTATTCAACTATTTGTGATGGTTGTTCGCAAAAAGGGTTTTAAGAAATTAGGAAAACTATTTATAGTGGTTGGTCTCCCCTTTGTGATATGGTTTTATAAAAAATCACCAAACCTTTGTGCGATGGTGAAAATTCCCATCAATAATGATACATTTTTTTGACTAACCATTCTAAAAGGTAATATTTCTTATTTCTGTTTCCCAAATGGGCCATTTGCTACAAGATCCTGACACAAATATACCGTTGCAGAATGGCCTTTATCCAATAATCTGCTTATAATGATCATTAAAGTTTGTGTATTATATAAATAACCATATTCATGACATGTAATTTATATATATATATTATATACTCATAATGAAAAACTTAAACAAGAAATGAAGGAGGTATTAAAAAAAGGCATCATTTTATATGGGAGGTTGTCTTCGCATATGAATAGAGGATGATTTCATTTTTTAGATGGAGGATAAATGAAGTAGCATGGTTATTCATTTTATAAACATAAATATGATATATATATATATATCATACATATTTATTGTATTTCCCCCTTTACTATCTATTTTAGGAAATGAAATAAAATTGAAAACTTTTCATCATGGAGGTGATGGTATGCACGTAGGAACGATTATTGTTTTAATTTATTAAGGGAAATTGGTGATGATTTTAATGATTTTAGAATATTTATAATAACATAAAAAAATAAAAATATGATAATATGTTTTTGAGATAGGTGTGATATTATTTGAGGATGAATTATTCCACATAATGAAATAGAAATATGAAAGGAGCATTTATAATTCTATATCAAACTTATTAAATTATCACATTTTTAATGATGGTAAATAGTTAAAGGGTTATAATATTGAGATTACCATGACCTCTTGAAGGTGTATGTGATAAATAGAGGATTTCGTAGTTTTCATATGAACTAAGTTGTTTATGGTTCAAGATAACATGACGATAAGAGTGAAATTGTTATATGTGAAAAGGGATGACATGTTTTTAAATAAAAAATAATTATAATAATGGTAAATATATATCAATGAATATAGATCAAAAAATTTGAAATAATATAGTGTATTAGTGACAAAGTCGATAAATGCCTCAAATACCCATTCCCACACAATATTTTCACCATTTTATGTCATCTGTTCATTGTTTTTTTCCATTTTATCTTTTACCACGGTATCTATATTTTACCTAAGTAACAGAAAAATTTTCTTACATATTATAACTATTCATATTATATAATTTTTTACTTAAGAATTAAAATTCCAAAATATATTTTATTTTATTTTGATTTAAAATTTAAGAAAACTAATTTTTATATAATAACTATATAATTTATTAAAAACAATTTTATTAGAAAAATATTTCATAGTTTCTAAAAAAATGATGTATAGGTTAGTAAACTAGAATAATTATTTTTAAATTTATAACATTAGGCATAAAAGTGGTGTTGTTTAGGAAAATAATTTTATAAATATCCCAGACATTCTTATAAACTAAAAACTTTGTAAATGACATGATATTTGTAAAAACATTACATTTTACTATTCACATAAAATCATCTATTTTAGAAAAATATAGAAAATTAATATTATTTTCACATTTTATTAATAATCTCATAAATGAATTTAATTTTTTCAAATTATCATTAATAAACTTATCAAATTATCTTTGAAAAGTATTCATAAAATATTATGACTAATTTTTTATAAGAAATCAATAATTTGTATATTAACTATTCATATAAAAATATTTTTGATAATAAATATATCAATCACAGAAAATATAAATTTTTTATAATTAAATTTAATAATAAAAACAAATTTGTTAGATACATTGTTGTAGTTATTGAAACAGTATTAAAATGGAATTTTATTTCAGATGTTGGATATAATTATTTATTCCCGCTTATTCAATGAAATGTCATACATTGGTTGATATAAATTTTAACAAAAGGTTTCATGTTCTTATAGGGTTTGTTCTTACATGTATAGAAATATATATAACATAGTACATATTTAATTAGGAATGTATCTCAAAAATCATGGTTTGTTACATAATGTTTTTATAATTAAACACAATTAATCTCTTTTGAATTTTTCAAGGAGTTTTATATCAAAGTATATAGTTAACTGTGAAAAATGTTGAAATTATCCATATTGATTACCTAATCCATTAATTAACTTGTCATACGAGTGTTTTAAGAATTATTCCAAAAAAACACTCCACGTTGAACACCGCAGGGGGATTATTTTTCTATAAGAACTAATAAAAACCTATTAGATGCGATTAAATTTATGATGATTCAGTTTGACCTCTCTAAATAATTATAGGAATATAAACTGTAAAAGTTTCATTCTTATTAAAAAATTAAATATAATGTAAAAATAATGATTCTATATAAGATATTGAATGGGAAACAAACCAATTTTTATTTTATGATGATTTTTGGGTCGTAATAACACATAGTAAGATATGATTTAGAAATTCATAGACTTCAATGAGTTAAATTATATATTTATTATTATCCCAAATTATATATATATATATATATATTTGAAAAACAAAAAAAGTTTCTGCATATCGACATGGTATTATCCATGAATTGAATCTCATAATTTAATGATTTGGTAAGAGGAAAATTGAATATTGACATGTTATGGACAAAAAATAGGAATTAATATTGAGATTTAAGTTGATTTAGTTACATAAAGTGTAATTTAATAAGAACATATTCATGTTACAATAGAACCTAAAATATCATATAAGATTCATATGTATATAGAGATATATAAATTTATTGAGGTAAATGATGTGGAATTAATTTCCATTAGTGATGAACATAATACCTAAAAATAGAGGATTTTTTCTTATTAGTAATTGAGATGGATAACATCCACTGAATATAAAATTGACGTTGTGTATACTAACCATGATTGGAACATGGTAGATGCATATTAATGATGTGAGACCCATATGGTGAAACGTAGTTTTATGTATGAAAAATGACATGGATTTTATAGTTTCATTTTATAAAGAGTGATTGGTGTAAAAGTGTTAGAAACAAATTCATGGTATTGATTATGAAGAGACCCTTTCACCAATTTTGATGATAAAGTATATTAAGACAATTCCTTCCACAACAACTCATAATTATAAAAAGATATATCAAATCGATGTCAAAATTGGTTTTTTCCAATGAAATTTATTCAAGTATGTGTATATGATTTAACAAAATGTTTTTTATGTTCCAATTAACTATTAGAGTGGAATAGATTGTAATGACCGCTGTATGGATTGAAGCAAGGATCTTGGTGTTAGAATATTTAGTTTTTTATACAATCAATGAGTATGGTTTCATAATAAACAAATATTTTTCTTTATTATATAATTGTATTTGTGAAAGTTTGTTAGTATTAATGATTTTGAATGTGGATGAAATACTACTCATTAGAAATCTGGTTCTGACTTTGGCATCAATAAAGATGTGTTTTTTTGTAAAAATCATCATGATGAAAGACGTTGGTGATGTAGCCTATATACTTGGTATGAGGACCAATGATGATAAAATGAAGAGGATTCTTGGATTGAGATGGATAATGTGTACTGGTAAATTAATAGCAGTGGTTCATTATAGATATCTAGAAAATTTTGTTTTAACCGGTGTTTCATGGAATGAATCTGAAAAATATGCAAGATCTATATAAATTGTTATAAATGAATGATATGATTTCTTATGAATCCAATATATAATATATAATGTATGTCATGTTATGTACCTGAACTTATGTGGCATATTATTTGAACATAACTAGAAGGCCCAAATACTATATGGGTTTGAGTCTTTGTATTGTTGATATGGACATCTTTAAGCATAACAATATAAGTAAAGATATGTTATTAGGATTTAATGGTTTTGAAGAACATAGTTTAATGGATTAAACTAAGGATGGTATCCAAGATGAAAAAGAATACATGAGACCTTAATCCAGTTTAATGGGTTTCTAAAACAGTGGATATATAACTTGGAAGAGTTATGAATAAGGACATTAGGTTGATTAAAACACATATTTAGATTACATAACTATATAATATTCAATAAAATAAGTTTTTTAGATCAAGATTCATATTTCAAATAATGGGGAATTTCCTAACATTGATGGAGAAATTGATATTTTTTTTAAAGAATAGAGTTATTGCTAAGGCCTAGGAACATCAGTCTCACTAAAGGAACATATATATTATACATAACTAATATCTCAGTAGATATATCACTGATATGGGTGATGTAAATATATTTTTAGTAGGGAAATATTATAATATAATAGATCCATTGACTGGACATAAATATGAAAAAATTATGTGGGTCATTTTCAATCTATTGGTATTAGATTCATAAGACATTAGATGTAATGATTTTAAAATGTATTATGATTTTAAAATATTGGGAATATTTTTGAAGTTCTAATAATGTACATTGAAATTTATATTACATGAAAAGGTGATAATATCTCTTTGATGTACAACTATTCATTTTCCCCAATCGATGATCATCATTGAGTATTATGGGTTTTAATGATATGTTAATATTATTATGAGTAGTGTATTTTAATCGATTTAAAGAGTTGTATATGGTATATGAAGAATAAGCTCGTGAAGTATTAATTCAAGACATATTGATTGGATTAAACATCAAAATAATTATCTATAGAATGTAATATAGTCATTAATATACATATGTATATATAAATATTATGAATCCCCATTACATGAGTTTGGTGATATACATATAATTAGATCCCACATAATTTGGTATATTTAATATGTAATTCATATTAGATAATAAGGGGTGCTTCAGTATGTTGTTAATAATATTATTGTTTAATCTCAACAAGGACGTATTTTTTCACTCATATGTAAATAAAATTCATCTATTCCCATGACTAAATAAGACTGAGGAAATTATGTTCTAGGATAAATTGAGAGGATTGTGATGTTCATAGAAACTTTTATAAGGTATAAGTGATGTTCTCATCTACTAGATGACCAAAATTTGATGTATTCATTCACCAAGTTAGTATATTTCATAGAATCATGAATTATAAATGGAATACTCACGATTTTAATAAAAAATTATGTCTTCATGTGATTTCATGGATAAATAGATTATGTAGATATAAATATGTTATCTTTGAAATATCATGTGGTTTAAATTTTTATGTGATGTTATGTGCATGATTGATCTTATCCACACCAAGCCCTCTTATATCTTGAGTAGCACTAGTTTTTTAGAGGGAATCTCTTTATTAACTATAATGGAATTTGGGATTCACATTTGTTATCAATACTATAATGTCTCATATGTTCTCATTGTTTTTTGTTGGGGTAAGGATCAAGTTTTGGATATAATGTCTTTATCTAAAAATAAACAGTGTTTTTTAAACCAAATCAAAATGTGTTTTTAATGATTTAAAATGTGTTGTGATGTTTTTCCATAAAAATCATAAGGGATTTTTTTAAAATAGCGAGATTGTTGGAAATGCAGTAAAATATTTATATTGTATTGTATGATATCCTTTGATCCATATCTAGTTTTAAAATAATTATTCCTAAAATAGATTATGAGATCTAAAAATCAAATGGGAGATTTAGATGACACATTCAATGGGATAAAGATATAGGATGTGAGTGAATGTCCACTAACACATATTACAAATGATTTGAAATTAGCTTTGTATCAATAAATTTATGTATAAATTAATCTATGGTATTATTTAAATGACCATGGTATCTAAGAGGAACCCAATATCATAATTATTGTTGGTTATAATGGAATGGAAGCTCATGCCTGACTCCCTTCATTGAATAAAGTTATACTATAAAAAAGGATGTGACCCTCTTAATGGTTCTGTGTGTAACTCATAATTCAAATAAAACTATCTTATAATTTTTGTTTCGCATTTTCATTCTTTTCAAATGTACTATTACATTGTAGAAGTTCACAAGATCATATCATTATGAATGTGGATTATCTCCTTTGGAGGAATCATTGTGGATTATAATGTATTTGGGATATCTGTTGTTGGTTTTAATCACGAAAAATTCATCCATAATGTTTACAATAGATATTTTTTCATTTTATTATTTATTATTTATTATAATAAAATTACATATTTGTTTCATTTATTATAGAGCAGGTGTCATAATTGGATTAGTTCATAGTGTTGGTTATATAATGAATACCCTAAAACCATTAATATTCTATTCAAAATATCATGTGATGAAAAAAATACATTTCTTTATGAAGTAAGACATATTTATTTCAGTGGTAATATTTTACAAAAAAAATTCTACCAATAACATATATGATATTATATAATTTTTTTCAACAATTTCATGAAAACAATAGTATTCTTTAGAATTTTACAATAAAATTTATAAGTATCATATCATTAATATTTTAAATAATATCTATATAAAATCTGTCATCCTAGATAATAAATAATTCTATCCATGCATCCTTTTCATACATTTTATAAAATTGGATCTAAAAACCTATATCTCTTTTCATATAAGAGATTTAAGATGATCATACACATCCATCATTTAGATCCATTTAAAAATGATATATTCCAATAAATTTAAATATATGGATTAAAAGATATTTTCTCCATAACATAAATGAAATCCCCAAGACTCAAAATTTATTCCCATGTTTTTTAACTATTGTATTTCGAAAATAATTATTAAATACATATTCAATATCATATATTGTATAAAAATGAAAATATATTTTCTATAATAGTAATACCCGATATAGTCATTACTTGGTGTTTCCCAAAATCATTCAAATATATTAAATTATAAAATAATATGGAATCTTTACTCAACCTTCTAGATAAAAAATTTAATGTTTCATTTACTATTATTGGCCTCTCAAATAATCATTTTTAGGAATTTAATTAATGTTTAATCTATAATTTTTACTCTTTACCCACATTTACTACCAAACTGTACCAAATTATTAACATTTCATTACTCCAAGACATCATATTAAGAATTTCAACTATCATAGAAAATTTTATAATATAATTCAAAATTTTCTTTAAATAACTCATATTTTCAAAAAATTCATCAAATCCAAATAGTTAATTCTATATCCAAAATGATAATTTATTAAAACCAAATCCCTCTCCATGTTATTTTCCACACATAATATTGTTGAGTACATGATTATATATTATATTTCCTTTGAAAATATCACATATAATTCATTTGAAAACATGATTTAATAATTTCTTTCTTCTTAAAGGATTTAATATTACCTTATTGGAAAACCATTATAGTTGGTTACTTGGGAAGGGGTTTCTCGACAACACATAATTTATTCATCATAATTATAAACTTTTAATAAGATAATAATCTAATAATTTGATTAAATTATTTTTAACCTTTATAACTGTTCAATATCAATGTTTTTCTAGATGATATTGATGTCATGTTTTCATCACAAATGATTTTTTAAGATGATTATCATGTTTTACATTCATTTAATACGGAATTTACTGAAATATAATTCACTAAAATGTGGACTGATTTTATATTGATCATATACATTAGTGGGATAAGATAAATATTTCACTTAGAAAGGACTACACATTATAATTCCTCCCAAAAGACAGTAATTTTGGTATCTTATAATCCCAATAATATCACATATTAGTCTTGGATTATTGATTGGAAACGTTTTGTCCAAATCCACCAAAAAATCCTACCAACCATATTTGATTGGTAAACTAATATTATTATAAAATAAAAAATATATGTTACATAAAAAATAAAAAAAATGATAATATTACTATTATGATCTCCCATTACATTATTTCCTAACACAAAATAATTTAGGGGCACTAAGAATCAGAATGACATACCTTATTGAATGATTGAGGTCTTCATAAGTGGTCACTTTTCCATGTCCCTAAAATGTATCTTTTTTTAAATGAGAAATTATTATATTATCATCTTATCCCATGTATTCCATTTAAATGTGTACATTCATCTAATGATTTTTATTTGAATTGTATTCCTTCCACCAAATCAATATATTCAACAAATATTAAGTTGTAAATCAATATACAACATATATCTTGTGTTATTGGACCAAATTAAAAGATAACTATATTATTACATATCCTTATTGATTCGAAGAATAATTTATATGATACCCGTAATGTAAATAAATAAAATCACCCAAATCCCAAAATAGTTATAAGGGTAATCTTGGAACGTCATATAGCAGACCAATACTTTTCTAGACAAGGCACAAGCCTATAGGCTAGTGAAAATCCCATCCCCAAGTCCATATATCCATGGAAACATAATATATATCTTACATTAATTATAATACTTACACCTAGTATATATATTCTATAATTAATGATTCCATTAGATATCATAACCGAGAAAAATTCAATTTCTAGGTAGTAGAAAACTAAATCATATAACTTACAGAGAATGAAACTCCATAAATTCATGTATGATATCTGAAAAGAATATAAATAGTTTAAACTAAATCATAAACATACACTCACAATATAATTAATTTATATCTATGTATAAATCATTTAGTAAATAAACAAAAGAAAAATTCAAATATTTAAACATGAGATAAATAATTTGTGCAAAAATAACAATTTAGTCTTAACATTAGAATTTTATCATTTAACCATGCATTATGGATATTCAAGAATAATGTAAATAAAAACCTATTATATATACATGTTATATAAAACCATAATGTTATCCATTTATATATTATTGGTGATATATATGATAATGATTCAAATATAAACAATTGATATTACAATAATATTATGTAAATTATTTTCATAATCTAAATATCACATATTTATTATTATTGAATCCTTAATGATATTAAATATCAAAAACCTTTTGATATTATTTAGTAATTTTTCATATAAGGAATTTAAATTAAATAATTCAAAAATATTTAATTTGAAATAATTTTTAAATATTAAATATAAATCCTTATATTATTTTTCCTTGTTTTAAGTAATTTAAAAATACTTAATACCCACCCTTATAATTTTAATATATATTTTTATCTAAATAATATTTCTTGTAATGTAATTTGAAAAATTACTTTAATATTAATCATCAATATATTTTAATAATTTTTTAATAATGGTTCCACAAAAATTTATTAGTTAATAATATATATCTTATTATTAATTAATTTATATTCATTTAATAAATTTAATAAAAATCCCTAAATACTGTAGCCTATAATATAGAAACTATTTATTAATTATATTCATCAATTTAGAAATAAATTTATAAAAATTATTATATCCTCAATTGTATTATTTTTTATGATGTCTCTCATATCAAAATTGATAATATGTTGTTTCAGGGAATCAATCTATCAATCTTCACTATTGATATTGCACAATGTGTGGTATCAAAATATGTTATGTAACATTAATCAAGAATTGAAAGATATCAATGATTATGATTTTTTGCCTATGTTGGGATAACCAGTGATTCATTCTTTATCTCACATAGCATTAACCCCACATAGAGATTGACTACATAGGATTGACATAATTTCCATGGTATAAAATCAAATGATATTCGTCGTTTATTAGATTAAATTTTTTTGGGCCTTCTATAAGTGTAAAAGCATGGTTCTAGAAACAGTGATAAATGATAGGCCTCACAGAGGATTATAAATTCTCCAAACATTAACATTCAATTATAATTATATTATCACTTCAATTATTTCATAATAATTTTGAATGATTTTCCCTAGTGCGATTATACAGTATGATATGAAATATTATATTGTATGATATATTGAAAATCAAAGGAAATAAAACTATTATGGCTTATAAGATCCCATATCATTATAAATAATTGTATCATGGAAAATTTTATCACATATCATATATCTAGATATAGAATAAAATAACTATATTTTTATGGATTTAAAATACAACACTAATATAATATGGAATATTTCTCCATTTTCAACATGATTTCATGATTTAAAATCCTTGATCAATATGAGATATCACTAAAGGATTTCTAAGGATATATTAACAATTAATCAGTAAAGATAATATAATAAGAATAAAAAAATCCAGAGATATACAATTTTATAAACCTAAAATGTGTATATATAAAATGAAGAATGGGTTGCATGTACATTACACTAATGAATCCTTTACAATTATCTTACACTGTATGCCTGATGAAGAAAACTAATAAGTAATTAAAGGAATACCACAACTATGGTGTACCCATTAGTTAATTTGAATCTCTCATATATTTGGTGGTATTCTCATTACATCTTATATGTTATTGTATCTCTCAAGGCTAATAATTTGAGACAAAATAGAGCTCACATGGACCAAATATATAGCTAAAAGCATCATGTGAACTAGAATAAAAATATTATTGGAAAATGATCAATATATGTCCCTAAAAGACCCTCCTTAAGTGAACATACCTTATCTCATATATTTTTGGATTTAAATAGTGTTGTTGTTTCAGTTTTAACCCTTATCCATGCAATCCTACCATGGGTTTCAACTAATGAATTATACATTTTTAATGATATATTATGTGATATATTGATCTAAATGGTAATATTTTTCATTTATTAATTAGTATAATAATACCATATGTTATGATTTATGATATTCAAAACACCAAGAAATAATTTATTCATTGGATTTCATTAACGCCACACTATAATACATGATATATTGTACACCGTGACATAGAGGCTTTGGGGAATATATCCAAAAAATATGATTTTATAATATTGATTTTTCATATTCATATGATTTTTTAAAGTGATTTTGTTAGTATATTTCAATAATTACAAATAGTATTCATTTAAGTTTTACAAAATTATTATAAATGAATCTATGAATGTGATATAATAATTGGTATACTAATTATCTATTCAATAATTGAAAATAACTTATAATTTTATGAAATCCATTTTATCGTTGAAATAGAATAAATCTATTTAAAATATATATGATGGGATTTTTTCAATGAAAACACATGTTGGTTTTGTTATTTCATCTTAATGTATATTACTCATCTGTAACTGTGGTTTATGGGATGAAACATCCTAAAAATATTGTTATTCTTATTATTATCAAAATTCTAAATGATACGAGGAATGTATTTTCAATCTCTTTTTAGATATCATGTAAATTTTTAGGATAAGGAAATATTATTTATTATACAAAATTATTTTATTATCAAATATTTTGGCATTGATTACGCCATACATCCTTTGGAATCTAATTAATTATTATAGTCTTTTTTTACAAAAAATGATAAATGTGTTCCTAAAATTTCCTATAGGTACTCAAAATTAAATATATTCCAATTAAATAGGAATATGTTGATATATTTAATAATGATCATAAATATCATCCCCTACATCAAGATGTTTATTTTTTAACTAAACTCTTAATTGGTTTAGTTTTGATTTCAAAGAATCATTACATAATCTACCCATTAGATTAGTGAAATATAAAAAGCTACATCAATATAATATATGAAAGGTTTTTATACACTCATGTTCTTTAACATTGAATGATATAGTCCAATTAGTAGAAAATAATTATGGATCAATGGTTATGTACACGAATTTTCATGAACATAATATGTTTTTGACCTAGAACATGTATCATCTTCCCTATATATATTTTTTATATATAATAAAAATGGGATAAATAAATCTAAAATTTGATCATAAATATGGATATCATAAATTTTAGTTTAATATCTAGGATTCACCTATTACATCCTTTTGTAGAAGATATGGACACTATAAATTCATATTTATTCCTTTCACACATAAAAATTCCATCAATATCTACATTAATATAATTAATAGATTATGTAGATATTACCTTGATAAATATCTTACAGTTGTAATAGATGAAATTATCATATATTCTCTATGAACTGCTAAATTTGAAGGTAATTTGAGAATTGTTCTAAACACCTAAAAGGCGATAAATAATATATTATCTTGGGAAAGGTTAATTTTTTGGAATTAAATGTATAATTAATAGGTTACGTACTAACAAGAAAATATATATTTATAGAACCCTAATTTAAATCTGAATGAATAAAGTCATGTACCAATATATATAAAATAGATATTCATTGTTTTCATAGAATGTATATATTCTATCATTTTTAGTGTTAAATTTGTCATGATCTTAAAATCCACTATGTATGTTATATCCAAAGGTATTAAAATTACTAAATATAGTATAATGTGATGAAATCATCATGGAACATAATAAGAGGATGGTCACTGCACTTATACTCACACATCTCTATAATATATAATGGTTTGTGATATATTTTAATTCATCGAATAATGGAATGGGATGTGTTATATATCAAAAAAATAGTTAATAGGTAATTCTATAGATCATCTATTTCCCCATGAGAAGGTTATCATAACATATGATCTAGAGTTATTAGTGGTTGTATTTTAATTAATAATTTAGAGAAATATTTTTACAAATAGAAGTATGATATATACAATGTTCAGAAAAACATACAGTAAAATCACATAGAAGGAGATGATTAAAATATAAAAGAGATTCTTAGAGTTGATCATGGATTATGAATTCTCAATAAATTAACATTCTAGGAAGGAAAACATAGTGGGTGGAACTATAAGAAAATGTTTTCATGATACATTATCTATGATAAGGATTAAAATATTCATATTTATCATGATTATGCATAAAAATGAAATAAAAATCATAAGTAAAGATATGACCCAAAAATTTAACTTGTTAGACCACTAAGAAGTAGTCAATGTAGAAAACACTAAAAGATTTTCCATTATATAGGATTACACTAATCTACTATAGTTATGGTTTAAAATAGGTTAGACATATTCACTGTGTTCTATGAACACTGCATTTACCAAAAATCAGGGATAACTCATCACACCCCTCAGAGCACTTCCATTGACTCCCTCTTTATCACTACTGTGGGTGAAATCATAATCAGTTTATCAAAATGAAGGTAAAATATATCGATTGACATTTATGTACTTGTCTCGGTCCAGTATGAGATAGTGTAGACATAAATTTCTTTAATTGATCCATAAGGAATCACTAAATAATTAACCCTAGTATCCAATATTTTATAGAATCACAGACACTATTCTTGTACGCAACATCTGCTCTTTCAAAACAATAATTGGGATTTTAGTGAAATGTGTCCTTTTTACAAACCATTTTTTTCACACAACCCTTATCTTTGGCGAAAATCCACCAAAAGGTTCACTTTTCATTTTCAGTCCCAAAGTATACATTAAAAAAAGGTTATCATCCTGTAATTCTTTTGCATGAAAATATTTCATGCGTTAGAGCAGCCAGATCATCATAGGAAAATTATTATGTATTGAGTGGTTATAGATGCTAATTTATTGGCCTTGATGACCCTAAACGATTTTTTATGACACAACTTCATTTATTTGTATAGGGTACACTCTGAGCACTCAAAACCACTTTTGACATCTCAATGGGCGTGTATGATAATTCTCCACAACCTCCTCTTTTACAAACATTTATATCTTCTGAGAACATTTTTTCTTTACCAAATTTTGATACAATGGTTCCAATACAAGCCTTGAAAACATCCAATTCATAGAATTAGGACAGAAAAAATCAAAAAACATACCACATTTAGAGAAAATAAACGCCATGTTCCCAACAATCTCCCCCTATGGGTTTGTTAGAAATCTGCAAATAAATTTAGTAGAGAACCAGCTACAATCCAAACCAAATATGTAAAATACAACTCCAATAACACTATAATTCTATGTGTGAAATTCATGATGTAGTAAAACATGAGGGGAACCATGAATTGGGTTCATTTATTTTAGAATTCCTAGTGATTTCCATTCTATTCTCTTTATGTGTCAGAGAAGTAATACATTCCCTAAGTGGTTTCCTCCTAACATCTAATTCTCATCATGAATTAAATGAATTACATATCATGAACTATTTATTCATAACACCTATTTCTCATTATTTTCCATTCTCCATTCATCATTCTCCTATAAGTAGAAAAAAATTTCAACATCATCCTTTATCCCATTGAATTGTTTCCTTCTCCACTATTGGAAATAAACCCAAAGACTCTAAGTTTTTTATTTTATAGCTCAAAACTCACTCTCCCTAGATATTTGATCCACCATAAATCGGCATCACATCCCAAAATTGAGTAATATAGTTAATTGAACTGTGGATAGGGGAGATTTTACGAACACATTATGTAGTTGGAGGTGTTTTAAAAATGAATTTCAGCAGATATTTCTCAAAAACTTGTGTTGAAAATGAATTGGATAGTATGCCAGCCACTATATCATTAGTTCCAAAATGATACATTTTAATCCTGCCTTTTTCAAAATGTTCCTTGGTAATGTGGTATCTTATGTCAATATGTTTCATAAGATAATGTTGAACAATATTTTTTGTAAGATCAATTGAACCCCTGTTATGACAGTGAACAACCATTGGTTGTTTCACTTCATCACCAATATCTTACAGTTGATGCTTATCCCAAAGTTGTTATGTTCATGCCTTTGTAACAGATATATACTCAGATTCAGAAGTACTGAGAGAAGTGAATTATTTTATCATACTCAACTAGCCCACAGATTTCTTGCCAATAAATAATTCTCCACTACTCCTAGACCTTCTATCAAACACATCTCCAGCCCTGTTAGTATCAGAAAAGGAAAAAGATAATAATATATTCATGAATAAATATATTACCAATATTTGTGAGTTTATTGAATATACCTCATGATTTTTTTCTCTCCTTACATGAGTTCTTCCATTTGATTATATTGAAAGAGGTCCATTTATAATGTTGTAAAGATTATATATGGTCATGTTGTAGTTAGGTATAATAAGTTTCCAATGATTCTTCATTATACTGTGGGATCTACATAAGTCATATCCTCCTGCATTCCAATTTTTTTTCTAAATTCAATCATAGTAGTCATTGGTTATCAGTAATTCATATTAATTTTATTCTATAACTCTCGTTCATATGTTTTCTTAGAAATTAAATTTCTATCCTACTTCAGAATCACTTGTATCCCTATAATATATGTGAGTTCATCAATCATTATATTTTATATTATTATTTTATGTGGTTGGAAAATTCTGCCACAAATATCTGTCCGCTTCTCCCAAATATAATATAATCAATGTACCCCAATATCATAAAATTATCTTCCTTTGAATTCATCACATAGAGATTTTTTTCGACACCTACTATTTTAAATTAGATATTCATCAAGTAGGAATCCAGATGAGAGTACCATGCTCATGGATCATTCTTCATATGATAGAGTGACATCATTAATAGTCAAACTGTCAATTCATCATTACCGAGAAGAAAATCCATTGTTTCATCAATGTAGACTTCTTCTTCAAAATGATCATATAAGATAGTTGTTCTGAAATCATAATGATAAAAATTGTATCATCATTGAATCCCCATAGAATGAAAAAGTCTGATTAATCGTATTCTAGCCACAAGAGACAATGTTTCTTTAACATCAACAGAATCAATTTGTTAATATCTAATACATATCAATCTAGTATGATTTCTAATCAAATTACCAAGATCATCAGAATTATTCTTAAAAATATATTATGAACTAATCAAATTGTGCATTTTAAGTCGAGTATCATGATCCAGTGTTTTGTTCTAGTTTATCTAATCCAACTCATCATTCAATGATTTATCCAATTATTCAGAATTATTAGATTATTAAAATGAGGATGGTTCTATAGTAGATATGAAGGAATATTGTACATTATTCCTAAATTTATTTTTTAGTGTGGGAGTTATGCTCTCTGATTAATACTATAAGGTTTAGACATGTTTTCTTTAGCCATATTATTGTCTTATGATTCTTCTTTTGAATCAACATATGGTTGTATCCCATAAAAGTTCTTCACTAAATCCCCTACATCGGTATTTGAATATATCACAGGTATAGTTTCTTCTATATCTACATTCTCACCATCATATTACCTCGTCATGGTATTATTGGTCTTATATTCAACTATTTTAACATCACTAATTTCCATAACCGTTTTTAGATTCTTATTGAAATACTTGTAGGCATCGTTATTCCGTGAATATCTGAGTAATATTCCAACATCGACCACATCTAACATACTTACCATTATTTACTTCTTTTTTTGATAAAACATTTACTATAGGAAACATAAATGTACATAAAATGTGGATTCATTCCATGACACAACTCATACAGTGTGATGGATTCATCCATATAAAGCCCTATTAGATTTTGAATAAACACTATTGATTAAAAGTCCACATTTCAATAATTTCAACATTCATAACTCCCAATCTGTATAATTCTGGTAGTATTGTTCACCATTTGATCCATATGCTCAACAACTCCACTTTTCTATGGGGATATCACAACATCCACCACATGTTTTATTATTTGATTCTCTAGTTTATTTTCTATCTTTAACAATTTTTACTCCCCTTCATTATCAGATTGAAGAACATTGATTTTCCATCATGTATTATTCCTATCAATTTACCGACATGGTTTTCAAAAAATCGTTCACTTGTCATTTTCAATGTATAAATATCACACAAGAAATTATAAGTTAATAATCAATTAAAATGATGAATTACCCATCTCTACGAATTAATATAACATTTATCAGTCCACATACATCTGTACGGATGATATAGAGATGATTTGATGCCCTTTTCTTCTTCGGTCGATAAGAAAAATAGAACAAAATCACTCATAAAAAATAATCCCATTTATTTTTTACTTTCACGATTCATGTTGGGGATAGCCAGGACAATGATAAAATTATATATCTTTTCCATGTATTTTTGTATGATGTGCTAGATCCTTCAATTCCAAAAGTTATTTTCTTCTTCAATTGTCATATAGAAAATTTTCTCTTTTCAAATGACCTGATATATGTTGTTATCTACTATAAAACCATTCAAGAGATAATTCCATGTATTTACCATTATAGTGCAACAATTTTTATAGAAATTCACTCTATGTCCAGTGTCATAGAGTTGACTAACACTAAAGAAACTGTGACACAAACCATCTACATAAGGAAAATTAGTTTTCTTCACCTCTCATTATCTAGTTCAGTACATCATCATCCTTTCACCATTAAAATAATATTATTACCAAAACATGATATTCCATAAACCCTTTTCATGAAATTTGATAATATGTTATAATTACCTATCATTTGGAAAGGGTATCCATAGTTAAGGATCCAAGTATTTTTTCTCTTTTTAGCATTCATACCTATTTTTGTAAGGTTAGACTTTTCAATCTTCTATTTTTCCTTCCAAAAAATATTATATCCAGTGAATGATAATGATGGACTTTCATATATATCTTCGTTGTGGGAAGATTATTCATACTCATAATCTTTTTCTAGATGTGAAAACCTATATTTAATAGATTCACTTTCTTGTTGACTAGTGTTGACTTGTATCTAAGTTTTGTATGAATTATTCATTCCATTCCTCCTCCTGTAAAAAACAACATTATGGCCAATGTTATAACAATGAAAATAATTACAAGATAAACTATTTATTCCATAATAAGTTGGATGTAAATTTTTTCTCCTTTATTTACTTCTTAGATAGTCTCCATTCAAATATAATCATGCCTCTTCACAGTATGAGATGACATGGACCACATAGACATAGAATTGAAATTTCATACGTGTAAATATATTCTCATAACTTTTCCACCTCATGTATCCTTATTTTGTAATGTAGTTGGTTTAACTATAATTTTTGGAGCTAGAAGATAGTTTGAAATTATCATATTTCTTTGAATTGATGGTATCTTCATTAACACATCTACTGAATTTTAAATATTTCCAATACATAGCTTACCTTTATTTTGGATTATTTTATTTTCATCTTTTTATGTTTCTATATCACTATCGATTCCACTATTTCCCAATCATGTAGGTCTTTGATAATTAAACTTTTCTTTAACTCCATCAAAACCACACATTTATTTCTCCAGTAACTCAGTATCTACGAATTTTATAAACTATTTTTTTATCATTTCTTCTGTTGAGTTTAATTGGCATTCGTGTTTACTTCTTGAGAGTAACAACGTCTTCATCGAGTCCCTCAATAATGTTTCACTTATCCTTCAATCTATAAAAAAGGTCATTGATGAACATTCCATTTTCTTAAAATTTGATCTTTAGTTACACTACATATTATGTGGTTTCTAGTAGTTTTAACTGTAGTTTCACTATTTCTTAAAATCAATCAACTTTTCTTTAGTTGATTCAAAATATTCTCATTATTCTTCAACAACTGCTCTCCACTTTTTGCATATTTTACATTTATTTTCAATATTACTAATAGAATCCTTATATCACAACTTCATATCGGAATTTGTGGTCAATTGATTATCACTTCATTTATCTCCCAATGGTTCTGAAATTTCAACATTATCCATCATGGAATCATGTGTTAAACATTTAAATTCGGGTTCTTCTTTAGAAAATAATTCATTATCTTCATCTTATTCAATAAAAAACTCTTCCCCTATAACTTCATTCCATATTTGATGTATCCCTTTTTGAAAATACCTTTTTTGGGGCTTCTCCATGTATCCAGCTTCACTATATTTATAATCAAACATTCTTAGGAACTGAGAGTCAATGTGTCCATCTCTTCCACAATGAAAACAAGAGAGGGGTATATTAATATAATATTTCCATTTTCCCTTCTTGAATATTTTGTAAATGATATAAATAAGATCATTTTAATAATTCTTATCATCAGTACTATCTCATGATATTTTATATTTATCCATGAATTGGAATGTTATTTCTTTACAGACATGTGTTGTTGCATTATCTGGCTCCACAATCATCTCATATGCCACCAAAATTCATGTCATATCAGCTAGGGAATGTTTAGAAAGATCCATATCCTTAAGGGATGAAAATTTTAGTTTGTATAGTGGTAAAATCCTTCTCAAAATTTTCTTCAAAATTCTAATGTATTTAATTTATTCCTCTTGAATTATAATTACACTTAACACATCAATAATTCTATTGAAGAATAAATTTTCATTCTCATTAGGATGTATCTTCCTCTCTTCTAACATATTGTACAAGTCTTGTAATTTCTCTCCCTTTAATATTTATCTCCTTTATATATGTTCTCCAATTCATCCAATATGGACTTTAATAATGTATATCTCATCACCATTAGAAATATTTTATCATAAACTGCACCATTGTGAGTATTGTTCACTTTACCATCCGTACCAAACATTTTATTGTCTGCATTAGTCATAGAGATCCCAGATGTAATTGTGAATTGTATTCCATGTGTTGTAGTAAAAATAATATCATTTACAAGTGATATTAGATGGAATGTCATATTATTATTCTAGATCTGAATGTTTCATCCATCAAAATGGGTACATCCATGACATTAACTGTATTATCCATGATAAATAAGATAGAATGATTTAACCCCCAAAACCACTACACTCTAATACCACTTGTAGGACCCTGGAACACCATGAGATGGTTGGGGTGAATCCATGTGACAAATATTTCTTTTAAACTACTCGATATTGTTCTCTTGTTGGTAGGAACTTGTCAATCCTATCTGATGAGAATGTGGAAAAAAAATCTCATACATATAGATAAGACATCATTTTTACAAGTCTCACCACTAAGGGACAGTCCATGGATAAAATTCCAACTGGTTGTCAGTCATATCAATGTCCACTAATCTAAACAAGTTGTGGAGTACACCTGATCAGACATAGTCACATTGTGTCAAGAACACATCTATTTCATGAATTCATTGATATATCAGTATATCCCTTAGAGATCTTCTGTTGACTCCCACTTGGTCACTAAAATGGGTGATGTTTTACTCAGTTTATCAACTTGAAGGTGTATTAAATGTATTTACATTGTAGTCTTTGTCTCAGTCTAGCATAAGACAATGATTTCATTGATGTCATAAATTGATTCACATGGAAGCATTTTACAATAAAAATGTGTATATAATGATTTCTAGAAGCACACACACAGTACATGTGTGCAACACTTGCTCCTTTGTGTATACTTTGGGATTGCTATGCAAGATGAATTTCATGAAACCCCATATTTTAATGAAAATATTATCTTTCATGAAACTACACTTAAAGAAAAACTTGTTCTTTTCAGACTAACGGAACACTTTTCATGCATGTTCAACTTCATGTACATAATTAATTCCCAAATCATTCATCTGGAAAAGAATCATGATCTTATTTTAAAATTTCTTAACTCTCAAGTAATCTGTAGCTGCCTATTTATATGTCTTGATGACCATATGTGTATGTTGTCAACACGTCTTTGTCGGTGCACATATATTACACACCAAACATGAATAATCCCTTTTAACATCCCATTGGGTGTGTAATATTCTTCCACGCAACCTCATATTTCATGCATATTTAAATATGGCACACACTTGTTTTCCTTTTCCAAATTTGGATATGATTATCCCAACACAAGTCATGCACACAAGTTTCTAATACTATTATCTGATTGAAAATTATAATATCATTACTAACAAATATGCTCTTCTTCCAATGAGTATTTACAAAAAATACAAACCATACAAAATTTACAACATAAAATAATCTTTTTTAAAATATCTTAAATCATAAATATGTGATCATTAATTTAGAGAGACGATAACAGAGATTTTAGATGAAGAACATTGCTCGACATCTTAAATTTATATAAGTAGAATAAAACATATAATTATATCTCATATAGATATTATTTATAGAAAAAATGTTGTTACATATTTTGTAGTATACAACCACATTATTTAACTTCCTTTATTTATAATTAACAAAATATAAAACCTATAAGAGATTTTCCTCGTGGATTTCATCAATGTTATCCAAAGGCATCTTAGTGAACAAATTCCATTTATTTTTCTAAATATCATATTACAATGTCAGAGAAAATCATATCTATATGAGAAATGTAAATAAATTGAGTGGTAAGGCTATATGGAGTGGAAAATTAAATTATATCTAATAATGATCAAAGGTTTATATTAATGTTTGTGATAAGAAACTAATATTAAATATATAGAAAACAAAACATTATCACAACATATCATCCTCAATATTATAGTCAATTTG
This sequence comes from Viscum album, assembly GCA_963277665.1. NCBI lineage: Eukaryota > Viridiplantae > Streptophyta > Magnoliopsida > Santalales > Viscaceae > Viscum > Viscum album. The sequence continues at coordinate 1,313,133,386 of OY728119.1, read as the reverse complement.
AGAAATTACATTTATATATTGAAATCAATATTGAAATCATACATAGTCAACCTTATAGATTGATTAAATCAAAATATTACTTATATAAAGTTCTCATATAATAATAGTTCCCACTCAAGAATTTAACAAGAACCATATGAGGGTCTATATAGGAAGAGACAAAGATTTATGATATAATGAGATGAATTTAATGATAAAATGTTGTTGGGACCCAATATTTCTAATTAAATGATATAGAAGGTTGAAACCATTAAATTATATTTTAATATAATTTAATGTTAATTGAGAAGTTATACTCTTAATTGTTGATAATATTTGGATTTTAGTATTGGTGAAATGATATTCCATCAATTATAACCATATTAGAGGGTTATGAGATTTAAGAAGATGGTAAATGTGAGAAATGGATACATTATTACCTTAAATATTTATAATCGTATAGGAACTACATATTATCACATAGTTATTCTAAAAAAAACCCTACCAAGTGTAAGATGTTCTACATGTATCAGTTTTGAGAACATCATACTAGATATATCTTATCCACAAAACATAGATGTTTTATATTTGTAACAATATATCAATTATATAGAATAAACAATGGAAATATTGTTTTTAGTTTAAAATATAGAGGAGATAGCACCACTTACTTAGTAAGAGTTTTATAGAGAAATCATATGTTTGAGGAAGAAATGGGAACATTATTATATACTGAGATGGAAGTACACTCTTTTATTTTATTTTGGGTGAATTATTTTTTATTGGTAATTTTTTATAGTTTGGATGTGATGTAGATATACTTAATTATATTTTATCACATCTCTTCGTGAGGAATTTTGAATCATTTTTTGAAAACAAAATGTGTTTAAATAGACAATTAATTAATTTTCAATACATTGTTCGATAATTAGTTTTCTTTAAAAATTATTATTAAAATAATGATTTTATATGTTTAGAAGAAGATTTGATCATGTTGTTTTAATAGAAATTAATGTATTTAAAAGATATATTAAATTTGAATTATTTCTGGAATGCAATTATTTAATAGATTTTTTGAAATGTATCTAATTCAACATTAATCTATAAAATAGTTATTTATTTTTTTGTTACAAATATTTTTTAGTATTTTATTTAAAATTTTATTTTTTTAATTAGTTACTTTATGATTAAATTATAAATTTTTACATTTTTATGATTAATTTATGATATTTGTTAAAAATAATATCATTTTTTAATTTTTGTTTTTTTTATTCTATCTTATCTTATCAATATATTTATAAATAATAAGTTACATGAATTTCATAATTAAATATAATTAAATGAAATTAATGATTTAATAATTTTTATCATTATGAATCAATTTAATATTTTTTTTTCTTTTTGTAATATATTTTTTCTAACTTAATAATTAATTAATTATCAAAATTATAATATTCAGTTTTTTTATGAATATTCATTGATTATGAATTTTATAGGTGCCTGAGCTCTATGTAATAAAATCTTATTGCACTATCCATGTAGTTGATTTCTAGAAACGTCACATAGGCAACACTGTGTTGATATCCCTACATAGCCATTTCATATTGAGCATCAATGTATTAGATTTTAAGGAGCCACCCTACAATAAATTTTTAGAAACATCACATAGCCAAAAGAATCCAAACTTATTTCTCTACAAACCTGGTATATAAGTCGAACCAATTCCACATGTAGAAGATTTCTAAAATAATCTCGACTGATCTTTCTATTTGAAAATGAATATCCATTAATGAAGACATGTCATCGATCAAGAACCTAATTTTTTGATAGATTCATGTAGGTAATTTAATGGGGGTTTAGTCCAACAATGTCGTATATGATGTTGGTGATGTCTGTTCCTGATAAAACAATTAGAAATAGAATCTCTTGAGGGAATATTAACACATCTTAGGTCGGATTTTCTTCAATTAAGGAAAATATAGTTTTGAGTTTCATGAATACATGTGGAATATAAACCACATTTATATTTTTCTATATTTAAACTCAAGGACATGACGATAAATTATGATATGATATCTATATAATTTTATTACAAAACAATGATGAAATAATGAGATTCATCCAAATCATTTAATATGAGTTTGAATGCTGATTAATGGTTTATTTATAGGTTTAAATCATTAAATTCATGAGATTGATGTTAAAATAGAATTGATATCAATTCATGTTTTGATGAAGCTGACTCGCCATTAATTCCATTTTCAATTATTATGCCTAGAGTTAAAATGTGATTAGGAGTTAAAGATCCTTCCCCATGATTGGTTAATCATTAAAAGCTTAAACATTTTTTGGTTATGAATAACTTTATTTCGATCCAATTTGTTCGTTTCTCTGCCAGAGACCGAAATGATATGATGAAGAAGATTTATGTGGCCCAGATGGTCCTTGTTAAAGAATTTGTTAGTTGGCCTTAACTATTTGTAGTTTATTTCAAAGATATGTTTTTCTTATTTATCTCCCATGTTGTGGCTAAAAGAAGATTCATTTATTTATAAATAGTGTTCTACCTTATCTGTGTGACTATATGAAGCCAAAATATCATGTTTCAAATTGGATGAAGTAGTAATGTTTTAATTAATTGTGTGTTTTTGTGTTATAGTTGAGCGTGAAGTTGTTGAGTTTCACAAATACATAAATCTAGGATTCATTATTGTAGAAGATAATTTGTTGGGATATTATAGAATATATTGAATAAGAGTTTTACTATGGGTGAATCATCTATAAATCTACAGCCAAGGGGAATATATATAGGATGGATGATGTATAACCCATGTTACCAAAAGAATGTTTATGAAAAAAATATAATAATTATGAAACTGGTATTTTTTGAATCAAAAAGATTATGTCGGTGAAACACATATAAAGGATAATAGGGATATTATTTTATGAATTCTTTTAATAATTCTTATATATCATATGGATTTTTATTGATTGTAACAAAATATGACGAGAATTATAAGGTTGTGCATGAGTTCATTTCAAAACCTGTGATTACGGAAACATTCCTATTCTATAGTACTTTTTTTCGTGATTTATAAATCATGAATTGAATTTTTTTTAAAAAAATTAGTTGAAAAAAAAATTTCTTGGGGAAACAATTTAATGGTTCATCATTTAACTTTTTCAAGACAATTATTATATATAATTTTTATAAATGTAATATTCATTATCAAAACGTCATTATCATTCATTGAGATTGAATCCGACTAAAATTTATTCAAAATAATCGTGAATCAATTAATATTGATAGTTGAGGTCATCAAGAATCATATTTATTTTGGTTAATCTCTTGGTCAAGAATATCAACTGAACAATTTGAGTTAGTGCAATAAAATTTTCATGAAGGAAAATATCAATATTTAACCAAGTTGTTTAATTACCTTTATGACTTATCTTATATTTTATATGTTATAATTATCATTCATTTTTCTAATTCTTAATTTAACTTTACACAAATCACTTAATCTTATTTTTTAATAAATTACAATTATTAAAAATATCATCCATCATTTTTTTTAGTTTTCATTCCTATATGAACAAGTAATTACATTACCAATGGATTCATTACCCTAAATAAAAAATTTTATTAGTTAATAGGTTTTATATTTTCATTACATTATTGAATTGGGATAATTTTTTTCCGATTATTTCAGGGTGTATTCAAAACCATAAAAAATCGTAAATTTTAGTCAAAAAAGTAATCTTTCTCTTAAGAAAATTAAAAAAAAATTAATTTCCTTAAGCTATTAGAAATTTAATTTGATTTATAATTTTATCCATACATGATCTATATATCAAGTTTATTATATAATACATCCTAAAATTAAAAAAATAGATATCTATAGAATGATATAAAATGGAAATATAAAATTTGAGTGAAAGAGTTATTGGAAATAACGATCAAAATGTTCAACCTACACTCATTATTTAGGGAAAGGAAAACACTAGTATGAGATAGTTTAAACACTACCATGGTTTGGGTAATCATAATTACACTATATTGAGACCTTTTTTTGTAAATTATGATCTCAAATAATCAGGTAAGTCAATGATTTGTGAGTTTAATGGTTTATCTAAGGAAGAATCATTATCCTTCATTACGGACTCTAATAACATTATGTAATAGTTTCCTTTATAAGGACTCAATGAGGATGATCATATGATTAGGGTGAATCCATTTTGTCTAATTAGAAATGAGACAACATGGATCCTATGTTTTCATGAAAATATTTTCAAAAACAAGGATCTTGTTTTCAATTTATTTTTCATGAAATTCTATCCACAATGACCATATAAAGAGATTAGAACAAAAATTCATGTATTAATGAAGGGGAAGGAGAATAATTTCATAAGGAATGTATCAACATAAGAATTTCCTTAGGTATATTCGTCATCATGAGATATCAAATCATCTACTATTTTATTCCTTCTATGAAGGATTTTCTTACCTGAGAAAAAAATTAGTTGACCAATCTGCTAGTGGATATTATAATGATAAAATATACGATGAGTAGATAAAAAAGTTATTAATATTTACATGAATTCTCATCAGAGAAATTATAAAAATAAGAGTGATAATATAGGTTGAAATAATACTATAATTTTTGTAAAGATCAATTATATATTAGATGAAATAATAGAAAAAATTCATTCTATAATGAAACAAAATTATTAACCACATGTAAATGAAATGGGTTATAAAAAAACTAATCTCATAGAGAGTACTTTAATCAATTTGGGAGGTTCTAAAATAGATAAAACGTTTTTACAGTATTGGAAATTTATTTACAAACACAAGAGGATTCTTATTTAAAAGGGTATGGTTCTAGGTTTCTTGAAAGTGATGATCACTTTTCAGAGAACTACAAACCTAGTTAAGATGTTATCCAAACATTTCATAGAAATAAAATGGAATTATAAGACAATAAACACTTAGTTATTATAAAAAACCAAAACCATAAATATCAAAACTAGTAGAGGGATGAACATTTAATTTAAAATTATTATATTAGAGACAATTTCATTTTATGTTTGAACAAAATATAAGTTGGATGGATTCTCAAGAGGGTAATCACTAATATGAAATTACCAATATACAAACCCAATTAAATCAATAGTAAATATAGTTAGGTGGTTTTAAAAAATGTATACTACATAGTATAAGTAAAATATATCCAATTAAGAGTTCTAGTGTTGTGGTCACTTGGAGTGGTTTAAAAACTCAAGACTTATTCAGAAATAACCCTATGACTATTCAAACTAAAAATCTGGATGAAACAGGACAACAAAATATGTGTCAAGATGAATTTGTAAATTTGGACCACACTATAGACACATGATTAAAACTAGATATCCACCAAAAAAAGAATAAGAAAAAACAATATAAATAATATGAATTAATTGAAATAAATTTTTGTTCAATAAAAAGGGCAACTAAATTTTTTTTCTTAGGAATTTATACATATCCATTCCTTCCCTCAATGATTGAAATACAAAAACATAAATCCAAAATATATTAAATTCCATGGGAATTACAACAACCCATATATTAATATCCCTTTCGTATATGACTAAATTCGGATTCTATATTATTGTAAATATATTTGAAAAATTGTTACAAATATGAAAGATAGTGAATAATTGGAAACATATTCACTCCTAGATGATTTTATTAATGTCCATCATAAAAATCCCACAAATGATTAAAGATCCATAGTGTTATTTTCATTATGAGAACCTTAAGTAATAATTGTACATTTAATTTCCTTTGGGGCCTTATTTAAAGTGTAAAAATAATTATTCATCACAATTTCAATAGTTGGGATTATGATAATTACAAGCCACCAAAGTGGTCTTACAACTGGTTGACTCGTATTCTACACATCTCATTGGAAAAGTTGATGACGTAATTATTAGAGTTGGTAATCTATTATTGACTTATAATATTCTTTTTCATGAAATAGTGTGTGGCCTGGAAGTACATATTATTATTGGTAGGATATTATTAGCCACTAGAGGTTCAATTTTGAATATGGGAATGGGTAGTCTGATTTTTATAATTGGTGAGAAAACACTTGAGCATCATGTGATTTAGAATGTGAATGATCCAATATTTTGGGAGAAATATTTGAGATTTTAAATGTTAGATATTGAGAACACATTTAATCTTCAAGAATAATCTGTTGAGATATATTTATCTAATGATACTAATGTGAAATATGAAAAAAAAAACATTTCCCAAAATTTTAAAGTGTTAAAAATGAAAATTTGAGTAATTTTCCTTATATGGATAGAAATTTTTTTCCATATTTAGAGAGATTTCTAGAAGATGAAAATTATTTTCAATAGCTCATAAAATATCTATTAGCTCATGAGGCTGACATTCAAAAATTAAAAAAAGTATAGGAGAATTGTGATTCTGTTACAGGATATAATTTTCAACACATTGTTTAATATTCTATGAAATAAATCATAGAATTGAATTTTGGAATTGAGTGTAATGAGTACTATACTTTGGAAGAAAATAAAGAAAAGTTCTTTTTGAATTTGAAATTTATAATTTTTCCAAAATCAAAAATAGAATTATGATATATGTTGGATTCATTGGACATATAAGTACCAAAATTCTACAATCCAATGAATATTTACAACATCTTGAGCTTAAAAATTTCACCTCATACTTTAAATATTCATTTTTGTGTGAGAAATATTCACTCTCGATCATAATTTCATGATGAAATGGATATAAAAATATTGAATTTTTTTAACCATATTCAAGAATTACATAAAATACATATGCTTGACATTTTAGATACTGATGGGTTTATTCCATCAATTTTTATGCAAAGGATCCAAATGGATCTTAATCATAATCCAATATTTGGGGGCATAAAATTATAAATATAAAAATTAATGAGCTTCTGATATATGATGTTATCAATCATCTTGATATAAGAATTATATACCTGGTTTTTTATAGTTCTTAGGTCAGTATGTTTTAGTACTATCTACTAAATTAGGGTTCAACATTGTCAAAAATAATAAAAATGAAACAATATAAGTTATAATATCAATTATCTATAGAGTCTATACAGATTACAGAATAAAGAATTATTTCAATAGAAGGGATCACTATATGTTACCATTTTTATATATATTTCTAGAGATGCTAGAGGGAAATTTATTTTAATGCATTTTAGAGGACAATTTATGTCAAAATCAGATACATTTAACCCTGTAAGATTTGGAGAGAACCAGGTTCTCATGTCACGTTCAGTAATTTTCTCACAAGATAATTCCCATTTTATTATGTTACGTGTCAAATAACATTCAAATATGTTGGATTGAAATATTTTCATACATGATTGAAATAATCATGGATGTTTTCATGGATGAATTTTCTACTTTTTTCTATAATATTTTAGAGCTATATTAAATATATTTAACTAATTTTATAGAGATATTTTGAGATCAATCATATCCTCAATTGCGGGAAATTTAAAAAAATGGTCACTGAAGGAATTGTTATTATTCATATGGTTTATAAGATTTGCATAGGGGTGATAATGCTAAGATAAGAGTCATTCATAAATTTCACCAACCATTGAATTCCAAGGGTTTTAGAAGCATTCTAGTCTATGTTGTTTTTTACCGATGATTACTAAAATATTTTTATAGAATAATTAAGAATCTTTTCATAAAAATTGTTAAAATTTTGGTTCCCTATTGGATGAAAAATATCTTGAATCTTTTAGAATTTTTAACAAATAACTCTTTTCATCCCCAATTATCACAACATCTGATTAGAAACATCCATTTAAAAATATATGTGATTCTAGTGATGTGGCTCTATGAGATATTTTGGGATAATGGAATGATATTAAATTTCATGCAATGTAATATGCAGTCATGTTACTAGATATAGATTATTTCCGTTGGAATGTTTGTTTTGGATAGAAATATATGTTTATGAACTGTTTTAAATATATTTTTTATGGAATAGAAAACACCCAGAATTTATATATCCAAATGTACCTATATTCCATATACATGTTCTCATTCGGGATTTTTACCCACAATTTTTAAAAACTCTCATTGGTTGAAAGAATGGGAGGTCGGGATCATCAATCCATTTTGAGGGGAATTATTTACAACTCAGGGAAATTCTTATTGATATAATATTAGTTCATAAATATTTATTTATTTACCAAGTGGAATGTTGGTTTCCATAGAAATTTTCCATCAATTATTAGCTTGTATGAAAATCAGAATCATCTCTATGTATTCGATGATCATTCAAAATGGTGATATCTGAACATATTTTAGGTTCTCAGTCAAAAGAATATTTTCATATACTACTTAAATATTATTTAGTTGTAATTACAAAAATGATAGTTTTGAATCCACTTTATGGGGAACATTATAATATAAGGTTGTCTAGCAAAACAAAAATCACTATACAATTTATTATCTTATAGGGATATTGAAATTTACTCATAATTTTATTTCCAATAGTCAAACAGTGCCTACTATGGATTTTTTCATCCTCCAAGTAGAAAAGATTTGTTTTGATGTTGGGATTTAACCCATAGATGGGATTCCTATGTATCATTGTGATAGAAATCAGAAACCACATAGTTTGTTTCCATGTAATGATACACATAATTCATTTTATGGTCATGTGATAAAGACCCAACCATAAATATGAAAATCATGTGGCAAGGAAATGATGGTGTAAGGGTTCTAGTCAATACATGTTGTGGGACTTATGCCTATGGATCACAAGGAACCAGGAAATAATATGAGTTTCCATGTTGGTTTACACGCTTCATTGATTTTTACTAATAATAAATTTTCATGTTTTTATTCCTTGGCATTAAGTGTTCTATATTGTTCAAGGTAATGTTGGCAAAATTATAGAAATAAATCATGAGAATAGCATTCGAACACATTGAGTGGAATTCCAATTATATTCATTTCAATGAATTATTTCTAGTTTGAGAAGTAATGAATAACTTCACTAAACATTTTCTATGGATATTTTATTTCTTATACTTTTTATTTTAGAATCATAATTTCATATATTCATTTCTAGGTTTTACAATTTACTTACATCCTTGAAAATTGTCTAATATAAATTTCGTAAGTGTTAGATTGGATTAAACTTATAAAAGCATCATTATCAGCAGAGTATAATTTTTTCATTATGATTTTATTAGTACTTATATTTAATTCTTTATCACAATTACTTGATAATCTTATCGTGTATAAATATTCTCAACTTTTTGAATTATTTATAATATAATCTTCCCTTATATTCGGACTTATATATAATGTGATAGCGATACAAGTCAGAAGTGTTAATTTTGATTTTTTATTTAAATTTCAAAATCCATATAAACACACCATTTAACCATGTTGTAACAGACAAAAAATTTATGATTTTTGTTCGAATAATTATTTAACATGGTATCTCAAGAATTTAAATAAACAATATTGTTTCAAAAAAAATTAAAAAATGCATTTTTATTTTTAAAATCAATTTCTCAAATTCTTCTGGAAACTATTGTCGCATGTATTTAAACTAAATTAAAACCATTGAAATTACATTTAATAAATGTAGTTCTAAAATATGGTTCGACTAAAATTTGCATTAATTGATTCTCCCATTTTAAATTCTACATCAGGGACAATGTCAGGTCTTAATTGAATGGAAGGTTGAATTCATTATGATAATATGTATTCACCAATGTACATATCAAAATCCCTAAAAAATTAATTTATTTTTTCTAGAACATACCTATACGTTTAGTGGGATAATATTTTTTCATGGTTTTGAAGATTGTGGTTCCACTTTGAGGATATTAATATATATAAATCCATGATTTAAATAGACATATAAATTTAATTTGCACATTGAAATTATTTATTGTTAGTATATTTTTCGATGAATGTTATAAAAATATCATTATCATTGAGGTTTTAGATTTGAATGTGAACTTATGACATAATTATCTGCAAGGGATATAAAATTCAAATCATAATATTTTATGATCTTTGATTCTTCCATTCATTAATTTTTAATCATATTCGATTGGTTTTTTATTATACAATATATTTATTTTATTTTATTATCCCAATAGATTATCTAATTGATATATATTTTAATTATAACATTCAATTCACCTCGAACTTAATATACATATGGATGTTCATGTTGGATTCAAATTTATATAAGTTTAATTTAATTATAAATTTTCAGAATGATTAATTTTTTATTATTGGGAATCTTAATTTTTACAGATAAAATTCAATATTACATGGGAATGATCTTTTTTGACATGATCGAGTCAATCGTGGAAAATATTTTTGAAAAATAATTCTTTGTGAAATTATTTTTTTTACACTAGAGATTATTTATTTTCCATTTAAATTGATTAATATATTTAATACATGAAATTATAAGTGTTATATAATTTTATATGGATTTATTTCAATGCTACTTTCTACATCAAATTTTGATAATTTTTTTTCATTTTTTGATGAAAAAATGAGGTGTTAATGGAGAATTAATTTCTATTGATTAATTTTTGAAATATATATCATTATAGAATGAGAAACCAAGGGAAATTTTGCTAAAAAAATAATCTCCCTTCATTCAGGATTCTTCCAAGTATGCGAATTTTTATTTTGATGGTATGCTAGCCATAGGAGATGATTTGAATGGGGTCTGTCATGTCAATGAGGTAAATAATTCTTGTACTAACTTTTTTAGAAGAACTTGATTTTGATAAAGGATCTTGAGGGAATATTCGTAGATAAAAAATGTGATTTTCATCTATCTATGATTATTGTGATTTTATAATTCTTCATTATCAAGAATGATAATCCAGATCGAGATTTTTATATATCAGATCTTATGCATCTAGAGAATAATTGGATTTCATATTTTCACCGAGCTTTTTTAAACATAATAAATTTCTACTACTAATCAGACATATCATTTATTACAGGGCTAAATATTGTGTGTACATTTATTTTTATCTTTGAATCTAATAATTCCATCGACTGAAGGAGATATAGTAATTAGATTCATCCATGTTTGATAATGTTTAATCATTGTTGATTACTATTAAATTCCAACATCAACGACGAATCTATAATTTTGAATCTATGAATGAATTGATGATTCATTACCATTAATGGTAAATTAACTCGATATCAATAATGTTTTATTGAAAACATTCCTATGATCATGTTTAATCAATATTTTATCCAGTATTGACCATGACTATTTGATGATGGAGATCAATAGGTCTTAGAAGGTCTTTGATGAAATCTTTTGTTTTTAAAATGTTTTTAGGTCATCCAATTATATCGTTATATTGGTTCTTTATTGCATAACAGCTTCAAGGAGAGACTTTGTTGGAAACATTATGTTCGACCTCATTAATGTGGGGATTTGAATTCAATGGCTCTTGGTTGAAAATTTTTAAATAGGTCATGTTTTATCATGTTTTGTTTTTTTTGAGTTAATGGGAGCACATGTTGAGTTTAAAAAAAGTAAGAACATATTCTAAATGGTTTTGGTATATTAATTTTTGTGATAATGATGAATCGTTTTGAGATGTGTTTGATCGTGCATGAATAAACTATAAAATTTTTCTAATGAGAACATTTTTTATGTTTTCAGGGTAATAACCACATATTAATAGAGGAATTTGTGGTCAAAAGTCTATTCATTATAACAAGGTAATTTTTTGAAATTAAAATCTTATGTCGGTGAAATTTATTTAATGAATAACAATGAACTTATTTAATGAATTCATTTATTCATTATGGGACATATAATAGATATTTGGTCAGCGAAATTAGTGGAAGATGGGAAAACATAATAAGATGGGAAGAATATCATTACAAAAATAATGATTGTGGGAACAATCCTAATAATTACATCTTTCTATGTTCACAGTTTCATATTCATGATTTGATTTTTGTAATTAATTATTGGTAAAAAATTATCTATGAAATAAATTATTATTTTTCATCATTTCACTTCTCCATGAAATTATTTTATGATAATGTTATCCTTCATGCATTGATTTTTAAAAAGTCAGTATCTTTTGAAAATATTTATTTTGTATGAAATTTATTCGAACTCTTTAGTAATAGAGGAATACTAAGAGAAATTATCATTTATAATCTTCCTATATTATTTTGATTCATTTGTGAAGGATATCGACCAATAAATTTGACTATGGGAATGTAATGAATTTTCCATGAAAAAATATATCTATTTTTTATTTAAGTTGTTTAAAATCAACTTATTCATTATCACATTTGTTAATAATTAAAATTATTTTATCTAGTACTACTAATTTTTTCATCGCGATTCAAATCACTTTATGATTTGTTTTTTTCAGAAATATATAATTTTAAAAAATAACATAATTTTTTTATTTTTATTCATTTAATTTGTGTAACACTCGAGACTTTTATGTTATATAAATCATCAAAGGAATATTTTTCTACACAACACTTGCTTGGCTTGTTTTACACGAAATCACGACCTTCCTCGATAACTTGCGTCGTACGCAATACCGAGTTTTACTAAACAACGACATGCTATTAAAATATTATTAAAACTAGCCGTTATGAATAATAATAACCACTTTATGAAATTTTATAAATTTTATTTTTTAAAATGGACTTCATTTTTGGATTCAGAATATCGAAATTATCCTAGGATGAAATTTTGGTATTTTTCTGAAAACTTTCAATTTTTGATGAATAGTGACACCACTAAGTGGTAGGTTAAAAACTGAATTTTGCATAAAACATAATTTTACCGCTTCTGTGAATGGAATTTCGAAAATCCGATAGACACGGTTGATATCAGTAAGTAAAATGTGGTTCAATGAGATAAAAATAATTTTTTGGTGCATAGTAACTTTTTACTTTTTTTACCGAGGTTAATAGTAAATAGGGTAATTAAGGGTAAATATGATATTACTATTACCCTAACACATGTCCTAATTCTATTGGATAAGTGTAATTCGACCAAAAACAACCTTATAAATATAATATGACCATTTAGGTGCACTTGGATTAGATCATGACATTTAATATTATTTTATTTAATGAATAGTTAAAATAGTTAAAATCAATGTTTAATAACTAAAACATTTTTAATATGGGGTTATAAATAAGATAAATTCGACTATAAATATTCATTAGAAAGATAAAAATATTTCCTACATAATGATATTTTATTTATAATTTTTAGACTTTAAATAAATTAATTTATATATGACACAACGATGATGCAGTAATTACCCTTTTAAGGAAATGTTAACATAATTGATGTTATAAATGCTCAAATAAATGTAATTTTAGACTTTTTATGAATTATGCTAATTTTCTCGGTTACTATGAAATATTAGTGATCATTTAATCAACTTGGTTTGAACATATAATTCTGTTATGACTTTCACAAAAATCATATATCAAATAGTGTCAAAATTGACACAAAATTGTTTTTAAATCAAATATTATATTATTAATTGTTATTTTATTCCTAAAAATCTAAGGTTCGGTCAAATGACTTAGATAAGGATATATATATATTAATAATAAACAACTTGGGGTTCGTTTGGCATGTTATAGTAAGTGTATTAACCATATAGTGTAAGAAAACAAAAAGTCACGGTAAAAGTTAAATTATTTAACTTAGAGTTAAATCTAATTGATAAGGTTAAAATAATAACCAAAACTTGTCTAAATCATATTGGTTGATAGTATTTCGACCCATTCCCCACTTTAGCTTCGAAATAAGACCCTTTGGTACCATTATAAACCGATTTTGACTTTAATATAAAATAATATTTTGAGATATTCCTAAGGTGCCCCTCTCCTCCTTTGTAAAATGGCACCTCCTCCCCCTCCTCCTCACACCAATTTGAGCACTCAAGCTCGGCCAACCCCTGAAAAAATCCCTTCTACACTTCCCTAGAATAATCTTAGCGGTCCTGGTCTTCTTCAAAGACCAATCTTAGTTCCCTAAGTGGAGGATTCAAAGAGGCGTTTCAAAGAAGAGGTAATATCCATTACCGATCTTTTCAATTTTCTTTCTTCTTCAACTTCTTATTCTTTAGTTGTTTCATGATAAAGTAATAACATCAGTATTAATTACATACTGATATGTTATTATAAATATGAAACAACCCTAATTCACCTTCTATCCATCCTACGGAAAAATGAAATCACCGCGCGTGCGTACGTACGGAATACCATCTCCACGCCGTGGTGTAATCTATTTTCCACCATCACCTTACAAGGATGGGTATAATGGTGTAATGAGTAACTATATATGATTATTATAAATTTATATTGATACTGAAATAGTATAAATACACTTAAATACAATTCCACGATCATGTGAACAATATCATCGCTCGTGCGTACGTACGGAATACCGTCTCCACGATGTGATGCGACTCGTTCTACATGATCATAATTACATAGTAATTATATAAATGAATTGAATCAATAAATATGATATATGTTACACTAATACCATTCTGGATATAAGGTATCTATAACCTTAAAAGAAGAATAAGAATTTATTCGGCAAAACACGCATAAGAACAAAAGGCAATAAAGACCCGAGTAACAAGTAACAATGGAATATTACTAATAAGAAGCTAAGAATATGACCATATATGATATAATATCAATATTTATGATTCTGGAATAAGTCAATAACATTATTTAAACCATTATACAGGAGCTTCGGACACGTACAAAGCAAATCGGACCTAAGGTAAGGGAAATATCACAATCTCATTTTTATCCGAGATTGTTTATACTTTAGTATTTACTGGGGTGTATTTTGTCATCCACATCCATGTTTACTGAATATGTAATATTATTTCCATCCACCTAAAATTGTTTAAAACCAATTTTACCCTTCGTTGAGTTTTTAGTAAAAAATATGAAAGGAATCTTTTGTCGTTTTTCGTACGAGGTACTTTTTGACTTTTCTGACAAAAGTATGAAGAATGTTTTTTAACTTATACGGAATGAATGGATTTTTAAAACATTATTTCCAAGAATCTTCATTTAAAATTTTTTATGTTTATTTTTAATCAACTTATTTTAGTTTAAAATTGTATGACATGTTAAGAAAGGAAAATGTTTTTGAAGTAGAAATGATATTTTCCTCAAGAATGGAGTTCAAGTGTTTTATCAAAAGTTTTTCCATCTAAGATAATAAAGGGTTCTATTTTTATACCTATTATTACATTGATTTGATTATGTTTTGAGGGAATTATTTTTATGATGTTATTTACCTTATATTATTTGTTTTATGAAGTCATGATGTTTCAAGAATCCCATTTTTGTTACATGTGTTATGCGATGATGTATGATTTGTTTTAGGTTCTCGGTCAAAAGTATCCTTTCATATACTACTTAAATATTATTTAGTTGTAATTACAAAAATGATATTTTTTAATCCACTTTGTGGGGAACATAATAATATAAGGTTGTCTAACAAAACAAAAACCACTCTACAATTTGTTATCTTATAGGGATATGGAAATTTACTCATGATTTTATTTCCACTAGTCAAACAGTGGCTACTAGGGATTTTTTCAACCTCCAAGTTGAAAAGATTTATTTTGATATTGGGATTGAACACATAGATGGTCTTCTTATGTATCCTTGTAATAGAAATAAGAACCAACATAGTTCTTTCCATGTAATGATACACATAATTCCTTTTATGGTCATGTGATAAGGACCCAACCATAATTATTAACATCATGTATCAAGTAAATCTTGGTGTAAGGTTTCTATTCAATGCTTGTTGTAATATTATGCATATGAATCACAAGGAACCAGGAAATAATGTGAGTTTCCATGTTGGTTTACACGCTTCTTTTATTTTTACTAACAATAAATTTTCATGTTTTTATTCATTGGAATAAATTGTTCTATATTGTAAAAGGGAATGTTGACATAATTATAAAAATCCCTCTTGGGAATAGAATTCGAACACATTGAGCAGAATTCCAATTATATTCATTTAAATGAATTGTTTCTTGTATGAGAAGTAATGAATAACATCACTAAACATTTTCTCTGGATATTTTATTTCTTATAATTTTTATTTTAGAATCATAATTTCATATATTCATTTCTAGGTTTTTCAATTTACATACATCCTTGAAAATTCTCTAATATAAATATGGCAAGTGTTAGATTGGATTCAACTTATCAAATCATCATTATCAGCAGAGTATAATTTTTCATTATGATTATATTAGTACTTATAATTAATTATCTATCACAATTACATGAAAATTTTATCTTGTATAAATATACTCAACTTTATGAATTTTTTATAATGAAATATTTCCTTATATTTGGACTCATTTAAAATGTGCTAGTGATGCAAGTCACAAGTGTTAATTTTGATTTGTTATTTCTATTTCAAAATCCATATAAACCCACCATTTAACCATGTTGTAATAGACACAAAATTTATGATTTTTGTTGGAATAATTATTTAACATGGTATGTGAGGAAGTTAAATAAACAATATTGTTTTACAAAAAAAATTAAAAAAACAATTTAAATTTTAAAATCTATTTCTCAAATGCTTCTGGAAACTATTGTCCCATGTATTTAAACTAAATTAAATCCATTGAAATTACATTGAATTAATGTAGTTATAAAATATGCTTGAAATAAAATTTGAATTAATTGATTCTCCAATTTTAAATTCAACATTGGGGAAAATGTCAGGTCTTAATTGAATGAGAGGCTGCCTTTATTATGATAATATGTATTCACCAATGTACATATAAAAATCCTTAAAAATTAACTTTTTTTTTCTAGAACATACCTATACATTTAGTGGGATAATATTTTTCATGGTTTTGAAGATTGTGCTTCCACTTTGAGGATATTATTTAATATAACTCCATGATTTAAATAGACATATAAATTTAATTTCCACATTGAAATTATTTATTGTTAGTATATATTTTGATGAATGTTATACAACTATCATTATCATTGAGGTTTTGGATTTGAATTTGAACCTATAACATATTTATCTGCAAGGGATATAAAGTTCAAATCCTAATTTTGAATGATCTTTTATTCTTCCATTCATTAATTTTTAATCCTATTGGATTGGTTTTTTATTCTACAATATATTTATTATGTTTTATCATCCCAATAGATTATCTAATTTTTATTTATTTTAATTATAAAATTCAATTCACCAGGATGTTAATATATGTATGGTTGATCAAGTTGGATTCAAATTTATATTAGTTTATTTTAAATCTAAATTTTCAAAATGATTAATTTTTTATAATTCGGAATCTTATTTTGAGCAGAAAAAATACAATATTATGTGGGAAAGATCTTTTTTACATGATCGAGTCAGTCGAGGAAAATATTTTCGAAAAATAATTCATTGTGCAATTATGGGTTTTCACACTAGAGATTATTTATTTTCCATTGAAATTGATTAATATATTTAATACATTAAATTATAAGTGTGATATAATTTGATGTGGATTTATTTCAATGCTACTTTCTATATCAAATTTTGATAATTTTTTTCGTTTTTAATGAAAAAATGAGGTGTCAATGAAGAATTAATTTCTATTGATTAATTTTTTAAAGATTTATCATTAGAGCATGATAAACTAATGAAAATGTCCCTTCACAAATAAACTCCCTACATTATGGATTCTTCCAAGTATGCACATTTTTATTTTGATGGTATGATGACCATAGAAGATGATTTTAATGGGTTATGTTATGTCAATGTGGTAAATAATGCTTGTACTAACTTTTATAGATGAACTTGAGTTTGATAAAAGATCTTGAAGGGAATATTCATAGATAAAAAATTTTCTTTTCATCTATCTAAGATGATTGTGATTTTATAGTTCTTCATTATCAATGATGATAATCTGGATCGATATTTTTATATATCTGATCTTACACATCTAGAGAATAATTTGATTTCATATTTTCACCGAGCATTTTCAAACATAATAAATTTATACTACTAGTTAGAAAATCATTGATGAAAAGGCTAAAAATTGTGTATACATTTAGTTTTATCTTTGAATTTAATAATTCCATTGATTGAAGGGGATGTAGTACTTTGATTAATCCATGTTTGATAAGGTTTAATAATTTTTGATTACTATTGAATTCCAACGTCAATGATGAATCTATAATTTTGAATCTATGAATGAATTGAGGATTCATTAGCATTAATGGTAAATTAACTAGATATCAATAATGTTTCATTGAATACATTCCTATGATCATGTTTAATCAATATTTTATCTAGTATTGACCACGACTATTTGATGATGGAGATCAATCGGGCATTGAAGGTCTTTGATGAGAACTTTTTTTTAAATTTTTTTAGGTCATCCAATTATAGAGTTATATTGGTTCTTTGTTTCATAACATCTTAAAGGCCATACTTTGTTGGAAGAATTATGTTTGACCTCATTAATGTGGTTATTTGAATTCAACGGCTCTTGGTTAAAATTTGTTAAATAGATCATGTTTTATCATGTTGTGTTTTTTTAGTTAATGTGTAGAGATGATGAGTTTCAAAAAAGTAAGAATATATTCTCAATGGTTGTGGTATATAAATTTTTTGGATAATGATGAATCGTTTTGAGATGTGTTTGATCATGCATGAATAAACTATAAAATTTTATCTAATGATAACATTTTTTATGTTTTCATGGTACTAACCTCGTATTACTAGAAGAATTTTTGGTCAAATGTCTATTCATTATAACAATAGAATTTTTTGAAATTAAAATCATATGTCGTTGAAATTTATTTAATGTATAATAATGAACTCATTTAATGAATTCATTTATTCATTATGAGACATATAATAGATATTTGGGCAGTGAAATTAGTGGAAAATGAGAAAATGTAGTAAGATGGGATGAAGATCATTAAAAAAATAATGATTATGGGAACAATCCTAATCATTACATCTTTCTATGTTCACAGTTTCTTATTCATGATTTGATTTTTGTAATTAATTATTGGTAAACAACTATCAAGAAGTTAATTTTTTTTAATCATTTCACTTCTCCATGAAATTATTTTATGAAATTGTTATTTATCATCCATTTCTTTTTAAAAATTCATGATCTTTTGAAAAGATTTATTTTGTATGAAATTTATTAAAACTATTTAGTAATAGAAGATTCATGGGAGATATCATCATTTATAATCTTCCTAAATTATTTTGATTTATTTGTGAAGGATATCGACCAATAAATTTGTCTAAGGGAATGTAATGAATTTTCCGTGAAAAAATATATCTATATTAATTCAAGTTGTTTAAAATACCCTTATTCATTATCACATTTGTTAATAATTGATATTATTTTTTCTAGTACTACTTCTTTTTTCATCGGGATTCAAATCACTATATGATTTTTTTTCAGACATATATCATTTCAAAAAATAACATTGTTTTTTATTTTCATTCATTTAATTTACACTCTATTTCTTCTATATAGTTTTGATAACCTAACTCATTTCTTTATTGTAGTTTTTGAGGTTTAAATTTTAGCTATTTAATAATATAGAGATCAGGATGAATGTAAAACCCCTATTATAGGTATCAAATTCCCTTTAGTAATAATGATTTAGTAATATAGCGATCAGGAGGAACTGACTATGGGATATATATAAGTTAATATAGATTATCACCCAAGTGTTGTTATTCGAGCCACCCCAAGAGTTTGTCACCATCACGAACCGTACCATTCGATCTTATACGGGTGTTATATGGGGTTATGTATCAAGACCCTTAAACTATGACTATTTTCATTAATTTTTTATATAGTAATGAATATACATTCATTTTTCTGTTACATTGTAAAATGTTTTTAAAACAAAAATAGTATTTTTAGTTGATATTCAACTAAGAAAAATATTTTGATAAATTAATGGATTTTTTAATTAATAAATATTTTAATAAATTATTATTAATATTAAATTAATTTTAATTAAATACTAATTATCATATAATTTTATTAATGCAATTAAAATTCTTATTTAGTTTAGAAAGATGTTTTTGTCAAAACCCATGAATTTCGATAAATGACATTTTTTATTTTAAAAATAAAAATCTCATATTTAAAAAATTATTTAGATAAAATGAATATTATTTTTGGAATTAGGCCATTGAAATTATCCAATGGTTAATTTTTAATAATTTTCTTAGACAGTCGAATTTTTAGGTAAAAATTTAAAACTATTTAAATATATAATGTGACTTTTGAAATCATAATGACACGATAATGGTAAAATAAAATACTAGAAATATTATGTTTTGTGAATATATGCTTTACCATTAAAATAATGTGATTTTGGTTTTGTTTTATTTATTTAAAAATGCTTTAGTGGACCCTTCGAGGCTTATAAATCATTTTTCCTTTTTAAATTGTTTTCCTTGAGCGTGTGGCTATCCTCAATATAAGAAATCCAATTATTTTAAGAAGTTATGCCACTGGAAACATATAATTTTTCTTAAAATCTCATTTTGAAAAAACCAAGGGCAAAAACCCATAGTTATTTTGTGGTTTTGATTAATTTAATGTGAGCTGTCCCAAACCAAAATATTAAAAATTCTCTCTCATTTCCTATATAAACCCACACAATCTCCCACATTCTCTTCACATAGATCCTTTGTATTTCGAAAAAACCCTGACCTCATTTCTGTATAATCCTTACAGGGTTCCCCAATCTACCATGAACCGGATCTCAAGCTTCTCCAATGCCTTTTGGATCTCACATCCAAGTAAGGGATTTCTTCCTTTCCCATTTTGTCCAATTTTCTTTAAGATGTTATGACATCTTGTTTTCAATTAAAAATATTGGGTATGATTTTTCACCTCTCCCATTCTACCGTATTTATGATTGGATAATGGGATACCTATTTATCTCTCATTAATCAGTCCCATGTACACTCGTTACCATGATGAAATTCCGTGATGGATTTCTTTCCCCTCTTTTACATCAAAATAATTCTTTTGTATTATGCATCTAAATTCCATAAATTTTTTGGGACATTGTCTATATCACCCCCTTACTATAATTTTCATGTACATATGATGAGAAACCCTTTTCTGTATCATCAGTCATTTTCATGAATCCTTATGTCTTGTCGTTATACTACTGAAATTGCACCGCGTTTTTCCAAGACAAGATCATTGTGTAGTGAATACCATACCCATATCCTTATCAACGGTATTCACCTTTATCCACATATACATATTGAATGGTACATTCATGTATTTATTCCACATTTATTAATTTTGAATACCATAG
This sequence comes from Viscum album, assembly GCA_963277665.1. Taxonomy (NCBI): domain Eukaryota; kingdom Viridiplantae; phylum Streptophyta; class Magnoliopsida; order Santalales; family Viscaceae; genus Viscum; species Viscum album. The sequence goes on along the minus strand of OY728119.1, from coordinate 1,313,111,939 downwards.
TATATTAATTGATTCCATGTTATATGATCTATTTGGAACAACTATGCATGAATTCTAAGGTTTATGAAGGGAGTGCAATGGTAGAACATTAATGCATTTATTAAAGTATAGTATCATGATACGTCATTTTAAGTGGGTGTTTATCATGCAAATTCAAGTCCAACAAGGTTTTACTCATCCTTCATGTGCAATGAGGGTTTACGCATGCTCCGTGTGCAATGAGCGTTGGCTCATGCTAATTCAATGTTAGGTGTTGTTGCCACATTTCAATGTTTTGATTATCATGATTTATCATGAAATTATGTTAATTTTTCTCTTGTGATCCATTGATATGTCTATTTTATAACATGAATTGGGTCCCTCAAGTTATTCCATATGTATTCCCTTAATTGGATTTATAGCTTACCCTTTTCTTATGCATGTCCTCATGTTATCCCAAGCAATGCAAAGTACAAGGGAATGTAGTGGTCATGTAAGGGAAGTTTTCAATAAAGATTTTGTCTGTTTTATGTTCTAAGATGTTATGTAATGTTCCCAAGCCCCAAAGGCACTAGACCTCCCAATAATCTATGTTGTATCAAATGATGATTTTATGTCATAAATCAGGTATAATTGTATAATAAAAAGCAGCGCTGTTACAGTTTGTATCAGAGGATGGGTTTAGTTATTTTGGGGATTATGATTAGAAAACCCAAGTGAAGACATAAAGACAATATTACATATAATCAAAAAATTACTATTTATTTTCTAGTATTGAGTATGTGGGTTATCATGAAAGTACATTTCTATCTGGATACGAGTAGGTAGAGGCGACACTGGCACAGATGTATCGTATGGGTAAAACCCAAAAACGCCTCTTTAGGATAGACTCTTATGAGAACTGGCACAAAAAAATGGGCCTCGATACACTCTCAGTTATGACACTTCCATGGTATATTCTTCAGTATATTTACAAGCTTAGAATGAACCCTTATTAAGGGAATTAAAAAAATGAACATAAAATTATATGTTAGAAAGTACATCAGGAATATTATAAATTGAAGCCTATGGATTCATAAATTAATACATTAAAACTTATTTTTATGTTATCAGTTTTTTCCTTGGATTATTTCTTATGTGTTACCCCATATTATCCTTTTATTCAAGCCAATGGCCGGTAATAGGAGTACTCGAGCTAACAACTGATGCGAAGATCAATGTGATGACTGTGCAAATGAGATGCATTATCCGATGGGAGTGGGAATCGCTAACATTTCCAAGAATCTCTCTCACTTAAGTCAAGATTTTAATAGAAACATGGGTTAAGTGGAATGTTCAACCACCCCTAAGAAAGAACAAGTCGCTATCGAGAGAATCATGAGACAAAGGCCCACTACTTTTAATAGATTGTCTCATCCCTAAATCGACAAACAATGGATCAACTCCATTGAAATGATCTTATAAATCCTTCAATGTTTCAATCAAGAGAAGGTTCTTATATCTGCTTATCATTTGGATGTTTAAACCTATCAATGGTGGATGTTGATCTATAATACGAAGCCTGAGGAAGAGATCAAGGCATTGGAATGGAAGGATTTCTAGAAGATTTTTTTTCAATAAATATTTTACATGTCCCCACTGACATAAGATGGAAAAGGAATTTTTTTCTCTCATGTAAAAAGACAATGAATCTATTGAAGCGTATGAGGAAATAATCAAAAGGCATGCATGATATGCCTCTTTGTTTGCCTTTACCACTGAATGCATGGTTTACCACTTCTTTTGCTGGCTGAAACCTTTCCTATAGAAAGCGCTGGTGATCCATGACATCAACATCTATGAAAAAACTGTTTGATGTTCCCTCATGGTTGAAATGGAGATCATAGAATCTCAGGGGTTCCATGGGGATAAAAAGTGCAAGGTGGAATTCAATGTTGTTGGTCTGATGGATAAATCCAATGATGCTAGGAAGGTCCAACATCCCACTTTCCAACGGTGAAAAATAAAGCACCCAAGAAATTTCCTGAAATGGATGAGGAAATACTTTATGAGTGGAAGAGAATGGATCAGAACTTTTAACTGCCGACAAGAAAAACCCATGACTATAAGAAAGAAGAGGAACGCTATGTTCTAACCTGAACGTGTTGTTCATTGCTACACCTTCAATGAACCAGGGAATCTTGCAAATTAGTCCCCTATTCCATGGGTTTTCTGAGGAAACCACCGACCTGCAAGGTAGTATGGGTGATATTTTTCCATCACTTCAGCCAAAGTGAACCCCGACATTGAATTGGTGATAGGTAGGCTGATATTTCATTCATGAATAGTGAATGTACATTTTTATTCAGGTTCTATGATTTCTTTTATATCGAAAATGTTTATAAGAATAATCCCAGCACCACCAAAAATCATTGATGTAATGATGTTGTTGACTATGAAAAACGGGGAAATCATCGCATCCAATGAATATATCTCCTCCCCTGTCATATTCTGTGTATCTAATTTCCAATAGACCCTCATTATACTCCCTATGGTGGTATTTGATGAAATTCTGACACGGATTGGCATTTGTTATATAGATCCTTCATAAATTTCCATGAGATTGAATTTGATCTCCCTGTAGAGAATCGAGGCCCAATTCTATACAAGTGAAAGGAGGTAGATGAAACTTCTTTAACTCCATCATCTCAATCGTGGATATTACTTCACTATGAGAAGAAGTATCCGGCTCAGATGCATGAGTCTATAGAGGAAAAAAACCATGAAGACATGCCTATTGTGAAGGAAATCGCTGAAGTGTTTCCAAATGAATTGTCTGGACTTCCTCCTAGAAGATATGTTGAATTCTTAATTGATCATATACCTGGGTCATTTACAATATCCATGACTCCATATAGAATGGATATTTTGGAGTTTGAGGAGCTGAAGAATCATCTACCAGAAAATCTGGATAAACGATTTATACACCCAACTGCTTCAACATGGGGTGCACCAATCCTCTTCATCAATACGAAAGACGGGTCAATGCTCCATTGCATCGATTATAATAAGCTCAAAAAATCACAATAAAGGACATGAATCCTATCCCAAAAATCGATGAATTACTCGATAAGCTGCGGGGAGCACAATACTTCTCCAAGGACGATTTCCACTCAGGATATTATCAACTATGTGTGTAGAAGGAAGAAATCTAAAATATTGATTTTTCATACTAGATACGAGGACTATGAAGTCATAGTAATTTATTTCGGACTCACTAATTCTTCTACAGTCATCATGGACATGATGAATAGAGTCTTTAGAAATTTCCTCAAAAAAATGGTAGTATTTATAGATTATATTATAATATACTCCCAAACCAAGGAGGATCATGAGGAGCATCTAATAACTATACTGGAGGCATCTTGGAAGGGGAGTCTTTATGAAAAGTACAGAAAGATAGAGTTCTAGGAGAATGAGGTCTCATTCTTGGGCCATATCATCACATGCAATGGGATATCTGTGGATACCTCCAAAATAGATACAATTGGTGGATTGCGAGGCCCAAATCTCTAGTGGATATCTGTAGCTTCTATTGGTTAGTTGGATATTATCGACGATTTGTGAGAAATTTCTCACAATTGTCAAACACTCATACCAAGATAATTCGGAAGAGAGTAAAGTTTTCTCAGAGTGATGAATGTCAAGAAAGCATAAAGGAGTTAAAAAGCAGGCTTATCACTACACCCATGCTCATATTACCCACAAGTGGAGATCATTTTGTGGTTTTCAGTGATCCTCGATGAAGGGAATGGGATGTGTGTTGATGAAAAATGACAGAGTCATTGTCTATGCATCAATGTAGTTGAATGTTCATGAGATGAATTATCCAACATATGATTTGGAGTTGGCTATGGTGAACTTTTCTTTAAAAATGTGGTGGAGTAGTCTATATGGGGTGAAGTGTGAAAAATATATGGACTACAAAAGCCTCATGTATATATTCACACAGAAAGACTTGAACAATCTCCGACAAAGATGGTTAGAGGTGATCAAAGACTATGACTGTTAAATCCATTACCACCCTTAGAAAGCGAACAAGGTAGAATATTCTCTATGTAGAAAGGTCCCAACAATTATATCATTTATGTGAATTGAGAAAGACCCAATCTTCTTAGATTTAATGAAGATGGACATGAGAATCTTAATTAAGGGAACATCATCACTCCTTTCACAAATGATTTCTAAACCATCTCTTTTGGAATGTTTAATGGATGCTTAAAAGGATGATATGGGAATTTAGAAGGGAGTGGAAGCTATAATAAAAGACAAATCCTTATAGTTCAATGTTAATGAAGAATGAATTGTGGGATTTGGGAAAATACTATGTGTTCCATCATGCTCGGGGCTAAATAATGAACTTTTGGATGATACACACACTTAAAATTTGTTTATTCACCAAGGAAACACCGTGATGTATCATGATCTTTGAGAGCATTATTGGTGGGATAATATAAAGAAGGATATTTTTGAGTATACATAAATGTTCCTAGTGTGTCAGCAAGTGAATTCATAAGGGAATAATTCTAAGGGGATAATGCAACCATTTCCAATACCTACATGGAAATGGGTGAGCATCACTATGGGCTTTGTCACCAGCTTCTGAATACATAAAAAAGAAAAAATGGAATCATATTTTTTGTGGATCATCTTACAATGTCTTCACATATCATTACAATTTAGGAGGATTTTTCATTGGATCAACTGGAACAGAAATATATTAGGGAATTGGTAATGATGCATGGAGTACCACTATATATTGTATCCAATTGAGATCCAAGATTCACATCTATGTTTAGGAAGAGACTTGAACATGATCTATTAACTAATATGAAATTTTTTGGATTGAAAAGATACTTATTTTAGTGTTAGAATAATGATATAGATGTTCAATATAAATGTGGAGGTAAATTGTATACTTTAAAAAATTCCTTTGGAACTGTTAAAGATGGTAGTGTATGACAAGGTTACACAAGTTAAATTCAGAGGACCTCTTAGGTCTACAATCATTCTTGATTCCGAAAATGTAGTTCCTGAAATGAAACTTAAGTAAATTTAACAAAGATAAGGATTCTACAATAATTCATATATATTTTTATTAATCGGAGTAAAAGTATAAGAAATTATACTAATGTTGTACTTTCTCCACAACCAAAATGCACTGGAAACCATGAATCAATACATGTAACAAGTAGTAAATCTTTTAACCAAAAGAGAATGGTATCCAACAACCACGGATAAAGGTCCCTTGATTTTTAATTTCTAAAAATTATATTTTACACATACCAAGTTAAAACATTGATACGAAGATCAGAGTCTGTCCTGCTATCCCCACAAGCCCTCGAACATCAAGGTAGTCGGAACCTCTATCTTCCTATCCCCAGAAGCCTTCAAATTTACTCAGCAACATTCTGAGTCACACAAATCAATTCTGAACAAGATGATTGGTATGCACAAAGAAAGAAAGTATATCTCTCTAAAAATCTCTTTAACATGATATAATATCTAGATTGATCAACTTTATTTTGATCTCAGTCAAATTTTCTCCTATTTAAAATCACATGTTCAATGGTCACCTCCATCCTCCAATGGTCATATTTATCCAATATTTTCAGAGGGACCTGTACATGTGTCACTCAAAAAACTATTAGTTTGTAACTGAATGCATGAAATTGTTTTATAACCAAAACATGAGTAAGAAAAAATACGGTTTCTTGACTAAATTAATTTTTCAGAATAAAAGTTCAGAGTCTAACCAAAAATCATTCGGTGTATATAATACATAAATATTAGGATTTTGTTTTCCAAAGAATTTGTATCATGAATTCTATAGAATAATGGAGTCTTAATTTCAAGGAAATTCAGAGTCCAAATTCATTAGAATTCGATGTCAAAATTCAATAGAATTTGGTGTCTTAATGCATAAGAATTCAAAGTCATAACCTACAATGTACAGATTCTGTGTCCATTTGAATTCATAGTCTGAACATACAAAGTTGAAAAGTCTGAATTCACAAGATTTTGGAATCTGAACCTAGAATGATTGGAGTCTAAACTTAGAATGTTTGGTGTCTGAATTCATTAGAATTCAGAGTCTAAACATAGAATTTTCGGCGTCTGAATTCATTAAAATTCAGAGACTGAACATAGACAGTTCAGAGTCTGAATTCATTAAAATTTAGAGTCTGAACATAGAATGTTCGGAACTTGAATTCATAGAATGCAGAGTCTGAACTTGGATCTTGAAAACATAATGATCTATATCTATGTATTTATAGGATTCTGTGGTTTTTCATATTAAACAAAATTTTATACATAGTCATGATATGAACTATGAAAAAACATGGTTAAGATAAATTTTCCTCGATGAAGGATAATTTTCCATATCATGTAAAACATATGTAAAATGAAATTTTCCTTACGATAATGTGTTTTTGATTTTTAAAACATGAAGAAATTGAAATGTCATAAGATATATTTATTGACTCCACAATCTCCCAATTTTTTGAAAGCAGAAACATCCTTATGAAAAAGATCATAATGACTTTGAAAATATTTTTCATAATTTTGAAAGTAAAACATCTCTCCCTTAACACATGTGCAAAGATGAAAATTACTAACTCCACCTCAGGCTTTTGGACACACTAAGAATAATTTTCTAGATATCAGGATTGAGGCTTTGAATTTTATTGCATACATAAATCTTCTTCTATTAGAACTCCCCCTAATATGAACTCCCCCTTACATAGGGAAATTTCTTCTTTAAATAGTATTCTTTTTCCCTTTCTAACCCTTTGTGATTTTAAAAAAGGATTAAAGGGAATGGAAAAGAAAATATGGTACCTAAAATATTAGTACTAAAAAACCAAATGAAGAGAAATAAACCATTTCATTTCTATTGGAAAAATTTATACAATGAAGGAATAAAACAAAAGATCAGAATTGAACAATTTTATCCTTCCATCTCTTTTATCATCGACTTCTTTACTATTGTTTTGACATTCATGAGCTCCTTGTGATATTACTCTGCTCATTTGAGAAGCTGATCCTGTTCTCCATATTTCTTCTCTAAGGCATTGATTTTTTCTTCCTGAGCCTTGTCAGATTCTGACTAACCCTTCAGAATTTCTTCTTGATTAGAAAACATTTCCTCAACATCAATTCTAATATCTCTTTAACTATTCCTACTCTAAGAATCAAAATATAAATTTCCATTTAGGTATTCTCGTCTTGCATCCAAGAATTATGTTATAGAGTTAGCTTTTCCTTGAAGCTATTTTTGAGATCCTTAATCTACACATCTTCGATGTCAAGTTCATCCTTGACAATTTCTTGACACTCATCAAGGATTCCCAAGCCTTTAATTGTTTTCCGTGAACAACTGGTCATTTTCTTGCAAGATATTTTGTGGGATGCGTAGTTTATGAATTTTTTATTGAAATCTGCTTCATGCTTGACACACTTATCAATTACCATGGATACTGAATCTTATTTCTTATTTAATGAATGTTGAAGCATCTGGAATCTGGAGTCTATACTTGGAAATATTGGTATAGTCCCAACAAGCTTCTACAAAGACAGTATTAAGAAATCATGTCCAAGGGAGGATGATTATGAATCTAATACATTACATTGTGAGGAATCATTATCTATTTCAATTGTTTCTCGCTTCAATGATCCACCGACTTCATTCTTCTTCACAACAGCTTTACTTGGTGTGTCAACCACTACATGTTTTACCTTATCAACCTTCATAATGGATTTATCTTGGTTAGGGGATTCGTTTTCACTATCAGACAGTTGTACAATATTATTCTCATCTATATCTTTTTTAATATAACCTACCTCAACATCCCCTAGATTAATGAAATCACAATTGATTCTTTCATCTTTAGAAAGCTTATTCACATATTCTTCAACCTTGTCATCTTCATCATTCTCATCTTTTCTAGGGGTAGAAAGTTTTGAAGACTCAGCTTCAGATGATCATATTGAATGAATCTCATATGGACCTTCCATCTCATGAAAATCATCTAATTTTTATGGAGATCAACAGTTTCATCAGTAGATTCTTATTCTTAATCATCTAATTCTTATACTTTTTATACTTGGACATTTCTGGGAGTCACATATTTCTTTCCCGGTGTCCCTAGTAAATCTTCTACTAAGAGGGATTGTGGTACCAAATTTTTTTCGGAGGATTTCTCAGCATCCTTCAGAAGAGATTGAACAATTTCTTCTTCAGTCATCTTCTTCTATGATTTCTTTTCTTTTTCTTGATTTTCAATATCATCAATACTATTTTCTTTTAAGTATTTTGCTTTAGTGGGATCCAAACCAAAGCTAGGTTCATGTGATTTTTTTTCTCCATGGATTCCCTCCATTTTCTACTATATCATCCAGATATTCTTTTATTCTTATTAGGATTTGGTGGTGTGGATTGGGTTTCCATGGATATTGGTGTTTTTTCCTTGCCTTCCACTTCCATAAATTTCCTCTTCCTCCCTCCCTTCTTAGAGGTCCCATCGGCCTCCTGTTTCTTCGATAAGTCTTCTACCTCCTCCTCTAGAAAATAATAAAATTCTTGAGATTCTTTAGAAAATCCAACATTCATGTAACACCCCAATCTTCTATGGTACGCTTCTCTTTGATTAATACAGTACCGTGTGTTGTACGCAACTTCGAGTTCTAACACACGTCGACCAATCAAAGTAGCCGTTATGAATAATGATACCTACTTTTTAAAATTTTATAAATGATATCTCTAAAAATGGACTTCATTTTTGGATTATTAATATTGAAATTATCCTAGGAGAAATTTTGTTACTTTTCGGATAACTGACATATTTTGATGAATAGTGAATATTACTAAATTTTAATTAAAAGAAACTTTTTTAATCGAAATAATTAATATTGATAAAATTATGAATTTCAGTGGTTTGAAAGTATATTTGGATTATATTATTACCATTTAATTCAATATTTTCCATTGTAAATAATTTCACAATTAAACCAGACATAAACAAGTGCCAATTTGATAGTTATTATCTCTTAAAAACTCGTTTTTTATTTTAACAACAGAAATTCATTTTAAATTAATTTCTGCCGCTTCTGTGTTTTGAATTTCGAAAAATGGATTCCATATTTGGAATCAGGATGTTTATATTTTGTAAATAGGTATCTTTTATTTTTAGACATTTTGAATAATTATTTCGGTAAATATTTTATTTACCACGGTTAAAGGGTAAATCCGGTAAATAAGGGTTAAAAATATAATATTATAGTAATACCAAATTACCCTAAAACGTGTCCTAACCTTATTTTTGGATTCATTACTGACCATGGGCATCATTGGGTTGATTTAGGGACCCCATGGAGCCACTTTTAGGTGATAGGGACACTTTAAGTTAATTAATTTTAAATAAATACAAAAATGACATAAGCATATATCTTTTAGAAAAACAATTTTTACATTGGGTTATAAATGTTGGATTTTCGACTATAAATATTTATTAGAAAGATAAAAATATTTCATACATAATGGTATTTTATTTATAATTTTTATACATTAATTAATTTAATATATTTGTGACACAATGATGATGCAGTAATTACCATTATAGTGAAAAATTAAATTAAATGATATTATTAACAACCAAATAAATATAATTTTAGACTTTTTATGAATTAAACTAATTTTATAGGTTAATATGACATGTTATTATTGAATAAATTAACTTTTATTGAAGTAATAATTCTGTTATGATTTTTACAAAAATCAATTATTGGATAGTGTCAAAATTGACATAAAAGAGTTTTTAAAACCAACATTATATTATTAATTGATATTAAATTTCTAAAAATCTATGGTTCGGCTAAGAGACATAAATCATGATAGTTTTATCATTAATGGACCACTTGGTGGTCTCTTGGATGTATATAGTATGTTTATTTAACATATAATATAAAAATACAAAGAGACATTGTAAAAGTGAAACTAATTAACTAAGAGTTATTACTTAAAGAGAAGGTTAATATAATGCCCCAAACCTGTATAAATTCTATTGGTTGAGTGTTTCTTGACCCATCACCACGTTAACCTATATATAATACCCTTTGGAGCCATTATAATCTGAATATAAATTTATTATAAATTAATATTTTTTGCTTTTCCAAAGGAGCCCGTTAACCCTCTTATAAAAGGGAACTCCTACTTCTCATTAATTCACACTTTCAAGCCTTTTGGTTCTGCCAACCCCTGCCCAAATACTCTCTCAACTTCCCTCACTTAATCCTAGAGGCCTTCCTTTAGTTAGAAAGCCATCATAAGGATCCCTTTTTATCAAATAAAAAGGAAGAACCCGAAGAAGAGGTAATGATTTCACCACCCCTTTTCAAGTTCCTTTCTTCTTCAACTTATTGTATCACTGTTATTACCATTCTAAAAATATAACTCCAGTATATTATATATACATTTATGTTATTATAAACATGGTACAACCATATTTCAGTATTATATCCATCCTTTGAATTACATGTCACCATACGTGCCTACATACGGCATACCGTCTACACATCGTGGTGTAATTGTTATTCAATAAATTATTATTTGGATGGATATAATAATGATGTGTAATTAATTTAAATAATAAATATAAAATGATAATGATTCTTTCTATATGATATAACATACAATTATATATTATTTTAATATCATGATAATGATATTGTTGCTCGTGCGTACGTACAGATTACCGTCTCCACGAACGCGATGAGATTCATTCTCCATCTTATCCATTTAAGTATAATTCTCATTTGATGATTAATAATAGTATCTATGGACTTGATATCATTCTGGATATGAATAATATACAACATATCCATGAAAAACAATGGTTATGTAACAAAACATATAAAAGAAAACGAGTAAGTTAACACCCGAAACGACGATAATTCTAAGATATTATTAACAAATGAATGTTAAAAGATCATATATGATATCATATTAATGTATATGATTATTGTATAATTTAATAACAATTATTTCACCATTATACAGGAGGATAACCTACCCAATCCAAGGAAAAGTACAAGGCACGTGAGAATTCCATTGTTCACCACTTATTTATTACATGTGATGTGTGTACTGCCCATGTTTGTATTCATTGTGTAATATACTTTATTCATGTATTTTTACATCATCATTTTATGATCCTTATTTCATGGGTGTATGTTTTTTATGTTACCAAATCAATAAGGGAATTTGAAATTTCAATTTCCACTCATTCGGCTTTACGCATACTTCATTGATTATTTTACTCCAAGATTATGTGTAGAATCACTATTAATTTGATTATGTCATAATTTACACTCCACATTATGTTGAAATATACTTTTTATACACATAATCGCTCCATTGATAAATTCTCACATCATCGGTATGAACTTGATAAGAGTAATTTTTACTCAATCTCCATTTGTTGAGTTAAACATCCAATTCATTGGGGTTGTTTTTACAAGATTATGTGTGAATGTCCTTACATTGTTTTACACTGAAAATCCAATCATATTTAGTGTATTTATATTTTTCACACATAACTATGTGGTTGATTTATCTTTAACCTAACGATACAGTGTTTATGAGATATTTCATCTCAATTTACATTCCATTGAGACTTCTTTCTTGTTATACACCAAATCACTTTTACGTGGTGTACATAATGTACTTTGACATAGTATGTCATGAATCCCTTTATTCTCATGATATTACAATGTTTTGATTACATAAATTATTTATATTCAAATGTCTCAATTTTGGTTAGAAACTCTATCTAAAATACCATTTATAAATGTTTTAAAGACTTATTCCTCTAAATCTTACTAATTAATGTCCATTTTTTAAAAAATGGTTTTAAGGATTTATTTATATGGACATTAAAGTATTAAAATTAAAACTCTTTTTAAAAGGTTCAAAGTGGTATGGGACACTTTGATTCAAAAATATATTTTTAAAACGCTTCTTGACAAATAGTGTGACTTTTAGGTGTTTTCATGAAAAGGGGGATATTTCTCTCAAATAGTTTTGATGGTTATTTTCATCGATGTCAATATCATTCATTATTATCGATTGAGGTTAATATTATACAATACAATCTTCCATATTGTATCGAATTAGTTGTTTTTGACTGTGGATGTGCTATTTTTATACCATTCATCGTTTGTTGTTAAAGTATTGACATTTCGTATACTATTTTTAATACAAATGATTATGTTATGTTTAAAAATGTACATATGAGGAATGCATTGGACTTAGTAATTGAAGGGGGGAGCCCGCTCTAGCTCCACGATTCATCGGTAGGTCTCATTAGACAAACTAGTGTCTTGGCACAAAGCCTTGGAAAAATATTATTTGTAGTATTGGAACGAGGCCTTGGCTATGTGGTTATGATAGTTTGGAATTATGCATTCCATAATTATGAAAGTGGTTATTGATATTGCATGTGATTATTCGACTAGCACAATATCCACGTGAATAAGTAAATGGAATTATTTAATTTTATCTTTTCCATATTATGTTGAAGTTCAAGTTTAAAAGGCTTTTGTTTTAGTTATACATTTCCTTACGTGTGTATTCTTATCTATGAAAGCTTCTTCTATATTTTTATCCTTATTGAGCATCTGAGCTCACCCATTTCAATGTTTTATTTTTCCCAAGATTTTGAAGAAGTAATTTATTAATGACCTGCAGTGATAGTAGTGAGGGGAAATGAATAGAAGATTTTTTTTATGATGTAATGTAAACTTTATTAATGTATCTAGTTTTTTCAAGGCTATAAAACTAATCAGTCTTTCGAGACTTGATCTTTCTTGTGATCATGCCAATGTTATGTAATAATGCACCGACTCTGGGTAACTAGGGTCGGGGTGTTACAGTTGGTATCAGTGTAAGTTTAGTAAAATTCTTTGAATCTAGATTTAGATAAACTCTGATTAGAGCATGCAGACCTAAGATGAAAATTTTGGATTAGTATAGATGAACTTCCTAAAATTTTGGTATTGTAGAGACTGTGTGAGTTTTCCGAGCAATACATCCCTGTCTGGATACGAGTAGGTAGAGGCGGCTCTGGCACAGATGTACCTAGGGGTAAAGCTCGAAAACACCGCTTTGATCTAGACTCGAACGTGAACTGGTGCAAGACAACGGGCCTTGCTGCACTCTTGGTTACGACACCCCCGGGGGATATTCTTAGGATAATTTACATTTTCTTTGTAAACTGATTTGAAGTATTATATATATAAGATGAGAGAAAATGACCTTGGTTAATCCTAATGTGTTTAAAATTGAGAATATGGTGACATGTTTATCTCTAAATGATTTTATTACTACTGTTACTCAATCAATGATTTCTGGTTTGTGTCAATGGCTAGATTCCAAGGAATTCATAGTGACTTTGAGAATGATGTACAATGTGGGAACAATGGTGGCAATGAGAACCAAAATGGAATGTTGATAGGTGTAAAAGATATCATCTTTATGTCAAATCAGTTTTCCAAAAATATGATAAACAATATATATATTAACCATTTCCCGGACTCAACAAATAAGAGAAAGGTGAAGAATGATAAGAGCTCCAGTAGTGGAGACCATGGAGAAAGAATTCCTCAATTTCCATCATGTAGGAAATGTGTAAGGAGAAACCGAGGAATGTGTTTCAATGGGACAAAGAAATGCTTTACATGTGGGAAGGAAGGAAAAAAAGTGAAGAATTGCCGAAAAAAGGACGATTACTATGGATGAAGATAAAAATGGTCTCAAGAATCCATTTATAGTCATTTGCCGTAAATGTAGGGGACCTAGCCATTACCTGAGTTAATGCCCTATTCTATAGGATATTTTCTTTGACAAAGAAGAAGCTATGAAGAAATAAATGGTTGTAGAAATATTTAAAAAGTATTAGTTTACCTTTTATATTGTTTTACATTGGAATAATTTTCTGTTGTATTTGTAGCCATACAGTTTGCCATGTGAGAATTATATTTTATGAATAATTTTCTTTTCTCTTGTGAATATAGTTATAAATAACCATTTGGTTTTATATGATCATTGGGTTTGATGGAATTACAAGTAATTAAAATTTCGGATAAAAATGAAAGGTATGAGATAACATTTGTGCTTAAATTATGTTATAGTTATTTTGAGAATTTTTCTCATTTTGGTAATGTTGTAAAATGTAGTTTTTGAAAAAGGAAAACATACAGACCATGTGACAACCCGTCATGTCGGACAATGCTATGGGAATCAAACCCACAACCAAAGTGAGTTTGGGAATTATCGCCTACCACTGGACTACGTGAAGTCCCTTGTTAATGTGACTATAATTTTTTAGTTAAATTATTTTATTGATCTATAATAATATGATTTGAGATATTATTTATTATCATGTGAATACCCTTAGTATTGGAATATGATTTGGTGATTAAGTGATAAATGTTATTTTGGAAGATGTTCTCTTTGTTGGGGACATTATATGCCCAAGGAAAATAGAATACTATGGGATTTCATTTGAGCTGTAATGGTGGATTTTTATCTATTTTTTTATTGTGGATTTATAGTGATTTGGGTTATTTATGGAAATGATTAACTTATAATAGAGAATATGTGATTAGGTTAATTACTTTTATGTATGTGACATTAAGAGTAATTGATGTAATTTGGAGATACCATTTATCGTGGAAGACTACATAACCAAATTCTTATTAGTTTTGAGTTTCAATATTATTTTGGATTGTATAAAAGGATTTTAAGGACAATTATTTATTGAATGCTATTTATTTATCTTTGGGGGATTGTTGGTTTAATTTTACAAATTAAGATTAGTGTTTCTTTCTCTAATGGAATATCCTTTTGGAGGATCATCAGATCATACAGTAACCATTTCTGTTTTGATTAATCTCTAAAGAAAAGGTAAATGTATAGCTTATCCTTCGTGGATCATGTGATTCTATAAGAATTTTATTCTACGACTTCTAGTGTGACCAAGACTTCTTTAATACTCATCGTTTAAAAATGAGTTAGTAGTAGGAATTTATTAAAGAACGAAACATTCCAAAACAAAGTATATATATTTATGTTTTTATTCATTCTCATAAATGAATTCTTCATCTTTATGTAATGTATCTTAAAAAAAAATTATAAAAATGTTGTCTATTTACTTTTCCTACTGGGAAAATAATGACCATTTGTCCCATCACAAGTTTCTAGTTTTCTTATTATTAAATTTCTCTTGATCATATTTACTATCCCTCTCCATCAGAACATGACACTTATTTTATCATCCATATCCATGTTTTTCTACATGGAATCCTAGTATAGGTTATCTCGGGCAACCATTGTACTTCTCTTTATTTCTTTTAATGTGATAGTTTTATTGCATCTTTTTCTGATGTGGGAATTTACATTATATTAAAATTCCCAATTATAAAAATTGTGAGGAGTCAATTTATTGATGGTGGGGAAGATGTAACACCCAATATTCCATGGTACACTTCTCTTTGATTAATACAGTAGCGTGTGTTGTACGCAACTTCGAGTTCTAACACACCTCGACCAATCAAAGTATCCCTTATTAATAGTAATAACTACTTTTTGAAATTTTTCAAATTCTATCTCTGAAAATAGACTTCATTTTTTGATTCGGAATATTGAAATTATCCTAGGGTGAAATTTTGGTAATTTTTAGACAACTTTCATATTTTGATGAATAGTGAAAATCACTAAATTTTAATTAAAAACAACTTTTTTAATCGAAATAATTAATATTGATAAATTATGAATTTGTGTTTTTATAAATTATATTTAGAATATATTTTTACCATTTAATTCAATGTTTTTCATTGGAAATAATTTCACAATTAATGACATAAAAAAGTGCCAATTTTTTTATAGTTTTTGTCTCTTAAAAACACGTTTTTTTATTTTAACAATGGGAATTAATTTTAAATTAATTTCTGCCACTTCTGTGTTTTGAATTTGAAAAAATGGATTCCATATTTGGAATCAAGATGTCCCAATTGTGTAAATAGGTAACTTTTATTTTTAGACATTTTGAATAATTACTTCGTTAAATATTTTATTTTCCATGGTTAAAGGGTAAATCCGGTTAATAAGGGTTTAAAAAATAATATTATAATAATACTAAGTTACCCTAAAACGTGTCCTAACCTTATTTATGGATACATGACCGGCCATGGTCATCTTTGGGTCTATTTTGGGACCCCATGGAGCCACTTGTAGGTGATAGGGAAAATTTATTTTAATTATGTAAAAATAAATACAAAAATGACATAAACATATATCTTTTAGAAATACTATTTTTACATAGGGTTATACTTGTTGGATTTTAGAATATAAATATTCAATAGATATATTAAAATATTTCCTAAATAATGGTATTTTATTTATAATTTTTAGACATTAAATAATTTATTTTATTTGTGACATAATGATGATGCAGTAATTACCATAATAGTGAAACATTAAAATAAATGATATTATAAACACCCAAGTAAATATAATTTGAGAATTTTTATGAATTAAAACAATTTTATAGGTTAATATGACATGTTAGTATTGATTTAATGATCTTTTTTTGAAGTAATAATTCTGTTATGATTTTTAAAAAAATCAATTATTGGACAGTGTCAAAATTGACATAAAAAGAGTTTTTAAATAATCCACTGTGGAGCCATTAGTAACCGAACCTTTCTAAATTCTATTGGATGAGTGATTTGCGACCCATAACCACCTTAACCTTTAAATAATCCACTTTGGATCCATTAGTAACTGAATATGAATTTATTATAAAATAGTATTTCTAGCTTTTCCAAAGGTTCCCCTCACCCCTCTTATAAAAAGGCACTCCTCATTCTCATTAATTCACACCATCAAGCATTTCGGTTCAGCCATCTCCTGCCCAAATACTCTCTAAAGTTTCCTCACATAATCCTAGAGTCCTTAATTTATTATTAAGTCCAACCTCAGGAGCCCTTTTGATCAAATCAAAAGGAAGAACCCGAAGAAGAGGTAATGATTTCACCACCCTTTTCAAGTTCCTTTCTTCTTCCACTTCTTCTATCTTTGTTATTAACATTTAAAATAATAACTCCAGTATATTATATATATATTGAATTTATTATAAACATGGTACAACCATATTTGATTATTATATCCATCCATTGAATGATATGTCACCATACGTGCGTACGTACGGCTTACCGTCTCCACGTCGTGGTGTAATTGTTATTCAATAAATTATAATTTGGATGGATATAACAATGATGTGTAATTCATGTAAATAATAAATATAACATGATAATGATTCTTTTTATATGATATACCATCCATTATATATTATTTTAATATCAAAAGAATAATATTGTCGCTAATGCGTATGTACGGACTACCGTCTCCACGAACGCAGTGTGATTCATTCTCCATCAAATACATTAAAGTATAATTCTCATTTGATGATTAATAATAGTAACTATGGACTGAATATCATTCTGTATATGAATAAGATACAACCTATCCATGACAAACATGACTTATGTAACAAAACATATAAAAGAAAACGAGTAATTTAACACCCAAAACGACGATAATTCTAAGATATTATTAACAAATCAATGTTAAAAGATCATATATGATATCATATTAATGTATATGATTATTTTATAATTTAATAACAATTATTTCACCATTATACAGGAGGATAACCTACCCCATCCAAGGAAAAGTACAAAGTAAGGGGTTTCTTATCTCACTTTTGATTCCGTGAGAATTCCATTGTTCACCACTTATTTATTACATGTGGTGTGTGTACTAACCATGTTTGTATTCATTGTGTAATATAATTTCATTCATGTATATTTACATCATCATTTTATGATCCTTAATTCATGGGTGTATTTTTTAATGTTACCAAATCAATAAGGGAATTTAAAATTTCAATTTCCACACATTCGGCTTTACGCAAACTTCATTTATTATTTTACTCCAAGATTATGTGTAGAATCACTATTCATTTGATTATGTCGTAATTTACACTCCCCTTTATTTTGAAATACTTTTGATACACATAATCACTCCATTGATAAATTCTAACGTCATCGGTATGAACATGATAAGAGTAATTTTTACTCAATCTCCATTTGTTGAGTTAAACATCCAATTCATTAGGGTTGTTTTTACAAGATTATGTGTGAATGTCCTTAGATTTTTTGACACTGAATATCTGATCATATTAAGTGTATTTATATTTGTCACACATATCTATGTTGTTGATTTATCTTTAACCTAATGATACAGTGTTTATGAGAGATTTTATCTCAATTTACATTCCATTGAGACTTCTTTGTTGTTATACACCAAATCACTTTTATGTGGTGTATATAATATACTTTGACATAGTATATCATGAATCCCTTTATTATCATGATATTACAATGTTTTTATTACCTCAATTATTTTTATTCAAACGTCTCTCTTTTGGTTAGATACTCTAACAAAAATACCATTTATAAATGTTTTAAAGACTTATACTTCTAAATCTTACTCATTAATGTCCATTTTTTAAAAAATGGTTTTAAGGATTTATTTATATGGATATTAAAGTTTTAAAATTAAATCTCCTTTTAAAAGTTTCAAAGTGGTATTGGACACTTTGATTCAAAAATCCATTTTTAAACGGCTTCTTGACAATTAGTGTGACTTTTAAATGTTTTCAAGAAAAGGGGGATATTTATCTAAAATAGTTTTGATGGTTATTTTCATCTATGTCAATATCATTCATTATTATAAATTGAAGTTAATATAAAACAATACAATCTTCCATATTGTATCGAATGAGTTATGTTTGACTGTGGATGTGGTATTTTTATACCATTCATGGTTTGTTGTTAAATTATTGACATTTCGTATGCTAGTTTTAATACAAATGTTTATGTTATGTTTAATCATGTACATATGAGGAATGCATTGGACATAGTAAGTGACAGGTGGAGCCCGCTATAGCTCCACGATGCATCGGTAGGTCTCATGAGAAAAACTAGTGTCTTGGCACAAGGCCTTGGAAAAATCTTATTTGTAGACTTGGCAAGAGGCCTTGGCTATGTGGTTATGATAGTATTGAATTATGCATTCCATAATTATGAAAGTTGATATTGATATTGTATGTTATTATTTAACTAGTACAATATCCATGTGACTAAGTAAATGGAATTATTTCATTTTATCATTTCCCTATTATGTTGAAGTTCAAGTTTAAAAGGATTTCATTTTAGTTATACATTTCCTTAAGTGTGTATGCTTATATATGAAAGCATATGCTATATTTTTATCCTTACTGAGCATCTGAGCTCACCCGTTTCAATGTTTTATTTTTCCCAAGATTGTGATGATGTAATTTATGAATGACCTGTAGGGATAGCATTGAGGGGATATGATGAAAAGATGTTTTTTTATGATGTAATGTAATCATTATTAATGTATCTAGTTATTCCAAGGCTACTAAACAAATCAGTCTTTCGAGACTTGATCTTTATTTTGATCATTCCAATGTTATGTGATAATGCACCGACTCTGGGTAACTGGGGTCGGGGTGTTACAGTTGGTGTCATAGGAAGTTTAGTACAAACATTGGAAGCTAAATTTAGATAAACTTTGATTAGATCACGTAGACCAAAGATGAACTTTGAGGATTATTATAGAATAACTCTCTAGAATTTTAGTATTGTAGAGATTTTGTGAGTTTTCCAAGCAATACATCCATGTCTGGATTCGATCAGGTAGAGGTGGATCTGGAACATATGTACCTAGGGGTAAAGCCCGAAAACACTTCTTTGAGCTAGACTCGAACGGGAACTCGTGCACGAAAACGGTCCTTGCTACACTCTTGGTTACGACACTCCTGGGGGATATTTTTGGATAATTTACATTTTCTTTGCAAATTTATTTGAAGTATTATATATATAAGATGAGAGAAAATGAACTTGGTTAATCCTAATGAGTTTCAAATTGAGAATATGATGACATTTTAATATATAAATGATTTTATGACTAATGTTACTCAATCAATGATTTCCGGTTTTAGGGAATGGATGGATTCCAAGGAAGTCATAGTGACTTTGAGAATTATATACAAGGTTGGAACGATCGTGGAAATGAGAAACAAAATGGAATGTTGATAGGCATAAAAGATAACGTCTTTATTCCAAATAAATATTCAAAAAATATGATAAAATATATATATATTAACCAATTCCCGAACTCAACAAAGAAGAGAAAGGTGATGAATGATAAGAGCTCCTGTAGTGGAGAACATGGAGAAAGAAATCCTCAATTTCCATCATGCAGTAAATATGGAAGGAGACACCCAGGAAAGTGTCTTAATGGGACAAAGAAATTCTTTACGTGCGGGAAGGAAGGACAGAATGTAAAGAATTGCCAATAAAATGACGAGTACTATAGAAGATGATAATAATGGTCCCAAGAATCCATTTATAGTCATTTTCTGTAAATGTAGTGGACCTGGCCATTTCCTGAGTGAATGCCCTATTATATATGATATTTTTTTCGACAAAGAAGAAGCTATGTGGAAAAAATGGTTGGAGAAATGATTAAAAAGTATTAGTGCACCATATAGATGGTTTTACTTTGGAATAATTTTCTCTTGTATTTTTAGCCCTACAGTTTTCCATGTGAGAATGATATTTTATGAAGAATTTTCTTTTCTCTTATTGATATAGTTATAAATAACCATTAGGTTTTATATGATCTTTGGGTTTGAGGCAATTACAAGTTATTAAAATTTGGGATGAAAATGTAAGGTATGAGATAACATTTTTGTTTAAATTAAGTTATAGTTATTTTGAGGAATTTATCTCATTTTGGAAATTATGTAAAATATATTTTTTCAAAAAGGACAACACGCAGACCGTGTGACAACCCATCGCGTCGGAAAAAGCTATGGGAATCAAACCCACAACCAAAGTGCGATTGGGATTTATCGCCTACCACTGGACTATGTGAAGTCCCTGGTTAATGTGACTTTAATTTTATAGTAAAATGATTTTATTGATCAAAAATAATTTTATTTGGTATATTATTTATTATCATGTGAACACCCTTAGTATATGAATATGATTTGGTGATTAAGTGATAAATGTTATTTTGGAAGATGTTCGCTTTGTTGGGGACACTATTTGCGCAAAGAAAAATAGAATACTATGGGATTTCATTTGATCAGTTATGGTGGATTTTTATTTATGTTTTTATTGTGGATTTATAGTGATTTGGGTTATGTATGGAAATTATTAACCTATAATAGAGAATATGTGATTAGGTTAATTACTTTTATGTATGTGATTTTAAGAGTAATTGATGTCATTTAAAGATACCATTTATTGTGGAAGACTACATAACCAAATTCTTATAAGTTTTGAGTTTCAATATTATTCGGGATTGTATTAAAGGATTTTAAGGACACTTATTTATTGAATGCTATTTATTTAACACTGGGGTATTGTTGGTTTAATTTTACAAATTAAGATTAGTGTTTCATTCTGTAATGGAATATCCTTTTGGGGGATAATCAGATCTTACAGTAACTATTTTGGTTTTGATTAATCTCTAAAGTCAAGGTAAATATATAGCTTATCCTTCGTGGATCATGTGATTATATATGAAGTTTATTGTGTCACTTCTAGTGTGACCAAGTCTTCTTGAATACTCATCGTTTAAAAATGAGTTAGTAGTAGGAATTTATTAAAGAACGAAACATTCCAAAAAAATTATATATCTTTATGTTGTTATTCAATCTAAGAAATGAATTCTTCATCATTATGTAATGTATATTAAAAAAATTAAGAAAATGTTGTCCATTTACGTTTCCTACTGGGAAAATAATGACCGTTTGTCCCATCACAAGTTTCTAGTTTTCTTATTATTAAATTTCCCCTAATCATGTTTTCCATCCCTCCCCATGAGAACATGACACTTATTTTATAATCCATATCAATGTTTTTCTACATGGAATCCTAGTATAGGTTATCTCGGGAAACCATTGTACTTCTCTTTATTTCTTTTAAAGTGATCATTTTATTGCATCTTTTTTCGATGTGGGAATTTTCATTATATTCCAATGCCCAATTTTAAAAATTTTGAGGACACAATTTATTGAACCAGGGGAGAATTTAACAGCACAATCATCCATGGTACACTTCTCTTTGATTAATACAGTAGCGTGTGTTGTACGCAACTTCGAGTTCTAACACACCTCGACCAATCAAAGTAGCTGTTATGAATAGTAATACCTACTTTTTGAAATTTTATAAATTCTATCGCTCAAAATAGACTTCCTTTTTGGATTCGGAATATTGAAATTATCCTATGGTGAAATTTTGGTACTTTTCGGATAACTTTCATATTTTGATTAATAGTGAAAATTACTAAATTTTAATTAAAAACAACTTTTTTAATCGATATAATTAATATTGATAAATTATGAATTTGGGTGGTTTTAAAGTATATTTAGAATATATTTTCACCATTTAATTCAATGTTTTTCATTGGAAATAATTTCACAATTAAACAAGGCATAAAAAAGTGCCAATTTTTTTATAGTTATTATCTCTTAAAAACACGTTTTTTATTTTAACAATGGGATTTAATTTTAATTTAATTTCTACAACTTCTATGTTTTGAATTTGGAAAAATGTATTCCATATTTGGAATCAATATGTACAAATTGTGTAAATAGGTAACTTTTATTTTCAGACATTTTGAATATTTACTTCATTAAATATTTTATTTTCCATGGTTAAAGGGTAAATCAGGTAAATATGGGTTTAAAAAATAATTTTATAATAATAATAAATTACCCTAAAACGTGTCCTAACCTTATTTTTGGATACATGACCGGCCATGGGCTTCTTTGGATCGATTTTGGGACCCCATGGAGCCACTTGTAGGTGATAGGGACAATTTATTTTAATTATGTAAAAATAAATACAAAAATGACATAAGCATATATCTTTTAGAAAAACAATTTTTACATAGGGTTATACATTTTGGATTTTCGACTATAAATATTCACTATAAATATTAAACTATTTCCTACATAATGGTATTTTATTTATAATTTTTAGACATTAAATAATTTATTTTATTTGTGACACAATGATGATTGAGTAATTACCATTATAATGAAACATTAAAATAATTGATATTAAAAACACCCAAAAAAATATAATTTGAGACTTTTTTATGAATTAAACCAATTTTATAGGTTAATATGACATGTTATGACTGAGTTAATGAACTTTTTTGAAGTAATAATTATGTTATGATATTTACAAAAATAAATTATTGGACAGTGTCAAAATTGACATAAAAGTGTTTTTAAAACAAATATTATATTATTAATTGATATTAAATTACTAAAAATCTATGGTTTGGACAAGAGACTTATATCATGATATATGTATCGTTAATGGACCACTTGGGGATACCTTATATGTATATATTATTGTTACTAACCATATAATATAAAAATACAAAGAGACATTGTAAAAGTGAAACTAATTAACTAAGAGTTATTACTTAAAGATAAGGTTAATATAATGACCCAAACCTATCAAAATTATATTGGATGAGTGATTTGAGACACATAACCACATTAATCTTTAAATAATCCACTGTGGAGCCATTAGAAACAGAATATGAATTTATTATAAAATAGTATTTCTAGCTTTTCCAAAGGTGCCCCTCACCCCTCTTATAAAAGGGCACTCATCATTCTCATTAATTCACACCTTCAAGAATTTTGATTCGGCCATCCCCTGCCCAAATACTCTCTCAACTTCCCTCACTTAATCCAAGAGTACTTCCTTTAGTCAGAAATCCATCCTAAGGAGCCCTTTTGATCAAATCAAAAGGAAGAACCCGAAGAAGAGGTAATGATTTCACCACCCCTTTTCATGTTCTTTTCTTCTTCCACTTCTTCTATCTTAGTTATTACCATTTAAAATAATAACTCCAGTATATTATATTTACATTGACTTTATTATAAACTTGGTACAACCATATTTCAGTATTATATCCATCCATTGAATGACATTTCACCATACGTGCGTATGTACGGCTTACCATCTCCACGCCGTGGTGTAATTGTTATTCAATAAATTATTATTTGGATGGGTATAATAATGATGTGTAACTAATGTAAATAATAAATATAACATGATAATTATTCTTTCTGTATGATATAACATCCAATTATATATTATTTTAATATCAAAAGAATAATATTTTCGCTCGTGCGTACGTACGGACTACCGTCTCCACGAACGCGGTGAGATTCATTCTCCATCGTATACATTAACGTATAATTCTCATTTGATGATTAATAATAGTATCTATGGACTTGATATCATTATGGATATGAATAAGATACAACCTATCCATGACAAACACGACTTATGTAACAAAACATATAAAAGAAAAGGAGTAAGTTAACACCCGAAACGACGATAATTCTAAGATATTATTAACAAATCAATGTTAAAAGATCATATATGATATCATATTAATGTATATGATTATTTAATAATTTAATAACAATTATTTCACCATTATAAAGGAGGTTATCCTTACCCAACCATGGAAAAGTACAATGTAAGGGGTTTCTTATCTCACTTTTAATTCCGTGAGAATTCTATTGGTCACCACTAATTTATTACACATGTTCTGTGTACGGCCCATGATTATATTCATTGTGTAATATAATTTTATTCATGTATATTTACATCATCATTGTATGATCCTTATTTCATGGGTGTATGTTTTTTATGTTACCAAATCAATAAGGGGATTTGAAATTTCAATTTTCACTCATTCGGATTTACACACACTTCATTGATTATTTTACTCCCAGATTATGTGTAGAATTACTATTCATTTGATTATGTCATAATTTCCACTCCCCTTTATGTGGATATACTTTTGATACACATAATCACTCCGTTGATAAATTCTCACGTTATTGGTATGAACTTGATATGTGTAATATTTACTCAATATCAATTTGTTGAGTTAAACATCCAATTCATTGGGGTTTTTTTACATGATTATGTGTGAATGTCCTTAGATTTTTTGCACTGAATATAAAATCATATTTAGTTTATTTATATTTGTCACACATAACTATGTCATTGATTTATCCTTAACCTAAGGATACATCCTTTATGAGAGATTTCATCTCAATTTACAATCCATTGAGACTTCTTTGTTATTATACACAAAATCACTTTTATGTGCTGTATATAATATACTTTGACATAGTATATCATGAATCCCTTTATTATCATGATATTAAAATGTTTTGATTACCTTAATTATTTGTATTCAAGTGTCTCTCTTTTTGTTAGAAAATCTTACTAAAATACCATTTTTAAATGTTTCAAAGATTTATTCTTATAAATCATACTCATTAATGTCCATGTTTTAAAAAATTGTTTTATGGATTTATTTATATGGACATTAAAGATTTAAAATTAAAACTCCTTTTAAAAGGATCAAAGTGGTATGGGACACTTTGATTCAAAAATCTATTTTTAAACGGCTTCTTGACAAATAGTGTGACTTTTAAATGTTTTCAAGAAAAGGGGGATATTTCTCTCAAATAGTTTTGATGTTTATTTTCATCTATGTCAATATCATTCATTATTATCGATTGAGGTAAATATGATACAATAAAATCTTCCATATTGTATCAAATGAGTTTTTTTACTGTGGATGTGTTATTTTTATACCATTCATGGTTTGTGGTTAAAGTGTTGACATTTTTTATGCAAGTTTTAATACAAATGTTTATGTTATGTTTAAAAGTGTGCATATGAGGAATGAATTGGACTTAGTAAGTGACGGGTGGAGCCCTCTATAGCTCCTCGATGCATCGGTAGGTCTCATGAGACAAACTAGTGTCTTAGGACAAGGGCTTGGAAAAATTTAATTTCTAGTCTCGGCATGAGGCCTTGGATATGTGGTTATGATAGTCACGCATTATGCATTCCATCATTATGAAAGTGGATATTGATATTGCATGTGATTATTCGACTAGTACAATATCCACGTGAATAAGTAAATGAAATTATTTCATTTTATCTTTTCCATATTATTTTGATGTTCAAGTTTAATAGGATTTTGTTTTAGTTATACATTTCCTTACGTGTTTATGCTTATCTATGAAAGATTCTGCTATATTGTTATCCTTACTGAGCGTCTGAGATCACCCGTTTCAATGTTTTATTTTTCCCAGGATTGTGAAGAAGTAATTTATGAATGGCCTGCAGAGATAGTATTGAGGGGATATGAAGAAAAGTTATTTTTTATGATATAATGTAAACTTTATTAATGTATCTAGTTATTTTAAGGCTACTGAACTAATCAGTCTTTCGAGACTTGATCTTTCTTGTGATCATGTCAATGTTATGTAATAATTCACTGACTCTGGTTAACTAGGGTCGGGGTGTTACAGTTGGTATCAGTGGAAGTTTAGTACAATCCTTGGAAGCTAGATTCAGATAAACTATGATTAGAGCACATAGAACTAAGATGAATATTTAGCATTAGTATAGATGAACTTCCTAGAATTTTGGTATTGTAGATACTTTGTGAGTTTTCCGAGAAATAAATCCATTTCTGGATATGAGCAGGTAGAGGTTGCTCTGACACAGATGTACCTAGGGGTAAAGCCCGAAAACACCGCTTTGAGCTAGACTCGAATGGGAACTGGTGCACGACAACAGGCCATGCTGCACTCTTGGTTACGACACTCCCGGGGATATTCTTAGGATAATTTATATTTTTTTACAAACCGATTTGAAGTATTATATATATAAGATGAGATTAAATGACCTTGGTTGATCCTAATGTGTTTCAAATTGAGAATATAGTGACATGTTAATCCTTAAATGATTTTAGGACTACTTTTACTCGAACAATGATTTCTGGTTAGTCAATGGCTGGATTCCAAGGAAGCCATAGTGACTTTGAGAATGATGTACAAGGTGGGGACGGTGGTGGAAATGAGCAACAAAATGGAATGTTGATAGGCGTAAAAGATATCGTATTATGCCAAATCAATTTTCCAAAAATATGATAAACAATATCTATATATTAACCAATTCTTGGACTCAACAAAGAAGAGAAAGGTGATGAATGATAAGAGCTCCAGTAGTGGAGACCATGGACAAAGAAATCCTCAATTTCCATCATGCATGAAATGTGGAAGGAGACACCCAGGAAAGTGTCTCAATGGGTCAAATAAATTCTTTACATGCAGGAAGGAAGGACATAATTTGAAAAATTGCCGAAGAAAAATGAAGAGTACCATGGAATAAGATAAAAATTGTCCCATGAATCCATTTATAGTCATTTGCTGTAAATGTAGGGGACCTGGCCACTACCCGAGTGAATGCCCTATTCTATATGTTTTTTTCTTGGATAAAGAAGAAGCTAAGTGGAAATAAATTGTTAGAGAAATGTTTAAAAAGTATTAGTGGACCTTGTTGATGGGTTTTCTTTGTAATAATTTTCTCTTGTATTTGTAACCCTACAGTTTTCCATGTGAGAATGATATTTTATGAAGAATTATATTTTCTCTTGTGGATATAGTTATAAATAACCATTTGGTTTTATATGATCATTGGGTTTGAGGCAATTAAATGTTATTATAATTTGGGATGAAAATGAAAGGTATGAGATAACATTTGTGGTTAAATTATGTTATAGTTATTTTGAGGAATTATCTCATTTTGGTAAGGTTGTAAAATATAGTTTTTGAAAATGGACAACACGTAGACCATGTAACATCCCATCGCGTCGGACAAATCCATGGGAATCAAACCCACAACCAAAGTGTGAATGAGATTTATCGCCTACCACTAGACTACGTGAAGTCCCTGGTTAATGTGATTATTATTTTTTATTTAAATTATTATATTGATCAATAATAATTTGATTTGGGATCTTATTTATTAACAAGTGAATACCCTTATTATAGGAAAATGATTTGGTGATTAAGTGTTAAATATTATTTTGGAAGAAGTTTTCTTTGTTGGGGACACTATATGCCCACGGAAAATAGAATACTATAGGATTTAATTTGAGGAGTAATGGTGGATTTTTATCTATGATTTTATTGTGGATTTATAGTGATTTTGGTTATTTCTGTAAATGATTAACCTATAATAGAGAATTTTTTATTAGGTTAATTACTTTTAAGTATGTGACATTAAGAGTAATTTATGTCATATAGAGATACCATTTAAAGTGGAAGACTACATAACAAAATTCTTCTATGTTTTGAGTTTCAATATTATTTTGGATTGTATTAAAGGATTTTAAGGACATTTATTTATTGAATGATATTTATTTAAATTTGGGGTATTGTTGTTTTAATTTTAAAAATTAAGATTAGTGTTTCTTTCTCTAATGGAATATCCTTTTGAGGGATTATCAGATCTTACAGTAACCATTTTTGTTTTGATTAATCTCTAAAGTCAAATTAAATATATAGCTTATCCATCGTGGATCATGTGAATCTATAAGAAGTTTATTCTATCTCTTCTAGTGTGAACAAGTCTTCTTGAGTACTCATCTTATAAAAAAGGGTTAGTAGTAGTAATTTATTAAAGAATGAAACATTCCAAAAAAAGAATATCTCTTTATGTTTTTATTAAATCTCAGAAATGAATTCTTCATCTTCATGTAATGTATCTCAAAAAAAATTATAAAAAAGTTGTTCATTTACTTTTCCTACTGGGAAAATAATATCCATTTGTCCCATCACAACTTTCTAGTTTTCTTATTATTAAATTTCTTCTGATAATGTTTTCTATTCCTCTCCATCAAAACTTGACACTTATTTTATCATCTATATCCATGTTTTTCTACATGGAATCCTAGTATAGTTTATCTCGGGTAACCTTTGTAATTCTCTTTATTTCTTTTAAAGTGGTAGTTTTATTGCATCTTTTTCTGATTAGGGACATTTCATTATATTCCAATGCCCAATTTTAAAAATTGAAAGGACTCAATTTATTGAATGAGGGGATAATGTAACACCCCAATCTTCTATGGTATGCTTCTCTCTGATTAATACAGTAGCATGTGTTGTACGCAACTTCGAGTTCTAACACACCTCGACCAATCAAAGTAGCTGTTATGCATACTAATACCTAATTTTTGAAATTTTATAAAGTCATCTCTCAAAGTAGACTTCATCTTTGGATTCAGTATATCAATATTATCCTAGGGTAAAATTTTGGTACATTTCGGATAACTTTCATATTTGGATGAATAGTGCAACTTGCTAAATTTTAATTAAAAACACTATTTCAATCGAAATAATTATTATTTATAAATTATTAATTTGAGTTGCATTAATGTATATTTAGAATATATTTTTACCATTTAATTCAATGTTTTTCATTGGACATAATTTCCCAATTAAACCATACATAAACAAGTGCCAATTTATTCATTGTTATTATCTCTTAAAACACGTTTTTTATTTTAAAAACGTGAATTAATTATAAATTAAATTCTTCCACTTCTGTGATTTGAATTTGTAAAAATTGATTCCATATTATTGGAATCAGGATGTCCAAATTGTGTAAATAGTTAAATTTTATTTTTAGACATTTTGAATAATTACTTCGGTAAATATTTTATTTAACATATTTAAAGGGTAAATCCGGAAAATAAGGGTTTAGAAAGTAATATTATAATAATACTAAATTACCCTAAAACGTGTCCTTACCTTATTTTTGGATACATGACCGACCCTGGGAATCTTTGGGTTGATTTTGGGACCCCATGGATCCACTTGTAGGTGATAGGGACAATTTATTTTAATTAAGTAAAAATAAATACAAAAATGACATAAGAATATATATTTAATAAAAATAATTTTTACATAGGGATATACATGTTAGATTTTAGACTATAAATTTTAATTAGAAATATAAAAATATTTCCTACATAATGGTATTTTATATATAATTTTTAGACATTAAATAATTTATTTTATTTGTGACACAACGATGATGAATTAAATACCATAATAGTGAAAAATTAAAATAATTGATATTATAAACACCCAAATAAATATAATTTGATACTTTTTAGGAATTAAACTAATTTTTTAGGTTAATATGACATTTTAGGATTGATTTAATGAAATTCTTTTGAATTAATAATTCTGTTATGATTTTTTAAAAAAATCAATTATTGGACAGTGTCAAAATTGACATACAAGAGTTTTTAAAACAAATATTATATTATTAATTGATATTAAATTCTTAAAAATCTAAGGATCTTCCAAGAGACTTATATCATGATATTTGTATCATTAATGGACCACTTGGGAGTCCCTTGGATATATATAGTATGTTTATTAACCATATAATATAAAAATACAAAGAGACGTTGTAAAAGTGAAACTAATTAATTAAGAGTTACTACATAATGATAAGGTTAATATAATGACCCCAACCTATCTAAATTATATTGTATGAGTGATTTTAGACCCATACCCACCTTATACTTTAAATAATATAATGTGGAGCCATTAGAAACTGAATATGAATTTATTTTAAAATAATATTTCTAACTTTTCCAAAGGTGCCCCTCACCCCTCTTATAAAAGGGAACTCCTCCTCATTAATTCACACCTTCAAGCCTTTTTGTTCGGCCAAACCCTTCCCAAATAGTATCTAAACTTACATCACTTAATCCTAGAGTCCTTACTTTATTCATAAAGCCAGCCTAAGATCCATTTTGATCAAATCAAAAGGAAGAACCCGAAGAAGAGGTAATGATTTCACCACCCCTTTTTAGGTTCCATTCTTCTTCCACGTCCTTTATCTTTGTTATTACCATTCTAAAATAATAACTCCAGTATATTATATATAAATTTATGTTATTATAAACATGGTAAAACAATATTTCAGTATTCTATCCATCCTTTGAATGACATGTCACCATACGTGCGTACGTACGACTTACCGTTTCCACATCGTGGTGTAATTGTTATTCAACAAATTATTATTTGGATGGGTATAATAATGATGTATAATTCATATAAATAATAAATATAACATTATAATTTTTTTATATATGATATAAAATCCAATTATATATTATTTTAATATCAAAAGAATGATATTGTCGCTCGTGCGTACGTACGGACTACCGTCTCCACGAACGCGCTGAGATTCATTCTCCATCGTATCCATTCAAGTATAATTCTCATTTGATTATTAATAATAGTTTGTATGGACTTGATATCATTCTGGATATAAATAATATACAACCTATCCATGACAAAGATGTCTTATGTAACAAAACATATAAAATAAAACGAGTAAGTTAACACCCGAAACGACGATAATTCTAAGATATTATTAGCAAATAAATGTTAAAAGATCATATATGATATCATATTAATGTATATGATAATTTTATAATTTACTTACAATTATTTCACCATTATAAAGGAGGATAATTTACCCCAACCAAGGAAATTTACTAGGTAAGGGGTTTCTTATCTCACTTTTAATTCCGTGAGAATTCCATTGTTCACCACTTATTTATTACATGTGGTGTGTGTACTTCCCATGGTTATATTCATTGTGTAATATACTTTTATTCATGTATATTTACATCATCATTGTATTATCATTATTTCATGTGTGTATGTTTTGTATGTTACCAAATCAATAAGGGAATTTGAAATTTCAATTTTCACTCATTCAGCTTTACGCATGCTTCATTGATTATTTTACACCAAGATTATGTGTAGAATCAATATTCATTTGATTATGTCTTATTTTCCACTCCCCTTTATGTGGATATACTTTTTATACACAAAATCACTCCATTGATAAATTCTCACGTCATCGGTATGAAGTTGATAAGAGTAATTTTTTCTCAATCTCCATTTATTGAGTTAAACATCCAATTCATTGGGGTTGTTTCTACAAGATTATGTGTGAATGTCCTTAGATTGTTTTACAAAAAATATCCAATCATATTTAGTGTATTTATATTTTTCACACATAACTATGTAGTTGATTTATCCTTAACCTTAGGATACAACCTTTATGAGATATTTAATCTCAATTTACATTCTATTGAGACTTATATATTATTATACACCAAATCACTTTTATGTGGTGTATATAATGTACTTTGACATAGTATATCATGAATCCTTTTATTCTCAGGATATTAAAATGTTTTTATTACCTCATTTATTTGAATTCAAGTTTCTCTATTTTGTTTAGAAACTCTAACTAAAATACCATTTTTAAATGTTTTAAAGACTTATTCTTCTAAATCTCACTCATTAATGTCCATGTTTTAAATATGGTTTTAAGGATTTATTTATATGGACATTAATGTTTTAAAATTAAAACTCCTTTTAAATGTTTCAAAGTGGTATGGGAAACTTTGATTCAAAAATCTATTTTTAAATGGAATCTTTACAAATATTGTGACTTTTAAATGTTTTCAAGAAAAGGGTGATATTTATATCAAATAGTTTTGATGGTTATTTTCATCTATGAAAATATCATTCATTATTATCAATTGAGGTTAATATAATTCAATACAATCATCTATATTGTATTTAATGAGTTATGTTTGAATGTGAATGTTCTATTTTTATACCATTCATGGTTTGTGGTTTAAGTATTGACATTTCTTATGCTAGTTTTAATACAAATATTTATGTTATGTTTAAACATGTTCATATGAGGAATACATTGGACTTAGTATGTGACGGGTGGAGCCAGCTATAGATCCTCGATGCATCGGTAGGTCTCATGAGACAAACTAGTGTGTGGGCATAAGGCCTTGGAAAAATCTTATTTGTATTCTTGGCACAAGGCCTTGGCTATGTGGTAATGATAGTCTTGCATTATGCATTCCATCATTAGGAAAGTGGTTATTGATATTGCATGTGATTATTCGACATGTAGAATATCCATGTGAATAAGTAAATGTAATTATTTAATTTTATCTTTTCCATATTATGTTGAATTTGAAGTTTAAAAAGATGTTGTTTTAGTTATACATTGCCTTAAGTGTTTATGATTATCTATGAATGCTTCTGTTCTATTGTTATCCTTACTGAGTAACTGAGCTCACCTATTTCAATGTTTTATTTTCCCCCGGATTGTGATGAAGTAATTTATCAATGACCTGCAGGGATAGTATTGAGGGGATATGAAGAAAAGATGTTTTTTGATGTAATGTAAACATTAATAATGTATATAGTTATTCCAAGGATACTAAACTAATCGGTATTTCGAGACATGATCTTTCATGTGATCATGCCATTGTTATGTAATAATGCACCGACTCTGGGTAACTGGTGTTGGGGTGTTACAATTCATCCTTCCCAGATTGTCATCACTTACCAACATGACATTGAAGTTTCATGTCTTAGAACTACATGGTATATTGAAGGACTCTAAAAACCGAACAATCATCATTAAGAGAATGGCTCAATACCTGATAATCTGAGCCTTCAGATTTCCATTCATTATATACTCAATTGTAATCATAATATTCCTAACCAATTTAATATATCTTGTATTCAACAAGAAATCTATGATATAATTATCACTCTTCTTCAATGTATCCAGGTCCCCTTTTCTCAGAATGATGAATCATTGAACTCACAATTCAGTAATCAGAGAAAAAAATTATATGTGAACAATATTCAGAGTCTTACATCTGAAAGACTGAGACGAGCCATTTTTTCCCTTAATTAAACATCCTAGAACCTCAGGAAGCTTATGTGAATTGAACGCTGCCTCAACCTCATAAGTAACTCCAATAAATCTGGATTCTATGTTGTAAGAAATAGAATATGTGATCCCATAGATCATGAAAGAGAATTTATCTATTTTTTTCCTTCAAAACACTTGCCCATTCATAGAATTCAAATAACAATTCTGGATATACCAGATCCTGAGCTCTTGGTTTCGATACACAAACACTATCCCATCAATTCATCTCTATGGTCTTTGAGATTATTTAATCATACATAGAAATGAAATTTTGATTTACCAACCATTTTCTGTAAATCTGGCTTTCAGAAATTGGCTGGATAGTTGACATGACTTTCTGGGAAGGTACTTCGACATACATTTGGAGTTAAGGAAACCTTGGAAATCCGGAACACACTTATGTATAAGGGTAGGGCTTCCGCACAAAAAAATTTGGATTTCAATATAGGACAACCATTGGGGGTCCATTATATAGGCAATAGGGGTGGCAGTTTAGTTTCAATACCCATTCCAACAGTTTAGAAACCTTATGATCAGATTTGATAGTTGAGATGATATCTAGAAGAAAATATTGTTGGAATCTGATTTTTTTAGGTTTTTTAATAAAAACATTCAGATTTATGAAAAAGAGAATATGAGAATTTAAATACATATGAAAATACCAACAAGTAAAAAAATATTATGAAATTTTTAGAAAGTAAACATTCATTTCAGATTTCTAGGAAGATTATTCGTATTAAGAGAAATTTTTCTTGTAGAACATTAGATTCCAAAAAATTGGATTATGAAATCATTGATTAAAAAAATTAAAAATATTTTATTATGAAAAATATAACTATGTAATTTTTCATTAAAAAAACTAGTATGAATTTCCATTATGAAAATTTTAATCTACAAAATTCCTCATTAAGGATAAATTTGAACTTTAGAAATCTTCATTACGAAAAATTTTGAACTCCAAAAATCTTCATTACCAAAAATTTTGAACTACAAAAATCTTCATTACGAAAAATATTGACTAAAAAAAACATCATTATGAAAACATTTGATGTACAAAAATCTTCACTACAAAAAAATTAAGACAATTAAATAAAATTTATACTGTGAAAAATTTTATATTACAAAAAATTTTAGACTATAAAAGAATATAGACTATAAAAAAATAAGAAAATTTAAAAAACATGTACTCCCTCTATTAAAAGAGGTTCTTTACATTGAGGATATCTGTTTCAAAAAGATGTTAATATGAAATATTATCTTACTATTATCATTTCTATCTACTATTTAATGTATTAAAATCTATCAGAGGGAAAAGATTTTGTGGAAATATCAGCAAGTTGATCTTGTGATCCGATAAATTAAAGAATGATATCTCATTTTTGTGTGTGATCCCAAAGATAGAGATGCCTAATATCAATGTGTTTTGCACGAGAGTGATGTGAATAGTTTTTAAATAAGGAAATGAATCTAGTATAATCACAAAAAAATTGTGTTTTGGTAAAACACATACCATAGTCGGTGAGTGTGTGTTGCATCAACAACACCTGAGCACAACAACTTCCAGCTACTATGTTTTCAGAATTACCAGTTGAAACTGCTAGTGCGTGTTGTTTTTTGAAATACCAAAAACTAATGAATCTCTAAAGAAATGAACAGTTATGGATTTACTTTTCATATCCATTATACATCCAAAATAATCAGCATCCAATTTTTTTTAAAAACAAAATCATTTCCAAAAGTATAAAAGACTCTTTTATCCATGGTTTCATTTAAGTAGCAAAAAATCCATTTCATTTTTTATATATGAGATTTTGTAGGATTTGATTGATATCTTGCACAAAAGAATATTGAAAACATTATGCCTGGATGACTAACTATCATGTAATGTAGACATCCTATCATACCTCTGACAGATGTATGATCTACTGGTTACCCATCTTCATCAAGATCAAGTGAATTTGATGTAATAATGGGAGTACATATACTCTTAGTGTTTTCATATACATACTTTTTAAGTTGATATTTAATATAATTATGTTGTGATATATATATTCCATAATGTTTTTTGAGAAATTTGAAAACCAAGAAAAATGATAACTGGCCCATCTTACTCATTTCCAACTCAGATTTCATTAGATCTGCGAAGGAATTAGCTAAAGATTGCTGATTTTAACCAACTATAATATCATCAACAAAAATTAGAACAATCAAAAAAATAAAAAAATATTTGTATATAAAATTGTTTGGATCATCATGTCCCATACCATAAATATTTTTACGAAAAAATCATGTAATTCTATCATACGTAGCTCGAGGGGCTAGAATATGTCCATACAAAGCTTTAGTAAGATTGAAAACATGTTCAGGATGTTTTCTATCATCAAAATCAGGAGGTTGTTCAACATAAACTTCCTCTTTAACATAACCATTAATGAAGGCACATTTAACATCACATTGAAAATGTTTGAAATTTAAGACTACTGCAAAGGCTATTATAATACAAATATATTCATGTCCATCTATTAGAGAATAGGTTTCATCATAGTCTGTTCCTTCTTGTTGAGTATATCCTTTAGAAACCAAAATAGATTTATTTCATAATATGATTCCATTTTCATAAAACAATATTTTGAAGACCCATTATACTCCAATAAAGAAATTTCCTTATGTATTTCGACCAAGGGCCAGACTTTCTTCCTTTCAAAATCATTTAGATAATATTTAATAGCTTTTTCCAATCATCAGAACCTAAAGTTTCATCATTGCTTTTTGTATCTAATTGGGAAAGGAATGCTAGTTGGTCAACTTCATTTCATGAGATACTTCTAGTCCATAAAGGTTGATTTACATCACCAATGATGGAATCACTTGGATTGTTTCTTAGAAACTACTGATTTGGGTTTTGTATAACATGTTCAAAAACATAGGGTAGAAAGTCATCTGGGGTAATTGCTTCAGAAATATTTTATTGAACATTTTCCATATTAGAAGGATCTTCTTACAAAGGTTGATAATAAGTTTTTGAAAACACATCTAAATATGTTGGTTGAAGTTTTTTAAAAACAAAATGGTTAGTTTCCTCAAATTTTACATGCAATGTTTCATAACAAATACAAGTGTTTTTATTAAAAACACTATAAGATTAAGAAGTTTTGGAGTAACTTAAGAAAATTCCGTCATCATATTTTGGTGCGAATTTGTGTAGATTTTATTTCGTATTCAAAATTAATTCCTTCCAACCAAAAAACCTAGAAGTAGGAGAGTATAGTTGTCCTACCATTCCATAACTCAAAAGGTTTTTTATTAAGAAAATTTCTAATCAAAACACGAATTATAGTATTACAATAAGTATATATAGATTCATCACAAAAATGTTTGGCTAGAAATATTCACCCAACATGGTTCTTTTTATCTCTTGAGGAATTCAATTTATTCTTTCAGTAACATCATTTTGTTGAGGTGTTATGTTTGATGATAAGTTATTAGTAATGCATTTTATACTACAAAATATTCAAAATCAGAATTTTGAAAATCTCATCTCTGGTCACTATGAATAGTTATCAAAGGAATGATTTTATAATTTTTTTCTTCCACTCTAAAAATTTTTATATATGAAAAAGAATTACATTTAATTGCTAGAAAATAGACCCGTGTACATCAAGAGTAATCATCAACAAAGACAAATACATAATATTTTCCTCCAATGCATCCAGATTGGGTTGGACCAAAAATATCCATATGCACTAACTGTAATGCATCTTTGGTAGATACTTTTTTGACTAATTTAAAACACGATTTATGTTTCGTTCCATATTGAAAAGAATCACAAAATTTTTAATAATCAAATCTATGCTCTGGTAGAACCATAACTAGTCTTTTCATAGAGAGTTTTCATATTTTCTTAAGGTTACAACATCCTAAACTTCTATTCCACAACAAATAATGACATTCCATTGCACTGAGGAAAGGTATGTCTTGGATTATAAGGCCATCTATGTTTAGTTTGTAAAACGTATCTTGCCTATT
This sequence comes from Viscum album, assembly GCA_963277665.1. NCBI lineage: Eukaryota > Viridiplantae > Streptophyta > Magnoliopsida > Santalales > Viscaceae > Viscum > Viscum album. The sequence continues at coordinate 1,313,073,974 of OY728119.1, read as the reverse complement.
GGAATAAATAATGATCTCTTCCTTGGAATTGTGTACGAAACACTTTTCATTACTATAATTCAAAAGGTAACCTTTCTCACATAATTGACTTATGGTAATGAGGTTGTTCTTAAGACCCTTAAAAAATAAAACATTTGAAATCAATGTTTTTTTATGAAGAACAATGTTACTTATACCAATAATGTATCCCTTAGTATTGTCTCTTAATGTAACTTTTCCTCCTTTTGTCCTGATAATATTTTCAACGATGTTTTTATTACCATTCATATGCTGGGAACATCCACTATCTGTGTACCATGTATGGTTGTTGGTACTTTCTCTGCTTTCATGAATATAATAATGTTAGAATTTTGGAATCTAAACATTCGTGGATCTCGAAACATTAGAATGAAAAATTTTAGGTATCCACATTTTCATAGAGAAATAAGTTTCTTGAAATCCTAAAGAATGGTTTTATTTAAGGAACAATTTTTTTTTGCAATGCCAACCACACTGACAATTAGTGAAGGATGGAGCACTTTTATGAACATAAAAATTATTACTAATTGTTGGTTTTGATCTTGTATAACCAAAACCAGAATTATTACCTAGAGGTTGAATTTGGAAATACATCTTATCAAAATTTTCCTTTCCTAAGGTAATGTTTGAAAAACACTTCCTCAAGGAAAATATTTTTTAATTTAGTCTAATAACTAAGTTTTTATCTTCTAAAACATTTTTTTTAGCAATAAATATAGGATCGAAAACATTTATCTTGGAAATTACTTTTTCTAGATCTTTTGAATGGTTATCCTTCTCATAAATAACTTCCTCAAGGGTTTTTAAAATACATTCAGAATTTTGGGTTTTCTTATCTATATCTTTTCAATGATATAATATATCCTTAGTAAGAATAGAGATCATAGAATATTCTTTATCATAAGGTGTTTGTGATTTTACAAATAAGAAGGAATGGAAAACTCAAAAGGTAGAATTATTGACTCAACAAACTTCTGTATAGATTATCATCCACAAACTGATGGCCAAATCTGAGCAGACTATCCAAACACATGAGTGCATGTTGAGTACGTTTTTTATGGAATTCAAAGGAGGGTGGAACCAACATCTTCTATTGGTTGATTTTACCCTACAATAATAGTTTCCTCTCGAGAATATGAATGGTACCTTATGAATCCCTGTATGGGAAGAGGTGAAAAACAGCAGCATGTTGGGATGAAGTCAATGAACGTAAGATGCCAGGACCAGAAATGGACTAGGAAATTATAGAGAAGGTGAAAACCATTAAGTAGCATATAAATGCAGCCCAGAGTCAACAGATGAGTTATGCAGATAAAAACTGAGGATGCATTGAGTTTAAAGTTGGATACATGGTATTTCTATGCATATCTCTAAGGACGAAGTTTGTTTGTTTCGGAACGAAAGGGAAGTTATGTCCTAGTTACATAGACCCCTTAGATATTCTTGGTCAGGTTGGGGTTGTGGCCTATCAACTAGCACTTCCACATACCATGGCCAAAGAACCTGATTTCTTTCATGTGTCACTCTCACGGAAGTAAATACCAAACCATTCACATGTACTCTTTTTAGAGGTAGTAGAGATAGAGGATGATCGTTCTTATGAGGAACAACAAGTGAAGGTCTTATACCGTAAAGAAAATGTTCAATGAAAAAAATACAATACCCCTTGTCAAGGTGTTGTAGTGAAACAACATGTTTGAAGAAGTGATGTGGGAATATGAGAAAGTTTTGAAGCAGAGTGACCCACATCAATTTTATTGCGGGATAAAGAAATTTCAAGGTCAAAATATTTTATGGGAGAATATTATAACGCCCCAATCATTCATTATTGAAAATGTTTCTTGATCTAATTAAATGTGATATTATTGTTATATAAAATGTGAACTTCATTGGTTATATGTTTCTAGATATTAAAATACCATTATGTATTTTTTTCATTTACTAATATTTTCATTGAACAGTGATCATAAGATTAGTATAAATATATGGATTTAACAAATCCTATTTACTCAGACAAAGGAAGTGATGGACCTATCCAGTAGACTTGCCTCGTATGAACCCCATTTTTCAAAGCTTGGAAATGATGTGGCTTCATTGGGTTTCGCACTTGAACACCCCCAATAAGAGATTCAACACGTTAAGCTTGAGTAGAACCAACTATGGGAAAAGTGGAAGAGAATTGAGATTACAACCTGAGCATTGTTATCTGAGCCACCCGAAGGGTCTGTCAGCATCTCCCACATTACCCTTCGGTCTTATGCTGGTTTTATAAGGGGTTATGTTATAATACCATAGCACTATTACTATGTACATTATTTTTGTATATAGTATTGAATATACATTCATTTTATTATTGTTACATTGTATATAGTTTTGAAAGCACAAATAGTTTTTTTAGTTTATAAAAACTAAGAAATATATTGGAAAAAATTAATGGATTTTTTAATTAAATAAAATTTTAATAAAATATTATTATTAGTAAATTACTTTTTATTAAATATAAATGATCGTATAATTTTATGAATGCAATTGAACTTTTTATTAGGGTTTGAATGATGTTTTTGTAAAAATCCATGAATTTTTGATAAATGATGCTTTTTATTTTAGAAGTAAGGATTCATATATTTATAAAATTATTTAGATAAAATGTATATTAGTTTTTGGAATCAGGATTTCGAAATTATCCAAAAAGTGAATTTTTCATAATTTTTTGAGACAGTCGAATTTTTGGGTATAAATTGTATACCGTTTAAATATATAATGTGTTTTATGAAATAATAATGAACCAATAGTGATTTAATAAAATACTATAAACATTTATTTCGGCCAATATATGTTTTAAAATTAAAATAATGTGATTTTGGTTTTGTTTGGTTTAATTAACCTTGCTTTAGTGGACCATTCAAGGCTAATAAAACATTATGTCTTTTTAAATTGTTTTCTTTGAGAAAGTGACACTCCTCCACATAAGAAACCGTATTATTTTAAGAATTTATGCCATTGTCTTTATAAATATATTTTTTCCACTCCCCTTTGAAAAAACCATGGTCATTGAAAATAGACTAGTTTGTGGTTTGGATTAATTTAATGTGAGGTGTCCAAAATGTAATTAATAAATAATTCCATCTCCTTTCCTATATAAACCCACACATACTATAACATATTCTTAACTCAATGATGCTAGAGTTTGACCAACCCATTCCCTCATCTCTCTTGAATCCTCCCATGGTGCCCCCAATCTCCCATTAATCCTCCCTCAAGCCTCTTCCTAGCATTTTGTATCACATTTCCAAGTAAGGTATTTCTTCCTTTCTAATTTTGTCCAATTTTCATTAAGTTGTTATGCCCATTTTTATTCAATTAAAAATATTGGGGTATGATTTCTCGTAGTACCAATACTTCCCTTTTTAGGTTCATATATTTGGAGACCCCTTTCTTTCAAATTGATGCCCCCATGTACACCTGTTACAATGCATAAATTCCGTGAGGGATATCTCTCTCCTCTTTTACATTGAAGTAATTATTTTGTATTATGAATCTAAATTCCATTATGTTTGTTGGGAAAATTATATATATGAACCCCTTAATATCCCTTTCTAGTAAATATAATGAGACACCCTTTTCCCTCTATTGAACTATTTTCCTTTATTCAAATGTCATGTCGTTATGTTACTGAAATTACGCCGCGTTTTATAAAGAAAAGATCATTATGTATTGAATACCTTACCCATGTCTTTATCAAGGGTGTTCACCTTTATGAACATATACATATTTAATGGTACTTTCATGTATTTATTCCACATTACATAATCATAGGATAACTTATTATGTTGATTGATTCCATGTTATATGACCCAGGTGGCATACTTATGCCTAAAATGAAATGTTTAAGAAGAGTGTTCCCTAATAGAACTTCAATGCATTGGATAATGTAAGGTATCATGATACTACATGTGCATTGGTTTTTTAATCATTCTAATTCATGTGCAATGAGGTTTTACTCATGATTCATTTTTAATTATGGTTTATCCGTGCTCCATGTGCAATGAGTCTTGGATCCTGCAGATTCAATGTAAAGTGTTGTTTCCACATTTCCAGGTTAGGATTATAATTCTTTATAATGAATTTATGTTCCTATTTCTCTTGTGATCCATTGATATGTATATTTCCAAACATGATTATTTTTTCTCATGTTATTCCATGTTTATTTCCTTACTGGGCTTTAGAGATCACCAATTTTTTATGAATGTCCTTAGGTTATCCCTTAAAATGCTATGTATGATGGAATGTAGTGGTCATGTAATTGAAGTTTTCAATAAATATGTTGTGTGTTTTATGTTCTATGATATTATGTAATTACTATAATCTCCACATAATAGACCTCTAAATATTCTCTACTGTATCAAGTTAAGATTTTATATAATAACTCAGGTTTTTGTGTTTATTAAAAAACAGGGTTGTTATACCTCCTAACATCTTCTGGGATCCATTAAAAATTTTATAAGCCATATTGGGTCAATTATTATTTATGATGCAATAATATACATGACATTCAATGTAGATAAATTAACCACTAGTTTTAGTCATCAAATCCCCCTAATTTTTGTTCATATATTGTTGAATTCATAATCTATGGCATTCCATTGGTTGTTTTATTTCCCATAAACGTCTATGAGAACATATATTTTAAATTAATCAGTTATCCCATAGAATGTGGTTATTATATATTATCCCATTGTGTGTTAGATTATCCACTTCAAATTCTTCTAGTGTTCCCATCAATGTTTTCACATGAAACAACTCACCGCTACAACTAAAAATGAAATTTATGGTTGTGTACATGTCAATGAGTACCAAAAACATCCAACCACTGATTCAAATGGAACTATCTCCATGTTTTATAACACATATTCCATTTTAGTTTCATTTTCCTTCTACAATTTTAATTGTATAATGAATGGTTTTATGATCAAATTACATATAAAAATTCCAAATTTAATAGATTATATTCTAGATGTAGACCCTTTGAGATATAACCACTCTCATTCCTTAATTATATCTCTCAATAATTATTCTCATTATCCTTTTGCCCTAGCTGTGAACTATAATCTAAAATCATACATAAAAAGAATCGTTTAGCTTTTTAATCCTAAAGATGTATAGGCTATATGGTAACATGTCACACACATACAAGAAAATAAGAATGAAGGTCACATAATTCCTTGATTTCATGTAAAAAAATAATCATCTTTTCACCGAGTGAAGTATTCCTTATTCATGAATGCATATATATTTTTGATTTAATTTCTTTAGATACTAGAATATTAAAAAGACACTAATCATGTTATTTAACATTAAGCCTTTGCTCTGATGATCCTAATAACCCAGATGATGCTTCTTGTAAATCACTTCCTCCATGTCTCCATGATTAATGATTTTAACTACATACATATGATTTAAATAATAATAATTAGATGATTAATTGAATAACAACATCCAAATGGTAGAATGTTTAAATATATATGGTAATGTAGGAAAGAAGTCAATTACATCATTATTTTGGAATCCCTTCAAAACCACTTGTGCCATGTACTTGTTTCATTCATCAACTTCCAACATCAAACAGAACACCAACATGATCTCAAGATCTCTATTCCCATATGATAAATTAGTCAACTCACATGCTCCATTGAAACCTAATAAATAAATTTCATATTTTATCACTAAATCCAAAATTTCAATGTCACTTATAGGGCCACCTATTACAGGCATCCATGCTTCCCCTATACATTATAATTATAAGGGTTGGGTCTGTTTCAGACCCTTGGATTCATAATTTGATTATAAAAGACCATCATAATTGATTATGTATTCACACTATTTCTGGAGAATAATTTTCTAGTTCGCCATCATCTAGTTCCCCAATTTTTAGAGATGTAATAGTATACATTGATGTTCATGAACATTCTAGAAAATATTATACTATTATCACTTACAGACATGAATTGTTACAATTTAAACTCCCTAAAACATGTTCTCTTCTAGTTTTACTATTCATATCAAATTGTATTTTTTCAGTTTAATTCTATGTTTTAATTATTAATTCTACCAAATTTAAGAACATCATTAGAACCTTGTAAATGAATAGACCATCTTAAATCGAAATTAATTGTTACTTATCATCATCCCATAGTCGGAATCCAAAATTTTTATCAACATTCCCCATAACTAAACATATCTATGTTATTGACTCTGTTTTTTCTATGTCCTTCTCACAAACATCAACAAAGGCAATGATTCCAAAAATATTTATATTATTATATTATATAGGATTATAAGACTATATATTCCATAAAATATTCTATCCCAAATGAGAAAACTGCCTTTTTTGACCAATTATATTTCTCTGTTGAACAATTCTGTCTAAATTTACTAGGAAATTTTTTATATATACTCATACATCATGAATTATATATTAACATATAAATAATTCACTCTAAAATGTAATTTTCTATGGTGTAATATGAACAATATTCTCTATATTAATCCCATTCTTCTAAAATAATTTCCAAAAGATTATTATACAATACTCATTATCTTTGTCGGATCATCAAAATAGAATAAGTCATCCCTTAGATCATGAAAGAGATTTTATCTATTTTTTTCCTTCGAAACACATGACCACTCATAGAATTCAAATTACAATTCTAGATATACTATATCCTGATCTCTTGGTTTCGATACACAAACACACTCCCATCCATTCAGCTAGATGGTCTTTGAGATTATTGAATCATACATAGAATTGAAATTTGGATGTACCACCCATTTTATATAAATCTGGCTTTCAGAAATTGGCTTGATAGTTGACATTTTTTTCTAGGAATATACTTCGACATACATTTGGAGTTAAGGAAACCTTAAAAATCCATAATACGCTTTTTTAGAAGGGTAGGGCTTCATCACACAAAATTTTGGATTTCAATATGGGACAACCATTAGGGATCAATTATACAGGAAATTGGGGGGGGGGTTCAATTTCAATACCCAATCCAACGGTTGAGAAACCTTATGATCAGATTTGACAGTTGAAATGATATCTAGAAGAAAATATTGATGGAATCAGATATTTTTAGGTTTTTTAATAAAAACATTAAAATTTATGAAAAAGTGAATATAAGAATTTAATAACATATGAAAATACCAAAAAGTAAAAAAATATTATGAAATTTTTACAAAGTAAACATTCCTTTCAGATTTCTAGGAAGATTATTCGTATTGAGAGAAATTATTCGTGAAGAACATTAGATTATGAAATCATTGATAACAATAAAAACTACAAATATTTTATTATGAAAAATCTAACTATGAAATTTTTCCTTAAAAATCTATTAGTAATTTCCATTATGAAAAATTTAAACTACAAAATTGTTCATTAAGGAAAATTTTGAACATTAGAAATCTTCATTACGAATAATTTTGAACTCCAAAAATCTACATTACCAAAAATTTTGAACTACAAAAATCTTCATTATGAAAAATATTGAACTAAAAAAACTTCATTATGAAAAATTTTGATGTACAAAAATCTTCACAACAAAATTATTAAGACAATGAAATAAAACATATATTGTGATAAATTTTATACTACAAAAAAATTTTGACTATGAAAGAATATAGACTATAAAAAATTAAGAAAATTTAAAAAAAATGTAATCCCTCTATTAAAAGAGGTTTCTTACTGTAAGGATATATGTTTCAACAAGACGTTAATATGAAATATTACCTTATGATTATCATTTCTATCTACTATTTATTGTATTAAAATCTATCAGAGGGAACAGATTTTGTGAAAATATCAGCAAGTTGATCTTGTGTTCTAATAAATTAATGAATGATATCTCATTTTTATGTGTGATCCCAAAGATAGTGATGCCTAATATCAATGAGTTTTTCACGAGAGTGATGTGCATAGTTTTTAATTAAGGAAATGGAACTAGTATAATCACACAAAATTTGTGTTTTGGTAAAACACATAGCATAGTCGGTGAGTGTGTGTTGCATCCACAACACCTGAGCACAACAACTTCTAGCTACTATATTTTCAGCTTTACCAGTTGAAACTGCTAGTGAGTGTTTTTTTTGAAATACCAAAAAACTAATGAATCTCTTATGAAATGAAAAGTTCTGTATGTACTTTTCATATCCATTATACATCCAAAAAAATAAGTAACCGATTTTTTTTTAAAACAAAATCATTTCTAAAAGTATAAAAGAGTCTTATATCCATGGGTTCATTTAAGTAGAAATTTTTTTTTTCATTTATTATATATGAGATTTCGTAGGATTTGATAGATATTTTGCACATAAGTGTATTGAAATAATTATGTCTAGATGAATAACTATCATGTAATGTAGACTTCCTATCATACCTCTAAAAGATGTATGATCTACTGGTTTCGCATCATCATCAAGATCAAGTGAATTTGATGTACTAATTGAAGTAATTATACTCTTAGTGTTTTCAAATCCATACTTTTTAAGACGATATTTAATATAATTATGTTTTGATATATAGATACCTTCATGTTTTTTTTTTAAAATTTGGAAACCACGGAAAATTTTAACTAACCCAACTTACTCATTTCAAACTGAGATTTCATTAGATCCACGAAGGAATTAGTTAAATATTGCTGAGTTCAACCAACTATAATATCATCAACAAAAATTTGAAGAATCAAAAAAATATAAAATATTTTTATATAAAAAGGTTTGGTTCAACATGTCCCATATCATAAATATTTTTGACGAAAAAATCATGTAATTCTATCATACGTAGCTCGAGTGGACAAAATAAGTCCATACAAAGCATTCGTAAGATTGAAAACATGTTCATGATGTTTTCTATCTTCAAAACAAAGAGGTTGTTCAACAAAAAAAATCCTCTTGAACATAACCATTAAAGAAGGCTCATTTAACATCACATTGAAAATGTTTGAAATTGAAGAATGCTGCAAAGGCTATTATAATACGAATAGATTCATTTCCATCTATTGGATAATAGGTTTCATTATAGTCTTTTGCTTCTTGTTGAGTATAGCCTTTAGCAACCAAACTAGATTTATTTCATAATATGATTCCATTTTCATCAAGCTTTTTTGTGAAGACCCATTATACTCCAATAAAGAAATTTCCTAAGGTATTTCGACCAAGGTCCAGACATTATTCCTTTCAAAATCATTTAGATCATATTTCATAGCTTTTTCCAATCATCTGAACCTAAAGCATCATCAGTTCTTTTTGTATTTAATTGGAAAAGGAATGATAGTTGTTCAACATCATTTCTTGAGAAACTTCTAGTACATAAATGTTGATTTACATCAACAATGATGGAATCACTAGGATAATTTTTTAGAAACAAATGATTTGGGTTTTTTATAACATGTTCCTCAATATAGGGTAGAATGTCATCTGGGGTAATTGCTTCAGAAATATTTTATTGAACAATTTCTTTATTAGAAGGATCTTATAACAAAGGTTAATAATAAGTTTTTGAAAACAAATATAAATATGTTGGTTGAAGTTATTTAAAAACAAAAGGGTTAGTTTCATCAAATTTCACATGCAATGTTTCTTAAACAATACACGTGTTTTTATTAAAAACACTATAAGAATAATAAGTTTTGGAGTAGCCTAAGAAAATTCCATCATCATATTTTGGTGCGAATTTGTTTATATTATATTTAGTATTCAAAATTAATTCCTTTCAACCAAAAAACTAGAAGTAGGAGAGTATAGGTTTCCTACCATTCTATAACTCATAAGGTTTTTTATTAAGAGGATTTATAGTATAACAATAAGTACATAGAGATTGATCCCAAAAATGATTGGCTAGAAAATATTCACTCAACATGGTTCTTTTTATGTCTTGAAGAATTCAATTTAGTCTTTCAGCAACATCATTTTGTTGAGGTGTTATGTTTGATGAGAAGTCATTAGTAATGCATTTTATACTACAAAAAGATTCAAAAACAGAATTTTTAAAATCTACTTCGTGATCACTATGAATAGTTATCAATGGAATGATTTTATACTTTTTTTCTTCCACTCTAAAAATTTTGAAATATGAAAAATCTTTACATTTTATTGCTAGAAAATAGACCCTTGTAAATCTACTGTAATCATCAACAATGTCAAATACATAATATTTTCCTCCAATGCATCCAGTTTGGGTTGGACCAAAAATATCCATATGCACTAACTGTAATGCTTCTGTGGCTGAGACTTCTTCGACTAATTTAAAACATGATTTATATTGCATTCCATATTGAAAAGAATCACAAAATATTTAGGAATCAAATCAATGCTCTGGTAGATCCTTAACTAGTATTTTCATAGGTTCCTAAAGTTACAACATCCTAACCTTCTATGACATGACCAATAATGATATTCCATTTCACTAAGGAAAGGTATGTCTTGGATTATAAGGTCTTCTATGTTTAGTTTGTAAAAATTATCTTGCCTATTTGCATAAATAATGATCCCTTCCTTGGAATTGTGTACGAAACACTTTTCATTCCTAATATTCAAAAGGTAAACTTCATCACATAATGGACTTATGCTAATGAGGTTGTTCATAAGACCCTTAAAAAAAACATTTGAAATCAATGTTTTTCTACAAAGAACAATGTTACTTATACAAATAATTTATCCCTTAGTATTGTCTCTGAATGAAACTTTTCCTCCTTTTGTCCTGATAATCTTTTCAACGATGTTTTTATTACCAGTCATATGCTGGGAACATCTACTATCCATGAACCAAGTATTATTGTTGGTACTTTCATTGTTTTCCTGAATATAATAACTTTACAATTTTGGAAGCCCAACATTCTTGGATCCTGAAACATTAGAACGAAAAATTTTAGGTATCCACATTTTCATAGAGAAATAAGCATTATGTATTCCTAAAAAATGGTTTTATTTAAATTACAATTTTTTGGAAATGCCAACCACACTGACACTTAGTGAAGAATGGAGCACTTTGATGAACAAAATAATTATTACTAAATGTCGGTTTTGATCTTGTATAACCAAAACCAGAATTATTCAATATAGGTTAAATTTGAAAATACATCTTATCAAAATTATCCTTTCTTAAGTTAATGTTTGACAAACACTTCCTAAAGGAAAATATTTTTGACTTTAGTCTAATAACTAAGTGGTTATCTTCTAAAACATTTGATTTAGAACTATATATAGGATCAAAAACCATTATCTTAGAAATTACATTGTCTAGATCCTTTGAATGATTATCCTTCTCAGAATTAACTTCTTAAAGGGTTTTTTAAATAAATTCAAAATATTGGGTTTTCTTATCTATATCTTCTCAATGATATGATATATTCTTAGTATGAATTGAAATCATATAATATTCCTTAGGAAAATGTCTTTGTGATTTTACAGACAAGAAGGAATGAAAAACTCAAAACGAAAAATTATTCACTCAAGAAACATCAGTATAACTTATCATCCACAAACTGATGGCCAAATCTGAGCAGACTATCCAAACACTTGAGTGCGAGTCGAGATCATTTTTTATGGACTTCAAAGAAGGGTGGAACCATAATCTTCTACTGGTTGAATTCTCCTACAATAACAGTTTCCTATCGAGCATCTGAATTGTACATTATGAATCCCTGTATGGGAAAAGCTGAAAAACACTAGCATGTTGGGATGAAGTCGATGAACGTAAGCTTCCAGAACCAGAAATGGTCTAGGAAAATTATAGAGAAGGTGAAAACCATTAAGAAGCATATAAATGCATCCCATAGTCAATAGATGAGTTATGCAGATAAAAACTGATGAGAAATTGAGTTTAAAGTTGGAGACATGGTATTTCTATGCATATCTCTAAGGATGAAGTTTGTGTGTTTTGGAAAGAAAGGGATGTTATGTCCTAGTTTCATCGACCCCTTAGATATTCTTGATCATGTTGGGGTTGTGGCCTATCAACTAGAACTTTGACATACCATTGCCAAAGAACATGATGTCTTTCATGTATCACTCTCAAGGAAGTACATACCAAACTATTCACATGTACTCTTTTCAGAGGTAGTAGAGCTAGAGGATGATCGTTTTTATGAGGATAAACCAGTGAAGGTCTTATACCGTAAAGAAAATGTTCTAAAAAAAGACAATACCCCTTGTAAAGGTGTTGTGGTGAAACAAAAAGTTTGAAAAAGTGACGTGGGAATATGAGGAAGTGATGTATTAGAGTGACCCACATCCATTTTATTGTGGGAAAAGGAAATTTCATGGTCAAATTTTTTTTGGGGGAATATTGTATCGTCCCAATCATTCCTTATTGATAATTTTTCTTGATCTAATTAAATGTGATATTATTGTCATATAAAATTTTAACTTCATTGGTTATATGTTTCTAGATATTAAAATACCATTATGTATTGTTTCGTTTACTAATATTGTCATTGAATAGTGATCACAAGATTAGTATAAATATAGGGATTTAACAAATCCAATTTACTCAGACAAAGGAATTTATAGACTCATATATTAGACTTGCCTCGTATGAACCCCATTTTTCAATGCTCAGAAACGAGGAGGCTTCATTGGGTTTCACACTTGAAAATTCCAAATCAGATATTGAACACGTTATGCTTGAGCAGAACCGACTATGGGAAAAGTGGAAGATAATTGAGATTACCACCTGAGCATTATTATCCGAGCCACCCGAAGAGTCTATCACCATCTCCCACATTACCCTTCGGTCTTATGCTGATTTTATAAGGTTTTATGTTATAATACCATATCACTATTACTATGTACATTATTTATACAGTAATGAATATACATTCATTTTATTATTGTTACATTGTATATAGTTTTGAAAGCACAAATAGTATTTTTAGTTTATAATAAAATAATATATATATTGGAAAAAAATAATGGATTTTTTAATTAAATAATATTTTAATAAAATATTATTATTATTTAATTACCTTTTATTAAATATAAATGATCGTATAATTTTATGAATGCAATTGAACTTTTTATTCGGGTTTGAATGATGTTTTTTTAAAAACCAATGAATTTTTTATAAATGATGGTTTTTATTTTATAAGTAATGATTCACATATTTAGAAAATTATTTAGATAAAATGAATATTTGTTTTTTGGAATTAGGATGTCGAATTATACAAAAAAATGAATTTTTCATAATTTTCTGAGACAGTCAAATTTTTGTGTAAAAATTATATACCGTTTAAATATATAATGTGTTTTATGAAATAATAATGAACCAATAGTGATGTAATAAAATAAAATAAACATTGATTTCGGCCAATATATGTTTTACCAATAAAATAATGTGATTTTTATTTTGTTTGGTTTAATTTACTTTGCTTTAGTGGACCCTTCAAGGCTAATACATCATTATGTATTTTTGAATTGTTTTCTTTGAGAGTGTGACACACCTCCACATAATAAACCATATTATTTTAATAATTTATGCCATTTTACTTATAAATATAATTTTTCACTCCTCTTTGAAAAAACCATGGGCATAGAAAATAGACTGGTTTGTGGTTTGGATTAATTTAATGTGAGGTGTCCAAAACCTAAATAATAAAGAATTCCATATCCTTTCCGATATAAACCCACAGAAAATCCAAAATATTCGTCACTCAATGCCGCTAGAGATTGACCAACCCCTTCCCTCATCTCTCTAGAATCCTCCCATGGTGCCCCCAATCTACCATGAATCATCTCTCAAGCATCTTCCAAGCATTTTGTATCACATTTCCATATAATGGATTTCTTCCTTTCTCATTTTGTCCAATTTTCATTAATTTGTTATGCCCATTTGTTTTCAATTAAAAATTTTTGGGTATAATTTCTCATAGAACCAATAATTCCCTTTTTAGGTTCCGATAATCGGAGACCCCTTTCTCTCAAATTAACTCCCTCCATGTACACCTGTTACAGTGCATAAATTCCATGAGGGATATATCTCTCCACTTTTACATCCAAGTAATTATTTTGTATTATGCATCTAAATTCAAATAAGTATGTTGGTAAAATTATCTATAGAACCCCCTTACTATCCAATTCAAGTAAATATAATGAGACACCATTTTACCACTATTCAAAAATTATTATTAATTCTTATGTCATGTCGATATGTTACTGAAATTGCACCGCGTATTATGAAGAAATGATCATTGTGTATTGAATACCATACCCATGTCTCTATAAAGGGTGTTCACCTTTATGAACATATACATATTGAATGGTACTTTCATGTATTTATTACACAATACATAATCATAGAATAACTTATAATGTTGATTGATTCCATGTTATATGATCAAGGTGGCATACTTATGCCTAAAATGAAATGTTTAAGAAGTGTATTCCCTAATAGAACTTCAATGCATTGGGTAAAGTAATTTATAATGATACTACATGTGCATTGGTTTTTGAATCATTCTAATTCATGTTCAATGAGGTTTTACTCATGTTTCATTTGCAATTAGGGTTTACCCATGCTCCATGTGCAATGAGTCTTGGATCATACTAATTCAATGTTAAATGTTGTTTCCACATTTCCATTTTAGGATTATAATTCTTTATAATGAATTTATGTTAATATTTCTCTTGTGATACATTGATATGTATATTGTATAACATGAATAGATTTTCTCCTGTTATTCCATGTTTATTTATTTTATGGTCTTTAGAGATCACCAATTTTTTATGAATGTCCTCAGGTTATCCCTTACATTGCTATGTATGAGGGAATGTAGTGGTCATTTAATTTACGTTTTCAATAAATATGTTGTGTGTTTTATGTTCTATGATATTATGTAATTACTCTAATCTCCATAGAATAGACCTATCAATATTATATATTATATCATGTTATGATTTTATAGAATAACTCGTGTTTTTGTGTTTATTAAAAATCAGGGTTGTTATACCTCCTAACAGCTTCTGGGATCCATTAACAATTTTACTAGCCATATTAAGTCAATTATTATTTATGTTGCAATAATATACAAGACATTAAATGTAGATAAATTAACCACTAGTTTTAGTCATGATATTCACCTAATTTTTGTTCTAATATTGTTGAATTCATAATCCATGGAACTCCATTAGTTGTTTTATTTCCCATAAATGACTATGAGAACATAACTTTTCAATTAATCATTTTTTCCATAGAATGTGTTTTTTTATATTATCCCATAATGTGTTAGATTATCCACTCCAAATTCATCTAGTGTTCCCATCAATGTTTTCACATGAAACAACTCACCACAACAACTAAAAATGAAATTTATGGTGGTATACATGTCAATGAGTACCAAAAACATCCAACCACTGATTCAAATGGAACTATCTCCATGTATTATAACACATATTCCATTTTAGTTTCATTATACTTCTACAATTTTAATTGTATAACGAATGGTTTTATGATCAAATTACAACTAAAAATTCCAAATTTAATCTAATATCTTCTAGATGTAGACCCTTTGAGATTTAACCACTCGCATTCCTTATTTATCTCTCTTAATCATTATTCCCATTATCATTTTGGCGTAGCTGTGAACTTTATTCTAAAATCATACATAAAAAGAATCCTTTAGCTCTTTAATCCTAAAGATGTATAGGATAGTTGGTAACATGTCACACACATACATGAAAATAAGGATGAAGGTCACATTATTCCTTAATATCATGTAAAAAATGATCTACTTTTCATCGAGTGAAGTATTCCTTATTCACGAATGATTATAAATTTTGATTTAATTTCCTTAGATACTACAAAATTAAAAATAAACTAATCATGTTATTTAACATTAAGCCTTTGCTCTGATGATCCTAATAACCCAGATGATGCTTCTGGTAAATCACTTCCTCTATGTCTCCATGATTAAAGATTTTCACTACATTCATAAGATTTAAAGAATAATTATCAGAAGATCACTTGAATAACATCATCCATTTGGTAGAATGTTTAAATATACATGGGAATGTATGAAAGAAATCGATTACATCATTATTTTGGAATCCATTCACAACCACTTGTGCCATGTACTTGTTTCATTCATCAACTTCTAACTTCAAACATAAAACCAACTTGATCTCAAGATATCTATTCCCATACAATAAATTAGTCAACTCCCATGTTGCATTGAAGCCTAATTAATACATTTCATATTATTTCACTAAATCAAAAATTTCAATGTCACATATAGGGCCACTTCATACAGGCATCCATGTTTCCCCTATACATTATAATTATAAGGGTTGGGTCTGTTTCAAACCCTTGGATTCACATTTAGATTACAAAAGACCATCACAATTGATTATGTAATCACATTATTTCTGGAGAATAATTTTCTAGTTCCCTATCATCTAGTGCCCCAATTTTTAGAGATGTAGTAGTATACCTTAATGTTCATTAACATTATAGAAAATATTCCACTATTATCACTTATAGACATGCATTGATACAATTTAAACTCCCTGAAACATGTTCCCTTCTAGTATTAAACTTCAGATCAAATTGTATTTTTTCAGTTTAATTCTATGATTTAATTATTAATTCTACCAAATTTAAGGACATCATTAGAACCTTGTCAATGAATAGGCCATCTTAAATCGAAATTAAATTATACTTATCATCATCCCATAGTCGGAATCTGAAAATTTTATCACCATACCCCAAAACTAAACATATATATGTTATTGCCTCAGTTTTTTCTATGTCCTTGTCATAAACATCAACAAAGGAAACGATTCCAAAAATATTTATATTATTATATTTTATAGGATTATAAGACAGTATATTCCATATAACATTCTATCCCAAATGAGAAAACTACCTTTTTTGAACAATTATATTTCTCTGTTGAACAATTCTATCTAAATTTACTAGGAAATTCAGTTATATATACTCATACGTCATGATTTATATATTAACATATAATTAATTAACTCTAAAATGAAATTTTCTATGGTGTAATACGAACAATATTCTCTATATTAATCCTATTATTCTAAAATAATTTCCAAAATAATCTTGTAATATACTCATTATCATTGTTGGATCATCGAAATTTTAATTTATGAACTGTTTTTATCTCAACCCTAGAACATCATTGGATCAATTTTATAAATACAAGATGATTTTTCATCAAAAATAATAAACATAAATTACATTTTCTATGATTAATGAAATTAAAAAATTAAACTGACCCACTATGGGAGTATACTAGAGTAGTACCCCAGTTTTCTGAATGAACCACTTCTGACATCTATGATCAATGATTAATGACCTATAGATTTAATGGAACCCTCTTCTACATACTGTGTATAAAACACTAAAAAAATTTCATTTCGATGTGGTCGAGATTTAGTACACCCTTTTCCACTATAAGATTCATGTTCTTCTCATTCGATGTTTAAGTAAACAAGGATACAAAAATAGACTATCAGAAGTTTTTAATTTTAAAAATATTACTCCATATAATCCTTTTACAGTATACAATATCATATCGATTTCTAATTATTACACCATAATGGATCCACATATTACCTTCCAAACTATATTAGAATGTCTAGTACCGTAGTCAGCCTCATCTAGATGAAAAATGGAAATTATGTTCTCAAAAAATCATAGGTCATTTCTGGATACTTTCATCTATAACAAGCTTCCATTCATGGCCCTAATGATAAAATCTCCATTCCTAATGGATTTCAGAGCTTCATCACCCCGTAAATTCAATTTGATAAAACTTGTAGATACATAATCCACCCTTAAACCATTGATTTATCATAGATTTTTATGTCTCTCTTGATTCAATCACCCATATCACCAAATGTTTTTTGACACTATGAAAAATGTTATTTACTCCATTAGATATACTTAGAGAATTTTAATTATAAAATATGATACTCTAGATGTTATCTTATGATATATGTGATCCTTTTTGATATTCTATTTTTCCCACTCTATCATCATATAAGACTAGGACCTACAATATTTCTTCAATTTCTATATCGTAACTTATCATTCAACATTCATTGATGTTGCATCCAAGCATAAAAGACCACTCAATAGAGACCCAAGATGATGTAAAACATGAACTCATCCACCTTTCATTATATTTTAATAAAAACTAGTAGAGATTTCTTAAACTATAGGTCAAATTAAATTTTTTAATTAATCAATGAATAAAGGACCCAGAAAATTAAACATTTCTTGAATAACTGGAGGCCAATGAAATAAAACCGAAAAAAATTAATACACTATTAGGGAAGAGAATAATGGGTATAAGGAATGATGATAAAGTACCTTGATTTCCCTTAGATGCAAGGGTGTCTGCAACATATTTTCTTTTGTTCCGTGCATCGAAAATGTTAATTCAACTAATGAGTTCGTTAAATTTACATATCAGATAGACAATGGCCTTGGGGGAATGACCATTAATGTAATAGATTATAAAATGAAATTGGAATCAATAATAATATTAGTGAGGTAAATATCAGACTAAGTAAAAAAATCAATCCCATTGAGCAAGGCCTTAACAACTACTGTAATAGAATCTCCTTGTATTTTTAAGCTACTAGAGGTAATGATAAATGATCCCATATAATAATGGAAAACTTCCCTCTCATGATCCCAAGACTACACAAGTAGTCAAAAATGAGATTGGATCCATTATTGGGGGGTTCCAATAGTACATTTTTTCCAATTCAGCCACAATTTTACGATGTATTGTGCTTCTATTATTTATGACCCTCCACAAGGAAATGGAATTATCCCAATTACACAAGAGATAGCCCAAATCCTCCAGTAAAAATTGTTTCCATGTTTTTAAGGATTGAAATGATATTGTAGCACCTCCCACCCTTTACATATTTCTAGAATTAATGATAAACAAGGAACCTTCATCAATAAACAATGGGCTGAGATTTTTGGTCCCAAAAAATTGATATCCCCCATAAAACAGAGGGTGAAGAAATTCATTTCCATTACCCTTGAAAAAATAAATTCCTACCATATTCTATAGGCCTTTCCATTCAAAATTTTCGAATTATCTTTTAAAGAACATGTGAAATGTCGATTCATCTATGGAGAACTAACTTCAAAATCAATTAGAAACCAGCTTGGTCTTCTTTTTATAGATCACATCATTAGTATTAACAACAAGGTTTCAAATGATCCAAATGAAGATGTTTAATGTATAGAGGATATCATTACAACCTAGAAGATTTCCTAGGCCATTATCAGGATGATTCTGAATGGAATAATGATAGTGCTTATCTGAGAAGTATTTAGATCAAGCACAAGTGAAATTATGGATGTCTATCTCATTCAAAAAAAAAAGAATAATTTTAAATATATCTTGTTTATTCTAGATGAGAGTGTACCAAATGAATGATAGAAAAGAGCTAGCATGAGTGAAATTAATTACATGGGTGGGGTATCATGAAAAACTAGGGATATCCCCAACCCTATTATCATTCTACAAAAACTGAACTACATCCAACAATCCATTAATATTTTCTATGAAACTCTTTTAAATTATTGCAAATAAACCTCCATTGATTGTAGATTTTCCCTTTTGGATCTGATGAAACATTAATATATTAACCAAAAAAATAACAAAAATAAGATCTTCCATCCAAAACCACCCACACTAATTTGGATTACTGGTTTCACATGGGGACAATGACATTTCTGAGACCTATACCCTGTGATTCCATCATAATTACCATTTTTGACATAGATTTCTAGTGGAAATGGAAATCCATGTGATAATCTCATTAAAATGAAGTCATTATTTGTTCAATGTTGTGATTCATCATCATTGTTAATTTTATAATTGAGGGATGATACATCGAGATGGCCATGATAAAACTATTAATTAATGTGATCCATATCACAATGGAAAGGAAAAAACTCCTCCAATTAACAACATGGCCAGTAATTTTAGCCACCATTTTACTATAGGGATGAATGATGAGGCTTCCCAGAGAAATATGGGCCCCTATATGGTTCATAGGGAAGAATTTCCTATTAATCCTCATCAAATATTCAATATTTTTGTCATATAACTCAATACCTAATTTTGAAAATTATATGTTATTCTTATCATAAAAATACGCTTACAACTCCATTTGGAGTATTTCTATAAAATATTTATTATTCCTTAGATTGATTTTATATTTCTATAAATAATGATAACAGTGTCAATAGAAAATTTATGTGATATATGAAATCATATAGACACATGGATATAACAATATATGTTTCATAAACATCGTAGTATACATAAATCAATAACCACAATTCTATAATAAAGGTCATGTAAAATTTAATAAATCATACATAGACATGGTCAAAACATTACACATTACATGATCACCCACTTAGACAACATCAAATAAAATTACCCAATGAATAAATACTAACATCATCCCAACTTCCATCCCCAAGTGATAATAACCCTTCAACCACATACCCATCGATATTCCCCAACACAATACAGTACACATTATGTGCTCAATATAAAAAATAAACTTGAGCTTTATACACTCACTAGTGGTCCTATAAAAAGTGTGTACATATACCAAAATAGGGTATCTCTATGATACCTTAACATAAACATTCATATTCCTATGTATTCATGTGGAAGAGGTACAGAAATAGAACGTTTTTGGGTCGTCATGTGACAATCGGGCCAACAAAAACCCAAAAAATGTATGCACTTCCATCAAGACACCATGTCCTAACAAGAATAAGATGTTTTTCAATCTTACCTAACTTAGTTTCATTATGGAACCTAGTCATCAACTCATTCTACCAAACCCATAACTCATCTCATACATGAATACTCAAGGTAGAAATTGTCAAATTAGTTGACCCACTTCTCAAAGGTTAACAATATCATCTTTTATCCATATCCTAACCCAACATCATATAACATTAGGAAGGATCCATTATCAATGCAAATAATATCAAAAAGATAACTCTTCGGTCGATGACTATCTACTTCCTCAACCAATGATGACTTAAGGAAACATCCATTATCCCAACACATTCCTACTCAGGGCAAGGTACAATTTCAATTTCATGAGGACTCCATATCACCAAAAATATTTCTAGCAAGTTTCATCTCACTCATGGTGAGGAGAGCCCCTTGTTCCTATCTCCCATTGGACACATCATCTATGTCTATTGGAGATAGGTAATGTGTAAATCTGGGGTGATTTTTTTTAAATAAATGAAATCAATCAAATTTTAGAAACATATTTAAAAATTTTAAAGATATTAAAACATTTATAATATAAAAATAAATGAACAACATTTTGAAAGAACAATAATATAATTAAATACAATAATTAATATGTAATAATAATATTAATAACAAATTGGTTCAGTCATTGAGCGTGTTTGATGAATTAAAATAATTTTTAATTGAACAAATTAAAGTGATAAATTATTAAATTTTTTAATCTAAATGAGATAAAATATTTGGGATGGATTTTCAGAATCAATACCTAAATTTTCCCTTATTTATCATTCCACAATCTCATTATTATCTAATTCATTATTCAATTGGATTTATTAGTATCCATGATACCAAAACTATATCTTACTTTTCATGTTAAAGTAACAAACCATATACAATTGAAAATATCAATTTAATGTTGAATTGAGAGTCCTAAAATTAATTTTTTTTTAATTTTTAATCTAAATAAAATTATATCCATATCCCCTTACATTATTTTTAGCAATATCCAAAATTAGATGAATGAGGAGGAAGTTGGTCATTATGTCGTAGTCACTAATCTCACAAATAATACAATGAAACAAAATGAGTTGTTGGGAAAATAATTGGAGTGATAAATTTATAAAATTTGGAACCCTCTATTTGATGGAAATAATGATGTTTTAGAAAGAGAGAGGTTTGAGAGCATGAAAATACTTGAATATCATAGAACAATTAATCACCTTGATGATTATATGATAACTTTATTTCTTTTTCCATGACCCTAAAAGATAACTATTTATATGATCCAATCCCATTTATAATGTTCCATAATCCATCTAGGGTCAAAATCCATTATATTTCAAACATCAACGCAACTAAACAATAATATATAAATGGCTATGACAATATACTTGAGGTGTGGTCTATAATTCTAGGTCACAAGGAAGGTATTTTTGGCGTGATGAAAGATGCATCATTTTGGTGTCAAGAGGAATTTTTTTGAAACTCTACTAAAATATAGGTTATTGAATAATAATGTCTATGAAATGGCATACATTGTTTTTTCTACTAAAACAGATATTGTAACAATGTAGTATATGGGTTATAGGTTGGAAAAATATTCTAAAGCAATAACTACAACACATATCACACATTGAGATTTTTACTTGAACAAGCTATTTTCAGTTGAGTTTTTTTCTATAATTTGAATTTCAT
Source organism: Viscum album (assembly GCA_963277665.1). Classification (NCBI taxonomy): domain Eukaryota; kingdom Viridiplantae; phylum Streptophyta; class Magnoliopsida; order Santalales; family Viscaceae; genus Viscum; species Viscum album. Next base: position 1,313,051,430 of record OY728119.1, on the reverse strand, counting down.
AAATAGTATAAAGGTATTTAACCATTCTAGGATACATAATTATCCTAATGTTATTTCTTGAAATCCTTATTCAAAATTATAGTACTAAGGGTTGTATCATTGTTGATAAATCATGCTTAAAAACATTCATTTTGATTAGAGGATATCAATTAATCGGAAATATAATGATTATTGGAGGAGTTCAAACAATAAAATATTAAACACATCAAGACATGTTGTGATCATTAATATTGTATAATACTGACTTGCACAACATGCTATCACAATCACATGTAGATACATATAGAACAAGCAGGGTATGAAGCCCATCACATTACTAAATAGTTCATCACCATGATGCGATTCATTGGGTGCCTAGCCCATTGTCTTTATCATCAATACTATTTCAGTCATTAAACCCTAGGTGACACCCTAACACATCGGATAATCCATATGTAGACCCAATTACCTAATCCAAACACACAAAAAACCTTCAACAATCCCCATCACGTTACCTAGGGAACGTCCAAGTCCCACACATTCTATTTGGAGAAAACCTCATTGGGTCGGGTTTGATTCCCATCCCAAACCCCATTGCAATCTCAACACTAAGTCATTAATCACTACCACAACCCACAATTAAATCATAGCTTGGATATACTATGGGAGATCTATCAACTCACCATTCATATAAATCCCTCCCTATCATGCACTTCAAGTCCCAGATAACATATCTTACTTAGCTCACACACCAAAACTCTATGACAACCTTAGGAGGTAATTACTATCCACTCCAAATATGTGTGATTTTATTTAATATTGTCACATTTCCCCATGACTCTTGAGTTTTCCCACTATCCATAGAACCCATTTATGGCTATCTCACATCACCAATCATTCCATAAGACCTACCCAGGGCCTCACATCAAACTGATGTCACCATCAATCCTTGTAGATATAGTCATTGGGAAAAAAATTTACTATTGTTATAAATAAAATCTAATACATGAATTGGAATCCCAAATAAATATTATCTCTTATATCTAGGTAACCCTTAATCATTAAACATTATAACACAACCCAATTAATTATTAATGAATTAACACTCATAAATAATCATGTATATAAGTTTGTATTATCAGGACCACATAACTCAAACACATAATTATCACCTCACCAATATCTACTGAACCTCATCCGATACCAGCCACACACTCTATAACCTGTATCACACCAATCAGCACAAATAATTAATTATTCAATCTAATTCAATGAATCATAGTCATAAAAACCCCACCAAGAATTGTCGCCACACAAACACAGCATGGAACATCATGCAATCATCACCATGTGTACTTGTATTGAAATCACATATGTAATACTTTTCATATCAAGATTATTTGACAATTATCTAATAAAATCATCATTAAAACCAAATTCAAATAAAAACAGAATCATATTTTATGTAGTGGAAAAAAATAAAAGGTGAAAGTGGAATGAATTCACATATAATTGTTATCCGAAAAAACTGACATCCATTACCATCCTGGGTGATTGACGTGTGGAATAGGGTGAACTAAGTCATAATAATTTCCCTCCATACACTCTCAACTGACATAAAATCGAATTGGGGGTTGATCTAAAAAGGCAGGTCTTCCATCAATTATAAAATAATCATATTCTTTATTTATTTTTTGTTTATGGGGGATAAATCCAAATTAAATGCAATATATAGGGACTTTATGATGTACCATTGAGATTCAAATAATAAATCATTATTCCTAATTCCCATTATGATTTGATGGTAAACATGAAAAAGTGCCTCCCTAGACCAATACTTATCATGTCATGAGCCTCCTTGGTTGCATTTAAATCATCAATAGGATACTAGAATCAAGGATATTACCACCTTTTCCTAGCATTATTCCACATACTAGAACATCCCATTTAGATTTTCTTATATGTGAAATCAACAACTTAATCACAATTCACAGAGAAACCCCTAATATTGGATAATAATTCAAACTCTCTCTCAATAGTAATGACACCTAAATCATAGATAATTATAAACTCTCCACCATGATTATTATAATATAAAACAATTCATGGAATTCATAAAAAATCATTTAAGACATTCCTTGCTTGCTGATTCTTCAAGGACACACTATGCTCAACATCAGAATATAAAATAGGCATCCACTGCATTATGACTAACACCAAAATCTCTATTAAAATAATTCCAAGTAGATGACTCACAAAAAAACAATCACTAAGATAGTTATCATTCTCACCCATATTCAAAAAGGCAATACATCATCCTTGACCAATGATGTATTATTTTATATTACTCACTACTATATTTCAAACACAAAAAGTATGATTCCAACCCATTATTTTCCCCACATTATGAATCCCCTTCTGAGAGGATATTCTGACCTCTAATGGTACATTAAATTAATCGATGCGATTTTCACTTGTCTGTATCAAATATCCTTTAATAAAACCAGTCAATCATCATTTTTCCAATTTTCATAATAAAATAATCATCATCTCTCACTGATGTGTCCTTAAAAACCTTCACACTATCACGATGACTTAAATCTTGAAGGCATCACATGATTGTTCAACCAAAAACACCAAATTAAAATCCAAAACAGAATTTTAGTTTTATATTTGGATCCCTAACAGGATTCTATAAAATCCATAATCTCACCTAGAGAACTAGAACACCTCTGATCATACTCATACTCAAATTACCTCAACTACTCCAAATAAAAATATCCATAAAATGAATCCACTCAACATCACATCTAAACCTTGAATATGGAATTTACCATGGAACTATAAAAAACCAGATCATTCCTAAAATATTCATCCCATTTTCACCTTGAACATCTAATAATCAGTCTCGACACACTCATGAACCACGCAACACAATGGTTTCCTTCCTATAACTGATATCATACTCTCTAATATAAGAGAATTATTATCATATCACCACCAAAAAAAACAACAATATATCTGGCCCCTGAATTAAACACTACCACATCTATATACTAGATGTAGACTCCCTATATCTACCTATGTAACAATAAAAAACACCAATCCTATCCTATTCCTAGCACACCAAAAAATGTTTTCTACAAAATCCCTCAAAAAATAATATATAATGAGGATAAAACACTCAAAAAGATAGTAGATCACTCCACAAAATATGGATTCTTTTTCACATATCCTTTACCACAAGCATTAATGTCTCCCAACATCATTCACCCCCATTATGTCAACTTATGAATTTGATCAAGACCTATAACAAACTGAATTGGTCCACTCCTTGAATAGGCACCCAAACCAATCAAGCACAGTGAGACACCCTACCTCTAATTACCGAGATCCAGTTATTATTTTAATGCATTGGAATTTGATACAAGGTATTGTGTCCTGAATGGATGAATAGTGTTGATGTTTTGGGGAACATGATTCGAACATGATTATCACACTAAAATTGAATATATGATATAAAAATATAATTTCAGTTATAAATTCATTATTTATTCTAGTATATCAAAGTAATAATTCATATATCTTTTCATAGTGTCCTGGGAATGGTAAAACATAATCAATGGTGAGTTCTGTTTCTTGGAAAGGGAGGACATGTAACACAATCTATTTTGTAATAAATAATTCCTGAATTACATGGAAGTGATAAAAAATAATCTAATATTTTATATAAATAATATCATAATCGAGTAGTATATCCATGAATGATATAGAAAAATAAATAATAACATTAATGGAAATTACTTTTTCGTAATTATAGAATCTTCATCATTATAATACCTTCAAGTCCTTGATTCAAGGCATCATGCCCAAATATGTATGGTAGATTCCAAATTCCCCAAACAACATTGTTTCATGATAACTACCAATGCATTAAGTTTATATAAATGTAACTTATCTTATATTACTAATTATAATTCATTCATATTATGAAATTTTTTAATAATTAATATAACTCATAATATTCATAAATATGCATATTTGAAAACAAGAAAAAGAATAAAAATATATTTTCTAGTAAATAATAGAAAATCATTATAATAAAATATCAAGAGAAATATAGTGGGTAGTATCATTATATTATATCCCTATTGAAGCATAACAATAATCAATTTATGTTGACCTAGATAAAAAATAGTTTTAAAAGATCAATGGAATCGTTCGTTGAAGAAAATATGATTTTCATTTTGAATTTACTTATTTCAAATCTAAAAACATCTACAATATAAAGAAAATAATTTTCCATAAAAACAACCATGTAATATTTTAAATTAATATTCAAATAAAACATTATTCTTGATAGTTGTTAGAGGTGGTTAGGAAATATATGTTAAAAAAATGTTTGGTTCTTTTTTAAGAAATTAAATATGAGTTATACATTAAATATTACTAATATTTCTTTTAAACCATTGATAATGAAGTCAAAGATAATTAATCTCGTGAATATTAATATTATATTAATTTTATAATAATTTATGAAATTTTTTAATTTTTATTATCTTATTATTAAACCTTCTATTTCACATATCACAATGCCTTATATTGTTATTTTCTATGTTAAGTTCATGTCAAATGTCTTGAGGGAATTTATGTCATAATAGCAACACAACATTAGTATGCTGAATATAGTAAAAGGGGTTATGGGTCCATCGTATAAATAATATTAATAATGATAAATAATCTTTTTTTAGATTAGATAAAAAATTTATAACCATACATTAATGTTGTACGTGAAAATGGAATCACATCCCTTCTTGGATGTGGTAGTTCTCATTATCCACATCTGACATTGTCATTTTTAAATGGGTGGAAGAGTATAATGTTAATTAATATTTCATGGTTACAGATTAACAAATATTTCATCAATATCATATTGTTTCACTGAGGTCATTATATTAACCTTCCTTGTGAGATAGTGATGAAAAACAAAATAGAACACTTGATATAGTTGCTAGTCCACATGTACGGATGAATGATGTTTTCATTCTCTATAGGATAAAAAAGATAATTAATGAAGGTTAAAAAATCATCATAATAACATTAATGTATAGTGGAGATGATTATTATTATATATATAATAATTTTTTAATATGATTTGAATAAGTAAATAGAAGAAATAAAATGAGAATGATCAGGTATAGTTAATCCTCTTCATAAGAATACCACCATTAGCTTACACATTAACCCTTAAAGGTTGGTCATTTGATGATAAAAAAATACTCTATGTAGTGGCGAGGATGTTTTAGGAAGGTATTTATATATATATTGGGGGATCTATGTGGATTATGAACTGTGATGAAGAGAGGATTACTGGATTCCTTATATAATAAATCGGAGGGGCACCCTTGGAATTACATAAAGTGTTAAATTAATATAAATTAATATCTATGTTTATATTACATGAACATTTTATATTTCTAATATAAAATGGATATATTTCAAAATACCATCATCCAATAATATTTAGACGTGTTTAAGTGATTTATTAATCATTATATCATAGTTTTAACACCCTAGTAAAGAATACATAATAATTACTCTGATAACATGAGCTTTTCAGATTGGTGTTCAAAAAAGTTTATATAAATTGGAATGTGACACATGAGTGTACAATTGATGAAATTATTGATTATATATCATTCAATTGGAAAAGAAATTATTTTTTTATTTTTAGCACATTTAATAAATTATTATTTATAATAAAATACTATTAAAATCGTTTACATAACTATTCATAGAATTTGACCTTAAATAATATAAAGACAGTAATCTAACTCTAATATAAAGAAATAAAATAATAATAATACATTATATTTATCTAAAAAATTAATGGTACACCATAAATAACTCATTAAATAAAACATTTTATATTATAAAATCAGAAAATTGATTTTTTCTTGCTTGCACAAGAAATCACTACTAGAAAGTGTGATTTTAACAACACTAAAAATGATAATTTTCGATGCTTAAAGTACTAACAATATAATTGATAAAAAAATACAACATTCTTTATCAGTTCCAGAAATCATACTAATAAATTTTCTTTTTATCATCACTACCATGAACGTTTGATAAATGGGACCTTTATATGTTTTTTCAAAGTGATGATAAAGGTCCATTTTAACAACACTAGATAAAGCACATATTAAGGGATACATAATTAGTTATAATTGAATCTCTAATAAAGGTAACCTTTATTATTACATCATCAATAACTGATAAATTCCATTTCAACAGTTGCTAAACTTCATCCCTACAACATCCATGCAGGAGCCCTATAAAATCAAACCCTATCAAAATACATATGAAGTAAAAAAAATATGTAGTAAAAAATATTATAAAAATATAACACATTTAAATATCATTTAAACGAAAAATTTATATTCCAAATATTTACATTAACTTTTAATTTACATTTAATAAAAAAATCAACCAATATAAAAAATCAAAACTAGAATTCTCTCTCAAATGGTCAACCTCTATATAAATTTTTATACCAAATTTAAAACCAATGGTTATATAAATTAAATTATATAAAAAAATTATTTTTCATATTATTTAATCCTTATGTGATAAATTAATTTATCAATTACTATATATATTAATGATAATATTAGTTAATTGTGTTTTGGATTAATTTGGAGTTGATTCCTACATATCAAAAATATATTATGGATCATTGTTATAATGTTTGTATGTAATCCAATATTCTTATTCTCAGTTGTATCTATTTGAGTTTAAATTTAAAGCAATAATGAATCTTATATTAAAAACATTCAATTCGCATCATAATGACTACATCATGTGTATGATTTATGGATGATTGATTACTACACATTTAAAATGAAGTATGGATCATATAAAAAAAATTTAATAACAAACCAATAAGGTGTGATCAATATTGACTATTTGGTGAGGGTTTGAAACAATAATGAATCATTTAAAAAACATTAATATGATTCATACTGACTACATCATCTATTGGATTTACATTCTATCGATTCGAATATGTCACAAATGAATTATGGACATTTTCCCTAAATTTTAAAATATATTCTATCCCATTTTTTTGATATTAACTATGTAAAGAGGGTTTTAAACAAAAATATCTTTTATATATGTAGACACACATTTATTCAAGCTAACCCCATCATTTTTTAGAATGATGTGTGATCAATTCCAACATGTTGGAAATATAATATGGATAAATTTACTAAAATTATAAAAAATTTGGATCTCGTTTTCTCTGTTTTCACTATGTGATACTTTTTTAAACTAAATTGATAAATAAATATTAAATACACATACTTTGAGTCATACCAACAACAGAGTATTGGAGATTGATTTCAGTCAAATATAATATGTCATAAATATATTATGGATTGTTTTAAAAAACTATTGAGCTCATTTTTATGGTATTTACTATATAAATAATTCATTACCATAAATTGACACTTATATTGAAATCAAACACATTGATTAATAATGACCACATAATGGGTTGGAATGACATGTGATTGATGCATACACTCTATAAAAATATTATGTGTTGTTTAATTTTTTTTTAAAGTTGACCCCTATTTTTCATTTTTTGTTATCTGATACATTTTAAAAAAATTATACTTCTATTTTGAAAACAAACTCATTGAGTCATACTTACCACACCACATTTTCATTTGACATGATGTCAATTTGTACAATCCATAGACATTATAGGGATCTTTTTACTAAAATTTGAATAAAAAATAAGAAATCATTTTCATGGTTTTGGATATGTGAAACTTATTTTAAACTAAAATGGAACTATGATAAGTATGAAACTAACATCGAATCATAACGGCCAATTTGTGTGTATGTTTTTAGTGAGGTAAATTAATAAAAGTTAAAAATATATTATATATTTTTAACAATAGTTAAAAAACATCACAATCTTTATTTTTTAGTTTTTTCTATGTGGTACACTTTTAAAACTAAAATGAATCTTTTTTATTGAAAACACGCTATTTGACTCAATAATAACAACATATTGTGTCATATTAACATTAAGTCAATTCTTGTATATCATAAATATATTATTTTTAGTTTTTCTCAATTTTGCAAATAATCCAATTTTTTCATGGTTTTTCCTTTGAAATATTCAATTTAAACTATAATGATATTTTTATATTTAAACCCGACACATTGAGCCATTATGAACAAATAATGTATCAGGGTAACATATTGGAAATTCCTACACATTATAAATATATTATAGATAATTTTCTAAAAGTGTAAAAACCATACATGATCATTTTCATGGATTTTTTAGTTGTTGAATGTCTTAATCTAAAATGACACTTCCATATTGAAAACACACACATCGTGTAATACTAACCATATCATGTGTTCTAATGACATGAAGACAATTTGTACACATAATAAATATATTATGGACCATTTTTATGTATTTTGAAAACAACATGAGTTCATTTTTTTGTCTTCCCTATGTGTTACATACTGTAAACTAAAATATAACTTTTATATTGAAAACACACAATTTGATTCATATAAAAATCATATTATGTGGGATTGATTGGTGCTAAAATTATACCTGTTATAAATACATTATGTATCCTTTTCCTAATGTTCTAAAAAACTCTATGATCATTTTATTGGTTATGTCTAAACGATACACATTTTAAACTAAAATAATGCTTCTTTTTTGAAAACACGCACTTCAAGTCATATTGACCATATCATGTATACTACTAACATGTGGCCAATTAATCTACATCTTATTTATAATATGTATCATTTTTCTATAATATGAATATAATACATTATCATTTTACTGATTTTGTAGAGATTCCATATTTATCCCAGTACATCTTTCTCTTTGTGTTTAATTTCAACGTTGGTGGATGAGACTTGTTTTGATATGAAGGGCATATGTTTTGGGGGAAATTATCTAATTTTCAGGGGATATATACCTATTTGTGTTAATGGATTCTAGGTATAAATGGGAATACCTGTTAATAAGGGTTCTTGGTAAGTTAGGAATCTTTAACGGCGGTTTGTGCGATTAATGGAAAAATGTGATTAAAATACAAATCCATAAACATTACACATTATGTAAAGGGATCATACATATTGTATTGTTTCAAGTCTTTTAATTAAATAAATTCAAAGAATAATTTTTTTATGACTACCATTAAAAACATTTACATGTTCTGTATCTAAATAAAATTCCTTATAAATTCTCAAACTCCTATTTTAATCTTATTGTTAAAAATGAATTTGTTCTATTACATATAAGATCCTCTCTTCTGAAATTTATAGTGTTATTTCGGAATTTTTTTTGTTTCCCACTTCTATTTTATATATTCTTGTCATATGATAAATCCATTTTAGTTAGTTTTGGTTAGGTTTCATCCTGTATTTTTATATTTACCATCCCATTACGATGAAATCCCTTGGCCAATTGGAATGTTGGATTTGATCTTTATTATTTTTGATCTGGGGAACATATTGTAATAATTTTCACCTTTTTCCACATATTTTTTTTGTCATTATAAGAATCGTTGGATCGTATCTTAATGATAATTGGTATAAATCATTACCCTATGGTTTATTATTTATCATGTTTATGCAGTATCATGACAGCACAAATGTTATGTGTGCCCAAATTGAATAAATATTAAATGGGATTAATTATTTATTTTCCATTTATTACAAATTGAATATTAATTTTCATATGGAAAAATTTATGTCTATAATGACATGTGAGCTTTGGTGATTTCTTATCATAGAATTTCTAAATTTTTCTTTATTGATTGTTGATTTAATTTCTAATCAATTGTGAATTGAATTTCAAACTACCTTATGGATGTCTAATGTTAATTAATACAATTATCTAATGAGATAATTGAATTTATATTGAGATATTTTTTATGTATGATATGAACTATGTTCCACACTTATATGATTATATAATAGTCTAGACAATGTAAGTTGCATGAGTAAATGATGTAATTCCATTTTTTAGTGGGCTCAGACTCATCCAATGTTGTAATTCTTATAGGGTTTTGGCTCAAAAATTGAATAATTCTTATAGGGATTTGACCAAAATTGATTATTTTGATTATTCTATAACAATATATTTTTTGGAATCGTCATATACAAGATTTTTTATATTATGGCATGGAATTGAGGAAGGTTGTATATTGTTCTTCCATAATTATAGTTTACATTGTTATATGAATTATTCGATATATTATGGCATGCCGCTAAAGTTGGTTGTTTACCCTGGTAAAATGGTTGTGGTTGGAATGGTCATCACACATGATCAGTGATATTATGGAATGGAGCTGACATATTATGTTTGTATTTATTTATTTTCTGAAGTAATTAATACACATATTTATCACTTTATTACATACACTTCTTATCATACATGTTTTTTTAGACCAAATGGTTTTGACATATATTTTATACTCACACCCTATTCAAGATACCATTTGGAACCTGAGAATATTTCAAGGATGCATGTTTGGACCATGAAAAGGGGTACTGATATTGATTTCTTGTTTTCTTGTTTGGTTGGTCGTTGGGGATGGGACCAGCGTGAGGTTTGTGACCCGGGTCTCTTAGTATTGAATTGTTTCTTCCAGTATTTTTCATTAATTGATATATAATGTCATTTAGTTAAATTATAACATATAATTACATTATTACTTTATTGTTATTGGATTATTATTTTGTCCATTATTTTTATCAATGGTTATGTCTTTACCAGATTTAAAATTCTATTTTATTTTTCTATTTTCTTTATCTGTGACACATTATGCCATGGGGTTTACTCTTCATAGTATACACTTTATACCACCACTAATATTTGGAAGCTAATTACATAAGCGAAGGAATTATTGAGTGTAAAGACCAATATCTTGACGTACATGGACATTACATTATTTTTTCGGAATACATAATACATAACATGAACCAACACCCAAGGTTCGTAATATTTTAGTGTCTTTGGAAACTCAGAACATAATCTTCTAATCATGGTGAATGATCTTCAACATATCCCATAATGATTTTACCCTTTGATTTCTTACCTAAAACCTTTCTTTATATCCTGTGGAAAAGAAAACATAAAAAGGGTGATCTCAAATGTTCAAATAAGGGTAAACATAGATATCATAAAACAATACATAAACATTTGAATGTAAAAACATGAACATAAAATATAAACATCAAAATATTGAGCAAAGACATAAATATTGGACGTACGTGAGGCATATATCATAAAGTAACATCAATCATGAAAAAATATCATGGGAAAAAACACATAATTGTGGAAAACCATTAAGCACATGATATGATTTCCATAGTAGCCAAGGCATTGCAGCCAAGACCATCTTAGTGGACAAAGTCCATTTCTGAATCGAGTTCACTCCTCATTCCAGTCCTATATCACTGAACCAGATTAACTTACCATTCCATCAATGTCTATCTCATGAGATATAAATAATTACCCAATGCATTGGATGGAGATATAGGTCCCACCAATCTCATAATGAAATCATTATTTCATGTGCCAAAAAATAAACATACATCATTCATAATAACCGAATGAATAAAATGGGTATCATAAACCTCATTTCATCATAACATAATCCATATAAAAGAAATGGATATCATTTCATCAAAAGAAAAATCAAACCGTGTAAATAATAGAGACATTATAATTGAAACATAAACATACAAAATAATGACATCTTAGATGGAAAATAGTTTTGATAAAACACTTTAAATGAATTCTTGAAGAAAATATCCTTTATTATTCAAAATCATTTTCTTTTCACAAGATACAATGAAATTTTAAAATAAAAATCTTTTTTTTTTTAAAATATTTATGAAATATTGTAGAGTAATCATCCTGAAAATAAGGCGTTATAAAACCGTAAAAATATGTTCATGTCGTATAAGTTAAAAGAACATTCTCCCCATACTTTAATGGAAAAGTCCAAAAGTACCACATATGGTAAACAAAAGAAATATACCATAAATACCATGTAGTAAAAGACAAAAATTGGTAAAAAGGACTTTAAACATTCAGGATACCATTTTTATAAAAGAGGGACATGGATGATAAATATAACCCCAGTAAATACTTATGAATAACCAATCTTGGATAAAAATGAGATTGAAAAATTATCTCATACCTTATGTCCAATTTCTTCTGTATGTGGCCAAGACTCTTGTATAGTGGGTTTAAACATATTATTAACTTATAATAGAATCATAATAATATTCATGATTTCATATATGGTTCACTTATGTATTTATATTACCCGTTCTTTTGTCAATTCCATGTTAAAGCAACGTTTGAGATAATATTCTTTTCATTTTTCGTACGTGTTTGGGATTGTTGTTCATGATACTATTATTAATTATATCATGATTTACTTACATCCAGAATGTAAATCATGATATATATATCATATATATTCAGTGTATATATATATATAATAGATAGATGAATGAAATGAAATACACCGTTAATAGAGACGGTAGTCCGTACGTACACATGAACACTATTTTTCGTTTCATTATTGAATTGAATGAAATTATGTAGATGAAATACACACACACATATATATATATATATAAATAAATCTAGTAGAATTATTATGTCATATATTTCATGATTACTTATTATATATACTTTATAATCATTCTTGAATTGTTAACATGGAAAATGAATCTCATCGCGTCGTGGAGATGGTAATCCTTACGTACGCACGAGCGAGGATATCATTCCCTTATTTATTGAATGGAATTTTAGTGGATGATATAATATCATTGAATCAGTATGATGTTATAATCATATATAGTTATTCTTTACACCATTATACCCATCCAAGTAAGGCAGTGGTGGAAAAACCGATTACACCACGGCGTGGATACGGTATTCCGTACGTACGCACGTGCGATGATTTCTTTTCCCGTAAGATGGATAGAAGGTGAAATACTGTTGTTTAATATTTATAATAATATATCAGTATATAATTAATACTGATGATGTTATTTTATAATGAAACAACTAAATAAGAGGAAGTATAAGAAGAAAGAAACTTGAAAGATTCGGTAGAGGATATTACCTCTTCCTCGACGAGCCTCCTTAAAACTTCTTCTTAGATCACTAGAGTTGGGATTTCAAGAATACCGGAACATCTATTATGTAACTATAGAGGTTTATAAGATGTATTTTTAGGTGTTGGAAAATATTCAATGATCAAAAGGGTGTGAAGAGAAGAGGGAAGGGGTGTCCTCTTTATAAGGGAGGAGAGAGGCACCTTTGGAAAAACATAAAATATTATTTTATAATAAAGTCATATTCAGTTTATAATAGCTAACAAGTCGTTTATTTAGAATATAAAGTGGGTATGGGTCGAAAGACTCTCAACCAATATGTTTTAGACAAGTTTAGGTTACAATTTTAACCTTATCATTTAGATTTAACACTATGTTAAATAATTTAACTTTTACCATGTCTTCTTGTTTTTGTACACCATATGGTTAATAAACATATTATAAATAGACAAAAGAACCACAAGTGGTTCATTATTAATATATATATATCCTTATCTAAGTCATTTTTCTGACCCATAGATTTTTAGGAATAAAATATCAATTAATAATATAATATTATCTTTAAAAACTATTTTATGTCAATTTGGACACTATTTGGTAATTGATTTTTGTGAAAATCATAACAGCATTACTAGTTCGAAAAAATTTACTTAAATCAATAATAACATGTCATATTATCTGAAACAATTATTTAAATTCATAAAATGTCTCAATTTAAATTTATTTGGGTATTTACAAAATCAATTATGTTAATATTTCATTAATAAGGTAATTAATGTGTCATCATTATTTCATAAATAAAATAAATTATTTAATGTCTAAAAATTGTAAATAAAATAAAATTATGTAGTTAATTATTTTAGAATTCAATGAATATTTACAGTATACTTTATCTTATGTATAACCCTATATTAAATATGTTTTAGTTATTAATCTTTTATTTTAACTATTTTAACTCTTCTTTAAATAAAATAATAATAAATGTCATAGTCTAATCCAATTGGACCTGAAGGTTAATATTTTATTCCTAAGATTGTTTTTGGTCTAATTACGCATATCCAATATAATTAAGACAATTTTTAAGGTAATAATAATAACATTTTTACCCTTAATTACCATATTTATTTTTAACCGTGGTAAATAAAAGTAAAAAGTTACTATTCACCAAAAATTATTTTTATCTTATTGAACAACATTTTAGTCCTTGAAATTAAATGTGTCTCTCATATTTTTGAAATTACAGTCACAGAAGCGGTACAATTAAGTTTTATGTATATTTTCAAATTCTCCTAGGAGGATGGTAAAAGACTGTGAAAAGTTCAATAAATGTTTAATATATCTAAAATTATTATAAAATGACTCCAATGATTTACATTGAACATATATAAGTATTATGTATCAGTTTTATCCTAAAATAAATTTGTATAAAATAAAAAATTATTCAAATAAAAAGTCGGGTTTTAAATAGTAACCCAGTGTTTCAACTATTCAACAAAAATTGAATGTTTTCAGAAAAATACCAAAAATTCACCCTAGGCTAATTTCGATATTCTGAATCCAAAAATGAAGTACAATTTGAAAGATAAAATTTATAATATTTAAATAAGTGGGTATTACTATTCATAACGGCGAGTTTATATAATATTTTAATAATAGATCATTGTTTAGTGAAACTAGGTTTACGCTATCATTGAAGGTCGTGATTGTAGAGACCCGAAGCTTGACGTACATGGACATTACATTACTTTTTCGGAATACTTAGTACATAACAAAAAGACACACACACAAGGATCGTAATATTTTAGTGTCTTTGGAAACTCGGAATATAATCTTCTAATCGTGGTGAATGATCTTCAACATCTCCCATAAAGATCTTCATTTTTTTACCTAAAACCTTTATTTATATCCTGGGGAAAAGAAAACGTAAAACCGTGAGCTCAAATGCTCAGTAAGGGTAAACAAAAGAAATGCCAATCACATCATATTCATAAGAACATAACATTTTGGAAATCATAACCTGCAAAAGAGAGAATAATTTCATAACATGGGATAAATCATGGTAGTGAAATGTAATCACAATAATCATAACATAAAACATGAAAGTTTGTGGCATACACACATAATCATAGATAATCATTTCTTGTCAGTCAAGACTCATTTCCAAGACTATCTTAGTGGAAAAATTCCCTTTCTGAACCGAGTCACCCTCGTTTCAGTCCTTTTTCACTGAACCGGTATAACCTACCATTCCAGCCATGTCTATCTCATGAGATATAAAATCATTACCCAATGCATTAGAGGGAGATATAGGTCCCACCCATCTCATAATGATACCATTCTTATGTGTTCCACAAAATCATAAATCATACATCATTTCATAACCCATGTAATAAAAATGGGAATCATAAACATCATGACAACATAAAACAATTCATTTAAGATAAAGGAATTAATAAAAATAATCTCATCCCAACATAACCAAATCAGTTTAATAATAGTGATAGAAACCGAACCCTATTTTATCTTAGATGGAAAATAATTTTGATAAAACACTTGAAATGAATTCTTGAGGAAAATATCCTTTATTCTTCAAAATCAATTTCATTTCACAAAACGTCATGCAATTTTAAAAGACACATATTTTATTGAAAATATTCATGAAATATTTTGGAGGAAGCTTCATGAAAATAAAGCTTTATAAAACTGTAAAAATCTGTTCGTGCCGTATAAGTTAAAAAACATTCTTCGTACTTTTGTCAGAAAAGTCAGAAAGTACCTTGTATGAAAAACGAAAAAAGATTCCTTTCGTATCATTTACTAAAAACTCACCGAAGGGTCAAATAGGTTTTAAACAATTTTAGGTGGATAGAAATAATATTACATATTGATTAACATGGATGTGGATGATAAAATACACCCCAGTAAATACCGAAGTATAAGCAATCTCGGATAAGAATGAGATTGTGATATTTCCCTTACCTTAGGTCCGATTTGCTTCGTAAGTGTCCGAACCTCCTGTATAATGATTTAAATAATGTCATTGACTTATTACAGAATCATATTCCATGTTATTATATCATATATGGTTCACTTATTACTTTATATTACCCGTTCTTTTGTAAATTCATGTTAAAGTAGCGTTTTGGGTAAAATCGTCTCATTTGTCGTTCGTGTTTTAACTTGTAATTATTCATATGATTACGTAGATCATTATTACTTAATTATAGAATATAAACATGATTTCTATATAATATATATTCCGAATATACATATATATAATAGATCTATAATTGGAAAGAAATACACCGTTCATGGAGACGGTAGGCCGTACGTACGCATGAACGCTGTTTTCGTTTCCTTATTGAATTGAGTGGAATTAAGTAGATGACATACATATATATACACATAAATCCAGTAGCTTTATAATGTCATATATTTCATTATTATTTCTTATATATACTTTATAATCATTCTTAAATGGTTAACATGGAGAATGAATCTCATCGCGTCGTGGAGACGGTAGTCCGTACGTACGCAGGAGCGATGATATCATTTCCATAATTATTGAATTGAATTGGAGTGGATGATACAATATATCAGAATCATTATGATGTTATAATAACTATGTATAGTTATTCTTTACACCATAATACCCATCCATGTAAGGTGTTGGTGGGAAAATAGATTACACCACGGTGTGGAGACAGTATTCCGTACGTACGCTCGCGCGGTGATTTTGTTTTCCATAGGATGGATAGATGGTGAAATAGGGTTGTTTAATACTTATAATAACATATCCGTATATGAGTGATACTGATGTTATTACTTCATAATGAAACAACCTAAGAAGAAGAAGTGGAAAAAGAAATAAAGTTGAAAGAATTGGTAATGGAAATTACCTCTTCTTTGAAGCGCCTCTTTGAGACCTCCTCTTAGGGCACTAAAATTGGTCATTGAGGAAGACCGGAACCTCTAGGATGTTTCTAGGTAAGTGTAGAGGAGAAGTTTTCAGGGGTTGGCCGAGATTTAAGGCTCAAAGTTGTGTGAGGAAGAGAGGGAGGAGGTGCCCTTTTATAAGGGAGGAGAGGGGCACCTTTGGAAGAACAAAAAATATTATTTTATTATAAAGTCAAGTTCGGTTTTAAATAGCTCCAAATTGATTTATTTCGAGGTAAAGGTGGAAATGGGTCGAAATCCTCTCATACAATATAATTTAGACAAGTTTAGGTTCATATTCTAACCTTATCATTTAGATTTAACATTAAGTTAAATAATTTTTCTTTTACCGTGTCTTCTTCTGTTCTTACACTATAAGGATAATAAACCTACTATAAGAAGCCAAAAGAACCCCAAATTGTTTATTATTAATATATATAACCTTATCTAAGTCATTTTGCCGAACCATAGATTTTTAGGAATAAAATAACAGTTAATAATATAATATTTGTTTTAAAAACTATTTTATGTCAATTTTGACACTATTTAGTAATTGATTTTTGTGAAAATCATAACAGAATGATAAGTTCGAAAAAATTTAATTAAATAAATACTAACATGTCATATTAACCTATAAAATTAGTTTAATTCATAAAAAGTCTTGAATTACATTTATTTTGGTATTTATAAGATCAATTATGTCAATATTTCATTAATAAGATAATTACTGCATCATCATTGTGTCATAAATAAATTAACTTATTTGATGTATAAAAATTAAAAATAAAATAACATTATGTAGTAAATCTGTTTATCTTTCTAATGAATATTTAAAATAGAATTTATCTTATGTATAAACCTATATTAAAATGTTTTAGTAAATAAACTTTGATTTTAACTCTTTTAACCCTTCTTTAAATAAATTAATAATAAATGTCCTAATCTAATCCAAGTGGGCCTAAATAGTCAAATTTTATTCCTTAGTTTGTTTTTGGTCGAATTACACTTGTACAATAGAATTAGGACATGTGTTAGGGTAATAATAATATCATTTCTACCCTTAATTACCCTATTAACTTTTAACCGTGGGAAAAAAAAGTAAAAAGTTACTATTCACCAAAAAAATTATTTTCATCTCATTGAACCACATTTTACATACTGACATCAACTGTGTCTCTAGGATTTTTGAAATTCCACTCATAGAAGAGGTAAAATTAAGTTTTATGAAAAATTCAGTTTTTTAACTACCACTTAGTGGTTTCACTATTCATCAAAAATTGAATGTTTTCAGAAAAATGCCAAAAATTAGGCCTAAGCTATATTTGATATTATGAACTCAAAAATGATTTCTATTTTACCAAATTCAAAACATATCAGTTGCATTAATTAATTTAAAAATTAATTCCCGTCGTCAAAACAAATAGCGTGTTCTTAAGAGGTAATAACTATCAAAAGATTGACACTTGTTTATGTCTGGTTTAAATGTGAAATTACATCCAATGACCAACATTGTATTAAATTGTAAAAATATATTCTAAATATACTTCAAAACCACTCAAATTAATAATTTATCACTATTAATTATTTCGATTGAAAATGATGTTTTTAATTAAAATTTAATAATTTTCACTATTCATAAAAATATGAAAGTTATCCGAAAATCACCAAAATTTCACCCTAATCTAATTTCGATATTACAAATCCAAAAATAAATTCCATTTTGAAAAATAAAATTTACAAAATTTCAAAAAGTGGTTATTACTATTCATAACGGCTAGTTTTAATAATATTTTAATAGCATATTGTTGTTTAGTGAAACTCGTTATTGCGTACTACACACGCTATCGAGGAAGGTCGCGATTGCGTGTAATGCAAGGAAAGTCAAGGATGCATGTTGTGCAAGCTCCTTTTGGTGTAGCATAAAACACAAGACATTAATGAAATTAAAATAATATTTTTCATAAAATCTCGGGGTGTTACATTCTACCCCCCATAAAATGAATTTCGCCCTCGAAATTCGTCGGGGTTATAAATGGTTTACTACTTGAAAGTTTCTTTAATAGAAACCCACATCGTAAAAAGGAATACCAAAACCAATCTTTAAAAAACAAAATTATGAAACGTAACGGTTACCCAAATAAACTAATCATTGGGTTTCCACATAGGTGAAAATATGGATATGGATGAAAAATCTAACCATCATGTTCTGAGGGAGAGTGGTAGAGAACATGGATATGGAAAAGCCAACAATAAAAAATCCATAGATTTGTGATTATCTAAGGTATCATATGATTCATCAGATATAAGGGCATTATAAAAACATTTTTGGTTTTTCAAGATCATTTCCCTAAATTTGATGAAATTGGAATTAGAAGAAATACTTTCGTGATTTTGGTATAGTCTCACCGTTTGTCATTCATTGGAAAATTTCCACTTCATCTCTTAAATAAATGAAGTTGAATTTGTCATTCTTGATTTTTAGTAGATCCTGTGATATAATGATGGGTCATTCCATCTGTCTCAAACAAAAGGTTAGAAAAGTTATCAAAAAATACATAAGTCCATCTATAGTGAGATTAATCATATATGGTTCCTAAAATAGACTTATACTTCATATATAATACTGCTTAATATAATAAAACTAGTTTCTACTAAACAGGGACTTCATGTAGGCCAGTGGTAGGTGATAAAGGCTAGTCGCACTTCTGTTGTGGGTTCGATTCCCATAGCCTTGTCCGACGCAATGGGATGTCGCTCATCCTGCAGGTTGTCCTTTTTCTAAAACTATATTACTATAACATCTCATCAATAATATTGAAAAAACTTATATCCTTAAACAATACTAACTTATGTCCAACATAATCCATTCTAATCTTTAGGCTTATCCATAATACTTCATTCCACTCTCATAATATAGTGAAAATGATTACCAGAGATTTAATACCATCATTGATCACCATATATCATAAGATATGTCTTGTTGGTCACATTCTAAACATTAAAAGGCCTTAATCATGTATTCTCTTGAATACCCATTGAACCTTAGTGAATACATGAATGTAGTCAAAAGTTAACTCTTTCCACATACCAAAATCCAAAAATTCTTTATACTCAAGCCATGATATAACTTCTCCTTATATCAGTCATGAGCTCATTAATAATATCAAACATTTAATTTTCTCCTTATCGCTTCCTTATGCGCATATCATCTACATTCCAAAAATATCTAAATAACCTTTCATGGACTGGTACCATTAATCATACACTTTCAAAACTCAAGGAAAGACAACAGTGTAACAATCCTTAGATGTCTCTTTATTCCATAGTACCATGAGATTACTTATAAAACAATACACATGATAAACATGTAATCATTCCACCACATTCTTAAACCATTGACCGAGCATCAACAATTCATTCATCTCACATGTCATTTTTAGTCTCTTCATCATCATCCACATAAATACTAGCCATACAACCATACTGATTCTCTTCATGAGACTTTCCCTTAGGGCATTGGTTTGCATAATGCCCGTACATTCCACATTTAAAACATTTAACCATTATTGATGTCGTAGCAATACCATTATCCTTATCCCTTGTGTTAACTGAACCATTTCCTTTACACTTACTGGCTTTGTGTCCTTATTTTCCACAACCAAAGCATCTTCCAGTTCCTTTGAAACATTCTCCTTGATGCCTCTTCCCACATGATTTACATAGGGGAAATAGAACTTTCATTCCTCTATGATCATCATGAAACTCCATCTTTCTCTTATTAGATGAGTCAGTAAACTAACCAAATTTTACTTTATTGGTCATATTATGAGATTGCTGATTCGGAATAATAATGATGTTTGGACTTCCAAATCCCATTTAATTTGGTTGCTCATCATTCCATTGTCCATCATATCCTCCATTATCGTGAATAATCTTGTTTCCAGCCATTTTCTAAAACCCACAAAGAATAGTGTGAGAGAAAAAAATCATAATAAAGGGGGAGTATCTTCAATACCTAACATCTTTGGTTTAATCTAATATTGTTACCATAGTTCTAGGACTATATCCTATATGTATACTTATCCTTAGGGACATTCCTAGACGTACCTTAGAAATATCTCTAGGGATCTCACTAACGTTTTCGCATCCTAGTTTCCGAAGGTTGACTAAACCTTTCCTCTGATACCAACTGTAGAGACCTGAAGCATGACGTACATGGAAATTACATTACATTTGCAGAATACTTAGTACATAATAAAAACACACACACACACAATGATCCTAATAGTTTAGTGTCTTTGGAAACTCGGAATATAATCTTCTAATCGTGGTGAAAGATCTTCAACATCTCCCATAAAGATCTTCCTTTTTTTTACCTAAAACCTTTCTTTATATCCTGGGGAATAGAAAACATAAAAGAGTGAGCTCAAATTCTCAGTAAGGGTAAACAAAAGAAATATCAATCACATCATATTCATAAGAACATAACATTTTGGAAATCTTAACCTGCAAAAGAGAGCATAATTTCATAACATGTGATAAATCATGGCATTGAAATGTAATCACAATAATCATAACGTAAAACATGAAACTTTGTGGCATACACACATAATCATAGATAAAAATCTTTTGTTAGTCAAGACTCATTTCCAAGACTATCTTAGTGGACAAAGTCCCTTTCTGAACCGAGTCACCCTCGTTTCAGTCCTGTTTCACTGAACCGGTATAACCTACCATTCCAGCCATGTCTATCTCATGAGATATAAAATCTTTACCCAATGCATTGGAGGGAGATATAGGTCCCACCCATCTCATAATAATACCATTCTTATGTGTGCCACAAAATCATAAATCATACATCATTGCATAACCCATGTAATACAAATGGGAATCTTAATCATCATGACATCATAAAACAATTTATATAAGATAAAGGAATTCATAAAAATAATTCCATCCCAACATAACCAAATAAATGTAATAATAGGGATAGAAACAGAACCCTATGTTATCTTAGATGGAAAACAATTTTGATAAAACACTTGAAATGAATTCTTGAGGAAAATATCATTTATTCTTCAAAATCAATTTCTTTTCACAAAACGTCATGAAATTTTAAAAGAAAGATATTTTATTGAAAATAGTCATGAAATATTTTGTAGGAAGCTTCATGAAAATAAGTCTTTAAAAAACAGTAAAAATCCGTTCGTGCCGTATAAGTTAAAAAAACATTCATCGTACTTTTGTCGGAAAAGTCAAAAAGTACCTCGTACGAAAAACGAAAAAAGATTCCGTTCATATCTTTTACTAAAAACTCACCGAAGGGTAAAATAGGTTTTAAACAATTGTAGGTGGATGGAAATAATATTAAATATTGAGGGAACATGGATGTGGATGATAAAATACGCCCCAGTAAATACCGAAGTATAAGCAATCTCGGATAAGAATGAGATTGTGATATTTCCCTTACCTTAAGTCCGATTTGCTTCGTAAGTGTCCGAACCACCTGTATAATGATTTAAATAATTTCATTGACTTATTACAGAATCATTTTCATTGTTATTATATCATATATGGTTCACTTATGACTTTATATTACCCGTTCTTTTGTAAATTCATGTTAAGGTAGCGTTTTGGGGGAAATCGTCTCATTTGTCGTTCATGTTTTAACTTGTAATTATTCATATGATTACATAGATCATTATTACTTAATTATAGAATATAAAACATGATTTATATATAATATATATTCAGAATATACATATATATAATGGATCGATAAATGGAAAGAAATACACCGTTCATGGAGACGGTAGGCCGTACGTACGCATGAACGCTGTTTTAGTTTCTTTATTGAATTGAGTGGAATTAAGTAGATGACATACATATATATACACATAAATCCAGTAGCTTTATAATGTCATATATTTCATTATTATTTCATATATATACTTTATAATCATTCTTAAATAGTTAACATGGAGAATGAATCTCGTCGCGTCGTGGAGATGGTAGTCCGTACGTACGCACGAGCGATGATATCATTTCCATAATTATGAATTGGAGTGGAGTGGATGATACAATATATCATAATCATTATTATGTTATAATAACTATGTATAGTTATTCTTTACACCATAATACCCATCCATGTAAGGTGTTGGTGGAAAAACAGATTACACCACGGCGTGGAGACAGTATTCTGTATGTACGCACGCGCGGTTATTTTATTTTCCGTAGGATGGATAGATGGTGAAATTGGGTTTTTTCATACTTATAATAAAATATCAGTATATGAGTGATATTTATGTTATTACTTTATAATGAAACAACCTAAGAAGAAGAAGTGGAAGAAGAAATAAAGTTGAAAGAATTGGTAACAGAAATTACCTCTTCTTTGAAGCGCCTCTTTGAGACCTCCTCTTAGGGCCCTAAAATTGGTCTTTGAGGAAGACCAGATCCTCTAGGATGTTTCTAGGGTAGTGGAGAGGATAATTTGGCAGGGTTTGGCCGAGAATGAAGCCTCAATGTTGTGTGAGGAAGAGAGGGAGGAGGTGCCCTTTTATAAGGGGGGAGAGGGGCACCTTTGGAATGACAAAAAATATTATTTTATTATAAAGTCAAATTCGGTTTTAAATATCTCAAAATTGATTTATTTCGAGGATAAGGTGGGGATGGGTCAAAATCCTGTCATCCAATAGAATTTAAACAAGTTTAGATTCCTATTTATACCTTATTATTTAGATTTAACATTAAGTTAAATAATTTTACTTTTACCGTGTCATCTTGTGTTCTTACACTATTAGGTTTATAAACTTACTATAAGAAGCCAAACGAACCCCAGGTTGTTTATTATTAATATATATAACCTTTTCTAAGTCATTTTGGCGAACGTTAGATTTTTAGGAAAAAAATAACAATTAATAATATAATATTTGTTTTAAAAACTATTTTATGTCAATTTTGACACTATTTAGTAATTGATTTTTTGTGAAAATCATAACAGAATGATAAGTTCGAAAAAAGATTATTAAATCAATACCAACATGTCATATTAACCTAGAAAATTAGTGGAAATCATAAAAATTCTTAAATTAAATTTATTTTTGTATTTATAACATCAATTATGTCAATATTTCATTAATAAGATAATTACTACATCATCTTTGTGTCATAAATAAATTAACTTATTTGATGTCTAGAAATTACAAATAAAAAACCATTATGTAGGAAATCTTTTTAGATTTCTAATGAATATTTAAAATTGAATTTATCTTTTTTATAAACTTATATTAAATTTTTTTTAGTAAATAGACTTTGATTTTAACTCTTTTAACCCTTCTTTAAATAAATTAATAATAAATGTCCTCATCTAATCCAAGTGGGACTAAATGGTCATATTTTATTCCTAAGTTAGTTTATGGCCGAATTAAACTTGTCCAATAGAATTAGGACATGTTTTAGGGTAATAATAATATCATTTCTACCCTTAATTACCCTATTTACTTTTAACCGTGCAAAAAAAAGTAAAAAGTTACTATTCACCAAAAAATTAATTTCATCTCATTGAACAAAATTTTACTTATAGAAATCAGTCGTGTCTCTCGGATTTTTGAAATTCCACTCACAGAAGTGGTAAAATTAAGTTTTATGAAAAATTCAGTTTTATAACTACCACTTAGTGGTTTCACTATTCATCAAAAATTGAATGTTTTCAGAAAAAATGCCAAAAATTAGGCCTAAGATATATTTGATATTATGAACTAAAAAATTATTTCTATTTTACCAAATTCAAAACATATCAGTTGCATTAATTAAGTTAAAAATTAATTCTCGTCGTCAAAACAAATAGCGTGTTCTTAAGAGATAATAACTATCAAAAGATTGACAATTGTTTATGTCTGGTTTAAATGTGAAATTACATCCAATGACCAACATTGTATTAAATTGTAAAAATATATTCTAAATATACATTAAAACCACTCAAATTAATAATTTATCACTATTAATTATTTCTATTGAAAAAGATGTTTTTAATTAAAATTTTATAATTTTCACTATTCATCAAAATATGAAAGTTATCTGAAAATCACTAAAATTTCACCCTAAGCTAACTTAGATATTACGAATCCAATAAAAAATTCCATTTTGAAAAATAAAATTTACAAAATTTCAAAAAGTTGTTATTACTATTCATAACGGCTAGTTTTAATAATATTTTAATAGCATATTGTTGTTTAGTGAAACTCGTTATTGCGTACTACACACGCTATCGAGGAAGGTAGCGATTGCATGTAATGCAAGGCAAGTCAGGGATGCGTGTTGTGCAAGCTCCTTTTGGTGTAGCATATAACACAAGACATTAATGAAATTAAAATAATATTTTTCATAAAATCTCGGTGTGTTACAGTGATTGCGTGTAATGCAAACCAAGTTAGGGATTCTTGTAGTGAAATATCCTTTTGGTGTAACGTAAAACACAATACATCATTGAAATTAAAAAGAAAAATTCTCATAAAATCTCAGGTTGTAACATTCTACCCCCATTAAAATGAATTTCGCCCTCGAAATTCATCGGGGATAAAAATGGTTTACTACTTGAAAGTTTCATTCAATGAAACCCACATCGTAAAATGGAATACAAAAATATAACTTTAAAAAACTAAAGTACGAAATGTAACGGTTACCCAAAATAACTAATCACTCGGTTTACACATAAGAGAACATAGATGAAAATATGGATATGGAAGAGAAATCTAACCATCAAGTTCTTATGTAGAGTTGTAGGGAACATGGCTATGAAAAATCCAACAATCACAAAGCCATAAATTTTTGATGATCTAAGTTACCATCTAATTCATTGGATATAAGGGTATTTCGACAACATTTTTGGTTTTCAAGATCATCTTCCTAAAGATGAATAATTTGAAATAGAATAAATACTTACTTTATTTTGGTATAATATCACTGTTGTTCGTGCATTGAATAATTTACACTTTATCTCTTAAATAAATGAAGTTGAATTTTTCATTTTTAAAGTGATAGCAGATCATGTGATAGAATGATGGGTCATTCCATATGTCTCAAACAAAAGGTTATCAAAAGTTAACAAATATGCATAAGTCCATCTATTGTGAGGTTAATTGTATACGATTCCAAAAATGGACTTATACTTCATCTATCATACCTCTTAATAAAACTAGTTTCTACTAACCAGGGACTTCTTGTAGGCCACTGATAGGTGATAAAAGCCTATCACACATCGATTGTGGGTTCGATTCTCACATCCTTGTCCGATGTGATGGGTTTTCGCACATCCTGTAGGTTGTCCATTTTTCTAAAACAACATTATTATAAAATTAAAGAAATTATATCGAAAAAAAATTTCTAGCCTTAAACAATACTTTGTTATGTCTAACTTAATTTAGTCCAATATAAGGCTTATCCAAAATACTTCGGTCCAACCTCATATTAGAATGAAAATTATTACTGGAAATTTCACATTATAAGAATGTGAATACCATCATTTATCCCCCATATATCATAATATATATCCTGTTGATCACATTCCAAGCTTGTGAATACCTTAATCATGTATTCTATTGAAACATATATTATCATAGAACCATAGTGAAAACATGAATGTTTTCAAAAGGTAACTCTTTCCACATACCAAAATCCCAAAAATTCTATATACTCAAATCATGATA
This sequence comes from Viscum album, assembly GCA_963277665.1. Taxonomy (NCBI): domain Eukaryota; kingdom Viridiplantae; phylum Streptophyta; class Magnoliopsida; order Santalales; family Viscaceae; genus Viscum; species Viscum album. The sequence goes on along the minus strand of OY728119.1, from coordinate 1,313,024,608 downwards.
TCACTTTTTTCCATATATCAGTCATGAGCTCATTAATACTATCAAACTTTTCATTATCTCCTAATCCTTTCATTATGAACATATTAGGTGTTTTCCAAATATATCTGAATAACCATTCATGGCTACCAGTACCATTAAACATATAATTTCCAATACCTTAGAAAAAACAATAGTGTAACAATCCTTAGATGTATCTTTATTCTATAGTACCATTAAATTACCTATACAAAAAAACTCTTGATAAACATACAATCATTCCACTACCTTCCTAAACCATTGACCAAGCTTCATCACTTCTTTCATCTCATATATCATTTGTAGTCTCCCCATCATCATCCACATAAATACTACCCATATTACCATGCTGATTCTCTTCATGAGATTTTACCTTAGGGAATTAGTACGTATAATGACCATACATTCGAAATTTAAAACATCTAGTCATTGTTGATGTCGTAGAAATACCATTATCCTTCTCCATGGAGTTAACTGAACCTTTTTCTTTTAACTTACTAGATTTCTGTTCTTCTTTTATGCACCCAAATCATCTTCCAGTTCCTTTGTAACATTCTCCTTGATGCCTCTTCCCACATGGTTTACAAGAGATAAATTGATCATTCTTTCCTCTATGATCATTATTAAACTCCTACTTTCTCTTATTAGCTGAGTCGGGAAACTTACCAAGGTATAGATAATTGATCATATTATGAGATTTTTGATTAGTCATAATAACGATGTTTGGACTTCCAAATCCTATTTCATTTGGTTTCTCAGGAAGAATATCATTCCATTATCCATCATATCCTCCATTATCATGAATCATCATGTTTCCAGCCATTTTCTAAAACCTAAAAAAAATAGTGTGAGAGGAAAAAATTCTAATCAAGGGGGAGTACCATAAATTTATATCATCTTAGCATAAATTATATGATCTTTACCATAATTTAAGGTCTATAAACTATACATATAATTAACCTTAGAGACATCCCTAGACATACCTTAGAAATATCTCTATGGATTTCACTAATTTTCTCACATTCTAGTTTCCAAAGGATTGCTAAACCTCCCTCTGATACCAACTGTAAAGAACCATATCTTGACGTAAATGGACATTAAATTACATTTGTGGAATACTTAATACATAATAAGAACAAAAACTCCAGGATCGTAATAGTTTAGGGTCTTTTGAAACTTAGAACATAATCTTCTAATCATGGTGAACGATCTACAACATATCCCATTAATATTTTCCCATTTTGTATTCTTACCTAAAACATTTCTTTATATCATGGGGAAAAACATAAAAAGGGTGTTCTCAAATGCTCAGTAATGGTAAACATAGAGATCATACAACAATCCAGAAATATTTGAATGCAAAAACATGAACATAAAATCTAAACATAAAAATCATGAGCAAAGAAATAAATCTTGGAAGTACGTGAGGCATATATCATAAAGGAACTTCAATCATGATAAAAAATAATGGGAACAAAACAAGTAATTGTGTAAAACCATTAATATGATGATATGATTTCCATAGTATCCAAGGCATTGCTGCCAAGACCATCGTAGTGGACCAAGTCCCTTTCCTAATCGAGTTCACTCCTCATTCCATTCCTGTATCACTTAACCGGATTAACTTATGGTTCCATCCATGTCTATCTGATGAGATATAAATTTTTACCCAATGCATTGGAGGGAGATATAGGTACCACCCTTCTCATAATGAAATCATTCTTTCGTGTGCCACAAAATAATCATACATTATTCATAATAACCCAACGAATAAAATGGGATTCATAAACAAAATCGCATCATAACATAGTCCATATAAAATAAATGGATATAATTTCATCATAAGAAAAACCAAACCATATAAATAATAGAGACATTATAATTGAAACATAAAAATACTAAATAATTTCATCTTAGATGGAAAATAGTTTTGATAAAAAATAGGAAATGAATTCTTGAGGAAAATATCTTATCTTCTTAAAAATAATTTTCTTTTCACAAAATGCCATGCAATTTTAAAAGAAAAATTTTCTTTTGAAAATATATATGAAGTATTGTAGAGTAATCTTCATAAAAATAAGGAGTTATAAAACCGTAAAAATTCATTCACGCTATATAAGTTAAAAAACATTATCCTTGTACTTTTAATGGTAAAGTCAAAAAGTACCACATATGGTAAACAAAAGAAAGATTCAATACATACCATGTAGTAAAAGTCAAAAAATGTTAAAAAGGACCATAAAAATTCATGATACGATTTTTAGAAAACAGGGACATGGTTGATAAATATAACCCTAGTAAATACTTACGAATAAAAAATCTCAGATAAAAATGACATTGCAAAAGTTATCCCTTACCTTATGTCCAATTGTTTTTTTATGTGTCTGAGACTCCTGTATAGTTGAATTAAACATATTATTAACTTTTAACTTAATAATAAGAATATTTATTATATCATTTATGGGTCATTTATGTATTCATATTGCCCATTCATTTTTCAATTCCATGTTAAAACAACGTTTGGGGTAATATTCATTTCAATTGTCGTATGGGTTTGGACTTGTTGTTCAAGACACAATTATTACTTATATCATGATTTACATTATTACATAATGTAAATAATTTTTTATATATCATAAATATTCAGTATATATATATATATATATTAGATAAATGAATGAAATGAAAAACACGGTTAATGGAGACCGTAGGCTGTATGTACGCATGAACGTTGTTTTTCATTTCCTTATTGAATTGAATTAAAATTAAGTAGATGAAATACACATATATATACATAAATCCAGTATAATTATTTTTTCATATATTTCATTATAACTTATTATATATACATTATAATCATTCTTGAATTGTGAACATGGAAAAGGAATCTAATCGCGTTGTGGAGACGGTAATCCGTACGTACACACGAGCGATGATATCCTTCCCATATTTATTAAATGGAATTTTGGTGGATGATATTATATCATATAATAAGTATTAAGTTATAATAATCATATATATTTATTATTAAAACCATTATACCCATCCAAGTATGGTGGTGGTGGAAAAACTAATTACACCACGACGTGGATACGGTATTATGTACGTACATACACGCGGTGTTTTCGTTTTCCGTAGGATGGATAGAAGGTGAAATAGGGTTCTTTCATATTTAAAATGGCATATCAGTATACATGTAAAACGTATGTTATTACTTTATAATGAAACAACTGGAGAAGAAGAAGTAGAGGAAGAATGAAACTGGAAAGAGTCGGTAGAAGCGATTACATCTTCCTCGACATACCTCCTTTAAAAATCATCTTAGGGCACAGGGTTGGTCTTTTGAGAATACTATAAACTCTATGATGTTACTAGAGAGGTTGGTAAGAGTAATTGTTAGGGTTTTTCTGAGCATCAAGGCTCAAAAGGGAGTGAAGAGAAGAGGGAAGGGGTGACCTTTTTATAAGGTGGGAGAGGGGCACCTTTGAAAAAACTTAAAATATTTTTTTTAATATGTTCATATTCGGTTTATAATAGCTATAATTTTGTTTATATGAAATATAAAGTGGTTATGGGTATAAATACTCAAAATAAATATGTTTTAGACAAGTTTAGGTTACTATTTTAACCTTATCATTTAGTTTTAACACTAAGTTAGATAATTTAACTTTTACCATGTCTTCTTTTTTTCTTATTCGGTTTATAATTTCGATATTACGAATCAATAAATGAAGTCCATTTTGAATGATAAAATTTATAAAATTTCAAAAAGTGGGTATTATTATTCATAATGGCTAGTTTATATAATATTTTAATAACACATCATTGTTTAGTGAAACTTGGTATACACTATCGTGGAAGGTCCTGATTGCATGTAATGCAAGCGAAGTCAGGGATTATTGTAGTGAATGCTCATTTTTGTGTAGTCAACAACACAATACATCAATTAAATTAAAAATAATAATTCTCATTAAATCTCAGGTTGTTACATTGAGGTCACATAACCATGATTTTTGGCCACCTGAGATAGTTCAACATTGGGGGAGTTAGATTCAGAGGATTGTGTTTTAATTTAATTATCCTTGTATTTTTGGAAATATAAAATGGATATTAGTATGTGATATGACAATGTAAAAAGATTGTGCATGAGTGTATCTAACCCATGTATAAGGGAAAATCCGAGTAACGTGGAATGATATTAGTGTATGTGTTGTTTGATTTTTACTCTTGATGTTACTTATCCTTTGATGATTCACTTTTTGTGTGAGATAGTCATATTAAGATATTTCTATTTATTTTGTATATATTTTGGGGACCTAGAATTCATTTTTGGGATATTATTGAGGATGATGGGAAATAGAATGATCTATCTGGGATGACATTGAGATTAATTTGATATTCATTTTCTATCCTAAAACCTTGAGGGATGAAAAATCATGTGAGTTCATGCATCTAAATTGTGAGGATTTGTCTATACATGAGTATGCTCTATGTTTTGCCATCCTATAATTCTTTGTGCTATCTTTGGAAGATGATGTGATATCAAGTTTGAGGAATTTATGGGATGGTCTTTATTATGAGATTGGGTCACAGGTAAACATATTCTATTTAAACGAATGTGAATTTATGTGGCCCCAAGTGGTGGATAAACTATTTTAGTAGGGTGATCTTTATGTTATTATTTGATTATTAAGAAGAGTTGTAATGATATTATCTGCTATGGTAGAAGTGGGTTGGGCATTCAGGGTTGTGTATTTCCATCTCAAGACTCTTTTCTATTCAAGTGCTGTTAGTGGTGCATGTTTGGTCACATGTTACTACAGTTCCCATACCGTATTGTCAATTGTCGTATATGTGCTAGACTAAGTCATCTTCAGAAGATTACTAAAAATATTCTATAGATAACTAATGGTAGAGGATCATGACGTGCACTATAGTCATGAAGGGGCTTAACGACCCCTCTATAGTATGGTAGCTATAGTTTCACAGGTTGTTCATTCCATGATAGGGGATGTAGTACCCCAGTGCATGATAAAGAGTACTAAGAAATGGAAGTATATCAAGTTAGTCATAATAGAGCTCATGGATGATGGAAAAGTAAATTTCACATAATTTGTAAAAATCCATCTATCATGGATGCTGAACCGTCTACCAACAGATGTTTGATTATTATATCATCTACCTTAGCATGTGTATTGATTAAAACAAGAGCATCACATTCATTAATAGCTACTCTATTTTCATAGTGATTGGTCTTTATGTGGAAAGAATATATTTTTTTAATCCATTGTCGCATAATTGTGATTGTGGTAAAAAACTATCAAACATTCCAAGGTATGTTCACTATAGATGGGTGGTAACCATTTATTTTGGAAACAGTACATGCAAAAAATAGAATGATCCAACTTGATTATAAGTATGGATTGTTTAGTTTTATACTAGAATTTTATACACTATTATTGTGGGACATATACTTTTCTATCTCGGGGAGGATGCATCAATTCACACCTAGGTTAGTGAAATCATTATGTTTTTCCTGCAAGACTAATTCAGTGTAGATTGGATTCTCTCATGACTCATTTTTTTGTTCCTTTTATAGATAACAATGTTATATAACATAATTCTATTTCCCCAGTGGTAGACCCTATTATAGATCTTTACCATTATATGACCTATGACTTACCACCTGATAGAGAGGACATGTTCACAATCGGCTTGGTGTCAGGAAAAGATCTAGTTTCTTTCAAGCTTTACCAAATGATTCTAGAGGAGTTGTAGGAGTTGAAGGTACATATGGATGATCTAGAATATAAAGGATTCATATAGTCGATTAAATATAATTTGGTTTCTATAGTTCTTTTTAAAAAAAGGCTAATGGATCCTTTCACTTATGTGTTGATTATCCGAGGTTGAACCAAATTACGGTCAAGAACCATTACACTCTTCGATGAAATGATTATATTTTTGAATGGGTGAGAGGTGATGAGATCTTCTCCATGAATTTAATGATATTGGTTTATTATTATTTAAGGGTGATACTAATATAAATTCCTCATATTTCATTTAGGAGTAGATATGGGATGAAAAAATCCACTTTGATGTCGTTTCAGTGGATTAATGTGCCTACAATATTAATGGACTTTATGAATAGGACATTTCATCGATTTCTGGATAGTTTTATGTTGGTTTTAATAAGTGATATCTCAACATGCTCTTTATTATCATATGATCATGCCAATATCATGACATCATCCTATGTATATTGGGAGAGGATCAACATTAGGACAAGCTAAATTAATGTAGTTTATGGATAAATGATGAGAAGTTCTTGGGTCACGACATCTATTATTATGAAGGAGTATTGGTAGACACATATAACTTTTTATATATAATAACATAGTAATAACATAAAAAAATCATTAAAATACATATCATTATAGGTTTATCAGGTTATTGCTTGCATTTTATCCAATATTTATTTCATTTGGAAGCACTAATATCTATGATGAATAAGAAATGGGTGAAGTCTATTTGGATTGATGATCAAGAACGAAACATTTAAGAGATTAAGGGAAGAATGAACTCATCACCTATCCTCACAAATCCAATATTTGGTAAATAAAATTCCTTGTATTTTAATGCACCCAGATATGGACTCAATGCATTTTTTATACAGGACAAGCGAGTGGTGGCTTATGTCTCCAGGTAGCTGAGACCGCATGAGAGTAATTACCCAAATCATGATCAAGAGTGAGTATTAGTGATATAGGCGCTGAGTTTATGAAGACAATATCTTATGGTATAGAATTGTTTGGTATACATGTCTCACAATATCCTTATGTACATTTTTTCACAATGAAACCATAACCTTCAGTAGAGGAGCAATGTTGAGTATCTATAGTATTTCCACGTTGAATTGCAATTTACACTAATAAAGGTAAACAACATTGATAGTGATTTGATCCAAAATACATTTACATAAGAAGAATGAGGGTTTTGTGATGAGTGGAGGACAATGTATGTCATTACAGATAAGCTTCTAGATGTTCAAGCTTCATTGAGGCAGGTAGCTCTGACATCCACATCTGTTATACAGATTTTATGGAACAGAATTAAGATTGAGAAATTTCTAATATATATGGTTCATTTTGTATTAAAATTATATAAGAGGAATATTCCATCAGTATATATTCATGATAGTAGAAACTATATTCGTTTCTGTGCTCATGTATGGGTTTTTACATTCTTGCATGAGGAGTTGATGAGGGAATTTGATGCTTCTAGATGGGTAGTGAATCTAGGTTTAAAAAATAAGTATCTTGATCAGAATAAGAAGTACTGGTGGTCATGAATAAATTATGAGGTGTAATGTTTCAGAGATATATGATTAACTTGTTATTAAGTGATAGCATATCATTATAGGCATGTTTTAATTTTTCAGTTTTTACACATTACTGAGTGGAAATGGGATAAATAAACAACTGATATTGTGATATTATTACCTAATATGGCACATATGAATGAAGTTTTATAGATTTTGTTTGATCTAATGTATAAGGTATTCATATTATTACCTATTAGGGAAACATTTATAGTTGATGACCTAGAAAGTTCTTATGTATGTGACGTGGTTTAGTTTCAAATTATTCCATAGAGTTTTATTTTAGATAGAGATACTCATTTCACATCATGTTTAGGAAAAACATCTAAATTCTCTGGGATCACAAGTTCTTTTTACAGACTTCTTATCATCCAAAGTCTGATTGTAAATTTGAGTGGACTATTCAAATAATTGAGGATATGTTAGGAGCATGTGGATTGTATTTTGGTGTTTCGTGGGAGAAACATATAGAACTCATGGAGTTTTATATAATATAGTCATTCATGCACCGATCTAGATGGATCCATTTGATAATATTTTTGATTTGTCAGAACATTCACATCATTGTTTTTTTGAGGTAGGTAAGTCAGCACATGTTGGGGCTAGTCTTGTTTGTGAGACATCTGAATAGGTTATGTTGACTATTCAGTGGTTGGTGACCACAAATAACACTGAGAAATCATATTATTTTTTTCTGATATGTCCTCTAGAATTTTTGGTTGGTCATCATTATTTCTATTGGGTGTCACCTAGGTCGGGAAGTTCCCTATTAAGAAAAAAATAAATCTACTTCCTAGCATTGTTTGTCCATTTGAAATGGTGGAAAGGGTCAGTCCAGTGGTGTTCCATTTATCACGTCAGTAGTGCTACTGTGTAATGCATTATGTGTTCCATAGGGCGCAACTGTAAAGATATCATCAAGTCCCTTCCGATGAGATATATGTATAAGACACCAATTTTTTTGAATATGCATCCATTGAGAAAAATGTGATTAAGGTTGGGGATCATAGTGAGAAATATCATAGAGGTCTTACAAAACCAAAAGATCAAGTGAAGTAGTAGAATGGGCTTGATTTGGAAGAGACATGGTACTGGGAGTCTATTATGTTAACATAGTGGAAAAAAATGATTGCTAAAACTTTACAGTGATGCTTGAAAAAACATAGTGATGCACTATTATAAGCAGGTTAGGTTGTAAGATCCAATTTTTTTCTTCAGGATTGTCTTTCTCAATGTTTTTAATTTGGGCCTTTATGTCCATCTCTTATTCAGATAAGGAGATTGTTTTTTGGAGAAAATAACCAACAATTATGGGATGTATGGTCATTTCAGTTAATGGAGTTCGAGGATAAATGGGATCATGTTTTAACATGTGTTATTGGGATGTTAGTAATATTTAAAGTATGTCTAGGGAGTTAAAGGGAGGATCGGATTAAAACACAACTATAGAACATTCCAACATTATGTAATGTTATAACACACCATTTAATGATTCATGGGTTTTAATTAAATAAATTTGAGGCCACATGTTTTTTGGAGAAAAAAAAGAAAATTATTTACATGAAGTGTAACTATAATAAATGTCATGTAAATGATCAACCTGTTGTATTAATGATATTTTGGGTTAATTGTTTTTATATTTTCCTACAATTTATCTCCACTAATTCCTAGAGAATTGTCTAGGTGATTTTGGGGTGAAATATTCTCTTATGGATGTCCTTTTTGTGTCTGAAATCCCTTGTAATTTGTTTTGGTTAGGTTTATCCTCTATTTTCTTCATTCTGTATCCCATTGTGGTGAAATCCCTTTTCCAATTCCACATTTGGTTTTTATGCTGATCAGTTTTGATATAGGATCCTCTTTCCAATCATATTCAACTTTTTAAATGTTGGTATTTCCCACTGGAAGTAATGATGGATCAGAAGTTAAAGTTAGGGGGTCTAAATCTTAACCATGTGGTTTGATAATTGTCATGTTTATAAATATCATCATTACACCAATGATATATGCACCCAAATAGAATAAATAGTATATTGGATTATTCTTTTATTTTTATTTGGATCAATATGGAATTGTTATTGAATAATGGCTTAATGTATGTTTAGCATGACATGGAACCCACTGTGATATCTTGTTATAGAATCCATAAAATTTGGATTATTGCTTATTAATATAATTTCTAATCTGCTGTGAATTGAATTGAGAAGTGGAATATTAATGGATACTGGTAATTCACATAATTAACTTTTGAAATATATGATTTGATATTTTGATATCCATGCTATAAGATAGTAATTTTGTTACATGTTGATATTCATTTATAATGGGCTAGCCCATTCACTTGCACATCCATATGATGCAATGTTGATAGTGAGTGAGCTTGTCTCAATAAAATGTTGTAATTATTAAAGGGATTTGAGATGTAAATGGTGTAATTATTATATGGGTTTGACCATGAATTATTATTTTCATTATACTATGGTTATAAGGTTTTGTTATGGTCATGAAACATGCTCTCAAATATTATTTTATAATGGTAATGACGGGTTTTTTACATTGGTCACATGGTTGTGGTTGGCATGATTTTAAGACCTTCTCGGTGATATACCATTATGGAACCAATGTAAATATTTTAATATGGTTACAAGGTAGTTTTTGGAATGGTTTTAAAACATGTTCAGAGATATTCTGGCATGGTGATGAAGTAGGTTGTTGCATTTATTTAACTATTGAATAAATTAATACTAATATTTTTTCACTTTATTGAACTGATATTTTATCAGAATTTTTTGGGTTAAACATTGTGGGGGTTAACCTAATGAGATATACTCACACCCTATTTGGGAAACCATTTGGAACCCAATATGATTTCATGGATGTAGGTTCAGACAAGTGAAAACGACATTGCTACTGTTTTCTTGTTTGTTCTTGGGCGAGAGTTTGGATATGGGATAGACATGGGGATTGGGACATGTGTCTCTGAGTCTTGTATTCAGTCTTCTAGTAATTTTATTAATTTTTAGAATTAAATTTAGTTATATTACATCACACAATTACTTAATTTCTTTATTATTGAGGGACTACTAAATTTGACTTTATTTTTTACTTTGTTTGTGTATTTACATTATTATTTTTATTTATTTATTTATTCTACTTGTATGAATCTTCAAAGTTAGGGGTATATTCTTCCCGCAATACACTTTACGCCCTCGCTACAAGTTGGAATCCTCTGGCTTATGGGGAGGCCTACTTGTGGTTTCATAACAAACGCTTTTCCCCCACATTAAGGTGTTTTGGAATGGGGGATGTTACAGTTTTTCTTTTGGATGTGTAATTTAAACTACAATGATACCTTTTTATTGAAATCACAAACATTTGGTCATATATATGATATCATGATTCATGATGATGTGAAATCAATTCATATATATGAGATGACTATTTCATATATTTAGAAATGTTTTTGAAACATTAAGAGCATGTTTTTTTGGTTTTGACTATGGTGATGTTTTCATAACCTAAATTGAATCTTTGATATTGAAAAAATGTATATCAAGTCATTCAAAATAGTTTAGGTATTGGACTGATGTGTGGTCAATTTCTACATTTGAAGAAGGAGTAATGGATATATGTCATAAATTTTAAAAACAATATGTGCTCATTGTTTCATTTTTACATATGTGATGTATGTTTTTACCAAAAATGACACTTTTAAGTTTATAACACATTCTTTGGGTCATACCGATAGAACTATTTTTTAAATTGGAAAGCATTCAATTATAACATGTGAAAATTAAATTATGGATCATTTTCCAAAAGTATGAAAATAATCTGAACTTATTTTCTATTTTCATGCTTTTAACTAGTGTTTTCAACTAATTCATTAATATATCAAAATGATTATACAATATATATAATATGGAAATTGACTAATGTAAAAAAATAAAATGATGATAAAATTAGAGAAATTAGTACTAGTAAGTCACCTCTACATGATTATTTTATATATTTGAACACAAAATATTCTTCCATGTTTTTTCTAAAAAAATAGATTTCCTCCACTGTATTTCACCTTGAGAAATATTTCAAAAATAAAAATTAAGTATTTTGATACTAATTATTCACACTTGCAATATATTTTTATGATCATATAATATAATAGATCATAAAACATACATGTAATCATCTAAAAATGATGTCTGAAAACATTATCGAAACATGTATTCTTCCCACTCATATCTAAACAAATTTATTTCTTATTATGAGTATATATATTGTTGGAAATCATGTATTAATTAGAAAACATATATCAAAAATGTTTATGTAATATCTTTAATGAAATTTTTACTTCCTTTCGAAATTACATTGTTAGCGTTGTACATGTTTTTCTGATTTGTGAAATATTTTATAAAATTTTAATCACAATATCATCAATCGTCATTTTTATATTGCTTTGGAATCTATAGAAACCTTGACAAAAAACAAGTAAATTATTTTGATATATGTTTAGATAGAAAATTATTTATATATATAAATTAATCAATTTACATTTGACATAATATGTATGTTTCTTATATTCAGAAATCAAATTTATACAAGGATTTTGACAATAAATAGTGTTGACCATATCATTAAATGTATATTATTAAAACAAATACTAAAAAATATTATTTCTATTTTGTCTTTAAAATTTTGACTATGGTTTATTAAAAATTCAGAATAGAGATTATGTGTGGTCATCTTGATGGATATAAAGCGTTGGATTAAAAAAGTAATACATGGTGTATCCAAATGTATTGTGGTCATCATCTAGTGATTCATAAAAAAATTAAAAACAAATTAAAACAAATAATAAAAAATATATATTTTGGGATTAGATTATAGAGTTTTACCCAAAAATTGTAGGCACTAAAGGGGTGAACCTCCATTATTTTAATCCCAAACACCACATTTAGATCGTATTTTTTTTCTAATCAATTTATTTCAACACCAATTTAAAATTTTCAATAGTATTTCTACACTGATTAATTAATCCTAATTGAGATTCACAAGGTTCACCCATTATTTAGTAGTAATATAAACACCTATAGAAAATATGAATTGTTATTAAATTTAATGAACATATTAAATCATTATATGTACATAATTACTATAAAAATGTTCTTAGAGATATATTCACAATTCATAATATCGTCCATTAAAACATTATTATCCCATTTATACTTTCTATTCCAATAATTTTTATTATGATAAATCCAAATATTTCATTTTTATGGTATGTAGGGCCTAAATACATCATTGAATTTGAAATATTTATGTTATTGTATTGATAATATATGTTGATGTGGAACTTGTGGGGAGAATTTAATCCTTGATGTTCTTTTTATTTTCATGGATGGTTCAGTAGATTTATGTGAATCGTCCAATGATTTCTTAATCAATTTATTTTCCAATGACAACATAAATCACTCCAGAACTTTTTTCATAAAATAATATAGGTTTTTTATATGAAAAATTTGTAAAATATATACATAATATATATTTATCATATTAGATGGATTTGATATGAATGTTTTAGTATCATCTTTTACGGTTGAAATATTTGAATAATCAATTGTAATAGCCAACTCGGTACTTGAATCCAAATATTCATCAATCACTACACTCATGTGATCTTTTGGATATTCAATGTGGTGTATAATTTATAGATAAATATTATGCATCAGACACATTGAAAAAAAGTTGTTTGTTGGTTTTTGAAGATAAAAATCAAATACAACTTATCCTTATAGTATTTTAGAAATATAATGTTATCAAAAGTTAGGTGAATCACATTTAAGTAAATGAGTAATGAAAAAATTGATTACCTAGGTTATGGAATGTAGTTGAGAGGAATGACATGCCTCAAATATAGTGAGGTCATTTGTTTTATTCTTGTGTTGATCATTACTGAACAACTAGTTTAGTTTGATGCTTTTGAATTAATTGTTCTTCTAAACCAGATCTATTAATTAAATCATTCAAAGGATCTATTTGCACATGCAAAACATTCATCATTTTATATGTATCTTCTTGTGGTAATTTTCATCTAAAAATATTTTCATGGAGACACTCGAAATCCTACACATATAATGTGACCATATTGTTTCAACTAAATCAAAGATATTATATGTTGTTTTTATTTTGGTACGGTCACTGCCAATTATTCTATTTAAACCAACATAAATGCATATTATAATAGATATATTTTTTTTGTAATACTTTTATAAATCATAAGCAATTCCTATTATTTCACACATTCCCATATTTCACGATTTTTTTTTTGTTTACATCAACTTGTTTACAATCCTTGTATACGTGGACATCATTTCATATTACTAGACTGGGGATAAATTTGGATTTGGATTTGGATTTGTTAATATATTTATAAACCAATGATCATATGATATTTTAATGTCAAATAGAATCTATATTCCTGATTTAAAATATATACAAATTTCTTCTCTAGTGAAGCATATCACATCCTTACATTGGGATAAGGGTACAGTGTTTTTAATGCACATTGATTATTTTCATCACTCTCATTCCATTTCATAATATAATAATTTTTAATCAAATTGGATAAATTAAATAATTTCAAATAATATGTTATTGACTACTATGTAACTAAAATGATTTCTCATCGTGAAAAAAGATGAAATCGTTCCATACATTCAATAATACAATGTGTTCACAAGTAACTGATTCATGTGGAATGGAATTCCCCTTAGTATCCCTAATATGATAATTTGTAGGATGAGTCTCGAAGCCACTATAGGATTTTTTGGCATCTATTAAGACATATTTCTTATAACTATATTCTAAAAAAACTCTATAAATAATAATGAATATTAAATTAAAGTATAAACATAATTTTGTTTGTAAAATAGATAATGTAGATCATACCATTACATTTTCATAATACTGAAATTTTTTCTTTCATTTTATGCTAGAAATGGAATCATGAATATATATCAATTTGAACATTCATCCTCATTGTGACTCCAACATAACTAATGAACTTTTACTAGTTGTGGTGACCCGGTTGGATGTGTTGATTCCACACTACCTAAACATGTATATCATTACTTATTGCCTTTATAATTATAGTTAGCACTTTGAGGTTTTATTTTCATTGTTTTTTCATCAATGTGTGGATGATCTTCAAATAATTCTGTTGTTTTCACATCAACAACAAGTTCATCCCTGATATTGGTAACCTCATCAGGTGAAAAACACATTGTATTCATGAGTAGTAAGGCATTCAATTTTCATCGTGTTAATGTACTAGATAAAACATAATATATCAAGTAAAATCATACTATTTTTAAAAAATACATTAACCAACTCATTAAACTCTTTTTAATTTTTTTGGATGATGGGATTGGCTTCCCTATCAATGTAACACCCGAGACTTTTATGAGAAATATTTTTGTTTTAATGTTATATAAATCATCAAATGAATCTTTCACTACACACAAAACTATATCGGATTGCTTTACACACAACCGCAGCCCTCCTCGATAGCTTGTGTCGTACGCAATACCGAGTTTAACTAAACAACGATATGCTATTAAAATATTATTAAAACTAAAAGTTATAAATAGTAATAACCACTTTTTGAAATTTTGTAAATTTTATTTTTCAAAATGGATATCATTTTTGGATTCTGAATATCGAAATTATCCTAGGGTGAAATTTTGGTATATTTCTAGAAACTTTCAATTTTTTATGAATAGTGAAAACACTAGGATACTATTTAAAAACCGAATTTTTATTTAAATAAATATTTATTTTATTTAAATTTATTTTAGGTCAAAATTTATACATAATACCTATATATGTTCAATGTAATTCATTGGAGTAATTTTATAATAATTTTAGATATATAAAAAGTTTATTGAACTTTTTACCGTCTTTTACCCACCTCCTAGGAGAATTTGAAAATTTACAAAAAACGTAATTTTACCGCTTATGTGAGTGTAATTTCAAAACTCCAAGAGACATGGTTGATGTTAGTAAGTAAAATATGGTTCAATGAGATGAAAATAATTTTTCGTGAATCGTAACTTTTTACTTTTATTTACCACGGTTAAAAGTTAATAGGGTAATTAAGGGGAAAGATGGTATTATTATTACACAAACCCATGTCCTAATTCTATTGGATAAGTGTAATTCGACCAAAAACAACCTTATAAATAAAATATGACCATTTAGGCCATCATTGATTAGATTAGGACATTTATTATTAATTTATTTAAAGAAGGGTTAAAATAGTTAAAATCAAAGTTTAATAAGTAAATAATTTTTAATATTGGGTTATACATATGATAAATTCTACTATAAATATTCCATAGAAATATAAAAGGATTTCATACATAATGGTATGTTATTTTTAATTTTTAGACATTAAAAAATTTATTTTATTTTTGAAACAAAGATGATGCAGTAATTATCTTATTAATGAAATATTGAAATAATTGATGTTATAAATACCCAAATAAATGTAATTTGAGACTTTTTATGAATTACATTAATTTTATAGGTTAATATGAAATTTTATTATTGATTTAATTAACTTTTTTCGAATTAATCATTCAGTTATGATTTTCACAAAAATAAATTACTAAATAGTGTCAAAATTGACATAAAATAGTTTTTAAAACAAATATTATATTATTGATTGTTATTTTATTCCTAAAAATCAATGGTTCGGCCAAGATACTTAAATAATGATAGTTGTATCATTAATGTACCACTTGGGGGTCTATTGGATGTATATGGTATGTTTATTAACTATATAATATAAAAATACAAAGTGTCATGGTAAATGTTAATCTAATTAACTAAGAGTTAAGACTAAAAGATAAGGTTAATATAATGACCTAGACATGTATAAATTCTATTGTATGAGAGTAGTTAGATTCATACCCACCATAGCTTTGAAATATATCAATTTGGAGCTATTAAAAACCGAATTTGACTTTATAATAAAATAATACTTTTAGTTGTTCCAAAGGTGCCCCTCTCCTCCCTTATAAAAGGGCACATCCTCCCTCTCCTCCTCACACCAATTTGAGCCTTCATGCTCGGATTAACCCTGACAATTTCTCCTCTACACTTCCCTAGAAACATCCTAGAGGTCCTTGTCTTCTTCAAAGACCAATTTTAGTGCCCTAAAAGGAGGTCTCAATGAAGCGCATCAAAGAAGAGGTAATGTCTGTTACCGATTCATTCATCTTTATTTCTTCTTACACTTCTTCTTTAGTTGTTCCATTATGAAGTAGTAACATAAGTATCACTAATATACTGATATTTTATTATATGTATAAAACAAACCTATTTCACTGTTTATCCATCCTACGGAAAATGAAATCACCGCGCGTGCGTACGTACGGAATACCGTCTCCACGCCATGGTGTAATCTATTTTCCACAACCACCTTACATGGATGGTTATAATGGTGTAAAGAATGAATATATATTATTATTTTAAAGTGATATTGATTCTATAATTGTATACATACACTCCAATACAATTCCACGATCATGGGAACGATATCATCACTCGTGCGTACGTACGGAATACCGTCTCCACGATGTTATGCGACCCATTCTACATGATCTTCATTGAATAATGATTATATAAATGGATTGAATGAATTACTATGATATATATTACACTAATAACATTCTGGAAATGAGGTATCTATAACCTAAAGTGAATAATAATAATTTATTCGACAAAACACGCATTAAAACAAAAAGTAATAAACAACCGAATAACAAGTAGTAATGAAATTTTACTAATAAGAAGCTAAGACTATGACCATATATGATATCATAACAATAAGTTTGATTCTCTAATAAGTCAATAACATTATTTAAATCATTATACAGGAGGTTAAGACACTTACGAAGCAAATCAGACCTAAGGTAAGGGATAATATCCCAATCTCATTTTTTTCTGAGATTGTTTATACTTTGGTATTTACTGGGGTGTATTTTATCATCCACATCCATGTTTCCTCAATATGTAATATTATTTCCATCCATATACAATTGTTTAAATCCAATTTTACCCTTCGGTGAGTTTTTAGTAAAATATATGAAAGGAATCTGATGTCGTTTTTCGTACGAGGTACATTTTGAATTTTCCGACAAAAGTACGAAGAATGTATTTTTAACTTATATGGAATTAATGGAATATTAAAACATTATTTCCATGAATCTTCCTTTACAAGTTTTCAAGTTTATTTGTAATAAACTTCTTTTAGTTTATAATTGTATGCCATGTTATGAATGGAAAAATGTTTTTGAAGTAGAAAGGATATTTTCCTCAAGAATGGAGGTCAAGTGTTTTATCAAAGTTATTTTCCATATAAGATAATATAGGGTTCTGTTTATATCCCTATGATTACATTGATTTGATTATGTTATGATGGAAATATTTTTATGAATTCCTTTATCTTATATGAATTGTTTTATGATGTAATGATGTTTAAGATTCCCATTTTTATTACATGGGTTATGCTATGATGTATGGTTTATGATTTTGTGGAACACATAATAATGGTATCATTATGATATTGGTGGGACCTATATCTCCCTACAATGAATTGGGTAACGATTTTATATCTCATGATATAGACATGGCTGGAATGGCAGGTTAAACCAGTTTAGTGAAACAGGACTGAAACGAGGAGTGAACTCGATTCAGAAATGGATTTTGTCCACTAAGATAGTCTTCTCTATGAGTATTGACTAATAAGAAATGATTCTCTATGATTATGTGTGTATTCCACAAAGTTTCATATTTTATGATATGATTATTGGGATTACATTTCACTAAAATTATTTATCCCATGTTATGAAATTATGATCTCTTTTGTAGGGTAAGATTTCTAAAATGATATGTTCTTATAAACATGATGTGATTGATATTACTTTTGTTTACCATTAATAGGCATTTTAGCTCACCCTTTTTTATGTTTTCTTTCCCCAGGTCAGGGAGAAGGTTATTAAGTAAGATATTCCAAAAATGGACTATAGATATGGTGAAATAAATGGGCGATAGTGTAGATGATTTATGAATAAGTTTTTTTTTGTTTCGCAGTTTCTAAAGACACTATACTTATACTGTCATCTCATGATTTTTTTATATGTTGTAATAAGTATGCTTCAATTTTGATGTATTAACAATGTATGTAATGTATGGGTCGTTATAGTTGGTATCAGAGGAGAGGTATAGTCAACCTTTGGAAACTAGGATGTGAAAGCCTTAGTAAGAACCCTAAGGATAAGTCTAAGAATAGAACACAATCTTAGTGTTTTACAAATGTCCATGAATAACCTACGATAAGACCTTATGTGTGATATTTTATTCTTGATTGTGTGGTTTTCCTATTATAATTAGTGTTGATCGCACTATTATTCTTGGTTTTAGTAAATGGTTGGAACCTGAAGGAACCGTGTTAATGCGGAATGCATCGTGCAATGTAATGATTGTACCCCTGACCAACCAAACGTTATTAGAGCTGGAATGACAAATCTTGTAACCGTGCTCACACAACTTTCTCAAGCTATTAATCATGCATGACTTCCAAATGATCAAAGGAAGTAGAAACATTCTGTTGAATCCTTCATGAGGCAGCGTCCACCTTCATTCAGTAGGTCTACTGATCCATTAGATGCTGAACAATGGATTAGTCCTAATGAAAAGATATTTTCAGTTCTGCAATGTTCTGAACATGATAAAGTCATCCTAGAAGTGTATCGTTTGGAAGGAGATGCTGATAAATGGTGGAATCTTATTAAGAATACGAGGAAAAGGGATGGAATTGAGTCTATGTAATGGGATGAGTTCAAAAACTTATTTTTCAATATGTACTTAACTCGTATTCTACGAACAAAGATGGAAAAGAGTTTCTTGAACTGAAGCAAAAAGATGATGAATCTATTGGTACCTATGAAGCAAATTTTACAAGACTTGCAAGGTATGATTTTGGAATTATTATCCTACTTGAGAGTAAGATCAACTGATTATTTAGTGTCTTAATACCAAGTCTTCGAATGTCGTTATCCATAAGGGACTTCAATAGCTATGAGGATATAGTTCGATGTGCTCTCAATGTTGAGATGGAGATTGGAGTAACCCATCAGTCATATGGGTTTGATAAGAAGAGGAAAATGGAATTCAAAGGAAAATCAAAAGAGCACACTAAAAAGAATATGAGATTTCCCTTATTATCAAATTGTGGAAAGAAACATGGAGGGAGTTGTCTTAAAGGGAAAAGTAAATGTTTCAAATGTGGAAAGGAAGGTCATCGGTCATTTGATTGCTGCAATGATGGGAAGAAGATTTCTAAAGATGCAAACAAAGGATGGGACACACAGAATGAACCTACTACACATCAATGTTTTAATTGCAAGGAGATAGGGCATTATGCCAATCAATACACAAATCCAAGGGTTGATGATGATGATCGACGTCAACCAACTCTTAAGGCTAAAGACAAAGGAATGTCACATGAAATTTCTATCAGCGATGTGGAGTATGATAACGAAGTGGTGAAAGGTACACATACCATCCACTCTAAAGTAGAAAATGTTTTATTTGATTCTGGATCCACCCACTCTTTTATTTCTAAATAATTTTCAAAAGGTATCACTGTATTACCTCAACAATTAGATTTTGAGTTAGCTGTGACAACCCTAATGGAACATCAGTCGCATCAAAAGTTTATAATTCTTCTCTGATTGAAGTTTGTGGGAAAGTGATTCCTGCAAATCTTGTAATCCTTCCTATAGAGGAATTTGATGTGATTCTTCGAATGGATTGACTTTCTTTATATGGAGCTCATATTAATTTCCAAAGAAGGGAATTCACATTTTATATTCTAGATCAATCTATGATGGTCTATCGATGCAAGGATGAACATAACTTTACAGTTTAAATTTCTTCAATCTTATGGGTCTTGATTCCATTAAATGAAGGTTATTTATCTCAAATGGTTGGTGGGAAACTCACGATTAAGAATTTTCCCATTGTACGTGAGTTTGACGATTTCTTTCTATAGGAATTACCAGGTCTTCCACCAAATCGTGAAGTTGAGTTTTTAATAGATTTCATATCGGGTGCTTTACCTATTTCAAAGACACCTTATATAATTGCCCCAATTGAGTTGTAGGAATTGAAGAAGCAACTCCAAGAGAATCTTGATAAGGTGTTCATATGCCCTAGTGCGTCACATTAGGGAGAACCTGTTCTGTTTGTTAAGAAGAAAGATGGATCAATGAGACTCTGCATTGATTATCGATAACATAACAAGATCACTATCAAGAACAAATATCCTCTCCCACGCATTGATGACATATTTGAAAAACTACGGGGAGATTTATAATTTTTCAATATTGAACATCGTTCAGGGTATCATCAATTAAGGGTCAAAAGGGAGGACATACAAAAAACAGCTTTCCGTACAAGGTATGGACATTATGAATTTATAGTGATGCCATTTGGTCTTACTAATTCCCATGATATCTTAATTGATCTAATGAATAGAGTCATTAGAGACTATCTTGATCAGTCTGTGGTAGTATTTATAGACGATATTCTTGTATATTCAAAGAGAAAGTAAGAACATGAAGATCACTTGAGAATTATAGTGAAGACTCTGAGAAAGGAGAAGCTTAATGCCAAATTTACCAAGTGTGAATTTTGGCTTCAAAAAGTTTCATTTTTGGGTCACGTAATCTCAAAAGTGGGGATATCAGTGGATCCAGCAAAAACAGAGGTTATCGAAAGATGGTCGAGACCAACAACAGTAACTGAGATCCAAAGTTTTCTTGGTTTGGCTGGATATTATCGACGTTTTGTGAATGAATTTTCATGATTATCTAATCCACTCACCAGGTTGACTCGAAAAGTATTTAAGTTCGTGAGGACGGAGGAATGTGAAGAGAATTTGAAGGAGTTGAAAATAAGGTTATCCAGTGCACATGTACTCACACTTCCTTGTAGTAGAGAAAGGTCTGTGATCTATAGTGATGCATACAAGAAGGGATTGGAGAGTGTTTTTATGAAAAAATGATATGGCTATAGCTTATGCCTAACTACAGTTGAAAATACATGAGCAAAATTACCCAACACGTGATTTAGAGTTAGTTGCGGTAATATTTGCATTAAAGATTTGGAGGCATTATATTTATGGAGAAAGGTGTGATATTTATACTGATCATAAAATTTTTAAAGTATATTTTCACACAAAAGGAGCTGAATATGCGCCAAAAAGATGGTTGGAGCTGATTAAGGATTACGACTGCTCAATTCATTACAACGTGGGGAAAGAAAACATGGTGGCAGATGCCTTAAGTCGACAATACCATGCTAGCTTATCCATGATGAGGATCACAAAAGATCCAATATTTATGGATTTACAAAGGATGGATCTTGGAAATATAATGGAAGGGGAAAATCGTATCTTTCTCAAATTAATGTTCAACCATCTATACATGTAAATATTAAAGAGGCACAGAATGAAGATGTTGAGTTACAAAAGAAGGTGAGAAATGTTCCTGAATTCAACCTTGATTGTGAGAGGATAACAATGTTCAGGAATCTGGTTTGTGTTCCTCCCATCCCCGAATTAAAGAAGGATCTGCTGGATGAGGCTCATAGTTCATCATCCTATATTCATCCTGGAAGCATGAAGATGTATAGGGACCTGAAAGAGTACTTCTGGAGGGATGGCATAAAAAGAGATGTTGCTGAATATGTCTCTCAATGCTTGGTTTGTCAGCAAGATAAAGCTGAGAGATAGAAGTCTAAGGGGTTGTTACAACCATTACCCATACCCTAATGTAAATTGTATAACATCACTATGGACTTTGTCATAGGACTTCCTAAAACATCCAAAGGCAATAATGCTATTTGGTTCATAGTTTATCTTCTTACAAAGTCTGCACACGTCATTCCTATTACAGAGGATTTCACTATAGATCAGCATGCCAAGATATATGTAAAGGAAGTGGTAAGATTGCATGGAGTACAACTTTCTATTATATCTGATTGGGATCCAAGGTTTACCTCAATGTTCTGGAGATTTCATCAGCATACTCTGGATACAGAGTTGAGTTTCAGCACTGCTTATCATCCTCAGACAGAAGGTCAGTCTGAGAGGATAATTCAAACTCTAGAAGATATGTCGAGAGCATTCTCTGTAGATTTCAATGGTGGTTGGGATCAACACCTACCTTTGGTGGAATTTTCTTATAATAATAGCTTTCATTCTAGTATTCAGGTGGATCCTTATGAATCTCTCTGTGGAAAGAAATGCAGGAATCCAACTTGCTGGGATGAAGTTGGGGAAAGAAAGCTATTAGGACCTGATCTCGTTGATGAAAAGGCAGAAAAGTTCAGATCTATTCAACAACACATAAGAGCAGCTCAGAGTCGACAAAAAAGTTATGCCGATAAACGAAGAAAAGACCTGGAGTTTGAAGTGGGTGATAATGTGTTCTTACGAATATCTCCTGGGAATAGGGTCATGAGATTTTGAAAGAAGGGGATGTTGAGCCCTAGATATATCGGTCCTTTCGAAATACTAGATCGTGTTGGAAAGGTAGCTCACCTATTGGTGCTTCCACCGAATCTCTCTCAAGTTCACGATGTGTTCCATGTATCTCTCCTGAGAAACTACATACCTGATCCTTCACATGTACTCAGCTCAGAAGTTGTACTGCTGAAGCAAGATCTTTCTTTTGAAGAATAGCCGATAGAGATTCAGGATCGTAGCGAAAAAGTACTACAGAACAAGACCACTCGCTTGGTGAAAGTTTTATGGGAGAACCACCAATTAGAAGAAGTTACATGGGAGCTTGAGGATACGATGAAGGAGAGGTATCCTCATCTTTTTGTTACAAAGTGACGGATTTCGAGAGCAAAATTCATTTTATGGGGGGTAGAATGTAACACCCGAGACTTTTATGAGAATTTTTTTTTGTTTTTATGTTATATATATCATAAAAGTAATATTTCAATACACACAACACTAGCTTGTCTTGCTTTACACGCAACCACAACATTCCTCGATAGCTTGCGTCGTACGCAATACCGAGTTTCACTAAACAACGATATGCTATTAAAATATTATTAAAACTAGCCATTATGAATAGTAATAACCACTTTTTGAAATTTTGTAAATTTTATTTTTCAAAATGGACTTCATTTATGGATTCGGAAAATCGAAATTAGCCTAGGGTGAAATTTTGGTATTTTTCTGGAAGCATTCAATTTTTGATGAATAGTGAAAACACTGGGTTACTATTTAAAAACCGAATTTTTATTTAAATAATAATTTATTTTATTTAAATTTATTTTAAGTCAAATTTGATACATAATACCTATATAAGTACAATTTAATTCATTGGATTAATTTTATAATAATTTTAGATATATAAAAATTTTAATGAACTTTTCACCGTCTTTTACCCACCTCCTAGGAGAATTTGTAAATTTACATAAATCTTAATTTTACCGCTTTTGTGAGTGGAATTTCAAAAATCTAAGAGACACGGTTGATGTCAGTAATTAAAATGTGGTTCAATGAGATGAAATTAATTTTTGGTGAATAGTTTCTTTTTACTTTTATTTACCACCGTTAAAAGTAAATAGGGTAATTAAAGGTAAAAATGATATTATTATTACAGTAAGACATGTCCTAATTTTATTGGATAAGTGTATGTCGACCAAAAACAACCATAGAAATAAAATATGACCATTTAGGCCAACTTGGATTAGATTAGAACATTTGTTATTAATTTATTTAAAGAAGGGTTAAAATAGTTAAAATCAAAGTTTAATAAGTAAATAAATTTTAATATAGGGTTATACATATGATAAATTACACTATAATTATTACCTAAAATCTAAAAGGATTTCCTACATAATGGTTTTTTATTTGTAATTTTTAGACATTAAATAATTTAATTTATTTATGAAACAAAGATGATGCAGTAATTATATTATTAATGAAATATTGAAATAATTGATTTTATAAATACCCAAGTAACTGTAATTTGAGACTTTTTATGAATTAAATTAATTTTATAGGTTAATATGACATGTAAGTATTTATTTAATTAACTGTTTTGGAATTAATCATTCTGTTATGAGTTTCATAAAAATGAATTACTAAATAGTGTCAAAATTGAAATAAAATAGTTTTTAAAACAAATAATATATTATTGATTGTTAGTTTATTCCTAAAAATCTAATATTAGGCCTAGATACATATATCCTGATAAGTGTATCATTAATGGACCACTTGGGGGACTCTTGGATGTATATGGTAATTTTATTAACTATATAATATAAAAATACAACGTGACATGGTAAATGTCAATCTAATTAACTAAGAGTTAAAACTAAAAGATAAGGTTAATATAATGAACTAAACTTGTCTAAATTCTATTGGATGAGAGGATTTCGACCCGTCCCCACAATAGATACGAAATATATCAATTTGGAGCTATTAGAAACCGAATTTTACTTTATAATTAAATAATACATTTTGTTATTCCAAAGGTGCCCCTCTCCTCCCTTATAAAAGGGAACCTCCTCCCTTTCCTCCTCACACCAATTTGAGCCTTCAAGCTCGGCCAACCCCTGCCAATTTCTTCTCTAAACTTCTCTATAAACATCCTAGAGGTTCTGGTATTCTTCAAAGACCAATTTTAGTGCCCTAAAAGGAGGACTCAAAGAAGTTCTTTAATGAAGAGGTAACGTCCATTACCGATTCTTTCATCTTTATTTCTTCTTCCACTTCTTCTTCTTTAGTTGTTTCATTATTAAGTAATAACATCAGTATCAATCATATACTGATATGTTATTATATGTATGAAACAACCCTATTTCACCGCTTATCCATCCTACGGAAAATGAAATCACAGCGCGTGTGTACGTACAGAATACAGTCTCTACGCTGTGGTGTAATCTATTTTCCACCACCACCTTACTTGAATGGGTATAATGGTATAAAGAATGAATATATATGACTATTTTAAATTTATATTGATTTTTAAATAGTATACATACAATCCAATAAAATTCCACGATCATGGTAACAATATAATCGCTCGTGCGTACGTACGGAATACCGTTTCCACGATGTGATGCGACTCGTTCTACATGATCATCATTGAATAACGATTATATAAATGAATTGAATGAATGAATATGATATATATTACACTAATTCCATTCTATAAATGAGGTATCTATAACCTAAAGAGATGAATAAGAATTTATTCGACAAAACACGCATAAGAACAAAAAGTAATAAACACCTGAATAACAAGTAGTACTGAAATATTACTAATAATAAGCTAGGAATATGATAATGTATGATATCATAACAATATGTATTATTCTGGGATAAGTCAATAACATTATATAAATCATTATACAGGATTATAGGACACTTACGAAGCAAATCAGACCAAAGGTAAGGGAAAATATCACAATCTCATTTTTATCCGAGATTGTTTATACTTTGGTATTTATTGGGGTGTATTTTATCATCCACATCCATGTTTCCCCAATATGTTATATTATTTCCATACACCTACAATTTTTTAAATCCAATTTTACCCTTCAGTGAGTTTTTAGTAAAACATATGAAAAGAATGTTTTCACGTTTTTTGTACAAGGTACGTTTTGACTTTTCCGACAAAAGTACGAAGAATGTTTTTTTAACTTATACGGCATGAATGGACATTTAAAACATTATTTCCAAGAATCGTCCTTTACAAGTTTTCAAGTTTATTTTTAATCAACTTCAATTAGTTTATAATTGTATCACATGTCATGAAAGGAAAAGTGTTTTTCAAGTAGAAAGGATATTTTCGTCAAGAATGGAGTTCAAGTTTTTTATCAAAATTATTTTCCATCTAAGATAATATAGGGTTATAATTCTATCCATGTTATTACATTGATTTGATTATGTTGTGATGGAAATATTTTTTTGAATTCCTTTATCTTATATGAAATGTTTTATGATGACATGATGTTCAAGATTCCCATTTTTATTACATGGGTTATGCTATGATGTATGGTTTATGATTTTGTGGCACTCATAAGAATGGTATAATTATGAGATGGGTGGGACCTATATCTCCCTACAATGCATTGGGTAAAGATTTTATATCTCATGAGATAGACATGGCTAGAATGGAAGGTTAATCCGGTTCAGTGAAACAGGACTAAAACGAGGAGTGAACTCAGTTCAGAAATGGACTTTGTCCACTAAGATAGTCTTGGCTAAAAGTCTTGACTAATAAGAAATGATTCTCTACGATTATGTTTGTATGCCAAAAAGTTTCATGTTTTAAGTTATGATTATTGGGATTACATTACACTACAATTATTTATCCCATGTTATGAAATTATGATCTCTTTTGCAGGGTATGATTTCCAAAATTTAATGTTCTTATAAATTTGATGTGATTGATATTTCTTTTGTTTACCCTTTTGAGAATTTGAGCTCACCCTTTTGTAAGTTTTCTTTCCCCAGGTCGGGAAGAAGGTTATTAAGTAAGATATTCCAAAAGGGACTATAGATATGATGAAATAAATGGGAGAAAATGTAGATGATTTATGAACCAGTTGTTTATGTTTCCTAGTTTCTAAAAAACTATACCTATACGGTCCATTCATGGTTTTCTTATATGTTATAATAAGTATTATTCAATTTTGAATTATTAAAAATTTATGTAAAGTATGGGTCATTATAATCAAGAATCCAAATCTCTAATTTTTTGTCCCCTCTTACATTGAAGACAATGTCTGCATTTGAAATTCCATAAACTTATTATCACCTCCAAAAGAAAGGGTAATGTTGAATTGTAATTTTCACATAACCCTCTAGTTTTTTTAGTCACCAATATGAAAATCTACCATTTCTGATTTTTTATCTGAGATATAAAATAATTATACTACTAGTGATACCATTGTGAATGGCGTGTTAATTTCCACTTCAACCCTGAAATTCATCTTCATAAAGCCAATTTTTTGCACATTTTCTACACTCTAGTAGTAAAAACATTTAAAATGGAAATTGGTACATC
Source organism: Viscum album (assembly GCA_963277665.1). NCBI lineage: Eukaryota > Viridiplantae > Streptophyta > Magnoliopsida > Santalales > Viscaceae > Viscum > Viscum album. Next base: position 1,312,997,047 of record OY728119.1, on the reverse strand, counting down.
AGATTTTGAATAATCTAAATCATATATCTATTCAATAATGTCAAAATAAAAAAAATTCACATAAATTTTATTTTTACCCATAGAACGAGATATTTTCATCACTTCTAACAGAAGAAAAACTCTAATATATTTTATTATATTGCAGTCATCATTTAAATTTTTTTATAATTTATAACAATTAATTAAAATGTCGGTTTAAGATATAAAATTTTTATTTGGTCCCATAGCCATAAATCAAATTCATTTGGCAATTGATATCATATTTTCTGATATATCCATACAAATATGATATCAAAACCATCCTATAATATTTTAATTATGATTATTTTATTTCCATCATTTATTCCATTATCACTACGGGAAAATCGACCTTTTATGATGGGTTCTTTTTTATGGTTCATCCACCCCTTGAACGTAGACCATTAAAAGTGACAATTTTCAATGAAAATCTAATCCCATTTTAAATAGTTTATAAGGAAATAATATTTGTGATGGGAATATAATCACATTGAAAATACATTTGATGTGTATTATGTACCAAACCACGGAGAGACTATTTTTGATAGTGACATATCCCCCTCAAAAATACTATCCCAATTTTTTATTTTCCACATGACACTTCATAAATTTTTTTTAATTTAAAGTTAATTTTGATAGGAGTTTACTCATTTAAAAATAAAATATCAAGAGAAATGTATTTAAGAGCATATCAATCACAAATCTATTCTATCTTTATATGTTATTTGTCTTGGGATTTTATCTTGATGCAAATATTATGTCAATAGAGTTTATTTGTGAATGGGATGGTTGAAAATTCTATTTTTTACTATCCTTATTATAAATAATTGTAGTACTATTTTCAATGAGAATCCCATCATAGATACTCATGTCACAAATTAGTTGACCTTTATATACCCCAATATATCTGCTATTCCAATCATCCCTAAACTCATATATCCTTATCTGATCTCTTATTATTCTTCTTACAAATTTCAATTTTTTTAACTATAGAGTGGAGAAATGTTCTTGTTATTCATTCGCTAAAATATTCAGTTTTAAGGTATTGATATAATGTTTTTAATTTTTGTTGTGAACCAAATCTGGTCACCATCAAAACCAAGACCTAACACAGCCCGTGACAAGTCCTGAAGGGTGTTCACAATCCCCATGGGAAGGCACAAGTTCTTGGGTAACATAATATGAGAATTGGGAAAAAAATTCCTGAGTTTATAAACATACAATGACGAACAAACCCAACATAACAAAGTAGTATTTTTCAAATAAATCCATCTTCTACAGAATTTCATAACTGAATTACATAATTTGAAACAATTATAGAACACATCTACAATAGGATATACCCATAATGTACCACCATAGAACCATCCTTATTGAAATATTCACTTACCTCAAGCCATATCCACAAGACAACACCTTGAAGAACCTACTAAGAACTTAAACCACTGGCACTAAAAACTGTACCCAAACCTGTGATCTAAAAATCCAAGTCTACTAACACCCAATGGTGTAACTGGTGTGTGATAAAAATCCCAAATAGATACCACCACTATGATAATTCATGTGATAAACATTTTAAGACAAACACATTGCATGTTTTTTAAATAAGAAAAATGCATGTGACAGTTTCTAAAATATGCAACATTAAAACTAAACAATTTTGATGTGGGAAATATTAAAGAAAGATATATTTTCAATGAAAACAACATGCTATTTAATTTTCATGCCAAACATATTTTATTCCAATTTTAATTAAAAAATATCAAGTGTGCACAATAAAAGAGAATAGTCCCCTAGGCACTAGCTTGTTGTGGGTCCCAAGTACCTTGTATTTCAATGAATGTAACCATCACAAATATCTATTCTCGTGTACGAGCTACTAGTAGAGAACATATAAATAATATAGTGTTCCCCCATAATCATATTCATAGTTTAATTATTTTTTAAGCATCAAACATGCTACCTGAAGTTGAGGACAAACCCCATAAGATTAATAGCATTCTTGTACACGTCCACCCACCTAGATACATAGGTTTTCCTCTTATTCTCAAACAAGTTCAACAATACAAGAAATATATTTTTCATATGAAAATATCACTTCCACATCACACATTCACCAAAAATCCCATATGTACATCATACAAGTCACAAAATCCACTTTTCATTGAAATCAATTTTAAAATCATGCTCACACAAAAATCGCCCACAACACTTTTTACATTTCCATAAAACATTCCTTATTCATTTTAAAAAAATTTATAAAACAATTACATGATATTATAGATCACATAATATCCCACAAAAATATCACATAATATCCTTATTACCATCAAAATTCAGTTTATCTTCAAACACCCAAGAAACAGTACACAAACATGTTTCACACCTAGATCAAAAATTAGTAAATCACTTTAGCAATTTATAATAAAATATAAAAATGATTTACATATTAAGACATCACTTTTCCATTAAAAACACCATATTAGGTGAAAAAAATAACCAAAAACTACATATACACCCTTTTCAAACTTGTTTTAACAAAATTAAACATTTACAATTTTCATAAAACATACCCAAGGGGTGTAACATTGTCATGACTAAAAAAACCCTTTCAAAACCCCCTTTAAAAGCCACAATCACAACAATACCACTGCAAAACAGAATTGGATGCCTTTTCAACATTTATTTAATCATTATCAACTATTATGAAATCACCTCAAATTATACCACAAATTCTACCCTTGAAATTCACAAATTTTCATAAAATAATTTCAAGAAGCATAACATGGTTTTACTTAGAAATCCCACACAAAAAACCTCCTTTAAACCCAAACGCACAGTAAGACCCTACCAAATCAGAATTGGTAGCGAAAAAATATTTAGATAAAAAATTTAATATGTTAAAAAATACACCCAATCAATACTCTAAGAGTTACACATGAGAAGTCTCCAATTTCAATCTAAAATGAAAAAATAAAATTAAACACTTAACCAAATCAATCAAAAACAGTTTTCTATACCACACATAATAGTTTAAAAGTATTTTAAATTAAAAAACCGAACAAACAAACTCATCATAAAATGGTTACACATGGAATCCCCTACTTAATGTGTCAAATCCATCAAATTAGGATGTGAAACATATACCACACCACCACCCCACAATAATGGAGATAAATCCAGCCCTAGACAGGAAGAGTTGACCGAAACCACACCAAATAAAACCCTTGGTTCGAACCCTAACTTATGGATATATTATAAAATCTAAATTGAGGAAGGAAACCATAATTAGAAGGAAGAAAATGAAATTAGGAACAATTATTTGAAGGAATCATGTAGATTCCAACCCAAACCCCCATTAATGATGGGTTCCATGGGTTCTTGAGAGAGCATGGAGGCCTCTCATGGTTGTTGGTGAAGAATGGGGGAAGAATGGAGTACATTAGTCTTATTTACTGAAGGGAAAATGGAATTTGAACATATTTTTAATGAACTGGACGATGTTGCATAGTTAGTCTGCGCAGTTTGGAACTGTACAACCAAACCCTGTGGCCACATTTGTCCACTAAAATACCATCCATTATCCTCCAATTTTATGATGGTACAATGTGGAAATTTTTTTGGAAAGATAATAAAATTATAGGTATAAATAATACCCAAAATAAAACAAACATATCACCCCATGAATCATCCAACTCATGGGTACAAACCACCTCAACAACATACCCCACAAGTGTTGCCACTAAGAGTTTCACAAAACCAACTCCAAATAAAAAAAACCTCTCATTGTACTTTTGTAAAAATATGAGGCCAATTATTATAAAATACCCTAATGTCCACGTTCATTGTTCAAGAAGATAAGAGACACCAAAATTTAAAACCCATAAAACCTGGAAACCAAGATAAAGTGAATAACCAAAAAGTATTTGAACCGCATCATATATTTGATAATACATGTGAATCTATTCACCCCACCATAATTCTTTCCACAATAAAGAAATCCACAAGAAGCGCAAAATAAAAAACAGAACCAACAGGATAAACCACGATGATATCCCTTTCAATGCTTCACCCCCAAAGTCCATTACACACCAGTTATCAATTAAGGAAGGAATACCATCACAAACAAAAATATACACCACATTCCTAAAACAATCATGAAAATTCAGATTAAATACCAACATAAAACTACTCAAACACTATCTAAATAATGATCAAGAAATTTACCCAATAAATATTAAAATTGAACAAGGTTAAACATACTTTACTTAAAATAAATTGTTCGGTGTTCTTCAATCCTGACATTTTACCATGGCAGATGTAGGTAGTCATATAGATCCAAATAATACTACCTGCTGCCAAGCCAAGACAGAGGACCAATCTGAGTTACTTGTATGGGGAGACAAAAATGGGATCCCCACCATAAGAGACACCTCAAATATTTCACAAGATGGGATCATGAATGCAACAATGAGGGGCCTGAACAGACTCCCTGGTACAAGGGGTAGACTTCCATTTGAAATTTCTGATGAAACAAACTTCAAAATCATAGTGGGTAACACCACCATAAGAACCAACCATCTTAACTGACAAACATGGGATAACACAAAAATATCCCAATACATAAAGAGTTGGGACGACTGAATGCTTAGTCCATACAGTTTGGTGTTTCATGCACTAACCATGAAGATCATTTTTTCTGCATGTCTTCCTTGAACACAATCACTAAAAATAATGCACAAACAATGTTCTCAACCATGAAAAAATAATAGATTTAAGAAATTATCATCTATTATACTGAGTATAGGACATTCTACAAGGGTTTTAATGACCCCATGATTTATGTTGACTACATTCTGGCATCTCTTCGAGACCATTGACTGGATCTCAAATGATTGAAACATTATTGACCTCGCAATTAGGCATTGTAAACCCCTTGAATCGAACTTCTTCTTTCAGTTATACAAAAAACTACACCGCTATCCCTAATGGGTTCACCCAGACATAACACACCCCAGATCTCACTTTTCCAAAACATAATATTTCAATGAAACAAGGGATTAGAATATTCACACACATCACACATTGTTTCGTTTGGTGAAAAACCAAAAAAAATAAAGTACACATATAAACCCCTACCTTTAGACAAAGGATTTTATGTTTAAGTATGGCACGATAATCGCCTGTATAGTCAAACTAATACATGACGTCACAAGGTATCACTGATCATCGCCTTTAAGACTGATAAACAAAATGCACGAAGAGGGATTTTATGAAACATCCCTAAACTACACACACTTCTAGAAAGTGTCCATAATGGCCTCTCATGAAAATATTTCCCATAGCGGTTGTTTAACATAAACCCCTGGATTGAAGAGATTAAGAAGTACATTGAGGCCCTCTTAGACACAATCGTGATACTAATCCACACGAACAACCCCAAACTACTTCCACCTTCGAATAATCAGGTAACATAAGAAAGTGAGGTCTATTTCATCCTTCCACAAGAACTACACCGCTATAAGAGGATCCAAATAACAATTAAAGGAAATGGTGTAATCTCAATCCGAATCTCGAGAAAAATAATCATAATTTTGATCAACTAGAAGATTTTATGATGGTGATACAATCCAGATTTCACTTCAATTGTGCACTTACCATTTTAGGGGGAAAAACTTATCCAACAAGAGAACCTAAGGAACCAACCAAGCTGGTCCATTGGTCAATGTGTGGAACAAACCAGAACAAAACACAAGAAGTGAACCACTGTAAAGACATACTAAAATATTTCTTATAAGAGACCACTAACCATCCCTTCAACCCATATTACCAACCAAACTCAAACCCAAAACATAGTTCAAATAGAAGGGGTTCCTAGACATAAAACATCCCAAAAAAAATCCAAAACACCTAAGTCACACCATGCCAAACAAGTCATCAAGAGATATTATTTTCTTTTAAAAACATTTCTTTGAAAACAAAGGGTGCAACAGTTAGCATATCCACCAGTGGTACCCCATGGATATCACACATGCATGTGTCCATGCCACAAGGCACCCTCCTAATATCTATCCCATCACATATCCAGTTGGGCCATTAGACATCCATCATCCCATATAACCCCATTCATGTGGTCTCTCATATAAATATGAAAGGTTACAACAAAAATTAATTCCTCTTTTCAAAACCAAAAAAATCATCCAATAATTTATTTTTCTCAAGACTTCTAACCACAAAATCAATATTCGAGTTTACAGCTTAAAATTATTTTCAGAAAGGGACATCCATTCTGATAATAAATCACTTCCAATTCAATAACTTCAATTTGAAAACATCTCTACCCATTAAATCACCTTTAAATAGTTTAGAAAAATCTATTGGAATCTCTTTTTGAAAACCTACATAAACATAATTTTTGAATTTTAAAATGGGTAAAAAAACACAATTTTTCATTTAAAAAATATTATAAAATTCATGTTTCATCAATTAAAAAATCAAATAATTCCCTATTTATTCAAAAATATAGTTCACAAAAACATTACCCTTATTAAAAGCATGCCATTTTTTCATTAAAAACAAACATCCAAGATTACCAAAATAAAGCACACAAGATAATATGAGAAAAAATTATTTTCAGTTGGAGACATGGAAATATTGTTCGAGGCCATAGAACAATATGTTCACCATCATAGAGAGTGTTATAGGAAAATATCCTTGGTTCCACATTTCTTTTCCAACCCGTGAGCTCACAAAGATCATTAACACAACCCTCTTTTTCTTTCTCATAGTCACCATCAAACCAAGAAAACCACATGACTCAAATAAGTCTTGAATTCCCCTCATGACATGAATTCTATTATGTTGTGTGGTGATTAGGAACACTACCCAAAACTATAATTCCATGTTCTGAAAATCATAACTCTAGACTTTCACATCTACTCCCAAATAACACGACCTAAATTGTTAACCCGATACACCTCTGATACACTTTTTTTATAAACTAGATCAGGTCTCCATCCAAAATGGAACCAATCCAAGCCCACGACAAGTCCTGAATGGTGTTCCTGATCCCCATGGGAGGGAAAATATTCATGGGTATCAAAAAAATATTATTGGGAAATTTTTTCCCATGTTTATAAACATACAACACCAAACAAACCAAATAAAAAAATCTGGATTATTCAAATTAAACCATCTTTTAAAACATATATGAACTGAATTACATAATTCAAAACAATTATAAATGACTAAAAGAAGAAGAATAATCCCAAAATGGACAGCCCATGAACTAACATCATATCAAGATGCACCACCCCAAGCCATCTCCATAAGACATCACTGTGAATGACCTGCTAGCAACAAAACCAATTGCACTAAAAACTAAACCCAAAACTATCTCAAAAACCACCATGTATACATACATTCAAAGGTTTATATAGGGTGTGAGACATATCCATGTATGATACTACCACTAAGAGACTACATGTGTTAAACATTTTTTGAAAACATGCATTGGATGTTTTTTGAATAATAAAAATGCTTCTGATAGTTTCTAAAAGAAACAACATTTATGCTAAATTTTTTTGAGGTGGTCTATTTTAAATAAAGAAATAATTTCAATGTATCCAAAATGAAACTGAATATTCCATCCAAACATACTGTATGATGATGGTAAGTAAAAAATATAAAGTGATTACAATCAATGAGAAATAACCTCAAGGAACTAGCTCATTGTGGAACCCAAATACCTAGTATCTCGATTAAAGTAACAATCACAAATATTGGATCTCATCCATGAGCCACTCGTAGGGAACATAAGCATAACCTATTGGTCCCCCAACATCATCATCTTAGTTTAGTTTGTGATGTAAGAAATGAACATGATACGTGAAACTGTGGCCAAACCCCATGGGATCACTAGCATACCAGTACATTTCCACCCACCAAAATACTCAGGTTTCCATCATGTGCTCAATCAACTTCAACAAGATATGAAATATAATATTCACATGAAAATATCACTTCCACATCACAAATTCTCCAAAATTCCAACATGTAGATCCCAAAAGTCACAAAATTCCAATTTTCAATCAAATAAAATTTGAAATCATACTCACAACAAAATTTCCCATAACAGAATAAATATTTCTTTTTCACTTCCTCAAATAATTTTAGCAAATTTTATAAAAGCAATACAAGATATTCAAACTCATATAACATACCACACACATATATCATAATACCCTTCTTACATTCAACATTATTTTTATCATCATGCTCAAATGAAACACTCGACAAACATGTTTCTCACCCACATCACAATTTTGTAAAACATTTTTCCAATTTATAAATCATTCTAAAAATGATTGAAATCACAAAACATCACTTAACCATTCAAAACCCCATATTAGGTGAACAAACAACCTAAAGTGTACTTATACCTCATATTCCCACATTACTTTACCAAATAAAGCATTTTCAATTTTCACAATCCAAACCCAAGGGGTGTAAAAATGTCTTCCACACATAACCCATTTCAAACCCCACTTCAAGGAAAAAATCACATGAATACCACTCCAACAAAGAATTGGAAGCCTTTTAAATATTTATTAAACCATTATAAAGTTCTATGAAATCACCTCAAATTATACAACAAAATATACAAATGAAGGAAAATAATTTTCAAAAAACACTTTCAAGAGGCATAACATAGTTTTTCACATAACACCCATTAAAAACCCCCTTTATAACCCTAAGGCAGAATAAGACCCTATAAAAGATGAAATGGAATCCCAAGCAAGATTTTGTAGACCAATTCCAAATTTTATAAAATACACCAAAATAATACTCAAATATTAACACATGAGAAATACAAAATTTCAAGATAAAAATCAACTATAAAATTCAATGCTTTACCAAATTAAAAAAAACAGTTTTGACCCACCCACAATATATTAGAAACATGATAAATTAATCTACCAAGCACATTAACTTATCATAAAATGGTTACACATGGAATCCCTTACCGAACGAGTCAAATCCCTCAAATCATGCGGTGAAACATCAACTGCCCCACCGCCTCACAACAAGGGAGACAAATCCAGCAGTAGATTACATTATTTGACCAAAAATACAACAAATCAAGCACTCAGTTCGATCCCTTACTTCTCTATATTTTATAACATCAAAAAAGAGGGAGTAAACCCTAAGGAGACAGATGTAAATGATGAGTGGAATGATTACTTGATGGAATTTTGGATTTCCACCACCAAACACCCCATTAATGATGGGTTCCATGGGAGCATGATGGAGATTGGAGGCCTCTCATGGATGCTGGTGTCGAATGGGGGAATAATGTAATGGATTATAATTATTTCTAGTATGGAAAAATGGAATTTCAAAATGATTATAATTACCTTGACCCCATTTCACGGTTTTTTTAGCTTGGTTTAGAACCTTGTGGACAAATCATTAGGCTTGTTATGGCCACTAAAAACAATCCATTCTCATTGAATTTCAAGGGGTTCCATGGGGAAAATTAATGGGAAAATATTTGGTAAAAATTATGGGAAATAATACCCAAAGGAATAGCACCATTTCTACCAAAGACTCATCCAACTCATGGGTACAACACACCTAAACAACTTAACCCACAAATGGTGCCATAAGGATTGCCCAAAAACCAACGGCAAAACTCCACAAGCTCATTACATCACTTGGAAAAAAGATAATTCCAATTACAATACAATACCCCCAAGTCAAATGGCATAGGTCAAAAACACAAGATACAATAAAATTTCAAACTAGAAACCCTGAAACCAAAATAAATCTAAGAACGAAAAGAAGATTTGAACCAATGTATGGAATTTATAATCTAGCCGTGATAATTTTTATATATTTTATTTTATTTTTTATTAGTAATTATTTATATTGACTATAAATAATTTTATTTAATTAGAATATATTATTTTTAGATTTTATTATATTTTTTTATAAATAATTATTTTTAATATGTAGAACTTTTTATTAAATGTAAGTAGTTTTAATATTAAATAATTTTCTTGAATTATCCGCTATAAGTTATAATTAGCTTTAATTGCAAATACTTTGATGTAATTGACAATAATTAGCTGTAATTAGTAATAATTAGCTTCAATTAGTAAATATTAGTAAAAATTAGTAATAATTAGTAAAAATTTGTAATACTTAGTAATTAGTAATATTTAGTGGTAATTTGTAAAAATTTGTGATAATTAGAAAAAATAACAATAAAATGATATAAACTAATAAAAATTAATAAATATTTGTCGAAATTAGTAATAATTAGTTGTAAATATTAATAATTACTTGTAATTAGTAATAATTATTGGTAATTTGAAATATTTATTAATAATTGTCAAAAAATAGTATTAAATTATTATATACTAATTTAAATTAGTGGTAGTTACTATGAATTTGTAGCAACTAGTTAAAATCATAAATAATAAGTAAAAATAAGTAAAAAATAAGAAATAATTAGTAATAATTGATGGTCATTAGTACAAATTATTGGTAATTATAAATAATTAGTAATAATTAGTAATAATTAGTGTTGATTAGTAAAAACTATTAATAATTTTTTAATATACAAACAAATATTAGTAAAAAATTCTATTAAGAAGTTGAAATTTGTTTCAATTTGTAATAATTAGTGGTAAATAGTGGTAATATGTTATAAATACTAAAAAATTGTACAAAGCATTAATAAATTGTTATAAATATTAACAATTAGTGGTAATTAATAACAATTAGTAATAATTAGTAGCAATTAGTTGTAATTTTTAGTAATTAGTAATAATTAGTGGTAATTAGTAATAATTAGTTGTAATTTATAAGAAGTATTGGTAATTAACAAAAAGTAGTTGCAATTAGTGGTAATTGTTTATAATTAGATATACATAATAATAATTAGTGATAATTAGTAATAATTAGTGGTAATTATTAATAATTAGAGTTAACTAGTACTAATTAGTGGTAATTAGTAATATTTTGTAGTAATTAGTAATAAATTGGTATAAACTAAAAACATTTGTAATAATTATTAATAATTTTTAATAATTAGTGTTATTTAGTATATATTTGTTGTATATATTAAAAATTATAAATAAATTGTTATAAACTACTAATAATTAGAAATCCGGGTTTTATTTAGTAATAAATAATGGCAATTAATAAAAATTTGTTGTAATTAGTAGAAAAATAGTGTTGTATTGTTATAAAATAATAATAATTAGTAATAATTAGTCATCACTACTAATAGTCATTGATAATTAGTAATAATTACTAATAATTAGTTAGAAATAAATATAATTAGTAAAAATTAATGGTAATTAGTAATGAATAGTTATAAATTACAATAATTATTTTCAATTAGTGGTGATGAATAAAAATTAATAGAAATATGCGGTAAATAAAAATAATATCCATAAAAATAATTAGAAAAATTTAATAAAAATAAGAAGTAATTATTAAATATTATTAAAAATTACTATTCATTTCTAAATATTATTATAATTTAGCAATGATTATTAAAAACGTAGGAAATAGTACTAATAAACATGTTTAATTAGTAATAATTAGCACAAATTAGTAAAAATTATTTTTAAATCACTTTAATTATTAAATATTTGTGGTACTAACTAAAAGATATTTTTTAATCAATTCAATTTATTAAAATTATTGAAATTAGAATCAATTATGGATAATTATTAAAAAAAATATTAAAAATGAATATGAAATAACTATAAATAGTAATGATTAATGTTAATTAGTATAATGTAGTTGTAATTAGTGAAAAGTAAAGATAACTCCATGTAATTATTTAAAATTTATGTTAATTAGTTTAAATTAATGGTAATAAGAAATAATTTGTTGTAAATAGTAATAAATAGTAATAAATTATTATAATATTTATAATAATTGGAGGTAATTAGTAATAATTATTAATAAATTGTTATAAACTAATAAATATTTGTAACATTTTTTGAAAATTAATAATAATTGATTTTAATTACTAAAAATTATTCAAAATTAGTAAAATATGTTATTAAATTTTTATAAAATCACAGATACTAAAAATTAGATATTATTAGGAAGAATAATTAATAATTAGTAATAATTTATAATAATTAGTAAAAATTAGTGATAAATCAATAGAATTGTTAAAAATTAATGTTAATTAGTAAAATGTTTGGATAAATTGAGCTAATTAATTTAAATTAGTGGTACTGACTAAAAAAAAGTAAACATAAACTGTAATAAGGAAAAAAATAGAAAATATTGTTGGTAATGACTAAAAATCAGTTAAAAGTAGCAATGATTAATAAGATTTAGTAATTTTTTTTGGTATAATAGTATAATAAGTATTAGTAGATGAATTAATGTTATGAAACATTTCACATAAATTGGTCAAAAGAAAAATTTGGACATGGTTGGCATAAATTGGTTTCATCACCTAAATATTTTAAAATCTATGATTTAGTCCTTTTATAAATTTAGATAATTTTTAAAATATCAGATTATTAGTGATGAACAATTAACCCAACAATGTACAAATTTTTATATGGTTTCATGTTCCATTGAATTTATGATGTGACATATCAATGGAAGTAGGAGGTCATGGAGGAAGAGATGTGTTAATGGAAAAAGCATATCATGACTAGACGGTGGTGTATATGTGATATATATTATTATTTAGAAATATTTGGTTTTAATTAATAAACATTAGTGATAAATTATAATACATTATGGATAAAATAGTAATAAATAATTGTAAATCACTATAATTATTAATTATTATGGTTAATTAGAAATAATTAGTAAATGTTTTTGATAATTAGTAAGGATTAGTAAAAAATAACATTAACAATCTATAATTACCAATCAATTAGTCGTAATTCGTACAAATCAGTTGTGATTAGTAAAAATCCTTTATAAAAAGATAAAATTAACAATATCAAATGGTAAATTATATATTTTTAATTTTATAATCATTTTCGGATAATCTTTTACATATAAAAAATTATCATTCAAGAAATTTTTTGTTTTAAATTTTTTTCAAAAATATATAATAAGGATTTTGAAAACAGTGTTTATTACATGATGTAATTATATAAGTCATCACATGAATACATATGGTTCTAGTATAAATCATATATATTTTGAAACTGTTGATGATTTTTTTTCATTTTTATCAACAAAACTATATTTTATTTTAGAAGGGACAATTAAGTGCCCATGTATGAAATATGATCTAAGGAGGTTTGATACATTGTATAATATTTGGGTTATCAATTAAATGATAGTTTATGGGAATATTATGTTTTGGATATCAACCAAGAGATCATAGTTCTAGAGAAGATACTATTAATTTTTTTCTAGATCAATCACAGTTTAAAAATTTAGTACATTATGTGGTTGGCCCGTCATATCAACAAACTGATACTAATTATGATATTTATTGAACTCTTGAGTTTTTACCATCTAAATTTTATGTGTTTTTTAATTATTCTCATGATGCATTATATCCTCAAAGAAAGATAAGAAAATTTTATGTGGTTGTAAAATTTATGGCTATTAAATATGATAATGGAATGTCAAATAGTGTTTTGATCAAATATTTTCTTAGGTCAAATTACTTTTACATAAATAAAATGTGTTGCTTATATGTTTCTTGGAGTGAAAGTGGATGGTTCAAAATATGTGTCTTCGAAAAATATTGGTAATAAGAAGATAGAAAAGTGTAGTCTAGAATTATTTCAATAAAAATTTTATGTATATCCCACATACACACTGATTACAACATTTATTCATGTCTTAGAACACAATGTAATTAATGTCATGGAAAAAAAATATTTCAACCACTAAAAGATGAAATCATCATTGTGATAGTAATTCATGGAAAAATGTTGACCAAATACATCCTTATTTGTCATCAAAAGCCTTATGTGTGTTATTGGATCTTTCTACTGACGGTTTTTGTCCATTATGTTCTTATGGTAGTCAATATTATTATTGGATAGTTTTTATCAACATGTATAATTTACCTCATTGAATTTTTATAAATGATTTATAAAACATTATGACATTATTATTTCAAATAAATATAATAAAGTATATTGATTATTAATTTATTCTATTGATTGATGAGATAAATTTATTGTGGAGTAATGGTGTCATTAAATATGATAATTTTTAAAAACTTTCACATGAATTATGAATTATAGTGGACAATTACTAACCTCCTATTATATAGAAAGTTATCATTCCAGAGTAAACATGGTCCAAAAATTATGTCCTTACTGTATGAGTGAAAAAAAATTAGATATTTTTATCAATGGAAGAGAGCCATGTCTTTTTACTGTCATCGATGATATCTTTCTATTGATCATTCTATTAAGAGAAACATATGTCATTCCAGAAAATGTATAATTGATGGAGATGGACATCCACCAATTATATCAGTTATTTAGTTAAAATATATTGTCTCTAAATCTCCCAAAACTACCTTTATAACATATATAATACAATAAAAATATATGTCTTTAGGACAGACATAATTGCATTTTATAGTGTATTTTTTTTGGGATATACTATATTGGTCTAAATTTTTGGGTTTCCCACATATTGTTGGACGTAATTAATATTGACAAGAACAATTTTGGTTATATAATTTATAATATTTCCAACAAACCTAGTAAAACTTAATATATTGTAAAATTATAGTTAGATATTCCCCAAATATTTAGGGGACTATTACTTGAGTTTTTTGAGAATTTCAGTTCATATATGTAATTAAACCCAAAAGTGGTATTTTGAGATTCCAAATTAATAATTTATTAATTTTTAGTGGATTTTGTATGTGATAATACTAGATGGTTGTGTTTCTAATATTCCTAGATGTTTTAGAAACAATCATTCTACCTAATTAAATGTTATGATTTTCATATTAAATAAGAAATACTAATACCAATTAGATTTAGAAGATTCTTGAATTCTTAGATTTGGGATGCAATAACATGAATTTCATATTCTTTAAATGACATTTGTATGGAAACAAATGACTAGGACATGCATAATAGACTAAAGGGAGATGGTATAATTTTTTGTAAACTACAAGAAAAACTCACCGCCTATATTAATTCAATGAATCAATTGATATTAAATTTGCTTCATGATGAAAAATGTGGAGGGATAATATAGTTTCGATGGATGTATCCCTATAGGAGATGTATGGAGTGACTTAAAAACAAGCTAAGTAACGAAGACTCATATGACGTTTCATTTTTTAGAGATTATTTATAGAAGGAAATTTATTTTTTCTTATCCAATTTTAATCATCTTGAATAACCATCCAAATGTAATCAAATGGGTTGTAGTGAGGGAACTATTGATGATGATATGAACATTAAATTATCAGTTTCTAATCAGCCTGAACATTGATTTTGTGTATTTCATGAATAGTGGATTTCATATGATGAAAATCACATTGATCAAAACATTGTTCTTCTCAAATGGGAAGAAATGAAACAATTTAATATTGAGCGACACTACAGTATATTATTTATTTTTTTTAAAAATGAATATAAATATATTTATATATATTATATGATAATCATATCAAGAAACATTTTCTAGAAATTATATTTTCTGCACATGAAGAACATTGGTAACATAATTTTTCCTACTAGTTTCAATGATTTGTATAGTAAATTGTTTATTATCTAACATATCAATTCAATTTATTATTTTTTATTTTTTTATTTTATTCAAACATTTATGGTATCAAAATATTCTGATAAAATATATAATCAATTATGTGTATTGGGTAACCCACCATAAAAAATGGTTAAATCATATCCTTTATATATGGTTACTTTTTTTAATTTAATACACATGTGTATGGGGAATCAAAAAAACAATTATTAGTGTCGTCTTATTGAGATGGTATCATCACAGAGAGTGTGATGTTTTATTTTATCGTATGCAGGAAAATGTAATTTAACTATTGTATTTGTGACAAAATTATGTAATGATGTGTAAATGTCATTGGTTTGATACTAATAGAGGTTTTTTTTCATTTGTGACATGGAATCATTGAAGTTATATGTAAAATTATACTTATTGAAAATGAACCATTTTTATGAGTTCATTATTCACAAAATAATATATTTTACCAAATATTGTGTTTCATGAAGAGTGTTAATTGATTAGTGGAGCATTATAAAATTTAAATCCCATGAAAATCAGTTTATGAATAGTAATGTTTAATCAATTTGATGGGAAAGGAATTGAAATATTTCAAGAGATAAATCCAAATACATTTTTCTCAATGAAGAGACATGAGTATCAATGGTTATACCCTACAGTTATGGGATGATTTTGATGATGATATTGATGATATAACAAAATAATTTTAGTTAACAAGTGATGGTGGAGCTGAAACATCTATAGAAATTGATAACATTATATATGGAGAAGAATATATTTACATTGTAATATATGATTATGAGGTTTAATATTAAGAATTACATAATTATTTATTTATATGGTAAATATATATATATATTCATATTCAATTATTCCCTAATAAAAATGTTTTCAAGTTTCTGATTAATGAGAAGATTTATGATGAAACATTTCATGACCACTAAGAGGTTATACTACCTGGTGATGAGCATGGTGATTTTTTATCAAACCCTCTGGTTCCTAGTGTTTTCTTGTTGACTTGAAGGTATTGAGCACTTGTGATATTGAGGATTTATGACCCTATTACATGCGATTTCCATGATTGGACATTGGACCACACATGCATAGATACATTCAGTTCTTTATTTTAGTTGGTTTTCATTAATTTTCATTAATTTATTTTTAAATTAGTTGTTTAATTATTTGTTCTATTTTTTAACATATTTTTAAAATATATATTTGAATAATGAGTGTGCTATTTTAGTGAACTATTTTTAATAGGTATGCATTACGTGGGATCCGATTCACATTGACGTTCGACGATGCTTGTTTGATCACTATATGGTAAATAAATAAATAGTTGTAAATTTGAAATATATTTAATTATTGACATTTAATTAATAAAAATTACTGAGTTAATGCTATCATGTTGATGATTTCATGATAAAATCTATCTTGGAGGAATCTAATGTGTGTATGTGCAAGTGTAATCATCATTTTTTTCTCAGTTTGAGGAGGAAAATCATGAAGGAGGAATGAGACAAAGATTTCGATTAGTTTTTCAATGTCGATCAACCTAATTAAATATAATATCAGGTATGAGATGAATTATTTTCAAACTAGATGGGATATAGTTTTTATAGGAGATCATAATTACGATGGAAGAGCTATGGGAAGAAAGATGTGACACATCATGTAAGTAGTGGTATGTGTAATATGCATGAACTATATATGGTAATTAAATTTAAAAATAAATAAAATTAATTTAATTGTAAATTTTTAATTAAATATTCATATAATCATATTAAAGTATAAATATTAAGATGTTAAATAATAGAAAGAGGACGTATATACTTCCTATCACTAGAGAGATTAAACGCGGTCTTTAGCATCATATTGTTGTTAGTATAAAGTTTTATAGTTTAAAAATTTACTAAAATAATAATATTTTAACTCCATGACTTCCAAATTAATATTAAATAAGTCAAATGAGGCCATGACTTATCATAAATATGATATGATTTGGGCAGATATTGAGAGTCAGATGCCAGGTGCGGTAGTATTTGATGATGTAGAATGGACTTAGTTGAAGCAATATTCTTTCATGAATGGTCGAGTAGTTGGTATTGATTCTCTATTGCTGCATGTATGTTTTTACAGTGCGTATATTGGACAATGAATAACTGGATGGGAGCCCATGGTGAGCCATCATCATCTGTTTCATTATAGGAGGAGCCATTGGGAACTCAATGTAAGGTTATTGAATCCATACATTGGGAGTATGATGAGTTTTGTCTAGAGCACCATAAGTTGTATCAGGAGATGCAATTATGGAAGGAGCAATAGAATGAGTAAATGCATCAACTTGATCTGATACTAGGGTTGTTGTTACCTCCCCTATTCTTCCATATTTCACTCCTCATACCCATCCATAAGGATAGATACATTATGGACTCTTTTATTATGTTAAAATTTAAATAAATATAATTTATGAAATATTTTAATTATTTTAAATTTATAAAATTTTTAAATTATTTTTTTATATTTATTTATAGTAAATATTGATATTTTTTTATTTTTTTTAAAATAAATATGTGATGGTTCTATCACTTGTCACATATAATAATTTTTGATGGGACTACTTACCCATCACAAAAAGTTACATATTGGAAAAACTATTTGTAGTTTGAAAGCTCCCCATCGCTAAAGATTGTTTATGTGATGGCCCGTTTCAAAAACTATCTTTTGTGAAACTATTTTCAGTGACCAGATTTTTTATGGGTTCCGGTCGTAAATAACCATCAAAAATAATATATTTTCTAGTTGTGAATATATTCCAATATCTAATAATTTCTTTTTGGTCATCGGTGTATGTATCAAGATCATCATTATTAGGCTAAATGTAATGAAACATGAATTCATGGTCTGTGATGGTAATTGTAATAAAATCCGTATCAGAATTCACTTCTCTCATAAGGTCTCTATTTTGATGAGACTTTGGGAGACCGATGTTATCAATATCTTATATTAAATATTTTTAAAATTAAATAGATTCATCAACAATATATGGCAAGGTAATAAAACCTTCTATCCAATATTAGTTATTTATATACCTTTTCAAAATATTAATATACTATTAAATGGGGTAAATCCATATATAATGTATATGACCACATATTTGAACCTATATTACCATGTGAACCATCAAGTAGACCATTATATAAAAAAATTATGATGGTAACTACATGTATAATTCAGATAATATGACTGAAATTACTTTATTCATAATTGGAGCATTTTAGCATCTATAACATTACATCCTATCTATTTGAAGAAGAAAAAAATTATAGTTAATGTATATCTTATATTTTTAGGGAAAATGAAATGTAATTAGATGAGCATCAAATACATTGTTAAAACATGAAATCCATATGATTTTAATCCATTTATCATTAAGATAGACATTGAAAAAAAATAATTATACTTGATAAATGAAACCTAGAACTGTTACACCATTAATAAGAATGAAAAATTACCAATTTTCAGGTCTATATAGATAGTATGTACAGGATGAAGACAAGTATTCTCTCTACCATTAATTGATTCTAAATTATCCATTATCTCTAAGTCAATCATATCCATCCAAGCCTTGATGAAATATATTTTTTTTCAATGAACATTTTGTAATGTTTCAATTAAATTATTAAGTAAATTTTTTATAAATACATAACATGATGAAAATTTATGAAATGAAACAATTTTCTAATATAGTAATTTATAAAAAATTGATCCCTTTTTTGGTACCTGGTTTTTATGGTTTTGTATAAATGGATTTCCGAAAATAGCTTCAATATATTTAACTTTTTGGAAACATTTATCTATAGTTAGTAGAGATTGTGTTGTTCCCTATTAAGTATTTCCATCAAATCCAATTATCTTGGATTGATATTTATATCGTCAGGATAAAATATTCTGATTTTCCACAAACACAATCCTTGGGAAATGTTTCAACCAAACTGATTGTAAACATTGTTTACAAATGGGATACCCCAAAATTCTGTAAATGATGTAGCTTGAAAAAATTACATAATCAGGAATGTCATTTATTGTATCATACAACATTTCCCTCAATTGGATTTTTCACTTTTATGAGTTTCATACATTGTAACACATGTATCCCACATTAATTTTAAATCATAAATCAATGGATCTACATAGAAATGAATAGCATTACCTGATTGTTTTTTTCCAGATATGACTACTGTAAACCTTGTGTATTTATGCTGGTAGAAAGTTATAATTTACCAATATGACACACCATATACGGAATGTACTATATTATACAAAAAAATGATTTCTTCTATCTATGCATAATGCAATATATATGTTTGTTATCTCTTTTAAAAATTCATGATACTCATAATATCTTTTACATCACTGAGGAGAGATTGCTGGATGATGCAGTTTCCCATATTTAATTCATGTATATAAATTCCATGTCAATTATCTCATGGTTTTCTAACCAAAATATAGCCTTATAACCTATATAATGACATAGAAGTACCATAAATCTTTATAAGGACATGGTTATTCTTTCTTGTAGCAATCCACACTACACTATGGGAATTATATTAGTGATTAATGGTCCTTGTGAATTATATTCTATATTTTGGGAAAATATTTATTTTTTAGTGATCATTACCTTTGAATATAACATTCATTTAGTGTAATTTTGTCCGCAAGGATGTTCATTTTCTTCCAGTAGCATATCATAATGGGGGTCAAGTTGTTCTTTAATGTGGGTGAAAATCTATCGGCTATGATATTTCAAATTTTATAAGATCAATACAATTTCAAATATTGGGTTTTAAAACAACCAATACACAATGGTCTTTTATAATATGCATTTGACTTCTCAAAAAATTTAGACAATCATAATAGTCATTATCTTTTTTAATTTTCATTTAACAAATATGACCTCCTTTATCATTTACACTAGTATTCAAATGAAATGATTCATAATATATAGTATCATCCCAATTTATTTACACATTCAGCTTTTCCACATATTTAATCAATCCTTTATATATATGATATATTCCAAAAAAATCAAATTTAATTGTAACTATTAAGGACTAATATTTATTGAATGAAAACAACATAAACAAGAACAAAAGATTCGAGATGGGTCATGTGTATGATCTATTTCAAATATTATGAACTCATTTACTATAACTTCATTATCTTTTATGAATTGATTTGAATGAATCAATTTTTTATTCATTTTGTCCTATTGTGTTCATAAAATATTCATTTTTACATATAAATAAATTAATACATGAATAATATTCTTAATAAAAGGCTAAAGTTATATATAATTATAATAAGGGAACCCCAATATATGTTATCAGTTATTATTCCTGACATGATATCTTTTTACAAAAGGGTGACAAGAAAATAAATCACATTGGGTAAACATGTGGCTCCTGGTATATGTTCTCGATTTAATGATGTGCGAAAAAAATATTAATTTTAGGACTCATTCTATTACCCTGATAAGTGGGAGTACAATAAGTTGTAGGAGTTGATGTTTATTCATTAGATCAATTGGTATGTGGCGGTACATGTTGTGTTTAATCAAAAATATGAATAGAGATTTAAGGTAGTTGTACTGTTTAGGTGAACATCACCATTTAGTGGACAAATTTTTTGTATAAATAATTTTTGTGTCTAGAAAAAGTAGTGAGCGAATGAAATTTACTTAATATTTTTCCAATAACTTGTATGATTTAATGGTAGATGTTAATATTATTTAATTAAAAAATCATACCATTGATAGGAATCCACATAAATAATAAATGTTTCCTCTCTCATTTATTCCCATTTACCATGTGATGATACCCTTGATATCATAAATCAAGGTATTTCAAAATCTTGTTTCAATCATATTTATAAATTATCTTCTTAACAATGTAAAAAAAATAAGAATTATTACTCCACTGAATTTTTTTATAGGCATGTCATAATCTAATCATCACTAATACATATGTAGTAAAACAAAACATATTTATTATTGGATGGAATACATACCTAGTAAATGTTTTCATATTTCATTCCATTTAATTTTAACCTTGATTGATGAATTTATGTCACATATCATTTCTGGATTCATAAAAGAACATTTAATCACTTAATTTTCACATGTGGTCATGGTTCAACGAATTTCATGAAACCAATGGATTAAACTTTTATTGATGGTATATGTGAATATTGATTACGTGTTACTATCATTTTCAGTATTTTATTCTAGGCAATGTATTATATATATAATACTCATAAACTCACATATAGATATATTTATTCATTCCACTTATCTTCCTAATTTTATTCTACATATAATTCTTCTTAATTGTATACTTTATGTAAGATTCCTAACTTTTTCCCTATTCAATTTTTTTCCCAAAACTAACATATAAAATGACTCATATTAGGGGTAAATTGAGTGATTCAAAATGTTTCTAAAAATTAGGACTCCCATATTAATATAGGTTTTGATTAATTTATTATACTTTTTTAGATTATAAAAAAAATTAAATATAATCCATGATTATGAAAAAAAATTCAAATGGGATCATTAGTATAAATAACATCTCCTTTTAAAATCTTGAAACACAAAATATAGTATTATTGGTATTTATTTGAATTATTTTCTATGTGATACCACAACTGAGTAAAAGAAGATGAAATTATATTCAATGTTCAATGATATTTTACCATGATATCCATTACAATGTTTATACATGAAATTTATAAACATTTACTCGGGATTTAATAACAGTCTAATAGTAAATGAAACAATATCACGTATTCATTTAATGAGAAGTAATCACATAAAATATAACTACTCACTATGTAAAAAGTTTAATGTAGTTGAAATAACAGAGTTGAATCCATAATTTTTAGATTTTAATTCTTCTTTAATATTATATGTAAGTCTGAAAAGCTAATTTATAAAAAATCCACATACAAAATCATCAATGTTTCACATCAGTTAAAATATTCATTCATTATTATTCTGCCTTGACTTTCCAT
The DNA here is from genome assembly GCA_963277665.1 of Viscum album. Classification (NCBI taxonomy): domain Eukaryota; kingdom Viridiplantae; phylum Streptophyta; class Magnoliopsida; order Santalales; family Viscaceae; genus Viscum; species Viscum album. The sequence continues at coordinate 1,312,974,211 of OY728119.1, read as the reverse complement.
TTAATTGTTGTATTGAGTTTTTTTTGTTTGAAAATAATCCTAATATTCATAACTATTCAATTCAATAACGATTTTAAAGATCTACCCAAAAATCATATATATAACTCAATGATAATTTTCAGCATTCTATTATGGATATATAATAAAATTTAGTTAATGTAATCCATGATTTTATCCTAGAAAATAGGAAATCTCGGAATCAGTGAATTATATGATTTTTCGTCAAAAATAAAAATTTCATATTTATATATTTCTAAAATAATTATATAAATATATCTACAAATAATAAAAAAATTATTTGATAAATCCAAATCCATTTTTAAAAATATTACCATCTACTCTTTTTCATAACTATAGCGAGAGTCTACGGACTTCGTTAAAAGTAGAAATTGAATCAACCAGGTAATACCTATTTAAAATATCATAAACCTATATAATATTCATATTCAAACAGTCAACTCATATAAATATTCAACATTAAAATATATTTGATTTTAAAATACAAAAAAGTATTCATTATATTATTTTTATTTATAAAAAATTTCAACATTATGTATAAATAAAATTATATTATCATAATATGTAATGGTAAATTTTATTAATTAAGTGTTAACAAATTATAATAAACATTAGTTAAATATTGTCTAAGATGGAATATTTCGAATATTTTTTAAAACATATTTCTACAATAATAAATCTATAGAAGATTATCACTTCCACAGTGAGGTAGCGACCACACTCTACAGTAACAAGCCTTGGCGTTGGAGAAATTGATGACAACATATATAATCTTGTGCTCGAGAGATCCTCAAATGAAGACGCACTATGACCAAGATAAAACTAATGGTCTGGTATTGGGTTGTAAACCAAAAAAAAACACATCACATGAACCGAGAAGGAGCTATGTGATCAGAAGTAGGGAATAATCTAGATTGTAGAGACCCAAAAACAATTAAATACTAGAGAAGTATGAATTATGGTGTTGAATTCATTAATGAAGCTCTTAAATGATGAACCATAAGGAAACTGAGCCCTAATAATGCCACATTATCACATACCGCTAAACCTGAATATTAATGCAATGAGGGGGGATAAAAAATAACATACATAAGATTATAGTATTTTTTTTGTTTGAGAGAAGGTCAAGGGGGAGCATCAACATCACTAGATTTTCACGAAACATGAATGGTGTCAAAAAAATATGTGTTTATGGATATTTATAAATGACCGGGAGGGTTTTTTAGTAGTTTAAAAAAACCAATAAAGATAAAGTTTCTATCCTTGAAAATAATAATAACTAATTAAAGACCTCTTTATCAATGATAATGTTGTAGTGCTAAAAAATCTTTTTTATCAGCACATAAAATTTAGTGCTATTAAAGATTGTTTTGGTCTACGCTTGTTTAACACTCATAACGATTTATAATTATAATTATAAATAAATGTATTTCTAAATATATTTATATATAATTTTATGTTATTAGAAATATATTTCTATCATTGTACATAATTATAAAAATTTCGATATATTCAATAAATATTCATTAATACAAATAAAAATATATTATATGTAAATATAAATTTATTAAATATATTAATTAATAAAATAGATATATTATAAGTTAATAAATATTTAAAACTACAACTATTCATTTATAATTATATAAATGCTTCTAAAAAATTTGTATATATTTATTTATAATTACAAATATATTCAATATTTTTTAAAAAAGAAATAAATAAGTAAATTTGTTTTGAAAATATTTATAATTTTTTATTAATAAATATTAAAATAATTATATGATTATATTTATATTTATAAAATTATATATATTTTTAAATTTTATAAATATGAATATAAATATTTTAAATATATAAATTATTTAAATTATATTTATGATAAATTTAAATTATAGATATGATAATATCTTTAATTATGTTTATATCAATATATATATTTATTAACTTTTATATACTTATATATATATATTTATATTTATATCATTATATATATTTATATAATTATATACATATAAAATAAATAAATATAAACATAAATATATTCATTATATTCATTATATAAATAGTCATTGTAATTTTATAATTATATAAATATCAAATTATTTAATTATTATAAAAAATACATTGAATTTTTTTTATTTATTAATTTATAAGAATAATTTTATTAAATTATAATTATTGTAATTATTCTTTTATAATTAATCTGTTTGTACGTATATTTATATTTATTTATTTACAATTATATATATATATATAATTATATATATTTTATTATTAAATATAAATATAAATATAACTGTTGTAAATATATTCATTTTTTAAATAATTTTTTTATGATTTTATAATTATATACATATTAATATTATTATAAATATATCATTATATAATTTTATATCATTATATATATAAAATTATGAAATTTTATATTATTATATGTATTTATATAAATTTTTATATATAGGTTTTGTAAATATATTTAAATAGGAATATAAATATAGTAAATATAGTCAACATTTAAATATTTTTATTATAATGTTCATAATTAATTCAATATGTAATTATTTATTTATAATTATATAAAGGCATTGTTAAAAATTATATAAATACGTATTTTTAATTATAAATATATAATTTTATAATTCGTAAAATATAAATCTCTTAAAAATATATTTGTAAATATATTTATAATTATTTATTTATCATTTTTACTATACTTATATCATTATATATATTTAATAAATAACTAAAAATATATGAATTTAGTAAATATATTCATTAATTAAATATATTTATTGAAATTTTATAATCTTAAATATATTTATAGAATTATAGATTTTTATATAATTATATTTATATTTAATAAATATATTTAAACATAAATAAAAATATTGTAAATATATTTACTATTTAAATATATTTATTATATTTTTAAATTATTTAAATACATAATTATTTTTTTATTAATATATAAATACCTTTTTAAAATTTATAGTTGTTTATTTATAATTATAACTATATAATTTTTTAAATATAGTAAATATAAATTTATAAATATATTTATTTAAAAACATTTATTTATAATTTCATTGGTAAAATTACTAATAAATATATATTCTTAAATGAACAAATGATAAAATGTTTGAAATTATTTAATTTCAAATTGGTAGACTATGTAAATATTGAAAAATAGATAAATTTTATTTAATTATACAAATTATTAAAAATAATAAGAATATATTATGAATTGAAGATGAATACATATTGATATGTACAATTAGATATTATAAAATTATAAAATTCAAAATAAATAAATAATAAAAAACATGAAAAATTATAAAATACTACAATTTGGAAAATTATTTAAAAAAATAAATAAAATTTACCAATTAAAAACATAATATATTAAATATATTTTTTCTAAATGAAATTCTAAATTAAATATTTTATTTTGAATAAATCACAAAAATATTAGATGTATGTGTTTCTATATAAGATTTTATTAATTAGGTAAATATTTTCCTCTGTGAAATTAATGTATATATTTAAATATATACATACATGCATGAAATTTGTTCAAATATAGTGTGTAACATATATTAATGAAATACATAATAATATGAATGAATAAATTAAAAAAGGATTAATATTATTATTTATATAGATGACATTAAATAATAAATAATGATTACTATCTATGACAATCAATACAAATTAAATATATAAAATATGACAATATTAAAAACATTAAATGTTAATAAATAAACATGGATAAATAAATATCAAAATAATTATTAAATTGAAATAACATGTCGAATTATGACAATTGTAAAGTGAATAAATTACCAAAATATAAAAATTTAATTAATATTATTAATGAGTAGATAATTTTAAAAATGAATAATTTCAAATCAATATATCAAAAATTAATAAATACAATGTAATGAATACAAATATATGAAATTATAAAATATATCGATTAGAGACATAATATTTGTTTATTATATTATGTTAATATAAATAATTCTAATATTTATATTAAAAATTAGATAAAGTATATAAATATATCTTTTATGTGCGTTATATATTAAAATTCATTAATAGCATATAAGTATGCGTGAAATCAATGTATCTCATGTTTGATATATTTCGAAGAAATCACATGTTCTGTATATGTTAAATTGAAAAATAAAATGGCATTTAATTAAATTCACATTAATATATACAATTTGATGATATTTTTTTGTTGTTATTATTATTTAATTATAAATAATTTTTCAATAATTATATGACTTATTTACTGTTATCATAAATATTTTGTAGTATATAAAAAATATTTTAGGAAATGATGTTTATATTTCAATATATGTATATATGAATATATTTATTTATTTACAATATTAAATATATTAATGAATTATTTTTTATAGAACCCGTTACAAATGAATAATACATTAAAATGTTATTAATTATTATATTTTATTCTTTTTCAATATTTATATTTCTTATATATTGTTTTTTATAATTTTATTTAATATATATATATATATATTATTAATTTTTATTAACAATTGATGAATTAATTAATATATGTAAAAAAATTGAAATTTTTCTAAATATATATTTTTAATATACAGTGTTTTTTTAATATTAAAAATATATAAATATATTTTGAAACTAATCATAATTTTTTATTTATTAAAACATTTAATAATTTTTTTATATTCAATTTTAATTTTAAATTACTAAATTATTTCTAATTTTTATATTTCGAATACATTATTTTTATTTTTTTGGAATATAATAATAAATGGGGTTGTGGGTGGGCTAGGCCATGTATTTGTTATGTTGAGTTGACAATGGTGGGTTGGAATATGTATAAGCCGACCCATGTAGGGGGTGGGCTAAATCCCACAGAAGGCATATGGTCAACCAAGGCTCACACACGACCAGAGACCCATATGGATGTGTGTGAAAAGTTAATGTGTGAGCCCAACCCCACATAAAGCATCTATTAATTGGATGAGACTGAAATGTATATAAAAAATGGTCAGGCACCTGTTATTTTAATGTGGGTCTCACGCACATTATTTAGGCCTTTATCAAGGCCAAAAAATGTGCTGATAATGGTTACCCTTTTGACAACTACATATAAAGTACCGATAAAGGATCCCTTTATCAATGCATTTTAGTAAAGATTATAATGGTTATTTATCTATATTGTGTGTTTTTTAGATGTGGTTTTTTGTTATTGCGCAAGCTGGAATGATAATTATTTCGTCAATAAAACTTATAAATAAATACCTACTATAATAAATATTCAAATTTAATATAAAATTGTATAACGGTTCAAGGACTTTTTATCTCCGACAAAAAATATATTATATATTACAAGGAAAATTTTTCATTTTGTATTTTTTCATTACATAAAATAATATGGAGGTCATTATTAAGGGAAAATGACAACAAAATTACACATTATGAAATATAATAATTTGATGGTGGACTTAAATTTATAAAATTTAATATAGTCAAGTGTTAAACAGATTATTAATGTATTATAACATTATGTATAACCTTAATTGTATGATTTTCTCAATATAATGATGTCAAATATTTATTAGGGTTACTATTTTTAATGACTATAACTAAAAGGGTACAGTTTAAAAATTTTGAACATAAAAATTGCAAACCTGGAATGAACATTTCCAAGATTAAATTTCTTGGTGTGGAATGAATTATTGAAAATATTAATATAGAAAAGTCATAGGAAAACATTTTTTTAGAAAAATGTCTTGTTAAGCACAGAAAATCAAAATATACCAGAATTAAGTATAATATAGATTCATATGTAATTAATTATAATGTAAAAAATGATAATTTTTTACTTCAGAATAAAATTAAATATGTATTCAGACTTTGAAATTACATGATTTAAAGGGAATAAAATATAGTTTTAAAAAAATGGAAATTTTTTACGTATTCACAAAATAAATAGAAAAAAAACTAAAAATACTCCATAAGATAATATTGATCTGATAATTTTAAAAAATTACAATAATTTCCTAAAATAAATTTTATACTAAATGGTTTAAATTAATTATAAAGTGTGACAGAAAATATAATAAAGACATTTTTTGAAGAGAACGAGTTTTGAAGCATATAAGGACATTCATGAAAATTGAGTACTTATTTTTTATGAATTAATAAAACATTTTCAATATATAAAATGATTATAAATTTTATTAATGACATTTTTAATCCTATTCATACATAACATTTAATGGCTATATTTTAATAATCACATTTTAATGATAATATTTTTATAGTATATCATGGTATATATAATGATTAGTGATTCATTTTTAATAATCTATAATTCAAAATATTCATTAAAAACATTTAATGTGCTATATCCACCTGATTAAATAAATTTCATCATCAAAATATTTATCTCAATAAATAGCAGTTTATTAATTGAAAATACCATTGATGAAACCTCACATTATACAAAGGTATAATAAAACATACATTGATATGAGAATGTTGGGAACATAATGTTGACCTGAAATAACACATAATCATGTTTAAAGAAAAGGATAACATTAGAATAATATGAAAATATAGACATATAGATGAAAAATAACATCTAAGGAATAATATAGTGTTATAGATAATGAGATCATGAAAAATTCAATGATCAAAAAACCTTAAATCAGTAAGGGATTAAATAAGACCATCAATTCATTATAAATGAAGGTAATGTGATAATGTTTTTATTTATTAATATTTCTCCTACCATAGCAGGTTCTTTTACCATCAATATCATGAAAATGAGAAAATATTTATTATTTCTTTATTTCTATTTCGTAGGAATAATTTCTTGATTTTTTTGATACTCTATGAATTTACACATAAATTTAATCTCTCTCTCCAAAAACTATTTATTCGAAAATTTTTTTGTTGTTCCTAAAACATTAAAATTAACTATTAGTGAATTATATTATATATTAAAGTAAAAACTGTAATTCTTTATATATCTATAAATTTTTTTTTTACACTTTTTGAGATAATATCCAATATGAATATTCCATCATATGAAAAAATAAAAAATCAATCTATAAATCCTCAATAAAAGACCAAAATTCAACAAAATTAATTCCATAAATATCTAACCATAAACCACTTCAAAATATTATAAAAAGTTTGAATCCCAAATATTACATATATTTGGTCACTTAATATTTCAAGACTAAAATAACATTAATCACTAAAACATATTAATCAATAATAAATTCCATTCGATTAATTTTTTTTATAATGTTCAATAGGTATTATATCCCTCGAGACAATATTTTCATGAATGTAAAATTGTCAAATTAGTATTGCCACTTAATAAATTTCTCATTTAAATACTCTTATAAAAATCTCATGAATGATTATGAAATTATTATCATACTCCTCATAACCATTCGAGTATCTATATATATCATTAATATACCTCGAAACATAAATATTAGGGTAATTATTATTTCTTGGGGAATGGTTTACATTATATCCACCTCATTACAATTAAAACACTAGCCATTACTATATTCTTTCAATACTCTATAATTATGATCAAGAAGTTCTATTTCTTTACAATTTTAACAAAATAGAATAAAAAATTATGAATTTAGAAAAGTGATTTACCCACATTCTAGACACGTGGAATGTGGGATATTTTTCTATCTATGGTCTTTATCAATTGAAAGTCCATGAAACACCATTTTTCAATAATTTATTGTGTTATGAAACATCAGTTTAGTTCAAATTATTAGTCCTAACTCGATGTAGTTTTTTAGTCATGATCATGACATCATTTACAATGGATTCTCTATTATTTTTATTCTCTATATTATAAATGATATTGATCATAACCTATGTTATTTTTCGTAATATGTTAAAGATCTTCTCATCTCCAACAACCACTATATTGTCTTTCTCAATAGACTATTCCATTCACTTAACATTCATTCCACTAAGATCCATATCTAAACAATGTAATGCACAATATTATCTAAAAACATTATATGTTTGAAATCATATTGTATAATTAAAAATAAACTTAAAATTTAACACAAATGGAAAAATTATACAAAACTAATCTGATAATAATAAACATTGTTTCTTTGAGAATATTATCAAATTGAAAAGGTATTATAAAATCCATCATAATGGTTTATAAGGAATGTTTGAATGACCCAAATAATATCTCCAATGTTTTCAAACCTATTTTAAAATTATTCTTCTTTTTTGTGACCTATGTGAAGATAATGTTAATATTGAAGTTTCCTTCTCAGGGTTACATGTTTATTTGATTTTATACTGGAGCCAACATCAACTTCATTATATATGTATAAGGATTTCATTGCAAGGAAGTCACATTCTCTAAAATTCCTGATAATTTTATTACCTCATCTATTATATCATTGGAATAATTAATAGATCCCTTCATAGTATCCTAGGTATAGAAATGATAATAATGTTTGATCTCAAATTATAATGGAATTTGAATACTAAAATTTATCAAAGAATAAATTAAGCATTAAAAATATCATAGAGATAAACAATAAAAAAATATTTCATATAACTGATATCATAAATTTGGAATATTTCAATGGATTATATAACAATATAAATAATTCAATTGATAATTATAAATTGATTTTTAATGATGTAATTTATAATTATGGACATTCTAATATAATATTCAGGGAGTTTTACTACGATGTCATACATAAATAGATATGGTGTATTTCAAATTTAATAATCGGTTTGTCTACTGAGTCCCACCGTTGCTGTGAGGGGCTGTAGTGGGCCTCTCTCATCACATACTAAGACTAAGTCATTAGTCATATGAAAAGTGTTGAATAATTAATATAATGAATAATTTTAGGGACAACATATCAAGATTATTTCCCCAATAATTCTTCTTCCGAGAGAAGGTTTCCACATAATTTTTTCCAGTTGCCCTATGATGTTTTAAATAGTTTTGGAATTCCTTATTTTGGATTTTTTAGTGATATTCATGTGTTCTTTTGGTTTTAATTGATGTTTCACACTTTTTTGTCCTCTTAGGTGTTTTTATATGTTTCATTATACTAATAAAGAATTATGACATGTTATCTATATTTCAAAAATTCTATTCTTCGTTTGAATGGTGCTAGTTCTTCATTTATTTGAATAAAATGAATTTGATTAATACTAGGATGAAATGGACGAATTATTCTTCATGTTAGGACTAATTTAAATACATAGTAGATTTGGATAATTCTTGGTCTGTGATTTTTGATGGGATCCATTCCTTTTGACATCTGTTTTCATTTCATGGACTGAATATTTTCCTCAGTTTAACCTATAGCTTTATCCTTTTTATGATGCATCTGGGTTTATTAGTTTTATATGCATGAAAATAAGATTATGTTTCATGATTATTCTCCTTGGAATTCATGAATCTTATTATAAATCTATTATAATAGTAGTATTTATTTTCTTCACTATTGTAGCCCTGGATTCTTCTACTCAAGAACTGTTGGTCCCCATGATTTTTTATCTGTATAACAAAAGGGATAGATTTATTAGAACAATAAAGTTTCTTTGATAATCACATGTGTGTAAAGATACAAGATATGTCAAAATTCACCAGAGAATTTCTATGATCTTTTGATAATATGATGCACTCTCTTCCTCCTTGATATGTTGTTTAACGTAATTTATGAATTTAATATCTTAAAATTGTTTGGATAGTATAAGATCATTACCCATGGTTTATATTATATAACATCAATATTCATTAATAATTTTTTTTGGGCCTGGGATTTGAAACCAACTCATGTATCACATCATTGGATATTAAAATATATGTATATAAAAATTACTATTTGTAATGTAAATATTTTCTCATGAAATAAAATGAAATCATTATTATAGTTAATGTAGTTTAATATTTTGGATTTTATAATTATATTATATCCTTAGTAAATCATAATATTCATAAAAGGATATTATTGTAGACAAAAATACTTTTATAATATCACTAGAACATTTGTTGAGGAAAATTAAATTTTTCATTTTGAAATCGGTTATTTAAAATCTATAAATTTCAATGATATTATAGGATGAAATATCATTTAATGGAGTCATCTAAAAATGTAAAAAACATGTCAAATAAATGAATATTCATGATGGAGGTAAGAAGCACTCAAGCCATATATGGTAAAATAATATTTCTTTTTATACATTATAAAGAAATACCATAAGTTTTTAATGGGAATGATAAAAGGAATCATTTTTATTCATTCAAAATATATTCAAATTTGTTTTAATATTAACAAAATAAATCATTTAAATTTCAAAAACCCATTCATAAAATATTATTAATAATCTAATAATTCTTATAAATAAATTCTACGAAAGAGGATATAATAATTGGATTTTCATAAATAATCATTTCCTCAATTGTATTAAGTAATAATGGGGGGAAATTTTATATGAAAAACAAGAAAACAATATTGATAACATTAGAATAATAAATTATATCTATTTTAATAATTAATTATATTATAATTTTTGATTAATATAATTTTAATCATAATCAATCCCAAATAAAAAATGAGATTATATAATAAACCCTTACCGCTTTGGTAACATTTGAATCATAACCCCCATTGAATGAAATAACATAAAATGAAATATTAAATACAATTAATATAAATATATTAATGATATAAAATATATAATTTTTAGTATAAACATCACAAAAAATAGAAAAAAACTCTGAATAAGGAATATGTCTCCAACAGACCGAAGTGTGATGAGAATCTTTTACAAAGATCATATCATTAATGAGAGAATTAATCAATTAAGTGAATATGTTAGACAAATATAAATTCTTATAAACCTATTGGATGTAAAATATAAATCCATTATATTTCATTCAAAACATAATATTATCATGACATTAATGAATAATAAGAAATATTACCAAAAGAAAGGAATTATTGATAAGTAACCTGAAACATGTAGTCTAACCGACAAAGTACATATTTATTATCATGAATAATAAATTTATATTAATTTTATACATTATTATGATCCTTAATATTTTTTAAAATTATTATGATCTATTTTTTTATTTATTATCATCCCTTAAATAGTTATTAAATTTGTTATGTTCATGTCTTATGTTTTTTGAAAGTTAGATTCTTAATCCCAAAACAACTTAGATAGGTTTTCCATGGTAATAGGGTCACATTGCCATAATCACTATAATAATAATCTTGTAATTATTATAATTTTTACACATAAAATAAAATTTTGGAGTCATCCATTAATAAAAGACATCAAAAATGAAACACATTGCGTAGTGGATATGGTAGTACCCACATACCCCTGAACAACATTAACATTTTTCATTTGTTGGTACGGTAAGAAGGTAAGTAATATATTAAAATTAAATAAGCATTATTATGTCAAAAATATAAGATATATTCCATCAATCCATCATAATAAATAAATTTTTTATTTGGTAACTAAAAATGAATCTTATCACTTCATGAATGTGGTAGTCTCCATGAACTCACACCCGATGTTTTTGTTTCCCATAAGATTGAAAATGATCTTAAAAATGGTTGTACCATAATAATTATAATATTTCATATTAATGGAGTCAATTATTTAGTTATATCAACAAATTTTATGAATATTTAATGAATCTAAAATAAGAAATAAATTGATAATGGTTAGTTATAATTTATGACGCTTCTTCAAAAAAATCACCTTTCAGTGACAGCAAAAGCCTTTTTATATCATAATTTGATGAGACCAGAGCCTCAATGTCTTGAATTGGATGGTTGAGTAGAGATTTTCGAAGATATTAGTTTATCTGAAAGTCTCATAATGTTTTATGTGGGGAGGATAGATGGTTTCCTTTTATAAGTAATGGGAGGGACACCATTAGAATTACTTAAATTAAATATTTGTTCTAATTTAATTTTATTGTTAAAATCAAACCAAAATGATATATTTAAAATATAGGATAGAAAAAAAGTTAAAATAATAATATTATAAATATAGATAATTTTATATGATATTTTAAAAATTATATTTTTATATTATCCTCATATTAACTTTATTTAATTATTAGCATGATAATTAGGTTTTTAAACACAACTGATAATGATTGTTACTATAAAAGGAAAAATGAAAAAAGTGGAAATGGATAATATAATCAACAATATCCCATTCACATTTTCAATGGACATATTTTCCCATATTTTATACCATTTAATAAAATTTTATTTAATATAAAATAGTATTAATGTTATTTTTGAGACTACTCATTCAATTTGTTTTTTTTAAATATCTATATGCTAATGTTACTTGAATAAGAACTATTAATACATTAATAATAAATTTTTTTTTCTCTAAATAACTCATTGGAAATCATTACTAACCCAAAAATTACTACATTCTAAAATCATTTACTTGATTTTTCAATTTCTTGCACAACCATTGTCTCCCAATTGTAATAGAATTTAATATAAATATTTAATATCATAATAATAAAAATAATTTCCATCATAATTTTTTATAAATATTATAATTAACTATTTTTTTAAATTAATTGATTGTTTTTAAAACTGTCAAAAAATATTATATATATATATTAAATTAATAAAATAGTCATTTCAGAATTTTCCATTAGTTAAAATAACATAAAAGACTTCATCAATGAAAATTGACACCAAAATGACATATTTTAGATATTTTTAAGATGGGGGTGTAATTACACTGGTAAATTAAATAATTAATGTGTTGGATATATTTTTATAGGCATATTACATAATTTTAATAATTATTTACATGGTTTATCCTTTTCTATATTGATAATTCCTTACCATTATTATTATTCAGAACGAACAAAAATAAAAAAGATTTATTTTAAAAATGTGAACCTTTTAATTCCCAATGTATATTAAATTTTTTTAATATTTAATTTCTATAAGTGGAGGAAATTATTTTATTTTTTTGTTTCAAAACTCAACGAAGAACTTCTTTTCAAAAACTATGTTTTAATAAAAAAATTACCATATGAAAAAATAAATCATAATGTTGATTCCTAGGTAATTATTTCAATTATTTATAATTAAATATATTTTTAACTACTTGAAGATAAAAATAAATACATATTATGTCTTTTATAAATTATTATTTAAATAAGAAATTAAAATTGTTATAGTAATCACTAGTTCTACACTATTCACTCTAGACTATGTTTGTTTAGAAAAAACCAAACAATTCAACCTATGTTAATATAGAAATAATAATTTAAAAAATGATATTATATTAAAAAAAATAAAACTTTCAAAATAAAGTATAAGTTAATTATGTTGTTCAAGCATAAAAGGTACTAAAAACCAATATTAATGAAAAAATATTTTGTAACATAAAATGAATTTACATAAAATTGTGTACATATTTGTTAAATAAATTTTCATTATTGAAGATATTTATATATATATTTTTTAATATGGTTATTTCTATTCATAAATACAAATTTAATAAAATGGTTATAATTTCCTCATTTCAATATTAATATATTTATAATACATCACATTTCCCTTAATGATTATTGGTGTGTTCTATGAAATATATCAAGTATTTTTTTAATTTAAACAAAATCTTTATGGTTCTACACAGTGGCCCTAAAAAGAATTTCTGATTCCCATAATATGGAAAATAGATCATGGGTATAAATAAATAAATAAATATATTAGGAATTATTTCATCGACTAAAATATATTATGCAAATGTAGTATCTAACTCGGCATTCAGGCATTAACCGTTCATATAACGAACATCCCTGACAAAAATTTAACAGTAAAATATAAAAAATGAAATAAATAAAATTACTCACAGAAACTACACATAGAAAACTCCAACAATTCATCATTCATAACATAAATATAATGTTGTAATCTATTTAAAAATAATAATGGTTTGAAAAAATGTGAAAAATATATAATGGTCTCAAAACAAAACCAAACCACGTGAAAACCCCAAACCACTACCAAATTCAATCTTTGTCCCCTTGTTAATCACCATGTCGCAACACCAACCATCAATGGTTAACCCCAAACATAACTCCCCAAGGATGATGAACTTAATTTTTTCACCAATAAGATAGATATATGGTTTACATAGGCTGAATGGTGTTTATAAGGTGTAAAAAAACTAGCCCTTTAGGATATCAACAAAGTGTGTATCTTATATCCTTTAAAAATACAATTTCATAATTTCAAGTTAGAGTACAAATAGAAAATAGGATTTTCCTATGTATGTACATAAAATCCAATTCAAATATGTTACCTCTATGGTCTTGTATTTTTTTATGTACACCCAATTATGATTTTTAGATAACCATATTTTAGATGGATTACCATTCTTTAAAAAGAATGGGTTCTGAAACTTTTAATTCTGATAGTGCGATTTTTTCACGATAAAATGATCTAATTTTCAGAGATGCAAGTTTTTTTCAATTAAATAATTTAATATTTCAATGTTTCAATGTATTAGAAGGGTTATATGTGGGTTTGGAATTATTCATATATGGTTCAGGTCTTTTCTTCCTAATATATGTTTTGATCTGTCTATTGGAAACAGAATCATCTTGAATGAGTTATAAGACATGAACATGTTGCTGGAAATCATTCATTAAATGATTTATAGAATGAATGTTTTACAAGTGGTGAACTAGACAAGGTCATCAAATGTTTTATTAGGGTCATTTAAACATGAGGTGACATCTTTTTCAATATATATCCACTACTGGTCATGGAAAATTTTAAGGATGGAATTAATTCTTGAATTCATTTGGTGTATAGATTTTTTTTATAGTGACACCTATAAATATTTTCATTCATTATAAATCCACTCCTCTCAAATCCTAGTGAGACTCCATGAAATTTTCTGGTGATTCTTTACCTTTTAGATAACTCCGTTTAGATTTGGATACATGGTGAGTTATATTTTTTTGGGTTTATTATTGCTTTTTATTTCCTCCACTCTAGTGGTGTTCTCTCCTTTTACTCATCAAATCAGGATTTTTATATTGATGATTTTTTGATAAAATTTTTCTTTTGATCATCTTCGCCTATGTTCTGTTATTGTGATATCATGGGAATGATGGTTTGATCAGTAAATTATGTTGGGTGGTGTAGAAAATTAACCTAAAGTATTTTTCAAATAATATATAAATGTGAGATTTTTTCAATCACACTATAATAATGTGTGAATAACCTAAATAATTAATTAAATCTGTGATTTGGTTAAATGTATGTTCTTTGACAACCTATTAGAACCCACTAGGTCCATTTGTGTTGAGATCGGGATTATTACGACCCATGTAGTGATCCTTTACTTGATGTTACAATGAATTAGAATTCATAAAAATATGGTCTTCTCATAATAATTAGAATTGAAATTTATGCATATTGTGGCTTGTAAAAAGATTTAAGACGAATGAAAATTTAGCATGGTTAGATTTTAGAATTTTATCATTCTTTATGATAATATACCAACAAATAATATATTTGATGGTTTATATTGTGAGATTATTTTACCAGCTGGGATTGTTATATTAATTTTTATGAAATTTATACATGTTTTTCATGTATATATGTTTGTAGATAGGATGCATGAGGTGTGTCACCACATTCTCATGAGATGTTCCACTGGTGGAGCATCAAAGAATAAGAGACCCCACCGATTGTGTTTTGTTTGACCCCCTATTACATTCACATGGAAATATTAAAGTGAATCTAGTATGGTAATTCTCTAAGAGTCTAGTGTAATATGGTTACTTTTCCCTTATCTCTCTATTTCTCCCTCATGAGATGTAATGAAATCCATCTAGGGAATTTTCATGGATCCTAGTTGTGCTTCTAAATCATGGTACCTATGATCCTCCATAATATAAGTGAATTGTCTATGTGGAAGAGATATGTAACATAGAGAAAACAAATATTGGGATATCAATGAGTTTCAACATAAAACATGCAGTTTAGGAGGATTATTTAATTTATTATGTTCATTTATTAATTAATAATACTTGTTATCACATTATTTCATGAACAATCCATAAAAATAGTTTTTTAATACGTAGTTGTGTAAACCTACTATGTTTTACTCACACACTATTCTATCCTTCATTGGGAACCAAAATAGAATTCATAGATACGGTTTTGGACAAGGGAAAGGACTTTTTTTATTGTTTCTTATTGGAGGTGTTGGAGTTTGGATATGAGAACAATATGGTGATTTGGACTATGGTCATTGGAATCTAACATGGGTTGTTTCATTAATTCATTGATATTAATTTTATATTGAATTTTTTATACATATAAAACCATCATTTCATTATTATTTTTTTGTATTGGTCACTTGTCATTGCTATTTGGTTTATCTATTATTTTTGGGTAGTTTTGGCTATTTCCAAGACTATGATATTTGTTATAATGTTATAACAACTATATAATAGGGAGTATAGTCTCTATACTATGTTTCCAACACCACCAATGTTAGACGGTGGCCTTGGAAAAACTAGTATATTACCTTGAGGTCTTGTAACCAACCCAATTTGGTCACCCTAGAGAGTTTCACATCTGGTTGAGGTTATAATGTTGTATAAAAGGGCATGTTTTATTCTCTATTTCTTTAATATTTGGTAACTTTATATAGGATTCAAGTAACCTGTCATTAATTTTGAATGATCTTGCACATTTAAATAAAAAAACCATTTATGGGGGGAATTTCAAGTGACCAGTGATGGGATTGTTTTTCAAGTTGTTAAATTGTTACAGTTGATATTATTTCATCTTAAATGATTCAAGTGTTATGTAATGTTATTCTTTCTCAAAATGAATAATTGTGGATGTGTATGGTAAAAAATTAGTATGCATGCATCAGGGTGATCACATTGTGATATATATATATATATATATATATATTGACATGCATTTTTCATGTTAGCGAATTTTTAATTATATGAGATATAATTTTCCTATATGAAATATGAAATGAAATTATAGGTATATATGGTGGAAAAGTAATAAAGGAAATAATATATGTGTTATAACAATTCACATGTTACTCTAACTATAAGGTAATTTTATGTTAGTGGTTCTCTATTATTTACCCATGCTCAGGTTGACCTTGATTTTTATCCAATATTCAATGGATTAAATTTTTTACTGTAGATAAAATGTATTTTCATCATCATAGAATTAAGCATTAAGAGAGAGAAAATTAGTAAAATCATAACACAATTGAACTAGATCATCTACTGGATCTTAATAAGTAGATGACTGTTTAGTGTCCCCAAATATTTGAATTAAGAATCATGATAGAGGTTGTCAACATACTCATAACAAAAAAGAACTGTTTCTTTATGTGGATCTGGATAATTAGATAGATTTTTATATTTTTGACAGCTTCCTAAGGGTCATCCGATCCATGGAGAGGTATACTTTTCAAACTGTATCTTCAATATCTAAATTGATTAGATAGTTTTAGCTTAAACTATATCCATCACTCATTTGGGAGGGATGTCCTAGGAATTTGAGTTTTGGATTGAGTTAGTCTAGATGATCATTAGAAACCCCATGACACCCACAGGTAGTAGGATGATGCTTACTAAATACATGCATCATTGGTGGGATATTGAGGAGAAAAATGATTATAAAGAGAAGAAAATATATAAGGACTTTGAGGTTATGTTCTTGATTCACGTTATCTACAGACACCGAGGGATGAGAAGGATTTCATGTTCATGTACCTAATATGGGTGTTCAATTTCAGTGATGCAATATGCTAGATATTATAATGGCCTATAATTTTTTTTCTCTATCCAATTCATATGATGTGGTATCCAATGTGATATTTATTCAAAATGTATTTTTTTATTAGATACATTCACTTGTCAGCACATTTTTGCTTACTATCTTCAAGGATGTGATTAGGGGAAACTAACAAATACCATGAGTAATGGCCAAGTGCTTTTAATAAAGAGATCTAAAAGATATTCTTTTATTTGTAAGATAAATCAAGATGACAATTACTTCCATCTCAATAGTGTGATGTATTGTTAGGGGAGTGGACAACCATATCAGAAACACGTCCCTTTGACCTTATTTCATTTTTTTAACGAGTATCCACATGCACTATCACTCTCTTATCCTAATATAGAGTTTCATGTTTGAGGTAGTATGTTCCATATTCATAATTATTCTAGGGGATAAATGACAAAGAGAAGAGTTGGGGTATCATTCCAGACATATGTTTCTTGAAAAGACATAGATACTCCTCAGAAGATTGGTTGTATAAGCTCCACTGGATATTCATGAAAAAGCCGAAAAAATAATCCTCCTTCGAATGAGTTAAAGTACCAAAAAGAGGGAGAATCATTGGATATTTATACTAGATCCTAGGGTAGAAGGGAAATTAATTTTTATTCTATGCAGACGGTTCCATCTAGTTTTGATGTAGGTTAATATATCATTAGAGGCATGAATTTTTAATCATCTACCATTTCCCATGATTTTATTATTAAAACATAATTACATTCCTTTATATATGTTATTTTTCAAAATGTTTTTGTCTTGGTTTTGGAATACATGCATGGTGTCTTATTCATCAATAAACTATTCAGTGTGCAGTCAAATAATATCAAGAATTTCATGGAATGCTCTATTGAAATTTGTGTTTAACATTTCTTTTGGGATGTTATTGTGCTAGAAATGATATTTTTAATTGGAATTTTGGTATGGATTGGTTATTTCAATACCTAGTTCATATTAACATTTACCAGAGGAGATTAACATTTTTATCTCTATATGGTGGTAGCTATTTTCTGTAGGGTGAATGAGATATTCAAACTGGTTTCATATGACGACTTTAGTGAAGATTGGATCATTTTAAACATCCTAAAGAGGTCATTCTTTTTATTTTAGTGAAATTTTGTAGGAAAATTTTCCTCCAATGTTAGTCTATTTTGGAAACATTTTTCTTGAATATTTTAATAACATACCACCAAAGTTAGTCAAAGAGTTTGCAGCCATGTTATTGTTGGGATTTTAGCATGATTATATTATTAAAAGTATGATGAAACCTGTGGAGATTTTGGAATTGAATGTTCAGTTGGGTGAAATGAAAAAAATGGATTCATATGGAATATTATGTAACATTTTGGATCTACCATTCATTTTTAGAGAAGACTATGGGACATTGGACTTTAGAGTGGACAATTAATGATTGAAATATATAATTTTCAAGAACCAGTAACACCTTTTAGCCATAAATGATATTTCTTATTCATTGATATGTTCCAAATCATTTATATGATTTTCATGAGATTAGTGTACCATTACGATAGAGTAAAACTATTAGACATACCTATGACATCATTTATAAGCACGTTTGACTTATAGAAATTTATGGTGATGTCATTTGTTCTACCTAATCAATTAGAGGTATTCATATCATTGTGAAATTTGATATTTCATCCTTCTATGGATTATTTTGGGGTGTTTTTCATTTTAATCATCTTTTTGTACTCCCATTCAGCATATTATCATCGACAACATCTAGATATTATCTTAATTTCATTGAGAGGACATCAAAATTATTCCAAGATAACCAATTTCAATTTTTGGAATGATAGAGTGCACTTTTTATATCATGTAATATCATAGGTTTCTGTGTCAGTGGAATGAATGAAGTTTGCCACTATATTATATTGGGAGAATAGAACTAAATTCTTCTAGATTTAGTGTTTTTGGTATAACATTTTATAATAGGATTTTAATCCACGACTTCTACATAATGGATGCATTGATGCCCGGGATGACCATGAAATGAGTGGATATTGATTGGTCATAGGGTTGTGAGATAATGTTTTAGTAGCCGAAGAGCATGATATCCTCATAATAGATCCTCACCCTTTATATGTTTGTAATGGAATATACAAAGTAATATGATTCGTTTATTGTTGGAAATAGATGAGTTTTCATGTGGGTGGATGAAGTGTATTATTATGGCTCTAGACATCAGATAATGCATCAGGGGAATTATCCAAACCACATTACGTTGTTTTATGTGATGGTACAATCCCTAAGATATTTGATACACTAAATTATGAGTGAATGGTTTGTAGTGTACAAAGGCCATAACAGAATATACTATTCTTAATTTTTTTGGACCTAGACCTTCAAAAGAGGGGGTTTCTTGAGCATCTAATGTCCATTGAATTTTAGATTTCTTATACACTAGGTATAGGTAACATCAACATTGATACCTTGATCTTGAAGTCATAGATAGGGGCAGTTTAGGTGGACTGTGACATATAGAGGAAGGGAGAACTCTATGAAGACGTGAATGTAGTTATTCAGTATTCCCAAGGATGAGTAAATATAACATCAACATCTGTCACACCTTTTCTTTTGGAATGGATCAAGTAGGATCAATTATCAAATCTAGAGTGATTATATTTGAGTGATATAATTTATTGTGGCGATCATCCATTAAGATGGTCTCTTAGTATGGTCAATTCTATTCATTTCCATGGATGAGTTTGGATTCCTACAGACGTTCATGAGGAGTTGATGAAAGAGTTCAATATTTCTTTATTGCTGATACATCTGGGGATAGAAATGATGTATCATGATCTATATAGATAGTATAGGTTGACATGAATGAAAGAAGTGGTATAATTCATTATAGAGAAAAGTTTCATTTTTCAGTATGTTAAATCTGAGCACCAAAGGCTAGTTGGGTGAAGCAGCTACTTCACATTATGAAAATGAAATGGGATGATGACATTATAGTCTTTGTCACAAGGTCATCTAAAATACCTCATATGAGTTATGAATAGTGGATTATCATATATTGATTGTCGATGGTAGCTCACATTTTTTCAACTATGGGACCTTCACCATTTAGAAAATATGTAGTCTTTATATGTGGGAGATATATTGACATCTTGTTGTTATAAGGAATATCATTTGGGAAATAAATCCTTATTTCACATCTTGGTTTTTGAAGGGTATTCAAAAGGAACAAGTATCATGTGTTCGTTTTGTGTATAGGATAATATCCTCATACATGTGGCCAATCTTAACAAATGAATATTAAAATAGGGTATATGTTATGTTATTTTGTAATAGATTAGTTTTGTGGGAGAAGAATATTCCACTCATAGAGTTTTCATGTAATAACTTCTTCAAGGAATAGATCCAAATGAGACGATACAAGGATTTATATTGAAGGCCATATTGTTCGCCTCTTTATTAGTATAAGGAATTCGAGTGGACACACGTTAGTTCTAGTCTCTCAAAATATATATCTGAGCAAGTTCAATTGATCCAGAAGCAATCATTAAACACAAAGAGAAAGAAAAAAATCATTAACAGACCATAATAGGTTACCAGTGGAGTTTTTTGTGTGTCATCATGTTTTCCCTTAAGTGTATCATCGGTTGGGGAAATCCCAATTCATGAAATATGGATAGTTTGTACCCATGCTTTTCCGGATTTTTTAGATTCTGGGGAGTGTCTGTCCAATGGTGTACTGATTTGACATTCTGTAGAGTTGTATTTCCATGCATAAATGTTTCACGTATCACAACATGGGAGATATTATTCCTACCCTTATCATATGATAGATATTGATGACATAAATCTCAGTGTAGATGAATCCTTTGAGGAGCATCTTATACGAATTATGGAACATATTTAGATGTATATCCATGAAATTTTTATACCAATTGTATGAGTGTAGTGGAAGCGTGGGAATGATACAAAATAGTCTGAGGAGAAAGAATATTCTATATGATCTTAGTTATTATACATGTTCTTTGGGAGAAAATAATTCTTCTTCAAGTAGCTCAAGGTCAAGCGGTTCTATGGTGGGGAAGATTCAATACATTCTCTTTTTTTAATTACATACCTCTTTGAGGGTTTAGTTAATCATCCTTATGTTGGGTTCCAATAAATTTAAAACCTCATTTGATGAACCTTTTTTAATAGAGATATATTTCAAGGGAAAATTAACTATTGTTAAATTGTTTATGCTTTTTTATTTATTAATGGATTAATAAAATAAATGTGTCAATGTATTTTGAGGGTTTTCTATATGTTTGGATAGATTTTAAGGTGTTTTATTTTCTATTTTTTTTGGGATATGATATGTATTCTAGACACCTTCACTTTGTGAATGGGTTTCATGATGTGAATATATTGTTTGGAATATTTTTTCAAATGGTTTAGAGAGTGAAATATTTATATTATGTGAAACTAGTTCACATCATAAAAAGACTGATCAAGGTTATATTAACCCAAGGTGATAACTTTTTCAATATATACATCACATGAAACATTCAAATTTTGAATCAAGCCCTCAATTCCTAAATTCCTAGAGTGTAATGATTTTCTATATGGATATTCATGAAAAAACATTTCTTTCAATGTGAAACCTCTACAATCAAACACTGGGATGACTCTAGATGGTTCTTAAGAGAATCCATCCCTTTCAAAACTCTCAATATATATTTTTATCCCTAGTTAGTTCCTTTTATTTTGATCTCTTATTTATATTACTATCCTCTTTTGTAGTGTTTTTATATAATTTTGGTCATTATATATGGATTTTGATAGTGATCTGGTTTTCTATCGGTTCTTATTGTTATATCATATAACTTCATTCTTCCTTGATGTTCTAATGGGAATATTTCATGGATCAATTAATTAATGTTGATAGTCAAAAAAATTACACTAAACTTTGTTTCCAATTATCTTGTTATTTGAAATTTTTGCGTCAGATATGAATAATATGATGATACAATAGGGAGTGGGTTGGAGAATAATTATGATACTTAAATATATATTCTTAATTCAATGAATCCCACCTCACAAAAAGTGATTCTTGATTTTTTTCTCTTAAAGTAGAGTGTGCAACTAGAATAATGTAAGAAAAAAACTGCACTACGTATTATGGTTGTGGGAATAATGATCCCTTTGTTCAAACCAACAACATTGCCTCTGTGAACATGTCAATTTTCACTATAAATTTCCATTTATAATATAACATTAAAACTGATTGTAGTCAATTTACAACAGTATAATAAGTTTATTAACGAGACATCAGGTATTTTTACTAGGATCAGAAAATCTACAACAAATTCGAAGAAAATCATACTCAACCACAACTGCTTTTGAGTAGATGATACTCTTATAAACATATATAGAATTATTTTAATAAGAAAAATAGTTTTTCTCCCAGTTACATCTTGAAAAGGATAGATATATTTGATCATGAATTACATACAATATAAACAAATTAATACTTAACATCATATAGGCTTTCTTAAAATAATGATACATAAAAAACTAAGAAGATGTATAAAATTGTTTGTATCCAATTTGTAACTCTGAAAAATTCATTATCGAAGTTTGAAATTGAATATCTAACAATAAGATACAATATTAGTGAAAATAACGATGGTGATTTGATAAAATAGAGAAATACATGTCTGTCTCTATAGTGTAGCACTGGAGGCCATACTAAGTTGTTATTTACCATCACAAAAGTTCTCATATAACTTTTTATATTACATGTGTATGTCAATAATAATTATAAAATCATATCAATATTAATATTGTAGGTCAAAAAATTCAAGGTCAATTCAACTCAATAGAAACCTCATATTAAATGGAAAATATTTAAATTCAAAATCATTAAATAGAGTCATAACATCCCATAGAAAGATCAATGATTTAATATGTTGAGTATGATCTATCGAATCCTTTATAAACCTAAATGAAACAATATTTACTATATAGAATACAATTATAAAAAAATATCTTTAATTAAAAACAGTATTCATTTAATATTGAAATGTAGGATTACTTCATGTGACAACAAAACTCCATATGCAGGGTTGACAACATAAGACTGTTCACAAACATATGGTTGTTGAACATTATGATTATTCCATAAATATATGGTGGTTTCCAAATGTAGGGTTTCAATACTATAAATTCCCTTCCATGAGTAAGGTTTTTGTACCAAACATTTCACAAATAATAATTTGGTATAAATAGTGTATCATGAATTCCATTTAAACACATTCAAAATATAAAATCAAACAATTATTCCCTATATCAATAGATTTTATATACATCCAACAAATATATTTTAACTAATATTATCCTTCAATAATTCACATAAAGGAATATTTTTTTGTAACATAAATTTTTTGTGTTTATGACATTCAAAAACATAAATAAATCATCAAATTTTTTTAATTAACACATTCTCAATCGAAATAATTACAATCTCATATGCACACTATTCATATGATCCAAATAAATTATTATATCTATGTATGGTAAAATGTAATTATATTGTCCTCCTATTGGAACCCAATGGATCCAATGGAGTTGAGGCAGATATTGTGGCCACCTGTGTGGTGAGCGATTCCATGATGTTACCATGAATTTTCATTTATAAAAACTAGTTTTTGGATTAACAATGTGAATTGAGAGTTGAAAAAGTTGCGGTATGGGAAATGAATTAAGATAAATGGATTTTTTTGGATATATTTAGAAAATAAACCCATCCATATTAGAATATTACAATTAGGAATATACGCCAAGAAAACTGAATGAGATAAATTATCTATCAAGGCATTTTATTTGAATGGAAATGTAAGGTGTATTGGTTTTTCCTTTATATAGGTTAGTTATAAGGTTTAATGAGGGATTATACAACTATCTGAAGAGATGTGGCTTGGATGGATCATAATGGAATAATATAACACACAAATTGAGCCGATATTCCTCATGTTTGATGTTACCATTGGAATAAATAAGTTTCTATAGCATGGTAATTCAAATGGAGTATAGTATGAGATGTTTATTATCCCTCTAACATGGTATAAGACCGTAGTAAAACTTAAGAAATTCCATTATGGGAATTCTCATGGATCATATTTGTGCTTCTTGAGACATGGAATGTGAAATAATACAAATGTAAGAGAATCATCCGTGTGACGTAATTGTCTAGTATAGAGATGAAGTATGTTTGGATGGCCTTGAGAGTTAACCTATAACTCGAGGGTTAATAAGATTATTCATTTCATTATATTAATTTATTAATTAATACTACTATTTATTAATTTATTTATTGATGTTACAATCAAATAAATTTTTTATACATAGTGGTCTCAACATATTGAGTTTTACTCACACATTATTCAAGATGAAATTGGGTGGCTGGGAAAATTCATGGTAATAGGTTTTGACAAGGGTAAATGACATTATTTTTTATTGTTTCGTACTACATGGGATGGTTCTTACGTATGATATCAACATGGGGTCTAGGACAAGGGTATTTTTTGTATTACATTGGGTTTTATATTCATTCATCTGTATTAATTTCATGTTGACATTTAGATACACTGCAAACTATCATTTAGTAATATATTAAATTTTTGGATTGGACATTTTCCATCTCAGTTGGATTTATTTGATGTTATTTTAAATTATTATATTTTCATTACATTGATATTTATTATTCTATTATATCAACTCTATACCAAGGGTTTGAGGCTATCAACTATTTTCCCTACACCTTCACAACCAGTTGGCATCATCTTGTGTAAATGGAGACATGCTTGAGGTTTAGTAACCAACATTTTTTTTCCATTTTAGAGAGTTTCAGATCAAGGGATTTTACACAATCAATTTATAAATTTTTATATTTCACTATTCCAAAAATGAAAAAATATATAAAATATGTTAAAAAATAATATATTTAGTAATGTACCCATAAATTTAATTTTTAATCCCACTTCCTATACCATTTATAAATTAAATTTGAAGGTGAACAAAACCCATAACTAAAAAATGCGAGGAAAAAACAATGGATCCAAATAAAATAAAGCATGCCAAGGATACAAAAAATAGTTATAATTTTATATAATAATAAATGAATAGGTGATGAGAACAGAATGTTAAATAAAATCCCCTAGGTCATCCTGAAATGGATCTATAATTATGGGAAACACATATCTCTATAAATATATAGACACACGAACTAGAATCTTTAAAATACTAAACATTATTAGGGCCTCCACATGAAATCAGGAATTTTTTTGGAAGCCCTTTTGGTCACCATGTCAATGTAAATATTTTGGAAGGTGCTACACTCAGAGGGTACCTATTAGTGAGTGCCACTGCACTCGTGTAACAAACATCCCATCCTTTTATTATCTATGTTGTTTCCCAGGACAAATTAAGTAGTTGTTATTGAACAAAAAAGCCAATAGTAATCAATTAAATAATTAAAACAATAACAATAAATCTCATATCTCCTCATTTGATCTTTGATGAATCAAAATAAAAATGAGATTCATCACCCAATCACCTCATATGCTAAGAACCACCATTAATGGTAAATAAAAGAATTCCATCATGTGGGTATGACATACCAATGAATCTTGAAAAACATATAAATAGTTCCAAACTGACCTAAGATTTTATCTTGGGATTCCAACACCCTCTAATCACTTTGATAAAACATTTAAAATCCCACATAAAATTATACATTGAAGTCAGTCCTTATAAAACCTACATTTGGTATCCAATTTTGGAAATTAGCCAAATTCCACTCAATTCATAACCCAAATGGGGTTATAAAACCTAAATCAAACACTACACATTAAAAAACACCTCCTAAATTTTTCATAACACTAGGAATTAAAAAAACCTTTTATAAACCAAGTAAAACCAATTATAACAATTATTATGAGATATCCCACCTCAAAATCAATAACTATATCCATTAAAACTATTACATATTAGATTAGTTAATCAAAATTAAAATCTAAACCCACCAAATAATAATTAATTAATAATTTAATGGGAACCTAGGAAAATACCAACCACGAATCGAGTATAAGTGCTCTAAAACCATTCCAAAATGTATCGACTATGATGAAAAACACCTAAATAAATGAAGAAATCGAAATAAATGGCACTCCTCGTGTGATTTAGTGAAATAATCACAACAACCTAACCTAGATCAATGCAATATAAATGGTTATTAATGGGGAACTAAAATACAAGGAGATGTATGGAAGAACTCACCTAGAATCACCACATGGATGCACTAAAATCCACCCCCTCCAAGAGGTATTCAAATGAGGAAGAGGGGGAGGAGTTAGCTGAACTGACCGCCTAACATGACCAGTCAGCCTGAAATCGAAGAGGGGACAACAATCAACGATAGTTCAACTATCAGTTAAAAAATACAACGAATCGTTTTTTTACGGTGAACTTTTTTTTGGGTCATGGAGCTATCCTCCCCCTCACCTCACATATTCATGACATGGCCAGGGGAATGTCATAATGAAAAAATACAAAGGGTACATTATAGAGACATTGTAACATTGTGTTCTAAACCCTTAGACCCATGTCCCTTCATGGTGTGATTTATATTTTATATAGTATCTTCCCTCAACCAAGCCTTATCATGGAATGAATCACATAGTCCATGAGACACATTTCAGCCAGGTGCTGAAATTTAGCAGTCGGCCACTATATCACAACTTTGATGATTTTATGTTCTCCTGAACCACCATTGGGGCCTCATTTATCCCCTTTAGATGTTCTAATGCTAATATTTCAAATTATAAACCCCACATAGTGAAATCATTTATCCTGGACAGATATTCAAATTCCCTTTGAAAGTTAATGGCTAATAAATTCATGGTTCATGAAAATAGGTTTCTCCAATGGGGAGAGTGCATCATTATTACATAATTTAGTATATTTATGGGTGGTTAAATATTATCCCTCTATTAATTTTCTTCACTCAAGAATATGTTTCTATTATCCTCAAACACCATGTCATTTTTCAACACGAATTTACAACTGGAATTACCATCTCATCTAATGACTATGGAAGTCATGAAATAAGTAGAAGTGTCAAATATAGTCCAAAAACATTAATTACACTAATTAATGTTCCCAACAGTTTATGTTAATGTTGATCATATGATCTGTAGCATGTAGAACTTATATTAACCACATTTTATTAGCCATCACATCATGATCACTTAGTTAAGGGTCATCTGAATATTGTAAAAAAAATTAGCTAATTCGTTAAATCAACATTTTTATTTTTGTAGTAGATGTTAAATCCTACATTATGTGTCAATTAAGTGATAATTAAACTAATAGACATCATCTCTAATAGTAATAATTCATATTACTCAAACATGTCTAATTTAACTTCAATCAATGGAACATCCAAATTTTAACAAGATTCTCATCCTTCTGCATTCTCTGTTAAACAATGTCAGTTCCATCAAACTTGTGTAACCTAAACATAAATTCTTACAATATATTATTTTTCTATGATAGTAAACTCCCACAAAAATTGAAAAGGCATAATGTAAACGGAGTGAGTGTTACATAATATTCCACAAAGTGTTCTTATATTCAAGTTATATGAACCAAAATCAATGATAACATTTATTAAGATTCAACAGACTTTTTGATTTCCTAATTTTATCCACCAGATGATGAATCATAATGGAAACATATACTTCATAATGACTCCCTTGAGCTAGGTGTACTGAAATATAGTAATAACTCACACCAAACTATTCTCACCAAGTCAAGATCACATACTCACAAGATAACTCATGACTAATACAGAACAAAAAAAAATAATGTAAATTAAATAAATGTTTATAAAATAAGTTTTTAAATTATTCAGAAATGAATACTACATGCACAAGAGAACACATCTTCCAATAAATATTATATCATAATAATCTATGAATTAGAATCACTATATAAAATAGTTGATATCAGACAACCGTGGAAACCATGTCATAACCAGATGTGTACAAGTGGTCTCATCCAACATTTGTAGTAGGTCCCATTTTTTAATTCAGTTGCACTAAAAACCAATATTTTACTACATCCAAAAATATAATCCATGGGGACTATAGATCATTTTATGCTTTCCTCAAATAATTTTTAGTACTCTAGTGAACAATGAATCATGTTGGATAAGAACATGTCATTCGAGGAAAAAAATGAATACGATAAAAAATTTCAAGAATCACCAATGAGAATTGAAAAATAATATTTAAAATAAATAAATAAATATTCATTTAATATTATAATATATATATATACCCTCCAATGCATAGAGTTAAAAACAATAAGTAAACTTTGAAAATCACATTGCAAATCAGAGTGTACAAATTCATGTAAATGCCCAAACTGAAGTTTCAAAATAATAGCACAGAGAAGATGTTTTAAAAGAACACACCTAAATAAGCCTATTTATTATTTCTAAAAATATTTTTATGACAATTGGCACCCCACGGAGGTAAAATTATATCACATGTTGTCATTATGGTACTCATTTAACCACATTAATATATTTCTTACAACACGACATGTTTTTTTCCATCACACATCTAATGAAAACATATCTCACTTGACACCATTTTTGAGACAACCATTTTCACCTATTATATATAAATAATTACATAAAAACATCTATGAAACATATTAAATTTAAATATAAATTTGACAAATCATATCAATCCTTTTTTTTCAAGAATCCATTCAATGTCATTGGCATGTTATATAAAAAATTAAAACTCATGTTTTATCTCTTCCATGAAAACCAAATAGACGTTGAACTAAAATAATATCCTAATTCGTCTAGATAGATTATGAAGAGAATTACAAAAAATTAAAATGGAAGGGAAACTGGGATGTATCACGAAAACGATCACACATTTCACAAAATAGGAAGACACCCTTTTGAAAATATGATAGAACCCCAATAAAATCACTTAATATAAATTCCATATTCGAAAAAAATGATTGTAAAATATTTGAACTAATGAAATCTGGTACCACCGTAATAGCGATCTACAAATAATCATGAGCACCAATAAAACAAATTTTACAATCTAATCAGTATCCCCTAAGTATACAACATCATCATAGCCATATATCAGTCAATGCATCACATTGATATTTAATTATGATTATTTTTCTCTAATGCAACCCACTGATGAAAAAAAAATGTGTATGATCTGAAACACCTATATAAACCAACATTGACATCCAATAGTTTTACATTACTATCAACGTTCTTTAACTCATGCATCATGACTGCATGTGATATAAATAAGATAATTTCCTCTTCATAACTACACTCATCATTTACCTATACACCATTATATCTGTTTTTTAATTGGTTCTAACCATTTTTCCTATTCATATATCGTTTAACCTCCTGAAAATATTCAACAATAATTGTTAATTAAACTCTAGAATCCATTATTATCAAGTAAATAAGATCAAATATTACGTTGTATATCGTGGTCATGTCGTACACCTCTCAACGTCAATGTACATGTTAAGTGTTATATATATTAGCAATGAAAATGAAACTAGAAAAATCCATACAGGTCATTTTCAATATAACATAGGGAGCTTCTTAATATGACAATTCCTTCTTCATTGTAATATGTTATGCAGTTGGTGTTTCAATAAATGACTCATTTTAAAAATATGACCCTTAACAATCAATTTAAATTGAATTTTAATCCTATTAAAACATTATAAGACATACATTTATATTCTAGTAATTGGTTTTCGGCATTTATAATTCTTCCTTATGTTTCATTTTATTAGATTTATAAAACCTCTTCACATTTCCATAATTTATTCAATAGAAGCATTTAGGTTTTCATTTTTCGTCTCATCACCCTTTTTTATTACCAAATGCACTTTTCACAGCCATAATACTACTATTACCACAAGATTCCCCAATATAGGTCCTACCATGAGTATCATTCATCAAAAAGGTTGAAATCACATTATCATACTTTAGATTGTTTTTCAAAAATAGTAATTTAATTGAGATATTATCATTTGAATCGAGCAATGAACTAAATTGAATAAAAACAATATTTTCATCTATTTTAAAACCTTACATATTACTTTTAACCTCAATATTGATTACCATAAACAATTAAAACATCATGAATTTAGTGAACTCTTACAGATGGTTTCCTAAATTTCAACTCATTGTGATTTGCAGATGATAAAAACATATTATTTGTTATTATTTTTTAGGGATATTAAATTATATATACTTTAAGGATGTGCACATATATTATTTAAATTTGATAGATTCATCATCAACCATGGTGTATATTTCTACCAATTAAACAATAATATTACATTTCTTTATCTCTCATATCATATAAACAGTCATCCTTTATAATTTATAATTTCATTAATTTATTCTTTATACCATGCAAATTCTTATCACAATTAAAAATGTATTTTATCTATTTTTATCATAATATAAAATAAATCAATTTTTAACTATTTAAATGTGAACAATAATTCATTAGTGGGAACAATCCCTATTCAATTAGAATGAAAATATAATAGCTTAATCATATAGCTATTTTTTGGGAAGAATACATTGATCCCATGATAAATGTCTATGACACACAAATTGGATCAACATAAACAGAAAGTAATTTTTAGAAGGATAAATAAAAATGTGCACAAAAATTTATTATAAAAAACCCCAATAATTTGAGGTATCAAAAACCATAGGTCCACTCTAAAAATAATACTAAAAATTAGTGGGTACAAATTCATATAAATTTAACAAATTGAAGTGAAAAAATAGAAAACCTATGTAAAAACCTAAATAGTGATATAACCTTATTCACTCCAAATAAATCTTATGAAAAAATTTAACCCCATAGTGAACAAATCCAATCACAGTTCATTGCCACATTACTTCTTCGAACACTATAAATATCCATTTCACAATTCAAACAACCGCTATTACATAATACAATTATGTTGCACACATATCTTCTTTCACGCCCTTTATGTGGTACTTCTCCTCCCTATTATGGTTTATAAATTCCCTAAAAGATAACTGTTCAATATATGAAATTGATATATTCTTGGGATGAATCATATACCCTCTTTTTTGAAACCTCATTATACGAGTAGAAGATATGAAAAAAAAATATTATTCTATCTAATACCTAAATACTAAATATGAGATAAATCCAAACAAAAAAAATGCCTAACCATAATTTATAAACTATAAATAATGAATTTAATATAAATCCCATTGAATGTATGATAGAAATCAAACAGCTGTAGACATCATTGAATGATATCATATTCTAGTCAATTTTGTCACTCTCTAGAGCTATCATCAAGATTACCTCATTATAAATTTTCTTTTTACTTGAAATAAAATTCATTCAAAACATATATATCAAATTTAGGTCACACATATACCATATTTCAAAATTCTATAGGTCAATCTATCATGGGGGAACATTCTATTCTATGTTTATTCTCTTCACCTTTTTTCTTAATTTAAATGCACTACTGTATGTAAAAATGATGAATACTGTAAGAATATAACTCAATTGAAACACCAATAAGAGGAAATAAATGATCAATAAAATGTAGGAATATAGATTTTTGGATGAAATATTTCACTTCCATGGGTGAACACATATTTTCTTCTCCATTGTCTTCTTAAACACTAATCATTTTTATTCAGGGGACATTTTTTCTGTTTGAATGGTCATATTCATTGAACTCAAAATAGTAATATCCAATGACCCAAAGGATCTATATACATTGTGATGAAGATCATATTTATTTTTCTATTAAATGGAAATATTTTGATTGAAAATTGTTTGAAGATACTTGGATTTGAAAGATTTTGGTTTTAAAAATGATCACAATATTTTTCCTTATTAGTTTCAAATTTGAAACAAATAAATGAGATTTTATGATGGATTTCACCAACTTATAAATTAATAGATGTTGGTAAAAAAGGTGATTATTATGAATGTTTTATCGTAGGTGGATTTAAGTGGATATATGGTTGACTTTGGCCACAAACAACACTATGCAGTGTGCAAATCTGGTTTATCAATGTTTAGGAAATGATATATTTGAGCTGTTATAATGACACTTTGTGTGTAGTTTTTGATCATTAAAGAGTGAAATATTTTTGTCAGACGATTTCAGAGAGCAAACAACGGCGAATCAGGGTGTGGAATTTCATACATGTTTTTATGCTGTATTTTTAATATTTGTATGATGCTTTCAAACAATTTTTTTATACTCACAAATTAATAATGGATTTGTAATTGTTTCCCCATGGTTTTGTAATTCACTGTATTTATGGTTAATTCCATGTTAAATATTTGTGACTCTATTTATGCTCTAATTTTATTTATGTTCTCTGTTTTTATTAGAGATTTTTACAATTTATTTGTAACAAATGAGTTATTATTATGAAACAGGTTAATTCCCTCCATAAAAAATAGTATATGAGGTATGTTATGCATGTTTCTAGATGATTAGTAATTGATTATTCACACCCTAGAATAACTTATAACACAGAAAGGATTATCATGAAAATTTATTTTACAAGTAGAATGAAAATGGTAAAAAATATTTCGGTTCTTGAGAATAAAGTGAACAAACTGAAGAAAAAATATGTGAATATTGAGACCAAGAGTTATGGAAATTGGAATCATTTGAGTGAGTTAAAAAAAATTAACAATTATGATGTATTTGGATGATAATACTATAATGGAAGTGATATTATCGAATTAATCTCCTTCCCCCCCAAAAATAATTGTAATTTTTAGTTTATATGTTTTTCTTTATAATTATATATGGATGATCTATGTCATGGGATTCAACTAATGTAGAATTGTTTAAAGAGGAAATTTATTTTACATGTCCATGAGGAGAAATTGAAGGAGATAATAAAAAAACTATAGTAGAAAGAGACCATGATTGATGGTATTTATCATGAATTTGTAGTGTTATAGACTAGCACAATTCAGATGTATTAATCTAAAAATACTCAGTAGAATGTGAAGAATATAAAAGATTAAGAGGAGTTCTAGGAAAATCTATAAAGTATGTATAAATTGAAATCTCTCACAAGACATTTATATCTGAAAAATGATTGTATCATTTGTAGATGAAAAAACAAATATATATTTATGTAAAAATATGAATGAGTTGACAAAATATCTGAATTATCTATCACCAGTGGGAATTACGATCTTTGATAAAGGTAACATGGTATATGTAGAAATGGAATGATAATGGTTTTCTTCTATTATGTATGTTAATTGATTTATATGAAAATCTAGTTACCACATTTTTTTTCAGAAAAAACTATTAGAGGTTTAAGATGTGATACCATTGTTATGGGTGAATATGAATCAATGAAATAACAATGATAATAATTCAATAGGAAATAGTATAATTTTATCTATAGATGATAGAGGTTGTAATCAATGATTCCAGTTGAAGAGATAAAATGGTTAATTACATATTTAGAGATAAAAAGGTTCTTATGTGGCGATACAATGAAACATTGAAAAATATTAAGGAATAAAAAAGTGGAATGATTCATATTTTGATGATAATGCCCTTTGTATTATATAAGATGGATGTTATTTTCATTTACTCACTTTTTATTGTCAAAGACAAGATCATCACAACGAATGGGTGGTTGATAGAGTAGCTTCTTACCACATTTCACTAAATAGACTATAATATTCATAAATATTAGATGGATAATTTGAATATTTATATGGGAAAAGGATATTTTTCTAATGTCATTGGTTTTAGTGATATGCTTATCACTAATATTGTAGTTTTTATGCTAGAATTGTGGGATGTGTGACATGTGTTAGGTAAACATATTAATTTGTTATATTATTTTTCTCTAGATAATGATGGAAGAAATAGTTTTGTTGATAAAGAAATATGGACATTATCTAGATTTTTGATGGTACATGATAATCGAAAAATGGATAACACAAATTACAAGACTTATGTAAAGGCATGCGGTGGAGTGATGAATGTAGTTTCAAAGATTATTTTTTCATTTTTTTACACATATGATCATCATGCATGAGTCGAAATATATAAAATCAGATGAATATTTTTTAAAATCTGAATCATGTTATGTATGGTGTTTCATATCTTAAACATTATAATTTTTCATTAGATAGTTATAATTGTATTTAATGAATTAAAATTAATGATTGAGGTAATGTAATGAGATCATTAGAATGGTTAGGGAATGTTGTGCAGATGAAGAAATTAGTTTCTACAGTTACCCTATATTATATAATGATCACTATATTGGGGGAGCTTGGAATTGTTCATTCTAATTTTTTTAGTTTGATAATCAACACAAATGTCTGAAAAAGACTACTATAAAGAGATATATTTTCCTGGGGGTACTTTTAGGATTCAATTAGAGATGAAAAATAGCGAATCCTATTTTTTATAGAGGAGGCCAATTGGTGTGATACCAACTAGATTAAGATAAACATAGCTTGTGTGATTTCATAAAATTCATTGATTAGTTAATGGAGGAGATTGATGAGGATCATCACATGTTTTTTCATGTTTTTTGATATTGTTAAAATCTGAAATGAGACCCATGGATTTAGAAGATTTTATGTTTAAAAATAGTGATAAATTATAAAATAATGTTTCTAATTTTGAACCAAACACATATTATTGAGGCCTTCCCATTCTTATAAAATAAATAACAAGAGAGGAAGATAAAAACAGGACATTATTGTCGAATTTTCACAACATGTGTCTTGAATAAGATACATGGGTGACATTATAGGTATACATAACTGTACAGTTGAAAGATCAGGTTATGAAACAGTTTATTTGAGGTATTCTAATGAATCCAAATTTATAGTTTTTATATTAGAAGAGTGATTTCTTGTTGTGAGATGATTATCAAAGATGTGGTAAAGGCATATCAGGGTCTAGATTTCCACATGGTATTTCCATATTTTTATTTAAATTCATGTTTTGTGATTCTACATGGATTGTTTAATTCTCCAATTTATAATGTCTTTCTCAAAGATTCCACACTATTTACTTATCCACTGTATTGGAGGGTTTTTAAAAATTAAATATGTATATACCCATTTGTTTTATGATTTTATTTCTACACTACATTTTCAAATGTTATTCTCATAATTTATTTGATTCATCTATGTTTTTATCCTGAGAATGACATTCTTCCTCTCAAAAAAATTCATATTCACCACCTCCAGAAAGATCATAAATAAGATACCCCTAAAATGAGATCATATCATACCAACTCCTTATACATGAAATATCAACCAATTAAAGAAGAAAACGAAGGATAATGTATAATGGGTAACTAGATTAATAAGAAGATGTAACAATAAAAATCCTTAATAAAATCAATATAAACTCTCAAATTAGAAGACTTGGGGTATCTCATAAGGAATAAATTCTTTTATTATCTCTCTACGATCATGGGTATTTTGGGTCATGAATATAACGAAAATGAATAAAAACACTTCACATATTGAATATAAAGACAATTAATAGAAATAAAATATACCAAAATATGAATACATTTCCACCAAATATCTTGTATGGTTCAAATAGATTGCCAAGACCTGTTACATTTATGAATACCCTGAAACATTACCTGAATTCAAGCTCATGTCATTATTGCGACTTTTGATTGATCGTCAATATTTTTTCAATGTCAAAAGAGAATTTATCTTCCTTTAGATGGGATGATAAAATATTATGAAAAAACATAGACAATGAATTTAGTTAAAACTAAAAAGGCATCAGAAGTTAACATATGTACAATGACACTCCCTTGGATATGTTTCATGTGAATATTTTAGCCCTATTAATATAGCTCTAGTAATTTAAAAAAATTCTATAATGGTTTTATTCCATCCCAAAAAAATTAAAATTAATGTATAATATGATATTGGGTGTTGCAAGATGACGCATAGGGAAACAATGTAACATATTTCTAAGAGATAATGACCCGATTATCACAACTCTCATCACTCACCACCAAAAAAAATAATATTTGAACTGCAAACTTTTTGGGTCATGTAAAACATAACTTCTGTCAAAATAGAAACACACACAAGATTAATGTAAAATTTATTCATATAATCCACCAAAATATATATTAAAAATTTCCTAGATTTTCATGATAATATAAATCCATTTTCATGGTTTTTATTATTTTATATATGTATTAAATTAAAAATAATTTAAATTTTAAAAAAACCAGGTTCAATAATTCTATCCAAACTATATTTCATGTTGTTATAAACTTCATTCCCACTAACCATAAGATAATTCACAATAATTAAGTAATTTTTTTAATGAATAATTATACTTATTTTCTTAGTTCTAATCATTTGACATATGTTTCTCACTTAAAAATAGTTTAAAATATATAAATTCAATTTTGGTCTTTCTAACTAAAAAATACTAAAAATTAATTTACAATTGTTTCCCAAATGTCTAAAATTTAATGATGATTGTTATTATAAATTTTCATGATAATCTGAATCCATATTCCCAATTTTGAACATTCATCACATGTGTTTGTCTTTGAAATTAATTTTATTCCAATAACTGCAATTATAGTCAATCAAACCAGAATGTATGATAGTTTGAAAAGAGATTTATTCCTATAATCCAGTCATTAGTTGATAGAAATATTCTTATATTTTCCCTAAATTTTGAACTCAATTTCATAATTTTTATCACTTTATGAATAACGTTTGGTCAAAAAAAAATTTTATATTTAGAAAAAAATTTCCATAATTATAACCACATAATAAGTAAAATTTATAAATGATTTATTTATATTTGACATAAATTTTAACATAATTATTTAACTTTTTTATCTAATTTTGTTCTTTTTTTAATCATTTTGGTTCCTAAACACACTTATTTAATGTAAAATACATTTTAAATTTTAATGAATCACTTTTGGACCTTTTCAGTTGATGTGAATACTGAATTAATGTTTATTTAATTATTAATTGTAAAAAATTAATCATTGATTCATTTCCTATATTTTACATTGATGTAATATTAATTTATCAATTATTATTGTTTCTTGTGATTTTGGGAACAGAATTTTTTTAAAAAAAATTAGTTTTCTCAAAAACATTTAATGTTGGCTTTTCATTAGGTTAATTCATATAGGTAAAAAAATTGATAATATTTTTAATAAAATATTTTGAAAATTCTTGTTCATTTTCAATGTCTTAACTTTTTATTCAATTTTTAAAATAAAAAATAAATAATATTATAAAACATTATTTTAAATCATTCCAACCACATATCACATAAAATTTATTTGTGGTTGTTTCATATACAATAAAAATTTATTTAGTAACATTGAACTAATTTTTCATTAAATTTGAGTTAGTTTCCCCTGTTTTGATTATTTAACAGTAAAAAAATCTAACAACACACTGTTTATCATTTCGGACACAAATTTTTTCATTAACATGAAGGTAGTTCATATATATATAAAAATAATCTTTAAATTTTTTGTATATTATCATGAAAATATGGGATCATTTTCTTGGTTTTTATTTTACTAGACACATTTTTTACAGAGAAAATAATTTTAATTTTTAAAAACATGCATTATGTTTTTTTGAATGAAATGGTTTTCATGTATAACTGATGTTAAATCCATGCAGTTAATATTAAATCCATAATATTCCTGACATATTTTGATGGAAATACAAGATCATTTTATTTGTTTATATTTTTTACATGTGTTTTTAACATTAAAATATTATTTATTATAAAAAAACACATCCAATCATTTCCAATACATCATATGATGAATTATGGTGTGCATAATTCCTAGAAGTAAAAATTATTTCAAATACTAGTGTTCTATATATTCTTGTAATTATATGATGGTTTACAGACATATTTTCATTTTATGGATGGTTTAACGTTAAATATTATTTGAAATTTATAAATTAAAATTTTGTCCTTCCAACACTGCAAAACATTGAATTGTCATTTAGTCTATTTCTGTTTGTAACTATTGTTCATTATTAGGTATTCAGGTGTGGTAATACAAGTTAGATCAGGGATCGATCGAGTGTGATTATACCATATTGAGGTGTTAGGGATGTCAACATAGGTCAGAAACTAACACAAGTTAGTTTAATTGGATGATGGAGATTGAATTCTAAACAGAATAGAAATCACACCGTGATATTGTGAGTATCATCACTGAGAGTAGATGTTCTCCATTATTGATGGAGGTGTTAAGGCATTGAATTTTGAAAGAGAGAGTCCAAAAAATTGCTAAGGGACATCATGAATAGATTGTTGAACGCCAAATTTTTAGCTAAGTATTTTGATGTTGAATGTTTCATGCATGTTGTGTTATAATGGGAAGGGTAATGTCCTCACATGAACCTAGATAGTGATGTTAATGATTTTTCAAAAACATTTAGGGGGCATGTTACATTATGGTGATACTAACAACACCTTAGTTGGTGTTCTAGTAGAGGGTGTTATGATATGATCTAGGAGGTCCACTCCATCACCTTACATGTAAAATTAACAAAATCATATTAATTTAATTTTTTTAATTAAAAATTAAAATTGGGTACATGTATATTTTGTACAAAATGAGCCTCACAATGAAATCTCTCCCAGTTTTCCATTTTCATTCACAATCTTAATCATTTTGAGGTTTTTTTCATTGTTTCTTGTTTAATATTGGGTTTGTATGTTATAGGGAGGAGTCTCATGTATGGATGGTCATCTATATAGATATTTCACCCAACACTCACACTATTTCATAATGTACATCTTAAAACCCATATTTCATAGAATTTTTCATATTTTTTTGAATCTTCCAATTAGGTCAATATCGAGCAGAGTTTCTTAGAAATTGGAATCCTACCAGAACCTAATAGGTGGTGATGACAATATTTGTTGTTATAGATATAGTAATAGTCTGTAATAAAGGGATATATAAATGGTATTATATGTTTTCTCTAGTACAATAATGCTAGTAACAATGGGGACAATTGATTCTAGAATAAGTGTAAAAGGGTGAAAAATGAAAACCAAAGGATAACAATAACACATAATATACATGTTTTGAAAATAAACCCTATATACAAAAATAGGGTAAAGGGATTCACTATGATTGGGAAATATTATAGGGGAAAATTTTATTTAAAGAAACCTATGCTCAAAATGATATCATTAAAAAATTTGATTCAATAGTAACTCACATTATTTTTGGGTTAAATACACAACGTTTGTCCACTATTCTATAATAACAATGTCAGTAAGTCAAAAAAGATACAGTATCTCTATTAGTATCACCAATTATCTCTATTATATTAAACATATCAATACACACGAATAGCATATTGCTTCATAGTATGAGATACTTACATTGATCCTAATATCATGTGATGGATTAGGGTCCACCAGTTTATTAGTCTCCCACAGGGATCCTGATCATGAAAACTAACCTCCATCAATGGTTTTAGGATTACAGAACTTAATTAATCATATATCCTTCTATTCATCACTCACTAATGGGATCTTTCTCATGTTAGTTTCAATTTCATGCTGATGATTAAAGAAAGGGAACTTGATTTCAAAATCAATTTGTTATTTTTGGGATGAGGATTTATAAAAGACTAACATATTTCCCTTCCATTCCGCAGGAGGGTTCATAAAAACTCTACCTATCATCCTCTATTCCCAAATGAATACAATATTAGTCACAATAGTGCCACAACTTCATAATCACCCCAATATTCATCAACATGTATTCATGATTATTAGTTCCATAAATCCTTTATAATATAAAAATAAAAACGTATAATATTCCCCTAGTAATGTTTTTTCACTTATTATTATTCAATTAAGCATGAAACACTAATATTTGTTTTATATGTTTAGAAGTTTTACTCTAATAGTGCACTATATGTTTCATTCACTTTTTATCTATATAATATATGAATATCTTCTATTTTTTTTTCTAATTCCCACCTTCAACTATTGAAATATGCTCCGACTTTTGTGTAGATTGTGCCACCAACATTAATAATTGAGATACCAAGATTAATATATTTCCAATATAAGTGATGTTATAAGTTGTGGTATTAAATACAAAATTGAATTCACATACAAGGTCAGTATCAACATACCATTAGACTGATTTAAATTCCTCAAATCATATAGATATTTCCTTACCTATAATACCTAAGTATCCACCCCATAACCTCCCAACATTTACTTTCTAGGTTCATCCATATTCCTTCTCACAACACCCTCAACATGAGATATATTTGGTTATGTACAAACCATATAATACATAATGATTCCAATTCTTGAGGCATAAAAAACCATTTCCTTGTACACAACATACTCTCTTTTATTTGATGCATTCTCTATGATATTTTTAGTCGGATTTCTAGGGGAATTAAAACCATCGTGATTTCAACATACCAATTCGTATTAAAACAATTCCAATATAGTCTCCCCATGAAAACATGAAGGTTAAATATTTATTATTTCTCATGTTCTTAATTCCCATAACCTTGTTATCTTCTCCAAGAGCATTCATCATTATCTCCATAACAGGATTCCCATTTAACTTAACAATCCATTGCATACTTGTTCACGTAATGAGCATGTTGTCCATATATATAAATAAAAAATATATACCTCAATGAGTGACCCGAATAATAGTATTGTTACATTCCACATATTTGTATTCATTTTTTCTCATGAATGTTTCAAAATTATTTTTCCGATTATAAGGATCTTTTTAAGCCTATATAATATATATTGATGTTTTCATACTAAGGATACTCAATCAGGTTCAACGTATCATTGAGTGGGGGAGGCGTGAATCAGTGATATCTTTTTAATTTTTGTTTACATTCTTTTTGATATAACCTTTTCCTGTTGTTAAAGATTAATTTTCTTACAGAACAATCAAAACTATAGGAACACAAGATTTACAAAGTTCCCTACTCAACAAAATTAGCTACATCTTCTGTATTGTACAAAAACCGTCCATTAACAAACAATCCTCTAGAAATAATCCATTAATGTTGAATACAATGAGTATGATATTCCCTTACACTCGTTTAGCACATGGAAAACAATCCACATGTGCATTTTCACCCTCATAACACAAATAAAAAATAACATTATTTCAATGCTTCTTTATAATTGAACAAGTGTATTCTCGGATGTTCAAATTTTTACCTTAATACACATAAGCTGGTAAGAACTCACTTATACACAACTAAACACGTGCAAAGAACCCAAATATTTTTCTCACCCTTTTATATTTATTGTGCCCAAATTTTATGCCACACACCCAAGATTTTACTTTTTTCGTGAAAGAACCCTTTTGTGTAACTCTATTCTTACACGAAACTTTCTTCTTGGGAACAACTCAATTTCTTTCATGCACTTAACTTTTCAATAAATTTTTTCATGACACAATGATGATTATTTTTCTTGGTTTATAGCATACAAAGTGTGATAGGTTCAACTATTATTTATATAACTAATAGACCACTATGTGCAAAAATGCTGATGTTTAATGAAAGATCCGGACACATCACGAAAAAAACCAATTTGACGTCGCATTGGGCGTGTAATCCTCTTTCACTCCAACCTAAAAATTATCACTATTATTTTAATCTTTTGTGAACATCATTAAATTTCCATTTTTTCAATGTTTTGACCTCGAATCATACCTTGATTGCATTATTTTAAAATCCCTTCAATCTTTCAGGAAAAAACCAATCATTTTCACAAAAATGTAATCATTCATCCAAGCCTATCATTTTACATAATTTGATGTTCGGATCATGGAACCCCTCTTTTGTGCAACATACCAATCCATCTTCAAACATGTGTTCCTCATCCATTACCAAAGAAAAATTTATTCATCTATTGATATTCAGCCTGAAAAATTTCGATAACACTAGAAAACAATGCCACAATAAAATGATCATTTGTAAAACCTCCAGATTGCACCTTCCATTGTCATTTCTCTCCTCACTACAACCCATAACCATTATTCCTCATTCATCACTAAATTCATTATCATGATATGTATCCATTGAGAGAACATCTTTATAATCATCATATTTTCAATGGGATGTAATGAAACTTCCCTTTCTTCCAGCAACATCATTCATTCGAATTAAATTTTATATGATTGGAATCACCGTTTCACCCATGTTTCTTTATAAAGAATGAATCAAATGTTCTCCTAGATTATGATATTTTTTAAATACATATTATCCTAGAATAATATAATTCTCATGTCTCTTTCAATATGAATTCATTTAGCATCTTTGACATCAAAAGACAACACTCTGTAACGGAAAACTCTTGTTACTTCCTCCTCCATCTTACTAGTACAGAACACATACAAGGTCATCCATTCCCAACTCAATAACACTTATGGTTTATCATGTCGATTTCATTCTTAAATCATTTAGGTAGAAATTTTTTCATTACCACAATCATCTCAATATGTTAATCATCTGATTCAAAAATATTATAAAACTCTAGGTTGGTTTTAAACGCCACTACACGTGATGAATTTTCAATAAATTCAATATCATATTTCTATTGAAACCCTTTCACCATCAACCATTCATTGTATCTTATGTTACAATAATGTTCTTCTCTAACCATGAATCTCCAATTGTTCAATAATTATTTCATTCCTTATGGAAAATGAGTTAGATTTTATATAAGGACCCAACCTTAAACCTTAAATAATATTTAATTAAATGAATAATTCACATTGAGGATATTTTCAGGTTTACATTTTTCGGGAGTTAGACCATATCCATTACATTTCAAAAAATTTAAAAAGTAGACACTTCTACCTAGTATCCATTTTTTTACAAAACATGAACTCTTTGAAAAAAGAGTCATATCTAGATCCATGTTTAAGAAATCATGAATTTTCCATGATCCCATCCCTGACCGTTTTCCACATTATGTCCACTAAAAAAAATTTCTAAGACATTGGATGAGCAAAAAAATATCAGTATGGGATACACAACGAAGGAAAACTATTAGTTTTTCAAAACAACAAGTAAACCATCAATACTTTATGATAAGTAATAATTT
Organism: Viscum album; assembly: GCA_963277665.1. Lineage (NCBI taxonomy): Eukaryota > Viridiplantae > Streptophyta > Magnoliopsida > Santalales > Viscaceae > Viscum > Viscum album. Next base: position 1,312,929,962 of record OY728119.1, on the reverse strand, counting down.
TCACCTTTATGAAGTAGTAAATACTCATCAATGAATAAAAGATAATTACTTACAATAATTGTAAACAAATTATTACAATAAAATCCATATAAAGAACAAATAACATATAAAGGTAACTAGGGGAATAAACATACTTAAATGGAATAAGCATACGGTTGACTTCCACACACATCACTAAATAGAATAGTGATACGGCTGACTTCCATACCCAATGTATTTGAAGTTATAACGTAACCACACGTCATGGTGTTCACAGCACCACCCATCAATTAGTTTATCATGTAACCACCCTTCAAATGTCCAAGTAACATTATAAAATCATAACACATAAAACAATTATAAAGGAAAGAAAACATTTCCACATCACAATATATCAGTTAAATTTATTAACATAAGAAATACATTTTCAAAACAATTTTCAATACCAAAATACATAATATATTGTAGGGTATTTCATTTCTTTTAAAAACATTATGGCTTGTTGAGGAAGCCAAAGATAAAATAATACTCGCGACAGTGGGAAAGGTCATTATCACCGCTTATGTTAAAAGTGACAAAATTTTTGTCATTTATTAAAACTCATTGTATAAAAATATTCCCTTTGAAAATTCATAATGTTTTTATACAGCTTATATAAGAAAGTTGTGTATTAAAACAAAATAGGCCTCAATGAAAGGAGATTGAGATGAAGTCCCATATCTCATTTCTAACATGACCCGTTCGTTCTTTAATGTCCTGGATAATAAACTAAAGTTAAATTCAACATGAATAAAACCCTTTTTCAAGTATTTTATTCCTTTTATATCACTTATTACCATGTTATAAAAATTATGTAATCATTTATGTTAATAATGTTCGTTTTGTCGATATTTGGTACTTGAGTCAAAAATGGAGTTCTTATAATTACATGTTTTTCATGTTCTCAAAGCATCATTATATCCAAAATTATATTCATGATTTATATATCATATATATCATATATATCTAGAATATACATGTATTTATTATTATACATAACATATGGAGGTAAGAAATGAAATGCACCGTTCATTGAGACGGTAAGCCCTATGTACGCATGAACGCTACATTCATTTCTATTACTTATTTTAATGGAATTTAAGAATAATTATATATAGGTTTATTATAATAATAGTATAAAATCATATAATGTATCATTAAATCTATCCTTTATTAATCCCAAATAAGTAATTAATGAGTCATATCACTATGAGGGGGTGGTAGTTTCCACTTCCTCAAATGAGATTATCATATTTACCCATTATCGAGACCATAAAGGAATTCTATAAATGGAAACCACAGTAGCATAAAGAAAACTTAAACATAATATATATCATATGTAAATATAGTTCCATAAAAATGGCCACCATGAGAGGCGGTAGATGAAAATCAAACAATCTCCATTTCGCGAGGCATTGGTTTTCCATACACATAAACATTATGTTCTTCACACATTAGATGGATGTGTGTGTCTGTGTAGTTATAATCCTCCACATAAATACATCCTAGTATATTGAGGATACTGGTTTTTTTAAAAATGAAAGGAATAAAAAGAGTTTAGGGGTTGGAGAAGTAAAATAAAAGAAAACAATTTAAGAGAAACTGTTACCTTTAATTTGGGTAACTCTCTTTGGTTTGAACCAAAAGGACTTATTGAAGTGCCTTATGCCTAATGTAAGGATTCTATAGGGAGGATAAGGATTTAGGGAGCTTAATTTTGAATGTTTTTGGACCATCCAAATGGATTTAGAGGTGTGAGTAATTGGATAGAAGTGGTCTCCCTTTATAAGGGTGAGGAGGGGCTCCTTTGGAAAGTGTGAAACTATTGTTTTATTATAGACTTATCTTCAGTTTAAAAAGGACCAAAAATCATTAAAGATGAAGATATGATGACTCATGGTCGAATAAAACCATCCAATCATAATTGGACATGTTTTGGATTATATTTTAAACATTATAATCTTATTTATTTAAATCATTTATTAATGAGGTAAATACTGCATCATTATTGTTTCATATATAATTTAATTTATTTGATTTCTAAAAATTATAATACAAATAACTTCATGTAAGAAATATTTTTATCTTTCTAGTGATGATTTATAGTTGAAAAGATAATTTATATAACCCCTTCTAAAAATAAATTACTAAAGGATTTTTGTTTATGTCAATTTTGTCTTTAAATTGAATTAAATAATCCAAATTGACATTATCATTTAAAAGTCACTCAATGGGGTCCCAAAATCGACCCAAGAATTTCCGTGGTCATCCAATACTCATCCAATAAGGTTAGGACAAGTGTTAAGGTAATTTTGAGTTTTTATAATAATCTTTTAACCTTGAATTGCCCTATTTACCTTTAACCACGGTAAATAAAAGCCAAAAGGTACTATTCACCAAAAATTATTTTCATCTTAATGGACAAAATTTTACTTCTTTATAACAACCATGTAAGTAGGATTTTTGAAATTCAATTCACATAAGTGGTAAAAATTTAGTTAAATTAAAACATTAGTTTTTTAAACTACCACTATGTTGTTTCACTAATCATCAAAAAATGATTTTTTTAGAAAAATATAAAAAAATCAGCCAAAGAAATATTTGATATTAAGATTTAAAAATTGATGCCTATTTTTACAAATTCAAAACATTGAAGTGGCATTAATTAATTTTAAAATTAATTCCTGTTGTTAAAACTAATGGCATGTTTTTAAGTAATAATAACTATCAAATGATTGGGAGTTGTTTATGTTCAATTTCAAAGTGAAATTAATTCCAATGACCAACATTGGATTAAATGGTAAAAATATATTCTAATTAAACATTAAAACCAACTAAAAAGATAATCTAACCATATAAATATATTATATTAAAAGGCACTTCTGAATTAAAATGCAATATTTTTCACTATTCATTAAAAATTGAACATTATCAATAAAAAATACAAAAAAAATTACCCAACGTAAATTTTGATGTCCCCATTTTAATGAAGGAATTTATTTGGTCAATTATAATTTATTAATGTGACCAATACAATATTTAAGGAGGGTTCTTCATTAAAAGGAGATAAATCAGCCTTTTAATGTAAATTATTCTTAAAATTAGATTCATTCACATTTTAAGCCTCTAACATTTTTTAGATAAATGTAATAATATTTAAAAAACATGTATAATCATGTTGTAGATTGTTTTGATCATTCCTAAAAATACAACAACAATGAGTTAACAACAATTTAAAATAATAATACTATAATATTAGTTTCCAATGTAAGATTTCAAAGAAACCTGTTGTTGCATATCAGGTATGCTATCGAACACAGAAACCATTTTAAAGTAAAATTAATATTTAATTCAAAAATATTAATAAATATGTAATATGTCTTATTCATTATTTACCTGAGATGTTACATCCTTCCTCCCTTTTGCGAATTGCATCCTCACAATTTTTATTCACTTATCAAAATAAGTGTGTTGTATTTATCCCTCATAGAATTTCATGATTCCCATTTGCCTCTTAAACCATATAGTTTTTACACAAAACCTTTACCTGTTGAATTTCCTTATTCAGCAACACCTGCTCTCTATGTTCAAGAATCTGGACTGGTTGTTCTTCATAAGAGAGATTCGCTTCCAACTGATCTACCTTTGGGGTTAAAACATGAGATGGATCTGGAATATACTTTGTCATCATCGAAACATAAAAAACATTGTGTAACTAGGATAAACATGAATATAATTCCACTCTATATGCAACTAATCCAACATTCTCCAAAATTTCATAAGGCTTGGACTCAAAATTACCTTTTTACCAAAACACAAAACATGTTTCCATGGAGAATCTTTGAGAAAGACATGATCACATACCTCCAACAAAGGATCATTCCTCTTGTTATCTACACAACTTTTTTGTCTTCTCTATGTTGTTATGATGTGCTTCTGAATAAACTGAACTTCTTCCACCATCTCTTCTACCAATTCTGGTCGCATCAGTTTCCTTTCACCTACATCATCCCAAAAAGCTGGAGTTCGACTACGCTTTCCATATAATGCCTTAAATGGATCCAACTGTATACTGGAATGATAGTTGTATTTATAATAAAATTCATCCAATGAAATATGTTGGTCCCAACTACCCATGTAATCCACTGAGCAAGCATGTAACATATCCTCCAAGGTCTGAATTGTTCATTATGACTTCCCATCTGATTGAGTATGAAAAGATGTACTAAAATTTAATTCAGTACCCAATGACTTCTGAAGGCCTTTCCAAAAGTAAGATTTGAACCTGAGATCACATTTAGATACAATGGAGAGGGGAACACCTGGAAACCTTACTGTCTCTTTAACATACAACTGGGCAATTTGATCTAAAGACAAAGTATATCTAATAGGAAGGAAATGATAGGATTTAGTCAGGCGATCAACAATAACCCATATTTCATTATTACCTCGAGATGTCTTCTGTAATCCCACAACGAAGTCCATGGATATATTTTCCCATTTCCATTCTGGAACCGGTAAAGGCTAAAGCATTACATTCGGCAACTCTCGCACTGCATTAACTTTCTAACAAGTCAAACACTTCACAGTAAAATCAGCAATATCTCTTTTCATTCCATCCCACCAGTAATACTCTCGAAGATCTTTGTACATATTATTACTTCTAGGATGAACTAAAAACAAAGAACTATGATCTTCACATAACAACCCCTTCTTCATCTATGAATCACAAGGCACACATAATCTCTTCCAAAATCTAAAAACACAATCATTATCATCGTTATAATTAGATAACATACACATCTGTACCAACTCTACCTTTTTCTGCAACTCACACTCTTCCTTCTTCACATATATAATTATGTCTAATAGAGATGATTTCACAGACACCTGAAACAATGAAGAATAATTTACTGTACCAACAAATTCTATACCAATGTTTATCAAATCAAAACCCAAAGGATCTTGTTCCAAACATAACATGGTTAATGAAACATTACTTTTTCAACTCAAAGTATCAACAACTTTATTTACTTTTCTTGGATGGTAATAGATAGTACAATCATAATACTTGATTAATTCCAACCATCTCCCCTGTCTCCTGATCAATTCTTTCTGAGTGAATATATACATCAAATTAATGTGATCAGTATATATCTCACACCTTACTCCATACAAATGATGCCTCAAAATTTTTGAAGCAAAAACAACAGAAGCTAATTCCAAATCTTGTGTAGGGTAATTTAAGTCATGAGTTGTCAACTGATGTGATGCATACGAAATTACCTGATCATTTTGCACTAGGAAACAACCATGTCATTTAAATGAAGAATCACTGTAGATTACAAACTCACCATTTCTGGATGGTAGTTCCAAAACTGAAGCATTCACCAATCTTCTTTTCAATTCCTGAAATCAAACATCAGATTCTTTTGTCCAAATGAACTTAACACCTTTTCGAGTTAACTTAGTTATCAGACTTCATAACTATTCAAAATGTTCAACAAACCTCTAGTAATAACCTTCCAAATCAAGAAAACTATGGATCTCAGTTATATTTGTGGGTCTTGTCCATTAATGAACAACTTTTTTTAGCAGGATCAAGAGTTATGACATTTTTTTAAACAATGTGACCAAGGAATGATATTTTTGTAACCAAAACTCAATCTTTCTAAATTTCCCAATATGTATCTTTTATTTTAATGTTTGCAAGTCAGACCTTAAATTAATTTCATGCTCCTCTTTACATTTTGAATAAATTAAAATACCATCAATGAACAAAACCACAAACATATCAAAGAACTCACAGAAAATTCTATTCATAAGATCCATGAATGCAGCAGGTGCGTTGGTTAAACCAAAAGGAAGAACTAAAAATTCATAATTTCCATATCAAGTAAGAAATGTGGTCTTTGGAATTCCATATTCCATTACATTCATCTCATTGTACCCTGACCTCAAGTAAATATTCGAAAATATTGAGCTCCCTAGAGCTTATCAAACAAATCATCGGTATGAGGCAAAGGATACTTATTATTAACAGTAATGTTATTCAATGCTCTATAATATATGAAAAGTCTCATTGAACCATCGTTCTTTTTGACAAACAAGACAGGAGATTCCCATGGTGATGTGCTAGGTTGAATGAAACCTTTATCTAATAACTCATGTAATTGCTTCTTTAACTCTAAAAGTTTAATTTGAGCCACTCGATAAGGGGGTTTTGAAATTAGTTTAGCATTAGGAACTAAGTAAATAGTAAATTCAACTTCCCAATCAGGTATTATACCAGGAAAATCATCAGGAAAAACATTAAGGCACTCATTTACCACTGGAACATCATTAATCTGAACAGTTCCTTTATTTTGAAAAATATGTGCCAGGTAACATTAATTTCGATCTTTTACTAGTTTTTCAACTTCCTAATATGTTATCAAAAGAAAGGGTTCATTCTTGTACACAAACTGTAAATATTTCTGAAATAAAACCTCTTTAGCTCTGCATTCAATCTTAGAATGATAAATATACTACCAATTCATTCCCAAAATAACATCAAACTCTACTAGAGGTAAAATAATAAGTTTTGCAGGTTATTTCATTCTGCATACAAAGACAGTAATGTTCTTATGTTTTGTTTTTGCCTCTACATTTCATCAAGGTGTTTTTACCGTATGTTCTGTATTCATATCTTGAGATGGAATTACCAAATAACTATAAAACTTCTAAAAAATTAATGAGTGTGTATACCATGAATCAAACAACAAGTTGGAATAATCTGAACAAAAAAATAATTTACATGATACTGCTTCATTTGATGGTCCAACATCTGCTGAATTAGTTGCAAGGGATTTCACCACCCCTTTCTACTTGTAGTCTGGCTTCTTTCCATCTGTTTAGTTCCTCCCTGGACAGTCATTTGTATAACGACCCATTTCATTTCACATAAAAAATCATACCGATGGTTTTTCATTCCATGCATGATCATCATCCTTATAGTTACAAGGAATATGACAAAACATACCACACTAGAAGAACATTCTAGACTTTGATAAACAATCTCCAGGATTATTTTTACCACACCTCTCACAAGTTTCATATTTAATGTTCTTACCTCCATGCTACATTGATTATCTCATTCCCTTTTCATGCCAACTGGACCTCTTATTCTGTTGTTTGACAATAAACACCTGATCAGAGGCAAACTTCATTTCCACCTTCTCCGCACATCAAAAAGTTTTTCCTAACATTTGAACTCACAAGAGGCCAATGATCTTCAATATAGTGGCATTATTCTTGAGTAAAAATATTTGATTTTACTATCAATATCTCGTATGAAATTTGCAGCTTACCTTGCCAGTCAAGTGAATTTTTCTTAATAAGCAACCACTGAGTCATCCTCATGCCGTAATTCCCGGAATTGTTTTTCCATACTAAGATGAACCACCTTAAGTAAATATTTCTCAAGAAACATTTCTTTTAATTCATCCCAAACAAGAGCATCGATCTCCTCACTATCCCTGATACTTTTCACCATCGACCTCCACTGATCATATTCATCTTCAAAATGGTAAATATCGAGACTAACCTTTTGATGTTCTGAACAACACATGACATCAAAAATCTTCTCCAGTGCTTTAATCCACCCTTCATCTAGCACAGTGTTAGATTATCCTCTGAATGATACGGGATGTTGCCTTATAAAATGCTACACTACCGACATGTTCCTCTGTGATTGATCTGGCTGATCTCGTACATGGATACCACCACCATTTATACCCTGAGTCAACTGTGCCATCACTACAACAAACAGTTCAGTTCCGATTCCAACCATCTTAGGTGGTTGATTTGGAAGATTGTCTTCCTCCTGGTGTCATCCAACATAGCTGCCCAGTTTCCTCTGCAGAAAACAAGTCTGAACACAGAAATATCATAGGAGAAGAAACATTTTAATCTGTGATGGATATATGATTTCAATATTAACATAAATTACATTATAGATATTAATTTAACAATACCCTAACTCCTAAAGTTATCTAAACCGACCTCTGTAACAAACTATAAGGACCCGACCTTAAACCATACATAATATTGAATTAAATGAATAATTCACATTTTTGATCTTTTCAGGTTTAGATTTTTAGAGAGATAGAACATAACTATTACATTTCAAAAAAAAATACAAAGTAGACACTTCTACCAATTATCCATTTTTTTACAAAACATGAACCCTTGAAAAAACGAGTCATGTCTAGTTCCATGTTTAAGACAGCCTGAATTTTTTTTGATCACATTCGTGACCCTATTCTACATTATGTCATGTGGAAAAAATTTCAAAAACATGGGATTAGCATAAAAAGCTCAGTAAGGGATACACAAAGAACGAAAACTGTTATTTTTTCAAAACAGGATGTAAAACATGAATACTTTAATATAAGTAATACTTTTCACCTTTATGAAGTATTAAATAATCTTTACTGAATAAAAGATCATTACATACCATTTTTGTAAAAAAAATATTACCATAAAACCAATATAAAGAACAAATGACAAATAAAGGTAACTTGGGACATAAACATACTTAAATAGAATAACCATACGGTCGACATCCACATACATCACTAAATGGAATAGCCATATGACCGACTTCCATACCCAATGCATTGGAGGTTATAACGTAACCAACCATCCTGGTATTTACGGCACCACCCGTCATTTGTTTTATCACATAACCACCCGTCAAATGTCCAAGTACCATTATAAAATCTTAACACATAAATCAATTATAAAGGAAAGAAAATATTTCCACATCACAGTATGTCACATAAATATATTGACATAAAAAATCCATTATAAAAACCATTTTCAAAACCAAAATACATAAATGATTATATGGTATTTATTTTCTTTTAAAAACATTATGGCTTGTTGAGGAATCCAAAGATCAAATAATACTCACGGTGGTGAAAAAGCTCGTTGTCACCGGTTACGTTAAAAGAAACAATCATTTTTTTCATTTATTAGAACGCTTTGTATAAAAAATATTCCCTTTGAAAATTCAATGGTATTTATACAGCTTATAAAATAATGTCGTGTATTAAAACATAATATGGCTCAATTAAAGGAGATTAAGACGAAGTCCCTTACCTCGTTTCCGACGTGAGCCGTTTGTTCTTTAATATCCTAAATTTTTAAATAAAAATAATTTCTACATTATTAATTATCTTTTTAAAGATTATTATTAATTTTATATCACTAATTACCATTTTATAAACATTATGTAATCATTTAAGTTAATAATTTTCGTTTTGTCGATATTTGGTACTTGAGTCAAAAATGGACTTTTTATAATTACATGTTGTTCTTGTGGTCAATGGTTAATTATATCCAGAATGATATTAATAATTTATATACCATTTATATCAATTATATCCAGCATATAAATGTATTTATAATAGTACATAACATATCGAGTTAATAAATTAAATGCATCGTTCATGGAGACGGTAAGCCGTACGTACGCATGAACGCTTATTTCATTTTTATTTCTTATTTTAATGGAATTTAAGCATAATTATACATAGTTATATTATAATCACAATATAATATCATATATAGTATCATTATATCTACCCTTTATTCATCCCACATAAGGCATTAACGAGTCACATCACTTTGAGGGGGCGGTAGTCCGCACTTCCTCAAATGAGATTATCGTATTTACCCACTATGGAAACCATAATGTGGTGCTATAAATTGAAAATACAGAAGCATAAATAAAACATAAACATAATATATATCATATGTAAATACAGTTCCATCATAATGGTCACCATGAGAGGCACTAATAGATAATCAAACAATCATTATTTCATGAGACGTTTGTTTTCCATCCACAGAAACCTTATGTTCTTCACCCATTAGATGGAGGTGTGTGTATGTGTAGTTTGAATCCTTCTAATAAAAAAATCCTAGTATATTTTGGATACTAGGGTTATTACAAAAGAAAGTAATAAAAATATTATAGGGGTTGGAGAAGTAAAATAAAAGAAAACAATTTAAGAGAAACTGTTACATTTAATTTGTGTAACTCCCTTTGGTTTGAACCAAAAGGACTTATTGAAGTGCCATCTGTATAAGGTAATGCTTCTATAGGGAGTATATGGATTTAAGGATCTTAATTAGTCAGAGGTTGGACGAGCCAAATTGATTGAGAGGTGTGAGGAGTTGATTAGAAATTGTCTCCTTTTATAAGGGGGAGGAGGGGCTCTTTAGGAAACTGTGAAGATATTATTTTATAATAAACATATATTCATTTTAAAAAGGTCCAAAAATGATTACATATGAATATAAGATTACTAATGGTCGAAATAAAATCATCCAATCATAATTGGACATGTTTTGGATAATAATTTGAACATTATAATCCTATTTATTTGAATAATTTATTAATGAGGTAAATACTACTTCATTATTGTGTCATATATAATTTAATTTATTTGATTTCAAAAAATTATAAGAAAAATACCATCATGTAGTATGTATTTTTATCTTTCCAATAAATATTTATAGTAGAAATGATAATTTATATATCCCCTTATAAAAATTATTTACTAAAATATTTTTGTTAATGTCAATTTTGTCTTTAGATTATATTAATTTATCTAAATTGTCATTATCACTACCAAAAGTCAAAAGTTACAATTCACCAAAAAATATTTTCATCTTAATGGACAACATTTTACGTTATTATAACAACCATGTATGTAGGATTTTTTAAATTCAATTCACAGAAGTGTTAAAATTTCATTTAAATGAAAAAGTCAATTTTTTAACAACCACTAAGTGGTTTCACTATTCATCAAAAATTGATGTTTTTCAGAAAAATAAAAAAAAATCAGACTAATCTATATTTCATATTCGGAATTCAAAATTTAGGTCTATTTTTTAAAAAAATTCAAAAAATATAAGAGGAATTAATTAATTATAAAATTAATTCCCATTTTTAAAACATATGGCATGTTTTTAAGAAACAATGTCTATCAAAAGATTGTCACTTATTTATATCCAATTTCATAGTGAAATTAATTCCAAGGACAAACATTGGATTAAATGTTAAAAATATATTATATTTACACTTTGAAAAAAATAACAATAATAATCTAACCATATAAATAAATTATATTAAAAGTCACTTTTCTATGAAAATGGAATATTTTTCACTAATCATTAAAAAAGTAAAATTTATCAGAAAAATACCAAAAAATTACCCAAGTTAAAATATTATGTCCCCATTCTAAATAAGAATTTTATTTGGTCAATTAGATTTTATTAATGAGAAATAATTTTTATTTAATGGGCGTTCACTATTAAAAGGTGATAAATCATCCTTTTAATGTAAATTATGCTTAAAATTATATTCATTCACATTTTATAACTCTATTATTTATTGGATAACTGTAAATATATTTAAAAAAATGTATAATCATATTGTAGTTAGTTTTGTGAATTCTATCAATACAATGGTTATGAGTTAACTACAAATTTAAATAATAATATTATATTATTAGTGTGCAACGTATGATTTCAAAAAAAACACATTGTTTCATATCGGGTACGCTATAAAATATAGAAACCCTTTTAAAGTAAAATTAATATTTAATTTACAAATATTATTAAATATAAAATATGTCCTATTCTTTATTTACATGGGATGTTACATTTTACCCCATATCAATCCATATATATGAAACCTTCATAAAATATTATATTCTAAAAATTGATGAACTTATTTTTCTTATCATCCTAAAAATGATGTCCAAAATCCTTATAACCATAACTAATAAATAAATATGATTTGAACTTATATTTAATATTATCCATTGAATAAATATATATATATATATATTCTATATACCTAAAGACTCATACCTAAGAGAGTCTTACCTCATTTCTTAACCATTGCTTCTTGGGTTGACATTATCTTCATGGTATACATTGACACCTATTAATTGTATATGATAATATTTTCACTATCTATGGAAAGAAGATAATTTGCTATCCCATGTATAACCTCGTGCTCCTATATTATTCATTTAATGATATATTTATCCTTTCATCCACAATGTTCTATTGTGGTGTATTTGGAATAAACTTCTCTTACTAAATTTAATTATTAAAAATAATTTCCCAAATATATTTACTCTTATAATCATATCCTTTTCAAGGACTAAATATTTTCAGCATTTATCATGACTTATTATCCACCAATTTTTCCGCTTTCCAAAACATTAAAAATATATTAGTTTTTTTAGAATTTACACCCATACTATCATTGTTGAGTCATCAATAAAAGCCGCATAATACAAGGTCCCTCTGTGGAAATGTAATTGTGTAGTCCACCAAACAATAGTGTGTACCATGTACATGTTCCCATCCTCATGTGTTTTCCATCTTTTGTTTTGTAAAATTTACATTATCATACCTTTCATTTATATTTTCATTACATTATTCAACATCCACCAACATCAGTCTTGGTATTATTCCATCATTTTACTAACACCATCATCCCTTTCGGACTCATACATCCTAAATTTTTTTTCCATAATCAAGGATCCAAAAAAAAATTCAATAATTTCCATGTTATTTTATATAATATTGTATAGGGTTTCATTTTTTAATCAATTAGCTATAACCATGCCCCCCTTCCAAATTTTCTATTCAACACTAGTGAATGTGGTTAAAAATACCTTCTCATCATGCCTAAAAATAATAATAAGACTAATTATTAGACTATAAATATTTCACGCACTCCCTATAGTGAGAAAAATCCAACCATTTGATTTAATTTGTGCATTAGCTTCTCCCAATATCTACAAGGTTTCATCATTTGGATGATATACAATTACCAAATTTCTACAAATGAAATTATTCTACAAAGAAATACCCCTTTATAAGGGAATTATTACCCTGAGTTTAAAATCCATGAATCCATTGAACTATTCTAACTCACATGAAACACATTATTTATTTCTTGAATTACTATGTTTCATTCATTGATTTCAGTTATCTTTGATTTATTAATTCACTACTTTTTGAAATTCTATTTCGTATGACAACCATAGTAGGTAGGACCAGACTCTTTTTCCATGTCCCTATTCTTTCCACTTAATTTTTATCGTCCCATGGTTGTAGATCCAAATTAAGTATACAATTTGATTACAATTACTTGTATACATTTTAATATGTAAATGTGTTTTTCATACCATAATAGTGTTGATAATTCAATTTCCACTACATTTTTTTCAATTTCCTCAGATTATGTGTCATATTTCATGGTTATTTTAGTTCATAGACAATAATCAGAATATAAGGATACAATGACACTAATCAAAAACAATTATCATGTGGTATAGATACTTCATTCAAATTAAGAATAGTTGATTTTTGACTATCTTTTCTTGGGATATCTTAATCCTTAATATTTAATCTCATGATGTTTGAATTTGGTGATATTGAGTAAATTAGATCATGAGGACTATACCTCTAATAGGAACATCACATTTTTCTTATTTCATTTGTTGTCCAAACTATTTATAAGTGTAATTGATGCCTAATTTTGGAAAATATAAAATCATACTATGTTATTACATACGTTGATACAAGATAAAAACTATGACATTGATTTCATGATGAAAGAACTTGTATAAGGTGAATTATTGGTAGTATGGCACATATTCATTAATCATTATATAATTTTCACTTTTGAAAGGATTAGATATATCGGGTTTAGTTTATATGGATGGAAATACAATTATTAAATATATTTCCAATGTAGAATATGGTATGTTCATTCGAAAACCTCAATATAAAATAAATCAAGAGAGTATGATAATCCATAGTGTGCATCCCACATTATGAGATAATCTATGAGAAAGAGATTGAATTAAATTACATATGTTCATCGGATTGATTGTTTTTTCTATGAATCATCATTATATCTTTAGTGGTTTGATAGATTCCGAGACTCCACACCAGATCAATGAATAGTATTCAATGATGTCGAGATAAGGTCATAGAGTGTTACACAATTAATGTATCCAAATATCTATCCTATTATGATGAAAATGAGTATAGGAAATGGTGGGCACCACCATGGGGTCTATGTTTTATTTATGAATAAATTATCACCAATGAATAAATAAATTCATTACTATTAGGGAATAAAATAATTTGAATTGAATTTATTTATTAAAATTACTCATAATGTGTAATGTTGATACATGGGCTAATATCATACTAACAGACATATTAATAAAATTCCATGATTGATTAATATTTAAGAGAGTTACATGTTTATTTTATTTATCATTTTTACCATGTAATATATTTTTTATATTTTGAAAACTAGTTATAAAGAAAGATTAGCATTTATTATAAAGTTATTTGTTCATAACATGTTATTTATGGCTTATTTAGTGGGTGTTATTTAATCAGGGGTCTGTGAAGCCTTTTAATGTATTCTACCTCTATAATATAAACTAGAGGTAACTAATTTCAGAGTAATTATACACAAAATAGGATGTGATATCCTCTAACTCTTCCTTCCTACAACATAGAGAGTGAAAGCCCCATCTCAAGTGATTGGTCCATGATATCCTTCCCTTATTGATGGAACCACATGGTTGTGATATTTAGAACGTTTAATGGTGTGTCAGATCTCTGAGAAAAAACTTGGAATTCATTGACTGGTCTCCCCACATACTCTTGATGTTTTTATGGATAATTTGTAGGTATTAGTAGACATATCAATTAATCAATGGTTTATGATGATGAGTGTGTTCCAATCACACCTTCATTTCAGAAAATGTAATTTTTAATTTCAATTTTTAGCATAAAAAAACTGATGTGAAATCCTTGATTCATTACCAGGTCTTTGATCTATTGAGATGATGATGTTATATCAATCCAATGATAAATAATTTTAGTCTCCACCCCATCTTCTTCCCCGTCCCATATATGAACTATAAATTAGTATTAGATTAATTATGTGAATTTTCATTGTCAATAAGAATAAAATTATAATTAAATATATGCAGATGGAATCATTTTGACGTCGACTTAAAAAATGGGATTTGATCCATTTTCAAATATCCAAGATACCACCATCTGAAAAATTAATTCAACCACCACCTATATTTTCAATCGAGGATCTGGCCAGAGTCCAGCGGCCAAAAATATTTCAGTTGTATGGTCAATTCATATATTCTTATTTTTTAAATACACTACAATGAATAAGTTTTATAAAAATTTATAAGGAATAATAAATTAGGGAGATGGTCTATTATGAAGTCAGAATGGGTGGACTGATTTGCGTTGCAGTCCATTGGTTGACATTTCAAAAAATGAGAATTTTTTTATAAAGTGTTGGTCAGCCTTCGATAGATTCTAGTGTTAATTTTATTATAATAATAAAAATGGTGACCACGTCACTATGCCACCAACCTCTCATCGACACCCCCCCAACCCCCCCTAAGATGCAGCTTCCTCCAGCCGTCATCCCTACCACACCAACATGGATTACCGTATTACGACCTAGTTAGAAAAATCACACCATGAACAGTCCAGATCACCATCCCTAGCCTTTTGATGTCACCCACCCCACCTGATATGATTCCCTAGCTACATCGCTATTAAAACAGACTCCTACAACTATTACCACATACTCGTCCTCTAGACTAACCCTGACCTATCATAACAGCATCCCCTACATTGACGAACCATAATGCATGTCCCTACAATGACTCCCTATGAAGATCAACAACTCTTGTGATATAAACTATCATGATCGTCCCCATGCAAACTTCTAAAATATAAGCAAACCCACAGAAAATCCATGCAGTCTTGACTTTGTATACGGAGAGGGAGGTTCAACATAACCTACAATGGGCCATGTTAGGTTGTGCGTTGATTGAATATTTTAAAATATCTAAAAATATTAATTTAATTTTTCTGAGTTAAATAATAATAACATTTATTTCAGAAATTAATTTAATTTTATAACGAAATTATATTAATTACGAGAATGAAAAAAAATTAATTTTAATTTAAAAAATTTATTTAAATTTTTTTTCTATTGACACAAATTCATCACATTTTAATTTTTATTTCCCATTTAATTTATATGAAAACCATTCATAAGTATCGAAAGACTAATTTTTCTTTGTTTTTTTCTTTTTAATTGATTATTACAACTACATGCGATTATTTTAATAATTAATTTTTTTTATGTTTTAAAAAATGTATTTCATTATTTAATTTTTTAAGGGACTAAACTTCCTTTATTAAACTATTTTATGTAATTTCTACTTCATTAGACACCATCACTTGCATGTGGGTATTAATATATTATTTCAATGATTCAATAAGAACTAAACGACCCATACATGAGGGAGTAACCCAATCAAGATGTGAAAACATTAATCAACCGTGAGATATGTGATATGAGTCACACATGAGTTAGGTTTTGTACCCTGGGGTCATGGTTGATCCATTGAGTACAAATGGGTCAAACAATACAAAATTCTCTCGATAATTTGGGTTTTTAATTTAATTTAAGCATTTTTTATTTTTTTATGAATATGCATGTTTGAAAATAACAAAAAAAATGCATAGTTTAAATTGAATAAAGACAAAATGATTGTTTTCTATTACATCATATTTAGTTTTTTGTGTTACTAAATAGTAAAAACATATCAACTAGAAAATGGATTAATTCATCAAGAAAAAATAAAAATAACATCAAATTAATAACAAGTCATAATGTTTTCAAATACATAAATTTGATCAAAAATGGATCTATAAGGTGATCATTTCCCCAACTATTCGTTTCGACTACAAAATGGGAGTTAATGTGTGAGTTATGGGACAAATTATCTAAATATGATAATAAAGAAGTAACCATATCTATCTTACTATAACTTTAGAGGAAAACATTTTTGGAATCATTCTTATGATTCCACCAAGTTGGGGATTCACTCAAAATTTTAACGAACTATGAGAAAATATAGTTACCTTTTTTGTTAATACCTTGAAACTCTATAAATATAGTGGTAGCCATAACTTGTACTTTTAGGATTGGTTCTAAGGGCCATTTCAACTAGAATACTCAAGTGCCAGAGTATTGTGAATTATTTAGTGAATGATACAAGGGATTGATAAAATAATGGGATGAATTTAATGAATTAATTGATAAGTAAGGTCTAAATAGTAATTATGATGAAGTAATATCTAAAAGGATTACATTTCATAAATTTAATGGAAATAAACATCACCAAAATATTATCACTGCGATAAATTCCAGATAACGAATTTATCCTGACTCTCCATAACATCCATGATAGGTATAATCTATTTTGAATTGTACTACACCCAATGGAGAAGATTTATGTATTGTAATCATTAATTTTTTATGAGACCCCTCTATGATCAGTTGATATAGATAATGAAAATTTTTCTAATCTTGATTATGATGTGGTAGATGTATAAGGTATCATGTCTTCATATATTTCTATTAAACTACAAAACAATGATGGAGATGAATTATAAAATATGATGCTATCTCATATCCAATAGTTATATCAATAGAGGGAATGATAATAAAGGAATAAGATATCATTCTCACTATATAGGTTTATTCTTAAATAAGAAAATCATGTTGGACATTATTTGCTCTAGATTATTGGCTCTGTACAGAGACATGAATATCTTCGGTTCAAGTTGAATAATGAACATGAGACTGAACTCATGATAACATCATTACCACCATGAATCCTTACATTTATTATTAATCACACCTTGAATAACATGAAAAAATCACTCCCACAACTATTGTATTATGTTTGACAGGATGGTAATGATATGAAAATACCAATTCATCAGTCCTTATAGTGAACATGATGAGTAAGGGAATGGCTAATGTGTATCAGGTTAATATCAACAGTAAGACACTGGTGTACCAACAATTGAATAAAAATATACAGAGTGAGGGAAATTAGTAGGGGGGTTGTCTTTTTATCATGTGGTATGAAATACCACTGGAAAAAATTGAAACGTTGATAAAAAGAAGAAATGATTCCCTTCCAATTCTGTAAAGTTTTACAATGAATTCATTATGTTAGTATCTACAAGTTTGGTATTTGATATAGTCCATGGATCAAAAATATGTATTTATATATTTGAACCAATAATATTCGAGATGAATGCAAAGGATGAATAGGATATCGAAGATGAAAATGGTGAAATAAAAGCATCATTGTCCATGGGATATTATCATTTCACTCATCGTAGTGGTTTGGATTTTGTAGTAAATAATTTATATTGGGTTTCTTTGTTTCTAGAAATATAATATCAGGTTCATATTTCGAAACCAGGTTATTTTATTTAATTTTTAGAATTAAATTATATCTCTTTTAAAATAATAACTCATGTTTTAGTATGAGACCTCTTCATAATGGATTATATATACTGGAACGTGAAAAATATTTAATAAAAAATTAATGAAAAAACAGTATAATATTATCATATAATACCCACTTATGGAAGCTCATTAATTGTAATATAATTGATAATCATTTACAAAAAAAATATCATGAAGGGTTTCTTAACTCAACTAAGTTAATTCTCCTTGATGCATGTCGTAGATGTTTACAATTGAAAATGGACAAAAACTCCATCACTAGGAAACTATTAAGAGCCAATGAATTAATAGAATAGATTCATATTAACAAAACTGGTAATTTTTCAGTTGAGGTATGGTGTGCGATTTCATACTTCATTACATTTCTGGATGAAAATAGTGGGTTTGGATATTTCAACATAATGATGAATAAGTTAGGTTCAATATATAAGTTTATGGAATACTAACAAGATGTATAAAATATCATGATAAAAATACTATGGAACACCTCTATGACTGAGGTTGTGATTATCTTAACTAATATTTCATTAATCTCATTATATTCTTTGTACTATATCCCAACACTCTCTTCCTTATACACCTCAATGAAATGGAGTTTGTGAATGAAATAATCAGAACAAACATTACATTGTTATATCAATGATGATTTATGAAACTCTCATATAAACCTTTTTGGGATACTCATGACCAATAAAAACATATAACCTTAACCAAGTTCCAAATAAAGAACTATATTGAATTTCATATGTGTTTAGGATTCGAAATAAACTGAATATATAATTCATATGTGTATGGGGGATGCTTGGATTATTTCAAGGCTATAAGTAGTAAAAAAAATTACACCTCTAAACATGAAGTGAATCATTATATGATACCCTAATGACACTAAAGGATATTACCTATATAAATATTCAGAGTGAAAATTTATTGGGGAAATACATTTAATATTTCTAGAAAGGGAACACAATTTGAGAAGATATAGTGAGATAACAATTTAATTCTATGAGGTTGATTCACTAGATATTTAATATATTGTATGGGAAATGTCTGTATAAGTGACAATGGAAGAGGAAGGTGTTCTAAAGACATAAGTAATGTCTAGTCATACAGGATTGGAGAAAGAACAAGAGTGAAATGGTTTTTTTGAAATTGAATTAGGTGTCCCATTAAACATAGAGAATTACTAGATTATAAACATTAATATAGTATTATATGGAAATGATATTGTTAATTAGAGAGAAACTATACATACTAAAATGGATTCCAGGTATCAATATCATGTGTGGATTTTGGTAGAACCACCAGATAATGTAAAACCCATTATGTTTAGATGGTTATTCCAGAAATAGATGGACATAAATGGTAATGTAAATAACTATAAGATGTGAATGGTAGTGAACATTTTTAGGTAATGTCTAGAAAATAACTATTAAAATATTCACCCATGTAGTGATGCTGAAATCAATCATAAGATTACTTTCAATAACATCCTTTTATGAGTATAAAATATGGAAACTGTATTTAAAAATTTATTTTCCAAATGTGACATTGGTTGGAGATGACTATATTACACAACCTGAAGGGTTTATAAATTCAATAGTGAAAATAAATTTTGTAAGATCTAGAGGTACATTTATGAGTTAAAGAAGAAATCATGATCATGAAATGGTCATTTTAATGGGTCCAAAAGTTTTTATGTATCACAAAGAATGAAATATTGAAGTGTGTCTATAAGATGTTTAGTGTGAATTCCATCATTTTCCATGTATTATATATTGATGAAAAAATAATTTTGGGAAATGATGTACAAGTCTTACAATCATTTATTAATCAGTTTCACTAATTATACATAATGAAATAAAACTGTGACGTAGCCTATATATCAGTTATTATGATATTTAATGATAGACCCCAAAGGCCACCTAGTATATGACAGAGTAAATATATTCACAAGGAAATCGAAAAGTACAATATGGAACAATCCCTGAGAGGACAGTTTCCAATGTCACATTGTATCAATATATCAAAAAAATGTGTCCATAAATATATGAGAAGATTTAATGAATGATTATAATTCACTATCAGTTTTCAATGGGTTTTATCTTGTATTTAATTATATGTAAATCTTTCAATACTAGATTATATATAACCATGGTCGGAATATATTAAAATAAAAAAGGAGAGCTGCATTGGGAAGCTGTAATTAAATATCTTTAATTACATGAGATGTGCATAGAATAAGTTTATCTTTGAATGGAGGAGATGATGACCTGGTACAGATGGGATAAAATTATTGATGTTGCCTAACAGATTTCAATGATCTTAAATCATAGTTAATCTATTTTTTATTTCATGAATGAGGGTGTAGTGAGATATTAAATTGTGGATAAATATATAGTTGGGAACACTATAGTAGAATCCGAGTACATGATGGATTTTGATATGTTATGGATGTAATTTGGATAAAAAATTTTGTCTTAGACATTTTTTTCCTGAATAGTAGTGTAGAACATCTTCCAGTTTAATTGGATAATACTGCAAAAGTGGTTCCTTCCATGATTAAAATGATCATACTAGATATTGGAGAATATTATTCAAAAGTTTCATCTCATGGGGGATTTTACTGAGATATGTAAATTCAAAGTTAGCATAGTATCTAGCTTGGATAAAGTAGATGACCCATAAAATAAATGCATATCTCAATAGAAGTATGATTCTCATGTGAGAGGTATAATGGTGGGAATTTTTAGCAGTTGGCTCTACTATGAGTGGGTGTGTTGAAAGACGGTGACTTAGAACCACCCCATTTATGTACAGTTATTTCTATTAAATAATGAAATTTTGATATATAGAATTATTTATCTTAACATAATAGTATTGAATGATTTTCATTGATAATTTTTATAACAATTTTTGAAGTTTACATGTTGTATAAAAAGGTTATATTAATTCCTATACTACAATGAGAACATAGAGAATCTATGGTAGTCATCCTGAACTTTTGTTCTATGGTCTATATTTTTTGTGTGTTGGAAATAGATGATTTTAGATATGTTTTTTTTGGTCGGATAAATGTATTGAGGAATCTTATCATGATGTTCGCACTTGTTGCTCTCCAATAGATGTGATCTTGAGGAATACCCAGTTAATAGTAATACCACATGGTTCAGGCATCGTTGGTTACCCTATCTACAATCATTTGTAATGTTCTCCTAATATGAGGTCATCATTAGTTCATACTATTGGATAATGTAAATTGATGAATGGTGAAAACTGTGAAATTTTTTTCATATAGAGTTATCTTCTGTTAGGTGTATTGATGATGGTAAAAAAATTATTGAATAATCAAAATTCAATTCATCACCTCTAAAACGATGTGATTTATCAGCCTAGTTGACCAGGATGAAATTAAATTCATTAAATTTATTCCCAAACATGATGAAGGTAGTCCAATATACTATGTTCAACAAAAAATAATGAAATCTAGGATGATGACATATGTTATGCATCCCACATTATGAGATATCTGATGACAAATGGATTGCATTAAACGATGTGTGTTCATCAGAAAGGATGTCATTACTACAACTTCTCCTAAATTCATTAGGGGTATTAATTTAGTTATAGAATCCAGTCATAGTATTTCAATATTATTCACTACTATCAAAATAAGGTCGAATAGAGTAACACTAATTTCATATTCAATAGACATCCCAACTTTGATGAATTCGATTATAGAAAATGGTGGGATCCACCACTAGGTATGAGATATGTCTAACAAAAAATGATTACTAGTGAATAAATAAATTACTTATCATTAGAGTATAAAATAATTTGAATTTATTTCAATTTTTAAAACTATTAACAAGTTATTAAGGGTATATATTAAAGAATATTATACAAATTAATATTATTTTAATATTCATGGACCTTTAATATACGTACGAATTAAAAGATTATTTTATTGATCTATTTTATCATATAAAACATTTATTATAAATTACCAGTAGGTGATATGACATAAACTACTTTTAGTAAATATTTATTTTTTCATAATGTGTCAATTGTGGATTATTTAGTGGGAATAATTTTTTAGGAGGATGAAGAACAAATTCTGGGAGTTTATCCTCCTCTATATAAGAAGGAGGGAGATAATTTAAGAGGAACTATCCATACACTATAATTTAAGAGTTCATCTAATCACATACCCATAGCCTAGAGAGAAAGGCCCTTTCCATGTGTTTTATCCAAAATCAACATTACAGATTCAAGGAACGACATATTGGTGATCATCAGTACATAAAAAGGTTCATCAAATCTCTATTATAGGACCTAAAATTCAATGATTGGATTTTTCTATATACCCTTGAAGAATGTCTAGATTATTTAGATTGATTTGAACTCAATTCCTTTCACTAATGGTCATCAGTTGTGATCATGTGTTGATATCACCTTCATGTCGAATGGGAAAACTATTTTCATATTTTGAGCATATAAATCATCAAAATATTCTCAGGCCATTACTATAGAATAGATCAGAAAAAAAAGATGTTATAAATATTAGATGATACAAATTTTAAATCTCCAACCCATCTTCTTCTTTTATGCTTCCCTATTCAAACACTATATAATTATGTCACTAAATGTATCAAACTTTTCCTTCCATATAAAATATACAAATAGATAATATATCAATGTAAATTATAAAAATAACTTATTAGGGGATATGATCTCAAAAATAATCCATATTTTACTTTTTTTTCTTAAAAATATACTAATGGTTGATAAAATATCTTCCCAACTATCACGTAGAAAAGACAGTAAAACCAGTGAACACAGCTCATCAACAAGCATAATTATAACATCTATCATCTAAATTGTGATGTTGTTGAATTCATTGGAAAGATAATCAATATTATTTCATTAAATAATCTTTAGATTGAATATATATCTCCTTAGGTACACTTTTATTGATGCAGATGGATTCATGTATATTTTATCAAGATATTGCATCAACCAAATCATTATCTTCTCTAATTTAATGTTGAAATATAGGTATTTGGAAAATATAAGATTAAAAAATACTATTTTATGTCGATACAATAACTCCAACTTATTATTTTCCAACTCTATTAGTTTGATAGTCATAGGAATAACATTTATGTTTTTTGATAAAGTTCATCATTGATTTCCATCCTCTATAACTAATGTAAAATCACTCAAAATGTTCAATTATCATATTTCTTTATTCCATATCCATCATTAAATTTGTTAATCATAACCTTGATCTTTCAAACTCAGAAACTAAAACAAATTGATATATATATATTCTTATAGCACAAATTGTAGTATATTTTAGAATAAGAGTTAGTGGACAGAAAAAAATGAAGAAGATTTTGAACAAAATATTTATTTAATTTAATAATATCTATGTATTCTGTGAGGAATAAAAATTAATTATCATTGGAAATATATTATGTGGAAAAATCATATTATATAAATCCTATATCAAAATGTGATTATAAATAAATTTGGTGTTATAGTAACCCACAATTCTATCATGAAAAATATACATAGTTAGTCCATTATGTTATAGTAATTGTGGTCGCAATTTTTTGGAGATATAGTGACACTAATAGTGTCACTAGTCATCTTTGATATAGTAACCTAGATGAATTGTGGGAGTTGCAGATTGGGGTATTGTATAGGTACAAGCATTTGAATTGTTGGGTGTAATCCATATAATCACAAGAGATATCATTAACTAGATTTAGGTTCACGAGGTCACCGAGATGATGTAGTTATGGTAGAATATTTCCATGGTTGTTGAATTATTTTTTGGAATTTGTTGTCTAGGTTGTTTTTGATGCTGCCCAGTATAAGTGATGATGTAGTTTAGATCATGTGTACATATGTTAAGGCTAATGAGGTGGATGGTACAATCAATATGGGTAGAAGCCTCCATATTTAAAGTGGAATATGGGATCATGTTTGTAATTGGTGTTGAGGAGGGATTCATCATAGGAGACAACATTTCATTGTATGTGAGACCACCAGATGAGATATGAGTCTCTACATACATGTTGGCTATTATGTGATAGTGTCTATCTGGATATGTTCATCATGACTTCAGTTTTTTAGTTTATTGAGCTGGTGTTTCGAGAAGGGATTCATAAGGCCTTGGGTATGGAAATTTGGATTATAAATAACAGATTGGGTATTGTGATTGGCATGGGATGATTTTAAAGTACCCTATTTTATCAAAAGTTATGAAGGATTTTATTTTCGGTTTAATTAAGTGGGTTTTAACCAAAATTGAATTCCTTATAAGGCTATTGGGGAAATGAGGGGTTGTGAGGCCTCTTTGAATCTTAGAGTGCCACATTTTAGAGGGGGAAATTATGATGCATGGTTTCTAGAAACCATTCCACCCAGTGCATATTTTTAAACTAACTAATTCATGGTGTTTTAATGAATTATATAGTTCAACTTAGTTTTCCTAATAAAGTTACCATCTACAGATGTTGAGGAACTTTGCATTTGATAAGTGATAGAGGGGACTAACATATCATACACATTGTTAGTCAACCTGCATTCTTGTCCCTCATGATGGGTTTCATAGGATAGTGTTTGGCACATATTTTGTATATTGGTTGGACGACAATGTTGAAAAACAATGAAAACTGTTAAAAATTAGGATATTAATGTTTTCCATTAAAATTATTATAACCTAAACCCCTTATTTCATTCATCTTTTCCAGCATTAACAACATCATTTTCCTCCCATTTGAATATATCAATTCTACATCATTTCAAATTTAAATATTTTTATCATCCATTATATGAATCATGATTTTTTAACTCATTGGATAGATAATGGTAATATCATTAATCCTTTGGTTCCTTTCTTCATTTGTATTTATATCGAAGATGCTATTTTGGTGCAATGACTTATGCCCAAATTCTAGGGTATTCATATATTCTTCCAATTCCTTATAATTTAGTCCAAAAAAAGGGTCAATACTAGACAAGTTATATACTATATGAATATGGTAGGTGGTATATATCTTCTTCCTCAATTTCTAGTTATTTATACCTTTTTGATAGTTTTTCGTACTCCCAAACCTCTAGTGTTTCTTCCAAAATTGACAAACCTCTTTATGAAAATGTTAAATTTATATATATGATATGAAATGAAACCCTTATACATTGTTTTAGGATGTTAAACACAACCCAAACCACCCATCAAGTAGGTTATTTCCTTAAATCATAAAAATTATATCCATGAGGATTGTTGAGATCCACTTACACTATTGGGAATTGAATATAGTAATAAACATGTTTGTTAATGGTTATAAGAAAATTTTCATTTGTATCAAAAATGTATGAAATGGATAAAACCTTATAGAGTGTATGATTATGAATGGATTAATGAACTGAGTAATGAAATGGTTTATGATTTGGATAATGAACTATTAATGATTATATTGGAGGTCTCATTGTATGAAACCAATGACCCACATGGTGTCCTTATAAATTTACACTCCCTGGACCGAACAAACATCAATTCCTTGGTGCCAACACTTAAAATATATCCTATGGGGATGACGTTGAAATTTATACTACTTGTATTCAGACGAAATGGATTCTTTATACATTTTTAATCCAAGGATCTAAATTACATGGATTCCTTGGTTATCCTTCCATGGAACCAACCTATTACGATGTTGTGTAAATTTATATTACATAGACCCGGACTGCTATTATGTGTTTGCCATTTCTAATCCTTGGTTCCTAGATTATTTTGGTCTAATACTTGATTACAAATTGTTAGATATTGATGATTCTTGTAATGATTTATAGTTATACATTATGATTTAATTACCTGACTACATTTAACATTGATAGGTTGGACAATAACACTTCAACATTTATTACTTTTACTCTTGTGAAATCTACACACTTCATTAGAATATATGAATACACATGAATTGTAGTATACAACATTGGTGGTGTCCTTCTGAGTGTTATATCACATGATTTTTGTGCTACAGTTTGGTAAACAGAAAGACAATAGGGATGTAAATAGGTATAGGGTCATGGACCGACTAGGTGATGCTTAATTTATAGTATCAATTGGGAAGGGAGCACAACACCTACCTAAGTCCAATGATGTTATCAGAATATGGTTTACACTAGTCTTCCAGTACTTATGAAACATGTATTGAACTGGATTTCATTTACTTGTATTACATGTATTTTTTATAACTATGTGACAAAATTATCAATTTTTATATGACATTGTCCTTGTCTATTATAATAATTATTGTCATCTATATGATTTATCATTATTACTATATGATATTTTGATTATTCATTGTGTTCATTTATGATGTTGCAATATTAATAATATTTTGAGGGTACAATCTCCCAAATAAAACATCATAGATCATAGATTATATTCTAAAACCATTGTCATACCCAGAGGTGGGATCAAGAACCTGTTACCCACGTTCTCGGGGTAACTTTTAATGGATCATTGTACATGACATTGAAAATTATAATTAGAGGGTTTATTTTCAATTTTATTAATATTTAAAAATATAATAAAAGTGACTATGAATGACTTAGAATTTGGGAATGTTCTTGTTCAATTGTGTATATGACCCATGCATGTGGAAAATGACAAATTGAAAGGGATATGATATAATGTTATGGTTAACTCATATTAGTGTTGATTTGATCGCACCATTAGTTGTCACAAATGATATCTAATGTTATAAATATTCTAATGTAGGATTACATTTTTCCCATAGCCTAGTATGACATGGATGTATTTATCATGAATTATATTAGGCGCCTTATAAGACTAATATGTCATGCATTATGTCGTTCCATGTTGGTTTCATTTCTTAACTGCAAGATACTCATTTAATGATCCTTTAATGATATAAATGATATTCAAATAAAATTTATATGTAGACACGTTAAATAATATATTATTGAATCGTGATTCATGGACCACAGGTCGCATGGGTGGGAAGATGTTTATGATTTTGATTAGATGGACTCCCCAATTCAATTTATAATGTTCGTGAGAAAATATTTATTTTAAATGATAATGCATATAATTCAACCATTTAAAAATATTTATTATATAAATTAATACAATTTTAAATGACATTAAATTGTAAAATTAAAATGACTTTTTTAAATGTATCATCCACTAAATATTTAATTTCTTCATTACAATATATCTTTTAATTGACACTTTTTTTATCAGAACCCCAAATTAGTGGTTGAGAAAATGACCCCAAATATACCTTAGTTGTGGGAAGTAGAAAATATATCTTGTATTCTTATGATCCATATTTTGACCAGACCTAGCCGTAGAATAATTCTAGGAGCTTTACCTCATATATTAGATCAATTATACTTGTGTTGTGTATATATATTTTGTCTTGTCATTAACAACTCTTTTCATAATTGTGTTCTTTGATTATTTTGAGATATTACTTCATGAAGGCCTCTGGTTATCGTCCAAGATAGTGATGAAGACCATGATCTAGATGTTTTTGGACGAAGACCACATATAGAACCACACATTGTGACTTTTTAGAAACATCAAATTATACATGATATGGGCGCTGAATCCTAGTTCGAAGAGGTGGTCCTGCACATTATATAGAATTTTCATGGATTCGAGTGTTGTACCTCGACTATGGAAGAGTTGAAGGAAGTGTTCCCTCTATATAATTCACCCACATTCTCATTGTGTGGTGGCGCCCATGATACTATGCTATGGTTTCAGAAAATCTTATCTATATTTGATCACTTGAAGACACCTCTAAAAGAGATTCATTTTGTGATGTATATGATTTGGGGAGCTAGAATATATTGGTTGGTAGTCATAAAAACGGTTTAATGGATTTATGATAATGTTTGGTTGGATTTCCATTCAAGTTTATATGACTAAATTTTCCTAGAGAACATGATGTTTCAATTGGATATAATGTTTATAAATTTGGAGCAGTGTATTGTGTCTGACATGGAACATTAATCTCTCATAAAAAAGCTTCATCTTTGTGTTCCCCAAAATCATGGTGACGATCCATCTAGGGTGAGACATGGAGAAGATTGTTTCAACTATACTATTAAGTAATATGTGAATTTTTTATGGTGGGATAATATATATGAAATAACAAAAGGTGTTAATTAAAAAAAATAACATGTGAGATGATAATGGCATAGATTAAGGAACCTCAGATTCTCAACATAGTGGTGTAGTTACAAGAGGTAGGAAGTGATGCTTTGGGAACAACTATGAAGTAAATACTATATAGAGTGTGAGTTCAGGTTGTTCTATTTTCTATCACTATTGTTCGATGAAGTGAAACATTATGAGCCACTGTTATTGAAACATAGTTAACTTCTAAACTGGTGTAAAGATGGGATATCTACATTGAATTTTGGGGATTTTATTCTAGTATCCAATGAGATATGATCAACATTGAATCCACATTCAAGAGACTACTATATTGCTTATCTTCAAAATTGGAGTTAGAGTGTAGAAGATCGATTAGACCAAGGTAATTATTGGGGTCGAGGTATCCTGCAACCATATGTAAAAATAGAATTGTGCAGATATTCATAGGGTAGTCAGGTTGTTTCTTAGGGATTTAGATCATGTCATATGTAAGTGGTGAAACCAATAATTGAGGAGCATAGTGTCAAGATATCTACAAATGGAGAATCTATTTTGATATCATCAATATTAGTATATTATCATTTCATTTAATGGTTCTCCCCATTCCATCACATTTTTTTCTATAATGGAGTTACATGGGCTTCATGTTTAGTTTTATTATGGCATGATGAAACCTAAAAATCAACATTGTATTTGATCGGTGATTGTATGATATTTTTGGGACATCCCTTTCAGATAGGTGGGTGTCACTTTTTATGGAAACACATTGTCCATGAGATGACAGGGGTTGATTTCATTCTTGGATGGAATGGTTAGTTCCCTTTCATTATTATGTTTATTTCTTTCAGGTAAGTGTGGATTTCACATTACCACATAGTGGAATTGTTATTCACAATACTGACAGGAATGTCTAGATGGGCCGGGTAAGACCTAAGCATCATGGGTTTGGTGTGCTAACAACCTAGATTGCTATCTTATATCTGGATGATCAGGGAACACTAGGAATTCTTCCCACCAATTGTAGATTGTTTCATGGACATTATTTGGGTGAGTAATAAAGACTTACTACTAATATTTAGTTATATAATTTAATCTAGATAGTGAATAAGGATACATAAAAATATATTCCACTTTATATGATGACTAGAAATATGTTTCAGGAGCTCAATAGTCAGTGAGAGGATTTTGAAGCCAAGGGGTTTACACAACCAAATACATCATATTGGGGTTTTTGATACTTTTCGCGAAAATAAGATAGAACCCATAATAGATGTGTGGATTATTAGAAATTAAATAATTTTATGATCATGAACTAGTATCCCTTTCCCTATATAGATTACATCTTTAACAAGATCCGAGGAGTTCATGTTTCAAAAAAAATTATTTTTCATCCTGTTATTACCATGTACATATCAGGCCTTTAGAAACACCTCATGCAACACTCCATAGTAGGTATAATATTTATGAGTTCTAGTTATTTTGTTTTTGTATTATGAAGGAACAATCCATATTCGTAGCTCTAATGAATCATGTTTTCCAATTGCATATGGATTCATTCAAGGATGTTTTTTGGACAATATATTATTGTATTCCAAAAACTCAACATGATCGTTCCAAAAACTTTACCACCATTATGAGTATACTGATATAGAATATGATATCTTCGACAGTTGAAAAATATTATATTTGGATGGATAAATTTTACTTAATATGCCACTTCATCATTGAGATAGGATTGTAGAAGGACCTAGAGAATGAAAGGGTTTTGGTTTCAATGGAGGAACCCAATAATGAATTTTCCATATATATTTTCTTGGTTTTTTTACAGTTATTTCATCCCATAATTCACAAATATAGTTATAATTATCATCATTTTGATAAATACATGGTGAAAGTTTTGTGGTCTGATGCATGTCAAAATCCTTTTAAAAGGGAAATGGCAGTTTGACAACATCATTTATCTAGAATCTTCCATAGCATATCAGAATTTATTTTGATTGTTGTTATAAATCAGGAATCATACTATATGGGGATTACATGTGGATTATTAATCCTTCTAGTTGGGATATCGTTAAAATAATTATATAACACCTATCCTTGAGTATTCTACAAATGACCATGAAATTATTTTGGAGGCACTGTTTGTGGGGAGGGGATTTTATGGTGTTCAAAAAACAAAAAATATTCAAAAATATATTTATAAAATGTGATTTCATCAATAGAAAGAGGATGCAGGTAGTGTATCTCTAATATTTTGATTTTGAGCTGGTCTATATTCCTGGTGAAGGAACTGTTGTAGCTAATTTAATAAGCAGAATGACTCATACCATGGTTGTATAATTGTTCTATAGTGAATGGAAATTAGTGGTCTTGTTCTCCCATATGCACCTTGGATGTAAAAGATATCCATGAATATACTTGTATCTCATATTTATTAGTGACATACACACTTATGAATATGGTGAGGATGAAAAGGGTACCAAATCGAAAAGAATTATTACTACTAGAGAGTGTGTTAGGTGAGTCTGTCTACCTAGTTGGACCATTTGAGATGATGGAATTCAACATATTAATGGTCATGTTTGGGTTCTAGATGATGTTTAAAATGAAATAATGTGATAATTAAGTTTTTCTACATATGATATGTATCATTTTTGTAAGATGTATCAAGATTTACGACGCTAGTATTGGTGTCCTTGTGTGAAGCAAGAGATAGATGGATTTGTTACCTGGTGTTATACATGTCAGTAGGTGGATGAAGAACACTATGAATTAGTGGAAATTTTATAGTAGTAATCCATTACCAAGTTAAAATGGGACTATGTCACCATGGATTTCCTTACAGGTTTATCAATGTCACACCAAGATAGTGATTCAATATTTTCCATTGTGGATAAATTGAAAAAGGTATCATATTTCTGGTATGTGAGGGAGGCCATCATGAAAGATTATCTTGAGAGTATTTACATCCAATAGGTTTCATTCCATAATAGGGTTTCATATTCCATTTAATCGGATAGAGAAAGATAATTAACATCTCAATTTTGGCCTGTTTTACATAAAAAATTGGGTTTACATGTGATTTTTAGCAAAACATACCACCCTAAGAATGATTGAAAGTCACAGCATGTGATACCGGTCATAGACGATAATCTTTGAGCATGTTTCCAAAATTTAGATGGTTCTTTATAACAAACCATACATTAATTAACTTTATATTACATCAATGTTGATGAATATTAATTTAATAATATAACAAATGAATGATATGACCATGTAGTTATAGTATTTTTAGAAACTATGAATCATAAGAAACAGCATCAAAATAAATATTATCTATCTCCAACTTATTTCATCATAACATTACTCTTTTTTGATATATCTTAATTTATTACATTATCCTTGACATGGGTAAACAAAACATATGAAAGGGTGAACATAGATTCTATGTAAGGTTAAGCAAGGGAGATATCAATCAAATGACAATCAATATACATAAGAATATAACATTTTTTTATCTAATCTTGCATATGAATGATCATGATATAATTCCATGGGATAAATCAATGAATGTTGATTAGAATAAATGAATATAATCCCAAAAGTCATAATATAAGACCTGATGGTTTTTGGCATATACATAAGCATTGAAAATCATTTCATATTAGTTAATGATTATATCTATGATCATTAAAGAAAATAATGTCCATTGCTAGACTTAGTTCATTTCATGTTGGAATCTAGTATTACTGAACTGAGATCATTTCTCATTCATCAATGTCTATCTCATTAGATATCAATCATTACCAAATTCATTGGATGGAGGTACAATTCCAACCCATTTCAAAATTAAATCATTCTTATGTGTTCCAAAAAGACATAAATCATTTATGACATCATTACAAAATGAAAAAACCGGGTTTCTTAAATATCATTCAATCATAACATAATCCATATAAAACTAATAGATTTTATAAATATATTTTCCTCATAATAAAAATCAAACCATAGGAATAATAGGATAGTATAAAAGAAATAGAAAATTATAAAATATTGTTATATTAGACGGAAAGTAATTTTGAAAAATAAAGGTAATTAATTCTTGTGGAAAATATTATTTCATTTTCAAAAAACATTTTCTTTTCTCAAAAATGCAAGAGAATTTTTTAAAAAATTAATTTATTTGAAAAATACATGAAATCGTATAGATGAAGCTTCATGGATATAATGACTTAAGAAGATGTAAAAATCCATTTATGTCGTTTTAGTTAATAAAAATTATCCTTATAGTTTTTCTAAAAAATTTGAAAAGAACCTCGCATTGAATTATAAAAAAATATTCATTTCATTCTATTTATTAAAAATTATACAATGGGTTAGATAGATATTAAAAATTTTTTGAAGGGTTGAAAGAATATTTGGAATATATTATTATGAAACATGGATGTGGATGATAGATATACCCAAGTAAATAATAGAAAATGAAAAATATCTTATAATATTAAGATTGAAAAATTATTTGTTGTCTATGGTATGATTTCCTTTCTATGTATCTAAATCTCCTCTTCATCGATGTGCTTCATCTAAAACACCTCTTTGAGCACTAGGGTTGGAATTTGATGAAGAAAATAACCAATACAGTGTAACTAAGGAAGGTGAGAATGGAATAGGGCATGGGATGGACAATCTGGAAGGCTCAAATTGAAGTGAAGAGGTGAGGTAGGAGGCACCCATTTTATAATTGAGGTGATGGGACTTTTGGAAGCTCAATAAATAATAATTTATGATAAAATCAAACTCTACTAAAAAACATCCAAAATTTAAAAAATTAGAATTTGAGATAACATAGGGTTATAATGTCATCAACCTACAAATTCTTTACATGTATTTTAGCAATGTACACATTAATAATTTAAATAACATTTTAACATTCTGTTTAATTTTTAACAATTGTTACTAGTATTTAGATACCAAAAGGGTAAAATATTTAGTTATTTGAAGTAAATTAGACAATAAATACACACCAAATATAATTTTATACCATATCATAATTATTCATTATTATGAAAATTGTTTTTTGATTTTTAAATAATTTAATGAAACATTGTTTAGATAAACAAACAATAGTGTCAATTTTGACACTATGGAAATCATTTTTATTATAAATATTAATATAAATATTTATATACCAATAAACAATTATATTACATTCATATGAAGACATGATCATCTATAAAATTCTTTTTTAAATATTAATTATCCCAAATTATATTTATTTTAATATTTTTAATAAGATTTAATTGTTCTCTCTATTAATAAAATAATTATTACATCAATTTTATATAATTATTTAATATACGTATTTTTGAATAAAAATTGAAAATAAAAAACTATGATTAATATAAATCAACTAAATTTGATAATAATACTTTTAGTCAAATTTATCTGCTGAAAAATCCAACATTTGATATGTTAAAATTAATAAATTATGAATGTGAAAACATTATTATCACTTTAAATTAAATAATAATAGTATCACAATCTATTATATAAGGCTATAAATGGTCTTTAACTGAACCCTTAGATATTTATGGTTGAGATAAACAATACTAATGAGATATAGTGAAATGTTTGGGACTTTTTGGTGTTATTTTCATTTTAATAAAAATTATTTTATTGATTTCTCATTAATTAATTAATTTTTCCATCATCCGAGAAGTTGTCGTTAATTTAATTATTTATTTCAATAATATTAATAATAATTTACCATGATTAAGAAAATAACAAAAAAATGTTTTTTTAATTTAAATGTTATTTTCAATTATAATTTAGTATATTTTTCACAATTCATCTAAAGATGAATATTTTCAGAAGAATATCAAAAACTCATTCAATGTAAAATTTAGTTTCTCGCATCCAAATAAATTTTTTATATTGTCATATAAAAATTATTAATGTGTAAAAATATTAATTTACAAGTGGTTGTCTATTAAAATATGTAAAATTAGTCTTTCAAAAAATATAGGTTTTTATACATCAAATAGAGTTTATTCATATATTAGGACTAAAATATTTATTCAATGAATATCGAAAAAATAATTAATTATATAACATATATATTTAATTACATTCATCTAA
This sequence comes from Viscum album, assembly GCA_963277665.1. NCBI lineage: Eukaryota > Viridiplantae > Streptophyta > Magnoliopsida > Santalales > Viscaceae > Viscum > Viscum album. Next base: position 1,312,895,124 of record OY728119.1, on the reverse strand, counting down.
AAAATATAATTCACTTAATTTATTTATAAAAAAATACAAATATATAATTGATTTAGATTTTACATAAATAAATGGTAGCCAAAGAATTCACCATCCATTTTTATAAGTTAAAAATATTTATTCTTGCTAATCTAATGGAACATATATAATGGTTATTTTATAATATCGGTGTCTTGTGACCTTTTTAAACTCACCATTTTATGAAAACAAATCTATCGAAGAATTAAAATAATATAAGGAAAATATTTCATAAAAAATAATGTGTTACTTTATTGGGAAAAGTATAAACCCTTGGTTGAGTTTACATACACTAACAGTTATCATGAAACTATATTGATGGAACCCTACAAGGCCTTGTATGGTAGGACATTCCATTCACCTCGGTAATAGCTAGTTGAAGGAGAGGAAGTGCTAATAGGTATTTCTAATAAAAGATCGTTTATAAATGGAATTGCCCTCTTGAAATAAAATAATTTTATAATATAAATAATAATATTTTACAAATAATAAAAACAAATTTTATTTGTTATTAATAAATAATATTAAAATGATTAATAATGAACCCAGTTAAAGTGAAAAACAATTATATCAAAAAAACAAATATAAAATTTAAAATTAAAAAATAGGGTTCACCCTAATCTATGAGAATCATCTCCCACACTTCCAACACTAAAGAAAAGGAAAAATATTTTAATAAAGCACTCAACGTCTTAGAATATGGAAATATAGGTCAATGAGAGAAATTGAGTATATTATTGAGTGAAATAATGATGTGGTATTTATAAGATTTATGGTGATAGTTGGAATAGTAATTTGAAATTTGTGGTAATAATATGACCTATGGGAATAGTAACTTGACTGTTTGGAATTGTAATGTGATCATTTGGAATAGTTACATGAATGTTAGAATAGTAATTTCACTCAAAATAATAAATTTATATATAAATAATATTTATTTTGAATAATATAAGTCAAAATGTATATTATACTGCCAATAAATAAATAAAATGATTGAATAACTCAACAAAAATAAAATAACATGTTAAATAAACAGTATTTTTTTGTATTTCATAAAAGAAAAAATTTTATTATAAATTAAATATTTTTTATGTAAAATGATAATTAATTTTGAAATAATCACATTGAAATTTTATTAGGGTTATTTTTTGTAATTTTTTGAGGTCCATTAATTTTTGGATAAATAATTAAAATATAGTTTTTCAGGTAGCCATTTAATTTTAAATTACATTATTCATGATGTTATACTGAGATAATCTTTTCAATAACATTAAATTCATCCATGATTCATATTATTTCATAAATAAGTTTTTAAACACTAACAAAATTAGTTTCCAAACCTACATAACATTTCAAAACATAATGCTAAAAGTGAATCTTTAAAATAATAATTTCTAATTTTCAACATCACTTTTAAAAAAACTAATGAAATACTATTTTAAGGGTACATAAAGACCTAATTATATTATATAATTTTTTTATATGATTTTTTTTTCCAAAATTCACTTTTATTTATTTTACATTAGATTTAATATTTTATTCAATAATTAAAAAATACCCCTATCCTCGGGTATAATAACCCCCCCTCTCTACCATTGGAAACTAACACATCCATCTGTTATGAACGTCCAATACAGTACCAAAATAATCCATCTAAATCCCATTAGAATACAAAGATTATTTCTTGAGTTAAAAAACTACAATCATCAAGGGAGTTACAGGGTCATATAAGAGATGTTACGCTAATGATTAAATATGATTCCGTCAAATCTTCTTATTTTTTTATTTAATCTTCTTATGATCTTTCTTTTTCACCACCAATTCCCAGGGAAACTATATATTATTAATTATCAAGTAATATACTATTATATTAATGATTTTATCCCACTAAACTTATAATATTTTCAATATATATAAATTTATAATTTTTTCCTCCTCTCTAAAAGATGTCATTGCATTGGTCGGTTAACCACTTACAGATACATTTACATTTCCACATTAATAACAACAATTGTGGATGGATATTATGAAATATAAATAATATATCAACATGTAATTATATGTATAAAATGATCTTGTAAGTAAATATAATATATATAAAAATTCCATCTAATAAAATAGAAAAATTTTGGAAAATATGAATTTTTAAGTTAAACATGATATCAAAATGACTACCCTATGTCCAAGTAAATTAATAAATATAATCAAATGAATTTAAATGTTAAATAGTGATAAAAATTAAAATCATTCACTTATGGATTAATTTTTTTAAATCTATGTTTATTTTTCAAGAGGTGCAAAAGAAACAAAATAAAGTGGGAATTAAGGTAAGGGGATAATCTAACGTAACTCACATTCTTTAGGTCCTCAATCATATATAGATATTTTGTTGTGGATATAATATTAATGTTCCTTAAATATAATTTCATTACTATTACCATATCCTTTTGGTGAAATACAAATTTTCATGTTTATTTCTATGCTGAATACACAGGTTTTCCCAAAATACGTTTCTTTAAAAAACAAATATTTGACTCCTCACTGGTTATTTTTTATCCAAATAAAAATCAAATATTATTTCAAAGTTATATATACAATTTTAATTTTTTAATTAGAACATTTATTTATGAATGAAAATCATTACGAAATCCAATCCTTTCCATAGGTTACTTTATGACTACGATTGTCATACCACCTATGTGGCGTGCATGATTAAATAAATATTATATTGTGATCGGTGGAGACAAAATTATATAGCCTTCCATTGAATTTGTAAATGTTGTGTATGTCAGGAGGTAATGTTTAATAGGAGTTAACATGAATATAAATTTTAACATATTTAATATTTCATTATTATACACATATTTTATGTGTTAAAATTCTGATTTTTTTCCACAACTGTATGTGGTATTTGACAACTTTGACATCATGTTTCTTTTTTATGAATTTATAAATTATATATATTTATAACAATTTTTAACTCATTATATTGATTATGATCATATGATAATTAAATTATGATGATAGTTATACTCACCCATGTGATATTGATTCATTTCGAATATTCATCCTCATATTGGGATTTTATATCACCCAATTTTTAATTTATATACTTAGGATCCAACATGTTAAATGTAGAACATGGAATTTTAGATGGATTAATAATAATAATTTTAATATTTTTTAATTCATTATTAGGTCAGGGATATGTATGAGAATATCTATACAACAATAGTATAACTTTTGATCATGGTTTTGTATCTATATTATGTTTTTTATCTTAAAAATGATGTAATAGCTATCTAATGAAAATTAGGGTTGATATTGTTAATATCATATTGAGGTTTAGTTAATTTTTAAATTTCGATTATAAAAAAAGAGTGAATCCATATTTATAAGACTATGTATATTTAAAAAATCCTTGAAAAATGTTTTATCAAAAGCATAGACATAGGAATCTAATAAAATATGAATTTAGAGTTAATTTCATAAAATAATAAAAAATTCAATCATTTTTACTTATGATTTGTTCATTATTTTATCATTTTACAAATTGTGGGATCTAGGAGAACATAATCCAACAACCCATGTGAGGGACAATCAAATAATTGTATGAATGACATCCCTAATTCCATTGATGGTGGAGTATAAAATTTCATGTAAATTATTATCCAGTTGCCTTTGGTTATGAATAATAAAAAAACACAAGGAACATATATCATTGTTGATGAAGAAGAAACTAGCCATTGGGTGTGTTATGTGGAAATAAAGATGAATTTTTAGTGGATCATGTATCCCACATGTTGTGGAATATTGTGTTTACTCAATAGAGACGATCATTTTCTTCTCCATAGCTCTGAGAAAGAGAATGTCACTATAGTCAATATTCATTTCTATGGATAATCTGATCAATGGTGGGAATTGTAAAGAACAACAATATGAAGGATGGAATAGATGATATGGAGTGAGAAGAGACTAAGGGAATATATCTTAACAAGTATTCCCCTAAATCACTTCCATGAATTATTGATAGGTAATTCATAGAGATAATGATAAAGGAACGTGAATCTATTATATATTACGAGTTAAAATTCAGACAGCCGTCAATACATGACTCGGGTTTTCTTCCAACAATGATAAACAAATTTATATGTTAATTAGTGTTTAAAAACCACTCCATTAAAAGGATCCATCTATTTGACAGTTTGGGATTTATTATGAAGTTAATATATGTAATATGAAGGCAAAGATGGTGATAAGAGAATGGTTTCATGGTAATAACAATAAGAGGATAATAATCAAGTTTCCATATTATGGATCAAATGATTAAGGGGAAAATGGGATACAACTACCCACATATGAAAAATATGAAAAAATCATCATGAGAAATTTCCCAAATTCTGGTGAAATGCCTAATGTGTAGGATGAAATTCCACCATGATCATCAATTTTCGAGAAACATGATTATTATGACAAATGGGATAGAGGGAAAAAATCACTACCCATATTTCAATGCATAAACTATAGGTAGAAATAGAACTATTAATTTTTATGTACTAAAAAACATGTACTTGACTGTAATTTGTTTTACCGACCACAATATCCAAATGATCAATGGAAATTATATTAAATTGCTAGTGCTAATGTGAACCGTGAAAATGATGACGTACAATGTACACTATCTATTACATTATGAATGGAAAAATATATATTTGATTATGGTACTAAACATAACTTTATATCGTACATGCTTACCAGAATTTTATTTTGAATCCCTGATACCACAAAACATTGATATTTGTAAAAACAACTTGCGGTAAAATCATCGAAAAAAATGTGTTGGACTATTCTCTTATGAGAATATGTTGGGATATTATTCCAATAAATATATTATTAGTTCCCCCAGTGGAATTTGATGTTTTAATGACTATAGATTGACATTATTTAGAAAAATGAATTATAAACTATCTATCTAGAAAAAGAAATATATTTTCATATACCACAACATCCCAAGAAGGTATATAAATTTAATTTAGATCATGAATCAATTTTTTAAATACATTAATTGTATGTGTGTTGATACCCTATGAAGAAGTGTACCATTACCAAATTGTTGATTCAATGTAAGGTATTAACATGAAGGGAATTACCAATGTTAGGAAATATAGTGAAGTATTTATAAAAAATATACACAGTCTAACCCATGATTATTATGTAGAGTTATTTATAGATCTTATACCAGGATCCACTCCAATCAATTAATTGAAAAACATGATGGAACCAATCAATCAGATGGATTTAATGAAATAGTTCAATGGGAATTTGGAAAAAATGTTCATACAACATTGTAAATATTTGTTTGGTGTTCCATTGCTCATTATAATGAAAAATTATGTATTAATGCGACAATATATCAATTACCAGGAGCTCAAAAAGACAACCAAAAAAAAGAATGTATAGTCGCCCAAGGATTGATGACATGTTCGATTGACTATGAGGAGATAAATACTTCACAAAGGAGGATCTTCATTTTGGATATCATCAACTCAATATGAAGAATAAATGTATTCTAAAGACTAATTTTTGTAGAATATTCAATAACTATGAGTACATAGATATGCAGTTCGAACTTACTAATACCCTTGAAATATTCACAGATTTGATGAATATTAAATTTAAAGACATACTGAATAAAATTTTAGTGTTTATCGATGATATTCTCATATAATCCAACATTAAGGAGGAATACGAAGAGAATCTAAGGATTTTTCTATAAAAAATTTTTCAAAGAAAAAAAGTATTCTTAATTCACCTAGTGTGACTTTTGAATGCATCAAGTCACAGTAATGGGAAAATGATTTCATGTGAGGGAATAATTGTCTAAAAATAAATGAAAAATGATATTGAGGAATAGACGGAACCCACTAGTGTCCTGGAAACCAATGTTTTTTTATGGATTAGTTGGGTACTATCCTTGTTTTCTGTAAAATTTATCATGATTTTATGGATTATTATCTACATTAAAATGGAAAGGGGTAAAGTATGTATAAATAGAAGAATGTGAGGAATGATTTAAGGAGACGAATAAGAGGATACTCACTGCTCTTTTACTAACATTACCAACAATAAGATATGGATTATTGATATACATTGATGCTTCAAATAATGGCTTGGGTGGTCTACTCATGAGAATTGATAAAGGTATAGGTCATGCCTCACGATATATGAATATTCACTATCATAAAGACCCAATGCATTCTTTGGATATAGCTTCAATGATCATTTCTATGATGATTTGGTGGCACTATCCCCATGATGAAATGTTTTCATTATATACTAATCAAAAGAGACTAATGTATATATTCACATAAATGTATCTCAACATGCATCAAAGTGGATTGTGAAAGATAATCCAGAAATGTTATTGATCTATTAACTAAAATTTTAAAAATGATAATAAGGTATATTATGATCTTTGGGGATTATAATTGTCTACTATATAAATGACATGCATTGAGATATACCCTATCATTATGGATACCCAATGGATGGATCATAAAATCATAATAGAAGGAAATACATCACACCATGGCCAAATTATTTCAAAAATATATATTTAAGAGAATATTAAGGATGTAGAACATGATGATCTGGAGCTCCAAGAAATGTGAATGTATTAAAGGAAGAGAAGTTAAAAGAGTTATACATCAATGAGTATGGTGTGATTCGTTTTGGAATGAGTCTTTATATTGCTTCATCATCTGGGATGAATATGTATATCTTTGATAATGCACATAACACATCATTCCCAATCATTCCCAACAGTTCAAAGACATGTTTTTATAGTGAAGACCAATTATGGTGGGACACAATGATGATTGAAATTTCATATTATATCTCACGGTGTTAAGAATATTAAAATTTTAATTTAGAGAAATAAATGTCTAATGGGATGATAAAACCATTTCATTTTCCTACAAGGAAACTAGAGAATTTCCCTATGTAATTTTTTGGAATCCTTTTTAAATATAAATCAAAACATGTGATAAGGGTTGTGGTGGATAAAGTAACCATTTCTACCCACATTATTACTATTCAAGATGATTTATCACTCGAATAAATTATCATGTTATTTTTTATGAAGGTGGTGAGGAAATATGGCGATAAACATTCAATCGTCTCTGGTAATTATTCATGGATTCCATCATAAATTTGTGGAAGTCTTAAACATTATTTAAGTATTGAATTAAATTTTATATTGTCCTAGAACCCCCATTATTATGGAAAATCTTTAAGTACCATTCCCAAACTCATGGACACTGTATTATTTTTCTTAAAGGAATTTAATGGTTGATGGGGTCAACATATCCCACTGATTGAGATACCATATAACAAAATATTCTAATTGATTTTTAAAAAATCTCCATATGAACTTCTACATTGTAAGAAAATTAGAACTCTGACATTTGGGATAAATATGGGAAAGAAATATACATAGACCATATGTAATTGAAGAAATGATAAATAAGGTTTAATCCACCCAAAAAATATATAAAAGTTGATCATATTCATCCAAACTTCTATACTGAAATGCATTGAAGTGTCTTGGAGCTCAATTTTGGAGACATAATTTTCCTTCAAATCCCACAAAGGAAGAATAATGCAGTTTGGAATGAAAGGGAGGCTTAGCCTAAGCTACATAATCCCCTTAGAGATCCTTAATTTGATAGAATCAGTGCCCATTCGACTTGCCCTTAAGCCATGTATAACTATTTTCAAGACATGTTATGTATGTCTCTTTCAAGGAAGTAAAAATATGATCCCTCTCATGTTTTGAATCTGGAGTTGGTATAACTAGGGAATAAACACTCATACGAAGGGAAGGGATTGAAGAATTTTGACCATATAAACAATGTTATACATTATAACACAACTCACCTTGTCAAGTGTTTATGGAGTAACCATAATTATGAAGCGGTGACATAGGTACCAGTGATAAAAATCAAACCTATGTATCCTTGTCTATTATCAATAGATAATACAACTTGAAATTTCCATGATGAAATTTTTAAATGGGGGAATAATTTAACGACCCATAGTGTATAATTTTTATTTTTCTCTTGATATAATTTTGTGGTATAATATACTATATAATATTACTAACTAAATAATAATACAAAATTATCACAATAATAAATATTATTACTGTAATCAGAAATTAAACCAAATAAAATTACAAATATTACAATCTGACAAAAAAAATTAAATAAAATAGCTACCAAATCTACATGAATAATCTCCTCTACTACAAACACCAATGAAAAGAGACAAATATTTGTAAACAAATAAATGTATTTGAAAATGGAAATATAAAACCATGTGGTTAATTGAGTTGAATACTTTGTGAAATAATGAAGTAGTATTTGTAGGATTTAAGGTGACCGTTGGAATGGTAATGTGTCATTTGTAATAGTAACATAAATGATGGTAATAGTAACCCGAACATTGTGAATATAAAAATAACTTTTTGAATACTAATTTTTCCTCAAAATAATAAATTCTATAATAAATAATATTTTTCTATATTTATATAAGTCAATATAAATATTTTAATTCTGAAAAAAGTTCAATGATTAAAAAACTAAAGGAAAATATAATCAAATTTATAATAAACCATATTTTAATGATTTTAGAAATATCAATATTTACAAATGAAAAATTAAAATATGAAATTTCAGAAAATTATTTTGATAAAAAAATATAATTTTTGAAATAAAAATGTAAATATTTTAGAGAGGTGAATTTCTGGCATCATTCTAAAAAACATTAATTTTTATGTGGATAGTAGAAATGTAGTTTTTCTCATGACCAATGTATCATAAATTACATCATTCATGATGTTAGAATGAATTAATCATTCCATAACATGTGGTTATTCCATGATATGTTTTCTTTCATAAAAGAGTCATTAAAATATAATAAAAATAATTTCCAAACCTACAAAAACATTCTAAACCCTAAAGTGATATATGTTTCCTTAAAATATCAATTTCTATTTTTCCACATTCCCTTTGAATAATCTATTGAATTATAATTATAAAGGGGATTTGTATTCCAATTGACATTATATGATATTTATATTTATTTTATTGTCAAAAATTAACTATTACACGTTTCACCATTGATGTAATATTTAATTAACTTTTTTATTCTAAAAATACCCCTTTCTTAAAATATAAATAACACCTCTCCACCGACCCCTTGGAAAATATCACATCCCTCTTATAATGATTACAAAAATATTATAAAATCCTCACTATTAGTCCCATTAGGTTCTATAGGATTGTTCTAGATTAGTCCAACTCCAAACATCATGGCAGTTGTAGTGTCATATAAGAGAAGCAAAATCAATGAGTAAGTTTGTTTCGATTGAAAGTTTCGAATAATTTATTCTTATTCAATTTATTTATCACCACCCATATAAAAAAATATAATATTATTGGATCATTATTATAAAAAAATATTATTGATGTTAACCTTCACTATGAATCATATTTACGCTATCTATAAATTTCCAAATTCTTATTCCCAATCTCCTAATAATGTCCCATTAATGGTTGTTTAACAACCTAAAATGTCATTTCCATGTCCTAATTTCTAACCAACATCATTGGTTGATATTAAAAATTATATATAACAAATAACAAGTAATTATATTTTTTATATGTTTTTGAACTTAATTATAATAATTTATAAAATACATTAAAAATTGAAAAATAGAGGAAAATGAGAGTTTTTTAAGAAATCAATATATCAAAATGACTACCTTATAAACAATTAAGTAATAAAATATAATAAAAATAATAAAATTGATAAATGTGTTAATAGTTATAATAATTCACTTATGGATCAATGTTTAAATAAATTTATTTTTATTGTTCAAGAGGTGTAAAATCCATAAAATAAAGCGAAAAATATGGTGAGGATATTATTGACCGAACAAGATTTCTTTACGTACTCCATCGTTCATTGCAATTTGAGCACATATAATATGTTTTTTAATCATAAAAAAAATTCATTAATATTCCATACCCTTTCTTCTATATAGATTTTTCCACATTGATTTTTAATCTAAATACAATGATTTTTCAAAAAGAAATTTCATTCTAAACATAATCATTGAATCCTCATTTGTTGTTTCTTATCTTATGATAAATGATCTTATATTAAAATTTATGATATACATTTTTCATTTTTGAAACACAAATTATATTCACTAATGTAATTTATATGAAATATTTATGAAACTCATTCATTTACATGGGTTATTTCATGAGTATGTTTGTTATACATTCAAATGTTCCATGAATGATTCTGTAAATATTGTGATGATATGGGTGGGAAAAGAATATAATAACCCTCAATTGCAATGGGTAATGTGATTTATATCATTATGTAATTTGTAGTATACATGAACATGGTACTATATTATTTTCATAATTATGATTATATGATTATTCAATAATGTTATGCATGGACATGATGCATGATTTTGAACATGTATGTGTTGTATTTAAGAACAGTGACATACTTTCACATTTTTATGCTTACCATTTTACATGAATTTATCACAATTTTCCTTCATTAAATTGTAGTTCATATTATTATTATAGGATGTTAATGATTATTCTCAGCAATATTATATTGATTATAGTCCCTTATTCTTCCTCTTTCTGTGACTTTACCAGACCTCTTTCTTGGATGTATATCCTCAACTGATTGAATTTTTTAAGGAGAATGTGAGCTGTTATATGTATTGAGAAAAAGTATTGAAGTAAATTCTTATGGTTTAATATGTCCATGTTATGTATGTGACTAATTTTACAATGACACAAAACCTATTTATCCTATATTTTCATCTCTATTATGTTTTTTATATAAAAAATTTTGTCATATCTTTGGAATTAAAATTAGTGTTTCTATAGTGTTATTATATTTTAAGAGGCTTTGGTGTAGGTACTGTTGATCACAAGTTTTATGTATACTACTAATTCTAGGTATAATTTTTATTCCCATTATCATTAATTATATATGGAGTTCACGGTCTAGGATCATATTTTCTTGATAGTATTAAAAATGATGGGGAATAGCTCGATACAGAGTGAAGAGAATCTATCGCCTAATATTTTTTCCTTCTGATATGTTGGAATGAGTCATTCTATTAGGAAATTTTGTTTTGTCAGCTTAGAGGTATTGTTCGATGCATTAAGTCCTCCACATTTCATAGCATCATTATTTCCATGATGACTCGTCACATAAATTTTACAATATGAGTGTCGAATTGGGTGATGATTTTTCTTTTGAGGAGTATATGATTCACATCGATTATTAGATCATTAAGTTCCTACAAGTCAAGACTCTCCCATTAGTATGAGTGATATTCTATAATATCCCTGTACATGATGATACATGGTAGTGGGAGGCCAACACATGTTCTTAGTGGATAGAGTTAATATTTTATGAAGTTCTAACACTATTTTAATGGATGATCTAGGATGAGTTCCTTTTATGAGGGATGTATTTGAGAATCCTATTTTTCATTGAGGTATGGACCCTATTACGTTTCGTTTTATTTCTTTTTTTTCATTTAATGAGTACTTAGAAGGATATAGTCGAAAGAAGGGTGTTCGTGGAGTGTTTTGGATCACGGATCCCCACCATTATTTAGGTAACATCTAGTAGGCAAAGTTAGTCGAATCCTTTCCACCTAGTTCACATGGTTATTGAAAACCATGCGTGGTGGTATATTGTAGATCTTAGGGTTGTTCTTTAAGCATAACAATGAGAAAAATGATACATAGCCACATGATTCATCTCAGACATGTCGTAACATCACAAGTAAATAAAGAAAATGAAAATTTTAATATTTATTAATATTTGTGAATTAAATATTAATTTAACTTTAGATTGGATGATATGTTTGATGGCGTAGCCAATATGCAACAACGAGTTTCTTTGAAATCTTACAGTGGGCACTAATAATATTATATTATTATTTTAAAGGGTAGTTAACGCCTAGATGTCATTTTATCTGGAATGATTATAACTAACAAAATTGGGATTATATATTTTGGTTAAATTGTTTTACAATAATCCAATAAATTTTAGAGGATTAAAATTTGAATGAATCTAATTTTAGGCATACTTTTCTTTAAAAAAATCGATTTACCACCTTTTAATAGAGAACCTAATTAAATATAGTTATTTAAACTCGTATATGTTATATTTTACAAAATAAAATTCAAATTTTTAATCTGGACGTCAAATTTTACTTTTGATAAAATTTAGGCATTTTTCTGATAAAACTCAGTTTATAATGAATAGTGACAAATACTATATTTTAATTCAAATCTTTCATTTAATATAATATATTTATACTGTTAGATTATCTTTTTAATTGGGTTTAGAGTATTATTATAATATTTTTTTACCATTTAATCTAATTTTGGTCATTAGATGTAGGGACCCGAAGCTTAACATTCATGGACATTACATTACTTTTGCAGAATAATTAGTACATTACAAAAACACACACACACAAGGACCGTAATAGTTTAGTGTCTTTGGAAATTTGGAATATAATCTTCTAATTGTGGTGAAATATATTCAACATCTCCCATAAAGAACTCCCCCATTTTTTACCTAAAATCTTTCTTTATATCCTGGGGAAAAGAAAACATAAAAGGGTGAGCTCAAATTCTCAGTAAGGGTAAACAAAAGAAATATCAATCACATCATATTCATAAGAACATAAAATTTTGGAAATCTTAACCAGCAAAATAGATCAAAATATCATAACATGGTATAAATCATAGTAGTGAAATGTAATCCCAATAATCATAACATAAAACATGAAACTTTGTGACATACACACATAATCATAGAGATTCATTTCTTGTTAGTCAAGACTCATTGCCAAGACTATCTTAGTGGACAATGTCCATTTCTGAACCGAGTTCACTCCTCGTTTCAGTCCTGTTTCAATGAACCGGTTTAACCTACCATTCCAGCCATGTCTATCACATGAGATATAAAATCTTTACCCAATGCATTGGAGGGAGGTATAGGTCCCACCCATCTCATAATTATATCATTATTATTTGTGCCACAAAATCATAAACCATAAATCGTAGCATAAACCGTGTAATAAAAATGGAATTTTTAAACATCGTGACATCATAAAACAATTCAACTAAGATAAAGGAATTCATAAAAGTATTTCCATCACAACATAATCAAATACATGTAATAATAGGGATAAAAACAAAACCCTATATTATCTTAGATGGTAAATAATTTTGATAAAACTCTTGAAACTCCATTGTTGAGGTAAATACCCTTTCTACTTCAAAAAATCTTTTCCTTTCTTAACATGTCATACAATTCTATACTAAAATAACTTGATTAAAATTAAACATTAAAACTTTTAATTGAATATTCTTGGAAAAAAATTTTAAAAATCCATTCATTCCGTATAAGTTAAAAAAAATTCTTCTTGTACTTTTGTCAGAAAAGTCAAAAAGTACATCGTATGAAAGACGACAAAAGATTACTTTCATATCTTTTACTAAAAACTCACCGAAGGATAAAATTTGATTTAAATAATTGTAGGTGGATGGAAGAAACATGGTTGTGGATGATAAAATACACCCTAGTAATTTCAATGTATAAACAATCTCAGATAAAAATGAGATTGTGATATTTCCCTTACCTTAGGTCCGATTTGCTTCGTAAGTGTCAGAACCTCCTATATAATGATTTAAATAATCTCATTGACTTATTCCAGAATCATAATCATTGTTATGATTTTATATATGGTTCACTTATTTCTTTATTTTACCCGTTCTTCTGTAAATTCCATGTTAAAGAGAGTTTTGGGTAAAATTGTTTAATTTGTCGTCCGTGTTTTGACTTGTAATAATTGATATGATTAATTAGATCATGATTACATAATTCTAGAATATAAAACAAGATTTATATATAATATATATTCAGAATATACATATATATAATAGATTAGTAAATGGAAATAAATACACCGTTCATGGAGACGGTAGGCCGTACGTACGCATGAACGCTGTTTTCGTTTCCTTATTGAGTTGAATGGAATTAAGTAGACAACATACATATATATACACATAAATCCAGTATCATTATTATTTCATATATTTCATTATTACTTATTATATAGACTTTATAATCATTCATGAATGGTTAACATGGAAAATGAATCTAATCGCGTCGTGGAGACGGTAGTCCGTACGTACGCACGAGCGATGATATCATTCTCATGATCGTGGAATTGTATTGGAGTGTATGAATACTATTTCAGAATCAATATCAATTTAAAATAATCATATATAGTTATTATGTACACCATTATACCCATCCAATTAAGGTGGTGGTGGGAAATAGATTACCCCACGACGTGGAGACGGTATTCTGTACGTACGCACGCGTTATTGATTTCATTTTCCATAGGATGGATAGACGGTGAAATATGGTTGTTTAACACATATAATAACATATCAGTATATGAGTGATACTGATGTTATTACTTCATAATGAAACAACCTTAGAATAAGAAGTGGAAAAAGAAATAAAGATGAAGGAATCGGTAATAGACATAACCTCTTCTTTGAAGCGCCTCTTTGAGTCTTCCTCTTAGGGCACTAAAATTGCTCTTTGAAGAAGACCAGGACCTCTATTATGTTTCCAGGGAAGTGGAGAAGAGTATTTGGTAGGGGTTGGCCGAGTTTGAATGATCAAAGTGGTGTGAGGAAGAGAGGGAGGAGGTGCCCTTTTATAAGGGAGGAGAGGGGCATCTTTGGAATAACAAACAATATTATTTTATTATAAAGCCAAATTCGGTTTTAAATAGCTCCAAATTGATTTATTTAGAAGCTAATGTGGGGATGGGTCGAAATCCTTTCATCCAATAGAAGTTGGACAAGTTTAGTTTACTATTTTAACCTTATCATTTCGTATTATCTTTAAGTTAGATAATTTTACTTTTACCGTGTCTTTTTGTGTTCTTACACTATAAGGTTAATAAACTTACTATAAGCATCCAAACGAACCCCAAGTTGATTATTATTAATATATATAACCTTATCTAAGTAATTTGTCTGAACCATATATTTTTAGGAATAAAATAACAATTAATAATATAATATTTGTTTTAAAAACTATTTTATGCCAATTTTGACACTATTTAGTAATTTATTTTTGTGAAAATCATAAAAAAATTATTAGTTCAAAAAAAGTTAATTAAATCCATAATAACATTTCATATTAACTTATAAAATTATTTGAATTCATAAAAAGTCTTAAATTACCTTTATTTGGGTATTTATAACATCAATTATGTCAATATTTCATTAATAAGATAATTACTGCATCATCGTTGTGTCATAAATAAATTTACATTTTTAATGTCTAAAAATTACAAATAAAATATAATTATGTACGGAAACGTTTTATCTTTCTAATGAATTTTTATAGTCGAATTTATCTTATGTAATACCCTATATTAAAAATTTTTTAGTTATTACACTTTGATTTTAACTATTTTAACCCTTCTTTAAATAAATTAATATTAAATGTCCTAATCTAATCCAAGTGGGACTAAATGGTCATATTTTATACTTATGGTTGTTTTTGGTCGAATGACACTTATCCAACAGAATTAGGACATGTGTTAGGGTAATAATAATATCATTTTTACCCTTAATTACCCTATTTACTTTTAACCGTGGAAAAAAGTAAAAAGTTACTATTCACCAAATATTATTTTCATCTCATTGAACCACATTTTACATACTGACATAAACCGTGTTCTCGTATTTTTTAAATTCCACTCACAGAAGCGGTAAAATTAACATTTATGAAAAATTCATTTTTTTAACTACCACTTAGTGGAATCACTATTTTTCAAAAAATGAATGTTTCCAGAAAAATACCAAAAATTAGGCCTAAGCTATATTTGATATTATGAATTCAAAAATGATGTCTATTTTACCAAATTCAAAACATAACAGTTTAATTAATTAATTTAAAAATTAATTCCCTTCGTCAAAACAAATAGAGTGTTCTTAAGAGATAATAACTATCAAAAGATTGACACTTGTTTATGTCTGGTTTAAATGTGAAATTACATACAATGACCAACATTGTATTAAACTGTAAAAATATATTCTAAAAATACTTTAAAACCACTCAAATAAATAATTTATCACTATTTATTATTTTGATTTAAAAGGTTGTTTTTAATTAAAATTTAGTAATTTTCACTATTCATCAGAAAATGAAAGTTATCCGAAAAGTACCAAAATTTCACCCTAAGCTAATTTAGATATTCCGAATCCCAAAATGAATCCCATTTTGAAAAATAAAATTTCAAAAATTTCAAAAATTAGTTATTACTATTCATAACGGCTAGTTTTAATAATATTTTAATAGCATATCGTTGTTTAGTGAAACTCGGTATTGCGTACTACACACGCTATCGAGGAAGGTCACGATTACATGTAATGAAAGTCAAGTCAAGGATGGGTGTTGTGCATACTCCTTTTGGTGTAGCGTACAACACAAGAAATTAATGAAATTAAAAAGAATAATTTTCATAAAATCTCGGGGTGTTACTTTCTACACCCCTTAAAATGAATTTCACCCTCGAAATTCGTCGAGGTTATAAAAGGTTTACTACTCGAAATATTCTTTAATAGAAACCCACATCGTAAAAAGGATTACCAAAAACAATCTTTAATAACAAAAGTATGAAATGTAACGGTTACCCAAATAAACTAATCAATGGGTTTCCACTTAGGTGAAAATATTGATATGGAAGAGAAATCTAAACATCATGTTCTGATGGAGAGTGGTAGAGAACATGGCTATGGAAAACCCAGCAATCATAAAGCCATAAATTTGTGATGATCTAAGGTAACATATGATTTATCAGATATAAGAGGACTAGGACAACATTTTTGGTTTTCAAGATCATTTCCCTAAAGATGATGAATTAAAAGAAATACTTACATAATTTTGGTACAATCTCACTGTTGTTCGTTAATTGAAAAATTTTCACTTCATCCCTTAATGAAATGAAGTTTAATTTGTTATTCATGATGTGTTAGCAGATCATGTGATAGAACGATGGGTCATTCCATCTGTCTCAAACAAAAGGTTATAAAATTTATCAAAAATACATAAGTCCATCTATAGTGAGATTAATCATATATGGTTCCTAAAATGGACATATACTTCATATATCATACTGCTTAATATAATAAAAATAGTTTCTGCTAAACAGGGACTTCCTGTAGGCCAGTGGTAGGGGATAAAGGCCAGTTGCATTTCGGTTGTGGGTTCGATTCCCACAGCCTTGTCTGACGTGATGGGTTGTCGCCCATCCTGTAGGTTGTCCTTTTTCTAAAAATACATTACTATAACATCCCATAAATAATATTGAAAAAAAACTTCTATCCTTAAAAAATACTAACTTATGCCCAACATAATCTATTCCAATATTTAGACTTATCCAAAAAACTTCGGTCCAAACTCATAGTATAAAGAAAACGATTACTTGAAATGTCATCAACCAAGCATGTGAATACCATCATTTATCCCCCATATATCTTGTTGGTCACATTTCAATCATGTGAATACCTTAATCATGTATTTTCTTGAAAAATGAATACCCATTAAACCTTAGTGAAAATATGAATGCTGTCAAAAGTTAACTCTTTCCACCTACCAAAATCCAAAAATTCTATATACTCAAACCATGATATAACCTTCTCCTTATATCAGTCATGAGCTCATGAATACTATCAAACAATTAATTTTCTCCTTATCTTTTAATAATGCGCATATCATCTACATTCCAAAAATATCTGAATAACCATGAATGGATACTGGTACCATTAATCATACACTTTCAAAACTCAAGGAAAGACAACAGTGTAACAATCCTTAGATGTCTCTTTATTCCATAGTACCATGAGATTACATATACAACATTACACTTGATAAACATGTAATCATTCCACTACCTTCTTAAACCATTGACCGAGCTTCAACAATTCATTCATCTCACATATCATTTGTAGTCTCTTCATCATCAACAACATAAATACTACCCATATAGCCGTACTGATTCTCTTCATGAGACTTTACCTTAGGGAATTGGTTTGAATAATGCTCGTACATTCCACATTTAAAACATCTAACCATTGTTGATGTCGTAGCTATAACATTATCCTCATCCATGGTGTTAACTGAACCTTTTCCTTTGCACTTACTGGATTTGTGTCCTTCTTTTCTACTACCAAAGCATCTTCCAGTTCCCTTGAAACAATCTCCCCGATGTCTCTTCCCACATTATTTACATGAGGGAAATTAACTTTCTTTCCTCTATGATCATCATAAAACTCCATCTTTCTCTTATTATCTGAGTCGGGAAACTTACCAAATTTGAGATTATTGATCATATTATGAGATTGCTGATTAGGCATAATAACGATGTTTGGACTTCCAAATCCCGTTTCATTTGGTTTCTTATGAAGAATATCATTCCATTGTCTGTCATATCCTCCATTATCATGAATCTTCCTGTTTCCAGCCATTTTCTAAAACCTAAAACGAATAGCGTGAGAGGTAAAAATCATGCTAGGAAAAACAACATAATAAAGGGGTAGTACCTTCAATATCTAACATCTTAGGTTTAATTCTAATATCGTTAGCGTAATTCTAGGACTATAACCTATACATAT
Organism: Viscum album; assembly: GCA_963277665.1. Classification (NCBI taxonomy): domain Eukaryota; kingdom Viridiplantae; phylum Streptophyta; class Magnoliopsida; order Santalales; family Viscaceae; genus Viscum; species Viscum album. The sequence continues at coordinate 1,312,876,270 of OY728119.1, read as the reverse complement.
ACTTAACCTTAGGGACATCCCTAGACATACCTTAGAAATATCTCTAGGGATCTCACTAAAGTTCTCGCATCCTAGTTTCCAAAGGTTGTCTAAACCTTTCCTCTGATACCAACTGTAGAGACCCGAAGCTTAACATACATGGACATTACATTACTTTTTCAGAATACTTATTACATTACAAAAACACACACATAAGGACCGTAATTGTTTAGTGTCTTTGGAAACTCGGAATATAATCTTCTAATTGTTGTTAAAGATCTTCAACCTCTCCCATAATGATCTCCCCCCTTTTTTTACCTAAAACCTTTCTTTATATCCTGGGGAAAAGAAAACATAAAAGGGTGAGCACAAATGATCAGTAAGGGTAAACAAAAGAAATATCAATCACATCATATTCATAAGAAGATAACATTTTGGAAATCTTAACCAGCAAAACAGATCATAATATCATAACATGGGATAAATCATAGCAGTGAAATATAATCCCAATAATCATAACATAAAATATGATACTTTGTGGCATACACACATAATAATAGAGAATCATTTCTTGTTATTCAAGACTCATTTCCATGAATATCTTAGTGGACAAAGTCCATTTCTGAACCGAGTTCACTCCTCATTTCAGTCCTGTTTCACTGAACTGGTTTAACATGCTGTTCCAGCCATGTCTATCTCATGAGATATAAAATCTTTACCCAATGTATTGGAGGGAGATATAGGTCCCACCCATCTCATAATGATACAATTCTTATGTGTTCCACAAAATCATAAACCATACATCATAGCATAACCCATGTAATAAAAATGGGAATCTTAAACATCGTGACATCATAAACCAATTAAAATATGATAAAGGAATTCATAAAAATATTTCCATCACAACATAATCAAATACATGTAATAATAGGGATAAAAATAGAACCCTATATTATCTTAGATGGAAAATAATTTTTATAAAACTCTTGAAACTCCATTCTTGAGGAAAAAATCCTTTCTACTTCAAAAAAACTTTTCCTTTCTAAACATTTAATACAATTATAAACGAAAATAAGTTGATTAAAATTAAACATGAAAACTTTTAAATGAATATTCTTGGAAATAATGTTTTAAAATTCCATTCATTCCGTATAAGTTAAAAAAACATTCTTCTTGTATTCTTGTCGGAAAAGTCAAAAAGTACCTCGTACGAAAGACAAAAAAAGATTCCTTTCATATCTTTTACTAAAAACTCACCTAAGGGTAAAATTGGATTTAAATAATTGTAGGTGGATGGAGGAAACATGGTTGTCGATGATAAAATACACCCCAGTAATTTCAATGTATAAACAATCTCGGATAAAAATGAGATTGTGATATTTCCCTTACCTTAGGTCCGATTTGCTTTGTAAGTGTCCGAACGACCTGTATAATGATTTAAATAATGTCATTTACTTATTCAAGAATCATACTCATTGTTATGATATCATATATGGTTCAATTGTGACTTTATTTTACCCATTCCTTTGTAAATTCAATGTTAAAGAGCGTTTTGGGTAAACTTGTTTCATTTGTCGTCCGTGTTTTGACTTGTAATTATTCATATGATTAATTAAATCATGATTACTTAATTCCAGAATATAAAACATGATTAATATATAATATATATTCTGAATATACATATATATAATAGATAAGTAAATGGAAAGAAATACACCATTCATGGAGACAGTAGGTCGTACGTACGCATGAACGTTGTTTTCGTTTCCTTATTGAGTTTAGTGGAATTAAGTAGACGACATATATATATATATATATATATATAAATCCAGTATCATTATTATGTATTATATTTCATGATTACTTATTATATAGACATTATAATCATTCATGAATGGTTAACGTGGAGAATGAATCTCATCGCGTCGTGGAGACGGTAGTCCGTACGTACGCACGAGCGATGATATCGTTCTCATGATCGTGTAATTGTATTGGAGTGTATGCGTACTATTTCAGAATCAATATCACATTACAATAATCATATATAGTTATTATGTACACCATTATACCCATCCAAGTATGGTGGTGGTGGAAAATAGATTACACCATGGCGTGGAGACGGTATTTCGTACGTACGCACGCGGGGTGATTTTGTTTTCCGTAGGATAGATAGATAGTGAAATATAGTTGTTTCATACTTATAATAACATATCATTATATGAGTGATACTGATGTTATTACTTCATAATGAAAAAACCTAATAAGAAGAAGTGGAAAAAGAAATAAAGATTAAAGAATCGGTAACAGACATTTCCTCTTATTTGAAGCGCCTCTTTGAGTCTTCCTCTTAGGGCACTAAAATTGGTCTTTGAAGATGACCAGGACCTCTAGTATGTTTCTAGGGAAGAGGAGAATAGAATTTGGAAGGGTGTGGCCGATCTAGAAGGCCCAATGTGGTGTGAGGAAGAGAGGGAGGAGGTTCCCTTTTATAAGGGAGGAGAGGGGTACCTATGGAATAACTAAAAATATTATTTTATTATAAAGCCAAATTCGGTTTTAAATAGCTCCAAATTAACTTATTTCGAAGCTAATGTGGTAATGGGTAGAAATACTCTCATCCAATAGAATTTGGACAATTTTAGTTTACTATTTTAACCTTATCATTTAGTTTTAACTTTAAGGTAGATAATTTTACTTTCACCGTGTCTTTTTGCGTTCTTACACTATAAGGTTAATAAACTTACTATAAGAAGACAAACTAACCCCAAGTTGTTTATTATTAATATATATAACCTTATCTAAGTCATTTTTCTGAACCTTAGATTTTTAGTAATAAAATAACAATTAATAATATAATATTTGTTTTAAAAACTATTTTATGTCAATTTTGACACTATTTAGTTATTTATTTTTGTGAAAATCATAACATCATTATTAGTTCTAAAAACATTAATTAAATCAATACTAACATGTCATATTAACCTATAAAATTAGTGTAATTCATCAAAAGCCTTAAATTACATTTATTTGGGTATTTATAACATCAATTATGTCAATATTTCATTAATAAGATAATTATTGCATCATCTTTGTGTCATAAATAAATTAACTTTTTTATGTCTAAAAATTACAAATAAAATATAATTATGTAGGAAATCTTTTTATCATTCTAATTAATATTTATAGTCGAATTTATCTTCTGTATATCCCTATATTAAAAATTAATTATTTATTAAACATTGATTTTAACTATTATAACCCTTCTTCAAATAAATTAAAAATAAATGTCCTAATCTAATCCAAGTGGGCCTAAATGGTCATATATTATTCCTAAGGTTGTTTTTGGTCGAATTACATGTATCCAATATAATTAGGACATGTGTTAGGGTAATAATAATATCATTTTTACCCTTAATTACCCTATTTACTTTTAACCGTGAAAAAAAGTACAAAGTTTCTATTCACCAAAAATTATTTTCTTCTCATTGAACCACATTTTACTTTCTGACATCAACCGTGTCTCTCGGATTTTTGAAATTCCACTCACAGAAGAGGTAAAAATAAGTTTTATGAAAAATTTATTTTTTTTAACTACCACTTAGTGGTTTCACTATTCATCAAAAAATGAAAGTTTCCAGAAAAATACCAAAAATTAGGCCTAAGCTATATTTGATATTATGAATTCAAAAATGATGTCGATTTTACCAAATTAAAAATATATCATTTTCATTAATTAATTTAAAAATTAATTCCCTTCGTCATAACAAATAGTGTGTTATTAAGAGATAATAACTATCAAATGATTGACACTTGATTATGTCTGGTTTAAATGTGAAATTACATTCAACGACCAAAATTGTATTAAATTGTAAAAATATATTCTAAATATAATTTATAACCACTCAAATTATTAATTTATCACTATTAATTATTTCAATTAAAAAGGTTGTTTTTAATTAAAATTTATTAATTTTCACTATTCATCAGAAAATGAAATTTATCCGAAAAGTACCAAAATTTCACCCTAAGCTAATTTCGATATTCCGAATCCAAAAATGAAGTCCATTTTAAAAAATAAAATTTAAAAAATTTCAAAAAGTGGTTATTACTATTCATAACTGCTAGTTTTAATAATATTTTAATAGCATATCGTTGTTTATTGAAACTCGGTATTACGTAATACACACACTATCAAGGAAGGTCGCGATTACGTGTAATGAAAGGCAAGTCAAGGATGTGTTTTGTGAAAGATCCTTTCGGTGTAGCGTACAACACATGATATTTATGAAATTAAAAAGAATATTTTTCATAAAATCTCGGGGTGTTACATTAGAAGTAATTTCATATTCAAATTGGATATAAACAAGTGTAAATTTTTTGATAGTTATTATTTCTTTCAAACATGATATTTATTTTGACAAAATGAATTAATTTATAATTATTTTCTGTCACATCTATGTTTTGAATTTAGAAAAATGGATTCAATATTTGGAATCAGTAGTTCCAAATTGTGTAAATAGGTAACTGTTATTTTTAGACATTTTAAATATTTACTTTAGTAAATATTTTATACACTATGATTAAAAGGTAAATATAGTAAAAAAGGGTGAAATATAATATTATAATAATATTAAATTATCCTAACATTTGTCTTAATCATATTGGATGATAAATATCCGCCCATGGGAATCCTTGGGTCGAATTTGTGACCCCATGGAGCCACATGGGTGTAATAATGACACTTTATATTAATTAATATAATGTAAAGACATAATTGACAGAAACAAATATCTTTTATTGAAATAATTTTTAAATTCAGTTATATAAATTATCATTTAGACTATAAATATTCGTTGTAAAGATACAAAGATTTCTGACATCAAGGTATTTTTTATAATTTCTAGACATCATATAAATTAAATTATTTATTACCCAATAATGATGCAATATTTATCTCATTAATAACTGATTTAAATAATTAATATTATAAATATTATAATTATATCCAAAAACTATCCAATTCTTATTGTATGATTTTATTTATACCATGATTCATCTTAACATTGACTTTAATGATTGTTTGACCTTTTGATACTGAAGATGTGTTTATAAAAAATAATTGTTTCCAAATTCCATAAAGAGCCCCTCCTCTCCATTATAAAAATCCCTCACTTCTAACTCATTCCACACACTTATCAAGCCTTTGGATATTACTTCCTCTAATATAATAAGCTCCAAATATCCCTCTATTCATCCTAGATGAATTACCATAGGGCGAAAGCACTTTAAGAATCAATTTTCATTCAATCCAAAAGGAGTCACCTGATTTAAAGGTAACGTCTTCTCTTAAGTTCTATTGTTTTGTTTAAATTATCTAACCCCTTAAACTACTTTAATTCTTTTATATTATAAAAACAATATTATCCTAAATATAATTGTATGTTGTTGTGATAAGGATTCTAATTACAATTACACCCATATACATATGATGTGTAATGAAAATAAGGAATCTCTCAATGATAGTCTAACGCCTCACGAAACGATGATTGTTCAATTTACTCCAACTGCTTATCATGGTAGGAATTATGATGGAACTATATTTATGTATGATATATATATTATTATTATTTATTTATTCTTATATATTTTTCATTTATATTATATCTTTATGGTTTCCATAATAGGAAGACGCGATAATTTCATTTTAGGATGTGCGGACTACCACCCCCTCAAAGTGACGTCACTCGTTAATGCCTTATGTAGGATGCTTAAAGTATGAACATAATGATATTTTATATTATATTATACTGTAATTATAATATACATATGTATCATTATGTTTTAATTCCATTATAAAAAATAAATAGAGAGGGAAGTAGCGTTCATGCGTACGTACAACTTACTGTCTCCCAGAATAGTGCATTTCAGTTATTATCTCCATATTTTATGTACTATTATAAATACAAACATATAATGGATATATATGATATATATATATCATATCTACATCGTTAATATAATTATGATGATATGGTATATTTGACAACATGAAAAACTTGTAATTATAATGTGTTCATTTTTACACAAGTACCGAATAATGATGAAAAAACCGTTAATAACATAAATGATTACATAATGTTTATAACATGGTTATAAGTGATATAAAAGGAATATTATAATTTAAATAGTATCTTAATAAATTAAAAATTATCATTAGTTTATAAGTCATGATATTAATGAAATATCGAGTCAAGTCAGATAGGAGGTAACAGACTTCATCTCAATCTCCTTTAATTGAGACATATTTAGATTTATTCTCAAAATGTTTTTATATGGTGTATAAATAACATTTAAATTTCATTTCATTCAAAGGGAATATTTTCCTACAAGGAGTTTTACTAAACAAAAAAATAATGTTTTATTAACATTAGTGGTTACGACGACCTTTTCCGCCGCTGTGATTATTATTTTATATTTGGATTCCTTAATAAAACATAATGTTTTTAAAAGGAAAATAAATACAATATAATCTTTTTACATGTTTTGGTATTGAAAATGGTTTTAATAATGGATTTGTTATGTCATTATATTTAAATGATATATTGTGATTAAAATAACGAAGTGTAAACTTTCCTTTATTTTTATTTCATTGTTATGAATATGTTATGGTTCTTGGGTGTTGTGTATGCATACAAGTGGTTCCATGATATACATATGGTGGGATATCCTGAGATAGTTCTCCAATGCATTGGGTAACATGACAGAGGTAAACATTATTGTTTATCCTAAGATATTTAGGGAATAAACTATGATGGGTATTCCTAATGTGACTCTCTATATAGTTGTGATGACTACAATGTGAGTATGTTATGAATGTCATAAGTTACCTTTATGATTTATGATTTCTATGTGTTATTAATAAATATAATGATTTCTTAAGGTATTTTATGATTAAAAAGTATTGGTTTCATTGATTTGTATTTATTTATGGGTTATTGTTTACTTTCATTATTTTAAAACCCTTAATGATATTTTTTATTCTCATCCCTTGATTTTGAAATGTTTTCTACATGAATTAAAGATGAATAGGGTCAAGGATGGGATCAAGTAAAATTCATGATGTCTAAAACATGGAAGTAGACATGTTTCTTTTTAAGGGTATTTATTTCCAAAAAATGGATACTGAGTATTAGTGTCTACATGTAATTTTCCAGTTGATATGTAATAGTTATGGCCAAATTGTCTAAAAATATAATCCAGAAAAAATCCTCAATGTGAATTATTCATTAAATTCAAGATTATATAATTTTTATAGCTAGGACCTTATTGTTTGTATCAGATGAGAGATTTGGAAACTTCTGGGATTATGTGTTTTTGTTAAACACATGGTTAGTCACTATGTCTATTATTTTAGTTACACCCTTATTTTATAACATTTTTTGGTCAAGGAAACTAAGTTATAAATGGAAGTAGGGGGATCTCAAACAACATTATTATCTCTTACTAATGAGTTGATTGTAATATTTATTGGAATGTCATGTTCGGCTGATTGTGAAACTTTTTCTAGAATACAACTCACTTGTAAACAGTTTTTGAGATATCAAACACCTCCATTATACCTCGTTATCATCATTGATCATGGGTTGTATTTAAACAAATCTTATTTTTACTATATTCTCATATTTTAATGAATGGTAAATATTATCAAGTCATTTTCAAATATTTTACCTATAATAATATTTTGAAGCATATTATTATTTTGAAAAATGTGCTAAAGAAGGTGATCCTTGTGAGACCTATTTATATTTGGTTTTACAATATAGTCTCTCATCACATACCTATGGTATTTAAAAAGGACCATTATTGAATGTTTCAACTCATATTAGGTTCAACTATTTTATAGAAATCATGTGTTATCATATGTTTTGAAATTATATGTCATACATGATTATTTTCCAATACTGTTTTGATGCGAACACCTATATGACCCTGATTTACAATGTATAATAGGATGAATGAAGAAAATGATATTGAATGATCTCTAAATCATTGTTGTAATGCATGGACCTTCTACTTACATGAACAAGATGATGATGAAACCAAATGTACACCATGATCATGGTATGTTGTTCTTTATTTTGGGGATCATTATATTTTATCATATGGTGGTGAAATAGGACATCATGAAATAAGATGTTGAGATAATAATTTATTGGGATGAAATGTGAGGTATAAGGAAACCATTGAAGTTAATATATGTTAGGGTTAATTTTGAGTTGTATAATAATGACGACCTATAGGATGGAAGACAACTCATCGCGTCTGGAATGTTTGCAGGAATCGAAACCACAACCAATGGGAGGCAAGGGCGCATCGCCTACCACTGGCCTACTTGAAGTCCCTAGATAGTATGAATTACAATTTTAGTAAACTGACTTTATAGAAAAAGAATATATTGATTTATGGAACATATGTTTTATCAAATGGATATAATTAGTATAGAAATATGATTTAGTGATTTAGTGATCATGTTTGTTGTAGAAGACATTTTCTCTTTTAAGGAAACAATATATACCGAAAGAATTAGAATAAAATGGGATTTTAATTTAAGAATATTGGTTGAAATTTTAGTTTGTAAGAATCTATATTTTTATTGTGGACATTTGATGATTGGATTTATTTATGAAAATGATTAACCAATCATGGAGATTATGTGATTAGGTTAATTACTTTTCAAAATGAGACTTTATGAATAACTTCTGTTATTTGTAAATTAATGTTAAGATGTATCTTGGAAAACTATGTAATTAAATCCTTATGATTTTTGGGTTACAATATTAGTTTGGATTACTTTTGAAAATTTTTTGGATAGTTTTTTATTGAATGGTATTTGTTTAACATTGGGTTTTGTTTGACAAATTTTCGAGATTAAGAGTAGGTTTTATTTTTATAGAGGATAATCCTTTTGGTGATTATATGATATCATACTAACCATATTGTTTTTAGTTGTTCTCAAAAAATAAGGAAAATCTATAGTTCTTATTTTTTGGATGATGTGATTCTTTAGAAGTTGATTCTAGTTATTTTAATGGGACCAAGTCCTTTTGAATAATATTTGTTTGGAGAAAAGATTAGTTTTTGGTAAAATCATACTAAAGGATGAAAATATACTTTAAGATAAGTATATTTTCATATGTTATTATTCTATGTAGTAAATATATTCCTGAAATTATGAAAAGGAACTTAAAACAAAAATGATGTCAACTTAAATTTCCCACAAGGTTATCAAAGACTACTTAACACATCACATGTTTGTGATTATTTGGTGGTTAGCTTTCTAATAATCATGTTTTCTATCACTCTCCATCAAAACATGATGGTTTTTTTCTCTTCCATATCCATGTTTTCCTACATGGAATCATAGTATAAGCTATCTTATGTAACATTTGTGTTCATTTTTCCTTCTTTTATAGTGATATTTTTATTGACTCTTTTTACCATGTTGGACATTAAATAATGTTTCTGAGTCCACTTTTAAAATTGTGGGGATGCAATTCTCAAATGGGGGGAAGGATGTAACATCCTATGTAAACAAAGAACATGGAATTTTTCATATATAATAATATTTGTGAATTAAATATTAATTTTATTTAAATGGGATGCTAGGTTTGATAGCGTACTCGATATGCAACAGCGGGTTTCTTTGAAATCTTAGGTTTCACACTAATAATATAATATTATTTTTTAAAATTAAGTTAATTCCTAGACCTTTTTTTAGTGGGAGTTAATTTAACTAACTAATATATGATTATATATTTTGGCTAAATTTCTTTACAAATATCTAATAAATGTTAGTGGCTTAAAATTGGAACGAATCTAATTTTAGGAATAATTTTTATTAAAAGGAAGATTTAACGTCATTCATTGGAGAACCCTCCTTAAATATAGATTTTGTTAATCTTAAATGTTATATTTTACAAAATATTATTCTTCATTAGAATAAGGACAACAATATTTACTTTGGATAAAAATTTGGTATTATACTGATAAAAAATATTTTTATTGAACCGTGAAAAATATTTTATTTTAATTCAAATGTGATTTTTAATCGAATTTATTTATATCGATAAATTATCTTTTTAATTGGATTTAAACTATAATTAGAATATAGTTTTACCATTTAATCTAATTTTGCTTTTTTAAGTGATGTTATTATGAAATTGGACATAAATAAGTGTCAATATGTTGATAGTTGTTATTTCCTAAAAACACGCTATTAGTTTTCACAACGAGAAATAATTTTTAATTTATATTTTACACTTAAATATTTTGAATATAGATAAATTTATTCCATATTTTGAATCCTTAGTTCCAAATTGTGTAAATATGTAATTTTTATTTGTAGACATTTTAAATATTTACTTCAGTAAATATTTTATTTACAATGATGAAAAGGTAAATATCAAAATAAGGGTAAAATATAATGTTAAAAAAATATTAAATTACCCCAAAATGTGTCCTAATCCTATTGGATGATAGATATCCTTACATGGTTATACATGGGTGGAATTTGGGACCCTAGTGAGCCACATGGGAGTAATAATGACACTTAATATTAATTAATTTAATGTAAGGACAAAAATGACATAAAAAAATATCTTTTAGTAAATTAATTTTTACATGGGTTTATAAAAGATATATATTAGACTATAAATATTAATTGGTAAGATGTTAAGATTTCATACATATTCGTATTTTTTTTATAATTTCTGGGAAACGTATAAATAAAATTATTTATGACACAATAATGATGTAATTTTTATCTCATAAATAAACTATTTAAATAAATAAGATTATAAATATTAAAAAAATATAAAAAACTTGTCCAGATATAATTGGATGATTTTATTTATATTTTGAGTCATCTTATATTTTACTGTAATTATTGGTTGACCTCTTTAAACTGAAGATTATTTTATATTAAAATAATTGTTTCGATCTTTCTTAAAGATCCCCTCCTTTTCCTTATAACAATCCCTCAGTTCTAACTCGTTCCACTCACATATCAAGACTTTGGCTCATAAAAAATCTACTAAAAAAAGCTTAAATGATCCCGATCTTCATCCTAGATGCCTTACAATAATAGTAAAGAACATTAAGAAACCCTTTTAGTTCAAACCAAAGAGAGTTACCTGATTTAAAGGTAACATGTTCTCTTATGTTCTTTTGTTTTATTTTACTTCTCCAACCCCCAAATGTTTTTTATTCATTTATATTATAACAACACTAGTATCCTAAATATAATAGGATTTTTTTATGAGAATTATTCAAACTACACTAACACACACCTCCATCTTATGGGTAAATAACATAATGATTCTGTGGATGGCGAACCAACGCCTCACGAAACGATGATTGTTAAATTAACTCCTAATGCATCTTATGGTGGCCATTATGATGGAACATTATTTATATATGATATATATTTTTATAATGTTTCTTTATTGTTCTGTATTTTTCATTTATAGCATACCCTTATGGTTTCTATAATGGGTAGACGCGATAATTTCAGTTTATGAAGTGTGGCCTACCATCCCATCGAAGTGATTTGACTCGTTAATGCCTTATGTGGGAAATAAAAAGGATGGATTTCATGATATTATATATCATATAATATTTTAATTATAATAAAAATTATGTATCATTATGTTTTCAATACATTAAAATAAGAAATATAAATTGAAGTAGAGTATGTGCGTATGTAGGGATAACCTTCTCCATGAACGAGGCATTTCATTTCTCATCTCCAAATGTTATGTACTATTATAAATAGTAACTTATACTAGATATATATTATTTATTTGATATATAAATCATTAATATAATTCCGAAGATTATGGTATTAGACCCCATGAACCACTCGTAATTATAAGGCGTTTAATTTTACTCAAGTACCAAATATCGACGAAACGACCGTTAAAAACTTAAATGATTAAATAGTATTTATAACATGGTTTTATGTGATATAAAAGTAATGATAAAATTTAAAAATGTTCTTAGTAAATCATAAATTAACTTTAGTTTATTATTAAGAAAATTAAATAACGTTCGAGTCAAGTCGGATACGGGGTAAGGGACTTCGTCTCAATATCCTTTCATTGAGGAATATTTTGTTTTATTCTCACCTTTCTCTTATATGGTGTATAAATACCATTGAAATTCACTTAAGTCATGGGGAATATTTTCCTACGAATATTTTTTCTAAATGAAAAATAATAATGTTTTTTAACATAAGAAGTGAATACGACCTTTTCCACCGATGTGAGTACTATTTGATCTTTTTCTTACATAACAAGACGTAATGTTTTTTAAAGGAAAATAAATACCAAATACTCATTTTACATATTTTGGTATTTAAAATGGTTTTAGTAATGTATTTTTTATGTTAATTTATTTAAATGATAATTTGTGATGATAATGTGGAAATGTTATGTTTCCTTTATTTTTGTTTCATGTGTTTTGATTAATTTATGGTTCTTGGGAATCGTTTATTCATACAAGTGGTTTTGTGATAATCCTAGGGTGGGTGAGCATGAGATAGATCTACAATCCATTGGGTAATGTGATGGAGGTAAACGTTAATGTCTCTCCAAAGAGATTTATGGAATGTATAGTGATGGGTATTCCAAATGTGACTCCCTATATAGTTGTGATAGCTACAATTTCTGTTTGTTGTGAATTCCATTAGTTGCCTTTATTATTTATGATTTATATGTGTTATTAATGAATCTTATTATTTCATAAGGTATGTTATGATTGATTTGTATTGGTTTCATTGATTTGTATTTATTGATGGGTTAATGTTTCCTTTCCTTATTTTATGACCCTTACTGAGCTTTTTATGCTAATCCAATGTTTTTGAAATGTTTTTCAAGTGACATAAAGATGAGTAGTATCAAGGATGGTATCATGAAAAAACAATGCTATCTAGAACATGGATCTAGATATTCTTATTTTTATGGGTTTTTATATTAAAAAAATCAATACTGAGTAGTAGTGTCTATATATAATTTTCAAGTTGATATGTAATAGTTATGGCCTGATTCTCTAAATATCTAAAAGTAAAATGATCATCAATGTGAATTATTCATTTAATTCAAGATTATTTTATTTTTATGGGCGGGACCTTATACATTTAATAGATGGGTTTCAAATATTTTTTGAATGGTTAGTTAAACCATGTTCATATCCAATGCATACAATCTCTTGGGAATGATCTAGGTGCAAGGTTGGTGTACGATTTGGCCAACCGTGTTATAAAACTATGCTACCTCTTAAAAATAAAAAAAATCCATTTTACCCTTACAATTGTTATAAAATAATACACCTATTTATTTCTTATTTTCAGGTTTGAAAAACATCCATCTTCTCCTATTAGAATCTCTCATGCCTCTACAACCTCGTAATTTAATCCATTTCTACATCTGAACACTAAATATAGATCAATTTTATAGCAACCTTACTTGTTGTAAATAATTATTACATCATTTTAATGAGTGAAAACATAAAATAATCTCAAATCTAGGATAGAACGGTTTAGTTAACATGAAAATTTAGGTCCATGAAATCATTACAAAAAAACATTAACATTATATAATTTCATATTCTCTATCTTCATTTTGTCCATTATATAGTCATTAGTAAAAATACGTCACATGAGAATATGAATCAATGAATGGGGTGACCAAAAATGTTAGTAAGAGGATAGATAAGAACGTAAAATATTCTAACAAGGGTGAGAATAATAATAATCCTCGTAACATAAGTATATAATCATCATCACAATAAAGATAAAAAGAATTAGATAAAGGCATGGAAAATATAAATGAAAAAAAATTAAACAGAATATCTTTGTCATTAACTAACACACATAGTTGTGATAATATATTGAATAATTTTCACTCATATGTCACTTTCCCACAATAGATACAACACATTACCAAATGCATTGTAGTGATGTACGATTTCGGGAGAAAGTATCACATCATAACATTTAATTTATTATCTATTCCACAAACTACATATATAAATTTTAAACATAATAAAACCCCTGGGAAGGAATGGGTTTCATTTATAATGTAATAAATTCATTAATAAACATAGGGATATAAAAAGTGATTAAAATTATTTGTTTAGGAATCATCAATCAGGAGTGAGGAATAAACAATCTCAAGAGAAGTAAAAGGTTTTTTTTTGAATGGATAGTTCTTTTGGAAAAAATTGTACTTGTTATGAAATTAAATATGAAAAATATATATTAAATCATATATAAGATAATGAATAAAAAATTATATTTATGTAAAATTAAATGAATATCAATATTGAATGTCAGGACAAAGAGGGAAACCACTATGAAAGAGAGTTTGGTTCAATAATTCAAATACATTATGACTAAAAGCATTTTTCACATTAATATAATGTATAATCATATTTTATTTATAAATAATATATATTAAATCTTTAATAATGTAATAGTTTTATTTATGGTTTTGTTATGTTCATTTATTGGCTTTTCCATGAGTAAAATTGTGTAATTTCATCGTTCGAGATAGTTCATTTTATTAATTTTCAGGATTGGTTCAATAGATGTGTAAAATGAAGATTAATATCAAGAATTTAAATTCTATGATATTATTTAACATACATATTTTTAAATGATCTTATAATGAATATGATTATATTGTATGAGGATGAATAATTAGATTAATGTTATGGAAGATCGTTTTAGGTTTATTTTTTTTGTTTTTATATCACAAAAAACTTTTTTTGTTTTATAATTTATTATTATGTATTTAGATAAGTATCATTACATAAATAGAAAAATTTAAAACATTTTAAAATATTTTTTTACCATTATAACAGTTTTATTATTCTCCTTGAAGGATTTAATGGAAAATTAAAGTTGATCGCTCATGATGTCGGAAAATTGAAACATCAGAGACGATGAGTTAATTTTTTGAATAAAAGTGAAGGGGTGAAATAAATGAAGAATATTACATTAACAAGATAAAATTACAGTACATGTATGGTAATTACATAATCATTACATTTTTTATGATGGAAGGTGATGGTAGAAAAAAATATACGAACCACAAATGAATTTAAAATAAATAAAAAAGAAATTTACCTCTTGAATTTCTCCTACATGAGAACCTCTTTAAGAAATTGGTTTTTTTATTTTTATGAAACTATGTGATCAATAATGTTGTATAGGGACTTAGGATGAATATTTATGTGAATTTCTATAAGGAAAAAATCATGTAAGGTTTGAGTAGAAGAGTGGGTGAGGGTGGTATTTATAGTAATGGAGAGATGTGTTTTCTCTTTATTATATTCAATAGTTTCTTATTTTGGCCATGGAAAATGATTAATTTGAGAATAATAAATAAATATATAAAAAAATCAGAAATAATTATATTTTTCGTGATTCCATATACCTTACAACATCTATGACTCCATAATTCAGGTTTTTAATATTTATCATAAATTATAGTATTTTACTATTCATAAACAATTCAAGTATATTAGAAAAAATCCAAAAAATCACCATATCAATCTTTCAACCCATATTAATAATAAAGTAAAATTATTTTCTTGAAAATAATCTTCCAAATATGAATATTTTTTTAAATTAAAATCATCCTTTACAAGGAAAATGCATATTTTAAATTTATAAATAGTTTTCTCGTACATTAACAATTACTTAAGGTAACGTAAAAATATGTTAAAATAATAACATATCAATATATTCATTTATTGATAAATTTTATGATAATTTATTTTCATTTATATTATTAAATTAATCATCAAATTTTCATTAACTACTTATTACGTAAAAATACAATATGTTAATTAGTAATTTATAAAACATTAATTATGTTATACTATTATATAAATATATCATAATTTCATGTATATTATTCCTAAATTTTATTGATACATTCTTCTGTGAGATTAAAATTTATATGGAAGGTTTAGTATTCATTAGGGTCACATTACTATTCCTAATGTAAAGTATCTATTTCAATGGTATTGGTTCTTTAACATCTACAAAGACTTATAATTTAATTGATTCTTTATTGATAGTTTTTTTATGGTATATAAATGATTTTATGTTATTTATAATTTATTAGTGTTCTATAATAAGGGATAAATTCCATTCATAATTTTTTGGGTCATTACATTCTTCCAAATTTTATAATTTATCCCATGAAACATTGTTTTACATAAACAGGCGAGGGTATATCCCCTTAATTACATATTGTGATTCCCATGTTTCAACTTCATGAATTCGGTTCCTCTACGACACTTTTACAAAGTCTTATATGATGTTCCGTATAACCTTATCTCTTCATTCGAGAATATTTACTAGCAACTCCTCAAAAGAGATATCATCTTCCTGTTGTACCACCTCTTAGATCAGTTCATGTGAGGGATCTGTTATATACTTTATCTAGATTATTTTGTGGAACTCATGATGAACATGATCTATATTAACTTTATGATGTTGGAAACATGCCATGAATCTAATGAGATCACGGTTCTCAAAGGGGCCATGCCAACGAACCTGTACTCGAGTGGTAAGGGCTCGTGCTTGGAATCCAAGATACCCAGGTTTAAAACTGGCTGGAGGTGAATTTCTGAGTTACTACAATATTATTTTATTATTACTGTAGTAGTGCTATAGTAGTTTCATTCTAGGACTGTAGTAGGCACTGTAGCTGTTTTTTGGGTATTGTAGCATCAAAAAAATATTCACCCAATTTGGGCTACGGGTCTCAAGGGCCTTCGATCCATCAAATGTATTCGGGACATACAACCTTCAGGCCATTGAGACCATGGAATAGCCACATATACATATAGGAGGACACAAAAGAGGATCAGGGCAACAAGAATAAAAGTCACCAGAAGCAGAGCTGGCAGGATTGGAAGAATGAGAGGGTATGGAAACTACCAATGGGACCAGGCACAATGCATATTTTTACAAGTCAATGCTAGCAGATCAGTTTTGAAAGCTGGGGGGCTAGTTGATCAATGATGTGGAAGCTGGGAAGGGGCAGTTCTAGTGGGATGGGCCTATGGGTCATGTATTGTGCATGTTATGCCTCTGGGCATTCAAGTCATGTATTTCCTGTAATGTGGGACTTGTTCATTTGGACTATGGGTCATGTATGTGTTCCCCTCCGACCCTTAAAAGGGGGACTATCCATAATCAAATAAAAAAGAAGAATAAAGGGACCAAGGTACTATGGTTTTGGCTTCCCATTATTTCAATACTTCCTAAATCACTTCCACAGTTATATTCGAAGGAAGAATGTATCTCTAATATCTAACTCCCACTTCCTTCAATAGTTGTGAGCATACTTCATTTTTTGACTCTTAGCGGCTTTGATATTTTGTTGGATGGCTTTGACCTTCTTTGTCATATATTGAAAAAGATCTCATCCATGTATATTTCTTTCTCCATGTTCATCCCAACATGTAGGTGTTCTATATTTCAATCCATTTTAATTTTCTTGTGGAGAAATCTAATTACTCGATTATAAGTTTATTTTGTATGAGAACACAACCAATTGGAGGTAAAAATATCATCCAACTTTGAATTCCTATGGTCGTGATCATAGAATATCATCAAGAATATGAATAGTACATTTATATTGGACATTAGTTTTCGGATAATATGCCTTGTTGAAATTTAATTCAAAAATCAACATATACTAAAGAATCCACCAAAATTTATATATGATCCTTGGATCATGATTAGACATAACCAATAGTAAAACAACATGCATTCTTATCACATCCATCACATGTATTTTAGCAAATTTTTCGAGTGAAAGATCTTTCTAAAAAGCATAATACTGGCAGAATTTGTAAGTCAATACACTACAAAACATGTCGAATTGTTTCATTTTTATGTATTTCGTAGTCTATTGAAGAAATACGTGGTGAAATTATCCCATTTCCACATGGGTATAGGAAAGTGTTGCTACATCACATTGCACTTATATCACTCTAATTTTACATTTTGACACATCAAGCACTGTGAAATATATTCCATTAACTATTTCTTCTTGTTGTCCCACCTGAAGTGTTATCGATGTACACGATAGATCATGGTACATCCATGATGTTTAGTAATGTTGATTTATCTACATTATACAATATATTCATCATTATCCACGTGGATGAAGAAACACAAAGCCTCCTTCTAAACTAAATCACAAAATCATCATTAATATGGAACTCTTGAAAATTCCATTTCATTACTGCATTCTACTTCTTTTCTAACTCTAGATCATCTATTTGAGAATCTTTAATATTCTATTGGATTTATGGTTGGGAATTCATTTTGGTAAGGCTTAATGCTTTATCTTTCACTAAAATTTCAAAATCTATCTTTTGCATATCCAAAAAGTTATGGTTTTTCTCAATATGAAACACATTAAGAGTTGTAATTTATTTTCTTTCAAGAGCATCTGATACCTTGTTAACCTAACTAGGATGATATTGAATAGGTAATTATAGTCACTTATTAGCTCCAAACATATACATTATCGCATATTGATCTACTTTTGTAAGATTATATACTTTTGGATCTTGGGATCAATATATATTTTATACTTCTCACCATATAGGTATTTACACCATTTAGCTATGCAGAAATCATTGTTGTTAGCTCCAGATCATGCGTTAGGTTGTTTTTCTCATTGATATTAAACTATCCTAATGCAGAGGAAATACATTGTCATTTTTCATGTGTAAAAAACACAAATATCTCTTTAAATAATCACATTATATAAAAAATATCCCCAAATTCTAGTAATGTGAGAACTGGAGAAGTGATCAACATTCTCTTTGGCTCCATGTGTTTTTCCTCACATCATTTATCTATACATACATTACCTATTTTGGGGTTAACATAGTTCGAGGGGTAGATAATTGTGAGCATATTCACACTAAACGATGGTAATACCCCACTAATCTAGAATATCATTACATTTATATGAGACTGGAGGGTCTGGGATATTCCCAAATTTCATTTATTTTGGAAGGGTCTATAAAAATTCTTTCATTTGTGATCAAATTTTAAAATAATTTCACATTCTGCATCCAAAAATCACACTCTCATAACCTAACATATATCTTCTCTATCCATAATGTTTCCAACACGTGCCTTATAATTTCTTCCTATTCCTCCATTCTCTAAGAGTAAAATAGAATATTATAGAAAAAAATAATTATTTTGACATGATGTCTAAGGACTCTACTGATAATATATCTAATGATTGTAGGGGAATTAGTAATTCCAAAGAGCATCGCCAAAAAATCATAGTTCCCATAAATTGTATGGAAGGTACTTTTCTAAATACGATCATTCATCTACATCAGGTGATGATATGAATAATTAAGATCCACCTTTGAGATGTACAAGGCTCGATATAGTTTATTTAACATGTCATCAATCCTTGGAAAATGATACTTGTTATTACCAGAATCTTATTTTGGTCATAATAATAGATACACAACCCCATTGATCCATCCTTCTTAATGACAAAGAGAACAGACACACCCAATGTTGATTCTTTAAGGTGTATAAACCCTTTTTCCAAATTCTCTTGAAGCTACATCTTTAAATACTCTAGTTTGATAAGAGCCATCATATTGGGATAGTTTTATATAGGAGTATATTTGTATAGGAGTTATATTAAGAACTCTCACTCAGAGTCTTGGGGTTGTCTAGGTAACTATTCCTTATGTTTATCCCTAATTGTCCCCCAAAATGGGTATTTCCCCTAATTTGATACCTTCCTTCAGATCAATAATTTTAGCATGACAATCTTCATTATAGGTAATCAATGAACCAAACATTTATCAAGGGAATTTATACATTCTGATAGTAATTACATGTAGTATAAATAACAAAAACTGACTTCTAGACCATAATAAATACATTAAAAATGAATATTTAATGAATTAAAAAGTATTTTTACATGTTACTGAACTACTACTGATGTAATAGTAACAAGACCTTAGGAATTGTAAAATGAACCTCATTAATTTTAAACATAAAAAATGAATAGTAACCTCATCCATGAATGTATAAATAAAATTTAGGCATCTTATAAATGAAATAATTGTATAATTATATCATAGTCTACGTAAATAAATGTTTTAAAATTATTTATTAAGTGATGGTATATCAATAAGTTATTAATATTGAAATATAATTTAATGATTAATTTGATAATTTAAAAGAAATTTATGTTTTATATAATTTATTCATTAATTAATAATATGATGTCTATTATATTGTGATAATTTTATGAGAACTGATATAACATTGCAATGTTTTATAATATCTGTTATAATTTGAGGATCTTTATTTTCCTAGTAAATTCTAATTTTAATAAAAAAATAAATTACTCCTAATTTGTAAACTGCTTTTATAAAATTGACTTTTTTTTTGAATCCCACACATTGGAAATAAGTTAAAGTTAATTTTTGGTATTTTTCAAAAATACAAGAATTTTGGCTGAATAGTGAAATAAAATAATTTATGATAAAAGTTAAATATTGGTATTATGGGATCATAGATGATGTATGGATGATGTAATACGATAATCTCAAAAAATCATTTTATTTTTCTATTTTTTGTCATTTAATCACCACTATTTTATTGTAAGACATAATAATAAAGTAATGAACTAAATAATAATAAAACAACCATGCCCTCCCTTATAAATACCATAATTAACCCCCTCTTCTTCCAACACCATCAAAGGTCTGTGACTGTTCAGGTTATGCTCAATACACATCCCAAGTCCCTCCCCCACATCTAATATTTTTTGGATTCATAAAAATACTAATTCATCTAAACTAAAGAGGTCCTGAAGGAGGAGAAATTTGATAGGAAAATTCATATTTCTTTTCTATTAATTTGTTTTATTTTAATTTCTTTTCAACAAATATTATTTTCATATTCTCTCCTCACTTCTCCAAATAAAAATTTCTTTATAAATAAATTACCAAATGTAAATATTAATTTTATCATGTTAATGTAATGTCAAAAACTAAACACCTCCAAGACAATCCTTTATTATAAAATATTAATTTTTCCCCGTGATGTGTCATTTTACTAACATCATTGGAGATGCACTTTAGTATTCTTTTATGACCTTAAAGGATTATAATTAAATAATTATAATGGCGGAAAAAAAATTAAAAATTATTTTTTAACTCTCTTCATGTTTTGGAATTATCATATATATATAATACTAAATTATAGATAAAAAAAGTTCATTATGGTTGAAAGAACACCAAAATTAACATAAAATGATCGCCATTAACCGATAATGGTCATCATTATCTATTATCTAATGATTCATCATCATACCATATATCCAAATTATTTGTAAAATCATTTAAAATTATGAAGATCAATAATTTCATATTATTTCAATTATCAATATTTATCCACATTTTGTATGATCTTCCATTCATGTATACATGTGAATCGATCATGTAAATTTATAAAAAGAAAACTCTCTAATGGTGAAATTAAACACTATATCTCATATAAAGACAATAAATTAGATTCATAATGCCATTATGACTATTGTTAATAAAACATTGTATATTTTTCAATTAATGAATCTTATGTGATTATACTAAATATTAATCTAAAGAAATAATTCAGACATAAGTTAAGGGGAAATCACAAACCCAACTCAATTTATCAGGACGTTCCCTCTTTCGATCCTTTTTTATTATGTATATTCTTTTTATTTTACTTAAATAAAATTTATTGACCAATATCAAATCATTTCATGGATACACATGTGTTCTAATTGATCTTATGACAACCAAAATGTTTTCATAAATAACACTTCATTCAAAATAAGACGTTTTACTTTTTGATATTTTTTTTCTTCACTCAAGATTGATGATTATTAAATCAGGTGTGTTATTCCTTCATTAATTTTGGAACTCAAATTATTTGAATTTATTATTAATTAAATTAAAACCAGGACTTTTGATGGTTTATTTTAATCCATGAATGATATATGTTCTTTGTGGCATGCATGATAATATAAATGTTATGTTTTTATTGGTGAACAAGATATTATATAGCCCAAAGTTAATGTTATGATTTGAAGGGTACACCCAAAATTATATATAAATCCAATTCATTGACTAATGCCTTGTATCTCAATAGAAATAGTGAGTTTTTGTGAACATTATGTTATATTTTTTCAAAACTATATGTGGTATTTGACCACCAAAACAAGATGATTAATTTTTATACATTTCCACATTCCATGCTTTAATCTAATGCTTCATATCTTGATTATTATTAAAATAAAATTAATATTTTTAAGTTTATAATGATTATTCTCACCGATGATATATTATTTCATGGTCATATCTATCACATTACTCGTATTTTAGATCACCCCATTCATTGATTTATATCTTCATGTGATTACTTGTACTAAAGAAAATTTAAGGGAAAATAAGAAGATATAGAAGAAGGAATAAAATAATGATTATTATTATTTATTAAATTTCAATGTATGGTCCCAATTTTCCATTGATATTAATATTTTGGATCCTAGTTTTGTAATTATTTTATGTTATTATTTTTATTAATGTGATGTAATAAGTTATGTAAGAAAATTAGGGTCATTATTGTTGGTATTAGAGACAGGTTTAGATGGTTTGGGATTTAGGCTTAGAAAAACTCAGTGAAAATCCTTTGTATGAGACTTTATATATATATGCACCCATGAATATTTTTTTAGAATATTATAAACATAATGATCATATATGATATTACATTATACCTAATAGAACAAAGTAATAAATTCATAATGATTTATTGACTTATGTTTTTTAATAACTGTAGAGAGCCGAATCATGACGTACATGGACAATACATTACTTTTGCAGAATACTTAATACATAAAAAAACAGACACACAAGGATCGTAATAGTTTAGTGTCTTTGGAAACTCGGAATACAAACTTGAAATCATGTTGAAATATCATCAAAAACTCCCATAACGATCTTCCCCTTTTTTTCCTCACCTATAACCTTTCTTTATTTCATGGGGAAAATAATACATAAAAAGGGTTATCTCAAATGCTCAGTAAGGGAAATCATAGATAACATAAAACAATCCATAAACATTTGAAAGAAAAAACATGAACATGAAATTTAAACATAGAAATCTTGAGAAAATACATAAATCGTGGAAGTACATAAGGCATATATCTTAATAGAACATCAACCATGATAAAATATAATGGGAATAAAACATGTAATTGTGGAAACCATTCAGAACATGTTATGATTTCCATAGTATCCAAGGCATTGCTACCAAGACCATCTTAGTGGACAAAGTCCCTTTCTGAATCGAGTGCACTCTTCGTTTCAGTCCTGTAACACTGAACCATATTAACGTACCGTTCCAGACATGTCTATCTCATGAGATATAAATTGTTACCCAATGAATTGTAGGGAGATATAGGTTCTACCCATCTCATAATGAAATCATTCTTACTTGTGCCACAAAATAAACATACATCATTCATAATAACCCAAAAAATAAAATGGGTTTCATAAACATCATCCAATCATCACATAGTCCATATAAAAGAACTGGATATCATTTCATAATAAGAAAAGTGAAACCATGTAAATCATAGAGACATGATACATGAAACATACACATATTAAATAATTCCATCTTAGGTGAAAAATGGTTTTGATAAAACACTTGAAATGAATTATTGAGGAAAATATCCTTTCTTCTTCAAAATCATTCTATTTGCACAAAATGTCATGAAATTTTAAAAGAAAAGGATTTTGTTTAAAATATTCAGGAAATAGTTTGGAGGAATCATAATGAAAATAAGGCTTTATAGTACTGTAAAAATTTGTTCGTGCCATATAAGTAAAAAAACATTCTTCTTGTACTTTTTCCAGAAAAGTCAAAAAGTACCTCGTAACGTAATGAAAAAAGAAAGATCCATTACATACAATGTAGTAAAAGACAAAATGGGTAAAAAGTAAATTTAATATACATAATAACACTTTTAGAAAACATGGACTTGGATGATAACAATAACCCCAACAAATACTTATGAATATACAATCTCGGATAAGAACGAGATTGGAAAGGTTATCCCTTACATTAGGTCCGATATGAATCGTATGGAGCAGAACCTCCTCTATAATGATTTAAATAATGTCATTTATTCATTACATAATCATACTCATTTTTGTGATATAATTTATGTTTCACTTATAAATTTATATTACCCGTTCTTCTGTAAATTCCATTTAAAAGCAGCGTTTTGGGTAAAATCATTTCATTTATCGTATATGTTTTGACTTGTCATTCTTGATATTATTACATATATCCTAATATACATAATTACAGAATGTAAAACATGATTATATATTCATCATATACATATATATTATAGATCTATAAATGGAATGAAAAACACCGTTCATGGAGACGGTAGGTCGTACGTACGCATGAACGTTGTTTTCTTTTCTTCATTTAATTGAATGAAATTAAATAAATGACATACATATATATATACATAAATACAGTAGCATTATTATTCCATATATTTCATTATTATTCAGTATATATACTTTATAAAAATTCTTGAATGGTTAATCATGGAAAAAATGAATCTCATCGCGTTCGTGGAGACGGTAGTCCGTACGTACGCACGAGCGATGATATCATTTCCAGGATCATTGAATTGTATTGGAGTGTATGCATACTATTTAAGAATCCATATCACTATAAAATAATCATATATAGTAATTATTTTCCCCATTATACCCATCCATGTAAGGTGATGGTGGAAAATAGATTACACCACGGTGTGGAGACGATATTCCGTACGTACTCATGTGCGGTGATTTCGTTTTCCGTAGGATGGATAAATGGTGAAAAAGTTTTGTATCATACTTATAATGACATATAAGTATTTTAGTGATACTTATGTTATTACTTCATAATGAAACAACTAAAGAAGAAGAAGAAGTAGAAGAAGAAATCAAGTTGAAAGAATCGGTAACAGATATTACCTATTTCTTTCGACACGCCTTTTTGAAACCTCCTCATAGGGCACTAAGATTGGTCTTTGAAGATGACCAGAACCACTAGGATGTTTCTAGGGAAGTGGAGAAGTTAAGTGGTCAGGTTTTGGCAGAGATTTACGGCTAAATGTTGTGTAAATATGGGAGGGGGGAGAGCACTTTTATAAGGGAGGAGAGGGGCACCTTTGGAAATATTAAAAATATTAATTTATAATAAATCTAACCCCACTTAAAAACCTCCGTAAATTACTCATATTTGATTATTATATGATATAGGGTTATTATATAATCAAAAAATAAAATTTACACATGTTAGGAAATTATTTTAAACTTTATCAACCTGATTTATCCTTATTTAATCAATTTAATTTTATTTGTGGTAATAACATTCTAAATTTTAAATGATAACAAAAAATGACTTATTTGTTGTGAATTGTCCATAATTGGTAAATTTATAACATTATAGACCATATGAATTTAAATTTATAATTTTTAAATAATTTGTGATTTTTAAACAATTTTATAATATGTTATTTTTATAAAATAACAATATTGTCAATTTTGACACTATTCATTTATTTGAATTCTAATAAAATATATACATAGGATATGTTCAAAAGAAAATCTTTAATAGATTTATAAAAGGTCATATGTATCTAGAGAATTATTGGAGCACATTAAATATTTCATATAATATTTATTTTATTATTTGTAAAAGCATTTATTTGGTTTATCTCTTAATAAAATAATTATTACATCATTTATGTATAATTATTTAATATAATTATTTTGCTTAAAAATTAAAAATATATTCCTATGATGAGGATAAATCTATTACCTTTAACAATAATAGTTTTACCCGAATTTATCATCTAAAAATCACAATATTTAAACTGTTATATTTATCAAATTATGGAGGTGACAACTTTGGCATCATTTAAAATAAAATAATATAAGTGTCATAATCGATTTTATAAGGCTCCAAATGATCAAATATTAGACCATTGGATTATTATGGTTTATATTTAAATGAACAATATGTTTTGGTCATGGTTTTGTGCCAATTAGGGTAACTATTATTTTATTAAAAAATATATTCTTGATTTTTCACAAGTTAATCAATTTCTACATCACTATTGTGTCACAATTAATGATTATTATTTAATCCCTAAAAGAAATAAATAAATTCCTATTATGTAGATACTTTTATTATCTTTCTGGAGACTACTCATTTTTGATGTATCATGATTTTTATCACTAAATTAAAATTAATATACTAATAAGATTTAAGTTAGTGCCATGTTGTCACTTTCTTTGGTTATAATAATAATTAAACTATTTTTATTGTAAAAAGTCCATAAAATGAATATAATCCTACCCTTAGGTGATATGAGTCTACTTTTAGTCATCCAATATAATTTTTTCAGGTGTTAGGGTAATTTTATAATCTTATATTTAACCTTAATTACCCGATTTACCTTTTACTATGGTAAATAAAATTTACCGTAGTTACTATTCATAATGGAAAAAAAATAAAGTAGCTTATTAACATAATTTGGACCCATTGATTCTAAATATTGAATCCATTTTTCCAAATTCAACTCACAAAATTTTCAGAAATTAAATTAAAATTAATCCCATTGTTGAAAGAAAATGAGTTTTTGTTTAAAACAATGCAAAAGATTGAATTGATTTAACCTACGAATTCAAGGTAAAATCAATGCTAATGACATATATTATATTAAATGGTAAAAATATATTATATTTATACTTTAAAACCATTCAATATTATAATTTAACCATATAAATTATTACGATGAAAAAAGTTGTTTTTAATTAAAATATATCGTGTTTTTACTATTCACTAAAATATGAAAGTTATCAGAAAAATATCAAAACCTTATCCAAATTAAATTTTTATATCTTCAATCCAAGGAAGAATTTTATTCTGTCAAATTTAACTTATATACATTTCAAAAACTAGATTTAATGTGGGTGCGCCATCAAGAGGCGGCAAAACTGCATTTTTTGAAAAATACTTATTTTACCCAAAAAATTTATTTTGTTCTTATACCATGTTCTATAAAATGTGTAAGATGAATAATAATGGAATAAAATTAAATATTTAGTCAATAATATTCATAATGGCTAGTTCATAATAATATTATAATAATATATCATTCTTTAGTAAAACCTGGTATTGCGTACAACACATGCTATCGTGGAAGGTCGTGATTGTGTGTAATGCAAGCCAAGTCAGGGTTTCGTGTAGTGCATGACTCCTTTGTTGTTTCATATAACAGAATCCAACCATATTTATACATTGAATATATTTATATATATATATATTCACTCAATGTTTCGTAGAATGACTATTATCAAACGAACATGAAATTGTGTGTAACACAATATATGAATAGTGTTACGTATACTGCAAGATAATACGGTGTTGCATATAGCACAAGATAATCTTGTTGTAGCATAAACACATGACATTAAAAAAATTAAAAAAAATACTTATCATAAAATATCGGGTTGTTACATTCTTCCCCCCTTAAAATGAATTTCTCCCTCGAAATTCGTCGAGGTTATACATGGTTTTCTACTTGAATGTTTCTTTAATTGAATCCCACATCATAAAATGAAATACCAAAACGTAATTTTAAAAACTAAAGTATGAAATGTAACAGTTACCCAAATTAACTAATCACTGGGTTTCTACATAGGAGAACATAGGTGAAAATATAGATATGGAAGAAAAATCTAACCATCATGTTCTGATGTAGAGTGGTAGAGAACATGGCTATGAAAAATCCAATAATCACAAAGCCATAAATTTGTGATGATATAGGGTACCATCTGATTCATTTGATATAAGGGCACTAGGACAACATTTTTGGTTTTCAAGATCATTTCCCTAAAGTTGATGAATTAAAAGAAATACTTACATGATTTTGGTACATTCTCACTATTGTTCATGAATTGAACAATGTCCACTTCATCCATTAAAGAAATGAAGTTGAATTTGTTATTCATGATGTGTTAGCAGATCATGTGATAGAATAATGGGACATTCCATCTGTTTCAAACAAAAGGTTAGCAAAATTTATAAGTCCATCATATGGTTATATTAATCATATATGGTTCCAAAAATGAACTTATACTTCATATATCATACCGCTTATTAAAATTAAACTACATTCCACTAATCAGGGACCTCCTGTAGGCCAGTGGTAGGTGATAAAGGCCTGTTGCACTATGGTTGTTGGTTCGATTTCCACATCCTTGTCTGATGCGATGAGATGTCGCACATCCTCTAGGTTGTCCTTTTTCTAAAACGACATTACTATATCATCCCATCAATAACATTGAAAATGGTTATATCCTTAAATAATACTAACTTATGTCCAATATAATCCATTACAATCTTTAGGATTATCTAAAATACTTTGGTCCATGCTCATAGTATAAAGAAAATGATTACTTGAAATGTCACATAACAATCAAGTGAATGCCATCATTTATCCCCAATATATCATAAGATATATCTTGTTGGTGAAATTACAAACATGTGAATACCTTAATCATATATTCTCTTGGAGAATGAATACCCATTGAGCCTTAGTGAAAACATGAATGTTGTTAAATTTTAACACTTTCCACATACCAAAATCCCAAAAATTCTATATACTCAAACCATAATATCACTTAGTCCTTATATCAGTCATGAGCTCATGAATACAATCAAACATCTCATTATCTTCTTATCCCTTAATTATGCGCATATCATCTACTTTCAAAAAAATATCTGAATAACCATTCATGGTTACTAGTACTATTCAACATATACTTTCAAATACTTTAGAAAAAACAATAGTGTAACAATCCTTATATGATTCTTTATTCCATAGTACCATACATTATTCTTGATAAACATACAATCATTCCACTAACTTCTTAAACCACTGACTCAGATTCATCATTTTTTTCATCATATATTTCATTTTTAGTCTATTCATCATCATCCACATAAATACTACCCATATGACCATGCTGAATATCTTCATGAGATTTTCCCTTAGGGAATTGGTTTTCATAATGCCTATACATTCCACATTTAAAACATCTAATCATTTTTGATGTCGTAGCAATACCATTATACTTGCCCATGGTATTAACGGAACCTTTTCCTTTGCACTTACTGGATCTGTGTCCTTCTTTTCCACACCCAAAGCATCTTCCAGTTCTATTTAATCAATCCCCCCGATGAATCTTCCCACATGATTTACATGAGGGAAATTGAACTTTCTTTCCTCTATGCTCATCATGAAACTCCTTATTTCTCTTATTATCCGAGTTGGTAAACGTACCAAATTTGAGATTACTGATCATATTTTGAGATTGCTGATTAGGCATAATAACGATGTTTGGAATTCCAAATCCAATTTCATTTGGTTTCTCATGAATAATATCATTCCATTGTCCATCATATTCTCCATTATCGTGAATCTTCCTGTTTCCAGCCATTTTCTAAAACCCAAAAAGAATAGTGTGAGAGAAAAAATCATGCAAGGGAAAACAACATATTAAAGGGGAGTACCATAAATATCTAACATATTAGGTTAAATTCTAAGATCGTTACTGTAGTTCTAGGACTACATCCTATACATATACTTATCCTAAGGGAAATCCCTAGACATACCTTAGAAATTTCTCTAGGGATCTCACTAACGTTTTCGCATCCTAGTTTCCAAAGGTTGACTAAACCTTTCCTCTGATACCAACAGTAGAGACACGAAACTTGACGTACATGGACATTACATTACTTATTTGGAATACTTAATACATAACAAAAGAAGACACACAAGGATCGTAATAGTTTAGTGTCTTTGGAAACTCGGAATATAAACTTCTAATCATGTTGAAATATCTTCTAAAACTCCCATAACGATCTTTCCCCTTTTTTTTCCTTACCGAAAACCTTCCTTTATTTCCTGGGGAAAATAATACATAAAAAGGGTGAGCTCAAATTCTTAGAAAGGGAAAACATAGATAACATAAAACAATCCATAAACATTTGAAATCTAAAAGATGAACATGAAATTTAAACATCAAAATCTTGAGCAAAGACATAAATCGTGGAAGTACGTAAGGAATATAACATAATGGAACATCAACCATGATAAAATATAATGGGAATAAAACATGTAATTGTGGAAACCATTCAGAACATGTTATGATTTCCATAGTAGCCAAGGCATTGCTGCCAAGACCATCTCAGTGGACAACGACCCTTTCTGAATTGAGTTCACTCCTTGATTTAGTCCTGTAACACTGAACCCGATTAAATTACTGTTCCAGCCATTTCTATCTCATGAGATATAAATCCTTACCCAATGAATTGGAGGGATATATTGGTTCCACCCATCTCAAAATGAAATCATTATTACTTGTGCCACAAAATATACATACGTCATTCATAATAACCCAATAAATAAAATGGGTTTCATAATCACCATCCCATAATCAAATAATCTATATAAAATAAATGGATATCATTTAATAATATGAAAAGTGAAACCATGTAAATAATAGAGACATGATACTAGAAACATACAAATATGATATAATTCCATCTTAGATGAAAAATGGTTTTGATAAAACACTTGAAATGAATTCTTGAGGAAAATATCATTTCTTCTTCAAAATCATTCTCTTTTCACAAAATGTCATGAAATTTTAAAAGAAAAGGTTTTTTTTAAAATAGTCATGAAATCTTTTGGAGGAAGCTTCATGAAAATATGGCTTTACAAAACTGTAAAAATCTGTTCGTGCCGTATAAGTTAAAAAACAATCTTCTCGTACTTTTATCGAAAAAAAATCAAAAAGTACCTCGTAATGTGAAGAAAAAATAAAGATTCCTTACATACCATGTAGTAAAAGAAAAAATGGGTAAAAAGGAAATTAAATATACATAAAAACACTTTTATAAATCACGGACATGGATGATAACAATAACCCCTGAAAATACTTACGAATAAACAATCTCGGATAAGAACGAGATTGGAAAGGTTATCACTTACCTTAGGTCCGATATGCCAAGTATGGATCTGAACCTCCTGTATAATGATTTAAATAATTTGATTGACTCATTACATAATCATAATCATTGTTAGGATATCATTTATGTGTCACTTATGTCTTTATATTACCCATTCTTTTGTAAATTCCATGTTAAAGTAGTGTTTTGGGTAAAATCATTTCATTTATCGTATATGTTTCGACTTTTTGTTCTTGATATTATTACTTATATCCAGATTTACATATCTCCAGAATGTAAAACATGATTATATATTGATCATATACATATATATTATATATCGATAAAAGGAATGAAATACACTGTTCATGGAGACGGTAGGCCGCACGTACGCATGAACGCTCTTTTCGTTTCCTCATTGAATTGAATGAAATTAAATAGATGATATAAATATATACGTACATAAATCCAGTATCATTTTTATTCCATATATTTCATTATTATTCATTATATATAATTTATAATCATTCTTGAATGGTTAATCATGGATAATGAATCCCATCGCGTTCGTGGAGATGGTAGTCCATACGTATGCACGAGCGATGATATCATTTCCATGATCATGGAATTTTATTGGAGTGTATGTATACTATTTAAGAATCAATATCACTTTAAAATAATCATATATAGTCATTATTTACACCATTATACCCATCCATGTATGGTGATGGTGGAAAATAGATTACACCACGGTGTGGAGATGGTACTCCGTACGTACGCACGCGCGGTGATTTCGTTTTCCGTAGAATGGATAGATGGTGAAATAGGGTTGTTTTATACATATAATAACATATCAATATATGTGTGATACTGATGTTATTTATTTATAATGAAACAACAAATTAATATGAAGTTGAAAAAGAAATAAAGTTGAAAGAATCGATAACGAATATTACCTCTTCTTTCGACATGCCTTTTTGAAACCTCCACTTAGGGCACTAAGATTGATCTTTGAAGAAGACCAGAACCTCTTATATGTTTCTAGGGAAGTGTAGAAGTGAAATGGGCAGGGTTTTTCCAAGATTTAAGTCTCAAATATTTGTAAATATGAGAGGGGGGAGGTGCCCTTTTATAAGGGAGGAGAGGGGCACCTTTGGAAATCATAAATATATTTATTTATAATAAATATAACCCCACATAAAATCCTAAAAGAATAACTCATATTCAAATATTAGATTATATAGGGATTTAAAATCATCATCCAATAAAATTTAGACATGTTAGTAAATTATTTTAATCATTATCAACTTGATTTATCATTATTTAATCAATTTAATTTTATTTGTGGTAATAACATTCTAAATTTTAAATTATAAAAAACAATTACTTATTTGTTGTAAATTGTCCATAATTGGTTACTATATAACATTATATACCATATAAATTTAAATTTATAATTTGTAAATAATTTTGTGATTTTTAACAAATTTTATAATATGTTATTTTTATAAAATAACAATAGTGTCAATTTTGACACTATTCATTTATTTGAATTTAAATAAAATATATACAGAACATATATTCAAACTAAAAGCGTTAATAGATTCATAAAAGGACATATGTATCTAGTGAATTATTGGAGCACATTAAATAGTTCATATAATATTTATTTTATTATTTTTAAAACCATTTATTTGATTTATCACTTCATAAAATAAAAACTACAACATTTTGTATAATTATTTAATATACTTATTTATTGCATAAAAATTAAAAAATAAATCCTATGATTAGGATAAATCTATTACCATTCACAATAATACTTTTACTCGAATTTCTCATCTTAAAATCACAATATTTATTCATGTATATTTATTAAATTATGAATGTGACAACTTTGGCATCATTTAATGAAAAAAATATAAGTGTCATAATTGCTTTTATAAGGATCCAAATGGTCAAATATTAGACCATTGGATGATTATGGTTGAAATTTACATGACCAATAAGTTTTGGTCCGGTTTTTGTGGCTTTTATGGTCACTATTAGTTTAATAAAAACTATATTCTTGATTTTTCACTAGATAAACAATTTCTACATCACTAATTTGTCACAATTAATGATAATTATTTAATCCCTAAAAATTATAAATAAATTCCTATGATGTAGATAATTTTATTATCTTTCTGGAGACTATACATGTTCGAAGTTTCATGAAATTTATCACCAAATTAAAATTAATATACTTACAAGATTTATGAGAGTGACATGTTGTCACTTTCTTTGGTTTTAATAATAATTAAACTATTTTTATTGTAAAAAGTCCATAAAATGAATCTAATCCTACCCTTAGGTGATATGGGTCGACTTTTATCCATCCAATATAATTTTGGAAGGTGTTAGAATAATTTTATAATCTTATATTTACCCTTAATTACCAGATTTACCATTAACTATGGTAAAAAAATTTACCGTAGTTACTATTCATAATGCCCAAAAATACAAATTATCGTATTAAAATAATTTGGACCAACTGATTCTAAATATGGAGTCCATTTTTCCAAATTCAATACAAAAAAGTTTCATAAATTCAATTAAAATTAATCCCGTTGTTGAAAGAAAACAGGATTTTGTTTAAAACATTGCAAAAGATTGAATTGATTTAACAGAAAATTCAAGGTTAAATCAATGCTAATGAAATAAATTATTTTAAATGGTAAAAATATATTCTATTTATATTTTAAAACCATTCAATATTATAATTTAACCATATAAATTATTATGATGAAAAAATTTGTTGTTAATTAAAATATAGCGTGTTTTTACTATTCATTAAAATATGAATGTTTTTAGAAAAATATCAAAAATTTATCCAAATTAAATTTTTATTTCTTGAATCCAAGGAAGAATCTTATTCTGTCAAATTGAACTTATAAACATGTCAAAAATTAGATTTAATGTGGGTGAGCCATCAAAAGGCGGCAAAGTTGCATTTTTAAAAATACTTATTTTACCCAAAAAAATTATTTTGTTCTTATACCATGTTATAGAAAATGTGTAAGATAAATAATAATGTTATAAAATTCAAAATTTAGTTAATACTATTCATAATGGCTAGTTCATAATAATATTAAAATAATATATCATTGTTTAGTAAAACCAGGTATTGCGTACAACACACGCTATCGAGGAAGGTTGTGATTGCGTGTAATTCAAGCCAAGTCAGGGTTTCATGTAGTGCATGACTCCTTTGTTGTTTCATATAACAAAATCCAACCATATTTATACATTGAATATATATATATATGCACTCATTGTTGCGTAGAATGACTATTATCAAGTGAACATGAAATTGTGTGTAGCACAATCTAAGAATAGTGTTGCGTATACTGCATGATAATATATTGTTGCATATAGCACAAGATAATATTGTTGTAGAATAAAACACTTGACAATAAATAAATTAAAAATAATACTTATCATAAAATATCGGGTTGTTATAATAACTATTTCTATTTGAGTAATGGTGGAAACTAGGAGAAACTAGGAAAACAACCCGTATGATGGATAATACAATGATTGCCCGAATGACATCCCCAATGAATTGGGATGTTGATTACAAAATTTCATGGAAATTCTTACTCAGTTGTATCATGTAATGAAAATAACTTGAGAAATGTGGAAAATACTCTTCACCTAAGAGGGATCAACTGGATATCATTCCCTTTATGTAGAAACAACCTCCAATGATTGTTAGAGATTCCCAATCAGCTAGTCTCATATTAGTCAGTCAATACAAAAGATAATGTCTTTTCTGTACTTTATTTTTTTGCAACAAGGAAAGTGATTGTTTCTATTTATTTTCTAGATTGAGAGACCATAAAATTATGGTAAATAATTAAAAACAATATGTTTATGTATGAAAAGAAAGATATGGAGTGGAATGATTTTAATATAATGTTTCTCAAAAAATATTTCCTTCAAAATCATAGTAAAAATTAATATATAATTCATAGAGTAGAAGAAAACAGATAAGGAATCAGTTATGACCTATGAATAAATTATCACAAGGCTTCCAAGTTATGATTCAGGTTTTGTTTGGAATAATTATATAAATATTAAAAGATTTTATAGTTGATTAATATGAAACCATCATAATGATCTAACAATTCATGATTTTTGGTGATATGAAAAAATTGGTTGATATTATCTCAAAGTGGTGATGGAGTTTGGAGAATGGTCCCATGGCTATTGTGATAAGATATAAAAAATTGTGTTTAATGATAGAGGATCTAATGAGAATTTTTGAAAGAAAACTCAACCACCCACATATAAAAAATATCATAAGAAGCACCAGAAGAAATTTCTCAAAGGGAAGTTAGAAATAATCACATATGGGAGAGAAGGCCACCAAGATCATGAATTTAAAAAAGACACGAGGACTGAGGGAAGTGCGGTTGAAGAATGGAGAGAGCCCCCCATGGTTCAATTCTTCAAATATATAGAGAAATGTCTCTATGAATTCCAGTGAAATAAACATGGAGTCCTCGATGGTAATAAGTTTTATAAACCACAATGACCTTAAGTGAAAGGGGTGGATTATTCAAACCCTACTACAAAATTCTATTATGAAAAGGAATTCATACAAGGTTCACATCCTATTAACTCAAGAATACTAAAACACTTATTTTTGTAGTTTTAAACATTAATTAATATCATTCATTTTCTATAGAACTATTTAAT
The DNA here is from genome assembly GCA_963277665.1 of Viscum album. NCBI lineage: Eukaryota > Viridiplantae > Streptophyta > Magnoliopsida > Santalales > Viscaceae > Viscum > Viscum album. Next base: position 1,312,840,320 of record OY728119.1, on the reverse strand, counting down.
TAAAGACCTGAATTGTTGAAGTATTGGTATCTATAAAAACACAAAAAAATGTGATCATTACAAACCAGGTGTTGGACTCCTCCTATTGGTGTCTGTGGGGAGATTCATTCAAAAAATCTCATGATACATCCCCTATTAGAATTAAATTCTATATCAAGATTGGATTGGATACCATTATATAGAATGCATATCATCTTTTGGGGAAATGAAACATATTTTTATATTCTGAACCATCCCAGGATCCTATATAAATGGTAGTAAGATAATGAATCCTCATTGTAAAATCCTTCAATGGTGGGGATGTTTTTTACTTTTAAAGAATCACATTATACCGAAATTGTTGAGTTAGAAGAAAGTATAAACCTAGGAACAATTCCCATTGTGAACAAATTTAGTGACATATTTCCTGATGAGTTTCCCAGACTTCCCCCAGATCATTATGTTGAGTTATAAATCGAACACATACATGGGGCTACTCATATCTCAAATTGTAATTATAGGATGGGTCATATAAAATTTGAGGTGTTAATGAAGATAATGCCATAGAATTTGGTTATAGGCTTTATACACCATGTTTTATCACATTGTGGTGCGCTAGAGATATTCTTCATGAATAAGGATGGATCAATATGACTATGAATCGATTTTCAATAACTAAACAAGATCACCATAAAAATTTAGTATCATCTTCCATGGATTGAAGACTTGTTCATTATGTTTTGAGTAGCACAATACTTCTCAAAGGTGGATCTTCATTCTAGGTATCTTCATCGATGGTGGAAGAAAATATTTATGAGTCTTCACTCTATAAAAGGTATGGGCATTATGAGTTTCTAGAGATTCAATTCAGACATACTAATTCCTCTTAAATATTCATGGATTTTATTATTACAATATTTTTAAATTACCTCGAAAATAATTTGGTAGTGTTTATCGATGATATTATCAAATTATCTAAGATAAAGTAAGACAATTAATAAAATATAAGGCTTCTATTGGCGCCATTAATGAATAAAAAGTTGTATTCCATGCTTAGAATGTTTTGATTTTGGATACGGTAAGTCAAATTCTTGTAACACGTGATCACAAGTGAGGGAATTTCTATGGATCCTTAAAAAACAGTTGATAAATGTCCTATATCATCTTGTGACCATGAAATCTATAGAATTCATTTATTATCTGCATAATACTATCATTTTTTGTAAAATTTCTCATGATTTTATATCTCACTATGTAATCTAACAATAAAATGGGTAAAATATATCTAGACAAATGAATTTCAGGATTGATTATTGGAGAAACAGAGAAGATTGATATCTGCAATTGTACTCACATTACCAAAAAGTGGAGAACATTTTATGATATACAATGATGATTAAAAGAAAGGCTAGGGTATTGTACTTATGAAAAATGATAATGTGATAGAATATTCCTCATGGTAGTCCATGACACAAGAGGTGAACAACAAAAATCATGATCTAGAACTGGCGGCTAAGTTTATTGACTTTAAAATCTAGTGAAACTACCTCTATGGTGAGATGTGTGACATATATACTGATCCCACAAGACAAAATAATATATTCAAATAAAAGGAGATCAACATGTGTCAAAGGATATGGTTAGATCTAATCATGGAATATGATTGTTCTATTCACTATCATCCTAGCACGGGGAACATGGTAAATGATGCTATTAGGAATAAAGAGCCTAATACACTATCCATGTTATGGATTGGGAATAACCCATATTCATGGATATGCAATGGTTGGATATTGAAATCATAATGGAAGGGAATACATCTTACATTTCCCAAATTATTTCCCAACCATCTATCCAAGAGAAGATTAAAGAGGCACAAATGGATGATCTGGAGTTATAAATGAAGGTGAGTGCAGTAATAGAATGGATGTTGGAAGAGTTTGATATTGATGTTTATTGTTTGATACATCTTCTAAGGGGGTCTTGTGTTCCTTCAATGCCTATAATAATGAATAAGATATTAGATAATGAACAATGCTCAACGTTATCTATCCAACTTGGGATGTACCATGATGTTCTATGATATAGGAGAACTATTATACTGGGACAACAGAGAGAATAAGATTTTGAAATATCTCTCAAAGTTCATTATAAGTTAGCAAGATAATGTATAGTTATATAAATACAATGTTATGATGCAAACCTTTCATATACCAACGTGGAAATGGTATAATGTCACCAGAGAATTTATTATATATCTCCGAATGACATGGAATGAAAATAATAAGATATGGGTTGTGGTGGAATGACACACCAGGGATCCCTACATTATAACTATTTAGGGTGATCTATATCTTCAAAAATATGATATGATATATGTGAAAGATGTGGTTATATAACATGGGGTTCATCTCACACAATCCTCTGATCAAAATTGATGGTTTACATTTAAATTCTGGAGGAGCCTTCAACATGATTTGTGTACTAAATTAAATTTCAGCATGACCTATCACCTCCAAACTGATGGCCAATCTATAAAGGCTATTCAGATGCTCGATGATATTATATGTTCCATATAACTAAAATTAAAAGGTGGATCATATTAGAATCTTTCATTTCGTGTGTTATCATAAAATAATAAAATCTTTTGTTTAGATGGCTCCACGTGAATCATTGTATGGAATGTAATGTGGAACTCCAACCTATTGGGATGATATTGTAAAAATTAAATCTACATGGAACTAATTTTATGCAGGAGATGACAATGAGGGTTCTAGAAATCTATCAAAATTTCAAAATTGATTAGATACCTAAATATAGATATACTAAAAACCATTAAAGGGACTTGGAGTTTGATGTTGTAGATAAATTATTCAATCAAATATCACCATGGATGAGAGTCATGCAGTTATGAAATAAAGGTAATCTAATCCTATGCAACATCGGACCATTTGAGATCCTTATTGTATAGGAATAATGGACAATCATCTTTAATTTCGACAGAATATGTCTCATGAATGTGATGTGTTCCATGTATCACTCAGGAGGATATATAGACTAGATCCATTAAATTTTATGAACATTGAGGTGATATAGCTGGAAGATGATCCATATTTTGTGGACTAACTATAAAATAATCTAAACCAGAGAGATAATGTTCTATGTAATAAAATATAACACCTTCTCAATGTGTTGTAGATGGACTATAAGTATGACTATGTATATTGGGAACCAGAATAGTCGATGAAGTAGATGTACCCTCACCTGTTTGTGTAAAAAAAATCTCTATTGAGAAATTTCAAAAGAAAGAAAAATACAACATCCCATGATTTTATCAGCGGAATTTATTCCTTCTTAATGCAATTTTATATATTATAAACATCATAACATAACTAATATGCCATAATTATAAATTTACAAATGAATAATTAATGATATAAAAGTTATTTCTACTAGTTATGGAACCAATATTGATGATATAGTCAAATTACATTAGGATTAGTAATACGACCTTGATGAATAGTAAATTGACAAAAGGAATAGTATCCACACCGATGAAATTATAAAAAATATTTACGAATCGCATCAATGAAATTATTATATAATTATATCATAGTCTAAGAAAATAATGTTTTAAAAATTTATTAATTAAGTGTTGGTTTTTTAATTGTTAAATATTAAATTTTAATATAATGCTTAATGCAATAATTTAAAAGAAAATTTATTTTCAATAAATATACTCAAAAAATAAAATTTTGATATCATAGGATTTTATGATAATTTTATGAGACCTTATGTAATTTTTCCATTTGATATAATAGCATTTATAATTGTAAATTTTTATTCCATGTAAATGGTGATTTTAATTAAAAAATAAATTACTAATAATTATAAAATTAATATCATAAAATGTACTTAATTTTTTAATTATAAACATAAAAAAATGGTTATGGTTATTTTTGGAGATGCATATATAGTACATGAATATTTGGTGAAAAGTGAAATACGAAAATTTACAATAAAAGAAAAAATACATGAATTATAGATATCGATTATGTTTGGATGACATTGGTCAATAATACTGAACGTTCCATCTCATTTTACTATATTTAGTCATGTAATAAACACTATTTATTATCATAATATCAAATAATAAACAAATGAATTATATAATGATATAACGCCCCTCTCCACCCCTGTAAATAACACCCTCACCCCTCTTGTCCACACACTATCCAATATTTGATACATGTCCAAATTCTACTCAATCATTTTCCCATGTCCCTCCCCCATATCTATGAGCCCTTAGTCTTAGAAAATCTTCCAAAACATTTTTGTAAGGATGTTCTCAATGTGTTTAAATTCATATGGTAAATTCTTCTTTCTTTTCTTTAAATTACATTTCATGTTCTTTTATTTTATTATTCTCATATAAACTTCCCTCATCAAAATACAATTATGACTCCAATACAATACATATATAAGAATTTTATCATGTTAATTAAATAATCATAACTACTCTCTTCCCTCTATCAATTTTACTCTAAAAATTAAATCGCTGATCGTGATATATAAATTTACTGTCATCATGGGCGATGCACATTAATTTTAATTTATTGACTTCATGAATTATAATAAAACCCCTATAATTTTTTTAAAATATTTTTAACATTACTTCATAACCTAATTTATTTTTTGAATCCAACTTATATACATAATAATAAATCATAAAACAAAATGACTTTGTTGTGATCAAAATACCACCAAAACTAACCTAAAATTATCATAAGTCAAATTGATCTAACGATTCTTCCTCAAAAAATATAACATAATTATTTAAAATCTCATTAAAACTTATGGAATATCAATAATATAGTATTATTTAAATTGTGTATATTTATCCTTGATTAACATGAACACCCATTCTTGAATAATAGTGAACTGATCATGAAAACTATGAAAAAATGCTCCCAAACGATGATATTAAACACCAAAATTCTTCTAAAATACCATAAAGAACATAATAAAACCATAAATAATAAAATTAGCATATAAAATCATATTTATATGTCAATTAATCATTTCTGTGTTTTTATACATGATATTAAAGTATAGAAATCCTTCAGACATATGGTAATGGGGATTCTCGAACATGGCTCTCTTTCATTGGGTTTTCCCATTAATTCCCATTTTCAATGAGGATATTCTAACAATTTTTCATAAATATCATTTATTCACCAATATAATATATTTATTTGGTTATAATTGTAATCTATTTAAATTTATGAAAAACAAAATGTTTTCTAGAAAAACTATTTAAAAAAACAAATGACTTTTACTTATCGAGATCATTTATTCGTTACAAAAGATTGATGATTCTTATATAAATTCATTCATTTACAACATCATTTGGGAACCAAAATTTTATTAATGTTTTCTTCATTAAATGATATCCATTAATTTCATTAGCTTATTTTATTTCCATGATTGATATACGTTCTATGTGGCATGCATGATAAGGTAAAGGTCATGATGTAGTGGGTGCACCAGGAATTATATAGAATAATGTAAATGTTATGATGTGATGTGTGCACCCACAATTATATTGATCTTTAATTAATTGAGTTATGTGATTTATCTCATTTGAAAAAGTGAAATATTCCATAACATGGTTCTATATTTGTTCCCAACTATGTGTGGTGGTTGACCACTATGACAAGTTGTTTCATTTTGTTGGATAGTCAAATTCCATACCTTTATTTACCTATCCCTATCTTGATTATGATGAAGATATTATGATTTTGTTATGTTTATAATGATTATGATCACCCATGATTTATTATAATAGGATCTTATATATCTTCCTATGTGGTATTTAGCTCACCCCTTTATTTGATGTATATCCCCAGGTAACAACTAGTACTAAGGATTATTCAAAGTCAAATAAAAAGCTATCGAAGAAGTGATTAAATGTGATTTAGTTTTATTATGTAATGTTTATGAATGTTCCTTATTTTTTCATGATATTATACCATTGGATCCAGGTTTTGTAGTTATATTATGTTATTTTTAATTTTTTTGATGTAATATATCGTGTAAGAAATGTAGGGTCTCTACAGATTGTCTCATAACATAGTTTCGATAATTTGGGAATTAAGATTAGAGAACCATAGAAAAAAAAAAATTTTGACACTACGTACAAGGTATAACTATTGAACATTTGTTTTAGAAAATTATAGGCATAAGGATCCCATATGAAATTACTTTATACATAATTTTTCAGGGGAATAAATTATTGATGACTTGTTGTCTAATGTTTGGTAGTATCATTTAATATTTTATAAAACTGTGGTTCCTAGGGGAAATCTGGATAGCATCTCAAGTGTGGTACAATGTAATGATTTCCCAAAAGAAATCCTCAATGACATGGAAGGTGATGTAATTAATTTTATGTTGATCGATTCTCATCTATCTTAGGTAATAAAAAATAACATAAATAATGTAGAATGTCCTTGTTCACCTAATAGGGAGAAACTGGAAATCATGTCATTTATTCCGAAACAACCACTGACATTTAATGTATATTTAAATACAATTGTATTTGATCAATGATTTAACTCAATGGAGAAGATATTTTATTTGATTCACTATACTATGATGTAAAAGGTGACTCTTGTGGTTTATCATCAGGATGGAGAGGCAGACTAATGGTGGTTATTGATTAATTACACCATCACGAAGAATGAAATTTATGAATTGTAGTTGTAAGACATTAAGATATCATTTTATTAAATGTATTTACCACAAAATATTTATACATTGATGGAGATAGAATTCATATATCAAAATAAAAAGGAAGATGAATTGATCAGAGCATATAAATAAAATTTCACAAGGATTTCATGGTATGTTTTGTTTTTTGTTATAAAAAATGATAGAAAAATGATCGGTTTTTAATTTTTTAAAAAAACACCATCGAAAGGATCTAAAAATTCTAGAAGTTGGTAGTTATGAGTAATATGTTCCATGTTCTCTTAATTTATAGATGATTTTTGCAGAATGGTCCCTCAGATATGGTAATAAGAATCATAAGGCATAACTTCAAGCTAAATGATCTTTTAAAAAAATTTGGAAAGAAAACTAATCAACAAACATGTCCATAATATTAAAATATGCATCATGGGAACTACCTAAAAGAGATGGGGAAATGATTAAAGTGTGGTAGAGAATCCCATGAATCACATCCAGAATGGACCGAAGGCCTTCATTTTTTTTTTGATTTTTTGATAACCCCCCTTTCAAGGGATGAGGATGAACCCTTAGAAGGCCCGTAGGCTTAAGAGATTACATGAACTGAAGGTTATAGTAAATTCAACTAGACTATCTACAAGGAACTGTCCCTCCCCAACATTTTCATCCTGATAGTAGATCTCCACCTTTGAATGATCGTCTGGCTAGGATTTCCGTGCAAGAAAAAGCTAGTACCGATGGCATATCCATACCCTCTCATTCTGACAATCCATTGGGCTATGCCCTGGTGAGTGCACCTACTCTGAATCCTCTTCTGGGGCTTCTCCGTTTTTGTAGTGTGTCTAGGGCCTGCATTCATGTGGCCTGAAGGACTTGGGGTGGTCATATTCCATTAAATTGGACTTAAGGCCTTTAGAATCAACTGAACCGAAGGCCTTGGGTGGCCTGAAAGCCTTGGAAGACTCGAGGACCAAACTGATGGCCCGAAGGCGCAGACGGAGGAATAGTTATGGCTGCTACAGGACCGAACAGTTCCTTCTATAGTAACTACTACAATACTTCTAAAGTAATGCTACAGTACCCGGAAAAATATTCCTACACCCGGATTTGATCTCGGGTCTCCTAGATGCACCTAGAGAGTCCTCACCAACTGGGCTGAGGCTCTTGTGCATGAAGCACGTGAATATCAAAAAGAAATGATAAATAAGGACAAATACGTTGAATAAAGGAGATCACCACATGTGGATCAATGCTACAAAAAGAATAGAGTAAGGGAACTATGAAATCTAGTGCACTAAACCTCTATTCCTCTCAGTTAATTAGAGTAATCTACAACCATATCCAAATGATTAAGGGAATTTTTTTTTCATCACTACTATAGTAGTGTATCATGAAAATTATGTCATTCAAGGTACACATCTTATTCACTCAATAATGGAAAAAGAATTATTTTATTATTATTCTATTAATTACTTTATTTCATTCAATTTTACATGAACTACTGATTCAAGTTCTCTAAACCATGATGTATATATTTATTTAATAACACATAGTGGTGATATTGTTAGAACCCAATTGTTTGAATCTACTCGTTCTGGAATATTTTGGAAGATTCTTCCAGATATTTTTATGGTATATCCCTTGATGGAATTTGACTATATAATGGTAATGAATTTTCACTCGTATATACAGAAGATTTCAACTTTATGTGGAAAGTAAATATATGTTCATATTCAATACCATCTGATGCTCCTCTAAAAATGCAATAAAAATAATGATTATTATTTCGAAAATACTCCAACAGAGTTAGGGTAGATTTCATGTGTAGAATCATACCTCCCTCTAATGATTGAGTCAAAATAAGGTATCAACATAGGGGAAATTCACGTTGTGAGGGAATATTGTGATCTACAAATCTATGATCACGATATATATAGGTACTTCCCGGATTGATTGAGAAAGGTGAGTTATATACATTATCTAATATATTTTTATTTATCCTAGGTGATGAGGGAACACAAAGCCTCATTCCAAACTTAATCGCCACATCATCATTAACACATAACTCCTTCATCTTCACATGCATTAGTGGATTCACCTCCTTTTGAATATACAGATCATCCCTTTGTGCCTCTTTAACTTTCTCATGGATATATGGTTGGGAAATAACTTTCGAATGATATACTATTTTCCATACAATTATGAATTCGAAATACATCCTTTTCATTTCCATTAAGATATGATATTTCTCAATCTCCTACATGGTATGAGTAGATGTTAATTTCTTCTAAGATTATCATCTACCCTATTCACCTTTCTAAAATGATAGTTAATAGAATTTTTTCCATTGATAGCTATAATATTCTCGGTTGTCACATGTTCAGATCTGTTTGTGTGCATATATTAATTTGGATCTTGTGATTGGTATATATGTCACACTTTTCACCATAGAATTATATCAACCATATTTTAAGGAGAAAATAATTACTACTATTTCGATATCATGTATCAGGTAGTTATTCTCATGGATCTCTATCTACAATGAGGAACATGATATCACTATTTTATTTTTTTGACTACACAACACATGCCTTTCATTGAATCATAACTGTCTATAACAAAACATTCAGCACTATTCAGTAATACGAGTATAATTTCTATAGTCACTCTTCACTTTAGCTCTATGATGTATTCCCCAAATTATTCCATCCATTGATACTCTACCCCTTTCCCTATGAACATAGTTTGTGTGAATGAAAATCAGGATAAATTTCTCAAAACAAAATGACTGTAGTACCCACATAATTGTGGAAATTTCATATTTTCAAGACACTAGAGGGACTTGGACATTCCTTAATTGCATTATTTTTAATGTGTATACAAAAATTATCTCACTTGTGATAACATGTCTAAATAATTTGAATTTCTCCATCTAAAAGTTACAATATCTACAATTTTCACACACATTATCCTTCCATAATGTCACAATCAAAATTCAAATATGTTCTTCATGCTCCTCCTTTCTCTTGAAGTAGATGATAATATAATTTATAGAATCTAAAAAATGTCGAGATAATGTAGGAAGAATATATTCATCAAATCGTTGAAGATTTAATTGGAATTATTATGTCCAAAGGGAATCACCAGAAACCAATAGTGTCTATACATTGTATGGAAGGTTGTATTCATAATACATTCCTTATCAAACATTATCTATTGATATCTAGAATAGCGATCCACCTTTGTAAAGAATTGTTCTCCTAAAATCTGATTGACTAGTTCATCAATCATTATAACATTATGCCTTTTATTTTATGTGATATTGTTGAGTTCTCAATAATCGATGAACTTCAATATTGACCAACCTTTTTTTCTTGAATGATAGAACTATTTAAACCAATGGTGATATAATATAACATATTAACCAGTTGAAAAAATTCACCTTTATATTCCTTGTTAAATCTGATAGTTTTATTGGATCCATCCTATAGGGGAACATTGATATATGGGTAGCTCTGGGTATGAGTTACTTTGAAAATCCTACCTCATGATACATGGGATGTATGAGTAACACATTAGGATATAAAATTTTGTATTCCCTTAAAAATGAAAATTCCCCTTGGTTAATACATTCTTTTGAATTAATCATTTGACTGTGGTATTCTTCTTCATTGGGAATCAACACCAACAAAATTTAAGTAGTTTACAAAGATGAATCATGATCTTCTAGTAATTTTTATTGGATCATGGGATGGTTTTGAATAAGAATGTATATTTCATTTTTCTGATATTTCATATGTGAAATATATAATGATATCCAATACATTCCCATTATAACATCTAATATACCTAGGAATGTATCACAATATTTTTTGGAAGATTATTCCCACAAATTTAAATAGGAGAGGATTCCAACACTACGGCTTAAACTATCTCACATAAAGGTGTATTTAAGTATATGTCTAAATCAACTTCTTGGGGATTTCATTCAATATTTCACAAAAACATGAAAGATTAAATGGAACTTATATAACTATAATCAAATTAATTTTTTCCATTATTTAGTGAATATTAAGTGTACCTAGTAAAATTAATTTGCTTGATCCACTTCTATATAAGTGATGGAATATTATTTCTCTTTCTCTTTTGGAAATGGTTATTGATGGAGCTAATTTCTCTCAAGGACTTAAGGTTTAGTTCAATTGGTTTCATAATGAACATTATCCCTATAGATGAATTATTTAACCAAATGTTGTTATCTTCTTTCATCCACCAAATTTTATGATTTCATTATGTATTTTTGGCATTCATATTATTTTTTTCCTTTACTAAAACACTTGAATCATTTATCCATCCCTTTGAGGTAGTACCCCTGATGCTACTTCCTTTATTTTTAAGATGTGTTTTTTGTGGTTACATTCCACATTTCCTATTATGTCCTCGGTATTGAAAATCTATATTTCATTTACTAACACCATATTCATGGGACCATTCCCCAAAATCCATATCCTTATTCATATAACATTGAAAAACCAATTAATAACTCTCAATGTCTCAAACATATAGAGCCAGTCATTTTTATGGTTTTAAACCACTACTAAATCTATCAATTTTCCATATTTTTAATAAAAAATCCCAAAGAATATTTTTCATGACTTGTGATATATTCAAAATTGGAAAATATAGATTCACCTTCCCTTTCCTTCAAATATATGAATTTTGTCTACATTTTTTTATGAATATTCTTGAGTGAAATAATTTTTAAGAATTATTATCATAATGTATTATTACATTATTTATTCAATTTATTCCTTCGGCTTGTTGTTAATTGTCAACTCCCACCATTGGTGGAACTGTCCATGTATATGATAATTGAAATAAGAAAAATTATTGGTCTTATGATAATGAATTGCAAAAATAATATTTTTCATCTAGTATTTCTACAATTTAGTAACTATGGGATAAGAATATACACTAAACTTTGGTGGTCATTGCCACATAAAGCACCCAATAACTATTTGAACCCTCTTAGATGAAGGAGGATGTTCCAAATTATTCACATTATTATTCATAACCCGATATAGCTAAGAAATCATCAACATGATATTTTGAACTCAACCTCAGAAGACAATGGGGATGTAATTTCAATAATTGATTCATTGTGCCTCACATGGGTTAATGGATTGGTTTCTCATGGTTCCCACCATGTACTAATATAGAAATATTTAGAACATCATTGAATAAATCGTGATTAATTTATTACTTTGTGAAGTTATGTTTAAATGCATATATTGTGGGTTCCCTAAGTTTATCATTTATTAAAAACAATCAGGGGTGATTAGTTTAACATAGTCTCCTAAAAATGGTTTCCATAAGGTTCCCTAAACCCAATTCCCAAATTAACTAAACCATTATATGTCACCATCTATAGAGACCATACATTTCATACATAAATTATTATTTTATTTTAATGAAAAAAAACATAAACTCATTAAAAAACTAGGATAAAAGGATTAGTGCCATGGGAAAATTACGAACATACATAATCATTACATAATAAAACATAATAATTATCAAATTAATTATTCTATATATTCTTATTGGCCCTTGAATTACTCTTAGTAAAATCAGTCACCTAATGAGATACATCAATGTAATGGGTGATCTAACATCCCAATAATAGGATAGATAATTGGATGATATAATATAACATGGGTGAATATAATAATCAACATTATAACATAATAACAGGATCTTCATCATAATTATGTGATGAAGCATTAGATAACAGAATGGAATGTGGAAAAGCATAAAAATTAAATATCAGGTATTAGTGGTTGACTAAAACACATAGTTTTGTACAAATATATGATCATGTTCATTCAAAATAAACATTTCTCATAAGATAAATCACATTACACAATGCATTTTTGGACTATCCAATTCGATGCACACTAATCACATAATTACATATCCATTATCACGCACGTCACATTGAACATATATCAATCTTAAACATAAAATAAACCATGGAATGGAATGATTTTAAATTCATAAACAGTGAATCAATGAATAATAAATGGGAAATAAAAATGGAATAACAATCTTGATATAGGAATCATCAATCATGGCTGAAGAAGAATCATTCTCGAGATATGTAAAATGTGTGTGTTTTTTGAATGAAGAGTTAGTTTAGTAATCATTGGGTTTTCAATAAAATAACATAGAAAAAATGTATAGCCTATAAAATATAATATAATGATTAATAAATTTTATGTAATTAATATAAATGAAATTTACATAATGAAAATAGGAATAATTGGTAAAACACTAAATAAAGAGAGTTAGGTTTAATAATTCCCCATATCCTATGTCTGAATACATTCTTCAAATTAATATGTAGTATAAATATTCATTAATTAAAAAATATAGAACCATTGATCTATGAATCATATTTATTAATGATTTATGGTGTTCACTTATTGGATATTAAATGATTGATAGGGTTTAATTTCATCATTTTTAATTGTTCACTTTCACATTTTTCATGATAAATTCATTTGTATAAATGAATTGAAATTTATGTAAAATGAAAATAAATAATCAGATTTGAAATTATAAGATACTATTTACCTTCTAGAATTTTAAATAATTTATACAGGATTTTTTTTATATGGTATGAGGTTGAATCGTCAGAAAAAGTTAATGATGACAGTTTTAGGATAATTTACGTGGCTTTTTGATCACAAAAAACAGATTTTGTTTACTTTTTTATTATTATGTATATATGTTAGTTAACGTATTGTATTTTAAAACAAATTTTTCAATTTGCTTCAACCATTATAATGCATTTATTATCATTATTTAATGCGTTAAAGGATGATCAAAATTCATTTCCCATGATTTTGTTAAATTAACACATCATAGGCGACAATGTCATTTTTAGGATAAAAGAGATAAAGAGAGGGGTGAGTTTATTAAAGAATCTCCCATTTACAATATACATAATGTACTGGATTTATCAGGCCATTGGGATGATGTGTTCTGATAGGATGGTAGTAAAATAAAATACCATTAGTAGAAACTAAATGAAACTAAAGATAAATTTACATTGTGGTTTTCTCATACTTGAGAACCTCCTTAGGGAAAACGATTTTGAGTTTTTATGAGACCAATACATCCTAGATGTCAGGGATGGACATTTTAAGTTGATTGAGAATAATATTGACAAGGATATAAGTTTTAATGGTGTGAGGTGAAGAGGTGGCGAGGGTGGTATTTATAGGGTAGAAGAGGGGTGTTTTCTCATTATTATATTCATTAGGTTATTATTTTGGCTCAAGACTATTAAAATTTTGTGAATTATTTCTAAATGTAATCATGTAAAAAATGATAGTTTGATATTTTTTGTTCCATAATCCTAACATATTCAATGAATTAAAAATAAATTTATTTATTGTTATCATAAATTATCGTATTTTCCTATTTTATAAATATTCAAGTATTTTAGAAAAAAAATTAACAGTAACCATTTCTAGATGTTTATAATAAAAAAATTAAATCTATATAACGAAAATAATTCTATTGATATTAGTATTTTAATTTTTAATTATATTCATCACTAACATGGAATATAGAACATTTTAATATTTTAATGTAATTTATTAAATGATAAAAATTTACATAATGTATCATAAAATTATCTAAATATAATAAGAAAAAAAAAATAATTTAATGATTAATATTATGAAAATAATTTTAATTTACTGAATTACTAAATTATTAATATATTTTTAAATATCCATGTATTACACAAAAGAGTACAAACACCTGACTAACAATTTTTAAAAAATGTATTTTCTTAAATTATGAAATAATTATACAATAAATTAATTTATAATACTCTTAATTTTTATTTATAGTTTCACAGGTAAGGATTCTATTCATTTTGACTGTTACAATACATAAGGGTCATATTTCTATTCCTATGTTCAATTTATTATTTCATTTTCATTGATTAGTTAACTTCTATAAATATGTATTAATTTATCAATTCATTGATTCATTATTTATAATGACATTAATATGGTGTATATGTTATTTTTTGTGATTTATATTATATGAAATTACTATAATAATGTATAATTTTTTATGATAAATGAATGGGTTGTTATAGGTTTATCTCATGGGATATCCACTGGTAGGCTCAATAATCCTTATGATCTCTTATTTATTTGTATTTTTATTGATGATTCTATTTTGGTGTGAGCTCTTCTACCCTAATTTTATGTCCTTATTATATTCTCTGATTTTATTTTTATTCGGGAAAAATATGTGCTGATACTAGACAAGGAATCTACTATAGGATTAATGTATGTGGCATATACCTTTCTCAAACAAATTTATGTTGTTCTTAAACTGTTTTCATTGTTCTTCACTCTAGCCACTCTAGAATTTCTTCCTAAATTGACAAATTCCTTTCAAAATTTTAAAATCTTGTATAAAATATAAAATGAAACCCTTATATTGGGTGAGAGGTTGTTGACTCCAACCCAAACCACCCATAGCTTGGTTTAGTTCATTAAACCATGAATATACCACCATTAGGGTGTTGTAAGTCTGCCTTATACTTTTGGGAATTGAATATGGTAATATAGTTATTTTTAATTGTTGAAATCACAGTAATTTACCTTGTCACTTGTTTATGGAAGGTATGAAATGTATAATCTGTTGGATTTTTTATTTTTATGAATGGATTAATGAAATGATAAATGAAATTTTTCATGTACTGGTTAATGAATGAGTTATGATGATAATGGTCTAGTCATGTTATGAAAACAAAAACCCACATTGATTCCATTGAAATTTCTTCTCATATGATCTGTATTTGTCGAATTCCTTATTTCTCAGATGGATTCGACCTAATATGATTCCTTTGGTATTTTTACTGCTTATATTTTAATTTCTTGGAGGCCTTATACATTTCTAATACTTTGAACTGAACTAAATGGATTCCTTGAAACATAATCCTTGCATATGACCTAATAGGATTAGATTGACATTTAAAATACATGGATATAGCCTACTATTATGCCTTTTACAATTAATCTCCTTTGATCCTAGCCATTTTAGGTTTGATACTTGATTACAAGGAGTACTCCACTTATGATCCATTCCATAATTTAAAATTATCCATTATTATTTAGTTTATTGAACATATTTGACCATTATATACTAAAAAACTATAAATTTTACATTTATAACTTTTACTCCCACTATGTATACAAATTGGTTCATCTTATCTGCTTGGACTGGACTCTTTATAGTCATCACTGGTCATGGCATAATGGGTGTTATCTCAAAGCATGTTTGGGAAGATGTTTGGTTTCTATAAAGACTTCATTGATGAATTTTGGCATAGGGGAAATCACCTACCTTGTGATGATTGATTTATGTTTTTTCATAGGATATGGGAAGCATAATATTAGGCTTTAGATAGTGATTTAATATGGACATATTTTTTTTCTACATGAAATTTTATTATATTTACTGTATCGTGTTCTCGTCTAATATATTTCTTGTATTTTCTTATTTCTAAATAAATTAAATATATTTTTTAAATGATACTATTACATTCTTTATGATCATTATTATTATGGTATGGATGATTTATCATCTGTTTTATGTTTGAATTATTCTTCAACATGCTGTTCATTTGTAATATCACTAGTTTACTTTGGTTTTGATGATCTAGTCTCCCCATTGTACAATCATGCTACCTCACTTCTATACTTATATTATAGTGAATGGGTAGGTGGACTTAAGAACTTTTGATCCACTATCTTGGGGAACAATTTAGTGGCTCTAGGGTGGGGGAGTTACATGGTTATATAGACATGTATTTAATGTGATGTTGTGTAGTATATAATCTATTTATAACGGTGAGGAAACATCCAGAATGAAAAAAAAATAAAATTTATCATTATTCTCTATAATATTAAAATAAAGTTAATGGATCAATCGAGGATGATTAGGAATGAGTGGAGTAGGTTGTATGATATGTTGGTTTCCTTTTATTATGATTCTCATACACTGATATATGTATGGATGTTTGATTGGGGCACTATATTTGGTGTCCGACAATGTTTTTACTCACAATCTACATGTGTCTTACATAACGTATGAAATGATTATGTCTCCTAGAGTAGTTAAGGGTAATGGTTTATGTAACACACCACAATTTTATGGTATGTCTCTTTTTATAGTTATTCTTTTCAATAACGTATGTTTCATGAAACACCAAGCATAAATGAACTACAAAACATTACTAAAATATAGACATTAAATTTGAAGGATTAAATAATATTAAAAAAATTATGAAATTTATCTATAATATGTTAAATATAATATTTAAAATTAATCTAATGTATTTTATATACATTATAAAAATATATATCCAGTTTTTACATATAAAAAGAAATATTTTCCAAAAAACAGTTCTTCGATCCTTTTAAATGTACACTTAATTTAAATCTAATTTTTGACACATTTATAAATTCTATTTAGAAAATGATCTTTTTTATTTGAAAAGATAATATCAAAATGTACATTTATTGAATTTCTGAATTTATTTTGATAAGTTTCATGTTTTTAGGAATAGTAAAAAAATACTAGATTTGAATTGAAAAGTATATTTCCATAGAAATAAATTATACTGTTAAATTAAATTTTTTCTAGGTTTTAATGTAGGATTAGATAAATTTTATATCATTTAATCCAATTTAGTTAATTGGATTCAATTTCAAATTCAATTTTTATATAAAAATATTTCTATCTTTTGAACATTTTTTCATTAATAACATGTCTATCACCCCATCAATGTGAATAATTTTAAATTAATTTTATGAAATAATATTTTTTAAATTTTGAAATATATATTATATATTTATAATTAGAAGGTAAATATTATTTTAAAAGGCCCATTTTATTTTTGTTCATGATGATTAATAATTGCATATTTTATTTTAATTACAACAGTTAAGGATAAATCTAGTAATTGAGGTTTAAATTACATTACAAGTTTTATAAAATTTCCATCACACAAGTAATAATGATATTATATGATTGTTTTTTACCATAAATCATACATGATATGATTTAATGGAATCTTCGATCCACTTGGATGAACTTAAGTCATTCATAATATTGTATTTCGAGGAATGACAAATATGCTACACTTATTTTTTTATAAGTGTTAGATTTTTAAGAAGTTGTTATTCAGAAAATATATTTG
This sequence comes from Viscum album, assembly GCA_963277665.1. Taxonomy (NCBI): domain Eukaryota; kingdom Viridiplantae; phylum Streptophyta; class Magnoliopsida; order Santalales; family Viscaceae; genus Viscum; species Viscum album. The sequence continues at coordinate 1,312,822,298 of OY728119.1, read as the reverse complement.
AAAATAAATATAAATTTTAAATAAAAATTTTCTATCAACATCATGATAATTTATTTTCAATTTCTATTGAATAAATAATTAAATTAAAGGATTCTACAATGATGATGTAATAATTGTTTAATTAATAGACATTTCAAATAAATGTTTTTTAAAATATTAAAATAAACATAACTTTACATAAATAATGTCATACATAAAATTTATAGATAGTTGAAACATTCTATTTATTTTTTATGATTGTTGGTGTGAATATATCTATTGGTTATGATATTTTTAAAAATTCATTTAATGAATAAGGTCAAAATTGATATTAATGATATTTTAAAATAAATAATATTTTATGAAATGATATAAAATTCATAAAAAATAAAAATCAACCCAATTATTAGGATAATGTTAATAATATCATCAATAATAAATTTATGAATAATATTTAATTTTATATTAAAAATTAACACTTATGTAATACAAACTCATATTGTCACCGTACGAGTTAAAGGGATTAATTAACGGTTAAAGATAAATGATAATGGATGTAATGTGATCAAAAAATGGTTGAAAATTATGTATTCATATTAATTATGCTAAATTTCATCTTATAATATAATTAAAACACATTTAATCCATTTGAAAACTAATATTAATTAATATTAATTGAATACTTTGTGGATTATAGAAAATATCCCTCACCTAAATTATAAAAAATCACCTTCTACCTCCTTTCTTCAATCATATTTGAGCTTTAAATATACACCATAACCTGATAATTTCATCTATAGCATACTTATCCATGTTATGTAGGACATGTTATCCCAAAAATAACAACCCTAGATCCCATATATAGAAATCTAAATGATATATATTGAAGAATAGATAATCATTTGTACTAACTAATTTTAGTTCCTTTCTTCATCTACTTTCTCATTATACGTTGTTTCCATTAAAAACTAACAAATAAAATAAAATATATATTTTGAGATTTAATGGTTACTATGGGACAACCATATTCCACTATTTATCCAACCTTCTAGAAAATCACCTTTTGTGTGTATGTATTACTTACCATATCAACGGTGTTCTGTAATTGTTTTTAGAAACACATTAGATGGACGTGTATAATGAATGAAAAAATGTTTATATATGATTGTTATGACATATAAAGTACAATATAAAAATTAATATACCATAAAATTACTCACCCTTTCCCTATTAAGGGAATGATATTGTTGCTCGTGTGTACGTATGACCTTTCGTATCTATGATGCAATGCAATTTATTTGCATGTTAAATGGTAATTAATGATTATAATACTATATTTAATAATTAAAAATGTTACCAAAACTTTAATATCATTGTAAATATTGTGTAACTATATTCTATTCACACGATCCATTACTTAGTCAATAAAACATGCATTAGAAAATGAATCATTTAACACCGGAAACAAAGATAGTAATGAACATTTTTTAGGAAGTGAGTGATTAAATGAATTAAAGTGATAATATAAAATATTATAAATATAAAAATGGTTCTATAATAAATTAATAACAATATTTTAAAATTTATATGTAGGTTAAAACAAGTTTAATTTACCACACATTGATTTACTGTTTTATATAACCCATTTACGATTATATTAAATAGGTTTTTTATATAAAATTATAATTATTATTACAAATTATTTTTCATGACTGATTGATTACATTAGTTTTTAACATTTTTGAAAATTTTAATATCACTTTTTTGGAGTTTTTCATTGTTTATTGAGGTGATTTTTAGGGTCTATAATGAAGTTAATGAATAAGGGGCCAATTTGATCAAGATTCCATGCACCCAGTGGACTCAAATGGGTACAAAAATTTTTTTTTGAATAAAATGGGGTATAAAGGTTGATATAGGATACATAATTAGGTTTTATAAAACTATTATTAGTACACCTAATCCCAATTTTTTTATGTTTCCCAAACAATATGATTTTTCCATGACACTGAATCTATACAAATTCAAAATTTTTGTTATGTATTTCAGGTATAGATTGAGATTTGGTCCTATTAATGATTGAAAAAGGATTATTAAGAGAACAAATGTGTTGGGAAACAACTTATTAAATATCTCCAAATCTATATAAGGTTGTCAGCCCACCCAAAACCATGGCCCAAGTGGTTTTGGGAAATCAGGGTTTCCAAAATCACCATCAACTTTCCCTATGAAAGCGTACCTGGGGAACCAAATTATAAGGTTCTAACTATAACAACCCGACCATAGTTACCTATATTTGGTGCATTATTAAAACAAATGGCATGGTCACAGGGAAATAATGTCCCAAAAACTGATTAGTTAAGTATTATTGGAAACAAGATTCATACATTAGTTCAACATTACAACTTGAAAATAAATACAACACTAATTTATTCCACTAGAACCATCCACATCTCATAGATTATTCCTTACAGTCACTGATAACTAACATCTTCATATCCTTGGAAAATGAAACATAAGAATGGGGTGAGCTCAAATTTTTAGTAATGCTAAGAAATACATAGAAAGATACAATAATTATTAGGCATGTTGAATAATTGAAAACACATGCCTATAAATATAATAAACATGGTCATGTTTGTGGTTGGAATATGGGAAGAATAAATAATGAATTAATAAAACATATATAATGTTATTCTACTTGTTGAATAACCACAAGAACCATAAATATTATTTTTATAATGAGGGAACATATAATGTTTGACATTCTAAAACATCTTGTCAAGGCGTTGGAAAAACTGTCTATAAATGATTGAGGCCTCAGCCAAAACCATATATCAAAATGGGAAAGGACTCAAACAATTCCACGTCTAGTTGTCTCATGATACATACCGATGCACCGAGGAGATATAGTGGGCTCCACCTTTCATATACTAAGTCCAATAAATTCCTTATATGAAAAGGTTGAACCATAACACAAACATTTGTATTAATAATATCATATGAAATGCAAATATATTAACCATAAACCATGAATGGTATAAAAATAACACATCCACAATCAAACATGTTAAAAAAACATAAATAAAATATGGAAGATTTGTATCATAATGATTCGACATCAATCAAGTTTAGAATAAATCAAAGGATGTTGAAATAGATGAAACCAAATCTATTTGACATAAATATCTCGTTCCTTTCTATGAAATAATTTAAAGTCACATAAATGACACTAACCAATTTTTTATTAAATTGTAAAAAAATTGAAATACATTTTGATGAATCATGTATGTGGAAGATAAATATTCCTCAGTAGATACTCACATTTAAAACAACCTCAGATAATAAAGATATTGTGAAATTAAACCTTACCTTTTTATTTTCATTTGTCAAGGGTAGTTTAAACTCCCATATAATCGTTAAATCAATGTTATTAAATAGTAAAATAACCATATACATTAATATTATATCATATATGATCTTTTATGATTTATTTGTTAATAATATTTTACCATTATCATCGTTTTAGGTGTTAACATGAACCATTTTCCCTTATATGATGTGTTACGTAAGCCTTGTTTGTGATGAATATGATGTATTTGATTTATATATAAAATTATATTATGTGATTAAACATTATCTTTAACCATAAAATGAATATTAGTCTTGAATTTTTATGATGGAGAGATGAATCTCATCGTGTTCGTGGAGACGGTAATCTGTACGTACGCACGAGTGACAATATCATTATTTTGATTTAAAAACGCTTGTAAATAGATGTTATATCATATATGGATAATAATTAACATTTTATATTTATTATTTACATCAACTATACATCATTATTATACCCATCTAAATAATAATGTGTTTTAATTACAACTACACCACGACTTGGAGACGGTAAGCCGTACGTATGCACGTATGGTGTCATGTCATTCATATAATTGATAGAATAATTAATATGGTTGTACAATATTTATAATAAAAAAATATTATATATAACATACTGGAGTTATAATTTTGTAATGGAAAAAACAATGAAAGAGGAAGTGGAAGATGAAATGAACTTGAAATATGGGGGTGAAATTATTACCTCTTCTTCGTGTTCTTTCGGTTGATTTTATCAATAGGGATTTGTAGGTTATCTTTCTGAAAAATGAAATTCCTATAGAATAATTTGAGGGATTTTGGGAGGATATTTGGTCGGGGATTTCCAATGCAAAAGGCTTTGGATGTGTGAAATTACGAGAAGGGGAAGTTCCCTTTCATAAGGGAGGTGAAGGTCACTTTACGAAAAGATTGAAATATTATTTTATAATAAACTAGTTTTCGGTGTCTAATGGATCCAAAATGATTTATCTCTAGGATAGGGTGGGGATGTCTATAATTAATCTCATCCAATTGGTTTTAGACAGGTTTAAGTCACTATTTTAACTTTATCAATTAGATTTATCTCTTAGTTAGATATTTTGACTTTTATCATGTCCGTTTGTATTTTTATATTAAATGGTTAATAAAATCACTATAAACAACCAAGATAATATAAATAGGTTCATTAATGACACATATAATAATATTTATGCCCTTGGTCTGAAACTTAGTATTTTATGAATATTATATCAACCAATAATACATTATTGTTTTTAAAAACTCAATTATGTCAATTATGACATTATTTAATACTTTTTTTAAAAGTCAAAACAAGATTATTACTTTAGAAAATATTCATTGGATCAACCTTAACATGTCATATTGACCTTTAAATTTTTTTATTTATTGAAAACGTTCAAATTATATTTATTTTATTATATATAATTTCATTTATTTGATTCGTTCATTAATAAAGAAAAGTACCGCATCATTATTGTGTCATACATAAAGATATTTTTTTATGTCTAAAAAATATAAATAAAATATCATGATGTAATAAATATATTTATTTTTATAATGAATTTTTTTAGTTTAATAGATCAATTATATAACATCATATAAAAATTCATTTACTAAAAGATATTTGCTTTCGTTATTTTTGTCTGTACTTTAGATTATTAAATATAAAATGTCATTATCACACACATGTGTCTCCGTGGGGTCCCAAAGTCATCCCAAGGATGCCAATGGATGGAAATGTATCAATAAATAGTAATATGACACATTTTAGGTTAATGTAGTTTTATTATAATATAATTTTATTAACCTTATTTAACGGATTTACCCTTTAACCATGGTAAATAAAATATTTACCGAAGTAATAATTTAAAATGTCTAAAAATAAATGTTACCTATTTACACAATTTGGATCTTGTAATTCCAAATATGGAATCTATTTTTTAAAATAAAAAACATACAAGTGGCAGAAATTAATTTAAAATTAATTTCCATTATCAAAACAAAAAACCTTTTTTAAATAAATAATAACTATGAAAAGATTGAAACTTATTTAGGTTCAGTTTAAATGTGAAATTACATTGAATGACAAACATTTGATTAAATCATAAAAATATAATCTAATTATACATTAAAGCTACTCAATCGTATAATTTAGCACTAAAAAATAATTTGATTAAAAATGTTGTTTTTAATTAAAATTTAGAAATTATCACTATTCGTCATAGACTGAATGTTTTTAGAATAATATACAAAATTTACCCTAAGAATATTTTAAAATTATGAATTAAAAAATAAATTATATTTTAACAAATTAAAAACACAGAAGTTTCTTTTATTAATTTAAAATCAATTCTCGTTGTCAATATTAAAAAGCGGGTTTTTAAAAAAGTAAAAACTACCAAAAGATTGACATGTGTATATATCAAATTTAATTGTGAAACTACTTAAAATGAATAACATTGTATTAAATGATAAAAATATAATCTAATTATACTTTTAAACCATTATAATTCATAATTGACCACTATAAATTATTTTTACTAAAAAAGATGTTTTCTGTCAAAATTTAGTATTTTTCACTATACACCCAAATATATATGTTATCAGAAAAAGAAAAAAAATATCTAAAATAAATTTTTAGGTCTCGATTCTAAAAAAGTTTATTTTTCCAAATTGAATATATTAAAGTGTCTAATATTGGATTAAAAAGGGTTCGACATTAATTGGCGGAAAAATTACGTTTTTTGAAAAATACTTCTTTTATCGGAAAAAATTTATGTAGTTCTTATGTTATAAAATTTTATATAGTAATTAAAATTAAAAAGTCAGTTTACACTATTAACAACCGCTTTTTGAGCGGAAAGTTTCATAAGTTGTGATGTTCTCAATATCGGTGTTGCGTGTTGCCCACGTTATGTATTACTTTGAAAACCTAACGTACTATGAAATATTGGGGGGTTACATTTTCCCCTGCTTCAATAAATTATGCCCTCGCAATTTTAAATTTAAAAAGATTAAAAAAATACCTTTTTATAAGACCCACATCGAATATTTGGTTAAAAAATTTATCCATAATAAAAAGGAAATGAAAATGAATAGTCACCACCAAATTATTATATCTCTTAGGAGAACATTGGTGACAATTATGGACACATATTTAGTGGAAATTGTAAAAAAAATTGGGAGTGATGAGGTCATTAATCCCAAACAATTGTAATATTGAGGTCCTCAAGACCATCAATCTATGATGATTTAAAATATCATCAGTTCCAAAAAAACATAAGGTATCAGGATAATATATTTTTTGTTCCAATATACCTTATGTAAAGATTAAGAAATAATTTCATAACATAATATGAGAAGAAAATATACTTGACAAGTAATCTACTATTCTTTTACTAATTTCTTCCACAAACTCATCATTCACTCCAAAAAATAATAGAACAAAAAAATATTATATTTTTCCAAATTGTATTGGGATCCAAAAAAGTAAATTTATAATTTATTTGTGTCATTATTTAAAAAAAGGTAGAATAAAAACCAGGACATCATGTATGCCAGTGGGAGGTGATGCACCCTTGTTTCCCCTCGGTTCTGGGTTCATGTCAAGCGTCCTTGCCGGACTCGACGGGTGGTCACCCAACCTCCGAGTTGTCCATTTTATAACAATCCAAAAATATTCATAAAAAATTCTATCCTTAAGAATAGTATAAAATGTCAAACTTAATCCATTCCAACCTGTATACTTATCCAAAATACATCTGTCCGAACACACAATACAAAATTTATAAGGAAGGTAAATACAATGATGATCGTATTAACTACATAATATATTGTGAATAATTTCATCGTGTATCTATTAAAAACATTGCAACAACATTATTTGTTACATTCATGCTCCCATATTCCTTATAAAATACTAGATATATTCTTTATATGTGAAAATTTGTAATAGTACAACAATGAGGGAATAAACAAACCATTAATCAGTTCTAATGAAGTCAAGAATATCCAAAATAATTTTTCCAAATCAACCATCTTTTATTCCAATATCACTACCTCAGTATGAAGTACATATTAAGGATTACCTTTCCTCCATCCACATATTTTTTAAAATGTTTAACTTGTTGTTGAGTCACTTTTCATAGAACCATATAATCTCAAATACTCAATGAAATAGTACTACAGTACAATCCTTATTTATTTTCATAATTCATATGACTGGTATATCATCGATACAACACTAAAATGACATAATTATTTAGTTACTACATAAGAACACTAGTTATCCTTCTTCATCTGTAGTAGTAACATAACATGATTATTATCCAATAGCATCATTTATTATACTATGATGTATGGGAAATTGATTCACGTAGTGTCACAACTCCTTGTGTATGAAGCATTTTACATTTGAAAAAATTTTCTTACATTAGAAAATATGTACACGGTTTCTGTGTTCTCCACACTAATAATAAACTCACATTCCCTTCAAACAATTACCAAGTTGATTAATTCCATAGTTATCACAAATGGGAAAATCATTCTTTCCCGTCTATCCATTATCCATCTATCTCTCTACCATAATTTTCTTCTCTGGCATCCTTTCAAAGCCATATGACTCAAATAATTATTTATTTATCTTATTAACATATGATAATATTTCTTAATTTGTTGAGAATACATGGGTGACTATTTCCCTTCTAAATTTTGGCATAATACCATGAAATATATGATCTTTCTTTCTCTTTGGATCACACGTATTGAAGGAGTTCTCATTCCTTCTATTGGGAACCATTTCTAAACAATGGAATACACTAGGTCTATTTATGAATCACAATTAATAATTCCAAACTTTTAAAATACCTAACGTAAATTGAATAGTTTATTGATTTAATCCATAATCATAAAAAAAATAATTGAGAAGTATATACTCATAAACTGTACATTATTTTTTGTAATGAAAATGAAAATTATCCTAAGCATATCCCCATGGAGTGTCGTAACAAATAGTGTAGCATGGCCCGTTGTCGTGCACCGGTTCTCATTCAAGTCTAGCTCAAAGTTGTGTTTTTGGGTTTTAACACTAGGTACATCTGTACAAGATCCACTACTACATTCTCGAATCTAGACATGGATATATTTCTTGGAATATAATCAACACCTCTAAATTACCAAAATTATAGGAATTTCTTCTATACTAATCCTCAAAGTCTATCTTAGGGTAATTTTCTATAATCAGAGTTTATCTAAATAAGTTTACAAGGTTTGTACTGTACTTCCGTTGATACCAACAGTAACACCCTAACGTCAGTTACCCAGAGTCGGTGCATTATTATATAAATTGTCATGATCACAAGAAAATCATGTCCCGAAAGACCGATCAGTTTAGTAATATTGGAAACCAGATTCATACATAAGTTCAACATTACATATTGAAAAAATAGAACACAAATTTATTCCATTATAATCATCCAAGCCTCCTAGATTATGCCTTAAAATCACTCATAAATAACTTCATCATATTGTGGGAAAATGAAACATAAAAAATTGGTGAGCTCAAATGATAAGCAATGGTATGAAATACAGCAGATGATAACATAAATATTAGGCATGATGATTAATTGAAAATACATGCCTTTAAAAATAATAAACATTAACACTTTTATGGTAGGAATATGAGATGAGTAAATAATTCCATAATAAAACATAAACATGGTTATTCTACTAGTCGAATAACCACATGATCCATCAATATTATTTTCATAATGATGGACTGTGTAATGTCGGACATTCTGAAACATCTTGTCAAGGTCTCAACCAAGATGTCTAAAAATGATTGAGGCCTCAGCCAAAATGGTTTATCAAATTTGGAATGTCCATGGCCAATTGCACTTCTAATTGTTTAATGAGACCTAGTGATGCACTGAGGAGAAAAAGCGGGCTCCACCCATCACACACTAAATAAAATACATTCCTTATATGAAAAGGATGAAACATAATGCAGACATTCTTATTAACAGCAGAATACTAAATGTCAATATTTTAACCATAAACCATGAATGGTATAAAAATAACACATCCATAGTCAAACATATCACAAATCCTTCAATAAAATTTGTAATAGTTGTATCATAATGAATCTATTTCAAACACGTATAAAATCCATCAAAGGATATTGACATAGATGAAATCAAAACTATTTGACAGAAATATCTCTTTTTCTTTGAAATCATTTAAAGTCACATAATTATAAAAGATAACATTTATTTTGAAAATACTATTATTATCATGAATGGGAATCTTTGACGATGTTATAATGGTAGAAATAACTGCACCCACCATATATGCTAAAAAACATTCTTACCATAATTATGATGAAAATGTCATATAATACCTTGTTTTGAAAATGACAGAAAAATTACATTCCAAAACATATAAGGTCAAATAGTGGTATAAATGAATTTTAAGCATTATCTATTAAATAGTAAGAAAAATTATGAAATACAGTTTTCTGAATCTTGGGTGTGGATGATAAAGAGGTCTGAGTAGATACTCACGTATAAAACAACCTTGGATAATAAAGAGATTGTAAAATTAACCCTTACCTTGTTCTTTTACTTGGTCGAGGGTAAGTTAAACTCATTTATAATGGTGAAATAATTTTTATTAAATTATACAATAATCATATACATCAATATGATATCATATATAATATTCTAATATTGTTTTGTTAAAAATATTTTAGCATTATCGTCGTTTCGGGTGTTAACTGATTTGTTTTCATTTTTATACATGTTTATATAAGCCATGTTTGTTATGAATAAGATGTTTTTGATTTATATAAAGAATGATATTATAACATTAAACATTATTTTCAACCATAAAATTAAATTTATTATTGAATTGTAATGATGGGGAAATGAATCTCATCGTGTTTGTGGAGACGGTAATCAGTACGTACGCACGAGCGCCAATATCATTATTTTGATTTAATAACATATGTGAATATGTGGTATATCATATATAAAGAATAATTAACATGTTATATATATTATTTACAAAAATTATACATCATTATTATACCCATCCAATTAATAATTTACTTGAATAACAACTACACCACGACGTACAGACAGTTAGTCGTACGTACGCATGTATAGTGAAATGTCATTCATAGGAAGGATTGAAAAATGAAATTTGTTCTATCATATTTATAATAACATCACGGTAAATAGAAGATACTAGAGTTATCATTTTATAATATAAACAACAATGAAAGAATAAGTTGAAGAAGAAAATAACTTGAAAGATGGTGGTGAAATTATTACCTCTTTTTCGGGTTCTTTCATTTGATTTGATAAAATGGGCTCTTTAGGATGGGTTTTTGTCAAAATTAATGCATCTACGGTTAATTTAGGGATGTTTGGAGGATATTTGGATAGGTTTTGTCCAAAAAAATGGCATTGGAGGTGTGAAATTAAGTTAAATGGATGTGCCCTTTTATAAGAGAGGTGAATGTCACTTTAGGAAAATATTGACATATTATTTTATAATAAAACAATTTTCGGTTTCTAATGGCTCCAAAATGATTTATTTCTAGGGTAGTGTGGGGATGGATCTAAATTTTCTCAACCAGTATGTTTTAGATAGGTTTAGTTTTCCATATTGACATTATCATTTAGATTTAACTCTTAGTTAAATAGTTTGACTTTTTCCATGTCCCTTTAAATTTTTATAATATATGATTAATAAACATACTATAAACTACTAAGAAAACCTCAATAGGTTCATTAGTGACTCATATATATTTATATTTAGGCCCTTTGGCCGAACCATAGTCTTTTAGGAATATTATACCAACCAATAATATATTATTTGTTTTAAAAACTCAATTATGTCAATTTTAACATTATTTAATAATTTTTTTTTAAAATTTCTAACATCATTATTACTTTGAAAAAAAATTATTTGAATAGTCCATAACCATTATTATTTACCTATAAAATTTGATTATGGATTAAAACCGTTCATATTATAATTATTTTAATTTTTATAATATCATTTATTTGATTTCGTCATTAATAATGAAAAAACTATATCATTATTGTGTAAAATATATCTTTATTTAATTTTTGTCTAAAATTTATTAATAAAATGTCATGATGTAGTAAATTATTTTATAATTCTAATGAATAATTATAGTCGAATATATCAATTATATAACCACCAATAAATATTATTTTACTAAAAGATAATTTCTTTTGTTATTTTTGTCTTTACTTTAGATTATTTAATATAAAATGACATTATCACACCATTGTGGGTTCATGGGGTATGAAATTCAACTAAAGGATGAAAATGGTCGGACATTTATCAACCAACAAGAATAGGTAGCATTTTAGGGTAATTTATTATTATTATAAAATTATTTGTTTACCTTTATTTACCGAATTTACCCTTTTACCTTGGTAAATAAAATATTTACCGAAGAAATTATTTATAATATCTAAAAATAAAACATAACTATTTATTCAATTTGGACATCCTAATTTAGAATATGGAATCCATTTTTTAAAATTCAAAATACAGAAGTGCTAGAAATTAATTTAAAATTAATTCCTGCTGTCAAAACAAAAAAGCGTGTTTTTCAGAAATAGTAATTATCAAAAGATTGAATCTTGTTTATATCCAGTTTAAATGAAAAATTACATCCAACAAAAAAAATTGTATTAAATGATAAAATTATAATATAATTATACTTCATAACTACTCAATATTAAAATTTATCAATATAAATTATTTTGATTACAAATTTTGTTTTTAATTTAAATTCATTGTTTTCACTATTCATCTCAAACTAAAGGTTTTCTGAAAATTAATACAAAATCACACTAAACTAACATTGATATTCTTCATTAAAAAACTAAACCATTTTTAAAAAATTCAAAACATTTATGTTTCATTTATTAATTAAAAATTATTTCCCATTATCAAAACTAAAAAGCAGGTTTTAAAAAAAAGTAAAAACTATCAAAAGATTGACATGTGTTTATGTCAATTTTAATTGTGAAATTACATATAATGACACAAATTGTATTAAATTATAAAAATATAATCTAATTATACTTAAAAACAATTCTAATGTATAATTTATCATAATAAATTACTTTGATTAAAAAAGGTTTTTTCAGTTAAAATTTTGTATTTTTAACTATTCACCAAAATATGAAAGTTATCAGAAAAACACAAAAAAAATATCAAAGCTAAATCATTATCTATAAATTCAAAAAAAAAAAAATTTCATATTTAATATATAAAATTTTCAAATATAGGTTTTAAAAATGGTTCACTAATAAAATGCTGTAAAGTAGCATTATTTTAAAAATACTTCTTCTATCTGAAAAAATGAATTTGTTATTATATATAGCTCTAAGAAACCCATAATATGGATTCTAAAATTTCATAGAGTAAATAAAAATAAAAATTATGTCTACACTATTTATAAAATCTTTTTGACCGGCATGTTTGGTAAGATGTGGTGCACTCAAAATCGGTGTTGCGTGTTGCACGGGTTATTGAATTACAATGAAAATATAACGTACTATGAAATATTGCAGTGTAACATTCTCCCATCCTTCTATAAATATCTTCCATTCTATTTCAAAATGAAAAATGTTAAAAATAAATAAATAACTTTGTGGAAGACCCACATCTGAATTTTGGTTAATAAAATTTAGTCTTAATAAGAGGGGAAGGGAAATGAAAAGTCACCACCAAATTATGATATCTATTAGGAGAACCTTTGTGAAAATTAGAGAAACATAATTAGAGGGAAAATGTAAAACTTTATAGGGAGTGATTGAGGTCATAAATCCCAATAAATTTCTAAATTGGTGACCTCAGGGCCATCATTCTATGAAGATTAAAAATAACGTTAGTTCAAAAAAACATAAGGTATCAGGATAATTAATTTTTGGTTTAAAGATCCCTTATCTAAAGTTTAAGAATTATTTTCATGATATAATAAGATAAAAAATTATACTTTACATGTAGTGTTCTATCCTTTAACTAATTTCAACCACAAACTAATCTTTCACTCTAAAAGATAATAGAAAATAAAAATAATCTATTTATCCTAATCATATATGGTTCCAAAAAATGAAATTATAATTCATTTGTGAGATTATTTATAACAATGAAATTATAAAGACAAGGAAATCATGTAGTCTAGTGGTTGGAGATGCACTCGTGCCACCCTTCGATTGCGGTTTCATGTATCGTGGCCTTGCCGAACGCGACAGGTTGTCACCCGACCTCTGGGATTCCAATTTATAAAAATATAAAAATAATAAATAAAAATTTATTTATCCTTATTAATAGTATCCAATGTCAAATTTAATCCATTCCAACATTTATACATATCCAAAATACTTCTATCCAAACTCACAGTCCATAATTTATAAGGAGGGTAAACACAATGTAAATCGATTTAACCAAGTTATAACACGTGTATAAATTATTCATTTATTTATTAAAAACCAGGTAATAATCCAATTTATTACATTCATTATCCCTTATTAATTATAGAATAATAGATATATTCCTTTTTTGTGAAAATATTGAATACTCCAACAATGATGGAATAATCAAAACGTTAATCAGTTCTATGGATGTGATAAATATCCAATATAATTTAACCAAATCAAACATCTTTTATTCCAAAATCACTACCTCAGTATCAAGAAATTGTTAACGATTACCTTTCCTGTAACCATGTATTTTTTAAAAAAATTATCTTGTTTTTTTGTAACTTATCATAGAACCATATAATCACAAACCCTTAATGATATAGTACTGCAATAAAATCCTTATTTATTTCCATAATTCATACGACTGGCATATCATCGATACAACACTGAAATGACATAATTATTTAGTAATTACATAAGAACACTAGTCATTCCTCATCATCTGTGGTAGTATCATAACATGATTATTATCCAATAACATCATTTGTGGTATACTCTGACGACTGGGACATGGATTCACATAGTTTCCCAAATCCTTGTAGATTATGCATTTTAGATTTGAAACCATTTTCTTACCCTAGAAAATACCTACTTGGTGTCCTTGTTCTCCACACTTAGAACAAACTATCATTCCCTTCAAACATTTACCAATGTGATTCTTTCCATAATTATCACATAGGGGTAAATCCTTCTTTCCCTTATTTCCATTAGCCATATTTTTCTCAACCATCCTTTTCTTCTCTTTCTTCCCATCAAATCCATAGGACTCAGATAATTCATTACGTATCATATTAACGCATGAAACTTTTTTTTCCATATGTTGAGAATACATGGGTCATTATTTACATTATTAATTTTTTCTTAATTCCATGAATGATATGATCCATCTTACTCTTTGGATAACACGTATTACTGGAGTTCTCATTCCTTATACTGGGTGCCATTTCTAATCAATGGAATTTACTAGGTTAGTATAGGAATCAAAATGAATAATTCCAAACATGTAAAATACATAACATAAATTGAATAGCTTATGGATATAATCCGTAATCATAAAAAAATTTCTTTTAGGATTTATATACTCCTAAACCCTTCATATTTTTTTGTAAACAAAATGATAATTCTCATAAAAATATCCATCCGGAATTTTGTAACCAAGAGTGTAGCGAGGCCCGTTGTTGTGCACCAGTTCTCATTCGAGTCTAGCTCAAAGATGTGTTATCGGGTTTTACCGCTACATATATAGGTGCCATAGCCGCCTCAACCTGCTCGTATCAAGACAGGGATGTATTGTTAGGAAAAAACACAAAACCTATATATTACCAAAATTATAAAAAGTTATTTTATACTAATCTTGAAAGTCTATCTTAGGTTAATGTACTCTAATAAGAGTTTATCTAAATCCATTTTCCAAGGTTTGTACTAAAATCCGTATGAGACCAATTGTATTGCCCGACCCCAGTTTCCTATAGTCAGTGGATTATTACATAACAATGGCATCATCACAAGTAAATCATGTAACGAATGACTGATCAGTTTAGTATTTTTGGAAATAAGATCCATAAATAAGTTCTACATTACATCTTAAAAAAAATACAACTCTAGTTTATTCCGTTAGAAACATCCAAGACATCTAGATTATGTAACACCCCACCTTCCACTGTGCACTTCTCTTTAAATAATACAGTAGTGTGTGTTGGATGCAACATCAAGTTCTAACACACACAACAACCAATCAAACTAGCCATTATGAATAGTAATACCCACTTTTTGAAATTTTATACATTTTCTCATACAAAATGGACTTCATTTTTAGATTCGGAATATCAAAATTAGCTTACGGTGAATTTTTGGTACTTTTCTAATAACTTTTATATTTTGATGAATAGTGAAAATTACTAAATTTTATTTAAAAACTACTTTTTATTCTAAATAATTAATAGTGAAAAATATGATTTTGAGAGATTTTAGAGTATAATTATATTATATATTTTCCATTTAATCCATTGTTCTTCATTTCATATAAATTGACATTTAAACTAGATATAAGCAAGTGCCAATCTTTTGATAATTATCATCTCTTAAATACACACTTTTTGTTTAAACTACATGAATTAATTTTAAATTGATACTGTGAATTCTATGTTTTGAATTTAGAAAAATGGATTCCATATTTAGAATAAGATGTTCCAAATTGTGTTAATATGTATCTTTTATTTTTAGACATTTTAATAATTACTTCGGTAAATATTTTATTTACCGTGGTTAAAGGGTAAATCCGGTAAATAAGGGTAAAAAATAATATTATAATAATAATAAATAACCCTAAAACATGTCCTAACTATATTGGTTGATACATTTCCAAACTGGTCATCTTTGGGTCAATTTTGGGACCCCATGGATCCACATGTTAGCAATAATTACACGTTATATTAATTATGTTAAAGTAAATACAAAAATGACATAAGCATATATCTTTTAGAAAAATATTTTTTTACATAGGGTTATATATGATATATTTTCGAATATAAATATTAAATAGAATGATAAAAATATTTCTTACATAATGGTATTTTATTTATAACTTTTAGATATTAAATAAATTAATTAATTTATGACATAATAATGATGCGGTGTTTTCCTTAATAATGAAAGAATCAAATAATTGGTATTATAAATATATAAATAAATATATAATGATTGTTTTTATGACATCCACGAATATTATTGGTTAATATGAAATGATATTATTTCTTAAATGAATTTGGTTCGACATAATAAACATGTTAAGACTTTTACAAAAATCAATAAATAAATAGTGTCAAAATTGAAATAAAATAGTTTTTAAAACAAAAATTATATTATTAATTCATATTATCTTCCTAAAAATATAGGTATCGGCCAAAGGACTTATATAATGATATATGTATCATTAATTGACCACTTGGGGGTCTCTTTGATGTATATAGTATGTTTATTATCAATATAATATAAAAATACAAAGTGACATGGTAAATGTCAAACTATTTAACTAAGAGTTTAAAATAAATAATAAGGTTAATATAGTTACACAAACCTGTCTAAAATCTATTATATGATAGGATTTGGACCAATAATCACCTTATACCTCGATTAATACACTTTTGAGCTATTAAAAATTGAATATGAATTTATTATAAATTAATACATTAAGTTTTTCCTAAAGAGCCCCTCCTCCCCCTTATAAAAGGACACCACTTATAACATATTATTAATACCTTTAAAGCCTTTTGGTTTGGCCAAAATCTGCCCAAATACCCTTTAATATATCCTCCCTTAATCCTAGAGTCATTAATTTACTCATAAATATAACGACCCATACTTTACATACATTGTTAATACTTCAAAATTGAAGCACACTTATTACAACATATGACAAAACCACAAAGGACTGTATAGGTATAGTGTCTTTAGAAACTGGGAAACATAAACAACTGGTTCATAAATCTTCTACAGTGTCTCCCATTTATTTCATCATATCTAGGGTCCCTTTTAGCATATTCTACTTAATATCCATCTTCCTGACCTGGGGAAATGAAAACATAAAAGGGTGAGCTCAAATGCTCAGCAAGGGCAAATAAAGGAAATAAAAATCATATCATATCTTTATGAAGATCAAAACCTGCAAAAGAGATCATAATATCTTAACATGGAATAAATCATAGAAGTGAAAATGAGATCCCCATAATCATAACATAAAACTTGAAACTTTGTGTCATGCACACATAATCATGGAAAATCATTTCTTGTTAGTCATGACTCATTGCCAAGACTATCTTAGTGGACAAAGTCCCTTTCTGAACCGAGTTCACTCCTCGTTTCAGTCCTGTATCACTGAACCGAAATAACCTTCCGTTCCAGCCATGTCTATCTCATGAGATATAAAATCTTTACCCAATGCATTGGAGGGAGATATAGGTCCCACCCATCTCATAATGAATCCTTTCTTATGTGTGCCACATAATCATAAAACATACATCATTGCATAACACATGTAACAAAAATGGGATTCTTGAAACATCATGACATAATAAATCAATTCATATAAGATAAAGGAATTTATAAACATAATTCCATCACAGAATAGTCAAATCAATGTAAAAATATGGATAGAAACAGAACCCTCTATTATCTTAGATGGAAAATAATTTTGATTAAACACTTGAATTGAATTCTTGAGGAAAATATCCTTTCTTCTTCAAAATCAATTTCTTTTCACAAAACATCATGAAATTTTAAAAGAAAGAGATTTTATTGAAAATAGTCATGAAATCTTTTAGAGGAAGCTTCATGAAAATATTGCTTTATAAAACAGTAGAAATCCATTCGTGCCGTATAAGTTAAAAAAAACATTCTTCGTACTTTTGTCGGAAAAGTCAAAAAGTACCTCGTATGACAAAAGATTCCTTTCATAGATATTACTAAAAACTCACCGAAGGGTAAAAATGGATTTTAACAATTGTAGGTGGATTGAAATAATATTACATATTGATGAAACATGGATGTGGATGATAAAATACACCCCATTAAATACTTACGAATAAACAATCTCGGATAAAAAATGAGATTGTGATATTTCCCTTACCTTAGGTCCAATTTGCCTTGTATGTGTCCGAAACTCCTGTATAATGGTTTAAACAATGTTATTGACTTATTACAGAATCATACTTATTGATATGATATCATATATGGTCATATTCTTAGCTTCTTGTTAGTAATATTTCATTGTTACTTGTTACTCGGGTCTTTATTGCCTTTTGTTCTTACGCGTGTTTTGCCGAATAAATTCTTATTCATATTTCAAGGTTATAGATACCTTATATCCAGAATGGTATTAGTGTAACATATATCATATTTATTCATTCAATTCATTTATATAATTACTATGTAATGATGATCATGTAGAACGAGTCGCATCACATCGTGGAGACGGTATTCCGTACGTACGCACGAGTGATGATATCGTTCCTATGATCGTGGAAATGTAATGGAGTATATATATATTATTTCAGTATCAATATTACTTTATAATAATCATAAATAGTTACTCATTACACCATTATACCCATCCTTGTAATGTGATGGTGGAAAAATAGATTACACCACGGCGTGGAGACGGTATTCCGTACGTACGCACGCGTGGTGATTTCATTTTTCCGTAGGATGGATAGAAGGTGAATTAGGGTTTTTTCATATTTATAATAACATATCAGTATGTAATTAATACTGATGTTATTACATCATCATGAAACATCTAAAGAAGAAGAAGTTGAAGAAGAAAGAAATTGAAAAGATCGGTAATGGATATTACCTCTTCTTTGGAACGCCTCTTTGAATCCTCCACATAAAGAACTAAGAGTGGTCTTTGGAGAAGAACAGGACCTCTAGGACTATTCTAGGGAAGTGGATAGGAGAAAATGTCAGGGGTTGTCCGAGCTTGAGTGCTCAATTTTGTGTGAGGAGGAGGGGGAGGAGGTGCCCTTTTATAAGGGAGGAGAGGGGCACCTTAGGAATATCTCAAAATATTATTTTATATTAAAGTCAAAATCGGTTTATAATGGTTCCAAAGGGTCTTATTTCGAAGATAAAGTGGGGAAGGGTCGAAATCCTATCAACCAATAGGATTTAGACAAGTTTAGGGTATTATTTTAACCTTATCAATTAGATTTAACTCTAAGTTAAATAATTTAACTTTTACCATGTCTTTTTGTTTTCTTTTACTATATGGTTAATAAACTTACTATAACATGCCAAACGAACCCCACATTGTTTATTATTAAAATATATATCCTTATCTAAGTCATTTGGCCGAACCTTAGATTTTTAAGAATACAATAACAATTAATAAGATAATATTTGATTTAAAAACTATTTTGTGTCAATTTTGACACTATTTGATATATGATTTTTGTGAAAGTCATAACAGAATTATATGTTCGAACCAAGTTGATTAAATCAACACTAATATATCATAGTAACCTAGAAAATTAGTGGAATTCATAAAAAGTCTCAAATTACATTTATTTTGGTGTTTATAACATCAATTATGTCAATATTTCATTAATAAGATAATTACTGCATCATCATTGTGTCATAAATAAATTAAATTATTTAAAGTCTAAAAATTACAAATAAAATACCATTATGTAGGAAATTTTGTTATCTTTCTAATGAATATTTATAATCTAAAATCCAACATATATAACCCTATGTAACAATTGTTTTGCTAAACGATATATGCTTGTGTCAATTTTGTATTCATTTGAACTTAATTAAAATAAAGTGTCATTATCACTTACAAGTGGATCAATGGGGTCCCAAAATCGACCCAAAGATGCCCATGGTCGACCAT
This sequence comes from Viscum album, assembly GCA_963277665.1. Taxonomy (NCBI): domain Eukaryota; kingdom Viridiplantae; phylum Streptophyta; class Magnoliopsida; order Santalales; family Viscaceae; genus Viscum; species Viscum album. The sequence continues at coordinate 1,312,802,003 of OY728119.1, read as the reverse complement.
GTATCAACCAATAGGTTTAAGACACGTTTTAGGGTAATTTAATATTATTATAATATTATTTTTAACCCTTATTTACCGGATTTACCCTTAACCATGGTAAATAAAATATTTACCGCAGTAATTATTCAAAATGTCTAAAAATAAAAGTTACCTATTTACACAATTTGAACATCCTGATTCCAAATTTGGAATCCATTTTTCTAAATTTAAAACACGTAAGTGGCAGAAATTAATTTAAAATTAATTCCCGCTGTCAAAACAAAAAGTGTGTTTTTAAGAGATAATAACTATCAAAAGATTGACACTTGTTTATGTTCGGTTTAATTGTAACATTGTGTCCAATGACCAACATTATATTAAGTGGTAAAAATATATTCTAAATATACTTTAAAACCACTCAAATTCATAATTTATCACTATTAAATGTTTTGATTAAAAAAGTTGTTTTTAATTAAAATTTAGTAATTTTCACTATTCATCAAAATATTAAAGTTATCCGAAAAGTACCAAAATTTCACCTTAGGCTAAATTTGATATTCTGAGTCCAAAAATGAAGTCCATTTTGAAAAATAAAATTTATAAAATTTCAAAAAGTGGTTATTACTATTCATAACGGCTAGTTTTAATAGCATATTGTTATTTAGTGAAACTCGGTATTGCGTACGACGAAAGCTATCGAGGAAGGTCGCGATTGCGTGTAAAGAAAGCCAAGCAAGTGTTGTGTAGAAAAAGATTCATTTGATGATTTATATAACATAAAAGTCTCGGGTGTTACATTCTACCCCCCTTAAAAAGAATTTCGCCCTCGAAATTCGTCACTTTGTAACAAACAGATGAGGATACTTCTCCCTCATCATATCCTCAAGCTCCCAAGTAGCTTCTTCAAGTTGGTGGTTCCTCCATAAAACATTCACCAATCGAGTGGTCTTGTTTCGTAGAACTTTTTCGCTACGATCCAGAATCTCTATCGGCTGTTCTTCATAAGAAAGATCTTGCTCCAGCGGTACAACTTCTGAGCTGAGTACATGTGAAAGATCAGGTATGTACTTTCTCAGGAGAGATACATGGAACACATCGTGAACTTGAGAGAGATTCGGTGGAAGCGCCAATCGGTAAGCTACCTTCCCAATACGATCCAGTATTTCGAAAGGACCGATATATCTAGGGCTCAACTTCCCCTTCTTTCCAAATCTCATAACCCTCTTCCAGGGAGATATTCGTAAGAACACTTTATCACCCACTTCAAACTCTAGGTCTTTTCTTCGGTTGTCGGCATAACTTTTCTGTCGACTCTGAGCTGCTCTTATGTGTTGTTGAATAGATCTGACTTTTTCTTCCATTTCATCAACGAGATCAGGTCCTAATAGCTTTCTTTCCCCAACTTCATCCCAGCAAGTTGGAGTCCTGCATTTCTTTCCATAGAGAGCTTCATAAGGAGCCATCTGAATACTGGAGTGAAAGTTTTTATTATAAGAAAATTCCACCAAAGGTAGGTGTTGATCCCAACCTCCTTTGAAATCCATAGAGCAAGCTCTCAACATATCTTCTAGGGTTTGAATTGTTCTCTCAGACTGACTGTCTGTCTGGGGATGATAAGCAGTGCTGAAACTCAACTCTGTATCCAGAGTATGCTGAAGACTTCACCAGAACTTCGAGGTAAATCTCAGATCCCGATCAGATATAATAGAAAGTGGAACTCCATGCAATCTTACCACTTCCTTTACATATATCCTGGCAAGCTGATCTAGAGAGAAATCCTCTCTAATAGAAATGAAGTGTGCAGACTTTGTAAGACGATCAACTATGACCCAGATAGCATTATTGCCTTTGGATGTTTTAGGAAGCCCTGTGACAAAGTCCATAGTAATGTTTTCCCATTTCCATTCGGGTATGGGTAATGGTTGTAACAACCCCTTAGACTTCTGTCTCTCAGCTTTAACTTGTTGACAAACCAAGCATCAAGAGACATATTCAGCAACATCTCTTTTCATGCCATCCCACCAGAAGTACTCTTTCAGGTCCCTATACATCTTCGTGCTTCCAGGATGAATAGAGAATGAAGAACTATGAGCCTCATCCAGCAGCTCCTTCTTTAATTCGGGAATGGGAGGAGCACAAACCCGATTCCTGAACTTTATTATCCCATCACAATCAAGGTTGAATTCAGGAACATTTCTCACCTTCTTTTGTAACTCGGCATCTTCTTTCTGTGCCTCTTTAATCTTCACATGTATAGATGGTTGAACATTCATTTGAGAAAGATAAGATTTTTCCCCTTCCATTATAATTCCAAGATCCATCCTTTGTAAATCCATAAATATTGGATCTTTTGTGATCCTCATCATGGATAAACTAGCATGGTCTTGTCGACTTAATGCATCTGCCACCTTGTTTGCTTTCCCAGGGTGGTAATGGATTGAGCAGTCATAATCCTTAATCAGCTCCAACCATCTTCTTTGATGCATATTCAACTCCTTTTGTGTGAAAATATACTTTAAACTTTTATGATCAGTATAAATATCACACCTTTCACCATAAAGGTAATGCCTCCAAATCTTTAATGCAAAGATTACCACAGCCAACTCCAAATCATGTGTTGGGTAATTTTGCTCATGGATTTTCAACTGTCGTGAGGCATAAGCTATCACCATATCATTTTGCATAAGAACACACCCCAATCCCTTCTTGGATGCATCACTGTAGATCACAAACCTTTCTCCACTACAAGGCAGTGTGAGCACAGGTGCACTGGATAACCTTCTTTTCAACTCCTTGAAATTCTCTTCACATTCCTCTGTCCAGACAAACTTAACTCCTTTCCGAGTCAACTTGGTGATTGGATTAGATAATCGTGAAAAATCTTTTACAAAACGTCGATAATATCCAGCCAAACCAAGAAAACTTCGGATCTCAGTTACTGTTGTTGGTCTCGACCATCTTTCGATAACCTCTGTTTTTGCTGGATCCACAGATATCCCCTCTTTTGAGATTATATGACCCAAAAATGCAACTTTTTGAAGCCAAAATTCACACTTGGTAAATTTGGCATAAAGTTTCTCCTTTCTCAGGGTCTTCAATATAATTCTCAAGTGATCTTCATGCTCTTCCTTGCTCTTTGAATAGACAAGAATATCGTCTATAAAGACTACCAAAAATTGATCAAGATAGTCTCTAAAGACTCTATTCATTAGATCCATGAAGATAGCAGGGGCATTAGTAAGACCAAATGGCATCACTATAAATTCATAGTGTCCATCCCTTGTACGGAAAGCCGTCTTTGGTATATCCTCCCTTTTGACCCTTAATTGATGATACCCTGAACGAAGATCAATCTTGGAAAAGTATTGAGCTCCGCGTAGTTGGTCAAATAAGTCATCAATGCGTGGGAGAGGATATTTGTTATTGATAGTGATCTTGTTAAGTTCTCGATAATCAATGCAGAGTCTCATTGATCCATCTTTCTTCTTAACAAATAGAACAGGTGCTCCCCAAGGTGACACACTAGGGCGTATGAATCCCTTATCAAGATTCTCTTGGAGTTGCTTCTTCAATTCCTGCAACTCAATTGGGGCCATTCTATAAGGTGTCTTTGAAATAGGCAAAGCACCCGGTACGAGTTCTATTAAAAACTCAACTTCACGATTTGGTGGAAGACCTGGTAATTCCTCCGGAAAGACATCATCAAACTCTCGTACAATGGGCATATTCTTAATCGTAAGTTTCTCTCCAACCATTTGAGATAAATAACCTTCATTTAGTGGAATCATGACCCATAAGATGGAAGGAATTTCCACTGGAAGGTTATGTTCATCCTTGCATTGATAGACGATCGTAGATTGATCTGGAATATGAAATGTGACTTCCCTTCTTTGGCAATTGATATGAGCTCCATGTAGAGAAAGCCAATCCATGCCAAGAATCACATCAAATTCCACTAAAGGAAGGATCACAAGATTTGCAGGAAGCACTTTCCCACAAACTTCGATCGGAGAAGAATTATAAACTTTTGATGCGATTGAAGTGCCATTAGGTGTTGTCACAGCTAACTCAACATCTAATTGTTGAGGTAATACGGTGATACACTTAGAAAATTCTTCAGAAATAAAAGAGTGGGTGGATCCAGAATCAAATAAAACATTTGCTACTTTAGAGTGGATGGTAAGTGTACCTTTCACCACTTCGTTATCGTACTCCACTTCGCTGATAGAAATTGCATGTGACATTCCTTTGTCTTTAGCCTTAAGATTTTGTTGACGTCGACCATCATCATCAACCCTTGGATTTGGGCATTGATTGGCATAATGCCCCATCTCCTTGCACTTGAATCATTGAAGTGTAGTAGGTTCATTCTGTGTATCCCTTCCTTTGTTTGCGTCATTAGACATCTTCTTCCCATTATCACGGCATTCAAATGCCCGATGACCTTCCTTTCCACATTTAAAACATTTACTTGTCCCTTTAAGACAACTCCCTCTATGTTTCTTTCCACACTTTGAGCATAAGGGAAAGTTCATCTTCTTTTCAGTGTGCTCTTTAGAGTATCCTTTGAATTCCATCTTCCTCTTCTTATCAAACCCATGTGACTGATGGGTTACTCCAATCTCCATCTCAACTTTGAGAGCACATCGAACGATTTCCTCGTAGCTATTGAAGTCCCTTATGGCTAACGCCCTTCGAAGACTTGGTTTTAAGCCACTAAAGAATCGATCGATCTTACTCTCAGGTTGGATAATAATACCAGAAGCGTACCTTGCAAGTCTTGTAAAATTTGCTTCATAGGTACTAACAGATTCATCATCCCTTTGCTTCAGTTCAAGGAACTCTTTCTCCATCTTTGTTCGGAGAATACGAGGGAAGTACTTATTGAAAAATAAGTTCTTGAACTCGTCCCATTCCATAGACTCAATTTCATCCCTTTGCCTCGTATTCTTAATAAGATTCCACCATTGATCAGTATCTCCTTCCAAACGATACACTGCTAGGATGACTTTATCATGTTCAGAACATTGAAGAACTGAAAATATCTTTTCAGTTGTACTAATCCATTGTTCAGCAACTAATGGATCAGTAGACCCATTGAAAGAAGTTGGATGCTGCCTCATGAAGGATTCAACAGAATGTTGCTCCTTCCTTTGCTCGTTTGGAAGTCCTGCATGATTCATAGCTTGAGAAAGTTGTGTGAGCATGGCTACAAGATTTTTCATTCCAGCTCCCATATCGTTTGGTTGCTCAGGGGGACAATCATTGCATTGCCCATCGCATTCCGCATTAACACGGTTCCTTCGGGTTCCAGCCATTGACTAAAACCAAGAAGAATAGTGTGATCAACACTAATTATAATAGGAAAACCACATAAATCAAGTATAAAATTTTCATGCTTAAGGTCTTATCCTAGGTTATTCAAGGACATTTCTAAAACACTAAGATTGTGTTCTATGCTTAGACTTATCCTTAGGGTTCTTACTAAGGCTTTCACATCCTAGTTTCCAAAGGATGACTATACCTTTTCTCTGATACCAACTATAATGACCCATACTTTACATACATTGTTAATACTTCGAAATTGAAGCACACTAATTACAAAATATGACAAAACCACAAAGGACCGTATAGGTATAGTGTCTTTAGAAACTGGGAAACATAAACAACTGGTTCATAAATCTTCTACAGTGTCTCCCATTTATTTCATCATATCTAGGGTCCCTTTTAGCATATTCTACTTAATATCCATCTTCCTGACCTGGGGAAATGAAAACAAAAAACGGTGAGCTCAAATGCTCAGCAAGGGAAAATAAAGGAAATAAAAATCATATCATATCTTTATGAAGATCAAAACCTGCAAAAGAGATCATAATATCTTAACATGGAATAAATCATAGAAGTGAAAATGAGATCCCCATAATCATAACATAAAACTTGAAACATTGTGGAATTCACACATAATCATGGAAAATCATTTCTTGTTAGTCACGACTCATTGCCAAGACTATCTTAGTGGACAAAGTCCCTTTCTGAACCGAGTTCACTCCTCGTTTCAGTCCTGTATCACTGAACCGAAATAACCTTCAGTTCCAGCCATGTCTATCTCATGAGATATAAAATCTTTACCCAATGCATTGGAGGGAGATATAGGTCCCACCCATATAATAATGAATCCTTTCTTATGTGTGCCACATAATCATAAAACATACATCATTGCATAACACATGTAACAAAAAAGGGATTCTTGAAACATCATGACATCATAAATCAATTCATATAAGATAAAGGAATTTATAAACATAATTACATCACAACATAGTCAAATCAATGTAAAAATATGGATAGAAACAGAACCCTTTATTATCTTAGATGGAAAATAATTTTGATAAAACACTTGAATTGAATTCTTGAGGAAAATATCCTTTCTTCTTCAAAATCAATTTCTTTTCACAAAACATCATGCAATTTTAAAAGAAAGAGATTTTATTGAAAATAGTCATGAAATCTTTTAGAGGATGCTTCATGAAAATAAGGCTTTATAAAACAGTAGAAATCCGTTCGTGCCGTATAAGTTAAAAAAAACATTCTTCGTACTTTTGTCGGAAAAGTCAAAAAGTACCTCGTATGACAAAAGATTCCTTTCATAGATATTACTAAAAACTCACCGAAGGGTAAAAATGGATTTAAACAATTGTAGGTGGATTGAAATAATATTACATATTGATGAAACATGGATGTGTATGATAAAATACATCCCATTAAATACTTACGAATAAACAATCTCGGATAAAAAATGAGATTGTGATATTTCCCTTACCTTAGGTCCAATTTGCCTTGTATGTGTCCGAAGCTCCTGTATAATGGTTTAAATAATGTTATTGACTTATTACAGAATCATACATATTGATATGATATCATATATGGTCATATTCTTAGCTTCTTGTTAGTAATATTTCATTGTTACTTGTTACTCGGGTCTTTATTGCCTTTTGTTCTTACGCGTGTTTTGCCGAATAAATTCATATTCTTATTTCAAGGTTATTGATACCTTATATCCAGAATGGTATTAGTGTAACATATATCATATTTATTCATTCAATTCATTTATATAATTACTATGTAATGATGATCATGTAGAACGAGTCGCATCACATCGTGGAGACGGTATTCCGTACGTACGCACGAGTGATGATATCGTTCCTATGATCGTGGAAATGTATTGGAGTATATATATATTATTTCAGTATCAATATTACTTTATAATAATCATAAATAGTAACTCATTACACCATTATACCCATCCTTGTAAAGTGATGGTGGAAAAATAGATTACACCACGGCGTGGAGACGGTATTCCGTACGTACGCACGCGCGGTGATTTCATTTTTCCGTAGGATGGATAGAAGGTGAATTAGGGTTGTTTCATATTTATAATAACATATCAGTATGTAATTAATACTTATGTTATTACTTCATCATGAAACAACTAAAGAAGAAGAAGTTGAAGAAGAAAGAAATTGAAAAGATCGGTAATGGATATTACCTCTTCTTTGGAACGCCTCTTTGAATCCTCCACTTAAGGAACTAATAGTGGTCTTTGGAGAAGAACAGGACCGCTAGGACTAATCTAGGGAAGTGGAGAGGAGAAAATGGCAGGGTTTGGCCGAGCTTGAGTGCTCAATTTTGTGTGAGGAGGAGGGGGAGGAGGTGCCCTTTTATAAGGGAGGAGAGGGGCACCTTAGGAATATCTCAAAATATTATTTTATATTAAAGTCAAAATCGGTTTATAATGGTTCCAAAGGGTCTTATTTCGAAGCTAAAGTGGGGAAGGGTCGAAATCCTATCATCCAATAGGATTTAGACAAGTTTAGGGTATTATTTTAACCTTATCAATTAGATTTAACTCTAAGTTAAATAATTTAACTTTTACCATGTCTTTTTGTTTTCTTTTACTATATGGTTAATACACATACTATAACATGCCAAACGAACCCCAAATTGTTTATTATTAAAATATATATCCTTATCTAAGTCATTTGGCCGAACCTTAGATTTTTAGGAATACAATAACAAATTAATAATATAATATTTGATTTAAAAACTATTTTGTGTCAATTTTGAAAGTATTTGATATATGATTTTTGTGAAAGTCATAACAGAATTATATGTTCGAACCAAGTTGATTAAATAAACACTAATATATCATAGTAACCTAGAAAATTAGTGTAATTCATAAAAAGTCTCAAATTACATTTATTTTGGTGTTTATAACATCAATTATGTCAATATTTCATTAATAAGATAATTACTGCATCATCATTGTGTCATAAATAAATTAGCTTATTTAAAGTCTAAAAATTACAAATAAAATACCATTATGTAGGAAATCTTTTTAACTTTCTAATGAATATTTATAATCGAAAATCCAACATATATAACCCTATGTAACAATTGTTTTTCTAAAAGATATATGCTTGTGTCAATTTTGTATTCATTTGAACTTAATTAAAATAAAGTGTCATTATCACTTACAAGTGGATCAATGGGGTCCCAAAATCGACCCAAAGATGCCCATGGTCTACCATGTATCATCCAATAGGTTTAAGGCACGTTTTAGCGTAATTTAATATTATTATAATATTATTTGTTAACCCTTATTTACAGGATTTACCCTTAACCATGGTAAATAAAATATTTACCGCAGTAATTATTCAAAATGTCTAAAAATAAAAGTTACCTATTTACACAATTTGAACATCCTGATTCCAAATATGGAATCCATTTTTCTAAATTCAAAACACATAAGTGGCAGAAATTAATTTAAAATTAATTCACACTGTCAAAACAAAAAGCGTGTTTTTAAGAGATAATAACTATCAAAAGATTGACACTTGTTTATGTTCGGTTTAATTGTAACATTGTGTCCAATGACCAACATTATATTAAGTGGTAAAAATATATTCTAAATATACTTTAAAACCACTCAAATTCATAATTTATCACTATTAAATGTTTTGATTAAAAAAGTTGTTTTTAATTAAAATTTAGTAATTTTCACTATTCATCAAAATATTAAAGTTATCCGAAAAGTACCAAAATTTCACCTTAGGCTAAATTTGATATTCTGAGTGCAAAAATGAAGTCCATTTTGAAAAATAAAATTTATAAAATTTCGAAAAGTGGTTATTACTATTCATAACGGCTAGTTTTAATAGCATATTGTTATTTAGTGAAACTTGGTATTGCGTACGACGAAAGCTATCGAGGAAGGTCGCGATTGCGTGTAAAGCAAGCCAAGAAAGTGTTGTGTAGAAAAAGATTCCTTTGATGATTTATATAACATAAAAGTCTCGGGTGTTACATAAATCTATCCCATGGAGCCCTTTTGATCAAATCAAAAGGAATAACCCGGAGAAGAGATAATGTTTTCACCTCACTCATCCAAGATCCTTTCATCTTTAATGTCTTATTTAATTATTATTTCCATTATAAAATAATAACTCCAGTATATTCTTTATACTGTGATGTTATTATAACTATGGTACAACTTTATTTAGTATTCTATCCATCCTTTAATTGACATGTCACCATACTTGCGTACGTACAGCCTACCGTCTCCACGTCGTGATTTAATGTTATTCAATACATTATAATTTAGATGGGTATAATAATGATGTGTAATTCATGTAAATAATAAATATAACATGATAATTACTCTTTATATATGATATAACATCCAATTATATATTATTTAAATATCAAAAGAATGATATTGTTGCTCGTGCATACTAATGAATTACCATTTCCACGAACACGATGAGATTCATTCCCCATCCAATCCATTCAAGACTAAATGTTATTAGATGATTAAAAATAATTTTTAGATACATGATATAAATCTTGATATGAATAATATACATCCCACCCATAACAAATATGGATCACATAACAAATAATATAAAGAAAAAACTAATCGGGTAACACTAGAAACGAAGATAATACTAAGATATTATTAACAAATCATTGTTAAAATATCATAAATGATATCATATTAATGTATATGGTTATTGAATAATTTAATAAAAATTATTTCACCATTATACAAAAGGTTAACCTACACTAAACCAAGGAAAATGACAAGGTAAGAGTTTATTTCACAATCTCTTCATTATCCGAGGTTGTATATACGTAATTGTCTACTGGGACCTCTTTATCATCCACATCCATGTTTCTTATAAATGTATTTCAAAACATTCTAACTATTTTATAGAATATGGTTTAACATCATTTATACCCTTTTTTGACTTTTTATAAGATGTTTATAAAGTAATATTTCCGTCATTTTCCAACGAAGGTCCTTTTTAACATTTTTGACATAATTAAGGTAAGAATGTCATTTTAACTTATATGGAGGGTGTGACTATTTTCCTCCATTATAATATCATTGAAGCTTCCCTTACAAGATTATAAGAATATTTTCAATGAAAATGTTTTCTTTTATAACTATGTGACTTTTATTTGATTTCAAAAAAAGATATATTTCTCTCAAATAGTTTTGATTTCATCTATGAAAACATCATTTGATGGATTTTAAGCATATTTGAAGATGATTTATTATGATAAAAAACATCCATATTATATTTAAGGTTTTGTGATATGTTTGACTTTGGATGAGATATTTATATACCATTCATGGATTATGGATAATGTATTGACATTTCTTATTCTAGTTTTAATACGAATGTTTATGTTATGTTTAAATCTGTTCAAATGCATAATGGTTAGGACATAAAAAGTGAAGTGGATCCCTCTATAGCCTCTCGATGCATCGGTATGTCTCATGAGACCAACTAGTGTCATGGAACACGGCATTGAAAAATCTTATTTGTAGTCTTGGCACAAGTCCATGAATATGTGGTTATGATATTCTTGCATTATACATTCCAATATTTTAAAAGTGGTTATTGATATTGCATGTGATTATTCGACTAGTATAATATCCATTTGAATAAGTAAATGGGATTATTTAATTTTATTTTTTCCATACTATGCTGATGTTCATGATTAAAAGGCTTTTTTAGTTATACATTTTCTTAAATGTTTATGCTTATTTATGAATGTTTCTGCTATGTTGTTATCCTTACTGAGCATCTAACCTCACCCCTTTCTGTGTTTTATTTTTCCCAGGATGTGAAGAAGTATTTTATGAATGACCTGCAGGGATAGTATAAGAGGATATGAGTGTGGAGACAAGATTTGGTTTTAGTTTTCACTTTATGATGTAATATAAACTTAATTAATGTATCTACTGATTCCAAGCCTACTAAACTAATCAGTCATTCAAGAATTGATCTTTTGTGATCATTCCAATGTTATGTAATAATGTGACGACTCTGGGTAACTTGGGTCAGGGTGTTACAGTTTGTATCAAAGGAAGTTTAGTACAATCCTTTTAAGCTATATTTAGATAAAATCTTATTAGAGCACATAGACCTAAGATGTGCTTTGAGGATTAGTATAGAAGAACTTCCTAGAATTTTGGTATTGTAGATATTTTGTGAGTTTTCCAAGAAATAAATCCATGTCTAGATACGAGTAGGTAAAGGTGGTTCTGGCATAGATGTACCTAGGTGTAAAACCCGAAAACACTACTTTGAGCTATACTCGAACGGGAAGTGGTGCACGACAATGGGCCTTACTGCACTCTTGGTTACGACACTCCCAAGGGATATGATTAGGATAATTCTCATTTTTATTCAAACCATTATGAAGTTTTTATGAGTATATTATCCATCAATGAAAACATTTTTATGAATATGGATTATATCTATAAACTGTTCAATTTATGTTAAGTGTTTTTCAAGCTTGGATTTATGTATTGCGATTCATAAACTAATCTAGTGTATGAAATTTATTAGAAATTGAGCCTAGTAAAAGAAATGGAAATCGTATCAATGTGCGCACTCCATGTAGGGATTTCCCTCCTGCTCAAGTTAATTATAGTGGAGATGGTGATGCAACGGGTGCTGATCAGCTAATCCACATACTGGGAAAACTTACTCAGGTTATGAATAACAACCTTACCCGTATGGATCTCCTTGATCTCCAGAATGAAGGATGAATGTTAGATCTCTTCATGAAGCAACAAACACATAAATTAAATGGTGGTACAAATCCACTAGTAGCAGTGAAATGGATAAATTCCTTAGAAATAATATTCCATGCCCTGGGGAGTAGTGAAAGGGAAAAAGGTTATCATGACAGCTTACCGCCTCACTAGAGATGATGATTAATGGTGGATATTGATTCAAAACACAAAGGAAGAAGATGTAGTACCAAATATGGAATGGAGGGAGATCAGAGTGCAGTTTTTAGAAAAATACATTCCTTGTGACCATCAAGCAGATTTGGAAAGTCAAATTCTGAGACCGAGACAAAAGGAGGATGAGCCTGTCACAAAGTATGAGGCTATCATTACAAGGCTTGAAAGGTATTCTACAGATTATATACATAACCCAAGAAGTAATATTGATCATTTAATTCATGGGATAAAACCATTTCTATGTCGATCATTGTTATTACAATCCTCATAGTAACACGATAATATTTTCTCGTATTCTATCAAGACAGAAAAATAATTCTCTAAGTCTTATGACTTTAAATCAAAGCAAGAGAAGAAGTGATCTACTAACCACTCTTGAAATGGAAATAAAGTGAAGAATGAAAATGTTGATTATCCATCCTGTAGTAAATATTGGAAGAAACACCCTGGTACATGCTTCAACAAAATGGGAGTCTATTACAAGTGTGGTGAAAAAGGCCACCAATCTCATGATTGTAAGGGAAAAAATGTTCTTGTCAATGTGGAATGCTATAATAGTAGATAAATCGGGAATTATGAAAATTAGTGTACTAAACATCAGGAGATCTTGCCTTAGAAAAGGCCAAGGGATCAAGGACAAACTTATTCTATCACTACTGCTAAGGTTGAAGCTCCGAAAGACGTGGTGGAATGTAATTTAATGGTTTTCTCAAGTTTAGAAAATGCATTATTTGATTCTGGATCATCACATTCTTTCATTTCTTCCCAGATTTCTAATAAAATTAGATATTTCCAATTTTATTTAACAAGGGAGTCGACACTCAAAAACTCTTAAGGGAAGTATCATTGCAATGAAGTTGTGAGAATCAGTCCCCATTAGAGAACATAAATGTTCTTTATATGTGGATCTCATCGTCATACTTATGATTGAATTTGATATAATCGTCGGTATGGATTGTCTTTTGGAAAATGATGCAAAAATTTATTATAAGAAGTATGAGGTTACTATTTTTTATGATGATGATAAGGAACACCTTATATTTAGATCGGAATCACCTCCACCTAATTCTTACATAGATCCACCCCCAATAGATCAACTAAATTCAATTATTGGGTAGGAAGAGAATGAAATGACTGTTGTGAGGAAAGGAATGTTGAAATAGAAGATGTAACTATTTTGAGAGAATATGTTGATGTGTTTCAAAATTATTTACCGAGACATCCTCTAGAATGGGAAATTGAGTTTTCCATTGATTTAACTCCTGGTTCAAGGCCTATATCGAAGACCCCATATAGAATGGACATTGTGGAATTAGTTGAACTAAAGAAACAACTATTGGAATTGATTAATGAAGGACGTATTCAGCCTAGTCATTCTCCATGGGGATCCCTTGTCCTTTTTTATAAAAATAATGATGGATCTATGAGGTTATGTATCGACTAGAGGGAGATCGATGCTATAAAAATAAAGAACAAATATTCCCTACCTTGCATTGATGATTTATTCAAAAAAATACATAGAGATCAATACATTTCAATGGTTTAACTTCAATCTGGATACCATCAGATGTGTGTGAAGATGTAATACATTCCGAAGACAACATTTCGAACCAGGTATGGGAAATACGTGTTTATAGTAATGCCTTTTGGATTGAAAAATGACCCCTCTGTATTCATTGATCTAAGGAATATAGTTTTCAAGGAATATCTCAATGATTTTGTGGTGGTATTTATTAATAATATCTAGGTATAATCCAAAAGATATTAATATTATTAAAATAACATGCGCATTATCCTGAAGACTCTTAGAATACATGAATTATATGACAAGTTTAGCAAGTGTGAATTCTGGATTCAAGAGATCTCTTTTCATGTACATATTGTCACTAAGGATTGAATCTCTGTTGATCCTTCTAAGACAAGAGACATCCAAGAATGTCCATAACCAACAAGTATAACCAAGGTACGCAGTTTTATTGGCTTAGTAGGTTATTATATGTGTTTCGTCTAGAACATTGCCCGATTGGCTAACCCATTAACAAAGATCACACGTAATGGGGTTAAATTTGTTTGAAAAAAAGAGTGTGAATAATGTTTTGAATAACTTAAGAGAAGATTAGTGAATTCTCATATATTGAATATACCAACATGGAATGATGGGTTTGTTATTTATAGTGATGCTTCAATGAAAGGACTGGGTTGTTTCCTCATGCAGAATGATAGGGTTATTGCCAATGCATCATGACAACTGAACATTCATGAGCAAAACTATCTTACTCATGATCTGGAGTTAGCTTCTGTAATTTTTTCTTTTAAGATATGGAGATATTATCTCTATGGTGATAAATGTGAGATTTATACTGATTAAAAGAGTTTGAAGTACATTTTCTCACAGAAAAAACTCAACATGAGGCAAAGGAGACGACTTGAACTACTCAAGGATTATGATAGGACGATACACTACAACCCGAGGAAGGAAAATAAGGTGGAATAAGCATTGAGAATAAAAGATCATGGTGTTTTGAACATGATGATAATTGAAAGGGTTCCTATTAATATGGATCTAGTAATGATGGATATCGGAATTACCATGGATGGTGAAACATCGATACTTTTTCAAATGGTTGCCAAACCATCTTTACCAGAAAGGATAAAGAGTTATTAGAACATTGTTGAAGAGTTTCAAAAGAATATTAAAGCTATGAATGATGGGAGATTGATATAATTTGTGTGTGAAGAAGGAATTTTGAAATTAGGGAAGAATCCTTGTGTTCCCGATATACCTGATCTGGAAAGGGAATTTTTAGATGATGCTCATAGTTCCAATTTCTCTATACATCCTAGGAGTACAAAACTTAATCGAGATTTTAAGGAACATTTTTCGGGGGACAACATGAAGGGGGAGATTTCTAATTTTGTGTCATGATGTATGGTGATTCAACAAGTGAAAGCTGGAAGGAAACAGCCTAGAGGAGTCATGCAACCTCTTCCCATTCCGGAGTGGAAATGTGATAATATTATGATGGACTTTGTCATGAGGCTACAAAAGACTGCTAGATGGAATGATGCAATAATGGTCATTGTTGATCGTCTTACCAAGCCAGCACATTTTGTTTCTATAAGAGAGGATCAATCACTTGAACATCTAGAAAGACTAGATATTAATGAAGTTTTTAGACTTCATGGAGTAACCCTATTGATTTTTTCTGATCGTGAAACCCGTTTAACTTCATGATTTTGGAAAAGTCTTCAAAATTCCAAGGATACTGAACATTGTTTGAGCACTACTTACCACCCCCAAACTTATAGACAATTAGAACAGACTTTTAAAACCATAGAGGACATCTTGATATCATGCTCACAGGACTTTCATGGTATTTGGGATCAATATTTACCTCTAGAAGATTTTTTCCTATAACAATATCTTCCATTCAAGTATTCAGATGGCACCATATGAAGCGTTATATGAAAAGTGATATCACACACCATCCATTTGGGAAGATATTGGTGAAAGAAAACACATTGGTCTAGAACCGTTGGAGGAAATGATGAAAAAAGGTGAAGGTAATCGATAACCACGTCAAATCACCTCAATGTAGGCAGAAGATCTATGCTAAAAACCGAAGGAAGGATTTGGAATTTCAGGTAGGAAATAATATTTTCTTGAAGGAATCTCCTTGGAAATGTGTTATATTTTTTAGTAAGAAGAGAAAAATTGAGTCCCAGGTACATCAGATCATTTGAAATTCTATGAAGAATTGGGGCCCTAGCTTACCTTTTGGAAATACCGCCAAGTCTCTCTAAAGATCACGATGTGTTCCACGTATCACTGTTGAGAAAATACATGCATGACCCAACGCATGAACTCAACTATGAGGAATTGGAATTGGAACCTGATCTGTCATATTGTGAAGAGCCTGTCAAGTTTCTTGATACGAGAGAAAAAGTGCGGAGAAACTGGATGACTCATCTGGTAAAAGTTTTATGGATAAACCATAAGATGGAAGAGGAAACGTGGGAACCCGAGGAACTTATGATGAAGAAACAACTGAGTCTTTTCATGCAATAGTATTCTAGAAATTTTGAGGACGAAATTATTTGAAGGAGGGGTAAATGAAACACACCATGCATCCACGATATGCTTCTCTTTGAATAATATAGTTGGATGTGTTGTGCACAACTTCGAGTTCTAACACACGCCACAACCAATCAAACTAGTCGTTATGAATATTAATACCCATTTTTTTAAATTATATAGATTTTATCTTTCAAAATGGAATTCATTTTTGGATTTGGAATATCGAAATTAGATTAGGGTGAATTGTTTTGTACTTTTTTGATAACTGTCTTATTTTGATGAATAGTTATTATTACTAAATTTTAATTAAAAACAACTTTTTAAATTGAAATAATTAATAGTGATAAATTATGAATTTAAAGTGATTTTATAGTATAATTATATTATATTCTTATAATTTAATCCAATGTTGGTCATTGGATATAAATTCACATTTAAACTGGACAGAAGCAACTGCCAATCTTTTGATATTTATTATCTCATAAAAACATGCTTTTTGTTTTAACAACGATATTTAATTTTAAATTAATTAATGTCACTTATGTGTTTTGAATTTATAAAAATGGATTCCATATTTAGAACAATGAGTTCCATATTGTGTAAATAGGAAACTTTTATTTTTTGACATTTTGAATAATTACTTCTGTAAATATATTATTTAACCTGGTTAAAGGGTAAATCCTATAAATAAGAGTAAAAAATAATATTATAATAATAATAAATTACCCCAAAACGTGTCATAACACTATTTTTTGATACATTTTCGACCATAGGCATCTTTGGGTAAATTTTGGGACCCCATGGATTTCACTTGAAAGTGATAATGACATTTTATATTAATTAAGTTAAATTAATACAAAAATGACATAAGAATATATCTTTTAGAAAATGAATTTTTTACATAACGTTATATATGTTATATTTTCAAATATAAATATTAATTATTAAGATAAAATGATTTACTATATAATCGTTTTTTATTTATAATGTTTAGATAGTGTATAATTAAATATATTTATGATACAATAATGATGTAGTATTTTCCTTATTATTGAAAAATCAAATAATTGGTATTATAAATACTATAAGAAATATAATTTGAATGTTTTTAGGTCATCCACGAATTTTACTGGTTAATATGAAATGATATTATTTATTAAATGAATTTGTTTTGAATTATTAAAGTTTGTAAGACTTTAACAAAATTCAATTATTAAATAGTGTCAAAATTGATATAAAATAGTATTTAAATCAAATATTATATTATTAATTCATATTATATTCCAAAAATCTATGGTTTGTCAGAAGGACTTATATAAGGATAGTATTATCATTAATGGACCACTTTCGGGTCTCTTTGAAGTATATAGTATGTTTATTACCCATATAATATAAAAATAAGAGGCGACATGGTAAATGTCGAACTCTTTTCACTAAGAGTTAAATAAAATTGATAAGGTTAATATAGTGACCCAAATCTATCTATGATCTATTGGATTAAAGGATTTCGACCCATACCTACCTTAGACTTTGAATAATCCACTTTTGAGCCATTATAAACCGAATATGAATTTATTACAAATTAATACTTTAAGTTTTTCCTAAAGAGACCCTCCTCCACCTTATAAAAGGACCCCACTTCTAACCAATTCTTCATACCTTAAAGGCCTTTTGGATCAGCTAACCTCTGCCCAAATACCCTCTCAACTATCCTCCATTAACCCTAGAGGCCTTCCTTTTGTCCGAAATCCATCCTATGGATCCCTTTTGATCAAATCAAAAGGAAGAACCCGAATAAGAGGTAATGTTTTCACCACCCTCATTCAAGTTACTTTATTCATTAACATATTAATTCTTTGTTATTTCCATTATAAGAGGGGGGAAATGCGGGAGAACTCTCTTGCGGTGATTTTTGGGCGATTTCGACTCGGCGATTGATGGCGGCATTGCTGGATTGCTACTTCGATCCTAAGGAAGTATTCGTCCCTCCCTCGAAGGTGGTTGCTTCGGGTGTTGATTGTGCTTCGGCAGAGAAGGTTGGTCCATTAAACCCTAAGAGGAAGTTCGATGCCTCGGCTTCCCGTAATAGGTTTTTCTCTGAATCTATCTCTGATTCTGCTTCGTTAAATAAGAGGATCACAAAAAACAGTTCGATTGCCTTTGTTGAAGCTAGTTCGAAGGTCCTAGAGGATCGCCTTGAGGAATGTAGGTTTTCATTGCTTGCTAGGATGATGGGTATTCGTAGTGAAGCCCCTATGAGGGTTGAGGAGGTACGCAATTGCTTGGCCAGAAGCTGGGGGTTCTCGGATTGGCGTTTGATTTCCATAGGCAGAGGTATGTATCATGTAGTTTTTCCCTCAAAGGAATTGCTGAATATCGCATGGAGTTTTGGACCTGTTTCATTGAAGCATGGGTACATAATGGTGCAGCAATGGGATCCGTTATCGAATCCCCTTGCCACTAGGAATTCTTCCACTAAAACATGGGTCCGCATTAGGGGTTTGAACTGGTTTTTTTGGCACCCTTCAGTTTTATGGGAAGTTGCATCAGCCATTGGGTGTCCGATTAAGGTGGATAAGGAGACTGAACACCCTATATTTGGTCATTTTGCTAGGGTCTTAGTAGAAATTGATATGGCACAGGTCTTGATTGACACTGTCTTCCTTGTTTCTGGTGAGTTTAAGCTAGAGCTTTCTATTCAATATGAGTGGCTGCCTACTTTTTGTAAATCTTGTCTTTGCATTGGTCATACTTCTGTGCAATGTCGTCGAAAGTTGAATTGTACACTTTGTAAGTCTGTGGGGCATACTTTTGATCAGTGCAAAAGGAATTCGGTTGTGCAGGATGGTTCCAAGTTGGTTTCCAGAGTTCAAGAGCCTCCCAAGTTAGGTTCTTCCTCCTTTGTTGAGGCTGTCCAGCTTGGCTTGGGTAAGCAGTCTGCTTTCCAGCCGGCTGCTGCTGCTTCTCGATCAGTGGATAAGGATTTGGACTCGTCTATCATTGGAATTTCTAGGGGTGATGTTTGCAGGTCATGGGCTGACATTGAGGAAGAGGAGGAAGGGTGTCATCTCGTTCTTACGGATGCTGCCACAATGGCTATTGAGGTTCAACATGGGGCTACGGTTGATGCCCATCAGGGTGAATATTTTCTTGTTGATGAAGAGGAAGGGGCCCAATCAGAGCATGAGGCAGCTGTTCAGGATGATGTGAATGCTGATCTTGATCGTGCTGCAGTGGCCTCGGCTCGTATGAAGGGTAAGTTGAAGGTATTTTATGAAGAAGGGTTTCAACTGGTGACGTCGAAGAAGCTGAGGGCAGGTTCAGCCCAGGCAGATGCAGATATTGGGAAAGCGGTTGTGTTGGAGAGC
This sequence comes from Viscum album, assembly GCA_963277665.1. Classification (NCBI taxonomy): domain Eukaryota; kingdom Viridiplantae; phylum Streptophyta; class Magnoliopsida; order Santalales; family Viscaceae; genus Viscum; species Viscum album. The sequence goes on along the minus strand of OY728119.1, from coordinate 1,312,782,253 downwards.
TCCCCTCTGCCGGTTGCTGCTACGGAGGCTGCCCCAAAGGATACTCTGGTGACGTTGAAGAAGCTGAGGGCAGGTTCAACCCAGGTAACTACTGTGGGAGCCCAGTTGGAAGGTGCGGTGATGGTGGATAGTGATAGTGTAGGTGAGGATGTTGCCCAGCAGGCAGATGCTGATATCGGGAAAATGGTTGTGTTGGAGGGCTCACCTATGTCGGTTGCTGCTATGGAGGCTTCTCCTAAGGATTCTCTGAGTGCTGAGCAAAAAACTCCAGCGACAGGAGTTAGTTTCTTTTCTATGCTGGAGTCCATTAATACTCTGGAGTTTGATATGCTTAATTTGGAAGGGCTAAAGAATGCAGGATGCAGCAATCATCGAGCTATCACCTTGCGACCCGCTGTTGATAAGGGGATGGAGTCCCCTGTGGTAGTGTCCAACTCTGCTTTCCCCTTTTCTGGGACGCATGTGATCCAGGATACAAAGGAGGCTCGGCCAGTTGATGAGATGCAGGTGATCCAGGATTCACAGGAGGCTCGCCCAGTTGATCTCCCTGCTGCTGTAGCTCGCCAGGAAGGCAATTGTGTGGGGTCTTCTTCTGGGAGAATGCAGGTGGCTGTGGACGGCACACTTGATGAGCAGACCTCTCCAGGGCATGTGTCCCAGCCTACTCAACAAGACTGGCTGGTGTCTCAGACTATTCCAGAGGATCGGCAGCTGATTGCGGCTGCAGATCATGTGGAGTATCCGGTGGAGCCAGGAGCTGGAATTTCACGGGGGTGTGGGCGCCCTCCATCCAATCGAGGGGCTAGGGGTCGGGGACGTCCTCGAAAAAGGTGATTTCTGTTTGTGGTGCCTTGCTTTTGATGTGGTTTGCTGCATTTTAGCATTTCCCCTGTATCCTGCTCCTTGCAACTTTTATCTTTTTAATAAATTTGGGGTCATGGGTCTTTGTGCCCATGATCGAGCCTTTTCGGTATTTCCATTATAAAATAATAACTCCAGTATCTTATATATAATGTGATGTTATATTAATATGGTACAACCATATTTAGTATTCTATCCATCCTTTGATTGACATGTCACCATACGTGCGCACGTACGACCTACCGTCTCCAAGTCATGGTTTAATTATTATTCAATACATTATTTTTTGGATGGTTATAATAATGATGTGTAATTCATTAAAATAATAAATATAACATGATAATAATTCTATATATATTATTTACCATCCAATTATATATTATTTTAATATCAAAATAATGATAATGTCGCGCGTGCATACGTACGGATTACCGTCTCCACAAATGCGATGAGATTCATTCCCCATCGTATCCATTCAAGACTAAATTTTATTTGAGGATTAAATATATTTTATAAATACCTGATATCATTCAGTACTTGAATAATATACATCCCATCCCTAAAAAATATGGCTCACATAACAAATAATATAACGAAAAATGAATTCATTAACACCTGAAACGATGATAATACCAAGATATTTTTAACTAATCAATGTTAAAAGATCATATATGATATAATATTAATGTATATGATTATTGTATAATTTAATAACAATTATTTCACCGTTATATAAGTGGTTAAACTACCCTCAACCATGGAAAAGTACATGGTAAGGGTTTATTTCACAATCTCATCATTATCCGATGTTGTTTATATGTAATTATATACTGTGACCTCTTTATCATTCACAACCATGTATCCTAAAAATGTATTTCAGAAAATTAATAATATTTTACAGAATATGGGTTAATGTCATTTATACCCTTGTTTGACTTTTTATATGAAGTTTATAACGGAATATTTTTTTCATTTTCCAAACAAGGTTCTTTTTAACGTTTTCGACAAAATTATTTTAAGAATGTCTTTTTAACTTATACGGTGTGTGAAGCTATTTTCCACAGTTATAAAATCATTTAAGCTTCCCTGACAAGATTATAAGAATATTTTTAAATAAAATTTTTTATTTTATAATTATGCAACTTTTAATTGATTTCAAAAAAAGATATATTTCTCTCATATAGTTTTGTTTTCATCTATGTCTACAATAACGTCCCGGATCCGAGTACCACTCCACGGGTGCCCCGACCCCGTTTGGTCACATGAATTCAAGAAAATTTCCCCAAATGACAGAGGCTGTAGACTAGCAGCGAGGGCCCCGGTGTGATAGTGGGGAAACTATGCCCACATTTTTTAATGTGTAGCGCAGCAGAATACAAAATAAGACATAAAACAACAACATAAGTAACAAACCATACAAATTTAAAATAACCAACTGTAGTAAAAGATAACCTAAAGTCATATAGATAATTATGCAACATGTCTCATTTCTAAGAAAACAGCCAGAACATGTTACACCACACTACAATACAATACAATACAGAGTACAACAAATCAAAAAAAAAACAATCGGTAGCCCCATGAGCCTAATCCTAGTCCCCTGCTCCCCTACTCATCAACAACAATCAAGTACATGTATAAGTACCCTTTACCCTATCCACTCATGTAGAAATGAAATCTATTCGGGGACGAGGACATGACCCCAAGCAGGGTGTGAGAAATTATCTCAATAGGCACCGACCAAAGGCTCGTGTCCAACTGTTTGTAAACATGCAACAACAGTGCACAGTAGTAAATGCAATAAAATAAGCGGTACTAAAAAGTAACTAAAATTACCAGTTTTATTTCCATTTAAATATTCTTTTAGATGATCAGGTTAATAATAAATAATGTTCCTCATAACAAAGCCCTCAGTTTAATCAGAACCTTTCCCTTAGGATAATATTGTAAACCATGCCCTCAGGCTTTCCCTCAGGCTATAAAGTACCTTGCCCTCAGGCATTGCCCAAAAAAAATAGAATCTTTCCCTCAGGCCAAAATGAAATGAAACCCTCAGGTAAACAGAATATTACCCTCAGGATAATATAACTATTCTTTCAGGCCAATCAACAATTCCCTCAGGCTACTATATCACTGCCCTCAGGGTAAAAAAGTAATCAGGCCATGCCCAACATAATAAAATTCCTCTCAAGACAAAAGTAATTCATAACGTGAACATGGGGTAACCTCGGGTATCCTTGCCAAATGGCTAAACAGAGGAACGCACCCCAGGCGTTGTCCCGGATCCAAGCAGCAATCCCAAAGAACATTTATACTTGTTCATTAAACTACCTATGAAATTCTAGGTATTTATTTGAACAAGAACATAGCCATACGACACCTCATTAATGGTCGCATATCTCAACAGTACACAAAATGAACAACAGTTGGAACTTAAACACCAAGCCACCTACCTTAAACTCCCATGAACGGTATACTCGAATGATGATACTCAAATCCTCCAAGATTGAAGTAGAATTGACGTGAATTAAAACATAGTTTAAACTCAATTAACATCCCTTAGAAGAAGAATTGGCACGAACGACTTAAGGATAGTGGAGGGATTACCTGTACGGTTCTGGGGAGATTGACGGTGCAGAAAACAGATTCCCGGTACTCGATCTGGAGCTCCTCAATGATCGAGTCGTCCCTGCTGAGCCTCCCTTGAGTTATAAGCGTCCTCTACGAACAGAGGAGGATAGTTACCATTTTAAGTGAAAAAAATAAAATACACGGTGTGTACTATTGACTACACATCGTGTAATTTTCTCGTTTAATTGTACATTTGGCGGCACCACCGCACTGTTCATCCATCGACATGATTACACAGTCTGTATTTTTGATTACACGGCATATACTGCCACTCAGCTGCAAGCTACATCCACCACCATACTATTTGACTTCTAACTGACTACACGACATGTAAATATCACGTACACGACATATAGTCGGTTTTTACACCCTTTGTAACCAGCATGGCTATACACCATGTGTACTCATCCGACACAACCAATGTACACGGCGTGTGGAAAAGTACACGGTGTGTAGTCCGAAAATATTGGGTTGTTCCCCATTTTCCTTATTTTATCAAAAACACCTAAGGAAAAGAGAAATAAAGAAACACGTACCTCAAAAATAAGAAATCGGTTCTTACAAAATTTCCCCCTTAAAGCAATTCATCTGGGAATTTCCCTCCCAAGGGTGGTAAATATATAGCTCCGAACAACTCTGGCCACTGAGCACATACGTCGGTTTCCCGCTCCCTGGTTTGGTCCAACACTCGGCCATGCTGCCATAGCACCCGTACGAGGGGAACAGACCGACTTCAGAGAACAGTAGTTCCCCTATCCAAGATACAAATAAGATGCTCTTCAAAGGACATATCTAACTGAAGCTCCACCTCCTTGGGCTGAAAAACATGAGATGGGTCTGAATGATAATGGAACAACTGAGATACATGGAAGACATCGTGCATGGCCTGGTACCTCTACGGTAATTGTAGATGATAAGAAACCAGCTCGACTCTCTCCAGAATCTCAAATGGCCCCACATACCTCGGTGAATGTTTACAATGTATCCTGATCCACCTATGTCCCAACCTCGACAAAACACGGATGAAAACCAGATCCCCAACCACGAACTCCAAGGGTCGTCTACGGTGATTAACATATGATTTATGATGAGATTGGGCGATAGCCATCCACTTATGAATCAACTAGACCTACTCAGAAGTATCCTACACGAGGTGTGGTCCCAGTAAAGCCACCTCACATGCCTCTATCCCACACAAAGGGGATCTGCATGACATACCATATAAAGACTCATATGGTGCCATCTCAATATTTTCTTGAAAACTGTTATTATAGGAAAACTCGACCATGGGTATATGGTTCTCCCCTTAACCCTCAATGTCTAGGATGCATGCACGCAACATATCCTCAAGTACCTGTATCGTACGCTCTGACAGACCATCGGTATGAGGGTGTAAAGTTGTGCTCAGAATCACATGTTTACCCAGTTCCCTCTAAAAACTCTTCCAGAAACGAGATGGAAAATAGGAATACCTATCTGAAACAATCGAATGAGGGACCCCATGAAGATGTATGATATCTCGGATATACAACTTCTCGAGCTCATCGATACCGAAGGTCTCCTTGATCAGAAAAATGTGAGATTACTTTGTAATTCTGTCCACAAAAACCCACATGGCATCATTGCCTCCAAGAGACCTCGGCAACCCCATCACGAAGTCCATCGCGAAATTCTCCCATTTCCAATTTGGAATATGTAGCTGCTGTAACAGTCCTGCTAGCCTATGATGCTCCGCCCGCACCTGCTGATAGGTGGAATACCTTTAAACAAAATCAGCCACTTCTCTATCCATACCCATTCACAAGTACTGATGTCGCAAGTCACGGTACATCATTGTAACTCAAGGATGAACTGCCCAAGATGAAGCATGAAACTCTCGCATCATCTGCTCTAGTATATCCCCTGGAATCCATAATCGTCCATGGAAACACAATATTTCACCATTGCATATCATCCAATCAGAAGGAGGGTCCTCACTTGTCACGGACTCTAGTAGAACTAGGCCTTCTGAATCAGATAGCTATCTCATCTGAACTCTACCCCGGAGGGTAGAGGTCACAACTAAAGAAGAAAGATAGGTTTTCCCCTGACTGTCTTGCACCTACAAATATATCTCAGAGAACAAAGCCATAAGCTTCCACTCACCACTGGCCTCATGAACCGCCCATGTCTGAGTCTTCCTGCTCAGTGCATCAGCAACTGCATTACCCTTACCATGTGTATAGGGAAGCTCAAAATTTAAGGACTAAAGGTATTCAACCCACTTTCATTGTCTCAGGTCCAAGTCATGCTGGGTAAAGATGTACGTGAGAATTTTTTGGACTGTGAACACCACAAAATGTTCCCCCAATAGATAATGTCTCCAACAACGCAATGCATGAACAGCTGTCGCCTTCTTGAGATCATGCATCCAGAAATTCCTCTCATGTGGACTCAACTGCTGAGACCCGTACACAACTACTCTATCACCCTACATCAACACAGCACCTACCCAATACCTAATGCATCACAGTAAAATGTATATATCGGCCCCTGCTCTGGGAGTATCATGATCAGTGATGATGTCAACATTCCCTTCAGCTCTAGGAAGGTTGTCTCGTATGCTTCTGACCAAACGAACTTCACACCCTTTTTAGTCAAAACCTTCAACGGTGATGCTAAGCAGGTGAAGTCATTTTTGAAGCATCTTTATTAACTAGCCAGCCCCAAGAATCTCCATATTTCAAACACGTTCTTTGGCTGGTCCCATGAAACTACAGCTCTCACCTTCTCTGGTACTACTACAACTCTTGCCTCTAAGATGATATGACCCAAGAAGTGTATCTAGTCCATCCAAAATTGGCACTTCGATAGCATAGAATATAGTTGATGCTCTCTCAGTCTACTCAATTTGATATGAGGATGGGTGGCATGGTCTTGTCGAGTGTGGGAATACACCAAGATATTTCCACGAATACTACCACAATAAAATCCAGATAAGGATGGAACACACGTTTCATCTGAGCCATGAAAACTTCTGGTGTGTTCGTGAGTTCAAATGGCATAACCATATACCAGTATTGACCAAACCTGCTCATGAATGCTGTGAAAGGTATATCAGATGGTCTAATGCGCATCTGATGATATCCTGATCTCAAGTCAATGTTCGAGAACACTCGAGCTCCATTAAGTTGGTCAAAAATCTCATCAATCCTTGGAAAGATATATCAGTTCTTAACTGTCAACTAGTTCAACTTCTGGTAATCCAAACAGAGTCTAAGGGAACTATCCGCCTTCTTTGCAAAAAGGACCGGCAAACCCCATGGAGAAGTACTGGGTCGGATGAAGCCCATTGACTATAACTCCTCTAATTGTCACTTGACCTCCTGAATCTCCGGTGTAGCCATCCTATAAAGAGAAATGGACACCAGTGCTGCTCCTGGAACAAGATCAAAAGAGAAATCCACCTCACGATCTGGATGTAGACCTGAAAAGTTGTCCAAGAAGACATCCCTAAAATGATCAATCACTAGAGTGAAATCTTTCAGAAAATTCCCATGATCATCTAGATATAAGTGTGCAATCTGTGTTGTGACTCCACCTCGCCCATGATGCTCTGGTCTAGCTCAACTCGCCTAAACATCCCATTCGTCATTTTATAGAAAATCTCCGCCATCTGGTGACGTGAAACTCACCCAGCGACGATAGAAATCCACAAAGTATTTAAGGGGAACCAACTAGTCCATCCTGAGAATGACATCATATCTCTTCATCTCTAAGAGATATAGGTCCCAATGGAAGTGACACCCACCAACCTCAAGGGGGAACTCTTTTCAATGATGCACACTAGCCATTCTTGTCCCCAATGGAGTGTCTATCATCATAACCGAAGAAGAAGAAGAAACATGGAGCCCAAGGCTATCGACAAAGGGTATAGATATGAATCTATGTGTAGCACTCGTATCAAAAAAGTACTGAAGAAAAGACAGTACCTACTAGAATAGTACCTCTGACAGTAAAAGTTCAGGGAACCATCTCTTGTTGGGTCTGATGAAATTTATATGTCTGCCCAGTGTCGCACCCCTACAACACAGCCTGGCTACCCTAAGTTATCCCACCCTACTGCCTCTGAGATCCTGTTTTCTGGATACCACGGCCACGACCACCATCTCTGTCTGCACGCCCTCACGTATTCCAGTTGCCCGACAGGTAAGAAGCAGCTGGTCCTACTCCCACACGTGGAGTCTGTATAGAACCCCTCTCACTAGACACTGATAGAAACACCCTCCAAAAGCGCTGCAGATGACCCATCATACTGCTCGCTCAGAATTCCACTGGGTCTCGTGGACACTATGTTCTCTTGTGCCCCTCTCAACTACACTGGTAGCAAACGACCAGCCCACCTAATAAAACTTATTAGCTAGTACTGCCACCGTGAGAGAAACACATCTGTCGCTTCCACTTCCCGGTAGAAATAGTACCATAAACTGGTGTCGAACCACCCTGTCCTGCACCACTAGCTTCTCATAGGTTCCTCTATATAATCAGTGTCTGATTCACAATAGCATTTACTAAAGGAAACCTGAAAATACTCACCAGTGCTCAGATGTCATATCGTAGACCATCCTCAAAGCGTCTAGCTCTCAACATCTCATCGCCCACTAGAACAGGTGAAAAACGCTGAGTCTTGGTGAACAGAGAAAAATAATCTATCACTGACATAGCTCCCTGCAGAAGATTCATGAACTCTCGAGCATGATCTTCCCATATCGTCTCTGGAAAGAAAAATTCATAGAAGGCTGTTTGGAAATTTTCCACACCCCATCTCTATGATGCTCTGAATGAGTGGTAACATCCCACCACTTCTTGTCAGAATCACATAGCATATATGTCGTGAGCTTGACCCTCTTCCTTGGAGGAATATATAGGTGCTTGAATGGTCTGTATGAACCACATAAAGCCTTCACAGAACTGTGCATCCATGCCTGTGTCCAGAATAATGGTTGGCACCTCATCTGGATCTTCTGGAGGATCAACTTTTAGCCCATATACCACCATCTCTGGATTATACTCGTTGTCGTTCTCCTGGAGAACAACACGTGAACGTCTCAGCGGCATGACACTACAAGGTAAAATTAACACCTTAGATATAGAATATCATAGTCTGAAAATGAAGGAACCAAAAGGGGAACAGAATGAAGAAGGCATTCAAAATTTAACAACAATACTACACAACATGTATAATGACTACACAGTGTGTACCTGACTTTTCTTCCCATGCCCGAGTCCTTCTACACGGCCAAGCTAAATGGCCCTTGTTAAACAAAACTACACGACATGTATATAATATACACGGTGTGTATAGTGTAATTTTTCAACTACCCGTGTCTTTTGTGACACGACCGACTACACGACTTGATACGACATGGCGTGTTACACCCGCACACAGTGTGTACACCACTCCGTCTTCCCGGCCACATGGCTAAGCCCACACGGTCTGTCCTCGGACAAGACTACACGGCGTGTCCCATTGGTACACAGTGTGTACTAGAGGTGCTTCACAGACCTGTTCTTTTAGTTACACAGCCGGATACAGAGCTCACACTACACAGCGTGTTCTATATACACACAGCGTGAACACAAAAGGATTACAATGACATGTGTTGTTACTTACACAGCCGGATCCCAGGATATACTACAGGACGTGTTCCATAGTTGACATGGTGTGTATATATTAATGTCTCCCTTGTATATGTTATTTGTTACAAGGGTGGACTATGTGTCAATACAACACGGCGTGTACTTACGGTATACAACGTGTTCTCCCCAAGCACTTCCCTTCCCCGTGTCCCTGCCCACACGATCTATGACACGAGAAGAGGCAACATGGTGTGCACTTATGGTACATGACATGTACTCAAAATCGTGTCTTTTCTTCCAGAACAGAAGGACATACATGGCGTGTTTATGGTACTACACGGTGTGTATACTGGGTTTCCGGAGAGTATGCCTCTGAAACTTCTCCGAAACCCAGAAAATACGGAAAAACAACACCTATGTGCCAAATTTTGATATGTGAGGGTCCATACTCCCTGTGAATCAATGTTTGAAAGATTATACATGTTATACACAAATAAATAAGTCTATTATCCACCAAATTCCAGTTATTGTGGTCCCATACTCCCCACCAATCAATGTATTGCATCCATCCATTCAATAGCCTCACACAAAAAATACCCTATCACATAGCGGGTATTTATCAAAGAAACTATCACAATAGAATGCTTTTATAGCACAACGACAATCACAACAGTATGCAATTTCTAATGCACCTACATGGAATGGAACTATGCATGGCATGTGATTTCTAGAATGTTACTAAATGATGCATGAGATGGAATACCCGTATCTCAGCGGGTTGCAACTAGATAGAACCCATAAATAAAATATAAAAACCACAATCCCAAGTGCTCCACCCAATGGTGAAATAAAATCAACTGTAAAATTAGAAAAATCAGAAGAATTGTAAAAATACTATGTAGAGTGGCTTTTTCCTGTACACGGGTTAGCTACTCCCGTGAACAACTTATTACCAACTACCATTCTTGTCCTATCCCTGACTAAGGATCCAAATAGTAAGTCAACCAAAAGAACTCCTCTGATACCACTTTGTAACATCTTGGATCTGGGTACCACTCCACAGGTGCCCTAAACCCGGTTGTTCACATGACCTCAAGGGCATTTTATAAAATGCCAGAGGCTGCCGACTATCACCGAGGCCCCAGGTCTGATAGTGGGGAAACTATGCCCTCATTTCTCAAAGTGTAGCATAGCGAAATACAAGATAAAACATACATCAACAGTGGAAGAAATAAACAATACACATTTAAAATGACCAACTACATTAAAAGATAACCAACAGTCATATAGATAATGATGAAACATGTATAATGTTATATAAAAACAGCCATAACATGTTACACAACACTAAAGTAATGTAAAATATAGAGTACAAAAAATCAAAACCAAACAGTCGGTATCATCGTGTGCCTAAGCTCGGTCCCATGCTCCCCTACTTCTCAGCAGAAATCAAGTACCACTATAGGGATCGTTGCCCTTATTCACACGTGCAATAACAAAATCTGTTTGGGGCCAAATACATGACCCCAAACATGGTCTAAGAAATAATCCCAATAGGCACCCACCTAAGGCCCGTGTCCAACTGTGTGTAAAAAAGTAACAACAGTGCGTAGTAGCAAATGCAATAAACTAATAAGTAGTCAGAAGTTACTAACTTTACCAGTTTCATTGCCATTATATATTCTTTTAGCAGTTCAATTTAATAAAATTCAATGTTCCGCAGAACTATGCCCTCAGACTAATCATAACCTCACCCTGAGGCTAATATTGAAAACCATTCCCTTAGGCTTACCCTCATTCTTTCCCATAGGCTATAAAGTACCTTTCCCTCAGGCATTTCCCTCAGGAGAAATAGAATATTTCCCTCAGGCCAAACTAAAATGAAACCCTCAGGTAAACAGAATTTTTCCCTCAGGCATTGCCCTCAGGCTAATATAAATATGCCCACATCATAATCAACAATGACCTCAGGCTAATATATCACTGCCCTCAGGATAAATAAGTAACTGAGCCATGCCGAACATAATATAACTCCTCTCAAGGAAAAAGTAATGAATAACATGAACATGGAATACCCTTGGGTATCGTGGCCAAACAACTAAACAAAGGAACTCACACCGGGGGTTGTCCTGGATCCAAGCAGCGATCCCAAACAACATTTATACATGTTAATTAAACTACCTATGAAATTATAGGTATTTAATTCAACAAGTCCTCAGCCATACGACACCCCATTAATGGGCGCGTATATCAACAGTACAAAAAATGCACAATAGTTGGAAAATAAACACCATGCCACCTACGTTAAATGCCCCTGAACGGTGTATGCGAATGACGATCCTCCAATAGTCGAAGAATGACATAGATATGACTTGAAAGAAAACCACATTAAAACTCATATAACTTCCATTAGAGAAATAATTGTAAAGAACTGATTAAGGAGAGTGGAGGGCTTACCTGTACGGTTCCAGGGAGATTGACGATGCAAAAAACAGATTCCTAGTACTCGATCTGGAGCTTCTTGAAGATCTGGTCGTCCCTCCCAAGCCTCCCTATTGTTCTAAGATTCCTCTGTGAATAGAGGAGGCTACAACCCATTTTAAGTGAAAAAATAATACATGGCATGTACTATTGACTACACGACATGTAATTTTCTCATTTAATTGTTCCTTTGGTGGTACTTCTGCATTGTTCATCCATTAACATGATTACACGGCGTGTATTTATGATTACACGGCGTGTACCGCCACTTAGCTGGTGGCTTCTTCCACGTCCTTACTATTTGCCTTCTGAATGACTATATGGCATGTAAGTATCTCGTACATAGCGTATAGTCATGTATTTCTAATTACATGGAGTGTAGTCCCAAAATTTAGTAGTGTTCCCCATTTTTGTTTATTTTCTAAAAAATGCATAAGGAAAAGAGAAAGGAAGAAACACGTACCTCAAAAATAAGAACCTGTTTCTTAAATCAACATCCTTGGATGGATTTTAATCTTATTTGGTGATGATTTATTATGATACAAAACATCTATATTGTATTGAAGGTTTTGTGATATGTTTGACTTTGGATGTGTTATTTTATACCATTCATGGATTATGGACAATGTATTGAAATTTCGTATGCTATTTTTAGTACAAATTTTTATTTTATGTTTAAACCTATTCATATGAGGAATGCAGTGGACTTAATAAGTGATGGGTGGAGTCTGCTATAGGTCCTCGATGCATCGGTAGGTCTCATGTGACAACCTAGTGTCTTGGAACAAGGCCTTGACTATGTGGTAATGATAGTCTGGAATTATGCATTCCATCATTATGAAAGTGGTTATTGACATTGCAAGTGATTTTTCGACTAGTATAATATCCATGTGAATAAGAAAATGGAATTATTTCATTTTATTTTTTCCATATTATGCTGAAGTTCAAGTTTAAAAGGCTTTTGTTATAGTTATACATTGCCTTAGATGTTTATGATTATTTATGAATGTTTCTGCTATGTTGTTATTCTTACTGAGCATCTGAGCTCACCCCTTTCTATGTTTTATTTTTCCCAAGATGTGAAGAAGTATTTTATGAATGACCTGCAGGGATAGTATAAGGGGATATGTGTGCGGAGACAATATGTTTTTTTAGTTTTCACTTTATGTTGTAATGTCAACTTTATTAATGTATCTAGTGATTCCAAAGCTACTAAACTAATCAGTCATTCAAGGCATGATGCTTTGTGATCATGCCAATGTTATGTGAGATTTCTCCAACTCTGGGTAACTGGGGTTGGGTTGTTACAGCTTATGCCAAAAAGTCACTCATAACTAACTAATTCATATCTTGGTATAATGAAACATTAGAATGGAGTGATCTCAAACACTCATTAAGGGTATGTAATACAACAGAAGATCACATAAATATTTGGCCTGGTGAATAATTGAAAACGAATTCCTTTAAAAATAATATACATTTACACTTTTATGGCAGGAATACAATCTGAGTAAATAATGCCTTAATAAAACATTTTCATTGGTATTCTACTAGTAGAATAACAACATGAACAGTCAAGATTAATTTCATAATGAGGGAATGTATAATGCCAGACTTTCTAAAATATCTTGTCAAGGCCTCAGCCTAGACGTCTAAAAATGATTGAGGCCTCGGCAAAAACTGTATGTCAAATTTGGAAACACCTCATCCAATTAAACTTCTAATTGTCTCATGATACCTTCTAATGCACTGAGCAGTTATAGAAGCTTCCAACCGTCACATATGAAGTCCAATACATTCCTCATATAAATAGGCTGAAACATAAATCAATCATTAATTTTTAAACTAACATATGAAATTTGAACATCTTAACCATAAAACATGAATGGTATAAGAATAACACATCCACAGTCAGACATATCACAAAACCATCAATATACTATGGAATATTTTTATCCAAAAGAATCGACATCAAAAAAGTATAAAACCCATCCAAGGATGTTGACGTAGATGAAATCAAAACTATTTGACAGAAATATACATTTTATTTTAAATAAATTAAAGTCAAATAATTATAAAAGAAAACATATATTATGAAAAGATTCTTTTAATCCTCCACGAGAAACATTGGCAATGATATAATGGCAGAAAATAGTCGCACCCGTTGTATAAGTTAAAAAAACATTCTTACGTTAATTTTGATGAAAAGGCCATAATGTACCTCGTTTGGAAAACAACAGAAATATTCCCTTATAAAACATATAAGGTAAAATAAGGGAATATATTAATTTAACCAAAATTCTATTAAAGATTTTAAAAAATTTGAAATACATTTTTATGAAACATGGATGTGGATTCTAATGATGTCCCAGTAGATACTAACGTATAAAACAACCTCAGATAATAAAGAGATTGTAAAATTAACCCTTACCTTGTTCATTTCATTGTTCAAGGGTAGTGTACACTCTTTTATAATGGTTAAATCATTTTTATTAAATTATACAATTACCATATACATTAATGTTATATCATAAATGATGTTCAAATATTGCGTTGGTAATAATATTGTATCATTATCGTAGTTTCAGGTGTTAACTGATTCGATTTCCATTATATGCTTGGTAACGTAAGCCATTATTGTTATGAATATGATGTATTTGATTTATATATAGAATTATATTATATTATAAAACATTATTTGTAACCATAAAATGAAAATTAGTTTTGAATGGTTATGATGGGGAAATGAATCTCATCGCGTGCGTGGAGATGGTAATCCATACGTACGCATGAGAGACAATATCAATATTTTGAATTAAAAAAGTATGTAAATAGAAGGTATATCATATATGCAGAATCATTGACATGTTATATTTATTATTTACATCTACATTACATCATTATTATACCGATCTAAATAATAATGTATTTGAATAACAACTACACCATGATGTGGAGACGGTAATCCGTACGTAAGCAGGTATGGGGACATGTCATTCATAGGATGGATAGAATAATGAAAATGGTTGTAAAATATTTATAATAACATCATTGTATATATAGGATACTGGATTTATCATTTTATAATTGAAACAACAAAGAAAGAGGTAGCGGAAGTAGAAAATAACTTGAAAGATGGTGGGGAAATTATTATCTCTTCATCGGGTTCTTCATTTTGATTTGATCCAAAGGGCTCCATAGGTTGGCTTTTTGACCAATGTAATTACACTAGGATGAATATAGGGATGTTGGAAGGATATTTGGGGAGACTTTGGCCGAACCAAAAGGCAATTTTGGTGTGATATTAAGAGAAGGGAAAGTTCCCTTTTATAAGTTATGTGAATGTCATTTTATGAAATGACTGAAATATTATTTTATACTAAAATACATTTCTGTTTTCAATGGCTAAAAATCATTTATTTCATGGATAGGGTGGGGATGGGTCTAAATCATCTCAAGAAATATATTTTATAGAGGTTTAGGTTTCCATATTAACTTTATCAATTAGATTTAACTCATAGTTAAATTGATTGACTTTTACCATGTCCCTTTGTATATTTATATTATATGGTCAAATAATGTACTATAAACTGCCATGAAAACCACAATAGGTTCATTAATGGCACATATAATATTATTTAGGCCATTTGGCCGAACCCTATAATTTTAGGAATATTATATCAACCCAAAATGTAGTATTTTTTTAAAACTCAATTATGTCAATTTTGACATTATTTAAAACATTATTTTGGTTAAAATCATAAAAAAAATATTACTTCAAAAATACTATTTAAATCAACCTAAACACGTCATATTAAACTATAATATTTGTTCATGGAATCAAAATGTTTTTATTATATTTATCTTAATATTTATAATATCATTTATTTGAATCTTTCATTAATAAGGTAAATACTACATCATTATTGTGTCATAAATAAATATACGTATTTTAGGACTAAAAATTATAAATAAAAAATAATGATGTAAGAAATATTTTTATATTTATAATCACTATTTTTAGTAAATTCGATCAATTATATTACCTCATAAATTTTTTTTTACAAAATGATTTTTTTCTTTTGTCATTTTTGTCTTTACTTTAGATTATTTAATATAAAATGTCATTATCACACCCATGTGGAACCATGTGGTCTCTATGTAATCCCAAGGATGAACATGGTCAGAAATGAATCAACCAATATTAATAAGACATATTTTAGGATTATTTAGTATTATTATAATATTATTTGTTGACTCTTTTTTAACAGATTTACTCTTTAACCATGGTAAATAAAATATTTTCTGAAATATTTATTTATAATGTAAAAGAATAAAAGTTACCTATTTGCAAAAATTGGACCACCTGATTCCGAATATGGAATCTGTTTTTCAATTTCAAAAAAATATGTGGAAGAAAATAATTTAAAACGAATTTCCGCAGTCAAAACCAAAAAGCTTGTTTTTAAGAAATAACAACTATCAAAATATTGACACTTGTTTATGTTCAGTTTAAATGTGAAATTACATCCAATGAACATCATTGGATAAAATGGAAAAAATTAATCTTATTATACTTTAGAACTACCCAATAGTTTAATTTAGCACAATAAATTTTTTTGACTAAAAATGTTGTTTTTAATTAAAATTTAGTATTTTTCACTATTCATCACAAACTGAATGTTTTCAGAAAAATACAAAAAATTCAGCCTAAGATAATCATCATATTCTAAATTAAAAAAATATTTATATTTTATGAAATTAAAATCATATAACATGAATTGAATAATTTAAAATTAATTCTCGTTGTCAAAACTTAAAAGTGGGTTTTTAAATAAGTAAAAACAATCAAATGATGGACATGTGTTTATGTCAAATTTAATCATTAAAATACATATAATGACCAAAATTATATTAAATGATAAAAATATAATCTAATTATTCTTCCAAAATATTCAAATGTATAATTTAACACTGTAAATTTTTTTTTAAAAAAAAGATGTTTTCAGTTAAAATTTAGTATTTTTCACTATTCACCCAAATATCAATGTTATCAGAAAAACAATAAAATTTTATCAAAACTAAATTTTTATGTCCTGATTCTAAAAAATGTTTATTTTTTCATTTTATATATATATAAGTGGAAAATATTGGATTTCAAAAGTGTTCTCCATTAATAGGTGGAAAAATTCCATCTTCTAAAAAACACTTATTTTATATAAAAATGAATTTGTCCTTATATTATTCCTAAAAAACACATAATATGGATTCTAAAATTTTATAGAGTATATAAAATTAAAAACTCAATTTACAGTACTCATAACTACTTTTTGAATGGCTAGTTTGGTAAGTTCTGGTGCGCTTAAAATTTGTGTGGTGTGTTGCACAAGTTACTGAATTACATTGAAAATATAACTTATTATGAAATCTTGGGGTGTTAAATTATCCCCTAATTCAATAAATTTAATCCTCTCAAATTGTAATTAAATTGGATAAAAATAGAAAATTCCTTTGCAGAAGAGCCACATGAGAAATTGGTCTAATAAAAGTTTTCCTTAATAAGTTGGAAAGAGATATGAAAAGTCACAACCAAATTAAGATATCTATTAAGAAACAATTGATGATAATTAGAGACACATAATAAGAGGAAAAATTTAAATATTTATAGGGAGTGATGGAGGTCATCATTCCCAAAAAATGAAAAATTGGGGGCCTCAAAGCCATCACTCTATTCTGATTTAAAATATCATCAGTTCAAAAAAAACATAAGGTATAAGGATAAAACATTTTTTTACAAGATATCATAACTAAATATTAAGAAATAATTTCTTAATAGTAAAATAGAGAAAAAAACATACTTCACAAGTTATTTTCTATCCTTTAACTAATTTCTACCACAAACTCATCTTTCACTCTAAAAGATAATAGAACATAAAAACACTCAATTTATCCTAATCGTATATGGTTACAAAAACTGAATTTATAATTTATTTTTAAGATTATTTAAAAAAACTACATTATAAAATCCAGGACATCATGTTGGCTAGTGGTAGGTGATTCACCCTTTTCACCCTTCAGTTGCAGGTTCATGTCTCGCGGCCTTGCCTAACACAACAGGTTGCTGCCCGACCTCCGGGTTGTCCTTTTTATAAAAATAAAAAATTAATATTAAAAATTTTCTTTATCCATAGGAATAGTATCCAATGTAAATCCTAATCCATTATAACCATTATTCTTATCTGAAATACTCCTATACAAACTCATAGCCCAAAATTTATAAGGAAGGTAAAGACAATGAAGATTATTTTTATAAAGTAATAACATGTGTATACTTTCAACATATATTTTTCTAAACATGGTAACAACATTATTTATAACAGTCATGCTCCCTTATTCCATATATAATACTAGATATATTCCTTAAATGCATAAATTTTTAATACTCCAGAAATGATGGAATAATCAATCCATTAATAAGTTCCATGGAAATCAAGAAAGTACAATATATTTTATCCAAATCATCCATATTTTATTCAAAAATCACTACCTCAGTATCAAGACCATATTAAGGATTAGCTTTCCTGCAAAAAAGTAATTTTCAAAAAGTTTAACATTTTGTTGATCCAAATTACCTAGAACCATACAATCTCAAATCCTCAATGAAATATTACTATAGTACAATCCTTATTTATTTCCACAATTCATATGACTGGTATATCATCAATTCAACACTAAAATGACATAATTCTTTAGAAACAACATAAGAACACTAGTCATTCATCTTCATTTGGGGTAGTATCAAAACATTATTATTATCCAATAGCATCATTTGTGCTATACTTTGATGACTGTGACATTGATTCTCATAGTGTCCCAACTCCGTAAAGATGAAGCATTTTACATTAGAAACATTTTTCTTACACTTGCAATCACAAACATGGTTTCATTTTTCTTCACACTTATAACAAAATCCAATTCCCTTCAAGTATTTACAAGGGTGATTTATTCCCCAGTTATACCATATAGGAGAATCATTCTTTCCAGTTTTCCCTTTATCCATCTTTCTCTATTCCATCAGTTTATTCACTTTCCTCCCTTCAAATCCATAGGACTCATAAAATTCATTACATATCTTATTAACACATGATACTATTTTTTTATATAGTGAGAATATCTGGGAGACTACTTTCCTTCTATTACTTGTCCTAATACCAGAAATATATTATTTGTCTTACCCATTTGATCACACATATTGCTGGATTTCTCATTCCTTCAATAGGGAACCATTTTTAAACAATTGCATACACTATGTCAGTTTATGAATCACAATGATTAATTCCAAACTTGTAAAATACCTAACGTAAATTGAAAAGTTTAGGGATATAATCCATAATAATAAAAATTTATTTTTTGATGAATTATATACTCATAAACCCTTCATAATGGTTTTTAATGAAAATGATAATTATCCTAAGAATATACCTGAGGAGTGTCGTAACCAAGAATCCCGCATGGCCCATTGTCGTCCAACAGTTCTATTCGAGTCAAGCTTAAAGCAGTGTTTTCGGGATTTACCCCTACGAAAATCTGTGCCAGATCCATCTCTAGCTGCCCGTATCCATACATGGATGTATTTCTTTGAAAATAAAAAAAAATATACATTACGAAAATTCTAGGAAGTTCCTCTATACTAATCCTCAAAATCTATCATAGGGTAATTTTCTATAATTAGAGTTTATCTAAATCTAGTTTCAAAGATTTTTACTAAACTACTTCTGATACAAACTGTAATTCCCCGACCCTAGTTATCCAGTGTCGGTGCATTATTACATAACATTTGAATGATCACAAATTAATAATGTACTGAATGACCGATCAATTTAGTATTATTGGAAACAAGATTCATACATAAGTTCAACATTACAACTTTAAAAGAAATACAACACTAATTTATTCTATTAGAAACATCCTAGCCTCTTATATTATGCCTACAAGTTACTAATAACTAAATTATTCATATCTTGGGAAAATTAAACATAAGAAAGGGGTGAGATCAAATTCACAATAAGGGTATGAAATATAGCAGAAGATAACATAAATATTATGCATGGTGAATAATTTAAAACACATTCATTTAAAAATAATAAACATGGACACTTTTACGGCAGAAATATGATTTTAGTAAATAATTTTATAATAAAACATAGTAATGGTTATTCTACATGTCGAATAACCACATGAACGATCAATATTATTTTCATAATGAGGTAATGTATAATCCCAGACATTCTTAAACATCTTGTCAATGCCTCGGCCTAGACGTGTAAAAATTATTGGGGCCTCGGCCAAAACCATAAATCATATTAAGAAAGTCATCAGCCAATTCCACATCCAATTGTCTCATGAGACCTACTGATGAACCGAGGAGCTATAGCGGGCTTCACCCATCACATACTAATTCCAATACATTCCTTATATGAAAAGGCTGAAACATAATGCAAATGTACGTATTAAAACTAGCATAAGAAATGTCAATACATTAACCACAAACCATGAATGGTATAAAAATAACACAACCAGAGTAAAAAATATCAGAAAAAATTCAATAAAATATGGAATATTTTATTCAGAATGAATCAACTTAAAACAAGTATAAAATCCATCAAATGATGTTGATATAGATGAAATCAAATCTTTTGACAGAAATATCTCTTTATTTTTTTTAAATCATTTAAAGTCACAAAATTATAAATCAAAACATTTATTTTGAAAATATTCTTATAATCTTGCAAGGGATGCTTCGACGATGTTATAACGGCAGAAAATAGCCGCCCCCATCATATAAGTTAAAAAAAATTTACCTTAATTTATCGAAAAGATCATAATGTACGTTGTTTGGAAAATGACAGAAAGATTCGTTTCAAAAAAATATTATGTCAAATAAGGGTATAGATGACATTAACAAATATTAAATTAAATAATATATTTGTTTGAAATAAATTTTAAAGAAACCCCGATGTTGATGAAAAATAGGTCCTAGTAGATATTCACGTATAAAATAACCTCAGATAATAAAGAGATTGTCAAATTAACCCTTACATTGTTGTTTTCCTTAGACAAGGGTATGTTAATATCTTGTATAATGGTGAAATAACTGTTATTAAATTTTACAATAACCATATACATTAATATTACATCATATATGATCTTCAAATATAGCTTTGTTAATAAAATTTTATCATTATCGTCGTTTCGGGTGATAATAGATTCGTTTTCTTTTATATAATTGGTTATTTAAGGAAATTTTTTATAAAAAGAATGTATTTTATTTTAATAGAGACTGATAATATGTCATTATATATTATTTTTAACCATAAAAGGATAATTAGTCTTGAATGGTTATGATGGGGAAATGAATCTTATCACGTTCGTGGAGATGGTAATCCGTACATACGCACGAGCAACAATATCATTATTTTGATTTAAAAACGTATGTATATAACTTATATATCATATATACAGAATAATTAACATGCTATATTTATTATTTACATCAATTATATATCTTTATTATATCCATCCAAATAATAATGTATTTGAATACCAACTACAACACGATGTGGAGACGGTAAGTCGTACGTACGCACATATTGGGACATGTCATTCATAGGATGGATAAGATAATTAATATGGTTGTACCATATTTATTATAACATCCTATTATATAGAAGATACTGGATTTATCTTTTTTGATTGGAAACAACAATAAAAGAGGAAGTGAAAGAAGAAAAGAACTTGAAAGATGGTGGTTAAATTATTACCTCTTCTTTGGGTTATTCCTTTTCATTTGATCAAAATGGATCCTTAGGATGGCTTGATGAACAATGTAATGCCTCTAGGTAGGACTGAGGGATTGTGGTAAGATATTTGGGAAGGTCTTGGATGATGTAGATGGATATGGATGTGTGAAATTAAGAGAAGGGGAAGTGCCCTTTTATAAGAGAGGTGAATGGCACATTACAAAATGATTGAAATATTATTTTAATATAAAATAATTTTCTTTTTATAATGGATCCAAAATGATTTATTTCTAGGATATGGTGGGAATGGGTCCAAATCCTATCATCCAATAGGTTTTATATAGGATTAGGTCGCCATATTAACTTTATAATTTACATTTAACTCTAAGTTAAATAGTTTGGGTGCTTCTATAAATGAGATTCCACACACCATTTTACTTTCAATGTAGGTTAGGGAACTAAATCCCAATATAATTGTTTTTTAACTATAATGTTGGAGTAAAACACACCCAACTAGTTTGTTATAAGATTTTCTTATGGGTGTCAAAATTTTAATTTTCTATTATTGATTTTATGTGCATTAAATAGAAGGTTATATGATAAATGGAAATGCCCAAATTATATTGGGGAAAAAATTATTGAAACCACCAATACCATAATAAAAGACTTAAGTGGAAAATTATATATGTATTATAGTGGTGAAATTTTCCTCATAAATATCTTTGACTAACTGAGGCATCCCATGAATGAACATTCCTCACTTTAATTAAATTCTGTTGTTTTAATCTAATCCCAAGAAATAGTTTGTTTTCATTCCACTGATCTACATTATGATTTTTTATCCATGCTATAAATTATTATCAATAAATCGTACATTTAATGTTATAGTGGTCTGGAAAATGTAAATCATGTTTGTTAATTTATGATTTCTTGATTTGTGAGGATCCCATGATTATGGATGATACTGTTAAAATTGAAAAACTTATTTATCATCCGAGGATATTATCATTGAGTAATTAGATGAGATTAGTGTCCTATTACGTCCACATTGACGCTCATAAAATTGAAATCCCCTCAAATATAAACACAAAACACTACCTCAATATTTGAAATATTCATATATTGATAATGGAAACATGATTGTGATCATCATTGAATGTTCATTCCATATATATCATTAATTGTGACTGTAGAGAATAAAAATTATTTGGGATGGAAACCTGGTGGCATACATGGTTTTATCCCATGAATTTCAATGAATCATATATTTTTAAATGATGATGGTAAAACAATGAGGAAGGAACAACGTCGATGGAAACCATACCTCATAAATGTTGTTAAAAATAGGATGTAATAAAATTATAGGATACTAGAATAATCATCCACATCTCTAATATCCAATTGGTCATTCCAACGCAGGTAGTTCTTAATAGATTTTTTTTCTATAACTAAAAATGAAAATATAGAATTTTCTCCATCATTTATGCAGAATAGATGGAATGTATGAATATAAAATCTCCGACTAAACCAACACATTACAAAGGACCAATTTTCATTTCCATTCACTGAATAGATTCTAGAGAAGCTGGAGGGGAAGTGCTATTACTATGTTTCTAATGTATAATCTTAGATACTTTCATATTATTGTTACACAAAAGGATTATTAAAATAAATAAATGAAATTCCCATTTGGTAAATTTTTATATAGAATGATGTCATTTTGACTATGCATGTCTCTAAGTACTTTACAACGATGCATGGATAGTATTTTTTGATTACCTGGAAGATTGAATGGATGTATTCATTTAGGATTACACTATTTATGGTTCCTCTTTTGATGAATGCTTGAGTAGTATTGATTATATCATATGTCACTGTATATTAAAGAATATTTTATAGAATTATGATAATTCTTATTTTATTGGGAGAAACATTATATTACATTGGAATTCCTTTTATGGATATGATATCTATGTAGATAAATCAATTTTTTATTTCATTTCATCCCTACCATTATGGAAAAAAATTTGTTGGTTGGTAATTATTTCATACATCATGCGGGATTTTATTGTCATTTGATTCATGAGTTTAGTATGCTTTAACTCCCCCTCTCATGGTTACTCAAAAATGATAATGAATTTTCCATTGATATTGAGTCTATGGAATTCTTTTTTTAACTAAAATAGAGTCTCACCTTACCTTTGGTAATCCCACCACCTTTGTGGGATTTACCATTTGGTCTCATGCATGATGACTATAACTATATAGGTGGGCCACTCTGATCACAATGTGTTCATTAAGTTCAACATGTCAATGCCAATGCCACATGCAAACTAGACCATGCCATGGAAAACTGAAACATAATTAAATAATAATTAATATACATTGTTTTTTCCTTTAATAACTTTAGTTCATTCATATTCATGTCCAAATGCATTGTGTTATCAGACCATGCATCCCTATGGTTTCTTCTTAATAAATAAAACAACAAACTACTTCCCATTCCTTGGATTCTTGTAATTTAAGAATTTTATCTAGAAATTTTCGATACAATTAGAGTAGAGAATGTGGTGGATTACCACATCAGTAGGATCCTACCATCCTCAAATGATGACTCATCCCCTGGATTCACATAAATGATATTTTTTCTATTGAGATATCTTTCTGAGTACAAGATATATTTCCTCAGTATGATGAAATATTATATTATTTCATAAAATCTTTCATTCATTTATAATTAAACAAAATCCATTTTAATTATTTAAAAAACTAGAAATTTTGGTACATTTGAGAGATCACCAACATTAATTTCACATGTAGGGATCAATTCCTCAAGAGATGTGTTTCAGATAGCAAGTTTCAATCTATCCTTATGTTTTTTCACATTCATTATTTTGATAGCCACATTGTCCCATAATAAACGGCTCACAAGGTCCTTGTTTCTACTCTCATGTGGATAAAATTATATTCAGATTCCCATCATTTCGGTAAAGATTTTCATTTATATCAATAAATGAATAATGTCTTTAAATGAAATAAAATTCCAAAACATCTTTTTTAAATTATGATATTATTTATTATTGGGTTATTGATTTTTTGTGATCATTCCCGAATTAATTTGTGATCTTTTTCATTATTCTAGAAATTGATTATGTGTCAAAATGGGTAGAGATGCATGCCAAATAGGACCAATGATTCCATGAATATTGTGGATTTTTTAAACAATTTTTTATAGTTTTGGATTAGATAGGTTCATCATCAGTTACCATGGCTCTCGTTTCTCCAACGGAATATTGTAATCACTTTTGCATCGGTATGGAGATGGTCATCGAGGGAATAGTTCCTATAACCCACAAACCATCGGTCAGGCCGAGGAGTCAAATAGATAGATAAAAAATCTCTTGAATGAATTGGTTCAACCCAATTGAAATGATTACATTATTATACCTAGTGATTCATTATGGTCTTACTATGCTTCCTTCAAAAATCCAATGTGTATGTCACCATATCTACTAGTTATTAGAAATAGTTATGACCTCCCTATTGAGATAGATAATTAGTCCTACTAGGCTATTAAATAATGTAATTATAATATTTCTAGTGTAGTTTCATGAAGTATGTCAGAGATTCAAGTGATGGAAGAAATGTATAGAGACTCATAAGAGAACCCCCATATATATAATGAGTGAACCCATGCTTCCCATGAATTTATAAACCTTCATCATTAATTCTACATTTGGAATAAGTTCCTCATTTTCAATGAATGGTTTATGTTGGTTACATGTATGATTAATTCCCACTGGTTTGGTACATACTCTATTACTAATGTTTATACATTTGGTGATGTTCTTGTTCAAAACAATGAAACCAAAAAAATATTCACATTCAAGTGGTAGCTACTGAAGCAAATTCATGAATCAATATTGGAGTGCCTGATGGAGAAACACCATGATTAAGTAGAATCCTACAAAATAAAACAACAAGTTTTATCCATCATTCATACATTCTTCATTATTATAGGGATGAAATTGTAAACTCTAGGAGGGAGAGGGGATCACTATATTCTGACGTTGTTTTTGAATTTTCATCATCTTTATTATATTTCATTCATATTAATTCTAAATATTAATTTTACTCCCTCTTCTTCCCTCACATTTTCCACATAATATTATTTTTTATACCGAGTTAATACTGGAAAATTAATTCCAACTAATCATGGAAAATTATGCCAACGAAGTCATGAATATTATTGGAAATGGATGGGAAAGTTCCTTATTTCATGTTATTTTAACATTTCTTTGTCTAAACTAGTGTAATTTTTGTTTTAGAATGACTTTAATAGTAATTTGTATCATTATCTAGAAAATTGGTTATTTTTCGGCGATAAAAATAGTTTTATAGCTTTAAAAACATTGAAAAAAAATGATACCCTTCGTATAATTAGTTTATCGGATAATTATGAAACTTATTATCTCCACACATTTTTACCCCCAACCATGATGTAATATGTTTCATACTCAATAAAATGTAAATATAATCTTGGTTAATATTTATATGATTCTGAAAATGATTTTTCAATAGATGAAGTCATTATTTGATCCATTTTATTGTTGTATTATATTGACCTATTCATTTGTACATATTATATGACTATTATATGACCTAGAAGATATAAAATAAAATAAAACAGAAAAATATGAATATTTTCATTCTTAGGGAAAAAAACTCTTCATCTATATTAGGTATATTTATAACTATTATATTTATAGTCATGAGGAGATCAAACAAGGCTTGAGTGAAGAGTGTGTTACTTGATCTATGTTCAAATATTGAAAAGGTATTTGAGAACTAATAAATGAGGGGATTGATGAAATGTAAAACTTTTTTGGATATCTTGGTCGAGTACTTAATATTTAACTTCTAAGAATTGTATTGGGTTCAGGTATTTAAATATGATTGCAATGGATGTAGGTAATGTTCATAAACATAATCATTTAAGATGGTTTTTTTAAATTCCCAATATTTACTGGATAAAAAGGTGAAAGAATATCATTAAATGGTTGTCACACAAACACATGAATAATTTGTGACATGGTTAGATATTGAATTATTTTTTAAAATTGGTAACATGAATCTCTTTTAATTTTATTTGGATACAGTCTATGAGACATATTTTACCATGATCAATGAGAATAATTCCACTGTATGTTTTGTTTGATTGATCACATTGCTGTCAAGAATAAAATTTTCAGTGTCAAATATTCATGATCATTGAAATGTCACCATGCATATTTTTTTTTAAATGTGTGTTTTCTGATAAAGTGTAAATTATTAGTGGTGGGGTTTTTATTTCACCCCAATTCATTGTTTTATTTCACCCTTATACCATTGAAGTAAGTAGACTTTTCATTATAAATTAAAATTAATTTAAAAAACGTAACTTCATGTTTGAGTCAATAATCAACATATAATCAGTACTATACATGAAAAATTCTGTTTTTTTGATGATTTCATTGTTGTAGGAGGATATTTGGAGGTCCTAGGGTGATGTTTAAGAAAAAATGTGAATAATTATGAAAGATTCCTTAGTACCCTAGTTTATTCAATTGTAATGTTCTACTTATCCATTCATCGAATTGGTTTTCACTTTTTTTGGTTGATCCAAATTTTTTTGTGCAAAACCAATTATTAATACCTCTAATACCAATTCATGCAATATATGGCCTTGAAGAACTAATATTTCCCTGACACCAAATTTGAACATTTTCAAATGTTATGTTCTTTATTTCAGCCACATATAGAGTTTTTGGCCTATAAATGATGTCACAAATTCTAGTGGAGATATTAAATATGTTGTAAAAACATTTTAGTTTTCTACAAAAAGAGAAAAGGAAATCTACACACCTAAAACCATGGGAAATGTAGTTTCTCAAAATATGGGTGCCCAAAACTAGCATCAACATTTCCTATAAAAGAGTACCTTGGGAACCCCATTTTCATGTTCAAACATGGTGTGAATTATTAGTACCCAACATTATTATATTACATAATTGGGAATTATAGTTAAAAAATCACTTTATTTCACATTGAGGGCCTTTTAATGTTTATATATTTTAGATATTTGGTATATATTTCATATATAACATTCCACAGTAATACATAGTGTAAATGACCACAATAGTATTAATTTCTTCCAAAATTTAAAACATTACAAATAAAACATGTTTTCCTTAAGAAATAATCCTAACATTAAACATGAATTCCTTTTTTATAACACATACTTATAACCTATTAAAAAAATTTAAAAATATGGGATGAGGAAAAAATATTTTTAAGGGATATAAAAATAAGTAATGAAAACATTAGTCCCTAAATACATGTAAATGTATAAAATCATTTCATTAATGACATCGTTGTGACCCATATAAACATAATTTATGAATCATGAGGTATACATGATATTTCCAAGAAACATAAGAAAAATAAATAAAACAATAATGGTACCATAGTGAATTTGTTACATAATTTTGTAACCCTATCGTCTACCTTATGAATTGTAACCCTGACGGTAACCTTACAATGTAATCCTCATGGCTACCTTAATGTGTAACCATTGTACTTACCCTTAGAGTAACCATACGGATGACCTAAAAATTACACATATCCATTGCATTAGAGGGAGATATAGGTCCCACCCATAGACATAATTAATTTAAATGGACTAAAATATAAACATAAAACATGAATATTTTTTTAAAGAAATTTATTTTTATTATGAAAAAAGAAAATAAAAAATTTATTTTTTAAGGAAAGTATAGTAAAAAAATATAAATCATATTACAATTAATATAATGGAATGAATATTGGTATATAAAGTTAATCCACATAATAAATCATAATATAATCGAAATTCATTACCCAAATAATCTTGGTAGAACAAAATTAATTAATTAGAAGGTTAAACATATGAATAGAAATTGGGATAATAATTACATTACCTTGGAGTCCGTATAAATAAAACCTATTTAAAACTCCGGTATAATGGTTAAAAGATTGTTATTATTATCTTACAAAATCATATTCATATTTATTAATCCTTATATGATTATTTGATAACATCATTGAACTTATTTATTAATAATGATTTTTTATTTCTATTGTTTCAGGTGCATATTTTACATGGTTTCTATGGTCACATAGTATTTTATTTTCGTTTCACATGGAAATTATATCACCAAAATGATGTTAAATACTTCTAATATGTTTCTAGAATGTTAAATTATTCCATAAATAAGTTTTTTCATATATTATTAGTATGAATCATTTGCTAAATCTTTAGTGATACCTATTTAGAACATATTTGTTGTTCGTCGATGATCATGAATTTGTTTCGTTATGTAATTTAGTTTCACTCAAAGAAGTTCATTCAAGAAAATAATAGAGGTTTTATCATATAATATAAAATATATTTCAACCATTTAAATCTTCTTATAATCAAATTTTATTGAAGTAAATGAAATGGAAGACACATTGTCCATCATGTTGGTAAATAGACAGTTCACATACGGTGTTTTTATTTTTAATAATTGAAAGACAAGAAGAGGAATAATGATGAAGTTTTCCATAAAAATTATAAAAATACTAAATAGACATAAAATTGGAGATTTAATTCCAATCTTATATGTTTCAAGAAGATAGTATAATAATAGAAAAGAATTGGAAAGAAAATACAAGAAAATTAAAGAGGATATTTAAATCTTGATCTCTTCTCACTAAGATCCTCCTTAAGGCCATTGATTTTTTTCATTTGGGTAGACAAAGAGGATGTGGATGTGGGGGAGGAGAATGGAATGAGTTTTTGGATGAACATAGAAAAGTCTCTAGCATTGATTGGTGTAAGAGGAAGAGGGGGTTGACGGTGGTATTTATAGTGGAGGATAAAAGAGGGTTTACATTATTTTAATCATTAGCTTCATATTTTCTCTAAATAAAATGAATAATAATTATTTATATGACCCTAAATAGTAGTATGTTCTTGTGATATAGATATAATTACCATTAAAACCATTCATGACTCTAGAAAGATGCATAAATTCTATTTTTTTGAATAATTTATTAATTACAATATTTCACGATTCACTAAAAATTCAAGTATTTCAAAAAAATAAAAAACATTCACCCTAAGAATTTTTATATGTGTTGAACTTAGAAGTGAACTATATTTTTTGAAAATAATTTTATAAATATTTATAATTTTATTTTTAAATAAAGCATGATTTATTTTAATAATAAAACATTTACAACTATAACTAATTTTATATCACCGTGAAAAATTAATTAAGATCTGATTAACTTATAACATTATGAAATAATAATAATAATGTAATTTACTAATCATAAGGTTCATATTACTATTTATATTACTATTTATTATGGTAAGTAATTATTCACGAAAAAATAAGTTGGTTATATAAGACTATAAATATCTTACTTATTATAATAATTGATGACTGTTTTTCGAAATTCAAATCATATAAGAGACAAAATGATGCTTAACGGGATATTTATAATTATATCGTAAAAATGTATCAATATATAGATATTTAGGGTTTCATGCATTTCATTTTTTTTAAACCATAGTCTCTTAAATGAAGTGATACCATATTAATGTTCGGTAGGTGTTCCCTCCTAATCCTAGATGTTTTGGAGGCCCCTATCCTCTATGGTAGATCAAGAATGAAGATTGAGGTCAAAAAAAGATATCTTCTCCTCTAAATGTTTGTATAAATGGTTTTTATTGGTTATAAATGACATATACTCATGTCAAGGGAGCTTCAATGTATATATTGGCTTATAGTTTGGAGTAATTTAGGTTATGAAACATTGCATTCGTTATATCTTGCATAATTTCATATTTTAATGCTTTTTTTGATACATGTGATTGAAATGATCTTAATTTAAAACTGATAAGTGTATGGTATTTAGTTGGTGTATTATTCTCTTCCAACCAGACAACAAATGATTCCCCTTATTACCCACATTCATTAGATTTGAATCTTCTTTGGAGGATCTTATTCTAGGAATAATTTCATAATATTGTAAAAAATAATGTTATGTAATTGTTTGGTTATTCATGTATTAAAATAAAATCATAGAAATTAAATGGCATTCCAATTAATTTCAATGAAATAACTACTCCAAAACTGAATGAATCTCTATGTACTTTTACCGTTATGTTTGTATTATAAAATCACAGTTTCCCCTTTATCTAATATTTTCCATAATAAACATTGTTTTTAAACTATTAATCTCTTTAAATAATGTTATTTCTATAATATTGTTACTAAAACTACCACTATCAATTAATTATTTTTATTAAAAATACTCACTATAATCATCTCATTGATCTATGATTGAAGACCTAGGGTGTAACTTGAAATATAAATATGATTTAAATACAAAATAAATTTCATGTTCCCTAAAAACACATTAAACAACCAAAAGGATGTGTGAGGTAAGGGTTTTTATCATCTCACCTTTCATTATTTGAGTTATGCCTTATTAACAAAATATATATTTTTTGGGTGTTCTCTCGGATTGATATATCATATCATGAATCTTTTTATCTTCACGTTATTCAATGTTTCAATAAATAATTATTTACTTTTATGTGTATTATGATTCAAATATTTCCATGTGGCATGGGATAATTGGATTTAATAATATTGTTTCAAATCCATTCATTTGGTTGTTTCTTAAATCATATACTATTTTCCCAAGTGTAATCTATATTTATTGTTTTTTGAATTTGTGGGGATATAAAGTTAAATTCTCATCATTTACTCAATATGAATAATTATTGATAAAACCTATCAATTAGTGCATTTAATTATTATTTTTGATATTTATGGAATCCATTCAACATGCATGAACATGTGATGACTATATATAAAAATTACACGTAATGCATTATTAGTGTCATTACAAAATAAAGCTATAAAAATTAAATTGTGTTTTAGAAATAATGATTAAATAATCTTATGAAAGGAGATGAATGTACTGTTATTATGATACTAGGAAACATTATGTCCATTCATTAATAATTTCCATAATCAATATTTTATTTTAATTTTATCCATTTGATTTTAACAATGTAATTATCCATGGATTCCAATTTTGAAAAAGTTATTAATTAAATGAAATGTCTGCTAAATTATTCTCTCATTCACTATTTATTATGCATAATCTATTACAATATTTATTCTATTCTAATTATCTCTTTTAGAGAATCCAAGAGAACTATTTTTTTCCCAAAAGATATTTAGTTGAAATATTTGAATAATCTCACGAATAAAAATTTCATTCCGTTGTTAATTTATATGTCCAAATACTAATGTGATAAGTGTACAACGTATGAATATAGTTTTATAAGACTGAAAAACAGATCGGTCCTTTGGGATCCAATTAATTGTAGCATATTCCACTGTAATGAATTAAGGAACCATCAATGGATATTTGGGTTAGGTTTATTATAGATTGTTTCCTTGGACGTTTTATAGAATCCTTGGGAATTGGATTTTTGAAAACATAGATTTATGAAATCAACCATTGGTTTGGTAAGGGTGAAAATGTTATTTAATGATCCATGCCCATTAATTTTATATAAATATGTTATAAGGTAAGGATACCTATTATAGTTTATATTATAATTTAATTTAATTTAATTGTGGGATAAATTATTAATAATACAAAATTAAATCAATGAGATAAATGTTTTTGTTATGAAATTTCATTGGTATATGATTCATAACTATTGTTTGGATAATATAAATTTAGTTTTTGAAAAAGTCATATCGATTTCTAGGAGACAACCTATCACATCCAGTAAGGTGACATAGTTTGAAACCAAAACAGATGCGTGATAAGTGTGAAACACGAACCACTCGCCTATGTGATGTACTGGTTTGTATGCCATTTTTAACTTAATAGATTATTTGAATTTTTTTTAATAGGCATTTTTATCAAATATATATTCTTGGGATTAGAAAATGAATTACTGAATATGTAAAAAATAATATTTTTTACGATGATCAATATATTTGTAATATTATAAGATTATTATAAATAGAATATTATAATGAATAATGGATGAATTTTTTTGTAAGTATAATATTATTTTTATATCAACTTATAGTGATTCAGGTTATTTATGGAATAGGGTTAGAATTTCATGAAGATTATGAGATGTTAGAAATTAAATTATTGTATTGAGACATTAAGAATGATTAATGTTATTTTGAATATTTTATGAAAAAAATACTCTGGATTTTTGAATTTCATTCTTACTCTAAAATATTATTTAGGAATGACAGTTAATTTCTGAATGATTTTTGTTGAACATTGGGTTTTTCAATTGAATTTGGGAGATGAAGGTTATTTTTAAGTCATATAAATGATTATTATTTTAGTTAATAATCTTATCTTATCATATCTATATTGGATTAGGTCAATGTATAAGGATAAAATTTATTGATAGATAAACTTTTCTGAATTTTATGACCCATAAAATTTAACCAATTCCTTCATCAATAGAAATATGTATCATAAATACTCATCATTTGGAGAAAAATATCTATTGATGTTGAAATTTTTTAATAGATAAATAAATACATGTAAAGTATATATGTTTCATTATGTTATTATTATAGTATGTAAATTAATTCCTTAACACTAGGTAAAGGATTTTGAAACAAAATCATAATCCATTTACTTTTATCATTGTCCATTTAACCCATCACATATTTGTGGTTTTGTGATGGTTAAATTTCCCATGATCTTGATATCTATAACTCTATAATAGTATATGAGGGTTAGTTTTCACTTCCATGTCCACATTTTACATTATCTAATCGTAGTATGTGTGGTATTAGGGGGCCATCATATTTTCATTTCATTATTTTTAACTAGATGTTTCATGAATAATATTTTGATGTTGGTTTTCGATAAATGAATTTCCAAAATTCAATCATTAATTGCCGATCCCGAATTATCTAATTTTAGGAAATAATTTAATGATGGAGGTGATGAATTAACTCCCCTTTATTGTATGGTATGCATCTTTTTAATGATAATATCTTCCATAACTAACATTTCTCTAAACACCTAGTTTAAACAATAATGAAATATTATTATAATATATCCATTAAATTGGAAGGAATTATTAATATTGATTAAATTATAAATTTTTTATAAAATATGTCCAATAAAAAAATTAACAATCATCATATGTGTTTTCTAGATATGATATAAATCTAAATAAACTTTTTTACATAATAAGATATATTTTTCAAAAATTAGTTTTGTCACCTATTGTTGGGGGAGTTGTTTTAAATATATTTTTTGAAAATTTTATAAATTCTGTTAAAAAAATATAATATTTATTAGAAATTGGAAAATTAAAATTTTCATTTGTTTAATTATTCGTATTTTAAAACAAATTCATGTTTTTATGAATTAGGAAAATTACAATATTTTTGTTGAAAAAAAATAATTTCTTATAAATAATTTATAGTGATAAATTTTATTTTTATTTTTTATAAGGTTATATTAGATAAATTTTATTTATTGTATCACTGGTTATTCCATTTTAATAAATTTAAAATTAAATTTTGTTACTAAAATATTACCATTTTTGAGTGTTTTTAATTTAATAACTTGTCTTATCTCCCCATCAATGAGATTAGTTTTAAATTTATTTATAAAAATTATATATTATACATTTTGAAAAATGGATTCAATATTATCAATCATAATTTATAAAATAATTAAATAGGACCTTTAATTTTTGGGACAATATGAATGATAACATAAGTAGTTGTTTTCATTACCATATTTAATGATAAATCATATAATTTCGAATAAAATAATATTAAAAGTGTTATTAAATTACCCAAATTCTTTTTCTAATTTTATTGGATGAGTTATATTTTACATAATTCATTATTATGAGTATTTTATTCCTTCTTGGAGCCACTTGGATGAATTTAATCATTTTATTGTAATTTTTTTTGGAACATCCAATATATCAAACTCGTGTTGTTTTATATGAATTACATTTTAATATGTGGTTTTTAAGAATATATCTTAGAATATAAATATTTAGTTCATATTTAAAATAATTATATTCATCATGGTAATGTTTTTTTAATTTTTAGAACAGAAATAATTTATGTAATGGATTTCACAATGATGAAACAATATTGTTTAATTAAAGGATATATATGATAAATGTATTGAAAATATTAAAAGAAATATAATTTGACATAATTAATGCCATAATTAATCTTATATATAACAATATTATTCTTTTAATATGTTAATAGAGTTTGTTATATGGTAGCTTTTTGTTGTGATATTTTAGAAAAGAAAAGTAATAAATATTGTCCAAATTAAAATTATGTATATTTCATAATATGTAATTATTTCTTAAATAATTTATAAATCAAAAAAAATATAAACTAATCCGAATATTTTGGATATTATTTAAAATGAAAAATATATCAATTTTTCGTTTGTATTGAATTTTATGGTATGTATATAAACATATAATTCATGAAGGCTCATGTATACACTATTAGAGTTAAACAGAAAAAATAAGTAATAATTTCAAAATATATGGGTAATAATGTGACCTAAACATGTCATGAATTTATATTTTGAGATTATTTCGATTATTTTACATTTTATCATTGAAAAAACTCCCATTGAAAGCATTTTAAAAAGAATATAAATATAAAATAATTTATTATTTAGAGGATTTTCGAATATGTCACTCACCTCAGTTATGAAAAAGAACCTCCACCATCATTTCTTCACACCACAATGAGAATTCTCGATCAACCAAACCTAGAGCATTTATAATCACAACAACCTTATCCAAGTTCATGAGGTCTTTTAATTCCAAAAATATTGTCCCTAGATCCATTAAAAATGAATCAAAATGAAGTCCATTGAAGAAGAGGTAATCATTTTTATTAACTCATTTGAGTTCATTTCTTCTTGTACATCCAATTAATTTGGTGTTTCCATTATAAATTAATAAATAATATAAATTGTATATTATTAGATTTTATAATTATTATTGTACAACCATATTCCATATTTTATCCATCCTATAAAATATTAAAGAATCTCATGTGCATATATACATCATACCATTTGTACATCGTTTTGTAATTTTTTTTACATCCCAACTTTACATGGATAAGTATATTGATTTAAATACGGGTTATATATGATAATTATATAATATATGTAATCATGAAATGTTAAAATACCATCCAATTATTTACCCATTCACCATTAAATGAATGATATAATCCTTCGTGCTTAAGTAAGACCAACCATCTCCACGACACGTTGAGATTCATTTTCCATGTTCAAAATTCAACAATGATTATAAAACTATATTTAATGAATATATATTATATGAATTAATTTAATATAAATTTTTAGATGATATAACTATATATTATACACAACAAGTGAGAATTATACAATAAAACATTCATATGTAGATGAAATAACTGACACTCAATACAATGGTAATAATGAAATATTATTAAACAATTAGTCGTAAATTGATTTATGTGGATAAAATAAGGTACTGTTTATATGAAAATTGTACTAGTAATATTTAATAACATTATTTAAACCATTACACATTAATTTAAATCATATTCAACCAAAAGAATGTGTGAGGTAATGATTTTTTTTATCCCACTTATATTTATATGAAATATGTCTTATTAACCACTTATTTATTATATGTCAGGTAATACCCCTTTGATATATAATATCATCTATATTTTTATCATTATTTTATTTATTTCTTCATTTTATTTTTATTTTTCTTTTTTGGGGCATCATATTCAAACATTACAATGTGATATAGGAAACATTGATTTAAAAATGTCTTTTTAAATCAAATAACACGATTACTTCATAAAATAAATTCAATTTTTATATATGGTTACTAAATTGAATGTTATTCTAATTGATGAGGAAATAAAGGTTAATTAGTATCTTCTACTCAATATAGATAGTTTTTATATTCATTATTAATTAATGAGTTAAATTGATCATTTCGATGTGTGAGGAATGATTTGGACCTGAAATAAAAAGTGGGAGCCATATAAATAAGATCTCAATGATGGATCAGTAGCCTAATGAGATGAAAAATCTGAACAAATTAAATGGGGATTACCAATATTTAATAATTTATATTGGGAAAGATCATGACGGTAAGGTTATTATGTTCCTAAGAACCATAATGTCCTATAATTATGAATTTCCTTCATTAGTATTTCCATAATTTTTATTCATATTATTTACCCTTTTTTATTATACATGGATTCATATTTTAAAATTCTAATTTATAAAATTTCATATTTGATAATTTATTTGAATGTTCCATGTTATTTATGCATTATTTATTACAAGATATTATTTATTGCATGTAACTCTTGCTGAGTATCTGAGATCATCCTTTAAATTGATCTTTTTTCCGAAGGATATTGATATAAAATTGTATAATGATATCAACGATGTAAAATATCATCTTTTTCTATATTAAATGCATATATACTTTTGTAATATGGGTTCCATGAATATATATATATCTTTAATACTACTAAAAGTGTTGGTCCATCAAGATATTATTCCTTATATCACATTACAATGTAATAAAGTAAGGCACTAATTCCAGGATAAAAGCGTCTGGGTTTTTACCACTCATCATTTGGAGTCTAGTAGGGACAATGATATAGATGGTTCATGGGATGGGAACATTAATTTTATATTGGATAGTTGGATCCTCGATGACATAATGTGAGTGAATAATATTTTTTTGTACTTATACGTTTATGACCATACTGAGGGAGGACTTTTTTATTTTTTATGATATGTCTATCCTTGTAGAGATTGATTTATCATATGTAATGTGATTATATATGTTTCTATTATTCTTCCACTAGTATATTATTTGTTAATATATTATTTTATTATTTATTTCTAGATGGTATAGTCTTCCCAAAATCACAACATAATCCCTCACTTCTAGTAGATAACCTTTTTATGAGGCTTCTGTGTTGTTACATGGAACATAAGACTACATAATATCGAGTGATTCATGTCAAATTAATACAAAGTGCTATCAAATAAGCTAGAAATTGATATATATGAATTTATTTTTTTATTCATTATTTTTTAATGGTAGTTGGGATTTTAGGTTGGGTGATATTTAGAGATGGTTCTGTGAAGAGACATTGTTAACTCTTGTATTGGAACACCTAGGTTTCACAAATTCGTTTTTTTATATTTTACTAATAATTGATTTATTTAATAATTATTAATTAATATTTAATACTTTTGATTACTATCCCATCTCATAGACTTGAGAGGAAATAGTTAGTTCTCGTGAATCATATTATTCACATAGGAATCCCATGAAATTTGTGTTTTGTTCTGATTTTTATTTAGATCATGAAATATAAGAAAATTATTTATCTATCTAATGTCTACATAACATAATAAAAAGTGGTTTTATGTATAGTCTCATATAATAATTGTATTTTGTTAACATATGGAGTGTAATGGTTTTATAATGTTAAAAGGTTCAAAAGATAAAACCATCTTCGAAAACATATAATTTCCCCTCTATATCTTCTTGGTGGGTTTATATTTAGTTAGTCAAAGAATTTGTATCCAATATATTTGTCATGTGTGTGTTAATTATCTTTGACCTGGGTAGTTGAGGATATAGTTTTTTTATACGTGCATGGCTATGTTGGAGAACTATAACAGGCTAGTGGGACATGCTTCATTTTACACCATTCCATATTTATGATATCAGAACTATTATACATATATTGTGAATGGAATTTGGATTTCAATGACATTCCAAATAAATAAAATTATTTATAGTATGAAGAGGGTAGATACATTTTTCCAATAAAGTGTGTAGAATATATGTTCCTTGACAATGGAGGTAAACATGAGCCACTTATAGAGGATAGAAGGTAGGATAGTATGCTACTTCAAGTTTCCATATTAGGTTAGTGGTTGGATTGAAATCATTGGGATTTCTTTTTTTAAGATATCGAGTTCAATTATTGAAGATCACAAGGTTTTGATTCATCCATTGAATACATGAAATGATAATTTTAGTCACAAGAACCTCTTATACACTATAGAGATCATGAACCACATGAATACTAGTTTTTCATAGATTATATAAAGAATAATTTTGCAAATATTGAGTAACATATGGGGTTTAAAGTGAATGTAGATAGTTATATACTCGATGGACTAACAAAATTCTAGTGGGATATGTCGATACAGGATGAAAGACATGCAGAATTGGTGTGGCAAGAAATTAAAGATATTTTATTTCAGAACATATCCCCTATGAAATTTATGTTGGATCCAAACATTTATATAATGCACCTATAGTAGGGAGAGAAATGTTTAACTGGTCGTGTTTTGAGGTTCATAAAATTTCAATGATTTTTACTAATTATGTAGAGAGATATGAAAAAAATGGTGGGGTGATTTAAAGATAGTTAATGAAATTATATAATAGTGTAGGTATAAATCATTATAGTGTAATCATTTTACGAGGTTGTAAACTAGGTATAAGGAATATATAATAACCTATTGAAAGATATTTGTTTATTAAATTCCATGGTGTTGGGAGATATTTGAGTTATAGCTCCGGGTAGCTGGAAGTGGTGGCACAATGATAACTAATAGTGAAGTTAGAGTAGAGGGTTGATGATTCCATTAAATAGTTGGACATTATTTAAATACATAAAATTTTGTTAAGGGGATATATTTTGGATTAGTGTGATCTAACAGCAAATGAGTGTAATAATAGTGGATAGATTAAGGTATTTGGATATTTTTTATTAGAAGCCCTCACATATTGTTGTGATTCATGGATTAAGTCAAACTCGTGCATTTGATATAAGTCTATGAGTCTTATTAAGACCAGATTAATGAGGTTAAATTTAATTAATGGGATATAGAGGTATAATGGATAAAAATCTGTGGGGGTAGTGGGAAATGATGAGTTAGAATCTAAAGGGATGGCTTGCATTAGGTAGTCAGGCTTTAGGTTTGAAGCATAAGAACAAAATGACATATTCAGTGTAGGCTATAGAACCTTCTATAGTTAATTGTTTTCTTGAAATTTTGGATATGGTCATGCATGGTGGAATGTGTGTATGATGTTCATATGTGGTATATGTAATATATATTCCATTTAGTTATTTTGTGTGCATCAGGAGTGATGCATAATTTAACCGGGAATCAATGATGATGTAGGATGCATGTGAGCACCCGTATGATGTGCGGTGTCAAAGTGTGGAAAATAAATGTGGTTAAATTAGATTGGTTTTATATCATCATTGTGTTGGGTGGTTCAGATAATATGAGACTGAGTAAGTTAATCATATATTGGTGAGATACAACAGAATGGATATGTTGTTTGAAATTGGTAAATTAATTTGATTTTGGAATAGATATCTAATTTCAATGTTTTTGTGGTGTATTGAAAGTGTTTATAATATGACACATGAGTTTTAATGAGTTTCGGTAAGTAAATTGACAGATATTTCATGGGAACAAGATATTATATGGTGGATATAACAACCCATACATTATATACATGGTTATTACTTCAAAATTGAATCATACTTATTACAACATATAACAAAACCATGAAAGCACCGTAGAGGTATAGTGTCTTTAGAAACTGGGAAACATAAACAACTAGTTCACAAAGCATCTACATTGTCACCCATTTATTTCATCATATCTAGAGTCCCTTTTCGCATATCCTTCTTCATAACCTTCTTCCTGACATGGGGAAAGAAAACATACAAAAGGGTGAGCTCAAATGCTTAGTAAGGGTAATCAAAAGAAATATCAATCACATCATATTCATAACAACATAAAAATTTGGAAATCTTTCCCTGCAAAAGAGAT
The DNA here is from genome assembly GCA_963277665.1 of Viscum album. Taxonomy (NCBI): domain Eukaryota; kingdom Viridiplantae; phylum Streptophyta; class Magnoliopsida; order Santalales; family Viscaceae; genus Viscum; species Viscum album. Next base: position 1,312,741,814 of record OY728119.1, on the reverse strand, counting down.
CATAATTTCATAACATGGCATAAATCATGGTAGTGAAATGTAATCACAATAATCATAAGATAAAACATGAAGCTTTTTGGCATACACACATAGTCATATAGAATCATTTATTATTAGTCAAGACTCATTTCAAAGACTATATTAGTGGACAAAGTCCATTTCTGAACCGAGTTCATTCCTCGTTTCAGTCCTATTTCACTGAATCGATTTAACCTGCCGTTCCAGCCATGTCTATCTCATGAGATATAAAATCTTTACCCAATGCATTGGAGGGATATATATGTCCCACCCATCTTATAATGATACCATTCTAATGTTTCAACAAAATAATAAACCATACATCATAGCATAACCCATGTAATAAAAATGGGATTCTTAAACATCGTGACATCCTATAAAAATTCATATAAGATAATGGAATACATAAAAATAATTCCATCTCAATATAATCAAATCAATGTAATAATAGGGATATAAATAGAACCCTTTATTATCTTAGATGGAAAATAATTTTTATAAAACACTTGAACTCCATTCTTGAGGAAAATATCCTTTCTACTTCAAAAACACTCTTCCTTTCTTAACAGGTCCTACAATTATGAACTAAAATAATTTGATTAAAATTAAACACGAAAACTTGTAAAGGAATCTTCTTGGAAATAATGTTTTAAAATCCATTCATTTAGGATAAGTTAAAAACACATTCTTCTCAGACTTTTGTCGGAAAAGTCAAAAAGTTCCTCATACGCAAAAATGACAAAAGATTCCTTTCATATCTTTTACTAAAAACTCACCGAAGGGTAAAATTGGATTTAAAAAATTTTAGGTGGATGGAAATAATATTACATATTTAGGAAACATTAATGTGGATGATAAATATTTCCTAGAAAATTCTAATGTATAAACAATCTCGGATAAAAATTGAGATTGCGATATTTTCCCTTACCTTATGTCTGATTTGCTTCGTAAGTGTCCAAACCTCCTGTATAATGATTTAAACAATGTCATTGACTTATTCATGAATCATAATCATTGTTATGATATCATATATGGTCGTATTCTTAACTTCTAATTAGTAATTTTTCATTGTTACTTGTTATTCGGGTGTTTATTGCTTTTTGTTCTAATGCGTGTTTTGTCGAATAAATTCTTATTCTTATTTTTGGGTTATTAATATCTCATTTCTAGAATGGTATTAGTGTAATATATATCATATTTATTCATTCAATTCATTTATAAAATCATTATGCAATGGTGATCATGTACAACGAGTCGCATCACATCATGGAGATGGTATTCCGTACGTACGCACGAGCGATGATATCATTCCCATGAACGTGGAATTGTATTGGAGTGTATGTATACTATTTCAGAATCATTATCACTTAACAATAATCATATATATTCATTATTTACACCATTATACCCATCCAAGTAAGGTGGTGGTGGAAAATAGATTACACCACGACGTGGAGACGGTATTACGTACGTACGCACGCGCGGTGATTTCGTTTTCCATAGGATGGATAGATGGTGAAATATAATTGTTTCATACTTATAATAAGATATCGGTAACAGACATTACCTCTTCTTTGAAGCGCTTCTCTGATACCTCCTTTTAGGGAAGTAAAATTGGTCTTTGAAGAATCCCAGGACATCTAGAATGTTTCTAGGGAAATGGAGAAGATAAATTGGCAGGGGTTGGCCGAGATTGAAGGCTCCAAGTGGTGTGAGGAAGAGAAGGAGGAGGTGCCCTTTTATAAGGGAGGAGAGGGTCACCTATGGAAAAAAAATATTATTTTATTATAAATCCATATTCGGTTTTAAATATATCCAAATTGATTTATTTAGAAGATAAGGTGGGGATGGATCGAAATCCTCACATCCAATAGAATTTGGACAAGTTTAGTTTACTATTTTAACCTTATCATTTAGATTTATCTTTAAGTTAGATAATTTTACATTTATCATGTCTTTTTGTGTTCTTACACTATAAGGCTAATAAACATACTATAACAAGACAAAAGAACCACAAGTTGTTTATAATTAATATATATAACCTTATATAAGTCATTTTTTCGTTACCTTATATTTTTAGGAATAAAATAACAATTAATAATATAATATTTGTTTTAAACCCTATTTTATGTCGATTTTGAAACTATTTAGAAATTTATTTTTCTGAGAATGATAACAGAATGATTGGTTAGAAAAAATTTAAGTAAATAAATTCTAACATGTCAATTAAACCAAAAAAATTAGTGGAATTCATAAAAAGTCTCAAATTACATTTATTTGGGTATTTATAACATAAATTATGTCAATATTTAATTAATAAAATAATTACTACATCATCATTTTTTCATAAATAAATTAAATTTTTAATGTCAAATAATTAACAATAAAATATAATTATGTAGGAAATCTTTTTATATTTCTAATGAATATTTATAGTCGAATTTATCTTATATATTACCCTATATTAAAAATTATTAACTTATTAAACATTGATTTTAACTATTTTAACCCTTCTTTAAATAAATTAATAATAAATGTCCTAATCTAATCCAAGTGGCCCTAAATGGTAATATTTTATTCCTAAGGTTGTTTTTAGGTCGAATTACACTTATCCAATATAATTAGGACATGTTTTATGGTAATAATAATATAATTTTTACCCTTAATTACCCTATTTACTTTTAACTGTGGTAAAAAAGTATAAAGTTACTATTCACCAAAATTTATTTTCATCTCATTGAACCACATTTTACTTACTGACATCAACCGCATCTCTCAGAATTCTGAAATTCCACTTATAGAAGTGGTAAAATTAAGTTTTATGTAAATTTGCTAATTCTCTTAGGAGGTGGGTAAAAGACGGTCAGAAGTTCAATAAAAGTTTTATATATCTAAAATTATAATAAAATGACTCCAATGAATTTTATTGAACTTATATAGGTATTACGTATCAATTTTGACCAAAAATAAATTTAAATAAAATAAATAATTATTTAAATAAAAAGTCGGTTTTTAAATAGTAACCTAGTGTTTTCACTATTCATCCAAAATTGAATGTTTTCAGAAAAATACCAAAATTTCACCCAAGGATAATTTCGATATTCTGAATCCAAAAAAGATGTCCATTTTGAAAAATAAAATTTATAAAATTTCAAAAAGTGGTTATTACTATTCACAACAGATAGTTTTAGTAATATTTTAATAGCATATAGTTGTTTAGTGAAACTTGGTATTGCGTACGACACAAGCTATCGAGGAAGGTCATGTTTGCGTGTAAAGAAAACCAAGCTACTGTTGTGTGTAGTGAAAGTTTCCATTGATGATTTATATAACATAAAAACAAAATATTTCTTATAAAAGTCTCGGGTGTTACATTCTACCCCCCTTAAAATGAATTTTGCCCTCGAAATTCATCACATGTAACAAACAGATGAGGATACATCTCCTTTATCATATCCTCAAGCTCCCATGTAGTTTCTTATAATTGGTGGTTCCTCCATAAAACATTCACCAAGCGAGTGGTCTTGTTACGTAGTACTTTTTCACTATGATCGAGAATCTCTATCGGCTGTTATTCATTAGAAAGATCTGGCCATAGCGGTACAACTTCTGGTCTGAGTACATGTGGAGGATCATGTTTGTACTTTCTTAGGAGAGATACATGGAACACATCGTGAACTTGAGAGAGATTCAGTGGAAGCGCCAATTGGTAAGCTACCTTCCCAACACGATCCAATATTTCGAAAGGACCGATATACTTGGGGCTCAGCTTTCCCTTCTTCCCAAATCTCATTACTCTCTTCCAAGGAGATATTCGTAAGAACACTTTATCACCCACTTCAAACACTAAGTATTTTCTTCGGTTGTCGACATAACTTTTTTGTCGACTCTGAGCTACTCTTATGTGTTGTTGAATAGATATGACCTTTTTTTCCATCTCATCAACAAGATCAGGTCCTAATAGCTTTCTTTCCCCATATTCATCCCATCAAGTTGGAGTCATGCATTCCATTCCATAGAGAGCTTCATAAGGCGCCATCTGAATACTAGAGTGAAAGCTATTATTATAAGAAAATTTCACCAAAGGTAGGTGTTGATCCCAACCACCTTTTAAATACATAGAGCAAGATCTAAACATATCTTCTAGAGTTTTAATTGTCCTCGTAGACTGACCGTCTGTCTGAGGATGATAAGCAGTGCTGAAACTCATCTCTGTATCCAGAGTATGCTGATGACTTCGCCAGAACATTGAGGTAAACCTCGAATCCTGATCAGATATAATAGAAAGTGGTACTCCATGTAATCTTACAACTTCTTTTACATATATCCTGGAAAGTTGATCCAGAGAGAAATCCTCTCTAATAGGAATGAAGTGTGTAGACTATGTAAGACGATCAACTATGACCCAAAAAGCATTATTGGCTTTGGATGTTTTAGGAATTCCTGTGACAAAGTCCATAGTGATGTTTTCCCATTTCCATTCGGGTATGAGTAATGGTTGTAACATCCCCTTAGACTTCTGTCTCTTAGAATTTACTTGCGGACAAACCAAACATCGAGAGACATATTTAGAAACATCTCTTTTCATGAAATCCCACCAGAAGTACTCTTTCAGGTCCTTATACATCTTCATGCTTCTAGGATAAGTAGATAATGAAGAACTATGAGCCTCATCCAGAAGCTCCTTCTTTAATTCAGGGATGGGAGGAACACAAATCTGATTCCTGAACATTATTACCCCATCACAATCAATATAACGACCCATACTTTACATACATTGTAATTACATAAAAATTGATGCACACTTATTACAACATATAACAAAACCATGAAAGGAACGTATAGGTATAGTGTCTTTAGAAACTGGAAAGCATAAACAACTGGTTCATAAAGAATCTACTTTGCCTTCCATTTATTTCATCATATCTAGAGTCCCTTTTTGGCATATCCAACTTAATAACCTTCTTCCTAACATGGGGAAATAAAACATAAAAAGGGGTGAGCCCAAATACTCAGTAAGGGTAAACAAAAGAAATATCAATCACATCATATACATAAGCACATAACTTTTGGAAATCTTAACCTGCAAAAGAGATCATAATTTCATAACATGGGATAAATCATAGTACTGAAATGTAATCCCAATAATCATAACATAAAACATGAAACATTGTGTCATACACAAATAATCATAGAGAATCATTTCTTATTAGTCAAGACTCATTTCCAAGACCATCTTAGTGGACAAAGTCCATTTCTGAACCGAGTTCACTCCTCATTTCAGTCTTGTTTCACTGAACTGGTTCAACCTTCCGTTCCATCCATGTCTATCTCATGAGATATAAAATCATTACCCAATGCATTTGGGGGTGATATAGGTCCCACCCATCTCATAATGATACCATTCTTATGTGTGTCACAAAATCATAAACCATACATCATCGCATAACCCATGTAATAAAAATGGGATTCTTAATCATCATAAAATCATAAAACAATTCATATAAGATAAAGGAATTCATAAAAATAATTCTACCACAACATAATAAAATCAATGTAATAATAGGGATAGAAACAAAACCCTTTATTATCTTAGATGGAAAATAATTTTGATAAAACACATGAACTCCATTCTTGAGGAAAATATCCTTTCTTCTTCAAAAACACATTTCATTTCTTAACATGTCGTACAATTATAAACTAAAAGAAGTTGATTTAAAAAACCTGAAAACTTGTAAAGGAAGCTTCTTGGAAATAATTTTTTAAAAATCCATTAATGTCGTATAAGTAAAAAAACATTCTTCATACTTTTGTCGGAAAAGTCAAAAAGTACCTCGAACGAACAACGACAAAAGATTCCTTTCATATCCTTTACTAAAAACTCACTGAAGGGTAAAATTTGATTTTAAGAATTGTAGGTGGATGGAAATAATATTACATATTGAGGAAACATGGATATGGATGATAAAATACACCCCAGTAAATACTAAAGTATAAAGAATCTCGGATAAAAATGAGATCATGATATTTCCCTTACCTTAGGTCTGATTTCCCTCATAAGTGTCCAAACCTCCTGTATAATGATTTAAATAATGTTATTGACTTATTCCAGAATCACAATTATTGTTATTATATCATATATGGTCATATTCTTAACTTCTTATTAGTAATATTTCATTACAACTTGTAATTCGGGTGTTTATTACTTTTTGTTCTTATGCGTGTTTTGTCGAATAAATTCTTATTCTTAGCTTTAGGTTATAGATACCTCATTTACATAATTTTATTAGTGTAATATATATCATATTAATTCATTAAATTCGTTTATACAATCATTATGTAATGAATATCATGTAGAACGAGTCGCATCACATCGTGGATACGGTATTCCGTACGTACGCACGAGCGATGATATCGTTCCCATGATCATGGAATTGTATTGGAGTGTATGTATACTATTTCAGAATCAATATCACTTTACAATAATCATATATAATCATTTTTTACACCATTATACCCATCCAATTAAGGTGGTGGTGGAAAGTAGATTACACCACGGCGTGGAGACGGTATTCCGTACGTACGCACGCGAGGTGATTTCATTTTCCGTAGGATGGATAGATGGTGAAAAAGGGTTGTTTCATACTTATAATTAAATATCAGTATATTAGTGATACTTAGTTATTACTTCATAATGAAACAACTAAAGAAGAATAAGTGGAAGAAGAAATAAAGATGAAAGAATCAGTAACAGACATTACCTCTTCTTTGAAGTGATTCTTTGAGACCTCCTTTTAGGGCACTAAAATTGGTCATTGAAGAAGACCAGGACCTCTAGGATGTCTCTAGGGATGTGGAGAGGAGAATGTGGCAGGGTTTGGCCAAGCATGAAGGCTCAATGTGGTGTGAGGAAGAGAGGGAGGATGTTCCCTTTTATAAGGGAGGAGAGGAGCACCTTTGAATAACTAAAAATATTATTTTATTATAAAGACAAATTCGGTTTTAAATAGCTCCAAATTAATTTATTTCGAAGCTAAGGTGAGGATGGGTCGAAATCCTATCATCCAATAGAATGTAGACAAGTTTAGGTTCCTATTTTTACCTTAACATTTAGATTTAACATTCAGTTAAATAATTTTACTTTTACCGTTTCTTTTTGTGTTCTTACACTATACGGTTAATTAACATACTATAACAATCCAAACGAACCCCAAGTTGTTTATTATTAATATATATAACCTTATCTAAGTAATTTGGCCGAACCATAGATTTTTAGGAATAAAATATCAATTAATAATATAATATTTGTTTTAAAAACAATTTTATGTCAATTTTGACACTATTTAGTAATTGATTTTTGTGAAAATCTGAACAGAATGATTAGTTTGAACAAAGTTAATTAAATCAATAATAACATGTCATATTAACCAATAAAATTAGTGTAATTTATATAAAGTCTCAAATTACATTTATTTGGGTATTTATAACATCAATTTTGTCAATATTTCATTAATAAGATAATTACTGCATCATCATTGTGTCATAAAAAATTAAATTATTTAATGTCTAAAAATTACAAAATAAAATAAAATTATGTAGAAAAGCTTTTTAGATTTCAAATGAATATTTATAGTTTAATTTATCTTATATACAACCTTATATTAAAAATTATTTACTTATTCAACTTTGATTTTAACTATTTTAACCCTTCTTTAAATAAATTAATAATAAATGTCCTAATCTAATCCAAGGGGGCCTAAATGGTCATATTTTATTCCTAAGTTTGTTTTTGGATGAATTAAACTTATCCAATAGAATTAGGACATGTGTTAGGGTAATAATAATATCATTTTTACCCTTAATTACCCTATCTACTTTTAACCGTGGTAAATAAAAGTAAAATGTTACTATTCACCAAAAATTATTTTCATCTCATTGAACCAAATTTTACTTACTGACATCATCCGTGTCTCTTGGATTTTTGAAATTCCACTCTCAGAAGCGGTAAAATTATGTTTTATGAAAAATTCAGTTTTTTAACTACCACTTAGTGGTTTCACTATTCATCAAAAATTGAATGTTTTTAGAAAAATACCAAAATTTCACGCTAGGATAATTTCGATATTCCGAATACAAAAATGAAGACCATTTTGAAAAATAAAATTGATAAAATTTCAAAAAGTGGCTATTACTATTCATAACTGCTAGTTTTAATAATATTTTATTAGCATATCATTGATTAGTGAAACTCGGTATTGCATACGACGCACACTATCGAGGAAGGTCACGATTTCGTGTAAAGAAAACCAAGCAAGTGTTGTGTGTAGAAAAAGATTCCTTTGATGATTTATATAACATAAAAGTCTCGGGTGTAACATTCTACCCCTCTTAAAATGAATTTCGCCCTCGAAATTCGTCACTTTGTAACAAACAGATGAGGATACCTCTCCCTCATCATATCCTCAAGCTACCATGTAGCTTCTTCTAATTGGTGGTTCCTCCATAAATCTTTCACCAATCGAGTGGTCTTGTTTCATAGGACTTTTTCACTGTGATCCAGAATTTCTATCGGCTGTTCTTCATAAGAAAGATCCTGCTCCAGCGGTACAACTTCTGAGTTGAGTACATGTGAAGGATCAGGTATGTACTTTCTCAGGATAGATACATGGAACACATCGAAAACTTGAGAGAGATTCGGTGGAAGTGCCAATCGGTATGCTACCTTCCCAAAACGATCATGTATTTCGAAAGGACCGATATATCTAGGCCTCAACTTCCCCTTATTTCCAAATCTCATGACCCTATTCCAGGGAGATATTCGTAAGAACACTTTATCACCCACATCAAACTCTAGGTCTCTTCTTCGGTTGTCAGAATAACTTTTCTATCGACTCTGAGCTGCTCTTATGTGTTGTTGAATAGATCTGACCTTTTCTGCCATTTCATCAACGAGATCAGGTCCTAATAGCTTTCTTTCCCCAACATCATCCCCGCATGTTAGAGCCCTGCATTTATTTCTATAGAGAGCTTCATAAGGAGCCATCTGAATACTGGAGTGAAAGCTATTATTATAAGAAAATTCCACCAAAGGTAGGTGTTGATCCCAACAACCTTTGAAATCCATAGAGAAAGCTCTCAACATAACTTCTAGAGTTTGAATTGTTCTCTCATACTGACTGTCTATCTGAGGATGATAAGCAGTGCTAAAACTCAACTCTATATCCAGAGTATGCCGAAGACTTCGCTAGAACATCGAGGTAAATCTCGGATCCCAACCAGATATCATAGAAAGTGGTACTCCATGCAATCTTACCACTTCCATTACATATATCCTGGCAAGATGATCCAGGGAGAAATCCTCTCTAATAGCAATGAAGTGTGCATACTTTGTAAGACGATCCACTATGACCCAGATAGCATTATTGTCTTTGGATGTTTTAGGAAGTCCTGTGACAAAGTCCATATTGATTTTTTCCCATTTCCATTCGCGTATGGGTAATGGTTGTAACATCCCCTTAGACATCTGTCTCTCAGCTTTAACATGTTAACAAACCAAGCATCGAGAGATATATTCAGCAACATCTCTTTTCATGCCATCCCACTAGAAGTACTATTTCAGGTCCCTATACATCATCGTGCTTCCATGATGAATAGAGAAAGCAGAACTATGAGCCTCATCCAGCAGCTCCTTCTTTAATTCGGGGATGTGAGGAACACAAACCCGATTCTTGAACTTTATTTTCCCATCACAATCATTGTTGAATTTAGGAACATTTCTCACCTTCTTTTGTAAGTCGACATCTTCTTTCTGTGCCTCTTTAATCTTCACATGTATAGATGGTTGAACATTCATTTGAGAAAGATACGATTTTCCCCTTTCATTATAATTCCAAGATCCATCCTTTATAAATCCATAAATATTGGATCTTTTGTGATCCTCATCATGGATAAACTGGCACGGTCTTGTCGACTTAATGCATCTGCCACCTTGTTTGCTTTCCCAGGGTTGTAATGAATTCAGCAGTCGTAATCCTTAATTAGCTCCAACCATCTTCTTTGCCGCATATTCATCTCCTTTTGTGTGAAAATATACTTTAAACTTTTATGATCAGTATAAATATCACACCTCTCACCATAAAGGTAGTGCCTCCAAATCTTTAATGCAATGATTACCGCAACTAACTCCAAATCATGAGTTGGGTAATTTTTCTCATGTATTTTCAACTGTCGTGAGGCATAAGCTATCACCATATCATTTTTCATAAGAACACACCCCAATCCCTTCTTGGATGCATCACTGTAGTTCACAAAACATTCTCCACTACAAGGCAGTGTGAGCACAAGTGCATTGGATAACCTTCTTTTCAACTCCTTGACATTATCTTCACATTCCTCCGTCCAAACAAACTTAACTCCTTTACAAGTCAACATGGTGAGTGTATTAGATAATCGTGAAAAATCTTTCACAAAACGTCGATAATATCCAGCCAAACCAAGAAAACATTGGATCTTAGTTACTGTTGTTGGTCTCGAACATCTTTTGATAACCTCTGTTTTTGTTGGATCCACAGATATCCCCTCTTTTGAGATTATATGACCCAAAAATGAAACTATTTGAAGCCAAAATACACACTTGGTAAATTTGCCATAAATATTCTCCTTTCTCAGGGTTTTCAATATAATTCTCAAGTGATCTTTATGTTCTTCCTTGCTCTTTGAATAGACAAGAATATCTTCTATAAAGGCTACCACAAATTGATCAAGATAGTCTCTGAAGACTCTATTCATTAGATCCATGAAGATAGTAGGGGCATTAGTAAGACCAAATGGAATCACTATAAATTCATAGTGTTCATACCTTGTATGGAAAGCTGTCTTTGGTATATCCTCCCTTTTGACCCTTAATTGATGATACCCTGAACGAAGATCAATCTTGGAAAAGAATTGAGCTCCACGTAGTTGGTCAAATAGGTCATCAATGCGCAGGAGAGGATATTTGTTCTTGATAGTTATCTTGTTAAGTTCTCGGTAAACAATGTAGAGTCTCATTGATCCATCTTTCTTCTTAACAAACAGGACAGGTTCTCCCTAAGGTGATGCACTGGGGCATATGAACCCCTTATCAAGATTCTCTTGGAGTTTCTTCTTCAATTCCAGCAACTCAATTGGGGCCATTCTATAAGGTGTCTTTGAAATAGGCAAAGTATCCGGTATGAGTTCTATTGAAAACTCAACTTCACGATTCGGTGGATGACCCAGTAATTAATCCGGAAAGACATCATCAAACTCCCATACAATGGGCATATTCTTAATCATGAGTTTCTCACGAAACATTTGAGATAAATAACCTTCATTTAGTTTAATCAAGACCTATAATATGGAAGAAATTTCCACTGGATGGTTATGTTCATCCTTGCATTGATAGACGATCATAGATTGATCTGGAATATGAAATGTGACTTCCCTTCTTTGGCAATTGATATGAGCTCTATGTAGAGAAAGCCAATCTATGCCAAGAATCACATCAAAATCCACTATAGGAAGGATCACGAGATTTGTAGGAAGCACTTTCCCACAAAATTCAATAGGAGAAGAATTATAAACTTTTGATGTGACTGTTGTGCCATTAGGGGATGTCACAGCTAACTCAACATCTTACTGTTGAGGTAATACGGTGATATCCTTAGAAAATTCTTTAGAAATAATGGAGTGGGTGGATCCAGAATCAAATAAAACATTTTCTACTTTAGAGTGGATGGTAAGTGTACCTTTCACCACATCATTATCGTACTCCACATCGCTGATAGAAATTGAATGTGACTTTCCTTTGTCTTTAGCCTTAAGTGTTTGTTGACATCGACCATCATCATCAACCCTTGGATTTGGGCATTGATTGGAATAATGCCCCATATACCTGCACTTGAAACATTGAAGTGTAGTAGGGTCATTCTGTGTATCCCTACCTTTGTTTTCGTCATTAGACATCTTCTTCTCATCATTGCGGAAATCAAATTCCTGACGACCTTCCTTTCCACATTTTAAACATTTACTTGTCCCTTTAAGACAACTCCCTCCATGTTTATTTCCACACATTGAGCATAAGGGAAAGCTCATCTTCTTTTCAGTGGGCTCTTTAGATTTTCCTTTGAATTCCATTTTCCTCTTCTTATCAAACCCATATGACTGATGGGTTACTCCAATCTCCATCTCGACTTTGAGAGAACATCGAACGATTTCCTCGTAGCTATTGAAGTCCCTTATGGTTAACACCCTTCTATGACTTGGTTTTAAGCCACTAAAGAATTAATTGATCTTACTCTCAGGTTGGATAATAATACCAGAAGAATACCTTGCATGTCTTGGAAAATGTGCTTCATAAGTACCAATAGATTCATCATCCTTTTTCTTCAGTTCATGAAACTCTTTCTCTATCTTTGTTTGGAGAATACGAGGGAATTACTTATTTAAAAATAAGATCTTGAACTCGTCCCATTCCATGGACTCAATTTCATCCCTTTGCCTCGTATTCTTAATAATATTCCACCATTGATCAACATCTCCTTCCAAACGATACACTGCTATGATGACTTTATCATGTTTAGAACATTGAAGAACTGAAAATATCTTTTCAGTAGTAATAATCAATTGTTCAGCAACTAATGGATCAGTAGACCCGCTGAAAGAAGGTGGACGCTGCCTCATGAAGGATTCAACCGAATGTTGCTCCTTCCTTTGCTCGTTTGGAAGTACTGCATGATTCATATCTTGAGAAAGTTGTGTGAGCATGGATACAATATTTTTCATTCCGCTTCCCATAATGTTTGGTTGCTCCGGAGGACAATCATTACATTGCCCGTCCCATTCCGCATTAGCATGGTTCCTTCGGGTTCCAGCCATTGACTAAAACCAAGAAGAATAGTGTGAGAAACACTAATTATAATAGAAAAAACATATAATCAAGAATAAAATTTCACACTTAAGGTCTTATCTTAGGTTATTCATGGTCATTTCGAAAACACTAAGATTGTGTTCTATGCTTAGAATTATCCTTAGGGTTCTTACTAAGGCTTTCACATCCTAGTTTCCAAAGGTTGACTATACCTTTCCTCTAATACCAACTATAACGACCCATAATTTACATACATTGTCATTACTTCAGAATTTAAGCACACTTATTACAACATATAACAAAACCAGGAATGGATCGTATAGGTATAGAGTCTTTAGAAACTGGGAAACATAAACAACTGGTTCATAAAACATCTACATTGCCTCCGATTTATTTAATCATATTTAGAGTCCCTTTTTGGAATATTCTACTTAATAACCTTCTTACTGACCTGGGGAAATAAATCATACAAAAGGGTGAGCTCAAATGCTCAGCAAGGGTAAAAAAAATATCAATCACATCATATACATAATCACATAACTTTTGGAAATCTTAACCTGCAAAAGTGTTCATAATTTCATAACATGGGATAAATCATAGTAGTGAAATGTAATCCCAATAATCATAACATAAAACATGAAACATTGTGGCATACACACATAATCATAGAGAATCACTTCTTATTACTCAAGACTCATTTCCAAGACTATCTTAGTGGAAAAAGTCCATTTATAAACCGAGTTCACTCCTCGTTTCAGTCCTGTTTCACTGAACCGGTTTAACCTGTAGTTCCAACCATATCTATCTCATGAGATATAAAATCTTTACCCAATGCATTGGAGGTAGATATAGGTCCCACACATCTCATAATGATACCATTCTTATGTGTGACACAAAATCATAAACCATACATCATCGCATAACCCATGTAATAAAAATGGGATTCTTAAACATCATGAAATCATAAAACAATTCATATAAGATAAAGGAATACATAAAAATAATTCCATCTCAAAATAATCAAATCAATGTAATAATAGGGATAGAAACAGAACCCTTTATTATCTAAGATGTAAAATAATTTTGATAAAACACTTGAACTCCATTCTTGAGGAAAAGATCCTTTCTGCTTCAAAAACACCTTTCCTTTCTTAACATGTCATACAATTATTAAATGAAAGAAATTCATTAAAAATAAACTTGAAAACTTGTAAAGTAAGCTTCTTGGAAAAAATATTTTAAAAATCCATTCATGTCTTATAAGTTAAAAAATCATTCTTCGTACTTTTGTCGGAAACGTCAAAAAGTACCTTATACAAAAAACAACAAAAGATTCCTTTCATATCCTTTACTAAAAACTCACCGAAGGGTAAAATTGTATTCAAACAATTGTAGGTGGATGGAAATAATATTAAATATTGAGGAAACATGTACGTGGATGATAAAATACACCCCAGTAAATACTAAAGTATAAACAATCTCAAATAATAATGAGATCGTGATATTTCCCTTACCTTAGGTCCGATTTGCCACGTAAGTGTCCGAACCTCCTATATAATGATCTAAATAATGTTATTGACTTATTCCAGAATCATAATTATTGTTATGATATCATATATGGTCATATTATTAGATTCTTATTAGTAATATTTCGTTACAACTTGTTATTCTGGTGTTTATTAATTTTTGTTCTTATGAGTGTTTTCTCGAATAAATTCTTATTCTTATCTTTAGGTTATAGATACCTCATTTACAGAATTTTAATAGTGTAATATATATCATATTAATTCATTCAATTAATTTATATAATCATTATGTAATTAAGATCATGTAGAACGAGTCACATCACATCGAGGAGACAATATTCCGTATGTACGCACGAGTGATGATATCGTTCCCATGATCATGGAATTGTATTGGAGTGAATGTATACTATTTAAGAATCAATATCACATTACAATAATAATATATATTCATTATTTTCACCATTATACCCATCCAAGTAAGTTGGTGGTGGAATGTTGTTTACACCACGGCGTGGAGACGGTATTCCGTACGTACACATGCGTGGTGATTTCATTTTCCGTAGGATGGATAGATGGTGAAATTGGGTTGTTTCATCAATTATAATAACATATTAGTATATCATTGATACTGATGTTATTACTTCATAATGGAACAACTAAAGAAGAGAAGTGGAAGAAGAAATAAAGCTGAAAGAATCGGTAACAGACATTACCTCTTCTTTGAAGTGCTTCTTTGATACCTCCTTTTAGGGCACTACAATTGGTCTTTGAAGAATACCAAGACCTCTAGGATTTCTCTAGGGAAGTGTAGAGGATAATGTGTCTGGGTTTGGCCGAGATTTAAGGCTCAAAGTGGTGTGAGGAAGATAGGCAGGAGGTGCCCTTTTATAAGGGAGGAGAGGGGCACCTTTGGAATAACTAAAAATATTATTTTATTATAAAGCCAAATTCGGTTTCAAATAGCTCAAAATTGATTTATTTCAAATATAAGGTGGGGATGGGTCTAAATACTCTCATCCAATAGAATTTAGACAAGTTTAGGTTCCTATTTTGACCTTATCATTTAGATTTAACATTATGTTAAATAATTTTACTTTTACCGTGTCTTCTTGTGTTCTTACACTATAAGGTTAATAAACATAATATAACAATCCAAACGAACCCTAAGTTGTTTATTATTAATATATATAACCTTATCTAAGTCATTTGGCCGAACCTTAGATTTTTAGGAATAAAACAACAAGTAATAATATAATATGTGTTTTAAAAACTATTTTATGTCAATTTTGACACTATTTAGTAATTGATTTTTGTGAAAATCATTAAAGAATTATTAGTTCGAAAACAGTGAATTAAATCAATACTAACATGTCATATTAACATATAAAATTATTTTAATTCATAAAAAGTCTCAAATTACATTTATTTGGGTATTTATAACATCAATTATGTCAATATTTCATTAATAACATAATTACTGCATCATCTTTGTGTCATAAATAAATTAAATTATTTAATGTCTAAAAATTACAAATAAAATACCATTATGTAGGAAATCATGTTATCATTCTAATTCATATTTATAGTCGAATTTATCTTATATATGACCTTATATTAAAAATTATTTACATATTAAACTTTGATTATAACTATTTTAACCCTTCTTTAAATAAATTAATAATAAATGTACAAATCTAATCCAAGTGGGCCTAAATGGTCATATTTTATTCCTATGTTTGTTCGTTGTCGAATTACACATATATAATAGAATTAGGACATGTGTTAGGGTAATAATAATATCATTTTTACCCTTAATTACCCTATTTACTTTTAACAGTGGTAAATAAAAGTAAAAAGTTACTATTCACCAAAAATTATTTTCATCTCATTGAACCACATTTTACTTACTGAAATCAATCGTGTATCTCGGATTTTTGAAATTACACTCACAGAAGCAGTAAAATTATGTTTTATGAAAAATTAAGTTTTTTTACTACCACTTAGTGGTTTCAATATTCATCAAAAATTTACAGTTTTCTGAAAAATACCAAAATTTCACCCTGGGATAATTTCGATATATTCCGAATCCAAAAATGATGTACATTTTGAAAAATAAAATTTATAAAATTTCAAAAAGTGGTTATTACTATTCATAACATCTAGTTTTAATAATATTTTATTAGCATATCATTGTTTAGTGAAACTCAGTATTGCGTAAAACAGAAGCTATCGAGGAAGGTTGCGATTTCGTGTAAAGAAAGCCAAGAAAGTGTTGTGTGTAGAAAAAGATTCCTTTGATGATTTATATAATATAAAAGTCTTGGGTGTTACAATCATGGTTCAATTCTGGAACATTTCTCACCTTCTTTTGTAACTCTACATCTTCATTCTGTGCCTCTTTAATCTTAACACGTATATATGGTTGAACATTCATTTGAGAAAGATACGATTTTCCCCTTTCATTATAATTACAAGATCTATCCTTTGTAAATCCAAAAATATTAGATCTTTTGTGATCCTCATCATGGATAAATTGTCATGGTCTAGTCGACATAATGCATCTTCCACCTTGTTTGGATTCCCAGGGTGGTAATGAATTGAGCAGTCGTAATCCTTAATCAGCTCCAACCATATTTTTTGTCCCACATTCAGCTCCTTTTGTGTGAAAATATACTTTAAACTATTACGATCAGTATAAATATCACACATTTCTCCATAAAGATAATGCCTCCAAATCTTTAATGGAAATATTACTGCATCTAACTCCAAATCATGAGTTGGGTAATTTTTCTCATGGATTTTCAACTATCGTGAGGCATATGCTATCACCATATCATTTTTCATAAGAAAACACCCCAATGCCTTCATGAATGCATCAATGTAGATCACATTCCTTTCTCCACTACATTTAAGTGTGAGTGCAGGTGCACTAGATAACCTTCTTTTTAACTGCTTGAAATTATCTTCAGATTCCTCCGTCCACACGAACATAACTCCTTTTTTAGTCAACCTGGTGAGTTGATTAGATAATCATGAAAAATAATTCACAAAACGTCGGTAATATCCAGCCAAACCATGAAAACATTGGATCTCAGTTACTGTTGTTGGTCTCGACCATCTTTCAATTACCCATGTATTTGTTGTATCCACAGATATCCCCTCTTTTGAGATTATGTGACCCAAAAATTAATCTTTCTGAAACCAAAATTCACACTTAGTAAATTTCGCATAATGCTTCCCCTTTCTCGGGGTCTTTAATATAATTCTCAAGTGATATTCATGTTCTTCATGGTATTTGAATATACAAGAATATTGTCTATAAAGACTACCATAAACTGATCAAGATAGTCTATAAAGACTCTATTCATCAGATCCATGAAGATAGTAGGGGAATTAGTAAGACCAAATGGCATCACTATAAATTCATAGTGTCCATACATTGTACGGAAATCCGTCTTTGGTATATCCTCCCTTTTGACCCTTAATTGATGATACCCTAAACGGAGATCAATCTTGGAAAAGTATTGAGCTCTGCGTACTTGTTCATATAGGTCATCAATGCATGGGAGAGGATATTTGTTCTTGATAGTGATCTTGTTACGTTCTCGATAATCAATGCAGAGTCTCATTGATCCATCTTTCTTTTTAACAAACAGAATAGGTGTTCCCCAAGGTGACGCACAAGGGCGTATTAACCCCTTATCATGATTCTCTTGGATATGCTTCTTCAATTCCTGCAACTCAATTGGGGCCATTCTATTAGGTGTCTTTGAAATATGTAAAGCACCCGGTACGAGTTCTATTGAAAACTCAACTTCACGATTTAGTGGAAGACCCAGAAATTACTCCGGAAAGACATCATCATACTCCCATACAATGGGAATATTCTTAATCGTGAGTTTCTCACCATCCATTTGAGATAAATAACCTTAATTTAGTGGAATCAAGACCCATAATATGGAAGAAATTTTCAATGGATGGTTATGTTCATCCTTGCATCGATAGAAGATAATAGATTAATCTGGAATATGAAATGTGACTTCCCTTCTTTGGAAATTGATATGAGCTCCATATAGAGAAAGCCAATCCATGCCAAGAATCACATCAAATTCCACTATAGGAAGGATCACAAGATTTGCAGGAAGCACTTTCCCACAAACTTAAATCTGAGAAGAATTATAAACTTTTGATGCGACTGTTGTGCCATTAGGGGTTGTCACAGCTAACTCAACATCTAATTGTTGAGGTAATACCGTAATTCTCGTAGAAAATTCTTTATAAATAAAAGCGTGGGTGGATCAAGAATCAAATAAAACATTTTCTACTTTAGAGTGGTTGGTAAGTGTACCTTTTACCACATCGTAATCGTACTCCACATCGCTGATAGAAATTTCATGTGACTTTCCTTTGTCTTTAGCCTTAAGAGTTTGTTGCCGTCGACCATCATCATCAACCCTTGGATTTGGGATTTGATTGGCATAATACCCCATCTCCTTACACTTGAAACATTCAAGTGTAGTAGGTTCATTCTATGTATCCCTTCCTTTGTTTGCATCATTAGACATCTTCTTCCCATCATTGCGGCATTCAAATGACCGATGACCTTACTTTCCATATTTGAAACATTTATTTGTCCCTTTAAGACAACTCCCTCCATGTTTCTTTCCACACATTGAGAATAAGGGAAAACTCATCTTCTTTTTAGTGTGCTCTTATGATTTTCATTTGAATTCCATTTTCCTCTTTTTATAAAACCCATACGACTGATGGGTTACTCCAATCTCCAACTCAACTTTGAGAGCACATCGAATGATTTGTTCATAGATATTGAAGTCCCTTATGGATAACACCTTTCGAAGACTTGGTTTTAAGACACTAAATAATCGATCGATCTTACTATCTAGTTGGATAATAATACCAAAAGAATACCTTGCAAGTCTTGTTAAATTTTCTTCATAGGTACCAACTGATTCATCATCCTTTTT
Organism: Viscum album; assembly: GCA_963277665.1. Taxonomy (NCBI): domain Eukaryota; kingdom Viridiplantae; phylum Streptophyta; class Magnoliopsida; order Santalales; family Viscaceae; genus Viscum; species Viscum album. The sequence continues at coordinate 1,312,722,396 of OY728119.1, read as the reverse complement.
CTTTAGTTCAAGAAACTCCTTCTCCATCTTTGTTCAAAGAATACGAGGGAAATACATATTGAAAAATACGTTCTTGAACTCATCCCATTCCATGAACTCAATTTCATCTCTTTGCCTCATATTCTTGATAAGATTACACCATTGATCAGCATCACCTTCCAAACGATACACTACTAAGATGACATTATCATGTTCAGAACATTGAAGAACTGAAAATATCTTCTTAGTAGTACTAATCCATTGTTCAGCAACTAATGGATCCGTAAACCCACTAAATGACGGTGGACACTACCTCATGAATGATTCAACAGAATGTTCCTCCTTCCTTTTCTCATTTAGAAGTCCTGCATGATTCATATCTTGAGAAAATTGTGTGAGCATGGCTACAAGATTTTGCATTCCAGCTCCCATAACATTTGGTTCCTCAGGGGGACAATCATTGCATTGCCCGTCGCATTCTGCATTAACACTATTCCTTCGGGTTCCAGCCATTGACTAAAACCAAGAAGAATAGTGTGATCAAAACAAATTATAATAGGAAAACCACATAATCAAGAATAAAATTTCACATTTAAGATCTTATCCTAGGTTATTCATGGCCATTTCTAAAACACTAATATTGTGTTCTATGCTTAGACTTACCCTTAGGATTCTCACTAAGGCTTTCACAACCTAGTTTCAAAAGGTTGACAATACCTTTCCTCTGATACCAACTATAACAACCCATACATTACATACATGGTTATTACTTCAAAATTAAAGCATACTTATTACAACATATAACAAAACCATGAAGGGACCGTATAGGTATAATGTCTTTAGAAACTGGGAAACAGAAACAACTGTTTCATAAAGCATCTACATTGTCTCCCATTTATTTCATCATATCTAGATGGCCTTTTAGATTATCCTACATAATAGCTTTATTCCAGACCTGGGGAAAGAAAACATACAAAAGTGTGAGATAAAATTCTCAGTAATGGTAAAAAAATGAAAAATCAATCACATCATATTCATAAGAACATAGCAATTTGGAAATCTTACCCTGCAAATGAGATCATAATTTCATAACATGTGATAAATCATGGTAGTGAAATGTAATCACAACAATCATAACGTAAAACATGAAGCTTTGTGGCATACACACATAATCATATAGAATCATTTCTTTTTATACAATACTCATTTCCAAGACTATCTTAGTGGACAAAGTCGATTTCTGAACCGAGTTCATTCCTCGTTTCAGTCCTGTTTCACTGAATCGGTTTAACCTGCCATTCCATCCATGTCTATCTCATTAGATATAAAATCATTACCCAAATAATGTGAGGGAGATATAGGTACCACCCATCTCATAATGATACAATTCTCATGTGTTCCACAAAATCATAAATCGTACATCATAGCATAACCCATGTAATAATAATGGGATTCTTAAACATCGTGACATCATAAAAAAAATCATACAAGATAAAGGAATTCATAAAAATAATTCCATCACAACATAATCAAATAAATGTAATAATAGGGATAGAAACAGAACCCTTTATTATCTTATATGGAAAATAATTTTGATAAAACACTTGATCTACATTCTTGAGGAAAAATTTCCTTTCTACTTCAAAAACACTTTTCCTTTCTTAACATGTCATACAATTCTGAACAAAAATAATTTGATTAAAAATAAACTTGAAAAATTGTAAAGGAAGCTTCTTGGAAATAATGTTTTTAAAATCCATTCATGTCGTATAAGTTAAAAAACATTCTTCTCGTACTTTTGTCGGAAAAGTCAAAAAGTACCTCTTACGAAAAATGACAAAAGATTCCTTTCATATATTTTACTAAAAACTCACCGAAGGGTAAAACTGGATTTAAACAATTGTAGGTGGATTTAAATAATATTACATATTGAGGAAACATTGATGTGGATGATAAATATTCCCCATTAAATTCTGAAGTATAAAAAATCTCGGATAAAAATTGAGATTGCGAGATTTTTCCTTACCTTAGGTCTGATTTGCTTCGTAAGTGTCCGAACCTTCTGTATAATGATTTAAATAATGTAATTGACATATTACAGAATCATAATAATTGTTATGATATCATATATGGTCATATTCTTAGTTTTTTATTAGTAATATCTCATTGTTACTTGTTATTCGGGTGTTTATTTCTTTTTGTTCTTATTCGTGTTTTAACGAATAAATTATTAATATTATTTTTGGGTTATAGATACCAAATTTCCATAATTTTATTACTGTAATATATATCATATTTATTCATTCAATTCATTTATATAATCATTACGAAATGAAGATCATGTAGAACGAGTCGCATCACATCGTGGCGACGATATTCAGTACGTACGCACGAGCGATGATATCATTCCCATGATTGTGGAATGGTATTGGAGTGTATGTATACTATTTAAGAATCAATATCATGTTACAATAATCATATATATTCATTCGTTACACCATTATACCCATCCATGTAAGGTGGTGGTGGAAAATAGATTACACCATGGCGTGGAGACGATATTCCGCACGTACACACGCGCGGTGATTTCGTTTTCCGTAGGATGGATAGATGGTGAAATAGGGTTTTTTCATCATTATAATAACATATAAGTATATTAGTGGTACTTATGTTATTAATTCAAAATGAAACTACTAAATAATAATAAGTGTAAGAAGAAATAATGTCGAAATAATCGGTACCAGACATTCCCTCTTCTTTAAAGCGCTTCATTGAGAACTCCTTTTAGGGCACTAAAATTGGTCTTTGAAGAATACCAGTACCTCTAGGATATTTCTAGGGAAGTGGAGAGGAGAATTTTTCATGTTTTTGACAAGATTTAAGACTCAAAGTGGTGTGAGGAAGAGAGGGAGGAGGTGCCCTTTTATAAGGGAGGAGAGGGGCACCTTTGGAAAAACCAAAAATATTATTTTATTATAATGCCATATTCGGCTTTAAATAGCTCCAAATTGATTTATTTAGAAGCTAAGGTGTGTATGGGTTGAAATACTCTCATCCAATAGAATTTGGACAAGTTTCGTTTACTATTTTAGCAATATAATTTAGATTTATATTTAAGTTAGATAATTTTACTTTTACCGTGTCTTTGTGTGTTCTTACACTATAAGGTTAATAAACTAACTATAAAAATCCAAACTACCCCAAAGTTGTTTATTATTAATATTTATAACCTTATATAAGTCATTTGAACGATCCTGATATTTTTATGAATAAAATAACAATTAATAATATAATATTTGATTTCAATACAATTTTATGTCAATTTTGACACTATTTAGTAATTGATTTTTTTGAAAATCACAATAGAATTATTAGATAGAAAAAAGTTAATTTAATCAATAATAACATATAATATTAACCGTTAAAATTAGTTTAATTCATAATAAGTCTCAAATTACATTTATTTGGGTATTTATAACATCAATTATGTCAATATTTCATTAATAAAATAATTACTGCATCATTGTTGTGTCATAAATAAATTAATTTATTTAATGTCTAAAAATTACAAATAAACTATAATTATGTATGAAACCTTTTTATCTTTCTAATTAATATTTCTAGTTGAATTTAGCTTATGTATAACCCAATATTAAATTTTTTTAACTTATTAAACTTTGATTTTAACAATATTAACCGTTCTCTAAATAAAATAATAATAAATGACTTAATGTAATCCAAGTGGGCCTAAATGGTCATATTTTATTCCTAAGGTTGTTTTTGGTCGAATTACACTTATCCAATAGAATTATGACATGTGTTAGGGTAATAATAATATAATTTTTACCCTTAATTACCATATTTACTTTAAACCGTAGATAAAAAAAGTAAAAAGTTACTATTGACCAAAAAATATTTTCATCTCATTGAACCACATATTACATACTGACATCAATCATGTCTCTTTGATTTTTGAAATTCCACTCACAGAAGTGGAAAAATTATGTTTTATGTAAATTTCCAAAATTCTCCTAGGAGGTGGGTTAAAGACGGTCAAAAGTTCAATAAAATTTTTATATATCTAAAATTATTATAAAATGACAGCAATGAATTTCATTGAACTTATATATCTATTATTTATCAATTTTAACCTAAAATAAATTTAAATAAAATAAATAATTATTTAAAAAAATGTCTGTTTTTGAATAGTATCCCAGTGTTTTCACTATTCATCAAATAATGAATGTTTTCAAAAAAATACCAAAATTTCACCCTAAGCTTATTTCTATATTCCGAATCCAAAAAATGAAGTCCATTTTGAAAAATAAAATTTATAAAATTTCAAAAAGTGGTTATTACTATTCATAACAGCTAGTTTTAATAATATTATAATATCATATCGTTGTTTAGTGAAACCCGGTATTGCGTATGACATAAGCTATCGAGGAAGGCCATGTTTGTGTGTAAATCAAGCAAAGCTAGTGTTGTGTGTAGTTACTGATTCATTTGATGATTTATATAAGATGAAAACAAAATATTTCTTATAAAAGTCTCAGGTCTTACAGTGGAAAGGTTATTGAGTCTCATGTATTCTAGAGTGGTAATATAGGTTATTTCATGGAACAGTCAAGTGTTAATAGACCCAATTTCTGTCTTTAGGATACTTTTATAAGAAAAAAATACATATACTATGTTTAGTGAGACTGGGGAGTGATAATTTTGATGTAAGAATATTATATTCCATGACATAATAAGTCACAGTGTGGTGAGGTTCTTTGCATTGTGGAAAAGGGAGGTACCACAAAATGGATTTTGAAAACAGGGTGTTGATCGTGTGGACAAGGGTCATAATATTGTGAAGGGATGATATTGGTATTATTGGATATTTATTTTAATGTGAATTTTTTTGGGTGTTGTGCCATAATGGAAAGGATCATTACGTGATCGGATCTTCGGTAGTGAAGTTTGTATTTTATTAATGGATTTAATTGTAGGGTTCCACAACAAGGTGGGAGGGATCATGCTATTTAAGGTTCCCAGGTTGAGAAAATCATGTCATGGTCCATGTGGGTCACACCATGACCTTCTATGTGAGATTTAAAATATTAAATATATAAAATTACTTAGTTTAAAAATAAGAGTGTGATTTAATGATATTTTTTTCGAAAACTAATAATGTGGCCATAGCTCTATACTTTTCCTATTTTTCATTCCTCTCCCATACCTTTTGAATATTCCACACCATTATCCATTAGAACATGGTGTATTATATCATATGTAGGATCCATGTGTAATGATAGTTCCCTGTATGCATCTGTTTTATATCTATCCCATTATTTCACAATATCTTACATTAAATATCTAATTTAAGGGATTTAGTTATATTTTATTTGATCATTGAATTATATCCAAAATTATAAAATCTTCTTGTATTTTTTAATTAATCTCACTTCAGCTAGGTTGTGTCTAACTATTTATAGTGTTATACATATGTTATACATGTGTAATAAGTAGGAATGTGTTGGGATGTCTATGTGTGGATGGAAATCAAACTTCACGGGTTTTAAATTATTCTTGTGAGATAATAATTGGTTATCTAAAATTGACAATAGTCGATATTATTTAATACGGAATAACTGTAATATGTTAGGAGTTGATGGCATGACAATATAGATACTACATAACATCAAGTGATTAATCTTGATTAAGAATATTTTATTTCATTCTGTGAGGATGTGTTATGTGTAACTCATGTTAATATGGGTGATGTTGATCATATTGAATGTGGTATTATATCAAGAAGAATATGAAAATGGTGTTAACATTACTATGGGTTCCAAAAAATGTATATTGATGTTGTGGAAGAGGTGTTGGGTGATATTTTTTTCCATGGTGGTTGAGGTTGTTTGAGTCATGTTGACATAGGAAAAGGCCCACAAGTTGGTTAGAATAATCTATGTGGGAGGAACTATAAATAGTTTAACAACCTTAGGGGATGTTGTTTACTATCAGTATAATAGTTTGGTGAACCGTAGAAGTATATTTTTCATTATATTTGAAACCACTGAATGAGATAAGAGGAAGAGAATTCACGTTTGGGCGTATATTCTAGGATTAGTAAGAAAGGGTGTCATTATTACCGAGATTTGTTCGGATATTGAGCCGGTGGTGGGAAAATGGATTTTGAAAAACATGTGCCGAGTAATTTGGATTGTGTATACTCTTTGGGACATTTTGATTGACGGGGTATGGTTATATTTTCTTGTTCGACATATGAATCTGTGTAGTATGGAATTAGTTAAAAGGATGAGGTAACATCTAGTTTGACCAAATACAGATGAATTATTCCTATTCAGTACTAGATGCAGCTTAAAATTAATGACTTGGGATTGGTTGAGAATATGTGGAGAGGGTTATATGATGTTATTTTATTACTGTTTATTATGATTCACCGATATTTGTATACACATAGAAGTATTCTATAAAAAATTTTGTGGTTTCCTAGTGGGTCATCCTTACTCATAATGTAGGTCCTCTAGGACACGTTTAGACTTCATATATCCTTTAAGGAGTAAATGAAAATGATCTTATCTTAAATTATATAATGAATGGTGTTTTAGATTGTATAAAAGATGATAATTTATGTTGTAAATGGACAGGGTGGATCCTCAGTGTCAGACATGTAATGATTGGAATTATTTTTATACTAGTGCATATGAGATCACCTTAATGGTGATATGTTTTACATTTTTATTGATTATTTAACATTGTAGACTTTGTTTCATTGTATTCTTGGAAATTATATCAGTTTTTATTATGATTTGATTAGTAATCTCATAGTTGATATGGTGTGTGTTTGTTTATTTTAGAAAGTCATAGTATCCTCATTGTCACCTTATAGACCCTCACTAATCATTGGAATCCTTTTGAATAGAAGGTGGTGCAGCTAAGGTTATGTGGTGAACCAAACTAAACCCTATTTTTATTTCCATGAAGGGTTAGTAATATTATATTTTCAATAATAATTTAAAAAATTTATAATATTATGAGATCATTTTTTCATTTTTTTTATTTCTTACAAAATGTTTTTAACGATGGAATGGATTCTAATTTTTGAAACTAACACTAGGTCATTTTGATCATACCACAAGCCAATGTTATATGTGATTTATTTTATAGGTTATAATTAACACCCAATAATTGTTCAATTTTTTCATAGAAATTGGAGTTCATTTTTATTTTTTATTATCATCTCTCTAACATTTTTAACATAAAAATAGAGTTAATTGTCAAAAAAAAAACATTTTAAAAAATTTCAGCAGTACCATGCGTATAATTTACTTTATACTAAATTATATGGACAAAAAATTACTTAATGATCTTTGTATATATTTTCATGAATATTGGATCTCTATTTTTATTTAATTATTAATTTACACATGTCATTACCATAGAAAATAGTAATAATTCTAAAAAATTATTTTTAATCATTTTGAGCACAGCAAATACTAGAATGAAGAGAATTTAATTTTTACATGTTAATTTTTTATTAATGATGATTATTCAAAAAATTTCCGAAAACCATATATGTTTTCTTAGATTAATTCATCTGACGTTTGTCTTAAATTAATAAAATAATAATAATTCTAAAAATAGAATTTCAATCATTTCAGCTATAGTTCATGTTTTATTAACATGATGTTCATTTATATAACTCAGAAATTTAGTGATTCCTATTTTCCTATATTTTTATGATAATACATTCTATTTTTCATGGTTGTGAAAATTTAATGCTCATTTTAATCATTAAAATATTTTTAATTCTATCACACTTTTGATCATTCCAACAACAAAACACTTTATATAGTAATGAAATATATTCATATATATTATAATGTATTTTAATATATTTTTTAAAAAATTATATTAATTTTAGATAAATGTCTCTATTTAATTATTTAAAGAATGTTTTCAACTATCAAAATAATTTTAATTTTTAAAAATGGATTATTTTTTATTCCAATTGAACTTTAAATAAATATGATCATTGTCCATTCCAATAGTTACAAAATTAATCGTCAACAATTATTCTAAAATTCGTGAAAATCCAAGCATGATTTAATAGTTTTTATCATTTTTGTTATGTTATTGAATTTGAAAATAATTATAATTTTATCAATACAATTTCGCTAACTTTAGCCATTACATATGAAAAATTGAAATGATGATAATTCAAATAGATAATTTATTTTTCTATTTTAATTTTCCCTAATTTTTATAATAATACATATTCATTTAATGGTTTTGATTATTTGATGATTATTTTTAATGTATTAAATATTTTTAATTCTAAAAATTCAATTTGAGTCTTTCTGATTGTATTACACACTATATTGACAGGATGCTTATTATAATGTTTTAATTACTGATAAGTGGTTTAATAATTTTTTTTTTAAAAGACAACTCCTTTTCTCAGTTTTAGAAACATATAAGACATTTTCAACTTAGCAAATATTTTTATAATTATAAATTTACTTTCAATCATCACTAATACACCACATTATGGATTAATTTTCAATTAAATTATATATTGGCTATAAATTAATCAATTGTCATTATCCATGATATTCCCAATAATTTGAATTTTATGAATAATTTTAATGTTCTGAAAAACATTTTTAACTTTGAAAAAAGATTATAATTTATGCATGTATGTTTAGTCATTCCATATATACCTATTTTTAGATTTATGTATGGTAAATTTCAAAATATATAAATATATTGTGTTTTTTTACCTATATTTTTATGATATTTTGATATCTATTTTAGGGGTTTGATCCTTTGATGAAAATTTTTTATATATGAAATAGTCATAGATCTAAAATATAATTATAATTATTTCAATGAAATCATATGATAGATGAATTTATTATTTATTTCAATAGATCGTAAATTTCTCAATTACCATTGTCGTTTATATCGAAATCAATCTAAACAAGTTTTTCGTGTTCTGATCCTTCCATTCTCATTTTAAAAGATAAAATAATTATAGTTATAAAAATGAGATTTTCAAAAAATTAACTATATCATATATTGTATTGTTGTAAAGTTCATTCATACAATTCAATAATTGTTAAAATATATTTTCATAAACATTCATGAGAATCTACGAATTTTTTTATTTTTTCAATCAATTAACATGCATTTTTAACTAAATAAATTTAATTCTAACAATGAAATTTGGACTATTTTGTCTTCATATTATATTATGATAGAATTTTATTTATTCAAATATGTTAAAAAATAACTTATGATCATTTTATAATTTTTTTTAACAATTCCATCTTAATAACTTTAATTTGATTATTCAATTCTCATTTATAACATAGAATGTTATATTATCTTTTAAAAATTAAAATTAATTTATTTCAATGAATATACATAATATATTTATTTTTCATTCATTCATATTGGTTAATAATTTATCATAAAATATTGTGTTATATTTTTAAGAAAATCATAGCTCATTTCCTTGGTATTGATCATTTGACACATGGTTTTATCATAAAAAATAGTTTTAATTATAAAAATGAAATTTCAATATTCCTTATTATTCCATAATATATATTTATATTTATTTCATTAATACTTATTAAAAACTAATCAAATATCATCCTAATTTAGTCTGATGATAATATTCAAAACCATAAATGAATCATAGGGTTGGAGCTAAAGTTCCTCATGACTTTATATTTTCCTCCTAGTATGCAAGAGGCTACTAACTATAGTTGAGGGATGAAATGGTGTCATGGAGAGATGATGAACGTAGTAAAAACATTCATACATCACAAACAAATCAATATATAGATAAAAACACAAAACAAAAAATCATAAAAATTATCCATGATGTAATAAATGGAATAAAGGTCAAAAATGATAAAAAAAGGACCAAAAATGTGATAGATCGGAATAGAGTATGAACATAAGAAAATACAAATGAAACACAATGAAAATAACATAATGTTCATCATACACTTACCTACAACACTCATGAATCTCCAGCTCATCTTCCCAATACAGGGTCTTTTCCGTTGATTAGATCTCAACCACAATGTTTTAATGTTCTACAACTTTACCTCCCAGGGTGTTTGTATAAAATTAGTATGACAACACCAACGCGACCTTATGCTTTAAAATATATAATATTTTATTCCATGACCATTAAATAACTTCATAAATAAATAATTCTGCACTGAGTAATATTTTTTCTATCTAATCTACAATCTATCTTAGCTCTCCCCGCTTAAGCACCATTCTAGAAGAAAGTTACAAAATATTTGTTTCAAGACATAAATCATGTTTTATGGCCTAAAATTCACTCAATAGATTCAATAAACAATCATATATCCACATTAAACATTTAAGTAAGAATTACATTGAAAAAATTAATGGATTACATTGTTTCTACATTTTGAACCAATTCATCACACCGGGGCATGCCACCCTAGGGTATATTGACCCAAATTCTTCTTGGGGAATTCTATATTCACACATGTAAACCAAATATCCAGCACTATGAAAATCCACATTACCAAAAATCATTAATAACAAAGAAATCGATGTCTTCCAACCACAACGATGACACTCCCCATCCATTGGGGAAACTAGTCCAGCTAAATGAACCCTGTATCTAGAAACCATCCATATATAAACCCTATTTTAAACTAGACACAATACATAGTAATGAAGGTAATTTGTAAGTGATATCCTGTATGCCTCATGAGTCTCACACACAACCACATGATAAATATACCAGGAAACGACATCTTGAACACACATTCTCCCACATGTGAATCATATCATGCAATGGTTAAATGTGTTAAAAATGTACCTATTGTGAATTATATATAAATATTTATACAAAGTACACATACTATTAATTACTTCCTACATTGAGATCATTGATTCCAAAAGGTAATGTTTACTACCTGAATCAAGACTAAACATAAATGTTCCCAGTTACCATCCCAAATTTATTACATGAGTATTTTAACATCAAGATCCAATTAATATAACATTATAATTAATATAATTCAATTATCATACCCAACATGAACCACAATCATTAACAGATATATATTTGATCAACAGATATAAGAGAAATCCAAATAGGATGTTGATTTAATCCCTGCAAAATCCATGAATTCTCAATGGGATCATATAGAAATATATAGATCTAAAAATAACTTAAATTATCATGGATTCATCCTAAATGAAGTAATATTTTTAGGGTTTTATTCCATAGTATTCCCAAATGGGGATTTCTGAGTCAATTGGATCTTCCAAAATGTTATGTACATAGGATAAGTGTGAAAAAATCATGATCCCCTTCATTTGTTCTAGAATAATGGTTGCCCAAAAATTTGAGGTAGAATAAAAATTAGGAATAAGAAGAGAAAATATGGGGTATCCTCAATATATATTTCTATATAGGATCTACTAGATGGATGGTGGACTCTGCAAAAGTGAAGTGAATCTAGCCTCACTACTGGATGGATCAGGGTGTTATACTAGCTATCCGATAAGCTTTGAGAGGATCATATGATAGTAGTTTAATAATAACATCCTGAAATTCTGAAATTTAAAATCATTAGAACCTATTATATGATTTATTATATAATTAAAATTCATCATTGATTTTCCAAAATAAAATAAAAAGTACCTTGAAATTTGAGGTCCTTAGAAACGCCGATCTCCAATGACTTATTCTTCCTAAGAAGTGTATCTTTAGTTATTTCTAATAAAACGTAGGAAATTTACCCTAAAAATATGATTCCCACTCCTAGGTCTCCAATTTGGTATGTTTTTTCTAAAAAAAATACTAAACCGGGGTTGATATTGTCCCTCTTAATACATTCTTTCTCATGTTCATGATCAAAATTAGATGTCACAAAAATGATGAATTACACTAAAACGCAATATCCTCAATAAAAATCTCACGAATAGGGTCATTCTCATAAGTTTGATTCATAGACACATGGAAAACATTATGAATACACTAACATTGTAGAGGTATGTATAACTAGTAAGTCACTATTCTGATGTGCCCAATCATCTCAATCAGTTCCAGAAAACATTATTCCATTTTTCATTGTTTCCATAACCAGTGATGTCCTAATCAAGGTTTAAATTTCATGAAAACATGATCACCCAAAATAATATCTATAGGTCATTTCTATAGTTACCATACAAAATCATCCCACACTAATCATTAAATGACATCATTGGAAATAATTGCAGCCTCCAGGAGGAATACTACCCCAAAATCATCATAATAAAAACTTCTTTACCCAACTAATGCTGACAGAAAAGTGAACTACAAGTAATAACATAAATGTAGTTAAATTTATCTATTTTAATCAATGATGATAGATTATTTTGATATATAAAATCTACCATGTCTAGATGGTAATGTCATGTAATATACAATTATATAATATATTTATGAGGAATATAGTCTAAGATATCGATTATCCCTTATAATTTTTATCAGTATATATGTTTTATATCATACTCAGCTTTAACTATGTCGAGATTTCCTTTTGTAATAATTTCCAAAATCACTTCATCAAATGAGAATCTCAATCAGATAATATTCATGCAGGCACTCTACGCAGCCAGAATATCACACACACACACACATATATATATATATATATTTCCAAGCGCATCCACTAAATGGGTCTCTTGAATCAAAAATAAACAACCAAACATTGTTCTTCGATCAGCCACAACCAATACCATATAGAGAAATCATGAGGTCCATGGTCACCCCATAACAAAATTCATTATTACATTATCACACATCCAAAATTGAAGTAGAATAGATTAAACCAATCCACCAAGTCAATAATGTATGTCTGTAATCTTGTTATAAGTAAGACAACAAGAGATGAATCAAATGGTATTAATTTTTATTACTAGACACTAGAAATGTCATATGATATTATGATAAATCTTATTTGTTCTTGAGTTCACAACCCACAATGAAACATTATAATATCTAATCTAATATTCCCTTATAAGGGTTTGTACCACAACCCTATCTTGGGAATAGGTCACATAATTCTCATCCAATGACATTATCTAAACTAGGCCATTATCCTCTAATTGATCCATCATTAATCATCACTCATAATTATTTTCCTGTATTATGTCCACTCAATCCACCAATGTAGAAGTGATGACTATGTGAGTACAGAGAATTACTCCTTGGTCCTCATATACACCCATCAACTAAAACACTAAAAGATAATCAACATTCTCTCTTATTCCAATTATCATTCTCTATGTTCATGCATTTCCTACAGTGAGAATCTATTTACAAACTCCCTTTTCATGGAGTTTATACCATCACCATGTAAAAATTAAACAAATAAATAAGCCAATGCCTCTAACATTTGTTTATTCCTCACAAAGATAAAATATATCATAATATCTCTTGGTATGTATAAATGGAGAAAATACTACTAAAAATATAATATAGCTAAAATTTAATGAAACGAACTATGTAGAATCACTCCAGATCATGATTAGGGTAGTTCTTCTCATGGGATCATAATTTAACTGATCCATATCCAACTATTAGATCACTTTTCATTAAGACAGATCCAAAGTAAACAACATAAGCATAATAATAGGCTACAAAACCAATCCTATGTTTAATAAATATTAGAATTAAATATGATTTCATCATTATATTCAACTCCGTGAATTCTTCATTTCATTGGTTAGTCAATTCAAACCTCTCCCCATTTTTTCTAAGACTCTTCATTGGAAATTTTATGTGGGATACGTCTTAAAATATATATATTTATTATCCCACAAAATGAAGGAATATTTGAATCTAAGAGAAATTTTTATAAAATAACCAAGACATACCTACCTCTAAATTATCTATCTCAATAAAGATTCATATATTACAAATGAATTTCCCTGTGGAATAAACCACCTGGATCCAAAAGTGAAGCATTGAAATGATATCATAAATATGACGTGTTCAAATAGTACTCAAGATGAACTTAAGGTATATATCAATAAAATCCATCAGGTTTTTAAATATTAGATTATCATAAATAATGACAATGATGAAGAAGTATAGGTTTGGGTGAAGGATAATGTCCATGATATAAATTATTACTATTGGATCATTCATTGTCCCAAAAGGTATCATGTGATGCTCAAACAATAATGACAAAAATATTATCAATGTAAATTCCTTTATTATAAAAATTTCTTAATCACATTAAATCATGAAAATAATGAACTATTATGTACATTGTGACTTATAAATATAATTTTTTCAGTTCTATGAATTGAATTTTGAAAATCTGACAAACACAATTGAGATCAGTAAGATATTTGGTGTCTATATGATCATACATAATTTTGGGGAATTGTAACATACCGTTATTAATATTAATGTTACACTTATGAATAGTGACATAATATAATGAATAGTAAGCTTTTGTATGAGAGTATATAAATAAGATTTAATTTGATGTATGATGTACCTATATTTTGGAATAAGTAAATAATTGGTTTGAAACTGTTTTTTTGATTAATTTATAATTTTAATTAAGTATTAAATTAATCATGTTTAGAAAATTATTTTTGAAAATTAGGTTTCATTTTTTAAATCGAAATGTAAAAAAATGGTAAGGGTGAATTTTTGAGTTTTCTCTAAAATACTGAATTTTATGAAGAATATAAAAATTACTGTAATTTACTATATATATAAATTATAAGGAAAATAGACTATTCCCAGCATCATGACTGATTTCACCACCCTTGGATCAAATTCACCCGAACTGTTTAATATTTTTCGTCATGGAATCATCACTATTTCTAGCATTGAGAGAAATTAATAAATTAATGATTATAAAATTATGAAAACCCTCCATGCATAAACTATAACCCCCTCACACACTCTTATCATGACTCCACTCAATACTTTTTCCTTACCTATATTCTACCCAAGTGTCTCCCCATTCTCCCTCCCCATGTCCATTAGTCTTTAGTCTATTATAAATTCCACAACCACTCCCCTTAAAAATATCTCAATGAATGTTGATTGAAGATGTAAAAATATTCTTCTCTTTTCATTCATTTTTAAATTCTGTTTTTCTATTTTGATTACTAACATATACTAATCTGAAAGGTATGAAAAATAAATTACAATAAAAGTCCTACAAAGTTGTTATGATAATGGGATATTTCATTATCATCTTTCCTTTCACCACCTTTTATTTTAATGAAATGAAAACACCGTTTGAGATGGGTAAATTTTGCACATTCTGTGACAATAATTAAACATTTTATTTTATCTTATTTAATTATAGTCATGATACCATTTGGGTTATGGTTGAAACAAATTATTGTATATTGAATATATCCTTGTAAATTTCATGTAAACCTTTTGTAAATATGGTGTTTTGTTATAAATAAAAACAAGTTCGTTGTAATCAAAACCCTTATGATTAACCAAAATGCTTGTAACTAAGATTTTATATAATAATTCATCTTCACTCCCAATAAAAAATTAATTTTTACTACCATGTAATCTCCTGGGTGTTCACCAATAACATACTACTTTTATTTTGTAAAAAAGCTTTTATCATACACGTTTACATGAACATGAACCGGTCAATAAAACCAATGATGTTAATGGACTAAAAAAATGAAATTGAAGCTTATAACCAATAAAAATGGTCTATAATGAATAAAAAAGGATTTAATAAATCATTTAAAGATAAAATATGTTCTGGAATTATTAATTAATAAACCTTATTTGTTTATTCAAGTCATTAATAACAAGGGGAGAACACCATCAGACTTATTGTAATGGATCCGTTATATTTGTCTTCTAATAAAGAATTTCTTCTCTCTTATGCCATTTTATTGGTAATCCCTAATAATGTGGTGTAATTATTCACCACCCCCATACATTACTCATTATTTATAAAAGATGATAAATACATTTCTCTCTCATTAATCCATCTTACATACACATGATATCATGATGATATATATCTAAGGAATTCCACCTGAACCACCTTTATTCCGTCAAGTTTACCTATCATTATTTTTACCGAAATGAAGTTTTCATTTTTTTACAACATAAAAATTATGTTTATATGCTCAAAAATCAATTTTTAATATCCATTTTTCATTCATTTTCAGATATATACAAGTTTTTATTTGATTCCCTCGTCAATAATTCTTGATAAGAAAACATGTTTTACAGGAACTTCTTGAATTATTAAATAATTTCAAGTGCAATATAACCTTTATATTAATCCATAATTATATTTTTAAAATCATTATTTTTTTATAATGAAAACTAAATTGGATCCTTTCTGGTTTTATATAAAATATTTTTCCCTTTTCTATTTTAAAAAAAACATTAGTGATTTCCTTAAAACCGCAATAAAATTTTATAATGATAATAATTTCCTAAATAATCATCATACTTGTTGTCACTTTTTCTTTACATCACATACCATGATATATACCTATTTGACATTATTAATTTCTATGTATGTTTTAATTCCTTTCCCTCATTAATAATTTTATGATACCCCCATTTATTATGCTTTATGACATCCTTGTGATACCCATTTCATTCATTGGGTACATTTATGTTTTTTATGGATGATTGTGTATTATTATTTTTGTGTAAATAATATTAATGAAAATGATAAGATGGGTGGAATAGATAGCACTCCAATGCATTGGGTAAGGTTGGGTATCATGAGATGTAATGTAAAATAGTCTTGGTGGTTAACCTTGTCATGTTATACTATGGAAAAAAATAATGGTGGTAAAATTAGAGTCATAATAATGTCATGAGTTATATTACATCCACATTTATAAGATCACGTGTTCATATGATCTAATCTTTAGATGAATCCTTGTTTATATGATTCCTTGTTTATATGTTATGATTCCATATGATCCCTTCTTTTGATATTATTATGACATGTCTCCTAACTCATGTTCTTATGATTTATTCAAATGATCATCACATTAATGGGATTTTAAGATCATACCTTTGTTCATGTGTTCACCAGGGTACCCTATTCAGTTATAAGGGCTCAAAGGAATTTAGGAGCACTTTATGATTTATAAATAACAAATTTTTTCAGTCCTTTGAATTTAGGTTATGTGCCTAATATTCTAAGAAACTAGAAATAATGATCCATGGATTATACTCTGAGGTATTATTATTCATAAAATCATGTAATCATATATGTAAAATTCTTGGGTAACTATAGTTGGTATCATAGGATGGTCTAGTTACTTTTTTAGTGATAAAAAATAGAACACTTTGGTAAGAACCTTAAGGATGATACAATGTGTATGAAAATATCCCTAAATTTTGGTAAGTATAGAGTATGTGGTATATCATTAAAATACATCCATGTATGGATACAAATATGTAGATGTTGTTCTAAAACATATGTACCACGAATTGAAAACTCCAACAAGGAATTTTGGACTAGACCCATAGTATCCTGGTACATGACAACTAGTCTTGTTGTACTCTTGGGTTGACACTCTTGTGGGATATGCTCTTTTACATTCATGATCATAGTAAATACCATTATTGAGGGACAAATAAAATCCTATAAGAAGATATGTTAGGAAAATTATCAAGGATAAGCTATATTTTATCCTAAGGAATGACAATATAATATATACATCTCCTTTAGATTTTTTTCAATTTATGTTAAATGTTTCATTTTTTTCTCAAAAACTATATATTCATGCCCTCAAATTATATGATATTTTAATAGTTAATTGTTGTAAATTTAAGAACACATGCCAAAAACCAAGGTGATAGGAAATGAGAAGATTTCCATAATGATATTCTGGATATGATGAGAATCGTTTCTCAAAGCATTATGATATTACTTTCTTAGCTGGATCAAGATATTAATAATAACTTCAATCATGTGGAACACCCTACATAACCATGTAATGAGAATGTTGACATAGAATCCTTCATGACCTTCATGTAGACAATGACGCCCATGTTTAAGAGATCTTTTGATCCCCTCCTAAGGGAATTATGGATTAACTCCATTGAAAAGATATTATCCATCCTCCAGTGCTCCGAAGAAGACAAAGATGTTCTAGAATTCCATCATTTTTATGGGGATTTAGATCCATGGTAGACACTGATCAAGAATATAATTTCCCACATTAAAATTGATACCATGTATTTGGTGGAATTCCATAGGATGTTTTTCAATAAGTATTTTCCTTTAACCCCCTTATAATGATAGGAAAATAGTTCCTTCGCATAAAGAAGATGGTAGATGAGTCCATCAGGGAGTAACGAGAAATATTTAGAAGGCTTGCAAGGTATGCCTCTAGCTTTTTCATGAACACCCGAAGCTATATGGATTACTTTGTTGACAGGATAAAGATGTGTCTATAGAAGTTGTGGGCGATCTGAGAATTTGGCATTTATGAAGAGTGTTATAATTGTGTCCTCAAGGTTGAATTAGTGATTGGATACTCTCAGTGGTCTCATGGGCCTAGTGACAACAAGTGGAAAATAGAAATCAACATGGTTGGTACCCCAAAAAAATTTGATGATGGAAGGATTATTGAATATCCCACTTGTTAAAGTTTTTGGTTGAAGCATCCAAGGTGATGTATATGGGGAACTAGGAATCTATTAAAGTGTGGAAAGAGAGGAAATCTGGCCTAGAACTGCTGAATGAATATGAAAAATCTGTCTAATGTGGATGAATAAAGGAAGGATTTGATCAACACTCAGCTAGTGATTTTGTGTTAAAACTTCAAGGAGCATGGTAATTATGTGAACAATTTCCCAAAACTAAGAGTAGTCAAAGGCAATCAAGAATAACCTCCTTGAAAAATTGTATGGGATTCTACTATCACTATTGGTGAGATGCATCATAGAAACAATGTGGTGATAAGTGCGCTATTTATTCATTCAGGAACTGTAATCATACTATTTGACTATTGATTTATGAATTATTTCATATCTTGCATGTTTTGTAGAACAATTCAAACACCACCTCAAAATATTTCTGAAAAGTTATATGTGAGAACTGAAAATAGGGAAAATATTGCATCCATGGTTTATATCTCCTCCTAGATAAACGTTTGTGGATTGAACCTCAAAACAAATATCATTATACACTCTTTAGTGTAGTTCGACACTATCTTGGGCATGGACTAGATTTATTTATCCGAAGCCGACTTCAGTTGTTGGGAATGGATGATCACTCTTCACATCCAAAAGCATCCTCTGATTCATTACATGTGTAAGGATAAAGATGAATACCCTTTAGAATCATAGTCCCAATTGTGTCTATTTCTCCATTATGCGAAAGCATATATAGCTCAAATGATTTACAAAAGGAGAGAATCCTACGTAAAGACATTCTCATATTGAGTAATTACACTGATGTATTCCCTAAAGAGTTTTATGGTCTTCCTCCTGATCGTGAGGTTGAGTTCTCATTTTATCACATTATTGGATATCTACCTATATCAAAAATACCTTATATAATGGCCACTATAGAGCTAGATGAGCTAAAGAAGCAGTTACAATAGAATATGGCGAATGGTTTTATATGCCCAAGTGCTTCACCATGGGGTGAACCAGTCCACATGGACAAGATAAAGGTTAGATCAAGGTGACTCTACATTGATTATCATCAGCTCAAAAAAACCATGATAAAAAACATATATACCCTTCCTCAAATAGATGAATTGTTCGATTAGCTTCGTGGGGACTGTTATTTCTCTAATATTGAACATCGGTTGGGGTATCACCAACTAAAGGTAAGGAAAGCTGATATTCCCAAAACTGCCTTTAGAACGATGTAGGGACATTATGAGTTCATAATTATGTCCTTTAGACTCACTAATTCTCTATCAATTTTCATGGATTTATAGAATAGTGACTTTATATGTTACCTCAAATAATTTATGGCAGTATTTATTGAAATTACATAATATACACTACGATAATGGAGGAACATTAGGGGAATTTGAATACTATGTTGAAAACATTGTGAAAGGGTAAGTTGTATTGAATGTAATGTAAATGAGTGTTTAGAATGAATGAAGTATCATTCATGGGTCATGTTATCCCTAGAAAAGGTATTTCTGTGGTCCCCTTGTTGACACTACATTCCATCATAGAGTCTAAATAATGAAAAGGGAAATACCTTAACACAAAGTGATTCATCCTTTAAAAAAACCTCAAAAATCGACAAAGGCATGAACAAGGATTGCTTTGATCATGGGCCGCTCAAGTTCCATTATGGTCGTGCTGGAATACCTGTGTGCCACATTGTGGGCGCGCAGGTGACCTGTGCGCCATATTTGATATTCACCTAGGGTCTTTAGTAGTCTATAAATACCCCTTGTGGGCCCCCCATTTCAGGGATGAAAATACAGAAACTCAGATTTCAGCTCCCGGTGCCCTAGTCACATCTTGAAGTCTTTCCAAAACATCTAACGTAATTTATTACCTATAATGGATGATCTATAGAGGGGGAACATGGACTATGTGTTGAAACTCATCAACACATACATTCGTAAGTGTCCATCCCTTATGGGAAATGGTCAAAGTTGCGCGCCACCTTATCCCTTCCATAGAACCTGCACGCCACCCTTTCAGAAGCATTTAGAGATGATACTAAGGTTGTGAGCAAAAGATCACCCATGTATTACCCTATGGGTTGACCGGTGTGCAAGTACCCAAGTGTCGTGCAGGTATACTTGCGTGCCCAAACAAGAACAGTGCGCCAAACTTTTTTTGGTGTCCCTCTTGTCCATTCATCTATTTTCGTCAAATCCACCTCTCCATTTCGATATTTATCCTTCAAAACCCTCTTCTAATTCATTTATGACATAGTTTCATTGTTTTCTTCCTTTTTTGAATAGAATTATGTGGAACATATCTCAAAACCTAGTGATTTGAATATCTTTATGTCACAATGGTTATTTATTTTTATCATTCAACCTCATATTTCAAGATGATATGATCTTTAACCTGGGCCTCCTTTTCATGAGTAAGCCCCACTCATAGTCTCCCATCCTGGGCCTCCTTTTCAAATGTAATCTCCAGTAATAATTTCCTACCCTAGGCCTCCTTTTCATGAGTAAGACCCAGTCCATGTTCCCTAATTTGGGCATCCTACTTAGGAGTAATCCCCAAGTTCCCAAATATGGGCATCCTCCTTAGGAGTAACCCCCAAATCCCAAATTACCTTAACCTAGGCCTCCTTCTTAGGAGTAAGCCCAGTTCTAAAATCCCCTTAACATGGGACTCCTTCTCAGGAATAAGCCCTGGTTATTATGACCCTTTATCCTGGGCCTCCTTCTTAGGAATATGTCCTAGTCATTATTTCTCTTAACTTGTCTTAACATCTTTTGATTTGTTCTTCCATCTCAATAATAAAACCCAATCACAAGTCCCCTAATAATTTGGGCATCCTCCTAAAGAGTGCTCCCCATGTCAGAGTATCTAAGTCTCCATAAAGCACATATTCTATTATGGACCTTGTTGCCGGGCTTATTCTCTAAAGTAAGTCCTGATCTGTATCTAATTGGGAAAATTATACATACATAAGCCCCATATCATTCCTTGTGACTGCATCTTTTGTGGCACAAATTATCAAGTTTTCTGATACACTTAGTTTCTCACACCGAGCATAACTCATGTGATCTTAGAGTGTAAATGTAACCAAAACACATCTCATTGGGCCGTTAATCATATGTTATACCCACAATTCCCAACCGAACTATGTGGACGTTGATATCTACCTAAAAAGTGGTGTATGTGGTAGGGATTTTTGAGGTTCAATCCCATCAACCATTAATTCTCATTCATCCAATATGACGTTAAACTATATCATAATTCCCGAACTAAGTGGGTTATGATTCCTTTTTTAACAAGGATTTGTAGGTAGTCCATCTGCGGGTATGAACCCAACTCTAAAATACTCTATGTCCTTATGAACGATAATAAACTTCATGTGCCCCACTGAGTGGATTTAAAACTAGTATGGTTATCATAATGACCAATTGATATTTATATAATGTGTTGAAGGATACCATTGAATAAGAATATCTAAAAAATATAGCTGATTCTCTATCGACGAAGAACCTCAAATACATATAAAATATTCTCTAAATCTCATATATATTAATCATTGATTGTCAGATCTTAAGGAATGCTCATTTTCATACTTGGTAGTGTAATAAGGATTCACGAACATAACATTAATCTATAAAGAGAGTCTTGAGGTATTCAATAATTCCCCCCAAAAAGGTGTGATGAGTCCGACCTCCCATCCTCTCGATCAATGCTAATTCTTAGGCCTCATCGTTTCACAACAAATGAGAACCTACCTTTGGAATGTAGGTCCAAATTGATATAGAAAAATTGGATGTTTCTAGTTCTATGAACAATACCATTAGAAAACGATTGGAATGTTTGATCCTTAAGAAAACAATGTCATCCCTATTTCCAGAGGAAAAATAAATTGTTAACCCGACGTGATTCCATAACCAAGATAAAATGACGCTTTACTTATTTGTTAGGACCATATTTAAACTCAATAGGAGAGTCAACAAAACAATAAATAAACATATGTGATCATCCAAACGATGTAGTGGCTGGACATATCTTGATTATGTCTAATATATCAAACATGCACTCGTTTCCAAGATCTTATACGTTACAGAAATGGCTTCTCTTAAGTTCACACCTGTGAATGCCTCTATTGTGAATACCTCTACTGCTACTCCTGCTGGATCATCATCCGTTCTAAGGACGACATCACAAACTCAGCATTTTCAATGGTGGGTATCAATGCACTTGTTACGGAATACCATAAAAACGCTACCATTCCAACTCTTGAGGCTGCTCGACAAGCCCTCCAAGTCAATAATTCACCTTGGTTGTCCGGACAGCGACAACCAGCGATCAAGAAGCAAGTGGTGCCAACCACCATCTCCAACCATTTCGGATCGTTATCCCCAGAACACAATCACCAGTCCCTCCCATATTATGAGGAGGGGAATGAGAAGGTCACTAAATCCCTTAATTCAAGGATACAAGAGTCCTTCCTGAGGGCTCCCACCAAAAATTTCCGCCAGACTCATGCGGCAGTGCGCCCTCAACATGACGACGGATTCATCTCCAGGAGTTCGGCTCAGGTTCCTCGAACCCAAGAAGGCAAGACGAACCACTAGAGGCGATGAACGGTCAGCAGTTATTAGGTTCTTATCTCTTCCATTTCTGGAGAAGTCCACCAATATAACATGGTGGAAAGCAACAAGCGTGCACACACACTCATCCGTTCTAATCTCGCTGTCCAGCAGACTCGTCTAGAAGCAACACATCAATCCCGCCAGGAAATTCCAGCGGAGTATTATATGCACGCATATACACCTGTTTATAACTCATAATCTAGTCAGCAGGCTCGTCTGACTACAACCAAAGAAGGCCACCAACCCTATGTGTTGACAAATGGTAAACAGGTACATACACCTACTTCACTCATCAATCCTTCCAGCATTCTCATATACCATTATTGAAGGATGTTAATCAACCACGTTCGGAAGAGTGCAATCAGTAGGCACATAAACATGATAGTATTGATCAAACCTACCAACAGTCTCGTTTGGTAGCACCCAGAGAAGTCAATTGGAAAGCCCCAATGACAATCAAGAGACAGATACAAATCTCTTCCCCCACACATGAGTATTATCAGAATTCACTTGCAGGAAAAGGAGTACTGGAGTAGGAACAAACCACTACTCCAAGCACGAAATGGATGAATATTCCCGTTCGGGAAGCTAATGTCACCAAACACAGTCGAACAATGGTGAAGGAGTAGAAGCAAATCCCTGCTCATATTTTGGATTCCTACAATGCTATTATAATATCTTCATCAGAATCACAGGGAATGAAATGAAAATCTATACCTACTAGTGGAGTGACATATCAACAGTTCGCTCTAGAACAGATACATACCTCTGTTCTAGTCGAAGCTGGTTTTCGGGCATACTCCCTCATGCCATACAGACAACCAAGTCAGGCACATACACCTACTTTGAGTGGAGATAATCAGCCTAACCTATCAATATCTCCTTAGTAGGCACATACACCATAACATAATAACCACTTTTTTCAACAAGAGGTTCCTAAAGTGAGTAATATGGTGTCTAAGAAGAAGACACGTCCACCACAGTTAAGAAATCAAGAGCCAATCTGTAAGAAGGAATTACACGATGATAGAGTTATTAAAGCCCTAAGATAATTATCTATTGGAATTGAAGGTTTTACTCAATAATTTCACAATATCGGGGACATTAATTCCAAAGGTCTACATCAGAAACTTCTTCATGAAGTCTTGCTTTATAACAGTTCGGTCGATCTCGAAGTATCATATTTAGATGAGAGACACGATAACCCTTTCTTTTTCCAAAAGACTATGGAGCAAGAGGTTTCATCATTTTTTATATCCCACCATTTTGGTCTTCCCCATGATGTTGAATTTAGCTGCGAAAGTCATCTCTGCAAAAGTAATTCGCATTTCATGGAAAATTTTCAAAGCACAATGCACAAATGATAAAGCCCTCTAATCATGCGGCACTTGCAAATGTGAAACCATTCATGTTTGAAAAATTACCAATAACATGTGAAATACTTTATCAACCAGAAGATATCTCGAGGTGTAGGTCATTATTTGAATCACCCATGAGTCATGCAACTTCTAATTTAGAAAATATATTCATTACCAATATTGTTGAATCTGATGATGCAACAAAGATTCACCATATTTGGTCTAATTAGGTAGAATAATCTTCATTGAATGATAAAGAGGAAGTTCTGAATATGAGAAAACAACAGGAAAAGGATGATGTACCAGTCTGGTTTTTTCCTTTGGCTAACTCTCGGTATGACATTCCAGAAATGTTGACGGAAGATTGTATTCACGATATTCATCCCAACATGTGGAAAAAACATTTTCAATTGAAAAATAAAATATTATCATATGATGAATATGAAAATCATGTCAAGATAGTAGAATGTTTACGACACCAAATTGACTTGGAATCTCTCTTAGTTTTTTGATATCCGAATGATGAAAATTAGTAGAGATCCCTTCAGCGTTCATGCCATGACACATTAAGAAGATTGTTCTAGTTAATTTCCAATGCCCCATCTGATATTCAAATTAGGGGATGGGGTGTTCATTGAGAACTAAATTTCACTGTACTCTCCAGCCCACAAAGCCCGCCAAAAATGGTTTCTTGAAAAGTTATTTCCCAAGGCCAGACCCAACCAATTATATTTTTTTAATCAAAAGCTCGCTCAGGAACAATCCTCAACTAGTTATTCTCAAAATCAGGCATACAGAGAACAATTTGTCAAATTACTCATGCATCAGGCCAATGAGAATATCGAACAGGATTCTTGTTTAGAGTGAGCACATCATCAAGTGATAGATGTGTCAGAAATCATCCAACGGTCATTTGAGCCAGGTGATTTTAGTGGATGTATGTTGATGCCTCCAGTTAATTTTCGGACTAAAGTCTGCAAGATCAGAATATCTTTTTTGAAAGTTGCAGATGCAGTAGCTCAAGGACCAACCCTTCTTGCCAGACTGGGGACTCTATTAACCCAACCCCTGGAATCAACAAATAGGATTCAAGTTGTTGATCAGAAATAACAGGAATAGCCATAGTCCACTGGACTGGGGACCTTTTCAAATCCTCAATCTCTTTCTCATAGAATGTCAGTCTTTTATCAAATAGGGATGAATCCCCAAGAGGAACTAATAGACAAATTATCAGGAGATTCTCTCCAAGATATGGTTCATCAAGAAGTTCATGAGAGATCAACTCAATAGAAGGCATTGTCTCATCAGGGACATGGAAAAAGATAGTATCACAGAAATGCTGATAGAAGGGTTGAAATGCATTTTGCATCAATTAATGTCATCAATGTCGCTGTTGCTGATCCCCTAGAACATGAGGCTCACTCAGAGGGATTATATGAGGAAGTTCCTACTCACGAATATGTACACACAGAAACAAATATATATGTGGTGCATACAAGAAATCCAAGGCATACCCAGAATCTGGGTATTCCTTCAAATAACCAACATCCCCCTCTCCGAAAGGCATCCAACATGAGGAAAGGAAAGAATCAAGTTACATTTCACCCTTCCTCAGGAGAAGGACAATCAAACTCACTAGATAAAATATTCACACAACAAGAGGAATAAATGTATGAATTATGGAGGTTGAATTCAGAACTACTTGAAGGTAGTCTTCCTCCTATGTCTGCTAGAGTCAGTCGGCCAAGGGAATTTGTTGAGGCTTCTGAGATGGATCAAGAGTATAATTATTTGCCAGTATACCTTCAATGGTCTAATCCCATGGGTCAGGTGCAACCAAAACTGGTGGTGTTATCCTTAGTTTCAGTTCCAGCGACAACATCTATCAGTGCTCCTGTTATTGCACCTACTCGGGTCCAAGCTCAAACGGATGTTTCTCAAAAGGTAATAACTACCATTGAGTCATTAACAGCTTGGTTGGAATCTATGGAGGGAATGTGTGCAAAAAATCAAACAGAGAAGAGAGATTACCCTGAATGGTTTGATGCAATTCCTCCCCAGATCAAATTTTTCAAGTACCACATTCCCAATATTTAAAGGATCAGGTGACCCCAAGCAATAATTAACACATTTTTTCACATTGTGATCCTATCATGGGAACCCCTCAGCAAAATGAAGTAGATAAGCTCAGGTGTTTTGTACATCCATTACAAGGGCCTGCTTTTGTTTGGTATTAATCTTGTAATCCCGGTCAATTACCGTGTGGTAAGATCTCTATCAATTATTCCTTCTTAAATTCATCTCAACAATGCCAAAGAAAAAAGTTTTAGATCTTTAAATTTTTTTGCAAGGGGGGAATGAAAGAGTTTCAAATTTCATTTCATGCTGGAAGGGATTAACATATTCCATAAACTTATCACTCCCTAACGAAGATTTTTTGCCAATCTGTGTGGAAAATTTTAGTGATGAATTACAAACACCATTGATCCCTGTGAAATACACTAGTGGGTTTCGAGACCTTAATTAGATCGCTCAGAAGATTGAAGACTCTCTTACGAAGACTAAGGATAAAACTCGTGTAATTACATCAGCTCCAGGAAGGAGAATTGGTAATGTATAGAATGGTAGAGTTACCCTTAAACACGCACATGTACCAGCTTCTACTTCAAAACCTTCATGTTATCGAAGGGATCCACCTCTTGAGCATCAACAACAGAGGCCGTTTTGTCCAGATGATCAAAGATATCAAATCCAGAAACAATTTGAGGATCTTAAGAGGATTTTTTACTCTTTCCGAAATGAACAAGTTTTTGGTTACTTCATTTTAGCTATGGAAAATAATTTGGTTCAATTTCCAAGGCCCAATAGGCCTAACAAGGAAGGAGATGAAGACCGTCCCAATTATTTCCCATTTCATTAGATTTTGGGGAATCCCATTTAGGAGTGTTTTGTCTTCAAAGACCTCATGAAAAAGATGGTGGACTCAGGACATGTCAAACTAAAAGGTTGTTAGGTTAGGTAGCATGTGTTACTGCTGCAAATCTAGAGGAAAATGGCGAGTGTAATGAAGTCAAAAACAAAAATGTGACAAAGTATGATGATTGTATGGTAAGGAAAATGATCAACCGAACCCATGCCATTTTATGAATGAAACTGAAGAAACCAATTGTGTCTTCTTCTATGAATTCCACAGGAAAACCCTCTTCATTAGATGGAAAATCATCGAAAAAATGGCATAATTTAATGAAATGGAACAATCAGAAGAAGATGACATCGTGCCAAAGACCATGTTGTCTTTGAATGTGGAAGATTTTATGTCATATACTTCAAATACACGGGAGCCACCCTACCAAAAGGAACAACCTAAATGGGCTAATCCGGAAAAATCTTCATCAAATGAAGAGTTGATGATTGGTTCTATTAACATGATTCATTTAACAGATCCTTATTCCAGTCACAGCTTTGATCTTGATGAGCTTGAGTTCCCTATATCAAACAAAACAATTAGAGGGAGTTCCAGAGGTCTGGGATACAGAGGAAGACCTGGATATCCCAGAAACCACTATTCCAATTATACCCCTGTTAGAAGTATGTATACAACAGAAAATCATTATAGATCCCTTCAGCGGTCTCAACAAGAACTTGCAAATTCTTCCACACAAGGCATATTCAGTCCTGCTACAGTTTTTCTAGAGGAACAGTTAGAGGATCCATATTCATCATTTCGGAAAGTAAATAGACCTGTTCGGTCTAATCTTTTAAAACCATGTATATTTATAACTCCTACCTCGATACAAGAATCATCTACATACAAAGCATCAACTTCTAACGAACCTGTGAAACCACATGTTCTTGTTGGGAAGCGCAGACCGTTGGATCAATAATATGATGTCTTAAATAATTTGGCACATGTTCTGGCCTTGTTATCAATTCTGGATGCCTTTAATCTTTCCAAGGATCTTCGAGAGGCATTCATTGAGACTTTGTCGGGTCCACAGGAATTTGAAACTGAAATTGTAGTAGCTGATGTCTACCATGTAGAGAATGATTCTGCAGAATTCCATGTGGTGATATCTTTTATAGATGAAGATGAAGATGATTTCATTCATGGACATATTAGACCTTTGTACTTATATGTCAGGTTCAATGGTGTGCACATCATAAGTGAATTCAATGATAATGGTTCAGGAGTCAGCCTCATCCCCATTCGTCCACTTCGTGGATTGGGCCTCATAGAATATGATTTATCTCATTCTACTCTGATGTTGTAAGTATATGATATAAATGAAAAAGAACCATTGGGCAATGTTACACTCAGAACTCAGTTTGAAGACCTTGTATCCATTTTATATTTCATGGTTGTTGATCAGAAAAAAACATTCAATGTTTTTCTTAGAAGAACATGACTACATCAACATGCAGATATCCCTTCATCATACCAGCAATGTCTCAAATATTGTTTCAATGGTCAAATTGGGACATTTTATGGTGATAAGGCCCCATTAAAAACATGTGACTCTCAAAATATTGACCTGGAATTCTATCACATAGAAGGGTATGATATATCCATGACATAGGAGGTCACCAAAATTAATTCTCCATATGGTTTGGAAAATATTTCAGTAAACCTATTCACACATTTGAGTACAAAATATGTGTTTCCTTTCAGTCAAATTAACGGGATAGACCAGAATCCAAATACTCTTATGGAATCTTCCATAATGTCAATTACAGCAATCAAGCTAGACATCATGGGAGAAACTGCTGATTCACCAAGAAATGATGAATGATCAAATGGAGATGTCTTCATTTCATCCGCTGAAATCCAGCAAGTCTATACTTCACCAACGAGGCCAGAAGAAGTTATAGCAATGTCAGAGGTGAATGATGATGTTGATTCTCAATCCCTCATCTCCAATTTATTACCCAAGGAAGACCCTTTATCATCAATAGGGTCAGAATTGGATTCCTCTTCTTCAGGATGTTCAAATTTTAACATTTCTCCTAATTATGGAAATTATTATTCATCATTTAATATGGAAGTAGAAACAGATGAAGTAACACATGGTGAAGAAGAAGTGACTGTTCTCAGGGATGCTCCTCCATCATTTGAAATTTGTATCTCCACTACTGTAGATGAACTCAGAGAAATAAATCTGGGTACAAAAAATATCTGTGCCACAATTTAATTAGTGCAGCCATGACTCATGAAGTGTAGAAAATTTATATTTCATTTTTAAGGCATCATTATGATATATTTTCTTCGAATTATACAGAAAATCTTGGCCTTAATTCTGATGTTTCTACTCATCGTTTGAGTTATCCAGAAGAACATCGAGGATTTTAGCAATCCACAAGAAGAACACACTCAACATGTGCTTCCAAAATTGAAGCTCAAGTGGATAAACATATAAAATATAACTTCATCAGATAAGTTAAATATCTCTAATGGTTGGCTAATATTGTCCCTGTGAAAAATAATAATGTGAAAATTAGAGTTTTCATTGATTTAAGAGATCTTAATCGGCATTATCCTAAGGATGATTTTCTAGTTCTGATTACAGATCTCTTGATTGATGCAACATATGGCTATAAATCACTTTCCATCATGGATGGATTTTCTGGGTATTATCAAATCCAAATGGCTCCAGAAGATGAAGAATCTATAGCCTTCAGAGCCCGTACGGGTGTGTTTTTCTATCGGGTAATGCCCTTTGGCCTGAAGAATTATAGTGAATCATATCATTGTTCCATGCATTGTATCTTCAAACCATTTTTAGGGATATTTGTTGAATGTTATGCAGATGATTTGGTTGTTAAATCTAAACAACGTTATAATCACTTGGTTGATTTGGAAATCATATTCAACATCTTCGACAACATAATTTGAAGATGAACCCCTAGTAATGTGCTTTTGGGGTAACCTTAGAAAAATTTCTCTGCATTGTTTCACCCCATTGTGGTATCGAAGTCGATAATGAGAAGACAAAGTCAATCCTTAGTATGTCAGTTCCTTGGAATTTGAATGAATTGAGAGGACTTCAAAGAAACATAGCCTATATTCGGACTTTCATCGCTAATATGGAAGGAAAAAGATTACACATCGCCAAATTGATGATGAAGGGAGTCACCTACCAGTGGATAGAAGAATGTCAAGAATCATTTTATATTCTCCAGAAATATCTCTTAGGTCCATTGGTATTAATTCCCAATGATGAAGGAAGACCACTTATTCTTTATGTGATAGCCTTAGAGCGATCATTGGATGCATTCCTTGCCCAGAAGAATGATGTTGGGAATGAAAAAATCCTTTACTATCTTAGTCAGAATATGCATGAAGTAGAAACCCGATATTCAATTATTGAAAAGTGATTCCTGGCATTAATCATTGCAGTTCAAAAGTTGAGACACTTCCTCCAACATCATGAGGTCGAAATGTTATCTCGTAATAACCCACTCAAATTAATTCTTACCCATCCCATGCTTACAAGACTTCTGGCATGGTGGGAAGTTATTTTACAGCAATTTGATATCTAGAATGTCTCTTAAAAGGAAATAAAGGGTCAGGCTCTGGATAATTTCCGGGCTGAACATCTTTCAGTAGAAGATACATATTCAAATATTGTACGTCCGAATGAGGAAGTCCTCTCTATTCAAGATAGTATTCAAACATGGGATATTTACATTGATGGTGCTTCCAGAAGTCCATGAGGGAAGAAAATGGAAGATCCTAAATTCATCAAAGTTGGGTTAGGAATTGTGCTCATTTCTTCAGAAAAGGTTGTGTTACCCTATTCCTTATCATTGTTGGGAGGCGGTACAAATAATGAAGCTAAATACCAATCTCCCATCACAGGATTGGAGTTAGCCCTTGAGGTGCAAGTGAATCGCTTAAAGGTGATGGGTGATTCAGACCTGTTAATCAAAAAAGTAAATCGGGACTATGCAATCATAAAAAAAGATTTAATCACTTTATATGATTACGTCAGATTGTTAATGGCAGAATTTATTTCGGAACTGACATTTTCTTATATCCTGCAATCACAAAATGCTCAAGCTTATGCATTGGCTAATATAGCTATAGCTTTGGAAGATCCAAATCAGGACGATACAATCATAAGTATTGCACAACGTCATATAATTTCACCTTATATTCAAAACAGAGTAGAGGAAATCAATGAAATTATTCCAATTTCTGAACCATATTTTCATACTACAGGATGGATGACGCCTACTGGTAATACATTCAAAATGGAACACTTCCACCTGATAGAGCCGGTAAAGAACAAATTCAGTGACGTGTGGTCAATTTTACTCTTTATGATAGCCCAGATCACCTTGAGATAATTGTCTACAAAAGAGGTTTTGATGGTATTCTCTTCAGATGCATTGACGGTGAAGAGGGAATTGTTTTCATGAATGAAGTTCATGCAAGAGTCTGTGGTTCCCATCATTCCGGACATAGACTATCTAATAAAATTTGAAGGGTTGTATACTTTTGGCCTTTAATGATTCAATATTAGGTTGATTTCACAAAGAAGTGTCATTCATTCCAAGTACATTCCAACTTCATTCATCATCCCCCAGAGTTTCTTCATATAGCTAAATACTCGTTGCCATTTTCCACATGGGGAATGGATGTAGTAGGACCTTATCCTTCAGCTACATGAAAGCAGTTTAAGTAAATTCTTACTGCTAATAA
The DNA here is from genome assembly GCA_963277665.1 of Viscum album. NCBI lineage: Eukaryota > Viridiplantae > Streptophyta > Magnoliopsida > Santalales > Viscaceae > Viscum > Viscum album. The sequence continues at coordinate 1,312,690,026 of OY728119.1, read as the reverse complement.
ATTCTTTTACAAATGGGAAGAGGAAATACCTCTCAAAAAATTTAGTTTTAAAAGAATTGTTAGCTTCATCAAGTCTAACATCATTACCAGATTTGGTATCCCTCATACCACATTGATGGACAATGACACCAAATTATGTTCATCCGAGGTAAGGAAGTTGTATCAAGAATACAACAACAAATCCAACCATTACTCTCATTATCATGAAGTGGAAAATGGAAAAATAGATGCCTTCGTCAAGACACATTCAAATATACTGCAAAATATGGTGGATAAAGATAATAAATCATGGACTGATAAATTATTTCCCACTTTATGAGCTAATCGGACCACCACCCACACTGCAACACAGTCAACTCCATATTCATTAGCATATGGAACTGAAGTAGTATTGCCCATTGAGGTTCAATTAACCTCACTCATGGTAGCCATTTGTGATCAGTCATCTACGAATGAACATTCTCAAAAGTGATGGGATGAATTGGAATGATTAGATGTGAAATGATTGTGTACCCAACACCACTTGGAAGTGTATCAGAATTGAATAGCACGAGCTTTCACAAAAAACTTCCTCTTAGTTCATTAATTCAGGGAGAACTGGTGTTGGTTCTCAGAACTCTAATGATACTAGGAACGAAACCTCCCAAGCTGGAGCCAAAATGGGAAGGACCTTATTAAATACATAAGGTCTAATCCAATGGAGGTTATTCTTTAATCTTAATGGATGGAGAACTCATCACGACTCCAAACATTACCAGATTTATAAAGAAGTATTTTGTGTTACAGAAATTCCCTATCATCCAACATGACATTAAGCTGTTTTTTCCTTACTGCAAGACTTTAAACTGCACAGTCCCTTACGTGTATCATGACGTTAAACTGTATAATTTTAGGTCCATGGATATGACCTTAAACTATTCCCACCACCATCCCACATGACGTTAAACTATATTTTCCTTTCTACAAACCATGCATATCACCATAAACTATTTGCACTTATGTCCAACATGACATTAAATTATGTCATCCTCGCTATATGATATTAAACTATACAAACCCTATTTTTTCCTTACTGCGTGACATTAAACTCCACAGTCCCCCTTTGATCCAACATGACGTTAAACTGTATTTTCCCCATCTTCTTAGCTACAGGATGCTAAATTGTACAACACCCTTATTGTCCAACATGACGCAAAAATGTGTTCACGTCCAACATGACATTAAACTGTGTCCATATATTTTTCCTACCTGACATTAAACTATACTTCTCATTCATCCTACATGATGTAAAACTGAACAATGTCCCTAGATACATCCTACATGATGGTAAAAAATATTTTATCCTTGCTACATGACACCAAATTGTGTGGCACCAATATTCCTCAATGCAAGACATTAAATTGAATAGACCCTTCATCTGTCCTACATGACATTAAACTGTGCATTGTTATGGTTGTTTCTACATCTTGCTTCTCACACCGAGTATGACTCACATGCGCTTAGAGTAAACATCAACCATAACACCCTCTATGGTCTGCTAACTATTTGTAAGTCCTGACACCATTTTTAGGTTGTTGTCCTCAAGAACAACATGATCTCCAATTCATTCTTTAATCAAACTATGAGGACTTTGATCCTTTCCTTCTAGGATGGGTACGTAGGCAACCTCCTATGGTTCAAGACCAAAACCAATATCATCTCATCGGTTCACCTCCTTTTCATATGATATTGATCTGTGAAGCAGCCCCCGAAACAATATTTTTTAAATTGGTTCACCATCATCCTTGCTATATGATGTTAAAATATTCACACTTTTTCTCATGAATGACAATAAACTACAACATTCTTTGACAGCATCACCTGATAGGGAATCATTATTTACATTGATCTCTAATCATGTTATATCCTATAGACTACATGGATACAAGGAAATGCCCGAACCTTTTATCATGGGTCAATCCATCATTGTACTAAATTCCCCCTTTCATCATTCACTTGTACGAACCAAGTCGATACAGAGGGTATTTCAAGAACTACATGTGGCTTGATTCTCATCCTTATGGGATACATAAGAATGTTTGAGCATCCCTCGAATCCAGCCCCAAGTCAGTGGGCCTAACCCCAAATTTCACTATCAATCTTTTGTCTAAAAATTCCCCTTGTGAAAACATGAATGTGGTATGAAAACCCTGGTATTCATTCACATTATGTTTATAAAACACACAATGTGTTTTCCTTATTATGGATCGAGCTCTGTGACCCTAAAATAAGATCTCCTACACTCTAGTCCAACATGACATTAAAATGTATTTCAAGAACTACATTTTTCTTGATTTTAATCCTACTGGGATACGTAGTGAAGTCCAGCACCTTAAACCAGGAACCTACCACAACATGATTATGGTTAGCATTGGACTGTGTATATCCTTCATGCATTGGAAAATTCTAATTTTTCATGTATCATAATACTATCTTTAAATACTTATAGATCTCCATAACCCTTTTCATGACTTCTAGTAAAAAAATCTCTGATACTCGAGAGTTATTTTTCCTGACTATGCATCACATTCCCTTTGGAGGACTTGCATAAACAGTCTCCCAAACCGACATGTCATCCAAAAGATGCTATTATTTGACTATGTAGCAGATGCCTGTAGGTGGCTCTGCATAATTCAACCACCTAATGGGTTTTTCATACGTGGTAACTTCATTATTTGGAGAAAACATATTTTTCACCTTATTGGTATTAATGTCAATATGTAGGGATCTGCAAAAATAGTCTTCCTTAACATATTTATCCCATACTCTCTTCCATGATCCGAAAGTATTCAAGTCTATGGTTTATATTTCCCTTACCAACGTTTGGGTCATACCTTCGCAGGAGGGACATTCATCAATTTTTTTTATAATCTTGATTGAAAATATCATCTCCATATTTAAGTACCTCTTTCAATACAGCGGACTCTGTGCTTTGGTAAATTTGAATCCCCATAAAATTTAACTGGTTTTTTAGCAATATAAAAGTAAAATTTCAGAGAGTTATTTTTCTTGACTATGTAGCATGTGCCCTTAGGTATCCTTGCATAAGTTGTCTACATATCATACCTATCAGCCAAAAGATGTTATTATTTGACTATGTAGACAATTCCCTTAAGCGGCCCTGCATAATTCAACCCCCTAACAGGTTTGTTAAATAGTGGTAACTTCATTCTTAGGAATTACTTATTCTAATTCCTTTTAGCCCTTTTTTCATATCATTCCTCATATTCAAAATTTATTAAGTTGTAGTTAACATTTTTCCCACATACATGAATATGGTAATATGTTTTTAGATAAATTATCAAGGAATTGAGTCAAATTTAATCCATTTGGTCAAAGATATTTCGACCATAAACATTATCCTTTTTATGTCTGACATGCATGAAATTGAACTACCCACAAAAGACAAGGTAACACTGAACAAAATTCAAGTCCCAGATCACTAAACATATATATTTTATGATTTATGTAATATTAAGCAATTAAAAAGATGCAAAGTTTGTAGGTATACTTTTATAATCCTATAAAAAAACAAAATATGCTTACTAGGACCATTGGATTAGGTAAAATTTTAAAGCATGTATCAATATAACGAATGCACAAATGATTGAAGATGAAATTGTTTTTCATTTGATGCACAAGAGTTAGAAGGATATCCATAGTTTGGATTCAATCCTCTTTTCCAAGAATTACAAGAGGCTTTCAACATAACTCTTAATTTGATTTACGGCATCCCGAGCTTCATCAGCAACCACCTAGAATTCATTAATTAAACTGTATACAATAAAAGAGACAGGGATACTGGCTCATCCTGGAACAATTGTTAATGAATTTTCTTGAGTGCGGTTTGATAAAATTTTCAGCTGACTAAATAGTGACTCAATATCTATCCAAGAGACTTGGAACATGGGTACATGGATTTAAGAATGGATCATTGGAATTAAAAAAGCCATTTGGAGAGAGTAAACTTTTAAAATATTCTTTCTAATGTCATGATAGTATTCTCTCTATCAACCAGCAGCGGAAAACATATCAGCCAATGGTTTTCCAAATTCATATCTGCAAAAAAAGGTATAGAAGAAAAAATTTGAAAGTTTTCATCATTGTTGTTTCTCTTAAAGCACAAAAAAACCAAAACAGGTGAGTGGTTGTGTGGATACATCTTGGACATATAATTCCTTGCATCTGGAATGTTGACTCCTTCCAGATGACTATACCCATACAGAGGCAGGTAGATTCTCTATGGGAAATTAACATGATATTTCTTCAAGAATTTGGCCAAATCTGGGTGAGTGATGTCACAGATCTCATAGTAATCTTGGTCAATAACATTCATCATGTCATAAATCCGCTTGATATCCAGTTCATTAGCCATTCCAATTCTTCTAGGATCCTTTGAATCTGCAAAAAGGTCGAATAATTAACCCTTAAGTGATTTGATTTTTTATAATATTTGTAAAGAACAGTGAAAAATGTATATGTAATTAAGGCGCGCAAGTCCAATTTTGGCACGCAAGTGTAAAAGTGTCACACAAGTGTTTGGCGCATAGGTATCATAGTCAAAATACCTCTCTAGCAGCGTGACACGAACCAGATAAATGAAACGGCGGAAAATCTGCAACATGAGTGACGAGAGAAACCTGCGCGGTGAGAGATCCATCTATTCAAAGCGGGGTTATTTGCATGAGAATGGACTCATATTTATCGGCATGGCTGAACCCCTACGTGAGGAATCCTACACACCTCTCACCTCTGTGTGGCTATATACATGATCATCACTTTTGCGCCACCCTTCCATGGTTTTCTTCATTACCTCAGTGTCGCATCCTCATTCCCTTCGAATCCAACTCTGAGGGGGGGGGGGACTTTTGTTGATGATACTTTCCATAAAAGAGTCTAATAAATTAAAAGGGAAATAAATTAACACAAATTGATTCATCCTTTGATGAAACATGAAAAATTTATAAAGGCATGAACACATATTCCTTTGAGCAAGGGACACAGAAGTTCAATTATGGTCGCGCAGGTATACCTGCGCGCCACATTTTGGGTGAGTAGGTGACCTGTACACAATATTTGATTTTTTCCTAGGGTCTTTAGTTTCCTATAAATACCCCTTGTGGGCCCCCCATTTTGGGTAAAAAATATCTAGAAGCTCAGATTTTAACTCTAAGCACCCTAGTCTCTTCTTGAAGTCTTCTGAACACATCTATGGTAATTTCGTACCTATAATGGAAGATATAAAGATGAGGGGCAAGGCCTAAGTGTTGAAACTCATCAACACCTATGCGCCTATGTGTCCAGCCAATATGTGATATGGTCACACTTGCGCGCCGCCTTATCCCTATATCAAAACCTACATGCCACCCTTTTATAAGACTTTAGAGATGATACTAAGAGCATGAGCAAAGGCTCGCCCAAGTATTTCTTATGTGTTGACCAGAGCGCACGTAACCAAGTGTCTCATAGGTATACCTATGCACCAAAACATGACATGCGTGCCCATACAGGACCTGCCTGCCCAAATAGGACTTGCGCGCCCAAACAGGACCTGCATGCCTACCTTTTTTTGGGTGTCCCTCTTGTCAATTCATCTCTTTTCTTCAAATCCACCTCTCCTCTTCAATATTTATCCATTAAACCCCTCTTCATTTTCATTTATGAAATTATTCCTTGGTATTATTCCTTGAATGAAAAGAATTATGTGGAACATCTCTCAAAACCTAGTGATTTACATATCTTTATGTCACAACATCTTGAGATTTTATTCATTCATCCTAATATTTTAAAATGATAATATCTTTAACCTGTGCTTCCTTTTCAGGAGTAATCGCCAGTCATAGTCTCCCATCCTGGGCCTCCTTTTTAGGAGTAATCTCCAGTCATAATTTCCTAAACTAGGCCTCCTTTTCATAAGTAATCCCCAGTCTAAGTTCCATAATTTTGGCATCCTCCTTAGGAGTAAGCCCCATGTTCCCAAATATGCGAATCATCCTTAGGAGTAAGCCCCAAATACAAAATTCCCTTATCTTGGGCCTCCTTATCAAGAGTATGCCCCAGTTCCCAAGTCCCTTTAACCTGGGCCTCCTTCTCAGGAATAAGCCCCAATTCTCAAGTCCCTTTAACCAAGACCTCCTCCTTAATAATAATCCCCAGTCATAATTTCTATTAACATGTCTTAACTTCTTTTGATATGGGATTACTTCTAAAGAATAAAATCCAATCACAAGTCCCCTACTAATTTGGGAATCCTCCTTAGGAGTAAACCCCAATTTAGAGTATCTAAATCTCCCTAATACACATATACCTTTATAGACCTTTTTCTCATGCTACTTCACTAAAGTATGTCCAGATATTTATATCTTTGATAAAATAATACATACATAAGCCCCATATCATTCCTTATGACCACATCTTTCAGGGCACATATTGTCAGGTTTGCTGATACGTCTTGTTTCTCACGCTGAGCATAACTTACATGAGCTTAGAGTGTAAATGTAACCACAACACAACTCTTTGGGCTTCTAGTCATACGTAACCCCACAATACCCAACCGAACTACATGATCATTGATCTCTACCTTATAAGCGGAGTATGTTGAAAGCCTTTCTGAGGTTCAAACCCATCACCCATTAATTCTCATCTGTCCCATATGACATTAAACTATATCTTAATTCCCGAACTACGTGTGTTCTGATTACTTTTCTAATAAGGATATGTAGGTAGTCCATCTGTGGGTACGATCCTAACTCTGAAATACTCCTTACCCTTCTGAATGATAATAAACTCCAAGTTCCCCACTGAGTAGATTTAAAACCAGTATGGTTATCATAATGACCAAGAGATCATTATCGAATGTGTTTAAGGATACCAATGAATAAGAATCTCTAAAAAAATACATATGATTCCCTATCGATGAAGAACCTCCAATACATATAAAAGATTCTCTAAATGTCATACATATTATTCATTGATTGTCAGATCTAATGGAAAGATCATTTTCATAATTGGTAGTATAATAAGGATTCATGAACATAAATTAAATCAATAAAGAGAGTCCCGTAGTAGGCAATAATCCCCCCCAAAAGGTGTGATGAGTCCGGCTTCCCATCCTCTCGACCAATGCAAATTCTTAATCCTCATCGGTTCACAACTAATGAGCACCTACCTTTGAAAAGTAGGTCCAAATGGATATAGAATCATTGGATGTTTCTGGTTCTACAATAAAACCCATTTGAAACCTATTTGAATGTTTGAACCTTAAGCAAACAAGGTCATCCCCATTTCCAGAGGAAACACCCCTCCAAGACAATGGTGATTAAAGAGTGGCCTAGGACAACATCTGTAAAGGAGATCTATAGCGTTTTGGGTATATCTACTTATTATTGATGATTTGTGACAAACTATTCACAATATTAAAACACAATTACCATGCTAACATTGAATGGAGTAATGTTTTTATGCACACAAGAATGGGAAGAATGTTTCATGGAATTGAAAAAATAGGATTATCACAGTGCCATTACTCACACTCCCAACAAGGGATAAACTCTTTATTGAAATACAGTTATGTTGAGAGGAAGGCCTAAGGCTACATGATGATGAAAAATGATAATGTGATATCCTACGCCTCATGGAAGGTGAAAATACATGAGCCAAACTATCTGAAACATGATCAGGAGTTGGAAACATTGATCTTTCCTTTGTAAATCTAGTGGCATTATCCCTATGGAGAGAGGTGTGATATATATTGTCATTAAGAGTATGATATATATTCTTAAAAAAATATAATAATATTTTCTAGAAAATATGGATAGAGAACATCATTATTTATGAATGATCAACCCACTAATACCCACCTAAGTAAAACAAGGTGGAAGAAGCTCTATGTAGAAATATCATGTATTGTTATAAATGATGAGAATTAAAAAGGAGCCAATTTTCTTAGATTTTATTAGGATGGGAATGAGAATCATTGTGGAAGGAAAATCATTAATCCTTTATCATATGATTTCTCAACCATCTTTCAAGGGGAAAATAATATATTCTCATAATTTTTTTTGAATATTCTCAAAATGGTGGAATCTATTAGAAATTTGAAATCCTCATAGATTACGATTGATGAGTATGAAGTTATAAGATTTCAGTCATGATTATGCATACCATCCAATCCAGATACAATGAAGCAGTATTGAATGACTCACATAGCTTGACCATCCCTATTCTCCATGGGAGCACAAAGCTGTATCGAGATCTATCAGAAAACATTTGGTGGAACAATATAAAATGAGTGATTGTGGAATATGAATAAAAGTTCCTAGAAGGTTATAAATTGATGTCTAGGGGGAAAAATACTAAGGGGATGATGCAACCATAGCACATGGAATCATGGATGTGGGAGATAATAACTGTAAACTTTGTCATAAGAATTTCAGGGTCATCTATAGGACACAAAGATAAATGGGACATTATGGACCATATTACAAAGACAACTAATTTTATTATAATTCGAGAGGAAATATCATTCGATCAACATGCACACATTTAAATCAAATAAGTAGTAAGTCTGTATGGTGAAAAACTATCTATTGTATTCAATTGTGATTTGAGATTCACCATGAAGTTTTGGAATAGTCCCCAACATGCTATAACACTGATTTAAACATCCCTACATCCTATAACATTAAAAATGATGACCGATCTGAGTGGACTATTCTGACACTATAAGTTATGTTGAGGAAATGTTCTATGGAATTCAAAGGAGGATGGGTCCAACATCTTCCACTGGTTGAATTATTCTACAACAGTTTCCACTTGAGCATCTGAATGGCACTATATGAAGCCCTTAATAAGAAAAGGTGCAGAACACCGGCATGCTGGGATGAAGTTGGTGACCATAAGATGATATGTCCTGAAATGGTCAAAGAAATATTGGAGAAGTATAAAAAAATCCAATACAAAGAAAATCCCAAAGTCAATAGAAGAGTTATGCAGAAATTCATCGATGAGACGTTGCATTAAATGTTGGAGACATGATATTTCTACTAATATCATTGTGGATGAAGGTCATGAGGGTTGCACAAAAGAGATGTTAGGTCCTATGTACATCAGCGCCTTTGATATTCTTGATCATGTTAGGGATGTGGCTTATTGACTAGAACATCCACCTACCATGGAAAAATTACATGATATCATTCATGTATCCCCCTTAAGTAAATACATACGACACCATTCACTTGTACTCTCTTCCTAGGTGGTATAGTTGGAGGATGATCTTTCCTTTGGGGAGAAACTAATGAAGATCATTGGTCTTAGAGATAATGATCTACAAATAAAGTGTACTCACCTTGTCATGATATTGTGGAAAAACCATAAATATTAAGAGGCAATCCGGGAATAAGAGTAAGCAATGAAGGAAAATTATGCACATCTATTTATGACATAGAATGTATAACGAAATATCAAGGGTGAAATTTCATTGGGGGGAATGTAATGATACAACGTTTTTAAATTGAAATTATATTCATATAAATATCTAATAATCACAAAAAATTACAACAAAATGAAATACTATGTGCAATGTGTCCTGTAAACATATTATTGTCTCATCGGTGGTCTGAATTTTGAAAATATTACATACATGGTTGTAATCTGTATGTTATTTCAAGTCTAATATGACTAAAATAATTTTTGGTATATAGTAACATACCTTCCAATATATTAATGTTTTCCGTATGAAAAGTGACATACCCTAATGAATAGTAACCATACCTTTGATTGTATATAAACAATATTTAAGTATGATATACCTATATTTTTCAGTATTTAAATAAATGTTTGAAAATTATTTATTAGATTAAATTAGGATTTTAATTAAATGTTTAATTAATAATACATTTGAAATTATTTTTAAAAAATGGATTTTATTTTGGAATATGTATTCTGAAAAATGGTTACGGTGAATTTTGTAGTTTTTTAAAAAATACATGATTTTTTCATGAATACTAAAATATGGTAATTTACCACATATATAAATTATGATCTAAAAAGACAATTTCTAGCATCTCAACTAATGTCACCGCCCTTGTTTTCAATTCACACGACACATTTACTCTTTTTGGTCATGTAATCATCGCTATTTTTGGCCTTGATGGAAATTAAAAAAATAATGGTTATAAAATTATAAAACCCTCCTATACTCCACTATAACCCCCCTCACTCTCTCTTCACTTGAATCCTCTCATGCCTTATTCTATCCTTATATTCAACCCAAATATTTCCCCAAGTTCCCTCCCACTGTCCAACAACCTTTGGTATCCTAAATAGTCCAATGCCTCTACCCTTATGAAGCTCTCAAGGAAATATGATTCAAGAGGTAAAATCCCCTTTTCCATTATTTCATTTCTAAGATCTATTGTTGAATTTTCATTCCTAACCACCGCATATACAAATGGTATGACAAATCTAGTACCATACATGTACTCGAATGTTTTTATGCTATTGGGATATTTCATTATCATCTCCCTTTTCCCCAAAATTTATATGAATGAAATGAAAACAACATTTGAGATGTGTTAATTTTTCATATTCAAGGACAACAATTTATCATTTTATATTGACATATTTAATTATAGTAATGAAAAAATTTGTTTAATGGTTGAAAAATATTTCTATATATGTAATATATCATAGCTGATGTCATGTAAATCATCTGTACAAATGGTATCATTTTAAAAAGGAAAACATGTTCATGGTAATCAAAACCCAATGATTATCCAAGACACTTGTAACTAAAATTTTATATAATAACAAATCTTCACTCCCAAAAAAACAAATGAATTTTTATAAACATATGATTTCATAGATGTTCGGTAATAACATACAACATCAATTCTGGATAACCACATTCATTATAAATGTTTTTCTGAACAAGAAACGTTCACTAAAACAAAGGATGTAAATAGACATGAACATTTAAATTGAACCTTATTGCCAATAAAAAATATCTTGAATGAACAAAAACTAGTTATAAAAAACCAATTAAATATAGAATTTGTTCTAGAATTATTTTTTAATAAACCTAAATTTTTTATTCAGATCATTTATAACTGGTGGAGAACACCATGAGATATAAGGTAAGGGATCCTTTCCATTTCACTTTTATTGAAGAATGTTCTCTATGCTATTACAATTTATGGTTAATCCCTAATTATGGGGTAAAATAATGTACCTCCCCAACACAGTCACCAGGATAATTAAAATATGAAAAAACCATTCTCCCTCATTAATCTCTCTTAAGTACACCTGATATCATGAAGATAATCCTAAAGTAATTCTACCCGAACCACCTTTATTCCTTCGGGATTCTAAATCTTTGTTTTCACCCAAATGATGTTTCATTTTCATTTTTTACAACTTATTAATGTTGTTTGTATGCTCCAAAATAATGTTTCATTATCCATCCTACATTCTCATCTAGGGATATTCATGTTTTTATGTGATTCCCTCCTCAATACTTCTCGATAAGAAAACTTATTTTATGGGAACTTCCATAATTCTTACCGTATGTCACATTCAATGTATCATCTATTATAATCCACCTTAATATATATAAATTCAGACGACTATAAATGAAAATTATGTTGTATAAATTATTGTTTTTTTATAAAAGAGTATTCACCTTTCTATTTTAAATTCCCTTTAGTGTTTTCCTTAATACCACAAAAAAATTTATAATACAATGAATTTCTGAAATACTTAGATTACATGAGGTCACTTCTGTTTTACATCACTCACCATGTTATATTCATATTTTTCCTTATTAATATCTATGTATGTTTTAATTTAATTATCTCATGGACACTTATATGATACACACATTTATTATTATTTAGGAAATATTGTGATACCAATTTCCTTCCATGGGAACCCTTCTGTTTATGTATGGTTGATTATGTATGATTATTTATGTGGAAAGCATATTCATTAAAATGACAAGATGGGTGAACCCAAATAATTCTACTATTCATTGGGTAAGGTTATGGCTGATGAGATGTTATGTGTAACGATCATGGAGGTTAGCCTCGACACTTGCTAATATGGGAAACGATCATGGCGGTTAACCATGACTCATACTAAAGTCATGTGTTATGTTTTTTCCACATATAAATTATCCCATATTTATATTATCCCATGATTATTTTATTCAAATATTATATTATTCCATGATTATATGTTATCATTCCATATGTCCCAAGCTTTTGATATCATTATTTCATTCCTCTTAACTCATGGGATTTAACTTTATTCTAATGTTCATCTATTTAATGTGTTTTTTTTCTCTTCCTTTTTTTCATGTGTTCCCCAAGGTACCCTATGATGATGTAAGGGATCGAAGAAATTTATGAGAACTTTATGGATTTTAGATAAAGAAGTTTTTATTTTTTTATTATGATTTCAGGTTATGTAACTTCTCTTCCAAGAAAATGGACATAATGGTCATTGTCTTGTACATTGATGTATAATTATAATTAAAATAAATTAATTGTACATTTAAAAGTGTAGGGTCACAATACATTCAAGCCATATCTACTCCGAGACACTATCTTTATTATGACCTCTATTTTTACCTGAATTTTGTGGTAGATAAAACAACATTTAGTCGTAGAGAACCACTGAGCTCCCTTTAATTAATTTAAAAAACCATTAATCATTATATGTATTTAACTATTATTCAATGTAGCCTAATTCAACATTCTATAATCCTGGAATAATCAAATGATACTATCCTCCTTCTTAGAAAACAATAATGGATTACTAAAAAGAGAAGTCTTTCACTTAATAAATCATTTCAACTCTAAATCATCATGTTTTGGATATATTTCATTAAACTTCATCAGTTTCATATTCTATGGAGGAATAATATTGGTTTCTAACTTGGAATTAATATTATATCAAAATTAATTAACATTCTATGAAGAATACATAATAATTCATTTAGAAAAACATCCAGACAATGATCCATTATAGGAGGAATAGAGGTTGAAACTATTTTCTGATAATCCACAAGAACTATACATGCCAGAATGGTTACAATGGCTCTATACTGGATAAGGTACAATACAAAACTATTTTCTAATAAATCCCATTATCTTGTTAAGACATGATTTTATCTCTAAGCAGTTGTAAGGGTAAATGGATGTGACCTCAAAAACTAATCCACAAATTTATATCAATGAATAAATGAAAACTAGACATCTAAAAAATAATGAAATCCCAATGATTTCCATAACTAGAAACCAGTAAAATACAATTTTGAAATCTCTAATGACGTTTTACCATCATTCCAAATGTTTATTCATGAGAATGAAACTCAAGGAATAACATAACTAGAAACAAAGGACACACTATAACATGTGAATTTTTGAATGAATGAGAATCTAATATATAAAATAAAGTTTAATAAATACAATATTTTATTAAAATTTTACCTAGAAAAGAAGTAGGAAGTATTCCACTTCATTAATGTTTCAGGTGTTAGATACACAAACATTCCACATGAGTATATGAATCAATTGGGTCACCGAATTCTATGAAGCCTATATTCATTTATAATGTTCCTTGTCCATATCATGTCAAAACATCCCTAATATCATCTATGATATCCCAAAAAATTGTAGATTATGAGCTATATTAATGCATTTATAACACTTGTTATGTTATTTCATATATTAATTTATGTAGTGACATTTTGAACCATAATTATAGAACCCAATTGTACATCCTACCCTAGAGGAAACTAATGATCTGTTAATATTTTATTGTTGAGTCTCATAACCATAAAAAATGTACTATGAATTATTTTTTCCTACAACAATAAAATTCATATATAAAACAACATGTAATTCCACACCCCTTTCCACTGGGAGATGAAATAATTCCTACTCTTCTATCCTCATTCAATATCTTCTCGATTATGACAGTCTTGTCAAGTATTACATAGTAGGCCATCATGTTGGAATGTATGTACTAGCGTCTTATATGATGTTGAAGGAAAATATAAATCATTTAGCATTTATACACTTCATTCTATTCCATTTGTGTCATAAAAATAATTAACTGTATACAATGTGTAGAATAGGAAGACACTAAATCCTTCTTTATTGAAGTTCCATGAACACATTTGTATGATGAAGATTTATCATTTTGGTGAATAAATACACTAAGAAAAATACCTTTAATACCTCCCATGTGAGACCCTCAAACCTCAAATCCTATCTCATCATGAAACATTGCCTAAGAAGAAATTCCTCGATGAGAAACAACACATTATTTCACATAACCTTCCTTGGGAATATACACCAATTCAATGATTCCATTACTAATTTATATCCAATCCTCAATGTCATAGGGTCCTCCTTTTCCTGGGAAGGATGGGAGATTTATAATTTGAATATATGATAAAAAATTAAGATCAATTATACCACCCCCATGGTATCCTTATATCAACACATGAACTCGTATAAAGACAGCATCCTTAAGTGATTCCACAACTTGGACCACTAGAGGGACTACTGGGGCATGTTCAGTTTTACATTAATTCATGTATCATGACATTACATGTGAATAATCTCTTAAAGGGTATTTTTATAGAATTATATAGGTGGTCTCATATGATTATGTCAATGTGAAATTATCAAAAATGGTAAATTAAAACATGTAAAATTCATCAATAGCTTAAATTATTACATCACTCAATAAATTTACAGCAACATATACAAGAAAAACATAATGAACACTCATCCAAAGTGGCTAATCTTGTATACAAAACATAATCCATAACATAATCCAATTGAATAACATAAGTATCCATGACCATCATGTTATTCATAGTCATATACATATAATTACTAATAACATGATTAGGATAAAATAATTAACTATCAATAATGATACACAAGAAAGTTCCATATATTGATTATAATTTTAATAAAATAATTTTATCTTCTATCAATCATGAAAAATTATAATCATGATTTGTGTATATTTGGGACTAATCATGATTTATTATTTCACCCATATTCAAAAAATTGTAACATGAAAACATTAATAATAATCCATATTGAACATTAAAAGAATAACTGGTACCATAAATCCAATCATTGATAACAATGATGTCGATTACAAATGACCGTTCCAGGATCTTATATGACTCTTTTTCCTGAGTTCCACATATTGTATCAAATTTTTACAATTCACTAAACAAAATAAATTATAAAATTTAATGAAAACCATTCCCTAATACCACTTTGTAACACCCACTAACAAATGACCATGTTTGGGTCGGAGTGCGACATAATCTCATTTATTCCTCCCAATATAAAAAAGGATGACGACTAGTGTAGAGATACCTAATGGTATTTCTGGTGAATATTATATTATTATAAATATATATATATCAAATACGATGTAAAAATATTGATAAACAAAAAATCAAAAATGTTTTTTTAATAATATATATCATATAATAAAAATATACACATCATACAGGACAAAACAAATGATACCTAATGTGGTAGATTAATCAAATGTATAGAGATAAGAAAACAATAAATGAAACATGGTGAGAATAACCTAATTTTTATCCCGAAATCACCTCTATCACCCAAGATCCTCGTTCTCTACTAAAGAACATGGGGCCTCTTCCCTTCTATGGATCCCTAACTGTTAAGACTTTATTTACATTTAGATTCACATAATGGTTTTGAGTATAATCTCAGTACAACACCATAAATTCAATCCTAATATATTTTAATCGATAACTAAAATTGTATTCAATAACAATAAAGTAAATGAATATTTTTTCCATACCAATCTATCATTAACCTTGCATCTACCTACATCAACACCATATCTAAAGGATGTTTAAATAATGTTTCTTGATTACATAGATCATTCCATATGGTATATACATTGTCTTGATGTATTTAGAAAACATTATTATATCTATGTTCCAATTTAATGAATAATTACACATTAAATTTTAAAGGAAATAAATAGTGTCTATATGTCGATCCAATCCATGACACTGAGGAAATACACTTTGTCACTAGTAGACCAAATATATAGCTATAGGGACATCCATGTTTTCACCTGTAAACCTAATATCTATCTCACGAGAATTCTATGTTACATAATTCTTCATGAAAAAAGAATTCACAACCTTCCAACAACAACAGTGGGAATTTAAATTTTTGGGGATAACTAATCATGCTAGACTAGCCTTATACCTTGAAACCAACCACATAGAATTCATACATGAATGTAGACACAAACCATAATAATTTATGAAATAAGTATATAATACCAAGTAATTACCCATGAGTCAGTCACACATCCACATGTGAAATATATCAATAATGGGTCTCATTGCCAAAAAAATCACACACACCCACATGAGAATCAAATTAAGATAGAGTTTCGTGATCAAAAAACACACCCACATGGTAATCATAAATAGAAATTCACATAATGTACCCCTCATGGAAATGACTTCTTACCACATGTGTATCAACATATAACACAAATAATTTCTACTCAAATTTATTAAACACTCCACGATCCCAAGAATCATCACAAATTCCTCACATGAGTATTCTCGAATAATAATCTAAAAATAAGAACATGATAAATAATAAAATTATATTAGACATAACCAATGAGAACCACCATCACCAATGGATATCGATATATTCCGTAGATGGAAAAATTGATCCAAAAAGATGTTGAATCCTAACATTCAACAATATATTAATTATTGATTACATAATATAGGAATCTATAGATATTTTCCTAATTTACTTAATCATTGATTTTTTCCCAAGAGAATGAGGGGTTTTAGATTATGATGTATTAATCATATCCAATGGGAGTTACTCGGTCAATGAAATACTAAAAAGATGATAGAGAGAGTATAAGAAAGAAAAAATAAACAATTGATAGCTCTTATATTCATTCTACTAAAATTATTGTAGCGGTAAGTGAGTAATATATCAAAAAGGGCGAATGAGGTAAAGTTTAGAGTCTCCCCACTAAAAATTTTAACAAGGATCAATAGTTTTACTTTTCGTTTCAATTAGAGATTAGGGATACCATGACTTCCATTGGATAGCAGTGGGTCTCAAAAAATGTAAAATTCCCGTATCCTAGCCATTGATTGGATATTGACAATGTATAGTCTCACTAGTAATCCATAGGAATTTTGTAAGTTATTGGATCAAGACATTCATACTGAAGAAATGAACATTGTACCCATTTAAAACTCAAAATATTTGCCAAATATAATTAAATTCTCCCAATATATTCCATTAAAAGAGAAAAATACATTTAAATTTGGGGGAATTACACAATGCAACCTAATTTGATCAATTTTTATTATTTTACGCATGGTTTTAAGAAAGTAAATAATATTTATTCTAATTGTGAAATTTCAATAATTTGAACCAAAAAAACTATCCATTTTAACATGGTGTTCATTAATAATGTACCAAAATTTATCTATTAACATTTTTAAATATTCATGACAATCATTGTATTTTATTACTTTTTACCTATAGATGAATGTTTTTATTTTAAATAAATTTAAACATTAAAAACATACATTCAGTTATTTAATCGATTATGAAATTCATATTTAGGATTGATTCATTATTTTGAGAAATAATATAATTCATGATCATTGGTAAATATTTAGTTATAATCTAATATCTTTTTCATAGTTCTTAACATTTAGTGGACATGTCGTACTTTCTAACCACATTAAAATTTTAAAATTCCCATTTATTAAATCTAATGGATTGTTTTGAATTACATGTTTTTTATTCATATAACTCATAAATAAATATAAAATCATTTTTCTAGAGTTTTACAATAATCCATTCTCATTTTCATTGTTTTTAATTTTTGATGCACATATTTAACATAGATTTCATTAATTATAAAAATAAAATTTAAATCAATATAATCAAAGCACCTTGAACAATGTTGTACAGTTCATTCATACAAGTTAATAATTTATTGATGTCCATTGATCTATATTTTCATGACAATAAGAGTACATTTTCATGGTTTTCCTCACATGGTATAATTTTTTATGTATAAAATAATATTAATTCAAAAAAGGAATCATCTATAATTTAGAATGAACGAAATGTGAAATTAGTGTGTGATTAATTCCCTTAGTTTATTATTTTGCTGATGTTTTTGTCCAAGATATTAATTATGATATATGTTTATTTTTTGAAATTTGATTTCATGACATACATGTTTAACATAAATAGTAGTTTTCATTTTAAAAATATACTTTTGGTTATTATGTGCATGTCACATGATATATTTAAATGAATTTCATATAACATGTCTATTGAGATCACCTGACAATTAATTGGACCAATTAATCGACATGAAGATAGACAAGAGTCTCTCTATACTAGAGTCTGAGGACTAGTAGTTAGGATTAATTTTTTAAAAATGTAGATATTATAACCCCAGATAATGATAATAAAAACCCATAGTTGAAGAAATAATAAACATCAATCAAAATGAGGAGAATAACATGAGAATTATTACTACAGGGGGACCATCGACAAGTAATCATCACATGCTATAAATAATGAACTATAATATATATTTAAACAAAAATACACAATAATTAAGGTATCTTGTTATGAGACCATGTATAATCTATCCAAATTTAGGAAAAAATATTGTGACTACTACAAAAATCGGTTCAAGCGCTTACCTTATCCTGTATACAACTCAAACCATCTATCATATCAATTAATCAATGGTTCATTAACATTACTAGTTCTTATATCAATGATGTCATCATGGTCATGAAGGTTTATAGAGATATTTTTGATATAAATTAGTATAATACCACCAATTTTACCCTTAAATAATATAGAAAAAAAATGTCAATGCAAGTTATGAGATCAAAATAACAAAAGTTAAAAATTAACCCATCTCCTCATTGAATGATTAGATACCAAATAACATTCCACCATTAATTTATCAGTCATTATTAAAATGGGATTATATACAAATATCATAAATAAAACAATAGGTACAATGATCTACCAACACTCACCTCATAACTAACAGTTAATGAAACATCACCCTCACATAGTCTTTGTGAATGATATATTTTAAATATAAAATCCTAGGGAATAATTTGTCACTATAAAATAACTATGGTGAATTATGAATCACCCATATATTTTAATGGCTCAGACCCTCTTGTTCCAATAAATATTCCAAATTCAAATTGTTGAGGTGTCTTGGAAATGATCGGTGAATCTGGAGGATATTGGAGTTAGTGTCAATGTGTTACTGTGGTGTCACTTTTCAGTGAAATAGATCGATCTCAAAAAATAGTTCCACTAATCTGTCTCACAGATCAATTTCATTGATAATCTTCATAGATAATGTTCACATATCTTCTTCACTGATTAGCACCATCGGTTTCAACGATTAGTTTCAACCATTAGTTTCACCCATCAGTTTCACCCATCAGTTTCACCCATTCGGTTTCACCAATTAGTCTCACTAATCGGGTTTACCGGATCTGTATCACCCATCGGTGTCACCGAATCATTTTATCACATTGGTTTCACCGATCTGTTTCATCCGATCGGCCTCACCCATCAGTTTCACTTAATGGGAATCACCCATCGATTTCACCCAATCGGGTTCACCTGATATGTTTCACCCATCAGTTTCACTGAGTAGTTTCACCCGATCCGTTTTACCATATCGGTTTCACCCGATCGGCTTCACTCAACTAGTTTCACCAGATCCATTTCAGGGATCGGCTTCACCTGGACAGTTTCACCTGATCCGTTTCACTGACTTGATTCACCTGATCAGTTCCACCAATCAGCTTCACATGAACTGCTTCACCCGATTCGCTCCACCGATCTTTTTTACCAATCAGTCTCGCCAATCATTCATAGCGGGGTGTAAGGGTTTCCTTCTCGAGTTTTTCTCATAACACCACCTTTAACTCTTTTGTCCATTATAAAGTGGTTCAAGGAGGTTATTAGCATCATAAACAATGTTTTAAATACCATTGAAGTGGGGAGACCCTCAACAGACCTATTTTTTCTCTTAAAAATAAATCCCTTAATTCACACCTGTTTTGACCACCCCTACAATGATAATTATTAAATAAAAATTAATTATGTCATGTCTAACCATCTAACAGCGAGTTAAAAACACGATTTTCCATTAAAGTCATTCAAAATTCATATCTCGTAACTCAAGGATGTCACCCTTTATTACACATGAATTCCTACTTTCTTCTTCATGACTGGTCTCTTTTCCTTCCCTAATGCGTTTAGAGTCCCCCCATCTTGAGGCTAGTGGTGCACTTGTACATGATCCTTTCCTACTCACCTATGGAGTAACCGGAGTTCCACCCTTGTAAGTGGCGCAACCCCATTATAGGCATGAAAAGAAAAACATCGTTTGTTGATCATCCAGGTTGGTGTTTTCCTTCGTCTCTGTTTACTGTATACAATGCATTGTAAGTTTAATAATATTACCATGTGGATGGATGAAAGAAAAACATATCAAAGATAATAAAATGGGTTTTAAAGAATTAAGGGGTGTGTTTGATGATGTTGAAGTACCCTTTTACCCATTTCTTATATGTTGGAAATTTTATGTGCTTATGTACACTAAAAATTGTGGAAATTGGGGGTACGATTTTTCACACTAATGAACCACTATTTTTCTGTATTTTCAATGATTGAATGGATGTAACCTGGAAACTGGTTAATCATGTAAACTCAGTTGATTAAATGTATGCTCAATGAATGATAATCCTTGTGTTGTTACCCTAGTTAACAAAACTGAATGATAGAACTAAATTAACGGTGTGTTTGATATATTAAAACTCACATGCTCTATTCGGGTGATGTGGTTATTTTTTCTAGTTGATTCTTATGAGGTGACATGGATGGCAATGTGATCCCCTATTGTGGTGCAGTTATTGGTTTGCGGATCTGTGGTCGTGTGGGGCTGTATGTTGGGGCCTAGTTTGGTTCGAGTAGATCGAGGGGTCTCACAGACACCTTTTTTTCTTGTGACATTACAAGAGAACTAGGTGTGAATGATTATTTTGGTGCATGGTTGTTTTTCCTCCCATCACTTGTGGCTATGTCTGTTAGATTCCCGATAATGAATAATTATTTAAAGGGAAGCACTAGAATGTGATAACAAGAATGGTATCAGAGGGGATATGCTTTTCAGGAATGATTTGTGACTTTTCTTTGGCTATTTGATTTTGTATGAATAAATAGTAAAGAGGTTGTTTGTGTTTGTGTTGATTTTGGATCCCCTGGGTCGGGATGAAGGTTTTTTTACCTATATATATATTTTAGTTCTTGTGTTCCATATTCACACCACATCTATGTTGAGAACTTCATTCCAAACACCCCCATTTATTGGGGGAGGGATTTTTACCCCAATCTTATGAGTGGAAAATTGTTAGATACTTTTTTCTCCCTTTACTGAGTATCCCAATACTCTTTGGGAAATCTATGATGTTTTGATGTCCATTATATCCCACGATTTTTCGGGTAGGTTCTATGTGATGGTTCGCCCAGGTGTGTGCTGGGAAATTGTTCCCAAGTGTCTTCGAGATGAGGGCCAGGTGTCTTCTTGCATGGCAATAGTTGTTCTAGACTAGGTGTATGTGGGCCTGGTTAAGTGTTGTTGTGGCCTTAATGTTTGAGTGAATGATATGTGGATATGGTAGCCTAGGTGTGTGCATGCAGGGTACATCAATTGGACTGCAGTGAGAATGGTGGCGAAGGTCTGACACGTAAGACGTCTTCAATAACCAATGGAAAATTGGTGTGGGATAACCAAATATCGATGTGTTTTTACTATTTCATTACCTATCATATGTTATTTGTGAAGTGTGACATGGTGAGGATGGGAGGAGATTTTCCATTCTAGGTTCATTTTTTATCTCTTTTTTCTCACAGGGCATTAGAATGCCTCCCCACTTGCGCATGATAGATTTTGGTTTTCCTTTATGAGTATACTTGTATCCTCACCCTATGTATATAGATCTACCTTCAGGATTCAAGGAGGACTTCGCGGATCTTGCTTAATTCTATTAGCATGGCCGGCATAACCATTGACGTATTTGGTTCTCTTTTCATTAGGTATACCCTCTATAGTTTTTTTAGAATTTTTATGTAGCACATATTATTGGAAAATGCATATTATAATTGATTTTTATTTAATTATACATACACTTTTGGGGTTCATGGGATTTAATATCTTATCTCATGATACTAAAAAATAAAAAGGGTAATGCCTTCCATTTTATGGGTGATTCGGTACCCTTGGGTAAAGTCGCCACTTCGGGGACTATTGAAGGTGTGCCTCGAGGGTCATCACCTCTCATTCAACTTGAGGAAGGGTATGGAAATCTGTTGTGCTTTACCTCATCTTGGTTAAGGTGGTTTATGTTAGAATGGTATAAAAGTAGTGTTTGAGATATATGACAGAGCTCAGGGTTAGGCACAATGAGTATTGTATGAGATAGTATGGAAAAAGTTTTAGTAAATCCTGATGTGTGAAATTGGTTAGGGTTTACCGGCTAGGACGTGAGATTTTAGGACACCCCATGATCCAATGCAAGGACTTGAGACCTACCGAATGACCAAGTGAGGATACACTGAGTGTAGGGTGGTGACCATAGGAAAGATACATGCATCATATTGACTTGTGTTCTTGGGTGTTCTTAGTGTTCTGGTAATTTAAAAAAAAATAGTTTAAACAAAATTTTAAGGAAATATTTTACACTATTCAGGATTAGGCATTCTTTGTTTTCCTTATAGCTATGGAACCCATATGGTGACCACATGTAGTAAAATAGATTAAGGCCCAGGACCATATTTTTCCAGATCAGCTGAGGGATGATAGAGATAGGGAGGATAACCAGTGGCATATGACTCTTTGTGCCTTTTAAATGCAGACCCTCGGGAAGTACGAGGGTAACGTTTCAGATAAGGGGACAGAGAGCTGGGACGAGGAGTTGGTTATAGATTTCTACTTGATCTGGGCTCCAATAGAGTTCTGGGTACCTTTGGTTGTATGCCATATTTGGGGAGTGGCACATTAGTGGTGAACTATCAATCTTGGGGAGAAGAGGGAGGCATACGTTTCATGGAATGACTTTGAGAGGGAATTTCGGGCAGAATTCCACTCGTCCATGTTAAAGGTGGAGAAGAGGCAGGAGATACTCTCCCTTTAGAAGTGGAGAATGTCATTGAGGGATTTTGGGATCAAGTTCAAGGATATCCATCATTTTTCATAGACCATTTATAGACGAGGAATCTCAGATGATATGTTTAGAGGAGGCACTCCGACCTTCTATTTAGTATGTTGTTACTCTCTAAATGCAACCAACATACATGGATGTCCCAAAGTAGGTTATGTTATGGAGAGGATGAACACACTGGGTGGTGTGCTAGGAGAGGGGTGCAAGTTGGGCTCATCAAAGGGGAAGGCTGTCAGCAGTAGGCCTCCAACATCCGGGCCTTCTAGGTTTCTCCTAGTGGTAAGAAGGCCCCAGTAGTTGAAGTTCCGATATGACAGTCCTCACCCTTTCAATTCAGGTCATGGGATGAGGTGATTCATCTGTGGTTGTTTTGGGGATATTTGAAATTAGTGCCAGGGACGAGTGCAGTACAATGCGGGTGGGCAGGTTCAGCTCAGACCATAGCGGTCAAAATTTCCATCCATGCCCTTTTAGCAGTAGCAGTAGGGACAGCGAGCTCCCGCTCCTCCGATTACAGACATTGCATGAAGAGGCCGACCCCTGGTTTCCCCTCAATGACCTCAACTAGGGCATGGTCGGGGACATTACTTCCAGCCGAGAGGAATTAGTTATGAGCGAGGGAAGTTTCATGCCTTAGAGATAGTAGTTCTAGATGGAATGAAAGTTGTTCAAGGTACAATCATCAGTTTTATCACTCATTCATGTGTCATGATTGATTTAGGAGCTTCACACACCTTTTTTACACCAGGAAAATCAAATTACTTGGGATTAGACATGGAGAGGCTCTCCATGCCCCTGATGATTAGTACACTTGTTGGTGGAAATACCAGCATATTTGTTATTTTTCAAGGTTTCAAACTGATGTTATGGCCGCATCAGTCTAGTTGGGATCTCCTTCTACTACAAATTCATCCATACAATGTCATCATATGCATCGACTAGTTTTTTTCCATTTTGTTATCAATAGCTTCTAGATAATAGTCATGTTCTAAAATTCGGATTTCCATTGTGTGGTGTTCGTTAGTGAATAGAGTTTTCTAGTGGGGATAAAATGTGTGGAGCATATTTTTTCTATGTTGTCCGAGGATTTAGCAGAATCAGTGGATGCTTAGATGATGGATGTTCCAGGAGTTTTCAGAGAGTTTGTAGACATTTTTCCTCAAGAGTTTGTGACTCAAACCCCTGAACGTGACATTCAGTTCGGGGTAGACATACAACACGATGCTCATTCAATTTAGATGGCTCCTTATTGTATAGAACCATCTATGTTGCAGAATTAGTGGATTCAGATTGACGAAATGATGAAGAAGGGTTTTGTATGACCATATTTGTCACCATGGGGATCTCCGATTTTCTTCGCAAATACAGAAGATGGTTGTCTCAGGATATATAGAGACTACCAGATACTGAATTAATAACTCTCAAGAACTGTTATCCTCTCCCAGGGATAGACGATCTCTTTGACCAGTTTAGGGGAGTTGGTTGGTTCTCTTAGATCAATCTTCGGTCTAGGTATCTCCATTTAAGGGTGAAGGATAGTGATATACCAAAGACTACAATTAGGTGTAGGTATGGGCACTTTGAGTTTGTAGTCATCTTGTTTGGTGTTTTGAATTCACCTTAAGTGTTTAAGTGGCTCATGAAATCTATTTTCTGTGAGTTTCTAGACCGGTTCATCATTGTGTTCATCTTTGACATTTTGATCTACTCAAGATCAGATGAGGAACATACTAATTTCCTCAGAATGGTGTTGGAAATCATCCAACATCACCATCTCTATGGGAAATTGTCCAAGAGTAATTTCATGACACGAGATGTGCGTTTCCATGGAAATGTGGCGTCTCATCATGGGGTAGAGGTTGATCCGTCACTGGTTGAAGCAGTTGGTTCCTGGGAAGCACCCAAGAATGTGACAGATGTTCCTAGACTTTCTAGGTCTTGCAGGATATTATTGATTCTTCATACCTATTATCTCTCAAGTGGCACTCCATTGAATGCTTTGAACAGAAAGGACCAAACCTTCATTTGATGTGAGAGATTTCTGGCAGCTTTCATCTATATGAAGCAATCATTGGTCAACCCTCCAGTGCTCATGTTTCTAGAAGAAGGGGTGTTGTATTAGGTATTTTTTTATCCTTCTTGGAAAGGCATTGGGTGTCTGATGATGCAGCAACAGAGATTTATCTATTAAGGGTCTAGGATTTTATATCCTCATGAGAGCAACTATACGACCGATGATCTGAATCATGAAGCATTAGTGTTCTTGTTGATGTTGAGGAGGCATTGCCACATCGGGGAGCACATTGTGGTCTTCACGGATCAAAAGAGTTTGAGGATTATCTTTACCCTGCAGGACCTGAACTTGTGGAAATTAAGATTGGAATAGTTTCATCGGGATTAAAACATCGAGATCTCTTACACTGAAGGTAAGTTGAATGTTGTGGTTGATGCTTTGAGAATGA
Organism: Viscum album; assembly: GCA_963277665.1. NCBI lineage: Eukaryota > Viridiplantae > Streptophyta > Magnoliopsida > Santalales > Viscaceae > Viscum > Viscum album. The sequence goes on along the minus strand of OY728119.1, from coordinate 1,312,664,166 downwards.
TGATTAATATGTATCATGAATCTATGTTATATTGGAAGGCATTGAAGTATTTCGCAGCCTTGTATCTAGATTCAAGGGTGGATGGTGGTAGTTGATGTATATTTCAAATTATAGTGCAGTTATCTTTATTTTGGATGGTGGCGGAGTCTCAGTGGGGAGACATAGAGAGGGGAGTGATCCACGATTGGGTTGACCAAGGAAATACACTAGAAGGGTGGTCAGAGGATGGTCAGAATCTGATGCTTTTTTGAGGGAAGTAGTTTTTTCCAGTGATGATGCAAGAGGGAGTTCTCTTTGAGTTCCCTAACACACTCATAGCAGTACACTTAGGATATTCCAGGATTTATCATTGCCTGGGGGAACAGTTTTGGGGGCCTAGTGTTAAACGGGCTGTGGCGGAGTTTGTGGCAGAGGTGCCATGCGTGTCAGCATGTGAAGGATAAATAAGACATCCTATGAGGTTTCTGTTAGCTCATAGATGTCCCTGAGTAGAAGGTGGAGGGAATATCGATGGATTTCATCACAGGACTACATAGGGTTCACGAAGGATGTGATGTTATATGGGTAGAGGTGGACCGGCTGATGATATCAGCCCAATTCTTACCGATGAAGGAGTCATGTGTGGTGGATGCTTATCATAGTGATATGTTGACGAGGTGGTTAGGTTTCATGGATTTCTGTGGTCCATAGTCTCAGATAGGGATGAACGGTTTACCTCACGAGTCTGGAGGCGATTCCAGCTTGCTTTTGGAACCCAGCTACAACATGGAATGACTTTCCTCCCCCAAACAGATGGGCAGACAGAGCGGAGCACCCAGACATTAGTGTAAATTATACGGGCTTGGGTTTTGGAAATTGCGTGATCATGGGAATGACATTATCCCTTACTATAGTTTTCCAATAATAATATACATCATTCTACTATTGGCGTGGCACCATTTGAAGCCTTGTACGGGAGGATGTTTCTTTCGCCCATGTGTCATACCAAGGTTGGGGAAATCGGTGTTCTTGGCCCAATGGTAGTACAAATCATAACGAATAGTGCAGAAGTTGTGTGTGAGAGGATGGAGGTAGCCAATGACCGGAAGAATTTGTATTTCAATAGTATGAGGAGGACCTTGGATTTCCAAGATAGAGACCATGTATTCTTGAACGTTTCCCCTCGACGTGGGAATTGAAGGCTCGACAAGGGGAGAATGATCTCTCCTAGGATCGTATCTATATTCAATGAGTTGCAACGAGTCGTTGAGGTGGAATATTAGCAAGAATTTCCTCCTCAGATGTAAATGATCCATGACGTTTACCACATCTCTCAGCTTTGTCAATATCTACATGATGATTTCCATTCCATTAACTGGGGTGTGTTGGATATAGGTGATGATGGTACATTCAAGGAGTGACTAGAGAGAATAGAGGATCAAAAGTATAATTTTATTCATGAACGAACCATCCCTTTGGTTCATGTTTTGTGGTTTCATGGTGGCCTTGAGGAGAGTACTTGGGAGTGAGAAACTCAAATGTGCACACAGTACCTGGAGATGTTTTGAGTTTCTATTCCGTGACTTCGATGATTTTCATGTTTTGTGGCCTTCTATGATGTAATGATGACCATATTGGTTTATGAAAAGAAATTTTCTCATTTCCTTGTGAATGTTGATGATATATACCGATATGTGGGAAAGGGAAAACCTAATTCCTAACCAAGAAGAATCAACACAGATGTGATTAAACCCATACAGGTGAGTCAATTCCACCCAAAGCAAATAATATCATGAATGGATGAAATAAATCCCTCATCCATGTGCTAGGAAAATGTGATCCTTGGGAATCATATAACTGTTTGGGATGGATTTTCCTCGAGAGATATCTTTTATTTGGTAGTTCGAGTTACTCTTATAATCTCACGGAAGAGAAAAATTTGACAGGTATTTGATATAATGGCATGGACCCTCCTGGTCCAATACATTTCCATATTCAAACTGTTGGGGTGTTTTGGAAACCATCAGTGATTCCAGAGGATATGGGTGTCAATAGATACATATCAATGTGTTTTCGCTTATTAATGCAATAGATCGGTCCCACCGATCCGTTCCACCCATCGGTCTCACAGATCAGTTTGACTGATTAGATTCAAAGATCAGCTTCCCAGATGAAACTCACTAATCATCTTCAGTTATCAGATTCACCGACCAACTTCATTGATCAGCTTCATAGATCAGCTTCCCTGACCAGCTTCACTGATCAACTTCACTTATCAGCTTCACTGACCATCTTCACTAATCAACATCATATATTAGCTTCATTGATCAGCTCCAATAGATTCATTGACCTGTTTCACTGATCAGTTTCACAGATAGGTTTCACTCAATCTTTTTTACCTAATTGGTCTCACACATCAGTGTCACCAGATCGGTTTCACCCGATCAGTTTCATCAGATCGGTTTCACCCGATCTGTTTCACCCGAACAATTTCACCCGATCTCTTTCAACCTATCAGTTTCACAGATCATCTATACCTAACCAGTTTCACCCGATCATTTTCATAAATCAGATTCACCTAATGGGTTTCACTGATTAACTTCATAGGATCTTCTTCACCCGATCAGCTCCATCAATCGGTTTCTCTAATCAGTCTCACCAATCGTCCACAAAGGGGTGTTGGGGTTTCCTTCACTAATGTTTTTTTCAAAACACCACTTTAATGTCTTTCAACCTTTTTAAAGTTTTTAGGGACGTTTATAGTTCCATAGACATTGTTTTAAATCCCATAGAAGTCAGGCGTCCCTCACAACACCCATTTTTATCTCATTAACAGAAATACCTTAACGCACATGTGTTTTGGCCACCCCTCTGATGAGAATTACTAAATAACAATTAATTACATCATGTGTAACCATCTAAATGTTAGGTGAAACCACGAGTCACCTTTAAAGATGTTCAAAATTCAAATCCCATTACTCCAGTATCTGGCCTTTTTTATTGCACTAGAATTTCGTATTTCTTCTTCTTATCTGGTCTCTTTCCTTTCACAGGTGTGTTTTAAGTCCCCCCCTTCCCAAAGCTAGTGGTTCGGTTGTATTGGAGCATATCCTACACATCCATGGAGTCCCCTGAGTTACTCTACTACAAGTTGTGCATCCCTATTTTGGCGTGTGGAGAAAAACATCTATTGTTGATCATCTGGGTAGGGGTTTTCCTTTATCTCTCTTTACTGTGTATCAAGCGAGGTGGTTATGATAATATTCACATGGGTATGGATGATACCAATCCTTAATGAATATAATAAATGGTATTTAAATAATAAAGGTGTGTGTTTTATGATATTTCAGTACTCCTTTATTCATTTCTTATAAGTTGTGAATAGTATGGACTTATGTCCACTAAAAATTGTGGATGTAGGTGGCACTTTCATCTTCATTAATGACCCCATGTATTTTTGGATTTTTCAATGATTGACTGGATGTATCATGTAATGTAGTTAATCACAAAAACTTGATTGATTAAATGGATTCCCAAATAATAATAATCCTTGTGTGTTCAACCCAGTAAACAAAACTAAAAGACAAAATTAAATTAACGTTGTGTTTAAAATCGGGAAATCAGTTTCTCTTTTCTAGTGATGTGGGTATTTGTTCTTCTTGATGATTGTGAGGTGATATGGATGAGTATAAGATCCCCTATTACGGTTCAGTTAATGGTTTTTGGATGTGTGGTCATGGGGGCTGTATGCTTGGGAATGGTATGGTTCCAGTACTTTGAGGGATCACACATATCCCTTTTGATCTTGTGACGTTACAAGTGAACCAACTCTGAATGATTAGTTTTGTGCTAGGATGTTTTTTCACCCATGGCTTGTGTCTATGACTTCTAGTCACCCAATCATGGAGAATTATTTAAATGGATGCACTGGAATTTGATAGAACAAATGTGATAAAAGGGGATTTTCTTTCAAGGAATGAGTTGTGTCTTGACATTGGCTATTGAAATTTTTATAAATAAATAGAAATTATGGTGTTTGTGTTTGGGAATTTTTTGGAAACTCAGGGATGGGATGATTTCTTGTTTACATGTATGTATAATTTAGTTCATATGTTTCTTATTCACAACTCACCCAAGTGGAGAACTTCGTGTCGAACACCCCTATTTCATAGGGGAGGGTGTTCTTTCCAACACTACTATGAGTGGATGGTTTTTTTCTCCTTTCCTATCGGTTTCTTGAGTAGCCCAAGACTCTTTGGGAAGGCTGTGAAAACCTGAGGTGCATTATAGCCCTAGATTATTTGGGTAGGGTGTGTTGTGGTGGTTGGCCTAGGTGTGTGCGGGAAGATTATTCCCACGTGTCTTTAGGATGAGGCCAAGGTCTTTTGGGCATGGTAGTAGTTGTTCTAGACTAGGTTTTTGTGAGTGTGGTTTCATGTGGTTGTGGCCTATGTGTTTCTGGGTGGTATGTGTGGTTGTGGTATCCATGGAATGAGCGGCCAAGGTACGATAGTGGGACTGCGGTGAGAATGGTTGGAATGGTCTAACACGTAGGATGTCTTCAATAACCAATGCGAAAGTGGTGCGAGGTACCCAAATATTGATGTGTGATTACTATTATATTACATTACACGGGTTATTTAGGAAGTGTGCCTTGGTGAGATTGGTTGGATAGTTCCCTTGCAAGGTGCTTTGGTTATCACCATTTTCTCACAAGGCATTAGAATTCCTCCCCACTTGTGCACGAGATCTTTTGGTTTTCCCTACTGATTATACTTGTATGCTCACCCTACATATATAAAACTGCTTTTAGGTTTCCAGAAAGACTCCACGGATTATGCTAGAATCAATAAGCTTGGACATCGGGATTGAGGAAGTTGTTGGTTTTCTTTCCTTTTATTACTTGCCTTTGGAGTTATCTGGAATTTTTTTGTTGCACTATTTTTTTGGAACAAGCATATGGGAATAGTTTTGGATTTACATTTACTTCCACTTTTTCTATTTTAGGGATTTACTATCTTATCTCCAGATCCAACAAAATAAAAAGTGTAATTCCTTCCACTTTATGCCTATTTATATACCCATGGTTATAGTCACCACATTGGGTCCAATTAATGGTGAGTCCAGGGGGTCATCATCTCTCCTTCAACATCAGGAAGGAAGGGTTTGGAAATTAGTTGTCTATTACCTCATATTGATGAAGGCGGGTCATGAAATATATTTCCTAGATGAATGAATTTATTCCACTATATATATTTGTTGAATGATGTATCACTATTATATAACCTCAGTTAATGATGTATCACAAATATATAAACTTGAAAATGATGTTTAACCATTACATTGCCTCATGGAATAATTTATCGACAAAAAATAATTTGGACAATGATGTATCACCAATGTATCACCATTAAATATCCTATGTGATTGATGCATCACTAATTTATATCTGCATTGAATGAAATATCACCACACATAACAACGATGAATCATGTATCACCATACAATAGTAATAGAGAATGATGTATCAATTTTTGAATGATGTATCATTGATAGATATCCCAATGATGGATGATCCATTACTGGAAAATAATTTCCTTGTAGAATATCTACCACTATCACATGTGTTGATGATGACTGATCTATCACTATCTCATAATACATTGGTGGATGATACACCACCAACAATGATTCCTTAGATGGATGATAAACCACAATATGACTTATAATGTTGAATTACTTATCACAAACACTCAATAATATAAATTTAACAATACATCATCAATAAATTAAATTATTTGAATAGAATGTCATTATTTAGGAAACAATGGTGAATGATTTATTATTGTTCTAATTATGTCATAAGACAAGTCAAACTCATCCCTATCATAGGTAACGCTCCTAAATACAACGCAAAAGGAATGGTCTAGGACACCTCTCAGGTTCCAATAATTACACTTCTCAAGCCTGGACAATCAACAATAGTCTTATGTTATATCTCCCATGTTCATTTTTGTATATTTTTTTTATTTTTTATATGTTTCTTATAAAAGAAAAATATAAGGAATTATATTTGTAATAATATCATTCTTAAATTTAAAATTAGGTGTTAACATTAATGTACCATGATTTGAAAATAAATAAATTTATTATTTATTTTATTATATAATTTAAATTTTTTTATATATTATTCATATATAATGTTAATATTATGTATTCTTATATTAAGGAGATAATATTATTATTAGAAAAATTTAATGGAATACTTTGTATAAAAACATAAAATTTTGTTTTCATCGACCATGAATTTTGTCTTTTCCTAAAGTCATTATCTTGAATATAACTGTTCAACATTGATTATAAATATTTGATGTTATAATTATGAGGGAACTGAAATATCACTTTCGTAATGTATCCATCGGAAGAGTCAATTTATATAAAACATCTCACTATCCTAGATTTTTATCACTAGACTATAGATACATGGCTGGATATCATCAGATATATGATTACTCATATGATGATTAATAAATTAATTCACTTCTAAACCATTACAAGAAATTGAATATGTATTACATTAATGTGACATATTTGTATATGTGTAAATATGTTTTTATTTTATATTTAAGGGAATAAAAAATTATATTCATGAATCATCAAATAGTAACATGGTTTGAATATATTAATTTTGTGGATCAAATAGGGATTTCAAAAAAAATCCTTAGAAGCATATATTAGTAATGAAATAAAATATGAGATGAAAATTAATTCATCTGATTCAATAATTAGGGATGTAATAATCATGTGATGCATATTAAATTGGAGATATTTTAAAAAAAATCCAAATTTAATGTTTGAGAGTCTATCAAAATCAAAAACATTTAAATTACATGATCATTTAAAAATGTTATGTTCTCATAACACTAGGTTCCCCTATATTATCATGTGCATAGAATGGTGGAAATGGCTAACCATTGGAATTAGGTAGAAAATTATCATTGAGAACTTTTGGTTACTATTAGTTAGTAACACCTATGAGATAAGATACCAAAGGAATAAAGTTGATATTATATCCATATGATAGATTTGGGTTATGGGTTTTCAACTAAACCATCTAAGAATAATTTGTGATATGATTAACATAATGGAATATGTAAATAACTATGTAATGAGTGTAATGATAATGTGGGCTCATTATGTAGTGAAATAGAGAACTTGAATTAATAATTTTAATCATATATTGGTTCATAATTTACGTATGATTACATTCCAGGTAATTCAATGAATAAAATAAAGAAACAAATTTGCTTCATTAAATATGTATTTTTTATAGATAATGGAATGCATAATGATTATCATATCGAGATATCTTATTAGTATTTCATATGAACTAATTCCATCAATGGATGATAATTTTAATAAACGTGAAAAATACATCTAATTTGAGTGTGAATGTTATATAAATCAAATTTATTATGGGTATTAGATACTAGTTATGCATCCCACATTTGTGCTGAGAAACACCTACCAAAAAATTTGAGGGTATTTATTAATCAATATGTATATTAATATTTTAATCGTGGGAAATTAGTTGATGCATTAGAGGATGGAAGAAAGTATCTATTTATACCTAGTATATTAGTTATGCAATTGGAAAATAATTTGTATGTCCCTTATGAAAAAAATTGATTTTTTATCATTCTTTGATAAGATGTCCTTTTAATTCATTATCATGATTGTGATTTATCATATATATATATATATGAATAAATTATTACATGTCATTGGGTATATGATAAACATTTTATACATTCTAAATATGGATAATTTAATCAATAAAATTCTGAATTAGAATCCCAATGATTATTATAACCCCAATTACATATGGAATAATCAACATGTACATATTAATGAGAAAAGTATTTAGAGACTCTATAGACAACGATTGTTGAATTCAATTTATTAAATATAATTTTACATATGGAAAAGTTTTTATAAGAAAAATTACCATAGGAAATTTTTTGGGCAAGTTGAAAAGACTATTGGGCTATTAAATGTAATATATAATGATTTCTGTGTACCAATGAGTACTCTAATTAGTCATTGTTATAGGTAATTCATCTACATTATCAATGAATTAAGTTGGTATTGTTATTTTTTTGATGAGTCACAAGTTTGAATCATTTTATGTTATAAAACTATTTCATAATGGAGAACAACGTCAACTAGTTAAAATTATTATGATTCTCTGATCAGATCAGGGCAGTAAAGAGTTAATATATAAATTCATTGATTATATGGGAGATTGTAGTATTTCATTACAACTCACTTATGAAATATCACAGATCTGGAACTGTGAGTTTGAGAGGTGAAGTTCTAACATATTAGACAAGGTTCAATAAAAGATGAGTTACTAAGGCCTCAATATATCATTTTTGGTATAAAATTTTAAAATTACATCATTACTCCTTAATTTTATTCCATCTTAAGAAGTCTTAAAAATTACCAATAATATATATTTCAGGAAAATTTAATAATATTTATTTATTCAAAATATGGGGATTGGAATTATTAATGAAGTAATTTGATTTAGAAAAGGGTGAAGATAATTTAGATAAATTATTATTTTTTGGTTATCCAAAGGAAAATAAGGGATACTATTTAAATAATGCCACTGCGAGAAAAATGTTTTTGGACCAATTTTATACATTACGTGAAATATAATATGTAGATTTTATAGTTTTTTGATGGGATGATAAACATCGAAATTTTCAATTCTATAAAAAAGAAGTGTTCCAAAGATGAAAGGTGAGCACGTTCTACTATGAGTTGTGAATGTATAACTGAAGTTCATTACATAATTATCCTATAAGGTTTGGTAGTATTTTTATAGATCCTAGGATGTATTGATTTATTGTGGAAGGATATGATGATGTAATGTTCATAGATGATGATCACAATACCTTTTAGCATTATATTAGGTGATCTAATTCTGTGAAATGAAAAAACGCCATGAAATATATATTATTCATTAACTATAGAAACCAATTTTGGATCATATGGGAATCAATTTAAGTAGTGAGCCACATAGGGGGTTAAAGGGATTTTTATATGAAAACAAATCAAGGATTGTGGAGTGTATACCTATAAATATCAAATTTTAGTAAATGTTTATTAATATAAACTTGGTATTGACTACAGAGAATCCTTTTCTCTAGTTCTGATGAAAATTTCAATTTTTATATTACATACCATAACATAAAAGTATTCTCATGTGATATATTTACTAGATTCCAAAACAAATTTCCTTAAATAGAATTTAGTTTAGGATTTATATATAATACAACCTGAATATTTTTGACTACCAAGTCAATCTTATAATGATTGAAAGTTTAATTGGCCTATTTATTGATTGATGGAAGGTTTTTATAGTTGAAACACAATGTTTGATGATAAACAAAAATAGTTATGTTTATAAAAGTTTAGGTTGATTGTTAAGTACATTATTGAATTAGTGGGTGTTTTGTTCTCTTTATAATATTTCATGAAGATGACATAATATTTATAAAAAAACATGTCCTAACATTACATTCTATAATGGTATTTTCTGGAATATGATTCATGATAACATAAATGAGTGAAATAACCAACATACTAGGTACACATATCTGTAGATATATATAAATTTTATTTCTTGGATTGATGAAAATCATAAATATTTTTAAATTACTAAAATAGGATTTTCATGGAGAAATCCAAAAAATGGATTTTTATATTATTACATGGAATGAATCTTATGAGGATTAAAAATCCATCTTAATTGATGGAAAGGATGTTTTTGTTTCTTATTAAATTTGCTATAATATCTATCATATATTACATGTTGTATGATTCACCTGATTTTGGTAATTGTTTGATAATAATAGGTACATGCCAATCTAATATTTGGGAGAGTCACTAGATTATTATTAGTATATACTTAATTAAATAAGAAGTAAGTATATTTTCTTAGTCTTGGGAGGAGATGAAGAGATCATTTTAAGTGGTAAAATTATTTCTCGAATCCAATATAACAATGAGGATATTATATATAAATCTGGTTCAATGTTTTTCCAAAATAGTTTATATTTTAGTTTATGGAGTTCTAATAAATTTACCACACTGAAATGGAAAATAAATATATATTACATCACTACATCAAATTCTACAAATGAGTATATTTAGATCTAATAATTTATCACTAATCTTAAGAAAGATACTAGAATCAAGTTATTAGTTGATATTTTCTATGAAAACATTGTATCAATTATCTAGGATAAGGAATCAAGGTCTCACTAATGGAATAAAAATATCTTTTCCAAATATCATATCACTCAATAATTAATTGTGATTGGTGAAGTAATATTTTTTTGGAGAAAAAACAATTTATTACACCATTTAATAAAATTATTGATACTAAAATATCATATGGGTCATTTGAAATCTATTATTAATAAATACATGATATAATATAAATAATGGTTGTAAAATATATTATAATTTTAAGGTAAACTAAATTTTTATTTTTATATTCATCATGTATGATGTATTTATATTTCATGAATAGTGGAATAAAAATATATATTAAAAGTATGGATTTTTGTATTCCATAATTGATTATCATAAATTCATACTACGGGTTTTGATGTTATGATAATATTTGTGGGTATAAAATCTTGTTCTAAAAAATAGGATGTTGTATACAAAAAAATGGAGTTATTAGATTATAATTTGAGACTTATGAACTATCATTTAATGAAAATGTATATGAAAGAGGATTTCATGAGATCATTTATATAATTAGATGTGTATGATTGTTATGATTCCACATTAAATGATATCATAAATATAATTAGCATGATAATCACCACACAATAATACTATTTTAGATTATACTTGATGATTAGCTAATCAACAGTATGTTTGGTATAAAACTATCCATATCATCAATCTACGATTAACCATGATAAAATTTTCTTACATATATGAAAATACATAAAATATGATCTGTTTATTGAATTATATGAATTAAATTCATTGATGTACAAATTTGAGTGTATGGATATGTTCCCAACTACATATATGATTGTAATATGAAATATTCAGTCAAAATGAAAAATATATTATAAATATTCATGAATGTATGCGATGCTATATACAAGATTGAAAAGTTCCATGTTTAATGGTCATTCAATTTCATGAATAATGGGATTGTATAGGTATAAATATGATGTATATAATACATCTTTTTGAGGGTATTTTTTAATAGATGCATGAGTATGATTGACCAATATCACTCCAAAACCCCTTGTATATTAATTATCATGTTTAGATAGTAGAAGATATTTTATTTCATCTATTAATTAAGATAATCATATTTTTTTCAATGCTACAAATTTTTTTTTGGTCACAATATTTATTTTTATGATATGTATTACTTTTATCATAAATTATATATTATGAAATAAAAATAGTTTGCAAATATTCGATCTAAATGTGTTTGGAAGGATTTTTAATGTGTAGCGATGTTGTTTATAAATTCCTTGGTGGTTATTAGTGTAAGTGAGAAATTTTTTCTATATACTAAAATGGAAAAAATATAATTCAATTCACCAATATTGTTACATGTAAAATATAAGTGTTTCATATCATATAAAATAAAAATTATATATCATTAAATGTTTATATTTAAATTCAATTCCTATATTGAATTGAATAAAAAAGAATTCGATATGGAATATTAGTTGAATGACTATTACTACATATTTTTAATGATTTTTCAATAGTTATGAACGATTAAGTTGAATCATTTACACAAATAAAAAAAATTCTGAGATTTTAAATGTTTAATAATTATAAAATCAAATGGGTGTATATTTTTTAGTAGTGTATGTTCGCTACCCAATGTGGAAATCCAAGGCCTAGTATTTTTAATTGAATGAGGACATCATATATAATGTTATTGGAAACATTTTGGTGTGTGAAACTATGATTAAAAAAATAAAAATATCTCTCCATTCATAGTTCTCTATTTATCTATAAAGATAGAGATCATAACACACCAATGGAGTCCATAGTGTCCTTTTACATCATATGTGGATTCTTTATTTAGGAGACTACCTATAGAGGTGAGATTCCATTGGATATCACCTAATGATATCCCACAATCACAATTCATCTAAATGGATCTTAATGGGTTCTATGTACACCTATTTGATCTATTCCCTTCAATAAATATTGATTTTATTTTGATATATCAAGAATTCAATTCAGTTTCTTCCACATCCTTTGAAATTATATGATTCTAAAAAACCTAATAGTATCACCATAATTAAAAAAATAAAACATTTCTATCACATAGCTTCATTGAATGTAGTTTCAACATATCCTATCCTTGGTGAACAATGTATTTCCAATATATAACCTCATTGGAGAACATCATGACCTCACAAAACATTGGAAAATCATACATCGCTACCACATAGCCTTTGTGAACAATGTTTCACCAACACATACCTTTGTTTAATTTCTTTTCATATTGCATTACCTGATCCAATGAAGCATCACCAACACATTTCCATGGAAAATGATTTATCATAGCCATATAGACTCATAAAATTATGTTTCACAACACATAAGATTTATTAATGAGTTATCACCATTTATTATCAATGGTGAATGATTTATCTTCTAGTGAGGAATTTATCATTGCTCGATAGCCTATATGTGAATGATCCATTATCGAACAACGATTTCATGGTGTAAAATATAACAGCAAGACATATACATTTAATAAATAATCTATCACATATTTATAATCACTCGGTGGATGACAAACCCCCACTAATGATTCACTTCATAGATGATATATCATCATGGCACTATCATGGTGAATTAATTATCACTGAGACACCATAATAGAAAATAACGGATACATCATTAATTAAATAATTTAATTTAATGGAGATTCATTAACTTGGAGATTACGGTGATAATTTTATCGATGGTCTAGAAAATTTACATTTCAAGAAAAAATAATTCTTACCCTATGTCATGCAAAAGCATTCTACCCGAACAGATTAGTCTATAAAACCACAAAATTTATTATGGGAATTCTTATCATGCATTGACACATAACACCACACTTTTGTCACATCTACCTATATTTTATTTTGAGGTTCATGGTTATAGTTCACCAAGTAGTTGATACATAACCCAAAATGGACAACTCATATCCTTAATGGCTATTACATGAACCACTCAACGCTAAAAAAGGTTCAAAATTGTTTTAGATAACATGAATAAGGTTGAAGTTTCATGAATCTCACACAAAAATGAATATTCTTGAAAATTTATGGGATATGTTTGTTGTCACATACATCTAATAAGAAAATATCTTCTTGTTGGATATCATTGATAAATGTTGCATCAAACAAGAGAAATTGAAAAACCACAAAACCACATTTATTAATTAATATTTAGTTAAGAATAATTAAATACTAAAGGAATGCAATTATAGATAAAAATAAGCTAATATCCTCAACCCTAGTAATATACCATGATAGATAGTTCACAATTTTGGGCACAGGTGAATGATAATTTAGAAGAGAGGGGAGTATGAACCAAAGAGAATGACATCTGATTAAAGAAGGAAAATTATTGAACCCTTATTTATTTAGGGTTTTAAAATGATATAAACATTAAATAAAAAATAAAAAATCTATATAATACTTTCATTAGGCATGGTTATATGGGTCATGATGCAACATATCGTCCTGAACATACATTACTATGTAGTTTATCAGGTCAAGGTTTAGTTCTCTTCTTTAGGGAATAAATAAGAAACTCAACCACCCCTACTTATATACAATAATATAATGATCCATACCATCATGTTTCAACAATCACCAAATGTTAAGGCTTCATGATTCGACCACATTCATTGCAGCACAATGCCTCCCCCTTCAAACAATACTTCTTCATGAAACTCATAGTTTGAAACATGAACAACCACCTTTTTTAGATTTTTAATATTACATATCACCTCTACAAGATTCTAGATAACTTTTAACCCCATGGTCATAAACCAATAAAAAATTTTCTACCCAAAAAAATTTCCAAACCCCCAAATACCCACTTCCAGCCCCCATTGAAACCACTAATAGCATAAAACCTAATGATGTTTTGGGAAAATTTAAATAGATTCATAAATTAAAATAAGAGTGGTGTTGTATTCCATTCATATGGGTAAAAAATTATCCCATTATCACTGGCATAAATTTTCAGGATAATACATGCTTATTTTATCAGTGTTTATGTTTTTAAAAATCAACTGACCATAGAATTTACTTTGAATTAAAAAAAATAACTTCTAATAATTCTTAGAATATCACATTATAGACTAACTCGAAATTAATCCATGTGAATCGATATTTTGATAAGGATCATTATTATTTATTACCATTATAATATATGAATGTTTTCTGGATTTTTTTAATTTAAAAAAAATTAAAATAAAAAATTTCTTTTAATTATAGAAACGAACATTCAGTCATTTAGAATCCAAACCATATGTGTCACGACTCCATCCCACCAAAGATGTCTCTACTAAGCTGAGAATGGTGAAAGGGAGATAACGACCCCCCGAGTCCCGCCTCCAGGAGGCCCCGAGGTGGCGACTTGCACCATGGGTATGAGTTTTCACAAATATGGGAGGCATTACCCTTTTTATTAATTAAGATCAGGAAATAGGATATGTCAACCACCAAAAAAAGAAAATAACAGTGTGTATAGAAATAAACCCAAACCAATCCCACATGCATGTTTAAATAGTTCTGAAACAAGGCACAAGTACAAGAAATCTCAAAAGGTACAATACCAAATGAAACAAGTACATAAAACTACAACAACTCCAACTGTCCCGACTAGTAGGGTCCCGAATGGCATTGGTAGTCCTCCTGGAAACCTGAAAGTAAATTTAGGGTGAGCATACAAGTATACCCAGTAGGGAATCCTAAAGCTCTCGTGCACAAGTGGGGAGACATCCTAATTTCCCGTGAGAACAACAGAAGAATCCAAAACCTAACAATGAATTCTATCCACCCATCCTCACCATCCACACTCACAAAAAACAAAGTCACAACAGGTAGTAGTATATAAGAACAAGTGTATTGGGTACCCCGCACCATTTTCCCCCACTAGATAGATGCTCTTCCTAACAGTGAACGTCCTGACGCTACCACACTCTTCCCGCCCGCACACACCTGGGCCTCACAACCATATATCCCTCCCGCACACACCTGGGTCTCATCCCGAAGGTTCTTGGGAAATAGTAAAACATGCCTGATGATTCTTGGGATAAACCACCTCAATCTAAACCTACCCAAAGAGTCTTGTTTTTATGGTCGCCTCTAACCATCATAGCCTAGGGAAGAAGGAGTAGGAAGGAACTAGTAACTAAGAGGAAGAAATCCTATACCATGAAATGAGAGTGTTTGGCACTAAGCGCTCAACATGGGTGTGGTGCAATAAAACACAATGATATATATATATATATATACCAAACACTCAGCCCAACCTATGGCTTCTAATCAGAGAACATAGAACGTACCTCAACACGACTACTACGAAGCATGCATACAACAAAAAATCCCCAACCCCATTTGGGTTTTCACGTTTCAAAGGAATTATTTTATTAGTTCCTTCACTACTGGGAAACTATGCGGAACCAACCATATTGATCATTCCTAAATCATATCCCTGGCATCCAAAAATCATGATAGGAAAACACAAGAAACACAACCAAGTCCTTCTTATTATCCAACCAACCCCATTGATTATTATTCCTGTTCCATTACCAAGCCCCACCATACATTAACTCTTCCACTTTTATTTATTAATCACAACCTATAGTTCCTTCACATTCAAACGCATCCCTGCAGCCCCGCTGCCATCCACCAAAACCAAAACCACACCATACATCATCATCAATTGATACGATTTATCACAGCCCCTCTTACCATCACAAACATAGAATTCACACAAACACACAAACAAGCCAACCGCAGCCCTGCTGCTCACCTGGTCCACGACAGCCCCACAAACACCCCCATCACATGTCACGTATCCAGGACAACACACACATGTTCATTATTCCATTTTAGTTCTCCCGGGGTGATCACACAAGGGTTCTAGATTTTCATTTTGTCAGCCAACATTACTTGATTAACCAATAATACATTCCACAAATTTTTCATCCATAAACGGTCTAGAAAGATAGGGCAATATTTAATTGCGCTAGCAAAGGCCCCTAACGACCGTGATTTTCAGTAGGCATGAGCCTATTAAATTCACAACATAATATCATCGGATATAAATAATGTAACTGCAATCACGACTTCCCATCCCCATTATATAATCCATTTATTATCATTGTTAAACTGGTTCAAATGTGTTTCACAAAAAAATGAGGACACCCACCCCGCATGATGAAAAATGTAGAGAGACAAAGGTAAGATACCTACCTAAAAAGGTTCTGATCACAACACTCCCCCATATCATCTTTATAAGACGTCCATCGGCATCCATAACTTCTGTAAAAACCCAGAAAAACCTCTTTGGGTGGGATCTGGGAAGGAAAGGCCGACGGATCCAACATCAGAAGTTCTGCCTCGTCGTTACGATCTCATGGCTGCTGACGGATCATAAATCGGAGCTCGAACAAAGATGTTTAGGAAGAAAGGATCCTTTGATTCCATTGGGAGAGCTCTTCTCAGAGTAAAAGGGGGGAGAGGGGTGTGTTGAAAAGGAGGAGGGGACCCCTCCTTTTATAGGCGTGAAAAAAAAAGTACACAGCGTGTACTTTATGGTACAGTTCATGTACTTGGCCATTTCACGCGGCCACCATGTGACTTCCAACACGACCTTCAACATGGCACGTGAACATTTACTGGTCAACACACGTTTTGAGGGTAGAAATTACGCAGGGAGACACTACACGACATGTAGTATTGGGTACACGACATGTACCCATTTATTTCACACATCTCCAACATGGCACACGACCGTTGACTGGTCAAAACACGGTCTGAGGGTAACACGTATGCGTGGAGACACTACATGGCATGTGGTATTGGGTACATGGTGTGTACCCATTTATTTCACATGGCAAGGAAAAATCCTTCAACACGGCGTATACCCGGAGAGGGGGTACACGGCGTGTACTCACACTACACGGCATGTAGTTTCAAAATTCTGAAAAGTGTGGGAAAGACCATTTACCATCCAGAACACTTCATGACCCTCTTTTTGACAATGGAATGGGCCGGAGAGGTCCGAGCCATTACATCAGATACCACTTAATACATTCTCATCCCCGATAATTCAAAAACCAATCCGTAGGAACCCAAAAAGATACATCTTAGGCCCTAGTTATAACAGGAACCCAACCATCAACCCTAATTATAGGTGTTAGGAATTCCTTCTCCTATGTCGAGATATTATCCTCTTTAGGTAGCACTGACTCACCTGCACCGGTTCAATCGCATTCTCATTAATGCGTCTCGATTAAGGATTGGGTCTTCCAACTTCCACACATTAGGATTTTCAACTCTTACTTCCCCCAACACCACACAACCCACACACTACCCGAACACGTGTTTTGGGGAAATTCATTCTCTTATGTCGAGATATTGTCTACTTTAGGGGGAATTGACCCGCCCACATGGGTTCAATCGCTTCCGCATTAATGCATCTCGACTAAGGATCAGGTTTTTCCCTTTTTCCCAAACATCCAGACATGCTACACACTTCCCTAGAACAAGGAAACAAAAGGGTCTCATAACCAACAAGCCAAGCATTCCATATATCAATGGTACAGAGTATAACATCAAAAAAAACTCATAGGAACAAGGAAAAACACAACTCAAAACAACTCTGGGTAGTGAAAGTGAATCTGGATCTCCCGATCCCAAGTTCTCTCCTCAAGGCCACCATGCCTCCACAACACACTAACCAAGGCGATGGTTCATCCACAGAGAACCTTCTCCTTGCGATCCTCGATTCTGACTGGTCGTTCCTCGAAGGTCCCATCGTCTCCAATATCTAACTCTCCCCTGTCGATAACGTGAGAGTCGTTGTGTAAGTATCGACATAGATGGGAGATGTGGAAGACACCATGAACCTTCTCCAACTGAGGTGGAAAGGCTAGCTGATATTCCACCTCATTGACTCGCCTCAGCACCTCAAAAGGTCTGATGAACCCAGATGGGAGTTTTCTCCCTTTCCCAATCCTCCTCTGCCCCCATCAAGGGGAAACCTTCAAGAACACATGATCTACCACCTCGAACTCCAAGGGCCTCCTCTGACAATCAGTATAAGACTTTTTTCGGTCCTGAGCCGCTTTCATCCTCTCACATACAAGCTGGACTTTCTTTGTGGTTCTCTGCACTACCTCTGTCCTAGGAGCACCTGTCTCGCCAACCTCTGCCCAGAAAATGGGTGAACGACATGGTCTTCCATACAAAGCCTCAAACGGTTCCATGACAATAGTATAGTGGAAGATTTTGTTGTAAGAAAACTCTTCTAATGGAAAGTGTCATACCCATGATCCTTCGAAATACAGAATGCATGCTCATAGCATTTCCTCTAATGTTTGGATAGTCTGCTCTGTCTGCCCGTCAGTCTGGAGGTGGAAAGTAGTGCTCAGAGGTAGCTTGGTTCCAAAAGCATGTTGTAACCCCCTCTCGAATCGTGAGGTAAACCGGGTATCCCGGGTTGAGACAATATTCTTCAGAACTCCATGTAAATTCACCATCTCTTCTATGTGCCTCTGTGCTAAGGTACTCACTGGGATCGACTCCTTAATTTCTAAGATGTGAGTTGATTTCGTCAGACGATCCACCACTACCTAGATAGCATCATAACCTCCCTGAGCTCTGGGTAGTCCTATGATGAAGTCCATCGAGATGTCATCCTACTTCCACTCAGGTACATCTAAAGGATGCAAAAAACCACTAGTAACAAGGTGTTCAGCCTTCCCTTGATGACACACTAGGAATTTTTCCACCAACTCCGACAGTGCCCATTTCACCCCGGTCCACAAAAACTATTCCCTCAGGCCTCTGTACATTTTTTAACTCCTGGATGTACGACCAAGGCTGAGCTATGGATATCATGGAGAACATCCTCATGCATCACCTCAGGAAAAAACAACCTTCCATGGAAAAGCATCTGATGATGGATGTCCTTTGTCCATCCCTATGGAGCGTTTCCCTGATCAACACGATCTCGCATTACTTCTGCCTCGGAATCCCCCCACTGAGGCTCTTCCACCTTCCTGCGACAAGGAGTACTGCACCATCATCTGAATCAAACGGCCTCTAACACCTTATACCCTTGCATCCAAGTGCAAGGAGACCAACTCTCCCATCGCTTTCCAAGCATAAGTGGATTCCCTAACCACTTCCCTATGTGAATTCCTGCTCCGGGCATCAGCCTCACCGTTTCCCTTACCTTCAGTGTAAGAGATATCGAAGTCATAGGCTGGGAGAAACTTGACCCATCTTTACTACCGCATGTATAGGTCACGCTGGGAGAAGATATTATGTAAGCTCTTATGATATGAGAAGACCACAAAGTGCTCCCCAAAGAGGTAATGTCTCCACAACATCAATGAGAAGACTACTACTTCAAGCTCCAGGTCGTGGGTGGCATAGTTACGCTCATGAGTGCGCAACTTCCTATACCCATAATTGATCACACCCTTCTTCTGCATCAGTACACACCCCAAACCAAGGCCATAAGCATAAAAAATACCTCAGACAGAAATCATTCCTCTGGAAACTGGAGTACAGGAGCACAGAATAACATCTCCTTCAGGTAGTTGAAAGATTTCTGTAACTATTCGCTCTATAGAAAGACCTGGTTATTCCTAGTCAATGTTGTCAATGGAGCTGCAACTCGAGAGAAGTCTGAAACAAACCTCTAATAGTAACCTTCTAACCCCATGAAACTATGAACTTCTTCCACGCTCTTGGTTGCTGCCCAAGAAAAAACTTCATCCACCTTCAATGGATCCACTGGCACTCCATGCTGAGACACCACATGCCCATGGAAGTGTACATCTTGTGTCAAGAACTTACACATTGACAATTTCCCGTAAAGATGGTGGTGTCGATGGATATCCAAGACTTCCCTGAGATGCTCAACGTGTTCCTCCTTAGATCTTGAGGAGATCAGGTTGTAATCGATAAACAAAACGAAGAACCTGTCTAGAAACTCTTGGAAGACAAAGATCATAAGTCCCATGAACACAACTGGTGCATTCGTAACTCCAAACGGAATCACTAAAAACTCGAAGTGCCCATACCTACACCTGAAAGACATCTTCGATATGTCACTATCCTTCACCCTCAGCTTATGATATCCTGATCGTAGATCAATCTTAGAGAACCAACCTGCTCCCCTCAACTGGTCGAAGAGATCATCTATCATTGGGAGGGGGTAACGGTTCTTGACCGTTACCAGGTTCAACCTTCGGTAGTTTATGTATAGACTGAGACCACCATCTGCCTTCTTCATGAAATAAATAGGAGCACCCCATGGCGACACACTGGGTCGAACAAAACACTTCTCCATCATATCGTCAATCTGAATTCGCAACTCCCGCAACTCCAAAGGTGCCATCCGATAAGGGGCCATCGAAATCGGACGAGCATGAGTCTGTATGTTTATCCCGAACTCAACATCACATCGGGGGGGGGGGGGGGGTAGAGTCACAACCTCCTTGGGAAAAACATCAAGGAACTCCCCAACAACCTCTGGGACATCCATCATCTCTGTATCAGCTAGAACCACTGATAACCCACCTAACAATGAAAGGAGAGGCTCCACACGCTAGTTTCCCACCTGATAGCTCCTCTCACCAACAAAATCTACATGCTTCCTGTCCATATCAAGGAACATGAATCTTCTCTGGAAGCAGTAGATAACGACACTAACAAGAAACAACCAATCGATGTCGAGGATGACATCGTATGGATGCATCTGTAGCAAAAGAAGATCCCCACTAGATCGATTTGGTCCCAACGTCATCCCACATCCCCGACAAACACAAGATTCGCTGGTCTGGCCTCCATCTGGTGTACTCAGCACCAGTGATATGGGAAGTATCTCTATGTCTAGTCCTAGAGCGTGGGCTAGACCAGGTGCAATAAAGGAGTGAGAATCTCCTGAATCAAACAAAGCAGAAACAAGAGTGTTGAACAAACAAATCATACCACGTACCACCTCTGGTCCTACTAGAGCTGCCAAATGTGTTGCGTGCAACTATACACGCCCAACTCCTTTGCCTCTATGAAGTCGTCCACCTCCCCGACCACGCCCTGGTCGAGGTCCCTGAGGAGCACCCTGAGGTCAGCCTCCTCCTGCAAAGTTTTCCCTCAGAGGAGCATGGTCCTACTGTTGTTGGGAGGGCCTCGCCGACAACTGGTGCTGCTGAGGTGGGCGCTGAACCTACCCACCTCCACTGTACTAAGGTTGGGTCGGGCACCAAATCTGAATGTGCCCGAAACCTCCACAAGAAAAACACTTCGGTCTTGGGCTCGTGGAAAAGGGACGAGGACCTAAATATCTGAACTAGAACTTCAGCGGCCTACTCCCCACTGGCCTGAACCAGGAACGTCCCGTCATAGGAGACCTGCTGCTGACTGCCTTCCCCTTCGACGAACCTGGCTGAAACCCCTCATGTGGTGCACCTCCTAGCTAGTGCATCCTCTCTACAACCTCTGCCTTCTTCTGTAATGCCATGTATGTCATAAGGGTGAAGGGGGTGACAACATACTGGAGAAAAGCATGAAGCGCCTCCTCCAAATGTCTCGCCAGAGACTCCTCATCCGGAAAGAGAACCGAAGAAATGTGTAGGAGGTCTTTGAACTTGATCCCCAACTCTCGTGCAGACATACTCCCCTACTGGAGGGAGAGTAACTCCTGCCGCTTCTCCACCATGATCATGGAAGAAAGGAATTTCTCTCGGAATTCCTTCTCAAAGTCAGCCCATGGAACCTCTGCCTCTATCCTCTATCCAAGGTAGAGTGTTCCCCACTTTCACGCCGCACCTCTCAGCTGACTGAATTCTAGGGGAACCCAGTACTACCTCGGAGCAAGGATCAAGGTAAAAGTGATCCCCAGCTCTTCAAGGCACCCATCCGTCTTCGTATTCGAAGTACCACTCTCGTACTTCTTGAGGGTTTTCCACTGAAAAGAACGGAGAGTCTTCTACCACTGGCTATCTTCCTCCTCTCGGTCAATCCTCAACTGATCGTTCATTTGAATCAGCTGGGCCTCGGCCGTCTGAGTCACTCGGGGATGACGTCCAGGTTCCATAACTGTACACTAAACAAGGATCGCCTATGCCCATGTAGTAAGTAAATTTCTCAAGGTTTTATTTTATCACATTATTTTAATTTCTTTCCTAGAACACACAAATCAAGTAAAACACAATCATGATGATGCATGTACCTTCCCTAGGGTCTCTAACCTGCAATCAATGTGGTATAACTTGGTTTTTCGGAAGGCTCATAGTCCTTGTATCGGATCACGGGGCCCCTAAAATCCCATGTCCTAGCCGGTCTTCCCTAGCCTATGTCTCACACCAAGATTAACCAGCACTGTTGCCCTACCATCCCATGAAATCCTCACTATGCCTAACTAAAAACTCCATCCTATCTCTCAACCATCACCTCTGATACTATTCTGTCACGACCCCCTCCGACCAATGATGCCCCTCTTGAGATGGAAATGATGAACATGAGATAATGACCCCCGAGTCTCACCTCCAGTTGGCCCTGGGGTGGCAACTAGCACCAAGGGTATGAGTTTTCACAAATATGGGAGGCATTACCCTTTTTATTAATTACGATCAGGAAATAGAACAAGTCAACAACCAAAAAAAAAGAACGGAGTGTATAGAAATAAACCCAAACCAATCCCACATGCATGTTTAAATATTTCTGAATCACGGTACAAGTACATGAAAGCTCGAAAGGTACAATACCAAAAGAAAAAAGTACAAGAAACTATAGCAACTCCAACTATCCTGACTAGTAGGGTCCATCACGGCCCTGGTTGTCCTCCTGGAAACCTGAATGTAAACGTAGGGTGAGAATACAAGTATACTAAGTAGGGAAACGTAATGCTCTCGTGCACAAGTGGGGAGACGTCCTAACATCCCATGAGAACAACAGAAGAAACCAAAACCTAACAAGGAATTCTATCCACCCATAGTCACTAGCCACACTCACAAAAAAACATAGTCACAATAGGTAGTAGTATATAAGAATAATAGTATTGGGTACCCCACACCATTTTCCCCCACTAGCTAGTTGGTCATCCTAACGGTGAATATCCTGACGCTACCACACTCTTCCCGCCTGCACAAACCTGGGCCTCACAACCACGTATCCCGCCCGCACACACCTGGGCCTCACAACAACGTATCCCACCCGCACACACTTGGGCATCACAACCACATATCCCTCCCACACACACATGGGCCTCACAACCACGTATCCCGCCCGCACACACCTAGGACTCATCCCGAAGGTTCTAGGGAAGTAGTAAAACCTGCCCGAAGAGTGTTGGGCTAAACCGCCTCAATCGAAACCAACCCGAAGAGTCTTGGGTGTATGGTCGCCTCAAGCCATCACAGCCTAGGGAATAAGGAGCATGAAGGATCTAGTAAGTAAGGTGGAGACACCCTCTCCCATGAAATGGGAGTGTTCGACACTAAGCGCTCAACATGGGTGGGGTGTGATAAAACACAATGATACACACACAAACACACACACACACACACACACACACATATATATATATATATATCAAACACTCAGCCCAACCTATGGCATCTAATCCAAGAACGGAGCACGTGCGTCAGCACATCTACTACGAAGCATGCATACAAAAAACAATCCCCAACCCCATTTAATTTTTCACGTTTCAACAGAATTAGTTTATTAGTTCCTTAACTACTGGGGAACTATCCACAACCAACCATATCGATCATTGGTAAAGCATTTCTCTGCCATCCTCAAATCAAGTTAGGAAAACACAAGCAACACAACCAAGTCCTTCTTATTAACCAACCAACCCCATTGATTATTATTCTCATTCTGTTACCAAGACCCACCATACATTAACTCTTCCACTTTTATTTATTAATCACAACCAATAGTTCTTTCACATTCAAACCCGTCCCTGCGGCCCCGCTGCCATCCACCAAAACCAAAATGACACCATACATCATCATCCCTTGATAAGATTTATTACTGCCCCACTGCCCGTCACCAACATAGAATTCACACAAACCCAGAAACATGCCAACCACAGCCCTGCTGCTCACCCGGTACACGACAGCCCCAAAAACACCCCCATCACATGCTATGTATCAAATACAACACTCACATGTTCATTATTCCATTTTAGTTCAACCGGGGTGATCACATAAGGGTTCCAAATTTTTATTTAGTCAGCAAACATTATGTGATTAGCTAATTCCACATTCAACAAAGATTCCATCCATAAATAGTCTATAAAGATAGGGAAAAATTTAATTGCGCAAGCAAAGGCCCCCAACGACCGTGATTTTCACTAGGCATGAGCCTATTCAATTCACAACATAATATCACAGGATATAAATAATGTAACTGAAATCACAACTTCCCAACCCCATTATATAAACCATTTATTATCTTTGTTAAACTGGTTCAAATGTGTTTCACATAAACAAGAGGACAACCACCCTGCATGATGCACAATTTAGAGAGACGGAGGTAAGATCCCTACCTCAGCAGGTTCAGATAACAACGCTCCCCCGTATCAACTTTAGAAGACGTCCATCAGCATCCGTCGCTTTTGGAAAAACCTGGAACACACTCTTTGGGTGGATGCTGGTAAGGAAAGGTCGACAGATCCATGCTCAGAAGTTCCACCTCATCATTTACGATCCTGTGGCCACTGACAGATCGTAAATTGGAGCTCAAACAATGAAGTTATGGAATAAAGGAGCCTTTGAGTCTCTTGAGAGAGCTCTCCTCAGAGGAAAGGTGAGGAGAGGGGTGTGTTGAAAAAGAGGAGGGGACCCCTCCATTTATAGGCATGAAAAGAAAAAGTACACGGCGTGTACATTATGGTAAAAGGCGTGTACTTGGCTATTTCATGCGGCCACCACACGGCTTCCAACATGGCCTTCAACGCGGCACACAGCCGTTGACTGGTCAACACATGGTTTGATAATAACGCATACGTGGGGAGACACTACACGGTGTGTAGTCTTGGGTACATGACATTTACCCATTTATTTCACACGGCTCCAACACGGCACACGACTGTTGACTGGTCAACAAATGGTCTGAGGGTAACGTGTACGCGGGGAGACACTACATGGCATGTGGTATTGGGTACACGGCGTGTACCCATTTATTTCACACGGCAAGGACACGAACTTCAACATAGGGTACACTCGGCGAGGGGGTACACGACGTGTTCTCACACTACACAACGTGTTGATTCAAAATTCTGAAAAGTGTCGGAAAAGTCCATTTTACCCTCCAGAACACTTTATGACCCTCTTTTTGACAAAGGGGTGGGAAGGAGAGTTCCGGGACATTACAATATGCCAATTTGATGTGATGCTTATTTCTATAAGTGAAAAATTAATAAATGAACAATAATACAATTTCATTAATGATTTTTTGATTACATTATACATTTTAGTTAATTTAATTATACGAAAAAATAATTGGATATAAGTTTACAAAATTTTAATGTTAATATTTTATCATTTGATTGGGATTTTATTGTGTAGGACACATTTTTAACTTATAAAATAATATAATATTATAAAAATTTTCATTATGTTTCTTTTATTATACCCCACACAAGAATAGATTATGTAATATTACTATAGTGTATAAATCAATCAATACTAACTTTTTTATATATTTATGAATCATTGAGATTATTTACAAAATTTAGTTTACTTGAAGATTGTTTTTAATTTATAAAATAAATTAAATTCTAAAATCTATCTTTTGATTTCCTAGACTAAACTACATGATATATCGATATTTTATTTAATATTAAATTATAAAAACATATTAAATATCATTATAGTGTATTTTAAAGATAATTTATGCTTGTTTCTATTATTCTTATAGTTTCTTCCGTTGTTTTTTATCGAATAAAATAATATAAATTTTTAAAAAAATTAATGCATTCCTACCAAACTGTATGCTATATTGAGAAACAATTATTTCTTAATGGTCATCAATTTATAAATAATAATTTCCTAAATTTTTTAATCTAATATAGGATCATTAGATTTATTTTGATTTTTTGTTGAAAATTTTTAACTTAAATATCTTTTACATTAATAAAAAAACTTTTATTCATTCCAAAAACATTTCACTTCAAATTCATGATCCATTCAGTCAAAAAAAATATATATAAATGCATCCATGATCATTATCCCAAATTTCATGATAATATGATATTGTTTTGTTATATTAGTTCATTTAATGCATGTTTGATCTTAATAAATATCATTATTTTGTAATAATTAAAATTAAATTAATTTTAATGAAAAAAATTATCATATTAATGTAACATTCATTTTTATATTTCCAAAATTATTAAATTTTATTTTCCTAGATGTTTATAACCGCTCGATCTTATATTTATTTTCGTTTTAATCATTTTTCTTAGATTTTTAATAAAGAAAATAATTTTATTTCTAAAATTATACCTCTGGAAATTCTAATCTCTCTAAAATCTAGATTGATGTATGTTTCATTAATATAAGGCACAAATTTATTAATAAAAATTTTCACATATTTTCATGATAATATTAACTCATTTAATGTCTTTTGATCATTTTATTCGTGATTATAACAGAAAATATTTTTATTATTCAAAAAACACAATTTTGTCACTATAGCTACATTTTAGATCATTCTAATTTATTTTTTAT
Source organism: Viscum album (assembly GCA_963277665.1). Lineage (NCBI taxonomy): Eukaryota > Viridiplantae > Streptophyta > Magnoliopsida > Santalales > Viscaceae > Viscum > Viscum album. The sequence continues at coordinate 1,312,637,120 of OY728119.1, read as the reverse complement.
AACTAAAATTCAATAATATATTGAATATTTGAAAAACCAATCAGAAAATCTTATGTTAATTTTATTAATTTGATCGTTTTCGAACATATTCAACATATGTCATTTTTTATTAAATTTTAAAAATTTATTTTCAGTTATTATTTATATATGGGACATTGGATTGATGTGTAGTTCGTTCTGACAAATCAAAACATGATCAATGATAATTTTTTATTACATTCCAAAAAATATGATATTTTTTTGTTTATTTATATTACATAACACATATTTTGAACATAAAAAACATTTAATTCTGAGAATGAAATTAAAATCAAGCAAACCACACTACATACCAAATTTATTAGTGGTTTATAATTATTTTTAAAAACATAATAAAATATTTTTCTTATATTTTCACAATAATCCATAATTTATACCTTTATTTTTATCATTTGATATATATTTTTATAAAATAAAATAGGTTTCTTTATACAGTTTTACTTTTTCAATTTTAACACACCACATTTCATTTTAATGTTTTATTTTTTATATAAGTGAAAAAGTATTCATGAATTGTAATCATATATTTTAATCATATTTCGATCTTATTTTCATTACTATCATCATATAAAATAGGATTAAAAAATATAAAATAGACTTATTTCTAACATCACACATATCAATAATTTCAAATAAATAAAATTATAGATTATTGTGCAGATAAACACTACCCAAATAAATAAATTTCATGATCATATTCATAAATTTTTAGGATAATAAAATCTCACCTTCTCTGTTTTTAGTGTTTGATACCCGTTTTGAACATAGAATTTAGTTCTAACACTAAAAATGAACATTTTTTCATTCCAACACACCACATGTTGGATTGATTTGTGTCACATTTATATATGTAATGACATAATTTAATATTAGTTTTTGAGTGTTTTATGATAATATAATTTTTTATTAGTTTTGATCATTTGATGAACATCTTTTTCTTATAAAAAAATTTCAATTTAGAAAATTCATTCTTCATAATTGTGACTATTATGAGTTTTCCACATTCCATATTTTCATGTGTTTAATTCCATTTTGTTAAAATTTCTTAATGATAATTATTATATATTTTCAAATATCATTTTCCAAATTTTATCCATTTAGTTTTAATTATCGAAATAAAATTTCATCCATTAATGAAACAATATATATTAAATTGATGTGAATTTTATTATTAAAGCTTACTAATTTTTCAATGATATTTTTTTGTTATTTTTATGACATTATTTTCGTGATTTCATAGTTTTTATTTCACCATATAAAATTTTAACATAGAAAATCGTTTTATCATTAAAAAAAGAGATTCATTCATTATAAGAAAACTGCATTTTATATTTACATGTTATTTTTTACAAAATATGGGAAATTAATCCATATGTTCATATATTTCATATCAATTTGGTCTTCTTTTTTTGGTTTTTATTTTTTTATTAATAAAATCAGCTTAAAATATTTATAAATTTCGTATATGACATTCATAGTGTATGTGGAAACCATTTTTTAGATTTTCCAAATAACTATTATTTTTTGTTATAAACTTGTCCAAAATAATTTTCCTAAATATCTATAATAATATATTATCATATTGTTTGTGTTAATAAATAAATATAGATTTTGAACATAGAAATTTTTTAAATTCTAAAAACATACTTCTAGTTATAAAAATCTATATATACTCTATATTTAATAGGAATTAAATCCCAGAAGTTATAATTTTATCAATTATTATTTTCCCAGTTTCTTAAGAATGTATTAGCTAATTTTATTAATTTTGATCATTTAACATATAATTTTATCTCCGAAAATTATAATTATAATTAAATAATTCTTTTAATTGTGATAAAAATCATATATCAAATTGATATACTATTTATTACTACATTTAATTATATTATCTATTATTTTTTAAAAAATTTAAACTAATTAAAATCCATTTTATCAATTCTGAAAAATGATGCATGTTTTTTCATAAATTTTATTTTAATTTTAAAAATTCACTTTTTACACTCTATCCATTCCACATATTATAATATTATATAGTTAATAACTGCATAAAAAATATTGATTTAATTTTATTTTTGATATTTTTATAATAATCAGAGCATGTTTTCTATGATTTGATTATTTGATTATAGTTTTGGATTTGAAATTAATTTTGATTACAAAATTAAAAATTTTGTAAATAAAAAAATCACTTACTAGATTGTTATTTGGTTCATTCATATAGTTGAACACTTAATGTAAAAACAATTTCAAATATTTTAATAACAATCCAAGCTAATTCAAATAGTTTTGATCAATTGTTGATCTTTTTTAACATGAAATAATATTTTAGTTATAAAAATATTATTTTTATATTTATTATGACACTACAGATTAGATTGAAGTAAAATTTGTCTATTAAGGTTAAAATATTAATCGAGTATTATTTTCTATGATTTCAAGATAATTTGTGCTTATTTTCATATTTTTTATCACTGGATGCACATTCTTAACAAAGAACATGTTTTTCATTCTAAAGAATTCTTATTTATCATATCAACCAGACCACAAACAAGATTTAGGCAAACATATTTCCTATAGGAAAAATTTAATACATGATAGTTGTTAAATATTTAAAGAATAATTAAATATTGTTTTAATAATTTTGATAGTTCGATTCATTTTTTTCCATCGAAAAATGTATTGGTTTTAATGGGAAGTTTAGGTAATTTCATCCATAAAATATGCTTGATTGGTGTGAATGTAATTTCTATTGTTGAAAACATAATCAATTATAATTGTCTTATAATTTTTTAAATCATACACTTTCATTTACAATGTTATTAATTTTTAATAGATCCATTTACTTTAGAAAATTATTTAACCATTTAAAACATAGTCTAAATCATTTTGACAACAAAATATATTATTTTTTATTCCCACATGTAATTAATTAATTGATTATTAGTTTTCTATGATTTCACAACATTATAATCTCATTAAAAGGATTTGTAAATTTGATACATGTTTAGCACTTAGAAAGAACTGTATTTACAAAGGTGCACTTTTTATAAGAGAGATATAATGGAATATATCTAAAAAATTGGGTGTATGATGTGCATAATAACCTAATGAATCATAAATATTGGGACTAAATGAATTAAGATCTTGTAATGAATAAAAAATATATTTTATAAGAATAATAGTGAAAAAAATTAAAAATATATTTTCTATAGTTATTCATATATTAGGTCAGAACCATTGATTTATCAATGAGTTTATTTGATTGGAAATTTTCTTTTCAATTTCCTCTATTAGAGTAACTATACATTACAAAAAATGCGTTCATATCCCCTAATACTATATTTATATTAGTACTATCTTAGCATCCATATTATTCTATATTTAAAAATCATGTAATCTATCTCATCCAATGAGAGAATCATTCCATCTATATATACATCATATTCTACCATTCATATTATTTTTGGTCATGGGATACCAATTCCATATATTAAAAATTACTCGTGGTCATCTTAACTTATAATTCAATGAAATATCACATCTTTTTTAGTGGAAATATTTTTCTCCACTAATAGATATGCCAACCAAGGGTCAGTGTACACTTCTGAAATATACATAAAGAATTAATGAAACTATATTAAGATACATTTTTTTAAATATATTTACTTTTAAAATTAATGTTATCATATCATTCATAACATTGATATTAGTGATTAAAAAATTCATCACTCTCACCAACATACACATATTGGATATACCTCAATAATATAACTATATATTCATGACATAAATTATATATAAAGATTAATTTATTAAAATTTAGGTAAAATAATTTTTAAACATAAATCATGTTAGTGTTCTTACACATGTTGTGTGTCACGTTTCAAAGGTGTTCCCTAAAATGAGGGGTTATTTTAATTATGAGTTTGATAAGAATATATTGAAAATATTAAACTATTTTACCTATAAAATGTAAAATATAAATTTAAAAATTGAACTCTCTGAATATCTATTTCCTATCCTTTACTATAATACGTGAAAATTATTCCGATGAGTTGGATGAATAACCATCGGGGATGATTATAAAATGTTCATGAATCCTATATATGGTGTAAAAGTAACTCCATTTATGTTTCCCTTGTAATGTCTTTATATATTTCAACATTTATCAATTCACACCTATCACATATTATTCACATCGGATATCAAATTATTCTACTAATTTTTTAATTAGTTGAAATCATTATATTGATAATAATAAACATTAAAACTTCACATTTCTAATATCACTTTCCAATGTCAGTCAATGGTCTATAGAGGGATGAAAACCTAGTTTTATTTCTATAGGTTGAATCTATGAAGATCTCGTATAGTATTCCCAAATTGACCAATCAACTAACTCCCTATTGATTCAAATGGATGATATGTATTACCAAATAATATATATAGTAATGTACTAAACATAAATTCCAAAATCCCTCTACGAGGACCCCTAATTATATTGGGGAAACAAGATCAAACTATACAAAATATAATATTCTCATATTCAATAAATGATTTATCTAATTTTAAATATATTTATTAATAAAAGAAAACATATTCACAAAGAGAATAATAATACCTTAAAATGAACTCATACATACTAACAGTAGGACTAGATGGTGCTCTATGTGACATATACTCTTTGAGAAATGTAAATAAAAAATAATTATAATTCTTAATAATTAGGTCATAAAGAATGAAATTTTCTAAAAAATATCAAAAATATAATGAATAAAAGAAAATTATACTCAAACCATCAATGATCTTGAATATTAACGGTATATCATTCAATATCATATTATCCAAATGAATATTTTCTTCTTTTATTATTGTAATACATTATATAAGATTTGTTTAGAGAAATGAAAGAATATTGGGATTTTATAAATAACTAACAAACACTACAATCTCATATATTTGAAATAAACTTTTTTGTATTTATTTAGATAAAATGATAATAATGTAGAGATCATATTTTTTTGATGCTAATATAATGGTTTTTTTTCTTACTCCTTCAAATAAATATGATATATTTTCACTGATTACTTATATAAACTAAAAATGTTTTACTCTTGTTCTATGAACCAATCGAATCATTCTCACATTAACATTATAAAGTATATCCCAAGACTATATATATGTTTGAAAATTTCTTTCGATTTACCATAATAATATCCTACATCGATGGATAGACCACCATAATCGATTTTTTTGTATCTTTATTCACATAATCATAATTGATATAAAACATAAATCCAGTTATGTGTATAGAATTGAAATTTCATGCAGTAACAAATATACTACCATATTGTTGGATGATTATATTAGTTAATGTAGGATTATCTACTCAATATATGTTTTAAACCTAAAATTATTATATAATTAAATATAAATTAATATTGTGAAAATAAATCACAAATATTTTATTATAATAGTGAAATAAATCATAGTCATCCACATGTATTTAAACAATCCTGAAATTAATTGAAATGACCATGTTAGATCAAGTGATTAGAAGAATAAGGTGTGATTTATTTTTGTATAGTGATATGTATCACAAAATATAGAGAAATATGTATTAAAGATTGACATTAGTCCGAAAAAGGATCACGTAAAAATTAAACTATATTAATTAATATATCAATGAAATAAATAAATTATTATTGAAAACTAAATCTCATTGAGATTAAACCCACTCATTGTTAAAAATAAAATATAATTTAGCTTATCTAATTAGGCCTTCATTAATATGATAGGGTTTTGTTATTTTCAGTCAACATTATAAAGGTATGAATCACATAACATTGTGCATGAATCCATCAAATAATACTTTTTTATTTATGTTTCTAGATGAGTTATGTTATATGTATACCATTTTAATCTATTTTTTGTACAACTAAATGGTATACATCCACCAAAATTAGATGGGATCATTAATAATGAATTCATCAATTATGTGAAAAGTCATGAGGACCATGAAATAAAAAAATTGATAGTTGAAAATTGTTTTTTTAATTTCATCGTGGGTGAAAAATCCAAGACTGTAGATATTTCAATCAAATAATTTTGTTATTTCATGAACATATTTGGTTGAAGAAGTTAAAAACACAATCAATGGAACACAAATTTTAGACGATAAAAAATATTGATATGATATTTTAATTATTTTGTTAATTTTAATGTATTTTTCATAACTTTTAAAATATTTTAATTTTACACTCTTCAAATTTACATAAATGAATATATTATAATTTAATTATTAAGAACCTATACTATCCTCAACATTTAAATGGATATCTCTTTTTATTTGTTACTCATTATGTACTATATATCATGTTTAATGTCTTTTTACCATCACCAAAAAATAATATTAATGGTTCTTTCAAAGGCATATCTTAAAAATCACTCTTATTATTGAAAGTATCATAGGAATTCCTCTGAACACCCAAAATATTTCATAACATATTTTCATTCCAAAATTATTTGTGGAAATATTATATTTAAAATACATAAAATTAATGAAAATACTTTTCTTCTTAAAATCTTGTTATAAATATTTATTTGTAAAAGTATTTTAAGGATATAGAGGATCCAAAAAATAATAAAATTCAAAAACCATGTGATTTTTCTCTTATTTATGATTCCCTAAAATTTTAACCCATTTCATGATTTATATCATTGGGTAGAGTTCCATAGACCTATTACCAGACATATTTAATTTTCTAAACTAGATAAATTATCGCTAACCTCCATAAAATAGATGGATATTAAATTTTTTTAGATGAATATTTACCACACTACAAAACAACTTATTTGAGGTTCATAGTCGTTTAGTGTAATTTGAGACATGGAATATATTCTTCTAATTTTTTGGAAATATGTTAAAAATATTCACAATGATAATCTCCATTAGCACTCCTTCTTAAAAACTAATATTTATAACTAGTGGAAATGTAACATAAGAAAGGGGTGAGCTCATGTGGTCGGTGAGGGTAAACAGTGCGATATGTAAGAATTATCATGATTGTAAGCGGTATTAGAAAATTTTAATATCATTATGATATATTACCATGCATGTCAAATATTATAATCAAGATTCACCATTTAAAAATTTTTAGTTCAGAAGACATGACTAATAATTTAATTGAGAGAATAATATATACGAGCATTATATATGAATTTGACATTAAAATATTACATTCAAATCACCTTATAACATTGTGAATAATTATAAGAGGAAATAGGTTTTCTAATTATGTTATGGACAAGAAATTAGGCCCTTACATAATGTTACAAACATGCATCTAGGTCCACACATAACATAGTAAACATGTAATCCAATATAAGCATAACATTATGAAATTTAATAATGTTCACGTATATACTTATGGACATGTATTTCTGTCGATTAATAACATTGGAAACATATAACCATGTTTACTCATAATCTTTTGAACCCATAATGTGGTTCAAAGATAACATTGAAACCATGTAATATACTTCACACATATAATTATGGACATATGACTAGGCTCATTCATAAATTTATAAACATGTAATAAAATTCACACATAACATTGTGAACATGTAATCATATTCACAAATAACAATTATATTCATGATTTATCCATTATTACCTAATTCATTGGAGGGATGTATGGGTCACAGTAATCTCAAAATAAATTCATACATACATGTGCCATAGGATTTTATACAATCATCATATCATAACCAACTAAATGAAAGGGTAATAAAAATAATTTTTTATATAATTACCTATGGATATGAGATAGGTCTCATAATCATTTAATCAAAGAATAACATATGAAAATATGTGGGATTTAAAAGTTTAATACCCATGCATGAGAAAATAGTTTCAAAAAAAACATTAATTCCAAACATAACTCATTCATGAATGAATAAAAATATTGTATTATTTGATCATAACCCCATGAATGTATAAACTATATCAATGTATATCATCAAATATGGTAAACAATTTTGAATGATGGTATAGAAAATTTCTTATTGAAAGTACCCTTTCTTTGAAAAGCCATTTTATGAAACCATTTTGAAAAATCCTTTTCTTATAAATATGTCATCATAATTTTATTGAAGGTATTTATTGAGGAAAACCACCATTCCACTTTGAAAAAAAAATCTTATTAAAATATATTGAATTTTGGAAAACAATTTCTTTGAAAACATAATGAAAAATGTAAAAACAAGGCATCAAATCAATATGCATACCCTTTTCATGATAATATATTCTGAAATTTTTAAAATAAAACATGAAATCACTAAATTCCATTTTTTGAAATATCATTTTAATACTTATAAATTAATCTTTGAAAATAAATTTAAACACTTTTTAGAAATAAATCATTTTTAAAACATTTTTATTTGAAAACACATAAACATCCAAAAAAATCAGAATTTATGAAAAACAATACTTAAAAATAATCATTAAAATATACAAAGAATTATTCAAGGAAATGATGGTCATGATGGTTTTTATGTTCGTACATTCCTGTCATTCCATTTTCACTATAAAAGTATAGAAAAGTTCCTTGATCAATAAACAAAAAGACGATTACTTTCAATTTTTTTTAAAAAGGGTAAAAATTTGGTAAAAATATCGCTTTATATTCTTAGGAGAATTATAAAATATTATTAAAATATTTTTTTAAAATATTTTTTTGAATGAACTCAAATATCCGACTGACTGAATTAATTAAATCGAATTTCCATATAAAAAAATATTTATATATATTAAGTATCATAGAGTGGTAAAAAGTAGTAATACATGATAATATCAATATTAATCATAGAAGAATAAAATTAATGACTTATCTTGAAATATTTATAATAAAATTTAATTAATGGAATCATAATCAGATTTAATCTGGATAAATAATGAGATTGAAGGAATAAATAAATAGAAAATTGGTATCATTAAACTATACAATACAAGAGATAATAAAAATAAATGAAAATTAAAAAATCATCAAATAATTAAATTCCTGACAAAACATGTCAATAGAATGTATATACACCCCTATAAAAATATAGGTACATAACATGGTATGTATCTCAATGTTGGAAACTTGGGAAAAATTACAATACTAATTTGAAAACATTTTTATCATTTAATCCATGAAATAAATATCATCAAATAGATATTTAATTGTGTATGAATTTATGTATAATAATTATATATTACATTTATGGATAGTATAAAAATTACACACAATAAATGAGTGGTGAAGAAGTTATGTATCTCAACAATATAAAAATTGAGACGACAAAACCCTCACTATTTGAGTAACATTAGAATAATGATCCCCATGAAATAATAATGTCAGTTAATGATTTTAATATCATAAAATAAGGACAATTAATTATATGAATTGTAATATTGAATTATATACACCACCCAAAAAAACCAAGTGTTGAATATGGAATGAATCTCAAAAAATTAAAAGTGATATGAAATTATATTGCCTTAACTCTTGATATTATTCATAAATGTTAAAAAGTAACATATAATTAATCTATGTTTGTTTTAAATCTTCCAAACAACTATTTTATTGTATATAATACCATATATTATTTTTTATTACTTTATATTACCTATTTATATATAACCCTATGTTAATGTAATGTTTCAGGTAATATCTGCTTTGTATTTCGTATAAGTTCTAGATTGTCATTCTTGATCTCCATACGTACCCATGAACAGTTTTTACATTTTATTAATGGATTGAAAGAAATAATGAAAATAAAATATATGAATATATATATATATATATATTATAAAAAATTGAATTATTATGTAAAATATATAAATTAATTTCACTATGACTATCCTTGATACATTCCATGTGGAGTGTTAATGAATAACATAACATTTAAGAAGAGGTAGTGAAAGAATCCATAAATGAAGTTATCATATTTACACACAATTTAAATTATGAAGGTAATATTTATAAAATAATACTAGATAAATAAATAAATAGTAAATATCATATATATAATCTCGAAAATATTTTTTCAATCATGATTCCCAGCAATGGGAAATGATGATGAAAAACTAAAAACGTATTTTTGTGAGGATGTAGTTTTCCAAGAAAAAGTACAATATTTTCATTGCCTTGTAGATGGAAGAGTGTGTAAATGTACCTATAAAAATTATAATAATAAAATATTAATATATTGAGATATATATTGTAACATCCCAGGTAAATGAAGAATAATACATATTTCATATTTATTAATATTTATGAATAAAATATTAATTTTACTTTAAAGGGTTTTCTATGTTTGATAGCGTACCCGATACGCAACAACGGGTTTTTTTGAAATCTTACGTTACACACTAATAATATTATATTATTATTTTAAATGGTAGTTAACTCCTAGCCATTTTATAGGCGTAATTGAATGATTTTAACTACAATATGATTATACATGTATGTTATATTTATTTACATTATCAAATAAAAAGTTAGAGGCTTAAAATATGATTGAATCTAAATTTAAGCATAATTTACATTAAAAGGTCGATTTACCGCCTATTAATGGTGAAACCATTTTAAATCTATTCCTTTACCTTTTTATATGTCCTATTTGACCAAATAAAATTCTTCTTTATATTTTTGACATCAAATTTTTGTTTGGGTAATTTTTTTTGTATTTTTCTGAAAAAATTCATTTTTAATGAATAGTGAAAATATTGTATTTTAATTCTAAAGTGCCTTTTAATATAATATATTTATATGGTTAGGCTATATTTTTAATTGGTTTTAAAGTGTAATTAGAATATATTTTTACCATTTAATCCAATTTGGTTCATTGGAACTAACTTCTGATTGAGATTGGAAATAAACAAGTGTCCATCATTTGATAGTTATTGTTTCCTAAAAACACACTATTTGTTTTAACAATGGGAATTAATTTTAAAAATTAATTAATGAAACTATTATGTTTTGAATTTGGATAAATAAATATATTTTTTGAATTTGGAATACCAAATAAATATTAGGCGGAATTGTTGGTATTTTTCTGAAAAACATCAATTTTCGATGAATAGTGAAACCACATAGTGGTAGTTAAAAAAATTACTTTTTCATTAAAATAAAATTTTACCACTTTTGTGAATTGAATTTAAAAATTCTGACATACATGGTTGTTATCAGGAAATAAAATGTGGTTCATGAAGTTGAAAATAATTTTTGGTGAATAGTAACTTTTGACTTTTATTTAACGCTGTTAAAGGTAAATAGGGTAAATCAAGGTAAAAAGAATATTATGATAGTTAAAAATTTCCATAAAACATGTCCAAAAATTATTGGTTGAGTCATTTACCACCATGGGTATCTTTGGGTCTATTTTGGGACCTCATTTAGCCACTTGGGAGTTATAATGACAATTTAGATGAATTAGCTTAAAGTAAAGGGAAAAATGACAAAAGAAAATATTTTTTAGTAAATTAATTTTTAGAAGGGGTTATATAAATTATATTTTAGACTATAAATATAAATTAGAAAGATAACGATATTTCCTACATCATGGTACTTGTTTTCTATTTTTTAGACATCAAATAAATTAAATTATTTGTGACACAATAATGATGTAGTATTTTCCTCATTAATAAATTATTTAAATAAATAAGATTATAATGATTTCAATATAATCCAAAAAATCTCCAATTCTTATTGGATGATTTTTATTAGAAAAGGAGTCATCTTATATTCGACTATAATTATTTTTGGACCTTTAGAAACAGAATATCATTATATTATAAAATAATATTTTCACACGTTCCTAAAGAGCCCATCCTCCCCCATAAATAAGAAGACCATTTATAACCATTTCCACACACCTCTAAAGACATTTGTCTCGTCCAAAATCTTCCCAATTAAGCTCCCTATATCCCTTTACACTCCCTAGATGCCTTACCTTAGGCATATGGAACTTAATGAAGTCGTTTTGGTTCAAACCAAAGGAAGTTACCCAAATTAAAGGTAACAATTTCTCTTAATTTGTTTTCCATTATTTTACTTCTCTAACCCCTAATCCCTTTTTATTAATTTATTTTGTAACAACACCAGTATACTCAATATACTAGGATTTTTTATGGGTAGTATTTCAACTACACTTACACAAACCTTCATCTAATGGACGAAGAATATAATGTTTCTGTGGATGGAAAACTGACGCCTCATGGAACGTTGATTGTTCAATTACATATTACTGCCTCTCATGGAGGCCATTATGATGGAAATGTATTTATATATGATATATATTATGTTTATGGATTTTTATTCTAATGTACTTCCTGTTATTTCATGCCATTATGGTTTCCATAGTGGGTAAATATGATAATGTAATTTGAGGAAGTGCGGACTAATGCCCCCTCAAAGTGATGTGACTCGTTAATGCCCTATGTGGGATGTATAAAGGATGGAGTTAATGATTTTATATATTATATAATACTATAATTTTAATAAAACAATGTATCATTATTCTTTAGTTCCATAAAAATAAGATATTTAAATGAATGTAGCGTTTATGGGTACGTACGGCTTAGTGTCTCTATGAACTATGCATTTAATTTCTTACCTCTAAATGTCATGAACTATTATCAAAACATTTATATACTGTATATATATGATATATATGATTTTCAAATAATTAATACCATTCTGGATATAATGAAACATTGACTACACAAACAACATGTAAGTATACCAAGTACATTTTTGACTCAAGTACCAAATATCGAAAAAATGAACATTATTAACATAAATGATTGTATAATGTTAATAACATGGTAATAAGTGATATAAAAGGAATAATAAACTTGAAAAAGGTTCATACGCAAGTAGAAATTATCTTTAGTTTATTATTCAAGAGATTAAACAACGATCGGGTCATGTCGGACACGAGGTAAGGGACTTCGTCTCAATCTCCATTCAATGAGGCATTTTTAGTTTTATACACGAATTTATTTTATATGGTGTATAAAATTATTTGACTTCTCATTTTATTCAATGCGAATATTTTTATATGTACTATTTTACTAAATGACAAAATGAACTGTTTATTTTTTTTAACGTAAGCAATGACAACGACCTTTCTTCTACCGAGAGTATTATTTGATCTTTGGCTTCCTTAAAAAGAAAGAATGTTTTTAAAAGGAAAAATAAATACCATATACTCTTTTTACGTATTTTTTTATTGAAAAATGAATTTGAGAATGCATTTATTATTTCAATATCTTGAAATTATATTTTATGTTGAAATGTTATCTTTATTTTGTGCTTATGTTATGTGTTATGATTATGTTATGGTTCTTGGCCATTATTTACATATATGGGTGGTTCCGTGATAAACATAGGGTGAGTGAGCCCGAGGTTGATCTCCAATTCTATGGGTAACGTGACAGAGGTAAACGCGAATGTTTCTCCAAATAGATTTAGGGAATATACTGTGATGTGTATTCCAATGTAACTCCCTATTTAGCAGTGATAGCTACAATGTAAGTATGATATGGATTCCACAAGTTACCTTTATGATTTATGATTTATATGTGTTATTCATAAATCTTATGTTATTATGAGGTAAGTTAAAGAGTTCATGTTTTGTATGTATTTATGAAAAAATGTTATCATTCTTTGTTTTATAACCCTTACTGAGCTTTTTATGATCATCCCATATTTTGAAATGTTTCCACAGTACTTAAAGATGAATATGATCAAGGATGGGATCAAGGATAATTTTTGCTGTCTAAAACATGGAACAAGACATGAATCTTTTTATCAAGAGTTTTTATTTTATGAAAATAATGGAAACTGTGTAGATATGTCTACCTTGTAATCTTATGAGATGTAATAGTTGTGTCCTAATTCTTTAAAACTATAATCTTGAAAAGATACTCAATGGGAATTATTCATTTAATTCAATATTATGTAATGTTTAAAGTCGGTTCCTTATAGTTGGTATCAAAGGTCTTTTTAGATTACTCTAGAAGTTAGGTTATTTTTAAATTAATACCAATAAATTAATTTATGTTAATATTTAAATCATATAGCCTTTACATATTACCATGTTCTTCGCCTAAGATATTTATTTGTTCAGAATGGATTTCCATAGAGGAAACATGGTGGCTATGTTGGGACGACATCACGAGGAAGATAACCTTCCAAATCAGCAACTTGAGATGGTCATAAGTGGAACTAAACAGTTTTTTATAGTGATGGAACAATATAATCAGGCTATAAATGGTGGTGGTATCCATATACGAGATCAGCCAGATCATCCACAGAGGAATATAATAGTAGTGTACCATTTCATGAGGCAACATACCCCATCATTCAGAGGGTCATCTGGCCCTGTGCTAGCTGAAGGGTTGATTAAAGCACTGGAGAAGATTTTTGATGTCAAGGGTTCTTCAAAACATCAAAAGTTTAGTCTCACCGTTTAACATTTTGAAGGTGAAGCTGATCAGTTGTGGTCGATGGTGAAAAATATCAGGGATACTGACATGATTAATGCTCTTGATGGGGATGAATTCAAAGGCATGTTTCTTGAGAAATATTATCCTAATGCGGTTCATCTTTGTATGGAAAAAACAATTCCTGTAATTGAGGCATGTTGATGACTCAATGGCTGCTTATGAAGAAAAGTTCACTCGACTGGCAATGTATGCTCAAAATTTCATACGAGTTCTTGATAGTAAAATCCACCATTCTTACTCAGGATTAAAGCAAGAGTATCGAAGGGATTTAGCTTCTCATGAGTTCAAAAGTAATGAAAAACTTTTTTGTTTTGCGGAGAAGGTGGAAATAGAGTTTGCTGATGATCAGGTATTCATTGATAAAAAACAGAATTAGAGGTCAAGGTGGTAGGTGAAAGGGAATAACTTATCAAAAAGTCTGATGGTAAGAAAATTATGATTATAGATTGTTAGAATTGTGGTAAAAAGCATACTGGGGAATGTTTTTTGAATTATGTTAAGTGCTACCGACGTGGTAATATGGGACATAAGGCTTGTAATTGCACTGAAAAATATTAGGGTAATGGTAAGACAAAATCTGATTTATAGTTAGTAAAATGATTTAAGTGCAATGAAATGGGTCATTATGAAAATGAGTGTCCAAAAAAGAACTCAATCGAAATAAAGAAGCCAGGATACAAGAAGAAATGGGTGGTGAAATCCTTTACAACTACTTCAGCAGAAGTTGGGCCATCAAAATTAAGTTGTATCAGGTACACTGTTTTTTTTGTTCATATTATGAAAATGTATTGTTTGATTCAGGTTTTACACACTATTTAGATTCTGAGATGTTTTCTAGTAAATTGGGAATTCCATCTCAAGATATAAATACATAAAATATGGAAAAAACACCTGTAGTAAATTTAGAGACAAAAATAAAACATAAGAACATTCATGTACTTTTGTGCGGAAAGAATCTACCTGAAAACCTTATTGTTTTTCCTCTAGTAGAGCTTGATTTTATATTGGGCATGGATTAAATTTATGTTTATCATGCTAAGATTAACTGCATATCTGTAGAGGTTTATTTTTAGAATGATATTCAGTTTTTATAAAAAATGAACTGTTGTTTTTAATAACATATCGGGAAGCTGAGAAACTAGTAAAAGATGGAAATGAATGTTACCTTGCATATATTGTTGAGTAAAAGGAACTGTTCAAATTAATGTTCTGCCAATGGTAAATGAATACCTTGACTTTTTTCCTGATGAGTTTCCTGGTATTATAACTGATCGGGAAGTTTCATTTTCTATTGGCTTAGTTCATGATGCTAATCCAATTTCAAAACCCCTCTTATAGAATGGCTCAAATTTTAATTTTAGAGTTAAAGAAGCAATTGCAGGAGTTATTAGATAATTGTTTCATTCGACCTAGAACATCACCATGGGGTGCTCGTGTCTTGTTTGTTAAAAATAAAGATGATTCAATGAGACTTTTCATTGATTATAGAGCAATGAATAACATCACTGTTAAGAATAATAATCCTTTTCCTCATATCAATGATTTGGTTGATCAGCTCCAGGGAGCTTAGTATTTTCTTAATATTGTTTTGAGGTTGGTGTGACATCATTTGAAAGAAAGGAATCAATCATTCTGAAGAGCGAGTTTCATACTAGATATGTCCATTATGAATTTTTAGTTATTCCTTTTGGTTTAACCAATTCACCTATTGTATTCATGGATCTTATGAATAGAATTTTCTGTGAGTTCTTCGATAAGTTTGTGGTTGTGTTTTTTGATGATATTTTGGTTTATTCAAAAAGTAAGGAGGAACATGAAAGTCATTTAAGGGTTTTCTTACAAACCATAAATGAAAAGAAACTATTTTTTAAATTCAGAAAGTGTGATTTTTGGTTATAACAAAATTATTTCCTTGGTCACATTGTTTCAAAAAATGGAATAAGATTTTATCCTACAAAAACGAAAGTTGTTGAAGAATGGCCAATACCCACAAATATAACCGAGAATCATAGTTTTCTTATTTTGGAAGGTTGTTATAGGAAGTTTGTGGAAAATTATGCACGGTTGTCTTGTAAAATGACTATGTTAACTCGAAAAGGTGTTATGTTCATTTGGACAAAAGAATGTGATGATTTTTTTCAGATATTGAACAGAATATTGGTGAAAGATCCAGTTTTAGCACTAACATCCGAAAATGGTGAGTTTTTTATCTACACTGATGCTTCATTGAAAGGACTAGGTTGTGTCCTATTGCAGAATGATCAGTTAATTTCTTATGGTTCACGTCAGTTGGAACCTCACGATTTAAATTACCATACATATGATTTGGAATTAGCTGCTGTTGTTTTTTGCTTAAAAATTTTGGAGGCATGATTTGTATGGAGTAAAATGTGTAATATATACTGACCACATATGTTCAAAGTATATATTCACTCAAAAATAGTAGAACATGAGACAGAAGAGATGGTTGGAATTAATCAAGGATTATGATTGCACAATCCATTACCATCCGGGATAAGAAAATAAAATGGCCGATGATTTGAGTCAAAAAAGTAATTCTTCATTAATCATGTTATGTTTGGAACGATATCCTTTGGATTTAGATTTCATAAACATTGGAATAGAAGTTATTGGTGCTGGAAATATTTTTTTTTATCATGTGTCATTGAGATCATCTCTATCATATAGAATAAAGTAAGCACAGAAAGAAGAGAGTGAGTTGCCGAAAAAGGTAGAGTCGGTTCTGAAGGAAAATTTGCATGATTTTAATCTTGATAATGATTGTGTATTAAGGGTTGGGAAGATATTATGTGTACTTTGTGACTCACAATTACACAATGAGTTGTTATGTGAATCTCATAGTTCTCTATTTTAAGTTCATCCTGGCAGTACTAAGATGTACAATGATCTCCATCAGTATTACTGGTGGGATGGAATGAAAAGAGATACTGCTGATTTTACTATGAAGTGTATGACTTGTCAGCAGGTTAAAGCCGAGTGATAGTTACTGAAAAGGATGCTTAATCCATTACCGGTGCTAGAGTGTAAATGAGAAAATATATCCACAGACATTGTTGTGGGATTAACAAAGACATCTCGAGGTAATAATGCAATTTGGGTTATAGTTGACCGATTGACTAAATTTGATCACTTCCTTCCTATTAAAGATACTTTGTCTCTAGATCAACAGTATCGGTTGTATGTTAAAGAGATTGTATGGTTTCATTGATTTCCCCTCTCTATGGTATCTGATCATGATCTCAGGTTCACTTCTAACTTTTCTAAAGGAATTCATAAGTCATTAGGTACTGAATTTCATTTTAGTACCACTTTTTATCATCAATCAGATGGGTAGTCAGAATGAACAATTCAGACCTTGGGGGATATTTTATGTGCTTTCCCGATCGATTGCCATGGATTTTGGGATCGATATCTTTCTTTGGTTGATTTTTTTATAATAACAACTTTCATTCCAATATACAGATAGGTCCATTTGAGTCATTATATATAAAGCATTGTATAACTCTAGCTTTTTGGGATGTAGTAGGTGAAAGGAAGCGGATAGGGCCAGAATTGGTAGAAGAGATGGCAGAGAAAGTTCTGTTGATTCAGAAGCACAAGAGAAAAACTCAAAGTAGACAGAAAATTTATGCAGATAACCGGAGGAAGGATGTTTCTTTTGAGGTAGGTGATCATGTCTTTCTAAATGTTTTTAATGGAAAATTGTGATGTGTTTTGGTAAGAAGGGAAAGATGAGTCCGAGGTTTATTCGACCTTATGAAATTGTGGAGAAAGATGGATCAGTTGAATACATAGTGGATTTGCCTCCATGTTTATCCTTGGTACAAATTGTTTTTCATGTTTCGATGTTGAGAATGTATATGCCAGATCCATCTCATGTTTTGAGCCCAGAGGTAGTTAAGTTTAAATAGAATCTCTCTTATGAAGAACAACAAGTTCAGATTATTGATCGTAGAGGGATGTGTTGCGAAATAAAGAGATTCACCAGGTATAGGTTTTGTTGAAAAAACATATGGTTGAAGAGGCAACGTGGGAATTTGAAAATGTTATGAGGGATAAATACCCCCACTTATTTTGATAAGTGAATAAAAATTGTGCGGACACATTTCCCAAAATGGGGGAAGGATATAACATCCCAGGAATATGAAGAATAAGAAATATTACATATTTATAAATATTTATGAATTAAAAATTAATTTTACTTTAAATGGGTTTCTATGTTCGATAGCGTACCCGATACGCAACAACAAGTTTCTTTAGAATCTTACATTGCACACTAATAATATAATATTATTATTTTAAATTCTAGTTAACTTCTAGCCATTATATTGGCGGAAATGAATGAAACTAACTACAATATGTTTATACATGATTGTTAAATGTATTTACATTATCCAATAAAAAGTTAGAGGCTTAAAATACGAATGAATCTAATTTTACTCATAATTTACATTAAACGGTCGATTTACCTCCTTTTAATGGTGAACCCTTTTTAAATATTGTTTTGTTCATATTTATATGTTATATTTGACCAAATAAAATTCTCCATTAGACATGGGAAATCAAATTTTACTTTGGGTAATATTTCTATATTTTTATGATAAAGTTCATTTTTTTAATGAATAGTGAAAATATTGTATTTTAATTCACAAGTTTCTTTTAATATAATTTATTTATAGGGTTAGATTATATTTTTAATTGGCTTTAAAGTGTAATTAGAATATATTTTTTACCATTTAATCCAATTTTGGTCGATGGAACTAATTTGACTTTGAGATTGGACATAAACAAGTGTCGATCTCTTGATAATTATTGATTCTTAAAAACACGCTATTTGTTTTAACAATGAAAATTAATTTTAAAATTAATTAATGAAAATTTTATGTATTGAATTTGGAAAAATAAACACCATTTTTGAATTCGGAATCGCAAATAAATCTTTGGCTGATTTTTTGGTATTTTTCTGAAAAACATCAATTTTTGGTGAATAGTGAAACCACTTAATGGTAGTTAAAAAACCGACTTTTTCATTTAAAAGAAATTTTACCACTTATGTGAATTGAATTTTAAAAATACAACATACATGGTTGTTATCAAGAAGTAAAATTTGGTTCATTAAGATGAAAATAATTTTTGGTGAATAGTATCTTTTGACTTTTATTTACCACGGTTACTGTTAAATAGGGTAATTCAAGGTAAAAAGAATATTATAATAATTCAAAATTACATTAACACTTGTCCAAACCTTATTGGTTGTGTCATTTACCACCACAGGTATCTTTGGGCCAATTTTTGGACCACATTGAGCCACATGGGAGTGATAATGACAGTTTAGATTAATTAACTTAAAGTAAAGGAAAAAATGACAAAAGCCAATAACTTTTAGTAAATTAATTTTTAGAAGGGGTTATATAAATTATATTTTCGACTATAAATATTTATTAGAAATATTAAAATATTACCTACATCATTTTATTTGTTTTATAATTTTTAGACATCAAATAAATTAAATTATTCATGACACAATAATGATGCAGTATTTACCTCATTAATAAATGTTTTAAATATATAAGATTATAATGATTAAAATATTATCCAAAACATGTCCAATTCTGATTGGATTATTTTATTTCGAATATTATTCATCTAATATTAGACTATAATGTTTTATTTGGCCTTTATAAACATAATATCATTACATTATAAAATAATATTTTCCCACTTTGCTAAAGAGCCCCTCCTCCCCCTTATCAATGGAGACCATTTCTATTCAATTCTACACACCTCTCAATCCATTTGGCTAATCCAACATCTAACCATGTAATCTCCCTACATCCATTTCCCACACTATAAGAATTACCTTAGGCATAAGTCACTTAATGAAGTTCTTTTGGTTCAAACCAATGGAGGTTACCCAAATTAAAGGTAACTGTTTCTCTTATTTTGTTTTCTTTTATTTTACTTCTCCAATCCCTAACCTCTTTTTATTTCATTCTTTTGTAACAAAACCCATTATCCTCAATATCATTTTATGTTTTTATGAGAAGTTTTAGTACTAAATTTACACACATCTCTATTTAATGGATGATGAACATAATGTTTCTGTGGATGGAAAACTAACCCCTCAAGAAACGATGATTGGTCAATTACATCTTACCACCTCTCATTGTGTCCATTATGATAGAAATGTATTTATATATGATATATATTATTTTTATGATTTTATTATGATTCAGTACTTCCAATTATATCAATCCATTATGGTTTCTATTGTGGGTAAATACGATAATCTCATTTGGGGATATGTGGACTACCGTCCCCTTAAAGTGATGTGACTCGTTAATGCCTTATGCGGGATGTTTAAAAGATGAAGTTAATGAAATTATATATGATATTATACTGTACTTATAAAAATAACTTTGAATCATTATGATTTAATTCCATGAAAATAAGAAATAGAAATGAAATTAGCGTCCAAGCGTATATACGGCTTACCGTCTCCATGAACGATGCATTTCAATTCTTACCTCTAAATGTTATGTACTATTATAATAACATGTATATGATGGATATATATGAAATATATGATATTTGAATAATGAATATCATTCTGGATATAATGATCATTTTAACACATGGACAACATCTAATTAAAAGAAGTCCATTTTTGACTCAAGTACCAAATATCGACAAAACAAACATTATTAACTTAAATTATTTTATAATATTTATAACGTGGTAATAAGTAATATAAAAGGACTATTAAACTTGAAAAAGGTTCTTATGAAAGTATAAATTATATTAAGTTTATTATTCAGGAGATTAATGAACGATTGAGTCAAGTCGGACACAAGGTAAGGGACTTCGTCTCAATCTTCATTCATTGAGGAATTTTTTGTTTTATACATGAATTTATATTACACGGTGTATAAACTCCTTTTACTTTTCATTTTATTCAAAGGTAATATTTTTATAAAAAACGTTTTATTAAATGACAAAAAGTAATGTTTCTTTATTTATGTCAGCAGTGACAACGTCCTTTCTGCCTCTATGAGTATTATTTGATCTTTGGCTTCCGTAACAAGTCGGAATGATTTTAAAAGGAAAAATAAATACCATATACTCTTTTTAAGTATTTTGGTATTGAGAAATGATTTTGAGAATAGATTTATTATTTCAATATCTTGAAATTATATTTTATGTGGAAATGTTAGCCTTCCTTTATGTTTATTTTATGTGTTATGATCATGATATGGTTCTTGGGAATTATTTACGTATACGGGTGGTTCCATGATAAACCTAGGGTGGGTGAGCCCGAGATAGCTCTCCAATGCAATGTATAACCTGACAGAGCTAAACATGATTGTTTCTCCTAACATATTTACGGAATATACTTTTACGGGTATTCCAATGTAACTACCTATGTAGTTGTGATATCTACAATGCAAGTATGATATGGATGCCACAAGTTTTCTTTATGATTTATGATTTCTACGTGTTATTCATAAATCTTATGTTATTATAATGTAAGTAAAATAGTTCTTTTTTTGCATGTATTTATGAAAAAATATTTTGATTCTTGGTTTAATAACCCTTACTGAGATTTTTATGCTCATCCCACGTTTTGAAATGTTTCCACAAAACTTAAAGATGAATAAGGTCAAGGATGGTATCATGAAAAATTCATTCTGTCTAAAACATGGAACTAGACATGACGCTTTTTTGCAATTTTTTTTATGAAAAAAATGGAATCTGTGTAGATATGTCTACATTGTAATCTTCTGAGATGTAATAGTTATGTCCTAATTCTCTAAATCTATTAACCTGAAATGATCCTCAATGTGAATTATTAATTTAATTAAATATTTTGTAATGTTTAAGGATGAGTCCTTATATATATATATTTTATTATATAATAAATTAATACGAATATTTTCTAGGGTAGTGAATGGAAATAAAATAAATGAGCATGAGAAAGCATGTTACATCTTCATTGGTTAACTCCTCATGGTTTTCACCAAAGGAAATCCTTTGATGTATTTGTGCCCAAATGTTGGATTATAGGATGAATGGAGGTTTTCCTAGATAATATTGGATCATTGATTGGAAGAACCAATGGGTGTCGTGGTTGTGAATACATAGGAGGGGTGAGTGCCTTTTTATTGTGGGAGAGGTGTGAAATTCTATTACATTTTTGAAAAATTTATTACATCAACGATTTTTCCTTTTTATGTGGCTCCAATAATTTTCCAAAAATAAAATAAAAGGGAGTACATGTTCAAAATATAAAAATCTAAATAATTTTTTTAAATGTGTACATGTCATTTTTTTCCTTACATTTTAGGATTATCACTTCATTATGTTAATCTTTCTCATAGTTTTTGTATTTAAATTTAATCAAATTTACTAATAATTTTTTGTCAAAAGAAAAAAAACATGTTAGAAATTATAATTTATTATAATTAAAAATATTTTACCATTTTTATGAAATCTAATAAAGTAATTTGAAAAAATATTATTTAAATTTAATCTCTAAACATGACAACAATGTGAGTTTTTTAATGAAAAATGTTCAAAATATTGAATGTTTATATATCCAATATCAATGTTAATTTGACTAAAATGAATTAAAATGGATTATTTATAGTAATAATGATTTAATTTCACTATATAAATAAAATTAGGTGAAAATATAGTTTTTAATTAAAATTGAGTTTTTCAACTTTTTAATATTAACAAAATAATAATTCTTAGAAAAATACAAAAAACGTCACCCAATATAAATTTTGATATTATACATAAAAAAATAATGTTTTTTTATTCATATTAAAATTATAAAAGGGTCTAAAATCAGTTTTAAAATGGGTTCTTGGTAAAAAGGTAGTAAAATTTCCTTTTTGAAATATACATATTTTAATACATAAAATAGCATTTATTCATATCATATACCTATAAAATATATTTTATGACTATAAAAAATATTGATAATATATATAATATATCAATTTTATTGAAAAACATAAAAAATTTTTGGTTTAATTTTTTGATCTAAAATTGTGTTTGTACCCAAAAAAAATATTTATTTTTCAGAAAATGTAAATTCATTATTTTTAAATAGTTTATATATTCACTTATAGTCATTGATAATCAAATGGCTTATTTTGTAATATTTTTTAAATTATATTTTCAAATTTTAGTTAATATTATTCGTAAAATAAATTTCAATGACTATGTGTTATATATAATAATATTTTTATAATAATATTAATAGTATCTTATAGTTCAATAAAAATCAGTCATGCATGTAAGAAAATCTATTGAGGGGACTCAATATTCTGTTTAATAAAATAAAAAAAGTGTTTCATATATCAAATTTTAATCTATGTGTTTCATATTTAGAAATACTGACTTGTTTTTGAATAATTTTCAATCCACACATAGTAATTCTGTATGAAAAATTTATATTTTTTATTGTGTGAATTAAAAAAAAATTAAACAAATTAAATTAATATGATAAAAAAGTCCAAAATTTTAATAGTGATACATTCTACCCCCTTAAAATTAATTTTTCACTTAATAATATTTTTTATCAAATATCTAATAATTTATTATTCCATTCATAGAAACCCCCATTGAAAATATGAATACAAAAACTTCTTTTTTTAAAAAAAAATTGTAAATATAATGGTTACCCAATGTTTCATATAAGTAGGCTTCTAATTTTGAGAACATAGGTGTGAAGTAAAAACATGGAAATAGAATAAAAGATTAAATAATTATTATGATTTTTAAAGATCACTAATTACATGAAATTGGTTGATCCAGATAAATTTCACAATAACTAAACTATAAAATGAAGAAACATGAAAGAGGTCATTGAATCATAAACAATGATGATAATATGACAAAAAAATTATTTCGAGACCCTTTTCCTAAAGTTATAGAATTTTAATGGGAAGGGATACATATGTTATTTCTTTACAATTTCACAATTGTTTAGGCCTTGATCAAATTTAACATACTCCTTTATTCTATGAAATGGAGGTTAATTATCATTCATGAAGCAATATAAGATCATGATATGAATAAATAGAATAATTGTTAATTTCTTTCTATCATTGACATTAACATGTTTAGAATAATTTTTTCAATATTTAGAAATACTCATGTGGATACATAATAATTTATTCTCTAAAACATCTTACAATGTTTAACATAAAAAATTCCATAAATGGTTAACCGTTTGTGCAATCCAAATGTGGAAAATAAAAAACATTAGAAATATGTTAACTAAATAACCTTAACATCAATCCCCCATATGTCATATTGTACCTCATTGCTGTCAAAATCCAAACAAGTGAATATATTTTTCATGTATTCTCTTGAAAAACGGTAATAACCTGAATTATAATACATACTTATTGAAAACATGATTTTTTCTTTATTCCACTGTTTATTAGTCATATTCTATAGAGCCAAAAATACTGTAATATTTATCCCAGAAAACCAAAGACACGTTGTAAATAAAATCCCCAATCAGTCATTTGTTACTCAACACTGTCGAAATAACTTATTCATATCCAATATATATTCAAACAAACATAATTATATTAACACATGGAAAATATTACGGGCTATATTCCCCTTAATAATGTGTATCCTAGGAACATCACCTTTTAAGTAATTCAATTAGTTAATTATTGAGAACCATTAAACCAATCATATTAAATAATTAATGAAAAACATATAATGAAAATACTTAAAAATTTTAGGATTCATATTCCATAATATTTTAATTCCAAAACAAATACACTAAAATAATCTATCATTATTCTTAAACCATTAATCATTATTCATGATCTAATTCCTTAATACAACATTACTTGAATAAGAAATATAAAATATGGCTTATGTTTCCTCATACTGAATCCAATCATTATTCTTATGTTTAATTTAAATAATACTTTTAGAACAACCCATACATTTCACATGTCAAATCTGGATCCATTTTCTTTATAATTAAAACTAATTCTCATACATCCTTCCCGATTATCTTCATTGGATCTCCACATAGAAAATAAATTTGATAACTACCATACATTCCACATATGAAACATTCAAGGATATCCTATTTCCTTATAGTTTCCACTACTGAATAAGACTAAAAAACAAATTGTGGGAAACACATATCATAACATAAAACTACATAATCTTAAAAAATTACCGATATACTGTATAAATCATGACCCAATATTTTTAAATCCATTACACCGTAGAATAATCCATATAAACATCCATATTAATATATTAATAAATAAAACTAGGGATCTAACAGTGTTTTCTCATCCAAGATTCTAATATATGAATAATTATTTCCTTCGATATAAAATATATATACATATACATTACATTTATGGATATTAAACCATGTTATATTAATATTCCAAAAAAAAATACATTAAATTGAGACATAATATTTTAGTGTCCATTGAAACTAGGAACACATTATTCTATTTTATTAAAAGTTATTTAACATCTCCATAATGATAATACCATTTAGTACTACTATATGAAAACCTTTCTTCATAATGGAGATAAAAGAAACATATGAAAGATTAAAGAATATATGCTCAGAAAGGGTAAACAATGAGGTATGTAATCATAATAATGAAAATAATGGGTATGATTAGAACATTTTTTTCATTAAAATATCATACCATGAATATCTAAATCATAATCAAGAGTCATGGAAAAAAGATATCATGTTTATAAGACATGAACGATAATGTAATCAAGGGAAAAATGAAAGCATAACATTAGAATAAGACATGGAATTGAGGCATACACATAATCTTATTTCATTATGAACATGTATATATAGAAATTGGTTAACTCATTACGTTATGTACATGAAATCATGAACTATATTCAACATATGGAAATGAAACCATGTCTTCTCATAGCATTGTGAACTTTTAGTCAAGTTCATTCTTTAGATTGTGTACATGTAATCATGTTCCTTCATATAGTAATGGTAATTTATCTATTACCATGTATAATATTTTGAACATGTAATAATGATCACTCATAAAATTTGTAATGGGTAATCAGGTTCACACAAAAACATATATACATGAATCTTGGTCCCTCCATAACATTGTGAACATGTTAGAATGTTCACACATATATTGGTGAACATGAAATCAGGTTCACACATAAAATTTATAATCAATAGTCATCCGTTGTAACCAATGTTTTGGTGAGAGATATAGGTATTACCCTTTACATAAAAAATTAATACATACAAGTTCCACATTATTATTAAAAATGATAATATCATAACACATGAAATTAAATGGGTATCATAAACCTTTAATCATATCAATACCTAGTGAAAATATATATAGGTATCGTTATCATTTCATCAATGTACATCCTATAAATAGAAGTAGTTTTGAAATGGATAGAACCAATTGAAGAGAAAATAGTCTAATAATCATCATTCTGTAGGAACACAATTTATTCAGGAATCAATATTAATTTTATTCATGTAATAAATCCCTAAAAAAGTAAAAAATATAACAATGTATTTAATCATAGATGTAGATGTAATTTAAATAATCACATGGATTTTTTTAAAAAAATATCCATTATTTGAAAATATATTATATAACATCTTTTCCAAAATCTGTTTTTATATATAAGGATTTATTGTTTCATTAAATAATTTCCTAATGATAATATATATTATTCCTTGGATAACACTTTGTAAAATATAAATCATTTTGATAACCTTTTCTTTGGAAAAACATTGAAAACATTAAAACAGGTGTTGAAATAATTTGGGAATATATTTTATAGAAAATGATTTTGAAAACAAACAAAAAGAAAATGAATCCATTTCAACACTTTTATTATTAACTATCTATTAGAAATCTTATAATGGAATCTTTGATAATCATTTAAAACACTTTTCAAATATAATGGATTTTTGAAATAAAAATTCATTGAAAAAACATTAGAATAAAAAAACATCAATGTTATTATGAATATATTTTCTATAAAAATATTCATTTAAACATAAAATGGACGCTTCAGGTATATTTTGTTCAATATGTTAGGTATGATCGTACATGATGGAAATTAACTTTTCAAATTAATATGTTTAGTAAAGTGACATGATAAAAAATAGGAATATAATAAATAAAAATATTTAATAAATAGGTAAAACATTGATAAAATGGTCATCTAAAAATCATTGAATAATTATAATTTTTTTGAAAACATTTATTAAAACATGGTTATGAATGAACACAAATTTCAGACTGAAATAAAAAAAATGTCACATTTTCATAAGAATATTTTATTTATTACTGAAAGTATAATATAGTGGGAAGTTAGTAAAAATACATTAATATATAATGGATAAATAGATTAAAAGAAACGATATACATTTTCTTGAGATATATTTCATAATATTCCAACAATGGAATCATAATAAAAAATACTCCCAATAAATTATGAGAGTATCACAATAAACCATTTACATTTGGAAAATATTGACCCATAATATAAATGAGGGAATACAATTAAATTAATAATAAAATTTGATGAAAGAATTATATTCATGATATAACATGTCAAAGGGTATTATATACACCCATAGAAAAATATAGGTGCATAAAATGGTAGGTATCTCAAAGAAGACAATAACAGACAAAATTTACTTTTTCGATTTGGATGATTTTAAATCATAATCCCCATGAATGGATGATAATAAAATCTATATTTAATTTACATAAAATAAATATAATATATATATAATACATATATGGTAAGTACATATACCACACAAAATAAATTAGCAGTGAATCTGGAATGTATCTCACATATATAAAAAGTGAGATGTAAAAATGATTACTACATGAGTATCATTACAATAATGAACCCCATAAAACAATTAAATCATTTAATTATTTTAATATCATTAATGAAATTAAATCAATGGTATAACATTTCATATTGAACCATATACACTATAAAAAAAATTTGAGTTGTGAATACGGCACGTATCTCATGGGAATAAAAAGTGAGATGAAATTTCATTAGATTAAGTATAAACATTCATAGAACATGTAATCATTCATTTATAATAAATATAAGTGTATTATAAATTTAACAAATAAATATATTGTTATATATAATACAATATATTATTTTTTATAACATTATACTATATATTTATTTACAACTCCATGTGAATGTTACATTTCGGGTAATACCTGCATCATCTTTCGTATATGTTTAGGATTATTCATCATTATCCTTTTACTTAGTTCATGATTTAATTATTTGTATAACTGAAATAATGATATAAATATAATCATTATTTATTATATATGTATTCATAATAATCATTAAAATATAGAAATATTAAATTGAATACATTATTCATGTAGACGGTAGGTCATACATATGTATGAATAGTGTCTATCCATTATTATCTTACTGAAATGAAGACACTAAATTTAAAATATGTAAAAATATATTAGAATTATAGTTTTGTTTTTATTTCATCTATATCATATAATTTCACTAAAATAATTCATAATACATTCCATCTCGAATGTGGATGAAACACATCTCTTTGAGGAGTCAGTAGTCGACACGTCCACTGATAAAGTTATCCTATTTAAAAAACATAGAACACAAGAATATATATTATATATAATAATTTAATATGAATAAATAAAAAATAATTAAATTATATATCATATTGAAAGTTTTAAATCATAAATTCCATATATGAGAGACGGTAATGAAAAAACGAACCACATAATATTGTTGGGTGGTAGTTCATCAGACTCCAAAACGCTGGGTTCGTTACCCATTAGATGGAATTATGTCTATGTTTAGATTAAACCCATATGACATGCCAAGTATTTAAAATTAAAATTAAATTATTTAAAATTTTATTTATGTATATATTTATAACTTGTCTTTAAAAATAATTTTTCAGTTTCTATGTTTTAAGTTTCTAAAAATAGTCATCTACTATTGGGATAAGTTTGTTATTTGGAGTATTATAGGAACAAATTTATTTTTAGGTGAATAGTAACATACCATTATAAATACTAATATGACCCTAATTAATAATAAAATGTATTATCATTTTATTTTCTTATAGATTTAAGATTATTTCAACTTGATTAATTTTTCATGTTGTAAAAAACAATGATATGGATTTAAAATTGATATTTTTGAATAAATTATTATTCTATATAAATAATAAATTGATAATTTATAGAATTTTTTTTTCAAAAAATGGAGAAAATTTTTTAATTCAAAACATAAAAAATTGGTTAGAGGTGAATTTTTGGGATTTTTCTAAAATTCTTGAATTTTTTATGAATACTCTAAAATGGTAAAATACCATATTTTCATCTTATCAGAAAAATACACTATTTATGACATAATTAGTTATTCAATACCAATTGGTTTGAACTCTGATTTCATTATTACTATTTTGGGTAACATTAATTAAGACTATTGAAAGTCTTGAGAAAAAATATTATAATAATGATTAAAATATTGTCAAATATATCCTCTCTTCCAGTATAAATACCACCCTCATTTCCCTCTTCCTACCACACATATAAATATTTTATCGTTAACTAATTTAATTCTAATAATAACCCCAAGGATCTTCCCCATGTCCTAGTGCTACTGGTTTCACCAAAATCCAAAATACAAAGGCCTTAAAAGGATATTAAGGGGAAGAGATCATGAGGTAAACATTCTCCTTTGTTTTATTTCATTTCTATTCATTTTCGTGCCTATTCATCTCCATTAATATCCTACCCATATCCAAGAGGCATGAATGATACAATATATTACATATTATGGATTTTAAATGATTATGGAAGACTTACCATTATACTTCTTATCCTCTCCGACTTATTCATGAATATAATACATTGTATGTGATGTTTCTATTTACAGACATTCTGGATGAAGGGATTTAAATATTATTGAATCCATAAAGTCTATTCATGATATAATTTTTATTCCTAAACTAGAATATAATTTATGTTATATATCATACATATGGTTCTGTAATATTTTTTTACAGAAGCTATTAATTAATAAAACAAAACAAGTTCTTCACGATCAAAGAATCTCCAAAATGACCTAAAAATATCAATAATGTTTTAACATACAAGTCATCCTCATGAAAAATTTAAAAATGAAATATGGTATAAAATATTTTTCTAGAAATATTTAAATACCACTCCATTCAAATTCTAGAGTTTCACCACTCATCGATAAAAAAATCTATCATGAACCGATCATGGTAATCATGTAAATAATGCATGAAAAATATAGCATGGAACAAATTTGTACCAATTAAACGCTGAAATGATGTAATAATATGATTTTATAAGGTATTTTAAAGATTAATATGTTTCTTTCATATATGGATAACACTCTTTTAACCATTATACATGTGGTTTAAGTTATTTTAATGTAATACCATCCATAGGTAAGGGAATTCATATCTTGATTATGATACTTTGGGTTTACATTCTACATCATTATTTATGTTGTTTTAAAATTGTATTTGTGATGGATTTTGTTTATATTTTGTTGAATTATTTATATTTACAATGTATATACATATTCAATCCAGAATATTAAGTCTAACACGAATTATATGATATTTTTATAGTGATTTTATTTTAAAACCTATTTTTAAAATTAGATTTTACAAAATTACAATGAAACATATTTATGAATTTTCTCAAGTAGTATGATTATGTTATTTTTCATGTATGTTCTTTAGGTGTAATGGTGGGACCGATATCTCCATCCATTTCATTGGGTATGTGTATGTTGGAGTTTGACCATATGGTTACTCCAATTGTAACTATGTTTGTTAACAAAATTGTAAGGTTGTTGTGAGGGTTACAAATTATAATTTTGTAAGAGCGTTACAAGATTATATATGTAATTACCCAAGATACCATTATCGTTTTTATTATATTATTATGTTTTTATAGAACCCTGTGTAAATATTATGTTTCAAAATGTAATTATTTAGGGATGAAAAGTATGACATTTGATATTGTTTTCAAACATTACAAGTATTTGTGGACTATTAGTTATTTACATTTTTTATATCCATTACAGAGCATTTGGTTATCATACCATAATTATAAATGAATTTCACATGTTTGAAGGATGTATAAGACTAACGTATAAAAATATTTTTATTTTAAATGTTTTATATATTTTAGGGAATGAATATTGATTGTATCGTATTCATTTTGTGTTACGGGGTAATGTTATGAATGTACTATGACCTAATTCTCCAATTCATTATACATTAATGTATCCTCAATGAAAAAGAAATTGAGTTCACGACTAAATTCATTATTATATAATGTAATATGATTGTGTACTTAAAGTGGATATTAGAATATGGTTTAGATAACATTGTGGGTTATGATGGTGTTAATATAATAACATGAATGATTTTTTCTCTAATATTATTTTGAAGTGGTATATAATTTAAATATTAACTTGTTTCATTGACTAAGATATGTTTTTCAGGATTGTTCATCCATATATGAATTATGGTTAGCTGAAAAAGAGAGGCACTGAAAGAATGGAATCCTTCTAAATCTGCATCCTGAAATGGTGTGGATTAGAACCGAGCAGTTTGTGATAGTAATGGATCAGAAAATGAAGTAAATAAATGGTGGTGGAATAAATGTATGATAATAACCATAGTTACTGAAATGAAATGGTACAATGGTGTAATATTTTAGTAGACAAGACCTTCCCTCATTTATGGATCTTTTGACCTAGTTTCGGCTGAAGGATGGATTAATGAACATGAACATATATTCAATGTTGTGAGATGTTTAGATAATAAAAAGGTAAGTCTTTCCAATTATCATTTTGAAGGTGATTATAATCAGTGGTTTACAATAGTAATGAATATTAGGGATAGGTAGGATGTTTATTCCTTATAGTGGGATGAATCTAAATGTTAATTCCTTGAAAAAAATTTCCAAAGGTGGTAAAATGTAGGAGAGAAAATGAATTACAATATTGGAAGTAGAATGAACATGATTAAGTGGTTGTGTATGAAGATAAATTCACTGGACTGGTGAGGTATGATCCAAATTGTATTCTAGATCATGATAGAAAACAAACTCTTTTACTCAGGAATAAATCCTAGGTATCGACGGGTGTTGGCCTCCAGTGAATTCAAATGTTATGAGAAACTAGTCTTGTGTGTATAGAGGGTAGAGGAGGAGTTTTCTAATGATCAAATGAATTCTGAAAACAAGGGGAAGAACTGTTCTATGTGGAAAGTGATGGTTAAAAATCAACCAAAGAAATATGATGGTAAGAAAATTCATTTCCCATCATATGAAATGGGTGAAAAAAACACCCTCGGGAATGAGTTAAAAAATCATTGAAGTGTTTTCATTGTGGTAAATTTAGACATTTGGTCAAAGATTAAAATGAAAATGATCATAAGTCTAATGCAGATATGAAAATATTTAGGTGTTTTAAATGTGGAGACAAGGGTGATTATGAAAATTTCTTCCCAAAGACTGATCCAAATGATGAAAAGAAGCCATTATATACGCAGAATGGTGTAGTGATATCCTTTTTGACTACATCAATAGATTTTAGGTCATCTAATTAAGTTGAATCAGCTTTAGGGAGCTCATTATTTTCCCAATATTTGCATGTGATATGGATATCATTATATGAAGGTGAAGGAGGATGTCATCTTGGAAAAAATATTCCATACTAGATATGGGAATTATGAATTTGTTTTTTTTGTTAGGATTAACAAATACACTATTTTTTTTGAATGAATCCTATGAATAGAATATTTCTTGAGTTCCTGGATATGTTTTTGTTTTCTTTTATTGATGAAATTCAGGTATTTTCTGTTAATTAAGTGGAGCATGAAAGAAATAAATTTTTTTTTCTAAAAACCATAAAGGAAACAATACTATATGAATTTTTTTGAAAGTGTGATTTCTTTTTGTAATAGATTTCATTTCATGGGAAAATTTTAAATTACAATGGAATAATAGTTGATCATATCATCACATAAGTGGTTGTTGAAGGGGAATACCCACAAATGTTACAGAGATTTGTAATTTTATTAGATTAGCATTTTATTTCCAATGGTTTGTTAAAAACACCTCACTGTAATCTAGCATGATAACTATGTTTACATTAAAAGAGGATTAATTTATTTCGATAATAGAATGTGATGTTGATTTTCAGGAACTAAATATGAAATTGTTGAATTCTTCAGTTTTGGCCTTGCCTTCCCAAAATGATGAGTTTGTCATTTATAGTGATGCTTAATTAAAGGGACATGGTTTTGTTCTGATGCAGAATGATTAGGTCATTTATTATGCTTCATGAAATCTAAACCTTCACGAGTTAAATTAACCCACACATGATTTGGAATTAGCATTTGTGGTTTTTTATTTAAAATTTTGGAGAAATCATTTATATGGGTCCTAATGTCAAATATATATTAACCATACAATTATAAAATATATATACACTCAGAAGGAATTAAACATGTGGAATAGATGATGCAATGTACTGATAATATGTTATGATTGCGCGATAAATTACAATCTAAAAAATGTAATCAATATGATGGATTCCCCAAATAAAAAAAAATCATGCATTATTAACCATGATAGGTTTGTAAAATGATACATTGATTAATGATTTGATGAATTTTGGTTTTCAATTTGTTGGTGCAGGAAATATCATGGGTTTTTAATAGGTTTATGTGAAGTAATAATTATATTAATGAATTATTCAAGTGTAGAAGGAAGACCATGAGTTACAAAAAAGGTAGAATTGATTCGAATGGTTAAACATGAAGAATTTTACATTGATAAAGATTGTGTTCATTTATTTGGTAAAAGGTATTGTATGTCTTATGATACAAAGTTGAATAAATATCTGTATAATGAATCTCATAGTTCTATATTTTTGGTTCATCCATGCAGTACTAAGTTGTACAGAGACCTTGGGTAGTATTATTGGTGGGACGAAACAAAAAAAGGTATTTAAGATTTAACTATGAAATGTATGACATGTCAATAGGTTAATATAGGGTGGTTATTACTGAAGGGGATTACTCAACTTTTTCCAGTGACAGAGTGAATATTTTAGAATGTATCCATGGATGTTTTTGTGGAACATCCAATTATTTCTTGTTGTACTAATGCGATTTGGGTTGTTGTTGATCGACTGAATAAATCTACATATTTTCATTCCAAATGAGATAAAATGTCTTCATATCATATTTCTCGACTGTAACTCAATGTGATTGTTAAGATACAAAAATCACCACTTTTGATTGTATTTGAATGGGATCCCATATTCAGTACATATTTTTGGAAGGTTATTCAGAAGTCATTGGAAAACTAATTAAATTTCAGTATTGCATTTCAACCTCAATCAGATCGGTAGTTAGAAAGAACAATTCAAACTTTGGATGAAATGATTTGAAATTTTTAATGGAAAACTAGGTATGTTTGGATCATCATATTTATTTAGTTGAGTTTTCTTATAATAACAATTTTCATTCCAGTATACATATTAAACATTTTGAGGAATTGTATGGTCAATGGTGTTGAACCCCTTCTTTTTTGGATGGAGTCTGGGAAAGAATGATGATTAGACTAGAATTAGTAGAAGAACTGGATGAGAAGTGAATATGATCCAACAACACATGAGGAAATCATAGAGTAGAAAGAAAAATTATGTATAAAATAGGATGAAATACTTTTTTTCAATGTACGTGATCATGTTTTTTTTTAAATATCACTATGTAAGAGTGTTATGCATTTTGGTAAGAATGGAAATATAAGTCCATAGATCATTAGAAATTATTAAATACTAGAGAATGTTTGACTAGTCACCTACCCAATAACATTTCATCCATGTTTAACTCATGTGCACAATGTTTTTCATGATTCAATAATGAGCAAGTATTCTCTATATTCATCTCATGTCTTGATCTCAGAAGCACTTTAGCTGGAAGAGTCCATTTCTAATAAAGTGAATCCAATTTAGATTCTTGATCGAAGTAAACAGGTATTACAGAATTATTTATTCAAATAGGAAAAGTTTTAGTGGAGAAACCCCATGGATGAAAAATCATTATGGGAATTTATAAATTCTATGAGGGAAAAGTACCCTTACTTGATTAATTAGTAAATAAAACTAGAAGGATGCAGTTTTTGAATATGGGGAAAATGTAACACTCTAGGGTTTAAAAATTAAAATGAGAGGCATAAAAACCATTTTAAGTAGATATTTATAACTAGCCGTTAAACATAAATTTTCCGCATCTATATTTTGAATTTCAAAAAATAATCATCTATAATTTGGATCATTATGTCATTTGGATTCTAATCAAACCAATTATTTTTTTGTTGAATAGTAACATACCTCATTAATATTAATATGATTAGTCATATGACCCTAATGAATTGTAATAATTAATATTATTTCATTTTCTTAAGTCTTTAAGATGATGTTAACATGATTAATATTTCAAGGTGGTAAAAAATGAGTTAAATATTTAAAATTGATATTTTTCAAAAAATAATGAATTTATATAAAAAATAAATAAATATTATTTAGAAAATTATTTTCTAAAAATGGTGCTCATTTTTTAATTCTACATTTCAAAAAAAATTTATGGTGAAATATTGGGATAATTAATAAATTTGTGATTTTTTTATGAATAGTGAAATGTGGTAAGATACCATATATTAAAATTATCAATTAAATACACAATTTATGACATCATACGTGATTTAAGGCCACTTGGTTCAATATCACATTTCATTATTACTATATTGGGTCACATGAATTATTAATATTTATAGTCTTGAAAAAAACATTAAAATAATGATATAAATACAGTAAAAACCTCTTCTCTTCCACTATAAATACCACGCTCTTTTCCCTCTTCATCCCATACCCCTCAAACCTTGATTATTTCATAATTTATACCCAATAATCCTCTCAAGGAACTTCCCCATTTCCTAGAGCTACATTTATCACCAAAAATCCAAAACCAAATGCCTAAAGAAGGTCAAATGGAGAAAATATCCAAAGGTAAACATCCTATTAGGTTTTTCATAATTTTTTTCATTTTATTTTCTATTCTACTTCTTTCCTAAACTACAATTATACAAAAAAAATTAATGATATAGTTTCATACATATTATGGCTTTAATATTTTGTATTTAAGACTCACCATTATACTTCTTCTCCACTCCCATATATTCGAGTAAACGACACACCGTTTTTGATGTGCCGATTTACTAACATCGTGCACAATGTGATTTAAATTTATTTAACCTTATTATTGACTGGTCATGTTACCATATAATAATTCATTTATAATATCTTATATTAGGATATATAATAAATCTATTAGATTTTTGTTAATTTATAAAAACAAATGAGTCTTTATGAACGAATAATCTCTAAAATTACCTAAACAAATATCAATAATGTATTAACTTATGAATCATCCTCAGTATAGAAATAAAAATGATAAATTTTATAATTTCTAGTTTGAGAAATATTTAAATACCACTCCATTACAATTATATAGTTTCACTTCTAATCAACAATAATGTCCATCCTGAACTGATCATGTAATTCATGTAAATAACACACCCAATACAATGCAATAAACAAAATACTAAAAATTAAACGGTGATGTGATGTAATGAAATGATCATATAAGGTATTATAAAGACAAATAGGATTCTATAAGATTTAATAACACTATTTTAACTATTATACATGATTTTTAACATGTTTTATGTAAGACAAACCTGATGAAATGGGAATTCTTAATCTGATTACAATTCATTGGGTTAATATACTAGATCATTATTTATGTGGTATAAATCTTTTTTCATGATAATGTATTCATTATATTATGTTTAATAGTGTGTATTTACAATTTATATACATATTCCATCCCAACTATTATGTTTTACTTTAATTATATGATATTTTTAATGGGATTTTCTTTTAAAATACTTATTTAAATTTCTTATTTAAACAATTAAAATGAATCATTTTTTTGAAGTTTTTCATGTTGTATGATTATGTTATGGTTCTTGGGAATTTTTAATGATGAATGTTGGGAACTATTTCTCCCTTCAATGAATTGGGTATGTGTATGTTGGAGTTGGAATGTATGGTTATATCATGAGTTATTGTAAAGGTTATACAAATTTTAAGGTAGGCATGATTTTACAAATTATAAAGATCCCAAAAGGGTTAGAAGGTAATGAAATAATTCCACAAGATACCATTATGTTTTTTTATCCTCCATTGATTTTTTGGAACCGTTTTTAATCTAATATTTTAAAAATAAAGTATATATGGGTGGAAATCATGACTTTTGATAATGATTTTATAGATTAAAAGTATTCCAGGAATAATGTGTATATTCAAAAAAATTTATCCCTTATAGATCTTTTTGTGAAAATACAATGTTTTTAACTGATTTTCATAGGTAATGTGGATTTTTAATAAAATGAATGAAGCCAAGATAAAATCTATGATGATTTTTTAAATATTTCAGGTTTTATTTAAAATGATTTATATTTTTTTATGGAATGAATATTGATTCAATGGTTTCCACTATGTACTATTGGGTAATGTTATGAATGTATTATGTTCTATTTCTATAAAACACCAAAATTGAAATGATCCTCGATGTGAAATTAAGTGAGGTCATCACTAAATTCAATATAATGTAATGTAAAAAGAATATTTCCTTATAACCCCTATAATAAAATTATTTTAATATATTGTTTATAATTAGGATATTATATAACCATGTAATATGATTATTTTAGGTGGTAGATAAAAATTTAAAATAAAGGAGCTTTAGGAAGGATGTTCCCTCTTCTTTTGGTAACTCATCTTTTTATGAACAATAGTTCTTTATGATTGAATTTATTCCCTATGTAAGGATTATAGGAAGAATTTATGTATTTTGGTTGCTTATTTAAGACTATAATAGGAGACACAAAGGTCTTGAGGGGTTTGAATACATAGGAGTGGTGATGATATTTTTATAATTAAGGAGGAGGGGTTTTCTTTTAAATAAATTAAAAGGGAAATATAACAATGTTTTACCCTTGTAACGTTCCTCAAATAATTTTAAAATTCCATGATAAGTGATTATAGGGTCTAAATAGGAACATATAATGGCTTTCGGAAAGTATTCAAGGTCATTTGGGTCCTTAAGATTTTGGATTAGGCCTTGGTTAACCTAATGTTTCTCTTAATCATTGTAATTAATTTTAATCACACTCACTCATATTTTTGGTAAAATGAATGTTTAAATTGTTTTAAATTATAAATTATTATGATTATAGATTTTTAATCCACTTTTGAAATTTCTTTTAAATAATGTGGAAGAAATTAATTTAAATTTAATCCCACAGATGAGATGAGAGAGTGGGTTCTTAAAGTAAAAATCCTGAAACCTTTGATATATTCTTATATAAAATATTATTGTAAAAAAGATTAAAATGACCTAAATTGTATTAATTGATATAAAATTGATTAAATTATTCTTTAAAAACAATGCAAAATAAATTTTAACTATATTAAAAAAATATATGAATTTTTTTTAATTACAATTCATTATTTTTTACTATTTATAATAAATTGAATCTTCTTAGAAGTAGAATGTAAAATCTCCCAAATAAAATTTGATATTTTAATTCAAAAAATAATTTAAAATTATTATATAATATTTTTAAAGTGTAAAAAATAGATTCAAAATGGGTTCTCCGTTGAATCATGGTAAAATTACCTCTTAGATAAATACACAATTTTATTCATAGATATGTATTTATTCTTGTCTTTTACAAATAAAATATATTGTTTGTGTATAGAAAATACTGATTGATTATAAAATATATAAATTGTATTTTAAAGACTAATAAATAGTGAATTTTTTTATTTATTGAGAAAAAATGTGTTTGTACATATAAAAATAGTTTTCAAAGAAAACTGATCTCTTTATTTTTAAATAGTTCAAACAATCATTTATACTAATTTATATCCAAAGGATTCAATTTATTAACATGTGTAAATTATATTACCAAAATTTAGTTAATATTATTCATTACACACATTCCAACATCTCAGTGGTAGGTATGATAATATTTGTATAATAATATTTATTCTATCTTTTAATTCGGTAAAAATAGGCATTTGAAGAAATTAAAGCTATCAAGGGATTTATATTACGTATAATAGAGGCCAAACATTGTATTTCATTTACCAAACTCAATTTTAATTATTTCATATAAAACAATCTTGAATTAGTGTTTTATATACCTCATGATAGACTTAGTACTTCAGTATAACTAATGAAATTTACTATGTTGTGTGAGATGAAAAGAAGATAAAAAGTTAAAATTAATTAGATAACAATAATTCAAAAAATCATTAGGTGTTAAAATAATATTTTAATAAATATATTTTGGATGATATATTCACAATTTTTAGAAGAAATATGATATATAATTCATTATTTTATTTAAATAATGATAAAATATTTTCTCATTGTAATCTAATACGATTAATTTATATATATATAAGGAAACAATTAATATTCCATATAAAAGTTGTTCTTCGTCTAATAATTTCACTATATCATGATTCAAAACACATCACTCTATTAGAAAAAATATTTCTTATTATCAATAAATTTTTTTTGATAAAAATCAATATTATATGTTGGTTCTATGAGTCTATTGAAAAGAGTAAATACTATATTAAATAGTTTTTTATTACACATCCAAATGGTAATGTTATATAGAACCAACTATATGGATTCTCTACTATGGATTTAACTTACCGTTGACCACAATTTGTTAAAACTAGATATTTCCAGTCAATTTCGAACATTAAAACCATTTAATGGTCTATGATAAAACTCCTTCCCTAGGAAAATCTCTTTTAGGTAAGTTAAATTATAGTTTTCTTTGTTTTCCTCTCTATATAATACAATAAATATTTACATTTTTTATAACACGAATAATTTATTCATCCTAAAATATAATTGAATGTTCCATATTTACTTCATTATAAACTACTACCCATGGATTTGAACAAAATAGAATGAATTTAAAGACCTTGAATTGCATTGTTATCCTTCCACTGAGATGATTTATAAATAACATAAGAATTAAGGTGATAACGTTGTTTTTTAACACAACGTTATTTGGAAATATATCCATGGAAGTATGTGTGACTCAAATTTTCTCAATCAATATTCATTCATAATAGTGTTACATTGGAATAATTACTCTATAATAGAGTTCCTTCTAAAATAATACAAAAAATATAAAAAATAATGTCCACTATTTAAAATCATTTCAATGTAATAGATCCATAAAAAATATTATTTTACTCAAATTTATGCATCACTGATATAATTCAATATTCGTATCTAGATATAATTTTAAAAACATCAATGATTATCCATTGAATCTAGATTGGGAATAATCACCTAACCCAATCATTCAAGATATCAATTACTTGAGAACCCTAATACCATTTAATTGATTATTAAATTAATCATCTCAAATATTATCAAATAAAAACACATTTAAACAATTTTTTCATATTGTACAAAGACATTGAAATTCACAAGATATGTACAATTATTATAATTTAAAAATTCCCCCATAATATCTATTATCATACCATATCACATGTAAAATGATATCGATTTTCATATTATCTATATGTAAAACTAATATGCTCCCATTTATTTCCATTAATGAAGGAAAAAATGTATATAATCTCCCAGAATATTCTATAAACAGTTTATCTAGTTGATCAATCCAAATTTTTTCCAATTTGAAATCAATTAAAGAAAAAATAATGATATATAAAAAAATACCTCTAAATTGAATATATGAACAAATAAAAAATGACACATTTATATTGATGTTTTATATTAATCTTTTAAAAATAGTGTAAAACTTATTAATTCAACCATTAATAATATAATTTATAAAAATAATCAGGTCAAATGAAAAAAATAAATATATAATACCATTTTTTTTAATCCTCCTATTATTTTAAACGTGAAATATTAATTGACAACTATTCATTTTTATAATGAAATTATTACAAAATATTAAAAATAGGAACATAATATTTAAAAAATTCACAAAATTAAAAAATATTATGCACATTTGATTACATTTTATTCACATATTTCATATATATAAATATTAATAATAACATGACCTATTAGTTGAACCATTCAAAAAATAATTTAATTGTTCAAAAATAAACCTAAACCATATTTCTTCCTTAAACAGTTATAAGAATGTTTTTTATATTTTATTAAAACACTATAGTTCAAGACACTATTCATTGAAACAATGATTAATTTTTTTCATGATAAATAAATAAAAAATACTCCACTTATATGTTTTTAAACCAACAACGATATTGTATATATTAATTTAATTCATTCCAAAAAAAATCAATGTAAACAATACTTTTTATCTAATATTTAAAATATTATTACTATGGTTAATTAATAGAGTAGGGTTCGATCTTATAAAACATCATAAAAATTTAACAACTTATTAATTTGGGTGTTAGTGAAATACTGTTAAAGAAAAAATATTCAAGTTAAATTTATTATCAAATTGACATTAATTATTAAAATTTTAATTTTAATTAAAATTAATAAAAATATATTAAAAATAAATTAATCCAAAAATATATGAATTATTTATTTATTATAAAAAACTGAGGGTATATATATTCTCCAAAATTTTCAAGAACCCTTGAAAAATATTTATTAAATCATAAAATATACAACTAAAGTGTCATAAAATTAGATTGTTATAGTATTTGTAAATTTATTCTAATTGATTATTGATTTAATTGTTAATGGTAATTTATAAATATGATATAAAACATTTAGGATGTTTATTTATGGATTAAAAAGAAAAAAATGTTTTTAAGTGAGAATAATAAGAAATAATTTTTTTTCCTAATGATTTTATAAGAGTTATTAATGGATTGGAAATTCAGTATTATGGTAAATCAATATTTCTGAGAAATTGATACATGTATCTGTTAATTATAAGAATTATGAATCATTGAATAAAATGTTAAAAAGGTTGTGTAAGTGTTTTTGACTTTCAGTCTAATATTGATTACAAATTAGGGCTATTTACAAAAGTTTTTTTATAATATTATATGATATATGTATGCATTACTATAATGTATATTAAGAGATTCATTATTATTTAATGGGTTAGGACTACTGTATTACGTTCTATGTGATAGATAAATTTTAATAGCAATGACTCTGTAAATGTGTGTTTGTTAATTTAATGATTTTATGATATTGATTATAAATTATGTGAGGATAAATTAAATTATCCAAAAATATGGGAGAATAATTTTATTTAAAAATGTTATAAATATATGTTTCTGTTGACACATTTTTTTAAATAATATTTAAGTTTGTTACTGTAGATAATGGGATAGTTAGTAAATTATTATAGAAGCATTTATCCAAAATTATCTTTTTTGTGATAATGTTGAATTTGTTATAGAAGAATATTTCATGGACGATGGAGATTGGTTTTAGAAATAAGAACATGATGTAGGTTTAATCTTGTATGGGTAATATTAATAAATAATATATAAGAAAGCTATAATATGGAGATCAAATCCCGATATTGTAATATTTTTATGAATATTAAAATTCAATTTTTTAATATTTTCAAAATAAAGAACTTTTAATTAGTTTAATGGGGATACCATACTTGAATCACATAATCATGTCCTTGATAAATGTATTTATAATGATAATTTTAAACTAAGTGGCTGGGCCATGTCCCATTATCAAGTCTCATGCATGTTATGTGGTGGAGTTCTATCAAAAATAGGTCATTAATTCCCTCACATTCATTAAATCCACTTTCCTAATCATTTTGCGAGTGTTAGACTGAATAAAGGGACATTTCATACCCCTGATGCATGGTAACATAAAACTACATTATGAATACTTATGTGCTCACATTCCCTCCATTCATCACTATCTTCTCTCATACAATGCATGGGGGAGTGGGGTACCACTTTTCTTTCAAATGGTAGACAAATTATGAGACAACTATGATCCAAAAAGTACCTGATTTCCCCTTGGTGTGGTTTTATGTAGATAGGAACCACTCAAATATGTAATTATACATAGTTTTTTTTATATAGACGTTAAATTTTTTATTAATCATTTCAATAGAGATATATCTATATAATATAAATATATGTAGATTTATATGTTAATGATAGAATGTAAAGTAAATATGATGTCAAAATAAATTTAATATAATTAATATATGTTATAGATATATATAGAAATGAGAATATGACTAAATGATGTAATGTGAATACATTAAATTAGAAGAAATAATTCATGTGTTGGTTACATCGACATGTCTTGAAAAAATTATTTCATATTTGAATAGTAACGATTACCAAATCATTAGTAAGGCATTTTTAAATTGTTGTAAATTGATTGTAATCTAGTTGAAAATAATATCTACTTGAGAATGAGTATATTATGAGGATAGTCCATTAAATTTTTATCATTAATTCTATACATATCAAGAATATAACATACTTAGTTAGTGGTAAACCTTGTAAATAGTGTAGCTCGTGTTGTGTTTGCTATTTTTGATACCCAATGATGGATATATGAATTAAAGAGATATAATATCCTTAATAAAACTAATTAATACTTATATTAATGTTTTAATTGT
Organism: Viscum album; assembly: GCA_963277665.1. Taxonomy (NCBI): domain Eukaryota; kingdom Viridiplantae; phylum Streptophyta; class Magnoliopsida; order Santalales; family Viscaceae; genus Viscum; species Viscum album. Next base: position 1,312,592,570 of record OY728119.1, on the reverse strand, counting down.
AAAATTAGTGAATGAAAATGTTACACAGATTTACACCACTCCATTAGTGTATCTATATTCACCCACGGATTACATGATTTTGTATCAATGTTGTCTATGTTTATCTTCAACAAATTTTAATCAATATTTTTAATAGATTTGATGCATTTATTTTGTAATTTTTTTTATAATAATATTTTTAACAAAAAATGTGAGCCTATATTTTAGAAATAAACATTATACCACGTCATAAAAAATATCATTATCCATGTAAAAAAATCATTATTGATGTACTTAATTTTTATACATGATGTTTTATACTATTTAACAACAGAAAAATTATGAATCTCACAGTGAATATAAATATTAAAAATCATTTAATAAGTTAAAAATTACATCCCATATCTACTATAAATTAGAATTTTATAAAGTTGATGAAAATTACAAATACTAAGGGGATTTGGGAGAAAATATTAAGAAATTTTTTTTTCAAAAAAAATAATGAATGGAAGTATTTAAATTAATAGAGAAATGATTGAATAAATTTTTATGAATGAGATTAAAAATAATAATGAATTATTTAGATCGGTTAAAAACTATTAAAACTATCATATGTTTTAGAGAGTATCTTGTGGAATTTTTTCACTAAAATTCCTAATCCAAAAGATCCCATAATTAAATAAATCATAGTTTAATTTTTGAAACATAAAAAAAATATATCATGGTTCAGATATAATAATACTCCATTGGAGAACATTTAGTATTCAATTATACTAGCACACGAAGAAGGTTAATTTTTTTTACATTCACATTTGTCCCTACACCACTATATTATAGTGGTTTTAGTTAATGAAACTAATTCCACAGACATTAAAAATTCACTAGAAATGCGTGATTGATCTTAGAGACCTAATATTTTTCATATATTTAAACAACTAGAATTATATCATATAGTTATTAGTTCATATCTCCTAAAAACCTTATAGATCATTCTAATGTATCTTATATAGCCCGTTCGATACCACCAATATTTCCCTACATAAGTCAATCCAAGTGATTTTCATGTCATTCTGAACATTCAATCTCTCGTCATAAATACATTTCCACATGAAAAATGGAATAGAAAAATATTCAATTTTACTGTATTATCTCCACTGGTCCCTCATTGATGCAATCCCCCTCTATGTTTGAATCAATAATTCCAAACATTCTTCTTTTGGACATATAGAAATAAAACCATGAATGTAGTATTTTCACACTAATTAACTTTACTATAGTCAATTAATATATACATTACATTATAATAAGGTTTATATGTTTATTAATTTCTTGAGTAATTTTGGATTATTATTTGAGATAATTTTCTAAAACATTATAAAAAATTTTAATATTTCCACACACTATCCTTTTTCCCACAAAGCATGATCACTATAAAGTCACATTTTGAACATTCAATGTAACTACCATACCTAGAACACTAAATGTATTAATGTTACAACCCATTATTAAGGTCAATAAAAAATAATTTAAAAATATGGGATAAGAAAAATAAATATTATTGATTCACATCTGTGTTATCCCACCCTATAAGAGAAAAAATTCAAATAGTTGTTAAGTACCATTACATGAAAATACAATATAAAATGATATTGAAAATCAATCAAGGGAATGCCTTACCCTTAATAAAAAAACGTTCTTATATTTATAATTTATTTAATCAATTTATGTGGTCAAGATTTATAATTCATAGAAAGATTATATTACATATAATCATACAATAATGAATGAGTTTTGTGTAGATTTTTTAGGGAATTGGAAGTTAAAATCACAGATAAAGAATAAAGAAGTTAGTACGATGATAATGTTATGATTCTGTTGAATGATTAAAAGAATTATATAGAAATCATTAATATAAATCTTGTTATACTAGAAAATAAATTACAGATGATATAATATAAAATTGGAGATTTTACTACTTGATTGGATGAATAGAATATATTTAATGAGACTCCAAATATAAATAAACTATTAATAAGAAAGGATAATATAAGAACTATATTTTATTTAAATAAATACGTACATCAAGATATTTATTATAGTAACTATATCTCAGTTTAATAAATATACACTGTAGATTCCATTATATATGTCCTAGGTATGTTTTATAACAATATTTAAGAGTCCCCTATTGTGAGGGTATCTAAATTGTTTTATTAGGTAGATATAACTATATGAACATAGACAAGTATAATCAATATAAAAATAAAATAACTAGTAAAACAATAAGTAATCGACTTTATAGTAGTAAGGATAGTGATATTAGTTGGAAAAAGTAAGAAATATGAAATTCGTAAAAGATTACTTGAGTTCATTATTGAACAAGAATTTATATATATGAATTCCCTTTCAATATATGATCATACAAGTGTTATAATAGATAAATGAAATGATTATTTAAAATCTTATTTATTTGGTGCATGTAATTTTTATTTATGTATTATCCTAATGAAACACAATCTTACACTTATTTTCAATATATTATATTGGGAGAACATATCAGAATAACAATTATTTTTTGAGATTTAGTTAAGTAATCCATTAAGGTTATCTAAAATGATAGGAGGTTACAGAAGTTTTCCTATTATTTATATATATATAATATTTAGTAATAGATCATCAGTATAAAATATGTATAGTCTTATATAATTAAAACCTTCAAAAAGTCAATTTATAATTAGATAATGATATATATAAGGAAATATGAATCAAATTTTCAAGGCTTCATAAATAATGATTTCATATTAATAAAAATTTATTGCATTTCATTAAGAATAATATTGATACTTTAGATAGAGATGGCATTATTAAAATAGAATACTATCACACATTAATATAAACGAAGAACATGATATTATGTAAAAATATTATAACCAATATAATAAAATACAAAATTATTCTAATGATAGTGTTCCATTAATGGAATTAGCTATGAGGGTGCTAAAAATTAGGTTTGATGATTTAATAATTAGGATAGATTCTATATACAAGGATTATGTCTTTAATCGGCCTAACTTCCTTGAATTCTGTGGTAGAATATACTTTTTAGGTATCTTGAATTTTAAATTGCATGATTTGTCTATATTTTTATTAAATTTATTTATTATCATTATGAATAATGAAACCAGTGCCCAATGGATATATTAGCCATATAATCTGACATTAAGTACCAGGAATTCTATATTTATTTTGAGTCTCTTAAATGTTATAAGTATAAACAATATAATATCGATGATAATGATGATTTTGATAAGTATTTAATAATATTTTATAAGATGTATAGTTATCCATTACACTATATATAATGTGTACCATGTAATAAAAATTTTTCTGGATTTATTTGGATGTCAATACCTCAAGACGCTACTACAGGTGCTTTTCATATCATGATATATTTAAAACATAATAAATAAATTTCATGGAGAATGAATCATATTCTAGACACTGATTGGAAAATACAATATGTATATATGTATCTTCTTATTGATTATAATGTGTTTTTAGATCATCAAATGGATGATTAATTAATTACTATATCATTGAATCTATGATAGATAAAATTCTCTTCAAAAGTTTATTCATGACATTGATTAATGGGGATATAATGATAAGTATGGAACATGATATTAGGGTGAAATATGGTGAATTTATATGTAAAAAGTATATCTATAACCTCTTTAAACATAGAATATAATTGTGAAAACATAAGTATCTATAGGTAGTCTATTATATGATGATGATTACTATCAATAGTTTTATTTGTTGATCAATGGATAGAGATTTGGTATATAGTTTACCACATTCCATGACTAAACAATAATAAATTTCATTCAAAAATTAACAGATAATTATTTATGAAATAACAACCAATAAGAAACAATAGATTACTAAAAGTATACCATCTTTGATGACGAATAAGTGAATGATTGAATCTTAATCATGTTCCATCTTTATTCATCTGATGTATGCATTCATTTCCATTAATGTAGTAGAATCATTATTTAAAAATTTAGAACCTATATATAACATACATAATAAATATAAAACATAATAAAATTGTTTTTTAATTTTTAAACTTGTAAAATTAATAAATATGATTCCTTTTTTCGAATAAACATTTTACCTCAAATATAATTTTAATTTTCCAAAAAAACCATGTTTTTAATAGAATTCAGGAAATTTTTCATATGAATTCATAAATGAAAAATCATAACCCTAAGGGCTTACAGAAAACCATTTTGAATCATTAATAACATTAGTATAGAAATAATCATTTCACATTTTTACAATAAAAAAACTAAACATTACTTTGAAAACATAATCACTTTTGATAACCATTTCAAATAAAGGGAATTTATTTAATAAATCATTAAAAGAATATCATATAGTATCCACTAAACATTATACATAAATAATCCCTAAAAATAATCCTTAAAATTTAGTAACATTACCAGATAATTCTCATATATCTTATGATTAACTTCTCATTAAAAATCGTATTTAATTTTCCCAATTCATTGGAGAACTATATCAAGATCTCCCTTCATTAGAGAAATTTTTCCCCACCCATCATTAATTTAAAATTAACGAGAATCTTATAAGAAATAAATGAATAGGGCATGAAATTTAATCATATAACCCATTTGAATTTTTATTCAATAATATAAGAAATATCAATTTCATGTACCTCTTGAAGGTGAGAAAAAAAGTTCATTTCCATCAATTTTTTAAATAAAAAATTATTGTAATATTTAGAGAAAAATATTATTTGAAAAAATAAACATGGAAAAATGTATATGAATATTGATAATGAATATATTCTATGATGATAAGAAAAAGTGGTCAATATATATATAAATAGTATTTTTCTAACTGAAAAAAACAATGTTTATTTTTTGCACAGTAAATGTTCTAAAGATTCATTTTTAAACTATTAAAATGAATGTAAAATGTTTTTGAGAATTTATTTCAAAAATATTTTTTTAAAATTACAAAATTCTTTCTATCATTTTATGAACATGGATATAGAGGATAAAAATGTTTTAAGGGGATATGTTTAAAATTGTCTTAATGAGAAATCCATTACTTTGAGTTCCGTCTTGCATCGTTTACTTAGTGACCCAAGAATAATAAAATTATATTAGGTTTCAAAAATGTTAATAAATTTTTTTATTTTCATTTCATTATTATTATTCATATTACTTCAATTATTAACTTGACTTATTTACTTACTAAAATTCTAATCTTTATATTTCATTTTTTGGGACCATTCCGTTTATAACCTCAAAACAATATTAGTGTATCAACAATGGTCAATGGGGTTATGGTAACATTTTAAAAATATTATTGAACATGTTATAAATGTTACATTTATATATAAAATAAACTTATAAAATCAATCATTTATTGTGGTCTTGAAAAATTATCCACACTATTACATGGAAACGATAGTTTGTATATAAACATGAATGGTATTTTCCATTCTACAAATAGTGCAAAATAAATAAATCAGATAATATTTCACTATTATATAATTATAATTTTTTTTAAAATGTAATATTTATTCACTAATTCCATCCATATGATCACACTTATTTGTTGGGGATGAAAAATGAACCACATCACATGGTGGAGGGGGTATTCCACACCAATAAATGAGTGATGTAAATGATTTCAATAATATGGAAAGGATATTATGGTTTTGGATATATATATATATATATTTATAAAAATTTAATAAAAATATTAATTATTCTTTAATTTTATCTTTATGACCATCTATGCAAGGCATGGATAAAAATGAAACACATCGCTTCTAGGATGTATTAGTCCACAGGACTGTACAAATGATTTTTTCCTTTATCATATGTTTTAAAAGTGATATAAAAACGTTTTTCATTAATAATTAAAAATAACTTTATATATAAGACACTATTTTGATAATTTTATTATTTATAAAATATATTTTATAAATATTTTAAATTAAATAATATTTAAATTGGCTAGTTAGCACTTAAACCACTTTCATGGATGTCTCCCTTTAGATTTCACCTTAAGCCTTATATGATGGGTCGTTTGAGAATACCAGGACCTCTAGGACATGATTAGGGATTTTTCGGGGATATATAACTATTATATTAATGAGCATATTTTCTCTAAAGGTGTGACGATAGAAGGATATGAGGTTCCCCTTTTTATGTTAGCGGTGTGACAAAATTGAAATTGTTTTGAAAATTTAAATATTATTAATTAATTAATCTCATTAAAGTGGATTAGTAACTCTAAGATATCATAAATATGATTATAAGTATTTAAATACAATAATCCCATGTAAATTAATGTAATATGTTTATTTCTTATGACATAGATTTTACCTTATTTAACCTGATTTATCATTTACCATGATGACACATTGTCACTGTGGTTTATATTCATAAGGGAAAAAATGAAATTGACCTAATTAATAAGTTTTAAAATATTGATTACATAAATTTAATCTAATAATAAATATTTAATTTATATAAATTTTATAAATTACCTTAAATATAAGTTGATAAAATTTTGATAAAATTTTGATAAAATTAGTTCTTATAAAATCATGTTTTAATCATACATATGAACTTATAAAAAACTAAAATTAATTACTGAATTACGTGGAATTATAAAATTACATTTACTAAAAAATTATTGTGTTACATGAAAACAAAATCAAAATCAGAATGATAAATTTAATTTAATTGATTACATAAAAATAAAAGACAAATTTTCAAAAAAATTATACTTTTCAATATTTCCTTAAAAATAAATCTTTTTATAAAAATCCAAAAAGTAAACACCAACATATATTGTATATTTTGGATATAAAAATATATTCCATTTTATAAAATTTAATTTCTAAAATCAATAAATTTATATTTTAAATGAAATTTTGTAATATATTAGAAAACAAATTAGGCAAATAAAACATTTCATTTTTCAATTGATAAATTTTATAATGTAATATTAAAAAATGATGAATATGAATCCATAAATTGAATACATGTAAATAATAATATTGATTTATTTGTTTAATTAACTATGTTTTTACATTCTTCCCCAATTTATTAAATTTCATCCTCACAATTATTTTCATAAATTAAACACAATTGAGTATTTTTCCATCATAGAATTTTTATTTTCCCATATTTCATATTCAATCATGTGATTCTTCCATAAAAAATTATTTTAATAAATTTCATTTGTTAACATTATCATCTACTAATAATCTAAAAGCAAAATGTATTTTTTCACTAGATAGATTAGCCCATAACTGTAAAACATAGGGGCCCAAAAATATAATAATAATTAGGTATGTTATACCTTATAAATGAAAATGAAAACACATCATTATACTAAGATAACATCACACTTAAGGCTACACTATAAAAAATGTCTCTCGCATTCTATATAATATTATAGGGTCCAATTATTTGTGGGTTTAACTTTATATTTTTTTCAAAATGAACTACACCTTTACAATAAGATATTTAAAGAATCATTTGATTGCATAACCCAAAAAATGTATATTGATTGGTTATCTACACAATTATGTTTCCTAATATATATTTCTCTTAGGAAGAGATGAATCATATTTACTTTCTAAACTATCTCTTTTAATAATTATGGTCCCGAAAATTATATTTCACCAACTTTTTTCGAATATGTTGGTGTCCAACCCCATATTCTATTTAATATCTCAACGGGATCTATATATATACAATAATGAAACTTATTATTATGAGAATATTAAAACAAATTCATATTTTGATCACAAATTTATTTATAATATTGTGGTAATTATAGAAGAATACCCTTTAAATGTTTACTTTTGTTCTCTGATTTTCTGTTAGATTTAGGATGTTGAGTTATATTGAAATTTAATTCAATAATAAAAAAATTGAATCCCATTAAATATTATTCATTTCAACCTTGAATCTAGATAAGAAAAAATAAAAATCGGGAACCTATGTAATATGAATAATTGTTTAAGGCAATGTCCTAAAATTTATTACAAATTACTTATATCTCATATAGGAAAAAATGAATATATTTATTCAATAATTAAAAAATAAAACAAAAAAATTACTGGAATGCGATGTATTTGGTTATCCCCAATGAAATATCCTAACACTACTTCTAATGAAAAAAAATTATGATGATGTCATAGGTAACACCATCGTGTCCTTATGAGTTCACATACCCACGGTAAATAAAGTCATGTGGTTGATCACCAAAATAATCTAGACCCTTCGAATGTCCGTAATTATATATTCTCAAGGTAATGAGGGGTTCAAACTCCGGATTCTCCCATGTACCTCTCTATTCTAGGGATTTACTGAAATAACCATACATTCTCTTCTATTAGGGGTGAATTAGAATTTCCCCCCATTCCCCCATAACTAATGGAAGGGAACTCCCTGTGATATAATCTCATATCCCTTCATGTTTTAGGTGGAATATTAGACCCTCTTTTCCTAATCCAAAGATGTATTAAGATATATCCTTAATGATGACTAAAATGTATATGAAACCATTGAAGTAAATGGACATACTCTATACCCCCATATATCCCCTTCTTTGTTATGACATCATACATTAGTGGAAGGGGATGGTTTTTCGATCATCAGGTCTACATCATTAAATTATTTCTCACACAAAGAATGACTCACACAAGCATTGATATTAGTGGAGATCATAACATCCACACAACCATAAACATCATGTGGTCCTTCCATACATATATATGTTACAAATTCAAATCATAAGGGAATTTTCCACAGATATAAGTAGAAACCATATGGGAAATTTCTATTCAAATCCCTAACTCACGTAACTATATGGACAATGATTCCCATGTAAAAAAGGATATTTATGAAACCTCCCCATGGTTCATGATTGACACCATAATATTCATTTCGGTTCCCTTATGTACTTATCACATGATATTAAATAGCATGATCTTCTCTATTTCACACAACCATAAAAGGTGATGTGTCTAGAAAAGAGACACCAAAATATATTGGTTCTGATTCCTCTCATAAGGATATATTGGAATCCCATCTTATTCATTCAATCATAAAATTGAAACAATTGACGTCCCCTTGGATGAGATAAAATACAACATTCAAAAAATTTAAGTCCCCTCATCTCATGGAATGGTTATAAATTTCTTGGTATACCAATTAGAGGGAAATGTTGACGAATAGCCTTAAAAAAATATTATATCTTCATTAATGGAGAACCTCAGAAACATTCACATAATTAAAAACACATGTGTGTTTTGGATTTTTCTTACTTATGGGAAATCCCCAGACACAATCTTAGGAATGAACCAGGGATTTATGAACATATGAATATAGCATAAATCAATTAGATAGTCCTATAAGAGTCGATAGTTTCCCCAAAAAGGGTGTGATGATCATGAGTTCACATCATATCATCCAATGTTAATTTTTAAGTTTTTTTTCCCAAATAATTCAATGAATTTCTGCCTTTGGAATGTAGGACCATGAATCATGGATGTGATGGACGTTGATTTTTTTTTCTTTACAAATAACCCTTTTTAGTCCATTGGTTGACATCGTGCATGAAATAGATTGATTTCACAAAATCAAAACCCCTACAATTACCCCTTAGGCCAAAAAATGACATTTGGTTCGAAACAAATGGTGAACCCCATGTGAAACACTAAAATATAGAACCTCTATCAGATGATAAAAAAATATTATACGGAGTCCCAATGAAACAATTTTTTTCATGTTACCACACATCATTTGGTCAATACAATAATAGAGTACCTGGTATTAATCATTAACCAATGTGTCATTGTTACCCCTCCTTTGGCCCCATTCACTTCTAAAAGGGAATAGGGTGAAGAAATTACCTTAGTTATACAAATGTTCATTAGATTCTACTTTGAATGGGATTTGTTGTCTGCACTTGTTATGTATATTTTAGAAATTCCTCTGATATTCATTATATGCAACGTATTTCCAAGAGTTATCTTATATAAAAATTCCAAACAATTCATTGGTCATGCCCCCCATGTAGTAGAGGACTCATCACCCACCCAACATCTCTAACAATGGGTTTCAAACACATTGATAATGGATCACCACCAAAATGGTATTCTCCCAACACTAGATATATCATTACTGGAAATCTAGTAAATGAAATCCTTCCAGCCTCCCACTTATCTGTGGTCTATGGCCTAGAACAAGGTGGCTCCACAAAAACAGTCTCTAATAGTTTCAGGATCCTTTCCCAAAAATTTGGCAATTTGTACGACATTTATTCTATGTAGGTAGATGTTGTTATATCTAATGTTTATATACCTACTACAATGGGCCACACTCAATGGTCCATACTGAAAAACATCACTACTGATGAAATGTAGCATAATATATTAATTCATAATATGATATCACACTAAGGGCTCATGAAGAAGTTCAAAAAACATAGATCCCCTCGGTTTCCCAAGAAGTGTCACACACATTAAATCAAGAATAGGTAATCATCGTGGTTCTTGAAGAAGAGATCAACTATGAGAATACAATGAAAAATACATTAGCATGCAAACATCATCATTACCTCTTCTGAATCCCACAATGAAAATACATTGACATATTATGAGTGAGGGATATTTCATACCAATGCTCAACAAGGTTTCTAAACCAACTGGGAATTGAATTACAAGAAGTTAAAAATTCATGCCAATGTGCATGAAGCTCAACATCCATATAAAAAGGAAACTAGCTATGAGGGAATGAAAATCCATATTAATGAGTACAAATCCTAAAATACAAATATGATAGAAAACTACATATAGACACATATCCCTAATAGGGAATACAAATCCCACCATTCAAATTAAAAGTCAATCATGTATGTAAGAGTCAAGCCCCTATTCCATGATAACACGACCATCTGTAAAATATGGTAAAAATAAAATAGATAAAGATTAAAATTTCTATAAATGCATGTCAAGACCTTCTGAAAAATACACTGACAAATATAAAAACATAGATTTGTTCTCTAAAATATGAATCATATAAGAAAAATATGATAACAAATAGAGAAAACAACTGCCATATCCCATTTATAAATTAAGTGCATACTCGTTCCGCTTCCCTAAAATAGGAGAACCACCAATACCAAATGGTGAAATATGGAGGTCCTAAGTACACATAAACTCTTGCTTTGATATCAAAATGAACATATATACCCATTCCATCCAAATAATTATCTAAACAATTTTTTTGATATAATGGAGGACTAGACATCAATTCCTGGCATATCATCTAGAATTGTCAGGATGTGATCACAACCACAAAATATTAATGATTCGATACTACAAACCCATTTCCCCAAGTGAGGGACTCATCCAAAAAATAATATGGCCACTCCAGAGCATACTTCCATCCCTTCTCAACTATAAGAGTTTTATCAGCCATATTCGACAATAAATGAAAACCTAGGTCAAGAAATAATCCTCTCTTCCAATCAGGGAACTCCGGTCACCCATGGTTGATACTATAGTGTGGGAACATAATACTTGTAGAACATAAGATTCTTGTCAGCGTATCTGAGTTGTATCATCGGAACCACTCAAAAAATAACATTTATATAAAGGTAATTACCAATAAAATGTAGCCTCAGTCGACTACTAATGACTACCCAAAAATTAATTGTGCGATAGGAAATAGGAAAATGAATTGAATATTTATTACGATTCTCTTTTAGACGCTGGAGTTCATGATTCCATCAAACACCCATCAATATGTTCTCAAGAAATATTTAACACATTACCATATAATGAATGTGGAAATAGCTGCTTTCAAGGTCCCCCTCATAATATTGTAACTAGAAACTCTGAAGGTTATCCATAGAGTACCCATTCATTCATAATTATTGGGAATAAATTGATTTATCCTGAGATCTAATCCCTTAATTATTTCAATGATAACACTCCTCATGTGGAGATGACCAAGAATAAATACGGTCCCCCTCTTATTATTACATTCCCTGATAGTCCTCCCAATGTTATGTGCTACCAAAATTACCCTATATTCAGACATCAATTTATTATGGTAGACCTCTCTATGATGTTATTTACTTCGAAGGACCTGTCGATAATAAAATATTGTTTCTATAATGTCCTCCAATTGTTGAAATAAATATTGAAGGTTATCCCTAGGATACACACTATGGAAATTCTACCTACAGTTGGATACCAAGAAGAAATGGTATCCTTTTCCTAAATGATATCCCTTGTAATGGTCCTCACAATGGAGATGTATCGATTCATAATGATTGTCCTCCCCTTCCTATCATTTACTCTGATGGTCCATCCTATTGTATATGATAAATAAATTCTCTCTATAGAAAGATATCAAAAAATGATTGTATTCCATACTGTGATGATAGTAACTATAATGGTCCTTCCCACAATAACATCAAGTAGCAAGAAGACCATTCCCTTGTGCAATTCAGTCCTTGAGGTCCAACTCAAGATGAACACTATGGAAATTATCCATTACGATGTATAACAAGATACAATGGTAACCCTCGCCATAATGACGTCTACTACACAGGTTTTCCCTGTGGTGACATCTCGATTCATTAACAAGGTCTTCCCCTTGTTTTCATCTACTCAAATGGTGATCTCTAGACTATTTGATGCATAATGTTTCATGGAAATGATAAATCAAACTATTATGGTATTCCATGCCATTGTAATAAAAAAAATAACATCCTCCCCATATTGAAGATACATAATAGTAAGATGCTCCACCCATTGCCGATTAAAATACAAGTAATCCCACGTATAATGAGGCACATAGATTTATTGGGTCATGTATAATAGACAACCATTTGATTAAAATTAATATCCTTTTTCATTCAAAAGACATCCTAGGGTCACACTCATATTCTGGACCACCTCTATATTTATCATATGTCAACAAAACTCCTACTAGCCGTACTATTTAGGGAAAAGTCGTCAACAAATGTCCAATTTGTAATGATAGAGTATACAAATATATGGGGAAATAACAAATGGCTATGTTTCTAATGAGATGAAAATTATCCATAAAAACATAATAGTAATGTTTTCTCTCACGTCCACCTCTCAATTTTGGCATGCCATTGTAATTTTTATAGGAATTCATACAAACAATTTTATTAATCTCTGAGAACCCTCCAACATCTAAAAACAAAAATCATTTCCAATGACGAGTATTCCATCCTAGCCAAAACAGTGTAAGAGCTACACCAACAAATTGACTTGTAATTCCTTAACACTTCAAAATAAAGAAAATAAAATATATAAATAATGATTGTGGACTAACTTGCCTCCATGCACTACAGATGCTGAGTTTCCTTTTCGGTGACACCCTATCTGGAGTTCATATCTGAGGTTGGAGAGAACATGGAAAACTTCACATCACCCCACTTCTCATAAAGTAAAACCAATTGGAAATAAAATCATGTTATGTCATCATCCCATGATGTTTATCAAATGAAATCCTTGTTCTATAAAAGGAGAATGATCGATAAGAACCATCCTCAACTTTTTTTTAAAAGCATCAGGTCCATTGTGAGAGGGCCATAAAAAAATATTGAACTAGGAAACTAGTATCACACAATAATCATATCACCAATGGCAAGAATATAAGTTAACATTTCGTATGTCCTCAAATGAAAATAATTCATATAAAACCCTGATACTATATACTTCTCACACTGGAATGGAAATGTATGCGATCAAGAAAGTAACAATAATAGCAGCAACAACCAAAACAAAAGAAAATCCCTAGCCTACATGGATGGGGTAATTTGTAACAAAAAATTCCCATATAATACCCATAAATTCAGAATAAGGAATTTGAAAAGAAGAATAGGAGAAATCCCATCCCACAGGACAGAGGGATTTTTTTCCCAGTCTAGTGACTTGAATGACATCTATATTCTACTGATTGCAGAGGAAAATGAGTTGGGAAGACCCCATTTTGTCACATATCATGATTTATGTCCCTCCAAAGGGAGGATTATTTCAAGGACATAAAAAAATTTATTCCATGTTTTCCCATCGTCAATAAATAGGAAGAGGACCCCAAAATGGAATTAGATGATCCAATAATAGATGAAAAAACAATCTCATACCATTCATCAGCTTGTATGGAACCGCTAATGCAATATTAATTAGTGAACCCAGTGGATGTCAATCTTAAGGATCACATCCAAAAAGATGAAAACATAGTTTAATTGGGTGAAGATGGTTCCCCTATGACTTTGATCCACACTAAACCTAAAGGTGAGCATGCACAAAACTACTGGATCTCCAAAAACTTTGGTGCCCCATCAGCCAATCCCTCATTACCTACCTCAATAATTCCCAATAGTAAGATAAATAAACCATGGTCATGCATGAAACTCCTCCTACTTATGATAATGATCCCCTAAAACATGAGAATAAACTCACTCGAAAGGAGGTAGAAATGATAGAATTGAAGAAAATCAATTTCATGTTCTGAAAATAAGCCCATCATATGGAATATACCCCTCAGTTTACTTGGGTACTGCATTAATGTACCCTTCTAGAAGTTGTGCCTCAACTATAAGGGTTTATCCATAAAAAATAATCAAGTCCATAATGCTCATCCAAGACATCACATAGACAATTATTCTACCTGAATACAATCTTATTCGGATATTAGTATTTCCCTCCATTGAGGAAAAACTATATAATATTCAGGAAAATCCTCAAATGATAACTCTAGTTTGGTATCAACCTCGAGTAATGAGAGTTATGACATGAACTATTTTACTCTTAAAGCACCCTCCCATGATCAGGATTCACATGAAATGCTTCAGGTGATTATTAATACTATTGATCCATTGGTAGATAGATTGGATGACATGTTAGGTTAGTACGCTCGGATACAACTATAATATATGGATTACACTAAGTTGGCCAGTATTCATGCACAAACACCAAATTTTTGGAATCATGTGTTACTTATGTTTAATGGATTTGGTGACCAAGAACATCATCTAATGAATTATGAATCTAATTATGACCTGATGATGAAAATCCCAGAACAATAAGAAGTATTGAAACTCAAATGATTTGTGGGAACTCTCCATGGTTTATCCATTGTATAGTATACATGTTATGCATCTTAGAAAATACCTAATTGGGAGGATCTCAAGTGATATTTACTTTCTAAATTTAGCTCACCATTACCAAAGGTAACAGTCATCGACCATAAGATATAAAAATAGTCCTATAATAGTAGAGACATAGATTTCATTCCCATATAGAATGTTATGACCAACAGCATGATCTGGTCTCTATTCAATGATTTTATTGTTTGTATTTTCATCGAAAAACTATTTGAAGAGTTGTGAACACCACTAATATAATTTAAATCTATGATTGGTTTTTTGGACTTCTCTACCATTTCCAAAATAATAGAAGATTATCACAACAAAATATAATCATGTCCCGGGTTTCCCCATCGGCCCTAATAAAAAGGGTGGGAAGAGCTGATGGTGCCTTAGTTATTATTAAACCACTACTGCACCATCTCTTGCTCTGAGGCCTGCACCGAATCAAACTAGTCCTCCTGTGAATCAACAAAAATCCTAGACCTAGAAAGATAAGTTTAAGGGATTCGTGATAAACTAATTCAAGGAATAGAAAAATAATGTGTACTCTATCCAAGATGACCAATTCCTAAGATAGATTGTAACTTTAATGAATTATAAATTTCATCATCTACTAGAACCAAATATGGATGATGAAGTCGATATAGATGAATGACAAAATTACTTTTTATATCAATGGTTATAGGGACACACCATCATATATTGGTTCATCCTCAATGACCTATTGTAATTTATTATAGATTCTGGACAAGTAAAATTTAGACCACTACCATCACAATTGGAATGTGTTTCCACTAATGACCCAAATGAGGGAGAGGTATGAAAAATAGTCATTTAGAAAAAATGGGAGGTGTTCTTGATAAATGAATGACACAAAAAACAGTAAACATGGCTGATGGAATATTCTAAGCATATTTGAAGTAACAGGTTGTTCCCCCATGAACTCGTAATGCAATACATCCAATATAGGTGGACCCACAGTACCTGAAATATTAATTAATAAAATTAAAATAATATGAACCCATGTCAAGGAAAAATTATGCATTGAAACTCTAAGATTTTATTCCATCATATATCAATGAATGGGAACCACCCCACCAAATAGTAGAATCAGAGAAAGTTATTTTGGAAGACTCATCCTCATATGAGGAACTAATATTCACGTCTATTAATAACACTGACATATTGGATCCCTTTTACGATGAAGTGTATGGTTATAACCATTATATACCTACACCTAATAGAGAAACAACATGAATATTCCATAGATTCTGAGGATACATAGGAAGATTCAGCTATCGAAGAAACCAAATTTTTAACCGTATTATGGCTTGAACCATCATTGTTGTATAAACTTATGGAAGTTACCTTCAGTGAATCCTAATGGAACAGAAAAAATCCCATACCCTTGTGGAAAATAATTGGCCCGGTCATCCTAGAATGTCTATCAAATGAAGAACAAATTTCTATCCAGACAAGGCATTTAGGTAGACCTAATCGACCAAACCCACAATGTAAAAAAGAGCCACTAACTCCTATCTTCGGAGAATGTCCATCCTTATCTGATACACAATCCCCTAAAGAACCTATGAAAGAGAATCCCCATATAAGAATTTACAGAATTTATATAAAAAATATGATATCCTAATGAAATTGGATTTAGTACCAAACAAGCTATCAATCATGGACGACCTGAGTTTTTGAAAAGATCATAGGAAAACACATGTAGAGTCTTTTCCATGTCCTGATGAGTTTGAAGATGAAGTGACTATTGTTGATGTATATTGAACAGATAATGATCCAACAAAATTCTACAGAGTTATCTCCTCTACAGTTAAAGATGAACATTCCATAATGTGGGGTCACATCAACCCTAATAAGTGATTGACCTAAAAATGGTATTGTTGTTAAAAATAATAATTGATAATAGATATATAGTTAATATACTCATAGTCTGAAGACTTCTTCAGTTTCAGTGAAATAATGATAACCTGAAACCCTTAGACACAACTCTGTTGGGTTATGAAGAAAGATATAACAAACCACTATTAAAATTTAATCTCAATAAAATTAATCAATGACTATGAAACCAAATAAAAATTTATGGTGATTCTGAAAAACATGAACTTAAACGTTCTTCTAGGATGACCATGGTTTCACCATCATGTTGAAATTATTTAATCATATCAGTAGTGCATAAAATATTTCACTAATGCACTGAATGTAATTTTATATGCCAATAAGGTCCAATTTATGTTAGGTTAGTCACACTATATTATTGCAGGATTCTTCGAGAATAAAGGGATGTTACACTTTGTTGATGGTATTTGCTGGGTAACCAAAAAAAATTGTTTAGATATTGTCCTCGTAATACCATTCAAGTAACTCATTGAAGAACGTGTACTACACATCAATCAGGTGGAGATATTGATCCTATATTCAGATGTTTACTCTACAGTTCTCATATTGATGATGTGGCCACCAATCGTAATAATTCAGAAAAACCCACAAGTACCCCATATAATGGTGATTTATCGAATAGTAATTATCTCAATCCATCGTCAAAGCTCCAAATAATAACATCCTCAATAGATAAGGTGTATGATAAGGAATACATTCTTATTTCCCTCACTTAATCCTCTATAGGAAATTAACTTATGTTAGTCAGTTTAGAAGACATTGCATTAGATTCTAAATAGAGAAATTACGACTCTTCTATTAACACTTTGATGTTCATGTCATTAATTTTTAACAATTTGTTGAAGAATAATATGTGGAGGATGTGGATGTGGAATATGATGAAGACCATAGAGAATCCCCTATATCATGTTAGGATACTTTCTGTACCACTATTGATGAACTATGTTAATAAACCTCGGGATATAAGAAGACTTGTGGCTCAATCTAATTTTTGGGACCATTTATTCTGATGAAAAAGAGGTATAAAATTCCTTCATAAAAAATAGTAGATGTTTTCACAAAGAACAATAAAAAATGCTAGGCCTCAACCGTGAAGTGGCCACTCAACACATATTCCTTCCAGAAGATCATAGTGGCTACAACCACAATGTAAAAAGTACACACCAAACACATGCTGCCAAAATAGTCGCTGGAGTATACAAGATTATTAGGGAAAAATTCATTCAGGATTTCCAATATCCAATTTGGTTGGCCAATATTGTCATTATTAAAAATATGACCAGACATATCAGAGTTTCCATTGACTTCAATGATCTCAATTGAAAAAAAACTGAAATATGACTTCCCCATCCAAATCATAGAATTTATAATTAATGTAACTATTGGAAATCATGCCATCTCCTTCAGGGATGGATATTCTGGATACAACTAAATTCGAATTGACAAATTAAATGTAGGGGAAACAACATTTTGGGACCCGAAAAAAATATGTTTCTATAAGTTAATGATCATCTCTCCGAAAAAATCTGGTGTCACATATCCGCACACCATGCAACAAATCTTCAAGAACATACATGGACTTCTCATTTAATTATATGTTAATAACTAGATTGTTAAATCATGACAATATTGAGTCCACCTGTCAGATCATGAAGTGGTCTTCCACAAAACATGACAACACATCCTAGAAATAAACACCATTAAAAGTGACTTCTGTATTCTCACATGTAAATTACTCATCTTTTTTATACTCCATCATGGAATAGAAATCATAGCTGATAAGAAAAGGTATATCCTTGGTTTGTCAGCTCCTCAAAACATCATTGTTTTTGGATGACTTACATTAAATATGTCCAAAATTCTGAATATGATATCCAAACCTGTAGGTAAATGTTTACCCTTCAATAGGTTGATGAAATATAAGGTCAAATATCAATTGGATAATGATTTTTAAGAAGGATTTGACATCCTTATGAAATATTTCTTAAATACACAAGTGAAAATGCCACATGTCAAAGTTGGACCACTAATATTGTACATTATTGAACTTGAGTGTTCCATAAGAACCATCCTTGCATATAAAATTATGATGTCATTGAAAATAACAACTATTATCTCAGCTGAACCAGGATCAATGAAGAGTAGTAGTATTTAAATATAAAAAAGAGTTGTCTAAAACTAATCTTCATAGTCCAAAAATGGTTACACTACCTGAAACAGCTTGTGGTCTATTTGGTCTCATGCTACAACTAGCACAAGTATATTATCACCAATCAAATTATTTATAGATGTCTATCATGGTGGGTGGTCACCCCACAACTGTTCGACAATAAATACATACCTTATAAATCCATAAAAGGCCATGTGTTAGTAGTGCTTTTGTTAGAACACCCCAAGAATGGAATGACTCTATTGGATAACAAATTATATGATGAGGAGGTTCTATTTATTCAAGGGGACTCCGAAACATTGGGGATACATTTTGATGCTGCATAAAAAACAATGATAGAAAAAAGGATGGAAGGACCCAAGCATAACAATGTTGGACTGGGATTCATTCTCTTATATTTGGAAATGATAGTCTTGGTTTACACTTTAATGCAATCATTGGGGTGCACAAACAATGAATCCGAGTATCACGATATCATTCCAAGCCTAGGGATTGAACATCAAGCCCAATTAAAACACTTTAAAGTAAAATCTGACATAGAACTGAATATAAATATGTTCAATGGAGATTATTCTATTAAAAAGAATGAGAAAATCCATTTTTTGCCATGTCTATGGTTTAATGAAAAAATTACACTAACAGAAAACACAAACTCATATCCACAAATCTAATAATGAATAGGTTGATGCATTTGAAAATCCAGCCACCTATATGGATAATTCAAAATAGGATGAGATATTTATCATCTTTTCTCAAAATTAGAATATCTTAAAATTAGTTTAGGACAACACATACTAAATTTATGATATCAGACCCTACTCTGAGAGTTATTGTTGTTCCGTCAGCTGGATGATTCCCATTGTGGATTACCTTTGAAAGGTAGAACTCCAACAAAACATGGTTATATGTGATAAAATCTAGAGACAAGTAATTAATTTTGTTCTACATGATGCCTCAAATCATTTAATGGTCTTTTATAATAGGGGCCATGATGGTATCCTTCCCAAATACATTAATGAAGAATAGATCATCACGGTTAGGAATCATGTTCATTCTAGGGCTTGTGGGGCACACTAATCTAGATTTAAGATCTCTCATGAAATTCATGGACATTGATACTAGTAGACCAATATGATGGAATATTGTTCAGAATTCAATAAGAAGTGTCATTCCTTCCATGTTCAAAACAACTTTATCCACCAGCCCCCAGAGTTACTAAACATGGCTATGTACACCAAGCCATTTTTTGTATTGGTAATGTATTTCATGGGTACATATCATCCCTTTAATACTATGATATTAAAGTATATCCTCATAGTGAATAACTTATTTTCCATATGGGAAGAAGCATCACCCATAAAATATGTTAGTAAATTAAGGATTTTCATCTTTGAAAAAGACAATATTATCAGCACATTTAGTGTCCCTCACACAATATGCAACGAAAATGACACAAATTTCTATTTGTCCAAATTGGAAAACTTACATCAGGAGTATGGTTTGATGACCAACCAATCATATTTCTATCATATAGTGGAAAAACATATATAGTGGGCTTCAAAATTAACATATCCAATACACTAGAGAATAACGTAATCATGGATAAGAAATCATGGACGAACAATCCCCACCATGCCCCATGGGTTTACAATTCCACTACCATCACCACCACTAAAAAACCATACTCGTTAGTATAAAGGACATATCCAGTTCAAACCATCAATGATAAATTACCCTCATTCCACATTTCAATCTATGATCAAGTTACTACATATTAAAAATCCCTAAAAAATGTTAGATGGGTTTGAGAAACTATTGGAGAAAATTTTACAAACCTTGCACCATATACAAGTTTGCCAAAATTGGTTGGAACGATCAATCAATAATAAGGATATATTTCAATCTTTCATCAAATGTGAATTAGTTTTGTTCCTTATAACCGAAATGATACATATGAATAATCACAAAAAAATAGAACCAAAGTGGGAGGGAACATATGTAATACATAAGTCCTACTACAATGAATCATATTCCATAAATTAAATATAGGGATATCTAATTATAACTCATACCAATGAAATTTTCTTGAAAAAATACTTTATGAAGCCAAATGATTTCCATCCAGATTTCCTGATGTTAAAATGCCTGATGAACACCATGATCACATAATATTAAGTTGTAGGATAAAAAACCTAATCACTAGATTTCAAAAAGGAGGATAAAAATCCCTTATTGTGTGACATTAAACTTAATAGTATTTGTGTCCTTATCACATGATTTCAAATACTATGTAATATGTCCTCACTACCAGATGATAAATTTTGTGTCTCTTCAACACTATAAGACCTTAAAATAGGTTTCTTTCAACCAAAACACATGTCATTAAACTGTATAAAGTTCTTTCGTCTAATAAATGATTGATTAAAAATAAGTTAGACCTATGTGGGACAAGGATAATATTTCCATTATCTTATGTAAGAGTTAGATCCATATGAGAGGTCTCATTATCTTAAACTATTTGTGCCATGATTCCTTCCTCTATGGAAAATGATGTGATGCCTCGACCCTATTTCATAGGCCCATCCACCACCGTCAAAATTTCCTCCCTCCTTGAATATGGACTAGACTAATGTGATGAGGTTTCTTCATAGAATAATATATTGTGTGATTATCATTTATAATGAGACATATACAAACACCGTAGATTCTACATCACAGTCTAACAACAACATGCTGAAAAATTCCCTCAATACAACATAATCTGCCTCATTATGGCGATAGAAACCATTGTTATTCATTTTATCTCAAACCAATTGTATCTCATGTGAAATTAGGAATTATAGTAAGTTACTCTATAACACGAACAAGGTGAAAAGGTATATGAAAGGTTTATAATACCAAACTAGTGGTTAAATATGACCCATCCATTTTCATGGTCAAGAGAAGTACATGGATTATACCTCTAGTGAAATTTGTGTTGATTTATTCCTATCTATGAAGGATACATTGTGATTCTTGGATTCTATATCTTGGTCCCCCCACACCCAAATTTTTTTTATCTTTCACTATATATGGGTCAAGATGGTACATGAAACTGCTAGAACTGTGTGCAGATTTATTACTGCCCTCACTTGATAAGTAGTTATGCCTATATTCTTCGTCCTAGTTTAGACACCATCATAAAAAAGTGAAAAATTAAAACCCTATATGTGTGGTTTAGAGATTCATTGGGATATTTATTAGAATACATTCATGTGGATTCTTATCATAATAGGAGTTGTGTTGACACCCGGATCTCTAAACCCATACCCAATTGTGAAAAATGATCAAAGTTATAATGCCCTCGTCCCCGACACACAAATGAAAATCAATATGGGAGATCACAAACCCTTGGTCATATAATAAATATACTGAAAATAATAACCCTCCCCTACATAATAATTATATCATTGTATATAAGTCATTAACTCATGAAAAATCTTGTTGTTTATATTTCATTGATGTTGGGATACATCCTTTACACTAATAAAACTCCATGTTCATGAAATTAATTGATATTAAGAAACCACAATGGGAATCATTATTATATGTTTAGTATCTGGAGAAAAACGTTGTTTGGATATTCAAATAATTCACCTATAGATTTTCATATGATTCCCACACAAAAATTAAGGCCAACGAGAGACAAATTCATCATCTAGTGTATCATTTCATATATCCATATAATCAATGGCTTCCTAGCCCCATACCATTTCCCTTGATTAAATAATTCTTGTATCCATTATTTAAATATTCTTTTCCCATTCACATCCTAATTTTTAAGAATATATTTACCTGATTATCTTCCACTCACTAATGGTTTCAATGAAAATTTGTCCCCACAACATGAAAATAAACTGTGACGCCAACATCCTTACCACATAATGCTAATCTGAATGGAAAAAATATAATAGTTTTATGATATTAAACAACATAACACCACAACATTCTCACAAGATATGAAATTTCCTCTAGCATTGGTAACATATAATTCTGTGCCACCTAACTATATTCGGCTTGATTCCTATCTACACAGGATATATAAAGACAACTATATTTCATATATGAGTCCATCCACTTACCACATTAAAAAAACACTAAATCTCCCTTCCATGTTTATATGTTATACATGAACAGGGAACGTCATGAACAATGCGTGTCATGATTCTTATACAGGTATTATACATTTTTATGCCTAGACTCTTATCTTGATCCATCCACCCCGAAACAGAAACATGCCTCTTGTGTATGAGATATACCTACAAAATTACCATACTATACAGAATGATGTATGAAATGATTCTCCACCCATGGGCTAAGTGGTTATTCCAGGATCCTCTGAACTCTCTTAAGCCATGGAAGAGAAGAAAAATATTCCCTCCCCTGCATACAAACAAATTCAATGGAGGGGACTCACAAATAGGTCATATTCTCATGAAAATTTAAAAAATATTCACATTTCCACTATTTCATGATAGGATATCTAAATCCTTTCCAAATTAATTTAAACTGAACAGAATGATTCCTAATCATATGATGTTTTACAACATGATAAATCTATTTGTTTCACGATGATAAACTGCATAACAACATGATATTTTCACCTTATAAGAAATTTTCTTCGACATTTTTCACCCACCATTCCATTTTAATAGAACATTGTATGGGTTTTTTCATAATTGTAATGCCCAGAACCTAGTTACCTAGAGTCAGTGCATTATTTTAAAACATTGGCATGACTACAATGAATGAAGTACCGATGGACTGATCATTTTATCCATCATTGAAAATTAATTACATATATGAATGTCAAATTACAATTTCTAAAATAAAAGACAACATAAATAACCATTCGCAAAAACGTTAATTCACCTTCCATAACCGTACATATCCATCATAATACACTTCCATTGCATCTTAGAAAAAATAAAACATATGAAATGAGTGATATTAGATGCTCAGTAAGTATAACAATATAGCGGAAACTATCGTAAATAAGAATTAAAATTTAAGGCAATGTATAAGACTGAAAGAAAATAAATTTATACATAATTTAAGCATAATATGGAAATTTTAAATCAAATAATTCCATTTACATATTCACATGGATATTCTACTAGTCGAATAATCAGATGTAATATCAATAGCTAATTTTATAATGATGAAATGCATAACACATGACATAATAACCACATCATCTAGGCCTAGTGCCATGACTACTATTAGAAATTTGTCAAGGCCTTATTCAAAGATACTAATTTGACTCGTGAGACCTACTGATGCATCGAGGGGCTATAGCAGGCTCCACCAATCACATACTCTATCCAATTAATTACTTATATGATAATTTTGAAACAATATCATTACTAATTCAATACATTTTGGAAGATTTCAACATAAAAAATCTACATCAATCAATAATAATATATACTAATGGATGTTCACAAAGTTGAAAATGATCTGTAATATTATTTGTTAGAAAAACTCACTTTTGATGATATAATTTAAATGTCTCAAATTTTATAAAGGAATTCAATTAATGTGATTTTTGAATCCAAGTTCCCCATACCACTTTGAAATTTTTAAAATGGAATTAATATTTTAAAACGATCATGTCCATATAAATAAATCCTTAAGGTCATTTTGAAAACAAAAACCTTGACTATATAGATTTAGAATAATAAATATTTGAAACTTAGAAAATAATGATCTAGTTAAAGAGAACCTTATATAAAACTGTAGAAGATTCTTTTTCAAAACTTGTTTGTGAAAAATGTACATAGATGATAAACATGTCCAAATTAATAAATAAACATAAACAATATCAGAATATAATGAGATTGAGGAATTAACCGTTACCAAGTACTTTATGATATCATACACAATTAATTTGTGGATTTATTCTAACAAATTTATAATAATTTCTGTGTTAAAATAACATTTTGTGTAATAATCTCTTTCATTATCATATGAGTTCTAACTTCTTATTATTTATCGTATAACTTATATCATGATACAATTGTTTCCAAAATAGAAAACATTATTTATGTATCATATATATTATGAAAATATATATGTATAATAGGTAGATATATGAAATGGAAAACACCATTTATGGAGATGGTAGGTCGTACGTTCGCATAAACGTCATTTCAGTATTAATATCATATAGAAAAGATATAAGTTAATGAAAAACACACACACAGATATATATATATATATGTATTATATTATCATTATTATTTCATACATTACATACTTGGAAATTAATCTCAACACTTCATGGAGATGATATGTTGTACGTACGACAGAGCGACGATATCATTCTATCGATTATTAAATTGTGATTAATTCGGTTGTATATTATATATAAAGAATAATTTGAATGATATATTCATTATTTAAATTAATTATACACATTATTATACCCATCCGTCTAATTTAGTGTTGAATAACAAACTACACCATGACATGGAGACGGTAAGTCGTATGAACGCATGCATTCTGACCTTGTTATTCATAGGATGGATGGAATAATGAATATGGTTTTACCATATATATAATAACCTCTCTGCATGTATATTAAATTGAAGACATTAATTTATTATAGAAATAATCAAATAAATATTATGTAGAATAAGAAAAAACATTGAAATAGGTGATGTAGAAATTACCTCTTCTTAGGGTTCTTCCTTTTGATTTGATCACAATGGATCTTTAGGTTTTATTATGATCAAATTAAAGATTCTAGGTTGAAGTGATGGTATTTGGGGGGATATTTTATCAGTTATTTTTCTATCCAAATGGATTTGGAGGTGTGATTTTAAGAGAATGGTAAGAACCCATTTATAAGAGATGTGATGGTCACTTTAGGAAAACCATGAAATACTATTTTGTAATAAAATCATTTCCGGTATATAATGGATCTGAATGGATTTATTTGGAGGCTAAGGTGATTATGGGTATAAACCTCTCAACCAATAGGTTTTAGACATGATTAGGTCACCATATTAGCATTATCTTTTAGATTTAACTCATAGTTAAATAGTTTAACATTCACAATGTTTTCTTGTATTTTTATATTACCTTGTTAATACAATTACTATAAAATAAAAAGAGAAACTCAAGTGGTTCATTAATAATATATATATATATATATATATAATTGTTTCCTTCAGAATATTATTAAATTTTAATGAATATTATATCATTTATTAATATAGTGTTAGTTTTAAATACTCATTTACGTCAATTTTTACACTAACTTGTATTTGGAATCTGTGAAAGCCATAAAATGTTTATGACATTCAAATAAATACATTAAATAAACCCTACCAGGTCATATTCACCTATAAAATTAGTGTATGGCATCTAAAGTCTCAATTAATATTTATTTTTTAATTTATAATATAAATTAGTTTAATATTTCATTAATAAGGTAACTACTGCATCATCACTGTGTCATAAATAAAATTAATTATTTAATGTATAAAAATTATAAATAAAACACCATGATGTAGGAAATATTTGTATCTTTATTGTTAATACTTATAGATTAATTTATCTTATGTGTAACCCTATTTTAAAAATGGTTTAGTTACTAAAAATTTAATTTCACTCTTTAAAACTTCTTTAAATAAAATATAATAATTTTCTCAATCTAACAAAAATGGATAAAAAAGAATATTATATTTTTCCTATGGTTTATTTTGGACGATATAAACTTATCCAACAGAATTAGGACATGTTTTGGTGTATTTTTTATATTATTTTGACCTTCTGTTAACTTATTTACTTCTAACTATTGTAAAAACAAATTCAAAAGTTACCGTTCAGAAAAAAAATATTTTCATACAATTGAACCACATTTTACATAATGATTTCAAAAATATCTCTCTAATTTTTTAATTTCTATTAACAGAAGAGGTAAAATTACCTTTTATGCAAATTTCTAAATGTGACTGTTAGGTGGGAAAAAGGCATTTTTAATGTTCCATAATATTTTAAATGTGTAATCTTTTTATAAAATGACTTAAATGACTTAAATTGGACTAATATATGTATTATGTATCAATTTTGAAATTTTGGTAATTTTATTATAATAATAATAATTTAAATGAAGATGTCAGTTTTTATCAATAACACAGCATTTTTCACTATTATTTAAAAATTGAATGTTTTTGAAAAATACAAAAATTTCACCCCAAGATAATTTTGATATTATATATTTAATAATGTTGTCTAATATACCAAATTAAAAATATATGATATTAATTAATTAAATAAAAATTATTTCTCATTGTCAAAACCAAAAGGCAGGTTTTTAAGAAGTAAACACTATTAAAAGATTGACAAATATTTATGTCCAATTTAAATGAGAAATTTTTTTCAATGACCTTAAATATATTAAATGATAATAATTTGACATAATTATACATAAAAACCACTCAAATTAATAATTTATCATTTTAAATTATTTGGATATATTAAGTTGTTTTCAATTTGAATGTAGTATTTTTTTATTATTCACCAAAATTTAATGTTATTAGAAATGTAAAAAAAAAATTTCAAAAAAAATTTTTTGCGTCCCATTTCTAAATATGATTTAATTTTTATTAAATGTAATATATTGAAGTGTAAAATATTGGATCTAAAAATGGTCTATATTAAAAGGTGGTAAAATAACATTTTTTGAAATGTACTTCATTTATCTGAATAATTTTATTTTTTATATATTAGTTCTAAAAAATCACATTATATATGTTAAAATAATATGGAGTATAAAAAATTCCGTATGTATTTAATAATATTGATAATCACTTTTTTAACGGCTAGTTTGGTAAGTCATGGTGTGCTCCAATTCTGTATTTCAATTAGCGCAAGCTGTAGAATTAAATTAAATAGATAATGCACAATGAAATCCTAGGGTGTCATCTTCTACCCTCCTTCAATAAATTTCAACCACTCAATTTGAAATTTATCTTCGAAATTAAAAGGTTCTAAATATAAAATACCGTTGTGGAAAAACAATATCAGAAATTTGGTTAATAAAATTTAATTTTAATTAGAGGGAATGAGACATGAAAAAGTCACTACCAACTTAGGATTTCATATAGGAGAACATTGGAGGAAATTATAATTCATAGAAAACATAAATATTTATAGGAGTGATTGAAGTCGTCAATCACAACCAAGTGAATGGAAAACTGAGGTCCTCAATTCCATAAATATATGATGATTTATAATATCATCATTTAATCAAAACATAAGGTATTAGGATAAAAAAAATTTGGTTTTGAGATCTTATCCATAATGTTTAATAATTAATTTCGTCATTCAAAAATATAAAAAATATTACTTAAAAAATATAGTCCCATCCATTAACTAATTTATTTTAAAAAGTCATCTTAGAACTCAAAAATATTCTATTTTTCCTAATTGTATAGGGTTACAGAAAATAAATTTATAATTCATCTATTATACCATATTATGAAAACTAAATTATACGAACTAGGAGATCACGTAGGCTAGTGGTAGGTGATACACCCCGGTCTCCATTCAATTGTGGGTTCATCTCTTGCGGCCTTGCCAAATACGACGGGTTGAAAACAGACCTCCAGGTTTTCCTTTTTAAAACCATTCAAAAATAATCTAACTAAATGTTTTAACCTAAAAACATAGTATCCAATAGCCAAATTAATTAATTCCAACCATTAAACATATCCAAAATACATATTTCCAAACTCACTATCCAAAATTTATAAGGAAGTTAAACATAATGATGATATATTTTTCCACGTAATAACATGTTAATACCTTGATGATGTGTTCTCATAAAACATTTTATCACACTGAATTACAATAAAGCCTTATTAATTAATTTCATTCCCCCTTATTCATTATAGAATACTGGTTCTATTCTATATATCCAAAAATATAGTAATATTACCCAATCATGGAATATAAATATCATTAATCAATTTCACGATAGTAATGAATATTTGATATACTTTATCCAAATCAATCATATATTATTTCCAAATCACCAACTCAGCATCAGAACCACATTAATGGTTATCTTTCTTTAAACTAAGTATTTGTCAAAACAATTTCCTCAAATTGTGTCACTAAACTTGGTAACATAAAATCTGAAGTCTATAATGAAAACTTACTACATTACAATCTTTATATAGTTTATAATTCTTGTAACATTGAATCATTATTAAAATACTCAAATTAAACAATTATTTTATAATTACCTTAGAGCAATATTTATTAGTTTTCATCTGTGGTCCTATCAAAACATGAATATTATCGGAAAGAAGCATTTTGGGTATACACTGATGATGGGACATTGATTTGAGTAATGCCCCAACTCCTTAAAGATGAAGAATTGTTCATTTGAAAACATTTCCTTACACTTATAATCATGAAGACAGTGTTGTTTTTTTCCACAGATATAATAATTTCTCATTCCGTTCAAGAAGTTCCACGGGTGATTCATTCTACAGTTATTACATATGGTAAAATAATTTTATCCCTTATTTACTTAATATATCATTATCTCTACCGTCATCTTCTAATATGACTTACCTTCAAATCTGTGCAACTCAAATAATTCTTTACTTATGTTATTAACATGAGAATTTTTTTTAAAAGGCACAATTTATTGAATAGAGAAAAGAAAGGGTGATGACATGAGTGTGAAACATGGTATCTTATTACAATACGTTTCATAAAAATTGAGTAATTCCCTAGACAAGTCATCCCGACAAGTATTACCATTATTGATTCCCTTTTTGGAAAGACAATCAGCTACCATATTTTCTTCACGAAAAGCATAAGTGATAATATTGTTGGTTTCAGAAATCATAGAAAGGAAACTCATCCAATGATAGGTAACTGGCCAGGCAAGATATACAACACCCTTCCAGATATCGTGGACAATAGTGTTTGGGTAAAATTCAATCAAAATATTGTTCCATACTTTTTCATTATAAAAACCAATAGCGTATACAACCAAAATAATTTATGCTTATAGAGATGCATTTGTACCACATCCACTAAAGAAACATCCATGATAATGTACATGATGATCTCTAAAGATAGCACCACATCCTGCTACTCCCAGGTTTCCATTGAAGGCAACATCAACATTCACTTTGATCCATCCTAGAAACGGGGCTAGCCAGAACACTTCAAATGTGCATATAGGCTGATTATAAAGAACAGAAATCTTGAGTCGATGCAGAATTCTGAAGTCTTCGACGTTGTTGTCACAGTGGTCTTTCAGAATCGAGGAAGCATTGTGAATGGTAATGAAAATCAGCACCTTACCAGCATTAAGCTTAAATGAGTAATTATTATAGAGAATGTTATTTCTGCAATACCAGATCACATGTAGAGGCTCAGCAACAACTATTAAAAATAGATTTTTAATTTTCCGAGAAGATTCAAAAACTATACAACATTGTATCTGGGAGTTGAAATAATGTTAGAGTAACCATCTGCAACCAAAGATATCAAAGATTAAATTCCATAGAGATGAAGCTGTAAAACACTACAGAAATAAATGGTTAATATCTTCTCTATGTTGGTTGAACACGTGACATTTAGAGCAGAGTTGGATCCCAAAATCTTGCATGCATAAATTAGTGGGGACTTTGTAATGAACAATGATCCAAAAAATAGTAATCCTCAAGGTATTAATCCATGGTTTATTAAAGGTTTTCAACCAATATAATCTAGATTCTGAATCAATGAAATTGTTATTATAAAAAAATTTGGAGTCAATAATTCCATTACATGTGGGTTCTAAGATGAGGAAATCTTCAAAGTTGGAATATGCATAGTTATCGACGACACTTTTGATGGTTTCAGGAAGAGGTATGGTATATTAATTTAGAATTTCCCATAGAGTGGAACTATTATTTTTAGGAAATAAATTCTGAGGAAGCATGGAAACTAAAATAATGACCGTACAATTTTCAAACAAAAAATTCAAGGATGAATCAAAGAATTACATCCATCTAAATTTTCTTATAATGTTGGCGTATGATTTCGTATTGGATGTCCAAATGGAATAATTGATGTAATTAAAATTTCCACTCTTTAGTTTAGCAGTGATTCATTTTTCTAGGAAACTGATACAACCAAAATTGTTTTTATGGAGACACCAAGTGAGTTTCACATGAAGAGCATCATTGATGAGATTCATATTTTTGATGCCAATACCACCTTTTTCTAATGGTTTACAACAGGTGACCCAGGGTATGGTCATAAGCTTCCTTTCAAGCATGCTTCTTGTACAAAAAATATTTTTAAGGGAAACATTGATTTTTTAATCACTAGAAGGACATTTATAAACCATCCTCCAGTAGACCATTTTAGAGACAATAATATATTTTTTAAGGAAAAGTATTACATCCATTGAGTGGAATTTTTATTCATATGATGGTATTATGTGGGAGACTATTTACCTTATAAATGTCGGCATAAGACCATGAAATATATGATCGTTCCTACTCTTGGGATAATGCATATTAATGCAGTTCTCATTACTTATACTAGGATCTATTTCTATTTGACAAAACACATTAGGTTATATCATATTATAATGTATATTCAAAAAACAACAAAATTCCTCAACATTAATTGAATATTTTCAAACATATAGTCTTATAATTATAAAAATGGTTTCTTTGCAGACATATATACTCATAAATCCTTCATAATTATCTATAAAGAAAATGTGAATTATCCTAAGCCTATACCTCAGGAGTGTCATAACCATGAGTGCAGCAAGGCCCATTATTATGGACTAGTTCCTGTTCGAGTCTCGCTCAGAGTGGTGTTTTCGGGTTTTACCCCTAGATACTTCTCTGATAGATCCACCTCTACACTCTAGTATCTAGATAGATATATAATTCAGGGAAAATTCACAAAATCAATACATTACCTAAATTCTAGGATGTTCTTCTATATTAGTCCTCAGTGTTTATCTTAGGGTAATGTTCTCTAATCAGAATTTTTTTAAATCTATTTCAAAATTTGTAGAAAAACAATCTCTGATTTCAACTGTAATTCCCCAACCCCATTTACCATGAGTGGGTTCATTATTTAAAACCATTTGCTTGATTACATGGAATCCAATTCTAAATGTACAATCAGTTTAGAAGTCTAGGAAAATAGATTACATATATAAACATCAATTAGAATTTCCATAATAAACCAGAACATAAATAATGATTTCATAATGCCATTATTCTTCTATCTTAACCAATATTATTAATCATAATAAACTACTTCGCATCCTTGAATAAAATAAAACAAATGAAAAAGAAGAGCTCACATGCTCAGTATATATAACAATACAACAAAAACTATCATAAACAAGTATAAAAACATAATGCAATTTATAAGACTAAAATAGAAGCCTTTTAAACATAATATTTAGCATAATATGGAAGAGATAAATAAAATGATGTCATTTAATTATTCACATGGATATTATACTTTTCATATAATCACATATAATATCAATATCTAATTTCATAATGATGGAATGCATAATGATGGGCATCATAACCACATAGTCAAGGCCACATGCCATGACTACAAAGAAGATTTTATTAAGGCCTTATGCTAAGAAACTAATTTGTCTAATGAGAAGTATTGATGCATCAATGAGCTATAGTGGGATCGAGCCATAACATACTATGTCCAATGCATTCCTCATATGAAAATGTTAAAACATAACATAAACATTCGTATTAAAACAATCATATGAAATGTCAATAATATAACCATAAACCATGAATGGAATAAAAATATCACATACCAAGTAAAAAATATCATAATTCATTCATTTAAATATGGAATATTGTATTATAATAAATCAACCTCCATCAAGAATAATATCTAGAAAAGGATTTTGACATAGTTGAAAATGAATAGTAAAACTCTTATAAAAAATACCCATTTTTATAAAATCATTTAAAAGTCTCAAATTTTATAAATATGTCATTTGAGTGTGATTTTTTATTCAAATTTTATCATATCACTTTTAAAAAATTTATTGGAATTTAAATTTTAAAACTATCTTGTCCACATAAACAAACCCTGAAAATTATTTTTAAAATATGTACATTAATTAAATAGATTTAGAAAAATAAATATTTCAAACATTTAAAATGATTATATAGTTAAAGAGTAACTTACATAAAACCTTAATTATTTCATTTTGAAAACAATTTTATTAACCATGGACATGGATGCAAAATATGTCCCAATAAATACTAACACTTAAACAATCTCAAAATATAAAAAGATTCCAGAATTAACCCTTACCTTGTACATTCCTTTGGTCGAAGGAACATTTAAAATAAAATATAACAACCATTGAATGTTAATAAATTAAAAAATAACTATATCCATATTTATTATATCATGAATGATTTATTTATGGCCTTATACTAAGAATTTGATAATAATTTCTTTGTTAAAATAAAAATTCGGGTAATAATCGAATTCGTTATCATACACAATTTAAATTTCTTTTATTGATTTTATAACTTATATCCTTACTTAATTTCTTCCAAAATATGTAGTATTATTTATGTATCATATATTTATAGAATATAAATATGTTTAATGGGTAGATATTTCAAATGGAAAACACCAATTATGGAGATGTTAGTCCGTATGTACGCATAAATGATATTTCCGTTTTCATATTGTATTAAATGGAAGTAAGTGAATTAGATATATATATATATATTATCATTATTATGTCCAAAATTAAATACATATTAATAATATATATGTTTTTTTGATCATCATTATTTGGTGAATGAGGAAATTAGTATCATCGTGTCGTAGAGATGATCAGTCGTAAATTTGGACGAGTGATGATATCATTCTATTGATGGTGAAATAATGTCTAATTGGATGTTATAATATATATAAATAATAATTACCAAGATTTATTAATTATTTAAATTAATTATACACATTATTATTCCCATCAAAATAATTTTGTTATGGATAACAAACTACGCCATGACGAGGAGATGGTAAGTAGTACGTACGCATGTATGTTGACATTTCCATTAAATGGATGGATATAAAAATGAATATAGTAATAAAAAATATATAAAAACCTCTAATTATTTATAAGGAAGAAGAGTTATAATTTTATTATTAAAAATATAAAACAAAGTTGAAATAGAAGAAGAAAAGAACATTAAAAGAGGTGATGAAGTAATTACGTCTTCTTTGGGTTCTTCCTTTTGATTTGATAAAACGGGAACCCTATGTAGCATTAAGATAAAATTAATGACTATAGGATAAAGTTAGGGTAATTTGGAGGATATATTCTTAGGGCTTGGTCAAGCCAAATGGCTTTAGAGGGGTGAATTTGAGAGAAGTGGAAGTACCCTTTTATAAGAGAGGTGAGGTTTATTTTAGGAAAATATTGAAATATTATTTCATTATAAAATATTTTTGGATTATAAGTCCTCCAAATGGATTTATTTAGAGTATAAGGTTGGTATGGGTCTGTGTCTTCTCAACCCATATGTTTTAGACATGTTTAGGTCACCATATAAACCTTATATTTTAGATCTATCTCTTAGTAAAATTGTTTAACATTAACAATGACTTCTTGTATTTTTATATTACAAGGTAAATAAACCTACTATAAAATTAGAAGAGAATATAAAGTAGTAGATTAATGACATATATATCAATATATAATTCCATTGTAAGAATCGTATATTTTTATGAATATCATATCATTTAATAATATAGTATTTCTTTTAAAAATTCATTTATATAAATTATGACACTATTTAGTATATGGTTTTTGTGAAAGTCATAAAAAGATGATTACATCGGAAATAATTCATTAATTCACCCCAAAAATGTCATATTAACATATAAAATTCATGGAGGGAATCAAAAGACTCAATTTACATTTATTTTGATATTTATAATATCAATGATTTTAATATTTCATTAATAAGGTAATTACTACATCATCACTGTGTCATAAATAAATTTAATTATTTAATGTATAAAATTTATAAATAAAATATCATGATGTATGAAATATTTTTAGATTTATAATGAATATTTATATTTGAATTTATCATATGTTTATCCCGTTATTTACAATTTTTTAGTTATTAAACATTGAATTTATCAATTTTAACTCTTTTTAAATTAAATATATTAAATTTCCTAATCTAAACCAGATGTGTCAAAAGGATCCTATTTTTTTCCTAAGGATTATTCTAGTCTAAATAAAATTAACCATATAATTACTACATGTGTTGGGGTAATTTTAATAATATTTTTACCTGTAATTACATTATTTACTTTTAAGTGTTGTAAATAATATTCAAAAGTTTCAATTCAGTAAAATTATTTTCATCCTATCTAACGACACTAAAATTATTGATTACAACCATGTCTCTCAGATTGTTGATATTTAATTCACAGAAGTCAAAAAATTGCATTTTATTAAAATTTTCATATGTTCCTAGAAGGTGGGAAAAAATGGTAAACTAGTTCAATTAACTTTTATATGACTAATATTAATATAAAATAACTTCATAGTAGTTGGGGTTTGGCATGGTGGTATGAAACATGTAAACCTACATGGAAAATGGGGGTTCAAAACC
Source organism: Viscum album (assembly GCA_963277665.1). Lineage (NCBI taxonomy): Eukaryota > Viridiplantae > Streptophyta > Magnoliopsida > Santalales > Viscaceae > Viscum > Viscum album. Next base: position 1,312,556,510 of record OY728119.1, on the reverse strand, counting down.
CATTTGGCCCAGTTACTGTATCAGTTCTATAGCAGCGGTAGTAGTGTAGATCGATGGGTACTGTAGCGACAGAATGGAACAGTAGCAGCGGTGGTACTATGCGGGTACTGTGGCAGGAATGTTACTATTCATAGAATGGGCATTGAGCCAAAAAATTTGACATGCGGGCTATGTAATGGGCCACATGGCCACTGGGCCTTCGGGCTATGTAATGGGTCTCACTCTACCCAGTTAAAAAGAGGTATTTTCTTTGATTTAATAATAAAAGGAGGCTTCAGGCCCAACCTTTTAAAAAAATATAAAAGGACTTCAATGAGTTACATTGTAATAATTTATGTATTATGTATCTATTTTAACATTACGATAAATTTTTAATTAAAAATAATTATTTAAATGAAAATGTATGTTTCCACTATAACACAATGTTTATCACTATTCATTAAAAATTGAATGTTATTTGATAAATAACAAAAATTCACTCAAAGATAATTATGATATTCCAAATTAAAAAATGATGTATATTTTACCAAATTAAATACTTATATGTTTCATTAATTATTTTAAAATTATTTCTCGTTGTCAAAACTAGAAAGTGGGTTTTTATGATGTAAAAGCTGTCAAATGATTGACAAGTATTTATATCAAATTTTAATGTGAAACTATTTAAAATGAAATAAATTATATTAAATGATAAAAATGTAATATAATTCTACCTTAAAACCACTCAAATGAATATTTAACACTTTAAATTATTTATATTAAATAAGTGGTTTTCTATTAAAATTTAGTATTTTATTATTATTCATCCGAATATGAAAGTTATCAGAAAAGTTCCAAATATTAATCCAAACTAAATATCTATGTCCTGATTCTATAGAAGAATTTATTTTAATTATATTGAATATATATAAGTTACAAATTTTTTATTTAGAAAGGGTTTGCTATTAAAAGTTGGCAAAATTTCATTTTTTTAAAAACTGCGTATTTTATCTGAAAAGTTGAATTTGTTCTTATATTAGGTCTAATAAATACATAATATGGATGTTAAAATTATATGTACTATATATAATTCAGAATTCATATAATACTATTCATAACATTTTTTGAACGACTTGTTCGGTCTGTCGTGTTGTGCTCATAACTTGGTGTTGCATGTAACACTAGTAATTGATATATTTTAAAGAGATAATGTACTACAATATCATGGGGTGTTACAATACCCAATTAGGAAATGTATTGACACCTGGATTTTCATCATGGTCTAGAAACCTCCAATTAAAATGGATCATTCATGTTGTACTATAATCCCTAAGTAGTGGGGGACACTTTTCCTGCCCTTGTATCGCACACTGAGCATATATCATGTAGAATCGGGGACCATGGTATGGGATTCACCCTTGAACTGTGGATAGTCCGCAATTTTCCTCTCCTAACACATGAGACAAACCCATTAAGGATGTATAATTTTAGGACACATATATCTTCAAAAAATTTAACAACTCAAATAAATGAATTTAAATAACCCACCACACATATGAGTAAGATCTATCTTGGTAAAGTCCCAAATCCATAGGTAATCATGGAATAAATGTATCAAATATGTCTAGACACACATTTTCCATTTATAAAAATCCATGCATCGGGCCACCGTGGATCTTCCAAAACCTATATGTCCATCGAAATTTAATTTTAGAATCCTGAGAACACTATTGTTTTAATATGAAAAATATACCCCTATAGATCTATATAATATTAAAAAAAATCCATCAAAGGAAGGAGAAAATTTCCTCCGAATATGCTTTTCATACCTAAATACACTCAATGGATTACATGCTGTGTACTATATCTCCCGATAAAAAAATTATTGAAACACTAGGTCAGACTTGCCCAGGGAACCTCCTTAGATATAGAAGGGGAGAACATCTCTACATATTCATGAGAAAGTTTAGCCTGAAATGCCTCTTCCAGGTTCAAGAAACCCCTTCCCACAATCCATAATCAGTTTTTGGATAGTCTGAACCCCTATAACTATCCCCAAACATCATATGTGGATGGTCGGTGTTCAGATGACACCTTTGATCGACTATGAACAATATTCCCCAGTGTCTCAACATATGTTTCCCACAAAAAATCACATCAAACAAAGGAAAATACTTACTCAGGAGAGTCATTAACATACATATGTTTCACTTATGACAGTTATGTCCTAACTCACTCCTTGGTTTTAGAAAATCCTCAGATAATAGTTTACATCTTTTCTTCCTATTCATGCCTATATATTATATATCATTCCTAGTTAGACGACCATGAAAAATGTAAACATTTTATTTAGTTGGATAGAACTAAAAAAAATTAAATAATATTTTTTCAGAATTCCTAGTCACAAGATCTTAAACTACAATACTAATTGACCCTCCTTTATAAAATACAAATATGTTTAGTATTGGTATAAATTTCATTATCACAATTGATAGAAATGGAATGATACTTTTCAGACCCCACTACATTGAAAATCCACCCCTTGGTGTCTCTGCATAAGATTCATAAAAAAAGGATAATTAACCAAAGGAAAATTCATATTTAATAGTGGTATATCATACATTCATAATCCTCCATGGATCCCATGAACCAGGTTATATCTCACATCTATAAATAAAAAATATTAGTCATGAAAAATAGAACATGTATATCTGAAAAATGATACGAAAATCTATTTTAAAACCTCTATTTTGGAGACCTTTTCCCACAATTCATGGTCAAATATGTTTGAAACAAAACATCTGAAATGATATCCCAATTTTAAATACAATAAAATTCCCAGGAATGGATACAGGAAACACGCCATGTTGAACACCCGCAAAGGGTTCCCTGTGTAATAGTTGAGTATCTTCTCGTTAGACCAAAACAATATCGGGTTTATAAAAAATATCATGACATAAATATTAATAAAAAAAATCATGATATGTTTAAAACCCAAAAATTTATCCCTATATAAAATTATATTTATTCATACTAACCTCACATCATAATAGGCTATGGAAAAAATTAGTGTTGTAATAATAAAGGGAAATTTTTTACGATTTTTAATGTAACCCAAGAAATAGTTAAACTATGATTGATGAGTCCCTCACATCAAGAAAAATTAGATAATTATTTGATATGTCATCCAAGTAAAGTCCACTTAAATATTTAAATAGAATCATCTTAATTACATTTACAACCCATTCTAAAGGATGGAATTTGTGTGGTCCATAATATTTGACATTCAAGATGGTAAAAATTCCATCGAACTCTGAAAATGATATAATCAAAATCATGATGAAGAATGGTTGATGATGACAAAAATTTGGATGTGGGAGGGGTTCTTTTAAGTATAATACTTTATTTATTGTTCCTCCATATAGAGGTTCACATTAAAAGTCATTCCCAAACTGACTGTTTTGGAGATATTGATCGAAAGAGGCATGAAATAAGAGAGCATGACAAAAGAAGGACTCTTACGATGATTCCCTATATGTAAAACCAATCGTATATAATTAATGTGTATAAAAAACATAAATGTTAACTAAAACCCAACATACAATGTAGATTAATTTTTGGGGTTGAATATAATCGATGTTGTAACACCCGAAGCTTCTACTGTATGCTTCTCTTTGAATAATGTGATAGCGTGTCTTTTATGAAACATTGAGTTCTAACACACCACAACCAATCAAACTAGCCGTTATAAATAGTAATACCTACTTTTGGAAATTATATATATTTTATATTTCAAAATGGACTTCATTTTTGGATTCGGAATATCAAAATTATCCTAAGTTGAATTTTTTTTGTTTTTCTGAGAACTTCCAATTTTTATAAATAGTGAAGAATACTTAAAAACAACTTTTTTAATGAAAATAATTTATAGTGATAAATTATACTATTTAGTTGTTTTAAAGTATAATTATAATATATTTTTACCATTTTATCCAATGGTGTTCATTAGAATTAATTTCACTTTGAAATTTGACATAAACAATTGTCAATCTTTTGATATATATTGTTTCTTAGAAACACACTATTTGTTGTGACATCGGGAATTAATTATAAAATTAATTAATCCATATTATATGTTTGGAATTTTGTAAAATAGACATCATTTTTGAAATCATAATATCAATTATAGCTTAGGGTGAAATTTTGGCATTGTTCTGAAAAACATCAATTTTTTATTAATAGTGGAACCACTACGTGGTAGTTAAAAAATGAATTTTTCATAAAACTTAATTATACCACTTCTGTGAGTGGAATTTAGAAAATCCGAGAGACACGGTTAATATCAATTAGTAAAATGTGGTTCAATGAGATGAAAATAATCTTTTATGAATAGTAACTTTTTACTTTTATTTACCACAGTTAAAAATAAATAGGGCAGTTAAGGGTAAAAATGATATTAATATTACCCTAACACGTGTCCTAATTCTATTTGAAAAGTTTATTTCGACCAAAAACAACATTAGGAAGAAAATATTATCATTTAGGTCCACTTGGATTAGATTAGAACATTTATTATTATTCAAAGAAGAGTTAAGTGAGTCAAAATCAATGTTTATTTACTAAAACATTTTTAATATACGTTTATAAATAAGATAAATTCAATTGTAAATATTCATTAGAAAGGTAAAAATATTTCATACATAATGATATTTTATTTATAATTATTAGAAATTAAATATGTTAATATATTTATGAAACAATGATGATGCAATAATTGCCATAATAGTGAAAATATTATAATAATTGATAATATAAATACCCAAATAAATATAATACGAGACTTTTTATGAAATACAATAATTTTATAGGTTAATATGACATGTTACGATTGACTTAATTAACTTTTTTAGATGTAATAATCCTGTTATGATTGTCACAAAAAAAACAATTATTGAATAGTGTCAAAATTGACAAAAAAGTGTTTTAAAAACAATATTATATTATTAATTGATATTAAATTCTTAAAAATATATGTTTTTACCAAGAGACTTATATCATTATATGTGTATCATTAATGGACCACTTGGGGGTATCTTGGACGTTTATTGTTTTTTTATTAACCATATAATATAAAAATACCAATAGACATTGTAAAAGTGAAACTATTTAACTTAGAGTTAATACTTAATTATAAGGTTAATATAGTACCCCAAACCTGTATAAATTATATTTTTTGAGTGGTTTTACACCCATCCCCACCATATTCTTTAAATAATCCACTTTTTATCCATTAGAAACCGAATATTAATTTATTATAAATTAATATTTCTAGGTTTTCCAAAGGTACCCCTCACCCCTCTTATAAAAGGGAACTCCCCCTTCTGACTAATTCACGCATTCAAAGCCTTTTGGATTGGACAAACCCTGCTCCAATACTCTCTCAATATCCCTCTATACAACCTAGAGGTCATAGTTTGATCATAAAGCCAACCTAAGGAGCTATTTTGATCAAATAAAAAGGAAGAACCTGAAGAAGAGGTAATGTTTTCACCACCCTTTTTCAAATTCATTTCTTCTTCATCTTCTTATTTAATTGTTATTCCCATTATAAAATAATGAATCCAGTATCTCATATATACTGTAATATTATTATAAAAATGGTACAACCATATTCAGTATTCTATCCATCCTTTAAATGACATGGCACCATACGTGCGTACGTACGGCTTACCGTCTCCACGTCGTGGTGTAATTGTTATTCTATATATTTTTATTTGGATGGTTATAATAATGATTTTTAATTCATGTAAATAATAAATATAACATTATAATGATTCTGTATATATGATATACCATCCAATTATATATTACTTTAATATCAAAAGAATTATATTGTCGCTCGTGCGTACGTACGGACTACCGTCTCCACGAACGCGATGAGATTCATTCCCCATCGTATCCATTCAAGTATAATTATCATTTTCTGAATTAAAAATAATGTTTATAGACTTGATATTTTTCTGGATATGAATAAGATACAACATTTCCATGAAAAACATGGCTTACGTAACAAAACATATAAAACAAAACAAGTAAGTTGACACCCGAAACAACGATAATTCTACGATATTATTAACAAATAAATGTTAAAAGATCATATATGATATCATATGAATGTATATGATTCATGTATAATTTAATAACAATTATTTCACCATTATACAGTAGGTTAACCTACCCCCAACCAAGGAAAAGTACAAGGTCAGGGTTTATTTCACAATCTCTTCATTATCCGAGTTTGTTTATATGTAATAATATACTGGGATTTCTTTATCATCCAGATCCATGTTTTTTGAAAATTTGTTTCAAATTTTTTTTACTATTTACAAGAATATGCGTTAAAGTCATTTATATCCTTGTTTGACTTTTAATTAGAGGTTTATAAAGGAATCTTTCCATCATTTTCCAAACAAGGTTCTTTTTAACATTTTCGACAGAATTAATGTAAGAATGTTTTTTAACTTATAAGGAGGGTGCGGCTATTTTCTGTCGTTATAAAATCTTTTAAGCATCCCTTAGAAGCATATATTAATATTTTCAAAGAAAATTTCATATTTTATAAATATATTACTCTTAAATTATTTCAAAATAAAAAGAAATATTACTCTAAAAAGATTTTTTTTCATCTATGTCAACATCCTTTGATGGATTTTACCCTTATTTGAAGTTGATTTATTATGATACAAAACTTATATATTGTATTGAAGGTTTTGTGATATGTTTGACTTTGGATGTGAAATTTTTATACCATTCATGTTTTATGGATGAAGTATTTATATTTCTTATGCTAGTTTTAATATGAATGTTTATGTTATGTTTAAACCTGTTCATATGAGGAATGCATTGGACTTAATATGTGACGGGTGGAGCCCGCTATAGCTCCTCTATGCATAGGTAGGTCTCATGAGACAAACTAGTGTCTTGGCACATGGCCATGGAAAATATTATTTGCAGTCTTGGCATGAGGCCTTGGCTCTGTGGTTATGATTGTCTGGCATTATTCATTCCATCTTTATGAAAGTGGTTATTGATATTTCATGTGATTATTTGATTATTAGAATATTAATGTGAATAAGTAAATGGAATTATTTCATTTAATTTTTTCCATACTTGGTTTAAGTTCATGTTTAAAAGGATTTCGTTTTAGTTATACTTTGCCTTAAATGTTAATTCTTATTTATGGAAGTTTCTTCTATATTTTTATCCTTATTGGGCATTTGAGCTCACCACTTTTCTATGTTTTATTTTTCCCAGGATGTGAAGAAGTAAATTATGAATGACCTGCTGGGATAGTATGATGGGATAAGAGTGTGGACTATGGAGACTTTGTTGTTGTAGTTTTCATTTTATGATGTAATGTAAACCTTATGAATATATATAGTGTTTCCAAGGCTACTAGACCAATCGGTCTTTCTAGATTTGATCTTTCTTGTGATCATACCAATGTTATATAATAATGCACCGACTCTGGGAAATGGGGGTCATGGCGTTATAGTTGGTATCTGAGTAAGTTTAGTAGAATCCTTGGAAGCTAGATTTAGATAAACTCTGATTAGAGCACGTAGACCTAAGATAAACTTTGAGGATTAGTATAGATGAAATACCTATAATTTTGGTATTGTAGAGATTTTGTTAGTTTTCTGAGCAATACATCCCTGTCTGAATACGAGCAGGTATAGGTGGCTCTGGCACAGATGTACCTAGGGGTAAAACCCGAAAACACCTCTTTGAGCTAGACTCGAACGGGAACTGATGCATCACATCGGGCCTTGCGGCACTCTTAGTTACGACTCTCCCGGGGGATATGCTTAGGATAACTCTCATTTTCTTCACAAATCATTATGAAGGGTTTATGAGAATATACTTCCTCAAAGAAAACATTCTTATGATTATGGATTATATCCATAAATAGTTCAATTTATGTTAAGTGTTTTGTAAGTATGGGATTATGTATTTTGATTCATAATATGATCTAGTTTATACCATTGTTTAGAAATGGTGCCTAGTGGATGAAATGGAAACTATATCAATGCACGCACTCCATGTAGGAATTTCCCTCCTGCACAAGATAATTATAGTGGAGCTGGTGATGCAACTAGTGCCGATCAACTAATCACCATATTGGGACAACTTACTCAGGTAATGAATAATAACCTTACCCGTATTGAGCACCTTGATCCATAGCATGGAGGATCAATGTTAGATCGATTCATGAGGAAACAACCACCAACGTTCAATGGGAGTACAAATCCCTTAGTAGCTGACCAGTGGATAAATTCCCTAGAGAAAATATTTCAGGCTTTGGAGAGTAGTGAAAGGGAAAAAGTTATCATGGAAGTTTACTGACTCACTGGAGATGCTGATCAATGGAGGTAATTGATTAAAAACACGAAGGAAGATGATGAAGTATCAAATATGGAATGGAGGGAGTTCAAAGATCTGTTTTTAGAAAAATACTTTCCTCACGACCATCGAGCAGATATGGAAAAGCAATTTCTGAGTCTGAGATAGAAGGAGGATGAGAATGTCGCAAAGTATGAGGCTAACATTACAAGGTTAGCAAGGTATGCTGGAGATTATTTACGTAACCCAAAAATTAAGATTGATCATTTCTTTTATGGGTTAAAACCATTTATCCGTCGATCATTAATCTCACAATCCTTTTCTTCGTACGAAGACATTGTCTCATGTGCTATTAAGACTGAAAAGGAATTCTCTATGTCTTATGACTCTAAAGAAAAGAAATATAAGAAGATACCTACTGATCAATATGGGAATGGAAATATGGGGAAGAAAGGAAAGTTTGAATATCCATCCTGTGGTAAATGTGGGAAGAAACACCCCGGTACTTGCTTGAATTGAATGGGAGCCTGTTACAAGTGTGGTGAAAAAGGCCACCAAGCTCGTGATTGCAAGGGGAAGAAGGAAGCTACCAATGATCAGTGATACAATTTCAGGGAGATGGGACATTATGAAAATGAATGTCCTAAGCATCAGGAGAACTTACCTCAGAAAAGGCCAAGGGATCAAGGCCATGCTTATGTTATCCCTGCTGCTGAGGTAGAAGCTCTGAAAGATGTGGTGGCATGTAATTTAATGGTTTCCTCAAGTTTAGGAAATGCATTATTTGATTCTGGATCATCACATTGTTTCATATCTTCCCAGTTTTCTAAGAAAATTAGATATTTCCCATATGATTTAACAAGGGAGTTTTCAGTTAAAACTCCTAAGGGAAGTATCATTGAAACAAAGTTTTGTGAATCAGTCCCCATTAGAGCACTAAATGTTCTTTATCTGCTGATCTCATCGTCATACCTATGATTGAGTTCGATATAATCCTCGATATGGACTGGCTTTCGAACTATGATGTGAACATTTAATGTAAGAAGAAAGAGGTTACAATTCTTGATGATGATGATAAGGAACACCTTATCTTTAGAGAAGAATCGTCACCACCTAATTCTTATCTAGATCCACCCCTAGTAGCTCAAATAAATTCAATTATTGGGGAGGAAGAGAATGAAATAACTATGGGTGAGGAAAGGAATGTTCAAATAGAGGATGTTCCTATTGTGAAAGAATATGTAGATGTATTTCCGGAAGATTTACCTGGACATCCTCCAGAACGGGAATTTGAGTTTTCCATTGATTTAATTCCTAGATCAAGGCCTATATCGAAGACCCCTTAAAGAATGGCCACTATAGAATTAGTTGAACTAAAAAAACAACTAGAGGAATTGAGTAATAAGGGATTTATTCTCCCTAGTGTTTTTCTATGGGGAGCCCCTATTCTTTTTGTTAAATAGAAAGATGGATCTATGAGGTTATGTGTCGACTACAAGGAGATCAATGCTATAACAATAAAGAACAAGTATCCCCTACCTTGAATTGATGATTTATTTGACCAAATTCATGGAGATCAATACTTTTCAAAGATTAACCTTCGATCTGGATACCATCAGTTGTGTGTGAAGAAGGAAGACATTCTGAAGACAGCTTTTCAAACCAGGTACGGGCATTACGAGTTTACATTAATGCCTTTTGGATTGACTAATGCACCCTCTGTATTCATGGATATTATGAATAGAGTTTTCATGGAGTATCTCGATGAATTTGTGGTGGTATTTATTGATGATATCTTAGTATACTCAAAAATATATGATGACCATGAAAATAACTTGCGCATTATCTAGAAGACAATGAGAAGACATGAATTATATGGGAAGTTTAGCAAGTGTGAATTCTGGCTTCAGGAGATTTCTTTTCTTGGACATATTGTCTCTAAAGATGGAATCTCTGTTGATCCTTCTAAGACTAAGGCAATCCATGAATGTCCAGCACCAACAAGTATAACTGAGGTACGTAGTTTTATTGGTTTAACAGGTTATTATCGACGTTTCATCCATAATTTTGCCCGATTGGCTAACCCATTAACGAATATCACATGTAAAGGGGCTAAATTTGTTTGGACAAAAGAGTGTGAAGAATGTTTCGAAGAACTGAAGAGATGATTAGTCATTTCTCCTATATTGACTCTACCATCGAGGAATGATGGGGTCATTATTTATAGTGATGCATCAAAGAAAGGACATGGTTGTGTCCTTATGCAGAATGATCGGGTTATTTCCTATGCATCACGAAAGTTGAAAATTCATGAAAAAAAATATCCTACTCATGATCTCCAGTTAGCAGCTGTGATCTTTGCTTTGAAGATATGGAGGCACTACCTCTATGGTGAAAAATGTGAGATTTATACTAATCACATGAGTTTGAATTATATTTTCTTGCAAAAAGAACTCAACATGAGGCAAAGGAGATGGCTTGAATTACTCAAGGATTATGATTGCGCGATACACTACCACTCGGGGAAGGCAAACAAGGTGGAATATGCTTTGAGTAGAAAAGATCATGGAGTTTTGAACAATATTAGAATTTAAAGGGATCCAATTTTAATGGATCTAGTGAAGATGGACATGGGAATAACCAGGGAAGGTGAAACATCAATGCTTTTTCAAATGGTTGCCAAACCATCTTTACTAGAAAATATTAAGAGTTCTCAGAATGGTGATGAAGAATTTCAAAAGAATATTAAAACAATGAATGATGGGAGATTGAGAAACATTGTGTATGAAGATGGAATTTTGAAATTTGGGAAGAGACATTGTGTTCCCGATATACCTGATCTAAAAAAAGAATTGCTGGATGATGCCCATAGTTCCAATTTCTCTATACATCATGGGAGCACCAAAATGTTTAGAGATTTGAAGGAACATTTTTTGTGGGACAACATGAAGAGGGATATTTCTGATTTTGTGTCAAGATATATGGTTTGTCAACAAGTGAAAGCTAGAAGGCAACATCCTGGAGGAGTCATGAAACCTCTTCCCATATGAGCAGGTAGAGGCGGCTCTAATTAGAGAAGATAGACATAAGATGGAAATTGAGGATTAATATAGAATAACTTCCTAGAATTTTAATATTGTAGAGATTTTGTGAGTTTTCCAAGCAATACATCCATGTCTGGATACGAGCAGGTAGAGGCGGCTCTGGCACAGATGTACCTAGGGGTAAAACCCGAAAACACCACTTTGAGATAGACTCGAACGGGAACTGGTGCACGACAATGGGCCTTGTTGCACTCTTTGTTACGACACACTCGGGGGATATGCTTAGGATAACTATCATTTTCTTTAGAAATCATTATGAATGGTTTATGAGTATATAGTTCCTCAACGAAAACATTTTTTTTATGATTATGGATTACATCCATAAATAGTACAATTTATGTTATGTGTTTTATATGTATGGGATTATGTATTTTGATTCATAACCTAATCTAGTTTATGCCATTGTTTAGAAATGGTGCATAGTGGAAGAAATGGAAATTGTATCAATGCACGCACTCCATGTAGGGATTTCCCCCTGCTCAAAATAATTATAGTGGAGCTGATGATGCAACTGGTGTCGATCAGCTAATCACCATACTTTGAAAACTCACTCTGGTTATGAATAATAACCTTACCCATATGGAGCACCCTGATCCGCAGCGTGGAGGATCAATGTTAGATTTCATCATGAGGAAACAACCAACAACATTAAATGGGTGTACAAATCCCTTAGTAGCTGAGCAATGGATAAATTCCCTATAGAAAATATTTCAGGCTTTGGGGAGTAGTGAAAGGGAAAAAGTTATCATGGAAGTTTACCGCCTCACTAGAGATGCTGATCAATGGTGGTCATTGATTCAAAACACGAAGGAAGTTGATGAAGTATCAAATATGGAATGGAGGGAGCTCAAAGATCTGTTTTTAGAAAAATACTATCCTCGTGACCATCGATCAGATATGGAAAGGAAATTACTGAGTCTGAGACAAAAGGAGGATGAGAATGTCACAAAGTATGTGGGTAACTTTACAAGGTTAGAAAGGTATGCTAGAGATAATATACGTAACCTAAGAAGTAAGATTGATTGTTTATTTGATGGGTTAAAACCACTTCTCCATCGAGCATTTTTCTCACAATCCTTCTCATCGTACGAAGACATTGTCTCATGTGCTGTCAAGACCTAAAAGGAATTCTATAAGTCATATGAATTTAAAGCAAAGAAAGAGAACAAGAGATCTGCTGATCAATCTGGGAATGGAAATAAAGGGAAGAAGGGAAAGGTTGAATATCCATACTACGCTAAATGTTGGAAGAAACGGCACGGTACTTGCATAAATGGAACGACATTCTGTTACAAGTTTGGCGAAAAAGGCCACCAAGCTCGTGATTGCAAGGGAAGGAAGGAAGATACTGATGTACAATGCTAAAATTACAGGGAGATGAGACATTATGCAAATGAATGTCCTATGTGTCAGGGGAACATACCTCAGAAAAGGCCAAGGGATCAAGGCCAAGCTTATGATATCACTACTGGTGAGGTAGAATCTCTGAAAGACATGGTGGCAGATAATTTAATGGTTTCCTCAAGTTTAGAAAATGCATTATTTGATTCTGGATCATCGCATTGTTTCATATCTTCCCATTTTTCTAAGAAAATTAGATATTTTCAATTTGATTTAACATCGGACTTGTCAGTTAAAACTCCTAAGGGAAGTATCATTGCAACAATGTTTTGTGAATCAGTCCCCATTGGAGCACATAAATGTTCATTATCTGCTGATATCATTGTCATAATTATGATTGAGTTTTATATAATCCTCAGTATGGACTGGCTTTCGGACCATGATGTGAAGATTTACTGTAACAAGAAAGAGGTTATGATATTTTATAATGATGATAAGGAACACCTTATCTTTAGATCAGAATTATCACCACCAAATTCTTATCTAGATCCTCCCCCAGTAGCTCAACTAAATTCAATTATTGGGGAGGAAGAGAATGAAATGACTGTGGCTGAGGAATCAAATGTTCAAATAGAGGATGTACCTGTTGTGAAAGAATTTGTAGATGTATTTCTGGATTATTTACCTGGACATCCTCCAAAACCAGAAGTTGAGTTTTCCATTGATTTAATTACTGGATCAAGGCCTATATAGAAGACCCCTTATAGAATGGTCACTGTGGAATTAGTCTAACTAACGAAACAACTAGATGAACTGAGTAATAAGGGAATTATTCACCCTTGTTTTTCTCTATGGGATCCCCTGTTCATTTTGATAAAAAGAAAGATGGATCTATGAGGTTATGAATCGAATACAGGTAGATCAACGCTATAACAATAAATAACAAGTATCCCCTACCTCGCATTGATGATTTATTTGACCAAATTCATGGAGCTCAATACTTTTCAAAGATTGATCTTCGATCTGGATACCATCATTTGTGTGTAAAGAAGGAAAACATTCTGAATACAGTATTCCGAACCAGGTACGGGAATTATGAGTTTACAGTAATGCCTTTTGGATTGATATTAACAATGACTTCTTGTATTTTTATATTACAAGTTAAATAAACATACTATAAAATTAGAAGCGAATATAAAGTAGTAGATTAATGACATATATATCAATATATAATTCCATTGCAAGAATCATTTATTTTTAGAAATATCATATCATTTAATAATATAGTAGTTCTTTTAAAAATTCATTTATATAAATTATGACACTATTTAGTATATGGTTTTTTTGAAAGTCATAAAAAGTTGATTACATCAGAAATAATTCATTAATTCACCCCAAAAATGTCATATTAACATATAAAATTCATGGAGGGCATCAAAAGACTAAATTTACATTTATTTTGATATTTATAATATCAATGATTTAAATATTTCATTACTAAGGTAATTACTACATCATCACTGTGTCATAAATAAATTTAATTATTTAATGTATAAACTTTATAAATAAAAGATCATGATGTATGAAATATTTTTAGATTTATAATGAATATTTATATTTGAATTTATCATATGTGTATCCCATTATTTAAAATTTTTTAGTTATTAAACATTGAATTTAACAATTTTAACTCTTTTTAAATTAAATATATTAAATGTCCTAATCTAACCCAGATGTGTCAAAAGGATACTATTTTTGTCCTAAGGATTATTCTAGTCTAAATAAAATTATCTATATAATTACTACATGTGTTGGGGTAATATTAATAATATTTTTACCAGTAATTACATTATTTACTTTTAACTGTTGTAAATAAAATTCAAAAGATTCAATTCAGTAAAATTATTTTCATCCTATCTAACCACACTAAAATTAATGATTACAACCATGTCTCTCGGATTGTTGATATTCAATTCACAGAAATCAAAAAATTACATTTTATTAAAATTTTCATATGTTCTTAGAAGGTGGGAAAAAATGATAAAATAGTTCAATTAACTTTTATATGACTAATATTAATATAAAATTACTTCATAGTAGTTGGGGTTTGGCATGGTGGTATGAAACATGTAAACCTACATGGAAAATGGGGTTTCAAAACCCATTTGGCCCAGTTAGTGTATCAGTACTATAGCAGCGGTGGTAGTGTAGATCGGTGGGTACTGTAGTGACAGTATGGAACTGTAGCAGCGGTGGAACTATGCGGGTACTGTGGTAGGAATGTTACTATTCATAGAATGGGCATTGAGCCAAAAAATTTGGCATGCGGGCTATGTAATGGGCTACATGCCCATTGGGCCTTCAGGATATGTAATGGGTCTCCCTCTACCCAGTTAAAAAGAGGTATTTTCTTTGATTTAATAATAAAAGGAGGCTTCAGGACCAACCTTTTTAAAAAATATAAATGGACATCAATGAATTACATTGAAATAATTTATGTACTATGTATCTATTTTAACATTATGATAAATTTTTAATTAAAAATAATTATTTAAATGAAAACGTATGTTTCCACTATAACACAATGTTTATCACTATTCATTAAAAATTCAATGTTATTTGAAAAATAACACAAATTCGCTCAAAGATAATTATGATGTTACAAATTATAAAAATTATGTATATTTTACCAAATTAAATACGTATATGTTTCATTAATTAATTTAAAATTATTTCTCGTTGTCAAAACTAGAAAGTGGGTTTTTTTGATTTAAAAGCTGTCAAATGATTGATAATTATTTATATCAAATTTTAATGTGAAACTATTTACAATGAAATAAATTATATTAAATGATAAAAATGTAATATAATTCTACTTTAAAACCACGCAAATGAATATTTTAACACTTTATATTATTTATATTAAATAAGTGGGTTTCTATTAAAATTTTGTATTTTATTATTATTCATCCAAATATGAAAGTTATCAGAAAAGTTCCAAATATTACTCCAAACTAAATATCTATGTCCTGATTGTATAGAAGAATTTATTTTAATTATATTGAATATATAGAAGTTACAAATTTTTTATTTAGAAAGGGTTTGCTATTAAAAGTTTTCAAAATTTCATTTTTTTAAAAACTACGTATTTTATATGAAAAATTGAATTTGTTCTTGTATTAGGTCTAATAAACACATAATATGGATGTTAAAATTATATGGACTATATATAATTTAGAATGCATTTAATACTATTCATAACATTTTTTGAACGACTTGTTCAGTCTGTCGTGTTGTGCTCATAACTTCGTGTTGCATGTAACACTAGTAATTGAGATATTTTAAAGAGATAATGTACTACAATATCATGGGGTGTTACAATACCCAATTAGGATATGTATTGACACCTGGATTTTCATCATGGTCTAGAAACCTCCAATTAAAATGGATCATTCATGTTGTAGTATAATCCCTATGTAGTGGGGGACACTTTTCCTGCCCTTGTATCGCACACTGAGCATATATCATGTAGAATCGGGGACCATGGTATGGGATTCACCCTAGAACTGTGGATAGTCCGCAAATTTCCTCTCCTAACACATGAGACAATCCCATTAAGGATGTATAATTTTAGGACACATATATCTTCAAAACATGTAACAACTCAAAGAAAAGAATTTAAATCACCCACCACACATATGAGTAAGATCTATGTTGGTAATGTCCCAAATCCATAGGTAATCATGGCATAAATGTATCAAATATGTCTAGACACCCCTTTTCCATTTATAAAAATCCATGCATCGGGCCACCGTGGATCTTCAAAAACCTCTATGTCCATCAAAATTTAATTATAGTATTCTGAGAACACTATTGTTTAAATATGAAAAATATACCCCTATGGATCTATATAATATTTCCAAAAACAATATATCAAAGGAAGGAGAAATTTTCCTCCGAATATGCTTTTCATACCTTAATACACTCAATGGATTACATGCTATGTTCCATATCTCCCGAGAAAAAAATTATTGAAACACTGGGTCAGACTTGCCCAGGGAACCTCCTCACATATAGAAGGGGAGAACATCTATACATATTCATGAGAAAGTTTAGCCTGAAATGCCTCTTCCAGGTTCAAGAACCCCATTCCCACAATCCATAATCAGTTTTTGGATAGTCTGAATCCCTATAACAATCCCCAAATATCATATGTGGATGGTCGGTGTTCGGAGGACACCTTTGATCGACTATGAACAATATTCCCCAGTGTCTCTACATATGTTTCCCACAAAAAAAAATCACATCAAACAAAGGAAAACACATACTCAGGAGAGTCATTAACATAAATATGTTTCACTTATGACAGTTATGTCCTACCTCACTCCTTGGTTTTAGAAAATCCTCAGATAATAGTTTACATATTTTCTTCCTATTCATACCTGTATATTATATATCATTCCTAGTTAGACTACCATGAAAAATTTAAACAGTTTATTTCGTTAGATAAAACTAAAAAAATTTAAATAATATTTTTACATAATTCCTAGTCACAAGATGTTAAACTACAATACTAATTGACCCTCCTTTATAAAATCCAAATATGTTTAGTATTGGTATATATTTCATTATCACAATTGATATAAATAGAATGTTACTTTTCAGACACCACTCCATTGAAAATCCACCCCTGGTGGTCCTAATACATCCATATTACCATTTAATTATCTAGACATCTGAAGTGTAAGGTTAGTGTCCAGATGAAACCTCTATTTTACTATGTACAATATCCCTTGGTGTCTCTGCATAAGATTCACACAAAAAAGGTTAATTAACCAAAGGAAAATTCATATTTAAGAGAGGTATATCATACATTCATAAGCCTCAATGGATCCCATGAACCAGGTTATATCTCACATCTATAAATAAAAATTATTAGTCATGAAAAATATAACATGTATATCTGAAAAATTATACGAAAATCTATTTTAAAACTTCTTTTTTGGAGACCTTTTCCCACAATTAATGGTCAAATATTTTTGAACCAAAACATCTGAAATGATATCCCAATTTGAAATACAATAAAATTCCCAAGAATGGATACAGGAAACACGCCATGTCGAACACCCACAAAGGGTTCCCTTTGTAAAAGTTGAGTATCTTCTCGTTAGACCAAAACAATGTCGGGTTTATAAAAAATATCATGACATAAATATTAATAAAACAGAAATCATGATATGTTTAAAACCAAAAAATTTATCCCTATATAAAATTCAATTTATTCATTCTAACCTCACATCATTACAGGCTATGGAAAAAATTAGTGTTGTAATAATAAAGGGAAATCATTTACGGTTTTTAATGTAACCCAAGAAATAGTTAAACTATGATTGATGAGTCCCTCACATCAAGAAAAAATTAGATAATTATTTGATATATCATCCAAATAAATTCAACTTAAATATTTAAATAGAATCATCTTCATTACAGTTACAACCCATTCTTATGGATGGAATTTTTGTGGTCCATAATATTTGACATTCAAGATGGTAAAAATTCCATCGAACTCTGAAAAGGATATAATCAAAATCATTATGAAGAATGGTTGATGATGCCAATAATTTGGATGTGGGAGGGGTTCTATTAAGTATAATCCTTCATTGACTGTTCCTCCAAATAGAGGTTCACTTTAAAATTAATTCCCAAACTGACTGTTTTGGAGATATTGAACGAAAGAGGCATGACATAAGAGTGCATGACAAAATAAGGACTCTTACGATGATTCTCTATATGTAAAACCAATCGTATATAATTAAAGTGTAAAAAAACATAAATTTTAACTAGAACCCAACATACAATGTATATTAATTTTTGGGGTTGAATATAATCGATGTTGTAACACCTGAAGCTTCTACGGTACGCTTGTCTTTGAATATTGTGATAGCGTGTGTTTTATGCAACATCTAGTTCTAACACACCACAACCAATCAAACAAGCCGTTATAAATATTAATACCTAATTTTTGAAATTATATATATTTTATATTTCAAAATGGACTTCATTTTTGGATTCGGAATATCGAAATTATCCTAAGTTGATTTTGTTTTCTAAGAACTTCCAATTTTTATGAATAATGATGAATACTTAAAAAAAAATTTAATAAAAATAATTTATAGTGATAATTTATACTATTGAGTTGTTTTAAAGTATATTTATAATATATTTTTACCATTTTATCCAATGGTGTTCATTAGAATTAATTTCACTTTGAAATTTGACATAAACAATTGTCAATCTTTTGATATATATTGTTTCTTAATAACACACTATTTGTTGTGACAGCGTAAATTAATTATAAAATTAATTAATCCATCTTATATGTTTGGAATTTGGTAAAATAGACATCATTTTTGAAATCATAATATCTATTATAGCTTAGGGTGAAATTTTGGCATTGTTATGAAAAACATCAATTTTTGATGAATAGTGGAACCACTACGTGGTAGTTAAAAAATGAATTTTTCATAAAACTTAATTTTACCACTTATGTGAGTGGAATTTAGAAAATACGAGAGACAAGGTTAATATCAATTAGTAAAATGTGGTTCAATGAGATGAAAATAATCTTTTATGAATAGTAACTTTCTACTTTTATTTAACAGAGTTAAAAATAAATAGGGTAGTTAAGGGTAGAAATGATATTAATATTACCCTAACACATGTCCTAATTCTATTGGAAAAGTTTATTTCGACCAAAAACAACCTTAGAAAGAAACTATTATCATTTAGGTCCACCTGTATTAGATTAGGACATTTATTATTATTCAAAGAAGAGTTAAGAGAGTTAAAATCAAAGTTTATTTACTAAAACATTTTTAATATAGGGTTATACATAAGATATATTCGATTGTAAATATTCATTAGAAAGGTACAAAGATTTCCAACATAATGATATTTTATTTATAATTTTTAGACATTAAATAGGTTAATATATTTTTGACACAATAATGATGCAATAATTTCCATAATAGTGAAAATATTAAAATAATTGATAATATAAATACCCAAATAAATATAATACAAGACTTTTTATGAAATAAACTAATTTTATAGGTTAATATTACATGTTATGATTTACTTAATTAACTTTTTTAGAAGTAATAATCCTGTTATGGTTTGCACAAAAAAACAATTATTGAATAGTGTGAAAATTGACCAAAAAGAGTTTTAAAAACAATATTATATTATTAATTGATATTAAATTCATAAAAATCTACGGTTCTGCCAGGATACTTATATCATTATATTTCTATCATTAATGGACCACTTGGGGGTCTCTTGGAGGATTATTGTATTTTTATTAACCGTATAATATAAAAATACCAAGAGACATTGTAAAAGTGAAACTAATTAACTTAGAATTAATACTTAATGATACGGTTAATATAGTATCCCAAACCTGTATAAATTATATTTTTTTAGTGTTTTTCCACCCATCCCCACCATAAACTTTAAATAATAGACTTTGTATCCATTAGAAAACGAATATTAATTTATTATAAATTAATGTTTCTAGGTTTTCCAAAGGTGCCCCTCACCCCTCTTATAAAAGGGAACTCCCCCTTCTGACTAATTCACGCATTCAAAGCCTTTTAGATCAAAAAAACCCTGCTCCAATATTCTCTCAATATCCCTATATACAACATAGAGGTCTTATTTTGATCATAAAGCCATCCTAAGGAGCTTTTTTGATCAAATCAAAAGGAAGAACCCAAAGAAGAGGTAATGTTTTCACCACCCTTTTTCAAATTCATTTCTTCTTGATCTTCTTATATATTTGTTATTCCCATTATAAAACAATTAATCCAGTATCTCATATATGCTGTAATATTATTATAAATATGGTACAACCGTATTCAGTATTCTATCCACCCTTTGAATGACATGGCACCATATGTGTGTACGTACGGCTTACTGTCTCCACGTCTTGGTGTAATTGTTATTCTACATATTTTTATTTGGATGGTTATAATAATGATTTTTAATTCATGTAAATAATAAATATAACATGATAATGATTCTTTATATATGATATACCATCCAATTATATATTACTTTAAAATCAAAAGAATGATATTGTCGCTCGTGCGTACGTACGGACTACCGTCTCCACGAACGCGATGAGATTCATTCCCCATCGTATCCATTCAAGTATAATTATCATTTTATGATTTAAAAATAATGTTTAAGGACTTGATATATTTCTGGATATGAATAAGATACAACATATCCATGACAAACATGGCTTACATAACAAAACATATAAAACAAAATGAGTAAGTTAACACCCGAAACAATGATAATTCTACAATATTATTAACAAAGAAATGTTAAAAGATCATATATGATATCATATGAATGTATATGATTCATGTATAATTTAATAACAATTATTTCACCATTATACAGTAGGTTAACCTACCCCCAACCAAGGAAAAGTACAAGGTAAGGGTTTATTTCTCAATCTCTTCATTATCCGAGTTTATTTATATGTAATAATATACTGGGATTTCTTTATCATCCAGATCCATGTTTTTTGAAAATTTATTTCAAAACATTTTTACAATTTACAGGGATATGTGTTAAATTCATTTATCGCCTTGTTTGACTTTTAATAAGAGGTTTATAAAGGAATCTTTCCATCGTTTTCCAAACAAGGTTTTTTTTAACCTTTTCGACAGAATTAATGTAAGAATGTTTTTTTAACTTATACTCAGGGTGCAGTTATTTTCCATCATTATAAAATCTTTGAAGCGTCCCTTACAAGAAATATATTAATATTTTCAAAGAAAATGTCATATTTTATAAATATATTACTCTTAAATTATTTCAAAATAAAAAGAGATATTACTCTAAAAGGAGTTTTTTTCATCTATGTCAACATCCTTTGATGGAATTTACCCTTATTTGAAGTTGATTTATTATGATACAAAACTTATATATTGTATTTAAGGTTTTGTGATATGTTTGACTTTGGATGTGAAATTTTTATACCATTCATGTTTTATGGATGAAGTATTTACATTTCTTATGATAGTTTTAATATGAATGTTTATGTTATGTTTAAACCTGTTCATATGAAGAATGCATTGGACTTAATATGTGATGGGTAGAGCCCGCTATAGCTCCTTTATGCATAGGTAGGTCTCATGAGACAAACTAGTGTCTTGGAATAAGGCCATGGAAAATATTATTTGCAGTCTTGGCATGAGGCCTTGGCTCTGTGGTTATGATAGTCTGGCATTATGCATTCCATCATTATGAAAGTGGTTATTGATATTGCATGTGATTATTCGATTAGTAGAATATCCATGTGAATCATTAAATGGAATTATTTCATTTTATTTTTTCCATACTCTGTTTAAGTTCATGTTTAAAAGGATTTTGTTTTAGTTATACTTTGCCTTAAATGTTAATTCATATTTATGGAAGTTTCTTCTATATTGTTATCCTTACTGGGCATTTGAGATCACCCCTTTTCTATGTTTTATTTTTTCCAGGATGTGAAGAAGTAAATTATGAATGACCTGCAGGGATAGTATGATGGGATAAGAGTGTGGACTATAGAGACTTTGTTGTTGTAGTTTTCATTTTATGATGTAATGTAAACCTTATGAATATATCTAGTGTTTCCAAGGCTACAAAACCAATCGGTCTTTCTAGATTTGATCTTTCTTGTGATCATTCCAATGTTATATAATAATGCACCGACTCTGGGTAACTAGGGTCGGGGCGTTATAGTTGGTATCAGAGTAAGTTTAGTAGAAACCTTGGAAGCTAGATTTAGATAAACTCTGATTAGAGCACATAGACCTAAGATGAACTTTGAGGATTAGTAGAGAAGAAATACCTATAATTTTGGTATTGTAGAGATTTTGGGAGTTTTCTGAGCAATACATCCCTGTATGGATACGAGCAGGTAGAGGCGGCTCTGGCACAGATGTACCTAGGGGTAAAACCCGAAAACACCGCTTTGAGCTAGACTCGAACGGGAACTAGTGCATGACATCGGGCCTTGCTGCACTCTTAGTTACGACTCTCTCAGGGGATATGCTTAGGATAACTCTGATTTTCATTAAAAATCATTATGAAGGGTTTATGAGTATATACTTCCTTAAAGAAAACATTCTTATGATTATGGATTATATCCATAAATAGTTCAATTTATGTTAAGTGTTTTGTAAGTATGAGATTATGTATTTTGATTTATAAAATGATCTAGTTTATACCATTGTTTAGAAATTGTGCCTAGTGGAAGAAATGGAAACTGTATCAATACACGCACTCCATGAAGGAATTTCCCTCCTGCTCAAGATAATTATATTGGATCTGGTGATGCAACTAATGCCGATCAACTAATCACCATATTGGGACAACTTACTCAGGTAATGAATAATAACCTTACCCGTATGGAGCACCCTGATCCATAGCATGGAGGATCAATGTTAGATAGATTCATGAGGAAACAACCACCAACGTTTAATGGGAGTACAAATCCCTTAGAAGCTCAGCAATGGATAAATTCCCTAGAGAAAATATTTCAGGCTTTGGAGAGTAGTGAAAGGGAAAAAGTTATCATGGAAGTTTGCCGACTCACTGGAGATGCTGATCAATGGCGGTCATTAATTAAAAACACGAAGGAAGATGATGAAGTATAAAATATGGAATGGATGGAGTTCAAAGATCTGTTTTTAGAAAAATACTTTTCTCATGACCTTCAAGCAGATATGGAAAGGCAATTTCTGAGTCTGAGACAGAAGGAGGATGAGAATGTAGAAAATTATGAGGCTAACTTTACAAGGATAGCATGGTATGCTGGAGATTATTTACGTAACCCAAGAAGTAAGATTGATCATTTCTTTTATGGGTTAAAACCATTTCTCCGTCGATCATTAATCTCATTATCCTTTTCATCGTACGAAGTCATTGTCTCTTGTGCTATTAATATTGAAAAGGAATTCCCTATGTCTTATGACTTTAAAGCAATGCAATATAAGAAGAGACTTACTAATCAATCTGGGAATGGAAATAAGGGGAATAAAAGAAATGTTTGAATATCCATCATGTGGTAAATGTGGGAAGAAACACCCCGGTACTTGCTTGAAGTGAATGGGAGTCTGTTACAAGTGTGGTGAAAAAGGCCACCAAGCTCGTGATTGCAAGGGGAAGAAGGAAGCTACCAATGATAAGTGCTATAATTTCAGGGAGATGGGACATTATGAAAATTAATGTCCTAAGCGTCAGGAGAACTTACCTCACAAAAGGCCAAGGGATCAAGGCCATGCTTATGTTATCACTACTGCTGAGGTAGAAGCTCCGAAGGACGTGGTGGCAGGTAATTTAATGGTTTCCTCAAGTTTAGGAAATGCATTATTTGATTCTGGATCATCACATGGTTTCCTATCTTCCCAGTTGTCTAAGAAAACTAGATATTTCTAATTTTATTTAACAAGGGAGTTGTCAGTTAAAACTCCTAAGGGAAGTATCATTGAAACAAAGTTTTGTGAATCAGTCCCCATTAGAGCACATAAATTTTCGTTATCTGCTGATCTCATCGTCATACCTATGATTGAGTTTGATATAATCCTCGGTATGGACTGGATTTAAAACTATGATGCGAAGATTTACTGTAAGAAGAAAGAGGTTACGATTCTTGATGATGATGATGATAAGGAACACCTTATCTTTAGATCAGAATCGTCACCACCTAATTCTTATCTAGATCCACCCCCAGTTGCTCAACTAAATTCAATTTTAGGGGAGCAAGAGAATGAAATAACTGTGGGTGAGGAAAGGAATGTTCAAATAGAGGATGTTACTATTGTGAAAGAATATGTAGATGTATTTTCAGAAGATTTACCTGGACATCCTCCAGAATGAGAATTTGAGTTTTCCATTGATTTAATTCATAGATCAAGGCCTAAATCGAATACCCCTTAAAGAATGGCCACTATAGAATTACATGAACTAAAGAAACAACTAGAGGAATTGAGTAATAAGGGATTTATTCTCCCTAGTGTTTTTCCATGGGGAGCCCGTTTTCTTTTTGTTAAAAAGAAATATGGATCTATGAGATTATGTGTCGACTACAGGGAGATCAATGCTATAACAATAAAGAACAAGTATCCCCTACCTAGAATTGATGATTTATTTGAAAAACTTCATGGAGATCAATACTTTTCAAAGATTGACCTTCGATCTAGATACCATTAGTAGTGTGTGAAGAAGGAAGACACTCCGAAGACAACATTTCGAACCAGGTACGGGCATTACGAGTTTACATTAATGCCTTTTGGATTGACTAATGCACCCTCTGTATTCATGGATATGATGAATAGAGTTTTCATGGAGTATCTCGATGAATTTTTGGTGGTATTTATTGATGATATCTTGGTATACTAAAAAATCTATGATGATCATGAAAATCACTTGGGCATTATCTTGAAGACTCTGAGAAGACATGAATTATATGGGAAGTTTAGCAAGTGTGAATTCTAGCTTCAAGAGATTTCTTTTCTTGGACATATTGTCTCTAAAGATGGAATCTCTATTGACCCTTCTAAGACTAAGGCAATCCAAGAATGGCCAGTACCAACGAGTATAACTGAGGTACGTATTTTTATTGGTTTAGCAGGTTATTATCGACGTTTCATCCAGAATTTTTCCAGATTGGCTAACCCATTAACGAAGCTCACACATAAAGGGGTTATATTTGTTTGAAAAAAAGAGTGTGAAGAATGTTTCGAAGAACTAATGAGAAGATTAGTCAATGCTCTTATATTGACTCTACCATCGGGGAATGATGGGTTCGTTATTTATAGTGATGCATCGAAGAAAGGACGTGGTTGTTTCCTTATGTAGAATGATAGGGTTATTGCCTATGCATCACGAAAGTTGAAAATTCATGAAAAAAACTATCATACTCATGATCTCCAGCTAGCAGCTGTGATCTTTGCTTTGAAGATATGGAGGCACTACCTCTATGGTGAAAAATGTGAGATTTATACTGATCACACGACTTTGAAGTATATTTTCTCACAAAAAGAACTCAACATGAGGCAAAGGAGACGGCTTGAATTACTCAAGGATTATGATTGCACGATACACTACCACCCAGGGAAGGCAAACAAGGTGGAAAATACTTTGAGTAGAAAAGATCACGGAGTTTTGAACAATATGAGAATTGAAAGGGATCCAATTTTCATGGATCTAGTGATGATGGACATGGGAATAACCAGGGAAGGTGAAACATCAATGCATTTTCAAATGTTTGCCAAACCATCTTTACTAGAAAAGATTACGAGTTCTCAGACCGATGATGAAGAATTTCAAAAGAAGATTAAAGCTGTAAATGATGGGAGATTGAGAAACATTGTGTATGAAGATGGAATTTTGAAATTTGGGAAGAGACATTATGTTCCCGATATACCTGATCTAAAAATGGAATTGCTGGATGATGCTCATAGTTACAATTTCTCTATACATCCTCCAAAATGTATAGATATTTGAAGAAACATTTTTTGTGGGACAACATGAAGAGGGATATTGCTGATTTTGTGTCAAGATGTATGTTTTGTCAACAAGTGAAAGCTGGAGGGCAACATCCTGGTGGAGTCATGAAACCTCTTCTCATATGAGCAGGTAGAGGCGGCTCTAATTAGAGAAGATATATATAAGATGGGATTTGAGGATTAATATAGAATAACTTCCTAGAATTTTAATATTGTAGAGATTTTGTGAGTTTTCCATGCAATACATCCTTATCTGGATACAAGAAGGTAGAGGCGGCTCTGGCACAAATGTACCTAGGGGTAAAACCCGAAAACACCACTTTGAGCTAGACTCAAACGTGAACTGGTGCACGACAATGGGCCTTGTTGCACTCTTGGTTAAGACACTCTCGGGGTATATGCTTAGTATAACTCTCATTTTCTTTAGAAATCATTATGAAGGGTTTATGAGTATATAATTCCTCAATGAAAACATTTTTTTATGATTATGGATTATATCCATAAATAGTACAATATATGTTAAGTGTTTTATAAGTATGGGATTATGTATTGTGATTCATAAACTGATCTAGTTTATGCCATTGTTTAGAAATGGCGCCTAGTGGAAGAAATGGAAATTGTATCAATGCACGCACTCCATGTAGGGATTTCCCCCTACTCAAAATAATTATAGTGGAGCTGATGATGCAACTGGTGTCGATCACCTAATCACCATACTGGGACAACTCACTCAGGTTATGAATAATAACCTTACCCATATGGAGCACCCTGATCCGCAACGAGGATGAATGTTAGATTGCTTCATGAGGAAACAACCAACAACATTAAATGGGAGTACAAATCCCTTAGTAGCTGAGCAATGGATAAATTCCATAGAGAAAGTATTTCAGGCTTTGGGGAGTAGTGAAAGGGAAAAAGATATCATGGAAGTTTACCGCCTCACTGGAGATGCTGATCAATGGTGGTCATTGATTCAAAACACAAAGGAAGTTTATGAAGTATCAAAAATGGAATGGAGGGAGTCCAAAGATCTGTTTTTAGAAAAATACTTTCCTCGTGACCATCGAGCAGATATGGAAAGGAAATTTCTGAGTCTGAGACAAAAGGAGGATGAGAATGTCACAAAGTATGTGCCTAACTTTACAAGGTTAGAATGGTATGCTAGAGATAATATACGTAACCCAAGAAGTAAGATTGATTGTTTCTTTGATGGGTTAAAATCACTTCTCCATCGAGAATTTTTCTCAAAATCCTTCTCGTTGTACGAAGACATTGTCTCTTGTGATATCAAGACCGAAAAGGAATTCTCTAAGTCTTATGAATTTAAAGCAAAGAAAGAGAAGAAGAGATCTTCTGATCAATATGGGAATGGAAATAAGGGGAATAAGGGAAAGGTTGAATATCCATCCTGCACTAAATGTGGGAAGAAACACCATGGTACTTGCTTAAATGGAACGAGGGTCTGTTACAAGTGTGGCGAAAAAGGCCACCAAGCTCGTGATTTCAAGTGGAGGAAGGAAGATACTGATGTCCAATGCTAAAATTTCAGGTAGATGAGACATTATGCAAATGAATGTCCTATGCGTCCGGGTAACATACCTCAGAAAAGGCCAAGGGATCAATGCCAAGATTATTCTATCACTACTGCTGAGGTAGAATCTCCGAAATACATGGTGGCAGATAATTTAATGTTCTCCTCAAGTTTATCAAATGCATTATTTGATTCTGGATCATCGCATTGTTTCATATCTTCCCATTTTTCTAAGAAAATTAGATATTTCCAATTTGATTTAACAAGGGAATTGTCAGTTAAAACTCCTAAGGGAAGTATCATTGCAACAATGTTTTGTGAATCAGTCCCCATTGGAGCACATAAATTTTCATTATCTGCTAATCTCATTGTCATACCAATGATTTAGTTTTATATAATCCTCAGTATGGACTGGCTTTCGGACCATGATGTGAAGTTTTTCTGTAACAAGAATGAGGTTATGATTTTTTATAATGATGATAAGGAACACCTTATCTCTAGAGGAGAATCGTCACCACCAAATTCTTATCTAGATCCACCCCCAGTAGCTCAACTAAATTCAATTATTGGGGAGGAAGAGAATGAAATGACTGTGGGTGAGAAAAAAATTGTTCAAACAGAGGATGTACCTGTTGTGAAATAATTTTTAAGTGTATTTCTTGATGATTTACCTGGACATCCTCTAGAACAAGAAGTTGAGTTTTCCATTGATTTAATTCCTGGAACATGGCCTATATAGAAGACCCCTTATAGAATGGTCACTGTGGAATTAGTATAACTAACGAAACAACTAGAGGAATTGAGTAATAAGGTATTTATTCTCCCTAGTTTTTCTCTATGGGGAGCCCCTGTTCTTTTTGATAAAAAGAAAGATGGATCTATGAGGTTATGTATCGAATACAGGGAGATCAACGCTATAACAATAAAGAACAAGTATCCCCTACCTCTCATTGATAATTTATTTGACCAACTTCATGGAGCTCAATACTTTTCAAAGATTGATCTTCGATCTGGATACCATCAATTGTGTGTAAAGAAGGAAAACATTCCGAAGACAGTATTCCGAACCAGGTACGGGAATTATGAGTTTACAGTAATGCCTTTTGGATTGACTAATGCACCCTATGTATTCATGTATCTGATGAATAGAGTTTTCAAGGAATATCTCAATGAATTTGTGGTGGAATTTATTGATGATATCTTGGTATACTCCAAGTGCTAGGAAGATCATGAAAATCACTTACGCATTATCTTGAAGACTCTGCGAAGACATGAATTATATGATAAGTTTAGAAAGTGTGAATTTTGGCTTCAGGAGATTTCTTTTCGTGGCCATATTGTCCCTAAAGATGGAATCAATGTTGATCCTTCTAAGACCAAAGCAATCCAAGAATGGCCAGCACCGACGAGTATAACTGAGGTACGTAATTCTATTGGTTTAGGATGTTATTATCGACGTTTCATCCAGAATTTTGCCCGGTTGGCTAACTCATGAACAAAGCTCACATGTAAAGGTATTAAATTTGATTGGAAAAAAGAGTTTGAACAATGTTTCGAAGAACTGAAGTGAAGATTAGTCAATTCTCCTATATTGACTATACCATCGGGTAATGATGAGTTCTTTGTTTATAGTGATGCATCGAAGAATGTACTTTATTGTGTCCTTATGCAGAATGATAGGGTTATTTCTTATGCATCATGAAAGTTGAAAATTCATGAACAAAACTATCCTATTCATGATCTCAGGTTAGCAGCTGTGATATTTTCTTTGAAGATATAGAGGCACTACCCCTATGGTGGAAAATGTGAGATTTATACTACTCACAAGAGTATGATGTATATTTTCTCACAAAAAGAACTCAACATGAGGCAAAGGAGATGTCTTAAATTATGAATGTATTATGATTTTACGATACACTACCACCCGGGGAAAGTAAACTAGGTGGCAGCTGCTTTGAACAGAAAATACCATGGAGTTTTGAATGTTATGAGAATTGAAATGGAGCGAATTTTCATGGATCTAGTGAAGATGGACATGGGGATAACCAGGGAAGGTGAAACATCAATGCTTTTTCAAATGGTTGTCAAACCGTCTTTACTAGAAAGGATTAAGATTTCTCAGAATAATGATGAAGAATTTCAAAATAACATTAAAGCTGAGAATGATGGTAGATTGAGAGACTTTGTGTATGAAGAAGGAATTTTGAAATTCGGGAAGAGACATTGTGTTCACGATATAACTTATCTAAAAAGGGAATTACTGGATGATGCTAATAGTTCCAATTTTCTTATACACCATGGGAGCACCAAAATGTATAGAGATTTGAAGGAAAATTTTTGGTGGGACAACATGAAGAGGGAGATTGTCAATTTTGTGTGAAGATGTATGGTTTGTCAACAAGTGAAAGCTGGAAGGAAACAACCCGTGGAAGTATTGCAACCTCTTCCCATACCTGAGTGGAAATGAGACAATATTACGATGGACTTTGTCATGGGACTACAAAAGATACCTAGAAGGAACTATGCAATGTGGGTTATTGTTGATTTTCATACCAAGTCAGCACATTTTCATGCTATAAGAGAAGATATAACACATGAACTTCTAGAAAGAATATATATTAATGAAGTTGTGAGACTTCATGGAGTACCCCTATCTATTGTTTTTGATCGTGATCCCCATTTTATATAAAGATTTTGGAAAAGTATTCACAAATCCTTGGATACTAAACTTCATTTAATCACTTCCTACCACCCTAAAAAAGATGGACAATCAGAAAAAACTATTCAACCATTAGAAGACATGTTGAGATCCTGCTCACTTGACTTTCAGGGTTTCCGGGATCAATATTTACCTCAGGTAGAATTTTTGAATAACAATATCTTTCATTCAAGTATATAGATGGCACCATATGAAGTATTTTACGGAAAGAGGTGTCGCACACCAACCAGTTGGGATGACGTTGGTGAAAGAAAACATGTAGGTCCAGAACTGGTGGAGGAAACGATGGAAAAGGTGAAGGTAATCCAAAATCACATCAAAGCTGCTCAAAGTAGGTAGAAGAGCTATGCCGATAATCAAAGGAAGGATTTGGAATTTCCAGTTAGTGATCATGTTTTCCTGAAGGTATCTCCATGGAAGGGAGTCATACGTTTTGTTAAGAAAGGTAAATTGAGGCCAAGGTACATCCGACCTTTCGAAATTCTAGAAATAATTGGGGGTGTAGCTTACCGATTGGCAATGCCACCAAGTCCTCCAAATTTCATGATGTGTTTCACGTATCTCTATTGAGGAAATACATGCATGAACCAATTCATGTACTCACCTATGAGGAATTAGAACTGGAATCCAATCTATCTTATTGCGAAAAGCCCATCACGATTCTTGATACGAGAGAACAAGTGTTGAAAAAATCAGACGACACGTCTGGTAAAAATTTTGAGGAGAAACCATAAGATGGAAGAGGCAATGTGGAAACCTGATTAACTTATGATGAAGAACCACCCGAGTCACTTCATGCTGTAGTATTCTAGAAATTTTGAGGATGAAATTATTTGAAGGAGGGGAGAATGTAACACCCCAAGCTTCTACGGTACGCTTCTCTTTGAATAATGTGATAGCGTGTGTTGTATGCAACATCGAGTTCCACCACACAACAACCAATAAAACAAGCCATTATGAATAGTAATACCTACTTTATGAAATTATATATATTTTATATTACAAAATTAAATTCATTTTTTGATTTAGAATATCAAAATTATCCTATGTTGAATTTATGGTATTTTTCTGAAAACTTCCAATTTTTATGAATAGTGAATAATACTTAAAAACAAATTTTTTAATAAAAATAATTTATAGTGATAAATTATACTCTTGATTGGTTTTAAAGTACAATTAGAATATATTTTTACCATTTTATCCAATGGTGTTCATTGGAATTAATTTCACATTGAAATTGGACATAAACAATTTTCAATCTTTTGATATATATTGTTTCTAAAAAACACACTAATTCATGTGACGGTGTTAATAAATTATAAAATTATTTAATGAAACTTATATGTTTATAATTTTGTAAAATAGATTTCATTTTTGATTTTGGAATATCAGTTATAGGATAGGGTGAAATTTTCTATTATTCTGAAAAACTTAAATTTTTGATGAATAATGAAACCACTAAGTGGTAGTGAAAAAACTAAATTTTTCATAAAACATAATTTTACCACATCTGTGAGGGGAATTTAGAAAATCCTTGAGACACGGTAAATATAATGTAGTAATATGTGGTTCAATGAGATGAAAATAATTTTTGGTGAATATTAACTTTTTAATTTTATTTACCACGATTAAAAGTAAATAGGGTAATTAAGGGTAAAAATGATTTTAATATTACCCTAACACATGTCCTAATTCTATTGGACAAGTGTATATCGACCAAAAACAACCTTAGGAATAAAATATTATCATTTTTGTCCACTTGGATTAGATTAGGAAATTTATTATTATTCAAAGAAGAGTTATGAGAGTTAAAATCAATGTTTATTTACTAAAACATTTTTAATATAGGGTTATACATAATATAAATTCAATTTTAAATTTTCATTATAAAGATAAAAAGATTTAAGACATTATTTATTTTATTTATATTTTTTATAAATTAAATAGGTTAATTTATTTATGACACAATGATGATTCATAAATTACCATAATAGTTAAAGAATTAAAATGATTGATATTATAAATACCCAAATAAATATAATTTGAGACTTTTAATGAATTAAACAATTTTTCTAGGTAAATATGCCATGTTAGGATTGACTTAATTAACTTTTTCGAGGTAATCATTCGGTTATGATTTTCCCAAAAAATCAATTATTTAATAGTGACAAAATTGACATAAAAGAGTTTTTAAAACAAATATTATATTATAAACTGATATTAAATTTATAAAAATCTAAGGTTCGTGGAATAGACTTATATCATGATAGGTGTATCATTATTGGACCACTTGGGGGTCTCTTGGAGGTATTTAGTATGTTTATTAACCATATTATATAAAAATACAAAGAGACATTCTAAAAGTGAAACTAATTAACTTAGAGTTAATACTTAAAGATAAGGTTAATATAGTAACCCAAACCTGTATAAATTCTATTGGTTGAGTGGTTTTCAAACCATCCACACCTTACAATTTAAATAATACACTTTTTAGCAATTAGAAACGGAATATGAATTTATTATAAATTAATATTTCTTACTTTCCAAAGGTGCCCCTCACCCCTCTTATAAAAGGGAACTCCACCTTCTCACAAATTCACACATTCAAAGCCTTTTTTCTCGGCGAACACCTTCCCATATACTCTCTCAACTCCCTCGAAACATCCCAGAGGCCTTATTTTGATCAGAAATCCAACCTATGGAGCCCTTTTGATCAAATCAAAAGGAAGATCCCGAAGAAGTGGATATGTTTTCACCACACTTTTTCAAATTCATTTCTTCTTCAACTTATTCTTTCTTAGTTATTCCCTTTCTAAAATAATGATTCCAGTATCTCCTATATACTGTAATATTATTATAAATATGGTACAACCATATTCAGTATTCTATCCATCATTTTAATGACATGTCACCATACGTGCATACATACTTCTTACCGTCTCCACGTTGTGGTGTAATTGTTATTCAACATATTATTATTTGGATTGGTATAATAATGATTTTTATTTCATGTAAATAATAAGTATAACATGATAATGATTCTTTATATATGATATACCATCCAATTATATTTTATTTTAATATCAAATGAATGATATTGCCGCTCGTGCGTACGTACGGACTACCGTCTCCACGAACGCGAAGAGATTCATTCTCCATCCTATCCATTCAAATATAATTATCATTTCATGATTTAAAAATAATTTTTAAGGACTTGATATCATTATGGATATGAATAAGATACAACCTTTCCATGACAATCATGGCTTACATTACAAAACATATAAAATGAACTTAGTAAGTTAACACCTGAAACAACTATAATTCTAAGATATTATTAAAAAAAGCAATGCTAAAAGATCATATATAATATCATATGAATGTATATGATTATTGTATAATTTAATAACAATTATTTCACCATTATACAGGAGGTTAAGCTACCCCCAACCAAGTAAAAGTACATGGTAAGGGTTTATTTCATAATCTCTTCATTATCCGAGATTGTTTATACGTAATAATCTACTGGGATTTCATTATCATCCACATCCTTGTTTCTTTAAAATGTATTTAAAAACATTTTTACTATTTACAGGAATATGGTTTAAAGTCATTTATACCATTGTTTGACATTTCATAAGAGTTTTATAAAGGAATCCTTCCGTTGTTTTCCAAACAAGGTTCTTTTTAACCTTTTCGAGAGAATTAAGGTAAGAATGTTTTTTTATCTTCTACGGCAGGTGCAGATAGTTTCTGCCATTATAAAATCTTTGAATCTTCCCTTACAATATTATGATAATATTTTCAATGAAAATGTTATATGTTATAACTATATGACTCTTAAATTATTTAAAAATAAAAATATATATTACTCTAAAAAGTGTTTTTTCATCTATTTCAACATCCTTTGATGGATTTTACGCTTATTTGAAGTTGATTTATTATGATACAAAAATTATATATTGTACTGGAGGTTTTGTGATATGTTTGACTGTGGATGTGCTATTTTTATACCATTCATGGTTTATGGATGAAGTATTTACATTTCGTATGCTTGTTTTAATACGAATGATTATTTATGTTTAAACCAGCTCATATGAGGAATGCATTGGAATTAATATGTGATGGGTGGAGCCCGCTATAGATCCTAAATGCATCGGTAGGTCACATGAGAGAAACTAGTGTTTTGGAACAAGGCCTTGGAATATTATTATTTTTAGTCTTGGCATGAGGCCTTGGCTATGTGGTTATGATAGTCTGGCATTATGCATTCCATCATTATGAAAGTGGTTATTGATACTGCATGTGATTATTCGATTAGTAGAATATCTATGTGAATAAGTAAATGGAATTATTTCATTTTATTTATTCTATACTATGTTTAAGTTCAAGATTAAATGGATTTTGGTTTAGTTATACATTGCCTTTAATGTATA
This sequence comes from Viscum album, assembly GCA_963277665.1. Taxonomy (NCBI): domain Eukaryota; kingdom Viridiplantae; phylum Streptophyta; class Magnoliopsida; order Santalales; family Viscaceae; genus Viscum; species Viscum album. The sequence goes on along the minus strand of OY728119.1, from coordinate 1,312,521,426 downwards.
TTTTTATTTATGTAATTTTCTACTATATTTTTATCCTTACTTGGCATTTGAGCTCACCACTTTTCTATGTTTTATTTTTCACAGGATGTGAAGAAGTAAATTATGAATGACCTGCAGGGATAGTATGAGCGGATAAGAGTGTGGACTATGGAGACTATGTTGTTGTAGTTTTCATTTTATGATGTAATGTAAACCTTATGTATATATCTAGTGTTTCCAAGGCTACTAAACCAATCGGTCTTTCGAAATTTGATATTTCTTGTAATCATGCCAATGTTATGTAATAATTCACCGACTCTGGGTAACTGGGGTCGGGGCGTTACAGATGTACCTTTTTCAGTCTGACGTACCTCATTGAAATTCTAATGTGTGCGGAACTCTGCAAAGCATTTTGAATGACTATGCAGACACAACATAACCCTACATAGAAAATAATGATGGAATCAGAACCCTTTTATGGAAAAAAACATGGTATTTAAATGTCTCATTAACCCATATAAAATAATGAAATGCATAATAGACCACATCTTACATAAAAAAATGCTACATGGAATTAGGTATCTCTGAGAATTCCACTCTTCGACTCCTATCATTTCCTTCTTTTTTTTGTATAATCTGAAGTACCAATACAATATAGTCTATTTTTTTAAGGATAAGACTTCTTCCCAATCCTCCAAACATATATGATGAAATCAAATGTCCCACCAACTTGAATTTATGTGTTTACATAATCATCACAAGTGAAGTCATGTGGGTAATCACCGTAATTAGGCAGACCCCTAGAATGTATCAATGTTTACATTCCAATGGTAATGAGGGATCCAAATTCAGAATGATCAAATGTAACTCAGTGTTCTAGGGTTAAACGATAACCACTTTCCATTCCCTTTGATGAGGGTGATGGTTAATTTTCTATCATTTTACCCGAACCAATTGTTGGGCACTCCCTCTGAGGTAATCCCTTAGCCGTTCATGCAGGAGGTGGCACCTTTGATTCTCTTCAACTCATACTGAGACATATTAAGATAGATTTTCATATATGAATACAATAAATACTAAAATAGGGGTTGAAATGGGAACACTCTGAGCTCTATCTCTCTCTCCATCTTTATGATTCATCATTATCCATCAACAGATCTGGAGGGTTCTTAGATCATCAGATACACTATATTCTCATATTTTTTACACAAAACATCAGTCTTGTGGGATTAGATTTAAGTGGATATCATGGCATCCACATGACCAGAATCATCACATAGGCCATCCCTATATATCTAACCCTTAATTTTCTGTCATAATGGCCTTCTTCACAAAAATATGACCCAGTCATATGCACAACATTTAAGAAAATATCCATCACTCAGAAATATGTTGACATTGATTCCCAACTAAGTGGAATATAAAGGAAACCTCCACTAGGATCAATTCCTACACCATAATAATTATATTAGTTTTCTTATATCCTTTCCTCATGATGTATAACTGCATGGTCAGGTCCTGATCACATGACCATAAAATGTGATGTGTTCAATAAAGTGACACCAAACTATGTGGGCAATGATTCTTCTCACATGGATATGAATGGATCCCTTCAAATGAACTTGATGCGAATTTTGGAACAATTACCACCCCCACTTAATGATAATGAACTCCAAATTACATCATCAAATAGATTGAACTAAAATATTCTCAGTGACTGATTAAGGAATTATTTGTCTATCCATAAGAGGGTAACATTGTAGAAGAACCACAAGTACATATAGATATATTCATTAAATTATAACCTTATATATATATACAGATAATTTGTAACCCATGTCTTTTAATTATTGATCATTCATAGAAGAAATTTGTGGGAATATCATTTAGAATGAACCAATTATTCAAAAACATATTATCATGGATGAAATATAAAATTTAGTTTCAGACTAGGTGGCAGCTCCCCCCAAAATTGAGAGATGAGCCCAAGTTCCCACCATATTGAAAATTTTTATTTCATATGTTCCATTGGCCAAATCATCCAATAAAAAAATTCCTTTTGAAATCATGTCAATGAATCATGGATGTGATAAGCATTGGGTGTTTTGGAACTAGGAATAAAATAGTTGGAGACCACCCAAAGGCATCGTACCCAACATGTATAGATTTTGAAATAACATAACTCCCATAAATAACCCCTTAGGACCAGCTATGTGCTTTATGATGATAGAAAAATAGTGAACCTTTCATAAAAGACATAACCTTGGAACCTCTTTTATCAGATAAAACAGATATACTACCCAATACTCGTCAGACCCTTTTGTTAAGGGCATAACACATCATCGGGTGAAAAAATGATTAAATAAAGAATAATGTTTAAGGCATAATATAGTTAATGTTGACATATCATTTTTACTCATGGCATCAACTACCTTGTTTACATTACTGGGATGCAATTATATTTATAATCCAAAAATACTATATTTGTCTCATGTTCATGTGTATGATAATTATACACATGAGGATTAAATTGACGTGAGTCATACATGCTAACCTGCTTATTTTTCATCATAACACAACCAAGTACCTTAAAATATTAATCATTATAAATAAAAAATTAACTATTTATTATCAGTAGAGAAAATAATTGAGAATTAACCAAAATTTATTGTTGTTTTTAAAAAATAAATCACATTCTTTTTAATAAATGAATTTGACACATTTTTATGCAAACATATTTAGTGAGATTAATAACTTAGTATAATTTTCAGAATAAATTTTGTAGTAATAAATTAATTGTTTAAAATGTAAAATCTCAATGAAATTTTTAGGACATGACCAATATTCTATAACATTAGTTTTAGAAGGATCAAAAATTATACTATATTTAGAGTAAATATACACATGGATTGAAATATTGTGTAAAGATATTGTTTTTTACTAAATTATATGTAATTATTTTATATTAAATTCATTAGAACAATCTGTAGGTGTTTTTAATGATCAACATAACATTAAGAATAAATTATAATATGATTAATAAAATAAAAAAAATATTCCAACTACACATGGAACACATTATTCATTAGTTCCATAATAAAAATGGTTGAATTTTTTAACCTAAATGTAATTACTAAAAACTCATAATTACTATAATTAGTACAACATTTCATCCTCATATTTTCATCCACATTTACCGTAAATTGGAGATTCTATGGAAGTAAATTATTTTTTAAAAAATATTAAACTCAATGGATCTAATAAATCAATACATAAATATGAGTACAATGTAACATTATATTAAAAGTGATGTTGTTGAATACTCTATAATCCATGATATGTCTCCTGGAACAATCCGTTTTTTTACAAAGACAATAGGAGGAACCCAAGGGGAATTGTTAGAGCATAAATGAAACATATCAAGAAACATTAATTGATGCATTTTCAATCCTAAAAACTCAAATAAATCTATTCCATAGATAGATTTTGATATTAGATTATCACCGAGAACTAATTCATTAGGGATATCGACATCTAGAACAGGGATACCACTACGAAAATCATCCGTAAATAAATTTATTTATTGATTTATGAATAGTATATTTCAAATTTGATCATCTACAGTCATTTAAAAAAATATGTGCAAAATAACATTAATATCCATATTTAATCATGTTTTTTTACTTCATGATATGTTATTAAAGATATGATAACATTATTATATAAAAATATAAAAATAATTTTAAAATTTACTTCAGTATCTATAGAACCCATCTAATCATGGTAAAATTAAAGAGAATTTATAATTAGAATATCATTAAAATAGACAATGAAAGTGACAATAATTTTTTTGGAAAATAATTTTATAGATGTTAGTAATAATATTTCATTCAATCAATATTTATTTTATAAAACCATACATGTATTTTAAATAAAATTATGAATTCACCTAATGAGAACGTATTTCTATTTTACTTGTAAATTTTTCAGATATAAAATAATGTGTGGATAAAAAAATACATTGGAATAACCTAAATAAATAATAAATATACTTATCACCACTTAATTTGAGGGGTTTAAATCTACATTTGTCGTAGAAATAGACTTTATTTACCATTTAATTTCTAATATTGTTAATTTCTAGCTTGAGAAAATAACATTCGATAATTATTACATAATTTCACGACTCATTTTAGTTTAAAAAATTCACATTAAATTTTTCAGAATCAATCAAACAATTTCCATTTCAGTTTTATTTTATTCACAATAAATGATTCTTGGATTTACTTATTAGTAAAACATTCAAAATCTCATAACATATTCTGAAAACTGTTCTTTATAGAATTATCACAAGTGGCTATTTGAGTTTTCCTACAATTAGGTTCATTCAATGAATGATTTCTCATTTAATACCTCAGAGGTCACATGATATCTTTATTTTTTAGAACGTACAAAAAGTCCAACTCATTTTTCTTTACAAATAATAGAATTTCCTAATAACTTATATACTCATGAGTAATAAGATCCTTTTTTTAAAAAGGATTCAATCATGATTAATCTCCATATATTTTAATTTTAATTTCCTAAATTAAATTGGTTACATACATAGATAATATATTAAAAATATATTCAGAGTTGGAATGGTAGTTCTCCCACCTTTTATTCAACTCTAGGAATATAAATTCTTTATAATATGAGTAATATTAGGAAATTTCATTTCATGGATGATGTTTTTAGACATTGTCCATCACATAAAAAATGTTTCTCCAATTTCTTAGCATTCTTAATCGATGTACACCATTGATCAGTTTCCACATCAGAACAATAATGTATAAAGGGTTTCCTTACGATGTAAAAAATATTATATAACAATATATATCTTATCTAAATAATTAATCCATCATTTATATTTCACTACTAATGAGGATACACCAAATTCCACAAGGTGATATGTCTTCAAATTATCTACATTATTCATGATCCAATATCGATTATTTTCCCACTCTCTATCATTGGTTCCTCTATTGATAACTCAATTTAACCATGTTAACATAGCTGTAAACTTCCCTATTACAATTATAACCATTCAATGTTTTTGGTTCAAGAGGATATTATCCACCTATTTCGTTTATACCTTAGTAACCATGTTTATTCTATGTGAAAAAATTCTTAATACACAGGGATTTGATGAGAAAATTTGAAAATCTCAAAAATATAGCTCCTGATAATGTAACAAAAAATTATAATCTATTTGAAATAACTTTTTACATCACCATATCCATTAATGTTATCTAACCCTTTCATTCAATACCTATTTTTATTATTCATATATTATTTAACCTATAAAAACATGAATTATAACAAATGTTTCAATTCCATATATTTTTATGATCATTTATGGTTTAGAGTTCAATAAATTTAATTAAAACATTACATAAAAAAGGAAAATTTCAATATAGTATCCATTTTTTCCATAAAATAAATTCTTTTTATGACACGCTTATTGCATTCAATGTAACTCTAATTTGTAGAACTCAAACATTATTAATGTTTTTTCCCATCCTTAATAAATGTGAGAAATAATTTGAAAATATGGGTTGAGAACTACAAAACCAGTAAGTTACATAAAATTAATTATACCCATTAATCTATTTGTAATCCAGAAAATACAATATAGATTTTTTTTTCATTTTTTACAATTGTAATTTGTCATAAAATATCCATTTAATTTTATATGAAAATAATTATTTTATTAATAAATTTCAGGAAAATTATCACATGAATAAAAATAAAAAAATCATCATAATGTTTACTGTGATCCATTAAAATACTTTATTATTTTTCTATGAAAACAACCATTCAACATTATTTTAAAAATTACACTCAAAAAATCATATTTAAAACATAAGCTCATTTTCTCTCATTTTGAAATCAGTATAAACCATTATAAACCATTATAAGAATATAAAACATGTAACGTGGAAAATTATACCTATTTTATCACATATTATAACCATTGAAATGTAATCACATAAGAAGATAATTCTCATATCTCATAATATTATTATAACATTGGTAAACTAAATCACTTTACCCAAATAATGACAGAGATATATCTTTCTCACCTAGTATTAGATATATTTTGGGATTACATTTAATTCATAATAAATGTTCATGGAAAATATAATTAATAAACCACATATTTCTTTTAATTTAATAATAAAACCCATTTTAATTGGAATTCAACAACACAAGTAATAAAAAAAATTTATCTCATAATGTTGATAAATATATTATCATTCCTTATATTAGAAAAACTAAATCTCAAAAAAGTATTGAGAGATAAATATTCTTTAAAAATAATCATATAAAATGGTAGATGAATTTTTATAATGAAAAATATATATGATGTCTAGATTAGTGGTCAAGATCTTTAAGTTAAAATTTTTTATTTTTAAACTTCTGTGAAATAGCACCAAAATGACCCTTATATTAGCTTTTTAAAATAATCTATTTTAATAATATAAAAAGAAAGTAGAAAAATTAGTTTATAAGTAATTTTAAAAATATTTTTCATATAAATATGAACATTTTTCAGACATTTTTAATAAAACGGAAATGAAGAATAAATAGTTTAATGGAATAATAGGAAATAAGGTTAAAAAAATTACCTTTCCTTAAGTCCCATATAACATTGTATATTCTATAACTCCGAAGTAATAAAATATGTTTAGTTCTATAATTAAATAATAAACTTTTTTGAATTTTCATTTAATTATACTATTAATTTTTTCATTTATTACAATGACATAATTTGATACTAAAATGGATAAATCTTTATAGATGTTATGTGTTCATTCTGTTTATAACATAAAAATAACATCAGTGCATTGACCATGGTCAAAGCGGATATAGATATATTGAAAAAATAATCATAAAATTGGTATAATTTTCATAGTGATATATTAATGAAAATTTTAAAACTGGTCATCTAGTTTAGTCCTGAAAACTGAACCACACAATTCATGTAGACGGTACACTATACATTTTAATGAATAATATTTTCATTTCTCTAACCACTTTAAAATTTATAAATTATATACTATTTCACTTTTATAGAATTAAATATATGGTTTTAATGTAATAATTATTTATTAATCCCAACCTTATGACCATCATTCTATGGTGGATATGAAAAATGATTCTAATTGCTTCGTGGATGAGTTATTCCACTCGTACAAATGGGAAAGGTTATAAATTTACAATGGAAATAAAGGCTATGAAGGTAATTAATATTTTGAAATTAAAATTTTAATAATTTGTAAATAATATTATGTGTTAAATAATAATATATTTATATCCATATGTGTGAGGTGGTGAAGGAAAACAAAACAAAACTCTTCATTATGGTGGTAGACCACATGTACACACAACCAATGTTTTCAATTACCATATAATAGAAAATAGATAGAAATGGGTTTTTAAAATAAAATAATAACATTATAGTGTATATAAAAAACATATATAATTATTTTATAGTTGTTATAATATATTTTTTGGATGAAAAAATAATAAATACACAATAAATATGTTGGTTAGTACATATACCTCTTCATTAGATATCCATATTAGGGTTTCTAGATATTCCTTCTAGGAATAGTTTATAGGAAATTTTTGGTAACTATAGGATGTGAGGAGGGATGATGGTGTTGAATTTTTATAGTTTTTCGATAAAATGGAGTGCTCAATGGAGTGACTAATGGATGATAGGAGGTGTACTTCTATAAATGAGGGGAGTCAAACAATTGTAATATACCATAAATTTTAAATATTATAAATGTATTACTCATGGTAATATGGATCATAAACTATAAAATTGTTTATATAAGGTGATAATCGTTTAAATTAAATCTGCTTATAAAAAATTAGATATGATTTTTTGTCCATATCACTTAGTTTTAACCTTAATAATCCTAACATACTCTTTACCATGGTGCACATTTTTACGATGTTTATAATTAGTAATGAATAAAACTAAAATTATACTAATTAATTTAATATACACTATTGATACCGAATATGGAATCAATTTTTCATTTTTAATTTCTATAACTAATATTAATTAATTTTTATATAATCACTCAAAACTGAATGAAAATAATTTTTGGAAAATTTCATTTTTATGATTAAAATTGAAATTTTTCATAAATTAGATAAAATATTGGATCATATGAAAATATTTATATTCAATTAATTAAAAATAATCTTCCATAAATTTAAAATTAAATACATTATATAATGGTTCTATTAATTTATTTTATTTTTAAAATAAAAATTACTGTTTTGAAAAAGTCGACATTTTTTACTATTCAGTCAAAAATCAATCATTACCTAAAAATAAAATATAAGAACCATAAGATTAATTTGAATTTATTATTTTAGAAATTATGTCTATTTTGGGGAATATAATTTATTAGATTATAAAATGTATGTTTTTAGAAAACAAATTTAACATATGAAAAATAATTTATTTAAATAAAATTATTCCATTTTCTAATGACAAATTATATAATGTCATTTTTAAAACAATGGTGAATACAAATCGATTAAATGAATAATTTTATATTTTATGATTTATTGATTTATTTGATTCACTTTTTTTTCACATCCCCCACGCTTTAATTAATTTTTTTTTCATAGTTCTATTCATTACATAAACAAGTAAGCGTATTTTTAATTGATAAAACTTTATATTTCCCATGATTCTTCACATATCATTTTATTCGTCCATAAATCTTTAACATACTGAATCATCTAATTTAATAGTAACTACTCTCTATGATCATATATACGAAATAAATTCTATTTTGAAGATATATTCTCTTCTAACTATAACACTTTAGGGATCGAAAAATGAGATGCATTTGGTACACACATCCATACAAAATAAATATTAACCACATATGGAACCATATATAAAATCACATTTAATGATAATCGATATGAAGGTTATCCCACTTTTTCCAAAACATTATAGGGTACAATGAGTTTTTGGTTAAAAATAAATTTTTAACAAGAAATCATTACACCTTTTGAAGGATATATTTTATGAAATACATGATCAAAAACACAAAAATGAATATTTTTTCATTTGGTTGTATATATAAATATTTTTATTTCTATATATTGACCTCATGTGGTGATGAATCAACATTAATTTATTAAAAATCTCTTCAACAAAATTTTCAACCTATAATTTCTTCTCAGATAATTCATTCCATTGGGAGGGAGTCTGACAACACTTTTGATAGAATTATTTAAAAGGTTCTATTGGTATACATGAGGAAATATTGTTTTTATATAAAAATTAAACTCAAGAAATATACTGATCCCAAATTCAATGATAATATATTTAGCATTCTCAAAGTATATCCTTTAATGTCTATATTTTATGTTTTGATTTTTTCTAAAATTGTGGACTTAAATATGTACTAATATTTATTTCAGTGCTCATCAACTTTTGAAGTACATTACAAATGTTTGAAGTAAACCCAAGATCTTGAATAAATACAATAAAAATAGGGATTTCATGCAATCTAAATACCTTTTAATGATAAATTATAGTAATTTGATCCAAATATATAGTGTCTAAAAAAGGAAGAAAATGTGTAGTTTTTGTCAATCGAGCAATAATTAACGAAATCCAATTATTACAAATTGGTGTATTTAGTAATCCTACCATGAAATCATTGTATATGTTCTGTCTTCTCGATTTTGTCTATCAAAAACAATGATGTGTACCCTTTGTTAGTTTTCATTCATATTTTATCTTTTGAAAAGAAAAAAATTTCAACGTAAAATCAAGTATATCCTTCTTTTTTACATTCCTGCCAAAAATAATCCCAATGGTCTATATAGATCATTGTGCTGCTAGGATGAATAGAAAAATGATATCTATGATCTTCACATAAGAATTTCTCATTTATCTCAGAATCAATAAAAACATATATTCTCTTTTTTAGATAACATAAATTTTTACATATTCCCATTAAACACATGAAACATACCATTTTGACTAATAATACTCTTTTTTGAAATCCAATATATTCTAACTAGGCATGATTAATAATTAATTAAAATTAGGATTTCATTGATACATGGGTCAATGGAGGAGTTTCTATTAAAAATTTATTTCCAACTTTTAGTAAATCATTAATAATAATATCATTTTCCATATATTAAATATTTAATGATGTGTTATTTTTCTAACAGAAGAAATCAACTACTTTGTTTTCATTACATAGATGACAATGAATTGTGAAATGAAAATCCTTTAACAAATATACCCATATTATCATCCGGATGTTCATCAATTTGTGATCGAATATTAACATTAGTATTTTTTGAATATTACATATTTCATGTTTCCTTACATATAAATGATACATCCATATTTTGTAAAGTACAAAGCCCAAGTCCATTTTTAGGATAATTGAGCTCATGTGGATTTAATTGATGAGATACAAATGGGTTAACCGGATCATTCTACAACGACCAAAAACCATATCACATAAGGAACAATCAATGTAAATAATGAAATCATCATTTATTATTATAATATATAACATTTGATAATTAATCAATCTTATTTTTCAAATCATTGAAATTTTCTTCCAAATCGGTTTCTAGGTGAATTTTACACCATTTCGAGTTAACATAGATACATGTCTGGATAAACTATATATGTTTTCAATAAAGAATCCGTAGTATCCTAATAATCTATGAAAACATTGAATTTCAGTGACATTCGTAGGGAAAGGACACTCTTCTGCAAATTTAGTTTTACAAATTCCAATAATTATGCCATATTAAGAGATTGTATTCCCCTGGAGGGAAATATATTACATCAAAAATTCACATTTAATTAATTTTACATATTAATTATTTTACATTGATTTAAATAAATACAATACCATAGTGTTTATCATGTTCCTCAAAAATATTATAATAAAGTATAATATAATTAATAAAGAAAACCAAAAAATTTATCCAAATACAAGGGCCACACACTATTTATTATATCTATAAGTTCAACGAGCATATTTTCTATTTCGAATAACCAAAACATATACTCATAATGACTATACCAAGTAAGTAATGTCAATCTACGAATGTAATCATCATTCTCTATATGATTTTGATACTCTAACACCAGACTAGTCTTTGAAAACCATTATGCTCACTAGAGATTTTAAAATACTTCAATGATATGATGGAAAATATAATTTCAGTTAAAATTGATGCTATTGAGTTCTCTATAACCAATGAAAATTATTACAAAACTATCCTTTATTTTAACAGATTGAATAGGATCATCCCATGTTTATGTGATATGGTTTATGTAACCATTTTCAAGAAAATCATGTAGTTTATTTTTCAATTATAGTAACCCAACTAAAGCCATTCTATTGAAAGGCTTAAATATTGTATTGGAATCTAGAACTAAATCACTAGAAAACTAATATTCTATTTCAGTAATAAAAATGGTAAAATAATTATGAATGACATCTAAATATTCATTTAATACTGGTATATCACCAACATAACCAATTATTTTTTCTCAACAAATATGGGAAAAATAATGTTCAATTTTGACTTTTTTTAGTTTCTCAAATTCATGATATGTTATTAAATGTATTGATTAATTGTTATATAAAAAAATAATCTTATTTTGAAAAAAAAATTCATTATATCTACAATCTATCATTTCATTATAAACATAAATCCTATTAATTCCATGATTAACAAAACAACTCTACAATGGAAATGCCAAATTTTTTGGAGAAAACCACTATTTAGTTGATATTAATGTTATGTCAATAAATTATTATTTAAATTATAATACCCCTATGTGTTTTTACGAAACATTATAACATAACATAATGAGTTCTTATTTCTATTTACTAAAAAAAATTATTCAAATAAATGAATTAATGTATCAAAACCCAAATAAGTCATTTTCATAAACTGAATAAACATTAAAATTTACTAATTACAAATTAATTGTATAGTCCAAATTGTTCCATAGTTATAGAAAATATTTTTCTTTATAGTTCAATTTCCAATCATTATGATTCCCACAATGGTTAACTAACATCTGAATTTCATTAACATAACTTCAAAACACATTAAAATGAAAATATTTTACTAATAGATTTTCATTATTTGTCTAACCATAAATAGTTCTCATTTCATTATAATCATGATCCATGTGTCTAGGATTTACACATCGGTAAAACAGTCCAGATCACATAATAAATTGTTAGTAATATTTCTTTCCACACATATCACTAGAGATTATTTTTATTTTATTACCTTGATTTTCAATTATTGAATTATTCCCCACTCCATTCCATGTGGATCAGTCCATATTGTTATTTTTATAATTGTACACTAACTTCATCTCTATTTTCTCATAACACCAAAAAAATCGTTACTTATTAACTCACATGTAACCATATCACATCATAACATTAGTGAAAATTTTAAATAAAATAAATAAATTTTATAATTGTATTACACAATGAAATTTGGTTTGTACCTATCATGTCTAGTATAATTTACTTTATAAGTTGAAATTGAATGAAACTAATTATTATTTAACACTGTAAATTTCATTTCCATTCAATGTAGAATAACGTTACGAAAATTCATTTCACTAAAGATATCATTAAATACCATACATTATATGGAATAAGTGTCTTTCTTTTGATTATTGTTCTTACCTGATGAAAACAATTGATCAACATCACTATAAAAATTATAAATCTCCTAATATAACTTTGGAATGTTTCTCTAAATTTTCCCTTATATTAACCCTCATAATGGTATAACCAAAATCGATAATTTCAACATCTATTTGGATTAACCTATCGTCAATAAACTCCATAAATTTACACAATTCATTGGAAAGATATATCCGAATCAAATATACGTATATATATTTTAGACTCACCTATTATTCATAAAAAATATATAATAGTCATTGTACTAATAAAAAAGATATATATTATACATTAATCATAAAAATTATTTGAATTATAATTAAAACCCCTACAAAATATCACTTTAAGTAATCTCATAATGATTTTAAATACATTCTACTTCATTATATATAATTTTTAATCAAAATATCCATGAATATTGAGAAACATAATTTTTATGAAAACTACCAGAAAAACATGTATTGAATACTGGTATTGAATAAGATATATGACTATAGGGAATTGTGGTCAATCTGTATATGCAAAAAAATATAATTTGTGTACATTGTTTAAAAATTCATCTAAATGACTAATACTATAAATGGTTAAATGATTCATTTTTATGAATTAAAAATTATATCAAAATTCGTAAAAAAATTAATTTTAATAATATTCACTGTATAAATAAAAAAATCGACTTGTTGTTGAACATGAATATGAAGAAGAAGCATTGGAAATAAATTCATTAAAAGAAGGTTTTAATGAAATGTCCATTACCATCAAATTCACCTATCTAGAAACATTATTTAAATACAAAAATATTATATTTTATTTCATCATGGTTTCAAAATTCATGTTGATTTAATTATCATTATTACATTTATATTAATTTTTTAATGCTTATTTAGTTACTAAATTTATCAAGATTTTTTAGGACATTTTGGGATCATTATTTTTATAACCTCAAAACAAAATCACTATGTGGACCCTAGTCATAGGGGTTTGGTTACATTACAATTATATAATTGAAACCTCATATTTATCGTATTTACACATTAAATATACATTTGAATTTAGTCACGTAGTGATATAATGAAAAATTAACCAGTCATTTAATAGAGATGGTATTCCCCACACATGCATGGACAATATATTCAATTTTATAATCAGTGGGAAATTATGAAAGTAGATAATATTTCACTATTATTTAATCATAAATATGTTTTAAAATTCATATTTATAAATTATTTCTATCCTAAAAAGCATCCATTGGAGTTGGACTTCAGAAAATGAATCACATCTATAAAGAAATGTCCTTAAACATTACATATTCTTGAATTAAATGGATAATTCACATTGAATTTTTTTTAGGTTTAGAGATTTAGATAATTAGGTTGTTACATTTACATAATAACATGATTATTACATGTAGAAAATTATACTCTTTATCAATTTTTTTCATAAAATAAAAACTCTTCATAAATAAGAGTCATGTCTAGTTCCATGTTTTAGACAGTAAGTCTTTTACTTGATCCCATCCTTGACCCTATTCATCTCTATGTCCGGTGAAAAACAACTCAAAACATGGGATATATATAAAAAGCCCAGTAAGGGATACACAAAGAAGGAAAAATGTTAGTTTTTTTACAAAACGACTAGAGAACCATGAATAATTATCATTTGTAATACATTTCACCTTTTTGAAGTAGTAAATACTCTTCACTAAATAAAATATCCTTTCATACCCATTTAACCAAAAATAAAAAACATATAAATAACACAAAACATATAATGGTAAATGGGGACATAAACATACTTAAATGGAATAACCATATGTTAGACTTCCATACATATCACTAAATTGAATAGCCATATGTGTGACTTCCATACACAATGAATTGGAGGTTAAAACGTAACCACCCATCCTGGTTTATCACGACACCACATGTCAATTTTTTTTATCATGCAACCCCCCGTAAAACGTCCATGTTCCATTATAAAATCAAAACAAATAAAACAAATATAAAGGAAAGAAAAAATTTCCACATTTGAATCACAATATATCACTAAAATATATTTAAATAACAAATTATTTATCAAAAAAAAATTTCATTAAAAAAATAAATTAAATAGTATATGGTATTTATATTCCGTTAAAATGACATTAAGACTTGTTAATGAAGACAATGAACAGATAATACTCGCAGCGGCGGAAAGGTCGTCGTCAATGCATGCATTAAAAGAAACATTCCTTTTTGTCATTTACTAAAACGCTTTGTATAAAAATATTCCCATTTGAAAATTCAAGGGTGTTTATACAGCGTATAAAATAAAGTCGTTTATTAATACAAAAAATGACTAAATGAAAGGAGATTGAGACGAAGTCTCTTAACTCGTGTCTTACTTGACTCATTCATTCATTAATATCTTGAATAATAATCTAAATATAATATCTAATTTCTTAAGAACCTTTTTATAGTTTATTATTCCTTTTATATCACTTATTACCATGTTATAAACATTATGTAATCATTCAAATTAACAATTTTCATTTTGTCGATATTTGGTACTTGAGTCACAAATGAACACCATATAGTTACAAGTTCTCCACATGGTCAAACGTTAATTATATCAAGAATGATATTCATGATTTAGATATCATATATATCATAAATATCTAGTATATACATGTATTTATAATAATACATAACATTTGGAGGTAAGAAATGAAATGCACCGTTCATGGAGATGGTATGTCGTGCGTACGCAAGAACACTACTTCCATTTCTATTTTTTATTTTAATGGAATTAAAACATAATGATACATAGGTATATTATAATTCCAGTATAATGTCATATATAATATCATTAAATACATCCATTATACATACCACTTATTGTATGAATGAGTCTTATCAGTTTGAGGGGGCAGTAGTCCGTACTTCCTCAAATGAAATTATTGTGTTTACCAATAACGGAAACCCTAAAGGTGGACTATAAATGTAAAATACAGAAGCATAAAGAAATGATAAACATTATATATATCATATGTAAATATAGTTCTATCTTAATGGCCACCATGATAAGTGGTGGGAGATAATCGAATAATCATCGTTTTGTGAGGAGTTAGTTAACATCCACAAAAACAATATGTTATTCACCAATTATATAGAGGTGTGTGTATGGGTAGTTCAAATACGTATAATAAAAACATCCTACTTTATTTAGGATATATTTTTTGTTATGAAATAAGGTAATAAAGAGAGTATAGTGGTTGGAGAATTAATATAAAAGAAAATAAGCTAAGAGAAATTGTAACCTTTAATTTGGGTAACCCTCATTGGTATGAACTAAAAGGATTCTTGAAGTGCCTTCTCAACAAGGTAATGCTTCTATGAGGAATGAGATATTTATGGATCTTAATTGGTCAGATGATGGATGATCCAAAAGTCTTGATAGGTGTGAGTAATTGGTTAGAAAATGGTCTCCTTTTATAAGGGGTAGGAGGGGATCTTTTAGAAAGTGTGAAAATATTTTTTTATTAACATATCATCAGTTTATAAATAACCAAAACTCATTAAATATTAAGATATAATGACTAATGGTAGAAGTAAAATCATCCAATAATAATTGGAGATGTTTTTGATGTTATTTTAATATTTATAATCTTATTTAATTAATTCATTTATTAATGAGGTAAATAATATATCATTATTGTGTCGTATATAATTTAATTAGTTTGATGTCAAAAAATTATACAAAAAATACCATGATGTAGAAAATAATTTTAAATTTCCAAATAATATTTATAGTAAAAAATATTACTCATATAACTCCATAAGAAATTATTTTTCTAAAAGCTTTTTGTTTATGTCATTTTTGCCTTTACTTTAAATTAATAAATTTGAACTACCATTATCATTCATAATTGGCTCCATGGGGTCCCAAATTCGACACAATTTTGTCCATGGTCAGATATTACTAATCCAGTAAGGTTATGACAATTGTTAATGTAATTTTTAATTATTCTAGTATTCTTGCGTTAATTAAAAGTCAAAAGTTACGATTCACAAAAAATTATTTTCATCTTATTGAACCACATTTTGCTTACTAATAATAGAAATGTATGTAATATTTTATAAATTTAATTCACATATGTGGTAAAATTTTATTTAAATGAAAAAGTTAGTTTTTTAACTACTACTAGGTTGTTTCACAATTCATCAAAAATTGATGTTTTTAGAAAAATTCCAAAAAATCCACCTATGATATATTTGAAATACTGAAATAAATAGTTCATTTCTATTTTAACAAATTATAAACATATAAGTTGTATTAATTAATTTAAAATTAATTCCCATTGTTAAAAGAAATAGTGTGTTTTAAAAAAAACAGTAACTATCAGAAGACTGACATTAGTTTATATCCAAATTAAAGTGAAATTAACTTCAATGACCATAATTGGATTAATAGATAATGTTATATTATAATTAAACTTTAAAAACAATTAAAAATATAATCTAACCATATAAATAAATTATATTATAATGCAGATTTAAATTAAAATACAATAGTTTTCACTATTCATTAAAAAATGAACTTTATCAAAACAAATTCCAAAAATTTACACCAAGTAAATTTTGATGTGTCTATTCAAAAGAATATTTTTATTTGGTCAAATAAAATTTGTTAAAGTGAGTAAAACTAGATTTAATGAGGGTTCTCTATTAAAATGTGGTAAACCAACATTTTAATGTAAATTATGCTTAAAATTAGATTAATTCAAATTTTATGCCTCTAACATTTATTGGATAAAAGTAAAAACATTTAAGAAACATGTATAATCATATTGTAGTTAGTACTTTTATTCCCACCTATACACCAGCTAGGAGATATCTTTCATTTAAAATAATAAAATTATATTATTATTGTGCAATGTAAGATTACAAAGAAACTCGTTGATGCGTATCGGGTACACTATCGAACATAGAAACCCTTTTAAAGAAAAATTTATATTAAATTCACAACGATTAATATGTATAAAAATATCTCATTCTTTTTTACCTTGGATGTTACATCCTTCCCCCATTTTGGAAATTACTCCCTCACAATTTTTATTCACTTATCAAAATAAGTTGTTGTATTTATGCCTCATAGCATTTTCAGATTCCCACGATGCCTCTTCAACAATATGTTTTTTTTTCACAAAACCTTTACCTCATGAATTACCTTATTCCGCAACACTTTCTCTCTTCTGTCTGAAATCTTGACTGTTTGTTCCTCATAAGAGAGACTCTCTTCCAAAAAAACTACCTTTGGTCTCGAAACTTGAGATGGATCTAGTATATAATTTCTCAATATCGAAAAATGAAAAACATTGTGTACTTGAGATAAACATAGAGGTAAATACACTATGTACACAACTTATCCTATTTCCTCTAGGATTTCAAAATGTCCAACGAACCATAGACTCAACTTTCCCTTTTTACCAAAACACATCACACTTTTCCATGGAGAAACATTGAAAAATACATGATCACCTACCTCAAAAGAAATATCCTTCATATGGTAACCCAAATAAAATTTATTTATGCTCTAAGCTATTCTGATGTGCTGTTGAATCAACTGAACTTTCTCTGCCATCTCTTCTACCAATTCGGATCCCATCAGCATCCTTTCATCTACTTCATCCCTAAAAGCTAGAGTTGGACTATGCTTTCCAATAATGCCTCAAATAGAGCCATCTGTATACTAGATTGAAATATTTTATTATAAGAAAATTCATCTAATGGAATTTGTGGGTCCCAACATCCTTGATAATCCAATGAACAAGCACGTAGCATACCCTCCTAGGTCTGAATTTTTCGTTCTGACTTCCCATCTAATTGAGGATGAAACATTTTACTAAAATTTAATTCAGTTCCCAACGACTTATGAAAGTCTTTCCAAAATATTGATGCAAAACTGGGATCACGATCAAATACAATATATAGGGTAAGAACATGCAACCTGACTATCTCTTTAACATACAACTGAGAAAGTTGATCTAGAGACAAAGTATCTCGAATAATAATGAAATGAGCAGATTTAGTCAATCGATCAACTATAACCCGGATTCCATTATTATCTCAATATGTCTTCTATAATTCCACAATAAGGTCCATAGATATATTTTCCCATTACCACTTTGGCACCAGTAAAGACTGAATAATCCATTTCGCTAAATTCCGCTCTGTTTTAACCTGCCGACAAGTCAAATACTTCATATTAAAGTCAACAATATCTATTTTCATTCCATCCCACCAGAAGTACTTCCGAATATATCTATAAATTTTAGTACTACCAGGATTAAATGAAAACTGAGATCTATGTGCTTCACATAAAAACTCATTTTTCAACTATGAATCAAAAGGCACACATAATCTCTTCCCAAACCTCAAAACACAATAATTTTCATATGTTAAAATCAGGAAACATACCCTTCAAAACCAACTCTAGATTTTTATATAACTCACTGTCTTCTATCTGCGCTTGCTTTATTCTGTCTGATAGAGATAATATCATTGAAACCTGAAACAAAATAGAAGAACATCCAGCACCAACAACTTCTATGCCAAAGTTCATCAAATCAAAAACCAAACGATCTTTTTCCAAATGTTGCATGCTTAATGAGACATTACTTTTTCCACTCAAAGAACCATCAAAATTATTTGCCTTTCCTAGATGGTAATGGATCATGCAATCATAATCCTTGATTAATTCTATCCTTCTCCTCTGTCTCATGTTCAATTCATTCAGAGTGCATATATATATTAAAATTTTTTGGTCAATATATAATTTACATTTTACTACATACAAATAATGCCCCCAAATTTTTAAATAAATACCCACAACAGCTAATTCCAAATCTTGTGTTATATAATTTAACTCATAAGGAGTTAACTCAAGTGATGCATGTGCAATTAAATATTCATTTCGCATAAAGACACATCCATGTATTTTTAATGGATCATCACTGTAAATAACAAACTCACCATTTCTGGAAGGTAGAGACAAAACAAGAGAATTCACCAATTTTTTTTTCATTTCCTAAAAACAATCATCACATTCTTTTGTCAAAATGAACTAAACAACTTTTTGTCTTAAAATAGTCATTGGACTAGATAACCGTGAAAAATGTTCAACAAACCTCCGGTAATAACCTTCCAAACCAAGAAAACTACGGATCTTGGTTATATTTTTAGCTCTTGAGAATAATTCAATAACATTTGTTTTTCCAGGATCACCAATTATGCCATTTTTTTAAACAATGTGACCATGGAATGAAATATGTTGTATTCAAAACTAACTCTTGCTGAATTTCCCATAAGGTTTCTTTTATTTTATGGTTTTTAATATTACCAGTAAATTAGATTCATGCACCTCTTTAATTTAATAATAAACCAAAATATCATCAATAAGCACAACCACCATTTATCATTTGATTCAACTGAGAAATCACTGCATTAAACTGCTCAATTCTAATTCCGACCATCTTAGATTACTGATTTGGAACATCATTCTCCTCTGTATGCCTTCAAAGAAAAGCTGTTATGTTTCCATTACGAAAAATAATTCTTAACACAGACATATCTTAGACTATGAAAAATGGTAATCTGTAAATGAAATATGATTTTAGTATTAACATAAATTAATTTATGGACATTTATTTTACAATAAGATACATCCTATAGTTTTTTATACCGACCTTAGATACTAACTATAATGATCTAGACTTTAACATTACATTTTCTTTATTTAATTAGATAATTCACATTGAGGATCTTTTCGAGTTTAGATTTTTAGAGAATTAGGTTATTATATTTACATAACAAAATAAATATTACATGTAGACAATTCTACTTAGTATATATTATTTTCCAAATATAAAAACTCTTGATAAAATAGAGTCATGTATAGTTCCATGTTTTAGACAGCAAGACTTTTCCTTGATCCCATCCTTGAATCTGTTCATCAATAATTCATGTGAAAAAAATTTCAAAACATGGTATGAGCATAAAAATCTCAGTAATTGATAAACAAAGAAGGAAAACTAATAGTTTTTTTCAAAACAATAACTAAACCTGAATAATTATCATAATTAATACATTTCACTTTTTTGATGTAGTAAATACTCTTTACTGAATAAAAGATCAATTCCTAACATTTTGTAACAAAAAGAAAACCCATATAAGGATCACATAACATCTAAAGGTAACATGGTACATAAACATACTTATATGGAATTACCATACGGTTAAATTCCACACATATCACTAAATTGAATAGCCATACGGGTGACTTCCATACCCGATGCATTAGAGGTTATAACGTAACCACCCATCCTGGTTTATCTTGGCACCACCGTCATTTCTTTAATCATGTAACCACCTATCAAATTTCCAAGTACCATTATTAAATCATAATACATTACAAAAATATAAATTAAATAAAACATTTCAACATTTCAATCACAATATATCATTTAAACATATAGACAAAAAAATCCATTATCAAAAACCATTTTCAATACCAAAAGACATAAAAGAGTATATGGTATTTATTTTCCATAAAAACATTATTTCTTGTTAAGGAAGCCAATGACCAAATAATACTCGCGGCGGCAGAATGTTCGGTGTCACTGTTTACATTAAAAAAAACATTCCTTTTTGACATTTAGTAAAACGCTTCATAGAAAAAGATTAATTTTGATAAATCAAGGGTGTATATAAATTTTATGAAATAAATTCATGTATTGAAACAAAATATGCCTCAATGAAAGGAGATTGAGATTAATTCCCTTATCTCATGTCCGACTTGACCCGTTCATTCTTTAATATCAAAAATAATATACTAAAGTTAATTTCTACTTGCTTAATAACATTTTTATAGTTTATTCTTCTTTTTATATCACTTAATAATACCATTTTACAAAAATTATGTATTCATTCTTGTTAATAATGTTAAATTTGTCGATATTTGGTACCTTAGTCACAAATGAAGACCACATAGTTACAAGTTGTTCACATGGTCAAAAGTTCATTATATACAAAATGATATTCATGATTTAGATATCATATATATCCAATATATACATTTATTTATAATAGTACATAACATTTGGAGGTATGAAATGAAATGCACCATTCATGGGGATGGTAAGACGTACATACTCATGACCGCTACTTACATTTATATTTCTTATTTTAATCGAATTAAAACATTAATATAAATAGGTAAATTATAATTCCTATAATGGAAAATACTTTACATACAAGGTTATTGCTTCAAAATTGAAGCATACTAATTACACCATATAAGAAATCCATGAAAGGACCGTATAGGTATAGTGTCTTTAGAAACTACGAAACATAAACAACTGGTTCATCAAGAAACTACACTATCTCCCATTTATTTCATCATATCTATAGTCCCTTTTGGAATATACTACTTAATATCCTTCTTCCTAACCTTGGGAAAAGAAAACATACAAAAGGGTGAGCTCAAATGCCCAGTAAAGGTAAACAAAAGAAATATCAAACTTATCATATTTATAAGAACATAACATTTTTAAAATCTTGACATGCAAAAGAGATAGAAGTGAAATGTAAACCCAAATAATCATAACATAAAACATGAATCATTGTGGAATGCACACATAATCATAGAGAATCATTTATTAGTAGTCAAGACTCATAGCCAAGACTATCTTAGCGTACAGAGTCCATTTCTGAACCGAGTTCACTTCTCGTTTCAGTCTTGTTTCACTGAACCGGTTTAACCTACTGTTCCAGCCATTTCTATCTCATGAGATATATATCTTTACCCAATGCATTTGAGGGAGATATAGGTCCCACCCATCTCATAATGAAACCATTCTTATGTGTTCCACAAAATCATAAATCATACATCATAGCATAACCCATGTAATAAAAATGGGATTCTTAGTCATCATGACATCATAACACAATCCATATAAGATAAAAGGTCATCATAAAAATAATCCATCATAACATAATCAAAACAATGTAAAAATAGGGATATAAACATAACCCTATATTATCTTTTATGGAATATAATTTTAATAAAACACTTGAACTCCATTCTTGGGGAAAATATCCATTCCACTTCAAAAAACATTTTCCTTTATTAACAGGTCGTATAATTTTAAACTAAATGAAGTTTATTAAAAATAAACTTGAAATAATGTAAAGGAAACTTTTTGGAAATAATGTTTTAAAATTCCATTCATTCCGTATAAGTTAAAAATATTCTTCCCGTACTTTGGTAAGAAAAGTAAAAAAGTACCTTGTACGAAAAATGACAAAGGATTCCATTCATATCTTTTACTAAAAACACGAAGAATGGTAAAATTGGATTTAAAAAATTGTAGGTGGATGGAAATAATATTAAATATTGAGGAAACATGGATGTGGATGATAAATATTCCCCAGTAAATTCTGATGTATAAGCAATCTCGGATAAAAATGAGATTGTGATATTTTCCCTTACCTTAGGTCCGATTTGCTTCGTATGTGTCCGAACTTCCTGTATAATTATTAAAAAAATGTCAATGACTTATTCCAGAATCATACTAATTTTTATTATTTCAAATATGGTCATATTCTGAGCTTCTTATTATTAATATTTCGTTTCTACTTGTTATTCGGGTGTTTATTACCTTTTGTTCTTATGCGTGTTTTGTCGAATAAATTCTTATTCTTATTTTTAGGTTATGCATAACTCATTTCCGGAATGGTATTAGTGTAATATATATCAGATTTATTCACTCAATTCATTTATGTAATAATTATGTAATGAAAATCATGTAGAACGAGTCGCATCACATCATAGAGACGGTATTCCGTACGTACGCACACATGATGATATCGTTCCCATGATCGTGGTATTGTATTGGAGTGTATTTATACTATTTCAGAATCAATACCAAATTAAAATAATCATATATATTTATTATTTACACCATTATACCCATCAAAGTAAGGTGGTTGTGGAAAATAGATTACACCACAGCGTGGAGACGGTATTTCGTACGTATGCACGTGCGGTGATTTCATATTCCGTTGGATGGATTGATGGTGAAATAGGGTTGTTTCATACTTATAATAACATATCAGTATATGATTGATACTGATGTTATTACTTCATAATGAAACAACTAATGAAGAAGAAGTGGAAGAAGAAATAAAGATGAAAGAATCGGTAACGGACATTACCTCTTCTTTGAAACGCCTCTTTGAGACCTCCTTTTAGGGCACTATCACTGGCCTTTGAAGAAGACCAGGACCTCTAGGATTTTCTAGGGAAGTGGAGAGGAGAAATTGTCCGGTTTTTTCAGATATTTAAGGCTCAATGTGGTGTGAGGAAGAGAGGGAGGAGGTTCCCATTTATAAGGGAGGAGAGGGGAACCTTTCGCAAACTATAAATATTATTTTATTATAAAGTCATATTTGGATTTAAGTAGCTCAAAATTGATTTATTTAGAAGATAAGTTGCGGATGGGTCGAGATCCTCTCATCCAATATAATTTAGACCAGTTTAGTTTTCTATTTTAACCTTATCATTTAGATTTAACTTTAAGTTAGATAATTTAACTTTTAATGTGTCTTCTTGTTTTATTACACTATAAGGTTAATAAACATACTATAACAAGACAAACGAACCCCAAGTGGTATATTATTAATATATATAACCTTATCTAAGTCCTTTTGCCGAAACTTGGATTTTTGGGAATAAAATAACAATTAATAATATATTATTTGTTTTAAAAACTATTTTATGTCAATTTTGACACTATTTGGTAATTGATATTTTTGAAAATAATAACAGAATGATTAGTTCGATGAAAGATAATTAAATCAATACTAACAAATCATATTAACAGATAAAAATATTTTAATTCTTAAAAAGTCTCAAATTATATTTATTTGGGTATTTATAACATCCATTATGTCAATATTTCATTATTAAGAAAATTATTGTATCATCATTGTGTCGTACATAAATTAAATTATATAATGTATAAAAATTAAAAATAAAATATCATTATGTAGGAAATATTTTTATCTTTTTAATTTATATTTATAGTCGAATATATCTAATGTATAACCCTTTATTAAAAATTATTTACTTATTAAACATTGATTTTAACTATTCTAAACCTTCTTTAAATAAATTAATTTTAAATGTCCCAATCTAATCCAAGTGGGCCTAAATGGACATATATTATTCCTAATGTTATTTGTGGTCAAATTACACTTATCTAATAGAATTTGTACATGTTTTAGGGTAATAATAATATCATTTTTACCCTTAATTACCCTATTTACATTTAACTGTGGTAAAAAAATTAAAAAGTTACTATTCACCAAAAAATTATTTTAATCTCATTGAACCAAATTTTACTTACTTAAATCAACCGTGTCTCTCGAATTTTTGATATTCCATTCAAAAATGTGGTAAAATTATGTTTTATGTAAATTTGCAAATTTTCCTTGGTGGTGTGTAAAAGATGGTGAAGCGTTCAATAAAATTTTTATATATATAAAAGTATTATAAAATGACTCCAATGAATTGTATTGAACTTATATAAGTATAATGTATCAATTTTGACCAAAAATAAATTTAAATAAAATAAATAATTATTTAAAAAAGTCGGTTTTAAAATAGTAACCTAGTATTTTCACTATTCATCAAAAATTGAACGTTTTCAGAAAAATACCAAAATTTCACCCTAGGCTAATTTCAATATTCCAAATCCAAAAATGAAGTCCATTTATAAAGATGAAATTTACAAAATTTCAAAAAGTTTTTATTACTATTCATAACGGTTAGTTTTAATAATATTTTAATAGCATAAAGTTGTTTAGTGAAACTCGGTATTGCGTATGACGCAAGCTATCGAGGAAGGCCTTGATTGCGTGTAAAGCAAGCCAAGATAGTGTTGTGTGTAGAGAAAGATTCTTATAAAAGTCTCAAGTGTTACATTTTACCCCCCTTAAAATGAATTTCTCCCTTGAAATTCGTCACTTTGTAACAAATATATGAGGATACTTCTCCCTCATAATATCTTTAAGCTCTCAAGTAGCTTCTTCTAATTGGTAGTTCCTATATAAAACTTTCACCAAGAGAGTGGTCTTGTTCCATAAGAATTTTTTTATAAAATCTGTAATCTCTATCGGCTGTTCTTCATAAGAATGATCTTGTTCCAGCGGCACAACTTCTGAGCTGAGTACATGTGAATGATCAGGTATGTACTTTCTCAGGAGAGATACATGGAACACATCGTGAACTTGGGAGAGATTCGGTGGAAGCGCCAATCGGTAATCTACCTTCCCAACATTATTTAGTATTTAAAAAAGATAGATATACCTAGGGCTCACCTTTCCCTTCATTCTAAATATTATTACTCTCTTCCAAGGAGATATTCGTAAGAACACATTATCACCCACTTCAATCATTAGGTCTTTTTTTCGATTGTCGGCATAACATTTTTGTCGACTCTGAGCTGCTCTTATGTGTTGTTGAATATATCAGACCTTTTCTGCCATCTCATCAACAAGATCAGGTCCTAATAGCTTTCTTTCCCCAACTTCATCCCAGCAAGTTGGAGTCCTGCATTTCTTTCCATAGAGAGCTTCATAAGGAGCCATCTGAATACTGGAGTGAAAGCTATTATTATAAGAAAGTTCAACCAAATATGGGTTTTGATCCCAACCGCCTTTGAAATACATAGAGAATGCTCTCAAAATATCTTCTAGATTTTGAATTTTCCTCTCATATTGACCGTCTGTCTGAGGATGATAAGAAGTACAGAAACTCAGCACTGTATCCGGAGTATGGTGAAGACTTCGCCAGAACATCAAGGTAAATATCAGATCCCACCGATATAATGGAAAGTGGTACTCCATTCAATCTTTCCACTTTCGTTACATATATCCTGGCAAGCTGATCTAGAGTGAAATCCTCACTAATAGAAATGAAGTGTGCAGACTTTGTAAGACGATCAAATATGACCGAGATAGCATTATTGCCTTTGGATGTTCTAGGATGTCCAGTGACAAAGTCCATAGTGATGGTTTCCCATTTCCATTTTAGTTTGGGTAATGGGTGTAACATCCCCTTAGAATTCTATCTCTCATCTTTAACTTACTGACAAACCATGTATCGAGAGACATATTCAGCAACATCTCTTTTCATTACATCCCACAAGAAGTACTCTGTCAGGTCCCTATACATCTTTGTACTTCCAGGATGAATTGAAAATGAAAAACTATGAGCCGCATCCAGTAGCTCCTTCTTTAATTCTGGGATGGGAGGAATAGAAACACGATTCATGAATCTTATTATCCCATCACAATCAAGGTTGAATTCAGGAACATTTCTCACCTACTTTTGTAACTCTACCTCTTCTTTCTGCACCTCTTTAATCTTCACGTGTAAAGAAGGTTGAATATTCATTTGAGAAAGATAAAATTTTTCCCTTTCATTATAATTCCAAGATCCATCCTTTGTGAATCCATAAATATTGGATCTCTTGTGATCCTCATCATGGATAAGGTAGCATGGTCTTGTCGACTTAATGCATTTTCCACCTTGTTTGCTTTCCCCGGGTGGTAATGAATTGAGTAGTCATAATCCTTAATCAGCTCCAACCAACTTCTTTGGCGCATATTCAGCTAATTTTGTGTGAAAATATACATTAAAACTTTATGATCACTATAAATATCACACCTTTCTACATATAGATAATGCCTCCATATATTTAATGCAATGATTACCGCAACTAACTCCAAATCATGGGTTGGGTAATTTTGCTCATGGATTTTCAACTGTCGTGAGGCATAAACTATCACCATATCGTTTTTCATTAGAACACACCCCAATCCCTTCTTTGATGCATGACTATAGATCACAAACCTTTCTCCACTACAAGGTAGTGTGAGCACAGGTGCACTGGATAACCTTCTTTCAAACTCTTTGAAATTCTCTTCACATTCCTCCATCCAAACAAACTTAACTCCTTTTCGAGTCAGCTTGGTGAGTGGATTATATAGTCATGAAAATTCATTCACAAAACATTGATAATATGTAGCCAAACCAAGAATACTTCGGATCTCGGATACTATTGTTGGTCTCGACCATCTTTCAATAACCACTGTTTTTGCTGGATCCACATATATCCCCTCTTTTGTGATTATGTTACCCAAAAATGAATCTTTTTGAAGCCAAAATTCACACTTGATAAATTTGGCATAAAGCATCTCCTTTCTCAGGTTCTTCAATATAATTCTCCAGTGATATTCATATTCTTCCTTGCTATTTGAATATAAAAGAATATCGTCTATAAAGACTACCACGTACTGATCATGATAGTCTCTAAAGACTCTATTCATCAGATCCTTGAAGATAGCATGGGAATTAGTAAGACCAAATGGCATCACTATAAATTCATAGTGTCCATACCTTGTACGAAACGTCGTCTTTGGTATATCCTCCATTTTTACCCCTAATTGATGACACCCTGAACAAAGATCAATCTTGGAAAAGTATTGAGCTCTACTTATTTGGTCAAATAAGTCATCAATGCACGGGAGAGGATATTTGTTCTTGATATTGATCTTCTTATGTTCTCGATAATAAATTCAGAGTCTCATTGATCCGTCTTTCTACTTAACAAACAGATCAAGTGCTCCCCAAGGTGACACACTTGGGCGTATGAATCCCTTTTCAAGATTCTCTTGGAGTTTCTTCTTCAATTCCTGCAACTCAATTGGGACCATTCTATAAGGTGTCTTTAAAATAGGCAAAGCACCCGGTACGAGTTCTATTGAAAACTCGATTTCACGATTTGGTGGAAGACCCTTAAATTCCTCTGAGAAGATATCATCAAACACACATACAATGGGCATATTCTTAATCATGAGTTTCTATCCAACAATTTGAGATAAATAACCTTCATTTAGTGCAATCAAGACCCATAAGATGGAAGAAATTTCCACTTGAAGGTTATGTTCATCCGTGCATCGATAGATGATCATAGATTGATCTGGAATATTAAATGTGACATCCCTTCTTTGGAAATAGATATGAGCTCCATATTGAAAAATCCATTCCATGCCAAGAATCAAATCAAATTCCACTATAGGAAGGATCACAAGATCTGCAGGAAGCACTATCCCACAATCTTCAATCAGAGAATAATTATAAACTTTTGATGCGACTATTGTGCCATTAGGGGTTGTCACGGCTAACTCCACATCTAATTGTTGAGGTAATACAGTGATACCCTTAGAAAATTCTTCAGAAATAAAAGAGTGGGTGGATCCAGAATCAAATAAAACATTTGCTACATTAGAGTGGATGTTAAGTGTACCTTTCACCACATCGTTAATGTACTCCCCATCGCTGATAGAAATTTCATGTTACTTTCCTTTGTCATTAGCCTTAAGAGATTGTTGGCGTCGATAATCATCAAAAACCATTGGATTAGGGCATCGATTAGAATAATTCCCCATTTCCTTACACTTGTAACATTGAGGTATATGAGGTGCACTCTGTGTAGCCTTTTCTTTGTTCGCATCACTAGACATCTTCTTCCCGTCATTGCGGTATACAAATTCTCGATGACCTTCCTTTCCACATTTGAGACATTTACTTGTCTCTTTAAGACAACTCCCTCTATGTTTCGTTCCACATTTTTAGTATAAGGGAAAACACATCTTCCTTTCAGTGTGCTCTTTAGATTTTCCTTTGAATTCCATTTTCCTCTTCTTATCAAACCCATATGACTAATGGGTTACTCCAATCACCATCTCAACTTTGAGAGAACATCGAACGATTTCCTCATAGTTATTGAAGTCCCTTATGGCTAACGCCCTTCGATGACTTGGTTTTAAGCCACTAAAGAATTGATCGATCTTAATCTCAGGTTGGATAATAATACCAGAAGTGTACCTTGAACGTCTTGTAATATTTTCTTCATAGGTACCAACAGATTCATCGTACTTTTTCTTTAGTTCATGAATCTACTTCTCCATCTGTGTTCAATGAATACGAGGGAAGTACTTGTTGAAAAATAAGTTTTTGAACTCATCCCATTCCATGGACTCAATATCATCTATTGGCCTCGTATTCTTGATAAGATTCCACCATTGATCAGCATCACCTTCCAAACGATACACTACTATGATGACATTATCATGTTCAAAGCATTGAAGAACTGAAAATAACTTTTCAGTAGTATTGATCCATTGTTCAGCAACTAATGGATCAGTAGACCCGTTGAATGAAGGTGGACGCTACCTCATGAAGGATTCAACAGAATTTTTCTCCTTACTTTTCTCGTTTGGATGTCATGCATGATTCATAGATTGAGAAAGTTGTGTGAGCATGGCTACAAGTTTTTTCATTCCATCTCCCATGACGTTTGGTTTCTCAGGGGGACAATCATTGCATTGCTCATCGAATTCCACATTAACACGGTTCCTTCGGGTTCAAGCCATTGACTAAAACAAAGAAGAATTATGTGGACAACACTAATTATAATAGAAAAAACACATAATCAAGAATAAAATTTTACACTTAAGGTCTTATCATAGGTTATACATGGCCATTTCTAAAACACTAAGACTGTGCTCTATGCTTAGACATATCCTTAGGTTTCATAACTATTTTAACCCTTCTTTAAAGAAATTAATATTAACTGTCCTAATCTAATCCAAGTGGGCCTCAATGGACATATTTTATTCCTAAGTTTGTTTTCGGTCGAATTACAGTTATCAAATAGAATTAGGACTTGTGTTACGGTAATAATAATATCATTTTTACCCTTAATTACCCTATTTATTTTTAACTGTGGTAAAAAAAAGTAAAATGTTACTATTCACCAAAAATTATTTTCATCTCATTGAACCACATTTTACTTACTGAAATAAACTATGTCTCTTAGATTTTTTAAATTCCATTCACAATAGCGGTAAAATGATGTTTTATGTAAATTTGCAAATTCTCCTAGGAGGTGGGTAAAAGACGATGAAAATTTCAATAAATTTTATATATATATAACATTATTATAAAATGACTCCAATTAATTGCATTAAAATTATATAGGTATTATGTATCAATTTTGACCAAAAATAAATTTCAATAAAATAAATAATTATTTTTAAAAAAAGTCGGTTGTTAAATAGTAAGCTAGTGTTTTCACTATTCATCAAAAATTGAATGTTTTCAAAAAAATACCAAAAATTCACCCTAGGATAATTTCGATATTACGAATCCAAAAATGAAGTCCATTTTGAAAAATGAAATTTAAAAAACTTCAAAAACTGGTTATTACTATTCATAACGGTTAGTTTTATGAATATTTTAATAGCATATCGTTGTTTAGTGAAACTCAGTATTGCGTATAACACAAGCTATCGAGGAAGTCCGCGATTCCGTGTAACGCAAGCCAATATAGTGTTGCGTGTAGTGACAGATTCATATAAAAGTCACATGTGTTACAATTCCAGTAAAATATCATATATAATATCATTAACTCCATCCTTTATATGTACCACGTATGGTATGAATGAGTCATATCACATTGAGGGGCGGTAGTCCGCACTTTCTCAAATGAAATTATCATGTTTTCCGAAAATGGAAACCATAAAGGTAGTATATAAATGTAAAATACAGAAGAATAAATAATACATAAACATAATAAATATCATATATAAATACAGTTCCTTCTTAATGTCCAACATGATAGGCAGTAAGAGATAATGAAACAATCATCGTTTCGTGAGGTGTTAGTTTGTCATCCTCAGAAACAATATGTTATTCACCCATTAGATAAAGGTGTGTGTAGTTGTAGTTATAATAATTATCATAAAGACATCCTAGTATATTTATGATACTTTTTTTGTTATCCAATAATGGAATAAAAATATTTTATGTGTTAGAGAAGTAAATTAATAGAAAAAATGTTAAGAGAAACATTTTCCTTTAATTTGGGTAACTCCCATCAGTTTGAACCAAAATGATTTCTTATAGTGCCTAATGCCAAAGGTAAGGCCTCTATGAGGAGGAGAGTGATGTAAGGGGATAAATAGGGCAGAGTTTGGACAAGTATAAAGGCTAGAGAAGTTTTAGGAATTGGTTATAATTGATCTCCTTTTAGAAGGGGGAGGAAGGGCTCTTTAGGAAAGTGTGAAACTATTATTTTATTATAAACCAATATTTAGTTTCTAAAGAACCAGAACTCATGAAATATGAATATAATATGCCTCATGATCGAAATAAAATCTTCCATTAATAATTGGATAGGTTTTGGATCTTATTTTAATATTTTTAATCTTATTTATTTAAATCATTTATTAATGAGCTAAATACTTCATCATTATTGTGTCATATATAATCTAGTTTATTTGATGTATAAAAATTATAAATAAATATGATGATGTAGGAAATAATTTTATCATTCCAAATAATATTTATAGTCAAAATTATTACTTATATAACAGCATATAAAAATTAATTTACTAAAATAATTTTGTTTATTCCATTTTTTCCATTACATTAAATTAATAAATCAAAAGTGTCATTAAAATTCATAAATGGCACCATGGGGTCCCAAGTCGACCCAAAGAATACCATGGGCGTACATTACAAGTCAAATATGGTTAGGACAAGTGTTATGGTAATTATGAATTTTTTATAATATTCTTTTTACCTTGAATTCCCCTATTTAATTTTAACTGTTGTAAATAAATGTCAAATGTTATTATTCAAAAATAAAAATCATCTTGGTGAACCAAATTTTACATACTAATAACAACCATGTATGATGTATTTTTAAAATTCAATTCAGATTATTGGTAAAATTTCATTTAAATGAGAATGTCAGTTTTTTTCTCTAATACTAAGTGGTTTCACTGTTCATCAAAAATTGAAGTTCTTTAGAAAAATTCCAAAAATTCAGCCTAAGCTATATTTGATAATCCGAAATACAAAATTATTTTTATATCACAAATTTAAAAACATATAATTTTCATTAATTATTTTAAAATTAATTCTCCTTGTTAAAACAAATAGCGTGTTTTGAGGAAATAATAACTATCAAAAGATTGTCACTTGGTTTTATCCAAATTCAAAGTGAGATTAATTCCAATGACCATCATTAGATTAAATGACAAAAAATATATTCTAATTAAACATTAAATCCAATTTAAATGATAATATAAGCATATAAATATATTATATTATATCAAGGTTTTGAATTAAAATACAATATTTTTACTATTCATTAAAAATGAACTTTATCGAAAAAATACCAAAAATTTACACAAAGTCAATTTTGATGTCCCCATTCTAAATATGGTTTTTATTTGGTAAAATAGAATGTGTTAATGTGACAAAAACTCTATTTATAGAGTGTTTTTCATTAAAGGTTGGAAAATTGACTTTTTTATGTTAATTATGATTAAAATTAGTTTCATTCACATTTTAAGCCTCTAACTTTTATCGGATAAAAGTATATACATTTAATAAACATGTATAATCATATTGTAGTTATTTTTTTTCATTACGACAAATACAATAGATTGAAGTTAACTTTAATTTAAAATAATAATATTATGTTATTACTATGCAAGGTAAGATTTCAATGAAACCCGTTGTAGCGTATCAGGTACGCTATTGAATATATCAAACCATTTAATGTAAAATTCATATTTTATTCAAAAACATTAATAGGTATGAAAATATATTATTCTTCATTTACCAGGGATGTTACATCCTTCTTCCCTTTTTGAAATTGTGTCCTCGCAATTTTTATTCACTTATCAAAATAAGTGGAGGTATTTATCCCTCACAGATTTTCAGATTCCCACAATGCCTCTTAAAACAGATAGTTTTCCCACAAAACCATTACCTAGTGAATTACCTTCTTCTGTAACACATTCTCTCTTCGGTCAAGAATTTGACTTGTTGTTCCTTATAAGAGTTATTCTCTTCCAACTGAAAAACCTATGGGCTCAAAACATGAGATGGATCTGGAATATACTTTCTCAACATATAAACATGAAAAACATTGTGTACCATGGATAAACATGGAGGTAAAGCTACTCTTTACACAACGGATCCAATTTTTACCAGGATTTCAAAACGTCCAATGATCCTCATAATCAACTTTCCCTTTTTACCAAAACACATCACACATTTCCATGGAGAAACTTTCAGAAAGATTCGATCACCTACCACAAAATAAATATCCTTCCTCCGGTTGTCCACATAACTTTTTTGCGGTTCTGAGCTTTTCTCATGTTTTTCTGAATCAAATGAACTTTCTCTTCCATCACATCAAACAATTCTGGTCCCGTCAGCTTTTTTTCACCTACTTCATCCAAAATAACTAGAGTTCGAAAATGCTTTCCATATAATGCCTCAAATAGTGACATATGTATACTGGAATGAAAAATATTATTATATGAAAATACAATCAATGAAAGATGTTGGTCCCAACATACCTGGTAATCTATTGAACAAGCACGTAGCATATCATCCATGTTCTAATTTGTTCGTTCTGACTGCCCATCTGATTGAGGATGAAAGGCTATACTAAAATTTAATTTAGTACCCAATTAATTCTGAAGGCCTTTCCAAGAGTATGAAGTAATCCTGGATCACGTTCAGATACAATGGATAACAAACACAATGAAACCTAGCTATCTCTTGAACATACAATCGAGAATGTTGATCTGGAGAAGAAGTATGTATAATAGGAAGGAAATGAGATGATATAGTCAATTGACCCACTATAACCCAGATTGCATTATTAACTCATGAAGTCTTCATTATTCCCACAATAAATTCATTGGTTATATTTTTCCATTTCCAATCTGGAACAAATAAATACTGAATAATCCATTTAGGCAACTGCTTCTCTTCTTTAAACTGCTAACGAGTCAAACAATTCGCAGTAAAATCACCAATATCCCTTTTCATTCCATCAAACCAGTAATACTCTCGAATATCTATGTACATCTTAGTACTACCAGGATGAACTGAAAACAGATAACTATGATCTTCAAATAACAACTCATTCTTCAACTATGAATCACAATGCATACATAATATCTTCCCAAACCTCAAAACACAATCATTATCAATGATAAAATTAATCAACTTAACCTTCCAAACCAACTCTACCTTTCTCTGATACTCACTGTCTTCCATATGCACATGCTTTATTCTGTCTGAGAGATAAAATTTCACTGACACAATAAGGAAAAAAATAATTTCATGCACAAAAAACATCTATTCCAATGTTTATCAAATCGAAAACCAAAAGATCTCGTTCCAAACGTAGCGTGGTTAATGAGGCCTTACTTTTTATACTCAAAGAATCAACCACTTTATTTTCCTTTCCCGGATGGTAATGGATCGTGAAATAATAATCCTTGATTAATTTCATCCATCTCCTCTGTCTTATGTTCAATTATTTATAAGTGAATATATAGTTTATAATTTTGTGGTCACTATATATTTAACATTTTACTCAATACAAATTATGCCACCAAATTTTTAAATAAAAAATAACAACAGCTAATTCCAAATTATGATTAGGGTAATTTAATTCATGATGTTTCATCTGACATGAATCATTATCAATTACATAATCATTCTGTATAAAGACACATCTATGTCCTTTCATTGATGCATCATTCTAATTAACCAACTCACTATTTCTGGAAGGGCGTGACAAAATTGTAGCATTCACCAATCATCATTTCAATTTCTAAAAACAATCATCACATTATTCTCTCCAAACGATCTTAACACCTTTTTGAGTTAACTTAGTCATTGAACTAGATTACCGTGAAAACTTCTCACTAAACCTCCTGTAATAACCTGTCAAAACTAGAAAACTATTGATATTAGTTATATTTGTTGGTCTTGTCCATTCTTTAACAAATGTTATTTTAGAAAGATAAAAAATTATGTCATTTTTTGATACAATGTGTCCAAGGAAAAAAAAAATTGTAACCAAAACTCACACTTGCTGAATTTCCCATAATGTTTCTTTTCTTTTACATTTCGAAAGATGCCCCTAAAATGACATTAATGATCATTTTTAATTTATGTATAAGAAAAATTAACATAAATAAACACAAGAACCATTTATCACCTGATTCAACTAGTTCAACACTGCAGTTAACATCTAAATTTTGATTCGGACCATCTCAGGTTGTTGATTTGGAAGGTCATTCTACTATGTAAGACATCCCAGAAAAGTTGTTTTGTTACCTTTATGAACAAGCATTCTTAACACAAACATGTCTTAGATGAAGCAAAATGGTAATATGTAAATTCTAGATGATTTCAATATCAACCTAAATTAATTTATAGACATTTATTTATCAATACACTAACTCATATAGTTGCCTAAACCGACCTCTAATACTAACTATAAGGACCCAGCATTGAACATTACATATTCATGAATTTAATGGATAATTCACATTGAGGATTTTTTAGGTTTAGAGTTTTAGATAATTATTTAGTTACATTTACATAACAACATGGATATTGCATGTAGAAAATTCTACTCAATATCTATTTTTTTATAAAATAAAATCTCTTGAAAAAAATAGTCTTATCTACTTCCATGTTTAGACATCAAGCCTTTTCCATGATTATATCCTTGAACCTATTCATCTTTAATTATTATGAAAAACATTTCAAAACATGGGATGAGTATAAAAATCTCAGTAAGGGAAACACAAAGAAGGAATAATGATAGATTTTTTCAAAAAAACAAGTAAACCATGAATACTTATCATAAGTAATCCATTTCAACCTTTTGAAGTAGTAAATACTATTCACTAAATAAAAGATCATTTATTACCCTTTTATAAGAAATAAAACTCCCATATAAAGAACACATGACATCTAAAGGTAACTTGGGACATAAAAAAACTTAAACGGAATAACAATGTGGTCGACATCCACACATATCACTAAATGGAATAGCCATACGACCGACATCCATACCCAATGAATTGGAGGTTATAATGTAACCACATGTACTCTTTTATCATGACACCACCCATCATTTGTTTTATCTTGTAACCACCCGTCAAAAGTCCATGTACCATTATAAAATCATATCACATAATACAAATACAAAGGAAAGAAAACATTTCCACATTTCTATCACAAAATATCAATTAAATATATTGTCATAAAAAATCCATTATCGAAACCATTTTCAATACCAAAATACATAAATGAGTATATGGTATTTATTTTCCTTGAAAAAAATTATGGCTTGTTATGGAAGCCAAAGATAAAATAATACTCGCGGTGGAGGAAAGGTCGTTGTCACCACTAACATTAAAAGAAACATTCCTTTTTAATGTTTTGTAAAACAATTCCTAGAAAAATATAACCTTTGAAATGTAAAGGGTTTTTATACATTGTATAAAAGAAAGACATGTATTAAAACATAATATTCCTTAAAGAATGGAGATTGAGACGAAGTCCCTTTCTTCGTGTCCGACTTGACCCATTCATTATGTAATATCCTATATAATAAACTAAAGTTAATTTCTACATTCTTAAGAAAATTTTTAAATTTTATTATACTTTTTATATCACTTTTTACCATTTTATAAACACTATGTAATCATTCAAGTTAATATTGTTCATTTTTTCGATATTTGTTACTTGAGTAACAAATGAACACCATATAGTTACAAGTTGTTCGCATGTTAAATAGTGCATTATATACAGAATGATATCCATGATTTAGATACCATATATATCATATATATCCAGTATATAAATTTATTTATAATAGTACATAACATTTGGAGGAAAAAAAGAAATTTATTGTTCATGGAGACGGTAAGTCATACGTATGAATGAATGCTACTTCATTTTATATTTCTTAATTTAATGGAATTAAAACATAATGATACATAGGTAAATTATAATTATAGTATAATATCGTATTTAATATCATTAACACCATATTTTATACAAACCACATGTGGTATGAACGAGTCATATCACATAGAGGGGGTCGTAGTCCGCACTTCCTCAAATGAAATTATCATGTTTACCGATAATGGAAACCATAATGGTAGGCTATAAATGTAAAATACAGAAGCATAAAGAAATAATAAACATAATATATATCATATATAAATACATTTCCATCTTAATGGACACCATGATAGGTGGTAGGAGATAATGGAACAATCATTGTTTCCTGAGGTGTTAGTTTTCAATCCAGAGAAACAATATGATCATCACCCATTACATGGAGGTGTGTGTAAGTGTAGTTTGAATAATTCTCATAACAAAATCCTAGTATATTTAGGATATTGTTGTTATAAAATGAGGTAATAAAAAGATTCTTGGGGTTAGAGAGTAAAATAAAAGAAATTTAGTGAAGAGAAATTGTTTCATTTAATTTGGGTAACTCACTTTGGAATTAACCAAAAGGATTTCTTGAAGTTCCTTATTCCTATGGTAAGGCTTATAGGAGGAGGAGATATGTGTAGGGAGATTAATTGGGAAGAGTATGGATGATCCAAATTAATTGAGACGTGTTAGTAATTCATTAGAAATGGCCTCCTTTTATATGGGGGAGGAGGTGCTCTTTAGGAATGTGTAAAAATATTATTTTATTATAAACATATCTTCAGTTTATGAAGATAAAAAACACAATAAAGATGATGATAAGATGAATAATGATAGAAATAAAATCATCCAATAATTAATTTATAGGTTTATAATTTTATTTTAATATTTATAATCTTATTTATTTAAATCATTTATTAATGGTGTAAATTTTGCATCATTATTGTGTCACATATAATTTAATTTATATGATGTCTAAAAATTATAAAATAACCACCATGATGTATTAAATAGTTTTAAATTCCCATAGAATATTTATAGTCAAAATTATTACTTATATAACACCATTTAAAAATTAAATTACAAAAACAGCTATTTCATTTTTGCCTTTACTTTTAATTAATTAATCTAAAGTGTCATTATCATTCATAAGTGGTTTTATGGGGTCTAAAAATCGACCAAAATATGACCATGGTCGTACATTTCTAATAAAAGAATTATATATCAAGTGTTAAGTTAATTTTTAATTATTATAATATTCTTTTTACCTTGAATTACCCTATTTACCTTTAACCGTGAAAAATAAAATTCAAAAGATACTATTCAGTGAATGTTATTTTCTTCTTATTAAACCACATTATACATACTAATAACAACCATGTAAGTCAGATTTTCAAAATTCAATTCACAAATGTGGTAAAATTTCATTTAAATGAAGAAGTCGGTTTTTTTAACTACTACTAATTGGTTTCACAATTCATCAAAAATTGATGTTTTTCATAATAATACCAAAATTTCATCCTAAGATATAGTTGATATTCCAAAATCAAAAAATGATGTATATTTTACCAAATTTTAAACATATATATTTCATAACGTATTTTAAAATTAATTTCTGCTGATAAAACAAATAGCGTGTTTTTAAGAAACAATAACTGTCAAAAGATTAAAAGTTTTTTATGTCCAAATTCCAAGTGAAATTAATTCCAATGGAAATCATTGGATTAAATGGTAAAAAATATATTCAAATTAAACATTAAAACCAATTAAAAATATAATCTAACTATATAAATATATTATATTATAACACGAGTTTGAATTAAAATACAATATTTTTCACTAATCATTAAAAATGAACTTTATCAGAAAAATTACACAAATTTACACAAATTATATTTAGATGAGACCATTCTAAATAAGGATTTTATTTTGTTAAATAAAATTTGATAATGTGACCAAATATAGATTTAAAAAGGATTCTCCATTAAAAGGTGGTAAACGAAACTTTTAATGTAAATTATTCTTAAATTTAGATTCATTCGTATTTTAATCCACTATATCTAATTGGATAAAAGTAAATTCCTTTAAAAAACCTTTATAATCATATTTTAGTTAATTTTTTTCATTCTCACCAATAAAAAATCTATGTGTTAACATCCATTTTGAAAAATAATATTATATTATTAGTGTGTGGCATAAGATTTTGATTAAAACTATTGCTGCGTATCAGGTACGCTATCGACCATAGAAACCCATTTAAAGTAAAATTAATATTTAATTAACAAATATTAATATGTATTAAAATCACTTATTATTCATTTACCTAGGATGTTACAACATCTCTTTATGGAAGTGTTCTTCCACATAGATGAAGGAACAATGTTTTCAATTTACAATTGATGGAATGGGTAAGTATGTATGTAATATATTATCTTTAAATATTCATATTAATTTTATAAAAATTTTATATATGTATTAATTACATCTTTATAATAATCCATTTTCTGTAGTGATGGAAAACAAAACACACCACTTCATAGATGTTGCAGTCCACACTTACTCATGAGTAATGATTTAATATAATATATGATTAAAAATAGAAATTATTGAGTTATTCCCTTGATTTAATAACATTTTGGTACTGTTAATATATAGATTTGATTATTGTTTGTTTGATATAATGGTTCTATAGAGGAATAACTATAAATAAACTTGAAATACGTATGTTAAGACTTATACATCCTCCTAATATATATCCAAATAGATTTCACAGTAAGGCTTCTAGGATTTCTAATTTGTAAATAACTAGTACTATAGGATATAAGTAAAGTTTTTGGTTAGTTATTTTGGAATGTGTTTGATGAAATGTAGTTCTCTGAATATTTATGAAATGGACGAGAGGTGGAGGAAATTTATATGTGAGGGAAGTGATACCCTGGTAATTTTTATAAATAATTAAATATTTTAAATATCTTACTCATGGTAAATTGGATGAAGAAATACATTTGATGATATATAATGATATGTATTAAAATAAAATGATTAAATAACAGGTAATAAATTGTTTATGGACCTATCACATTGTTTTTAACCTAATTATCATGATTTATCATTTTTTATGGTGACACATTTTTACTATTACTACTATTCATTATGACAAAAAAAATTTACTAAATTATTAAATTCTATCCCAATAATACAAAAATGGATTATATGTTTGAGGGTTTATTTTTTATAATTTGAAGAATTTTTTTATTATATGTGCACAAAACACATTTTTTTTAAAAAATAATGTTTTAAAAAGAAAAATATAAATATTACAAAATTAATAATAATATGTATTAATATTTAAATAAATATATTATTTTTAATAACATAAATATTCTGTTACCATAAAGAAATCCAAAACATAACAGTACTTTTAAATTAATCAATTAAAATAAAATAAATGACAGTTTTGAAAAAATCTGTATTTTTCCCTATTCATTCGAAATAAATATTTTCAGAAAAATAATTAAAATTCATCATAATATATATTAAATATATTTAATAAATAAATGTATTAAATTTTACCAATTTCAATTTAAAAAATTATTGAAATTATTTTATTTATATAGACAATATAATACATAAAAAATAATTTATTTTAATAAAACAGTTCCTTTTTTATTGAAATATTATATTTAGTTATTATTTAAACAATGATGTATAATAATCCATAAATTAATTAGTTATGAATTAGAAGACTATTTTATTTATTGGAACTACTGGTTTATTAGATACACAATCTAAACAATCTCTCCCTTTGAGATAATTTTCACTATTTTAATGAAATCATGAACACTTTGGAAAATTCTAACACATAATCCACCACAACAACCAGTGACTCCATCCCATATTTTGATCACCTATGAACTTCTTTGGAAAAATGTTACATCCAAATTTACTTTACAATGACATTGGTAAACATGTCAGTCAATTTATATAATTATTTAATCTTTTACTATCATAATTCTTTATCCTTCAATAATCTCAAGATAAAATTATTTTTGATATCAATATTGTTTTTCCATGAATAAAGAACCTGATTCATTACCAGATGAATAGTGATAGGAATGTTACAGTAAAAACCCCACCTTTTTATCTTTTTTATGTTATAACCAAAATCAATTTAATTAATATAATATTTTATATTTTATCATCATAGTTGTTTATTCTAATTCTATAGTCGAAAATATAACTACCAGTTGTAACATTGAAACCATATTTTTCATGTTCCTCAAAATGTGAACCGAAAACCTATTGTTCAATACTATGAATTTGTGTTAACTATAAATTTGACATCTGCCTACCCCTATAATTGATCGTCAAATATAAATCCTCATTATTTCTCATAATTTCTTTTGAGATATTATAGACACTTCTTCAAGGCTTCCCAGTACACCATTCTCATATTCTCTATGTATTTAATAACAACTCCCACTACTAGAGAAATTTTCAACCTTATATAAAACTTATCATACATAAATCGTAGAGATTATATTTTATATGAAAATTTCACCTTGTAGTTAGCTTTATATTACATTCTTTGTTTTTTCTAATTAGATAACATAATTTTTCCATAAAATTGGGTGGCCACATGTTTAAATCTGGTCATTTTAAATCATATGATGATCCATAAAATGTATTTTATTGATATAAAATATAAAATATTATCTTATTATTACTTTTGATATGTATCCCCAAAATTTAAATGTATTTACGTAGTTAATTTTCCACCAAATGTTGAAAAAAATTTCATATTAAGTCCTTAATACAATCAATTTATTGATATTTCAAGATAATATAATCCATTTACATAAGAATAGTGACATAACTTATATCATTAAATTTATTTTCCTAACAACAATGATAATCATTTCCCAGATCTAATACATTAAAATATATAATGGAATTGAGATTCTTTTTTCACTTCCGTTGAAATTTCATTAAGACATAATTGATTTATATTCTATAACTCCAACATTCTATATTCATAATATATTAATTATTATTCATAGATGTTTGGATATCCTCTATCAATTATAATCCAGTAGTATAAATCTATTACAATCCTCTAAATCAGTTTTATGATCCTAGAATATCTCAATAATTCATCCACTACCTCCCCTATTTATGGAACTACATAATTTATAACATTCCCATATGAACTATTTTCCTAAAAAATTAAACAATTTAAACATTCCAATACATATATTCGTATTTCATCATTATGTTACAACTGATTTATTATTTTTTAGCTCTATTATTCTTTAACATTTTTCTATGGGGTTTTACCTCGAGTTTGTGGTGTGATGGGATTAAATTTTCACTATTATTGTGTTTTTATCATGGTGTACATATTTGATGCATTATTATAGGGAAGGATGAAGATAATACAAGAAAAATCTACAACATCAGTTTGGTGTCTGGGGATTTGAACACAACATATATAATATTTTTCATATGGTGTGATAAAATAACCAGGGAGGCTTTGTGTTGGGATAGAACCATTTTTCATGGTTGGCTCATGGTTTGAAAACATGATGCCAAAATATTCTGGGTGACTTGTGTGTCCAATAAGGAGTTCACTATTTGTGCATGTTTTACTAAACCATACATTCAATCCATGCAATTTAACATCCCATTACTATTATCACAGTTACTCT
This sequence comes from Viscum album, assembly GCA_963277665.1. Classification (NCBI taxonomy): domain Eukaryota; kingdom Viridiplantae; phylum Streptophyta; class Magnoliopsida; order Santalales; family Viscaceae; genus Viscum; species Viscum album. Next base: position 1,312,478,000 of record OY728119.1, on the reverse strand, counting down.
TTAATCCTTGTCATGGTTTTCCTTTTTCATTTTTTGGGTAAGGGTTGATTTTGTGTTAGGAGGTTACCTATATTGGTAAAGTCCAACACTTGTTGAATTTTTCCACTCTAAATATGGTGTTATTGAAAACATATTGGATATTACACATTGATTAACTATTTTCTTGTGCATTCAGGGAAGCATGGTTCTCAGTGTGTTCGGTACATGTTGTGAATGCCCATTACATAACTCGATGTATTTCCATGATTATTTTTAGTGAGTAACAATGGGGGTTTCAATAATTACGAATCTCATTAATTAAGTGACTAGAATTTTGGTTTCATGTCAACTACTAGAATATCATTAATGTGTTGTTAATAATTTGATATGTCTTCATTTTTATGAACATTAAATCATTCATGGAATGTAATGGATTACATGATGTGTAATCCACTGACAACATCTTTTAAAAGGCGGCTGTGTGCTTGATTATTTTTTCCATTTCCTACTCTATGATTCCCCTCCTCTATTCCAAAATCCTTCCCCATTAATTTTTTATGCCTTCAAACCCTTATGGATCCATTAATTTGGAATTAAATCGTCATTTCATTGGATGTTGAATTCCAAGTTTGCTTTATTGTTCATTCTGAATCTATCTATCTATCTATCCTCTATTGGGCTATCAAATTATTATCTTATAATATATAGATATATTATTTGTGGTGTGGCATATTTCATCTAGGGTTGGTCTTAAGGTCGTCTCCACTATTATTCTTGTTCATGGGTGTCATTGTGATTGTTGAATTTCAGAAAGTGGTAGGTGGTTCCAGTTGGAATTACCAGATTGAATATTCCAAAATTTCATGATTTATTTTGATTTTTTATTTAAATTAAATTTCTCAAATCTCATTTCAATTATATTGTGAAAAAATAGGATTTCATTGAATTGGTATATTTGAAATTGTTTTTGTAAAAAAAATTTAAAACCCCTGATTCTATTGAATTGGGGTGTGCTTTATAGAAATTCATTGAATAAAATTTTTTATTTTAACATGTGGATTTGATGGATATTTTTTATGATAAATGGTTTACTTTTTGTGTGGAAATTAATTTTTAAAAGTAAGGAATTGGTGTTGATTGTATTTCATATATTTCAAAATGGATTTAAAATATTTTGATAGAATCACAGTGGATTTATCTTTTGAATAAATCATTTTTTTATTAAACCCTATTTTGGGATTAAATTGTAATAACATGTAGTTTTTTAAATTTAATAATGGTATTCATAGTTTTTTATACAGTCTTAAAATAATTTTCCCATCATGTAAGACCACATGAAAGCCTTTGATTTTTGTTTACTTATTCAGATACACTCTACACAATTATAATGTTCTAAAACATACATACGATAGGTCACACACCCGAAGAAAGGGTGATGAGTCACTTTTAGAAAATGCTTGGGGGATATGAGTGTACTTGACTTACTATGACCACATACAGAGTAAAAAATCCTATATTTGTCAACATTATCCTAGCTAGTTAGTAGATGACCATGTTTCTCTCATTTTATTTATATTTGAGATATAAATGTATGCCAACATAGAAAAATTACTTTATATTTTTTTTTCTAGATTTACAAAAACTATTTTACATTACTGTTTTATTTAATCCATTGAATTAAATATTCCATCTCTTGTAACGTTAAATAAATTGATTTAAAACTATTATCCATCATTTTTAATATTTATATCATGTTTTGTTAAGGTATGTGTTTTGAATATTTAGACCTGTTTATTTTGAATTTTGAATGATATTGTTGGATAATCTATTTTTGGAAACTATTATTGAATATTATTAGGTATTCATCTTAGATTAGGCTAACATCCTACATTTGACATCCTTTGTCCATATAATATCATATTCTAGGATTAATAAAAGGGATGGGATGTTTTATAGGTGGATCTTGGTATTGAGCATGGTAATTGGTGAGTTGGTTCTATAAGTTCCTTGGGGTTATTTTCCATATTTTTGGTACATGGGTTGTAGTACATTGGGAATTTTATCCCTTGTTTTATTCTATTACATTACACCATTTCGAGTTTCATTGATATTCCTAATGTCAAGTTTTCTTTTTCTTCAACATATTTTGTGGAAAAATTGTTCCTAATTTCATATTTTATGATTCCATGTTCTAGTCACTGATGTTTGGGGATCAGGAATTCCCCTCAGGCTATGCCCGTACCAGATCTATAATCAGGCTACCAGGGTAGAAGGGGTGATTCGTGACAAAGTGTTAAAAGTGGAATTTTGTTGAGAATTTTTTCTTGAAGCCAGTATGCATTGTTGAAATCATTTTAAGACATATGAGTTATGTTTGATTTAATACCTAGGTATATCTCACCTCAATGTTACTTATGATTATAAGGTTGATTGGGAATGTTAATATAATAGATTAGTTGTAGTTTATTCCCTATTAAGATTTGTATAGACTAAAATCCAAATATGATTATTCAATCGGTTTGGAATAAATTCTCTTAATGATCACTTTGACTATGCAACCTAATGTAATGAATGTTGTATTTTTTTGTTCTGTATCATCATTCCTCTAAGAAGATGTGGAAATCGGATCTTGGAGAAAGCTTCTACTAAACCACTGTGAGCGAATAATGCAGGGAACCCAAATCTAATTGAGGTGGTTGTGTGCACTGTCCAAAATCCTGGACATAGACTACCTTCTGTCCCCAATCATGTTATAGTTGTAGATTCCTAGAGGTATTTTCTTCATAATCCATTTCAAGAGTATCTTCACCAGAATTCTCCAGTTTTAAAAAGCTCTACTAACCCTCATCATGATAAAGAATGGATGAGAATGATTGAATGTATGTTTATGTTCTGGGAAACAGCAGATGTGATCAGTGTAATGTGTGACAACATCATTCTAAATGGACTAAGAAAAAGGTATTGGGACATGATTTTAATGGAATGGAAAAATTAGTGATTAAAGTGGAATTAATATAGGGATATTTTACCAATAAATTCTATACATATTCAATGGTGTTGTCTATGGTTGGTTAGATTTTCGATCATGATAAGGCTGGCATAATTGTGGCAGGGTATTAAAATCTCTTTGCAATGTTGGTTAAGTTTTTTCCTAAGATTTTATGTAATGAGGGAATGAAGGATCGATAGTTAGAGTTAGTACATTGATCAGCTATACCGTCTCACGATTTCTTTCTAATGCTTCCAAATTATACAAATGTACTGGATAGGGCGATGATGGTTGAGATGGACCTAGTTGGAATGTTAGGGTTATCTAGAGTTTAATTTCCTCAAATTGGATGTTTTGGTTCCATAAAAAGGAAAATATCATTGTTTTGATTCTCATGGATGTTCTAAAAAATAGGATCAATCCAAACATCATACAAAACTAGTGAAAAGTTATTTGATTTGATACAAGTGTGGAAAGCTAGGACATTCTAAGAGAATTTTTTTTGTGGCACTGAAAACCTGTAGATCTGGGGGATGTTCAGGGAACATATAGAGATTATACCATCATTTCGCTACTCCATGTAGTGGTACATGATCATCATCATCTCCAAAAACAATGGGGAAATCTGATTCTTGACGTACAAAAGGGTTCCAGTACTAGGCATTTTTAGTGAAGCATATTCAGGAAGTATAAGAGTCTCCATAGGAAGTAGAGATGTGTCTAGAGACCGTTATATGTAACATTACAATATCATAATAATTAGTGACTTCCCTCTTGGATATTGTTGCATCTCAATTATTTATTTCAACCCATATTTCTAATATGTTTAATCATTAAATTGATATTTTATATTTTCCAATTTATATTACTAAAACCATAGGTACAAAGAGAGATAAGGATCTCATTTGTCTCAATTTTGTCTTTTCTCTATGATACATCATGTATTATATGAGTTTTATAGTCATCTACTTGAAATATCATCCTTTCAAATTATATATAGATTGTCTGATTTCTAATAAATCCTAAATTTATTGATATCATTGATGGATCTACCTTAAATCACCCAGGGGTGTGCCTCTTGTTTATAAGTTTAATGGGAATCAAGGTATAACAACACTAAACCCAATAATCTATAGTTGGGGAAAGTTATATCATTGTTTTCATTTTTTCTAAAGTTTGATTTAGTGAGTGAGGATCTTTACATTGTTTTTGTTGAGTTTCCAAATATTATTCCTATCGATTTATCTATATTTTCATATTTAAGGGAGGCCATTTTTTCCACTAACATAATTCATGGAATTCAAAAAATTTAAATTCCCTCTCGCCACATGGATTAGGTTAAACTGAAATAGATTCAGTAAAAATTGGATGATCTTATTAGAAAAGGATTTATAGTCTCAAGTGTATCATCTTGGGTCATGCTAGTTCTGTTCATGAAGACTGATGATGGTTATCTTCTCTTATATGTAAATTACCGAAATCGCAATCATGTTATTGTATACATTATGTACCTACTACCACATATGGATGAATTTTTTGATCAGCTAAACTGTATAATGTTGTTTTCGAATATTGGCATTCGATATGGTTACCCACGTTTAAGGATAAGAAAACATGACATTAAGAAAATATCCTTTTGAAATAGGTATGACCATTACGAGTATGTAGTAATTCTCTTTGGTTTGAAAAAAATATCCTATTGTTTTCATGGATTTGATGATAAATAATATACATTAGTATCTGGATAACATTGTGGTTTTATCAGGGATGACATCCTCATTTACTCTAAATCTATGGAGGATCATGTTCAACATCTGAGAACAGTTCTGTGCCAACCGAGAAATCACTAACCATATACAATGATTTTGAAGTCTGATTTCAGGATTCGTGAAGTGAAATTCTTGAGACACGTGGTGTCTGAATAATAAATATCAATTAATCTTGATAAGTTGAATGTTGTTATTATTTGGAAGCAATAAAGACATATCATCAAAATTAAGTGCTTCTTGGACATAGATAGATAAAACCACTGGTCTATTAAGGACTTCTCAACATAGGATTCTTCGATGAATATCATGAATCTGACGGGGGTATTTTCTACATGGAATGATAAATGTCGTAATTATATTGTTGAGTTGAAAGATATTTAGACTACTACGTTGATGTTGACTCTTCCACAGGCCAGGTTGTGCTATGCGGTCTTCTGTGATTCAACATGTTTTTTGATTGGGAAACATTCTTTATGTAGAGTGACCTTGTTTTTTTATATAGATCTTATCATCTTATTCAACATGAGGATAATTATCCTACCCATGATCTTGAATGTGATGATATGATGAAAACACTTAATAATTGGTGGATATATCATTATGGTGAAATTTTATTCGTGTTTTGAAACCACTAAATATTGAGTTATATATTATTTAAAAAATATTTAAACAATCACAAGAGGTGTTGGGTAGAATACCTATAATTGTTTGATTTTATATTCACATATACCTCAAAGAAATGGAATGTTTTTGTAGATGAGTTGAGTAGAAAATTCAAACCTAGGATGTGAAATAAACATCAATGGAGTGATGTTCGATGGATATTTTTCACAGTTGCGTATTCTAGTTCTGAATCAAATGGATGAAGTTTCTTTAGAAGGAATTCACATTATATATTCTCTTCTCGAGCTGATTCTTGAAGGTAAATACCTTGATGATGAATTCCATAAAATTAGCGACTCAGTTTATGGTGGGGGAGACCAATGATCAGTTTTTTTTCCCAATGAGGGTGTTCTATGATATCATATCCATTTACTTGTTCAATTAATGGAAATGAAGTTTGTAATAGAGGATTTTAATAATGCATAGTGATCTATGAACCTAATTACCATTATGATTTTCTTCGATACGAGGGACTATTTTTGTGGCCATATAAGTGATAGGGAAGTTCTGATCTAGTTTCCCAATTTCTATGAATGCTAGTCAGTGAAATCCGAGAACCGTAAACCATAAATATTTATCCATCCACTTACAGCCCCTACATGGAAGTGGGATGAAATCAACATGGAAATCGGCATTGGGTTTCTTCATACCCAGAGGAATAATATTTCATTATTTTTTCTGATCAATAGACTGAACAAGACGTCACAGTTTTTACCCAATGAGATACAATGATATTTGATGATTTTGGAAATCTCTTCATGAATGATATTGTTTATTTTCCTGTACATCCATATAAAATATTCCATAACAGGGGACCTCAGTTTACATATCTATTTTGGATAATTCTATTGTAGGTAAGGTGATCTCACTTATATTTTAGTATAGAATGCCATCCACAATTAGATGGTCAAAAAGAGATAGCTAACCAAATTCTTGAGGATATTCTTATCACTTGTGTTCTCAACATTGGTAGGGCATGGGATGATCACATGGGACTGGTTTAGTTCTCCAATAACAGTAGTTACAAATCTGCGATCAAAATGGATCATTCGTGATGACTTGAATGGATAATCTTATAAATATCCACTATATTGGTTGTAGATTGGTTAATGTTCCTTGATTGATCATGTTTGTTGAAGATCCAATAATAAAGATTCATAAGATTTATAATGTAATTTTGATAGAACAGAGACAGTATAAATCACATGTTGATCATAAATGTAGGCCTTTGGAATGATTAGTTGTTGGCTAGGTATTCCTGATTGATTCAACCCACATGGATCATTGACAGTTTGGGAGGCAAGGGAAGCTTGGTCCTCAATTTTTGGGACTTTTGAGTTTGTTTATCACGGGGGAATGTTTCATACCATTTTGAACAACCAATTTAGATAACCACAATACATAAAATTTTCCATGTATCTTAGGCGAGAAAGTATCAATCTGATACATCTTATGTTTTGAGGTGGAGTGATTGAGAGATTGATCCTGATTTATCATTAACATAGAATCAATAAAGGATAGTTGATTTTATGACCAAGGTACTTCACTGGATGATTATTATATTGGCTCGTGTGTTATGGAATCATGGATCATATAATCATGAGACATGAGAACATGAGACTCTGATGAGAGAGAAATTACCTCGTCTTTTTGGCATGGAAGCTTCTTCATAGGCATTCTATGGAAATAAATTTGTTATTGTGGGAAGGTTGTAACATCATATTACTGTTCTAACAGTTACATTATAAACCTTGTCATGATATTCCTTTTTGTTGTTTGAGTAGGGTATATGTTTGGAATATGTGGATAGCTATAAGGGTAATTTATGACACTATTTGAACTTTTCATCATTAAAATAGGTTTTTCTCTAAAATTCTATGATATTTCATACCATGTAACTATGTTATATCCTATGGAACTTTTTCTGGGTGAAATCCGTTAAGTATGGTTCATGGTGTGATGTGTACATGTCATGAATTCCCTTTACATGACATCATGTATTATATAATAATTTTATAATGTGTAATGATAAGTTATTCATTAGTTACAAACATATTTCATCACATGAAATGAATAGGGGTAACACGTCATGTAATATACCATCATTAAAGTGGACTTAAAAATTCGAAACATCTTCACGATTACAAACATTAAAACATTAACAATGTGTGATAGATTTCATTTCATGTAATCCCCCAACAATATAAAAAAATGGAGTTATTGTGCTTGGTTATTTTTTATTTACCCCTCTCGGATTCCTCTAATATCAACCAAAATCCATCCACATTATTTTTTTGGATCCTTAAAACCCTTCTAGATCCAATTATTTGGAATTTGATCATAATTTCAATAGTGGGTGAAATTTGAGTATCTATTATTCATCATTATTCATCTATATCTCTTTCTCCTATTATAGGTTTTCAATAGATCATCGTGCAATTTATGGATATATTCACCATAGGGATTGATCATTATTTTTAGTTGGGTATTGAGGTTTTCTCCAATTTCATTCTTGTTAATAGGTTCCATTGTGAGTGTTGAGTTTCAGGGAGAGTTAGTTGATTCTATCCCAAATTTCCAAATTGGTTATCCATTTTATTTATTTCAATTGTTGATTAAAATCCAACTACACAATCTGTTTTTTCAATTAAAATTATATAAAACACAAATCCAGTGAATTAGGATATTTAAAATGTGTTTGGAACGTAAATTTGGAGGGAAAACTAATCCATTTAATTGGGATTTGTTTTATAGAAATTTTCCAATTTTAATTTTTGAATTTAAATTATGAATTTGATTGAAATGTTTTCAATGAAATTGATGAGTTTAATTGTGGAAATGAATTTTAAAAATGTGAAATTCTGATTGAATGGATTTAAAATGTATTATGAATTTCCTAAAATGTTTTTATTGAATCCTAGTGATTTTATTTTTTATAAAAATATATTTATTGATTAAAATTGTTATTATTTTAAATGGAATAAATTTTAGTTCTTGTAATGGAAGAATGAGATTTAAAATTTTTTGATGCAGTCTTATAATATATTTCCCATCATGTAAAATCAAATGATAGCCTTAGGTAGTTGGTGAGTTATTTGTATTCTATCTATGATATTACAACATTATATATCATATATATATGGCTAGTCACATCCTCAAAGGGAGGGTGATGAGTCACCACTTTCCCGTGATAGGGGGACATGGGTATACTCATATATCATTGATCAATTAGAGGGTGTAAAATCCTATAGATAGTTATTTCTATCGTACATATAGTGATTATGACCATCTTCCTAGGTTGTTATTTATATTTGAGATATAAATTTCTACCAGTACTGGAAAATAGATTTACATGCCTTTAAAATATTTACATAAATTGTTTAATGTAACTATTTAATTTAATCAATAGTTTTAAATATTTTATTTATTAAAAAGTAAATATTGTGTATGAAAAGTATTTACCATCATAATAAAAATGTATAACATGTTTTAATTAAATATTATTTGTGAACTTACAAACCTATTAATTTTTAAAATTGAATTTTTTTTTAAGATTTTCTATATTTGGAATTTATTAGGGAATCATTAGTGGTATCCAACTGGGTTTCATCTAACATAAAACTTTTTTATATAGACTTTTCTAGAAATTCTTATACCATGTTCATTAAAAGGGAAGGGATCTCTTGGAGATGGATCCAAATGTTGATATTGGGACATGGTGAGTAGTTTCCTTAGATACCTTGGGGCTATTTTATCATTTTTAGTATTTGGTATGTAGTTATTTTGGTTTTTTATTCAATTTTGTATTCTATTACTTTACACCCAGTGGATTTTAATTTATATGAATACTATCTTTTTATATTTATCTTCTACATAATTAGTGTAAAAATAATTCCCACAATCATGTTTTATGATTCCAAGTGATAGGCACTAACCCATGTGGATCAATAATGACCTTCGTTATTTTTTAGAACCAGTTTGATTATCAGGATACCAAGGTACTCAGGCAGGTTTGTGACATTCATAACGCCCATGACATTAAAAAGTTTAAATTTATCCTTTTCCTCTTGGACTTTTATCCACAAATACACAAATATCTCCCTCCATCTAGTTATTATGGCCTTTGTTGTGACTATTCACGGTTATTCAAGCCACTTCCTTCCTATAATGTTTAAGACTAAGGCGATTCCTCATGTTCGTGAATTATTCTTCAAGGTAATCTCTTCTTCTCCTATACCTCTTCCTTATTCTTCAATTTTATTTTGATTTATTCTTCTCCTATGTTCTCTTGGACCTTGGAATCATTTCTCCATTTGGATTATGATGGATTATTTTCTTGATTAAGGTTTTTTATAGAAAATTATTGATCTTTGATCCATTGTGAGGCTTTTTTGGGTTGGAGTTGTCAATGAACTTGACATTTATGTTTAGTTTCCCTTTACTTGTGTTTACAATTTTTTATTTATTTATTTATGATTTTATCATCTTTCTAAAATGTTCAATATTAATGTGTTATCATCAGAATAATTTTTTATGTGTGTAGAGTTGTTAATTCAACATTGTTTTGTGATAAATGACACTATTTATTTTTTAATATTTCACTCAATGTGTTAAATGAAATATCACATTATCCATAATCAGTGATTTGTAATATATAAATATTGGGTTATATTTTTAAATGGATTTTTTGAATTTTAAAAGATGGTTTGGATTTACCAATTGTGTTTACAAATGGTTTGGACTTGAATGTAGTGTGTATTTAGTTCCTTAAAATGGGTTTTCATGTTAGGGTTAAATAATTCCAATTAGGAATATTGAAGAAAATGGTTTTGGGTTTGAATTATGGTGTGAGTACATAAATAATAATTTTAGAAATTATTGTTAGTTGGTAAATGATGTATTTGAAACGTTTTTGATATTTTGTCTTGGTTCATAAAAGGGGATGAATGAGGCTCGTTTGGAATGTTTTTGAAACTAATGAAAAATTGTATCGTGAAAACTATCATTAAACAATCCAATTTCATTCAATATATATATTAAATATGTGGACGTCCTCGTTTTCTAGTACTCAAGTCCAATTTACATATTGTAGAATATAATTTCATGGTTTTGGACCCCATTATATCTACGAGTTTTAAGGAAAGTGATTGATCCTTGGGGTGACGTGGGTGACATATTTTGTGTGAATTATTATGGTATATGTGATTATTATTGGATAATTGAATAGAATCAGTTGGATCACACACATTATAATCTTCACATGATAACCTATAATAGTAAGTGAATTTTCTATGAATAACTTATACACTACTAAAGATTACACTCTATCTTTTAGCCCATAATAGCAGGATATATTGATATTTATTTTTATAGTATAATGCCCCTAAAATTTTATCATGTAGGGGTTTTCCATGTGTCTGATTTCTTTATTAATTTTATAGAGTGAGTAATTCCATCTAGGATGAGTCAACATGTATTTATATGTTTTTTATCCACATTATCTAAGGTTCACACATTTCTATTTGCACTTAGTTATTTGAAGTAGCCAAGTGAGATGAATTTTGTATTTTTTATTATCATGTGATATTTTCCATTTCCATTGTTGTATTATTGTTTATCTAGTTTATATGAGTAGTTTGGTTCTATTAAAGACATGGTATAATGATTTCAAGCATTTATGGAAATAGGTTTTGGAAATGATTTATACCCATTCTTACCTTTGTAAATGAAATGTCATAATTCTTCTGTAAACTTATTAAATCACATTCCTGGATGAAAATGATGTTTCAAATATTAATAACTTCAATGGATTATGTTTCATTTTATAATGAAAACAATTTATACATTATCAATTTGGTATTTTTTTTCTGAATATTGATGATGATGTTTTTTTTCTTAAAGGAAGTTCACTTGTAATAGATTTGTTCACAAATTCCTACTGAGTTTTAATTCTATGATACCAAATACAACAACACTTGTTTTTATTTGACATTAGCATATGATGTATTATATAAATCTATAAATAATAAAACCCATAATATTGGTTTGTATAGTTTCTTTTTGAAGTAGGTACAATTTATTAAATTTTAATTATTAAAAATAGATACTTTATTAAAAGCTTACATAACATGCACAAACATAAAATAGAATAGGATAACCATGAGAAATACATTAGAATGGGATGAGCTATAATTCTGGGTAAGGTAATAAAATGGAATAATAGGAAAAATGTATTCCATTTTAGTCAATAGGAATATAAATAGGGCATAAAACGTATCAGAATGATAAACATGAATAATATTTCTTGATATATCATGATAAACATCACAGGAGAAATGGGGAAATAACTTAAAACACTACATAATAAAAACTGGACAATGACATCATCTAATACATCATAATGAAAAAATTCCAATAAATAAAACAGTTTCACTCCCTATTCAAACATGATATCACAAGAAACTAATCAATAAATAGTTTACTGGAGTGCTATATAATTCTGGGTGCACACATAAGTTTCATTTCATTCTCATGCTTAAGTGTGCCATATATATCATACATCATAGATTCCCTCACCATCATATTTTATTGCACAATAACTTAGTAGGGAATAAATGAATTTATGTCTGATGTCAAATAATTACAAGATTATTAAGGTTAAAAACCTTCATAGGATATTAGTTTGGTATTCACAACACAATTTTGTTCAATTTGAAAGTCACAATAAAATTTGTACAGCATAGTGGAGTCACATTAAAATTCATAAAATTGGATGATGAAAGGTAAATATTTATCTAATAATTATAAACAATATTTGTGTTTATAGGGACATTTAGAAACATATCCAAATCATATAATTGTAAATATAATTCATAAGTTAATAAATAAAATTCAATAATGAAGAGAAGGTGAGGATCCCTTCCATGAGTGTGTGTCTGAAAATGATTTTATGGAGCTTCACGAGAGCATGTGGAAACCCAGTTGATATATAGAGTGGTTATGTATGAGTAAGGATGTTCTATATTGATTTTTATTGATAGGAAATGGGATCTTTGGGGGTTGTTATATAAAATGAGTGGATATTTCATTATAATTTCATAAGAATTTGTTTTGAAATCAATACAATAAAATAATAAAATCACAAATATTACAATGGGGTTTCCTATGTTTTATGAAAAATAGGTGTTTTTTCTATTATTTCATTAGTTCATTATCCCATAAAAATAAAATAATAACCTTTCCTATGTGGAGTTTGGTCACACTGTTAATGGAATGATTTTAAAAACGTTAATAGAACTTAACGATATTAGAGGATTGATAATGGTTTAATTAAATCAACTAAATACACATAGTATCAAATTATTTTAAAGGAAAATCCTATATTTTTTCATCTATACCCATTATTTTGTTTATTAAATCTCTCTTGGGTGATTATGATTTCATAATTCACATTGTATATTTATACGGTATTTTATATTTTCACAAAAACATGAATTTTTCAAACAAACAGAAAAAAACCATTGATCTATAATTTTAACATTATTATTTAAAATTAATATTTATGTTATCTAAATAATTTTATAACTATATTATTTTTAAAATTTAAATATAAAATTACTATTTATGATGAATCATGGGGTATTTATAAGAATAGTTTTTTAAACCTTGTAAAAATTACATTTCACTTCATAAAAGTTTTATGATAATTATTATATAATAAATAATATTTAATTATAAAATTTTATTTAAAAATTATTTAATTCAAAAATAAATAATTTGACAAAATAAATTCCTTAATTTTATTTTATTATATCCGAAAATAGAACTTCTATATTGTTATATTAATATAAAAATAATATATAATATAACAATATTAGGATGAAAATATATTAACTATTCTATGAAAAATAATATACATACTAATATTTCTAGTGTTTTGATACATGACCCTTTAATACACTAGTATACTCCATATGGGTAAGGTGTGTTATGGTTAGACTATCCTGGTGTGTTTTGGAATACATTGCTTGGGTCTTGATATCGAGGATCTTGAACTACTCCCGTAAAAGCAATTTGCTCATGTTAATTTATTGGTTCAAAACTTCTTCATAGTCAAGAGAAAATCTCATTGATGTTATCTCCCTTATATTATCTATTAACTCAGAATCATTTGGTATGATCCTGGCGATACATGGAATCACATCCTTTGTATGTGTCAATTTGATGTTTTAAATCCCAATATTTATAATAATCATGTGATCACTATTAAATTACAATATTATCAATGTAAATGATACTTAAAGGTATTTGAAATACAAATTGAAATAGATAAAATTGCGTTCATGTTTTTTCTATGACCATATTACATAATAATACATTTAATTAACTCATAAGTGGAATTTTATTTATATTATTTTTGGTAATTAAACTCGATCTGCTAGATCAGAATCACAAATCATCCTATCCCCATAATCCCTTGATCTAAAAATTGATTGGACACATGAATACAAAAGGCACAAAATTATAAGGAATTTATAATTCCATAATAAAAATCCATAGAACACAACTCTTTAAATGATTACAAATTGGTTGCACCCAAATTTACCCTACCCGTAAAAGCGGTGGTTGAAGTACAAGTAGGGATCACATCCACATGGACCGAAGAAGAAACCTTGAGCCACTTTGATTAGATGTAGGATTTTCTATAATGTGGCCAACTATGATGTTGATTGACTTGAAGAAATATTTATTAAATTTAAATAAAAAAACAATTAAAATTACTTGAATTAAAACAAGTAATTAAGGTGAGTTGATCCTAGGTTGTCTTTTGGGCTTGATTGGATGTATTTGTTTTTCATTTGATTTTTTGTTCATCGGTTCAAGAGGTATCCATTAAATGAAATAATTCCTCAATATCATTATCCAATTTAATCCATACACAATTTCAAGGCTAATCACCAATTTACTTAGAGGATCAATTAAATGAGGACTCCAAGTAATTGGATCGTACTAGCACTGAAAATGTGTCATTGTTAAAGTCAGTGAAGACAAAGAAGAAGATAAATCAAAGAAAGGAACTCTTAAAATAAATAACAAATTTAAGAATTTAAGAACATCAAATAACATTCAATACAACTCATACAACTCCCTATGATCAACCCATAAAAGGTTATCCCTCAATTGATGCTATTCTGTCAATGGAAGCGGGTAATTGACTTAAAGAAGTGGGATTGAAGAAGAAGAAAAAACATTAAACCAAATGAAAACTCCACCGTTGTGTGATGAATTCACAAGTGCGGGTGTGAATAAATTCACACTATGATTCAAAGGTATAAACTTGTGAAGAAAAGGAAAATAAAAAGTGAATAAGAATAAATTTTATTAAAATAATAAACGTGAATGAAAAACTTACATTAGAGAAATTGACGATGCCATTACAAAATAAAAGCGGGAAATTACAATTGAATGAAAAACATTGATTCAAAGGAAAATGTTAGATGAAAATTCCCTTCACCAAAATCTCCTTATATAGGAATATTATGAGCCTTAGTTCCACCCCCCACAATCAATTCACCCCCCCAAAAAATTAATAGAGTCAAAACGGGGGTGAATAATCAAAAGGGAATTGACGTTACAAAGTTGACCACAAAACCAGCCAGATTTATCCTCCATTTTGACGTGTGCGTTTGACAATTAATACGGCCGAATCAGAAGGTTTCATAAATAGAAAATGTATTTTTCCATGTGTCTTCTAGAATCACTCAATAGTTCAGGAAATTTAGATCAGCCGTTTGGATGTTATGGTCGAAATGATGGGACAGATTTCTATGCATTAATGTCGGGTCCACCATTTAAATCTCAAATTCAGATCCCTTTATCATCATGAAAACATCATAATTAGCTCCGACCACAGCTGAATAAAATGATCCTAATATTTTTTTCTTTCTACTGTATAAATTTGAGCTTCATTGGGATTGGTTTCTGGGCCCCACATTTGTTTGATGGGCCTTAGGCCCATTATGCTTTTTACAGCAAGTTTCTGCCTTCAGGCGCAAAATTCTCCATCTTCCTTTGGGATTCATCCATCGGACCTAAAAATAAAATGTTCCAAACAAAGTGATGAATAATATCCCAAAATTTCAAATTCAGAAAATGAATATAATGTTGTCCATAAATAAATGAATGATTGGGCCCAAATTTGCATTTTAAACATGAAATACATTTTTTATGAGAAATGAAGTTCTATTTATGTAATGCACTAAAAAAATGTTTATGGACTTTGGAAAAATGAATATAAACATATTAAAAATTAATATTAGCCACTTTCTGTGACTAATCACACCCCCCAACATGAGTTTTTCTAGTCCTGAGCAAAATAAATTACAAATAAGAAATTCAAATCCCCTTTTCCAAAAACAGTTTTATACACATTGCTCACCCAAATATCTAATACCAAAAAAATTATGAAAACCCATAAAAATCATTAAAAAAAGCAAGTTCCATAAGCATATCCCAAGCCCAAGCCCATTCCATTGTTCAAATTCATCGCCACATTTCATCCAATTCCAGTTAAGCACGATAACGTGTTATGCATCATAAACGATATGGGGACCATTTTATTGTTCAAGGGGAAAAAATGGAAGCGCTAGGTGGGAATCACATTAAACCTTAAAATGAGTATCCATTTTTTTTATTTTTTTTCATCTACCACAATAGATATGAAAAGACTAACTCTGGGAAAGACAACTATGGAGTCACCATCCCCATGTGTCGGACGCCACACATATTGTCAATTTCATGCTCTACAATAGAGATATAAAGCCTAACTCTGGGAAAGAAAACTATGGAGTCACAATTTCCAAGTGTCGGATGCAACGCATTTGGATAAAACATTGCTCTATGTGGTTTGTTTTTTTTGTTTTTTGTTTTGGATACTCAAATTAAACTAAAAGTGACCCCAGAACCCTTTGCAATAATGAAAGGGACCCGAGAAGTCAAATTTAAACCCACAATCCAGTAGACATGCATCGTGGCATTTTTATTAAGAGGATGAAAATGTAAACTTTGGATAATCACATCGGACAACCGCACTTTCCAAAAACTATGCTCATGAACATAAACATGCATTAAAATCAGAATCAAGGCATACAAAATTATTTGATATCCAATTTTATAGTTTTCAATGTATGTTATCATGTTCAAGGTTAAAGGAATTTTTCTTTTCATGTATGTTTTTATTCACAAAATAAAAAAAATCATTTTTCTATCTCATCTCTTCCCCACATAGAATAACATTGTCCCTAGTGTTTAATTAAAACATAGAAGAGGGTATAGGGGGATTTCAAAGAGTAAATTTTAAATGATAATCATGGAATGAAGTCACCTGGTGGTTGATGAGGAAAGTGCAGCCATAGTCTCCCTTCAATCCTGGATTTGAGTCTCAGCGGCTTGGATGGTGGTGAATGGATTTTCTTTATGACTTACGACATGAACTTTTATTTTTTTAACCTATAAAAACATAATAATAAACAAAACAAAATAAACTGATGATACATTGTCTTCTTTTTAGATTTCTGGGTAAGTTATTACTCAGAGATCACGCCACGTGACACGGATGAATATGGAGCTCTCCTTTCAAACCCATCCTTACTCATAAAATAAGAACAAGTCAACAGTCTATGGTAATTTATTATATGAAAATAAAATTATTAAAAATTATTGGAAACATGAAAACCATGGGTTGCCTCCCATGCAGCACTTTTGGTTAATGTCTTTAGCTCGACTTGAACCCCCCAACTTATCCAATTCCAGCATTCAAAATTTTAATTAACCCATCTTTCTCCATTTCATCAAGATTGAGATTGATTGTTTTTTTGAAATTTGTTCCGTATGAAATCCTATTTTCTACAATGATTGGTAAAATCCAAGGAATATCTAAAATGGTTGATCGTGTTTTATCTGGAGTATTTCCTAAGATTTCAAGGTTCATTCCTACTTGGTGAGATTCTTGATGAAAATGAATGATAATTGAATGGTCTAGGTTTTCATAAATAGAGGTATTCTTGAGTGGGGAAGGAAGGATTATAATGTTGAGTTCAGTTTCATTGAATTTTTTCAAAGATGAATGAAAATTTGAATCCAAATTTGTTTCTATTACAAAATATTTTGAAAGAATTTGTTCCCTTTGAAAAAATGATTCATCACTAAAATTTTACATTTTAATTTTATGAGTGGGTATGGACTCACTATTCATTATATCTTCCAATGGTTCAATGATTGGTGATTCAAAAAAAATGTTATTGGAGCAATATTCTGAACACTCAATCCATGAAGATAAATTTTCCCCTTGTGAATCCAAAAAATTAATTTCCTCCTAATTTAAATACCTTTTAACATTTCCTTGACCTTGTTCAGTTATCCCATATCAAAAGGTTAGTTCTTTTTTCAATTCATGGGAGGTTTTTGGGATAAAATATTTATATATCAATGATTAGGAAAGAACATATTGAGTGGGAACGGGTTCCTCAAAAGTCTTAAAGCTTTGTAATTCTAATCTGAAAGATTAAACTTCTGAATTCATTTTATCTATTTGTTCACACAATTTTTCAAGAATTTATTCAGTAGTAGGGTTTATATATGTTTTTACATCATTTAATTCCTCATTTTTTATCTTTTCAATCATTCTTATAGGTATGGAAACTGATCTTGTAAAAATTCATCATCCGATTGATTGTACATCTCATCTGGTGTGGTGTATTCAAATAAGGATTGGTCAATGAAATTCCCTCTGTGAGGTGTTTCCCAATATTGATTTCCAACTTGATTACAACAATGATTTATGAAGGGGTATTTTGGAGGATAATCCATTGTAATTGATTGAAAATTGGTTTTGGTTTTTTTTGGACACACAGAAATAGAAAGGGGAAAAGAGAAGAGAAATTAGGGTTAGAATAGAGAATTTTGGGTGAGAAAAGAAGATGTGGGTCTAAGGTACTTACTTGGGTCCCCAGAAATGGTTCCAAAATTTGGTTTCACCCAAATTTACCCTACTGGTAAAAGCAGTCGTTGAAGTACAAGTAGGGATCGAATCCACATGGACCGAAGAAGAAACCTTGACACACTTTGATTAGATGCAGGATTGGCTATAAAGTGGCCAACTATGGTGTTGATTGATTTGAAGAAATATTTATTTAATTTAAAGAACAAAACCAATAAAATTAATTTAATTAAATTAGCTAATTAATGTGAGTTGATCCTAGGTTGTCTCTTGGGATTGATTGGATGTATTTTTTTTCATTTTATTTCATGTTCATCGGTTCAAGAGGTATCCATTAAATGAAATAATTCATCAATATAATTCTCTTATTTAATCCATACACAATTTCAAGGATAATCACCAATTCACTTAGAGGGTCAATTAAATGAGAACTCCAAGGAATTGGATCGTACTAGCACTCAAAATGTGTCACCGTTAAAGTCAGTGAAGACAAAGAAGAAGATAAATCAAAGAAATGAACCCTTAAAATAATGAACAAATTTAAGAATTTAAGAACATCAAATAACATTCAATAAAACTCATGAAACTCCCTAGGATCAAGTCATAAAAGGTTATTCATCCATTGATTCTATTCTGTCAATGGAAGCGGGTAATTGACTTAAATAAGCGGGATTGAAGAAGAAGAAAAAAACATTAATCAAAATGAACACTCCACTGTTGTGTCATGAATTCACAAGTGCGGGTGTGAATAAATTTACACTACGATTCAATGGTATAAACGTGTTAAATAAAGGAAAATAAAAAGTGAATAAGAATAAATTTCATTAAAATACCAAATGTGAATGAAAAACTTACATTAGAGAAATTGACGATGTCATTACAAAACGAAAGCGAGAAATTACAATTGAATGTGAAACTTGGATTCAAAGGAAAATGTTAGTTGACCATTACCTTCACCACCATATCCTTATATAGCCATATTAGGAGCCTTAGTTCCACCCCCCACAATCAATTCACCCCCAAAAATTAATAGAGTCAAAACTAGGGTGAATAATCAAAAGGAAATTGACGTTACAAAGTTGACCACAAAACCATCCAGATTCATCCTCCATTTTGACGTGTGAGTTTGACACTTCATAAGGCCGAATCCGAAGGTGTCATAAATAGAACTTATATTTTTCCATGTGTCTTCTAGATGATCTCAAAATTTCAGGAAATTTGGATCATCCGTTTGGATGTTATGGTCGAAATAGTGGGACGGATTTCTATGCATTAATGTCGGGTCCACCATTTAAATCTCAACTTCATATCCCTTTCTCTTCATGAAAACATCGGAATTAGCTCCGGCCACAGTTGAATAAAATGATCCTCATATTTTTATCTTTCTACTGTATAAATATGAGCTTCGTTGGGCTTGGTTTCTGGGCCCCACATTTGTTTGATGGGCCTTAGGCCCATTATGCTTTTTCCAGCAAGTTTCTCCCTTCAATCGAAAAATTCTCTATCTTCCTTTGGGATTAATCCATTGGACCAAAAAGATAAAATGTTTCAAAAAAAGTGATAAATAATATCCCAAAATTTCAAATTCAGAAAATGAATATAATTTTTTCCACAAATAATTGAATGATTGGGACCAAATTTTCATTTTAAACATGAATTGCATTTTTTATGAGAAATAATGTTCTATTTTTGAAATGCACTAAAAACAATGTTTATGGACTTTGGAACAATGAATATAAAGATATTAACAATTAATATTATCCACTTTCAGTGACTAATCACAAATCATAGAAACAATATCCTCTTGAAGAGATATATTTAGATGTGTTGATTTCAAACCACATTAACTCTGATCTCCTTCAATACAATCATATTTATAGGAATCCCTATGATGTCTATATTTCCATGAATCTCAAAGTTGGTTGGAATAACCTCAAATGTACATAACTAGGAATCTCATTGAAAATATTCCAACTAATGTCATTTTAATAGAACCATTAGAATAAAATAATAAATTCCATTTGATGGAAATAATACCAATTACTCATATTATAAACTTCTCCTAGAACGATAAACAATATTTTTTTATAATTATTTGAATTGAACTACAATCATTCTAGTAGATAAGAAACGTTCTGAGTCTTATGTATATTACATTAGTCAGTCAGATGAATTGAACACTTATTTAAAATAATCTATATAACAACATTTAGCATGATGGACTAGACTCTTGATCAATATGATGGATCATGTTAATAATTAAGACTTTTCTATTCATTTTCATAGATACAATTTCAATATTTGTTAGAAAAGTAGTTTTTCGACAGAAACATTCCAAAATACATGGGAAAATATATATAGTGAAATATGGTTATAATATGGTGTTAATGATTTTTATAACGATGGAATAGAAAATTAGACATTATTATTTCAACACAACAGTGAAAACAAGTCTCAATTTATACATTCTCACTATAGGTATGACCAAACATCAGAAATATTATGATCCCAACATTCCAAAATTGATCTGAAAAATGAATTCTAACACATAGATTGTCCAAGAATTAATATCCACCCCCACACAGTATTATCCATTTCCTATTATGAGTACACAAAATAACACACAATCAATATCTCACATGGGCACAATAAACATCTCACATATCAGCAAAATATCATAGGGTGATAATCAGGAAAGACCATTTCCATTATCACGAAACACATCACATCTCACACATAAGAGCATCTTCTATGGAAATAATTACTAATCTCGGTCACTTTATATTATTACCATCTAATATATATCTCTCATAGTAACCATGTAGATTATAGGTTCTACCTAATACAGAATTCAAGTGGTAAACCTACATCCCCCAAATAAATTTGGAACCATGATCCTCACTCAATAACATAAAATATTTATGCTATAAAATCACCCAAATAACCAATCAAAGGAAAATAAACACTATCATATCATGTCTCTCCCTAATCGACACATCAAACTCATAGTACTCAGTATGATTCACCTCTCCCATTAAAGGTGCATCCCTCATCAAGGGAGATAAATGTATATTTTTCTCAAATATATCCCCATTGATTAGTACTCTCCTTCCCACCTGACTCTTCAATGGAAATGTCATATAATATTCTAATGTATCACATAATTACATGAGTTGTACTTAAGGTCTCACGTTTTCTAAACTTACACCTCTTACTATTGGTCACATAATCATCTTATAATCACCTATACCCAATGTTTCTATGTGTAATTTTTCTAAATTTATGAGGTTTAATGACATACTAAATTTTTATATTTAGAAATCATAGACATAATCCCAATACATGGTGCCATATAATATGCATATAATAAAGAAAACACGTATTAACTTACGTATTAGTGACCACCTACCTCAGTCATAGACTTAACCACTTAGTATGGTCATTAAATTATCAGATATATTTTGTATGTTTTCCATGATCATAATGGAATATGATATCCTATGTTATGACATAGAAAAATATAAATAATGAAAAAAATTATAAATAATTTTTCAAAACAATTCAAATTAAAATATTATCACAAAGGTCACCACCAATCACTAAGTTACAAAAAACACCTAATTGAGTACGATTAACCTTCCAGGACCACCTATATAAAATCCTAATTAAATCCCCCCTAATAGTCACAAAATTACCCTCTTATCCATTGGAATCAATAACAAAACCCTAACCCAGAAAATCTAAAATTAAATGGTTTTGATGGAAGACAAAAAAAATGGATAGTATGGAAGGAATGAACTAAAAAACATTAAAATAATTCCTAAATAAAACGCTCATAGGCATGGTGGAATATGGTAAAGGTTGGAAGGTATGGTCCAATAAATTTTCCATTTCTCGATGCACCATTCACCGTAAAATTGAAAGCAATAAATGCAAAATTTCCAAAAACCCATTACTAAAAAAATACACCAAGGAATCATGTCTCATTCAACATAGTGTCACATTCTCAATCGATTGACTATACTAATATTATAGAAAAAAATCACCCAAAAAATAATGAGGTTCCCCATTTATGCCTAGGCTAACTACATGAACACCCAACATATTGGTTTTGATGAAAACCATGCACATCTTCCCATGATCCCTCCACGAAATTAAAACTACATTCCCCAAAAAGGTCAAAACATCCAAATGATCATGCCCTCTCAATCAAACTCAATACTATTGAATTGATATTCACATCCCATTAATCAACAGATAGGCTTAATTAAGTAAATTTTTACTAAGAAGTTATATGGGGAAAACTATATAGTTCATTATTGACACTTTATGTAATCGAACCACATCCTCAATGAACTCATGACCATCCCCATATCATCCCTTAGGAATTCAAATCATGTACTGAACCGTCAATATTAACTATAAATCCCTTTTCAAGGGAGTATTTATGAACCACTAAATAATTTTCTATATTAGGATCCACCTAAAAAACTATCAGATAAAATTCCATGGTTCATATTAGTATAATTCCGAAAAAATATTATATGGGGAATCTCAATAATTTTATTAGCACATTATTTAATGGAACTCCCCATACTAATTAAAATAAATCACACAAAAGAACATTTATGAAATATGAATCATATATTCCAACCAAGATACATGTATACAGGTCTATTAAAAGTGGGATATGAACCCCAAAACATAAATCAAAATTTATATTAAACTCATAAAATTTCAATTGAAATCTTAAATAGAACAAAATAAAATATAAACAATAATATCATACCCTGATAATGTGGACATCCCACTAAAATGGTGTAAGAAATTCCCTAGTTCAAGGTCATCAAATCCTTAGACACATTCATATAGTACCTTCCTATAATCTCTATAAGTAATATATATTAATAAAATATCATGTATAACAGTCAAATACCATTGTCTAGAGACCACAATATAGTACCCCAAGATGAGGATCTACATGAAATATGGAACAACTCACAATATAATTGATTATTTAGACTAGTAGAGAGTGAAAAATTTATACAATGGGGGTACTATTACAAAGAATTAGATATCAACATATAAATGAAAATACAAACAATGTCTTTCACAAAAAATAAATGTACACATAAGTAAATAAAAACACTTCTCTAACACAATGATATATATGGAAGCATATAAAAATGAATCACACTGATAACACATTAAGGATATAAAATATAAAAAATACCCAATCAATCCCCACTGCTATCACAAGGTATCAATAATCATTGTTCCAGAAATCCATTGAGGTAAACTATCCTAATGTACTACACAACCTATTCTCACTCTCATAAAATATACATAAGAACTACACGAAGAGTTGTTTTACAAAATAAGGTCGCAAAAATACATCTATAAACAGCTTCACCATGTTACCCTAGTATACACCAAAACTCTTTTTAATGATGAGTAAAATAATCATGGTTCACAATTGTAAAGTTATATTTTTCTAACATGACCCCCATCATTCCTAGCATATTAGCTAATCATGTTATATAAATCCAATAAGACACTCCATCATACATACCTCAATATGATGATAGATTTCCATCATCATATTGCATCATAATAGTATTAACCAAGTACTAACTTGAAAACAAAGGGTTGGAAATTATCAAGGTTCTCAACCCCTTCCTAATGGAATAGGTTATGGTCATATAACTATGTTATAACCTGTATTGTTATCTCTTTTGGTAGGGACCCTAAACCATGTTTTGGCCCACTAATATATCACTCAATATATGGTCTATCATATTTGTGACACCTAAAATATAATATATACCAACCTTCTCATTAAAATATTTATACTATCTCAACCGAATACTTCTCACTCAAGGAATAGTCCATTGAAAAAACCTTTATTCTCAAGGTGAATTCAACTAGTCTCATGCAATACTTTTTTAATGATTGTGTTACCATAATTCAAGCACTATAATATATCATAACTATCATTGTGAGATAACTATATACATTAAACACATTATATTTCTATGACCTATGATCCAATATACCAACCCATAATACATTTCCTGTCATAATTATATAAAAGTACGCACATGCAGTAGTAGAAAAGGCTTATATCCCATTACACTGATCACCATATTATAAATACATGATATTAACTCATGACATATACCATCAACATGAATTAAACTATATCTCTATAATTCAAGTGTCCACTAGTACTTTATAACAAATCCTAATCTCTGCCCATTGATTTTATCTCACATACATCAACCTTGATGACCTCACGAACCATATAATATATCTTACTCATCATTAGGAGGTCTGAACTCTACCATTACAGATTCAATAAACATGATCCTTAATCAATTCCATCATGTGATTATATTGAAGGAGATATCAAGTCCCCAACATAAGGAAAAACCTCTCCATCATAGCTTGTATCACCCTAATAGATCCAACCCAAACATATTTCTCTCTAAGACTCACCTCCAACTTTAAGATGTTTATTTCATAAAGATGGTCAATGATATGACTTTCTCACCCATTTCCCAAATTCTTTTTCCTCTCATATATTCCCAATAATCCCTTGAGAAAATTCCATTGGTTACGAATGCCACACTGTACAACACAAGACCTACCATAGGTCTCTTGTTGGTTAACTGACACCTCTATGCCTTGGTGATATTGTCTTCCGGTGTTCCAAAAAATATAATGTTCATAATGGTTATTATTCTAACTTGAGTTGGATCAATCACACCATCTCTATGTCTCATGGCAAATCAATGTCAATTTCTCCATACCATGTCCCATGCAGTATTAATGTAGGAATCAAAACGTGTATAAATTCGAATTTTAATTCACAATAATTTAACCTTTTCTTGGAGTATGTATTTAAACCCACAATAAGATCATCCTATCCACTTTCAAGATATCCCATGACTTCTCCTATCTCATTTATCATCCTAAGACCCTATCTCAAATTTCAATGGAAGATAATTAATTAGAAATAATATATAAATAATTATTGCAAATAATTCAAATTGGAATTATTACTTATATATAGGTTGTGAAATATCATGTTACCAATACTAAACCCAACATCCATTGATCATCCTTCGAGCACCATATCTATCCCATTAACAATAATGACCCATAATACTCACCTAATTCCACCATTATCTAGTGTAATCAGCACTGAATCCTTCACTGGTTTATATAAAATTAAAGGACAATAAGAAAAAAAATCTTATGGCGATGAGAAGAGGAATATACCTAGAACCAATATAGAAACACCTCATGAATATCCCACCAATATGGGTATACATGGAACAATGAATAATGGAAAAGTAAGCTAATCAAATATCTCTTGATGACTGATTTCCCATATAAATTAAATGTGGATAACTAATGAATTTTTAGTCCTCCACTATAATAAAAACATACAAAAGAATCGATCACGATGCGATTTGGGGAATCATTGAGGGACACCCCCTAAGCCAAAAAAATCAATCAAATGTCCAATGGAGATGTGTTGTGGAAAAAATTGGAAATGGGCATGACCATAGGCTATCCAATGACTTGTCATGACTAAAGGGTCATGTTGTGATAGGCATCATAAGGATTACTAGTACCTCTTGTATGAAATTATTAATGGTTTGAAGACATAATTTATAGATTAAAATATTAAAAAAGAGACATAACTTATCCAAAATTCATGTGACTACCCATTTCATGAATCCCTAGGTCATAATGTGACATCTACCCTTGGAAATCCACCACATTGAAACCTATATGTGGTTCTCTGAATTTTTCTTGTAATTTCAATTTAACAAGGTCACAAAACATTTCCGTATATCTAACCAATGCACCCATACCACAAAACTGAGATCATTATCAAATAAGAAACATAATATAAGGGTGTTATAGTTTTATGATTCCACATATGAATCCAAATTCACTAAGAGTCCCCTTTATCATGATCAAAAATAAAACAAATCCTCTAACTTTCCGAACTGATAACTATGTGGGACATTACATCTAGTTCCTTTTATCATTCATGATATATATATATATACAAAATAACTGAAAATAATTTATCCTATAAATCAAAACCAATATTCAAATTCAATTAAATTTATATTTATATTAGTATTTTCAAAATTTATATTTATCTACAATTTATTTTTTATCATCATTTTCTATTATATTTTATTTGAATTTGTTGGTTTTATCATTAGTTATATTTTATTAAAGATAATTTTATTATTATAAATACAATAAATATTAGGTTTTTATTTTATGTGGATTTTAATTTTATACATGTTTCTTTATATATAGCGTGATGTCCTTAGTGTTTTGTGTTAGAATGTGATCAGATTTTGGAGTTCATCACTATTGGGAATTCACAATGATAAAATTATTTTCTTTATATTTTTATAATAATGTTATTTTATTTTATATATTTTAATTTATAAATTTTTTGAAATAATATTTTTCTATTATTTATTTTTCATGAGAATATTTTTAGCATGTATTTTGGATTTATTTTGGAACTTATAAATGTTTTTTATTTGAAGTTATATGAGGGTATTATTTTAATTTGTTCTAATAAAATGGGTCTCTTTGTTTTTATGGAAGATAAGTATTTTTTTAAAAGAAATTAAATGCATATATTATATTTATTACATTATGTTTTTTAGAGAAGTTCTATATATTTAAATGATATTAAATAAGATTTATCCCAGATTAAAATTTCCTAATGTTGGGTCATGATATATTTATCTAGGAATTATGTGATAATAACTAGGATGAGAGATTGATATTTTATTAATGATTCAGGAATTCGATGGCTTGTGTATGATATAGAAGTGGTTATGTGTTATATTAAGGTTGATGAAGAATATTTTTTAGAAATAATAGAATATAAGTACGAAATTTCATTTGTCATGGAATATTAACTCTTAGCTCGAATTAGAATAAATTTCATTCATGTATGAATAATTCATTAGACCTTAAAGCTATCTTATTTTAATTCGTTGTGAAATTGTGTTGTGTAAAAAGAATTAAACAAAAATATATCTTGATCCAACTCATTTACTCCTAAAGAGAATTCATATGAAAAGTCAATCAAATAGAAATATATGATT
Source organism: Viscum album (assembly GCA_963277665.1). Classification (NCBI taxonomy): domain Eukaryota; kingdom Viridiplantae; phylum Streptophyta; class Magnoliopsida; order Santalales; family Viscaceae; genus Viscum; species Viscum album. The sequence continues at coordinate 1,312,450,445 of OY728119.1, read as the reverse complement.
GGGGGTTTCTTCTCTCTTTTATGAATTATGATTCAACTAGATGTAAAATATTGGTAGGTAACTATTGGAGGAGACACATGAATTTAGGGACTATGTTATAAAAAAATTAGTGTAATGAGAAAAAAAATTGAAGTGATTTGAATTAAAATAGATAATTTTTAGAAGATTTAAAGGGGATTCTAAATTCTTAATTCTAGACAAAGAGATAGGAGGAGGATGAATCATATCATGAGTGGAATAAATTTTTTATTTTCAAACACATCTAAGAGAATTCTATAAAAAATATATTTTCACCGTTTTTTCAAATAATGATATAAATTTTCTATATTTTATAGTTTTTTAAATATTTTTCTGATGGTTTCATTGAGAAGAAATTTTAATTGAATAAATTTCTTATTTTAATTCATATTTTCATATTTTCTATTATTCTACTTATTGAACCAGTATTATAAAATATATTGATGAGTTTATTTCTAAGGACACAACGATTGTTTCCTTATCATGATTTAATTTCCTCCTCATCAATGGTTGAAAACATCATGTTGGACTTGTTATATGTCACGAACCATCCTCGGGGCCCATGCCGTGACTACCCCAAGCCCGCCTTCCATAGACCAGGGGCTGGCGACTAGCACCAAGGCATAAATCCCAACAAAAAGGGAAGGCATTTCCTTTGAAAAGTAAACAAGCACCACAGAGTAAGCAAGCGGAAATGTAAACACTAAGTAAAAATGGTACAAGCTGTGATGAAAGTAAAGGGGGCCGGAAATACAAGCCCAACTGTAAAGTACAACTGATAGGAAAAACAGCAACTGAAAGGAAAAACTACAGCGTCGAGCCGTCATCTGGAAGTCCCACCTGAAGGGTGGGTACAGATAGCCTCTAGTGCTCCTCGGGTCCACCTGACCGCTCTGAGTACGTCTCGCCCAGTGGTCCACCTCCAGGTACCGTCCTGCTCCGCACACCTCCACCACGATCAGCGGTATCCGTCGTCTGCAACCAACACAACGTAGTGCAGACATAGCCCGTGTAGGGGTGAGTATAAGCTACTCAATAGGGACCCTGAGACCCCCGAAGGACTCCCGAAATCTACAAAGGATAATCCATAAAGGAAAGATACAATCACGAAGTAACATCTGACACGGCTTAGGTATATGCCCATACATATACCTAAGTCATCAATTCCTGTTCGGCTCCAACGTCCGAGCCCAAGCACAACCCAGTCCACACAGGAAAGCAAACATATACCCATACAGGATAGCTCAACACAATCTCCAATGGAGAGTAAATAGTAAATCCACACAGGATAGCTCAACACAATCCACAAAGGAGAGTAAACAGTAAATCCACACAGGATAGCTCAACACAATCCACAAAGGAGAGCAAGACAAGATTCAGCTCGCACAGGTATATTTCTTCTGATGGTGATAAAGATGATCACGGATCCATCTAAGTCACCGGACCCATGAAGGATCGATAGGTAACTAACCCCCGCAATAACCCACACAGGATCGGGCCCACACAGGACCTGTAGGCGCTGGCTCACACAGAACTGCTGAGCGCAGACACACACAGGATCGGATCCACACAGGATCGGGCCCACACAGGACCTGTAGCACTGATCCACGTAGGATCACTGAGTGTTGTAGTTGTCGCAGACCACTGAGGATCTCGGCACAGTCATCGTCACAGTCCACTGAGGATCTCTGCACGGTCGTCGCCGCAGTCCACTGAGGATCTCTACACGGTCGTCGCTGTCGAAGTAGCAGTCGCAGCCAGCTCTAGGGTTCCCGCACACAGCAAGCTCGTTCAGGAGGGTCCGCTCCACGAGCCGAGAGGCTGATACATCAACTAACACAATGTCTGAAGTTGATGTATCCAAAAGTTCTGTATCGTCAACAAGAACTCAACGTCGCAGACGGCGCGTCAATCGGACGCTCGGTCTGAGAGTTATTGGCTTTTTCGTCCTAGGGGCCCGGATGGTTTTTAAGGAAAAACCAACCCGATCGTACTCCACCTGCGTCCAAACCTCGGGCGGAGTGTGCCAAAAGATCTGTATCACATAGTGGAATTAAACGAAGCTGACGGCACGTCAATCGGACGTCCGTAGCTCAAGATATGAGTGTTTCCGCTCCGAGGGCCCGGTTGGTTTCGTGTACGAACCAACCCGGCCGAACTCAAAGAATTTACTAAACCTTGAGTGCGATATACCAAAACGACTGTCTCGATCCAAGGATCGTGTTGCCGCTGACAGCGAGTCGTTTGGAGGCCCGTAGCTCATGATACAGCCATTTGAACGAAAACCGTCCGAAGATGGGGGGTCCGGGCCCGGGCCGACCCGGCCCGACCCCCCCTGGGTCGGCCGAACCGGGTCAACCCGGTCCAACACGGTCGGACCTGCCTGGCTTGTCCAGCCTGACTCGGCTCGGCCGAGCGGCGCGGGGGGGGGGGGGGGGGGGGGGGGAGCCGCCACCCCTGCGTGACACCCCCACGACACCCGCAGGGTGTCTTCCAGGCAAGCCGAGCGATGCGGGGGGGAGCCACCGCCCCCGCGGGACAACCCTGCGGCACCCGCGGGGTGTCGCTCGGACACCCGAACGCGGCTTCAGCCGCGTCCCACGTGCGCCGGACCCGCGCGGCCGCGGGTCCGCGAGTGCCGCCGCCGCGGCTTCTGCCCCGGCGGGCTTCTCCGGCGGCGCACCGGTGGCGCCGGCGACCCGCGCGGCCAGCGGCTTCCGCGGGTTGCCGGAGTCGCTCCAGTGGCCCGATTTTCTTCCCGTCTACACCGTTGCTCCTCCCGGGACTCGTTCTTCACTGCGGAATCATCAAACCTCCGTTGCGGCATGTTCCGTCGTCGCCCGTCAAATCCGCATAACAACGAAGAATGGTGACGGGTCGTCGGGCCGTGTTCGTTTGACCTGCACCCTCCGCGTTAGATATAAACAATAGGAGAATTTTTATTCCACACAAGAAACAACAATTTTAATAAATTAAATTTTTTTTACAAATCCGGTTCTTTAACTTTTTAAAGAATCATTTACGGGAATAATAAAAAGGGGTAATTCCAAAAATAAAATCCCTACCTCGTAGTCGTTGCGCGTGAGCGTTCTTCGCGGAAATGCTCTTCGCGGAAGGTGGAGATCGTCGCGTCGTCATGGAAGGACGTCGCGTCGTCGCAGAATCCGGCGTAGCGTCGACGAACTCGACGGACCGAGAAAAAACAGATTTAAATTATAAATAATTAAATCTGTGTTTCGTTTTAAACCAGAAAGAACTTTTAGAAGAAACCCGAAATCACTCACCTCAAACGGTTGGTGATCGGAGATCGGGGCGGGGAAGAATGTCTCGGATTGGAGCGTCATCGATTTCCGCGGATGATGGAGTTCTTCGCGTTATTCGCGTTCTTCGCGTTCTTCGCAAAGGAGAAAGAAGGTAGAAGGATTATGTCAAATCCTCTCAACGCGCAAACTTTCAAAAGACTGGTTGGTCTTATTTTATTATTATGCCAACACACGAAAAAGGGGTAAGTAACGACCCATCAATTCGTTGAATTAATTCAACGAAAGAAACAGCTCATTTAATTTACGAAATAAACCGCCCAATTAAATGGTCTGTTATGAAACTATGAAAACTCATCAGTTGACTTTCATAATGATGGGTTTTCGCGGGTGCGTTACTTAGCGGAAAGAAACGGCGGGGCTCATGCGGGCCCCACCTCACAAATATCCTACCAAGAGGGTAGGATATTTCTGGATATCATCCTATCCAGATCAACTCAGTTTAAGCCGCTTTTAAATGGCTTCAATTGGCTTCCAATTGGCTGAAGTGAAATAAAATAAAGTTGTCGTAAAAAATTATTTTATTTCATAACCTTAAGCCCGAAAATTAAAACCCACACTCGAGAAAACGCAACTCCGTAAGAGGCGTTTCTAAGAGAATATCGGCGCTACGATTTCATCGGTGCCCTCAGAATTCGATTTCGGGCACCAGTTCAATAGTTAGAAAAACCCGCTCGTCCGTTCACTGAACGTACCCGAGCCAAACTTCGGAAAATGATTCTGGGCACACCGGGCCTCGGAATCTGGTTCCGTAAAAAACTGCGCTCTTGCAAAATTCCAAAGAAAAATAAGAAAAAAAAATTCTTGAAATTTAAGGGTCTTTACAGTACTCCCACCTCAGGGATTTACGTCCCCGTAAAGATACATCAAATACTAGGGAAACAAATGTGGGTACTGAGCACACATCTGAGCTTCCCACTCCCAAGTGCTCTCCTGGAGGATTCTGTGCTGCCATCTGATGCGCACAAGAGGAATCGACTGCCCACATAGGACCCGCTCCTGTCGATCCTCTATCTCCACCGGGACCTCCGAAAAATTCGCCCCATCATCCACGTCTAGCTCCCCATAGTGAATGATGTGTGTCTGGTCGTGCACGTATCTCCTCAGCTGGGAGACGTCGAAGACGTTGTGCACCTGGTGCAACTGAGGTGGCAGAGCCAGGCGATAAGCCACCTCACCAACCCTGCAGAGGACCTGGAAAGGCCTGATGAAGCGTGGAGACAACTTGCCGCCTCGACCAAATCTTCGCAATCCACATCGAGGTGAGACCCGCAAGAAGACTTGGTCGCCATCCTCGAACTCTAGTGGCCTCCGCCTCCTATCAGCATATGACTTCTGCCGGCTCTGTGCTGTCCTCATCCTCTCCTGGATGACCCGGACCTTCTCTGTCGTGGCCCGGACCATCTCTGGTCCCACAAGTGCTAACTCCTCAGGGTCTGTCCAGCACAAAGGAGATCTGCAAGGTCTGACGTACAACACCTCATAGGGTACCATCCCGATGTTGGAGTGCTAGCTGTTGTTGTAAGCGAACTCCACCAAGGGTAGGTGGTCCTCCCAGCTGCGTCTAAAGTCGAGGACACATGCGCGGAGCATGTCCTCGAGAGTATGAATGGTCCTCTCCGTCTGACCATCCGTCTAAGGGTGAAAGGTGGTGCTCAGACGTAGCCGCGTCCCGAACCCCTCCTACAACCCCTTCCAAAGCCGGGAAGTAAAGCGAGCGTCCCGATCAGAGACGATACTCGATGGCACACCATGAAGCCGTACAATCTCCTGAACGTAGAGACGCCCCAAGATCTCCACTGAGCCCTGCTCTCGGATGGGTAAGAAGTGTGCCGCCTTAGTGAGTCTGTCAACAATCACCCAAATGGAGTCGTGACCTCTGGAAGTGCGTGGAGTCCAGTCCCGAAGTGCATAGATATCCCGTCCCACTTCCACTCCGGGAACTCCAAGGGCTGTACCAAGCCTGCTGGTACCTGATGCTCTGCCTTCACCTGCTGGCAGGTGAGGCACCGTGAAACGAACTCTTCGACATCCTTCTTCATGCCCAGCCACCGGTGCTGTCGTCTGAGATCCTGGTACATCTTCGCCACTCCAGGATGTACTGCTAAAGGGGAAGTGTGAAACTCTCTCAGCACCTCATCTCGTAAAGTGACTGGTACCAAGGTACGTCCTCTGAAAAGGATTTCGTGCTCTTCTCCAAGGGAGAAACCATCATGTTCCAGTCCCGAGGATATATGTGCCTGCCGCGTCTCACAGTCAGTGTCCCCACGTTGTGCCTCTCTGACCCGCTGCAGTAGTGGAGAATAGACTATAAGAGACTGAAGGAAGGCTGCTCCTTCTCTATCCACGAAGGATATCTGCAAAGCAGCTAGCTGCTCTGTCGCCTCCTCAAGTAGCTGGATGCCCGTCCTCCTGCTGAGGGCATCAGCTACCATGTTCCCCTTCCCGGGAGTATAGACTATTTCAAATTCATAGTCCTGGAGGAACTCGAGTCATCGCCGCTGTCTCAGGTTTAGATCCTTATGAGAGAAGACGTACCTGAGACTCTGATGGTCAGAAAAGACTGTAAAGCGCTCACCTATCAGATAGTGCCGCCATGTCTTCATAGCAAAGACCATTGTTGCCAACTTCTGGTCATGGGTGGCGTAGTTCTCCTCATGCGGCCTCAACTGACGTGATACGTAGGCAATCGTGTCCCTCTCCTGCATCAGGACACACTCGAGTCTTGTCTCTGATGCATCGCAGTAGACTACGTATTCAACTCCCTCCTCAGGCAACCTCAAGATAGGTGCGCTGGTCATCCTCTGCCTCAGCTCCTGGAAGCTCTACTGACATCTGTCTGACCACACGAAGGGTTTTCCCTTCTTTTTCAATGCTGAGATTGGGTCCGCAACTCTGGAGAAGTCCGGCACAAATCTACGACAGTATCCGGCTAGGCCCAAGAAACTCCGCACCTCTGTCACTCTCTTGGGTGGCTCCCAAGCTAGCACTGCCTCGATCTTCGCAGGATCCACTGCAACTCCCGCCTCAGAAATGACGTTCCCCAAGATGTGGACCTCACGTAACCAGAAGTGTCACTTCGAGAGATTTCCATTAAGCTGGTGATCTCGGAGTGTGTCTAGTACAACCCGCAGGTGGTAGGCGTGCTCCTCCTCCATCGTCGAGTACACCAAAATGTCGTCGATGAGGACCACGGCAAATCGATCGAGGTATGGCTGGAAGATCCTGTTCATGAGGCTCATGAACACTGCTGGAGCATTGGTTACGCCGAAAGGCTTAACCAAGAACTCATAGTGGCCATACCAACATCTGAAGGACGTCCTCTGCACATCCTCGTCTCGAACTCTGAGATGATGATAGCCTGACCCGAGGTCTATCTTCAAGAACCACCGTGCTCCCTTGAGCTGATAGAAGAGGTCATCAATCCTCGGTAGCGGATACTTGTTCCTCAGTGTCACTTGGTTCAGGCGACGATAATCGACACAAAGTCGCAAGCTCCCATCCGCCTTTTGGCGAACAATATCGGGGAAGCCCAGGGTGAAACACTGGGTCGGATGAACCCCTTGCCATGCAAGTCCTCCAACTGTACTCGTAGCTCTCGAAGCTTGGAGGGGGCCATCTGATATGCTGGAGTGGATATCGGGGTTGTCCCGGGGTACAGATCAATATAAAAGTCTACCTCTCTGCGATGAGGTAGCCCTGAAACGTCGTCGGGGAAGACGTCCGCATACTGATCCACCACTGCCGGAAAACTAGGACTCCGCACGACAACTGCTCCAAGGATGAGTCTAGACAACTGATGAGTGATGGGCTGACCTCTCCTCTGCGCGAGTCCATCATGTGCTGCTAAGGCTCCCTTCTCGTCGGTGAAGGTGAACCTGCTCCCGTCAGTGCGCACAAATCGCACCTTGCGCCTAAAACAGTCAATATGAGAATGGACTGTAGATAACCAATCCATGCCCAAGATGACATCGTAAGGCCTCGACGCCGCTACAAGAAGATCCCAGCTGAAGCTCTCGCCTCCTAGAGTAAGCTCACACTGCTGGCACTAGTGCGTAATCGTAGAGTCTGCTGCCGTAGGAGTCTCTAGCCATAATGATCGAGCCAACGGCTCTGTCGGAATCTCCGAGCTCCGAACAAGGGCAGTGGCTATGAAAGCGTGAATCTATGTTGTGTCTATCAGAACTGCAGCAAGGGTGGAATAGACACAGATCGTACGTCGAATCATCTCTGGCGCGCCATGGTCATAGGCCTCTGCTGCCTAGAGCTGTGCCTGTCTCTGCCCGCCAGCTCCCTGTGGTCGGGGCGGGCCTCCTGGTGGTGGTGGTGGCAGAGCCTCAAAGCGTCGCCCACCACCTGCAGCTCGTCCATCTCCTCTGCCTCGTCCACCTCCTCCCTGCGGACCGCCACAGTCGACCTTCTACCTCTGCCTGGGTGGCCCATCCACCGTCTGCTGCTCCTCGGTATGGCGTGTCGGGCAGTCACGAGCCATGTGGCCCTGCCCGCCGCAGGAGTAGCACTGCCTGCCTCTCGGAAGACTGGCCCCGCGCTGTGTGCCCCGCACTGCTGAGCCAGTGTCCCGAGGTCATCTGTCGGATGGTCTGGTCTGCCTGGAACTCTGAGTCATCCGTCGGCTACCAGCTGATGAAGACTCTGCTACCTGCCGCCCTGCGGTAGGTCTCGCTATGGACTCAGCCATGAAGCTCTCGACCAGAAGGGCTCGCTCCAGCACTCCTGCCTGGGTCGGGATGCTGAGGGAGATTAGTGATGCCCAGATCTCTTGTCTCAATCTCTGCTCTAAGGTCTGGGCCTGGAAGAAGGGGTCTCGTACCATGTCAGTCGAGTAGCGAGAAAGATCGGTGAACCTCGTCGTGTACTGAGCGACCATCAATCTTCCCTGCCGCAGCTGAAGAAACTCCTGAATGCGCACCGTACGGAGGGTGGCTGGGACGATCTCTGAGGGGAAGAGGATCTCGAAGTCCTTCCAGATGAGGGTGGCCTCATCGTGTACCTGGAGCATCAATCTCCACCATCATCCTGCTGCTGCGTGCAGTAGGCTCGCCGCGAGGATCCCCATGAGGTCTGCTGGTGTCCTCACTAGCCTGAAAACTCGGACGACCGCCTCCAGCCAGTCCTCGGCTATCTGGGGGTCCGTCTCCCCATGGAACCTGGGAGGTCACTGGCGCTGGAACTCGTGCAGAGCTCCGAGGCGTCGTACATCGTTAGCTGCATGTTCTGGAAGCATCGGGGGCTCGGCGGGTAAAGGTACCGCTGGTGCCTCTGCTGTCAACGGGCCCTGTACCGAGGCCTCGTCACTCGGCGGGCTATCGTCGCGCTCTACTCTCGGAACCCTAGCTGGCTGTTGTCGTCGGGCCATCCTGAAAAGGAAACAAGTGCACCACGGTCAGAATAGTATACCTGGTGAGCTGACACAAGTAATCACAAAGAAAACTTGAAACACACATGCAATCAAATTTTTCGTGCATTAAGTCGTGAATCAGAAGTCAGGGTCCTAGTGTATGGATACGTCGGCCGCCTCACCAACACTGGACTCCCTGGAATGATAACCATACTCAATACTCTAAACACTATTTCTCCACATAGAATAAAGATCGGAGTCTGCGGTAGAACCGACCCCTATGATACCAAGTTTTCACGACCCGTCCTCGGGGCCCGTGCCGTGACTACCCCAAGACCGCCTTCCATAGGTCAGGGGCTGGAGACTAGCACCAAGGCGTAAATCCCAACAAAAAGGGAAGGCATTTCCTTTTAAAAGTAAACAAGCACCACAGAGAAAGAAAGCAGAAAAGTAAACACTAAGTAAAAACGGTACAAGTTGTTCTGAATGTAAAAGGGGCCGAAAATACAAGCCCAACTATAAAGTACAACTGAAAGGAAAAATAACAAATGAAAGGAAAAACTGCAGCGTCGAGCCGTCATCTGGAAGTCCCACCTATAGGGTGGGTACAGATAGCCTCCACTGCTCCTCGGGTCCACCTGACCGCTCCGAGTACGTCCCGCCCAGCGGTCCACCTCATGGTATCGCCCTGCTCCGCACGCCTCCACCACGATTAGCGCTGTCCGTCATCTGCAACCAACACAACGTAGTGCGGGCATAGCCCGTGCAGGGGTGAGTATAAGCTACTCAGTAGGGACCCCGAGACCCCCGATGGTATCCCGAAATCCAAAAAGGATAATCCACAAAGGAAAGATACAATCACAAAGTAACATCTGTCACAGCTTAGGTAAATGACCATACATATACCTAATTAATCAATTCCCGTTCGGCTCCAACGTCCGAGCCCAAGCACAACCCAGTCCACACAGGAAATCAAAACGTATACCCACATAGGATAGCTCAACACAATCCCCAAAGGAGAGTAAACAGTAAATCCACACAGGATAGCTCAACACAATCCACAAATGAGAGTAAACAGTAAATCCACACAGGATAGGTCAACACAATCCACATAGGAGAGTAACACAAGATTCAGCTCACACATGTATACTTTTTCGGATGATAATAAAGACGATCACTGATCCATCTATGTTGTCGGACCCACGAAGGATCGATAGGTAACTGACCCCCGCAATGACCCACACAGGATCGGGCCCACACAGGACCTGTAGGCGCTGGCTCACACAGAACCGCTGAGCGCGGACCCACACAGGATCGGACCCACATAGGATCGGGCCCACACAGGACCTGTAGCACTGATCCACGTAGGATCGCTAAGTGCTGTAGTCATCGCAGTCCACTGAGGATCTCTGCACAGTCCTTGGCGCAGTCCACTGAGGATCTCTGCACGGTCGTCGCCGCAGTCCACTGAGGATCTCTCCACGGTCGTCACTGTCGAAGTAGCAGTCGCAGCCAGGTCTAGGGTTCCCGCACACAGCAAGCTTGTTAGGGAGGGTCCGCTCCACGAGACGATATGTTGATACATCAACTGACACAAAGTCCGAAGTTGATGTATCCAAAAGTTCTGTATCGTCAACAGGAACTCAACGTCGCAGACGGCGCGTCAATCGGACGCCCGGTATGAGAGTTATTGGCTTTTTTCGTCCCAGGGGCCCGGTTGGGTTTTAAGGAAAAACATACCCGACTATACTCCACCGGCGTCCAAAACTCGGGCGAAGTGTGCCAAAAGATCCGTCTCACTTAGAGGAATTCAATGAAGCTGACGGTACATCAATCGGACGTCTGTAGCTCATGATATGAGTGTTTCCGCTCCGAGGGCCCGGTTGGTTTCGTGTACGAACCAACCCGTCCGAACTCAAAGTATTCCGAAACCTTGAGTGCGATATACTGAAATGACCGAATCGATCCAAGGATCGCGTTGCCGCTGACGGCGTGTCGTTTGGAGCCCCGTAGCTCAAGATATGGCCATTTGAACGAAAATCGTCTGAAGATGGGGGGTCCGGGCCCGGGCCGACCCGGCCCGACCCCCCCTGGGTCAGCAGAACCGGGTCAACCCGGTCCGGCCCGGCCGGTCGGACCGGCCGGGCTCGGCGAGCCCGGCTCGGCTCGGCCGAGCGGCGCGGGGGGGGGGGGGGGGGAGCCGCCACCCCCGCGTGACACCCCCGCGACACCCGCGGGGTGTCTTCCTGGAAAGCCGAGCGACGCAGGGGGGAGCCGCCGCCCCCGCGCGACAACCCCGCGGCACCCGCGGGGTGTCGCTCGGACACCCGGACGCGACTTCAGCCGCATCCCGCTCACGCCGGACCCGCGCGGCCGCGGGTCCTCGAGTGCCGCCGCTGCGGCGTGCTTGTCCGGCGGCGCGCCGGGTGGCGGCGCCGCTCCCGGCTGTCGGCGCCGCCGCGCCGGCGACCCGCGCCGCTGGCGGCTTCCGCGGCTCGCCGGAGTCGCTCTGGTGGCCCGATTTTTTTCCCTTCTGCGTCGTTGCTCCTTCCGGGACTAGTTCTTCACTGCGGAATCATCAAACCTCCGTTGCGGCACGTTCCGTCATCGCCCGTCAAATCCGCATAACAACGAAGAATGGCGGAGGGACGTCGGGCCGTGTTCGTTGGCCTGCACCCTTTGCGTTAGATATAAACAACGGGAGAATTTTTTTTTCCACACAGGAAACAACAATTTTAATAAATTTAAAATTGTTTACAAATCCGGTTCTTTAACTTTTTAAAGAAACATTTACGGTAATAATAAAAAGGGGTAATTCCAAAAATAAAATCCCTACCTCGTAGTCGTCGCGCGTGAGCGTTCTTCACGTAAATGCTCGTCGCGGAAGGTGGAGATCGTCGCGTCATCGCGGAAGGGCGTCGCGTCGTCGCAGAATCCGGCGTAGTGTCGACGAACACGACAGACCAAGAAACAATAGATTTTAATTATAAATAATTAAATATGTGTTTCGTTTTAATCCACAAAGAACTTTTAGAAGAAACCCGAAATAACTCACCTAAAACGGTTGGTGATCGGAGATCGGGGCGGGGAAAAACGTCTCGGATTGGAGCGTCGTCGATTTCCGCGGATGACGGCATTCTTCGTGTTCTTCGCGTTCTTTGCGTTCTTCGCGAAGGAGAAAGAAGGTACAAGGATTCTATCAAATCCTCTCAACGCGCAAACTTTCAAAAGACTGGTTGGTCTTATTTTATTATTATGCCTACACACGAATAAGAGGTAAGTAACGACCCATCAATTCGTTGAATTAATTCAACGAAAGAAACAACTCATTTAATTTACGAAATAGACCGACCAATTAAATATTCTGTTAAGAAATTAAGAAAACGCATCAGTTGACTTTCATAATGACGGGTTTTCACGGGTGCGTTACATAGCGGAATGAAACGGCAGGGCTCGTGCGGGCCCCACCTCACAAATATCCTACCAAGAGGGTAGGATATTTTTGGATAGCATCCTATCCAGATCAACTCAGTTTAAGCCGCTTTTAAGTGGATTCAAGTGGCTTCCAAGTGGCTTAAGTGAAATAAAATAAAGTTGTCGTAAAAAAATTATTTTATTTCATAATCTTAAGCCCGAAAATTAAAAACCACACCTGAGAAAACACAACTCCGGAAGAGGCGTTTCTAAGAGAATACCGGCGATGCGATTTCATCGGTGCCCTCATAATTTGATTCCGGGCACCGGTTCAAAAGTTAGAAAAACCCGCTCGTCCGTTCACTAAACGTACCCGAGCCAAACTTCGGAAAATAATTCAGGGCACACCGGGCCTCGGAATCAGGTTCCGTCAGAAACTACGCTCTTGTAAAATTTCAAAGAAAATTAAGAAAAAAATTTCCTAGAAATTTACGAGTATTTACATTATAGTATTTAATCTATTCATTATTCAGGATTTATCAATTTTATTCAATCAATATTACATGTTTTATTGATTTTATATGTTTCATTCTCAATAGTGAGTATCATATCAATTATTTTTGACATTAATATGTATAGCTATGTAATTTTCAAGGTAAATTTGTTATACCAGTTCTATTTCATAGAAAAACAACATTAAAATATTGAAGAAATGAAAATCAATTTGATTATTTTATTTTTGTAAAAATCAATACTTTAATAATGTATTATATAGTGAAATTTCAGTGTCGATAATTTATAGTACCCACATTGATTAAACATTAATTCTCTCAAAATATCCCACACCAATGTTTTAAATTCTAATACATACACTATTTTTATATAGAAATAATTTTTCAAATTTTAAAAAAAATTCGACCTAAATTTTATTATTGACCCTAAATTACACTAGAACTAGTTTATGTAAGATTTAAATATTTTTTTTCATTAAATTAATTATCAATTTTCATTTTAATTTTCTACAAACATGGAATCACTCTCTCTTAAATTTTTTTCTTATTCTTATAATTCTATTAGTTTCAACATGGATCTCTATTGAATATATTTAAAATAATTCCATACTAGTAATTAATTTGATATCTTAGTCAATCTGATTATTTATTTGAAGCTTCCAATAATGTCATTTTTTCCTCAAAAGTCATTAATAGTTTCAATTTAATAGCTTTCATGGTAAAAATAGATGTTGAATATTTTTTATTCTCTAAAAAATAAGGTTTCATTCCATAATAAATTTTTAATATTTTTATTTATCTCTAATTTTTCTCTTTATATGGAATCAAAAGAATAAATACCTATATGATATTGTTCAATATGTACTAGGAAAATCAGACAAATAATTAATTTTTGAAAAATATTTTATTCATTTAATATTCGGATTTATTATTCATAACTATTTTCATCCAATCACTTATTCATAATTGACTATTTATCATGTTACAAGACTCTTTTATATTCATTACTTTTTTTAAATGAATAGTTTAATTTTCTTATGGATTTTTCAGTACCAATAACTTTACTTTATCAAATCCAAAATCAATTTGTATAATTTGAATCACCATAAATGATTGAAAATTCATATCATATAGAATTTATTTACCATGATGAATCTCACGCATCATATATAAGAATATATATAATTATATAAACTATAAAAAAACATAAACTAATACTCACTTGAGAAATTTTCTTTTTTAAATTTCACAAATATATTTTCTTTTGGGTCTTCAAAATTAATTCAAACATCCCAATGTGATATTATTTTCTATTAAATATATTAGTTAGTGTTTTAATATATTTTTTTACTTGAGATAATTTCTTTTAACATGTATTACTTATTATATAATAACATTTTAGATAAAATATACAATTTATAATTTGATGAATCTAAATTTTTTTCAAATATTATTGGGTAGTGGGTTATAAAATGCAATCCTATATAAATGAAACATTCATATAAAAAAATATTATTTGATGTAAAATTATTTAATCTAACAGATATATATACTTCTCAATGAACTCTTGTAAGTGTATACATATTTTTTGTGTGATTAAAATATATGGGATTATTTATATCAGTAGACATAGAATAATATTATTATTTTAATAATGAGTTATGTATTTATGAATTATTTAAAAAAATAATAGGTATCAATAATTTTTAAATCAATTGGACTACCATTTTTGATTATTTATAGCAATGGAGAACTTTATAACATGTTTAAGATGGTTAAATATAGGTTTTAGAGATGGATAAAAATCATGGAACTCATAGTTGGAAATATCAATGTTTGGATGACTAACCAAATCCATTAGTGCATAAAATGTACCAAAAAGACTTCTATTAGAAGACCACTATATGTAAGAATCAAAGGGATGTAGGGCATTTACATTAGCCCTAAAACTGGATGGATGGTTTTAAACTTCTGAATCATTAGTTAACTACTAGAGTCTCAATGGGGATCTACCAGATTTCAAGAAAAAAAGTCAACCCACACATAAGAACTATAATTTTTTGTGTATATGGAGATTTTTATTAATCCACCTTCTTGCGGTTCTATATTGGTGTAATCTAAACAACATAGGAATGGACCTACCATTCCTATACAAACATACCCTCTTCTATAGAAATTCAAGTGTCATTAGGAAGGACATTATTTTTAGATCAGTGTAGTAAATATCAATCATCTCTCCTCCTTGATTATTATTTTTTCCGAAATGATTAAAATTAAATTATATATGGATTTAACTCATATTTGAAAATATAATTGTGTAATATTATTAATAAAAATTAATTTTTGTATGTCATGGAAATATTAGGATTGATAGTGAGTAACATTCACAGTTTCTCACCATTTTTATAAAGATATATTTCAGGTTGAGTATTCTTTGAGAATTAATTAAGTTTCCAAATGACTAATAATTTATGGGGTATTTATTCAAGAGGAATTTTTCACATTGGATTTTCAAAAAACTCATCAAATTTTATGAATATCCTTGGTAACAGTTTCAACATATCCACATTTCCCAATGAGACAATACTTGTTAAAATGAGTTATCCCATTTTTTCTAGATATAATCATATTTAATGATTTTGTTCAACCATTTGGTTCTAGTTTTTTCATGTATGTTTGAACCATTGTTTATATGGGTTTGAGAACAAGTGTTGTTTTTCCTAATTTTTTAATTAAATAATCAATTCCATAGATCTCATGGTTTCACCATAAAACTAGTGGTGATAGTATGAAACCACTGGTTATGGAATAGGGTGTTGGGTGGAGGAAAAAATTATCTATTGTGAATTTTGTAAATGTTTTGGTGAGGAATACATTTATTGGACTTGTTGGTTGAGAACTAAAACATAGAAGGATGGTTGTGGTGTCAGGGCCTATGAGTGGAAATTGGTTGTTTCTTATAATTCTGATACACATACAACATGTATCCTAATTGTGGTGTAGTCATCCATTAGTGATTATAGGTTCGGTAGTGTGGTGGTTTAGGCTATTTTTAAGCTTCCCTCCTTGGTTTATATGATCTATGTAATGGGGTCACATTTTATCTAATAATTTTTTTGACCATGAAAGTTTCTTCATGGTCATTTCTATTGCTCTATTGGTTCCCTCATTCCAACCATTCATATTTCATAGTCCATGAGACCACATCGTAGACTTCTAGTTATAGGGTACTCTATAAAAACATTATTGACCATATTGACTTCTTTTTATATAATCACTTTCAATGAATCCATTGAAATCCTAGATATCTTTTCAGAGTCTTTTAGTACTCCTTTTCATTATATTCCACTCCCACCAACAATATATCTATATGTGGGTACCAAATACATCCTATATTGTTGTTCTATGCATATATTTTGACGGTATTTGTTCGGGTTTCCCATATCAATATAATTCCTTAGATTCCTTTTGGGGAAACCTTATTGATAGAATTACTTATCATCAAAGGAGGGAAGTTAGAAGGAACCATGTTATGCCTTGGATTTCAGAAGTTTTATCCACCTTATTCACTTTTGGGGTTGGCGGTCTAAACCATATCTCCATTTTCTATATCCAATATATTTATTATGTGAAATATATTGTATCTCAATGTAATTGACTTTACCCAACCTATATAATTTTATAATTTCCAATTTTATAGTAATGAAATTCTGAAATCATCCATTAGATCATGTTAATAAAATTTAAATCAAGATCAATACTTACAACCAACTAATAGATGTGTCACTAAATGGTTTATTGATACTTTTCCAAACAATACATAGACCCCTAATAAGTTGTGTTAATTTAAATTATTCTTATATTCATAACATGAAGTGGAATAATATAATATTTGTATGTAATTTCTGGATACAGAATAACCTATACAAAATTAGTTTGATGAAAAATAATAATCATTGTATGTTAATTTGATGAGTTGTGACTTTTTTGGATAGATAATGAAAATTTAATTGAAATAATAAATCAAAATGAAACTTATATTATAATTTTTATTGTTGATATATGGGAATTTTTTATTATAAAGGGTTAGATAAATGGTTTTCAGGTGAAAAATATCTTTATGAATTTGGATAACCTATTTCTTGATATTGATGTGTGTTCATAATAAAATGATTATATATATGGTTTTCAACCAATAATGAGGAAATTATTAAATACAGGTATTCTTCATGGTCATAATGAAGTTATTATATATAGGGCTTGCGTCTTGGGGTGTAGAAATACATATATATTGGGCTTGCACCATGAGATGCTAAATTGATTTTATAAATGGGTTTTCTCAGGTTTCCTTTTTTGATTTACCTATAAATATTTTATATATTATACCTTATGATGGTTAGGTATATGGATTAAGTGGTTATATTTAATGCTCAAATTTATTCATAATGACGTCTAATCAATTTTTGTTGACCCTAATGTGTCATCTCAGTGCTTGAGAGTTAGTTAGGTTATATCAGACCTAGTATTTATTTACAAAATTTGTATGTTATCATCGCATTATTGCATGAACTATGTTCCACTAGAATTATTTAGATATGATTTTGTTAATATACTATGTTTTAATCACATCCTAGGTGATCTGACATTTGGTACTCTAATAGATTTCATGAACGTAGGTTTGGACAACAGTAAGGGTCCTCATTATTCACTATGCATGATGGATGGGTTAGAGATTGGAGACGACAACACCATATAGTTTATGGAAGGGTACAATGATTTCATTTACGGAGAGTTATTGTCAATTAATTTTGAATATTTTAGAATATTGTTTAGTAACATTTCTATCATATATTTCATATTTTATTTTTATTGGTATTATTTGAATCATTAACTCATTATGAAATTAAAATAGATTGATTATTTATATTTTATCTATAATTTTCTCCTACTCATAATATTATTTCCGACGTTGTTATTAATATTTACCATATAGTATAGTCTCACCCTATATTCTACACACCCTTACAACAAGTCAGTAGCCTCTAGAATATAGGGAGGAATTATTGAGGTCATCGAGCCATCCTATAATGGTAACGTGTGGGAGCACTAGTTTGGGGACATTACAATGTTGTATTCGATATTATGAAAAAAAAATTATGATTTTATATTTGGAAATGTTATAATGAATTAAATGTTGTGTCAAAATATGGTAATGAGCTTTCCATTGAGTGTAGCATACCCATAATCTAGTGATTATCTAAGTGCCTCTAAATGGGATTGTTGTTGATGTTGTTTTCTTATAATAGTATTGACATAATATTAGCCTTGGTGATTCCATTATTGTGTGATTTTATTGTTTATTTAAAAAATTTACATGTGAGATGATATAGTTCAAAAGGATTATGCATACATCATGACATACACAAAGTGATATATGTTGAAATGACTTTTTTATAATCACTACATTTAAATTTCATGGCTCATATCTACAAGTATGAACTTTAAAATAAATTCCCTTGTTATAACTGGAATGAGAATCGAAAGAGACATTTGTGTATTAATAAATTACATGTTAATCCAACTGTATATGAACCATGATCTTGTGGTCCTCTATTTTTTCACCCATTTTGTCTAACATTTCCTTTAACCTATATTCTATTGAGTGTGTTAATCTGTTTAGATAAAATTACACATAATTGTATTTCAATCGATAGTTAGGTGAGTTTTATTCTACAAACTCTAATCTTAGTCGAGCTATAACACTCCAAATATATGAATAATTAGGTGGCTAATAATCTTTGCAACATCTTTCAGAGGGTAATGTGAGCCATGAAGAGGTATATTATTCATTCCATTCCTACGATGTTTGAGATAATGAGAGAGTTGTGGATATACAATTTTACAATACTAATTGGGGAGAGAGGACCCCTGGAATTTGAGTTTTGGAATGAATATATCTTGAAAATATTCAAGAACATCGATAAACACATTTTAGGGGAGGGTGAAGAAAAATGAAAAAATTCATTGAGGTCCATCCAATCACTGGTGGGATATCCTAGAGTAGATTATGCAGCAAGAGGAGTTATCCTAAATGGATTTTGTTGTATTTTTTTATCCATTTCTATCTAAATATATTAATAGACGATAATGGTCATAAGTTCAAACATCTAACTCACAATATCATGTAATTGAGGTAATATTATGGACATTCGGCTGGCCTATAATGTTGTGCACAAACGTTGGTAGTTTAGGAGGTCTCCTCGGAAAGAGGTTTCCTAGCTGGTCTTCACTACAATCTTACTTCACATGATAATATATTTTTTGTGAAAAAATTTATGGATATGATAAATCAAGTTCTCATCATTGAAGGAAATATATTGTCTTACTAGTGCAATGGATAGGTAGTTTTATAAGGACAATTTGGCAGCTCTTAATCCATTTTAATGATGCCCTACAACATTTGTTTTCACTAGGGAAATAGGGGGTAGAGAAATAGGGCCAGTGGGAATTCTTTTCTAAACCATGTTCTATAGTTATATTATCAATGATTAATGTTGGACAAAATTAATCCATAGTTTTCTTAGCCCATAGTAGATTTCAATACAGGAACAATATGGGCCATATTTAGGTGTTTTTAAGGAAATTCCAAAGAAATAAAATTTATCTATAATGAAATAAATCATGAAATCTCTTGGTGTTATATGGTAAAAACACTTATTCTATCCACTCAAATGTGGTTTCTTGGGACCAACGTAAATCTAACCTATCCTGATCCTTACATAAGAAGTTTTCCCAAAACAACCATGATATATCGTCTGATCACAAATGTTAAACACATTGAGAATCCTTGACCACCCACAAATGACACAATAAAAAAATAATACACATGAATAGATTTAATTCCATGCACAAATCAATAAAATTATAATTAACCCACCAAAATCGCTTATTATTTCCATGAAAACATGAATCCTAATATAAGAACATAATTTAGTCATATGTGTCACTTTCACCCCGAAATGTCTAAGAAGTCATATTTACATGACACCTGTTACTTATTTCATACCCACTCATATAATTTAATAAACACTAAATATTACAAATTTTTTCAAAACATCCATTGGCATAAATATTTTTTCACCATAATTTGAATCAAAAAATTTATATGGAATTCCAATTTTCCCATGAAAATAATTTCGAACATAAAAAAATATTTTTAACTATAATTTCAAATCAATTTTTCCAAATATTTTCTAAAAAGCATAAAACTACAAGCCGTTTTTAAATAATCATATATACATTCAGTTTTAAGTAATAAAAATTTATAAAACCATATATTAAACTCCTCATTTAACTACTTGATTATTTTTTAAAAAAAATTATATTACACTAAAAAGAATCATCTAAAAAAACATAATCTTATAGAGGAAATTAAAACAATATCAATTATATAAAAAACACCTAGAATCAATGTTAAAATCATCACCCTTATAATATTATTGAGGAAATATAAATCATATTATTAGTTAAATTAATAACTAATACGAATGAGGTAACAATTAAAAAAACACCTCACATTGGATAATTAATCATTCTATTGGAAGTCCACTTTAATTATGTATGAAAAAATTAAAAGTTTTAATATGATCCTTATACCCTTCATGAGTCTCATCATTCCCATATTGGATTTGTAATATTAATATAGTAACTCATCATCTTAGAGTGCCAATTCCCAACAATAAATATCCTCTGGATGCATCAGTTTAAACATAATTCATAGAAGTCAATTGATAAGAAAAAATAAAATATATTTTTTTGTTACCATTGTATTAAGTATTATGGGGAAATTACTCAATTATCTAAATGACATGTGTTGATTATTACCATAAAATGGATTTCAAGGGTTAAAAAGATTATAAATGAGCAAAATTTGCTATTATATGTCATGAAATAGTATTACACGATATGTAGTAGTATTTCAAATAATTTTATAAGTCATGAAGAGTTATAACCCATAAATCATCCTCAAATGGAGTGAATTATATTTACATGATATAATTAAATTGTTGATGTCAGGTAACATTTAAATAACATTTCAATCTAAAATGGATCTAGATTATGGAAACCTGAGAACAATACATTATGTGAAATGATGGGACAAGGGAAAAAATTGCAAATCTAAGATGATTTTCATGCGAGATATGAACAGATTAAAAAATTGATGAGAAAATATTGGCTATCCATTACACTATGTGAATACCCATTACACATCATGTAATTTTCCATCTATCTATATGTAGTAGGTATGCACAGGTAGAGGGTTTGAAAAACCCAATTTCCATTCATCATTCTATAATTTCCCATCAAACACCTTCCCCTAAAATCTACATTAATTTTCTTTTTAAATGGTTTACATTATTACAAACACCGTGTATTGATTTCAATTACATTCTTCATTAATTGTTTTCCCCAGCAACATCGTTCCTCATCACCTATTGGATTCCATCATTGATCGTCAATAAACCACAATTGCATTTATTTTCATTATTATTTCAAGTGTATAATTTTTTATAATTGGGATGGATTCATTAATATAATTGTAATTCCTGATTAAATGTTATTTAGATGATAAATACCAACTAATAGATGTTCCTTAATTACTCAATCCCAATGGATAGTTGTAAATTCAACTTATTTCTAATCATTTACCCATTAATGATTCACTATACCATGAATTTAAAAACCATCTAGGGTTGGGGTAGAGAGTAAGGGTTTATGAATTTAATGAATATCTAATTATCAATGGGGAAATAATAAGAAAAGTATTAATGATAATAAAAAATGTTTATATAATATTTTCGAGTGACCCTATCCAGAGGATGTTTGGATGGATAACCGTAACCTAATTAGAACAGATTATGCTTTGAAAATATCCAATAAAACATTTTACCTTATATGTTATGCTTAATTTTCCTAGGATTTTCTAACTTCTATACAAAGGAATAACCGGATCTTAATTACAAGTAATTGGTTTAACCATATTAAACTAGTGACTTATCCTTCCTTTCTACCCTAGATCTTCGGACCACACCATGTTGGTGTAAATATTATATTTTACCTGAAATCCCTAAATTGAACATTATCCATTCCATAAATATATTCCTAATTAACAATCCTTTAGATTTATTTTTCCAAAACTAGACCACACTCATGAAGACTCATATGTAAAGGGCTCTAAGAAATATTTTCGTGATGCCAGATCAATTCCC
Organism: Viscum album; assembly: GCA_963277665.1. Classification (NCBI taxonomy): domain Eukaryota; kingdom Viridiplantae; phylum Streptophyta; class Magnoliopsida; order Santalales; family Viscaceae; genus Viscum; species Viscum album. The sequence goes on along the minus strand of OY728119.1, from coordinate 1,312,428,553 downwards.
CTAGGGACTGACCCTACACTATCATTGTACTATTATATAGTATAAAATATTAGTATGGGAAATAAATATTCCAATTTTAAGAGAACATGTATTAATTTAATGAAACATTTCATTATGTAATATTTTGGAACTATCTCTAGGAAGTAATTTTATGACGAATTTAATGAAATCATATGACATTAACATAGGTATGCCTCTCCTTTTCCCAATTTCTCTTTTATTTTTGTGAAATTGCATCCTTTTTCTTTTTGAAGATTAGTTCTCACAATAGTGACATTTGACTTATTCAAGGTTCCTTGAAGCATAAGAAAAATATTCATTCAATCCTAAAATATAAAGGCATCTATCTACATGCTTCGATTTATAAATAGAATAATTCTATAATATTATAGATTAAATTATAGAAAATCTTCCAAAAATTTTACTATTAATTCGTGGAGATCATATGAAACATCAAGAATGCAACATAATGGAACATCTCATTCTAAAAAACCATGGGTCTATGCCATGTATTTTGCACACTCATTTTCATTCACACACATTTCAGATAATACCTGTTCTAATTCACATAATCTTGAATGAGGTCCAGATTAGTGATCTTCAATGTGATGACCCCTACAAATATATTTCAAAATTCGTGGAAGTAAGAAACAAATTTCACATTTATGAAGTTTCTTATTATGCAATATAGATTGAAGTATTTCCCATCTCCCTATAAGACATTTCTAATATGTGGCTTAGAATTCTGTCCGTTGAGTCAATCATTACTTGGATGGATATATCTAAAAAAAATTGGAGATATACTTCCCACCAATATGGACATGGAAGATTCAAAATGATATGAAAAACATCAATTATTGATGGTGAATTTGCATGGGATTCATGAAATAGATTTAATGATATAATTATGAATTTATTTTACTACGGACTAGACATGTGGATCTAGCTCCGGACAATCTTCCAAGGCCTCTAGCCAATTGAATGCACAATTATCGATGTTGTTGTCGATATGGGGCTTACACCAGAATATAGATTAGTTATTTTGGATATAGTATCTCACAATTCCATCCTACTAAATAATGATTTTGGACAACCTCAACATTGTAAATACTATGTTGAGGAGACTACATCACTAAATTCACTAGTATAATCCTTTACCAATAAGATTAAACCCTTGAAGCTACCTATTACACCCCCTAATAATCCTGTATCAGTAGTCCATTCATGATAAAATTTGTGAAGTCCCACAAATATATCAATACTACAAAACAACAGAAATTGAGAAAAAAACTAACATTCTAATTATGTTAATCAAAATAAGAAAAATCTATAGTTCCAATAGCCAAAACAATATTTCCAATAGAGGCCGACACAAAATCAACAACTAAATAATCATGGGTATTACCAATAATGATGTCTTCAGGTTCCATTTAGGTTTCAAGAAACACTAGGATATACACTGATGTATACTATGCTCCAACACCCACAACATGAATCACAAAAACACATTCCCTTCAAGAGAACAACAATAATTCTATCCAACTACACTATGTCCCCAAAAACTAGTAGTACCTCAAAAAAATCAATAAAATATTCTATGATCCATTGTTAAAATGATAAATAAGAGGATTTCTATGCATATAACTAAAATGTAGAATCATAGTGTGGCCCTTCAAAATCTAGAGAATCATTGGATCAGATCTCAACAACATTGACTGATATATTTCCAAGTACTCTTCCAAGTGATATAGATACATACCCAATGGAAGTGGAAATGGAATTGGTTTTTTTTGAGTGACTAGTGTTGAATTTTTGACAACCATGTGGGGGAGATGAGGTACATGATAATAAAATCAAGAAGAATACAGAATTCATAAAATAAGACATTTATGAATCCTCTAATGAAATAACACAAGAGGAACCCCAAAAACCACAATCACTTGAGGAACCCCGGGAATAAGTTTATGTTTCCCCACGACACTATTATCAACCCCTTAAATTTCATATAATAGAAAATCATGGTGTAGTTTAAGGGAAATACATTATGTTATTTGAAATGTTCAAGCAATTTCACAACAACAATACATTTTCTATGAAAATAACTGAAAATTCCACCTATGAATAATTTCAGGATGTTATCCTTTTGAGAAAAATAAAAATGGAAGACCTAGTATCGAACTTACTGAATAAAGTCTATTCTACTAATATACAAAAAAATATCACACCAAATTGATGATACCCTATGATCATTTAAAATTTAATTCAAAATGAAATAATGTTAATTAAGATGTGCTTCATTTAATTTAAAATCCAACATCAACCGCATGCAAATGAGTAGATTCCGAAAGATAGGGATCGATGTACTCAAAAAATTCAGAGTATTACTTAAATTAGCCATCCACTCAATAAAATTTCCTCACGTACTTCTAGATTATGTTTTAGTTAAAGTCATCATGTTAATATTTCATGTGGACTTCATTATTTTATACATTGAAGAAGAATGAGTTGTTAATGTAATCTTTGCTGACCATTCCTAGACACAATAATAGCTTTGATTTATTTGAATCAAGAAATAATAATATTTTTAGATGGTGAAGAACATGTTGTGTTTGATATGCAAATGGTATCATAACAAATAGATGATTCTTTTTATATCAAAGTTATCCCTCTCACTGACTCAAGATAAGGCTACATAAAAAAGTAATAATTATGTAATCACATATTCCATGATTTATATGAGGAATATGACATTGAGGAAGAAATTTATATATAACTTCATTGAAATTGAAACATCGTATCTATTATACCATTAGTCAATCTTCCACAAAATAGGAATTAGAACATTTCCCCATAAAACTCCGGTATTCATTTCTAGATATTGCAGATGCACTACTAGTATTACTTATTGAAAAAATATTCTTTTCTCCATAATTAAAAATAACCTATGTGAATTATTCATATATTCAATGAATGTTTTCTTCATAGGATATTGGAATTATCCTAACTCCTTTAATCATACTAGGGTTATTCCACTAAAAATTCTATTGTTATGGTCACAAAAATAAATTGGATAATTTTTTTAACCTAATTAATTTAATTATTATTTACAAGATATGAATTAGTGGCTCATTAAATTTGGACACACCAAATATCTAAACCCATACTTGGTAGTTTAGAAACACGTTGTAGAATAAATCATGAAAGGGTAAACAATTGGAAAGATGTTGAATTTATAAATAATAATTAGGATTTAATAGTAAAATAAAATTCCATGACTAGGATTTAACAACTAAAAAATGAAATAATAAATTCTAAATTAATAAATTAATTCAAACTAAATAATTATCAATTAATTAATTGAACTAATAATGATAATAAGTGAAATAGAATATTGTTGATAACTGATGGTGGAAATGCTGAATGGTAGAAGAACAGTGTTTCTGATAAAAAAATGGATGAATAATGTCCATGAAATCAATCCATGGTGCTTTCATTATTGTTAAAAAATGAAAAAAAAAATTGATTTTATGGGAAGGGATTCTAAGAGAAACTAGATAAAGAAGAAGGGAAATAAATTTCATCCAACTATATGAACATGATCACCTATTGTATATAATTAGACAGAACATTATGAGTCACTTAATGGGTATTCTAGTTGTGTAATGTTGATCCAATATTTTTTCTGTTCTTTTTGAATTAGCATTTATCTCAGCAGAATATCATCTTAGATTTTTAATTCTTACCCTTCTCGTATCATGAAATTGAATGTCACGTCATGTAATGGGATGTCATGTCATGAAGATTCCATCAGATGTATTCTTTTGAGCAGGAAATTTGATTTTATTAATACAGATCATATACTTGTGATTCACATCATGATAGGAGGGTTCTTGATTTTTATGGATGGTTTATGGCTCAAAACTCACACAGATTATCTCACGGCATGAAGCATTTGGTGAAATGCTACAACACATCGTGTAATGTAATTTATAAATATGTAATTTAAATTTTTTCACATTTTTTTCATTTTTTTCCTTTTAAACATTTAAATATTATTCCATACAAAAATCAACACATACCCGGTGCATAATCGAGTTAATAAGTGAAAATCCTTAATAAAATGAACGGAAAATTATGATATGATTTCTTCTTATCTAATTAAAAATTTGAAACACCCATATACATTGTATACATCATGTGGGATGTGATCATATTATAATATGTGCCCCCAAACTACTGTTTTATTCTAAGGATTTGTATTGTGAGAGTATTAGGTTGATCCCATTTCGAATTGAGCTGGTAGTCAGAACATAAGTCATAGAATCCTTTATGTAAGAGTCATTACGGGTTGGGTCATGTATGGAGAAACTAAAATTAAATAATTGTGAATTTTTCATAGAGACATGGAATGAAACATGGTCAATATTAGGGTTTCAGGTAAAATGCAATCTCTATCCTAACATGGTATGGTCCAAAGATTATGGTTGTGAATCAATCACAGATTGAAAATTAGCTATGGTTAAACTAACATGTTATAATTATGTGGTGGCTATTCCATGGTCAGAATGTAACCTCAACCAAAGTGTATTAAGCTTATATTCTAAGGTATGACGATTCATAAGCTACTATTCAAAGCCTAATCTATTCCAATCAGTAAAGGGTCTTTTATCCAAAATTCTTGGATCTAGTGTCGCTTGAATGAATTGGATATAAATTTTTTGTCTAACCATATTACTATTATTATAATTAATGATTTTAGAATTAGAGATTCATTAACATCAGAAACCCCTAATCTTGACCCCTATCCTATGCGGTTTTGAAACTCATGGTTGAATTAACCAATAATGGGTAAAACAATTCAAACATGATGAAATTACACTTAACAAATGGATTTTGTTATTTAAAAAACATTCTTAGACTGGGAATTATCAAATAACGAAGAGGTACTAAAAAAACATCCATATAGAATTGAACTGAATCAAAAATAAAAAAAATATTTACATGAAACAATAATGAGAATAAGTGTAGTAGAAGTTTGTTAATGATTAATGATGGAAATAGAGAGTGGACAAAGAATGGTGTTAACAATTCCAAAATAGACAAGGAATGTCATTGAGATCAATCAATTGTGATATTATTAATGAATTACAATTAAAATAATTTATTAAATCCTTGTTTAATGGAAGCTATTCATTAGGAAATGAGACAAAGAAGAATGAAAATCGAGTTCTCCCAACCCTCTACCCATGTGTGACAACTAGATATAAATAGATGAAAAATTACAAGATGTATAATGGGTATTGATGTCGTGTATTGGTGATCCAATATTATTTCATTTGTTTTTAAATTTTCACATGTATCTTGGGAATCTCATCCTTATTTTGGAATTTTCACCCTTCACATGTCATGTCATGTGATTTGGAATCATTAGGATTCCATCAACTAGATCCTTTTTAAGGGGAAATGTAATTTTAATGCTACACATTGTGATGTTTTCATTCACATCATATAAGGATGGGTCACACCATATAAGGACAATTTATAAATTGAAACACATTACATATTTCTTCATAGCTTGTATCATATGGTGAAATTCTATTATAGATTATGTAATGTAGATTCTGAATGCCTAATAGACAATTTATCTCATTTTCAAAATAAAATCTATAGAAACCATGAAATCATATTTCCTGCAGTATTAAACAAACACTAGGTGAATAATCATGTAAATTATTTAAAATCCCAATAAAATGATAGAAAATGTATATATGATTTTCTCTTATCAATTTCCCATAGACAAGAATAAATACATGTCCTCAATCAACATGTTCTTAACAGGGATTTCAAAAGCAATTTAAATTTTAAAATTTGAAATAATCATTATATCCCCGAAAATAAAACTAATTGTAATTGTAAAAAACCATTCATCAAGATTATCCCAACATGGAAAAGTAGTAATGAATCATAGCTGACTTATTTGATCATGTTATTAATACATTAATTACTATTGGTTAATTATTCCATAAACTCTATACCCATATCTATCGTACCTCAAAATAAATTATCTCACCTCACTCAAAATGTTATGAAAATTGAATTATGGTCATACCCTATGTAAATTCTCCTAACCATATTGTTTCATTGAGTCTATCATCTATTCTTTTTTAAGAATCCCACTAAAAAAGTCCTGAGTGATTGGAAAATTAATTTCTAATGGATATGGTTATATGGGAAGGTTAGAAATCAAGAAAAAAACAAGATTAAAACGTTGGTAGACTATAGAGAATAATTCAGGAATGTTATGAAATGTTTAAAGAAATTACTTCTCCTTAGATAGTAATGTTCCCACACCTAGAATCTCATGTTGGATCTATTAAAAGTTTACTTATACGATTAAATATATTATTCAATTATTTTTTATTTTCATTGAAAGTTTTGTTATTCTAAATTCATGCCTAGTCTATATCTCACATCCACCACCTATTCACATATGACCCTTCTGGGGATTTATTGGTATGGAAATAGTGATTTTTTACATTCCTAATACAAAACCAATTTTTTTTTAATTACCGGGATAGATATGAAATTCTACAATGTGTAAATTGACCATAATCAAACATTTTAGATAGTCACATAATACATCTATGCAGCAGAATCATCTTATGATGGTTGAAAAATTCCCCTGTAATTGTTCAATGTGTAGTCAATCATTATACTAGTAGCACAATAGACATGATAATTATCTTATAATAGTTGAATCCAATAATTCCAATCAATGAATCTATGAGACTAATGAATGAAAAAATGATGTTGTGTCACAACAAAATAGCACAAAAAATATTTTCCCAATCATTCTGAAATTTCATTTCATCAACCATAGTATCAATGAGATCTCAATTCATGTTCTTATAGGTTTACATGTATGATGTGTCACTCAAGAAATATTCTCAAAAAATAATATTAAATATTATGTTCACAATATTCTTTATAATGGGAGTAAAATATGGACAAGCCATAACAAGGATTGTAAAACCATGTAATATGAAAATTAAAGGTAACTTAATAATATTTTAATTTTTAGTAAAATTACTATGATCATCATTCATTAAAAAAATATAAACAAGGAATAAATATAGATTTTAATAAATTTCCAACATAACCTTTTCTTTTTTTAATTGGGTATAATGAGTATTAGTTTTATATGATGCTTCCAAATGAACAATGTCTTATAGAAAAACAAGACCATGAAAAAATTCAAGTGTATTCAAGGTGAAACTCATTAAAAATCCACCACACATATAATGAGACAATTTTTTCAATTTGTATGGATGTACTATGGGTGGTGTATGAAAATATAAATATTTATTCATGGAAAATTGAAATTGGAAAATTATATGCTAAGGAATCAAGATATCCCTATAAGAAGTTGCATGTAATTTTTTATCTTAGTGAATATTGATATAAAATTATGCTACATGAAAAATGGGTTGGAAATAGATATCCTGCACTAGGAAAAATAGTAGTCCAGTAGTTTGAAATTGTTTTACAATGTAAAAAAATATTTTCTTATTATAGTGATCTGTGAAACACATTTTCTTTAAATGAAATCATTTTTATTCAGTTACGCTAAAAAGGAATTATAATGGAAAAGTAAAACTATAAAAGAATAACTAAAAAATCAATAAAAAAATTATTAAAAATCCTTTGAGATATTGGTTTCCTCCCTTAATTCCCGAATAAATTATTAATTCAACCAGATGGATGGATAAATGTATCAAGAAATATAATCAATCTTCTTAATGTCTCCTATATCATATACAACTATAGGTGGTATTTTCCTTTAGCTCTCAAGGTTGTTTTTAATGATTTATTTCTACATGGTCATATCTAACATGGACATGGTGAGGATGTAATGGTATTTATGCCTTTAGTGGTGGTTGTTGAGAATGAATCTCAAGTGATATCTCCATAATCTATTCCTCATGTTTATCCATGTGTGGAGTTACTCAATGAAAAGGTAATGATAGTGGAATAGGTGAATCAAAAACAATATATGAAATATATGAGCTTGAAATTGATATGAATAATGTTTAAATATGTTAAAAATAATCCCTATAAAATGGAGATGATTCCATTTACCATATATTGATAAAATTTAGTGGTACAAAAATAAGTTAAACCAACCCTAAAAGGAAAATATATATTCCCCAATACATATGTGAAATAATAGTGTTAGGAGTGGTGATCAACACAGTAAATCCAGTGGACTAAAATATATCATTGAATGCCTACTCTCTCTCTCATAGGGTGGATCTTGTTATCCTATATGGTCAGTGGCTGTGATTTCAGAAGTTGTTGGTGGGTGTGTTGAAGAGAGAGGTGTCATGGTGCATGATATACTGATTTTTTAGGTGATTGAGAGGTTTTATTCCCTAGAAGGTTCTCGTGTAAAATAGTTATGTAATAAAATTGAACCTCGATTGAATGGGTGGTGGTTGGTCCCTTGCCCTGCCATGCTTGCTTTTCATGGTAATTCTATTTTGTAGAAGGCTCTTACATAACTAATAGAAAGACGTTATAGGATATCAGTGGTGCTGTAGTGGTAGAAGTGGAGGGGCTAGTTGGGGCAGTGGTGGTTGAGATGTAGTGGGAGATGAAGGTGGTGGAGGGGTGCATAAATGGGAAAGAATTTAAAAATGGATTTTAAAATTCTTAGAGATCCAACACATATTCTACCGAAATCAATGTTCCTTGGCCCACCAATCAATCAGGAAGGAATGGGTGGTTGTAGAGTTTAGGAAATGGGTGGAAGGGGCTGGATGTGATCCAATTGTTGGAGCATGTTCAGGGTCAAGTACATGTTATCATGGGGCCTCATCTGCTACCTCATGGATTACTGGAACCCAGTGGTAGGTGTGGTCATCTTTAATTAGGTGTTTCAACATCTGCATTATTTAGAATTTAATGGACTCCACTGGTCCAAGGGAGGTGAGTGGAAGTGAAATGTCAAGGATACTGATATGACATGATATATTATTGATGAATGAGCTTATCATCAATGTTCCTATCTATATCTATGTGGGATATCTGAAGTAAAACCTAAACTGATCAGCCATGTTGATTAAAGGGTTTCTCATGTATTATTCAATGATTATGATATCACGATGGATCACCCTACCATGAGACACAACCTTGACAAACCCTTCTTGATTCAAGGCTCAATGAAGGATCCTCAGAACCAAACCATAGAGCTGGGTCAGCATGGTGATCCTGGGATCACTCCCATTGTGAGAATCACACATGATCAACTTCCAATGTTATATATAATCATACCTCTGAGGCATGATTTGGAGGTTATGAAATATGTACGATGCATTGAAGTCCTATGTGTTAGTGATGAGGCCTACTCTGAATTCAGAAAATGAAATCTCAGGTGGTATTTCACCTAGTCTTATGTCGAGGATGTCTATTATGAACTCAAATGTAGAGTGAAACTCATGGAATATTTCTCAGTGAGTCTCTTCATTTCCGTCAATAATGACTAAATTAAGAAACTGTTCATGAATCTTGATGACCACCAAGATGACGTATATGTTGTCGAGGACGCACATGTAGATTGTTTTGGAGGTCCACAATGGCTTTACCTGTAGCTAGATCTGTGTGACATGGTGTTGGGGGTTGAAGAAAGGTAGTATGGGATGAAATATTGTGTGGGAATTCAATAATTTCAGGAAAATAATTGAAGCATCTCATGTAATCATTTCACATGATTGGTATAAGGAATTTGAATGGATTTGTGACACTATAGACTTCTTCATTGGTTCTATTTTAGGGAAACAAGATGGTCAAATATTATGTACTATTTCCTATTCATGTAACATGATGATTTATTCTCAAGTAAAATTCATATCTGTATATAAACACCTCATTTAATTTGTTTATAATTTCATTTATTTCGATCATATTTTATTTTTTTCAAGGTTATTGTGCACACTAGTAATTTTTATTTGAGATATTTTATCCTTTGAGAGGATCGCAATCCAATGCAGATAGGGTGGATCCATTTTCTCCAATAGTATGACATCATCTTCCTGGATACCAGTGGCACTGAAAATGTGATCATTGAGCATATATCATGAATTCCACATCCACTCATAAAGTATGATGACCACATCGATATAAAAGTTCACATTCCTAATGAATCAATTTTCCTCATAGTGGTATAACTATTGTCTTTAGATTTTTATTCATATCTCACCCTGATATTTTACATCAACACATCTCCAAACAAAATACCAAAAAAAAATTATACAATGATTCAAACTACTATTAGGATGAACCACTACATCATAGGTGCTATGAAGAGGGCTTTTTGCAATGCTGCATTCTAGAGAATAAAATCCATAATTTGTTAGAAAACTATCATTCATCAACAACTGGAGGAGATAATGGACCAAATGCATATTACCAAAAATCATACAAAGTTAAATTTTGAAGAAAATGCTACAAAAATATGTGATGGATTACTATCAATGATGTGATAGGTTCCAACGAACTAGAACCATTGGAAAAATAAATTAAATTCCTCAACAGACAATCATGGATTTTGAGATTTTCAATATATGGAGAATACATTTCCTTGGACCATTTCCCATTTCACATAGAAAGTTTTATATTATTTTTCGCATTGACAACATCTCTAAATGGGTAAAGGAAGAAGCTACATCACACGACACAACCGAAGTCGTCATCAAATTCATGAAAAATAATGGTTTCTCCAGATTTTATTTTCCATGATTCCCCATTACTGATCATGGGACACATTTTACTAATAAAAATATCAATGGGCAGTTGTAAAAAATATAGAATCTGTTATAACATAGTGGCTTCGTAACACCTATTAATAAGCTGGTAAGTTGAATTATTCGATAAAAAAATCAAATAAATCCTTCAGGAGATCATGATCAAAAGTTGAAGTGAATGGAGTCAGAATATGGAAGATGCACAATGACCATACCACAATGTGTACAAAAAACACATTGGTACAACACCTTTAAGATTGGTTTATGGTAAAAACTATCAACTTCTAGTTCAATTAAAGAAACACACATACTAGGTAATTAATAATCTCATTTTGGATTTTCAATAAAGTAATAGAATGTTGGATGTACTTACTGGATCGATTTCAAGAAATTAGAAAACATAATTAGAAAAATTATATGATTTATCAATACAAAACAATGAAGTTCTATGATCAAGATATCGAAGGATGCATATTTATCCTAGGAAATATGGTCATATTACACAATTCATTATTTAAATTTTTTCCTTGGAATAATAATAATAAAATGGATGGAACCTTTATTGTCACTGAATGTTTCCCATATGTGAACATTTAAATTGATATTGATAATGAGGGTCCATTCAATTTAAATATTCAAGGAATAAAAATCTATCTAGAAACCTTTATTGAATTCTCTATCATCATCTAGAAATTCATCTTATCCTCAATGTTTCAAGCTCTTAATGTTAAAGGAAGAGATGATAGGGAGGAAATGAAGGATAGTTCTCCTCATACAATATTCGGTTATAATAATACTAATGATATATTAAGAAATGGTGAGATTCTATGACTATGTTTTGATCCCAAATTGTGAAAAAATATCAATTACACAATGTGTAACCCTATTTATTGATATGTACTTTTTATGGATAATTCTTAATAAAAAATAGAATTAAACATCATGAATCACAATCTAACATTATGTAATTCCTCAAACCTAATGTTAAAAATATTCATTGAACATGGTGTCAAAATCCATAAACACCCCTCCTACCCAGACCCCTCCCCTTTCCTCCCTCATGGCCTTGAGACCTCCTCCCCAACCCTCCCACTCAGTTTTTTAATACCCTTACCTCCCCTATCTCTCTCTACCTAACAACCTCATCCCCTAATGCGATGTCACACACAAAAACGGTTCACTTTTCACCAGATGAAATCACATATTACAATGATGACCCACCACAGACAATGCATCCATGACGTTTTGTATCTATCTTTCCCTCGCCACATCAGGTAGTGTATCCCATTCCTCTTGATACAACTCTTGTTGAGAACTATCCTCTGGAAGACTCCCAATTCTTCTCCAATGAATATGTTGGGGCTTACCACCAACATTAGCACCCCATTTTATATTTCTCTAAACCCAAACACCATGTCTCTCTCAACTGCCTATAGGAGAAGCCAATGCGGACCCAGAAAACCATTAAAATGGTCATCCTAGAAAACTTATATATCATCCAAGAGGTTATAAATATTATCGAGAACCTTAATATTTTATTCGATACTGATGAGCATGAGGAAAACTTCCTTTGGTTATTACTGTAGCATTTCTCCACATTTGAACCCGTAGTTGATATCCTCCAATTCAGACTTGGCAGACAACCTCCTGAGGCATCATTTAATGAATTAGGGATAGGTCTCAGCAATTAAACATTGGACTTCACTATATCTAATTTAATTTAAGTAATCCATCTTGATCCACCAAGATCTCGTTTAAAGTGTCTTTGGAAGATAATCACAGATGATTTTTACACAATGTATGATCCCAAGATGACAACAAAAACCCATCCCCATGTCCCATCACATAGAATCCATTATAATGATATGACGCATGCTTGGTATTCAAGGGTAGAGTGTCATTGACGTTAGAGATATGTAGACATCGTCGCCTCGATAGCAGCCATGGGAATCCCTACTATCATCATGGATTCTCAATTCACATATTACAAAAAACATTACACTCAAAGATGAGGGTAACATTGATGGTAATATAATTCACCACCCAACTAGTCATTCATCTCATTTTACTTAATACGACCATGCCACATACCTCCCTTGGACATATGGAGTACATTTAATTCTAAATGATCCACATGATTCAAATCCTAGTTATGAATGAGTACATCGACTAATGGGTTTGAGGATCCCTTAACGTAATGAATGAGGACTAGGAGATCATGCATTAGACCTTGTACCCACTCCCACCACAAATTAACCTCAAAAACCTTATCCTTGTTTACATACCTATGCCACCACCACATCCATGACTAATATACCAACCCATTTTATCCTTACATACCTCTAGTCCATGCATTTTTAAATTAAAGAGAATATGGTATTGATCTATGATCATCTACACAACCCTTTTCCAGAGCATTCCCATTTCACAACCCCTCAACCATCTTAATCTACCACAGTATCTCAGCCACACCCTTCCCATGCATTCCACTTATCTTATACCACCCCTTCCCCACCCACAGACCAGACACAACCCCATCCAATAAAATTCAATATATTGATCGAATTTCCATACATGCATCCCCACTTCGTATTGTCACCTCCCCAACACCTACTAAGAAGTAAATTTCCATAAAAAATACAACTCTCATGGCGTCAAACCCACCATAACCTTATTAAATATTTGTTGTCGACTAGGTAGGACAACAACAACCACCCTTATTCCCATAGTGGATATTTGAGGAGATTTTTGAATCTACAATCTTACCTTAGTTCACTACCCTTCACATATCTATTTTGGGTCAGATGTATCATGGCTTATGGATTTTATTATTCATCTCTATTTCCATCATTTTTTACTGTTAGACATTATCAATATAATCAAAACTAATTGTTCTATTTTTACAAGGATTATTTCCGCCAAAATTATACTTTTTTTAGTTTCCACGTCTATATCCTATATTATCTGAATGGATGTTGATTCACTTATTCATACATCTTTCCTTGTTCAATGATTAACCCATCAAATCTATGAGATTGAAGAAAACGTTCAGCAGCTCTAACATGAGATTCATGCTCAGTTACAACCACCACGAGCACATATTCTATTCCTTCCACAAAAAATATATATGAAATATCGTTCAGAATTAATAAATACTTATTAATGACCCCAAGAGCTAGAGGAAACTATCATGAGTAGAAGTTGATGACAATGTAGACACTAAGTCGACGGATTAAATAGCTAAACAATTTACTCTATCCATCTAGCTGATGATGTCATTTTTTAGTTCTTTATGTGAGGTAACCCATATGTCAACTATCTTCTAATAATTATATTGACGATTTTCTACATTTAAATAGTTTATTTTATTTCATTTTCATGATAAAACCATTTTCAATCAATTATATAAAAATTCTTGAATCCAAATAAAATATTTTTAGTTGATCATCATACTATGAAAATTCTTCTATTACTACTTATAAATATTTCAAACAAGTTGATATTTGATCTAACTAAGGAAGGATTTTTATTTCATAAGAATTGTTTTTGAATACCAAATTAAAATAAATATTTCACACATTTCCCCAATGCATTCCACATATTATACTGTGATCACAATTCTATAACATTTCATTTAACAATTTCCATTTCCATATTTATCTTCCATTCCCCTCCCACAATACATACACAAATAGTTCAGACACTATCTCAATCTTAGTGTTGGTTAGTTTTTCGTGAGTTTCACATTCAATACTCATTTTTTACTGATATCAATTTTAATGATACATTTATCATTTATAATCATGGTTTAATAATAAAATTCCTTATACAAATTTAAAAAAATTAAAATGTTATGTTGGAGATTATATTTAACCCATGTTTTCCCTATTTACATTTCTATAACGATTACTAAGATTAATAAATTAACTCTAAATTCATAATTTTGGAGATTACCAGTAACTGGCATGTCACATGGTTTTATACCCCTAGTGAATACAAGTTCACTATTTACTCCCATTACTGAGAGGATTAAAAGTATACAATTTCATATAATTTTATTTTAATATTTCTTCCTTGATAGTTGGAACATGCTAATCTATGAGAACATTCATTATGATCCTATTGATTCTATGACTAAACAAGTTCAATTTTAAAATTATTAAGGAAATAGTTTTGAGATACCCTTTAATGAGACCAACATTACATATTTCCACCATTAATCACATAATTTCCTTGAATGACCTTAAATGATTCATATATTCCAAGCTGATTATGACATCATACCCTATATTTTTTATAAATCATGACTTCTCTTTGAACAAGTGTTGGGGATGTTTTCATCCACCATTGGATGATTATAATGTAGAGATGTATTGTGTTTCTCTTCAATTTTTATTGTGATCCATATTTAATTTTTGGTATTTCACATTGTTCATGTTCATATGAAAAATAAAAAAAAGAATATTTAATTTTAGTTGTGTTTTGGGAAGGTAAAAAATACTTATTTTCATACCAATGAATCCCATTAAAGATCTTATTTCGTTAATTGTAGGATGTGAGATCTATTCTAGAACTGAATTTTGAAAAATAAAAATTAAATTGAAATATAACGGAATAAGATTCCATTTATCTCTTACATAAATAATATATATTTATCCAACCTGATCTACTAGGAGGGTGGACATTAACAAAAATGTGGAAAGAATTTTCATTAAACTTTTCATGATATTCATTCATTATAATCAAGTTAATTCACTCATATTTTAGATTATTTTTCACTATTTACCTACCTTCCCACACTCTCAGAGCTGGTATAAACTAATTATTGATTCCCTCATGATTGATTTTGTATTTTTATTTACAATGTGGAGATGTTATAACTAATGGAATTCTATAGTTAAGAGCATGTACATATGGTATGAACATAACTATAGTTTCATTTCACCCGGATTGATGAGGGAAATTAATTGTGGGGTAAACTAAAAATGGGAATATAGTTAATGTTAAAATTATCAAGTTTTAGTTAATGGATTAATATCGTTGTTAATGAATTTATCGATGGGCCATGACTAATTTACTATATACAGATGAATATGTTGAATTATTGTTTTTTTTCTAATTACACTTATTTTTATTTACCTGGATATAATGAATTTTTCCAATTTTTAACATTGAATACCTTCTGAATTCCCAATTGATATCTTTTTTATTAAGGAAAAGAAATTATTGATGTTTGTGAAATTTGATAAGATTAAGTCATATATTCATTTTTCTGTCATTTTATTAAGGATCATCAATTATTAACATGATTGTGATCCTGGTATGTGTTGTTTAATGTATTCAATAATCATTCATGGTTTGAATGAAAAAAATGTATAGCAGAAGAAATATTGGATATTACACATCATGAAATATCATTACATTATGTTTAATAGATTTTGACCACATGATGAAAGTTGGGATGTAAGATATGATGAGTTTTAAACCATAAAACATCCTTACATGTTGTGAACCATACTTAAAATATGTGAATCACTAGTTTATGATGAATGGATTTCAATGATGATTTTTCTAAAAAAAATTCATTTAAAGGAAGCTTCATGATGTGAAATTACAATTCATGATGTGAGAATGGTAAAAATTCCAAATATCATATAATACTATTGGGAGAAATACACATAGTAATAAACTATAGAGAAAATCATGGATAATAATTACATGATGTGAATAACCATTACACATCCTTTAATATTCCATGAATTTATATGTAGTAGTAATGCATGTGAAGAGGGATGGAAAAACCCAATTTCCTTTTTTTCTCATTCCCTTTTTACTCCCTTCTCTCAAACTCAAACATCAACATTTAGATTCATAGTTTTGCATTAATAAAAGAAACATGGATTGATTTCATTGGTTTTATCATCCCTTTTTTGGATCGTCCACACTGTTCTTCATACATTCCCTATTTCAACCACCAACCGTCCACAAACTTCCCCAATGCTTACTGTGATTATTGTTTCTAGTACGTAATTAGTAATAATTTTGATTGAATTCATTTATATATTGATAATTCATGATTTCATATTTTTCATTGATAAATCCAAGTCCTTTCAATTAATTTAATTATTCAATCACAATTTTTATGTGTAAATCAAACATGTTCCCAATATTTTACACATTCTGGATTAATTATACCACGAGTGGATAAATATCCTATAGTAGTGGTCGAATGTAGGGGTTTTTGAACATAACAAATAAATAATTATCAAGAAAATAATCCTATGAATATTAATCAGATTAAAAAATATTTTTTTTCTACTTCATTCGAGCAAACATAACCACATGAAGATTGGATGAATGACTATAAACTGATTAGAGAAGATTATTTTTGATCTATATCATCTAACACATCCTTCCATAGAAGATAATATTAATTCTCTTAGGTTGTGGTAATATATAGACCAAGGATTATCCCCCTCTAATGTCAAACTATTTGGTTTTACCATAGTCAACTAGTGGACATTAAATTTTTCATAGCCTATTTCTTAGGACCATAGCATGTTTGGATAAATATTATCTATATATGATACAAAAAAATTGTAACTAATACATTTTTTATATATATTGTTAATTCAATATTACTTCGTGTTAGTTTTACCAGACATGACCTCACTCCCGAGGTATCCAACAAAAATTGTTCTAATACATTCAATCCTACTTTCAGATCAATTACTAGTTGGAATGATCATGCACTATAACCATATTAATCCTTAGTAGAAAATATTTATTTGGAAAAAAATGATCTGATCTAACTAGAGACCAAACTAATTAATGGATGTGTATAGGCGCATAAAAAATAATTTTCCCAATCTATCTTCTTGTCTCAGATAACATATCATCACCTCCATCCAAGACCACCCCCCCCCCCAAAATACACTATGATACCATTTTTCATTACCCAACCAAGATAGCAGCCAATGTACCTAAGTGGGGATTCTAAATAACCTTAAGAATTCCTACCATTTTACATAGATTGAGAACTATAAGTGATGTTCATTTAATACCTTTGGTAGATTATTACCACTATAATAATGATTGATGTTCATGCTAAAATATAAAAAATCTCCATAATGACTTTTTATATACCATACATCCCAACAACTTATCATCATAAAACATGGATCCAACAAGTACTATATTTTATATTTGTTAATAAATAGTCTATCTTAATTATTTAAAAATAAAATAATATTTTATATGTAGATAATCATGGAAACATAAATATATAATAGTCATATTATCCCACATACATAATAAAAAATAAAAATGAAGAACATATGTCTATGACTTAACTCGCATAATAATATTTAAGATTCCTTGACCTATATAACATAATATACTCAAAGATCATTTCTATAACATTGGATACATATTTTCTATGAGAAAACCTGATGTTCAAACAATGTACAACAAAATACATTTGGTATATATGTGTAATGGGAGAGTCCAATGTCATAGTAAGAATCTATAGTTACTTAAAAACTATGTACTTATATGATCATGTGCATTGGAAAGAAATATGTATAAAATGAGTGAATTTATGATCTAAATAACACAACCACCCAAAAATAAAACTATGCATATAAAAACATAAAATTACTATCATATCGTGCAGAACCATCCACCATAATATCAAACCCAACCAACTTCGCCACAATTCTTATAGGAAGAGAATCACCTCCTACATCAATACAACCAATACCAGAAGTGTCTAGATAGAGAGTTATATGAATCATGAACCATTTCAAAATATCTAGGGTAGGGTGTTATATAGTAACGGCCCACCACCCAAAGGTGAATGGTTGGATGTTCAGAAATCTCAAACCATCTGTCCTCAGTCATGGTAGGTCACATGATAAAAACTCTAGTCATCCAATCACAATCATGGGAATGTTCACATGTCGTAACATGTAATTACCTTCACATTCATGGGAGGCCACAATTCCAATCTCAAAGAAGAACTTATCACTCAATGATAACCCATACATTCACACACTTCTTCGACCACATCCCCCATAGTAAAATTATTAGAACCATATCACTCATGGTGGAGATAGGCTAATGGATCCATATACCACACAATAATACATCATCCATCATATGTACAACATGAGGAACATCCCAAAACTAACAAACATGGATCATGAATTATCTCCTAACTATCTAACTCTTAACCATAATTATAGTCCCTTAAGACCTAAATTACAACCTCTAACATATCCAAATACATATCTCAACTATCAAATTATTCTTCTACATTATCTAGGATAACCATACAATTTCATTACAAAGTGAAATTTCACCGTGTGAGAAACAATAAAGGAATAATCATGTATAAATTCACACATGAAAGATTTAAACTAAGGTGTAGAAAAATTACAGCATCTTTGGAAAATATGGAATCTCCCACACATGGTCTAACATGGGAAAAATATATCAATCTATACCCACCACATTTATTCTAAAAACCTATATAAATCTATTTTAATGTTAAATTATAACTGTCTTCACAGAATTTTTACTCACTCAAGGCCCTTATACAAAAATGTAATGAAGAAATTCTATAGAAAACACCAAATTCATTTTAAAATGCCTTTTAAAAACCCATTATAAATTTACAATTTATCATTGAAATTATTATTAATATAAACTTATTTTTTAATAAAAAATTTATAAAAGAAATTCACATTCAATTTTAGATCCCACTCATCTCATGATGAAACACAAAAAGAGGGACAATAATAGTTGTTTCACCAAGACACCATCAATGAACATTTTATTATGCTATGTGGCCCATGTATACTATTAGGATGATGTGATCCCAACAAAAAATTTATGAAATATCACACACGTACCACAACATTCATCAAGTATTAATAATTATTGAACATGAATATGAAATTATTAACAAATTAAGAGAATAAACAAAATTCATGTCACCTAAATTAACCATTGATCCATAATTCCATCATATACTTGTATATACCACCATTGAGTCAAGAATCACCCATAAAATCAATAAACTTTATCAAATTAATAATGAAATATTTAAAATGAAAAATATCAACTTCGAAGTATAAAATAAACTATCACTATGGGAAATTACAACACTAAAACAACATGATATAGGGCACAATCCACTCCCAACATGGACTCAGTCCTATGAAACACTAAGTGAAAAAATTATCGTGATGATTCATTATATAGTTTAAAACAAAATCACTATAATAATAAAAAATAATTGGGAAAATATAACTAAATGTGAATTAAAAAACATGAATACCTCCTCTTGGGACATCCAATACATGCCAGACATGAAATCCCAATCACGAGGGATGATTCCACTTTGATATAGTGTATTCATATGCATTAAACCATTACAGAAGAACTTAATATTTGATAAAAAATAATGAAGATGAAAAATTTTAAGAGAGGGTGGAATATTACCTCAAATCTGCATGATTAAGACCGCCAAATAATATGGATTAAAGGGAATAAAAGGTAATAATAGGTGGTGGAATGAGAGGATCATCCCACCTACTCACATGATAACCATGAGGAAAACATGGGTGGATTTATAATTTAAAATCTCCCAAAATACCAATGTTTAATGTTTAAGAAATTAAATATAAGTATAGTCATAACATGAATAGTTGGGTTTAGTGTGACTTACCTCTAAGAATATGGCTAACTTATCTTCCTAATATCGTTATGAAAAGACCGTTATAGGATATAGTAAGATTCACCCCATGAAAAGTCATTACAAAGGCACTAAATCATCATTTAATGGACTCATCTCATTTCTTTTGAAGCATTGACCTCCCCCCTCATGGTGAATTCCTCACACATTCATAGAATATCATAATTCATTTCAACCCTATCGAGGAATGACCTAAGGACCATGGGACCACATTTCTAGTTGAGAATAACCAATAATGAGAGGGGTCACCCCATCTCGACATTATCATCCACTCTATTACCAGGCTCACTACATGAACCATTATCCTCTTATAAAAAAAATTCTCAAGATGTTTGACTGGTCGAATTTATGATTTGAGCCCAACTAAAGAAACCTCCAACACTCTAGGACTGAAAATTCAAACTTTTTCTAAAACTAAAAACCAATAATGATGCATGTTGGTATATTATAAGTCGGGATATGAGAAGTTTTAGTGATGTGAGTTACTAGAAGAGAACAAGTACTGAGGTATTCTATACCATAATTGTGTTTGTTTATCATCTTAATTATATTGATGTAGTATTTATGTGAGGTGATTCTCCTTATTTAATAATTGTTCATATTTGAGTGTCTCGAAGGTAGACTCAAGTTACCTAATGTAATTTTCCTATATTTATGCAAAGTTGTAAAATTCAAATTCCATTCCCTTGAGTGTGGTCTATCATGCTATAAAACTCATTTATGTAATCATCTATAGTGGATGTGTCATGGTATCCACCACCTTGATAATTGTAGGTTTACAATAGGAATATTTCGTTATTACTTAAACTCTTATCTAGTTTTTCATTAGGATATACTAGTTATTTCTCTACAAACATGAACATTTTTAGTGACCCTAACATATCATAAATAAATATTAAATATTTTTAGATGAATATTAAATACATTTCAAAAAATACATGTTTGTTAACAAAAAAGGTTTAGTTTCATTAGATACTAGGTGAAAAATAATATTACTTCATGAAAGATCATCAACAACTCCCCCAAATAAATTCCCATATTTTTCTCCTCATATAAATTTACTACATAAAACATTCATTAAAACCTAGTAAATGGAAAATAATGAATGAGTGGGATATAATTATTTTTAAGGGTAATCATATGAGATATTAATCAATAATTACATGAAATAATTTTATACACAAAACGTTATAAGATCATGAAATTAACTTATAAAGTTCATAACTAATCAATCATGGATGATAAACAAAATTCAAGGAATAAAACTGTATCATATCAAAATAAATAAACTAAAAGAATGAACAAACATCAAAAATCATCCACGAAAATTATTTCTTATTAAGAATGTGGAACCATCCTACATATAGAAACAATTTCATATATCACGGTTACATACAGATACCATCAAATCCTAATGGATCAAATATCATCACACATATCCCAGAGTGGATCTAGAACATTGATTCATTTACTCTAGTGGATCATGGACATAGAATTATTTACCATAGCTAATCCAGCATTATATCTTGTTTTCCAATGTACGACAAGTGAATTGACTTGTTTTCCATATTTAACTAAGGACATCAGCATGTTTCTTAAAGTAATATCATGAGATATAAAACAATACCCAATTAATTAGAGGGATGTATAATAATTGGAAAATTTATCATATTATTAAAAATATAGAAATGTTTGATTTCATGAATTGGATTTCCATGTATTATTTTTTGATATTATACAGATTATTTTACAGACAAGGTTCTATGAAGGTGTGTGATTCTGCGACCAGGTGTTCCCAGAGTAAATCATTGAGATATAATAAATATATTTAATAGAAGACTTCACAAAATTCAGGATAAGTATTAATAACTATTTAATATGTCCCTTGATAAAAAATATGATGGCACTATTGAATTCTGGATGCATGTTTTACCCTAGGCATGAAATAATAATTGTCAGTGTGGTCTATTGTTGAAAAAGCCATCATGGGCATATATATAAAAAATTAATTTTTTGTGTTTATATTGACACAATTTCTCCTTTCTCCTCTAATTATATGTTTATTATTTATCCTACGGGTATGATGCTCAAACCATGAAGATTAAGATGACCATTGGAGAGATTTCATTGTGAATGGTTATGGATCAGGATCATGTCATGTATCATTGCTCCAATAGATTTCATTGATTTTTTATATGATATAAATAGAACCATTATACATCAAAGTTCAATCAGAACTCTTGGTATTACATATGTTTTTTTCTACTCCATTTTTTAATCCTACATGATTAAAAATCAATTCCACAAAAAAATGATACGTGGATAATGATTTCAAATAAATTGATGGAATTGTTTATTTATTAGTTTTGATTTATCCTACATTATTTTTCATCTCCTATGCCATCAAATGGGATCCAAATGAAAATTTATTTATTTTCAATCCATATGTTTTATGGTTGACAAATTTCATACCTAATTATTTATTAGATCATATTGGGTTTTTATTTTTTTCTATGATATGACCAATACCCAATATTAGATCATTTCATGACCATTAATTAGCACAATAGATCGAACCTGTGAATATGGAACACGATGGTTCTTGTGATTCAAGAATCAAAATGTAAAACAATTATAATATGTTGACTAGAACATTCTCGGATGAAAAATAATTTTTTTTGGATGTACACCAATATTGGAGTACACCAATATTAGTGGTAATGAAAATTGAAAAATAATTTTTTTTATGATGTAGTTCACCGTAAACATAAACAATAAGTTCATTACCCATTAGATGGATGAGTGTGTGTATTATTAGGTTTAAAATTACAATGAAAACATATTATTATATTTAATATATATTTTTTTATAATAGCATGGATGACATATAGTGTAATTGGTGGATAATAAAATAAAATAATGGATATTGAGGGAAGATATTGCCTCATAATTAGGTAACTCTTTTTGGTTTGATTCAAAAAGTTTCCTTGGATTGAAATTTTTAAAAATGAGGGGGATTATTGAAGTAAAGGTGAGATTTTGGTATATATATCTTGTTGTTTAAGGAACCAATGTTTCTTTAGAGGTGTGAAGAAGAAGGAGGGGTGATGGCCTTTTATAGAGAAGGGAAATGACACACATGGAATTTTCTAGAAACTTATTAAGTGTATTAATTTGTTTACTTAAAACAAGTCCTAAAAAATAATAATCAAGAATGGAATGTTAATTCATGAATAATGGACATAAATGATGTTTTATACAAGCGTCTAGGTCATTTTATTTATAAAATATAAGTTTTATTACTTTGTTAATCTAATTTTTCAGTTAATTGTTTAAATTAGTTTAATGTAATTTACTAATAAATTGTGTAAAAAAATTAGTTCGAGTTATTATAAATTATAAAATTTTATAACTAAAATTACTTAATCCATTACTCTTAATTCTAATCAAATATTTAATGAATAAGAATTTCTAAAAATATCCCACTTGTCTTCTAGTGGAAACCCACTGATAGTTTGGTGGGATGAGGAAAGGGATACACCAAATGCCCCTACCACCAAAAGTATGGTTGGGGAATAGAACCCCAACATATGTGGATGGGAGTTTGGGTCTTCCATGTTATATTATTTAACCCACAATTGTGGGTATTGGAAAAGAGTTTTTAGATTATAAAAGTGAAGATATGATTTCCATCTCACTCTCCTCACTTTTTCTTTATCAATCTGAGTGGATCTTAGAGGATTATTCACAGTTTATTGAAGAAAGAAATAAATATTATTTTTTTTGATTATATAATCATATTTTTCCCTATAATTACCTAAGCAGTATCAAGGTATTTATATTTAATTTTATCCCATCAATGAGAAATATAATATATATTATGAGGAATTATTATTATTTAACTATATTAGGATTAGTGTTGAGGTATTATAGTCATTTCTCACAGTTTTAATGGAGAAAGTCATAATTTGGTCTATTATAATGATTTACATTGATATTTAATATAATTAATAATCTATTTTTCATTGATTCATAGGGATTTTCCTTGTAGAAGTATTAGGTCATGACACAAACATGCTTCATGTCACTGGTATCAGTTTCAATATCATTATCCACTCAATGAAACCTTATTGCTAATGCATATTTGAATTAAATTAGTCCATTAATTAAGAATGTTTATATTTAAATAAATGGTATATTTTATTAGATAGAATTAATGGTTTTTAACTATAATTTATTTCTGTTTGGTGTATGGTTAGATAATCAAAGTTAAATTTGTTAACACTAGTAATGAGGTAGGAGGTATGATTTATATAATTCAGTAAATATGGTTTTATGTGTCAAAAAATTTTATTTTATGGGGTATTGGGTTTTTGTAACATGAAAAGAAATGAATTGTTCTCTAATTTGAGAGAAATTTACAGTAGAACTTCTAGTATTCGAATGGCTGTTCAAATTTGGGTTTGGTGATTTCATGAATGCTTGATGACTATGTATCCATGGGATACATGTATAAGTTTTTCACAACAATCCTAGAATGGATTTTTATATTGGGATAATTTCCAAGTTTACTAGTATCAACTATTTATTATATTATATAATTTCTAGGCTAATTACGTATTATGATTGATATGTTAGAAAATAATTCTTTAGTGTATGGGATATTCCGTCTTTGTGGAGAGTTGGGTCATTAGTTTATATTTTGTAATGACAATCCTTCCATGGGTAGGTAATAAGAATGTTCAAAACAATTATTAGAGTGACAAGGAAAATATTCTTACTTTATGGTCAATATCAATATTCTAGATGAGTGAGAAAATTCATGGAATTAGTTCAATTTATAAAAAATGATTCTTATAAACTTATTGAATAATAATTAATAGAGAATCTTGTATATCCTATAGATCATGGGTGAATACGTGGTTTTTTATTATGGATAGAAGTAATATTATTAAGGGGTTATCCAATATGAATGTTGAATGGATTCTTTGGGAAAATGCTCCTTGTGATTTGTGACCCTAATTTTAGAATGTGAAAATAGATATTCACCTTTTAGGTTAGTTGGTACATATTTTAGTTCGGTGATAATAACGAGTTACTGTAATTGAGTAAGATGACGGATATGATCTAAATAATTATGTAAAAAGTTTTTCTTCTATAATGATGAATAATTTAATGTTTTATCTTAGTGAAATGCAGATTATATTGTATTATAATGGATAAAAACTTTTAAATATAAATTTTTTGGTTTAGATATGAGTTTTTATATATTTGGTAGGGTGATAGATGGTTTATTCATGAGTCAATATTTGGGATATGTTTCGTTTCTAGGATATTAAAAATGAGTTATGGTTTTGGTTGTGTATTCCATTTATATTTCCTCTAATTATCTTGAATTTGATAATATAGAATACATGTGAGGTGATGCTCATTTTTTCATTGTGGTTCAGATATATGTGACTTAGGGGAAGGCATCAATTCTAGTATATTATTATTCAAATGGTATGCCAAGATCTACACTCAAAATTCATTTTCGTATAATGTTTTATGTCGAGATATTCCACTTAGTTATGTCATAATGTATTTCTTGACATGATCCACCACCCTAATACTTACTATTCCATAACATGGAAAACCAATTTTTTAAAAAACTCCATAGTTTTCTATGGCATGGATATAAATGTTATTTCTCATATTCCATTTTAGTGTGTCTCATAGATAGACCAGTTATCACTAGAACACATTTATAGAAAATTATATGGATCTTCCAATCTTTATCAGAACTCTAAACCAGTGCATGGATAGGATATGATTTTTATTACCAAAACTCATCGCTAATACGAGGCTTCCAAAAACAACTTTTTACAAGAATTATTTTCTTTTAAATGTCTTGGATATAAAGCTTAGAAAAAAATTAATTACATGTCTCGATTTATCAGAAAGATTTTAGGTAAACAAACCATTATGGTCCATGATAAATCCACAGTGAAATTATGATTCTTCATGTATTTTGTTTTCAAATCAAAATGATTGATTTTATTGGTGACAAGTTTAGAACTATATGACTTAAAATGAATATATTTCATGTGAATTTTTTTTATTTATTTATATATTATATAGACAAATATAAGATGTTTACACTAGGAGCCCAACTGGTAGAACCCTACAAAGATTTATTTCTCACACCCATCACTTTTAATATGGGGGACATGTAAGAAAGTTTCTAATATAATGTAATAGTATAATGATGGGTAATAGTTTGGACCATAGATGTATTATTATGTTGGATACATGTTTAAGGATATGATAAAGGATTGTAGAAGATCCCTATAGTTTAATTTTTTCCTTGTTTAATTTTTTGATTGATCACATTATTTGGTGACAACATCTGATGTATGAGATGTACCAATTATATAGTTATTTTTTTATAATCTTTGACTATATATATATATTTAATTAGGCTTATTAACTCTATATGTGTATATTTATTTTTAAATGAAATTTCATTTATTTACCTATTATGGATTGATAAGATATTTAGATTATAGTTTTTCCAACATTGGTTATAGATTCTTATCATTTGATTGCTACATATATTATATGGGGAGGTTCTCTAATGGTCACAAAGTTGAATTGGGAAATATCATTTTTGGGTTTTCTAGGGATATTCATTATTGTTTCAATAGTTGTTACCACTTGAATAATATAAATGCAAACATGTCAATAAGTATAGATTAACTTATGATCAAAATCTGATGTGGCCAAAACTCTACGTTCCATTGTAGTTACTATTCGATGAGTTATGAACACTTATGGGTGAAATAGTGTTCCCTAATTATTTATCCTTTTAAATAATAAATATCATTATTATGGATTTTAATAAATATAATATTTTTCACTTTTTATGATTAATTCATTATATTTTCTTCATTTCACACAATCACACCCTTATATAATATAGTAAATCATATACATACAAACATGGGATTTTACATGGTTTACAAAATGATGAATAGTTTTATCATTTTTGAGAAAGGTATCATCAATGGAAAATATTTTTCTCAATTGTTATTAAGAATTTAAAACAGACATTAATGGTAATTATCATCCACAAATACATTATTTATCATTCCAAAAAATTTATATATGTATCCCAATTGATTTAATTATCTTGAATGATAATGAAATCAGTATTTAATTCCATGGATATTATATGAACAATTATTGATGGAGTTTATATTATTGATAGGAATAATTCCATAAACTTATTAAACAATATTATCATCATTTTCATTTTTAAAATATATTATACGATTTTAGAAATATATCAAGATATCTAAGACTCGGGATCATAGATCTAACTCATTTTAATAAAAAAAAATATTCTTTATCTTATTAAACTTTTTCATGGATTATATATATAAATTAGATCATAAACACTAGTTATGTCTTATTAAGAGTTCAAA
This sequence comes from Viscum album, assembly GCA_963277665.1. Lineage (NCBI taxonomy): Eukaryota > Viridiplantae > Streptophyta > Magnoliopsida > Santalales > Viscaceae > Viscum > Viscum album. The sequence continues at coordinate 1,312,400,525 of OY728119.1, read as the reverse complement.
TATTTATGAAAAATATATTATCCCACTAGATCTATCATATAAATTATGCCTCATCGTTATTTTTTGAATTATTTATCATTTATATTTATTCCATAAACATAATATCCTAATTTGATTTATAAACACCTATAATCCAAAATTCCTATCATAAAACATATCTTCTAATATATATATATATATATATTTTAATTATTTATAATCCTCTATTTAATTTTACTAATGGGTTTTATGTATAGATAAGTAATTTTTAATTAAAAATTAATATTATAGTGACTGTAGTGTTTTACACATATTATTTCTTGATTTTGATGATAGATATAAAATAAATAATACTAATGGTTTAAAATTTATAGTGTCTTTGGATGGCTAGGTACATAAAACATCAATATGAAAATATAAAAAATGTCATTATTTTAATCTCCACAATCTGATCCAAAATACCATTTACCCCCTAAAACTATATATGATATCCTGTGTGATACAAAAATGAAAGGGGTGAACTATTAATCCTTGTATTGGAAAGAAATTATATTGAGGCATAACATGTGAGTAATGAGGAAAACATGATATACTGAAAGATAATTTTAATATCTTTTCTTTTTTGAAGTGGTAATGATCTATCCTGTTTTAGTTTTAATCATCATTTTTAACGATAGAATTATTCATAAATGGTTTAAGAAAATTTCATGAGGGATTGGGATTATTCAGAGTTTAGAGCTCGAGTTCTTTCGCAAACATCTTTTGATGAATAGATGGTTCATAGATAGTAGTTACTATTCGGCTCAATAAGAGGGTCTTAACAGTTAGTATAACTTATCATAGGAGTCTACATGGTTGTTTGGTGAAACAAAAAACTATAAAGGGGTGCATGAAGAGCAAATGGTTTTGCTAAACAATGTACCTAGACTACACCATTAGTGACACATATGTAACATAAAAACATGTTATACAAATAGTCTTGCTAAATTTTGTGTCTAAACCATGAGACCCCATTAATGAATGCTAAAATGGCCCTTTTTTCTTGATCATAATTAACATAAAATTCCCCATTCTGTTCTCGTGTTATAGTAGCCTCATTGGCATGAAGATATATCCTCTCTCTCATCCATAGGATTTGATGCATCTTCCTCATCTAGGCATTGATGAAACCATTATCTATCATGTTGGTTATCCGATGGTAACTTCATGTCAAGAACATTCCTTTATCAGTTTATTTCACCATGTTGGGTGATATTTCTATATTATCAAATACGACATATTCTCAGGCTATTCATGGATTATAAATATTTCATCTAATCTAGGATCAATCAAAAGCTGGTACTAAATGAGTTTTCCTAAACCATTAAAAAAGATGTGCTCTGTAACATCTTTCTCAATGTCTCAGCCTTTTATAAACGTGGTCACTATTCCGTACACCGGAATCGCTGTTTGTTTCCTTGTAATTATAAAATATATTAAATTAATTTTGGGACCTGTGGACTAGACCACTTGTGATACCCATAGAACTTTTATAGGTGGAACCCTAACCAAGGATTGTCCCTTTTGGTGATTCATTATTTATATTATCCTTTACATCCATTACATATGTGTTTATAACTTTTAAAATTTAATAATGAACATATATACAATACTCATTTATAAATGAAAATGGAGTGTTAAAATTAAATATAAATTTAAAGTGGAATAGAATAAAACCTGAATAATTATTATTTATAAATTTCTATAAATGGTTACAGACCATTTTCCTATTATTAGAGTGGTTATACTTGTGTTTTCCTTGAATTTCATAGGGAATTTCATGAGCTCTCAGAGGACACCACCCCAATTCATTGAGCTAGATTCCAAGGAATATACCCACATTTGAATTTAGAATAAACCTTATAAGAAAAATATATCTATGATGTATTACTGACAAATAATTCGATTCATGTCAATGAATTAGAAATCATTTGATTATCACATTGGATTTTGGTGGATTTATTCAGACATGTGATTACACGGATCATTACCTTGGGTTTGTATCATTCCTATACCAGAATTAACATTTTCAAATTTAAAATTATGTGGAAGGATATTTTAATCTACTATATTTACAAGGGTGTATCCCTTTAATTACACTTATATCCTTTAACATATATACATGATGATTTATTTTGAGCTATACTAACCATATAATGTCAAGGATGCCTCAATTTTACCTTAGTTACCCATAATTATTACTATCATTTTGTTATTATAGTCATATTATTTGACCCTAACGTCTTATTGGTATACTATTTAATTTCATCTAGATTATGTTCAAGTTGGTATATTTGGTTGGGAATTCCATGAGGAATAATTGTCTAACATGGGTATTATTTCATTTTTATAATAATTTGAGCATAATTTTACTTGAACAGAACTATATTTATACTCATATATTTTTTTCTTTATAGGAATCATTTGTGATGGACTACATTATTTTTCTCTCACCATATTTAGGCCACCGATTAGTTCCTAAAAAGACAACATAGTTGGAGGAAGGGAAAATTGAAAGGGTATGGATTTGGGTGATTGGTTTTTATGATTGGATGATCTCTGATAGTTGAAGACCAGACATCGGATTGGGATGGTTTTGGGATTAATCCTTTAGTTATTTATGTGTATTTAATTATATCATATAATGATGATTTCTATGTTCATGTTTTTGTAGAATATCATATCATCATCATCATTAGAATATGACTTTGATATTAACGTTACCGATCAGTTTTTTATTTATAGATGATTTACATTTTCTACTACATATTATCAATGATGATTCCACATAATTTATATTTATCTATTTATTCTTAATGGGTTTTTATATAATTTTGCATGAGGTCATAGTCTCCAAAAAGACACACCTTATTACCTCATAGTTATTCTGGAACCATTAGAGTATGGGAAGGAATGCATGAGGCATTTTAGCCATGCAGTTTCAATTACTTATTAGTGAACTCAGTCTGAGACATCAAAAAGCCGTATCTGAGATGTTGAATTTCATCTAACATTTTCAAAATGGTAATACAACATATTAATGAATGATTAAATTTATTAATGATCCTATTCCTTTGAGTATGTGACACACATATTTATAAAAAAACATATTTATTAATATGGGATTCAATGATCTGGTTCAACCCTTTTACAATTGTATTATTTTCACTGTTGGTTGATGCACATGACATTTATAATTTATCATAATTGTTTATCCTTTTCATCGTATTGAATGCTGGTAGTGTCTCATTCATTATTATAAGAAAATAATGATTGATATTTTATATAGTTTTCTATGCCATGTTTTCTTAATCCATGAATTGTTTTTTCATAATCCTAATTCCATGATAGATATATTTTATATTTTGATAACATAATTTTACTGGATAATATATTTTTATTAATTAACATTTATTAATTATCTTAAATGGTGTTTTCCCATGTTTGCGCTACACGTAACACCAAGTACTTGCGCACCACAACTTATAAAACTAGCCGATCAAAAAGAGGTTATTGATAGTGTTTACTGAATTTTCATTATCATATACTCCATATAATTTTAACATCCATATTATGGGTTTCTTAAATATAATATAAGAACATATTCAATATTTCTGAAAAAATAAGCATTTTAAAAAAAGGCATTTTTACCACCATTTAATGGAGAAAATTTTTTTAATCCAACATTTGAAAATTTTATGTATTCATATTGATTAAATAAATATATTATTTGGACTCATGATATTATAATTTATATTGGTAATGTTTTTGGTATTTTTCTAATAACATTCATATTTTGATGAACAGTAAAATGTACAAAATTTTAATTAAAAACATCATTTTTAATAAATTTAATTTATAATGTTAAAATATAAATTTTAGTGGTTTTAAATTATCAATAGATTATATTTTAATAATTTAATATATATTAGATCATAAATGTAATTAGGATTTTAAATTTTACAAAAACACATGTCAATCTTTTGATAGTTTTTACTTCTTTAAAACATACTTTCGGGTTTTGACAACGGATATTAATTTTAAATTAAGTAATGAAACTTATATGTATTGAATTTGGTAAAATATTAATTCTTTTTTAATTTGGAATATCAAAATTATCTTTTAGTGAATTTTTTTATTTTTCTAAAAACATTCAATTTTGGGTGAATAGTGAAAAACATTGTGTTGTAGATAAAAACATACTTTTTCATTTAAATAAATATTTTCAATTACAAAATTATCTTAAAATAAAAATATTTAATTAATGCATGTATTAGTCCTGTTTTATTCCATGGATTCATTTTTTAATAAGATTATATATAAAAAAATTTGTTGAATCTTCTTAACGTCTTTGTACCCATCTTCTAGGCGCATTTACACACCTTATAGGAACATATGAACCTTTTCATAAAACATAATTTACAAAATATGTGAATTGAATTTCAAAAATCTGAGATGCAAAGTTGAAATTTTTATGTAACATGTGGTTCAATAGGATGAAATTAATTTTCGGTGAATAGTTACTTTTGAATATTATTTACCACGATAAAAATAAAATGAAGTAAATAAAATTAAAAATTATATTAAATTTACCCATAAAACATGTTTTAATTTTATTTGATAAGTCTATATTGACCAAAATAAACCATATGATAAAAATCAGATCTTATTGATCTATTTGAGTAAGATTAGGATATTTATTATTTTTAATTTCAAAAAGAGTTAAAAGTGTTAAATTTAAAATTTATTAACAAATCCATTATTAATATAGAGTTATACATAAGATAAATTCGACTATAAATATTATATATAATGATCAAAATATTTCCTACATCATTTTATTTTATTTATAATTTTTAGTAATTAAATAAGTAAATATATTAAGACATAATGATGAAGTTGTAATTACCTTTTTAAAGAATGATTAAAATAATTGATATTATAAATATCAAACTAAATGTAAATTGAGTCTTTTGATGAATTCCACTAATTTTATAGGTTATTATTACAGGTTATAAAGGATTTATGTTTTTTCTTTGATGTAATAATGTTTTTTTAAAATTCACAAAACCCAAAAAGCAAATAGTGTCAAAATTGAAATAAATGAGTTAAAAAAAATACTATAATATTAAATGATATAATAATCCTAAAAATATGTGTTTTTTTCAAAATACTAATATAATGAAAAATATTTCATTAATTCGCCACTTTTGGTTCTCTCGTAATTTCATTGTATGTTTATTAACCATTTAATATAAAAATACAATAATACATTGTAAAATATAAACTATTTAACTAAGTAGTAAATCTAAAAGATAAGGTTAATATAGTGACCTAAACATTTCTAAAACATATTTTTTGGGAGGATTTCTGCCCATATGCACCATATCCTAGAAATAAATAAATTTGAAGCAATTATAAACAAATAATGATTTTATAAGAAAATAATAATTCATGTTTTTTTTAAAGTGACCCTCACCTCTCTTATAAAAAGGTATTTCCCCTTATACCAAAATCACACCTCCAATGACATTTGGCTCGACCAAACCATATTCAAATATCCTCATAAAAACCTTAAAATTGAATTAGAGACATTAATTTGATCATAATTACATCGTATGGTTGCCTTTTGTTCAAATGAAACGGAAACTCCCGAAAAAGATGTAATTATTTCATCAACTCATTCAAATATATTTTCTTCTCCCACTTTCTCTTTTTTAGTTGTTTCAATTAAAAAATAATAATAAATATAGTACCTTTTATATACTGAGATGTTGTTATAAATATGGTTCAACCATATTCATTATTCTATCCATCCTATGAATGACAATGTCACCATACGTGTGTACGTACGACTTACCTTATCCACGTCGTGGTGTAGTTTGTTATTCAACACTTCATTATTTGGATGGTTATAATAATAAGTATAGTTGATGTAAATAATAAATATAACATTTTAATGATTCTGTATATATAATATAACATTTAATTATATATGATCTTACCATCAATAGAATGGTGTCGTCGCTCGTGCGTACGTACGACATACCGTCTCCATGACATAATGAGATTCATTTCTACGTTCACCATTAAATGATGATTATAAAAATAAATATTATTAATAAGTATGTAATATATGAAATTATAATGATACTGGAAATATACATATGTGTGTTTGTGTGTTCATCTCATTCACATACTTCCGTTCATTATGATACGAAAATAAAAACAACGTTTAAGTGTATGTACGACCTACCATCTCCATAAATGGTGATTTCCATTTTATAAAAATATATATTATACATATATATATTCTGAATATATATGAAACATAAATAATTTTTTATATTATATAATGAATTAAATCATGATATAATTTATAATATCAAGAATAACATGTAAAAACACATACAATAAAGAGAGATATTATTACCTGAAATGTTATTTTAATATAGAAATTATTATTAAATGTGTATTATAAAGAAAAAATTAAATAAGGTATGATATCATACATATGAATATGGTTCTGGAATAATTTTTGTAACATACTTTGGTCATTATACATGAGGATAATTGTACCATTAACCAAAGGAATGTACAAGGAAGGGGTTAATTTATTAATCTGAAGGTTATTCGAGATTGATTATGTTTAAGTATTTACAAGATTATATTAATCATCCATTTCAATCGTTCATATAAGATTTTAGAAATAATGTTTCTATAAACTACATAACAAAACCATCATTTTTAAATGTTTTAAAATTTTGTTCTTCGAAACCATGGTCATTAATGTTCATGATTTTAAATTTGTTTTAAGTATTTATTTTTATGGAAATGATTGTTTTAAATTGTTAATTCCAATGAAAAATATCAAAGTAGTATGTGATTAATTGATTCATAATATATATTTTTAATTTCTTCATTTATAAAATTGTAGCTTTTAAATGATTTCACAATAAAATAGATATTTCTCTCAAATATGTTTACTAATCATTTTTATATATGTCAACATTCATTACTAGATATTATTCCCGATTTAGTTTGATCATTTAAAAAACAATCATCCATATTGTATTGAATGAGTTATGATATGTTTGACTATGGATGTGCTATTTTTATACCATTCAGGGTTTTTTTAAATATTGACATTTTTTATGCTAGTTTTAATTGTAATGTTTATATTATATTTCATTATTTTCATATGATGAATGCATTGGAAATAGTAAGTGACTTGTGGAGGAAACTATATCTTCTTGATGTATCGTTTTGTATCATGAGATAGACTAGTGTCCTAGCACAATATCTGGAACAATTTTGTATTTTTATTTTTGAGAGGAGGCCCAAACTATGTGTTTAGGATGGCCAACATTATGCATTCCATCATTATAAAATTATTTGTTACATGTGATTAATCAACTTGTAGAATATCCATGTGCATGATTATGTGATAATATTTGGTTTATTTTTCCATATTATGTAATGTTTATGTATAAAATGCCATTATTATTACACATTTTTACTTAAAAGTTTATAGCTTTGGAAAAATTATTTACCCTTACTAAGAACTTGAGAACACCACTTTGTTGTGTTTTGTTTTCCTAGGAATCCAATAATTCTATTATGATTGATATGATGGGTTAAGCTAGGGGAATAGTGGCATTCTCAATGGATTATTTTTGTTGTATTTTATGTTTTAATGTGTAATGTAATGTTTATGTATGTAATCTATTTTTAAGACCACTAAAATGATCATTCATTCGGGACTGGATTCTTTGTAATCATGTCAATTTATTAAACCAATGCACCAACTCTAGGTAAATAGTGTTGGGGCAGTAAAGTTTGTATCATAAGATGTTTAGTACATTCCTTGAAACTATATTAAGAAAAACACGGATTAAAGAACTTTAAACTAAGAGAAACATTGAGGATTACTATAGAAGAGCTTCCTAGAATATTTTTATAGAAGGGATTTTTGTATTTTAACATGTAACACATCGCTCTCTAGATACGAGTAGGTATAGGTGGTAATGGCATATATGTATGTAGGAGTGAAAACTATGACATGGTGTTTTGGTATTTACCTAGGGTATCCTGGTACATGACAAAATGTTTTGTTTTACTCTTGGTTACTATACTTCTTATGGATATGCTTACGATAATTATCATTCTCATTACAAACCATTACAAATGATTTATGAATAAATATGTCCGTAATGAAACCATTTTTATGATTATGAGACTAGATGTGTGAAATTATTCATTTAATGTAGATGATTTTTCATTATTTTGAATTATACATTATGATATGATCTACCCTAGTGTATTTTCTAATTTAAAAATGGTTCCCAGTAGATGGAATTTGAACTCCCGCAATACGCATGATCTGAAAAGAATGAAGGATCATATATTTCATGGACTTAAGCCATCATTTATAAATGATATAGTATCCCACATATTCTCATTATATGATGAAATAGTATAATGTGTTAATAATATATGTAATGAATTATCTGATTTATAAGGCTTTGAGGGGATGCAGAAGAAGAAAAGGATGGTAGAGAAAAAGATGGATAACATGTAGAAGGGAAAGAAGGATTTTACCATATGTGATAACTATGAAAAGAATCACCTTGTTAAATATTTTAAGGGAATTAGAGATTATTGTAAGTGTGGAGAAAAAAGACAACATGGACTAAATTGAAAGGGTAATAAAAATGTTTCAAACGTACAATGATTCATCTATAAAGAGTGGGACACTACGCAAATCAATGTTGTAGTCATTAGAGTATACCCCAAGTGATGCTATTGGATAATAATCATGTTATGATAATACTACAGATGAAGAGGAATAATTATTGTTCATTTTTTTAATTAATAATGTCATCTGAGTGTTGAATCAATGATTTATTTTTATATTAATAAAGGAAATAAATAAGGATAGTACTCTTGTAATATTTTATTGAGGATTTTAGATTATATGGTACTAAAAAATAAATTCAACAACATGTTAATATTTTTTATAAAATAAATGGTTGAAGGAATGATATAACATAATATGGGATTCATATTGAGGTAGAGAATTTGGAATAAGAGTTGGTAGATATGGATAATTTATATTGGATATTATTAACTACCATAGATCTGATTAATGGTTTACTTATTCCATCATTGATGGATTATTATATTTTTAGGATATATGGAATATATCTATTATTATATATGAAATAAGGGAGAACAGATGTAGTAAAAAATAGTTTATGGAAATTCAGGGTGTAACCATAAATGATGAAGTTACTAACATGTTATTATGTGGAAAAAGGGATATTAATAATGTTAAATTGACCTTCTTATATATTATTGACAATGATATTGGTAAGAAGTATTTTGGATAAGTCTAAAGGTTATAATGGATAATGATGGACATTAGATACTATTTTCTATGGTTAAAACATTTTTTACGATTATATTTGGATTGATAATAAATTGAAAACCCGGACGTCAGGCGATAACCTGTCACGTCCAGTAAGGAAGCGAGACTAGAACCCGCAACTGAAAGGTGACAAGGGTGAATCACTTACCATTGACCTACATGATCTCTTTGAATATAAAATGTATTTTTTTAAAATAGTCTAAACAATGAATTATAAATTCATTATTTTAGGAACCCTATACGATTAGTATAAATAAAATATTTTTGAATTCTATAATATTTTGATGTGAAAGATGAGTTTGGGTTAGAAATTAGTTGAAGGATGAACCTCTATTGTCCTGTATATTTTTTCAGCTTATTATATGAAGAATATCATTATTAAACTTTAGGGAATATATTTTAAAAAAATTAATTTTTATCCTAATACCTTATGTTTTATTGAACTGATGATATTTTAAATCATCATAGATTGATGGCTTTGATAACCTCAATTTTATACTTGTTTGTGATTGACGACCTCAATCACTTCATATAAATATTTTCATTTTTCTTCAAATTATGTGTCTATAATTTCCACTAATGTTCTATTATTCAAGAAACCATATTTGGTGGTTACTTTTTCATTTTCCTTTCCCTCTTAGTAAGAGTAAATATTACTTACTATATTTGATGTGTGTTTTCCGCAATGGTATTTTCCATTTCCAACATATTATTTTTGAAGAAAAATTTCATGTTGTGAGGAAAAAATATATTGATGGAGGGAAGAATGTGACACCTGATGTTTTCATAGTAAGGTATCACATTAATTTACTATCTTGTGTTACATGCATCACCATGTTTGTGTGCACCACAACTTAACAAACCAGCCGATAAAAAATCAGTTATGAATAATATGAAATCAATTTTTAATTTTATATAATCTATATACTAATAACATCCATATTATTTGATTCTTAGAAATGATATAATAATAATTCAAATTTTCAGATAAAATAAGCATATTTAAAAAATTTAACTTTATTGTATATTAATGTATTTCATTTTTTAATTCCAATATTTGAAACTTTATATATTCAATTTGAGAAAATAAACATATTCATCATATTCGTGAAATAAAAATTTATTTTGGATAAAATTTTGGGGTTTTTTTATACCATTTTTATTTTTATGAATAGAGAATGATACAAAATTTAAATTAAAAAAACATTTTTTATCAAAATAATTTAGCATGTAATCTTATGAATTTGAGTGGTATTAAGGTAGAAATAAGTATTATTTTTATCACATAATATAATTTAGGTAATTTAATTTAATTTGACAATTAAATTTTATTTAAACACATGTCAATCATTTGATAGTTTTTTCTTCTTAAAAACATGTTTTATCGTTTTTTCAATGGAAATTAATTGTAAATTAATTAATGAAATATCTATTTATTAAATGTTTTTAATATCAATTTTTTTCACTTTGTAATATAAAAATTATCTTTTGGTGATCTTTTGATTTTCTTCAAAAAACTTTCAATTCTTGATTAATAGTTAAAACACTTCGTTATAGAAAAAAACTGATTTTTTCATTAAAATAATTATTTTCAATTACAAATTTATCATAAATTAAAAAAAATAGATACATAATACATATATTAGTCTAATTTAATTAGTTGGTGTTATTTTATAATAACATTAAATATATTAAATTTTGTTTATCATTTTTAACGTCTTTTAACTCACATTATAGGCACATTTACCAACCTTCTAGGCACATTTGAAATTTTGAATGAAACATAATGTTACCAATTCTATTAATTGATTTCCAAAAATCCAAGAGACACAGTTGACATCATTATGTAAAATGTGGTTCAATATGAATAAAATAGTTTATGGTGAATATTTACTTTAGAAATTTATTTACCAGGATAAAAAGTAAATAAGATAATTTAATGTAAAAAAATAATGTTACAATTCCCTCAACAAATGTTCTAATTCAATCAAATAAGTGCATATTGACTGAAATAAACCATAAGACAAAAATAAGAACCTTTTTATCCATTTAGGTTAGATTTGGAAATTTATTATTTTTAATTTAAAGAAGAGTTAAAAGTGTTAAATTCAATATTTATTATCAAACTCATTTTTAATATAGATTTATACATAAGATAAATTCGACTATAATATAAATTATTAATATAAAAATATTTCCTACATCATGGTATTTTATTAATAATTTTTAGAAATTAAATAATTATATTTATTTATGACACAATTATGACGCAGTAATTACCATATTAATGAATAATTAAAATAATTGATATTATAAATTTGCAAATAAATTTAATATCAGACTTTTGAAGAATTATACTAATTTTATAGGGTAATATTTATTGTTAGTATTGATTTAATTTATTTGGTTTGAAGTAATCTTGTTTTGATGATTTTCACCAAAACCAAACACTAAATAGTGTCAAATTGGACCTAAATTTCTTTTTAAAACAAATATTATATTATTAAATGATACAATATTAAAAGAAATATATGTTTTAGAAAAATCACTTATATAATTATAAATATGTCATTAATGAACCACGTACGGTTATCTTCACATTTTACATTATGATTATTAACCATTTGATATAAAATTACATGTAGACATTGTAAAATATAAACTATTTAACTACGAGATAAATCTAAAAGATAAGATTAATATGGTAACCTAAATATGTCTCAAACCGATTGGTAGAGAATATTTGGACCAATCCTCATCTTATACATGATATAAATCCATCTGGAGCCATTATAAACCGAAAATAATTTTATTATAAAATAATTTTTCAAGCATTTCCTAAAGTAACCATGACCTCTCTTATAAAAATGTAATTCCCCTTATATCAAAATCACACCTCCAATGTGATTTTGATCAGACAACACCTATTCAAGTATCATCCCAACTCCCATTAAATATACATAGAGGAAATAAATTTATCATAATTCTATCCTATGGATCCCTATTGTTCCAATCTAATGAAAACACTCGAAGAAGAGGTAATTATTTCATCACCTCTGTCAATGTTATTTTCTTCTTCAACTTCCTTGATCCTTATTGCTTCCATAAAAAAATAATAACCCATGAAAGTTCTAAATAATAGGATTTTTTTGTATATTTGGTACAACCATATTCTTTATTATTGCATCCTATGAAGGACAATGCCATAAAACGTGCGTAGGTATGGATTTTCGTCTCCACATCATGGTCTCATTTTTTATTCAATGCTTCATCATTTGGAGGGGTATAATAATGAGTATTATTGATGTAAATAATAAATATAACATGTTTATGTTTATGTATATATAATATAACATCTAATTAAAAAAACATTTCACTATAAATAGAATGATGTTGTCGCTCATGCATATATACGGTTTACCGTCTCCACGAAGCGATGGGATTCACTTCCATGATCACGATTCAACTATCATTAAAAAATTATATTATTACTGAGTATGTAATAAATGAAATAATATTACAACTATAAATACATGTGTGTTTGTGTACCAATATTATTCACATACTTCCGTTCAATATGATATGAAAACTAAAACAACGTTTAAGTGTACATATGACCTACCGTCTTCAAAAATGGTGTTGTACATTTCATATATCTATATATTATACATATTTAATTTATGAATATATATTATACATAAATAATTTTTTTCATTACGGAGAAAATTACTCCATGATATAATTGATAAAATCAAGAATAGCAGGTCAAAACACATACGATTCAGAAAGGGATTATTACCCGAAATGTTTTTTTAAAATCGAAATTTTTATTAAATTGGAACTACAATGAAATAAATGAATAAAGTATTATATAATTAATATTAATATGGTTGTGGTATAATTTAATAACATACTTTGGTGATTATATATTAGGTTAATTGTACCCTTGACTAATGGAAAGTACCAGGTAAGGGTTAATTTCTCAATCTCATTGTTTATGTGTAAGGATTTACAGTTACATATTTAATCACCATGTCCGTGTTTAAAAAACGATATTTCTATAAGAATTTTTATGGATTCATTAACTAAAACATCATTTTTAAATGTTTTAAATATTTATTCTTCTAAACATTTCTCATTAATTTCCATGTTTTTAAAAGAGTATTATGGATTATTTATATGGAAATAAATGTTTTAAAATGTTAATTCTATTCAAATGTTTCAAAGTTGTATGGGAAACCTTGAATCAATAATATATTTTAAATGAATTCCATTATAAATTTTATAATTTTAAATGATTTCAGAAAAATATGATTATTATCAAAAAGTGTTTTTCTTATCATTTTCTACTTTTTCAACATCCTTTACTTGATATTATTCTTGAATGAGGTTGATCAATTATAATAAAATCATCTATATTGTATTAATTTAGTTATTCTATGTTTGACTGTGGATGGTCTATATTTATAACATTTATGATTTCTAGTTAATGTATTGATAATTCGTATTCTAGTTTTCATAAAAATATTTTGTTATGTCTAAGAATTTTCATTTGTGGAATGTATTCAACATAGTATGTTACATTTGGAGTCTCTTATATCTACTCATTACATCAGTAGGTATCATGAGACAAACTAGTATCAGGGCTCAAGGACTTGAAAAAAAAATTATTTGTAGTCATGAGGTCGTGACTATGTTTTTATGATGTCCAACATTATGAATTCCCTCATTATGAAATTAGATATTACATTAGATTATTTGACTAGTATAATTTCCATTTACATGTTTATATGGAAATGAATTATTTGTTTTTTCCATATTATTTTCAATATTATGTTTAGAATTAAATTTTTTGTTACACATATTGCCTTAAAATTTTATAGCTTCTGCGAAATTAATTACACTTAATGAGTATCTGATCACACCACTTATGTTTTTTCCCAAGATTCCAAGAAGTGTATTATGATTGACATGAAATTTTAAGCTAGGGAAATAATGGTGTTCTAAAAAGATTATTTTTTGAAATTTACATTTTAATGTGTAATGTTACGTTCATTTATGTAATATACTTTCTAGGACTACTAAAATGGTATGTTCTTCAGGAAATGATTCCTAGTAATAATGCAAATGTATTAAAATAATGCACTGACTCTGGGTAACCGGGGTCGGGGTTTTATTGCATTGGATTGTTTAAAATATGAAAATGTATTTCATTTTCCTTAAAAATTATATGTGTTGTATATAATGAGAACCAATCTATCCCCATTATAGCATAAAATTTCACTATGGGAAGAATCATGGGATTTTCTAGAAGAATATTCCCACAAACACTAATAGGAGATGTTTCCAACAGATGTGATTCAATGATTGCACCACTATATATTTTTTTGGATATATCTACATCATGGTTTTGGGGATTTAATTGAATAGTTCTAGAAATCTTGCAAGTTATAATTGAATGTTTAGAACTAGAATAAAATAAACCCTTTTCCATTCACGAGGGAATATAAAGTGTACATTTTATTACATTATTTTCATACTCCACAAAATTATTAGTGTTGGAATAAGCCTACCAAATCTACAATTGATTTTTTAGCATATCATGATAATTACCCTTGAGAACTCGAGTTTTAGTGTAGTGGCTTGCAAATGTTCCCTAGCTCCGTACAGTTGTACCATTGAACCATGGGTGGTGATCTCCTTTTTTCTCCCTCATTTTCAATCTTCCTCGTTTATTTTTGACATTCATGAGATTTTTGTCCTTCTATCCCAAACATGAATCATTTATTTATCCATTGGGGAAGTTCCCATGATGCTTCATCCCAGATTTTTCACATGTGGGTGGACGAGCTTTCATTCCACCTTTCTAATTATATTTTCCTTCTTGAAACAACATATTTAGATTCTTATAACCATAGAAATGGGCCCATTCTCCAAGCTCCATCTCAACATTGATATCACATCAAAAAACACCCTCATAACTCTAAATTCCTCTAATTGCAATAGCCATTCTACATTGTGGTTTTTTACGACTAAATAACTTATTAATTTGGTTATCATTATAGATTACATAACCCAATGATTACCTTGAAATCCTAGTGAAATTTTCAATATAGTCCATTACAAGAATCAGCTTCCTTTGGTTATATATCTATGAATTCTCACTCCATGTTTGTACAAAGTGTTCGAGGTAAATACTTATTATGAAACATTATGTTAATGTATTCCACTCTATCTCTAATTTTCTGTCCCATCGTTTGGATTTTTTAATCAAAAACCACCATTGGTCAGCCTCCCTATCTAGATGATATACATCCAGCCAAATGTCTTATATCATATATTAGGGAAGTACATAAAATATCTTACTCATTGATTTTTCATACTACTCTGAAAATATTTGATATGAATATCTATAAAACATTTGGGGTATTTGCGATATAAAACACTTGATATCACTTTTTTCCCGCTTCGGTGAAGGCAGACATTCCAAATTATTCAGGTTATTGTTCAAAACCATAGAAATCTATGCAGTATTTTCCATGAACTTTTAGACTCCCCCTCCCAAAGGGTTGGAATTGTCATTATAGAAATTATTTCATTGTACTTCATATGGGTTATTGGACAATTTTCTCCTGATTCCATCAATTTTATAAAATAGAAAAGGTTAGAAAAAAAAAGAAGTCAATAATTCATAAGTAATTTTTTCTCCATAAAATTAACTCTAAATGATTATATAAAGGGATTGATATGTATATCACTTTTTAAAACAAATATTCTTAGTTTCATTATAATTCATAATCTCGTGAAAAGGGTTTTGACTAAGGTTCTCCAATCCTAATTCCCAAATAATCTAAACCATCCACTAATTCAAACTATAATGTCCTTTATTTTACCAACATTTCTATCACATCATCATATTTATAAAAAAACAGAAAAACATTAAACAATGAGGATCCAATACATTATTGTATTTGGAAAACTATGGAAATACATAACATTTACAATAAAAAACATAAACACTTATTTAATTCCTTCTTCTCTATCTATTTATTATTCATTTTGTTCTCCATCGTACATGTAGCCACATAGAGATATACATAATAATGGGGAGATTTAAATATACTAATATGATTATAGATAAGATCATTAAAAAGTATGAATTGGGGTGTGCATTATCATAACATCATCATCAAGACAGGAATCATTAGTTAATGGAATGGAATCATAAAAAGTATAATGATGAAACATCATGCCCTACTTATCAAATATATCAAAAAGATGTGAACAATGATAACATCACATTCTATGATATTTTACTCTATATCATAAGTTTCTTTGTATTACCAAATGCGTTGGAGTGCTATATAATTCTGGGGGCACCTGTCACATCATATTGTTTACTTTGTGATAAATAATTTCGCGTGCACCTATCACATCATAACATTTACAGTATCATGAATTACACATAGAACATATATTAATCATAGAAATAAGATAAAAGATATAAAGTATTGGGATTAATTAATGAAATCATACCATCATAAATAGTGGGTTCCCAAATGAAAGAGGGAATAACATACTTGATAATGGAATCATGATTTTTGAGTGAAGAAGAAACAATTTCAAGAAGCGTGTTATTTTGATAGAAGAGTTATTTTAGAAAACATTTTTTTAGTCATAATAATTATTAGAAAACCATTAAATCCATTAAATGGTGTGATAATTATAAATAAATGATATTTAATGAATATCCTAATTGAAAATGAGGTGAAAGAGGGAAACCCCAAAGAAAGAGAGTTGTGTTTCAGAATTCCTCTTACCTTGTGTCTAAATGCATCATTCACATTAATATCATATATAATCACCTTATATTCATTCATTTCAAATCGTAAAATATTTATAAATTAAATGTATTCCATATAGTTTCATGAAGTTCATTTATGGCCAGTTTAATGATGTAAATAGTATAATTTCATCGGCATAATCCATTCACTTGTATTCATGAATGGAAGTTCATTTAAAATGAGGATAATTATCCCAAATTTTTAATATATGTTATTAATGACATTAAATTTTTTAAAATGATCTTAATAAAATTTCTTTATATTCCATAAGGATGAATCATTAGATAGAAATTATCAATAATCAATTTTGAATAATGTTGGTGGTTTTTTATCAAAATGAAAATGTTTTGTTTTATTATTTAGTAATATATATAATTAAATGTTATAGAACATAAAGTATGTGGTATCATAAATATTAAAATCTATTTTCAACCATCTAATTGATTTATTAATATCCATGAAGGTGGTTGTGTAAAAAGAATGTGCATCAACCACAATGTCAATAAATTGACATGTCACAGGGGACGATTTCATTTTTATAATAAAAGAGCTAGATTGAGGTGTTTAGTTTTTTTATAAACCATTAATAAGATATAAAAAAATTATTATTCAATTACAAGAGCTATAATTTCTTTTAGATGATGGATATGTCTATTCAATAAGAAAATAAATTGAAAATTATTGGAAATTAAAATGAAAATATAGAGGATTTACCTCATAAATTATAATAGTGAAATCATCCTCAAGGATCCTATTCATGGAATTTTGAAGATAATAGGATGTATGGGACATGTGGGAGGGGATATTGAATATTATTGGGATGAATTTTGTGACAGATCAATGATTGAGATGTGTAAGCAGAAGATGGCGTGGGGGTGATATTTATAGTGAAGTAGAGAGGTGTTTTCCCTTTATTTAATACATTAGTTTATTATTTTTTATAATAAAAGAAATAGTGAATATTATTGAGATTAAATACAGTAATTATATTATTATATTTATAACCAATTGGTTCTTACATAAGTGATTAGTCAATTAATATTGTATTTAATAATTAATGTATATATGTGGTAAATTACTGTATTTATCTTTTTGTCAAACATTCATGTAATTCGGAAAAATCCAAAAACATCACCATGAAAATTTTTCGACATTTATAACTATAAAATGAGATATATTTTTTGAAATTTATTTTGTAAATATGATAAATTCAATTATAAAATACAGTCATTATTTACATGGAAAACAATGATTTTAAAATTATAACTGTTTTTGAAACACTCTAAAAATTTACCTATGGTCTCCTAAAATTAACATAAAATCAGAGAATATTAAAATAAAATTTTATTTTTAAATTTTATGACAATTAATTTTATTTTAAATTATTAACTTCGTCCTAAAATTGTAATTATATATTTATGAATTCAAAAATTAAAGAAACATAAATTATGTTTTTTAAAATATTTACTAACTTATACTATTATATAAATATATCATTATATCACTTATATGATGCATAAATTTTATTTATACTTTCAAGTATTAAGTAACTATTCATTTTTCTCATTTAATATTAATAAGGTTCAAATTAAAAATCACGAGGTCAAGTTATTATTCAAACAGTATTTTATCCATAACTTCTAGAAACACTTATTATTTCATTATTTCTTCATTTATAAAAATTTTACAATGGTCTATAATTTAATTTCTAATATTTATACAATAATAATTTATTATAAGAAGGGTAAATTTCGTCGATAAAAACAAGGGTCGATTCACAGAGAGTTCCTCCTTAATATTGGTAGTTTTCATTTCATATGGGACCCCTATATCCTGGATATGATGGGCTTCTATATCATTCTTAACATTGAAGGGATGGTTCCCTATCATAATCAACCTTATTTTTATCAATAGATGGTGAAATTCACATCACTTGGGTGATATTTATATTCAAAAAGGTAAATAGGATGTATAGGTAAGTTGATATAGACATGAGCATCACGGAATAGATGAAGTGACAACACATATTTCTAGCCTTCATGTGAATCATCGAGGTATGTGTTGACCTCATATCCCTCAATTAGTGGATAAATTTATTGATATATTCTTTAAATTTTTATTGGGCTACCTCTTATAAGAATGGTGGAATTTACCTTTGATCTAGCTTCTTGAGAAACAGAAGTATTCCTTCCTCTTTTGAAGATGAATATGAGTTATAGGATCGTAAGAGTGAACTAGATGACTTGGAAGATATGGGTTTTATATGTCCATGTACTTCTACATGGGGTTAAACTATCATTTTTACATGAAGGTAAACATTAGATTTTGTATTTTCAAGGATTACTATGTATAAAAATAGCATATAGTTAAGAACTGGTATCCACTACCTTGTATAAATGTCTATTTAAACAGGATCTAAAGAGAATGAGTTTACATGAAGTTAAATTTGAGAATAGGATACCATCATGTGCATGGTAGATCATGATACACCCCCTGTATAACATTTTAAAGTATGTATTTACTTTTTGTGAATTTTGATATGAAAATTGGTCAGAATATCTTGCCCTCCAATTTTATGTCTATGACGAATCTATGTTACCACTCATTTTAAGATTCATTTGTTTTAGTCTTCATCGACAAAATCTAGATATACTAAGAAACTCTATACAAATTAGCCGAAAATCATGACATAATTAAGAGTACAATGAGAGAGAACAATATATATTATATGATCAATAAATTCCACTTTTTGATGATTAATGTTCACTTATTTTATCACATAATCATATATGAAAGAGAATATATAGACCCGTGGTATGTGTGTGGAGTGGTTTTTTAGAAATATACCTAGAATGTATATTACATAATGATATTATTGTAATTATATGAAAAATTATAGGAATGTTATTTTTGACTTTTCACAATAGGATACACCTCTTATTGGTTGAGTAACATGGGAGTAAATGTTTTTGGTATGAAGTGTTTGATAGGTACTTTAAAGAGTGAATAGTGTGATTGACTTTATCATCGATCATGATTCTTCTAGAGCTGAGTATACGATTTATAGTTTATTGTGAGGTGATAGGTATCATGATATTATATAATAAATGATAATTATTTCTTGTAATATGTATATTTTTAGTAGAGGTATCATTATAATAAATAACCTACTCATAAACTAGAGAAAACATCAATAGTTTATGATTTGGGTTTTCTGATACATTATCTTCTAGTAGAATTGTTCGTGGCATATGTGGAAAACAAATACATTAATACATATTTAAAAAGTGTTAAATAAATCTCATATAGTGAATGAGGAATGAATAAATTTATTTCCTTGATATAGAGCTTTACAATATGCATTTCAAGGCCTATGCTAGGGAAAATGTTCTTATCTAAAAGAATTAGATACTTATATTGCAGGAGGCCAATAGTGAGTTGATTTTGATGGAACTATTTTTAGATATAGACTTATAGGTATTGGATAATCATATAAAAATATTTTTGTATTCTAGTAGAAGTTAAGTCATCACTTTTGAGACAGTGTGATGATTAGACATCTTTCTAATACCAAGGTCCTAGTCCTATGGGAGATAGTTAGAGGTAAGGATCAACCACCTGGATGGATCAAGGAAGGGATTGAGGTATTTTGAAAACAATTATATGTATGGGTTCCCTGATATGTGTGGGAGTAAATAAATAGATAATATATGACTTCTATTTGAGTGGTACACATTGGGATTGAAAATTTTTACCATGGTTTATGAAACCAATATTGGTCGTTGGGGATTAAAAGTCAAATAGTTTTCTTTCTATGTAGGTGTTCTACCTTTCTAATGTTGATTGATTAAAACTAATCACGTGTAGGGCTTAAGAGATTCACATTATGAAGTGTAAATGGGATGAAATCACCATAGATCTTGTGTAGGATTTCCAAGATCACCTTGAGGAAAAGATTTAATAAAGGTTATTGTCGATAGACTAAGGAAGCTCACTCACTTTTCCCTATAACATATATCTTTATATTGGATTAACTATGAATAATTTAAATCCATTACTATTTCAAATATCATTGTATTATATAGATGATAGAATCATAATAATATTATCATTTAACTTTGTGTTTATATTATGGGTTGCTGAGGGATCATTATTCACCGGTACTTATTAGTACAACTTATCACCCGTAGATTGAGAAGTTTTCTAAATATATTGTACATGTATTAGAAAAAATGATATAGGAATTTTTCCTTGATTATGGTGGATAGTGGGATAATTTATATTGTTATCATAATTTTCCTATAATCATTGATTTTGTGTATATACATATTTCACGTTGTGTGGCCTTATGTGGTTGTTCAAGATGATCACCTCAATTCTAGTTAGTGGTAGGGTAGGTAGTACAACATGGATCTTGTATAATCCAAGAGTATTCATAACATGTATAGATAATTAGATATTGAATGACATCAACGTAGTGTAGGAATTAGTCCAATTATAACCACCATCATTACCAATTGACTTCAAGGTCGGAGATCAGGAATTCCTATGATCATCTTCTATGATAGAAAATAAATGTATTCCAAAATAAAGGAATTAATCACATTGAACTATTATGCTCTTTTATATTTTTGATAGACTCATTCTTGTAGAATATCTACTATAGTTACCTCTGATGTACTAAACCATGATCATCATCCTCCATTTATCTTAGCTTCACCATTAATATTCAGACCATGCTCATAACATTAATCTTCAAAATGTTTAGTTATAGGATGATTCATATTTAGAGGAGTGACATATCTATATTGTTGACCCAGGAATAAATAATGGTTGAGGAATGTCATCCCCTCATGACTGAGTGCTTTGGAATCATGGTCATGTATAGGTTGAGACTTGGAAGATATAGGTCGACATAAGTACTCAGTGGTTGGATCATTTCTCATATATTAACAACCACTCTCAGGGTATCTCAAGGATGACTTATATAATGAATCATAGGTTATAACATTTCATATTTTTTAATGAGTTATGGATACATTATTTTTTTCTTTGAATATTTCATTTTACCCTTATATAAGTGGTCAAATTATTTAGTAATCGTTCAAGAGAGTCTGAGGCTTTTTTGGAGAACAATGCTCCATTTGTTAAAGAATAACCTAAGGTACATGTATGTAACGTGGTTAATAGAAACCATGTGCCTAAATCATATAGTAAAGTAAGATGAGGTGAATTGATAGTTAATCCATTCTTAAGAGTGTAAATGGATTTTTGGTGTTCAACAGAAATAATTATAGGGGCATATGGGCTATGAAATGTTTGACCAACTATGTACCCAGACCATAACCTTTGTTCCCCATAGATAGTTGATCCTCATCATTGGTTCATAGCTTGTCCAAACATTGCATCTAAACTATATGACGCCTTTAACGAATCCAAATATGACTATTTTCCTTCCTTCAGTCTTAAACTAAAATCTATATTTCTGCCATTATTTTACAATAGTCACCAATCCATGAAGAGGCATCCTCAACCCATTTAATTGTATTTAACAACTCTCCCTCACTCATTCCTCCATTGGACTAACATTAATCATGTGTTTAGTCAATGATATGTGATTTGATCTGTTAAATTAATTTTTGAATTTATATATTCATCTTCAATTGAATGTCTACTTGATCTACTATTCCATGTTTTATGGGTATTAATCTATTATTCCAATATCTATGACTATAGGATAAATCATAAACTGATAATAGATGAGTATTTATCATCAATCACAAGGTATTTGGTTGATACCCTTTCTATCCAAGAAATTCACATTTATAAATTATACCCTGTAACAAAGTCCTAATTCCCCATGTTTTATCTTTTTATTTTGAAATCTATTAAATTAATAGTCGTAATTATGACTTAAACCTATTACGATGCCCACTGAATTTGTTGGAATAGGTATCCTCACTGTGGATAACACCACTGGTTTTGATCTTAATTACTTGTGCATTTCAAATCCATTTCAACTCATTGGTTGAAATTTTTTATGGTAATTTTTTTAATATATAATAAACAAATACATTTGAAATAGTATAGAAATTTTCATTCAATTACACCCTTACTAATTATGTAATACTTTATTAATATGTAAAAACACCCATATGAACAATTTTCATTTAGAAGTGAAAAACTAATGTATTAATTAATTTGAAAATTGAGAGGGATGGATAATAACATAGAATGAGATTATTTATTAATGCTTACAAAAGGATATGGGAATTTTCTCTATTAAATGATGTTAATAATTGATCTATGCATTGATTCTTGTTGGAATTTCTTGAGACCTTATAGGATGAAACCAAAATTCATTATTCTTGTTTCTAAAGAAGATACTCAACTTTTAATTCGGTTTTTTCTCTTGTTAGTACATGAATTCATTTGTTTATTAATGAAATTTCATTTTATTTATATCTTTAAATAATAATGCATTGAAATTATTTAATTGGAATCAACATGATGTCTTAAAACACAAGATTCCTTGCATCATCATTGGGGACTACAATCATATTTATTCATATATTTAAAATGTAAATGCTCCATAAAATTAGTTATAGATTATACTTCATTATAATTCCAGGGTTTTACTCTTTTGATCAAAATTAGTCACTTTTGAGTGGATTCATGGTTATTTATGGGGAGATGGGTTGACCTTCTGTAGTTAATGATTCCTTATTTTCACCTTCTTTCCTCCATTATTATTTCTATCACTTGTCTAATATTATCATATTCTTATAATATTAAATCATATAATATTCATATTTAGATAAATATGAATTTTTCTAATGAAGGTATGGTTGGATGGGTATTTCATGGAGAACAAAATCCAAAAATAATTTATAATATAGTGAACTTATCTTCTATGAAACAATCTAACAACACCCTATTGTATTTACACTCACATAATTTATTTTCTATAGACATAACTGGTGTAGTCCAACTGAGTTTTACTCACACCCTGTATAGACTTGGATTGGAACCTGGACAACCATTATGGTTTCTTGTCTAGACATAGACATGAGTCGAACATTGGATGTTTTATTTTTTTAGTAAGATAGTGTATGGGAGCAGAGGACATTGTATAGGATGGTGATGATTTTAAGTCATGAATTTTTGTATTTTGTTTTATTTTTATATTGAATGTTCAGGTGTTTACCTGTTCCCATTTTGTGCAGAGTGTGATGTCATGTTAATCATCTGTATATGATATTGATATTAGGGATTATAATTTGTTAATTGTGTTTGGATTATTTAATTTTGTTTCATCGTATTATACTTATTTATTCTGTGATTTTTATTTATGTATTCAAAATTATTAAAATGTGATACAGAAAAAAAATTTGGGCATAGTCTCCCACACTCAGACCCTAGGCCCACACTGTTATTCAATAGCCTCTGGAATATGTGGTTTTGCACTTGAGGCCTTATGTCCCACAAGGACCAGTTATATATGAGTCAACTAAGATCAATACATCATATGAGGACTCATGAATAAATACATGGGAAAAAATATAATGGACATGATATAATTATATTTTATAAATATAAAAATCTAGATGAAATAAGAAATATGTAGGATAAAAAATTCAAGGATAACAACTTAGACAACAACACATGGAGGATAGAGACCAATAATGCACTAGTTTTTCTCCTTAATCCCATGCATAAGGATTTATGAGAAAAAAAATTTACATATTAATTCAATCCTTATATTGGAACACCAATCATACCATATAAAATAATATGTGTTCATACAAAGAAACAATCACAATGAATAAACATAAATATTATCATGGAATGAGATGGGATGCATAATATTGCTTCATATCATAGTAAAAAGATATTTTATAATGATTCCAAAGAGAAGATAGAAGTAAATATTATGTATAATCATATCCATGTACATAATAATAGTTATGAATAAATATTTTTTATGGCGGAAAAAAATTAAATTAGTCTCACATAAAATATATAAGGTATATAAAATATCTCATCAATCAAGTTAGAATTTAAAAGAAGGTAATTGATAAATGAACTTAAGTCATATATTACACCATTACTAGTTGGGAGAATATGATTGGTATATGTTTAATATATATATATATATAATTTATAATCATTACATTTCATCAAAGAGATATAGATAGATATTTTGAGACAGAATTGTTATAACCAAAATAAAAAAGGGTGGTTTAGAGATATCCCTTACGTTATGCTCTAGAATTTCCAATCTTGTAAACATGTAATCCTAGATAGTCCCATTAATTTAATTAATTACAGATTTAATTACACGTTAAATATTTATTTTATTTACCATAATTTTATTCTGTTCATTTATAACCATTTTAATGATATATAAAATTTAATTTCTATATTCATAGGGCTTTTGTCCCATGGTTCCATGGTCAGACCACACATGGATAGTTATTTATGCTCCTGTAAAAATGGAATAAAAATATAGATGTGAAATAAAATTATATTAATGAACTTATATAAATATAATTCTTCCTAAATATCCTTTTCTGTTCCGATATTGGGGTGTTCCTCTTAGTAAAAACCTTATCATTATGTGGTCAGTTCATTTGGGCCATTTTTTGATCGTCTGAAACTAGAATTATTTTTTTAATTAAATGGTTACTCAAAATATAAAAAATTATAAATATGTTTTAATATACTTATGATAATCATATTTAACCTTAATAATGTCCCTATAACCACCTTTGAAGGTAGTGGAGAAAAATAAAGTATGTTGTTCATTGAATCATTAAACGAGCATATTACAAATAACATTTTCATCGTAGAATCAAAACAAATGAGGATAAAAAATAGATATTACACTATAATAATAAAATATAAATATATTTAATATAGAGATGTTACTATTTCAATGTTCAATGAAAAAACAAGGGTTTCATTAATGAAGAATAAAATAGAAAATGTTAGTTGAGAAGTTGACGACTACATTTTGTTGTTTAATATTAGGCCACCACTTACGAATCATCGAAATGATCACTGTATGATAAATGAAAAACCTGGATATGGGAGAGAGGATTGGAAATGGAATTTTTTACAAACATGGAATGATACAAATCTTGGAAGTATTAAAGAGAAGGTGTAGTGATGTGCGATATTTATAAGGGGAGGAGATGAGTATTTTTAAATTTTATAATCATTAGTTTATTAGTTTGGATCAAGGATACCAATATTTTAATTATTTTAAATATATAAATAAAATAGATAATGTTTTATTGAAATAATTTCTTCCAATTTCATCCATGATTAAATAATATGTGTATTTATATTAAAATGTAAAACAACTTATCTTGATGTATTTTACTAATCACCAAAAATTCAACTATTATAGAAAAATTAAAAAAATTCATCATAAATATTTTTAATTATTCATATTCCACTAATGAAATCCACATTATGAGAATATATTTCTATTTATAATAAATAAAAATTTTAAATAAAATTTTCATTTATTCAAAAAATAAAAATTATTATATTATAATCATTGTTTTGAAACATTGAATAATAACACATGTTCCGATAAAATTATATAATCATTATAATGAAACATAATATTTTGTTATTAACCAATTTTACTATAAATAATTATATTTTAAATAATTATATTAGTAATTTAAATTAAAATAAAACATATATGTTTTAAAAAAATAAAAATACTTATTTTAAAAATCATAATATATTTAATTACTTGTATTATTTATAAAAAATGTCATATTCTAATTTTATTAAATAACTAAATTTTATTTTACACAATCAAAGACAATTATACTATTAAAATTATTATGTAACTATTTATAATGCTCATATTACTATCCCATCTATCAAGTTACTAATCAAAGGCTAGATTACTATTCCAACTATCAGATTTTATTGGTAGTGCGAGTTCCAAAATTTTCATAAATATGTCATTTTTATTCATACATAATAAACATATATTTTAACATGAGGTTATATATATTTTCATTTTCACGATTCATGTTTCATTTATAGTAATTGTTTCTAATTTATACTATTTTATTTTTGAGTGTAGTTATTCTTATGTATCATGCATATCAAAATATTTATAATAATGTTATTAAATTTTTTGTTTTTTATCCCATTATATAATTTAAATTTTTTAGTAGAAAATTTTATTCTATAAATGTAATGTCAATTTTACTATAATTAAATGTTTTTGCTTCCATAATTTTGTGAATTTTCTATAAACGGAATTAGTAAATATTACACAATTATATGAAGAGATAATACATTGATAAACTTATGGGTTAGTACATAATTCCATAAAAAGGAGAATCATCTTTGTGATATTGTTTTTGTAAATATATAATCTATGAATAACTTTAAAATATCACATCCTCTTTAGATCTTTATTCAATGAATACATGAAGTCATTTAATCCAGGTTACCTCCCTTTAAATTACAAAATATATCTATAAATATCTCATCAAAATCAAAGAATAATGTCTTAGTAAAAATATAAATTAAATCTAGAGAAAATAACATTATTGACTTATATTTTTCACACAAACATCACTTTTAAATTCTCTAATTTATTCTAAATTAATTTTCCAATAATCCTAAAATATTATATTAGAAAATTTATTATCAATCAAATTTTATTCCAAACTATTCATTCATTCATATTCAATGGGATATATAATATTCTTATTCCTTTTAAAAGTTCATACTTAATTATTAATATATTATATTATATGTATATTCGTCACATTCCAAAAGAAACGTTTAAATGATTAGTTTATTATATCATATTTTATATAATTATAAAAATCACTAGGATTCCACCATTATTCCTTCAATAATATGAATTGTGGGATATCTAATTTATTTATCACTATCAAAAAACAACATTCAAAATCGAAATTTTACATTTTGTGGTATATATAGTAATTTACTCATCCATGTATCATGTTCAATAAATAAAAATAAAATTCTATATCGGTAAAAATATCCATAACATTATACGAAAATCCAGAAAAAAAATAAACCAATTCCTTATGAAAATAATTTTATGTTATAACCATAATGAAATGATGACTCTATAAATTTTAATACATTATAAAAAATCGTTATATGTTATAAATTTTATGAAGAACATATATTCTGTGGTTTATGTTTTATGACATAGATTTGTACCACTTTAAATTACTCAAATTATGATTTATTTTCTATTATATTAACAATGTTTCATTGATAAATATTTTTTTATATACATTTTGTAAAACTCCATTGATGGATGTAATAAAAAATGATTTATATTCAATCCCAACTATATCGTAGAACACATCACTAATTCTCCCAAACATTTAATTAAGATCAAATTATTACTTATAACACAATACCTTTGTTAAATTTATATAAAGATCAATGTAGATGCATCTATTTACACATTTTAATTATTAAATAGTGGTTTACTGTCATAATTTTCATTATATTTTTTCATTTTTATTACAGAATGTGAAATTTATAATCAATATTTTTGTGTGGGATGGTGTGTGTAAATTCTAAAAAAATTATTGTTAATAGTTAACCATGTATTAAACTAATGAAAAATCAATAAAGGGGATTCTAATAGAAAAAAATTTGAACATGAATTAAATAGAATAGCTAAAGAACTTCGTTGTATCACAATAAGAGAATCTTATTATAACACCCTGATATTTTCTGAAATATTATTTTTCAAAATAAATTAATCTTTTTGATATTTTACACTTTTTGAAATACCGAATATTGCTTTTTTTATATAAAATTAAAAATTTATTATGATGTTATATGCTCCACCATGTTAATTTTGAGCTACATGAAACGCATAGTTTATCTTGTGGTATCGGTAACACTATAGATCTCTTGTGTTACACACAATGGTGATTTCTATTGATAGCTTGTTTTACACAAAAGATCGTATTTTACCGAACATATGTATATTATTAAAATATTACTATTAAATATAATAAGATATAGCATGTCTAAAAAATTAGTGATTATTAATAGTATTAAATAAATTTATGTGGTTTATAGGATGAGTTCTTTGGTACGAAACTAATTAGAAAAAAAATATATTCCAATTGAATATAAATGAAATATTTGTGTTTTTTTTCTCCCAAAGTCATTTTGTATTAATAAATTCAATTAAATTCAATTATTCAGAGATATTAATGAAATATAAATGTCATATATTTAATCAAATATTTTAAATATTCTTTTAATATATTTTATTCAGATAAGATAATAATAAACTCAATTTTATGCACATATACTAATATTTTTCAAAAACATAATTTTATATCCCTGTAATGGTGAAACAATTTAAAATATAATGTATTAAATTTTTAGAATTATTATATTAGAAAAATAATTTTTTTTCATAGTGGGATATCAAATTTTACATTGGTTGAACTTGGGTTATTTTTATGTTATGTTTAATGTTTCGATGGATTCTAGAATGTACTGAATTTTTATATGAAGCATTATTCTTAATATAAATAAAATCTATTAGCTAAATTATATTTTTTTTAATGATTTATTAAATAATTTTATCATAATTTAATCTAATTTAGGCCATTGTAACCAGTTTTACATTATATTTTGAAATAAAAACATTTCAATCTTTTGAATGTTATTACTTTAATAACATGTTATATTGTTTTATAAAAGTGATTTCTTTAAATTAATTCTACCCAATTCTATGTTATAAATTATAAAAAATGTTGTCCATGTCTGTAATCATAATCTCCATATTTATCAATGGGATATACATTATTATTGGACAATTATGAATAGTAACATTAGTAATTTTTATTAACAATTTTTTAGGTAAATCGGGTTATTGAAGTTAGAATTAATATAATAAATGATATAAAATTAAATTAAAAATACTAAATATTATAGGATGATGATTATTCGACCATTATCTCATTATTTTTTAAATTGAATTATTAAATAAATACTATTCCATGAAAAGGACTTAAATATTATTAAAAAAAAGGAAGTGACAAAATGCCACACTCTTACTTTTAATATCTGTAATATTTTTAATATGGGGAAATTTCAAAATATACTCGACTATATATATTTTTAATAAATATAAAAAATTTATATACATCATCTAACTTTATTTTTAAATTTCAATGAAAAAATATGTATCATAAATAATTACAAACTAATGGTTAATAATTATATAATTAATATAAAAATCAAATAAATTATATTATTAATATTTAATGAAATTTAATTTTACGAATTATGGTAATCCAAAAAATTTATATATTAATATCACATATTATGGGTTTCTTAAATAAATTTTTTCAAAATAATCTTTTATTATGGATTTTGATAAATATAATTTACTGAACAATGTCAAAATTGAAACAAATGATATTTAAGGAATTGTTTTTATTAAATTAGTTGAAAATAATAAATATAATAAATTAGACAAAAATGATATATTATGGACAAAAGTATTATAAATTCAATATTTTTTTCCAATTGACACATTATATGTATAAATTACATCCATTTATTATTAAATAAATTTGTACCATAATTAATAATAAATTTTTTTAATTAAGGGTTAATAAAAGGGATATGGATTAAATTTCATCAAAACCATTCTAAAATTTATTGTTCGAGGATATTATAAACTTGTACTATAATTTCATATAATATATTAGAATTTGGATTTATATGGATTGTTTTTTTAATTAATTAAATTTATCCTTTTTAAATGTTTGCAAAAGTTACTCTACCCACTCTTATAAATGGGAACCTCTCCTTTATTTCATTCAAATATCTAATGTAGGAAACCAGTTATTGACATTGGTATGGATTCATTAAATTTATATCAATGTCCATATTTTTTGATCTAATATGGATGCCTTTAGGGTTAGAGAAGTTCCCATGTGTGTTTAGGGATTATTCGGAGCCTGGAACCCAACTATTTTGAAAAAATGGTCATTACTCATTGTTACAGAAAACAATTTGTGAAGATAGCAGAATATGATATAACTATAAAAATGATCTATATTTTCATCTAGATTTATCTCGAAAGGTTTGAACATGGTTTCCCTAGAAATCTATCCTAACTATGTGGTACAACCTCTTTCTCCGTCTTCCCAAGTATGGTTTGTGCATGGTTGAGAATACCATGTGGGAAAAGTGTGCACATGCTAAATTTTGGGAAATTTTAACTTTTTTCTAATATGATCTAAGTAAGACTATCCTTATTTAATATTTCAATTTCCAACAAATCTATCTTCCTTTTGTATAATTTTGGTTATTTTTTAATTCATAATATATGGATCAAGATAACTCATTAATCATGGATTAGTTTTAGCTTCTGTTTGTCATGGTTGATACACAATAGTAGGTACTAGAGTTTGTATGATCCATTATTCTTCTCTCATTCACATGACCTAGTTATAGAGGATTGAGTGTTTTTTCCTTTTTCTCAAATATTCCCTCATCGAATCCTCGTTGGAGGTTGATACTACAATAGGAGAGTCATGCTGGCCTAAGGTTGGTGGTCTATAACTCATCCCTCATGTTTGTTGATTTTGGTAGTATCATACGAGGCCCTCTAGTCTCATCATTTTCACTTTATTGAATTTTTATTCCTTGTTTAATATTATTCAAACCATATAGTTATGGTCTTTATATATATGTTAGTAGTTGTTATTGTTTTATCTGAAAACTTCATCAACCCCATGAAGGTCGTTATGCAATAATTATTGTTTTAATGTTTTGACTCTTTCGAGCCACCATTCGGGTATGCCTTTGCTTCACCTTCCTTAGGGTAATATATTATATTTTTAAGAAATTTATTTATATAGTTAAATTTATAATGGTTAGTACCATATATTATCCTCATTTAACCCACCTAGGTTAAGAGATTCATTTTGAAAATTAAATGTGAATGTGGAAATTCTCATTTTTACTAAGTATATACAATGAATATTTAATGTAATTTAATAATTGGTTGAACATTCATAGAAACCATTACAATGTTAATTAATGGTATAAAAAAGAGTCTTTCTTATAAAAATTCCTTAAATGGATTAAATTAATTGTTTCATGATACTTGGCCAGGCCACACTACTGAAATGAAATACTTGATCCTAAAGGTCATATTGATTAATTATGTCTTAATTAACAGGTTGTGTGCTCAATTATCCTTGTCAGATTAATGAAAGATAACATTATGAACCTTATTAAATATATGTGACTTAATTTTTAATATATGAGTGTCCTAACATGAGTCTTCATTGATTTCATAAGGAATTCCATGAGCACTCATAAACCACATTCTGATTCAAGGATGAAACATCCTTTGGTTTAGACCCACCTTGATTGTAGTATTTGTTTTTTCTTGGATGCCTTAGTATGACAATGTATGATCATTTAAATAAATTTATATGATTCCTTGGATAATCTTCATGGATCCAACATTTATAAAAAGGTACCATGGTCAAAGCATATTAGGCCTATTCATTTCTAAGACCAATTTTAACTTGGATGAAATCCATAGATTTATTTCACCTCATATTGTGTAATTATATGTAATATACACCATGGATTACACTCTTACACTAATCCATGATACGGTCGTTATTGGGTTGGTTACCCATGAGATTTATGTTTCCATGGTTACTACCATTGAGCATCATTATTCAATATCATTACTTGTTTCCATTTTTCTTTCTCGAATCTTTTACTATGGATATCATGTGACCTATTTATAAATCTGTAATAGTCAATTAATATATATATTACATGTTCAGACACCCGATGTGGGATAAACTATGTACATGGGTATTTTGTTACATTATACTACTTTATATTATATATGTATGCATTCATGCTATTATGATTCAATTACACATGCCAAATGTAATAGACACCATAGGAGGTGGACAATTTATATTTAAATAACACTCTCTCCAAGCACCGTTTGGTACTTGGGGAAGATTACTTTTATGAAGGTGTTCAAAATTGAATAATATGACTTCTAACACATGATTTGATTCTATATATGATAGAACATGATAGCAGATGATGGAGCTAGATCTCTGGGTTTTTGGGATAGAATTTTTATTTACTTTATACATATGTGGAACATGTTATTCCTGATATGTTATATCCATGTTTCCATGTTTTATAGTGACATGAAAAATCATCATCATTTATTCCAGTTATTTTAGTTATTTTTATCCTTTCATATTTATCAATTTTCTATGATTCTTCTGTTTACTTATATTTCTTATGTTATCCTTATATTTATTTGTTTTTCTACACTCTAGTAATGAGGGAACAATCTCCCCACGAACAATCCATATTCCCTTACTTTAAGTTAGAAGCCTCTAGTATTCGGGGAGATGTGTTTGAGACCATGTTTCTAACTGATATTGGGGAACCTATTAAGTGAAATCTATTTCTTAGATGTAAAAAAAGGGGTATCAAAGGAGTTTTCCATTAATACTATACAATTTGTAGATAATAGATTGGAGATTAGGTATTCTATGGGACATGGTAATAAGTCGTGCTAGGGTGTCATGAACCCATGTTTGGAATAAAATCTATGATTCCCAAAATATAATTGTTTCTCTTTTTTCCTATTGAAATATACATTGTTTCAACATTGGTTGATTCACATGTTTTTTGGTGTTGTTGATTTTTCTTTTGATTGTGATGCTATTTTATATAGGGCATGTGGATTTGAGGGCAAGGCTCAATTCTAAATGAATCATTATAGGAACCTATAATTAACATGTTATGAATATTGACATTCAATATTGGTTTATATAACTTCAATGAATTTCTTCATATGCCAATGATTGTGGAGTCATGATGTGGTAGATAGAATATGCAAGTGTTACACATGGTTGTGAATGAGAGATTTTCTATCGAAATTCAAGTGGTTTATGAGCCATCATGGGTCGGAATGAGTAATTTTCCAAGTAGAGACATTATAATATAAATAAATGGATTTTATTTTTTGCGATGTGGTGTAGGGATACTGATTTAATGAGAGGGATATTCATTATAATGCTCTAGATGACGTCAAAAATGAAATGGTTTCACATCTAAATCCATCATTTTCAAGTTTATGAATGGTAAATGATTGAACCTGGTAATTATGTTAAAAAAGAAATGAATGTTATAGTGGATAACATAGTTG
Organism: Viscum album; assembly: GCA_963277665.1. Lineage (NCBI taxonomy): Eukaryota > Viridiplantae > Streptophyta > Magnoliopsida > Santalales > Viscaceae > Viscum > Viscum album. Next base: position 1,312,365,958 of record OY728119.1, on the reverse strand, counting down.
TACCTTGCCATTTAAGTGGGTAGGTGGGGTAGCATGTATTTGAAAGTGATTCAATCCTTCCTTAGCTCTTGGATGTGTCATTATCTATCTTCTTAAATCTTATTTGATAGTGTGAACATTGATTTTTTATACCAAATCTTCCATGACATCCTCATATCACATTATGGGGAGGTAGTGATGATTGTGCTCCTGGTGTGGTGGGCCTTGAGGAAATAGTCTTACCTCTAGGAGTGACACATGAGGAACCTCATGTTGTACATACTATAGGCAGGGAGGAGCAAGTTCATGATAGAGTCATATGTCTAATGCAGTCTATTCATGGTGCTCAGCATGTTTAACCTATTATGGATGTTTGGACTCGTGAGTTCCAGCAGTATCATCCATATACATTTTTAGTGGATACAAGACCACATGATACATAGTCTTGGCAAGACACACCCCTATATTTTTTGATGTATCTATAGATTCTTCCATAGTGTAGGGTCAGGAATTCCACATATAGGTTGCATGATTCAGCCTTGCACTAGTGGGATGTGATTACCTAGGCTGGTCGTCATCTACATCTGTTATTGGTTGATTTCTATACTTTTTATTCAATCAATTCCTTTCGTAGATGCTCAGAGATGGTTGATCTAGAGTATTCAAGCATCTCAATAATTGTTTTCTGTTATTTAGGGATTATTCAAATCATTTCACTATGTTAAAGTGTTTTTTTTACTATTTTTAGTTCGTGATGAGATTTCAGAAGAATAGAATTTTGAGGATGGGATTCAGTATGTCATTCGTACAAAGGTGAATGCCAGTCACCTTCCTACATTTTCTTAAATATCAATAAGGGTCATATCACTAATTTTAAACTGAGGGGTGAAAATAGAACTGGGTATAGAGGATCAATTTCACAGTTGGATAGTAGTTCTACAAGTGGTAGGAAATGTTCCCTCTATATTTATCATCTAGATAGTGACATCTAGAGTACCAGTTTGGATAAATCTATTATGTGCCATTATTGTAGAAGACGGAGAACCAAAACACCCATTGGAATAGAGATCTAATAGAGTTTTCGGATCATTGACTTATGGGGAATGTATAGAGTTTCTGTAGGACCATTTCACCAGTTTTGATTGGAAATGGATCCCCACCAACTCCACCTTTAGGAGAAGGTTCTTTTATGCCATGTTTGGTGGGGAGTTGGAGTAGAAGAAACATGAATTCTCAAGGGTGAGTTAATGGATGTAGTTTTCTAACACCTATTCACTACTAGTACTAATAGATCAGTTAATATCAGGATATTCCATTGGTTTCACAAGGTCGTGGCCCCAGCAAGTTTTATGCACTATTGTCGATACCTGACGATCTGGTTGTGGGACCATATACAGTATGAGGTACTATTCTTGTGGAAACTGATATATCATATTATTTATTTGGTATAGGTTATTTTAAATCATTTATATATATATCATTCATGGAAATTATTAAACTATATATATAATATAATTGTTGTGTACTAATAGAAGATACACCCTTATAATTAAGTTTAGATGGAATATGCGAATTTGGGGACTCTCCCATTGAGTTAGCTAATTACCATTTATTATGTAATCTCTTTGATCTTGAGAGTATAGTCTTCAATATTATTCTCTAGATGGATTGGATTTTTCAATATCAAGAATGTGTAGGCTCCTATCTTTATAGGGTATAATTTATATCACCATTGGGTAGTATTATTTTACATATTGGTGAGTGGGACTTATAGGATTATAGAGTAGGACTAATGTATCATGGGATAGGTGGTGTGACATCCGTATTGGAAATGTAATCATAAAATATCAAGGTTTATGTCAAAGTAATTTCCATCAAATAGTAGGTCATTTTAGGAATATATTTCCTGATTAATATTCTAGATTACCTCATGAGAGAGTGGTAGAGTTAACAATTGATCAATTTCTAAGAGCATTTATAGTGCACATTGCTCCATAAAAGATGGATCCTATAGACGTTTAAGATATCCATCAGTAGTTATATGATTTAGGTTCATAGGGTTTTATATATCCCATTATATCATATTGGCTTCACTATTTCTATTCGCCAATAATTCATTTGTAACATTACATCTTTGTGTGGATTACAAAAGGTTGAACCATCTAACAATGATGAACTAGTATCCACTTCCTTAAATAGAGGACCTCTTTTACCAGATCTAGGATATAAGGTCTTCTCTTTGATCAACATGAGTTTTGGTCATCATCCAATGTGAGTATGGACATCTCTCAAACCTCATAAAACGTTACATAGATGATATTGTGTATATGTGTATCTTTTTATCTTGTTCGATCTTACGAATGTGGATGTCATTTTCAGAGCTCTAAATGATAGGGTTTTCTATCCCTGTCTCAATTATTTTTCCATGGTCTTTGGGGAATTTTTTTATTTTTTTCACTCTTAAAAACCTTTAAAATCATCAAGATATCATTATGAGTACACTATGATAGCATCATATTTACTCCCAGATTCATATTTACCACATATGGATTGATAATGTTCAAATTGTGGGTCATATTATCTCAGAATCATGTGTATCTAATGACCATGAATGGGTTATTATTGTAGTTTCCTGAGAGCTTCCAAATTATTTTTTGATGTATAGAGTTTCTTAGGGATGGATAGATATTAAAAACACATCATACATGATATATTATTCCATACATCACCTCTCAATGAACTTAAAATTAACGGTGTTATGTTCATGTGTTCATAATCATGAGAAAATGATTTTTAACAACTGAAAAGGAGGCTTGTCATAACACATGTACTGCATCATCCAATTCCATGAATAGGATATACAATCTTTTATGAATCATTAGGCATCAAAATCATAGTACTTCTAATGTTGGAGGACAAAGACATTTCTTGTTGATCTCGACATTTGAGGCCTCAGGATATAAAATATCAAACGTACAACCTTGACATAGATGTATTTTGACATGCCCTACATTACTATAGATACTATATATTAGGTGAGTTCATTGTGGTTTACATAGAACACAAGAGCCTCAAATATATCTTTTCATTGCATGAAATGAACCTCAGACATTGAAGATGTTTCAAAATTATATAATCCTATGATTTTGTGACTACATATAGGCATGGGAAGTGAAATGAAGTTCCAAATGCACTAAGTCAAGAAAAATTATTAATTGACATATGGGAAGCCGAAAATGAAGGAAAATTAATGGAACCAATCCCTCAAATGCATCCAGAGTATAATGACAGTCACAAGAAATATTACCTCTCATCATAGAAATTTGCATCTTCAATCATTTAGAAGGTAAAGGGTAGAGAATGTTTAGATCCCGAGGGATTTATTCTATGTGAGGGTATATTAGTATACAACCCATCACTGGATTGGTTTTTGGATCAAGATGACACCCTAAACATACATAAACATGTCTGTGATTCCATATACATGAGAGTGGATTTGATACAAGATACCCACACTTCATAGTGGAAATTACATTGAGTAATCTCCAAGATGTAATGATATATGAGACACTTGTATTTTTAGACTCAGATGAGACAACAAATATCAGGCTTTATCACTAGGTGTTCCACTAATTAGTAGGTTAAGGTATAGCACTTGAGACCTATAGGCTTGTTATAGCCACATCTTGTCCCAAAATGGAAATGGGAATATGATTCCGAAGAATTCAATGTTTGATTTCCTAGGTCTCCCCTAGGTAGCAATTTTTATGTGTTTTTATTGATAGACCAACAAAATTGGATCAAATCATTACTATTAAAGAGAAATTATTAGTTGATGAGATGTAAATAATGTATGCATGTGATATCGGATGACTACATGGGGTCCCTCATACTATTGTCTCAAATATGGATGATCATTGTACATCATGGTTATGGAATGGATTGAAGAAATATTTGGGAAAAAAATTGATTCTAAGCACAAAATTCCACCATAAGACTAATAAAAACACAGAATGTACTATATAAGTTCTAGATGAAATGATGTAAACATCTAACCTTGATTTTGTTGGTTTTGTGGAGATTCATATATCTTATATTGAGTTTAACTATAATAACAACTATCAAGAAAAACTAAATATGGCTCATTTTGAGGACTTATAAGGACTGATTTGTTTTTTACGTGTATGCTGAATTGATCAAGTGTTGTAGCCCTACTTGGTCATTGTCTCGTTCCTGAGACATCAGATCATGTTCATCAGATCAAAATGTGTATCACTACTGATCAGTGTAGATAGAAATATTATGATGGTCACCATCAATGAACTCTGGATTTCAAGGTCAAGGGTAGTGATTTACTTCGACTATTACCCTTGATAGAGAATATATAGTTTTGGAATTAAGGTAAGTTATCGCCTCATTACAGAGGTATGATCGAGATTCTAAAGAGAGTCACACTGGTAGCCTATCGGTTCCTAAAACCTCAAATTTACTGTGCAATTCATGATTTCATTTATATTTCACAACATTTATAATATCATGTTGAAACATATAATATCTTTTATCCTAAGGATGACTAGTTAGATTCTGATGTTACCATTGAGGAGTATCATGTCATCATCATTGACTAGAGCATGAATTATTTTTGTTGTTGGTTTGTCCCACTTGTGTAGGTAATATGGAATCATGGATGTGTGATAGATGAGACTTGGGAGAAGGAATCTGACATATGTTACTAGTGGCTAGAGTTGTTCTCAAATAGTGTTTCTCTAACGTTTGAAGGTGAACTATGGGATGACTTCTATTACGGTGGGAAGATAGTAATGAAGCAACAATTTAATTAGGTATTAATCCATTAAATTTCAGTCTAATTACTTATTTTGGACTTGTTATGGATGCCTTCTGAGTTATCGACAGTACCAAGGGTGTATGAGGCATGATCAGATCCTCAAACCTAACTTTTTAAAAAATATGGAAATGTCCCATGGTTAGGGTAAACCATGTGGGAACGGAGCAGAGTAATATCAATCAATGTGGATGGTATGAATTTTTGGGTAGATCCATATAGCAGATTTAAACACAATATACTTAACCATGTAGCCCAACCTTGTAGTTCTCCTTTTCTATAGGTACACATTCATAGTTTTATAAAATTTCATATTTTTAATGAGGTATGGATAAATTAATTTTTTCTTTGAAAATTTCATTTTACCCTTATACATGTGGTCAAATTATTCAGTAATGGTTCAAGAGAGTCTGAGACTTGTTTAGATAACCATGCTCTATTTGATAGAGAATCACCTAAGGTACATGGATGGAATGTGGTTAATAGTAACCATGTGCCTAAAACATATGGTCAAGTATGATGAGGTGAATATATAGAATAACCATTGTTAGGAGTATAAATGGATTTTTGGTGTTTAATAGAAATATTTAGAGGGGCACATGGGCTATGAAAATTTTACCAAACTATGTACCTAGACCATAACCATTGTTCCACTTAGATAGTTGATCCTCATATTTTGTTTATAGTTTTTCCAAACATTGTATCTGAACTATAAGACCCCTTTAATGAAGCCTATAATGAACCTTTTTCTTCCTTCATTCTTAGACTAGAATAAATAATTCTTTCTTTATTCTACAATAGTGACCAACTCATAAAGAGGCATCATATCCCCATTTCATTGGATTTGACACCTCTCCCTCATTCATACTTCAATTGGACTACCATTATTCAGTGGTTTAGTCAATGATATGTGATTTGATCTATTAAATTACTTATTCAATTTATATATTCATCTTCAATTCTATGTCTGCGTGATCTAATATTCCATTTTTTAAGTGTATTAATATATTATTCCAATTTCTATGATGGTAGGATAAATCATAAACTGATAATAGATGAGTGTTTATAATCAATCAGAAGGTATGTCGTTGATACCCATTCCATCCAAGACATTCACATTTATAAATGATACCATTGTACTAAAGTCCAAATTCCCCTTGTTTTATCTTTTTTTTTGAAATCTATTAAATTAATTATCTGAATTATGACCTAGACATATTACGTTTCCCACTGAAATCATTGTAATAGTAACCTCACTATGGATAACACCATTGGTTGTGTTCTTATTACATGTGCATTTGGCATCCATTTCAACTCTTTGCTTCAAAATTTTATGGTATTATTGTAAATATATTCTAAACAAATAATGTTGATATAGTATAGAAATTATCATTCAATTATCCCATTACTAATTATGTATTACATTATTAATATGTAAGAATTCCCATATTAACTATTTTCAATTAGAAGTGAAAAATGAAAGAATTAATTAAATTGAAAGGTAGGAGGAATGGATAATATGATAGAATGTGATTATATATTAATGGTTCTAAAATGCTATGGACCTTTTTCCTATTAAATGATTTTTATAATTGATATATCAATAGAATCCTGATGGAATTCTTTAAGACATTAGAAGATGAAACCAAAATTCATTACGCTGGTTTCTAAGGAAGATAATCAACATGTAATTCGTTTTTTGGTCTTATTGTACATGATTTATTTTTTATATTAATAAAAATTCATTTGATTTATATCTTTAAATAATAATTCATTGGGATTATTTAATTTGATTCAACATGATGTTTTCAAAAAAAAGATTCCATGCATCATCACATGGGACTACAATCATGTTTATTTAGATATTAATAATGTAAATGATCCATTAAATTTGTTAGAGATTTTAAATCATTGTAATTCCAAGGGTTTACACTTTTGATCAAAATTAGGCCCTTTTGTGTGGATTCATGGTTGTTTTGGGGGAGATGGGTTGACCTTCGATAGTTAATGATGCCTTATTTTCACCTGGTTTCCTCCATTATTATTTCTATAACTTTTCTAATATTATCATATTCTTAGAATAACAATTATTACAATATTCCTATTTAGATAAATATGAATTTTATTAATTAAGGTATGGTCAGATGGGTATTTTATGTAGATAAAAATCCCAAAATAGTTTATATTTAAGTTACCTTATCTTCAATGAAAAAATCTAACAACATCATGATGGTTTTACACTCACATAATTCATTCTCTATAGAAATAACTAGTGTAGTACTACTGAGTTTTAATCACAACCTGTATAGATCTCGAATTGGAACCTGGACAACAATTAAGGTTTCTGGTCAAGACTTGGACATGAGTCTAACATTCGATGTTTTATTTTTTTGTTAAAATAGTTTATGGGAGTAGAGGACAGAGTATAGCCTTGGGATGATTTTCAGTCATGAATTTTTTGTATTGTGTTTAATTTTTATATTGAATGTTTGGTGTTTTCCTATTGCCATTTCGGCAGAGTATAATGACATCATTATCATCTGTATAAGATATGGATATTGGGGATTACCATTTGTTAATTGTGTTTGGATGATTTAATATTTTTTCTTCATATTATAGTTAGTTTTGCTTATTAATTTTATTTATGTATTCATAATTATTAAATTTTGATACTGAATAAAATTTGGGAATAGTCTCCCCACACTCAGACCCTAGGCCCACACTATTATTCAATAGCCTCTAGCAAATGAATTTTTGCACTTGAGGTCTTGTGTCTCACTAGGACCAGTTATATATGAGTGAACTCAGTTCAACACATTATATGAGATCTCATGAATAAATACATGTGAAAAAATATAATGAACAAGGTATCATAATATTTTGTAAAAATAAAAATCTAGATGAAATATAAAACATTTAGTATACAGAATTCAAGGATTACAACTTAGAAAACAACACATTTAAGACAGAGCCCAATCATGCATTAGATTTCCTCCTTAATCCCATGTGTATGGTTTCATGAGACAAAACAAATTTACCAATTAATTCGATCCCTAAATTGGAACACCAATCATACCATGTACAATAATATGTGTTCATATAATGAAACAATAACAAGGAATAAACATAAAGATTACCCTGGAATGAGATGGGCTGCATAATATTTCTTCATATCATAGTTAAAATAAATTTCATACAGATTCGAAAGTGAAGAAAGAATTAAATTGTATTTAAAATCATATCTATGTACATAAGAATAGTTCAAAAATATATTTTTCATGTTGGAAAAAAATTTAAATTAGTGTCACTTAAAAGAGATAAGGTATATAAAATTTCCCTTCAATCAAGTTATAATTTAGAGAAGGTAATAGATAGAGATTTTGAGAAAGAAAGGTTATAACCCAATGAAAAATGGTCGTTTAGAGAGATCCCTTACCTTATGCTCTAGATTTCCAATTAACATAAACATGAAATCATAGATAGTCCCATTAAATTAATTAAATACAGAATTAATAGCATGGTAAATATTTATTTTATTTACCATAATTTTATTATGTTCATTTATATCAATTCGTATGAGATATAACATTTAATTTCTATATTCAGAGGGCTTTCGCCTCTTGGATCCATGGTCAGACAACATATGGATAGTTATTTATGCTCCTGTAAAAAGGGACTACCAATATAGAAGTTAAATAATATTTTATTAATGTACTTATATAAATATAATTATTCCTAAATATCCTTTTCTATTCCAATATAGTTGTGTTCCTCATAGTAAAAACCTTATTGTTATGTGTTCAGTTCATATGTGCCATTTTTTTGATCATCTGGAACTTGATTTAATTTATTTAAATAAATGGTTACACAAAATCTGACAAACTATAAATATGTTTTAATATACTTATTATAATCATATTTAACCTTAATAATGTTCCTATAACCACCTTTTATGGCAGTGGAGAAAAATGTAGTATGTAGTTCGTTGAATCATTAGACAAGCATATTAGGAATAAAATATTCATCATAGAATCAAAAGAAACGAGGATAACAATTAGATATTACACTGTAATAATAAAATTTAAATATATTTAATATGCATATGTTACTATTAGAGGTTTATTGAAAAAAAGTATGTCATTAATGAATGATAAATTAGTAAAAGTTAGTTGACATGTTTACCAATACATTTTGTTGTCTACTATTAGGCCACCACTTATGGATCATCAAAATGATCATTGTATTAGAAAAAAAGAAGAAGTATATGGGAGAGAGGGTTGGGAATGGAATTTGGTACAAACATGGAATGATAAAAATCTTGGAAGCTATATGGAGAAGGCGTGGTGATGTGCGATATTTATAAGGGTAGGAGATGAGTATTTTTATATATTATAATCATTAGTTTATTAGTTTGGATCAAGGAAACCAATATTATAATTATTATAAATATATAAAAAATGGTAAATGTTTTATGGAAATAATGTGTTCCCACATCATCCATGACCAAATAATTTATGTATTTAGCTTAAAATGTTAAACAACATATCGTGATGTATTTTACTATTCACCAAAATTTCATCTATTATAGAAAAAGACAAAAAATTCATCATAAATATTTGAAATTGTTAATATTCCCCTAATGAAATACACATTATGAGAATATATTTCTGATTGTAATAAATAAATTTTTTTTAAAAAAAATTCATTTATTCGAAAAATAAAAATTGTTATATTATAATTATTTTTGAAACATTCATTAATAAAATATGTTCGCATAAAATTATATAATCATTATAATGAAACATTATATTTTTTTATAAACCCATTTTACTGTAAATAACACTATATTCAATAATTATATTGGTGATTTAAATTAAAATATAAAATATATGTTTTTTAAAAATATAAACACTTATTTTAAAAATTAATAAATATTTAATTACTTGTATCATGACTAAAAAATGTCATATTTTATTTTTATTAGATAACTAAATTTTATTTTCCACTATCAAAGATAATTATAATATTCAAATTATTAGGTAACTATTTATAATGGTCATATTTCTATCCCATCTATCCGGTTATTATTCCAATGACTAGATTACAATTCCAACAATATGATTTTAATTGTCATCCGAGTTCCATAATTTTCATAAATACATCATTTTTATTCATTCTTAATTAACATATATTTTATATTGAGGTTATACATATTTTCAATTTCATGATGGTTGATTCATTTCTAGTATTTGTTTTTATAATTTCTACTATTTTATTTTTTGATTTTAGTTATTCTTATGTATCAAGACAATCCAAATTTTTATATTTTAGTTATAATATTTTTTTTATTATCCCATTATATCATTTAAAATTTTTTGTAGGAAATTGTATTATATAAATGTAATGTTCATTTTACTATAATTAAATGTTTTTGGTTTCATAATTTTGTGAATTTTATATATACGGAATTAGTTAATATTACACAATTATTTGAAGCGATAATACATTGATAAACATATGGGTCAGTACATAATTCCATAAAAATCAGAATCATCTATGTGATATTTTTTTGTAAATATATAATCTATGAATAATTTTAAATTGTCACATCCTCTTTATATCATTATTCCATGAATACATGAAGCCATTTAATCCAAGTTACCTCCCATTAAATTACATAATATATCTATAAATATCTCTTCAAAATCATAGAATTATATATTAGTAAAAATAAATATTAAATCTATATAAAATAACATTCTTGACTCGTATTTTTCACAGAAACATCACTTTTAAATTCTCTAATTTATTCTAAATTAATTTTCCAATAATCCTCAAATATTAAATTAGGAATTTTATTTTCAATAAATTTTTATACCAAACTATTGTTTCATTCATATTCAATGGGATGTATAAAATTTTTCTTCCTTTTAAAAGTTCATACAGAATTATTAATATATTATATAATATGTATATTCATCACATTCAAAAAGAAACGTATAAATGATTAGTTTATTATATAATATTTTATGTTATTATAAAAATCACTAGGTTTCCAACATTATTCCTTCAATAATATGAATTGTAGGATATATAATTTATTGATCATTATCAAACCACAACATTCTAAATCGAAATTGATCATTTTGTGGTCTATATAGTAATTTACTCAGCCATGTTTCATGATCGATAAATAAAAATAAAATGTTATATCAAAACTAATAGCCATAAAACTATAAAAAATCAAGAGAAAAAAACCCAATTCATTATGAAAATAATTTTATATTATAACCATAATTAAATTATGACTATATATATTTTAAAAAAATATAATAAATAGTTCTATGTGATTTATTTTAAAAAGAACATATATTATGTGGTTTCTGTTTTATGACATAGATGTGTCCCTCATTAAATTACTCAAATTATAAATTTAATTTCTATTATATTATGAAAGATTAATTGGTAAATTTTTATTTATATACATGTTGTAAAATTTGATTTATTGATGTAATAAAAAATGATTTATAAATAATCCCAACAATATCGTAGAACACATCAATAATTCTCCCAAACTTTTAATTACCTTCGAATTATTACTTATAACACCATAACTGTGTTAAATTCAAATAATGATCAAGGTAGATTAAACTATTTATCCATTTTAATTAATCAATAGTGGTTTAATGACATATTTTTCATTAAATTTTTGTATTTTTATGACATAATGTGACATGTATTATCAATTTTTATGTGTGGGATGGTGTATGTAAAATTATACAATATTTATTGTTAATAGTTAATAACATATTAAACTAATTAAGAAACAATAAAGGGGATTATAATAGATAAAAATTTGAACATGATTTTAATACAATAGTTGTAGAACTAGGTTGTCACACAATAAGAGTGTCATATTATAAGACCCTGTGAATTTCTGAAATATAATTTTTCAAAATAAAATAATGATTTTGATATTTTAGTCTTTTTGAAATACTAAATATTTCTTTTTTTCTATGAAATTAACAAGTTATTATGATGTTATTTTCTCCACAATGTTAATTTTATGATACATAAAACACATAGTTTATCTTGTGGTACCTGTAACAATATGGTTCTCTTGTGTTACACACAATAGTGATTTCTATTGATAGCATGTTCTACACATAAGATCGTATTTTTCTTAACATATGTATATTGTTATAATATTACGATTAAATATAATAAGATATAGAATTTCCAAAAAAATAATGCTTATGAATAGTATTAAATTTCTTTATGTGGTTTATAGGATGAGTTCTTTGGTAAGAAACTAATTTGAAAAAATAATATTCCCATTGAATATAAATGAAATATTATAGTTTTTATGCTCCCAAAGTCATTTTGTATTAATAAATTAAATTAAATTAAACTATTCAAAGATATTAATGAAATATAATTGTTATATATTCCATTAAATAGTTTTAATATTCATGTAATATATTTTCTTCACGTAAGATAATAATAAACTCAATTTTATGCATAGAAACTAATATTTTTCTAAAACATAATTTTATATCCCTTTAATGGTGAATCAATTTAAAATATAATATATGAAATTTTTAGATTTATTATATGAAAAAATATAATTCTTTTTTTAATGTGGGGTATCAAATTTTAAATTGGTTGAACTTGGGTTTTTTATGTTATGTTTAATGTTTCGGTGGATTATAGAATGTACTGAATTTTTATATGAAACACGATCATTAATATAAATAAATTATATTTTCTAAATCATATTTTTTTAATGATTTATTAAATTATTTTATTATCATTTATTCTAATTCAGGCCATTGGAATCAGTTTTACATTATATTTTGATATAAAAACATTTCAATATTTTGAATGTTTTTACTTTAATACCATGTTATATTGTTTCATTAATGTAGTTATTTTTAAATTAATTATATCAAATTCTATGTTATAAATTTTAAAAAAAGGTGTGCAATGTCTGAAATCATAATCTCAAAATTTATTAAATAGGTCTACTTTATTATTAGACAATTATGAAGAGTAATGTTAGTGATTTTTATTACCATTGTTTTGGGTAAATCGGGTTATTGAAGTTAAAATTAATATAATAATTGTTTTTAAATTACCATAAAAATCCTATATATTAATGGATGATGTTTATTTGACCATTTTCTCACAGTTTTATAAATTGAATTATTAAATAAATACTATTCTATGAAAATTACTAAGATATTTATAAAAATAAAAGGGAGTGAAAAAATTCCACACTCTTAATTTTAATATGTGTAATATTTTTAATATGGGGAAATTTTAACACATACACAGCTATATATATTTTTAACAAATATTAATGGTTTATATACATCATCGAATTTAATTTTAAATTTTCAATGAAAACGTATTTATCATAGATATTTACAAACTAATGATTAATAAATATATAATTAATATAAAAATCAAATAAATTATATTATTAATATTAAATGAAATTTAATTTTATTAATTAAGCTTATCCAAAAAATTTATAGATTAATATCACATTTTATGGGTATCGGTAATTAATTTTTTCAATATTATCTTGCTTTATGGATATTGAGAAAGTTAATTTAATGAACAATGCCAAAATTGAAACAAATGATATTTAAGGAATTTTTTTATTAAATTTGATGAAAATAATAAATATAATTAATTAGACACAAATGATATAATATGGTCTAACGTATTATAATTCAACATTAATTTTCCAATTGACACATTATATGTATAAATTACATAATTTAAATATTAAAGACCTTTTTACCATAATTAATAATAAATTTTGTTAATAAAGGGTTAATAAAAATGATATGGTTTAAATTTAATCAAAACCATTCTAAAATGTATTGTTCGATGAGATGAAAAATGTGTCCTATAATTTCATATAATATATGAGAAATTTGATTTATTTGGATATATTTTTTTATTATAATTTATCATTTTTGAAAATCTTGCAAAAGTGCCTCTCCCCACTCTTGTAAATGTGAACCTCTCCATTATTTCATTCAATCATCTAATTTAGCAACCCAATTTTTGAAATTGGTATGGATTCATTAAATTTATATCTATTTCCATATTTTTTATCTAATATGGATGACTTTAGGGTCAGATAAGGTCCCATGTGTGTTTAGGGATTGTTCGAAGCCTGGAACCCAACTGTTTTGAAAATATGGTCATTTCTTAATGTTATTGAAAACCATGTCAGGAGAGAGAAAAATATGATATAACTATAGAAATGGACTATATTTTCATGTAGATTCCTCTCAAATGGTTAGAACATGTTTTTCATTGCCATCTATCCTAACTATGTGGTACAAACTCTTTCTCCATATTCCCAAGCATGGTTTGCGCATGGTTGGTAAAACCATGTGGGAAAAGTGTGCACATGCTAAATTTTGGGAAATTTTATATTTTTTTCATAATGATCTATGTATGACTCTCATAATTTCATATTACATTTTCAATCAAATCAAGCTTCTATTTCTATAATTTTGTGTATTTTTGAAAGCATAATCTATGTATCAAGATAACTCATTAACCATGGATCAGTTTGAGCATATGTTAGTCATGATTGATACACAATAGTAGGTACTAGAGTTTGTATGATACATTATTTTTATCCCATTCACTTGACCTAGTTATAGAGGATTGAGACTTTTTTTCTTTTCTCAAAAATTCCCCAATCGAAGCCATGTTGGAGGCTGATACTACAACAAGAGTGTCATGGTGGGAAATGGTTGGTGGTCTATAACTCATCCCTCATGTTTGTTGATTTTGGTATTATTATACTGGGCCCTCTAGTCTAATAATTTTCTCATTATTGAATTTTTTTTCAGGTTTAATATCATTCAAGCCATATTGTTATGGTCTTTACATATATTTTATTAGTTTTTAGTGTTGTATACGACAACTCCATCAACACCATGAAGGTTGTTATGCAATAATTCATGTTTTATTGATTTTAATCTTTTGATCCACCATTAGAGTATGCCTTTTATTGACCTTCCATAGGATAATCATTTATATATTTAATGAATTTATTTATATAGTGACATTTATAATGGTTAATACCATGTATGATCCCCATTTAAAACACCTAAGGTAAGAGATTAGTTTTGAAATTTAAATGTGAAAGGGTAAATTGTCATTTTTACTAAGTATATACCATTCCTTTTTAAATGTAATTTAAAAACAGGTTGAACATTCATAGAACCCATTACAATGTTAATGAACGGTATAAAACGAGTCTTACTTATAAAAATACTTTAAATGGATTAAATGAATTTTTTCATGCTACTTGGACTTGTCATGCTAATGATATTCAATACTTGAACCTAATGGTCATATTGATTAATTATGTCTTAATTAAAAGATTGGGTGCTCAAGTATCCTTGTCACTGTAAAGAAAGATAACATAATGAACCATATGAATTTTATGTGACTTAATTTTTAAAATAAGAGTGTCTTAACTTGAGTCTCCATTGATTTCATAGGGAATTCATTGAGCACTCAAAAATAATATTCTGAGACCATGATTCCAATTGATATTGGGGAAAATATTAAGGTAAATCTAGGTCTCAGATGTCCATAAGTGGTATCAAAGATGTTTCCCTTTCATGATTTAAAATTTGGAGACAATATATTGGAGATTATGTACGCTATGGGACATGGTAATAAGTCGTGATAGGGTGTCATGAACCCATGTTTTGGATAAAATCTATGATACCCAAAATATAATAGTTCTTTATTTTTAATATTGGAATATACATTGTTTCAACATTGGATGATGCAAATGTTGTGTGGTGTTGTTGATTTTTCTTCTGATTGTTTTCTATTTCTAAATGGGCCAGATTATTTTAGGGCAAGGTTCAATTCTTAATGCATGATTATAGGAACCTATAATTCATATGTTATGCATATTTACATTTGATATTGGTGAATTTAACTTCAATGAATTGATTCATAGGCCAATTATTTTTGAGTGATGGTGTGGAAGATAGAATATGCATGTGTTACACTTGGTTGTGAATGAGAGATTTCCTATCGAAATTCATGTGGTGTATGGGCCCTCATGGGTCGGAATGAGTAATTTACCGAGTTGAGACATTATGATATAAATAAATGGATTTCATTTTTTGTAATTTGGTGTATGGTTACCGATTCAATGAGAGGGATATTCATTATAATGTGATAGATGACGTCTAAAATGAAATGGTTTAACATCCTAATACATCATTTTCACGTTTATGAATGGTAAATGAGTGAACTTGGTAATTATGATAAAAAAAGAAAAGAATGTTATATTGGATAACATAGCAGTAAATGGCCATCTAAGTGGGTAGGTTGTGTAGCGTGTATTGGGAAGTGATTCATTCATTATTTATCTTTTGGATGTGTCATTATCTATCTTCTTCAATCTTATTCGGTGGTGTGCAGATTAAATGTTTATACCAAATCTTCCAGGATATCCTCATATCACATTCTGGGGAGGTAGTGATGATTGTACTCCCGGTGTGGTGGGCCTTGATGCTATAGTCTTTCCCCTAGGAGTTCCACATGAGGAACCTCCTATTGTACATACTCTAGTCAAGGATGAGAAAGTTCCTGATAGTTTCCTAAGTCTAATACAGTTTATTCATGTTGCTCCACATGTTTCACATATGATGGCTGATTGGACTCGTGAGTTCCAGCAGTATCATCCGCATACTTTCTTAGTGGATAGAAGACCACATGCTACAAAGTCTTAGCAAGATGCCCCGTATGATTATTGTAGTATCTATAGATGCATCCATAGTGTAGGATAAATAATTACACATAAAGGTTTCATGATTCATCCATTCACTGGTGGGATGTGATTACCTCGGTTGGTCATCATCTATGCATGTTATAGGATGATTTCCAAACTTTTTCTTCAATCATTTCTTTCTGTAGATTCTAAGAGTTGATTGATCTTGATTTTTCATGAATCTCAATAATTTTTGAATGTTATTTAGGGACTTTTCAATTAATTTCACTATGTTAATGTTTTTATTCACTATTTCTACTCAGTGATGAGATTTCACAAGAATGGAATTTTGGGAATGGGATTCCGTACGCCATCCATACACAGGTGAATGTCTGTCACCATCCTAAATTTTCTTAAATATCAGTAATAGTCTTATCAATAATTTTAAACTAAGGGGTGAAAATTGAACTAGGTAGATAGGACCATTGACACAGAAGGATATTAGTTCTACAAGTGGTAAGAAATGATCCCTCAATATTCCTCATATGGGTAGTGACAACTATAGTATCAGTTTTGAAAACTATATTGTGTTCTATTAGTTTAGATGATGGGGAACCAAAAGACCCATTGGTTTAGAGATCTAATAGAGTTTCAGGATCATTGACTTATGGGGAATTTTCAGAGTTTTTGTAGGACCTTTTCACCAGTTTTGATTGGAAAGGGTTCCCCACAAACTCCACTTTTAAGATCATTTTATTTTATTCCATGTTTGTTGGGGAGTTGGAATAGAAGAAATAAGTCTAGTAATGGGTGAGGTCATTGATTAATTTTTCTCAGACCTAATCAACACTAGTACCAGTAGATCATTTATTATTTGGATATTCCAGTGGTTTCTCATGGTCGTGGCTTAGGCAATTTTAATGCACTATTTTCGATACCCGAGGATCATGTTTTTGGACTATATACAGTATGAGGCACCATTCTAGTGGAAACTAATATATCAGATTACTTATTTAGTATAGGTTATTTTAAATCATTTATCTCTATATATTTCATGGAAATTAGAAAACTATTGATATAATATAATTGTGGTATAATAACCCAAGATACACCCTTATGATTGTGGTTAGATGGAATATGCCAATGAGGGGACTGTCCCATTGATTTAGGTAGTTAATATTTATTATATGATCTCTTTATTCTTGAGATTGTATGCATCGATATCATTCTCATTATGGATTGTATTTTTCAATAACCATATTGTGTAGGCTTTTATCTTTGTATGGTATCATTTTCGTCACCATGGGGTAGTAGTGTTCAACATATTGGTGATTAAGACTTATATGATTATAGAGTAGACCTAATGTATCATGGGATTGGTTGTGTGACTAACTATATTTCAAATCACATCATGGAATACCAAGGTTTATGTCAAGCTCATTTCCATCCCATAGTAGATCATTTTAGGGATATATTTCCGGATGACTTTTCTGGATTACTTCATGAGAGAGTGGAAGAGTATAAAATTTGGCTATTTCTAAGTGCATTTATAGTGTCCATTCCTCAATATAGGATGGAACCTATAGAGATTTAAGTGATTATTAAATAGTTAGATGGTTTATGGTCATAGGGTTTTATATATCCCATTATATCCTATTGGGTTCGCTACTGCTATTCACTAAGAATTCATTTATAACATTACATCTACGTGTGGATTACAAAAGGTTGAACAATCTTACAGTGAAGAACAAGAATCCACCTCCATAAATAGATGACCTCTTTGACTAGATCTAGGAGATATGGCCTTCTATACGATCTACATGAGTTTGGGTCATCATCAAGTGTGAGTATGGTCGGCTCTCAAACCCTATACAACTTTTTATAGGAGGTTTTGTCTGTATGTGGAAAATTTTATGCAGTTCGATCTTACGAATGTTGCTTTCATTTTAAGGGATCTAAATGATAGGGTTTCCTATCCCTATCTCAATTATTTTTCCATGGTTTTGTGGAATTTTATATTTTTTTCACTCTTAACAACCTTGACAATCATCATGAGATCATTATGAGTACACTACGATATCATCATCTTTACTCCAAGCTTCATATGTACCACATATGGATCGATAATGATCAAATTTTGGGTCATATTATATCATAATCTCATCTACCTCTTGACCATGAACGAGTTATTGTTGTAGTTTCTTGAGAAATTACCATTAATTTTTTTGAAATAGAGATTTTCTTAGGGATGGATGGATATTAAAAACACTTAATACATGACATATTTTGCCTTACCTCACCTCTCACTCAACATAAAATGAAGGGTGTTATGTAATTGTGTACATAATCTTGCGAAAATTATTTTTAACCGCTGAAAGGGTTGCTTGTCTTAACTCCTGTCCTAAATCTTCCAATTAAAAGAATAAGATATATAGTCTTCTATGAATCATTAGGTATCAAAATCATAGTACTTCTAATGTTGGAGGACAGATTCATTGCTTGATGATCTCGACAGTTGAGGCCTCATGATAAAAAATATCAAACACACATCCTTGAGATAAATGTATTTTTCCATGACCTACATTACTACAAATACGATATATTAGGTGAGTGCTTTGTGGTGTAATGGATGACAAGAGCCTCAAATATATCTTATTCATTGCATGACATGAACCTCAGACAATGAAGATGTGTCAAATTTATACAATCATATGATGTTGTGATTACATATAGTCATGGGAAGTGAAATGTAGTTGCAAATGCACTAAGTCTTGAAAAATTATAAATAGACATACGGGAATCCAAAAATAAATGAAAATTAATGGAATTAATCTATCAAATGTGTTTAGACTACAATGAAACTCACAAGCAGTATTACCACTCAACATGGAAAGTTGAATCTTCTATCATTGAAAACGTAATGGGTATAGAATGTTAAGATATCGAGGGATTTATTCTATGTGAGGGTATATTAGTATACAACCCACCACCGGATTGGTTTGTGGATTGAGATGACACCCTAGACATACATAGACAGGTCTGGGATTCTGTAGATATGATAGTGGATTTGATACAAGAGTTCCACACTTCATAATGGGAATTTCATTCAGAAATATCCAAGATGTATTTAGATATGCGACACTAGTATTTGTGGCCTCAGATGAGACAATAAATATCAAGATTTATCACGAGGTATTCCACTAATTAGTAGGTGATGGTAGAGAAATTGAGACCTATAGGCTTGTTATAGCCACATCTAGTCCCATAATGGAAATGAGATGATTATTATGATGAATTTGATGTTGGATTACCTAGGTCTCCTAGTGGTATCAATTTTGTATGGGGTTTTATTGATATACCAACAAAAATTGCTCAAATAATTACATTTAAGGAGAAATTATTAGTTGATGAGATGTAAAAAATGTGAGATTGGACGACTACATGGGTTCCCTCATACTATTGTCTCAGATATGGATGATCATTTTACATCATGGTTATGTAATGGATTGAAGACATTTATGGGAATACAATTGTTTCTAAGAAAAAAATTTCACCATCAGACTAATAAAAAACCAAAATGGAATATATAAGTTCTAGATGAAATGATCTAAACATGTGACCATGATTGTTTTTGGTTCTTATGAGATTCTTATAATTTATATTGAGTTCACCTATAATAACAACTATTATGAAAAAATAAATATGGATCATTTTGAGGCCTTATAAAGTATAATTTGTTGTTTACCAGTCTGCTGAATTGATCAATTATGGTAGCCCTACTAGGTCCTTATCTATTTCACGAGACATCGAATCATGTTCATCTGATCAAAATGTGTATCACTACTGATTAGTCGAGATATAAATCTTATAATGATCACATTCAATGAACTCTGCATTTCGAGGTCAGGGATCATGATTCACTTCGGATATCACCCTTGATAGGGAATATAGTGATGGAATTAAGGAAAGTTATTGCCTCATTATAGTGGGATGTTTGAGATTCTAAAGAGAGTCACACTGGTAGCCTATCGGTTGCTACTACCTCAAAGATTCCATGCAATTCATGATGTCATTCATATTTCACAATATTTCCTATATCATGTTGACCTATCTCATACCTTGTATCTTGATGATGACTAGATAGATTTTGACCTTTGAAGATAATCTTGTCATCATCATTGAATAGATAAAGACAAGTTTTTGTCATTGGTTAGTCCCACTTGTGTGGGTGATATGGAATCATGAATTTGTGATGGATGAGACATGGGAGAAGGAAGCCGACAGATGTTACCAATGGCTAGAGTTCTTCTCAAATAGTGTTTCTCTACCATTTTATGGTGAACTATAAGATGAGTTCTATTATGAGGGAAAGATAGTAATGACCCAATAATTTAATTAGGTAGGAATCCTCTAAATTTCGGTCTAATTACTTATTTTGGACTTATTGTAGATGCCTTATGCGTTATCGACAGTTCCAAGGGTGTATGAGGAATGTCCAGATCCCGAAACCCATCTTCTAAAAAAATTGTAAATGTCTCATGTTTAGGGTAAACCATGTGGGACGGGCGCATAGTAATATCAAACTATGTGGATGGTATGAATTTTTGGGCAGATCCATATCGCACAGTTAACACACAATATACGTAACCATGTAGCACAACCTTGTTGTGCGCCATTTCTCTAGTTACATTTTCATGATTTTTATAGGTTTATGAAAATTGTGCCAGAAATTCATGAAATATAAAAATTTTGGTTAATTTTTCAGTTTTCCCTTATTGATCCAATTAAACACCTCATGCTACCCTATTTTGAATTTTAATTGGATTAGCCTCTATTTCACTCCTTTTGGTGATTTTTGAAGTCCTAATATTGGATCACGAGACAGCCTTCCTCTGAGATTCATTCAAATTTTCATTCATCACATTGGTTGCATAACTGTAAGTACTCAAATCCCATTGAGCCATTATATTCCGTCTTTCCATCAATCTATTAATAGTGGTGTGAGTTGTCTTACCTTTTTATCATATCTTTATTGATAAAATCCAAATAAAAGTCTTATACATGAAAAGGAGAGTCATATAGGACTATGGTGGGTGGTCTATAACTCATTACTCATGTTCATTGACTTTCAAATGGTTGGGTGGGTCCCACCATTCTCATCAGGTGTCGTATAGAAAATTTATATGTCATGATTATAATCATTACAAATATATATTTTTTCTCTTAAAAATATGTGAATAGTTGTTAGTATCTTCACCAACTAGTACATCCATCATATTTATGATGTTATGCCATAATTATCATTTTATAATATCGACATGTTTGAGCCACCGTTTTAGTGTACCTTGGAATGAACATCCAATGGGTATGAGTTTCTATATTAAATGGATTCATTTATATTGTTAATAAAATAATAAAATGTAACATGTATGATCCCCACTTAATCAACCTATGGTATGTTCTTCAATTTCATAATTTAAGTGAAATGGTAAATTGTTATGTATAATAATTTCTTGACTAGGCATTTTAAAATGTAACTGAATAATAGGGTGCAGAACTATAGAATCCCTTAACATGTTTATTGAAGTTACTAAAGTGATCCTTGTTCGTGAAAATGTTGTAAACGGATTAAATGAAATGTTTCACATTACAAGGCCTTATCACACTAATGAATGTATTGTCTTGAAACAAATGGACATATTGATTAATTATGTATGAATTAAAAGGTAGCATTCACAATTTTCCATGTCTCACTAATGAATTGAAATTTCTTGAACATTATGAATTATATGTGACTTCATTACCAAAATAAGAGTTTTCTGGCTTCAGGATTTCTTTGATTCAATGGTAAATGCCTTTAGCACTCATGAACCACAATCTGATTCTAGGATGTGGCTCTCCTTGGTTTTGACCAACCTAGTTCTTGATCATTTTATTTTCATGGATGTTAGGTATTACACAATAACCTCAATTAAATATTATTATAGGAATACTTGGATATATTCCTTCTTTCCTACAATGACAAGTACTTTCCATAGACAAATGCCATTTGGAATAGTCATTGTAGTGACCTGTTATTACTTCGATGAAATCCATGGACTCGACATGTGTATTATTATTGAATGCCTTGGACTATACTCCATTTATTTATATATTACTTCTATCTAGGCTATATTCATTACCAATATTATGGTCATTGATCTATATGTCCCCTTTGTTGGTATCAGAGGCAGACCACTAAGAATTATCTCACACCCTAGTAGGGCGTCGTTTGGTATCTGTGGTTGATTATATGAATTCAAGTGTTGAAAATGGGAATCATATGACATAGATGACATTATTTCATGTTATTTAGGATGGAACATGATAGTATATGACAAATCCAAAGCGCATGATTCATGGGATTTTATTTTTATTTACTTTATAGATTTTTCAAACCAGTTATGCCTATTGTCTTGTATCCATGATTTCATGTTTTTTTTGTGAAATGACATATCATCATCAGTTATTCAAGATAATTTAGTTAATTTTATCATAGCTTACTTATAACTTTGGTCTGTTTTGGCAATATACATCTATTTATTTTTCTATTTTCCATCCATAAATTTCTCCATTGTTCTAAAAACTGGTAATGAGGGAATAGTCTCCCCACTAGCACAACCTAGTCCCACAATGCTAGTCGAAATCGTCTATCATTCAGGGATTTTCACTTGAGGACATGTGGCCAACTATTTATAGGGAACCTATTAAGTGGAATATGGTTGAAGGAAATCACATCTAATTCCCATTAGATTATCCAAATTATACCCAAATATCACCTTATATCCTTCACTCTATTCTATAATCCATACCTTAGATATAAATACGTCCAAATAATTTTTTTTTAAAATTAGTTACAGATATCCAAAAAATATGAATTTTTAATCAATGAATGTTTTTGTTTTATTCCATCCTTGATCCAACTTAGTTAAATTTATATCATGTTTATATAATAACATAAGTATCCTAAATGTAGTATTATTTTTCCTTATTAACGGTCTACCCACACATTCACACACTTCAATCTAACAGGTAATGAACTTATCGTTGGTGTGTATGGAGGACTATCACCTTGCAAAAATATGATTGTTCAATTTTCCTTTACCAAATATCATTATTGTTATTTTTATGGAACCAATGTTTTTATGATATATATTATATTTATGGAAAAATTATACATTTTATGTATAATATCATATCTATCATTTTTTCCACATACAATTTTTTAAAATTATATAATTGCTCATGTCGATGTATAGCTTACCATCTTCATGATGTGATGTGATTTATATTTTCATCGATATTTCATATGTATTTTAATAAGGATGAATTTTTTTAAAATATATGATATATATAAAATTAAAATTATTCTTGAATGATAATATGTTATATAATTTCTATTCTTTTAATATAAAAAATGAAAATAATTTTCATGCATATGTTTGACCTATCATCTCTTTGAATTATGTTTTTCATATTCTACATATATGTTTTATCAATGAACATTTATATATTATTAATGAATATATATATATATATAATATTGTTATCCTTATAGATATTATTAAATAATGATCTATATAATAGGACTAATGATAAGAAATCAAAACATCTATGAAAATCAAAGAAGTTTTTACCCCAAACAACATTAACATTGATTTGTTAAAATAATTTTATATAAATTCACAAATAAAGTATATATGGTAATATATATATGAATATGAATTTTTGGATGATTTATAATAAAATTATATTTAATATACAGGTGGTTTTAACATGATTGAATTAATTCAATTCTTAAGGTAAGAGGATTTGTAGTCTAACATTAATTTTTGAGAGGCGTATAACATACCCACCAATATTTATCTTGTTTAGTGTATATACTTCCCCATTAATTAATCAATGACCCAATTCATTATGATTACACATAAATAAATATAAATTTCATGAATTATCCTACATGGGGTTTACAGAACAAAAGGATCCAAATCATTAATGGATTAACGTATCCTTTGTATTTATGTGGGACAATCTATACACTACTTGTTTATTCTATGTGTTGTATATTAAATCCATGAATGTATTTTATGAGTTTTATCTATAATATTATGTTATTTTCAATACAATTTAATTTTATTTCTTTCATGGGGCATATGATTCTACTACTTATAAATTTAATAGTACTTATCCCAGATTCTCACCAATATTTGTAATTGTTTCATTTTAATTCTCTATTAGGAATTATTTTCCTCCAATGTTGATTTTTTCTAGAAATTGTTTTCAAAATTTTTTTTAACATTCTTATATGGATTTTTAAATTCATTTTTACCCAATTAATTTACTTTTTTACTACACTATTTTAATGAAATTATTTTTTCATTTTCCAAATTGTATACTTTGTAACATTCAGAAAAAAGTACAAAAGTAATGTCTTTTTAACTTATTTGGAATGAATGGTATTTTTTACTACCATGAATCCATATTTATTTTACATTTCATTTAGATATTGTTGGTTTATTTTCAAATAAACTATTTATTTTAAAAATCATGCATCATTTTATGAAATTAAAACGTTTTCAATGTAGAAAGGATATTTCCCTCAATAATTATATTTTAGTGATCTATCCAAATTATTTTCCATCTAAGATAATTTTTTTTTACTTATGTTTTTTAGGGATATTAGTATATGATATCATTCTTATTCTTTATAATAATGGGTTTTTATGATATAATGGTATTTATGAAAGATATTTCCTTTCCATGGGTTATGTTACGATTGAATTATTTTTATGAAACCCATTTCATTCTTTGGGATCAAAAATGATGAATGATTAATGTTCTTGTGGAACACATATAAATGGTTTATATTATGTGAATCTTGAGACCTGTATCTCCATCAAATGCATTGGTTAAATATTTATTTCTCCTGAGATAAAAATATAAATAAGAAGATGAGAATCATACAATATATATTGTGGGGAAAACAGATCCACTATTGAAGTGGGGGAAACCTAATCTAGTATTGGAAAATAGAGAAACCCAATCCACTATTGGAATATGGGAAATACAAATCCCTACTAATTAAAGGACTACCAATGAGGATGTTAGTTTGTCTGAACTATTTGTTTAGTCCATAGGAATTGGTCGTCCATTCATGATGGTGATTTTTAGAAGAGGTTGGTCTCCGATAGTATTTGGTGACATGAGTTGTGTTCGGATAGTGATTTCATAGAGATATGATGGAGATATCAACACTGGTATTCCATGATGATAATGACTGGAATCATGGAATGGATAAAGAAGCTGATGATGGAGGAGACGATGATGATTTTAAGAAGGTGGTGATGGCCACCGACGGAAGGGCTCATCGATGATGTGGAAATGGAAAAGTCATGATGACAATGGAAATGACAGTCCAAACTCTTGTGAGAAGGTGGTGACGATTTTGGTGGGTCTCACTGGTGTTTTGATGACGGGGAGGTGTAAGGTATTGGGTTTCTATGTGATGGATTTATAAATTCATGAAGGCGCTTATCATGAGATGTCGGTTGGGAAATAATTAATTTTGACTATTGAAATTTAAATATTCTGGATGTGTTATTACTTGATTAATCCTTCTGAAATATTTGGTTACCACTGATCTTTAAATTGGTTTTTTAGAAAATTGAATGAATTGATTATGAGGATAATACATGTTTATTTAGCCTCCAAAAAAATCCATGTCTTATTTCTATGATATTATTTTTTGAATTATTCAATTCTATTATGACTCATGTATTATAAACTGCCAATATTCATTACATGATTCATGTTTTAATCATTAATATGCAGGATATGATTGTCAAATGTTATGATTATGTTCTCATTCAATTATGGTCATTTTATGATTACATATATCCCCTGTTTACACATACTCAACATCTGATCTCACAATTTTACCTTGTTTTATTTCGAAAGGATTCAATTAAAGGTATTATGTTTTATATTACAAAAAGGATTATATTTTTGAACAATTAGGAGGGAGTATAAGTAGATGTGTTATAAATGGGTTTTTTATGCATACAAGTTTCTAAAGGAAGTAATGTAATACGGTCGTTGAGATTCTGTTTTTGTAATGTATTGAGTATCCCAAAAAATGATGAAATGTTAATATATGAAATGGTCATATCATTATAGTTCGTATTAGATTAATGTTTTAGTCAGTATTTGGAAACTAGGATGATAAAAGTTAGATATATCCCTAGAGATATTTCCAAGGGTGTGTCTAGGGATGTTACTAAGAATAAGACTAACTATATGATACACCTCTATCTTTTTTGATAATCATTGGTAACATAATATTTAAACAAATAGTTCATAGATTAAAATATTGTAATAATTTATGATTACAATGTGGTTATACCATTACTATTAGTGTTTTTTAACACTATTCATTTTGGTTTTAGTCAATGGATGGAACCTGAATAAACTATATTAATTATGAATGTTATTGGAAATGAAATGATTTTCCTCTTGAACCACTAAATGTTATGGTAGCTAGAATAAAAAATATTATCTATATACTTACACCATTCTACAAATCATGCTGTAAATTCAAATTAGAATAGGAGGAAAAAACTTTTTATTGGGTCCTTCATGGGGTAACATCCACCTACATTAAGAGGTTATTTTGGTCCACCTGTTAAAGAATAACCAATCAGATCCCCTGAAATGATATATTCCATATTTGAGTGTCCATAACCTGTAATAGAAATTTTTAATATTTATCATAATGAAGATTAAGTGTAAAATGATTGGAATCATATCAAGAATAAATAAATACAATAATTAATTGAATCCACGGTTTTAGAGGAGTCCATTGACATATTCTTCTATAATTAAATTCTTCATGTTCTTGGTAGGAATATAGAAATGGAGTTCCTTGGGTTTATGAAAAAGGTTGACGGATATATTTCTTCCTATGAGGGAAATTTCCTAAGTCATTCATGGTATGGTTCTAATATTATCATCCTAAAAAATGTATATTCTATGTGTTCTTAGTTGAATTAATGATAATTATTTGAAGGGTATTCGATAATGGACTCTTTTTATAGCTATAATGATACTTGGCATTTTTCCATTCGAGTAGGAATAATGATTTTATTTACAAAAAAATATCTTGATTTTAACATGAAAAATATGTATTTTATTGAAAAATCTAAATACCAATAAGTGAATATAATGAGCCTTCCTATATGATATTTGTGTGGAAAAAAGCAATAATGGAATTGTCTTATGGGGTCTAATAAATTTCGCAACACTAGAAGTGAAGGCTACTAAAAAATTGATTGTCAAACTAATGAGAAGAGGTTGGAAAATGATGAAAAAAGTTATAAACTTTTACATAATTAACCTACGACACTACAATGCTTCATATTTAAAAAAATGAGCATTTTGATAATCAATTACCATATCCAATAGTTAACGATGAAGATTGATGTTAAAGCCTCTTAAAACCATATTCCATGGGATATATCAAGCTCTATCAACCCATGAATAATGTACATGGACATTATATTTCTTTTTCGGAATACACAATACCTGAAAAACAAAAATTCCAAGGACCATATAAGTTTAGTTACTTCAGAAACATGGAATGTAATCATCAAACATTGTGAAAGATCATCCAGATTTTCCATAACCATATTCAAATTTTCTTTTCCTACATAAAATAATTCTTTATATCATTGGTAAAATTATACATAAAAAGTGTGTGCTAAAATCCTTAGTAAGTGTTACCATTGAAAATATAAAACAAACCATAAACATAAAAATTTAAAAACAATAACATAATGTTTAAATATCATTGTCATGAGTCATAAAATAAATCATGGAATTTAATAAGGAATAGATCATAAAGGAACAATAACCATCATAAAATTGAATTGGAATAAAACAAGAAATTATGTTTAAAAATTAAGCACATTATATGATTTCTATAGTAGCAAATGAATTTTTTCCAAGACCATCATTATGGATGAGGTCCATTAAAAAATCAGGATTACATGTCGTTCCATCAATGTATTACTGAAAAAAAATTACTTATTATTATATTCATTTATATCTCATGAGATATAAATATTTACCCAATGCAATAGAGGAAGAGATAGGTCTCACCCATGTCATAATTAAATCATTCATACATGTTAAACAAAAACATACATAATTCATCGTAGTGTAACCCATGAAATAAAATGTGTTTCTTAAACATAATTACATCATAACATGATCAATCTAAAATATCATTCCACCATTAACAAAATCAAATCATGGTATTAATAGGAATAAAAACAAAACACTATTAAATAGTCTTCATCATATATGGAAAATAATTTTGTTAAAACCCTTGAACATATTTCATGAGGAGAATATCACATATTATTCAAAAATGATATCTTTTCTCATAATAATGTGCAATTGTAAAATTAAATAATTTAGTTGAAAATACAATTAAAAGCATATAGAAGATACTTAATGGAAATAATGAATTATGAAAATGTAAAAATATATTCATGTCGTGTATGTTAAAAAACATTCTCCTCGTACTTTTTTCCATATGTCAAAAGATTACTCGTATGGTAAATGAAAGAATGATTCCTACCAAACCATATAATAAAATTGATAATGGGTAAAAATGAAAAAAAACATACATAGAAGAATATTAGACTTTTTATGAATTTTTTATTATAAAACATGGACATTGATGATAAATATAACTGAGTAGATATATATATGAATAGAAAATCTCAGATAAAAATGTTATGTGAAATTATCCCTTACCAATTTATAATCAGTAGAAGCGTATGCCTCATAAAATGCTGTATAAGGCTTATGTCCCACAGAAATAAAAGTGATACAGAATAATCCCTTATGATGAACTTTTAATTAATCATGGGTGTGGTCACCTCTTTTATAATGGATAAATAATGATATTATATTATACCAATACCAATACCATATTTATTATTTCATATATTATCATATTATATCATTTTGGAAATTGTATTTCAATATTACAATTATTTCAAGTGTTAACTAATTTTTATTCCCATTCATGAATTTCCATGTATGTCATGTTTGATATGAATTGGATGTATTTTATTTATGTAATTATTTTCATATATATTATTCTCACTCAAAATATAAATTTTATAATCATTAATTAATTGTGAACATATAGAATTAATCTCACAGTGTCATGGAGATGGTAGGCCTTACGTACGCGCAAGTGACATTATCATTACATTATGGTTGAATGGTATGTAATTGGATGGTATGTCTATTATACGGAAACATTTTTTTGTTATATTAATTATCTAGGTACATTATAATCATCATTATACCCATCCTAATAAAGTATTTTATAATTAAAAATTTCACTACGACATGGAGCCGGTAAGTTGTACGTATGCATGCATGGTGATATTAATATTAATAGAATGGATAAAAAATGTATAAGGTTTCCAAATAATTATAATAACTTATAAGCATGTATAATATAATGGATTTGTTACTTTATTTTGGAATCAACACTAAAATAGTAGGATAATGATGAAATGAAATTGTATTGTATTTGTAAATCGATGACCTCTTATTCATTGGACTTCCTTTGGATCTCCTCTTTGGGACACTAGGGATGTACTTTTTAGAAAACCAAGTTTTCCAGATGTTAACTAATTATATTGATAAGTGAATTGGGAAAATACTTCTCAATCTAGAGGGCTCATTGAGGTCTTAGGAAATTGGTGAGGGGATGACCTCTTATAATAGATGAGATGGGAACATTAAGAAACTGTCAAAATATTAAATTATAATAAGACTATTCTATATCTAAATAAAAAAATGGCCCATAATTTTAAATTATAGTAAATTTTACACTGTATCATATCCCTTGTTATTATTAAACTATTTTTTATTATTAAATAATTTAATATAAATTAATTCACTAAGATATTATTATTTTTAATTTAATACTTATCATATTATTTTTTTAATTAAAATAATAAAAAGTGGAAATTTGAAATTATGTGTTAGAACATCTATAATATATCTTATATACCTTATAAATTAGTTAAAAATATTATCTAATACATAATTTAAAAAATTTAACATAATTAAAATCAATTATTTTATTTTTATGTTAATTCCATAAATGATTATTTATAAATAGAGAGAATTTTATGGTAACTATATAACTTTTAAAAATTAAAAATAAATTCATATAATGAAAATTGTAAAATTTATACCGAAATAGACATAATTATTTATCCATTGATTTATTTTGGCCCAATGTGGACATATAAAAATATTAAAATACAAGATTGTGATATTTTGTAACTATAATAGATTTTAATAATATGTATTTTATTTTCATATACATGTGTAAATTAACAAACTAAAAATAGATCATATTTTAATAAATAATGAATATTATTCATAAAATAATTTTTTTGGACAAGTTTTGGTTTTATTTTAAACCATAAAACTTTGATTTTAAATTAATTAATTTCTTTAACTCTTATTATGGAAACATGTCTTTTTATTTACTGATGGTTAATATAGTCACTCTAAAATGGAAAATGAGCAGGGAATGGACCCTTTGTGACATATTTAACTTTATAAAAATTGACTTTTCACATGGATATATTATTATGAATTATACATATTATATAATAATATTATTTATTTTAAATATCAACACTTTCAATTTGACACTATTCATTATTTTACTTTTATAAAATATTATAGTATAGGGATATCTTCAAAACCACTCTATTAAACTATAAATAACAAGTAAAATTCATTAATAAAATTAGTTTAATACATTAACTCACTCATATAATATTTATTTTAATATTTATAATTTCATTTATTTGATATTTATAATAAGAAAATAATTTATGCATTACTAATGAGTCATCAATAATGATATTTATTTAATATCAAAAAATTAAAAATAATTTTCTATGATTTAGGTAAATTATATTATATTTCCAAAGACTCCCTATAGTTGATTATATTCTCTGGTTATCCCTAATGAAAATTAATATAATTTTATAAAATGCGAGTGTGACATTTTTTCACAGTCCATATTTTTTTAAATTCATTTAATATTCATAGGCAAATGTACATTATGTTATTTCATTTAGAACAAAAATTGATATTGTTTGATTTAGTAATCCAATGGTATTTTTAAAATTGTTATGGAAATTTTATTATATTATCTTTACCTGTAATTACCTGATTTTTCCTTTAACCATGGTAATAAAAAGAATTACTATGATTACTATTCATAAGGCCCAAAATAAATGTAGCCTAAAAAATATTTGGACCAAATTATTCTAAATATGGAAACTATTATAAAATATTTCCAATATAGATGTTTCATTAATTAATTTAAAATTAATCTTGTTGTGAGAAAAAACATGGGGTTTTGTTTAGAAGATAAAAAATTTCAAACGATTAAAATTTTTTAACATAAGAATTAAATAAAAAATTAATGACAATGATTTAAATTGTATTAAACTATAAAAAATATTAATTTTGTACTTTTAACCAATTCAAGAATATATTTTTACCATATAAATTATTTCGATTAAAAATGTAGTTTCAAATAAAATTTAGCGTATTTTCACTATTCATAAAAATATTAATGTTTTAAGAAAAATATCAAAAACTCATCCAAAGTGAAATTTTATATATCAATTCCATATAATAAGAATTTTTTAATAATTTGAACTAATAAATGTGTTGAAAAATAGATTTAAAATGGGTTCACAATAAAAATCCTAGAAAACCATGTTTTTGGGAGAAATACATATTTTATCTGAAAAATTGAATTTTTTTCTTATATCATGTTCTAGAAAATACATAAGATGAATGTTATTTTTATGAAACAAAAAATTATTTAAATACTATTAATAAAATATTGTTTTTATTGAATTATAAAAATATTATTTTCATAATACATCACTGTCTAGTGAAACTCCTTATTGCATATAATGCAAGAAATCGAGTTGGGTGGTTCTTGAGTATAATTAAAGCCATGTTTGAGTTGATTTTAGTTCAATATTACTTTGGTGTTGTGTAAAAAATCAAAACAAAGTTATTTTGTATATTTAACAAAATATATACCCTATGAAATGAATTCTATCAAGTGAACATGAAATTGTGTGGAAGACATTCCATGTATAATGTTGCGTATACTAGAAGCTAATATGGTATTGTGTATCGTGCAAGATAATCTTGGTGTAGAATTCAATCAGAGGAAATAAAATAAATTAAAAATGATCTTTCTCAGAGAATCTTGTGTTGTCACATTATCCCCCTTTAATTGAATTTTTTCTTCTAAATTCATCGGGGATATAAATTGTTTCCTAAATGAAAGCTTCATTAACTAAAAACCACCACATAAAAAGTGATACTAAAAAAACATTTTAAAGAGGAATGTTTTAAACATAAAAGATAGCCAAAGTAACTCATTTCTGGGTTTCCACAAAGGATAACATTAATGGGAAGTGAAAACGTGTATATGGAAGTGAAATCTATAAATACTGTTATAATGGATAGTGATAGAGAATAAGGTTTCGAGAAAGTTAACAACCAGAATGCCAAAAATCTGGGATTATTTAAGGGACCTTCTAATTCATCATAAATTATGTAATTAGAATAAAATTAATATTTTTTAAAGACACGTATCCTAAAGTTAAATATTATGAGAAGAAATAATCACTTGATTTCAAAACTATCTTGTTGTTGGTCATGCCTTGAAAAATTTCTAATTCATCTTATTATTCCATGAAATGATGTTGAATGTTTCACTTTTAAACTATTATCAGATCATGAAATCTATAAAATGAACTATTGGACATTCCATCTATCATTAGAATAAAATGGATAGCACAAGTTATCAAATATACATAATTCCATCTATGGTGAGATTAATTGTATATGGATCATTAAATAGACATATATTTCATATATCATTCTTCTAAAATAAAAGAAAACTAATTAATTCTAACTAGGGACTTCCTATAGTCCATTGGTAGGGAATAAAGGTCTGTCTCACTTCGGTTGTGAGTGTCATTTCCTTAATCCTTGTGTAAGGTGACGGGTTGTTGCCTATCCTGCAGGTTGTACTTTTTATAAAACTAAACAATTATAACATTTTCAAAATAATAATAAAACATTGTAGAGTTATAGAATACTATCAAATTTCCATCTTAATCCCTTATATCCTTTTGAATTATAGAAAATACATCTATCCAGACTATCAGACAAAAAATCATTACATGATTGGTCATATAAGAATCATGTGAATACCTTCATGTACCAACAATATAACATAATATATATAATGTTGGTCACATACTAATCATTTGAGTGACATTATCATGTTTTACCTTTATTCATGGAAATAACCAAAATTAGAATATATCCTTATCAAATACATGCATGTTTCATTAGTATAAAACTTATTGGATATATTTGTTACATCCTGAAAGTTGTATACTTCATATAGGACAACATTAACCACATATTGAAAAATTTGTAACCTGTTCCAAGCAAACAAATATCATCCACATTACTAATTCATATCAATCATATCATTATCTAAATATCATTATCTCATAATCATGCACATATTATAGGTCATCCTTCCCTTAATCATGTGTTTCTTATGAATATCACCTTTTTATTAAATAACTTTTCTTATCCATTATAACTATTTATCGTATTATGGATAATCCATTATGAAAAAACATAATCTAATAATTATTATATAATTCATGATTCATCATTAATTTATTCAAATATATAAATAATTATATCCATCGACATTAATGGTATGCATGAAATATGTCCATTATTGTCCTAGAAGTATATTCATATGACCAAGAATTGAGTTATGAAATGACCATGTTTTCCACACACGGGTCATTAAACTTCATAACAATTCATCACTCTATGATCTTTTTTCCCAGAGAGACAACATTTTCACCTCCACTTGACGTATTGCATAAGTTTTATATTCCCTATTTATTGAAATGTTGGAAGAAGAATATTCCTTCCTCGATGAATTACAAAATTTTGATATTTATAAAAGAAAATATTACTTTAATCTGTTGAGTTGGTAATCTCACTAAATCTCACATTGCTAATGATATATCGTGATAGTTGAGTCATCCAAATTGAAATAAATTTCACTCTTATAATTATTAAAATTCATTGTCCCAAATCACTTGATTTTCCATCAGAATCAATGTCAATCCAATTCATTTTGGTGTCCTCCTTTAACTAAAACCAAATAGCAGGGAGTTGAGAAACACATATCATAGTATAAAACAACATAATCAGGGTTACATTCAATTTCTCACATCGTAGTATTAATACTATGTTATTAATGATTGTTTCAATAATTATAGGAGTGTAAGATGTAGTTATACCTAACCATAGGGATATCCCCAGACATACCATAGAAATATACCAAGGGAACCTAGTAATATTTTTCCATTCTAGTTTTCAGTAGTTGACTAACCCTTCAGTCAGATAAAAACAATATAGACCCAAGAATGATATACATGGACATTAAATTTAATTTGAAGAATAATTAATACAAGACACAAAATTATGACCAAATACCATTTGTGATTAGTGCCTTTGTAAATTTGGAACATATTCTCATAACATTGTGAAAGATCAGAAACATATACTACAATGATATACCCATTTTTTCCTACCTAAAACCAATTATTATATCTTGGGGAAATTGAAACATAAAAAGGGTGATCTAGAATTCTTAGCAAGGGTAAACATTGAGAATATAAAACAAACCACTTACACAATAATATAAAAACATGAATACAATGTTTAAATATCCAAAAAACTGTGTCAAGAAATAAATCATGGTAGTTCTTAAGGCATTGATCGTAACAAAACTATAACTATCCTAAAATGGAATTGTGATAAAACATGAAATTGTGTCAATCAATTAAGAACATAACATGATTTCCATAGTATCTTTGGAATTATTGGCAATACTATTGTATTGGACAAAGTCCATTACAAAACTGGGTTTACATGCAGTTCTAGCCATGTATTACGTAACCAGATTTACTTGTCATTCTATTTATGTATATCTTATAAGATATAAATCATTACCCAATGATTTTTAGAGAGATATAGGTCCCACTGATATCATAAATAATTCAATCTTACATATTCCAAAAAAATTAAACCATTTATAATAGCATAACTCAAGAAATAAAATGGGTTTCGAAAACATCATTTCAGTATAACATAATTTATAAAAAATATCTTCTCATAATTAACACAATAAAATCAATGTAGAAATAGAGATATAAACAATAACCTATTTAATAATCGTTGTATTATATGGAAAATAATTTTTATAAAACACTTTAGCATAAATCTTGAGGAAAATATCATTAATTCATCGAAATTATTTACATTTCATTTAATACCATTCATTTAAAAAAGGGAATAATTTAGTTGAAAACACAACTGAAAATGTGTAGAGGAAGCTTCATGTAAATAAGAAATTATGACCATGTAAGATATTTTCATTTCATATTAGTTAAAAAAACATTCTCCTCTTAATTTTTTCAGTGAAGTCAAAAGGTAACTCATATTGTAACAAAATAAAGATTCATTCCAAATCATGCACTAGTAGTCAAAAATGGGAGAAAATAGAATTAAACATACATAATAGAATATTAAATATTTTATGAATTTTCATTATAAATAATGGACTTCGATGATAAATTTAGACCATTATATACATGTGAATGAACATTCTTTGATAAAAAAGATATTGTGAAATTTTCCCTAACTAATTTATAATCAGTGTAACACACCATGATTTCACGATACGCTTCTCTTTTAATAATAAAATAGCTTGCATTGTACGCAAGCTTGATATTTTAACACAATGCGACCAATCAATGTAGATGTTATGAGTAGTAATACACACTTTTTGAATTTTTATAAATTATATATTTCAAAATGGACTTCATTTTTGTATTAGGAATATCGAAATTATCCTAAGTTTAATTTTTTGTAATTTTCGGAGAACATCCAATTTTTTATGAATAGTGAAAGATACATAAAACAACTTTTTTAATAAAAATAATTTATAGTAATAAATTATACATTTGAGTGGATTTAAAGTATAATTAGAATATATTTTTACCATTTTATCCAATGTTGGTCATTAGAATTAATTAAACATTGAAATTGGACATAAACAATTGTTAATCTTTTGATATATATTGTTTCATAAAAACAAGCTATTTGTTGTGACAGTATGAATTAATTATAAAATTTATTAATGAAACCTATATGTTTGGAATTTTGTAAAAAGAGAAATCAATTTTGAATTCAGAATATCAATTATAGCTTAGGGTGAAATTTTGGCATTGTTCTAAAAAACTTCATTTTTTGATGAATAGTGAAACCACTAAGTGGTAGTTAAAAAACTGATTTTTTGTTTAAATGAAACATTACCACTCCTGTGATTTGATTTTCAAAAATCCAACATACATGGTTTTCATTAGGAAGTAAAATTCGGTTCAATGGGATTAAGATAATTTTTTGGTTAATAGTATCTTTTAGGTTTAATTAATCATTATTAAAGGTAATTAGTGAAATTTAAGGTAACAATGATAATATAAAAATATGAAAATACCCTGACACATGTACTAACCCTATTGGATGAGTCATGTCCGACCAATACAATCCATGTGTCAACATTGGGACCCCATGGAGCCACTTTGGTAGGAAAATTACATTAAAAACTTTTTATTTAATGTTAAAAAAAAATGTAACAAACATGAGTTCTTTTACAAAAAAAATATTAAATGGGGTTATACAAGTCATAGTTTTTACTATAAATATTAATTAGAAATATAAAAATCATTCCTACATCATGTTTGTTTTATTTTTATACATTAAATAAATTATAATTTTTATGACACAATGATGATGCAATGATTACCTCATTAATTAATGATTTAAATAAAATGAAAAGATAATGTAACATCTATGGATAAACTTGACAAAAAACTATTGGATGAGTATATTTCGAACCCTTATCACCTTATCCTCCAAATATTTCCTTGTGGGAACTTTAGAATCCGAAAACCATTTCATAATAAAGTAACATTTCAATCATTCCAAGAGTTCCTCTTCTCTTCTCTTATAAAAAGACCCCATCTCTACCACCTTATTCACAACATCAAGCCATTTGGCTCGGCCAACCTCTACCCAAATACTCTCCCAAATTCCCTCTCTTACTCCTAGAAGCCTCAATTTGGGCAGAACTCTTCCCAAGGAAGCCTTTGGCTCAAATAAAAAATAGTTACCCGATTTTAAGGCAATGTCTTCTCTTATGTTATTTTGTTTTATTTTGCTTCTCCAACCCCCTAAACTATTTTTATTAATTTATTCTGTAACAAAATGAGTATCCTCAATATACTACAATTTTTTTATAAGATGGATTCGAGCTACACTTACACACACCTATATCTAATGGTTAAAGAACATACTGTTTCTGTGGATGGCGAATTTCTGCCTCACGAAACGATGATTGTTCAACACTCATATAACACCTTAAAAGATGGACATTAAGATGTCACTATATTTATATATGATATATAATATGTTTATGTTTTACTTAATGTTCTTTATTTTTCATTTATTTCATAACTTTATGGTTTCTATTATAGGTAAACGCGATATTTTCATTTTAGGAAGTATGGACTACCTCCCCTCAAAGTGATTTGAATCGTTAATTCTATATGTGAGACATATAAAGTATGGGGTAAATGATATTATATATGATATTATACTGGAATTATAAAACACCTTTATATCATGGTGATTTCATTCCATTAAAACTAAATAGAAATGAAAGTGGCCTTCATGCGTATGTACAGCTTACCGTCTCCATGAAAGGTGTATTTCATTTCTTAGCTCTAAATGTTATTTAATATTATAAATGAATGTATATACTGGATATATATGATATATATGATATATATATCATGAATATAATTCTGTATATATTGGATATTCTACCACATAATCAACTTGTAATTATAAGAAGATTATTGTTGACTCGAGTACCAAATATCGACAAAACGACCGTTATTAACATAAATAATTACATAGTGTTAATAACATGGTAATAAGTGATATAAAAGAAATAATGAACTTGAAAAGGATATTAAGAAAGTAGATATTAACTATAGTTTATTATTCAGGAGGTTAAAGAATGGTCGAGTCAAGTCGGACACAAGGTAAGGGAACTTTTTAACCCAATTTCTATTCTTTCGTTTAATCTCCTATTTTCATATTATATCATGATATTATTATGTCCTATCATTTATTTTTTACTTTCTTTATGTGTACTTATAGTTAATAAACATAGTAGATCTATTTTATTTTAAAAATGATCTTTGTAAGGACTTCGCCTCAATC
This sequence comes from Viscum album, assembly GCA_963277665.1. NCBI lineage: Eukaryota > Viridiplantae > Streptophyta > Magnoliopsida > Santalales > Viscaceae > Viscum > Viscum album. The sequence continues at coordinate 1,312,326,785 of OY728119.1, read as the reverse complement.
TCCTTTCATTGAGGCATATTTTGTTTTATACACAACTTTCATTTATACGGTGTATAAACCACTTTGACTTTTACTTTTATTTAAAAGGAAAATTTTTATACGAATCATTATTACTAAACGACAAAATGAATGTTTTTTCTTACGTATGAGGAGAAAATGACTTCTCCACAGCCGTGACTATTATTTGAGTTTTAGATTCCTCTATAAGACATAACCTTTTTTAAAGAAAAATAAATACCATGTTTCACTTTTCTTTGATTTTGGTACTGAAAATGGTTTTGATAAAGTTTTTATTATATCAATGTGTTGTATTGATATCTTGTGATTGATGTATGGAAATATCATATTTCCTTTATGCATGTTTTATGTGATACAATTATGTAATGGTTTATGTTATGTTTAGACCTATTCATATGAGGAATGCATTGGACTTAATAACTGATGGGTGGAGCCTGCTATAGCTCCTCGATGCATCGGTAGGTCTCATGAGACAAACTAGTGTCTTGGCATTAGTCCTTGACAAAATCTTATTTGTAGTCTTGGCAAGAGGCCTTGGCTATGTGATTATGATAGTCTGTCATTATGCATTCTATCTTTATGAAAGTGGTTATTGATATTGCATGTGATTATTCGACCAGTAGAATATCCATGTTAATAAGTAAATGGAATTTTCACATTTTAATTTTTCCATATTATGTTGAAGTTTAAGTTTTAATGTATTCTATTTTAGTCATACATTTCCTTAAAAATTTATGCTTATTTATGAAAGATTCCGCTATTTGTTATCCTTACTGAGCACTTGAGCTCACCCCTTTCAATGTTTAATTTTTCCCAGGATGTGATGAAATATTTTATGACTGACCAACAGGGATAGTCTGAAGGGGATAGAAGTGTCGAATATAGAGACTATGTTATTGTGATTTTTCACTTTATGATATATTTTAACATTTATGAATGTATCTAGTGTTTCCAAGTCTACTAAACTAATCGGTCTTTCGAGACTTGATCTTTGTGATCATGAAAATGTTACGCAATAATGCACCGAATCTGGGTAACTGGGGTCGGGGCATTACAGTTGGTATCAGAGGCATTTTATTACTAACCTTGGAAGATAGATTTAGATAAACTCTGATTAGAGCACATAGCCCAAAGATAGGCTTTGAGGATTAGTATAGAATAACTTCCTAGAATTTTGGTATTATATAGATTTTGTGAGGTTTCTGAGCAATACATCCCTGTCTGGATACGAGTAGGTAGAGGCGGCTCTGGCACAGATCTACTTCGGGGTAAAACCAGAAAACACCGCTTTGAGCTAGACTCGAATGGGAACTGGTGCACGACAAGGGGCCTTGCTGCACTATTGGTTACGACACTCTTGGGGGATATTCTTAGGATAATTCTCATTTTCATTACAAACCATTATGAAGGGTTTATGAGTATATAAGTACTTCAAGGAAACAATTTTATGATTACGGATTTTATCCATAAATTGTTCAATTTATGGTAAGTGTTTTACAAGTATATAATTATTTATTTTGATTCATAAACTAATCTAGTTTATTCCATTGTTTAGAAATGGAGCCTAGTGGGAGGAATGGAAATCGTATAAATGCATGCACTCCGTGTAGGGATTTCCCTCCTGCTCAAGATAATTATTGTGGAGATGGAGATTAAACGGGTGCTGATCAACTTATTACCATACTGGTACAACTCACTCAGGTTATGAATAATAACCTTACTCGTATGGAGCACCCTGATCCGCAAAGTGGACGATCAATGTTAGATCGTTTCATGAGGAAACAACTGCCAACATTCAATGGAATTAAAAATCCCTTAGTAGCTGAGCAATGGATAAATTCCATAGAGAAGATATTCCATTCCTTGGGGAGTAGTGAAAGGGAAAAAGTTATCATGGTTGTTTACCGCCTTACTGAAGATGCTGATCATTGGTGGTCATTGATTCAAAATAAAATGGAAGATAAAGAAGTGTCAAGGATTTAATGGAGAGATTTAAATGATCTTTTCTTATAAAAATACATTCCTCGTGGCCATCGAGACGATATGGAAAGGCAATTTCTGAGTCTGAGACAAAATGAGGAAGACAATGTCACAAAGTATGAGGCCCACTTTACAAGGTTAGCGAGGTATGCTGCAGATTATATACGTAACCCAAGAAGTAAGATTGATCGTTTCTTTGGTGGGTTACAACCATTTCTCCGTCGAGCTTTAGTATCACAATCATTCTTATCATACAAAGATATTATCTCATGTGCTATCAAGACAGAAAAATAATTCACTATGTCTTATGACAACAAAGTAAAGAAAGAGAAGAAGAGAACGGTGGAACAGGAGACAGATAAAGGGAAAAGGGAAACAAGGATTTTCCATTATGTGATAATTATGGGAAGAATCACCTCGGTGCTTGCCTAAAAGGAATGTGAGTTTTTTATAAATGTGGAAAAAAAGGTAACCAGGATCTTGATTGCAAGGGAAAGAAAGTGGGTATCAATGTTGAATGCTACAATTGTAGGGAAATGGGGCATTATACAAATTAATGTCCTAAGCGTCAGGGAAACTTACCTCAGAAAAGGCCAAGGGATCAAGGACAATCTTATGTTGTCACTACTGTTGAAGTGGAATAATTAATGTATTGGTGCTTTTGAACTCATGGATTATAATCTGGTTATAATAATAATGAGATATATATAAGGATTGTACTACAGTACTTGTTTTTTTTCATTATGGTTTTAATATGATGAAGGTAATCATGTTTTTAGTATGTGACAATAAGAGAAACATTAATTTGTTTGTGGAATCTGATGTTACATTTGATTTTGGAATATAGAGACCTTTTAGAGAATGTCTGGATAGTGGTATTTTGGATAACTATATAGGTTGGAATGGATTAAGTTGAACCTTGGATAGTATTGTTTAAGGTTAAAACATTTATAAAGATTATTTTTGGAATATTATAATACTATAGTTTTTTGGAAAAGGACAACCTGCTCGTAGGGGGATAACCCGTCGCGTCGGTTAAGATGTAGGAATCGAACCCACAACTATAGTGTGACATGCCTTTATTACCTACCACTAGCCTATAGGAAGTCCATGGTTATTACAAAATATATTTCCTAATATAAATGGTATGTGGTAATATTTGGAACCTTATAAAATTAGGATAAATAGAATATTTTTTGAGTTCTGTTACCATTTGGAGTTAAAGATGGGTTCGTCGTAAAAATTTATTAAAGAATGAAAGCCTACATGAAAATTAAGAATATTTCCTTATGTTCTTAGAATATATATTAAATAAATTCCTCAACTTTATAAAAGGTAACAAAAAACAAAAATGTTGTCGTTTAACTTTTCCAACTGGGGATTCAATGACTATTTAACCAATAAAAAGTTTGTGATTTTCTTATGGTTAACTTTATCATAATCCTGTTTTCTACAACTCTCCATCAGACCATGATGGTTTGTTTCTCCTCCATATCCATATTTTCATAGAATCCTAGTATGGGATATCTTGGGTGACCTTTGTACTTCTCTTTCTATCTTTTAATGTTATATTCTTATTAACCCTATTTCTGATGTGGGTCTTCCAAAAAGGTATTTTATAATTTCAACCTTTTATTTTCAAAAAACATTTTCAAATTGTGAAGATGCAATTTATTGATGGAGGGGAGAATGTAACACCCCAATCTTTCACGATACGCTTCTCTTTCAATAATACAATAGCTTGCATTGTACGCAAGTTCGAGATTCTAACACACCGCAACCAGTCAAAGTAGCAGTTATGAATAGTAATATGCACTTTTTGAAATTATTTAAATTTTATATTTCAAAATGGACTTCATTTTTGTATTCGGAATATCAAAATTATCCTATGATGAATTTTTTGTAATTTTCAGAGAACTTCCAATTCTTTATGAATAGTGAAAAATACTTAAAACAAATTTTTTAATCAAAATAATTTAAAGTGATAAATTATACTATTTTGTGGTTTTAAAGTATAATTAGAACATAGTTTTACCATTTCACCCAATGGTGGTCATTATAATTAATTTAACATTGAAATTGGACATAAACAATTGTCAATCTTTTGATATATATTGTCTCTTAAAAACACGCTATTTGTTGTGACAGCGGGAATTAATTATAAAATTCATTAATGAAACTTATATGTTTGGAATTTTGTAAAATAGAAATAATTTCTGAATTCAGAATACCAATTATAGATTAGGGAGAAATTTTGGCATTGTTCTGAAAAACTTCAATTTATTATGAATAGTGAAACCACTAAATGGTAGTTAAAAAACTGATTTTTCGTTTAAATGAAACATTACCACTACTATGATTTGATTTTCAAAAAATATGACAGACATGGTTGTCATTAGTAATTAAAATTTGGTTCAATGGGATTAAAATAATTTTTTGGTTAATTGTAACTTTTAGGTTTAATTAATCACGATTAAAGGTAATTATTGATATTTAAGGTAATAATGATAATATAAAAATATGAAAATACCATGACACATCTCATACCCCTATTGGATGAGTCATGGACGGCCAAGAAAATCCATGTGTCAACTTTGGGATCCCATGGAGAAACTTTGGTAGGAAAATTACATTAAAAACTTTTTATTTAATGTTAAAATAAAAATATCACAAACATGAGTTATTTTACTAAAACAATATTTAAATGGGGTTATACAAGTCATAGTTTTGACTATAAATATTAATTAAAAATCTAAAAAGATTTCCTATATCATTATATTTTTTTATAATTTTTAGACATTAAATAAATTATGATTGTTATGACACAATGATGATTCATCGATTACTTCATTAATTAATGATTTAAATAAAATGAAAAGATAAAGTGAAATCTAAGGATAAACTTGTTAAAAACCTATTGGAAGAGTATATTTCGATCCCCTATCACCTTAACCTAGAAATATATCATTGTGGTACATTTATAATCTGAAAACCATTTCATAATAAAGTAACATTTCAATCTTTCCAAGAGTGCCCCTTCTCTCCTCTTATAAAAGGCCCCCACCTCTACCACCTTATTCACACCATAAAGCCATTTGGATCGTTCAACCTCTGCCGAAATACTCTTCCAACTTCCCTATCTTACTCCTAGAAGCCTCAATTTGGGCATAACTCTTCCCAAGGAAGCCATTGGCTCAAATCTAAAAGAGTTACCAGATTTTAAGGTAATGTCTTCTCTTATGTTATTTGGTTATATTTTGCTTCTCCAACCCCCTAAACTCTTTTTATTAATTACTTTTGTAACAACACTAGAATCATAAATATACTAGTATTTTTTTATAAAAAGGATTAGAGCTACACTTACACACACCTACATCTAATGGTTAAAGAACATAATATTTCTGTGGATGGCGAATTTCTACCTCACGAAACGATGATTGTTCAACACACATATAACACCATCAAAGGTGGCCATTAAGATGTCACTATATTTATATATGATATATAATATGTTTATTATTTACTTAATCTTCTGTATTTTTCATTTATTTCATACCATTATGGTTTCCATTATGGGTAAATGTGATATTTTCATTTTAGGAAGTGCGGACTACCTCCCCCTCAAAGTGATTTGAATCGTTAATTCCATATGTGGGACGTATAAATTATGGGTTAAATGATATTATATATGATATTATACAGGAATTATAATATACCTTTATATCATTGTTATTTCATTCCATTAAAAACGAAATAGAAATGAAAGTAGCGTTAATGAGTACGTACGACTTACCGTCTCCATGAACGGTGCATTTCATTTCTTAGCCCTAATGTTATGTAATATTATAAATGAATGTATATAATGGATATATATGATATATATTATATCTACATCATGAATATAATTCTGGAGATAATGGATATTCTACCACGTAAACAACATGTAATTATAAGAGGTTTATTGTTGACTCAAGTACCAAATATCGATAAAACGACCATTATTAACTTAAATAATTACATAGTGTTCATAACATGGTAATAAGTGATTTAAAAGGAATAATGACCTTGAAAAAGGATCTTAATCAAGTATATATTGACTCTAGTTTATTATTAAGGAGGTTAAAGATCAGTCGAGTCATGTCGGACACAAGGTAAGGGAACTTCTTAACCAAATTTCTATTCTTTGGGTTAATCTCCTATTATCAAATTATGTCATGATATTATTTTGTCCTATCTGGTATTTTTACTTTCATTATGTGTACTTATAGTGAATACACATAATATCTATATTTTATTTTAAAAATGATCTTTGTAAGGACTTCATCTCAAACTCCTTTCATTGAGGCATATTTGGTTTTATACACAACTTTCATTTATACGGTGTATAAACCCCGTTGACTTTTACTTTTATTCAAAACGAATATTTTTATATGAAACATTTATACTAAACAACAAAAGGAATGTTTTTTCTTACGTTTGCGGTGACAATGACTTCTCTGCCGCTGTGACTGTTATTTGAGTTTTGGCTTCCTCTATAAGCCATAACTTTTTTAAAAGAAAAATAAATACCATGTTTTACTTTTCTTTTATTTTGGTATTGAAAATGGTTTTGATAATGTTTTTATTATATCAATGTGTTTTATAGATATCTTATGATTGAAGTGTGGATATCTTATGTTTCCTTTAAGCATGTTTTATGTGATACAATTATGTTATGGTTTATGATATGTATAGACCTGTTCATATGAGGAATGCATTGGACTTAATAAGTGACGGGTGGAGCGCACTATATCTCCCGATGCATCGACAGGTCACATGAGACAAACTAGTGTCTTGGCACGAGGACTTGGATACGTGGATATGATAGTCTGGAATTATGAATTCCATCATTATGAAGGTGGTTTTTGATATTGCATGTGATTATTAGACTAGTAGAATATCCATATGAGTAAGTAAATGGAATTATCTCATTTTACTTTTTCCATATTATTTTGAAGTTCATGTTTTAAATTCTTTTGTTTTAGTCATAAATTTCCTTAAATTTTTATGTTTATTTATGAAAGCTTCCCCTATATTGTTATCCTTACTGAGCATCTGAGCTCACCCCTTTCAATGTTTAATTTTTTTCAAGGAAGTGAAGATATATTTTATGATTGACCTACAGGGATAATCTGAAGGTGATATAAGTGTGGACTATGGAGACTATATTATTGTGATTTTACACTTTATGATGTAATGTAACATTTATGAATGTATCTAGTGTTTCCAAGTCTACTAAACAAATCGGACTTTCAATACTTGATCTTTGTGATCATGCCAATGTTACACAATAATGCACCGACTCTGGGTAACTGGGGTCGGGGCGTTACAATCATTCCAATCATATGCCTCATAAAAAAAGGAAAATTATATGAATATTTAATTTTCAAACCATACATAATATGAATAATAAAAAAATCAGGTGTAACATAAACACAACTCAAAAGTATTAGATGGTGTATATGGCATTTGTCCCACAGAAATAATAGTGAGACAAAATAATCCCTTGCCTTTTACATTTCATCAGTAGAGGGTGTGTAAAACTACATTATATTGGTTAAATCTGGTTATTCAATTATAATAGGATCATATAAATATTTATGATATCATATATTATCCTATTATATCATTTTGTTAATAGTATTTCAATATTACCATTATTACTAGTGTTAAATACATAATTTTATGATTCATGTTTTTCCATGTATATATCATTTTTTAATATGATGTATTTTATTCATTAAATAATGTTAATAATTATTATTTTCACTCGTCATATAAATTTTATAATCACACCTGAAATTATAACATGTACAAAGAATCTCACCAAGTCTTGGAGATGGAAGGTTGTACATACACATGTGCAATGATTTTATTTTATTGAAAGTTAAATGGTATGTAAATGGATGGTATATTAATTATTGAGAATCATTTTCTTATTATATAAATAATTTATGTCCATTATTATCATCAATATACTTGTCCTAATAATGTATTTTCGATTAATAAATTACACCCTAGCGTGGAGAAAGTAAGACATTCGGACACATGCATAGTGATATAATTATTCATAGTATGTATAAAAAGTAGTATAAGGTTGTCTCAAAATTATAGTAACATATAATCATGATTAATATAATGGATTTATTAATTTATTATTTAATAAACATTGAAATTGGAAGTATATGAAGAAAATATTTTGAATTGAATTGGTACATCAATTACATCTTTTTCGAAGTACTTCATTTGGATTTCTTCATAACAACACTATGGATAGGATTCTTGGAATTATAGGACCTCTATATGTTAATTAAGAATGTTGATTGGATTATTTGGATGAGTTTTATCGAGCTATAAGGATCATTCAGGTTTGAGGAAATGTTGGATGAGATTCCTTTTTATAAGAGAGGAGAGGAGAACCATAGGAAACTCTCAAAATATTTATATATAATAAGACTATTCCTGATCTAAATAATTAAAAATATGTTAAAAATTGAACATTAAAATACATTTTAGACAATATATTATAAAAATATTATTATTTATCATTTTTTTTATTTTTAATAAATTAATAATAAATTATTTTAAAAAGATATTAATATTTCTAAATTTAATATTATTCTTTAAATTTTGCATAAAATACAATAAGACAAAGTGGGTATAAAAGTATAATTGTTCCACACTTCTATAATATATCTTATAGATCTTTTAAATTTTTTATAAATGTTAACTAAACCGTAATATAACAAAATTAGTATTATTAAAATAATTTATTCTATTTCTTGGTTAATTGAATATATGTTGTTTTAGAATTATGGAGATTTTAAGGTAAATATAAAACTTCTTAAAATTAAAAAAATTAATATAATTATATTTTTTTCATTTATATCATTATATAAATTTATATTCTTTCATATCATTATTACGGACCTATAAGTAAAAATAAATGATATTAAAATACAATGATATGATATTTTGTAACTATATTTGAATTAAATAATATATCATTAATTTTAATATAAAAGTGTTAATTATAAAATTAAAATCTATCATATTGTAAAAATTATGGAATTGTATTCATCTAATAATTTTATCTGTATATGTTTTGGTGTTATTTTAATCCTCATACTTTTGATTTACCCATATTTTATTTCATTAACATTATCACGACAACATCTCATTTTATTTACTTAGGGTTAATATAGTCACTATAAAATGAAAAAGGATCCATTAATGGAACATTGGTGAAATATTTAACTGCATCCCAATTAGTTGGTCATAATGTAATATTTTTATGAATTTTATATAATTTAAGAAAATATCATATATTTATAATACCAATATTGTCATTTTTGACAATATTTATTAGTTGACATTATATAAATATATAATATATATATACCTACACATATACATATATATATATATTAATAAAACAACATTTAAATAGTAAATAACATGTCAACGTCAGTCATAATATTTGTGGAAGTCATTAATTCACTCATATTTTTTATATTTTAATATGTATAATGCCATTAATTTGATATTTTTATTTAAAAAATAAATTTTGATGAACTATTGATTAATAATTAATAATAATTAGATAATATCTAAATATTATTAATATATTTAAATTATGTATTTAATTCTATTATATTTAGAGCTAAAAACTATAGTCGATTTTATTCTCTCATAATCCATAAATTGAAATTAATATACTTATATAAATTGAGAGGGTGGAATTTCATCACATTTTATAGTTTTTTTATATTCATATCATATTCATAGTTATGTTGAAATTATGTTATTTAATTTCAGAAAATAAATTATAATATATTAATTTAGTAATCCAAAATGACTTTTACAAGTATTATTATAATTTTAAAATATTTATTTTACATTTTATTTCCAGATTTACCTTTAACCTTTGTAATAAAAATAATTACCAATGTTACTATTCATAATGCCCAAAATAAAAGTATCCAATTAAAATATTTTGGACCTACTAATTCTAAATATAGAATTCATATTTAAAAATTCAAAACATATAATTTACCATAATTTATATATTTTTAATCTAATTGTAGAAAACATAGGGTTTTCTATAAAAATTATAACATCGCAAAAGAATGAAATTTTTTAACCTATGAATTCAATGTAAAATTAATGAAAATGAATTAAATTGTATTAAAATAAAAAAATTATATTATATATATATATTAAAACAATTCAATTATATATTTTTATCATACATATTATTTTGATGAAAAATGATTTGTTCAATTTAAATTTAGCCTATTTTTTACTGTGGATCAAGATGGGAAATTTTTCAAAAATATATATAAATACCATCCAAATAAAATGTTTATACTCCTATTCAAAATAAGAAGTTTATTCTGTCAAATTGAAATTATAAATATTTCAAAACTAAATTTAAAATGGGTGCACAATCAAAAGGAAGTGAAACTGCATTTTTTTAAATACTTCTTTAATCTCAAAATTGAATTTGTTCTTATAAATTATTCCTTAAAATACATAATTTTTATTTTAATTTTATAAAATTACAAATGTGGTTAATCATATTCATAATGGATTGTTTATATCCCATTAAATTAATATTTTAATTATATATCATTTTTTAGTGAAACTAAATACTGCAGACAACACATGCTATCAAGGAAGGTTGTTCTTGCATGTTATGAAAGCCAAGTTGGTTTTAAATTTACTTATAGATTTCATTGGGGTTGTATATAACATATTTCAACCATAATAAGATTATACATTTAACAAAATATATACTTAGGGTATTGAATTCTATCAAAAAAACATTAAAATATGTGTACCACAAACCAAGTATATTGTTGCGTATACAGTAAGCTAATAGGGTGTTTTGTATAGCACAATATAATCTAGTTGTATCATACAATCACAATAAATAAATTTAATTAAAGAGAATAAATATCATAAATTCTCGTAGTATCACACAGGAAATCAATATAGGTGATGTGGATCATGATAAACAAATTGTTTGAATGACTGATTATTTTTTTAATGGAATTCAATAATAAGGTTATATATGTACTTTTGTGGTACTATGAAATTTTTTAAACATCTATATATTATTACACTATAGTTTTTTCATAAATATTTATTGGTATATGTACATTGGTACTGGAACAATGTAATGTGATTGTGGTTTTAAGTTTATATTTTGGAAAAAACATGATTAAGGGAATGATAGCCCTTAAAATGTGAATGTTATTGAGCTAATGATGTTTGGAAATATATATTTTGAATATATATAAGTAAATTATATGATACTAGTTACTTTATAATAGATTATGGATTTTTGGAAAATGTGTTATATGCTATCACATGTTATGTTTAAGACATTAATGGACTTGAGGAATATATCAAATAATATTTTGATTTTGAAATAAAGAATGTTTTAAATAATTATTTATGTTGAGTTTCATTTTCCAATATAATATATGATGAAGGTATTCATATGTTGGGTATGTGACAAACAAGATCTACATTATTATATATTGGGGATCTCTGTTAAATTTTTTTAAGAAATTTAGTGGACTTTTCCTAATATATGGAAATTTATATTTTGGAATGGTTATAAGGTTTTCATTTTATCGAATCGTTTATATTAAACATCGGATGACGTTTATGATATTAAAGTTTTTTCCCACCATATGGGGATTTATGAATATTGGAAAACATGTGCTGAACAATTTGTTATAATTATAACTAGAGAATGAGGGATTGAATTATCTTGTCATTATGGATCCTACGATCCACTAGTACATCATACTCTACAATGTCAAACTCATTTAGGAGAGTATGTGTATTAGTATAATTGTTTAATGGAGCCACTAATGGATTGGATCATTATTTAAAAATGGAATATCATCATGGAATTTTATCTTCTAGATAAAATTCATCATCTTTATGAAAAGATCAATAAAATAAAAAATTATCATATTACCTTCATTTTAAAAGAATTAAGTAGACCCTTATATCATTACATATTTATTGTTCTATAATGATTATATTTATTATGAAAATGTTCTCTATAATTCTCTGTAAATACATGAGAGTTGGATCTCTCTTCTATGTCAATGATTTCACATTCCATTAATCTATGTTTTGGGGTGATGTAAACCTTTTACATTTTCTCTTTTTAAGAAATTTTATAATTTCACATTTTTAAGATGTGGGATTCCTACAATTAAATTCTCAAAAATCCACTATTGATTTTTTTGTGGAATATGGAATTGTAATGATGCAATTTTATACTTAAATTCAAGCTCATATTAGAATGGTAGCTAATGCATTGGAACTTCCACCAAATATCTATAATGCTCACAATGCTCTCCATATATATCTTATGGGGAATAAAATACCTAATCAATCAAATGTACAAAACTTAAAGGTCATACCAAAGGATCACGATACTTCATATGATGGGAAACTAACCCAAATTTTGGATTTAGGAGATATTGTTAAAGAAAAAAGACCACTCACCTGGTAAAAGATTTTTAAAGGAACCCAAAATCTGGATGATGATTCTTGGTCATAAGAGGATTTGATAAAATAAATTTATCTACATTTTATTTATTATAATTAATAATATTAAATTTAGAATTCATTTTTATAGGGATTAAATGTAACACCCATGGATTTTGTGATTTTTTTTGAAATTAATTTAATTTTTTGATATAATATACATGAAGACTCAGTGATTGTAGATTGTGTTTAATGAAATCACAATTTAATTATTGTGTTATATACTACACTATGTTAATAATTCAGATTATGTAAAATATTGTTTATCTTGTTGTATATAAAACAATATGTTTTTCTTGTGTTACACACAATGCTTTGTTCCTTCTATATCATGCATTACACACAAGAACAATTTTTACCAAATAATAGTATATTGTCAAAAATATAATTATTTATTATAATAATATGTCACATAGCTATTAAATTAGAGGGTATGAATATTATTGAATAAATGTTTGTGGTTAATAATATGATTTCCCTGGATACCTGTTAATTTAAAATGAAATATATTCCAATTGAATATTAAGGATATATTTTTATTCTTCTTTCTCACAAAAATATTTTTTATTTATAAATTATATATCTTATATTTATTTACTTTTATTAATGAAATATATATGTCTTAAATTCAATAATATATTTTTCATATCTATTCAATATATTATATTGGAAAAATATAAGAACACACCCAAATTTATACATAAAATCCTATATTTCTCTAAAAGAATATTTTAATTCCTTTTAATGGATAACCCATTTAAAATATAATTTTCGATACTTTTAGAATTTTTATATGAAAATTATACATCTTATTTGAAATTGGTATATAAAAATTTATATTTTTTGATATATTGGTATTTTTCTAATACGTTTCATGTTCTGATAAATATGGAAGAATAATTAAATTTTAATTGAAAATATATATTTCATCTAAATAATTTATTGTGTCACATTATATTAATGATTGTATTTAAATTATAATTATAATATTATTTATCATTTAATTAAATTTAGGTCATTATAATCAATTTTACGTTGTATTTGTATAAAATAAATTTATTCATTTGAATGTTTTCACTTTAAAACTCATTTTCTCATTTTGTTTAATGGGACATTTTTTAAAATAATTTTATTCCTTATTTTTTTTAAATTTTTAAAAATGGATCCCATTTTTGAATTAAGAAGCTAAAAATTTAGTAAACATGTTTCTTTTATTTTTTAACAAAAAATAATCGTAATTTTATTGATTTTTATAACTATAGTAGTGTGTAAATCAACTAATTACATGTCAAAATAATATTATAAATATTATAAGACAACCCTAACATATTAATAAAATTTATTGGATGAGTAATCTTCGACCCGTATTATCTAGGGTTTGAAATTGGATTTTTTTAATGCACAATTAATCATGAAATGAACATAGATATTACTAAAAATTAAAATGAGTGAAAAAATTTCAAACATTTACATTTAATATTATTAATATTGATAATATTTGTATAAATTTAAGATATGATTAACAATATGTACTCTTCATAAATATAATAGTTTTATATAGACAACATAAATTTATTTGTATTTTTAAGTTTAAAATATTAATCTTATATATTTTCAAAATGATAACGTTGTAATTACACATTCAATTAAAAAATAAATATATTGATATTAAAAATATTAAAATAAATATAATTTTACTTAAATAAGGTAAAAAAATATAGTTATTTTTATAATATGATATATTAGGGGTGTCATGCACAATTATTTTTTATGTAATCTTGCATTAGGTATTATATTAAAGTCAATGAAATGAATAATGTCCAAATTTACACAAATTTTATTTTAAAAAAACAATAGTTTATTAAATTAGTTAAAAATATTAAAAATTCTAAATGTGTACTAATAATATAAATTAATGTCTAAAATATTATTAATTATCAATTTACGATCCAATTGACACTTTACATGTAAATATTACGTCCTAAAAATATTATAATCATTTTTTTCGATTATAAAATTTGAATAGGTTAACTAAGGGTTAATAAAAATGATAAGGTATAAATTATAACTAAAACTAACTAAAATTTATTGATATATGAGATTAAAACCTTATTTGATCTTATCTTATAATATATCTCCTTTTGGTAGTATTTGGATTGATTTTTATTTATTATAATTTAATATTTTTTATAGTTTCCAAAAGTGCCTCTTCACACACCTACACAAGGGAACCTCTCCTTCACATTTATTAACATATATAGTTCTCTTTTCATGGAAAAAATCATTCAAAACTTCCTCCAAAATTAAATCCATTAATATTATAGTACTTTCTTTAGGAATAAATCCAACAAAATAAGTCATTTTGTACAAATTAAAAGGATATACCCAAAAAAGATATAACATACATCAATGAATGTTTTTGTTTAATTTATTCCTTAAACATTTTCAATTATTTTAATTTAATGTTTATATAATATTATCAATATCCTAAATATATTGATGTGCTTTTATATTATTTTATTTTCCTCCACTTTCACGCACTTACATCTAATTGGTAGTTTACTTATCATTCTTGTTCATGGTGAGCTATCATCTCCATGAATGATGTGTTTTACTTTTTACCACAATATTTTATGAATATCCATGAATATATATTTATTGAATACAGATATATTTATATATAAATATCATTTTTATTATTCTTGAGATGAATAAATCATTATTTTTGTATGTATACCAAGTATTAAAAGTATAAATATTAAGGAAAAACAATCAATTATTACCCGAAACATAACTTTACCATGGATTTCATATGAACGAGTAATAAATTGTTATAACTAAATCATATATGGTATTATATAAATAAATAGTATTCTATATAATATTTTTAATAAACTTATATTTATTATAAATTATGTTTTAACGTGTGTAATGGATTTCATGTCTTTCGGTAACAGTATTTCAACTCTCAATTTTATTTCAATGAGATTTATGCCATATTCACCTCTAATTATTTTTTGTGGTGTATATACTACCCATGAATTGAATAATTGAAAATATTCATTTTATATAATGTAATATACATATTCAATTAATGATACATCATCCATACATTAAAGGGCTCAAAATCTACCAAATTAGTAATTGATTAATGCGACAGATTTATTTCTGTGGGACAAATCCCTTATACATTAATTGCTTATTCTATATGGTTTATATACATCCCTAGAATGAATTTTATGAATATTATCTAGAATAATATGGAATTATCATTACAATATATATATATTTCTTTTATGGGGAATATGATTACTTTTATTTTATATTGATGAGTATTTATATCAAAATCTCTTCAATAATTGGGTTTTCTCTGTTGGGGAATATTTATCTCTTATGTTCATGTTTTCAAAATATTGTATTCAATTTTTTTTTACTATTATCATATGGTTGTGAAAAGTAATTTTAAAAAATTATATTTTTTGAACTTGGTTTGAATGTAATATTTTGGTCAATTATTAAACAGGGTAGTTTGGACTTTTCGACATATTTATGAAAAAATGTTTTTTAACTAATAAGGCATTAAAATAATTGTTTTCCACCATTACTCTATATTTCTTTGAAATTTCCTTTACATTATTCTATGTTTATTTTACATTTATATTTAATATTTTAATATTTAACGTCTTTTTAATTTTATAAAATGTTTTGGAGTCAGAAAGGATATGTTCTTATGGAATTATTTTCAGATGATCAATCATATTTTCTTCAACATATGATAATGTAATTAGATATTGCTTAAGTTTTACTATGGATATGATTCAATGATACTATACATATGCATTGGATGAATGGTTCAAGTTTTTGATTGATACATATTTATGAAACATATTTGTTATACAAGGTTAATTTGATTATTTAATGATATTTATGAAACCCAATTCATTCCATGGGATTAGATATGATAAATGATTTATGTTCTAATGGAAAAATTTTGTATAGTTTTTATTATGCAATGGGTGGGACCTATATCTACCTCAAACACATTGGGGGTAGATTTATACATCATGAGATAATTATGGAAAAATTTTGATGGGCTTGATATACTATGGAAGATAGGGAAACCCGATCCACAATGGATGATGGGGAAACTCAACCCACTATGGGGAGATGGGGAAACTCAATCCCCTATGGTTAAATGGGGATACCTGATTCATTACAACAAATGGACTATAACTGAGTGTGGTGGTGTGTCCCTCTCTATATGTGTGGTTTCTATGTAGTTTTTTGTTATGTTTTGGAAATTCACCATGTCTTATAGGGAGTGATATTAAAGTTTTAAGTGTCTACCACAAGATCATTGAATTATTTCTATGCAATGATTTATTGAATTATAATCATGATTCCCTTATGATTCATTTCTTATTTATTTCAAATATTTATTCCATTAACCAGTTATAATATCTTTAATATGTATAATAATAAATTAATATATTTTTATTTTATTATCATACCCATACTTTTTTATGATTAAGTATATCACTTATTTACCCTTACTAAGCATTTGAGTTCACTGTTTTTTATGTCTCTTTTCCCCAAGATATGAAGAACACTATTTCATTTTACATGTAAAAAGTAGTTATATAGTTTGTATAAGAAGTAGATTTGTTATAAACCAGTTTTTTATATTTCCATTTTTCTGGAGGCATGAAACTAATATGGTATTTGGTTATTTTATTGTATATTGAGTTATATATTCCGATAAATTGGTGAAATATTAATTTATAAAAATCATTGTACATTTTTATTATATTGGTATTTTATCATTTTTAATCATTTTTGTATATGAAAAAAATTATCTCATTTTATTGGGTTTAAATTAATTTTAGAGAAAGTGACAAACCCTATATATCCCCTCACTATACTTGTTAATTTATAATTGCAATTTACAATAATAGTTTCCCTAAATCTATGTGAAACCTCACATAATAATCCTTTCTTGGATCTTTTAGTTTGATAAAAAGTGTGAAATTATCACTTAATTCTATAACTTCACCTTTCATATGGATTATAATTATCTGATTATCCTTTAAAAAACCCACACCTATTGTTAGAAAGTAGATTTAAATGCTCATGTGATTATTCATTATGATACTTTTTATGATCGATGATGAATTAACTGTAGATAAATAAGGGAATATAATAATTTCATAATAGTTTTAATAAATCCATAAAAAATAATAGTGACACAAAATTAAAGGATGAAATTTGTAGACAAGGGTTGAAAGGGAATCCTCAAATCATATTCACTAGGGTCTTATTGAGCCATCAGTGGAGTTAAAATAATATATATAAATAAAACCATGAAAGACATATATCAGATCATATCAAGATCATGTTATATTGGAATTATTCCCTACCATAGTTAATAAATCTCCCTTTAATAACAAAATTATCTATCGTACTTGACATGATTTCAAATTTTTTATATGTGCAATACAAACTTATTGAACATCATATGGTGATTGTAATTGTATCTGAATATTCATCATTTTTAGTGTTGATAAGAATTCCCCATCAACGTTTTTTCAACATGTGTCATGATTGAGGGTTATTATGTATTTATCTATGCAACACTAGTATTCCATCATCCTTATGCTCTTCCATCTATTGATATTTGTACTCATTTGAGATGAATCAGAGAATTAATGTTACATTACTTCTCACCTTCATTGGAAATGTAATTTTAGTCGTGGTAGGAAGACAATGCATATGGTAGGTATGCTGGTATTCAAATTCTTGAGAATTAGTTGATGGTCCTTAAAATAGGATTCAATTCTTTTCTTGTGGAATTGGAATAATAGTTATTCAATTTGTGGAAATGTTCTAGGTATAAATTATCATCCTTGAATTAATTCTTCTCTTCTTAATTATCAAGAAATTCAAAAACTAATATTATCTTGAAATAATGAAAATAAATTTGATATCAGTTAGTAGAAATTATGGAAATAGAAAACAATAACATTCTATGGAAAATAACAAATATATGGATTGGAAATAGTCTTGGTTATTTAGAAGTAACTCATGGATTTTTATATTCTACCTTTTTAATCAATCATAATCAAAGAAACATAAAAATATATATCAAATGTCATTGGGGGGAAGATCGTCTTTTTTTGTGAATTAAAACTCATATTCATCCAATTTTGGATAGAATTATTTACATTCATTTAATACTTGATCAATATTGATTTATATTTTTTAAAATGTGTTTTTAATGTCGAATAAGTTTTAATATTTACTAAAATCATTGGAAGAATCATTTCATGAACAATTGGGTTAGGTATTGTGGAGCCTTGTTATATTCATGGACATGTGGGATGAATAATTCAAGGGTGAAAATTTTTTTTGGGTTGTACTCGGTGTAACGAGGTTTAATATTCCAATATAGTTAATAGATGAAGGTCTCGATGAAGGATTGAGGTTGTATGATGATATGGGAATTTTATTAATTACCTTATATACTTCTCTCTATGGATTTTAAACCATAACAATGATAAGATCTATTCCTCTTAAAATTTTAACCCTACATAGTGAACATACAATAACTAAAACTATTATTCTTTAAACACCCCTCATATATTCATATATAACTTTATGTTGTCTTCTTCATTATCTATCATACTCTGTTGTAACTAGATTTTTGTGCCAATATTTCCAATTCCTTGTTCCCATGATCTATGTTTTTTTGAATCTCTTTTATAGTTGATGCACTTTCTTTCATGGGTTAAAATATTCATCCATTTTCAATTGAGTTAGAGATTCATCGAAAAAAAATTTGGCCCATATTTATGAAATTATAGGGTTTATCATCTGTAGTGTTCATGTGGTTTGATTAGACTTGTGAATAGAGGATATAACTGCTTATGGAAAAAAATGTGGTGGCAAAGTTTATAGGGACAATATAGTGAGAGGAGGTGGAAATGATCTATAATTCATATTAGCTTTAGTTATAAAAGGTGAAACAACTTTATTAACTTAATGTGGAAGGTTCATATGGGAAAGTGAGGTTAAAAAGAATTATATATTACGGTTATTCAAACAGGACAATACATTAAAGTGGATGATTCTTCTTGTGGAATCATTATCCCTCGTGAGTACATGTGGTGGTTTGGAGTTGTTTTATTGGATTCTATCTCATGATTGGTTGAATGAAACAACACCTTGATGGATTAGTAGAATAATGAGACATGATAGCTTCAGTGTGGTTGTTCGATCGACGAAATGTTAGAAATACATAGTCATCTTCCATTGAATATTATCTCAACCCAAAAAAATTATAAACTAGTTTGATTTATGTTTTATACATGATTCAATGTAATTTAAAAATTAAAAAAAATCCTACGATTTAATTAGAAAATTGTGAATTAATAAATAAATTTTGATTAAATAAAATTATTTGGATAATAAAAAATCCATATTCAATCCATTAACAATCTATTTTATAAAATGTATTGTCCAATGAATAATTTATTTTATGATCATATAATTAGATAAATTATAAAAAAATTATTTTTCAAATAATCTAAAAGATTAATATATATTAAAAATAAATAATTGATTCCATTATAATTTTTTAGATTTTAATAAGTAAAAAATGTATAATTTCCCATGATTTAGAATAATTATGTTCTTAATTATCAACATAAAATAAAAAAAGTTTTAAAAATTTGTCTCACATCATTACACCCACTTATTTTTTACACTCCCAAGAAATATAGTGATTTAAATTTTTTCAATTGATATTCTATCCTAGACAAAAGTACGCCAGCTGGAGAAGAATAAAATCACTGGATGAATTTAATTCATCTGTCACTTTAATTAACATGAATGTTATCTTTTTCGGATTTAAATGGAATGAATCCATGTATAAAAAGATTTTAACAAGTGTGTACTTTTTATATCCATTTACCTATAATTCTCATACAATATTTCAATTTAACACTCACATGATTCTTTCAAAATAATAGTTATATATATAATATGTCCCATATTTATCCATGTTCAGAATTCCCCATCCCTGTCTAATACATTTTTCAATGGAAACTTATTGATTTATTCCTTGTCATATTTTTGAAAATAGCTGACTGAATGATTGCTGATTAGTATAGAACTAAACCATCCCATGAAAACATGTATACATTAAGAATAACTGTAATTATTAAGGATTAGAATAATTTATTTGGTGTTAGTCCCTTAGGTCGCTCTAACCCTAATTTGATATATTAGACACAAAAATGTTCTTATATTGTCCTATAAAAATTTATAGATCAATTTGAATCTTTTTTACTATAGTTCATATGATCTATCTGATTTTCATTTAGGGGTGTGAGATCCTTAAGATTCTACACAATCAATATGTTCCTTTTACAAAGGTTTGATTTCATTAGTATGGTCCCCTGAAGAATGATGTTGGTTATAATATGTTTTATTTTATTTATAACCTTTTCAATTTTCTATTGAATAGTCAACCACTCAATTAGTTGTATGTTTACTTAGTTTTTATCTTACTCTGTCAATTTTAGAACCAATAAAAATCATCCATGTCAAGAATGTTCATTCAATGATATGAAAAATTCATCTCAATTTATCATATCCAAAAAAATGATTAAATGTATTAAAAAATACCAATAAGAATTTAGGTATGGACTCTAAATTCATGTTTTTCCACAAAAAATTTATTTAATTTATTTTAAGAAAAATATGACATGATAAAACTGATAAAAAATTTAAACAACAGTATTACACCTTATGGTAATTATTCATCTCCCCATGCATATTGTAAATACCATTCAAATTAAATCAAACATCCACTTTTTCTGGAAAATATATTTAGTGAATGAATATCTAAAAAAATTGAGGGAGAGATAAATCCTAACAAACCATTATTCGTTTGAAGTATTGAAAATCATGGAATCTTCCATTTCTTATTTTGAGAATAATTGAAATAATGCTTCATCATTTTATGATTAAACTAAAATGGAATATTTGAATCATATACATAGATCTCAACTACAAAATAGGGAAAATTATTTTTACAATTGTATTCTATAGTCCATATAGAATCATGTTTACCAGATATGAGCAGGTTACTTCCAATGAAAAATATAACTTTGTCTCCCTCTACCATGAATATTTTCTAAATGAGTCTATCATAGAAAAAATGGATTCATACTTCTATATCTTTTATTCTCATACAATTTCCCCCATCAGCATCTAACGTTCCATCATATTCTTTATATATTATAAAACTCTATGTTTACCTTCTAAATGGACCATTTCTCCTGGTTCTACCACTCAAAATGCATATTGAAATATTTTCAATAGATAATTTTGTAAGGGTAAATGAATGGAGATCTATGATTTTTCATTATAATATAATATATATAGTACTCTTTTTTAGGATCCACTTGATGTGAAATTATAAAAAGAAATTTAATATTTTATTTTAGAATTTATCATTTAAATTTAGAAGTGTTCAATTTTACTTCCAGATTAGTTGGATTTTAATGTTATTTTTTAACGATGTATTATCCATGCTTGCAACTGATGTGGAGACATTTTATCATAGTACCCAAAATTTATTTTGAATTTTGGAGGTGTTTTTTGTGTTTAAAAATGATTAAAATGAAGACACAATTAATATAAAAAAATGGTTTTTTGATATAATAATTTGATTACATCTGGATTTATATTTTGGGGGCATTCTATTTTATTTCCAAATTCATTATAAAGTCTATTTCATTTGTGATTTTTTGGGTACTATTGATTGGAATTTTTAATAATATCAAATCTCTATTTTTTCCCTACCATAAAAAATAGTTATTCAATTATTAAATCCATTGTACAAATTTAAAAAAATGAAACTAAATTTTTTTTCACTCCATCTTAAAGACAATCATCAGAATTAAAACCATATAGATTCAATTGATTATTGTGTGAGAACCACTATTTTTAAGTAGGGAAAGGACAATTCTTCCTCCACCATTGTTAAATTTACCTCTAATTATAAAAATTAAAATTGATTATTCCTATTGATTTGATGTTGATACCATTCCTAATAATTATATCCTATCCTGCATCTTCAATTTGGAATTTTAATTTTGTACTAAAAAACTCATGAAGAGTCATGTACAATGAATCCACATGAACATATCCAGAATAATATTATTGTTTCATCCCATAGGGTTTTTTAGTACTCTTATATATATAATATAAGGCATCAAGTTTTATATAAGATCACATGTTGTGTTATTTATGCTCCCAAGTTGAGAAGGAGTATCCAGGTTATCATCATATTAAGTCGAACAACACCTATAACACTCAACATTTCTAATTCATCCTGATAGGATGAGTTTAATATTTTTTGATGATGAAAACCCAGGTACATGAGTCAAACTAATATGTTGAGATGCATATATTTCATAAAAAATTCTCTATTTGAATTTCAAATGCCTTTGTGTTAACATGTAAACATCAATGAAATTGATTTTGTTGGAATATTGGTAATATAGTAATCAAAAACCTAGGAAATCATATACATCAATAAATTTCACTACATCATGAAAATGCTACGTGAATCTTAATTGGATATATGGTAAATTTTATATGTCTATCAATTCACATACATTTATCAAATTATCAATATAGCTGTAATGTGTATGTAAAAAGTGAAGCCCCTCACCATCATATAATTCATAAATACATCTAATACACAAGTGATTCATGAGAAGTATTCTACATTGAACAATATCAATGGTTTATATAGTTCATAGTAATGGTAGGATCACACGTTCATGAGAATTAAATCAAGGGGAGATGTACTGAGTTGCCTCACTCGATGATTACCAACATTGATACATCCATGTGGAGGGCATCCAAATTCGAGATCTTTGATATTGTATTGCATTTATTTTCAATTGGATGGAATTTTGTTTGGATACTTGTTTTGGTTCCATGTAAGGATGATATAAAATATAATAGATTCCATGTGGAATCCAATGAATAATTTATGTAACATTGTCTATGAAATTTAGGTATAAATTGGTGTTCCAATAAAAATATAGAAAGTAAATTGGCTTCATGAGAGGATATGAAGAGACCATATGTAATATGAGAAACACATAAGTAAATTAGTTCTAGAGATCTACTTGTTCTCACAAAAATTGGTGGATTTATAGCCAGATGATATAGATCATTCACCCCCTCTTCCCTTCTTATTAACTTATTTTTTAATGGGTTATTCTATTAAAAATGTAAAGACCCAATTTTCTATCAATGGAATGTCACCCTTCTTATAGTAATGTCACATAGTATAAATGATACAAAATCACATAGATACCATAATGAAAACGTTATAAATTAAAAATTAATAAAATAATATGTATTTCTATATGATATGTAACAAATATCAATGAAATAGTATCTTAACCTTAGGATTGTAATATGACCCATTTGAATAGTAAATGAGACAAATTAATAGTAAAAACACACTTAGAATTATAAATAAAATTTTGGAATCTTATAAGAGAAAATATGATATAACTATACCATTGTATTAGAATGTAAATATTTTAAGAATTGTTTATTAGGTGTAGGAATTTTTATAAGTCGTAAATATTTAGATCAAATTTTTTGATTAAATTAATAATTTAATAGAAAATTTAATTTCAAAAAATTTACTCATTAATTAATATTTTTTTATTTAGATAATAAGTTAATTTTATGTGACCTTATGTAATTATTTAACATGTTATAAAGTCACTTAATATTTTTTAATCATTATTTTCCATTTAAAATGATGATTATAATTAAAAATTATAATATTATTATTTATAAATTTATTTTCATAAAATGGAGTCCAACTATTAATTACACACATAAAAAATTCTTTGTATTATTTTTTAATGAGATTTTTTTAAAATAGTTGAATTTCTGGTGAATAGACAAATTTGATAATACAAAACAAATGATAAAATAATGAATTCTTGAGTCATAATAGACTCAGGGATGATGTAAGTTAGCATTGGATTGAAATCACATGCAATATATACTATATTTATTCACAAAAAATAATCACTATTTATTTTCATTAGACAAATAATAAAATAATGATTAAAATAATATGAAAACACCCCTCTCCTCTACTGTAAATACCACACATCATGCCCTCTTCTCCTCAAACCTCTAAAGCATTGAGCCTTTTCCAATATCCATATAAAAAACTTCCATATCACCTCCCTCACATATGGGATCTCTTTTACTCATCAAAAGACTAGGAATAGGTTTTTTAAGGAGGATCTCAAGGGGAGAATTCAGGTGGTCACTTATCTGTCTTTTTATTTTAATTTATTTTCTATTTAATTTCAGTTATAATACTATCATCACCTCCCTTCATCAAAATAACAATATTACTACATTACCATCAATATAATGTATTTATATAATTTAAACTAAATATACATCATTAAACTCCACCGTTTAACTCTATTATTATAATAATTAAAATTTCACTCATGATGTGTCAATTTACCGACATCTAGTGCGATGAACTTTCAATTTCCATAAAAGCATTCAAGGTTGTTAATAAAAACATTAAATAGTTTAAAATGATTTAAATATATTTCATAAAACCCAATTTATGACCAGGAAAAAATATTTATTCATAATAATAAATTATTATCCAAAATAAGTTCATTTTGGTCGAAAAACTACATAAATTAACCTAAAAGGATCATCATTGATTTTAATCTAAATATTCATAATCATTGTATACAACCCAATTTTTTATAAGATAATATAATCTTCTAGAATATAATTAATATATCATAATATAAATTTTTTATATTTATCCACATTTTATATTAACTTCAATTCATGAATACAGGTGAACCGATCATGAAACCAATGGATATGAATGCCCCCGAACGATAATATAAGATTCTATAACTCATCCAAGGCACATAAAAGAAATTTATAAAACCTAAATTAATAATATTATATTATTAAGGATTCATAATTTATTAATAAATGAATATAATATGATTATATAGGATTTTAAAGTGAAGGAATATTTCAGCCAAAAGGTAAAGGGATTCCTCGAACCCAACACTCATTCATCGGGTCTTCCCTCTTACACCACATTTTTAGTATGGTTATTTCATAAAAACACTTTCTTCATCATTTTCATATATTTTCTAGGATATACATGATTTCTTCAAGAATTTATGCCGAACATAATGTCTTCTAATACAACTCTTCTATCTAAAATCACACTTTTATATTCTCATGATTATTACTTTCACCCTCCAATGGCCCAAAGGCCTTCATTTTTTATTTAATTTTATAATCCACCTTTCAAGGGGTGAGGTGGAACCCTTTTCATCCCATCACCCATATATTATGGTTCTTATATCAAGTATATTATTCTATTTTTTCATTTTAGAACCAAAATATTATTAATTTATGCTTATGAAATAAAACCAATTCCTTTACATATGGTATTATATTTTCAATAATGATATATTTTATATGTGAAATTAATGATAATATAAATCTTGTAATGACTCTAGTGGGACCATAATAATATATCACAATGTAAGTGTTATGATGTGATGGGTCCATCTGGAATTATATAGCACTGAAAATCATTAGGTAATGTGAATAACCTCATGATATAATGTTAAATATGTGTGAACATGATTCTATCATTGGTCACAAATAGGTGTGGTAGTTTACCAATAAGACATGATGTTTTGTTTTTATGCATGTCCATATTCTAAGACATTTTTTGTTCATTACTCTCATAAATATGATCATATTCCAATGTTATAATGATAATGATTATTCTCACCTCATGTTATACTATTTCATGTTCTTATTTGTCCCCTTACTAATATTTTATCTCACATATTTTTATTTATATCCCCCAATAACTACTTGTACTATGAATAGTTCAATGGATAATAAGAATCTATTGAAGAGTGAATAAAATGAATACGTTGTTTTATTCTTTAAATATTTTATATGGTCCTAATTTTCCAATGAAACTATACGTTGGTATCTCAATTGGGTAATGATTTTACAATGAATGTCATTAAAATCAAGTAATAGAAATGTATGAAAATGATGGGTCACTATAGTTGGTATCATAGGATGGTTTAGATTATTGGGGAATTAGGATTGTAGAGCTATAGTTAATTCCCTTAATATGAGACTATGTATATATAAGAACCCAAGAAGATTTGTTTTAGAATATTATAATCATAGGGGTCCCATATGATATTACTTTAGGGTTAATATTAAAATGTAATAAATTATTCTTGACATGATGAATTATATTCTATTCTAACAATTTCTAATTTAGAAAAAAGATGGGATCTCAGAACAAAAATGA
This sequence comes from Viscum album, assembly GCA_963277665.1. Lineage (NCBI taxonomy): Eukaryota > Viridiplantae > Streptophyta > Magnoliopsida > Santalales > Viscaceae > Viscum > Viscum album. The sequence goes on along the minus strand of OY728119.1, from coordinate 1,312,299,718 downwards.
AACATCTCCATGTGATGTACAGTGTAACAATTACCTAAATGTAATCCCCAATTCTTTAGTTTGTGGAGTTCAAAATTTTATTTTTATTATTATCCATAAATCTCTTGTTATTAAAAATATCCTAAATAATTTGGAACACCAACCTTCACTTATGATGGGCCGACTGGTTGTTGAGTGTTTAATACAACAATGACAACTGATGTTTTATGTATCCTTGGATATACTAGTTATGGAATAAAGGGACAACTCTATGGAGAATATATTTTATATACATCATTTATATGAGATAGGGAATGTGACTCTAGCAGTTTATTGTCAACATGGAGTGTTCAACCAATGGTGGTGTTTTATTAAGAACAGTATATCGAGGGATGAAATTGAAAAGATGATGTGGTAATGCATTAAGATAGTGTTTCTCAAGATTTATTTCCCACGAAATATTTATACTAATATGGATGTATAATTACTAGAGCTAAATAAAGAGGAATTTGAATATTTTATGGTCGATGAAGAAAATTTCACAATCCTTTAATGATACGATTCTTGTTTTGATATCAACAATGATAGGGAAATTGATATACTTTATAGTGGTTTAAAACCACACCTTCAAATGAAATTTCAAAATGTAACATTGGGAGTTGTGAATATGCTTTTCTATGTTCTCTCAATGTAATGATGAAGCTTTTATAATGTTCCCACAGATATAGTGATAAGAAATGATAGATGTAGTTTCATGATTGTGGGTCTATTGATAAAGTAGGAATGAAAACTAAACCACATACATGTAAAAAATGTAGGAAGAATCGTAATGGGAACTCTCTCAAGAAGATAATTAAATTATTCAATCCTATGAGTGAAGACCACCAAGATAATGAATTTCAAAAATACATGAGGAAGTGGGATAATGTGGTGGAATAAAGGAGTTCACTACCCTTGGTCCAATGCTACAAATGTATGTCGAATGATGACTATGAAAGACTACGAACTAAATGTTGAGTTCTCGAGGGTAATTAGCATCATCATCCAGTAAATGAAATGTATCATTTGAAGGATTATTCCATCACTACTGGTGAATTGGAACAAAAAAAATAATTCATACAAGGTACACTAGATTTTAAATGGAGATTGGAAAAGGTCTTATTTTATTCTAGTTTTAGGCATTACTTTATGCCTGTCATGTTCTATATAACTATTGAATCTATACATGGAATCCTTGAAGTGGATATATATATAAAACACATATTGGGGAACTTATTGCAACACCAATTTTGGACTCTTCTCATGTTTTTTATGTGGGGAGATTCTTCTATGAAATCTCATGATACTCTTCAGCGTGGGATTTGAAGGTATAATATAGATGTATTGGCACTCATTATATATACATCATATTATCTATTGGGAAAAGAAAATACCTTTTCGTATCGAAAACCATCCATTAACTTCTAAAAACTAAAGTAATAAAATGAATTTCATTTTCAATATCATTCATTGATGTGGGTGTTGATTCACTATGAAAAATCATACCTCACTCAAATATTTGAGTAAAACGATGTTATCCACTCTAGGTAAATTCCCATTGCAAGGTTATATAACAATCTATTCCCTAAATTATTTCATAGAGTCCCCCATTATCATGAGGTAGAGATCTAAATATAACTCATATTAGATCTACTAGTTTATCAAATATTCCCTATAGGATGGCTAATATTGGACCAGTGGAGTTAAAGAAACACATCCATGTGATTTTAAAAGGAGGCTCCATATTCCTTAGTGAATCACCTTGGGGTGCACTTGTGATATTAGTTTTATTGAATGATGGATCAATGTGGCTATGAATATTTTATAGGTAACTCATTTAGATCCCCATAAAAAATTAACCTGTTTCAAGGATTGATGACTTATTTTATTAGCTACATGGAGCTCATGACTTCTCAAAAGTTTATCATCATTTATGATATCACAAACGAAATGTAAAGAAGGAATATATTTAGAAGAATGTCTTTTTTACATGGTATACACACTATATGTTTTTAGTGATTAACTAAGGACAAAATAATTACTCTAAAATAATATTGAATTTGATTAATAGTATTTGTAGAGATTATCTCACAAAATTTGTGGTAGTGTTTATCAATAATATTATAATCTACTTAAGGATAAATGTGTAACATGAAGAATTTATATGGCTTGTGCTTTCAACATTAAGAAATGATAATTTTTAGGCTATGTTCGGGACCTCTGACCTTTGGAAGGAGAAATTCACAATCATGGGGCATGCGATTAAAAGTGTTTTTTGATGATTTCTTTGGGGCGTGTTCATCTGTCTGTCGAGGGCGCACAGCTGTTTCCCCACATTTCCACTTTCCAAAGGCTGGAGGCATCCATTCCATATTTAGGAATGTTATTCTCCTTGATTTAAATGGGGTGATGGGATGTTGGTTTTTTCTTACATGGATTCCACCTCAAAACTCAAGACCTAGTTCAGGTCTCCCTTAAAGACTTTGTCATAGTTCTTGAATCATTCTCCCGGATCTATATCATTGGGGTCGTCGGTTAATTATTCTACTTTTGTCACGATATTCCATGGGGTCTTGACATGGTAGAAACCTTTAGTCAGAGAAGACTTTATCATGAGGCGTGTCGAGGAATATCTGGATGCATAGAAATTGTGTAACATGTATTCGTCCTCATAAGAGGGAATCTCAAGGGCACATAGCCTTAGGTGTCACATATCAGTCACAGTGCATCTTATTCCTGAAGCATTCCTCTAAGGTTTTCTACATCTTCCCGTGTTTTTCACAGGATTTTTCACCATTTTAACATCTTGTGGGGACAGTTATGCTATAGGTTGTCTTCCGAGGTTTTTATAATGACCCATACATTACATACATTGTTAATACTTAAAAATTGAAGCATAAAAATTTAAACGTATAACAAAACCATGAAAGGAATGTATAGGTATAGTGTCTTTAGAAACTGGGAATCATAAACAACTGGTTCATAAAGCATCTACACTGTCTCCCATTTATTTCATCATATCTATAGTCCCTTTTTGGCATAACTTACATAATAACCCTCTTTCTGACCTGGGGAACGAAAACATACAAAAGGGTGATCTCAAATGCTCAGTAAGGGTAAAAAAAGAAATATCAATCACATCAAATTTATTAGAACATAACATTTTGCAAATCTTACCCTGGAAAAGACATTATAATTTCATAACATGGGATAAATAATGGTAGTGAAATGTAATCCCAATAATCATCACATAAAACATGAAACTTTGTTTCATACACACATAATCATAGAGAATCGTTTATTATTAGTCAAGACTCATTGCCAAGACTATCTTAGTGGACAATGTCCATTTCTTAACTGAGTTCAGTCCTTGTTTCAGTCCTGTTTCACTGAACCGGTTTAACCTGCCGTTCTATCCATGTATATCTCATGAGATATAAAATCTTTACCCAATTCATTGGAGGGAGATATAGGTCCCACCCATCTCATAATGATACCATTCTTATGTGTGCCACAAAATCATAAACCGTACAACATAGTATAACCTATGTAATAAAAATGGGAATCTTAATCATCATGACATCATAAAAAAATTCATATATGATAAAGGAATTCATAAAAATATTTCCATCACAACATAATCAAATCAATGTAACAATAGGGATAGAAACAGAACCCTATATTATCTTATACAGAAAATAATTTTGTTAAAAAACTTGAACTCCATTCTTGAGTAAAATATCCTTTCTATTTCAAAAAAACTTTTTTTTTTCTGAACATGTTATTAAATTCTAAACTAAAAGAAGTTGATTAAAAATAAACTTGAAAACTTGTAAAGGAAGATTCTTGGAAATAATGTTTTAAAAATACAATCATGCCGTATAAGATAAAAAAACATTCTTCGTACTTTTGTCGGAAATGTCAAAAAGTACCTCATACGAAAAATGACAATATATTACTTTCATATCTTTTAATAAAAACTCACCGGAGGGTAAAATTGGATTTAAAAAATTTTAGGTGGATGGAAATAATATTACATATTGAGGGAACATGGATGTGGATGATAAAATACATCCCAATAAATACCAAATTATAAACAATCTCAGATAAAAATGAGATTGTGATATTTTCCCTTACCTTTGGTCTGATTTGCTTCGTAAGTGTCTGAACCTCCTGTTTAATGATTTAAATAATGTTATTGACTTATTCCAGAATCATACATATTGTTATGTGTCATATATGGTCATATTCTTATCTCCTTATTTGTAATATTTCATTACTACTTGTTATTCAGGTGTTTATTACTTTTTGTTCTTATGCGTGTTTTGTCGAATAAATTCTTATTATTTTCTATAGGATATAGATACCTCATTTCCAGAATTGTATTAGTGTAATATATATCATATTAATTAATTCAATTCATTTATATAATCATTACGAAATGAAGATCATGTATAATGAGTCGCATCACATCATGGAGACGGTATTCCGTACGTACGCACGAGCGATGATATCATTCCCATGATCTTGGAATTGTTTTGGATTGTATGTATACTATTTAATAATCAATATCAATTTAAAATAATCATATATATTCATTATTTACACCATTATACCCATCCAAGTATGGTGGTGGTGGAAAACAGATTACACCACGGCGTGGAGACGATATTCCGTAGGTACGCAGGCGCGGTGATTTCATATTCTGTAGGATGGATATATGGTGAAATAGGGTTGTTTCATAAATATAATAACATATCAGTATATGAGTGATACTGATTTTATTACTTCAGAATGAAACAACAAAATAAGAAGAAGTGGAAGAAGAAATAAAGATGAAATAATCGGTAACGGACATTACCTCTTCTTTGAAGCGCTTCTTTGAGACCTCCTTTTAGGGCACTAAAATTTGTCTTTGAAGAAAACCAGGACCTCTAGGATGTTTCTAAGAAAGTGGAGAGGATAAATTTTCAGTTGTTGGCCGAGCATGAATGCTCAAATTGGTGTGAGGATGAGAGGGAGGAGGTTCCCTTTTATAAGGGAGGAGAGGGGAACCTTTGGAATAACTAAAAGTATTATTTTATTTTAAAGTCAAATTCGGTTATTAATAGCTCCAAATTGATATATTTAGAAGATATGGTGGGGATGGGTCGAAATACCCTCATCCAATAGAATTTAGGCAAGTTTTAGTCATTATAATAACCTTATCTTTTAGTTTTAAGTCTTAGTTAATTAGATTGACATTTACCATGTCACTTTGTATTTTTATATTATATAGTTAATAAATTTACCATATAAACCCAAGAGACCCCCAAGTGGTCCATTAATGATACACCAATCATCATATAAGTATCTTGGTCGAACCTTAGATTTTTAGGAATAAAATAACAATCAATAATATAATATTTGTTTTATAAACTATTTTATGTCAATTTTGACACTATTTAGTAATTGATTTTTGTGAAAATCATAATAGAATGATTAATTAGAAAAAAGTTAATTAAATAAATACTAACATGTCATATTAACGATGAAAATTAATTTAATTCATAAAATGACTCAAATTACATTAATTTGGGTATTTATAACATAAATAATGTTAATATTTCATTAATAAGATAATTACTGCATCATCTTTGTGTCATAAATAAATTAAATTATTTAATGTCTAAAAATTACAAATAAAATACCATTATGTAGGAAATCTTTTTATATTTATAATTAATCTTTATAGTCGAATTTTCATATTTATAACCCTATATTAAAAATTATTTACTTATTAAACATTGATTTTAACTATTTTAACCCTTCTTTAAATAAATTAATAATAAATGTCCTAATCTAATCCAAGTGGGACTAAATGGTCATATTTTATTTCTAAGGTTGTTTTTTGTCTAATTAAATTTATCCAATAGAATTAGGACATGTTTTAGGGTAATAATAATATCATTTTTACCCTTAATAACCCTATTTACTTTTAACCATGGTAAATAAGAGTAAAAAGTTACTATTCACCAAAAATTATTTTCATCTCATTGAACCACATTTTACTTACTAACATCATCCGTGTCTCTCAGATTTTTGAAATTCCACTCACAGAAGTGGTAAAATTAAGTTTTATGTAAATTTTCATATTCTCCTAGGAGGTGGGTAAAAGACGGTGAAAAGTTCAATAAAATTTTTATATATCTAAAATTATTATAAAATTACTCCAATGAATTACATTGAAATTATATAGGTATTATGTATCAATTTTGAGCTAAAATAAATTTAAATAAAATAATTAATTATTTAAATAAAAATTCAGTTTTTAAATAGTAACCCAATGTTTTCACTATTCATCAAAAATTGAAAGCTTCCAGAAAAATACAAAATTTCATCCTAGGCTAATTTCAATTTTCTGAATCAAAAAATGAAGCCCATTTTGAAAAATATAATTTACAAAAATTTAAAATGTGGTTATTACTATTCATAACAGCTAGTTTTAATAATATTTTAATATCATATCATTGTTCAGTGAAACTCGGTATTGCATACGACGCAAGCAATCGAGGAAGGCCATGGTTGCGTGTAAAGAAAGCCAAGTTAGTGTTGTCTATAGTGAAATATTCCTTTGATGATTTATATAACATAAAAACAAAAATATTTCTCATAAAAGTCTCGGGTGTTACATTCTACCCCCCTTAAAATGAAATTCTCCCTCGAAATACGTCACTTTGTAACAAAAAGATGAGGATACCTCTCCCTCATCATATCCTTAAGCTCCCATGTAGCTTCTTCTAATTTGTGGTTCCACCATAAAACTTTCACCAAGCGAGTGGTCTTGTTCTGTAGGACTTTTTTGCAATGATCCAGAATCTTTATCGGTTGTTCTTCATAAGAAAGATCTTGCTCCAGCGGTACAACTTATAAGATGAGTAAATGTGAAGGATCATGTATGTACTTTCTCAGGAGAGATACATGGAACACCTCGTGAACTTGAGAGAGATTTGGTGGAAGCGCCAATTGGTAAGTGACCTTTCCAACACAATCCAGTATTTCGAAAGGACTGATTTATCTAGGGCTCAACTTCTCCTTATTTCCAAATCTCATGACCCTCTTCTAGGGAGATATTCATAAGAACACATTATCACACACTTCAAACTCTAGGTCTTTTCTTCAGTTTTCGGCATAACTTTTCTGTCGACTCTGAGATGCTCTTATGTGTTGTTTAATAGATCTGACCTTTTCTTCCATTTCATCAACGAGATCAGGTCCTAATAGCTTTCTTTCCCCAACTTCATCCCAGCAAGTTGGAGTCCTGCATTTCTTTCCATAGAGATATTCATAAAGAGTCATCTAAATAATGGATTGAAAGCTATTATTATAAGAAAATTCCACCAAAGGTAGGTGTTGATCCCAACCACCTTTGAAATCTATAGAGAAAGCTCTCAACATATCTTCTAGATTTTAAATTGTCCTCTCAGACTGATCCTTTGTCTGAGGATGATAAGTAGTGCTGAAACTCAACATTTTATCCAGAGCATGCTGAAGACTTCTCCAAAACATTGAGGTAAACCTCGCATCTCGATCAGATATAATAGAAAGTGGTGCTCCATGAAATCTTAACACTTCCTTTACATATATCCTGGAAAGCTGATCTAGAGAGAAATACCCTCTAATAGCAATGAAGTGTGCAAACTTTGTAAGACGATCAACTATGACCCAGAGAGCATTATTGCCTTTTGATGTTTCAGGAAGTCCTGTGACAAAGTCCATAGTGATTTTTCCCATTTCCATTCGGGTATGGGTAATGGTTGTAACATCCCCTTAGACATATGTCTGTCATCATTAACTTGCTGAAAAACCAAGCATCAAGAGACATATTCAGCAACATCTCTTTTTATGCCATCCCAATAGAAGTACTCTTTTAGGTCCCTATACATCTTCGTGCTTCCAGGATGAATAGAGAATGAAGAACTATGAGCCTCATCCAGCAGCTCCTTCTTTAATTAGGGGATGGGAGGAACACAAACCCAATTCCTGAACTTTATTATCCCATCACAATCAAGGATGAATTCAGGAACATTTCTCACCTTCTATTGTAACTCTACATCTTCTTTTTGTGCCTCTTTAATCTTCACATGTATAGATAGTTGAACATTCATTTGAGAAATATATGATTTTCCCCTTCCCTTATAATTCTGAGATCCATTCTTTGTAAATCCATAAATATTGGATCTTTTGTGATCCACATCATGGAGAATCTATCTTGGTCTTGTCGACATAATGCATATGTCACCTTGTTTGCTTTCCAACGGTGGTAATGAATTGAGCAGTCATAATCATTAATCCGCTCCAACCATCTTCTTTGGCGCATATTCAGCTCCTTTTGTGTTAAAATATACTTTAAACTTTTATGATCAGTATAAATATCATACCTTTATACATAAAGATAATGCCTCCAAATCATTAATGAAAATATTACCGCATCTAACTCCAAATCATGAGTTGGGTAATTTTTCTCATGTATTTTCAGTAGTTGTGAGGCATAAGCTATCACCATATCATTTTTCATAAGAACAGACCCCAATACCTTCATGGATTCATCACTGTAGATCACAAACATTTCTCCACTACAAGGAATTGTGAGTACAGGTGCACTGGATAACCTTCTTTTCAACTCCTTGAAAATCTCTTCACATTCCTCCGTCCACACGAACATAACTCCTTTTCGAGTCAACCTGGTGAGTGGATTAGATAATTGTGTAAAATATTTCACAAAACGTCGATAATATCCAGCCAAACCAAGAAAACTTCGGATCTCAGTTACTGTTGTTGGTCTCGACCATCTTTCGATAAACTCTATTTTTGGTGGATCCACAAATATCCTCCCTTTTGAGATTATGTGACCCAAAAATGATACTTTTTGAAGCCAAAATTCACACATGGTAAATTTGGCATAATGATTCTCCTTTCTCAGGGTCTTCAATATAATTCTCAAGTGATCTTCATGTTCTTCCTTTCTATTTTAATATACAAGAATATCATCTATAAAGACTAACACAAACTGATCAAGATAGTCTTTAAAGACTCTATTCATCAGATCCATGAAGATAGTAGGGGAATTAGTTAGACCAAATGGCATCACTATAAATTCATAGTGTCCATACATTGTACGGAAAGCCGTCTTTGTTATATCCTCCCTTTTGACCCTTAATTTATGATACCCTGAACGAAAGTCAATCTTGGAAAAGTATTTAGCTCCTTGTAGTTGTTCAAATAAGTCATCAATGCGGGGGAGAGGATATTTTTTCTTGATAGTGATCTTGTTATGTTCTCGATAATCAATCCAGAGTCTCATTGATCCACCTTTCTTCTTAACAAACAGAACAGGTGCTCCCCAAGGTGACACACTAGGGCGTATGAACCCCTTATCATGATTCTCATGGAGTTGCTTCTTCAATTCCTGCAACTCAATTGGGGCCATTCTATAAGGTGTATTTGAAATAGGTGAAGCACCTGGTATGAGTTCTATTGAAAACTCAGTTTCACGATTTGGTGGAAGACCTAGTGATTCCTCCGGAGAGACATCATCAAACTCTCGTACAATAGGAATATTCCTAATCGTGATTTTTTCACCAACCATTTGAGATAAATAACCTTCATTTAGTGGAATCAAGACCCATAATATGGAAGAAATTTTCACTGGAAAGTTATGTTCATCCTTGCATCGATAGATGATCATAGATTGATCTGGAATATGAAATGTGACTTCCCTTCTTTGGAAATTGATATGAGATCCATATAAATAAAGCCAATCCATGCCAAGAATCACATCAAATTCCACTATAGGAAGGATAACATGATTTGCAAGAAGCACTTTCCCACAAAATTCAATAGGAGAAGAATTATAAACTTTTGTTGCGACGGTTGTGCCATTAGGGGTTTTCACAACTAACTCAACATCTCATTGTTGAGGTAATACGGTGATACCCTTAGAAAATTCTTCAGAAATAAAAGAGTGGGTGGATCTAGAATCAAATAAAACATTTGATACTTTAGAGTGGATGGTACGTGCACCTTTCAACACTTCATTATCGTACTCCACATCGCTGATAGAAATTTCATGTGACATTCCTTTGTCTTTAGCCTTAAGAGTTTGTTGACGTCGATCATCATCATCAACCCTTGGATTTGGGCATTGATTGGAATAATTCTCTATCTCCTTGCACTTGAAACGTTGAAGTATAGTAGGTTCATTCTGTGTATCCCTTCCTTTGTTTGCATCTTTAGTCATCTTCTTTCCATCGTTACGGCATTCAAATGACCGATGACCTTCCTTTCCACATTGGAATCATTTACCTGTCCCTTTAATACAACTCCCTCTATGTTTCTTTCCACACTTTGAGCATAAGGGAAATCTCATCTTCTATTTAGTGTGCTCTTTTGATTTTCCTTTTAATTCCATTTTCCTCTTCTTATCAAACCGATATGACTGATGGGTTACTCCAATCTCCATATCAACTTTGAGAGAACATCGAATGATTTCCTCGTATATATTGAAGTCCCTTATGGCTAACGCCCTTCGAATACATGGTTTTAAGCCACTAAATAATCGATCGATCTTACACTCTGGTTGGATAATAATACCAGAAGCATACCTTGCAAGTCTTGTAAAATTTTCTTCATAGGTACCAACAGATTCATCATCCTTTTGCTCAAGTTCAAGAAACTCTTTCTTCATCCTTGTTCGAGGAATACGAGGGATGTACTTATTGAAAAATAAGTTCTTGAACTCGTCCCATTCCATAGTCTCAATTTCATCCCTTTTCCTTGTATTCTTAATAAGATTCCACTATTGATCAGCATCTCCTTCCAAACGATACACTGCTAGGATGACTTTATCTTGTTCAGAACATTGAAGAACTGAAAATATCTTTTCAGTAGTACTAATCCATTGTTCAGAAACTAATGGATCAGTAGACCTGCTGAATGAAGGTGGACGCTGCCTCATGAAGGATTCAACAAAATGTTTCTCCTTCCTTTCCTCATTTGGAAGTTATGCATGATACATAGCTTAAGAAAGTTGTGTGAGCATGGTTACTAGATTTTTCATTCTAGGTCCCATAACATTTGGATTCTCAGGGGGAAAATCGTTTCATTGCTCGTCGCATTCCGCATTAACATGGTTCCTTCGGGTTCCATCCATTGACTAAAACCAAAAAGAATAGTGTGAGAAACACTAATTATAATAGGAAAACCACATAATCAAGAATAAAATTTCACACTTAAGGACTTATCCTAGGTTATTCACGGACATTTCTAAAACACTATGATTTTGTTCAATTCTTAGACTTATCCTTAGGGTTCTTACTAAGGCTTTCACATTAAAGTTTCCAAAGGTTGACTATACCTTTCCTCTGATACCAACTATAATGACCCATACTTTACATACATTGTTAATACTTCAAAATTGAATCATACTTATTACAACATATAACATAACCATGAAAGGACCATATAGGTATAGTGTCATTAGAAACTGGGAAACATAAACAACTGGTTCATAAAGCATCTACATTGTCTCCCATTTATTTCATCATATATATAGTCCCTTTTTGGCATAAATTACTTAATAACCATATTCCTGACCTGGGGAAAGAAAACATACAAAAGGGTGAGCTCAAATGCTCAGTAAGGGTAAACAAAAGAAATATCAATCACATCAAATTTATAAGAACATTACATTTTGGAAATCTTACCCAGCAAAAGAGTTCATAATTTCATAACATGGGATAAATAATGGTAGTGAAATGTTATCCCAATAATCATAAAATAAAACATGAAACTTTGTGGAATACAGACATAATCATATAAAATCATTTCTTATTAGTCATGACTCATATCCAAGACTATCTTAGTGGACAAAGTCCATTTCTGAACCAAGTTCACTCCTCGTTTTAGTCCTGTTTCACTGAACCAGTTTAACCTGCAGTTCCAGCCATGTCTATCTAATGAGATATAAAATCTTTTCCCAATGCATTAGAGGGAGATATAGGTCCCACCCATCTCATAATTATACCATTATTATGTGTGCCACAAAATCATAAACCATACATCATAGCATAACCCATGTAATAAAAATGGGAATCTTAAACATCATGACATCATAAAAAATTCATATAAGATAAAGAAATTCATAAAAATATTTCCATCACAACATAATCAAATAAATGTAATAATAGTGATAGAAACATAACCCTATATTATCTTAGATGGAAAATAATTTTGTTAAAACACTTGAACTCCATTCTTGAGGAAAATATCATTTCTACTTCAAAAACACTTTTCCTTTCTTAACATGTCATACAATTCTAAACTAAAAGAAGTTGAATAAAAATAAACTTGAAAACTTGTAAAGGATGATTCTTGGAAATAATGTTTTAAAATCAATTCAGGCCGTATAAGTTAAAAAAACATTCTTCGTACTTTTTTCAGAAAAGTCAAAAAGTACCCCATACGAAAAACGATAAAAGATTCCTTTAATATATTTTACTAATAACTCGCCAAAGGTAAAATTGGATTTAAAAAATTTTAGGTGGATGGAAATAATATTACATATTGAGGAAACATGGATGTGGATGATAAAATACACCCCAGTAAATACCAATGTATACACAATCTCAGATAAAAATGAGATTGTGATATTTTCCCTTACTATAGGTCTGATTTGCTTCGTAAGTGTCTGAACCTCCTATATAATGATTTAAATAATGTTATTGACTTATTCCAGAATAATACATATTGTTATGATATCATATATGGTCATATTCTTAGCATCTAATTAGTAATATTTCATTACCACTTGTTATTCGGGTGTTTATAACTTTTTGTTCTTATGCGGGTTTTGATGAATAAATTCTTATTCTTCTATTTATGTTATAGATACCTCATTTCCAGAATGCTATTAGTGTAATATATATCATATTAATTAATTCAATTCATTTATATAATCATTATGCAATGAAGATCATGTAGAACGAGTCGCATCACATCGTGGAGACGGTATTCCGTACGTACGCAGGAGCGATGATATCGTTCCCATGATCGTGGAATTGTATTGGAGTGTATGTATACTATTTAAGAATCGACATCACTTTAAAATAATCTAATATATTCATTCTTTACTCCATTATACCCATCCAAGTAAGGTGGTGGTGGAAAATAGATTACACCACGGCGTGGAGACGGTATTCCGTACGTACGCACGCACGGTGATTTCATTTTCCGTAGGATGGATTGACGGAGAAATAGTGTTTTTTCATACTTATAATAACATATCAGTATATTAGTTATACTGATTTTATTACTTCATAATTAAACCACTAAAGAATAATAAGTGGAAGAAGAAATAAAGATGAAAGAATCAGTAACAGACATTACCTCTTCTTTGAAGCGCTTCTTTGAGACCTCCTTTTAGGGCACTAAAATTGGTCTTAGAAGAAGACGAGGACCTCTATAATGTTTCTAGGGAAGTGTAGAGAAGAAATTGGCAGGGGTTGGCCGAGCTAGAAGGCTCAAATTGGTGTGAGGAGGAGAGGGAGGAGGTGCCCTTTTATAAGGTAGGAGAGGGGCACCTTTGGAATATCTAAAAGTATTATTTTATTGTAAAGGCAAATTCTGTTCTTAATAGCTCCAAATTGATATATTTCGAAGATAAGGGGGGTATGGGTAGAAATAATCTCATCCAATGGAATTTAGAAATGTTTAGGTCATTATATTAACCTTATAGTTTAGTTTTAACTCTTAGTTAATTAGATTGACATTTTCCATGTCACTTTGTATTTTTATATTATATAGTTAATAAACATACCATATACATCCAAGAGACCCCCATGTAGTCTATTAATGATAAACCTATAATAATATAAGTATCTTGGCCGAACCATATATTTTTAGGAATAAAATAACAATCATTAATATAATATTTGTTTTATAAACTATTTTATGTCAATTTTGACACTATTTAGTAATTGATTTTTTTGAAAATGATAACAGAATGATTAATTCAAAAACAGTTAATTAAATCAATAAAAACATGTCATATTAACCTATAAAATTAATGTAATTCATAAAAAGTCTCAAATTACATTTATTTTTGTATTTATAACATCAATTATTTATATAATTCATTAACAAGATAATTACTGCATCATCATTGTGTCATAAATAAATTAAAGTATATAATGTTTAAAAATTACAAATAAAATACCATTATATATTTAATCTTGTTATCTTTCTAATGAATATTTATAGTCGAATTTTTCTTATGTATAACCCTATATTAAATATTATTTACTTATTAAACCTTGATTTTAACTATTTTAACCCTTCTTTAAATAAATTAATAATAAATTTCCTAATCTAATCCAAGTTGTCCTAAATGGTCATATGTTATTTCTAAGGTTGTTTTTGTTCGAATTACCCTTATCCAATAGAATTATGACATGTTTTAGGGTAATAATAATATAATTTTTACCCTTAATTACCCTATTTACTTTTAACCGTGGTAAATAAAAGTTAAAAGATACTATTCACCAAAAATTATTTTCATCTCATTGAACCACCTTTTACTTAATGACATCACCAGTGTCTCTCGGATTTTTGAAATTCCAGTCACAGAAGTGGTAAAATTATATTTAATGTAAATTTGCAAATTCTCATAAGAGGTGGGTAAAAGACGGTGAAAAGTTCAACAAAATTTTTATTTATCTAAAATTATTATAAAATTACTCCAATTAATTACATTGAACTTATATAGGTATTATGTATCAATTTTTACCTAAAATAAATTTAAATAAAATAAATAATTATTTAAATAAAAATTCAGTTTTTAAATAGTAACCCAGTGTTTTCACTATTCATCAAAAATTGAAAGTTTCAGAAAAATACCAAAATTTTACCCTAGGCTAATTTCGATATTCTGAATCCAAAAATGATGTCCATTTTGAAAAATTAAATTTACAAAATTTCAAATAGTGGTTATTACTATTCATAATGGCTAGTTTTAATACTATTTTAATAGCATATCTTTGTTTAGTGAAACTCGGTATTGCGTACGACACAAGCTATCGAGGAAGGCCGTGATTGCGTCTAAAGCAAGCCAAGCTAGTGTTGTGTGTAGTTAGAGATTCCATTGATGATTTATATAACATTAAAACAAAAATATTTCTCATAAATGTCTCAGGTGTTACATTTTTCCTCAGGCATCTCATGTTTTAAATGAGGTAGGCTACGAGTTTAACGTATTGCGGAGACTGTTAAGTTAAAGTCGTGTCCTCTGAGGTTTTTTTCAGGCTTCTCATGTTTAAGAAAAGGTATGATGTGAGTTTAGAATCTTGTAAAGATGGAATGAGAGTGATCAGAACATCCCATAGGGACAGATCAGGATGGTACATCCGTAGGGGAATCACCTAAAAGTTTTATCATGTGGATGGATCAGAAAACTCACTAAGAGAATACCCAATATGTTTTTTCCCATAAAGGGAACATGTCACACCGTGATGGAAGATCTGGACACCACTGAGGGCGGAATAGAAAGGGTTCACTCTAGAATGAGGGACACAAAGGTTTACCATTGGAAGGTATTGATCCTCATGGAGGGTGCATACGTAACATGTGTAGACAACATGGATCAAACCCCACATAGTACAAAGTGGTGAACAATCGGGGTGTACACAATGAACCAAAACTCGGTTAAATTATATGGCTTATGGATGGATAGCGGCTTATCACCAGACGAATACTCTTGGGTGGATGGTTATGAATTGATTGGGGCTTATGCATGGTCAGCTACCCAGGGGCTACATGGAGCAGAGCTAAGATGAATTTAATGATCTCACCAGTATGTGGTGGCCCGAGTAAGATACAGGATGGATGATATAGAGTTTAATGAAGTGTAGGGGTAATGAGATAGATCAATCTTTATGGTGACAGTAGTACTAGGCTTGATCCATGAAGAGACTTCCTACGTATCCCTGTTATAGGGAATCCAAGTCCTCATATTTTAGTTGGATGATGAGACACCATATGAGGTGACCTGTAAAGACCCATAAAATTACATGTAATTTTATTATTATATAGTAATGTTTCGAGTCCAGCAAAATTTATGACACATGATTCTGAGGCCCGAAGTGCCTGGAATGATTTTTTGAACATTTTTTATGTACATATAGAAAACATATGAGAAAGTTTTTATAACTATTGAAATGGTGCTCGAAATTGAAATCTGAGGACATCGTTGAACTCACGGCGCTAATATTCTCTTATTGAGACCATCACCTCAACCATATTAGGTTGAGGGTTGAAGAATGTTTTTCACTTTTTCGTGGAAGAAGAAAAATAATATAATTAACATTTTATTTTTCTTTTGAAACCTATCTTATGAAATTATGGAGGTGGGGATCAACCAATCTAGAAAAACAACCAATTTGTATTCATTTTAGTGGGTACCACCTGAACCCTTCTTAATGGTGTAAAATCACTCAACTCTCCAATTAATTAATTATTTAATTTATGTGTTCCAACTTTAATTGTGCCAAGGTAAATTATTTTGATAATCCTATTATTAATTTGATGGATCCTCATTTCCTTGTAGAAATCATTTTAAAATGGGAGAAAATTGGAGAATCACTTCATCTAATGAATAACACCCTCTCCAATAAAGAATGAGGAACCTACCCTGACCCTCGGTCAGAAGCGCTTTGTGGAAGCAACAAACGTTGATGTTCTTCAACGAATTCATCTTCAACCTCTCGAATCCTCAAAAGAACAACAAGGTAGGGGTGTGATTTTATTGATCATTGAAAATTTCTATTATTATGAATCTTTACCCATGAGCCACTTTATACTGATCTAACATAGTGGATGTAGGCCAAACAATCAAGGACCAAACACTCTACAACCTTTGTGTTTTTTGATTCATTATTCGCGATGGTGGAGGAAGGCGACTTGTACTAAGGATTGGCACGAGTAGCACTCAGGAGCGGTGGATGGAATAGAGGACAGTAGAAAAGACGGCGGCGAAACAACTGCACATCCGGTGGAGGGCCGCGGCCTGTTGGCCGGGGTAGAGTAGAGGAGGCAGCCAACACATGGTCAGCAGCACAAAGGGGAGACTACGGCGTGCGTCTGCACCACCGGTGTGCAGGAGACACCGCATGAGGCCATGAAGAAAATGTTTTGTGGCCAAATCAATGTCGGCCGCCGGTGGTGGAATGACACGCGATTGTTCCTTGTAGAAGATTTGGCTATTCGGCGAGCCGCAGGCTGCCCAGCGTCGGCTGCACAGCAGGCCACGCACCGTGGGCCGTCAAGTAGGTTTCCCAACATGGGTAGTCCAGTAGGCCGCGCAATGCAGGCCTTCCAGTAGGCCACCCCCCATGGTCCACACCATGGGCCACCTAGTGGCATTCCAATCGTGGGACACACCTTTAGACCGTGCCAGACCCATCGGGCTGGGTCGGTCGGACCGGGTCGGAAAGAAAACCGACCAATTTCGACCCTATTCGTGCTTTTGGACATAACATGAGCTACAAGAGTTCGGTTGATGAACTGTCTATGGTGCCGGAAACCTAGTATCAGGAAGGTCCTTTTGGTATACCCCACATGATTTTTGGATAAATTTGTTGTACATCCGGGTTGGATTGAACATGAATCCAACTGGTCCATCAGAACCGAAAGGCTAATAACTTACCAACCGGGCATCTGATTGATGCAATGTCTGTTGCATTGAGACCCCTTTTACGTGGAGGTCCTTTGATGTACTTATTTCTGGGACTTCATGATATTTTGAGTATCAACCAATGTATTGATAACCGGACCCTCTCGGAATCAAGCGAGATTACTGAAGGAACCATATAGCTGGCTATAACATGAGAAAGGGATCCTATGTGGGTATGTGCTTTGGGATCCTATCTGGGTCTTTTTTCGAGAGTCCCATTTGGACCACAAAATGAAATTCATGTGGTAAAACTCTAGACTCCTATATGGTTCTGCTATACTAGGATCCTACGTGGGTCTGATTATTTAGGATCATACACATGTCTGCCTCTAAACAGTGCAAGTTGATTCAGTAGTTACATCTAATAGTCTTTTCTACCTTACATATGTTACACCTGGTGTGATATATGTCTATACCTTTGTGGTAATCTTCTCTGTGAAGTACCATTGTGGTACTTACCTTCATAATGATATCTTTGTGATATTCTTCTGTGTGGCATACCATGGTGGTACTAACCATTGTGCATGTTACATTCATGGTTCTCTTTCATTCGTGGAATAATTTTACTTTGGTTAATTATTGGGGCCTTATTTTTCCTCATGAATTTGATGGGTATACATGATAAGATATTTATATTTATGGGCATATACCTAAGTAGGATTTTCAGTTTTTTAAATGATTTGTGGTATAACATTTGTGGATTATTGTGCGACCTTTGAGGGTCAATGGGTCACTACTATGTATCGTTATACTCACCCATGCAAGTGCTACATCCTCACCTTTTTTTGTTTGGTGTAGCCGACAGATAACGCTGACTGAGGACGAGGGTACCAAAACTAGTGGTAGCTCGGAGGTGGGACTTAGAATAGGTGTACCATATAGACAACCATTCCAGAGCTGTACCTACCCTTCAGGTAGGAATTTAAGTTGGTGTCCACTAGAGTTGTTTCAGTTTTACCTGTATATTTTAGTTTACATGTACTTTTCCAGTTGGTCTTGTATCCTGGCCCATTTTTTCATACATTACACACCTTGTTTACTATGCAGTTACTTGTGATCGATCATTTTGTGTGCTTGGTTTTGTGTGTTTATATGGTATAAAGGTAATGCTTTCTCAGTTTTAGATAATACAACCTTTGGTGCTAGTTTCCAGCCCCTGGCCTATAAAAGGCGAGCTTGGGGTAGTCACAACACGAGTCCCGAGAGATATGTCGGGACAAATTCTTATCAAAGTAGTCGGTTCTACCATATATCATTAGACTCTGATCATTTAACGGAAATATTAGTAATTTTTATGAGTATGACTCTCAGTTTACGGATTCCAGTGTTTGTACGGTGGCTGACGTATCCATACACCAGTACCCTGAAATCTGTTTTTTGAATCCATGAACAAAATTAGTCATTGTGTGTGTGTTTTGTAAATATTTCATCACAATCTCTCTGAGTCAAATCACCTGGTATAACTCATTGAATTTCATGCACCTGTTTCTTTTCATGATTCATCCACGCAGACTGTATTCTTGAGTTCCTGGTATAGTATGTGATAATAGCCTACCAAGAGACGATGCCTCAGTGTAGGGCCCTTTATCAGTAGAGGAACTGGAGGAGGCAGCAGTGGTACCATTACCCATTAGGCCACATATTGCACCTTCCCTAGCAGTTGAGTTTGCACGCCTCTTGAGCGCATTTCACGAGTTCCAATGCCATAGGCCACCCAGTTCCAAGGGTGAGCTGGACCCACATGCGGCTGAGGATTGGCTGGAGGGTGTGGTGAGAGTCTTCTAACTAGTATGGACAACAAATGATCTCATGTTGATCTGTGCCTCTAGTATTCTACATAAATTAGCTAAAAGATGGTCGTGCCTAATGCACCATGTTCATGACGAGGTGACACTTCTCTTGGTAGACTTTGGGAGCCTATTTCAGGAAGAGTTTTACTCAGCGACCCATCGTGCAGTGCACATACATGAGCATCTTCATCTACAATAGGGAAGCATGACTTTGGCTCAGTACTCAGCAAGTTTCACCGACCTCTCGCGCTACTCCACTGATATGGTTCGGGACAAGTTAATCAGGTCCCACACCTTTGAGAAGCTACATAGGCTAGAGATCGGGGATTTAATGATTTCTATTTGTATCCAAACGTAGGAGGGGTGATAGAGAAACCCCTTTTAATGGAGTGTTTTCTTGATGAGCAGTCACCTGCAGCGAGTCCCACCACCAGGCGTCACATAGCAGAGTCTTTTGTGGCTAGTAGTAGACATATGTCACAGAGGTCGAAGAGAACTAGACCTATTGGTGGACGACCTCCGGATTCAATGTCGGTTTTACGGGGCACCGGGGACAGAGCCAGTCATGAGAGGAGTAGGCAGTGATATGTGTGCAGTGGCCAGGGTCACAAGGCTTGTGACTTCCCGATCCGTTGTATGGATGATCATCAGACGGTCGATGGACCACCCATGCAGAGATATAGGTTCGCAAGAGGAGGTCCTCAGGGAGTATTCAGACGTGGAAGAGGTCTTTTACGTGCAGATGGTGGTGGGTGATGATTCAAGATGTTTCTTCCACCACCGATAGTTTGTCCACCCCAACCATAGGGAGTAGGCAGACAAGGCTGAGCTCAGCTCATGGCAGCTTTGACCTATGAACTTGGCACTCTAGATAAGATACGAGATACAGACTATGTCTACTCCACCTTAGCTATAATATTAATAGATACAGGTTCCAGTCATTTTTTTATTGCTACTTCCCTCATTCAGAGCACTGAGATTCAGAAGGAGCTGTTTTCATGATCCTTATGGATAGAGACTCTTATAGGAGAGGGGTTGACGATTACACACTGGTGTCGGTAGTGTGATATTACTCTGGTATGCGAGAGCATCATGTAAGATCACTTAGTAGCTACGTCGAGGCCTTACAACATCATCATTGGTATGGACTGGTTATCTATAGTCCATGCTCAGATTGACTATATTTGGAGAAATGTGTTGTGTATCCATGATGATGGGGCTAGGTTTACCTTCACCAGTGAGAAGGAATCCTTTGCAGCATAGGATGATCATTCCCAAAGGAGAGTGCAGTCGATCACTCATTAGTTGGCTACACTTACCCTCGGAGCAGTTGATGTGGAGTGTCTGAGTTATCCTATAGTATTGGACCAGTACACATATGCCTTTGCTAATGATGTTCTTGGTCTACCTCCATGAAGATTGGTGTACTTTACAATTGAATTGTACCCTGGGACGACACTGATACCTACATAATCATATCAGATGGCTCATGCAGAGCTTCATGAGCTGCGGGTAATGCTAGATGACTTGATGGGGAAGGGATTCATCTGACCTAGTGTTTCTCTTTGGGCAGCCCCAATTTTGTTTTCCAAGAAGGAGGATGGGATCTTGAGACTTTGTGTTGTCTATCGGTGCTTCAAATAGGTGACCGTGAATAAAAATTACCCACTCTAAAGGATTTATGACCACTTGGTTATGCTGAAGAGAGAATGGTGGTACTCGAAAATAGACCTTAGATCAGGATATCACCAGCTCAGAGTATAAGACGAGGATGTGGATTAGAGGAATTGCAGATGTCGGTATGGCCACAAGGAGTTCTTGGTCATGTCGTTCAGTGTGACCGACACTCAAGAAGTGCTCAATGGAATGATGAACATGATATTCTAAACATAACTTGATCGCTTTGTAGTAGTCTTCATTGAATTAAATTCTGATCTACTCGGTTACTATGGAGGTGCAAGCATATCATCTGCAAATAGTTCTAGACACACTCTGTGAGCACCATATTTATGGTATGCTCTTGAAGTGCCAATTCTAGATCCTAGAGTTTCACTTCCTTGGACATGTCAGCTCGAAGGCTAGAGTTGTGGTGGATCCAGAAATGATTGAGGTGGTACTTGCTTGGGAGCCACCTAGACATGTGCTGAGGTATAAAGTTTCCTTAATTTGGATAGATACTCGAAGAGTTCTATTACATATTTATATAGAGTTGTATCACCTTTATCAGTGTTGATGAAGAAGGGGAATCCCTTTGTGTGTTCAGAGATATTACAATGGTGTTTTAAAAGGCAGAGGCATAGGATGACAAGTTCCCCCATTTTAAGGCATCTGGAGGAGGGCGTTGGATACGTAGTCTACTGCAACACATTAGGGACCATGCTCGGATATGTCCTCCTGTAGGAGCGAGCATTTATCGCATATGGTTCTCAACAGTTGAGAAAAAATGAGAAAAACAACAGTACCCATGACCGCGATTTAGCAGAAGTGGTCTTCACCTTGAATATGTGGCGACATTACATGATGGACGAACATTTTACAGTCTTCTAGAACCATAAGAGTCTCAGGTATATCTTCTCTCAGAAGGACATGAACCCAGGACTGAGATGTTGGCTTGATTTCCTTCGGACTATGAAATCGAGATAGTCTATACTCTTGGAATGCAGAACATTGTGATATATGCACTCATAAAGTGATATGAAATACATCTACTAGGTGAGGTGATGGAGAAACTAGACTCTTTACGGATAACATTTGTGGAATGTGATTGATAATATTTTCCTCAGTTTCATACAGCCACTCCCCCACATCTATAGCGATCTAGTGAGTCATAGTGTAGGGACACTAACTGTGAGGCTTGATGTGTTCAGATATCCTCAGGGCATGCCCCTGATTGATTTTTTTTATGTTGGGGAGCACATCATATTTTTCAGTGGACGTACTGTGGTACCGGTGTTGCTTCCAAATGAAGTGTTGTATAAGGTCCACATATATACTCTAGAGGTACATCCAAGAGTGTTGAAGATGTATTAGGATCTCCGATGAAGGCATTAGTTTCCAGGAATAAAGAAAGAAGTAGGAGAGTTTGTCTCTTGGTGCCTCACTTGTCAGCCAGTGAAGGCGGAGCATCTGGTACCAGCAGGCTTAGTTCATCCTTTAGAGGTCCAAGAGTGGAATTGCGACAGGATATCAAAGGACATCGTGACATAAATTCCATGTTCATCCAGGGGTCATGATTCTATTTGGGTGATCGTTGACCGACTCACCATATTGTCCAACATCCTAAAGATAAGATAGAAGGGTTTAGTAGAGAGATTGAGACGCCTCTATGTGTAAGAGACTATGCAGCTACATGGAGTACCCTTGAAGATTATCTTTAATCGTGATGTAGGATTCACTTTCTATCTATGGAATGGGTTTCAAGAGGCTTTCGAGATGCATCATTGTTTGAAAACCACCTTCCATCCTCAAACGGATGGCCAGACTGAGCAGACCATTCAGACCCTCGAGGACATGCTACATTCTTGCATCCTAGACATCATTTTCAGCTGGGAGGATCAGTTTTTCTTGGGGGAGATTACATACAAAAATAGCTATCACTCCACTATTAGGATGGAACCTTTTGAGTCTCTGTATGGCCGACCTTGCAGATAACCATTGTGCTAGACAAACCCATGGTAGTCCGAACTTATGGGACCAAAGAAGGTATATGATACCACATAGAAGATGTAGATCATCAAGGAGTGGATAAATACTTCACATAGTAGGCATAAGTCTTATGGTGACATGATACAGAGACCTCTATAGTTTGAAGATGCTAACCACATCTTTCTATGGGTATCACCTCGATGAGGTTAGAAGAAATTTGGCTAGGGTGGAATGTTATCTCCAAGAATCATCAGTCATTTTGGAGTCCTGAACAAAGTTGGGGAGGTGCTTACCACTTAGCTCTTCCACCTTAGCTGCACCGGTTTCAAGATGCCTTCCACATATATCAGCTGAAGAGATACGTGAAAAAACCTTCACACATCATTATCTGGAGTGAGCAGGACATTGACGATGGGGTGATGTATACAGAGGTTCCAGTGGAGATTGAGGATCAAAAGGAGAGAGTCCTTCATGGGTGATTGATACCATTACTACCGGTATGCTGGCAACACTAGATCCTCTAGGAGAGAACATGGGAGCGGGAGGCTCAAATTCGTGCTCAGTACCACCACTAATTTTCCTAGTATATTTTCTGTTTCTTTCAGGGATGAAAATCCATGAGGTGGTGGAAATGTAAAGACCTAGAAAATTTAATGTAATTTTTTTATTATATGGGAATTTTACGAGTCCACAAAAATTGACTGCGCATGATACTTGATTTGTGGAGTGCCCGAAATGAATTTCTATACTTCTTTTATGTACGTTCTGTAAACACGCGAGCGTGTTTTTATTACTTTTGAACCAGTCTATTGAATTGAAATCTAAAGACAACATTGAACTCACAACACAGATAATCGCATGAAGATACATTCAACTCGACCATAGTAGGATGAGGGTGGAAGATAGTTTTTCACTTTTTCATGGAAGATGAAAAATAAAACAATTAAAATTTTAGTTTTCTTTTGAAACAACTATTTTGAAAATATAGAGGTGGGGACAACCCGATCTCGAAAAACATCCCAATTTGAATTCATGGTGGTGGGGACCACCTAAACCCCTCTTATTAGGGGAATAACTCTTAACTCTCCAATTAATTAATTGTTCTATTTATTTCTGCCAAATTTAATTGTTCCAACATAAATTAATATAATAAACCTATTTTTAATTTGGTTACTCCTCATTTAATTGGGGAAAATCATCGGAAATGTAGAGAAATTTGTGGAAAATAATTCTCAAATGAAGAACGCCCTCTCCAATGAAGATCAAGGAACCGACCCCGAGCCCATATCAGAAGTGATCTGCGGAAGCAACAAACGCTGAAATTCATTAAATACTTCATCTTATACCTCTCAACTCCTCCATCAAAAGAAAATGATGGGGTGTTATTTCATTGATCTTTGTTAATTTATTTTAAATTGAATCTATCCCCTTGAGCCACTCTCTACTACTCTAACGTGGGCGGTGCATGCCAAATGAACATGGAACGATCACACTACAACCTTTTTTGATTTTGATGCATTATTCTAGATGGTGGAGGAAGGTTACTGGTACCCGCGATTGGTGCGGATAGGACATGGGAGTGGCGGCTGACACACCAGCCTTCCGTGAAGATGGTGGCGGCACAATCGCACCACCGGTGGAGGGTCGTGGCTAGTAGGCCACGGTGGAGAAGAGGCGGCATACAGTGAACATCTGGACATGTAAAGGGCATGCCTTGGTTTGTTTCCATGCTGCTGGCATGCAAAAGCAATGGAACGAAGCCTTAGTAGAGAAGGAGGGCGGCCAGATCACTGCTGGCTGCCGGTTGTGACATGGCGCACAGCCACGTCACAAAGAAGGGTTGGTCGTCAGGCTAGCCTTGGGCCGCCTAGTGCATTCCGCACTGTAGACCTCCCAGCAGGCTGCCCATTACTGGTCGGCCTGTGATGGTGGGGTGGGATAGACCCAGCGGGTGGGGTTGATCATACCGGGTCGGACCAGCTTCATCCCTATTCACTCATTCGTTCATAACCTGATCTACATGAGTCTGATTGATGAAACGTCTGCAGCACTGGAAACCATAGATCGAGATGGTCTTTTTGATATACTCCACTTGAGTTTTGGATAATGTCGGGCTACGACCAGTTTATATCGAATATAAATCCAACTGGGTCCTTGAGAAAAATCACCAATAACATACAGACCGGGTGTCCGATTGACACACCCTTTCATTGGTTGAGAACCCTTTTACATGGCGGTCAATTTTGGGTACTTCATTATGGTAATTTTTGGTTGTTTAAGTATCCACTTGTGGCTTGAGGAGTGGACCCTCCCATAATCACACAAGCTTAGTGTTGGAACCATGTAGATTGTTGTAACATGATAATGGGATCCTATGTGGGTTTGTTCATTGTGATCATATGTGGGTCTCAGTTTGAGATTTCCACTTGGACCACTCTAGGAAATCCATGTGGGCCTACTCTGGGATCCAATGATGGGACTACAGTACAAGGATCCTACGTGGGTCTGATTAATTAGGATCCAATGTGGGTCTGTCTCTTAACTGAGTAAAATAATTCAGTAGTTACATCAAATTATATTTTGTATCATTCCTCTGTTATACCTAGTGGGATCTAAGTCATTACCTTTGTGGTAATCTTCTATCTGACATACCATTGTGGTACTTACCATCGTGGTGATATCATTGTGATATTCTTCTGTATGGGATACCTTTGTGGTACATACCTTTGTGGTGGTTACCTTTGTGGTATTATTTCTATCATGGAATGCTTGTACATTAGCTAAGGATTAGGGCCTTATGATTCCTCAGGAATGAGATTGGTATACTTGATAACCTAGGTATATGTATGTGAATTTAGATAAGTATGTTTTTCAGTTGTTTTAATGCTTTTTGGTATAACCTTTAGGTATTTTTGTGAGACCTTTGAGTGTGTCGGGGTCCCTTCTGATTATCGTTACACTCACCCCTGCACGGGCAATGCTTTCACCTTGTTTTGTTTCGTGTAGATGATGTATAACACAAACATTGGATATGTGTACTAGGACTGGAGGCATCTCGAAGGTGGAACTTAGACGAGGTGTACCTTAGAGATGATGATTCGAGAGCTGCACATACCCTTTAGGTAGGATCCTTTTTGGGATTCCACTAGAGTTGTTTATGTTTTACCAGTACATATCAGTTTACTTGTACATTTCTAGTTGGTCTTGTATTCTTGCCCCTTTTTTCTTACTGTACACACCATGTTTACTATACAGTTTAATAGTTTTATTATCTTTTAGTATGAATGGTTGTGTGTGTTTATTGGTTATATAGTCAATTCCTTCCCTGTTTTAGGGAATATGCCTTTTGGTGCTAGTCACAAGCCCCTGGCCTATGGAAGGTGTGATTGGGGTAGTCCTGGCACAGACCTTGGGGTACGGGTTGTGACATGACCTAAGAGAATAGATACATGGATGGGATATAGAGGAAATAGAACCTCCAGGTTGGGGTACGATCTTCCCCGAACACATGGGATCAAGGGATAGTTCAGGATGAGTCATGAGTGAAGGGTTTAATCCTCAGGGGGGCTTCTTACTTATCCACATGTCAAGGAATCAAAGTCCATGTCTTTCATCTGACGACAACATACCATACATTAGGTACCTCAATAGATTATCACTGGATTAGGACACAATTTCTTACCACTGGATGGGGTCACAACCGCTTACCGCTGGATGGTGTTACAATTTAGTGTCATGATGGAAAAAAGGGGCGTACAGTTTAACTCCATGGAGGACGGGGGAGGGCCGACATGATGGGGGGCAGAACCAATTGATGGTTGGCTTGAACCTCATGGAAACATCATACATACCATTCCTTGGCAAGGATCATAGACTAAGTAGTTCATATGGATTTTGGTGAACTAATGTGAAGATGGTTAGGACCAATGGATGATGCACTTGAACCTCATGGAGGCTTCCTACGTACCTTTGCTTGACATGTATTAAAGACCTTGTAATTTATGGAAAGATTGGTGAACAAACGTGATGATGGTCGAGACCAATGGGTGGTGGGCACTAACCTCAGGGAGGCTTCCTACGTACCATGCCTTGGCAAAGATCAAAGAACACCTACTTCAGGATGGAGGTTGGGTCTTACACTCTAGGATGCACAGAGAGTATGCCATGGTCGATGCTTACTCTAACCCCATGCGAGTCATACTTTTTGTGAGAAATAATAGGCAGCAAAGGCATGATGATAATGATGCAATGGTGAATCCAAGATGAGTGGTTTATGGGGCTTACGTAAGGGAGCTTCTTGGGTGTCGCTATTGAGTGGCAATTGATAAAGGGGATTATGAAAGGGGGCTATATGGGTGCCAATATGGCGTGAAAACAATGCATCGATCTTACACATGGAATTTTCCCTAGTTTCACTATGGAGCAACAATGGTGCATGAGGATTACGCATGGAAGAAACCTTGGTGCCGCTATGGAGCGACAATAGTCAATGGGGATTTGGAACGGAAGCAGCACTGGTGCTGCTATGGAGCGATAACAGTGCATGAAGAATACACATGGATGCTTCCCGGGTGCCACTATGGAATGTCAATGGTGCATAGGGATTATTCAAGAAAGCTTCTAGGGTGCCTATATGGAGTGATAATAGTGAATGAGACATACACAAGGAAGCATCTAGGGCGCTGTTATGGAGCGACAACGTTGAATGGGGAATATGCAAGAAAGGAGCCCAGGTGCCACTATAGTGTGACAACGATGCATGGTGGTTACACAAGGGTGAAACTCAGGTGCCGCTATAGATTGACAAAGGTGGATAGGGCTTATGCAAGGAAGATGCCCATGTGCCAGTAGGGAGCGGTAATGGTAAATGGGGCTTATGCAAGGAAGTTTCTCGGGTGCTGCTATGGAGCTAAAATGGTGGATGGGGCTCACACAAGGAAGCTTCCCATGTGCCGCTAAGGACCGGAAATGGTGAATGGGGATTGTACAAAGATGCTGACCAGGTGCCTCTATGGAGTGGCATTGTTCGATGGGGATTACACCAGGAAGCTGCATGGGTGCCAATAAGTAGCGGCAATAGTGGATGGGGATTACGGAAGGTAGTATCCCAGGTTCTGCTATAGAGTGGTAATGGTGGATGGGCCGTATGCAAAGATGCTACCATGGGTGCTCCTATGGAGGGACAATGGGGGATGGGGATTACGCAAGGTTGTTGCACATGTGACGTTAAGGAGCAGAAATGGTTAATGGGGCTTATATAAATAAGTTTTCCGAAGGAATTCCTCATGTATGGCCAGGAGGGAATCCCAAATTATTGGTGGGATGATACCATCGCCTATGTGCTAGTGCACAACTAGGATTACAACAAGGGGCATTGGAATTAGTTCGAACAAAGGGATATGAAAAATACGAATCACATGCCTGAAATTCGGAATGCAATGTGGGTGGCGTGGTGACGGTGGATAACTGTGGACCATGACTGAAACAAAAAATCCATATTGTGTTATCCGGAAATGGGGAAAAACAAATGAGGTTTGACTACATGACCATGTTTGAAACACATGACCTGACTCAAAGTGTTTTCCAAAGTCATACGGGGTGTTTCACCATGTCGGTAGTTGAGATGATGTGGATTGGGACCTGACTGTTATGGGGTCCCTTCAGACATGACGTGAATGAAGATCCTAATTAAGGACACCGAATTCATGAGTTGGAGTGATGGAATGTTTGAATGGATTCCAACGCTCTTGAAATTACGCCACTGTAATCATGTAATTAGGAATCTTCTTCTTAGATAGTAAGGCATCTCTTTTTTGGAGAAAGTGGCGTCCTATGTTTCGAACATAGATGTAGTACAATTTATATTCATTTAGATAAGAATATTGGCATCATATTCTTTGAGAATAAATCATCTCTCATGTAGAGAATGAGACATCCAATATTTTTCACATAGTGAGTACTACAATTTATAGTCATGTAGAGCGGACTATTGGCATATCATTCTTTTAGAATAAGGCATCTTTTGTCTGGAACAAGAGGCATCCTATGTTTGGAAAATAGGGTTCAATATATTTTATAGTCATGTAGATAATACTGTTTTCATCTCATGCATGGAGCATAAGGAATCTCTTTTTTAGAGAAAGAGGTATCATATGTTTGGCACAAAGTGCGATATATAGTTTATAGTCATGTAGATTGGACTATTGGAATCCTATTCAGGGAGCATAATACAACTCTTGTTTGGAGCAAGAGGTGTCCTATATGTTTCATATATGGTGTACTATGGTTTATAGTCATGTAGAGTGGACTATTGGAATCTTATGATCATAGAATTAGACATCAATCGTATAGAGAAGGAGGCATCATATGTTTGGATCATAGGGTGTACTATAGATTATAGTCATTTAGAGGGTACTATTGGAATCTTATGCTTGGAGCATAAGGCATCTCTTGTTTGGTGTAAGAGGCATCCATTGTTGGATCATTGAGTGTATTACAGTTTATAGACATGTTAATGGGGCTGTTAGGCGTGTGATGCCTATCAATGGTTGATGTTGGGACTTATGCACGGGCGGCCCTTTCGGGTTCGACCTCGTATAGAATCTAGTTGATGTGGTGTGGATGAGTTGCATGAGAAATGGTTCGACTCAAGGTACTTGGGGGGGATTGATGATGAGAATCTCATATCATGACATGGGAAACAAACCTAAGAGAAATGTGATGACTCAAGGTGTTCCATGGTGTATTGAGGAGTGTCTAAAATCATGGAATCCCATAGGTGGAACGTGGAAGAGAATACAGGCGCAATGACTGTTGTCTATGTCACAACCCAAAACATTCATGGTAAGACTGTCCATTTATCATTGGAGTATGTGACAGATGTGAATTGAATGACCCGGAGGGCCGGGACCGCAGCCCGGTAATAAGCCCAAGTGGGGTACGGGGGTGCATCCCCTCACGGTATGGAACAGCATGTGGATGCCTGGGAACTATTGATAATTAGATGGCCTATGAAAAATATGGGTTGCGTGCATGATTATATTGGGCATCAAGATAGAAGGTATGTGTTCAATATTAATGGATTGTCCGAAAGAGGGAAGGTCTGTTCATAAGACGGAAGGGTGGGGGGCAAGAGGTTAGGGTTGCACGCAAAAGGGGAGGGTCTCCCCCAAGATTGGACTGGGAGAAATAGGTGCACACAAGATTTTAGTCTTGCACACAATATTGAATTCTTGCGATCAATATTGGAAATCTTGAGCCCATGCATATAATCTTGAAAAAACAAGACATAGGTAGAAAATATGTCAGGAAATGATAAAACCATTTTGGGTCTACCTGAATGTGGTCCCATAAGGGACCTGTCATGAAAGATCTCACATGTAGGATTGCATCCATCCATTATGGCATGGAAGAGGTGGTATTACGTGAAGTAGAGTGGTGGCTAACATCCGGAGAGCTCCACTCAGTGGGATGGGGATGCACTTGTATTTATCAGTGAACCCGAGAGCGATTGCACATAAGATTCCTTGCATGGAAGTGATCTTATGCACACAATGTGGAGAGTGCATTTCCAAAGATAAATTTGATTTCTCCTTTGGTGAGAAATAATCTTGCACGCGGATTATAATCTTGTGTGCACCTCCCAAATATTTTGTGCACCATCCATGGACATTTTCCTGGTGGCCGGGGTGGAAGAAGACATCTCATTGGTCCCATAAAAGGTTTTCAGAACATTTTGCACACAATATTCTACTACTGCGCACAAGAATACATTATTTCTTACAACACATTCAATATTGCGTGCAATATTTCACTTCTTGCATGCAAAACCGTTCTTTTCCCCAAAATAATCTTGGATGCCCATTTCTAGAAGCCTAACATCGAACATCCATAACATTTGATCCATAAATCTATTTTGTATCCACGACTTGTAAAATTGAAGCATGTAGAACATTTTACACTCTGAGATCATTCATGGAATCATTTAGTGAATTACATGGACAGACAATCTGCTTCCAACACAAGTGATGGAATTTCTATGGACCATTTATAAAAGGTGATTGAGGAAAGTTCCATACCCTCTCTTTTCATATAATCTACCATTTTCATAGCTTAACATGGTACCGTTCACATTTTGTGAGAAATTTATTATCATTTCCAAGACTTCTTACTATGTTAACAAGGAAAGTAGTAAAGTATTTATGGATGGATGAATGTGAGGAATGATTCAAGGAGATAAAGGGAACTCTTATCACATAAATTATACTCACATTAACACAATATGGAGAATGTTATGTCATAAACAGTGATTCTTCCTAGAATAGATAGGTTTGTGTACTCATAAAAATTGAAAAACTGATAGCCTACACATCACAACAGTTGAAGATCAATGTGTAGAACTACTAGACTCAGGATATAGATATAGTAGTTGTGGTTTTATCCTTGAGAATCTATCATAACTAACACTATGGTGATAAGTGGGGAATAACTATAGCTCACAATATTTGAATGTATATATTAACTCCAAATGATCCCAACATGCATCAATTAAAATAGCTAAAGATAATCAATTACTATGATTTATCAAATAATTATCATCATGTAAAAGAGAACATGGTAGTTGATTATCTTAGTGGAAATGAACCTACAACTATATCCATGATGTTGATTGATAAATGAATTATCTTTAAGGATTTTCAAAATATAGACATTGAAATCATAAGAACATGGAATAAAAGCAACATTTCTCAACTGATACCACAACCATTTTTCCAAATGATGATTAAGGAGGAACATAGAGATGATTCAGAGTTACAAATTTTTTTGAATGCAGTAATGGAATTCAAGATGAAAGTATTCTATATCGATGGTAATGGTGGGATTATATTTGAAACAAGGAATTATGTGCCTCCATTAACTTGGATAATGAATGAGAAATTGTATAATTCACATTGCTCTGCATTCTCTATCAAAACTAATTCTACCATTATGTATTGTGATTTTCAAGAACACTTTTGATGGGAAAACATGAAGAAGGATATTTAATGTATATCACAAACATCTTGATATTCAAGAAGATAATGTTGAGTGAAAATTCTCCAATGGAATGATGCAAAAATTTCATATACCATTGTGAAAATTGTAGAATGAAACTATGGACATTGTCAGGGGTCTCCTGAAGACATCCATTGGAAATAATATGATATGGGTTTTGGGGGGAAAACATACCAGGACAACCAACTTTATCACTATTTGGGAAGATATCTCACTTTGACAACATGAAAATATATATGTGAATGATGTGTTGATACATCATATGGTTATTCTAATGATTTTCTATGATTATGATATTGGGTTCACATCTAAATTCTGGGGAAGTTATCAAAATTCTTTCTATACTCAATTAAATTTAAGCATGACCTATCAGCCTTAAAATGATTGAATATCTAAAAGAACTATTAATATGATCAAAAATATGATAAGAGACAGATCATTAGAAATCAATGGTGGTCGGGATTATAATCTATCGTTGGTTGAGTTCTCATATAATAGTATATTCCACTTGAGTATTCAGATTGATCCATATGATGTTCTGTATGGAAAAAATTGTATATCATAATGTAGTTAGGATGATCACTGTGAATGAAATATACATGGACCAAATTGTGTGTAAGTGCTGACAGAGAAGGTTCAAGCCATATAGAAATATATTAATGATGCTCATATTCCGCAAAAGCATTATGTTGGAAACTATCCAGGGGACATAAAGTTCGACATTTGAGATAATGTTTTCCCTCGAATATCACAATTGAAGAGAGTCATTTGGTTTTTTAGTAATGTGATGAAAAGCCCATGGTACATTACCCCTTTTAGATCCTTGATCTCATAAGGGATATATCTTGTAATCTTGCACTTCCACTGAAAATGGATCGGATTGATGATATGTTCTATGTATAACTCTATAGTGTGTACATACCAGATCCCTCACATTTACTGATCTCAGAGGTGGTATAACTGGATGATGATCTACATTATAAGGAGAAACCAATAATGATTTTAGGAAAGAGAGATATGGTTCTACATAGTAATAAAACACACCATGACAATATCTTGTGGATGAAACATAAGTATATTGTATGAACATGTGAACTGTAGGAGGTGATGAAGGAGAAGTACCCCCATCTGTTTATTTGAAAAGAATACTTTAGGGAAAATTTTAAAAATGGTGGAAGAATGTAATGACCCAAATTTTTATAAATTGATTTTTCACTTAATAGAGTATTTTCACATAGTATAAGTCACATAAAATCACATAGAGATAAAAATAAATATTTTATAAATGATGAATTAATTGAATAACACATATTTATAGAAGCTGCGGATCTAATACTAATGGAATAATAACATGACATTAAGAATAGTAATATGACCTTTACAAATAGTACACTTGACAAATGAATTATAACCACACCCCTAAAAGTATAAATATATTTTTTCCATCTTAAAAGTGATATTATGATATAAATATATCATAGGTTAAGAATTTAAATATTCTAAATATTATTTATTAAGTGTTGATATTTTATTTTCTGAAGATATAGAATTAAAATTTAATTAATAATTTAATAATTTATAAGAAAATTTATTTTCAAAACATTTAAACATAAATTAATATTTTAATGTATAATAATGTAATGATAATTTTATAAGACATAATTCTATTTTTAAAATTGTTATAAAATCATTTTTAATTTTAATATATATATATTTCAATAAAATGATGATTTAAATTGAAGAAAAAAATAATAATATTTAGGAAATTATTTTCAAAAATTGGACATGATTTTTTTATTGTGCATGTTGAAAAATGGTTTGGGTGAAATTTTGGGTAATTTTTATAGTAGTGGAGTTTTTATAGAATATTAAAATACAATAATTTTTTATAAATGCTAAAAAATGAATTTATGGGTCATTCTTGAGTCATATATGATCTAAGTCACCATTGGATCAAAATCACATTTACTAATTATATTATATAGTTACATAAATTTCCATTAATTCTTTCCTAGATCAAAATAATAAACTAATGAATAAAATAATAAGAAAACACCCCTCTCCTCTCATATAAATACCACCCCTCACACACTTTTCCCTTAACACCACTCAATCTTTGAGCCTTGCTAAAATTCTTAAAAACGCACTCACCCAGCCCCTCCCATAAATTATAGAGCTCTTTGAATAATTGAATGCCCATTCATGGATTATTTGAGGAGGTTATGAAGACGAGAATAAAATAGGTAAATCTATTCTCAATTTTATTTCATTTCCTTTAAATATCAATTATTTTTTTATTATCTCTTAACCTAACATCATTGAAATGTAATGTTAACTCTATTACAATACATAATCTATAATTATATCATGTTGATGAAGATTCCATCATTAAACTAACCCTCACAATCTTTTATTTAAAAAATGATATATTCTACCGTAATGTATCAGTTTACCGACATCACAGGTGATGCACATTAAATTTAATTAAATCCCCTCAAAAAAGGTAATAAAACTATTAAATGGATTAAAATATATTGTAATATTTTTGTTAAAACCCTATTTATGTTAATGTTATAAAATTTTAAAAAATATCAAATGATAAAAACTGTGTTCATTGTGATCGAAAAACCATTAAAATTAACCAAAATGGATCAACATTGATTTTTATCTAATGATTAATCATCCTTGTATATAAAACAATTATTTATAAGGTCAATTAAACTTATTCAATATAATTAGTAAAATATATTAAAAATTATGGATATTTAACCACATTTTACAGGAACATCCATTCATGAATATGTGTGAGCTTATCATGAAAACCCTTAAAATGAATACCGAGGAACGAGGAAATTGAATTATATATGTCATCCAAATTCCAATAAAAACATAATTAAACCATAATGAATAAAATTCATGATTAAAATTATCTATTATTTTTAATGAATAAATCTAGTTTCACTATAAAAATATTAATTTGAATGAATCTTTCAGAAACAATTTAAGGGTAATTCTCAAACCCAACTAGAATTATTTGGGTCTTCCCTACTTCACCACATTTTTAGTGTGTTTATTCAATAAAAAAAACTTCACCATAATTATCCGAAAATTTCTAGGATATACATTTTTTCAAACTGTGTTTGTGAAAAATAATATTTTAATAGAGAACATTTATTTTAAAAAAAACACACCATTATATCTCAAGATTCATTCCTTCACTCAAGGTTTAGGGTTATTATATATAGTATGTTATTCCCCCTGTCATTTAGAAACAAAAATATTATTAATATAAAATTAGGAAATGAACCTCATTCCTTAAATTCGTTTATATATATTAATGATAGATATATGTCCATTGTTGCATGAATGGTAATGTAAATGTTGTGATGTGATGGGTGAATAAAAAATTATACAATGAAATGTAAATTTCACGACATGATGGGTGAGATAGGAGTTACAATTCTCTGCCATTAATTTTTTTATGTGAAAAACCTCAAGAGATAAAGGGAAACAATCATGAATATGTTACTATCACTGTTCACATCTATGTGTGGTAATTGACCACTAAAACACGAGGTTTCATTTTATGCCCTTCCACATTCCAAGTCATTTCATAATGTTACCTATCATTATCATGATCCTATGATGATGTTATGGTGATTATTAATATGCTAAAATCATTTTATGTTGATTCATGTTATTATCAATCCTCTTACATGACTTTTTTTCTCACAAATTTTTTATGTATATCCTAAGGTGACTAATTGTACTAAGGAAAATTGAAGATTCAATAAGAATCTATAGAAAAATTAATTAATTAAATGTTATTGTTTTATTTTGTTTATGTTATGTGTGGTACATATTTTACAATGACACACCCCTAGGATCCATATGTTTTAATGATTTTATTTTTACTTTATTTAAAATGATGTAATAGACATGAATGAAAAAACAGAGCCCCAATACAGACTCATTGAATATGATTAACCAATTCACATTTTTTAGATAATTATGGATTGGGGTAATATATTATGTTTGTTGATATATTTTACATTTTCTATATTGATTATTCATAATATTATTCTCTCAATTTCTCTGCATAGAATCATCTTTATAAAAACATCATGTAATGGTGAAAATTGATCTTGATTAATAATTAATTCAAAAAAATACCAATATTATGATTTGACATATAATTAAATCAAGCTCATAAAAGGGAATAACACTACATGAAAATGATAAATAGAACATTGTGATATGTATTTTTTGTTAATAATTTATCAGGTGAATTGTAAATGTTATAATATATATGAGATATTCAGTAACAGGAGGACCTGAAAAAAATCAGGTGTGCAATGCCTTTAAATTGAAATTCATGAACCAATAAATATTATCATAAAAACTGGATAGCATAATTAATTAAACAACATCCAAGAATATCCATTAAAATTTATATTTTTGAAACACTACATTGACTCTTTAACTTATCATTCTTAGACTCACATCCCTCAAAATTTTCATTTCTATTAGTAATTCACCACAATTCTTGTAGAGACCCAATATTGACATACTTGGACATTACATTACATTTTTAGAATACCTAATACATAAAAAAAAGAAACCAAAGGACAGTAATAGTTTAGAGTCTTTGGAAACTCCGAATATAATCTTTCAATATTGGTGAAATTTCTTCAACATATCCCATAAATATCTTCTCTTTTCTTCTTACCTTTAACATTTCATTATTTACTGGGGAAAAAGAAAACATATAAAGTTTGAGCTCAAATGCTCTGTAAGGGTAAACATAGAGAACATAAAAAAATCCAAAAACATTTGAATGAAAAAACTTGAACATAAAATCTAAACAACAAAATCCTGATCAAATACATTAATATTGTAAGTACGTAAGGAATATATCATAATGGAACATCAATCATGATAAAATAGCATGGGAAGAAAACAAGTAATTGTGGAAAACCATTATGCATATAGAGACCTGACCTTTTCTTACATTACTATTACATCATTTCAAAGATAAACAACATAATAGTATTGCACATAGTGAATCCAAAGGTTTAGTTTCTTGGGAAAACTAGGACCACACATAACAAATATAACATCAACCATAAACATTTATTTAATTTATTCTTCACAAGCTTCTTAGTGGCACTTTTCCTCTCATTAGTACATGTATCCACCTAAGGAAATAAAATAAAAGGGATGAGAATGAATCCTAGTATGATGATAGATAAGAACAGTATAGCATGGGGTGAGCATAATCATAACATAGGAAAAATATAGTGAAAATGAGAGGAGCATAAAAAAAAGACTTGAAATGTGGAAATACATAAAAATGAAACATCATGTATTAGTGGTTAACTACCACAAATACTTTTGAAGCAAGCTATAAACTTGTTCACACGTCATTTAAAATTTAATCATTAGATTAATCACTTTACCAAATGCATTTGAGTGCTTTATAATTCCGGGCGAACCTGTTACTTTGAAACATTCATAATTGCGCAATATAATTCTGGGCGCACCAATCACATCATAACATTATCATTTAGAATTCTTTCCACAATGAACATAAAACATAAATAAACATAATGAACCCATTAAAAGGAATTGGATTCATCTCATAATAACTCATTCATAATATTTGGGTTCCCAAAAGAAAGAGGGAATGACACACGTGTTACAAGAACCATCCACTTTGAGTGAGAAGTAAAAGGGGCGTTCTTAAAAGAAGAGATCTTTTGGAAAACATTTTGTTGGACATAAAAACTAGTGAAAAATTTTTACATCCCAGAATAGTAAATTAAATGATGAAAAAATTATCTTTAAGGAGTTACCATATAAAAAATGGAGTGAAAGAGGGAGAACCCGAAGGAAGAAAATTGTGATCCAGATTTCCCCTTACCTTGTACTCGAATGCCTCCTTCTCATTAACGTACTGTATAATGACATTATATTCATTAATTAGAAATTAATGAACCTTTTATACATTAATAAGGTTAATTATGGTTTGATTATGTAATATTGTGTTCCTTTTTATGACTTATAGTGTTTAAAAACATTGTTCGGGGATGTTCGTTTTTATGGTTTTCTTGAGTGGTTCACTTGTAATCTTAAATTGATGTTTTGGTAGAACATGGGTAAACATCCAGATATGATATTACATGTTATTAATGATATTTCAGGAGATTTTATGATCTTATAATTAATCAAATTACAAACATGTGTATGAATCATTAGATAAGAATTAAATGATGGTTATTTGGGTCAATTTGGGTGGTTTTTGGATCACAATGAACTTGTTTTAACTTATCACATAGAAATATGGCCATAGGTTATTTCTAGAACATTAAATATAACATAATACATATAACATATTCTGTTTCCACCATAAATTTTTTTTCATGACCAGATCTTAAGGTAGAAATTGAAAAATAATGTATGTCGTTCTTGAAGGTGATGAATTAACACCACACGAACAACGTTCTCTAATATTAATGGATAAGTTAAAGGGGGTTGGATGATAGAATAACCCATTAGAATCATACAATTACATTATGTTTATGATACTAGAGTTACAATACAATTTGGATGAAGATGGGTGGGGAGAGATCAATAAATGAACTTGAACTTGAAAGGAAATTAAAGGAGAAGCGGGAGAGAAATTACCTCTTTAATCCTTCTCTTGAGAACCACATTAAGGGCCTAATCATGGTGTTTTGATGATACTAGAGGCTCTTGGACGTGGGGGGTGTCTAGGGAAGGTGTTTGGGCAGATTTTAGAGAAGGCCTAGAGCTTGAGAGGTGTGACGAAATGAGGGTGTGATGGGTGGCTTTTATAGTGGAGGGGAGAGGGGTTTCCTTAATATAAAATTGATTAGTTTATTATTTCCCCACAAGACAATGAATAGTGAGTCTTGAACGACCAAGAATAGTAATTTTATAATGAAATACTGAACCAAGTGGGCTTACATCAGTAGAACATCACACATGACCCTATAATTAGCTTATTTAGCTTATTTTGTAAATTAAGGTATTTCACCATTCATCAAAAATTCAGGTATCTCAGAAAAATACAAAAAATTTACCCAAAACATTTTTGGATGTGTAGAATCAAAAAATGAGCTCCATTTTTTAAAATTAATTTTCTAAGTATTATTTATTTTATATTTAATTTAAATTATATTTTACTTAAAAACCGTTTTTAAGGTTACAACTGATTTTATAGTTCTTTTAAAAATTACGTATGATATTATTAAATTATCTAAAAACTATAATACATTGATTAAATAATTTATGAATACATTTTAGGGAAATAAATATTCTTTTAAATTAATTAATTATAATTAATTAATTATGACTTACAAAATACCAAAATGTTTACTAAGGTCAAATTGTCACTTTTTAAGATGTCTAAATTTTATTTAATTATTCATAGTTAATGTTACTCTTATGTTTGATGATTCACTATTAATAAGGGTCATATTACTATTCATAAGGGTATGTTACTATTAAGAAGGTTTGTCACTATTCACCAAAATTTATTTTTGTTTCATTAGACTCCAAAAATTATCTTGAACACAACATTGTATGTCGAATTTTCAAAATTCAAAACATAGGGGTGAAAAAATTGTGTTCAAAGGTCGTAGTTAAATATTTTGTGTTTCCAGGTTATTTTATGACATAAATATATTAAGGGAATTTTCCATTGAAAAACTTTGGGTCGTTACATTTTCCCCCTTAAGAAATTTCACCCCCGAAATTTCACATTACAAAAAAAGGTGATGGTTCCTCTCCTTCATTGCCTCTTCTGGTTCCCAAGATACATCCTCAAACATATGGTTCATCCACAATACTTTGACAAGATGAGTTGTCTTATTGCGTAGAACCTGATCACTTCAGTCCAGATTCTTTACTAGATGCTCTATATAGGAGAGATCATCTTCCAATTGCACCACAACTGAGTTTAGTACATGAGAGGGGTTTGGTATGTACATCCTCAGTAGTGATTCAGGAAACAGATCCGGAAATTGAGCCATATTTAGTGGAAGTGCAAGACTATAGGCCGCATATCCTATGCGGTCAAGGATATCAGAGGGGGCAATATACCTTGGGCATAACCTCCTTTTCTTCCTGAATCGCATGACTCTCTTCCATAGAGATATTCGAATGAATACTTTACCTCAAACATTGAACACCAAGTCCCTTCGATGGTTGTCAGTATAGCTGTTTTTCCGACTCTGAGCTGCTTTGATGTGTTTCTGGATGACTTGAACCTTCTTTGTTATCTCTTGAACAAGATCGGGCCCAAGTATCATTCATTCTCCAACTTTATCCCAACAGGTTGGAGTTCTACATCGCTTCTGATAAAGTACTTCATACGGAGCCATATGAATTCTCGAGTGGAAGATATTGTTGTATGCGAACTCAACCAGCGGTAGAATCTGATCCCAACCTCCTTTGAATTCAATAGAGAAGGCTCTAAGAATATCATCAAGCGTCTGAATAGTACTTTCAGACTGTCCATCAGTTTGGTGGTGATAGGCCATGCTGAAATTTAATTCAATACTCAAAGCATGATGAATGCTCCTCCAAAATTTAGATGTAAACCTTGGATCATGGTCAGAGATAATTGAGAGTGGAACACCATGCAGTCTCACCACATCCTTCACATATATCTTTCCAAGCTGTTCAAGCGAGAGGTCTTCCCAAATAGAGATAAAACGGGCATTCTTAGTGAGTCGATCAACCAAAACTGATATCACATTATTTCACTTTGACGTCTTCGGGAGACCCATGACAATGCCCATAGTAACATTCTTACATTTTTGCATGGTTATAGGTAATGGCTGCATCAAAAATTTGGACTTTTGTTTCTCAACATTAACTTGCTGACATACCAAGCACCTTGATATATATTCCGCAATCTTATTATTCTTGTTATCCCAGCAGAAGTGTTCTCGGAGATCGTGGAACATATTGGTACTCCCATGATGGATAGAGAAAGCTGAGCAATGTGCACTTTCTAATTTCTCCTTCATTATCCCGGGTGATGAAGGCACAAAAAGCTGCATTCCAAACTGAATGACGCCATCATTGTCGATATGGAACTCTTATAGCTTCCCTTTATTTACTGCATTCACCCTCTTTTGTATCTCCACATCATCCCTTTGTGCTTCCTTAATCATCTCCTAAATGGATGGTTGTGAAATCATTTGTGCGAGGTAGGATGTATTCCCTGCCATTATAATTTCCAAATCCATCCTTTTCATATCCATGAAGATAGGGTCATTCTCAATCCGCATCATGGAAAGAGTAGCGGGATCTTTTCTACTTAGAGAATCAGCTATGAGGATCGCCTTTCCAGGATGATAGTGAATAGAGCTATAATAATCCTTGATTAGCTCTATCACATGAGATATATATCCTTACCCAATTCATTGGAGGTAGATATAGGTCCCACCCATCTTAAAATGAAACCATTCTTATAGGTGCCAAAAAATCATAAATCATAGCATAACCCATGTAATAAAAATGGGATTCTTAAACATAATGTCATATAATCCATATAAGATAAAAAAAATCATAAAATTAATTCCATCATAACATAATCAAATCAACTTAAAAATAGGGATAGAAACAAAACACTATATTATCTTAGATGAAAATAATTTTGATAAAACACTTGAACTCCATTCTTGAGGAAAAAATCATTTCTACTTCAAAAACTTTTTTCCTTTTTTTAACATGTCATAACATTTTAAACTAAAATAATTTGATAAAAAATAATATTGAAAAACGTGTAAAAGAAGCTTCATGGAAATAAGGCTTTATGAAACCATAAAAATCTGTTCATGCTGTATAAGTTAAAAAAATATTGTTCTTGTAATTTTACCGGAAGAGCCAAAAAGTATCGTGTAACGTAAACAAAAGAAATATTCCTTACATGCCATGTAGTAAGATTATAATATGGGTCAAAAGTACTTTAAACATAAATGAAACCATATTTAGAAAACAGGGACATGGATGATAAATATAACCCCAGTAAATACTTACGAATATACAATATCGGATAAAAACAAGATTGGTAAAGTTATCCCTTACCTTAGGAATGATATGCTTCATACGTATTTGAACCTCTTGTATAATGATTTAAAAATATTCATTGACTTATTACAGAATCATATTCATTGTTATGATTTCATATATGTTTCACTTGTGAATTTATATTACCCGTTCTTTTGTAAATTCCATGTTAAAT
The DNA here is from genome assembly GCA_963277665.1 of Viscum album. NCBI lineage: Eukaryota > Viridiplantae > Streptophyta > Magnoliopsida > Santalales > Viscaceae > Viscum > Viscum album. Next base: position 1,312,257,168 of record OY728119.1, on the reverse strand, counting down.
TAGTGTTTTGGGATAATTCGTTTTATTTATCATACATGTTTGGACTTGTTGTTCTTGATATTATTATTACTTATATCATGATTTAATTACTTCCATAATTTAAATCATTATTTATATATCATATATATTAATTACACATATATATAATATAGAAAAATGAAATGAAATACACCGTTCATGGAGACGGTAGGTCGTACATACACATGAATGCTGTTTTCCTTTCCTTATTGACTTGAATGGATGTAAGTAGATGACAAATATATATACATAAATCTAGTAGCTTTATCATGTCATATGTTACATTATTATTCATTATATATACTTTATAATCATTCTTCAATGTTTAACATAGAGAATAAATCTCATCGCTTCGTGGAGATGGTAATCTGTACTTACGCACGAGCGATGATATCATTCCTTTAATTATTGAATTGAATTGGAGTGGATGATATAATATCACAGAATCAGTATGTATTTATAATTAATATATATAGTTATTCTTTACACCATTATACCCATCCAATTAAGGTGGTGGGGGAAAAACAGACTACACCATAGCGTGGAGATGGTATTTCGTACATACACACACGCGATGATTTCATTTTTCGTGGGACCGATAGAAGGTGAAACAGGGTTGTTTCATATTTATAATAACATATTATTATATTAGTGAAAAAGATTTCATTACATAATAATGAAACAACTAATGAAGAAGAAGTTTAAGAAGAAAGAAAACATGAAAGAATCTGTAGAAGAGATTACCTCTTCTTTGACGCACCTCTTTTATGATTCCTCTTAAGGCACTAGAGTTTGTCTTTTGTGGAGACCCGAAACTCTATAATGATTCTAGAGAAGTTTTTAATGGAAATGGGCAGGGGTTTTCCGAGCGTGAAAGCTCAAAATTGTGTAAATCGAGGAGGGAGGAGGTGCCCTTTTAAAAGTGAGGAGAGGGGCACCATAGAAAAAACATAAAATATTATTTTATAATAAAGTCATATTCTGATTTTAATATCTCAAAATTGATTTATTTCGAAGAAAAGGAGGGTATGGGTCAATATTATCTCAAAAAATAGGTTTTAGACTTGTTTAGGGTACAATAGTAACATTTTCATTTAGATTTAACTATAAGTTAAATAATTTAACTTTTACCATGTCTTTTTGTTTTATTACACTATATTGTAAATAAAAAACTATAACAAGACAAAAGAACCTCAAGTGGTTCATTATTAATATATATAACCTTATCTAAGTCATTTGGCCGAAAATTTCATTTTTATGAATAAAATAACAATTTATTATATAATATATATTTAAAAAACTATTTTATGTAAATTTTGACACTATTTGGTAATTGATTTTTGTGAAAGTCATTACAGCATGCATAGTTCAGAAAATGTTAATTAAATCAATACTAACATGACATATTAACCTAGAAAACTAGTGGAATTCACAAAAAGTCTAAATGACATTTATTTGGGTATTTATAACATAAATTATGTTAATATTTCATTAATAAGGTAATTATTGCATCATCATTGTGTCATAAATAAATTAAATTATATAAATTCTAAAAATTATAAATAAAATACCATTACATATGAAATCTTTTTATATTTATAATTAATAGTTATAGTCGAATTTATATTACGTATAACCCTATATTAAAAATTTTTTAGTTATTAAACATTGATTTTAACTCTTCTTTAAATAAAATAATCATAAATGTCATAATCTAATTCAAGTGCATCTAAAGGGTAATATTTTATTCCTAAGATTGTTTTTGGTTTAATTAAACTTTTCCAATAGAATTAGGATAGGTGTTAGGGTAATAATAATATCATTTATAACCTTAATTAACCTATTTACTTTTTACCATGGTAAATAAAAGTAAAAATTTAGTGTTCACCAAAAATTCTGTTTTTCTTATTGAACAACATTTTACTCCTTGATATTAACCATGTCACATGGATTTTTGAAATTAATCTTACAGAAGAAGTACAATTATGTGTCATGTACAATTGGAAATGCTCAAAGGAGGTGGGTAAAAGATGATGAAGAGTTCAATAAAATTTCTATATGGAAAATTATTATAAAATGACCCCAATGAATTACATTTAACTTATATAAGTATTGTGTATCTATTTTTACCTAAATTAAATTTAAATAAAAGAAATTATTATTTAAATAAATAGTCAGTTTTAACCAATAACATAGTGATTTCACTATTAATCAAAAATTAAATATTTTTAGAAAAATAAAAAAATTTAACCCCATGCTAATTTCGATATTTAGAATCTAAAAATGAAGTCCATTTTGAAATATTAAATTTATAATATTTTAAAAATTGTGAATTTCTATTCATAATGGATAGTTTATATAATATTTTAATAACATATCGTTATTTAGTAAAACTCGGTAATGCGTACAACACATGCTATCGTGGAAGGTCGCGATTGTGTGTAAAGAAAGACAAGTCAGGGTTGCGTGTAGTGAATGATTCCTTTGATGTTGTGTATAATAGAATCCAACCATATTTCATTTATACATTAAATATATATATATACACTCAATTTTGGGAACTGGTAATTTTGGGTAACACTATCCAAGAATATTGTTCTGTATACTACAAGCTAATATGTTGTTGCGTATAGCGCAAGATAATATTGGTGTAGAATACAAAACAAGACAGAAAATAAATTTAAATGAATAATTCTCATAAAATCTATGGGTGTTACATTCTACCCCCCTTTAAATGAATTTCCCCCTCGAAATTCATCGGTGTTATAAATTTTTTACTACTTGAAAGTTTCATTCATTGAAACAGACATCTTAAAAAATAATACTAAAACTTAATTTTAAAAACTAATGTATGAAACGTAATGGATACCCAAATTAACTCATCACTGGGTTTCCACATAGGAGAACATTGGTGAAAATGTGGATATAGAAGAGAAATATAACCATCATCTTCTGATGAAGAGTGGTAGAGGACATTGATATGATAAAGCCAACAATGGAAAAAACATTAATTTATGATGATCTAAGGTACCATCTGATTCATCCTATATGGGGGCACTAGGAAAACATTTTTGGTTTTCAGGATCATTTCCAAAATTTTGAAGAATTTTTTAATTAAAAGAAATATTTACTTGATTTTGGTACAGTCTTATCATTTCTCGTGCCTTGAAAAATTTTCACTTCACCTCTTAATGAAATGAAGTTGAATTTGTCTTTTGCAAAGTGTTAGCAGATCATGCGATAGAATGATATGTCATTCCATCTGTCTCAACATAAGGATAGAAAATGTTATATACATAACTACATCTATGGTGAGATTAATTGTATATGGTTCCAAAAATTGACTTGTACTTCATCTATCATACCACTTAATAAAATAAAACTAGTAAATACTAACCTAGGACTTCCTGTACGACATATGTATGCGATTAAGGCCTATTATACTTCATTTTTGGGTTCGATTCCCACAACCTTGTCCGACGCGACGGGTTTTCACCCGTCCTGCAGGTTGTCCTTTTTTCTAAAACTACACTATTATAACATTCCAGAAATAATATCGAAAACAATTTCTATCCTTAAACAATACTATCTGAATTCCAACATAATCAATTCAAATCTTTTGGTTTATCCAAAATACATATTCCCAATCTCATAGTATAATGAAAATGATTATTTTAAAGGTCACATAACAAGCACGTGAATACCATCATTTATCCCCCATATATCATAAGATATATCTTGTTGATCACAATCCAAACATGTTAATACCTTAATCTCATATTCTCTTGCAGCATGAATTACCATAGAACCATAGTGAAATCAGGAATGCTGTCAAAAGGTAAATCTTTCCACATACCAAAATCCTAAAAATTCAATATAATGAAACCATTATATCACTCTGTCCTTATCTAAATCATGAGCTTATGAATACTATCAAATATATTATTTTCTACTTATCCCTTCTTTATACAGATATCATATGCTTTCCAAAATATTTAAATCACTTTTCCGGGTTACCTGTACCATATTCTTATATAATACCACAATGGACAAATACAAAGATATTTCAATATACTATAAATTTACTTCAATAAAATTATTATTGAATTCCAATACATTATCCCTTCAATACATCCTCTTCAATGATTGGCATGGAATAGGTCCTTCCTGGATTTAGAAGGAACTTCTTAGGTCAGATAATTGAGTTGGGTAATGCCCATGTTCTCTATTGATAATACATTGGACTCCATAATAGTCTATCACTCTACGACCCTTTTCTCCACATAGATAACATCTTCCACTCTATTTTAGGTATTCCTCAAGGTTCTTCTTCCCTTCTTTACAAATCTAGATATTCGTTTATCTATGCTCCTCACCATGCAAAGATGCATAAAATTCCATCTTCTTCTTATTTTATGACTTAGGAATACAACTAAAGTCCACCATGTTAATCATATATTGGGATGAATAATTCAGCATAATCAAAATAACTTTCTCTCCAGGCATTACATAATTTTGTAGATCATAGTCACCAATTTGACCATTGGAATCAATGTTAACTGAATTCCTTCTCGTTCCCACCATTGACTAAGACCAGAAACCATAGTGTAAGAAATAGTTAAAATAACGAGGAACCACATAATCATAAGAAGTCACTTATGGGATTTCTAACATATCAAAAATTCCTTAATCCATGACACCTTAGGTTCACCCTAGGTTATTCATGGTCGTCAACATAATTCATTCACTCTATCCTTATTGTGTACATAAGCATAGGGACATCCCCAGACATAGCTTAGAAATATCTCTAGGGATTTCACTAATGTTTTTGAATCATAAATTCCAATGTTATACTAATCCATTCCTCTGATACCAACTATAGAGACCCAATTTTGACACACATGGACATTACATTACTTTTTTGGAATAACTAATACATAACAAAAAAGACCTCGAAGGACCATGATTGTTTAGTGTATTTCGAAACTCGGAATATAATCTTCTAATATTGGTGAAAGGTCTTCAACATCTCCCATAAATATCTTCTCTTTTTATCTTACCTAAAAAAATTCATTATAACATGGGGAAAAGAAAACATATAAAGGGTAAGCTCAAATTCTCAGTAAGGGTAAACATGGAGAACATAAATCAATCCATAAAAATTTGAATGCAAAAAATTGAACATAAAATATAAACATCAAATTTTGAGGAAAGACATAAATCATGGAAGTACATAAGGAATATATCATAATGGAACATCAATCATGACAAAATATCAATGTAAGAAAACATGTAATTATGGAAAACCATTATGCACATTCTATGATTTCCATAGTAGCCATGGAATTCCTGCCAAGACCAACTTAGTGGACAAAGTCCCTTTCTGAATCGAGTTTACCCCCCATTCCAGTCCTGTATCACTGAACGAGATTAACTTACCATTCTCACCATGTCTATCTCATGAGATATAAATCATTACCCAATTCATTAGAGGGAGATATATGTACCACCCATCTCATAATTAAATCATTCTTATGTGTGCCACAATATCATAAATCATATCATATCCCATGTAATAAAAATGGGATTCTTAAACATCATGCCATATAATCTAAATAAGATAAAAGGAAATCATAAAATTAATTCCATCATAACATAATCAAATCAATGTAATAATAAAAATAAAAATAGAACCCTATATTATCTTATATGGAAAATAAATTTGATAAAACACTTGAACTCCATTCTTGAGGAAAATATCTTTGCTACTTCAAAAAAAAATTTCATTCATAACATGTCATTAAATTTTAAACAAAAAGATGTTGATTAAAAATAAACTTGAAAACTATTAAATGAAGTTTCACTAAAATAATTCTTTATGAAACTGTAAAAATCCTTTCATGTCATATAATATAAAAAAACATTCATCACGTACATTTTCCAAAAAAAGTCAAAAAGTACCTCGTAATGTAAAAAAAAGAATGATTCCGAACATAACATGTAGTAAAAGTAAAAAATGTGTAAAAAGGACATTAAACATAAATGAAACCATTTTAAGAAAACATGTACATGGATGATACATATAAACCCATTAAATACTAATGAATAAACAATCTCGGATAAAAACGATATTGGAAACGTTATCCATTACCTTAGGTATGATATGCTTCATACGTATCTGAACCTCCTGTATAATAATTTAAATAATGTCCTTAACTTATTACAGAATCATATTCATTGTTATGTTTTCACATATGGTTCAATTATGTCTTTATAATACCTGTTCTTTTGTAAATTCAATGTTAAAGAAGCATTTTGGGTTAAATCATTTTATTTATCGTACATGTTTGGACTTGTTGTTCTTGATATTATTATTACTTATATCATGATTTACTTACATCAAGAATGTAAATCATGATTTATATATCATATATATTCAGTACACACACATATATATATAATAGATAGATAAATGAAATGAAATACACTGTTCATGGAGACGGTAAGCCGTACATACTAATGAATGATGCTTTAATTTCCTTATTGACCTGAATGGAAGTAAGAAAATTAAATATGTTTAAATACATAAATACAGTAGCTTTATAATTTCATATATTTCATTATTATTCATTAAATATACTTTATAATCAATCTTGATTGGTTAACATGGATAATGAATCTCATCGCGTCGTGGAGACTGTAATCCGTACGTACACACAGCCGATGATAACATTCCCATCATTATTGAATTGAATTGGAGTGTATGATATAATATAAGAGAATACATATGATGTTATAATAACTATATATAGTTATTCTTTACACCATTATACCTATCAATGTTAGGTGGTGGTGGAAAAACATATTACACCACGGCGTGGACAAATCATTCTCTACGTACGCACGCGCGGTGATTTCATTTTCCATAGGATGGATAGAAGGTGAAATAGAGTTGTTTCATATTTATAATAAAATATCAGTATATTAGTGATACTGATGTTATTAATTTATAATGAAACAACTAATGATGAATATGTTTAAGAAGAATGAAAACATGAATGAATCTGTAGAAGAGATTACCTCTTCTTTGACGCACCTCTTTTATGATTTCTCTTAAGGCACTATAGTTGGTCTTTTGAGGAGACCTGAACCTATATATTGTTTCTAGGGAAGTTGGGAAGGGAAATGGGAAGGGGATGGCCGATCTTGAAAGTTCAAAATTGTGTAAATAGAAGATGGAGGAGGTTCCCTTTTATAAGGGAGGAGAGCGGAACCTTAGAAAAATCTTAAAATATTGTTTTTTATAAAGTAATTTTAAGATATTCATAGCTCTGAATTGTGTTATTTATAATATATGGTAGGGATGGGTCGATTTAATCTCAAAAAATAGGTTTTATAAATGTTTATATTACTATTTTAACCTTTTCATTTAGATTTAACTCTTAGTTAAATAATTTAACTTTTACCGTGTCTTTTTGTTTTCTTACACTATATGGTTAATAAACATACTATAACAAGAAAACATAACCCCAAGTGGTTCATTATTAATATATATAACCTTATCTAAGACATTTTTCCTAACCTTAGATTTTTAGGAATAAAATAAAAATTTATAATATAATATTTGTTTTAAAATCTATGTTATGTAAATTTTGTCACTATTTGGTAATTGATTTTTGTGAAACTCATAACAGTGTGATTAGTTCGATAAAAGTTAATTAAATAAAAAATAAAATGTCTTATTAACCTATATAATTAGATTAATTCATAAAAAGTTTAAAATTACATTTATTTGGGTATTTATAACATCAATTATGTTAATATTTCTATAATAAGGTAATTACTACATCATCATTGTGTCATAAATAAATTAAATTATTTAAAGTATCAAAATTATAAATAAAATACCATTATGTAGGATAAATATTTATACTTCTAATGAATATTTATAGTCTAATTTATCTTATGTATAACCCTATATTAAGAATGATTTATATATTGAACATTGATTTTAATTCTTTTAACTCTTCTTTAAATAAAATAATAATAAGTTGTATAATCTAATCCATGGGGTCCATGAGGGTAATATTGTATTCCTAAGATTGTTTTTGGTCGAAATAAACTTATCCAATAGAATTAGGACATGTGTTAGGGTATTAATAATATCATTTTTACCCTCAATTTCCCTATTTACTTTTAACTATGGTAAATATAAGTAAAAATTTACTATTCACTGGAATTATTTTTCTCTTCTTGAACACATTTTACACCTTGATATTAACCGTGTCTCTAGGATTCTCGATATTCAACTTAAAAAAGTTGTAAAATTATGTTTTATGTACAATTGATAATGCTCTTAAGAGGTGGGTAAAAGACGAAGAAAAGTTCAATAGAATTTTTATATCTAAAATTATTATAAAATTAATCCAATGAATTTCATTGATCTTATATAAGTATTTTATATATTTTTTGACCTAAAAAATTTAAATAAAATAAATGATTATTTAAATAAAAAGTCAATTTAAAAAAATAACTCAATGATTTCTGGAGGACCCCAGGACACCTTGAGAGGGGAGGGGTGAATAGGGTGATAAATTTTTCTGTAACTCTGATGGATCTTGTTCCCATGTTGGTAGGAACATGTTGAACCTGTATGATGAATATGATTAGAAGGCGAACATTCACATGTACAGAGAAGTCAAAGGACTTTTTTACTTGGTTCACCACTAAGGGCTATGTCCACGGATCCTACGCCAACAAGTTGTCGGTTGTACCTAATTCCACTAATATTCACTAGTTTTGGATTAAAATGGTTCGGGAATAGTCACTATGTCCAAGGCTCACTACCTTTAAAAAGGATCAGGGATAGCTCACTGCTTCACTTGGGACACTCCTGTTGACTCCCCCTGGCTTACTGCCCTTTTTAAAGTTATGCTTAGTTTATAGACATAAAGGTCTCTTCATAATTGCATAATAATGCATCATCTATCGTATATAGATGTTCTTTTGAAAACCATTTCTCACTAGAAGATAAATCTCACTTTGTGCTGAGGGTACCGGGCGATCTTCCAGCTTTTGTGCAGCTTCAAAATGACAGATGTACATTAACAACCCTGGTGTGCTTCTCCAAGCCTGACACGCAGGTTTCAATCCCATCGCACAAGTCACTTGAGTGGTACAAATTCGACACATATGAAACACAAAACTACTTGTGTGACACTGCCTCCTCCAACACCAAACTTGTGCGATGTTGCGCCTTTAACTCCCCAACTACCTTGGTTGCACAGCCAACTATCGGCGCACAACCTCTACTTGCGCGACCCAAAAACCGCTTAAGCAACTCAACCAATTGCATGATGAGAGCTCTTAAAATATCTAAGTCATGAACTTTGTTACAAATGAAAAGGGGTCCTCTATTTATAGACAAACTGGACCCCATGCACGGTGGCGTGCAAGTCTTCCCTCAGTGCGCAGGTTCCGGCACGCAGCTCATCCTCCCTAGCCTCTGTCACGCTACTCACTTGTGTGACCACACAAATACTTGCATGACCTTATTTTCATTGCCATAATTTTAAGTTATGATATTGAAAAACAATAGGTTCACATGTTTCCAGTTATCCTAGGCATTGACTCGTAAGTCTCTTCACGGCGTGCAGGTCACTTGCGCGACCAGTCCAAAACATCTGCAGCTCTTATCCCTTTGACATTTTCCCATGTTCTGATCATGAAAAACATATGGCGTGCTAGTTTCTTCTTCATCAAGTACACGGTGCGCACGTCTTTTTTCCAAAAAAACCTTTCTCCCTTTGTCAATTTTCAGGCCCAAAAAATTGGCAAACACTGGGAAATGGCACCACCTTCAATATTGTTGTCTTCTTGAACTGTATGATCTCTTTGCTGGTACACATTCTGAACATCCACTTAGTATTGAAAAAAAAAAACACAAATCATACTTCTAATCATGCATAGAAGACCATGTTTCCAACAATTTCAATATACATCAAAAATTGAATGCTTTCTGAAAAATACCAAAATTTCACCCAAGGAAAATTTCGATATTCAAAATCCAAAAATGATGTCCATTTTGAATTATTAAATTTATAAAATTTTAAAAAGTTGGTATTATTATTCATAACATCTAGTTTATATTATATTTTAATAAAATACCGTTGTTTGGTAAATCTCGGTATTGCATACAACACATGCTATCATGGATGGTTGCGATTGTCTGTGAAGAAATCCAAGTAAGGGTTGTGTGTAGTGCAAGATTCCTTTTTTATTTTGAATAATAAAATCTGACCATATTTCATTTAAACATTGAATATATATATATACACACACAATGTTTCTAACATGAAATTTTGGGTAACACAATCCAAGAATAGTGTTGCATATACTACAAGCTAATACGGTGTTGCGTATAGCTCAAGATAATCTTGGTGTAGCATAAAACAAAAGACATCAAATAATTTAAAAAGTATACTTCTCATAAAATCTCAAGGTGTTACAATTCTCATATTCAATATATTTTTTTATAATTTTATTTCATTTCGGTTATATTTATCTACTTTTTCACCCACTAATATCAAAAACAATATGTCATTCCATGTGGATCAACCTATTCTAATAACTATGGTAGTTTTATGTTGAGTTATAAAAAAATAATTTTTCTAGTCTGAAATACATCATGTAAAACATTGGATCCATTTTCTAGGAAGGAATGTGGGAACAAGCATCTGGAAAAAAACATTTCTGTATCAAAAAAGAAATACATGAAATACTGAAAGTATAATATAATAAAAAAAATTTAAATATGTTCTATAAAAATATTCAAAAAAATAAATTGAAACGACTTTTTGTATGAACAATATTTTTTATATTTGGACCATAGAGCCTTTAATTCCTAAAATTGTGAAATTCTAACTGTATTCAGAATAATAATTGAAAATTAAAACAGAATAGAATATATATATATGAACATTAATAATCAATAATATTGAAATAAAAATCCACCAAATAATGAGATGATAATGGTAAATAATATTATAAAATCAATATTACATGTCACCAATAGTTTTCATTCATGTATTACACTTTCACAAAGGATTAGAAATTATGGAATAAAATAATCTATTTTTTTCTATCTTCCAACCTCCAATGGAATGCCCTGTAATGAATATATTGATTTTAATAATAGTATTGGGAGAGAAATATTTTAAATTGAGAATATACCATTTTTCCATAAATATAATTCATATAAACGGTTTAAAAATATATTAAAGGATAAGTATTTATCTTGGGATATGGTATATTATTATTTTATGATTATGTCTTATTATAAGAGATTGAGTGAAAAAATCATACATAAAATCCTTAGATTCTTGTAAGATGTGTGATAATTCTTCCAAGATGCTTGAAATATATTTAGAGGATCAATTAAACAATTTATGAACCATTAAATCACTCCCCAATTTTTCAATGTAACATTATACAAAATCCTCACCCCTTACCACCAAACATTAGGCCAATCTAATGGTGGATATTTCAACGATTAACTATTATGGAACTGAATGAAAAAATTAATACATTAAAAAGGACTCACAAAAACATTATCTTGGTGAAAAACCATTGTAAGGAAGGAAGCTAATCGCATATTAGATGAAAATTAAAGATTTCTGTAATTTTGAATGTAAATAATCAATACCCACATCAAGAGTAATGAAGACGCTGTGGAATGGTTGTGCATTTACATTAATTTTTTTTCCAAATTTTAATCTTCCTATACAATATCCCAAAAACGAAAACTATATGATATTTTTTCCGTGGATGAATCCTATGAAGGAAGGTTTTTTTAACTCTAACTATCAATAGTATAAAAACCACCCAAATATTTTTTGATGTGGGAGGGATTTCTTAGAACTACCGCACCATTGGATTCCACAAACCACATTGGTAGAAGTTTCATCCGCAAAAAAAAATTTGAATCATTATATTCATAATATAATGTAATTGGTATGTTCGAAACTATGGTGCATAGTTTTTATAAAAAATATCTTAAAAACATTTTGATAATTTCAAAATAGATTCTTGGATGGAAAATATTGAAATTCAAAAGGATAATTTCGAAAGATAAGTTGGTGGTAAAGAGAAGGGTAAAATTAAAAGAACCATTAATATCAACCCTATAATATCCCATGGTGGTATCCACTATGTATGGACTATAAAACTAACAAGAATCAAGGAATGTACACCCCAAAATTTAAAAATATGAACTGGAGGAATTTGGACACTCAAACCTTGGAAAAGTGGAATCTAAATATTTATACCGCAGTAGTATAAACACTATAAATCCTGAAATCCATACAATATAAAAACAACAAAATTACATCAATAAAAAATAATATAATGTAATTTGAATGTGGGAAGATGATGTTGAAAGGATTCCTAACATTTTTCGGATGGTTTCTCAATCAATTTCTTTCAACAATGAATAATTCAAAAATCACGAATCTAAAATGATGAAATATCTCAATGGAGTTTAAAATTTAACATTTAAATTCCTTTCTAGATGGTCATGATTTAAAGACAATTTTATCTAAAATTCATGAAGATAATATATTTAGACATGAATACCCTAGAATGATTTATAACTTATAATATCATTGAGTCATGTAAATTTCTATTTTTGTATATGTTACCTCCCATACATCATAGTTAATGGAAATTTGTCATCACTTGTGCCTTTTGTGATTTTGGTGTCCTATCACAAACCATATTGGTGTGACATATGACAAGACACCTATCATAGTCTGTTGCATGGCCCGAAGGGAATTCCCGATCCCACACATGATGTCAACGAGAGTCCCAGTATCCACAATACATATTAAAAATAATTTAAACCAATAATAAATTCATAAACCCCAAACCATAATATATAAATTGAATTGAATAAGCATAACTAGACATGGTGGAATTTTTTTCAAATTCAATGTTCCCAATGGTAACTAAAACAATAACTACCAAATTTGTAGGGACACATGAAAAAATCCCAAAAACCTTTTTGCAACATGAGTTTTACCACATTTAGGTCACCACAATTAACACCTAAAAGGAAGAACAACTAGAATCATGTACCATCGTCACAATACACCATGCATTTACAGGAATCAAATATATAAATGTCTACTTCACATTAAGGTGTGTGAAACTTGTGAGAAAATGTTTCGTAGGATTCCAACCTATAAAATATATTTCATTCCAAAAAATTATGTTACCAATTTATATGAATTTTTATTTAAAAATGATAAGGTAATTTTTATCCAAAAAATTCGAACATGAGGTTCTTTTGAAAGAACAAAAAAAATTCAGCATGTGAAAATGGTAATAAAAATATCCCAAGAGATCAGTATGTGACATGTTATTCCTATAGAACCAATCTATATTGGAACACTAGGTACCTCATATTTCTGTCAAACGTGGTAGAAACCACCCAAATGATCTCATTCATATGCATCAACCACTAAAGAAGAAACTATCCAAAATTATCAGGGTCTCTAGTATTAATTTTTTAGATGTTGTTTTATCATAAATCCCTGTAGAATTAACCATTAATTAGACCCACTATTACATCTAGAAAACTACTACTAATCTACCTTCTTAGTCACCTAGGATTCTCATTGTGCTCGATTTCCACTCTACATATCACATAAAACAACACGTTCATATAATCAGATCCAATCAATATAACACACATGATAAACAACCATTTTTATAACCCAAAATCTAATTAAAATCCATGGCCACACAACATCCTCTTAAAATAATGTTTCACAACATATGGAAAATTTATTAATCCAATTTCACAATATATAAATAATGATTAAGAAATAAAACCAGGGAATGTACTTGGAAACAATTGTTTCCCTTCAGAGAACACACATTCAAGCCATTCGATTCTAAAAAATTTAAAAATAACATTTCAATCCTCATAAAGAATGAATATTACATAACTATGAAACAAGGAAATAATCTAAAAAATAATTAAACAATATTTATGAAATGAACCGCATAGATCCATTGTCGGAATTTACATAATCTAGTAGATACCCACAATCCGACCTCTAGTGAACCCTATAATGGAATGATAAAGACCTAAAAATCAATTTTGAACCATAAAATAAATATGAAACCCTAAATATTCCACCCCATTAATTGGATAAGTGAAACCCTGTGAACGAAGTAGTGAAACACTCAAAAAGAGGATGAAATCCATAAATCAATGACTTACATGGAGAATCATTGAGAAACCACTCCAAATTCACCACATAAATGGATATATAACGGACAAATGAGGATGTTCACATTTTCCAATGTATTGAAATACTATTTTTGGATGAATAATTGGTAATTGGGGTTAAATCATGAAAGGAAATAAAATATTTTTTATATTTGTAATGACAAAGACATGTAAAACTATTTTCTTGAACAGTTTTCCAAATTATGTAGGGATTGTGCACCTCGAAACATCCTAGTTGAATGTACCTCTTAGTTAGCACACGATGTATAAAAAACATGCACTAACAGTGTGATTATCAACTATCAATAAATTCTAAATTGCAGCATGACTTTCTAGGGAAGGGTTCATTGTTTTCCAAACTATGCGACAATGGTGTGCAACATGTTTTTAACAAAAAATATATCATTTTAACCTAAGTACTATAAAACGCAAGGATCTACATATCATAAATTATAAATAGAATAATACCACAAAATAAAATCATGGTTGTGCCAATTCTCCTCACCATGTAAACATTCCTCCACTGGAATTTCATCTCAAATCATGAACTGAAAATAAAAACAAATACTCATCCACAATGCATGAAATTTACTCCCATGTATCACGCACATCATTTACATTTTTCCAAATAACTCAGACCAGTTTAATAGATTTCACACAAATCTCTATCTCAAGAGAAACTAGAATCCACACTAGCCTCTCAAACATATGGAGATCATGATCTAACTCCAACTCTATTCAATTCAAGACGTAGGACTGATTTATATAATAATTTTTTTATTGAGACTCATGAAATACGTCAAAAATTGAAATAAAATATGAATGAAAATATATTGGTTTTTACACATTACTAATCTTCTCTAAAATCTAAAAATTTCTGACATAAATCGACATTATCAATCCATACATACAGAAACGTCAATAACCCATGTGTGGTTACACCATCAGGGACACATCATAAGTTATTGAGATCTCAAAAGCATGGATCCTGTATTCAGAATAAGACTTATAAAAACTCTGATCTATCAAAAAATATTTTATAATCAGATTTCATTTAATAGAAGTATCCTTCAGAAGGCGCATTCCAATCAATGAGGTCTCACCCACCATAGCCCATAATAATGGAAACTAGTATGGATGACCATATAGCAGCTCAAAGTGCTCATTTTGAATCAAGTACTGGTAACTATTTTTATTTGAAATATCAACCAATCCCAAATGCATATCCCCTAATCCTATGAATCAAACACACATTCCCAATACATGTCTTTCGTAATATGGTTATCCCATTATGCCAAACCATCCATCATTTGATGTTTTGTTGTGCTCAACATGTCTGCAATATTTGGTCATGGGGATCCTCATATGATCCCTAGCATCCAAATTCTCATCTGGAAACACCTATTTGGAATTCCGATTATAATTCTCCCACGTACTACAATAAAATATGAATCCTGAAAATTGAATCTACAAGAATATATGAAGAAAAATCTCAATGCTACTTCCCCCATGTTTACTGAGTGCTCTATAATCAAATATTTGAGGGAACTTGTTTTATAATAGTTCATTATAAATATAATTTATGAGTAAATAGTGATTTGGAGTAGGAAATAGATCATCATGATCTGTTTTATATTGCCCTCTCACTGGAATATTTGAATTTCGTAAAAGGATAAGCCTAGATCAATGTAAGTTTATTTTTACCAATCATATAAATAGGTGATACTATTAATTCGGGATTCCGATACGTCATCACATTCGACTACATGAATCTCAAACACCTATATGGGAAATCACATCTGTTTATCAAATCATCTATGTTTGAAAATTGGTTACATGAGTATCTTAAAATGGGAAGTCACATAAGTTGATCTGTTAGATAATGCCAATGAATGTCTAAATGAATCTCCATCATCTATGTGGGAAATTCTATTCGTCGATCAATTCACATATAATTATTAAAATGTAAATTTAGGTGTAAGGGGTATGTAAATAGTATATCCTATCACTTATACACTTTTCTTGATGAATTCCAGTGCACCGGTAATGCAAGAGGACAATTCTCTTCAAAATTTTATCAACAGTTTACATAGATCTCAATAATGGGAGGATCAAGTGATTGTTTAAATTACAATAAGGATAGGAGTATCAATAAGCCTCACCATGTTATCATAGACATTGATTCATCAATGTAGGGATCATATAATATTGGGATAATGGTGGCTCTATTCCATGAATTTGTAAAGGAATTGTGTTTATTAGGGATCATGTCTATAGTTTCAAGTGAGGATGATCAATAGTGTAAAAATTGAAATATATAATAGATGGTGTTTCTTAAAAGTAATCATTGTATTGGCAGGCATGGAATGGTACACAACAGAAAATATAAGAAATAATGAAGACAACAAGGGAGGATATGAAATGTCTATTAGAAGAATGAGGAGCACAGAGAGAGTTTATATAGAGAGATCTACTATAGATTTCATAGATATCATGATTTATAGATAAATAATATACATGATTCACTAACTCTTCCCCTATTTCATCATTTATATCAAATTTTTAATTCTATTCCAAACACTTTGAATACATTTAATACATCCATAAATTTTAGCTGAACATAGTTATTTAATTTGTTATGATGGTTGATATATTTTAGAATGATCATATATTATCTTTACTAGATTATTCTCATTATATCCCTTCTAATGAATAGATTTTTTCAAAAAATTAGTTATCATTGATAACTGGTCTTGAACATTATTTAAATATAACTATCACAAATATCAGGATTACTTATAAATGTTAATCATGCTCAAGGGAGGGTGGCACACTGATTACAAATGAAAATTTCATCTTAGTAATAACATATTTGTTCTCATTCAGTTATCAAGTCAGTTGAGTATTTTAGAATAAATATGTTATAGTTAGTCATAGGTTAACATGGTGTGAAATCTGGTTAGAACCTTGGAATCAAATACAAGTGTTAAAATTAGAATCTTTAAATGATTGAAAATCTATTTATAGACCAACCAATCTAATTCATACAACATCAACAACTAATAACACTCACCGATTTTGTTCACTGTTCCAGTGTATTTTATCTTTCTCTTCTAACATTCACACTCACATCCATACCAATATTATGTCTCATCAATACTTCACTATCATTTAGAATTTCATCATCTATTTTTGTTTTTTTCATTATATTTATATTCTATTTTTCTTATTTATAAATACACATAAATCTGAAACTGTGAGTCCTTACCTCTAAAAAAAACTCTACATATCACTAAACCTATCTTATGTAGAGTTTTGAATAGAATATTTTCTTGGTTCCAATGACCTCAAGTAATCATCTTACAAATGTAAAGAAAATATGTTAGTGAAAGTAGTGTGTAAATTATAAAATTAAATACCAACGAATTATCTTTCCTCATCATACATATCTATTTATATATTATTATTTTTTCATACAATTTTAATTTAAATGAATAGTTTTTTCAAAGGATTATCCAAATTTAATTATGTAGTTGAATATTTCAATTACATCCTTAAAATAACTTATTCATTAAAAAATGATCAATGTGAACAATACATTTCACATTAGGGGGGTATTTCATTGAATATATAATATTAAAATTCATTTTTTATCTCCAAAAGTCATAAAATGTTTTTACTTATTATCATTTATTAATATTTTGGTAGTCATGTGAACCAAACTATCGAAAAGGATAAGTGAGTGTTCATTACATTTTTCCTCACTGATTTTTAGGATATGAATATCATAATGGTATAATAATCCCTTTATTCATACCAAAACATCCTCCATAACTCCAATTTGATAGAGAGTGGTTCAGTTATTTATTTTTATAGACCCCCATGTTGTTTTGATATCTTCTATTTTATTGGAAGAATAAATTGAGTAAATATTTATATTAATAGATTTTCTCAAATCACATAGTGGATTAGAAAATCAAATCTATCTTATTAGTAAGTGATAATGAATATAAATGTGTTTTTTTAATTTCATAAATGTTTTGGGTAACAAGGAATGATACAAATCTTACTAAATTTACAATTTCACAACCTTATAACCTCGTCTTTCTAGTGCACATGTATTTGATAAATTTTACATTATTTTTAATTTTTCAGATGGATTATAAGGAAGGTATTTTGATTTACTAATTTTTGAATATCTATAGATTATCTTATTGTGATGTGTATTCACTTATTTTGTTCAGTTATTTTCCTCTATAAGTGAAGGGATGGATGGGTTGATGTAATTATTATATCATAGACACTCCCTAATCATTCATAAATTGGGTTATATCCACTATTATTTCTTTATATGTAACATTTTTAAGGATAGATTATTTGGGTTCAATGGGAATTCCACTTATAAATTCATCTAGAGATTGGTGTCCATTAGTTTTCTTTATTATCATTATAAATGTTAATCTAATGTATTTACATTCTCTTTGGGGTTAGTAATTTATTGATTAGTAAGTTTACATAAAATAAATTTTTCGTTTCATTTATATTTGAAATGACCCAGATATATAGTCCTTGTATCTAATTCAGTGTTGATCCATGAGGGTTAAGAGTACTTTTATGATTGGTGTGGTATTCCATAAGTTGACTTATAAATTCCATTAAGTAACGTTCATGTTATTTTAATTTTTGATTTCTTATAAAGGGATGAGAGGTGACTATTTGGAAGAGTAGTGGTTGGATGATCTTATGGAAGGGTTGTCTTTTCTATAATTAGTTTTCAACTCTAAATTTAGTGTTAGAATCATGTCTAAATTAAAAATTTCATACATTCTTCTACATGATTTATATTCAATCATGGAATCATAAATATTTATTTTAATTTTGGGATGCCATTGGTATAGTTTTATAAGAACTGAAATAGTTGGAATAATTGAGGATGTGTATTATATTTTTTTCATACGTTGTTCATAGTAAAATATCTCACAATTGAGGTTAAACCTTCAATTTTTTTTCTTGTAAATGTGAGTTGAGAATTTTTTTCCTCATGCATTCTTCTTATGGAAGTTCATATAATGAATTTTTTGCAATTTTTTAGATCATTTCATTCAGTTGTTTTGCATAAACATGCATGTTTTTTGATTATTTATACTCAAAAGGAAACATCAACTATGTTCTGATAATTTTATACCAATACTTTGTATAAGAATACTTAGAAATGATGGTCTCTAAAATATTGATATAAGAATTCGATGGTCAACTACTTTATTCATCTCCAAAGTTCATAAAGGGTTTTTCCTATGACATGATTAATTACATTAGTGTCATTCATAAAATAGTTACTCCTTAAATTAGGGAATCTATTCTATTAGAATGCCTTCTAAAACTCAACCTATATGTTCAATTCTCTTAGATCGAGGTTGTAGATTCATTCCATTGTCGATAATTTGAGGGAGAAGGGGAAGGATATCCAACTAATGTATGTTTTAATGACTCCTCCAAGTATAAAGACATTGTATATTTCTATAAATTCTCTTATAATGATATTGTGATCTTCTCCTTAAAATAACAAAATTTATGTAGCAAACTAATCATCCAATTGTGAATTTAAAAATCATATTGATTATTTATTGGCTGAATCTGGTTATCATTTTTAAAATTGGTTGCAAAGAATTTTGTTAGGGTTCTACATTGTAATGGTAAATATTTTTATATGGGATTTTACATAAAAAGTAGGCAATTACGAAAATTTTTATTAGAATGGAGAAGTTTTTTTTGGTATAGTGAAAATAATTATACATCTAATTTATTGATTTTTAGGGTCTTGTGAGTTTCTAAAATAGTTCGTTCAACCTTTGGATCGAAACTATCAGAGTGATATTAATTATATATAGTTTGGTGTTAAATTAATTTTTAATATAAGTAAAAAAGTAAAAATTATCTATATAATCCTATGATTTTAAATTAAAAGAATCAATTTTGAATTTATATGCAACACGTAACACCGAGTTTAAATGTTTATGAAATATTATTTTATAATTTTGAATATTACAATCATGGCATTGAATAAGAAGGTATGAATGATAATAACAAAATTATGACATATATTCAATGTTAATACCCACAACTAATGTATTAATTAATTCATAAGAAATAAAAAATTAATATTTAGTAATGTTATATTGTCCTTCAAAATGAATTTTCCTTACAAAATGTTGTTTATTGATTTTTTTAGAAACCATTGTAATTAAAATTTAACCAATTTAATAAATTTATTAAAAAATAAATTTCAAATTTTAATTGACTATATTAAGATTTTCCTTGGATTTAGTTTTTAGAATATTATGAAAAGATTTTTTATATGAATAGTGAAAAATAATGTTTTTTATTAAACACATTAATTAAATCATTCAAATAGATACATTTAAAAAAATTATAATTAAAAATACTAATAATATATTATTATTATTCCAATTAATATTATTGGAATCAAACATTTGTTTGATGTTGTTATGAAAATGTTTAGTATATTTAAATTGATTTCTTTCTAAAAAAATATTCACTTGAATTTTTCGTCTTTATATTAAATTAAATGTTACAAATTAGAGAGATTAAAAATTGAAAAATGGATACTAAACATGGAATTAGGTGTTAAAATTGACAAATAGGTCTCTATTATTTTTATCATTATGAATAGTAACCGTCATAAATTTTGATTACAAAAGTGAAGGTAAAATGAACTAATAGTTGTTTAAACATATTGTTAAGGTCTCCATTTTCTAGATTTATTATTATAATATGATTTAAATTAGAACATAATTAATATAGATTTAAATTTAAATTTCATGTGATAGTTTTTCATGAAAGTGAACAAAAAAATATTCAAATTAAAAAAAATTAAAAAATTACACTATTTATTTTTAATATATCTTATGTGATAACAGTAGGATAAAATATATTTTTTAATAAATATTATTTTTTATTTTAGTTGTATGTACTTTATATTAATGATTTAATTGTTTTTAAATTTTTTATTATTTCTATAATATCATAAAATCATAAACAATACCGTCGTTTTATTCAACAAAATATTATAATAAAATAATTTATTTAAATATATTAAAGCAACAAAATTTTAATAATTAATAGAATTATGTGAATTTTAAAGAAGAATATATATATTTAGTTATGTTTTAAATTTATATATTCTATGTTAACATATATCAAGATGTCGTTAAATTTAAATTATATGAATAATATCTAAAATGTCATTATTAATACTTTATTTAATTATATTTAAATCAAAAAAATTATAAAATAAGACATAAGGATATAATATGTTGAAAATTTTCATATATTATAAATTTATGAACAAATATATACCACATGGGTAAAATTATTACACATTAGGATTGAAAAAGACATTATTGGGGTTGAGGATAAAAGCGTCCAACTAACGGGTTGAACTAAAGGATAAGGTTTGAATCAGCACATAATCCTATTCATATTTTATTGAATTGTTGGATTTAAATGTAATAACACATTATCATATAATATCATGTAATTTTGAATCATTTATCAAGTGATTTACGTTATTATATTTTAATATTTTATGAAATTCAATGAGATCCCATCCTCTCACTTATAAATGGTACCCTCTCATGTCTCTACATTAAACAAATTAATGCCTTCTAACTCAACCAAAACAACAAAAATTATATTATTTACCTTTTTATACACAATATTTATGTTCTTTTCACTCCCAAATAAGAGCAAATTTTATCACTATGATGATATCAAATGTATTTCCTTTGAAGAAGATGTAATCGCCTTAACTGGTCACTTACTTTTTTACTTATTGTATTACCACCTATAAATATTGGTATCTTATAAAAAAATTGTAAATAATGTATCATAAATGTAATTATATTTTTTTATCATTCTTATATCACCATTAGCTACCCTCTCTTCCCTAAAATGAGCTGTTAATGTTTCACTTGAGTGTATGTACGACTTGTTGTCTCCAGATTGTAATACAATACATTTTTCACCACCATACTCAATAGATTAGTATTATATTTAATTTAATGTTAATATATATAACTTATTAAATAATTATATATATTGAATTAAAATATCGTATATACCTTCTTACCTTTAAATCTTTTGGAAAATGATAACATTGCTTGAGCATTAATTTGGTCTACCACTACCATGAAGCTATTTTATTAATTTTAAAATTAAAATTTACATAGATTATCGTAAAGATATATTTTATGATCATTAATGATCTATATTAAATTTTTTTATATAATATTTTTAATTCTTGTTTATATTTTATTCATTCCATCCTTGAAAAAATGAAATGACTGCTTATAAGTATCCATGGAATACCCTATCCATGAATGGTGTAATTCATTTTTTAATACCCAACATATCAGGTTGAAAATATTTATGTATACAAAAAATATTCGATATTTATATTAGTATTAACATTATTTAAATCATGTAAGAGTAATCAATGTTCCATTATCAACACTAGTGAACCCAAAAATACAAGAAAAATGATGAAATTATGACTAGGAAATGTGATTTTAAAAGTGAAATTTCAATAAAAATGTATTAAAGGCATATAATTATATCATATCTTCTATGATATATATGATTATTTTTCTATTATATTAATAAAACAAATCTATGTTTATTATACATGAGGATCAAACACATATAAATGATACCAGACAAGAGGTAAGAGATTTATGTTTCAATCCCATTTTAATCAAGGATATTTATGATTATATTTTTATTAATGAAATTATATGATCTATATCAAGTATATCAAAATATGTTGTCATGTTATTGGTTTATTAATATATATCACATTTTTTACAATCATTTTACATTCATTAATAACTCAAAATACCAAAGAAATGTTTTTTAAGCTGCCCATGTTTTATTATTCTGCTAAAATCATTTAATTATAAATATCTGTTTTAAAAAATTATTTCATAATTGATTATTGTATTATTCTATGATTAAAAAAAATTCTAATGATTTATATTTTTAAATTATTTTTAAAATGAATCTGCTATAAAATTTCTAAATGATGGTATTTTTTATTTGGAAAAAAAGTTTAAAAAGAATGATTTCTTTTAAGATATGTTGTATGAATTGAAATTTATTGTTATTTTGACCACACAATATTATTAATTTTTATTTATATTTTTCAATTCATCCTCCAAATAAAAATTAATTCCCCTAATAATTTTTAAATTTTAAAGATCATAAATAAGATATTTAAAAATTAATTATTATTTCTATCGATATATATTCAAGCAATTATTTTAAATGAATTTTTATCAAATATAACATCTATTGATATTATTTTTGTTTAACTATGAATATGTTGAAATTTTACCACCCATATTCTTCTTCATTATGTTTTATGATTATGATAATGATATTTTTATAAAGATTAATTATTTTACAAGTTTTATTATGAAAAATTAGGAAATGTTTATGAATCCCATTTTGTTTACATGGGTTGTGATATAATTATATGATTATTTTTATGATTTTATGGCACAAATACTAATTTTTTTCAGTATGTGATGGTTGGTCCTGAAATTATATGTCCCTCTAAAGTATTTGGTAAGGTTTTATATATAATGAGATAATTATGGGAAACATGTTGATGTATAAGATCCACTACATGAAAAAAATAAATGTTCTTGATACACTATTGGAAACAAGATGATGAGTTTGATCCACTATGTTAAATAGTTGATGAAGCGTGATCCATTATGATACGGGAAATGGGCAGTGATACTTGATCTATAAGGATTTTATGTTCTTGGTAGTTAACCTTAACAAGTGAAATTGTTTATAAACCTGTGATGGTGCCAAAATTATATGAAATAAACATATGGTTCATTATTTATTTATTATGATTTATCACTTAAATGTTTCATGTATTTTTAAAGGATAATGTTTTATTCTATGATTGTTGTTTACGGTATTTGATATATTGTATATGAACATTTTAATTTATGTACATGATATCTTACCTTAATTATTCTATGATGGATTCATATGATCATCGATTGATATATCACATATAACCATTATTTATCTTCTGATGTCACCCTTTCTAATGATTCCATTCCCAAGGATATAAAGAAATGATTCAGTAGGGTATGTCGACGAAAATTAATATATTGGAACTTGTATATCTAATATTTTTAAGATCATTTATGAAATAATAATATATATTGATCTATCTATTCTCTAATAACAAAAAACCATTACATTTCATGGTACTATATTGGTGAAATTTATTGAATATGCATCTATGAATAGTAAATGTTTTTTATGTAAAACATGGGAACAGTAGACTGTATCAGATAAGTGTTTAGTCAACATATATATATAATGATTATATAAATTCGGTGAATACCATTTTTATAAATATAATTATAGGATAATAAATTATATTTTTGTTAATGTATATATTAGGTGGTTTTCTTTGTAATACATATCTATCGCAATACTAATAGTGGATGTGGGTTTGATACTAATTCATATAGGGTTAATAAATGAAAAAGGGTTTGGTCAAGAATATCTTATCCATAATTGTTTTTAATTATGAGTGTTATATTTATTTGTATCTAGTTTAACATCTCAAAAATATATTCTTCAGTTAACTAAAATTATAATTTGAACCATTACAAAAATATTTAAATTATTGATGACTATGTATAAACTATGTTAATACTATGGTTTCATATATTAAAAATAATATTACTTGAATTAAATATCTAATAGATGATATTTTATAATTCCATAGAAGGACTATTTTTAACCACACTAAAATTATTCATGTTAGTTATTGGCTGAAAACATAAGGATTTGGATGAACGCTTCAGGATAAGGGAATAATTTTCCTCAACAAATACACAAGGAATCGAGAGCTATAATGTGAACACTTATGATTATGATTAACTAGATATTTAATTATACTAGTAGAATCATCAACATAGGTGAGTTTTTTAATACACATAATAAGAGAAAATATTGACTTTATGATAGATGGGGTGAATTGTAAAAACCCAGATCTTCGTTTCATGTACGTCTATTCTATTCTGGTCATTTTTGAAAAAAAGGTAAAATTTTGAAATTTTCAAAATACATGTCATGTACATTATTAGTACATGCAGTGTATGTTGATGTAGTTCCAGGATGT
Organism: Viscum album; assembly: GCA_963277665.1. NCBI lineage: Eukaryota > Viridiplantae > Streptophyta > Magnoliopsida > Santalales > Viscaceae > Viscum > Viscum album. The sequence continues at coordinate 1,312,231,618 of OY728119.1, read as the reverse complement.
TTGTTGGTCGTGTCCGGGCCACACACATTGTGTGTAGGGGCTATGTGGAGGCCTCTTAAAGAGGAGTATGAAAAGGCCATGTACATGCTGTATATTCCATAAGTACATGTTGTGTACTTTGTTTTTTTTTCATTAAACGGATCGGGGTCGCTCCTGACGGAAAAAACTTGCTTCTTCTTTAGGATCTTTGTCTGAGAGAACCCATACAACTGAGGAACCAGTCAGAGCCCATGAGCCTCCGTCGATTACATTGGAACCGTAGTGGTAAGCCCTTCATTATCCTAGATCTTTGTTTTCCAATTCCTCATATTTCTCAAGATATCTTGGGTTTACCGTTTTGTGCATTTTTATAGATCTACGTCATTCTAAGGATAATCAAGCCTCATGGTTCAAGTAAATCGATCTCCTAGGATCCATGTAGATTGTTTGTGCCTTTCTATATGAAGTCTTTGAATATTTTGTGAAATTCCACCAATCCCCTTGAATGGGGTATTGTGTGTTTCTTATTTTTTCCTTGTTGATTTCCTACATTTCTTGATTACTTGAGTAGTGGTCGATGCTGGTGAATAGGGTAATTATTACTGTGCCCTAGATGTTTTTCCATGAATATTTTTCATATAAGGCATTTTTCCAGTTGTCATGCCTAGTTGTAGGATAGTGGAGCTATTGTAATGTTATTTTGTTGTGTCATGGAATGATAGCCAAGTAGTTTTTGAGGTTTACTTGGGGCGATACGCAACTGTGCATGTTTTTTTAAACAAGGCTGTGAGATCCCAGTATAGTGTACCATAGAGAGAATGGACGTAATGGCTTCTCCAGAGTGTCTTATTAATTTGATGTGAGACCTAAGGGGGAATTGATGATGAGTGTTTCCTCAGAGAGTATGTAGTTCCTCAATGCAGGACACAGGGGGAATGATATGTTGAGTGCATCCACTGATATCCTTTATTATGATATGAGACTATAGTGGGAATTAATTTTGAGTTTTTCCTCAGAGATACTATTTTTATTTTAGCTGAACTAGATGTGTGAGACTGTGTGTTCCTCTCAGAGAGTTTCTAGAACTTTTATGTTGAACCATAGGGGTTAGGATATGATAACTACCCAGAGGTTACCTTCTTGTTATACTTTCTTGAGTTGTTTTTTCTTGTTTGTAAACTATATGCTTGAAACTCTGAGTTTGTTACTGTTGTGTATTATATTGTTTACTGCTTACTGTACTTTACCTGCCATATGTTCCCTGAATATTAGGAAAAAATATTTGGGTGGTTTCCTACTGCGAAATTTTCTCACACCATGTTTGGGCCATGCTTTTCTGCCCAAACAGATTATATTGTTGCATCGATAGATAATGGAAAGCACCCATCTACTTTAGGTTCTTGATTGATGTGGAGATGGAGAGCATACGACCAAGCTGAGACTTGTGATGTTGAGGGGTCGCTCATCTTTTTTTCTTTTGTACTTCTGTTTAGTACTATTTTCAGCATTGTAACTTTTTTTTCTACTTTCCTAGACATATATATATCATGAATAATTATTATATATGTGTGCCCTAGTTTTATTCTTTTAGTCTTTATATGTATATTTATTTATGTATTATTATTTCTTCCACTGTTGTATGTTGTTTACTTCCATTGTGTACTCTTCCAATGAGGGTATAGTTTCCCTACTATCAATCCTCAGGCCCTCACTGCTAGTTGGCAGCCTCTGGCATTTGGGAAACTGTGCTTGAGGCCATGTGACCAACCAGGTACGGGGAGCCTCTGGGTGGATTCCAAAACCGGGACGTTAAAAAGTGTTATCAGAGGTGTTTCTTTTCTATTGTACAAATTTTTGGAACCTTTATCCAAGGATAGGATGGATTTGGTAGTTGGTGTTAAGATGTGCTCTGGAGTAACTAACCCTTGTACTAGGAAAAGCCAATCTACCTCGCTTATTACAGTATTCTGGTTTTGCTATGTTATACATGATCTGATTTCACCTAGAGTGTTTCACATGCTTTGTGTTGTTATTGTTTTTGATATTGGGGTTATATTTCTATCACAACCTAATGAGATGAGGGTATGTCATCTCATGCATCATATATGCAGTTGTTAGAAATCACATTCCATGCATTATTTCCATTCCATCTAGGGTGCATTAGAAATTGCATCTTGTTGTGATAGATGTTGTGTAGATTATGCATGTGGTTGTGATAGATTCTTTGATAAAATTACTACATTTTGATAGATTGGTTATTCATATTGTAGATTTATTAAATGAACAGCAAATATTGTTTCTTGAGGTGTTATGGACCCTCATGAATCGGAATATAGTGGATCATTGACTTGTTTCCCTTATATATGATATGTAGGAGATGCCAAGATTTGATTGACGGGGAGTATGGGCCCTCAAGGATTGGAATTTGGAACCTTCATGCTTGTTTTTCAATGTTTTATGGGCTTTAGTGCAGTTTTAGAGCTACTTTCGGAAAAACCTAGAATACACAGCGTGTACTTTATATATACATGCCATGTAGTTTTTAAACTATGTCACTGACTGTGTGAACAGATAAACGGGTTGTGGAAAATCTCCAGGAACACGCCATGTACGGTAGGTACACACCGTGTAGTAGTAAGCCATGTACCCGGGCGTGTCACTGACAACACGGGTCAGGGATGCTCATGTAATACACACTGCGTTTTTTATGAACACTCAATGTATCCTTGATCTAGTTACCCAACCATCTCACCAACAACACGGGTCAGGAAAAATGTTCAAGTACATGTCGTGTTTGTTTAGAACACGCCCTGTAGTCTCAGACGTGTAATCGGCCGTGTAACTGACAACAAGAGTCATTGAAACCTTGTCTACTACATGCCATGTTCACCAGGAAAATGTCGTGTAGTCTTAGTTTAATAATACTTTGTGGGTTATTCGATTAAGGAGACTCTGGTAGGGGAATAGAGTTAAGTACACACCATGTAGAGTTTATACACACAGTGTAGCCTTGTTTCGTAAAACATGAGTGTTTATTTCCACTATTCTATTTTGTACTCCTTGGTTCTCTATTATTTATATTCTTGATCTAAGGTATGATTTTGATCTTTTATTGATATGCCTCTGAGACATCCTCCGGTTGTATGTCAGTTGAAGGATAGTGATCAGACGCTCGATATGGCTGATCAGGGACTTACTGCCGATCCTCCAGTCATGCCAGCCTTGGCACCGGCTGTCATACCAGTGTAGGCACAGATGCACAGTTCCATGAAGGCTTTATGAGGATGATTCAGAACTTTCTAGAAGTACCGCCTCCTGCCATGACTCTGGATGACTTGACGTGGGTTTTACAGCAGTAGCATCCTCCTACTGTCTCAGGGGAAGGAGGACCACAAGCTACAGAGTCACGGATGGAAGCCATACTGACAATCATTTAGGATCTGCAAAAGCCTCCAGAGAGGCGGGTCAAGCTCGCTAACTATATGCTATGAGACTCCTCCAAGAGGTGGTGGGATGAGATCTCACAGGAGGGTCCTCAGTAGGTTATGGAATGGGAGGAGTTCCAGCGCACATTTTACGACTACTTCAACCTAGAGACCCCGAGTACTGATCGATCCCGAGAGTTCATGAGTCTAGAGCATGGTACTCTTTCTGTTATGGAGTATTCTTATTGTTTCATCGATCTGCATTAGTTCTCACTCATTTGGGGTGGGGATGGGATGTTATTAGCAACGAAGATTGAGGATGGACTCATGAGGGAGATCCCTTCGCAGGTGAATATTTTTCAGGTGACTTCCATCACTTCCATCGTCAACTAAGAACTGATTGTGGAGCACAATCTGAGAGACTCTGGATATTCGAGTCCGGGAGGTTCTACAACCACACCTAGTTTCTCTCTAGTTGACAGTAGGAAGCGCCATAGGGATTCTATACGATGTGATCTGAGGAGGAAAGATACATCTTCAGGTAGCCAGGTAGTATGCTACTAGTGTGGAAGGGCATGACACACGAGACTGTAGTGCCAGAGAGACCAAGTGGAGTGCAGATCTTGTGGCAAGATGGGTCACCTTCAGCATTTCTTCCAGGTATTCTGACCAGCAGCAGTTGACGGGGGTTCTTCCATGACTCCTCATTCCAGAGAAGTACCACTAGTTTCTCAGTAGTCAGGGAACTGGATTTCATCTGACAATTAGGGCCGAGGTGGAGGTAGAGGCCATGGTGGCCAACCACCTGTCATTAATCGTCATTAGGGAGGATCAGATCATAGTGGATAGGCAGGGTCACAGGGCCGCGGGGCTGGCCAGACATTTGCGGTGGAGAAAACCTATCAGGAGGTGGATCCCGAACCATCTGCAGTTCGAGGTACGATATTAGTAGACTGAGTTTTATCTTCATCTCTTTTCGAAACTGGTGATACACATAGTTTTATCTCTGTTGTCGTTGTGGAGAGCCATGGGCTCTGTATATTTTCTTCTGTAAACTTGTTGACCTAGACACAACATTGGGGATGAGAACATCTAGTGCACGTCAGTGCAGAGAGTTCCATCTCGAGGTTGCAGTTTATCATTTATTATGGGATTCCTTTGTCCTAGAGATGACAGGATATGATGTCATTCCAGAGATGGACTGGTTGGTTCGCTTCCAGCCATTCGTCGACTTTTATCATGGCATGGTGAGTTTCATTTCACCAGAGGGTGAATCTTTTCTTCAAAGAGGTGAATGGGATGTTCATGAGTGTGGAGAAGGACTCGATCATCATGTGCTAGGAAGGGTTACTGCCCAGATTGCGAGACTTTATCTAGACGATGATGGGACTTCATAGCTAGACTCTCCTCTAGTGGTGGATAATTTCAAAGATGTCTTTCTAGAGGATTTTTCTAGTTTGCCTCTGGAGCAAGAGGTAGAATTCTCTATTGAGATCCTTCCAATAGTAGTCCCGATGTCCATTCCTCCCTATAAGATGGCTACACCTATGTTACAAGAGCTCAAGAAGAAGTTGGAGGAGTTGCGGGAAAAGGGATTCATCTGACCCAGTACTTATCCTTGGGGTTATCCTATCATATTTGCGAAGAAAGAAGACGGTACCCTTAGGCTCTGTGTGGATTATCGGAAGCTGAACTAGTTGACGGTCAAGAACCGATATCCCATGCCTTGTATTGATGATCTTTTCGATCAACATCGTGGATCCCATTTGTTCTAAATGATTGATTTGTGGTTTGGTTATCATCAGTTGCACGTTAGACCATCATATATACCTCTAACAGCCTCCAAGAGCAGGTATGGTCTCTATGAGTATACTGTTATGACGTTCGGTCTCATGAATGTGCCAGTAGTTTTTATGGAACTGATGAACCGAGTATTCCATCCTTACTTTGATTCCTTCTTTGTGGTATTCATGGACAATATCTTGGTGTACTCTCACACATGACACATCCATGCTACCAATCTTGAGATCGTTCTCAGTACACTAAGTGAGCATCGACTTTATGCTAAAATCTCAAAGTGCCACTTTTGGATGGATCAGATTCACTTCTTGGGTCACGTCATCTCAGAGGCAGGAGTATCTGTGGTCCTAGAGAAAGTTAGAGCTATAGTTTCTGGGAGCAGATGAATAACGTTTTTGAGGTACGAAGTTTCCTCAGGCTGCCTAAATACTACAGACGCTTCATTCTGGACTTTTCACGCCTAGAAACACCATTGAAAGGTCTGACCAAGAAGGGGGAGAAGTTCTTATGGTCAGATTCTTGTGAGTCAGCCTTTCAGGAGCTGAAGGGAATATTGATGTCAGCACTGATACTATTCTTTCCAGAGCCATGAATGTCCTATACTATTTATTGTGATGCTTCAGGTATCGGGCTGGGATCTATGCTTATGCAGGGAGATGGAGTTGTTGCGTATGGGTCTCGGCATTTTAGGCCACATGATATGAACTAACCTATGCACGATCTGGATTTGGCAGTTGTGGTTCATGCCTTTCACTGATGGATAAATTACCTTTTGGGAGAGCACTTTGTGGTTTTCACCGACCACAAGAGTCTCAAGTACATATTCACTCGTCGTGATCTGAATCTGAGACAGTGCAGGTGGGTCTAGAGGTCCACAACAGACAGGGAAAGAATTACCTATCTATTATAGTTTTTACCTCTAAAATTCTTGAACGGGTATAGATGAGGAAACTATCAGAATAAGAAGGCTTTGTCATGTGAGAGAGTGTATCAGGAGAGGACCTTCCTGGATGGACAGTGGGAATGGATGAGATTTTGCATTTCTAGAGATGCATATGGGTGCCGGTAGACATACGTGAGGAGATGATGCAGAATTCTCATTCCTCAGTTTGGACAGTTCTTCATGGCGTCAACAAGATGTATCGAGATCTTCATCACCATTACTAGTGGCTAGGTATGAAGAGAGATGTTGCTGGATTAGTTTTGAGGTGTTCTACTTGTCATTATGTGAAGACGGAGCATCAGCAACAATCAGGCCTTTTATAGCAGTTACCAATTCTGGAGTGGAAGAGGAATTATGTCGCGATGGAAATAATTATTGGATTGAAGTGGTCTCCTCGAGGGAATGATGTTGTTTGGGCTGTCATCGACAGGATTACGAAGGATTCTCACTTCTTACCGATCAAGGAGACCATCAGTGTTTTTTGATCTGGGACGACTATACATTTGAGAAATTTTACGTCTTCATGGAGTTCCACACTCCATTTTTTCAGTCAGGGATGCACGCTTTACTTCTCGGTTCTAGCAAGGGAGTCAATGGGTTTTGGGTACACATGTACTTTTGAGTACTACATAACATCCCCACACAGATGGTCAGTCCGAATGTATGATCCAGGTGCTTGAGGATCTGCTTCGAGCATGCATTCTAGACTTTGGAGGTTCTTGGGAGAAGAATATCCCTCTTGTGGTGTTCACCTACAACAACAGTTTCCATGCGACTATTCAGATGTAACCTTATGAGGCTTTATACGATAGGCCTTGCCGATCACCTTTATGTTGGCCGGAGGCAGGAGTGCAGCTTTACTAGGACCTCGTATTGTTCAGGAGACCTCAGAGTAGATAGCGTTGATTTGGAAGAGGATGGCTTTAGCACCGTCTCGATAGAAGTCTTGTGCTGATATGTGGAGATGACATTTGGAGTTTGAGGGCTGGGATCAGGTTTTCCTGCGTGTCGCACCGCAGTTGAGACACACGAGGATTCGGCGATAGGGTAAGTATTCACCACGGTACGTTGGGCCATTTGATGTGCTGGAGAGAGTTGGTCTAATAGCCTATCAGTTGTAGTTACCTCAGAGGTACTGGTCTATTCACGACATCATCTATGTCTCTCAACTCTGACATTACTTTTCAGACTCATCTCATTTTTTTCATCTCGATGAGGTTAGGCTCAAAGGGGATGCATCTTTTGAGGATCATCCTATCAGGATTGTCAAATGCATTATGATGGTTCTTCGTGGGTGGTATATTCCTCTAGTATGGGTTATATGGAAGCATGGGATAGTACATGATGAGAACTGGGATAGGGAGGCCGATGTATGATCACAGTAGCCGAAGCTATTTGGGGTTTCTTCTTCTATACCTTGCTAAGGAAATTTGGGGATGAATTTTCATAAGGGGGGATGTTTTCTAAGAACCTGGATCTTATTTTCAAGTATGTATTTTCTTTTTGGTTGTTCTTTGAGAAAAATGGAAAACTTCGAAATTTCCAAAAACATGCCATGTAATTTATAAGTACACCCCGTATACATTAATGCACTTTAAGGCCGTGTGTTGTCCATGTCCGGGCCACACACACGGTGTGTAGGGGCGATGTGGAGGGTGCTTAAAGCGGAGTGTGGAAATGCAACTACACGATGTGTACTCCAGAAGTACATGACTTGTACTTTTTTCATTAAATGGACTAGGGTCATGCCTGATGGTCATAAGTCACATCTTCTTCAGGTTCATCGTCTGAGAGAACCCGTATGGCCGAAGAACTTCTCCGAGCACCCAAGCCTCCGTCAGTTCTCTGAATCGACTGTAGTAGATTGCATTGGAAACTCAACGGTAAACACTTCCTTCTCCTAGAGCTTTGTTTTCCAATTCCTCCTCTTTCTCATTATTTCTTGGGTTGAGAGTTTTGTGTGTTTACGTAGATCTACATCATTCTAAGGAGAGTCAAGCCTCGTGGTTCAAGTATATAGATCTCCTAAGATCGAGGTTGGTGTTTTGTGTCTTTTTGTAGGAAGTCATTGAATATTTGTTTTGAAATTCCACCAATCCCCCTGAACGGGGTATTGTGTGTATCCTATTATTCCCCTGTTGTTTTCCTTCTTTTCTTGATTTCTTGAGTAGAGGTCGATGCTTGTGAATAGAGTAAAATTTTTACTGTTATCTAGATGTTTTTTCATGCATGTTTTTCCTGTTATGAATTTTTCCAGTTTCCATACCTAGTTGTAGGATAGTGGAACTGTTGTACTGTTATGTTTTTGTGACATAAAATGATAGCCAAGTAGTTCTTGAGGTTTACATGGGGCGATATTCCTACTTTTCATGTTTGTTTTACATAGTGCTGTGAGAACCTATTAAAGTGGACCATAGGGAGAATGGACGTAAGGGCTTCTCCAGAGTGTCTTATTAATTCGATGTGAGACCAAAGGGGGAATTAATGATGAGTTCTTCCTCAAAGAGTAGGTAGTTCCTCGACACGGGCCACCGGTTGAATGAGAAGTTTAGTGCTTCCCCAGAGAGCCTTTAGTGCGTTACGAGACTATAAGTGGAATTGATGGTGACTGCTTCCTCAGAGAGTCTATTTTTACTGTAGCTGAACCAGAGGGGTGATGTTGTGCCTCCCAGAGGGATGCTTGTACTTGTAGGTTGAACCATAGGGGTTAGGCTGTGAGAACTAACCAGAGGTTACCTTCTTTTTCTAATTTTGTGAGTGGTTGTTTCATGTTTGTAAACTATATGCTTGAAATTGTGGATTGATACTGCTGTGTATTATCTTGTTTACTGCTTAAAGTTTATTTCTTACTGTTTACTACTTAATGTACTTCACCTACCATATGTTTTATAACTGTTAGGAATTGATCTTTCGGTGGCTTCCTATTGGGAATTTGTCTCACACCCTATTTGGGCCATACTGTTGGGCCCAAACATATTATATTGTTGCATGAATCGATAAGGGAAATCACTCTTGTACTTCAGGTTCTTGATTTCTATGGAGCTGGAGAGCAAGGGACCATGTCGAAGCCTGCAATGCTGAGGAGTCTCTCGTCGGTGTTTCTTTTATTATTCATTTTAGTACTGTTTTCAGCATTGTGACTTGTTTGGATACTTTTCTAGACATATATATATATATATCAGGCATCATTATTATATATGTGTGCTCCAGTTTTCTTCTTTCAGTCTTCTACTGTTTATTTCTATATGGATTATTATTGCTTCCGATGTTGTATGTTGTTTACATCTGATGTGTACTCTTCCAATGAGGCCATAGATTCCCCTCTATCACACTAAAGGCTCTCGATGTTAGTAAGTAGCCTCTGGAATTTTGGAAAATGTGCTTGAGGCCATGTGACCAACCAGGTATGTAGCGCCTCTGGGTGGCTTACGGAACCATGATGTTACATGAATGATGATTTAGCTTTTTATATGTTAAGAATGTCTGAAGAACCACTCCAGGGAATGTATGAATGGAATGAGAGGATTTTTTATGGAAATGATGTTTTTGTGGAAATTGATCAATATGGAAATCGGTTGAGTTCAATGAAGGGGAGTGAAGTTTATTTAAGGGTAAAATTTATGGTTCACAGTATCTTATGTGGAGAAAATTGGAAATATATAAACCAATCATCAAATCCAAGAGTTAATTCCAAGACAAAGGCCCTATGATTTTCCAACTATTAATGAATAATTATTGATGTTTTTATGTATTATGATTAAATAATTATGTTTTATATTAGTTATATAACTGATATTTTGGTTATATGAATCCTGAAACATTTAGTGATTGTCCACAGCGGTTTTATTTAACAATTTGAAACATATTTTGAATGGTACCCACAACCAAGAATTATGATATATATTAGTTGAGATAATAAAATTATTTCCATTTAAGAATTAAATGGGATAGTATTTGTGACATTGAAATTGGTTAGTGATATGATGAAAAAGTTATTTAGGTCAACTTTGATGAATTTTAGTTCATTTGGTGATTTGTGAAATATATATAATATTCTATTATTTTAGTTTATGAATAAATATTTTATTAATTTTTTCTAGAATATATTTCTTCGTGTGAGATTAAAATTAGTGTTTTGGATACAATCATGGGTTTTTAGGTTGATGGATGGTTATATTATCGGAGACATATATACCCCATTGAGGTTTTATGTTGTTGGATTTCTCAGATAAGGGAATATTTTACTAGGTTTTAAAGAGAATGAACTATTGAGGTTTATATAATACCCAGGGTAAGTATATGAATTTTTTTCTTGTTAATTATGATTTATTTCTTATTTGGGTATATATAATGTTGATGGTTGAAAAGTGATTCATTGAAAAATAACATTTTCAATGATATTTATGTCCTAGCTATGGATTACATTTTAGGTTATCATATAAAAAATTATTGAAGATATTTTGGTGAAGTTAACAAAATTATATATTTATATAGTGTCTTATAATAATTATTAATAAAATTTTGGGTGATTTCCCGTTTTGTTATGTAATATGTAACCCTTAGTTCAACATGGTGTTTAACATGAATGATTATTTGGAAAGAATGAAATTAGTTTTTTGGGTGAGGAAGCTAAAATTTAGGATCTCACCATCAATGTTAAAAAATCATTAAATTTGATGTTTTGACATTGTAGTGTTATTTATGAAATGATATCAGTGATTTGTTTTAAAAATATTTAATTATTTTGTGGATCTTAAAATTTATTAAAATTTATTATTTTTTTGTTTAAGAATAGAATATTAATCTTAAATTTTCAATTCCTTGAATATATTATCAAATGGAAAAAGAATGAAGAACAACCAAAATATAAATTTATGTATATTATATGTAAAGAAATCATGATGCTATATTTTCTAGTGTCGGTTATATTAATTATATGTAAATAACAAATAATTTTGAAAATGATCGTGTAATAAAATTTTATATTTTTTCCTTAATTTCAAATGAATTTATTTCATTTTGAACCATGAATTATGTATGCTTTCCTTTTTAATTGCCATTATCCTATCCACATTATCTATCACAACCTAGTATTCCTTGGGAATTATTTTTCACCTCCATGCCCATATTTTAACATATCACTAATGTTCACTTTTTTGGAAGTCACATTTTTTGTTATTCTAGAAGACATTCATTTTTCCCCAATCATTAATATAATGTTTTGCTAACAATTTTTACAATGTGTGTTTTCAACAGAGGATTTTCAAAAGACAAATCATGGATTAATGAGAACAATATCTCTTTTCTTGGGAACAATTTTGTAAATGTGGGGATAATTTTACATGTATATAGTTTAAAAAAACATTATGTTCAAAAGTGTATATGACATGTAACATCGAGCAATGATAATGACATATTATTATTTTATTATGACCATTAAAACTAAGCTAGCGAATTGGTGAGTTTGAATAGGAATATAAAATTATGATGTATATATATATGTCCCACTAAATATAAATTTATATATTTATTCTTAATAAATATAAAGAAACATTTTAGTAAAGTCATATTATTAAAAAAAATATTATTCCTTGAAAAAATTTCAAAAAAGTGTGATTTTTCTATGAATAATGAAAAAATTGATTTTTATTTAAAATATATTTTTTAAACCATTTTGAAATTTATATTTTTTAATATGATTTAAAACTAACCTTTTCAATCAATTATTATTAATAACTTAATTAAATTTATAGGAATCATGCTTATTATTGAATTTTGTATAAAAACATTTATATACTTGTAAATAAATTTTTTAAAAAATATATTTTAATTCATGTTTTGTTGTTTTATTAAATTATTATTTTACAACTTATAGATATTTAATATTCAGAAATGTATGCCATATTTTGAATGAGTATGTTCATATCTTTTAAATAATTCCACTTAATTTTTTTTCAAAATGAATTATAACCATAATAATTTTTGTTATCATGGTAAATATAAAATGAGTTACTTATGTTTAATAAAAATTGTTATAGTAATCATTTTTCACCTAAATTATTTTTGAATTATAGTACAAAAACCCTTATCATAGTAGTATTTGTCACAAAATATAACTATATTATGGGTTATTGAAAATTAAATTTACATGTACAACAATTAAAGAAAATAAAAATATAAGCTGTCACACCCTTACATACACACACACACATATATATATATAATGGGATCACATAAGCTCAAAATAAAGATGTGAATTAATATTAATGGATATTTTGTGAATAATTAATTAATTTTAATGGTGAAAATATAATTATAATTTAAATTAATTATATAATAACATTAACTGCATACATAACATGAACAATATATTTCATTAAAAAAGAAGAAAATTATATATTTGACATTAAAAGTTTTAAATGTGATAAAATTTCAGTGAGTTATAGTGTTACATGAATTTCATATATATGTATATAAAACATTATTGATGTTTTAAAGGATTAAATTGTATTTTCATATTTTTATAGATAATTTTATAGTCAAATTAATGTATAGTGTCAAAATATTGTTAATGATATTTTATGAATATGATTTTTTAATATATTAATTAAAAATAATAATAATATTTAAATAAGAAGATGATCATATAATATGATATTAAGAATCATACATTATCTATTTAAGAATTTATTGTTAACATATATTTAAAATTAGCACCGTTTATGTGTAAAAAACAAATTACCACAATTAAAGTTAATATTTGACAACTATGGGGTTAATTAAAATATAAGGTTTAAAATAAAAGATGAACCAATACAAAATATTATTTTTAATGTGATTAAAACCTCATACAAAATTATTTTAAAATATAAATTAAATAGAGGCATCTTTCAATAAAATAACATCATTATATATTATTCTTGTAAGATATTCAAAGAGTGTCCCTCCCATCTTTTATAAAAGGAAACCTATCTTTTATATTATTTATGAAATATATAACCCTGTATATAAAAATAATAATATATTATAAAATTAAACTATTTATCCCATTATATATATTCTTGTCCCAACAAAACATTAACCGTGGTTTCTTTTTATAGGTTAGTCAAACATAACATCATAAATAAAAAGTAGTATTCCGATCAAACTGGCTAAAATGGTTTTTCGATAAGACCATATAAACTCTCAATTATAATTTTTTTCTCAACTACCTAGGTTTCAATATGTGGAATCATTTCATCCTATTGATCATATCTTTCATCTTGCAAAGTACTGTCATCAATATATCTAAAAATTTTCCGGATTTCACCATGCCAATTCAACAGATTGTAACTCGACTTAAAACCATTCCATATTAGATAATAATTGATCACATATATTTATAAACTAATAAAATTTAAACATTTCCTATATGTATATAAAATTATATCATTTTTTATAAATTTTATTTTAATAAAATTTGAAAAAATTAATTGAAACCCTCCACCTATTCATCACTAATTCAAAGTGCATTTTATATCATTGTTTCATTATTATCTATAAAAAATAGAAAAAATAAAAATAAAAACAATGGGAAAAATTAATAAAATATGTTTATTATAAATGACCAAAAAAATATGTAAAACCATGAATAAAATCATTAGAAGGAAAATAAAATGTTTTGATGAGAAAATTTACTAATTCGGATGGAATTACAAAATATATTCATTTTATAAATTTCTCTAATAAAAATAAATGAATATGAACATACGATATTTTAAGAAATATCTATAGTGGTATTCATAAAACAATATACATACAAAATATATTCAATTACCACACCAAATTCATAGTTTATTATTTCTAAAAATGAAAAATTCATTATATTTTTAATTAAAAATATATTTCAATCATAAATGGAGTCTGTTTTTAAAAAAATTATTATTAAATCATTCTTTATAGGAATTTATATGAAACATAGTATTCCCTACCTATGTACCCAGTTGGTCTCACCTATTAAAAAGTATACCCATAACAAATTCAACCCATTTGAAATTGGTTAGAGTACCAATGAAACACATGACTAAGCATAAAACCACCGCCTAAAGATTCTCATAGACTCAAAATTATAATATGTGTCCAGATTTTCAAATCACCTAATTCTGATATAAATGGAATTCTATCTCACACTAAATTTATTAACCCATTAAGACTTTAACCATAACAAACTCTCCGTCATAGCTATTCTCATCCATAAGAATAATCTATGATGATTCCCTTTCTCTTGATAATCCCTTATAAATGGTTTTCACTACTTATTACCAATTTGTAACACTTAATATACCCATATAAACCCCGATCAGTTCATCCCAACTAGATTCTAACAAAACCCCCATCTATTCTATAATAGATAATTGCAAAATCATGAACAAAACAACCATTATAAAACCCATCTCGTGATGTGAAATTACATGAAAAATAATTTTTCAACTCTATAATGTACCCTATTTATAATAATTGAAATTATCCCACTCTGATATCAACATCTAATTAATTTAACATCTAACACAATGAAATACATAACAATGTAGAAAAACACAATATCCATCTATCATATCTCAAAAATAATACTCCATAGCATGACATGTTTTGTAAAATAATTTTAAATTATTTCAAATAAGGAATCATATATTGAATGATACCAAATAATTCATACAAGAAATAAAACATGGTTAAAATAATAAACAAATTATAAAATACATTCAAACCATTATGTGAGAAGGTTGGAAACGATCTTATCTAGAACCAAATGTGCAATGATGAATCTAAATAATCATGGGTCTATTTAGATGGAAATTTATGAAATAAGTCCACCATATCGACTAATCATTGGTTAGATATAATATTCCAAACAATGAACAAAAATAGATAATGAATATTTGTGAGTCTTACTTTAGATCTATCATAGATGCATGACATGAGTCTGATGAAACATGAATGTTGACTATGATTTTAATGTGGGCATAGACCACTAGATCAAATAAATGACATAGTTATGGATGGGGTGAGTGATAAAAGATAGCTTTTTAAAGATAATGGAAGACTGTGAAATAAATCCCATATCTAATAATAAATGTAGAGAAGATTTATTTCATCATTAATCATTTAATCAATAGGAATAGATAGTTTTTTTACATCAATTATATTACAACCAATATAAGAAATTCAGCGTTCACTTCAGTTCTATCATTTAACATATATACATGTAAAGGGAAATTTTTTTCTCATGTTGTTTTTATATAACTGACATGAAAATTGCATTTTCTAGATTACTACAAGGAATGATGATGGATCAAATTAATACTCCAAAATTTTCATTCCAGTTATAAATAACTGATCTATGAACTACAATATTAAATACATATTTTATTAGTAACCAATAAATTAGTTTATTGTTTCACCACATATAATATAATGATCTTAGGTACTAGCTGCATTTTGAAAGTTACCATGTGTGATGAATATACTTCATCAATATCCTCTCGTAATTCAAGAACATTTAAAATATTCCCCCACATTAGTGTTTTCCCTAGTGAATTCATCTTCATTATATGTTCAACACATATCCATCTAAGAAAATTGTACTATAATTTTCTACTGATCTTTAATCATCCATCTACTTTATATTCCTTCCATGTTTGATCAACATACTCGATTAAGATGAATTATAGTAGAAATTTCAATGTACTTCATGAATTTAGTGGATATAAAATTCTTCTCAAGGGAGGAACAAAATGATCATGTTTTTTTAGTGAAATTTCTATTCTTTTGCTTCATTTGATCTATGTTAGGATTTAATATGATAGTAGTTTAAATGGGATTCAATTCCATTAATGTAATCTTAACTCAATTATTCATTGATGCAAGGGAAGAAAGTGTATACTGATTCTGAAACATTTATAAATTCCAATATTCCTCAGTATCAATCAATTCCCTAACTGATACTAGCTTTATATCAAGACACAAAATTAAAAATAATTTAGTGAATAGTGATTTAACAATAACCGAGACATATTTGGGGAAAACATTAAATATATAGAGTTTACATTGAATGGGTTATGGTACCACTATATCTTGGAGCTTAAGGTATGCCCTTCTTAAACAAGACCTATATAAAAATCACTCCCAAAAAATAAATTCAATTTCAATGGTGTGGAATCTTCACCATAAATTGATTAATGAATAGATTGATATAATACATCATAGGATAAAATTAATTATTTGATACCAAGATCAGTGTTTTTATTTTTGTTTTAAATTATATTTATCAATCGTAGTGTGTTATAGTATTCATCAACTACATTGGAATCTAAATTTAAATGGATACTTCTTTAGGTGTGGTAAAAGGTGGTTTTAAACTCTATATGGTTGAATCGAGACTTCAATGGTAGAGATTTATATATGGGTTATGTTGGTTAAGAAGTGGTTTGACTCAACCAAGATAGATACCAGAAGAACTTTTTGATGAAGTATTAAGGATGTTGGTTGATGTGGGAATTTAATAAAATATATTGTGTATTAACCTTTATGGAGTTGAAATAATACAAATGTGAAGAGTTCTAACCACGCCATTCTTTATTCATTATAATATATTCATATCATCCAAAATCATTATTCGATGATTTTTTCCTCATATATTCACACTCACATTTAATACCTTTATTCATTCTCATTCTATTTTAGTTTTTTCATCTTTATTGTTCACATATTCAGTTTTTTGTTTCTCGGATCCTAGTTTTCTCAACCTTTATTTTGTCAAAAAATGATACTGCTATAGTGGGTTGAAGGATTCTTCCATAGTCAATATAGTTTGATCATGGAAATATATTACTTGGGATGGTCCATCAAATTTTCTTTGGATGATCATTTTTATCCTTCATATGATAGAATCATACTATAAGATAGAGGTATAGTTTATATGTTTGGTGAGAGGAAGGTGGGGGCATCGTTAATTGAGTGGCTGTGGAGAGATAATATGTGGATGATCTAGAAAGAATGATTTCATTCATTTGAAATGTTATAGAATCCTTATAAACTACATCTCGTAGATTCATATGTGATAGTGTTGTAGATTGGTTGTGATGATTTTTTGTTCCATGGAATCTATCAAGTGATGGGTCTAATATGGAGGCTTATTCTTATGGTAGAATGGGAAACAATGAGGAAGGAACACATCCTTGGGTTATTGTGGTTGATTTTATTTCATGATTATTCATGGGACTATGCTCCTTAAGCGTGTGGTAGAGTAAAAGTGTCATGAAGGTTTGAGTGTGTTAAGATGATTAAATAGGCATTTAAAAATCATAGTCTCTTTATTTTGTATTTGTTTCAACCAAAAATAGAGGGAAGAAAATATAATAATGGATTTATTATTATAATTTATTATTTCTACAAAAATAAAATGAATAATTGTTTCCATGAAAAAAAAATTATGAATCAGTAAATGGCATACAATTTAATCATAATGATAAAATTATTACAAATCAATATTCAATCAATTAATATTCTAATTTATAAAAAAAGTATTAAATAATGAATGATCAATTTTAAAATTAGTTAATCAATTTAATTCCAAATTAATGGATAGTTAAAAAATTTCAATACTGTAGTTAATAATAAAAATAACAAATAGAGTTAAATAAAAATTTATTTCCAAATATATTAAATTAAAAAAATTAATGATTACGAGGGATTTGAATAAATAATTGTGATAATTATTATGGAAAAGTTATATATTTATAGAAAACTCATCCCGCATCATATAACATATAATTATATCATACAAACACATTCATATATATATATATATACACCTCCCACTAGATATTTTAAAACCATAATAATGATATAATAAAAAAATTATTTTCTTTGATAACCATTCCATACAAAATTTAAAATAAAACATTTTGTGGTCCTAAAATGTACATCAGAATTCTATAAAACTTTAAAAACTTCTCAATCATTTAAAAAAACATTGAATATCATTAAAAATTATCATTTATCCGTTAGCACAACAAATAAAATATGTTATTCTAATATTTTTTGATCCACACATATGAATGATTTATAAACAAATAATTCATATGATTATCCATTGTAAATTCAGGAACACATTAATGACTCTTCGTACTCCTTTTCTCAACTTCATAATGACATTCAACTCACATACCATTCATCATTAACACAAGCCATAAAATATATTCATCATTAATTTTTTGTAATATTTTTACCAATCAATCCCTAAAATCTTGCGCTATTCATATTTTTTTAATCAAAAGCATTTAATTGAAAATATTAACCAAAAATATTTTTTATATGTTTTATAAAAAATTGTAATGTAAAAATAATAAACATTATTCAATATGATAAAATTGTTTTATGTTTTATTATTTCATATTGATAGAACTAATAATATATTTAATAATAAAAATGAAAAAATTTTGAAAATATTAAAATTCTAAAACATACGACATATATATGGTATTTATGAATACTATAAATCCAATTTTAAGAATGATATATATAATTCATTTAAACATAGATGTGTGTTTTCTGAAATAAATTTTAATTATTAATTTTTATTGATATGATGTTAATATATTTGTTTTGATAAAAACATAATTTAGTTTCTAAAACATATAACATGAGTTATATGTTATTTTTCAATTTTTATCTTTTTTTATTAATATATATCTCTTATTTAATATTAATTATTTTTATGGTTTTTGTTTATTATTTTCAATTTTTTTATAATTGATTATAATTTCATTTAAATATTTTTTAATATATTTTTTCAATATTTTATCTATTTAAAAACTAATTTCATAATCAAAATATAAAATTTAGTTGATTAATTTTGATACTAAGTTATTTTATTCACATTAAAACAATTTTATTTTTTATATGACTAATTAATTTTTTAATATGAATCCCCTTTTGAATAAGTATATGAATATTTCCAGAGAATGAAAATTTCAGTAAGGAAAGTTATCCATTATCGACCATCATGCCCAATTAATTATTCTAAAACATCTAATCATGTTTTTTTAACATAGACTATGATCATCCATTTATGGGTGAATGATCCGAGATACTCATATTAATGTATATTTATCATGTTTATGGTGTTTGATTCAAGAAATTATAATCCATTAATATAATTTAGAGAAATGGATGTTTCAACAAACAATTTATCATCCCTCATTAAAATTTTGAGTAATTTAAATAATTAACTATCCCGAGTAATCCTCATTTAAATATAATATAACGAAATTCCCATTTGGGCTAGATTTTTCACTATCAATATATTACCAAATAACTGACATAATATTACAAATTAATAACTCATGATTCATGAAAATCGAAAAGCTATGAAAAAATTTTAGTTTCTCATAAATCATGGAAATTAAATCATTCCCTTATAAAAATCTCAATGATTTTTAATTAATTAGACTCTCATTTAGAATCATTAATATTTATATGAATTTTTCCCATATTACTACACATTATTCATTCTAATAACCATGGAATTAAAAATTAATTAATACAATTCAACACATGATTTATATAACTAGGTGTGGAACTAAATTAAAATAATAGAAATAATCATAATGATGACAATTTCATGTCTTATTTTGGTTTTTAGCATTCCCATGGTCCATAATAAAATCAATAATGACCATCCAAAATCTACATCTGATTGGTCTCAATTGCAAATAAGAACCAATGGTATAAATACCCATACATGTTCAAAGGTAACCAGAGAAAAAAATCTCAGTAAGAAAATATCATTTCTTATATGATATTTGAAAAATTTTAACATTTATCGACAACTAGTTTTGATAACTAATCCATGAATTTCATACAATTAAAAACCCAAAGAATGATATCTTAAAAACCGCTACCCAAGTATCCTAGATAACTCATGGATGATAAGTATGCATATGAATATATCCTGCTCCAATTGGGTATCCACATATATATGATAGTTTCACCGAAATCCTCCTCCAATGCGATCATGTATGTTTAGAAATAAGATATATAATGTAGGTGTGATAATATAAATATACTAAGCTAGTTCATTTCTTAATCCTCATGTGTTCATGTGAGAGGAGAATGATATGATATATATTAAAAACTATAGATAACATAATGTAATTTTCAAAAAAAATTAGTTGTCAAATTCCCTATAACAACTTACCTTTCTATTATCCCTAATTCACAACCACAAAATTCAAATATATATCACCATCATTCTACCGTAGCATTATATACTATAGTAAATAACTCAAAAAATAATGAATATTGTTATAACAAAATAAAAAACAATATAACTGAAAGAATACAAGCATAATAGTTTGTTATGAAAACAATAACAAAAACTACAAAAAATCAACCAACAACAATAAAACACACAATAATTATATAGTTGTATTGATTTAGAAATAACAACTTCACAACATATCCTAAAAAATAGAAACTAGAACATTTTTATGAATAAAACAATAATACCTAAATTTATAATAACTACCCCTAGTTTTAACCATTAATCCAACAGTTAATAAGAAATCCTATCTATAAAACATGTTTCAAATTTATTTACCTTTTCATTTATAAATCCTACTCCTCTACTCTATTTCCATTCTAGTCAATATTATTAAACATATATATCTATAAATCCTACATAGCGTCAACATAACCATTGAAATTATATATATATATATATATCTAATATCATATTAATATATTATAATTGATGTTCTTTATAACCGAAAAATAATATTTTTAATTTTTCACCTTAAATAATCACATATTTAAAATTAATAGAATAATAAGAAATTTAAACATACCTCATGATAATAATTTTCCAACCATCATCACATTTAATTCAGTATACTATATATTTATATCAATATAATTATAATACATTAAATAATCAATCAATAATATTTAAAAAATTATATTTTATAATAAAATAAGAAAAAAATATTTAAAATTCAAAAACCACTAAATCAAACATTTATCAAATATTTAACATTATAAGAATCTATTCCATTAAAATAAATTATTTATAATAAAATAATATTATAATTTATATATATCCAATAAAATATCATTATATCAATATGTCACATATTCTTATCTTTTTCATATCATTTTTTTATTTATGGATTATTATCAATTATTAAATCTTTAGAAACATAAAATCATTCTCGAATCCAATAAAAATAAAAAATATAGTAGTTTTAATAAACCTAACTCCAATCCATTCATAATATTCCTAGAAATTTTTTGATATATTAACCTATATATATTATAAAACATTCCAACTTATACACAAATTATGATATCAAAAGGGTAAGTTTCTTCTATTTTCTATAAAAAAATACAAAAATCATTTCAGTTATCAACATCTCCCTCAATCTAAAACTTATTTACAAGATTCACAAGTGATAAATAATATAAAGATTAATGGGGTATGTATATCTAAAATCCATGTAGTTGATCATATATTTAATTGATTAGAAACACTAATTATTCATTAAATCCATTAATAAATTCTCTCTTATAATTATTTCCCCACTAGAACCCATGATAGACTAATAATGAGTAGATATGTATTCTCTGAATAACCCCTCTAGGGTTCCACAAGTTTGTGAATAACATTAAGGGTATAAAAACACATATGGTAGGAAACCCCTTATATCTCAAGAAAAATAAATGTAACCACCAATTAAAATTATGTTATATAAAAAACCCATTATTCTAATAATTCATTTGATATCGTATAAAAACAAATTATACAAATTAAAAGAATACTATTGTAGAATCATATTGAAAATAATCATTCTATAAATACTCCATGTCATTTGATAATAATATCTAACAGTATCAAGAAAATCAACCTTATAATTATATAAATACATAATATAGGTGAAAAGGGTGATTGTAAAGGAATACTCAATATGGTACTCTTAAGAAATTTTTTTTCAAGTGTATCTTAATCATACTAAGGACACTATGATTAAATACCAAAATGACCTCATTATCTAACTAAGTAAACTATCCACCAAAACCTCATTGGGGAACAATAATAAAATATAATAGGCTTAATACTTATGTTTAAAAACCATGTTATGGATAAAGATCTATTTTAATGGATGTATAAACCTCTAGAGGGTATCTTCTAAGGGATTTGAGTAAAAGTTTTGAGTGATAACTATGAAATACTGATTTCTAGATTTTATTTAAATATTATGATTCTCATCAAAAGGTGTAGTATTAGGATTTTAATACAAAATTACCCATCAACTCAGTCTACTAGATGTATTATTGAAAATGAAAAGGAATTTCATAAGGGTAATTATGCAAAATATTTAGATTCACTTGGATGGATTTGAAGATTCATCTTATGATAGTTTCAGAAAAATACACTGTGTATCAGCAGTGTGTGTTTATGTGGTGGAAGGGTTGGACTAAACAATTTTTTTATTCATATATAACAGAACAAGTGGACTTCTTCCCATTAAAAATGAGAGGTGATGATTAATGGATGTTACAAACTAAACTCAAATTTTGGTTTTAGTGATGTAACATATGATTAGTAGAGGATAAATATATATATATAAATCTCTATGTCAATAATCAATTTAGTGAAACTTCCCCCCATGGAGTAGAAAACATGTTCAAAACAGTTATTTAATTGATATTTTTCCATTTTATTCTTTATATCTATTTCTACAAATATTTTATGTCTACATTTTATTAGTGGTTATGTATTTTTGTGAGGTAAATTTATCAAGGTGTATCTCCCATGATTTAGAAAAAATATAATGGGTTCATATAATTTAATTATTTCACCCCAACAAGTTCCTAGGGATAACATTCATTGGTATTCTGAAATACATTCATGAGACTAAAATGTTGAATTACATACATAATTAGATTTTTAAATGACTATAATCAAGTGAAAGTGTATTATATATTGGTTTGATAAAATTATATTTTGAATATCCTTATAGAATATTTTGTAGTATTTAATTCATGTTACCTCTTACATGACTGAAAATTTAATTGGTGTTTAATAATTTTCATAAATTAAATCATATATGGGAAGATATTGGGTGGATAAGTTTGAGGAAAAGGATATTGGGTTCTATATATTACATATAGGGGATTAACTATGGTAGAAGTGAATTATTATTGCATAGATAAAACCTAAAATAGATGTGACAAAAGTTGAATATAAGTTTTTGGATAAGAAATCATTAGAGTTGATTCAAATTTCTCTTTTGCGAAAGTGGGCTATAATATTTGGAATACAAAACATCCCAGTAAATAAGTAATCCCAACACTATCATATATGAGAAGTATAGTATAACTAAAAATGTTTTCCACTTATAGGAGATTATCACAATGATAATTTTTGAGTGTAAATTAGTGATAGAATAAATTAATGAATTCGACATGATACAATCCTGTTTGTATTAAATGAATGTGAAATTCGTAGATTTTGAGTGGGATCTACTGTGGTTCTTCTTTTCATCCGTCCTTGAGTCATGGGTTGCAATGATCACCACTAAGATCAATTTGATGAGAATGACTAACATTTTTTTTCATATTTCATATTCCATATATTAAATGATGAACTTATATATTTTAAAAAAAATATATTTTATAAATACCAATAGTGAAAATTTTAGAAGGTGTATAGTACTGTGGTAACGTTAATGAAATGGAAAAGGAAGATAAAATTGTAACATGAGTATCCTGGTTGAAGGTGGTATCATGTTAGGGAAATTTGGGAAGAAAGTCACCTGAATTTTTTTTTTGGATTTTCGAGTGTTAATTATAGAAGAACCGATTTTTTTATCTGTTTATTTGAATCTTTTATTAAAAGGAAATTATATAATATTATTGAGTCCCACCAGCTAGATTAACTAATGTGTTTTTTTAACTATAGTTTCATTTCACTCAACATTGGATATGGAAGAAAATTATAACTATACTTCTAGATGATATGAAAAGTTTCTTCTTGTAGATGATTGAAAAATCAAGATTATAGGAAAGAGTGATGTCTCTATTTGGATAAGGAACTAATATATACTATAGTTTAATTGCATGAATCATATAATATTGTTTCCGACGCTTTCACCGGGGCGCGCGCCCGTCCGTCCGTGGGGGAGGACATGCGGCACTTCTGTTGCCCCGCATTCCCGCTTTCCAAAGGCGGGCGGCGTTCGCTCCTTATTCAGGGACGTCTGCTCGTTGATCGAAACGAGATGATGCGATGTCGGTTCTTCCTCCTGTGGATTCCTCCTCAGAACTCGTCACCTAGTCCGGGTCTCCCTTATAGATTTAATACGTAGTTCGTGAAACTCTTCCCAGTGCCATGTTTCCATGGACGCCGGTTAATTACACTGCTTCTATCGGGACATTCCAAAGGGTCCAGTCAGGGAAGCAACCTTCAGTCAGGGGAGTAGTCACGTTGAGGCATCAGTAGCGTGTCTGGATGCTGGGGTACCTGGCGTGTTTGTGTGTTATCCTTGACCACAAGGCTTCTCGAGGGCGTGGAAGCCCGAGGCATCCCACATCGAGCGCGGGGAATTATATGTCGTAGACACATATCTGAGGTTTTCATCAGCTTCCCGTGCTCAACACAGGGTATGCCGCAGGTGTTAACGTCCAGCGGAGATGGATCAACCCAACCAAAGCATTATCTAGGATAGATCGGAGTGAGGGATCCTCCTTGAAGGGATATCGATACCGGGGCCAGCCCATGGGCGACAGTGAAGAAGAGCGTACCGACATAGTCTCACCAGGATAAGATAGTCCGGGTGAGAATCGGAATGGGTGGTAGGTTGATGAATGGAGTGGAAGGAGAGTGAAGTGGGACCATCGCAGGGACGATAGTAAAGTTGGGCTTGAGACTTGACGAGGCTTCCTACGTATCCCTGTGGCAGTGAATCAAAGTCTGCGTAGTTCAAGATGACATCGATAAACTGACGTGAAGGTGGACCTTGGCCCGATGAGCATTGTCAGCGTACCGACGTGAAAGTAGACTCGTGGGTCCACTAATGGTGGGCTTGAACCTTGGGAAGGTTTCCTACGTACCATGCCTTGACATGGATCAAAGTCCTCGTAGTTCAGGATTGATAGAATACAGTTTAACGTCATGCGAGACGATAGTGGACCCTAACGTGAATAAACGACGGGCGGTGGGTGTCGGCGAACCGGCGTAAGTGAGGGACCTTGGTCCGATGGGAGGTGGGCTTGAACCTTGGAACGGCTTCCTACGTACCATGACTTGACATGGATCAAAGACCTCGTAGTTCGGGTTAGTCACAACGGCTTGTCGTCGGACTGGAATTGCAGTTTAACGTCGTGCTGGACGTTGGTAGAACTCGACGTGAATTGGATGATGGATGGGCTTGAACCTCGTGGAGGCTTCCTACGTACCACGCCTTGACATGGATCAAAGACCTCGTAGTTCGGGTTAGTCACAACGGCTTGCCGTCGGACTAGAATTGGGTGTACAGTTTAATGTCATGTGGGACAAAAGGAGGCATGTGGTTTAACGCCATGCTGGACGAGGGCGAAACTCGGCGTGAATGAACGACCGAGCAATGTG
Organism: Viscum album; assembly: GCA_963277665.1. Lineage (NCBI taxonomy): Eukaryota > Viridiplantae > Streptophyta > Magnoliopsida > Santalales > Viscaceae > Viscum > Viscum album. The sequence goes on along the minus strand of OY728119.1, from coordinate 1,312,205,802 downwards.
GCTTGAACCCCATGGAGGCTTCCTACGTACCATGCCTTGACATGGATCAAAGACCTCGTAGTTCAGGTGAGAAAGGGTCGCAACAGCTTACCATTGTACCAGAATGCAGTTTAACGTCGTGCTGGACTGGGGTGAGACCCGACGTGAAAGACGGGTGGTCTTGAACCTCATAGAGGCTTCCTACGTACCATGCCTTGACATGGATCAAAGACCTCGTAGTTCAAGAGATGGGTTTGTCGGTGAACCGACGTGAAAGTAGACCCGGGGGTCCACTATTGGTGGGCTTGAACCTCATGAAGGCTTCCTACGTACCATGCCTTGACATGGATCAAAGTCCTCGTAGTTCAGAATGGGATGGGTCGCAATGGCTTACCACTGGACCGGAGTGTAGTTTAACGTCGTGCTGGACGGGGTTGAAACCCGACGTGAAAGACGGGTGGGTCGCAATGGCTTACCACTGGACCAGAATGGGACCCGACGTGAATGGATGATGGGTCCGACGTGAATGGATGATGGGTGGGCTTCAACCTCATAGAGGCTTCCTACGTACCATGCCTTGACATGGATCAAAGACCTCGTAGTTCAACGGGGATTCACCAGTGAACCGACGTGAAAGTAGACCCATGGGTCCACTAGTGGTGGGCTTGAACCTCGTGAAGGCTTCCTACATACCATGCCTTGACATGGATCAAAGTCCTAGTAGTTCGGAATGGGTTGGGGGTCAGGGTCGGTGCTCACTCTAAGCCCATGTGAGTCATGCTCGGTGTGAGAAACAAGAGGTTGCAAGGACCTGACGATCACGTCGCGAAGGGTGCGTCCGTGAGAAGCGAAGAGGGGCTTACGCGTTGAGCGGCCCATGGTGTTGGGACATACTCCAGGATGGAGGCCCATGGTGCGACAGAGCGCAGGAAAGATGGACCTTGGTCCGATGATGGGAGGTTCCTCGTTCCCTATCACGCCCCCCACTAACCTTGGTAGTGGGGAAGTACGGAGATGTAGAGGTGCATCCATCCGTTGAGGGGGGCCAGGGTCTCCCTTCTCTTACGAACATACGCCACTCCGACAAGGAGGATCTCATTCCATGTGAGGAGGAATTCTGTTCCCGTGGAGACGAGTGGTGTAAAAAATGTTCGAGTTGGGGGAACCCTTCGCGAGGGGCATGAGGTCGGATCACAGTTTAACATCATGTGTTGAGGACGTGGTGCTTGGCAGTTTAACGTCATGCAGCTCGGACGAGGTGGGTTCACTCCACACCCCTAGGACTTACATAACTGGTACCCTCTGGTCCTTGGCGAAGGGAAGGTACCAGTAAGGCCATGGTTAAGGGGGGTCGTGGAACGAACCATCGAGGGGTCCACGTTAGCGTGGCTATGCGAGTAAGCAATAGCCGTTAGCGTGCCTATGCGAGGAAGCCTTAGGCGAAGCAATGCTACGGGTGGTATTGTCCATGGGACTTTGAAATCACATCGCGCAAACCTGGAGGGCCGTACGGGAAGAGGAATCGCTAAGCAGAGGAGTGTGCTTTGCGATGTGGAGTGCCCTGGCCTTAGCATGTGGCATAAGTGTGAGTGGAAGGTTCTTCGCAAAGTGGAACAGTGTTCGCGGAGCACTGCCTCGCAAAGAAGGGGTGCCTCGCGAAGCAGGGCCCTGCGAAGCAGTGTGCTTCGCAATGCATAGTGATCCTGCCTTGGCATAGGGATCACTAGCATGTGTTGGGTGTTTCACGAAGCATAAACGCTCCGCGGCTACCCGGGTTCCCTTGGGAAGCCCTTCCTTCGCGAACGCCCTTGAGCTTCGCGAAGGGAATCCCTCTTGGAAGAGGGGCTCAAAACGAGAGAAAGCAGAGTCGTCTCGCGAAGTAAAAATACCTCGCGAAGCTCATGATTCCCGGGGCAAAGAGTGCTTCACGATTCGGGAGAGGAGAAGCTGAAAGGTCGGATTGTCCATCTCCGGGACTCAGGGGGAGTCCAGTATTAATAGGAAGGGGTGCTGCGAAGCAGGGCTCGCGCGCCGCCTTTGGTGCTTCGCGGCGCGCTCGCGGACGTCAATGTCGTCCGCGGAGCATTACCGCCTCCGGAGCTTCGCGGCGGCTCGCGAACGTCAAATGTGTTCGCGGAGGATTACCTCCTCTGGAGCTTCGCGGCGGCTCGCAAACATCAAATGGGTTCGTGGAGGATTACTGCCTTTGGTGCTTCACGGCGCGCTCGCGACGGCTCGCGAAGGTCGGGGCACTTCGCGTGGGTGCTTCGCGTCGGGGCTTCGCGGCTGTGCTTCGCGAGGCAGCATGCCAGCTGTCTTTTTCCTTCCGTTATTTCGGGCCGTATTTTTGGCCCCAACAAATGCCCCCACCGCCCTCAGACTTGGAGCCGCGGAGGGAGAAGGGTCGAAGTCTGAGAGAAAACCGCCAAAATTGTTGGTGGTTCGCGATGCAGCCGGAAAGGGGCCCCACGATGCAGCGTCGCGGATCCGGACGCTCCGCGATGCTTCGCGCGGGTGAGGCGTGCCGCGATGCTCCGGGGCCGCCACCTATAAATAGGGGGTCTTCCCTCTTTTGACTTCACGTGCCTTCCTTGTCTTTTTGTGCCCTCTACTTTGCGAAGCTCCGTGTACTCCGTGACAGCACTCCGCGAATCGAGCTTCACGGCGAACCGCGGGTTTCCGACTCTGCATCTGCGCCAAGCGAACCTCTGTTTGTTGGCCTTGGCCAGACTTCGCGGCGTGGTCTCACAACCTATCGTCGCGATCCGGCTTCGCAGTCGAGCTTCGCGGTCGAGCTTCGCGATCCATCCGAATGAATCCTTTTCTGAGGGCCAGAGTTAAAATGGCCCATCAAGAAGCTGTCTTGGGGTTCCTTGCAGATGTTGCTCGTCGAGATGAGACGGCCAACCATACAGTCTTGGGGGAGATGATCCGGAGCCATTCGGACCACACTTCCTTGATGGATCTTCTCTCAGAGGGTCAGAAGGATTATCCGCCGTGCAAGAAACTGCCGTTGTACGGATTCGGGCTGAGGGATGACGTCTTCATCCATTAGGCGAGTAGGGATGAACCATCTTGCTTGTTCAGGAGCACACCATGCCCGCACCAATGGTTCAGGGCGGCTGATGGTCACGCGCGGGAGGACTTCACACCCGTTACCGCTGACTGTCTCTACAACCATGTGAACGACATCAACAGGAAGCCATTGCTGTCGGAGACTTCCCCTCCCCTCTACCGTACAATGCTGAAGGCGGCCTTGCAGGATTCGAAGAAGGGATGGTCCGATGAGTGGGACCTGCGCCAGGGCGGCAACTTTACTGATGACTGGGCCTGGGCCTACTGGGTAGGCGCCTCATGCGAGGAGTTCGGGGCCGAGTTGAGGAGAGTGGGGTTGTATGAGGCTGAATGGGCCTCCCAATTACACATTTACCAACTGAAGCAGCTAATGCCAGAGTTGCTGAGTAGATGGTCATCTAGGACCAACACTTTTCACCTACATCACGGGGAGGTGGGCATCAGCGTGTGGGATGTCCACCAGATTTCTGGGGTCCCGATCTTGGGGGCGGTGTATGACAAGTTCCTCCATGTTGCCAGCGCATGGGGGGATGCGGAGAAAATGCCGCGACTGGCATCGGCGCTGATGGCGCTTGTCCTTGGAGAGGACAAGCATGCAGTGAGGGATGTCCACTTTAGGAGATGCTTCAAATGCTTCCTGAATTTCCCAGAGAATCGAGAGTTCCCTCCGAGGCCTCGAACTTGTCCAAGGGTGGCCCAACGGGGAAAAGGGCACTCGTATTGGTGGGTCTTGGAGGACATCCAATGGAAAACTTGGGGTTTAAGTGTCAGCACTGAACAACAGCCGATAGTCAGGCTGGCGGCGTTCATCGCGTCTCTCATCTGTGGTTGGATCCTACCGGTGAGAGATACAAGCATGGGGGTACGACCCAGCTCGTTTATCATGGTGTCGATGTTGGCCATGGGGCAGCGGATCAACCTGGGGATCCCGATGCTCACCAGACTGTACATAATGCTGCGGCATATTAGCGAGGGCAAGAAGCCGCCAAGGATATGCGAGCCCTTCCACCTCCTGTATGGGTGGATCGCAGCACATATCAGGGGGAATTACGAATATCAAAACCCCATTTCGCCGTCGGGATCAAACTTTCGCCCCTCCATCCTGAACGCGGTCGGGAGCTTCCCGTTCAAACTGGTCGTTCCAATGGTGCTGAATAGGTTGTGGAGGGCGGACGAGTTCAAATTTCAACCCTTCCCATTGCCGACAAGGATGCTTACTGATGACGGACGGGGAATGGAAGAACATCGGGCTTACCTCCTGGCCTACCGAGGTGGAGTTTTGGTGGCACGAATAGATCGTTCTCCGCTCTGTGAACCGTACACTCCGTACCGGTTTGCGAGGCAGTTTCGGTGCCTCCAGCGGCTGACCCCGCAGGTATACTGGGAGGTGTGTCACGAGGAGCACCCGTGTGTGATGAGGAAGATGTGGCTCATGTTCACACGTGAAGATGGAAAGATGCGGAGTGCATTTCCTCCATCCACCACCACCTTCAGATTAGTGAAGGAGTACGCCATTAGTTGGGAGGCCGCTTATCCGGGGGAGATGCTGAAGCAACCAACGATCCGGGTTGGTGATGGTGGGCCTCCTCTATCTCGAGGTCGGGGTCGAAGGGCAGCTAGGGCCGCTCGCGGTAGCGGGGCTGCCATGGTGGCGAGACCCACACCGGCCGAGGGTATGGCAGCAGCGGTGGATCCGGTGATTCCGGGAGAGCAGGGTCATCCGGAGGGGCGGCCACCGAGGGGATTCCGTAGGATATCCACTCAGGCTCCGGGGAAGCGCCTGCGTCACATTGACATGGCAGAGGACGTCATCGTCCAGGAAGCTTGGGACATTTGGGATGTCAACCGGCAATTCCTCCGCCCATCCGAGATATGGGCCCACCTAAATCGCCTCGGGATGGAATTACCGGGTATAGGCCTAGTTCGGGATGGATTCATGGCCTCTCCGGCGGAGGCAGAACAGTACCTGGAAGAGATGGAGGATTACGTCCACTCCAGTGGTGTCCCTCTCCCAATGACAGACCGGGTGAGGGTACTATTGAATCAGACGGTCCCCCCACAGTTATCGGCTGCTGATCTGAGGGAGCGCTTCCCCTTGCCGGAGGAATTAGAGGACTCCTCTTGGGAGGATGAGGCTGGAGGAGGGAGCCCGCTGGAGGAGGGCGAGGTCGGAGACCGAGGCACAGAATCTGACGATTTCGCAGAGGCTCTCGAGGTAGCATTCCGAACTTCTCTCCTTACGATTTGTTCTTGGATCCTTGGACTTCTCACCAATGTTTGAGCCATGCAAGAGGAACTTGTTCGTAGGCCTCGTTCTCTCTCCTTGGCGAGTGATGATGTGGGACCTTCAGAACCCGCGCCTATGGCTGCATCCAGTTCCGTGTCTAGTGGGACCAGAGGGCCCGAGGTGGCTCCTCTGGAATCCCCATACCTTCCAACAGTATACGGGGGGCCTTGTCTCGAAGTCCCATCAGTACCGACTCAGGAGCAGCGGTCGGATGTCGATCTTCGTAAGTCTCCTCCACCGATCTCCTCGTTGTCACATGTAGGCCATGCCAACTAACGTTTATGTCCCTCTTTGTCGTGCAGTTCTTCGATTGGTGTGGGCTGCTGCGGCGAGGCTGGTCAGGATGTCTGGTGGCGTCCCTCCTAGGGGCATGCCAGTGATGGTGGCAATAATCCCTCCATCTCCTCAAGCTGCGACGCACATCATCACTCGTGGGTCCGCCAGCGGGGCCGTACCCGAAATCATTGAGGTGGACTCCGAGGAAGATGATCAACCGGTCGGTCCCAGCTCTGTCGCACCTGCTTCGGCGCCAGGTGCCGCACTAGATTCGACATTGGATGTTGATCCTGCCGAGGATTTCCTGTGGGCGTATCCCGCGTATGAGCCTACCAATCGCGCAGACTGGGACGAAACGGCCTCCGACGAGGAAGACAGCAGCATAGTTCGCCGCCGGGCGTGGAAGCTAATCGCACGCTTTATCAAGGACACTCCCCAAGCACAATGGCTGGCCGAAATGGATAGGCTTCGCTCGCGGTTGCGCGAACTATGCGCCGGGGGAGTGGATGGCCATCGTCCTCATGTACTCATCCGAGATCTTATGGCTGAGAAGTTCCGGGAGCATGATCGTGGGCTCAGCGTGGGCTGGCAGCGGAGGAAGGTGACCAGCATCAAGAAGCTCCATGAGGATGAAGGCGAGGTTCAACGGATGCAGACTCGGGCAGACGAGATTTCAGCCTCTCTTGATTCGCAAACTGAGCTGGTCTCACGGTTGAAGGCCAAGCCGGCGGAGGCAAAAGAGCACATGAGGCAGACCTCTGATAAGATGGCCGCCTTTCAAGCTGATGTGGAGAGGGCCAAAGCCAGGACTGACGAACTGCGCCCCGCCGCTGCGGAGGAGGAGAGAGAGCTAGTTCAGTGGCAGCAAGCCTTGGATTCCGCAAGTCAACTGGTGGCGGAGCTGCAACGCTCTTTTGAAGGGGTCAACCCGTCCATGGGGGAAGTCAACCCCCGAGTATTGTAACAAACCCAAAACCCTTTTATTGGTACTTTCGTGCTTCCAAATTTTACCTTTTTTTCGAATGTCTTAGTACGTACGATTTCCACTGTTGAATTGCCTTGTCACATCCCTACAATGTTTGTGGGACGTTTGACGACAATTCCCCAAGCTAGTCCAGGTTCCCAAAAGATGGGGAAGGCTTGATCGGAGGAGGAATTTCCAGGATGTCCGAATTACCATTTCTTCAACATGCTCTTATGCACGAACGGGGCAACGCCAGGGGCATTGAAATCGGTCCAAACAGATGAAAATGGGAAGTGTGAATCACGATATCCAAGATTCGGAACACTGTGGGGATGGCATGAAAATAAGGGGCAACTGTTAACCTTGGAGGAGAAATGGTACCCTTACTGCATTAGCCCGAAATGGGGACAACAAATGAGCATCGACCGCTGACCATATTCGCAACGCGGGATTTTATCAATTTGTTGTTGATCAATTCTTCGGGACGTTGGCCTGTAACGGTAGGAGAGCCCTTGGGCGTCGTATCCAGGCTGTCATTGGGGGTCCCTCCAAACATGACCAGTCTTCCGAAACGTTGGCCCAGGACGGTAGGTGAGCCGATGCGGCATGATACCAGGCTGTTAGGGGGTTCCTTTAGACATGAAAGAGGATGAGGGTCCGAATAAGGGGCACGCAAAGCGTGGAATATGGGGTGATGGTCTGTCCGAACAGAATCCAACACATAGGTAGTTACACCACCGTGGTGCGAGTACGTGCGATAGGCGGATGATTTTGACCATGGATCGTTCCTTCTTTTAGACAGGGCCTCTCTGGCAAGGGGATCTGTCACTTCCTAGTGGGATCTTGGGGAATTCTGAACTTGTTCAGGGCAGAACCGCAGTTTATTGTCATGCGTTGAGGACACATAGACTCATGTAGTTTAACTTCATACGATAGGACATGGAATAAGAGGGAAGGAAGCGTGTGGCGCAGTAGATATGCAACCGACGCGAATGAGGACTTGGAGTCCAAATCACATCACATACCCCCCCGGAGGACACTTTTCAGGTTGAGGGACCAAGAGAGAGGATTGGGCTGGGCCCGAAGCAAAGTGTTTGTGCATTCCTACGTACCCCATGAGGATGGGAATCATACGTATTTCTGAAAGTGCATTTTAACGTCATGCAGGACGATGAGAAGCCCGACCGTGTTGGTACACATCCTGCCAAAACTACTATGCCCACGTGAGTCGTGCTCGGTGTGGGAAACAAGCAGTAGTGGTGGGAATTTCCCGACACAGAGAGGGGCCATTTAGGGCAAAGGGACGCTCAGTGAATCCCGGCCCAGTGACACTAACACGATCTTGAGGCGCACCTAGATGCGCGAAGAGAGAGAGCCGAGTATGATGGAATTCCACTTGAATGTGGGGAAGTGGAAATGTGTGAATCATGATGCTCGAGATTCAGATCCCAATGATAGCGGCGTGATGACGGAGGGTAACTGCTGACGTATTCGCAACACAGCACCTTGTCGCGTTAGCCTAGAATGGAGATAGACAAATGAGGGTCGACTGTTGACCATGTTCGAAACACGGGACCATCTCACAGATGTTGTCAAATATCCGTAGGGGCGTTGTCCTGAGACGATTGAAGGGCCCTTAGGTCCAGCATTCATGGAGAGCCCTTAAGCCCAGTATCAATGTCGCCCGGGGGTCCTTCTGGATGTGGAAGACGATGAGGATCCAAATAGCGAGTTCACGAAGCTTGGTCGTGGTGCGAGGGGAATGTCCCTGTGCCAATCCCAAACTTCGGGCTCTTTGTCAAAACACATCTGAATACGGCAACGAAATGTATTAGATAGAGGGAGCAGATTCCTTTCCCTTGGGGGGGGGGATCTTAGTTTAGGGTCATAGAATTCGGACCATGAAATGTTAGACTGGGCCCGCGGGGAAGTGCCCGGGCGCTCCTACGTATCTCATAAGGATTAGAATCAAGCCTTACGTAGTTCTTGATGGACCTTAGACCATAAATAGGTAAAGGGAGCTGGGGGTGCATGGCATCAAAACCCGATGTGAAGGAGGACCTAAGCCCTACTTACCATGCATTCTCTGGGGAAATGCTCGAGTCGAGGGACCGAACACAAAGGTTAGGCTGGCCCCGCGGGGGAAGTGCCCGGGCGCTCCTACGTATCTCATAAGGATGAGAATCAAGCCATACGTTGTTCTGAAAGTGACATGGTAGGATACCAGTGCCAGGGGAAAAGGGGAGTACGGGCGTGGCCCTTGCACTAAATGAAGCGGAATTTGATGTATCTTGTTTGTTCTTTAAGGTGAATGGTTTTTTCTGTGAAGGGGCAGGCCTAGAATAGTAGGCCGTGATGTCGCCACAAGGATCATGCCACGATGGGCGCTGACAAATGGCATGGCGCGTGGCCAGTAGCCAACGTGATGTCCTCTACAACGAGGTTACCACAATGCGGTGCCGTTTTTCGTCGTGCGGCCAGGACGATAATGTCACAGTTTAGGGTCGTGTGGTAGGACCAAGCATGCATTTCATCGTCATGCAGCGCAGACGTAGCAGAGATGATGCTAGGCGGGAAATGTGCGCAGTGTTATAAAACACAATTGACAGAGACATGATCCCACATCAAACTGTACGCCATTCGGAGAGGGAAACCTTAGGCTGAGGGGCCTATACAGAGGTGATACAGGGAGAGAGACTGGCTTCCTGAATGGGTTGTACCCGGAGATAGGGCGTCTGGGCGGTCCTACGTATCCCATGAGGATGTGAATCAAATTGAACGTAGTCCCGAATGGATCTTAGTTTATGGTCTTAGAGCTCGGACCATGGGAGCCCCAAAGGACGTCAGATTGTGTCTTTGTCCCCCTAGCATGCAAAGGTGCACTGAGGGATAGCGCCAAAAGTGTCGAGATTCCACCTGGACATGATGGGGTAGAAAATGATGTGAATCATGCAACCAACATTCAAGGACTGAAGGGGCTAGCGTGACAACAGAGGATTACTGCTGACCATGTTCGCAACACAGCATCCTGTCTCATTAGCCAGAAATGAGGACTAACAAACGAGCATCGACCGCTGACCATATTCGCAACGCGGGATTTTATCGATTTGTTGTCCAAAACCCTCGGGGGCATTGGACCGTATCGGTAGGAGAGCCCTTTGGAGTAGTATCCAGGCCGTTCTTGAGGGTCCCTCTGGGTGTGAAAGGTGATGGAAGTTCTAATAGAGGGGAACACGAAGATTGACAAGTGGAAGGAACTTGATCAAGTTGAATCTGACACTCTTGGTCCTAGACTAGAGTGCTCTTAATACATGGGTGAACCACTACAAGGAGTCAAGGGACTCAACTTTTGAGGGTGATCGAGAGATGGCAGGTTCCCAGGGGAAGGGGCACGGTGCCCAAAACCTTGTATTACACCTACACATCCCCCTCCTGGAGAGGGATAGGCCAAATAGCCTAGGTGACCGGGAGATCATGAGATCACTAGGAGGTGGGGCTGGACCCGAATCTTAAACATCCAGGTGGTCCTACGTATCCCATGAGGATGGGAATCAAGCTGAACGTAGTTCTGAAGGGTGCCTTTCAATGTCATGCAGGACAATGAATAGGACGACCAACTCTCAGAACGGGGTGTGCATGGTGCAGCTATTGCAAACCTGACGTGAATGAGGACGTAATCCTACACTACGCCACGCGGTCCCGTGACCGGGGTCCCAATGGTAGGACCCGAGAGAGGTGAACTTGCTGAACTCAAGCTGGACCCAAAGACAAGGGGTCTTGAACGTAGTTCCAGATGAGAGTCTTAGTTTATGGTCTTAGAGCTCGGACCACAGATGGTGACAACTACCGAGTAAGCACAGATGTCAACCCAATCCCTAAGCCCACGTAAGATAAACTCGGTGTGGGAAACAAGGGGGGTATCCTCATCGCAATACTTGGGGCGTCCATCAAAGGGGAGTCGGCGGAGAGTTTCGAAGGACACCTTTGATGAAGCTTGTTCTCCCAACGTGCAGACGTGCACAGAGGAAAAGTACCAAGAATTATGAGACTCTACTTGGACATGATGAAGTGATGATGGGTGTGAATCGTGTACCCGACATTTTGGCTTAATGGGTTGACGTGGAGATAGAGGAAAACTGTTACCCATGATGGAAACACAACATCTGTATCGCGTCAGCCTGAGGTGGGAACAACAAATGAGCATCGACCGCTGACCATATTCGCAATGCGGGATTTTATCGATTTGTTGTTTGAAACCTTGGGGGGCGTTGGCCCGTATCGGTAGGAGAGCCCTTGGGCGTAGTATCCAGGCCGTTATAGGGGGTCCCTCCGGGTGTGAAAGATGATGAAAGCCCTGATGCGGGGATACGCAAAGCCAGGAAAGCGGGTGCGGACGTGTCCAAGTAAATCATGGCATTCCAGGTAATAAACCAGAGTACTCTTAAGCACATTGGTGAACCGCCGAAAAAGGGATCGACGAAACAGATCATTAGGGGGGGATCATGGCATGGTCATTACGAAACCTTCGTGAATGAGGACATAACCCCACACCACACCATACACCCTGGGTAAGAGGGGACCTGGGCCGTGGCCCGGAAAGTCCAAGGGGCCTAAGGTCAGGCATCAGTCAGGAAGGCCTGACTGGTTTGCAGTTTAACGTCTTACATGAGGACGAGGGTCGGGGACCCGAGAAGGCCAAGGGGCCTAAGGCTGGGCCTCGTAAAGGGAGGGCGTACGGCATGGTACATGATCCCGACGTGAATGAGGACGTAGTCATACACCATATCATACACCCTTATGAGGAATCCTGGGCCGTGGCCCGGATCGCTAGCACCACCAGGGGGAAGTTTGTCACCTCGGGATGGGGCAGAATGAATCACTGTTCTTGATGCCTGGGACATCTCGGGGTGGACCCGAAGATCCAGGACACTGTTGACCATGTTTGAAACATAGCGTTCCTATGGTGACCCGTATGGGGGAAACAAATGAGCGTCGACCGCTGACCAAATTCGCAACGCGGGGCTTGTATCGGCATGTTGCTTGAAACCCCTCGGGGGCGTTGGCCCGTATCGGTAGGAGAGCCCTTGGGCATTGTATCCAGGCCGTTCTTAGGGGTCCCTCGTGGTGTGAAAAATGACAGAATCCCAGTCAAGGAGTGGGTGAAGCATAGTTGTATCCATTCACGAAAGGGGAAAACACCTCCCGGGGGAATGTGCAGCCGGGTCGAGGCTTGGTCGATGTGGGTCAGGGCCAAAGTGTGCACCCTACCATGTCTTGACCCGATGGGAAGATTTTGGCTTTTGGGCTGGGCCAATGGACGAAATGTCTGGGCGTTCCTACGTATCTCATAAGGATGAGAATCAAGCCATACATAGTTCTTGAAGGCCATGCAGTTTAGCGTCGTGCGGTGAGGACGTGGGAGGATAGAAGAACGGGAGTGGGCGCATGGTACGACCCTTACAATCTTTGTGTGAGAGGGGTTGCATGAGCGGGGCCAAGAAAGCCTACTCCCAACTACACAAAGATCCTCCAAGAAAACTATTCCTAGGGGGAATAGTGGAAGGGAAAATCGTGGGGTTGGGCTCAAGACGAGGTGTCCGAGCGTTCCTACGTATCTCATAAGGATGAGAATCAAGAAACACGTAGTTCTAGAAGTGCAGTTTAACGTCATGCGGGACAATGAGAAGCATCTCATTTGGGGATATGTACGGTTCAACAAGTAATCCGACGTGAATGAGGACGTAGTCCTACACCATACCGTACAATCCCACAAGAGGATAAGTCGGGGAGAAAACAACAAGGGGGGCCTGGTGCCAAACCGCGGTGGAGACGGGGCCAGGGGCCCAAGGAGGCCAAGGGGCCTGAGGCTGAGCCTCGGTCAGGAAGGCCTGACCGGCTTGCCGTTTAACCTCTCACGGGACGAAGACACAGTTTATGGTCGTGCAGGACTTTACGGTTTAGTGTCATGTTGGACTATAGTGTCTAGTTTAAGGTCATGCGGGACCGTTTCACAGTTTATCGTCTTGCAGGATGAAGATGCAGTTTAAGGTCGTGCAGGACCATTTTACAGTTTAAGGTCATGTTGGTCCTTCACACAGTTTGGGATCGTGCTGGACCTTCACGCAGTTTAGGGTCGTGCTGGACCCCTTTTTTGTCCTAAGCAAAGTACCGCTTGAGGAACTTGGCATTGGTGGGGGGGGTTATACGCTCTCCATCCGTGGTCACCAAGGAGTATGCTCCATTGGGGTAAACCTTATGGATGATATAAGGCCCTTCCCATTTGGGTTCTAACTTGGGCGGTTTCCTACCGGGAATCATTGGCACTCGAAGGGCCAGTACCAGGTCACCCTGTAGAAAAGAGCGGAGACGGACTTTCTTGTCAAAGACTCTCGCTATCTTGTCCTGATGCCTTTCCAGATTGTGCAGGGCACGAAGTCGGTTCTCGTCCAGTGCCTCTAATTCAGCTAGACAGATCTCGGCTACCTCATCTGATGTCTGGTGATCATAAATTGCAGTGCGTAGCGACGGAATCTGGATCTCAATGGGTAGAACGACCTCAGCTCCATACACCAGGGAATATGGGGTCACCTGGGTAGAGTTGTGATTCGTCGTCCGGTATGCCCAGAGGGAATTGGGGAGCTTGTCCGGACAACTCTTCTTATTCTGACCAACCACCTTCTGCAGAATGTTAGAGAGGGTCTTGTTGAACGCCTAGATCTGTCCATTCGCCTGCGCGTGGTAGCGGGAGGTATGGTTCGACCGGATGTCGTACTTAGTGTACAATTTCTTCAATTCAGCTGCTCGGAAGTTGGTGCCGTTATCGGTGAGGACAGCGTGAGGGACTCCAAACCGGTGGATAATGTTAGAGCTCACAAAGTCAACGATGGAACGGGTCTTGACCTCTTTGAGCGGAACTGCTTCTGCCCACTTGGAGAAGAAATATGTATCAATCCGGATGAACCTACACTGGAGAGCTGTTGCCGGTGGATACGGTCCCACAACATCAAGTCCCCATACCGCAAATGGCCATGAGTACTTGGTGGGGTGGAGGGACTCCGGCGGCCGATGCAAGAAGTTGGCGTGTACTTGACACGCATGGCATCTCTTGGAATATCCAATACAATCGTGGATCATAGAGGGCCAAAAGTACCCCAACCTCCGGATTTGATGGGACAGTTTCGGCCCGGCTTGATGGGAGCCACAGGAACCGGCGTGAACCTCTTGCATAACTTGAGGTATCTCCCCTCCTTGGAGGCAACGGAGGAGGACACCATCGAAACTCCACTTATAAAGGATCTATTCCAGACTGGGGCCGCTCCGGAGGGTAAATTGCAGTGCGCGGCGTCGGATTCATTCGCGTTTGGTCCGTTCGTCTGGGAGCTGACCATTTTGGAGATACTCGACAAAAGGTGCTCTCCAGTCGGGGGTAGTTTCAACCACTACGTCTGATGAACCCGGGACTCCCGATATGGAGGGTCCGGTGGTGAGATGACTTACCCGCAGGCTACCACAGTCCTCTTGGGTGACGGGGGCAATGAATCTCTGGTGGGCCTCGTGTATGACCAAATCATCTTGATCGGGTTCTGCGAGCGACACGGCTAAGCCAGCCAGGGCGTCCGCTTGGCCGTTCTGCGACCGTGGGACATGGGTAACCTCTGGTCGAGAAGAGAACTGCGACATTAGGAGGAGGGTCTACTCCAGAAATGGTGCAAGCTCTGGCTTCCTGACGACGTAGTCTCCATTAACCTGTTTGATTACCAGCTCGGAATCTCCCATCACATGTAGATGGGGAACATGGATCTCAAGGGCCAACTCGAGGCCGGTGATGAGAGCCTAGTACTCTGCCTCGTTGTTCATACAACCTTCTGAAAATAGGAACGAGTATGGCAGGACGGCTTGCGCCGGGGTAATGAAGACAACACCCAGGCCCACTCTGTTGAGCTTGGGATCGTTGAGCCTCCTACCGGTGGGGCTCCGGGAGGCGCTGTCGAAATGCATTTTCCAACACGGGGCAGCATGATCGACTGAGAGGATCGTCTCATCAGGGAAATCCAGGTCCAGGGATTGATCCGCGGAGGTTGGATGGGTAGCTAAAAAGTCTGCCAACACCTGTCCCTTAATGGCCTTCTGAGGTATAAACCTGATATCAAACTGCTGGAGAATCACCACCCACCGCGCTAGTCGGCCAGTCAGCATGGGACGGCTCAGGATGTACTTCAGTTGGTCTACCCGGGAGACCAATTGCACCTCGTGGTGCTGCAGGTAATGTCGTAACTTCTGCACGGCGAAGACGAGCGCAAGGCATCTCTTTTCGATAGGGGAGTATCTGACCTCCGTATTGAGAAGCATGCGGCTGAGATAGTAGAGACTATTCCCAGTACCCTCATTATTCTTCTGGGCGAGCAGCGCACCGAGGGATCTCTCCAGGGCAGTCACGTAAAGGACCAGCGGCTTTCCGGAGTCTGGTGGCATCAAAACCGGAGGTTGGAGTAGATACTGCTTGATTTCCCCGAAGGCGGTCCGACACTCCTCATCCCATTCATAGGTGGCGCCCTTCTTCATGAGCCGGGAAAAGGGCATACACTTGCCGGCCAGATTCGCAATGAATTGGCGTATATAGGCTAAGTGGCCTTGAAGGCCTCGGAGCTCCCGAATGTTGCTCGTGGGAGGCATTTGGCAGATGGCCTTGATCTTCTCCAGGTCGATCTCGATGCCTCGGTATCTGACAAAAAATCCCAGAAACTTCCCGAAGGTGACCCCAAAAGCACACTTCAGCGGGTTCATCTTCATGTGACGAGAACGGAGGAAGCCGAACACTTTCTCAAGGTCTCTGATATGGTCTTGGCGCTGGCATTATTTGACTACAAGGTCATCCACGTAGCATTCCACCAATGTCCCGAGGATCGGTTTGAATATGTGATGCATGGCCCTCTGATAAGTGGCTCCTGCATTTGTCAAACCGAATGGCATCACCTGGTAGAAAAAGGTACCCTGGGGAGCCCTGAATGCATTGGACTCCTCGTCTTAGGGGGTCATCCGAATCTGGTTATACCCGGAATACCCATCCATGAAAGAGAGGGCTTGGAACCCAGTCGTGGCGTCGATCAACAGCTCCGTCACTGCGAGTGGGAAGTCATCCTTTGGGTAGAGGCGATTAAGATCGCGGAAGTCGATACAGACTCTGATCTTCCCATTCTTCTTCCGGACTGGCACAATGTTGGAAAGCCAATTGGGGTACTGGACCTCCTTAACGAAGTTGGCTTTGATTAGCTTATCAACTTCGGCCTCAACCATGGCACCATGAGAAGAGTGCATCTTCCTGGGAGGTTGCTTAAACCCACGATGTTTTGCCAGGAGACCCAGACGGTGGACGGCCACTTGGGGATCCAGCCCTGGCATCTCATCGTAACTCCAGGCAAACACATCACGGTGATGTTTGAGGAAGTCTACGTACTACTGCCGCTCCTCGAGGGACATGGCTGCACTGATCAATGTGGGTCTCGGATCTGCCTCGCTGCCAAGGTTCACCTGTACAAGTTCATCAACCGTGGTAGAGACGCCTTCTTCAAAGGCTGGGGGAGCATCCTCCAAGTCTTCCTCCCCACCCGTGGGGGGACTTCCCGCGATGGGGGGGGGGGGCTTCTGAGCTATCAAAATCTGAGGGGCAGCTGGTGCCGGCTTGGGCAGCAGCAGTCATCACATCGGGAGACTCACTTTCCATTGAGACCATAGCAATGAAGGCAGTCAACCGTATCCCATATGGCCTTCGGCCTAAAGGGCCACGCTTGATGATATCAAAGCAGTGGTGACGTGTCGGCCTGAGTCGGTTAATTCCAGCCCGGCGGAAGAGACACGTATGGCGCACCGCCGTTGTCATGAGCTTGACGTCCCGGTACCGTACAGGGGTAGGGGGTTCCGGGATGACTAGAGCCCGGTTGATGTAGGAGTACGAGGTGATTTTCTGTTGTCTCTTGGACACGGGAACATGCCTTCCTTGCGTACCCGAAACAACGAAACATTGTCCCATGTCGGGGGTCGTGGCCTCCAACCGGTGGATCGGGAGGATGTAGGCGTCATCCATGCTTGCCCAGGGAGAACTTGTGATCGGGGCGGGCTCATCCTCGCTGACCAGGATTTGTGTGTCCTTACTTTGGTAATAACACGCATCCAGATAGCGGGCCTCACAAGAAGCGAAAGGGGACGCGTCTCCTTGGAGCACGCCTACTCGACCGTTGAGCGAGTACTTGAGGAACTGGTGATACGACGAGGGGACCGCTGCATGCAGATGGAGCCATGGCCTACCCATCAATGCGTTGTAGGCGGTGTCCTGAGAAACAAACATGAACTCGGTGCTGGCAATTAAGCCACCGAACTGAGTCTTCAGGTGGATCTTGCCGACCGGGGTTGGCTCTGTCCTGTCGTACCCCTGGATCCTGAGGTCAGAGGGAGTTAAATCACCTTCAGACAGACCCAGCTTTCGCAGCGTCCAGGTCAGAATTAGATTGATTCCAGAACCTGTGTCAACGTGGCAGTGGCGGACTTCCACACCATTGAAGTGGCCAGTGATATACAATGGGAGAATGTGCCCCTGTATAGGAGGGTCCTCATCTTCACCGCAGAACGAGATAACCGCCTGACATTCGGCGTTTTCAATCGTCTCGGTATGGAAGGCTTCCGCAGCTGCTACTTCCATCTCGAACTAGAGGGGGCTCCTTAGGGCCTCGGCAAGTGCCTCACGCATTTCAGATGACAGGCGAAGGGCATCAAGGATGGAGATCCTTGCCGGGATGGCTGCCAGGTGCTTCAGAACATCGTACTTCCGTGCCAAACGCGAACCCCTTCTTACAGGAGGTCGTTCGGAATTTGGATGCACAGCGGGTCCGGCTGGCTGAACCGGCGAGTAACTAGTACTGGGTACATCTTGTTGCCTACCAGTAGAAGCCTGAAGAGTAGTCGCCGGACTAGGATCGGACAGCGGAGGCTGGGCTATAGCCGGGCAAGACTGACTGTGATACGAACGAGGCAGCTCCCCCCAATCCAGTAAAACGAACGATGGTGGAGGTAGAGCCGAGGGTGTTGGATGGGTTTGCGCGTGCTGAGATCTGCGCTGAGCAAGATGCCTCGTCTCGGTAGCGTTCACGGCTTGGCCACATGTGCCTGCTGATGTGCCTCGATGACCGGCGCGATTGCGATTCCTTTGACGTTGACGTCGGCTGGAAACGTTGGGGAGGTCTGCCTGGGGTTCCCTCTCGTCGGGGGTCATATAGGGCTTTACCATCTCCCTGGTGTTAACCGAAGCGTACCCTTGGCTATCGCTCGAGGAGTTATCCACCGCTGGGCAGATTCTGGGAGGGATCCCCATTTTGGGGGGCATAATGTCACCGAGAGTGTGGGATTACGACGGCACTGGCGGTGCACGTTGCTTCTTCTTGCGTCGCCGCTGCTTGCCCTTTTGGGAAGAGGTCGACTGTGAAGACGATGCAGAGGCACCGACTACTTCCTCTGAAGGTTCTGACTGCTTCAGGCGCACCCGGATGATACCCTGGGCACGGACGACGGTTTTTCGAGCCATCCAGTCATCATATTTCTGGGATCCGCGGCTAGGGACCTGCTGCCACTCACCTTCACCATTGCTGCCGATCTCTGATCCTGCAAAGACACCTGCCACTTGCGCTGGTGCTGGGCCCAACTTGAATATGTTGTTGTTGACCTGGTCCTGAAGCCAGTCTTTAAACACATAGCATCGCTTGAGGGTGTTCCCCAGGATCCGATGATAAGGGCAGTAGTTGGGGTGGTCGGTGAGATGCGCCTCTGCCGGCCTTCTGCACTCAGGCAGATGCACAATCCCTTGCTCTAGAGCACTTCGGAAGTAGCCAGGGACCTGATTTTCGTTGAACGAATAGGTCTGGTACCTTCTTTCCGGATAGGGGTCCCTGGGGGCCTAGTCCTGTCGAGGGGCCGGAGGGGCCTGCCGAGGAGGCGACGCCTGATTTTCTCGCCTAGGTGGCGGTGGCGCGTTGCGCGGGGGAACCTGTCAGTTCTGAGGCGGTCGCTGCTGGGCTGGAGCCTGTGCTTGAGGTGGAGGACCTCTACGGGGCTGCGGGGGTGGTGCCGCCGGCAGCAATTCCAGCTGCCTCGGGGCTTCTATTTGATCCACCGCCGCGGGTTCAGCCCTGGCGGTTCTCCTGGCTGGGATCATAGGGGGAAACAAACGTGCCTGACTTGCCTGTTACAGGGCTTCCTCGAGGCGTTGAGCCTTGTCCGAGAAATCCCTGAACCCTCCATGGTAGTTCTGGGAAATCAAGGAGGGTACCAGCTCTTTCTTGACATTCCCCACACACATCGTCAGTAATTGCTCCTGAGTCAGTGGCATATCGAGGGAATACGTAAGTCCCTTCCACCGGGCGATAAAGTCTGCGACTCGCTCATCAGGCCTTTGCTTGCACTTGAAGAGGTCTGCAATGCTGGTCTTTCGCGTGGTGGAGATGAACTGGTATAAGAACTGCCGGCGAAGATCCTCCCAACCGGTCACCGATCCGATAGGGAGCTGGCTGTACCAGACGAATGTTGTACCTTCCAATGTCTGTACGAAACATCGGAGCCTGACGGCTTCTTGCTGAGCCGGGGTCCCCAGCATGGGGCCACACCTGGATGAAAAATGGGCCATGTGCTGGGGCGGGTCCCATGTCCCGTTAAAGGGAGAGAAAGTGGGGTTCCCAAAACCCGGAGGCGCGGGCATATCATCCACCCACGCGGGATAAGGCTTGCCATCAGGTGGGACCGCCACCTGCCACGTTTCCAACGCCTCGAGGAGGGATGTGAGTGCCGCAATAAGGTCCTCCGGGTGGGGTCCCTGTCTTGACAGGGATCCCTAACCACAAGTGCATTTCCAGGTTCTTCAACACGGTAGATGGCTTCGGCCGCTCGTGGGTCAACTGGCTGGATGACCTGCTGGGCGACTGGGGGAACCCGGGTTGGATTATTCAGATTGTCCTGTCGCTCGGGGGGGGGGGGGGGGGGTTTGGCGAGACGTATCGCGCCCTCTTGCCGTATGTTCCGGCTTCCGCCCTGTCTGCGGCAGTAGCATGATCAGGGTGTCCTGGAGGAATCTCTCCGGGGGGAGTTGTTCCTGCCCCTGCTGCCCCGGCCTGGGATTACCATAGTCGAGTCGTCGCTCTACGGCGCGTTCAGCCAAGAGTTCGTCAACCAGCCTTTTCTGCTCAGCAAGCTGCTGGCGTAACGTGGCCTTATCGGGATCCTCGTCCGTTTTCTGCACAGAGGCGGACGGGTCGGAGTGCTTGACTGTTCCGAAGTGCCCCTTACCCTTGCCAGTGGTTCGACCGAGTACCAGCAACTCGGTGGGTACGGGGAGACCTAGTAGGTTCCTCTGATGACGGGTAACTCTCCCTGACGGGTCGAGCAGCGGCGGTACACCCTCGGATGGTAAGTCTCCATCAAGGAACTCAAGCTCATCTTCCTTATCCACAATTTTGGCCATGTGTACTGCAACCCCTATTGAGGGCATATCCTCTATGTCGCATAGTGAATCGGGCTGACGTCGGATAGGGTCGAAGAGGAGAGCGGCATAGTGTCCCCAACCACGGACTTGCACATGGGGGTGGATTCCCTGACGATTCTGCGGAGTTCTTTAAGACTCTGAACACATTTTCGTTGAAGGGCGCTCTGATGGCCTGGCGACTCAGGGTGCTGGGCCACAAGAAGTGCGGCTGCATCGATCAGGAGGCACTTCTCGCCGATTTCTTCGAAGTGCTCATGACTTTTGGGGTACACCACCCGTTCATAACGGATGTGGAAGTGTGTCGCCCACAGGGTTCGACAAAATCACCCAACTTCTTCAGGGGTAAGAGACTCTGGTATGCGGAAATTCAGTGCCGCCGTCGGCCAGAACTTCTCCGAGAAGTAATCCGCTGCAAGGATACTCCAGAGGCTCCTAGGATCGGACTCAGGGTCTGGCCCTGTGTTGCCCCACTCGTCAACCAGGGGCGGATGAGGGACCAGTATTGGTACCGAGGATGACCTTTGGGATAGTAAGCTCGGCGGTGGAGAATATTGAAAACGGGCAGACTGGCCGCCGAATTCCGGGCCATCCTCCGAAGAGTGAGGTGACCTGGCCACGATGTCACGATACGATGGGCTAATAACCACAGCTTCCGGAACAAGAGCCGTGGCTACCGGCGATAGGTCGTGTCGTCTCTCTACCGTCGTTGGCCCCCTAAATAACTCTCTGTGATCTCTGGTAGAGGTAGAGGGATCTTCTGGTGACAGAGGCGGTGATTGTGTGGTCGAGACCTGCGGAATTCCCAGGATTTCTCCCTCCTGGATGTACCTGCGGAGAGAGACGAGAATCTGGTGGACCTCAAATTCGGAGAGAATGAGGCTAACGCGTCTAGTTCCTACCCCAGTCCTTGATACGGAGGAACAGGGAGAAGGTTCCAACATTGAATCGCATTACTCTTCCGAGTCGGAGAAGCGGGTAGGTTTGATCTCCATCTGGGCCTTCCCAGGATTCTTCTTGTGGCGCCGACGACCCGCTCCTCTGCCCCGGGGTGGCTCTTCGGGACAGGGTTGACCCCTATCAGGCAGCCTCGGGACGGCGCTGGTGTCGTGGCGGAGAGGGCCCCCACTCGAGATAGCCGGGGTGCGATGGGCACTAGGGAAAATGACGAAGGGTACATGGGGAGGACCTCCATGAACAGTACCCATGTGGGCGGGGCCTCTGTTGGAACTGGCAGGAGCATGGGGAGGACCACCATGGTCGATGCGGGTGGAGCGAGGCTGACCTTCACTCCTCGAGTTGCTGGGGCGAGGAGGGCCTTCGCCGGTTGCAGAGAGGTCGTAGGGAGGGCCCCCACGTTGGAGAAGGACCGGGTGGACAGTGCCTTCAGGTTGGCGGCCGGGGGAAGGAGGATGGACTCCATACCCTGTATAGTGGGCACGAGAAATGATTCCGCGCTGAGCGTCATTGCCGCGGGGCAGGTCTTCCGGCAGGATGGGGGTAGCATGAGGCATGCCTCCATGACAAACCTCGGAGCGGGGAAAACCCACGCTCTGTGGAGTAGTGGTACGGGGAGGACCTCCGTACGGGGTGACATTACTGCGGGTTAGCTCGCGACGATCACCACTTGGGCCTGCAACCCGGAGAGTCAACCCGGCCTGCCCGTGGGGCGGTTGGGGTCTCAATCCTTTTTGGGTGAAGGAGTGCCCTTGCTCCGTGTATGCAGGGGCTTCACGATGCACGTCGGCGGCGGCTCGGGCCACTGTAGCCGTCGACGTTGACGCACCTAGGAGAGCGTCCTCAGCCCGTGCCCGGCGCTGACGTCAGGTCAGGCGAGCTGGTGCAGGTGGTGCAGGGACGTAGTCTGCCTGCTCTTCCTGCGGGGCCGGACGGCGGCGCTGACGCAGCAGGGCAGGAGCTCTCGCCTGGAGCCCTTGGGTCGGGACCCAGAGTGGGCTGAGCCGGACGGCGCTCGCCTCTTCAGCGTAAGGCGAGGAGTCGTCAAGGCGTTATGGAGACAAGATCCCGAAACGGTTGAATGTTGGGGTGGGGAGAAGAGGCTCCCTGCGCGGCCTGTTAGGGCGGCGTTGACGGCAGGGCCTGGAGGCCTCCAGGTCCAGGCGGGCCATATCCCGGGTTGGGATGACCCCTTCTTCCTCATACCTGCGCACGAGGTTGTTGATCACCCTTCGCTGGATGACCTCTGATGGGGAAAGGGGGTGTGGGCTTCCCGTATTCCGCGATGTGGCGGCCGTCGTGGCAGTAGCGGCGCTACGTGGGGTGGCTG
This sequence comes from Viscum album, assembly GCA_963277665.1. Classification (NCBI taxonomy): domain Eukaryota; kingdom Viridiplantae; phylum Streptophyta; class Magnoliopsida; order Santalales; family Viscaceae; genus Viscum; species Viscum album. The sequence goes on along the minus strand of OY728119.1, from coordinate 1,312,183,418 downwards.
TCACGGTGTTTCCCCTGCCACTGCGTGGGCGAGGAGCGGATGGTGATCGCGTCTCTGTGACAGCTACCTGGTTCCTGGGAAACGAAGGGATCAACTCATCCGTACTGAGAGGAAAAGGATTGACAGACGGTGCCCCAACGTTCTTCCATTCTCCATGTCTGTGAGAAGGATCCATGCCGATACGCTGCAGGATGGAGTGCCCCAAGTTCTACTGCCCCGACTTCTGGTGAGTTTCACGACAGGCCCACTATTTGCTTGGCGGGACCGAACACCAGATATCTGGATCCGGTGACACATCAATCTATTGGTTTCTCGAACGCTACTAATCTCCATATTGAGGAGAATAAATTCACGTCGGGTTCACCATTTCTATTTCCGACGATTTCGCAGGGGCGCGCGCCCGTCCGTCTGTGGGGGAGGACGCGCGACGCTTCTGTTGCCCCGCATTCCCTCTTTCCAAAGGCAGGCGGCATTCTCTCCTTATTCAGGGACGTCTGCTCCTTGATAGAAACGGGATGATGGGATTTCAGTTCTTCCTCCTGTGGATTCCTCCTCAGAACTCATCACCTAGTCCGGGTCTCCCTTATAGATTTAATACGTAGTTTGTGAAACTCTTGCCAGTTCCATGTTTCAATGGACGCCGATTAATTACACTGCTTCTGTCGGGACATTCCAAAGGGTCCAGTCAGGGCAGCAACCTTCAGTCAGGGGAGTAGTAATGTTGAGGCATCAGTAGCGTGTCTGGATGCTGGGGTACCTGGCATGTACGTCTGTTATCCTTGACCACAAGGCTTCTCGAGGTCGTGGAATCCCGAGGCATCCCACATCGAGCGTGGGGAATTATATGTCGTAGACACATATCTGAGGTTTTCCTCAGCTTCCCATGCTCAAGACAGGGTATGCCACAAGTTTTAACGTCCAGTGGAGACGGATCAACCCAACCAGAGCATTAGCTAGGATATATCGGATTGAGGGATCCTCCTTTAAGGGATATCGATACCGGGGCCAGCCCATGGGCGACAGTGAAGAAGAGCATACCGACATGGTCTCACCAGGATAAGACAGTCCGGGCGAGAATCGGAACGGGTGGTAGGTTGATGAATGGAGTGGAAGGAGAGTGAAGTGGGACCATCGCAGGGATGAAAGTAAAGTTGGGCTTGAGCCTTGACGAGGCTTTCTACGTATCCCTGTGGCAGGGAATCAAAGTCTGCGTAGTTCAAGATGATGTCGATAAACTAACGTGAAGGTGGACCTTGCCCCGATGAGCATCGTCAGCGTACCGACGTGAATGTAGACCTGTGGGTCCACTAATGGTGGGCTTGAACCTTGGGAAGGTTTCCTACGTACCATGCCTTGACATGGATCAAAGTCCTCATAGTTCAGGATTGATGGAATACAGTTTAACGTCATGCGGGACGATAGTGAACCCTGACGTGAATAAACGACGGGCGGTGGGTGTCGGCGAACCAACGTAAGTGAGGGATCTTGGTCCGATGGGAGGTGGGCTTGAACCTTGGAAAGGCATCCTACGTACCATGCCTTGACATGGATCAAAGACCTCGTAGTTCGAGTTAGTCACAACGGCTTGCCGTCAGACTGGAATTGCAGTTTAACGTCGTGATGGACGTTTGTAGAACTCGACGTGAATTGGATGATGGTTGGTCTTGAACCTCGTGGAGGCTTCCTACGTACCACGCCTTGACATGGATCAAAGACCTCGTAGTTCGGGTTAGTCACAACGGCTTGCCGTCAGACTAGAATTGGGTGTACAATTTAATGTCATGCGGGACAAAAGGAGGCATGCGGTTTAACGTCATGTTGGACGAGGGCGAAACTCGACGTGAATGAACGACCGAGAAATGTGGCTTGAACCCCATGGAGGATTCCTACGTACCATGTCTTGACATGGATCAAAGACCTCGTAGATCAGGTGGGAAAGGGTCGCAACTGCTTACCATTGGACCAGAATGCAGTTTAACATCGTGCTGGACGGGGGTGAGACCCGACGTGAAAGACGGGTGGGCTTGAACCTCATAGAGGCTTCCTACGTACCATGCCTTGACATGGATCAAAGACCTCATAGTTCAAGATATGGGTTTGTCGGTGAACCGACGTGAAAGTAGACCCGGGGGTCCACTATTGGTGGGCTTGAACCTCATGAAGGCTTCCTACATACCATGCCTTGACATGGATCAAAGTCCTCATAGTTCGGAATGGGTTGGGTCGCAATGGCTTACCACTGGACTGGAGTGCAGTTTAACGTCGTGCTGGATGGGGGTGAAACCCGACGTGAATGACGGGTGGGTCACAATGGCTTACCACTGGACCAGAATGGGACCCGACGTGAATGGATGATGGGTCCGACGTGAATGGATGATGGGTGGTCTTGAACCTCGTAGAGGCTTCCTACATACCATTCCTTGACATGGATCAAAGACCTCGTAGTTCAAAGGAGATTCGCCAGTGAACCGACGTGAAAGTAGACCCGTGGGTCCACTAGTGGTGGGCTTGAACCTCGTGAAGGCTTCCTACGTACCATGCCTTGACATGGATCAAAGTCATCGTAGTTCGGAATGGGTTGGGGGTCAGGGTCGGTGCTAACTCTAAGCCCACGTGAGTCATGCTCGGTGTGAGAAACAAGAGGTTGCAAGGACCTGACAATCACGTCGCGAAGGGTGCGTCCGTGAGAAGCGAAGAGGGGCTTACGCGTTGAGCGGCCCATGGTGTTGGGACTTACTCCAGGATGGAGGCCCATGGTGCGACAGAGCGCGGGAAAGATGGACCTTGGTCCGATGATGGGAGGTGTCTCGTTCCCTATCACGCCCCCCACTGACCTTGGTAGTGGGGAATTACGGAGATGCAGAGGTGCAGCCATCCGTTGAGGGGGGCCAGGGTCGCCCTTCTCTTACGAACATACGCCACTCCGACAAGGACGATCTCATTCCATGTGAGAAAGAGTTCTGTTCCCGTGGAGACGAGTGGTGTAAAAAATGTTCAAGTTGGGGGGACCCTTCGCGAGGGGCACGGGGTCGGATCACCGTTTAACGTCATGTGTTGAGGACGTGGTGCTTGGCAGTTTAACGTCCTGCAGCTCGGACGAGGTGGGTTCACTCCACACCCCTTGGACTTACATAACTGGTACCCTCTGGTCCTTGGGGAAGGGAAGGTACCAGTAAGGCCATGGTTACGGGGGGTCGTGGAACGAACCATCGAGGGGTCCACATTAGCGTGGCTATGCAAGGAAGCAATAGTCGTTAGCGTGCCTATGCGAGGAAGCATTAGGCGAAGCAACGCTACGGGGTGGTATTGTCCATGGGACTATGAAATCACATCGCACAAACCTGGATGGCCGCACGGGAAGAGGAATCGCTAAGCAGAGGAGTGTGCTTTGCGAAGTGGAGTGCCTTGGCCTTATCATGGGGCATAGGTGTGAGTGGAAGGTGCTTCGCGAAGTGGAACAGTGTTCTCGGAGCACTGCCTCGCGAGGAAGGGGTGCCTCGCGAAGCAGGGCCCCGCGAAGAAGTGTGCTTCGCGATGCATAGTGATCCTGCCTTGGCATAGGGATCACTAGCATGGGTTGGGTGTTTCACGAAGCATAAACGCTACGCGGCTGCCCGGGTTCCCTTGGGAATCCCCTTCCTTCGCGAACTCCCTTGAGCTTCGCGAAGGGTATCCCTCTCGGAAGAGGGGCTCAAAACAAGAGAAAGCAGAGTCGTCTCGCGAAGTAAAAATACCTCGCGGAGCTCATGATTCCCGGGGCAAAGAGTGCTTCGCGATTCGGGAGAGGAGAAGCCGAAAGGTCGGATTGTCCGTCTCCGGGACTCAGGGGGAGTCCAGTTTTTATAGGAAGGTGCGCCGCGAAGCAGGGCACGCGCGCCGCCTCTGGTGCTTCGCGGCGCGCTCGCGGACATCAATGTCGTCCGCGGAGCATTACCGCCTCCGGAGCTTCGCAGCGGCTCGCGAACGTCAAATGGGTTCGCAGAGGATTACCACCTCTGGAGCATCGCGGCGGCTCGCGAACGTCAAATGGGTTCGCGGAGGATTACCACCTCTGGTGCTTCGCGGAGCGCTCGCGACGGCTCGCGAAGGTGGGGGCGCTTCGCGTGGGTGCTTCGCGTCGGGGCTTCGCGGCTGTGCTTCGCGAGGCAGCGCGCCAGCTGTCTTTTTCCTTCCTTTCTTTCGGGCCGTATTTTTGGCGCCAACAAATATGATTAAGAAAATTTATAATTTTTTTTAGGGTTTTAAATGTTTCGTATTTCTATAATATATTCATATATATTTAATGAAATATTTCATGTGGTTCCATGGATGTGCCTAATGGAATTAATTATGAGAAATAATACCTCATTGAATTATAAAAATGTTTGATGCATGCTAAAAAAGATGTTTCTACAATATTATTCCATGAATTTTTGGGCCACATAAGGTAGAATGGTTCAGAAATACTCACAAAAAATGATTGATGATGTAAAATTAATTTAGTATTAAAAAATTAGATATTGAATCTTTGGAATGAAATTTATGTTTTCCATCTAAATGGATGATTAATTAAAAAATAATTAGAAGTTATAGTTGGTGCATACAAAGTTATGGGAGGAAAATATGTGACATTGTCATAGAGCGTTGTATTTATATATTACTTTGATCAATAATGTGACAATGAACTTGTTATTGTTTTTTATCAATGTTAATCATGATGTGTTCAAAACATTTAACATATTGAAATCTATGGTTGTATGAGAAACCAATTTCTAGGTAATGTTCTTGGTGCCTGAAAATATTGGGGATGATAAAATTAAATTCTTTTAAATATTATATTAGCAGAATGGAATATGTATAGAGAGGATATTAATAACTAGTCTTAAAATTATTGATGTCACAAATTGATTAATCATATATTTATAGAAAATTTAATGCTTATGAGAATTCATTCATGGTTCCACATGGAGTTTCTTGTATATATGACGAACTATATGGAATACTTGATTAATTAGTGTCCCTCCTCTCTATTGGTGTAGGAGATACCTAAAGGATATTGTTATAGAAGGAAGGTTGAACCCATTTGAATGAAACTAGAGCACTCATCTATATATATATATATATATTCTAATGATAGGTTCATTCTTGAGGCTATGTCCAAAGAATATTCCTCTATGGGATATAAAGATGACGGAATTGGTTTCCAAATATGGTATTGAAACCTCTAGAACGTGTACTGAAGTCAAAATTTCATCTTCATTGAAGATATTCTATTGAAGGATAAAAACTATGTTACGGTTTTTGATGAGTGAAAAATATCATTGCATTATAATATTTTACTAAATAGATATATATATGTTATGTATATTTTCGTGTACATAATATTACATTAGTAGATGTAACAATAAACTATAAGGAAGATATAGTTGATGATAGTTATGTTTCAATGGTGTTTCCAAGGCTATATGTACTAGAAAACTATAGGACTATGAAAACATAGGTTATACCTTAATAAAAAAATGAAATGTGATACACATATCTAGAAGTTTCTGTGGTTGAATTATTTTAACCATTGATGAAGTTTTAGAGATCTTAAAGGAAGGCATGATATGTTAAAATGGATTAATGTTTCTTGACAACTTATTTATCATGGATGATAGATACCCCATGATCCTGGAAAAGTCTACTAATCAAAATGACTTAAATCAATAGGAGGTATCCTTGAGAGCCATTATTTATTTATTCCATGCTTCCATAGCATATATACAATAAAGAGTAATATTTTTAATAATATATATATATATATATATATATATATATATATAAATACCTAACATAGTTGAAATATAATGTATAAAATAATCAAAGGCACAATGCATGAATATTAATTATAGGATATAGAAAGAGAGTTTGGATTTTTCAAATATATTTTCATGAGTAGTTGAAAATGTAATTATTTGATTGATACTTAATTTAGTTTCTATATAGATATTGTATCTTGAATAGAAGGATATGAATATAACATTCCATAATGGGGAATCAGATGTAAAAATATACATAGAGACTTCAGAAAGATTAATTGATTACTGAAACCAAGAACATGTATACACGTTGAAACAACGTGTTTACTTTTTGGGGTATTTCCTCAGTTAGTGGAATTGTAAGACTAATGAAATGTAAGTGAAATCGAAGTTCATATGGAATAATCTATATCATTCATATCACCATAAAGTGTAAATCACATGGGTCTAATAATCATGCATATCTATGTTGGTGATATGGTTTTTTGGTATAATTATTGAAATTGAGGATGATATGAATATATTTTTTTACAGAATATCAAGATGAAAGATCATAGTCAAGATTAAAATAATTTGGGATTAGGATAATGATATATTTGCATTGTAATTATTTTTACATGATGTGGATAGATTTTATCTAAAAAGTGGTGGAACACGTTGACATTGAAAGTGTGAAAAATGTGACATCTCCATTGGATAGACATTTTAAATTAATCTTGTAGAAATTAATAGGAAAAGAAGTTATGTTTGTGTTTATGTTAAAGATTCCAGATGAATTTTAGGTTTCAACCATGATGAATTCTATGGATTTTTCATTAATGAATATTTTCCAATAAGTGGGAATTATTAACATATAGGTGTTGAATATCCGAAAAAAACATTCAGTTGATATAGATTACTGTTTATGGTACATAAAGGGTTCCAAAATAATTAAAAATTACTTTATAAAAAATGTGTCTTTATATATATTTTCACACTCTTACTTTTGGGTAGATTCAAACACCTGAAAACATACCACTGGATATGTGTTCACTTTCATAGGTTTTGTTGTGACTTCTATATGAAATCATCGACTGGTACTTTCCATCTTGAAAAAAATAGTGTAAATTTCATTAATAGAAGTTATGAAGGAGATGATCTGAATAATGGAGATTCTTGAAGATCTATAATGAATAAAAGTTAATGTGATTTTATTTTGTGACTCACTGGGTCTGATTAAATTATCCAAAAATTTTATATTCATCATATGGTAAATAATATTCATTTAATGAATCAAATTATTTAATGGTCAATGTATGAAGATTTATTTATTCTATAGAATATTATAGGGTATTTGAACTCAAAAGATATCACAAGAAAGGTTGTATAATGAGATGTTCAATGGCGGGGATTCACATTCATAAGGTTTCGATAAACACAAGCATGGTGGGGTCTCTAAAAGTTATAAATAAAGTTTGTGGAGTAGAATATGTTTGTTGACACTTTTGGAGGGATCAGTATTGATGCCTATAAAATGAACATAAATTAGAATATTGAATATATTGATACATGTGTTTAAAACCTATTTTTTATCTTTGTGGTTATTCTAACAATAGATAGAAATCAATAAAATATCTTCAAATGTCTTGGAGGTAAATGATGGAGAATTAGTAGTGTGGTCATGTAGTTAAAATGTTATGAAGACTAAATTATTTTTTTGAAGGTTTTAGTTAAAAGATCTCATATTAAATTAGCCAGTATATCAATATCTTAGAAGTTATATGAGGAACTCAATGGAATTTTATAAATGTGACATTAGAATAATTTTTGAGTAACAAGATTGGTGTGAAAGAGTCTATCTCATGATTATTACGAAATCATGCACAATGTACTAGTAGTGTGAGTTGAGGTGGTTGAAGTATTTGACTAAATGGTGTTTTTTCCATGGATATTGGATTTGGTGGACTTATCTTCACAAATATTAAAATGTGGTGAATTCTATAGGATACTTTATAAAAACTTATATTTAGTAGAGTGAAATAATTTTTTACTATTAGTGGTTAAATGAAATAGTATTCATCTTCCATTTCCAAAATAAATGAATGAAAACCATGGAGTGGGACATACAATAGACGTGTGATGATTTTATTTTTTTATTCTTTATAAACTTTTATCATAAACATCCAATAATTATTGTTATCATTAATTAGATGGTTTTGAAATATCGTGTGATGATTTGTGCACAACATGTATTCTATATTATGGAAATCGTACCATTGCATGACATATGTTATTTGTTTCATCAAAGTAGGTTTTAGTGGATATTTTCTGAAAATATTCTAAAATATTTATATTTGTTCTAAATAGGATATAAAGTTATATTTAAAAACACAATAGTCATTAATATAAGGTACCACGTACTCAAATCCCCACTAAACCAGTCACACTCACACTCTAATGACATATTTCACTATGCTCCCATCCCTTCAATATCTACATAACCTACACACTATCAAATCACAAACATAGCCACATAATCGCATCCAAATTACACATACCACCACTACATACTAGATACCACAACCACATATTGATAAATCCCACCACTACCCAATGACTTTTTCACTATTAAATCCATACACATCGACAACGTAATTACATCATTACCACATAACCATATACCATAAAATTATAACATCACAACATATACTACTACAATAAGAGATATGTGAAGGGGAAGTAATCAATAATTTATATCACCCACATCCAAGATGTTGGGTGTATACATGGAACACAAAAAATACATGGAAATCATTAGACTTACCTGAGTCGGTTGTTCGTGCATAATAAAAAAAGAGGATATATAATATAATCAGACAAGAAAATATTATGCATATCATCAAAATCAGCATCTCTATACAAAAACATCATCACTATATCATCACCACTAAAAATAATAATGTATCACCTTTAATTTTTTGTGTTAAATCATCTTTAAGGAATTCCCCGTGTCAGTTAGTTTTTGACATATAACACTATGTTAAAATTAAAATACAATTATTTTAGTAAGGTAAACAGTTAAAATAAAAAATTTAACATCAACAATTTTATCTACATAATGTATAATTTTATAAATTACCAATGTAATAAAAAGAAAGTTATTTTAAAAAATTAAAAGATTGAGATGTGCATTATATACCTTGTGGATCATAACAACTATTATAATTTTAGAAATATTGAAAAAAATAGAAATATGATAAAAATATTGAGTAAAAAAAGAGGGAATGTGATGGATGCTTTTATTGATGTATTTTAGGTTATATATAGAAATTTATTAAGACTATTATGTTGTAATTTTTTACATGGTCATTGGTTAAGAGTTCTTCATATACATTTTTATTATTTTAATGACTTTGCATACACATTATAATAATATACATATTGAATATTTTATAATTTGAATTCATTATTTATAAAATTTATATAAATATTATCTTTAGTATCTAATTAACACATAGAGAATAAATTTTTAGAAAATAAAAAATATTTATTATTATAATGAAAAAAATTACATGAATTTTTCTATTATATTTATTACATTAAAGAATGATTTTAATAAAATGGTTTTGAAAATATATTGTAATAACAAAATAAATTAATAAATAAAATCTAATAAATAATTTAATATTTATAAGTAATATATATAAAATTAGTTATAATGAAAAAATGATTTATTCAAAATCATTATTATATATATATATATATATTTGATTCTAATTAAAATATAAATCTATCAAATATGGAGTGGGTAATTAAATGAAGTTTATTTTTTACAAATAGAAACATGAACATAAATTTTTTATTAAGTATAAAAAGAGGAAATAAGAATAAAATCAATTAATGTTTAATATGAATTATTTTTTTGTGTTACATGTGATATGTTTTCTTTTGAAAAAGGATTTTTAAAATTTTTAAATTGGATTTAATAATTTATTTATTTATAATTCGACTATAAAATTATTAAATATTCTTAATTTCATTTTTCATCAATAAAATAAATTACTGTGGTAAAAAAGTGAGTTACCGCAGTAAAGGGTAAAATATGGTATATAAGATAAAAAGATGTAAAGAAATAAAATTTTTATAAACCATATCTCCAGATTTCATAATTGATTTAATAATGTCTTATCATCATACATTTATTTATTTTCCATCCACTTTGAAAATTACATTCCGTGTACATTAATGAATGAGTATTTTTGTAAATGCCACTTATACTCATCTATAAAAGGACCACTCCACAAAGAACATCATACCACCCCATAAATTTAATTTTCTCTCCAATATATACTAAAATTTCTTCATAAAATAAATCACCCTTTTTTGGATGTTTATGGTCATAAAAAAGAATATCAAATCCTTCAAAATTGAAAAATTATACCAAAAGAGGTCATGTTCCTTTACAGAATGTAATAATACGGTTCATCTATTTTCCTTTTATATTTTTCATACACCTATGATTACATCTCATTTAAATATTATATAATTTTAAATTTAAATCATAATTATTCTCTAAAGTTGGTATTAAAATTTCCAAATAACATATTCTTACTCCTTCATTCCATATATCATGTATAAGTTTTCGTTTGTTTTACCACTACCATGAACGATAAAAAATAATTTCCATCGAGGATGATTAAAAAATATAAAATTTGAAAATATGTAATAATAATAAATAATTTATGATATTTTTATTCTTATGGTATTAAAATATCAATAATAATATTCATCAATAAAATCAATTATTTTCATTAATATAATATTCTTAAAAATTATGAATTCTATCCATTTCATGTGAAACACCACTATAAAATAAAATTGATAATTATGAAAATCTATATAATTATCAAACAAATCTACATCATCTACATGAATATATTATAGTTAATGAAATAATGATAATATAAATAGGGTTTAATACCCCATAATGATGTGTGCGTAGAATAAATATAACTGATAACAACAAATAATTTATTTTAACTATAAATGATTATTGAATACATAATAAGAAAATATAAGGGAATTTTATTGATAAAAATAATGTTATATTTAGATCAAATACGTTTTATTTATAAACTTAAATTGATTATATTAAATCTTATAGTATGTGTGATACAGATAGAATCAAAGAAAATAGATTATCATGGATAAGTCTTCTTTATTAGTCTTGTAATGTTTCTTATTAGAATTTTTTATATTTTTAATTTATTAACAAAATTTTATATCCCATATTATATTTAACCATTCAATATGGGGAAATTTATTTTTATAAAGAATCGGTTTTCAATTGATCTATTTTGGTATTATAATATGACATTTTAAAAGATCATTTTCACCCTCTTTATTGTGTATTTTTATTCAATGTCTGCATTTTTTTCCAAAAAATCATAAATTATTATTTTTAATGTTAATGATATATTATATTAAATAATTTTTATATTTTATTTTTATATATTCAAAAGGGAAATATCCTTGTAAGAAAAAAAGGTATAATTATTGGGATAAGTGATTTAGTGTACCAATTTTTCTTCATTTGCATTGTTAATAAAAATCATATGTAGTATTATTTGGACATGAATATCCTAAATATATTAAACTAAAATTTAACATAATTATATTCATGTATATATGTGAAAGGGGGATAAATTACAACATTCATCCAAAATATGTGTGCCTTCTTTCTGCATTTGATGGTTGTTATCCCATACAATATGTATTAGAATAATATATTGTTATCAATATAATTTAATTTTATTTTTTCTATAATAATTCATTGAAATCAAGACCATACACCATGACCCAATGTATCTAATACATTTTTAATGTTATAATTTAATTAAAATATAACTACATCAATGAATTATTCTTTTTGATCTAAGTTGTTTCAGTAATTGAATTGATGCCATCAAATTTGAACATTGAAGATAATATCTAGAATATAATTCAATCATTTTTTATGAAAAAACACTTCAAAATAATCATGTGGAATAAAAAAATAAATAATTAGGATAGTCTAATAAAACATCATGTAGAACCCTGAGTGGGTTTTCATCAAATTCATCACTGAAACATGACATTGTAAGCTTTGGTAAAGTATATTTTAGATGAAAATTACATTGAAATTAAAAATATCTTCTTACTTTTATTTTTTGTACATTTAAATAGCATGGATATGTATTTTTATTAGATATTTCATCCTTTGATTCTATAATTTCTTTTAAATCATTCACTCAATCTCACAAACACTAGCGGTTTCTTTTATCTTCTTATTCTTCTCACTAAAAATTAATTTTGGATATCATCTGATGAGAAATTCCATTTAAATTGTATATTCTCTTCTCTTATATATGTAAAAACATTAATATATAAATAGTTTTATTATCATTCTGGAAATACTATACTCTAAGTTTCATCATACATAGTAATGAAAATGAATATGAAAAATTAATTATTATAAAACTAAAATGATCTAATGGGATCTTATTATAAATCACAAAACACAGTTTCTTACTCACATACCTTTGTCTAAAATAATTTACTCACATTTTATTAAATTTTTAATCTTCTCAAACATGAATATTCCATATTATCAATAGACCTAAAAAATAAATCATCCCATACAATATTCACAAGGCACTAAAATGAAATCAATTACAATTTTCCATAATAAAATAACCATAAAACATGTATTATTGAAATTAAGGTTATCTCATTACTCAAATTATTATTAAAAATAAATATTTAAATAACTAAAACATTCAATAGTATTATATGGAATAATATATTTATTATAATGTTATTATTTATTATAGGAACAAAAAATCATCATTCAAATAAAAAGTCTCATTTTTCATGACAATATAATTTGTTTTCCTTGATCTTATCATCATTCAGTTTTTCTCAAGAATGATCTTATTCTTCATGATGTGTTAATAATTTAATATTCACACATATTAAATTTTATTTTATTTTTTATGTTTTGATCACTAAGGAATAACTTTGGAAACATTGACTTTAATTTTATTTAAAAACCATAATTAATGAAATTTTGTTTTCATGAAGAGAAAATATTCGAAATTTTAATAGAAATAATTCTGAAATATCACACATAATGTTAATTTTTTTGAATTAATTATTACATATATTATAAAATAACATTTATGATTATCAAGAACGAGTGATTTACCCTTATAGTGATCATATATACATAGATAGGCTCATTTTTATATAGTCTATAATGATTTTTAGATAGGTTTTAGATAATAATTATGATGTACCTAATCCTTAAAAATTTCATTTTTTCAGGACAACATAGTAGTATTCATTTTTTGATATATCATCTTGATTTTTACACATAGTAAACTATTGGTCACACTGAAAATATGTTATCCTTACACAACTAATGGATTAATATTATAAATATTTATTGGTATAAGTAATTTGTTTATTAAACTAAAAAAATATATAATTATTCATTAATGATAATAACCACATAAAAACCAAATAGAAATTTATAAAAAATAGTAAAACACCTATAATGAAATCAAGGATTCAGTTGTTAAAAACAAAGAAAATAAATCTTCAAAAAATTTCCATGATAGTATGATCATTAATCATTACTTTTGTATTTCTTTTCAATACTTTTAAAATATTACTCTAGATTCATGATCACATCTATAATTTTTAAAATATATTTTATAAATCCTTAAATAACATCTTATCTAAAATGAGATACTTATTTATACCACTCCACATGATAATATTTTGTGTTAAAAAGAAATTATTATATAAGTAAAAAGTAATTTTTGTCCAATAATATTAAAGTAGTGATCCTTATAATCTGCCCCAACTCATCACAAACCCCCTTGTAATAACCCCCAATATGGATTACTATGGGGTGAAAAATCTATTTTGAAAAACATATTACCCTTTAGAAATAAAAAAAATAATTATTTGTGAAAATTTTCCTTCCCCATTTGACATCATGATCCCAAGATATCTGGGAATGTTTTACACACATTTTATGTTAATGGTATGTTCAAACCTAGATTTTAGTAATTTAATCAAAGAACATATCATTTTCAAACTACTTGGTAAAAATATTGTCATCTTGTTCTTAGGTTCTAATAAAACAGTCATTCAAACTACCCTCTACCAAATTTTTTTAATTAAATTATATCCAACATCAATGTGTATATATCTATAATGATGAAATTTAATCTTACAATTCATAATAGAAATTCGGTTATCTCTAGAAATGAATACTTTCTTTTGTATGTTCACTCTTATGTGAGGATGTTTAACAGACATCCGTATCATTTAAGTAGAATACTATGTTGATGAAATATACTAGGATTAATATTTAAGAAATTACATTAATATTTTTTTATTCTTATTCCATCATATAATATTCTCACCCTGAAATAATGGGACACCTAATGTGGACTTCTTGTTAAAAAATATATAATCGAGTCTGTATTTGTATAGGCTCATAATAAAAAATATGAATTGTATTTTTATAGAAGTCTATATCCAAGAGTTCAATTGATATAATCATAGGATTATTTTATCAGAAAAAAAGTTACATTCCACGGTATTACTATGAAATAAATCCCAAAATATCATATAAATGATAATTTATTTCCTATAATTGGTTAGGTGTAGAATCCTCTCATTCAATTATTTGTAATTACAGTAACTCACAATAGATCCAACATTATCTCTTATAAATTTTTTAACAAGAAAATTTAGTGTAAATACACTTATAGTCCTCAATTATTATCCTACTGATTAATTATATGGTGTATTTTTATAAGATATTAATGTATTATCATCCATTTGAATTATTTTTATTTTTATATAATATAATATTTCAACAAATATCGACATATCAAAATGAATCAGTATTTACTTTGAAAAGACCTCAGAATGATTTTATTTATCAACTATAAAAAGTATGTCATCAAAATATATAAAACCAATTATATTACTAATGGACCCATCCTTCACTTAGAGGTAACTATCAAAATTACATTTTGAAAAATATATGATTTTCATTAATCAATACATTTCGTAATAGGAGGATCTAGAGGCCAATTTTGAACCATATAATGATTTCATATAGCCAGAAATAAATATCCTATCATTATTATGAAGAAACACCTCCTGTTATTAAATGAAAAACTCTTCATCCATATCACCCTCTATTAATGAGTATTTCACATCTTTTTAGATCATCTTTTAATATTTTTTCAGATTCCATTTATATTAAAATCTTTAGTGTCTCGTGTCTTTAAACTTGTGCAAAATTATTTTCAATGTTTACTCTTCTAATTTATAAATACTCCCTATAAACTAGTATTTTTTTATTCATTGTAAAAAATCATTCATTAGTTATTTTATTTATAAAATACCACTATAAAACTAAGATATATTATAATAAAATTATCTTTAAATAAAATTGATTTCTTTGATAGTTCTTGTTGCACATGACTATGAGTTTAAACAAACCAAGATATGATAATAAAATATTATTATTTAATGTGATATATATTACATAGTCCATGAATTAGATGGAAGGAATATGAATAATCAAAAAATGAAAAAACATATGGTTTATATATTAATAAAATAAATTCATTTGTTATCAATTAATAAAAAATAATAAATAAATATCATTTGAAAATAATGGATATGTTATTTTATAAACGGTTATTATTCGTGCATTGATTATTTTATATTAAAACAGAAATTAATCATTAATTTTTAGTATTTTAATGAAATATATATTATAGGTTTAATAAAATAGTTTAATCACCCATCTTATGTTTCCTCTAGGAATTATATTGGAATAAATGATTTTTTATGAATAATTTTCATTTTTGTAAATTATTATTCTCATCGCGTTTTTAAGTTATTTTTATACTATTTTTTTACATGTATCTAAATAGATATTTGAATAATGGAATAAATATGTTAATTAATAGTTCCAAATTTGGAAAAAAATAACTTTTATTATTGTTAAATATGAATTGTAATATTTATATAATTTAGCACCTCAGTAAAATTAAATCTGGTTAACGTTGGTTAAAAATAAATGATATGATCATCATATTTCATTATATTTTTTATATAATGGACTATTATTTAGAATATTATTCAATATAATGAATTTTAATCCTTAAAATTTTATGAGATTATATTAATTTTTCTGAGTATATACATTTCTCATATTTTATGAACAAATTAATAGAAGTAATTACTTAAACTTTTGAAAAATGATGATGATTCTATTCAAACATATGAGGGGAATTTCACATCACTATCACGAAATGATTTTGATTTAAACATTATCCATAAATATTTTAATTATTGTTTTGTGTCTTAAAAATATATCTAAAGCTTGTAATGTGTAAGAGACTTTATTGGAAATTAATAAATACTTAATTTTAAACTCATAGAATAATATAAAATTATATATTCTCTCTATTACAATACATTATATAAAAATATGGAATATAGTGTCTCATGAAAACATGAATTAATCATAGCTTGAAGGGAAATTACATCCATTATATTGCAGTCGGAATAATCTAAAACTAAATTCCTTGAATAGATCTAGGAGGTTATTTCACTATGAAAAGGTGGGTCATAAATCCAGTGACAATCAAAATTTGATGAATGTAATATGTCATGAATTTTAGGAAAAGACGACACCAATTAATGCACCATGAAAAATCTAATTTCTCAAATTAAATGATTTTATAAATCATGGAAACCCGTGCAAATATTAAAAGGTATTTTATAATTTTCATTATCCACAACCTCTTAAGAACAATGAAAATGTTAAATCTCTTATTATCATTATTGTCAATTTGGTTTATGATAATTACATGGTGAAAGGTACACTTATCCTTCAATCTAGAACATATTATGAATTATTTGAAATTGAATCTTACTACTCTTTTATATATAAGGAATTTTAAATGTCTATTAATTTACCACCACAATTATTAGATATTGATTTATCATTTGAAAAATACATATGGTACGGTGGTTTCATATGATGTTTGTATTTCATCTCTAATTTATGTTTGTATGAATTTAAATCATACAATTCATATGATTTGTTCTTTAGTAGATTTTTATTTGATTATAGTCATGTATTGGCTTTTTTATATGGAACTCTTTTCAATTTTTGAGGGTGGAAAGTAAAATTTTACATTTTCAATAAACATATTGGCATTTAACTATGTGGGGATAAATATAAACATCAAATAGAAATTAATTTTATCTTATAGGAGGTAATTCTAATCCATTAAGTGTATCTATGTTATATGGATGAATAAAACTAAAAAATTAGGATATTTGGGTTATGTGAGAATTGTTTGATGTATTTACAAAAGATCTACTAAGTCCTCCCCCAAATCCTAAAATTTAGTTTTCAATATAACTAGTACCAAGAGCTACACATATTTCAAATAATTAGTATAGAATTAACAGAATTGAGTTTTAGAAATATAATAATAAACTCAATGATAATGATGATAAGAGATTCATATGCCTTAGTGCATCACCATGGGGGGTACCAATTCATATTATAATAAGAAATATGTTTTAATGAGTCATTGTTTTGATTATTTTGAACTTAATAAGATCGTTATCCATGTGAAGTATCCTACAAATAATAATTATTGAATTAACATAATTTAGTTTTAGAAATCATATAAGAAACTGTAAGATAATATTTATAAGAGATTAATATTCCTTAGTGAATCACTATAGAGATACCATTTATTCTTATAATAAGAAATATGGTTTAATGAGTCATTGTATTGATTATTTTGAATGTATTAAGATCACTATTAGGATGAAGTATCCTAAACATTATATCAATTGTTTAATCAATTATGAGAAGAAAAATAATTGTCAATTATTGATCAAGGATATGGATATTATTAACTAATGGTAAGGAATGTTTATTTAATAAATAAATCATTCAATATGAGCAATGGATACTACTAATTTATAGTGGTTCAATTCTATATTACTAATTCAACTACCATCATAATGGATTTAATAAAAAGTGACTTCATAGAAAACATTGACCAATTTGGGGTAGTCATTTTTGATTATATTCTTATAACATCAATGGGAAAGTAATATAATAAAGACCAATTGAGAATTAGGTTAAAGACCCTAATAAAGGGTAAAGTTTATGAAAAAATTACCATATAAAAATAATGGCATTTGAAAGATTAATTCATGGTCCATATAATATGAAGTGGTGGAATAATTATGGAACCTTTAAATATGATACTTATTGAGAAAAGTCCTAGATCAACCATGATAATCAAAATACCAAATTTTATTGGGTTGGATGGTTATTGTTATATATTTCGCATAAATTCATCACAAATATCGAATCCACCAACCAAGTTGACTTGGTAGGGGGTAATGTTCTTGTGTAATGATGAATGAAAAGTAAATTTAAATGAGTCGAAGTGTAAATCGGTTAGTAAACCAATTCATATATTACCCTTAAGATTATAAGGGTTTTTTTATCACTATACATTATAATATAAAAAATTAGTGAGATTACACGGTGTAACACATTATATAATATCTTATTGAGAATTGAGGATTACCTTGATGTTTTGAACATGAAATATATAGGATCTGAATAAAGTGTAGAATTTCACCACTAATTATCATTTTCATAGTGTTGGTCACTCCGAGAAAAACATTATAAACCTAGAGAATGTGTTTAGATTATATTATTTGGGATTTATTGGTGTTTGGGATAAATTTATTCTTTTAGGGGGATTTTATTAAAAAATGACTTTCACTAGATCAATCACATGAATCCATATGAATGTATATGGGGAATAATTTGTGGAACTATGAAGTAATGGGTGTAGGTTGGAGAATAAACAATATTAGGACTAGATCTAATTGAGGAAATGACATAGAATGTTAGAACATTTCAGAAACAATTATGTGTAGTTTAAGATTAATACAAAAGTTATTTTGAAAATCGTCAATACGATCAGAAGAATGAAGTTGGTGAAAAGGAATTCATATGAATACCTCAATTGAAGATGGTTATATGATTTATAATGTGGGTAATGTTGAGGGATATATATATTGGTAACTTTTATATTATTTATCTTTTTAGGATGATAAGTTATCAATTGGAACTTTAATGAAATCTCAATGAAGATCAGGATTTGTTCCGCATATCTCTCCTGATAAAGTAAATACCTAATACTTCACATGTAATAAACAGATTTGTTATATTGATGGACTAAGATCTATCTTACGAGTAAATTTTTTTGGATATTAGCAATCATAGAGAAAAATTCTTATGAAATAATACCACTCACTTGGTCAATTTTTTAGATGAAACTATAAATTTAACGAATCAAAATGAGAACCCAATGATAAGATGATATATATATATCCTCACTTATTTGTATAAGAGTGATATAATTTGAAGGTAAATATTTATTTTATCTGGTTTAAAATTAGAAAAATATTCCTATATTAGTATTTTTCACTTATTTTATCACTCATGTTACGTGCACCAACATGTTGAAATGTACCGCGTTATAATATCAAAATATTATTATTAAATGTAAGAATTAGCATAAAACTATTTGATTAGATATTAAAAATAATGAAAAATAAATTTTTAAAAAATATAATTTAGAATTGAATAAAATGAATTCATTGGTTAATAATTAAATAAAAATAAAAAAAATTATAATTTGAAACTAAAGACGATGTTTTACTAGAAAATTATTATTATGTGTGCGGTGTATTTTTACCTTAAAAAAATAATATTAATCACTATTGGTTAGTTATTTTAATGATTTTTATATATTATAATTCCAATTACTTTTTTTCAACAGTTATATAATTTTATTCATGGAATGTTATAAGAATATATCAAGTATTATCTTTAAAAATGTATTTTTCTAAAAAATAGTCATCTTCATGTTTTTCTTACTTATTTTAGAAATAAATTTGGACACATATAAAAATTTATTTTTGAACAATGGTAACCAAATTTGGATTAAGTATTTCCAAATTTGTAAAATATTTTCCTTTTATTATAGGCATTGTGAACAATAACCAATGAAAAACTCCTCAAATTAGTATATGGTAGACCGAGTTAACCTTTTGTAAAACTAAAAGTTAATATCAAAATTTTTCATATAATTATTTATGGATGAATATAATTACACTATTATAATATTAGTCTTTAAATTTAATTCACATGGGATACATCTCCACGAAGAAGATTAATATAATATTTGATTAAAAAACATTTCAAAATGTCACTCAATTAATTATAAATATCTCATATAAGATCACATAGTAAAGAATTAATATTATTGATGAATATTAATATATATTTTCTGAATAGTGAAATTATTTTAATTTTGATTAAATATTTATAATATTTAGTGATTAAATAGTTACCTTAAAATCATATATAGTGTTGACACAATACTACATTGATTAATTGGAAAACAAATTAAATAATAAAAATAGTATAATTTTAGTGATTTTTAATGTTACACTTTATTTTATTAATATATCATATTAAGGATTATTTAAATGATTATATTCAAATCTTATCTTTTATTATTTTGTTACTGTCAAATTAAATGAATAGTGTTATAAATGACATTAATGCTATTTCATGAAAACAATATATAATTAAATTATCTAAAATTCATGAAACATTTGAAATTGTAAAATGGAGATAATATATGGCCAAAACTGACATCAAATTTAAATTTATGAACCAATTGTTAAATTATACATAAAATTATAATCTTTTACGAGTGAAAAATATGTTACAAAGATTAACATTTATTTTGGTTAACGATGGAGTTAAACCAAAAGATATGGCTCAACACACAACATAAACAAATCTAAATTTTATTGGTCAATGGTATAAAAAAATAAAATACATATTACAAGAATACATATCCACTTTCAAGCTTTTTTATTGTAAATACATTATTATATTTTAATATTTTAGGAAATTCTAAGAGTTCTTGTACCATCCATTCTAAAGGGAAACTCCCACATTTACATATTTACACCAGCACAACCCAAATATCTCAATAAAACCTTACATATTATGGTTTAAAAATTGTAGGGATATTATAAAGGTGATTTTATTCCTAGAAGTCCAATCCCTGGATAATATATAGGATGCATAATAGAAGACATTGAAAGAAGAGGTAATCTATTTATCCGATAAGATTATTTTTATTAATAGGTATAATAAATAAATATATATATATTATATTAATCATAAAATAAATATTTAGTTATCTTAAATATAATAAATTTTCATTATGATTATTAAAATACACTTATTCAGACTATTTTCCATCAAAATGGATGTTAAATTACCGTTTGTGTGTATGTGTGGCATACTATTTCTAGACAATGATACAATTCTTCTTACTTCAACATATTTAAATGATATTTATTATGATGGGTTTAATGTTAATATATTATATTTATGGAATAATAATTCCTCATTAATTATAATAACATATAATCTTTCTTTACTTCAATACCGTTGGAATCGATAATGTCAATCGTTCACACGTGTGGACTACCACCTCCCCGAAGCATTAAGAATTTTTTTATTTTAATATATACATGGATGGTAATGATAATATATTAAATAAATAATTGTAATATATATGATATATTATTGATTCAATAAATCTTAATTATCACCTACCTTTTTTTGTTCAATCGTTTTAGAAATGGAATCAACATTCATACGTTCGAACGACCTACCATCTCTAAGAATGATTTAATTAATTTTAACATCCCTAACAATTATCGATGAATTTAGAAATATATATATAAATAAAATATAAGATATTAATATCAATATTTAAATTATTTATATGATTTAACATTGGAAAATTTATAGGGACCTAGAATTTCATACCAAAATATTCAAAAAATGAAGCTATTATCATGAATAATAAGGATTATAATAATAAATTATAATTAACGCATGATAGAAATAATATGTACAACATAAATAGTATTATCTATACGATTATGGATTTAAAATACCTCAATAATTGATATATATTTTTTATATAGTGTTTTTAAATCAATAAAAATATATCCAATACATGAGTTAAGGGATTTCTCATAATCTTTTTTTTAATTGGGATTGTTATTTCATAAATTTACTTTTAAACAGAATATTATCATTATCTCAATTATCCCCTTGATTAAATTATATTATTTTAATTTTTATAGAATAAATTTCTACATTTTTTTCCTAAAAATATGTACCCAATACATTGAGATAATGTTTTTAAGGAGAACTATATATGAATTAATATTTAGTTGGGAATGTTTTTCTTCAAAATACATGTTTTCTAGGAATGTTTTCCAAAATATTTTTAATATTCTAATATGATTGTGTAATTTTATTTTTTTATAAATGGTAAAATGTTTTCAAAAAATTAAAATGAGTGTTATTTGTATTTTCCAAATGTGATAAATTTCTTCATTTTACAAATATGTGGAAAGAATATTTTCATTTAAATTTTAAAAACAAAAAAAATTATTACTATCATTACCACTCCGCTCATTGAATCATACATTAAAATTATCCAATGTTATTTTCAAATTTAATATTTTTATACATATTTGTATAAATTTTATTATTTTAAATTTTTTATTTTATTATAGAAATGTAATTTTAGTAATAAAAAATTATAGGGATTATTTTAATTGAAATTTAATCAATGATAACATCTGTGGATGCTAATTATGATATAATAAATATATCATCCAAGGATATAATACTAATTCTATCTCCTGATTTTTTATTACTATGATTATTATATGTTTATAATAAAAATTTATTTTCCATGGTTTATGATATACTTAATTCATGAAAAATTTACAAAATATATTTTCCCAAAGTTTATTATATGATGATGTTTTGAAAAATTATGATATTGCGGAACAAATATTTATGGTCATCATTATGTAAAATATGGGATTGAATTTGTTTTTCTCTCTAAACTAATGAAAAAAATTTATATCATATGAGATAACTATGGGAAAAAAGGTTTTGTTCATTATACCCTATGGGAATCAAGTTGATGTTGTTGATCCACTATGGGAAAGAGATGATTATTTATGATCCCCTATGACATTATTGTTTCATTCTCAAACCTTTTCATATGATTTTTTATACTTATAAAGGTTCCTCAATTTTATGACATAATGTTCATTATTATTTAATAAATATTTCACAATATTATAATTAATGTATTTTGAAAATAAAATGATCTATGTTGTTACTAAGTATTTTTGATATTTGATAAATTAGATGAAGACATTGTATGTTAGTTTGATGATCTCAATAAT
The DNA here is from genome assembly GCA_963277665.1 of Viscum album. Classification (NCBI taxonomy): domain Eukaryota; kingdom Viridiplantae; phylum Streptophyta; class Magnoliopsida; order Santalales; family Viscaceae; genus Viscum; species Viscum album. The sequence goes on along the minus strand of OY728119.1, from coordinate 1,312,160,160 downwards.
TTATGTTTATATTTTTTTCATATGCTCATCAATTGATATCTTTTATGATTACAATTTTTATGAATCTAATATTACACATTCATATGATTCAAAGGTGTTTTAGATTGAAAAATATAGTGTCATGATATTCTCTAAATGATTTTTTGACTATTGTTGCTTACACTATTGTTTCTAGATATAGTCAATTTCCGAATTCCAATGAATTAATCGTAAAATTGAACATGATGTACAAGGTAAGAATTATGGTGAAAATTAGCAACTAAATGGAATGTCGATATGCGTAAAATATTTCTTGTTCACAATGAAGTAGGTTTCCAAAAATATGATAAAAATATATACAGTAACCAATACTCAAACACAAAAAATAATAGAAATGGGGAGAATTGTAAGAGATTCAGCAATGGAGACTATGGAGAAAAGAATGCTCAATTTCTATCATGCCAGAAATGTGGAAGGAGACACCTAGGGAAGTGTATCAATGTAAAAAAGAAATGCTTTATGTGCTGGAAATAACAACATAATGTAAATAATTTATGAGGAAAAATTATTAGTACTATAAAAGAAAATAAAAATGATCCTATGAATCCATTTACATAAATTTTCTATAAATTTAGGGGACCAGGGAATTTCCTGATTCAATTCCTTATTTTAAAGTATATTCACTAGGTCATAGAAGAACATATGTGCAATGAAATGGATGGAGAATTGATTAAAAGTAGTAATGATCTTCTTTGATAAGATTATATTGGAAGTATTTTCTCCTATATGTGTAACGCTATAGTTTTTTATGTGAAAATTTTCTTTGAGGAGAAATTATATATTTTTTGGTGATATAGTTATAATGATAAATTTGGGATTATACTATCCTTGATTTTGAGGTAATTAAAGGAAATTAATATTTATGATAAAACTGCATGGAATGTGATATAATTTGTGGTTATATTACGTTATGGTTATTTGGAGGAATTTATCTAATTATGAGAATGTTATATAATTTAGATTTCCATAAATGACAACAGGCAGACCATGTGATAACCCACCACGTCAGAAAAAGCTTTGGGAATCGATCCCACAACCAAAGTGAAACTGGGATTTATAACCTACCATGGGACTGTGGGATGTCCCTAGTTAGTGAGACATTCTATTTTTAGATAAATGAATTTAATGATAAATAATATGTTGATTTCAGATCATATGCTTTATCAAATAAACATCCATAGTGTAGGAAAATGATATGGTGATTAAGTGTTAAATGTTATTTTGAAGACATTCACTCTATTGGTAACACTATATGTCTATGTATAATAGAAAACCATGGGATTTCATTTGAGAAGTAATGGTGTATTTTTTATTAGGTAAGAATCAATATTTTTTTATAGAGAATATAGTTATTATTGGAAATTATTAACCTATCATAGAGAATATGTGATTTGGTTAATTACACTTATATATGAGTCATTTAGAGTAGTTGATATTATTTAGAGATAAATGTTAAGATTTAAAATGAAAGTTCATGTGATTATATTCTTCTAAGTTTTGGATTTTAATCAATGTTTTGATTATATTGATGGAATTTAAGGACAATAGATTATTTAATGGTCTTTATTGAACATTTGGTAATGTTTTTTATATTTTGGAAATTAAGATTAGTATATCTTCTTAAAAAGGATAATCCAGTTTGGGGATGATCTGGTCAGGTACTAACCATTTTGTTTTGGTTAATACCTAATGAAAAGGGAAATATATAGTTCAACCTTGCTTGATTACATCAATTCTCAAAAAGTTGACTCAAGAACAGCAGGTGTGACCAGGTCATCACGAATACTCATCGTTAGGAGAAAATATGAGTTAGTGGTAGAAATTTAATAATTGATGAAACTATACATAAACAATTAAGTATATATCTTTATGTTCATAGACATTCAAATAAATAAATTCCTCTACATTATAAAAATTAACATAAAACAAAAAATAATGCCCTTTTAAATTTCCTACTTGAAAAATATGGACCATTTAAACTATCATATGTTATTTGTTTTCTTGTTTTTAGCATTCTCCAGATCATATTTTCTATCACTATCTATTAGAACATGACACTTTTTTTATCTTTCATATCCTTGTTTTCCTACATGGAATCCTAATATAGGTTATCTTTGGTGAACTTTGTACTTTGCTTTAATTCATTTAATGTGAAAGTTATATTGGCTATTTTTTCGATGTGGGAATTCAATGAAGTTTCCATTCCCAAATTTAAAGTTGTGAGGACATAATTTCCAAAAGGGGGGAAAATTTAACACCCCACGATTTCGTAGTAAGTTATTTGTTTAATGTAATTAAACAATTTGTGCTACACACAACACTGAGTTCGATCTCACCCTGATATACCATACTATCCATTAAAAAATGGTTATTAATATTATTAACTGAATTTTAAAATTTATGTAATCCATAAAATTTTAACATCAACATTATTGTTGTGAATTATTAAATTATGTTGATGTCATCAATCATAATAAATGGGGTCTTTTTCATTTCCCAACAAGCCTCTTCATTTAGCCAACCCTTTGGTATTCCCACCGTTAGATTTGGTTTTATGTAATTGATATTGACCATTGGATCAACCTTTTGTAATCTATAAATATGGTGGTATGATAATGGAAGTGGAATGATTTTCTGTGGCCATATACTTGTGTTCTATCTTTCTGGTTCTATTGTGATTGAGACGTTTTACTTCACCATCATTTTCCCGAGAAATCGACATCATCATACTTTTTCGCTTTGCTTCACCTTCAAACAACGAATTTCACAACACGTTTTCAGCATGACTGCTCTGCGATGTAAAAATGTTAGTCATCTCGGTAAGATAAATTTTCCCATGGAAAATATTGAAAAGCATGGATTTCTCCCTCTTCTCATTTCTGGGAAGAATTACTTGTCGTGGATTCTGGATGCGGAGATGAACCTTGATGAAAACGACCTCGGTAAAGCAATTAAAGTAGGCAATCACGCTTCCGCTGAAGACTGTGCCCGAGCCCTAATATTCCTCCGCCATCACCTCCCTGAGGACCTGAAAAATGAGTACCTCACGGTGAAAGATCCTTTGGTGATGTGGCAGAATCTCAAGGAGAGGTATCATCACCTTCGACTTGTAATACTACCAAGTGCACGGTTTGAATGGAGCCATTTGCGATTCCAAGATTATAAATCGGTAAGTGAGTACAACTCCGCAATGTTTAAAATAACATCGCAACTCAAATTTTGAGGAGATACTATCACTGATACTGATATGTTGGAAAGAACATATTCTGCATTCCATGCCTCAAATGTCATTCTGCAACAACAATATCATGATAAAGGTTTTACAAAATACTCTGAATTACATTCTTTCCTTCTTATTGCTGAACAAAATAATGAACTCCTAATGAGAAATCATGAATCTCGGCCTTTTGGTGCGCTCCATTCCCTGAAGAAAATGAGACTGTTTTTAATCAAGTTCGTGGGAAGAACCGACGTAATCGAGGTCAAGGAAATTCATTTGCTCGAGGTGGTTATACACTAAATGAGAAGAGAAAGGGGCACCACCAGAATTGGTCCAATGATGAAAAACCACATATGAAGAAAGCTAAGAGTGATGAAAGTAACTGCTTTTGATGTGGCCTGAAAGGGCATTGGTCGCGTACCTGTCGTACGCCAAAACATTTTGTTAATCTCTATCAACAATATATTAAATGAAAGGAAAAGAATGCTGAAGTGAATTTTTCTGACCAGGATTTGAAATATGATGATGATATTACAAACCGTGATATTTCCGCCTATTTTGCACACCATGAAGGTGATGATCATATTGATCAACCATGAATGCTCATGACGGAATCAAATTGTGATTTTTGGTTTTTGTAAGTTTTTGGACGAAATGGACAATGATTTTATGGTTTTGTAATATTTTTAAATATTTCATGTTTTATTTTGGTTTCTTTTATTTTATTACTTATATGCATGTTTATTTTCTTTACTAGAAATAGATGATATAAATCGGTCTGTTGGGAATAATTTCCATGATGAAGATATTTTTCTCGTTGAAAGCGCAACGACACACACAATTCTTAAACATGAGAAATACATTCTCACCATTAAAATGGGTAGTGATTATGTGTGTACTTTAACCGGTAGTGCGCAATTAAATGAAGGATCCAGAAGAGAAAAAATATTTCTACCTGGTGGTACGCAGATTATGATAAACAATGATTTGTTTTCACCCAAGTCTCGACGCAATTTGCTAAGTTTTAAAGATATTCATAATAAGGGATATCACATCAGGGAAATGGATGAAGGAGGTGCCGAATACCTCTACATAACAAGCATTAAAAATGATCACAAATTGATTCAAGAAAAGCTTTTGAGACTTCCATCCGGATTGTACATTGTTAATATTTGTACAATTGAATCAAACATGGTAAACCAGAAGTTTACCAACCATGGTACATTTATTGTATGGCATGACCATTTGGGTCATCCTGGATGTATAATGATGATAAAAATAATTAAATGTACTCATGGTCATCCATTGGTTGATAAAAGGGTTCTTACACCCCATGATTTCTCGTGTGCTGCTTGTTCTCACGGTAATTTAATCATAAGACCATCACCATCAAAGATCGGGATTGAATCCCTGATGTTCATGGAACAGATTCATGGTTATATATTTGGACCAATTCATCCACCATGTAGACCATTCAGATATTTTATGATCATGATTGATGCGTCAAATCGATGGTCCCATGTGTGATTATTTTCCACTCGCAACCAGGCGTTTTCATAATTACCTTCCCAAATAATAAGGTTAAGGGCACAATTCCATGATTATTCAATCAAGCATATTAGGGTTTACAATTCTGGTGAATATTCATCATATGATTTTAATAATTATTGCATGTCATTGGGAATAAGTGTTGAACATCCTGTAGAACATGTTCATACATAAAATGGTCTAGCTGAATCATTTATAAATTGATTACAACTTATCGCTAGACCATTACTTATGAACACTAAATTTCCCATTTCGACAAGGGGACATGCAATTTTGCATGCAACAACACTACTTCAAATAAGGCCATCAAGCTATCATGATTATTCTCCTTTGCAATTAGCTTGTGGTCATGAAACAAATATTTCACACTTAAGGATATTTGGTTGTGTTGTATATGTGCCTGTATCACCCCCGCAACAAACAAAAATGGGACCCCAAAGGAGATTGGGGATATATGTTGGTTTTGATTCTCCCTTGATCATTAAATATCTTGAGATTCTGAAAGGAGATGTATTCACAGCAAGATTCTCTGATTGTCATTTTGATGAAAAATTATTTCCAACACTCAAAGGGGGAAATCAATTGATTTCAAAAGAAATATCATGGAAATAAACTTCATTATTACACCTTGATCCTCGTACAAATACAAGTGAACATGAAGTTCGAAAGATCATTATTTTGAAAATTTTAGCAAATCAATTTCCTGATGAATTCAATGATTCAAAACGGGTTACAAAATCATATATACCTACTGTGAATGCACCGGTAAGAATTGATGTCCCAGAAGGACAATCTGATGGTATTGCCAACAATGCTTCCAACCCACGCCTGAAGCGTGGAAGACCACTTGGTTCAAAAGATAAATATACCCGTCAAAGAAAGGGGAAAAACCTATATTGGTTGAAGATATGAATGAATTTGAAGATAATGTAAATGTACAAGAAGTACATGAACATGATCAAGGGGAAATTTCAATAAATTTCACAAACACTGGAAGATGTTGGAACTGAGTGGAGACCATTGTTGATAACACATTTTTATACAATGTAGCCCTTGAAATTATGGATGAGGATCAAGATCCTAAACCTGTTAATGAATGTCGTGAAAGGCCAGATTGGGATCAATGGAAAGATGCAATCCAATCTGAGCTAGGCTCACTTTCTAAACGTGAGGTTTTTGGGTCGATCATGAAAACCCCTGAAGGGATTAATCCTGTTGGATAAAAATGGGTATTTGTGATAAAAAGAAATGAAAATAATGAATTTGTGAGATATAAAGCATGACCGGTTGCTCAAGGCTTCCCACAAAAACCTGGGATTGATTATGATGAAACATACTCTCCTGTAATGGATGCAATAACCTTTCGGTACCTCATGACCTATGTTGTACATGAGAAACTTGAATTACGCCCGATGGACGTATTGACTGCATATCATTATGGTGATATTGATAATGATGTTTACATGAAAATCCCTGAAGGATTCAATTTTCCGGCAAAATATCTTGGATCTTGAGATCTTTATTCAGTTGAGCTGAATAAATCATTATATGGATTAAAGCAGTCAGGGTGTATGTGGTATAACCGTCTGAGTAATTATTTGATGAAGGATGGTTATAAAAATGGTCCAATTTGTCCATGTGTCTTTATTAAGAAGATTGGATCTGAATTTGTGATCATTTCAGTATATGTTTATTATTTAAATATGATTGGGACTAATGATGAACTTTCCAAAGTAGTGGAATATCTGAAGAAAGATTTTGAAATGAAAGACTTTGGAATGACAAAGTTCTTCCTTGGATTACAAATTGAGCATCTTACGGATGGCATTTTTGTTCATCAATCGCGTTATACTGCTAAAGTCCTACAAAGATTTAACATGAATGAATCGCATCCATTAAGTACACTAATGGTTGTACGATATCTTTGTCATGATAATGTTCCTTTTAAGACACGAGTGGATGATGAAGAACTAATTGGTCCTAAAGTATCATATCTGAGTTCTATAGGAGCACTGATGTACCTTGCAAATAATACAAGACCTGATATATCATTATCTATGAATTTATTTGCAAGATATAGTTCTTCTCATACTCGTCTGCATTGGAATGATATCAAACATGTATTAAGATACCTTCAAGGGTAAAAGGATTGAGGGATAATTTATTCCAAATCCTCATAACCGAAGTTGGTCGGTTATGCTGATGCTGGATACTTTTCTGATCCACATAAAGAAATATCTCAAACTAGATATGTGTTTACATATGATGGAACTGCTATTTCTTAGCGTTCTACAAAACAAACAATTACTGCAACTTCTTCCAACCATGCTAAGTTAATTTCTATTCATGAAGCAAGTCGAGAATGTGTTTGGTTGAGATCAATGATTAATCATATTAGAAATTGCTGTGGATTAGATATGAATAATAATATTCCCACCATATTATATGAAGATAATATTTCTTGCATAGCACAGTTGCAAGGTGGGTTTATTAAAGGTGACAGAACAAAACATATCTCACCAAAATTCTTTTTCACCCATGACATACAAAAGAATGGTATGATTGATGTCCAGAAAATAAGGTCTTGTGACAATATCGCAGATTTTTTCACAAATGCATTGCCATCTTCAACATTTGAGAAATTGATTTATAAAATTGGAATGCGAAGACTGAAATATCTATCATGATTTTTTGAGGGGGAGTTGGGAACACGGTACCCTTTTTCCCTTAATCAGTTTTTCCCACTGGGTTCTCTGATAAGGTTTTTAGTGAGGCAGCATAGCATGGAATCATTTTAATTTGGCTTCACTTGTTTTCCCCAAAAGGTTTTTTTTAAGTGATGATTTATATTAGACTCCATGGGATTATGACATTCAAGGGGGAGTGTTGTGAATTATTAAATTATGTGGATGTCATCAATCATAATAAATGGGGCCCTTTTCATTTCCCAACAAGACTCTTCATTTGGCCAACCCTTTGGTATTCCCAACGTTAGATTTGGTTTTTTGTAATTGATATTGACCGTTGGATCAACCTTTTTTAGTCTATAAATATGGTTGTATGATAATGGATGTAGGGTGATTTTGTGTGGCCATATACTTGTGTTCTATATTTCTTGTTCTATTGTGATTGAGACGTTTTACTTCGCCATCATTGTCCCGAGCAATCGACGTAGTCATACGTTTTCGCTTTGCTTCACCTTCAAAGGAAGAATTTCACAACAATTATTTGTTTCTTAGACAAAATATAAGAACAGCTTAATTTTTTCAGATAATAGAAGTATTTTTCAAAAATTAAAATTTTATTGCCTTTTAATGGAGAACCCTTTTTAAATCTAATATTTGACACTTATATATATTAAATTTGACAAGATAAACTTCTTAATTATAATTGAGACCTAAAAATTTACTTTTGATAATTTTTTAGTTTTTTTTCTGATAACATTAATAATTTGATGAATAGTGAAAATTACGAAACATTAATTGGAAAAAGTTTTTAAATAAAAATAATTTTCATTTTTAAATAATACATTTTAATATATTTAAATTATATTTAGATTATATTTTTATCATTTAATCCAATGTGTGTCATTGGAAGTAATTTTACAATTAAATTGGACATAAACACATAACAATCTTTTGATAGTCTTTAATTCTCAAAACCCCACATTTTGGTTTTGAGAAAAAGAATATTTTTTAAAATTAATTAAAACAACATCTATTTTTTTTATTTAGTAAAATATAAATAATTTTATAATTTTGATTATGAACATTATCTTTGGGTAAATTTGTGATATTTTTTAAAAACCTTCAAGTTTTTATGATTAGTAAAAAACACTACGTTATTATTTAAAGCCTAATTTTTTATAAATACATATTTATAATATAAATGTATTTTAAATTCAAAATAGATATATAATACCTATATTAGTCGAATTTAATCCATTAATACCATTTTATAATAAGATTATATATATAAAATTTTATTGAACTTTTTACGTTTTTTACTCACATTCTTTGATCATTTGCAATTTTTCATCAAACATAATTTTACCGCTTAGATGAATAGAATATAAATAATTTGAGAGAAAATGATGAATATTTTAAGTAAAATGATGTTCAATAGGATGAATATAGTGTTTCTTGATTAGTAACTTTTGAATTATATTTACCACAGTTAAAAGTAAATACTGTAATTGAGGGTTTATATGATATTATAATGACAATAAAACATATCCTAAATCTCTTAAATAAGTGTATTTCGATCAAAATAAACCTTAATATTAAATTATTATCTATTTGATCCACATGGATAAGATTAGAACAGTTATTATTATTTTATTTAAATAGGAGTTAAAAGTTTAAAATTAAATGTTTATAACTAAACCATTTATAATATAGGGATATATGTAAAATAAATTCAATAATAAATATTCATTATAAATATAAAAATACCTCCTACTTCATGGTATTTTATTTATAATATTTAGACATTTTATAAACAAATTTATTTAGGACACAATAATGATTGAGTTATTACATTATTATTGAAGGATTAAAATAATTTAAATTATAAATATCAAAATATATGTAAATTGTTTGTTCTGAATAATTCCACGAATTTATTGGTTAATATGACATTTTAGGCTTTATTGACTGCATATTTTCATATTAATCATGTTTTTATGACTTTCAAAAAAACCAAATACTAAATAGTGTCAAAATTGAAATTAATGATAATTTAAAACAAATAATATATTATTAAATAATATAATATTCTTAATATATGTGATTTATACAAAAGTATTATATAATTATAGATATGTCATTAGTGAACCACATGAGTTTCTCTTGGCATTTTATAGTATGTTTATTTTCCATGTAAAATAAAAATACAAGAGATATGGTAAACGGTAAAATATTTATCGAAGAATTAAATCTAAATGATAAGGTTAATATGTGAGCTTAAATTGTTTGAATCCTAATTGTTGATATTATTTCAACCCATCTCCACCTTATCCTAGAAATTAAACCATTTGGAGCCATTATAAACCAAAATTTATTTTATAATAATCTAATATTTCATGCTTTTCTTAAATTGACCCACACCTCTCTTATAAAAGGGTATATCCCCTTCTCTAAAAATAAGGCCTACAAAGACATTTGGCTCAGCCAAACCCATCTACAATATCATTCAATATATGCACTATTGAACTTAGAGGCATTAATTTTATCATAAATCCATCCTACGGAGCCCTTTTTATCCATGCATAATGAAGCACCCAAAGAATAGTTAATAATATCATCACCTTTTTCAATGTTCTTTTCTTCATCCATGGAATCTTTAATTGTTGATTCCATACCAAAAAATAACTCTTGTAACATCTGAATGCTATTATGTTATTGAAAATATGGAATAACTATATTCATTATTCTATTCGTCCTATGAATGATAGTGTCGCCATACGTGCGCACATTCGACATATCTTTTCCATGTAATACTGTAGTTTTTTATTCAATACATCATTGTTGGATTGGTATAATAATAAGAATAAATAATTTATATAATAAATATACAATTTAATTATTCTTTATATATAATATACGATCAAATTACCTATTATTTCACCACAACTAGAATTATATAATTGCTTGTGTGTATATATGGATTACCATCTCCACGATGCGATTAGATTTCATTTCCCATCAAAACAATTCTAGAAGAATTTTAATTTTTTGATTAAAATTAATTTTTATGAACATAATATCATTCTAGATATGAATAAAATACATCCTATCGATAACAAACTTGACTTACGTAATGAAACATATAATGGAAAACAAATTAGCTAACACCCAAAACAATGACACTACTGAAATATCATTAATAAAGAAATATTAGAATATCATATATAATATCATATTTATGTATGTGGTTATTGTTTAATTTAATAACTACTATTTCACTATTATGCATGTTGTTACATTACACAATACAATGGAAAAGTACAAGGTAAGTTCTATTCATCTAACTTTTTTTCCTGTGAGATTCATGCTAAAATTTTATCTATTTCCATTGGTGTGGTGTATGTGCATCCCGTGATTGTAATCATTGTGTAATATAAAATAGTTAATTGGTATTTATAGCTTCATTTTATGATCCTTATTTCATGGGTTTTTTGTTTCGTATGTTTCCAAATCCGTAAGGGAATTTCAGATTCCAATTTCCACTCATTGGGTTTTATGAATACATCATTGACTATTTTACTCTATGATTATCCATCAAATCACAATTTATTTCTATTTGTGGTAATTTACAACATATTTATTGTGGATATACTTTTTATACTCATAATCACTCAATTTAGAAATTCTCAGGTCAATTTTATTATCATGATAAGGGTAATCTTATCTAAATATTCTATTCATTGAGTTAAAAATACAAGTCATTCATTTCGTTTTTTTTTTCAAGAACATGTGTGAATGTTATTTAATTGAATTAAACTGAATATCCAATAATATTGACTCTATTTACAGTATTCACACATAATTATTTCATTGATTTATCCTTAATCTAATGATATGGTCATTATAAGGGATTTTCATCAAAATTTACATTTCATTGAGACTCCTATATTGTTATGCTCCAATTCACATTTGAATTATGTATATACTGTCATTTGACAGATTAAATCATGAATCCATGTATTATAACACTATTCTAATGTTTTGATTAAATTTTTTTCCTCATTTATTTTCATTCCAGTGTCTCTCATTTGGTTAGGAAATCTTTGACTAAAATATTGTTTTAATGATTTATTCATCAAAATATTTCTCATTAATATCCATGTTTTGAAAATTGTTATAAGGGCATACCTATATGTATGTGAAGGTTTTTAAATTAAAATTACATTCAAATGTTTCAAAGTGGTATGTGATACTTTGATTCCAAAATCTCTACTAGATGACTTGTTGGTTAAACAGTGCGACCTTTAAATCTTTTCGTGAAATGAGGGATATTTCAATAAAATAGTATTGATGATTATGATTATCTATTCTAATATCCTTAATTGTATTTTATTCTTTATTATGGTTGATTTATTATAATACAATCATTTATATTGAATTGAATAAGTTATTTCTGACTGTGGATGTGCTATTTTTATACCATTCATGGTTTATGGTTAAAGTGTAGACATTTTGTATGCTTGTTTTAATACAAATGTTTATATTATGTTTCATCCTTTTATTAAGAGGAAGGCATTGGACTTATTAAGTGATGTTTGGAGCCCACTATAGCACTGTGATGCATCGATAGGTCTAATGATACAAACTAGTTTCTTTGTATAAAGACCTGAAAAAATATTATTTGTTGTCTTTGAACAAAGCCTTGACTATGTGGTTATAATGTCCAACATTAGGCTTCCATTTATTATAGAATTAGTTATTGATATTACATGTGATTATTCGACTAGTTGAATATCCATGTGAGTATGTAAATGGCAGTATTTGATTTATCTTTTCCATATTATGCAGAATTTTATGTTTAAAAAGGCTTGTGTTTTAGCATTACACATTTTCATAAATTTTTATGATTACTTATTATAGTTCCTACTATATTTTTATACCTACTGAGCAACTGAGCTCACCCATTTCTTATGTTTTATTTTTCCTATGATGTAATGAGGTATATCATGATTAACTTACAGGAATAAGAGAAAGGATATGATTGTGTTCAAATGGGACATGATGTTTTTTTCTTTATTTCATAATGTAATTTAAAACATATGTATGAATCGTGAACTTATAAATCTACTAAACTAATAGGTCATGCTAGAAATGATCACATTTGATTATGAATATGTTATATTGTAACGCACTAAATCTAGGTAACTAGTGTTGAGGCATTACAAATGTAAAAAATGACATGACTCTCTTAGGGTAATCAAATTTAAAATTGAAATGTTCTTCCATGTTAAAATACCATTGTTCAGGATAAGAGGAAAATAAATATATAGATTGTTTGTCCAAAATTCATCAAATCCGATTATGTGAACAAAAATTAATAATACTAAATGCAACAATCCCCATTTTGATAAATTTCCATTAACCAAGGATTGATATTACATTTAATTATATTAATTAGGGGTTAAGGATTAAGGTAAAATTATAAACAAATAATAATAAAAACATATTGATTAAAACAGTGATGACCATTTGGAATGCAGTTTCTCACCCAGATCATTAGAATATAGATTATGTGATAGACAGAAGCATCTCATATCACTATATATAAAAATACTTATGCCTCGTTTTTCTTTTTGGTTTTCAATAATGTGTATAATAGTGGAGTCATTTTTATCTCCAAGAATTAAATGTGTACACATGTCATACATGGAAAAGTTATCTCCCAGAATTCAATTGAAAATTTTCATCACTGGGTCAGCCTTTAAACATTTCCAGTATGAAAATACGTTTTACATCATGAAATTTTTAGTCTCCAAATATAATATTGATTACATCATTTCTTGTGTTCATGTCATGTATTTTTTTGTGACATGTAATGTTTTCATTACATGAATTCTATAATACCAACTCTGGAAGCCATGTTTCACTCTGATTATTCTGTTTTGAGACCTAGAAGATTTCAATATATATCTAACAACAAATTATTCCTCATTAAAGATGTTAAAATTATTTTTTGATGGTTATAATCAAATCCATATGAATTGAATCATGCAAAAAATTAACAAATTATTAAAAAATAGGGAAAGGTTTTTCCATTTAATTACAAAAATCAATGAATTTGAATACGAACATATATAAGAAAAATGTACATATAAAATACCACCAAAAATGATTTTTGACTTTTAATCAAATATGGAATCCCAATATGATTCCATGAATTCCAAGAATACCATGATTTAAACTCAATTTTAACAAAATTAATTGATAATATAAAAAGTTAAATATTTAGTCATTGCACTTGAATTTTCATCAATGCTTCATTTTTAAAATAAAACACATCAATTACATGTTTTACTCTTGTATACACTAACATCCAAATGATACCATTAATCTGTTTTAATAGTAAATTCATTATTAATATTCATTCAATTTTGAATTCACCATACGTTGAATTTTTCCACTGATCATCAGTATACAATAGTAAATAGACAACAACACATACCATAAGAACATTTCAACTACCATTATCTTTTTTCATGTTGATCTTCACTTGTGGAGGCCTCTAGGGAAAAGGTATCCATGGATTGTACTATAGTGGTTCTCCTTTCACATATTCCACTTAATCTACTTTATCCTTGTCTTTTACAACTCTTCTATATTTTCTTCTATTTTTACTGGGTTAGGATGATTCTATTTGACCTTTTCAATTCTTAGAGTAAATCATTTAAAATCCCCACATGGGAACACTTTGAGGAATCCAAATAGTTCTCCTAATGTACTCTCCAAAATTAATTTAGTTGTCTTCCCTATATGATGCTAATGATTTTGAAAAGAATACATTCTGGATTGCAGATTCTTCCTTTATATCGTTGATTACCACCTAGTTATGATCATGAATTTGGAAATTGTCTCTTTTGTTGTATGGTCATAACTCATTAGTGTGGGTCCTTGGGGTAATTATTGCTTATATCCATGGGTTCCTTGTTAGTAATAATTCCCTTATTTATGCGGAAACCAAAAATGCTATAATTGATTACTTCTATTGTAATCAATATAATTTTTATCCTCTATATACATACATTGGGTTTTATACAAATCCAATATTACATAGATTTTTTCATTTCAAGGATTCTAGTTGTGTTTCCATCCATTAATTATTGTTAATGATCTTGTGGGTGACACATCGTTGAGTCCCCTTACCATTCCACTAGAATTTATTTCTATCCATTTCATCTAATATGTTTTATCTTTACAGATCTATTTTATTCATTATTGATCATCTATAAAAAATATTTATTATCAACCTATATATTTATTTAAACACCATTTAAAACATAGGACTAGTAAAAATTGATATATACCATGATGAGATCATTTTAGAATCATATGATTTTAATGTTACCAAGAAGAATTGAGTTATTTTTCCTCAAATTGACAAATGATATGATTATTTACCTATATGTCTATTAATATATATAGTTAAAATAAATAAGTGATCATGTTATTTTTCAACTCACCCAATGTGGTGAGGGAATTAGTTGGAATACTATGAATCCACTCAATAGCATGACAACTCAATGAATCTATCAATTGATAAAGCATTGCCATATAACATGAGAAATTTTTTAAAAAGTAGGTATCACAGATCCTGGTAAATATTTCAGGAAGCACATTTTTCACTTCATGAGGTATTCTGGGGAATTTATCAATATTAGAGATCATCTAGATAGTAGATGGTTTGTGTAACAATTATTTATAACTATGAGGGGGTTCGAGGATTCTCAGTTGCAAACCTATGATTGATGACCACCAATACATAGTATGAGTACACATCTATGGATCTCCCAATATATATCATCGATAAAAAATATGTATCTCTGCACAAACCATGGTCAAGTTGACTTTGCACTTTGGGATTGGTTTTGAACAAGGATTAAACTTAATAAATTTCTCATTGTTCCTATGTGTTATAGTTGTTCAATAAATTTTTTAATCTGAAATATTGTACATAAAAGTAAAGATGTTTGATAATGAAAATAAAAAAGAAAAATATAATGATTAAATTCCAATAAAACTATTTTGAAAAAATCCTTAGAAAAGATCTTAGTTTTGATAGGTCCATGTTGAATTTCCATTTCCCAAATGGACTAATCAAAATTAAAAGACTTATAAAATTACACCATTGTGCTACTAATTATTTAAAATATAGTATGTGAAAATGTAAAAATCCTATCAATTAAATAATAAATTAGATCATTTATATTTTTAAATAAAATGTTCTTATTTGATTATATGAAATAAAGGGAGTTAAGAAACAGATCTTATGTTTTTAGGTAGCATTGAAAACATAAAATATAGTCAAATTTAATTGATTTGTTTCAAATAATATTTTAATATTTATTAAATATTAGTAACTTTTATGAATTGGGATTAATTTTATTTAAAAATTAAATTAATTTTCAGGAATAGATTTGATTTCTATTCATTGTTGATTTAATGGTTATGAAGTCCCCCCCTCAAAGGACATACTCCCCTTTATAAATGGTCAGTTAATTTGGGTTATTTCCCAATCTAGTTTTCATCAATACTAATTTTTATCATAATTACTAAAAATTCAAAACTATTAATGATTCAATTAGGATAATTATATAATAAATTGAAAATGACATTGATATAAAAATATCTATTACAATGAGAAAAAATTGAAATAAATTAGACTTTTATAACAAATTGTAGCATCCTTAATGTTTAAATGATAAAAATGAAAACCCATTGAAACCTTCACATTTTCCTATATTACCCACGAATAATGATGGTTTTAACCCATAATCCTATTAATTGTGGATTATATAGGATTGGAAAATGATAAAAAATCATAATAAGAAGTGAAAATGGAAACTAAAGAGGACCTTGCATAGTCTGGTTCTCACAAAAAAAATAGTGTCAAAAACAATGCTCGGTTGAAACATAACAACTCTCTAGTTATATAACTCCTTAGGGAACATGATTCATTAAGGATGTCATTGATGTGTCCAATTCTGGAGGCTCGAGTATTTTCTTGCATTAAATGGACACATGGGTTGTAATTTGAAAAGATATATGTTAATATTAAATTTAAATGATTTTTCATTGGGTATACCTAAAAACATTCATGTAATGACAACAAGTTTCAAACAATTAATTCTTGTTCTCAATCTCTGATTTTAATTATTCCATGTCTTGGGTTCACAAAATATAATGTTTTATGATGGGAAATTTTTTTACGATGTGAATTTTGTAGTTCCATCTTCAATTGTTTCACAAATTTTCATAAATTTTGAGCTCTATAGGTGTTTCATATGAATACCACATCATTGGAATCCTTCTTAAAGTTGAAAAATATCTGGTACATTTTTCTCATCTCCATAAAAAAATCATCCAATAAAATGTGGATAGATAATTGAATAATATTAGGATATATAACCATTAATTTTACAAAATCAATCTATTTATATTCAAAAAATGTATTCACAAAATGCATCCGACAATATTTTCAGGGTAAAAAACATTAGAATGCATTTCTGGAGATCTTAAACATGGTATTCTATCTTTTTATATATTCATCATTTTCTTAAATGATCTTACCACTAAATTTCATCAATGTTTTAAATTTCTTTTTTAACATAAAATTTTTCTCAAGACACAAATTGAATTTAAATTTCTTCATATATTCCATGTATGTATCTTCACCACCTTCCTCTTATTGAGGATGTTTCTGGGTCCTAAACACCTACCATTAATTTCGTAACCATTTTTTTATTCAACATTATATTTGATTAGAGAGGAATATTCGTCCTTTTTTATTCCCTCAACAATAATCTCATGTCTATTCATGAATATTTTATTATATATTCACATGTACTGTTCACTAAATATAAAAATTTACAATTTTTTATGGTTTTTATTCTTATTCGTTGATATCAAACTCAATTTTTTTATTTGAAACTCTAATCACAATGTTTCAAATACCTTCACATTTAAATAATTGAATATATTGTTTACTATTTTACTTTCATTAAACTCTTTTTGAATTTAAATATATAAGAGATTAATTTTCTTATCACAGTTATCAATATCACCATCATCATTAATCTGTATATTCATATTCATATAATGTATATTTTTTAAGGATTTAAAATCTATCTCATCTATTAATATATTCCAAAAATAATGTGTCGTTCCCATTTCATGGGAAAAGAAGATATTTTTCATGTTGATATAATGAGGGATCCTCTAAATATTAATGATTAAAAATCATAGGATCTATTTTATCAGTGATGTATATCACGATTATATTTTTAATAATTCAATTAAAATTGAGTTTTACCAAAACCCATTATGTTTAATACAATTTCAATAACTATTCTATAGAATTAATTAATGGATTCTTCCTAGGTAATCTTTATATTATTAAAAGGAATTCTATAAATCTGTATCTTTTCCTATTTGACTTTGGAATTAACAAAATTACTACATTTATGTTTTTCCCATATGTATTTTGTTATTTGAAATCCCATAACATTAGTAAACTCCTTCTTAGAGAGATATATAAAAATAGTATTCATGGATTATTAATTTACATCACCTTTACTCTTTTATACAAATACCATTTTCCAACCCAGGTTAATTAGTGAAAATCACATTGTTGTAGCATTCATAGAGTAATTTTGTAAAGAAAAAATAGGTTGAAATTCAATATTTCTACCATGGGAAATATTATTATCAAATATAGAAAATTTTATACTATTCACAATGTTCAAATTTTAAATCCCTTATAATGAGAGAGACTAGTATAGAGAACCATATCATATAAATAAATCATGAATATCCCGATAGACTGAATGGATACACTGATAGGGGAGGGTGATATTAGTTTATATCCATCACAACAATTTACTTTTATGAAATAAAACATTGTTGTGTATTAGGAAATGACCATCTTTATTAGATTAATATCAACCTCACCCATATTATATAAAGTTATATTTGATTATGCACAGAATAGTTTTTATAAGGATCATCCACAATGATTTAGTCGGCTCTTTATTTTTATTGGTTACTACCTTGTGATACATCATTTCCCCAAATAATATTTTTATAATACATGTGGTTAGTTAAATTACAATCTTGATCCAATGATTGAATGAACACCTACAACCTCTCATAGATTCTACTATCAACCAATGGTTTTAATGTAAATCAAACATCACCATATCATAAAATTACTATACATTATATTTATTTCATATCATGGGACCAATATTTTGTTTTCATTGTGAAATTTTTTAAAGTATTTTTTTTACAAATTTAAAATAATTTTCTAATAATATATTACATATTTTAAATAAAACAACACTGCATTATAAAAATTCAATTTTCATGGTTTCTCTACAATTAAATTTTATATACCAATAAGATCCCTTATATATGAATATGTTTCATGTCTCTGGTGTCACCCTTTGAACTCACTTATAATATTTTTTCTGGGATGATTTAATTTTTGGGTACTATTTGATGCATTTCATGAATGTTTATTTTATGTTAACCTTTCATTAATTTTTTTTACCCATTTTACCTTCTTGGGTTAACAATGTATTAATGTATGGTCAATATCATGCATAACACAGATATATGGTTTATCATTTTTAATTGGGATGGATCATAATTAAATATACCTCTAATTCATGGGGTATATCTTATATCTCATGTGGTTAAATATCATGGGACATATGAGGTTATACTACTACACTATGTTATGGGACAAAAAAGGTTATCATTATCCAATATATTATATATGTATACAATAAATTTATATTTTTCAATAATTTTATATTGGTATTGGAATATATTCATGAAATATACTATGAATTTACATTATTATATTTATGAAATAGTAATTTGATTTGTTACAATTTGTTGTGATTATTTATTCCAAATTATTATGCCATGGTAAATGTTACACATTCATAAAAACCATTTTTTGTTTAAGTTTCCTATAATATATTCTATGAATATGGTACAATTTATTATGATCAATGCAGAGGTTTCAAATAACATATTCCATTAATCATTCCATTTATCCCATGTTGATGTTCCTCTCTTTATTATGATAATTTTTCAAATGACTCATTGATATGATTTTTTCACATACTGATAATTTGAGATCCCCATTTATTATATTTTTTCTAATTCTATAGGTAATAAATAGAAATAATATAAATGTTGTATATATGGGGGAAATCATGTATTAATAATAGAATCCTAAAATGTGAAAATTATAATGAAATTTTATGGTTATGTAGTTAACCTCTAATGATATTAAACCTATCGATTATGGGGGTGTGCTTCAATTGTAAAATATAATGTATAAATATAAAAAATGATTGAATGTATATATATGTTGTGATTTATACAGACTCATTTTATGTTTATTTTGAATATTTTGGTGATAATAATATATTTATGTAACATAAGTCATCATAATATGAAATTAATTTGGAATAATTTGAAATAAAGGTGACAAATAATAATGATTGATTTATGAGGATCTATTAACACCTAATCCATAAACTTTGATACCCAAATTCTAAAGGTATATCATTCATGGAACGGAACCCATGAATATATTAAATAAAATCAATGTTGTTTGAACATTGTACAGATCATTCCACTAAAACTATCTTCCATCGTGTTCTTGATATTGATCACTCGGAAGAAATCTAAGGACCCCCTCCTCAATAGAGTATCCATAGGTTTATTTGAATTACTCATCCCATTGTTTTTGTTATTCTTCCATCCATGTTATACTATAAAATATCATGGTCAATGATAGGAGAATAAAGAGAAATCACATGGATAAAAGATTTTTCTAAAATCTTTACATAATCATACAACAGCCATCATATGTATATTTAGACTATTTAAATCCCTTGAGTATATTAGTTCAGTGAACATTAATTAAATCATAGAGTACACAAAATTCTTCATAATTACATTGGAAGTAACCCTATTCCATGTAATCCTTGGTAGAATTTTAAATTATAAAACAATAATTATTAATGATAGAATATTAGACAGGTTGATATGAAGTGTAATGTTCAAAATTTTACTCTCACATAAATTAAATAATTTGTTATCATTTATGATATAATTGAATTAAAGGAATTTTTATGAAATTATTTATGAAAATAAATAATATAGAAAAGGATCCATCATACACTATTATATAGATTTTTTTATGAAAAATTTCCATCAATCCGCCACATTCACTAAAGACTAAAGGAAATAGTTTCATTTCTCGATATATTGTATCCTATACAATAAAAAATGAAATAATTTGAAAAATACCATTTGTATATCTTCTAAAATACATTCATAAAGAAATAATCAACATCAATATATATTAAATTATTGGAAATTCCTTGCGAATAACGATTCGATACACTTTTGGGAATTTTACAAATGCAATTAAAGAATTCCACTCAATTAATACCCAATTAACATTAAATTTACCGAACTATGTCACCCCATGAGACATTGTAGCATTGAAAAAAATAGAAATTCATAGATCCATAAATATAATAGAAATAGAATACTATATTAATGCATTGATACCACTCAAGATATATAGTAATTCTAGAAAAAAGTAATGAAACTAAAAGTGATAATCTTAGTCATTGGACCAACTCCAATTGTCATAGCACATGGCCATGTTTATTATTCTTGTGGGGAACTATAGCCATGAATATAGAACCCACATGCACTTACCATATAATTAGGAATATATTTTTGTTTTAATTTTCATTTTCCCCAAGGGATATATTACTATATGTATGAATTAATTTTGAAATGAAATGTTATAAATTGTTATTACCGAGGTTTAATCACATCATTTATATATTATGAAAACAATGTCCTAATCTAATTGACTAAAACAATTGTATATAAATATATTTTAACATCCTAGTTAAATAAAGAATAAGATATATTTCATAATTATTAAAATTAGTTATTCAAATATTAATTTTTACATTCAAGGGGTTTCTATGTTCGATAGCGTACCCGATACGCAACAACTGGTTTCTTTGAAAACATTCATTGCACAAAATTAATATAATACTAATATTTTAAATGGTAGTGAACTCCTAATCATTGAATGGTGGGAATGAACAAAACTAACTAATAAATTATTATACATGTTTGTAAAATGTATTTAAATTTATCCAATAAAAAGTTATAGGCTTAAAATGCGAATGAATCTAAGTTTAAGCACCATTTACATTAAAAGGTCGAATTACCACCTTTTAATGGTGAACCCTCATTAAATATAGTTTTTTCAACTTTAATAAATTTTAATTGACCAAATAAAATCCTTCATTATAATGGTGACATAAAAATTTAGTTTGGGTAAATTTATTGTATTTTTTCGATAATGTTCATTTGTTTAATGAATAGTTATTAATATTGTATTTTAATTCAAAGCTACATTTTAATCTAATTTTTTATATGGTTAGATTATCTATTAAATTGGTTTAATTTTTAATTAAAATATATTTTTACCATTTATTCTAATTTTTTTCATTGGAATTAATTTCACATTAAAATCGATCATAAACAAGTGTCAACCTTTTAGTAATTATTGTTTCTTAAAAAAATGCTATTTGTTTTAACAACGAGTATTCATTTTTAATTAATTAATGCTACTTCTATGTTTTCAATTTGGAAAAATAGACATCATTTTTTAATTTGGAATATCAAATATTGCTTAGGATGAATATTTGGTAGTTTTCTGAAAAGCATCATTTTTTGTTGAATAGTGAAACCACTTAGTAGTAGTTAAAAACAAAATTTTTCATTTAAATGAAAATGTACCAATTTTGTGAATTGAATTTCGAAAATACGACATAAATGGATGTTATTAGTAAGTCAAATTTGGTTCAATAAGACGAAAATAATTTTGCGGAATAGTAAATTTTGACCTTTATTTACCATGGTTAAAGGTTAATAGGGTAATTCAAGGTAAAAAGACTATAATAATAATTCAAAATTACCTTAAAACTTTTCTAAAAACTTTTTTGAGTCATTTACGACCGTGGTCATCATTGGGTCGATTTTGGGACCCCATTGAGCCACTTGGGAGTCATAATGAAACATTAGATTAATTAACATAAAGTAAAGGAAAAAATGAAAAAAACAAATATCACTTAGTAAATTTATTTTTACAAAGGGGTTATATAAGTTATGTTTTTAACTATAAAAATTCATTGGAATGATAAAAATATTCCCAACATCATGGTATTTTTTTTAAAATTTAGACTCAAAATAAATAAAATTATTTATGACATAATAATGATGCAGTGTTTAACTCATTAATAAATGATTTAAATTAATAATATTATAAAGATTAAAATAATATCCAAAACCTGTATAATTCTTATAGTATGAATTTATTTCGACCATGAGTCATCTTAAATTCCACTTTAAATATTTTTGGACCTTTAGAAACAGAATATCATTATATAATAAAATAATATTATCACACGTTCCTAAAGAGCCCCTCCGCCCCCTTATAAAAAGTCCTCACTTATAACCAATTACTCACACTACTCAAGCCTTTTGGATCATCCAACCTCTACCCAATTAATCTCCAAAAATCATTATCCTAATCCTAGAATCCCTACCTTAGGCAGAAGGAACTTCAAGAAGTTCTTTTGGTTCAAACCAAAGGAAGTTATCCAAATTATTGGTAACGATTTTTCTTAACTTATTTTCTTTTATTTTACTTCTCCAACCACAAAAAACATTTTATTCCATTATTTTATAACAAAAACAGTATCATAAATATACTAGTATGTTTTTATGGTATTTATTTTAACTACACTTACACACACTATTATCTAATGGGTGAAAAACATACTGTTTCTGGGGATGGTAAACTAACGCCTCAAGAGACGATGATTGTTCAATTACCTCCTACCACCTATCATGGTGGCCATTAAGAAGACATTATATTTATATATGATATATATATATAATGTTTATGTTTTCTTTATTCTTCTATATTTTTCCTTTATAGCATACCTTTATGGTTACCATTTTGGGTAAACGCGATAATTTCATTCGAGGAAGTGCGGACTACCGCCCCCTAAAAGTAATATGACTCATTAATTCCATATGTGGGATGTATAAAGGATGGAAATAATGATATTATATATGATATTATAATGGAAATATAATATACCTATGTATAATTATGTTTCAATTCCATTAAAAAAGAAATATAAATGAAAGTATCAGTCATCCATACGTACAACTTACCATCTCCCTGAACGGTGCATTTCATTTTTTACATCCAAATGATATGTACTATTATAAATATATATATATACTGGATATATAAGACATATATGAAATATATGATATCTAAATAATTAATATCATTCTAGATATAATCGACTATTGACCAAATGGACAACTGGTAAATATAAGGTCTTCATTTTTTACTCAAGTTCCAAATATCGTAAAAACGATCATTATTAACATAAATGATTAAATAATGTTTATAAAAAGGTAATAAGTGATATAAAAGAATTAATAAACATGATATAGGTTCTTAAGAAAGTAGAAATTAACTTTATTTTATTATTCAGTAGAATAAAGAATGATCGAGTCAAGTCGTACATGAGGTAAGGGACTTCGTATCAATCTCCTTTCATTGAGACATATTTTGATCTAATACATGAATTTATTTTATAAGTTGTATAAACACCGTTGACGTTTCATTTCATTCAATGGTAATCTTTTTATATGAAGTGTTTTACTAAATGACAATAAGCAAGGTTTTTTAACATAAGTGGTGACAACGACCTTTCCACTGCCGTGAGTATTATTTGATCTTTGGCTTCCTTAAAAAGAAATAATGTTTTGAAAAGGAAAATATATAAAATATACTATTATGAATTTTTTTTTTAAAAATGGTTGTTATAATGGTTTTGATACGCTAATATATTGAAATTTTATATTGTTATTTCAATGTGGAAATGTTATCTTTCATTTATGCTTATGTTATGTGTTTTGATCATGTTATGGTTCCTGATAATTATTTAGGTATATGGGATATTCTGTGATAAACCAAGGGTGGGTGAGACCGAGATATCCCTCCTATGCATTAGGTAATGTGACGAAGGTAAACCTGAATTTTTGTCCTAAGAGATTTATGGAATATACTATGATGGGAATTCCAAAGTAACTCCCTATGTAGCTATGATAGATAATATGTAAGTATGTTATAGATGCCACAAGGTAAATTAATGATTTATGATTTCTATTTGTTATGCATAAATCATATGATTTCAAGTGGTTAGTAAAAGAATTTATGTTTTGTATGTATTTATGAACTAATGTTTTCTTTCTTTGTTTTATAACCCTTACATTGATTTTCATGCTCATCCCATGTTTTGAAATGTTTTCACCAGACATAAAGATGAATAGGGTTAAGGATGGGATCATGGAAATGTCATGCAATATAAAATATGGAACTATACAAGAATATTTTTTCCAAGAGTTTTTATTTTATGAAAAAATGGAAACTGAGTAGAAGTGCTTACTTTGTAATCTTTTGAGATGTAATATTTATGTCTTAATTCTCTAAAACACTTAACATGAAATGATCCTCAATGTAAATTAATTCATTTTATTGAATATTATGTAATGTTTTTAAGGTCAGGTCCTTATGTTGGAATAATAGGTTGGTTTTGATAACTTTAAGTGTAAGGGTATTGTTAAATGAATATCCATAAACTAATTTATGTTAATAGTAAAATAATATAGCATTTATAGATTACCATGTTTCTTTGACTAAGAAATTTTTGTGTTTAGAATGGTTTTCCATTGAGGAAATAGGGATGCTATGTACGGATGACATCAGGAGGAAGACAACCTTGCAAATCAACAACCTGAGATGGTTAGAATTAGAACAGAACTGTTTGCTGAAGTGATGGGACAGTTGAATCATGATTTAAATGGTGGTGGTATCCATGTATGAGATTATCCAAATCAAAAACATAGGAACATGTTAGTAGTGTATCATTTCATTAGGAAACATCCCCCATCATTTAGACGATCATCTTACCCAGTGTTAGCAGAAGGGTGTATTAAAGCACTAGAGAAATTTTTTTATGTCATTGGGTGTTGAGAAAATCAAATAGTTTGTCTTGTTGTTTACTATTTTGAAGGTTAAGCTGGTCAGTAGTGGTTGATGGTGAAAAATATCAGGGATAGTGATGATATTGATGCATTTGATTGGTATGAATTCAAAGGTAAGTTTCTTGAGAAAGATTTTCCTAATGTGGTCCATCTTTGGATGGAAAAACAATTCCTGGAATTGGGGCAGAAAGATGACTCAGTGGCTATTTATGAAGCAAAATTCACTCAATGGGCAAGGAATGCTCCAAATTTTATAAGAGATCATGATTATAAAGTAAACTGTTTTTACTCAATATTAATGATAATGTATCGAAGGGAATATGATTTGGATGATTTAAAAAGCTATGAAAAACATTTGGTTATGTAGATAAGGTGGAAATAGAGTTTGACGATGATCAGGTGTTCATTAAAAATAGAATAAGAGGACAAGGTGGAAGGTTAAAGGGAAGATGTATTCAAAAAAGTCTTATGTTAAGAAGATTATGTTTATAGTTTATGAAAATTGTGGTAAAATTCATGCTGGTGAATGTCTTTTGAATTTTAGTATGTGCTATCGATGTGGTAACATGGGACATAAGACTCATAATTGCACTGAAAAAGATCAGGGTAATGGTAATAAAAATATGATATATAGTCAGTAAAATGTTTTAAGTGCACTGAAATGGGTCATTATGCAAATGAGTGTCCAATAAAGAAGTCAACTAATGGAAATCACCTAGACTACAAGAATAAAGGTGTGGTGAAATCCATTGTATCTACTTCAGTAGATGTTGGTCCATCAAAAGAAGTTGTATCAGGTACACTGTTTGATTTTTTATATTATGCCAATGTGTTGTTTGATTAAGGGTCTACACACACATTCATCTCTAAGATGATTCTTAGTAAATTGGGATTTCCATCGCATGATATTAATACAGAAATAATGTTAAAAACTCATGGAGGAAATGTTCATACAAAAAGAAAACCTAAGAACATACATGTCCTTGTGTGTAGAAATAATATACCTTCAAACCACATTGTTTTTCCTCTAGTAGAGTTTGATGTTATTATGGGTGTGGATTGGATTTCTGTTAATCATAATAATATTGACAATAGATCTAAAGATGTTTATTTTCAGAATGATTTTCAATTTTTGTACAAGAATGAACCCTTAATTTTGATAACATATCGGGAAGCTGAGATACTACTGATAGATGGAAATAAGTGTTAACATTCTCATATTGTTGAAAATTAAGTAAGTGCAGATATTATTTATGTGGTAGTGGTAAATGAGTGCCTTGATGTTTTTTCGGATGAGTTTCCTGGTATTAAGCCAGATCGGGAAGTTGAATTTACTGTTGACTTATTTCCCAATGATCCAAAAATTTCAAGCCTCCCTTATCGAATGGCTCAAATTGAACTTTTAGAGTTAAAGAAGTAATTACAAGAGTTATTAGATAATGGTTTAATTCGACCTAGAACATCACCATGGTGTGATCTTGTATTGTTTGTTAAAAAGAATGGTGGTTCAATGAGACTTTGCATTGATTATATAGTATTGAATAACATCACTATTAAGAACATATATCCTTTGCCTCATATCGATGATTTGTTTGGTCATATCCATGGAGCTCAGTATTTTTTTAATATTGACTTGAGATCGACATACCATTAGTTGAATGTCAATTTAGCAGACATTCCAAAGACAATGTTTCATACTAGATATGGCTGCTATGAATTTGTAGTTATGCATTTTAGTTTAACCAATGCACCTATTTTATTCATATATCTTATGAATATAAATTTATATGAGTTCTTGGATAAGTTTGTAGTTGTGTTCCATGATTATATTTTGGTTTATTCAAAATTTATATAGGAACATGAAAGTAAATTAAGGGTTTTACATGAAAACCATAAAATAAAAGAAACTTTTTTGGAAATTCAACAAATATGAGTTTTGGTTACAAAAAATTTCTTTCCTTGGTCACATTATTTCAAAAAATGTCCTAATTGTTGATCCTACTAAAAATAGTTTTTGAAAAATGGACAAGAAAAACAAATATAACTGATTTTTTTAGTTTTCATGGATTGGTAGGTTATTAGCAGAGGTTTGTGGAAAATTTTCAATGGTAATCTAGTCCAATGACTCTGATAACTAGAAAAGGTGTTATGTTCATTTGGATAAAAGAATGTGATGACTATTTTCAGGAATTGAAAAAAGATTGGTGAATGCTCTAGTTTTGGAACTGCCATCCAGAAATGGTGAGTTTGTTATCTACAATGATGATTCGCTGAAAGGAATTGGTTGCATCCTAATTAAGAATCATCAGGTAATTGATATTCCATCACGTCAGTTGAAACCAAATGATTTAATTACCCTACACATGATTTGGAATTAGCTGCTGTTGTTTTTTCATTAAAAATGTGGAGGTATCATTTGTATGGAGTAAACATTTATATATATACTAATAAAAAAAATTTAATGTAAATATTCACTCAAAAATAATTGAACATGAGAAAAAATAGATGGTTGGAATTAATCAATTATTATGATTGCACGATCCATTATCATCCGGGAAAAATAAAAAAAGTGGCTTATGCGTTCAGTCAAAAAAGTAATAATTCAATAAGAATGATAGGTTTGGAATATTATCCTTTGGTTTTTAATTTGATAAACATTGGCATAGAAGTTTTCGGTGTAGAAAATTCTTCTGTTTTTTATCAGGTGTCACTGAGATCATCTATATTAGACAGAATAATGAAATGCATAATGAAGTGAATGGGACATAGAAAAAACTAGAATTGGTTTATAAGGGTAATTTTCCCAATTTTAACATTGATAATGATACTGTTTTGAAGTTTGTATAGATATTATGTGTGACTTGTGCTTCACAAATAAAGAATGAGTTGTATTTGAAACTCATAGTTCATCGTTTTTAGTTCATCATGACAGTACTAAGATGTACATAGTTCTTCGAGAGTAATATTGGTGGGATAGAATGAAAAGATATATTGTTGACTTTATTATGAAGTGTTTGACTTGTCAATAGGTTAAAGTAGATCAGAAGTTACCGAAATGGATGCTTCATCCTTTACCGGTGCTTGAGAGGAAATGGGAAAATATATGAATGGACTTCATTGTGGGATTACTGAAGACATCTCGAGGTAAAAATGAAATCTATGTTGTTGTTGGTCGATTGACTAAATATGCGCATTTATTTCCTATTTGAGATACTTTGTCTCTATATCAACATTCTTGGTTGTATATTAAAGAGATAGTCTGGTTTCATGGAGTTCCCCTCTCCATTGTATCTGATCATGATCCCAGATTTACTTCTATCATTTAGAAAGTCCTTAAGAATTCATTGGGTACTGAATTAAAATTTAGTACAGCTTTTCAACCCCCAATCACATGGGAAATCAGAACGAAATATATAGTCCCTAGAGGATATTCTACGTTCTTGTTCACTGGATTACCAGGGGAGTTAGGACTAACATTTTTCTTTGGTTGAATATTCCTATAATAATAGTTTTCATTCGAGTATAAAGATGGCTCTATTTGAGACATTATATGGAAAGTGTTCTCAAACTCAAGCTTTTTGGGAAGAAGTAGGTGAAAGGAACTAGTTGGGACCATAATTGGTAGAATAGATGGTAGAACAATTTTAGTTGATTAAGTAGCACATGAGAACAACTCAGGGCAGACAGAAAATTTATGAAGATAACCAGAGGAAGGATCATTCTTTTGAGGTAGGTGATCATATCTTTCTCAATGTTTATCCTTGGAAAAGTGTTATGTGTTTTGGTAAGAAATGAAATTTGAGTCAGAGGTTCATTGGGCCTTTTGAAATAATGGATAAAGTAGGATCATTTGCATACATATTGGATTTACCTCCAAGTTTATCCCAAGTAAACAATTTTTTTAATGTTTTGATGTTGAGAATGTATATACCATATCCATATTATGTTTTTAGCCCAGAGGTAGTTCAGTTGGAAGTGAATCCCTCTAATGAACAAAAACCAGTTCAGATTCATGACCCCAGAGAGCATGTGTCGCGGAATAAGGTAATTCACCAGGTAATGGATTGTTGAAAAAACCATATGGTTTAATAGTCACATGAGAATCTAAAAATTCTATAAGGGAGAAATACCCCCACTTATTTTGATAAGTAAAATTGTGAGAACGTTATTCCCAAAAGGGAGGATGGATGTAACATCCCATGTAAATAATGAATAAGACATATTTTAAATTTATTTAAATTTTTGAATTAAATATTAATTTTAATTTAATGGGGTTTCTATGTTCGATATCATACCTGATATGCAATAATGGGTTTCATTGAAATCATAAATTTCACATTAATAATATAATATTATCATTTTAAATGGTAGTTAACTGAGATACATTGTATTGGTAGGAATGGTCAATACTAACTACAATTTTATTATATATGTTTGTTAAATGTATTTACATTTATCTAAAAAATGTTAGTGGATTAAAATGTGAAGGAATCTAATTTTAATCTTAATTTACCTTAAAAGGTCGATTTACCACCTTTTAATGGAGAAACCTATTTAATAATAGATTTTGATCATTTCAATACATTATATTTGACCAAATAATTTTTTTTGGAATGGGGACATCAAAATTTACTTTGAGTAAAATTTTGGTATTTTTCTGATAAAATTCATTTTTAATGAGTAGTGAAACATATTGTATTTTAATTCAAAACAGATTTTTAATTTTATTAATTTATATGGTTTTATGATCTTGTAATTATTTTAATGTGTAATTAGAATATATTTTTACCCTTTAATCCGATATTGGTCATTGGAATTAATTTCACTTTTCAAATTGACTTAAACCAGTGTCAATGTTTTGATAGTTATTGTTCCATAAAAACACTCTATTTGTTTTAACAACGGGAATTAATTTTAAATTAATTAATTCCACTTCTGTGTTTTGATTTTTGAAAAATAGACATTATTTTTGAATTTGTAATATCAACTATATTTTAGGATGAATTTTTGGTTGTTTTCTGAAAAACATTAATTTTTGTTGAATAGTGAACCCACTCGGTCTTAGTTAAAAAATGACTTTTTCATTTAAATGAAATATTAAAACATTTCTAAATTGGATTTAGAAAATATGACATAAATATTTTTTATTATTATAAAAAATTTGGTTCAATAAGACGAAAATAATTTTTGGTGAATAGTATGTTTTGAATTTTATTTACCTTAGTTAATGGTTAATAGGGTAATTCAAGGTAAAAAGAATATTATAAAAAATTAAAATTACTTTAAAACTTGTTCAAACCTTATTGGTTGAGACATTTACAACTTTTTACATCTTTGGGTCGATTTTGGGACCCCATTGAGCGACATGGGAGTGATAATGACCCTTTACATTAATTAACTTTAAGTAAAGGTAAAAATGAAACAAACAAATATCTCTTAGTAAATTAATTTTTACACGAGGATATATAGGTTATGTTTTCGACTATAAATATTCACTGGAAAGATAAAAAAATTTAAAACATCATCGTATTTGTTTTATAATTTTTATACATTAAATAAATAAAAAATTTATGACATAATAATGATATTGTGTTAACCTCGTTAATAAATGATTTAACTAAATAATATAATAATGATTAAAATAATATCCAAAACCAGTCCAATTCATGTTGGATAATTTTATGTTGATCATGATTCATCTTAAAATTGCCTTTATTGATGTTTGGACCATTATAAACCTAATATCATTATATAATAAAATAATATTATCACACCTTCCTAAAGAGCCCCTCCACCCCCTTATGAAAACCCTCATTTAAAGTGAATACCTCACACATACCAAGCCTTTTGGCTTGTCAAAAATCTACCCAATCAAGGACCCTAAATATATACCCTCCATATATAATCCTTACCTTAGGAATAAGGCACTTCATGAAATCCTTTTGTTTCAAACAAATGGAAGTTAGCAAAATTAAATGTAACAATTTCTCTTACCTTCTTTTATTTTTTTGTCTTCTCTAACCCCTAAACTCTTATTATTACTTCATTTTATTAGAACAAAAGTATCCTAAATATACTATGATGTTGTTATGAGAAGAATTCTAACTACACTTACACACCCCTCTATCTAATGGTTGGAGGACATTCTATTTATGGGGATGGTAATCTAACACCTCACGAGACGATGATTGTTCGATTACCTCCTACCACATATCATGGTAGCCATTAAGATGAAATTATATATTATATATGATATATATTATTATTATGTATTTTCTATTATTCTATATTTTTCTTATATACAATACCCTTAAAGTTTCCATTTTAGGTAAACGCGATAATTTCATTTGAGGAAGTGTAGACTACTTCCCACTCAAAGTTATATGACTCGTTAATGCCAATTATGGAATGTATAGGATGGGGTTAATGATATTATATATGATATTATAATGGAAATGTAATATAATTATGTATAATTATGTTTTAATTCCATTAAAATAAGAAATAGAAATTAAAGTAGCGTTCATGTGTACATACGACTTACCGTCTCCAGGAACGGTGCATTTTATTTTTTACATCCAAATGATATGTACTATTATAAATATATATACATATATACTGGATATATATGATATATATTATATCTAAAAAATGAATATAATTCTTGATATAATGGACTATTGAAATCCTGGAAAACTTGTAAATATATGGTGTTCATTTTGGACTCAAGTACCAAATATCGACAAAACGAACATTATAAACGTAAATGTTTACATAAAGTTTATAACACGGTAATAAGTTATATAAATGGAATAATAAAGTTGAAAAAAGGTTATTAAGTAATTATAAATTAACTTTGGTTTATATTTTAGAAGAGTAATGAACGATCGGGTCAAGTTGGACACAAGGTAAGGGACATCATCTCAATCACCTTTAATTGAGGCATATTTTGTTCTAATACCCGGCATTCTTTTATATTCTGTATATACACCTTTGAATTTATGTTTCATTAAAAGGGAATAATTTTATATGAAGCGTTTTACTAAACAAAATAATGGAATTTTTTACAACATAAACAGTGACAACGACCTTTCGGCTTTCGTGAGTATTATTTCATCTTTGGCTTCATTAACAAGCAGTAATGTTTTTAAAATAAAAATAAATACCATATACTATTTTATGTATTTTCAGTATTGAAAATGGTTTTGATAATGGTTTTTATTCATTAATATATTGATATTTTATATTTTTATTACAATGTGGAAATGTTATCTTTCCTTTATGATTATGTTATGGGTTATGATCATGTTATATTTATCGGGAATTATTTACGTATATGGGTGATTTTGTGATAAAACTAGTGTCGGTGTGCCTAAGATATCACTCCAATGCATTGGGTAACATGATGGAGGAAAACATGAATTTTTCTCCTAAGAGATATATGGAATATACTGTGACGGGTTTTCCAAAGTAACTCTCCATATAGCTGTGATAGCTATAATGTAAGTTTGTTATGGATTCCACAAGTTACCTTTATGATTTATGATTTCTATGTGTTATTTATAAATCTTAACATTTCACGAGGTTAGTTAATTAGTTTATGTTATTTAATTATTTATTAAGTAATGCTTTCTTTCTTTGTTTTATAACCCTTACTGAGATTTTTATGCTCCTACCAATTTTTGAAATTTTTTCACAGGACATAATGATGAATAGGGTTAAGGATGGGATCATGGAAAAGTCATATTGTCTAAAACATGGAACTACACAGTACACTTTTTTTCAAGTGTTTTTATTTTATATAAAAAAGGAAAACTGAGTAGAAGTGTCTACTTTGTAATATTTTTATATCTAAAAGTTAATTCCTAATTCCCTAAAACTCTAATCCTAAATTGATCCTCAATGTGAATTAATTTGTTTAATTCAATATTATGTAATGTTTTAAGGTCAGGTCCTTATATATATTTTTTAATAACTAAATATGTACTAAAATAATCCGTATAATGGGTATTATAGAGATGTGATCCATGTCATGGTGTTTGTGTGGACCACCTAGATACTAATTCTATGATTATGTTTTCATGTGGTAGTATGGTGACTATTCATGACCTGTTTCCATGGGAAAATATACCCATTGCAGTAGGGGTGCGATGTAGGACCTATTAACATAGACATGTCTTCACATGATAATGGGGGGACCATTTAGTAAATAAATCCATGGCAATATTTACCCTTGTTAGTAGGGGGTCTACACGGGAACAAAATTTATTGCAACATTTTGTAATAGCACTAGGGGTCCATGAAAAAAAAAATTCCACTGTAAACTTGGTTCATAATGGTATAGCGGTCCTAGTGGTACCTAAAACCATGAGAAAACATTACTATGGTGGTTTTAGTGACTATACATGTCATATATCCAATATAAAACATTTCTTTGTTTTTAGGGATCCCATAAACTAGAAATAGGATTGGGAAAATGTTTCCCATTATGGTACGATTTCTTGTATTTTTCTCATGATTTTTCTTCATGAAAAATTACTTTCCTATATTAGAATATGGCCTTTAGAGACATTTAACGTGGTAGTATTTTTAAAATCCAAAAATATAAAAACAAAATATAAATTTTAACTTTATTACATTAAAATTCCATACAAGGGATATATCCTTATATGAAATATCCATTTAGAAATCATTGGAAATATGAAACATTAAAGATTCACATATTATATTATAAATATAAAAACACCTCATAAGATAAATTATTACATCCTTTATATCATTGATAATATCCTTATTTATATCATGAGAAAATGAAAACAAACAAAGGGTGAAAATAGATGGTTAATAAAGGGTTATTTATAGTGAATGCTATCATGATTAAATATGGTTTATAAACAAGGTGGAGTGGATAATCAAATAACATACCATTAAATCAACAAATTCTGTTTAATGATAATACATGGATAATGTCAACATATAATACACATAAATAATTATAAATTAATTCTTAATCGAGGAAATTCATAATTATGATCATTTATGATCAAGTCCAATCAATCAAGATATCATGAATCTTACTATCATTCCCTCATAACCAATACATCATTACTAAAAATTGGTAGGTGTACAGAATATACCCATATAATGTGAAATATCAATTGTGTTTTTATTATTATACATTTTGATGCATTTATGGGATATCTATAATCGGGCTCCACCAGTCATTTTCAGGTCCAATACAATCCTAATATTTTGAAAGAACAATATAATTAATTATAAAAAAGACTTATAAGTTAGGAATTATAATTATTTATTCAAGAATACAAGAAATATTTATTTTTTAATCATAATCATAAATCATCCATAATCTAAAAAAAGAAAACATCATTTTATCATATCCCAAGAAATATTAATAGGTGTTGTCAAATGTGATAATAAATTTAAAAAATGATGATAAAATTTCATGTCAAAAATTCCATTTTAATTTTGATAAGCCACTAAATTAAAATATAAATATTAATAAAAAAGTAAGAATAAATTTTTATTATAAAAGTTTCATGGAAATGTAGGAATTATCCAAGTCAATGTCCTAATCCATGTATTCACTCCTAAATCAAACAGGGCCATATGCAATGCCAATCATTGAAGTCTAATGAATGAATATTTTATGTATTGTAATTCAATAATTAAATTATAGAAATGTTTTATCAATGATATTATGATTATAAATAAAATGAAACATTTATGCATTTTACTAAAATACTGTTTCATAAAAGATTTTCATTTATATATTAATTATACACATGAATACTGATTAATTGGTATGGGATTTTTTTAAAGATAAAATATTATGGGATATAAAACACATAATATGTTCTTATTAATGAGATAACAATTTTTATTTGGTAATAAATAGATAAATTTGGATAATGTTAGTTTGATAGTATTGGTCAACATGAATATATTTATTTATTTTATGAAAAATTGATTTATTATTAATTTTTTTCATTTTTATATTTATGTAATCTATTCAATGGTATGTACTTATTTTAGGATTATAGATAGATAATTTTTTGATGAATAATAGTTTTAAGTGAATTTTATGTAGATATATGAAATTAGAATGTTTTAGGGGAATATATGATTATGTTATTCTCATGTTTGGTATGCGACATTACTAGATACATCATGTATTTTTGGGATTAATATTAAAGTTTAAATTGGAAATAAATATGTGAATAATATATTATTGGTTTTTGGTTTTTTAATTTTAGAGACACTATTTGGATGAGTATTGTGGTCAACTCTTTATAGAGTTTACAATGAAGAACCTTTTGTGTTATTGAATGACTTTGAATATATTAATGTTTTATACATATCTATATTGGATAATTTGTGAAAATTTAGTTGTCGTAAATTTTTAAAAATATATGGATGGAATTTTAATTAATTTATTATTTTAATTATTTGTATAAAGATAATTTTATTGAATAATACAATAAAAAATGAATGTTGAATATTTATTTCTTGGAGTGATATATTTAGTGGAAATTGATCTATGTACAAATAAGAATGGAATTATACTTTTGAAATTCAAATAAATAAGGTAAAAATATTTTATGATGTTCTCTATCATGATAGTTGAAGTGTACATCATATTTTTTGATGGCATATTTATTTTTTTTACTTTCATTTAAAATTTATTGATGGTCTTTTAACCCCTTATAATTTTATATTTATATGGTCATAAACTTTCTCATGGCCATATTATCCGTCACAATATATTCAACCATGGATTTTATTTTTATCCTCTACATATATAGTATAACTTTCTACCAATGAAATAATTACATGGGTACCCGATTATGTGTTATTATAGGTAACCATTATGTTTGAAAGTTCCCATTTTTTTAGGATGTTATATTTTCCCTTTGTATGACGTGGGTTATAAAAAATTATTTTATGATATTGATGCATTAATGATCAAAACAAAATTAGGACATCTTTTATTTAATGGGGAGTGGATAGTGTAAAACCCATGGATTTAGTACATATTTTTTCAGTAAATATATTTTAGGTGTTCTATAAAATTCTTGACATAAACACTTAATCTAATTGAACTCTGATATAATATTGAATTATGATTATATAAATGGGAATATCATAACCTAGATATTAAATTACTTGTATGGATTGTTTTAAAACAATATAAAAAATATTTATAAATAATTTATTTATAAAATTATTTACTAATAAAACGAAAATAACCACTGAATTTTTAGAAAATTCATTCCCTCCTCCAAAACAAAATTTTGTTAAAAAATGTTTTATTTATTCAATTTTATGAATTGAAATTAGAAATAATTCCTTAAATTTTTATAAATTTATTTTAACGTGTTTATTATATTTTTTTATTCTTCATTTTTATATTTTATTAAAGTGATTTTTTCGGATTTTTCATAAGAAATTACATTTCAATGAATTCCAAACAAATACTGATTTTATAATGGTATCACTTCTTTCCGTAACTCAATTAATTTTAAAGATACTATATACATAGAATATGTTATTAAATTAATATGAGAATATTTTTTGTTAAAATAATCAAAATAAGTTAATGGGAATCAAAATTATATAATATTTTGGTACAAGTTTATATTTATTTTCAAAACGAAATTTTTAAATACAATATTTAAGTGCATAATGTTTTCACATTTTAATTATTTAACTTAATACATAATTATGAAAACATAATGTGAATTTATGGAATATATATTTATATATGAATAATAATTCATATGATGATAATTTCTAGACATAGAGTTAGTACGAGATCTTCTTATTCATTGAATAATTATTTTCTTTGATACTCGTTTTGCATCACATTTTGTGTGACTATTTTTAAATAAATAAATTATAGTTATATAAAGTTAATTATAAAAAATTGTATCCATATTTGAATTTATGAGTCTTAAATTAAAAAAATTGGACCCTTTTAATTTTTTTTCGAATATGATCATTAAATATAGTAAATTTATATAACAAACGTTATGTTTAAAACTAGTTATTCATAGTTTAAAATATTTTCAAATGGCATAAATATATACCTATAAAATTAGTATAACAAATTTTAGGAGTATATTTCATATATAATAAAATATTTTTCTAATTTATGACCACTTGTATCCATTTTATTTGATGATGACTACTATATTGTTTTACTAATGTGAAATATAAAATAAAACTCCCTTGATTTTAAATTTATCTTATTTATTCACAGAGGGAAAAAAATTATTATTTTAAAAATATAATGTTATTTCTAATCCTTATGAAATTTTTTATGATGGAAAATTATTTATAAATTTATTAATTATATACGTACCTTAATTCAATATACTACACTAACACAATGGGTGTACAATCCGTGAACAAATGTAATAATTTAATAATCATTACTAGTAATGTATTTGTTATGGCTTACTATACCAAAAAAACATTATACATAAAAATATTTTATTATTAAAGGATAAATGAATTATATTCTAATTAGATTTCTTTCTTCATATATTTACAGTCAAACTATGTGAATTGTTCTTGAAATGACTTTAATAGTATTTTATATTAATGAATATGTTATTAAAAAATTATAAAATCAAAAAAGTATATAAATATGTTATTTTCGATTTCGAATAGTTTAAAAAATTATAGCATTTCAATTTTATATTTAACTGTTAACTTATATGTAAAATTATAAACCTTTAATACTGAAAAATAATTTATAGTCGTTTAGTTAAAAATTCGTTAATAAAAGGGTTAAACCAAATGTTATGGTTTAAAATAGCATATAAACATATAAATTTTTTTATTTTATGTATAATTAATCATATAATATATTAAATTTAAATATTTTGTAAATCTGGTTGTTATTTTATCTAAATTAAATTTATTATATTTTATTTTTTTAATTCATTGTCTATCATTTCCTCCAATATAAAAAACCACCTCTCATTTCATTGACACACAACCCTGAGCCACTCTTCACAACAAAACCTAAATACCCAATTATAAAAATCTTTATACAAATTTGATAGCCACATTTCATTCAAATCAAAAAACTAAAGTATCCTTGACGGGAGATCTAAAGTAGATCATTCAATAAAGAGTTAATCATCTTAACCGATCACTTTTCTTTTTCTTCATATTTACCACTATCAGATATTTTTTAAAAATTAAAATATAATAAAACAATTATATCACATCTAATTGTATTCTATTATGTATATATTTTAATATTAAACCATCTAATTCTATAGAAAATGGGAAAAACCTATCACTTTGGTGCACGATTGTCTTCCGCCTCACG
This sequence comes from Viscum album, assembly GCA_963277665.1. Taxonomy (NCBI): domain Eukaryota; kingdom Viridiplantae; phylum Streptophyta; class Magnoliopsida; order Santalales; family Viscaceae; genus Viscum; species Viscum album. The sequence continues at coordinate 1,312,121,060 of OY728119.1, read as the reverse complement.
AACTGATGTAATTTTTTCCATAATTACCTAATTGGGACATTCATAATGATAGAACTAATGAATATATATTGTACTAATAAAATAATTTAGATTTTGAAAATTTAATATATCATCTAATTCATTTCCCTTACACTAAAAAAATTAATGTAGCTCCTGCGTACATAAGGACTACCACAACCACAGTGTGATGTGGTTCATTTTAAATTTAAAATTTAAATGGATTATTATAAATATGTATATAGTGAATATATATTATATTTATATCATGTTTTAGATTCCTTATATTCTTTTGTGATGATAAATATGAATGGATGGAAACCACAAAACCAAATCATACATGAAAAATCCTATTAATGTTCTTAAATTATAATTTCAAAAAAACATTATCGATAAATCAATGTTATAATGTTATAATTAGATAATATATGATATTTTAGGAATTTATATAGTTAATTAATATAATTATAATAAATATATATTTACTGTAATGGTTAAACACACTTATTTGGAACATCAAACATTATGTGATCACATTCTTAACTAAATGACTATTAATTAATTGACTATTTTAGGGCTAGATTATGTTTGAAATGACCATTGAATATTTTATGTTATATTTACACTTTTTTTATTAGATCCCAATTCAAATCATACAATCCATTCAAATATTAATACTCATTGTAATGAAATGATCACTGTAATGGATTTAATATTTAAATTATATTCTATTTTGGGATTATTTTTTAATATATTTTGTAACTCTTATAATATCCTATTCTATAATACCAAAATAAATTTTATAATACATTATTTATTTTTAGGGTTTATAGGCTTATTTTAAATTTCTTCTCCTTTCAGATAAAAAAATACTAAGTTACATGTAAGGATCTATCATTTAAAAATAATGTTTTTCTACAAACTCATTTTATTGTATGTCCTTATCAACAATAATATGATTTCCAGAATGTTTTCACTATTTTAAAATGCCTTATTAAATTCATTGTTAACCCAATTTTTACTTTCTATAAAAAATTTTAAAATGATTATTTTTTAAATTATCCAAATGAGGTACAATTTACTAAAGGTGTGAACGTAATATTTATGTTAACATGCTTAAATGATCAAATTTTCCCTCCATCATGAAAAATATTTTCATTGATGATTTCTTTAAAAAAAATAAGGGTTTTTTTCAAAGAAATAATTTTTCTTAATTTTTTTGAAATATTTATTTCAAAAATTGAAAAGGTTATATTCCTCGAGAAATGTTCTAGTGATCATTTAATGACATTATCAGCAATGAAAATTTCCATCGATGTTACAAAGGATACAATCAAATGATACCATCTTAATTTTCTCTCTTATATTGTTTATAGTTAATATGGTTAAATAATGAAGTTCTGTATTCTTGATTGAAACTGAATAATTGTTGACATATATGTAATTTGACAATTAATTTTATTAATAACTCATAATATAAGTAATGCCTATGTTATTAAATTTATGGTTGGGGAAAGGTAATAGATATCCCCTCAAATAATTAATATGTCTATTGAGAAAAAATATAAATTATTACATATTAGATGTATATATTGTTTACACATAACCATTTATTAATAATTATTTATTGTTTGATATTCTATGATGGATTGATTCACGGTATCTAGGTTGAGAGGCCTTGATCATGAATGATCCAAATTATGAATTTCCTTTATTATGAATTCATATTTCATAATACATGTACATTATTTGTTCATAGTAGATATTGATTCTCATTTAAAAAAAGCTTTCAATTGAATGTAATTTTTTTATTATCAACTATTCTATATTGAATATGTCGTATTTACTCATTATATATTCAACTGTATATAACCATTTTCTATTGTATATGATCTCACCATTTATTTTTTGTCCACTACATAGGACATAATGAACGATATTATTAATGATATTGCGGAATTGATAGTTTTTATTTTTAATAGTCTGTATTTCAAATTTAATATTAGAATAGTGTAAATGTCTAATTTTTCATTATTGCTTAACTAAAAAATATTTCATGGTGATATCCCTTGTATCTTTCACCAATGTAATAAATTTATCACTGGATATGAGTTACTATCGTTGGGATGTTACAATATTTCTACTACATCCATCAAAAACCATGTCTTATGGCCACAGGATGACCTTTGGCCATGGTTTTTAAATCATGGCTATAAATATGTGGTCATCGGCCATTTTAATTGTATTAATGGAACCTTGAGTGATCTACATCAATCAGATGTATCTCTTGACTACTATCCACTAGTTTAATTGTATAAAATAATTACTTTTAATTTGATCGCTTTATGTAACACAGTTAGTGATAATGGAAAATAGATTATGAAAATATTGTATATATTACTATTATATTATTTATTTTTCATGTATTGATTGATTATAATGATAAATAAATCACATTTTATTTAGATTTATAGATGATACAATCAAATTCTCTTTGTTTCATTGATTAACACAATACATGTTTAATGTTTGTATGGATGTACTTGTACTCATTCTTTCTCTATTTAAGGCATACAAGTAATAATCAAAATTTGATATAAAAATATCATCTTCGATTCTATCTAAATTATAGCCTAATTGAAAACATACTCAATCACTGTTGATTATTTTATCATTACAGGTTATGTAACCTAGGTATCAAAGCATAAAGTTTCTCATGCTAGGTATCTCACAAAACTCATGTTGTGTGGAAATACAAATGTAACAAATTAAACTTGGTTATCATATGACATAGTGTATGACACCCTGTGTGATATATACATAGTAGGTCATCTAGTGAACCAATCTGAATTTGTGCTTAATCAATAAATTATATGTTTCAATATAAGAATCCGACTCACAATAATCATAAAATTTTATCAAAACCTATAATACAATATAATTAACATCAATTTTAGATAACTAAGAGTCTTACATTGATTTGTTAACTATAATTTCACCTATATATATATATATATATATGCATTAAATATGATATAATGATAAATTGGTTATATTATTTTTGATAACATGTTTAATTTTATATCCTTGTTTTTTTAAAAATACTTAACCAAACATATATTAAACATTCTTACATATTATATATTTTTGACTTCTAGATCTGTTTTATTTTTTACTGTTCTTTTAAGGGTATTGTTGAAATTAGTATATTTATATGTAATTCCAACCATATCATTATCATATGACCAGATAAATCCCTCAAACTAAACACAATAGTGAGTAACTTTATTGATGTTAGATACTTTTAATTATGAGAATAATAAGAAATAAAATTTATAATTTTAAAATCCTGGAACAATTATTGAAATTCTATAACATAATAAATTAAACATTTATGATCTTTATAACATTTATAATATCTTTATAATTATTTTTATCATCATTATAATAAAAAATGTAACCTTTTCCATATAAATATTAATTTGAAATATATTTTTAATGGATGTTTATGTTTACATGAATTTTTTATGGAAAGAACCAAATCCTTTTGGATATTTATGTGACATTCAATTTGATTAGAATAAAATTTCATTTGTTAAATTTAACGTATTATATGAATAAAGGTACTCTAAAAATAGTTTTACAACCTAGTTTTTAAAAAATTTATCAAAATGAGGATATAATATTTTAAATAATCTATTCATTCATGTATTCAGATTTATGTGGTCTTAATATAATATATTATGAAGTATTCATATTGCAGGATGCATTAGGATTCCATTGTCATCCTCAAATATGGTGTATGATGGGATTTAGATATGAGATATTTGTGTATAGTTTCTTCCAATTCACCCATGTGGTCTATCTTTGTTTATTTATTAATGGACGAATATATTTATGTATAAACACACTCATTTGAGATGCTCAAATGATCATGAGATCTGATGGGGGAGTATTTCTATAATAGATATCGTCGTGTGATGATAACCAATGGTCGAATTCATTAATTGAATGATGGTATCCTATATAAAGGGATATGAACGATTATATGGTTATGTTTGAAAATCAAAAGTCTAAAAGAAAATTACTTTCATCGTAGTTATCCTTTTATCTTCTTGAGGAATATACTATAAAACCATAGGAGTTATTGTGTTCATCTCATTACGAATAAGCATTGTAGAGGAATCTGGAATCTAATTGATGGTGAATGTTTATTATCTATAGCTATTTGATTATGAAAAATTGAACAGCTTCATGATTTATTTCATATTTCATGTTCATATTTCAAAATTACTTTTATTTATGTTATTTATTTTACATATTTTTTGATCATAGATCGAGATTAATAATAGGTTTCTTCTTCTTTGTCAGTATGACTTTGTTCTCCTAAATCCATTAGTGGTTTAGAGGCCATTTCATATGTAAATCAATATGTTATAAAATTGTTTTTACATATAACTTATGTTTCATAATCTCCATGAGGCCACATCATTTCCTACTTTATGACATTGATGAATATAAACAATTGAATCACATGTTTTTATGATATATCATATTATAATTCTACTTTTCCAAGACATAGTATATAACTAGGGTATATCATAAGGTACAATATATTTGAAAAACTCTGGTTTTTTCTCATAATATTTGATATAGTTGACATCATATAGTATTAATGATTCCATGGTCGAATGAAAACTATATGTAAAGTTGTAGTTACAAGATAACATATAATGTTGGATATGATTTTCCCATGCATGAGGATTTTTTTTCCAATTCCAAGAAGTTTAATCTTATGTATAGTTCAAAAAATCTCTAAAAGTCTTGATTTTATGATATTATTACATATGTATATGGGTCGAAACATATGTAATAGTTTTAATTTTCACAATAGTTACTCTTAATTTTTGATTAAAAATTAGTGAGGGAATTCACATTTGTACAATAATTAAAAATAATATGACAGTATTAAAACCATTTCCTATTTTGTAATATGATTTAAAACTATCTATTACCAATTGTAAAATATGACATATCCAAACATAAACAAAATTTTACATTTTTACTAAAACCACTTATAGTTTATAAATTTTTTATAAAATATACGTTTTATGACTTATAAAAGGAAAATTTTCATGCCTATATTATATATGAAAGATTCATATTTATCTATTAGGTTTCAAAATTAAATATAATTTTTATTTATTTATTACTTATTTTAATATTCGAGTTTAATATTTTTTAATGATATTTGAATATTTTGGATAATTAATTTATATGATAAATTGATTGTTATAAATTTTTATTCCGTTCATTACATTCTAGTAATGATATCAATAGTATTATTTTCAATCTAAATTTACCTCAGTTTTCTTATTACATATATTTTCATTAATATAATTTACACATAATAGATTTTATAGTTATGATGTATTTGAATATATATTTACTAATGTATCCATAGGTTGAAGAAATTTGTGTTTGAATTCTCATAGTCTTGGAGGCTTAAGCCATGTTTGGTAATTGTGAGGGATGGATAACTATAGATCTAGGCATACGTAGGTGGAGACTATTAATTTTATATAGTTATAATATTTTTTTTGGAAAAAAATAATATAACATATGATAAATTTTCATTTGGATATATGTGAATATGATTATATTATATTTTTCATTCAGTTATAGAAACTATTGGTTGTGTAATGAGTAGCACATTAATATGCTGTAAATGTATAAATTTAGTTGATGGAATAGGGATTCAAAAATAAATATTCCTAAGAATTTATATATAAATGAATAAATCATTATCTCATAAATACTACATGTGATTAAATAATTCACTATTTAATATGAATGTGATGTATATTAAATTTGTGATATTTTATATTAAATCCCCTTAAATAATTTGTTTTATAGTCATTATATAGTGGAATATATCATGAAAATGATAATTTAGTATGGGTGACCCTAATAGTTTGGTTTCTAGTGATTTTATTTTATAAAGAAAAAATGTAAATAGGAGACCCTAATAATAATGTTCCTTGTTCAGGGATTTTTTTCACAAACCAACAAGAATAACAAGTTTAAAACTTACTCGAATCTATCCTGAACATGCATTAAGGGAATTCTATATCCAACGGGGTGGATACTATTGGAAGGGAGTCGAAAAAGATTAGAGGGATTGATATCTCCACAATGGAAACTCAACAATATAAAGATATTGATATAGAATTATAAATATTTTTTATGCCAAACACTCCACAGGGGAGAAAAAATAAGGGAATAAATACATGTTTCAATATAGGTCTGTCAACCAAATTCATCTATACAATGACATTTACACCTCCATATTTCAAATAATAAAAAATATGCACCACCGTGGAGTTCATTTATCCCTTTTCCTATACAAATAATTATAAAATATATAAATTCAAGAAACAAATGTTAGTGTTGGAGAATTAAATACAAATAAAATATAAAAAATCATTTAATAAGAAATATTTAACGAATAAACTAAAATTTGTCAATTTTATATAAAAATGACATGGAAATAATTACTCAGTTTGAATAAGGGCATTCTTTATCAACCATTCCAATTTATAAAACAAATGACATTTTCAAATATCATTTCCAATAAATTTTGTCGACATGTAAATATTTTTGAAGAAAACATATAAATAAGAATTGGTATCAACATTTAAATGAGTAAATCATTTTCAATTAATCATCGACATGTATAATAAATTTACATCATATCACCAGGGTTAAGAGACATAAGAGTATATAAGTACATAAATTCTAACTGATCATAGTAATTTATGGTTCCAAGTGTTAAAACAATCCCTATATCTGGTTGAATAGGGAATATATGAGAGATCCCCATATAGTAATATCTCTTCCCCCAATATAATTTATGTAATGAACCATACCATGGTGATCTGAAATATCATAGGATATAGCTCACGTAAAGTCCAAAAGAAATTATCCCAAAACACCAAAGGTTATTAACAAGCTGTGCGGATCTAGACGATACAATTGGGACATTATACCCCTGGATCAGAGTGAAATTACAGTGGGAAGAAACAAAACTAAAACAGAGGGATGAACATGAAATTATAAATACAAAATAAACTAAAAAATTATTCTATAATAAATGGAATGTAGTATATGGGTATACATAATCAAATCATTCAAAACATACAACAGATGGTCCCCCACTGGGAGAACAATATATAAAAAATAAACACACTGAAGATAACTACAATATTCACAACATCAATCACATAACCAAATCAGATACCTATTCTCTATGACACATTAGCAACACTATCATTGTCCATTTAATTAAAATTATTGGCTCCACATGATCATGAATAAATGGGACTCAACCCTATCCATCATGAAACCTTTTATCTAATTGAAAATAAAATATAAAATCGTTATTTTCAATGAGGTTTAGATAAAGGGGGTGTGAAATAAATAATACTAGTCACCACCCAATAGTGAACCTATTCTATTATTTCATAACAACTGTATGAATCCATCATAATCACATCCTAGATGAAAAATAATAACATAAAACATAAAACAATGAACTAAATAAAAATAAATGTGTATAACAAAAACAAGGAAAAGAACTAGTTATGGGTTCTTGTATAATACCCAAGGTAAATATACCCCCTATATAACATTCTCAAAAAGATTCCCATCATGTGGATCACCCATCCACATATGATAAGTGCATATTATAGATCTATACATGATCTTTATACAATCTAATTATAATTTCATGAATTTCATACCCTTGGGAATAAGAATAGGTTTTCACAAGACAAATTACATCTATTTGGATCTAGACATATAATAATATTATATGAACTAATTATAGGAACACCTAGTTTGAAAAAATTAGATAACATATCAGTCTTATAGGTCCTAAAATCAAATCTGATTCCACCTATGGACCCAAATATTAGTTTTATCCATACATTTAACAAGGATAAAATTTAATCCATGAATTAGAGAGAAAACCAATAGACATGTCTAATAAAAACAACATTCTAAGTGTCTGAATACCTCAAGATCTCAAATCCACTATATCCAAAGAACGCACTCAACTAGACTGGGGATTAACTCTTTTAGACCATCAAATTTCTCCCTAAGACCATCCAACAACAACTATCTATCAGAGGAGATAATGAGATCAATTATTAGGGAAAATTCATAATCCAAAATATCACAAGGGTACCCCCTTGATCAAAATACCTAGGAATAAACTATCTCAAACATCACAGTCAAAGGAAAAATAGACATGGGAGGATCCCAACATAAAACCACCATCCTAAAAACAAAACTACAACTATCGATCATCACTCGACCGACAAAGTATGTAGCCTCTCTTGGAGGCACCCCTAGATCTTGATATCCAAAACATTTCCACTATAAGCTCTCAACTAGAAACATAACAGGAAAAGAAATACTTTATGATCCCCTAAAACCCATGTTCATAGAACAATGTGATTTCCAAATAAGGAATCCCATTCTGCACCCATGATATCATGCCATTCCTTCTGAATGATCCTTAAAAAATACATAATAAACGTAGGAAACGCTATGAGGGGATCCTCTTGATCATCCAAAATAACTGGTTATATATTTTGTAGAACCATACAAAATCTCCCTCATTGATCTCAAATGTACCATATATAAAAAACACTCCCAAAGGATGCCAAAAAGTAATGAACTCCAACAAGGTAATTTTAATAGTCCTCATGACCCACACAAAATAAGGGTCATACATGGTCTCTTCATCATATTCCAATCCACAGAAGAATATAAGAACCTATCCAAAAATGGATTCCACAAGTGACCACAGGTATTCATCTTTACATATATGGGTTTTCATATACATCTCCACATGATTTTTTTCATTCCCATATTCTAGGATGTGTCCAAGAAAAATCCAAATCCAAACCCCTAAAAATACCAACATCAAGGTACCAACAATCCCATGACACATTCAGGGACCGAAACTACTCCTCTCACCAAAGGCTACAAATACTAAGTCCATGAGGGATAATTATTTTCAACCCTTCACTCACACACAGAAAATCATCACAAAGCCAACATGTCAGCAATCCACAACATCAAATCCAACTTGGGAGGGGGATTATTATGTAACTCATAATAATCGAATGAATGGTTCATGATGTTTAGGGATCCTGATATCGACCACATCACAACTCTTAAGCACCTCTAAAGGGAGTACAAGGTATTCCTACAGAACCATGCCATGAGTGAGGGTTCCTCATAAAAGGATCCTGCTTCATGGAACCTAAAATTAAATCCCCTTACCATGAAATAAAATCCCATGAAGGGTTATCAATAAAATGTGTTAAAAATTTTAAATTTATTTAAATTCTGATTTTAAGTGAAATAACATAAATATAACCTGTAGGTCTACCTCACAATGTACCCACCGAATCATTATGCCCAATCTCATATTCTAAAAATTGATGAAGCACCTACCTCGTGCCACACTATGAAACATAATTTTTTAAACCATTATAAATGAAATAATATGTTTTATTTCAAGATGAATAAATATTTATCACTCATTGAGGCATGTAGAGTCTCTAAAACCCATACCATGCATTTTCAAAAGTGACATGATGAAACACCAACACCAATAAGACTATCATGGAACATAATTTTCTAAAGAAATTCCAAATTCCTATCTTCATTATCCAATTTCACTATGACACAATGGAATAAAAATGGAAACCTTAGGAATATACTAATAAAATACGCCTCAATATAAAAGGAATATGAATAGGGGAAATATTGGAATAATTTTTCCTAAAAATTATTAGAATACCTCCAAAAATCGCCAAAAATGAAGTGGAATTTATTGTAAGAAAGGGAGAGGGAGAGAGACTGGTCCATTAAAATAATGGGGAAGAAAGGGGGTGGTGAAAGGGTAAAATCTGTGGTTGAAATTTTGGTAATTTTTTCGTTTTTCTAAAAACAGGAATGTAAATTGGATTGGTCCCATGGTTTCCAAAAGATCGTGCAAACCATGAGGCTAGATCTTCTAATACCATGACACCACACATAGTTTAGAATCATAGTATTATAAAATCTAAGGAAAAACAACAAAATGATAATGTAATCCTCTATAACTCTTGAAATGGGTTGTCTATAACCATATGCAAGAAGTACTACCTGGAACATGGAGATAACCAACCCACAAATATTCCTATATAAATAACATTGTTTCATAAAAAAATTAATAGAATATGGAATCATACTATTATCAGTTCAAAATGAGCTAGAAAAACCCAAATCATCAATGTGATGAATTTGTTATATTAAACCATGTAGAAAAAATTGTGTGCTTGGACAAGATCATCCAAATTACTCAAACTCGAAAATATGACACGTAATATTTTACTTGTCACCTTGATTCATTTTTATCTTCAAACCATTCATGACATACATTAAACTATTTTCTCCAACACTAGAAATTCGTAATTAAATTTTAATTCACCAAATAACATCTTAGTGGGCCATTAAAAAAATTTCTGCTAAAATATACAAGCCTAAATGACAAGGTCCATTAAAAACATCCCACCATAATAAATAATTCCCTAAATAATCCTCATTGGTTAAAATCCCAATAAGGCTATCCTACCTAAACTGTTATGATATCAGTCACCAGATACGTTCAAATTTATATCACCAAACACACTCCCATAACATAACTCGAACAAATAAGCCCAGATGATTAGCCAATCACTCCTAAAAGGTAATAATTGATTCCCAACCCACCTAGAAATTATTCATAATTATTTTTTGATATATTTTTCACCCTACCATTCACTAATTTATGAAATAATTTATGTCGGACCTAGTCTAGCATACTCCTCCCAAAGTACTTGGCCTCAGCATCCATCACTACATTGATCAGACATGCCACGAACAACACCGAACATGATATTTAACCCACTAATATGAGGATTAAATTCACTATGAGAGTAACCACATCATCATATTGCTTCCCCATGTTGAAAACCATGCATCCCACACAACCTCCATCACTGAATATAATGGGTATACATGGCCAAAATGCTCAAACCAGATTGCTACAGATAAAAATACAATGACCACACTATAAAAACAACATAAAAGGTGTTTCATTCCCTCCAATAGACTATGTATAACTCCATTTTAATTGATTACCTTAAACCACTCTTAAACGTGGAATTAGAATAACATGAAAGTGAAACGTCTGATCAAAACAAGTCAATGGCACCTAAAACCAATGACTATGCACCCCATGCTCATTAGTTACAATGATCCTTACATCCCATATCTCTAATATTCCTAATCAGATGTTTACCTCATAAAAATATCAACAAAACACACACCATCCGATTGTGTATTGATCCAAATCCATAAGAATCCAACCATTCTTCTTATGCGCTAGACAAGGAACCTCCAAAACATGCAGTTCTGTGGGTCTAAGAAAACCTACCCCCTAATGAAATTATCAAGATATATATCACATGTAGTATTCCATATTCGAATCCTCGCTCATATGAATTTAAAAATAATTTTCCCCACCATATATGAACAATTATGACCAACCAATTCATCATTGATACTAGCTGCACATGCCACACTGTAAGAAAAAGTATATGGAACTCAACAATAATATATCCCTCCAAAAAACAACCATGAATTTATAAAACCACAACCTTAGGAAAAATAGTATTAAATAACACTATCCTAACAAAATACATGGCCTCATCGAACCACCATCAGGGCACTTGGATCCCACTACCAATAAATATGGCTCTCCATGCATCTATAGATGAATGGACAATATCTGCATCACATGAAATCATATTTCCATAAGATCCATATTCACTGTCATTAGAAGAAATATATATATATATATATATATATTAGTTTATTATAATGACACAAAGGACTTATATGAGATAATAATTTTTGATCGACAACTCAAACATTAAAAAAACTAAACCTCCCTTATTAGTGAAAACACCTCAATCATGAACAAGCCATGTAAACCCTACATGCCTAGAATGATACATAATCACATTCTTCATACCCATATTCAATGATCTAAATAATACAATAAATATTAAAACTATGAACCAAAGTGTACAATAGTATGATATCCCAAAACATTAAGAAATAAAATCAATAATAAAAATTCCATGCCCTGAAAACATGAACGTCCTAATGAAAAATCTTCTCATAACACACCAGTTAGATATAAATCAAATGTTAAAAAACATTCATAGACCACCTGTATACTAAATCAAAAAATCATAAAACCATCCTAGCTATGATACGATTTTTTCATGAACTAGTCTGGTTTTACCTGACACATCAGCCTATCTATCTCACTACAAGGAATTAAACATGCATCAATAAGAGTGTAAAATTACTAAATTAGTACACATGATAAACATAAATGTATTCTTTATAGATAAACATACAAAAAATTATTTTATAATAAATTGAATTAAACATACAGTCATTCATCCTCAATGAATGAAAACTATACAACAGATGGTCACCCACATGGCTGACCAAATATAACAAATAAAAAAAGGAAAATAAATATAATTGGAAATAATAACAACAGCAAGACAAAGCTGAAACCTAGTATCCATGACCCTTGAGCTACACCATCCCCATCCTAATAAACCATATAATTTTATCCATTAGGTTAAATAAACAATTTCTCAACCTCGGCCATCACACTACTTGTGCTATGAGCAAAAAGAAGATATAAAGTCCTCACGAACCCCATAGTGCACATGTAGGGTGTGATAAATAGATATCAATATACACCCACAATAGTGAACCTATAATCCATTATCATAATAAGTTCATTCACACATGATATTCCTATACTATCTCAAAACTAATCAATTATGGCATAAAATATTAAACAACAGAAATATTATGTGTAATAAAATAATTGAAACAAATAAATCCAGATGTTCAACATTGACACCCTATATAATTATACAATGTTTTCAACCACGATAGATTATCTACATAATGTGGCTCACTAATCCTATAATGACCCATTTATGAGAAAATTTATAATTCTATGTGAATTTTACTCTTTTGCTATTTGGATGAGTGTATGATTTACAAATTATGCATCAAGATTAAATTATGAGAGATTTAACACATAAATATATTGTTATTAGATTTTGATTAAGTCCATAGGGGTAATTATGGTGTTCTGTTAAATTATGGGATAATCATGCCTCATAATCCCACTTAACAAAATAAGCGGATTATTTAAACATTTTTTTTCTGAAACCATGAGTCCATAAGTGGAAACTATGATGTCCGGTCTAGTGGAGGAGGAGGTTCCGCACAATTTTTTCTAACCATGACAGTTGATCTTCATGGCTATGAGACCTATTTCAGGTTCATAAATGAATCATTTCACATGGGTTGACACAGTTAGGCAAACCATGTTCCTTAACCAAGAATAGAAGATCTTGGGAAGTGACTTCATCACAGATAGTGAATGGTAAGGCAAATGTGAAGCCAACCCAATATCCCTATTAATGATTTGTAATTTTACTATTTTTTTTGTTATTGAATTAAATTTTGAAATCCCATATTCGATATTTTATCTCCAACCATAGACAGCTCTACACCTCTCATTTTATCCTCCTCTAAAGCCAATCCTTATATTATATCGATCACCGTATTCCCTTTTCGGAATCGAAAATTGTAATTTAATATAGAGTCCCCTCATTATGATCTACATTCTTGTAGATGCATTTTCTATTTAGTACCGGCTTGATAATTTTTTCCTGTAATTAATCTATTTCATTGATTTCTCTCAGACTAGAATGGGTCAATAATTGAAACTAGAGTAGTGAGTTATTCATAGTATAAGGAAGGTTGTTTATATCATTTTCAACAAATTATCATTGATTTATAATGTCCGATCTAGATCCTCACACTGGTATTTCTATATGGTTCCTCCAAAAAAGGATATTTAAATTATGGATCCAAAATCATACCCTTATTTTCCATGGAATTATAAATTAGCATTTTTGTTAGTCTTGTTATTAGATGTTAGTTATTCATTAATAGTGTGACCATTGAATATCATAAATAATCTATTTTTTTCTAATCCAAACCCCTCGATAAGGTGTGTTATCATCAAGAATATATTGGTTTATATATTTGGATTCTTGTGGACTGTGACCCTCTCCAATGTTACCTCCATGTGACTGAACCCCCTATTCAGTATTTGGAACCTTTTTTATTAAATAATTTGGATTAATTGTATATTAGAGTTGATAGCATGGTATTTTTATACATAATGCATGTATAGTGTTGATTCAATGGGAGGTATAACTGGCCCCAATACAATTATTATATTCCTAAAATTGTGTAATAATAAAATGAAACATATAATAAAATATATATGACTTGTAAATGAACCTGATACTCTTCTGGAGAATTGATCATTGTTTTAAAATATTAATGTTCTTACCCCCTTTTCATATTATTGTAATTTTCCTATGATTAGGCCTCCTATTTATTAAATGTTTAATGTATATATTTTTCCAGAGTTTTTTTTGCCCCAAGAGTTTCTCAGGATAATATTTATAGAACACTGAGGTTGAGTACAATGTTTTTTAAGGCCTTATACCTCAGGAGAGAGACATAAAATAACATAGTTGGGATCATTATTCATGTTAATTTCATTAATAGAAGCGATACTAATTCCTAGGGGAGCACCCATGGATGATCTCCATGGAATGATGGTACCCCCTACAACAAGTGATACTCAGGCCCCTTTTTGAGATACTAGGAATGGGCTCAGAGAGAAGTGATTTACATTATGTTGAGTTTGATCCTTGGAATTCCATTTATGGATTCCATGGATGGACTCCTTCAGCTTTGTAAAATAATTACGCCCTTGGTGTGATACATGGGTTCCTTTATATGGTTTCACCTTTTATGGGACCATTATGTAATTCTATAAAAATCAAGATATTCGCATAATGAATTTAAATGTCGACTAGATAGTTAATATTATGAATTCATAATTGTTTTCCAGGGACTTTTCATATTGGAAAAATAACATGTTCGGGCTCAGTCCATTGTTTCTCTTTATTATCTAATACACTCATGGTAAATTCCCATAACATATATATAGTCTCACCTTAGTCAAAGAAATTATATCTTTGGCCATTGAAGGTATGGTTATCCATGTTTCCTTGAGTAACATGTGACGATATGTTATGATCATCTATTATTTATTTGTTTTTATCTTTTAACTATATCTATACACTATTTTATTTTATAATCCCTGAATGTATTACAAATGAGGTACCATTAGTGGTGTCCTAAATAGTATATATCAAAACCTTTTTCAGATATCGTTACACTATAATTCCCTAAATGTTCTTCTATATTGTAGGAATAGAATCTATTACTTTTCTTGTACATTTAAATGGGAGATTATATGAACAAGACTGTGTGAGTACTAAGGATACTCGTGGAGACCTCCTGTGGGGAGGGGTTATTTTGGATCTTTTTATTAATGGTATTTTTTACGTGAAACATCCATATATATTTATCTATTGTCTATTTATTTAATAATCATCTAGGCGTGCATTTTTTTTGGAGTCGGTCAATTTTATTCAAATGATCTTATTCTTCCCCTTTACTATCATTTATTTATTACTTATTATTCATTTCGTAATTAATTTATCTAATATACTATTCTAATACTATGATTAGGAGGGTATATAATCCCCACCATACCATCATTATACCTTTTTTCAAGTCAGTTTCCCTTATTATATAGGCAGGAATGCTTGAGGTCTTGTGGTGACAGGTCCTACAATTTTTCATAGTTATCAATTGGTTCTAAAAATTACAAAGTTGTATCATAACATTGTTTTTTCCCTCTATCTTACTAATTTTAGCTGTTGTGTAGATGACTATAAATGCATTAATGTTTTTTAAATAGCCATTCCTTGGAGTGATCAATCCATGTGTGGGTATACTTTCATGTATACAGTGATTGGGATGTTTTTCATGTTATTCATTATTATAGTTGATTATGATTTCACCTTGAGTGATTGGAGTACTTCTTGATGAATAATAATTTATGAGATTTATCATTTAACATTGGATAGGTATGAGAAGTTGGAATAATTGCATGATCCATTATAGGAAAGTATGGATTTTCATTCCAGGCATATTCCATGACATAAAGATTTCATGTTTATGTTGTTTAAAACATTTTATGTACCTTGTGTGTTATTTTTCGTCATATTGAATACCATGTTTGTTATTTTTTCATCATTTCACATTATTTTCCAACATAGGTATTTTTAAGAATGTTCCCTATTATTTAATTCTACTAATATTTTATTAATAATATTTTATTTATATTCCATTATAGGGTCTTTTTGTAACATGTTCGTATTTTATCTTCATAGGTATTTTATTTTTTCTTGTGTGTAATATGTTTAGTAAAACTATTAATATTATTTCCATTAGTGTTTTCTAGTGATTCCCTGATTTAATATCCCTATTAGTATTAATTTTATGCTTTTATATTCTTTAAAATGTTAAACCATTTGAAATTTCTATGTTTAGATTAATTAGTTATAAATTTTAAAATATGAACTCAGTTGTTCATGGAGACACCTCAAATATTATTTTTAACACGTTTGAAGCATAAACCACTGGTTCCATGGGATGAATCATTGTGGTTTCAAGTAAATGGGAGCCCATTTACTATTTATAATGTTTATGGGTGCTTCATTAATTGGAAAAGGATAAAAAATATAATCAATCCATTTTAGATTCAATTTATATACATAAGTGATATTTCAATGATGTTAATGTTCTTAAAACAATATTTAGTCATAGATAATGTAGTTACTATTTTATGGGAAATGTAATACATTTTTTGAGGTGTATATTCACCTAATAAATGTAATATTGGAATATATATTACCAAACCATCTATTATGGTGCTTATATATATAATTTTTTCGTATATATAAAATTTGATAAATTTAGAAGATAAATGATTCAATTGCATTATTATGGCACGTACATATAATGTTTTGGAATAATGATCATATGGATATGCTCTTAAATTCACATTAAGACTCATGTAGGTCAGTTGGGGCATGTTTTTTATAATATGAACTCCTTAATAGGATTTTTAATACTAAATTCGTAAATTGATTGGGTTATTTTAGTTAAAACCGTGATGTCTTGTTGGGACACTATTGAGTCATATTATCTTTTTGTAATACATAGTGGTTTACCATGTAGGAGAATGATCATAAAATGTGTTTAGTGACTTTTTAATGTTCATACACCCATTTATATGTTTCTACATACAAGAAGGTCATGCCATATTTCATGACCAGCACCTCTTATGTTAATATAAGATCTTTTAATCTTCGTTTGAGCAGTATTTATATATGATTCATTAGTTAATTAAGATGTAAATTACAAAAAAAATGGTGTATTCCTCTATATATCTCAGTGGATATTTTATTTAACTAAGCTAATTGTTAGGACATTAAAATAAATTATTTTTTTAAAATAAGTTTATGATATGAAATGACATGATCCTAACATGATTTCAATAAATGATAATTTTAATGGGAGTATTAATATTACTTTCATGTGTTCTTCGTGGGTTTTTTACAAATAAGGGATGTAATTCTACCATTCTTAAAGGGATTTTTTATTAAAACTATAACCCATTAAATTTTCTATGAGTTAAAATTATAATTAATGTAATGAAATAAAATAGAACCTTTATAGGTGTCCTTAGTATTGACCATTGTGTAAGGGTAATCCGGTTTTTTATTAAGACTAACTTATAATAGATCATGTGAATTATCTATTGGACTCCTATCCTTAGTTGAATAAAAATTGATGGATCATAAGCCTAGTGTCCTTTTTAAGTGTGACCTCATTTTGAGTCAACACATTATGAGTTGATAATTTGATAACCCATTGTATGTTGCTTCCTCAGGTATGAAATTCCATTGTTAGTTTCTTATGATATGTATCTTCTATGGGGTACAATTTTTGGGTATTATGTTCCATATAGGACTCTTAGACATTAAAAAAGAACCCCAAGACATTATGGTGGTCATTTAATATGTTGACCATTGTTTCAGGCTTGATAATCAATTAATACTATCATCTAATGGGATAATAATGTACATGACATAATCATACAATTAGTAGGTAATGTGGGATTCTATCATCACCTTCTATGTTGGATGGCTTGTTAGGTCATCATCCAGGTTAATAGTTATTGGGGGAAATGTGACTCTGGCATAATATGTGTTCTGTCCCATCATATACATGAATTTATTTGACTAATAAGCAGATATATAATATCAAGGGTTTTTTCATTCGTTTGTTGAACCCCAAGGTAGAATGTGTTGATACATGTCGTACCCTTCATGTCTCAAAATCACGAAAAAAATTGTTTATGTTCATTGGTTCTCATTCAGGTTATGATCTATTATGCTTTGTATGTCAGTTATCATTGGAGTAGAGTGACATTAGAATTACAAATGATTCAGACTCATCCCAATGTTCTTGATGATTTCCAAAGAAGGATCAACTTATTTTGTATTCTGGTTAGTTGTATTGTATTTTATGCTAAATGCCTTGTATATTATCATAAATTGGAATATCTAAGGAGGAGTTCCACTTGTATGATAATAGTGAATTATTCATAGGATGCATGTTAGTAGTCATCAATCTCTTGTATTTAGTTGGTGCTTGTGTGGTTCTGCAATTATGTAATGGTCATTGTGTGTGTGAGTATCCAATGAAAACACCATTATTTAGAGTTGGAATTTAGTGGATGATCTTCAGTGACCATGGGATACCATTTGGGGTGAATAAATATATTCCAGGTAGTGTGGATGTGTCTATTAGTGAATCCGATCATTCGACAACAAACTCAATCAGTAATTGTTCTATTATTCTTCTAGTTTGTGTTATTTGGAATGGTTGGTTGAAGTTGTACTGAGAAACCAACACATCTTGGATACTAATGGGGTTTCTTTGGTCTTTTGTAAAATAATATTTACTTCTCAGTGCAACTCATCAGTATAATGACCATATTACAAATATTGATATTGTCCATATATGCTGGGAGAGCATTGGTTGTAAGTCATTATATGTTTTAAATCAATTTTGAGTTAGTGGGGTAAACTCTATCATAGTGAATATCAAAATAATGGTAATTTTAGAGACATAGGTAGTATTGGGTGATATATATAATTTAAATTAGGAATCCTTGTAAAGACTAATAGCTATGAATTGTCCCACTTTGACTAATCATTATGAAGATGCCGCTTTGGGTTTAGTTAGTGTGTTTGGTATGTCGATGTTTGGTCAGTACTGATGTCTCTCATGTATGTTTCCTTTGATGTGAACATTGGAATATATTTTTTGATTCCATGGATACCTTGAACCTCATTGTAGGTCAGATGATATGTATAATCGGTAAATATCCATGTTTCTTTTATCTAGCATGCACAAATGTTCTTATTGGGACAGAAAAATTAAATGGATGTTAATGAGATGTATTTGAAATCTATTCATGTTCCTTTGTGATAATTATTGGAGTAAATCTCCAGTGTAATTTTGGAAATGTAATATCCTTGAAAAACTATTTATTTGGGTTTTTTTATCAGAGATGACTTGATTGATATCCCTTTAACTTGTTATGTAGTTAGTGAAGAATTAATTAAATTGAATTATCATGTTTTAGTGGTGAAAAGAAGTTTTTCTAGGATTCCATGTAGAGATAGATAATGTGTTCATTAATGTTAAGAACCATTGCATGAAATTCATTTGAATACATATGGGGATCCTTAATCATTCTTTCGATGTTGGAGGCACCATGATCTAGAGTTTGGCCTTGGAAAATGAAAAACCATTTATGGGGATAACTATATATTGACGTGTTAAATGTATGATGTGTTGGTCATGAATATAGTTTGATGGTCATGGGTAGGATTTGTATCAATTTTTTAGTCTTGAATTTTCGTTTTGACTCTAGTTTCCATGGATTTTTTCTTTGTTTTCTTATGGTGATGCTCGAAGGTGTGTTGGGGGTTGCGAAAGAAATGTGACCATTTTAAGGAGAATTCATGGAACTTATAGGTAAGGTCATGTCATCTTTATTTCCCCAATGATTATTGGTGATGATAAGTTCTATTTTTGGGAGGTTTTATGAAGCCATGATTTATTCCAATGTAGTATTCTGTGGAAATTTTAATTATTTTGAGTTTGGTAGACATGATGGTTTACAAATTGATATTTTCAATTGACATGTTAGAGTTGTAACAATTAAATGTGATGTTTTTGGAGTTTTTAAAAGGCCTTGGGTACCTCTATTGTTTCATCATGTTTTTGGAGTGTCGAGGACTGGTATCCCACTTTATGGAGGATGTGGGCAACAAGCATGGTATTTTGGAAACTGTGTGACCCCTAGAGGAAGTCGTTTGGCCTAGTCTAGGGATGCAAGGAAGGAAAAACAGTTTAGATGAATAATTAAAGTCTAGTTGGATAGATATATTACCAACTGTGGTTTTTTCACAGAACCATTTCTCACCGTCCATGCATGGTAAGGATAAATATGCACCTAGACCGTTCATTGGTGGTTCTTGGGTAGTTCCTTTGGATATTTTGTTTCATTGTTTGGCTAAGCAAGCATCCAAACCATGTTCCCCTTTAAAGATAGATAATTTTTAAAAAAACATCCACTAATTAGTTAAATTTTTATTTCTCCATTTCATTCTTTTTACTCCACCCACAGATAACCCTATCCTCCTCACATTACCCCCCTTCCAAGCCTATCATAGACCATGATCGACCTCCTCCATCTGTTGTCATAATCGGGTGTTGTAAGTTTCTTTGGATTATTTTTTATAAGAACTTCATTCCTATTTATCCATTTTTCTTTAGTTCCATATCGATATCGTCATCATGGGGTTACATAATTCAACAAATTTTCATGGAATTTATCTGTTTCATCAAGTTATTTTGGACCATACCAATTCAATTATTTATATTGGATGTGTGTATCATAATTGGTATATGATAGCTGGTAAATAGATTTACCAATAATGTTTTTTTTCATTTATATAGTTTTATTTTATTCTTTGTTCCAATATTTCTATACGATACCTCTGAAAGGGGATATTTAGATTATAGGGAACAATGCCATTACTCTAGTATCCATTGTAAGTTAAATGTGGATTATTTTTTGTATTGTGCGTAGAGGTGAATTCAATCTCAAGGGTGTGACATTGATGAATTAAATTAATCATCATTTTTTATCAAAATCCAATAATGTGGTGTGTATTCTTGACAACAATAATGGTTTATTTATTTTGAATATGATCGAATTGGACACTCCCATATATTACATCCTAATGATGGAACCCACGCCTTTGGATTTATAACCTTCTTTATAAAATAAATTAGTTGAATTTTAGGTCGTTGTCATTTTCTTGTCCCTGAGACTTGAAATGAATGTATGGTGTTTCTTCTAGGGGCAGTACACCTTGCTATAATATCATTATTAAATTAATAGAATATTTTGGTTATGTAAATGATTGTTTAATAACATGGATGAAATGAAAATGGAAATGGCCACCTCATAGTTCATTGATAATTATTTTGGAATGGTTAACTTCTTGGCCTTTTTTGTTATAGAATTTTAATTTCTTTGGGTTTGGCCCTACTCGCTATAAGAATTTTCTTGAATAAACTACTAATATGTTTTTAATGAGCCAATCAATACTAAGGTTCTATTATATGGAACATCGATGATGGGATAATGGATTTCTGAGGAAATATACCCTAGGATCAAGACTTACTATAGATTGGATGGGATCAAAATTCTTGTCATTTACCTCAATATGAGTGACACCATTTCCTAGGGGAGCACCCATTATAACGACTCAAACATTCATTAATGGAAATTCCTCTTGATCTAACTAAATGTATTATAATGGTTATAAAAAATCTGAACTTCATTTGTTGTATGTTTTTGGATATTAAAATACTATTAAAAATTGGGACTATTGAAAATATATTCATTGAACAATGATCACATGATTAGTATAAATATGGGGATTTAACAAATCCAATTTAATCAGACAAAGGAAGTGATGGACTCATGTAGTAAACTTTCCCCGTATGAATCCTATTTTTTGGAACACAGAAAGGAGGTGGAGTCATTAGGCTTCGCAGGTGACTAATATATCTGATCTTGAACATGTTATGCTTGAGTGGAACCTACTATTGGAGAAGTGGTTGTTAATAAATATTACCATCCATGCAATTTTATCCAAACCACCCCAAGAGTATGTCCCCATCGCACACCTTACTCTTAGTTATTATGCGGGTGTTATAAGGGTGTTTTTAACAATACCATAGCACTATGACTATGTACATTATTTTTTTATAAAGAAAGTGCATTCATTTATTGTTACATTGTAAATAGTTTTCAAATCAAAAATAGTATTTTTAGTTAATATTCAACTAAGAAATTTATTTTGATGAATTAATTGTTTTTTAATTAAATAATATTCATATATTATTATCAAATTAATTTTTATAAAATAGAAATTATGGGTGGAGTGAATGATAATATAGATTACCACCCAAGAGATTTTATCTGAACCAACCAAAGAGTATGTCCCCATCGCACACCTTACTCTTAGTTCTTATGCGGGTGTTATAAGGGGGTTTTAACAAGACCATAGCACTAGGACTATGTACATTATTTTTATATTAATAATGTTTATTCATTTATTATTACACTGTAAATAGTTTTCAAATAACAAATAGTATTTTTAGTAAATATTCAACTAACGAATAGTATTTTTAGTTAATATTCAACTATGAAAGTGAATTCAATTAAGGTTTGAATGTGGTTTTTTCAAAACCCATGAATTTTCAAAAAATGTCAGTTTTTATTTTAAACGAAACAATTCACATATTTAGAAATTTATTTACATTAAATCAATATTATTTTTGGAATCAGAATGTCAAAGTTATAAAATGGTGAATTTTTCATAACTTTCTGAGACATTTGAATATTTGGGTAAAAAATAAATAATGTGTAAATAAATAATGTGTTTTATTACATCATAATGACCCAATAGTGATGTAATAAATTATAATAAATGATAAATTACGCCAATATATGTTTTAAAATTAATATAATGTGATTTTAGGTTTTTTTATTTATTTTACAAAACAAGAGTGGACCCACCAAGAGTTATAAAACAATTTTACTTTTTAAAAGAATTTCTTTGAAAGTGTGACTCACGTCCACGTATGAAACCCAATTATTTTAATTTTTTCAGACATTATCCATATAAAATATTACCTTACACACCCCTATGGGAAAACCATAGGCAAAAAACATGTGTTGGTTTCTGGTATTGATTAGTTTAATGTGTGGTTAACAAATCCTAAATAATAAATAATTTCGTCGTCATTCCTATAAAAACCCAACCATGCTCCCAAATTCTCATCACTCAAACCCTTTGGAGTTTGTCCAAACTCTACCCGCCTCTCTTTAGAATCTTCCCAGTTTTTCCAAGCTCCCATGAGGTCTCCCTAAAGCCTCTCCCAAGCATTTGGGAACACACATCCAAGTAAAGTATTTCTTCCATTATCATTTTTTCAAATTATCATTATGTTTTTATTCCATTATGTTTTCAATTATCAATTTTGGGGTATTATTTCGCACCTCCCCCATATTACCCTCTTTATGTTTAGATGATGGGTGACCCCTTCATCTCTCATTAATTCCTCCCATGTACACTCATTACCATGCCGATATTCCGCGAGGGTTTTCTCTCTCCTCATTTATATCCATGTAATTTTTTTGTATTATTAATTTAACATCAATTATCATTGTTGGGACACATATCTATATGATACATTTACTATCCATTGGATGTAAATATAATGGGACACCCCTTTATCTCTCATCAACCATTTTTTTGAGTTTTTATCATGCATCGTTATACTACTAAATTGCACTATGAATTTCCAAGCCAATGTCACTATGTAGTGAATACGGTGCCCATTTCTCTATTAAGGGTATTGAACTTTTTACACATTTATTTACTTATTATAAATATTCATCTATTTATTCCACATACCATTATCATGGAATCAATTATATTGATTGATTCCGTGTTTTATGATCTTTGTGGCACACTTATGCATGAAATTAAATGATTGAGTTGGGTGAATCCTGATATTGCTCCAACGCATTTGGTAAAGTATATTATTATGATATTTCATGTGCAATGGGTGTTGGATAATTCTAATTCCTATGAAATTAGGGTTTAATTATTCTCCATGTGTAATGTGTAGGATAGAAATGATACTGATTGTTGAATTGAAATAATGATGTAGATGGTCAATATACAAGTGGGGGTTAATTGTATAATATAAAAAATTATTTATGAACTTTTAATGATGGTAATGTTTGACAATGTTAAAGAAGGGAAATTCATAAAACCTATTAGTTCTACAAACTCTATTGATTCTGGAAATGTGGTTCTAGAAATGATACTAATAAAAATTTTACAAAGATAAAGATTCAACCTTAAAGCATATAGAATCTTACTAATCAGAGTATAAGTACAAGAAATTTTATGATTGTTATAATTTCCTCAACAACCAATATGTAGATGAAACCATGAAACAAAAAAATTAACAAGTTGTAAATAATTTAACCTAAAGAGAAGGGTATCAAAAAAAATGGATAAAGGTCCCTTGATTTATACTTTCAAGAAAGTATTTCATACGCACACCAGGGCAAGACCTCGATACGAATATCAGAATCTATCTTACAATCCCTACAAACCCTCAAACATCAAGGTAGTCAGCACATCTATCTTCCTATCCTCGGTATCCCTAAAATGTAATTAAAAAAATTCACAGTCACATGATGGAATTCTGAACATGATGTTTAGTATGCACAAAGCATGAGAGTCTCTCTATATAAATCAAGTCATATCATGTAATATCTAGGTAATATAACTATTCATCAATGTTGTGAGCTCATTAAAATTAACTCATATTTATATGGATAGCTTCAATGGTCGGCTCCCTCCTCCAACAGTTATATTTATCATTGAATTTAAGAGAGACCTATACTCGTGTCACTCAAACAGCGGTAGGTTTTCAACTAAATGCACAACATCATTTTTTAACTATAATAAGAGTATGAAAAAATATGGTTGCTTAACCAAATTCATTAATCAGAGTGTAAGGAAAAATAAAAGTTCAGATCCTAACCAAAAAACCATTTAGTGTCTACAATATTGGACTATTTAGATTCCATCTTCAAATGAATCCAAAACATGAATTATATTGAATTCTGGAATCTGAATTTCAATGAAATTTGGAGTCTAAATTCATTAGAATTCTGTGTCAGAATTCAGAATGTTCGGGGTATGAAATCAGATAATCCGGAGTTTTAATTCATAATTTTCAGAGTCGATATTCGGAGAATTCGGAGTCTGAACTCAGAAAGTTTAGAGTTTGAATTCATAAAATTTAGAGTCCGAACATCAAGAATGTTCGGAGTCTGAATTCAGAGAATTCGTAACTAGAATTCAGATTATGAAAACATAATTATCTATATCTATGTATTTAAAATATTCTTATATTTTAGATACAAAACCTAATTTTATACTTAGAAGGGGAATTTCTAAGATTATAAGATTAACAATGAAAAAAATATAATGATACGGAAGGGAAACTTTCCTTATGAAAATAAAATTTAAGAGAAAAGAAATTATCCTAAAGATAGAGTGCCTGTGATTTTCAAAACATGAAGTAATGGAAAATTCATATGGAAACCTTATTGACTCAACAATATCCCCTTTTTTGGAAAGCACATGAATCCATATGAAAAATAATATATGGACATAGAAAATAATTTTATAGACATTGAAAATAAAACTCACCTCCCTTAACACATGGTCATAGAAGAATATGACTAACTCCCCCTTATTCTTTGGAAACACCAAGGATCATATTCTTGATTTGAAGTGTAAAGACCTGTAAAATTCAAGGGAAATTTTTTTCTTAATTTTCTTTAGAATTTTACAAGAGCGCGGTTTCAGACGGCACCTGATTCCGAGGCCCGGAGTGCCCGGAATTAATTTCCGAAGTTTGGCTCGGGTACGTTCAGTGAACGACCGAGCGGGAATTCCTAACTTTTGATCTGGTGCTCGGAATTGAAATCTGAGGGCACCGATGAACTCGAAACGCCGATATTCTCTTAAAGAGACCTTTTCGGGAGTTGCGTTTGTTGCGGGTTGTAAGTTAAGTTTTGGGGTTTTCAGTTGAGTTAAATAAAATTTGTGTAAGACAAATTTTTATTTAGTTTGTTAAAATCCTACCAAAGGGGGTTGGAAGTGGGACCCACACCCACTTAACCTCCCTTGGGAGGATTAAGTGTGGTGGGGTCCACACGAACCCCTAGACTTTTCAAGTTCCCTTAACCCCCCTCTTAATTGACTTAAGTTACTTAATTAATTTTGGGGGTTAACTCTTTTGAATTTCAAACTTTTGAAATTCTTTTATGTTTTGTAATAATAAAATAAGATGTTATCTTATTTTATTATGGGTTGTTTGTTTGTCCCCTTGAGAGCTTTTTGAGAGCTTCCTCTTCATCTTCAAGCTCTGACGAAGAACGAAGAACGCTCAAACTCCGACGAAGAACGACACCTCTCTTCTTCGTCCTCGGTGTCAACAAGAGGGAACGTCGCTTCCTCTTCGGACCTTCTTCGTCGGCATACGAAGATTCGACAACGACTCTTCCTCCACGACACCGATATTTCACGACTACGTCAACGTGCGACTATCGAGGTAGAGGTTCTTGAGTTCGTTGTTTTCTTTATATTTTGACTTTCCTCAAGACTTGATGAGGAACGCTCTTTTTCCGACGAAGAACGCCGCACCTCCTTTCTTCGTTCACCGTGTCAACGAAGGGGACGCCACCTCTTCTTCGGACAACCTTCGTCGGCATACGAAGATTCGCCAACGACGTATCTCTTCGGGCATATCTCTTCGTCAACGGATTTGACGAACGACGACCGCGACGCCCGACCTCCGCGACGCCGTCTTCCGTGGAACGTAGACGAATCTTCGAATCTTAAACCCGAGGTAGGGGTTGTTGATTCATTATTTATTTATTCCATTTCCTTGAACGTGGATCTCGCATGTCTAACTTGAGGCTTGAATGTTTAAGTTGAGTTGTTTATTTTTTTTTTAACGTGAGGGGGGGCCGGACTGCATGAACACGGCCGAACCCCCCCCCCCTCCATCGTTCATGTTTATTTTGCGGAAGAAAGCAAGTGGCGTGGTGCCGTCGCACCACGCGGATGAACGTGCTTATATTTTACGCGACGCCGTCGCGCTACGCCAAGGAAAAATCTTCAAGAACGCGACGCCATCGCGCCGCGTTGAAAGGATTCATGGCACGGCAAAAGGGGCGCGGTGCCGTCGCACCGCGCCGGACGACGAACACCGCAGCCGGTTCCGGGCCGCAGCGGGACGAGAAGACCGCGGCCGGTTCCGGGCCGCGGCGGACGAAAAGACCGGCGGCCGGGCCGCCGGCGTCGGAAGCCGAGGAGGGGACCGGAATTTCCGGTCCCGTTGGAGACAACCGGCCGGCCAGCTGGCCGGCCGGATGTCTTTAAACCGGGGGAAATAATTCCCCCGGCCAGCACTTAAAACCCCCCTCTTTAAGAGGGGGGCGGTTCCATGAAAGGGGGGCAGCAGCCCCCCAGTTTGACCCTCCAAAACCGGCCCCCACGTGGGGCCGATTGTTACCCAGGCGCGGCACAAAGGCCGCGCCACCTTGAAGAAGCGGGGGCTTAGCCCCCCGCGTGCCACCCACGTGCGGCGCCAGGCGCCGCCGCCGCGGCCCGCCGCCGCCGCCGCCTCGCCGCCGCGCCGCGCCGCCAGGGGGGGGGGGGGGGTCGGGCCGGGTCGGCCCGGACCCGGACCCCCCCGTTTCGAACCAGATTTGGTTTTTGGCCCATAACATGAGCCTCGGACCTCCGATCGACGAACCGTCTGCGGAAACGCGATCCTTGGATCGAGACGGTCGTTTCGGTATATCGCACTCAAGGTTTCGGTTTACTTTGAGTTCGGCCGGGTTGGTTCGTTCACGAAACCAACCGGGCCTTCGGAGCGGAAACGCTCATATCGTGAGCTACGGACGTCCGATTGGCGTGCCGTCAGTCGCGTAGTGTTCCTCTTAGTGAGACGGATCTTTTGGCATACTCCGCCCGAGGTTTGGACGCAGGTGGAGTACGGTCGGGTTGGTTTTGCCTTAAAAACCATCCGGCCCCCGGAGACGAAAATGCCAATAACTCTCAGACCGGGCATCCGATCGACGCGTCGTCTGTTGCGTTGAGTTCCTGTTGACGATACGGAACTTTTGGATACATCAACTCTGGTCTTTGTGACAGTTGATGTATCAGCCTCTCGGCTCGTGGAGCGGACCCTCCGTACGAGCTTGCTGTGTGCGGGAACCCTAGTGCTGGTTGCGACTGTTCTACTGCTACGACTGCTACTGTGACTTCAACGACGACAGTACAGAGATCCTGTGTGGATTCGACGACGACGACTACAGCACTCAGCGATCCTACGTGGATCAGTGCTACAGGTCCTGTGTGGGCCCGATCCTGTGTGGGTCCTTGCGCTCAGCGGTTCTGTGTGAGCCAGCGCCTACAGGTTCTGTGTGAGCCCGATCCTGTGTGGGTCTTTGCGGGGGTTAGTTACCTATCGATCCTTCGTGGGTCCGACGACTTAGATGGATCAGTGATCATCTTTATCGTCCTTGAAGAAGTATACCTGTGTGAGATGAATCCTGTTGCTTTCCTGTGTGGATTGTGTTGTGCAATCCTGTGTGGATTATGTTTTACTTTCCTATGTGGAATACGTATACTTTCTTGCGTGGACTGAGTTGTACTTGGGCTCGGAGGTTGGAGCGTATTTGAATTGATGACTTAGGTATATGTATGGGCATAGCAGAGTCGGTTGTTACTTCGTGATTGTACTTTTCTTCGTGGTTTATCCTTTGTGGATTTGAGAGACCTTCAGGGGTCTCGGGGTCCCTACTGAGTAGCTTATACTCACCCCTGCACGGGCTTTGCCCGCACTACGTTGTGTTGGTTGCAGACGACGGATAGCTTTGACTTAGCTGAGGCTTGTAGAGCGGGACGGTACCCGGAGGTGGACCACTGGGCGGGACGTGCACGGAGCGGATGACGGGACCCGTGGAGCAGAGGAGCTATCTGTACCCACCCTTCAGGTGGGATTTCCGGTGGACAGCTCGGAGTAGCGGCTTTTACTTTACAGTTGCTGTTTTTCCCTTTTCGAGTTGTACTTTACTTTCAGTTTGGGTTTGTATTCTGTCCCATTTACCTTTCCGCACTTTCAGTCGTACTCTTCTTGCTTAGTGTTTACTTTCCGCTTGTTTACTCTGTGGTGTGTGTTTACTTATCAAAGGCAATGCCTTCCCTTTTTACCGGGATTTACGCCTTGGTGCTAGTCGCCATCCCCTGGCCTATGGAAGGCGGGCTTGGGGTAGTCACGGCACGGACCCCGAGGGCGGGTCGTGACATGAAGATTGATACATAGCATTTTATTTCATATGAAAAAATACTTGTATAAGAACTCCCCCTTATCTGAACTTCCCCTTACTTTGGGAAATTTATTCTTTAACACCGTATTAATATTTAACATTACATTCTCCTCCTTTTTGATTTTCAAAAAGGATTAAAGGTAATGTAAAAGAAAATATTGTACCTGAAATATTAGTACTAAACAAACAAATGAAGAGCAACCAAAAATTTCAATATGGTTGGAAAAAATTTAAACAATTAATAAATGAAAAAAATGATTTGAATTGATCTAGATTATCTTTTATTATCCTTCATTGTCCTTTGGCATCAAATTCATTAATATGGTTTTGAGCATCTTGAGCTCCTTGTGATCATCCTCTATATGTTTTACAACCCTACAGTGATCTTTTGTTTTATTCTCTGTGGAATTTATTTTTTATTCCCGAGCCTTAAGAGAATATTCATGGACCTTAAGAACTTATTCTTACTTAGAAATTTTTTCCTCAATTTCGATTCTATGATCACTTTCCCTCTTCCAACTCTAAGAAACTGAATACAACTTACCATTCAGATCGTTCACTTATTGTATCCGATAATTCTGTTCCATATTTAGCTTTTCTTACAAACTATTTGTGAGATCCTTGATCTTCACATCTTCAGTGACAAATGAATCTTTGACACTTTATTGGATTTCATTAAGAATTATCATGTTTTTTGATTTTTCCATTGAAAAGATAAAAATTTTCTTGCAAGATATTTTGTGGGAATTGTAGTTTATGAAAAAGGTTTTGAAATCAGCCTCATGCTTGAAATGCTTATCCATCACCATGGATACTAAATATGATTTCTGATCTAAGTTATTCTGAAGCATCTATCATTTGGAGTCTATGCTTTGAAATATATTGATAGTTCCAACAATATTTTTCAATGATTGGACTACAAAATAATTTCCATGATAGGATGATTCCAAATCATTGGTTTTTCTTGGTGAGAATTTGTTTCCAATGTCTGCAGCTTTACTCTTTTATAAAGCACCCACTTCATTCTTCTTCACTGCTGCTCTTCTAGGTGTATCAAAAACCACCTATTTTCCCTTATCAGCTTTTAGAATTATTTCTTCTTGATTGGGTGACTCGTGTTCATTATCAGATAGTTGTATTATTTTATCTTCATCTACCTCTTCCTTTTGAGATCCTGCATTAGCATTCTATGGATGATTGAAATCGTGGTTGAAGCGTTCTTCTTCAGACACTTTTTTCACTTCTTCTCCACATTTATCATCTTTCCCTGGTGTAGTATGTTTTGAATACTGGGATTCAGTGGTTCAGAATGAAAATTTTTTAGAAGGTCTTTCCTTCTCATGAAAATCCTCTACTTTATTAATCAAATCTTCAGTATCACCACTATATTTATCATCATTTTCTTCTATTTCTGTTTTTTCTACTTCTTTTTCCTAGACTTTTTATGGAGTCACAAACTTCTTTCCCGGAGTCTCTGCTAATGATTCTATCAGGAAGGATTCGAGTATGGAAATAATCTCTAATGATTTCACAGTAGCCTTCAGATGTGATTGGACTATCTCTGCCTCAGACAACTATTTCTTCTTCTTCTTCTCTTTCTCGTGATTCTCATGCTCATCAACATCCTTTTCCTTCATTGATTTTGCCTCAGTATGGTCCAAGAAATACATAGGATCCCCTTATTTCTGATTTTTCTTATCTTCTCTCCATTTTGGTACTACCTCATCAGTATAAGATTTTTTTTTCATTGGCTTCGGGGGTTCAGATTGTGTTTCATTTGCTATTGGGGTTTTTTTCTTTCTCTTCCACTTCCTTTACCTTCCTCTCCCTTCCATCATTTTTAGATGTTTCATCCACTTCCTATTTAGTTGAATGAGCCTCATCTTCCACATTAGGAAAATCATATAATTCTTCAGATTCTTTGGAAAAAATGACTCTCATCCTTCTCAAGGTGTCATCACTCACCAACATGACATTGCAATTTCGTGAGATAGATTTGCAAGGAATTTTGAAGTATTATAAACACTGAACAATAATCATTGAAATAATGGCTGGATACATAATAATCAAAGCCTTTATATTTCCATTCTATTTGTATTCAATCGTAACCAAGATATGCTTACCAAAATTTATCTTCCTTTGATTTACAATGAAATACCAAATGTAGATGTCACTCTTATTTAATGTATCCTTCTAAAATTTTCTCGGAATGATGAATCCTTGAAGCTACAATTCAAGAATTTGTCAATTTTTCTACATGTGAAGAATATTTTTATTCTTTACCTCTGAAAGAAAAAGTCAATCCATTTCTTTTTCTTTACTAAAACTTCCTTGAACATAAGGCATCTTATGTGAGCAGAACTCTACTTCTCCTTCTTAAGGAATACTAACCATGCATGTATCCTTGGTGATGGAAAGTGAATATGTCTTCCCCTACCACTAAAAAGAAAACATCCTCCTGCCTTCTTCTTTAAAGATAGTTAGTGTCTCATAGAATTCAATCATAAACTCCAGATACATTGAATCATGTGATTTAGGTTTTGAAATGAAAACACTCTATGGCCCATTCAGCTTTATTTTCTTACAGATAATGGAATCATTTTTAGAGACGAAATTCAACTGAACCAACCATTTCTGCAAACTATCCATTCAGAGATTTCCCATATAGACAACAGTTCTTATTTAGTCAAAGCTTCAACAGACATTCGGAGCTGAGAAATCCATGATGATTCATAATGATCTTATGTAGGAGGTTCAGAGGTTTTGCACTTGAAGGCTTGAGTTTTGATGCGGGACAACCATCAGGGGTCCATTATATAGGGGTTTGAGGAGACAGTTCAGCTTCAATACTCAATCTAATGGTTGAAGAACCATCTCTCTAGATCTGAAAGCTAAAAATATGACCAAGGAATAATTTTTATGGATTCCGATATTTTGAGTTATTTATTAAAAACATCTAGATTCAAGGAAATTAGAATAGAATTTTTCTTAAAAAACCAATGAAAATAACAACAAGTAAAAGAAGATTATGAAAATTTATGAAAGGAAACGTACCTTTTAGATTTCTTGGAATATTATTTATAAAAATTAATATTCTTCTTGAAGAATATTAGATTCAAAAAAAATTTATTACGAAAATTTTCAATACGAAAATCTCTATTATGAAAATTTTGAGTGGAAAAATCATCATTACGAATATATTTTGTATCAAATTCTTCATTACGAAAATATTAAGTATGAAAATCATAATTAAAAAAATCTTCTATCTGAAAATCTTCATTAAAAAATCTTCATTATGATGATTTTAGGTAATAAAATCATTATTATGACAATTTTTAAGATGGAGAAAATTTAACTAAAATAAATTATACTACAAAAAAAATTAAAGTCCAAAAAATGTTACACTACACAAAATTTTAGACTACCAAAAAAATTTAGACTACACAAAAATTTAAAACTATGAAAAAAATTTAGACAACAAAAACTTTTCATACTACAAAATATTTTTGAAATCTAACAAACAAATGTACTAACCCTATGAAAAGGTGTTCCTTACTATAAGGAGACTGGTTTCAACAGGATGTTAACATGGAAGTTTAATTTACTTTTATCATTCCTAATTTCTGTTTAATGTATTCAAATCTATCTGAGGGTAAATATTTTGTGAAAATATCTACATGTTGACCTTATGTTCTGGTAAATTGAAAAATGATATCTCTTTTTTGTGTGTGATTCCTGAAAATGTTATGAATACTATATATGTGTTTTTCACCAGATTTATGCACATGGTTATTACTTAATTCAATGGAACTAGTATTATCACACAATATTTTTGTTTTTCTAAAACTCATACCATAGAATATGAGTATCTGCTCCATCCACAACACTTGAGAACAACAACTTCCAGCTGCTACATATTCAGCATCAGTAGTGGAAAGTGCTACTAAGTGTTTCTTTTTTCATGACCAAGAAACTAATGACTCACTTAAGAAATAAAAATTTCCTTATGTACATTTCCTATCCATTCTACATCCAAAAATGATAGTATCCAAAATTGTATTTCTAAAACAAAATAATTTTCAGATGTGTAAAAGAGTCTTTGATCCATGGTTTCCTTTATGTAGTGAAACATCCTTTACACTGCCCTTAAATGTGATTCCATGGGATTGGATTTAATATATTTCTAATAATCATACTAAAAACATTATTTTTGGACGAATAGCAGTCAAGTAATGTATACATCCTATAATAAAAATAAAAGATGTTTGAACTTCTGGTTTCCCATCTTCTTCAAGATCAAGTGAATTTGAGGTACCAATGATAGTACTTTTACTCTTAGTATTTTCATATCCAAAAATTTTAAGAATATATTTAATATACTTGTGTTGGGATATATAGATTTCTTCTAGTTTTTGAGAAATTTTAAAACCAAGGAAAAAATGATAACTCACCCATCATACTCATTTCAAACTCAGATTTTATTTGACCCGTGATGGAATTAGTTAAAGATTGTTGATTAGAACAAAATATAATGTCATCAACATAAATTTAAACAATCAAAACATATTTCTTATCTTTATCTATAAAGAGGTTTGGATCATCATTTCCCTTAACATTATTATTTGGAAGGAAAAATCCAGTAATTCTACCATACTATGGTCTAGGGTATTACTTAAGTCAACACAAAGAATTGGTAAGTTTTTAAACATGTTCAAGATATTTTTATTATTCAAAACTAGTTGGTTATTCAATAGAAAATCCGCTTGTACAAAACCATTTAGGAAACCACATTTAACGTCCATTTGAAGAGTTTGAAATTGAAGAATGTTGGTAGGATAAGTAGAATACGAAAGGATTCAAGTCTAGATACTGAAGCATATGTTTCTTCATAGTCTATTCCTTCTAGTTTAGTATCTCCTTTAGCAACAAATATAAATTTATTTCGTACTATGAATCCATTTTCCTCACATTTATTATTGAGGACCCATTTTACTCCAATAACAGATGTTTCCTTAGTTCTTTCAACCATGGTCCAGATATTATTCCTTTTGAATTCATTTCGATCATCTCACTATGATTTTATCAAATATTTATCACCTAAAGCTTTATTAGTGATTTTTGCTTCTAATTTCACAATGAATAATATATGTTGAACTTCATTTCGAAAGAAACTTCTAGTCCTTATAGGTTGATTTACATTACCAATGATACTATCACTAGGATGATTCTTATGAAACAACTGATTTCGGTTTTGTAAAACCTTTTCATCAACCTAGGGTAGGAAATAATCCTGAGTAAATTTTTCAGAATTATGTTCTTGAACATTTTTCTTATCAGAAGGATCTTTTATTAATGATAGATAATCTGTTTTGGAAACACATATGAAGATGTAGGTTGAGGTTGTTAAAAATAAAAGGACCAGATTCATCAAACTTGTCATGTGCTGTTTATTTAACAATATGAGTATTTTTATTGAAAACATTATAATCCTTATAATTTGTGGAGTAGCCTAAGAAAATTAATTCATCATATTTTGGTGTGAATTTGTGTAGATTATCTTTAGTATTGAGAATTAATACCTTGCAACCAAAGACCTTGAAGTAGGAAAGTCTATGTTTTCTACCATTTCATTAATCAGAAAGAGTTTTATTAAGAAAAGGTCTAATCATAAAGTGATTTATAGTATAAAAAGAAGTGTATATAGATTCAGCCCAAAAATATTTGGCTACCAAATATTAACTTTACATGGTTCTTGTAATATCTTGAAGAATTATATTTCTTCTTTCAATATCACAATTTTTTTGGGTGTTCTTGGTGCTGATATGTTTTGAGTAATGCCTTTTCTACTATAAAAAGTTTCATAATAAGAATTTTGAAGTTATCCTCCATGATAACAATGAATAGTTACCAAGGAATGTTTTTCTCATATTTATCATGGGCTCTAAATCAATCTATATAATAAAAAACATCAAATTTCATTGCTTGAATATTTACCCACATAAATCTAGTGTAATCATCATTTAAGACAAATACATAATATTTGCCTCTAATAATTACATTTTGTGTTGGTCCAAAATGATCCATATGTACTAACTATAATTCATTAGTTGTTTTTAATTCACCATCTTATTTAAAACGTCAATTATGTTGCTTTTCCTATTTATAAGGATCACAAACTTTTGAAGAATTATAAGCTCTGGTAGATCCTTAACTAGTCTTTTCATAGAGATTTTTCATATGTTATTATGGTTACAGTGTCCTAACCTTCTATTCCACAACTAAGAATGATCTTACATTACACTAAGACAAGGTAGATCTTGTATCCTTATTTATTTTATGTTTTTTTTGTATACATTCTCGTGCATATAGGCAGAATGAATAAACTCTTCCATGGAATTGTGTACAAAGAACTTTCAACTCCTAAAATTCAAAAGGTAACCTTCATCACATAATAGACTTATGCTAATGAGGTTGTTCTTAATACCCTTAACAAATAAAACATTTGAAGTCAATTTTTTTTCAAGAAGAACAATGTTACATATATCAATAATTTCTTCCTTATCATTATCTTTGAAAGATATTTTTCGTCCTTTCATCTTGATAATCTTTTCCAAGAAGTTTTTTACTAGTCATATGCCGGGAAAAACAACTATCCATGTATAATGTATTTATAATAGTACTATCTTTATTTTCATGAAAATAAGAGAGTTATACATTTGGAACCCAAATGTTCTTTGATCATGAAAATTTAGAAAGTAAAATTTTAGGTCTCCATGATTTCTATAAAAAATAATATTTATGAAAACCTAAAGGCTATGTTTTGGTTAAGTATCATATTTTTTTTACAATTCCCACCTCACTAACACTTATTGCAGAATGATGCACATTGAGGAATAATATAATTGTTAGTAAAAATCGGTATTGAACTACTATTACTAAATCTAGAATTATTCCATAGAGGTCGAATTTGGGAATACATTTATAAATTTTTTCCATACATAAGTTAAAGATGGAAAAACCCTTCATCAAAGAAAATATTTATTAATTTAGTCTAATAAATATGTTCTTATCATGAAAAACATCATTTTTAGCACTAGATATATGGTCATATATATTTTTCATTGATATTAATTTTTCTAGATCCTTATAATTTTTATCCTTCCCAGAATTAACATCCTCAATGGTTTTTTGAAATACTTTCAAAATCAAGGGTTTTCATTTCAAGATCCTTATAAAGATATTATATTTCCGATGTAATAATAGAAATTCACGAATTTTCCTTATGAAGATTTTTCCTAACATTAGAATTTTCATTCTCTAGGAGCATAGAAAACCTAGATACTTCTTTATAATAAGGTAATGTATTATCTTCATCAGAAGAAGATTATTCGTCTGAGTATTCATAGTATTTACTATCAGTATAATTATAATTGAAGGTTACATTGGTTATGGATTCGGCATTGTGTACCCTAGCCATTAAACAGTAATTTCCAATAGGATCTGTCTATTAGACCATAATTCTTATGTCCAGAAGATTCGTAATCTGTGGATTCAATAGAAGAGTCTCCACTACTGGAACTCCAGGTGTTAGTAGCTTTCAAAACATTCTTATCGTTATATCTGTAGTAATTATTTCTAATCCTCTTAGAATGATTTTATTTTCTATCTTTTCTCTTAAGCATAGGACAATCTGGCCTTATATGTCTAGCTCTTTGGCATTCATAACATGTGACTTCAGAGTCCTTCTTATCCTTTCTTTATTTTTTTCTTGTATATATACTGAAATTCTTTCTTCCCATCTATCTTGTTCATCCTTTTAGAAAGATTAGCTAATTCATTCTTAGAATATTCACTCTCACTTGATTCAGATAATATAGTGACCTTCTTTGTCTTAGATTTTGTGACTATCTCGGGAGTCTTTCCTTTTATATGATTATAAGTAGTTGTAAAAGCAACACATCCATTCAAATTATTCTTCTTAATATTATCATAATATCTCTTCATTATAGTCTAATGTGGAAGAATAGTACCAAAAAGATCATCAATAGTAATCTATGAGACATTTCTATTCTCATCTATAGTTGTTCTCTTTAATTCCCACTCATTAAGAATGGTGTCTACAATAATTTCTACAAGTTTATCATCATCTAAAACTTTTTCATACATGGATTTTAAGCTATTGACAATAGTCATAAATGTTTGTTGTACCTTACATATAGGTCCTCTATAAGGTAACCAAAAACCATGGTACTCAACTCTACGCATATCTCTTCTGGTTTCAATAACTTTGGAAGTACCGAAATGAGTTACTTCAACATTCTTCGAAATACTATTTGCGGCTTCACAATAAGAAATATGGCTATATATATTCCTAGTCATGGAACACAACAAAGTATTGAGTACCATGTATTTAAGTTGATATTCTGACTTATCTTGATTAGTAAAAGTTCGGAATTCCTTATTAGGAATCCTGTAATCTCTAGTCAGTATAACAATGTTTTCCACTACATTGTTAATAACAAAAGTCTTCATATGATATCTCCAATATTCGTAATCATTCCCAAAAAATAAGTGGTCTTGTAAGATTAATATTTTCAATTGAACCAATATTCATTCTTTCCATCCCAAAGAAAACGCCATTCTACACCACCATGTTTGTAATAAAATTTTGTAAACGAAGATAAAAATATCCTATGCAATGAAAATATAGAACGATGAAAAACAAGAGAAAGAAAACTTATATGTGAATAAAACAATTTCAAATACCTCCTCTGATACCAATTATAGGATAAAAATGATACTTATTGTAGTATCAAAATACTGATGTAGATGCTCAATATATAGAAGGGGGTAAATTGTATACTTTAAAAAATTCTTTAAGAACATTTATGGATGGTAATGTTTTTCAATGTTATTTAAGGTAAATTCACATAACCTCTTATATCTAAAAACTAGAATGATTCAAGAAATGTGGTTCCGAAAATGAAACATAAGAAATGTTTAGAAAGGTTATGATTCTACCTTAAAGCGTATGGAATAATACAATTAGAGTACAAGTATAATAAATTATATGATAGTTATATTTTTACAACAACCAAAATGCAGCGGAGAACTTGAAAAAATACAACTAACAAGTAGTAAATATTTTAACCCAAAGATTATGTATCCAACAACCATTGATAAAGGTCCTTAGATTAATACATTCAAGAAAATCTATCTTACCCAAACAAGGGTAAGCCCTCGATACGTTTATCAGAATCTATCTTACTATCCCCACAATCCCTCAAACATAAAGGTAGTTAGCGTCTCTATCTTCTTATCCACGGAAGCCCTCGAATGTACTCAACAACATTCGGAGTCACATGAAGAAATTCTAAAAAACATGTTCCATATATAGAAATCATGAGAGTCCCTCTATAGAAATCACTTCACAACATGTAATCTATTGAGTCGTAGAACTGTTAATCAATATTGTGAGCTCATTCAAATGAGATCCTATTTATAGGAACATCATTAATGGTCAGCTCCCGCCTCCACTAGTCATATTTGTTCATGAATTTCGGAGGGTCCTATACACATGTCACTCAAACAAAGTTTGGATAGAAAGAGAAATAATGGAATAATTTTATAACTGTAAAAAGAGTAAGACAAAATATGGTTGCTCAACCAAACACATTTTTCAATGTGTAAGGAAAAATAAAAGTTCGAAGACTAACCAAAAACCATTCGGTGTCTTCAATACATGAATATTCAGATTCAGTATTAAAAAGAATTCGGAACCTGAATTCTGTAGAGTTCCAGAATATGAAATTTAGGGATATTGGAAGACTGAATTCATAAGAATTTGAAGTCTTAATTCAGAAAGTTCGATGTCTGAATTCAAGGAATTTGGAGTCTGAACTTAGAAAGTTCAGAGTCTGAATTCATAGAATTCGGAGTCGGAACTCAAAAATTTCAGAGTTTGAATTCAGAGAATATGATGTCTGGACATCAAAAATTTCGGAGATTCAATTCCTAGAATTCAGAACATGAATTCAGATTCTGATAGTAGATTGCTCTATATCTAAATATTTATAAAATTCTGAAGTTTTAGATATGAAACATAATTTTATACATAGAAGGAAAATGAGTTAGATTATAATATTAATAATTAAAATATGATAAAGATAAAATTTCCTTGAGGAAGCAAAACATTCCTTATGAATATAAGATATAGGGGAAAATAAATTTTCCTTAAGATAGAGTGTTTGTGATTTTCAAAACATGAATGAATGGAAATTTCATAAGGAAACCATATTGACGTAGCACAATGAGGCTTGGAT
Source organism: Viscum album (assembly GCA_963277665.1). Classification (NCBI taxonomy): domain Eukaryota; kingdom Viridiplantae; phylum Streptophyta; class Magnoliopsida; order Santalales; family Viscaceae; genus Viscum; species Viscum album. Next base: position 1,312,080,944 of record OY728119.1, on the reverse strand, counting down.
CAAGTTAATTCAATGTTAAATGTTGTAACCACATTTTCGTATTGTGATTATCATGTTGTATCATGTCTTTATGTTCGTGTTTCTCCTGTGCTCCATTGATATGGCAATTGTCTAACATGTATTTTAACCCTCATGTTATTCTATTTTTATTTCCTTAGTAGGATTTATAGCTCACCCTTTTTTGTGCATGTCCTCAGGTTTTCCCATGCAATGTTTAGTACTAGGGAATGTAGTGTTCATGTAAAAGATGATTTCAATAAAGATGTTGTATTTCAAATTTTTAGTTGTTATGTAAGGATCCTAATCCACAAAGACAGTAGACCACTCAATCATATATGTTGTATCATGTGATGTTTATGTAATATATAATGTTTTAGTGTGTAATTATGATTAGGGTTGTTATATTTGATATTAGAGGATAGATTAGTTATTTGGGGATAAGGATTAGAAAAACCTAGTAAAGTCTTACAGATAATAATTTCTATTAAAAAAACACCCCTATGATTTGGTGAGTATTGATTAAGTGGTGTATCATGAAAATACATCCATGTCTGGATATGAGTAGGTAGAGTCATCTCTGGTACAGATATACCTAGGGGTGAAACCCCGGACAATGAGATTCGGGCTTGACCCAGGGTATCCTTGTACACGACAATGGGCCTTGATACACTCTCGGTTACGACGCTCCCATGGGATATGCATAGGTAAATTCAGAAGTTGTTATAAACCATTATTAAGTGAATAAAAAATTACCCTAAGAATATATGTTAGAAAGAAGATATGAAGCCTATAGATTCATAAGAAAAGGAATTACATGTTATTTATATGTCATCTGTTTTTCGATTACCCTTTATGTGTCACCCCTAACATTACTTTTATTCTAGACAAGGGCCAGTAATAGGAGGACTCGGGCAAATAAGCGATGTGAAGATCAATGTAATGATTGTGCTAATGAGATTCCCAATCTGATAAGAGATGGAATCGTGAACTTTGAGATATTTCCCTCTCATTTAACTCATTATATGAATTGAAACATGGTTCAAGAAAAAAATTCAACTCCTATAAGAATGCAAAAGTTGATATCGAGAGCTTCATTAGACAAAGACCTCCTACATTTAATAGATCATCTGATCCCTCAATCGACGATCAATGGATCAATTCCATTAAAAGATATTATCCATATTTCAATGATCTAAAGAAGATAAAATTCTCTTGGATGCTTATCATATGAATGGTGAAGCTGATCAATGGTGACCATTGATAAAAAATACGAAGCACGAGGAGGAGATCGATTCGTTGGAATGGAAGGATTTCTAGAAGAAGTTTTTTGATAACTATTTTCTATGCACCCTACATCTTAAGAACGGAAGGGGATTACATGCCCTTAAGAAAAATATGATGAATTTGTTGGAGTGTATGAGGAAAAATAAAAAACGCTTGCACGACATGCCTTTAGCTTTGTCGTTACCCCTGAATAAAAGGTTGACCACTTATTTAGTTATTTGAAACCTAGCATGTGGATAGTGCTAGAGATCTATGATTTCGACAGCTATGAGAAATTTTTCGGATTTTCCCTCAAGTTCAAAATGGAGATTGAAGAATCTAAGGGGTTTCATGGGGATAAAAATAATAAGGTGGACTTTCATTTTTGTGGTCCGATGGATAAATTCAACAGTGCTATGACGATCCAGCACCCCACTTGCCAAAAGTGTGGAAAGAAAAATCCTGGAAATTTCCTGATGGGGACAAAGAAATGATTTAGATGTAGAAGAGAAGGGAACCTGGCTATTAACTATCGGAAATAAAAAAATGTGGCACTATTCAAACTAGTTCCTTGTGAAAATGGTTTTTAGAGGCAACCAACAACCTCCAAGGAAGCAAGGCTGAGGTTTTTCCATCCATAATTCTGAAGTAAGCCCTAAAAAAGAAGTAGTGACATGTACAATCGTTATTCATACAAGAATAGAGAATTTGTTTTTATTCAAGTTCTACAAATTATTTTATATCCCTAAATTTTAGTAGAACAGTCCCATAAACACCACAAATCATGGAAGTGTAGATGTCAGTGAGTAGGAAAAAAGGGGAAATCATTGCATCCCATGAATATAACTCTCCCATTGTCATCATATGTATATTGAAATTCCTATAAAACCCCGTCATACTCCCTCTGGTAGAATTTGATAGCAATTCATGGCATGGAATGGATTTCCTTATATAGATCAAACATAAATTTCCATGAGAGGGAAATCACTCCCCACATTGATAATTGACCCACTATATAATACAAGTGAATGGAGGAAGATGAATCTTTTTTAGCATTATCATCTCATGTGTGGAAATTAAATCTTCTTGACCATGCGTATCCGGCTCAGATGATTCAGTCTATAGAGGAAACCATAATTTAATACATTTAAATTGTGAGGGTATTCACTGAAGTGTTTCTCAAAGAATTGCCTGATCGACCACCTAGATAAGATGTTGAATTATCTATTGATATTATACCTAGGGCGTTGCCAAAATCCCAGACTCTGTATTGGATGGCTATTGTGGAGCATGAGGAGCTAAAAAAATAACTACAGGGAAATATGGATAAAGGGGTTATACACCCATGTGATTCACCATAGGGTGAACCAATACTATTTATCAAGAAGAAAGATTGGTCAATGCGTGTTTTCATTGATTATCATGAGCTCAACCAAATCAGGATAAAGAACTAGTATCCTCTCCCACAAATTGATGAATTTTTTTATCAGCTCTATAGAGCACAATACATCTCCAAGGGGGAATTAATTCCAAGATATTATCAAGTAAGGGTGAAGAAGAGAAAATAGACCCAAAACTTCTTTTCATACAACATACACGCACAATGAATTCTTTGAAATTCATTTCAGACTCAATAATGATGTAGTAATATACTTGTTCATGATGATTAGATTCATTAGGGATTACCTTGACAAATTTTTTGTAGTCGTTATAGATGATATTATAATATACTCCAAAACCAAGGAAGATCATGAGTAGAATCTAAGAACTCTTCTAAAGACCTTAAAAATAGAGAAGCTCTATGAAATGTACAACAAGTGTGAGTTCTTGTTGAATGATTTCTCATTATTGGGCCATATCATCACAAGCAATAGGATATCTATTGATCCCTCCAAAGTAGATGAAATTGAGGGACAGTTGAGGCCATCATCGGTAACAGTTATTCGTAGCTTCTTGGGGTTAGCTAGATTTTATCGACGATTTGTGGAAATTTTCTCCCGGTTTTCCTACCATATTAACAAGTTAATATGGAAGGGAGTAAATTTTTCATGGAGTGATGAATGTGAATAAAGCATCATGTAGTCAAAAAGGAGACCTATCACGGCACATGTGCTCACATTACCCATAGGTGGATAACATTTGTGGTGTTCAGTGATGCTTTGATAAAGGGCATGGGATGTGTGTTGATGCAAAATGATAAATCTGTTGCTTATGCTTCTTGTCAATTGAATGTTCATGAGCAGAATTATCCAACACATGATTTGGAGTTGGATGCAATGATCTTCCCATAAACAAATTTGTGGAATTATCTCTTTGAGTAGAAGTGTCAAATATATACAGACCAAAAAAGCCTCAAGTATATATTCACATAGAAGATTTTATCATGTTCCATTGAAGTTAGTTGAAGATGATCATATACTATGACTGCTCAATGCATTACCACCTTGAGAAAAAGAACAAGGTGGGAGATGCTCTAATTAAGAAGCACCCATTGATTCTATCACTGATGATAATTGAGAACAATCCGATATTCTTATATTTAATGAATATGGAAATTGGAATCTTAAAGAAGGAAAAATCATCAATTATTTCACAAATAATAAGTCAACCATCTATTTTGGAAAAGATAAGGAGTCTTAAAAGGATGATGTGGGAATTCAGAAGAATGTAGAGGTTATCAGAAGAGGGATATCCTCAGATATCATTGTTAATGATTATGGAATTGTGGGATTTGGGAAAATACTATGTGTTCCATCATGTTTGGAGCTGAAGAAAGAACTTTTGGATTATTCACATAGTTCAAATTTCATTTTTCACCTAGGAAACACAAAGATATATCAAGATCTCTAATAGCATTATTGATAGGATAATATGAAGAAAGAGATGGTTGAATTTACATCAATGTGCCTAGTGTGTCAGAAAGTGAAGTAAGAGAGACAAAAGTATAAGGGGATGATGTAAATGTTACCCATACCAGCATGGAAATTGGAGAACATCACCATGGACATTGACACTGGAAATCCAAAGACATCCAAAGGCAATAATGAAATCATGGATATTGTGGATTGTCTAATAATGTCTGCAAACTTTATTGGAATTCTGGAGGATTTCACATTGAATCAACTGGTGTATATATATATCAGGAAAGTGGTAAGGTTCCATGGAGTGCCACTATCTATTGTAGCTTATTGAGATCCAAGATTCACCTCAATGTTTTGGAAGAGTCTTCAACATGCTCTCGATGCTGAGTTGAACATCAGTACAACTTATCTTCCTCAAAGTGAGGGCCAATCTAAGCGGACTATGCAAATACATGAGGGTATGTTGAGATCATTTTTAATGGAATTTAAGTAGGATGGGATCAACATATTCCTCAATAATAATTCTACTATAATAACAGTTTCAACTCGAGCATCCAAATGGCACTAGAGTCGATAGAAGAGTTATGAAAATAACTGTTGACAAACCAAGAGTTTAAGGACAGAGACAAGGTATTTCTACACGTATCATCATGGAATAAGGTCATGAGGTTTGTAATGAAAGGGATGTTAAGTCCTATGTACATCGACCCCTTTGATATTCATGATCGTGTCGGGGTTTCAGCCAATCGACTAGCACTTCCACCTACTATGGAAAATGTACATAATGTCTTTTAAGTATCCCATTTAAGGAAGTACATACCATACCCTTCACATGTACTCTCTTTAGAGGTAGTACATCTTGAGGATGATCTATTTATGAGGAGAATCCAGTGAAGATTTTATATAGTAGAGAAAAATTTCTACAAAATAAGACAATACCCTACGTCCAGGTGTTGCGAAAAAATCCCATTATGGAAGAACCGACATGGGAATCAGTGGAAGTGATGAAGATGAGTTACCCTCATCTTTTTTAGTGTGGGAAAAGGAAATTTAAAATGTGAAATATCTTAAGGGTTGATGAACATAATGACCCTAAAATTCATTAATGGAAATTTATATTGATCAAATTAAATGTATTATTATGGTTATATAAAATTTTAACTTAATTGGTTGTATGTTCCTGGATCGTAAAATACTATTAAGAATTGTGACCGTTGCTAATATAGCCATTGAACAATGATCACATGATTAGTATAAATATAGGGATTTAACAAATCCAATTAACTCAAACAGTGGAAGTGATGGCCTCATCCGTTAGACTTTCCATGTATGAAGCCCATTTGTCAGAGCTCTAAATGGGGGGTCATCATTGGGCTTTGGACTTGACAAATCCCAAGCTGATCTTGAACACGTTATGCTTGAGCGAAACTGACTAAAGTTTATGTAGAAGTTAATAAATATTACCACTTCAGTGATGATATCTGAACCACCCCAAGAATATTTCACCATTGCACACCATATTCTTAGGTCTTATGCGGGTGTTATAAATAGTTTTTTAACAATCCCCAAGTATTATGACTATATACTTTTTTTAAAGTACGCGCATTCATTAATTGTTACTTGGTAAATAGTTTTGAAAGAAAAAATAGTATTTTTAGATAATATTAAACTATGAAATAAATTTTGAGAAATTGATGGATTTTTTAAATAAATAATATTTTATTATTATTATCAAATTACTTTTTATTAAATTTTAAATTATCGTAAAATTTTATAAATGCAATTGTAATTTTTATTATGGTTTGAAAGATCTATTTGTCAAGACCACTGATTTTTTTATAAATGTAGGTTTTTATGTTAAAAGTATAAATTATTATATTTATAAAATTATTGATATAAAATGAATATTATTTTTGAATTTCGACGTCAAAATTATAAAACAGTGAATTTTTTATAATTTTATGATACTATTCAATTTCTGGGTAAAAAATAAATACATTTTTAAATATATAATGTTTTTTATGACAACATAATGACCAAATAGTGATGTAATAAAATACTATAAATTATTTATTAGGCCAATATATATTTTATCATTATAAGAATGCGATTTTAGGTTTTTTTATTAATTTTACAAAACATTAGTTGACCCTCCATGAGTTAAAAACATTTTCACTTTTTAAATGAATTTCTTTGAAAGTGTGACTCCCCTCCACATAAGAAACACTATTATTTTAAAATGTTTGTCCATTGTCCTTATAAAATATTTTTATCCACTCCCCTATGAATAAAACAATGGGAAAACCTAGGGGTTGGTTTTTTGTATTGATTAGTATAATGTGTGGTGACCCAAACCATAATAATAATGAATTCCCTCTCCTTTCATATATAAATTCACCCATGTTCCCACTTAATCTTCATTCAATGTCATTGGAGTTCGTAAAAAATCTTCCTTCATACTTCTAGAATCCTCTAAATGTTCCATAATCTTACATTAAGCTTCTCTCAAGCCTCTCCGAAGTAATTATGATCACACTTCGTGGTAAGGATTTCTTTAATTCCCATTTTCTCCAATTTTCATTAAGTTTTTATACCCTTTTTTCAATTGAAAATGTTTTTTTATTGTTTTTTACCTCCCCCATGCTACCCTATTTATGTTTGGTTGATGGGAGAACCCTCAATCTCTCATTAATGCCTCCCATGTACACCTGTTACCAAGATGAATTTCAGTGAGAGATTTTTCTCTCCTCATTTACATCAAAGTAATTTATATGTATTATGCATCTAAATTCAACTACATTTGTGTGTACATTTATCTATATGAAACCATTACTGTCTATATCATGTAAAAAATATGGGATATAACTTTCTCTCACATCAACCATTTTTTTGAGTTATTATCTCATGTCGTTATACTACCAAAAATGCATTACGTTTTTCCAAGCCAATGTCATTGTGTAGTGAATACCATGCCCATTTCTCTATCAAGGGTATTGAACATTACGCACATTTTCTTTTATATTATAATGATTAATGTATGTATTCCACATCTACATAAAATGGAATAAATAAGGATGATTTATTACTTATTGTATGATCCATGTGGCACACTTATGCATTAAATGAAAATTTTCAGAGGGTTGTGCCCTGATAGCGCTCCAATGAATTGGGTAAAATATAGTATCATGATACATCATGTGAAATAGGTGTGGACACATGATAATTCATGTGAAATGATGGTTTACTCATTCTCTATGTGCAATGTTCTTTGGCTCATGCTAATTACATGTTAAATTTTGTTTCCACATTTCCATGTTATGGTTATAATGATTTATCATGCCTTTATCTTCATGTTTTTATTGTGATTCATTGATATTTCTATTGTCTAACATGTATTTTATCTCTCATGTTATTCCATTCTTATTTCCTTGCTAGGATTTATACATCATCCTTTTTTTAGAATGTCCTCAGGTTTTCCCATGTAATGATAAGTACGAGGGAATGTAGTGGTAGTGTAAAGGATTTTTTCAATAAAGAGGTTGTATTTCATGTTTTAATTGGTCATGTAAGGATCCTAATCCCTAAATACACTATAACAATCTAACTTATATGTTTAATCAAGTTAATTTTATGTAATAAATCCTTTTTTAGTGTGTAATAAAGAGCAGGGTTGTTATACCGATGGATAGGCTCTATTGAAATACGGTTACACCATGCCACCAATGATAATTGAACACATTATTGAGATAATAGGTTCAGGATCATATATGAAATGTTTTACATTACACTGGGTGTGATACTTGGAAAACTATTTATGTGTTTCATGTACATACTCTTATGGATTTTAAAAATCATTACCCTTTGAGTGTGTTACAAGTGATCCATTATAATGTTCAATATGAATGGACCAATTATGTCGATTAATTCAATTCCAGAGATTCCCATAAAAAATTCTACCATTGGAGTGAATGTTTAGATTAAGAATTCATAACATTTATATTGATACTAGTCCTATAGGCCAAATAACCTGCATGGTCTCAATCCTTTTTTCTTTATTACAATCATATTAACCTGTGTTTATACCAAATAAAATTTCTACAAGTTCACCTTATTCAAATGTATTCTATCTAAGTTAAAATTAGGTATTTTCATCCATGTGCCCTTGGGGGACCTGATTAGAATTATTATTATCATAATTTATTTGTTTTCAAGGTCTTCTAATAATATCTTCACAAGGTTGTAGTTTATAATAGAAGACATGATTATGCTTTAGACAGTGTTGGTTGTGTCTTACTCACTATATCTCACACCCTAATTGGTAAACCATTTCACAGGGTACCCAAGAATATTTTCTTGTTCACAGGACTAAGAATTATTACTCAGGTTGTGCATGTATGTGGGATCATTTCATAATAGAACTGAGTGAGTACTCCGAAAGCTCGTGGATAAATCAAGCTATAATTTTTGATCTTTTTATTTATGATATTTTTTCCATATGATAGATTCATTGTGAATTTGACTAATACCTAATTAGTGTTTAATAATCTAGATATAAATGAATAGTTGTGTTTATTAGTGCTAATTTTTATTCAGTTGATATTATACTTCTAAAATTCTATATTCCATTTCATAATACTTCTAATGTTGACTTATTGTTATTTCTGTTATCCCACAGATGATACATAGATTAAAAATGTATAATATTATCTGTGTACCATCATTAGGCCCTCAATACTAGTAGATAGTCTCTGTTAATGGTAATTCACTCTTGAGTTAATGTTTCAACCATTCTGGATACTGAATTTAGTAGTCAGTCGATTCTGGACATTATAGAAAAACATGATGGCATTTTTATCCATAAAATCCACATATGAGATCTACAATGTCTAAATTTAGATGTAAAAAAGTTAGAAACTAGTGAGTAATCATAGTTTTCAACAAAAAAAACACATCTAATTGGATATAGGACTCTAAAATCATTATCAAAATGGTGAAAAGAACATATAGGTCAACAAAACTAGAGATCATGTCAACACTGTTGGATATGTGTAACAAATTATGTACCGGTTATGGAAACAACAATAGGTGGTATCCATACATAAATAATGGATCACTCAATATCCAAGGAACCATGAGGACAAACTAATCCAAAGCTAATAAAACCCACAATGTGAGTGTCTCGACACCTTACAGAACCAAAGAAACTCAAGCCTTGAAAGACACAAGACAAGTGGGGGGATGTAATCATAAAGATCATCCATTAACTCCCTAAGATCATATAATAACAGAGAAAACATGAGGATAAAACTAGATCACAACTTCAGGCCAACAACCAATACAAAATTTTAATGGGTTCTCCACTTTAAAAAGAAAACATAAGCATAAAACGTCTCTAACATCACTACAAAAGGGAATGTAAATATGTGATTATTCAACAATAATCCGACTATCAAAATTGGAAAACTAGAAGAACTGATCAAATCATTAAATAAAAATCGTTGGGATATTCTTGGAATACATGGATCTCATAATCCAATAAACCACTATTATAGGATCTCAACTTCCTAGTATAGGTGAAACCATGAGAAAGGTCTCCCATGTTCATCGATTCCAAGAAAATATGATTGGACCTATTATGCTCTTAGTTTTTACAGCAAAAATCTCAGGCCACACTTGTACAATGATCTTCAAATAAACAAAAAACCACAAAAAATAGGACACTTTATGAAGGATTATACTAGATAAACAAAAATTACTGATCACTACTATGGTTGAGATTACCATATGGGAATTATTACCCTCCAACTGATCATATATCAACATCATACCCATTTTTCATCCAAATGAACAGCACACCAACCTAGGTGTCTTAAAAGTCCCCCTGAAGACCTCAAATTTATGACCATAGAAGGTATCCTTAGAAAAATACAAACCTTAAATAGAAAGACCACCCCAAACAAAAAGGGAAACCACAAACAACCACATGTAACTCACCTAAAATCTAGGGTACATACAAACCAACCATCTCAAGATGTTTCTCTTTGATGACTCTTGGGAACTATATAATAATTCACCAAACCCAACCACCTTGGAATGTTATTTTCATGGTACCAACCTGTCCATGAACTTATTAGGGTCTCAAACAACCTCCTTCACTTAAGGGATAATAATACCAATTCCAAGGGAAGACCACCTATCTACTCTAAACATTCCCAAAACTACTAACCTTGGCTACTAAGTACCAGAAATACACACCATCACATACAACAATAGATGAAGGACATAGAGGGACCCAAATAAATTCCATGAATGCTCTAAATGTGGTCTAAAACTACGATTCTCTTCATAACCACCACTATAAACATCTTTAGGTCATAGGTGATATGTCTAAAAAACTAAACCAACAATGAATGTCATCCAAACACATATCTCTCATTAAGGAACCTAAAACCAAATCCCTTACCCTATATAAAAAACCCACAAATGTTTCTTAAAAAATTAATGAGAACATTTGATTTAAATTAATGATATATGAAAATGTAAAAAAAAACAATTATAACCCCTACCCATCTTTTGGTGTAACCAATGATGATTTAAAAACAAAAATATAGTCTACCAAGGGATGAATAATTTAATTTGTTCCACATGTGGATTCTAAATCAAATCAAATAAGCAAAAACGAATTACTAAATTTATTTCCAAGATGGATAATGCTTGAAATCTCACTAAGGTGTATCCAATCATAAAAACTACAATCAAACATCTAAATAAGTCCCATAATTCATAGATGACACAAATAAATGAAACATCCTTAACACATGATGCCTAATTAACTAAAAAACTAATCAATATAATTGAAATCCAAGGGAACAATCATGTTCGTTATATGTCCCTTGAAATAGTGATAGAAAGAGTGTAAAAACCGTTATATGATGTCCTCTAAAAAAGTCATCCAACATACACATGTTGTACATCCAATAACATCATGTGATTGTGGAAGCAGAATCAAAATCCCATAGTGAAAAAACTATAATCAACCACAGGGGAGGAGGAGAGCAAATTTATAAAATACTAGTAAAAATAACCTCCAATTTCTGAATAACACCCCCAATAATATACAGAATATATAAAGAATTATTCGTGAGAAGAAATTTATAGGGATAAGGTATTTTTAATTCACACATAAGGGGATAATAGAGACTGGTAAAAGGATAAATTTTCAAGGGGTGATTTTCTATATTACCTCTTTTAAACCCTACATAGAAATATGAATGGTTCGAAGAATTTTTTATCCAAAACCATATGCTAACCGAAATTTTGGATCTACCAAAGTCATGAAAACTTGTTGGGTTTGGCCTAACCATTCTACAAAACAAGATAATTCAATGATGAAATCCCCTAGAACCATATACTATAACGCACAAGAATTTTATACAACAATTTACAGGCCAAACACCATGGACCTAAGGGACACCCACCATACATAGTTTCCTTTTGAACTCATACAGTTTGACCATAACTATTGATAGTACATGTACTAAATTATTTTTAAGTATAAATGAACTAGAAACACCATGATCTTTCATGTTCCCCAAGGATTTCACTAAATAATTATCACCAAATCATTTTCCAAGACAAAAATTTTTGTGAAAATTATAACTCCACTCAAAACCCCAGACCTTCTCCAAGAAACCTAATAACACATTCGAGCTTCAAACCATGCCCAAAATACATTCAAATGGATTCCCCAATACTAAGAAATTATAACCAAATCTAAAGACATTAAAAAACACATAAATTGACCAAAAAATCAACTTTACTCTAAAACTGACATTCTATAATGATGAGGGGAATTGCATTTTAGTTAAAAAATTTATCATCATTCCTATTAAAGGTTAAGATAAAATATTACTATATTTTTTTCTTCCCACATAAATACATAGACTCCCAAATTATTTAAGAAATATATAAAAAATTGGGTTGTTCTTTTGAATTATGTGTGCACCAACAGTGTTCACAGATCTCTTGATTTGGATTTTTCACTTAAATAATCTCTTGTTCATTAGGTTTCTCATTGATGAAATTATTATCCACTCTCCAGAACTAGAGAAACATGAAATAAATGTAGGGATAGTCATAAGTACTCTTTTATCGCAATGAATTTGTGTTAGCCTATAATGTATTGATATTTGGATTCAATAGTTGATTTTTTGGGGGAATGTGGTGTTTTGGATTAGAATATCCATTGAAATAGGGAAATTAATGGCACTGATTTCCTAGAAACATCCATTTAATGTTTTTAATATAATTATTTCTCATGATTGGATACCTAATATCAATGTTTTATTTTGTACATATCTCATCTATTAGCATCGAAGACTACATTACTGATGAATTAAGTGAATTTCCACGGGATGAACATGGTAAATTGGTATTTTTGTGAGATGAGGAAGAGGATTAATATAACTACAGTGATGATACATAATGATCTAAGATTAAATTTTTTTTATTTAAAATGATACACTTATGTTGTATTTATGGTTTACATAATGTATCAAAATAATATCATAGCTTATAAGACATAATAGTTATCTACCCATGAACAGAAGAATCAGAATCATGGCATCGAGTTAGCCGCCATGGTTCATAGTTGATTTTTTTTGGAAATATCTCTTCTGTGATAATTTTGTTATCTTCACTGATCTCAAGATAAAATTTTATACATTTATTCAGTGGTACATTAAACCATACATGTGAATTTTTGGTAGGTTACCAGTATAAATTTGACTTTGAAATAATATACACTTTAGGTATGGAAATTTTATTTCATATACACTACCCATATGACATGGGTGGATAATGAACTTGGTGGGTAGCCTTTTGAGGATCCTTGGATAATTGAAGGAAAGATTTGATAGAGGCTCTAGGATCAATGAATCATTCCCTATTTATGATCATTTCTCCTAATATATATTGGTTTCTCTTGTTAGGAATCAAACAGTGAGTGTGATGTGTTGTGTGAATAGAGTACGGGCGGTAACCTATTACGAGGAAGAATGCTTGATGGAAATTTGGTTATATATGTATATGGGAAAATTTTAATACTTTCTCTTATATTTTAATATCTAAATTGAATCTTACACACCATTATATGGTCAATATATCATATAGTAAGATATATGAACTATGAGTTTGGGAGATAGTTCTTGTGGCTAGAGATGAAGTGAGATATAGCTGGTTTCATCACTCAATTCCATACCCACAAGAGGTTAACCGATATGAACGAGTAGCTTTGTGGTTTACTCCATTCCTATAATTTTCACTTTTAAATCATGGAGTACATCATTTTGACTTTTTATGGGGTTTTTGAGGATGCTAAAAATTATTAATTGAGTATGTGTGATTTTTAATCAGTTGATGATGGTTACTAACTTCTTACAAAACTAAGTGACGTATTCATTAGATGATTTTGTATATATTTATTTCCATGAGATTATAAATTTAAATGGAGTTTATTTATAAATATTGTCTTTATATTAATGGAAATTATAAATCATATATTAATCAAAACTTGAAAAAATCATTAAGGACTCAACTAATATTTAAAAAAATGTATCATCTAAATAAAGTGTAAAATTGAACAGGACGATCTGTATACTAAATTTATATAATTTGATCATAGATTCGAAAAATCAGTGGTTCATGTGTTGATCATATAGACAAGGTTTATTATTCAAACAATATCAATTTCTATGTTTCAATTTCAATGACACATTTTGTCATTCATTACGGGATTCCATATCGTTCATTAGTTTTTTGGAATTATACTGGGTAGGCAATGGTTTATGGGGGCATGTTTTTTTTTAGATACCTCGAAGAGGTTACATCTAATTTTGAATAGGCTCACCATAACATGGAAAAAGAAAATGTGATAGGCATGTTTCAAAATTATATATCATTATTTCTATATAGATGTTATAATTTTCTCATGATTGAATCCTCGGTTTGGATAGAAATGTCTAAAGATGAAAGGAATACTATCCTGATATTATATTAGACCCATTCATATCCCTGATATGGTTAGAATAATGGATTAATGTCTAGTTATTTCATCATGTAATTAATTAATACATGATGTTTTCTATGGGTCTCAATTCCAGTGGTTCGATTCTGATCTCATTCACGTCATTAAAATTGAGGAAATTAATATTGATCCTATAGAAACATATGTGGATTTCTCTAGGATGATTATATACTGGATAAATAAATAACTTCTTGGTAAAATAGTACCACTTACTCGAATGGTTTGGTGACATTTAAATATTCCATTGGAGACTTGGTAGTGGAAGGTCGATGTTAGAGCTCAGTGGAATGAATTATTCATGTAGGGACACTATGTATTCTTTTCGAGGAAGAAAATTACTTACATTGGGAGATTATATAAGTCTAAAACATTGATTCATAGTGTAAAAACCATTTTTCCTAATTTATATTTATAGTTTTAAATTATTTCCATGTTTTTTGAGGTCTCGAGATCCTAGAGAATATTTTTATTTTTATTAACCATTCATAAAATCATGCTTTCTGAAATATAATTGGAAATCATTTTTTTAAACTTTTCTGATATAAAAAATATCCAATATTATTGGTCAGAATTACAACCAAATTAATTTTGATTGTTGAATAAAAACACTAGATCATTCACAATATTGTTTTAAAAGATATTATGGAATCAATATTTTTTGGTAGTGGTTAACATAATGATATTATCCTTGAGAATTTATTTTTTTCAAGACTAGTATACATTAGATCATAAATATAGGGCCATAATTTTATTTTTACTAGAAATATAAACCATATAAACCATTCTAACCACCTCAATTCATTGATTAAACAACATTGTATATTATTTAACCAAACCACCAAAAAAATAAATTTAGCATTATATTTCTAATAAGATATATTCCTCCCATTTCATGTTTTATTTTTTCCACTCCATGAATGATAGATGACCTCGATTTTCTATTCTACACCATTGCATTCAAATATGGTTATTTTCTGAGAGTTCTTCCAGATTGAATAAATTTCATATATTTTATAAAAATCTCCCAATTTATTTTTTTGATATTGGCATGATGATTCTATGGAATTGAAATTGATACTTAGTTTAGTATATTGAGGAAATTGTGATATTGGGAAATAAATAACGTTTTGGGTGTTCAATGAAATTATTAGATGTTGTTGGAATTCGTGACAACCTATGTAGTTCTTGGAGGTCTTTCAAATTCATGAATATTTGAATAATTCTTCGACATTAGTATCATCTACATTGTAACATCATCTATTATGACTATCTAAGAGAATAAGTTACTTAGTCTATCAAATAGGCTACAACTCAATCTTTTATAGTATTCATCATTGTGTATTTTTTGATTCTACCGTTGTCTTGTTCTATTTCACCTTACCTAGGAACCCTCATAGTATTGGACAATTTCTACCTGTCACTTGTGTGAAAGATGTAACTGTTTGGTGTGTGAAAATGGTACCAGATTTCAATCCATTCATAAACCATGATATCTATTTTGAAAAACTGTAAAGACCCGTAAAATTCAAGGGAAATTTTTTCTTAATTTCCTTTGGAATTTTACAAGAGTGCGGTTTCTGAGGGCACCTGATTCTGAGGCCCGGAGTGCCCAGAATCAATTTCCGAAGATTGGCTCGGGTATGTTCAGTGAACGAATGAGCGGGAATTCCTAACTTTTGATCTGGTGCTCAGAATTGAAATCCGAGGACACCGATGAACTCGTAGCGCCGATATTCTCTTAAGGAGACCTTTTTCGATGTTGCGTTTATTGCGGGACGAAAGTTAGTTTTTGGGAGAATTATAAAAAGTTGAATAAAAATGTGGAACACTTTTTATTTTTCTTACATGTTGGTTAACTCCTCTCAATGGATGTTAAAGGTGGGACCCACATCCACTTAACCTCCCTTGGGAGGATTATGTCTGGTGGGGCCCACACGAAACCCAACCTTCCATCTCCTCTCAAAAATCCTTTAACCCCTCTTTAAATGACATGAAAACTTGTTATTTAATTTGGAGTTATTTTATTTTAATTTCAAACCTTTGAAATTCAATTTGTTAAGTTTGTGAATAAAATAAGACTCTATCTTATTTTGTTGGGTTAGAACTCTCTAGCCTTCTTGAGAGGATTTTGGGAGCTCCTTATTATTCTTCAACCTTGACGAAGAACGTGAAAAACCTTCGAGCTCCGACGAAGAACGCCGCTCCTCTCATCTTCGTAGCTCGTTGTTTCCGAAGATCGACGACGTCTTCCGTGTCAACGAAAGGGAACGCCGCTTCCTCCTCGGACTTCCTTCGTCGGCATACGAAGATTCGCCAACGACGTACCTCTTCGGACGTACCTCTTCGTCATCGGATTGGACGAACGACTACCGCGACACCCGACCTCCGCGACGTTGTCTTCCGCAGGACGTTGACGATCTTCGAACTTGAACCCAAGGTAGGGGTTGTTGTTGATTATTTATTTATTTATTTATTTTCGTTCGTGGTTCTATCATGACAAACGTGAGGATATTTAAATATGTGTTATCGTTTAACATGAGGGGTCCGGACCGCATGAACACGGCCGAACCCCCTCCTTTGTTCTTGTTAATTTATCTTGCAGATGAAACAAGATGGCGTGGTGCCGTCGCACCACGCGGAATTTCGCACCGTGGAAGAATCATCACGAACGCTCATATCTTGAGCTACGGACGTCCGATTGACGTGCCGTCAGCTTTGTTGTGTTCCTCTTAGTGAGACGGATATTTTGGCATACTCCGCCCGAGGTTTGGACATAGGTGGAGTACAGTGGGGTTGGTTTTGCCTTAAAAAACAACCGGGCCCCTGGGACGAAAAAGCCAATAACTCTCAGACCGGGCGTCCGATCGACATGTCGTCTGTTGCGTTGAGTTCCTGTTGACGATACGGAACATTTGGATACATCAACTCTGGATTTTGTGACAGTTGATGTATCAGACTCTCGGCTCGTGGAGCGGACCCTCCTGTACGAGCTTGCTGTGTGTGGGAACCCTAGTGCTGGCTGCGACTGTTACTGTGACTACTACTGCTACGGCTACTGCTACTGTGACTGCGACGAAAACAGTACAGAGATCATGTGTGGATTCGACGATGACAACTACAGCACTCAGCGATCCTACGTGGATCAGTACTACAGGTCCTGTGTGGGCCCGATCCTGTGTGGGTCCGATCCTGTGTGAGTCTTTACCCTCAGCAGTCCTGTGTTAACCAGCGCCTACAGGTCCTATGTGGGCCCGATCCTATGTGGGTCTTCTTCGGGGGTTAGTTACCTATCGATCCTTCGTGGGTATGATGACTTAGATGGATCAGAGATCATCTTTATCGTCTTTAGAAGAATTATACCTGTGTGAGCTGAATCTGGTTGCTTTCCTGTGTGGATTGTGTTGTGCTATCCTGTGTGGATTATGTTTTTCTTTCCTGTGTGGAATACGTTTACTTTCCTGTGTGGACTGAGTTGTACTTGGGCTCGGAGGTTGGAGCGTATTTGAAATTGATGACTTAGGTATATGTATGGGCATATACCTAAGCAGTGTCAGTTGTTACATTGTGTTTTTATATTCCTTTGTGGATTATCCTTTGTGGATTTTCTGAGACCTTCGGGGGTCTCGGGGTCCCTACTGAGTAGCTTATACTCACCCCTGCATGGGCTATGCCCGCACTACATTGTGTTGGTTGCAGATGACGGACATTGTTGATCTTCACTGAGGCTTGCAGAGCAGGACGGTACCTAAAGGTGGACCACTGGGCGGGACGTGTTCGGAGCGGACGACGGGACCAGTGGAGCAGTGGAGCTATCTGTACCCACCCTTCAGGTGGGATCTCCAGTGGACAGCTCGGTGTAGCGGCTTTTACTTACAGTTGTTGTTTTCCCTTTCGAGTTGTACTACTTTCAGTTTGGGTTTGTATACTGGCCCATTTACTTTTCCGCACTTTCAGTTGTACTCTGTTTTTACTTAGTGTTTACTTTCTGCTTGCTTACTCTGTGGTGTTTGTTTACTTTACAAAGGCAATGCCTTCCCTTTTTACAGGGATTTACGCCTTGGTGCTAGTCGCCAGCCCCTGGCCTATGGAAGGCGGGCTTGCGGTAGTCACGGCATGGACCCCGAGGGCGGGTCGTGACAAATTGGTATTAGAGGAGTTCGGTTCTACCGCGAACTCTGATCTTTTCTCTGTGAAGCAATAATGTTTAGCGTATTGAGTGTGGTTCTCAGTCCAGGGAGTCCAGTGTTGGTGCGGCGGCCGACGTATCTGTACACCAGGACCCTGACTTCTGATTTCCGACTTAATGCACGAAAACATTGATTGCGTGTGTGTTTCAAATTTTTCTTTGTGATTACTTATATCAGCTCACTAGGTATACTGTTCTGACCGTGGTGCACCTGTTTCCTTTTCAGGATGGCCCCATGACGGCAGCCAGCTAGGGTTCCGAGAGTCGAGTGTGACGACAGCCCACCGAGCGACGAGGCTTCGGTGTAGGGCCCTTTGTCAGCAGTGGCACCGGCGGTAGCTCTACCCGCCGAGCCCCCGATACTTCCAGCACTAGCCGCTGATGATGCACGTCGCCTCAGCGCATTGCATGAGTTTCAGCACCAGGGACCACCCAGGATTCACGAGGAGACGGATCCCCAGGCAGCCGAGGACTGGCTGGAGGCAGTGGTATGTGTGTTTAGGTTAGTGAGGACACCAGCAGACCTCATGGTGATCCTCGCTGCGAGCCTACTACACGCAGTAGCAGGATGATGGTGGGTCTTGATGCTCCAGGTGCACGATGAGGCATATCTACATTGGACGGACTTTGAGAGCCTCTTCCGCTCGGAGTTCGTCCCAGCCACCCTTCGTGCAGTGCGTATCCAGGAGCTTCTTCAGCTGTGGATGGGCAGCATGACGGTCGCTCAGTACTCGGTGAGATTTACTGATCTCTCGCGCTACTCGACCGACATGGTACGGGACCCATTCTTCTGGGCCCGGACCTTCGAGCAGGGTTTGAGACATGAGATCAGAGCATCACTGATCTCCCTCATCATACCGACTCAGACAGGAGTACTGGAGCGGGCCCTTTTGATCGAGAGCTTCCTTGATAAGTCTACACCAGCACAGAGACCCACCGCAGGGCGGCACGTGGCAGAGTCATCTGCAGCAGGTAGCCGACGGATGACTCAGGGGTCCAGACAGACCAGACCCTCAGGCAGACGACCTCAGGACACTGGCTCAGCAGTGCGGGGCACACAGCGAGGAGCCAGTCTTTCGAAAGGCAGACAGTGCTACTCGTGCGGCGGGCAGGGCCACATGGATCGTGACTGCCCGACCCGACGTGCCGAGGAGCAGCAGACAGTTGAGGGACCAACGAGGTAGAGGCAGAGGGTCGACCGTGGCGGTCCGCAGGGAGGAGGCGGACGAGGCAGAGGAGCTGGACGAGCAGCCGGTGGTGGGCGATGCTTTGAGGCTCTGCCACCACCACCACCAGGAGGTCCACCCCGACCACAGGGAGCTGGCGGACAGAGACAGGCACAGCTCCAGGCAGCAGAGGCCTACGACCACGGCGCACCTGAGATGATTCGAGGTACTATCTTTGTCTATTCCACCCTTGATGCAGTTCTTATAGACACAGGAGCGAGTCACTCTTTCATAGCCGCTGCCCTTGTTCGAAGCTCGGAGATTCCGACAGAGCCGTTGGCTCGATCCTTACGGATAGAGACTCCTATGGGAGCATACTTGACGATTACGCACTGGTGCCGGCAGTGTGAGCTCACTCTAGGAGGCGAGAGCTTCGGCTGGGATCTTCTTGTAGCAGCGTCGAGGCCTTACGATGTCATCTTGGGCATGGATTGGCTATCTACGGTCCATGCACAGATTGACTGTTTTAGGCGCAATGTGTGATGTGTACGCACCGACGGGAGCAGGTTCACCTTCACCGGCGAGAAGGGAGACTTTTCAGCACAGGATGGACTTTCGCGGAGGAGCGGACAGCCCATCAATCATCATATGGCTAGCCTCATCCTTGGAGGAGTTGAAGTACGGAGTCCTGGTTTTCCTGCAGTGGTGGATCAATTTGCGAACGTTGTTCCCGACGACGTTCCAGGGCTACCTCCTCGCAGAGAGGTAGACTTTAATATTGACTTGTACCCCGGAACAGCCCCGATATCTACTCCAGAATATCGGATGGCCCCCGCTGAGCTTCGAGAGCTATAGGTACAGTTGGAGGACTTGCAGGGCAAGGGGTTCATCCGACCCAGTGTTTCACGCTGGGCTTCCCCGATATTGTTCGCCAAAAAGGCGGATGGGAGCCTGCGGCTTTGTGTTGATTATCGTCGCCTGAACCAGGTGACAGTGAGGAACAAGTATCCGCTACCGAGGATTGATGACCTCTTTGATCAGCTCAAGTGAGCACGGTGGTTCTCAAAGATAGACCTCAGGTCAGGCTATCATCACCTCAGAGTCAGAGACGAGGATGTGCAGAAGACGGCTTTAAGATGTCGGTATGGCCACTATGAGTTCTTGGTTATGCCTTTCGGCGTAACCAATGCTCCAGCTGTGTTCATGGCCCTCATGAACATGATCTTTCAGCCATACCTTGATCGGTTTGTCGTAGTCTTCATCGACGACATTCTGATTTACTCGACGACTAAGGAGGAGCACGCCTATCACTTTCGAGTTGTACTAGACACACTCCGAGAGCACCAGCTTTATGGTAAGCTCTCGAAGTTCCAGTTTTGGATACGTGAGGTCCACTTCTTGGGACACGTTATCTCTGAGGTGGGAGTTGCAGTGGATCCTGCGAAGATCGAGGCTGTGTTAGCATGGGATCCACCCAGGAGCGTGACTGAGGTTCGGAGTTTCCTGGCACTAGCCGGATACTATCGGAGATTCGTGCCAGACTTCTCTAGAGTTTCAGCACCACTCACAGCTTTGACGAAGAAGGGGAAACACTTCGTGTGGTCAGACAGATGTCAGCAGAGCTTCCAGGAGCTAAGACAGAGATTGACCAGCGCACCTATCTTGAGGTTGCCTGAGGAGGGAGTAGGGTACGTAGTCTACTGCGATGCATCAGGGACTGTACTCGGATGTGTTCTGATGCAGGAGCAGGCAGTGATCGCCTATGGATCATGTTAGTTGAGGCCGCATGAGCAGAACTACGCTACCCATGACCCGGAGTTAGCAGCAGTGGTCTTCTCTCTGAAGACATGGCGACACTATCTGATGGGCGAGCGCTATATAGTCTTTTCCGATCATCAGAGTCTCAGGTATATCTTCTCGCAGAAGGACCTGATCCTGAGACAGCGGCAATGTCACGAGTTCCTCCAGGACTATGACATTGAGATTGTCTATACTCCTGGGAAGGGGAACGTAGTAGCCGATGCCCTCAGCAGGAGGACGGGCATTCAGCTACTTGAGGAGGCGACGAAGAAGCTAGCCTCTTTACAGATATCCTTCATGGATAGAGATGGAGCAGCCTTCCTCCAGTCTCTCACAGTCACCCCTCCACTACTGCAGCGGGTCAGAGAGGCACAACGTGAGGACGCTGACTGTGAGACACGGCGTGCATAGATATCCTCGGGACAGGAACCTGATTGTTTCTCCCTTGGAGCAGAGCACGACATTCTTTTCAGAGGACGTACCATGGTACCTATCACTTTGCGAGAGGAGGTGCTGAGAGAGTTTCACATTTCTCCTTTGGCGGTACATCCTGTAGTGGCGAAGATGTACCATGACCTCAGACGACAGCACTGGTGGTCGGGCATGAAGAAGGCATTAGTAGAGTTTGTTTCTCGATGCCTCACATGCCAGCAGGTGAAGGAGGAGCATCAGGTACCAGCAGGCTTGGTACAGCCCTTGGAGGTCCCAGAGTGGAATTGGGACGGCATATCTATGGACTTCGTGACTGGACTTCCACGCACTTCCAGAGGTCACGACTCCATCTGGGTGATTGTTGACCGACTCACCAAGTCGGCGCACTTCCTACCCATTAGAGAGCAGAGCTCAGTGGAGAACATGGGACGTCTCTACGTCCAGGAGATTGTGCGGCTCCACGGTGTGCCATCATCTATCGTCTCCGATCGAGATGCTCGCTTTACTTCCCGACTTTTGAAGGGGTTGCAGGAGGCGTTCGGGACGCAGCTACGTCTGAGCACAGCCTTTCACCCTCAGACGGATGGTCAGATGGAGAGGACCATTCAGACTCTCGAGGACATGCTCTGCGCATGTGTCCTCGACTATGGTCGTAGCTGGGAGGACCACCTACCCTTGGTGGAGTTTGCGTACAACAACAACTACCACTCCACCATCGGGATGACACCGTATGAGGCGTTGTACGGCCGACCTTGTAGATCTCCATTGTACTGGACAGACCCTGGGGAGTCAGCACTAGTGGGACCGGAGATGGTCCAGGCCACGACAGAGAAGGTCCAGGTCATCCAGGAGCGGATGAGGACAGCTCAGAGCAGGAAGAAGTCATACGCTGACAGGAGGCGGAGGCCACTAGAGTTCGAGATTGGTGACCACGTCTTCTTGCGGGTCTCACCTCGACGTGGTATTCAGATATTTGGCCGAGGCGGCAAGTTATCTCTGTGCTTCATCGGACCCTTCCAGGTCCTCAGCAGGATTGGTGAGGTGGCTTATCGCCTAGCTCTACCACCTCAGTTGCACCGGGTGCACGACGTCTTCCACGTGTCTCAGCTGAGGATATACGTGCACGACCCGACGCACATAATTGACCATGGGGAGCTTGACGTTGACGATGGGGCGACTTTTACGGAGGTCCCTGTGGAGATATAGGATCGATAGGAGCGGGTCCTACGTGGGCGATCGATTCCTCTTGTACGCATCAGATGGAAGCACGGGAACCTCTAGGAGAGAACATGGGAGCGGGAGGCTCAGATGCGTGCTCAGTACCCTCATTTGTTTCCCTAGTTTTTCATGTATCTTTACGGGGACGTAAATCCCTGAGGTGGGAGTAATGTAAAGACCCGTAAAATTCAAGCGAAATTTTTTCTTAATTTTCTTTGGAATTTTACAAGAGCGCGGTTTCTGACGGCACCTGATTCCGAGGCCCGGAGTGCCCAGAATCAATTTCCGAAGTTTGTCTCGGGTACGTTCAGTGAACGAACGAGCGGGAATTCCTAACTTTTGATCTGGTGCTCGGAATTGAAATCCGAGGACACTGATGAACTCGTAGTGCTGATATTCGCTTAAGGAGACCTTTTCCGAAGTTGCGTTTATTGCGGGACGAAAGTTAGTTTTTGGGAGAATTATAAAAAGTTGAATAAAAATGTGGAACACTTTTTATTTTTCTTACTTGTTGGTTAACTCCTCTCAAAGGAAGTTAAAGGTGGGACCCACATCCACTTAACCTCCATTGGGAGGATTAAGTGTGGTGGGGTCCACACGAAACCCAACCTTCCATCTCCTCTAAAAACTCCATTAGCCCCTCTTTAAATGACATGAAAACTTGTTATTTAATTTGGAGTTATTTTATTTGAATTTCAAACCTTTGAAATTCAATTTGTTATGTTTGTGAATAAAATAAGACTCTATATTATTTTGTTGGGTTAGAACTCTCTAGCCTTCTTGAGGGGATTTTGGGAGCTCCTTCTTCTTCTTCAACCTTGACGAAGAACGCGAAGAACCTTCGAGCTCCGATGAAGAACGCCGCTCCTCTCATCTTCGTAGCCCGTTGTTTACGAAGATCGACGACGTCTTCCGTGTCAACGAAAGGGAACGCCGCTTCCTCCTCGGACTTCCTTCGTCGGCATACGAAGATTCGCCAACGACGTACCTCTTCGGACGTACCTCTTCATCATCGGATTTGAAGAACGACTACCGCGACGCCCGACCTCCGCGACGTTGTCTTCCGCAGGTCGTTGACGATCTTCGAACTTGAACCCAAGGTAGGGGTTGTTATTGATTATTTATTTATTTATTTATTCTCATTTGTGGTTCTAGCATGACAAACGTGAGGATATTTAAATGTGTGCTATCGTTTAACGTGAGGGGGCCGGACCGCATGAACACGGCCGAACCCCCTCCTTTGTTCATGTTGATTTATCTTGCGGATGAAACAAGATGGCGTTGTGCCGTCGCACCACGCGGAATTTCGCACCGTGGAAGAATCATCACGAACGCGACGCCGTCGCGCCGCATCGAAGGGAATTGAAGGCGCCACGGCCTGAGCGGGGCCGCGGCGGAGGGGAGCAGTGTCGTCGCACCACGCCGGACGATGAAGACCGCGGCCGGTTCCGGGCCGCGGCGAGACGGGAAGACCGGAGGCTCGACGGGCCGCCGATGTCGAAAGTCAGAAGGGGACCGGCTTTTCCGGTCCCGTTGGAGAAAAACCGGCCGGCCAGGTGGCCGGCCGGAAGGTCAAAGACCGGGGGAATTTAATTCCCCCAGTCAGCTCTAAAGCCCCCCCCCATTTATGAGGGGGGGGGGGTTTCATTGAGGGGGGCATGCGGCCCCCCGGTTCTCTTCAAAGTAGGCCCCCATGAGGGGGGGTGGTTCCCAAAGGCGCGGCTAAAAGCCGCGCCGCCAGTTTGATAAAGCGGGGGCTTTGCCCCCCGCGCGTGGCGACAAGCGGCGCCGCCGCCGGCCGGGCCGCGCCGCCGCGCCGGTCCGCCGCCGGCCGGGCCGGGTCGGACCCGGGTCGGGTCGACCCGGTTCGGGCCGACCCGGGGGGGGGGGGGGGGGGGGGTCGGGCCGGGTCGGCCCGGACCCGGACCCCCCGTTTTCGTGTCGTCTTCGGTATTTTGGCCATAACTCGAGCCACAGACCTCCGATTGACGAACCGTCAGCGGCTACGCGATCCTTGGATCGCGACGGTCGATCCGGTATATCGCACTCAACGTTTTGGAATATTTTGAGTTCGGCCGGGTTGGTTCGTTCACGAAACCAACCGGGCCTTCGGAGCGGAAACACTCATATCTTGAGCTACGGACGTCCGATTGACGTGCCGTCAGCTTTGTTGTGTTCCTCTTAGTGAGACGGATCTTTAGGCATACTCCGCCCGAGGTTTGGATGCAGGTGGAGTACGGTCGGGTTCGTTTTGCCTTAAAAACCAACCGGGCCCCTGGGACGAAAAAGCCAATAACTCTCAGACCGGGCGTCTGATCGACGCGTCGTCTGTTGCGTTGAGTTCCTGTTGACGATATGGAACTTATGGATACATCAACTCTGGACATTGTGACAGTTGATGTATCAGCCTCTCGACACGTGAAGCGGACCCTCCTGTACGAGCTTGCTGTGTGCGGGGACCCTAGTGCTGGCTGCGACTGTTACTGTGACTACTACTGCTACTGCTACTGCTACTGTGACTGCGACGACAACAGTACAGAGATCCTGTGTGGATTCGACGACGACGACTACAGAACTCAGCGATCCTACGTGGATCAGTGCTACAGGTCCTGTGTGGGCCCGATCCTGTGTGGGTCTGATCCTGTGTGGGTCTTTGCGCTCAGCGGTCCTGTGTGAACCAGCGCCTACAGGTCCTATGTGGGCCCGATCCTGTGTGGGTCTTTTGCGGGGGTTAGTTACCTATCGATCCTTCGTGGGTCCGACGACTTAGATGGATTAGAGATCATCATTATCGTCTTTCGAAGAAGTATACCTGTGTGAGCTGAATCCTGTTGCTTTACTGTGTGGAGTGTGTTGTGCTATCCTGTGTGGATTACGTTTTGCTTTCCTGTGTGGAATACGTTTACTTTCCTGTGTGGACTGAGTTGTACTTGGGCTCGGAGGTTGGAGCGTATTTGAAATTGATGACTTAGGTATATGTATGGGCATATACCTAAGCAGTTTCAGTTGTTACTTTGTGTTTGTATATTCCATTGTGGATTATCCTTTGTGGATTTTGTGAGTCCTTCGGGGGTCTCGGGGTCCCTACTGAGTAGCTTATACTCACCCCAGCACGGGCTATGCCCGCACTAAGTTGTGTTGGTTGCAGACGACGGACAGCGTTGATCTTGGCTGAGGCTTGCAGAGCAGGACGGTACCTGGAGGTGGACCACTGGGCAGGACGTGTTCGGAGCGGACGACGGGACCCGTGGAGCAGTGGAGCTATCTGTACCCACCCTTCAGGTGGGATCTCCAGTGGATAGCTCGGTGTAGCGGCTTTTACTTACAGTTGATGTTTTCCCTTTCGATTTGTACTTTACATTCAGTTTGGATCTGTATACTGTCCCATTTACTTTTCCGCACTTTCAGTTGTACTCTATTTTTACTTAGTGTTTACTTTCTGTTTGCTTACTCTGTGGTGTTTGTTTACATTACAAAGGCAATGCCTTCCCTTTTTACCGGGATTTACGCCTTGGTGCTAGTCGCCAGCCCCTGGCCTATGGAAGGCGGGCTTGGGGTAGTCACGGCACGGACCCCGAGGGCGGGTCGTGACAAAAACATATGGTCGAAATTACATTTCAAAGTAGTTAACATATATATGATCATAAACATTATATGATGATCTGATTTTATGTGCTCATAACTTGTTGAGTTCGTTCACATGTGTGCATATTTTTTATATTATTCAAACTCGTGATATTCAATTCATTCCTTGAAATGATTCCTCTATGTCCATCAAATATATTTTTTATATTTCTTATCATTGATGTATTTATGATGGTAAATATTGACCAGAATTCCCTTCCTGGCTCAGTAGGACTAGAGGGTAAAACTTTTGACATCAATGGATTTAATATATTGAAAGTACCAAAATAGAGGTTCGGGAAAGATCAACTAATGAGGAATTAAATAGAAATATGATAGCAAAATGTGATTTGAGTAGTAGATGATTGTAGTGCATTATGGTTTATGTGACCTAACCTGTATATAAATTGAAGGGAATGATTATATATGTGACCCAACCTTATATATAAAAACATGGTATTATATCCATGTGTGAACTGAAATGGAAGAATATGTTATTTCATACTAATTGATAGAATAGAGTTTGGATCCATGTTATTCATGGATTCTAGGAATACACAAATATTGTTATAGCATTGGGCCATAATAGGTATAGTTGGTGGTTGTAGACACTTGGTTGTCATAAAAATGATTGGTATGTATGTTTTTCTTCTATGGACATTTATTTATTATCATTACATAAATTCTTATGGACATTACCACATGATAAAGAGACATTCGTCTGTCCAAAAAGGTTATACTAATAAAACAATATATGATCTTATCAATATGTATAGAAATATTAGTTATAGAGATCCAATAAGGGGAAATGGTTCCATAGTGTATGGATGAGATTTGGAGCATGGATAATGGGAATATATTGGGAGAAATATGATTAGATTACTATTTTTTTATTTTTTACATCATACACATTTAATATGGTTTTTATTCTATGTTTGGGATCCCATTAATTTATTATATGAACTAGATTTACATTTATACATATTTATCCTATTTAATCTAATTATTATATTTATTTCTATTATATTATATTACTATTTGAGTAAGGAAATGATACTGCATATTATCTTATTTGACAGACTGGGATTTTTGCTGAATGTCAGCAACCTCATATGTACGGCGAGGTGTGCATGAGTCCATATGCCACTATAATTCAAACTCGGTGGTTTGGATGTGGAAATAAAAAAATTATGACACACTAAAAAATATATATAGGGACAA
The DNA here is from genome assembly GCA_963277665.1 of Viscum album. Lineage (NCBI taxonomy): Eukaryota > Viridiplantae > Streptophyta > Magnoliopsida > Santalales > Viscaceae > Viscum > Viscum album. The sequence goes on along the minus strand of OY728119.1, from coordinate 1,312,053,089 downwards.
ACCCGGTAGTTAACTCCATTTTTTGAATATCAATTTATGCTAATTAATACAAAACCAAAAATGATATTTTAAAAAAAAATTGTATTCATCGTTGTAAAATTAATAGTTTGTAGTCTCTTTCCAGAATATATCTTCTTTTAGAGAAGTTAACACAAAATATATCATGTTAATTTTTTTGGGTTAAAATTTATTTTCCTCTAAAAATAAAATTGGTAACACATTTCCAAATGGCATGCCTTGTAATAAAGAAGTTGAATAATAAATTATTTAACTCCAAGAATACATTTTGAATTATCAATTCCTTTTCCTTTACAGTTTATTTTTATGGAAGTTATTTAACCTCTTGTATTATAAATATATAAATATCATTTACCTATTTCATAATATTATTCTTCTAAATTTACACTTATATATTTCATTAATAACAATTCAAGTCATTTATTATATTTTTTGAATTTCATTTCAGTATAGTGTGTTAATAATCCTAAATGTTTTGAACAAGTTTCATAAAAGACATGTAAGGATAACAACTTCATCCAAATTTAATCAACAAAAAACATTTAAATTTAACGTAAATTTTTTTTACATTTATACTATTATAATTACATCACGGTGGATTTTTGTCACATTTTATAATGAACAAATATAATGATGAAATTTTTTAGAGTTATTGACTGATATCAAGTTATTTTCTATTAATATTCATTATTTTTTGTGTTATTGATGGTGAAACAAATTCATGATATGTATAAATTATATACATATCATATATAGTCATAATATTCAATGTAAATCAACCAATTAAAGTTGTTGTGAAAACAAGAATACAATGTTCCCATTTTAGAGGTAGTCTGCAGGTATGAATGGATGGTGATTTCACTTTTTCAAGGTAGAAATAATGATGTAGCCTTATATAGAATTATAGGATAAAAAATAATATATATATATATATATATCATATATATTTATATAACTCCATTTTTTACTATCTAAGTAATGGATATCTAGAAAATGAAAAACATTTCTTTATGGAGGTAGTAGTATACGAGTATACATTATTACTAGTTTATTTTTTACAAACGAGAAATGGAAAATAGTTAATGATTTTACGTTCATTATAATGTCATAATAAAATAAGAATGACACTGAATTTATTATTCACCGTTAGTTTAATAGAATTTTTGGAATAATAATTGAACATAATAAAATATAAATTATAATGTAGTGGTTAGAAATTTATACCTCACTTCATGGATTATCACATTTGGGAACGGGGTTATGTCTTTTAGGGATGGTATTTCTAGAAAAATTTAACCACTTGAAGAAGGATAAAAATTTTCATGACATGATTGGTCAAAATTTGGTCTGACCTTATTGATTTATCATCTAATTGTTTGTGAGTATATAAGTGCCCCAATTATATGCTAATGGGATGAAATTTTGTAAAATTAAAATTAAATAATGGGTTTCACTATTAAGGAAAGTATTTATGAAATTGAAAATAATTTATGGGATAATTTATATTTATAACAAATCTACCACAGAAATATTTTGACACATTTTTTAACTGTTATGAAAGACACTTACTTTTAGATTATTTTTTCTACCCATTTTTTTTAGTAGTAACTAGTTTTTACTAAAATAAATTATTTATTATTGTAAAATAATAAAATAGTTCTTTTTATATTATTTGGGGAAATATATTATAAATTTTATATTGTTTTAGTTTTATTCACTTTCAAAAATAAAAGAAAAATTATTTTAATATTTTAAATTATAAAATATATTAAATATAATTTCCCTAAAAAATTATTACATTAATTCTATTATAGTACATATATTTTTGTAAAAAAACTATAAATATTTTCAAATTTTTTTTCAAACTCAAAAATTGATTATTTGTTTCTAGAAAATGTGGTTTTGAACATCAAAATCAATCTTATAAACGTGAAATTCCATAATATGTATGGTTTTTTTATCTATAAAATTTTCTACTATTAAATTAAAAATAATTTTTTAGAAATACCAAATATTATTATTATTTTGACATTTCAATGGTAAGATAATTGTTTTTCAAATTTTTATTCAAAAGTTTATATATTTAACATTATAATGAAATCACCAAATATTGTGAATAATATTCTAAAAGTTAAACATTATTTGATATATTATCCATTATTCTAAAATTACAAACAATAAAAAATCCATCCAATATAAAAGATGTCTATTTTAAAAAGTATATTTTAATTATAAAAAATAATTTATTAGATACATATTTACAATTTTTGATTTATTATTATGGGGCCTTTGTTTCATAATACTGCTATATCTGTTTTTACTTGCTTCTTTAATTATTACTATATATTGATCAATATCTATTTTATATAAAAGGGTTGTGGTCAATAACAATATTTTTTTTCATTGCAGAAATTTATGAATCAAAATACATATCTATGAAGGATTATATCAAAAAAATATTTTTCATTACATAATATGGTTCTAGTGTGACCGAAGTACCCAACTTTTTAAAAGTTAATAGAGTTTCACATCAAAGTAGATAGTAAAATGTGACAAATTATTAAGATTCTAAATGGTGAATACATGATCTAATAATTCATTTATCATGTTATATATTTGAGAATTATTCCACAACCCAATCAGAATATAACAGCAAAATATAATTGTGTGTGTAGGAAAATGAATATTATTCTATTGAAAAATATTCAATTAATAATTAATTTTTAAACATCCAATTGCATTATAGTTTTATGATATATAAACAAATTAATACATACATAACCACATTCAATATATGGTAAATGTTATCATACCATATGATATTGGGTATGTGAAATATACTAATTTTTCATTTATGTGGAATTTGGGTTGTGTAACACTAATATAATTGTTGGATTATAATAATATTATCCCAAATGTATATAAAATATTTAATATTTATTATCACAATAAGAAAATGAGATATTATTTCCATAATCCTACAAAACAGAAAATATTGATGTATTGAAATGGTGTTTTCAATGAAAGAAAACACATATTTAAATTAGACATTGGGAGTAATTATGATCATATAGATGATAAATAACAAAAAATAGTGTCGCTTAAGATATATGTTGAGTGAGTTCCATAAAAACCGGGAGAAGAAAAAATGACTCATTATATAGAATAACCTCAATGGTCATGTAGGATTTGTATAGATCTAAAGTGAAATGCATTTCTTATGCTAATGATGATTAACTTATTTTCACCTTTTATCAACCTACTAAATACATACAGGCCATGTAGAGTACTAATTATATTGGATGTACAAAGTACATGGAATTTAAAATAGACTTCATATACAGTAATCAAGCTTGGAACATGGTGGATGCATATTAATTGTTGAGATAATTTGTGTTTAATTTGTATATTTGTAATAAAATAATATGTGGTCGTATATTTTCAATTTATAAATCATTCATATTGACAAATATTTTGAAAAAAAAATCACTGTATTGATTATGAAGGGACTATTTCAAAAAAATTACTGATAAAGTATAATAACAAATTGATTTCTACACGAGATCAATATGAATTTTAGATATATCAAATGGATTTAAAAATTCATATTTTTGTTGGAAATTTATTCCAAGGATATTTATATCATAAAACTCCAAGGTTTTTAAGTGCTAAATGAGTTTTATATGGTTTCTTGGTTCTAATGATAAGTGTATGGATTGAATCATACCTTTTAGAGTTGAATATCTCATTTTATGATGATATCAAATAGTTTGGTTTCAACAAAATGTAGATTATTACATTCTATATTATTGATTTAGTGGGAAAATGGTAGTGTCGCTAATACTTTATTTGGATGATATATCGTTCATCAAAATGCATTTCTAAATTTACCCACTATAAATATATGGTTTTTAAAATTATTCTTGTTAAAAATAAATGGATGAAATAACATATATACTATATATAAATATCTAAAAATATACATATTATAGGATTCATGGATGGATAAACAACACATATATTGTTAAATTACTAAAGCATTTCAGCATAGGGAACTGAAAAACAGGACATTAATAATATTTTGTGGAATTAATCTTATGAGGATTAAAGATACTTATAATGAGTTTTAGATAATGGATATGATATCAAATGAATCCACTATTGGCTCTACCATGTATAACATTATATGTACATCAACTGGTGTTATATCTTCTTTGATCATAACTAATTGATACTAATACAATCCAACATAGATTCATTTGATTATGACCTAATGATATTTAAGTATGTATGAGGTATTAAATATGTGTTCATAGGATTTCGATGTGAGGATTTGATCAGTTAAAAATGATAATGTAATTTCAGTTTCAAATCTGAAAAATATGGAATTATAACTCATTATAGTTTAAACAATGTCCTAAATAGAGGATAAAGTAGTTAGAAAAGATCAAAAAATGTATCTGTAGTTTTTCTGAACATTGAGTTATAGTTTATCATTACATAAGATGATATGGAGGAATATTATTGGATGAAGAATTTCATTTTTGAAAATGTGGTGGTTATTATCATTGAGGTTCAAATAGAGCATTAAAATAGAAAAATGGATATATTTCATAGGACAAGGAACACCCCTTTAAGTAATGGAACATCAATGTCTTTAACTAGGACTGTATCATTTGTGAGATAATTGATGGAGGTGATATAAAGGTATTTTTGGGGGGTATATATGATAATGTAGTTGATCCATTTACAGCATCATCAGCTTATAAAAATTAAACGGACATGTTTAATCAATTAATATTAGATCAATAATATACTATATGTAATGATTGTAAAATGTATCATGATTTTGTAATAAAGGAAATAATTGTTTATCATTTAATCATATATATTTTAGTTTTTGTTACTAGAAATATTTAATGATAATGTATCCTCAAAGTATTAATTTAGTTTTACACAAAAAAATAACAACATGTAGTATTATGGGCTAGGATGATATGTTAATATTAATATGGGTATAATATTTCAATTAATATAAAGAGATTATTAGGAATATGAAGAATATATTCATGAGATAATATGTCATGATTTATTCATTATTCAACTCAAGAAATAAAATAACATTGAATTTCATACGTTCGATGATATACATAGGATTGTATTCTTATTATTTATCCCCTTTTCTAATGGTTGGAAATATTCATAGAATTATTACCTCCATACATTGATATCATTCATATGTAAGCCTTGAGTTTCAGATATTCAATAGTTGGTTGGGTATATTGTATGTAATATTTTCCATTCAAGATGATCCAAGTTAGCGTTTTCCACTCATGTTCCAATAAAATAATTTTGTGTCCTTGATATAATAATAATGAGTAAATTAATGTCCATACATAATTGATTTACATGTGATGAATTCATGTAGTTTTATGAGGTGTATGTGATGTGGTCATCTACTAGATGACTAGAATGTGATGTTTTTATAGGCCTTGTAGGTATATTATAGATAATGAAGAATGTTTGAGTGGGGATATACTATATTGACAGGTTTCATTCCAGTCGTCATTGTATGGAATGGAAAAATGAATTATATATATATATTTCATATGATACATATGGTGGTGGAAATGTTTATATAGAGGTATGATTATATAACAATGTGTGTCATTAATAAAACATAATTCATGATTTATTACACAAGAAAATAAAAAATAATATTCCAATTAATATAATGTTCTTGTGAATTTCAGTAATTTGATAAATAACACAATAATGTGAGATAGGGATACAACAAAAATATTTAAAACTATTTAACATTAAATAAATATCCATTGATTATATAATACATAATGATATAACCTTGTGATATAAATATGAAAGGGGTAATATATAAATCCTTTTTAGAGAATAATCAAATAATATCCTGATGAAGGTAATACATCTTAGTTAATAGGAATACGAAGGTGACATAAAAGGGGTTATAATCACCAAAATGAATATAAAAGAATGATTTGAGATGATATCATCAAGGAAACATTAGAGTGTGGAAACCACATTAAAATGACATTATAAAAATATTTCATGGATAAAAACTATGAAATAATAACATAGTGTAATTAGGGAAAATTTCCATGCACCATACATGATATTTCATGAGATAAAAAATTTATGACATTCCATGGAGGGATTTATACTATTGGGACCACCTATCATAGTCATATCATGTAAATTCATTTATATTCCACATAGATCATACAAAATAACATCATATTTCATAAATTTTAATTCCATAATTATGGAGTTTGAATTTTATACATGGAAGTCCATAATAAATGAGGTATATTTTGATCTAGGTGAATACCATTTATTGAATATGCGGATGGATGTTCATTGAGTAAATATTTCCAGGAGAATGTATAGGATTATTTTTGTTGCATTATGATTGTATATGTAAATTTAGGGAAGGATTTAATGATTGTGAAAGGGGGCCTCTCAAAACCTAGATATAATAAGTATTGTAAAAGGTATGTGTAAAAAAGATTCCAATATGTATAACTTGAAATCAAAAGATATTAATCAATGTATTTTCATTAATAATTTGTATTAATGAATCTGTCACCCTAATAGGGTGCTTCTATATAATTAGATGGAGCTTCCAAATATATTTATAACACTTTTGTAAGATATTAGAGAAGGATAGAGATGTGAAATTATTTCAAAATGGGTTTTTATAGAATATTGGATGGATGTTGGATGGGTATTTATAGAAAAAAGTTGAATTCTTAATGAAATTATAACCATATTTTTTAGACTCAAAATGATAAAATAATCAAAACCACAAACCATCAAATGTTTTTTACCCATGGTTTCTACAAAATAAGACTGGTTTAAATATATATTATTTGCCTATGAACCCTTCATATTATAATAATACACAAGGTGAAGTGGAAGTGAGACATATTCTAAAATATTTGATTTTATAATAATAAAATGTAATATAAGATTTGGGGAATTGATTAATGGACTTTGAAATCAATTAAATAATTTCAAGAAACATTATTTGATATGGGAATCCAAAATTTGGTAATATCTTCTATTAATAGTATTTACTAAATTACTTTTTGGCTATTTAAGTGTTATTATAAAAACCATATATTTATACAGTATTGGATTTTTGTCCAATAATTATGTTGTCTTTAGATATTATGAAAAAATAGCTAAATGATAATTTTCTCTGATAATTTCAATTATAATATTTTTTTAATAAAAATTACTTCTTAAATATGAAACGTTACACATTTAAATCAAAATCATCATTTTTTAAAAATTCTAGTTTTTATAACCATAATAGATTCCTTTCCCTAATAAATATTACATTGTACTTCATTAAATAATATTCTCATATGTGTTTAGATAAATATAATTGGACAAAAAATATTTGTGATAATAAAATATATTTTAAAAAAAAATTATTTACCTCAAATAATTTTTTTAATAATAACAAATATTTTCCCAAAATATATATTTAGTTTTTTTGTATGAAATATATTTTTTTCAAACTCAATATATAGTAATTTATAAAGTAATAATTAAATTTTGTAAATATAAAATATTTTTATTTTAATAATAAAATATAAAAATTAGTATAACTAGGGTTGAGATGAATTACATCTTATGACATCACTATACATCCTATTTTTATAGAGTTTGATGGTGGTCATGTCTTGGGGTGTTTTGGAGAAAAATGATTTGGTCGTGATATAAATATTTATAGAATTCTCTCATAAATGGATTCTCTCGAGATCTAATTGTTAAATATCAACATGGTTATGGTTAAGTGCAATGACCAGTGTTTCCATCTCCCTCAAAGGATCATATAAATGGGTTTTATAGGGTTGCATAGTATTATATAAGGAAATAACTTCATAATTGTATATGAGTAAGACTATTTAATAACCAGTATTATATACTAATATTTTATGATCATTGTAAAATGAAAAAATTATAATTGTTCATAATATTAATTTAATATTAAAAACAAAATGATATATTATATAATTGGAAAAAAATAACCAATTTTGTTCATTTAATGTATTGGAAATTCTTATATTGTTTATAAATATTATTTGGAAGTATTAAGAGACCACGTTTTTCGACAGTGTGCGATTCCAAGGCCCTGAGTGCCTGGAATAAATGTTTGAAAAAAAATGAATCTTTGAAACAGCTTGCTTGATTGGTTTACCTATAAAATTTTAATAACGTTTTAATGGGTTCTAAAATCATAAATATGAGGGCACCATTGCATTCATAGCAGCAGTTTTACCTAAGGCGGGTCCAAACATCGATAGTCGTGGGTCTACTGCAGGAGATAATTTTGAACGTTTTAATGGAAATAAAATACATGAATAATTTATTTTATATTAAATGATTCCTTTTTGTGCAGAAAATTAATCCTTCCCTATTAATAAATTCTTATGGAAATTTCGTAGGGTTAGCCGCATAACCGTACAAATTGAGGATCCTTAATTGGATCATTGGAAGAGAACCCATTGGTAGACGATGTTGACGTGATCGATCGACGCATCCCGGATTCGAAAAACGTTGCCAATGAATGTGACACAACAATCATTCTTCCAAAAAATTGATGTAAGGGTTCATTATTTTGATTTATTTCTTCATCGTTATTCAATTAAAATTACAAATTTGGATCAACCTTGGAACTGGTTGATCTACGAATCATACATTCTTTAAGTAAGGTTATTATTTTCTATTTTGTCGGGGTTTTTGATTTGGTAATTGATTTTATGATAATATTTGAATATGAAATTTTATTCACCTGTTAAATATATTAATGGTAGTGGATCAATGCTTTGCAGAATGATCGTGGAGGTGTGTTCCTCCATTGTTTATTGTATTCCACCTCCATTTATTACCCAATGTTCTTCAGGTTCTTCTTGTGGTTAAGAACAATTGATCATTCTGCATCTGTTTCACAACGTAACAATCCCCAAATGATAGTACAACATCATGATGAACCACAAATGGTTTGACTACTATAGTGAAATAAGAATTTGAACAGTTTGGGTGTTCTCATTCATCGAGCGTTCTTCATGCGGGAGAATCAAAATTTGTTTTCGGGGAAGATCAGAGGCTAGAAACTGATGGAATCTGCTTATTGAGGTCTTAGAAACCTAAAAAATTTAATTTCATGGTGATAAGAAGGTTTGATTGATAAACTGAGCATCACAGGAGGTGCGCCGGCAGAGAAAAATGATTATTTAGATTTATGAAGAACACAACGTGTATCCCGACGAACACACCGCGGTGGACATGCTTAGTGGTGGCTAGGGTTTTGCGATTTATGAAGAGCTGATATAGTGAGTTCTTTGAAGAACATGGTGTCTGGGTCCTTGGGCAAGAATCACTGTGTATCTCAGATGATACACAAACATGGGTAGAGTACACAGCCTTGTACTCCACCACATGGCCAGACCAGGCCAACTGCATGGCTTACCCTATGTACGAGTTACACAGGATCTAACACATGGTTTGAAGACGTGAAAGGTAACATGGCCGGTGTACACGGAGTCCGACCCAGATAGAGGAACACAATGTTTCATTCTCTTACATGTCGTGTATACCTTCTACAACATGACATCCATTGCGACACTTTACATTGTATATGGGAAGTACATCGAGTCACAGGATATGGTGTGGGACCCTACTACAAGTCATCGATATTTAAGAAAATGAATTCAACAACTTGTCCACTATTCGTTGGAAAAGTTTTATTTGGGTTAGTTCACATTTTTCTCATTCGTGTCATGTTTATGTATCATTTCCATCCATAATTGTATGATCCCTTCTGTAGGAAATTCCATGATTGAGTCAGGAATATCTCCGAGAGGACCAGAGCGGGATCCTCATTCCATTATTAACCATAGGAAGAATCAGTTATCGATGTTAGTAATCCTAAAAGATGTCGTTCCTCTACATATAAGGTGAATATGTATGAGTCATAGTATATTCCAAGGCCCTAGATGTTATCCTCATCTATGTATTGTGATCTTTTCACACTCAAGAGTGTGTTCTCTCAGAAGGTGTGCATCAATATATCGTGATCTTTCTCGATGAATTTTACATCTCAAACGGACATCGTCAAAGCTACCAGACTCAGGGGGTGAGTTCTCCCAGATGAGTGCTTTGAGGAATCATTTAACTGGATCTCTGGTGTGGGTATGTGGTTGTGTGACCTGTCTCAAGACTACCGGTCTGGGTTTTGAGTATATCTTGATATAGTTTCACTTGATATAAATTATGTAGAAAAATTCTATGTAGAGAGGACTCTACTTTTATTTTTTGTATTGATTTTTTGTTTTAGGGGTCCCCTACTGAGTATTTTTATACCCACCCCAGCACAAGCATTGTATGAACATGTTGTGCCTTTTGCAGTTGAGGGGCCTTTTGATGATGCTCAGGGAGGACCAGGGAAAGACTGGGCTTTCTGAGTTCCCTTCAGGATGAGGTGATCCTAAAACTATGAGCAGTAGTCTCAATGCCACTTTGTGTTTACAGGATGGACTTTTTAGTTTGCAGACTCTTGTTTTTTGGTTGGCTTGTATTCTGGCTCAGTTTACATTCAGTACATTACATTCCATCATACTATTTTGGTTAGGATTAGTTGTATATGTGCATTTTGATCCTTAGTTTATTTTTTACATTTCAGCATTTGGGTTCTTGGAGAAGTGTGTGTTGTATAGATACTTAGGAAATTCCTCCAATGACTGTGATATGCCTAGTCAGTGCAAGTCACCAGCCCCAAGTCTATTGGAGGCGGGCTAGGGGAGTCAGGATGCAGTCCCCACAGGGACTGGGCATGACTGAGTTGTATTAGAGGTGTTCAGTTACTCTATAACCAAGAGTCTATGAGTTTGGTTTGCGGAAAAAATGTTAAGTGTTTTGGGCTCGGCTTTCAGTCCAGAGACTGCAGTGTTTGTGGGGGAGGCCAACATATCGATACACCAGGACTCTGATAAACTTCGTTTTCGACTCAGTTCATGAAAACACAGGTTTTAGTGGAAATAAGATAATGGTACATAAATCTTATATGAATGGGTTGTGGTTTCCATATCCTTTGTGACATCAATCCAGATATACTAGATAACTATGGTACATATTTTTTCATACATGATTCCTCCGCGATGAATACCAGCAAGGATTCAGCAGTGCGATCACGGGGATAACCCCCTCAGTGATGAGGCTTCAAAACAAGGACCAGTTCCCCAGGCATTTCCTTCAGGTGGTGTGACTACTATACCGCCACTTGTGGAGCTTCATGTGGTACCTGTAGTACAGACCGATGAGGGGCGCATTATGAATGCTCCCCAAGAGTTCAAGAGACATAGACCCATCAGGTTATGAGAAGGGCATGACCCTTAGGCAGCTAAGGATTGTCTTGAGGTGGTGAAAAGTGTTTTTAATATAGTAAGGACACCAGCAGACCCGATGGTGGTCCTAGGATAATTCCTTCTCTAAGGTTCGATGGGACAATGCTGGAGTCTAAAAACATAGGCTCACGCCAAGGAGGCTCTATCATGGAATGAGTTTGGGTGACTCTTTAGGGAGTATTTCTATCAGGTTATGCCGAGAGCAGTCTGAATCTAAGAGATCATTTACCTCCTACAGGGCAGTTTGACAATGGATGACTATTCCTTGTGGTTCACCAACCTCTCCATGAACTCGATGGACATTTTTAGGGAATAATACCTTAGATATCAGACATTCGAGTGAGGTCTATGAAGGAACATTTGAGCTAGATTCTTTCCATTATGCATTTCAACATATGCTGGAGTGGTCATGTGGGCATTGGTGATCGAGATCTGCTTAGTGGATCAAAAATAGCTGAAAAATATAGTAGTAGGAATACATGTGTAGAGTCCTCGACAATAGGGAACTGACATATGACACCGAGATCTGGATGTGGGAGACATCAAAGGATGACCATGTAATAGGTATAAATAGTCTAAATCTCTCATGTTGAATCTAGACAGCCTAGGGATTGGCGATGCTACTCATGAAATGGTAGGGGAAATTCCCTAGTGATTTTCTGACCTGTTGTGATGATGACTGGGAGACAGTGGATCAACCACCGAGGTAAAAGAATAGAGTGGAGCATAAAACACTCCAATCGGTATATTTGGCAGAGGAGAAGGGAGAGATGAAGGTGTGTAATATTCTTAGATCTATTCCACCACAACCCCCAAGAGGTCCATACTAGGCTCAGGGAGCTAGGGGATATGGGTAATGACAACTGCATGCAGTCAAGGCGTATAACCCAAGGAATCCATGTATGATCCAAGGATTGATCGGTGTCGTCTATACCATAGCTACCATACATAATGACACAAGTTCCAATCAATCCTTCCTTGAAACATGTCTTATGAAAAACCAAGAGATTCTGATAGAGATGTTGAATCAACCCTTACACTATGTGTAACCAATGGGAGGAGACTCTATATTCACTCAAAATTTTAGATATATTAATATTACCCTTGCAGATGAGATTTTGGGTTGGATCATCTTTGTTGCAGCATAAAGTACTTACGATATAATTCTTGATATGGATTGGTTATCCTTTGTCAATGCCTAGATTGACTGCTTTAGGTGATGATTGATATGTGTCTGCAACGATGGGAAGAGGTTTTCCTTTTTCTGAAAAAAGAATACCCAGCCATCATATAATGTGAACATGCAATGTAGTGTGAATATGATCCCTCATTAGTTGTCTAGCCTTACCCTTAGAGTAATAGATGTTGTGAGTATCCAGTTCCCATCAGCAATGGCGAAGTTTGAGGACCTTATTCTCAATGATGATATAGGATTACCTACCCACTAAGAGATTGACATCTGTATCGACATACACCCCGGGATGACACTGATTTCTTCACCAGCAGATCAGATTACTCCCACAGTGCTTCGCGAGATGGGGGATTAGTTGGAGGATTTGAAGAGAAAGGGTCTTGTAAGACCTAGAGTTTCACCCTATAGGCCCCATTTTTGTTTTCCAAGATGGTGGATTGATGTTTGATGATGTGTGTGGATTATTGGTGAATGAATCATGTAACGGTGAAGAACCAGTATCCACTTCCAAGGATCAATGACCTCTTAGATCAGCTATGCGGGGAATAGTGGTTCTTGAAGGATGGCCTTCGATAAGGTTACCAGTAGTTATGAGTACCAGATGAGGATATACTGGTGATGGAATTCGGATGCCACTACATGTCACAATTATTACATGGTGATGCCTTTCGGCGTGACGAATTCTTTGGCAGTGTTCAAGGGAGTTTTGAACCAGATCTTTCAGCCATATTTATATAGGTTCATAGTGGTATTCATCAACTACATCATTGTGCACTCGGCATAAGAGGAGGAGCATGAGAGACACATGCATATGGTTCTATACATACTTTAAGAGAACTAGCTTTATGAGAAGCTATCGCAGATCCGGCATTGGATTTAGGAGGTCAACTTTCTATGACATGGAATCTCTGTAGATGGAGTAGCATTGGACCCAGCCATGGTAGTCGAAGAGTTAGAATGGGATCCACCATGGTGCATGATGAAGGTGTAGAGATTCCTTGTGCTTGCAGGTTATTTATAGGGATTCATTCATGTCTTCTCCCAGATATCATCATCGATGTTGGCTTTGACCAGGTAGAGGTAACCATTAATGTGGATAGAGAAGTGCCAGTAGGCTTTCGATTAGTTGTGGTAGAGTTTGACGTGTGCCCCGACATTCAGATTTCTAGAGGAGGGAGTCGAGTACGTGGTTCTATGAAATGCAACAGGGTCCGGTCATGGTTGTGTCCTGATGTAGAGACATGTAGTGATTTCTCATAGTTCACACCAGTATATGACAAATGAGTATAACTGTGTTACCCATGATCATGAGTTAGCAGTGTTAGACTTCTCGTTGAAGATGTGGTGACACTACCTTATGGAAGAGAGATTTATCATCTACTTGGAAGAAATCATTCTCATGTACATCTTCTCGAAGAAGGATATGAATCTAAGACAGAGGAATGGGATAGAGATCCTTCAAGAGTATGATTTCAAGATTTTCTATAATCCTGGTAAGGGGAACAAGGTAGAAGATTCCATTAGAAGGTGATTGAGCTAGTAGCTGTTGAGTGAGGAAATAGAACTGTTGGCCTCTTTACAATTATCATTCATGGATAGAGAGAATTCATCATAGATTCAGTAGATGGTTGTCACCAATATGACCATATAGCATGTCATGGATGCAAAAAATGGGGAAGTTGACTATGAGATTTTAAATTATCAGTTATCTATAGGACATACTTTTGATGTATATTCACAAGGAGGGGAGAAAATAGTTCTTTTTAGAGGACACAATTTTTAAATAGTGGCATTGGAGGAGGAAGTCCCATGGAATATTCATACATTTCCATTTCAGGTACATCCTAGAGTGGATAAGATGTATTAGGATACACAACGATAGTTTTTGTGGTCATGAATGAAGAAGGCCACAACAGAGTTCGTTTCTCAATGCCTTACATGACAGTAGATAAAGGCTAAGCACTATGTTCCTATGGGATTAGCTCACAACCTGGAATATCCGGAGATAATGTGGGATGGATTATCTATGGACTTCATGACTAGAATACCACATACATCCAATGGTCATGATTCTATATGGGTGATAATTGACCAAATCACCAAGTCAACCCTCTTCCTAACGATCTGGGAGAAGAGTTACGTAGAGATCATGAGACACCTCTATTTGTAAGAGATAGTTCGACATCATAGAATCCCTTCTACAATAGTCTCAGATCATGATACTCACTTCACATCTCTATTGTGGAAGGGATTATAGGAGGCTTTTGGGACTCAACGACACTTGAACACAACAGTCCATCCTAGACCGATGGTCAAACATAGAGGACCATTCTAGTTCTGGAGGATAAGTTACGAGCATGTATCTTGGACATTGGTCACAATTGGGAGAACCAACTAGCAATGGTTGAGTTTGTTTACAATAATTTACACCACTCCTCCATTGGTATATAATTTTCCAAGCATTTATATAAAAGACCCTATCAGTCACCGTAATACTGGACCAACCCCAGAGAGTCAGTACCCATTGATCGAGATTTGGTGTGGGCTACCAATGAGATGTTATAGATCATCTATGAGTGGATGAAGATGGCATGAATCTGGTAGAAGTCTTGTGATGATAGAAAGTAGTTACCTATTATAGAGACCCGAAGCTTAATGTTCATGGACATTACATTACTTTTGTGGAATACTTAGTACATTACAAAAACACACGCACAAGGACAGTAATAGTTTAGTGTCTTTGGAAACTCGGAATATAATATTCTAATCATGGTGAAAGATCTTCAACATCTCCCATAATGATCTCCCCCCCCCCTTTTTTACCTAAAACCTTTCTTTATATCCTGGGGAAAATAAAACATAAAAGGGTGAGCTCAAATGCTTAGTAAGGGTAAACAAAAGAAATACCAATCAAATCATATTCATAAGAACATAACATTTTGGAAATCATAACCTGAAAAACAGATCATAATATCATAACATGGGATAAATCATAGTAGTGAAATGTAATCCAAATTTTCATAGAATAAAACATGAAACTTTGTGGCATACACACATAATCATAGAGAATCATTTCTTGTTAGTCAAGACTCATTTCCAAGACTGTCATAGTGGACGAAGTCTATTTCTAAACCGAGTTCACTCCTCATTTAAGTCTTGTTTCACTGAACCGGTATAACTTTCCGTTCTAGCCATGTCTATCTCATGAGATATAAAATCTTTAACCAATGCATTGGATTAAGATATAGGTCCCACCCATCACATAATGATACCATTCTTATGTGTACCACAAAATCATAAACCATACATCATAGCATAACCCATGTAATAAAAATGGTAATCTTAAACCTCGTGACATCATAAAACAATTCATATAAGATAAAAGAATTCATAAAAATATTTCCATCACAACATAATCAAATCCATGTAATAATAGGGATAAAAACAGAACCCTATATTATCTTAGATGGAAAATAATTTTGATAAAACTCTTGAAACTCCATTCTTGAGGAAAATGTCCTTTCTACATCAAAAACACTTTTCCTTTCGTAACATTTCATAAAATTATAAACTAAAAGAAGTTGATTAAAATTAAACTTGAAAACATTTAAATTAATATTCTTGGAAATAATGTTTTAAAAATCCATTCATTCCGTATAAGTTAAAAAAACATTCTTCTTGTACTTTTGTCGGAAAAGTCAAAAAGTACCTCGTACGAAAGACGACAAAAGATTCCTTTCATATCTTTTACTAAAAACTCACCGAAGGGTAAAATTGTAATTAAAATTATTGTAGGTGGATGGAGGAAACATGGTTGTGGATGATAAAATACACCCCAATAATTTCAAAGTATAAACAATCTCGGATAAAAATGAGATTGTGATATTTCCTTTACCGTAGGTCCGATTTGCTTCATAAGTGTCTGAACCTCCTGTATAATGATTTAAATAATGTCATTGACTTATTCCATAATCATACTCACTGTTGTGATATCATATATGGTTCACTTATGACTTTATTTTACACGTTCTTTTGTAAATTCCATGTTAAAGAGCATTTTGGGTAAAATTGTTTCATTTGTCGTCCATGTTTTGACTTGTAATTATTTATATGATTAATTAGATCATGAGTACTTAATTACAGAATATAAAACATGATTTATATATAATATATATTCATAATATACATATATATAATAGATCAGTAAATGGAAAGAAATACACCGTTCATGGAGACGGTAGGTCGTACGTACGCATGAACGTTGTTTTTGTTTCCTTATTGAGTTGAATGGAATTAAGTAGATGAAATACATATATACACACATAAATCCATTATCATTATTATTTCATATATTTCATGATTACTATTATATATACTTTATAATCATTCATGAATGGTTAACGTGGAGAATAAATCTCATCGCGTCGTGGAGAGGGTAGTCCGTACGTACGCACGAGTGATGATATCGTTCTCATGATCGTGGAATTGTATTGGAGTGTATGCATACTATTTCAGAATCAATATCACATTAAAATAATCATATATAGTTATTATTTACACCATTATACCCATCCATGTAAGGTGGTGGTGGAAAATAGATTACACCACAGCGTGGAGACGGTATTCCGTACGTACGCACGCGTGGTGATTTCGTTTTCTGTAGGATGGATAGATGGTGAAAAATGGTTGTTTCATACTTATAATAACATATAATTATATGAGTTATACTAATTTTATTACTTCATAATTAAACACCTTAAGAAGAATTAGTGGATTAAAAAAATAAAATGAAAGAATCGGTAACAGACATTACCTCTTCTTTGAAGCGCCTCTTTGAGTCTTCCTCTAAGGGCACTAAAAATGGTCTTTGAATAATACCAGGACCTCTAGTATGTTTCTAGGGAAGTGGAGAACATAATATTTCAGGGGTTGGCTGAGATTGAAGGCTAAAAGTGGTGTGAGGAAAAGAGGGAGGAGGTTCCCTTTTATAAGGTAGGAGAGGGGCACCTTTGGAATAACTAAAAATATTATTTTATTATAAAGCCAAACTCGGTTTTAAATAGCTCCAAATTGATTTATTTTGAAGATAATGTGGGTATGGGTCAAAATACTCTCATCCAATAGAATTTGGACAATTTTAGTTTACTATTGTAACCTTATCATTTAGTTTTATCTTTAAGTTAGATAAGTTTACTTTTACCGTGTCTTTTTGTGTTCTTACACTATATGGTTAATAAACATACTATAAGCAGCCAAACGAACCTCAAGTTGTTTATTATTAATATATATAACCTTATCTAATTCATTTGTCCGAACCTTATATTTTTAGGAATAAAATAACAACTAATAATATAAAATTTGTTTTAAAAACTATTTTATGTCAATTTTGACACTATTTAGTAATTTATTTTTGTGAAAATCATAACAGAATTTTTAGTTCGAAAAAAGTTAATTAAATCAATAATAACATGTCATATTAACCTATAAAATTAGTGTAATTCATAAAAGGTCTTAAATTAAATTTATGTTGGTATTTATAACATCAATTATTTCAATATTTCATTAATAAGATAATTACTGCATCATCTTTGTGTCATAAATAAATTTACTTTTTTAATGTCTACAAATTACAAATAAAATATCATTATGTAGGATATCATTTTAGATTTATAATTAATATTTATAGTCGAATTTATCTTATGTATAACCCTATATTAAAAATGATTTAGTTATTAAAGTTTGATTTTAACTATTTTAACCCTTCATTAAATAAATTAATAATAAATGTCCTAATCTAATCCAAGTGGGCCTAAATGGTCATATATTCTTCCTAAGGTTGTTTTTGGTCGAATTACACTTATCAAATAGAATTAGGACATGTGTTAGGGTAATAATAATATCATATTTACCCCTAATTACCCTATTTACTTTTAACCGTGGTTAAAAAAAGTAAAATGTTACTATTCACCAAAAATTATTTTCATCTCATTGAATCACATTTTACTTACTAACATAAACCGTGTCTCTCAGAGTTTTGAAATTCTACTCATAGAAGTGGTAAAATTATGTTTGATGAAAAAATAAGTTTTTTTAACTACCACATACTGGTTTCACTATTCATTAAAAATTGAAAGTTTTCAGAAAAACACCGAAAATTAGGCCTAAACTATATTTGATATTATAAACTCAAAAATGATGTATATTTTACCAAATTCAAAACATATCAGTTGCATTAATTAATTTAAAAATTAATTCCCGTTATCAAAACAAATAGCGTGTTCTTAAGAGATAATAACTATCAAAAGATTGACACTTGTTTATGTATGGTTTAAATGAGAAATTACATCCAATGACCAAAATTGTATTAAATTGTAAAAATATATTCTAAATATACTTTAAAACCACTCAAATTAATAATTTATCACTATTCAGTATTTCAATTAAAAAGGTTGTTTTTAATTAAAATTTAGTAATTTTCACTATTAATCAGAAAATGAAAGTTAGTCGAAAAGTACCAAAATTTCACCCTAAGCTAATTTCGATATTCCGAATCCAAAAATGATGTCCATTTTGGAAAATAAAATTTACAAAATTTCAAAAAGTGGTTATTACTATTCATAACGGCTAGTTTTAATAATATTTTAATATCATATCGTTATTTAGTGAAACTCGGTATTGCGTACTACACATGCTATCGAGGAAGGTAACGATTGTGTGTAATGCAAGGAAAGTCAAGGATGTGTGTTGTGCAAGCTCCTTTTGGTGTAGCGTACAACACAATTCATTAATGAAATTAAAAAGAATATTTTTCATAAAATATTGGGGTGTTACATTCTACCCCCCTTAAAATGTATTTCGCCCTCGAAATTCATCGGGGTTATAAATGGTTTACTACTAGAAAGTTTCATTAATAGAAAACCACATCGTAAAAAGTAATACCAAAACTTTGCTTTAAAAACTAAAGTATGAAACGTAATGGTTACCCAAATTAACTCATCACTGGGTTTCCATTTAGGAGAAAATAGGTGAAAATATGGATATGGAAGAAAAATATAACTATAAAGTTATGATGAAGAGTTGTAGAGAACATGGCTATGGAAAAGCCAGCAATCACAAAGCCATAAATTTGTGACGATCTAAGGGACCATCTGATTCATCAGATATAAGGGCACTAGGACAACATTTTTGGTTTTCAAGATCATTTCCCTAAAGTTGAAGAATTTGAATTAGAATAAATACTTACTTTATTTTGGTCCAATCTCACTAGTGTTCGTGCCTTGAACAATTTCTACTTCATCTCTTAAAGAAAGGAAGTTGAATTTGTAATTCGTGAAGTGTTAGCAGATCATGTGATAGAATGACGGGCCATTCCATCTCTCTCAAACAAAAGGTTAGCAAATGATATTAAATATACATAAGTTGATCTATAGTGAGATTAATCATATATGGTTCCTAAAATAGACTTATACTTCATATATCATACTGCTTAATATAGTAAAACTAGTTTCTACTAAATAGGGACTTCATGTAGGCTAGTGGTAGGCGATAAAGGCCAGTCGCACTTCGGTTTTGGGTTCGATTACCACAGCCTTGTCCGACGCGATGGGTTGTCCCCCATCCTGTAGGTTTTCCTTTTTCTAAAGCTATATTACTATAACATTCCATCAATAATATCGAAAAAGTTCTATCGTTAAACAATACTAACATATGTCCAACATAATCCAATCCAATTTTTAGTCTTCCCTAAAATACTTCGGTACAAACTCATAGTATAAAGAAAATGGTTACTTGAAATGTCATCAACCAAGCATGTGAATACCATCATTTAACCCCCATATATCTTATTGGTCACATTCCAGTCATGTGAATACCTTAATCATGTATTCTCTTGAAAAATTAATACCCATTAAACCTTAGTGAAAACATTAATGCTGTCAAAAGTTAACTCTTTCCACATACCAAAATCCAAAAATTCTATATACTCAAACCATGATATAACCTTATCCTTATATCAGTCATTAGCTCATGAATACTATCAAACATTTAATTTTCTCCTTATCCCTTCATTATGCGCATATCATCTACATTCCAAAAATATCTCAATAACCTTTCATGGATACCGGTACCATTAATCATAAACTTTCAAAACTCAAGGAAAGGCAACAGTGTAACAATCCTTAGATGTCTCTTTATTCTATAGTACCATGAGATTACTTATACAACATTACACATGATAAACATGTAATCATTCTACTATATTCTTAAACCATTGACCGAGCTTCAACAATTCTTTCATCTCACATATCATTTGTAGTCTCTTCATCGTCATCAACATAAATACTACCCATACGACCATACTGATTCTCTTCATGAGACTTTACCGTAGGGAATTGGTTTTCATAATGCCCGTACATTCCACATTTAAAACATTTAACCATTGTTGATGTCGTAGCAGTACCATTATCCTCATCCCTAGTGTTAACTGAACCTTTTCCTTTGCACTTACTGGCTTTATGACCTTCTTTTCCACTCCCAAGGGATCTTCTAGTTCCATTAAAACATTCTCCTTGATGCCTCTTCCGACATGATTTACATAGGGGAAATTGAACTTTCTTTCCTCTATGATCATCATGGAACTCTATCTTTCTCTTATTAGCTGAGTCAGGAAACTTACCAAATTTTACTTTATTGATCATATTATGAGATTTCTAATTCGGCATAATAATGGTTTTTGGACTTCCAAATCCAATTTCATTTGGTTTCTCATGAAAAATATTATTCCATTGTCCTCCATATCCACCATTATCATGAATCTTCCTGTTTCCAGCCATTTTCTAAAACCCAAAAAGATTTGTGTGAGAGGTGAAAATCATGTTAGGGGAAACAACATAGTAAAGGGGTAGTACCCTCAATATCTAATATCTTAGGATAAATTCTAAGATTGTTACTGTAGTTCTAGGACTATATCATATACGTATACTTATCCTTAGGGACATCCCTTGACATACCTAAGAAATATCTCTAGGGATCTCACTAAAGTTCTCGCATCCTAGTTTCCAATGGTTGACTAAACCTTTCCTCTGATACCAACTGTAGAGACCCGAAGCTTAACGTACATGGACATTACATTACTTTTGCGGAATACTTAGTACATTACAAAAACACACACACAAGGACCGTAACAGTTTAGTGTCTTTGGAAACTCGGAATATAATCTTTTAATCGTGGTGAAATATCTTCAACATCTCCCATAAAGATCTCCCCCCTTTTTTTACCTAAAATCATTCTTTATATCCTGGGGGAAAAGAAAACATAAAAGGGTGAGCTCAAATTCTTAGTAAGGGTAAACAAAATAAAATATCAATCACAACATATTCATAAGAACATAACATTTTGGAAATCATAACCTGCAAAACAGATCATAATATCATAACATGGGATAAATCATAGGAGTGAAATGTAAAACCAATAATCATAACATAAAACATGAAACTATGTGGAATACACACATAATCATAGAGAATCATTTCTTGTTAGTCAATACTCTTTTACAAGACTATCTTAGTGGACAAAGTCCATTTCTGAACCGAGTTCACTCCTCTTTTAAGTTATGATTCACTGAACCGGATTAACCTGCCGTTCCAGCCATGTCTATCTCCTGAGATATAAAATCTTTCCCAATACATTGGAGAGAGATATAGGTCCCACCCATCTCATAATGATATCATTCTTATGTGTGCCACAAAATCATAAACCATAGATCATAGCATAACCCATGTAATAAAAATGGGAATCTTAAACATCGTGACATCATAAAACAATTCATATAAGATAAAAGAATTCATAAAAATATTTCCATCACAACATAATCAAATCCATGTAATAATAGGGATAAAAACAGAACCCTATATTATCTTAGATGGAAAATAATTTTGATAAAACTCTTGAAACTCTATTCTTGAGGAAAATATCCTTTCTACTTCAAAAACACTTTTCCTTTCTTACCATGTCATACAATTATAAACTAAAATAATTTGATTAAAATTAAACATGAAAACTTGTAAATGATTATTCTTGGATATAATGTTTTAAAAATCCATTCATTCCGTATATGTTAAAAAAACATTCTTCTTGTACTTTTGTCGGAAAAGTCAAAAAGTACCTCGTATGAAAGTCAACAAAAGATTTATTTCATATCTTTTACTAAAAACTCTCCGAAGGGTAAAATTGGATTTAAATAATTTTAGGTGGATGGATGAAACTTGGTTGTGGATGATAAAATACACCCCAGTAATTTCAAAGTATAAACAATCTCGGATAAAAATGAGATTGTGATATTTCCCTTACCATAGGTCGGATTTGCATCGTAAGTGTCCAAACCTCCTGTATAATGATTTAAATAATGTCATTTACTTATTCTAGAATCATACTCATTGTTATGATATCATATATGGTTCACTTATGACTTTATTTTACTCGTTGTTTTGTAAATTCCATGTTAAAGAGCATTTTGGGTAAAATTGTTTCATTTGTCGTCCGTGTTTTGACTTGTAATTATTAATATGATTAATTAGATCATGATTACTTAATTCCAGAATATAATACATGATTTATATATAATATATATTCAGAATACACATATATATAATAGATCAGTAAATGGAATGAAATACACCGTTCATGGAGACGGTAGGACGTACGTACGCATGAACGCTGTTTTCGTTTCCTTATTGAGTTGAATTGAATTAAGTAGATGACGTACATATATTTACACATAAATCCAATATCATTATTATGTCATATATTTCATTATTACTTATTATATATACTTTATAATCGTTCATGAATTGTTAACATGGAAAATGAATCTCCTCGCGTCGTGGAGATGGTAGTCCATACATACGCACGAGCAATGATATCATTCTCATGATCATGGAATTGTATTGGAGTGTATACATAATATTTAAGAATCAATATCACTTTACAATAATCATATATAGTTATTATGTACACCATTATACCCATCCAAGTAAGGTGGTGGTGGAAAATTGTTTACACCACGGCGTGGAGACGGTATTCGGTACGTACACACGCGTGGAGATTTCGTTTTCCATAGGATGGATAGATGGTGAAATATGGTTGTTTCATACTTATAATAACATATCAGTATATAAGTGATACTGATGTTATTACTTCATAATGAAACAACCTAAGAAGAAGAAGTGGAAGAAGAAATAAAGATGAAAGAATCGGTAACAGACATTACCTCTTCTTTGAAGCGCCTCTTTGAGTCTTCTTCTTAGGGAACTAAAATTGGTCTTTGAAGAAGACCAGGACCTCTAGTATGTTTCTAGGGAAGTGGAGAGGAGAATTAGGCAGGGTTTGTCCGAGATTGAAGGCTAAATATGGTGTGAGGAAGAGATGGAAAAGGTTCCCTTTTATAAGGGAGGAGAGGGGCACCTTTAGAATAACTAAAATGATTATTTTATTATAAAGCCAGATTCGGTTTTAAATAGCTCCAATTTGATTTATTTCGAAGCTAATGTGGGTATGGGTCGAAATCCTCTCATCCAATAGAATTTTGATAGGTTTAGTTCTCTATTTTAACCTTATCATTTAGTTTTAACTTTAAGTTAGATAATTTTACTTTTACCATGTCATTTTGTTTTCTTTCACTATAAGGTTAATAAACATACTATAAGCAGCCAAGAGAGCTCCAAGTTGTTTATTATTAATATATATAACCTTATATAAGTCATTTTACCTAACCTTATATTTTTAGTAATAAAATAATAATTAATAATATAATATTTGTTTTAAAAACTATTTTATGTCAATTTTGACACTATTTAGTAATATATTTTTGTGAAAATTATAACCGAATTATTAGTTCGAAAAAAGTTAATTAAATCAATACTAACATGTAATATTAACCTATAAAATTAGTGGAATTCATAAAAAGTCTTAAATTAAATTTATTTGGGTATTTATAACATCAATTATGTCAATATTTCATTAATAAGATAATTACTGAATCATCTTTGTGTCATAAATAATTTTAACTTTTTTAATGTATAAAAATTACAAATAAAATATAATTATGTAGGAAATATTTTTATCTTTCTAATGAATATTTATAGTCGAATTTATCTTATGTATAACCCTATATTAAAAATGATTTAGTTATTAAACATTGATTTTAACTATTTTAACCCTTCTTTAAATAAATTATTAATAATTGTCCTAATATAATTCAATTGGGCCTAAATGGTCATATTTTATTCCTAAGGTTGTTTTTGGTCGAATTACACTTAGACAATAGAATTAGGACATGTTTTAGGGTAATAATAATAACATTTTTACCCATAATTACCTATTTACTTTTAACCGTGGTAAAAAAAGTAAACTGTTACTATTCACCAAAAATTATTTTCATCTCATTGAATCACATTTTACTTTCTGAAATCAACCGTGTCCTTATAATTTTTGAAATTCTACTCACAGATGTGGTAAAATTAAATTTAATGAAAAAATCAGTTTTTTAACTACCACTTCGTGGTTTCACTATTCATCAACAATTGAAAGTTTTCAGAAAAATACCAAAAATTAGGCAAAACTATATTTTATATTATGAACTCAAAAATGATGTATATTTTACCAAATTCAGAACATATCATTTTCATTAATTAATTTAAAAATTAATTCTCGTCGTCAAAACAAATAGCGTGTTCTTAAGAGATAATAACTATCAAAAGATTGACACTTGTTTATGTCTGGTTTAAATGTGAAATTACATCCAATGACCAAAATTCTATTAAATTGTAAAAATATATTCTAAATATACTTTAAAACCACTCAAATTAATAATTTATCACTATTAATTATTTCGATTAAAAAGTTTGTTTTTAAATAAAATTTAGTAATTTTCACTATTCATCAGAAAATGAAAGTTAGTCGAAAAGTACCAATGTTTCACCCAGCTCTAATTTCGATATTTTGAATCCAAAAATGAAGTCCATTTTGAAAAATAAAATTTCCAAAATTTCAAAAATTGGTTACTACTATTCATAACGGCTAGTTTTAATAATATTTTAATAGCATATGGTTGTTTAGTGAAACTCGGTATTGTGTACTACACACACTATCGAGGAAGGTCACGATTGCGTGTAATGCAAGGAAAGTCAAGGATATGTGTTGTGAAAGCTCCTTTTGGTGTAGCGTACAACACAAGACATTAATGAAATTAAAAAGAATATTTTTCATAAAATCTTGGGGTGTTACACCAATATAGTTCGAGGAGGGAGACCATGTCTTCTTTCGGGTCTCACCTCGATGAGGGTTACAGGGATTTGGTAGGGGAATAAATCTATATCTAAGGTACATAAGACCTTTTCAAGATATTTTGAAAAATTGGTGAGTTGGCATACCACCTAGCCTTTCCGCCGCAATTTCACCAGGTACATGATTTCTTCCACGTGTTACATATGAGGAGGTATGTGCATGACCCATCGCACATCATTAACATCGGTGAGCTTGACATTGAGGATGGAGTGACCCATGCTGAGTATCCTATTGAGATCGAGGATCTTCAAGAGAGGATCCTTCATGGCTGATCGATTCCCTAGGTGCACGTCTTCTAGAAGCACGAGAATATTCATAAGAGTACATGGGAGAAGGAAGCTCAAATCTGTTCCCAGTACTAATATATTTTTTTGTATCCTTGCTTTGGCATTTCGAGGAAATAAATCTCAAAGTTGGGGAGAATGGAATGTCTCATATTTCTATAGATAATTTTTAAATATTATGTTGAATTATTTCTAGAGCATGGTTTTTGATAGCATGTGATTCCGTTAACCCGAGTACCTAGAATAAATTTTTGAAATTAATTAAATATTTATAGGTCACGTGAGAATTGTTTTATTGTAAAAGTGGACTAACTTTTAAACAGGTTCCCATAGCATAAATCGTAGGGAACCGTTGATTTTAGAGCTGCATCTTTACCTTATGAGGGGCCTAACACTAACTGGCGCTAGTCAGCTAAAAGAGTTAGTTTTGGACGTTTTAACGGAACTAAAATAATTTAATAATTTATTTTATTTTAAAATTTTCAATTTGGTACAGTGACTTAATCTTTTTCTATTAATACCTACTTATTGAATTTTTATAGTGTTAACAAAGATCCTAGGAAATTGAGGATTTTCTATTAGGGATTTGGAGGAGAAACCATTGGTGGACGACGATGATGTAATCGATCAACGCATCCTGGATTCGAAAAACTACTTCAATGAATGCAACACAACAATCGTTCTTCAACAAAATCAAGTTAGGTGTTTCTTAGTTTGATTTAGTTCTTCCCCATTCTTCAATTAAAATGATGAATGTGGATCAACCCATGAACATGTTGATCCGCCGATCGTACGTTCTGGCAGGGGGTTATTATTTAATATTTCATCAGGGTTTTTGATTAGGGAATTGATTTTATGATAATTTTTCAATATTCAGTTTTATTCTCATGTTAATCATATTAACAAGAGCGGAAGGAAGCCATGAAGAATGACAATGGAGGTGCCTTCCATTTTTGTTTATTTTTATCATCCTTAATTTTTAACAGTGTGTTCTTTGCATTCATCGTGGGGTTATGAACATTAGATAATTTCAAATCTATTTCAAATATTAAAAATCC
Source organism: Viscum album (assembly GCA_963277665.1). Classification (NCBI taxonomy): domain Eukaryota; kingdom Viridiplantae; phylum Streptophyta; class Magnoliopsida; order Santalales; family Viscaceae; genus Viscum; species Viscum album. The sequence continues at coordinate 1,312,025,746 of OY728119.1, read as the reverse complement.
CAAATCTGTGGTCCAAAATCATGAAGACCTAATGAAGTTGCGATGATGATGGTGATAGAGGAATCAGAACGGTTTGGGAGTTCTTGTTCTTTAAGCATTCATTGTTTGGGAGAATCGTAATGTGTTTTAGGGGACAAACTGTGGTATGAAACGGATAGAATCATCTATGTGATGTCGGGGTGACCTAAAACCTCGATTATCATTGTAATTAGATGGATGTATTGAGGAACAGAGAATCACGGGAGGTGTGCGAGTAAAGAACATTTATTCTTAAAATTTTCGAAGAACACGACGTGTATCTAGAATAATATGCCATGTGGGACTGGATCAATATTGGCAAGGGTTCTGCGATGAATGATGTGATAACACGATGGATTATCTGAAGAACATGACATGTGGGTCCTTCTGTGTGACCCACCATGTATCTTGGATGATACACAGACACGAGATGTGATCATGTCTATTTACTCCCCCACATGACCAGACCAAGTCCACTGCATGGGTTACCCCAGGTTTGAGTTACACGGGTTGTAACACCTGGGTTGAAGCTAGGTACAGCCACATGGCCAGTATTCATAGATTCCACCCCAAACATAGGAACACGATGTGTCACTCTCTTACATGTCGTTTATACCTACTTCTACACAACAATCCTTGCGACACTGTCCATTGTACACAGTCAGTACCCAGGGTCAGAGGACATGGCGTGTGACCCTACTACATGCCATGTATATTCTATAACACGGCCTGATCACCTTGTCCACTATTCATTGGAAAAGATTGTTTTGGGTAAGTTCCCTTTTTTCTCATTCCTATTTTCGGGTATCATTTCAATCAACATGAGCATGATCCCTTCAACTTTACATTCCAAGATAGAGTCAAGTATCCCATAGAGAGGACCAAAGAGGGATCCTCTATCCATTATTGAGACTTTGTGGAGTCAGGTAACGACATGAATAATCCTACAGGATGATGATCCTCTACATAGCAGGTGAATCTAGATGTGTCAGGGTATCCTCAATTCCTATGGTTGTGATCCTCATCTATGTATCGTGATCTTTTACCATCCAGAATTGTGTTCTCCAAATATGAAGGTATTTATCTCCTGTGATCTTTCCCGATAAATGGTAATTATCATATAGATGTCATCAGAGCTATCAGACTCATGGACTGAGTTCTCCCAAATGAGTGCATTGTGGTATCATTGAACAGAATCCCTATTTCGGGTATGTGGTCGTGTTACTTGTCTCTAGAATGCGAGTCTGGGTTTTGAGTATATCTGGATTGTGTTTCTCATGATATATGTTCTGTAGACATAAACTATGTAGAGAAGACTGTACATTTCCTTTGGGGATTTCATTCTGGTTTTGGGGTCCTCTATTGAGTATTGTTATACACACCCATGCATGAGACTTTCCCGCACGTGTCGTGCCTTGTACAGACAAGTGGCCTATTTACAGAGTCTGGGGTGGACATGGACCAGACCAAGCTTTCTGATTTCTCTTTTGGATGAGGTGATCCTACAACTAAGGGCACCAATTCATGTACCTATTTGAGCTTAGCGGTTGGGTATTTTAGTTTTTAGACTCTTGTTTTTTGTTGGGATTGTAATCATACCTAGTTTATGTTCAGTACTTTACTTTCCATCGTACATTGTTGGTTGGGTTTACTAATATGATTGATTTTTTTAATTAGTTTTTATTTAAATTTCAGCATTTGGGGTCTTGGATATGTGTGTGTTTGGACAGGTACTTAAGAAATTCCCTCTATATTAGTGATATTCCTACTAGGTTCTAGTCACCAGCCCTTTCCCTATTGGAGGTGGGCATGGGGGGTCACGACACATAACCAACTAGGACGAGTCGTGACAGTGTATGTGTTTTTAGTAACAATATTACTTAATAAGGAATTTATTCATTCAAAATATAAATTAATTTATAAATTTTTTTTGTCATAATACAAATCCCCGTTTAGAAATGTTTCCCTCAATAATTTTTTTCATACACTATAACAGATAAGGGAACATATTTTTCATTACCTATTCGGTTTCCCATGTGGCTTATTCCATTATGCTATTATACCATTTTATGATGACCAGGTGAGTTTTTTAATTCTATTGAACTTTTTATCTATAATATAATCTCTTAATCGAATACTTATTGTATGAAAGATCATTCTAAAATGGAACCCTAGATAAATTTTGTATTCAGGAGTGGATGGTATGATCTTTAGAGATACATGGAATATAACATATTCCTTATATTGGTTATATAGAATTTCAAGATTATTGGCCACATATCTGATGTGATCGAGGATCTAAAAGGGGTTAACGTATCTTGGACTATTTTTCCCTTCTTTTAAATACTCACGAATTTATTATACTATGATATATGACGAAATACATTATCTATGATCTCATACTCTAGGTCTCAGTGATGATTTTTTCACATCTTTTATGTGGTATTTTTTATGATTAAAATTGAATTTGAATAATTTAAACAGTATCCGCCATCTAATGAATAAGACCATTTTCCATAAGCTTGAAATCACTATCATTATCCCATAATGATAAAGTTCATCACCTTATCTAATAAGGAACCTCATAACGTTCCATTCGAATGATGGAATTAAAAAATAATACTATAAAAGTACTTAAATATGGAATTTTTCTGAATCCAAGATCCTGGGAAAATCATTGAATTTGATTTTAAGATATCCTCTAATGTTTGAATGGTTCCATAAGACTGACCGTCCTTATGAGGGAGATAATTATTATTTATTTTTAACACAGTATCCAATGCGTGCTGATTTCTTCTCTAGAACCTTGCGGTTAATCATAGTTCTCTATTACGTATAATATTGATATATACTCCATGTAGTATGACAAGTTCTTTTATATATGTCTCAGAATATAGTTCAATAGATATATCATCCTTTCACGTAATGAAATGAAATGACATTATAAGGTAATTAACTAACTCCAATATTGATTTATTTCATTTAGATATCCTCATGATTTATATGACTAAATTCATGGTTGTGTTTTCTCATTCCCATGGTAGTTTGTGAAATGGTTTCATCATACCCGTTGAATTATTTCATGTAACCATAGCTTTTTGTCTTTCCAACTATTGATATACAAATTATACAATCTCCATCTTTAAGTTATCCCACCAGAAGATTGTTTCAGATCCTAAAATATCATGGTGCTTCGATGATGTATAGATAAAAATGATATATGTGAATCATCAAAATGTTCTCTCATTGTATTTTATTTTAATAAGAACATATTGGACTCCCAACAATTATAACTCCATATTTAGAATATTTGAACCCAATAATATATTCTCCCATTATCTAAAGCTAGTCATCATCTTTTCGTGGGTCATTGAACATATAAATATTTTATGGATGATAAGATATTAGAGAAATGTATGATGGTGACCCATTTATAATTCCCATATCTATCGAATACAATTATATGTTTATTAGATCTATTTTAATCGTCATCTAAGATAGGGTTAAAGGATCATATCAAATCAGATCATCAACAACATTATTTTCCTTCCTAGGATGGTAATGAATTGAAAATTCATATTCTTTGATCATTTATAACAACTTTCATTATAGTATGTTAATCTGAATTTTTGTGAATTTATACTGTTGGATTTTCTAATTCCTATATATGTAACACCTCTCCCAATTGATTAAATGTACCAAAATCATAAATGTGAAGATCATTGTATTAATTTTGGATCACATATGTTAGAAATTTCTTCTGAATGATCATCATAATGTGGGAGGGAGAGGCTATAACATCTTCATCATTCATGATTAGACAACCTGATCCCTTTTTATAACAATATTGTATATCAATAATCAATCCCCACAAATGAGTAATGTGAGAACATGTGCAGTGATTATCCTCTTATTATCCTCTTTAAATAACTCCTTCAATTTTTTAGTCTAGACAATGTTTAATACCTTAAATGTTTTGTTGGTTAGAAGGCCCAAAATTAATTATATGTTCAGTTAATGTTTATTATAGTACCCGAATAATATATGGAAACTACATATCTCCATGATATATGTATGTCTCTTCCACCATTCAATTGACTATATTATTTATGTTTCTACAGATATCAATACTATATCGATAACATCACCTATGAATGTTACTTTATCCCTAAAAAATAATATTCTCTATATATTACATATAAATTATCCTGTTTATTGTCTTTAGTGTAAATTAGAAATTCTTATCTTGTTCCCCATTCTTTTTGGTGTAGATATAAATATTATCTATAAGGATCACCAAATATTTTTCATGGTATTCAATTAAATTGATTTTCAATATTTCTATTAATATAGAAAGGTGATTAGTGAGCCTAAATTTAATCACTATGAACTTATATTTTACATAACTTATATGAAAAATATTCTCAGGGATATAAGCTTAATTCACCTTGACATAATAATATCCTAACCATGTATCAAACATAGATATTTACTGATCTCCATGAAGCTAAACAAGAAACTCAACAATCCATTGAATGTGATACTTATACTTTGTTTTGATCTTGTTAACATCATGATAATCAACGTATAAATGTATTGACCTATCCTGGTTAATGATGAGGTTTTGAAATCCCCTCGGGGAAGTTCTTGGTTTTATTAACCCTTTATCAAAGTTGACTTGTAATTATACTTGAGCACATCATGTTAATACTTGGTCATTATATATGGATTCTTGGATATTGGAAAAGATTCCTTTATAATCTCAATAATTTTATCTATAAATTATTTCTCATAAGTTAATAACATACATTCTGAATAAATGATACCACATAATATCCGTCCTCCACTATGAAAATTTATTGGATTAGAGAAAGAATGTAGAAATAGAGAGTAATTTCCAACTCCTGATAATTGATGTTTTCATTATATATAAAAAAGTAATTCATACCAATAATAAAAAAATATTCAGCTAAATATAATATCAAAAGATTCATTGGAATGTTCACCCAAATTATATGAGTATAGGAGGTGTTACATACTACGGATTCCATAAATTCCCTATTTTTTGTTTTCAAAGAATGGTAAACCCCATTTTTAGGAAACGTTTTGAACAATTCTACTAAAAATAAGAGAGATCAAACCATGAGTAGAACTGTGGTCACATAATAATTTTTTTGTTCATGAATAAAAGATAAGAAATAAATTCACTACATGATTATGGTTTTAATGACCTACTTAATAAAAAAATTGATTTGGGATGAGTATTTTCAAATTTTAATACACATAAAAGGAAAACTATGAACATATAATGGATAACTCATAAATCACATGTATTCCTTAAAATATGAATTTCATGGTTTCAATAAAATTTATTGGGGTTGTATTTCATATCTTAAAATTTTGTACTAATTTTTTCTATCAAATTGATACATAGAGATCATATCTATTTACCAAAGTATATAACCTAATAGTGACAATCCATGTGAGGAAATGGCCTTATTTTTATGCAACGGGTGCTGGTTATGTAAATTTTTAATTCTCTATTTTTGAGGTTTCTACCCCAATGTAAAATTATGCTATATCCACATTGACTTATATTCTGTTCATGTAATTTTGGTTTCTTGGAAACCACATTCTCCATACTTTACTATAATATAGCCATGTTTAAAAATGTATTATTATAATAGATAAGGCTTTCACTAAGGTTTTTAAATCTCAATCTATAAATATATATAAATCAATCCTCTTATTAAAAATATGAAAACCCATATCAATAATACATTTTAATTTCATCTTTATTAAATAAAGGCACATAAAAAAATATTTTGAAAATCAAAAGGCCTTGTGTATTTTGTTAATTATATGCATAGTATTTTAATATGATATAGGGATACAACAACATTATTTAAAACTATGTAACACCCCCTTAAATTAATTTGATCTTTAACAAGTATACAGGATAACCTGAGGGAATTAAATAATAAATTGGTGAGAAATAAATTCCATCATGAGAATAATAAAATAATAACATGATGAATGTAATAAATTTTATTCAAGAGGCATAACAATTTTATATAAATGTGTGATAACAATAAATGTGAATATAGACAAATGATATTAACTGACATAATCAAGGAACCATTGGAACATAGTGACAACAAAAAATATGAAATCATAAGATTAAGTCATGGATAAAATATAAGAAATCACAAAATATTGTTATTAGGTTAACCTCCCTTGCACCATACATGTTATCCAAATAGATAAAAACATTATGCAATGCATTTATTTATGGGATATCATATTCTGGACCCACCAATCAAATTTATATCATGTACACCCATTTGTGTGATACATAGATAATAAAAAATAAGAGAATCATTCATAACTATTAATACAATTGTTAACGTGTATGGATAACAAAAATGGGAGTCCAAAATCAATGAAATATTGTTATATACTGTTGAGAAATGGGTATGGGTATTCAATACACAAAAGTTTGGCATAGAAATTGTAGGATAATTTTTTTAGCATAGCTTGATTATATAATCAATCATGGAAATGTTTAATGAGTGTGAAAGGGTTTATATCATTATTTTGAAATTAATAATAAAGTAGAAGGTATGTGTAAAAAAATATTCCAACATGAAAAATTATTAATAAAATGGAATCAGTCAATGAATGAGCATGAATATGGATGAGTAGGAATGAATGCTTTAACTTGGCAGGGTGCTTATAATAGTTTATAAGGAGCTTATTATGTAAATTAGAACACATTGGGAGGATTTTAGAGTTGAGGATGTAGATAATTTATTTTTAAATTTATTTTTGAGTGAATATTAATGGGATTTTTGGTGGTTATTTATAGGAAAAATGGGGAATTTTTTATTAATTTAGAAACCAGGTTTTGGACCATATTAGTTAAAATAATAAAAACCCCAAACTAGACGAATGTTTTGTTCAATATTTCCTACCAATGAGTGGTGGTTTTTAATATTTTATAACTCCATGGGTCTATCATAATTAATATAATAACCAAGGTTATGTGGAAGTTACAAATGTTAGTAAAAAAGGATATTAATCCTTAAAAATATAATTAATGTTTTAGAGGATTATTTAATGTATTATAATAATATTCAAATAAAATAAAAACACAATATATTAAATGGTAAACATATATTGGGTCGTTTATTTTATTTATAGAATTTATTACATCACTTTATTGAGATTTTTGTGTCATAATATAGACCGTATATTTATACCTTATTTGTTTTTTACATAAATTTTTTGACTATCTCAAAAAATTATAGAAATGTAAATATTGTATATTTTTATAATATAATTTTGAAATTAATATTTATCTTTAACGAAATTACATAATATGATAATTATAATTTTAAATGAAAATCAACATTTATTAAAAAAATTACTATTTTTTATATAAATGATAGTTTTATGTACCTTATAAAGATTACATTAGAATTAATTAAAATACATTATCAATTATATAAAAATATATATTATTTAATTTGAGTACTATTTAAGAGAAATATTTATTTAAAAATTATTAAATTTTTCTTAAATTGTAATTTTATTAAAACTATATATTTTCAAAAATTATATTTTTTGTTTCATTGTATTAATATATATATTTCATACTAATTTTAAATTATTTTATAATGTAAAGATAAAAAAGGATAAATATAATAAATATATCACTAAATGTGGAATTATTAAATTCATTTTCCTATGATCATGATAAATAACCTCTTATTCCTCTAGTGTATTCTCTATGGGATGGTGTGAGATGAGGATTCTATCAAAGGATTGTTTAGTGATCATTTTTGGGATTTTATCTATATATCATTAGACAAATACCGTTAATGGTTTCTCTTAAGTTTTAGTTACTGAATTTATCATGCTTTTTTTCAAGGGTAAATTCCATTGATTTTAGATCCTTCGATATTTTAGGAAAATAAGTTTCATGGAGTGTTATCCCACTGGTCAACAACATCACTTATTTATTCTTTGTTAACTAGACATTTGTATAATTATTATTATATACCACTTCATTATGATACCTAAAAATTCTATATCATAAATGATTAAAATTGTTAATGTTATTTTAAATCCATCATTCTATATTTTCTTATTGGTCCAAAATAACATAATAAGTGTATGTTTTCTCTATAACTATATTTATAAATAATGAATTCATGAATTTTGGAGATAATTTTATTTATAATATATTTGGATATTGCTGAGAATGTTTGATCTCAGTCAGACCATACCATACCAACCTTTAGTGCCCTTGAAATATTGTTATAGATTTCTCCATCATTTATGAAATGTCTTTAAGATTTCCAATTTTCCCTCAATCATAAATAGACCTATTCTATCACATAGATTTTCATTTAGATAAGGATTAATTTATTGGAAATGTTTCTATCAAAAAATAGAGAGATTGATAAACCATATCCAAAATAGTTTGGATGGATCCACTATGTGTTGGGATGTTCTTTCATAAATTGATTATGTTATTTTTCTGAAAGTGGTGATTTTTTTAAATGAAATTAAACTAGATATTGTTATTCTTCAAATCCCATGATGTTTTGTTAGTGATATCACTATGATACATATCATAGATTACGATTTGTCCGTATTATAAAAGGCATTATGAATACACTATTATCCTTTATTAATATGTATTGTTTTATAATGATATAGGATGTCAGTTCATAGACATTGTCACATATTTCACATTATTTAACATAAATTGTTTTTCAAATAATTGAAACATTGATGATTACACGCAATCCTTTTGAACAGTAACATTTTCTTGAGATCCAACATGTTTTCATTATAATGATTCATGTCGCCTACCATATGATGGGATATAATTCTTCACTCTGTTCATTTAATAATGGAATATTATATAATGGGACATGATTCCTTCAATTGGAATGTGTTATACACATAAGACTATAATAAATCTCTATTATTATGCTTGCCTCTTTTTTCTCAACAAATATGGTGCTATCAAAATTTTTGAGTTCAAGAAGTACTCTTATCAAAAATATAGAATCTAGCATCTTGACGAATCAATAGGTATTATAGAGTTATTTTTCAATATGTACATTTTTTGACCAATAATAATCCATTAAGATAATATTCAATAGATATTTTCTCATTTTAGGTATTCATGTTAATTATTTTATTAATTTTATTAGTTTGTTTCTTTAATGATATATCAACTTATATAATGGTTTTCTTCCACTATATTTGATATTCTATGATTTCCCAAAAGCCATCAATATTACCTTTATAATAACATTCCATGATAAAAAAATTCATAGTATTTTTAAAAAACATTGAATTAAAAAAACATGGAATATTTTTAAAATAAACTGATATACACATGCCAAATATGATATTATATATGTTTGGGATAATTTTATTGATAAAAATATTATTCTATAAAATACGAAATTCAAGGGTAGTAGGATCATTTCCATCATATTTTAATAAACATCTAGATAATCTCCATTATCATAGATGAAAATACTTTTTATCCTTGTATCCATTTACAAAATGTTATAAAATATGATTTGGAGAAAAAATTTAACATTTCAATTAAGAGATATATGGTGAAAATCCATTTCATTTATTTAGATAAATTTGACATTGTTATATTTCTTTATTTTAAAATTTTCTATGTAGAAACACTTTTCTCCATCACATGAAATAAATGTCTATGATTCAATAAATTTTATATCACTTTTGAACTCATATATATTTATAACACTTATAATATATATAATTATTTTCACATAAACGTAAATAATTTAAATTTAATTTCTATGAAAGTAATACATGATTTTAAAAATCCATATAGATGTTTAAAATCATTCAAATATACTAAACAGTTACATAATATGGAATAATTACTCTACCATTGTAATAAAAAAAATTCTATTAAAATTACCATGATTGGAAACATGAAGAAACTTTTTTAGAGTTTTAAAATCATTTTGACTTCAATTTAAAAAAAATTCCCACCTATACAGTCCATCAAAGACCAGATTCTGAACACTAATATCTCCATGGACAAAATTTTTTCTAGTTTATCTATATTAAACACTTTAATAAAATCATGTATAATATTTGTGAGTTCATTTAAATTTTTGGATCATTTCCATCAATGACCATAGAATGAATTCTATTGTTTGAAAAAGACATTTAGGAATCCTTTAGTCTATGAATGTTATTTTACATACATAAACATATTGTGTAAATCATCACAGACGATTGTTCATTTATCCATATTGCACTTATTTCCTTTTAAATAATTATTGAATCATTCTATTCCTCTTAAAAAAATATATATTCCCTTATCGAATAGATGTATGTGTTTATTTCTCAGGGAGGGGTTTCTATTGAACATATAATTTTTCCTTCTTAATTATGAAAATTACATAACAAACTAGTCTAAAAAATAACATACATTAATATTATCCATTAAAAAGAGATGATCTAAATGTAACATGTGATGTTGATATGATTTATCAATAACAAAATCTTTTATCAAATGGATATAGTTTTTAAAATTGACTTAATAATGACTTATAATAATGTGCTCCCCAAAAATGATGACCCTTTTAAATTATCAGATCCCTTATTTAGATAAGATATATATTTAACTTTGTAATTAATCCCCTTATTCAGTACTCTAATAGCTTAATTATATAGGTATGGTTTTATCCCGTAATTATATATAGAATGGTAGAAAATTTAGTAATCAAATATTTTTATTAATCCATCTGATGGATTAAAAAAATAATCATTTTGTAACCTAAACCTATTATAGTCTCTCGGTTAGGTGTGACTAAAATAAAATTATTTTAAGAGAAAATAATACAATTTCTTTCACATAACTATATGACACTATACATAAGATAATCTAAGGGTACCCAAATATGGAAGGGTTGGCCCAATTAGATGATCGTGATCTTGAAAAGAGATATATTTCAAGGTAATCTAAAACATTGTTTTTAAATAAACTTTATTATCTAAAAATATTATCTAATTTATTTCATTTATATCTATGTATTCTTCTAATGATGTAGTTTTTAGTCACATTCCTTCAAAAAATCAACATAATTAACACTTAATGATATGTAAATATTTACGCAACTCATATATTTCATTACTAAGACATATTTGAGGAAAACTATTTTCATATAAATAAAAAATATTATCATTAATAAGGTACATGAAATCATTTAATATAATTCATTATAATCATATGAAACCAGCAGTCTCCATAATTGTATTTTTAGATAGAAAAATAGCATGTCCATACTTTTCAAGACATGGCATAAACGTATATGATAATGGGCAGTCTAACGGAAAGTCCATGTTCCCAAGAATAAATAACCATGATAGATTATAATTTATTTATAAATATAACACATAATAAAATAAACTATTATTGTCAAATAAATTAAAGATCATAACCCGTTAAATCTAATTTCAATTTTAAAGAGAACCAAATCATTTATGCACTAGAAAATTAAATTACGTAGATTCATGTATGATAAAAGAGAATAGGTTTAAAAGTTTAAAATAAATCATAAACACCCAATAAAAAAAATATGTGACTAAATCAAGAAATAAATTATTTTATGTACAATTCATATATTTAAATACGAGATAAAAAATTTATGAATAATATATAAATATAAATAACTATTAACATTTTAAAAATTAGATACGCACTATGAACATTCAAAAATAATATAAATACAAAAATTTTATATGAAACCTTCTTATTATCCTATTTATATTTTTTACTTTAAATATATCATATTTATTGAAAAATAAACATTTTACATTACAATTGTATTATGTAAACTTTTTCATAAGATAAATATCACATATTTAAAATTATTCGATCTGTGATCTTATACATTATAAAAAATCTTTTCATAGGGTCTAAATAATTTCCCAATTAATGAATTTATTTTAAACAATTCAAGAATACATAATTATGAATAATATTTAGTAGAAAATATATACACTTCTTATATTTGTACATAATTTTATTGGAATTTATAAATAATTTATAGTCAACAATTATAATTTAAATATATAATTATTATAGCTTAATAATAATTCATTCCATATAATTTGTGGAATTTATTAAAATATTGAATATTAATATTCGTGGATATTTATTTAATAAATTTCTCATGAACATTTATTAATTTTATTATTATTTTTATATTTGATAAATTTTGTTAATAAATTATATATTAAATCAACATCCCAATATTTTTATATATAATATAAAATAAATTTATTAATTATATAATTCAATTAAAAATTAAATTTGTGTAAAATATTAATTTTCAATTTTAACTTTTTATATGATAACTCTCATATCATAAGTGAAGACATGTAAATTGAGGGGTTATATGTATCATACTTTAAAACTGATATTTCCCAATAAGGGACAATGAAATAAGCTATGTAACATTAATAAAAAAGAGCATGAAATCAAAGCTTATGATATATTGCATGTGTATGAATTACTAGTGGTTTATTGCTTATCGCGTGTAGCATTAAGTTCAAATGGAAATGACATGGAATATATTATCACCATGATATAAATTATCATGACATAATATATGATTTCTACATTGTATTATAACAAACATGTGTGCCTTATGTAGGTATAAAATCAAGGTCTTATCAATTACTACATATGATAGGAATCGTGTAGGTTTTAAAGAATTCTGAGAAATATTTTTCGATGATAATCATCATAGCACAGAAGTGGTAAGGTGATTTTTTGCAACATTTCTTAACCTCCATTATACATTAAAATTTGAAATATTATATGCTACGAAAAATGAAAAACAATGGAATAAATAATTTCACATCATACGATGTTGCATATCATTAGTCATGATGGCATAATAGTGTATGACATCATATATCATTTAGACATCTATAAACTAAAATAAATACAGTTTTTAATTATAGAATATATGACAACCATACATCATTAAATATTTCTCCATTTTTAACATGATTTCAAGAATTTGAATCCAAGAATATTCCCTGATTCAATTTATATATTAATAATAACCAATAAAAACATAATAGGCATATAGAATATAATAATTAAATTACCATGTTCATCCATTATAAAAATTGAATCCATCAATATATAAAATAAAAACTAATCTCAAACCTTACACTAACTATTCCCTGGCTATGATCATCTATAATATGTATGATGATGAATAATGAGAAGAAATAGAAATACTAACTCTAACATAGTATATCAACATGTTGATGTGAATAACCCATATTATGTATGTGATTCTAAATCTATCCAATTTTATTTGTTTCTCTCATGATTCATGATGAGGGAGAAAATAGCTCCCTGGGAGAAACAATTAGCCTGTAAGCATAATATGAACTTGCAATACCCATCATATGTGGATTACCTCTATATAAATCATTAAAGGATTCTCATTATGTTCACATGAATTAAATAATATTCTTTGATTTAATTCATGTTGTAATTATGGTTGAAACCATCATCAATGAAAACCTCCAACAAATTTAATAATATGAAATATAAATTTTTAATAATAGTTTATGTGATAGGTAATTCCAAATGATACTGTTAGTAATATTTATATCTAAATAATAACATCATATATTATACATATTGATATTCAAAACACAAAGTAAAAATATATTCCACGGATTTCATGAATTTGTACTATAATATACTATGACAGGGGGTTTGGGGAATTTATCATTAAAATAATATGTCATAAGTCTTATCTTCCATATTTAAATGATTATTTGTCGTTATTTTGTTAATATATTTTTATCATTACCCATATTACTCATGTTAGATTTATAAAATTATTTGAAATGATACCATGAATTTGATGTGTTGTTTGGTAATCAAATTTTCTATCATAGAGTTAAAATAATCTGCTTTCATTATACATTTATGAATTATAAACATATTTAAAAACAAATTAAGTATTTTGAAAATATATATGAATGGATATTGAATATTCAGTGAAAAACATTAATTTTTTTGATTTCATATCAATGTATTTAACCTATCAATGATTGAGTTTTTGAGGATTATAGAACGTAAAAATCAAGTTAGTCTTCACTAGTATAACTTTATAAGATCATGTAAATAGATTTTATTTATATATATAGTGGTAATATCAATTTTTAAGATAATAGAATTTTATTTTGAAGTCCAAATCAATCCATGATCAAATATTGGGGAACAGATGACTACAAACATCCTTTGGAAAGTAAATCCTTATTGTGGGTCTTGATGAAAAATAATAATAATTATTTAGATCATATAATTTGGGAGTGTTGATAAACATTATATTTTAATGGTGATAACAATCACAACTGGATTTTATTTTTGACCATTAGTCATGTTCAACTTTGGATTTCACTTTTTGCTTTGGTTTTATTAGATATAGGTTTGAATTTTATGCTGATATGTTGTTTATCATTGTACTAGGGTTCATTTATTAGGATCTTTAGTGGGTTTTGTATAAAAACACCGGTTTTGGTTTAATAGTGTGAGGTTCTAGGTCGACGAACGATTTTTATAACAATGCACCATTATCTAGAAAATTAAGCCTCCTATTTCCATTTTTGGATAATTAAAAACATACTATTACTAGATGATTTAAAAAATTTCTGACAAACAGTGAAGCATATTCCTCTTAGAATGTAAGGGGTTCACTCTTTCTGCAAGGTTTGGTAAACAATTTAGGATTATTGTGTGTGATTTCTAGTTCAATAGAAATTTATGAATTCTCTTTTTCTCTGCTTGGTATTTTCCCCAATCCCTCCATGATCTACCTATTCTACCTCCCCATTCCCAGTCACCATCATCTCCTTCTCTTAGCTCCAATAGGATCCCTTCACATGGAGGAATTATTGTGGATTCACTTATGTAACAACATCTAAGTGAGTTTTATCCTTTATTTCTCCTCATACCTTTTGATTCTATCCGTCTCTCATGCAGTTCAATATCAACAGTTGGTAGGGTAGTCTTTTGATTGTTGAATACTATTCATTAGGGTTTAATCTTGATGTCCATTGTTCGTTCATTCTTTTCTTGGGCCTTGTGGTGGAGCGATATTGGTTTCACGCCAATTTTTAAAATGCTTCCAAATAAGGGGTAGATAGTTCCATGCTCTAAAATTTTTAGATGAATTATTAATGCATGTTTTTATAATTAAATATGTTCTATGATTTCCATATTTATTGTAAAATAATATTTTTGAACAGTTTGACATGCATTTTAGATGAAAATGGTATTTTCAAGACAAATTTTTTATTTTGTATATGCCTATCATTTTGGTGACTCTAAGTAGTGTTTTTATGATTATGTGAAAGGTGTAAAATATGTTTTAAAAGATATAAGATACAATAGTATATCAAATTAGTAGTTTTAAGGTATAATAGTTTACTTGTAAGTATGGTCTTTTACACCTAAAAATGTGATTTGTGACTTATGTAATTTATGTATAGCATGATGTAAAATGAAATCAATATATATATGGATTTAAATATGGGAATGGAACATTCAAATGGATGGTTTACTTGTGTGATCTTAATAATATTTTTTCCAATGGGTTTCATGAAATCTGAAAGTAATGAAAATGTAATTTTTTAAAATTTTTTGATTATGTAAAATGGAAGGTTGTATTTTTACGAAATTTGGATATTTTCATGTAATTATTTGTTAATGTGGTTTTTTATTTTGTATATTGAAATTATTAGTGAATGTGTGTATTTTATTAATACATTTAATGGTATTGATATGAAATGGAATCCTATGTATCTATGTGGGATGATTAGATCTCATACACTAGTGATACAGACATGGGAAGTAGTAGTTTCCCTTAAATAAGATTGATGATTACAACACTAACTAAACTAAAATGATGATTTGATACCACTAGGCCCATGGTGTGTCCCCCCTTTGAGGATCATTCGTGATAAAGCTGATGGATGTTGTTACTATACTACCTTTCACGAATATATGAGGTTCTATTGTCACTCGATCTGGATTACGCATAACGATTTAGACATGTTTCCATTTTGAGACTAATTTTTTGTGGTGACATCCATTAGCATACAGTAGACCATGAGTCGATTTTATTTTTAAAAATGATTATCTTGCTAAACAATTCCATTTTTAATTGTTACCTTTGACTGTTTTTTCATTAAATTTTTAGTGCTAAAAATGTGTTTTCATTAAAATATTTTCTTGAAATTGAATCAAAGGATTTTGTATAAATTTTCATGATATTTTTTCTACTAATGATGTTGCGTAGAATATTTTTCAATGGGTGGAATCCTAACAAGATTATGATAACAACCTACATATAACATTGGGTGTATGTCGAAATCGTTTTTATGACCTAGGATGAGGAATAGTGTTTTGTGTTGGTGGATCAGGGTTGCTAGAGATCCTCATGTGCAGTTCTTGGTGGTGGTTGAAGGAGGGAGATGTTTATTATGTCAGATGTATGTTCCTGGATCATCTTTCTATTTCCCATTCAATCCTTAAATTTTTTGTTTAGGTTTAATTTGAAAAACATTGAATCTGAATACTAGTGTACCATGTTTCGATGTCATGTTTATTTCCATTATTTATTTAGGATTATTAAAATGATAGAAATAATTCCAACAAACATGTAATTGATAGATATGAACCTGTTTCCAACCCATAGGGATTGGGAACTTCCTTCAGGCTATGCCACAGATCTGTTTGAGTGTCAGGTTTGTTGGCACTTCAGCTTGGTTCATGAAAAAATGTTATCACAGCTGGCCATTCTATTTTCATTCGTGTTATTTTCGAAAGAGTATATAATGAATGGATCTAGGAATATCGGGCATTGGGGTTCTAGTTTTGTGTAGGGTTCTTAGCAAGAATACCTCATGATAGGACTTGACATTCAAGGGGGTGTCATGTTTTAATTGGTTTTTTTTGTTCTTATGGGTTGTTTTGTGTTTTCAAAATGAAAAGTGTTTTGGGAAAATGGTCTACATGAGCATGCAAGGCCTAATAATCCATGCAGTTCTAGGGACATGAACTTATAATACTCTCAAATATGATTATGTGATTGAAATGTGGACTTCGAAAGTAGGATCATGTAACCCCATCAATGCTAGATTTCCTTTCATTTTTGTTGAGTTTCATGTGATCCAAAAAATTGTATTTGAAAATCCTTGATTCTGAAAATTGTTGGAAAACCCTTATTTTTGAAATTTTGAAAACTAGATTTTAATGTTTAAATAGTTCGGTTTTGGGAATACAGAAATTATTTTTTCAAAATAATTTTGATGTATGCTTTAAAAAAATGAATATTTATTAAATAGGGATGAATTTAATGAAATTTTAGTTTTATGATCGAAATATGGGGGATGTTGAAAAGAGTTTTTTGAGAAAGAAGATTTTATTTTGAAATGAGATCTAGAAACTTCTATTAAATAATAGAAAGTTAGTTTTTAATAAAATTGTATTTGGTGGAATTATTCCTCTGATACTGCTAAAAATATTTTAAAATGAAATGAATTGGTTTTTGGATGTAATGCAGGGGATTTTATGTTTATATGGAATGAAATGGTTTGTTGTGTGCTCATTGAAAATGGCTTTGACTTTGTGGTTAGTAGGATTTGATAGTATTTTGTGTTTTGAAATGGGGATATTTTTTCGAGGCATCGGTATTTCAATTAGTGAATACATTCATGTAAATTTGTGGGAATGTAGATTGTTAATGGAATAGTTGGATGAGTTCCCAGATTGGCAAGATAAGATGGGTGATTGGTATGGAATGAGAACTTGAATTTTTTGGGATCCATGGATACCATTGTTGAATGTGAATCCCAACAAGATTGTCTTTTTCATATTAGTTTTTAATGAAAAGATGTTGTTTTTTAATAAGTAGCAGGTGTCTGTTGCGCCCTCTTGTGATTTGATAATTCTTTATTTTTGGTGTTTTCTGGGAACCATTCGTGATAGACTGTTGTTTCATATTTGAGTTATGTCGATGTGTTATATTTTTGGTAATAATTGTAGTGTAATTCTGAAAAATGCTTTGGGAATCCTTTAAGCTAGTTCTCGTAGCGATATTAGAGTTTGAATATGGTACACTTTTGCGGATATATTAGTATTATTGGGTCCTTTATATCCTAGTTGTATTTTGTATTCCCCCATAATGATTAAATGAATATTCCATGTGCGGCAAGAGGTAGTTCATCAATGGAAGACCCTCCAATCGATCAACCCTTGAACCTAATTCTTAGGTTTCAGAACTTGAATCCTCCTCTCATTTTATGATCATGTGGATCCTCTTGATGTGTAAGGTTGGGTGGGTTGTTATGAAAGAGGTCATGAAGTTGTTGATTCTACCATTATAATTGAAGGTGTACGAGTTTCATCTTCCTCTTCTCCTGATGTGAAGAGTCATGCAGGTTTTATTGGTGTTGTGATGAGTGGAAGTGCTTGAGGCAAAAATCATTCTCCATTAACTATAATTAGAGAAAAGTGTACCTTAAATAAATAATTAAATCATCCTAGAGATGATGACATTTATTGCAGGAATAATGTGTTGTTTGGGGCTAGGTTTAATGTACATTTTTCATTATATTGTTTTTTGGGATGTTAAAATTTCATCTAGCGATGTTTTGTGTTATCATAATTATTCTATTGTAAATTTAGGTGTGGTCTATTAGAATCTAGATTCTATTTATTCTCATTTTAGGTGAATGAGAGTGATGTGTGTACCTATTATAAGTCATTGTTTAATGAATATTCAATGTTAGAATTAGTGAGTCTCACGGGGTGTTCTCTTCTTTTGGTTCTACAGGGAATGATGTGTTTTCACTCTTGAAACAAAATAATGTGTCCAAATATAGGATTATCGAATTTTTTCAATTGAAAAATAGATTATTCAAACATCAGGGCTCCATCCATATGCCCTAGAGTGATGCTCGAGCATAGTTAGAAAACCAAGGGGAGTTAGGACCTCATTATAGTTTGGTCCCCAGGAAGGGATAAAGATATTTTATACTTCTCTACTATAGTTGTTTTGTCTTGGAATGGTCCCATTTTTTATTAAATGGCATTAAGGCCAAATTCAACATTTTGATCCTTGTGTATGAAATATTTACATCATTGTTTATAAAGAGGAATTTTTTTTCTTTTTTGTTAAATTATTATGGTGGTGTCTCTTTGGATGAGAACTTTTATTTAGTTACACTTTTTCAGTTATATTTTATTATTTGTCCTTGGTTTTGGAAAATATCTTCAGGTGGAATGTTCTCATCATGTTTTTCATCATTATTCTGGGTTTTTTAGTAAATGGGAGAAGACTCTAGTATGGACCATGGAGGGGGTTGTTGTTTTGGCAACCAGTTCATAATTTAAAAAAGTAAGGAGGCCCACCATAAGTCATGCTGAGGTTTCTAATAGTGTTTGTTGGTTTTATTGTGGTAAAGGATGTTTGAGAATCCTATTTTTATAATATGGTTCATATTTTTGGGTATACATATATAGAAATGTTTCATTTGGAGGTGTTTTCGTTGTGTTTCACTAACACGTAAATGTGGGGCTTTTGAGAATACTGATCGATTTTAATCGAATAATGAATTAGGAAAGGAGTGATTAGATTTTGTTCTCTCATTATAGAAAATAGTTTTCAATTTTTCATCAATATTTGAGGTGTTCTTGAATCTATATGTTGGATTATGTGGTTGTGAGAACCCCTTTCATTTTGACTGATCAACTGGAGGTGTTTTGGCTCTCGAGGGGGAATAGATGTATGGTAGGGAGCCTTTTCTGGATACCTGAGTAAAACCTTGTCAATCCCAATTTTTCCTAATGGTTTTCATTCCATCACCTAATTTTGATGTTTTTTGAAATGTCCTTGTGTTTTTGAGGGGGATCAATTTTTTTTCAAATAAAACCTTGTAATAAATTTCTGATGGTGGAAATGATTCAGGGTTGGGAGAATTGCCACACCCATTTTATAGTTGTTTTTGTGGTCCTTCATTAGTTTCTTCTAGGAGGTTTTTGGTTAGAAATATATTTTTTAGGTGTGATTATGAGGCACATAGTTGGTTAAACTATGTTTCCTTCACAAGAAAAATGAGTATCATATGGCCCTTTGGGGAATGTAGATAACACATGATTAGTTCATAGTTTAGAAACTATGTGGGCTAACCATGCCAAAAGTCCTTATGAGACATTAATGGGTGCATATTTTCATGCATTTTATGGTAAATCAGGAAGACAAATGCTACACGATGTCAAGGTCATAAAAATTTTTAAAATTCCCTTTGTGTCCTCTCATGATTTAGCCCCAAGACCCTCATTGATTGACCAATTCAGCCTAGCCATCCCTATGAACCGACCTACCATACTTCTGGATCCATTGGTATACCAAATATTGGTATATTTAGTGTAGGATAATCAATGGAACATCATATATATGAGTTTTTTCAAAGATTTATCCCTTAACTAGGGAGTCACTTCTTTTCTCTTGTTTTGTATCTCTAGTGGGTTGGGTGGTCTTTTTGGTGTTGAATATTTTTTAGTGTTCAATATTGATGTCTATTACTTGATATTTCTATTCAATGTTCTTGTAGTGGTGCATTTATGGTTTGTCACTAACATTTAGATTCATACTAGATTAAGGTTTTTGGTTTCATGCACTGTCATTTTATATTATTTTGATATGCCTATCTATATATTTAAACACGTTCAAATGTTTTCTTTTGTGATGATAAATATCTTTTTGAATTAGTTTGACATGAAGATGTAATGAAAATGGGGTTTTCATGAGAAAATGGTTATTTTATGTATGTGCTTCATTGCGGTGATTGTTGGTTAAGTTTTTATGATTATTTGAATGGTGATAAATATATATTAAAATGAAGGTGACATGAATGTGAATCCAAAGTAGGGTTTTACGGTAAAATGGATTACTTGGTATGTTGGTTTTTTTTATGAACTTGTAAATTTTATTTTATATTTATATAAATTATGTTTATCAAATTGTAAAATGATATCAGTTTATGTGATGATTTAAAAAGTTACTTTTCCCATTAAAATCGTTTAGTATCTTTTGTGATCATCATGATTTATTTCATAATGGGTTTATTAAATTATGAAATTGGTTAAAATTTATTTTTTATAATGGATTTTGTGTGTTTAATGTAGATAGTCCTATACATATTAAAAGACTTGTTTTCATGTAATAATTAGGGAATGTGTTGTTTCTCTTATGAACATAGAAATGATATTTGAATGTAGAGATTTCTATTATATGTTAAATGGTATTGAGCGCATAGGGAATCCTGACTATCTAGGTGGGATGTCTTGATCTAGTACGCTAGTGTTACAAAAGTGGACAGTCCAAGACCAACCATACTGGATTGATGATTAAAACACTAACTAAAATATGATAGTTATTATAGACCATTATATCCAGGGGTTTTCCACTCCTATTTGATCATTCATGAGAAATATGACGTTTTTCGTAACAATACCACCTTTTACTGAGGTTCTAGGTTCTAGTTACTCACCCGAGCTAGATTACCCAAATAGATTTACTCATGGTGCTCTCTTAAGACTTATGTGATGTGGTTCCTTCCTTAGTAATACATTTTCCCTTGAGTTAATTTCATTTTTATGCATCTTTGTATTGGAAATGGTTTTATTTTTCAATTTTACATTTGAAATAGTAATCCTTAGCTATTTTTTGGTCATAAAAATGGAATTTACTTTTAATTTTTTATTAAATGATACAATGGATTTTTAATAAAAGTTAATGTTATTTTCTTTTCTAATGTTTTAGCATGGAATTTTACATTTGGGTTGCATACTATTTGTATTTTACTCACACCCTATGTTCTCCATTGGTTTTACATAGCCATTTTTTGTATTACTCGGGTAAAAAGTATTGTTCTGTTCGTAGATCTGGGTTTCTAGAGTTCCTTGTGTGTAGGTGTTGGTGTTTGTGGATTGATTGAGATTCCCCTCATGTCATATAGAGGGTATTCAGTAATCTTTTAGGTTCCCTTTCAATTGTTTCACTTTAGGTTTGGATTAAATATTTAAAACATTGAATCTACAAATTGTTGTACCATGTTTTTTTTTATATTCAGTTATGTATTGTTTATTTATGATGGTTATTTATTCTTATTAAAATGTGTGAAATTGTTCCCAAAGAATGTTATTGATACCCAAGCACTAGCTGGATGAATGTGGGGATCAAGAAATCTCTTTGGTACATACCATATACTATGTAGAGTGTCTGATTGGTTGGAACTCCATATTGGCTCGGGACAACAACTCATGTTTATTTTGTTTCAAATGAATTCAATGTTTTAGGAATTTTAATATTTTGTAGATAAAATGTGAAAATTGGCCACGTATCAATCCATGATCTATTAAAATGAACTACCACTTGTTAAAGAATTCTGCCACTCGAATATAATGTTTCTTCATGTCTCTACCGATTGATCAATAATTTTAGCTCCTTGATTTACCATGAAGTCATGGTATACCAAAAATATTAAAATTTATTCTACCAACTATAAATCAATCTTGTTACTAGTATAACTAAGATTTTATTGATACTACATTCACATGTTAATTTTTTCCTGAATTTCAACACTAGGTGAATCTACTTTCACATGGTGAGGCTAATGTTTATAATAGTTGTCATCAAGGAGAATTTAATGCTTATATTAGATGAATTTACTTCCATTAATGATCTACTTCCAATGAAGCCAGTGGTAGAGTGATATATTAACTATCTAGTAATAATTTTAAAATTTAATTCTCAGTCAGTTAATTTATGAATTATATGATGGATAGAACAACATGGATTTTAGAATATTTATAATTAAATTATTTAATGTATGAAATAAACAGAAAGTTATTATTTTATTATATTCTTAAAAAAACAAGGATCTTTATTATGCTAATATAATTCTATAATAGGTAATTAGATCGTAGGGTCCATATACTCAAAAAAAAGATCTTGAATATTCTTGTGTTACTAGAAGGCACATGCAAGGATATAGCATGATATAATCTCATAAGTTGGACTAAATATAAATAAGAGATTCACATATTATTGGATGAATCTAGGAAATTATAGTTTGAAATACAAAAGCTTTTCCAAGATTCAATGACCCCATTTTGGCTTCATTTTCTATAAAAACATTTTTATATCCTTCCATAGAGAATCTCAAGGGCTCATTACAACTAAATTATTATAGATTGAGTTTCAGTAGAAATTATAATATCCAATCTCATACTCAATTTTTATTAATTACATTCGATTTGTGTTTTTAAATCTATTTTTCTTGTATAATATTCTCATCCACTAAACTAGATAGTTTCTAACATCATCCCTATATTTTTCTCTTTTTAACTCCCATAAAAATTGTGGAAGAATCCATGTTTGACCAATTTTTATTTAAATCCAATACATAATTGTGGAATAGGAAATGTTCCTAGACATCTTTCTAAGAATTGTTCTTCTTAAGACAATCATGATTTTGGATTAGTTTATTTTATAATAATATCCTTGGAAGTTGTCCATTTAATTGTCGAGGGGATTAAGTGTTTTATTGAGATAGAAAACCTTGACTAATGTATTATATACATTTATTTATATGACTATATTACTTACCAATGTTAACTAATTTTTAAAATTATTTTAACTATGTTTTGATTAATCATTTTAGAATAATTTCATAAAATGATATATAATACTATTTTATTAAATGTGTGATTTTATAAAATTTTGGGAATTATATTTTTAAATTATTTTTAATAGGAATTCTATTGTATAATTATGTCACCCACATGATTTTTACAATGGATCAACATTTGTTTTTAGAGTAGTTTCAAAAATATTAATTATTCTGATTTAGTGTTATCTAAATTTAATGAATTTCTATTTTATTTAAATTTATTTCATTATGGATAATTCAATATAGCAGTAATTTCCACTAATAAACCTCATTATTTTAATGTAACTATCTATTCTCAATGGAAGATTAAAATTATAATTCTTATATTGTCAATGGGTTTTGATATCTGGACAAATATTGATGATAAATAAGAAAAACTATAATCCCATAGATAATAATGGAGTGATGGTACTATGAATTCCTATGACCATAACTATGATGCTATGATTCCTATTTATTATTACATAGGATGTATGAACTAATAAGAATATCAACCAATGGTATTTCTTTTGAAATTTTGGATACACTATCTATTTCTAATGATTGAACATTCAATCTAATAGATATTCTCTTAAATACGTATGTTGTTATGTATGATAATTTTAATGATAAATCTAATGAATATAATTATAACATGTATTCTAGATTTAATTAAAAGGTATAAAGGTTTTATAAACATGGAAATACTTCTGTTGACAATGATCCAGTCAATATAATTCTAAGATGTATATTAAAAAGAGAGATATTTACCTCTATAACCATAAGGTAATCGTGTGAAATAAGTAAGATACCAATTAAGGAGGTAATTTCAAATGTTATGATGTATGAAGATGAAATTAACATCAAAATGTAATAAGATGATGAACCAAAATTTAATTCAACAGCCTTTCTGACCTATGACTCTAAATAAATTATATTATTATACATTAAAATTTATGTTATGGGGAATCACATTAAGATAGTGATGAAGAAATGTCTCACCTAGGGAAACATTTCAAAATTTTCTTCTATAATAAAATGTACTCCAATAAATCCATCTATAAAGGAAAATATCATAATATATTTAATTGGAGTAAAGAAAGGAGAAATGATTATTTTTTCAAATATGTAACCTATAATTAATATAATAAGAAAGGAAACATCGACGAATTTTTCACCATGTTAAAATATAATAAGAATTATAAGGACAATAGAAAAAGTAGAAATAGTTTATCAGGTCCACCAAGAGTTACTCTGATGATATCACATGAAATTATAACTTTATAAAAGAAGAGATAAATTAAATATCAAATATATGTTAATGAAAAATATATCTGTGGTATGAATGTTTTTTTGTTAATCTTATACAAACATTTCAAATCATTTAAAAAATGAAATAAATGTAGAAATTATGTATTATAATGAATTATCAAATTAATCTGACATGCAATATGATACATTAATTAAATTGAAGGATGAATATAGATTATTAAATAGGTGTCATTCTAGGTCTTCTCACGGCCAAAAAATTTTCTAAAAATAAAATAAGAAACTTTATCAACTTCTTATGGATAATAATGAACATAAATTGTTTAATGGTCAATTAATGAAATATGTTGAGATGTTTTTTAAATGATGAAAATATCAAAACTAGATACATGTAAAATAAAATAATCATAAATATACATTAGTAATTGTTTAGCAACCTACAAAGAGAAAAATATATAAGAAGAAAAGTTTGTCATTTTATAGTTATATCTTATAATAGTTATTATTTTACTACAAATACTTATTTATTTATTGTGAAAGTATATGGTCATCTTTTAATAAATCATTAATAAATAATGTATTTTGAATTTACTTATTACTAACATCTCTTGACCTAAGAAAATATCGGTACCAAAATCATTTTATATTTAAATCCCTTTTATATATAATGTTCTTGAAATATTATAGTATGAAATTAAATAATTAATATAGTAGATAGACCATTCATATAAATTCTAACTTCTCAATCATCAAGAACATAATCATATTTTAGGGAGTAAATTCTAATTTTTAAATACAAGTCCAAAGGAAAATGATTAGACTTGATAAAATTGGAAAGACTAGTAGAATTTTAATTTATAAATTATTATTTGTTCATTAGTTAGTATATAATCTTTTTATAATCACTAAATTTTTTAATTATATTTATCTTGTCGTGTGTGAAATATATGCTCCCAAATTATTTTATTCAAAATGAGATTTATTATTTACGAAAATTATAAATGATAGTATTTATGTTATATATTTCAATTCTATTTTAACTAAAAATGATTACTGTTTAAGTAAAATTAAAAAATAATATTGAATTTGGCATAGGATACTAGGAGATTTAAATATACCTAGAAATATAAGGTTAACTATGGATGTTTTTGTCATGTATCTACCTAAACATTAATTTCTAATAGACAAAATAGGTAATCCCAACCATAAGGGGATGCAATAAAAAATCACTCTGAACCCAAAGAAAGGTGTCTCAAATTATCAACCAATATAGATGGATTTCATGGACTTTTATGGACCCTATTAACTTTATAGTTTTGTAGGAAAAAATCATTTATATGTATAGTTAATTATCATTGGAGATATTCATGGGTATTTTCCTTGCTCATAAATGTGAATCACTTACCAATTTTTCAAAATATAAAATATTAGTACAAACTCCTAGTGGATTTAAAAATACAACCACAAGAGTTGATCATGGACCTTAGTTTTAAAGATAGTGGTTGAATTATTATGCTCAAAACATGGCTATAGTCATAACATTTATTCTCTAAGGACCCCATGAAAAAATGCTATAGTATAGAGAATAAAAATAACCCTTCAAGAAATTTAATAGACCATCTATAATGTGTGTTATTTACCTGCTATTATTTGCAAGATGTTATGAATAATTTTTTATATATAATAAATATAAATTTAATTTGAACTCTCTTATGGAAATCCAATATGAATTATGTTATTATACAAAACCAAAAGTTAATTACTATATATTTTTTGAAAAATTGTTTATACTGAACACAAATTGGAATTTTGAAAAGTTTGATTCCCATAATGATGAAGGAATTATCCATATAAATTGAATAACCATCATATTATATAGGTTATTTAATAATAGAACTATGATTTTGGAAGAATATGTGCATTTCATATTGTTTGAAACGAATCCAGTTGATACTTTTTCCAATTTAGAAAATTTAGTTCGTGGTCTTTCTAATTTTAATATCAATTTGAATCCTATTGTTAATTATGAAATCTATCTTGGAGAAAAACCACCCAATTATAATGAATACCCTAAATTCAAAATGATAGATTTAAATGTGTCTTCAAAAACTTATTTTACTACAGAATTTATGAATCTTAGTTTTAACAACATAGACAATGTTATATGAGACCTTGATAAAAGAATATTGACAATAGCTTCACTAAGACTTCTATATGAAAATCCAGTCTTCTTATCATAGTTTTAACCCAATAACATTAATGATTCATTTAATGAAGATCGATATGTAATGTATATACAGTAATAATTTTATCAATTTGAATGATATACTATCATGGAAAAAATTGAAAGACACATGGATTGTATAACTATGGGAACTAAACAGTTTTTCAGAGACATGGTTGATGAGTTAGGTACAATATTTTGAAATAAAGAGAATAGTTGAATATGATTATTATCGTGAATAAGGTATTTAATATGAGTAAACCCATTCAACGGTGTATAGACTTGATGCCATCAAGATATTTCTTACATATGCAGCACATTTGAATTTCAAGTTATATCAAATGGATATCAATAGTGAATTATTCAAATGTTATATAGTTAAGGATGATTTTTTTGAACAACCACATGTATTTCAAAACACTCATAGCAGAAATCATATTTTTATTTTAATAAAAATTATTAAATTGTTTAAAACAAGCATTTAGATATTTTTATGATAGGCTAGTATCATTTTTATTTTAAAAGGCTGTACTATAAGAATAATTGATCCAAAATAATTTATTAAAACAATTTCAAATATGTTTTAGTGATCCACATTTTTATTGATAACATTTTTTGGTTCTTTGGGAAATTATTTATGTAATAATTTAAAAAATTTATCAATGTTAATTTGAAATGATTTTTAAGGGTGAACATAACTTTTTATTAGTGTTCAGATTTTTCGAAATAAATATAGAACTATTTTAAATTAATTAAAGTACACTAAATATATTTTAAAAGGTTTGGGTATTTATTAAAATAAACGTAGTAATATTACCATTATTAGTATATTCATGTTTTATATTGATAAAATGGGGAAACCAATTGATCAACCCACACTAGGATGAAAGATTGGAATCTTTCTTTAACAAACTATTAGTCGACCTTATATAATGATTTCTGTGTGTATATGTTCCCATATTCAAGAAAACCCAAAATATTATAATTTAATTTCTACAAAAAAATTATTAAATAGCTAAAATGGTGTATAGTATAGGATTGTATTATTATTGAAGATAATAATTAAACATAGTAAGGTAATATGGTGTATATATTGGTTTTTTTGTTTAATATTGAAAAAGAACTTATAGAACATGTCACTTTTTTGGTATGTCTATTTTTTCATGGTATTTTATGAAACTAATCTCTATTATATAGTCCACTATTGAAGATGATTATGTAGTTTCAGGATGTTGTTCTTCACATATTCATGACATAAAACCCACATTACTATAATATGGGTATCAATTTTGACATGTCTCTACAAATTTGGATAAACATTATGCTATTAAATTTTTAGATAACCATACGTCACATTTTTAAATAATAAACATTGATACATTTCATCAATTATTTACATACTATTTTCAAAAGTGTGTAGAAATCTAATGTTCATAGGTACTGATAATTAGAATGCTGGTATATTCAAAAAAGTCTTTTAATTTTCAGAGATTGAACAATATAAAAAAATGAACATAAAATGAATTTTTTCTATCAATTATTTTTTGATTTATAATGGTTCCACTAAATATAAATTATAAGACTGTATCTACCATTAGAGATGTACCATTAATCATATATTATTGGTTATCTATTATGAGGATCAACAATTATTTTTGCTACCAGTACTGATCAACTGTTGAATTTTACCATTTTTATAATACTTCTTGGATATTATCATCACATAGTACAGTTTAGATGAAACCAATACAACCAACATTATAAACCACCATATTTATACATACCATTTTGTTTAGTTGTTATATAAATTTTTATAGTGATTATCCATTCATTAATTTTAATTTTAATTTTATTTAGTATCCTATTTTTTATCCGTAAATGATAAAATTCACATAATAATATTGTTTTAGAACCCTCTGTCAAAATATATATTTGAAACTCCCCTTCTCCATTCTCCATCAAACCATTCAATTCTAACATCATTCTTTGTCCCTTTACACAGTGTGAGAATGGTGCTTTTCAAGATCCCTATTGTAAAATCCCCTAATGAATAACATCCCAGAAATAAAGAAATTGTAATGTCCAATTGGTATCCAATTAAAAAGAATATCCTTCAATTCACATCTTGGATGATAATCATTGAAAAATTAAAAGATATTTCTTGGATAGCTTCAAGAATCACTATCTTATGGAATATTATCACTAAATAGGGATGTATTGAATGTTTCATGAGGAATGAATATCCCTTTTAACAAAGGTCAAATCCTGATTTTTATAGGATGGAAGAGTAAACGTTCTAGGGGGAAAAGGATGTAATAAAGGAAATTGTTTATATAAAAGAACTCACATGTTCAATGATGTTGTGGAAAAATTGTTTTGTAATTCCTAAAAAATATTAATATGAATACTATCATGGTCTAATCTCATTTACCAAAGTGAACATTATATTTAAGGATTCATTGTTTGATTAATCTGGTAATGTTATGGTGGGATGGCCTATAGTAATATAGCATGATAGAGAATTTGGGATGATGTTCAGGATCATAATGTAAAAGATTTCCCCTAATAAGGGGTAATTTATCATAATGATTCATCAATATATATTTTATTATATATAATAAAAATTGGATATATGTTAAATATATGTAGGTTTCTAATGGTTATATGGAAGAGTTGTGAAATCCTTACTCTATTTAGAACACTTTTAACTATCTGAAATTTATTACATCTATGTTTAAATGTATAGGTTTGTTTCCCCAGAGAGAATATAGAGTAACTAGGTGTGGTAGTTTCTGTTTATATAAGGTGACATAAAAAAGGATGAGGGTATGTTGGAACCCTTGGATAAAGATACCAGTGATGGATAATGATATAATATATGTGTTGTTAATCGTGTGAGTTATTATAATAGACTAATGGAATTCGTTAACCCGAACATGGAGACTGATGATGTTTTGGTGTATTCCATTGATGAGAATGTTAAAGAAGAATATGAATAATAATATATTGAATAAGAATAAAAAAATAGATATGTGTATGAAGGATCATTGGATGAATTAGAATATAAAAGTAGTAACCAAGATGTATCCAAGAGACCTATTATTTTTTATGGATCTGTTATTCCTCTACGATCCATACATTGTAGAGATTCCATAATAAGGAATGTTGATGTGTAAAATTAGACTAAGGTAACTAATTTTGATTAGGATGATAGATCTTTTTTGGAGACACCTGAGGACCTGATGGTTATTTTATATGACTTAAATTTTTTTGCGGATGGAGGTGATTATAATGACAAATATCATCATTTATAGATTGTTACTAAGTCTAGTAGATCTTTTGGTGGATAGTGTAAGGAATAACTCCTTTACATAAATCATCTAGGAACATATTTGAATAGATAATCTATATGACCAGGCTATAGTAATCCATATTGAGTCGGGTACCCGAGGTGATAGAGATCCTTCTATGTGGGTGAAATTCCCAGTATTGTCTAATGTTGGTATATAATATTGATATTTAGAAGCCAACAACAGTGATGATGATCAGGGAAGTGCACTGGATCATAGGGGACCTCCCATTTCAATTAAATTGAGGGATTATATGGGATTATTTCTAGATATGATGGATGAAAAAAGGTAGAAGGGTCATTTTGAATCTGAGCAACCAACTATAGAGACTATACAATAGAAAGTTGTTTTACCCAGCGAGAAGGGGACTCCTCCAACACATTCATCTCCTCATCCTTCATGGTATTTTTCTCAATATGATCCGGATTCATTTTCAGAATGTGTGATATCTTATAATTTTGGGATGAATATGTCTGCCAAGGTGTAGGTGTCAATGATCAGTGAAGAGGAAAACATGATGATATTCACCATGCCTTTTTATCATAATCATTTTAGGATATTAATGAAGATGGAATATATTGATATTATGATTAATATGTTTTCATAATAGATGGATTTCATCCCGAGATCCATGGATTACATGATATAAATCATTATTATGACTGGATATATCATTTAGAGAGGCTATATAATTTCTATAGTCCTAGAAAATATTCTTCCAGATCTCCACTTATTTTTAATCTAGCTTCAGTTGTTTATGATTTGGTTAGATTTATAATCAAAGAGAAGCATCATGATGTGATGGATGGAATTTATTCTTCTCTCCAAGATGATCTTTAAAAGACCACATATCATGATGACCATATTTATAAGATGATAAATAATGTTTAAATGTTTCATGTATTTATATAGATATTCTCTCTAAAATTGTATAAAACAATCTCTCAGGGGTTAATTCAATGAATGATGTCAATTATAATTCCATTTTGTTGGCTCAAAACATGAGAATTCCTCATATACCCATTTACATCAAGGATAAGTTGACTGGAAAAAATAACTTAACACTTACGCTAATTCTTTTTATTGAAGATAAGATTGATTTTTTCATTTATTCTGATCATTATTGTTGATCCGTCACTCAGTTTTAGGAAATGATGGAACCATTTTTATACACCACCATGATAAAAATAATAGAACTAAAATACCTTATCCTTACAATATTATCACTGAATACATTTATACACCAATTTTTACCATTTTATAGATAAAATCTATTGCAGTTCGTCCATTTTTACTTACTCATATTGATTCTGTATTTTGTCATCAGATTCGAGAATATAAAATTGTGTTTCGACCTCTTAAACATACTTATCATCTTAACCCTTATCCTCCTATTGTAGAAATAAGGAATAATCTAATGTATCCTAATTCTAGTTAAGCTGCATGTACTTCTTAGACTTTATTTTTATTTTCACATTGAAACTCATTTTGTAGTTTTATCCCTTTTTTAATCGCATTAAACACTAATATATAATTACACTGCTATTTTATTCATAATTATGTTTATTATTTTATTTATTTATATTTCATGAACTAATATTTTTTTTAATGTTAATATGGGGAGAATAATGAAATTTCAAATATATAATTATATCGAATATCAACCATGTACATGCATGGATTAATCAGGTAATTGTGTGCGTCTCATTTTGTTTCAGACTTTACAAAAAATACTCATCTATTTGATTTTTTATTTATTAATTTTTTTATATATGGTTCTAAATTACTTGATTTTTTAGCATTAATAGGGGGATAGAATTGGTAACATCATTATTTTTATGACAAAAAATAATTTTTTTTTTTACGAATAATTTATTGTTTTATGATAGATAGTTATTTTTTGGATAAACAATAAAATGTGGAAAAGTATTTATTTACAATTTTTTATAATGAGCAATCTTTAGTTAAAGAAATATTCTGTTACAATATACCATTATTTCTAGTAGCATCCAGTTGATCAATCCAATGAATAACACAATCTTCTATTAAGTTGTGCTACGGTAGGATGTAACTACAACCACTAATTGTCACGATTATAACGTAAATACATCTTTCTTACAAAAAGTATAGTATAGATACCATTGAACACTAATACCATCAAACAAAACAGGTTCCATGAATTTATATCACAAGGTTATTCTACCATTACATAGTTATGATATCATTATAAATAGTTACCATGATAGAAATCCTGCTGCTACCATTATATGGATCTACCTCCAGTAAGGATCTACTACCTATAAACCTACCGCAATTGTGCAACCTTAACTATCAAAAAATAATTTAAAAAATTTACTCTTCAATGGGTTGTTTAAGAATTTAATTTTTTATAGAACTATGTGTATTTTGTAATGATTATTATTAAACAAATCCATGGCTATCATAATGAAAAATAATTCCATTTTCAAATATATTGCTCAATATAAGGATCATAGTTATTCTAATAACATCATACAATGAATTATTTGACCTGGAGAGATATATATTTAGAAAAATATTCCTCATTTTTAATGATATGAATTGGAATGTAGATCAACATTGGAATATAGACACTCATACATTGGATCAAAGAGTAATACAGGATAAACATTTGATTGGTAGAATATGGAAAATTATCATTTGAAAGAATAAATCTTTTCTAGAACTCTATGACCACTTGATTTAAAATTTTTTTTAATATAAATAGTCCAAGATCCTACCACTGTAAATTTCAAATATTTACAACCTCTGAAACATTATGGATTCATCAGAACAACACATTATCATATATAAACTCTACGCCTTTCTATTTGTTCAATATATTTATATTGTGTTTTTTTAATCTATTTATTTTTATAACATATTCTCGAATAAAAAACTACATAGTGCATTAAACTCTATATATTTTTCAAAATCATAATATAATAAACAACTATAAAAGAGGTTGTGTGGGACCTATTATTATTTACATCCATTCATAACTGTGGATGATTCTTTTTTCCTTGACACCTTTGTGAGTTTTTATTTTTGAAACTGGATATATGTATTGAATTAGTTTTTTTATATTAAACTATTTTGTATAGAATTATTTCATAGAGGTGGGGATTAATTCATTGATTGAGTCATAATCCCTTATTAATTTTTTTAATTTTATTTATCTAAAAATTTAATTTTTCTATTTTTTAAATCATTCATTTTTTAGTCTTTTAAACCGTTAAACAAATGCATATATTAAAAATAAATTAATCTATTGTTTATTATACCCTACATGAAATATGTATAATTTATTACAATGTTAAATTATTTTAAATTTTATTTTAAGTGATTGGTAATCAATATTGTGATATTATTTAAAAAAAATTATATTATCATTCGGTTTTGGTTATGCAATAAAATTTTTGAAATTGGGAGATTTATATTCTAAAATTGTTTTAACAATAAATTTTATTGGAAACTCGTTTCACCCCCACCGCCTTATGAGTATTCCACTAAGACAAATTATAAGGAACATAAAATTAAATATATACTAATTATATATGAATATTATGATGTGTTTCTTGAAGAAATTTCATAACCTCCCCTAGATAATCAGGATTAAATTTCTATTGAATACATACATGTTTTAATCCATATACCAAAGAGTCCTTATAGAATTTCCACTATTGAATCAATGAAATTATAAAATAAACATCAATATAATTTTCAAAATGGTTTCAATCAACCATGTGCTACACCATATAGATTTATTGTCATATTTGATGAGAAGAAGGATGCATCAATGTTTTTATACAATAATTATTATGAACTTAATAAGATCATAATCAATAAAAAATTTCATATACCCTATATTTATTTCTTCTAAAAACAACTTATAGGGATAAATAATTCTAAAAAGTGGATCATTAATCTGAATGTCATCAAATAAAGGTGAAAACGGAGGATATACCTACGAAAAACATCTATAGAACACATAAAAACGATGAATTCAAAGTTATTAATTTAAAATAAAAAATCCCATAATATCCAAATGAATATGATTAGTGTATTATTTAGTGATTAAAATGATAATTTTTTTTGTCAATGTTGGTTGGAGTGAGTATCTGAAGACTTGGTGGGGGTGAATTGAGTAAAAAAAAATCATTAATAAATAATTTCAAATAAAATCACCATATTTAAATAATTTCTCATATAATCAAAATATTAGTCGAATATATGAATGAAATTTTAAAATATTACTAAATGATTTATTATTTTTTAATTAAAACAATATTCTAAATTAAATTAAATTTGGAAATCAATTTACTCCAAAATACATATAAAAATACTAGTTAAGACTAACTATCAAAGTACTTGTTTTTTACATAGTATACAAAAATAGTTAATGATTTAAAATAAATAAATAAACTAGAAGACAACAATGAATGAAAAGACGTGTTAATGACATGAAATGACCTCATTCCCTCTACTTGTAAATCTCTAACTAGCATGGAGATTATATAGAAACTATCTAATTGACACCATAGTTATGGTATATAAGAGGTAGGTTATAAACTATCTACACTGATAGACTCATCGAAAGATATATATGTGAAAAAAATAATCATACCCCATAGGGATCTATTCCATAATTACCATGGGTATGTGGAAGAAAATAGATAGATGAAAATTGTTTATATTCTGCCTATTTTCTACAGGAGTGATTGTTTTAAAAAATATTGAGGAAAAACATTTAACTCTCAAAATTTAAAAAAGTGTAAAAATTAAATAGATGAAATGAAATAAATCATTTCTCACTTTTTAATTCTCTATATTCTCCTGATTAATTGGGTTTATCATGTTTTTTAGTATGAACTATTTTCTTAGAATTTTTAGGAAAACAGAGCATCAAAAGATTCTTTTTTCTACCTGTTGGAATGGAATTTCATATTCATTGTACATGGATATTTTACATTATAATTATGGAAGGTACACATCATTTATGGTATAGTGTGAGTATCCATCTTGTATTTAATAATATTCTCACATCATGACCACATGTTCTTGTTGGAGACATATAAAAATAATTGCATACCCCGATTTCATATTAATCATAGATACCATAGGGTTCTTCATATTGGTTCTCACGACTTGACCCAACCCGGGCTCGGGCCGCAACTACCCCAAGCCCGCCTCCATTGGCCAGGTGCTGGGGTCCAGCACCAAAGGCTAAAAACTCAGAGAGGCCTTTTCCTAAGTACCTATAAACACAGACAACCCACTCAATGCAGAAGTACAGAGTGAAATGAAAATAAAGTACCAACAGAAATAAATAAACCTCAAAGTGTCTTGACCTCTAAACATTACAAAGAAAGTGATGAAGTTAAACTGAAGAGAAAATAGGCAAAACACGCACCCAACCAGAAAATTTCCACAACCTGGCAATAGGTAATAAAAGTAAAATAGCTGGGAGATTCCCACACCTAGAAGCCGACTGCGACCTCCTCACGAGGTCCAATCTCCCCAACTCCTAAGCTCTGTTGAAGTCACGACCAACCTGTCTATTGTCTGCAAGGGCACACCAAGTGTTAGCAAATCCCAAATAGGGGTGAGTATAAAAATACCCAGTAGGATTCCCTGAAGGCTCGAAGGAGAAAAAAAAGGAGGTACTAAAGATTTGTGGAGTTGATAGAATAGGGAAAAGTAAAGGAGTATAACTGAGAGTGTAGTAAAGAGTTCAACTCAACCCAACAAGAGGAAGGGAGTAGACTCATCCAAATGAAAGGAGACAGTACCAATGAGAAGATAAACTTATTGTTGAGTCTTTGCTACCTATAGTATGAGAGTATACTCATCCCACCACGAGAATCTAGTCACGGAAAGCACATGGAACCCCCCCCCCCCCCGCGTCTTCACCTCTCCTATAAAGAGAGTAAACAAAGACCAAGATGTGCGTACTAGAACAAGGTATACATACATATATGCTCTATCAAGAAAACCGAACAATATTGTAAGGGAATCTCTATCTCATAGCTTAGCCGAAGAAATTGAGTAGCCAACGGTCCCAGAAGTAAACACCATCGATGCCCAGAATCCTTATGTCTGCCCCGAAATAGATGTCTACGGGCTCAAATCACTGAACCTCAACACTATCCGCTTTGGGCGATATTGACTCGCCCGCACTATTTTAGCTCGCGTCACAAGGACTCGTCTCGGTTGGGAAGGGGCCCCTCGTACTTGAGTGTTTTGGGGAAATTCAAACCACACCTTGTCTTTGTCACCCAGTCGAGAGGTCTTCTTAGAGTCAAAGTCGTCACATCACTGACCCGTACAATACAAGGTTCCTGCTCTGATAGCTATGAAGAAAAGCCATAAACTAGCCTAGAAGAAAGGAATGAGTCTGAAAAAAAATGTCATCAGGCGACCCACTACACAATATCTTATAAAGGGTAGACCCTAAGAGGTCATCGGGTGACCGACTACCCAGTCTCTATTAAAGGGTAGACCCTAAGAGGTTGACAGATGACCCACTGCCCAGTCTCTACAGGAGGGTAGACCCTAAGAGGACAACACGCGACCCACTGCCCAGTCTCTACTGGAGGGTAAACCCTAAGAGGTTGACATGCGACCTAGTACCCAGTCTCTTCTAGAGGGTAGACCTTGAAGAAGCCAACAGGCGACCCACTGCCTAGTCTCTGCTAGAGGTTATACCTTTAATAAACCGACATGCGACCCACTACCTAGTCTCTACTGGAGGGTAGACTTGGAAGAAGCCTATATGTGACCCACTGCCCAGTCTCTGTTGGAGGGTAGACCTAGAAGAAGCCGACATGTGACCCACTTCCCCGTCTCTACTAGAGGGTAGACCTGGAAGAAGTCAATGAGCATCCAACTTCACAGTCTCTAATGGAGGGTAAACTCAGAATGGATTTGGACATCCCTACTAAAACAACCTTTTGAGTAGAGGATTGGTGCCCGTGTAAAGCATTGGTTGCACCAGGATCTACAATAACCCCGATGGTCCTAACCATCATTAACAGATGTAACACATATTTCACGAGGGGTCAAAGGTACAAAGAGTAGAACACGACACGTACATGGGGCCCACACGATGTGTGGCCCTATGTCATCTATGAACCAATTTCACAAATATCCTTGGGTAAAAACCACATCATGTACCTCCAAGCATTACCTCATAATGCCAGAGCATGTCACATTACCAGCCCAAGGGTATCATGCACACGACACCCAATGTCAATGAAAAAATTTGTAAACATTACTTCACCAACCCGCTTCCTTCGTGGACCTAGCATTTTCAACCACTTCTTTGTAGACATGAACTTCACTCACATGGGAGTGAATATGATCTCATGCCAAGGGTTCACATCCAAACATAGAATGATGAACCGCCACTGGATCACCTTTCATTCTTCTACATTTAATAAGATTACGTAAGAGGCTCTGCTCACTTGAACAGATTGCCACATTGTAATCCTTGTGAAAAAACACACGAGAGAGAATAATTTCTCACCTCTAATGGATATCTGATGGAAAATTCTTCAACACGACTTTATGTTCGAACAGTGTCCCGTGATCTCGAGTCTCGGCCCTGAAAACAGTAGGGTGCATCGCACCATTGCGATCCCCTCGGGAAGACACATCAAGTTGACTTGTCTCTTGAGTGCAATAGATATCCTGCTAAAAATATGCATTTAGTTGTACCTCACACAAGTGGTGCTTCATGGGACCCGTATCCTGGTCCTGAAGCACAAGGAACAGATCACACATTTGTGATCCTATAAAAAAAGTACACAGGATTGACGATCCACTTGTCCAAATCGGACACCAAGTAAAGAAAATGGAAATCACCGCAGACTCCCAAAATGGACCTCATGGGGCCTGCACAACCATGTTGAATTAAAGCAGGAAGATTGCGCCATTGCAATGCCCTCGTAAAAACACCCAAAATCGACTGATCGCCCGCCCCATATGGACATCCAATGAAAAAGTTACAAAACAATGCACACACATTAAAAGACTGTTTGTGGGGCCCATGCCTCAACTCTGGATTCAATGCGTGAAAACCCATTGCAAACATTTTTCTCAGTTACAAGGTTGTGATGCCACAGATGGCGCTCAAAAACGACATCGGATGGGTCTACGCCGCTCAAAATAAGAATCTCATGAAAAGCGCTAACCCACTTAATGTATGCGTCGCTCCACTGAGGCCCCCATATCAGGAGTTAAAACCCCCGAAACCATCTCATATTCTCTTCATTGAGGAGAGGTTTTCACTGCAGTAGACAAAATGCAAAACTTACACCCGTAGTAGTATATACGGGCGTCCGAAGTCGAGGAGACAAATCCCCTTGGGCTGGACCGGCCTGGGCCAGCCGATCCGCCCAGCCCGCGCCGGCCTACAGCTTAGCTGTGTGGCCCGGCAATGACCCGAGGCTCATCCGCACATCCCGGCTCTGACATGCGGTCCACCCGCAGACCAGCCATCATGGCCAGTCGTCTGACCACTTGAAGACCCCCCGAGGGCGGGTCTTTGTTCCCCCGCGGGGTCGAGCGCCACGACCCTGATCCACACGTGTCGTCGCCCGGAACCCACCGCGTGGAGGAGTTTTTGACACCTCGCCCTGCTACCAAAGCATAGAGGACCGCCCGGTCGACCACGCCTCCTCCTACACCCATGCCTCCACCGCCTTAGCCCAGCCACCACCTTGGACTACCGAAACCTCGCTGAAAAACCCCCAAACCACCCGAAACATCGTCGGAAATCTGTTGACGGATCGGTGCTCAGAATTCAAATCAAAAATATGCATCAGAAAGATAAGAATAAGTGCAAAGATATTATGGGATTATCTCAACAAATTAATGGAAAATAGACCCATATATAGGGATTCAAATAAGCTGTTGATTTTTAAAATGATAAATGCACGACCCTACCTTAATGGGCGTTACCCGATGCTTCACTGCTGATCTGCCGGAGCTGCCGCACCTTGCCTGAGAGGTGGAGGAGAGGATGATTTCCTCTTTCCATGGGATGGCTTTCTCTAAGGGTTAACGAAAAAGGGGGGATGAGAAAAGTCCTTAAATAGAAAACACTTAACCCCCCCCCCGGCAGTAGGCCCCGTACCCGAACCCTCAGTGTAGTCAAGTTTAAGCCTTCCCTAGGTTAAACACCACATCTCGAGAATAATGGTAGTCTCAAAATTTAATCCAAGCCTCTGTTCGAGAATTATAAAATTTAACGTCTAAAGCCTCTAAGTTACAAAAACGCCCCTAGCAGAATTTTTCACAGAAGGCCCGCATCCGTGAATGTTACACCCCTCCAAGGGTAAACAGCACGTTCTGGAGTCAACTGTGTCCTAAGTTTTCCCATCCGAGAAACCGATTAAGAGACACTCAAGTTTAACCACTAAATGAATAGGTTAATTATTTTAATTATCTGTTTAATGTTCCATTAACGTGCGAGGGGTCCCAACGTCCCGCGTCAACATGTTTTATGTCGTTTCATGGGTAAAAACCCCATTTTGGACCCATCCATACACTCAGATTTCTAATCTGAAGCACTGTTTAAGAGTAATCCCATTTCATTGGAGTGCCTAGTGTGAATGGACTGAAAATTTAATTTCGGCCACACCGGGGAACAGAATCGCATGCCATCTGAAGGCGCTGCTCTGGAATAGCATCAAAAATATTAAAAAGTCTTATATAGAAAAATTAAAGTTCTTACATCATTCTATCCTTCAATATTTTCATCTATGAAAAGAAAAACTAGGGAACAACGTAGGGTACTAAGCCCACACCTAGCTCTCCCGTACCCAGAAGAACTGTTGCACAGTCCCGTGTCACCGCACACAGACCAAAGGATTTTTTCTATTCACATGAGGTTTTCCCTTGACGATGACGTGCATAGGGGCATGAACACTCCTTCATGGGGTGAGTCATGTGGGAGATGTCATGCACTCAAACCAGCCATTGGGTTTAGGGAAAGGTGGTAGGGGACCTCTCCATCCCTTTCCATGGTATCAAACAGACCAAATGATCTCGGGGGTAGCTCACCTCCCTGACCGAGCCCCTACATCGCATGCCGCAAATGGAATCACCATTTGGAGCTGGGAAAAATCCTGATGATTCCCTCCTTCATAATATCTATATGGTGAAACACCCAAGGATATCTGGTCACACCAGATTTCATAGTCGATGTCTCATGACCCAGACTCTCTTATAAGTTCAGAGAGTGATGGAGTCGACACCATCGACTAAAAAAAGGTCCAACACCTTTTACCTAACCAACACATGGTTACGCCGATGCCCCACGCCACCCAAGAAACACCTCATACAAGGAGATGGGATAAAATCATTTCACATTCATATTCTAACAATTCTACTGCAAGAAGTAGAAGACCTATAGAGAGTAGCTATTATTACCTCATGCTCTACAAGATCATAGACATACAAAGCTCATAGCTGTATGCGGTCCCAACTGCCAGCTCCCGGAGCCTGACATGGACCACATGGTGGTGATGGGAAGGCCTTGTAAGGACTTCCTCCACTTCCATCACCTCTCGATCCTATGAAAGAACCACCACTATGGGCGCTACTCTGATCACGACGATGCCTCTGCCGTGATGGTGCACTTGCAGCCTACATGATATTCTCAGCGTGCCTGGCCATGTAGTCCTGTGCCATGTGACCTTTCCCGTCGTAATCATAACATCGACGCTCTCTAGGATTCCCTGGTGCCCTCCGATGCCACTGTTGTGTATGACCCCACCTCTGAAACTAGTTATCGGAAAGCCACATGCCTCCAGGTTCTGTCGGCCGAGGCCCGCTAGCTATCGTAGACGTCTCGCCACTATCGTTCCTACTGCCACCACAAACTGTAAAGCGTGATAGGAAGCTCTCTGTCACTAGAACCTCCTCTAGCACCCCGGCATAAGTGGGAATTCCCAAGGGCACTATGACAGCACAAAGATCTCTTCAGAGACCCTGCTCGAACTTCTCCGCTCGGAGGTTATCGTTGTGGAACAAGTCTGGGCAAGAGCGTGCATGGTCTGCAAAACAAGTCGCATCCTCAGTAACCATCATCCCTCCCTGCCGAAACTGAAGGTGCTCTTGGATCCGAACAGAGTGTAAGAAGAAGGAGTAAAACATATAAAGAAACATCAGTTGAAACCCTCCCCACGAAATCGACGACTTGTCAAGAAACTAAGTCACCAGACTCCACAAACACCCAGCTACTCTGTGGAAAAGGCTGTTGGCCAAAGAAACAATAAGATATGTCTGTGCCTACAAAGGCCTGAATAGGAAAACCACTGTCTCGAGCCAAACCTCAATTTCCTAAAGGTCTGGCACACAACTAAACCTCAGAGGTCTCTGACGTTGGAACTCACGGAGCACACTCAACCTACGCACGAGCTCAGTTTTCTCTGCTGAAGTTGTCTGCTTCACACCAGGTGGGGGTGGTGCAACCAGCCCACTCGGAGAAAGGGACTCACATGATTTGTCTTGGACTGAGACCTCGTAGCTCATAGGGTCGTCATCACGAATCAATGCTGGTATCCTGGAAGGCTATCATTGTGTATACATCGTGAATGTTATCAAGGAGTTCCACGATCAGATTAGCATATATGCATATAACAACAACAACCATGGGGTGATGACTCAAGAAGGACAGTCAAGACTAAATCTTATGTGATGAACAAAACAATTTCCCTACAATGAGTGTCTCTGCATGCTGAGTCGCCAAGCAGTTTTTCAAGGCCAGGATGAATGGATACGTCGGTCGCCGCACCATCACCGGACTCCCTGGCCTGCAAGCCTCTCTCAAGACACATCGACACAGTTGCCCTAGATTCCAATCAATTCCTTTTTAGGGGCGTCTTAACATCGTCCCAAGGAATAAACCACTCTGATGCCACTTTGTCAAGACCCAACCCTACATGGGCTCGAGCCGCATCTACCACATGCCCACCTCCATAGGCCAGGGGCTGGCGACCAGCGCCGAAGGCTAAACTAATCAGGGAGGCCTTTTCCTAAGTACATGTACACACACACTCATCCCACTCAATTCAGAAGTGTAGAGTAAAAATAAAATTATAGTACTGACTGAACTAAATAAACCACAAAGTGCATCGTCCTCTAAACCGTACAATGTAAGTGATGAAGGTAAACTAATGAAAAGGGGCATAACACGCGCCTAACTAGTAAAGTACCACACCCCGAAAACAGGTAAACAAATGTAAAATAGATGGGAGAGACCCACACCTTGAACCGGAATACGACCACTGCCCGCGGTCCAAGCTCTCGAACTCCTAAGCTCTACTAAAGTCACGACCAACCTGTCTGTCATCTGCAAGGTCACACCAAGTGCAGGTAAATCCCATGTAGGGGTGAGTATAAAAATACTATGTAGGATGCCCCAAAGGCTCAAGGGAGAAAAAAAGAAGGTACTGAAGGGGTGACAAGTAGATTGAACATGGAAAAGTAAAGGAGTATAACCAAGAGTGTAGTAAAGAGTACAACTCAACCCAACAAGAGGAATGGAGTAGACTCATCCAAATGAAAGGATCTAGAACTAGTGAGAATATTAACTTCTCGTTGAGTATTTACTACCTATATCCGGAGAGAAGACTCAGCCAACCACGAGAATCTAGACACAGAAATCACGTGGCATACCCCGCGTGTCTTCTCCTCTCCATGAAAGAGAGTAACAAAATATCAAGAAGTTGGTACTAGAACAAGGTATACATACATATATGCTCTATAAAGAAACCTGAACATGATCATAAGGGGATCTCCATCCCATAGGTCATCCCAAAAAAGTGAGTTGCCAATAGTCCCAGAAGTAAACACCATTGATGCCTAGTATTTGTACATCTACCCTGAACTGTAAGTCAAGGTGCTCCAATCACCACACCGCGACACTATCCACTTTGGGCAGCATTGACTCGCCCACATAGTTTTAGCTCGCGTCACAAGGACGCATATCGGTGGGTAAAGCGCCCCTCATAATTGAGAGTTTTAGGGAATGTCAAACCACACCTCATCATTGTCACCCAGTTGAGAGGACCGCTCAATGTCAAAGCTGTCACATCACTGACCCGTACAATCCAAGGGTCCTGCTTCAGAAGTCATGGAGAAAAGCCATAGACTAGACTAGAATAAAGGACTGAGTTTGAAAAAAAATACTCAGGAGACCCACTGCCCAGTCTCTACTAGATGGTAGCCCCTAAGAGGTCATCGGGAGACCCACTACCCAGTCTCTGCTGGAGGGTAGACCCTAAGAGGTCAACATGCGACCCACTGCCCAGTCTCTACTGGAGGGTAGACCCTAAGAGGACGACTGGCGACCCACTGCCCAGTTTCTCTTGGAGGGTGGAACCTAAGAGGTCGACAGGCGACCCATTGCCCAATCTCTACTAGAGGGTAGACCCTAGAGCCGACAGATCACCCACTTCCCAGTCTCTGCTAGATGGTAGACCTGGAAGAATCCGTCTGGCAACTGACTGCCCAGTCTCTGCTGGAGGGTAGACCTGGAAGAAGACGACATGCGACCCACTGCCCAGTCTCTGCTAGAGGGTACACATGGAAGAAGCCAACAGGAGACCCACTACCCAATCGTTGCTGGAGGGTAGACCTGGAAGAAGACGACAGGAAACCCACTGCCCAGTCTCTTCTAGAGGGTAGACCTGGAAGAAGTCAACGAGCAACTAAATGCCCAGTCTCTACTAGATGGTAAAATCAGAACTGCTCTAGCCATCCATACTAGAAACAACCTCCTGAGTAGAGGATCAGTTCCCGCGTAAAGTATTGGTCGCACCAGGATCCACAATAACCCTGATGGTCAAAACCATCGTTAAAAGAAGGACCATATGCATCAAAAGGGGTTAAAGGTACGTAGAGCCTAACATGTTACGTACAAGCGTCCCACATGACGTGTGGGCCTATGTCATCTCTGAACAAATCGCACAAACGTCCATGGGTAAAAACAAGAACATGTACCTCTAAGAATTCCCATATACTCCCAGAGCATGTCACATTACCAGCCCAATGCTATCGTGTACACGAAACTCGATGTCAACACAAAATGTTGTAATCATAAAATCACCAACCTGCTTCCTCCACAGTCCTAGCACAGACAACCTCATCTCTGTAGACATCAACTTCACTCACACAGGAGTGAACACGTTCTCACACCAAGGGTTCTCTCCTGAATACAGCAAGAAGAACCGCCAC
The DNA here is from genome assembly GCA_963277665.1 of Viscum album. Taxonomy (NCBI): domain Eukaryota; kingdom Viridiplantae; phylum Streptophyta; class Magnoliopsida; order Santalales; family Viscaceae; genus Viscum; species Viscum album. Next base: position 1,311,980,788 of record OY728119.1, on the reverse strand, counting down.
CGGCACACCATTCATGCTTCCACAATTAATAAGATCACGTAGAGGCTCCGCTCATGGGAACTAATTACCCCATTGTAATATTCGCATAAAAAAACAAGAGATAGAATAATTTCTCGCCTCAAACAAATATCAGACGAAAAAGTCACCAAAACCGCTTTATGCCTGAACAACATCCCGTGATCCCGAGTCTCGGCCCTAAAAACAGTCAGGTGCATCGCACCATTGTGATCCCATTGGTAAGACACATCAAAATGACTTCTCATTTGATTGCAATAGAAATCCATGGTAAAAGATGCATTTTATCATACTGCACACGAGGGGTGCTTCGTAGGACCCGCATCTCAGTCCCTAAGCACAACGAACGAATCACACAGTTGTGATCCTCTCGATAAAGTACACAAGAATGACTATCCACTTGTCCAAATCAGACTCCCAGTGAAGATGGTGGAAATCACAGCGAACTCCAAAAATGTATCTTGTGGGGGCCGCACCATCGTGAAGAATTAAAGAGGGTGGATTTCCCTATTGCATTGCCCTTGAAAAAACACCCAAAATTGACTGCTCGCACGCCCCAAACAGACATCCAATGAAAAAGTTTAAAAATGCTGCTCATAGCTTAAAAGATGGGCTATGGGGCCCATGCCTCAAATTTGGCTTCAATGATCGAAAACCACATGGAAATCATCGCCTCAATTCCAGGGTCGCAACACCGCTAATGGCGCTCAAAACTGACATCGGATGGGTCTACGCCACTCAAAACAAGAAGCTAGGGAAAAGCGCTATGCCACGTAACGTACGCATCGCTCCACCGAGGCCCCCATATCTGGAGTTAAAACCCCCAAAACCATATCATATTATCCACCTTGAGTCGAGGATCGCATTGCCGCAAATGGCATGAAAAACAGACACCAGTGTGGGTACTTACGGGCGTCTAAAGCCGAGGGGACAAATCCCCTTGGGCTGGACCAGACTGGGCCTGCCCGGTGCTAACCCATGATCCACCCGCCGACCGGCCCTCTTGGCCGGTCGTCTGGCCACGTGAAGTCACACCTAGGGCGAGTGATTGTTCACCTACGGGGTCCTGCGACGCGACCCCGGTCGACTAGTGTCGTCGCCTTGAGCCCGCGGTACGGAGGAGTTGACGCTGCATCGCCCTATTACCGAAGCACCGAGGACTGCCTAACTGACTGCGCCTATGCCTGGACTTGTGTCTCTGCTACCTTAGCCCGCACTGCCGCCGCCTCAGACTTCCGTAACCAAGCTGGAAACCCCCAAAACCACCCGAATCTTCTTCGGACTACTGTGGACTCCTCAATGCTCAGAATTCAAATCCAAAATATGCGTCGAAAAGCTCAGAACAACTGTTATGAGAATATGGGCTTCCCTAGACAAAATAACGGTTAATCGCCGCATATATATGGATTCAAAGTAGTTGCATAAGTTAAAAATGAAAAATGCACGATCCTACCTTAATGGGAGTTGCCCGACGCTTCAGCGATGATCCGCCGGAGCAGCCGCGCCTTGCCGAAGAGTTAGAGGAGAGGAGGAGTTCATCCTTCTTAGGGAGGGTTTGTGTTAGGGTGAAACAAATAGGAGAGGAAGAGAAGTGTTCAAATAGAGAACACATAACCCCCCCCCCCCCGTAGGCCCCATACATGAACCCTCAGCGGGGTCGAGGTTAAGCCTCCCCTAGGGTAAACACCACCTCCCCGAGTACAACGGTGGTCTCAGAATTTTAATCTGAGCCTCCGTTCGAGATTTATAAAATTTAACATCTGAAGTAACTAAATTATGGAAACTCCCCTGGAGTCATTGGTCATAGAAGGCCTGTGCCCGTGAATGTTACACGCCTCATTGGGTAAACATCACTTTCCGGCCTCAACTATGTCCTCAGTTTTCCCATCCGAGCAACCCATTACGAGATACTCAAGTTTAAACATTAAATGTATAAATTAATTATTTTAATTATCAGTTTATCATTCTGTTAACAGGAGAGGGGTCCCAACATCCCACGCAGACATGTTTAATGTAATTCCTAGGTTAAACAACCCATTTTGGACCCATCCATACACATGGATTTCAAATCTGAAGCACCGTTTAGGATTTATCACACATATTTGGCATGCCTAGAGTGAACACACTAAAAATATAATTCTGACCACACCGAGGGTCAGAATTGCAGCCCATATGAAGGCGCTTCCATAGAATAGCATAAAGAATATTACAATGTCTTTTATAGAAAAAATTGGTTTCTTACAGGGGCTCTAACTTTTTCATCTATTCATCCTTGAAATGACTATGAGAATTATCAAAATATAACCCTCTATAGTAATTTCATAAATATTACTATTGGGTAGTTTAATTTAAATTATGATGAGAAATGATATAATCTCTTCTGAGAGTGACTCATTTTTTCATGTGACACATGTATGGTAGTGACACATGTATCAAGGGGAATCATATCAGGTGGTGAGTCATTTAAAGTAGCATCCAGTTTGTTGGTAACTCATTTGAACCCATGGTGACTCATAGCTGGTAGTGATTCAGTTTTTTGGTGACTAATTTAAAGTAATAATGGCTCATTTAAACCTATGATCTACTTTGGAAGTGATTCATTTTTACTAACAGCGAATCATGTATGTAAGTGATTCATTTGAACTAATAGTGACACAATTTTGGTAGTGAGTCATGTATGGTGGTGACAAATTTATGAAATGGATCATGTGTGTTTGTGATTAATTCTAACTATTAGACAAATTTACATCAAATTTAGTTATAAAATAAAATTATTTCAAACAATTATTCCCATTAGAAACATAATAAACCAAATTTTTGAGTACTAATATTAGGAGGATCCAATAGTACCAGTCTTTTTGATGATCACAAATGAAGAAATTTTTATAAACTAATTAATAAAATAAACATAGTTATACATAGTTCAATTTAATGGAAATTTGTTTTCATAACATCTCAAATAAAAAATGTGAGATATAAAGAAATTTTTATCAATGTGATGTGTAATTAATGATTAAAAATGAGTAGTAAATAAAATCCAAATAGCATCGGTATCAAAGGATGTGTCAAACTAATCTGGGTAGAAAATCAGGATAATTATAGGTAAATATAGTATCACTGTGTAAGATAACAATGTGAATGTGATATCAGGTAATAAGCTAACAAGGTATCAAGTTAAATGAAATTATGATTCTACGACTTTTGGGAATATTAAAAATATTTCAATAAATGCTAAAAATTAAAATATAATAATAATAAGAGATTGATTTCATAAAGGGAAAAATGAATCATATTACAGTCCAAAATATTTACAATGTAAAATTAAATAAAATACCTATAAAAGAATACGACTAATCTAAATCACTCTCAGACTGGGGGTTGGATTAGTAAGTTATTTTACTTTTACAGAAGAATAAGGATTATAGATGCCAAGGGTTTTCTGGTAGGGTCACATTGGTGATGATGTAGTAGTAGAAAAATATCAAATGATATCATGCCTAAGATGACCTGATGCATCCATGATAGACATACCGAAACGTAGGAATTAGGGAGGCATAGGGTCTGAAGAAGAAGAAGAGGAATAAGTAGAAGGGGCAAAGCATATGATGGTAATTTTATATAGAGAAACCATTTTTTTGATACATATATAAATGGATTTAAGAGATTCAAAATTTCAAAAATAATGTTTCAAACTATCTCTATAGACCAATAAATAATTGTTTTCATCCATAAAAACATAAGAAAATGATTCATACCCATTAATTAGTCAACCATTTCGTCAAAAGACATTGTAACATATGGAATCCATTTTTTTCATCCAATAAATTGAAATGGTAAATCAACCAATGTTTTTATACATTATATAAAGATAGTATTTAATGGACTTATTGATGGTTTCCAAATCTCATCATGATAGATTTAAACATTATATTAAAATATTGTATATGTACTCACTATAATATCAAATATTTCTTATGTAATTCTAATTAGATGAATTAATATATCCCAAGACATATTACAGATCCTATTTGACAACCGACCTTATCAAATTGGCATCAATTGGGGCCGAGGGAGGTGGAGCATAAGATGTGAAATCTTTTACATGTAAAATATCCAACCTCCCCAACAACAAATAATTGATAATGGTAATGAAGGACCTCAATCCTTAATAATATATATCTTGTTCTAAATCATTCTTGACAGCCCTCAATTCATATTTTATAATTCCTCAATTCAAAAATTATTCTTAGAATGAGCATGTCCTACATCTAGCCCAATGTGGGGAATTGTGTCATCTTCACTATGTTTTGTGAGTACCGTTTAACGAGTCCACAAAATCCTAATAATGTTCGAAAGGATTATCCCTATGAAGTACCTTATGAAATATTATGAATGATAATCTAAATAAACTAGTGTATTAAGTATCTTAACACTATGCATAATAGATTCAATAGGATTTGATATAGAAGCTCTTGCCTCTGATGTGATAGACTTATCCTCAATAGTGTGGTCGATCTTCTCTACAAGGAATACCTTAGGATCTATCCAAACTCTAACTATGATAGGTGGTCTAAAAATATCTGGTGTATTTTTGTTCTCATCAACACATCTAGAATAATTTTAATTGGGAAAATACATACCATGAAATATGGAAGTAGGGGAAGGCACCCCTTAGATGATGACTCATCCTCTAGAAAAATAGAAACACATTGAGAATATGTTTGATTTCCTACATCGTCATCAACATCCATCAAATCTTATTATTCCAACACATGTATAAAATAAACTAATAATTTCTCTAACCCATCTTTTAAAGATTCTAAAAATATGTAAAATGTAACAACAACACGGTCAACTCTAACGAAAATTTTGGATTTCCTGCCACCCTAGAAGATACTCTTATCTCTCCTCGTTTAGATGAAACATCACCAATAGGATGATCTTGAATAGATCCCTCTGAGGTCACATATTTTTCTATTCCAAGTATATCTATAGGCCATGCTGAAGTAGTAAAAGAAATATGATGTGATTGAGTCCTCACAACTCATCACAATCACCATGATCAGGTCCTCCAACATCATTATCCTCATCATAATTTCAATTATTTCCATTACCATCATTATAATTATCATCATAATTAAAATAATATAGGTACTCTAATACATCCCTAGATTATTTAAAAGAAATCCAAATATTTTCATCTCTTTATACCTCGATATCCTCCTCGTCATTATCTCGTTCACTTAGGATACTTTCTCGGTTAGTTGGATAAACTAAAAGAGCAGAACCCCCAAAAGATATGGTATAAATATATTGTATTTAAAGGACACTTCCCAATTAATGAGAGGATTAAACATCCCCTTTATCAATAAAAACATCACCTAATTTTTCCTCTTTATAATAGATTAAAATATAATACGGCTTCAAGATGGGATCAACTAGGTTCTTTGTTTGGGTATGATGATCTACTTGATTAAAATACCCGTAGATAATATCATTATACCAAAACCAACTAATCATCCATATATTCTAAATCACTATCATACATATGTAGATAATCATAGTTATTTTTCAACCACAACATTTCACATCATCTTCCTCCTCCACATCATTCGAAAATCTATTTTCCAACATAGAAAAATTAATATAGTATATTTAATTGAATTGGATCTAGATAATGAATTAAACATTTCAATAATGTGTACCATGAGGTATAAGAAATAGTTAATCATATCCCCTAATATGATAATTAATAGAAGGTACAAATCTAAATATCTGATAGTATTGATGTCCGTTTCTCTAAGATATAGAAAATCTTAAACAAACATTTAACATTGTTTTAATTATCCATCTAACATATTAGATGCATGGATTTATAGAGTACAATTACAAGTTATATCAATAATCCAATCATCATAAATAAATTATTTACTATCATTAAGAATTGTACCATGATAATATTAAAAAATTCAATGATAATGATCTTTTAAACACCTTACCATTATTTGGAAGATAATGTAATCTCTTTACCAAATTTCATTCCCTGAATCAAATATTTCTTTTTTTCCAAGAAAAGGAGTGCACATACACAATTAAAGAAACAACAGATGATAGAATGGTTTATAATTTATGGTGAACCATTATACCCATCCTTGGTCTATGATCACCGTGAGTGCCATAAAATAAATAGAAATTATCTATTAAACAACCACATTCATATTAGAAAAAACAACCTAGTTCAGAAGTTATGAGATCCTTAGATCGATAACATCTCTTCTTAGTTCTCATTTTTACATCTTTTAAGGAATGATGACATTTATAGATGACACAAAATTGATCTTCATTCTCACCAATGTGTTAAAATGTTGGTTTTATCAAGTGTTTTAGGGGTTTAATGCTTGTGGGAGAAGGATAAGATGATATTTCCTGAATGAAGTAAGCATCGTCGAGAAAGGCTCATATAAAATTTATAATCGTGAATTATCATTTAGAGAATTAAAAAAAAATTAAATATTAAAAATGAATAAATCAAATAAGAATTTTATATAAAATACTATTAATGGTAGAAACACATGAAATAGATACTAATAGAAAAATGATATTGATGACATGTCAATGGTGAATAATCAAATGATATCTCATCCAACAGTGGATCATCCATTACGATCTTGTCCAATGGGGGCACATTCAATGGGGTCTTGTCAAATGTTGGCTCATCTAATGGTATCATGTATAATAATATATCATTTAACTATTTCTCTTCCGAGAGTCACTCTTCCACTGCTGGCTTGTTCAATAGTGACTCATCCAACATTGGCTCATCCATTGGCATATCATACAATAATGACTCATCGAATGGTGAATTGTACAACAGTGGGTTGTCCAATGATGTATTATCCATTCATGACTCGTCTAATAGTGGCTCATCCAATAAATACTCTCCAATGGTGATTTAAAATGATGATCTTACTAATATTAGAGGACTAATAGAAATTTATCGTTCATAATTTAGGTTTTATGTATGTTAATCTCTCAAAATTCATTTATTTTGTAAAAATATCAGCAAGATGATGTTTAGTTCTTATTAATTAAAGAGTTATATCACCCTTTTGAAAATTTATAGTATAAAAGTGATGTCTTACATTAATATTGTTTTTCAGAATATGAGAGACATGGTTTTGAGAAATATTTATTGCACTTGGGTTGTCAAAATTTATATGGACATGCCTAAATTGTTATCTTCAGTTTAATAATGTGTGTTTCATCCCCAAAATTTTATCACAACCACTCTATGTAACAAGTTATTTTGATTCATTATAATATAGTGAAAAAAATTATTTTTTACTATACCATGATACTACTGACTTTCCTATATGATGACATGTTCCATAGGTGCCTTTTTATCTTACCTCCATCCACCAAAATTAGCATCTGAATTAATCACTAAGTTAAATTCACTTTCTCTAGAATAGAAAAATCCTAAATTGTTTATATTTTTGATGTATTAAGAAATAATTTTAACAAAGAATAAATAATACACATTAGGATTTTCTAGAAAATAATAACACATATAAAAAATAAATAAAATAACATTTTAGAAAGAAATTAAGTTTAAAAAGATTTCAATCATACCTCTATAATTGGTTTGATCTAATGACTTCCGAACATCAACAAGATCTGACATACATGTTGTACCCGTGGGAGTATCACTAATTTTAGTTAAATCAAAACCAAAATGTTTTATATGGTCAATATTTTAATAACAATGATTTAAAATAATCCAATGTTTATTTTTTAAAATTTTCAAACAATTAATAACATATGCTCAGCCATTGAACTATGTTTACATTCATTTTAAAGCATTTGGGAAAATCAATACATAAATTTATTTTATGATATCCAAATATAATATTAGAAACATAAATTTAAATTATGAAAACATGTTTTTAAGTTATTTTTCTAAGAATGGTAGGATCAATTGTAACTTTTGAAAAGGCCTTTAGAATTTATAAAAAAGGTAATCCTTTCATACCAAGTTTTATATAATGTTTTAAACAATATTATGTTTTAATTAATTTGACAACAATATCTGGTAAAAGAGGATATTGAAATTTTCCCATTATTCCACAAAACACCCTCAACAATATATCGATTTTAGAATAAATTTATTTTCATCCATTTTATACAGTTTTATTTTCAAATGTTCTTAATAATAAATTATTATTCTAAAAAATTTATGTCTGGCTATTTGTGAAATGGTTTACTCAATGTCAATACCCACATATTGACTATATAATTATGCCATCAACCTATATTTCTTTCTTACTATAGTGACTGACTCATGGAAATTGTTCATTAAACACTCACATAGTGCCTATAGAAAATGAGTTTGTAGGGGTAACTAAATTCTCACAAAATTCACAAAATTCAACTAATTGTTTTGTTTTTTCATTTTCATCACCCAGAATTCATCATTATTTCACCATTTATGTTCTTATGTTCAATATGTGATTAGAATGCTTTATTTTCAAATTTAATTTAGAGATAATCTATAGATTTTGTACTTTTATCTAGTTATCAAAATACGTTATATGAAATATAGTATCGGTGAGTCCTAAAAGATCATAGAAAAGACCGAAAAAATCGTAGGGTTTAATATATGTTTTGATTTTGTTTTTTCCTCAAAAATTGATTTTTTATGTTTAAAATACTTTTCATGTGGTTTGGACACTATATTAGAATTAAAAAACCATTTTGAAGAATTTATAATCGGATTTTATTTTCATGTGGATCTGTTTCATCATCTTTTACATTAACAGACACTTCTACATTCATTATTATGTTATTAAATACTCTATAAGATTTACTAAAAGGAAAATAAAAATGGAAAATTCCTTCATAATTCTAGGAATAAATATTTAAAGAATTTCATTATTGTACATAATAATAAATTTACAAACTAATACTATAATGAAATTAACCATTTTATTTCAATTATTATATAATTCATTAGGTGTTTTCTTTAAATTAGTTCTATATAAAACTATTTTTATTATATAATATGATATATTAACATGCCCATCCAAAAAATAATTAAGATTTTATAATCATTGCGTATAGTTTGATGATTTTTGTAAAATGATATACTTTTTTACAACACCATTCAGTTGTGGGGTCCATGGAGCCAATAATTTATGATTATACAGTTTTGTGATAAAAAGGATTCCAGGTTTTTATTTTCAAACTCTATGCCAAGATGACTTATTATGATCATATTACTTATTCAAATAATATTTTATATAGATTATTTAACTGGTCAAATAATAATATGTCTCACATTTAATATCTTGATATAATACCCATGTATAATATAAAAATACATCTACATATTCATAAACACAGTTCCTCCCATTGGAACTAGAAACCATATATGGTAAAAAAATCTATCTGAACTAAAATTATATGTTGAAAAGTGAAAAATTACATCTTTAATTTAAAATACATCACTTGTTGTTTCCATTTTTCACACAAGTTACAGACATTATCGTTTGGGATTTCAACTTTTTTAATATATTTGAATAACCATTCCCTCATTGGCTATATATGTGAGTGATTATTATAATGGCCTAGTATCATATTACAAATCTAATATTCATCATAAAGGGCACATATATAATAAATATTCTGAAAAAAAGAATAATCTAATTAAACAGTATACAAAATTTCATTCGTAAAAGTAGAAAAAATTAAAGAATTTTTACAATCAGAAAAATGAAATCAATATTTTAAAACAATATATGAATCTCTTTATCACATAATTGTGAGATTATATGCAAATTTTACATTAATCCACCTAAAAATAAGACATTGGAAATTAAAATAGAATTATAATTACATATTTGGCCATGGAAAATGATTTTCCATTTGGCATATGACAAAAACGTCGACGTCCACCATCAAATTTTACCTAATTATTGAATCTTGAATAATCATTAATCATTTTTTTGAAACAACCATTGTCCAGGTGACATAGCTTATTTATGGATATTTTTATTTAGGTTCCATATAAATATAATTACAAAAAAAACCAATTTTATTATAAAATTCTTCTTGGGTATATAAACATGAGTAATTACGACTTTATAAATTCTTATTTTATTAACATATTTCCAATAGACATATTTTTAGATTTTATAAATAATTTTTTTGTTTTGTCTAGAAGAGTAAATAATACTAGTAGAACATGAATTTAAAATGATTTTTTCAGAAATCTTCATATGTTGAGGATGATATCCAATGCTATTACTATAATTATATTTATTTATTTCAAGTATTTGTGTAATAGTATTTCAGAAATTTTTAAGTCATTCTAAATATTTTACTAATTTCACATTATTAAATGTTATTGGATATTAATCCTTTAAAAATTGATAATTATTTCTTTTTTATAAACAAATATAGAATTTAATAAAAAAATCATATTGTAACAATATATTAAATTATTTATTCTTAATTTCATTGAATGAATCATAAATCATATTTTGATACTTAAAAATAAATTTTAGATAAATATTTTCATAATGATTTTCATAATTGTTTTCATCTCTTGAATTGTTAGAAATACGTGCTAGCGGATCCTGTAGGAAATTGGATATCTCATATTTGTTTTTCCTAATTTACTTGTTAGCTATATCATATATATCATATTAGGTAGTGTATGAATCAAATGAAATTTATTTATAAGCACTCCTTGTTTCCCAATTTTATTTATTTGTATATCACTACCATTTTAAAGTTTTTATTTTCTATTTTATGATAAGACAGTTATCTTTAATGTGTTATTTTTATTTACACTAATAGAAAATGATTTCCATTAAATGAACATCTCTCTTACAATAATTTATTCAGTATACTCTTTTTTCATATTTAACCTTATTAATTGTCTTACAAGTGAAATCATTCTTCTTAAAAAACTGTTTATATTTCTAGATAGATAGTTTATCTCTACATCACTATCATTTATTGATTCTTCATTACATGAACAGTCATCTTGGAAATTTTCCATTCTTTTAAGGAATTGAATTTGAAGACTAGAGGAATCATTGGTGATTCATCCTCTTATACTCTATGGAATTTTATTTCGCCCTCAAACCAATTTATTTTCTAAATCATCTTATTAATAGATAGCCTTATAATATTAAAATACTATCTGATTTACAATGAAGTTCCTCTATATCATTCTAGTAGACACTTTATATGTTGTGTCACTTATAGTTAATCAAAAATTGGATTCCACAATGAGTGCATTGTTTTTATGTTATCATTGAACCTATGATAAAAGTCATAAATAAGCTCATTAGGATTCATTATAAAAGATTCATATTAAATTTCATATTTATTTGACTATATTGGTTTAATATTAGACTTTTTCTTTTGGTATATAGTTAATGGTTCTGAATTTTTAAAATAATTTTTACATGTAGATATTCTATTAAAATTATAATCGCAAAAAATCACAATATAGGAATGTTATGGATATTCACATATTATTTATTGATTCTTTAGTATCGTCACTCTAGGTAACACTAGATATTTGAGTTAATTTACATTTTTCTTCGATTATTATCTACATAATAATTCCCATTCTCTCAAGATGCATTTGAAATTTAATTTTCCACCGAATATAGTTAATAATATTAAAATAAAGTTGTCTGTCTGTATCAGAGACCACATATTAGTTATCTCTAATGTTATAAATTTAGAAATAATATAATTTTATTATCCTCAGTATAAAACTAATAAAATATTATAATGAAATTTGAATATCATTGAGGTTAAATGTTGGTTTGATTGAGTATTTTATGAGGGTGTGAAATGATTACACAATAAAATTTCTATTATAAATATGTTCATGAATACACAATTTTTTTAAAAAAATATCTAATTAAATAAAATGATTATATTGATATATTATTGATATTTTAGAGGACATCTCAATTCTTGATTATTTAATATTGAAAAAATGTAGTAAATAATAGTTCTTTTCAAAGTTTTCATAAAATGTAGTTGTATATTAGATTTCAGGAATATAAAACTAAAACACATAATATGATAATTTAGGGGTTCTGTCTTAGGACAATACCTAATCACCTTAACATGAAAATCACCCACTAAAAAGATGATTATACATCAATAATATGATCTAAAACTAAGATTGTGTATACAAGCAACTAATTTCAAGATGTTGAGGCTTAAAACATCATTTGTTGTTATTTTTGGGAATAAAAATACTCAGGCTTCATAGGAACCTCGTTGAAAAAAATATTATGTCAGAATATGAATAATGGTTGGATATAATATCATTTAATCTCTAGTATTTGTGTAGAATTTAGTGTGAGTAAAAATCTAGAGAAAAAATCTAAATGATGGAAAAATATTGAAAAAAACATGGAAAATAATTTGAGATAAATATCTGAATTACTACATGGTTTTAAATTCCCCAAATTCTCATGAATTCATCATTTCTCACTTTTTGAGATAATCGAACTATTTCTCTGAAATTAGAATTTAAATTGAACACCACAAGGTTCGATTTTATGTTAGTAAGAAATGATTCAGGTATTTAGTATACTATATTATTTTTCAGTTTAATTCAATAAGTAATGTAGTATGTATGTTAATGTGGGATTATCCATCCAATATTAATTAGTCTTGTCACATATTTATCACACATATAAGAGGAAGGCCTCTAAAAACAATTAGGCACTATATTCACCACTCAAAGAATAATCGTAGAGAACGTATGGATCCTCTTACTGACACTAAAATGTTCTCTAATGAGTCCATGAAATTGTTAAAAAATAATCATAAAAATACCCTTCTCATTAATATAATTAATATTATATTTGGGAATATATAATTAAAATCTAGTATAAAAACGATGGTTTCTCTGATGGTAGTGACTCATGTATTGTGGTGACTCATGTATTGTGGTGACAAATGTTTGGTGATTAATGAATGGCTTATACTGACTTTTATAATATATAATAATAGTTTTATTATATGGATAGATACTATTGATTCATTATGAGAAATTTATCATGATTTCCATATCCACTATCTAAGTTAACTCAAAAGTGAGTAATGTACCTATGGATAGAAGAATTTAAAGACAACATCATGAATCTTAAGAGGTCGTTGGTCACTGCACATATATTCATACTTCCCTATAGTATATAAGTTTTTTTAATATATAGTGATTCTTAAAAGAAGGTCTTAGGTAGTGCATTCGTTGAAAAAATATATTATATTTCACATAAAGTAAATACAAATAGAAAATATTACACATCACATGATATGGAGTTAGTTGAGGTAATATATTCCCTCATGATTTAGATGTATTATTTTAATATAGGTGTATTTGATATATATAATTAATAAAATATTGTAAACTATATATCTCAAATATTGAGAAGAATTCCAACTGATAGTGATTTTCATTATTCGTCAATATTTATGATCACTTTTTAAATTATCAAAATGGGATGGAAAACATGTTGGGTAATACTCTTTGTAGAAATAATCATGATACATTATCTAAGATATGTACCACGAGAAACCTAATATTCATGAATATTCAAATGAGGAATATGGAAATAAAAAGGGATCGTATGAAATCATATCACTTTATAATAATTTATCAATCAACCATCAATGTGAAGATAAATGAGGTATAAAAGGATAAAAAATGGCATAAAAGTAGGTATAAAATATTCCGATGTTCAGCATTGAAATTTATGGTTTTATCAGATTTGTATTTTGATTATGTGTCCCATAAATACCAAAGATGAAGGTGGTTAGTTATTAGGATGTACATAGCTCATTATTTAATATTTATTAGGAATGTAAAAAATATGTATAGAGGTAAAAATAGAGTTTATTTTAAGACAACAACAAGAAGAATATTTGAAAAGAATATATATTTATTGTTTCTCTTCCAGTAATTCATGGCCAAATATCTCAATGATAAAGGAATCTTGTAACTCATACAAATAACCTTACCTAAATAAGATAAAATTATCATTAATTTAATCAAATTTCCTACTAATACTACTTCATTTATATTTTTAATATCAATAAATAAAAGTATTTTTAAGTCTATATAGAGTACCAATTTCAATTATATATTATCAAGATCAATAGTTAAATTTTATTCGATGAATCATTTAAAATGAATCAGTATGAAAAATAAACAATAAAAAAGTATCCTCAAACATTTATTCAATATTAGAAGACCACATAAGATATTGAATATATATAGATATACTACTATATTGAATTTAAATGTTAATTGAATAAACATATTCTTTATATTTATTTTTCAATTAAAAATATTTCAAAATCAATTATTCAAATTACACCCTATGAGAGTCTGTATGGGAAAAGATGAATAAATATGAAATTATGGTATGCATATTTCCAAAAATGATTTTGGGACTCAATATTATGAATAATTGGCCGAAAGGGTTAGAGCCATTCAATGATATTTTAATATGGTTAAATTTCAATATAAATAAGGTGCAGATAATAATCAATGAAATTTGGAGGTTCTTATTTTGAAAAAATATTCCTTAAATTATCACTATAAAATAGGTTTATGATATTTTGGAAGAAGGTAATTTTTCAAATTATATATATTTTTCTCTATAAAATTATCAATCACATGAGGACTATATATTATCTCGTACTACTTCCACTTATTCCATTCCAAGTGCATGATGGGTTTCTTATTTCAATTTTAAGGAGGAATATACTAGATCAATCACATATATGATATTTAAATTTTTTATAATTGTAACATGATATCTCTTTTGAGGAACAACCTATGAAAATTTAGGATTTTATAGGAAATTTTCAATGGAATAAGGATACCCACCAAGTCAATTTGTTTATACAGAAATAATAACTTTGAGGAAGAAATATGGAAACCTTGTGTTTTATTGAGACAATAATACCATTATTTATTTTTTATGGGTTATTTAATTTTGAGGGAGGACATTTTTAAATGGTTTTAGATTTTAGTAACATAATGTTTTAATTTTAAAATACATTTAATGAGTCTCATATGTTGAATATCTAATCCAACATGATAAACTAACCTATAATGGAAGAAACATTATTTTATTATCATAAATTGTTACAGTATAAAATGTAGTAAATTATATTAATTGTTAATAAAATATAAATAGTAAATATATAAATATAATAATACCACACTTTAATAAAAATAATTCAATATTGAAATATTTATCCTGATGATCTTCTTTCATGTTCATACAACATATGAAAAAAAATATTCATAATGAAAAAAGTTTAAATATGATGTACATATTGAAATATAAATGAGGAAATGGTGGGAATTATGTTATAAATATTTATGACACAATTTACAGGGATAAAATTTTCTACTTATTTGGATATTATTTTGGTGCTCCGTGGTTATATAGTATTTAGATATATTATCATTAAATATATCGCCATTTGGTATATATAGATTAATTAGGTATGTTGAAGATTTCATAATTTAAATGTATAAATTTTAAATTTTTTATAAATATTATATTTGGTGTTTTAGTAGTATATAAAAAATGAACTGAAATAAAATAAAAATATTTGAACTTATATAAGGAAATATATTTATTTTAATGACAATATTTATTAAATTCATTACATTTAAAAAATGATTTTAATAAAATGTTTTGATAAAATTAAAGGACTAATTAGTCAAATAAATAAATTACATCCATGATAAAAATATAAAAAATATAAAGAAAATAAAATTAATTTTTCATTTTCAATGAATTTTGTTATATTTAAAAATATTTTCTTATTATATATTATATATTTTATTGACATAAATGATAAATTTATCATATTTGGATCATATAATAGTGTGGAATTTATAATAAAAATATACAAACATATATTTATATTCATAGAATGATTATAATTTTGGCATAGAAAAGAATAAAATAAAAAAATTATTAAAAATGAATTATTTTAAAAAAAATTATACATTTTGAGATTTTATTTTAAAATTAATTTTTAAAACATTTATAATCATATTTTTACAAAATCCATTTAATATTTGGAATCATTATATAAATATTTCATTGAAGGGTTGATTCCATTTTTTGGGAAAAATGATACTTAGGTAAACATTGAGTTATTTGGGTAAACGGTAAAATGATGTAAAAGTGCTAATATACAGAGTAATGTCATAAAATATCTATAATGAATATGTATAAATAATGTTTTTTTGGTAATTCATTTAATATTTTCTACCTTTTCCCATTTTTAGACACTATATTACTGAAATGACATTCCCTATAAATTAAAGAATTATTGTTGATGGGATGGCACTGATACTAACTATAAAACTACCACCCATATACCAAAAATAAATTCAAATAGTTAATTTCCATTACTCTATAATATCTAATCAATTTATATCATTAACAATTATATTCCATGTTTTGAACCCCTTATCTCAAGAAGGATTACCAAATCTATTAAAACCAAATAAGATTTCCAAATGAGGACACGATCCTAGATAGTAACTAAGAACATCATTATTATATTTTATTTTTATATTACTCATTAAAAACCTTAATCAATTTTTAAAACATTAATACGATTTAATTTACAATATTCTTATTTCTAGAAAAATTTCATACTAAAATATTAAAATATATTTTAACTCATTCATCTGTTATAGCATGTTCTTGTTTCGATCAATTTAATCATTAACATGGACAATCATATAATGTTTCCATAATGAATGATTAATAAAAAGAAAATAAGGTATATATGATAATAATGACGACATTAAAATCAATTTATTCTTATTAAATACAAATATATTTATATATAAGTGTATTAATTAATAAAATCTTTATTTTATTTATTGAATATTAATAAAAAGGGGAATTTACAAACATTAATTAAAATCCATCATTATAATGTATAAAGCATTGTACCCTATATCTGTATAAAATCATTAAATATAACATCCATGAATACTGTTTATTTCATTGACACATTGTCAAGAAGAATGTTATAAAACCTTTTTTCAGAAATGTGTGAAAAAAACCGAATAATAAACAAAAAATGATTTATTTTACAATTATAATGATTTATAACTTTGTAATAAAAAACTTATTAATGAATTGATTTGAATTAAATGAATTTATATAATGTTTATATATATATACAATAAACTTATATTTATTATAATGTATGTTAAAGATTGTCTTTCTAAGTGGGAATCTAATATATGATTTTTTCGTAACTCAATCATTTATCATTGGGTTATCCCATTTATTCATTGAAAGAGTTATTATATGTTGGATTTGTTCTCAAATTTATCTATATAATAATATATTCTTTCCATAATTATTTTGAAATTAAATTTTTATTAAAGATAACTTATTAATGGATCTCTTACGTCATAAGAAATTATGTTGTATTGGATTAATTTCAGCCAATTTAGTTGGTATTTCAATTCCATGAAAAATATATTTAATTTCATAACTGATAATTTTATTAATTTTAAATAATATTAAGAATTAAATTTGTTAACAATAATGTCTCTCTTAATCATTTTTCATAAATAATTTTTATAACTCTTTTTCATTGTGGGTTACATCAAAATCGTAAAAATGTTTCTAAAAACATTTTTCAATCAATATATGATTTGTATCATTCACTAAATGATGCTTATAATTTACTATATTTAAATTCAAGTTAATATAGTCATGTTTTTTATCATTGAGAAAACATTTTTAAATCCTTCTTTCACTATTTTAGAATAATATTTAATGTGAATAAAAAATTATTTTAATGAAAACCTCACTAGACCTCAAAGAAAAATCATTCAGGATTTCTCTTCCATTTTTCATTTTTTTCACTAAAATATCCCTCATTTATGACTATATGACATCACACATGTTTCACCCTTTAAATTATCATAGGATATGAATCTTTTTAGTTATTCAATATAGTGTATTATTTGGATTATTTTATTGATAAATTTGTATTGGATACCATAAAAATAAAAATTTAATAAATTTTATTTTAGTAGATTAATCAATATATGGTGCAGAATTTATATCATGTCCCATATTTTATTAGTTCTAATATTCCATTTAACATTGATTATTTTTAATTTTTCACATCATTTAAAAAGTGAGGTGAATACGGTCTAAGTTAGAAGAATTTTTTTAACATCGATTATTAAAAAATTACAATAAATTTAAACATGGATATTAGTTATTATAACAAACAACACAGAAATACTAAATAAATATACACATAGATATACTTTTAAAATGTGTTATTATTGAAACATATGTCATAAAGGACGTTAAACATTCATATTTTAAAGAACCAATGGTGAAATCCTAATTAAAAATACATAAGTTGAACTTTTGATGAAAAAAATAATATCCAAATTATAAAATTTATCTTTCATGATTAAAATATAATTATAAATAAATATATTGAATGTAAGAAACACTATATATATTATAGTGTAATATAAAATTTATATACCATCACCATGAAATAAATATTTATATTTATATTATTTATCAACAAGTGAACCGTGTTAAATACCTTCAATGAAATGATGTATTTTCATATATTAATTATGATATCATAAGTAATATGATATGTTTAATATTAAGAAAACTAATGGAATATAATAATATTTTTGAATACCAAAAATCATTAAAATGTTGAAAAACATCACCTAGTAAATTGAATAATCAATATTTCATGCATTCATATGGGACGAATACACAATGCTTCCAATGTCCTATAAAATATAAAAAATGAAGGGTAAATGAAATTGAAATTAATAGTATTTCATAATTATGTAAGTATTATTACATATCATGTAATCAGCTAAACAAACGTATAGTTCATGTGTTGGTCAATATTTTAAATATATATTTAAATAATGATGGATGCATTTTTTATTTCATAATTATTGACATGACTAATGATACCATGAAACCATAAAAAATCTATGTTATTTTTTATGAAAAGAGAGTCGGTGTGTGTGTTTATAAATAATTATATAAATAATAAATTAAATAACGATAAGTTATAGTTTCATTCTAAAATGGAAATTAAAATGGATATTTTCTCATTTAGAAATAAATATATTATAGAATTATTGAGATTTCACAAAAATAACCGAATAAATGATTTCACTTATATTTTAATCGAATTGTCTCTCTTTAAACTATATAAAATCATAAAAACTCTTAATAATTTTCTGATAGAAAATAATTCACTTCTAATTTATTTTTACATTGATAAACTTAGGGAGTATCTGAAGAATATAGTATGAAAATAATTTTTTTTCCATTGTAACATAGATTTTAGAAACAATTTTATAAGGTAAATGAATAAAAAAATGAAATTAAAAATGAAAAGATAATAAAATTTTAAAACAAACAAATACATCATATTACAGCTGACTAGTAAAGATATTATGAAAATTTAAAAACTACCTATACACCCTCCAACTATGGCCACATCCTTGGTAGGTAATGAAAGTGGAGAATTTGGATCAATAATATAATGTAATTCAATTGTTACAAAAACAAAATTCCTTATTTTATAATTTATTTAATCCAACATATAATTTTTTATGTTTATCCTATAGTATATAAAAGAGAATCCCTATCTTGAAACACGTAATACACTATTAATTCTAAATCTGTATGTGTTGGATCATGATTGGGAGGTGGTGTAGGGTAAATCTATATTTTCATTTTGAAAAAAATACCTATAAAATAGATTTAATATGTTTTTATATTTACACAATTAATTATCATCTGTCTAGGTATTTATTTTCCCTTTTATTTTTTGTCCCTTGGTTATATACATTAATTTCCACAATATTTTATAATATAGAAAACAACCTCATATCGCCTTATTGTCCTCGAGTGTTATTTATTCCCTAAAAACCCATAATGTTTATATTACCTTTACAGATAATGTTCCCTTACATTTCATTCTACTAAAATATATCATGAAATAATATATATTAATGATAGGATATAGTGGCTAATTTACACAATAAAAATATTTAAAATTAAAAATAATTAATATCATTCATTAATATCATTTAATTATTTTGAGAGATCATTAAGATACATTCAATTTTTCATTTCTTTTCATTTTCCATTTTTCTTGGTTTGTGGTGGGGATTTAAGAACAAATTGAACCTCTCAAAATTCGCTACTATTTTTATCTCTTAATTAGTACTAATTTCTGAAATCATTATCCCATATGGTAAAGGATACCCCACTAAAATGGTGTGAGGGTATAAATTTTTCTTGTGGGTCTCCTAAAGAAATCTCATTGATTTATATTACATAATAAATGAATAATACATTAAGTAGATAATAAGTAATTTTACAAGAAGATTTTATAAAGAAAACTTAAAATTCATGAAAGGTTTTCTACGACTTGTAAGAAAGAAACATCCCATGTGTCTCCATATATATAAAACATCATTTTTTAAAAATATTTTCATTATTTTTTCTTAAAAATATAAATTGATGCGATTCCTTATTTTAAATTCCTAAAGATAATTTCTAAAATAGACATCTACCACTTCATCATTGATTTTGAAACAGGAAAATAGAATTTCATTTCAAATTTAATAGATTAAATTTTAGTCATATATAATATACATTATATTTAAAAGTTTGTAAAAAATATGACAGTTGATGTATTATACAATTATTCACTTCAACATGTGATCTTTCATCATCTTGTTAGAACCCTTCCTATTAGGGTGAAATATACTAATCTTATAATTACCCAACAAGCCCATATAACTCATAAACATTGTCGAGTTTGGACCTACTTCATTAAATTTATCATTAAATTCAATAATTAACAGTCACTTCCCTTGAACAAGTGCATGTTTTGGTAAATGTGTAATCCAAAATATACCAACATTGATTATCATTTTCTCTAGAGAAGACGTAGAGCCACAAGTAATTTTAATAAACTTATGATTAATTTCATTATATAATTTAATTTATTCAAATACAATTACAAAGAAAAATATAAAAAAACATTGGACGATGATCATGTACCTTTATGTATATCATTTTAATTAACAGGGGATACATTAATGAAATCTAGAGTACCTCTATTTAATTAATACTAAAATATTTTTAGAAGTAAAAAAATTATTATTTAAATTATATATAAAATTATATCTATAATATTAACTAACATATATTAATATAATTGAATACCTAAAAATTATGAATAAAATAATTAATAACAAAAAATTAATAATTTCTTTCATGTTTGTCGACCAAAAAAACATGTAACATTAATTAATTAATATAAACATTAATTAAAAAATCAGAAATGGTCAACATCGAAAAGTCATTAATTATATATGCTTATAATTGATTAGAATTAAATGTTATTTAAGATTAATTTTTTTAAAAACATAATATTATATCTATTATATTAACTAATAAAATAAAAAGTAGTGCATAATTTAAATTGATAAATTCAAACAAATGGTTTCAATAAAATAATACAATCGAGCATCTTTAGTCAATGATAGAATTTCTAAAACTTATACTTATCAAAAATATTAAAATTTGGATTATATGATTAGCATACATTGGTTTAACATTTTAATTTAAGAAACCATAATTTATGTGTGTAACCATCAAAAAATTGATATTTTCATAAATAATTATGAGAGTAGTAAATATTTTCCCTAAATCCATTATACAAGAACAATTTTTAAATCACATAATATGTCACCATTGAGGTCATTGTGATCCTAACATAATAATGTAATTATAGAATTAACATCACATAATTACAAAATAACATAAAAATCATCACTCCATAGGTTTTTTAACCCTAGTAAAATGAAATACCATAGAACTTTTGATGAGTCAATAACATAATTTATCTTCTTCGCATACATCACCTTAATATATGCTCCCTCATTTCAACTATATCTTTTTTAATTTAAATGTTTTAATCTATAATATAAATTTTTGGAACCATTATAACTATCCACCCTAACACACATAAACAATAATGCATGAAATTTAGAATAATAAATTTTCCATATATCGTCAACAACTCTAAAATTATTTTTTGAAATTAAATTTTTTTTTTTCACATAAAAAATTATTTCATCATTAATGAAAAGTACTCAACTATTTTCAATGATACAGTTTTAGTCTTGATATGTTATATTTAATTTGTTAACATTAATTTCAAAACCATACAATGGGATAACATTAAAACATTATCTCAGATGAAACCACTTAAATATTTTTGAGGTAGATGATTTAGTGTTGATTTTCTCCTCAAACCATAATACAAATATATTTTAATTCTTATTCATGAAAAACTGTTTAATTCATTTTAGATATTATACCTTAAATTCAATGATTACATATATTATTGAACTTATCCTATGTTTTTTAAAAAGGATAAATGTTCTCGCCACACTATATCTCTTGTAATTAACATTACTTTTATTCAATTCCTCCCCATTCCTTAATTATTGGAAACTACATTCTAATATATAGTGAGATTAATCATTAAGGACTTTGATCACATAATGGGAAGGATATTGAGCCACATGATCAATTAAAAAAAAAATCATTACATATCCTTTGGTGGTCGGATCACCATAGTCAATAGTGTCCTTTTGGTTATTATTATCTATTTTATCTCATCAATGAATGTTACAAAGGGGGAAATTAACACGATTGAAAAGATATTGGATAGCTTCATCTTGGATGCTCTATCTGAAGCTAAATGTAAGTGATCCTCATGTGGAGGATGGTGAGGCATATACATGAATTCAAGATTAACTAGAGGAACATAAAGGATATTTATAAATGTATTCATGAAAATATATCTTGGAATATCATGGAATAATGCATCATATGGGGTAAAATATTGTCGAATAAGTGCATTGGAAAAGTTGAAGATCATAGTTCACAACCAACCCCTTTCTGTTCCATGATATACCAACTCATTCCAACCCTCTGACATCACCCCCAATAGATTGTACGGAAATGCGACATCCACTTCTAGCGGAATAACATGGCATAATATACAATTTTATTACTATGGTGCTCTATCACATTTATTTATTTAATTTAATTTATGTTGTATCCTTGACATATCAAATTCTTTCTAGAAAATAATCAATAGAATGTGTTTTATCTCACTATAATTAATTCCAAACCAGATATCTATGTGTTTACTCCTTCTAACTCTAGGAAATTCACATCAAAGGACATCTGAAGGATATGGAAACCTCAGGAGTATTGGGATATCTAGAATGGAAGGTATTGGTTCAATATAATTCCAACATCTTCTATCTTTATACATTGGAGGATAAGGAACTATGCAGCTCTTGTGGATGACAATGTTAAAAAGATAGGCATAAATATCATTTTAAAATGTCACTACTACTAATCCAACTAGGTGGAAAACTCAAACCATTATTTCTCTGAGGAATAATGTTCCCTGTATATATTTAGGTTCTTTGGGGAGTTTGATTCTCTTTCCTCCTAGGATCATCTTGGAACCAGTTTTTTGGAAAGACGGTTTCATAGATTGAATGATATAGTCTTAGAAATGTGGAAATATATATATTTAAATGAATGAGATGATGGTTATTATGGTAGGATAGGGATATATAAATATATGATTTAATTATATCCACATTAATATCCATCATCGCGAGAATAAGATACCCCATTGTTGATGTGGTCAGTTCTATCTGCAACTTCTGTTATTCTCCTTTTTGATATCTCTGCTACTGAGGGGATATACCAAGGTAACCCTCCAATGATGGACTTTGGGAGAAATGGGAGTTTTGGAATCAATCTACTATCAGATTTTTGATGAATAAATATGGTTCTTTATTTTTGGAGTCATTTGAGGTCGTTGGATTGTTAGTGACTATCGGGGGAGTGTTATTATTAATTTTAGTCCAAAATATGGCATGGGTAGTTCTCCCTAGGTAGAACCCAAATAAATTCAGACTAGGATAAACATATGTTACCCATATAATATTTATTTTACACAATTGGAAATGGATTCTATGATTATTCATTTCTCTACGAATGGAAATTTCTTCCTCACCTAGTCGATTTCGTATATCATTAAAATATGTCGACCCATCCTCTACCATTCCATTAGTGTGGTCCATAAAAGGCATTACGGAAATAGGTCAACGAATTATTCTACCTCCATTGAGGTGGAGGGTCAAGAATCTAGTGTCACATGCTTCCCAGGAAACAATTTCTTGAAACTATAGGGGGTTAATTTGATCAGGGGGATAAACTTGGTCATTCTTACTTTAGCCCTCCCTATGACTCACTGTGTATGATGTCCTTGTCCTTGTTAATGTTCCTATCATTGTTGTGTAACATTATTTCATAATAAATATTTAATGATGATGATGATGATGATTACTTATTTGAATATACTTGAATTTCGTAGTAGATTATTTCGGGCCAATCCTCAAGAATGGATAATAATTGGACATATCATCCATTTTATATCCTGATGGCCAAATTTTGGGAGATTTTTATAATAATTTATAATCATTTCAGTATATTAGACATTTTTTGTGGAAATAATGTATCTTCATATTCCCCAATCACATTTATCATAATATTTTTCTATCATAATTTGATATTGGGTGGCCTTTGACTTCTATAAGTAACACTTCAAAATTTCAAGAAATTTAGTGAAACCTTGGTGGTTTTAAAAAAATCTATATTATATCAGAAAATATCATCACTGTTGATTACATTATAAATTAATTAAAACATAATAATAGTGGTTATCAACATCTCAATATATTAATTCAACCCCTGTTGTTTTTTCAATATTTTCAATTGAAATATTATTAATTAATTCCTCAATATGACCCTTCACCTCATATTGATCGTCTGCATTAATGTTTGATTTTAGATTATTTGTTATATCACCATTCAAGCACTAACATGATTAACTATAAATAAAATCATATAAAATCATAGAGTATTTGGTTACTCTCGCCATATGTTCTATCATATTGAAACAAATCCAAACATTGATAGAATAAACTGTAGCTTTTTCAAGAATTTATTTAGAAAAATACATGAAATTGTTAGTCCCATTCTCATATTTAACAATGTTTTTTCTTTCATTTATCCAATTATGATACATTAATTACCTAAAATCACAATATAATATATCAATGTATTAAAATGTATAATCATATATAAAATTTCCTAAATAGATATTGTTATTAATAATATATATATATATATATATATATAATAAAAAATATATAGAAAATCCTAAATCACACTCAACCATAATAAATTAAATAACATAATTTATATGAATCTTTTATTTAACAATAAACAAAATACTATAATGATTTAAATATACATCTAATAAAAAAATAATTAACTAATCACATTTTCAAAAAAAAATTATGAATAGATAATCAACTAATTAATGGATAAATACCAAATATATATATAAATATTTATATAAGCTTCTAATCATATAATCATATAAATATTTATAACTATTATAAATTTTAAGCGTTCATATAAAAAATTATATATTTTCTAACATCTAAAAATTAATTTAATATATAATTAAACACATTAGAAAGAAAATAAAAAAATATTAAAATGAAAAAATTTAAAAATGAATATAAAATATTAAATTAATTTTTAATTTATATCAAAAATAAATAATTAATACAAAATTTAAATGTCCGAAACATATTTGAAATATTCTAAACATATAAAATCATAATTTATATAACAAAAAATATAGTTTTTTTAGTATATCAATGATCTGAGAGACAATATATCATAGATGAATGTTAAAAACATTCAAGGAGGGATTAATATGTTTAAAAATATGTTAACAAAGGATGATAGTGGATCTTAGAATAGTGATTTGAAATGTGACTGAACACAACTAGAAATTGGAATATTTGTCATGGGGCATTTGTGATGGGACCCCGACGGAAAATCTCCATTGTAGAAAAGGGAATTGCAAATAAAATTTTTGATGAAGTGCCATCGAAAATAGTTTTCCTTAAATTATATTAAAAAATAATTTTTGACAGCCGTCTCAAATAGCTTTATTTTTTTAAAACAATGAATAGAATAATTTTAAGAGTACAAATGATATATTATTATAAATTAATATTATAATTTAATTATAACAGAATAATAAGAATAATCATATTAATAATATAAATAAAATTAATATAATAATATCAATAATAAAATAATATTTCAATTCTTAATATTAATGAAATAAAATATTAATATTAGTAAAATAAAAAATTTATAAAATAATAAAATAATAATAATATAAATATGTTTAATATTATTAATATATTAAAAATAATAAAAGTGTATTTATAATATAATATTTTTATTTTTATGAATAATAATGATATAATAAAATTAATATTAGTAAGATAATTAATAATATAACAATAAAAATAATAAAAAATTTATAAAAATTTCTAAAATAATAAATAAGTAAATATTTACAATAAAAAGTAGTATATAGAAAAGTAAATAGTTATTATTAATAGAAAAACCCCACTCAAATGTTTTTTCATAAAAAAACAAATATATCATTGTGAGTACGGGTCCTTTGGAGGATCTAGAAGAGATTGTGGAGGGATCTCAATCCTTAAACAATGAGACAAATCTCGCATTACTCCATTTGATCATGTTGTTGTTTCAGCAATCGATGCATCTCATCCTCCTATTATTACTGGTTTCGATAGATCTCATCCTTTTGTGTCTCTTCATTGATTCATCTCTTACTACTTCCATGGATGTATATCATTTTTATCCCTATTTAATCTCTCTATAACGTCACATTGACCTCACAACTACTCTAAATATTGTGGAGGTGATGATGAAATCTCTCAATGAACTTCTCTCAAGCGGTATGCTGGCATTGAAGGGAAACCATAATAAATCAAATGCATCAATTGAGTGTTCAAACCAAAAAAATGTCCATTATTGATTGCATACTGGGTCTCCTACATCAATGTTTCATCTTCATATTTGAGGGAAATAGTCTGATCATCATTCCTTGTATGACTCTAAATCCTTGTCTAATACTTCATGAAATCATTTAACTCCTTCAGTTGTAATTTAAAATTTAAATAGTCAAAATATTATTTGTAGTTAATTTTAAATCTCAAAATAAAATTATATTGAACACAATATGATTATACTGATAACCTATAATCTCTATAGTGATTGGATTGTTGTACATCCTTCTATAAACATTTATCATCATAACATCTAGTGGTTCAACAAATTATTTTAATATAAAATAATCCATTACATTTAATGTTATATAAATTATTTGAAAAAGTACTTACCAATGCTTCATTTGGGAACAGAATGTATATTTACCGGTTCAATGTGTCACCTCCTGTCTCCCCTTGTTTTTTTCATACCAATGATCTCCTATGAAAATAATCATCCATCATGTGTGAACATAATCCTTCCCAAACATAATAATAAATTTAATCATGTTGGTGGGCATTAAAGGACTCATCAAACTATGTCACTCTTGCTGACATCATTTCATTTCTTCTCAAATTGTACTAAAATAGATGGAAATGATAACACATACCCCCCATACCTTCTAGATAGCATCATGAATTCTCATATCAATGTGATACCATAATCCCTGCAAATAATTTATAATATCATGTTATTCATTAAATAAATTCAAAATAAAATATTATTTTTTATGAACCAGATAATGATTGAATTTGGAGTGATGAAAATCAATGGGAATCTCATCCCATTTGACCCATCCATCAAAAAAATAATTGTGCAATATATCCCTCCACCATTTATCATCAATATATGAAATGCAGTGCTGAATATCAATGGGAATGTAATCCAATTTGACCCATCGTTCAAAAAAATAATTGTGCAATATAGCCCTCCACCGTTTATCATCAATATATGAAAATATACGAATAAATGAAAAAATAGTCAAAAAATTAGTATACAGATAAACTATTGAAAGATTACTAAAATACATAATAAATCAAACCTTTGTATACATGTATCCAAGGAAATACCAAGAAATCACATGGGGATAGGGTCAGGAATCAACAATCATCCATGATTGTAACCCATCTATGTACTCCTCAGACTTCCAAGAGTATGAGGGTTAGATGATTCAACTTTCTACTTATCCAAAGGTAGATCATCCACCTATAACTAATTGAAAAAATCATCATCCATATGACACATTAAATTAATTTTTTTATCCAAAATATGAAAACAACTATTATATAAAGAATATTATATATGATTATAATCAACATTTATCTGTGTCAACTTTCATTTGCATCTTCATCTTCATATCTGATGATGTCAATGTCTTCATATTTCTCCTCATTACCATCAATTTTTAAATGAGGTTAAATATCATCATCTCGTGTCATTTAAAATACATTTGTAGCATCATTAACACCATCTTCACCAATGACCCATAACTATTTTGTGTCACCATCGATATTCAAATCTCATTCTAAAAATGATGGGTTTAGATCAGTATGTTGAAAATTTTCAATTCAATTCAATTCCATGGAAACACAGTCACATTTAGTAATCTAATTTTATATTGATTTTAATTATAATAATCTCCAATAATCACCCAACTCTCATTAATTGTCCCAATAATTCCTATAATATATTTTTTATCCCTAATGAGAATATAAAAATGGATAATTTACTACAACAAGATTTATATATTTAATACAAATGATTCCAAGGGATGTATGAACTAGAAAGCCTATATCAGTATCTGACCACTTACATTTAAACATCATAATGTAATTTTTTCCCAGATAACAAAATAAAATATATTCTTCTTGAATTCGGTAAAATTCAATATCTATTTTTCTATGATGATATATACTCTATAGAAAACTCCTCCATTCATTTTCTTATTCCCCAATTATATGTGTGTGAAATTGAAAACCATTCACCACATATTCATTATATAATTTAAACATTTGGGTGGTGGGATACTCAATACACATGATTTATTATGATTTTTATAAGAATGTTGAGATAACGGGAAATTTGTAAAAAAAAATTCAATATAAAATGTAATAAATTTATTTTATATGATAAACCATAAGTAATTTTGTTACTAGTTTTTTGAACTATTATGAATTTTTCCCAACATTATTCAAGAGTATAGACTACAGTTTTTGTATGTTTTTTATTTATATTATTATCATATAACCTGAAAATAGAATAAAATTAGTCTACTATAATAAAGTAAGTAGAATAACTAATAGAAGAAATCATAGTACAAGTCATGTCATTCTATTCTATTTGAACAAAAAATATGTATGTGCTATGTGATGGTCAACATTATGAATCCATCATTCATGAACTCCAATAAATTCAAGTTTAGGATAACTAAAAACTGATAATTGATTTCCCATTTCATTGTCAACATTTCCCTTATCATGTGACATTTGGTTGTGTTTTGATGGATATTCAGATTGAAAATAATGACAGAAGAAAAAAAGAAATTGTGTCTTACAAATAGGCTTCCACAATTGATCTTTAAATAGATACTTAGTTACATACTTTATTCATCAATTTTTGTATTTATATTTTGAATCGATACATCAATTGTAAATATAAAGGACCTCCATATTTTTCTTCATGAAGAAAATTAAATATAAAATGGCTCATTGTGTTAATGAAATTCATCGAGTAGATTTTTTTCCAGTTTACATAAAATTAAAACAACATCTTCTTGCAGTCTCTTTAGTGCATCATAGTGTTTTTTTGCCACAAAAATTTCTCAATAAAATGTAAAATATTATTTTTATCTTATACATAATCATAAATTTCAAAAAACAACTTAAACCAATCGGTATAAATATTTCCATTACAATATGACAATCATGGATTTTTAATCGAAGAGTATGATAATTTCTGACACATCAACCCAAATTGGTAACATAACCATCTATAAGTCTAAAATAAAAAATCCACAGAAAAAATATTCATTTTTATTTGATAATGTATATACTGATTTATGGTTCATTAACTTCTATTATATAACATTTTTAAATAATTCAAGTTCTGGTTTCCTAAAAATGTGTGAAATATCTAATCATGCATTTATTTTTTATTTTTTCATAACTGGTTTACCCAAAAATGTATGAATTATATAAAAAAATACTTATTCTCAATATACTGCACCACCAACATGTGTTGAGCTAAAAAATCTTACAAA
Organism: Viscum album; assembly: GCA_963277665.1. Classification (NCBI taxonomy): domain Eukaryota; kingdom Viridiplantae; phylum Streptophyta; class Magnoliopsida; order Santalales; family Viscaceae; genus Viscum; species Viscum album. The sequence continues at coordinate 1,311,950,347 of OY728119.1, read as the reverse complement.
TATGGTTGATCCAAAAGAAATACTCCATTTAATTCAATTATGTTCATTTCCAAAGCCATCAATTTTCTGTTTGTTTATTGTCAGTCCAAATGTGATGGGATATAATGAAGAGTCAATTGATTTAAACTCTATTCTTGATATCATTATTGGAGGTAAATTTCATTAAATTGTTCTTTTTGGAAACGATATATATTCCTTTGAAAATGATGATAGGTTGGAAGGAATTTATGATGAGTGTGGATTTTTTTCATTGACACGCATAATTAATTTGATGTCTCTCATATAGAATGAACATGATTTTGGACCATGTTTACTCCATCCAAATAATATGACATATTCGGGGATTTCACTAATTACCAATGTTAACAAAAATTTTAATAGGAAATTTGATTTCGCCCCAACATCATATGATCTAACACCATTACTCAACAATGAATTTAACTCAACAATCAATGGTTTCAAATAAACATTAATATTATTTTTCAGATCTCCTAGAATTCATATGGTCAAAAAAGATTTATGGATCCTTCTTCAACATCCACAGAGGTAAATTATACATATTTATAAATATTGGACATCAGGAATACTAAATACTGTATGAATGAAATTGAAAAAAACCATCTGTAGAAATACCCATTTTCATGTTTTGGGATATTAAAGTAAATTACGGATGCACTAGTTCAAATGTTTTCCATAAATCACTCTCTAAGCGATGATTCAATCATTTAATAATTGAAATATTTTTTTTGTATGATGTCATCAATTCCACTTTGTTCTAAGACATAAATAAACGTTTCAATCTAGTTGATTTTAGGAAATATCTCAATTTTTTACTAGAATCTGACTATGTATCCCTAGTTGAGCCTCTTTAAACATTGATTTTCTATATGTGAGAAAACAAACCAATGAATCATTTTCACTATAATATTATATGTAATTAATTGAACATGCATTAATATCTTAATAATAATGTCCCAAATTATGAACCGACCAATTTAACTCATGGAATGTTTTAGGAATCACATTTCATTCAAGTAACAGTGTTTTAACAAACAATAATATCTGATCAAATAAATATTTGAATTCCCATTATTCGGTTTAATAGCAATAATTTTTTCAACCACTTCAAATTTTCTTATCACGGAATCGGGATATACGACATCTTCATTTGATCACAAAAACACCTAAATTTGAGAAGGTTCCATCTTTGGAGTTAAATCATTATCATTCTCATTTTTAGTTTGTTAAAAAGATGGTCCATCAACATTAGGTACTAACCTTTGAAACTATTTTTGATATAGAACAAAATTATTAGAATCTTATTTAGAACTAAATTGAATATTTTCATCCTCATTTGATCTAAAAAAACCTAAAATTGAGAAGGTTCCAACTTTGGCGTTAAATCATTATCATTCTCATTTTTAGTTTGTTAAAAAGATGGTCCGTCAACATTAGGGACTAAATTTTGAAACTATGTTTGATATAGAACAGAATTATTAGAATCTTATCTAGAACTACATTGACTATCTTAATACAAGATATCATAATATGGTTCAAAACCAAATTATAGTAGAAGACCCCTATTTTTTCAAATGTGTTAAACAACATCAGAGTGCAATTTTTACAAGGACACTATATTTTCCCTTCAAAAACAAATTTTGGTTTTGATGATTCAAATGATACAAAATATTCAGAACCATTAATGTATATCGAATATAAAATATAACCATTTCAATTCTTGTGTTAATATATCCAATCACAATTATCCAATAATGATTGTTTTCAAATTAATAGACACATATTTCTATAAAAAACATTTCATTATTTTTTTTATTAATTATTTTATATAAGAAAACCATTACCCAAAATATAGATGAAATTTAAATTCTATTTCCTAGTAATTTATAATAATTTCTATTATTTCACAATAATATTTACTTTTTTTCTAAAATTTATACTAATCATCAATAATTTATAATAATTAATACTAATTACCAATGATATTTAGTAATTACTTATAATATATTTTAATTACTACTAATTAGGAGGGGAATAATTTCCAGTGGATTGGTGACACACACTTTTTTCCCATGGCATATCTCCTTGCAATTTTCTCAGATTTAAATTTCAAAGAAAAATCAGCTCCAACAAAATATTATACATACTCCTGTATATTGGAATGGAGAGCAAGTAAGCCTTGTTGCACAACACTATAATCTCATGCATATGATCATGGATATTCGTATATTAGATTAGATTTTTCATTGTGATTTCAGTTTGAGAAATTTCCTTGAAGATGAGACATCGAGCAAAAGAGGTTCATTTTCCTGATGAATCATCTCCTTTCAACTGTCTTCATCTTAAATTAGTGTGAAAAATATTTTTCTGAATAATGGATATCTATTGTCGTATGCACTAAAATAGAGACCAGGGAGGCCTCGATGTGCTTCTATCCACTCTCGAGTATACAAAAATGGATATTTGTATGCTAAAGAATATTTTTCACAGTGATTTCATTGAGATAAATATTCAAGGAGATGATCCATCTAGAAAAATATTTGCCTCTAATCTATTGAAAATTAAGCCAATTTATAAAAAATAATTACTAATTATACTAAATTACATTTATTTGTAACTATTTCTTAATACTTATAACTATTTTTTACTATTTACAAAAAACTTATTACAATTTATTACAATTTTTAAAATATATTACAATTTATTACTATTTATAAAACATTATTACTAATTATTACTAGTTATTACGAATTATTACTAATGATTACTAATTATTTGTAATTGTAACAAATTTTTACAAATTATTAAAAATTATTACTAATTTATCATGTTTTTTAAAATTTATTACAAATTAGTCACATTTATTACCAATTATTAATAATTATTACAAATTATTACAAACGGTTACAAATTATTACTATTTATTAATAATTATTACCAATTATTACTATTTAATACAAATTATCACTATTTATTATATTTGTCCCTATTTTTTACTATATAATACAATTTGATACTTTTTGTTACTATTTATTAATATTTATTACAAATTATTTTACATCATTTCTAATTATTAGTAATTATTACTAATTTCTACTAATTTATAGTATTTATTAGTACTTATTAGTACTTATTACTAATTAGTACTTATTGTAACTAATTATTAGTAATTAATACTAATTAATAATAATTTATCATAATTGATCATATTTATTACTAGTTATTAATAATTATTACAAATTATTAATAATCATACCGTTTTTTATTATTAATTTCTAATTATTACTAATTATTACTAATTATTTATAATTAATTGTATTTATTGCTAATTATTACAAATTAATCAATTTTATTACTAATTAGTAGTAATCATCAGTAATTATGACTATTTGTTTCTAATTAGGATTAATTTTTACTAATTATTACTATTTCTGACTAATTATTACAAATTATTTCCAATTATATCTAGTTATCTATAATTATTACTATTTATTTCAATTTAATACATATCAACACTAATTTTTATTAATTATCGATAATTATTACTAATTATCACTTATTGTTAATAATTGTGTCAAATTATTAATAATTATTTATAATTTTTCTAATTAATACTAATGGACATTGTATGGTCCTAAAAATTTCCCCAAAAGGAGAAAACACACCAACAATCGCTTTGTAGAAGGAATCAGGCACTTCAAATTGTTTAGCAAGGGGAATGAACTCAAACTGAGATTCAATCATCAGAAGAAACTTGGAGGAATTCATGTTTTCAAGTCATTTTATGTGGCCCACATAACATCACTAGGAAAGGTAGGCAGACCAACAAGATCACGAACCACCAGGTACAAAGAATGGTCTGTGAACTACTGGCTCGCGAAGTGATGGCTATCGAATGAGGGAAACTGCGAACCATGTTTTTGATGGATTTATACACATGAGGATCATCCGCATATGATGTCGATGTCTCATCATTTCAAGGATGTAGTAATCCAGCGGGGTTCTGCAAACCATTATCATGAATTGAAGCCTCTGCAACCACGGTTCATCGAGTTTTCCACGGGTTAGGGAATTGCTTCTATGGGCAACCACAAATAGTGTTGTGTGCCTGATAGATACCATTTCTCTGATCCGCTATATAGGAGGACACTTGATGTACAGAATAGAAATTGAGGGAGACACACATAGAAAATGAAGGATGACAAAAACGTGGTGAAGACATAGAGGATTCACTCCATCTTCCGTCTTGTTTCATCGGTGAAGCCTGCACCGCGATCCACTCCCTCCGCAGGTACATCCGGCTATGAACCATAAATAGGGGGAATTGAATAATAATAATAGAACCACAAACCTAACTGGAGAACCACAAATCAAATACATATCGTTGATGAAATCCCCTCAATCGAAGATCCCCCAGACCCTCTTTCAATATTATGCTTCGTGTAGTGTAACACTACACGGACTGACCCCAGTGTCACATACTACATCGTTATGTGGATGTAACCCAAAGTAGTGTGATGGGATTCATACCACTATTGTACACAGTTACCTATACCCATGTTCACATACCGCATTGGTACGCAGATAACTCCTCTGCCCGAATACCACTATTAGATATGATGCCTCCCCCATCCCGTATAAAAAGTCAGGACGTGTAATGTGGTGTTTTTGTGAATTGATCCTTCCAGTTCCAACCTCACCCCTCCATTATTTTCCAATCTTCCATGATCCCTCCACTAAACAGTCCCTCGACATCAGGCCAAATCGTCCTCCAAAGGCACCGGACTCATATGATCAGACCATCAGGGGCATCAGTATGCCCCATTTAGTCTACATACCCATGGTTAGAAGAGTTACGAAGGCCATCCCCACAAAGGTATGTGCTTCGAGTATTCCTATGAGGCTACATTCACACAGTAACCTGGAGTCCAAACTTGTGATTCCAACATGAATGTCCCCATTCTAGGGATTAAGGGTGATACCTTGCTCTTCCATTCAATGAGGAATAGTTATCATTCGAAAGGGATATGTTCTCTCCCCCTTTGATGAGGATAAAACTCTTCACCTTCCCAAAACATACCCTAGGGCCCTCCCACCAAGGTAATTCCCCAATCATTCGATGTAGGGAAATGTGACCATCAATGTAATTTACATTGAAAGGTTCATTACTCGGCTCCCTCACCCACGGTCACCCGGGAATCTTCCACCATGGGTACCCCCTAACCAATTGGGGAGAAGGAATATGCATTGTTGAATCATTCACATCCTGTTGTTTCTCACACTGAGTATAACTCACTTAGGTATAGAGTTTGGTAAGGATTAAAAAACACACATGATTCAGAACTATGAGAAATATGATTCGTGATTAAATCGGGATATATGGGATGCTTACCATAAGGCCCGACCTCAAAAGGGTTCACATCCAAAAGGTTTCACCCAACCATGTATCCCAAATGTGTAGCTTCTATGTGTAATCCCCACATAATCTGAACTACATGGGTTCTGATTCCTCTCTTGAGGATACGTAGGAGGCGGTCCTTGTTGGCCCGATCCAAACATCAAGTAACCTTTTCCCCCCTACATGTAGATAAATTCATGACCTCCTTATTATACCGCTGATGTTAGTACCACATTTATAGGATCAAATATATGCATGCCTACAATAATCATCCAAACCAGGTGTAGCTTGTGGAAAGACTCTTCAGTAATTAACCAAGGAATCATGAACATATGTACACGACTTAAATCAATAAGAGAGTCCCCGAACATGCATCAATCCTCCCCTGAAATGGAGCGGTGAGCCTGATCTCTCATCCTCTCGACCAATTGACTCCTTAATTGTGACTATCCAAATCATTAGCTAACGAGTTTTGATTAGAAATGTGTCTCTACTTTCCGATCAATCATTTATTTGGAAATCACAAACCCCACATATCATAATCATATATATTTTTTATCATGACTGTTAATTCACAATCATAATCACTTATATGTTTTTATAATATGATTTATTCATATCATAATCATGTATGTTGTTCACTCACATTGTTTTATATGTTGTTTCACAATAATAACTTGACATTGTATTTCATCATAATCAGAAATACTAATCAGGATTTTTATTTCTTCCAAATAAGGATTCATAACCAAATTATATAATCCATTGATTTCAAATGCATTATATCTAAAAGCATTGTAATCACATATTTCTTGACCAGGTTATGTATCATAACCAGGACATGAAATATAATCACATGCATCATAACTATATCTGTTGTAACCATGTTATGTACATGATCATAATTATGTATTGTATGTAGGTTATGTACCACATCGTAATCATGCATCATTGCCAGATTAAGAATTGTATCATAATCCCGAATCGTAAAAATATTTTTTGTCATACTCTGTTTATGTATTGTATTCACGCATTATTACAAAATTAAATATTGTTCATCAAAACAATGTTAAGAATCATAACCATTTTATAATGTGTAATCATGATATGAATTGTATTATTTATAATCATAGTAACCTACTTATATATTGTATTTTTGTAATGCGTTACACACTTATCATAAAAACAATACCGATTATATCTCACTCTCATTAATTATTTAATACTTTTCTACTTAATAATTTCTAACCAAAATGATGTTGTTTAGTTTTTTAAACACCAATTTAAACTATTTCTTGTATTATTTTTTTTAACCATTGTAATGATAGGTGTTTAAGTTCCACAGTTTTTTTGAGAATAAAATGTCCGTTGGAGAAAATATGACTATTGGAACTTGAATTTTATAAATAGGACATCATTAAAAGAAGAATACCCCACTTTTTCTCTTATTTAGTTCTAAAGATACATGTTGGGACTTTTCTCTTGGTTCGTTCAATATCCTTGATGATACAAGAAGTGATCTACTTTATCCATGCACTATTATTTTTATAAGTCCATTTTTATGCTTTCTGTGTTTGATCATTGTAATAAAGATCGAGGGCTTAGAAGGATTGGAAGACATGTTTTCGATCATCGTAACAAGTACATTCAATTAGATGAAAGATCATGGTGATTATTACCTTCTTAATCGAGGGCATCTAAGGATAGAAATATAGTCGTTCTGATCATCATATTGAGGTCTTACCAAGGTTGTGGTAAGATAGACCATTTATCTTAGGTGAATGGATTCTCCATTGTTTTGGATAAACGAATTATAAAAAATTTAAATTTCTATGACTATCAATATTAACAAGGTAATTGTATTATTTCCTCTTTATTTTCATATTCAATTCAACTGTAATTGTTTCAATTAACATTTATATTTTATTAAAATATTCTATAAGAAATTATTTAGAATCATTATCATTTGTAATACAATGATCATTTTTTTCAAATAAAATTGTTTTACATTTTTCGAAGTATTACATCATAGTATTACTATTATATCTAAGTGCTATACGGTCTATTGTATTGATTGTGAATTGTATTAATAAAAAACCACTTAAATTAGGTTATTTCTTAAGTGTTTAAATACATCCTTTTGAAAACAACAATTCACCCTCCTCTTTTATCGTTCCATATAATATACATTTACATATATATTACGATCCAAAAATTGGTATCAGAGAGGTTTCTATTATTTCGTATTGCATGATTTATTTATTTCAACAATACAATTGTATTTCCTTTATAATTATTTTGTTTACAACAACTTACTAAACTAATCTGTGGAGTGGAAAAGTATTCTTTTATAAGATGGCATGAATGAATATTGGATGATTTGAAAATATGAATTTAACAAGACCACCTATTTTTGATGGAATTTATTATGATTACTAGAGAGATCGAATGGAGATTTTTTTTATTAATACTGTAGGGGATAACTTTATTATGAATACTGGAGGTTAAGATATCCCAGACAAGGATGTCAGTACCTTCACCAACCAAGATAAATTAGAATACCAAATGAATTACAAGGTACAAAATACTTTGTTGGGTTCCATAACCTGGAATATATATAGTATGATATCATCATGTGAAGCAGCCAATGGTATCTGGAAGATATTGGAAGCAACAAACGTTGGTATATCCAATGTTATAGATACTATAATATCAATGATTAGAAAATAATGTTATGGGTTTACTTTTTCTTATGGTGAACCAGTATGCAATGTGAATCAAAGATTTATAACATTCATATATAGTTTATAATCTATTGGTGAAAACGGTCTTGATGATGAAGCAATTGTGGAAAAGATAGTTGATTTAATTCATAATTAATTAGAATAAAAAAATCTATATATTAATATAGGAAAGTTAATCAAATTACTCTTTTTGAGTTATTTGGTACTCAGTTACAGCCTAAGACAAAAATGAAAATAGATGTTGATTTCCATAAGAAGAATAATGGTAATGGGATTGTATCTTTTACTAACTACAACCCAAGTTAGGACATCAGAAAATATATCTATATGCGAAGCTAATAATGACAGTATCAAATCGGAAACAACTGACCGTGATCACTCAGAAAATGAGTTATCGAATCTTGCTCGATGGATGAACAAGATTTTTTGGAAATAAATAAATTATAAAAAGATTCAAAAAGAATGATATGAATCACAAGAAAAACACACAAGTAACATGTTATGAATGTAAAAGAGCATGTCATATTAGAACAGATTGTCCACCATTAAAATGAAATGACATAAAGGATAAATATTCTAAAAGAAACAAGAAAATGTAATACAAGTCAAAGAAAAATAATGTCTTGAGGGAAAATTATATTAGAGTTCATGTGGTGGTGATTCTTCAGATGAATCCTCAAAATATGAATCTTCTAGTCAAAATAATATATGACTTATATCAAGAATACCTATGGAAAATCATTTTTTTATTGCTAAGGTACAGAATTCTGAATCACATATAATTATATCATTAAATAAAAATTACCCATATGAGAAACATTATAACTATTTAGGCGAATAATATTCATCAATAGAGTAAAATTTACCTTCTTTTGAAGAAGATTATATATTTTCCACATTACTTGAGAATGAAAATTCTAAACTCAAGAAAAATCTTGAAAAGGAAAATTATAGAATATATATTCTTATAAAAGAACAGTCAAATCATTCAAATGATCATGATATGAAAAATCACAATTTTCTAAATAATTCGAAATACCATTAGGATTTCTTTCTTAAGAAGGGTAATCTTTCCAAGGATATTTAACAACATATTTAAAGAAAAAAGTTTTTTAAATTGGGAAAAATTCACAACAATTTCATGTGAGAATTTTAATTTAGTCATTAGACTAATAATTGAAATTTTTTCACTTAAAAGAAATTAATCAAACATCACATTGGGAGGAAAAGAATTTGATAAAATGTATTCTTTAATTTTTTCTCATATGAATTATTCTCGAATTGGTTACACTGACTCATAAACTATTTTTATTCATTACTATTTTGTTCCTCAATGATCCCCATTCAGTACTAAATGTCATTGTGGTGGAAATTGAGAATGAAATTGTTCTCTTAATAGAAGTCAATCATTAGGATTTCATAATTCTCATTTTGCATGAAAAATATGGATTCTGAAAATTATTTTTTATAACATTTCTGGATCCTAACAAGATTGGGTTCCAATATACTAATTGATTCTTATTTAGGTAAACATGAAGTGTATCAAAAGTAAGAACATTTGGTACCAGGATTTTAGTTTTTCATGAAACATGAAATTAAGCAAATACATCATCGAAATGTTTATTGAAATGAATGGTGGAAGAGTGACCATCAGATATAATGCTTAGAGAAATAACATTTGTATAAGTAATATTGTTATTTTAGGAATTTTTTTTATTTCAAATATTTTGTTTTTCAATGGTCTTAAGACCAATCGTATCAGCTAAAGTCAGTTTTTTGATAAAGGTTACCCTGTAAATTTTGTGAATGATAAATTTATAGTTCACAATACTAAGGATGAATTAGATTTTTCTGCCCAAAGCCATGAGAATGTATATACAATCAACATGTAAGATCACAGAATCCTATACGTACCTAACTTAAGTGAAATGGAAGACCAATATTGGTTATGGAATATAAGGTTAGGTTATTGTAACCTAAGGAAATATTGAAATATCCCAATGAAAACGCATTTTAGGGATCTACCAGATCTAAGGTATGATTCTTCATTGGTTTGGGACCCTTGTCAATATAAAAAGCAACCTAAAATTAGATTTATGTCGAACAACGAAGTCTCAACTTCTAATGAATTATTGTTTGTGTGCATGGATCTCTTATTTCCTACAAAAACCAGTACAATTGGAGAAAAGTACTATGTATTTGTTTTAGTTATTTACTACACTTGATTTACATGGGTCTATTTTCTAGAAAATTGATCTGAATCATTTGTCAATTTCGAATCTTTATGAACCCAAGTGAAAAATTAGAAAAACCTACCATTGATAAAAATATATAGTGATCAAGGTTTAGAGTTTCAAAATTATAATTTCAATCATTTTGTAGTAATAAAGATATTACTCATAACCATTTATTTCAATGAAACACTAAGCAAAATGGTTTTATTTAGAAAATAAATTGTATCCATCTAAAAATTACCAGAACCATGTTGAGTGAATACTCAATTGAATATAATTTCTGAACTAAAGCTATTAATACTACATTATAAACTATAAATCTTGTTTTAATGAGACATTTTCTTAATAAAACGCCATACGAATTGTGAATTGGACAAAAACCTAATGTTTCTTTATACAGAGTGTTTGGATTCCAAGTATTAATTTGGAATACAAAATAGAGTTTACATAAAGTTGAACCCAAATCTGATAAAGGAATCATTCTTGTATATTTCAATAATTTTAATTCGTGTAGTGTTTTTAATGAAAAATCGTGTACTTTTGAAGAAACAGTGCATGTAATATTTGATGAAAATTACCACATTGATTTTTAACAATCCTTACCTATATCTGTAGATGTATTTTCACAAAATAATTGTCAACCTTCGATATAAAACTATTCTAATAAGGGGAATAATAAAAAAAATGTTTTTGAAACATTTACATAATAATATTTTCATTCTTTTATTGGTGAACATGTTTTACAAAAATCAAATAAATTGCTACTTAAAAATATTCCGAGTGAAAATAGTATTTGTGATGTAAATCATTCATTAAGGACCATCAGTTCCATAAGAAATGAAATTTAACATCAGGATATTCTATCTCAATTGGTTCTTAAAAATTCTAATGAATACAAAGGTTATGATGATTGTATTAATTCAACAATATATTAATTAAATTAATTTTAAAGCAATCAAGTCTAAATGTTGGTTGAAATACCTAAAGAAACAACTATAGTTGGTGCAAAATGGGTTTTCAAAAACAAGGGAAATGAAAATGTAGTCATCATAAGAAATAAATAAAGACTTATTGCTATGGGATATAATCAACAAGATGGAATAGAATATTAAGAAACCTATACCCCTATAGATAGACTAGAATATATTCTAATTATATTATCCTTTGTAGAATACATCAGTTTCAAGCTTTATGAAATAGATGTAAAATGTTCTTTTCAAAATGGTTTTGTACAATAAGATGTTTTTTTTCGTAAAACCTCTTGGATTTATAAATTCAATACATCTAGATCATGTTTTCAATCATCCCAAATAATTTTATGGCCTTAAATATTTTCCAAGATCATGATATGATAGACTCACATGATTTATTTTACAAAAAAAATCATCAAAACGCACTACTGACCCATATCTAAATATAAATAAGGAATTTTTTTTTTACTTTTCACATCTATGTAGATGACTTTTTATTTGGATCAACTCTGCAATCCATAATTGATATATTTTTAATGTAATGAACTAAAAGTTTGAAATTATTATGATGGGTGAGTTAAAATTCTATTTAGGTTTTTCAATTTATCAAAAACAAGAAGAAACAAATATATCTCAACATTAGTATATCTAAAACATGCTCAACAAGTATGGATATGAAAACAATTATTGTATTATAACTACAATCGGTAAATATAATATAATTTATCTTAATGAATAAGGGAATCCACTGGATCAATCAACTCTTAGAAGTATGATAGGAAGCTTATTATACTTGACAGATAGTTATCCAGACATAATGTTTTCTACGTGACTATATGAAAGATACCAATCTTATCCCAAAAAATCTCATTTAAATGTAGTTAAAAGAATTTTTCCCTGCTAAAAGGGAACAACAGATTTAGTAATATTCTATTCTTCTAGAAATGATATTGTTTTGAAAAAACATTTAGTTGGTGACTTTAGTTGGTGTATAATGTCTATAAAGAATATATTTCGCACATTTCATTTCATAGAATATAATTTAGTATATTTTTCTTGCATGAAGAAGCAATCAATAGCACTTTCCATTGCAAATGCTGAATATGTAGCAGTCGGATGATGTTGAGTTGAATTATTGTGGATGAAACATACACTCACTGACGATGGCATGAGTTTTTCGAAAACCCAAATACTATGTGGTAATACTCATTCCATTTCTCTAAGTAAAAAACTTGTGCACAACTAATGTGAAAAACATAGATATTCGGAATCACTTTCTTAGGAATCACACACTAAAAAATAGTGTTTTACAATTTATTATAATGAAAGAAAAACTTGTTTAAATTTTCACAAAACCATTATCTTCTGATATATTTGAATACATTAAATAGAAACTAGGAATGATCACTATAATGTAACAACTCTCAACAAATTATTCTTTATCACATCTCCTTACATTGAGTAACTACTTTTCAAAGGTAGATTATACATTTCATTTCTTTATGTATTATATTTTATTTGATTTAACCTATATGTTTTATATTTCATTGGTTTTTCTTTTTGTTTTACAATTTATAGGTTTCACTTTTTCTTTTACAGTTTATCAGTTTCACTTTTTGTTTTACAGTTTATATTTATCACATTATTTTTGTTTTACAATTTATTGGTTTCACTATAATCAGTTGTGCTGATTAGTTTTTCACAATATCAATCTCACAATTTTATAGTTATCGTGATTTTATTGAATTCATGTATTTATTAGTTTTATCCTTATCAGTACTAGATTATTATATTTTTATTAAAACAATTTATCTCTACTAAAGTATCGGTATTGTTTTATCATTCCAGTACTAGACTATAATTTGTGGATTATGCTTTTGATTCTAATTAATCAGTACCATCCTATTGGACCTTATCAGTTTTAGAATATTTTCATTTTTGTGCTTTTTCTCTTATAAGAACTACATATTAAAACCATTACGTCTATGTCGGTACTCTGAAAGGTACAATTTCTAAAACCGTATTTTGGGTTTTTCAATGTTTCTTTCTCTCTTTTAATTCCATATTTTTCAGTCTAAATAAAATTTTATTTTAAAGAAAACCTCAAGAGTTCAAAATCATTCATTACTATTGGATCCCTCATATATAAACATGACCCCAAAATTATTTTTTTAAAAACCCATCCCACATCGATCTCATCTATTTTTCTCTCGTGATTAGTTTCTCTATAAGTAGTCAACATGGTTTGAAATAGGATCCTAACACATTTTTTATTTTTAGAGATATACTATGCATTCCTAATCAGTAGGATCTTCACTGTGTGAGTATATCTTTCTGGACTAAGTATATCATGTCTTCTCTAAATGAAGTGGATCCAAAATAATTGTATTCCATGAAAATTCATAGTGAAATCTTAGTTTCCCAACACGATTATCAGTGTTTTTATTCGTCTTTAAAAGGACTATAAATTTTCAAGGATTCAAATAAATTTATGTGTAATGACTGAGTTTTGATTAAGATTATGTCTATCATAATGAGGTGTTACAATTTTATGAATCAGTAGTGATAGACAAGGATCTTTATAATTTTTTATGATGTATGAAAATACATATACAACATCTTTAATACAGAGAGATACATTTATAGGAGTTCTTTTTTTAGGAGATGAATTTTGTCTTTTTCATATGTTACAAGAAGCTAAGTGAACATTTGATAAGACTAATGCCTAAAAATTAATTTTTCATATTCAGGAAAACAATATAGAAGTAAGCCATTTATCATGAAACAATAGACTCATTTCCCTCTAGATGAATGTGTTTTTGGTTCCATAAAAATGTGATATGGAAACATTATATTTTTCATATGTGTATTTTCTTGACTACTTGGTGAACATGAGGATGTTTAACCTTGTTAGTTTTATATTTTATACAACTATGAAGTACGAATATGTTGGTATAAACTCAAAGCTAATAATGTTTCCCACCGTTATTAGTATGTTTCGGAAATAATGTTTGAGCATGTGTTATATTTCAATCAAGTCAGATCCCACTTCCTTCACGAAGCCCATAATTAGTAAGGATACTACTAGGAGTCTCATGTTATGATTCAATCCTGAATCTTTTTTTAAGGATCTGAATGCTGAGATAGAAAAGGAAGTTGTTGAATGTACTGAGAATCCTTCTATTCCTTCAAATAATACTTCAAATAAATTAAATTTAGTTTATACATCAACTCCAAAGCCTTCAATGAAACAAAATGGTTGTATCCTATGATGTCTTTTCGTGATTGGAGGATGAAAAAGAAAGAAAAAATGAAGTGGATCCTCAGTTTGGATTGGATCTGGATGAAGCTTTGGCTTTGAAGGTACGGTCTGATGACGTTTTGAAATAATATGAGTGGAAGAAGATATTTATGAAGTGAAAGGCCGAAGATAATGACATTGATTGTCCTATCAGAATAGTTGAGAAACTAAAAACCAGAATTGAAATAAGGGAGCCATCTGGTAAAACTCAATTGGTTCCACATGAGAATGGAAAGGTGAAACAAGTTTCTGAACAATAATATACACAATCTCTTGTTAAAGAACATGAAGAAGTGGAAGAATAACATGAAGAATAAGGTGAAGTGGAACATGATCAAGAAGTACAAGGACATGTGGAAAAATAATTCAATAATAACAAGATACAAAAAAGAGAATCCATATTTCCGAGTCATCATAAGTACAATATTCTTTTATCCATCCCTAGATCCTTATCCCTCAAAGATATTACATAAAAATGTTTCCTCCAAGAGATTCATTCAAATTTCTCACTATTTAGTGGATGAATATGAGGAAGAATATGTAAAGGATTGGAACTGGCATGCACAAGTGATCGGCACTGAGACTTATTTCAGTGAACTCTCACAATATAATGAAAAAATGGATTTTGAATGAACAATAAATTTGAAAGGGGTGTAGTAAATTTAGAAAGACCTTAATATATTGGTTATATTGTTTCCTATTATTCTAAATGTTTAATCCAAATAATAAATTCATTCTAATGCCCATAATGAAAAAAACATATTTTTCATGGTTTTGATGGACCAATTTCAATGTCTTGAAGTTGAGTTTAAAATCATCAAAGTACATGATTTTAACCACAATAATGCTTGAAATAAGGTTGTATGGTGGTCTTACAATGTTGATTAAATACTGAAGTACCATTTGGACAAGAAAGAATAATTGGTACATCAGGTAAACATACTATACTATCTCTATATAAAGCTGATTTATTATTGGAATGAAAATATTCATTAATTACAATGACTCGGTACCTCAAAAGAAGTATCCTTGGATGAGCTTGATTCATTAAAAGAAAATTTTCAAGATGAGAGTAATGAGATTGTTTCAATCTCAAATAGTGTTTTAATCCTTGAGAAATCCTACAATTTCATGTTTGATAATTTCAATAACCAAGACATATGGCTTCAAACTCTTGAAGTAATGCTTAAATCGCAAGAATAAATTAATTGGATTTATAATGATCAGATCCAGATTCATGAAAAGATTATTGTTGAATAGGATGTGAACCTGAAGGCTCAACAAAAATATCATGAAAAGCTCGTGGAGGATAGAAAATAGATCAAAAAGATGAAACTCTCATTGTTTTATCATTTGGGAAAACAAAAGATCCAAGAATTATGTTTGAACTCCTATCGTAATAAAAATTTGATTCAAGTAACAATTATTGTTTAATACTCTTTTTCTCTATTGTTTTTTAAGAAATTAATTAATTCACTTATTCTTTTTTTAAATCACAACGGGGGAGAATGGTTCTGAAAAGAAATCTTTATGGATTCCTTTTTAATGGGGAGAAATATTTAGTATAATTAAATAGAATATGATCCATTGTGAGTTATTTTTAAACCATGATTGGAATTAATCCTAATCAATATAACTTTTAGATGAGTTATTAAACATAGGGGGAGATAAGTTCTTTATATTTTGTTTTTTTAGTTTTCTAATTTCCAAAAAGGGGGAGATGGAAGAGTCAAAATTTGTTTCAACATTCCCATCAATCAATTATTGGGTAATCAATAACTACTCAAATCGTAATCATAAATTTATTATCATGTCTGTTGATTCATAATCCTAATCAGAAATATAGTCTCATTTTTATGTTTCATTCTTAACATAATCATGTATGTTGTTCAGCCACATTTTTTTATATTGTTTCATAATCATAACCACACTATGAATTTCATTGTAACCAAACATCAAAACTAGACTATAAATTTCATCGTAATAATGATTTGTAACCAAGGCCATTGGGCCACCTCATGGCCTTAGGGCAACCTCAAGGCTTTCAAGCCACCATAAATTGTGCTGAAATGATCAGACAGACTCTACATGGAGCAGAATCCAGATGGGGATTCCAAGTAGGAGGATTCACAAGAGCAGAAAGCTAAGTGGATTTCTCATAAAGAGAGGGCATGCCATGGCCATTAGGGCTAGCTTGTGCTAGCACAAGAATCCTAGACGAATAGTCAGGTGAAGGTGGAGAGTTTATATCATGGTGAAGAAACTGGGAGGATGAGTTCCATGTATAGTCTATATATTTCCCAAGACCTATGGGTCATGTAATCAATTATCCGACGGGTCTTGTAAGGGTCCCCCCTCATCCCTTGGATAGGGGTTATCAAAATCAATAAAAAAGGCCTTCGGCCCATTCGGGTAATCACATGTATCATAACTCGATTATGTATCATACCATGGACATGCTATATAATCACATTCATCATAACTATATGCAACGTTACGTGGTTAAGTATTTCATTGTATTTATGTATCATTACAAGGTTAAGTACCACATTGTAATCATGCATCGTAACAGGATTAAGAATTTTATCGTAAACAAGAATCGTAACAAGGTTATGTATCATAACCATGTTATGTTTCATACTCTTATTATGTATTTAAATAATACATCATAACCAGATTAAATATCATGCATTGTTACTATGTAACGAATCCTAACCAGGTAAAAGTGTACTCACGATATGCATAGTTTTCTAGATAAACCTTGTAATGTAGTTATGTATTGTATTTGGGTAATGCATTAAACACTTATAATATCATCAATACTAATTGCATCGTACTCAAACACACAGTTTAATTATTTTTTACTTACTAAATTATAACTAAATTGTTATCGTTGAGTTGGGAATTCAAAAAATTAAATGACATTGTATATTATTTTTCGTTTTTACTATTGTAATGGAAGGTGTAAAAGTCCCTCTGAGATTTTTGGATAAATATTACCATTGGAGGAGATATGATAGTTGGAACCTGAATCCTATAAATAGGATCTTATTCAAACCATAATACACAAATTTTTCTTATATCATGTTCTTGAGAGGAATTTTTTGACATCTCTGTTACATCGTGAGAAATCCCTGAAGATAGAATAAGTGAAAAACATGTTCATTGATCGTGTATTTCTATAATTTATTTTCCTCTTCTTTTTGTGACTGATATTTGTGATAATGATCGAGGGTTTCTGAGAATGATAAGACATGATGTTGATCATTGTATCGAGGGATTTCAATTTCATGAATGACAGAGGTGCTGAATAAATTTTTAATCGAGGGAATCCGGGGATAGGAATATATTCATACAGATCATTGTATTGAGTTATTATGGAGGATGTGGAAAGACAAACCTTTTATCATAGTTTAAAGGATACCCTAGACATTTGAATAAAAGAATTTTAATACTTTTACATTTCCGCTACTATCTATATTAGAAATGGAATTTTATTATTTCATAATTATTTTCATATCATATTCAATTTTAATTTATTCAGTTATGATTTATATTGTGTTAAATTAATCTATATTCTATATGTTATAAAAATTATATTTCTATTACACTGATCATTGTAATATAATTATATACAAATTTTTAAATTAATTGTATTTTTACATCATAGTATTCCTATCAGATCCAAGAGCTATATGGTAACTTTTATTGATTGTGAATTGTATTATTTTACGACCACTTAAACTAAGTTCTTTTGTATGTGTTTAAATACAATGTTTTTATACATAAAATTCACATTTCTCTTATATTATTCCAATTAATATATATTTACATCTATATTATGATCCAACAATGAGTGCCTCTGTTTGGAATGAAGGACCATGAATCATGGATACGAGGGTTGTTCGGTATTATTTTCTCCACAAATCAACATGTTTGAGACCATATGTGGAATTTATATCGAAGACGGACTGATGGAATGAGTTCTAGACCCCCACAAACTCACCCGATAAGACTAAAAGTTCACAAATGGTTAATACATCCTAATTTAAAGGATAAATATGTTGAATGATTCAAAACAAAGGAATGTAAAATTCAATGAGTGCTTGTCTCTATATAAAAATGGATGGGTGATGATCTTCATTAGACCATTATTGCACCCACCCTAAAATGCGCCATCTCAGAGGTGGAACAAAAATAGTGAACCCAATGAGAATACTTATCCAAGGTGGAGGTTCTAACATAACAATAAAAGACAAAAGGAAACTTAATTCCATATCAATTTTTTCACCCTGGTATACTCAAAACATTCATTCTCGGAGGCTGAACAAAAATAATTAAACCGTCGCAAATCCTTATCCAATGTGGCTATCTCACCCCAGTCAGGCCCCATCACCCCGTAGAAAATGAAAATGGGAGGGGGAAAGCTGAATTGTGAATAATGCATATGTTTAAAAGAATTCTACTTTGATGATGTTTTGTGATCTTTGTGTCATATATGTATATTATAGTTTCTCATAGAGTGACCATCAATCCAATTTAAATCCCAATGACCCATGCCAACATGCCCAAGAAAGATTCCACAGGTGGTCTGGGATCCAATGAAAATCCAGACCCCCTCGCCTACCTAGTGTCTTCAATGATATGTAACCAATATGTTTAACTTGGAGTACCACCAAAAAAGTACTCTCCCCAAAATGGAGGCCACCAGAAAGACCCTCCAGTCTACAAAGGTCCTCCAGCTTCCTCTTCATCCACTACCATAACCCCAGCACAAGGCAGCCTCAGTGGTCTCCTCAAACCGTTTCGGGAGCATGTAAGGAACGCGACAACGATTAACTCCAATATCTCATGAAGGTAGATTAAGTCAATACTAATGAATTCATGTCTACAAAACAGGGGTTCTACCCACACTCCCCGTCCAGAGAGCGTCACTACCAACACTGGATGACCATGTCTCCTCCCACCAAAAAAGACTTTTTACCGACGTCACCTACAATAATTCGAGATATTCCGACCCCTTGGGATTCCTACCAAGGGCAGAGAATATACAATTGGGAATATGCTATCACACTAGTTCTTAAGGTGTAGCTTCACCATACTAATGTAGTGGTATTAAACAGGAAGTCCTATGATCGTTCCCCCTCTATGGAATCCCACCATAAAAATAGGGTGGCACAATATTATCACATGCATGTTCCTGCCAATGATTTTCGGTCCCTCCATGCAGACAGAATACCCAACTACAGGTAGATGTAAATATATGTCGATGTACAACGATCCCACTATCCAAATAGGGTTTCCCTCATCTACACAAAGAAAAAAACACATACTAGTACATTTCAACACCTCCATCTAAATAGGGTATCCACAAGTTATATGCATGCACAATACCTACTAATGAATATAAATCCTTCCATCCAAATCAGGCAGAAACCATATACGAGAAGAGTCAAAAACATGTGGATGCATACAATTCATGTGAGATAAATACAACCGAATGTGAAAGATAAAAATCCATGATCATGAATATTATGACCACCAGTCAAATATGGTGGCAACCAGAGAAGAAAACTAGTGACAGACTCAATACTCTGTGATGGAATATGAGAATTGACAGTATCTACTATAAACTCATTGAGGAAAAGATTATTCACAAACTGTTTCTCCAATAATGGAATGGTTCTTCATCCATGTTACATCCAATGTTGTATGCAAACATATCCTAGAAATTATGGATCATCAGACATTGATTCCAGACCATATTATCCAAACATGGAAAGATATCTTTTCATCGGTGGCAAAGGCGAGAAATCAGGACCCTGACTCAGTTTCCTCGAACAGAATGACTCACTCAAAAAATGATTTAGTCACTCTAGAGTACTTATTATTCCCAACTCCAATACGAGAGGGTTGAAGGAAATATCCCACGACATATGGACAACTAGATCGGGAACGAATACCTATTCCAACTGGCGGATGCCAGTGCAATGTGGTGGCCGCCCCGAGGAATGAATATATCCCTTTATAGACTCAATATTCCTTTTAGTATATCCTGATGACATCACATGATCCAAAAAGACAAGGAACCATATATGATGTCCATTACCAACTACAGATGACCCCATATACCCTCATGTAAGAATCCAAAGATGAAAATATCCAGGGAAACTGGAAAATGAAGATCACATACAAGATCCTACTATGTCGGAATATTGGGTTCATGATTACCTCAAACATATATCTACAAATGATCAAGACCCTAGAATTACATTACCAAATTATGGATGTTTCAGTAGTTGTTCTTAATGTCCCCCTTGAAATATCCAGACTAGCAGCTCTAAAGGTCCTCCACAGATCACCCACAGTGGCTTACTCTGTGGGTCAAGAATGATCGATCAAAAGAGCATATCTTTTGATGTAAATTGGGGTATAACTCCCCTCGGATATAATATCATACATTATGGTGATCCTCACCTTTTTTTTATCTGCCCTGATGTTCCTCCCCAGGGTATACGCTGCATATATGCTTCTCCCTATAGTTGGACATCAAGTCATGATGGTAGTCCTCTCCATGATGATAGTAATTATTAAGGTAGTCCACATAATTAATGTTACTCTAAAGGTCCTTCCCTTAGTTTCACCAATCAACAAGATGGTCCTACCCTCATTGAAGTACATCTGGAAATCCCTCCCCAAGATGTACGATGCTAAAAAATTCAATATAGTTAGATATCATGTAATGAATTTAATCATCACCATGATCATAGTCATTGTGAATGAATTACCAGAAATGAAAATTTTTGTGAACTCCATCCCCTCATCGACCTCCAGAAGTAATATGGTCATCCCCTTATTACATCCCACCCTAAAGTTCCTCCTCATGGTATACGCCATCATGACATTTCTCACGGGCAAGCATCAAGTTTCAATAGTAGCGCTCACCATTGCAGCACCAACTAAGAAGGTCATCCTCACAATAAAAATTCATGATGGTGATAAGGTCCTCTCCTTGACAGAATATATATGAGAAATCAATCCTATGCAGAGGCGCTCAGAATAGAGGCAGACACATCAGGAACTCCTTCTATAAGGAGTGATATTATTTATCAAAAGGAGGATGGCCAGGGGATATGCTCATCTTCCGAGCCACCCCTGCAGTGTCCTCAAATCAATAAGGCTCCACCCAACCTAGTTTCATGGAAAAAAAATTATTAAGATGTATTTGAGCTGGTCATATCCTGTAGAGATGCCTCTGGAAGAAAAACATCAGGAAATGTTGCTTCTAAAAATACAACTACTATGAATAGTATACCAGTGATGTGTTGGCCTACATCCACTTATCACATTGACATAACAGGAAGGTTTTCTAGGGATTGCATGAATAACATTATCCCTAACATATGGATAACTCTTATATAGATGAACAGAAAATTCCTACACAACAAAGGGTATAGAAACCATGTCAGAATCGAAAGGGGAGCTTTGTTATCTTATTGACCTAGAATCCCTCATTTCAACAAAGAATCCACCATCAGAAAAGAAAATGAAAAACCCTGATCGGTCTCGCCACTATGAAATGCATAAATTGTGTCTCCTTCTTGGAAACGGCCTTCCTAGAGTTCACCTTCGTGGGTGGGGATAACATGGAGCTTTTCACTTCACCCTATGTCTCATCTATCATGCCCCATTATAAATGATATCTATAAATTTCATTAACTAGATGCAGCAATCAATCGAATTTTCAGCTTAGTAATGAAAGTATTATTCAAACAAATCGGTCCTAAGAATGTCTCAAATGCATCAGGGATGAAGAGGCCAATCCATAAAAACGTTTCTGAGTCAGGAAACCGGGAAAAACTAGCAAGATTCCTTCCTATGGAAATCCGACAAGAATGCAGTACCCATATCTTAAAAATAGCATAGAATCCATGAAAACCCAACTCTATAATTGGATTAAACCCACAAGAGAGTATGTTAAATTGAATTGGTGGATATAGCGCCAGATACCACCATGATACGGTAACAACCCCATCCCAAAGTTCTTAGGGCATTTTTAAATAATAATTCCACCGTAAGACCAAAAATTTTGGGTCGTCGTGTATCAACAGGAAATAGGGAAAAACCACATCCCATAGGGTTGGGTGCATTTTTACCTCAAATCCCCACAGATTGGATTTCTATCTTCAACTGTCTAGGACCAACGATGGAACGAAGAGTTACCTGTTCCACCCCTTTCTGTGGTTCACACCCTCCATGACAAAGGTGTGTCACAAGGTCATACCAGGGCTCCCATCAGATCATTCGTTGCCAAGAATCCTGAAGAATACTACAGAATGGAAGGATAATATCCAATAAAGGGTGTTGGAATCCATCCTCCAATTTGGAACCTGATATAACACCCCCCCCCAATAAGGTATGCCTCAGTGATCATGATAAACGTCTACCCCATAGATCACACTAGATATGACCCAATGGAAGGGGACACGAATGATGTTGGGTCCCTCCTAGACGCATCCAACTCCATGCCTGATGGGGTGCATACCCTGAACCAGAGGGTAGTCCAAAATCTGGGTTCCCCCATAGTCAATCTGACATTACCAACCACGCTAAAATCTAAAAAATAGAAAAATAAATCCATGGTCGTTTATGAACCGCCTTATCCAACACCTGATATTTCTTCCCCCAACCTCAAATAATGGTTCTCTAAGTAGGTATAATAAATTTAAGAGCTCAGAAAAATTAATGTTGAGCTAGGTCGATGGATCTACCTTGCTTGATTTGTTCCCTCTGTGGATCTTCAGCACGTGCTCCAAGAAGAGGATCTCATTCCACACACACTAATCCTATTGAATGAATCCAATATCAGAGGACCATTCAAACAATCCCCAAAATAACATCAATACATCCCTTTACTAGGAAGGTAGCTAGAATATATCCATGTAAAGCCACAAATGATACCCCCGGTAGGGTATCCACCTAAAATTACAGTCGTGATGGCATGCCCAATCTTGGCCACTAACACACCATCTCATGTTCAAGCCTGAAAAGATACACATCAGGGTCCCGTAAACATCATCGAGAAATAAACAGGTCAATTAGATTATTTAGAGGGCCATCACACTCTATTAACACTAGAGTGCAAACCCTAACCCAGGTGGGTGAGAAATTGTTACCACCACCAAACTTTGGGAACCCCCTATTTTCAGAATTCAATGGATTCGGTGACCTGGAATAGCATTTGATACACTATTCCTCTTACTGTGACCCCATTAATGGAACCCTGGAGTAGCAGGAACTTGGTTAATGATTTTTTCTATGTAAAAACCCAGTAGGGTTCGACTTTCATAGGGAATACTAGTTATCCATCCAATTCAATCATAGGATGGGAGGACCTTCTCAGAAAGATTCACTTTTAGTTAATTTCGACGCTACCCAAGAAAAAAATCAGTGATCTCATGAAATGAAAATTGTGAAAGAACGCGAGGTTATCATACTTCAATGAAAAATGGAAAGTCTTGACATATTCCCTGAACTGACCACTCCCCCAAGATGAAATGCTGGTCATGTGCATCGATAAACTTTGGTATGAAATGCGAACTTTGCTCATACTAGTTATGTACATTTGTGGGTTTAGATACATTTAAGATATTTCTCAAATGATATAATACTACATGAACAAAATAATCCATAAGCCTATAGTGGCCCCATTAGCCCCTGGGAAAAGAACATGAAAAGCTGAAGTGGCTTCTGTCACACTTAAGCCACCCCTAACACCAGTTCAAGTTGTAATGACCCCACCGAACCATGCAGGAACCCCTGGATGTAAAAATTCACCCACCACAATATCAAGATGAGTGATAAAGTGATAAAAGAATTCATTTTGAAGAAATAAGAAAAAAAAAATATTTATTATGAGATGATCAGGTATTCAACTATTTCATATCCTAAAATAATCACAATCTACTCTGGCTATGAGAGATAAATGGGTTGACATAGTGGGTCTCATAAAAAATCCAATTTATTGTCCATATAACTGGATACCAGGACACAACATCTAGGAATTCTTTGTTTTCAAGGATCTCTAGAAAAAGATGGTGGACTTCGGGAAAGTCATGTTGGGCTCATCACCAGCACAAGTAGAATATTTCTCCACCTCTAACTCAATATAGGAAGAGGACTGGAAAACTCAACCAGTATGTAGAAAAGGTTATACAATTGGATGACTTGGAAGACAATCCATCGTGTTCATGTAATCCTCTAGGTGAATTTTAAACAACGAGATGTGCCCCAAAAAACTATCAATACAACTCAACCGTCATCCTCAGTTGTGCGGTCATCTAATGGCCATAAGGGAATAAAAAATGAAAAATAAGAATTGATGACACCAAATCCAAAGTTAGTGTTGATAATTTTATACTTCATTCAAATAATCTTAGTACAACAGCCTCTGATCCTCGAAATTTTCCAATGGGCACCACACCGCTAAATGAAACCCGCATAAGGAGATAGAATCAGTATCGTATCATGAACTATTATTTGGATCCATTAATGTAATTCAATTGATGGACCCATCTCTAATGAAGTCTATGGCCACAAATCCTAATTCCATGCACCCAATTATAGTGTCTAAGGAAGAGGTCAATGTGACCGGAGGATTTCAGGAATGGCATGGTCGTGGCATGAGTCAAATTCTCAACCACGCCACTAGTAAAACTATTAACATCCCGAAAAATCTTGGAAGTAACCACTGATGGATATAGTAAAATCAGAAATTCTTATTTCACCCCCATCAGGAGAAATATAATCCTAGTTATCTAGCATTATATATCTCGGGAACAATAAATATCAAACCTCCCGAGGTATGTAGGTCGAAAAGATCATCCAAACGTGGAAAGGAAAGTAGCGCAGCATGCCCCTATCAGAGAGGCCAAAACAACTACATTGAAAGTTCATACCCAAAAAGTGGCTATAAAAGAGAAACCCCATGTTGGGAAGAGCCAAAAAATAGAGTATATGTATGATATTTTAAAGAATATGAATTTAGTACAAGAAAATTTGTCAATCATTGATGCATTGATCCTATCCTCAAAACTTATGGAGGCACTAAATAATAACATAATAAACTACTATGAGTTTCAGGCCGAAGTAGCAGTGGATAAGGCCTACCAAATGGAGGCCAATCTCGGAAAATTTAATGATGACATCTTTTTCACAGACAGGGAAGAAAATTCCATCATTAAAGGGCACATAAAACCCTTATATTTTTCTAGAAAGATAAATGGAAATAATTTTCATAGGATCTTCATCTGTAATGGATTTGTAGTTAACCTCCTCTTTTGAGAATGCTTCGTAGTCTGGGATATGATAAAGATAGCTTAACACCCTACACTACAACTGTTTTAGGATATGACAAAATTGATCAGAAACCTTTGGAAAAAATCTATCATAAAACAAGGCTTGGAGATCTCCAAAAAGATTCTGAGTTCCTAGTGTTGTAGGAAAGTAAGACCTTCATTGTCCTGTTAGAGAGGAATTGGATGCATCATCACACTACAATTCTATCCCCAAACCATCAGTGCATAAAATATTTCACTGATGGAAAAAATGATGCTACACATTGAAAAATCCTCATTTGAGTCTTGTAAATCACATTATATTAACGATGAGTTCTATGATTTGGATGTAAAACATCTTTTAGACAACAACGTTTATTGGATCAGTGCCCTGAATTGACTGGAGATGGCTCCTGCTGACCCCCTCTAAAGGTTTTGGGATGAGTATTTACTACCCATCAACTAAGTTGAATGTGTATATAAAAATCGCGGTGTAGACTCAGTTGTCTACATGGTCTCTACAATGACCACCATGTCCAAAGACACAAATAAGCGGGCTAAAACCCATGTTGTCCGGAAATGACCTATCATTGATTCTCCCAGCATGTCATCAGGACATCAAACTTCCCTTGCATAGCACGTTAAGGATAAAGATGATTTATCTCCCAACATTGGAGAGTTCATCTACAAATCCATTATCCATCAAAAGAAGAGGAAGTTGATGAAGATGATGAAGAAGATGAAGATGAAGAAGACCTCAAATATGCCCCTTCTACATCCAAAGAAGGTGTCCCCTCCATAGCCGATGAATGTAAGGAGATAAACCTGGGAACTAAAAATGTCCCATGACCCACACTAATCAGTGTAGAAATGCATGTCGAGGAGAAGGAGGAATAGAAATCCTTCCTAAAGAAGAATCGAGATTTGTTTGACAGGAATTGATAGAAATTCTAGGGCTCAATCCTAAGGTCACCACTCAAAATTTAAGATTACGAGAAGATCACTGGGGCTATAAGCATGTAGCCAGAGGACCCACACCACGCATGCATCCAAAATAGAAGATGAAGAAGGAAAAATGATAAATTACATATTTATATGGCATGTCCATTATCTGACCTAGATGGAAAACATAGTCCCTGTAAAAAAGTACAATATATATATTAAAATATGAGTTGACTTCATGGTACTTATTCACCATTTCCCAAATGAAACAATCATGGTCCCGATCAAAGAATTGTTGATTGATGCGACAATAAGATATTAAGAACCCTATTTCCTGGAAAATTATTCCAGATACAATAAAACTTGGATGGCCTAAGCAGATGAAGAAGAAACCACATTTAGGGCCCCTCAGGGGGTGTTATGTTATAACACGATGCACTTCGGTCTAAAGAATTTGGGTACCACATATCAGCATGACATGTATCGCATCATCAATCCCATATATGGATAATTATTTGACTGCTATGTAGGCCACTTGAGGGTAAAATCACGATAGCATTCGAACCATATGGATTCTCTTGAAATTGTCAACAAAAAATTGTGACTACATAGTTTAATGATGAATACCCTTAAATGTACCTTTGGAATTACCTTGGGAAAATTCATTTGCTTCATCATACACCATCACGAAATCAATTTTGACCCTGAGAAGAAAAAATTTATACATGGAATTTCCCCAAATCGAATCCTCACTGTGTTAAGAAGTCTCCACGGGTACCTCTCATACATTCTGTGCTTCATAGCAAACCATGCAGGTAAATGATTACCTTTCACCATGCTCAGGTTTATAGAAGTTATGTATGAGTTGGATAATGATTTCAATGAAGAGTTTGAAAATATTAAAACATATCACCTAATCTTATAAGTGCTCAGCCCTCCAGTTTAGGGGAGACATCTCATTTTATACGCAACTGCCCTGGAATGATCAATAGAACCTTCCTCACACAGGAGAATGATGTCAGTTGTGAAAACAACCTATAATTCATTGGCCAGACAATGATTGAGGCTGAAACATCGTATTCGAATATTTAAAAGAACTTCCTTGAACTAATCTTAATAGTTTAGATGATCAGTCATTACCTACCATACCATCAGGTCCATCTAGTCTCCCATAGGAAACCGCTCAAATATTTCCTCAATATTACAATTTGATATGAATTCCTATCATGATGGGAGGTCATCATATGACATGTTAACATATGGTATGTTCCGCATAATTCCATCAAATGCTTGTTGATAGTGACTTCCTAGTCGATCACCCCTCATAAGAATCATCATTTTTTGATGCCTAACATTTGAATGAAAGAAGTATTTTCCATTTGGGAGGATCCCCGGACATGGGAAATTTACTTCGATGGTGCTTCTAGTTGTTCGAACAGAAATAGGATGGACGATCCCAAACTAAAAAAGTGGTCTTAGGGGTTATACTCATATCTCCCTAAAAGTCCATCCTGACGTAATATTTTATTATTTTGGATGGATGTAAAAAAATGAAGAGGGGTATTAGGACCTCATTACTAACTTAGAAGTGGCACTTTAGGATCAATAAAATTACCTAAAATAAAAGGTGGATTTTGATACAATCATCAAACAAGTCATCTCTGACTATGCTATAATGGAATTTGTATTGGTTCCTTTGATAAACCATGGTCAAGAACTGATTGCAAAATTCCCATCAGAACTGATGTTGACAGATGCCCCTCAGTCATAGAATGTTCAATCCAAATCTTTTGAAAATAAATCCACAACCTTCACAGATCATGACTAAGATGAAACATTAATTAGAATTAATCAACACCAGGTGGTCTTTCCACTCATCTAGAGAACTAAGAAAGTAAATAGAAGAAATTAGTTCTGTTCTTCACCCTTATGGTCATACCATAGGTTGGATGTCGCCCATTGAAAATTTCCTTCTGAATGGGAAACTCTGACAAGATTGGGTTGAAAGGGAGCAGGTTTGATGTTAGGAAGTCTACATGTCCTTTTATGATAGTGTAAACCAATAAAATGTTCTATATAAATATTACATGATGGAGTCAATATTGTTTGAATTTATGGATTAGAGATTGCTACCATAGTGAAAGAAGTGCACACCATAGCTTTTGGAGTGCACTGGTCAACAACCAGTCTCTCTATACATATTCAAAGGATTGGGTACTATTGGCCCACTATGATATAAGTTTTTTCTGTATTAACTATGAAGTTACATTCCTACCATGTTCATGATAATTTCATACACCATCGCCCATAGTTACATCTAGTATCCATGTACTCTTAGACATTCGTCGAATGGGGGATGGACGTTGTGGGGCCATATCCTCCCACTACATCAAGACAATTCAAATCCATACTCAATTTGACCGACTTCTTTTCAAAATGGGATGAATCCATACCCAATAAAAAAGATGGGGAGAAAAAATCTTCAACATTGTGAATACCAACATTATTATTAGGTTTCGTGTCCCGCATACAATCCTTAAGAAAGAAGAAACCATATTCAACTCTACAAAGTAGGACAAGCTATACAGGGATTATGGGATTAAAGTAAACCATTAATCTTGTTACCACATGGAGGAAAAAAGTCATGTAGAGGCCTTCAACTAGAATAATTCCAACAAACTTCATAGGATGGTCGATAAGGACAAGAAATAATGTCCAGGAGAGATCCTTCATGCTCTGCGGGCTTATCGGACCAAGACCCTCACTACCACCTAGGTAACCCCATACTCACTAGTATATGAGGCAAAGCCTGTTGTTCCTATAAAAATTCAAATTACATCACTTCATGTGTCCATTTGTGGTCAAAATTCCTTGAAAGATAAATCCTAGAGACAATTATGATGAATTGTAGTAGATTGATGTAAAGGGCTCCACACACTGCACTATTTTGAAATCTACCAAAATCGGACTGGACATGCCTTCATTAAAAATGTTCTCCTTAGATCATTCCTTGAAGAAGAAATGGTGTTAGTCCTCAGAACCCTAATGATACCCGTTTTGAAGCACCCAAAGATAGAACAAATGTGTGAAGGACAATTTTTCATACAAAGGGTCTATTATAATAAACAATACACCCTCGTATCAATGGACGGACATCTCATCACGACTCCCACAAATGCAATGTTCTTGAAGAAATACTTCACGTAATAGAAAAAATGACATGATCCAAACTCTATGACCATAAAATACGAGTAAATAATTATTCAAATGCCAGGGTCAAAAATATATGATCCTAAAATATAAGTAAAGTGTACCTCCAATGCCACAGTCCAAGTTCTATGACCCTAATCTATGCGTAAAGATGTCATCCAGTGTCACAGTCCAAAATCTATGACCCTAAATTGATAGAATATAATTCCTACAATTCCACGGTCCAAAATATATGAACAAATACTGTGAGTAAATAATGCATCCAATTACAATATCCAAAATCAAAGACCTTAAACTAAGAGTCATCATCCTAGTGACATGATGTTAAACTATAGGGTATTAGTCCAGGCAATAAGAAATTAAACTGAAATGACATGGTCCTTGCAGTAAGATCATAAACAATGAGTAAAAAATTCACCAATGTTGTGGTACAAGCTCTACATCCCTAATATATGAGTTATAATTGTACACAATATTGTGTTCCAAGCTCTAAGACCCCGAACTATGAGTTATAATAGTATCCCATGTTAGGGTCCATACTCTACGACCCTATAATATGATTTATAGTATCCCTCCATCTTATGGTCCTAAATATATGACCTTAAACTATTAGTCATCTTCCTTTCCACATGATGTTAAACTACATGTACCTCATCCCTGAAATATGACAATAAAATGTGACTCATTTTCTCATCATAGGACATAAAACTACATGATAGAATGCATTCTAATCACATGAAAATGAACTACATGGTCACTTATAGTACTACATGTGGCTTGATTCCTTCCCTCACATGATACATAGAGACGCCTCGATCCTCGATCCTGGCCATTCCCCCATTAAAAAAATTCTCCCATCACTCCCCATATCTAACCATATTTGTAAGGGAACCCCATAAAACTCATTTTTTTCTCATATCGAGTATATCTCTCATGAGATTAGGATAAATGGTTGAGATTATATTATGAATGCCAACTATGGAGTAACATGACAGACCTAGACACTATGATAGATAAAGTGATAATTTCCCTAACCCTTAGACAAATCCAAATCATTAAAATGTATATGTAGAAACATGTATGGGTTGATTCCTCCCCTCGTGGGATATGCAGTGATTCCTCGATCCTCGATCTTGGCCCAACCCCTTTAGAAAATAAAATGAAAATTCCCACATCATATTCCCTACTTCCTCAGATTGTGAAAGAGACTAGGTGACCACTCTATGTTTCTCACATTGAGTAAAACTCACATGATATTAGGATTTGTGGTGAGGATTCTCTTATGAAAATAAACAGTAGGGGAATATGGTAGGCCTGGAACCATCATCAAGTCAACTTAAAATTCCCTCACGTTCCACATCAAATCGAGAAAACAATTGTAGGGAACCTGGAAAAATACATGTGGCTTGATTCCTACCATTTTAGGATACGTAGTGACACATGGATTTTCAAATTCTGTCCCAGCCACCAGAAAAAAAATACCATTTTCCCCCAAACATAGGTCAGACATGTACAAGGAGTCCAGGAATGTTCTTATCGCATGACAATAAAATTGGAAATTCTTCAACCATTATGTGTGGCCCATTCCTCGGCATTATATGATTCTGCACATGCCTCTTAGTCACGAGATTTCAAAAGATCATGCTTCTCCCTATACGTATTGGTCAGACCTATGTGGATGTTCCATGTAGTTCACGGTTAATCAAGGTCTGAGTATTCTCACAGACCCATGAACATCATTATTGTTTTTCCAACTCCATTCCTCTGGAAAAAATTGATCCTCATAATCATTCAATGCCATATGAAATGGAATTTTTGTGTCCCATGAAAACCACTACTTGACTATGCACATTATTCCCCAATGGCTCTGCATATGTGGACCAAAAAATGGATATAATTCAATGGAAAATTTTCTCTCTAGGAGAGTCCTCTCTATTCTCAGAATTCCCAATGGATTCCATGTTTTATTTCATCCCTCGTTATTCATGTTACCCCCAAGACAATGCTTTAAAACTCCTATAATCACTCATGTCAATAGAATGTCGGAACATCCTGATTACGATTAACCCAATCCTATTGAAGTTATTAATGAGTGTATAAACATCCTCCCTACATGACTCTAAGCTACATAGCATCACGTCCTAACTATACAACATAAAACTAAATGTGAACAATCATCCCTGGTGTAAAATGATAAACTCAATAACAATATTTTAATCCCAAAACTGCCCTCTGTTTTGGAATTTAATATTCCAATGAATTGATATGGAACCCTCCTAATCCCTTGTTTCTCAAACCGATCCGGACTCATGTGTGTGTAGGTATTTCAGTAAGATATCCACCACAAAATTTTGACACGAAAATTCAGGATTTTTTTCATAGAAGCACAACCCAAAATGGAAAGTCAAGATTCTCACCCACAAGAGGAACCTTGTGTCCTGGCGTTGTGATGTTAAATAAAAAGGTATCCCAAATATGTAATGACAACCACACCCTACGTACAAGTCAAATCTACATATGGGACTCTAGATTCCACGAGTAAATTGAATCCAAAATCTCCCCAATATATCTAAAAGCCAATGTGGCAGCATCATCAATGAGAATATTCCATGTATAAGCTAGATAAGTTGTCGAATATTACACGAAAAGTCAGGATTCTAGTTCCAATGTTTAATATTGACCAGGAACTACTTGTAATACTATATCATAAATATAATGATTTTTGAATCTGCAAAATACCAAAAATACAAACTGGCAGTGTAACATTGAAATTTTTATAGCCATATCTTCCAAAGGAGTCTAAGAGATTAATCGAAAAAAATTCCGCTTCCTTTTAATGTTGAGTGGGATAAAAAATTATTTGGAACATTCCTTCAGTCTTGTAATCACACCCTGATGGTGAAATATAGTTAGGAATGAACATCACTAGAGAGGGATTTGATTCGGAAGCTACAACATGTATTGAACCTACAATATCCTAATATATATTAATTATAATAGATAGAAAGGTATGTATGTCCACCATTTTTAAATATCCTGGTTTTGATTCAGAGGATGGAGAGGAGAAGACAATACCTCCCACCCCCAAGGTGAAACCGCTATCTAAAATGGGTGTCACTGAATCGTCATTCATTAGAGGTACTTCGTGGATATGTGTGAATACTGAAGACCCAGGGCAATGCTCTATTGAAACATTATCACTCAATGAGGCCCTCGATAGGATTCCGATTAATATAAAGTTTGAGGGGATGGTCAATCAATAAAAGGATATTGTTCTCATAATGCAGGGGCAGAAAATATAACCCCTCTCACATCTTGACAAAGGGCATGATTTACCACTCTAAATACTCATGGGATGTGACATCATCCTCCCTAATTGTGACCTCACCATAACCATCATGTGTAGGTGAAACATTAGTCTCTAGAGTGGCTCCCTCTATAGGGGAAAGAGATGCTCTATTATGATTTATTGGCTCCTCAATTTTCAAAAACCCTCCAAGATCCAATAAAGTCTAGGGCTCACCGTTGAACTCGTCCCTCACCATAAAAGCCTCCATGTCTCTCTCCTTGTGAGTTGGCTCTACATAGTCTTTTGAACCCCCAAATTCAGGATGTCCTTCCATTATTGGAGAACATATGGTTTGACTGGGGACAATCACATCCAAGGGGTCATAAACACCCCAAGTCTCTCCAAATAAACCTCTTTCCCTATTTTGATCTACCACTATAGATGGAAACCCTTCCTCTACCCTAAAAGAGACATTAGCTATTGATGCATGAGCAATCATCATGATTTAGCCATTAGGCCCTGCATCAATGTACATATATGTTACAGTGAGTTGACAAGATAAATGTACTCAGTTCTATCACTAGGTAAATATCCAATTACATGCAATACCAAGTCAAATACGCTTGGATAGATGAGAGGCATGTTTGAACCTTTTTGACTGCATGGGGGATTGCCCCTGAATAAGATCACCAAGTGGATATGGAAGAGAAAACTCCTGGGATGGTTCTGCAAAAACCACAAATATATGTTCTTTGGAACTCAGGGATCCTTCCAGAGTACCCCCTACTATTTATGGCCATAATCACCATCCATGGTACCTCCGGGAGAATATTTTGTAGAAGAAGCTATTTTATGAGATCTCGTGGGTCCCTGAATAATAAAAAAGGATGGGTGGAAAACATTCATTATCTGCCAATTAAAATAATTTAAGGCTGCAGGTTTCATGTAAAACCTCTCCCATCGGCCATGGAAATACCACCATTAACACCGTGTGGTCTGACCAGTAATGTATGCCTATAGAAGCGTGAAGACAAATATCTATTTCAGTGAATTAAGTTTCCACCTCATCAGGCTCTTTTTTAAGTGAAATACCAATAGAAGAAATGGCTCCCCCAAATCTAGGTAGACAAAATAATTCTCTCTGAATATTTTTCCATATATCTTCATATGAGGTTTTCTCCCCCAATCCATCCCAGACACTCCAAGATTATGAAAATGTGGCTATAATTGGTATAGATATCATTAAAGGATGGTAGAGGGGAGAGGAGTTTGTTTTGACAACCACAAACATTTCCCAGGTGTCACTTCAATCTCAGGATCTCTAGAATAGGAATTTTTACGAGATGATTAGAGAATTTATGAAACATTACCCATGGTAGCAACATTAGGCGAGCAGACAACCTTATCATCCTCATCAATATTTTCTTGTTTCAATGTGGAATGTAACTAATGTGATTAATTATGGTTATTACATTTAGAGTGGATGAGGGTCTTGACATTCATAAGATATCGATTAACCATATCTAGATCCTCATCAATTGAAATGCCAGTCGATGATGATATGTAGCCAATGCCAGTAAGGGCCAATTACATAGTCAGCAGGAGCATCCATAAATCTAAGGGGGTTTAGTAATGGGTAGATGAAAGACCATTAAAAATATCACATTGCCTCTAGGCCACTAGAAAATTGTCCTTTGAAAGAATGGATCATAGATTTCTGGGAACAGCTCATAGAGCTTGTTCACCTGCCTGGGAGGTCATAACCACATCTTTCACAACTTTTCTAGGATTGAGTGAATAGACCTTTAGAGGAATATTCATTGTCATTATTCCTCAACAAATCACTTTTACATCCCCTTTCCTTTTCCATGGATTCCTTGGATGTTGTCACATTAGGCACCGGGTCGACTAATTGAACATCATGGTATGACTTAACCCAGTCAGTAGCATAGTTCATGGTAAAGAATGGTGGAAAATATCCCAAATCTAGAAGTCTGGAATGGCTATGAGTGTCCTATTATGTGAATATTAGCCACAATTGGAGACTAATCATAAAATGATTCTTCGGGAGAGAACTGCTAAAAGCAGGATGTTGAAACTTCTGAATGTAATTGAATTTTTGAATAAATATGTAGTGTGAAGAATATTCTCATATAAGTATCCCTATGATACGGGCAACACAGACACCTTCTCGAAGAGAAAAGATGCATCCTTGGTTGGTGATGTCAGTAGATGCCTCATTTGTAATAGTAATAGAGGGTAGTCAAAAGGGTGGTAAGAGAAAAGTCCATAAACATTGATACACGCCATTATGTCATTATTGTTATTTTCATTTTGCTCCTCTTGATTATCCTTTGATGCCCAAGCCATTTTCATGAACCTTCTAGTGATTTGAAAGAATGGTCGGAGGGTAGAATTCAAAAGTTTTAGGGAATTGAGGAACGAATAACACCATATGTGGGATCCCATCTAGTACATTGAATTTGAAAAGGGAAAACCATCTGGTAGGGTGACCCCCCTTTGCAGATTCGACCCAGCAAGTGGTATATCTTGGCCAAAAAGGGGATAACCAAATTTATTCATTTTTCGGTGAACAAATGAGCGACCATGATAAATTTAGAGGCACTAACACCACTATATTTTAGCATGGTTATGATCCACCCGCTCAAGAACATGACCAAGAATGCTCAAATTCAAAATAACCAACCGACATCAAGGATGATCTCCAATACCGATTTCCAAAAATACCCTTCTTCTAGGTTGTTCATGTATGTACCATCTCATCATCAGGTGGATTTTGTGGGAGAAGACATGGGTCTTTATGGATCAGGATCAAGACCAGTATGCTTAGAAAAAGCACCAATTAAGTCATCAAACTGAATGACCTACTTCGGACAGGGATCATATTACATTAGAATAATCTCTACTCGGATGATGATTTTCCTAGTCAATGGGGTGGGGGGAGGGGTTATTTCCACAATATCCCAAATAGTGGAGGGAGGAATAAATTCATTGTAAATGTCCCCAATGATAGGGACTCCTAAAATCAACCAGATTTCCCAAGGGATGATGTCATCCTCCCACTAGATTAGATGAAATGGTTGGTATCTGGACTTCACCTACATAAGAGCTATGAAATAAGGGTAGTAGGAGGATGGGTGTATGTCTGAGAATCCCAGGGGGCCTCATACAGTCTCACAACATATAGCATGGATCAGAATTCTTCATAGCTCTAGATAACCCAAAAGGGCCACATCTAGTCCAAGCCAAATGAGCCTCCATGATGAAGGTCCCATAGAGGTGACCAACCATGCTTCTCATTCAATGTATCCTTCCTCGTGATGCTCTAGTAACAGTGGGTCGCCAAATCAGGCTTCCGCTGCACCCCTATAAGGTTTGATGTGCGCAGTGCAGAAAAGTCTTGGATGTAGTATCACTCTAAAGGTACCTCCCCTTGAATGAAATCAAAGAATTCAGAATAGAAGTATTATATATCTAGGATGTGGTATGATCAATTGGGTTTGGTGCCAGGATCGCTATGTGAGACAAAAGGCCAAACCTGTTTGTAGGAATCTTATCTATGACCAAGTACTTCTATTGACTCATTCTGACCAAATTCGAAATTTATAGGTGAAATGGAATGACCAGAGATTTCTCATCAACCAAATCAACCAAATCCTTCGATCTTTTCCCAACATCCGAAATAGGGGAATCATTGTAGCCATAGAAGAATCATCAATATTAGCAGTTGCCTATGAATCAACCATTATAGCCTACTAGGAAGATCCAGAAGCCGATGAAAAGTCAGTCTGATAATAAAAATTGTATGATAATGTCTATAGAAGAGTTGTTAAAGGAATGAAAATATATCCACATAAAGCTCAGCATATGGATTCTAGAAATAGTATACAGTACCCACATCTGGTGTACTGCATGATACAAAGAAGTAACCCTACATACAACTATGGTACATGGCCGCAATGTACCGTATATAGCCATGGTATACAAACTATCCTGAAGGCATTGGCATGTGGATCATTGACTAGCATATAGAATGGTTCATGAAATATGGCCTAAAAACCTCTTCTTTGATTATGTTCATGTTCAGAAATTGCAGGTTAGGGTTTATGTTTGGATTGTTAATATTCATAAAAGTACGGTTTGTTAATCCAAGTGTAGTATTCCTACATGAAATCCATGTAAAATTATACTACAATAAATATGGATTTTAAGTCTTAGAATTCCATAGTCCCATCATGGATTCTAATATATTGTACACTGATGGAGAAATGGTGGGGAAATTTATTCTCAGAATGCACAGAGTAGTTTTCGAATGAGATTTTCGTATGGAGCACAATACGCAAGATCAGTGGATACGAGGGACATTAAGAGAACTCTTCTCTATGGGAAACGATAAAAGAAAAATGACATGGGCCCCTATATATAGGTATAGTATCATCCTACCAGGTCCATATGTTCTATCATGAACCATTTTAGTTTAGGACCGCTTTTGCATCAAAATATTCATCTATTCATTCCAAATAGACACCATTCCAATGGGGGCATTTTTTGAGTCCTGAAAATTCTTCAAAAAGAAGAAAACACTCCCATAATCACTTTTTAGAAGGAATCAAGAACTTTTACATGTCTATCAAGGTGAATGGACTCAAACTAAGTTGAAATGTTCATATGAAACATGAAGGAATTCATGTTATCAAGGAATTTTATGTGGCCTGTGTATAGTCATTGAGAAAGGTACACAGACTAGCCAGATTGTGAACCACCAGTTATGTCGAATGTTTAGTGAACTACTAGCCCATGAAGCTATGTCTAGATAACAAAGTAAACCACGAACCGCATCGTCAACCGATTCATACATGTGGTGACCATTTGCGTACAATGTCGCAAACACTTCAGTTCACAGATGAAGCGAACAAGAATAGTTCTAGGAACCATTATAAAAAAATAAAGCCTCTGTATCCATGATAGATTGAGTCATCCATGGGTCAAGGTATTACCTCAATGGTCCTCTGTAAATTTTGTCGTGTGCCCGATAGATACAATTGCTCTGATGCTCTATAAAAGGAGCACAATTGAAGTACGAAACAGACACTGAGGGAGATAGATAGAGAGAATGAAATAAAATGAATGCATGATGGAGACATAGAGGTTTCACTCCAGCTTCCGCCTTATTCCATTTGTATATACTGAACCACAAACCACTCTATTTGTTTGTACAGTAGTCCACAAACCATAAAAAAAGAATTGAATAATAATAATAGAACCATGAACCTAAATGTGGTAACACAAACCAAATGCTTCATGAAAATTAACTCCTCATGAATGATGATCACCCATACCCCCATCCAATATGGTTCCCCTAGTAGCATACTACTACTTGGACTGAACATGGTACCGTATACTGCATAGGTATGCATATGGAACCCAAAGAGGTTTAATGGGCCTCGTATCACTGTGGTATGTGGTTTCTTATAACCTTGCCTACGTACTGGAGTGTTATGTAGATGACCCCTCTTCCTACATACCACTATGGTTTGTGGTGCCTCCTCCATCCCGCATAAAATATCAGTACACCGAATTGGGTTTTTTTGAGTATTGTTACATCCAATTCCATCCTCCCCCTCCACTACCATCCAATCCTCCGTGATCCCTCTTCTAACCAGTCCATCGACATCATTCCAATACATCCTCCAAACCCACCACACCTGTATGATCAAACCATTGGGGGCATCATTCTTCCCCATTCTGTCTACATACCTAGGGTTAACATAGTCACAAAGGTTATCCCCAGAAAAGAGCAAGCTTTGGGAATGCCTTTGAGGCCACATTTCCACAGTAACCCAATGTCCTACCAAGGGATGCCGATGTGAACCTCCCCATTCTAGGGATTATGGGTGATCACATTATTTTCTATTTAATGGTAAATATTGATTAGTTGAAGGGGTTATGTTCACTCCCCACTTATAGGAGGGGGAAACTCCACCCCTTCCCAGAATGTGCTTTGGGGGCCTCCCACAAAAGTAAGTCCCCAATCTTCTGAGATTGGACTGCATGACCTTCAATGTCATTTTACATTGTATAGTCCATTACTCTGGTCCCTCTCCCACGGTCACCTCTACCTCTTCCATCATTTTCTCCCCATCACAAACCAACAGGGGAGGATGCATGGAATTATTGAATCATTCACATTTTCTTATGTCTCACACCGAGAATGACTCCCATTATCTTAGAGGATTGTAAGAATTAAAAAATACACATAATTCTGAACTATGAGAACTCTAATTCTTAATTAAATTAGGATACATAGTATTCCTACAAGAAGGTTGGATCTCCAAAAGGGCACCACTCCAAAAAGGGTCCACCCAACCATGTCTCCCAAATGGACAACTTCTACGCGTAAGCCCCACACAATATGAACTATGTGGGTCTTGATTTCTCTCCTGAGGATACGTAGGATTCCCTCCTTGTGGGATTGATCCAAAAATCAAGTCAACTTCCATCCCCCTAGATAATGATAAAATCGGAGCACCTTAATGTTGAATTGGGGATATTTTCTCGGGTTATGGTAGAATTTAAACTCGGCACAGAACTCCCTAATTCTATATTATTTAGTGATAATGATTTCAAAACTGAGATCAAATTTGAATATGAAAAACTTCAACCATATTTTATAGTTTGTAAAATAGGTGGGTATTACATAAATAACTGTAGGGTTATTAGGAAACTGGTTATTCAACCTATTGAAAGTAATTGTAATGAAATATAGAATGCTAAAAATGGAAAGGCTCATATAGCTAGTATTCCAGAATTTAAAAAGAAGAAAAATAAAGTGTGGGTTAAAAAGAAGAATACGTTTGACCCCATAAGTATACCTCGAATAAATCTTGGGCGGACATTGTCGATGAAGAAGAAATCCTTGTAAAAAACAGGCTCTTCATGAAGATCTTAAGACTATGGTATTGGATATTTTCAAAAGTCATAATGATCATGAAATGCATTTGGTTAACAACTCTTTGGATATTATGATGGTTCTTGCTTCTACTAACCCTAATGAAACAAATAAGTAAGTATCTTCCAATCTTGAAAAACATGAAAAAGAAAATGAGTATATTAAGGGAAAAATAGGGATCTTATGGACAATTGGAAACACCAAACCACTATCCCTGATGTGAAACTGAATTCCACTTCTGAAAGAAGTATGGATTCACAGGTATGTGAAGCTGGTACTGCACACTTAGAACATTACTTTAACTCAATGCAGGTAACTAGAAGTGATCATCTTGATACATCTATGAATGTTATCACTATCACTTATTTGGATCAAAGAAATAGCTTGAAACAATTGGATAATCAACAATCTAGTAACACATATTTAATGAATTCTGATAGTACTATTTTACCTACTTCTCAATGAAATGCATGTTCTGCTGATTACTTAAAAAATAATTTGCTTT
This sequence comes from Viscum album, assembly GCA_963277665.1. Taxonomy (NCBI): domain Eukaryota; kingdom Viridiplantae; phylum Streptophyta; class Magnoliopsida; order Santalales; family Viscaceae; genus Viscum; species Viscum album. The sequence goes on along the minus strand of OY728119.1, from coordinate 1,311,909,429 downwards.
ATTTACACTGTAGGCATCCACATTCAGAATATGATAACACGTTTTTTCTCCATGATAATAGTACTGACTTACCTGTCTTCGTCCCGTCCTTAGACCAATGTTATATATTTGAAAATACTAATAATCAACTGCCTGGTAACATAGATTCACTGTATACTGTTAGCATTGTTTTACATGTTTCTCCATGTAAATAATCATCTTCTGATGGTTTAAAAAAGAATTCAAATGCTATGAATTGTTTTCAGCCTCTTGTACATGAAACTGTATAGGAAAATGATATTATTGCAACACATTCTGCTTCTATGAAAACAGTTATCTATGAGACACAAGCAGTCCAAAAAACTGGATTACTAGATTCAATTCTTAATTCTGCTATGAATTTATCACAATGATCTAACACTAGCTCTATTAAACAGGTCATAAACAACAAAAATCCGAAATATGATAACACTCTTTTGTCCACTGATTTTGGTACTGCCATTATAGATTCAAACAGTAAAATAGAGTCTATTAGAACTCATGTCCCCGAAAACAAATACAAAATGACCCCTTCTCATGAGTTTAGAGGATGTAAACGGAATAAAAGCTCAGTTAAATCCAAGAAAGGGTTTCTAACCCCAAACATCATTACAAATGAATATAATATTTTGGAACTATAAGGGTATTTCCAACTCTGACATGGTTGTTGTTCTTAAAATATTTTTAACGGCACACAAACCAAAATATTTTTCTATTGCTGAACCGAAAGTGAACTATTCCAAGATATTCTCTCACACTTGTTCTTATGGTCATAACTTCCTGGGTTCTTGCAATGATGGTACTTCAATTGATTCCTTATGGTTATTTTATCATACAGCCATACAAAATGTTACTACTTTTAAAACTTCTAATCAACATTACACATGTGATTTTACCTATGATAGTAAACATATTTTTTGCACCATGATCTAGGCCATGAATAGATACTATGATAGAAGGCCTCTTTGGGATTATCTTATAAATTTATCTAACACTATCCATGACCCATAGGTCTTGATTGGCACTTTAATATTATTCATTCCACATTTAAAATGTTATCCCTTCTCATTCCCCCATTTGATCTCATGAATTTAAAGCTTCAATCAATGATATAAACCTAGTGGAAATTAATCTTACTGGTTATAAATATACATTGTATAGAAGTCCCTACAATAATGTGGTTTCTAGAAAACACAATAGAGATCTCACCAATATTTCCACGATTGACAATTTGGATTCTGTTTCTAGTTTCAAGATTCCTAGAAGAAAATATGATCACCATCCAATTCTTTTTAACCTCCTTACTAAAAACACAAAACCCTTTTCATCCTTTCAGATTCAACAACGCTTTGTCTGAATATCCTGACTGTTCTTCTTTCATTAAAAATTGTGGTAACTCTATGATTCATCAATATGATAATATTCCTACATTAATAAGCAAAAATTTATCAAACATGCTTTAAATAGATGTTGTAGAACCAAAACAAAACAAATTGAAAAAGACATCCTATCCTAGGAAAGTTATCTTACAAAAATTCAAAATAGTAACACAAGCTATGGTTTTCTCTAGATCCTCATTTGAAGATCAACACATCGTTAATGATCAACTCATTACTATTTCTTCATGATAACATGCGCAAATAGATATTCAAAACTAAATGGCTCTCTGATGGAGATAAAAATACTATATTTTACGAATAAATACAAACAATTGAAAAAATTAATTGGCCACTCACATTTATATTGCATGATTCCATTCTTATAGATTCTAATGAAAACATTTCCAATCATTTGGTCTCTTACTTTCGTGACATATTTAATGGTCCTAATGTGAATAAAGACCTTAGGCCTAATGTCATTCCTTGAATGGTTGAGAATGCTGATAATGCTTACCTATCTTCTATACCTCTTGATCATGAAATAAAAGATGTTTTTTTAGTCTATAACCTGACATTTCCCTATGTACTGATGGATTTAGAAATGGTTTCATTTAGCATCACTAGGATATCATTCACAGTGATGTATATGATATTGTTAAAGATTTTTTCTCTAATGGGCATCTCCCACATGGACTTAAGGATCAATTTATTTAATTAATACCTAAAGTGGATAATGCATTTGATATACATTTGCTCCGGCCCATCGCCCTTATTAATAACCTGTACAAAATCATTACAAAATGTTTTTCTATTCGACTTACTCCAATATGCAATAAAATCATTACCAGGAATCAATTTGGTTTTATCAAAGGTAGATATATTCAAGATTACATATGTCTTGCCTCAAAATATGCTAATAATTTAAACAAAACCAATAGATGTGGTAATGGTTCTATTATGCTAGACATTAAGAAATATTTTGATACTATTGACTGGAGCTTCATCATTAATGTTCTTCAAAATTTTGGTTTTAATGAGGACTTTATCAAGAAAATCAAAACATTATTTCACTCCACACACATTTCCATTCTGATTAATGGTTATACCAAATGTTACATTAAATTCTCCCATGGTTTTAGATAGGGGGACCCCATTTTAGCATTTATATTTCCTATTGTTGTGGATTACCTTAGCAGATTGCTTCTGATACTTGTGGATGAGAGAAAACGTAGACCAATTCAAGCCTCTAGAAACTTAAATGGTCCCAATAATCTTCTATATGTTGGTGATTTCATTTAATCTCTACAAGTTGATAAAAATGAATATAAAAGTGCTAAAAAATGCACTTCCTCATTATGAGAAGGCTTAGGGACAAGCTATATTTTGGAATAAATCCTTAGTTTTTTTGGGAAAAGCTTCCCATTGCGAAGGAAAAATCATCATATTAACAACCTTGGAATTTAAGAGGGTACCTTCCCATGCACTTATCTTGGGGTACCCATATTCTAGGGAAGACCCAATGTTAGTTACATTAAATACATTGTTAATCAAATAACATATCATCTTTCTACATGGAATGTTAAATCCTTGTCTATGGCTTGTAGAATCTGCCTAGTAAAATCTACTATCATTTATAAAATGGTTTACTCATTGATGATTTACAAATGGCATGCCAAAACCATTAAAAAACATAATAGATGTATTAATAATTTCGTCTGGACAAGAAATATTCATGAAAGGAATCTTGTCACAGTTCCCTAGACGAAATGTTCTAAACCTTTAGATAATGGTGGTATTGGCATTAAAAACCTTGAAATGTATAATGATTCTTTGCAAGTGACATCAAGGACTTAAGACCAGTTGCGATTGGGAACACCATACCTAAGATAATCAGCAAAATCATTGCCACCAGGATGGGTCCAGTGGTCAAAGGTTTCATCACCCCGAACCAATTTGGTTTTTTCCCTGGTCGAAATATTCAAACCTGTATTTTTACTGCCTCTGAATGTATCAATGCTATGAGAAGGAGGGTTAAGAAAGGGACCTTCGCCATGAAAGTGGATATCTCCAAAGTCTTTGACACTATGAAATGGAGTTTTCTGCTATCCATTCTCAAGATGCATGGTTTCTCCACATGATTTATAAATCTGATTCACTCTATCCTTAGGAGTGCTCGGTTATCTGTTTTGGTGAATGGATCTCCCATGGTTTTTTCAAATGCTTTAGGGGATTTCGTCAAGGGGATCCTCTGTCAGGTCTCTTATTTGCTCTTTCTGAGGACTATTTAAATCATTGTCTCAATAATCTGGTCCAAGGTGGTTTGTACAATCTGATTCCAGCGGAAAATGATCTTCATGCCCCTTCTTATCTCCTTTATATCGATGATATCCTGCTCTTTGGAAGGGCTAATTGTAAGACTGTTAATTCCATTAAATCCATATATAGTCACTATGAAGATGTGGAAGGGAAGGCCATTAGCCTTCAAAAGTCTTTCATGGTCTATGGGAAGGGATTTCCATTAGAAAGAAACTCAGAATTTCGAGATCTCTTGGGGATAGGAAGGGCTCACTTCCTTTTAATTATATTGGTGTTCCTCTTTTTTGGGGAAGGGTTAAGAGATGTTATCTTGAGTCTATTTTCTCTCGTATCACTCCTAAAATGGCCCATTGGAAAAGAAAAGCTATGACCCAAGATGGACGAATCTATCATGTTAATTCTGTGATCACTTCTATGTTTGTTTATGCCTTCTCTATTTATCGATGGCCAGGGAATCTTCTGAAGGAGCTCCAAAGGCATATTAGGAACTTCATTTGGACTGGTTCTATGTTTGAAAGGAAGCTTGTTGTTGTGTCCTAGAAGGATTGCACTAAGCCCATTGAAAATGGGGGGACTTGGCATCAAGGATATGGTCCTTTTCAATGAGGCCCTGATTAGCAAATTTACCTGGAATCTCCTCACATATTCTGATTATTCTATGGAGTTCATTGCTGGCCGTTTTATCTCACGCCTTTGGGCAGATTATCCTCACTATCTTTTATCCTCTGTCTGGCCTGCTTTGAGTTCTTCCTTTATTGGTTTTTCGGCTTCATCAAAATGAGAGGTCAGCATGGAATCAATGCTGAATATATGGACCACTCCTTGGCTTTCCATACCTATTCAACAGGATGTCCAAATCCCTTCTCACCTGTCAACTACTCATATTTCTTACCGGCAGGCTGCCAGTTCGGGTTTATTGGAGTTCATTCCCCCTCATTTTAAATCTGAAATTCTCAATTATAGGTACATGGACCGTGACACCTTTATTTGGGAACCGAGTAGCAATGACATCCTTACCACTCAGGATATGTACAGATTCCTCTGTAATGGGAAGACTCCTACTCCTCGGTGGCTGCTTGCATATAGGAGTTTCTTTATTCGGCCTTCTGTTTACTTGCTTTTATGGAAAATCTGGAATCGAAGACTCCCAGTCCACTGCACCCTTCAAAGAGATGGTTTCCACATTGCCTCGGCTTGTCATGTCTGCCGAGAGGCTGTGGAATCTCTTGACCATCTTTTTTTCTCATGCTCCTTTTCTTGCAGGCTTTGGAAATATATTCAAGATATGATTGGGTGTTGTTTGAATGTCACCTCACTGGATAATTACCTCCAGTCTGTTGCTTCGGCCCGATGCAATGACCAGGTTAGAAATACTATTATGGTTGCAGTTTCCTCTTTGCTTGACTTTATCTGGAGGGCTCGTAATTCTCAACTCTTTGAGGATACCACGCCCACTTTGTTTTGGGTGTTAAAGATATTCACAGGGCTGTTTGTACTACTTCTAAGATACAAACTGGGTGCATGCAAACTGGTTTGAATGAATTTATTGTCTTGAGGATCTTTGGTGTGAGCGGTAGACCTAGGAAACCATTAGTTCTAAAATATATCCGATGGATTCTTCATATTTCTTCCTGGCTAAAAATCAATGTTGATGGTGCGGCGGATGGGTCACCAGGACCTTCGGGTTGTGGCGGCGTCTTTCATACTTATCGGGTCTTTGTCAAAGGCTGCTTTTATCATTATATTGGGCAGGGCTCTTCCATTGAAGCTGAGTTATGGGCGATGAGCAAAGCCATTAATTATGCTTCCCATTTTGGCTGGAGATTTCTATGGCTGGAATCAGACTCTATGCTGGCTGTGGACATTCTCAAGAAGCGATCCAGGAATGTTCCTTGGGTTTTAATGCCTCATTGGATTGAATGTCTACGTCTTCTTAACTTCATTTTCATTGATGTGACTCATGCTTATAGGGAGGCCAATCAGGTCGCTGATGCTTTATCAAAGAAGGAGATTGAGGAGTCATTCTCGGAATGGTCCTCTGTTTCTCCCGAGTGTTGTGTGCGCTTTGTTGAGGATGATGCGGGTGGGAAGTTGTTCTCCCGTATTTGCAAACCCCCCTTTTGATGCTTGTCTTTGTAATTTATTTTATTTAATAAAATTTGGTAGGGGTGGATCTCTGATTCACTCCTGGGCCTTTTGGTTAATCATATAATCGATAATTACCATTATTCTATTTCTGAAGACTTGCCTATTTGGGGACCTGCTCACAATGGAATTCTCGACTCAAATTGTTTTTACTATCATATCTTATTGAATTATAACCCTCTGTTATGAGTGGATGAATGCCTTTAATATTCCGTGGAGCAATCCTTCAAGACTCACTTTTATATGGTGAATCTCTCACAATAGAATTCCCACTGAAGTGTGTCTTCAATCATTTGGTATACAACTTTGTTCTATGTTCCATATTTTCAATAAACACAGGGAGGACATTAACCATATTTTTCTTTCATGTGATACAACCTTTTCTTTTTGGAACTATATTTCTAATAACTTTAATTTCAGATGGACTTTTTCTGATTCTATCACCTCTAGGATAAAAATATTTTTCGAACATACTGCCTCTCAGCAAATTAAGACCATGATACTCTCTGCTGTTTCCGAGGTGATGCATGTGATTTGTTATGATAGAAATAATTTTATTCACAAAAAATACTTATTACATCTCAATGCAGGTAAATCTAGGATCCTCATTGCTGTGAAAGAAGTAGCCTCTATCCAGAAAGCGCACTGCAACAATTTTGTTATTGACTTTGAGATTCTCCGCAAACATTGGATTAATGGAATCTACAGGCAACCCAAACGTACCTTGGAAATTTTCTGCAAAGCCCTGCTCCCTAGATGGATCAAATTCAACATTTACGGGGCCTCGAATGTAAATCCATGTCCTGATGGTTGTCGAGCTATCTTCAGAGACTACATTGGCCATTGCCATTGATGTTTCTATGGTACTTGTGGTACGACCTCCTCATTGGAAGCAGAAATGAGGGCTGTGATACATGCTATCAAATTTTCACTTAAAAAATTCCTAATGGATATTTGGATTGAGAGTGACTCGACCATATATTTCCAGGATATCTGGAATGGTGTGATCCATCTCGCATTTCCTCTTACAACTCGCTGGATGAGGTGTCTTGATTTGCTTCGTGATATCAACTACATCATCACGCATGCATATCAAGAGGTGAATATGGTTATCGATTCCCTTTCCAAAAATGATCTCAATCAAGATTTGACTAGGTTTGATACCTTTTGTCTTGAATATCACCATTTATATGAGAAATATTGTAAGAAACTCGCATCTTTAGGACTCATGTTACTCCTTTTTATATATATTCAATAAATTGTCCCTTGGTCTTTGACTAAGGAAAAACCTTCTTCCAAAAAAATATCACACCTTTGTTATCTTATGTGGGAACCTAGTTACTTGTTACTTTGGGTGACAATTATATTTCCAACATTCATTTTTAATGTATGTTTTATCATTCATTTTCATGATGTGTTTTTCTAGGAATGAAACAATAAAATATTAATCCTCTGATAACCCACTCAAATTTAAATGGGGAAATTCATTTTATGGGAGATGAATTTAACACCACTATATATTTTTTAATTAAATTATACTTTTTTATATTTTATTTCATCTCACAAAACTCAAAATATTGGTTTTGTTATTCAAAATTAATAAGTATGGAGTATGTTATACACAAAACCAAGTCAATATTTCACTACATCCAACACTTGGAATATTTTTAGGTACATGGAAAACCATTTTGGATTATATTATAATAATTATCGAGTAACTTTAATAGATTAGGTTACACTGAATTCATAGTTTTACTATACTATAAAATTCTATTAATATTAAAATAAAAATATTATAATAGATACCACATACCTGTTGGAAATGAATTTATGAATAATATTAACTAAACTATGAAAGAATTATTTACACATGTTTATTGAATCAATCCTTTGGTTATCAATTAGTAGAGATTAATGCAAGAACTATTTGAAAATAATGAAAATACTTTTCTAAGAGATCATGTTTTTCAATGTTCAATCAAAATTTTATCACAATCACTTTTAAAAACCACTTTTGATTAATTTTTTAACTAATATTTATATATTATAAATTCAATAAATTAATTGGATAATCCCAAAACAGATATGATAGCTACAATATTTTATTAAATCAAATTTAATGAATAAAAAGTTGTATTTTAAAAAAGAATTAATTCTACCACCTTTTAATGGAGAACCAATTTTAAATTTGTTTTTTCTACACTTTTTAAATTTACATTTGAAAAAATAAACATCATATTTGTAATTGGATTATCAAAATTTACATTGGGGTAATTTTTTATATTTTTCTAAGAAGTTTCATTTTTAATGAATACTGAAAAACGCAGAAATTTAATTCAAAACTCACTTTTCGTCTACATTTTCAAAATTGAAAAATTATAGTGTTGATTTTTCATTAAAATTAGATAAATATTAAATAAATTAATCTTATTTAGGTCATTAAAATCAATGTAAAAATTTTTTAATATAAATACATTTAATACATTGGGACATTTATACTTTAAACCCCACTTTGTCAACCTATATATATTATTAAATTTAAATTAAATTTTTAAAAATATATTATTATAATTTGTAAAAATAGATTCCGTATTGGGAATCCGAAAAATATATAATTTATAACAACTTAAACATTGTTTTGACCAAAAATATTACTGAATGTCATTCAAAATAATAATAATGGTTTAGAGAAAATATGCTTATCAAATGACTAAACCATAAGAAAATGTCCAAAAATGACCAAGAAGCTATTCCAAAATACATTTTCATTTCTGATTTCAACTATATACATCCTTATAACTTATTTAGACCACTATTGGATCCATTTTACATGGAAAATACAATGGTGTAATTCCATTTTAAATTTTTTGAAAGAATGCCTCATGTCCTCCACTATAAAAAGGAAATCACCCTTCCCACATATTCACACCAATCAATAGCTATTTATCACAAATAATATTATACTATTAGGTAAATGAAAATATAAATTCTTCCTAAATAACTCACTTTGGGCCTAAATCAAACCAATGAAGCCCATTTGTTGCAAAAAACAGGAGTTAATCTAAGAATAGGTAACATCCTTACTCGAGTTCCATTGTTCTATTTTAATTATCCTCCAACTAAAAAATAATTTTTAAATTCTTATATAAAAAACTTAGTATCATAAATATACTTATATGTTTTTATTATAACGTTAAAACTTAAACATACTAACATATCCATCTAATGCTTAAAAAATTTAATGTTCTGGTGTATGTCAAATTATCGGCTCAAAAAACAATGTTGTTCGTTTTTCCATTACCACCTCTCATGGATGTGAATTAAGATAGACAAAATATTTATTATATTATTGATATTATATTTATTATTTATTTATTAATATCAAATTATTATATAATAAATATTATCATAATTAAATTTTTTTGTAAATACTATAACATCATTTGTGAAAGTGTAGACTACCACCACATCATATTGAGGTGATTCATTTACATTGTATATGGTATTTATTAAGGACGGGGTTAGTAAAATCATATGATACATATGAATGAATAATACTAATATGTTGATATTATATATATAGATTTATCTCCCTTTAGAATTTATTCTTTCAATATGATAATAAAACAGAAATAAGATACGTGCATGTGTTTGACCTCCCTTCCCCATGAATTTTATATTCCATTTCATATTTCAATATTTTAAAGATTATTATAAATAATTATCTGATTTATACATGTGATATTTGTATTATTATTTCAATTCATGAAATAATTATATCATGATTTATGAAATAGAATCAATAAGAACATGCTATAAACGATATGAAAAACGATTCATATATTACATGAAATGTATCTTTATCATATAGTTATTAATAGAAATATTCTATAATTAAATGAAAGTAAAAATATATTGTATTATATATGATAATATGGTTTATTTTTTATTAGTAATAAGCTTTAATTTATTATATATGAGGTTTGTAGAGTATAAATAATGTCAATACATAATGTGGAAAAGTTTCATCTCAATTTATATTCCTTTGAGATACCTGCCATATTCCCCACATGATTCTATCATGTGGGGTATATGCATCCCAATGAAATGTAATATATTTAATTTCCATTTTTAATTATTTTACAGTCATTAATTTATTTTATTATTTCATTGGGATCCTGAATCAAACATTACTAAAGTAGTAACTACTTTCTTTTGAATCTATTTATATTTGTATGATACATTCCTTATTCACCACTCTTCTATTTTGTGATGTGTAAATACTACATATGAATGTATTTTATAATTATTATACATAAATTAATTGGTATTTTAATATACATTTTATTATATTTCATACATGGGGATTATGGTTCAAATGTAACCAAATTGTTAAAATAATGTTTTCCTAATGTTGACTTCTTTGAGATACATGACATATTATGCACCTACGTTTTTCTAAATTATGTAAAATCTTACCTTTTAAATGTTATATTATTAATTAATTTTCCATTTCAATATAATATTTATATAATTTTATTTTCTCAAGAAGAGTACAAGTTAGAGGTACCAATTTGGAAATATTTTTTTGTTACAATCTCATTATATACCAGGACTGTTTACGATTATCCTTCATTGATAAAATATTATGATTAATATATTAATAAAAAACCATAAGTTTATTCTCCTATTGGTATATAGGATATCATAATGTATTAATATAATTTTCCCACTCATTAATACATATGTTAATTATGACCATGTGTTTACTAAATTCCATCTTCATTTCCCCTTTCAATTAGATTTTATCTCAAAAACATGTCTTCTAAAAAAATTAGATTTTTTTACTATTATCAAAATATTTTTAGTTCAAATTTTTACCAATATTTTTTCTTTTTATAAAATTGTTTTAAAAATAATATTCTAGTCATTTTATAATAAAGGTAAGGTTTTTAAAAAATTGGTTAAAATGGAATGTTTCACATGTAAACACCTACCCACTGTCATTGATATAATTTCTTTGAAAAAAAGTTTTTAATTTTAAAATAATATTTTTAATGAAAAACTTTTACTAATGTTTTGTAAATTTTCTTATTTATAAGTGGTTTTCAAGGGAAAATATTTTTAAAAATGGCTTATATTTAAAATTTGTTTAGAATGATTTTAAATGATCCCTATATAAGATTTAAACATGTTATTTTAAAGGAATTTGATTTCAATGATTTAAAAGTTTCATTAAAATTTTCCAAATCATTTTCTATTAATGGGTTTAAAATGATTTACAATATTCCTTTAATTATAAATTATTGTGTACATGATGTTTTTTCAAAATTTAATATATTTTAAAAAGAATTTTAGAAATATAAAAAACATATATTTCTTCATGAAATGATATAAATGATATTGTAAATACATATTTATTTGAAAATACTATTTAAACTTGTTTTATAAAAAGTATATCCAATTAATGTTTAATTTCATTTACAAAATTATCCTTGATGTATTTCAAAATCATACTTAATATTTGATGACATACATTATTAAAGTATGTTTTTTAATTGTAATATTATCCATCAATAACATAAATATTCTTTCATGATTAGATTATGATTTTATGGAATGATGTTTATGAAACCTGTATCTCTTCCAAGGGTTATATACTTTTGAAACCATATCCATTTCATGGGTTGATATTTTATTAAATTATTATGATACCTATCTCTATTCCATAGTTAATAATATGATTAAATATTTACGATACCAATTTAATTTCATTAGATAGGATGTAATTATTCTTTATAATCATGTATCATTTGTATGGATGAATTTATTATGTGATGGGAAGGACCTATATCTCCCCCCAATGCATTGGGTAATGATGGATGACTCGTGATTATAAATGTTATGTGTGAACCCGATTACGAGATCACAAGGATTAATGTAAACATGATTATAATTCAAAAACTATCTACATAATCTTGGTTACATTCCCATAAGTTATTTCAAGTACCTACTTATATTTTCAAAATGTTTTGAGTGAACCTAATTATATGATTTTTAATTAATGCATGAACCTGATTACTTGATAATAATGTTATGCATGAACCTTTTTTATGTGTTAAACTAATAACAAGTTCACAATGTTTTTCATGAACCTAATTACATGTTAATAATCTTATACATGTACATGGTTTAATGTGTAATAGGTTATGAATGGGGTTGTTTTAATATCATTAAATTTATCAGTGACCCTATTTCTATATATACATTATGGCATTATTAAATGATGATGTGTATTCCATAATTCCATATCTTATTCATATGTTGATATTTCATGGAATATGCTTTCAATTACCTAAACAATCTTGTATTATGACAACAATTATTTATTGCATGACCCATGATTTTGAAATTTGATATACATGGTATGAACATATAATGATAAAATCATGTTCTCATACCCCATATGCCCTTGAATATGTTGACATATCTCCTTATTTACCATTACTGAGCATTTGAGATAAAAAATTTCATATTTTTCTTTTCCCCTAGTTATGGGGATTTTTTTATAAAGAAGTATGAAATGGGGGATATATAAGGACATGATGGATACATTTTATTAATTTTTTAGAATATGTTTTATTTTTTCAAAGGCACAAAACTATTATGGTCCTTAGGAATGTGTTTATGATATGGGATGAATATTCATCTAAAATGATTAATATCCATTTATGTTAAGCAAAAGTAATTATAGAACTAGTATCGTATTGAATTTAATAAATGATATATTCTTCCAAAAAAACTGTCCTCAAGAAAAAACAATATGGAGAGGTAATTCATCAGTATATAGAAAAGGTAGAAAGAGGAAATTTTGTTAAATATGAAGCTAACCGTACATGGTTCGTAATTCATATTTTAGATTTGGTACATAATTAAATAATTAATATAGATCATTTATTTTCTAGGATAAAGCATAAAAAATAATGATAATTAATCTCTTTTATATTTTATGTATATAAGTATATAGTATCATGTTCCATAATGATAGATAAATAATTCAACAATTTATATTTATTCCCTGGAAAATAATAAACAAAGGATGTTTTTGAACACTCTCGAAAAAGATATATTGAAGTGGGAAAAATGGGGGGGGGGGGTTTCCATTTTAGATTAATTTTGGAATGAAAATCCATGGAAAATTCTTGATGGAAATAGTGATTTTATTCAATTTTGAAGAGAAAGGCCATAATAATCGTGATTTTAAGAGTACCCAAAATCCATCATTGTTCAATGAATGGAATATAAGGATATTAGGCAGTCTTTGAATTAATACCCCATGGGTTAGGTTAATTTGAATTAGAAAATTAAAATGGAGGATGACCAATATTATACAATCAATATAGTTTAGGCTGGTGTTCATAAATATGTAGTGGTAGGTACATTGATGATTGCTTCAAAATTAGCTATTTATTTATTTATTTTTCTTCTCTGCACTATTATATCTTCAATGTATTATTTTAAAATTGGATATTTCTATAGGACATTAGTAAGGGAGTTATCAATCAACAGTCGTAGTTGAAATCATAATAATATAAATATATATCAATCAGTTCTTATTATTAAAATTAGATATTCCCAATTTTTTAATCATAATTATTATACCAATTTTTGAATTTGATATAGTGGATGGAATGGATATCTTTTAATTTTATAATTTGAAAAATAATTACTGAGATAAGAATATTTTAATTTCTGATGGACATATGGAATCCCTAGTCTTAAAATGGGAGACTACTTCATCTAAATAATGTCTAGATCTACCATTAATATATCTCCTTAAGGAAATTCATATATAGGAACATAAAATAGAACCAATGTATTGTAATTATATGATAATAATACAGTATGTAACAATTGTGTAGTAACATATTTATGCATTTCCAAAAAAATACCTTGACACCCACTTCAGTGAAAAGAAATTTTTTCATTGATCATATTTCTACTATAAAATTTAATGTTATGACACCTTGGAGGATGAATATAGTGAAATTAGTGGAACTAAAAATAAAAATATTGGAATTGTGTGAAAATGGATTTGTAGGACCCAATATTTCACCATTGGGAACCACTATTCATTTTATTGATGAGAAACTTTGTTCAATGATGTTGAGCATTGATTATAGGGACATCAGTTTAATTCTATAATTGTACCTATATCCTCTACCAACAATGTATTCATTTTTTGAACAATTTCAAGGATGAAAATAGTTTTAAAATATTGTACCTAATTTTGTGTATCATCAATTATGAGTAAATTAGTTGAATATTCTAACTATGTCATTTCATATGAGTTATATATGTTAGGAATTTATATTAATTTACATTGGATTAACTAATCTGTAGATTCCAAAAATTGTGCAGTCACAATAAGAGAGGGAGAATCAAGTGTGGAAAATTTTACTTAATTCAATTTCACCTATTAATTATAACCTCTATAACTTGTGAGGATGAATGGATTATTCATGCAATACATAATTTAAATGAAACAGAAGACATAATATTTTTTCAAGATATTGTACAGAGACCTACATCTATGGAATGTTGGATAGACCCCCTAACAAAGATTATCCACTATAATAATTTTATCAGTTATAATGGTTAAAGATGAAAATGGTTACACACCACAATAAACAATCCTTATGTTTATTATATTTATATCCCTATAAATCCAACTCTTATTCCACGATTTGTTAAACCCACAAATCATCTGACTTGTTAGACCCCCTGATCATACAACCAGTCATACCCCCCCCCCCCCAATCTCTCTCGAGCCTCCTAAATAGTTGTTTAAACCCCCAGGTCAGGAGATCATTCTTCTTCTGAATTCTGATCCATATATAGGGTGATCAGTTGATCCACCTCCATGAGATTGTTTTGATAAAACTGGATCATGAACATATCACGTAACATTATAACAATATCAGTCATTCTTAAATAATTACGATACCATTATATAATCAATTCACTTAGTAAAAATGTCAATGTTAAAAATTCTTTATACTTCTATAGATACGACCTCAGTAACCATTGAAATATCATATATCTAAATATTTTGACAAACTGATTAATTGATGCCTTTCCATTAGTATCTAAAATCACTTACACACTATATACATTTCCATAGAATTCATATCCTTTTTCAATTACAATCATGCACAAATACACTACCTCAAATTTTCGTCCTTACTACTCAATGCACTACCATCCTGAATTCTTCATATTATTAAACAATCACATGTCCATGTACTCATTCCCATATGCATTGTAAAATGCAATTTCAACATTGTTTCTCAATACATGAGTATCATGCTTGTGTAAACGTGTTCATATAATTCACACATTTAGAACTCATATTCCTTCTCATGTGCGCATGTGAGTATTATTAAATTCATCTTTTATTCATATAGACCATTAAACACATACCTTTCACTGGATGCACTCTAATAATTCATACATTTATTGTGTATACTTAATCCTTCATTATTTTTGTGTTCTTCCTTATGTTAACATACATAGTAAACATTTACAATATATACAAATAACTCTTATGTACAAAAATATACTAGATGCACATTGATCACTGTATAATATTATTCTTGCATGCACAAACCTGAGAGAAGAGTAGTTTTTAATGTATGGATGATCATATTGAGATGCTATGTGTAATCAATATAATGACGCTCCTCAAAATTGAAAATTCACAATAGGATAATACACATAAGTATATTTTTCATCTAAAATGGCATTACATAATAATTTTCATCACGATTTAAAATCTATATGTCATGAAAAAAGACAACTACACATGGCTTTCAAGTCTTCTTCGCGCAAGTAGCAGGTGCATGGATCCAATCGAGAACAATAAATATTAATGGAACTATTTATCTCTATAAAATCATGTATTTGAGATAAATACATATAGCTATTGAGTTCAGAATTAGTATTTATATGAATTTACCTTCCCTGCAAGACCATCAAGAATCACTTAGATTACTCATTTCATCGTCATCTCTCTTGAAAAGTTCCTCAATTTTGAGGTTTATTGAATCATTGTCTCAATATTTAAATCTTATACAAATAGTATAATCTTTCTTTTCTCATCCTTATATTATTAAAATGGTGTTTTATAATGATTTCTATTATATTAGGATCAATATAATACTTGGACGATGATTCCTAACCATTAGTTTGAGCTTTGGTCGACATAGCATAGAGATCTGATGAACTGAGATTCTTTGATGGATTCCTATAGAAGATGATATCCTGCTCTTATTGAATAGCATGTGATTATCAAAAAATGAACCAATGGTTTGAAAAAAAAGATCAAGTTGTGAGATTGATTTAATGGACATGATAAAATGTCAGGAAGATCAAACAGTTATAGTTGATTAAAGGCAATCCCACCTCAAAACCACCGACTTTTTCAAACTCTATTATATTAAAACATAAGACAAATGTAGTTTAGAATTATCTTCCGCCTCCTCTGGTACTACCTCATATTGGTTCAATGTGGGTGCACTCACGAACCCACCTCGACCATCATTCTATCCCACATGATGGTTTCTCTGCAACACTTTTCCCTTCTATAAGAATACCCCATGCTCCTATCTCATCTAGGAACCCTTGTACTGCTTGGATACTTGATCTCTCTAGCTAGGGTTGAGCTCAACTATCCACATTGGTTTTTGATATTCCTGTAGCTTATTATGTGGAGTATTCTTAAATTTTGATTAATAATATTTAAAAAAATTATCCTAAAATACATATAGAATATATCCACTGAACTCAAATATAAAACACACCCAACATCAAAAACAACATCCTGTAAATTAAACCATTTTTCATAGATATATATAACTATTGTCAACGTTGTGCATTATTATTTTCATATTTCATTGGAACTAAAGTCTATCTCTGTAAGAATCACATTCAGATTCATTGACATTTCATCTTCTTAAATAATTGACTACAATTTAATCCTCAACAAATCATGTGGCCTCTTCAATCTCCCCATTGGGTTTTTTGTCAATACCTAATTCACTGTAAATTTCAATGTCAAATTATCCTCTTATTGGCAATAAATCTAAACATAAAAATATAAGATGGTATTCATATTTACATATTTCAATTTCATCAAATATCATCTAAACCTCTAATAAGGTATTTTCAAATTATTTATAACTAATATTCTAGATATATCTCTGTAAATAGATTAATAACATTGCAATGAAAATATGTGTTTTCCTTTTGTCAGCAAGAAATTAATCTATTCATTTCAAAATTGAATAAATTTGTTTATCTTGAAAATGGGGTAATTTAATCCACATCCCTTAATGATGGATAACATAAATTTTTTAAAATTTATCTTACTGGGATATCATATTCTTACCTCACTAGAACATCTAATACTCATATGATATCAATAGAGATAAAAATATTTGATGATGATATTTTTTAATCCGCCACAAAAAATTCACTCCAAACATTATTCACCACGATTAAATTTCACAATGAATAATTTGCATATATCTTCATAGATATTTGATATGTTTAAAAGATACAACATGATTTCATAAGACTTCTATGATAGGTATTTTTTTAACTATATGATATTCATAGTTTTTTTAAAATCTCGTACCCTCTTTAATATATGCATCACTTTCAACACCTCCTGTGAAGAACAAAATTTATATATGAAAATAATATGGTACTACAATTCTCCTTGGTTTGTTAAATATGGATGAGAGTTTCTTCTCAACCAAAAACTCTTCTTAGAATTAATAGGATTCATCATATTTTCTAGCAATGTAGTTTAATTTCTCTCTTCTTGCTCCATATTTCATCCATCTTCTAACTATTCTTTCCATATGTCTAAACACTATTCTGAAACATGCTTAGTCTTCACTCTATGTGTAGTCCTTTTCATCATATCATTAAAATTCACATATGTTTTCCCTTTATATTTCAATAATTATTCTTGAATTGATTTCCATGTCAATCAACTTTTACATGAACTTCCAGAACTATTTCACCTGTCACAGACTACAATAGAATTAAACAAAGTTCCACTTTAAGGAATCTTTTCAGATTCCACATCTGAATTTTTTTCCCTAAATCAATCATTTTATTTCTTTTTTGGACTTATTATTTCATTCAACCCATATTGCTTGATTTAGTATTAATGTTCACATCAAATTGAAAATGGTCCGTAATATGTCATTTCCTACTATAACATAAAAAATTTTATTTAGTGAGGCATTGATATCATCATTATTCATAATCATCATGGGAGTTGATTGTTTAACAATATTTATATTTTTTTCATATCCCATGGTTGACCAGTCATTTTTATTTCTTACATGATTCACTTTATATTGTTGTATTCTATTCACATAAATAGATGATTTGTGAATGATGGGTACATACCATTACTCATTATAACAAAAAACAATTCTATTGAAATAATCACAAACATTTATAATGTAATCATATCTGTTCATGATAGAATGATATTGTTTCTGTGAATATTTCTTCTATTGTGTAGGCTTCAATTTCTCTTCTGATATACAACCCTTAAATGTAGGTATTTTATAATATTTATAAAATTAATTATTATTCCAAAAAATAATTTCCTAATTACCAAACATCCATCAACAACAAAAGTAACCATCAAATCATAATTTCTAATTCTATAACATATTCTAACTGTCTATGAATTTTTATTGATTTTGGGTAGAACATTTCATCTTCAATGTTTTCATTAGGGAAGAAGAATTTTTCTTTACCCATGATTAAATAGAGTTTAATGTTGAATCATCAACAATTATCAACTCAAAATTAGAACATATTGATTATTAGGACAAAGGGTTACATTCTTCAATGATCCAATAGTATAGTTATAGTTAGATAATATCATGTTCATTTTGAAATTATTATGATTTTTTGTAGAAATATGACCATTAATATATGAATCTACAGAAATACTTATTTATCTTGAAAATATGGAATCCTCATCTTCTTTCTTGCTGATATTTTCTAGATTCATATCCAGTTCAATACACTTTAAGATGATAACAATCTTCTCATCTTCAACTGATTTCACAACTTCTTCCCACAAAATCATCATATTGTAAATCTCATCTTCTGGAATATTATTTTCCTTTTCTATAAAATTGTCAATCTCCTTGACCATTTCTACATTACCATACTGCTGAGAATATTTGACATTCATAGATATACTATGTATATATTCATTTGCATTAATAGATTCTATAAAAAATTCAAAAATTTAGTTATTAAAAAAATTACATTCCAATTCATCATTATCTTCAGCATATCCTTCATTGAAAAGATATATTATTTCAAAAATTTCATTCACAATTATTCTGAGAGTGTTTGTAATTCCAAAATTTTAAGTCAATACCTCTTCGATAGCATATGCCTCATAATATAGGTCCCAATTTTCATCCCTATGATCCTTGAAAACTTTGTTCACACATGTGACCACTTCATTGGGAAGATTCATTATATTGTTTTTTATTTAAGAATTAAACAAATCATCATAACATCTTGACCTTGAATCATTATCTGGTCTCACTAAACAATTTTCAACCTGAGGGCCTTTAGATACGTGTTGATTTTAATTCATATTTGAAATATTATTCAGCTTCTTTTCCCCTAATTTCTTCCATATTTATCTAATTTGACTAAAACATAAGCATTACTAGAAAGAGGATATGATATTGAATTTTCTATTTCAATAACTTTTGAATATTCTTCAAAAACAAATCATTAATTAATATAGCTCTGAAATAAACAACTGGACAAATATGGTAGATAAAATTATAGGCAACCAATGTTCAGATACCAATTGAAGTGCCCAAGGATTGGATAGTCACATAGAGATGTGTTGTAATCAGATGTGACCAATTTGACTGAATTATTTTTCACCTTTTAATTATAATATTTTTCACCTTTTAGTATTAGTGGTTTTTGTATGTAATGTTGAAAGTGAATGAAACAAAACACAAAATATTTTTACATGTTTTGGTACTGAGACATAAATCGGTGACATGTTTGTTAGACTCAAACAAGGATTATCCACTGTAATATTTTTATCAATTACAATGGTTCAGGTAGTAGTGGGTTATACACCACTGTAATCGATCCTCTAGTTGATTCCAATAATACTGAAAACAATCCAACTCTACTTCCTTATTTGTTTATACCCCCTACCCTTTTGACTAGGTAGACACCATGGTTCTCTAGAGACACTTCAACAACTAGTTAGACCCACCAGTCATAACTATGTATTCTTATAAAATATGATACACATATTGGATCATTAGTGGATCCTCCTCCATGAGCAAGAAGGATGATAACAGATCATTTAAAAGTCATGAATATTTGTACTGATGCAAGAATTGATCAGATAATTATGATCTCTATATATAATTAATTGTCTTAATACAACACTACTCGAGAAAACATTCATTCTTATGCTGAGGAACAAGCCTCACTAACCACCGAAATATCAGATACAAAAATATTATGAAACATGAATAGAATTTCTTCCATGTATTTTGTCTCAAATACAACTTCCCCAGAGTTTACATATTTTTTATACATTTCTTATGTATTTCATCAACCATGTATCTATAAAATTTCATGGAATTCATAATTTAATGAAATAATAAACATTCACAAACACACATCCTTAAATATTGTTCTTTAATTCTAATTCACTTGCTTATAGACTTATTCAAATGAGTAAACAACCACATGTGAATGTAATCATCCACATATGAAATTAAAAACACTTTACCCAATTTTTTTATCAATATATGAGTATCATGCATGTGAATGTGTGTTTGTATAAAATCAAATTTAGATCTCATTATATTTCTCAAATGTGAATTTTAGTATTATTTAAAGAATATAAGGGTTTTTCATATAGGTTATCAAACACACAATATTCACATTGCACACACTCATGATTCAAATATTAAAAGTGTATACTCAATCCATATTACTTGTTTCACATTATATTATGTGACAATAAACATCCCACATGCACAACTTAGGTGGATAACTAATATGTACATGAATAAACTGGACACACCCACGACACTTTATAATATTCTTCATGCATGCACAAACTAGATTGAATTTGAATTTTTTATGCCCACAAGATTTTCTTGAGATGTTGTGTGAAAATACTATCACAATGTTCCTAAAAATTATTTTCACAAACTAGGAAAATACACTTAATAATATAGATCATATTGAATGGATTCTCAGAAAAATGTTCATCATGAATTACATTGAGTGTGTCAAGAACAAGTCATCTATACACACCATTCATGTATACATATTGAAATAAGTAGGTGAACATATCCCTTCACGAACCAGACATATTCACAAGACAATTTATCTTTAAAAACATTTCTTTTATGGGAGATAAATTCACATAGAAAATTAGATGTACATTGGTATTTATATGCATCGACCTTCACATTATAACCTTCTTAAATCCACAACAAACCTCATTTCATCATTGACACTCTCAAATAATCCCTATATTCATTTGTGTCTAGAATCACTGTATCAAAATTTAAATATTCTACACACTGTGGAATCATATTTTTCTCACTATATATTATACAATCATCGTTTCATAGTGATTTCTATATAATTTATTAAATCATAATACTTGGATGATGACTCAGACACATCAATTCAATCATCAGTAGATATCACATAGAGATCTAATGAACTAAACATCTTAGATGCATTCTTAGAGAAAATTATGCCCACCTCTGACCGTATGGTTTAAGGATATCATCAAATGATTTAGATGGATAGAATAGTAGATGAATCTATAAGATTTATTGATTGTCTAGAATAAAATTTCAAGTATATCGGATGGTCATGGTTTATTCAAGGTTATCCTACATCAAAACCACATGCTTTTTCTCTCTCCATTATATTATAGGACACCGCAACCTTAGATCAAAATTCTCCTCCTCCTATTCTATTACCTCCCCAAACTGGTTCTCCGTAGTTGTGATCATGCTCCCACCACCACAACTATGCCTCCTTATATGACGGTTTCTTAATCACTCTTGCACCATCCGTAGGCATTCTCCATCCTCCTACCTCATCTAAGAATCCTTATACTACTCAGCTACTCACAGTGGTTGTCTACGGTTGAGCTTAGGCACCCACATTGGTGTGTGATTCTCCCATATCAGGTTCTGCGACATTTCATTGAATTTTTAATAGTCACATTAAATTTTTTTTCCCAAATTCCATGTAAATCATTTCCAATAATGGGAAATATAAAAATAACTCAGAAACCTCCTCCTAAAAAATAATCCATTTTTCTTGGATCTCTTTAACTATTGTGAATATTGTTATTTACTATTTTCACAATTCATTGGAAATGATGAACAGATCAAAAACCATCACATTCATATTCTTTAACAATTTATCTGCATAAATAATTGAAAACAATTTCAACCTAAAAATTCATTTGGCCTCTTCATAATGCATCGTCTATTTTTATAAATCTAATTATTATAATATTCAAGGATTATCTTCAGATTTTCATTATGGTATTTATTGATGAAATGTTGATATACATTAATCATCATTATGAGCATATTATTCATTTGTGAATCATTCTTAATATTTTTATAGACTATGACTTTTATGGAAAATTTATCAAATGTGACTTTTGGAATTAAAATATTTTGTTTTTATTCCCATGTAATCTATAAGGATAAACTATCATATTATCCTTTATATTAATTGATGTAATATCCAAAGGAAATGAATAAAATCATTCTATGTAGTTTCCTTGGATTATCAATCTACCATCATTGATGTGTTCAATTTTTCCTCAATGGCCTTGCACATTAACCAAGATGAAATGTAAATGGGGTTTTTTTATATAGTCATAATAACGTAAATGATTTTTAATAATTAAATATGATATTGTTTAATGAATTTAAATTGATTTTATCACATGGAATAGATGGATATTTGATATATAGAGATGTATCAAATAATTGACATGGATGTTTCTTTATAAATAATTATATATTTGTTACCTAGAAATCATTGTTGGATAAATATTTATGAATAAAATAATCCAAAACTTGATCTTAAGATGGTATTAATAATATTTTCATTGAATATATAGAGGCATTAAATTTATTAATAATGAATTGAAATATATATATGTATTAATTATGATTGAAAATCATATTATCTCTTTAGAAACTCAATATGAGGAATATGTGATAGTTATAACCAATCATGGATTATCATTTCATAATAATCTACTATCTCAGGATGGAAAATATTGTGTTAGATTAATTCAATAGAATGAATTGTGGAATTTTCACTAAAATAATATTGAAAATGACCTTATATTGATATATTGATTATTGATGGATATGTGAATCGTTATGTAAGGGAAAATATAAATTCCATTCCAATTTATTTAAATTTCCTCTTTATTGGATGAAATGAAATTTTAATAACATTATGTCATAATATTAAAAAGAAAATAAATGTTTTGAATGATATGAAATTGGTAGACATCATCTTTGAAGATAGAATATTTAAATTTGGAATGTGTTTATAGGTTCCATTCAGGTCTGTGTTGAAAAGTGATTTATTAGATAAAACTCATAGCTCAAATATATTTTCAAACCATATTAGAATTACAATATATTAGGATTTTAGAGAAACTTTTTAGTAAATAAATACGAAATATTATATTGAAAAATATGTATGTAGATCATTGGTTTAATAATAGATAAATATTGACAGACAACGTCGAAAATGAGTCAAAAAACTATATCTATTCATGTTTGTAAATGGGTTGTTATTAGTATATACATTTTACTAGATTTTGAATGAATCCAGAAAGGAATGATTCCATATTATTTATTAATGATCTCCATAACATGTCATCAAATTTCCTCCTAATAAAGAATGATCAACCACTTGAGAAACTCATAAAGATCTATATTAATGAAGTTGTGAAAATTCATCATTTACAATATTCAATTTTATCAGATCATGATTCATGGTTTATATAGGAATTATGTAATAGTATTTATATGTTTCTAGACAACAATATATATCATACAACTTCCAATCATCCTACAACAGGTGGGTAGTCCAAAAGGACTGTGTAGACATGAAAAGATTGATTTATTTCATGATCACTTTTCATTCAAAGAAAATATAAGATTGTTATTTATCATTGGTGAAATATTCAAATTATTATATCTCACGTTAAATTATTCAAATGAAAAATTGAAAATTTATTGATAGTGATTCCATTCATCAACATGAAGAGATGAATTTGGTGAAAGGGATCTTTTAGGTCCAAATCAAATTGAACAGACAAAGTTGAACGTGAAAACTATTAAAAATCATATTAAGGTTGTTCAAAGATCAATTTTTTTATGGATAACAAAAAAATGGATTTCTGATTTCATGTGGGAGGCCGTTTTTTCTTAAAGCCGTATCAATGGAAATGTGTTATATGATTTTGAAACAAAGGGAAACTATGTCATAGGTACATCCGGCCTTTTTATATTCTACAAATAATGGGATCTATGTGTTTTCATTTCGAATTTCTATATAGCCTCTCTATAGTTCATGATGTTATCCATTTTGATTAATTCAAAAATACCATTCCAAAAAAAATAAATTTTCTCACCTACGTTTAAATAGAATTGGATAATTATTTATCTTTTTAAGGGCCTTTCTGGATTCTTGATAGAGTAAAACAAATGGCAAGGAATTGGAAAACATAGATTTTAGGATTACATTGGATAATAAATAAGATATAAGATGCCACATGGAAAACTAAATATTTTTATGGTGAAAAACTAACCAATGTTTTTATTAGGGAAAATTAAGTAATTTTAAGGATGAAATTTCTGAAAGTGGGAAGAATGTGACACTTCAACTTTAATTATTGAAATCATTTCCATTTAAAGAAACAATAAAATAATTCACATAACATTGTTAAATAATTTAATATAATCTTAAATATATTTAATTCATAAATATAATTTTAATAAATTAATTTCATACATTAATTTACCATGTAGAAATTAGTTTAGTGAAATTTTTTTAAATTTTCAGATGTACTTTTATTTTGAATGAGTACTTGAAAATACAGATTTCTAAAAAAGTGTCACATTATGAAATTATAATGATATAGAATAACATTAAATATTACGAGAAAATATTTTATATAATAATTATATATTTAATAAGTAATATAATTCAATTTAAAATAGAATGTTGATCATATAAATATATTCTTATCATTTTGTAAGCATGTTTCAAGATTTTTTTTAAATAAAAGACAGTCCTAGTTATTATATATTAATAAATTATATACAAGGTTACATTATATTTTAGTTTGGTTTTAAGTATAAATAAGTTTCCTTTGATTTAAAATAATTCAATCAATTCCATTGTAATCAATATGATAAATTATTTTCTTATTAAATCATTAGTAAGATTAAAACAAAAAAATTATAAAAACGCATTTCAATATGTTTTTAGAAATTATATTAATATCATTTATATAAAAATATATAAATATAATCCTATAAAATGTATTTCAAGTAATTAATTTAAAAAATAATATTAATTAAACGTTTTAACATAATTTTATGTCATGATCAATAGTAAATTAAGTTAAAATTTTATTCCGTAGATTGAAATAAAATGTGTTCATTGTTTGTTAAACACAGATATAATAATAAAAATGCAACCTAAATTTGATATAATTTTACATTTGGAGGATATTTATCCCTTAAAATATCGTTTCATTTAATAAATTTCCATTTGGGTTTACTTTTAGTATAAAATGACTTATATTTTTAAATATTATAATTAATTCGTTGTGTGCCCCTTTATCACTGACAAATGAAAACCATGTATCATCCATGGGTAAAAAAACTATGATAACTATTATTAGTAAAATACCTACATAAAAACATCACTAAATTCCCTCCATTAGTACTTGATCACCTTTTCCTCTCCTAAGACCTTTGTAATAAGGGTTATGTTGTAACCCAAAGATGTTCTCTCAAATAAGAGGTGATCGTATTTACCGACTCTTTAAAAGATTATTTTTATTCTACTTCACATAATTATTTTTTATTCATACATACAAAATGAATTCAATTTCATAAATATAATTATGTATTTTTATTATTGGTAAAACATTTTACACCATGTTTCCATCAAATGGGAATTGCAGTACTGTCATGTATACCTATTGACCATTGTCCCCTCCTAGTTATACGATTCAATTTCTATCACCATATTTCATGGATTTTTATTATTAATGGTTATATAATAAATTCATAAAAAATTAGGCTGCTATATTTATAATATTTTAAATTATTTATTACCTTCTCTTCCAATACTAAATGATAACATCACTTTTTCTTATGTGTGGACCACCAACACCATGAATTGATGTGATTCAGTTTTTATGACTGCTTAACATTTATGGTAACAAGGTTGTATTTAATTAAAATATCGAATATTTGGTATATTATAATTATTTTTAAAAATTTAATGGTTATATAATTTTTTTGGTGGATCCATCGAAAATTAGAATCATCACACATTCATATCTATGGATGAACATCTCCATGAAGTGATGTATATTTTATTTCATAATCAATTTATATTATTCACTATAAAAGTATATTGAATTATTAAATATGATACCTATGAAAATATTAATGTTCTTTAGATTACTTATCCTTATAAATATGAAATTACATAATCTACTAATCCAAAACAAACTTGAAAATTGAAAAAGTTAAAACTCTAAAATGATGATTATAACAACTTATTATTAAAAAAATGATATAGAAAAAATATAAGTGGAGAATATATAATATGAATAGTTTTTATATAATTTTTATATAGAATTATATTTACATGTAATATATATTAGA
Organism: Viscum album; assembly: GCA_963277665.1. Lineage (NCBI taxonomy): Eukaryota > Viridiplantae > Streptophyta > Magnoliopsida > Santalales > Viscaceae > Viscum > Viscum album. The sequence continues at coordinate 1,311,882,494 of OY728119.1, read as the reverse complement.
GGAGAATAAACTCTCTATCAAGGCATTTAAGATTGAAGGTATGGGTTTTATTTTATAATCTCACTTTTTACGAGGATTATTTATACTTATTTTTCCAATAAATAATTTATATGATCCACTTCTCAAATATTTTCTTATTTCATTCTCTTATTTTTATATCTTTGATGTAAAATATTTTACATACTTTTTTCTCTCTCTATATACTCATAATTAAGAATTGAATTTTTTATGGAAAAAATATTTTTTTATTTGGTTGGGAATATTTTTCTTCCATATCAATATTTTCAATAAATATTTTCCTTAAATGATTTTACTATTATTAAATGATTTTTAAAGTTAATTTATTCCCTTTCATAATTTCTATAAAAATAAGAAAATGAATTTTCTTTTTTATTTTCCCAACAAGGTTATCTTTATCAAATTTCTAAACATAATCATTATTTTGACTTCTACCACCTGGAATAATTTTACCACCGTCTTGAATATTATTTAATTTTATTGGTCCATTACAATTTTAAATGGTTATTATCAATGGAAATATTGTTCATAATACTCTAAAAATTTTAATTTTAAATATGTGTTTTCAAATTTAAATAGGTATTTTCCTCATGAAATATACAACAGAATTTTTAAAATTATTTCCATATATGCCATCGTAATTTTAAGAAAATTATGCTTTACTTAGGAAATAATCTCATTGATGTCTAGTAACAATGAATTCAATGAAATATTATGATGTCTGATATTATGTATTATATCATTATGAATCTATTTATTTTTATCCATGTGATTTTTTAAAAATTAATTTAATGTGTGGATTAAATACCATTTTTATTATATTAGTTATATGGAATATTTTTCTATTGTTTACCTCTTACATACTATTCATTTATTATTTATCCTACGTATCTTATGATTTATTCTTTTAAATACTATGAATATAATCCCACTCTTTATTATATAATACTTTCACATTGTTTCCTAGATTGGATATAGAAATTGTTTCACTGATATAATAGAAGAAATGATTATTTTATCACTATAATATTAATTTATATTTCATTATATAAAATAAAATTTTAAAATGATTTATCTATCATGTCTTAAAATACTACTGATAAATATGAACCATTGGTATGTGATTTATTTTTTCATATGACAATAAAGTAAAATAACAACTAGCTCTTGGTTAATAGAGTTAGGTTGTTATTAGTAAAACCATGGTAAAAATTTCATTTGGATAAAGCATTTAATTGATCATATGACATTATAGAACTTTATCTTCTAATATAAACACTCAAAAATGATATTTTTGTTCAATATTATTTTTTAGTGAGTGTAGCCTCGTATTCATAGCCAATACAATTACACTCCAAAATAAAAAAAAATTCCTCTCCAAATCCATTTGAGTTCTATTATAAATCATTAACCACGTCAATTATTTCCCAACATCAAGTATGGCTATATACTCAACTTCTATTTTATATAATTCTACCAGTGGATGCATCCTTTTTTTAAAGGTTGGGGCTGAAGCCTCAATTTATTATTAAGGAAAAGACCTTTTTAGACTGGGTAGAGGGAGACCCATTACATATCCCGAAGGCCCAAGGCCAATTGGCCTACATACAGGGCTAGAAAGCCCATTTTTTTCCCAAAGGACCCCTTAGTGAATAGAACTGCTATAGTACCCTTGCAAATATAGTACCATCACCGCTACAGTACCCTGCCACAGTCCCTCTGCCACTATAGTGTTGTTGCTGCTACACTCTGTCGCTGCTATAGTAATGCTCTAATGCTAATACAGTACCCTGCTATAGTAACTCAGGAATTTTCCACTGCCTGTATTTGATCCTGGGACTTTTGGATGCCAACAGGAGCATGAAATTTATCATTTTTTAAAAAATATAAGATATATCATATGTTCTTGTGAGACACTAGAGAATATATTTCATGACATCACAATGGTTGATTATCTAATTATATATAAACTGACTCAAAACTATCTCAATAAATGTAATGTGTGACCTTGTATATATCATGGAGTAAACGAATTAACATTCCACAGAGATAAATGAAATGTAAACCCTATACATCGACTCATATTCTATGTTTTTTATGATTTCTCAAAAGATAGCTTGTGGTTTATAAAAAATTAGGTTGACAGAAACTGAAATTTGGTTTCAATAAATAACTCGATGTACATATATATTTGATCCCCTCGAGAAAAAAAATAATATTATGGATTTATTATATCCATAAATTCATATTCTGATTATTTTATTATCTTCCATGATATCCATTATCTCTAATATAGTAGAAAATTAAATTTTCTCTCCCTGCCACTTCATAATGTTTAGATTCTCAGAGAATGTAATCCATACTTAACAAAATAATGATAAATATCTAATCTATCATCACATTCCATTTTAAATAATGAACTGAGCTAATTTCTTATAACCCGTGATTAACCATAATGGCATCAAATATTAAATTTCATTTCCCACGAACATTCTTCAAGCAATAAATACATATCATTAGATAACATACCATGTCCATGTTCCAGTGGATTATTAAGACATCCTGTTTCATCGTATAAAACACCATGAATAAAGTCCATTTTTTAGTCTATTTGTTCTATATATGAAATATCATAAGAAACAAAATTCAAGTCAATATGAATAGTTCAATACTTAAAAATCGTTCAAATTTATTTATTTAATTACTCTCATATTTTTCCCTGAAACACATCCACCACCATCTTATCCATATGAATTTTATTATCACCGTCTTCTTCTTTCTATTGAAAGGTCCCTTTGTTTTGTGACTCTTTCATCCAATGTGAAAATTCAATTATCTCCAAGGGTTAATTTGTATCTGATGTATATATATATATATATATATCATATTTTAGGGGTTAATCTCACATTACAATGTAATAAGACTAACCACTTCTTAAAGGTTTTTAGGATATCCTATATCCCTGAGAATAAAGTAACAAAATTCATTTCAAAACCACTAAACTCATCATATAGTTCCCATAGATCCACATAACTCCAATTCTATTTTTTTAGAATAATACTTCTAGAGCATCACCTTTTGAATCTCTATTCAATACTTCATATGTTCATGATCACATCAATATATCATTTTTTAGAACATCTGATATCAATACACATTCAATGTTCCTAGAACATGTCAAAACATCTATCATTCTACAATATCAATTTATAACAACATAGATATGGCCCAATGAATATTAACTCTCAAAATTATTTTTCATCCAATTAAAATATATCAAAAATACATTCTCATTAACTTTAGAATTTTGGTGAAGGACTTTTAATTATCATTATCCCAAATACAGAAAACAAAACTTCTATCTCTATATCCCATAATGAAAAATGATTGGGACTTTCGTTGATGTTTTTCTGGATTCGGGGAATCCACATATATATAGGACTAAATTACACAATATCCAATGCGGTTAAATTTCACCTGTTATTCGTTCAATTTTTTTCCACAATGTCTTACCCCATCAGTGATGATTGAATATTATTAATGATGTATTATGTGTAATTCACTTATACTATAAAATCATCCTCTGACATTTCAAACACTAGTATCATGATACGTGCATTTCTAGTAAATCATTAAGAGTTACACTCTGCTAAACATTTCTACTATAGAGTTTTTTGTATAAATTTCTCAGTCCTAATTCATTTTATCTAGTTAATTTTTAAATATCCACACTATTGTATTCTCAATAATTATCGTACCATAAGAATCTCATCCTATTTTTATTTTAATTATTCAATAGGATTCCCTATTAAAAAAACTCTTCAAAAACCATAGATATTTACATATGAAAGTAATAAAAAGAATTTTTTATTAAATAATAAATGAATGTAAGAGTGAAAATTGATCCTTTGTGAGAACTAACTAGTAGTGACCCCCAAAAATTACTATGCACGTGCTCTAAATTTTTGAAACATATGTGCCCTTCCATTAAGATTTAATAATAAATTTCTATGATTTCCATGTTAAAAACTCTCACAACATATGAAATCCATGTGATTGAGCTTCAATATACCAATAGACACTAAAAATGACATGCTCTTCTCAGTAAGGAAATTAATAGAAAAAATCTACAACTATTAAATTTTGATTATTTTTATTTCATAAATATTTAAAAATCTATCCATCCCATTTGAAAAATCTTTTGATATTTTAGCCCTTTTTCTATGAACATGGTACCCTGATACATTTTTATACTCCATTTTGAAGTGTTTTATAATTCCCTAGTCATTTGGATGACCAATGAAAAATACGTTCTTTCATAAATATAGTATTTGTTGAACTCCTGATAATCCCATCATGCTATTGTTTTAAAATTTGACTAAAATGTACCTTCCATAGATCTATAGAGATTCATCATCAATTTTATGAACCTTGTCAGACATTTTGATATATAATTTCATAAGAACCCTCTTTCAATCATAGAATGTAAAGATTCCCTAGAATAAATGATTGATGATTACTTTGAAATATTAACACTCCATATTAATCTATCAAAACCTTAACATGTGGAATTTATGAAACCTATTCATTAAAATTATTCCCTTTTAAAATTCACAGGTCTATCTCTATAATATTTCATCATATTAACCATCTACACATATTGTTGACACATTTTTCTAGTCCCACCTAGTCTCACTATAATTATATCACATTTTATATATTTCTTTTTTTCTCTATCCAAACTACTGAATATAATTTCTTTTAACTTTTTCACTATGAATGGTTCTGGTAAGATCCTATATTTCAATTGAATTAATTTTTTTATTCCAAAATGAAATCCTTATTATCCTTAAACATATGTTTTGGATTCCAAAAATACCTACATATTATAGTTACCATTGGGTCCCATGATTCTGGTAGTGAAGCGAATAATAATAGAGCCCACACATTTTAAAAAACATTACATTAGTAGATTGTAGATTACTCTAAATCATGAAATAGTCATTCACATCATCAATTTTCAGTCATCCTTCTGGTATCATCAAACCTATTGACTATCATATCATTAAAACAATTCATAGTTACTGGAGTCTCATATACGCTTTTAAGAATATTCATCAGCTCTACTACGATATTTATATGAATAATGTTATATGAAATATCCCATTTAAGTGACATCTGATTAAATTTATGCGAGTCATTAACTAACCTTTCACAATACATATTTACATTCCCTTTAGTTTAACCAACACAAAAAGAACCTCAACTTCCATATATATTATTAATTGTTACATGTACATCCTCTGATATGTGAATACTATCCTATTTAATTCCTTACATTGGATCATGACTTTATTTGATGTTATATCTTCCATGAAATTTAATACCATAAAATATTAAGAAAATATGGGAATAATGATAACTGAAGAGATTGTTCTATGTATTTGGTTGTGATTTAATATCCAAATGATCTACTAATACATGTTTGGATTTTGAATCCAAAATCACTTAATGAAAATTCTATAAAAGATTCAGGAATGAAATAAATATCTAAAACATCCCAAAGATGAGGAACCATATAAAAATAATGTTCTATAACATATAATTATCATTAAATGTAATCCAGTGTAGTAGGTTGATACCCTTACACCCTCAAACAATCATAACTCGTAGAAATAAAATTTAGTGTGAAATAAGGTATACAAGAAATGCATAGTAAAAATCTATGTTGTCTTGACCTTTTTTATACATCATTGGGAGAACACTATTACTTCATTTCATTTCATAAAAGTTACAATATTATAATCAATGTTACTCTTACATTAATTTTTTGAAGCTTTACATATCAATAGTGCTAAAATCAATGCAATGTGTACAAGGGAACCCATTCCACCATTATAGTCTGGTTCAACTAGTTAATAAGTACCACCAACTTCTGAAATTTATAACGGGTTCAGCATTGGTCATGATGTCCTATGATTTATTACATATCTCTATTCCATAAATACGAATTCTAATTAATTTCTAAATTAAAATTATGTATAATCCTGAGGAACCCTTACATATCCCATTTATTGTAAAATATTTATAAAAAAATGCCACATCATCATTACAAAGACCCTACATATTGAATAACATCCAAAAACCAATTTATGAAAGATGATCATACACACTAGTTGGTTCTAAAACACAAACATTCAAACCACTTCCTCCACTAGAATACTACTTCACGATACTTCATTAAGAAAAAAACGTTATGGTGTTTATATTACTCTTTATAAGGAATAAAAAAATAAAAATGAATCCATATTTAGTAAGACTTTTATTATTCAACCTAATCTCCAGATTTATCAAAATTGTTTATATAAATATATTTTAAAAAAATGTGTTAGTGTATATGTACACTAAATATAATACTCCACTGAATATCTCTTTAATATGTGGAAGAATAAAATTAATTCCTTCAAAAATAAAAAAATCTAACCTGTGACCTAATAAGGTTAACTATCCACCCAATATCACCAAGTATTACTCACCAAATCCACTATCATGAATAATAACAAAATAGTACTAAAAATGTATATGGAAAATATACCCAACACCAGAAACCCTAATAGACTAGTATCTCTCACAACCAAAATTCCAATGTTATGGTGCTTCCATCCTTTCCATGTCCACCTAACAACATACCACACAAAAATATCAACACTGCCACCATTTAACCATAGTTTTATATCATATATCATATCACCATACTACATAAAAACAGTATAACATTTACTAACATCATTACCACATCATCTTATCCAACATATATTATCATGCCTCTACCAAATCATAACATATTTTCCACATCACCATGTATAAAAACCACCATTCAATTGATCCTATAAAATATATGGGAGGGATCTTGTATGTTGGAGTAGTCGATCATCAATATCGTCCATTTCCTAGATGTTGAGGGTACGCTTAGAACCTAGAATATCAAATAGTCACTAGTTCAATAACTCAACTCGAATTGGGATGCATAAGAAATAAATAAAATACATGGATATAATATAATTAAAGAATCTCATACTACGGTCAAATACCTACAAAACATCCAAAACTTTATCAGTATACTATTTGACTCACAAAACCAACCACTACCACTACTTATCATAACACCAACAGACATCAAAATTTAATAATGAACCCAATCCTACATAACAAAAACATAAAAGATCCTCACAATAATTAATCTTCATAATATAATATATTTGTAATTTATATCACTTTATTAATCAATAACTGTGCAAAAATATCTTAAATCACCACACAATCACTATAAAAAGATTTAATTTAAATTTTTTTTTCAGTATTCGGGTTATGAATAGAAAAACTGATTTTATCCATGTTTTATTGAATTATGACTGAATTATTCATGATTAAGTTTAGTCACATTATAATTGAATAATGTATTACCAAAATATATAAAAAAATGCTTCATTTGCGTGCCAATGGTCCCACAAACCACTAGTCTAAATGTACATTTATTCAAATTTATATATGATTAGTTATATAGATACATAGAATATAAACATTCATATGTTAATATACTAATATTGTTATAATATATTAATATACATACATATAATTATAAATAATTAGAAAAGTATCTACATTAATATATATAATCATATAGTATATATATGTATTTGTCTATGTATATGTATATGTATATGTATATGTATACGTATATGTATATGTATAGGTACTTGTATATGTATATGTACATGTAAATGTATTTATATATATATATATATGTATGTTTACATGTTTGTAAGTTAATATACATATATTTACATATATAGATATATGAATATATAAATAAAAAATTTATATATTTTTATATATAACTACATAAAATAATATTAGAAATTAATAATGAACAAATTATTTATTACGAAATATTAGAATTTTTATATTGAAAAAATTATTAATTATTTATTAGTAAGTATCATTATGTTGATAGTTATTATATTTCTATGTATATATATGTATCTATGTGTGTGTATACTTATATATATATATCTGTGTGTGTGTGTTTATATTAATTAATATATTAATATATAAAAGTTTTTTTATATTGACATATAAATATATATATTTTTATATTTATACAATTTATAAATCATTTTTTATTAATGATCTTTTATTTATTTATTTTTAATTAAATATAACACAGTTTTAACATTTTTTGGTTTATTTTTATGTATTATTGAATGTATAAATTTATACATTTATGTATTGGTGTCTTTGTTTGTTCATTATATATATATCTCTCTCATATTTTTAAGTTTATTTATTACCAATATATATACTATATCTATATATAAATAATTCATTAATGTTATTTATAATATAATTTATACATACATTGAATTATTAAATTTTAATTTCATTTTAATTTACTAGAATTTAATAAAGTGGCTAAAATAAAATATTATTCATGATTTAAAAACATGATTTAAAGGTGGAGATAAATGTAAATTAGTAATATTTTAGAACATGGTTGAATTTATCTCCTTTTAATAAATATATGGAAAATTACCTATTATCTCTCATTAAAAATCAAACTATTGTTCATTTACCACATATCAATTACTTTATAATTCATTAATTAATTTAATCACACCATTATTTCACCGTAGAAAAGCTTGCATTCATTTATTAAATTATTTCGACATCATTCGACATCCCCATGAAACTATGACAGCAACTAGGTTCACATATCCAGGTCATTGTATCGAAAACCATGTAAATATTTATAGCATCACCTCTAGCACATTAAAATCAATAACCACACTATCCCACAAAAATCTTATTAAACAGTTGTTACAAAAATGAATAATATCACATAATCATCTATTAAAACAAGTCTCTCACACCATAATTACCTCATCCATAGAAATAAAATATGTAATCATGTTAGAAATTAATAAAGAAGAAATATAATTTATCAATGATTGTGAATTATTCCACAATTCATGATTATATAATATCAAAAGATTTATTTATTATCACCACATAATCCCTCCAAAACTATATTTAAGTTATGTAACAATTATTAAATGTTAAAATATTTATAAAAATTACATAGCATGATATAATAAGGATTTAATATTTATGGAAAACTATAATGAGAGAAATGCTTAAAAGATAATAGACTTTTTCAATCATAATTTATAATCAAATATTTTATCCAAATTAGCATAATTCCAAATCCTTACTATACATAAAAAAAATCATTATTGTAATATCATTACAAAAAATTAAATGATAATAAAACCCTTTGTGATAATAATTGTTGTGTTTTTATGTGAAGAATATAATTTTTCAATTAAAACAACAAAAAAATTGTTTTCTTTAGAAATTGAATTCATATAAGGGTGAAAGACCTATTGGTTATTTATAATATTATGTGAAATATTTTTTGAGTTAATAAATGAACCCACTTATGTTTTTGAGACTGATAGTACATCTATACTCATATAGTGATGGATATGGGGGGCATTGTGCTGAATAGTGGACACGATATAAGACATCTCCTTCCTTGATAAATTTTAAAAGAATGTTTTTTTATGAAAAAGACATCCTATATAATATGTAAAATAAGGATATGGTCGAGACATCTACATCTTTAAGATTCTTCTAATTAAGTTGGTGTCCCAAACAACGCCTTCTAATGAGTTTTTTGAAAGGGGGAGTTGTCTCAAACAATTCCCTCCCATCAATTTCATTATTTTCATTTTTTCATATATATATATATATATTTAAACAAAAATAAATAGTTATTTTATTTTATATAACTATTTTTAAATTTGGTGTTACTTTAAGTAACATATTCAGGAAATATTATATAAATCTAACTCATCCTCACCTTTTATAATGATGTGACACAATATATCTTTTCCAGGATTTAAAAGTGGGATCCAGACATCATTTTTCCCTCATTTAATTAATAATATATTACATATAATGATATGTTATGGAAAATAAATTATTCCTCATTACATGTTTTCAAAAAATATTTATTATTTTATAATGTAAAAAATAGTTACTAATAATGTGTTAATAATGTTTACTAGCAATATCATTTATGTTTTTGAAACTAAAATTAATATTATTTTCTAAATTGATGTAATTAATAATTTAATAAAAAATAATAATGTTATTAAATTTATTAATTTATAATTATGAATATAAAAAATATAATAAATAATATATTTAGTTCGATATTTTTAGAATAATTAATAATAATTAATAATATTAAAGTTATTAATTATATTATCATTAGACAATATAATAATAATAATTATAATAATAAAAATAATATTATAAATTATTATTAAATATTAATCATTTGTGTCATGTAAATTATTTTATGTTTATTAAATATATGACTAATAATACTACCGTCACAACCCGTCCTCGGGGCCTGTGTCGTGACTACCCCAAACCTGCCTTCCATAGGCCAGGGGTTGGCGACTAGCACCAAATGCGTAATCCGGATAGTAAGGGAAGACATTCCATTAAAAAAGTCAACAAAAACAACAGAGTACACAACTTGAAGTAAATAGTGAGTAAAGTTATATATAAAGAAAGTGCTGAAAGGAATGGGGCCAGAAATACAAGCCCAACAGTAAAGTACAAGGAAAGTACAATAGGTAAAACTAAAAATAAAAACAGCTAGAAGATGCCTAATAGCTCCTGGATCGTCCACTATATATACTACCTGAAGGGTAGGTATAGATAGCCTCTTCAGTGCTCCACATCCTTCCATCTCCTCAGAGTACTAACTCCTCGTGAGGTCCACCTCTGGGTACCGTCCAGTCCTCGTACACCTCGCCTCAATCAGCGTTGTCTGTCTTCTACATCCAACACAACAAGGAGCGGGCATAGCCCGTGTAGGGGTGAGTATAACGATACTCAGTAGGGACCCTGAGACCCTCAAGGTCTCACAAAATCCAAAAAAGGATAAACCACAACAGAAAGATACAAACATAAAATATCCACCAACCCTACTTAGGTATATTCCAATACATATACCAATGTTATCAATCACAGTTCAACTCCAACTCTCGAGCCCAAGCACAACCTAGTCCACACAAGAAAGTAATGTCAATCACATCCATGATAATGATTGAATGTCAAGACTCACCTTACATAGGTATACATATTTTGTATAGCGATAGAGATGATATGTTGTAGTCACTATTTCATCTAAGTTGTCAAACCCACATAGGATCCTAGTACAGAAGTCGTCACTGTTGAACCCATGTAGGATCCCAGTACAATAGTCTTCACTATTGAACCCACGTAGGATACATGTTCAGAAGTCTTCACTATCGTACCCACTTAGGATCCAAGTACAAAATTCGTCACTTTCAAACACATATAGGATCCATGTACAGAAGTCGTCACTGTCGAACCCACGTAGTATCCATGTATAAAAGTTATCATTGTCGAACCCACGTAGGTTCCAAGTACAGATGTCGTCACTATCAAACCCATGCTGGATCCAAGTACAGAAGTCGTCACTTTAGAACCCAAATAGGATCCAAGTACAGAAGTCATCACTGTTGAACCCACGTAGGATCCAAGTAAAAATGTCGTCACTGTCGAACCCACGTAGGATTCCGGTATAGTATTTGTCACAGTCGCAGCCAGCTCAAGGGTTTCCGCACACATCATGCTCGATTCTGGGAGGGTCTGCTCCTCGAGCCAAGTGTCGATACATCGACTACCAAGAAGTCCTTAGTTTATATATCATGTAGTTTTGTATCATCAAAAGGAACCCAACGCGACAGATGGTGAGTCAATCAGACGCTCTGTCTAAGATGTATTATCATTTCCGTTCCAAGGGCCCGGCTGGAATTATGATCGTTTCAAACTTGGTCATTTTTTCAAATTTTTCCAAAACTCATTAAGAGTGTCGCAAAGGGACTAACCCGTTGTGAGTATCCTAGTGCCGCAGACTGCGCGTCTATCAGACGCGTGGTCTAGAAGATTTTCGCATTAATGCCTAACGGGCCCGGCCCGTCAAGCCCAGTGGATTGGGGGGTTGGCCTGACCCGGTTTGGCATGTCCGACCCAGCCGGGGGTCGGCACTACACGGTAGAGCGTGGCCAACACAAGGTATCAGGCCGGCCGGTCTAACCCGTTTGGGGGGTCGTCTAGGCCCGGTGCGGCACTGTTTCCGACGATTTCGTCGGGGCATGCGCATCCGTCTGCGGGGAGGACGCGCTACTTGTTGCCCCGAATTCCCGCTTTCCAAAGGCGGGCGGCATCCGTTCATTGTTCAGGGACGTTTTCTCCTTGATCGAAACCAGGATGATGGGATGTCGGTTCTTCCTTCCGTGGATTCCGCCTCGGAGATCATCACCTAGTCTGGGTCTCCCTCATAGATTTAAGACGGGTTTGTGAAGCTCATTCCTGGTGCCATATCTACATGGAAGCCAGTTAATTACGATGCTTCGGTCAAGACGCTCCAAGGGGTCCCGTCGGGATAGCAACGTTCGGTGAGGAGAATGGTCACGTTGGGGCGTCGTTGCCATGTATGTCTTCCGTCCCTCATCACAGGGCTTATCGAGGGCGTGGAAGCCCAAGGCATCCCGCATCGAACGCGGGGAATATGTACCATATGGGGTTTTCCTCAGCTTCCCATGTATAACATGGGGTATGTCTCGAGTTTAACGTCTTCCGTAGACAGATCGGGTTGAAGGGCCCCTAGGGGGGAACACCGATGTTGGGGCCATCACGTGGGCAGCTTCCCATATATCATGGAGTGGGTTGGGGTGGAATGATCTCACCGGGATGTGGCGGCCCGGGTAAGGATCAGGATGGACAGTGGAGTGAGACATGGGGCTTACGTTCTGAGATTGCCCAAGAGGGGGGATATAGTTTAACGTCATGCAGGACGGAATACAGTTTAACGTCATGCGGGACGGAATACAGTTTAACGTCATGCGGGACGAAATACAGTTTAACGTCATGCTGGACGGAATACAGTTTAACGTCATGCGGGATGGAATATAGTTTAACGTCATGCGGGACGGAATACCGTTTAACGTCATGTGGGATGAGGGGTTTGGGTCTTACGCTTTGAGGCGGCCCAAGGTGGTCAAGGAACCAACATGGAGAGGTCGGGACGACCGGGTGGTGGGCTTGAACCTCATGGAGGCTTCCTACGTACCGTGCGTTATCACGGATCAAAGTCCATGTAGTTCACTAGGATGGGGCTTACGCTCTGGGGTGGCCAATGAGGATGTCATGGTCGGTGCGCGCTCTAAGCCCATGTGAGTCTTGCTCGGTGTGGGAAACAAGAGGCAGCAGGGACCAGACGATCATGTCGCAAAGGGTGCATCCGTGAGAAGCGGAATGGGGCTTACGCGTTGAGCGGCCCGAAGAGGAAACATGGGCTTACACGTGGTTAGCGGCCCTTCGTGCCGGGGATTACTCTAGGGTGGAGGCCCGTGGTGCGACAAAACACAATGGGAAAAGGACTCCACTGGCCTTGGAAGGGGGGAGGTATGGAGATGCACGGGTGCAATCATCCGCAAGAAAGGCTAGGGGATTACAATCTAAGGCAGCCCTTCCCCCGCGGACAAACTCCGCTCCGACAAGGAGGATCAAATTCCATGTGAGGAAGAGTCCATTCCCGTGGAGACGAGTGGGTGTAAAAAATGTCCGAGCTGCGGGGACCCTACGTGCGAAGCACGAGGTCAGACCAAAGTTTAACGTCTTGTGTTAAGGATGAGGTTCTTAGCAGTTTAACGTCCTGTAGCTTGGATGGGGTGGGTTTTCTCCACACCCCTAGGGCTTACATGGCCAACGCCCTCTACCCATTGTAAGAGGGAAGGCATCGACAAGGCCGTAGTGAAGGGGGTCGCAGGGCAAACCACCGGGGGTCCACGTTAGCGTGGCTATGCGAAGAAGAAATAGCCGTTAGTGTGCCTATGCGGAGAAGCATAAGGAAAAGCAACGCAACGGGAAACACGGCCCAAGGGACCTTGAGGTTACATCGCACGAGCCTGGAAGGCCGTACGGGAAAACAACGCACGGCGCGCATGCCCGGAAGGTGAGACATCATGTGCCGGTGCAGGGGGCAGCCAAGGGGCATCAAGGTGAGGGTTTCTGGGCTTTGCGCGCAAAACTCTAGGACGACGCGCAATTGGAGCAAAGGAATTGCGCGTGGAGATGGAAATATGCGCAGGGTATTGCGCGCGCGGTAGTGTATTGTGCGCGTGGCAGGGTATTGCGCGCAAGAGACACGGGTTGTGCGCATGGCTGGAATACCGGGGAGGGGGAAAATTCACTGATGCCGGTGGAGTTGCGCGCAAAGGCGAACTCCAGGGCAAGGATGCGCGGAATGAGGGGTTTACCTAGAAGTCATCTTGCGCGCAGGGGGAGCCGAATTGCGCGCATGGGAGTCGCTTCGGATTCCTCAACCCCCAAACCGTTCGGGGTCTCCTTCTATTTATAGGCGACCTCCGGCCCGAAATCCAGGCGGTGTGCAGAATTTTTCACGCACGCGCGCAGCCAGCGCGCAAAAAACTCGCCGTGCAGAACCGGGGCACGCAAAGATTGCGCGCCTCAACAACTCAATTTCGCAAAACCCGGTGATTCTACACGCGCAGAACAATTTTTCGCCCAGAGCCTCCTTTATTTCGCGTACCACATCCCGGGCCTCCGGGTTGGGCCTCTGATTCTGAATATGACTTCGCTTCATCATTTTGAAACTTCCTCCGAGAGTTATGGGCTTTTTTCGGCGTCAACAAATTCCCCCCTTGGAATTGGATCGGCGAGAGGTCGCAACGATCAGATTCCAAGGGAAACACTGAAACACCATAAAGCCAAGTCTCTTGATCATGTTGCGTGCAAAATTCCGATCGGGCGCGCAAAACCTACAGACGCTCGCGAAAGCCTCATTCCGCGCGACGCGGAACCCTGGCATCGCCTATAAAAAGGGGCGCTGGGTCCCAGATCCATACTTCAGCTTTTTCCGCGCGATAAGCTTATCACTCTCGTGCGCGATATCGCTTCCGCTGCTGCACGTAATAACGCTCTGGCAGCATGGAATTCCATCCAAAATTCGTCCGTGATCTCGCGCCTGTTCAGGATTTTCCGCGCTCCATGTGCCGATTGCGCGCTAATCTCCCGGATTTCGCGCAACTCCTTCAGATTTTGCGCAAAACTCCCCGATTAGGTGCACTGCATCTTGATTCCGCCCAACTCCCGAAAAATTCGATATGGCTGGAAACCGAGTCGATGAGGGGGAAGCCACTGCCTGTAGGACAGAAATGGCGGCGAATGAGGAGGTTTACGGTGCCAAGGTGATTGTCTCCAACAATCTAACCTTGTTCAATCTGCTGACTCCGGCCCATAAGACGTATCCCCTGTCTGACAACCTCCCGCTCTGGAATTTTGGCATCCTGGAGGAGGTGCCACTACCGGGCTTCGAAGTGGACACGCCGCGGTCTTGGGTGACTCGGGAGGACAAACTTCCTCACTACAACATCACCAACAACGACCATCCTTCCAGGGAAACACGACATATGAATGTATATGTCCCGAACCCGAGGACTATGACTATTACTGGGGACAAGCCTGTGGCAGAAGATTCTCCGGCCCTCTACGCGAGCACGTTCCATCAAAGCATCATGGATGACATGAAGGGGTGGCTGAATGATTGGGACCTGCGGTCTGGGGGAAACTTCACCAGCGAATGGGCCTGGGCGTTCTGGGTTCGCCATTCCTTTGACTATTTCGGGGACGAACTGTGATATATCGGCCTGTTCGAGGTGGTATGGACATCGCAGTAACACTTCCACCGCTAGCCTGAACTCGAACCGGAGCTATTCACCTAGTAGTCTCCTGACACCAACACGTTCAACCTTCATCATGGGGAAGTCGGCATCAGTCTCTAGGACATTCGCTGCATCGAAGGTATCCCACTGGAGGGTTACCAACACGACGAGTTTGTTCTCCAAAGTGCACCTGGGGAGACAGTACGCGGACGCATATGCTGACATGGAACCTGTTAAAGTTAGCCAAAGAAGGCTGTCGATCAAGGTCTTCTTGAAGGACGTAGCCTCCAAGGGATATTTCAGCTTGTTCCTTGAGAAGGATCCGGCCATCAAGATGCCGGGACGGGGCAAATGGTGCCCAACCACAACTCAGAGGAGAAAGTATGTGTCATAATGGAGGACCCTGTAGGCGGGGCAATACCAATCATGGGGATACCGCGTCATAGAGGCCCGGGACCCAAATGTCCGGTATGCCAGGTTCCTTGTCGCCTTCCTGAGCGGGTGGCTCCTACTGGTGCGGGACGCGATGATGGGAGTCCGTCCAGCGACTTTAGTGATGGCAGGCTCCATGGCTGCCAAAAAACGGTTCAACTTGGGTGTCCCCGTACTGTCCAAGATGTATACCATCTTGGGGAGCATCTCACGAGGGGGGTCACCTCGGAGAGTATGTGGTCCCTTACAAATCTTCCATGGCTAGGTGGCGGCGCATCTTGGCGGGTATACCTTCCCAAACGTCGTCCTTCCTCCGGGAAACGATCTGCGACCGTCCTTGCTAAATATCGCAGGGGTGGCGCTGATGACGCTCAATGAGGAGGGTGTGAGGATCCGCATCGGCAACCATTCCAACTTCAACTTCAGCCCGTTCCCCACCCCGGTCATCCTGATGGTGGACAATGGTCGAGGCTCTCTGGAACATCAGGAATACTTCCAGAGCATTCGGGGCGGGGTGCTCGTGGATCGGATCGATGGGAAGGTGATCGGCGAGCCCTACGTGCCATCCCGATTCGCCAGGCAGTTCGGGTGCCTCCAGCGAATGTCGAAGAAGGTATTCACGACCATCTGGCAGGAGAATAATCCATGCGTCATGTGCCAGATGTTGTTGATGTTTACCACCTTCGGCTCTGGCGACGTCGTTACTCTTCCTCCCACCGGGGTTGATGTCGGCCTAGCAATCGAATACGCCGAACACTCGACCATTGCGTACCCTGAGGGGCTAATACGCAAGCACATCCGGCAACTCGAGGTCACTCGTGCGGAAACCAAGAAACGGGAAAGAAGGCATGGTGCCGTCGGAAGGGGGGAACCAAGGGCGCGTCAGGCAGAGAGGCCTGCGCGGGCCGGAACGTCGGCAGCGGGAACATCACATGGTGTTGCCACGTCCTCGTTACCCGCAAGGGGGTCACATGAGGTGGCCAAGGAACTGCCCGGGAAGCAGATAAGATATCTGCTCGAACCTTCCCAAGACACAATTATCCCGGCACTATGGTCGGCCGGGATGACCCTGCGGCAATCGCTGAGCGTCAAAGCCATCTGGCAGAAGATAATGGAAAACGTGATCCAACTGCCAAAGGTCGGGCTCGTTCGAATTACCGACCGAGTCAATTTCCATTGGCGGCATGCATATCTGATAGCCATGGACGCATACGCACGCCAGAGGGGGCGGCGTGCAGAGCCAACTTTCCTAGTGAAAGTAATGCTCGGCCAGGAGCATGATCCAGAAGCAATGCCGTCGGGAGAAGGCGACAGTGACAAAATGCTGGAGGGGGAGGAGGAAACCGGAGAGGACGAAGGCGAGGAAGAAGACGAATAAGAAGAGCCTGGAGGTGAGGGGTCGCAAGGGGTGACCTACCAAGGGAGTCTCCGAGAGAGCGGCGAGATTGCCAACTCTGATCTCGACCTAACCGAGATTCTCGAGGTTTGTCTCTGTCTTCATTCATTTCCCTTATTCATCCATTCTCATTTACAACTTCTGCCACACCTCCCCATCTTACTCAGGAGCAGTTGAGCGTTGGATGGGCGTCCCCACCAGAGGAGGGAGGAGAGGAACCGGTGAGACATGACGGGGATTCGACACCCATCATTGAACTAACAAACACAGAGGGGTCTCCCATCATGGAGGCTCCTGCGGTGGCCGAAACACTATGGACCGGTGCTCTGGATTCCTGTAAGTCTCACGCTTCACTACTGGTGCTTGGTGGAAAAAGATCCCATCTATCCAGCATATTCCTAGTGCAGTGATCTCAAAACTGGAGGTGCGTCAGGCTGCGGAGCCCGGGCCGTCCGTGAGTGGACCAGCGACGGACGTACCACCTCGTTCGGAACATTCTCTATGCACTAAGTCGGCCCCGAAAATTGATGATTAGGGGGCGGCGGACATCAGCGGCGCTATTCCTGAGACAAGGTCGGAAGCTGGTGGAGGCATCATTGCTGCTGGGGCGAGAGATGAAGGTCGTCCGTGTAGAGACCCGTATCTTGACGTACATTGACATTAAATTACTTTTGCGGAATACTTAGTACATAACAAAAACACACACACAAGGATCGTAATAGTTTAGTGTCTTTGGAAACTCGGAACGTAATCTTCTAATCGTGGTGAAAGATCTTCAATATCTCCCATAAGGATCTTCCCTTTTTTTTACCTAAAATCTTTATTTATATCCTGGGGAAATGAAAACATAAAAGGGTGATCTCAAATGCTCAGTAAGGGTAAACAAAAGAAAAATCAATCACATCATATTCATAAGAACATAACTTTTGGAAATCTTAACCTGCAAAAGAGAGCATAATTTCATAACATGGGAAAAATCATAGTAGTGAAATGAAATCCCAATAATCACAACTTAAAACATGAAACTTTGTGGCATACATACATAATCATAGAAAATCATTTCTTGTTAGTCAAGACTCATTCCCAAGACTATCTTTGTGGACAAAGTCCCTTTCTGAATCGAGTAACCCTTGTTCCAGTCCTGCTTCACTGAACCGGTATAACCTACCGTTTCAGCCATGTCTATCTCATGAGATATAAAATCCTTACCCAATGCATTTGAGGGAGATATAGGTCCCACCCATCTTATAATTAATCCTTTCTTATGTGTGCCACATAATCATAAAACATACATCATCGCAAAACACATGTAACAAAAATGGGATTCTTGAAACATCATGACATCATAAATCAATTCATATAAGATAAAGGAATTCATAAACATAATTCCATCACAACATAGTCAAATCAATGTAAAAATATGGATAGAAACATAACCCTTTATTATCATAGATGGAAAATAATTTTGATAAAACACTTGAATTGAATTCTTGAGGAAAATATCCTTTCTTCTTCAAAATCAATTTCTTTTCACAAAACATCATGCAATTTTAAAAGAAAGAGATTTTATTGAAAATAGTCATGAAATATTTTAGAGGAAGCTTCATGAAAATAAGGCTTTATAAAACAGTAGAAATCCGTTCGTGCCGTATAAGTTTAAAAAAAACATTCTTCGTACTTTTGTCGGAAAAGTCAAAAAGTACCTCGTACGAAAAACATCAAAAGATTCCTTTCATTTCTTTTACTAAAAACTCACCGAAGGGTAAAAATGGATTTAAACAATTGTAGGTCGATGGAAATAATATTACATATTGATGAAACATGGATGTGGATGATAAAATACACCCCAGTAAATACTTACGAATAAACAATCTCGGATAAAAATGAGATTGTGATATTTCCCTTACCTTATGTCCGACTTGCTTTGTAAGTGTCATAACCTCCTGTATAATGATTTAAATCATGTTATTGACTTATTCCAGAATCATATTCATTGTTATGATATCATATATGGTTCACTTATGACATTATATTACCCGTTCTTTTGTAAATTCCATGTTAAAGAAGCGTTTTGGGTAAAATCGTTTCATTTATCGTAGGTGTTTTGACTTGTTGTTCTTGAAATCATTATTACTTATATCATGATCTACTTACTTCCAGAATATAAAATATTATTTATATATCATATATATTCAGTATATATATATATATAATAGATAGATAAATAAAATGAAAAACACCGTTCATGGAGACGGTAGTCCGTACGTACGCATGAATGCTGTTTTACTTTCCTTATTGTCTTGAAATGGAAGTATGTAGATGACATACATATATATATATATACATAAATCCAGTAGCTTTATAATGTCATATATTTCATTATTATTTCTTATATATACTTTATAATCATTCTTAAATGGTTAACATGCAGAATGAATCTCATCGCGTCGTGGAGACGGTAGTCCGTACGTACGCACGAGCGATGATATCATTTCCATAAATATTGAATTGAATTGGAGTGGATTATACAATATATCAGAATCAATATGATGTTTTAATAACTATGTATAGTTATTCTTTACACCATTATACACATCCATGTAATGTGGTGGTGGAAAATAGATTACACCACGGCGTGGAGACGGTATTCCGTACGTACGCACGCGCGGTGATTTCTTTTTCCGTAGGATAGATAGATGGTGAAATAGGGTTGTTTCATTCTTATAATAATATTTCAGTATATGAGTTATACTGATGTTATTACTTCATAATGAAACAACCTAATAAGAAGAAGTGGAAGAAGAAATAAAGATGAAAGAATTGGTAACGGTAATTACCTCTTCTTTGAAGCGCCTTTTGGAGACCTCCTCTTAGGGAACTAAAATTGGTCTTTCAGGAAGACCAGAACCTCTAGGATGTTTCTAGGGAAGTGGAGAAGAGATTTTTGCAGGGGTTGTCCGAGCTTGAGTGCTCAAATTGGTGTGAGGAGGAGGGGGAGGAGGTGTCCTTTTATAAGGGAGGAGAGGGGCACCTTAGGAATATCTCAAAATATTATTTTATATTAAAGTAAATATCAGTTTATAATGGTTCCAAAGGGTCTTATTTCGAAGATAAAGTGGTTATGGGTAGAAATCCTATCAACCAATAGGATTTAGACAAGTTTAGGTTCTTATTTTAACCTTATCAATTAGATTTAACTCTAAGTTAAATAATTTAACTTTTACCGTGTCTTTTTGTTTTCTTTCACTATATGGTTAATACACTTACTATAACTTGCCAAACGAACCCCAAATTGTTTATTATTAGTATATAAATCCTTATCTAAGTCATTTGGCCAAACCATAGATTTTTAGGAATAAAATAACAATTAATAATATAATATTTGATTTAAAAACTATTTTGTGTCAATTTTTACACTATTTGATATATGATTTTTGTGAAAGTCATAACAGAATTATATGTTCTAAACAAGTTGATTAAATCAACACTAATATATCATAGTAACCTAGAAAATTAGTGGAATTCATAAAAAGTCTCAAATTACATTCATTTGAGTATTTATAACATCAATTATGTTAATATTTTCTTAAAAGGGTAATTACTGCATCATCGTTGTGTCATAAATAAATTAATTTATTTAAAGTCTAAAAATTATAAATAAAATATCATTATATAGGAAAACTTTTTAGATTTCTAATTAATATTTATAGTAGAATTTATCTTATGTATAACCCCATATTAAAAATGTTTTAGTGAATAAACTTTGATTTTAACTCTTTTAACTCTTCTTTGAGTTAAATAATAATAATTGTCCTAATCTAATCCAAGTGGGCCTAAATGATAATATTTTACACTTAAGGTTGTTTTTGGTCGAGATACACTTGTCTAATAAAATTAGGACATGTGTTAGGGTAATATTAATATCATATTTACCCTTAGTTACCCTATTTACTATTAACCGCGGTAAAAAAAGTAAAAAGTTATTATTCACCAAAAAATTATTTTTATCTCATTGAACCACATTTTACTTACTGATATCAACCGTGTCTCTCAGATTTTTGAAATTCCATTCACAGAAGCGGTAAAATTAAGTTTTATGAAAAATTCCATTTTTTAACTACCACTTTGTAGTTTCACTATTCATCAAAAAATGAAGGTTTTCAGAAAAATGCCAAAATTTCATCCTAAGCTATATTTCATATTCCGAATTCAAAAATGAAGTCTATTTTACCAAATTCATAACATAGAAGTTGCATTAATTAATTTTATAATTAAATCCCGCTGTTAAAACAAATAGCGTGTTTTTAAGAAACAATATCTATCAAAAGATTGACACTTGTTTATGTCTGGTTTAAATGTGCAATTACATCCAATGACCAACATTGTATTAAATTGTAAAAATATATTCTAAATATACTTTAAAATTACTCCAATTAATAATTTATCACTATTAATTATTTCGATTAAAAAAGTTGTTTTTTAATTATAATTTAGTAATTTTCACTATTCATCAAAATATGAAAGTTATCCGAAATGTACCAAAATTTCACCATAGGCTAAATTCGATACTACGAATCAAAAAATGAAGTTCATTTTGAAAAATATGATTTACAGAATTTTAAAAAGTGGTTATTACTATTCATACCAGCTAGTTTTAATAATATTTTAATAGCATATCGTTGTTTAGTGAAACTCGGTATTGCGTATTACACACGCTATCGAAGAAGGTCGTGATTGCGTGTAATGCAAGGAAAGTCAAGGATGCGTGTTGTGCAAGCTCCTTTTGGTGTCGCTTACAACACAAGACTTTAATAAAATTAAAAAGAATATTTTTTTATAAAATCATGGGCTGTTACATTCTACCCCCCTTAAAATGAATTTCGCCCTCGAAATTCGTCGGGGTTATAAATGGTTTACTATTCGAAAGTTTCTTTAATAGAAACCCACATCGTAAAAAGGAATATCAAAACCAATCTTTAAAAACAAAAGTATGAAACGTAACGGTTACCCAAATAAACTAATCATTGGGTTTCCACATAAGTGAAAATATGGATATGGAAGAGAAATCTAACCATCATGTTCTGATGGAGAGTGGTAGAGAACATGGCTATGGAAAAGCCAGTAATCACAAATCCATAGATTTGTGATGATATAAGGTACCATCTGATTCATCAGGTATAAGATCACTAGGACAACATTTTTGGTTTTCAAGATCATTTCCCTAAAGTTGAAAATTTGAATTGGAATAAATACTTTCTTTATTTTGGTACAATCTCACTATTGTTCGTGCCTAGAACAATTTCCACTTCATCTCTTAAATAAATGAAGTTGAATTTGTTATTCGTGAAGTGTTAGCAGATCATGTGATAGAATGACGGGTCATTCCATCTGTCTCAAACAAAAGGTTAGCAAAAATTATAAACATAAGTCGGTCTATAGTGAGATTAATCATATATAGTTCCTAAAATGGACTTATACTTCATATATCATACTGCTTAATATAATAAAACTAGTTTCTACTAAACAGGGACTTCCTGTAGGCCAGTGGTAGGCGATAAAGGCCAGTCGCACTTCGGTTGTGGGTTCGATTCCACAGCCTTGTCCGACGCGATGGGCTGTCGCCCGTCCTGCTGGATGTCCTTTTTCTAAAAATAAATTACTATAACATCCCATCAATAATATCGAAAAAAAACTTCTATCCTTAAACAATACTCACTTATGTCCAACATAATCCATTTCAATCTTTAGGCTTATCCATAATACTGCAGTCCACTCTCATAACATAGTGAAAATGATTACCAGAGATTTAATACCATCGTTGATCCCCATATATCATAAGATATGTTTTGTTGGTCACAATCCAAACATTCAAAGGCCTTAATCTTGTACTCTCTTGAATACCCATTGATCCTTAGTGAAAACTTGAATGCGGTTAAAAGTTAACACTTTCCACATACCAAAATCCTCAAAATTCTATATACTCAAACCATGATATCACTTAGTCCTTATATCAATCATGAGCTCATGAATACTGTTAAACATTTCATTTTCTCGTTTTCCCTTCATTATGCGCATAATATCTCAATCACTTTGAATACCACATTAGACCAATACATAAATATTCCAATATTCCATGATACAACATTATTTTGGAATCCCATTACATAAAAACTTAATCATTCCACCACATCGTTGTCATATTCAACATTGCCAATAGTGATCGCATGTGAATTCCCTTTGTCCTTTGCCTTAAGTGGTTGCTCATGTCGATCATCACTAACCCTTGGATTAGGGCATTTATTGGCATAATGTCCCATCTCCTTGCACTTGAAGCATTGAAGTGTTGGTTGTGCGTTCTCTGCAGTGTTTGCTTTATTCACTTCATTAGAATCCCTTTTTCCATTACTTCGACACTCAGCTGCTCGATGACCTTCTTTTCCACACTTAAAACATTTTTTAGTCCCTTTAAGACAATCTCCACCATGCTTCTTTCCACACATTGTGCATAAGGAAACATTCATCTTCTTTTCACCATTATTCTGAGATTTCTCCTTGAACTCCATCTTTCGTTTCTTGTCAAAACCATGAGATGGATATGTAACACCAACTTCCATTTCTACCTTGATAGCACAACGCACAATTTCTTCATAGCTACTGAAGTCTCTTATAGCTAATTCCCTTCGAAGACTTGGTTTTAAGCCACTGAAAAATCGATCAACTTTACTTTCAGGTTGGATGATAATGCCAGATGCATACCTTGCAAGTCTTGTAAAATTCGCTTCGTATATACCAACAGATTCATCATCCTTTTGCTTTAGTTCAAGAAACTCCTTCTCCATCTTCGTTCGAAGAATACGAGGGAAGTACTTATTGAAAAACAAGTTCTTGAACTCATCCCATTCCATGGAATCAATTTCATCTCTTTGCCTCGTATTCTTGATAAGATTCCACCATTGATCAGCTTCACCTTCCAAATGATATACTGCTAAGATGACTTTATCATGTTCAGAACATTGAAGAACTGAAAATATCTTTTCAGTAGTACTAATCCATTGTTCAGCAACTAATGGATCAGTAGACCCACTGAAAGAAGGCGGACACTGCCTCATGAAGGATTCAACAGAATGTTGCTCCTTCCTTTGCTCGTTTGGAAGTCCTGCATGATTCATATCTTGAGAAAGTTGTGTGAGCATGGCTACAAGATTTTGCATTCCAGATCCCATATCGTTTGGTTGCTCAGGGGGACAATCATTTCATTGTCCATTGCATTGATCAACACGGTTCCTTCGGGTTCCAGCCATCGTCTAAAACCCCAAAAGAATAGTGTGAGAGGCAAAAGTCATGCTAGGGAAAACAACATAATAAAGGGGTAGTACCCTCAATATCTAACATCTTAGGTTAAATTCTAAGATCGTTAGAGAAATTCTAGGACTATAACCTGTACGTATACTTAACCTTAGAGACATCCCTAGACATACCTTAGAAATATCTATAGGGATCTCACTAACGTTTTCGCATCCTAGTTTCCAAAGGTTGACTAAACCTTTCCTCTGATACCAACTGTAGAGACCCGTATCTTGACGTACATTGACATTACATTACTTTTGCGGAATACTTAGTACATAACAAAAACACACACACAAGGATCGTAATAGTTTAGTATCTTTGGAAACTCGGAACGTAATCTTCTAATTGTGGTGAAAGATCTTCAATATCTCCCATAAGGATCTTCCCTTTTTTTTACCTAAAACCTTTATTTATATCCTGGGGAAAAGAAAACATAAAAGGGTGAGCTCAAATGCTCAGTAAGGGTAAACAAAAGAAAAATCAATCACATCATATTCATAAGAACATAACTTTTGGAAATCATAACCTGCAAAAGAGAGCATAATTTCATAACATGGGAAAAATCATAGTAGTGAAATGAAATCCCAATAATCATAACTTAAAACATGAAACTTTGTGTCATACACACATAATCATAGAAAATCATTTCTTGTTAGTCAAGACTCATTGCCAAGACTATCTTTGTGGACAAAGTCCATTTCTGAATCGAGTAACCCTCGTTCCAGTCCTGTTTCACTGAACCAGTATAACCTACCGTTTCAGCCATGTCTATCTCATGAGATATAAAATCCTTACCCAATGAATTGGAGGGAGATATAGGTCCCACACATCTTATAATGAATCCTTTCTTATGTGTTCCACATAATCATAAAACATACATCATCGCATAACACATGTAACAAAAATGGGATTCTTGAAACATCATGACATCATAAATCAATTCATATAAGATAAAGGAATTCATAAACATAATTCCATCACAACATAGTAAAATCAATGTAAACATATGGATAGAAACAGAACCCTTTATTATCTTAGATGGAAAATAATTTTGATAAAACACTTGAATTGAATTCTTGAGGAAAATATCCTTTCTTCTTCAAAATTAATTTCTTTTCACAAAACATCATGCAATTTTAAAAGAAAGAGATTTTATTGAAAATAGTCATGAAATCTTTTAGAGGAAGCTTCATGAAAATAAGGCTTTATAAAACAGTAGAAATCCGTTCGTGCCGTATAAGTTTAAAAAAAACATTCTTCGTACTTTTGTCGGAAAAGTCAAAAAGTACCTCGTATGAAAAACATCAAAAGATTCCTTTCATTTCTTTTACTAAAAATTCACCGAAGGGTAAAAATGGATTTAAAAAATTGTAGGTGGATGGAAATAATATTACATATTGATGAAACATGGATGTGGATGATAAAATACACCCTAGTAAATACTTACGAATAAACAATCTCAGATAAAAATGAGATTGTGATATTTCCCTTACCTTATGTCCGACTTGCTTTGTAAGTGTCCGAACCTCCTGTATAATGATTTAAATCATGATATTGACTTATTCCAGAATCATATTCATTGTTTTGATATCATATATAGTTCACTTATGATATTATATTACCCGTTCTTTTGTAATTCCATGTTAAAGAAGTGTTTTGGGTAAAATCGTTTCATTTATCGTAGGTGTTTTGACTTGTTGTTCTTGACATCATTATTACTTATATAATGATCTACTTACTTCCAGAATATAAAATATGATTTATATATCATTTATATTCAGTATATATAAATATATAATAGATTGATAAATAAAATGAAAAACACCGTTCATGGAGACGGTAGTCCGTACGTACGCATGAACGTTGTTTTACTTTCCTTATTGTCATGAAATGGAAGTAAGTAGATGACATACATATATAAATATACATTAATCCAGTAGCTTTATAATTTCATATATTTCATTATTATTTCTTATATATAATTTATAATCATTCTTAAATGGTTAACATGGAGAATGAATCTCATCGCGTCGTGGAGACGGTAGTCCGTACATACGCACGAGCGATGATATCATTTCCATAAATATTGAATTGAATTGGAGTGGATTATACAATATATCAGAATCAATATGATGTTTTAATAACTACGTATAGTTATTCTTTACACCATTATACCCATCCATGTAAGGTGGTGGTGGAAAATAGATTACACCACGGCGTGGAGACGGTATTCCGTACGTACGCACGCGCGGTGATTTCTTTTTCCGTAGGATAGATAGATGGTGAAATAGGGTTGTTTCATACTTATAATAACATATCAGTATATGAGTGATACTGATGTTATTACTTCATAATGAAACAACCTAAGAAGAAGAAGTGGAAGAAGAAATAAAGATGAAATAATTGGTAACGGTAATTACCTCTTCTTTGAAGCCCCTTTTGGAGACCTCCTCTTAGGGAAATAAAATTGGTCTTTGAGGAAGACCAGAACCTCTAGGATGTTTATAGGGAAGTGGAGAAGAGATTTTGGCAGGGGTTGGCCGAGCTTGAGTGCTCAAATTGGTGTGAGGAGGAGGGGGAGGAGGTGTCCTTTTATAAGGGAGGAGAGGGGCACCTTGGGAATATCTCAAAATATTATTTTATATTAAAGTAAAAATCGGTTTATAATGGTTCCAAAGGGTCTTATTTCGAAGATAATGTGGGTATGGGTCGAAATCCTATCAACCAATAGGATTTAGACATGTTTAGGTTCTTATTTTAACCTTATCAATTAGATTTAACTCTAAGTTAAATAATTTAACTTTTACCGTGTCTTTTTGTTTTCTTTCAATATATGGTTAATACACTTACTATAACATGCCAAACGAACCCCAAATTGTTTATTATTAGTATATATATCCTTATCTAAGTCATTTGGCCGAACCTTAGATTTTTAGGAATAAAATAACAATTAATAATATAATATTTGATTTACAAACTATTTTGTGTCAATTTTGACACTATTTGATATATGATTTTTGTGAAAGTCATAACAGAATTATATATTCGAACCAAGTTGATTAAATCAACACTAATATATCATAGTAACCTAGAAAATTATTGGAATTCATAAAAAGTCTCAAATTACATTCATTTGAGTATTTATAACATCAATTATGTTAATATTTCCTTAAAAGGGTAATTACTGCATCATCGTTGTGTCATAAATAAATTAATTTATATAAAGTCTAAAAATTATAAATAAAATATCCTTATATAGTAAATCTTTTTATATTTCTAATGAATATTTATAGTTGAATTTATCTTATGTATAACCCCATATTAAAAAATTTTTAGTGAATAAACTTTGATTTTAACTCTTTTAACTCTTCTTTGAGTTAAATAATAATAATTGTCCTAATCTAATCCAAGTGGGCCTAAATGATAATATTTTACACTTAAAGTTGTTTTTGGTCGAGATACACTTGTCCAATAGAATTAGGACATGTATTAGGGTAATATTAATATCATATTTACCCTTAGTTACCCTATTTACTATTAACCGCGGTAAAAAAAGTAAAAAGTTACTATTCACCAAAAAATGATTTTTATCTCATTGAACCACATTTTACTTACTGATATCAACCGTGTCTCTCGGATTTTTGAAATTCCATTCACAGAAGCGGTAAAATTAAGTTTTATGAAAAATTCATTTTTTAACTACCACTTAGTAGTTTCACTATTAATCAAAAAATGAAGGTTTTCAGAAAAATGCCAAAATTTCACCCTAAGCTATATTTCATATTCCGAATTCAAAAATGAAGTCTATTTTACCAAATTCATAACATAGAAGTTTCATTAATCAATTTTATAATTAAATCCCGCTGTTAAAACAAATAGCGTGTTTTTAAGAAACAATATCTATCAAAAGATTGACACTTGTTTATGTCTGGTTTAAATGTGCAATTACATCCAATGACCAACATTGTATTAAATTGTAAAAATATATTCTAAATATACTTTAAAATTACTCCAATTAATAAATTATCGCTATTAATTATTTTGATTAAAAAAGTTGTTTTTTAATTATAATTTAGTAATTTTCACTATTCATCAGAATATGAAAGTTATCCGAAATGTACCAAAATTTCACCTTAGGCTAAATTCGAAACTCCGAATCCAAAAATGAAGTTCATTTTGAAAAATAAGATTTACATATTTTTAAAAAGTGGTTATTAATATTCATACCGTCTAGTTTTAATAATATTTTAATAGCATATCGTTGTTTAGTGAAACTCGGTATTGCGTATTACACACGCTATCAAGGAAGGTCGTGATTGCGTGTAATGCAAGGCAAGTCAAGGATGCGTGTTGTGCAAGCTCCTTTTGGTGTCGCGTACAGCACAAGACTTTAATAAAATTAAAAAGAATATTTTTTTTATAAAATCTTGGGCTGTTACAGTCCAGACATCGAGGATTCTATCCCTCACGAAGACATCCATGGGGCGGATCCTATTACCGATCCGCTGGCGGCCTTCCCCGCTTATCGACCTACTGACCCTGAGGAGATAGATGACTCAGACTCCGAGGCAGCCAAGGAGATCCGGATGACATGGCGCAAAGGGTGGATGTGTATCCAGCGCTTTCTCAGGTATCCCCAGTCCGATTGGCTGAGGCGGATGGGATCACTTCAGACCTGGTTGCGCTTCCTGTGCACCAAAGGGGCTGACGCTCAGCATATTCATCTGACGGTCCGTGATTACATGGCCGAGAAGATATGCGAGAGCAGCCAGTGCACCGACATTTCCTAGTGCCGGGAAGGATCAGAGGGTGATCAAGCACTGCTGAGGGCGGAGTAGGAAGTCCAGCATCTCGATGGGCAGGTGGCAGATAAGGAGGCCTTTATCGCAACATGATCTGAGCTCGTGGAGCAACTGATGGCCCAGCTGGCTGACACATAGGAACAGCTGGTGGAGGCGAGTAACCAGATGACCATGCTTCGAAGCGAGCGGGCGCATGCACAAGCTAGGGCTGGCAAGCTGCGCTCTTTGGTGGCCGATGAGGAGAGAGTCTTCAAAGAGAGAGAAGCAGTCCTAGTGGCTACCAGCCCGAAGGTAGCAGCGCTGGAAAGATCATTTCAGCATGCTGATCCCTAAGGGATTTGTTTTTGCCATCTCATGAACTTTTTTCGTGTACTTCTCATTATCTCAATCCAATATTTGTCCAAATCCAGTCATTTGTACCCTCGGTTTCATGCGCTCAACCATAGTTACGAAATGAATAACAACTCATCCCTAGGCTCTTGTAGGTCGTGCCCAATGCAAGAAGAAAGAGTTGCTTGTACCATCATTCCGTTCAACTGTGGGGAAATGACCAATATTCAGGCATCCAAAATCAATCCTGGACTTCTGAGGAGACCCCAGGCCGAATGGTGTGTTGACTTATCAATGTGCTTTAACACACGAGCGAGGCAATGCTGGGGGTATTGAAATCCATCCGAACACAGGGGGATGGGGAGAAAGGGTGAATCACGCTGCCCAAATTCGGAACCCAACGGGGCGCAACCATGGAGGATAATAGTCAACCGTGGTGGAAACACATCATCCATATCATGTTGGCCTAGAATGGGGACAATAAATGAGGGCTGACCGCTGACCATGTTCGCAACACGAGGCCTAAGTCAAATATCACCGGTCAGTTTCCCAGAACGTTGGCCCAGGAAAGTAGGTGGACCATAGGTCGAGAATCCATACTGTTAGGGGGTCCCGTCAAACATGACCAGTCCTCCGAAACGTTGGCCCAGGACAGTAGGCAGACCATAGGTCGAGCATCTATACTATTAGGGGGTCCCGTCAAACATGACCAGTCCTCCGGAATGTTGGCCCATGACAGTAGGCGGACTATAGGTCGAGCATCCATACTGTTAGGGGGTCCCGTCAAACATGAAAGGAAATGTGGTTCCGAATAATGGGGGATGCAAAGCGTGGAAGGTGGAGTGGTGGTTTGTTCGAGAAGAGTCCAACACTCCCGAAATTGTGCCACCATGGCGAAGGCGGATTAGGCGGACGTACCAACATGATCAGGTGTCGTCCCAATTTCCAGGCAGGACCTCTTTAGCGAGAGAACTGATTCTTCCCATTATTACCATGGGGCATCCCGAACCTGCTCGGGGTAAATATCCCGAAGATGGGCCGAGGTGCCGACAACAAGGAGGGACGGGGTTTGGTAATCCCTAGGGCTGGACCCAAGACGAAATGTCTGGGTGGTCCTATGTATCTCATAAGGATGAGAATCGAGCCACACATAGTTCTTGAAGCATAGTTTAAATTCATGTTGGACGAAATACAGTTTAACGTCATACGGGATGAAATACAGTTTAACGTAATGCGGGACGGAATATAGTTTAACGTCATGCGAGACGAGATAAAGTTTAACATCATGTGGGACAGAACATAGATCTTAGTTTTAGGTCTTAGAGCTCGGAACGTAAGGATCTTAGTTTTAGGTCTTAGAGATCGGACCGTAAGGATCTTAGTTTTAGGTCTTAGAACTTGGACCTTGAGGATCGTTGTTTTAGGTCTTAGTACTCTGACCGTGAGGTGGAAAAATGGAGAAATGGACACATGGCACGAAAGTTACAAAATCCGACGTGAATGAGGACCTAATCCCTAATTACCATGTGCTCTCCGGGGAAATTCTCGAGTCGAGGGACCGAACACGAAGGTGGGATGGACCCGCGAGGAAGTGCCCCAGAAATTCCTATGTATCTCATAATGATGAGATTCAAGCCACACGTAGTTCTGGAAGGTGACACGGTAAGATACCAGTGCCAGGGAAAAGGGGAGTGCGTGTGTGGCCCTTGCACCGAAATAAGCGGAATTTGATAAATCTTGTTTGTCCTCTAAGGTGAGTGGTTTTTTGTTGTTGTGAAGTGACAGACCTAGAGCAGTAGGCCATGGTTTCACCACAAGCATCAAGTCGTGATAGGCGTTGACAAATGGCATGGTACAAGTCCAATACCCAATGTGATTTCCTCTATAATGAGGTAACCACAATACAGTGCCGTTTTTTGTCCTGTGGCCAGGAGGATAATGTCACAGTTTAGGGTCGTGTGATAGGACCATAAACATAGTTTAAGGTCATATTGTTTGGACCAGCAACACAGTTTAAGGTCATATGGATTGGACCAACACATAGTTTAAAGTCGTAAGGTTTGGACCAACACACAGTTTAAGGTCGTAAGGTTTGGACCAACAACACAGTTTAAGGACATATGGTTTGGAACAACAACACAGTTTAAGGTCATATGGTTTGGACCAATAACACAGTTTAAGGTCATATGGTTTGTACCCACAACACAGTTTAATGTCATATGGTTTGGACCAACAACACTGTTTAGGGTTATATGGTTTGGACCAACAACAGAGTTTACGGTCATATGGTTTGGACCACAACACAGTTTAAGGTTATATGGTTTGGACCAACAACAAAGTTTAAGGTCATAATGTTTGGAGCAACACACAGTTTAAGGTCTTATGGTTTGGACCAACAACACACTTTATGGTCATAAGGATTGGACCAACAACATAGTTTAAGGTCATATGGTTTGGACCAACAACGCAGTTTAATGTCATATGGTTTGGACCAACAACACAGTTTAAGGTCATATGGTTTGGACCAACAACACAGTTTAAGGTCATAAGGATTGGACCAATCCAAAGAGGAGCCTCGGGCCAAAGAGGCCTACGAGGGTTCAACAATCAGGAAGGGGCAGGAGATGCTAGCTCTCAGCTGTGCTGGGCCCGAAACGCAATGTCCGTGCGACTCCTCGTTTCCCATGGTGGTGAAGGTCAAGCTGCATGCAACCCGTAAAGAAGAGACCCCAGCACATACTCCAGCGCTCAGATCGCAGGAGCCCTGAGAGACACTGTTACGCAGCTCGGTCTATCTGATGTGCGGGGGTGTATTGAGGGTTAGTACAAGGAGTGTCGAGATTCCACCTTAACACAGTGGGGCGGAACATGACATGAACCATGCCACCAATATTCAGGTCCTAGGAAAACCGACGTGACGACTGAGGATTACTGCTGACCATGTTCGCAACGCAGCATCCTGTCATGTTATCCATGGGGACAAACAAATGAGCATCAACCGCTGACCATTTTCGCAATGCGGGATTTGTATCAATTTGTTGTTTGAAATCCTCAGGGGCATTATCCCATGATGGTAGGAGAGACCTTGGGAGTTATATCCAGGCCGTTCTTGGGGGTCTCTCTAGGTATGAAGGATGACGGGTGCCCAAATGAAGGGGAACACGAATCTTGGCACATGGATGGAAATTGCCTAAGTCGAATCTGGCACTCCATGTTCTAGACCATAGTGTCTTGAGCACATCAGCAGACCACTGGAAAGGGTCATAGGGATCAGTCTGAGAGAGGACAAAAGATGGTGGATCCCCGGGGAAAAGAGGGGGTATAATTCCAAACACTCTGGGCACCGGGAGATCGTGGGATCTCCTGAGAGATGGGGCTGGACCTGACATCTAGGTGTTCAGGCGGTCCTACGTATCCCATAAGGATGGGAATCAAGCCACACGTAGTTCTTGAAAGGGGGGATAAACCCTGAGAATAGGGTGCACGTGGTGTAGCCATTGAAAACCCGACGTGAATGGGGACATTATCTCACTCCACGCCACGCGACCCTGTGGTCGAAGTCCCAAAGGCGAAACAGACGCGAAAGCGGATCTCAAGCTGGACCCAAAGAGAAAAGGTCTGGGCATTCCTACGTATCTCATAAGGATGAGATTCAAGCTAGACTTAGTTATTTAAAATACATTTTAACGTCATGTTGGACGAAATATGGATCTTAGTTTTATGTCTTAGAGATCGGACCTTGGAGCACAGATGTAGGGCATAATGTAGTTTACGTTCGTGATGGACCATACAGTTTAAGGTCATCCAGGACCATAGAGCCCAAATGTATGAAAAAATGCAGTTTAAGGTCATGGTGGACCGTACAGTTTAAGGTCATGCAGGACCATAGATCCCAAATGTAGGGAAAAATGCAGTTTAAGGTAATGCTGGACCGTATAGAATAAGGTCATGCAGGACCATAGAGCCCAAATGTAGGGCAAAATTTAGTTTAAGGTCATGCTGGATCGTACAGTTTAAGGTCATGCAGGACCATACAGTCTAGGAAATGTACTTCGTGAGGAACCTGTCGTTGGTGGGAGGATTGATGCGGTCACCATCCATAGTTACCAGGGAATACGCGCCATTGGGATAGACCTTGTGAACAATAAAAGGACCCTCCCACTTGGGCTCCAACTTGGGTGGTTTCATGCCGGGAATCATTGGCGCTCTGAGAGCCAGCAACATGTCACCTTGCAGGAAGGAGCGGAGGCGAACCTTCTTATCGAAAACTCGAGCCATCCTGCTATGATGCCTTTCCAAGTTATGTAAAGCGTGGAGCCTACTTCCTTCCAGCGCCTCCAACATGGGAAGATGGATTTCGGCAACTCTATCCAGCGCTTTCTGGTCGTAGATCGCCATGCGCAATGAGGGCTGCTGATCCTTGATGGGTAGGACGGCCTCAGCACCGTATACCAGGTAATACAGAGTCACATGGGTGGAATTGCGAGTCGTTATCCTATAATCCCAGAGGGCGTTGGGGAGCTTGTCCGGATAACTTTTCTTGTTCTGACCAACCATTTTCTGCAAAATGTTAGAGAGGGTTTTGTTAAACGCCTCAATCTATCCATTTTCCTGCACATGATAGCGGGAGGTGTGGTTAGAGCGAATGTTGTACTTGGCGTACAATCTTTTCAGCTCTGCCGCTCGGAAGTTGGTTTCATTATCTGTGAGGATAGCGTGAGGTATTCCAAATCGGTGGATGAAATTGGAGATCACGAAGTTGATGATAGAACCATGTTTCTGACGCTTTTGTCGGGGCGCGCCCATCCGTCTGCGGGGAGGACGCGCTGCTTGTTGCCCCGCATTCCCGCATTGCAAAGGCGGGCGGGATCCGTTCCTTGTTCAGGGATGTCTGCTCCTTGATCGAAACCGGAATGATGGGATGTGGGTTCTTCCTTCCGTTGATTCTTCCTCAGAGCTCATCACCTACTCCGGGTATCCCTCATAGATTTAAGACGGGTTCGTGAAGCTCATTCCTGGTGCCATATCTACATGGACTCTGGTTAATTACGCTGCTTCCGTCAAGATTCTCCAAGGCGTCTTGTCAGGGCAGCAACCTTCAGTGAGGAGAATGGTCGCGTTGGGTCATCGTCGGCATGTCTGTCTTCGGTCCCTCATCACCGGGCTTCTCGAGGGCGCAGAAGCCCGAGGCATCCCACATCGAACCCGGGGAATGCGTATCATCTCAGGTTTTCCTCATCTTCCCATGTTTAACACGGGGTATGTCGTGAGTTTAACGTCTTGCGTAGACGTATCAGGTTGAAGGACCCCTAGGGGGAACACCGATGTTGGGGCCAGCACGTGGGCGGCATCCCGTTTATCATGGAGTGGGATGGGGTGGCATGATCTCACCGGGATGTGGCGTCCCGGGTAAGGATCAGGATGGATGGTGGAGTGAGACATGGGGCTTACGTTCTGAGACGGCCCAAGAGGGGGAATACAGTTTAACGTCATGAGGGACGAGGGGTTCGGGGCTTACGCTTTGAGGCGGCCCAAGGTGGTCAGGGAACCGACATAGAGAGGTCGGGACGACGGGGTGGTGGGCTTGAACCTCGTGGGGCTTCCTACGTACCATACCTTGACATGGATCAAAGTCCTCGTAGTTCGGGGGAAAATTGGGGCTTGGCACACCGGCAAGAGGACGGTCTCGACCAATGAGTGTTGGGATTGAACCTCAGGGAGGATTCCTATGTACCATGCCTTAACACGGATCAATGTCCACGTAGTTTGCTGGGATGGATTGTGTCTTACGCTTTGGTGAGGCCCAAGAAGAGGAACACATTTTAACTTCATGCGGGATGAGGGCATACAGTTTAACATCATGAAAGACGAGGGAATGTGGGGTGTATACTCTGAGGCGGCCCAAGGTGGGTATGGGGCTTAGGTTCTGAGGCGTCCCATGGTAGATAGTGAACCAACGTGAGGAGGTCGGAACAACTAGGTGGTGGGCTTGAACCACGTGGAGGCTTCCTACGTACTATGCCTTGACATGGATCAAAGTCCCGTAGTTTGCTGGGATGGGGCTTACACTCTGGGGTGGCCCATAAGAGGATTTCATGGTTGGTGCGCGCTCTAGGCCCACGTGATTCATGCTCGGTGTGGGAAACAAGAGGCAGCAGGGACCAGGCGATCACGTCGCGAAGGGTGTGTTCGTGAGAAGTGGAATGGGGCTTACGCGTTGAGCGGCCCAAAGAGGAAACAGGGTCATACGCGTGGTTAGCGGCCCGGGGTGCCAGGGCTTACTTTAGGGTGGAGGCCGGTGGTGCGACAAAGCGCAGTGGGAAAAGGACTCCACTGGCCTTGGCAGGGAGGAAGTACGGAGATGCACGGGTGCAGTCATCCGCAAGAGAGGTTAGGGGCTTACGCTCTGAGGCATCCCTTCCCCCGCGGAAAAATGCCGCTCTGACAAGGAGGATCTCATTCCTGTGGAGACGGGTGGCGTAAAGAATGCCCGAGCTGGGGGACTCTACGTGCGAAGCACGGGGTCGGACCACAGTTTAAAGTCTTGTGTTAAGGACGAGGTGCTTAGCAGTTTAACATCCTGCATCTTGGACGGGGTGGGTTTGCTCCACACCCCTAGGGCTTACATGCCCAACACCCTCTACCCCTTGTGGAAGGGAAGGCATTGGATAGGCCGTGGTGAAGGGGGCCGCAGGGAAAACCACCGGGGGGTCCATGTTAGTGTGGCTATGCGAAGAAGCAATAGTCGTTAGTGTGCCTATGCGGAGAAGCATAAGGCAAAGCAACGCAACGGGAAACATGGCCCAAGGGACCTTGAGGTTACTTCGCACAAGCCTGAAAGGCCGTGCGGGAAAACAATGCTTGGCACGGATGCCCGACAGGGGAGACATCAAGTGCCGGTGCAGGGGGCATCCAAGGGGTGTCAAGGTGAGGGGTCCTGGGCTTTGCGCGCAAAAGGGGAGGTTTGCCAGCAAAACAACGGGACGACGCGCAATTGGAGTAAGGGAATTTTGTGCAAAGAGGGAATTACGTGCAAGGTTTTGTGCGCAAGGCCGGTTATTGCGCGCACGAGATACGGATTGCGCGCAAGTCGGTAAATCGTGGGATGGGGAAAATTCACTGAAGCCGGTGGAGTTGCGCGCAAAGGCGAACTCCGAGGCAAGGTTGCACGAAAGGAGGGTTTTACCTGGAAGTCATCTTTCGCGCGGGGGGTGCCGAATTCCGTGCATGTGAGTCGCTTCAGATTCCTCAACCCCCAAACCGTTCGGGGTCACCTTATATTTATAGGCGACCTCCGGCGCGGAATCTAGGTGGCGCGTGAAATTCTTCGCGCCGCGCGTAGCCAAGGCGCAAAAACTCGCCGTGTAGAACCGGGGCGCACAATTATTGCACGCCGCATCGGCTCAATTCCGCGAAACCCGGTGATTCTACGCGCGCAGAACAATTTTTCGCGTGTAGCCTCCTTTATTTCGCGCACCACCTTCCGGGCCTCCAGATCGGGCCTCTGACTCCGAATATGACTTCACTTCATCATTTCGAAACTTCCTCCGTGAGTTACGGGCTTCTTTCGGCGTCAAAAAATGTCCCCCCCTGGAATTGGATCGGCGAGAGGTCGCAACGATCGGATTCCAAGGGAAACGCTGAAGCACCGAAATGTTAAGTCCCCTGATCCAGCTGCGCGCAAAATTTCGATGGGGCACGCAAAATGTCGGACTCACGAGGAATCCTCTTTCCACGCGGCACGGAACCCTGGCCTCGCCTATAAAAAGGGGCGCTGGGACCCAAATCCGTATATCCTCTTTTCCCGCGTGATAAGATCTCTGCTCTCGTGTGTGAAATCACTCCGCGTCTGCGCATAATAACGCACTGGCATCGCGGAATTCCTTCCGAAATTTGGCCGTGATTTCGCGCCAGACCGGGATCTTCCGCGCTTCGCGTGCCGATTTCATGATTATATCCAGGATTTCGCGCAACTCCTTAAGATTTTGTGCAAAACTCTCCGTTTCCGCGCACTGCATCCTGATTTCGCCCAACTCCCGAAAAAATCGAGATGGCTGCTTACCGAGTCGATGAGGGGGAAGCCGCTACCCGTAGGACATAGATGACGGCGAACAAGGAGGTTTATGGTGCCAAGTTGATTGTCTCCAACAATATGAACTTGTTCAATCTACTGACTCCGACCCAGAAGACGTATCCCCTGTCTGACAACCTCCCGCACTGTAATTTTGGCATCCTGGAGGAGGTGCCACTGCCGGGATTCGAAGTGGACACGCCGCGGTCTTGGGTGACTCGGGAGGACGAAATTCCTCGCTACAACATCACCAACAACGACCATCCTGCCAGGGATACTAGACATATGGATGTATATTTCCTGAACCCGAGGAATAGGACCATTACCGGGGACGAGCCAGTGGAAGAGGATTCTCCAGCCCTCTACGCGAGCATGTTCCGTCAGAGCATCACAGAAGACACGAAGGGCTGGATGAAGGATTGGGACCTGCGGTCTGGTGGCAACTTCACCAGTGAATAGTCCTGGGCGTTCTGGATC
This sequence comes from Viscum album, assembly GCA_963277665.1. Classification (NCBI taxonomy): domain Eukaryota; kingdom Viridiplantae; phylum Streptophyta; class Magnoliopsida; order Santalales; family Viscaceae; genus Viscum; species Viscum album. The sequence goes on along the minus strand of OY728119.1, from coordinate 1,311,843,770 downwards.
CGCAATACCTATGACCAGTTCAGGGACGAACTGCAGTATATTGGCATGTTCGAGGCGGTATGGACATCACAGTTCCATTTCCACCGCCAGCCTGAACTCGGACCGGAGCTCTTCACCCGGTGGTCTCCTGACACCAACACATTCCACCTTCATCATGGGGAAGTCGGCATCAGTCTCTGGGATGTTCACTGCATCGTTTGTATCCCAGTGGTGGGTTACCAATACGACGAGTTCGTTCCTCCAAAGAACACCCGGGGAGATAGGACGCGGACGCCCATGCTCACATGGCAACTGTTGGAGCTGGCCAAAGAGAGGATGGGGGTCAAGGACTTCCTGAAGGACGTGGCCTTCAAGGGCTGGATCAGCCTGTTCCTTGAAAAGGACCCAACCGTCAAGATGTCGGGACGGGGCAAACGATGCCCAACCACGACTCAGATAAGCAGGGATGGGTCATACTGGAGGACCCTGGAGGCAGGGCGATACCAATCATGGGGATACCGCGTCATTGAGGCCCGGTACCCGAACGTCCAGTATGCTGGGCTCCTTGCTGCCTTCCTGAGCGGGTGGCTCCTGCCGGTGCGGGACGCGAGGATGGGCGTCCATCCAGCAACATTGTTGATGGCAGGCTCTATGGCCACCAACAAATGGTTCAACTTGGGCGTCCCCGTACTGGCCAAGTTGTATACCATTCTGGGGCGCATCTCACGAGGGGGTCGCCTCGGAGAGTATGTGGTCCCATCCAGATCTTCCATGGCTGGGTGGCGGCGCATCTTGGTGGGTATACTTTCCCAAATGTCTTCCGTCCACCGGGCAATATTCTGTGACCGTCCTTGCTAAATATCGCAGGGGTGGCACCGATGACGCTCAACGAGGACGGCGTGAGGATCCGCATCGGCAACCATGCCAACTTCAACTTCAGCCCGTTACCTACCCCGGTCGGCCAGCTGGTGGACAACGGTCGGGGATCTCTGGAATAGCTGGAATACTTCCATAGCATTTGTGTCAGGGTGGTCATGGCTCGGATCGATGAGAAGGTGATCTGCGAGCCGTTCGTGCCATCCCGATTCGCCAGGCAGTTCGGATGCCTCCAGCGAATGCCGAATATGGTATTCACGGCTGTCTGGAAGGATAAGAATCCATGCGTCATGTGCCAGATGTGGTTGATGTTTACCACCTTCGGCTCTGGTGATGTCGTCACTCTTCCCCCCGCCGGGGTCAATGTCAGCCTAGCAACCGAATATGCTGAACATTGGACTATTGCGTACCCTGAAGAGGCTATTATGCAAGCGTGTCCGGCAACTCGAGGTCACTCGCGCGGAAACCAGGAAACAGGAAAGAAGGCACGGTTCCGTCGGAAGGGTGGAACCAAGAGAGCGTCAGGCAGCGAGGCCTGCATAGGCCGGAACATCAGCAGTGGGGACATCACATGGTGCCTCTACGTCCTCGTTACCCGCAGGGGGGTCACATGATGCGGCCAGGTAACTTCCCGGGAAGCAGATAAGATATCTGCTCAAACCTTCCCAGGACGCAATTCTCCCGGCACTGTGGTCATCCTGGATGACCCTGCGGCAATTGCTGAGCATCGAAGCCATCTGGCAGAAGATAATGCAAAACGGGATCCAACTTCCATAGGTTGGGCTCGTTCGAATTACAGACCGTGTGAAATTCCATCGGCGGAAGGCTTATCTGACAGCCATGGATGCATACACATGCCAGAGGGGGAGGCGTGCAGAGCAAAATTTCCTAGTGCAAGTGATGCTCGGCCAGGAACATGATCCGGAAGCAATGCCGCCGGGAGAAGGCGACAGTGAAGAGGAGCTGGAGGGGGAGGAGGAAACCGGAGAGGATGAAGGTGAGGGAGAAGACGAAGAAGTAGAGCCCGATGGTGAGGGGTCTCAAGGGGTGACCTACAAAGGGAGTCTCTGAGAGAGTGGCGAGATTTCCAACTCTGATCTCGACCTAACCTAGATTCTCAAGGTTTGTCTCTGTCTTCATTCATTTCCCTTACGCATCCATTCTCATTTTCAACTTCTGACTCACTTCCCCATCCTACTCAGAAGAAGTTGAGCATTGGACGGGCATCCCCACCAGAGGAGGGAGGAGAGGAACCGGTGAGACATGACGGGGATCCGAAACCCATCATTGAAATAAAAATCTCAGAGGGGTATCCCATCATAGCAGCTCCTGTGGAGACCAAAACACTGGGGACCAGCGCTCTGGATTCCTATAAGTCTCATTCTTCACTACTGATGCTCGGTGGAAAAAGATCCCATCTAACCAGCGTATGCCTTGTGCAGTGATCTCAACACTGGAGGTACGTCAGGATGCGGAGCCCGGGTCGTTCATCGGTGGACCAGTGGCGGACATACCACCTCGTTCGGAACATGCTCTCTTCACTGAGCCGGCCCCAACAATTGATAAACAGGGGGCGGCGGACATTAGCGGCGCTATTCCTGAGACGGGGTCGGAAGCTGGTGGAGGCATCATTGCTGCTGGGGCTAGGGAAGAAGGTCACCCAGACGTCGAGGATTCTATCCCTCATGAAGACATCCTTGGGGCGGATCCTGCTGCCGATCTGCTGGCGGCCTTCCCTACATACCGACCCGCTGACCCTGAGGAGATAGATGACTCCGACTCAGAGGCAGTCGAGGAGAGATGGATGACACAGCGCAAGGGGTAGATGTGTATCCAACGCTTTCTCAGGAAGCCCCAGTCCGATTGGATGAGGCGGATGGGATCACGTCAGACCTGGCTGCGCTTCCTGTGCGCCGGAGGGGCTGGCACTCAGCGCCTTCATCTGACGGTCTGGGATTACATGGCCGAGAAGATGCGCGAGAGCAGCCGGCGCACCGACATTTCTCAGTGCCAAGAAGGATCGACGAGCGCTGAAGCGCTGCTGAGGGTGGAGCAGGAAGTCCAGAACCTCGAAGGGAAGGCGGAAGATAAGGAGGCCTTTATCGCAACATGCTCTGAGGTCATGGAGAAACTGACGGCCCAGCTGGTTGAGACACAGGAACAACTGGTGGAGGCGAGTCACCAGATGACCGTGCTTCGAAGCGAGCGGGCGCAGGCACAAGCTAGGGGCTGGCGAGCTGCGCTCTGTGGTGGCCAATGAGGAGAGAGTCTTCAAAGAGCGAAAAGCGGCCCTGGAGGCTTCCAGCCAGAGGGAGCAGCGCTGGAAAGATTACTTCAGCATGCTGATCCCTAAGGGCTTTGTTTTTGCGATCTCATGAACTTTTCTTGTATTTCTCATCGTCTCAATCCAATATATGGCCAAATACACTCTTTTGTACCCTTGGTTTAATGCGATCAACCATAGTTTTGAAACGAATAACAACTCACCCCTAGGCTCCTGTGGGACCTGCCCAACGCAAGATGCAAGAAGTGCTCGTACCATAATTCTGTTCAACATTGGGGCATTGACCTACCTTCAGGCATCCAAAATCGGGCCTGGACATTTGAGGTGACCTCATTCCGATTGATGTGTCGACTTCTCAATGTGCCTTAACACACGAGTAGGGAAATGCCGGGGGCATTGAAATCCATCCGAACACAGGGGGATTGAGAGAATGGGTGCAGCACGCAGCCCAAATTCGGAACCCTACGACACGCAACCATGGAGGATAACTGTCAACCGTGGTGGAAACACAACATATATATCATGATGGCCTAGAATAGGGACAATAAATTAGGGCTAACCGCTAACCATGTTCGCAACATGGTGCCAAACTCAAATATCGTCGGTCAGTCTTCCGGAACATTGGCCCAGGACAGTAGGTGGACCATAAGTCTGTCATCCATACTGTTATGGGGTCCCATCAAACATAACCAGTCCTCTGGAACGTTGGCCCAGGACAGTAGGTGGACCATAGGTCGAGCATCCATAATGTTAGGGGGTCCCGTCAAACATGAACAGTCCTCCGGAACGTTGGACAAGGACAGTAGGCGGACCATAGGTCGAGCACCCATACTGTTAGGGGGTCCCGTCAAACATGAACAGTCCTCGGGAACGTTGGACCAGGACAGTAGGCGGACCATAGGTCGAGCATCCATACTGTTAGGGGGTCCCATCAAACATGAACGGAAATGAGGATCCGAATAAAGGGGAACACAAAGCGTGGGATGTGGAGTGGTGGATTGTTCTAACAGAGTTAACACTCTTGATGTTGCGCCACCATGGTGAAGGTGCATTAGGCGGACATACCGACCTAATCACGGGTCGTCCCAATTTCCAGGCAGGATCTCTTTAATGAGAAAACCGCCGCTTCCCATTATTACCATGGGGCATCCCAAACCCGCTCGTGGTAAATGTCCCGATTACACCACGTCTCATGGAGTCGGGCCGAGGGGCCAACAATAAAGAAGGACGGGGTTCAGCAATCCCTGGGGATGGACCCAAGACGAAGTGTCCGAGCAGTTTTACGTATCTCATTAAGATGATAATCAAGCCACACGTAGTTCTTGAAGCACATTTTAACGTCATGTTGGATGAAATACAGTTTAACGTCATGCAGGACAAAATATAGTTTAACGTCATGCGGGACGAGATACAGTTTAACGTCATGCAGGACGATATATGGATCTTAGTTTTAGGTCTTAGAGCTCGGACCGTGAGTGGGAAAAGGGAGAAACAGACAATGGCACAGAGGTTACGAAATCCGACGTGAATGAGGACCTAAACCCTAATTACCATGTGCTCTCCGGGGAAATGCTCGAGTCGAGGGACCGAACATGAAGGTAGGATGGCTGGGCCCGTGGGGAAGTTCCCCGGGTGCTTCTACGTATCTCATAAGGATGAGAATCAAGCCATACGTAGTTCTGGAAGGTGACACAGTAAGATACCAGTGCCAGGGAAAAGAGGAGTGCGTGCTTGGCCCTTGCACTGAAAGAAGTGGAATTTGATCAATCTTGTTTGTCCTTTAAGGTGAATGAGGGTTTTTTTGTTGTGAAGCGACAGACCTAGAGTAGTATGCAATAGTGTCGCAAAAAGCATCAAGTCGTGATAGGCATTGACAAATGGCATGGTACAAGACCAATACCCAACGTGATGTCCTCTACAGTGAGGTAACCACAATGCAATGCGGTTTTTCATCGTGGGGCCAGGAGGATAATGTCACAGTTTAGGTTCATGTGATAGGACCGGAAACATAGTTTAAGGTCGTATGGTTTGGACTAACAACACAGTTTAAGGTCATATGGTTTGGACCAACAACACAGTTTAAGGTCATATGGTTTGGACCAACAACACGGTTTAAGGTCATATGGTTTGGACCAACAACACAGTTGAAGGTCATATGGTTTGGACCAACAACACAGTTTAAGGTCATATGGTTTGGACCAACAACACAGTTTAAGGTCATATGGTTTGGACCAACAACACAGTTTAAGGTCATATGGTTTGGACCGACAACACAGTTTAACGTCATATGGTTTGGACCAACAACATAGTTCAAGGTCATATGGTTTGGACCAACAACATAGTTTAAGTTCATATGGTTTGGAACAACAACACAGTTTAAGGTCATATGGTTTGGACCAACAACACAGTTTAAGGTCATATGATTTAGACCAACAACAGAGTTTAAGGTCGTATGGTTTGGACCAACAACACAGTTTAAGGTCGTATGGTTTGGACCAACCACAGAGTTTAAGGTCGTATGGTTTGGACCAACAACACAGTTTAAGGGCGTATGGTTTGGACCAACAACACAGTTTAAGGTCGTATGGTTTGGACCAACAACACTGTTTAAGGTCATATGGTTTGGACCAACCGAGAGAGGAGCCTCGGGCCAAAGGGGCCAACGAGGATTCAACAATCAGGGAGGGGCAGGAGATGCTAGCTCCCAGCTGTGCTGGTCCCGAAACACAATGTCCGGGTGACTCCTCGTTTCCCATGGGGAGGAGGGTCATGCTGCATGCAACCCGTAAAGAAGAGACCCAAGCACATACTCCAGCGCTCAGATCACAGGATCCCCGAGAGATCGTTACGCAGCTCGGTCTGTCCGATGTGCGGGGGTGTACTGAGGGATAGTACAAGGAGTGTCGAGATTCCACCTTGACACAGTGGGGAGGAACATGACATGAACCATGCCACCAACATCCAGGGCCCGTTGAAGCTGGCGTGATGACTGAGGATTACTGTTGACCATGTTCACTACGCAGCATCCTGTCGTGTTAGCCATGGGGACAAACAAATGAGCATCAAACGCTGACCATGTTCACAATGCGGGATTCGTATCGATTTTTTGTCTGAAACCCTAGGGGGCGTTGACCCATGATGGTAGGAGAGCCCTTGGACGTTGTATCCAGGCCGTTCTTGGGGGTCCCTCAGGGTGTGAAGGATGATGGGTGCCCAAATGAAGGGGAACATGAAGCTTGTGAAGTGGATGGAACTTGCCTAAGTCGAATATGGAACTCCAAGTACTAGACCAGAGTACCCTGTGCACATCAGAAGACCACTGGAAAGGGTCATAGGGCTCAGTACGAGAGCGGCCAAAAGATGGCAGATCCCCGGGCAAAAGAGGGGGTGTAATGCCAAACACTATGGGAACCAGGATATCGTGGAGTCTCCTAAGAGATGGGGCTGGGCCTGACATAATGGTGTTTAGGCGGTCCTACGTATCCCATAAGGATGGGAATCATTCCATATGTATTTCTTGAAGGCGACATTAAATGACATTGGACATAGGGACAAATCCTGAAGACAGGGTACGCATGGTGCAGCTATTGCAAACCCAACGTGAATGAGGACAAGATCTCACACCACGCCACGCGATCCTGCGGCTAAGGTCCCGGAGGCGAGATATCCACAAAGGTGGACCTCAAGCTGGTCCCAAAGACGGGAGGTCTGGGCGTCCCTACGTATCCCATTATGATGGGAATCAAGTGAGAGGTAGTTCTGGCACTACAGTTTAACGTCATGTTGGACGAAATATGGATCTTAGTTTTAGGTCTTAGAGCTCAGACCGTGGAATGTGCAGAACCAAAATAGGATCTTAGTTTTAGGTCTTAGAGCTCGGACCACGGAGCCCAGATGTAGGGAAGAGTGTAGTTTAAGTTCGTGATGGACCATAAAGCCCGAATGTAAGGAAAAATGCAGTTTAAGGTTCTGCTGGACCATACAGTTTAAGGTCATGCTGGACCGTAGAGCACGAATGTAGGAAAAAATGCAGTTTCAGGTCTTGCTAGACCATACAGTTTAAGGTCATGCTGGACCGTAGAGCCCTAATGTAGAGAAAAATGTAGTTTAAGGTCCTGCTGACCATACAGTTTAAGGTCATGCTGGACCGTAGTGCCTAGGAAAAGTACTTCGTGAGAAACCTAGCGTTGGTGGGAGGAGAGATGTTCACACCATTTATAGTCACCAGGGAATAAACGCCATTGGGATAGACCTTGTGGACAATAAAAGGTCCTTCCCACTTGGGCTCCAACTTGGGTGGCTTCCTACCGGGAATCATCGGTGCTCTAAGATCCAGCACCAGGTCATCTTTCAGGAAGGAGCGGAGGTGAAACTTCTTATCGAATGCTCGAGACATCCTACTCTGGTGCCTTTCCAAGTTATGTAAAGTGTGAAACCTACTTCCATCCAGCGCTTCCAACTCGTCTAGACGGATTTAGGCAACTCTATCCGGCGCTTGCTGGTCGTATACCACCGTGCGCAATGAGGGCAGCTGAACCTCGATGGGTAGGACGGCCTCAGCTCTGTATACCTAGGAATATGGAGTCACCTGGGTGGAATTGTGAGTCATCATCCTATAATCCCATAGGGCATTGGGGAGCTTGTTCGGCCAACTTTTCTTGTTCTGACAAACCATTTTTTGCAAGATGTTATAGAGGGTTTTGTTAAACGCCTAAATCTGTCCATTTTCCTGTGCATGATAGTGGGTGGTGTGGTTAGAACGAATGTTGTACTTGGCGTACAATCTTTTCAGCTCGGCCGCTCGGAAGTTGGTTCCGTTATCCTTGAGGATATTGTGAGGTATTCCAAATCGGTGGATGATATTGGAGCTCATGAATTCGGCGATAGAACCAGCCTTGGCTTCCCGGAGCGGGGCTGCCTCTGCCCACATTGAGAAGAAGTCTGTAGCGGTTAAGATGAATCGGAACTGGCGGGCCATCGCCGGCGGGTAAGGCCCTACAACATCCAATCCCCAGACTGCAAAGGGCCAGGAATACTAAGTATTATGGAGAGGCTCTGGTGGCCGATGCACAAAGTTAGCATGAACTTGGCACGCATGACACCTCTTGTCGTACTCGATCCAGTCGTGGATCATGGAAGGCCAGAAGTATCCCAGCCACCAAATCTGGTAGGACAACTTCGACCTAGCCTGGTGGGTGCCACAGGAACTAGCATGCACTTCCTGCATGACCTATGGGATCTCAACTCCATGAAGGCAACGGAGGAGAACACCATCAAACCGACGCCTGTAGAGGAGTTGCTCACGGCTGGGACTGCTTTGAAGGGTGAACTGTGGCACGCGGCGCCGGATTCGATCCGGCTCTGCTCAGTCCATTGGAAGATTGTCGGGCAGGAGATATTCAACCAAAGGTGTCCTACAGTCAGGACCTGTCTCAATCACCACGCCTGGAACCCCGAGGGGTCCTGACGCAGGGGCACCAGCTGTGAGATGGTTCACCCGTGGGCCACGATCGCCCTCTGGGATAACAGGGGCAGGGACAACAGGAGAAATGACTCTCCGGTGTTCCACGTGGATGATCAAGTCATCCTGTTCGGGCTCCGCGAGTGATGCGTCCAGGCTTGCCAAAGCATCTGCTCGAATGTTCTGCGACCGGGTAACGTGAACGACATCTGGTCGGGAGGGGAACTTAGCCATTAGTTGGAGGGTGCACTCCAGCAACGACATGAGTTCTGGCTTCCTAACAGCATAGTTTCTGTTAACCTTCTTGATGACTAGATCAGAGTCCCCTTTCACACACAGATGGGGAACGTTAAACTCCAGAGCCAACTCGAGGCCAGTGATGAGGGCATGATATTCTGCCTCATTGTCGGTGCAACATTCTAACAATAAGAAAGAATATGGAAGAACGGCATGCTCCGGGGTGACGAAGACGATACCCAGGCCAACTCTGTTAAGCCAAGGATCGTTGAGCCTTCTACTGGTAGGGATTCGGGAGGTTCCATCAAAGTGCATCTGCCAGCATGGGGTGGCGTGATAGATTGAGGGGATTACCTCATCAGGAAAGCCTGAATACAGTGGCTGGTCCGCAGAGGTTGGGTGGGCGGAGAAGAATTCTGCCAATGCCTGCCCTTTGACGGCCTTCTGAGGTATGAACCTAATGTCGAACTGTTGGAGGATCACCGCCTAGTGTGCCAATCGACCGGTCAACATAGGCCGCCTCAGGATGTATTTCAATGGGTATACCAGAGAGACCATCTGTACCTCAGGGTGCTGCAAGTAGTGCCGCAATTTCTGTGCGGCGAATACGAGCGCCAGACAACTCTTCTCGATGGAAGAATATCTAATCTCCGCGTCGAGGAGCGTGCGGGTGAGGTAGTAGATGCTATTCTCTATTCCCTCGTTGTTCTTCTGGGCGAGAATGGCGCCGAGGGATCGCTCCAGGGCGGTCACGTAAAGGACCAGCGGCCTTCCGGGAACGGGTGGCATCAGGACCGGAGGTTGAAGCAGATAATGCTTGATTTCCTCAAAAGCGGTCTAACACTCTTCATCCCACCCATAGGCGGAGCCATTATTCATGAGCCGAGATAAGGGCTTACACTTTCTAGCCAGATTCACAATGAATCGGCGTATGTAGGCTAAATGGCCATGGAGGCCTCGAAGCTCTCGAATATTACTCGGGGGAGGCATCTGACTGATGTCCTTGATCTTCTCGGGGTCGATCTCGATACCCCGATACCTCACAATGAAGCCAAGAAACTTTCTGGAGGTGGCCCCGAAGGCACACTTCAACGGGTTCATCTTCAGGTGACGAGAACGGAGGAAACCGAACACTTTCGCAAGGTCTTTTAGATGGTCCCGACACTGACGAGATTTAACCACCAGGTCATCTACGTAGCACTCCACCAGTGTCCCGAGGATCGGCATGAATATGCGGTGCATAGCCCGTTGATAGGTGGCACCCACATTCTTCAGGCTGAAAGGAATAACCCGGTAGCAGAAAGTACCCTGGGGGGCCTAAAGGTAGTGAACTATTCATCCTCAGCGGCCATCCGGATCTGGTTTTACCTGGAGTACCCATCCACGAAGGAGAGGGTTTGGAACCCGGTCGTCGCATCGATCAACAACTCTGTCATGGGAAGGGGAAAGTCATCCTTCGGACAGTGGCGATTGAAATCACGGAAGTCGATGCAGACCCTGATCTGCCTGTTCTTCTTCCTGATGGGAACAATGTTGGCTAGCCACCTGGGGTACTGGATTTCCTTGACGAAGTTGGCCTTGATGATCTTATCAACTTCGGCCGCGACCATGGCACCATGAAAAGGGTGCATTTTCCTGGGAGGCTTCTTGAACCCGCGATGGTTTTCCAGGAGGCCAAGGTGGTGGACGGCTACCTGGGGATCTAGTCCAGAAATATCGTCATAACTCCAGAAAAAAACATCGCGGTGCTGTCTGAGGAAGTCTATGTACTTTTTCCGTTCCTCGGGAGGCATAGCGGCACTGACCAATGTGGGTCTCTGGTCCGCCTCACTACCGAGGTTTACCTGTACTAGCTCGTCAACTGTGGTGGAGACTCCCTCCTCAAAGGCGGGAGGAGCATCTTCCACATCTTCTTCTCTGCTTGAGGAAGGATCGTCCACGGGGGGAGCCATTTCGGTGCTGCTCGACCCTAATGGGGAGCTGGAACCGGCTTGGGCGGAGGAGGTCGTCACGACGAGAGACTCATGCACCGCAGAGATCATGGCGACGAAAGCGGTCGATCCAATCCCATCCGGCCTTCGGCCCAAGGGGCCATGCTTTATGATATCAATGTAGTGGTGACGCGTTGGCTTGAGCCGGTCAATTCCGGCTTGGAGAAACAAACATGTATGACGTGCTGCCGTCACCATGAGCCCAACGTCCCGATATCGTACAGGGGTAGGAGGCTCAGGGATCACCTAAGCCTGGTTGGTATAAGAGTATGAGGTGATTTCCCACCGTCACTTAGACCTAGAAATATGCCTTCCTCTGGTACCCGAGATAACAAAGCACTCTCCCATATCGAGAGTCGTGGCCTCTAACCGATGGATTGGGAAGACATATGCGTCATCCAGACCTGCCCAGGGATCACTTGCGACAATGGTGGGCTCAACCTCACCTGCCAGTATTTTCATTTCCTTGCTCTTGTAATAGTCCGTGTCGAGGTAACGAGCTTCACAAGAGGAAAAAGAAGATTCATCACCTTGGAGGACACCCACTCGACCCTTATGGGATTATTTGAGGAACTGGTGGTATGATGAGGGAACAGCCGCGTGAAGATGGAGCCACGACCTGCCCATCAATGCGTTGTAGGCAGTGCCCTGAGAGACAACCATGAATTTAGTATTGGCAATTAAGCCACTGAACTTGGTCTTCAGGAGAATCTTGCTGAGTGGAGTTTGCTCGGTCCTGTCATACCCCTGGATTCTGAGGTCGGAGTGAGTTAAATCATCCTCAGACAACCCCAGTTTTCGCAGAGTCCTAGTTCGGATTAGGTTAATCCCGTAACCCGTGTTGGCAAGACAGCGACAGACTTCCACGCCATTGAACTGGCCGGTGATGTACAACTGGCGGATGTGCCCCTGTATGGGAAGGTCTTCATCTTCACCGTAAAATGAGATAACCACCTGAAATTCGGCATCCTCAATCACCTCGGTGTGGAAGGCTTCTGTGGCCGCTACCTCCGTTTCAAACTGGAGGGGGCTCCTCAGAGCCTCGGCAAGCGCCTCATGCATTTCAGATGACAGGCGAAGGGCCTCAAGGATGGAAAGCCTTTCCGGAATGCCAGCCAGATGCTTTGGGACATCATACATTCACACCAAACGCGAGATTCTTCTTACAAGAGGTCGCTCTGCGATTGGGGGCATGACGGGCCCTACTGGCGGGACCAGTGATTGACTAGTACTAGGCACGTCCCGCTGTTCACTAGCTGAAGCCTGAGAGGTGGCTGTCATGCCAGGACCAGAAGGTTGTAGTCGGCCAGTGGCAGGGCTGGGCTGGTTGCGACACGGGCAAGGAGGTTCCGCCTGATCCAGCAACACAAACGGTGGTGGAAGCAAACCTGCTGCCACCGGGTGAGGGAGCTGTGAGTGCTTCTCTCTCTACTGGGCATGCTGCCTGGTCTCGGTAGCGTGCACGACCTGACTGGAGGTGATGACTGTCGTGCCCCGGCCATTCACGTATCCATGGTTCCGTCGATGTTGGCGACGGATGGGGACATTGCGGAGGTCCACCTGGCGCTCCTCGTCGTCTGGATCCAAAAAGGGATTTACCAAATCTACAGTGTTAACCGAAGCGTACCCCGGGCTGTCCGGGAGGTTCACCTGGCGCTCCTCATCGTCGGGAGCCAAAAAGGGATTTACCAACTCTACAGTGTTAACCGAAGCGTACCACGGGCTGTTCAGGAGGTTCACCTGGCAATCCTCATCGTCTGGAGCCAAAAAGTGATTTACCAACTCTACGGTGTTAACCGAAGCGTACCCCGGGCTGTCCGGGAGGTTCACCTGGCGCTCCTCATCGTCGGGAGCCAAAAAGGGTTTTACCAACTCTACGGTGTTAACCGAAGCGTACCCCGGGCTTTCCTAGAGTTTCACCTGGCGCTCCTCATCGCCGAGAGCCAAAAAGGGATTTACCAACTCTACAGTGTTAACCGAAGCGTACCCCGTGCTCTCACTCGAGGAATCATCCACTACTGGACGGGATCTCGGAAGGATACCCATCTCCGGGGGCATGAAATCGCCAAGCGTGCGAGAAGATTACGACAATGGTCGGGCGCGTTCTTTCTTCTTGCGTCGCCGCCTTCTCTTCTGGGAAGAATTAGGCTGGGACGATGAGGCCAAAGCGGCGCTCACAGACTCTGAGGGCTCTGGCTGACTCAGACGGGCACAGATGATGCCATGGCAGGAGCGACCATCCTGCGGGCCATCCAGTCATTATACATTTGGGACCCTAGGTCGGAAACATGTTCCCACCCATCCCCATCATCACTGTTTCCATCTGATCCCACAAAAACACCCGCCACCTGTGCCGGGGATGGGCCCAACCTGACTATGTTGTTGTCAATCTGGTCATGGAGCCAGTACTTGAACACATAGCATCACTGGATGGTGTGTCCCCGGATCCAGTGATAAGGGTAGTAGTTAGGGTGATCAGTGAGACACGCCTCTTCTGGCTTCCGACACTCAGGCAGCCTCACGATCCTCTACTCCAAGGCACTACGGAAATACCCGGGGATCTGGACCTCGCAAAATGAGTAAGCCCGATTCATTATATCTGGAAAGGGGACTCTTGGGGGCTGACCATGGCCAGGGGCCGGAGGAGCAGGCCAAGGAGGTGGAGCCGGATTACCTCTCCTAGGTGGTGGTGGTGTGTTACGCAGAGGCGCCTGCTAATTTTTAGGCAGACGCTGCTGGGCTGGAGGCTGCGGCCGTGGGGGTGGACCCCAACGAGCCTGCTAATCTGGCCTCACTGGAAGCGACTCTATCTGTCTGGGGGCCTCTATCTGGGCGACAGAAGAGGGCTCGGCTCTGACGTCTCTCCTTGCATAGATTACAGGAGGCAGCGGGCGTGCCTGACTGGCCCGTTGCAGGGCTTCTTCGAGGGGCTGAGCCTTGTCCGAGATGTCCCGGAACCCTCCAGGGTAATTCTGCGTGATCAGGGAAGGAACCAACTCCACCTTGATGTTCCCAACACACATCATCAGTAATTGATCCTGAGTCAGTGGCATGTCAAGGGAGTGCGTGAGCCCCTTCCACTGGGTGACGAAGTCCGCGACTCGCTCGTCGGGCCTTTGCTTTCACCTGAAGAGGTCTGCAATGTTCATCTTCTGGGTTGTGGAACTGAACTGGTAGAAGAATTTCTGGTGAAGGTCCTCCCAGCTAGTCACCGATCCAACAGGGAGCTGGCTGTACCAGACAAATGCTGGTCCTTCCAGTGTCTGAATGAAGCACCGGAGCTTGGAAGCTTCCTTCTGCGCCGGAGTCCCTAACATAGGTCCGCACCTCGAGTTGAAGTGGGCCAAGTGTTGTGGCGGGTCTCCGGTTCCGTTAAAGGGGTAAAAAGTGGGGTTCTCGAATCCTGGCAGAGCCGGCATGTCATCCACCCACGCTGGGTACGGCTTTCCTTGAGGCGGGGTCGCCACCTTCCGAGTTTCTAGGGCCTCCAGGCGAGCGATGAGTACATCCATCAGATCATCCAGATGCGGATTCATGTCCTGACGGGGATCTTTAACCACAAGCGCATTGCCAGGCTCTTCGATACGGTAGTCGCGCTCTGCGGCTTGCGGGGCAGCTGGTGGAGCAACTCTCGTAGCGGCGGGAGGAAACCGAGCAGGGTCTCCCAGGTGGTCTCGCCGTTCGGGAGGGTTCGGTGAAACATATCGCGCCCTCTTGCCATGGGTTCTAGTATCTCCCCTGTCGGCGAACACGACACGGTCACGGTTGCCCGAGGGGATCTCAACAAGGGGTATATGGTCCTTCCCCTGCTGTCCTAGTCTACGAGAACCGTTGTCAGGCCGCCGCTCTGTGATTTGTTCGACCAAGAGCTCATCAACCATCCTCTTTTTCTCAGCTAGCTGTTGGTGCAGCGTGGCCTTCTGGGGACATCCTCTACCTTCTACAATGAGACAGATGGGTCGGCAAGTTTGATAGACCCAATAGGCTATTTACCCTTGCCGATATTTCAGCCGAGTGTCAGTGCCTCCGTGGGTACAGGAAGACCTAGGAGGCTCCTCTGTTGGCGAGTAATCCTCCCAGATGGGTCCAGTAGCGGCCTTTCCTCGGGGGGTGAGTTCCTGTCGAGGGGCTCCACAATGTTTCCCTCATCTGAAAGGTCAGCCATGTTGATCGCGACTGTCCATGGCGACGTTCCCTCAGGGCCACCCAGTGAATATGGCTGTCGGCAGATCGCACAGAAGAGGATAGCAGCGTACTGCCCCCATCCGCGGACGTGTGCGTGGGGGTGGCTTCCTCGATAACTATGCGGAGTACTTGAAAACTCTGGACGCATTGTTATTGGAGGGCCTCGTGGTGGTCCGGCGACTCGGGGTGCCGGTCCGCGGGGAGGGTTTCCAGGTCGACCTGGCTGCACTGCTCACCGATCTCCTTGAGATGCGCTTGGCTCTCGGGGTAAGGTGCTAGCTGATGGCGGAGGCGGGAGTGAGTCACCTGAAGAATCTGGCGGAATCATTCAAACTCTCACGGGGTGAGTGACTCCGGCACATCAAAATCTGATTCTGCGACCGGCCAAAACTTCTCAGGGAAGTGGCCCGCTGCAAGAACAGTCCAGAAGCTCCACGACTCCGGTTCGGGGTCCGGATCCTTCCTCCCCTGTTCGTGCACCGATTAAAGTCGGGGAATTGGAAATGGCGCTGAGGCAGGCCGTCGGGGCGGTGGGCTGGCCGGTGGGGAATACGGCGAACAGGCTGATTGGCCGCATATCCCTGGGTCATCCTCCAGGGGTTGCAGTTCCCTAGCTGCCACGTGGCGATAGGATGGGCCGGTGGATGGGCCTCCTGTCACAGCGTCGGTGCTCACCGAGGGTGTGTCGCCTCACAATTCTTTCGTCAGTCCCTAGAAAGGTTTTTCACCCTCCCTAAAAAGGGCGGGAAGTGCTTCTGAGGAGGTCAGCGACAACTGTGGGCTTGATCCCTGGTGGTACGCCTCGTCCTCGTCCTCCTGGATATACCATCGAAGGGAGGAGGGAATCATACGGATCTCACATTTGGGGAGTACGAGACTGACGCGCCGCGTCCCCATCCCAGCCCTCAACTCGATGGGTTGGGGGGAAGGTTCCATCATCGAGTCGTACTCTGCCTCCGAATCTGAGAAACGGACTGGTCTGATTCCCGTGTGGACTCCCCTGACATTCCTCCTACAGCGACGACGCCCGACCTTCCTTCCCCTTGGTAGATCCTCAGGGTAAGGATGACTTCCATCATGGGGTCCCCCGGCCACAATAGAGCTGGGGCAAAGGGGACCGAAGGCCGGGGTGCGAGAAGCACCGGGACAGATGTCAAAGGGGACATGGGGAGGACCTCAATGTGAGTGGGCGACTGGATCCACAATGGCTCCATGCTAGCGGCCAGTGGTAGGGGGAGTGACCTCATACCCCAGGCAGCAGGCGCTGGAAGGAGTCATACCCAGAGCGTAGCCGTCGCGAGGAAGCTTTCGGCTTTCCAGATTTGAGGCACAGAACGCGCCTTCATGTTGCGCGGCACTACTGCGGATTGGTCCGCAGTGGCCATTGCCAGTGTCCGCGACCGGGAGACTCGGCCCAACTTGCCTATAGGGCGGTCGGGGTTTCAATCCCAGTCGGGCACGTGGTTGCCCCTGCGCAACGTGTGCGGGGATCTGGTAACAGGAATCATCAGTGGCTCGGGCCACAGTGGTTTCTAGTGTTGATACCCCAGTACGGGCATTCTCTCCCGCTCGCACCCGACGCTGGCGTCGCGTCAGATGGGATTGAACTGGTGGTGCGGGCATGGAGATTTCCTGCTCCTCGGCTCGGGGAGTCGGGCGGCGGTGTCGACGCAGCCTGGCGGGGGTTCATGCCGTTAACCCCTGGGATGGATTGCCGATCAGGTGGACCCGGACATCCCCCACCTCATTGTCGTAGGGTAGGGATGTGTCAAGGCGCTCCGGGGATAGGCTCCCGAAGTGGTTGAACGTCGGCGTGGGGAGAGGCGGCTCCCTGTGCGGCCCTCGAGGGTGGCGATGGTGGTGAGGCACATCCGCCTCTAGATCCAAACGGGACATGCCCCTGGTGGGGATGACACCTTCCTCGTCATACCTACGAACCAGGTCATTGATCACCCTCCGCTGGATGATTTTCTAAGGGGAGAGGGCGCGCAAGCGCCCGGCTGCTACGACCATCGAAGTTGGAGCGGTCGTGACATGGGCGGGTCCGCGCGGGGTAGCCTCGTCGGTACTGCCCCTGCCCCTACGCCGGTGGGCAGGTGGCGATCGAGCTCCGAATGCTGTGATCAGATTCCTGGAAGCAGGGAGATGAACCCATTAGAATCAACAGGAAAAGCGATCAACAACCAAAGCCCAGCGTCATTCCGTCTTCCATGGTTGTTGAGAGCGATCCACGCTGATGATGTCGCAGAACGGAGTAGTCAATGTCCTGATGGCCTCGACCCTTGGTGGGTGCACGTCCCGGTGAGGGTTACCCGGACCTGGTGACATGCTATTCTTCTGATGTCCCGATGAGGGATACCATTCCCCGTGTTGAGGAGAAGAGCTTCACGTCAGGTTCAACATTTTTTGTGGAGCTCATGCCCCAACGACTACAATTCCCCGTGTCGAGGAGAAGAGCTTCACGTCGGGTTCAACATTTTTTGTTTCCGACGCTTTCGCCGGGGTGTGCGCATCCGTCTGCAGGGAGGACGCGCTGCTTGTTGCCCCGCATTCCCACTTTCCAAATGTGGGCGTCATCCATTCCTTGTTCAGTGACTTCTACTCCTTGATCGAAACCGGGATGATGGGATGTCAGTTCTTCCTTCTGTGGATTCCTCCTCGGAGCTCATCACCTAGTCTGGGTCTCCCTCATAGATTTAAGACGGGTTCGTGAAGCTCATTCCCGGTGCCATATCTACATGGACGCTGGTTAATTACGCTGCTTCCGTCAAGACGCTCGAAGGGGTCCTGTCGGGGCTGCAACCTTCGGTGAGGATAATGGTCGCGTTGGGGCGTCGTCGGCATGTCTGTCTCCGGTCCCTCATCACAGGGCTTCTCGAGGGCGCGGAAGCCCGAGGCATCCCACATCGAACATGGGGAATGTGTATCATCTGAGGTTTTCCTCAGCTTCCCATGTTTAACACAGGGTATGTCGCGAGTTTAACGTCTTGCGTAGACGTATCGGGTTGAAGAACCCCTAGAGGGAACACCGATGTTGGGGCCAGAACGTGGGCGGCTTCCCGTATATCATGGAGTAGGATGGGGTGGCATGATCTCACCGCGATGTGGCAGCCCGAGTAAGGATCAGGATGTATGGTGGAGTGAGACATGGGGCATATGTTCTGAGAGGACCCAAGAGGGGGAATACTGTTTAACGTCATGCGGGACGAGGGGTTCGGGGCTTACGCTCTAAGGCGGCCCAAGGTGGTCAGGGAACCGACATAGAGAGGTCGGGAAGACCAGGTAGTGGGCTTGAACCTTGTGGGACTTCCTACGTAACATGACTTGACATGGATCAAAGTCCTCATAGTTCGGGGGAAAATGGTGGCTTGGAACAACGACAAGAGGACGGTCTCGGCCAATGATTGTTGGGTTTGAACCTCAGGGAGGCTTCCTACGTACCATGCCTTAACACAGATCAAAGTCCACGTAGTTCGCTGGGGTGGATTGGGGCTTACGCTCTGGGGAAGCCCAAGAATAGGAACACAGTTTAATGTCATGCGGGATGAGGGCATACATTTTAACATCATCCGGGATGAGGGCATGTGGGGCTTATGCTCTGAGGTGGCCCAGGGTGGGTATGGGGCTTAGGCTCTGGGGCGGCCCATGGTGGATAGTGAACCGACGTGAGGAGGTCGGAACAATTGGGTGGTGGGCTTGAACCTCGTGGAGGCTTTCTATGTACCATTCCTTGACATGGATCAAAGTCCCCGTAGTTCGCTGGGATGGGGCTTATGCCCTGGGGCGGCCCATAAGAGGATTTCATGGTCGGTGCGCGCTCTAATCCCACATGAGTCATGCTCGGTGTGGGAAACAAGAGGCAGCAGGAACCAGACGATCACGTCGCGAAGGGTGCGTCCGTGAGAAGCGGAATGGGGATTACGCGTTGAGCGGCCTAAAGAGGAAATAGGGGATTACACGTGGTTAGCAGCCCTGGGTGCCGGGGATTACTCCCCAGTGGAGGCCCATGGTGCGACAAAGCGCAGTGGGAAAAGGACTCCACTGGCCTTGGCAGGGGGAAGTACGGAGATGCACGGGTGCATTCATCCGCAAGAGAGGATAAGGGATTACGCTCTGAGGCAGCCCTTCCCCCGCGGAAAAACGCCGCTCCGACAAGGAGGATCTCATTCCATGTGAGGAAGAGTCCATTCCCGTGGAGTCGAGTGGCGTAAAGAATGTTCGAGCTGGGGGGACCCTGCGTGCGAAGCACGGGGTCGGACCACAGTTTAACGTCTTGTGTTATGGTTGAGGTGATTAGCAGTTTAACGTCCTGCAGCTTAGACAGGGTGGGATTGCTCCACACCCCTAGGGCTTACATGCCCAACGCCCTCTACCCCTTGTGGAAGGGAATGCATCGACAAGGCTGTGGTGAAGAGGGGGCCGCAGGGCAAACCACCAGGGGGTCTATGTTAGCGTGGCTATGTGAAGAAGCCATAGCCGTTAGCGTGCCTATGCGGAGAAGCATAAGGCAAAGCAACGCAACGGGAAACACGGCCCAATGGACCTTGAGGTTACTTCACACGATCCTGGAAGGCCGTGCGGGAAAACAACGCTTGGCGCGCATGCCCAACAGGGGAGACATCAAGTGCCGGTGCAGGGGGCAGCCAAGGGGCGTCAAGGTGAGGGGTCCTGGGCTTTGCGCGCAAAAGGGGAGGTTTCCGCGCAAAACACTGGGACGACGCACAATTGGAGTAAGGGAATTGCGCGCGAAGAGGGAATTATGTGCAATGTTTTGCACGCAAGTGAAGGTATTGCGCGCACGAGACACGAATTGCGCGCAAGTCGGGAAATCGGGGGAAGGGGAAAATTCCCTGAAGCTGGTGGAGTTGCACGCAAAGGGGAACTCCGGGGCAAGGTTGCGCGAAATGAGGGTTTTACCTGGAAGTCATCTTTCGCGCGGGGGGAGCCGAATTGCACGCACGAGAGTCTCTTCGGATTCCTCAACCCCCAAACCGTTCGGGGTCACCTTATATTTATAGGCGACCTCCGGCGCTGAATCCAGGCGGCGCGCGAAATTATTCGTGCCACGCGCAGCCGGCGCGCAAAAACACGCCGCGCAGAACCGGGGCGCGCAATTATTGTGCGCCGCATCGGCTCAATTCCGTGAAACCCGGTGATTCTACTCGCGCAGAACAATTTTTTGCGTGGAGCCTCCTCTATTTCGTGCACCACCTTCCGGGCCTCCGGATCGGGCCTCTGACTCCGAATATGACTTCTCTTCGTCATTTCAAAACATCCTCCGGGAGTTACGGGCTTTTTTCGGCATCAACAAACCAGCATTGACTTCCCTGAGCGGGGCTGCCTCTTCCCACTTTGAGAAGTAATCTGTAGCGGAAAAGATGAACCGGCACTAGAGGGCCGTCACCGGCGGGTAAGGCCCTATGACATCCAACCCCCAGACTGCAAAGGGCCAAGAATACATAGTAGTATGGAGAGGATCTGGTGGCCGATGCAGAAAGTTAGCATGAACTTGGCACGCATGACACCTCTTGGAGTACTTGATGCAGTCGTGGATCATGGAAGGCCCAAAGTATCCCAGCCTCCGAATCTGGTGGGACAACTTTGACCCAGCCTGGTGGGCGCCATAGGAACCAGTGTGTACTTCCTGCATGACCTGTGGGATCTCAACTCCTTGAAGACAACGGAGGAGAACACCGTCAAACCAATGCCTATAAAGGAGCTGCTCATAGCTGGGACTTCTTTGAAGGGTGAACTGCGGTGTGCGGCGCCGGATTCGTTCCCGCTCTGCTCGGTCCATCAGAAGACTGTCGTGCCAGAGATATTCAACCAAGGGTGTTCTCCAGTCAGGAACTGTCTCGATCACCACGCCTGAAGCCCCGGAGGGTCCTGACATAGGGGCACCATCCGTGAGATGGTTCACTCGCGGGCCATGATCGCCCTCCAGGATAACAGGAGCAGTGACTCTTCGGTGCACCACGTGGATGATTATGTCATCCTGTTCGGGCTCTGCAAGTGATGCGGCCAGGCTGGCCAAAGCATCTCCTCGACTGTTATGAGACCGGGGAACGTGAACGACATATGGTCGGGAGGGGAACTTAGCCATTATATGGAGAGTGCATTCCAACAACGGCATGAGTTCCGGCTACCTGACAGCGTAGTCACCGTTAACCTGCTTGATGACTAGCTCAGATTCCCCTTTGACATACAGGTGGGGTACGTTAACCTCCAGAGCCAACTCGAGACCAGTAATGAAGGCATGATATTCTGCCTCATTATTGGTGTAGCCTTCTGACAATAAGAAAGAATATGGCAGAACAACTTGCTCTGGGGTGATGAAGACGATACTCAGGCCCACTCTGTTAAGCCTAGGATCGTTGATCCTTCTACGAATAGGGATTCGGGAGGTGCCATCAAAGTTCATCTGCCAGCATGGGGTGGCGTGATCGACTGAGAGGATTGCCACATTAGGAAAGCCCAAATCCAGTGGATGGTCTGCAGAGGTTGGGTGGGAAGCTAAGAAGTATGCCAACGCCTGTCCTTTGATGACCTTCTAAGGTACGAACCTAAAGTTGAACTTCTAGAGGATCACCACCCAGCGTGCCAATCAGCCGGTCAACATAGGCCATCTCAGGATGTATTTCAACGGGTCTACCCGAGGGACCAGCTATACCTCATGGTGCTGCAAGTAATGCCGCAATTTCTGTACGGTGAATACGTGTGCCAGGCAGCTCTTCTTGATGGGAGAATATCTAATCTCCGCGTCTAGGAGCATAAGGTAGAGTTAGTAGAGGCTATTACCTATTCCCTCATTGTTCTTCTGGGT
This sequence comes from Viscum album, assembly GCA_963277665.1. Taxonomy (NCBI): domain Eukaryota; kingdom Viridiplantae; phylum Streptophyta; class Magnoliopsida; order Santalales; family Viscaceae; genus Viscum; species Viscum album. The sequence continues at coordinate 1,311,821,934 of OY728119.1, read as the reverse complement.
GAGAGGAGCACCGAGGGAACGCTCCAGGGTGGTCACGTAAAGGACCAGCGGCCTTCCGGGAACGGGTGGCATCAGGACATGAGGTCGAAGTAGATACTGCTTGATTTCCTCAAAAGTGGTCTGAAACTCTTCATCCCACCCATAGGAGGCGCCTTTCTTCATTAGCTGAGAGAAGGGATTACACTTTCCAGCTAGATTCGCGAAGAATCGGCGTATGTAGGCTAAGTGTTCTTAGAGGCCTCGAAGCTCCCGAATATTACTCGGGGGAGGAATCTGACTGATGGCCTTGATCTTATCGGGGTCTATCTCGATACCTCGATACCTCACAATGAAGCCAATAAACTTTCCAATGTTGACCGCGAAGGCACACTGCAACGGGTTCATCTTCAAGTGGCGAGAACAGAGGAAACCAAACACTTTCTCAAGGTCCTTGAGATGGTACCGGTGATGACGAGATTTAACCACTAGGTCATCTACATAGCATTCCACCAGTGTCCCTAGGATCATCTTGAATATGCGGTGCATAGCCCGTTGATAGGTGGCACCCGCAATCTTCAGGCCGAAGGGCATAACCCGGTAGCAGAAAGTGCCCTGGGGGGCCCTAAAGGCAGTGAACACTTCATCCTCAGTGGCCATATGGATCTGGTTGTACCTGGAGTACCCATCCATGAAAGAGAGGTCTTGGAACCTGGTCGTTGCGTCGATCAACAGCTCTGTCACGGGAAGGGGAAAGTCATCCTTCGGACAGTGGCGATTAAGATCGCGGAAGTCGATGCAGACCCTGATCTTCCCGTTCTTCTTCTTGACGGGCACAATGTTGGCTAGCCACCTAGGTTACTAGACTTTCCTAACGATGTTGGCCTAAATGAGCTTATCAACTTCGGCCTCAACCATGGCACCATGAAATGGGTGCATTTTTCTGGGAGGCTGCTTGAACCCGTGATGGTTTGCTGGGAGGCCAAAGCGGTGGACGGCTACCTGGGGATCTAGTCCTGGAATCTCATCATAACTCCAGGAAAACACATCATGGTGCTGTCTGAGGAAGCCTATGTAGTGTTGTCACTCATCGGGAGGCATAGCAGCAGTGACCAATGTGGGTCTCGGGTCCGCCTCACTATCGAGGTTCACCTGTACTAGCTCGTCGACCGTGGTGGAGACACCCTCCTCAAAGGTAGGAGGATCATCTTCCATGTCCTAATCCCCGATTTTGGAAGGTTCGTCCATGGGGGAGAGCCGTTTCGGGGCTGCTCGACCCTGATGGGGAGCTAGCACCGGCTTGGGCGGCAAAGGTCGTCACGACGGGAGACTCATGCGTCGCGGAGACCGTAGCGATAAAGGCGGCTGATCAAATTCCATCCGGCCTGCGGTCCAAGGGGCCACGCTTTATGACATCAAAGCAGTGGTGACGCGTTGGCCTAAGCCGGTCGATTCTGACTCGACAAAACATGCACGTATGACGAACTGTCGTTGCCATGAGCCCAACATCCCGATATCGTACGGGGGTAGGATGCTCGTGGATCACTCGGGCCTGGTTGGTGTAAGAGTACGAGGTGATTTCCCGCCGTCGCTTAGACCCAGAAATATGGCTTCCTCTTGTACCCGAGACAACAAAGCACTCTCCCATATCGGGAGTCGTGGCCTCCAACCGATGGATTGGGAAGACATATGCATCATCCAAACCTGCCTAGGGATCACTCACGACAGCGGCGGGCTCAACCTCACCTGCCAGGATTTTCTTGTCCTTGCTCTTGTAATAGTCAGCGTTCAGGTAACGGGCTTCACAAGAGGCAAACAGAGACGCATCTCCTTGGAGCACACCCACTCGACCCTTAAGGGAGTATTTGAGGCACTGGTGGTATGATGAGAGAACTGCTGTATGAAGATGGAGCCACGGCCTTCCCATCAATGCATTGTAGGCAGTGTCCTGAGAGACAACCATGAATTCAGTATTGGAAATTAAGCCGTCGAACTGAGACTTCAGTCGAATCTTGCAGAGTGGAGTTTTCTCAGTCATGTCATACCCCAAGATTCTGAGGTCAGAGGGAGTTAAATCATCCACAGACAACCCCAGTTTTCGCAGTGTCTGAGTTGGGATCAGGTTAATCCCAGAACTTGTGTCGACAAGACAGCAATGGACTTCCACACCATTGAACTGGACGGTGATGTACAACGGGCGGATGTTACCCTGTATGGGAAGGTCTTCATCTTCACCGGAAAATGAGATAACCGCCTAACATTCGGCGTCCTCAATCACCTTAGTGTGGAAGGCTTCCGCGGACGCGACCTCCACTTCAAACTGGAGGGGGATCTCTAGAGCCTCGACGAGCGCCTCACGCATTTCGGACGATAGGCGGAGGGCCTCAAGGATGGAATGCCTTGCTGGAATGCCATCCAGATGCTTCAGGACATCATACTTTCGCGCCAAACACGGGCTTCTTCTTACAAGAGGTCGCTCTACGATTGGGGGCATGACGGGCCCTGCTGGCGGGACCGGCGACTAACTGGTACTAGGCACGTCCCGCCATTCACCGGATGATTCCCATGAGGTGGCTTCCATGCTAGGTTCGGAAGGCTATAGTCGACTAGTGGCAGGGCTGGGCTGGTTGCAACGCGGGCATGACGGTTCCGCCTGATCCAACAACAAAAATGGTGGAAGCGAACCTGTCGTCACCGTGTGAGGGAGCCGCAAGTGCTGCTCTCTATACCGGGCCTGCTGCCTAGTCTCGGTTGCATGCACGGCCTGACTGGAGGTGACGACTGCCGTGCCCCGGCGATTCATGTACCCACGTCTCCGTCGACGTTGGCGACGGCTGGGGACATTGGGGAGGTCCACCTGGCGCTCCACATCGTCAGGATCCACAAAGGGATTTACCAACTCTATGGTGTTAATCGAAGCATACCCCAGGCTCTCGAGGAGGTCCAACTAGAGCTCTCCGTCGTTGGGATCCACAAAGGGATTTACAAACTCTACGGTGTTAACCGAAGCATAACCTGGGCTCTCGGGGAGGTCCACCTGGCACTCCTCGTCGCCGGGAGCCAAAAAGGGATTTACCAACTCTACGGTGTTAACAGAAGCGTACCCCAGGCTCTCACTAGAGGAATCATCCACTACCGGACGGGATCTCGGAGGGATCCCCATCTCCGGGGGCATGAAATCGCCAAGCGTGTGAGAAGATGACGGCAATGGCAGGGCGCGTTCTTTGTTCTTGCGCCGCCGCCTGCGCTTCTGGGAAGAAGTAGGCTGGGACAACGATGCTGAAGCGGCGCTCGCAGATTCTGAGGGCTCTGGCTGATCCAGGCGGGCACGGATGATGCCATGGGAACGGGCGACCGTCCTGTGGGCCATCCAGTCATTATACTTCCGGTCCCCACGGTCGGAAAACTGTTCCCACCCATCCTCGTCGTCACTACTTCCATATGATTCTACGAAGACACCTACCACCTGTGTCGGGGCTGGACCCAACCTGACTATGTCGTTTTTAATCTGGTCTTGGAGCCAATCCTTGAACACATAGCATTGTTGGACGGTGTGTCATAGGAACCCATGATAAGGGCAGTAGTTAGGGTGATCCGTGAGACATGCCTCTTCTGTCTTCCATCACTCAGGCAGTCGCACGATCCTATGCTCCAAGGCGCTACAAAAATAACTAGGGACCTGGGCCTCGCCAAATGAGTAAGCCCGATTCCTTCTGTCTGGAAAGGGTACTCTTGGGGGCTAACCATGGTCAGGGGGCGGAGGAGCAGGCCGAGGAGGCGGTGGCGGTGCGTTACGCGGAGGCATCTGCCAATTCTGAGGCGGTCGTTGCAGGGCCGGAGGCTGTGGGGGTGGGCCCCTATGAGCCTGCTGAGCAGGCCTCACCTGCAGCAACTCTAGCTGTCTGGGGGCCTCTATCTGCGCCACAGCAGCAGGCTCGACTCTGGCGGCTCTTCTGGCAGTGATTACAGGAGGCAGCGGGCTTGCCTGACTGGCCTGTTGCAGGGATTCTTCGAGGCGCTAAGCCTCGTCCGAGAAGTCCCGAAACCCTCCAGGGTAATTCTGCGTGATCAGCGAAGGATCCAAACTTCTCCTTGACGTTCCCCACACACATCATCAGTAATTTCTTCTGAGACAGTGGCATGTCAAGGGAGTACGGGAGCCCCTTCCACCGGGCGACGAAGTCCGTGACTCGCTCATCGGGCCTTTGCTTGCACCTGAAGAGGTCTGAAATTTTCGTCTTTCGGGTTGTGGAAGTGAACTGGAAGAGGAATTTTTGGTGAAGGTCCTCCCAGCTAGTCACTGATCCAAGAGGGAGCTGGCTATACCAGACGAATGCTGGTCCTTCCAGTGTCTGATCGAAGCACCAGAGCTTGGCAGCCTCATGCTGCGTCAGAGTCCCTAACATAGGCTCTCACCTCGACTTGAAGTGGTCCAAGTGTTGTGGTGGGTCTCGGGTCCCGTTAAAGGGGGAAAAAGTGGGGTTCCCGAATCCCGGCGGGGCGGGAAAGTCATCCACCCAAGCGGCGTATGGCTTCCCATCCGGTGGGATCGCCACCTGCCGAGTTTCCAGGGCCTCTAAGTGAGCGATGATTACTTCCATCAGATCATCCGGATGTGGATTCCTGTCCTGACAAGGATCTCTAACCACAAGCGCATTGTCAGGCTCTTCGATACGATAGTGGCGCTCAGCGGCTCGCGGGGCAGCTGGCGGAGCGACTCTCGGAGCATTGGGAGGAAACAGAGTAGGGTCCCCCAGGTTGTCTCACCGCTCGAGAGGGTTCGGTGAAACATATCATGCCCTCTTTCCATGGGTTTCAGTATCTCCCCTATCGGCGAACACGACACGGTCACAGTTGCCCAGGGGGATCTCAGCAAGGGGTAGATGCTCCTGCCCCTGCTGTCCTGGACTGGGGTTACCATAGTCAGGCCTCCGCTCTTCAATGCGTTCGACCAGGAGCTCATCAACTAGCCTCTTTTTCTCGGCTAGTTGTTGGGACAACGTGGCCTTCTTATGATCTTCCTCTAGCTTTTGCGCTGAGGCAGATGGGTTGGTGAGTTTGACAGACCCGACAGGCTCTTTACCCGTGCCGATGTTTCGGCCCAGCGCCAGTGCCTCCGTGGGTACAGGAAGGCCTAGGAGGCTCCTCTTTTGGTGAGTAATCCTCCCATATGGGTCCAGTAGCGGCCTGTCCTCAGGGGGTGAGTCCCCGTTGAGGGGCTCCACAATGATTCCCTCATCTGAAAGGTCAGCCATGTTGACTGCTACTGCCCTCAGCGACGTTCCCTCAGGGCCGCCCAGTGGATCGGGCTGACGGCGGATCGCACAGAAGAGGAGAGCAGCGTACTACCCCCATCCGCAGACGTGTGCATGGGGGGTGGCCTCCTCAATAACACTGCGGAGTACTTGAAAACTCTGGACACATTGTTGTTGGAGGGCCTCGTGGTGGTCCAGCGACTCGGGGTGCCGGACCGCGGGGAGTGCTGCTAGGTCGACCCGGCGTCACTTCTCACCAATCTCCTCGAGATGCGCTTGGCTTCCGGGATAAGGTGCTAGCTGATGGCGGAGGTGGGATTGAGTCACCCGAAGAGTCTGGCGGAAGCATTCAAACTCTCCCGGGGTGAGTGAATCTTTCACATTAAAACCCGATTCTGCAACCGGCCAAAACTTCTCAGGGAAGTGGCCCACTGCAAGAACGGTCCAGAAGCTCCACGACTCCGTTTCGGGGTCCGGAACATGCCGCCCCTACTCTTCCATTGAGGAAAGTCGGGGAATTGGCAATGGCACCGAGGCAGGACATCGGGGCGGTGGGATGGCCGGTGGGGAATACGGCGAACAGGTCGACTGGCCGCCGGTCCCTGGTCCATCCTCCAGGGGTTGTAGTGCCCTGGATGCCACGCCGCGATAGGATGGGCCGGTGGATGGGCCTCCTGTCATAGCATCGGTGCTTGGCAAGGGTGTTTCGCCTCGCGATTCTTCCATCGGTCCCCAGAAAAGGTCCTCACCCTCCCTAACAGGGGCAGGAGGTGCTTCCGAGGAGGTCAGCGGCAACTACGGGCTTGATCCCTGGCGGTACGCCAAGTCCTCGTCCTCCTTGATATACCTTCGAAGGGAGGAGGGAATTATACGGATCATGCATTCGGGGAGTACGACACTGACGGGACGCGTCCCCACCCCTGCCCTCAACTCGAAGGGTTGGGGGTAGGTTCCATCGTCGAGTCGTAGTCTGCCTCCAAATCCGAGAAATGGACTGGTCTGATTCACGATCGGACTCCCCTGGCATTCCTCCTACGGCGATGACTCCCGGCCTTCCTGCCCCTGGGTAGCTCCTCAGGGTAAGTACAACTTCCATCATGGGGTCCCCCGGCCACAATAGAGCTGGGGCAGAGGGGATCGATGGACGGGGTGTGAGAAGCACCGGGACAGATGTCGAAAGGGACATGGGGAGGACCTCCATGTGAGTGAGTGACTGGATACACAACAGCTCCATGTTTGCGGCCAGCGGTACGGGGAGTGACCTCATACCCCAAGTAGTGGGCGCTGGAAGGAGTCATACCCGGAGCATAGCTGTCGCGAAGAAGATTTTGGCTTCCCAGATCGGTGGCATGGAATGAGCCTTCCTGGTGAGCAGAACTACCACGGATTGGTCCGTAGTGGCCATTTCCAGTGTCCCCGACCAGGAGATTCGACCCAACCTGCCTGCAGGGCGGTCGGGGTTTCGATCCCAGTCGGGCAGGTGGTTTCCCCTGCTCAACGTGTGCGGGGATCTGGAAATAGGAGTCAGCAGTGGCTCGGGCCACAGTGGTTGATGATGGTGATGCCTGAGGACGGGCATTCTCTCCCGCTCATGCCCGATGCTGGCGTCGAGTCAGATGGGCCAGAACTGGCGGTGCAGGCATGAAGATTGCCTACTCCTCGGCTCGGGGAGTCGGGCGGAGGTGACGACGCACCCTGTAGGGGGTTCTTGCCGTTAACCCTTGGGAGGGATCGCTGATCGGGTGGACCCGGACATCCCCCACCTCATTGGCATATGGGGGGGATGTGTCAAAGCGCTCCGGAGATAGGCTCCCAAAGCGGTTGAACGTCGGCGTGGGGAGCGGTGGCTCCCTACGCGGCCCTCGAGGGCGGCGATGGTGGTGAGGAGTAGCTGCCTCTAGATCCAAGCGGGCCATGCCCTGGTGGGGATTACCCCTTCCTCGTTATACCTACGAACCAGGTTATTGATCACCCTTTGTGGGATGATTTCTGACGAGGAGAGGGGGCACAAGTGCCTGACTACTATAGTGGTTGAAGTCGGGGCGATCGTGGGATAGGTGGGACCGTGTGGGGTATCCTAGTCAGTACTGCCCCTGCCCCTACGCCGGTGGGCAGGTGGCGATCGAGCTTCGAATGCATTGATCTGATTCCTGGAAATAGGGAGATGGACCCATTAGTATCAACAGGAAAGGAGATCAACAACCAAGGCCCAGCGTCATTCCATCTTCCATGGTCGAAGAGAGGGATCCACGCTGACGATTTCACAGAATGGAGTAGTCAACGTCCTGAAGGCCTCGACCCCTGGTGGGTTCACGTCCCGGTGAGGGTTACCCGGACCGGGTGACATGATATTCTTCTGATGCCCCCAACAGCTACCATTCCCCGTGTTGAGGAGAAGAGCTTCACGTCGGGTTCACCATTTTTTGTGGATCCGACACCTCGACGGCTACCATTACCCATATTTAGGAGAAGAGTTTCATGTCGGGTTCACCATTTTTTGTGGATCCGACGCCCCGACGGCTACCATTCCCTATATTGAGGAGAAGAGCTTCACGTCGAGTTCACCATTTTTTGTTTCCGACGCTTTCGCCGGGGCACGCACATCCGTCTGCGGGGAGGACGCACTGCTTGTTGCCCCGCATTCCCGGTTTCCAAAGGTGGGAGGCATCCGTTCCTTGTTCAGGGACGTCTGATCCTTGATCGAAACCAGGATGATTGGATGTCGGTTCTTCCTTCCGTGGATTCCTCCTCGGAGCTCATCACCTAGTCCGAGTCTCCCTTATAGATTCAAGACGGGTTCGTGAAGCTCATTCCTGGTGCCATATCTATATGGACGTCAGTTAATTACGCTGCTTCCGTCAAGACGCTCCAAGGGGTCTCGTCTGGACAGCAACCTTCGGTGAGTAGAATGGTCCCATTGGGGCGTCGTTGGCATGTCTGTATTCGGTCCCTCATCACATGGATTCTCGAGGGCACGGAAGCCCGAGGCATCCCGCATTGAACGCGGGGAATATGTACCATCTAAAGTTTTCCTAATCTTCCCATGTTTAACACGGGGTATTTCGCGAGTTTAACGTCTTCCGTAGACGGATCGGGTTGAAGGGCCCCTAGGGGGGAACACCGATGTTGGGTCCATCACGTGGACAGCTTCCCATATATCATGGAGTGGTATGGGGTGTCATGATCTCACCTGGATGTGGCGGCCCGGGTAAGGATCAGGATGGACGGTGGAGTGAGACATAGGGCTTACGTTCTGAGACGGCCCAAGAGGGGGGATACAGTTTAACGTCATGCGGGACAGAATACAGTTTAACATCATGAAGGACAGAATACAGTTTAACATCATGCAGGACGAAATACAGTTTAACATCATGCGGGAAGGAATACAATTTAATGTCATGCGGGATGGAATACAGTTTAACATCATGCGGGACGGAATACAGTTTAACGTCATGCGGGACGAAATACAGTTTAACGTCTTGCTGGAAAAAATGCATTTTAACATCTTGCAGGATGAGGGGTTTGGGTATTACGCTCTGAGGTGGCCCAAGGTGGTCAGGGAACTGACATGGAGAGGTCGGGATGACCGGGTGGTGGGCTTGAACCTTGTGGAGGCTTCCTACGTACCGTGCGTTAGCATGAATCAAAGTCCATGTAGTTTGCTGGGATTGGGCTTACACTCTGGGGCGGCCCATGAGGATGTCATGGTCGGTGCACACTCTTAGCCCACGTGAGTCTTGCTCGGTGTAAGAAACAAGAGGCAGTAGGGACCAGATGATCACGTCGCGAAGGGTGCGTCCGTGAGAAGCGGAATGGGGATTACGCGTTGAGCGGACCAAAGAGGAAACAGGGGCTTACGCGTGGTTATCAGCCCTTGGTGTCGGGGCTTACTCCAGGGTGGAGGCCCGTGGTGCGACAAAGCACAGTGGGAAAAGGACTCCACTGGACTTGGTAGGGGGGAAGTACGGAGATGCATGGGTGAAGTCATCTGCAAGAAAGGCTAGGGGATTACGCTCTGAGGCAGCCCTTCCCCCGCGAACAAATTTCGCTCTGACAAAAAGGATCTCATTCCATGTGAGGAAGAGTCCATTCCCATGGATACGAGTGGGCGTATAAAATTTCCATGTTGGGGGGACCCTGCGTGCGAAGCACGGGGTCGTACCACAGTTTAACGTCTTGTGTTAAGGACGAGGTGCTTTGCATTTTAACGTCCTATATCTTGGACGGGGTGGGTTTTCTCCACACCCCTAGGGCTTACATGCCCAACACCCTCTACCCCTTATGGAGGGAAGGAATCGACAAGGCCGTAGTGAAGGGGGGCCGCAGGGCAAACCACTGGGGGGTCCACGTTAGCATGGCTATGTGAAAAAGAAATAACCGTTAGCGTGCATATGCGAAGAAGCATAAGGCAAAGCAACGCAACGGGAAACACGACCCAAGGGACCTTGAGGTTACTTCGCATGAGTCTGGAAGGCCGTACGGGAAAACAACACATGGCACACATGCCCGGTAGGGGAGACATTAGGTGCTGGTGTAGGGGGCAGCCAAGGGGCGTCAAGGTGAGGGGTCCTGGGCTTTGCGCACAAAAGGGAAGGTTTGCGCGCAAAACTCCGGGACGACGCGCAATTGGAGAAAAGGAATTGGACACGGAGAGGGAACTATGCGCAGGGTATTGCGCGTGAGACAGGGTATTGACCGCGCGACAGGGTATTGTGCGCGCGGCAGGGTATTGCGTGCAAGAGACACGAGTTGCGTGCAAGGCTAGAATACCGGGGAGGGGGCAGATTCACTGAAGCCGATGGAGTTGCACGCAAAAGAAAACTCCGGGGCAAGATTGCGCGAAATGAGGGTTTTACCTGGAAGTCATCTTGCGCGCGGGGGGAGCCGAATTGTGCGCACGGGAGTTGCTTCGGATTCCTCAACCCAAAAACCGTTCGGGGTCACCTTCTATTTATAGGCGACCTCCGGTGCAGAATCCAGGCGGCGCACGGAATTCTTCGCACGCGCGCGCAGCCGGCGCGCAAAAAACTCACTGCGCAGAACTGGGGCGCGCAAATATTGCGCTCCTCAACGGCTCAATTTCGTGAATCCCAGTGATTCTAGGCACACAGAACAATTTTTCACGCGGAGCCTCCTTTATATCGCGCACCACATCCGGGGCCTCCGGATCGGGCCTCTGATTCTGAATATGACTTCACTTCATCATTCTGAAACTTCCTCCGAGAGTTACGGGCTTTTTTCGACGTCAACAGGCATGACACACCCGCGGTACCAATCTGAGGTTGCTGGCTAGTTTGGCTCGCTCGGCGGCGTTGGGAAGTGCCAAAAGATGCTTCGGTCTTCCCATCCCGGCCGGCAGGTGACCAGTCGGATCACCCTGCATTGAGGCCTTCACAATGGGTCACAGTCTTCCCGCAGCACGGTGCCAGGGAGGATCCGTAGTCCTCCATCCTGGTCGGCTATGGCTGGCTGGTTTGCTTCGTCCGAGCGGCCCGCACCGCGGGCCGCAGTTTCCTCCATGCGGCTGGCGCGACGATGCCATTCCTCCATGACCGCGGCCCGGCCTGGCCACTGCCAATGGTCTCCACCTCCTTCTTTCTCCACCACCTCATGGTGGTGGATACTTCCTCAAGCACGGTACGGCGACACTGAACCCTTCCGGCTCAGCCTCCGTCACCAAAACAAACTAACTAACTAGAATCAATGGTGGTTCATCGGGCCATGTTTCTTCAGCCCCCCCCCCCCACGTTAGGTGATAAAAAATGTCCAAATTCAAACTGAATCATAAATCAAGAATGAGGGTATAATTTTAATTATTTAAAATTAAAAAAAACCCTACCTAGATTCAAGGTACATTGTTGAAGTCACGGAAGACGGCTTCATGGAAGTCGAGCATCTTGGAAGACGGATGTTGCGGAAGACGGACGTCATTCCGTCAACGTTGGAGGGAAAGACGTTGTCATTAGTGAAGGAATCATCTTCTCCCATGACACAGTGGAAGAGGAAAGTAGATGGCATTCTTCGTGGGTGTCACCTCACTTTCTTACCCCAGTTGAAGAAGGTAGAAGAAGACGTCTCTTCGTTCTTCAGTGGAATCGACGTTCTTCATTGGAGGAAGGCTCTTCATATTTCACCGAGGATCCACCAATTATCCCAACCAAAAACATTATCCCAACACAAAAATAATTATATAACCCATATTATTATGCTCACTTAATGAGTTCAAATTAATTCCAAATATATGACCCAACTAATTAATTTCATGCTAGACAATTAATTGAGACAGTGTTGTCATCTTAAATTAGAGAAGATGGAAGGATAAAATTAAAAGAGAGGAGGTGGAGAGTTTTAAGTGTTAAAATTGGGGTTTCATGGAAGGTTGAGAGTCTTGGTATTCGTGCCGGCCGCACCACACATTATACTCTAATGGGAGGTTATGTGGGGTTTGGGCCCCACCTCCAACTCTTCATTGGACAAAAATAATCACCACCAAAATTAAATGTGTTACACACATATTTTTATTCATACTTTATTTATTAATTAGAACCCACAATTTATAACTTCCACTCTCGACCAAATGAAACTACGTTAAAGGTCCCCTTAAGAGAATAATGGTGATGTGATTTCATCAGTGTCATCGAATTTTGATTCCGAGCACCAATTCAAATGATACTAAACCCTCATATACGTTTACTGAACGAACCCGAAAAAAAGTTCATAAAATTATTATCAGTCACCCTCAACCCGTGCCGGTCGAATTTAGGCTCTGCCTAAGTAAAAGAAGCCCCAACGAACCTAGCGGTACTCTGGAATTTTCAATTTGATTTACCGTTTATAAGTTATTAATTTTACAATAAAATAGTTGACACTTAATTAATTTATTTGTGGACAAAAACAAATTTTTTATGGTGGCCCGCACCATCCAAAGTTTGTATCTGCATAAATAAATCATTCCCTCTCAGGTTCAGTGGTGGTATATGATTTTCAATCCGAGATACCGTTTGTGAGATATAAGCATTTAATAAATAAAATAAGTTATTTAATTATGTTATGTACGGTTATGCCATTTCTAGAATTTTTCACAGGAGGCTCGTGCCAACTAAACTTAAGTCGCGCCTAGGGTAAACCTATCATCCTTAGCACAACAGTGCCTCTGGATTTGTAATCTAAGTTACTGTTCTAGTGTTATTCCACTTTTTCCAGAAAACTGCTCACACGTGTTAATTTATGCTTAACAAAACATCATAAAATTATTCTGGGAACACAGGGCATCGGAATCAGGTGTCGTAAGAAACTAAAGACTCCTAAAATTCCAAGGAATTTATGAAAAAAAATTACACGAAATTTTCGGTTCATTAAATTACCCCCACCTTAGGGATTTAATTCCCCGTAATGCTACAACACAAACTAGGGAAACAAATAAGGGTACTGAGCACACATTTGAGCTTCCATCTCCCATGTAACCTTTTGGGGGTACCTGTGGTACTAGGAAATGAGCACCAAAGGAATTGACCATCCACATAGCACCCACCCTTATCAATCCTCGATCTCCTCTGGGATCTCCGTGAAAGTCTCCCAGTCATCGATGTCTAGCTCCCCGTGGTCGATGATGTAGGACGGGTTGTAAACGTATCTCCTCATATGAGATACGTGGAAGACGTCATGCACCAGCTGCAACTAAGGTGGAAGGTCCAGGTGGTTAGACACCTCACCTACCCTGCTTAGCACCTGGAACGGTCCAATGAATCGTGGATATAACTTGACGCCTCAACCAAAACATTGTAGACCTCGTCGAGGTGAGACCGGTGGGAATACATGGTCACCATTCTCGAACTCCAGTGGTCTCTATCTCCTATCAGCATAGGAATTCTGAATTCTCTGTGCAGTCTTCATCTGCACTTGGATGATATGCACCTTCTCCATCGTAACCTGAACCATCTCTGGTCCTACAAGTGCTGACTCCCCTAGGTCAGTCCAGCATAGAGGTGATCTGTAGGGTTGGTCTTACAGTGCCTCGTAAGGGGCCATCTCGATGGTGGAGGGGTAGTTTTTGTTGTATGCAAACTCTAACAAGGGTAAGTGATCCTCCCAATTGAGACCAAATTTGAGGACAAAAACATAGAGCATGTACTCGAGAGTCTGAATGGTACTCTCAGTCTGACCGTCCTTCTAAGGATGGATGATGGTTCTCAAGCGAAGTTGCGTCCCAAAAGCCTCATGTAACCCCTTCCATAGCTAGGAAGTGAAACAAGCATATCGATCGGAGAAGATAGTCGATGGAACACCATGAATTCATATGATCGCCTGAATGTAGATGTGTATCAAGCTCTCTACTGAGCCTTGCTCTCTAATCGGTAGGAAGCAGACAGAAATGGTGAGTCTGTCTATGATCACCCAGACAGAGTCATGTCCTATGGATGTACATGGATGTACAATCAAGAAATCCATTTACATCCCTTCCCACTTCCACACTAAAACCTCTAAGGGATAAAGCATGCATGTTGAAACCTGGTGCTCTGCATTCACTTGCTGAAACGTGAGGCATCGAGAGACAAACTCTGCTACTAATTTCTTCATACATGGCCACCAGTGTTGTCTCAGGTTCAAGTCCTTCTTCGAGAAGATATAACTAAGACTATGGTGGTCAGAGTATACGGTAAAACATTTTCCCATTTGATAGTGTCACCGCATCTTCAAGGGTAATACCACTACTGCTATATCTAGGTCATGGGTGGAGTAGTTCTCCTCGTGCAATCTCAGCTGTCGAGAACCATACGCAATCACTGCTCTCTCCTGTATCAGCACGCACCCATGTTTTGTCCCTAATGCATCGCAGTAAACCACATAACCAATGCTCTCTTCTGGTATCCTCAAGCTGGGTACACTAGTCAGCCTCTGTCTCAGCTCCTGAAAGCTCTACTGGCATCTCTATGACTATACAGATGGTTGCCCCATATTCATCAAAGCTGATAGTGGTGCTGCAAAGCAAGATATGTTTGGCACAAAGGTAAGTAAGGCCGACTCCTAAGTGATCAACTGCACCCTCATATGAAAGGTTCCATCTGGTGCTTCCTGGGTATTCCTTTTTTACGACAAAGGAAAACCCCATCCCAACGTTGTAGATAAACCATAACCTTTTTTTCTAATACAGTCAATCTTTGTATGAACTGTGGTTGCCCAGTCCATACCCAAACTAACTTTGTACGGGCTTGACGCTGCCACCAAGAGGTTCCAACTGAAACTCTGACATTAAGGGTTAGATCACACCATCGACGTAAGTGTGATTATCGAGTATCCTCCCAATGGTATCTCTAGACATGAGGGTCATGTGAACGACTTAACTGGAAACTCTAGGTCTAGGACAAGATTTGTGGAAGGAAGGAATGATTGGTACATATGTTTATTGATATGGAAGCCAATAGTAGACACATATCATACATCAAATCATTATTAGAGCCCTTGGGTCACACTCCTTGACCACATGCATCTACTCTCTTCCCCTGCCCTCCAGCTCCATGAGCCAAGCGGGGACTACAATGGTGGGTTGTTGTAACATTTTGAAATATTCCCCACATCATTCTTCTCTCCTAGCTCTGCTTTCACATCTGCTACCCTACAGATTCATCTGTCCTTAACACTTCCTATTCCTAAAACATGTCACATGCCCAAGTCTCTGAGACTGATTCCAGTTTCATTATTTGTAACTATTAACATTCACTGGTTGTATCCGCTCAGTCAATGAACATTCAACCACAATGGTTCTCTCTAGCACCCTAACATAAATAAGAATTCATAGTGGAAAAAGTGTTGGATAAAATATTCATAAACACACCTTGCTCATAGGTCTGAGCTCTAAATATCTGATCGAATCATATTCATCGAGTACCAGAAAATATATGTATGCCTCGATGAATACTCAGCTACTGACACGTCATCCTGCCGAAGCTGTATAAGCTCTAGAAAACACTCAGCCACCTCTTCAAGCCAGTCCTCATCTTCCTGTGTGTTGGGCTCACCTCATAACATTAGGGATATCTGGTGATGAAACACATGTATGACACTAAGCAAATAAATGTCCTCTACCGGTACCGCTGGTAGTGTATGCTAAACAACGAGTTGTGATATAGTTTCCACACTGCCCGAAGGTACCATCTCGGAAAACGTTCCAAGTACCGAAACTTCATCATTATATGGATTATCCTCATGGTCACTCACTGAAAAGGATTAGTAGCTAGGATCATCATCTGCTCTACTAGTGTCTCAACTATGTGAAACCCCCACTAATCACCTCCATCCGGTCCTCTACTGCCTGGGAATCTGTCTCGCCTCAAAACCTCGGAGGCCTATGCCGCTGGAACTCGTGCAACATGCTCATTCGACATGCACCATCAGCTAGTGCGGCTGGTGGAATTTACTTCCCAATGGGTGGTGGTGTTGCTGCAACACCACCCGAAGGTGCCAACATACTAAGAGGGACCTGCACTGGAGCATCGTCGCTTGGTGGGCCTTCATCGTGTAGTCTCTCTCTGGAACCCTAGCTGGTTGTCTTCACAGTGGCATCCTGATACGAAACAGGTGTGCCATGGTCAAAACGTTATACCTGGTGAGTTGACTCAAAGAGACTACAATGGAAACTCTTGAAACACACACACAATCAGTGTTTCTGTACACTAAGTAGGAAATCAGAGGTCAGGGTCATGGTGTATGTAGACGTCGACCACCGCATCAACAATGGACTCCCTGGACTAAAAACCGTACTCAATACTCTTAACACTATTTCTTCACAGAAAAAAATATCATAGTCATAAGTTTTATGTTATAACTGACTGCTCTGATACCAATTTGACACGACCTGTCCTCGGGTCTTGTGTCGTGACTACCCCAAGCCCGCCTTCCATAGGCTAGGGGCTGGCGACTAGCACCAAAGTCCTAGTCCCAATAGTAAGGGAAGACATTTCCTTTACAAATCAAACAAAAACAATAGAGTACGCAACTGGAAGTAAACACTATGTAAAGGTATATATGAATGAATGTGCTGGAAGGAAAGGGGTGTAAATACAATCCCAACAGTAATGTACAAGTAAAGGACAACAAGTAGAACTAAAAAGACAAAGAGCTAGAAGATGCATAACAGGTGTTGGATCGTCCACCACAGATCCTACATGAAGGGTAGGTACAAATAGCCTCCTTAGTGCTCCACGTTGTTCCGTCTCCTCTAGGTACTGACTCGTCTTGAGGTCCAACTCCGGGTACCATCCAGTCCTCATACACTCCACCTCGGTCAGCGTTGTCCGTCATTTGCATCCAACATCTTGAGGTGCAGGCATAGCCCATGTAAGGGCGAGTATAATGATACTCATTAGGGTCCCTGATACCCTCAAGGTATCACAAAATCCACAATGGATAGACCACAGTAGAAATATAAAAACAACAAGTATCAACCAACCCTACATAGGTATATGACCATACACATACCTATGTTAACAATCACAGTTCTTCTCCAACACTCGAGCCCAAGAACAACCCAGTCCACACAAGAATGTAATGTCAATCACATCGATGATAATGATTGAATGTCAAGACTCAGCTCACACATGTATACATCTTTTCTATATTGATAGAGATGATCAGTTGTAGTCACTGATTCATCTATATTATCGATCCCACGTAGGATCCGAGTACAGAAGTTGTCACTATTGAACCCATGTAGGATCTATTGGAACCAAAATATTGGACAAAAATAATGAACAATAGAAGGCCTCGCGGCCTGCCTCGTGAAGCTACAACGATGTTTCCACCCAAGAAACTCGGCCGCTGTGAAGCAGGAGAGGCGGGACGCCCCGCAAACGCCCCTGACATTCGCAAAACGGCCGCGAAACAAAGGAGGCGGTGACCTCCGCGAACGCCCCTGACGTTAATGAACCCGCCACGATGCAAAGGAGGTGGTAGCCTCCATGAATTCCCCTAACGTTTCCGAACCCACTACCAAGAAATGTAGGTGGTACCCCTCCCCGAACATGGTTGACATTCGTGACCCGCCGCTAAGAGACCACATCCCCCTTCATACCGCGTGAGCGCTGCTCCGCGGCGCCCCATGCCTATAAATATCGGGCTCCCCCTGAGCCTCCTGGATGGAAAATATGATCATGTGCTTCCTAGCACCCGAATCATGAATCTCCCTTCGCTCTGCGATTCCTGAGCTATGCGATGTATTTTTTCATCGCGAGGTTCCTCAGCATTATCTCGTTTTGATCCCCCTTCAAATAGGGATACCTTTCATGAAGCCCAAGAGATTTCGTGAAGGAAGGGGATCCCCAAGGGGAACTATGTTGTCGCAGAGCATTTATGATTCGCGATACACCCCTCCTGTACACATGATCCACATGCCAAGGCAGGGTCACTATACTTCGTGAATCGCACTACTTCAAAACACTTTTCTTCGTGAGGAACCTATGCTCTGCGAGCCAGTGCTCCGCGAACTCCATTCCACTTTGTGAAGCACCTCACACTTGCACATTTTCCCCATGCTATGGCTAAGGTATCCCACTTCGTGAAGCACAACCCTTCACAAAGGCCCTTCACAACACAGAGCAACCGTGATCCACAAGGCATCTGCCTATGGACCCCTCTTTTTGGCAATTCCTTTTCTCTTCCGACCCTCCATGTTTACCCGATGTGACTTTAAAGTCCCCTGGACGACACCGCCAGTGGCGTTTCTTCGTCTAATGCTTCTTCGCATAGGCACTGTAATGGCTATTTCTGCTTCGCATAGCCATGCTAACGTGTACACATCGATGGTTCGCTCTGCGACCCCCCTTCAACACGACAATGTTGATACCCCCCCCCCCCCACATGGAGCAGAGGGTACCTGTTATGTATTCCTAGGGGTGTGGTGTAAACCCACCTCGTCTGAGCTGTAGGATGTTAAATAGCCAAGCACCTCTTCCTCAACACATGACTTTATACTCTGATCTGGCCCTGTGCCTCACATGTTGGGTCCCCCCGGCTCAGACATTCTTTACCCGGCTCATCTCCACGTGGATGGAATCAACCCCCTCACATGGGATGATATTCTACTTCTCGGAGTGGCATTTTGCCGTGGGGAAGGGTAGCCTCCATGGTGTAAGAACCTAGCCCCTCTTACGGAAGGTAGCACCCATGCACCTTCATACTTCCACACAGCCAGGGCCAGCGAGGAGCATGATAGCAGACGAGGCAACCCCCCTTTTCATTGGTCCCAAATCTCTCTCTCGTCACGCTTTGTCAGCCTCGGGCCTCCATCATAGAGTATGTCCCAGCACCATGGCCCACCTAATACGTAAGCGCCTCTTCTCTTCCCATGGAAGCAACCTTCGCGACGTGATTGTCAGGTCACTACAACCTCTTGTTTCTCACACCGAGCGTGACTCTTGTGGGATTAGAGTGAGCACCGACCATGACACACCTTGGGCCACCTCAGAGTGTAAGCCCCAAAACCCCCATCCCGCATGACGTTAAACTGTAGACCCGAACTACAAGGACGTTGATCCATGTCAACGCATGGTATGTAGGAAGCCTCCTCGAGGTTCAAGCCCACAAAAAGTGGACCCCCAGCTTAACCTTCACGTCAGTTCACAGATGAAACCCTTCTTAAACTATGAGGACTTTGATCCATGTCAAGGCATGGTATGTAGGAAACCTCCATGAGGATCAAGCCCACCGTCCAACTATTTATTCACATCAGGTTCTATCCCCATCACTCATGAAGTTAATCTACACACCCGAACTACGAGGACTATGATCCATGTCAAGGTATGGTATGTAGGAAGCTTCCACGAGGTGAAATCCCACCACCAGTGCACCCCCGGATTCACCTTCATGTTGGTTCACTGACAGAACCCTTCCTGAAGTACGAGGACATTGATCCATGTCAAGGCATGGTACGGAGGAAACCTCCACAAGGTTTAATCCCACTTCCCAGCTATTTATTCATGTCAGGTTCTATCCCTGTCCCGCATGATGTTAAACTACACACTAGAACTATGGGGACATTGATACATGTCAAGGAATGGTATGTAGGATCCTCCATGAGGTTCAAGCCCAACAAGCACTAAACCCGACCATCTCTGTGTCGGTGCACTAAGCCACTACCATTACTGTATTTACCTATAGTGAGTTTGATCCATGTCAAGGAATGGTACGTAGAAATCATCCACGAGGTTCAATCCCACCGCCTGACTATTTATTCACATCAGGTTCTATCCACGTCCTGCATGACGTTAAATTGCACACTCGAAATATGGGGACATTGATCCATGACTAGGCACAGTACGTAGGAATCATCCATGAGTTCCAAGCCATAAAACCACTGGCCCCGACCATCTCTATGTCGGTGCACCAAGCCCCCCACCATCACCCTTTTGAACTACGAGCACTTTGATCCATGTCAAGGCCTGGTACGTAGGATGCCTCCATGAGGTTCAAGCCCACCACCCAACGGACCGAGGTCCTCCTTCATGTCCGTTCTCCGACACACCCTCATCCCGCATGATGCTAAACTATATCCCGATATAGCAGTAAGCCTTTGTGATCCTGCCATCTAGTTGTTCCGACATCCCTTCATGTCAGTTCAACAGCCCCTTTTCTACCTGAACTACGAGGACTTTGAACCATGTCAAGGCATGGTACGTAGGAAGCCACCCTAAGGCTCAATCTTGTTACCCACTAGACCAAGGTACTTCTTCATGTAGTCTCACCGGCATCTATTAATAACTATGGGGTCTTTGATCCGTGTCAAGCCATGGTGTATAGGAAGCCTCTCTTAGGTTCATGCCCCACCATTCATCTGGACCGTGGTCATTCTTCACATCGGTTCACCGGATCCCCACCCCAAAATACATGGAATTTGATCCATGTTAAGGCATGGTAGGTATGAAGCCTCCATGAGGTTCAATCCCACCACCCATTGGTCGCTCTGACCCCCTTCACGTCGATTCACGCCAACCAAACTATGATAACTTTGATTCCCTGCCACAGGGATACGTAGGAGGTCTCTTTGAGGCTCAGGTCCATATTTACCATCATCTCCATGATGGTCCCATCACATTGCTCCTCCACTCCATTCAATTTTATATCATCTATCCTGATTCTTAACTGGGCTGCCACATCCTGCTGAGATCAATTCACCCCATTCCCCTCCACAGCATTCGGGAACCCACCCATGAGCTGGATCCGATGTCAGTGTTCCCTCAAGGGGGTTTATCAATCTGATCCACATTCATCTGTATTCTGATCCGTACGATCCATCTCCGTTGGATGTTAAACTTGCGGTATACCTCGTGTTAAACTCAGGAAGATGAGGAAAACCTCAGATACATGCCTATGGAATATGATTCCCCATTCTTGATGTGGGATTCCTCGGGCTTCTATGCCCTCGAGAAGACCTTTAATAAGGGACAAAAGATAGACACGCCAATTCCCTAGTGTCCACACATGTCAGTGATGTCTCAACGTGAATACTCTCCCAACTGAAGGTTGATGCCCTTACCGGACCCCTTGGAATGTCCGGACAGAAGCAGTATAATTAATCGGCATCCATGAAAACATGACTCTGGGAGGATTTTCATGAACAATGTATTAAATCTATAAGGGAGACCCCGAAATGGTGATGAGTTCCAATGAGGAATCCACGGATGGAAGAACCAACATCCCATCATCCTGTTTCGATCAAGGAGAAAAATTCCCTGATCAAGGAGTGACTATTGCCCGTCTTTGGAAAGCGGGAATGTGGGGTGGCATCTGCACGTCCTCAAAGAAGGATGTGTGTGCCCCAAAGAAAGCGTCGGAAACAGAAATGGTGAACCCGACGTGAATATCTACTTCTCAATATAGAGATTAGTAGCGCTCGATACATCAGTAGGTTGACATGTCACCAGATCCAGTTATCTGGCGCCGGGTCCTTCCATGAAAATAGTGGTCCCAGTGTGAAACTCAACTAAATTTGGGGTAGCAGAATGTTTCAAATTGCGTTCTACAACATTGTCAGTGTGGATCCGTCTTTCTGGCCATGGAAGATGGGATGGCATTGGGTCACTGGTTGTTGATTTCTTTTCCTCGCAGTGTTGATGAGTTAATCTCCCTACATCTCAGGAATCAGGTTGCTGCTACATGAATATGATCACCGCCCGCTCGCCTATGCAGGGGAAAATGAAACACCAGCACAACCACTCCACGTTGCTCCACAGCTACCACAATGGCGTCTACATCCACGAACGTGGGGCGCCCATGCCCCATCTCCCCATCAGAAGACACCAACGAAGTGTGATTAATGACCTCGTACGCCGTTACAAGGATGAGGGAATAATCCCAACCCGATATATGGCCCGCCTAGACCTAGTGGAGTCTAGGCTTCACCGTAAATGCCGCCCTTGAGGTCCGCGCAGGGATCCCCTACTCCCCACCCCAACATTTAATCATTTCGGGAGCCTGTCCCCAGAATGCCTTGACGAATCCCTGCCTTACACTGATGAGGTGGGTGATGTATGGCTCATCCCAGCCAAAGTCACGATTCATGGGCTCCAAGAAAGGCCCCCCCACCCGGTCGCATCTGCACCGCTACCCGACCTTGCCAGAGGAGCAGGTAGGCTATGCGCCTGCACCACCTGCACCGGCTCGCCTGACCTGACGCCAGCGTTGGGCCCAAGCCGAGGACGCCTGCCAAGGAGCTTTAACATCGGCAACTATTGTGCCCCGAGACACCTCCGAAAAATATCATAAATTTTCTTCCCATACTGAGCAGATGATATCATATTCCCAACCGGGATTGAGTCCCAAACCGCCCCACGGGAAGGCCGGGTCAACTCCCCGGGTTGTAGGCATGAGTGTTGACTGCCGCAAACCAACCCGTGGTGATGTCCCTCCGTACAGAGGTCCTTCCCATACCACTATCCCACAATGCATGTGCCTTACCCATTCCGAAGCACTTCATGGAGGTATGCCCCTTACTACCCCCAACCCGAATGAAGACATGCCCTATGGTAATGACACTCAACGTAGAGGCCTCTACCGTGTCCACCACACTGGGTATGGAATTATACTTGTTGCCCCTGACCATCGATGTGAAGGCATTTCCCATACAGTCCCTCTTCGACGTGGGGATCCTCCATACATTCTCTCCATAGCTGACGAAGGTCCTCCTCGCCCTGGAAACCAAAAGGGTTAAGGTCTACCTCTCTCCACCAGCACCATGAATGGAGGTCCTCCCCATGCTACTGCCGGTTCTGACGGAGGTTTTTCCCACTCAGGTGATGATCATGGAGGTCCTACCCTTGTCCGCTTTGACATTTGTCCCAGTGCTCCTCGAACCCTAGCTGTCTGAAGTTGTAGTCTTCTCCACCCTGACATCGGCGCGGCCCCAAGACTACATGTCGGGAATCCGCCTTGTCCTGAGCTGCCGCCTAGGGGCAGGAAGGTGAGTCGTCACCGCCATAAGAATCCTGGGAAGGCCCGGACAGAGATCAAACAAGCACATTTCTTAGATTCTGAAGCAGAATACGACTCGACAATTGAACCCTCCCCTCGGTCCTCCGTGTCAAGGACCGGGGTAGGAACAAGGCGTGTTAGCCTCATCCTCTCAGAATGTGATGTCTACCGGATTCCTGCCTCTCTTCATAGGTACATGCATGAGGATGAAATTTTTGGGAGTCCCACAGGATTTGACGATGCAGTCACCACCATTGTCACTAGAAGCACCCTATAACTCGACCAGATATCATAGAGATATATTTTTTGGATCGATGGTGGTTGAGAAATAGCGTGACCCATCGCTGGTAGCCGTGATCCCTACACCAGAATTTTTGGCTTTCAGCACGCCGTATCGTGATGTTGTGGTTAGGTCACCGCACACTTTAGAGGATGTTCCAGAATTCGGCGGCCATTCGGCTCGTTCGCCATTTTCTATACCGCCCAGTCTACTGTCCCAGCGTTCTGACATAGTACCGCTACCGGTTCCTCAGCCACATCCGGTTGACGAGTGAGAAATACGGGGCCACACTCTGAATACAAGACCAGGACCTTCTGGAACATTCTCGTGGCAGATCATTTCCCAGAGAAGTTCTGGCCAGCGACAACATCGATCTTTCGTGTGCCTGAATCCCTCACCCCAGAAGAAGTCGGGTTCTTCCTTCAAACCCTATGGGCGACGCACTTCCGCCTTCTTTATTATTGGGTGTTGTACCCTAGTAGCCAATTGAACTTCAAGGAAATCGATGAGCAATGTCGTCTGGTCGATTTGGTCGCGCTCCCCATGGCCCAGCACCTTGATTCACAAAGTCACTAGATGACCATCCAACAAAAATGCATTCAGAGTTTCAAGGTACTCCGCAAAATCATCCGGGAGGATAGCCCCGCGTGCAAGTCCGTGGCTGGGGGAAGTACATCACCCTCGTCTTCAGCCATATTAACCCGCAACCTGACTCACTATGAAATATCGAGGACATGAACCTGGGAAGGGTCACGGTCCAAATGGATGACATAGTGGACAAGGAGGATGACCTGGAATTTTTTGATGGAGACTTAACCCCTGAGGATTTTCCACCATTGTTTGACCCATCATGGAGGATTCCCCACCAGCAAAGTAACCTCCTAGGTGTCCCTGCACCCACTGAGTCGTTGGTGCTCAGTTGGAGTGTCGGTAAGGGTAAAGAGTATGTCGGAGCTGTCATGTAGTCTGACCCGTCCGCCTCAGTGCAGTTGACAGAGTAAGTCCCTGAGAAGGCCGTGTTGCGCCAACAACATGCCGAGAAAAAGAGGCTGGTCCTAGAACTCCTAGCCCAATGCTCTATATAGCAGAACCCGACTATGGCGATCCTAGGTTGGGGTAGCAGGGGAAGGAACAACTCCCCCTGGAGAGATGCCTCTGGGAAACCACGATAATACAGCTCTCACGGGATGTGCTGAAGCCGGAACGCACGATAAGTGGGCATGATACGTCTCACCAAACCCTCCGGAATGGTGCGACAATATGAGGAATCTGGCCCAGGTTCCTCCGGGCGCCCCGCAGGACGCTCCGCTAGTCGCTCCATGAGCCACTGAAGTTGTCTACCATGTCGATGATCCCTAAAACGTGCTCGTGGGTAGGGATCTCCACCAAGGTAGGGACTCCCGCCCCGATGATCCTATAGCGACACTCATCACTCGCCTCAAGGAGTTGGAAACGTGGATGGTGGCAGTCCCACCAGATGGAAATCTATATCCCGGGTGGGTGGATGACATGCATGCACCTCCGGGTTTTCGAAGTCCAACTATCTCAACCTTTAAAGGGACAGGGGACCCTCTGCAGCACCTAGCCCATTTTTTCGCCAATTGTGGCCCCAGTTTGGGGACCCCATCACAACAAGAAGCCACCAAGCTCTGATGATTTGTACATTCATCAGAGGGCCCTACGTTCGTCTAGTAAAGACAGCTCCATATTGGATCAGTGTCTGGATGGGAGGATATTCACTGGAAATTCCTATACAGGTTCAGCTCCACCACGCAAATGACCAGTATCATAGACCTCTTCATATGCAAACAAAGGAATGGTGATAGAGTCACAGACTTCATCTCCTAGTGGAAGCGGCTCACATTCTCCCTCGATATGCCACTGAATCAGGAGAAACTTCTGATGATGTGCATAGGGAATGTCAATGAAGAACTGTTTCCTTCCCCGATCACATAGAACTACCCTAGATGGTTTCGAGATTTCTCAGATAAGTCTCAGGGCCTCGAGAAAGCACTACAATAGGTCATCCAGGCACGTCTGCTGCCCCCTGTGATCCTAGCAAGGATGGCTGCCGGAGCCGAGCCCACCGCGGTGTCACAAATAGAGGCCCCTAGGCAGTGAGAATTGCTTCCAGTGGCACCAGCTCCGCAACCCCGCCGGGCCCCTTCCCCTTAGGCACAACCTCCTACCTAGAAGCGACCGCCTCAGAATCGGCAGGTTCCCCAACGCAACGCACCACTACCGCCAAGGCGGGACAATCGGGCTCCGCCTCCTCTACAGGCCCCTCCGGCCCCTTGTCAGGGCCAGTCTCCCAGAGCCCCCTATCTAGAATGAAGGCACCAGACATACTCCTTCAATGCGAATCAGGTCCCTGGTTTCTTTGGTAGTGCCCTACAGCAGGGGATTGTGCGCTTACCCAAGTGCAGAAGGCCAACATAGGAGAATCTCACCAATCACCCCAACTATTTCCCCTATCATCAGATCATGGGGAACACCCTCAAGTAGTGCTATGTGTTTAATGACTAGTTCCAAGACCAGGTGGATAACAACATAGTTAGGTTGGGCCTGACCCCAAAAAAGTGGAAGGTGTCTTTGTGAAGTCAGAAAGTAGTAGCGACGATGAAGGCAAGTGGCAGTATGTTCCCATCTGCGGATCCCAGAAGTACGATAACTAGATGGATTGAAAAATAGTCACTCGCGCCCATGGTATTATTAGGGAACACCTGAATCAGACAGATCCTTCAGAAGATGCGACCAGTACCTCTGCATCACCATCTTTGCCAGCCTCTTCCCAGAAGGGAAAGTAGAGGCATCGCAAGAAGAAGTAACGCGCTCCACCACTGTCTTCATCATCCCCGAACACTCGGTGACATCATTCCCCTTGAGATGGGGATTCCTCCCAGAATCCGCCCAGTGATGGATGACTCCTCAAGCGATATTAAGGGGTACACTTCAGTTAATACCATGGAGTTGGTAAATCCATATATGACTCCATACGAGGGGGAATTCCAGGCGAACCTCTCCAATGTCCCTAGTCGACGTCAACATTGGTGGATCCACGACTACATGGGTTGTCAGGGTGCATCAGTTGGCACCTCCATCCAGACCGTGCATGCCACTGAGACCTGACAGCATGCCCAGTGCATATCTCATCATGCACAAAATCCTCGTATGGGGCCCTCAGATCTACCCCCACTCTAGTTTGTGCTACTAGATCAGGCAGAGCTGCCTCGTCCGTAGCTTGACCAGTCTTTCCCTACTACAGGCCAATCTCAGTTGCCCAACCTGCATCCAGCATCCTCACATTAGGCCTTGACCAGTGAGAAACGGGGCGTACCTAGCTCTAGATAGCCACAGGTCCAGACGACAGGGCCCACCATGCCTCCAATTACAGAGCGACATCCTATAAGTAGAGGCTCATGTCTGGCCCAGATGTATGATGTTATAAATCATCTTTCAGGAATTATAGAGAAGCTTTCTATCCTTGAGGCTCTTCGCATATCGTCTGAAATGCGTGAGGCACATGCTGAGGCCCAAAGGATCCCCCTCTAGTTTGAGACACAGGTAGCAGCTGCAGAAGCCTTCCACGCCGAGGCGATTGAGAACGGCGAATCCCAAGTAGTTATCTCATTCTCTGGTGAAGAAGAAGACCCTTATACATAGGGTCACATTCGTCCACTATACATCACTGGCCAGTTCAATGGCGTGGAGGTTCGCGCCTGTCTTGTCGACACGGGTTCTGGGATCAACCCAATCCCGACCCGGACATTGCAGAAGGTGGGGTTATCTAAGGATTATATAACTCCCTCCGACCTCAGTGTACGGGGATACGATAGGACCGTGCTGACCCCAGTCAACAAGATCTATTTGAAGACCCAGTTTGGTGGCCTAATTGCCAGTACTGAATTCAATGTTGTCTCCCAGGACACTACGTACAATGCATTGATGGGAAGGCCATGGCTCCACCTACAGGCAGTGGTACATTCGTCATATCACCAATGCCTCAAATACTCTTTCAATGGTCGAGTAGGTATGATACAAGGAGATGCATCTCATTTTTTTCTTGTGAGACCCGCTACATGGACACTGACTGCTACAAGAGCAAGGATAAGAAGATTTTGGCAAGTGAAGTTGAACCCGCCCTGGTCACAAGTGATCCCTGGGCAGGTCTGGATGACACCTATGTCTTTACAATCCATCAGTTGGAGGCCATGACCCCCAACATGTGGTAATGATTTGTCGTTTTGGGTACAAGAGGAAGGCATATTCCCAGGTCCAAGCGATGGTGGGAAATCACCTCATACTCCAACACCAACCAGGATCAGGTGATCTTGGAACCTCCTACCACTATACGGTATCGGGATGTTAGGCTCATGGAAACGATAATACATCAAACATTTCTATTTGTCCGGGCTTGAATTACTCGTCTCAAGCCAATTCCCCACTACTACATTGATGTTATCAAGGGTGGCCCCCTAGGCTGAAGACCAGATGGGATTTGGTCAACTACCTTCATCGATGTAGTCTCAGTGGCACATGAATCTCCTAACATGATGACCACTTCCGCACAAGCCGGACCAGCCTCCCATCAGAGTCTGGTGGCTCAGAGACAACTCACCACGCAGAAGATCCCTCCACAATTGGAGAAGAAAACCTAGAGGATGCTCCCACCACCTTTGAAGAAGGCGACTCTACCACAGTCGATGAACTGGAAGAGGTGAACCTTGGTAGTGAGGCAGATCTGAGACCCACATTGATCAGTGCCCCCATGTCCCTCAAAGAGAAGCTGCAGTACGCGAACTTCCGTAAGCAGCGCCGAGATGTGTTCACCTGGTGTTATGGTGAGATGCCAGGACTAGATACCCAGGTAGCTGTCCACCACCTTGGTCTCCCGTCAAACCATCACAGGTTCAAGCATCCTACCAGAAAGATGAACCCTTCTCATGGTGACATGGTTGAGGCTGAAGTTGACATGCTTATCAAAACCATCTTCGTCAAGGAAGTCCAGTACCCCTTGTGGGTAGCCAACATTGTGCCCGTCAGGAATAAGAATAGGGAGATCAGAGTCTGTATCGACTTCAACGATCTCATCAACCACTGCCCGAAAGATTATTTTCCCCTCCCAGTGATAGAGTTGTTGATTGATGCCACTGCTAGTTTCCAATCCCTCTCCTTCATGGATGGTTATTCTGGGTACAACTAGATACAGATGGCCCCTAAAGACGATGAGTCCACCGCTTTCAGGGCCCCCAAGGTACATTCTGTTACCGTGTTATACCCTTCGGACTGAAAAAATGTAGGTGCCACCTATCAGCGGTCCATGCATCACATATTCAAGCCAATTTTGTGAACATTGGTTTAATGCTATGTGGGAGATCTGGTGGTCAAATCTCTTCAACACCAGGACCATTTCAAGGACCTTGAAGAAGTGTTCGGTTTCCTCCGTTCTTGCCACCTGAAGATGAAACCGTTGATGTGTGCCTTTGGGTTCACCTCCAAGAAGTTTCTTATATTTGTTTTCAGATAATGAGGCATCGAGATCAACCCAGAGAAGATCAAAGCAATCAGCCAGATTCCTCCCCCGAGTTATATTTTGGAGCCGCCTATGAATGGGATGAAGAGTGTGGGGCCGCCTTCATGGAAATCAAGCAGTATCTGCTCCATCCTCCGGTCCTAATGCCACCCATTTTCGGAAAGCCACTAGTCCTTTATGTGACCGCTCTGGAATGGTCTCTCAGTTCCCTACTCTCCAAGAAGAACAATGAGGGGACAAAGAAAATCCTATATTACCTCAACTACATGCTCCTCGATACGGATACCAGACAATCCACCATAGAGAAGAGCTTCCATGCACTTGTGTTTTCTGTAAAAAAATTGTGGCATTATCTATAGGACCATGAGGTACAGTTGGTCTATTGGGTTGACCCACTGATGTATATTCTGGACCACCTCATGTTGACTGGACGACTGGCACAGTGGGATGTGGTCCTCCAGCAGTTCGACATCAGGTTTGTGCCCCAGAAGGCTATCAAGGGGAAAGCGTTGGGTGACATCCTAGCTGCCCATCCAACCTCCGTGGATCAATCCATGGACCAATATTTTCCTTATGAGACAATCCTCTCAGACGATCATGCCATCTCATGTTGGAAAAT
Organism: Viscum album; assembly: GCA_963277665.1. Taxonomy (NCBI): domain Eukaryota; kingdom Viridiplantae; phylum Streptophyta; class Magnoliopsida; order Santalales; family Viscaceae; genus Viscum; species Viscum album. The sequence continues at coordinate 1,311,792,811 of OY728119.1, read as the reverse complement.
GCACTTCGATGGTGCCTCCCAGAGCCCCACTGGTGGGAGGTTTAATGATCTTAAGCTCAACAGAGTTGGTATGGGTATCTTCATCATCCTCCCAACGCAAGACGTTCTGTAATACTCATTCCTATTTTCATAAGTCTAACCAAAAACAGGGCAGAGTACCAGGCTTTCATCACTTTCCTTGAGTTGGCCATTTAGATCGATGTACCCCATTTGCTGTGACAGGAGATTCTGAACTAGTCATCATGCAGGTCAATGGTGACTATGTTGTCCGAAAGACAGATCTTGCTTCATTATTGGAGTGCACCCTCTTCTTAATGGCCCAGTTCCCTTCTCGATCAGAGGTTACCCATGTCTCTCGGTCATAGAATGGTCGAGCGAATGCTTTGGCTGACCTAGCCGTGTCACTTGTGGAACCTGAGAAAGATTATCTGATTATAAATGTGGCGGACTAAAGAGTCATTCCCCCCATCACCCCAGAGGATGACGACAGCCTGTGGGTAAGCCATCTTACCGCCAGATCCTCCATGCTAGGAGCCCAGGTAATTCAAAAGCAGTGGTAGAGGCCACTCCTGGATGGATGGAAACTTTGGTCGAGTACCTCCAAAATGGTTGCCTCCCAGATGATTGGGCCGAGCACGAGCAAATCCAAATCCGCGCACAGCAGTTTACCCTCCAGAGTGGTCCCAGTCTTGAATGGATCATCTATAAGTGGGGCTTCGATGGTGTTCTCCTCCATTGTATTCAAGGAGTCAAGATTTCTCAGGACATGCAAGAAGTTCATGCCAGTTCCTGCGGCACCCACAAGGATGGGCCAATGTTGTCCCATCAGATCTGGAGACTGGGATACATCTGTCCCTCTATGATCAATGATAGTATTGAGTTTTCCAAGATATGTATTGAGTTCCACGTTCATTCTAACTTCCTGCATCGGCTACCAGAGCCTCTCCACTCCACCAAGTACTCTTGGCCATTTGTGGAGTGGGGATCGATGTTGTGAGACCATATCCACAGCGACAACTCAATAGTGTAGGTTCATCCTGACTGCTACATATTTCTTCTCCAAGTGGGAAGAGGCAGCTCCAATCAAAGTGGTCAAGGCCCATTCCATCGTTTACTTCATGATCTCCAACATCATCCACCGGTTTGGATTCCCTCACATTGTCCTCACTAATAACAACACCAACATCCGAGCAGCCGAGCTGAAGAAATTGTACACCAAGTACAATATCCGTTCGAACCATATATCTCACTATCATGCGTAGGAAAATGGACAGATCTTGTAATTCAACAAAACACTTTATAACATTTCGCATAAAATGGTTTTTCAAAACCAGAAAAGTTGGCCGGACATGCTTCCCAACGCCCTCTGGGCATATCAGATGACGACTCACAATTCCACCCCGGTGACTCCATATTCCCTGGTTTATGGTGCTAATTCCATCCTGACCATCAAGATCCATCTACCATCATTACACACATTAGTCTATGACCAGTAGGCACTAGATAAGGTGGCCAAAAGCCTTCTGGCTGAATTGGAAGTGCTGGACGAGAACATGCTCCTTGACCTGCACAATCTGGAAAGGCATCAGAATAAGATACGATAGACTTCAACAAGAAGGTTCGACTTTAGTATTTTCTGACAGGAGACCTGGTATTGGCCCTTCGAGTACCAATGATCCCCGGAAAAAAACAACCCAAGTTGGAGCTCAAATGGTAAGGACCTTACATCATTCATAAGGTCTTCCCCAATGGAGCATACTCCTTGGTAACCATGAATGGTGAGCGCATAACTCCACCCACCAACGCCAAGTTCATCAATAAATACTTTTCCTGAGCCTTAGGGTCCAGCATGGCCTTAAAATACACCCTGGTTCCGCATGACCATAAACGGTATGGTACTAGATGACCTAAAATTGTACGGTCCTATATGACTTTAAACTGAAACATCGTCCTGCACGACGTTGAACTACATCATCGACCTTCATGACGTTAAACTGCTCATTATCATCTCGCATGACAATAAAATGCAATTGGTCCAAGCCCTATGACCATAAACGAAAATCTCCATTGTCATCACTGCTAAACGTTAAACTGCAAGATGGTCAGGCCTTCTAGACCGTGGCCCAACCTCAACCCCCATGGCCATTCCCCAATCCAGGCTCTCTTGTGGGATTTTATGGTGTGGTTTGGGATTATGTCATCATTCACGTCAATTTACTCACCATACTGTACACATCCCCATAAGAGATGCGTTTCATCATCATACATGACGTTAAATCGTGCTTCATGAACTACGTATAGCTTGATTCCATTCCTCATGGGATACGTAGGAACTCTCAGATGCTTCTTTTTGATCCCAAACCCAAACTCTTCTCTTTGACTATCCCTCGGGGTATAGCTTCCTCAGAGGGTCCTCACATGATGTAGAGTATGCTTTTTTATCCCCACTCAAATGAGGATTATAATGGACGCACCATGCGCCCACTACCATTCTTCTATCCTCCCCCGTCTTCACCGCACAACGTTAAACTACATGGACATCAAGAACTACATATTTCCTGATTCTCAACCTCATGATATATGTAGGAACACCTAGAAATTTTGCCTGTTGGACCATCCCAAAGGCCAGAATCTTCCCCTCATGTCAAGACATGTGGTAGGGTTCACACTTTTCCTCAATTCACGTCAAGCTAGCTTCGATCCGGTTGCACGTGCCCCTCCCTGGAGATGTTCAACTCTTTCATAGAAGGGTAAAAATATGCTTCACCCACTCCTCAAATATGATTCCAACACCTTCCCCATCGAGAAGGGCCCCTTAATGATATGGATACCAGGCCTAAGGTCCCTCTTACCATTTCAGGCCAACGCCCTCGGGGGTGACGAGCAACGAGCTGATACAACTCCCGTGTTTTGAATATGGTCAGAAGTCGATGCTCATCCATTACTCCCATCTCAGGTCACCATAGGGATGTTGTGTTTCGATCATGGTCAATAGTTTTCCTAGATCATCAGGTCCACCCCAAGATTTCCCAAACATCGAGTGTAGTGTTTCGATCTGCCCCGTCCCGAAGTGACGAACTCTTTCCGGGTAGGGCCAACTGTAGTGCCCCAATCCCAGGATCTCTATGAGGGGATTGTGCGATGTTGTGTGGGATTACGTCCTCATTATCATCGGGTTACTCACTATACCATAAAAATCCCCGAATGAGATGCCTTATCCAACCCTCGTCCACACTGTATGACGATAAACTACAAGATAGTCAGGCCATCATAAACGAGGCACATCCTCATGCCCCATGGCCTTATCTAGCCCCCGGCCCCTGTCCTCACTACATGATGATAAACGGAAATCTAGTCAAGCCTTCCTGACAAAGGCCCATCCTCAGGCCCCTTGGCCTTCTCGGGCCCCTTTTCCAAAGTTCATACCCGAGTGTAAAGTGTGGTGTGGGATTATGTCCTCCTTCACGTCTGGTTACTCACCGTGTCATACACCTCCCCTGTCCTGGGAATCCTATTCCCTGACCCTCGTCCTCACTTCCAGATGTTAAACTTTGAGTAGACTAGGCATTCCTGACCAAATCCCATCTATCAGGCCCCTTGGCCTTTTTGTGTCCCTGGCCTAGGTTCTTTCTTACGGGACTATGTGGCATGCTATGTGATTATGTCATCATTCACATCGCGTTACTTGCCACGCCGTACACATCCTCGTTAGGGTATCCATCCCTCTGGGTGTCTTCAAGAACTATGTGTGTCTTGATTACCTTCCTTATGGGATATGTAGGACCACTCGAATGTCTAGACTTCGGGTCCAGCCCCATCTCCTCGAAATCTCCACCCACCATGGACCATTGGCCTACCACTTCCGAGTAGTCTCATTGGCCCTTTTTGGGGTCCACCAATGTGCCTAAGGGTACTTAATTATATTACCTAGAGCATTGGACTCTAATCGGACATGTTTCCACCCACTTTTCTGCCTTTGTGTTTCACTTCATTAGGGCTTTCATCATATTTCACACATCGAACGGACCACCGAGAACGGCCTGGATACAATGCCTAAGTGCTCTCCTAATGATACGAGCCAATGACCCTGAGGGTTTTGGACAATAATTTGATAGAAATCTCGTGTTGCAAATATGGTCAGCGGTCGATGCATGTTTGTTATTCCCACTTCAGGCTAACACAATATAGATAATATTTTTCCACCACGGTTAACAGCTATCCTCCATCTCCATTCCAACCCCATTAAGCCCAAAATTTTGGTTACACAACTCACATCCTTCTCTGCCTTCTGATGTCCAAGTAGATCTTCGACACTCTTAATGTTATTCCTCAGTGCACATTTGAACATTAGAAGGAAAAATCCTCGGTAAGGGCATCCTATGGGGCTACACAATGATTTACCTCTGATTGACTTTCCATGTATTTCAATAAAGACCTTTCTTCCTTGTTTCCCACCCCGATCTTGACTAAAAAGGGCTTAAGGATCAGTTCGAGGTCTGTGCTTACATGGAATGCTACCATCCCTCCCTAGTCGAAGCTCTAAGACCCTAAACTAAGATCATTTCAGAACTACATTCAGCTTGTGTTCTGCTAATTTTTCTTCTCTGCCCCATCTTCGAGACATTGACTATGGGACCGTGTGATATGGTACATGATTATTTCCTCATTCACATCGGTTTTGTGATAGTCGCACCACGTTCACCCCTTTCAGAAAATTAACCCTCTTATTTCCTATCCCACACAACATTAAAAGTCACCTTTCTATAATTACATGTGTCTTGATTCCCATCCTTATGGGATACGTAGGACCACCCGAACATCTAGACTTTGGGTCCAGTCCCACCTCTTAGAGATCTCCTAATCTCCCAGTCACCTTGGCCCCTTGGCATGTTCCTCTCCACGAGAGGGATAAATAGGTGTGGTACATGGTTCATTGCACCATGACCCCCTTCTCTTGAGAATCCTCCACCTCTTGGCCGCCCTCAAGTTGAGTCCCTTGAACCCTTGCAGTGGTACTACCATGTGTGAAGAGTACTCTGGTCTAGGACCAAGAATGTCATATTCAACATGGTCAAGTTTGTTCCACTTGCCAAGCTTCGGGTTCCCCTTTATTCGGGCTTCCATCATCTTTCACACCCAAAGGGACCTGCACGAACGACATGGATACTATGCTTAAGGGTTCTCCTACCGTTACAGGCCAACACCCCTGAGGGTTTCAGACAACAAATTGATACAAATCCCACGTTGCGAAAATGTTCAGCTGTCGATGCTCATTTGTTTTTCCCCATATCAGTCTAACACGATAGTTTACTGTGTTCTGAACATGGTCAGAAGTAATCCCACGTCATCATTCCATCCCATTCAAACCTTTAATCATGGTTTCATGACTCACATTATCTTCCACCCCGCTGTGTCCAGGTGTAATCTTGACACTCATGGCGGTATCCCTCAGTGAACCTCTGCACGTTAGGGGGACAATGCTGCAATATAGCGTCCTTCAGGGCACCCACAATTCAAGCTCTAAGACCATACAATACCATCTTCATTAAGGGATATGTGCAGCTCGATCCTCATCCCCATGGGATGAGATGGGTCACCCGGATGTCTGGTCTCTGAGTCCATCTCATATGGGAGCTAGTTCTTCATGCCCCTTTCACACTTACCTCTTTGTTGGACCCTCATCCTGAGTTATCCCTCTCAGAATTGCGTACGGTGTGATATGGGATCATGTCCCCATTCACATCGGTTATGTTGCACGAAAACATACACATTCCCCACCTAGCGTCGTCTCTGATACCTCTTCATTTCATGACGTTAAAATGCTTGCATGGTCCTATCACATGACTTTAAACTATGATATTATCGTCTTGGCCACACGGTAAAAAACAACACTGCATTGTGATGAACTCGTCATAGAGGATTTCATGTTTGGTATTGGTCATATTCCATGCCATTTTTGAATGCCTACTATGGCTTGATTGTTGTGGCGACTCCAGGGACTGCTACCCTAGGTCTGTTGCTTCACAAAAAAAACCACTCACCTTAAAGGACAAACACGATTTATCAAATACTCCTTCTCTTGGTGCGAGGGATAGACCTACATGCCCCTTTCATCCTTTGTATCGGTACCTTACCGTGCTGTTCCACCATTCAAGAACTATGTGTGGCTTGATTCTCATCCTTATGAGATTCAAAGGTGCGCCCCTGCACTTCCCCACAGGCCCAACCCAACTTTCGTGTTCAGTCCCTCGACTCGAGCACTTCCCCATAGAACACATGGTAATTAGTTCTGATGCCCTCATTGATGGGTTTTGTAACCACCTTACCATGTGTCTTCTTATCTTCTTACCCATTCATGGTCTGCGTTCTAAGACCTTAATCTATGTCCCTCCCAATAACTACATGCAGCTTGATCCCCATCCTCACGACATACGTAGGAACGCCTTTTCATTTTTCTTTAGGCCCAGATCAACTCTCATTTTTGGTCCCTCGACCTAAAACTTTCTGAGAAGCATGTGGTGGTCAGAACCCCCGGTTCCCATTCACTTCGGGTACTTGAGTTACCCCACCACATGCCTTCCTGTGATTCCTCCCATCCATGGTCTGAACTCTAAGACCCTAAACTAAGATCTACCTATGGGAAGGGACATGAATCCCTCTATTTAATACATCTCAATAATATATTTAGATGCGTTTTAACGAAGAGTCTGAAGTGTGGAATTTTCATGCAGACATTCCTCTCGTTCCATGACCAAGCTTTGTGAGCTCTCCATTTGGATCCTCATCCTCTTCCACATCCAAAAGGACCCTCGGATGACATAGACACTATGCTTATGTGATCTCCATGGATTATGTGCCTAAGGTATCTCCCATAGTTTTAGGCCAATGTCTCTAAGGATCTCTGACAACATTTGAGACATGGTCCCGTGTTTCGAACATGGTCAATGGTCGACCCTCATATGTCTGCCTCCACTCCAGGATAACATGATGTAGATGCAGCGTTTCAACCACAGTTAATGGCTATCCTCCATCATCACGCCACCATCAATGTGGTCCAGATTTTGAGCTTCAGAATTCACACATTTCCACTATCTCATGTTCATGTGGAATTCCGACATACTCGGCTCTTTATCTTCGCGCATCATGGTACGCATCGTGGACATGTTATCATCACTGGTATGGTATTCAACAAGTGTCCCATAGTCCTAACATTCCACTTCTTATGCCAGGAAAGTCCCACCATTACATCATGTTTCCCACACCGACCACGACTCACGTGGGCTTGGTAGTTTTGGTAGGATGTGCACCAACGCGGATAGATGTCTCATCGTCCCACATGATGTTAAGATGTGCTTTCAGAACTATGTATGGCTTGAATCCCATCCTCATGTTGTATGTGGGAAGGCACGACCACTCTGCTTCGGGCCCAACCTAATTTTCACTCTTGTTCCCTTGACCTGAATCGTTTCCTCTGGGGGTACGTGGTATGATTTGGACTCCATGTCCTCATTCACATCGGTTTCATAGCTACCGCACCACATTATCCCTTGGATCTTCCCTTTCATTTCATGTCCTATCGTATGATGTTAAACTGAAGGAGGCCATATGTCTTCAATGCATGAAACTAAACTGCGGTTCTGCCTTGAGGAAGTTCATGATTCCTCATGTTGTTCATGGGATGCACCCGAGCCTATGTCAGAGAGAATTTCACATGTCAGTATCGGTCCATGACTACACTGCACTTCCATAAAAAGGTATAGCTTGATTTCCATCCTCATGAAATACAAAGGGACACCAATGCATTTCACCTCGGGTCCAGCCACCTGAAATGTAAGTCTCGTTCCTCCCCATTTATGGACCCTTGGCCTTACCCCTCGGGGAGAACAATGTAGCTGTAACTGTGCCCTAAACATGTTTAGGATTCCCCACGATGATATTGGTATGAGATAGACCCCCCTCACCAGAGAGGACCTATCTGAAGGAAGGAATGATCCACGATCAAAACGATGCGTCCATCCAGTGTGCATCCACCACAATGGCGTAACCTCAAGAGTGTTGGTTTCGGTTTTAGAAAACCCCTACTCCACATTCCTTTCATTGCTTGCCCCTTATTCGGACCCTCGTCATCTTTCATGTGTGGAGGAACCCCCTAATAGTATGGATGCTCGGCCTATGGCCCGCCTATTGTCCTGGCCCAATGTTATGGAAGACCAATTGGTAGCATTTTGAGTCAGGTACCATGTTTCGAACAAGGCCAATAGTCGATCCTCATTTTTTATCTCCATTTCTGGATAATTCAATAAGGATATTGTGTTTTGAACACAATCAATAGTTATCCTTCATTGACACGCCACCCCCATAGAATTCCGAATTTTGGGTATCTCGATTCACACCTCCCACTTCCCTATGTTCGGACTAATCCAAACACCCCTGGAATTACCCCGATCGTGCATCAGGTCACACTGGAAGAACAGATCTTTAATTATTCTAAATCCAACCTCGATAACGAAACTCATGTATTCAAAAATCAAAACATGAAAGTATGTTTTAGAGTTTGTGATCCTTACAACACTCGAGGGTTTATTTCTCCCATGGACGGGTTGACCCCATCAAAATAGCATTTTAGCTCTACCACCCTTTGACTTGTGACGTCCAGGAGTTACTGCCAACAACTCAACTCTAGATCATCCTCAGCAACGATGGGTCGAAATTCCTTAGCCTCAGTTTGGGAATGTTCTATGTCAGCCTGAATGACAGCCATTTCTTCGGAATATTTCCAAAGAAATTCCTCCTCCTCTGCCAGCTGGTCTTTCAATTGCAAGATCAGCTCTGATTGTGCATTAAGAGAGGCTAAGTGCTCATCCTCCCGGATCCATAGTCGTTGGATCTCATCTTCAGCCTCTCAGAGCTTCTTTATGTTCATCACCTTCCTCTGCTGCCAGCCCACGCTGAGGCCACGATCATACTACCAGATCTTCTCCTCCATAAGATCTCGGATGAGCAGGTGAGGAAGCTAGGCATCCACTCTGACAGCACACAGGTCACGCAGCCGCGAGCGATGTCTGGCTATCTCATATAGCCATATTGTCTGGGAGGGGGGGTCTTCTCGATAAAGCGCTTGATCAGCTTCCTTGATCGGCGGCAGACTATGTCGTTGTCCTCTTTGTTATAGGTCGTCTCGTCCTAATCCGCGTGGATTTCAGGCTCGTATGTGGGGTACGCCCTCAAGATGTCTTCATCAGGATCTATATCTGGCGTGGGATCAGGCATGTCACCTGGCATTGGATTAGACACGGTGGGAGTTTGGTTGACCGAAATATCCTCATCATCGGACCCCACCTCAATGACATCAGGCACGACCCCGTTGGTGGTCCCGATAATGATGGGAGAAGTTGTATCTCGGGTGGGTGGGGTAACTTTCTCCATGAGTACTGGCATGCCTCTAGGAGGGGTTCTACCAGAAATCCCAACCATCCTCGCCCCAACGGTCCATGATAGTCAAAGAACTGTATATAATAGTGAAGGGCATGGATGTCAGTGGGCATGATCAACATATGGAAGTGATGAATTCAATGGAGAGGACCTACAGATATTGAACTCCTGGTACTGCTCATGAGTTGATGCTGATGGGACACTAGAGCATTGCCCTCCATATATTGTCGGATTGTCTGAAGATTCTGGAGGATCCACCATTGGTGCCCTAGCCCCGCCAGACATAGAACTGGATGTAACCACAAGTGCGGGTTCCAAGGGTCCTCCATCACCACCCACTGAGGGGCGGGAGTGAGATTTGTGTACCAGTTCCTCCTACATGGTTCAGATGTTGGTAAGTGGTCCATAATGACTTGAAAGAAGACCCTGAGAGAAGAAACTTGGAAGTTTACCTCATGATCATCCACGAATTCATCGAGATCCGAGTCTTGATCACCGACTTCAACATCCTCTAATGGGCTCTCGCCACCAGCCTCGTCGCCCCGAGAGTATTTTTCTGAAACTTCTGATAGGGGGAAGCGCTCCCTGAACTCGGCAGCCGATAGTTTTGGGGGAACCGTCTGATCCAGCAGCACCCTCACCCAGTCTATCATTGGATGCGGGGCACCACTGGAATGTACGTAGTCCTCCATCTCACCCAGATATTGCTCTTCCTCCTCCAGAGAAACCACGAAACTGTAAGGGTTGGTGTCCTCAGAACCAACTGTTTTGTACTTTGATTACATAAATGTTCACTTATTATATATTGTTCATTGTTCTGCATGACTATAATATAATAATGTCCTGAAATATTTGTTGCATTATTAAGGTCATAGCAGATCCCCGCTATGATGAGAACCTTGAAATGCTATAACAATATTCTTAAATAAAGTTCTACGGTTGGATGACATACTATGATAGGACACATAGTATACAGACTGTCATGTGCGAGTACTCATAAGAAGACGAGACTCTCTCTCATGGAGTTCGCACTTGGTAATCTCCAAGATGGGAGATTATGAGAACAGACCCGCCAGTAGTAATTCTGCATGTCTTTGTGTCATCGGATATTGCTATCTACGAGCGTGTGTAATGGTCCTTGGACTGGAAGATTATCATTAACTCATGTCATGACTCGCGCACTTAGATTTACTGACGAAAACCGTCACGCAGATAGTTGGCGGGAAGTAGGGTACGTTGGGTGCGTCACGAGTGACATGTTGTTAATGGATAAGTCAAGGAAGAATTTGTCCCTTCCATTTATGGAAGTTGATATCTCGGCCCTTTGATTGAAATAGAACTGTCGCATTAAATTCCATGGCCATGGTGTAAACGATGAGTTTATTTCAGGTAGTCAAAGAATGACATATCAAGCATATAGGTTTATGACACTGCCATGAAACTTGCTTGATGAGATATTGAGACAAAGGGATTAAATTACACAGTAAGCGCTCGTATGAGGTGATACGTCAATGCGGCGTAAACTTCTTTCTCTTGGGTGCCTTGACCCGTTGCTAGACAGTAATCTTGGACTTTAGGCAAGCCCGCCTAATGCCAACGAGAATGAGGCCTAGAGGGTCACACACTAAGTGTATCCAAGTATCTCAAGTTGAATAAAGATTATTCTCGTACGCGGTTTAATAATTATTCAAGGAAGCCTAAGTTGTTTTAAATGATGGAGGAAAAAGAAAATAAAACAAGTACACGTCGTGTATTATTATTACATGCCGTGTAGTTTTATTTTGGAAAGGAAATGAATAAATGAAAACAAGATATACACGCCGTGTACATTTAATGTACACACCGTGTAGTTTTCAATGAAAAACAAGTACACACCGTGTATTTATTAATACACTCCGTGTAGTTTTTTTATTTGGGATTTTGAGGATATAATATTGTTTTAAATGATATTTATTATAATCAGCGTGGGCGCATGTCAAGGAATTATTTATTCGACATGGGGTTTTAAATAAAGAGTCAATGAAATAAATAAAACGCGTAACACGATTATTTATTGTCATAACTCTATAACCCCACACACCCGATTATAAATATCCTCACAACCCCAACTCTTTTCATATACAAGAGAATCGTTGTGCACAACATCTCTGGAGAATTCTTTCAAGGCCGAAAGAACCTCTTCCTCCAAGAACTCTCTCAAGACCGAGAGAGATCATCTTCCATCGGATCAAGACAATCTAAGGCGGACAACGCAAGCAAAGTCTTCTCCACGCTAGCACCTGGAGAATCTTTTGGCGATGTCCAGAGATACGAGGTACACGTGTGGATCACCGCTAGAGGGAGTCTACACTTGGCTTCTGCGACGCAACGACGGATCACATTGACAACGTGATTGAGAACATCAACGAAGAAAGAACACCCAAAAGGTATTTCTTTATAATTAATTATATTAATTATAATCAACCTGTAACGATCCTTGTTTGTGGTTCCGGAAAAACCATCTTCTTTGTCTTTTTCTGTGATTTGATCCGTGGAGACTGGCGTTTATCGTCGTATTGATCCCAGATTGATCATTGCTCTTGACAAAAAGCCAAGTGGGCACATCCACCCACGCGCTTCCGCTGCGCCCGGAACCTTCAAATGGTATCAGAGGGAGGTTACAACGTTGATTATAGTTATTTAATTTTCGTTGATAATTTACGCATTCATATTTGATTCAATTAGAAATAAATCGTTCTATAAATCTGAATTAACGAGATCTATTCTTCCTCCTTCGTTTCTCGATTCATATCACAGAAACGACCTTTTAATTTTAATTTTGATTAAAATAAAAACGAGGAACTCATCCGGAGGAGCCGCTCATTCTGTCTGTACAACACGGGATTACACGGCGTGTAATTAAAACTACACGTCGTGTACTTAGGTTCAACGAACCGGCACTGGTCCACCAAACCACGTCGTGTGAATTGATTATGCCTAAGTTTGAATCACGCCGTGTTGACCAGAATAGAACGGCGCGTGGAAACCGGAATACACGACGTGTATGTTGGAACAACATGCTGTGTAGTCCGTTCCGACCCAGGTGAAACCGTGTACAAAGATAAGTCGCGTACCGCGTATACGGGATCGCCAGGCCGGTTACCGCGTAACAAGGAAGTACACGCCGTGTATGATTCTTCTACATGCCATGTACTCTAAAATTTCCAAAGTACAGAAAAACACACCAAAGCCCCAGCGTGTACTTTGGACAAAGGGTGAAAAGAAAAATACACGCCGTGTAATTATAAACTACACGCCGTGTACTTTCCAGAAATGGAATTTCACCAGGTTTCCTCCAATGTACAAAGACCCGTACAAGGAATATGGATGAGAAGAATCTCAAGGAAATTCAAAAAGGAATTTAAGATAAAGAATTGATTAATTATAAGATCATAATTAATTGAATTCGAGCGCGTCTTATCTTAAATAAAACGATTAAAAGAATTTGAATTCTAAATATGCGTAAATGTCGTTGCATACTATGGATGATCATGAGCTAGACCAAAGACCCTTTGTATGTGTATGGTTTCATTTAAATTTATTTAATTTAAATTTGTTGGCCTGCGAGCCTTCTTCCAATAAAATGTAGGGCCTGCGTGCCCATGGTTTCTTTAATGTAAACCCATGTAATGGAGGATCTCCCAAGCCAGAGGAGACGGTTCAAATCCCGAAGCCGAGGCGAAACCGACACAAGAAGATACAAAGGTGGACAGGTGGGAGCTGCAAAACATGAACCATCAGGTTCAAGGTGTTTTCCCTAGGTCAGGGTAAGCTTATCAAAACCGCTAGATAAGCTAACCAAATAGAAGCTCATGATCATGCCATCTTATTTTATTTCTGTCTGATTGCATGGTTTATATATTATGCATGTGTTGTCGCGATCACATAATTAATAAAATGAACAAGCATGCAAAGATGGAATAAAATAAAAACCGGTCTATGCGTATACATTATCGGAACATGGTTAATCACTTAAGCAAGCATCACTTAATATTAACAAGCATGTGATAATGCAAAGATACGCATAAAGAATAAAATCCCTCAAATACCATATTAAGTCAGAACAAGCCTTCCGTTACTTGATTAAGGGCAAGACTCAATAAAACTATGTGGTTGACCAACCCTTGTTGGGACACTTACTTTTATAAAGGAAGCCCTTATGAAAGGTTTCGGGTTGACTTAACCATATTACATCAAGAGAAGAAGTCCTTGCTAGACTTGATGTAATATTGGAGGCAAGAGTTGAGGAAATCCAAGTCAGGATTTCAGGATTGGGGAGTCCACTCAACAGATCAAGGAACTGTAAGCTCACAGTTGGCAAAGACCCGCCTACCTAAATACCTTTAAATAGCTTGACCAACCCTTGTTGGGGTTATGCGAAGGGAAATATGGATCCTTGCCATTAGAATGTCAAAGCAACTGGACATTCCGAGTTCAATGGTGAGGGCCATTGGGAATTGATAAAATAGTGGGAGACTTAATAAAATTTATTATTTCTCATAAAATGTAATCAAGAAAGTACTGATGAATCTGCTCTTTTAAATTGTAGAATCAAAATGACAAACACATCAACCACATTTTCTCTGCGATCAATTCTGGATAAAGACAACATCCTCACCGGCAGTAACTTTCAGGAATGGTTTAGGCGCCTTCGGGTTATCCTACGCCATGAACGGAAGTTTTATGTGCTGGAGTCCTCACTTCCTGATTCTCCTGCCCCAGGGGCAAGTGATGAAGATTTCATAGTCTATGATCAACATTTGAACGATGCTCTCGATGTTCAATGTTTGATGCTGTCATCTATGTCTAGTGAGCTCATGAAGTCTCATGAAGACATGGATGCCTACAGCTTGCTCGAGCACCTCCGTGGTTTATACCAGGAGAGAGCAAGACAGGAAAGGTTTGAGATCTCCAAGGCTCTATTTCAGAGCAAGCTTGGAGAGGGTGCCCCAGCTGGGCCTCATGTAGTCAAGCTCATTGGCTACATTGAGCGCTTGGAGGTTCTAGGGTTTAAACTCCTTGAAGAACTGGGTACCGATCTCATTCTCGCATCACTCCCCCAGAGCTTCTCAAACTTTGTTGTTAATTTCAACATGAACAATATTGAGAAGTCTCTATCTGATCTTCTTATCCTCATTCGCCAAGTGGACAATGACATGAAGCGTGAAAAACCTTCTGTCCTTATGGTGAATAAAAGGAAAGGGAAGGCGAAGAGCATTAAGCCCAAAGCGTCTTCAAGGCCTTCCAAGAAAAGGAAGATCAAAGGGGAGGCAATGGAACAAGATGCTGTTTGTTTCGCATGTGGCAAGAAGGGTCACTGGATGAAAAACTGCACCCAGCCGAGGAAGCAAGGGGAAGCTTCAGGTGTGTTTGTTATCGAATGCAATCTATCTGTTTCTACTAATTGGGTATTAGATACTGCTTGTGGTGCTCACATCTGTATCCAAATACAGGAACCAAGTAGATTCAGGAAGATTGATCGAGGGGAGATAGATCTACGAGCAGCCAACGGAGCCAGACTTGCTGCTGTAGCTGTCGGGGACTACCACCTCACATTGCCTACCGGGATGGTCTTGGTTTTGAAAGGATGTTATTATGTACCCTCTGTAACCAAAAACATTATTTCAGTATCCAGATTAGATACTGATGGATTCATATTCAAGTTTGGAAATGAATGTTGCTACTTTTATAAAGATAGCATTTGTTTTGGTAGGGCACATTTATATAACGGCCTTTATGTGTTAGACTACACAAACCAAGTAATGGCAATTGATAACAAAGTTAATTTACATGACTCATACCACACCCAACTTTGGCATCACCGGCTAGGTCATGTCAATGAGAAACGTTTGACAAAATTACATCAAGATGGGTATTTAGATTCTTTCGAACTAAAACCACTTGGTGTATGTCATGCGTGTCTACAAGGAAAAATGACCAAAGCCCCATTTAGTGGGAAAGGTGAAAGAGCTAAAGAGCTTCTAGAATTAGTTCACACAGATGTGTGTGGACCATTTCCAGTTGAAGAAAGGGGTGGGTTCTCGTACTTCATAACTTGTACTGATGATTTTAGTAGATATGGATATATCTATTTAATGAGGTATAAGTCAGATTCATTTGATCGGTTCAAAGAATACAAGAATGAAGTTGAGAACCAGCTTGGTAAGAAGATTAAGAAACTCCGCTCAGACAGAGGAGGAGAATATCTTAATCAAGACTTCATTGATTTCTTACGGGATTTTGGGATTCTATCTCAACTCACTCCTCCTTACACACCGCAGTGGAATGGTGTAAGTGAAAGGAGGAACCGCACCCTGTTGGACATGGTGAGATCAATGATGAGTCATGCGAGTCTTCCATTATCCTTTTGGGGATATGCATTACAAACAGCAGCACACATACTAAACCAAGTACCAACTAAATCGATAAATGGTATTCCATACGAGTTATGGAGTGGACGCAAAGCCATGTTATCGAATTTACACGTGTGGGGTAGCGAAGCATTTGTTAAGGCCTCTTCAGGTAACAAACTTGCACCCCGAGGCACAAAGTGTATCTTTATAGGATATCCCAAGGAAACAAGGGGATATTACCTATACAACCCCTCATACAAAAAGGTTACAGTGGCAAGACACGCCATATTCCTTGAGAGGGAGCACATCTCCAGAAGAGATAGTGGGAGTGAGATAGACTTCGATGAAGTCGAGGCTCAAGATACACATGAGTTGGTACAAGAACAGATTCCACAAAGCCCCGTGGAAGAACAATCTGTTCCAGAGACACAAGAACTGCGTAGGAGCACGAGAGAGGTGAGAGAACCAGAACGATATGGTTTTCTTGTCACTGAGGATGGTGACTCATTATTGGTTGACAATGATGATCCTCTTACCTACAAGGAAGCATTTGAAGGCACAGACGTTGCCAAGTGGCAAGAAGCCATGAATTCTGAAATGGATTCCATGTACCAAAACCAAGTTTGGATTTTGGTAGATCCTCTAGTTGATGTAAAGCCTATTGGTAATAAATGGGTATTCCAGAAGAAACTGGACATGGAGGGGCAAGTCAGCACCTACAAGGCACGACTGGTTGCAAAAGGTTTTAGACAGTGTCAAGGAATTGACTATGATGAAACCTTTTCACCGGCTGCAATGCTGAAGTCTATCAGAATCCTATTGGCCATTGCTACTTACCATGAGTATGAAATTTGGCAAATGGATGTCAAAACAGCTTTCCTTAACGGGAACCTCCAGGAAGATGTCTACATGACACAACCTGAAGGGTTTGTGACTTCAAAGGATGCCAACAAGGTATGCAAGTTGCAAAAATCCATTTATGGATTAAAGCAAGCATCAAGGTCATGGAACATTCGTTTTGATGAAGCTGTTACAGAATTTGGCTTTGTTAAGAACAAATGTGAGCCTTGTGTCTACAAAAGGTTTAGTGGAAGTGCAGTCGTTTTCCTAATAGTATATGTCGATGACATATTGCTAATTGGAAACGAAGTACCTGTCTTACAGTCAGTTAATACATGGTTGAATAAATGCTTCTCCATGAAAGACTTGGGCGAGGCGGCATATATTCTTGGGATCAAGATCCATCGTGATAGATCCAAGAAAATGTTGGGCCTAAGTCAAAGTACATACATTGACAAGATACTGAAGAGATTCAGTATGGAACAGTCCAAGAGGGGATTGTTGACAGTGTCACATGGCATTCATCTTTCCAAGAAAATGTGTCCTCAGACACATGAGGAAAGAAAGAGAATGGAAAGGATCCCTTATGCATCCGCGATTGGGTCAGTCATGTATGTTATGCTATGTATGAGGCTAGATGTTGCTTATGCATTAAGTGCGGTAGGCAGATATCAAGCTGATCCAGGAGACCGCCATTGGATGGCAGTCAAGACTATCCTTAAGTATCTGAGGCGTACTAGGGATATGTTCTTGGTTTATGGAGGAGATGAGGAACTAGTCATCAGAGGACATGTAGATGCTAGTTTCCAGACTGATCAAGATGACATGAAGTCGCAGACTGGATACATCTTCAGTTTGAATGGAGGTGCAGTGAGCTGGAAGAGCTCAAAACAAAGTGTGGTGGCAGATTCTACAGCAGAGTCCGAGTATATCGCAGCTTCTGAGGCAGCTAAAGAAGCAGTATGGATGCGAAGCTTCGTCCAAGAGCTGGATGTTGTACCGAGCAGTAAAGATCCTAGCACACTCTATTGTGATAATACTGCAGCGGTGGCACTTGCAAAAGAGCCAAGGTCACATCAGCGGACAAAGCACATACTTCGGAAGTATCATCTCTTGAGGGATTTTTCTCAGAGAGGTGAAGTTGCAGTGAGCAGTATTTCCACGGAAGACAACGTGGCAGACCCATTGACTAAAGCCTTGACTCAGCAGAAACATGATCATCATGTGAGGTCTAGCTGACTAAAAGTCGTAGGCAGTTGGCTCTAGTCCAAGTGGGAGTTTGTAAGGGTTGGTGTCCTCAGAACCAACTGTTTTGTACTTTGATTACATAAATATTCACTTATTATATATTGTTCATTGTTCTGCATGACTATAATATAATAATGTCCTGAAATATTTTTTGCATTAATAAGGTCATAGCGGATCCCCGCTATGATGAGAACCTTGAAATGCTATAACAATATTCTTAAATAAAGTTCTGCGGTTGGATGACATACTATGATAGGACACATAGTATACAGACCGTCATGTGCGAGTACGCATAAGAAGACGAGACTCTCTCTCATGGAGTTCGCACTTGGTAATCTCCAAGATGGGAGATTATGAGAACAGACCCGCCAGTAGTAATTCTGCATGTCTTTGTGTCATCGGATATTGCTATCTACGAGCGTGTGTAATGGTCCTTGGACTGGAAGATTATCATTAACTCATGTCATGACTCGCTCACTTAGATTTACTGACGAAAACCGTCACGCAGATAGTTGGCGGGAAGTAGGGTACGTTGGGTGCGTCACGAGTGACATGTTGTTAATGGATAAGTCAAGGAAGGATTTGTCCCTTCCATTTATGGAAGTTGATATCTCGGCCCTTTGATTGAAATAGAACTGTCGCATTAAATTCCATGGCCATGGTGTAAACGATGAGTTTATTTCAGGTAGTCAAAGAACGACATATCAAGCATATAGGTTTATGACACTGCCATGAAACTTGCTTGATGAGATATTGAGACAAAGGGATTAAATTACACAGTAAGCGCTCGTATGAGGTGATACGTCAATGCGGCGTAATCTTCTTTCTCTTGGGTGCCTTGACCCGTTGCTAGACAGTAATCTTGGACTTTAGGCAAGCCCGCCTAATGCCAACGAGAAAGAGGCCTAGAGGGTCACACACTAAGTGTATCCAAGTATCTCAAGTTGAATAAAGATTATTCTCGTACGCGGTTTAATAATTATTCAAGGAAGCCTAAGTTGTTTTAAATGATGGAGAAAAAGAAAATAAAACAAGTACATGTCGTGTATTATTATTACATGCCGTGTAGTTTTATTTTGGAAAGGAAATGAATAAATGAAAACAAGATATACACGCCGTGTACATTTAATGTACACACCGTGTAGTTTTCAATGAAAAACAAGTACACGCCGTGTATTTATTAATACACTCCGTGTAGTTTTTTTTAGTTGGGATTTTGAGGATATAATATTGTTTTAAATGATATTTATTATAATCAGCGTGGGCGCATGTCAAGGAATTATTTATTCGACATGGGGTTTTAAATAAAGAGTCAATGAAATAAATAAAACGCGTAACGCGTTTATTTATTGTGATAACTCTATAACCCCACACACTCGATTATAAATATCCTCACAACCCCAACTCTTTTCATATACAAGAGAATAGTTGTGCACAACATCTCTGGAGAATTATTTCAAGGCCGAAAGAACCTCTTCCTCCAAGAACGCTCTCAAGACCGAGAGAGATCATCTTCCATCGGATCAAGACAATCTAAGGCGGACAACGCAAGCAAAGTCTTCTCCACGCTAGCACCTGGAGAATCTTTTGGCGACGTCCAGAGATACGAGGTACACGTGTGGATCACCGCTAGAGGGAGTCTACACTTGGCTTCTGCGACGCAACGACGGATCACATTGACAACGTGATTGAGAACATCAACGAAGAAAGAACACCCAAAAGGTATTTCTTTATAATTAATTAAATTAATTATAATCAACCTGTAACGATCCTTGTTTGTGGTTCCGGAAAAACCATCTTCTTTGTCTTTTTCTGTGATTTGATCCGTGGAGACTGGCGTTTATCGTCGTATTGATCCCGGATTGATCATTGCTCTTGAAAAAAAGCCAAGTGGGCACATCCACCCATGCACTTCCGCTGCGCTCGGAACCTTCAGAAACCATCCCATATGTGGCCTATACCTTGTAAATCGATTTTGAGGCGGTTTAAGTGTTCCCACATCTCGGATGGGCTAAGGTGTTGCCAGTTGACGTCCCAAATGTCCCAGGCCACTGGGAAAAAAGCATTCCCTGGCATGTCGATATGTCGCATCTGCTTCCCCGGAGCCTAATTGGATATCCTGCGGAATCTCCCCGGTGGTCGCCCCTCCATATGGATTTGCTCATCTGGGGCCATTAGATCTGTTGCTGCTTCTGGATCCGCCTTCATTGCCTCACCTTCATCCGGTGTAGGTGTCGCCGCCACGACAGCCCCACCATTGCGAGAATCCATTGCTTCCCTCTGGCCCCGACCTCGAAATAGGGGAGGCCTTCCATCACTAGCTCGAATGGTTGGTTGCTTCATCATTTACACTTGATAAGCCACCTCCCAGATTATATCATACTCCATCATCAGTCCAAAGGCGGCAATAGGTGGAGGCAATGCATTTCACAGTTTCCCATCTTCTCGTGTGATCATGAGCCATAGTTGCCTCATTACACACGGGAGCTCCTCGTGGCGCACCTCCCAGTAGACCTGTGGGGTCAGCCGCTGTAGGCACCGAGACTGCCTTGCAAACCAGTGTGGGGTGTACGGCTCGCATAGAGGATCACGGTCAACTCATGACACCAACACTCCACCTCGAATGGCCAAGAGATAGGCCCGATGCTCTTCTGTCCCCCGACCTTCATCGATGAGTACCCCCGTCAGCAGTGGAAACAGGTGGAAATTAAACTCGTCTGCCTTCCACACCCGGTTTGGCACCAAAGGAATGGTAAGCTTGATAGGAATGCTCCCGAGAACATTCAAGATAGATGGATGGATGGTTGAACCTAGAGGAGAGATAAGGTTTTCATATTAATAAAACCCCCTGATGTTCACCGTGATCCACCCATACAAGATATGGAAGGGCCATAAATTCCTTGGAAGCTTCTTACGCTCACTTACATGTCGTAGCGTCTTGTACAATCTGGCGAGCATCAGAATCCCTAGATTGACCCTCCTTCCTTTTTCCAGCATGGATGCCATGATAAATGAGCTTGGCCTCACCCCCATGTTGGTATCCCTCACTGGAAGGATCCAACCATAGATAAGGGCCGCAATTAATGTCACCAGTCTGACTATCGGTTTCTGGTCAGTGCTGACACTGAAGCCCCACGTCTTCTATGGGTTTTCCTCCATGAGCCACCAATACGAGTTCTCCTTCCCCATTGAACCCCTTCAGCAATGTTCGAGGCCTCGAGGGAAACTCTCCGTTCTCTGGGAAGTTCAGGAACTGCTTGAAACACTTCTTGAAGTGGGCATCCCTCACCGCTTCTTTTTCTTCTCCAGGTACTAGTCCCATCAATGTTAGTGCCAGGTGCGACATCTTCTCCGGATCCTCCCACGCACTCATGATGGGGAGGAACTCATCATACATAGCCCCCAAGATCGGGACCCCCAAAATATGATGGACATCCCACAGACTGATGCCAACCTCCCCATGGTGTAGGTGAAAAGTGTTTGTCATAGACGACCATCTTCTCAATAGCTCTGATATAAGCTTCTTTGGTTAAAAAATGTGGAATTGGGGGGCCCATGTCACCTCATACACGTCCAATATCCACAGCTCGTATCCAAATTCATCTCATGAGGTGACTACCCCATAGGCACATGACCAATAATTGTTGAAGTTGACACCTTGGCATATGACCCACTCATCGGAACGCCCTTTCTTCGAATCCCTCAAGGCCGCCTTTAGTATTGTGCAGTACATGGGAGGGGACACCTCTGGTTGCAATGGCTTCCCATCAATGTTGTTCATATGGTTGTACAGACAGTTGGCTGTGACATGTGTGAAGTCATACTAACCATGATCGTCAGCCTCCCTGAACCATTGATGCTAGCATGGCATGCTTCTGAACCAGCAAGCTGGTTCGTCCCTACTCACCTCAGGAATGAAGATAACATCCCTCATCCCAAATCCATACAAGGGTATCTTATTTCACATCAGATAGTTCTTTTGGATCTCCGATAATAGTTTCGTCAAAGAATTATGGTCTGAGTGGCTTCAGACGAGCTCCCGCCGGCCCAGACAGTTGGCCATCTCATCCTTCCAGGCGGCGTCCGCAAGCTCCCCATGGACAGCTTCTATATAGGCCATTTGTTTTTAAAGGCTTTTGAAATTTTATATCCCAAGTCACGATGCCTATTCACGGAGCTCCTTCATGAGGAATAATCGTGGATCCTGACCTCTTCCCACAAGCACACGTTTGCTTGGCGCAGTCACAGAGTCAGAGACTTGTGGTTCGTCGCGAAGCTTGATTCGCGGAGAGAAGACGTAGATTACGTGGAGCTTCGCGAATAGAGAGCGAAAAAGGGCAAAGTCATTGAGAAATGAAAGGAAAAAAGAGAGGTTGGCCACCTTATTTAAAGGTGGCAGCCCTCGGAGATTCGCGGCGCATCCAGCCCATGCAGAGCTTCACAGCGCGTCCAGCCCGCATGTCCCATTTCCGCCTCGTGCGCCCTCTTTGCGAGTCAGCATTGCGAACAGCCGATGATTTTGTTGATTTACCTCAGACGTTACCCTTGAACCCTCTGTGGCTCCGTGTCTGAGGGGAGAAATTTGTTGGTGCCAAAATATTCAACTAAAAGAACGAATAGAAGGAGGCCCCATAGCCTACTTCACGATGCTACGACGCGGTGTCCACCCAAGCAATGCGGCCGCCGTGAAGCAAGAGAGGTGGGATGCCCCGCGAACGCCCTTGATGTTTGCGAACCCACAGCAAAGCAAAGGAGGCGGTAACCTCCATGAACACCCCTGACATTTGCGAAAGCACTGCGAAGCAAATGATGTGGTATCCTCTGTGAACACCCCTGACGTTCCCGAACCTACTGCGAAGCAACACAAGCGGTACCCCTCTACGAACTCGGTTGATGTTTGTGACCCGCTATAATGATACCGAGTCCACCTTCACGCCTCGTGAGCACTGCTCCGAGACACCCCTTGCCTATAAATACCGTTCTCCCCCTAAGCCTCCCTGATGGACAATACGACATTTTTCCTTCCTAGAACTTGAATCGCGAAGCACCCTTCTCTCTGCGAATCATGAGTTACCCGAGGAATTTTTTGTTCATGAGGTGCCTTTGTATTGTCTTGTTTTTATCCCCTCTTCTGAGAGGGATGCCTTTTGCGAAGCCCAAGGGATTTCATGATGGAAGTGGATCCCCAAGGGGACCCAGGTTATCACAGAGCATTTATGCTTCGTGAAACACCCCTCCGGTAAACGTGATCCACATGCCAAGGAAGGGTGACTGTACTTCGGGAAGCACACAACTTCGCAGCACATTTCTTCACGAGGCACCTATGCTCTGCGAGGCAGTGCTCCACAAACACCCTTCCACTTCATGATGGACCTCCCACTTTCACCTATGCCCCATGATAAGGCTAAGTCACCCCACTTCACGAAGCACACCCCTTTTCAAGTGCCCAACACCACACATAGCAACCAAGCTCCACAAGGCCTCTACCTATGGACCGCTCAGCTTGTCAATTATTTTTCCCGTGCGACCCTCCAGGTTTGCATGATGTGACTTCAAAGTCCCATGGACAATACCGCCCATGGTGTTGCCTCGCCTAATGCTTCTTCGCATAGGAACACTAATGGATATTGCTTCATCGCATAGCCATGATAATGTGGACCCCTCGATGGTTCGATCTGCAACCCCATTCACCATGGAATTTTCGGTACCTTCCCTCCCATAAAGAGTAGAGGGTTCCAATTATGGATGTCCTAGGGGTGCGGAGTAAACCCACCTCGTCTGCGCTGCAAGACGATAAACTTCCAAGCACCTTGTCCTCAACACATGACGTTAAACTATGATCTAACCATTTGCCTCGCATGTAGGGTCCCCCGGCTCGGACATTCATTACACCGCTCATCTCCATGGGGATGGAATCACCCCCCTAACATGGGCTGATATCCTCCTTATAAGAGTGGCATTTGTCCACAGGGATGGGAAACATACTCGGTGTTAGCCCCAGTCCCCTCTTGCAGAAGGTATCAACCATGCACCTCCGTACTTCCCACCGCCAGGGCTAGTACGGATCATGATAGTTGAATAGGAACCCCCCCTTTGCTTGGGTCCCAATTCCCTCTACCATTGTACATTGTCACCCTCGGTCCTCCATCCTGGAGTAAGTTCCAGCACCATGGGCTGTGTAATGCGTAAGCCCCTCTTCGCTTCCCACAGATGCACCCCTTCGCGACGTGATCGTCAGGTCCCTGCAACATTTTGTTTCTCACACAGAGCATGACTCCCCTGGGCTTAGAGTAAGCACCGACCATGATACACCGTAGGCTGCCTGAGAGTGTAAGACCCAAAACCCCCATCCTGCATGACATTAAACTGCACAACTGAACTATGAGGTTTTGATCCCTGTCAAGGCATGGTATATATGAATCCTCCAAGAGGTTCAAGCCCACCACCTATGGACCCCCGGGTTCACCTTCACATCGGTATGATGATGAAACCTTTCCTAAACTATGAGAACATTGATCCATGTCATGGAATGGTATGTAGGAAACCACTACGAGGTTCAAGCCCACCACCCAGTTGTTTATTCGCGTCATGTTTTATCCCTGTCCCTCATGACGTTAAACTACACACCCGAACTAAGTGGACTTTGATCCATGTCAAGGAATGGTACGTAGGAATCCTCCACGGGGTTCAAGCCCACCACTAGTGGACCCCGGGCTCACCTTCATGTCGATTCGCTGACGAAACCCTTCCTAAACTATGATGACTTTGATCCATGTCAAGGCATGGTATGTAGGAAACATCAACAAGGTTCAAGCCCACCACCTAGCTGTTTATTCAAGTTAGGTTCTATCCCCGTCCCGCATGACGTTAAAATACACACTCAAACTACAATGAATTTGATCAATGTCAAGGCATGTTACGTAGGAAGCCTCCATGAGTTATAATCCCAACAACCACTGGCCCCGACCATCTCCTTGTTGGTGTGCCAAGCCCCCACCATCACACTTTTGAAATACGGGGACATTGATCCATGTCAAGGCATGGTTCGTAGGAAACCTCTACGAGGTACAAGCCCACCACCCAACTGTTTATCCACGCCAGGTTCAATACATGTCCTACATGATGTTAAACTGGACACTCGAACTATGGGGACCTTGATCAATGTCATGGAACGGTACGTAGGAAGCCTCCACGAGGTTCATGCCCAACAACCACTGGCCCCGACCATCTCCTTGTCGGTGCACCAGTCCCCCACCATCACACTTTTGAACTATGAGGAAATTGATCCATGTCAATCCCTGGTACGTAGGAAGCCTCCATGATGTTCAAGCCCACCACCAAACGGACAAAGGTCCCCCTTACATTGGTTCTCCAACACGCCCTCGTCCTGTATGGCGCTAAATTTTATCTTGATCTAGCAATAAGTCGATGTGATCCGACAACCTAGTTTTTCCGACATACCCTCATGTCATTTCAACAGCCCCTTTCCAAACCGAACTATGTGGACTTTGATCCATTTCATGGAATGGTACGTAGGAAGCCTCCCCGAGGCTCAATCCCGTTACCCACTGGACCAAGGTCCTTCTTCACGTCAGCTCACCGGTGTATATTTTTATCTATGGGGTCTTTGATCCATGTAAAGCCATGGTATGTAGGAATCCTCCCTGAGGTTTAAGCCCCACTATTCATCTAGAACATGGTCCTTCTTCACATCGGTTCACCGGAACCCCACCTCGAACTTTGTGGACTTTTATCCATGTTAAGGCATGGTATGTAGGAAGCCTCTCTGAGGTTTATGCCCACCACCCATTGGTCGCTCCGACCCCCCCTTCACGTTGGTTATCTCTAACCGAACTACGAGGTCTTTGCATCCCTGCCACAGATATACGTAAGAGGTACCTTCGAGGCTAAAATCCATCTTTACCGTCATATCCATGACGGTCCCATCTCATTCCTCCTCCACTCCATTCAATATTCCATCATCCATCTTGATTCTTAACTAGGCCGCCACATCCCGGTGAGATCATTCCACACAATTCCCCTCCACAACATTCGAGAAGCCGCCCAGGAGCTGACACTGATGTCGGTGTTCCCTCAAGGGGGTTCATCATTATAATCCACCATCATTGGTATTCTGATCTGTCCGATCTGTCTCCGATGGATGTTAAACGTGCAGCATACCCCGTGATTAACATAAGAAGATGAGGAGAACATCATATATTGGCCAATGTCATATGATTACTCGTGCTCGATGTGAGATTCCTCAGGCATCGGGGCCCTCCAGAAGCCCTATAATAAGGGACAAAAGATAGACATGCCAATTCCCCAAAATCCAGACACGTCAGTGATGTCTCAATGTGACTACTCCCTCAACTGATGGTTGCTGCCCTGACCGGAACCCTTGGAATGTCCTGAAAAAAGCAGCATAAATAACTGGAATACATGGAAACATGGCATTGGGAAGAGTGTGACGAACAATGTATTAAATCTACGAGGGAGTACCCAACTAGGTGACGAGTTCCAAGGAGGAATCCACAGAAGGAAGAACCGACACCCCATCATACTGTTTCAATCATGGAGTAAATGTCCCTGAACAAGGAGAGAATTCCACCTTCATTTGAAAATAAGGAATGAGGGGCCACAACTACGTGTCCTCATAGACGGATGCGGGTGCCCCAACGAAAGCATCATAAATACTATCTCAGTACAGATGTTGTCACTGTCGATCCTATGTATGATCCAAGTACAGAAGTCATCACCCTCAAACCCATGCATGATCCAAATAAAGAAGTCGTCACTATCTAACCCACGTAGGATTCAAGTACAGAAGTCGTCACTATCTAACCCACATAGGATCCAAGTACAGAAGTCGTCACTACCGAACCCATGTAGGATCCAAGTACATAAGTCTCACTGTCGAACCAACGTAGGATCCGATTACATATGTCTTCATTGTCAAACCCACATATGATCCAACTATAGTATTCATCACTATCGAACCCACGTAGGATCCACGTACATATGTCGTCCATGTCGAACACACATGGGATTCTGGTACAGTAGTCAGCGCAGTCACAACCACCTATAGGGTTCCCGCACACATCATGCTCGATTCCGGGAGGGTCCGCTCCTCAAGCCATGTTTTGATACATCAACTACAACAAAGCCATGTGTTTATGTATCCCATAGTTCTGTCTCATCAAAAATAACACAACACAACAGACAGCGTGTCAATCATACGCCCGGTCTGAGAGTTATTAGCATTTCTGTTTCAGGGCCGGTTTGGAATTACGCTCATTCCAAACCTGTATGTTTTCCAAATTTTTCCAAAACTCATATAATATTGTAAAAGGACCGCCTCATTGCAAGGATCCTAGTTCCGCAGACAGTGCTTCAATAGACACACATCCTATAAGATATTCACTGTTATTCGTAATGGGACCCGCCCGTCAAGCCTTATGCACTGGGGGCGGCCCGAACCGGTTTGGTCAATCCGACCCAGCTGGGGGTCGGCCCAGCATGGTGGAGCACGGCCCACCCAGGTACCCGACTCGGCCTGTCCGTCCTGTATGGGGGGTCGACCCATCCTGATGTGGTGCGGGCCGCCCATGGTCCCGATCCTCGGTTGCGGGCCGGTTTGGCTCGGCCGGTGGCGTCGGGCGGCGCCGCCCATCCTTGCTACCCAGCCGACTAAATCCGACTGGTTTTGACAAGCTCGAGTGGCCTGTTGTTGTGGGCTGCAGTTCCTCCGCCCACGGTGACAAAAGGCTCCGCGTTCTTCCCAGCCCGATGGGCAGGCGGCCGACCTGTTCGCCCTACAAAGTGGCCCTCACAGTGGGCCAGGGTCTTCCTGCAGCGCCGTGGCAAGGTGGAATTGTGGTTCTCCAGCACGTACGGCTCGTCTGGCCAGTTCGATTTGTCCGAGAATCCCGCACCATGTGTCGTAGTTCTCTCCATGTGACCATCGCGACGACACTAGTCCTCCACCGCCGTGGCTCGGCCTGGCCGCGGCCTTCGGTCGCCGCCTCCTTCATTGGCCGCCACCTCATGGTCATGGACACTTCCTCTAGCACGGTGTGATTGCACCGCACCCTTCCGGATCGGCCTCCATCACCAAAACAATCTAACTAACAAGAATCAACAGATGGTCATCAGGCCGTGTTTGTTCGCCCTGCGCCCTCCGTGTTAGGCGATAACAAAAGGACAAAGTCGAACCGAAGCATAAAACAAAAACAATTGTATAATTTTATTCATTTAAAATTATACTAAACCCCATACCTCAATTCAGGGTACGTTGTCGAAGTCGTGGAATATGGCGTCGCGGATGTCGGGTGTCGCGGAAGACGGACGTCGTGGAAGAGGAATGTTGTTCTGTCAACATTGGAGGGAAAGACATTGTCGTTGGTAACTGCGGTGTCTTCTCCCTTGATGCGGAGGAAGAGGAAAGTAGATGGAATTTTTCAAGGGTGTCGCCTCACTTTATTTCCCCAGTAGAAGAAGGTAGAAGAAGACATGTCGTCGTTCTTCGGTGGAATCGGCGTTCTTCATTGGAGGAAGGCTCTTCCTATTTCACCAAGGATCCACCAATTCACCCAAAATAAAACATTATGCCAAACCAAACATAATAATATATCCCATATTTTCATTCTCGCTGAATGAACTTAGATTAATCCATAATAGATGATCCAACTAGTTAATTTCATGCTAGTCAATTAATTGAGAGAGTTTTTCATCTTAAATTAGAGAACAAGGAAGGTTAAAATTAAAAGAGAGGAGGTGGAGAGTTTTAAGAGTTAAAAGGTGGTTTTTGAGGGGTGTTGAGAGGTTTGGTGTTTTTGGGGGCCCCACTACACGTTATCCTCTCATGGGAGGTTATGTGTGGTGTGGGCCCCTCATCCGGCTCTTCATTGGAGAAAAAATAACCACCACTTAAAAAATGTGTTACACATAAATTTTTATTCAAAAATTAATTTTAAATTTGAAATTCCAATTTATAACTTCCACTCTCGACCAAAAGAAACTTCAATACATGTCCCCTTAAGCGAATACCGGCGCTGCGAGTTAATCGCTATCCTTAGATATTGATTATTAGAAACGGTTCAGAAGATAGAAAAAGTCGCATATACGTTTACTGAACGTACCCTAACAAAAGTAATGAAAATTATTATCAGTCACCCTCGACCCGCGTCGGTTGAGGATAGGCTCTGCCTAAGTAAAACACGCCCCAAAGAACCCAATAGTACTCTAGGACTTTCAATCTGAGTAACTTTTTAGAAGTTATGAATTTTAAAATAAAATAATTGACACATAATTATTTTATTTGCGGCCAAAAACTAACTATTTCTCGTGGCCCGCACCAGCCAAATTTAGTATCTGCTTAAATAAAGCATTCCATCACGAGTTTAGTGGTGGTCTCATATTTTTAATCCGAGCTACCGTTAGTGAGTTATATGCATTTGAAAAATAAAATAATTTATTTAATTATATTATTAATGGTTATACCATTTTTGAAATTTCTCACAGGAAGCCTGCGCCGACTAAACATAAGTCACGCCTAGGGTAAACCCGTCATCTTGAGGGAAACGGTGCCCTATGATTTCTGATCTGAGACACTGTTTAAGAGTTATTCCACATTTTCAGTAAAACTGCTCACACACGTTACATTAAGCTTAACAAAACTTCAGAAAATAATCTCGGGCACACTGTGCCTCGGAATAAGGTGTCGTCAGAAACTGCGGACTTGTGAAATTTCAATGAATTTATGAGAAAATTAATTTTCAAAATTACGTGTCTTTTCAACTATTAATTTTAATAATTATTGTGATGTATATAATATTTTTTTATTTAATATTTTTTTATTACATAATATATTAATTACTATAATTTCATAAAAAATTGTTAATTATTTTTAGTTTATTAATTAAGAATTTATAAATTATTACATCATCGTTATCATTAATTTGGGAATTATTAATTTTTATTAATAATAAATAATAATTATCTTATAAATTATGTAGTCAATAATGTAAATAAAAAATAATAAAATACATAATGTAACTATTAGCATAGCTGAAAATTAATTTTCTTTATTATATGTATAATAATATATAAAAAATTATGAAATTATTTATAATTACAATTATAATGTAGTAAGTAATAATATACACGATAACAGAAATATGAAAAAAAATATTTAAACTATAAATGCAATTTTGTAATCAATAAAGTATGTGTCATATAGATTAATTTTTATTCACTATACGTTTGATTATAATTATAATAATAATTATTGTTTTTATTAACTAATGATAGTTACAAACACCCCCTAATAAAATGAAAATACATACAACTACGAACTTGTCCTCGCATAATAAGGCTTAGATAAAAAATTTATGATAATAATAACTAAATGAAAATGAATTATTTATAATAATGTAATGATATTATTAATAAATTCATATTAATAATGTTATCGTAATTATCTTATGTTAATATCATGATAATAATAATACTCGATTTTTTTATGAATAATATCAATGATTATACTGTTATTAATAACGATATAAATAATTGTATTTCTATAAAATGTTATTATTTTTTAATATAATATTAATTATTAAGAAATAAAGGATAATATAAATAATAAAAAATTTTACTATCATTAATACGTAAAAATATTAATTATCATAAATTAGTTAATTATTCATCTTTTTATTATTAAGTCATGTATTATTATTAAAACATAATATTTTCAATTTATTATTTTTATTAAATTATTTTAATTTTAGGTGTTTAATTATTTTAGTGAATTTATTAAGATTCAATTAGAATATAATTATAATTAATAATTTATGAGAATATGTAGTTACATATATATTTTAAAGTTCAAATGTTGTTATTTGAAACCACATTTTATTTATCATCTATATTGTAAGAAATTTATTATTTTGATGAAAATAGCTTTTTTTGAAATTATTCTTTATGTGTTTATTTAATGTTTTAATGTGAATTTTTGTTTTATATATAGTTTATTTTTTACAAGCATTCAACATCGCCTACATGTAAAATTAGAAAACTTATCATATTTCATGAAGGTGTCATTGGAATCCCCTGAAATATAAATTATAAGTATTATAAAAATGAAACCTAAAACAATGTTTTAATATATAAATTAAAGATGAAAATAAAAAAAATTATAAGAAACCAATATTAATTTACATGACACCAACATTATTTATTTAAAACATATTATTTACAATTTAAAAACTATATGCACATAAAGTACCATTAAAATAAAAAATGGCATTGAATGTAAAAATAAAAATATATTTAAATTACAATTAATTTTAGAAAAATATTACCTAACAAAATTTAATTAATAAAACATGATTGCTGTAATTTTTTTTATAATTATAACTTTTTGTTTTGAAATAATAATATTTATTCTATTGAAATAATTTTCCATCATTATTTTGAAATTATTTTTATTTTCATTAATTTTTAATATTTTATTAAATGTTGGAAATTTTATTTATATATTATTTATATGTTATAATTTATTGATTTTAAAATTCACATAATTAAAGAATAATTATTTTTCAGGTTGGTGAATTTAGAAGCCTATAAAATATAAACTACATGTACTGTCTAAATTAAACCTAAAAATAAAATTAATATTTAAAAATAGTTAAAAACAAATTTAATTTCATAAATATAATAAACTGAAATTAAATTACATGACATAAACTTTATTTATAACAAACATTACTTTTAAACATCATATAAATTACACAGATCAAGTATAATGTATATAAAATAAAACTGATAATTAAAACATCAACAATATGAATAAAAAATAAATTAAAACTATAATGACTTCGAAAAGAAATAAAAGAAAATATTTTCCATGAAAAATTTTTAATGCGAAAAAAATTTCCAGGTACATCATAATGTTTTTAAGGGATGGTAGTTTTTATCATTGATATTATTTTTCAACAATTTTTATAAGAAATTAATTATATTTTCAATTTTTTTATATTTTTATTACATGTTTTAACACTTATTTATATTGTATTTATACTTTATACTTTATATTTTTTAAAAGTCCCATACTAGAATCAATTTTTCATTTCAAGCATGAATCTTTAGATTCTTATTTAATAAAAACTACATGTACAATCTAAATGAATTTTAAAACAAGGATTAATCATATAATGAAAAAAATTTCATTAAAATTAGATAATATATGTAATTTATATGAAAGTAAAATTATTAATTAAAAACATTAAATTTACACATAAAAATTATTTTTATTGATATAATATATTATAATTTAAATAGAAAATAAATTAAAAAATTTAATGGTACAAATAAATCTTAATTTCATATATAAGGAATCACAAAAATAAAAAACAATAAAAAAATTTTTACAAAAAAAAATTTCTTCGACAAAATATTAAATGTAAAACGTTATGATTTAAAACAACAATAATTTATACCAATGAAATTATATTTCATAAATATTTTTCTGAAATTATTTTCTTATTCAATTTCTATTTATTTGTTCAAACAATCATTCATAATTTTCTATATTGCATTTGTAATTTATAATTTATAGACATTAAAAGTCACTTTAATTATGAATTAATGAATTTCATGTTGGTTAAATTGAAATATTAAAAATGATAAAATATATGTAAAATTTATATTTATCAAAAAACACAGATTAAAAAATTAAAAGTATTTGAAATGAATAATTTATATGTATAATAAACAAAAAAATTACATTATAGAAAACATCTTGAATAAATAAAATCATTTATACATTAAAAATCATTATGGATAAAATATAGAAAAAATAATGTATAAATTAAATTTTAAACATTGAAAAAAATTTATTATTAATTGATTTAATTTTAAAAAAATCATTAGTTTACAGACATTTTACTTGTTACAAAATAATTTTATAAGTTTAACTTTTTATTTTTAAACAATAACATTTGTTCTCATTGAAATTTGTTTCCTTCAAATTTTATTAAAAACTTATTTTAAATCCAAATATTCAATGTTTTTTAATCATACTTATATTATATTTAAACTTTATAATTTATAGGATTTAAATGTCATCTAATTGAATCATTATATTGTTTCATGTACATGACAATGGAATATAATAAAATATAAACTATAATTAAAACAAAAAATAAACCTAAATAATTGATTAAACATACAATAAATGATTGAAAATAGAAATAATGTAAAAAATATTATAGTCCATAATTAATTTATATGAAAGATGAATTATTGATAAAAAACATAAAATTTACATTTCCTAAAAAATTATGTTGTTAAAATCTACTATAAATAAAATATAAACGATATCTAAAACATAGTTTTTAAAACCGAAAAATAAATTTATTATATAGAAATGTAAAAAAAGTAATAATCCTAAAATTTTAATTTAGCAAAAAATGTTTGATTCATAAAAAATATTATAAGTGAAACTTCATAATTTAAATATTAAATATTTTTTTCGTTGCAATTATTTTCCAATATTTTAAATTTTTTTATTAGAAATAAAATTTTTTATTTTTATTCAATGTTTCAAATTTCACTTAAGTTATATTTATAGTTTATAATATACATGATTCTAAAGTCACATATATCAAACATAATTATGATTTAATTAGGTGACATTAGAAGCATACAAATTAAAAACAATAGGTAAAATTTAAATGAATCATACTAAATGTATTGAAATATGATAAATATTGGAAAATGAAATTAATTTATAAATTATAATAAGAAAAAATTAATTCACATTAAGGAAAAAGTATTTATTGAAAACATAAAATTTACAATTCACAAAATTTAAGAAGATAAATTATAGTATAAATAAAATATGAAGGAAATATAAAACAATGAATATAAAAATATAAAATCAATTAAAATAATTTTTAATTTAATAATATATAAATAAATAAATTTCTTTACCGAAAATATTTTTTTGTAAAACATATTCATATTTAACACATAATATTTTAAATCGAAAATATTTTGTGCCATTGAAATAATTTTTCATCATTTAATTTATGAAATTATTTTAATTTCATATTATTTTTATATGTTTAGTAAATGTTTTAAATTTCATTTGTATTATACATATTATTTATATTTTATAGTCATTCAAAGTAACTCACATGAAACATAATTAAGATTCAAGTTTGTGAATTTAGAATCCTATATAATAAAAAAAATATGTATAATCTAAATAAATCTTAAACCATTGATTGAAAAAATTAATAATATTTGAAAAAAAATATTTCTTTAAAAAAAATTAATTTCTATGATAGAAAAAAATTTCATTATAATTATAAAATGTACGAATCAAAATATTTATGATGATATAATATATTACAAATATAATTTAATGAAATTTAAAATAATGAATGTTAAAATAAATAATTATGAAAAATAAAACAATTTTTAAAATAATAATAATAAAAATTTAATTATGAAAAATAATATTGCTGTACAAAATTATATATGTACAAATTCATATTTTGAAAAAATAATATTTCGTGCCATTTATGTTATTTTTCATTAATATTTCTCTATTTTTTAACTTTCACTTATTTTTAAATCATTATTCAATGTTTAAAAATAAATATTCACTGTATTTAGACATTATAATTTATAGTATTTCAAAGTCTCATACAAAAAACATTATAATTCTTAGAGAAGATTTGGAAAACTATAATATATAAAATTTGAGTTCAATATAAATGAAACATAAAACATGTATTGAACATATAAAAATAATTGAAAATTTAAAAAATTCCTAAATATAATAAGTCGAATTAATTTACAATACCATAAAAATTTGATAAAAACATAGCATACACACCTGAAAAATATAATAAAATAAAATCTAGAATAGATTAAATCTAGATAATGTTTAAAAAAAATTACAAATAAAAACATAATTTAAAATAAAATAATTACCAAAAAATAATGAAAAAAATTTAATTTAGTCAAAAAATATTTCTTACAAAAAAATTATAACTAAAACATTAACTTTTAAAGAAATTATATTTTGTTTCAATGAAAATATCATTAATAAATTTTTAATTTTTTTTCAATTATATGTTATTATATTATTCAATATTTAGAATTTTATTTTCCACTTTGGTGGTGGCGTGGTGGTGAAGGAGAGTGGTATGACAACTCCATTCTTTGCGAGGTTTAGGGTTCGAATCATGGGAGTCTGCTATTGGGGCATGCCTCTCCCCTGGGTTCCACTCATCTTACTAGGTCACTCAGTCTCAACTGGGTGGGAAAAATGTGGAGTGACCCAATTTGTTGACATATTTCTTTGACGAACCATCGTCAATCGGGCTGTCACCCTCTGGGATGCTCCGCCATCTCGGCTGGCAATAACTCCTTCCCCGGTAGGGCTCTACCTCATGTTAGTGACCTCTTCATGGGGGAGGGATGTTACCTTGTGTGGAGGGTTCGAAAATGCAACACATGGGAATTCCCTTTCTATGAAAAAAGAAAAAATATTTAGAATTTTATTTATATTTTATTTGAAATTTATAAAATATATTCTCTCAAATTCATCAAATTAAAGCATTATTATGTTTCATGTAGGAGACATCAGAAAAATATAAAATATAAACTATATGTTAAATATAAATTAAACCTCTAATGTGAATTATACAAATAAATACATTTTAGATTAAAAATATCACAAATATAATAATCCACAGTTAATTTTCATGAGAAAAATCATGTTGATTAAAAACAAAAAAGTTACAAATAAAAATATTTATGGATTTAAAATAATGTGTATAAAAATTTTAATTTTAATTTATAACATTTAATATACAATAAAAATTAATTGATGTTAAACGAAATATCAAAAAATTTAAATTTCAAAAATATTAATTCACACAAAAAATGTGTGCTGAATTTCTTTTGTAAGTACAACATTATTTTTTGACACAAACTTATTTTATGTCATTGAAATTATCAGTTGTCAAATTTATAATGAATTTTTTATTTATAATGAATTTCTATATGTTTATCCAATGAAAAAATTCTACTCATATTGTATTTATACTTTTAAATTTATAGGATTTCAAACTCATTAACATGAAACCTTATAAAGTATCAAGTATGAGACCTTCAAAGACAATTAAATAAATATTATAAGTAAAAAAAATTAATCCTACAACTAGGAATAAACATATAATAAATATTTTAACATAAAAATATATTTCTTAAATATAATTAGAAGATAAAATTATCATGACCCAAATGTTACTGTTTAATAACTTAAATTTTACATTTTTTAAAAAATATTGGCATATTTATGATTAATTATTATATTAATATTTAAATTATTGTTAACTATTATTTATTACTTTAATCTTATTGAATATTATGAAATATTTTTTTCATAAGTAATAATTATATTACTAAAAATCCTATGTAATTATAATAAAAAATATGAATATTGATGTAAATAATTAAATTATAAATGAAACAAATTATGTAGTTAAAAATATAATTTAAAAATAATCAAATGATTTTATTTATATTCATAATTATTATTGTCATTATCATTATTATTAATCTTAAATATAATAATAAAAAATAATTTTCATGTAATGAAACATTATTTCTTAATAATAATCCCTATTAATTATATTATTAATTAATACTAAATATTTTGAATTATCATGGTAGTTATTGTAGTAGTTAATTTTTTATATTTGATAATGGTCATTATTCAGTCTCTTTCATTTCCCTGCTGAACTATTTATTTATTTTATAAATTATTAAAATTATTATTATATTTGTAGAAGTATTTAAATAATCAATATTAGAATTTAAAATATATTTTTAATATCTATTGTAGTTTAAATAAATAATGTATTTTTTAAAATTTTTTACGGTGATTTTATTATTCACTATTTATTACATTCTCAAATAATACATTTTTTATGAAATTGGTTATGACTAATAATTTATTATCATTAATGTTCCATTATGAATAATATATTTTTAATTAGATGTAGTAAATGTGGTATCTGAATCCAATATTGAAATCTTGGAAAAGATATCATGTACTGTTCCCATTAAAATGTTTAGTTGGGTGAGATTTTATATTATATTTGCAAAACACTTTTTTAAAGTAATAATTAATAAAAAATAGATAAATAATTATTATTTGTTTTAGTATTTTAGTATATATATATTTATAAAAAAAACTACAAAATTAACAGTTTATAAAAGACAAAATGGAGGGGAATAATTCATAAATAAATATCCATGATAGTTCCTTCTTTATAAATATAGTAAAAAAGGTGATGTCTTGGAAAAATCTCACACTTCACTCTGAAACCCCCCAGTTTGATCGGTTGATTAGGAAATAGGTTCCTAATAAATATATATAAATATGTGTGTGTGTGTGTGTATATATATATATTTGGAATTTCATTTTTCATGAGATGATAAATTTTTTTGATCCTCTTTATCCTAGGTTTGTTTTATTTATTTATTTATTAGTTTGATTCATTTTCCCTCCACTCTGATTGTAGAAAAGTTATTAGATTTATATTAAAATTTTTAAATTACCTAGGGGTAATTTATAAATTTAATAAAGAGTAATTATAAAAATTTTATCAATGGAAAATATCACTGAACTACCAATTGATATTTTATTGCCAAAAAATAATTAGATTAAATTATTATTATATATGAACTTAAATTATCAAGGAATAATTTGGTGAATTTGTCTCGGTATGAAATATAAAAATTTATAGATGATAATTACATTGAATTATAAATGATTAATTATTAAAAATTTAAAATATAACATTGTGATTCTATCAAAATAAAATTATAAAAAAATATCATAAGATTATTATCAAATGAAAATTTGCATGAAAATTATTATAATATTATTATAAAATTTTTCCATGTATAATTATATGTAAATTATCATTTGAAAATGATATCTAATTATAGAGTATAATTATGAAATATTCAATGTAATTACATGGTTTAATTAAAGTATTGTTATAAGCAATACGACATGTGTTTTCAAATTAATTTAGAGATAAAAATTGTTGAATGTGGATTTATAATTATTCATCAGGAGAATATTTCTAGGGCCTGATATGACATAAATTATTTTTTCAAAACTATCTATTTAAACCTCCTTATTTTAATAATCATGAATCTTTTTTTAATTTTTCTAACGAGATCATTTTTTACGAAAGTAAATATTTTTCCATATACCATTATGAACATACTTGGATAAGTATATATGAACTATCCAAAAACTTTTATGACTAGTAGAGCTTCCAATTATGATATATAATTCTGATGATATATATTGTCAGTCCAATATAGCTCTTATGAGATCTATTTTTATTCTTCTATACTTCTATGAATATCTACTGACAGTATGATCTTCCACTAATCTCAGTTATCATTCATAGTTTCTACCACAAAGTAATTAACTATGTGAATCTTTTATGTGAAGGATACACCTTTTTGAATAGGCTAGAATGTAAAACATACTAAATGTAAATCTTATACATCAATAATATTAATTACATGGAAATTGGTTATGGGAATAAATTGACTAAGAGGCATGTGTCTATAAAACTAAAATATGATCAATCACCAATGAAGATCATTCAACCTACTACCAGAGTTCTACCATTGAAGTTTGAGTGAATTTAAAATTTAATTCCTCTAATGGATAATTAAGGGGTCATAATGTATTTTTCCAGACATAGATTTAAGAATCATTATTCTTATAGAACTAAATGGATTCATTGATGAAATATCAAAACATTAATAATTTTGTGCCTATTATGAGGATGTAAATTTTGTTATTGTTATTCTCCATAAAATAATTGGAACTGATGTGAAATAAAATCTGTAGAACACTATGGTGTTCATGTGTTGCCAATAGCTGTCATACATACATATAATAAAAATATTATGAATCAAGAGAAAACTATATACAACCTTGTGTTTATAACCTCTATAAATATATAGACTGAAAAAATGTAATTTACAGACCATTATGAAACTATGTTTACAATATAATTTTTAGAAATATGTTCGAGTTACAATAAAAAACCATTTCCAGTACCAATGAATATATATACCAATTCAAAATGAGCATCATAATTTTTTTTATTATCTATATTAATTTCCTATTTCTATTTATCTTTTTCATTTTAGATTTGTTTTATTACATTTTTTATTTTAATAACTCAATCTCCAACACATAATTAACGATTTAACAACATGATCACTAAAGTATCATCATTTGTATAGCCATAGACATTGATTAATATGTTGAGTGTAAACTATAAATTTTTTAACCCAGATATAAATATGGTATATGATTTCTTCCTAAATATCCTTCTGGTATATTTTTCGTAAAAGTCTATTGAGGTTATCGTTCAAGTATATTTTTTAATAAACCTATTTTAATTCGATAATTTCCAATTGGATTAGATTATGTATCGCCTTGATATCGAACCCCTTGATTTGTTTCTTCTATGTATATTAACAGTTTTTTTATGTATTAAAATATTTAAAACTATACGTATTGTAAAAGTAATTTCAAAACCTTACAATGACATTTAATCATAATTTTATTCGATATATAGTACTGGATCAAGCATTTTATATTCATAAGATAATGTAATTTCAGATATTATATGAACATATCATTAATCACTTTTTGAGAACCTATCTGTAAAAATAAAATTATATATATATATGGTATTCATTAACATTGTGTTTTTATTAATTTATAAGATTTAGGTTTTGATAATTTTTATGCATAAATTTTATTCAGAACTAAATGCACCCCTCTTGAGTTACTCACTGCGACCAACATTTAGAATTAACATTATTTGTCAAATATTCATTCAATATGATCTAGATAAGAATAAATGATGATAAATATATGTTAATTGAAAATTTATATATTTATAGATAATAACAAGGAAGAGGGAACTCCTAAACATTAGACCCCTTATCATAATGGTAATAATTATTATAAATGGATGATTAAAGTGAAAATATATGTTAAATTGAAATGTTTTTAATTAAAACATCATTGAGTATAAATATAAATTACCGTAAACTATTAGAGAATAATTGATTCATCCTTTTAGAAAATATTATTATAATAACATAAAGATATTAATTCATTGTATTATACATTAATAGATGACATGTTTAATAGAATTTCTTCTTTTTCCCTACATTCGAAATTTGGGATTCCATGGTTGTTTCACATGAAGGAAATTTAAAAGTAAATGAAACAAACATGGATACATACACAATTAAATATGATACCTTTAAGATGAATCCTAACTATGCAATTTTAGATATAACTTTTCAATGATATAGTTAACATGATTCATTCAATCAAGAATCCAATTTCTGTAATTGATCAATATATGATCATGAAGATATTTTCACCAAAAAGATATAGAGGAACATTAGTTTCAATTTCTAATCAATGTTGTATAAGTTAGTTACCTATTAAGGATCTAATTTTCAAGTTCAAGATGTATGTATAAGAACATAATGGGATCATTGAAGAAGATAATCAACCAAATAGGATATTAGTAGAATTATAGAAATAAAAATCAAAGAAAAAGTTGAAATTATTGAAAAAAGATTATGTGATGGTGAACCATTTTCATAAAGTGACGAGGAAATTAATTATTTTTCCATATGGTTCATTAAATATTACAAACGGATGAAATTATTCAAGAAGACAAAATTTAATGGTATATATGCCAATATAGGTACCATGTGAAAATAATAGAAAATGAATGATGCAACTAATAAAATTGTATCTCAGGATTGCAAGAGAAAAATTCATGTCAAAGATTACCATCATAATATAATGATTGAGTAAAATTTATGAGGATAGATATAATAGTTGTACTATCTAAATGATTGAAACATCAATTGCAATAGAATATTGATTAAGCGATTCAAACTTGAGAAGATAGGAAAATCATGATAGAGCTAATGTGTATTTTATGAACAAAACTTCTGTGGTATCAAATATTTTTCCAACCACTCCTATTTATAATTTAAATGATTCTTAAAAAGAAAATATTGAAGAACCAATGTCTTATAAAGAAATGTTCGAATATAGTAACATTCTATAATTTGCACACAATGAAATTATAGTTAAATATATAATTTTATTGACGAAGCATGACTTATCTGCTCACATTAAAATAGATCCTAGTATAGAAATGGAGTTAAATATTAAACTACTAAAACAAAATAATGATATGATATTATTCAACAATCAATAAAAAATTATTTAATGAAATTAAGAAATAAATGAAATAAATTAACCATGATTACTATAATGAAAACAGAAACTTTTTATAACACATTAATTGGATACCCTATTAGATATATAGATATCTTCATGACTAAATATTTAATTTTTTCATCTTCAATTAGTACCGTGAAGACTTACTATTCTTATAAATCTTATAATGTTTTTGTTTCTTAAATTATAAAATCAGCCTATATGAAACTAATGAAATAAGTATGTATTCTTAAGGCCATTATTAATAATATATTTGGACCTTGAATGACATGGGTACCAAATTAATGTTTTTATTAAATATATATTTTAGGAAACATACATCAAAATCTCAAATATGATCTTATGTTATTAAGTCATTGGCTACCCCATACACCTGATTAAGGACTGTTTGGGTTTCAAAAACCTAATCATGGTAAATAGTTGACATGCCACCTTAGATGATAATTTGAAAGGAAAAATAATTGGACATATCAAAATCGATGATTATAATTCCTTTTTGATTTAAAAGGATTTGTTAATATATTGATTATAGAATAATCATTGTAGAATCTCAAAATTTTATGATTATGATATTCAATTCATATTATAAATAATTTTTTCAAATCATTTTATTATAAAAAATCTTTAGTTTTAACTTATTTTAGAAATGATTATGTTTATTATATTAATTTAGATTCATGGTTTTTTTAAAAATATTTCCTTATCAACTACCTTTCACAAATAATTTTGAATTTAGTATAAGATACCATGCTATCTCAATATTCAATCACTTATAAGTATATGTATGAAATGTTTAGTTAAAGAGATTCCTAAACTAGAATTACCAAAAGATAAATTTTTTTACCCACAAAATAATAGAAGACAAAACAAAATACATTTTAAATAAATGAAAGATGTTTCAACTTCTCATACCCAGGACATGGTAGAAATGGATTTTATTGTATCATACC
Organism: Viscum album; assembly: GCA_963277665.1. Taxonomy (NCBI): domain Eukaryota; kingdom Viridiplantae; phylum Streptophyta; class Magnoliopsida; order Santalales; family Viscaceae; genus Viscum; species Viscum album. The sequence continues at coordinate 1,311,750,542 of OY728119.1, read as the reverse complement.
TAGCTTCTATATTGAATGAGAAGCATCATTTTTATGTTCTAGTAGATAAATTTCCCATATACACTTGGTTATTCATTTTATATAACAAATATGAATCTTGTTCATATTTTTCTGTATGTGCTGAATCTGTATAAAACTTGTTTGACACATAATTATGACCATATGAAGTGTTCATGTCCATGAAGTTTAAAAAAATTTTTCTGAATCATTATTCTCACATGGTAGCTATAATCATAAATTATATTCTACTAGGACCCCAAAACCCAATTATTTAATATAAAGGAGAAATATAACCCATTAAAAATTCATGTGGACTATGATTAATGAGTGTCATTTACATATTTATATTATATTTGAAGCTATAATTATATATTTCTACATATTCAATACAATTTTTAGTCCATTTTAAATGAAAAGACAATGTAAATTATGTAATTGAAGAAAATCAAAGGTTAATTACATTAGAGTTCCATTTGTTACAATGTATTTATTATAAATATAATCATTAAACATTAAAAAATTTCTTCCATGAGTCATGAAAAAAATTAACAACGATATTCAACATGAAATAATGTATATTATGTATTTAATATAATAACTATGATTGTATAATAATATGTACATGTAAAATATCATTAAATATATTCTCATGAATATAGATTTCATCAAATAACTTTCAAGATTATCTATCTAATATAAATTGAAATATCATTCCTTATGAGATATATATGGAACATATAAAAATATTCTATTTTTGAAGAACCAAATAAACCTAAAATTGATAAGGATAATGAAATATATAATAGTTACATTCTAAAAATAATTAGAACTCATAGTTATCAACTGTTAGATTCAATAGTTGGAGACCTATATATATGAAAAAAATCAATGATTCTCCTAGAAATAACATTTAACAATAAGATTTCATAACACATGTTGAACTTTAGAATGTCAATGATTAATATAATGATGAACTATTGGTAATGTAACAATAATAATTACATAGTAAATTTGACAAAAATAATGTTTTTGAACAAGTGGATAGACTTGAAGACATTAATACTATTGGAACTAAATGGTTTTTAAAAAAAGAAGTGGTTGAATTTTTCAAAACAGATAAAAAAATCTATATTGGTTGAACACTAATGTTTTCATGAGAAATGTATTGTTAATGTGGAAAATTTTCACCAGTATGTAGAAATGAATCTATTAGAATGTTTTTCATCAATAAAGAATATTTTAATTTCATAATATATCATATGGATGTAAAGAGCTCATTCATAAATGGTTACATAGTAGATTATTTTTTTAACAGCCCCTAGATTTTAAAAACCCTATTTCCCAAATATTTTTTTAAATTAACAAAAACATTAAATGGTTTAAAATAGGCTCAAAGAGCATGTTATGGTATTCAAATCTCATTATTTATTTCCAATGGTTTTACTAAAGGGATGGTTTAATTTTGGATACTCCATGATTCACCCCACCGGTCAATGTGTCATAGGTGTATAATTTTTTTCATATCAAAATGGTTTTTCACATGGTGTTTATCCAACTCAAAGAAATATTTGATGGGAAAGAAGAATACTAAAGAGAACAAATAAGTAAAATATTAATCTAATAATGATGTAGATGGATTGGTTGTCCTTCAAGTAGATATTTTAAGGTTTTATTTACAAATTATATATTTAAAAATTGATGAATCAATATAATAGTATAATACTAATAGAATCCATGGAATATATATTATATTTAAATATATTGGAACAAAAATGAAAAACTGTAAATTGATAAATCCTATAGTGAAATGACCTTGAAATAATTATTGGATTTTAAACTGATGAATGAAGAATATTCAAATTTCACATGGAATCTGAGTACATATATTGATGAAGAAAATGAGGGATTGATTATTTGATGAAGAAATTTTAAACATTTAAATGGTGGGATTATAATGATCCGTTTTAAACTAAATTATTAAAAGGAAAAAGTTTTGAAGTATTTTGAAATAATGTTTGTTCAAAAATATATGATGAGGGGAATAAAGAAAAATAACTGTAATTTATTCAAGGAGGATTCATAACATAAATTTTCAAAATTTTAGAGCAGGAAAAGTTCCATTAATGTTATATGATATGGATGAATTATTTACTAGTTTTTATTTATATATAATCCATGAACTAAAGAATCCATAAAAAAAATTCATGGATTTCAAAGAATCATAGCAATATGTTATATCAAGGATGATAAAAGATATTGAAATATTTTTACTAGATGGAAACTAGATGCATGTAGTTCAAACTAGAAGCTAAATATTCAATGTAAATAGAGTTTTAAACATCTAAATAAGTATAATATTACTCTAAATATGCTATGTCTTTAGTCGGAGGTGATGTTATGAAACATGGAAGACACAAAAGACAAATATTTAAAAAATATTGATAATATAGAATCTACTATAGGAAATTCAGAGAATAAACTTATTATCAAGTATACAAAAAAAAATTAACAAAAAGAAATTCAGATCATTAAATGATAAACCCACAAAAATATTATAGACAAAGATAATACACTACCCTTCTAAATCTATTCTTACTAATTTAGTTTCATCAACTAGTGAAATATATATATCTAAATACAAAGAAATGATGGATAAAAATTCCATGAAATATATTTCATTATCAAAGGATGATAAAGGAATGATAAAAAATAGGAACTCCTCAAATTTTCTACAAAAAAAATCCAATGTCATCCATGAAAAATAGTGAATCAAATCTTGTTAGACTGTATCTATAAGAATAAAAGGAATACAAATTGGATATTTTTTGTATTGTGGGATGTAAGTTTACAAAGATATATAATGATTCCAAAATATATCAATTTATGAAATAAATATAATCCTAAAATATATTGGGTAAAATAGATAAAAAAAGATAAATCATGTTTTTCTGAGTCTTTGTTCACAAAAATTTATAAATCCACCATACAAGAACATATTTGAATATCTTTGTAGATTATGTTATTAATGATATATAATTGGACACCATTATGAGTATAATTGATATTTACAAATAAAGAATAACTCATATTATACGGATAATAATAGAAAAAACAACAAAATAAAAAAATTAAAATGAGAATAAATCATAATTAATAAATAAGAAGAAGTCTTTTTTTGATAAAATTTCCTCAAAGAATAATTTTATTAAGGATGAGACTAAAATTCATAATATATTCATTTAAAATGACTTAAAATAAAACATCAATGAACATTGTACACATTCAAGGAAAATTATTTCTTAATAGAGAAGGTTTCAAATAAATATATAATAATTCCATGAGAAGAATAAAATGATTTGTTTACTATAAGACATCCAAGAATAAAAATTAGTACATAATGAGATGTTTTTTAAAATTGATAACCTTATTATGAAAAATTATAAGTGTGTGTGGTGTAAAAAATCTATGAATACAACTAACAAGTTCCAAACATTGTTACATTGAAAATTGGATGAATTTGAAAAAAAATTGAAAACCACCAAAAAATTCATGAAATGAATATTTTACTACGATGAAGTCCTCTGACAAAAAATATATTAATAATTCTCTTATATAATGATTAATAGAACTATTTTATTAGTTGTAATGGTCTACCAATCTAGAACAAGAACATAATAATCTCAATCCAATGAAATCAATTAATTCCTTATAATGAATATTAAAGGATGTGTGTTTTTATTTTTTCATGAGAAATCATAAATATATAAATAGGAGAAATAATTGGACGGTCTTAAAAGACCAAAATCTCAAATAAACTAAATGGTTATTGTGTAACACATCTCGAAATTAATTTATTTATATATAATATCTTTTGAAATTTGTGCATGATTATTGGGGAGATATGATTCATATGGATGTATGTTCTAAAAAGAGAATAAATATGTAAAAAAATTAATGACATAAATTTTTGAAGTTTTGTAGCTAATATTGAATACGTGCAAAAGCTTATATAATAGTTCTGGTGATATCAAATTACCATTGAAGTCCTTGAGGTCAAATCCAACCATTTATCAAGTGGTATCTTACCAATATAATATTTGTAGTCAAGCATTAGAATAGAATAAAATAACAACATGTATTACATGATTATTTGTTTTTATGCTAATAATTGTGGTATAACAATATTTATTAATGTGAAGAAAGAATATGCAAGATGAAAATGGAATTACAAATATCTGGTTTCCCAAACCAATAATTTTATTCAAATTATTCTTAACATAGATGGTGGCATTTAGAGGAAGTTAGCAATGTTCACTATAAGGATAAATAGCCTTAAGTAAAATTTAATATTCATTTCGAATACAAAAAAATAATGATATATCCTATAATATTAGCTTATTCATAAACTTGTATGACTCCAGTGGTATTTTATTGATTGTCCACTGATGGATAAGACCGTTGTTTATTGAGATCACTGGTTTTACTAGAGATTATAATGTGTTATGTGACATGGAATTTTGGAAGAAAATATTTACTGGGATTGGGGTATTTGATATTGTTGAAAAATATTTTTCTAACTTCACTAATCATGGACTCAATTTGATTTTGAGATTCATAGAAATTTTATTTTAATAGGTTGAATTTTGGTATAATATGAACATAATCGTGATAATGATTATTGAACTCATATGGGTTTTAATTTGGGAACAACTATGAGGGTCATAATTACCTCTAAATAATGGAGAAGTTATCTCTTTGTATTTTATTGATAATGGTGGAAGAAGGGGAGACTATACAATTCACATACCACATTTGAATATATTTTTTGGGATATATTAACCATAACAAAATGGGGAATATTATTACAACCACATGTTTATACGTTAAATATTATTTATTGTATTTGTGGAAAATATATTTGGGTAACATGTTCATAAGAAATTTTTTTCCCATTATGAAATTTTTTATTTGAAAAATTTTAAATTTCGATAAATTTTATTTGTTTGAAAAAATTATTAAATAGTCATATAATGCTCTTCAGGATTTTCATTTCAATGTATTGAAACTAATTCAATGAATTTTAAAGGTCTGAATGTTGGTATAATATAAAAGTATGTCTTAAAATGTTGATGGTGCTCATGTAAGGGGTTTTTATAAGAATTATGTGGTATTATAGTGACCACTAAAAAATAGATAAGGTATTAATTTATATTTTACAGAAAAATAGCATGGAAGAGGATTTTATAAAATTCACATGCCACCACGAGATAGATTTAATGGGTGATTTTCAACATAATCCAAAGGGGGCATTATTGAAGCAATGATATTATGAGTTAGATTTTATATATTGGATTTTTTTCTGATTATATTTGGGTAATATATTCTAAATATTTATTATTATTATTTTAATAATACATTGTGAATTGAAAATTTAGGAATTACATAAAATATTTATGTTTTAATAAATTATTGTATGACTTAGAGGATATTGGTATTTTTGACAATTAAAAATTTTCTGAATGTTTTATAAATGATATGATAACATATAAGGAGAGTTAAAATCTTGAAAATACGGTCATATCATTGTTTAGTATCAAATAAACCATTCAGTTTAACAATAAAGTCTTCAAATTTTTTAACTAACACAATTTTCCTTATATTTTTTTTGATGTGGGACTCATTTATTCAATAACATAAACAATCATCATTTAACTAATCATACTGAAATTTTATACAAAAAAACCACATTTTCATTATCATAAACCACTAACCATAGGTTTCTATATTTAATAGAAACTCACATATTGAATATTATGATTGTGTTGCATCACATAGATGCTTTCCGAGCAAAAAAAAAACTGTAAGAGAACCCATAGTGGTAAGAGTAAAAATTGAATGATGATTAATAAATATATTATATGGGAATGAATTAATTTTTTGTCACCTAGATTCATATTAATTAATTCCACGATATATTAATAGTGATCATTACACCATAGTGAATATCACATCAGAATTCATGTATACTTGTAAAACTGTATTCATGTTCTAGTGGTGTGAATTTCATTTATTCGAGAAAAGAATTTATTCATTTATGGTGAGTTGATGATGCAATTTTTGTATGTCATGATGTACAATGAAAAAATTTATTTGTTAATTTGGTGAAAATGGGAAATATTGAGTTTTGTGTTTTGAAAATTTAGAGATGGGAATTTTAATATAAGTCATAAGGTTCATAAAATTTTCAGGACACAAAAATATGTGTAATGGTACAAAGATATAGATCTTTTCTCATGTGTAAGTGGAAGTATCTTGGTGGATGATACTAAATCCAATAACATGTGAAATGGAGTCTTGCATGATCCAGGAAAAAGTGTTTATATAATTACACAATGGACATTACATTCATGTACACATTTAAAGAAAAGAAAAAAGTCTCTCACACATATTTATATGAGTGGAGAAGAGAGTGAAGTGACAAGTACTTCTATGTTTAATTAAGAGAATTTGATGGCATTTAAATACATATATAGTTCTTATGAAATTTTTAAATAGATATCATGTGGATGTATATTTGAAAATAGCCGGATGTATATTGTGTTTGTGGGTTGTGAGAAACATGAAACATGAAATACACATTATCCATTTAATGTATTTACATTGAACGATATGAAGCATAATAATGATATAAAAGACGGTTCTAAAGGATTCCTCCTTCCCGAGGTTTCAAGATGAATATCAAATTCTTGGAAGTGGGGTGGTGCATAAATAAGAGTGCTTAGTTGTATTTTATTTCAAAACCTTCCTTGTTCAAGGTGACTCTCTTTTAGTCAAATTTCTTCCATGAATAAGGGTTTAGAGTCAATCATCTTAAATGGAATCATTCTTAATTGTGTGTAATCAGATTCCTCTATCATGCATGGATTTATTAGTAATGATTGTCAATATCTATTGTCTATCAATTACACAGTGAGTAGATATATAAGCCTTGTTGAATGTGGTACGAATCTCACTCATACATGGAGGGAGGGTAACATGGCAGCTTATATCCTCACCTCTTACGCCTTTCCTAGTTTTCATTGTACTACGATTTCATATAATATTTTCAATCCCCCTGTTGGTGATTCAATTGAAAGTGATAACGCTTTGTGGATTTATTATTTTAGACCTCACTAACTTTTTATTCTCTTGGCCCAATCAGAAATAAAATTTCATAACATTGGAGGGATGATATAGAAGTAATTACAATAAGAATGAGTTATTGTGTTATGATTGAATTGGGCCATATTTAAGTTATCATTTTCATGATATTTATGTCGTAGAATAGAGTTGAAGATAAATAAACTACTATTTTAAGAAACCATCATTGTATATTAGTTTAAAAATATAAATCTAGGTAAGTGTATTCCACTTGTGTGCGTAAGAGGAAATTGAGGTCAATATTTTGAAAATATGAAATAATCAGAGAATGGAAGAGAAAGATTATAGATCATGAATATATAAGTGTATTTTGGTTTCAATGTAAACAAAAGGAGTAGATGTAAATTTCAGTGATCATATATAGGATACTGTAATGGATGGTGTATTGAGAGTATATGGATGTTAATTATTTTATATAAATATAAATAGGATAATTAAATGGGTAATTATAATCATGGAATTCGAATTATCTATGAGAACGTGTTGTCGAGTTTCGAAGAAAGCATGTGGGAATCATAATTGATTTCATATAATATCTATTAGGACATAAAGGAACAAACTATCCATTATTAAAATGGATATATTAATGAGTCATAAATATATATATATATAATATAAGATAATTCATGAAAACAAGGAGTGAAAATAAAAAAGAGGTATTGTAATATGGGTAAGGTGTGACCCACCACTAAAATTTGTAAAGATAGTGTTATTGGACTTGATTGATCATCGTGAAACCATTTTAATCTATTTTATTAGTGATGTGTCTTGTTTTTTTATCATGGAAAAATCATCAATGAGTTATCCTTTCATGTATCCCTCTAGGGTGAACCAATTAAAATATTTGTGTTGTTTTTGTACATTACATTCGTAAATATCTTCATTATATGGTTTATTCTGATATCAAGGATAATATAATTTAAAATGTTCATACTTATAAGGTAACAAGAAAATAAAATATATTTGAAAGATTTTAAATAATTGTTTAATTTGGGTCACACCCTGATTTACTCTCCTCTTAGGGTTTCTTAGCCAACTATAATAATGAACATCAATTTTGACACAAAAAACTCATAACATTGTCAAATTATCCCTAAAAAGATTATTTGGTCCCATAAAAAGTAATAAATATAAAAACACATGTGGAAATATTTCAGAATATTACCAAATCAGAAGTCATTAATTTTTTAATTATTTTATCCATAAAATGAAAGATTGTTTTTAAATGGAGTTTTTTTTAAAAAAAATTCTATTGTTTTCATAAATTATTTAATTTTTTTATCATTTGTTATTGTCTTATGATGTCTCGTGTATTACATTGAAATAAAAAAATCACCCTTTGGTCATAGTAATTGTAGTTTAGTTGAATGAAACCATTTATATGGGGTGGTAAATGGTGTTGTGATACCTCATTATCTATCCATTTCTCTATCCGTAGATGTACAGATAACAAAATTCATAAATGATTCATGTGTTAGCTTGGTACAAAAATTATAATTATAATATAACAAAATATAAATAAAAATCATATAGAAAATAGGTCATTTATTATAATACATTGAGTAAAACATTAAAATACAAAAAATTGTATTAAACCACACACAGAACATAAGAAAAATTTAATATAATTTAAGTAAAATAGCAGTTATAAAAAGACATAGTATATATTCGCTTGAACCAAAAAATCTCTTCAAAATATTATAATTTTATATAGTTATCATAAAACCAAAACAAGATATTAAAAATACAAAATTATAAATGTAAAAAAAATAAAAATTAATATAAACAAAAAACATGAAAATAAATACATGAAAGGATTGTGAAATACATAAACTCAAACAACATTATATCAATTATTCATTTGAAAAATATAAACATAGAACATGATTTGTTTTGATCAGAGAAAACTAAAAGAACATAAAAAATAATAATGATAATCACTATGTTAAAAAACTTATTAAATAATTTTATTCCATAAATCAAAAAACCAATGGGAATAATAGAAAAACAAAACAAATTTTATTTATAAATAAAGACTTGATATATATATACGATGAAAAAAATATATTATATACATAAATAAAGAAAATATTTTTTCCCTTTACATTTAGTTGAAAAACATAAATATTTAATCCTTTATTGTTATTAAATTCTATTCTTACGATTAAATTATTGTTTCAGATATTATAATTATAAGAATTAAAATATTTTTGTAAAATATTTTTCATTTTCTATTAACATATAATTATTATAAAACGAACTAATTACAAAATATGTTTTTGCTAGAGTATAAAAATTTAAATAAAAAACAGAAAGGGTAAACAACGAACAAATTTAATTTAATAGAATTGAATATATCATCATTATTGAATGTAGAAAATGTTTTTTTATAGAAGGGATATTAAATATAAGTCCTTTACATGAATATTAAAATACATAAAGTATAAATTTAATTATCCAATTAAATTATTTCATGAGGAAATTTATAAAAATAGTATCTAAATTAAATATTAGGAAAAATATTGAAAATTTTGAATTAAATAATAAATATTTTTATATATATTATATGTTAACTTTACCAACACCTCAATTTTTTGTTTTAAACTAATTCAATAAATTAATAGTTTGTAACAAAATTTTTAATGTCTATATGAACCACTCCAATAATATTTTCTTATTTTTATCCCTTATACTTACTAGATGTAATTTAATATAAATCACATGTTCGAAAATATTTCATACAAGTTTAACATCAAAAAAATCATCCTCTCCATACAAAATTGAGTAATTTTTTCAATATTTAAAATTTATTTTTGTCTAATATTTCATAATTTCTCTTTATGATTAAAAATACATGTTACTAAAATTAGCACAAAAATTATTAGTTACAAAATATCCACATCTATGTATGAAATATGTCATGTACAATTTTATTGAAAAAATTTGGAAATAATTTTCATTAATAATTATATAATAATAGAACCTTCTCAGATAACCACTTCCTTATAAATATCTCAATGAAATAATGATTACAATATAATTGTTTTATAGTACTGATAATCATATTTGTAATTTTATTAGTTAATGATGATTTAATATCATATTTGAATCCACATTTTCGTAAAAAGATATATCTATATCTACATGGAAAATAATTTAATTTCTATGATTCGTAATGATGTTTTTTGTAATTTGAATCAATCCCAAATATCCATTTTTTTCGATTAGAAGAAAACAAGGTTATCATTAAGCTTCAAATTGATCACAACCATAGACTCAATAATATTAATCCTTTTTTTTCATTAATATTTTATAGCATAGTTAAATCATCCATGATCCAAATATTATATTTAAAATTTAAATTCAGGTAATATTCATTACTAGTATCATTACCCTTTCCAAACATTGCACTCTTATGGATTCTAATTATCCATTTCTCTCATCTTCCCAATCCTTCATATAGATGCTTTATTTTTTTATAAAAATACTTTATCTGAAGAATAATATTATATAAATATCAATTAATTCATGTGATACCAGAAAATTATCATCAAATTAAATTTTAAATTTTTCAACTACATCATTTTCAAAATATTAAATGTTTCATTTTGGTAAATTTATAAAACTAAAATACTAAACACTCTAGATTTTTAAAATGAATCAAAATACTCTAAATAATATACTTAACATTCTCTAACACAAAAAAATATTCATTGAAACTTCCTTCCAATATAGTTTTTAGTGTAATTTTTTAAAAAATATCTATTATTACATTTTCTAATAGTATTTTAAGGAGTCCCTTGATATTTATCCTCATAATAAATTTATGGAGTTAAATTTGATGATATATTTATAATCATTAATAATTTTCAAAATTCTATAAAATTAGTACATAATATAATTTTTTTTAAGTTATTATAAATTATATCTATAACTTCATTACATTATTATTTTTTGTTTTCATTAATTAATTTTTTTATACAATCAAGGCATACTTCTATAGATGCGTCCAAAAAAAATTCCACATTACCATGCATCTTAATTTGATATACCCTAGAAATACTGGAAACGTTATCCTATGATATGGTTTTAAGATCTCTTTAATAAATAATAGATAACATATAATAGAAATATTTATAAAATATTTTGAAATTATTTTGAATATATTTATATAAAAGATATATTCTCCAAACCTATCATATATCCCAAGAATTCAATAATACTATTAAAAAAACCAACCACTAATTCATTGGCTCATATCATCAAATATTCAAATATATTTCTCAACTTATGCAATATGAAACCACATACATTTTAGTCCCCTTATTTTATTCCAGAAAATTCGTCATACCTATTATTTTATGGTTTTGACCAAATCATCTTTTCATATACTATATCAAAAAGAGATCCATTATATGTACTAATAAATCCAGAATAAACATCAATATTTTTATATTTTTTCTCTATAAAAGAAAAATTAAATTTATCATATATAAAACTCCACATGTATCATATAGATAAAAATTTGTACCAAAAGATTTAATATAATGAAATTTGTTTCTTAAATAGATGACGATTGTATAAAAAAGATAATTTTAATATTATGTATGGGTGTTTCCATCATAGAATACAATAAAAACACAACAATGAAATATATTTTGGTAAGATAAAAATATATTATCCACATAAATAAAAGATATGTATATAACGGCAATACTAAGTCTAAAATTTTACTTTTTATTACAAACATTTAACAGGATCACCCTCAGTGGAGTTGATCATTTTTGTAATAAAACATTAAATCATAAAAAATATTAATACCATTATATATGATCATGATAAAAAATTTATGTCGATCAACTAATTAATTTTGATTTAAATATTTTATTGATCAATCATGTAATGTAAAGAATTAAATTTGTTTCATGCTAATGAATATTTATTCAGTTTATTTATATTATAAATTATTATGAGAGGTACATGGATATCTTATTAATACCATGTAAAAATTAGTAAATTAATTATGATTATTAAATTCATACATTATCACTCAGTATCAAAGTTCCATATCCTATACATGTTTTAATCACAATACCTTTTATTTATCTAAGAGAATACTCAATAGATTTAATGAAATAGATCAAAAGGAATAAAATAAATAGGATTTAAATAGTGAATGATTTTAACCAGAACAATAAGTGATTTGTTTATAGGTACTAATAACATCTTCTATATGTAGTTATTTTTTCATTATTCTCCAAACTCTTACTCCACAATTGAACAATATTATAATACTCATACAATATTACGTTTCAAATATGAATTTTTTTAATGTTAAATAAAATATGATCGTAGAATAATAAATGAACATAATGAAAATAATTTTCTCAATTTACAAGATTATTAGTCCTTTATATGTTCCTAGAACTCTATATTTCCCCAACTTTTTAGATAATTCGACCAAGAATTATATTTTAAATGAATAAAATATTAAATATTCAAATTAATTATTTAATATTTCCTAAAATTCAATTGATTCCATGTGTCCAAAAATCACATTAATTTAAAATAATTATACATTTATTATTTTTCAAAATAGAATATTTATGTAAGATAATGATAACTAAATATCCATTATCGAAATCCCATATTTGTTCTCCATTTAATTAAATGATAGACATTACCACTTTGATGTTTTTTAAAATTTGTTCAGAAGTGTTTGGATATTTTATTCCTCCATTGAAACTCATGAATTCAATCTGCATTGATTTTATTTTTTCATTGTGTTTTATTAATGATTCTATTTTAATTAAAACACATCATTATTTTCAATACACACATTTATTATCTAATGTATAAAAAATTAGCATATCTATTTTACAAATATATCTGAAATATATTTTCTAATTTTATTCAATGTATTCATTTGTGGGTACAATAACATCTCCTTCTATTAGATGATAACATTAAGGATTGTTACAATCTATTATAATGTTTAATGTAAATTAATATATGTAGTATATAAAATCATTAATTTCAATGAAAAAAATTTCTTACAGTATTACATCTCTTTCTATTCATCATAACTCATAACCTCATTTATTTTTACAGGGTACCCAATAAGAGATATTAGATAATTTTGTGTGATACTTAAATATTAAATCCTTCTTTAAATCAGAATAAAAAATTCTAAAAAACATTCCAATTTTTATTTTTCCAATGTCTAATATAATAGAATAATATGTTCCCCAATATTTAATCAGAGTCACGAATACAAAAAAAATGTGTATGTTTTGAATCAAAAAGCACAAAATTAGGTAATCAAATACTATAAATTTGATTTAGCCATGAAAACTCATATGTGATATGTGTGTCAATGAAAGTGAATTTCATGTGCATAAACTATATTTATATAAAATTTATTTTACGATATTGTATAAGAGTAAACTCATGGAGTTTCTAAAAGTGTACACTAATCATCAAATAGAGAAATTAAGGTGGTGGATTTCATTGTTAATGTGTTGGTATTCCCATGAAGATAGGGAATAGATGGGAATAGTAACCATGAATATCTAAATGTGATGAAATTAGTTGAACCAAATTGGATATTTTTTATTTTATATGATTGAGGAATAATTAATCATTTTATGATTTTTTATCATTTAAATCATATTCTATAAATTGAATAAAATTATTTTTAAGCTTCCACCATTGTTTAAGACTTAGTCTAAACATCATTAACAATTTTTCCCTTTTTAATTTAGAATTTTCAATTTTTTATATCTGGAAGTTATTTTAATTTTTATTCATGTGTTTGTATATCTGGTTGATTAGTTTTGTTTATCTTTATTGTTTTAGTACATCATAGTCATTATTTTATTCTATTTATGTTTGTTTTGTACATTGTTTCGATATATGTTTTATTTGGAGTATAAAATAATACGATCATAAGTTATATGGGCATAAAAAATGGAATTTGATATCAATTGTAGTGTTTTGGACTACCAGACACTATAAAAGGTGTTTTAGGGAACATAACTATGGAAATATTCTAGTATCATCCTTATAGGAAATTTCTAAATTATAGATTTTAATCGATCTCATGTGTTTTTAAATTTTTAAGTGTTCAATGATTTTGGATGAAATGGAATTAGATGTGGTTAATATGTGGGTGTATATATTTGATAAGGTGGATTTTGTAATATGTATGATATAGATAAGGGATATAATACAATATAAGGATCTTGATATTTCACTCCCTAGAACGAAAATAGAAGTGATAAAGATGAAAAAATGGGAATGTATGGATAATATATCTCTAGGGTTGTTGTGGATTTCATAGGACAAGAATGTGGATTATAAATTCATTGAGGTGAAATGTTATTTAATTTTTATGAATTATTGTGATTTTATATATGAGAAGATAACTAGGATTAACAAGTTGTTCCTATTGGGGATGTTTTTCACTATGTTAATTTTTAAATGGATATTAAAAACTGATCCTTACAATGACTTCATCAAGACATGAATTCATTTATAATCAGTGAAGGTGAGTGTAAGGTATCTCGAGTATGAATTGGAATTACATTCATCGCTCTTCAAATCATGTTATGTAATGGTTAGTGTAGTGAGTGACTCAATTTAAAATACAAATATTGTTTTCAGACATGTTGGGGATCAAATAATTAATTAATATATTCATTTGATTTTGATATTTGCATCACCTAGAAATTTAAAAACTTTGAACTTTATGGACATTCTATGTAAGGGAAGAGACATTAAAAGGATAAGAAGGGGGAAAAGAAGCCATAATAGCTTGACTAATGGTGGTACAATGTGTGAGCATTATTGTAATAAATCACAACTATATATGATTATAGTTATGAAAGTGTAAACATTAAAAGATAGTCTTCTAGAAGTGAATCCAAAAAATGAATTTCAAAATATAAATCATTTTTATTATCGAGTTAGAGCATATAAATTTATTCTTTGATTTTATACAAAAAACATTCAATTAAATCTATATTAATGAGATGTAGAATGTAGAATTATAATTTCTGATGGTCATAAATGGTATATATTCCAAATGATAATTTTTTTAAAATTATAGGTTAGGGTGATGTTTTACCACAATCAAATAAAACATTCATTTTGGAGTTTCAAGTAGTGATTATAATACCAAGGTTATGGAGAAATTTCGTTTTGTTAGAATAGATAAATTATGTCTGTTTTTCTTAAAAAAATCAGACAGAGCATGGAAAACTACATGAAACTCAATTGTGGTGGAAAAGGAGTGAATGGTGGAACACATTATCTAATGAGTGTTTTGAATTATGTAAGGAATTCTAGATAATAAACATCTAAAATTATATTGAATTATCATTTTCATGACAAATGTAATAATGCAATATGCCAACTTGATACTAATAGAAATTTGAATATTTGAAGCATGGAGTGTGGAACGTGTAAATAATGTATCCTTGGTAAGAAGTTAAAGGATTCATTTCTAATTGATGGTACGTCACCTAAATCCAATAAGGTAGAGCATTTTTATACAAACATATTTTGGCCATCAAATTTTCCTTCTCAGAGAGAGTACAATGTTACCGTCATCAATGATAATAACAAAAATATGTGGATGTCTTTTACTAAGGAAAAAATATAAAATATTTTTAACTTTTATTTGATGGATATATATTGTGGAAAGGGAAACCATGAGTAAAGTAAAATGATGGAGGTCTCACTGCAGAGTGAAATATAAAATGATAAAGTTCAATATGTTCTACTAGAAGGACAGTATATAGATTGGAAATATTATATTAGGAACCCTAGAACCCACTATAATCTTGGTGGGGATGAAAAAAATTTATGAAGATTATTTTATAAATAAATATTTTTTAATATATTGTAACATATATTCCATATGAGAAAAAAATTATATGACCCATATTAAAATAATATAAAAAAATGAAAATAAATCCATCAAACTCAATGATACATGTGGGAAAAACAAAAATAATTGACATGTAAAAAATAAAATATATATTTTTAAAAATAGAAAAAATAAAACAGAGAATAATATTTTCAATATAGATTATAATAGATCAAATGTCTGTAAATATGTTATTCATGAAAATTTTTAAATTAGTAATTATACAGAAGAATCTTGTATATATGAAATTATATAATTAAGCTTATTTAGAAATTTAATGAAGGATGATGATGCTGAAGAGAGAAAATCTAAAACATGAAATTTTTAATTTGACACATGTTTACGCAGAAAAGTTATTCATGAGAAAAAATTTATTATTTATATTTTGGAAATAAATAAATAAATAAATCAATCAATATTTCATTAATTCGACACTTGAATACAAATAATTAAATACAATATAAAAGCCTTAAAATTTAAAAAAATCAATGGAAAATACAAAGGATAATGTGGCATAATAAGTTGATATTATAAATAAAATAAAGCATGAACATGAAATAAATATAAATAAAGAAACTACTATGGAATATGATAATGATTATAGAGAACCATACTTTACATACATGGTTAATACTTCAAAATTGAAGCATACTTATTACAACATATAACAAAACCATGAAAGGACCGTATAGGTATAATGTCTTTAGAAACTGGGAAATATAAACAACTGGTTCATAAAGCATCTACAATGTCTCCCATTTTTTTCATCATATCTAGAGTCCCTTTTGGAATATCCTACTTAATATCCTTCTTCATGACCTGGGGAAATAAAACATACAAAAGGGTGTGCTCAAATTCTTAGTAATGGTAAACAAAAGAAATTTTAATAACATCATATTCATAATAACATAACATTTTTGAAATCTTAAAATGCAAAAGAGATCATAATTTCATAACATAGGATAAATCATAGTAATGAAATGTAATACCAATTATCGTAACATAAAACAAGAAACTTTTTTGCATACACACATAATCATATAGAATCATTTCTTAGTAGTCAAGAATCATAGCCAAGACTATCTTAGCGGACAAAGTCCTTTTCTGAACCGAGTTCACTCCTCGTTTCAGTCCTGTATCATTGAACCAGTTCAACCTGTCGTTCCAGCCATGTCTATCTCATGAGATCTAAAATCATTACCCAATTAATTTGAGGGATATATAGGTCCCACCCATCTCATAATGATACCATTCTTATGTGTGCCACAAAATCAAAAATCATACATCATTGCATAACCCATGTAATGGAAATGGGATTCTTAAACATCATGCCATCATAACATAATCCATATAAGATAAAAGGACATAATAAAAATAATTCCATCATAAATTAGTCACATAAATTTAATAATGGGGATATAAACAGAACCCTATATTATTTTAGATGGAAAATAATTTTGATAAAACACTTGAACTCCATTCTTGAGGAAAATATGCTTTCTACTTCAAAAACATCTTTCCTTTATTAACATGTCATACAATTTTAAAATAAAAGAAGTTGATTTAAAAAAACATGAAAACATGTAAAGGAAGATTCTTGGAAATAATGTTTTAAAAATCCATTCATGCCGTATATGTTAAAAAACATTCTTCTCGTACATTGGCCGGAAAAGTCAAAAAGTACCTCGTACTAAAATAGACAAAAGATTCCATTCATATCTTTTACTAAAAACTCACCAATGGGTAAAATTGGATTTAAACAATTGTAGGTAGATAGAAATATTATTACATATTGAGGAAACATGGATGTGGAAGATAAATATTCCACAATAAATTCTCAAATATAAATAATCACTGATAAAAACAAGATTGTGAGATTTTCCCTTACCTTAGGTCCAATTTTCTTCGTAAGTGTCCGAACCTTTTGTATAATGATAAAAAAAATATTATTGACTTATTACAGAATCATATTTATTTTTATGATATCATATATGGTCATATTCTTAGCTTCTTATTACTAATATTTAATTGCTACTTGTTATTCGGGTGTTTATTACTTTTTGTTCTTATGCGTGTTTTGTCGAATAAATTCTTATTATTATCTTTATGTTATAGATAACTTATTTCCAGAATGTTATTAGTGTACTATCTATCATATATATTTATTCAATTCATTTATATAATCATTATGCAATGAATATCATGTTGAATGATTCACATCACATCGTGGAGATGATATTTCATACGTACACACGAGCAATGATATCGTTCCCATGATCGTGGAATTGTATTGGAATGTATGTATACTATTTCAGAATAAATAACACTTTAAAATAATCATATATAGTTATTTATTTGCACCATTATACCCATCCAAGTAAGGTGGTGATGGAAAATAGATTACACCACAGCCTGGAGACGGTACTCCATACGTTCCCATGCACGGTGATTTAGTTTTCCGTAGGATGGATAGATAGTGAAATAGGGTTGTTTAATACCTATAATAACATATAATTATATAAGTGATAATTATGTTATTAATTAATAATGAAACAACTAAATAAGAAGAAGTGGAAGAAGAAATAAAGTTGAAAGAATCGGTAACGGACATTACCTCTTCTTTGAAGCGCCTCTTTGAGACGTCCTCTTAGGGCACTAAAATTGGTCTTTGAAGATGACCAAGACAACTTGGATATTTCTAGGGAAGTGGGGAAGTGAAATGGGCAGGGTTTGGCATAAAATGAAGGCTCAAATTGGTGTGAGGAGGAGAGGGAGGAGGTTCCTTTTTATAAGGGAGGAGAGGGGCACCATTAGAAATATAAGAAATATTAGTTTATATTAAATCCAAACCCCACATAAAAACTTAAAAAATGACTCATATCCGAATATTAGATGAGATAGGGTTGTAATCGCATCAACTAATGAACTTTATACATGATAGGAATTTATTTTAAACATTATCAACTTGATTTATCCTTATTTATCAATGTAATTTTATTTGTGGTAATAATATTCTAAATTTTAAATTATTATAAAAAATTAAATATGTGTTGTGAATTTTCCATAAGTTGACACTTTATGACATTTTAGACCATATAAATTTTATTTTATAATTTTTAAATATTTTTTTTTATTTTTAAACAATTTTATAATATCTTATTTTTATAAAAAAAAGTAGTGTCAATTTTGACACTATTCATTTATTTGAATTTAAATAAAATATATACAGAAGATATGTTCGAACTAAAAGATTTAATAGATTCCTAATATGTCATATGTATCTATAAAATTAGTGGAGCACATCAAATAGTTCATATATTATTTATTTTAATATTTTTAAAACCATTTATTTGATATTTTAATTAATGAAATTATTTCAACATCACTATTGTGTCATAATTAATGATAATTATGTAATCCGTAAAAATTATAAATAAATTCCTATGACATAGATAATTGTATTAGATTTCTGGACACTATTCATGTTCGAAGTTTAATTAAATTTATCACTAAATTAAAAATATTATAATTATAAGATTTAAGAAAGTGACATGTTGTCACATTCTTTGGTTTTAAAAATAAATAAATTATTTTCATAGAAAAAAGTCCATTAAAGGAATCTAATACAACCCTTAGGTGATATTGGTAGACGTTTAGTCATCCAATAGGATTTTGGCCGGTGTTAGAGAAATTTTATAATCTTATATTTACCCTTAATTACTTGATTTCCCTTTAACTATGGTAAATAAAATTTACCATAGTTACTATTCTTAATGCCCAAAAATAAAAGGTATCATATTAACATATTTTGGACCCACTGATTCCAAATACGGAATCCATTTTTCAAAATTCAAAACAAATAAGTTGCAGTAATTAATTTAAAATAAATCCCGTTGTTAAGAAAACAGATTTTAGAAGTTAAAACATTGCCAATGATTGAAATGTTGTTACCTATGAATTCATTGTGAAATTAATGATAATGCCCTAAATTATATTAAATGGTAAAAATATATTCTATTTATACTTTAAAAAAAATCAATATTACAATTTATCCATATAAATTATCTCAATGAAAAAAGTGGTTTTTAATTAAACATTAGCGTATTTTTACTATTCATCAAAATATGAAAGTTATCAGAAAAATATCAAATATTTATCCAGAGTAAATTTTTGTATCCTGATTCAAAAGAAGAATTTTATTTTGTCAAATTGAACTTATAAACATGTTATAAAATAGATTTAATGTGGGTGCTCCATCAAAAGGTGGCAAAACTGCATTTTTTTAAAAATACTTATTTTACCCGAAAAATTTATTTTGTTCTCCTATCATGTTATAGAAAATGTTTAAGATGAATAATAATGTCATAAAATTCAAAATGTAGTTAATTTTATTCATAACGGCTAGTCCATAATAATATATCGTTGTTTAGTGAGACCTGGTATTGCGTACTACACACGCTATCAAGAAAGGTCGTGATTGCATGTAATGCAAGCCAAGTCCGTATTGTGTGCTATGAATGATTCCTTTGGTGTTGCGTATTAAAAAAATATTTCTCATAAAATCTCAGGGTGTTACATTCTACCTCCCATAAAATGAATTTCTCCCTCAAAAATTGTTTATTACAAACAGATGAGGATACATCTCCCTGATCATATCCTCATGTTCCCATGTAGCTTCTTGAAAATGGTGGTTCCTTCATAAAACATTCACCAAGCGAGTGGTCCTGTTCCGTAGGAATTTTTCACTATTGTCGAGAATCTCTATCGGCTGTTCATCATAAGAAAGATATTGTTCCAGCGGTACAACTTTTGAGCTGAGTACATGTGAAGGATCAGGTATGTACTTTCTCAGGAGAGATACATTGAACACATCTTGAACTTGAGAGATATTCGGTGGAAGCGCCTATCGGAAATCTACCTTCCTAACACGATCCAGAATTTTGAAAGGACCGATATACCTATGGCTTAGCTTTCCCTTCATTCCAAATCTCATTACTCTCTTCCAATGAGATATTCCTAAGAACACTTTATCCCCCACTTCAAACTCTAGGTCTTTTTTTTGGTTGTCGGCATAACTTATTTGTCGACTCTTAGCTTCTATTATGTGTTGTTGAATAGATCGGACCATTTCTGCCATCTCATCAACAAGATCAGGTCCTAATAGATTTCATTCCCCAATTTCATCCCAGCAAGTTAGAGTCCTGCATTTATTTCCATAGAGATCTTCACAAGGAACCATCTAAATACTGGAGTGAAAGCTATTATTATAAGAAAATTCCACCAAAGATAGGTGTTGATCCAAACCACCTTTGAAATCCATAGAGAAAGCTCGCAAAATATCTTCTAGAGTTTGAATTGTCCTCTTAGGATGACCGTCTGTATGAGGATGATAAGTACTGCGGAGACTCAACTCTATATCCAAAGTATACTGAAGACTTTGTCAGAAATTTTAGGTAACAATCATATCCCGATCAGATATAATAGAAAGTGGTACTCCATTAAATCTTACCAATTACTTTACATATATCCTGGCAAGCAGATCCAGAGAGAAATCCCTTCTTAATAGTGATGAAGTGTGCCGACTTTGTAAGACGATCAACAATGACCCAAATAGCATTATTGCCTTTGGATGTTTTAGGAAGTCCAGTGACAATGTCCATAGTGATGTTTTCCCATTTCCATTCTAGTATGGGTAATGGTTGTAACATCCCCTTAGACTTCTGTCTCTCAGCTTTAACTTGCTGACAAACCAAGCATCGAGATACATATTCAACAATATCTTTTTTCATGACATCCCACCAGAAGTACTCTTTCAGGTCCCAATACATCTTCAGGCTTCCAGGATTAATAGAGAATGAAGAACTATGAGCCTCATCTAGCATATCCTTCTTTAATTCTGGGATGGGAGGAACAAAAACCCGATTCTTGTACTTTATTATCCCATCAAAATCAAGGTTGAATTCATGAACATTTCTCACCTTCTTTGGTAACACGAAATATTCTTTCTGTGCCTCTTTAATCTTCACATGTATAGATGGTTGAACATTCATTTGAGAAATATATGATTTTTCCCTTCCATTATAATTCCAAGATCCATCCTTTGTAAATCCAAAAATATTGGATCTTTTGTGATCCTCATCATGGATAATCTAGCATGGTCTTGTCGACTAAATGCATCTGCCACCTGGTTTACTTTCCCAGGGTGGTAATGAATTGAGTAGTCATAATCCTTAATCAACTCCAACCACATTCTTTGGCGCATATTCATCTCCTTTTGTGTGAAAATATACTTTAAAATTTTATGATCAGTATAAATGTCACACCTTTCTCCATAATGATAATGCCTCCAAATATTTAATGCAATGATTACAACAGCTAACTCCAAACCATGAGTTGAGTAATTTTTCTCATAGACTTTTAACTCTCTTGAGGCATAAGATATCACCATATCATTTTGCATAAGAACACACCCCAATACTTTCTTGGATGCATCACTGTAGATAAAAAACCTTTCTCCACTATAAGGCAGTGTGAGCATAGGAGCACTGGATAACCTTCTTTTCAACTCCTTGAAATTATCTCCACATTCCTCCGTCCAAACAAACATAACTCCATTCCGATTCAACTTGGTGAGTGGATTAGATAATCGTGAAAAATATTTCAAAAAAAATGTCGATAATATCCAGCCAAACCAAGAAAACCTCGGATCTCAGTTACTATTATTGGTATCAACCATCTTTCGATAACCTCTATTTTTGTTGTATCCACAGATATCCCCTCTTTTGAGATTATGTGACCCAAAAATGCAACTTTTTGAAGCAAAAAATGACTCTTGGTAAATTTGGCATAAAGCTTCTCCTTTCCCAGGGTCTTCAATACAATTCTCAAGTGATATTCATGTTCTTCCTTGTTCTTTGAATAGACAAGAATATCTTCTATAAAGACTACCACAAACTGATCAAGATAGTCTCTAAAGGCTCTATTCATCAGATCCATGAAGATTTCAGGGGAATTAGTAAGACCAATTTGCATCACTATAAATTCATAGTGTCCATACCTTGTACGGAAAGCCGTCTTTGGTATATCCTCCCTTTTGACCCTTAATTAATGATACCCAGAACGAAGATCAATCTTGGAAAAGTATTGAGCTCCGCATAGTTGGTCAAATAAGTCATCAATACGTGGGAGAGGATATTTGTTCTTGATAGTGATCTTGTTAAGTTCTAGATAATCAATGCAGAGTCTAATTGATCCATTTTTCTTCTTAACAAACAGAACAAGTGTTCTCCAAGGTGACGCACTAGGGCGTATGAATGCTTTATCAAGATTCTCATGGAGTTTATTCTTCAATTCCTGCAACTCAATTGGGGCCACTCTATAAGGTGTCTTTGATATAGGAAAAGCACCTGGTACGAGTTCTATTGAAAACTCAACTTCACGATTTGGTGGAAGACCCGACAATTCTTTCGGAAAGACATCATCAAACTCCCGTACAATGGGAATATTATTAATCGTGAGTTTCTCCCCAACCATTTGAGATAAATAACCTTCATTTAGTGGAATCAAGACCCATAAGATAGAATAAATTTCCACTGGAAGGTTATGTTCATCCTTGCATCGATAGACGATCATATATTGATCTGGAATATGAAAGGTGACTTCCCTTATTTGTAAATTTATATGATCTCCATATAATGAAAGACAATACATGCCAAGAATCACATAAAATTCCACTATAGGAAGGATCCGAAGATTTTCAGGAATCACTTTCCCACAAACTTCAATCGGAGAAGAATTGTAAACATTTGATGGGACTGTTGTGCCATTAGGAGTTGTCACAGCCAACTCAACATCAAATTATTGAGGTAATACGGCGATAAACTTAGAAAATTTATCAGAAATAAATGAGTGGGTGGATCCAGAATCAAAAAAATCATTTTCTACTTTAGAGTGGATGGTAAGTCTACCTCTCACCACTTCATTGTCGTACTCCACATCGCCGATAGTAATTGCATATGACTTTCCTTTGTCTTTGGCCTTAAGAGTTTGTTGACGTCGATCATCATCATCAACCCTTGGATTTGGTCATTGATTGGCATAATTCCCCATCCCATTGCACTTAAAACATTGAAGTGTAGTAGGTTCATTCTGTGTGTCCCTTCCTTTGTTTGCATCATTAGTCTTCTTCTTCCAATTATTTCGACATTCAATTGCCCGATAACATTGTTTTCCACACTTATAACATTTTATTGTCCCCTTAAGACAATTTCCTCCATGTTTCTTTCCACACATTGAGTATAAGGGAAAACTCGTCTTCTTTTCAGTGCGGTCTTTATATTTTCCTTTGAATTCCAATTTCATCTTCTTATCAAACCCATGTGACTGATGGGTTACACCAATCTCCATATCACCCTTGAGAGCACATGGAAAAATTTCCTCGTAGCTATTGAAGTCCATTATGGATAACACCCTTTGAAGAATTGGTTTTAAGCCACTAAAGAATCGATCGATCTTACTCTCGGGTTGGATAATAATTCCAGAAGCGTACCTTTCAAGTCTTGTAAAATTTCCTTCAAAGGTACCAACGTATTCATCATCCATTTGATTCCGTTCAATAAACTCATTATCCATCGTTTTTTGAAGAATACGATGGAAATACTTACTGAAAAATAAGTTCTTGAACTCGTCCCATTCATGGACTCAATTTTATCACTTTGCCTCGTATTTTTAATAATATTCCACCATTGATCAGCATCACCTTCCAAACGATACATTGCTAAGATGAATTTATCATGTTCAAAACAATGAAGAACTAAAAATATCATTTCAGTGGTACTGATCCATTGTTCAGCCACTAATGGATCAAAAGACCCACTGAATGAAGGTGGACGCTACCTCATAAAGGATTCAACAGAATGTTGCTCTTTCTTTTTCTCATTTGGAAGTCCTGCAAGATTCATATCTTGAGAATGTTGTGTTAGCATGGATACAAGATTTTTCATTCCAACTCCCATAACGTTTGGTTTCTCAGGGGGACAATCATTGCATTGCCCATCACATTCCGCATTAACACGGTTCATTCGGGTTCCATCCATTTCCTAAAACCAAGAAGAATAGTGTGAGAAACACTAATAATAATATTAAATCCACATAATCATGAATAAAAATTCACACTTAAGCTCTTATCATAGGTAGTTCATGGCCGTTTCTAAAATACTAAGGTCGTGTTCTATGATTAGACTTATCCTTAGGGTTCTTACAAAGGATTTCACATCCTAGTTTCCAAAGGATGACTATACCTTTCCTCTGATACCATCTATAGAGACCCATACATTACATACATGGTTAATACTTCAAAATTTAAGTATAATTATTACAAAATATAATGAAACCATCAAAGTACCGTATACGTATAGTGTCTTTAGAAACTGGGAAACATAAACAACTGGTTCATAAAGCATCTACACTGTCTCCCTTTTATTTCATCATATCTAGAGTACCTTTTTTCATATCCTACTTAATAACCTTCTTCCTGACCTGGGGAAAGAAAACATACAAAAGGGTGAGCTCAAATGCTCAGTAAAGTTAAACAAAAGAAATATCAATCACATCATATTCATAAGAACATAACATTTAGGAAATATTAACCTGCAAAAGAGATCATAATTTCATAACATAAGATAAATCATAGTAATGAAATGTAATCCCAATAATCATAACGTAAAACATTAAACTTCATGTCATACACACATAATCATAGAGAATCATTTCTTAGTAGCCAAGACTCATAGCCAAGACATTCTTAGCAGACAAAGTCCTTTTTTGAACCGAGTTCACTCCTCATTTCAGTCTTGTTTCACTAAACTAGTTTAACCTGCCGTTCCAGCCCTGTATATCTAATGAGATATAATATCTTTACCCAATGCATTGGAGGTAGATATATGTCCCACCCATCTTATAATGAAACCATTCTTATGTGTTCCACAAAATCAAAAATCATACATCATTTCATAACCAAAGTAATAAAAATGGTAATCTTAAACATCATACCATCATAACATAATCCATATGATATAAAAGAACATCATAAAAAATCCATCATAACATAATCAAATAAATGTAATAATAGGGATAGAAAAATAACCCTATATTATCTTAGATGGAAAATAATTTTGATAAAACACTTGAACTCCATTCTTGAGAAAAAAATATCATTTCTACTTCAATTTTTTTCCTTTATTAACATGTCATAAAATTTTAAACTAAAAGAAGTTGATTAAAAATAAACTTGAAAACATGTAAATGAAGCTTCTTGGAAGTAATTTTTTAAAAATTCATTCATGATGTATATGTTAAAAAAACATTCTTCTCGTACTTTGGCCGGAAAAGTCAAAAAGTACCTCGTACTAAAAACGAAAAAATATTCCTTTCATATCTTTTACTAAAAACTCACTAATGGGTAAAATTGGATTTAAAAAATTGTAGGTAGATGGAAATATTATTGAATATTTAGGAAACATGGATGTGGATGACAAATATTCCCCAGTAAATTCTAAAATATAAACAATCTTGGATAAAAAATGAGATTGTGAGATTTTCCCTTACCTTATGTCTGATTTGCTTCGTAAGTGTCTGAACATCTTATATAACGATTTAAAAAATTTTATTGACTTATTCCAGAATCATACGTATTTTTATGATATCATATATGGTCATATTCTTAGCTTCTTATTAGTAATATTTCATTGCTACTTGTTATTCGGGTGTTTATTACGTTTTGTTCTTATGCGTGTTTTGTCGAATACATTCTTATTCTTATCTTTAGGTTATAGATACCTCATTTACAGAATGGTATTAGTGTACTATATATCATATTTATTTATTCAATTCATTTATATAATCATTATTAAATGAAGATCATGTAGAACTATTTGCATCACATCGTGAAGACGGTATTCCGTACGCATGCACGAGCGATGATATCGTTCCCATGATCGTGGAATTGTATTGGAGTGTATGTATACTATTTCAGAATCAATACCACTTTAAAATAATCATATATAGTTATTTATTTGAACCATTATACCCATGCAAGTAAGGTGGTGATGGAAAATAGATTACACCACGACGTGGAGACGGTATTCCGTACGTACGCACGCGCGGTGATTTCGTTTTTCGTATGATAGATAGATGGTGAAATAGGGTTATTTCATACTTATAATAACATATCAGTATATGATTGATAATTATGTAATTAATTCATAATGAAACAACTAAATAATAAGAAGTGGAAGAAGAAATAATGTTGAATGAACCGGTAACAGACATTACATCTTCTTCGAAGCACCTCTTTGAGACCTCCTCTTAGGTCACTACAATTGGTTTTTGAAGAAGGCCAAGATCTCTAGGATTTTTCTAGGGAAGTGGGGAAGTGAAATGGGAAGGTTTTGGCCGTGATTGAAGTGTCAAATTGGTGTGAGGAGGATAGGGAGAAGGTTCCCTTTTATGAGGGAGGAGAGGGGCACCTTTGGAAATATAAGAAATATTAGTTTATATTAAATCCCAACACCACCTTAAAACTTCCAAAAATACTCATATACGAATATTAGATGATATAGGGTTGTAATACCATCAACCAATAAAATTTATACATGTTAGGAATTTATTTTAATCATTATCAACTTGATTTATCCTTATTTATCAATTTAATTTTATTTGTGGTAATAATATTCTAAATTTTAAATTATTATAAATAATAACATATGTGTTTTTAATTTTACATAATTTGAATATTTATGAATTTTTAAACCATATAAATTTTAATTTATAATTTTAAAATATTTTTGTTATTTTTAAACAATTTTATAATATGTTGTTTTTATAAAATAACAATAGTGTCAAATTTGAAATTATTCATTAATTTGAATTTAAATAAAATGTATATAGATGATATTTTATAACTAAAAGCTTAAATAGATTCCTATAATGTCATATGTGTCTAGAAAAGTATTGGATAACATTAAATAGTTCATGTAATATTTATTTTAATATATTTATAACCATTTATTTTATATTTTAATTAATAAAATAATTTCAACATCACTATTGTTTCATAATTAATGATAATTATTTAATCCATAAAAATTCTAAATAAATTCATATAATGTAGATAATTGTATTAGATATCTTGAGACTATTCATATTTGAAGGTTCATTATGTTTATAACTAAATTAAAATTATTACACTTATAAGATTTAAGAAAGTGACATGTTGTCACATTCTTTGGTTTTAATAATAAATAAATTAATTTCATGGAACAAAGTCCATTAAATGAATATAATCCGACCATTAGATGATATATGTCGTCATTTAGTCATACAATAGTAATTTGGCAGGTGTTAGGGTGATTTTATAATCTTATATTTACCCTTAATTACCTGATTTACCTTTAACTATGGTAAATAAAATTTACCGTAGTTACTATACATAATGACCAAAAATAAAAAGTAGCCTATTAGGATAATTTGGACCAACAGATTTCAAATATCTAATGCATTTCTCAAAATTCAAAACAAATAAGTTTCAGTAATTAATTTAAAATAAATCTCGCTGTTAAGAAAATGGGTTTTACAAGTTAAAACATTGTCAAAGATTGAAATGTTTTTACCATTGAATTCAATGTGAAATTAATGCTAATGACATACATTATATTAAATGGTAAAAATATATTCTATTTATACTTTAAAACAATTAAATATTTTAATCTATCCATATAAATTATCTCAATGAAAAAAGTTGTTTTTAATTAAAAATTAGCGTATTTTTACTATTCATCAAAATATGAAAGTTATCAAAAAAATATCAAAAATTTATCCAAAGTAAAATTTTATATCCTGATTCAAAATGAGAATTTTATTTTTTCAAATTGAACTTATAAAAATCATAAAAGCTAGATTTAATGTGGGTGCGCTATCCAATGGCGGCAAAACTGCATTTTTTAAAAAATACTTATTTTACCCGAAAAATTTATTTTGTTCACTTACCATGATCTAGAAAATGTGTAATATGAATAATAATGTTATAAAATTAAAAATGCAGTTAATACTATTCATAATGGCTAGTTCATAATAATATATCGTTGTTTAGTGAAACCTGGTATTGTGTACTACACACGCTATCAAGAAAGGTCGTGATTTCATGTAATGCTAGCCAAGTCCATATTGTGTGCTGTGAAAGATTCCTTTGGTGTTGCGTATAAAAAAATATTTCTCAGAAAATCTCAGTGTGTTTCAATGATTCACCTATTAAATAATTTAATGATATAATCAAATATATTTATCATTAATTTAGTTCAAGAATAGTTAAAATTGATTTATAATTGAAATTAAAATATATAAATATCATATATATTTAAAACTAATTTAAATTAGATAATTCAATGATAAATTATATGTTTAATAATTATATATACTTTTAATATTTTATAAATACATTCCACAAAAAATCTATATGGCACTGTATTTATATATATTTAATGGAAATATATGAAAAATACACTAATGTAATTAAAGAGTGTATTATGAAACATAAACAACATTTAATGAGAGAATAATGTATTTAATACTTTGAAAATTGTCATACGATGATATAAAATTACATGAACTAACCAACCATGTCCCTTAATAGGTTATAGGTGTGTTAGGTGTGACATCCCTTCCCCGCATCCAATAGTCTAGGGGCAAGTGACTCGTTTTTAAAAGTCACACATCACATATGGGGGGGAGGGGTTATCTTATGAAACCCAAAACAAAATGAATAAAAAACCATCCATGATAACCATAATAAAATAGAATAAAATTTTATGAAATATAAAATATGAATACAAACATTTTATATACATTATAGGGAATATAGTATAAATTCATGAATAGAGGGTAAACATATAAGTCCCAAAACTAAAAATTACTAACGTATAGTGATAATGAAAACTTGGATGATCATATCATGAAAATTAATCGCAATAACTATTAACTAGGAATCACATGTGATATTGTAATATCTATCTCTTTTTTAACCATCATATTTACTCCCAATTATATCACCACCAACATGTCTATCATATCCAAGGACACAAAAATGTTGGTACAAGGCCCATGCAGGGGTGAGTATAAATATAAAAGTTAGACAAACTATAAATAAAAAATGGAAATGGGTTTTAGGTCATAAAATTATGATGGTATGAAATTTATAGCCACCCAACTCAATCATGGGGGAAGCCCTAGACAGGGAAGAAGATTTTTCTTCACTTCCCAATATGACCTCAACACGAACTCATGGAAAATAATCTTGACGTGACCTAAATTTTAATATAATACCATTGAATGATGCATCCTTAGAAAAATTTCATATATTGATGAAGAACACTTCCCTACTATGAAGCAACATAGAAAACACTTTTCCTCCCACATGTAGAAGATACATCATCTGCCTCACAGGTAAACCTCCACCTTCTTCTATAGCATGGAAAATCAAACCACATCGGTACAAATGAGGGAACCACAAAATTAAAAATTGAATGAATCCTCAAAGATTAATTTATGAGGATCTGATAATAAGGTTCATGACAACCATGAGTCAATCCACTTACTTTCGTGTTATCATTCTCCTTCCATGAAAGGAGAATGACTTAACTAATTAGAAAAATCCAAGTTCCCAAAATTCATTAATCCGTTAGGACCATGTTACAATATTATTCATAAATCCTAGAACTAATACTTATTACAATGGGGTTCCTATAACCTAGTTGATAACAAGATGTTTGGGGGACCACTGACTCCCTAGATGGGAGACACACAACCCATACCATCTACCAATGACAAACCATCCCTCCTCTGCATTAACAATATCCTTGATATTTTTTTAGCCTTGGAAAACTATAGTTGAAGGTGATCAACTAACTACTCATTGGTTCATATTCTACTCAACCCAATTCCCTTGGAGTGATATACATAAGGGTAACCTAGTGACCCTTTCTACCATGATCCCTATACACTTTAACCTAGTCTATGACTCATCATTAGCACCACTATCATGTCAGTAATCTAAATAATATTATTGAGGATCCAATGACACTCTAGGGTTACATTGATTGGATGAGGGGTTGTTAAAATCCCCTAAAATATTAAATGATTCCACCACCCAATATTTCATAATTTCCATTCCATATCATGAAATTAAAAAATGAATCATATTCCACACATATTTTCATGATTAATACAAGGTAATAATCAAAACCTCTGTATTTGAAATTATCAACAAAATATTTCAGAACTATAGGTCTGATGAAATGTTCCAATGAGAATATTTAGTGATTATGACTATTGACACCAATCATTTGTAACAATGATTAGTCTTAAAGAATATAAGAAACAGTTAATATATAAAACATTTCATCCATCAATCCAAACCATGTCCACTGAAACTATACAAATGACACATGGGAATGTGGAAAATCTACATATTTTATGCTCTTCCATAATTCAATTTAGGTTACCATACTATATTACGGATACCATCAGGACAAATCGTAATTGATTTTTCCTTTATAGGAAGAAATGTTTTATATAATATAATATCAATAAACAAATTATCTCATATTTTCAAAAATAATTCCCCAAAAATGTTTTATTGTAAATAATACTAATAATAGAATATTTATTTATGGAAAGTGTGAAATTTATTGATAATAAAAATTTTAGAATATAAAAATTGATATGTTAAATGTAAGGTCTCGGGGCATGTTTCATGAGTCAAATATAAGGTCTATAAATGATTTTAAAATAATAGACTAATCATACATTCCATGATTCCTTATATAGTACATCAATATGACTTCACATTATGAAGATATAACTAAAAATGATATTCTATAATAATTAAGAGATTATGATAAATATTAATAATAAAATTATTATTATTAATATATATATATATATATCATTTTTTGAAATATTGGGGATGAATTTAACATGTGGTTATTTTATCTCACTAATCATCCCTCTAAAATATTCTTATATATATATATATAATTTCTTCCATTCTCTATTATTTCATTCTCTCACAATGACCTGGCCACATTCCACCCTAGACCACCCTGATGTGAGTGTGTGGAATGTTGGTCCATCTTGTACTCCTAAAAACCAACAACCTCCACCTTGGCATCTTGGTCACATGATGTTACCCTGAAGAACTCACACCAAGAGTGCGCTTATCACCAACAATGGACTTCGACTTG
Organism: Viscum album; assembly: GCA_963277665.1. Classification (NCBI taxonomy): domain Eukaryota; kingdom Viridiplantae; phylum Streptophyta; class Magnoliopsida; order Santalales; family Viscaceae; genus Viscum; species Viscum album. The sequence goes on along the minus strand of OY728119.1, from coordinate 1,311,718,115 downwards.
GTGGAAATACATGATTTTCCCCACAACACCACTAAACCAAAAAAATCATTGGGAAAAAATAAAATGATGACAAATTATGGATTATTTGTCCAAAATGGAACATCAATTAAAAACACATATAGAATATTAATTGAATCATGGATTAGTTTCCTACACAGTCGACACTATTTCGTTATTTGGCTCTAGTTAGGCTACTCAATCAAGGATATACCCTACATCCTCCAAGAAATATCATCAACAAGAAGAGAGTTCCCCTACCTGGTATGCATAGGGGGATAGATAATTGGAGGGGTAGACATAAAAAATTAAAATGTTTGAAATTGAAACACTAATAAAATTTCTTTCTCCAGGATTCAGAACCAGAGCGATGTTTATTCCACATCTAAGTAAACCCATAATTTCTTAGACGAAATATGAAGCAGAAATTTATATTTGAAGTTTCATTTATGTGATAATTTTGTTCAAACATATTATAATAATTAATTTTTATTTAATAGTCATTAAATATTCATGAAAGACATGCATGGATCGAAACGCCCTTATGATCCCATATTATGACACTCTAAGTGTAACACCAATTTTAGCACACTGATTCTAGAAACCCAATGTTTGTGTTTAATTTATTACATTAGTAAATGATACAGGGGATTCACTATTTAAGATCTATAATTTAAACAATTATGGAAAACAATATACATACATTTTTCACAAATTACATTTGAAATATAATAACATAGCATATGTGACATTATTATATACTTCAAAACATCATAATATCCTTTATTATATCATTTGAAAAAGAAAAAAAAATTATATTAGATTCTTAATAAGGTTTACAAAAAATGGAATCTATTTTGGGTGAATAATAAATAATTAATATTAGATAGGGGATAATAAAAATATTTTCAATTTAGTCAATTAATTTATTTCAATGAACATCCCAAGATAATATCACCATAGAAAATACATGAATAATATAAACAGAAATTTTAATAATATAAGTTAAAAATATACAAACTCTTTAACTAGTCATTAATTAAATGTGATCTATTGTACACACATGCTACATAAGATGAAGAACCCGATGAATTGACCCTAAGACTAAGTACCCACACCCCAAGCCCCGTGACACTCAAGCTGCCTATGGGGGTCATGAACTTTTCATCAATTCCATTAACATGTAATCATGAATCTTACCACTATGGACTCTCTACCAAGACATTATTTTTAATAAATTGTTTTTGTAAACCCAATATACATCTAATATATCATGTTTTTTGTTTTTCTCGTGATACATATCTAGTCATAGAAAAGATATATGTTATAGGACCCCTCCAATCACATTAAAATCTATTAAAATCTATATATTTTGAATGATCAATACATTTCAATATAAAAATTAATTATAATTTTTCATTTATCCATATGGAATCAAGAATAAAAGAAATTAATATTTCCCCAATATATGAAGTTACTTACCTAGATTACATGAAATAATATTGTATATAGAAATATTATATGGTTTATGATCATCAATGTAATATAAATGATTCATAATTTATATATGATATTAAAAACATATAAATGAATGAGAAAATATTTTGCAATTAATAATGAATTGTGATATAGAACATGATCATAATAAAGTGAATGATCTCAAAATATGGTAGAATACATTATCTATCAAGGATCATTGATGTCTATAAATTCATTAGACATAATGTTTTTTAGTAAATCCAATCATTTCTAAGTGAAAATGGAAGCAATAAATTAAAAATAACTTCCTTTTTGTTTAATGTATAAGTATATTTATAAATCACCTTTCAAATATATTTTCATTTGATTAAGATAATAATATCACATTAATTTGATATAATTTTTAATTAATATTTCCAACATATTGAAGAAATAAATTCATTGACGATAATCATGGAAATATTCAATGTAAACGTCACATGAAATATTTCTAATGATGGTTTGAAATTGTATTCATGTTGTGTATATTAAAAAAAATTATGTTCATGCCTTTAATATTATTCACATTATTTGAAAATTAAATAGACATTATTTTTAAAATTTATAATTGAAATTAATAAATGGGTTAAAATTAATTTATTATATAACTTTATAATATTAAAAATACTTTAAAATATTTTTTAAAAAAAGATGATGTGGACGAAAAGAAATTTGATTGGAATCATAAAAAATATTTCGAAAAGAATGTCCTATAAATGAAAATTAATTATTGATTCTTGATTAAAAAATAGATGGAATGGAATATAAAAATGTATTCCATAAAAATAAAAATTGGATATGAAAATATATAGGGTCTAAAATATTTTGATCATAAAATTTTCCCAATGGACATCTGAACAAAAACAATCCCAAAAAATGAGTTTGTAATAGAAATACATTAAATTCTATCTCTGATTACCCATTCATGTTTTATTCCATTATAAAATTTATATAATGTATTAAATTATTTATTAATAAAAAAATATCATAAATATATAATTTTTATGGTCATTTAATAATTCTTTCATTTATATTTGAAGAATAGTTCTTCAATATGTTAACCACTGTGAGGTTGTTTAGAGAATTTTTCAAACTTTAATTTGATATGTTATATATGGTTAATGGTTTAAAGAAACGGATCCATCATCTACATTTTTTTATATTATAATCAATTTCGTTTTTATTCATTATATATATTTTTATAATTAGTCATTCATGGTTGTAAAAGAAGAATAAATGACATTGTTTCATGATGGGGGTAGTCCACATGTATGCTTGAACGATGTGGAAATTTTATATTAGATTAAATGGTATTTAATGAATAATAATTATATCATAAATATCATATAATTTACATTAACTCCATATTTAAAACCATTTGTGTAAAATGGTGATGAAAAAAGAATTACAATGATATGTAAAGATGGTAGGTCATACATACATATGTGTGAGGACTATTTTTTCATAAAATGTAAAGAAGGATTATAATTGTGGTATAATAATAATAATAATAATATCATATTATATTGGTGATACTTGATTCATTATTCTTTAAAGGATACAAAATATTTTTATTATGTAAATGAAAAAATAAATTCTAAATGAGTATGGTATGATTATTAAAACTTCATTGAGAGTCCTCATCAGATTACGACATAAGACTTTAAATGGTGTTTTTATGGTTGTAAATAGTTATCAAGATTGGGGGTATGCAATATAGGTTGTTTTTTAGGTATTGGATGATCTAAAGAGTAAAATTATTTTGAATTAGAGATGAGAAGAGGTGTAGTTTTATAAGTGAGGGGACAGATATACATCAAATTAGTTAAAATATTTCAATTACATAAAGTCATTTTCATATGAATGAAGTTCAAAATTATCACATATTATAATATTATAGGTATATATTGAAATCCAACCAATCAATAAGTATTAATAATGTGTTTTTTGTTTTCTTAAAGCCTTATCTCGTTATTTTCTACCATTTTAACCCATTTTAAAAATAAATAGAGTAGATAAATATTTACCATTATTACTATTAATTATTAACATTTATTATTTTCAACCTAATGAATAATATTAATTTTTAAGACTAAAAAAATTTATTCTCGTTTACATGATTCAAAAAAAATAAGTTTGTGAAATTATGTTCAAAACAATTTATCAAAACAAAATGACAAACATTGTTAAAGAATTTTTTGTTTAAATAAAATGAATAATTTTACCTTAAAATAGAGTCTAATATTGATTATAATAGAATTAATTGTTTTAATTTAAATAAAACAAGACATATTTTATTTTTTAAACAAATTAAAATTGAATGATACTTTGTAAATACCCGATTAAAATAATAGTATTTAAAAACATTACTTGAACAAAAACATGAAATAGTTTTCAAAATATTTAACAATATATTTATAATATGAACATTATAACTTTATAAAAATTATTTTTATAGTTTGACATATATGTGGTCTATAAAAATGATTCTAAAAACATTTTAGTTAGTCTTGAATCATTATTATTTCATAAATGTGCCCCAATATTTTTTTGTAAAATCTACATTTTCCCCAATCACCCCAAGTCAATTATCTCTAAAACCCAAAAACAAATCATCCATAGTGAAATGTTACATTTTTAATTCAAAAATAAAATTAATTTATTATTATTAAATTTAAAAAACTTTATATTTTAGGGTTTTAATCTCATTATTGTGTAAAGGAATGTTAATTATTATATAATTTCTTAAGAAATAAAATATTATTTAAAATAATTAAATATATGTTGTTAAATTCTTCCATATTTAAAAAAACCTTGAAATGTCTAGAATGTCACATAATGAATACATGTGGGTATTTATTTATCATAATATCTTTAGTTTCCCATGATTCCCCTTTTATTTTATAAATTTTCAAAATTTACCTTCATGAACCGATTATTCTGATTATTTAACACTTGTTTTATATTAGTATGATAATTTATGGGCTCTTCATCGTATGATAAGGTATGTTATGATTCTATTTAATTATAGGTGATAACATTGGACGGATAATTCATGGTGTTTATCAATAAAATACATGGAACACCTCACAAACATTAGATAATGTAGGTGGAATTTCCCAATAGTAAGCTGCAAATCCAACTATTTCCATATTTTCAAAATTCTCGATGTACATAAGACATAGATTTCATATCTTTTAAAACCTTATAAAACAATTCCACATATGTTCCTTCAAGAAAACATGATCACCCACGTGAAATTTTAAATACATGCAGTTGTTATCCATATAGAACATTTTTCCTACATTGAGCAACTTTGACCTGGCAATTATTCGATCTCATTTTCAATATTTTTTCCTAAACATGTTGTGAACCGAAATGATTCATTTTAGCAAACATAATCCCCAAAAAAATTATGAAATTTATTCCAATACAATTATACATATGTGTCCATTTAAATGCTCAAATGGAAGTAATTATTATATGAAAAATCTACCAATGGTAAATACTAATTCCACACACCCTAAAAGTCAAGTGAGAACTACCTCAAAATTTATTATAAAGAATGAATAGTCTATTTAGACTATCCATTAGTCCGAGGATGATAAGAAGTTCTCTAATTTAGCTCTGTGTGAGATCTTTTTAATGAATCCTTGATAATTTTGTTATAAAACATGGATCATGATAAAATAAAATCAAAATAGGTGAACAATTATATATAAAAAATCATAAATATAGAGTCAGAATAAGAAATAATGAAGTAAATATTCCCTTATTGTGACGAAATGTGGTGAAATGATAAATTGAACAAAAGTAACCCATTTGAAATCATAATTTCTCATAGATTTTTAAAATATAGTAATAATATACATAGTAATATCTTCACATTTCCACATATGAGTAGGTATAGATTGCATGTATCATTTGGGATATTTTCTCCAAGCCTCTACATGTTATAAAACCCTATATCTTGATATATATTATACAAATTCCCCTTTCATATTATACCATAAAAAATGTTCATCCAAATCTTGATAAAATTTTGTGCTACTAGGGCGTACAGATAAATTTGAGATATGAGTTTCATCTCATTATTATATTTTTAGCTCCAAAATTGATGGAATGTATATTAGTTTCAAAAATTCTATATAATATCATAACATATTATTTCTAAAAAATTCATATCATTCATGATTTTTTTTAATTTAAAAAATCCTTATCATATTTTTTGGGAGTTTGATGTTATCTAATAAGGTTTTTTAGAAACACATTTTTAATATATGTGTTGTTTCACATTCATTAATTATTCCCATCTCCAAATTGAAAAATGAATGAGTAAATCCCGATCTATTTAATAATATAATGAATAAAAAATCCAAACATGTACGATAAATAAAAATATTATTTCGAAAATCCTTTCTTTAACATGGAATTGAAAAATGACTGAGTAATATAATGCCATAAGTAAATCATATATGATATCATAAATATTATTATTGTGATATGAAAAGTAAATAATAATTTTAACTCCACTATACAATAGTTTTAGACACTTATGGATGAAATCATACCTACGGTAAGGAATAATTTTGTAATCTCATTTTAATCTGAGATTGTTTATAGGTATGTATTTAACAGGGATTTATTTATAATCCATGTCCATGATTGATAAAACAGTTTTCATAAAATTGTTACTAAAAAATTATATATATTTAATGTAATTTTTTCCCATTTTGACTTTTACTACATGGTATGTAAGGGGACATTCGTTTGTTTTCCATACAAAGTACTTTTTGACTATTCATGTATATGTATGAGGAGAATGTTTTTTAACATATAAGACATGAATGGATATTTAAACAATCAAAAAACATTATTTCAATGATACTTCTTTTATAATATATAATGTCTATTTAATATTAAATTCTTTTCTTTTAAAATTTCATGACTTTTTGTGAATGTAAAATGTTTTTAAATAAGATAGGATGTTTTCCTTGGATATTACGTTCATGGTTTTTATAAAAATTATTTTCTATCTAGGATGACATATGGTTATGTTTATATCCTTATTATTAGATTAAATTTATTGTGTTTGAGAAGGAATTATTTTAATTAATTACATTTTTCTTATATGATTATGTTATGTTGAAATGATGTTTAGGAGTCCCATTTTATATCTTGGGTTATGCTACGATGAATGATTTATGTTTTTGTGGAACATGAAAAAAATATTTCATTATGAGATGTGTGGGATATATATGTCCCTACAATGCATTGAGTAATGATTTTTGTCTCATAATATATACATTACTATAATGAAAAATTATTTAGGTGGACTAATACATGGCTGGAACAGTGCGTAAACCCAGTTGAGTTGTGGAATTATTCCAATATGATGGTCTTGAAATAAATGCGTTGGCTACTATGGAAATCATATTATGTTCTTATTTGTTTTACAGAATTAATAGTTTTATGCTAATTTTATTCTATCATGGTTAATGTTTCAGTAAGATCTATGCCTTATGTACTTCCTTGATTTATTTCGTGACTCATGATTACGATGATTAAAATTTATGTTCATGTTTTTTCATTCTTATGATTATGGTTTGATTTATATTATTCATTTTTACCCTTACAGATCATTTAAGGTCACCCTTTTTACGTTTTATTTTCCTCGTGATATAAATAATGGTTTTAGGTTGGAATATACAAGGGGATAATTATTATATGAGATTTCAAAAATATTTCAAAATGTTATAAGATTATGTTCAATGTTTCCTAAGACACTAAACTAATAGAGTAATTGGGTGTCTTTTGTGTATTATATTAATTATTTTGAAAAGGTAATTTGATTTCTATGTATATCAAGCCTGATTAATTATATTTGGTATCATAAAAAATGTGGTATGAATGAATAATATCCTTGGTAACTCTCACATGTGAACTTTGGATGAAGCATGTCTCTCTGCCAAAGGACTTCATTCAAAAATGGATGCCTGTAGTGATTGTTTTATGTCCCACCCAGAGGGTGTATCCTCCCCTAGATTTCACAGATAAGTAACAATTCTAGTCCACTATAAACTATTATTGACTATTAGAGTTTGTATTAGAGTGAAGGATTACTTAACCATTGGAAACTAAGATGTGAATACTTTTTTGAGATCCCTTGAGATATTTCTATGGTATCTTTAGGGATGTCCCATTGGGTAAGTCTAACTAAAGTTTATTGTTCTAGAATTATAGTAATGATCATTAATATCCAATGAATAAAACTAATATGTTTGTGACAAAAAGTAACCCACATTGATTATTTTGTTTTCTTAGTATGATTCTGTCCTCTCATACTATTCAATTTGGTATTCAGATAATGGCTTAAAAATGGACAATTCATGTTAATTGATAATATGATGGACAGTGGAATGAAATTCATCATAAGAAACCAAATTAAATGGGATTTGGAAAGTGAAATATCATTATGATGCCTAATTATTAATATTCTAATATGATCAATAATTTCAACTTTGTGATGATTCTTGTCTCATATAATAAGAGAATGATGGAGTTTCTTGATGATCATTAAGGATAGAAAGTTAAAATTTCCTCATGTAAATAATGTTGGAAGAGAGACAATGGAGAATGTTTTAAAGGAATTGGGTGATGATTTTGGTGTTACAAAAAAGGACACAAAGCTAGTAATTTCGAAATAAACGGTTCAGATTACACAATTCACAATGATAATTGTATTGCAAGACATCAATGATGGTTAAATTTTTAAAATGAAGATTGTATGGTCATTATGGAAATCACATATTTAATGGAAAATGTCATGAAGAGAATCACCTAGTTACGATGGGTAGTATTTAGGTGTATGATGATGAATATACTACAAATTATATGTGATATGAAATTCGTGTAAGCAATATATTAATGAAGCTCTATCAATGGTTTAATAAGGTATTGGAATAATGAAATGTTTAAATATAATAATGTTTTATAAGTAAATTAATGTTAATATGTAATATTGAATCATCTAAGGATTGATACACTATTGTTTTTCCTTATGTATTTGAATGTATCTATTTAACGGTACTAGTAACCATGCATGGTTATTCATATATTTCTGGAAATGATATGATATGCACACAATAAAGGTAGAAGGAGATATTGAGATGTTTTGCAAGCATTAATTACCTTATAACTGATATAAGGACACTATGATATCAAGGTTTGAGTATAAATATTTTTTGGATTTTTGGTATGTGTAAATAGTTAACATTTCACAGCTTTCATGATTTTAATATGCTTCTATGGTAATTCATGTAATTTTGGAATAAATGATTAAGGTATTGTCATGTATGGAATGTGACAACCAAAAACTACAATATGAGATATGGGAGACAAATGATAAGTTTATTTTGTTCACCTCTTTATAAATATTTATATGTTATGTTTTTGGATGGATTTTATTGTTATCCATTTGTGGATTGTATAAGTTATAGTTTTTAGATTAATGTATTATCTCACTGTAGGTTGACTTAGGAATATTTGATAACCCATTCTTACCTTTTTGTTGAGATAGATGGATTGACCTTTAATTCTATTGCTATATTTTTTAAAACATAAATAATTAAAAATTAAACATCATTTCTTGAAATATTGTATGATGTTAAAATTTTTCAATGGTCGAACAAATGTGAGATTGTTCCAAAATATAGTTTGTATTTATTCCCTAAAAAAATATTCAACATTAATAAAATGATCCTAAAATAAATTTTATCCTAGTACCATTATATCTAAGGAATCAAATGGTCAATTTATTCATTCCATATTTATGGCTTTTTAGTAGTTATATTTCTCCTAATATTGTTCTCTATCACTATCAATAATAAATTGATGGTCAAATTTTTCTTCCATATCCATGTTTTCACTACACACCAATGCTCTCCAATGTGGAAAACTAATGATGAGTTAATTTGGGTAACCGTTATGATTCTAACATTCCTTTTTTAAATGATTTTTTTTACTCTATATTATGATGTGGGTATCCATGAATCAATTTTTCATGTAGTAAACCGTTTATTACCTCAAAAAATGAGGGAAAATTCATTTTAAATGGTGTAGAATGTAATTCCCCAATATTTTATGAGATAGATTATTTTTATATAATTTTATGTCTTGTGGTGTATTCTCCACCATGATTATCTTGTGCTATATGAAATACCATATATTATTGATGTATAAGAAACAATATTCATGGCTAGTGTAACACATAATTTCGTAATTTATTGATACAAATCATTTCATACAACACTGAGTAAGGATTTAGTTCAATTTATAAATGAAATAATTTTTTATTATGATATATGCAACACCAAAGGAAGGTTTAACTATAAACAACACTAACTTGGATGGTGTTACATGGAAATGAAACGTTCCTTGGCATATTTCCTTTTAAGCAATACTGAGTATCACTAAAAAAAGATATATTATTAAAATAATATTATGGGATATAAACTAGATGTTATGAGTAGTATTAAAAATATTTTTTATTTTATTTAAAAATTTGGTTCATAATCAGTTTTTTCTAGAATAAGATATAAAATGAAATTTTACATTTTGGATTAATGATGCATTTAAAAAAACACAGTTTTGCCGCCTTTTGGTGTCACAAAATTTTTAAATATAGTTTATGACACATTTATTAGTTCAATTAGAAACAATTAAGATCTTATTTTTTGATTAGAGAAATAATTTTCTACTTTAGATGAATTTTTTATATTATTCTGATAAATTTCATTTGATGAGAAATAGTAAAAATATAGTAAATTTTATTTGAAAACAACTTTTTCATCAAAATAATTTATATTGATAAAATATATTATTGAATTATTTTAATTTATAAATATAATATATTTTTATTTTATAATAAAATGTAATTCATTTTCATTATTTTTAAATTGAATTAGATGTAAATAATTTCAATAATTTGGATTATTTTAACATTTTAACAAAATAAAATTCACGATAATGGAATTAATTTGATATTATTTATTGAAACCTCTATGGTTTGAATTTTGAAAAATTAATTCAATTTTTGGAAGTAGTAGGTCATAATTATGGTAACAATATATTTTTTGTCCTTTAAGTGTAGTAATATTTGTAATGATATTAATTTCCATGGTTAAAGGTAAATATGGTAATTAAGGACAGGTATAGTATTATAATATCAGCATAAAACTTTCCAAAATTTCATTTTATGAATAATATCAAACCCATATCACCTATGTGTTGGAATTTATTCATTAACAGAACTTTGTTCCATGAAAGTAATGTACTTTTTATTATAAATATTAAAGTGAAAACCTGTCACTCTATTAAATATCATAAGTATAATAATTTTAATATAGTGATAAACATCATCAAACCTAAAAAATAAACATACTTTAGAAATCTAATGAACTTATCTATATCATGTGAATTGTTTTATAAATTCTAGATATTAATGAATATCCATTAATGATGACACGAGAGTGATGTAAAAACTATTTCATTAATATAATTTTCAAATAATTGGTATTAAAAATATTAAAATTAATATCATATGAAATATGTAATGGTCTCCACGAATATGTTTTGGGAATATGACATGTTAAGAGTGTAATAGATGTTTTGGTTCAAATTTAGCCTTTGTGGTGATTTTATTTGATGTCAAATAAATGAATATTGTCTAAATTGACAATATTGATATTTAATAAAAATAACATTTTATTAAATTAATATAAAAACTTAATCATATTTATAAATTACTAGATTATTATAATAAAGTATAAAATGTCATCTAATAACCATTTATGGTCAATTAACACCAAATAAGTTAATATTTATAATCATTAAAATTTTATAATGTTAATACAACAATTAATAATTAATAGAATAACAATGTTTTAATTAAAATGATAATTCACAAATTAACATAAAAACATGAACCAATTTTATTGTTCAATGATATTAAAACCCTATTCAATATATGATTCTAAATTGGGCTATTTTTTAGGTTTTTGGGAAGGTTTTTATTTTATTATAAATTAAAATTGTTTACTTTCCAAAAGTATCCATCACCTAAATTATAAAAGGAAACCTCCTCCCTCTCTTATTCACTCTATTTTTAGACTTCATGCTTGTTCAACGCATGAAAATTTGTCTTCTAAACATCCCTATTTACATTAATGTGGTTATGGTCTTCTAAAAAAAACAACTCTAATGCACTATGTTGAAATTCAATGGTGGCATGTTAATGAAGAAATCATCTCTTTTATAGATTTTATCAAATTTCAGTCATCTTCTTCATCCTATTCATTAGATTTTATTATTATAACGCAATAAAATCAGTATAAATTATATATTTATATGTTATTATAAATATCAAAAACCGTATTTCATATTATAACCTTCCAATGAAAAATTAAATCATCGTGTGTGCATGCGTACGACTTACCATCTCCACGTCATGGTGTAATCTGTTTTTCACCACCACCTTACATGGATTGGAATAATTGTGGAAATAATAAATATAAATGAGTATTAAAAAAATATATTAATTCTAAGATATTATGAACCATACATTTCAATACTATTCGACAATTATGAGAAATAAATCATCGCCCATTTGTACGTACTGCTTACTATCTCCACAAAGAGATGAGATTCATTCTCCAAATTGACAATTCAGGAGTGATTATAATGTATATATTATAAATAATAATGAAATATATTACATTATTATTATACTAGATTAATTTTATTATATATATGCCATTAATGTACTTTAGTACAATTCAATAAGAAAACAATAACATTGTTCATGTGTACATACGACCTACCATCATCAGGAAGTCTGTATTCCATTTCATTTATCTATCAATTATATATATAATTATATACATAATATAAATGAAATATAAATGATTTTATAAATTTTTGAAGTATGTAAATGAGGATCTATGTAATAATATCAAGAATAAAGAGTCCAAACACATACGGAAAATAAAATTATTATTAGCCAAATTGTTGGTTTAACATAAAATTGACATTTGAAAGGGCAATATAAAGTCATATGTAAATCATATAATATGTCATAAATATTATTATGGTTCTATAATAGGTTAATAATTTTTTTAAACCTACTATATATTAGTTTCAAACACATACATAATAAATCAAACCTAAGGTAAGGTATAACTTTTCAATCTCAGTTTTATCTGAGATTTTTTATACATAAGTACTTACGGGGGATATATTTGTCATCCATGTCCCTCTTTTCTGAAATTGATTTTGTAATTTTTTTATTATTATTATATGTAGGTTTAAATTAAATTTTACAGATTTTTTACTTCTACTACATGGTACTGAATGAATCATTCTTTTTTTACTATAAGATGTACATTTTCACTTTTCGGGAAAAAGTAAAAGGATAATTATTTTTTAACAAAAAATACATGTAAATATTTATTAAAAATCATAACACATTATTTACATGATTCTTACTTTACCGTTTTTCATGTAAAATTTCAATTAATTTTTTTTATTTTATGTTTCCATTACATTTTGAGAAAAGAAAATGTTTTTGACGAATAGAGGACTTTTTCCTTAGGAATTATGTTCAACTATTTTATCAAAATTATTTCCAATATAAGATGACATTAGGTTTTGTATATATCACTATTATTAAATTAATTTGACTTTTTATATGATGGAATTAATTTTAATATGTTCATTTATATTAAATGGATTATGTTTTGTTGAAATTGTTTTTATGAATCCCATTTTATTTCTCGGGGTATGCTATAATGAATGGTTTTTGTTTTTTTGGTACATGTAAGAATTAATTAATAATGAGAGGGGTTGTACCTATATCACCATCAAATTCATTGGGTAAATATTTATGTCTCATTAGATATACATTACTGGAATGAAAAGTAAATACAGATCAGTAATACATGGATGGAATGACATGTAATCCCTATTCAGAAATGGACTTTTTCCACTATAATGGTCTTAGAGAAATGTCTTGGAGACTATAGAAATCATATTATTTAATTATTAGTTTTCAAAAATTACATGTTTTATTCCAATGTTATTCTATCATGGTAAATGTTCCTCTATTACCCATGACACATGTACTGCCTAGATTTATTTCATGGCTCGCAATTCCGATGTTTTAACATTATGTTCATGTATTTTTATTCTTATGTTTATGGTTTGTTTTATGGTCTCCATATTTACAGTCACTGAGAATTTATGTTAAAAAATTTTATGCTTTATTTTCCCCAGGATATAAATAATGGTTTTAGGTAGGAAAACAAATGGGGAAAGAATTATGGGAGAAGTTGATGTTATTTCGCAAATTTAAAATATTATGTTCAAATTTACAGAGACTCAAAAATAATATGTTCATTGGCTATCTTTTTCTATCTTATATTATGTATTATAAAAATTTAATGTTATTTCCTTGTACATTAATCATGAGTCATTATGCAATGGTTCAATATTTCAACATCATATGAAATAAAAAATTTCAATGGAAAATCCACAACACCCTGTTTATCCTTATAGGTCATTCCTAATAAACTTCATTAAGTCCAATGAAAATGGAATTTAAGAATGGGTTGAGCTCAGATGCTCAGTATGGGTAAGAAATATAGCTGAAGATATCATAAATATAAACACTAGGCATGATTTATAAATAAAAACATTGGACTTTAAAAAAATAATGGTGGACATTATATGGTAGGAAATTGAGATGAGTAAATATTACCATAATACAACATAATCATGGGTATTCTATTATTTGAATAACCACATTAAATATCTAATTACAGCCTCATAATGAGGGAAATAAATATGACTGACATTCTGAAACATACCATAAAAGCCTAAAACAATACATTAAAAAATTATTAAGGAAACATCCAAAATCATATATCAAAATGGGAAAGGCCTCTGCCAAGTGCATATCTATTTGTCTAATGAGAACTACCGATACATAGAGAAGTTATATAAGCCCCCACACATCACTTAAAAAGATCAATTCCTTTCCCATATAAAATTGATGAACATAAATAACATATAAATACATTTTGAAACTAATAATTTAAATGTAAATAACTTCAAAAATAATTTAATATCACCACTAACCATTCAGAGTAAAATGGTTAATGGTATCAATATTGTACATCCATAGTCAAACGAATCGCAAACCTTTTAAAAACAGATTTTAGATTATATAATAAGATATAGAGCTCAATTTATCACATGATTCTATAATAGATGTTGATATAGATTAAGTTACTTCTAAATGAGACCATCAAAAATTTCATTAGGAAATAATCCTTAAACACTTCATAGTGTATCATTACACCTTCAAACATTCAAATCATAATCCCTTATAATATCCAAATAATAAGGACACTATTAATATAATATTCCAAAGTTTATTACATACCCCATGTACATAGAATGAGTCGTGAACTCGGCATATATTTTGTAAATGTAAATAAGAGATGAGAAAAACAAATTACATTTGAAATAAGGGTTCTTTTGGAATAACATTTTTATTTTCCAAGAAAATAGATTTTAAATATGTATATCGCATAAATAAAGGCCAGGAAATTGAAATTATATTTGAGTCATAAATGATGTCCCACTATAGTGAATTCATGTTCAAAATATTTCATAGGAATCTCTAGAAATATAACATTTTAGATCATTATAAGGAAAGTATTAATGAGAATTTAAATGTTGAAATTCATGTTTTTTGTCAAAAATATAGAAATTCTATAAGATTATTTTATAAAAATTAAATGGGAGATTTTAAAAAATATATGTGTCTTAAAATTGATTCTAGTTTTCAGTTGATAATGGGTAAAAATTTGAGAAGTTCTCTTGAGTCAGGTTTGTTTATGAGGATAAACTTTTGAATGATCATTTTAAAACATGTAAATCCCTTTAAAATAAATAATGAATATTATTTGTAAAAAAAATTTAGGATTAAAATATAATTTATGAAAATTACATAATATTAAATAGGAATTTAATTGAGGTCTGTGTATAATAAGAGTAAATCAAATGAAAAAGGAGATTCCATTAAAAATCCATTACAACATTGTAATCTATCAGTTCGTATGCCCCAAAAAATATTATTCGGATTATAAATTTAATAAAATTAAAATAAATAGATTAATGATATTATACATAAATGTAATGTATACATACACTATACATATGTAATGGTAGTGGATAAGGAATATCTCACAAAAATGGATGTCCGGCGAGGAAACCCCTTAGCTTAAGTCCAATGGGTCTTTTCACATTATTTTAGTGTCGTAGATAACAAAATGAAATTAAATAATTTAAATTTCCAAAACCTATTATTAATATAATTTATTTAGTATATAATTTTTATGTTCAGTATTTTCCTTCTAGATTGGTTTAAGAGGTCCAATTTCATTGTTTTGGAATGATTTTTTCCAAGATATTCATGACCGTTATAATTATATACAGGTCAGGATATACATGTAATATGAGAATGGTTTACCAAAATAGAAGTTTTATTTTAATTGAAAATATACATAATATTACATGGTTATAAATATCACTTGATTATTGTGAGTGATGATGAACCATTATATAAAACATTAATGATAATTTATTGGGTTAATTGGTTGTTTTTTATCACAATAAACATGTTTTAATTTATAAATTAATATCATCTCTGAAAATAGATCATAAAACCTTATATAAGTTATAATAAATATACATTATTCTATATCAACCATCAAAATGGTTTCATGACCATAATTGATGATAGTAATATAAATTGAAATCTCGTCATCCTTTAATGTGACAAATTAACACATCTTAGTTGGTGTTTTCATTTCGAGTATAAATGACGGTGAAATAGGAGATGATGATGAATTATTCTGTTATCACAAAAAAAATTCTTGTAAATGTATGGTAATGTATTTATCATAACACTATAAGAATATGTGGAGAGAAAAATAATAAAATAAATAGAAAGGAACTCGAAATAAATGAAAAGATGAGAAATCCATTACCAAAATTCTGCACCCTAACAGTGTCTCTAAAAAATTCCAAAAAAAACATTTCAATGAAAGAAAAGGGGTATATAATCATTCATAAATAATATGTAATGTAATAGGCATATTAAATTTCATATCATAACATAATATAACTGAAAACTATAGTTAATAACATAAAAGAGTGATTGAAAAAGAGAGAGATTTTATGATGAAAATTTTACAGCATAACCACTATTTGACATTGTTTTAGAAAACATTAAAAAGATAAGGGAAAAAGGAAAAAGATTTTTAAATTTATTATAATATAGTATATAAAAAATTATAATCAAAATAAGATCATGTTTTGGATACTTGAAATACATTCCACAAAAAAGAGAACTTGAATGGAAAAGGTAGTTTAAAATAAACTTACCTTGTATAGTAACTCCTAAAACAATAGTGTTGGGACCTTGGGGTATTGAGGAAAACATTTTAGGTCTCCAAGGGAGGTAAAAATTACATATATTTTAATATTATGAGCTTCAGATGAATTAAAATGATTGAATGAGTGGATATTTAGGTTAAAAGAGTGGATGTTTTTTATTAATTTCAAAGGACACCTTATTAATGGTTTTTGAAAAACCACTGGCATTCCCATGGAATTGTCCCATGGTTTTATCCCATTATGACACCTAATATCATATTTTATTGTACAATAGTCAACCAATAGATTATATTAATTATTGCTTCCTTATGATATCATTGAACATATTAATAATGCAAAACTGTATTATTACTATTCACAAAAAATTCATGTATATTAGAAAAATCAAAAAACATTACCAAAACCATTTGTCTTCATGTATAATTAAAATATGGAATCTATTTTTTAAAATAATTTTCATAAAATTTCTAATTTAATTTTAAATAAAATGATAATTTATTCTAAAAAACAACATTATAAATTTAATATATTTTATAACACCTTGAAATGATGAATAAATCTCTCGTAATATTATTATATAACCATAAGAGAATAATGAAACATTTTATGATTAAATTTCATGAAAATAAATTTCCATTATATATTATTAATTTAATCATTAAATTTAATTGAAATTTTTATGGCCTTCCAAAATACGAATAATTATACTATAATTGGTTTTTCACTTATAAGATTTTTAAATTGTATGTACACATTCATGGGTGATGTCACTAATTTTTCTAATTTAATATTCATTACTATTCATAAGGGAATGGTACTATTCATAAGGGTATGTTAAAATTTACAAAAAAAAAATTTTTTCCACATAAACCTATAAATATCTTACTATATAAAAAAATATTATTTTTTCAAAATTCAAATCAAATATGTGAGAAAATTATTTTTTCTCGATAAGTTATAAAAATGTTTTGCATATATAAACATAGTGTTGTAGGCATTCAATATTACATTTTTTTGAACAATTCATGGGGTGTAACATTATCCCCTCGTTAAAAAATTTCTTCTTTTAAATTTGAAATTGAACATCGAATGTTCAAGATTTATTCTTGAAAATTCACTTTTGGGAAACCCATACCAAGAATATGGTTAAAATAACCATTTAAAAAATGAAATATAATGCTATTAATTTCAAAAAAGAAAATTATTTATAATTGAAAAACCTGTTAATATAATATTGTTAAAAAAATATTGACTTGATGGAAATAGATAGAGAACGTGCTCAGGTGAAGGATCATTTCCACCTATCATTAAACTACATTTATAAAAAATTTCATAAATATCATGAAAAACTAATAATAGGAAAAAATTTATTTAAGGCTATTTTCCTAGAGTTGATGAATTTTTACACACTATTAGAGTATAAATATACGTTTCAATTTCATATACACAATATTATACTTTCTTTTTCCTTGAAATATCTATACTTCATCTTTAACACAAGTTGCCTCATGTAGTGACATGAAATACTAAAACCTTATAAAATGATAAACTTAAACCATTTCAGAAATGGTCTTACATTCCAAAATACCATAATCCAATACTTTATAATCATTCACATATAAATCCTTACTTGATCTCTGTATTTAGGGTCCTTTGAAAATCCTCATTTTTTTAGAACTCCATGATCTATCATATTGAATGCATATACTATCATATTTTCCTTTTATCAACATAAAGTATCCCTGAATATTGACATTCCAAGTATGGGATTTTCTTATTCACATATGCTCTTTAATTATTTAAAATAATGAAATTTCCATAAAAAACATAATGGATTCATTCATTCATTTATACACATGGTATTGGATATATTCCTTATATCCAAAATGTTATGAACTCCATCAACGAAAGCATAATGAACTTTTCAAAATGTCAAAAATTATTTTTGAGGTGGTAATTAATTTTTTGAATGAATCATTAATTCATAATTATCTTCATCAATTTAAATATATCAATTGTATTCCTTCCATTAATCAGGTGTTTTCCAAAATGTTTAACTTTCCACAGAATTTATTTTCTTTGAATCATTCAACATATGGTTTCAAATCCTCAAGGAAAAATTGTTTCAGTAAAATCCTAATATACATAATAATTTTTATAACTAGTACAATACATATAAAATATTCAAATAACAGAATTATTTACTATGAATATTAATCATTATACTTCATCTAAAACATCTTCATAAATTGATCATTATCCCGAATCATCATTTCATAGTTATTATTTTGAATCTTGGGACATTGATTCACATTATGTCCCATATCCTTGAAATTTATTCATTATAAATACGGAAAATTTTTATTAACCTTTAATTCATGAACATGGTGTCTTTTTTATTCAATCATTTAACAAACACCCATTCCCATCAATAATTTACCATGATGATTCACTACACATTTATTAGATATTGGAAAATCCCTTCTATCCCTTCTTCCCTTTATCCAAATTTTGTCTCTACCATCATATTCTTATTTTTATTCTCATAAATGTAATAATACTAATCTTATTCATTTCAGACCTTTTGAAAAGATCATTTTATTTCCTCATACGACGAGGACACGTGGGAGACTATCTTCCTATGAAACGATGCATTAAGACCACGAGAGATATGATCCATCCTATTATTTCCATCATGTGCATTGGTGATGTATCATTACTTATGTTAAGTGTTGTTTTTAGTCAATTAAATATTCTATATTAGCTCAAAAAAATATCAACATTGTATAACTATAAAAATTGTATATTGCATATCATAAATTTATGCATTGTAAATCATTATACTATATAAATTGTTTACTATGGATGAATAAATACATCATAATGGTATGTATGAAAAAAATATTTATTATCCTAGGACTATTCCCAATATATGTCAAACAAGGTGTGAAGTAAGGCCTGTAGTCATGTATGAGGTTACCTCGGGTCAAGCACAAAACTTCTTGTCAGAGTTGTCACTCCAAAGTACATCTGTTGTAGAATCATGTACACATGTAGTATCTATGTAGATATTTATTTTATAGGAAGATTAAAATGATCAATTCCTTACTAAAATTCATGGATGTTATTGTATCTGTATCGTTAAGTCTATCTTATGGTTTTTCCCTAATCTACATTTTCTAAATCTATATTCCATGATTTCAACTAAACATCCTCTTATACCAACTGTAACACCTTGAACCATGTTACCGAGAGCTGGTACCTTATTTTCATTACATTAGAATTATTGCAAGAAATCAAATCCTGATGGGCCTTGTAGTTTATTTGCTTTCGAAATACTTTTATATACAAATGTTAAACATTACAACTTGAAAATAAAACTACTTATATGTTTTATTGGGCACATCCACAAACTTACGTTTATCCCAGTAGTTCATTCATAATAAATTTCTTCATGTTCTGAGAAAATGAAACTTAAGAAAGGGGATATCATAGATTCTCAGTAAGCGTATGCATTATAGTGGAAGATACAATATACATAAACATTATTTTTGGTTAATAACTAAAAACACATACCATTATAAAATAAACATGAACATAATATGGTAAGAATATAAGATTAATAAATATTTCCATAATAAAACATCATCATGGGTATTATATTAGTCTAATTATGACATAACCAATCAATATATAATTACATAATGATAGAAAATTATATGAACAAAATTTTTAAAAATACCATCAATACCTCATCGAAGACATTTAAACATTATTAAGCCCCCGGCCAAAAACAAATATCGAAATACGAAGGGCCTCGGCCAAGTCCATATCTATTTGTCTCATGTAACCTACTGATGCATCGAGATGATATAGCTACACCCACACATCACATACTATGTATAATTCATTCCTCATAAAAAATGGTTGAACATAATCAATATATACATTCATATTTAACAAATTATTGGAATGTAAATAACTTCTCGAATCATATAATAGAAACACTATCCATTTGGAGTAAAATGGGGAATAGTATAAAGATAGAACAACTATAGTCAAAATAATAAAAAAACCCTCAAACAAACTATTTTAGATGATATAATAATAATATATATACCTCAATTAACTACCAGATTCATTAAGGGATTTTTCCAATGATGATGTTACTCTTAAAAGAGACCATTCAAAAATTATTGTGTAAATATTTATTAAACATTCAAAGTATGTCATTCCATCATTAATCACTAAAATAATAACACCTTAGAATATCATTAGAATAAGGATACTTTTTATGTGATATTAAAAAGTTATTTACATACACAATATGTATAGATGAGTGGTGAATAATGTATATATTTCATAAAATTAAATTTGAGACGAGATAAATACTTATTACTTATGAAAGATGATTTCTATTGGAAAATCATTTATATTTTCCATGAAATATGATTGAAAACATTTATATCCTAGAAAATAAAATTACAAGACTTTTAAATTATATTTTAGGCATATATTATGTCCTAATGAAATGAAATCATGTAAAAAATAGTTCTTAAGAATCATTAGAGATAAAACATTTTAGGGTATTCTAAGCAAAGTATTAAATAATATTTTACAATGGACAAACATGATTGTTATCTTAAATCGATAAATTCCCCAAGATCATTTTTCATTATAAAATTAGTGTATTTATAAATATTATTTTTGCTTAAAATTCATTATGGGGTGCACTTTATAATGGGTAAGAATTCGATAAGTTCCCTTGAATCGGGTTTGTTTATCAGACTAAAATTTTGAAAACCCCTTTTTGAACATGTAAATACACAAATAATAATATAAGAATATTGATGATAAAATATAGATAAAATTCAAAAAGAATTTATGTGCATTATATAAGAATAAAAAGGAATTTCATTGAGGTAAGTTGAGTAAAAGAGTAACACGAATGAAATTCGAGGTTTGGGTAGTAATCCCATACAACAATGTTATCAATCAGTTTGTATGTAGTGAAATTAATAATCATAAAATTACACATTGAATAATATGAAAATAATGAGATTAATGATATGATACATCAATTGATAATTTACATACACTATACACATGTAATTGTGGAAAATAATTAATATCTCAAAATAATGGATGTCCATCGAGGAAACCCCTTAACTTAAGGCTGATGTTGTTGTTTACTTGATATTAGTGTCCCGAATAACAATATTTAATTCATTAAATAAAATTTATAGATCATTTTATATAATTATTTGTTTTATTATATCCTTATAATGTTTATTCCTGGCCTTCTTGATGTGTTAAATCATTTCAATTGCATTATTTGGGAGTGATTTCTTCCCTCGTATTCAAGACCAGTTTACATATATGCATGTAATGATTAATATGTAATATGATAATTGTTTCCTATAATATAATTTTTATATTATTTTATAAAATTAAAAATATTTCATGTATATAAAATTCAATTGGTTATTAGGAGTGATGATAAACAATTATATAAAACATTATTGATAATTATTTTGGATAATTGTATGATTTTATCACGATGCACTTATTTTAATTTATAAATTAATATATTATGTCGAAAAATATTTCGTAACCTTAAATAAGTTATGATTCATATATTATAGTGTGTTTCAACTATAATAATGATATCAAAACAATAATTGAAGAAATTAATTGAAACTGAAAACACATTGTTCTTGAATGTGATAAATTAACACATCTGGGATGTTGTTTTAATTACTAGTATAAAAGAATAAAAGATAGGAGATGATGATGAATTATTACACTATCAAAACAAAATTAGATTAAATTTAAGTAAATGGAGTTATAATAACATTTATTTAATTTAGGTGAGGAAATAACGAATATAATATAATCGAACACAAAATAAAATAAAAGTTGAGAAATCCCTTAAGAAAATTTGGCAGCATAACGACATCAGTTCAAAATTCATAAAATATTTTTATGAGGGATATTGTTCTATAATCATTAATTAATAATATGTACTATGAACGATATATAGAATGAATTATCTCAACATAATCCAATTTAAAATAAAAGGGAATAACATAAAAAGAGTGCTTGAAAAAGGGAGTTATTTTGATATTGAAATTCTACCGCATAAGGGCTTTTAAACATTGTTTTATAAAATATTAAAATGAGAGGGGAAATGGGTCACCAATTCTTAAATGACTCATAATATATTTGAGGTACATAATAAATTGGAAATATGAACATAGTATGGAAACTCTAAATATAAACCATTTAAAATAGAACATGAAAGGACAAGAGAAGTTGATAATTCTATTACCTTGTAGAGTAAATCCTAAAACATAATGGTTGGGACCATGGGGGATAGAGGAAAACTTGGGAGGACTCTTAGGCTGGTAAAAATACTAGAGATTGAAGGATTTTTAGTTTTTAATGAATGAAACTGATGGAATGGGTGGGTATTTATAGTAAAAGAGAGTTAATTTTTTATTAATTTCAAAGGACACCTCATTAGTGGTTTTTGCAAAACCATGGGCATGACTATGGTATTTTCCCATGGTATTCGCCACTTGGGACACCTCATATTATATTTTAATTATAAAAATTTGTTATGATTTTTATATGAATTTTTAAATAATTATGAATTCATTAAACATGCCTAAAACTCCAAACTATATTTTTATTATTCACTAAAAATTCATGTATTTTAGAAAAATCAAAAAAAAAATCACCCCAACCATTTTTTTAGGTGTATAAATAAAAAATTAAATCCTATTTTTGAAAAAAATTATATTATTTTATATTTAAATTTTTAAATAAAATCATAATTAATTCCAAAAAAAAGTTTTACACTATATATCATTTTTTAACAACATGAGAAATTAATCCTTCTCCCATAAAAATAACTTCTAACCATAAGAGATTAATGTAAGAATTTCTGATTAAATTTTATAAAAATAAATTTTCCTTTTAAATTTATATGTTAATCATTAATTTTTAATTAAAATATTTATAAAATATAAATCTACCAATAATTATATTGTGATCATTTTTTCACTGATAATAAGTCTGAATTGTATTTATGAATTCATAGATGATGTTTTTATTTTTTATGATTTAATAAACATTATTATTAATTATTATTCATATGGGTTTGTTACATTTTCCAAGGGTATGTTACTATGCACTAAAAATTATGTATGTCTTATAAGACTCTAAATATCATACTTAACGCTACTGTGTGTGTCAATTTTTCAAAATTCACATTATAATGGGGGAAAATTCATGTTTTCTACATAGGTTATAACCAAAAGGAACTTGAAGAGACATAGTGTTTTTTCGATTCAATTTTAAATTTACTTGAAAATAATGGGTTGTTACGGTGAATTAGTCAATCCAAAGGGAATTAATATAAATTTTTAATCTATATGCCCAAAATGAAACTAAATCATTAGAATACCTTCCATATTTACTCATAATTGCTGACAACTAAAATAATGAAAATTATATGGAAAATATTGATATATTTTATGATCATCAAAAATGATATCAATGTGGGGCCAAGGATAATTTTTCTTTATAGTAGTAGAATTTATATTTATATAATTGATGCACTACCTCATAGAGACATGTATATTCTCAGTAAAAAGAACATTGGTTAGTCATACTGAGAAACTGGTGAATTTAAATCCCGTACCAAGTACCTTCTTTAGTTGTATCTTAGTTGCCATAAATTTCATTTTGGTCATCCTATATAGATTCTTATATATTGTTTTTTACTAAATAATGATATTGATAAAAAACACAATGTCACACTCAGGTGGATGTCTTAGTAGTTCTTCAAGATATAAACCAATTTACTCTTTTAAAATATCTTTATTTAATATTATAAATATGGAATTCACATTCATATGTTATTTCTATTGTTTATCTCCAAATATTTTATTAATAAGAGCTAGTGGAGTTGAATCCATATATGATTCAAATGATGTAGTCTCCACTCTAATGATATGTATTTTCGTATCTCCATCTAAAATAGTAAATTGGGTAGGTCTATGTGTCATAATTGATACTTACTAACACATGCTTACTGTAATTATATTTCTAATAAGAGTATTGATTGAAAAACTCCTTCCTAGGGTTTATGGGTGATATATAATTTTCATGTAAAACCTAGAACATATAAAAGTGTATTATGATCTTGAATCAAATAATTATTTCACAATATTTTTTTTCATGATAAAGTTATGTATCACCAAAACATATATTCTTAGGATATTGGTTTAAATAATTCCCCAAAAATTTACATATAACGAACTGGATAATATTAGTTTATTTTCATCCATTTAATTTATGATCCATATGAACCATTTATCTATGCATTTAAAAAATATCATCTTCTCATTAAGGAAGTAAATGGGTGTTTACTTCCCCAATTTACAAATTTTATAAATCCCATCATCCAATTCATCTTCTTTGACACATTACATCTTTATTTATTCTTAAAATAACTTTATATTTCAAGATATCTTGTGATGATGTATTACTTGGAAAATTCATACTTATTATTGATGAATCTTATTACTATTTCATAATATGATAAAAATGATTATGAAACCATTTCCCATTGGAGACTCGGATTAATTACCTCAAATAAATTACAAATGCTGCATTATAGATTATGTGTATAGTTTGTATCAAGCCCAAATAATCCTGTAAATTTAGCCTAATAATTTTAAAAAAACTCATCACTTATCTACATTAAAGTGATTATATTACACTCCATTATATTTAATTTTTCTCATGGAAATTATTTTTAGAATAATATTAAAATAAATTTTCACCATCAAATACATTTTATTTTATCAACCTTTATTTTCATGGATCAATGAACACTAATGATCCACATATCCCATCAAAAAACCAACTTCTAGAATAATTATTTACCATACATTACATCACAAGTCCAAAAAATATATTTCTCAGGGACACGATCCATTATTCATATACCAATGGATTAGTAGTTCAATTAAATTATGGATGCTCATATTGCATGAAGCATTCCAAAAAATGAAAATTAAATTTTGACATAATTGTTTTATCTATATAGTAATATTTTTTTTATTATAACATGAGTGAGGTTCCCTAATATGTCCATGATATTCACTTCTCCACAACCATTGTACTTTATATCTCATTAGGATATCCCCTAAATTGACTACGAGGGTTGATTTATTTTTCTTCAAGGAGACATATTTGAACAATAGAACATGCTAAGTATACACATTATCATTATGAATGTAGATCCATAAAAGAAAAATTCCAATAATGTATAATTTTATCAAATAATATACGACATTATCATAATTATTATTTCGTCTTTGTTAATTTATAAAATAGATCCCAATGTTTCAAATATATTTTCTATGACACTAATAATAACATCCCAAATCTAGTAACATGGAGCCAATTTTTACTTTATTGCAATGGTATAAGATATATGTGATATCACCATACATTATTTATCGATTTAAATGCATTAAAAAAAGATATATACATTATTCCCATATTACATTTTAAATAAAAACTGCAAAACATATTAACCCATATGGTATCCATGAAATCATTCCTAATATCCTTTTTCATTTCATGGGGAAAAATTAGTGGGTGAGCTTAGATACTCAATAAGGGTTACATACAATGGAATATAATCTTATTTAATTAATTAATAATAAATATAGTAGAGTGGATCATCAAAATTCATTTCATTCAATAATAACCATGAATTAAATTAACATCAATGGATAATATCAACTTATAATTCACAAGTATAACAATGAAATTATTTTTATTATTGTAAATGAAAAAATCCAGACGACCATGAAAATTCCTTCAGGTTATCAACTATGATATCGTAAATTTTACCATCAAGACCAGTCAACCAATAAATCATTATTAATAAATTAATAGGATTAAAATAAATACCCATATAATCTATCATGGTTATATTTTGTCTTAAGATACATATTAATGTATCGAGGGGATATCTATAAAAAGTCCCACAAATCATTTTCACACCCTTCTCATCACTCATATTTTGATTGAACAATATATTTCATTCTCAAAATTCTTTATATGTTAAAAATATCTAAATGGAATCATGAATATGAAACATCTATATTTACATTGTAAATGAAAAAACATACTTAATGATATTCCTTTATTATGTAATGTATATTGAAATGGTATATGGTTGAACCATCATCAATGTAATAGAAATTATGTTGAATTAATCAATGATATTCAAAATATGGGAATGAAGGAAAAAGTAATTTCCAATGAATAATCTAGAGTAATAGATAAAATAATCACAAGAATATTCATGCTCCCAAAATAATTTCTAATTCATTATTAGTAAACGATGATAGAAAACTATATATTCACTATGAATGAATTTTTTATAGTAATACTAATCCTCAAGAAAATGAAATGAAATTAATAAATTAAAAACAATCTCTTCGTTACTTCATGTATGAAAAAAGTTATAAATCACTATTAAATATTATTTTCATTCCTTTATGAAAATAATATAAATTTATTTTGTTATCAATTTAAATTAAAATTTCCAAAATAATGTTAAAATCCACAATCTAGAAATAACCCAAGAAATATGTAAATTATGCTTCATATAAAATATTTTTCATAATTTTCATTACCCGGCCTAATGGGGCCTGAGCCTGGTCTTTCCCAAACCGTCCTCCAATAGGATAAGTGATTGTGTCTTTCACATAGTATACTTATAAATAAATGGGATTCATTATCATGTGGTACCTGTACAGTCATAACCAAATACATATTTCTGAATTTGAACATAGAAAAAAATTGAAATGAAATTAATTCTTAGAAATATCACATAACTAATGTAAAAATGATTATATAAATGATAAAGGATGAAGAATGAGTAGCCATAAAAATGATAAATTAATCCAACCTTCTATATAGAGGGGATCATTTTGAAATGAACCTGCAAAAAAAATATTCTCAGCCAAGCACCAGAAAACACCTTTGTCGGTCCAGTGAATTATACATCACCTACTATAGGTCCTACTGGGACTATAGAAAAAGGCCTATATTTTTCATGAAAAACAAAATGTTTATGAACATCCAATGAAGCGGTGAGTATAACAATACCATGTAGGTTAGATAAACCACAAAATAAAATGGAGTGATTGGAAGGCAGTAGTCCGCTCGACCCAAGTCAGATCGAATGTATGAACATGGATAATCCTTTCAGGTATGCGATTCCTTTTATGGGGTTTTGAGAATAATAGGGAAAATATTGATATTTACGCAGTAAAAACCATATAAATTAATATAAACATCATGTACCAGGTTTCTATAGGTGATCGTGTACTGGTCCTGTAACGACTGAGTACATAGTCATGTGGGGTGACCAGGAGACCACCTATAGTTGAGGCCAATAAAGTCAATTACTTGTAGTGTACTTATAAAAAATCCTCTTTGTACATTCCGTTTTATTTCATTAAATAGGTTGTGGTTGTATCTCATTCAAAAATTAATCTTCCTCTCTGCTAATCTTGTCAAGGAGCATCCATAGCTAGTGATTATTCTTCGAGCCCCCGAATTGTTATATGTTCATCGAATCCACCACCGTCAATTGAATTGAAGTCTCCACGGTAATCCCTTTATTCCTCTAATGCCTCGTTTCTGGATTTTTTTTCATTCACATGATATACTTGGTTTGATTGTTTTTATCGTCTTTGTAGTTCTACGGAATATTGAAGATATTCATGGCCTTAGCATCACATATATCATCTATACAATGGTGAGGTAGGTGTTTTCTGCCTTTCTATAGTACGTCTTTGAATTTTATGTGCAAAAACTCCCAATACACAAGAACATGTTATTGTATTTTTGGGTATATTTAGTATGGTTAATCCAAGATATGCCTTATGTTCCTGAGTAGTGGATGTTTGACTATCAATAGGATTATTTTCCATGCTTTTGATGTGTTACCCATGTTTGTTTTGATATTGATTGTTTGGTCTAGATTTTCATGTTAGGATTCATACATTCCATGTCATGCTTTGTTATGATATTTTGTTTTTATCTAATGATTCTATATACATGTAGTGGTTATCTAAGTAGTTCATGAGGTTCACTTTTTCCATTGAACATCATAGTAAACGATTGACTTATGCAGGGCTATAAAAATATTGTGATGTAGACCATAAGAAGAATGGACACTGAGGTCTTCTCCAGAGTGTGTTTACTTTTACGTTGTGAGACCATAGGGGGGATAGGAATCATGCTCTCTCAGAGTGTCTGTAGCTCCTCGTTATGAGACAACATCTGGAATTGGAGATTTTTTTCTTACCCATAGTGTTTATAGTTATCTTTATGAGACCATAGGGGAAATTTACGGTGAGTGCTTCCTTAGAAAGTCTTTTCTAAAGATGAACCATTGGGGGTTAGACTCTGAGTACTTCATTGAGGGGTGAGTGTATTTTATTAGGTGAACAATAGGGGTAGCTTTTTACTACATCCCAAAGGGATACTTATTTTGACTAGATACTTACATGAATAAGAAAATGAATACAATTGAAACTGTAAGACTTTTTACATTTGTGTAGTTCCTTGTTTACAGCTTCATTTTTCTTATTGCCTACCATATATATTCACTGAATGTTAGGCACAAATACTTGGGTGCTTGCCTACTGGGACTCATCTCACACCTTATAGGGGTAATGCTTTGGGACTCGAACAGATTATTTGGTTGCAGGTCTAGATAAGGGAAAGAACCCTTCTAGTACATTTACATGATTGTTATGGAGTTGGAGAGCATGGGACCAAGATGAGGCTTGAGATGCTATAGTAGTTAAATTTTTTAAATTATAATTTGGTTAAGTACCACATTTTTATCATTGTGACTTGTTTGGATATTTTTATAGATATATGTATCATACATAATTTATATCTGTGTTCTAGTTGTTTATTACTTTATGTCTTCCATTGTTTACCTTTTTTCATGTTATTGATCCTTCATATATTTGTATCTATTTATTACTACTGCTTTACTCTTCCAATGGGGGAATAGTTTCCCCACTATCACACCCAACGCCTTTGCTACTAGTCATAATCCACTGGTATTTTAGGAAATTCTCATGGGTCCATGTGATGAACTGGGTATGGGGAACCTTTAGGCGACACCCAGAACTAGGATGTTACAATGTTGTATTAGAAGGATTATTTTCTTTTTGACATATTGTTTGTAGCCTATAGCTATGGATATAAAGGAATAGGTAATTAGTAATGAGTTATGACTGGGAGTAGCTAACCTGTGTAAAGTTAAAATCCAATTTACCTAAAATAATGTGATTTTTCTTGGTTTGAAAATGTTATAGTTTATTTTATTTAACTATTGGGTGATTCTAATGTATTTTGTGGTTATTTTAGATATTATTGAGGTTATATTTCTGTTAAAACCTGATGATATGAGGGTATGCTATCTTTTCCATCATGAAGGAACTTTCTAGAGATCACATGTCATGCATTATTGATATGAAATTTATGTTGAATTACTTATTGAATGCATTTGTGATAGATGTTGTGCTAGATTGGCATCTTGTTGGGTATATATACATTGATAGAATAACTACCTTTTATATAATATTAAATTTTGCAAGGATTAATTTTAATGAATTTCAAAAATTGGTTTTTGATGTGTTATGTTTCCTCATAGATAGAAATTTTGTTGATCACTGCACTGTTATGCTAATTTATGACATATATCAAATGCCAGACATTGATTCATGGGGAGCAAGTTCCCTCACAGATCAGATTTTTGAAGTATAATGTCATTTTCAGTGTCTTTTAGGGTTCTGGAGTTGTTTGTGAGGACTAATCTCTGAAAAAACTTAGAGAAACGGCATGTAATGATAAGTACACACCATGTATCCTTCAGTTCGGAAATGAACTAGTTTTTTTAAGAACACATCTGGTACTATATGTATGATCCATGTAGTATCTAACTGTTTACCATGTAGTGTGGGGAGAGACATGGGTTTGGAAAATATTTGGTGGAACACAATGTGTATCAGACACACACACCACCTGTTGAAAGAATGTTCCCATCCGAGTGACCAATGAAAATATTAGATTTTGGGTAGTTAGTAGACGATGTGTCTTGAACAAACAGGTCGTGTCTTGAATGAACACGCAATGTAGAGTCAACTGTGTAATAAGCAGTGTGACTAACAACACAAGTATGTGAGGTTTTTTAAGTACAAACTGTGTATGACACAAATATTTTATGGCGTCTTGCTCAATGAAAATTGTGTGGAAAATCATGTAGAAGAACTCGGGAAGGGGAACACGATTAAAGTACACATTTTGTATTTGAAGTACACACTATTTTTATGGGGTGATACATGAGCAGGATTGGGAGATGTACAAGCCCATGGGAAGAGTTAAGGGAACATGATGTGTAGGGGTTATTCACACTGTGTATCCTGCTTTTAAAAATATTGAATTATTTTATTCTCATGATCTATTCATGAACTTATATGTTTCAGTCCTTGTTAATCTCAATATAAAGTGGGTGCTTGACCTTACAGGTTCATTCCAACGAGACACCCTCTGATTGTACTTTAGTTATTGTGTAGTGCCCAGACACAGGACATGGTAGATCATAAACTACAACCATATCCTACTGTGATGCTGGTCTTCATAACAACAATCAATTCTGATATAGGTGTGGTTTCACAGTTCCAAGAGTGCTTCATGAGGTTCATGTAGTCCATCAAGGGTTAACTACATCCATCCCCTTCTATGGTAGAGTTGACGCAAGTTTTTCAACATCATCATCCTCCCATCTTCATAGGGGAAGGAGGATATAAGGCTCCAGATTCATGGATAGAAGCTATGCACTCTATCATCAAGCATATGGAGACAGCATTAGAAATAAGGGTGAATCTCACATTGTAAATTCTTTGGGATTCCCCCAAGAGGTGGAGGGATGTAATCTCATTGGCGGAACACCAGCATGTTATGGATTGGAATGAGTTACAGAGTTCATTCTATGATTACATATTCCTAGAGACTTTGAGGGTCGATCGAGCCGAAGATTTCATCAGTTGGGTGCAGGGTACTCTTTCAATTACAGAGTTTTCATCTTGCTTCGTAGAGCTATAGTGATTTACACCGAATATAGGTGGAGATAAGTTATTTTTTTGAGGAATATTTTAGATGATATAATGAATGACATATGATCTTTGGTGAACATATTCATGTTGTCTTTTATCACCTATATAGTCAACCTAGAACTTATCATAAAGAAACATCGGAAGTATTTTTGAGCTGTGAGAAAGGGAGGCTCGACATTTGGAGTGGGTACACCTCATACTGACAATCAGAATCATCTTAGGGAGTCTACACGTGGGGAATCAAGAAACATGATAATTTTTATGGTGTCCAGGTGGTGTGATACCAGGGTGAGAAGAGATTTCATATGCTTCTTAATTGCCCGAGAGACCCAGTAGAGTTTTTATCTTGAGTCTAGTTGAATCATCTTAAACATTTCTGTCAGTTTTAGTCACCATAAACTGGTGAGAGATTTTTTTTCTATGACTCCTCATTCTAGAGCAACAATTATAGTTTTTCCTCTATCTAGGAACTAGGGTTCATCTTACTGCTTAATCCAAGGTGGAGATCATGGTCTTTTTAGTCAGTTGTCCGACTTTGAGCAACAACATGGTGGATTGGATCAGGGTGGTCCGGAAGGTTCATAGGGCCCCTATACTATCCGAACTTTTGCAGTGGAGATGACCTAGTAAGAGTAGGATCACATACCCTATACATTTTTAGATATAGTTCTAGTTGAATAAGTTTTATCTTATTAACTTTTCAAAATAAGGGATTCCCAGTGTTTTGTATCTGCTGATATTGTGGAGATCCATTGGATTTGTATCATTACTTCTACTGATGTTTGGACGCTAGAAACTCTTTTGAGGACAAGAAATACTACTGTACAACAATATAAGGAGTACCCTCTTGATGTTGGTGGGTATCACTTTTTATGGGAACTTTTTGTCCTAGAGATGATAAGATGTGATGTAATTATCGAAATGTATAGGTCATTTCCTTCTAGGTTGTGGTTGATTGCTTTCGACGGAAGGTGAGTATCATGTCACTAGAGGCTAGCTTGTTTCTTCACAAGGGCGAATGGGATGTTTAGACAATCTGAGCAGGACCTAAGCATCGTGGATTGGGAGGAGTTATAGCCCTGATTTATAGTCTATATCTTGATGGCCAGGGGACTTCATAGATATCCTTTCCTCCAGTAGAGGATTGTTTCAAATATTTCTTCCAAGATGACTTCTCATGTATTGATCAAGGGTAAGAGGTATAATATTCTATTGAACATTTTCCAGAAGCAACATCGGTTTCCATTAGTCCTTATAGGATTTCTACAAAAGAGTTACATGAGCTTAAGAAGTAGTGAGAGGAGTTACAAGCTATGGGTTTAATCTAACCTAGTAGTTCTCATTGGGTATCTTCTATCATTTCTAAAATTAAGTTTTATGGTAGACTTATACAATGTGTGAGTTATCAGTAGTTGAACTAGTTGACGGTAAGGAATCGATATCCCTTACCAAGGATTGTTGATATCTTCTATCAGCTTCGTAGAGCCTTGATGTTCTAGATGATTAACTTGATATCCATTTATCATCATTTTAATGTTATACCTTTTTATATACCTCATAAAAACTTTCTATGTTGGTATGGTCTATATGAGTATGTGGTTTTTATGTTTGATCTGATGAACCTGCTAGTTGTTTTCATGGAACAGATGAACTGAGTGTTGCATCCATACATGGATTCTTCCATGGAGTATATCCTGGTGTACAATCAAACATGACATGACCATGAAACACATCATGAGATCATTTTTATTACACTGAGAGGGAATCATTTATATGTTAAGCTCTCAATATTCCACTTTTTGATGGACCAGATTCACTTCTTGGGTCACGTTAGCTCAACGATAGGATAATCATTAGACCCAGAGAATATAAGAGCTATAGATTCCTAGGAGAAGCTGAAAAATGACTTTAATGTACGAAGCATTCTAGGTCTGTTTGGATAAAATATGCATTTCATAAAAGACATTTCATGCTTAATAGTGACATTTACGGGCCTGATTAAGAAGGGTGTGAATTACCCATGGACTGAAATTTGTGAGTCAGCATTTTAGGAGTAGAAAGGGATGTTGACTTCAGCAACTATACTAGTAATTCTAGATATGGTCAAGGGATATACTATGTACTGTGATTCATCAGGTATCGGGCTAGGAGAGGTGCTTATGCAGGGGGAGTCATTGTGTATGGGTCTCGACAGTTGAGACCACTTGAAAGGAATTACAATATGCACTCTCCTAAGTTGGTTGTAGTTGTTAATGCATTACACTGTTGGATACATTATCTTATATGACTGCATTTAGTTTTTTACATCAACCAATAAAGTATCAAGTATATCTTCACTCATCATGATCTAAATTTGAGATAGTGTAGGTGGGTTGAGTACCTTCAGTCCTTTGACATTGAGCATGCCTACACGCCTCAGAATGGTAACTCAGTAGCTGATGCGTTGATAAGGAGGACTCATATACATGCAATTTAGTGGGCCGAAATATTGTGTATGCTTACAGATCTATTATATAATATTCTTCTTATGGTGTATGATAGGTAGGGGCATACATCTCTTTCTTCGGTGGTTGTATCATTTACTCATCATGATCAACTATGAATAAGGATGCTATAAAATGTTGAAGGCCATGTTCTATGGGACAATGTGTCAAGAGAGGACCCTAATCCTGGTTGGACAATGTGTGATGATGAGATCTTATTATTTTAGGAGCATGTATGGGTGTCAACATACATAAACGTGGAGCTGATGTAGGATATTCATTTCAAAACATGGGCAGTTAAGCCTGGTGACACCAAGATGTATCGAGATCTGTACCATCTGTATTTGTGGCTAGGTATGAAGAGAGGTTTGGTTGGGTTTGTCATGAGGTGTTAAACAATTGATCATTTGAAGGTGGAGCATCAACGACCAGTAGGGAACTTGATGGATTTTTTAAATCCTGTGTGGAATTGGAATGACATCATGATGGACTTCGTCATAGGTTTACGAATGTATCCTTGGGGGAATGACGCAATATGTGTTCTCATTAACTTACTCATGTTTGTTTCACACATCCTTCCAATTAAGGAGACCTTCAGTGTTGATGATATGATACGGATGTACAATCAATTTATTTTTTATATACATAGAGTTCCACACTCTATTATTTCAGCTGGGGATTCCCATTTTACTTTGCAGGTCTGGCAGGGACCGCATATGGCTTTGGGTACTCAAGTACTTCTGAGTATAGCATACCACCCCCAAATATATGGCTAGTCCAGGAATACTATTCAAGTGCTAGGGGACATTCTTTAAGCATGCATCCAAGATTTTGGAAGTTCATTGAAGAAACACATACCTCTTGTGGAGTTTTCCAACAATAATAGCTTTCAAGATACAATTTACATGGAAAATTATAAGGCTTTGTATGGTAGGACAAGCCGATCATCCCTTTATTGGCTTGAAGCATGAGAGGTAGCGTTTTTGGGACTATGCCCTATCCAAGATGTAACACCCCAATCTTCCATGGTACGCTTCTCCTTCAATAATACAATAGCTTGCATTGTACACAACATCTAGTTCCAACACACCGCGACTAATCAATGTAGCTGTTATGAAAAGTAATACACACTTATTAAAAGTATAGAAATTTTATATTTCAAAATGGACTTCTTTTTTGTATTCTTAATATCGAAATTATCCTAAGTTGAATTTTTTGTACTTTTCTGAGAACTTCCAATTTGTTTGAATAGTGATATATAATTAAAAACATATTTTTTAATAGAAATAAATTATAGTGATAAATTGAACTATTGAGTGGTTTTAAAGTATAATTATAATATGTTTTTACAATTTTATCCAATTGTTGTCATTAGAATTAATTTCACTTTCAAATTGGACATAAACAATTGTCAATCTTTTGATATATATTGTTTCTTAAAACACGTTATTTGTTTTGACAACAGGAATTAATTATAAAATTAATTAATTCAACGTATATGTTTGTAATTTTTTAAAATAGGCACCATTTTTGAATTCATAATATCAATTTTAGCTTAGGGTAAATTTTTATTATTTTTCTGAAAAACATCAATTTTTGATGAATAGTGAAACCACTAAGTGGTAGTTTAAAAACTAATTTTTCTTGTAAATGAAACATTAAAACTTCTGTGATTTGATTTTCAAAAATCTTACATACATGGTTGTAATTACGATGTAAAATTTGGTTCAATGGGATTAAAATAATTTTTTGGTGAATAGTAACTTTTAAGTTTTATTATTCACGATTAATGGTAATTAGAGAAATTTAATGTAAAAATGATATTATAAAAATATTAATATATCTTGAAACTTGTTATACACTTATTTTATGAGTAATGGATGACCACGAAAATCCATGGGTCAACTTGGGGACCTCATGGAGCCACTAGGGTAAGAAAATGACATTAATAACTTTTTATTTAATGTAAAATTAAAATTGTCACAAATATGTGTTGTTTTACTAAAACAATTATTACATGGGGTTATATAAGTTAACTATTCAACTATAAATATTAATTGGATAGATAAAAAAATTTCCTACATCATTATATTTTTTTTATAATTTTTAGACATTAAATAAAATAAATTTTTTATGACACCATGTTGATGCAGCGATTACCTCATTAATTAATGATTTAAATAAAATGAAAATATAATGTAAACTATAGAACATAGACATGTCAAAAACCTATTTTATGAGTATAGTTCGAACCCTTATTACCTTATCCTCGAAATATATCATTTTGGGACCTTTAAAATCCGAAATGCCTTTCATAATAATGTAACATTTCGTGACTTTCCAAGAGTGCCCCTCCTCTCCTCTTATAAAAGGCCCCCACCTCTACCACCTTATTCACACCATCAAACCCATTTGGATTGTCCAACCTCTGCCCAAATACACTCTCAACAACCCTCTCTTACTCCAAGAAGCCTCACTTTGGGCAGATGTCTTCCCAAGGAATCCTTTTTCTCAAATCAAAAAGAGTTACCCGAATTAAAGGTAATGTCTTCAATTATTACCTTTTGTTTTATTTTGATTCTCCAACCCCTTAAACTATTTTTATTACATTCTATGGTAAAAAAATCAGTATATTTAATATACTTGTATTTTTTTTATGATTATTATTTAAGCTACACTTACACACACCTCCGTCTAATGTTTAATTAACATATTGTTTCAGCAGATGGCGAATTTCTGCCTCAAAAAACGATGATTGTTCTATATTATCCCACCACCTATCATGGTGGCCATTATTATGGAACCATATTTATTTATGATATATATTATATTTAATTCCTGTTTATGCTTCTGTATTTTACATTTAAATCATACCTTTATTCTTTCCATGTTGTGCAATTGCGATAATTTAATTTGAGGAAGTGTGGACTACCACCCCCTCAACTGATGTGACTCGTTCATGTAATACATGGTATGTATAAAGAATGAAATTAATGAACTTATGTGACCTATATAACATATATATTATACTAGAATTATAATATATATATTTATATCATTTTTTTAATTCCATTAATTAAGAAATAGAAATGAAAGTAGCGTTCATGCGTAAGTACGGCTTACCGTCTCCATGAACAGTGAATTTCATTTTTTACCTCTAAATGTTATATAATATTATAAAGTCAAGTATATACTGGATATATATGATATATATGACATTTACATAATCAATATAATTCTGGATATAATGTATATTTTACTACATGTAAAACATTTAATTGTAAGATGTTTATTTTTGACTCAAGAACCAAAGAGCGACAAAACGACCATTATTAACTTAAATGACTACATAATTTTCATAACATGGTAATAAGTAATATAAAAGGAATAATGAAATTGAAAAAAAAAATTCTTATGCAAGTAGATATTAACTCTAGTTTGTTATTCAGGAGATTAAAGAATGATTGAGTCAAGTCGGATACAAGGTAAGAGAACTTCTTAACCGAATTTCCATTCTTTGGGTTATTCTCCTAATTTCAAATTATGTCATGATATTATTATTTCATATCTTTTATTTAGACTTTATTTATGTGTAAATATAGTGAATAGACATAATAGATCTGTTTTATTTAAAAAATGATCTTTTTAAGGGACTTCGTCTCAATCTCCATTAAATGAGGCATATTTTTTTATACACAAATTTCTTTTATACGGTGTATAAACCCCTTGGACTTTTACATTTATTCAAAATGAATCTTTTTATATGAATCATTTTACTAAATGAAAAAAAGGAATGTTTTTCTTGTCGTATATATGCGGCGATAATGACTTCTCCGCCGCCGTGACCATTATTTGTGTTTCTGCTTTCTCTATAAGTCATAAATTTTTTTAAATGAAAAATAAATACCAAGTTTTAATTTTCTTTTATTTTGGAATTGAAAATGTTTTTGATAATGTATTTATTATATCAATGTGTTTTATTGATATCTTGTGATTAAAGTGTGGGATTGTTATGTTTCCTTTATGCATGTTTTATGTGATATGATTATGTTATGGTTTATGATATGTTTAAACCTGTTCATATGAGGAATGCATTGTACTTAATAAGTGACGGGTGGAGCCCTCAATAGCTCTTCGATGCATCGGCAGGTCTCATGAGACAAACTAGTGTCTTGGCATGAGGCCTTGACAAAATATTATTTGTAGTCTTGGAACGAGGCCTTGGCTACATGATTATGATAGATTGGCATTATGCATTCCATCATTATGAATGTGGTAATTGATATTTCATGTGATTATTCGACTAGTAGAATATATATGTGAATAAGTAAATGGAATTATTTCATTTTATTTTTTCCATATTATGATGAACTTCAAGTTTAAAAGGCTTTTGTTTTAGTTATACATTGCCTTAAATGTCAATGTTTATTTATGAAAGCTTCTGCTATATTGTTATCCTTACTGAGAATCTGATCTCACCCCTTCCAATGTTTTAATTTTTTCAGGATGTGAAGACGTATATTATGAATGACCTACCGGGATAGTATGAGGAGATATGAATACAAGATGTTTTTTTAGTTTGGTTTTACTTTATGATGTAATGTAAGACTTATTAATGTATCTAGTGTTTCCAAGGCTACTTAACTAATCGGTCTTTCGAGACTTGATCTTTTGTGATCATGCCAATGTTACGCAATAATGCAACAACTATGGTTATCTGGGGTCGGGGCGTCACAGTTGGTATCAGAGGGAGGTTTGTACTAACCTTGGAAGCTAGATTTAGACAGTATCTTATTAGAGCACATAGCCCAAATATATACTTTGAGGATTAGTATAGAATAAATTCCTAGAAATTTGGTATTATAGAGATTTTGTGAGTTTTTCGAGCAATACATCTCTCTCTGGATATGAGAAGGTAGAGGCGGCTCTGGCACATATGTACCTAGGGGTAAAACCTGAAAACACCACTTTGAGCTAGACTCGAACGGGAAATAGTGCATTGTAAAGACCCGCAAATTTCAAG
Organism: Viscum album; assembly: GCA_963277665.1. Classification (NCBI taxonomy): domain Eukaryota; kingdom Viridiplantae; phylum Streptophyta; class Magnoliopsida; order Santalales; family Viscaceae; genus Viscum; species Viscum album. The sequence continues at coordinate 1,311,678,336 of OY728119.1, read as the reverse complement.
GAATTTTTTTTCTTAATTTTCTTTGGAATTTTACAAGAGCGTAGCTTCAGACGACACCTGATTCCGAGGCCCGGTGTGCCCGGAATCAATTTCCGAAGTTTGGCTCGGGTACGTTCAGTGAACGGACGAGCGGGTTTTTCTATCTTTTGAACCAGTGCCCGGAATCAAATTCTGAGGGCACCGATGAAATCACAGCACCTGTATTTGCTTAGAAACGCCTCTTCCGGAGTTGCGTTTGCTCAGACGTGGTTTTTAAATTTTGGGGCTTTAAGTCAGAAATAAAATAAAGTTTGTGCGACAACTTTATTTTATTTCACTTAAGCTGCTTGGAAGCCACTTGAAGCCACTTAAAGACGGCTTGAACTGTGTTGAACTGGATAGGATGCTATCCAGAAATATCCTACCCCCTTGGTAGGATATTTGTGAGGTGGGGCCCACACGAGCCCCGCCGTTTCTTTCGCTAAGTAACGCACCCGCGAAAACCCGTCAAGTAACTGAAAAGTCAACCGACGCGTTTTCTTTAATTCTTAACAGACCATTTAATTGGGCGGTTTATTTCGTGAATTAAATAGGCTGTTTCATTCGTTGAATTAATTCAACGAATTTAATGGGTCGTTACTTACGCGTTTGCGTTCGTTGGCAAAATAATAAAATAAGACCAACTCTTTCTTTTGGAGGATTACTCGTTGTGCGAGATTCTCTGGGCCTCCTCCTTCCCCGCGAAGAACGCGAAGAACGCGAAGAACGCGAAGAACGCCGGCGACCGGAATTCGACGACACACACCGAGATCTGCGACGTCGACGAGCTTTACCCGCGACGTTCTTCGGCGACGCCTCTTCTTCCGCGGCCGATCCTCGTTCGGCAACTAAGATGAGAATCAGATCGTTTAAATTCTCCCTTTTTTAGATTTCATGGCAACGGATTTAATTAATTAAATCCGTTTGTTCTTGATCCAGAGATTGGCGACGCGACGCCGGATACCACGACGACGCGTCGATCCCCTTCTTCCGTGACGATCTCACGTCTGACGACGACTTCGAGGTAGGGGTTTATTTTTCTTGATGATTCATTCCCGTGTTTATTCTTTTGAAATAAAGAACCCGATCCCAGAACAATTTTAAATTATTTTAAAATTGTTGATTGGTTGTTTTTATTCCTCCCGTTGTTTATGACTAACACGGAGGGTGCGGGTCTAACGAAAAAGACCCGACAACCCTCCGCCGATCTTTTGTTGTGCGAATTTGGCGGACGACGACGAACCGCGCGACAAGGGTGATCCGTTGATCCCGCAGTGAAGATCGGCCCCCGGGAGGAGCAACGGCGCAGACGGGAGGCAAAACGGGCCACCGGAGCAACTCCGGCGGCCCGCGGAAGGCGGCGGCGGCGCCGGCGACCGGGGGCGGCGGCGCCCGGCGCGCCGCCGGAAGATCCGCTGCGGCTCGGCCGCGGCGGCGGCGAACCGCCGGACCGCGTCCGCGGTCCGGCCACCCAGCACGCGGCCCGCGCGGGCCGCGTTTCTCCAAAGCCGCGGGTCAAACCCGCGGCGGCTCATTCGGCCGCTCGGCCGAAGCCGAGCCGGCCGGTCCGGTCGGCCGGGCCGCGCCCAGGCCGGACCAGACCCGGCCTAGCCGGGTCGGGCCGGGTCGGGCCGCCCGGTTCGGCCGACCCAGGGGGGTTCGGGCCGGGTCGCCCCGGGCCCAGAACCCCCGTTTCGGGCCCTCTTCGGTCTTTCGCCCATATCTTGGGCCTGGGACCTCCGATTGACGAACCGTCAGCGGCTACGCGATCCTTGGATCGAGACGGTCGTTTAGGTATATTATACTCAAGGTTTCGGAAGACTTTGGGTTCGGCCGGGTTGGTTCGTACACGAAACCAACCGGGCCCTCGGAGCGGAAACGCTCATAACTTGAGCTACGGACGTCCGATCGACGTACCGTCAGCTGTGGTAGTTTCCTCTAAGTGAGACGGAACTTTTGGCATACTCCGCCCAAGGATCGGATACAGGCGGAGTACGGTCGGGTTGGTTTTGCCCTAAAAACCAACCGGCCCCCTGCGACGAAAATGCCAATAACTCTCAGACCGGGCGTCCGATTGACGCGCCGTCTGTTGCGTTGAGATCCTGTTGTCGATACGGAACTTTTGGATACATCAACTTTGGACTACGTGTCAGTTGATGTATCATCCTCTCGGCTCGTGGAGCGGACCCTCCTAAACGAGCTCGCTATGTGCGGGAACCCTAGCGCTGGCTGTGACTTCGACGACAGAGCAGAGATCCTCCGTGGACTGCGACGACGGCAGAGCAGAGATCCTCGGTGGACTGCGACGACGGCAGAGTAGAGATCCTTCGTGGAATGCGGCGACGACTGTGCAGAGATCCTCAGTGGACTGTGTCGACTACTGCACTCAGCGATCCCACGTGGATCAGTGCTACAGGTTCTGTGTGAGCCCGATCCTATGTGGGTCCTTACTACCGGTTCTGTGTGAGCCACTGCCTACAGGTTCTGTGTGAGCCCGATCCTGTGTGGGTCTTCTGCGGGGGTTAGTACCTATCGATCCTTCGTGGGTCCGACGACTTAGATGGATCAGTGATCATCTTTGACGTCATCTGAAAAGTATACCTGGTTGAGCTGAATCTTATGTTACTCTCCTTTGTGGATTGTGTTGAACTATCCTATGTGGATCTACTGTTTACTCTCCTTGTGGATTTGAGTCTTGCTTTCCTTTGTGGATTGAGTTGTTCTTGAGCTCGCGAGCAGAGCTAGAATTGGGGACTTAGGTATATGTATGGGTATATACCTAAGTCGAGTCAGATGTTACTTCGTGATTGCATCTTTCTTTTGTGCTATATCCTTTGTGGATTTCGGGAGACCTTCGGGGGTCTCGGGGTCCTTACTGAGTAGCTTATACTCACCCCTGCACGGGCTATGCCCGCACCTTGTTGTGTTGGATGCAGACGACAGACAGCGCTGATCGCGGTTGGGGCGTGGAGTAGGACGGTACCTGGAGGTGGACCACTGGGCGGGACGTGCTCGGAACGGACGTGGGACCCGAGGAGCCTGGAGGCTATCTGTACCCACCCTTCAGGTGGGATTTCCAGTGGACGACACGAGGCCGCCGTCTTTTCTTCAGTTGCTGTACTTTACTTTTCAGTTGTACTTTCAGTTGGGCTTGTATTCCGACCCCCTTTACTTTTCTGCACTTGTAGTTACTTTCCACTTGCTGACTCTGTGGTGGTTGTTACTTATAAAGGCAATGCCTACCCTGTTTACTGGGATTTTACGCCTTGGTGCTAGTCGCCAGCCCCTGGCCTATGGAAGGCGGGCTTGGGGTAGTCACGACACGGGCCCCGAGGACGGGTCGTGACAAATTGGTATCAAAGGTGGTCGGTTCTACCGCAGACTCTGATCGTCTTTTCTTTCTATATGAAGCAATAGTGTTTAGTGTATTGAGTGTGGTTATCAGTTCAGGGAGCCCAGTGTTGGTGCGGCGGCCGACGTATCCGTACACCAGGACCCTGACTCCTGATTTCCGACTTAATGCATGAAAACATTGATTGCGTGTGTGTTTCAAGTTTTCTTTGTGATTACTTGTGTCAGCTCACCGGGTATACTGATCTTCTTTATGAAAGTCTCATGTTTTCCTTGTGATTACTTGTGCCAGCTCACCAGGTATACTGTTCTGACTGTGGTGCTCTTGTTCTCCTTTTTTAGGATGGCCCCGCGACGACAGCCAGCTAGGGTTCCGAGTATAGGGCGTGACGGCAGCCCACCGAGCGATGAGGCCTCGATGCAGGGCCCTTTTCCAGCAGTGGCACCGGCGGTAGCTTTACCCGCCGAGCCACCGATGCTACCAGTACCAGACGCTGACGATGCACGTCGCCTTAGGGCACTGCATGAGTTTCAGAGCCAGCGACCGCCCAGGTTTCGCAGTGAGGCGGACCCCCAGGCCGCCGAGGACTGGCTAGAGGCGGTGGTACGGATCTTTAGGCTAGTGAGGACACCAGCGGATGTCATGGTGATTCTCGCGGCGAGCCTCCTGCAGGCGGCGGCAGGACGATGGTGGAGCTTGATGCTCCAGGTACACGATGAGGCATCCTTGCTCTGGACGGACTTCGAGAGCCACTTCCGCTCTGAGTTCGTCCCGGCCACCCTCCGAGCGGTGCGCATCCAGGAGCTTCTCCAGCTGCGCCAGGGCAGCATGACGGTCGCACAGTACGCGGCGAGGTTCACTGACCTATCTCTCTACTCGACCGACATGGTACGAGACCCCTTCTTCCGGGCCCGGACCTTCGAGAAGGGCTTGCGACAGGAGATTCGGACGTCACTGGTCTCCCTCAGCATTCCGACCCTGGCGGGAGTGCTGGAGCGAGCCCTCCTGATCGAGAGCTTCCTGGCAGAGCCTTCTTCAGCGGCGAGACCTAGCGTAGGGCGGCAGGTAGCTGAGTCTTCGGCAGCGGGTAGCCGACGGATGACTCTCGGGTCCAGGCAGACCAGACCCCCACGCAGACGGCCTCAGGACACCGGCTCAGCAGTGCAGGGCACACAGCGGAGTGCCGGCCTTCCGAGAGGCAGGCTGTGCTACTCCTGCGGCGGGTAGGGTCACATGGCTCGTGACTGCCCGACTCGCCGATCAGAGGAGCAGCAGACGGTGGAGGGGCCACCCAGGCAGATGCAGAGGGTCGACCGTGGCGGTCCGCAGGGAGGAGGCGGACGAGGCATAGGAGTTGGCCGAGCAGCGGGTGGTGGGCGACGCTTCCAGGCTCTACCCCCACCACCACCAGGAGGGCCACCTCGACCACAAGGAGCTGGCGGGCAGGGGCAGGCCCAGCTCCAGGCAGTGGAGGCCTACGACCCCGACATGCCATAGATGATTCGAGGTACGATCTGTGTCTATTCCACCCTTGCTGCAGTACTTATAGACACATGAGCGAGTCACTCTTTCATAGCCTCTGCCCTTGTTCGGAGCTCGGAGATTCCGACTGAGCCGTTGGCTCGATCCTTACGGCTAGAGACTCCTACGGGAGCAGACTCGACAAATACGCACTGGTGCCGGCAGTGTGAGCTTACTCTAGGAGGCGAGAGCTTCGGCTGGGATCTCCTTGTAGCGGTGTCGAGGCCTTACGACGTCATCTTGGGCATGGATTGGCAATCCACGGTTCATGCCCAGATCGACTGTTTTAGGCGCAAGGTGCGATGTGTTCGCATGGACGGGAGCAGGTTTACCTTCACCGGCGAGAAGGGAACCTTTGCAGCACAGGATGGACTTCCGCGGAGGAGAGTGCAGCCCATCTCTCATCAGTTGGCTAGCCTCATCCTAGGAGCAGTGGACGTGCGGAGTCCAGCTTTTCCTGCAGTGATGGACCAGTACGTGGATGTCTTTCCCGACGATGTTCCAGGGCTACCTCCTCGTAGAGAGGTAGACTTTTACATCGACTTGTACCCCGGGACAGCCCCGATATCTACTCCAGCATATCGGATGGCCCCCGCCGAGCTTCGAGAGCTGCGGGTACAGTTGGAAGACTTGCAGAGCAAGGGGTTTATCCGACCCAGTGTTTCACCCTGGGCTTCCTTGATTTTGTTCGCCAAGAAGGCGGACGGGAGCTTGCGACTGTGTGTCGACTATCGTCGCCTGAACCAGGTGACAGTGAGAAACAAGTATCCGCTGCCACGGATTGATGACCTCTTCGATCAGCTCAAGGGAGCGCGGTGGTTCTCGAAGATAGACCTCCGGTCAGGCTATCATCAGCTCAGAGTTCGAGACGAGGACGTGCAGAAGACGGCCTTCAGGTGTCGGTATGGCCATTATGAGTTCTTTGTTATGCCGTTCGGCTTAACCAATGCTCCAGCAGTGTTCATGAGCCTCATGAACAGGATCTTCCAGCCATACCTCGACCGATTTGTCGTGGTCTTCATTGACGACATTTTGGTATACTCGGCGACTGAGGAGGAGCATGCCTACCACCTGCGAGTTGTGCTAGACACGCTCCGAGAGCACCAGCTTTATGGAAAGCTCTCAAAGTGCCAGTTCTGGTTACGTGAGGTCCACTTCTTGGGGCACGTCATCTCTGAGGCGGGAGTTGCAGTGGATCCCGCGAAGATCGAGGCAGTACTAGCTTGGGAGCCACCCAGGAGCGTGACAGAGGTGCAGAGCTTCTTGGGCCTAGCCGGATACTATCGGAGATTCGTGCCAGACTTCTCCAGAGTTGCGGCACCACTCTCAGCGTTGACGAAGAAGGGGAAACCCTTTGTGTGGTCAGACAGATGTCAGCAGAGCTTCCAGGAGCTGAGACAGAGATTGACCAGCGCACCTATCTTGAGGTTGCCTGAGGAGGGAGTTGGATACGTAGTTTACTGCGATGCGTCAGGGACTGGACTCGGGTTCGTCCTGATGCAGGAGCGGGCCATGATCGCCTACGGATCACGTCAGTTGAGGCCGCATGAGCAGAACTACGCCACTCATGACCTGGAGTTAGCAGCAGTGGTCTTCGCTCTGAAGACTTGGCGGCACTATCTGATGGGCGAGTGCTTCACAGTCTTTTCTGACCACCAGAGTCTCAGGTATATCTTCTCTCAGAAGGACCTGAACCTGAGACAACGGAGATGGCTTGAGTTCCTCCAGGACTATGACTTTGAGATAGTCTATACTCCTGGGAAGGGGAACTTGGTAGCCGATGCCCTCAGCAGGAGGACGGGCATTCAGCTACTTGAGGAGGCGACGGAGCAGCTAGCCTCCTTACAGATATCCTTTGGGGATAGAGACGGAGCAGCCTTTCTTCAGTCTCTCACAGTCTCTCCTCCACTTCTACAGCGGGTCAGAGAGGCTCAGCGTGAGGACGCTGACTGTGAGACCCGGCATGCACTGATATCCTCAGGTCAGGCGCCTGATGGTTTCTCCCTTGGAGCAGAGCACGACATCCTTTTCAGAGGACGTACCTTCGTACCAGTTGCTTTACGAGAGGAGGTGCTGAGAGAGTTTCAAACTTCTCCCTTGGCGGTGCATCCCGGAGTGGCAAAGATGTACTAGGATCTCAGATGACAGCACTGGTGGCCGGGCATGAAGAAAGCTGTGGCAGAGTTCGTTTCACGATGCCTCACCTGCCAGCAGGTGAAGGCAGAGCATCTGGTACTAGCAGGCTTGGTACAGCCCTTGGAGGTCCCGGAGTGGAAGTGGGACGGCATATCTATGGACTTCGTGACTGGACTTCCACGCACTTCCAGAGGTCACGACTCCATTTGGGTGATTGTCGACCGACTCACCAAGTCGGCACACTTCTTACCCATCAGAGAGCAGGGCTCAGTGGAGAGCTTGGGACGTCTTTACGTCCAGGAGATCGTACGGCTTCACGGTGTGCCATCGTCTATCGTCTCCGATCGAGATGCTCGTTTCACTTCCCGGCTTTGGAAGGGGTTGCAGGAGGCGTTCGGGACGCGGATCCATCTGAGCACAGCCTTCCACCCTCAGACGGATGGTCAGACGGAGAGGACCATACAGACACTCGAGGACATGCTCTGTGCATGTGTTCTCGACTTTGGTCGCAGCTGGGAGGACCACCTACCCTTGGTGGAGTGCGCGTACAACAACAGCTACCACTCCACCATCGGGATGGCACCATACGAGGCGTTGTACGGCAGACCCTGCAGATCACCGTTGTGCTGGACAGACCCTGGGGAGTCAGCACTCGTGGGACCAGAGATGGTCCAAGCCACGACAGAGAAGGTCCATATCATCCAGGAGAGGATGAGGACAGCTCAGAGCCGGCAGAAGTCATATGCTGACAGGAGGCGGAGGCCACTAGAGTTCGAGGATGGTGACCACGTCTTTTTGCGTGTCTCACCTCGACGTGGTTTACAGAGATTTGGCCGAGGCGGCAAGTTGTCTCCACGCTTTATCGGGCCTTTCCAGGTCCTCAGCAGGATATGAGAGGTGGCTTATCGCCTGGCTCTACCACCTCAGTTGCACCGGGTGCACGACATCTTCCACGTGTCTCAGCTGAGGAGATACGTGCACGACCCGACGCACATCATCGACTTTGGGGAGCTGGACGTGGACGATGGGGCGACTTTTGCGGAGGTCCCAGTGGAGATCGAGGATCGACAGGAGCGGGTCCTACGTGGGCGGTCGATTCCTCTTGTGCGCGTCAGATGGCAGCACATGAACCTCCAGGAGAGCACTTGGGAACGGGAGGCTCAGATGCGTTCTCAGTACCCCCATTTATTCCCCTAGTTTTTTATGTATCTTTACGGGGACGTAAAGCCCTGAAGTGGGAGTAATGTAATGTCCCGAAAATTTCAAGAAAATTTTTTTCTTAATTTTCTTTGGAATTTTACAAGAGCGCAGCTTCAGACGGCACCTGATTCTGAGGCCCGGTGTGCCCGGAATCAATTTCCGAAGTTTGGCTCGGGTACGTTCAGTGAACGGACGAGCGGGTTTTTCTATCTTTTAAACCGGTGCCCGGAATCAAATTCTGAGGGCACCGATGAAATCGCAGCGCCAGTATTTGCTTATAAACACCTCTTCCGGAGTTGCGTTTGCTCAGACGTGGTTTTTAAATTTTGGGGCTTTAAGTCAAAAATAAAATAAAGTTTGTGCGACAACTTTATTTTATTTCACTTAAGCTGCTTGGAAGCCACTTGATGCCACTTAATGACGGCTTGAACTGTGTTGAACTGGATAGGATGCTATCCAGATATATCCTACCCCCTTGGTAGGATATTTGTGAGGTGGGGCCCGCACGAGCCCCGCCGTTTCTTTCGCTAAGTAACGCACCCGCGAAAACCCGTCAACTAACTGAAAAGTCAACCGACGTGTTTTCTTTAATTCTTAACAGACCATTTAATTGGGCGGTTTATTTCGTGAATTAAATGGGCTGTTTCATTCGTTGAATTAATTCAACGAATTTAATGGGTCGTTACTTACGCATTTGCGTTCGTTGGCAAAATAATAAAATAAGACCAACTCTTTCTTTTGGAGGATTACTCGTTGTGCGAGATTCTCTGGGCCTCCACCTTCCCCGCGAAGAACGCGAAGAACGCGAAGAACGCGAAGAACGCGAAGAACGCCGGCGACCGGAATTCGACGACGCACACCGAGATCTGCGACGTCGACGAGCATTACCCGCGACGTTCTTCGGCGACGCCTCTTCTTCCGCGGCCGATCCTCGTTCGGCAACTAAGGTGAGAATCGGATCGTTTAAATTCTCCCTTTTTTAAATTTCATGGCAACGAATTTAATTAATTAAATCCGTTTGTTCTTGATCCGGAGATTGGCGACGCGACGCCGGATACCGCGACGACGCGTCGATCCCCTTCTTCCGCGACGATCTCACGTCCGACGACGACTTCGAGGTAGGGGTTTATTTTTCTTGATGATTCTTTCCCGTGTTTATTCTTTTGAAATAAAGAACCTGATCCCAGAACAATTTTAAATTATTTTAAAATTGTTGATTGGTTGTTTTTATTCCTCCCGTTGTTTATGACTAACGCGGAGGGTGCGGGTCTAACGAACAAGACCCGGCAACCCTCCTCCGATCTTTTGTTGTGCGAATTTGGCGGATGACGACGAACCGCGCGGCAAGGGAGATCCGTTGATCCCGCAGTGAAGATCGGCCCCCGGGAGGAGCAACGGCGCAGACGGGAGGCAAAACGGGCCACCGGAGCAACTCCGGCGGCCCGCGGAAGGCGGCGGTGCCCGGTGCGCCGCCGGAAGTTCCGCCGCGGCTCGGGCGCGGCGGCGGCGAACCGCCGGACCGCGTCCGCGGTCCGGCCACCCAGCACACGGCCCGCGCGGGCCGCGTTTCTCCAAAGCCGCGGGTCAAACCCGCGGCGGCTCATTCGGCCGCTCGGCCGAAGCCGAGCCGGCCGGGTCGGGCCGGGTCGGGCCGACCCGGTTCGGGCCGACCCAGGGGGGGTTCGGGCCGGGTCGCCCCGGGCCCAGAACCCCCGTTTCGGGCCCTCTTCGGTCTTTCGCCCATATCTTGGGCCTGGGACCTCCGATTGACGAACCGTCAGCGGCTACGCGATCCTTGGATCGAGACGGTCGTTTCGGTATATTATACTCAAGGTTTCAGAAGACTTTGGGTTCGGCCGGGTTGGTTCGTACACGAAACCAACCGGGCCCTCTGAGCGGAAACGCTCATAACTTGAGCTACGGACGTCCGATCGACGTACCGTCAGCTGTGGTAGTTTCCTCTAAGTGAGACGGAACTTTTGGCATACTCCGCCCGAGGATCGGATACAGGCGGAGTACGGTCGGGTTGGTTTTGCCCTGAAAACCAACCGGCCCCCTGGGACGAAAATGCCAATAACTCTCAGACCGGGCGTCCGATTGACGCGCCGTCTGTTGCGTTGAGATCCTATTGTCGATACGGAACTTTTGGATACATCAACTTCGGACTACGTGTCAGTTGATGTATCAGCCTCTCGGCTCATGGAGCGGACCCTCCTAAATGAGCTCGCTATGTGCGGGAACCCTAGCGCTGGCTGTGACTTCGACGACAGAGCAGAGATCCTCCGTGGACTGCGACGACGGCAGAGCAGAGATCCTCAGTGGACTGCGACGACGGCAGAGCAGAGATCCTTCGTGGACTGCGGCGACGACTGTGCAGAGATCCTCAGTGGACTGCATCGACTACTGCACTCAGCGATCCCACGTGGATCAGTGCTACAGGTTCTGTGTGAGCCCGATCCTATGTGGGTCCTTACTACCGGTTCTGTGTGAGCCACTGCCTACAGGTTCTGTGTGAGCCCGATCCTGTGTGGGTCATCTGCGGGGGTTAGTACCTATCGATCCTTCGTGGGTCCGACGACTTAGATGGATCAGTGATCATCTTTGACGTCATCTGAATAGTATACCTGGTTGAGCTGAATCTTATGTTACTCTCCTTTGTGGATTGTGTTGAACTATCCTATGTGGATCTACTGTTTACTCTCCTTGTGGATTTCAGTCTTGCTTTCCTTTGTGGATTGAGTTGTTCTTGAGCTCGCGAGCAGAGCTAGAATTGGGGACTTAGGTATATGTATGGGCATATACCTAAGTCGAGTCAGATGTTACTTCGTGATTGCATCTTTCTTTTGTGCTATATCCTTTGTGGATTTCGGGAGACCTTCGGGGGTCTCGGGGTCCTTACTGAGTAGCTTATACTCACCCCTGCACGGGCTATGCCCGCACCTTGTTGTATTGGATGCAGACGACGGACAGCGCTGATCGCGGTTGGGGTGTGGAGCAGGACGGTACCTGGAGGTGGACCACTGGGCGGGACGTGCTCGGAACGGACGTGGGACCCGAGGAGCCTGGAGGCTATCTGTACCCACCCTTCAGGTGGGATTGCCAGTGGACGACACGAGGCCGCCGTCTTTTCTTCAGTTGTTGTACTTTACTTTTCAGTTGTACTTTCAGTTGGGCTTGTATTCCGGCCCCCTTTACTTTTCTGCACTTGTAGTTACTTTCCGCTTGCTGACTCTGTGGTGGTTGTTACTTATAAAGGCAATGCCTTCCCTGTTTTCTGGGATTTTACGCCTTGTTGCTAGTCGCCAGCCCCTGGCCTATGGAAGGCGGGCTTGGGGTAGTCACGGCACGGGCCCCGAGGACGGGTCGTGACATGCATGACAATGGGACGTGCTGCACTCTTGGTTACGACACTCCCGGAGGATATGCTTAGGATAAATATCATTTTATTTACAATCCATTAAGAAGGGTTTATGTGTATTTTCTTCCTCAAAGAAAACATTTTTATGATTATGGATTATATCCATAAACAGTTAAATTTATGTTAAGTGTTTTATAAGTATGGAATTATGTATTTTGATTGATAAAATGATCTAGTTTATGCCATTGTTTAGAAATGGCGCCTAGTGGAAGGAATAGAAAACATATCAATTCACACACTCCATGTAGGGATTCCCCTCCTCCTCATGATAATTATTATGGAGCTGGAGATAAAACTGGTGCTGATCAACTTATCACCATACTGGGACAACTCACTCCGGTTATGAATAATAACCTTACTCATATGGAGCACCCTGATCCACAACGTGGAGGATCAATGTTTGACTTCTTCATGAGGCAAAAACCACCAACATTTAATGGGGGTAAAAATCCATTAGTAGCTGAGCAATGGATAAACTCCTTAGAGAAAATATTCCACGCCCCGGGGAGTAGCGCAAGAGAGAATTTTTTCATGGAAGTTTACCGCCTCACTAAAGATGCCGATCAATGGTGGTCACCGATTCAAAACAAAATTTAAGAAGAAGAAATATCATGAATGAAATGGGGGGTGTTTAAGGAAATTTTCATAGAAAAATACATTCCACATGACCATCGAGCAAATATGGAAAGGAAATTTCTGAGTCTGAGGCAGAATGAGGATGGGAATGTCGAAATGTATGAGGCTAACTTTACAAGGTTAGCTAGGCATGATGCATATTATATACGTAACCCAAGAAGTAAGATTGATCATTTCACTGATAGGTTAAAACCCTTTCCCCATCGAGAATTAGTCGCACATACCATCTTGTCATACGAAGATATTGTCTCGTGTGCTATCATGACAGAAAATGAATTCTCTATGTCTTATGAATTTAAAGAAAAGAAAGTGAATAAGAGAACGGTGGAACAAGAGACAAGTAACAGGAAAAAGGGAAGGAAGTATTTTCCATTATGCGATAATTGTGTGATGAATCACCCTGGTACATGCCTAAAAGGAATGAGAGTTTGTTATAAATGTGGAGAAAAAGGTCACCAGGCTCATGATTGAAATGGAAAGAAAGCCGCTATCAATGTTGAATGCTACAATTATATGGAAATGGGGGCATTATGAAAATGAATGTCATAAGCGTCAGGGAAAATTACCTCTGAAAAGGCCAAGGGATCAAGCCCAATCTTATGTTGTTACTACAGTTGAAGTGGAATAATTAATGTATTGGTGCCTTTGGACTCAAGGATTATATTCTGGTTATAATAATAATGTGATATATACAAGTATTGTACTGCAATACATTTGGATTTCATTAAGGTTTTAATATGATTAAAGTAATCATATTTTTAGTATGTGAAAATAAATGAAACTTTATTTTGTTTGGGGAATCTGATGTTACAATTGATTTTGGAATTTAGAAACCTTTTAGAGAATGTTTAGGAAGATGTATTTTTGGATAACTATAAAGGTAGGAATAGATTATTTTGATCTTTGGATAGTATTGTTTAAGGATAAAAAATTTATGAAGATTACTTTAGGAATATTATAATACTATATTTTTTAGGAAAAGGACAACCTGCAGGTTGGGGGATAACCTGTCGCGTTGGACAAAGCTGCAGGAATCGAACCCACAACCATAGTGCGACATGCGTTTATTACCTACCACTAGCCAACAGGAAGTCCCTGGTAATTAAAAAATAGTTTTCCTAATATAAATGGAATGTGTTAATATTTAGAACCTTATATAATTAGGATGAATAGATTTTTTTTGATTTATATTACCTTTTTGAGTAAAAGATGGGTATGTGGTAAAAATTTATTAAATAATGAATGTCTACATGACAAGTAAGTATATTTCCTTATGTTCTTAGTAAATCTCTTAAATAAATTCCTCAACTTTATTAAAGGTAACATAAAACAAAAACATTTCCAGTTAAATTTTCCAACTGGGGATTCAATGACCGTTTAACCAATCACATGTTTGTGATTTTTTCGTGGTTAACTTTCTCCTAATCCTATTTTCTACAACTCTCCATTAGACCTTGATGGTTTTTTTTTTCTTCCATATCAATATTTTCATAGAATCCTAGTATGGGTTATCTCAGGTGGCCTTTGTACTTCTCTTTCTTTCTTTTAAAGTTATATTTTTGTTAACCTTATTTCTGATGTGGGTTTTCCACAAAGGTATTTTCTATTTTCCACATTTTATTTTCAAAGAACAATTTCAAGTTTTGAGGATTAAATTATTTTAAGGAGGGGATAATGTAACACCCAAAGCTTCTACGGTACACTTCTTTTTCAATAATACCATATCTTGCATTGTACGCAACTTCGAGTTCTAATACACCGCGACTAATCAAAGTAGTCATTATGAATAGTAATACCCACTTTTTAAAACTATAGAAATTTTATATTTCAAAATGGAATTCTTTTTCGTATTTAGAATATTGAAATTATCCAATGTTGAATTTTTTGTAATTTTCTGAGAACTTCCAATTTTTTATGAATAGTGAAAAATACTTAAAAACAACTTTTTTAATCAAAATAAATTATAGTGATAAAATATACTATTGATTTGTTTTAATATATAATTAGAATATATTTTTACCATTTTATCCAATGATGGTCATTATAATTAATTTCACTTTGAAATAGGACGTAAACAATTGTTAATCTTTTGATTTATATTGTTTCTTAAAAACATGCTATTTGTTTTGACAACGGGAATTAATTATAAAAATAATTAATGAAAATTATAGGTTTTTAATTTTTTAAAATAGACACCATTTTTTGAATTCCGAATATCAATTATAGCTTAGGGTGAATTTTTGGTATTTTTTTAAAAAACATCATTTTTTGATGAATAGTGAAACCACTAAGTGGTAGTTTAAAAACTAATTTTTCATGTAAATGAAACATTACCACTTATATGATTTGATTTTAAGAACTCTGACATAAATGCTTGTAAGTATGAATTAAAATGTGGTTCAATGTGATTAAAATAATTTTTTGGTGAATAATAACTTTTATGTTTTATTAATCGTGATTAAAGGTAATTGGTGAAATTTAATGTAAAAATGATATTATGAAAATATGAAAATATCTTGACATTTGTACTACACTTATTTGATGAGTCATGGCCGAACAAGACAATCCATGGGTCAACTTGGGGACCCTATGGAGCCACTTGGGTAAGAAAATTTCATTAATAACGTTTTATTTAAAGTAAAAATAAAATTGTCACAAACATGTGTTATTTTACTAAAAAAATTATTACATGGGGTTATATAAATTACATTTTAGACTATAAATATTAATTGGAAAGATAAAAATATTTAAAACATCATTATATTTTTTCTATAATTTTTATACATTAAATAAATTAAATTATTTATGACACCATGATGATGCAACGATTACCTCATTAATTAACGATTTAAATAAAATGAAAAGATAATGTAAAATATAAGACTTAAACATGTAAAAAACCTATTGGATGAGTATATTTAAAAACCTTATCACCTTATACTCAAAATATATTATTGTGGTACCTTTAAAATTCGAAAAAAAAAGTTTATAATAATGTAGCATTTCATAACATTCCAAGAGTGCCCCTCCTCTCCTCTAATAAAAGGCTCCCAACTCTACCACCTTATTCACACCATCAAATCCATTTGGCTCGGAAAAAATATCCCCAAATACACATTCAACATCCCTTTCTTACTCCTTGAAGCCTCACTTTGGGCGGAAGTCTTCCCAAATAAGTTTTTGGCTCAAATCAAAAAGAGTTACCGGATTTAAAGGTAACATCTTCACTTATTCTCTTTTGTTTTATTTTGCTTCTTCAACCCCTTAAAATATTTTTATTCCTTTATTTTGTAACATCAAAAGTATCATCAATATACTAGGATGTTTTTATGATTAGGATTCTAGCTGCACATACAAACACCTCCGTCTAATGGTTAAAGAACATATTGTTTCTATGGATGGGAATTACTACCTCACGAAACGATGATTGTTCTATCTTCTCCTACCACCTATTGTGGTGGCCATTATGATGGAAATATATTTATTTACGATATATATTGTACTTATTTCATCTATATTCTTATTTATATTACATTTAAATTATACCTTTATGCTTTGCATGTTGTGAAAATGCGATAATTTAATTTGAAGAAGTGTGGACTACCGCCCCCTCAAATGATGTGACTCATTCATGCAATACATGGAATGTATAAAAAATGAAATTGATGAATTTATGTGACCAATATAACATATATATTATAATATAATTATAATATATATATATATATATCTCATTTTATTTAATTCTATTAATTACGAAATAGAAATGAAAGCAGCGTTCATGGGTACGTATGGCTTACTGTCTCCATGAAGGGATTATTTCATTTCTTACCTCTAAATGTTATATAACAATATAAAGGAAAGTATATAATGGATATATATTATATATATGAAATCTACATCATGAATATAATTATAGATATAATGTATATTTGACCACATGAACAACTTTTAATTGTAAGTTGTTTATTGTTGACTCAAGTACCAAGGAGCGACAAAATGACCGTTATTAACATAAATGACTACATTATTTTCATAAAATGGAAATAAGTAATATAAAAGGGATAATGAACTTGAAAAAAAGTTTCATAAGAAAGTATAGATTAACTATAGTTTATTATTTAGGAGATTAAAGAACGATCGAGTTAAGTCGGACATGAGGTAAGATAACTTCTAAACCCAATTTCCATTCTTTGGGTTAATATCATACTTTCAAATTAAGTCATGATATTATTATACCGTATCTTGTATTTAGACTTTCTATATGTGTAAATATAGTGAATAAAAATAATAGATCTATTATATTTAAAAAATAATCTTTGTAAGGGACTTGGTCTCAATCTCCATTCATTGTGGCATATTTGGTTTTATACACAAATTTCGTTTATACGGTGTATAAAACCCTTTGATATTTACATTTATTAAAAAGGAATATTTTAATAAGAATAGTTTTACTAAATGAAAAAATGAATGTTTTTCTTTTCGTACGTATGCGGCGACAACGACTTCTCCGCCACCGTGACCATTATTTGAGTTTCGGCTTCCTATACAATCCATAACTTTTTTTAAATGAAAAATAAATACAAAGTTTTAATTTTCTATTATTTTGGTATTGAAAATGGTTTTGATAATTTTTTTATTATATCAATGTGTTGTATTGATATCTTGTGATTGAAATGTGGGAATGTTGTGTTTCCTTTATGCATGTTTTATGTGATACGATTATGTTATGGTTTATGATATGTTTAAACCTGTTCATATGAGGAATGCATTGGACTTAATATGTGACGAGTGGAGACCTCTATAGCTCCTCGATGCATCAGCAGGTCTCATGAGACAAACTAGTGTCTTGGCACGAGGCCTTGACAAAATCTTATTTTTAGTCATGTCATGATGCCTTGGCTACGTGGTTATGATAGTCTGACATTATACATTCCATCATTATGAAAGTGGTTATTGATATTGAATGTGATTATTCGACTAAAATAATGTCCATGTGAATAAGTAAATGGCATTATTTTATTTTATTTTTTCCATATTATGCTAAATTTCATGTTTAAAAGGCTTTTGTTTTAGTTATATATTGCATTAAATGTTAATGTTTATTTATGAAAGCATCCGCTATATTGTTATCCTTACTGAGCATCTTAGCTCACCGCATACAATGTTTTAATTTTTCCAGGATGTGAAGAAGTATATTATGAATGACCTGCAGGGATAGTATGATGGGATATGAAGACAAGATGTTTTTGTAGTTTTGTTTTACCTTTTTATTTAATGTAAGACTTTTGATTGTATCTAGTGTTTACAAGGCTACTAAACTAATCGGTCTTTTGAGACATGATCTTTTGTGATCATGCCAATGTTATGAAATAATGCACCGACTCTGGGTAGTTGGGGTTGGGGCGTTACACAAGAGACCATAGAGTACATAGAGTTGATTCAAAAGAGGACGACAACTACAAAATCTTGA
Source organism: Viscum album (assembly GCA_963277665.1). Classification (NCBI taxonomy): domain Eukaryota; kingdom Viridiplantae; phylum Streptophyta; class Magnoliopsida; order Santalales; family Viscaceae; genus Viscum; species Viscum album. The sequence goes on along the minus strand of OY728119.1, from coordinate 1,311,660,582 downwards.
CAGAAGTCTTATGCTGATCGATAGAGATGTCCACTAGAGTTCAAGGTCAGAGATCAGGTTTTCCTGCATGTCGCACTGAGGATTGGACACATGAGGATTAAGAGACAAGAAAAGCTTGCACCAAGATATGTTGGATAGTTTTTGGTTTTGGAGAGATTCCGATAAATTTTCTATATGTTGTTGTTACCTAAAAGGTATCGAGCTATGCATGACGTCTTCCACGTTTCTCATCTACGACGTTACCTCTCAGACTCATCTCATGTTTTTCAACCCGAGGAGGTTCAACTGGAGTTGGATGCATCGTTCGAGAAGCATCCAATCTGGATATTTGATCGTAGTGCGAATTTTTTCTGATGCTGGACTGTTCAATTGGTATGGGTTATATGGAAACACGGGAGAGTACAGAATGGGACTTAGGAGAGGGAGGTTGCCATATGATCACAGTGGCCAATGATATTCGAGGATACATCTTTGGTGCCAACTTTCAAGGGGAACTCAGGGAAAATTAACTTAATTGGGGATATTTATTTGAACATAATATTCCATTCAGGTATGATTTTTCTTTTCTTGTGTTTTTGAGAAAAAGAGGAAGAATCTAGAAATTTAAGGAGCACATGACATTAACTTTGATGCATACACCGTGTACCTGGTTGCCATTGGTGACCCTGTACCGGCCATCTAACATGTGAGTTCATAGAATTGTGGGTGACATAGAGCCCGCCAAAATTAGAGGCCAGTTAAGGCTAGTACATTCTGTGTAAAATTAAATAACATGTTTTGTACTTTTCTTTTTATTCCATTAAATGTACAGTAGTCGCTTCTCATTCATAAATTTATCTTCATTACTACTTGTGTTGTCCAGGAGAATCCTTAGCTGGTGATTCTTCTCTGAGCCCTTGAATCACCATCCGTTCTCTGAATCATGTGCTTTTTATTGCGTTTGAATCACCACGGTAAGCCATTTCTTCTTCTAGAGCATCGTTTCCTATTTTTTCATCGTGGAAGAGATATCCTCGGTTTACCATTTTTAGTGTTTTTGTAGGTCTTTATCATTGAAGTGAAATTCAAGGCCTAGAGTTGATCTATATCATCCGTATAATGTCAAGGTAGGTGGTATGGGTCTTTTTGTAGTTAGTATTTCAATTCTATGAGAAAAAGCTTCCAAAACCAATGAATGGGGTATTGTGTGTTTACAGATTTTTAGTTCTGTTAATTCCTTCTATGCCTTGTGGTTCTGAGTATAGGTTTTTTATTATGAATAGGGTTATTTTTCTTTCTATGGATGTGATACCTATGTTTTTTCTATATTGACAATTTTGTATAGATTTGAATGTTAGGATGCTTGCATTACATGCCCAGCGTTGTTAGAATGTAGTGTTTTTATCTGATGATGATATATGCTCATAATAGATAGCCATGTATTTAAAAAGGTTTACTTTGGTCGTTGAACATCGTTGAGCACGATTGACATACATTGGGGTGTGAGAACCTAGTGTACTAGACGATAGAGAGAATGGATGTTGAGGGATTCTCCAGAGTGTCTGTTTACTTTTATGTTATTAGACCATTGGCGGGAGGGACTTTGTGCTCCCTCAGAGTGATTTTAGTTCCTTGTTTCATGAACAAAGGTGGAATTATAAATTGAGTTCTTCCAAAGAGTGTCAATAGTAATCGTTACAAGACCAAAAGGGGAATTGATAATGAGTGATTCATAAAAGAGACTTTTCTAAAGTTGAACCAGAGGGGACAGACTGCGAGTACTTCCCAGAAGGTTTCTTGTGTTTGATTAAGTTGATCTACAGGGGATATTCTATGGGTAAATCCTACAGGGTTACTTGTATTGACAATATTCTTACTTACATTTGAAAATGAATTAAATTGAAACTGTAGGATTGTTTAAATTTGAGTACATCCTTGTTTACTACTTATTTTTTCTTATTGCATTACATATATATTCACTAATTGGTAGGCACATATCATTGGGTGGTTGCCTAATGGGATTCATCCCACAACCTATTTGAGTCATGATTTTATGGCCCAAATGATAATATTGTTACAGGTCTAGATAAGGGAAAACACCCTTCTACTACAAGTACTTTATTTTTTGGAGTTGGAGAGCATGGGACCATGATAAGGAAAGCGATGATATTGGAGTTTAATTTTTTTATTTGTACTCTGGTTTAGTAATGAATTTCTAGAAATGTGACTTGTTTTGAAAATTTCTTAGACATATGTGTCATAATTCAGTTATATATGTGCCCCTACTATTTATTACTTTATGTCTTCCATTGTTTACCTCATGCATGTTATTATTGTTTCTACTATTTATATTTGTTTATTTCTATTTCTTTACAATGCAAATAAGGGCATTGATTCCCCACTATCACACCTAGGGACCTAGCTGCATGTCAGCAGCCTCTGCAATTTGGGGAAATGTGTTTGATTCCATGTGAACAACTATGTACAAGCCACCTCTATGTGGCACCCAAAACTGGTACGTTACATCAAACTCAAGTGATAAAAAAACTCCATCTCGATATATCCATTTCTATACCTAACTAGATAGCATGCTCCACATAGTGAGCCAAACCATTTGTTACAACACTATAAGGATTCCTAGAATAACCCAAATATAAATCATTAATGAACCCCATTCTAATTAGGTTTTAAACACATTGCTCACTACGTGAGTCTACTCAAGGATCAATGGTAATGCTTGTTTGGGAGGAAGCACTCCACTAGCTCAAACATCCTTGATAGAACTCATCTGAGAGATACAATCCATAAAAAACAACCTATCATCTTTAATGTAAAATCGATGTGAACATGTTCCATTTATAACATATATCTATGTCCAACTCTAGTTCCCTCCAACATTTGACCATTCAATTTTACCACATGCCCCACAAAATTGAATATAAACCCATGTGTATACAGCCACCACTTTCCACTAAGGACATACAACGGAGTACTACCCCAGATAATGAATCATGTGAATCCAATAAAACAAGTGAGAATGGAGGGACACAAACCAAACCTCAACCCTAAATCTGAGGGTTTTATAACTTATATTGATCCCTTAAAACCTCTAACACACCCATTTAGAGGGGCATTCACCTCACTGCTCGATAGAGCACTAAATCCTAACCAGTTATAATATATAATAATGGAATGGTTCCACTAATTATATCAATACTCCACTACCGAGTGACCAAATACTTCAATATAGTAACCCCTCCCCGCCACTCCTTGATATCAGGGGAGTGCAGCTACATATATGGAGGACCAACCCCATGGACCAATAGAGGAGTAAAAATTCTTAGAGAGGGGACCTACACACAATATCAAAAGGTGAGTAAACCATTATTAGATTTCATAGGGGGATCTCATCCATGACTTGATATGGGATTACTATCCCTAGGATATAGTTCCTACACACATTTATGACATAGAAGTACCATATTATCCTGAACATCATGTATGGAGGTCCCACAGCATGATACAAAATGGGATTACATAAATTATTGATATAGGACATGATCCTTTGTATTTGATGGTAGAACTACCTCTACGTTCAAAAAAAGTATAGAGGGAACATTCTACACTATGATAGGGGGTATGTTTATATCTTCATGAACATTATGGGTGACCCAGACTCTGTTAATATTGGGGAGTATTCACCCAATTGGATGTAATCTATTGGTAGAGAACCCACACCCAATATATAGAATTTCTTTTGGTATCATTATGAGAGGTATGGGAAACATGTGCCTCATTATGAAATAGAAATACCTATCCCTTTGTCTCTCTATTAAACAAAATTGATTCCCCTCATTGTTCATGAAATCAGGTTGAAACACTGCCATAGGTAGGGGACAGTTTCCCAGATCTGATTGGGGAGCACTTCTCGACCACCCTATAGAGTCTATGGGACCTATATTCTGTGTTGATAGGGAAGGGTACCGACCACAAAATCAGACTAGGGATCCACCATATCGCAAACTCATGATCTATAACCTGTACTCTAGCATTGTACATGAATAATATCACACCACATATCACATGAAACCTCAAAAGGCCACAAAAAAATTCTTCATGTTGATCCACTCATGAAAGGCTCCACACAATCCTGAATCAAAGTCCAGATAGATTAGATATAATGAGATAAGTAAATAGGAAAAGTATATGATGTGTAATATAGTCCAAATATTGTGTGTCCCCTCTATAACACCATGTTTTTTCCTCTACTACATTTCATGTCTATCCATGGGATGTTACACGGAATGTGCATGGGGTACATAGTATAACTCACCTCACACATGACCCTATATGTGTCTTTATCCACTTAGCTCGTCCAACTAGGTTTTATCATAGTGTGTACCCGAGATACATGATTTTTCAGGGAAAACCCACCTATTAGACATGATTTAGCATGGTCCAATGTATTTATCCCCTTGAACATGTACTATAGTTGTGTACAATCACATGGCCATGTCCCTTGACCTGGCTACCATGTCCATGTACTCTAGTCACATAAATTAGTTTCACTATATATTGTGTAATCCAATTACATAGCCTATAGTCTCTAAATTCCATCATCTGATAATAGTTATAAAACATTAAATCTCTCTCTAAATGACAGTCAATGTGATCGAAACATAAAAATGGGAATTCACTACAAGATTCTAGAAATAATCCCATTTCCATTTAATTCTATATATCACCCCACAGAGACTCTAGAATATTTTTATGTGACCAATAACCATAATAAATTGATAAAAAGTGGATAAATACATAAAAAACAATTATAACTATCTTTTTAAAAAAAACTATAAATCATCAGGGGAAGATCCATGCTCTGTAGTGGTTTCACCATGATCAAAGAGTGATAACCAACATGATGAAATATCAGTTGAACCTAATTCCCTTAGATCTAAATAAATTAGTCTATTTATCCAAATGGTTAAGGGTTCTCCACTTATTTTTCATACATACTACAAATGGGGGTAGGTCTTATTCATTTAATATTATTAAATGCATAAACCTCCACGAAACACCCCTAATATGCTTCCCTCGATCGAACACCCAATAGAGAAAACATTTATATCATGAATTGGAAAAACACCACATTATGAACTTAATAACAATATTAATTATCTATCTAAGACTTATCTCATATATTTTTCTATATTCCCAAAGAAACTTCTTGCTTGTGATAAAATATATTAAATATTTATAATATCACCACACAATGGCTCTCTAGTTCCAGAAATCACATTCTAACATAGCGGATGTCATTGAAAATGTTTTTGATAAATAATCTAATGTAAAACATGTCAAAATCCAGAGTCGCTACATCCTCCTCACTATGATTAATTTTTTCCTTGAACAACAAAATCCTTTGTAGAATGATAAAATATGATCTTTTAATAGGGAATCCCATGGCAGCATTCTCCCAAATTATTCCCATGTTTTATATGTAATGCCCCGACCCCAGTTACCCAAAGTCAGTGCATTATTACATAACATTAGAATGATCACAAAAGATCATGTCTTGAAAGGCTGGTTAGTTTAGTAGCCTTGGAATCACTAGACACATCCATAATTATTACAAAACATCATAAAGTGATAAACTACAAAAACATCTTGTCTCCATAGACCACACTCATATCCCCTCATACTATCCCTATAGGTCATTCATAAAATACATATTCACATCCTGGAAAAAATAAAACATAGAAAGGGGTGACCTCAGATTCTTAGTAAGGATAACAATATATCGGAAATTTTCATAAATGAGCATAAACATTTAAGGGAATGTATAACTAAATAAAAATCCTTTTTAACTTGAACTTCAGCATAATATGTATAAAATGAAATGAAATAATGCCATTTACTTATTTACATGGATATTATACTAGTCTAATAATCACATGTAATATCAATAACAACATTCATAGTGATGGAATGCATAATGTCGGACTATCATAACCACATAGTCAAGGCCTTGTTCCATGACTACAAATAATAATTTCTCATGTCCTTGTGCCAAGACACTAGTTTCTCTCATGAGACCTACCGATCCACCGAGGACCTATAGCAGGCTCCACCCATAACTTATTAAGTCTAATTCATTCCTCAAATGAACATGTTTAAACATAACATCAAATTTAGTTTTAAAACTAGCATATGAAATGTTAATACTTTCTCCATAAAACATTAATCGTATAAAAATAACACATCCATAGTCAAAAATATCACAGAACCTTCAATGCTATATGGAAGTTTTGTACCATAATAAATCAACTTCAAATAATATTAAAATACATCAAAGGATGTTAATACAGATTAAATCAAAACTATTTGAGAGAAATATCACTTTTTTTGGAAATCATATTAAAGACAAATAATTATAAAATAAAACATTTAATTTTAAAATATTCTTATAAGCTTCTTCGGGATGATTTGACGATTTTATAATGGTGGAAAATAGCCACACCCTCTGTATATCTTAAAAAAGACGTTTTTACATTAATTCTATCGAAATGGTTAAAAACGACCTTGTTTGGAAAATGATGGAAATATTACTTAATAAACTTCTTATAAAAAGTCAAAAAAGGTTATAAATGACTTTAACCCAAAGTTTGTAAAATAGTAAGAATGATTTGAAATACATTTTTAGAAACATGGAAGTGGATGAAAAAGAGGTCCCAATAGATAATTACGTATAAACAACATTAGATAATGAAGAGATTGTGAAATAAACCCTTACATTGTACTTTTCCTTGGTTGAGGGTTGTTTAACCTCTTGTATAATGGATAAATAGTCGTTATTAAGTTATATAATAAGCATATACATTAATATGATAACATATATGATCTTTTAACATTGCTTTGTTAATAATATCTTTGTATTATCATCATTTCGGGTGTTAACTTACTCATTTTCTTTTATATGTTTTGTTACATAAGATATGTTTATTATGGATAGGTTGTATCTTATACATATACAGAATGATATCAAGTCCTTAAAAATTATTTTTAATCATAAAATTATAATTAGTCTTGAATGTATACGATGTGGAATGAATCTCATCGCGTTCATGTTGACGACAGTCCATACATATGCATGAGCGACAATATCAGTATTTTGATATTAAAATAATATATAATTGGATGGTATATCAAATATAAAAAATCAATATAATCTTATATTTATTATTTACATCAATTACACATCAATGTCATACCCATCCAAATAATAATGTTTTGAATAAAAATTACACCATGACGTAGAGACGGTAAGCCGATATAGGCATGTATGGTGACATATCATTCAAAGGATGGATATAATACTGAATATGGTTGTACCATTTTTTTAATAACATCATAGTACATACATGATAATTGAGTTATTATTTCAGAATGTAAATAACAAAAAATGAAGAAGTGAAAGATGGAATGAACTTGAAAGAGGGTGGTGAAAACACTACCTCTACTTTGAGTTATTCCTTTTAATTTTATCAAAATGGCTATTTAGGTTGGCCTTCTGATCAAACTAAGGCCTCTAGGATGAAGTGAGGGAAGTTGAGAATATATTTGGGTAGGTTTTGGCCGAACCAAAATGCATTAATGGTATGAATTAGCGATAAGGGGGAGCTCCCTTTTATAAGAGGGGTGAGGGGCACCTTTGTAAAAGAGAGAAATATTATTTTTTATTAAATACATATTCAGTTTATATTGTATCCTAAGTGGATTATTTAAAGTTTCAGGTAGGGATAGGTCAAAAATCAATCATCAAATTAGTTTTATACAGGTTTGTATCACTATATTAACTTTATTAATTTTATTTAACTCTTAGTTAAATAGTTTGATATTTATCATGTCTCTTTGTATTTTTATATTATATAGTTAATAAACATACAATATACTTCCAAGAGACCTCCAAGTGTTCAATTAATGATACACATATAATTATATAAGTTTTTTTTCTAGATCCATAGATTTTTAGGAATAGAATATCAGATAATAATATAATATTTGTTTTAAAAACACTTATATGTCAATTTTGAATTTTTTTTTTTTTGAAATTCATTACAGCATTATTTCTTCCAAAAAAATTAATATAACCAACCCTAATAATTCATATTAACCTATAAAATTATTGTAATTCATAAAAAGTCTCAAAGTAAATTTATTTGGATATTTATAATATCAATTATTTTAATATTTCATTAATTCGGTAATTACGACATCACCATTGTGTCATAAATAAATTAAATTCATTAATGTATAAAAGTTATAAATGAAAAACCATTACATTGTAAATATTTTTATCTTACTATTTAATATTTACAATCGAATTTATATTATGTATAACCCTATATTAAAAATGTTTTAGTAATTAAACACTGATATTAACTCTTTTAACTCTTCATTGAATTAAATAATAATAAATGTCATAATCAAATCCATGTGGACCAAAGAGGTTCATATATTATTCCTAAGGTTGTTTTAGGTCGAAATGTACTTATCCAATAGAATTAGGACATGTTTTATGGTAATAATAATATCTATTTTACCCTTAATTAAAATATTTACTTTTAACTGTGGTAAATAAATGAAAAAGTTACTATTCACTGAGAATTATTTCTATCTTATTGAAGCAAATTTACTCCTTTATATTAGCCATGTCTCTTTGATTTTCTAAATTCCACTCACAGAAGCGGTTAAATTATGTTTTATGTGAATTTGTAAATTCTCCTAGTAGATGGGTAAAAGACGGTGAAAAGTTCAATAAAAATTTTATATATCTAAAACTATTATAAACTGACTCCAATGAAGTCCAAAGAACTTATATAGGTATTGTGTATCTATTTTTACCAAAAATAATTTTAAATAAAATAAATAATTATTTAAAAAAAATCGGTTTAAAACTATAACATAGTGTTTTATAATATTCATCAAAAATTGAATGTTTTCAGAAAAATACCAAAAAATTACCCTAAGATAATTTTGATATTCCGGATCTAAAAATGAGGTCCAATTTGAACGATAAGATTTATAAAATTTCAAAAAGTGGGTATTACTATTCATAACAGCTAGTTTGATTGGTTGCAGTGTGCATTAGAACTCGATGTTGCATACCACACACGCTACTATATTATTCAAGGAGAAGTGTACTGTGGAAGCATGTGGTGTTACATTCTCCCCTCCTTCAAAATATTTCATCCTCGAAATTTCTAGAATACTACTCCATGAAAATATTTGGGTGGTTCTTCATCCTAAGTTCCTTGGGTTCACATGTTGCCTCTTCCATCTTATGGTTTCTCCATCGAACCATTACCAGACGAGTATTCCGGTTTCTGAAAACTTGTTCTCTGGTATCTATAATCCTGACATGATCTTCACTATAAGACAGATCGAGTTCTAGTTCTACTTACTCATAGGTGAGTATATGTGTTGGGTCAGGAATGTATTTTATCAACAGTGATACGTAGAACACATCATGAACATGAGAGATATTTTGTGGCATTACCAATCGATAATCTAAATCCCCAAATTGTTCTAGAATTTCGAAAGGTCTTATGTATCTGGGAATAAATTTACATTTCTTACTGAAATGTATAACTCCCTTAATAGGAGATACCTTCATGGAATCATGATCTCCTACATGAAATTCTATATCCTTCCTTCGGTTATTAGCATACCTCTTCTACCTACATTGAGCTGCATTGATGTGGGTTTGGACTATTTTTACCTTTTCCATTTTTTCCTCCACATGTTCTGGGCCTAAAATTTTTTTTTCACCAACATCATCACAACAGGTTGGTGTGTGACATCTCTTTCTGTATAATTCTTCATATAGTGCCATCCGAATACTTGAATGGAAGGTATTACCATTGGAAAATTATACCAGAGGTAAATATTGACCCACATACCTTGAAATCAATGTGATCATGATCTCAACATGTCTTATATGGTTTGAATAGTCCATTATGATTTTCCATCAGTTTGAGGGTGGTAGGCAGTGCTCAAACGAAGTTCAGTATCCAAGGCCTTCTGATGAATCTTCCAGAATCTTGAAGTAAAATGAGGATCACGATAAAAAACAATCGATTGGGGTACTACATGAAGCATCACCACTTAATTAATATATAATCTTGATATACGTTAAAGTGGTAAATATTCCCTTATTGCGTGAAGACGTGCTGACATGGTAAGACGAGCAAGAATCATCTATATTGCAACATTCCTTCTAGGAGTCTTCGGTAGCCCACTGAAAAAGTCCATCCCAATATTATCCCATTCCCACTCAGGTATGAGAATAGGTTTCACTACTCTTCCAGGCTTTTTCCTTCCATGTTTTACATGTTGAAAAACAATTCATCTTGACAAAAATCAGCTATCTCCCTCTTCATGTTGTCCCACCAAAAATTTTCCTTCAAATATATGTACATTTTGGTGCTCCCAATGTGTATAGAGAAATTAGAACTATGATAATCATCCAACAATTACCTTTTTAGATCATGTATATCTGGAACACCAAGTGTCTTCCAAAATTCCAAAATTCCATCTTTATACACAAAGTCATTCAATCTCACATCATTCACAGCTTTAATCTTCTTTTGAAATTCTTCATCATCAGTATGAGAACTCTTAATTCTTTATAGTAATGATAATTTGGAAACCATTTGAAAAAGTGTTGAGGTTTCACCTTCCATGATTATTCCAATGTCCATCTCCACCCGATCCATGAAAATTGGATCCCTTTCAATTCTCATCTTGTTCAAAACTCCATGATCCTTTCTTCTCAAATAATCTTCCACTTTATTTGCCTTCCCTGGATTTTAGTGTATCGCGCAATAATAATCCTTGTTTAGTTCATGCCATCTCCTTTTCCTCATGTTGAGCTCTTTTTGTGAGATAATATACTTCAAACTATTGTGATCGATATATATCTCACATATTTCACCATAGATATAATGTCTCCATATCTTCAAAGCAAAGATTACAGCAGCTAACTCAAGATCATGAAGAGGATAGTTTTGCTCATGAATTTTCAGCTATCATGATGCATAGTCAATAACCCTATAATTTTGCATAATGACACAACCAAGTCCTTTCTTTGAAGCATCACTATAAATAACGAACTCATCATTCCCTGATGGTAGAGTAAATATTGGAGCATTGACCCATCTTATATTCAGTTCGTCAAAAAACAATTCACACACTTTTCTCCGGGAAAATTTAACCTCTTTTCGTGTGAGCTTCGTTAATGGTTTAACTAATAGGGAAAAATTATGGATGAAACATCGATAATAACCAACTAAACCCATAAAACTGCGTACCTTGGTTATACTCGTTGGTGCTGGCCATTCTTCGATTTTTCTTCACATAGAAGGATCAACAGAGATTCCATCCTTTTAGAAAAGATGGCCAAGAAAATAAATCTCATGAAGCAAGAATTCACACCTGCTAAACTTCCCATATAATTCATGTCTTGTAAGAGTCTACAAGATAATGAAAAAGTGATTTTCTTGATCTTTATAACTTTTTTTGTATACCAAGATATCATCAATAAATACCACTAAAAAATCATCGAGATATTCCTTGAAAGCTCTGTTCATTTGATCCATTAAAATATAGGGTGAATTAGTCATCCCAAAATTCATTACTGTAATCTCATAATGCCCGTACCTAGTTCAAAGTGCTATCTTCACAATGTATTCCTTCTTCACACACAACTTATGGTATGAAGATCGAAGGTCAATGTTTTAAAATTATTTATATACATGCAGTTTTTAAAATAAATCATCAATGCGAGGTAGGGGATACTTTTTCTTTATTGTTATAGCATGTATTTCCCTGTAGTCGATGCATAACCTCATAGATCCATATTTCATCTTAATAAAAAAGATAGGGGCTCCCCATGGAGAAACACTAGGGTAAATAAATCCCATATTACTCAATTCCTCTAGTTGTTTCTTTAGTTCAACTAATTCCCCAGTGGTCATTCTATAAGGGGTCTTCGATATGGGCCTTAAACCATGAATTAAATCAATGGAAAACTCAATTTCTCATTCTGGAGGCTTTACAGGTAAATCATCTGGAAACACATCTACACATTTTTTCACAATAGGTACATCGTCTATTTGAACATTCCTTTCCTCACCCATAGCTATTTCATTCTCTTCCTCTCCGATAATTGAATTTAGTTGAGCTACTGGGTGTAGATCTAGATAAGAATCAAATTCTACACTAAAGATAATGTGTTCTTTATCATCATCATCAAAAATCATAAACTCCTTCTTCATAAAATAATTCTTTGCATCATGGTCTGAAAGCCAATCCATACTGAGGATTATATCAAATTCAATAATGTGTATGATGATGAGATAAGCAGATAAAGAACAATTATATATTTTAATGGGGCCTGATTCACAAAACAATGTTGCTATGATACTTACCTTATGAGTTTTACTGACAAATCCCTTGTTAAATCAAATTGGAAATATCTAATTTTCTTAAAAAATGGGAAGATATGAATCATTTAGATGATCCAGAATAAAAAATAACATTTTCTATACTTGAAGAAACCATTAAATTACCTGCCATCACATCTTTCGGAGCCTCTACCTTAGCAGTAGTGACATAATAAGCTTGAACATGATCCCTTGGCCATTTATAAGGTATGTTCCCCTGTCTCTTAGGACATTGATTTTTATAATGTCCCATCTCCTAACAAATGTAGAATTGGATATTAGTAGATTCTATCTTCCCCTTGAAATCACGATCATGGTGGCATTTTTCACCAAACTTGAAACAGACTCCCACTAACTTCAAGAAGTACCAAGGTGTTTTTCCCACATTTAATATAGGTTTTATATTAAACTTTTACCTTCTTCCCCTTATTTCCATTCCCAGAGTCATTAGCAGATCTCTTCTTCTCTTGCATTTCTTTAATGTCATAAGACGTAGATAATTCCTTTTCTGTCTTGATGGTACATGAGACAATATCTTCGTACGATGAGAAGGATTGTGGGACTAATTCTCCATGGAGAAATGGTTTTAATTCATCAAAGAAATGATCAATCTTACTCCTTGGGTTATGTATATAATCTTCTTTTTGTCTCGCTAACCTTGTATAGTTAGCCTCAAACATTGCGAAATTCTCATCTTGCTTATGTCATAGACACATAAATCGCCTTTCCATATCTTCTTGATGGTCACGTGGAAAGTATTTTTCTATGAAAAGAACATTTAATTCCCTCCATTCTATATTTGATACTTAATCATCCTCCTTTGTGTTTTGAATCAACGAAAACCATTTGTTAGCATCTCTAGTGAGGCGGTAAACTTCCATGATAACATTTTCCCTTTCACTACTCTCCATGGCATGGAATATTTTCTCTCTGGAATTTATCAATTTCTCAGCTACTAGTAGATTTGTATTCCCATTTAATTTTGGTGTTTTTTTCCTCATGAAGTGATCTAACATTGACCCTCCATGCTGTGGATATGGGTGCTCCATACAGGTATGGTTATTATTCATAACCTAAGTGAGTTTTCCCAGTATGGTGATTAGTTGATCAACACCAGTTGAATCACCATCCCCACTACAATTATCTTGAGCAGGAGGGAAATCCCTACATAGAGTGATTGCATTGATATAATTTCCATTCATTCCACTGGGTGCCATTTCTAAACAATGGAATACACTAGATTAGTTTATGAATCACAATACATAAATCAAAAATTGTAAAACACTTAACATTAATTGACAAGTTTATGGATATAATCCATAATCATAAAAAGGTTTTTTTAGGATGTATACTCTAAAAAACCCTTCATAATGGGTTTTAAAGAAAATGAGAATTATCCTATCCATATCCCCTGGGAGTGTCATAACCCTGAGTGTAGTAAGGACCTTTGTCGTGCACCAGTTCCCGTTTGAGTCTAGCTCAAAATGGTGTTTTCAGGTTTTACCCCTAGGTACATATGTACCTGAGCCACCTCTACCTGCTCATATCCATACATGGATATATTTCTCAGAAAACATAGAGAATATATATAATACCAAATTTCTAAGTAGTTCTTCTATTATAATCCTCAAAGTTCATTTTTGGCCTATGTGATCCAATCAGAGTTTATCTAAATCTAGCTTTAAAGGTTTGTACTAAACATCCTATGATACCCACTATAACGCCCCGACCCCAGTTACCTCAAGTCGGTACATTATTACATAAAATTAGAAAGATCACAAAAGATCAAGTCTCAAAAGACCGATTAGTTTAGTAGCCTTGGAATCAGTAGATACATTTATAACTTTTACATTACATCATAAAGTGAAAAACAAAAAAAACATCTTTTTTCCATATACCACACTCATATCCCCTCATAATATCCCTACAGTTCATTCATAAAATATTTCATCACATCCTGGAAAAAATTAAACATATAAAGGGGTGAGCTCAGATGCTTAGTAATGATAACAATATAGATGAAACATTCATAAATGAGCCAAAACATTTAAGGAAACGTATAACTAAAACAAAAGCCTTTTAAACTTGAACTTTAGCATTATATGGAAAAAATGAAATGAAATAATTCCATTTACTTATTCACATGGATATTCTACTAGTAGAATAATTACATGAAATATCAACAAACACATTCATAATGAGGGAATGGATAATGTCGGACTATTATAACCAAATTTTCAAGGCCTTCTACCAAGACTACAAATACGATTTTTTCAAGGCCTAGTACCAAAACCCGAGTTTGTCTCATGAGACCAACCGATGAATTGAGAAGCTATAGTAGGCTCCACCAGTCACTTATTAAGTCCAATTCAATCCTCATATGAACATGTTTAAACATACCATAAACATTTGTATTAAAACTAGAATACAAAATTTCAATACTTTCCTCATAAATAATGAATGGTATAGAAATAAAAAATCCATGGTAAAAAATATCACAAATCCTTCAATACTATATAGATGTTTTGTATCATAATAAATAAACATTAAATAATCTTAAAATACATCAATAGATGTTGACATAGATGAAATCAAAACAATTTGAGAGAAATATCTATTTTTTGAAATCATATAATAGCCACATAATTATAAAATAAAACATTTACATTAAATATACATTTATAGCCTTATAAGGGAAGCATAGACTGTTTTATTATGGTGGAAAATAGCAGCAACCACCGTATAAGTTAAAAAAATAAATTCTTGCTTTAATTCAGCCGAAAAGGATAAAAATGACCTTGTTTGGAAAATCACCGAATGATTCCTTTATAAACTGCTTATAAAAAGTCAAAAATGTTATAAATGACTTGAAACAAAATTCTGTAAAATAGTAAGAATGATTTGAAATACATTTTTAAGAAATATGGATGAGGATGATAAAGAGGTCCCCGTAGATAATTATGTATAAACCACCTCAGATAGTGAAGAGATTGTGAAATAAACTCTAACCTTGTACTTTTACTTGGTTGAGGGTAGTTTAACCTCCTATATAATGGTGAAATAATAGTTATTAAATTATACAAGAATCATATACATTTATATGATATCATATATGATCTTTTAACATTGCTTTGTTAATATTATCTTAGTATTGTTGTTGTTTCGGGTGTTAATTTACTCATTTTATTTTATACGTTTTGTTACATAAGCAATGTTTGTTATGGATAGGTTGTATCATATTCTTATCCAGAAGAATATCAAGTCCATAAACATTATTTCTAATCATTAAATGAGAATTAGACTTTAATGGATACGATGTGGAATGAATCTCGTCGCGTTCGTGGAGACTGTAGTCCGTACATATACACGAGCGACAATATCATTATTTTGATATTAAAATAAAATAAAATTGGATGGTATATCATAGATAAATAATTATTATACTGATATATTTATTATTTACTTCAATTAAAAGTCATTATCATACCCATCCAAATAATAATGTTTTTAATAACAATTACACCACAACGTGGAGACGGTAAGCCGTACGAACGCACGTATGGTGACATGTCATTAAAATGATGGATATAATACAGAATATATTTGTACCATATTTATAAAAACATAAAAATATATAGAAGATAGTGGAGTTATTATTTTAAAATTTAAATAACAAAGAATGAAGAAGTGGAATAATAAACAAACTTGAAAGAAGGTGGTTAAAAAATTACCTCTTCTTCGGGTTCTTCCTTTTGATTTGATCAAAATGGATCTATATGTTGGATTTATGATAAAACTAATGCCTCTAGGTTGATGTGAGGTATGTTGAGAGAATATTTGGATAGGTTTTGGCCGATCCAAATGGCTTTGAATTTATTAATTAGAGAGAAGGGGAAGTTCCCTTTTATAAGAGGGGTGAGGGGCATGTTAGGAAAAACTAGAAATATTATTTTATAATAAATTAATATTCAGATTCTAATGGATCCAAAGTTGATTATTTAAAGGTTAAGGTGGGGATAGGTCAAAAACCACTCAACCAATTGGTGTTAGATAGGATTTTTTCAGTATATTAACTTTATATTTTTTATTTAACTCTTAGTTAAATAGTTTGACATTTACCATGTCTCTTTGTATTTTTATATTATATAGTTAATAAACATACTATATACTTACTAGAGACCTAAAAGTGGTCCATTAATGATACCTATATCATTATATAAGTCTTTTTTCATAACCTTATATTTTTAGGAATTGAATATCAATTAATAATATAATATGTTTTTAAAAACTCTTTTCTGTCAATTTTGACACTATTTGGTTTTTTGTTTTTGCTAAATTCATAACAACATAATTTCTTCGAAACAAATTCATCAAACCTACCCACATATGTCATATTAATCTATAAAATTAGTTTAATTCATAAAAAGTCTCAAATTACATTTATTTAAAAATTTATAATATCAATTATTTTAACATTTCATTAATAATGTAATTAATGCATCACCATTGTTTGATAAATAAATTAAATTATATAACGTCTAAAAATAATAAATAAAACCCCATTATGTGGTAAATCGTTTTAGATTTATAATGAATATTTACAATAGTATTTATCTTATGTATAACCCTATATTAAAAATGTTTTAGTAATTAAACTTTGATTTTAACTCTTTTAACCCTTCTTTGAATTAAATATTAATAAATATCCTAATCTAATCCAATTGGACAAAAGAGGTTCATATTTTATTTCTAAGGTTTTTTTGGGAAAAATATACTTATCCAATAGAATTAGGACATGTGTTAGGGAAATAATAATATCATTTTTACCTGTAATTACCATATTTACTTTTAACTGTGATAAATAAAAGTAAAAGTTATTATTCGCAAAAAATTATTTTTATCTTATTGAACCACATTTTAATCATTGATATTAACCGTGTCTTTAGGATTTTTGAAAATCCACTCACAGAAGTGGTAAAACTAATTTTTATGTGAATTTGAAAATTCTCCTAGGAGATTGGTAAAAGAAGTTGAAAAGTTCAATAAAATTGTTATATATCTAAAACTATTATAAATTGACTCCAATAAATTATATATAACTTATATAGGTATTAGGTATCTATTTTGGCCTAAAATCTATTTAAATAAAATAAATAATTATTTAAATAAAAATTTGGTTTTAAACTATAACTTATTGTTTTTCAGTATTCATCAAAAATTGAAAGTTTTCAGAGAAATAAAAAAATCGCCCTAAGCTAATTTTGATATTCGGAATCGAAAAATGAAGTCCAAATTGAAAGGTATAATTTATAAAATTTCAAAAAGTTGGTATTATTATTCATAAATGCTATTTTGATTGGTTGTGGTGTGTGTTAGAACTCGATGTTGCGTAAAACACACACTACTGTATTGTTCAATGATAAAAGTACCATGGAAACTTGGGGTGTTACAGTCTATAAACAAAGACATTGGGGAACCTCAAAACCACCACACTCAACATCTATCAAAATTGTGTCGACATCATGCAACAAAGAGGTAATGTGTCTCTTTGTTATGACACTAGGAAACCACTTAGAACTCAGTCCATTTATTATCATATGATCTAAAAGTACGCCACCTATCAATAATAATAAAGATAATGAGAACCCTAGAGTTATCATCCCTCCCTAGATGAACTACACCACATCCTCCATGAGACTATCACATTAAAATTTAACATTGTTCACACAATGTTACAAATGGAAAATATAGGGCTTCTCAAGTGCACACAATGGGTTAGTGAATGCCCTACATGAAACCATATAATAAAAACACATGCCTCAAATAAAAAAGTCAAAAGAACTAGTTCCTGAAACCTTAAAAATATAAGATTTGGTTGGCACTGAAAGACTCGAATTTTTTAATAACATTAGAAAAATGTCACTTTCTGGGTGAAGAATCTGTATTCCTTGTGTGTCTGAAGCTATATAAAAAACATGAACGCATTGTACTACTGTCGTCATGTGTAACCCTGGAAAATACTCAACTAAGAAGTTAAAATAATATATTATATTTTAAAAAATTATAATAATACTACTAAATATATTATAAAGGCTGTAGAGAAAACCTATAATAATCATTAGAGACTTTAGTTAATAGGCCTTGGTGTCAAGTATCTATGCTCGTGCCATACTCTTTCTCCCCGACCATGGTGTGGACCCCCTGGTGGTTGTGGTTTAATCTTCTTGAACTATCTACAATCTCCAACTTCTATTCCCACTCCTCATTCACTTATTTCATCATGAAAAACTCCATTTTCCAAATGATGATTTTTTTTGGAGTTCAATCAAACAACTACCTCTATGTAGAAAAACATGTTAGATAATCTCATACAATATGTCCATATCCATCGCAAGTGGAGCATTGCCTCTCATGTGGTTTACCAGTTCCCAGATGCAACCCTTTCTATGAAAACCAACTAATTTATCACTTAGAATGAGTTTCTATTCTACATCACAAGCCTACCACCTATATTATACTATCTCTTTTATAAGTCTCATACTCCTGGTGACCCTCAGTAGCACCATTTGTCTAACTATCCTCCCCGAATATATCTATAACTACAAATATCTCCAGAAACCCTTCAAATGATTGAATGAAGTGGGAGACCCATAATTCATAAATGTCTCTACATGGGAACTTATTAATGGTTGAGAGCTCTAAAAATGGGTCTAGGACCTTATACAAGATGTATCATGACTGGTATGTGATCTTCGCTAAATACTCTTACCTAGACATGATATCCCTTTGATGATGTAGAAGCACTTGGACACACATCGACCTTAATGTGGTTGGATAAATCAATTCCCAAACTAACTATTCAAACTCCAACTATGTGTGTGTCATACATAAAATAGTTTATTTCAAAAGATTCCACAATATCATGATGGAGACCTATAGAATAATAAATTTTAAGACCACCATCTAACTAGGATGAGTCTTAATAAGGATTGAAAATATTCTTGAATTCCTTAATATGTTAATCATCAACTTGTGGGATTGGATCATATTGATACATAAGAGTTCATTTCCAATAAAATTATTCTTGTGCAGTCAACCTATATTAATCCTAGATATAAATTATAGATGAACCTGCTTCATGATAGTGGTCGATCAACTAAAGGACAACCCAATGTTATTACCACTGGACCAGTGCTTTTCACTAAATCCTCATAAATTGTTATATACATATCACAATCCTAATGGGGAACCCCATCTAGATATCTACATCATTTAATCCTTAAATATAATCATGATGTCTCATGGTCAAAGTGTATATTTGGGGAGCAGACTCAAGAATGAAATTGAAACCACATCTCGTACCTTTATGATTCATTTACAAAAAATTTGTAAGACTGATTCCCTAATGTACGAAGTCAACAATAATTATATTAGATTCATAGTGAATAGAAACATTTTTTATAGAAACAACACTAGTGTTAGTTGTTGGAAAACTAAACTTTAATCTATTTAACAGTATAAATATTCAACCAGAATCATGCTTACAAAAAATTTGTCCAAAAGTGGAAACCACATTGATACAACCGTATCACAACATGATAAAATACAGTTATAGTAAAAACAACAATAATCTTACCTAAAATGGTCTAGGGGATAGAATCTAGTTATAGGTAGGCATATCACATAAATAGGAGGCCTTATACTATATTACCTATATACACACCCATATGAATCTCTATGAAACAACACATAATTCAACAAACTAAACTAATATAAAAGAAAACACCTATCTCGAAACAAGATTACGAAAGGAGTACTAAAAGTGTAAAATGGAAAAAATACATGCATACAAAAAACTGTTAATGATTCCGAACAAATATGATCGACGGGATCATTGTCAATTAAAACATGTTGGATGTTCCTATGAAAATGACAAGAAAACAACTCTTTTGGTTGGGATCAAAAAACACCACAAACATCGAGTCCTTGCGGAACATTGTTCAATGTATTTAATCTAATAGGACATAGTAGGTGTAGGAATGGACCGTGTAGGTGTGAGTATTACAATGCCCGATTGGAACCTCAAGAAACCAAATTTAATTATAGAAATTGAGTAGAAACAGGTTTTTCGACCCAAGCCATTGGGAATTTAATGAGAGGGAAACTCCATCTCAACCCATCCTCTACAATAAAATAATACACATCTCGATCAACATGGTGTGTCACCCTAGGTGTGACAACACCTTAAGGATTTCAATTATCACCCAGATATATGTGTCTTAGACCCACAATTCAGGATGATCCGTCCTTATTGCCAGTTATAGGTTTCTAATCATGTCACAAAGGTAACACACATCAAAGGGAACATAGGACATCTTATCTTTAATCCAAAACAAAACTCAACCTAGAGATACATTCCATTAGTAACAACTCTTCCATCCCTGATGGACATTCCAATAGAACACACTCCATAATGAATATCACTTTAGGTCATACTATATTCCTTAAACAATAGGTTATATATCAATTGCAATACACCCTATACATGATCATTTGTTCCCATGGAGGTGGGCCTGACCCACACCATTGAACACAGCAGTGGGAGCACTACTCCATAGGATAGAACAAATGCTTTATCTCTATAAATAGCGAAAGGAGGGACCAACATCTCATTATTGTCCCGCGTTTGAGGGAGTGACAAATCTTAACAATCCTATGATTCCTCTGATACTCCCATATATGGAGGTATACACCTCACTATGTTATGTGATAACTACATCCAAACTAGGAATCTTTAATTACATGTGGAGCCACCCGCTCCTCATATGTGTACATGAATTTCTAGGGAGATTCAACTCCCATAGGGGAAACTACCCTCAACACTAATAAATGATTGTGGAGTAAAACTCCCTAGATAGAGGAACCATACCCCAGTATAGAATGGGTGTACCAAACCATTGGTAGATGACCTACACCATAGGAATCAATTGGATTAAAAATATTTAAGATCACTATAGAGGACCCAAACCCTGACATGATTGGTGATAAATAAATCATGATTAAAGGACCCAAACCCAATCGGGTAGGGTATTACCGACTCTCCCAAAACAACAAGTATGGAAGGCTAACACCCAAATTTGTTAACATAGTACCAACTACATCGATAGATGACCGACAACCTATCATGATATGACCAAACAAAATCATTCAGGACAATTATTAAGAAGGTTATTTTACCTAATAAGATAGAGGTGTTCTTTCTCTAATTTCATGAATGATAATGGGGTCCTTTTCCCTATTAGAATAGGTGAGTAATAACCTTTATAAAACAACTTAATTTGTAGGGAAACTATTTCCAATATAGGGGAGTCATATCTCTTCCGATAAGATAGCTTAGGGAAAAGCACACCATGATCCGACAGTGGAGTACCTCTCATATGATATCCATGATAAACAAAATTTATCACCTAAATTATTCACGTGTCACATGTAAATACTACAAGTGGTAGGGTAGTCCAGCCTTAATCTGATAGGGAAGCATCTCTCTACTAGCCTATAGAATCTAAAGGAATTTTATCCTATGTTGATAGAAAAGGGTATCAACCCTAAAATCGACACGGTGTTCCAGCCTGGACACTAACTCACAATCTAGAATAACTATGACATCATTGTTCTTGAATCAAGCCTCATAATATCTAACATGAAACCATAAAGTACACCATCACATTCAATATGTAAAAGTACTCCGGATAGGTGACTCGCAAGCCTAATTTTCATTCTGGAATGAGGAGATACGTTTGCAAGAAGTGTCTAAAAATTTATACGGCGTGAAATGTGGTTCACGTGGTGTTTCACCCGACTTAAAAACCTATAAATTTTCCCTTCTATATGACATGGATCTCTATGTGAGATTACATGATTTATAGATGTTTCATATAATATGCCTAACCTCACCTGGGTCCTCGGCTATGTCATTCCCCACATAGCTCAACCAACCCTGTTTTTTAAACAGGGTGTACCCATGGTACATGGTGTGTCTTGTCCAACCGGCCATAATTTCGGGCATTATACCATTCCCATGTATGGATCCCAGTTCTATTGTACTAAATCCCTATATAGTGATGCATCCATGTCCCTCAACAGTACTTCCCAATCCATGTCCTTTCTACACACCCTGGAATATTTAAATTATGTGTAACACGGGTACACAATATGTATTCATGAAAACTCATCATCCCCAAATTGAAATAAAACAAGGTGTTCCCATATAAACAACATGCTTTGTGAAAAAAAATTCCTAACTGGAATTCCCTAAGGGTTGCCAAAAATTCACTTGTTTCCACCAAAAACAATATTTCATCTTCCACATGGACCATATCATATATATATGATCTCTATAAGATTCAAACATTTCAAAACATGTGGATCTTGATATAAAAATCACATCTTCATATCTCATTCAGAATCAATAGATCTTCAAGTGTAGATTAATGCTCTAAATATGTTGCACCATGATTTAGGATTTGTCGATATAATGATCATAGATCAGTGGAACCTCCTCTCCTTGGATCCACCTATGTTCATCCATTTATCTAAAGGGGAAGGTGATATCATCCTCTAATTCATGTGTGCATGAAAGGGTGAGGGTTTAATCATTAAATTTTATAAAATGAATAATTATCCACTCAACTCCCCTCCATCCCATGACCTCAAGTGTACACCTAATGAAGGAATAATATATTTCATTCATCAAGAAAATAGTAAATTCTAAACAAAACTTCGTTATCATAATTAAAATCCATGACTTTATTTGGTATTTAATCTATATTTTCAAAGAAATTTTGTTGTGCATGATAAAATATATTTTATTTTTTTAATATAACTTCACCGAGGCTCTTTGGGCCTTGGACTTCCACATAAACATAATGCATGTCTTTTAAAATACACATATAATTATTCTAAAGTCTTATAAGTCATTTCCCAAGTCACTATTGTGATGGTAGAAAAACTCATCCATGCAATGGATGTTAAAATAATGATTATGTCCACACCTTTGGTAAAAATTACAGCATTTATAAAATTAAAAGAAGATTCCTTTTAAAACACATTATAAAAATTTAAACATGGTTAAAAACAATTAATTTTTATGGATAATAATAAAAAGATAAATCAAAACATTTTCAAACAAATATGGACATTGATATAAAATAGTAAGAAGTAAATATTCAAAAAATAATAATTTTAAAAGAATGTCTCTTATATATATCTTACCTGTTAATTCTTGATAAAAAAATGATGAAATTGAAAATATACATATAAAACCAAAATAAAAACAGATTATAAAAAAATATATGGGGTTTAAAATATTACCATCATATTATCTTACCAAAATAAATCTTAACATAAACAATCCATAAATTAAATGTGATTATAAAAGGAATACATTAACATGGGTCTCCGCCTTTTCAAATGTGTTTTTTATCCTATATAATGAATTTAAATTTTTTTAATAATATGTTAAGAAATACGTTCCCTTATAAACTATTTTTAATGTCCATTTTTAATAATTTTAAATCAAATCATTGAATATATATTTCTTATGTCAACCACATTATGTTTGTTCGGTAAATTTTTCAAAATATACTATTGTAGATTTTTCATGGTTTAATGTGTCATGAAATGGTTTCATATATATATAATTGTAATAATTTCATGAATATATTTTATATTCATTATATAAATTTTTATATGAAATCATTCATTGGTGTAATATAATAATGAATCACATTTTTTCATGGATGTTGTAGTCTACACGTACGCTTGCGCGACATTATCATTTTCAGTTGGATACAAGTGTAATGAGGTAGATGATATCTTGTATTTCAAGAATCATAATTATATCATATAAAATTTATTAATTCCATATTTATAGAAATCCATGTAAAATTATGATGAATACTGAATTCCACCGCTACGTGGATAAGGTAGGTCGTATACACGCACAAGCAATGCTTTCATATTCCATTTGATATAAATGAGGTAAACTATTTGTAATATAATAAAAAAATATTATTATATTAGTGATATTTAATTCATTATTTTAGGTTTTATAAATTAGTTTTATATGGTTTATAAGAATAAATAATCCTTTAATGAGTCGGGTAGTATGATTATATCTTCTTTGAGTGGCCTCCGTTGGTTTAAAAATTAAGAATTATTTTCATGGTATTTGGGTAATAAAAGAATCTCAAAATTAAGGGAAGGAATTTAGGAATGTTTATTAGTATCTATTGTATGATATATATGGCTCATAATTTTTGAATATGGGTGGATAAAAGGATACCTTTTAAAATTTGTGGTATGCACGGACATGCAATTACATCAATGATTCTAATAATATAAATTAATATCTTTTGAATGTTGATAAAAATTGCTATATATTTGAATAATATAATTCTATTGTATATATAAAACCAACAAATTAGGTTTAAATAAGTGATATCTATTATCTTTTATCATGGTCCCTTTGTTTTAAATTATTTTAACCAATTTTACCCCTAAATAAGATAATAGTTGATTACCATGGTTACTATTATTGATGAAACAAAATTATGTGAAACTTATTAAATAATATTTATAAGGATTATCCAAAACATGGATTAAATTTTAGATGATTAAAATCTTATAATTGGAATATATTAACATTAATAAAGGTTCACAAAACTCAAAAAAACATTTTTTAAAATTTTTTGGTTAATAGCGAAGAATGATTTTAAAAAACAATAACTATAAGATAAATTCTAATATAATTAAATGAATTATATTAAATAAAAGGATAATTATTTATGTTTAAAATTAAACTAAAATATAATTCTATCTTGAAAATATTTTACTACATGAATATTATTTTTATTTTTATTTGAACAAAAACATTAAATATATTTTAAAATTTTTAAGCATCTATTTATATGTTAAGAAATATATTTTTATATGAGTTATGTTACATATTCAAAATACATTTTTTGTGTATATATAATTTCATTAAATTTCATTTTATTTAGACATCATTATAATGTTATAAAATTAATGGTTTTTCTAAAAAAATATTTTTGAAAAATAATCCAAAAAACAGTTATAGAAGAAAAATTTCAGAAATCCATCTAAGTATAATTTTAACATTATAAATGATAAAATAAAATTAATATATTGGAATTCAATTTATTAATTTGGCAATTTTGGTTTTAATAACTTTATTGAACAATGGAATGATCCTTATATCATAGATTCTTTAGAAAAAAAATCATACTTACTACAATTTAATATTATTTTTTACACAAGTACTCAGGATCTAACCATAGCATTTTTTTTTCAGTCCATGAACTAGTTGAGAGAATATCTTCAATTTTTCATAATTGGGCCATACATTGTAAAAATTATATACTTTTTTTTCATATTTATCATGAGGCCCTATCCTGACCTTCTTTTCAAACTAGCTCATCTCAGGGGTAAAAAACATAACATAGAGTCAAAAAAACTAAAAGTGAATTTTCCAAACAACACATAATAGGAAAAATTTACCACTATAAATTTATTAATACATTCAAGGCTCTAATGCTAAAAAATGATCAATGTCCTTCACATGAAAAAATATAGGTCGCTACATTCTCAATAACATTAATTATTTTTCACTTAAAAAAAGAAAAACCCCAAAATGATATCTAAAAAGACAAAAAACCATCCTATGTGGGATGATGAAATTCCTAAAATTGATCTCTATTAACATCTATAGTTCTTTAGATCCATTAGAACCTACAAGGAAACCACATTTCTGAATGAATCCCCTCTCTATCACAAAGATCTAGGACATGACATATAAGTCTCTGATACCTCTATCAATGAAGAATATCATAAAACCACCACTAGATAAGATCCTAAAATCAACATAGACCTATTCTCACAATTCTACAAAAGACTTCTCTTTCATGATTTTCCTATCTTACCTAAAATTCTAAACAACATTATGATTTACTGCTATTAAGAAGCATCAATATCTCTTAGATATGACATCTATAACTGGGATTTTATCAAGGGGAATCATGCTCCAATCCTTCAAAAATTGATGACCCATTAAATTTTCAAATCAAAATATTATAACCACATCAAACTTCACCATTTGATGCCTCTACCAAAGTGTCATGCAGACCCATAAGGGTCTCCCAAGACTCTTTATCATCAGTAAAAAATGTGAATATATCACTGTTTTCCATCATAGATAATTAGTATAACCTTGATCATCTCATGCATTCATTTAAAAAAACAATAAGTGAAAAAAAAATTCACCAATGAAATCAATCTTGTTCTCTTCCACCAAATATGACATAATACATCAATCAAAAATACATGTTTGACACCAACCCATTACTAAAACAAAACAAAATAAAATATCATAGATAGTTATGCCTTACAATTTCTGTTAGGAGGCTATAAAAAATATCCTACAAGAAAAGTCACCACCCCACTCGTGTCAACGTGGATCTAATCTGATTGTAAAATATCCAATTGTGCATTGATGAAAACAAAACTCATGATTTATAATACATAATAACAATTAAAATTAACTTGGACTAATGATGTAGACACCATAAAGAAATTATTGGAAAGTACAAAAATCCTTAAGAAAAGGAAAGACTAAGAAAAAAATATTAAGGCTTATCTCTCTTTGCATATGGATTCTGATGAATACGATTGTCTCCCCCTTAGGCTTTGAAATTCTAAGGATTGAATTCTAGATTTCTGGAATGTTATTTCATTAAGAATAAGAAGATATTATTTAATGTACACTCCACCTTAGATAAACCTTATTAGAGTTCTTTTCCTTTTTCACCCTTTGTTAAGGTTATTTTTTCCTTCTCCCCCTTTGTGATTTTCAAAAAGAATTATAGGAAATAAAAAATATAACAAAGTACCTGAAAAATTACTTACAACAACAAATGAGATGAGAAAAAAATATTTTCATCAAGTTTGGAAGATCAAAAACAAGAATGCTAAGATACAACAAAAGACTGGATTTATCTATTTTGGATCGTTTTCCTTCGACATGAGACCCTTGAGAATAGCCTTATCTTCTTTATGTCTTTATGGTCTTCTTCGGCTTACTTCTCTAACACAACTATTCTTGCATATTGAGCTTCAAGCTTTTCTTCCTGAGCTTCAAGCTTTTCTTCCTAAGCTTTTAAAATTTGTTCTTTCTTTAAGAATATCTCTTCAACCTCAATCCGACGATCCCTTTCATTCCTCCAGTTTTGAGCAACATAATTTAGCTTCCTATTCAGATCTCTGTCTTCTTGAATCTGGGAATTCATCTCAGCTGTCAACTTTTCTTCAATGGAGGAGGTAAGATCATTTAGATTCTTGTCTTCTGTCTCAAATGCAACTTTAACATTATCTTGGAATTCATCCAGGAGCCCCATCTCATCTACGGTTTTCTTCGACCAACTAGTCATTTTCTTACAAGAAATATTGTGGGCTTCGTAGCCGATAATAAAAGATTTGAACTGAGCCTCCATCTCTACACATTTATCCATAACAATGGATACAGAGTCTGTTTTCTGATTCAATGTATGTTGGAGCATCTGTCATCTTGAAGGAATACTTGAGATGGTTGGAATAGAACCCACTAACTTCTTTAATGACTGAACAACAAAGTCATGCCCCAACGAAGATGACTCTGAATCTGAGACTTTGCTTGGAGAATTTTCTTCTTCAATATTGTAAACATTTCTCTTTGAAGAAACACCATCTTTTCTTCTCTTTACAGCCACTGAGCTTGGGGTATCGACAACTAATGGATTTTCCTTTTCCACTTTCCGATTGGATTGCTATTCCGGAGTTTTCTGCTCACTATCAGACGCATGAACAAAATTGTCTTCATCATCAACATCTTTTTGAGCACCATCCTATGCGTTCTCCATTTGAACAATATCATGTAGAATATGTCCTTCCTCTGCATGATAAGAAACTTCTTGTTCTCCTTTCTCCTCATCCTTCCATGGAGTGACTATCTTAGAGGATTCAGCTTCTGAAGTTCGGAGTGACAAATGTTCCAAAGGTGTCTCCTTATAATATTCTATATGCTTCAATAGATCTCCAGTCTCACCACTGCCTTTGGAAATTGCTTATTCCTCTTCCACTTGCTCAAACTGGTCAACTTCCTCAACATTATTAGCTTTTACCTTCTCTGGAGTGACATAGTTTCTTCATTTAGGATCATGTAGAGATTACACAGAGAAATATCTCAGGACTGGAATGTTTCCGGAGGCCATCTCATTAATCATCAACAACCTCTGAACATCCTCAGCTTCAGACATCTTCTTCTTAAGCTTCTTTTGTTTCACTTGTTTTTCATGTTCATCCGCTATTTTTTTCCATCAAGGCCATAGCCTCCGCAGGGTCCAAGCCAAACTGAGGCTCCCCTTGAAATCTCTTCTCATTGACTTCCCTCCACATAGAAACTACCTCATCAGGGTAAGATATGTTCTTCTTCGGTTTTGGAGGTGCAGAATGAACTTCCTTAGATTTAAGATTCTCTGCTTCAAATTCAACTTCCTTTAACTTTCTCTTCTTCACTGGATTAGATGATTCAGGTTCAACAACTTTCGGAACACATTCTTCTTGAACTGGAATATCAAAGAACTCACCAGTCTTCTTGTCAAAAGCAACATTCATCCTTTTAAGGGTACCATAAATTACCAACATTATTTGGAATACTCTTGGATTAGACTTGCAAGACTCCTTGAAAGACTCAAGGGAACAATCTATTATCTTCGAGATGATTGCTAGATACATTACGATATGAGCTCTTAGATTCCCTTTCATAACATTCTCACTGGTAATAAGAATGTACCTCATCAGATTAAAGATCCTTATATTTATCAGAAAATATAGGATTATGATCTCTCTCTTCTTCAAACTATCTTTTTCACCCTTTCTTGGAACGATAAAGCCTTGTACCCATAATTCTAGAATTTGAAAATTCGTAAACAGACTAGCCATCTTCATAGCCTTGTCATCTGACAGTTCGATAGTCTCTAATGCCTTTTCCTTGGCGAATCTTCCCTTTGAATCTGGGAAAACCTGAGTGATGAACTCGGATTCCCCTTCATAGGTCTGCCCCACCAAGATACGTTCCTTGGCATAAGAAAGATTATAAGTCTTTCCATAAGACATAAACGAAAAATTTCTCCCTATAATCTACCTTAAAGAAAGAAACCGTCTCAAAGAACTCAAAATAATCTCCAAATATACTTCATCATTATTCCCTGGTTTAGACACAACAACATATTCCCATCCATTGAGCTTTATGTTCTTGGAGATAATGGAATCATAATTGTTGAAGAAATCGGGGTGAAACATCCTTTCTCTATATACTAACCACATGGAAATCAGATTCGAGGATGACATGTCTTGAGAAGCTACTTCCATAGTCATTCGGAGCTGAATACTTCTTAGAATTTCGGAACGGAGATTGCTGACAATTGGAATGGCCTTAAAATGGAGAGGTAGAGCTTCGGGACACTGGATATTGAAAAACCGATGTGGGACGACCATTTGGGGTCCCCTTTAAATAGAAAACGATATGACAGTTCATCTTCCTCAGTTGATCGAATGGTTGTAAAATACTGAGATCAGATCTAATGGTTGAAAACCAATTCTCAAGAAAACATGAATCTGATCTTTTGTGGATTTTATTAAAACATGGATTTAAGAAAACTAGAATCCGAAACAAAATACAAGAAAACACTAGAATTTAAAGTATGATTGTGAAAACGTGAGTAAGGAAATCATAACTTTCAGATTGTCTTAGGAGAATTATTCATAATGGATAATATTCTTCTTGAAGAAAAAATTAACTACAAAAAATCTGTAATATGAAAAGACATAGTTCGCAAAACTCACTATGAAAAAATAAGAAAAAAATGAAAATTCATTACAAGAATTTCAGTATGAAAATTTCATTACAAGAATTTCAATACGAGAATGTCCTTACGAATGTCTCAATACGGAAATCTTAATACAAAATTCTCAGTAAGAATGTCTCATTCTGAACATTTTAGTAAGAAAAATTTTGTAAATACCGATTGCAAAATAAAGAAAATAACAAACATATGTACTCCCCCTATGAAAATGATTTTATAACTATAAGGTGAATTTTCTAATAGAAATTTAATTAAGAAAGATTACCTTATGGTTATCATTCCTAACTTCTATTTAATTTATTCAAATCTATCAGAAGACAAAGATTTTGTGAAAATATCAGCAAGTTGATCTTGCATGCCAATAAACTGAAGAATAATATCTCCTTTTTGTGTGTGATCCCAAAGAAAGTGATTCCTAATATCTATGTGCTTTGCACGAGAGTGATGTGCAGGGTTCTTATTAAGGGAAATGGCACTGGTATTTTCACAAAAAAAATTTGTTTTGGTAAAACTCATACCATAGTCTGTGAGTGTGTGTTGCATCCACAACACTTGAGCACAACAACTTCCAGCTGCTACATAATCAGCTTCAGTAGTGGAAAGTTCTACTGAGTGTTGATTCTTGCATGACCAAGAAACTAATGAATCTCCTAAGAAATTACTAGTTCCGGATGTACTCATTCCATCCATCTTACATCCACCAAAGTCAGCATCAGAAAAACTTTTTAGAACAAAATCATTTCCAGAAGAATAAAACAGTCCAAAATCCATGGTCCCCTTTAAGTAGCGAAAAATTCATTTCACTTCCATAAGATGAAATTCCTTAGGATTGGATTGATATATGGCACATAATCATACTAAAAAAATCAAGTTTGGACGACTAGCTGTCACGTATAGTATGCTTTCTATCATACCTCTAAAAGATGTTTGATCCACCGGTTTCCCAGCTTCATCAACATCAAGTGTGTTTGAGGTACCGATGAGAGTAATAATACTCCTAGTGTTTTCATATCCATACTTTTTAAGAAGATCTTTACTATACTTATGTTGACATATATAGGTTCCTTCTAGTTTTTGGAAAATTTGAAAACCATGGAAAAATGTTAACTCACCCATCATACTCATTTCAAACTCATATTTCATTAGATCCGCAAAAGAATCGGTTAAGGATTTCTAATTTGAACCAAATATGATGTCATAAAAATATATTTGAACAATCAAAACATTTTTCTTATCCTTCTTAATAAAAAGGGTTGGATCTGTATTTCCCTTAACATAGTTATTTTGAAGCAAAAATCATGTTAGTCTATCATACCATGCTCGTGGGGAATGTTTAAGTCCATACAATGCTTTGGTAAGTTTAAACACATGATGAAGATGTTATGTGTCTTCAATGCCAAGAGGCTGTGCAATAAAAACATCATCTTGAACATAACAATTAAGAAAAGAACATTTCACATCCATTTTAAAAAGTTTAAAATTGAATAATGCTGCAAAGGCAAGTAAGATACGAATAGATTCAAGTCTAGCTACTGTAGCATAGGTTTCTTCATAGTCTATTCCCTCTTACTAATTATAGCCTTTAGAAACTAATCTAGATTTATTTCTAACTGTGACTCCATTTTCATCACACTTATTTTTGAAGACCCAATTTACTCCAATCACAGAAGTTTCCTTAGGTCTTTCAACCAAGGTCCAGACATTATTCCTTTCGAATTCATTTAGTTCATCATGCATAGATTTTATCCAATCATCATCTCCTAAAGCATTATCTGTGCTTTTTGGTTCTAGTTGGGAAAGAAATGCTAGATGTTCTATTTCATTTCTTAAGGAAAATTTAGTCCTTATATGTTTATTTACATCACCAATGTTACTATCACCAGGATGATTCTTCAGAAACGAATGAATTGGGTTCTATAAAACCAGGTCATCTACATAAGGTAGAAAGTCTTATAGGGTAAATGTTTCAGAAATATTTTCTTGTACATTTTCCTTGTCATAAGGATCTTTTTTCAAAGGTTGATAATCAGTTTTTGAAAACACATCTGAAGATGTTGGTAGGGATGGTTTGAAAACTAAAGGATCAGTCTCATCAAATTTCACATTTACTGTTTCTTCAACGGTACAAGAGTTTTTATTAAAGACTCTACATGCCTTAGAAGTTGTGGAGTAGCCTACGAAAATTCCTTCATCAGGTTTTGGTGCAAATTTATGAAGATTAATTTTGTATCCAGAATGAATACCTTGAAACCAAAAACATTAAAGTAGGAAAGTCTAGGTTTTCTACCAAACCATAACTCATAATGAGTTTTGTTAAGAAAAGTCCTTATTCAAACACGATTTATAGTGTAATAGGTAGTACTTACAACTTCAGCCCGGAAATTTATAGCTATTGAATATTCACTCAACATGGTTCTAGCTATCTCCTGAAGAATTCTATTTCTTCATTCAACTACACCATTATGTTGAGTATTTTTAGGTGCCGAAAAGTTGTGAGTAATACCTTTAGTACTACAAAACGTTTCAAAATCAGAATTTTGAAATTCTCCTCCATGATCACTACGAATAGTTTTCAAAGAAAGGTTTTTCTCATTTTTGACTTGGGATCTAAAACTTTTGAAACAATAAAAAGAATCAGAATTCTTTTCTATAAAATAGACCGATATAAATCTAGTGTAATCATCAACCAGAACCAATACATAGTATTTTCCTCCAATGCTTCCAGTTTGTGTTGGGCCAAAAAGATCCATGTGCACTAAATTTAATGCATCAGTCGTTGAGACTTCACCAATAGATTTAAAACTATATTATGTTTTCTTTCTGTATTGGCAAGGATCTAAAACTTTAGAAGGATCAATACTATGCTCTGGTATATCCTTAACAAGTTTCTTCTTAGAGAGTTTACACAAGTTTCTAATATTACAGTGTCCTAGTCTTCTATGCCATAACTAAGAATACTCTTCCACTGCACTAAGGCAAGGTAAGTCTTGGCTCCTCAGGTCTTCTAGGTTCAAAGGGTAAACATTATCTTACCTATATGATAAGAGAATAAATTCATCCTTGGAATTGTGAACTAATCAATTATCATTCCTAAAATTCTCAAGGTAACCTTCATCACATAATTGACTTATTATAATAAGGTTGTTCTTAAGACCCTTAACAAAAAGAACATTTGAAATATGAGTTTTTCCAAGAAGAACAATATTACCTATACCAATAATATCTTCTTGATCATTATCTCCAATGGTTATTTTTCCACCTTTCATTTTGATAATCTTTACAAAATAGATTTTGTTACCAGTCATGTTCTGGGAACATCCACTATCCATGTACCGTAAATTGTTCTTGGCACTTTTTCTATTTTCGTGAAAACAAGAAAACAATTAGACTTTCAGAATCAAAAATTGCTTGGATCTGAGATGGTTAGACAACAAAACTTTTGATACCCTCATTTTCTTAGTAAAATAGGCCTTATGAAATCGTAGAGATTGGGTTTTGTTTAAAGAACAATTATTTGCCCAGTGACCACCACATTAACACTTGGTACAAAATGGGTCACTTTGAGGAAAAAAATAATTGTTATTAAAAATAGGATTTGCATGGGTATAACCCAATCCATATATTTTTCTTAATGGTCGTATTTGCGAATAAATCTTATCAAAATTTTCTTTACCTAGGTAAAATTTCAAGAAACACTTCTTTAAGGAAAATATTTCTGACTTGAGTTTTATAACCACGTTTTTATCTTCAACATAATTAGATATGAAACTAGAGCTAGGCTTAAAAACACCTTTCTTAGAAATTACTCTTTATATATCTTTAGAAAGTTTATCCTTCTCAGAATTTACTTCCTCAAGACTTTTGGAAATACTTATAAAATCAGATTTTTTCATAACAAGATCTTTAGAAAGATCTGATATCTCCTTAGTAAGAATAGTAATCCAAGATTTTTCCTTATCAATAATATTGTTGAGTTCTGAATTCTCAATCGCAAGAATTTCAGTAAACCTAGAAACTTCTTCATAGGTTGGTAATGTATTTTCTTCATCAGAAGAGGATTCATCATCTGAAGAGTTATAATATTTACTATCATTATCATTTAAAGAAACATTGGTCAATGATTCAGCATTTTGTACCTTAGCCATAAAGAAATGATTTTCAATAGGTAATCTGTCTATAAGACCAAGATTATTCTGTCCAGAAGATTCATTTAAAGAGTGACCACCACTGTCACTCTAGGTGTCATTGGCTTTTAGATCTTTCTTAGCTTTTTACATGTAATACTTCATTCTCTTCCTTTCAGAATTCCTCTCTTTTCATTCTTTCTTTTTGAGAAAAGTACAATCTAGTCTGATGTGTCTAGCTCTCTTGCATTCATAACATGTTACTTCTAAATATTTAATTTCCTTCTTCTTATATTTGGACTAGAAATTTCTTTTTCCATCCATCTAGTTCATCCTATGACCAAGATTAGAAAACTCACTTTCTGAGACTTCACTCTCACTGGATTCAGATTAGATAATAGCCTTCTTAGATTTGGATTTGGTAACACTCTCATGAGTTTTAGATTTAGATTCAAAGGCTACACTACCATTACCATTCTTCTTTTTGATGTTGTCAGCATCTCTGTTCATTCTCATCTTGTGTTGTAAAAGGGTTCCAAAAAGCTCATCAAGGGTAATCTAGGAAACTTTTCTGTTTTCATCAATAGTTGTCCGCTTCGATTCCCATTAATTTGGTATTATATCAATGATATTATCTACAAGAACTTCATCATCAAGACCTTTCTCTCCCTATGATTTTAGACTGTTGACAATTTTCATAAATATTTATTGCAGTTTACATACAGGCTCTCCATAAGGAAAAACAAAACCATGATACTCAGCACGAAGCATTGCTCTTCTTGTTTCTATAACCTTGGTTGTTACAAAATGTGTGACTTCTAATTTGTTCCAAATACAGTTAGCTTCTTCATAAGAAGATATCTGGCTGTATATATTCCTGGTCATGGAACATAATAGAGTATTGTGTACCTTGTAATTCAGTTGATATTATTGCTTCTATTGATTAGAAAAAGTATTGACTTCTTTCTTAGGAGTATTGTAACCACCAGAAAGAATTATAAAATTTTCTACACCAGTATTGATCACAAACGTCTTCATTCGATATCTCTAGTACTTATAATCATTTCAATAAAATATAGAAGGTCTAGAAGGATTTAGGTTGTCAATTGACACAATATTCATACATTCCATCCTTATGATATCCTCAAAGTACAAGCTTGTTAGTAACAAATGTTCGTAACGAAACAAAAAATATATGATTCCGAAAAATGTGACTCCAAAAAAATATAAGAAAAAAAATATAACCATTTAGATGATGTAAGAAAAATTGAATCCGAGAAACTAAGACTCCGAAAAACAGATTCCGAGAAACTGACTCCAGAAAATTTCCTTTTGAATCTAATCATGAGATTAATTCAGATTGAACCAATCCTCTAATAACAATTGTGAGTTGATATGTGAGTATGATATACTCAACTATATGAAATGTAGGATCGAATATGCATACAATACAAGAGGGGTGTGGGTGAATTGTATACATTAAAAAATACCTTTGGAACCTTTAAAGTTGATTACGAATAACAAGGATTTCCTGAAACAAAGGAAAGAGCTAAGTGTAACAAAGTTATACTTAAGAAAAATCACAACACATATAATCTTATTAAAAGATTATAAAATGATATTCTACCTTCAAAAGTATAGAATCTAACTTTAATAGAGTACAAAAGTAAGGAAGTACAATATGGCTATACTTTCCTTAATATAGAAACATAGTGGAAATAAACTTGTAACAAAAACAGTAACAAGATATTAATCTTTTAACCCAACGAGAAGGGTATCCAACAACCTTGGATGAAGGTCCCTTGATTTATACTTTCAAAAAATTCTTTCTTACACACACCTAGGTAATCCCTCGATAAAAATATCGGAGTCTCTGTCTTGTTATCCCCACAAGCCCTCAACTTCAAGGTAGTTGGAAACCTCTTTCTTCCTCACCAAGGAAGCACTCAAATTAAAGGTGTTGGAAACCTCTGTCCTCCTATCCCCGGAAGACCTCTATTGTGATCACCAAAAATTAGAGTCGCATGAAGAAAATCTACAAAAGGAAACGATTGAACAAGAAGTTCAAACATTCTACACGAAGCAGAGAGTTAATAAGAGCCTCTCTCTTAATAAATCACTTCAACAGCTGTGTGAACAATGAGGAAGCTGTTTTGATCTCTTTCAAATGATCTCCTATTTATAGGAAAATTCGGCTCTCTCCTCCAACGGTCATTACTTCCTTAAAATTCAAGGGTACCTTTACATGTGTCACTTGGCCAATGGTATGTTTATAATGTAATAGACGGCATCATTTTATAACAATACAAGTGTAACAGAATGTACGACTTCGTTTTAAGTCTAACTTAAAAGTTCAAAGTGAAGGTTCAGAGTGTAAGAAAAAATATTAAAGAGTAGAAAAATTATAAATGTGTAAGAAAAATGAATTTTTGGAATCTAAACAAATGTAATATTCAGAGTCTAAATAAATTCAGAGTGTATAAAGCAAAGATTATTAGATTCTGTTTAATAGGAGAATTATGAATGAGAATTCATAATCGGAATTCATCATCAGAATTCGTAATGGGAATTATTAATCAGAATTCATAATTATAATTCGTAATGAGAATTCGTAATTAGAATTCGTCATCAGAATTCGGTTTCAAACTTCATGAGAGTTCGTATCCAGAATTCGGAGTCGAACTTTATTAGAGTTCGTATCCAGAATTCGGAGTAGAACTTCATTACAGTTCTCATCCAGAATTCAGAGTGGAACTTCAATATAGTTCTCATACAGAATTCGGAGTGGAACTTCATTACAATTCTCATCCAGAATTCGGAGTAGAACTTCATTACAGTTCACATCCAGAACTGGGAGTGCAACTTCATTAACATTCTCATCCAGAATTCGGAGCCTAAAACAAAATGCTTCGTATCAATGTTTTAAACGATTTCGAGAATATTGAAATGAATCTGATTGTTATACTTAAGAAATATATGGATATAGATAATGAAAATATGATAAGGATAAATTTACTAAGAAAATAAATTTTCCTTATAAAAGCAACGTAGGGGTAAATAATATTTTCCTTAAAGATAAGGTGTTTGTGATTTTCAAAACAAGAAGGAATGAAAAAGTCATAAGGAAAACCTTATTGACTCAAAAATCCATTCATTTAAAAAAACAATAAGTGAAAATACATTCACCAATGAACTCAATCTTGTTCTCTTCCACCAAATATGACATAATACATCAATCAAAAATACAAGTTTGACACATACCCAAAAATAAAACAAAACAAAATAAAATATCATAGATAGTTATGCCTTAAAATTTCTGTTATGAGGCTATACAAAATATCATACTAGAAATGTTACCACCCCACTCATGTCAACGTGGATCTAATCTGATTGTATAATAGCCAATTGTTCATTGATGACAACAAAACTCATGATTTCTAATACATCATACCCATAAAAATTACCCTTTCCTAATTATGTAGACACCATAAAGAAATACATATATCACATTAATCTATATACTTTTTAGAGTATAATAATACTCTGGCATATTCTTCAGCTCCAAAAAAATCCTTTAAATAGACCACTGCTAAAATCTCAAGACTCAAATATTTGAACATGACTGGGGAACTTCCTAAGAAATAATTATCCCCCTAACTAAAACTATATGAATTGTACTTCATGGAAACCATAACTCTTTATGATACACTCATAAACCAGTGAAATTATTGGTTTAATATTCTTGAGGGTTGACATTCCTCATCACATGGGTCACACATCCATATAAAAGTTGACATATACTTCTCTAAATATCATTAAAAAACAATGTTAAGACAACAATGGATCCAATATAAGGATTTCCATGGTCATAAATCACCAAGGCTATCACTATTAGGTCACACTATGAAACCTATGTTAATATATAAAACTATTCTGTAAAATTTTTCTCCCACCGATTATATAAATGATGAAAGGTTATTAAATCTTGTAAGAGTCTCTAGTCGAATTTTGATAGTGAAAAGCTTCAATTGGTATCATTTTTTAAAGGCCACAACTTTAATAATTACATACCCAACTACTTTTGAACAAGTTTTCTCATTCATGGATCATTTATGTTTAGTGTTTTGGATAATTATGAAAAACTCTTACCATGTAAACACATACATTACAAGTGGACAGTTATAGTCAGTATCAATTTTTTTACAATATAAAACTCTTTAAAATAAAACATGGCTTTTTATGGATATATATTCACAATTATCACCTTGTTCTAATACTTTGAATTATTTCCCCTTAAACCCAATTAACAAAATTATAAAATCATAGAATGAGCACAAAATCATAGTAAGGGATATAAATATAAATGAAAATATATTTTACTAAACATATGAGAAATCATATAACTTTTAATGTTATCTTCAATGATCATTTGTAATATAAAACGAAAAAAATCACATGAAAATACACACATGTTTCCTTAAGAAAATATCTAAAACCCATAAAATGAAATTAAAACACATTTAGGTTATTTATAGAATCATATACAAAGAATCCATTAAAACAAAATTAAATTAAAATAACCATATGAAAAACACCCAGTTCATTTATTGTAAGAATACCCATAATTATCTGGTCCACCACATGTTATGTTGTAATTGGATTACCTAGGGCTATTTGTATCACACCATATTATGTTGTAGTGGGATTCCCTAACACTATAGAGGGCACCCCGTGCTGTGTTGTAACAGGATCACACAACACTATCAATGAAACTTTATGTATAATCTATATTTTACTCACATGATTATTTTGATTATCATGTAACATATCATTATTTAAATTAATTCATCATGAATCCCTTTGAAAAACTATATTAATCACATCTGAAAATTGTTTTTATATAAAAATCAACATTTAATAAGAAACAATTTTCAATACTAAGAAACCCAAAATAAGGTATTGGGAATTTTATTTTATGAAAAATATTTATATATTCATTTGAATTTAGAAATTAATTAATATTTATGGGGGATAGAAAGTTAATGTTTCCATGTATGTTACAAAAAGAACATTCATTCTGAATTTTGTCAAAACATTTCTTATAAGACACATTAAAATATTTCCTTATAAAACCATTTAAAGAAATTATAAATGAACAATATTTTTCAATTATAAAACATTTTTATCCATATAAAGAAATAGGTAAAATAATATCATGAATATTGAAATAGAAAAAAATATTTGATAATTAAATATTTAAATATTCACGGTGTACGATACCACATATAACCTTTAAATCATATTACCCATGGTAGAATATCATCTAAAAAATATAAAATAACATGATAATAAATTATTTATTGATATTTTATTTCAACATTGACTATATGTACACCTCATAAAATAATGTAGGTGTAAAAAATCCAAATATGCATCAATGAATGTAGATTGAGATGAAGTCCCTTACCCCGTGTTTGACATATAACACAAAATCAATATATTTGTGAATTATAGGAATAGGTTACATATTAAATTTCATAATGAAAATTTGAAATTTTATTATTCTATTTATTACACTTATTATCATGTTATAAAAACTACTGCATTATTTTGTTTATGATAAATGTTTTTCGATATTCATTATACGAGTCCACAATGAAATTGATATGACTTCGACTGACCATGTTTTCATAGTAAAATAACCTCTAGAATAATAATCATGAAATAATTATACATTTATATATATGTTATACTATTAAATCGATCAATTTAGTATTTTTGTAAAAAATGAACTGTGTAATAATCATGGAGACTGTAGGCCAAACGTATGCTTGTGTAACATTTTCATTTTTTAATGATCATTAAAGAAAATAAATTTAATTTTATGTTTATATGATACCTGTAATATCATTAATATCCTTTTAATCATTCAAAAAGTCTTATATATACCATCTATGTGACGTGGAGATGAAAAATGAATCGCATCACTTCGTTGAGATGATAATTCACAAATATGAAGGAATGACGTTCCATGTTTAGGTGATTTGAAATATAAAAACAAGAAATTGTAAATTTTTATAAAATATTGATATATATTTCATTAATAGAATATTAAAACATTAATTCTACCATCTATACTAGTCTTGATATTGGGTGATGGGAAACAAATTTTATCAGTTTGCAAGGTGGTATTATGTCTTAAACATGAAGGAATAATTCCCTTACCATTTTATTGAATTGGATACGAATTTCAGAAATGAACTTAATATAATAAAATATATGAATATTGAGGATACAAGATTTATCATTTCATCGTGGATTAAAAATATTTTAAGGAAGTCGATGAAGAAATAAAACAAAAACACCTGATAAAAATAATACCTCTTCTACGGTTGATCTCTATTGATTAGCACCAGAAGAACTATAAGGAGGGTATTCAACCAAATATAAGACCTTTGTGATATGGGGAGGGACTCTAGGAAGCTATTTATGTAGATACTTTCCAATCCAAATATGTTTTTATATATGAATAAAGGAGAATAATGGGTTTCCTTTTATGAGAGAGGGGATGGCCTGTCTTGAAATATTTCAAATTTTTAATTTTATATAAATTAATTTTATATTCCAAAATATCTCAAAACAGATATATGAAATATATATAATGCTTACATATCGAAATATATTCATATAATGAATATTATATAAGTTATTACAGGGTTTTTAATCTTTTTTGTTATACACTAATCAATTTTTGAACTTTTTAATTCATACTATGATATAATTAAAATTAGATTTTTAGAGTTAATATAATTATAATAAAATTAAAAGACACAATTAAATTATTAATTTATTAAATTTTTATACATATAATATTATTTTCTCTTAATGTTATATTTTTACAAATTTTATATAATTTAATAAAATATTATTTATTTTAAAATTTCATTAATGTCAAATTTGACACTTGTATTACTTGCAATTTTAAAAATATAATAACTACATGATATATTAGAAAATCACTTTTACCAAATCCCTAATATGTCAAATTCACACATATAATTCTTGTATGATTTAAATTATCTCACAATATAATTATTTTAATATTTGTAATGTCATTTAATTGATATATCAATTAATTAAACAATTATAGCTTCATCTTTGTGTAAGCCATTAATTTCATTATTTCTTCTATAAATATTATAGGCCAAAATAATGATTAAAATAAGAATTTTATATTTCAAAATTATACATATTTCCAAACGTATCCCAAATATAATCCCCTGATAAAAATATTTCACTAGTTAAAAACAATAGAATAAAAATATTAAATTCTCATGTAATTATATACTTCAAATGAATTAAAGAAATATAAATGGTTTAAAAAACAAATATAATCATCATAATTTTGGTAATTCAAAACAAATATCATCCAATAAAAATAGGACGGGTGTTAGGGTAGATTAATAATATTTACAATATTATTTTTACATATGATTACATTATTTATTCTAAACCGTGTAATAAGAAATATTACTAAAGTTACCATTTTTTGTCTCCAAAAAAATAAGAATGTATTTTTTATTTATTTTGGAACTTATAATTATAAATATGGATTCCATTTTTCAAAATTAAATAACAGTAATTCGCAAAAATTATCCTAAAAATAATTTTTTTTGATATATTAACAAAACCCGTTTTTAATCTAAAAACATTCAATGGAATGAAATGTTTTTATATCCAAAATCAATGTCAATTTATTTCAATAAAAAAATTGATTTACTGAAAATATATTTATCTAATTATACATCCATAAAATGAAAACTTATAATTTAAAATATAAATAAATTTGATGAAAAACAAGGTATCAATTAAAATGTATTTATTCAAACTATTTAATAAAATATAAAACTTATCAAAAAATAATCAAAGAGAAAACTGTAGTAAACTATTATATTAACATATCATATAATTTCTTTATTTTTCAAATATATATATTAAATGTGTCAGGAACTGTATTTAAAACAATTATTCAGTAAACATGTAGCAAAATACCTTTATTGAAAAATATTTAATTTATGCATAAAATTGTATTTAAACATATATAATGTCTAGAATACACATAAGATGAATTTTTATAATTATATTTAATATATAATATATGTATTACTTTAATTTAATCCAAAAATAGTTTTTTTTATATTTGTAGGTATCAAACATATTTGTTCCCGTTTGAATATTTTTCCACAATTTTTTATTATATTTAAAAAAGGTTATATTTATATTTATAATTTATTGGTCACAAAATAATTGTTCATATATAACATTTTTAAAACATATTTTAATAATTACTTTAATATTGTTAATTCCGTCCATTCTAATAGAAATTTTATATGGATGGTATTTAAATTATAAAATTTAAATTTTTATTTAAGATCAATGTGGAGTATAATATATGATATCAAACATTATAAAAAAAATTTTTAATCTAGGGATGTTACATTATCCCCCCTTGAATATTGTTTCCTCAAAATTCTGAATTCGGGTTCTGAAACTATGGTTTGAATTTTTAAATTACATTAATTCAAATCCCACATTGAAATGGAATAATAAAACATCCACTTTAATAGAATAAATGTTAAGAATAAAGGATACCTATTATAACACATAATATGCTTCCATATAAGAAGACATGTACATGGAAGAAAAATATTACTCTCAAGGGAAATTAGTTCGTGATATAGAACATGATCTTGGAAAAAATAACCACCATAAAACCATAAAAATATGATTATTGAAGAGGCCATTGATAAAAATAAACATATAATGTTTTTGTTTCACGAACCATTTCCTAGAGTTGAGGAATTATTTTATACCTTGATTCAAAAAATTATTAAAAAAACTTACATGAAAATTAGAGTGTCATCCATTAACCAATTTTACCCAAAAAACTCATCTTGTTATCTAAATAATTAGTATTAATTATAAATTTTTGATGCCTTAAGAACTAGAATTATCTTATACAGATCAAAAAATCCAAAAATTATAGGTATTTATTTTTATTTACATATGTTATTAAATAAATCCAAATAAGTTAGGATAATACATGACAATACAACAAAAATTATAATCTTTATTATGATGAAATCTTTATTAATATCTAGAAATTTTAATGGAATTGCCAAATATCAATAAAGATAATTAAACAAATAATTTACTTCAAATTTTCATAATAATATTCTATATTAATATAGAATCAAAAAATT
Source organism: Viscum album (assembly GCA_963277665.1). Classification (NCBI taxonomy): domain Eukaryota; kingdom Viridiplantae; phylum Streptophyta; class Magnoliopsida; order Santalales; family Viscaceae; genus Viscum; species Viscum album. The sequence goes on along the minus strand of OY728119.1, from coordinate 1,311,616,735 downwards.
CATAAGTACATGATAAAATAGTTTTTATGTTAATTTCAAGTTTTATATCCAATCAATTAAGTGTTATACCAAAAACTAATTTCCATAATGATCTTAATGATATGATAATAATTTTTATAAATAACATGAATCATCATAAATACAAAATAAAATTATAAATTCTGACAATATATAATTAAACCATTAATAACAATATAAAATCCCATATAATTATATTTACCTTAATCAAATAAAATTCGTAAAATAGGGAATGTCTTGTGAAACTACATTAATAACATAACCCCCAAATCATTTTCCCAATACCATTTATATCTATTTGATGAAGCATGTGTTCTCATAGTCTACCTATTATTATTCAATAAACTCAATTAATTGAAAATTAAATTTCATACTAAATTTGGACATTACTTAGGCTATTGGTAGGTGATTCACCCATATTGTCCTTCGGTTGTGGGTTTGATTTCCACATCCTTTCCAGACATGTAGGGTTGTCACTATTCTAGTGGGTTTCCATTTTTCTAAAATTATATAATTGTTATATCATTTATGAAATATGATAAAATCCCAAAACATACAATTAAATATTTTAACCATAATGTTTATATCATACCATTCATTTTCCACCCCAAAATTTAATAACCCATATTTATCCAAAAAAACAGTTTCATCAAAAATAAGGTTAGTCACCAAAAAATTTAATTACATAAATCATGAAAATAAGTTTCAATGTTTTTGAACATAATATAATCAATTAAATTTTAAAACCATGATGATATAGATATCACTTAAGAAATCATCTTCATATCCAAATGTTTTTAGAACATAAATTAATACCATATATAAAGCCTCATAAACAAATATTATTTATCATATTGTTTTGGATCTAGATTTCATATTTGTTGATATTTTCAGTTTAGTGTTTTAGAAAATTATTTTAAAATGTTACAAAGTAAACTCATACATTACAAGATGAAACTTATACTCAGTATTGATTTTCCACAATATTAAACTTTGTGAAATAAAACAGTATTACTCTTTATTAAAAATATTAACAATAACCCCTTGATCTCATTAGTGTCTATATTTCCTCTTATACCCAATGAAAGTCATTTTAAAATCCTTAAATTCCAAAAAATGCTCAGTGAGGGATATAAAAAATAATGGAAACCAGTAGTTCATAAAAAACATTAAAATCATATAAAGATCAAACTCATCTTCATTATTTTTGGAGAATATGGAATAAAAATATTTTACATTAAAAAAATATGCATTTCTCAATGAAATTTATTAATACCCATAGATAAAAATTAAAACTCATTTAGGTGAATTCAATAATAAAATAAATAAATCCTCATGAAATCCCTTTAAATTGGAGTAACCATATGGAAGACGTCCAATTAAACTATTTTGGGTATACCCAATGGAATCTTGGCTACCCCATGTTATTCAGTAACAACCTTACCAAGTGCTATCTAGTTCACCCCATGTTAAGATATAACGGTCTTCCTCGACACTATATAGGCCACCCAACATTAATACATAATGGACATACGTGTTTTATCTAGGACACATCATATTTATTCGATTTTGGACTCACATGTTTCCTATAATAATCAAGTACAATATCAATAATAAAACAAATTCATCATCAATCCCATTGAAAAATCTTTTCTCCCATATCCCAAACACTTTCGTATAAAAATACCTTTTTCTTCTGAAAACATTATCAATATGATGAACCTGAAAATATAATAGAAAGTGGTTTTCATTTAAATAAAATATGTGTTCTGGAAAAGGAATCTAGAAATTAATTAATCTTCATGAATAAGGTATAGTTGTTCTCACGATATACATTAATAATTGAACATTCCTTTTGAAATTGGTTAAAATGTTTCATATAAAAAGAATAAAAATATTCATTTTGAAATCCATTAAATAAAATTAAAAAAATTCAAAAAATTTCCTTTATAATCAATTTAAACTTATAAAAATTAATATTAAAAAATACAAGGAATATAGACATGGAAAACATTATTTGAAAATTGAATATATATATATTCATGGTGTCCAAAACCAAATTGAACATTAAAATAATATGCCTTCGAAATAATAATATTTATCAAAAAATTAAAACAGATGATGATATATAGTATAATTGTATTATATATGAAATTGGATGTATACACACATCATAAAATAACGTGGGTCTAAAACATCAATATAAGGCTCAATTAAAGAAGATTGAGACAATGTCCTTTACCTTGATTTTGAATCATTGAGTAAAATTTTTATATTCCTATATAATAATCTTACGTTAATTGTTGACTTGATTTATAACCTTTTTTATTTTTATTATTCATTTTGAATCACTTATTATCATAATATAAAAATTAATTATTTATTTATTTTCATGTCATATATTTTGTCTATATTTTATATATTAGTCCATAATGAAATTGTTAAATTATCAATAATCAAGGTTTTTAGAAATCCATCATCTCTATAATATTATTAATTAAATTATAATAATTTTAATGCATATATTTATATTTTAATTCAAAACATTAATTATGTTTATGAAAACATTACTATTTTATAATCCTGTAGACTATAGGTCATACATACAAAAGAGTAATGTTTTCATTTTTCAATGGTTATTATGGAAAATATGTAAGTGAAAATTTATTTATCTATTATTATAATGATATCATTAATATCATATTAATAATTTAAATGTGCTTATATATATTTCCCATGTTATATAGTGATGATAAAGTGAATCACATCACTTCATGGAGGAGATAGTTCACATGTAAGCAATAAAGACGTTATCATTTTCAAATGAATTCAATGGTTAGAACACAAATTGTATTTTATTATAAATTAATTATATATATCACTAATATAATTTTTAAACCATAAATACGTGACTAAATCCAGAGAGGCTATGAAGGAAAAAATACTATATCTCTTCGTGGGGTGGTATTTCCTCCGTGCACATAAAAAATTAATCATTTTACATTTTTAAGGATGTATATATTGATTTAAGACATTAAATTAAAATAATATCATCTCAAAATATTTAGGATACTAGAGTAATTTTGTCATATTTTGATAGAATATTTTATGGACGTGGAAGATGAACTAATATCTAAATACATGATTAAAATAATACATCTTCATTAGAAAATAACCTATGATTAACACCTTAACACCTCAAAGGAGGGTGTTATACCTATAAAAATACACCTAGAATGTATTTATAGATCCTTGTAATATATTTTTGTTATGATGTAATAAAGAAAATTGGTATTTCAAGTGATTAAATGAGAATAATGAGTTCCTCTTTATAGGAGAAGGGAGGGGAACTCTTGAGTTTCTTAAAATTATTAAATTAATATAAAATAATTTTACTTTCAAAATGGATCAAAAAAAATATTAATTAAAATATAGGATGAGAAGCAGTATCATGATATCATTAAGTTAATTTTAGATATGTGTTAAATATTTTTTCAATAGTTATCAGAGTTCATTAACACTTATTTAACCTTTTATTAATTCAATCCTTGATATAATGTAATTTAATCTTTTTGTGTCAACATAATTATGATAAAATGAAAAAAAACAATAAATGAGTAATTGGTGAAATTTTTAATATTATTCAAATAATTTGTAAAAATATTATATTTCTATGAAGTTTATATCATTAAAAAAATAATATTTATTTTAAAATGTCATAATTTTCAATTCTGGCAGTCTTATTAACATAACGTGCAAAAATAATATGACTACATGACTTATTCAAACACTATTGTAACAAATTACTACCTTGTCAACGTCATCCAAAAAAATCATTTATGACCTTAATTATCTCAAATTATATATATATTCATATTTTATTTATTATTTAATTAATAAATCAATTAATTAAATAGATAATGCATCATCATTATATATGTTTTCAATTTAGTTATATCTTCCCTAAAAACATAAAATAGAATATCATGATGAATTTAAAAAAAATATATTTTAAAAAATATATTTTTAGTCAAACATATAATCTGTATAAACGCTTATCTAAAATACATCAATTTTTAAATACACGAGTATGAAAAAATCTTATTTTCATTTAATTAAATACTATATTTGGATTAATGTCATCTAATTAGATCTAGGAGCTCATAAAAACAACCCAAAATAATTTTGGTGGACCATAACTCATCCAATAATATTTTCACAATTTTTAGTGTAATTTACTAATATTTATAATATTATTTTTCCTTTAGTTATTTGATTATCCATAACCGTGGTAATTCATAATATTACATAATAGACAATCCATAATTTTAAAAAATATAAGGAAATTATTTAAAAAAAATTACCTTATGATTCAAAATAATGAATCCATTTTTCAAAATTTAATGTAGGTAATTAGGTATAATTAAATTTAAATTTATCTCGTTGATGTATAGAGAAGATATATTTTGAATATAAAAATTTTCAAATGATTTAAATATATTTTTATCCAAAGTCAATTTGAAATTTATTCTAATGACCTAAATTGGATTAACTGATAAAAACATAATCACAGTATAGATTAAAACCATTAAAATTTATAATTTAACACTATAAATAATTTAAATGTAGTTGGGGTTGGGCTTAGTGGTAAGCACCCTATAAAACTACATGAAAAATGGCGGTTCAAAACCCATTGGGCACAGGTTACTGTAGTAGTACTATAGTGATATTGTAGCAGTGGCGGCACTGTTGATCGGAGGGTACTGTAGTAGCGGCGGTGGTACTGTGTGGGTACTGTAGCAGCCGAGTTACTATTCACATAATGGGAATTGGGCCAAGAATATGGTCCTACGGGATATGTAATGGGCTACAAGCCCAAGGGCCTTCGGGCTATGTAATGGGTCTCCCTCTACCTACTTAAAAGAGTCTATTCTTTGAATTATTAATAAAAATGAGGCTTCGGCCCCAACCTTTTAAAAAAACTATAAATAATTTAGATGAAAATTTAATTTTCAATTAAAATATATTATTTTTTAATTATATAATATAATATGAAACTTATTAGAAAAATAACTAAAATTAAAAAAATGTAAATTCTTGTATTTATTATTTAAATAATAATTTTGTTATGTCGAAAATAATTTTTAATGTGTAAAAAATTCGATTGAATATAAGTTTTCCATTAAAATGCAGCAGAACTACATTTTTTGAATACTTCTTTGATGCATAAAATTGAGCATGTTCATGTATACTATTTAAAAAACATTAGTGAATTTTAAACATTATATTTAATATATTATATATTTATTTTATTAATATAAGAAAATAAGAGAAATTTGTATATTTATTGATGAAATCATACTTCTGCACATTTAAATGGTTTTTTAGAAAAATATTTCATTTTATTTTGAAAAGGGTTTTATTTTCATTTATAATTAAGTGTTCACCAAATAATTTATTATATAAAAAATTTAAACCAAATTAAAAAAATTCAATAAATAATGTTCACTACCTCTATTCTGACATCTAGGTTTTAATGACAATATTTAAATGTTAATATTTACTATTTTGTTTGAGCTCAATGTGGAGTATCATATATTATATCAAACATAATATTAATTTCTTTAAATACTAGGGATGATACAATTGTTTGTTAACCAATCATGAAAAATCTAGATAATAGCATTCAATATTTTGCAAAAATATGAGCACCAAAGATAAAACAACATAGATTGAACCTTATGACTCAAAGAGCACATGTGGATTAAATCCATATGTTGCTCACACTATAGACAATAATCATAGAGATCACCATCTATAATTTATCCACCTCTCATGAGGGATTAAACTGTTGGTATTGAGCATGAACTGGGATCCTTAAATATTATGAATTTTGTATTTTAATGCTTTGATCGACGTCATGGAATCCTTTACAATATAAAAGAACCTCGGTTACAGCTCAAGGTTCTCGCATAATTTCATTTAAACTAATCCATACATATTCTAATTCCAGTATAAAATGTGTTAAGCTCATCTTTTTACATCATCCCTTAATGGAACCAATGTCATATTGCTCATGATTATCCACCCATTCCCCAGAATCTTGCTCATTTTCTATCGCAGATCTACATGTTTTGGCATGGACAATCAAATGAATTTTTTATGTCCATACAATTGGGAGATAGTACCTTATTTTATCCTGGTTGGTGAAATTAAATCCAGATTCCCTAAAACATAGTCTCTATATTATACATGATAGGTTGGTGATAAAATATTTTAATTCATTGGATTTAATAGTACCACAAAAATGGGATTATTGTTGAATTTATATCTTTGTTTAAACATATTTTAATTTCACTAAGTCCGTTTAATAATCAAACCCTTATTTTAGTACCCATAATAATACAAATCACAACATGAATGTGTCACAATATTCATAACTAAATTATCACCTACTTCTATCATTAAAATTATATTTCATGAGAAAATATGAGTCATTAACTTGATTATTTTACCCCACAAATATGTTTAACATGCAAGATATATTAATTATTAATTATTCAATCAAAGAATAATTTTCATAAAAATCACTAATTTACTCATAAATAATAATATTAATTAATTCAATTGATATTAATACAAATTTCAATATTGTATACTTTATTTATTTCCATGAATTATCTTAAACATGTATGTTAACTATCCCCAATTTGATGTATCTACTACCCTATAATTGTAATTCAATATAATTATAATGTCATTATAAGGCGCTTTCTGTGTGGCCCTTAAGGGGCATATCTCAATATGATTGACTAATAATCATAGAACTAGAGAAGAGTCCAAAAACCCATCAATACCCCATGGAGACATGGATTAGTCAAAGGAATGAAAAAATATTATGAACACAGATCATTAAATATAATATTTTTGGCTCATGATATATAATAAAGTATGGTCCATAATTGTTTTCATTATCCTTTATCACATTAATGTTTGTTTATATTTCTGTATAAACATAACATTTCCTACTATGTCCCGGGATTAAATAAAGTTATTTTCATCATGATCAACTAGGCCTGAGAAATATCATCTTCTATCATGGAAAAATTTATATCTTAACAATTCAATCAATTCCTTAGCACTAATGATTCACCCAACACATCTAACTCACCATGACCCAAATAAAAATAGTACAAACCTCTTTTATCCATAATTTTCTATCACATTATTTTTTCATAACTAAATTTGTAAAATTATTTTCCACATTTTGTATTGAATTACCAACATGGTAAATAAAACAAACATTGTTTTCAATTTAGTTATTTAACAACTGAGTCAAAATAGAGATTCTACATGTCAATTGTTAATTAATTGACATGGAAACTAGAAATACCATCCTTTTAATGTTACATATTTAATAACCAATATTAATAACCTTTATAATTTTAATAACCCATTTTGACTAGTCATTTTCTATATTTATTCCTGATATTTCCTCTATTTTCCCCTTATACAACAAACCCAATCTCTTCCATAATCTATTTATTGCCTTGATTCAATTTATTTTTCTATATATGGAATAAAACCTATTAAATATTTGATATAGTAGAATTAAATATCATTTAGATGGAATCCACCTACTCTATCCTCTATCACATGTAATAGTCAACTTCATGCGCATTCCTTCTTTTGGTGTCACCTTGTCAATTTTTCCAGCTATAAATAAATTTATACTATATTTTTATTTTTAGATTTTTTATCCATTCATGATATTTAAATTTGTGTTGGTAAATTTAATTTTCCATTGATGTATCTTTACAATTACTATTTTGATTTTCAGTTATGATTATTCATTCATTTTATGTATTTTTTTAATCGATGAATAATTGTTTTTAGATTATGTTTTATGATTTTTTATGAATGAATGATTATTAAATATGATCAATGTGATATTTGTTTTATCAGAGATCATTTAATTATTTTATATGTGAAAAGTTTTATAAATTTTTATTTATTATAAAAAATAAATTTTAAATTAAATTTCATAATATAATAAAATATTTTTAAATATTAATATTTTTTACATGTAATAATGTGTTAGAGTTGTGTTTTTATTCTGTAAATATGTGATGAATAAGTGGTTGTTTTTTATGCTGCTTTTTTAATTTTCTAAATGAAATGTTATAAATATGAATTTTTTTCTATCATTAAATTGAATGATTAAAAATGAATATGTTTATATTTAAATAATTCAAAGAATATTTAATTTTTGATGTTATTAATCCATGTTACATCCCGTGGTTGGCACGGTCAAACTATGAAAAATTCCATATATATTCAGGATTATGATTTCAAGATTAAAATTCCAATAAAAGTGAACAAATGATTCTGAATATTGATGTAGAAGTAATATTAAAAGAAACAACAAATGTTTATATATATAGTGATGATGAAAAAACATTCTATCCAGGATATGAAGAATATAAGGTTATATCAACGAAGTTTATATTGGCTAAAGTGAAGGAATTAAATGGATGGAGTGACAATAAGTTTATGTATTTTCTATAGTTGTTTAAAGAAATAATTCATAATGATAATGATCATATACATTGAAAATATTATGTCATGAAAATTTTATGTCTGATGGGTTTTGATTATAATAAAATTAATATCATCTTTAATGAATATCTTTGATATATTAATGAATCAGAACATCTACGAAAGGATCCTAAATATGGGACATCATAGTATCCATTGAAAAAATATCCCAATCTAATTTAGTAGTTACAGTGACTCTATCCCTTGAAATTTGGTATTATCTTATAATAATATATTTGAAATGTTTATTTTCAAGTTCAAATGATGAAAAAAAATATTAATATGGAATATTTACGAGAGGTTATTGATGGAAAATTACATTATCTGACTGACATTCCGTAGTAGATGAAATAAAATTATTGTACATATACATTCGGAGATATTGTTAAAAATCACCCACAGCTCCTATTCAACGATATAATGAATCTAAATCAACACCTTAATATAAAAAATTGTTCATGGACTCTTTTATTGATATTTTTCTATTTATCTTTTTAGTTTTTTTATAAGTCATAAATAAATCATTTTTATTTAAATGATTTATGAACCCAAATACTCTGTAATGATATTTTTTTTCTTGTCACCATAAATTAAGGATTTTAACCTTTCATTTTGGGAATTGAATAGAATTATTGATTCATATAAAATAGATAATTTTTAAATAAATATAATTATTATTATAATTCTAGGTGAATTCCTGACATTTGAATACTTGTATATATATCATGTTAATGGAAATAATGAATTTTCAATTTTTGAAAAATAGACATTGAAATTTCAAATAAATCATGGGTGAAAATTGTATACATGGGTCATTGGATGTTGTTGACTATGGATAACTCAAATCTAATATTAGGTGGAATTCAATGGATCACATGAAATTGATGTTTCTCAAAAGCAATTGTCCACTGATCAATATTTTTATGTGTGAAAATTATGGATATATATCGATGCCTACAAAATCTATATTAGTTAAATCAAAAAGGAATAAATTTTTTAATATGGGTATTACATTCCTTGTAATGAAAAAGAAGATGAGGATGGATGAGACATATATATCGTATAAGCCTCTAAAGGGATGGAGGTCGTGGGACCTTTTTAAGTCCATGAAAAGGATCCAATGCATGGAGCATACCTAACATTAAGTCCTATGAAGCCCTCAACAATAATTATTCCTTATCTCATAATGGAACCACAGAAAACCAAATGATTTCTTGCAAGATAAATGTTATATCATTGTATTGTATCTGAAAAAACAACCTAAAATCCTTCAAACATAATGTAAGATCATATTGAAAGGTAAATACCCCTAGTGGGCTTGAAGCTCATACACCATATCAGTATTGGGAAGAATAAAATCTATTTGTGAAAACTAGGAAAACCTACAAGGCCTATTATCCTTTGCAGGATAAAACGAATGCGATAATGGGGAGTGGGTGAATGGTTTTTGTGGTCACTGATTGATATGTTATGTGCCCTTGGTGACCCGCAAGACAACGCAATACCTCAATGACAGGTCTGTAAAATCTTGTGATATAACATTGGCTTCTCAGCCCCACTGCACCGAATTCCTCAAATATGTCCAGGAAGCCCCATTGGCTCTATAAGGATAGATTGATAGACATGTCAATTACATTCATGAACACACTCCACGTTACCCATATTGTTTCGGATAGACAACTCAGAAAAAATGCGTGAATGTCCTAGGTATCACTCTTGAACATTCGCCTAATCCATGAACATTGAAAAATTAAACAAAGAATAAATTAATGGAGAATACAGGATGTGTTTTTTGTCAATAATGTACATGAAACACACCCATGATGATCCTCAATACATCAGGAGTCCTCTGCGAAAAATCTTCCTCACCTAGAGATATTCCTTTGACTTCTCATCCTCTCCTTTTGAAGAAACATAGGAAACTCCACCATGATCAAAAAAATGAATATTTTTTTCAAAGGGATTATCTGGAAACACCATATGACTAACATCAATAATGTGATGCATCACAAAAAAGGAGAAGAAATAACCTCGACAACACATAAGATATATCACTTGAATCCAAACCATTATCACATAAGATAATTATAATCGAATGGGAGGATGATAGAGGTGTTCATGGTCTCTCAATGGATTTCGACGTGACATGTACACCTACAACATGGTCTTGTGAGACCCCCGAACAAACCATCCATGCCCCACATGACATTGAGACAAGTCACCCAAAGTCTTGTGAACTCCTTTCGAAAGGATTTGGGTGACTTGTGAAGGATCATCATCATGTAAATGTGAAAACATTGAAACACATTGAAACATATCCATACATAAACAAGTACTAATTAATCATAAATAATTCAATGAAGGACACATTGATGGTAGAGCCTCCTAATCACTGAAAATCAGGTTACACACTAAGAGTGAACATTGAAAAACCCTTGAAAAACTACATGGAACTAGACCCATTTTCCATCATGATCCTGATCTTTGGCATGATACACTATAGAATGCAACAGATAATAGGGGAGAAGATGTATATAAATTACAAAATCTAACATGAAGAAAGGGATATAAATTGAGACTCTATATGCTTTTACTATTGATGATTGGACTCTCATCCTCTACAGGTTTATCTGAGCATACAATCACACTTTAAAACATTCCATTAGGTAATACACCATCATACATCCAGAGAAATCATGTTTCACAAATAATTTACTATGTGTGATCATTCAATGATCACATGAAGGATCTATAGAAGGTAATGAGAAGATCATCCTACAAGCCTTTTAAATCATGTTAGGAAAAAGAAAAAAAATACTGATTAAATCTAATGCCCCTCCAATACGGGGCTTGGAGCTGAGTTTAAAAGTGTAAGACTGAAGCAAAATTAATCCCCTCAAGCACTTGTGGGCTCCATGGGAGTCAACCAAAAATAGAGATATCATGAAGACATGTTTTTTATATATCACGACACTCCAACAACATGACATATGGGACACACAGAAGACTACTAGAATGTTATAGAATGTCCCACAGTTCTCCATATGGACAACCCTTTGATCTCTCAAAATCTTATTGTTTTGTCACCTATGACATTTTAAATCCTTTAGACACATCACATGACTCATATAATGGAGTTTTATAATTTCATTCATGTCTCGCCAAAGTGGCTCAACATGATAACCATGATCTTTCCAAAATGTCCAGGATAATCTTATAAGACTTGGAAATACATTGGAAACATTTCATAACTCATGTAAGGGTTCACGGTCATATTTGTAATGTATGTGAAAATTTTAATGACATGATATACAATTTCTTTTGACACCATCTAAGAATATTATATAGGACTCTTGATGATAATTATACATGTAAGCAAGGTTTTGTGAGGTCTTAGAGAGGTCCCATCCAATATATATGAAACCAATCAGACTACGCCACAAACTCCCTCATGAAACCCACCATATTTTTTAATCTAGGTCAGGTAATCGCTCTAGGGAAATACCAACATGTTCATGTAATACCCACTAGACATGAAGGCCATATCATTGTGGAATTCTCAATATGTAAGCCCCAATATTAATAAACTACGACAACACTAATTCCTCCCATAATTGGGATATGTGGGATGCCATCTTAACACCTAATATCTATACCAATCACCCAAAGGGTTTTTATAATAATATTAGTGCCACATCAATTCACCATGGGGTGGATCATTTGATCCCCCATGTTTTTCACCATCATCATATCTCATGTGGACTTATGGAGGTGTAAGGAACACCTCATAGGAAATATGTACCTAAATAATTGGATATGGAAGCAAATGTGTGTAAGCCCAGATGTAAAGGTATCCTAGATAAATATAAGTTCTACGATATCCATGAATCATATGCTTTATATTACTAAGGTTCAACCTCCATATTGATCATCTAGGGAAATCCCATCATCTAATTTACTTGTTTAATGAAATAACATTCATCATTTTCTATCCATTATTTTTAATCATGATCAAGGATCATGTGGGATTATAGGCTTGAAATGATCATATCAACTGCACTATTGACCCCCATAATGGTATAGGGAAGCCTCAGTGGGTACACCATAATAAAAACTAAACTATGAATACTCTTAATCCAACCATTACCAAGATATGTAAGACAAATATCAAAGACATGGGTACCAAAATAATTCATATCCATGAAATCAAGATGCATACGTCATGAATCTTGGGAAATGAAATGATCATATTTTTTCCCATGTGTCACACAACGATCATAGCTCACATGACTATAGGGAGTCAATGTAATCATACAATATACACTATGAGTCTAAATAATCACATGGGAAAACACTATATATAAACTCTACAGTAATGAACGAAGACAACTCTATTTATCTCTATTCTCGGGATACTTAAAACATCCCCTCAGGGTTTGATCTCAAATATTGGGTGTTTCAGTACCCAAATATAGGTCATATCGACATGAAACTAATCTTCATGGGACTAAAACAAATGTGGGTATTTATTCTGGAAATTACCATGATATGTAGGATGCCTCATACTGGTTCGATCCTCAACTCATAATGTTAACTAGAACAATATATTTAAGCATATTCTAATGAATTTTTTATATTGATTTATCATATAATCAACCACCAATTACATGAAAATGACGGGGAACCTCAGATACATATAGATGGATTAACTAGAGAGACATTGTGTTTCTAATATAAAATAGAACTAACTTATAATCATTAAGTTAGGGTATGTTGTTTTATATCATTATTAAGAAGAGATTCACGAACATTTCATAAATATATAGGAGAGTCCCATATTCAATAATAATTCCCCTAAAAACGTGTGATTAGCCTGACCTCACATCCCTTTAACTGATGTGAGTCCCCAATTGTGACTAGGCCTGAAAACACATATGACCACTAGACTTCGGAAAGCATGTATGTACCCAGTTGTGGATGAGGTAACTATTGGTTTTTTCTATAAAGAAAGAGACATTTGTAAAACCTAACTTGTGTGATTGAGAAAGGCCTTAAAATACCACTTAATCAATCCATCATGGGGGAAACCATTCCACAGTCATGTGGAATCTAGATGAAACAATAATGGTGAACTTGAACTGAATCTATATAATAACTAACGATTTTGTTATAATCCATCAAGACATGTTATTTTCTCCCTATAATAAAACAACATTTATGGGATGAAAATGAATATATCCTAACACAATGTCTTCACAACCATATATAAAAACAAAAAATTAAGACCAGTATAATCTGGGATTCTTGTATGTCCATCCTCATTCTGAGAAGTCCACATGGGAAGAATGGTTGGAAAGGGAATACAGGAAATTTAGTTATCATTGAATACCAGATGGAGAATTTTCATTCAATGATATAAAACTCATCGGTACCTTTGATACTTATTTGCTGCATGATTTTAAAAATTCCTCTCATCTACCGACCCCCAGCCCAAGGAAATGTTTTAATCATACAGTATTAACTCCTATAACTCATTTGGCGCAATGACCCCCATGATTCATTAAGAGATATCACCCTATTGATAGATCTTATTGAATGATGTGAATACGATGGTCTGAGAGTATAAAAAATTAGTAAAATACAAACCATGGAATCTAGCCATTAGATTCTCTAAGAATGATAGCATGTAAATCTGGATCGCTCGACAACAGATTTTGGATATTTAGTACCCCTCATCGTAAAGACTAACTGCATACAGTGATTATTACCAGATCTCAAAAATAGCCACTATCTATAATTTATGAAGGCGGCCTTGGATAATGAATAAGGATCTAATTTCATATTGCTGTAACAGAGGAGGGCTCATATCACCTATCATCACCAACTCCATCCCATTAGTACGCATTATTCTCTAACTATGGGTACCATCTAACACACAACTACCTATGACGCCCATGGATATGCTACAAGGAAGAACCAACAGAGGAGGATGGTGTAGGATATATAGAATAGGGATCATATCCCCACTCAGGATGAAAATTTTTACCACCATAATTTTGTAGGAACCAACTTGTAGGCTCGTATACCTGCTAGCTCATAACAACACTGTGGGCATATTCTGACATAAAACAAGGTGGAGGATTATAATCCAACCCTTTTGAATGAATCACATTAGTATACTCCAATTATAAAAGGAAGATATAATTGGGAAAAATCACCACTTCAACCGGGGATTTTTATCAATAGACAATAGAGAAATAGAATGTGCATTCTTATATCCCTGGAAAATATTTTCTAAAATGAAAATTTATTTTAGAAATAGTTGATGGGATTATTTGGATGGTTCTGGAATTGTTATAGATAATGGGATATGTGCATACTCATATCCCTATATCCAGGACTAATCAAAACTATGATCATTGTAGAAAAGTGGTGTGGCAAGAGAATGTAAACATTCCTTCTCCTGCCTTGGAGGATTGTCAATATATTCTAATAAAGGGAGATGTTTCTAGCTTGGATCATACTATCATTTCAACTAGGGATTAATAGGTGATAATAGCACATGGATTGGGATAGGGTCACATATATTTTGAAAAATTCTATGATATATTCTAAAGGACCACAATCTGGCTCATAGACCCATTTTGATTGTTGGGTCACCAAGTGAGTGGGGTACAAGCTTAATGACATGCACATATGCCTTTCAAAGAAGCGCAGCGACATTCACTGAAAGACCATGATCATGCATATATCATCGTTCTGGATAATGCGAACCAAGTGAGAAAGGCAGATGTCTCATGACAGAATTATATTCCTACAAGGGAATCTTCATTAAAATTTGAAGAAGAGCATGGAATAAATGAACATATTCCTAATTCATACAAGGACTGAATGTTTAGACATCATACCAAGGAAATACAGGAAGTGGCTCATATTCAATTGCATATTCTGGTAGGGGTGTCATATTCTTACCAAATTGGAATTTCTATTGTAAATGGGGCTCACTAGGTGAGACTAGCACATGCCTCGGGCATGATCATAGTCCCACCATGAAATACCAACAACATATATTATATTCTCATGATATAATTCATACTACCATCAAGGATGAAGATCTCTAGGTGATAATGACACATGCCTCGTGACAAACTCATATCCTTGATGATAATGAGACATATTGTTGGAATATTCCAATAGATTCTTAGTAGTAAACTACTACTCCCCCAACCCATGGAAGCACATAGGGGATACTAACATTGGTGGGGGAAATTACCTACAATGCCAATTCAATTAATACAGCAACCTATAATGAATTGGATCCTTTATAGGAAAAAGTTATGCCATTTACTCATGGTAACACCATCTATGTAGAGACCCTAAGTATAACGTACATGGACATTACATTACTTTTGCGGAATACTTAGTACATAACAATAACACACACAGAAGGACCGTAATAGTTTATTGTCTTTGGAAACTCGTAATATAATCTTCTAATCGTGGTGAAAGATCATCAACATCTCCTATAAAGATCATTCTTATTTTTACCTAAAACCTTTATTTATATCCTGGGGAAAAGAAAACATAAAAGGGTGATCTCAAATGCTCAGTAAGGGTAAACAAAATAAATATCAATCACATCATATACATAAGAACATAGCTTTTAGAAATCATAACCTGCAAAAGAAATCATAATTTCATAACATGGGATAAATCATAGTAGTGAATTGTAATCCCCATAATCATAACATAAAACATGAAATGTCGTGGAATACACCCATAATCATAGAGAATCATTTCTTATTAGTCAAGACTCATTGCCAATACTATCTTAGTGGACAAAGTCCTCGGAACCGAGTTCACTCCTCGTTTCAGTCATGTTTCACTGAACCGGTTTAACCTGCCATTCCAGCCATGTCTATCTCATGAGATATAAAATCTTTACCCAATTCATTGGAGGGAGATATAGGTCCCACCCATATCATAATGACACCATTCTTATGTGTTCCACAAAATCATAAATCATACATCATTTCATAACCCATGTAATAAAAATGGTATTCTTAAACATCATGACATCATAAAACAATTCATATAAGATAAAGAAATTCATAAAAATAATTAAATCCCAACATAATCAAATCAATATAATAATAGGGATAGAAACAGAACCCTATATTATCTTAGATGGAGAATAATTTTGATAAAACACTTGAACTCCATTCTTGTGGAAAATATCCTTTCAAAAACATTTTCTTTTCTTAACATGTCATACAATTTTAAACTAAAATAAGTTGATTAAAAATAAACATGAAAATTTTTAAAGGAAGCTTTTTGGAAATATTGTTTTCAAAATTCGTTCATGCCGTATAAGTTAAAAAAACATTCTTCTCGTACTTTTGTAGGAAATGTCAAAAAGTACCTCGTACGAAAAACGACAAAAGATTCCTTTCATATCTTTTACTAAAAACTCACCGAAGGGTAAATTTGGATTTAAACAATTGTAATTGTATGGAAATAAAATTTCATATTGAGAAAACATGGATGTGGATGATAAAATACACCCCAGTAAATACCAAAGTATAAACAATCTCGGATAAAAATGAGATTGTGATAATTTCCCTTACCTTATGTCTGATTTGCTTCGTAAGTGTCCGAACCTCCTGTATAATGATTTAAATAATTTCATTTACTTATTCCAAAATAATACTTATTGTTATGATATCATATATGGTTCACTTATGACTTTATTTTACCCATTCTTTTGTAAATTCCATGTTAAAGAGCATTTTGGGTAAAATCGTTTCATTTGTCGTCTGTGTTTTGACTTGAAATTATTCATATGATTACTTAGATCATGACTAATTAATTGTAGAATATAAAACATTATTTATATATAATATATATTCAGAATATACATATATATAATATATCAATAAATGGAATGAAATACACCGTTCATGGAGACGGTAGGCCGTACGTATGCACGAACGCTTTTTTCGTTTCCTTATTGAGTTGAATGGAATTAAGTAGATGACATATATATATATACACAAAATCCAGTATAATTATTATGTCATATATTTCATTATTACTTATTATATATAGTTTATAATCATTCATGAATGGTTAACATGGAGAATGAATCTCATCACGTCGTGGAGACGGTAGTCCGTACGTACGCACGAGCGATGATATCGTTCTCATGATAGTGGAATTGTATTGGAGTGTATGTATAATATTTTAGAATCAATATAACTTTACAATAATCATATATAGTTATTATGTACACCATTATACCAATCCAAGTAAGGTGGTGGTGGAAAATAAATTACACCACGGTGTGGAGACGGTATTCCGTACGTACGCACGCGCGGTGATTTTGTTTTCCGTTGGATGGATAGATGGTGAAATACGGATGTTTCATACTTATAATAACATATCCTTATATTATTGATACTTATTTTATTACTTAATAATGAAACAACCTAAGAAGAAGAAGTGGAAGAAAAAATAAAGTTGAAAAAATCGGTAACGGACATTACCTCTTC
Source organism: Viscum album (assembly GCA_963277665.1). NCBI lineage: Eukaryota > Viridiplantae > Streptophyta > Magnoliopsida > Santalales > Viscaceae > Viscum > Viscum album. The sequence goes on along the minus strand of OY728119.1, from coordinate 1,311,598,568 downwards.
TTTGAGGCGCCTTTTTGAGATCTCCTTTTAGGGCAATAAAATTGGTCTTTGAAGATGACCAGAACCTCTAGGATGTTTCTATGGAAGTGGAGAAGAGAATTTGTCAGGGTTTGGCCGATCTTGGTGGTGTGAGGAAGAGAGGGAGGAGGTGCCCTTTTATAAGGGAGGAGAGGGGCACCTTTGGAATAACCAAAAATATTATTTTATTATAAAGACAAATTCGGTTTTAAATAGATCCAAATTGATTTATTTCGAATATAAGGTTGGGATGGGTCGCAATACTCTCATACAATAGAATTTGGACAAGTTTAAGTTCGTATTTTAACCTTATCATTTAGATTTAACATTAAGTTAGATAATTTTACTTTTACCGTGTCTTTTTCTGTTCTTACGCTATAAGGTTAATAAACTTACTATAAGAAGCCAAACGAACCGCAAGTTTTATATTATTAATACATATAACCTTATCTAAGTTATTTGGATGAACCGTATATTTTTAGGAATAAAATAACAATTAATAATATAATATTTGATTTAAAAACTATTTTATGTCAATTTTGACAGTATTTAGTAATTGATTTTTGTGAAAATCATAAAAGACTTATTAGTTCTAAAAAAGTTAATTATATCAATTCTAGCATATAATATTAACCTAGAAAAGTAGTGGAATTCATAAAAAGTCTCAAATTACATTTATTTTGGTATTTATAACATCAATTATGTCAATATTTCATTAATAAGATAATTACCGCATCATCTTTGTGTCACCAATAAATTAAATTATATAATGTCTAAAAATTACAAATAAAATACCATTCTGTAGGAAATATTGTTAGCTTTCTAAATAATATTTATAGTAGAATTTATCTTATGAATAACCCTATATTAAAAATGATATAATTATTAAACTTTGATTTTAACTATTTTAACCCTTCTTTAAATAAATTAATAATAAATGTCCTAATCTAAACCAAGTGGGCCTAAATGGTCATATTGTATTCCTAAGGTTTTTTTGGTAGAATTAAACTTATCCATTAGAATTAGGACATGTGTTAGGGTAATAATAATATCATTTTACCCTTAATTAGCGTATTTACTTTTAACCGTGGTAAAAAAAAGTAAAAAGTTACTATTCACCAAAAATTATTTTCATCTCATTGAACCACATTTTACTTACTGACATCAACCGTGTCTCTCGGATTTTTGAAATTCCACTCACAGAAGTGGTAAAATTAAGTTTTATGAAAAATTCATTTTTTTACCTACAACTTAGTGGTTTCACTATTCATCAAAAAATTAAAGTTTCCAGAAAAATACCAAAAATTATGCCTAAGCTATATTTGATATTATGAACTCAAAAATGATGTCTATTTTACCAAATTCAAAACATATCAGTTGCATTACTTAATTTAAAAATTAATTCTCGTCGTCAAAACAAATAGCGTGTTCTTAAGAGATAATAACTATCAAAAGATTGACACTTGTTTATGTCTGGTTTAAATGTAAAATTACATCCAATGACCAATATTGTATTAAATTGTAAAAATTTATTCTAAATATTCTTTAAAACCAATCAAATTAATAATTTATCACTATTAATTATTTCGATTAAAAAGGTTGTTTTAAATTAAAATTTAGTAATTTTCACTATTCATCGGAAAATGAAAGTTATCTGAAAAGTACCAAAATTTCACCCTAAGCTAATCTCGATATTCCAAATCCAAAAATGAATCAATTTTGAAAATAAAAATTTAAAAAATTTTAAAAGTTGGTTATTACTATTCATAACGGCTAGTTTTAATAATATTTTAATAGCATATCGTTGTTTAGTGAAACTCGGTATTGCGTACTACACATGCTATCGAGGAAGGTCGCGATTGCGTGTAATGCAAGCCAAGTCAAGGATGCGTGTTGTGCAAGCTCCTTTTTGTGTAGCGTAAAACACAAGACATTAATGAAATTAAAAAGAATATTTTTCATTAAATCTCACGGTGTTACAATGTACTTGGAATAAATGTCAAAAAAACATGTCATTAGAAGAAGGTAAAATTCCAACATAGTAACTTCCCTTTATAAAAAGCCCATTGATTTGATAAACAAGGAAATGATACAATTATACAATTATTATCTACGGGGGAAATCATTCTGAATAAATAAATGTCGTAATCCAATGAGGCATAAAATTCAAACCTATAATTTTTATCTTGAAAAAAAAATCACATTCGTTGGTGGGGATTTTTATAAAATCATGACATTTTTAAAAAATAATTTATTTTGCTCATTTATGAATTACATCCATTTCAGGAAATAAAATCATATTTATAAACACAACTATATATGAGAAAGAATAAATAATAATTAATGAATGTGAAATTAATTTATTAATACTTTGTTATATTAAAAGGGCAACGAAAGGGACCCTACATCATGAAGTATACCAAGCCTACACTCGGCACTTTTCAAATTTTTCGGTGACCACAATGAATTTATACACACATGTAGTCACTGAAATTCATATATATATATATATCCTTTAACCCATGTTATGTATTTCAGATTCAATGATAGAATACATACATGGAGGATATATATATATATATATATATATGACTCTAAACCTTAATAGATGACCAAAATAACTACAACATATTACTAGGCATCCTATATCATCAAAGTACACAAAATGAAGAAGGTGAAATTAAATTGATGAACGAAAACCATGACAATGATGGAGGAAGCATCCCAAAAAGAAACGAATCCACTTCTCCTTCGTCTAAGGATATCAGAACACTGAAGAAGAGATCCCTATAGAATCTTCTAATATTTAAGAATCAAATGAATCACACAAAATAAGATATCCCCCATCATAAGTGTTGGTCTAGATGAAACTAGGCGACTAGAAGACCAAAGATCTGCAATTATCAAATGGGGAGAGAGTGAAGAGTCTTATCATGAATGATCAATAATGAACTGGGATTTATCCAAATAGATTCATCAATATGAGAGGAAGCCATAGGACGAGGCTCACATGGGTGGCTAGGGCACTAGGAGGGTGCGTATTAGTTAAGAAGATATGGTTGTGTAGTTATTATGTTTTTAATTTAATTTTAATTAAATGAAATGATTCAATTTTTTAAAACCATTATGGGCCACAGACGGTCTAGGATGCACATTTCATCAAATTGTGCACTAGCCAATCACACTTTAATGGCCACCTTGGGAACTCCGTAGGGGATGGTTGCATGGGTTGGATATCATGCTCCAAATTTACATAAAACAATGGAAGGGAAATGCCTGAGTGGAACAACAGGTGATGGTTAGGAAGACTATTTGGTAAATCATTCAAATCCTATGTGCACCACCATTGCCCCACTATTGTGGGCTGTATGGTTCTTTGTAGAGGGCCACATGGATTTACACAAACTGTGTGACCTATAGAACCCCTTAAAAATATTTTATAGCTCTAAAATCCCAAAAATACTTTGTACACCTAGGGCTTAATCCCGAGTGAAACAAAACATAACCTTTAAGTGACCCAACAACCATAATTTATCATTAAATCTTGATTTAAATTTTTTATCATACAATAAATGAAAAACATAAAATTACATTGTAATTTAATCTTGTTAAAAACATGTATCATTACACATGCAATGTTGTATAAAAATTCAATTAGATTCCAATTATTCTCTTTCACATAATGGGCCACAAAATTCCCATCCTCATACTTTCCTAAATTTTTCCCCACAACAATTATATTCCACATTTGTTTGGAGTCATTGAAATTGAATATCATTCAAACACTCTTGCATACTTTTACAAAGAAATGAATGTGTAATCCTTCATGTGAATATCATATACACTAATAAGTATGTTAGTTCATAAATCCTAGGCATTTCAAATTAGGATTTCATGGGATTTGAATATTCTTCCATTGATCCCTTCCTATTACCTCCAAAAACAATAACATTCATAAACACCGACACCATAAATTGATATTCCTATGAAATTATTAGATAGATATTATGATCTAAACCTCCTATTTTTACTTTAATCTTCTTTAGATATGCATCTAGTTGTAAATACCATTCATGTGGTTCCTTCAGTAGACCATAATGGTCCTTCATTAATCTATAAACAACAGCTTCAGCATTTCTAATCAGAAATTCCATTGGATTTCGATTGTATACATCCTCATAAAGTAATCCATTTAATAAAATTCATTCATAATCCATCTAATAGTATTTGTATCCTCCTTGATTTTTCATAGAATGTAAAATCGTGACCAACTATAGGTTTTCTACAGGTGAAATTTTTTCTTATACATCAAAATACATCAATGTATCCACAGAATTTATAGACAACGAGTGCATTTTTTAATAAAATTTACATTCCTAACAATGTTTATTTTAAATATACCCTTTGTTCCAATCACATGGTGATCCTATGGTCTCTTAATGAGATCCCATGTGTTGTTCTTGTCAATCTAATCCCATTAATAATTAATAAATTTATCCCTATAATAATCCTTCATTGGTCCCTAAAATGAGGTTGGTTTAACAATGGATAGGATGGAATAATTAGATTCACTCATCACCCTCCTTGTCTTTTTATGTTCTTCCCCACTCCCAATTATGATGGATTGATCAATTTCTACTCTTCTATTTCTCATGTGAGGTTTAAATTAGGTTTCTTCATTTGTGGTCTCCAATTTTGATTACTTTTTGGAATCGACATACTTTTGTGATCTCTAAATGTTTTTCATGCATTCCTATACATTTTCATTTGAATATATTCTTCTTCCATTGACTTCTTAATCTCCAATCAAATAAGGTAAAGAGCACCTAAATGAATTTCTAGTCTTATATTCAATGAGCATGACATCACTGATTTCGAAAATGAATCTATGCTTATTATTGAAACATGTTTTTAGGATTTCACTTCATTGAATATCCATGGAGTATTCCCCTCCTATAAAACATCACCACACATTTTTTTATTTCATTACTGGGTTTAAATGAAGAATTTACATCAAAATCATGAATATACTTCAGAAAGGGCTTCCTCCTATGACACAAATCATATTTTGTTTTGGTTTCTAACATATAGTAAAATTTTCGATTTTGAGTTTACACTACTTCTTGAAAGCCTCTTTCTAGTAATGAAAAGTGATACGACTCTCAATCAGCATAGTTATGGGACTATTATTTCCCTATTAGTTTATTCATTCAGCCAATCCATTATACTATGGGGTTCTCACAACCACCATCTCAGACTTTATTCCAAGTTTTTAAGGTAATTCAATGTCTGTGTATTCAACTCCATTTTCATATTGTAGAAATTTTATTGTTTGGCCCGAATCCTTATCATCTGATAACTTTTAATGCAATCATGAACCTGCTGTTTATTGTGTAAAACAATTACATAAGACATTATAAAATAATCATCAACAAAATGAACAATATACATTTCTCCATATGTCCCAACATTATTTATTGGGCCACACACATGTTTGGATGAGATCAAGATGATTTCATACAATATAATCTTTGGTTGATATGAACTACAGAGCATCATTCAACAAATTCATGTGATGGGGACATCAAGAAATGTAAGGGTTGATCTATGGAGGTTGGTAGATATTATTTTCTAAGGGATCTATTTGTCCTAGAGTAGTCTAGTTTTAACCCAATCTTGTGGATGGAATATTTGTTGTTATATCAATACCATATCATATCTTACCAACATCATGTAACATTAAAATCTCTAAATGGAAGGACTTATGTCCATCATGGTGAATGACATACTTGATTAGGCTGTGTAGGGACGCTATGAAAACAGTAGAGAGAATTAATTGCCAATTTAGAATGAATTGTGTGGGATTATGGGTAGAATGTGAATCTATTGTTCCATCTTTTTGTGGGACGGTTTAAATATGTGTTTCTTGAGGAATTATTGGTGTTACCACCTAAAAGATATGTTGAGTTCGCAATTGAATTTTTTCCTAGGCAGAGCCAGTTTCCAACCCTCCATATCGAATAGTGCAAGTGGAGCCACAATTAATGAAGGCTCATCTAGTGGATTCAGAGCAGATGGGGGGTTTTCAATACAGTACATCAACCAAGGGATCTACTATGCAATTTTCAATGAAGCCTATCATATCACTAAATCTATGTGTCGATTTTTTGAAGCTGAGCTAGATGAATGTTAATAACTAATATCCTATTAATAATTTTAATTACCTATTTGATCAATATAGAGGGGCCATAGTGTTCTCTAAGATCGATTTGAGAACATGATTCCATCAGTTGAGTGTGAGACCTATTGACATATCTTGGATAACATTCTAATGTAGTTACTGGTTTAATGAATTTTTGGTGATTCCATTCAGACTAATCGAAGCATTGGAAAATTTCGGGGTCCTTATGAAATAAATATTCTCTACATAATAGGATCAGTTCATAGTTTTCTTCCTTGATGATATCTGGGAGTACACAAAAACACTTGAATATCATTCCAAACTTATTGATATCATATTTAGTAACATAAATATACTTTAAACAATTTTATAAAAATTTTAATTTTTGATTGGTTTGTTTCATTTCCTGGTACACATCATTTCCGAGTCAGGTGTGTTAGTGGATCAAGAAAATATGCAGGTTGAGGTGTCATGAGAGAAGCCTAGGATTATTTGTATAGTTCGAGGATTTTTGGGTTCATCCAGTTATTATCGGTGGTTCATTACAGATTTGTCTCATTTGGTAGCACAACTTATAGGTTTTTCCTAGAAGGGGGTTAAATTTTAATGGTGAGGTGATTGTGATAATTTTATTCTGGTGCAGAAGATGCAGTTGAATAATTTATCGATTTTTTTTTCACTAAATCCAGGTAAGATGTACACCTTGTCATATTAGGTGTTTGGTGTTGGAATATGGTCAGGGTTGATACAGGATGACCAAATTATAGCTAATGTGTCATGACAATTGAGGCCTCATGAAAATAATTTCAAAACACATTTCCATGATATTGATACTATTTTTCGTACCTTGATGAGTTGGAGGCATTCTTATTGGGATAAAATTTTAGAGTGTTTACCAACCACATAAGTCTCATGTAAAACTTTTTTCTATGGGATGTGAATATTTGAATGTAATGGTGGGTTGAGTGCCTATAATCCTTCAATTTTGAGATAGTATAATCATTAAGGAAAGGGAATTGTGTCATTGATTCTCTGATCCAGAATACACAGAATCAAGTGGTTTAGGAAACCTCTTTATAGTGGAATATGATGGAATTGATTGCTGAGATGAATTTGGAGGTACAATATTGGAAAGAGAAGATGACCCTCGAATTTATTGAAGCTGATTCCAAACTTTGGGCTAGGTTAAATAGACCCACGTTGGGGATCCAGAGTTTTTTTCTGCAAAGGAAATCCTTATAGGTGGAGATTCCCATTCAAGCAAGGATTTCTATAAATTTGGATTTTCCTATGTTCTTTTTTATGTTGTGGTGTCAGTAGGTGTACAAGAGGAGTTGATTTGTATGTTTGAATCATCATTGTCGGTAGTGCATCCTGTCTTGATTGAAATGTACAATGATCCTCATTGGATGTTTTGGTGACTAGGAAGTAAGTATTAAGTTGTGTGTTTTGTGGAAATATTACATACCATTATTCATGTAAAAAATGAACATCACTTTCAAGGAGGGTTATTGTAGTCATTTATTATTATAGAGTGGGAGTTGAATGAATTAATGATGAATGTCGAAGTGTTTATTCTAAGGATTCCTCAATATAATGATGCCATTTGTTTGTTGGTAGATCAGATGACCAAAGTAGATCATTTATCGCTGATCCAGCAGTCCTATATGGTTTTATAGTTGGGAGAATTTTATGTTTGAAAGATATTATGGTTTCATGGTGTTCCATGAACCAGAGTTTCTAATTTAGGTATGTGTTTCACCTAGAGGTTCTAGAAGGGGTTATAGAAAGATCTTGGTATGAAGGTTTTCATAATATAGCTTATCACCCATTGACCAGTGGGAAATTAGACCATATAATTTAGGTATTAGAAGACATGTTGAGAACATGTGTTTTGGACATCGATGGTTCATGGGAAAGGTACTTTTCACTTATTGTGTTTTCTTAAAAAATAGATTTCATGATACAATTCTGATCACACTTATTGAGGCACTCAATGGGAGACCATATATATCCCCATAATGTTGGTTTGAGGACAGCGAGTTTGAGTTGTTTGGAATGAGACTTGGGTAGTTGATGTTGGATAAGGTTTATTTGATTAAAATGAATATGGGAACATCTCATAGTAGGTCTAATTTATATAATGATTTGTGTTATAGTTCCCTATAATTTAGCATAAGTGACTGCATGTTTCAACATGTGTTTTTAATGATGGTTCAAAGTCATATCCAGATGGATGGAAATTTTTTTCGTAGTAATGTGGGGAAATTATAGTTTGAGGAGTAGATAAATCCATTATATTATTTATAAGACTTACTACAATGGTATAGTGGGATTAATGATATTTTCTTTGTTTCAATACACTAAAAGTATCACCTTGATCTATCTCATGTGATCAATGTAGAAGATATAAATCTGGAGGTTGATGATTACTTTGACGAGAACCAAGTTTGTATAGTGGATCATATTGACAAGGTCGTGTGGGTAAAGGTGGTTCCTTTGGTTTTTTCACTATAGAAGCCTTGAAATGTTCCGAATGAGACATGGGTGCACGAATCGGATATGCAGTCCTAGTTACCGAATCTCTTTTTGTGGGAACTCAATGTTGCTCCAAAGGAGTGGCTTGAGGATGAGTTATCATAATGTGGGGAGGTTGTATGATTATGGATCTCACTTATTTTATTTTTGTCATTGACTTTTTGTTTATGTATTGTATTTTGGTTAAATATGTGTCTCACATAGTTCATTAGGAGGACTAGGGGTGTATTGGGGGTGTGGGGCATAAAAGTGGGGAAAAGGAATTTATTGGAAGGATACATAGATTTTTCATAGTTAGTGAAAAATATAAAAATCATCCCAGGCAACCGTGCACCCTGGGATAGAGGCTTATATACTATTTATCCATAGTGATGATACCCGTGTATATTTCCTAGGAACCTGTATGAATGGGGAATTTTGGAATATTAGATTTTTTATTATTTGTGTATGGTTTCACAAACACTTCAGGTAAACAGTATGGCATAATCACATTGGAAAATTTACAAAAATTCCCTAAAGAGATTTCCTATACTGACTTGGGATTTCTCACCCTATTTCCTCCATCATTCATTGTGATGTGATAAGGTTTTGGAAACAATAAAGGGGTTTTCTCCTTTTTTCCTATGCAACTGGGAGTGCTGTCAATTTTGGATTGAAGATCTATGTATGTATAATCCCCTATTTGAATTATTTTTTTATTAGGGTTTGTATGTTCTACTTCTCTATATATGAAGTAGTAAAACCCTCTTTTCGGTGAAATTTTTTGGGATGCATTGATGGTGGATTATATCATGATATAAGGCCTCGAATAAGGGTGTGTCCACTAACGAATTCAGGGATGGTGGTTTACAAGGAATATCCAAAAGTTTATACAAAGATTATTTTAATTTATCGTTATGTTTTGGATTTCACATTTTTTTGATTTGGTTTCCACTAAAAGTATTAACATAATGGGTTTCAAATCAACCAATTTAACCCTCATTATCCCTTCGGGATGTATGGAGGCTAACATGAGAAATTATTTTCACCCATGTGTTGTGTCAGCTCTCAAGATTAGGATAATAGAAATCAACGGTGTGAAATTGACTCATAATGATGTTGATACGTAGAGAGTCGATTAATTTGGTTTTGTAATGAGTTATAACAGATGGTTTCTAGACATGTCTTATGTGGTTAAAGGCTAAGGGATTATTGGTAGATATTTTAGTAGGATAAATGGGATTAGTGGGAATTTGATAAGGAATAATGTTTAAACAAGAATATTCATTGTTAGATAACCAAGGGAAATGGGAAATCGTGCCAAAGGGTTAGGTGATATAAATGATGAATATGTTAATGGAGAAATGAATAATGAAAACATCTGATTTATTGATATTTTGTGATGCTGAAAATGATTTTGGAAATGTGTGTTGTGATGTGGATAGTTATGATGAATGATAAATAAGCATGTGCACAAGGATTGGTAGAGTGGGGTATATACATTGGGTTTTATGGCCATGGGCCAAGTTGGATCAAGAATCAATATCCACACCTAAATTCAGTGGTTATAGAAGGTGATAGAGTATTATACAAAAAATTGTTGCATTACTCCAAGATTGAGGTTTCGAGGTGAGGATTATGAGTTTATTATAATGTGATGCCTAGTGAGATAGGTCTTAATTATATTCTTATAATCTTGAGAATATTTTACAAGAATAATCCATTGAATAAAAGAAAAAACTATATTATACCATGGGATTCCTAAGTAGTAAACCTAGATTCCAGGTTAGTATAATTTAAATATATATAGTGTTTAATGGACAATTGAATTATTTACCAATACTTTCTATTATTTATCACTAGCACACACTCTCTACCTTTTCTTGGTATTTTTTAGACAACATTGGTGGAGGCCAACTGAGTTATACTCACACATTACACATGTAGTCAATGGTTACCCATGCATATTTAATGCTTTTAGGTGAGGATAAAGTCATGGGCCCTATACTAGGGGGTTGAGTTGGACGTTGGACCTGTATGGGTGATGTTCTAGACATAGTGTATGGACCATTTTTCAGATTCAGATGTTTTTCGTTCTTCTAGTCTAATGTTCACTTGGCATTGTTGCATGACATGACATATTTACTATTCTATATGGTTTCAAACTGTTTTGAAATTGGTTATTTAAGCATGTTATTAATTGTTTTTATTGTTTCCTCTATTTAAATTATGTTCTATTGTGGATTAATTTTGTATGAAGGGTACAATCTTTACATGGGACCTATTAGAGAATCATTTCTTGTTGAAAACCTTCGCTGTATTGGGAGCCACACCTGAGTTCATGTGGTGACCAAGCTCGGGGAACCAGATTAGTGGCACCCAGTTCAGGAACATCAAAGAGACACAAAATTTCATCAAACATGAATTTTAATTGTGAATGTAGAATCAAAAAATAATAATCCTACATGGATTCAGATACCTTGTTCATCATTGATCACACATGGAAATTATTATTTCATTTACCGTGCTCTCATATTCTCAGATCTACATCACTGATTCGATACATCATAGATCTGATGTCGATTACCTATAGGAGGATTAGAGAGAGATCCCCCCACTGGGTTGTTTATTAGACAACTATTACTCAATTACATAAACAAATATTTATAGAAAACACCCTCCAACAGTCATGGGATCCGAGAATCTTGTGCCCTTTAATTTTAGGTCATGCTACAGTAAAACGACCTTTTACGAGCTAAACAATGGTCTGATATTTGGTATCGTAATTCCCATTCATATTTTATTTGATAATATGTCCAAGATAAATAAAATAATTTCCTTATTTTATTATGGGTTATTTCCTTGGTGACATGGTTTACAAGAGTCCCACGCCAACAAGAGCTATGTTCATATTAGGGTAAACACTACATTCAAGACTAAAAAATGTCCTCATAATGCAAATTCAAGATTCTTTTTTATAGTTATCCAATTCACAAAATGTGTATAGGTTAATATATACATAATATTAAATAAAAAAATAATGGACACCAGGCCTCGAAATTTCATGTCGTTTTAGCACCTAGATCTACAAATTTATATCAAAATATGACAATTTCTTACTAGTAAAAATCAGTTCTCCACATTAGGAGTTAAAATAACACATGGATAAAGGGATGTTAGTAGTGGAAAAGAAAATACATGAAATTGAAAATAAAGTAAAAGAAAAACAAATTGGTTTTACCACTTGAATTCTTCTACTTTAGAACCATCATAGGGGGATTTTGTGTGGTATTTTATTTAATAACAATGATCACTAACATGGGGATGAGACATTGTATGTGGATTGAGATGAATTTGAAAAAACATCAATGATTATGAGATATGAGGAGAAGAGGTGGTGGGGGTGTTTTTTGAATTTTTTTTCATTTATTTAGATTATTTTCTAAAGACACTGAATATTCTTAAAATTATATATAAATATTTTAAATAATGATTTGTTGTTAGATATTACAGTCTCACATCATCCATACATCTCATGTGACAAAATAAATCATGTATTTGTTAAATACTATAAATTATAATATTTCACTAATCAGAAAAAATACAACTACTACAAAAAAAAATTAATCCTTTCTATTTTTAGACATGTAGAATTGCTAAATTTACTCCATTTTATTAAGGAAATTTTATAAATATGTTAAATTCATTTTTTAATTAAATTCAACATTAACTAAAAAAATATTGATTTTAACATTATAACTGATTTTATATAATAATGCAAAATTAGATAAGGTCTCATAAAAATATATTTCAATAATAATACATAAAATTAATAATTTTTTAATACATATTAAGAAATCAAATTTCTTTTAAAATTATTATATTTTCATAAATTTATAAAATAAACATTTTTTTTTAATTTACCAATTGTAAATTTATCATTTTAAAAATATTTAATTACTTATATAATCATGTGACTATATAATATTTTCATTTGTAACATGGAAATTTATTATTTACAATTTCATTGGTGGGGTTACTATTCTATTGGTCGATTCACTATTCATAATTACCATATTACCATTCCATATGTCATGTTATTATTCTATAGTATTAAGATACTTCTTTTCTATAAATACCACATATTTCATTCTATATTCATTTATAATGTTTTTATAATCTTATCTAATATTTTATCTGTGATATATACTGTATAAAATAATTATAGGAAGGGAATTTCTATTCATAAAATTTTTAGTTATTACATTCTTCCCCTCTTCTGAAATTTTACCCTGAAAACATTATTTTACACACTAAGATGAAAACATGTTAGGGTAACTCTATTTCATCACATCATATGGTTCTGATGTTGTAAATTCATACTTATGGTTCTACCATATTTCATTGACTAGGTGAGTAGTCTAGTTGTGTATAACCTTATCCCTATGGTCCACAATCATCATCGGCTACTCCTTAAAAGAGATATCATATTCCCAATGTAATTACTATGAATTATGGTCATTAGAGGGATAAATTATATACAAATACAACAGGTGTACATGGAATACATCATCATTGTGAGACATGGTTAGTGGAAGTTCTAGTTGATAAGCCACAACACCCACACGATCAAGGATCTCGAAGGGGACAATTTACGAACGACATGGCTTTCCATTCTTCACAGTCTCCTTATCATCATCTTTATAGATACATAAAGAAAAAAATTTCTCCAAACATAAACTCTATGTCACATCATTGATTATATCAATATATCTTCTCTCTAATATGGGATGCCTTAATGTTTGGTTGATTTTCTTTAACATTTTTTACAATTTATTCAATCATTTAAGGTTATTGAAGAATGTGTTGAAATAAATCCTCCCATCAGGCCATTTATCTGCATATTCTCCCATAAAGGGCTTTATATGAAGCCATTTTGAAGATCAAGTGGACACATTTTATAATAGGGGAACTCTTTTAGAGGTAGATATTTTTCCAATACTTCTATGATGTTAATAGAATACTCTCCCAAATGTCACCCAATGTCTGAATAGTCTACATAAATTTTCCACCAATTTAATGATGATAGGTTAGGATGATTTTGATCTAAGTTTTTAGAGCATGATGGTTACCTTACATGAACATGGAGATAATTACTAGATGTCGTTCGGATACAATAAATTATGGTACTTCATGAATCTTTAACACATCTCTGATGTATATTGGTGTGTGTTGATCCATTGAAAATTAATCTCAAATTGATATAAATTGAGAGGTATTTAGAAGATGAACTATAATAACCCATATAAAATTGTTTCCTCTATATTTATTATGATGTAAAGAGAAAATTTCCATGGTACTGTTTTCGCATTTCCATTTTGTTGTGGGTAATGGTTGCATCATCCCCTAATTATTTTTTCTTTAGATTTTAACATGATAATATACTGATCACATTGATAGATATTTCATTATCTCCTTCCGTATATTGTCCAACCTTATATCACTCAAATATCATGATACATCTTTTCACACCTTGAGTGAATATAGGAGGCCAAGCAATATGCTTCATTCAGAAGATCATTATTTATCTTTGAATTATATGTTACACATAGTCATGAACCAAATATCATGAATCCTTTCTCATTCATTTTTAAATCTTTGGATTTCCCATTTCTGATAGCTTCTACATTTTTCTGAATTTCTACATCATTTCTTTCAGAACCCTTTATATTAATCATGAGATATGGTGGAGTGATAATTCAAGAAATGATTGACGATGTTCCTACCATAATGATTCCCCTATCCATCCATTTTAATTCTATGAATATTATATTCTTATCAATTATCCTCATTGATAAATATTCATGTCCTTTATACATAGAGCTTTACCACATTAATTTATTCACAATGATGGTAGGGGATCGATTTGTCAAATTTTTTTATAATTTTTAACCATAATAACTGGGGAATAATAAGATCATTCTATGTGAATATATATTATATGATCTTATGATTTTTATATAACTCACACATATCACAATGGAGATAATCACATCATATTTTCATCACAATTATCAAATCCACCAACTCCAAATTAGGCATGGGATAGTTTTTCTCATTAAATTTCAATTACCTTAAAGAATAGATTATCACATTATCATTTTTCATCAGAACATAACCTAATCCCTTCCTTTATTCTTTACATTACACCACAATGTGTTTCCCACTTGTCAGTAGTGTGAGAACCGGTGAAATGATAAGCCTCCTTTTGAACTATTTAATGTAGTCTTAATATTAACGGGTAAAAAAAATTGAAACCCATTTGATTCATCTTTGTTTTTGGGTTTGAAAATTGTGATAATTTCAACATTAATAATCAGTAATACCCAGCTGGATGATTGAAACAATGAATATCCATTATAAATGTTGGCATTGACCACTCCTCAATTGCGTTTTCCATTGAAGGGTCCACGAATATTCATTTACTGGTGATATTATTCCCCAAATAATGATATATACACCATACAAACTCTTATTTACAAGCCATTTCATAATATTTCACCCTTTGAAAAATCATAAACACGGTATTGCATTGTTCCTCATGTTCCTCATTGGCCTGATAGTATATCACAATATGATCAATAAAGACTATGATTAATTTAATGATGTAATATCAAATGACTCTATTGATTAAATCCATTAAAGTTTTTTTTATAGAATTAGTGAGTCTGAAAAGAATAACTATGAACACATAGTGATCGTAACCTTTTCAAAAGGAAGTTTTGAAATATCACGCTTCTTCTCCATTAAATGGTGATATCTTAACTAATGTTACTCCTTATATAAATACATGGACCCACATAGATGATCAAAAAATTCATATATCTATGGTAGGAGATACTTTTTAATTATCCATATATTCTCCAATTCATAATAATAAATACATAGGTGCATTTATCCATCCATATTTTTTATTATGAGGACAGGCACATCCCACAGTGAAGAACTTATGTCTATAAAAACATTTTCTAGGTTCTACAATATATGCTTCTTCTGTTATTCTAATTCAATAGTGGACATTCTATTTGTTTTCATTGATATAGGCTGATATCCTAGATTACTTTCAACTAAGAAATAATTTTCTCATTCCGGAGGAAGATCATGATCCTCTTTTAGGGATAAAATTAGTGTAGCTCCTCAAAATGATAATTTCACTGAGAATGATATTCTCCTTTATATAAATAATTCGACCCATATTTTTTTTACCATAAGGAAATAATTTCCACAATTGAGACAATTATTACAGTGGAGATGCATCCTCTTCCACTCACATGTATTGAATTGTATGATATATAAGGATGTAAAAAGTAATGTCCATTTCACGATAGTTGATGTTGTCTTTGTATGATGATATCCAACCCATGACCAATATAGAATAAAAGTTCATCAAAGTATGTACAAAAAAATTGGTGGAAAATTCCACAAACATTAACTGATGATGATTTATATATATTGGATGAAATAATGTCCCCATTTTATATTCTCATTAATGAATACTCCTTTATATTTTTTTGTGTTGTTGGAATAGTTCTACCAAACATGCATTATATGAAAGAATTCTTAGAACCATAGATGAAAAACCTACCTTTTACTAATTGATATTAATTTTATTCTTTTATTTCACCCAAAATAGTCGCTATGATGAAAGTTATTAAACATTTAAACACATTAAATTGTAAATGATAACATTAAAAGAATAACTTATACATAAATAGTATATCTAAACTTTTGTTTCCATAAATTTAAACTAGGATATACATCATGATAGAAATATCCATAGGGTTTATTATAATATTTTATATTCCTAATATATAAAAATAAATTGATCATGATCTAATATAAGATATAATTTCCCTAGCCTGTTTCACATACTATTACATGTTTTTAAGCATTACTAACCATGAAATGCAAATAAAGGCTCATAAAGAATGTTGTATTTGGAAGAATAGGTACATAATTAAACATTATCAAAAACATTTTTTTGATATCTATAAAGATATCCTAACTCTCATTTTGGTGATCCATATGAATATGGTAAACTAGGGAATACATGAACAAAGTGATGATCTAAAATCCTAGAAAAGGTATAGTCATTGAAATAAAAAATAACACTTTTGTTAAAAGTCATAACAACATGACATTAAAAGGCATGGAACATGATTAAACATATGGAAACATTACATACCAAACATGGAATAATATAATCATGGAGGTATTGAAATTTAGAAACTACATATAATATAAAATAAGAATGATCCAAGGCTAACTGTCAATACCATTTCATATCGAGGAGTTGAGTCCAGGGTAACCCCAAGACCATTGTACATGGAGGAACATGTATCAAGGATATCCTACATGACCATTTCACAATATATCTCATGATACAAATCATTATTCAATTAATTGGAGTTATATTTGGGTGAAAACATCATAAAATATTCCTTTATATGTGATCCATTTGAAGAATCAAACACAATGGATACCCATGGAACGAACAAGGTTATATAATCATGTCATAAGGTATTAAAGAATATATAAAAACATTTTCCATGAAATAATATATTTAAATAATACATGGTTATTCATTAGATAAAATATTAATAGATACTGGTATTTAATGAAAATCTAATGTGAAAACACATAAAAATAGTGTTTAAAATACATTAGAAATTAAACATTTTAGTGTTGTTTAAGGAAAATATTAAATAGTTTTTAAAGAAAAAATGTAATTTCATATTTCATAAAACCAAATCTGATTCAGGATAGTTTTTCATGATAAAAATTTTGATTTTATAAAAAATTGTGGTTTATAGAAGATTATGGAGTTCACATAAACTTGGGTGATTAATCGAGAAGTTCCCCTTACATGAGCTTTCTTTTCTAGAAGATTTGTGAATGAAACCTTTTTAAAAAATTTATTTCCCAACAATTATGGTTTAAATGATCTTGATCTATGATTTTTAAACATATAAATTGAAATTGAAAAAATTTTAAAAAATAAATAACATTTAAATTGGGGTAAAGAGATATAAACATTAACCCCAAGGAAAAAATGGAGGTTTGGAACAAATCCAATAGCTTATGTCTAAAAGTGTTATTCACATGTACATAAATTCATATATAAAAATTAAGAAACATTAAAATTTTATTTTATAACCTATTTAACATTTATTCGGTTTATTATTGTTATATTATGTTCATTTATGGACTTTTTATTAGTTATAAAATATAAGATCATCATTCTGGGAGTGTTAATTTTCTTGGCTTTTGTTATTGGTTTACTGAATACTTGTATTAAATGTCATGTGAAATGATAATAGTTGTCTAGAATTTAAATTATTCTTTATTATTGAACATAAAAAATAATAAATTGTCTTATATTTTTTTTTATATATGATAATGATTCATTAGATAATATGTCAATGATAAATGTATACATTATTTTTGTTGTTGTTTGATCAACAGAAACTCCTTTTGTTTTATTAATTAATTTTATGAATATAAACTGCATTGAAAAAATTATATAATATTCAATAAATATATTATATTATATTTAAAAAAATGGTTTTTGGACCATCCATGAATGTTTTAATAAACATTGAAAACTCATTACTGTTTAATGTGGTAAATGAAGACATCACGAACACCGTTTTCATTTTTAGAACAAAAATGATTGGGAAGAGATATGATGATAGGATATTAAATTAAAAAAATAACATTTCATTATAAAAAATATATTATATTTTTAATTTCAATTTTATTAGTTGAGTAGATGAATGGAGAATAAAATAAATTGAAATGTAAGTAAAATGAAAATAAAGAGTTTTTATCCTCTTTAATTCTTCCCCTTGGGAACCACCTAAGAGTGTTTGGGTTTTGTATTTTTTTGGATAAAAAGGATCATGTATGTAGGGGAGAGAATTATGAAGATTATTCGGATGAATAGGGAAATAATATTGGCTTTTGATATGTGAGGTGAATAGGTTGTGAAGGGTGGTATTTATTGTGGTGGATTGGGGTGTTTTTTATATAATTTTTTTATTTGAATATTATTTTGAATAAATAAAATAAATAGAATGAAAATTATGAAAAAATATAAAAAATAATGATGGAGTGTTTTGAATTATGTGTTAACATCATCCATAATTCAAATTGAAATCAATAAATTAGGTATTTTTTAAATATCGTAAATTAACAATTTTCACTATTCAAGAAATTTCACCTATTTTAGAAAAACCCCATAAATTCATTATAATGATTTTTTCCATGTATAATTAAAAATTACTTCATTTAATGAAATTAATTATGTAAATATATTTTTTTATTTAAAATCATCATTTATGTAAAAAATACCGATTTTAATATTTTATCAGATATCATAACACTTTGAAAAATTATATAAGATCTATTAAATTTATCTTATAATTAGAATAAAAAAATATTAAATTAGGTTTTTTTAAATTAAATTTTCTTTTAAATAGTTATATTTATAATAAACTTGTAAATAAACATATATTCTTAACAAAATAAGATCACTTAATTTATCATTTTAAAATAATTTAATTACTTATATTATGATATAATTATTTCATATTTTTATTCATAATATAGATAAATTTATTTATACTTTTATGGGTGCTGTGGGAATTCTTTTTCTTGATTTACTATAATTGAGGTTCATATATTTCGTCCAATGGTCAAGTTAATATTCCAAAGGGTTAGGTACCTTAATTTTAATAAATACCACTTATTTTTTTCAATATTAAATTATATATTTTTAATGTGTTCTCTATGTTATTTTATGTTATTTATACTATATGAAATAAATATATATAAAGTAATTATAATTGATAAAAATTTGGTTCAATACAGCCCAAGCTCTCATGAATCTCTTCCCAAGCATTTAGAATGACCCTCTCAAGGTAATGGATCGTCTCCTCTTTCGCTTTATCAATGTTTCATCATTTTCATATGTCTTTTAACTCCAATTCATAATGATGGGATATCTTCTTTCATATCCCACATACATCCCATTTAATGTCAGAATGATGAGAGACCCCTTTTACTCTCATTAATCACATCCTTGAAAATATATACACCACATTATTCTACAAAAATTTCATCCTTATTTTCCATGGAAAAAATAATATGTAGTGAATTCCATACCCATTTCATATCAAGTTTTTTTATCATTATAACATTATAAGTCATTAATTTGGGTACTACGTGTATTTATTCCACACTCTTGTATCATTGAATAAAATTTTATGTTAAATTATTCCATTTTTTTATAATTGTGTCACATTTAAGACTGAGAATGAAATAAAAGTTATGAGTACACCCATAAATATATACATCCCTATTGCATTGGTTAATCTTTTAGTATCATGATACATCATGAAATAAATTTTAGTGTGGGCCAATTCCATCATGGGAATTTTTCCATCATTATTGTCTAGGATAATATCATTGAACTATGTTTATGATTTAGTGTTTTATGTTGTTTCCATATTTCCCATGATTCCCAAATGATTGTCATGATACATCATTTCTTATTTTTCATGTATATGATTGTAGCCCATTTTATGTCTCATTAATATACATATTTTATTAATTTTAGTAGATTATTCATGTTATTTTATGTGTTTTCCATTACATGGATTTATAGATCTCCCCATTATTATGTATGTTTCAAGGTTAACCCATGTGGTTTTAAGTAAGAAGGAATATTATGATCCTAATAAGAATTTTTTCGATAATCATGATGCATTTCCAATTTTAATTTTATATGTATTTTACTAAATTCTCAAATACACTAGACTTTGTGTTCTTTCTGATAATTGTATGTGTACTCCTATGTAATATAAATTAAAGTTTAATAAAAATATAGGTTATCATTCTTAGTATAAAAGATATGTTTAATTATTTTGGGATTTGGATTAGAAAACTATAGTGAAATACATAGTGATATAACAATGTATAAGATAACATTCATAAATATTTTTAAGTATAGAGTAATTTGATTATTAATAATATTCATCCATATCCTGATATGGTAAGTGGGTGTTTCTCTTGTACATATGTACATAGGTAAAAACATGAAAACACCATATTGAGCTAGACTCGATTGAAAACTAGTGCATTGAAATGAGATATGCAGCACACATGGTTTAACACTCCCTGTGGAAGTGCTTCGTTAAATTCACATGTTCATTATAAGCCATTACAAAAGGAAAAAAAGACCATATGATTATAAGTTAGGAAATAGATCATGGATTAAATATATTAAGTCTTCTAAATTCTAATTAATATAAATAAATGTATTTAATAATTTAACCCTATAATTTCATTTGATTTCGAGTTATGTGTTTAATAGTTTAAAAATTCTCCTCCCTAATTTTCCCATTTTTATATCCTTTGTCTAGAAATAAGAAGAATTAGGTAAACAACCGATGAGGAGAGAAATGTGATGAATTTCAAAATAAGCTGAAAACCCCTATAGGGGTCAGAATCACATGCATTGTGAAAATAGTCTCCCAACTAACAAATTTTCATAATATAAAATTGGATTAAGAGAACTGAACAAATCTCTTAAAGAATAAAGAAGTTATAGTTAATATATTTATTCAGTATAAGCCTTAGAAAGTTAATTGATCATTTTCAGCCTTAATCACATAATAATGGATGAGAAACATTGATAATATATTATCTATCCTTAAATTTTTTGAGAAATAGAATGTTTTACTGGGTGTTTAAAATAATGATGGAGAAGTTGATTAGTGGTTTACATTGATCAGAAATATAAAGCCTGATTAAGTGATAGAAGCAATGGGGTGGAAGTAATTATGGAAAATAATTTTTGATTAATATTTTCTTTTAAATGTCCTAATTAATTTGGAAATGGATTTTCATTCAATCAATTAAAAAGATGAGGGATCTATTAGGGTGTTTATGTAAAAAGTCATACGAAATTGACTATACATAGATGGATTTTCCGTTACAAACTAATATAAGTTTTATAATTTCTTTGAAGGGATAAAACCAAGTATATGAAATGCCCTTCAATACGAGACTTTAATATATGTGATAAAATAATTCAATGTGCTCTCAATGTTGAAATGGAGATCAGTGAATCTCCAGTGTATTTTTGGGATATGAATTTGAAAGAGTAATTTGATTATGGTGGTCCATTGGAAAAATATATTGGTTCAATGAAATTTTAACATCCCACTTTCCAAATGTATTTAAATAATCACCCATGATATTAACAAATGGGAACAAAAAAAGAATTAGGTGTGGGAAGGAAGGACACATATCTAGTGATTGTCAACAATAAAAACCCATTAATGTGATGTTGGAATGGAATGCTCTTGTCAACTATCGATGCATTGTTCATTATTTCATCCGAATGGAAATATGACAATTTCCTGTCCAATAAACCCCCAAGCAAGAAATGGTGGGTTTATTCTATCATAAATATCGAGCTGGATCCCAACAATGATGAGGGGATAAGTACATCAGTTAATCATTCAAAAAAAACATTTTTTTAATTGGTTTAATGAATTCCTCCATATAATTCATGTTTAGTAGAAATATTCAAAAAAACATGGATATATATATGTTGGTGAGAACACGAAATAGAGAAACTATTAGATCATGAGCACTTAACTTATCCTGTACGAAATCTTTTGTAATCAAATTCATAATGAACCTTTGGATAATCTAACATGTATAATTTTATTCAATTCATGGTATGGATTTGATTTCCATATATTGAGAAAAAATAAATTGTCTTTGGAAGGAAATCAATCTTTGTTTTGAGAATTTCCCTTTGATTGCATACAAATTCAACGAGGTGGATGAATCTTATTTAGCACAAAAATCTCATGAATGAATATTTTTTCCATGAGAGAAAGAATATCAAGACAAAATTAACATGTTTATGTAATGTAAAATCATTGAATACCATCCAATTTTGATGGAATATATGAATGTGCATCCTAAAGAATTACCTATCCTTCCTCATAGCCTAGAGGTTTAATTATGATTCATTCATATACATGTGTTTTATTTATTTTCCAAGACTTCGTATAAAATAGATGTTATGGAAATTGAGGTGCTGAAAAAATAACTCTTAGAGAATCTATATTAATGGTTCATATGTCCAGGTGCTTCATCTTGGGTTGCAATAGTCCTATTCTTCATAAAGATGGATGTGTTATTGTGTCTTTAAAATAATTATGATGAGCACAAAAATATCACGATAATGGATAAGTATCCATTACAAATTATTGATGTATTGCTTAATCAGCTGCATAGAGAACAAAACTTCCACACGGTAGATTTTTTGTAGAGGAATTACGAATTTATATATAAGAAGAAGTATATGGAAAATAATACATCTCATATAAGGAATGGGAACTATGTGTTTATATTAATTCCAATAGGACCCACTAATTCTCTATAAATCATTATGTACGTAATGAATATTCTATAGATATAAACTTGAAACGAAGTGGAAGTCATTATAGATTATATTCAAATATACTCCAAAAAAATAGGTTCATGAGTCGAATATGTGAACTATTCTAAACACCTATCGACTGGAGATGCTCTATGAAAAGTACATCAAATGTGTGGTCTGGTTGAAGGATGTCTCATTCATGGGGAATATTATCACACTAAATGGGATATCAATGGAACCATTAATAAAAGATTAAGTTTATGGAAGGATGAGGAAAACATCTATAGAGGATATTTGTAGTTCCATTGGAGTAGTTGGTTACAATCATTAATTTGTGATAAATTTATCACCATTTTAATTCCCTGTAACTATGAAAAATATAAAGGGAGTCATTTTTTCATGGAATGAAGTTTGTGAAGAGAGATTTAAGGAGTTAATTAATAGGTTATAATTGGACAAGTACAAATGAAACCTAAATGTGGAGAAAAATTCATGGTATTCAATGATGCTTTGAAGAAGAGATTGGGTTGTGTGTTAATGTATAATGAAAAATAAACACTCAAGGAATCAATGAAATTTAATTTTTGGGAACATATCATCCGAATTTTTGATATTGAATTATCTATAGTGATATTTCCATCGAAAATATGGTGGAATTATCTCTTTCATGAAACGTATGAGATATCTACATATCAATAACATTTCAAGTGTTTTCCATAAAAATAGCTGAATATGATCTGATTAATATAGATATATTGAATCAAGAACATTTACTACTCAATCTAGTACTATCTTTAGAAAGTGGTAAATTTAGGAGATTCACTATATAAAAAGGATCTAGAAATTTTATCATTGTTGTGAATTGATAAGAATCCAATATTCATATATTTTAAAATGATGAACATGTGAATCATAAAGGATAGAACATCATCATTCCTTTCACAAATTATTTCTAAACTATAACTTTTAGAGAAGATAAAGGATCCTCAAAAAGATTATGTGTGAATTAATAATAAATTGGAAGGTATTTCAAAAGATAAATACTAATATTAAAATGTTAATGTAGATTGAGTTGTGTGTTTTGGGTCAAAATATAGACACCATCAAAAACTAAGATAAAAAATGAGCTATTGAATGGCACACATTACTCAACCATCTCCATTCATTAAGGGATCACAATGATGTATCATGATCTCTAAGAGAACTATTTGTGAGACAATATGAATAAGGAGATAACATAATATACATCGATGTGGTGTGTTTTTCAATAAGTAGAAGCTGAAAGGAAACAATCAATTGGTATGATGTAACTATTACCCATACCTATATAGAAATGGTAAAACATTTCCACCCATAATGACATTGGTATTCCAAATAAATCAAGAGGAAATACTACTATATGGGTTTTAGTGGATGATAATAAAAATAATTTTCACTGAATATCAACTCCAGAATGTTAATAACTCTGTCATATTTAGAATATATACATTATAAAATAAGTGATGATACATAGAACACCACTAGAGATTATACCCTGTTGAGATCTAATATGAACATCAATGTTCCTGAAGATTAACCAACATTATCTTAATAATTATTTGAACTTGAGAACAACATATATCGTTCAAACTAATGGTCAAACTAAGAAGACTATCTAGGCAATTATGGAAATGTTGAGTGCTTTCTCAATTTACATTAATGGATTATTGGATAAATATTTTATTCTTGTAGCATTCTTATATAATAACTTATTCTACTAAAACATCCCAATGGCTGCCTATGTATCATTTTATTTAATAAGATGCTGAACAACTACATGTTTGGATGAAGTTGTGGAATATAAAATGTTATGTCCCACAATGGTCGATGAGATTGTGGAGATGTTCAAGACTATTCAGTATCTCATCAAGATTACTCAATGACATCAAAAAAACTATGCTAACAATTATTGATGATACCTAGAGTTTAAAGTGGAATAAAAGATATTTCTCTATTTATATCTAGGGAATAATGTTATGAAATTATAAAATTGAGGAAATAATAGTTCAATATTCATCATTCGCCATGAAATTATTGATCGCATTGGAGCAGTGTCCTAACAACAAGCACTCCCACATATCATATCTCAAGTACACTATGTCTTCCAAATATCACATTTGAGGAGTTACATACTAAACCCCTCAAATATACTCAATCATGGGGTGGTTTAATTAGGGAATGATAATTAATATAATGAATAGATGATGAATAGCATATATTATAAAGAAATAGTATTATGATTTTAGAAAATGAAACTGGTCAACATGCTATGGATAATCCAAAATATTTATGAAGAAACATAGAAACCATAGGATGTAATGAAACAAATTTATCCTAAAAAATTTTAGTATTTGGATTGATAATGTTG
The DNA here is from genome assembly GCA_963277665.1 of Viscum album. NCBI lineage: Eukaryota > Viridiplantae > Streptophyta > Magnoliopsida > Santalales > Viscaceae > Viscum > Viscum album. The sequence goes on along the minus strand of OY728119.1, from coordinate 1,311,572,921 downwards.
AGGGAGAAAATTATGAATGTGGATGACTGTGATGACAAAAAAAATTTGTAATTAAAATTTCAATTTCAATTTTATTAATCACATAATTATATATTATGCTTTAGAAAATATATGAACATAGTTTTTTATTAGATCTAATGGAATTTAAAATACAATCAAGAACCCATACCATAGATAATATATACTATGAACATTGACCTTATGATTAGTTAAAATTTAGGTATTTAACAAATCCAATTGACATTGACAAGGGAAGTGATGGCCTCGTCTAGTAGGATTATACCCTCTTATTCCCATTTATCAAATATTAGGAGGGAGACCGTGTCACTAGGATTCTCCCTTTACAAATATCAATATATTATCCACCAACATAATAATATATGAAACCATTTACAAGAGAAGTTCCAGATCATCAAGATCACATACCAAACCATGTACGTAAAACCACCCTATGAATGTATCGAATCCATTCACCTTACAATTAGAGTTTTTTATGGTGTATTAATGATATATGTATCAAGACCCTAATAATATGAATATGTGTTTTATATAGGATAATAAATATACTTTCCATGGTTTACTCAATTCAAGGTAAGAAGATAAAATCATACATTCAATATGGTGTATTTGGTTACCCAGATTTTATATGGTAGGGTTCCAAATAGAATTCTTAATGATATAATAAACAAGATCATGTGTCACATTTTCAACTAGAAAAATTGTATCCATTCATTCGATGGTAACATTACACTAGTAAAAAGTGTTCTAACATATATTCCAATGCATATTCTCTAAATCAATAAACCTCCCAAGGAAACCATTAACTAGCATGAGAAATGTATGAGGACCATTATATGGGACATCAATAAAAAGGGGATATATCATTGGGAAGCTTGGAAGAGATTTTGAGTACCTATAGAGGGTTGACGAATTATGCAATTCACCATTAATGATTATATTAAAGGCATATAGAAAATTATATCCTGGGAGATTATAGATGGAATTTCATTAGGGGAACATATCATGTGGATAAATAATGGTGATTGCTGGAGAACATGGAGAACGATTATTAAGAGATTATCTTACCTGTAAATGTTCATGTATGAAAATATATACTTTTTAAAAGGTAAGGTTATGTGGATTTACAGAAGTGGAGACCATGAATATTATGAAGATAGCTGGGTTGGCACTGAATTTGTCTTATCTCTTAGTTGTCATGTGCCTCAGAGATAATTCCTGGAATATTTTTGTTTCCATGAATTCATCATTTCAAAATTAGAGATAAACTAGAAAAAGATACATGAGAGTATTATTTCAATTTATGAACCAGACATGTGTGTGTGCGTGTTTGTGTGTGTGTGTGTTTGTATTAGATTTTGGGATAGTTTTTCAATAGGGTATTCTGTAAGAAACTTTTGTCAATTACCATACTAGAATAGAATGTGTACATTCACTTGTGAATGGGGGTTCTAGAAATGTAAAACATATTAGGGTGGAGTGTGTGTCACAACAAAATTATGATGAAAGATAAAATTTAAATGAAGAGAATTTTTTTCCCTCCCGGTACTTGTGTTGTAACTTCCCATGAGTCGATTTGAAATTGAATCTCTACATTAGAGGAATCTATTAATCATCATTATTGAGGCTCTGTGGGCCATCCAAGGGGATTTATATTCCTAGGGGATGCATGGTTTATTTAAATCATCATGGATAATTTTTGATAAGTTATTCCACAAGGATGAAGAAACAAGAGAAATTATTTTCATAGTGGTATGTTGGGTTTTATTGGAATTCAATAACTCATTAAGAATTAAATATTAGTTATTTATGTTGAGTCTTAAGGTTCATGTGAAGACCATAGTTACATTTCTGGTCTCTCTCATTTTATGTGGGAGTAATTCAATCAAATCTAGTTGGTTTCTAAAAATCAACTATTAAATTTATGTTGGACAATAAAATCAGGTAGTGGATGGTGGTTCAAATGGGAAAATCCAATGTTGGGTCTCAATCATTACACATACAGTTCATGCGATAATGGGGGAATTTACGAAGGGGAAATGGTTCAAATTATCTGGGGTTCAATACACCATTTATTTATCATTTCTTATGGGCCAATAAATTCTATTTTTTTTAAATGAGATCTAAGCATTGTAACATATTATTACGTGACCTATTTAATCTAATTATATCTATAGTTGAATCTGACTCCTTTATTTATGTTGGGAATCTCTAAAAACATTCCCTCACACCTTAGTATATTTCATAAATTATCATTGAATACAAAATAAATTTGGATCAGGACAATATGGCTATACAAACACATAGAGAAGAGAACATTACTATGTATGAATTATCCCAATGGTTGATTTCCAGTGGGAGAATGATTATTTACAATTATACTATCCCCTTACCTCAGATCTCTAAGAATTTAATTTTTCTAGGAAACCCTTGGTCACCACGATTTTTCGTCCCATTGATCATGTTTCCACTTGATTCTTTTATCTTATTTTATTAAAATGGAAGATTGAGAGAGATAAAGAAAATATTCATCTTATTACTATTACATGATAAATAATTATGATTTTGATACAATAACACACAAATTGTATTCTTGGGTAACATTAAAAATAAATTAAGGAAATTAAATGGGTGAATTAATGGATTTTTGAAATAAATTATATTTTATTGAATTATTATTATTTAAAAATTATTGTTAAATATAAATGATCATATTATTTTTATGAATTCAAATGTAATTTTCATAAGGGTTTGAAAACATTTGTTGTAATAAAATCAATAATTTCTATATTAATGCCAAATATTATTTTTTAAATGAAAATTCACATATCTACAAATCTACTTAGGAAAAATTAGTATTCATTTTTAATTATAAAGTCATCATTATCCAATTTTTTAATATTTCATAATTTTTGAGAGATAGTATAATTTTCAAGTAAAAATATAATATCATATTAATAGACAAAGTGTATTATTTCATTATAATTATCCATAAGTGATCTAATAATTACTATAATTGGTATCGAAGAATAAATATATGTTTTCCATTTTAAATAATAAGATTTTATGTTTTTTTGATAAATTTTATAAATCTATAATGAATCCTCAAAAACATAAAATGAATTTAAATGATTTAAAATCATTTCGTTAAGTGCATGACTCACTTCCACATCATATTGGGCATTATTTTTATAATTTTAGACTTTTATCATATATAATAATGAAAAAAACACCATTTTGGATTAAAGTATCTTGAAAACCAAGAGAATGATTAGGGTTTTGGATATTTTATTATATAGATTCCGAAACCAATGTTTGAGAAATAATAAATAATTATCCACTCATTTCATGTATAAACCCACTCAATATCCCATTTCACTTCAATAAAAATCAATAGAGAACATTATTACTCTACTCTCCCATTTCTAGAGTCCATCCATAGTTCCTTATTGCTCTCAATGGATCCACTTTAACGTTTTTAACCACACTCTCAATGTAATGGATTTTCTCCCTCTCCACTATATAAATGATTATTCATTATCTTATATATTTTATCTCCAATTATGAATCATGGTATTTGTTCCTCAATATTACCTATACTATATATTTTATATCAAAAAATTTACAAACCCATTTCAGTCTCATTATTCCCTTCCATGGCCATATATACAGCCTAATTATACAGCTAAACTTTTACCATGATTTTCCATTGAAAAAATTGTGTTGTGAATATGATACCCCTTTCATTTTAATGGTTTTCATATTTTAACATTTAAACTTTATTTATTTTTTAATTAAATATATTTATTCACCAACCATTTATAATGGAATAATTTTTAATGATAAATGAATCCATGTTTTATGTTTAATGCGGAACACATAAACATGATAATGTAGTTAAAGTGTCAGGTATGCCTGAAATTAAATAGTGCTTTAATGCATTGCGTAATGTTTCAGTCACACCCGTCTTTATAAAATGAATTATGGAGTGATTGTAATACATCTCTTGAACTCCATCATGATGTATTTTTAGTTTTCCTTAACATATGTTTATGTTGTAGTGTTTTAAGATGCTTCTAAATTTCCCATATTTCTCTTATTATTATCATAATATATAATGCCTTATTTATCATGTTTATTATTCTCATATACTTTATGTCTCATTGATATGTTAATTTTATAACGAGTATTGCTTTATTCATTTTGTTAAATGTTTATTTTATTAATGTGATTTATAGCTCATCCCATTCTTATGCATGTCCCTAAGTTATCCCATGTTGTTTTAAGTTTCAAGGAATATTATGATAATTTTAATGATGATTTTAATCATGATTATGTATTTATTATTTTATGTTTTTTTAATGTACCTAAATACCAAAGACACTAGAATTCTCGATCATCTAGATTGTATTATGTGTACTCTTATGTAATAAATCATGAATTAATTGGTAATAATGATAAGGGTATCATATTATATATATATAGTGTGGTTTATGATTTGGATTTTATAAAAAAAATATCATTTTAAATGATTACAAACAACTAGTGTGTGAGGTTTCTTGAATAAGAAACCAATATACACCCATTGATGATATATATATATATATAACTCTGAAACATATATACATGTTATATATATATATATTAAAAATATATCACAAGTTGAAAATTCACCTATAGGAACAATCCATGTGATCGTGGATCCTATTGGAGTGGTTGTATATTTGTGATATAGCCATTATTAGAATAGTTTATAACAATTATTATTCACTGTGTCAATAAGAACATATTCAAAGTTATATAAAAATGATAATAGGTATTTATTCCACAGTTTACAATAATGGATATAGAATATTTAAATCATTATTTAATTTCTCTAATAAAATTTCTCATTTAGAAATTTAAACCTTTCACAATGGGTAATGGTACACTTAACCTCTAATCTATTGAAAACTATTGGTTTATATATATATATATATATTCTAATATTTTATAAACTATCTCAAGATCCAAAAAATAGTGGAAATAAACATTCTCATGATTTTCTAATGGTTATTTCATCCTCATGTGTGCATAGGAAGCCTATAGCCAATGTTTATAGGATCTATGGTTAAAGGTGAGAAATACAGACATTGTTTTAAGATACCATATCTCTCAAATTTGAAAAAATTCATATACTAGTGGTTTTAAAAACCCATTGCTATATATTGATCTATAACATTGTCTTTTTGGGAAATTCATGGCTAATGGTGTGGCCTATAGCCATAGTTGTCAAAAACAACGTAGTTATATTGATTTTATCATATAGTGCATTCTTTTTGTATGATAAATATATTATCATCGTCATATTTATACATATATACACACATATATATATATATATATATTTGTTTGTGTGTGTGTGAGTGTGTGTATGATATATATATATATTAATATGAAATAACAAATATATTTATATATATAAAATTCACTTAATAATTATCTATTGTAATGAAAATAAATATACACATATATTTGTGAATGTGTGTGGTGTATATGGGAAGGAAAAAGAGAAAAATATATATACATTATATATATATATAATTATATACATAATGAAATATATATTTCAAAAATTTATTTATTAGAAATAGATATAATTTAAAGCAATTATGATAAAATATAAATTTTTTAAATAAATGATATATTAAGTATATTAGGTATATATATACATGATAAATTTGATTCATTAAGGGATAAGGAATCAAAAATAAAAACAAAAAAATATGGATATGTTTGGTGTGAGTTTTGAGTAGTTACAATTGAGTGTGGCCCTATATGAGTGGGTAGAATTAAGGGAGAGAGAGGGACAAAGAGTAAATGAAATGAATAAAAAACATTCTATAATAGAGATGTTTGATAGTTTATAATGTTGGATGATAAATAATTTGTGGATATATACCATCAATAATCATAATTGGTTATGTATAGGTTTATATATTCCCCTTCCTTCCATGACATGGAAGTGCCAATTAAATAATTAAATATATATATTTATATATCAGTAATATTATTTGCAATAAAAATAATAATATATCATCGGTTGGGGGAGTGGGATTTAATACAAAACCATTTAGGAATAAGGTCACTACTTATTACCTTCTCTAGTTCATTGATTACTTTGTAAATGTTGAGATAGATACCTCAAGAGAAGGCTATTTTAAAAAATTTTATTCTGTAATGTAATTTTTCAAATGGAAAATAAATTCAGTACTACAATAAGATTACATTTATTGAAATATAATTATTTTAAAATATAATTTTTATATTTTTGAAAACCTTTTTGTATTGTAATTAAACATTATAACTTATATTTTATTATTAGAACGGAATAAATTTTCATAAACTAATTTTTAAATATTTATTTACAAATCCCCATTAATGAAAAATAATTTATTATTGAACCGTATTTGTAGAAAATTATTGCTTAATGAATTTATTTTAAATCCCTTTCAAAAATCATCTATTTAATATTTATATAATTTTATGTAAATGAATATTTTTTTCTAAAATCAAGGTTGATTATAATGTTGTTATTTTATTGGTAAAAAATTATTTTATCTCTATATTTATCTATCATAACAATAGGTATGAGAATATACTCTATTTTTCATTTATATTTTATAATTTTAATAAAATAATCATGAATTTAATTCTTTAATTATTGGAATTATTTACGAATCGTTATTTATAAATTTTATACTTCTCATGGAATTTAATAAATAGTGATGTTTTCAATAAAAGAAACCATTATTAAAATTCAATAGATTTGAAAATATTATCATCTTTGAAAATATTTTGTTAGGTTTTAAAAATACTATTTTAATGTTAGATTAATGAATAATTATAGGTTACCAAAAAGATTAATATTTATTTAGAGACTTGGGTATATATTGTAATGATGTGAAAAAATTATTGAATCATTATCCTCATATAAGAATTGTTTTTGTAGATGTGATAATTTAAATACTAATAGTTACCCATGGAGTTCACATTTTTTCTAAGTATGGTTATATTCTATAATGTTATTTTATTTTGAATGTTATATTGTGGAATTTTTATGGAGAAATCTGTATTTGAATAGAAATATTTTTTTTTCAAGGCGAGTTGTCAAATTTTTATATTACATGTATCTTGAATATCATAACATATTATTTGGGGCATGATTTATTTGTTATATAAAATTTTTATATTTTATATAAATGTAATTATTTAAAAATAACATTCTAAAAATTCTGGAAATAAAATATTTCCATCAATATTATAAAAGTCCATACTACGATTTTCATGGATCACCCAAAGTTTCTCAAAATAAATAACCCATTTATTGTTGATAAAATGATTCATGGTTTTATGTTTAAAATACGGACCTAGATGATGTCTCGATATTTCGAAGTTCTAGAATTTCTATAACTATGATATGTTGTAAGGATGAACCAAATACTTTAAAAAATATACATAAATGATCCCTAGGTGTGAAAACGACTATATATGTATCATTTTAAATTTGTATAAAAAAATATAGACAACATGTATTAGAACTAGATTTCTGATTGAAATTATAAGGTTGTTTAAGATCTCATTCATTCCACACAACATAAAAATATCTATAGTTTTATTGTAAAATATAATTTGAGCAATAATGAGATGACACTTTTGAAACATATTACAATTATTTTCAATGTTGATAAAGACATAAGGTATAAAAACCGCCAATTAAAATGGTGAATAAAATATAAAGAAAATAGAAAATGGGTTAATGACTCATTCCACGTTTAAGGCCCTTTTGAATCAACATTATAAGAAGATGAAGATTCAGAGGAACAAAAAGGTATATGATATGTTATTTTTTTTCATGTGGCTAGTAAAGACACTAGAAGATAAATTACACCAAGAAAAAGAAACATAGAGACACTTCTGGTGTGTTTGTTATTGAGTTTTATTTCTCCATATCAAGTATTTTGGTATTAGATATGTAACAAAATATTATTTTTAAAAATATATTCGTCAAAATAATTTAATCCCATCAATATGTTTAAAATATTGCAACACTAAATATGGCTTGTGGTATAAAAATTTACCATGTTATTAATGTGTTATAAACAACACTCTGTTAATCATATGTTGCATGAAATTATTAGTTTTATCTTTTCATACATGCACCAATATATTTTTCTTGTATTACACATAATACGGAGTTAATTTGATATCTTGTGTTACATGCATGAATGAGTTTTACCAAATAATACTATATTATTCCAATATTATTATTAAATATAATAAGACATAACCAAGATAATAAAGTTGTCGTTATATAATTATTAAATAATATTTTATGGTTCATAATATTAAATTCATTGGTTACCAATTAATTAAATATAATAATATATAAAAATTGAATATAAATAATTTATTTTTATTTTTATGCTCTCAAAATTATTTTTGATTAATAATTTAAAATAATTACAATTAGTGAATGATATTAGAGAAATATATATCCATTATATTTTCAAAAAAACATATTTATAGTTCATCTAATATATTTTATTAGAATAAGATAAGTAAAAACACAAATTTATCCATAAAAATGTATAATATTCAATAAATGTAATATTATAGCCTTTTAAAATAGATCCCAATTTTAATATAATTTTTGAAACATTTATAATTATTATATGAAAAAATTAATTTTTTTTCAAAATTTTGAAATAAAAATTTACTTGGGTTGAATGTTTGGTATTTTTCTGATATTTTCATTTTTTAATGAATGTTAAAAAATGCATATTTGTTTAATTAAAAACACAATTGTCATCAAAAATAAGTTATAATGTCAAATTATAATTTAGATTTCTTTTAAAGTAGAATTATATTTTTTTCCATTTATCCCAATTTATTACATTGGAATCAACTATACATTTTATATGGATACAAAAACATTTCAATCTTTTGAACATTTTCACATTAAAATTTCATTTTCACATTTCATTAAATTGATTATTTTTATATAAATTTTATGAAATAAATTGTTTTGAATTTTGATATATATTTCCATTTTTTTGAATAATAATCTCTAAATTTATTAAAAATTTAACAATTTTTTTTGAAAAATATACATTGTAACATCAGTAATTATAATTACCATGATTTAGGGTAAATTCGGTAATTGAAGGTTAAAATAATATTAAATTTATTAAAAAAAACTATCATAACACATTCCCAAATTCTATCATATAATGATAATTTTACCCTTATAACCTAAGGTTATAAATTTAATTATTTAATGGCCACCTTTCCATTAAATAGACATAGATATTTTTAAATATTAATGGGATTGAAAAATATCACACTCTTATATTTAATAAGTATAGTATTTTTAATACGTGGATAAATTGAAGATATTATATGAGATATATATTATGAAAAAGTATAATTTGTTTAACAACATCATATAATTTTATTTTTATATTAATGTGAAGAAATAATTGTGTTAAATAATTACAAAATAATGATGCCGTTATTATGCAATTAGTGAAACAATCAATTAAATGAAATTATAAATATTAAAACAAGTACAATTTGAATTATTTATAGAGACCCAAAAAAAATATGTTAATATAACATATTAATAGTGTTTTGAATGAATATTTTCAATGAAATATTTTTTTATGAATTTTATAAATATAAATGTAATGAATAGTGTCAAAATTGACACAAATTATATTTTATGGAAACAATATTATATATAATTAGTTTAAAATCATAAAAATCCTACATGCAAAAAAATAGGACAATTTTTTTAGGAATAACTATAAATTTAATATTTATTGTATAATTTTAACTTTATAATTAATTATTCCATCATCTACTTATTGAAAAATATATACCATAGTTTTAATTAAAAAAGGTTAAGTAAGGGTTAATTAAAAATTTAACATTTAAAATTATGTCATAACCTGAATAAAATTAATTATTTGATGATATAAAAAAATTATCTCATCATATTATTGTGTAACGACCCAAAGTAGTATTAATAGAAAATCCCTCTTGATCTAGTTAAATGTTTCTTTATGAAAAATGTTTTTATAAGATGTCAACTTATTTAGTTTTATGTTAAGATTTGTGACTGTTACTTTTATAGCTGTTGAACAGTGATCATCTGAGTAGTATAAATATAAGTCTTTAACGAACCCATTTCTACTCAGACAAAGGAAGCGATGGCCTCATCCAGTAGAATTGCCCCTTACGAAGCCCATTTGACAGAGCTCGAAAAAGTGGTGGCGTCTTTGGGCTTTTCCCTTGACCAAGCCCAAGCTGAGCTTCATCAAGTCAAGCTCGAACATAATCGTCAACGGGAAAAGTTGAAGTTGATTGAAATTACCACTCAAGCGATGTTATCCGAGCCGCCCCAAGAGTCTGTCACCATCGCAAACCTTACCGTTATGTCTTATGCGGATATTTTAAGGGGTAATATAACAAATAATTAGCACCATGTTTATGTACATTATTTTTGTATATAATAATGAATATAATTTCTAGTCATTTTTGATACATTGTAATTAGTTTTTAAAGTACAAATGGTGTTTTTAGTTATTATTTAATTAAGAATTATATTTTATTAAATTAAAGGATTTTTGAATTAAATAATATTTTAATAAAATATTATTATTAATATTAAATTAATTTTTATTAAATATAAATGATCTTATAATTTTATGAATGCAATTAAAATTTTTATTAAGGTTTGAAAGCCATTTCTGTCAAAACCCATGAATTTTCTATAAATGTCGGTTTTTATTTTAAAAGTGCAAATTCACAAATTTAGATAATTATTTAGATAAAATAAATATTATTTTTGGAATCAGGACGTCGAAATTATCCAACAGTGAATTTTTCATAACTTTCTGAGAGAGTCAAATTTTTGGGTAAAAATTAAATACCATTTAAATATATAATGTGTTTTATGACATCATAATGACACAATGGTGATGTAATAAAATAACATAATCCTTATTTTCGGCCAATATGTGTTTTATCATTAAAATAATGAGGTTTTGGGTTTGTTTGACTTACTTTTCAAAGCATTAATGGAGCCCTCAAGACTTATTCAACACTTTGCCTTTTTAAATTAATTTCCATGGGAGTGTGACTCACCTCCACATAAGAAACCCTAATTTTTTAATAAGTTCGGACCTTGGCCTTGTAAAATATTGTTTTCCTCTTTCCGATTCCTGAAACCATTGGCAAATACCATGGAATGGTTTGTGGTTTGGATTATTTTAATATAAGGGGTCCCAAACCTAAATAATTCAGAATTCTCTCACCTTTCCTATATAAACCCACCCAAGATCCCACTTCCTCTTCACTAAAATCCCTTGGAGTTCATCCAACCTCTGCCCTACTCTCTCTAGAATCCTCCCAAGGTTCCCCAAGCTCCCAAGAAGCCTCTCACAGGCCTCTCTCTAGCCTTTGGAAGCACACTTCCAAGTAAGGGGTTTTCTTCCTTTCTCATTTTTGTCAATTTTCTTTAAGTTGTATTGCCCTTTTAATTTCAATTATTAATGTTGGGGTATGGTTTAACACCTCTCCCATACTGCCCTATTATTTTTTGAATGATGGAAGACCCCTTTCTTTCTCATTAAATGCCTCCCATGTACACCCGTTACTATGCCGAAATTCCGAAAGGAACCTTTTTATCCCCTTCTATATTCAAGCAATACTTTTGTATCATGAATCTAAATTCCTTTTCAATTGTTGGGACATGTATCTATATGACCTCCTTACTGTCCATTACATGTAAATATGATGAGGAACCCCTTTCTCTCTCATCAACATTTTTTTATGAATTCTTATGTCACGCCGTTACGCTGCCGAAATCACACCGATTTTCTAAGCCAATATCATTGTGTAGTGAATACCATGCCCATGTCTCCATCAAGGGTATTCACCTTTATGAACATTTACTAATTTATTATAAAGTTTCATGTATGAATTCCACGTTCCTTTATCGTGGAATAAATGATTATGTTTTATGAATCCATGTTTTATGATCCATGTGGCACACTTATGCATGAAATGAAATGTTTAAGAAGGGTGCGCCCTTTATAGCGCTCCAATGCATTGGGTAAAGTATAGTATCATGATACTTCATGTTCAATGAGTGTTGACTCATGATAATTCAAGTCCAACTAGGGTTTACTCATGCTTCAAGTGCAATGAGGGTTTACTCATGCTCCATGTGCAATGAGCCTTGGCTCATGCTAATTCAATGTTAAGTGTTGTTGCCACATTTCCATGTTATGATTATCATATTTTATCATGCCTTTATCTTCATGTTACTCTTATGCTCTATTGATGTTCCTATTGCTTAACATGTATTGTACTCCTCATGTTATTCATTGTGTACTCCATTACTGGGCTTTATAGCTCACCCTTTTCTTATGCATGTCCTCAGGTTATCCCATGCAATGCTAAGTACGAAGGAATGTTGTGGTCATGTAAAGGAAGTTTTCAATAAAGATGTTGTATTTCAAGTTTAATGTTTTTATGTAATGATCCTAAGACACAAAGACACTAAACCTCTCGATCTTCTTTGTTGTATCAAGTGATGTTTTATGTAATAAATCATGCTTAAGTTGTAATAAAAAGCAGGGTTGTCATAGTTGGTACCAGAGGATAGGTTTAGTTATTTTTGGGATTAGGAAACCCTAGTAAAGCCTTAGATACAAGACTAAGCATAATAAAAATATCCCTAAGTTTTGGTAAATACTATGTAAGTGGTTTATCAAGCAAATACATCCCTGTCTGGATACGAGCTGGTTGAGGCGGCTCTGGCACAGATGTATCCTAGGGGTAAAACCTGAAAACACCGCTTTGAGCTAGACTCAAATGGGAACTGGTGCACGACAACAGGCCTTGCTGCACTCTTGGTTACAACACTTCTGGGGGATATGTTTTGATAAATTCACAATCTTAGTATGAACCCTTATTAAGGGAAAAATGCCCCTATGAATATATGTTAGAAGGAAGATCATGAAAAGCATGGAATGAATCCTATAGACTAATGAGTTAAAGAGATTACAGTTTATTTATAAGTCATAAAATTTTGTCTTTGGATTACCCTTTATGTGTTACTCCTAACTTTCCTTTTATTCCATCCAATGACCGGTAATACGAGAACTCGGGCTAAAAACCGTTGTGAAGATCAGTGTGATTATTGAACTAATGAGATGCCCAATCCAATGGGAGCGGGAATCGCGAACTTTTTCACGCTTCTCTCTCAGCTAACTCAATTTTTGAATAGAAACACGGGTCAAGAGGAACGTTCAAACCCCCCTCAGAAAGAAAAAGTCGCTATCGAGAGCTTCATGAGACAAAGGCCTCCAACTTTTAGTGGATCATCTGATCCCAAGATCGCTGAGCAATGGATCAACTCCATTGAAAAGATATTCTCTATCCTTCAATGTTCTGAACACGAGAAGTTTCTCCTAGCGGCTTATCATATGGAGGGTGAAGCTGATCAATGGTGGACGTTGATCAAAAATATGAAGCCCGAGGTGGAGATCGAGGCTTTGGAATGGAAGGAATTCCATAAGAGGGTTTTTGACAAATATTTTCCGCGCACCCTCTGTCTTAAGTTGGAAAGGGACTTCCTCTCCCTCAAGTAGAAAGATGAAGAATCTGTGGGAGCATATGAGGAAAACATCAAAAGGCTTGCACGATAAGCTTTCGGCTTTTTCGTTACCCCCGAATGCAAGGTTGACCGCTTCTTTGGTGGGATGAAGCCTAGCTTGAAGAAAGCATTAGCGATCTGTGACTTCGACAACTATGAGGAAATTGTCTGATGTGACCTCAAGGATGAAATAGAGATCGGAGAATCACAGGGGTATCATGGGGACAAGAAGCTTAAGGTGGACTTCAATGCTGGTGGTCCGATGGATAAATCAAATGGTGCAAAGAAGTTCCAGCACCCCACTTGCCAAAAGTGCGGAAAGAATCACCCTAGAAATTGCCTTAGGGGGACAAGAAAATGCATTAGGTGTGGAAGAGAAGGGAACATAGCTATTAACTGTCGGCAAGAAGGACCCGCGGCTGCGATAGAGGATATGAACGCTCTGTTCGAACCTCAACGCGTTGTTCAATGATACAAATGCAAAGAACCGAGTCATTTTGCGAATCAGTTCCCTAATCCAAGGGTTATCGGAGGCAACCAACAACCTCCAAGACAGTAAGAAAGATCTTTTTCCATCACTTCTGCCGAAGTGAACCCCGACAACGAAGTGGTGACAGGTACACTGGTTATTCATTCAAGAATAGCGAACGTGCTTTTTGATTCAGGTTCTACGCATTCTTTTATATCTCGAATGTTTAGTAGAACAATCCCAGCACAACCACAAATCCTGGAAGTAAAGATGTCGGTGAGTACGGAAAATGGGGCAATCATTGCATCCAATGAATATAAGTACTCCCCTGTTATAATCTGTGGATTGGATTTCCCAGCGAACCTCGTCATACTCCCTTTGGTGGAATTTGATTCAATTATTGGAATGGATTGGCTTTCCTTATATAGAGCCAACATAAATTGTCAGGAGAGGGAAATCACACTCCATATGGAGAATCGACCCCAGATTCTTTACAAGTGTCAGGAGTAAGATGAATCTCCTTTAGCTCCATCATCTCAAGCATCGATATTACTGCCTTATGAGCACGCATATCTGGCTCAGATGATTGAGTCCAATGGAGAAACCACCCTTGAAGAAATGCCTATTGTGAGGGAATTCGCTGATGTATTTCCCGAGGAACTTCCTGGTCTTCCTCCAAGAAGAGATGTTGAGTTCTCAATTGAACTTATACATGGGGTGCTACGAATATCCAAGACTCCTTATAGAATGACTGTTGTTGAGCTTGAAGAGCTGAAGAAACAACTACAGGAGAATCTGGAGAATGGATTTATACGCCCAAGTGCATCACCATGGGGTGCACCAGTCCTCTTTGTCATGAAGAAGGATGGGTCAATGCGGCTTTGCATCGATTATCGTGAACTTAACAAAATAATGATAAAGAACAAGTATCCTCTCCCAAGAATCGATGACTTGTTTGATCAGCTGCGTGGAGCACAATACTTCTCCAAGGTGGACTTGCGGTCGGGATATTATCAAGTAAGGGTGAAGAAGGAAGATGTCCCCAAGACTGCTTTTCGTACAAGGTACGGGCACTATGAATTCATAGTAATGCCTTTTAGACTCACCAATGCTCCAGAAATATTCATGGAATTGATGAATAGTGTCTTTATAGATTACCTTGAAAAATTTGTGGTAGTCTTTATAAATGATATTCTAATATACTCCAAAACCAAGGAGGACCATGAGGATCATTTAAAAACTATACTAGAGACTTTGCGCAAGGAGAAGCTCTATGAAAAGTACAGCAAGTGTGAGTTTTGGTTGAAGGAAGTCTCATTCTTGGGGCATATCATCACAAGCAATGGGATATATGTGGACCCCTCCAAAATGGATGCAATTGATGGATGGCCGAGGCCAACATCGGTAACTGATATCCGTAGCTTCTTGGGGTTAGATGGATATTTATCGACAATTTGTGAGAAATTTCTCACGATTGTCCAACCCTCTTACAAAGCTAACTTGAATGGGAGTAAATTTTTCTTGGAGTGATGAATGTGAAGAAAGCTTCAAGGAGATGAAAAGGAGGCTTATCACTGCACCCGTGCTCACTTTACCAACAAGTGGGGAGCTTTTTGTGGTATTCAGTGATGCTTCGAAGAAGGGATTAGGATGTGTGCTGATGCAGAATGATAAAGTGATATTCTATGCCCAAGGCAGTAGAAAATCCATGAGCGAAACTGTCCAACGCATGAACTGGCGTTGGCGGCGGTGATCTTTGCCTTGAAAATCTGGCGGCATTATCTCTATGGAGAGAAATGTGAGATATATACTGACCACAAGAGTCTTAAATAAATATTCACACAGAAAGTGCTTAATATGCACCGGAGAAGATGGATAGAGCTCATCAAGGATTATGACTGTTAAATACATTACCACACTGGGAAAGCGAACAAGGTGGCAGATGCCCTAAGTAGAAAAGATCCAGCAATTATATCAATGATGAGAATTGAGAAGGATCCAATATTCTTAGACTTGATGAAGATGGAAGTGGGAATCATAAAGAAGGGAACATCATCAATCCTTTCACAAATGATTTCTCAACCATCTCTTTTGGAAAGGTTAAAGGATGCTCAAAAGGATGATGCAGAATTCCATGAAAAAGTGGAAGCTATCAAAAAGGGAAAATCCTCAGAGTTTAATGTT
Source organism: Viscum album (assembly GCA_963277665.1). Classification (NCBI taxonomy): domain Eukaryota; kingdom Viridiplantae; phylum Streptophyta; class Magnoliopsida; order Santalales; family Viscaceae; genus Viscum; species Viscum album. The sequence continues at coordinate 1,311,556,542 of OY728119.1, read as the reverse complement.
AATGAAGAAAGAATTGTGTGGTTTGGGAAAAGACTATGTGTTCCATCAAGTTCGGAGCTGAAGAAGGAACTTTTGGATGATGCACATAGTTCAAATTTCTCTATTCACCCAGGGACCACAATGATGTATCGAGATCTCCGAGAAAACTTTTGGTGGGATAATATGAAGAAGGAGATCGCAGATTATACATCAAAGTGCCTGGTGTGTCAGCAAGTGAAGGCAGAGAGGCAGAAGTCTAAGCGGATGATGCAACCATTGCCCATACCAGAATGGAAATGGGAGAACATCACCATGGACTTCATCACTGGACTTCCAAGGACATCCAAAGGCAACAATGCAATCTGGGTTGTTGTGGATCGTCTTACAAAGACTGCACACTTCATTGCTATTCGAGGGGATTTCACTTTGGATCAACTGGCATAGATATATATCAGGGAAGTGGTACAGTTGCATAGAGTACCACTATCTACTGTGTCCGACCGAGATCCAAGATTTACCTCTATGTTTTGGAAGAGTCTTCAACATGCTCTGAATAATGAACTGAACTTCAGTACGGCCTATCATCCTCAAACTGATGTCCAATCCGAGCAGACTATCCAAACACTTGAGGATATGTTGAGAGCGTTCTCAATATACTTTAAAGGGGGATGGGATCAACATCTTCATCAAGTTGAGTTCTCTTATAATAATAGTTTCCACTCGAGCATCCAAATGGCACCATATGAAGCCCTGTATGGGAAAAGGTGTAGAACACCAGCATGTTGGGATGAGGTCGGTGAACGTAAGATGCTTGGACCAGAAATGGTCAAAGAAATGGTGGAGAAGGTGAAAACCATTCTGCAGCATATCAAGGCAGCCCAAAGTCGACAGAAGAGTTATGTAGATAATCTTCGACGAGACCTTGAGTTTAAAGTCGGAGGCATGGTGTTTTTACGCATATCTCCGTGGAAGAATGTCATGAGGTTTGGAAAGAAAGGGAAGTTAAGTCCAAGGTACATCGGCCCCTTCGAGATTCTTGATTGTGTTGGGGTTGTGGCCTATCGACTAGCACTTCCACCTACTATGTCCAAGTTGCATGATGTCTTCCATGTATCCCTCTTAAGGATGTACATACCAGACCCTTCACATGAACTCTCTTCGGAGGTGGTACAATTAGAAGACGATCTTTCTTATGAGGAGAAACCAGTGAAGATCTTAGATCGTAGAGAAAAAGTTCTACGAAATAAGACAATGCCCCTCATCAAGGTGTTGTGGAGAAACCACAAGTTTGAAGAAGAAACTTGGGAGTCAAGGGATATGATGAAGCAAAGTTACCCACATTTGTTTTAGTGTGGGAAAAGGAAAATTTCGAGGGCGAAATTTCTTAAGGGGGGAATATTGTAACGACCCAAAGTTTCATTAATATAAAATCTCTCTTGATCTATTTATATGTTTCTTTATGAAAAATGTTTTTATAAGATGTCAACTTCTTTAGTTTTACATTAAGATTTGTGACCGTTACTTTTATAGCTGTTGAACAGTGATCATCTGAGTGGTATAAATATAAGGCTTTGACGAACCCATTTCTACTCAGACAAAGGAAGCGATGGCCTCATCCGGTAGAATTGCCCCTTACGAAGCCCATTTGTCAGAGCTCGGAAAAGAGGTGGAATCTTTGGGCTTTGCCCTTGACCAAGCCCAACCTGAGCTTCATCAAGTCAAGCTCGAACGTGATCGTCTACGGGAAAAGTGGAAGTTGATTGAAATTACCACTCGAGCGATGTTATCCGAGCCGCCCCAAGAGTCTGTCACCATCGCACACCTTACCCTTAGGTCTTATGCGGATATTTTAAGGGGTTATGTAACAAATAAGTAGCACCATGTACATGTTCATTATTTTTGTATATAATAATGAATATAATTTCTAGTCATTTTTGATACATTTTAATTAGTTTTTAATGTACAAAAGGTGTTTTTAGTTATTATTTAATTAAGAATTATATTTTATTAAATTAAAGGAATTTTGAATTAAATACTATTTTAATAAAATATTATTATTAATATTAAATTAATTTTTATTAAATATAAATGATCTTATAATTTTATGAATGCAATTAAAATTTTTATTAAGGTTTGAATGCCATTTCTGTCAAAACCCGTGAATTTTTTATAAATGTCGGTTTTTATTTTAAAAGTGAAGATTCACATATTTAGAAAATTATTTAGATAAAATAAATATTATTTTTGGAATCAGGACGTCTAAATTACCCAACAGTGAATTTTTCATAATTTTCTGAGACAGTCAAATTTTTGGGTAATAATTAAATACCATTTAAATATATATAATGTGTTTTATGACATTATAATGACCCAATGGTGATGTAATAAAATAACATAATCCTTATGTTCGGCCAATATGTGTTTTATCATTAATGAAATGAGGTTTTGGGTTTGTTTGAATTACTTTTCAAAGCATTAACGGATCCCTCAAGACTTATTCAACACTTTGCCTTTTTAAATTAATTTCCATGGAAGTGTGAGTCACCTTCACATAATAAACCCTAATTTTTTAATAATTTCGGACCATGGACATGTAAAATATTGTTTTCCTATTTCCTTTTCCAGAAACCAGGGGCAAATACCATGGGATGGTTTATGGTTTGGATTATTTTAATATAAGGGGTCCCAAACATAAATAATAAAGAATTCTCTCACCTTTCCTATATAAACCCACCCAAGCTCCCACTTCCTCCTCACTAAAATCCCTTGGAGTTCGTCCAACCTCTGCCCTACTCTCTCTAGAATCCTCCCAAGGTTCCCCAAGCTCCCAAGAAGCCTCTCACAAGCCTCTCTCTATCCTTTGGAAGCACACTTCCAAGTAAAGGGTTTTCTTCCTTTCTCATTTTTGTCATTTTTCTTTAAGTTGTATTGCCATTTTAATTTCAATTATGAATGTTGGGGTATTGTTTTGAACCTCTCCCATACTGCCCTCATATTGTTTTAATGATGGGATACCCCTTTCTCTCTCATTAAATGCCTCCCATGTACACCCGTTACAATGCCGAAATTCCGAAAGGAACCTTTTTCTCCCCTTCTATATTCAAGCAATACTTTTGTATCATGAATCTAAATTCCTTTTCAATTGTCGGGACATGTATCTATATGACCTCCTTACATTCCATTATATGTAAATATGATGAGTAACCCCTTTCTATCTCATCAACCTTTTTTTATGAATTCTTATGCCACGTCGTTACGCTGCCGAAATCACACCAATTTTCTAAGCCAATATCATTGTGTAGTGAATACCATGCCCATGTCTCCATCAAGGGTATTAACCTTTATTAACATTTACTAATTGATTATAATGTTTCATGTATGAATTCCACATTCCTTTATCGTGGAATAAATGATTATGTTTTATGAATCCATGTTTTATGATCCATGTGGCACACTTATGCATGAAATGAAATGGTTAAGAAGGGTGAACCCTTTATAGCGCTCCAATGCAGTGGGTAAAGTATAGTATCATGATACGTCATGTGCAATGAGTGTTGACTCATGCTAATTCAAGTGCAACGAGGGTTTACTCGTGCTTCAAGTGCAATGAGGGTTTACTCATGCTCCATGTGCAATGAGCCTTGGCTCATGCTAATTCAATGTTAAGTGTTGTTGCCACATTTCCATGTTATGATTATCATGCTTTATCATGCCTTTATGTTCACGTTACTCTTATGCTCTATTGATGTTTTTATTTCCTAACATGTATTGAAAACCTCATGTTATTCATTGTGTACTCCCTTACTGGGCTTTATAGCTCACCTTTTTCTTATTCATGTCCTCAGGTTATCCCATGCAATGCTAAGTATGAAGGAATGTAGTGGTCATGTAAAGGACGTTTTCAATAAAGATGTTGTATTTCATGTTTAAAGTTTTTATTTAATGATCCTAATCCCCGAATACACTAAACCTCTCGATCCTCTTTGTTGTATCAAGTGAAGTTTTTTGTACTAAAGCATTCTTAAGTTGTAATAAAAAGTTGGGTTGTCATAGATTGTATATATAACCTTTTGGTGATATTTTTATTGTTTTTTTATTTATTATAAATTAATATTTTTGGGAGTTTCCAAAATTGTCCCTCCCCTCTTCATAAAAGATCGAATCTCCTACTCTATTATTCACAACATTAAATCCAACTATATCAGACAAAATCTACTCAAATATCCTCCCAAATTACATAAAATCTACTTATATTCCTTCCTATGGACATACATCTATCCATTATTGTAATTTTTTGAAAATCAAAAAGAGATACCCAAATAAGAGGGAATGTTCATCATTCAGCAGGTTTTTGATCCTTGAAATCCATAAATAATTTCTATTTCTTGAATATATAATAACATCAGTATCCCAAATACACATGGATGTTTTTATATTCTATTTTAGTCTTACACTACCTCACACTTCCATATAATGTTTAATGTACTTATCATTCATTTGAAGGTTGGACTACCACCACATAAAACCATGATTGTTCATTTTTCCATTTCCACCTCTCGTTGTTGGAATTATTACAGAGATATTTTTAATTATATATATGAAATATAATAAATAATTATAATTTATTAATTATATTATGACATATAACCAATTTGACATGTCATATTTTTGGAAAAGATAATTTTGTGTGTATAGGTATATATGGTTTACCATTTCCACGATGCGATGTGATTCAATTTGTTATCTATATTTTACATGGATATTAATAATGATAAATTATATTAGTATATATTATATATATAAAATAATACCATTCTTTAATTATATTATATCATATTACTTTCATTATATTAATATAAAAATAAAATGAAAATAATATTCTTTCATATGTATGACCTATCGTCTCCTATAACGATGTATTTTATTTTCAACCACTATATTTTATGAATCACCATGAATTAATTTTTACAATATATATATATATTGGTTAAAAATATAAGGATGATAAAATAATGATCCACATAAGGTGACCAAGGAAAATAAGTTAAAACATATATGAAAAACCAAGATGTTATTACCCTAAACATAACATTATTTGGGGTATGTTAATAAGTGAGTAATATAATATCACAAGTAAATTATATATTATTATATATATTAATATGATTTTATGGTATATTTATAGCATATTTATATCTATTATATAAGTGTTTGTAAAGTGTATAATGGAATTAAATTCTTCAGGTAAGGGGATTTCTACTCTTTGTTTTATTTTTCAGAAACATACTCCATATTAACCACTAATTATTTTATAAGGTGTATATACTACCTATGAATTTAATCAATTAAACTTTTAATTATATTTAAGAGTATTTACATGTACCTTTTATGATATCTCTTTCATGGGGTTTAAGGATCATAATGCACCACATTGGCAAGGGTTTTATATCTCATTTTTATTTTAATAGCAATCATGATTTATATTCTACTTATCTGTTCTATGTGGTCTACATACATAAAGTGGATGTATTTTATGAGTCTTATCCATAATATTGTGGTATTTTCCTAACCATATAATATTTTCCATTCTTGGTTAATATTATTCTTAATTATTATAAACTAAAGATTGTTTACCGCACAATCTAATCAACATTTGAGATTATTTAATTTTGGGTTTCTCTAATGGAATATTTATCTCCAATGTTTTGGTTTAAAAAAATCAAAAATGTCTTTACTATTATCTTATGGATGATTAAAGACATTTTTATGCATTTTATACTTGTTAAAACACAATTTAGAAGGACTCGTTGTTTTGTTTTTCAAATGAGTTACATTGTGAATTTTGTGGCAATAGTATAAAGGGAATGTTTTTAACAGAAACGACCTGAATGAAATTTTATACAATCATGAATACATGATCCTTTGAGGCCACTTTTACATAATTCTAGTTTTATTTTAAAAAAAATTTTATACTTTTTAAAATTTTTATCATTTTAACAATACAATACTTTATCAATAAAGAAATGATATTTTCGTAAACATTTATCTTCAAAATATATCAATAAATTATTTCCATTTAAGATAACATTATTAGATGTTAATTATGTTTTTCATGGGAATATGAATCAATAATACAATTATTATTATTTATACTAATATTATATATATATATATAGTTGAATAATATTGAGGAAGAATATTTATTTCCACTAGTTATGTTATTATATATTGATGTTTATAAACCACATTTAGTTCCATGGATTACGTTATGATGAATGACTTATGTTCATGTGGCACAAATATTTATTTTTTTCATTATGAAATGGGTGGGATATTTATCACACACTAATTTAATGGGTCTATATATATTTCACATTATAAAGTTATGAAAAAATGCCATCTTTCTTGATCCACATTGAATGATGTGGAATCCTAACCCACTATTGAAGATCGAAAACTCGTTTCTCTTTGAGATGATGGGGAAACACATTACAAAATTAGAAGATGGGGAAACATTATACTTATAATGAATGGACAATGGCTAGTGATGGTTTTATGTACCTTCTAGTCAGTGTAGTCCCTATGAAGTGCCCTATTTTGTTTCAATTCCTATTGACATATAGTGAATGATATTACATGTTTATATGTCTTCCACAAAATCTATGTCTTATTTCATAGTTATTTGTTCATGAATTATTATCTTGATTCCATTATTATTCATTTCTTATTAATATCCATTATTTGTCTCATCAATCATGTATATGATCTATAATTATTAAGATATTATCCTTAAATGCTTCTTATATTCAAATACCAATTTATTCACGTTATGTATATATATCTCCCAAGTTTACCCTTTCTGAGCATATGAGGTCCCCCTATTCTTATATTTAATTATCCTTGGATATGAATATTGATATTATGTTTGATTTGACAAATAGATTTCTTTTTATGGATAAGTTTGGTGGGAGTAGAATTATATGTCTTATGAACTAGTTTTTTATTCTTTTTAGTACCCAGAGCCACTAAAATAATATGGTCTTTGGTTGTATATATGTGTAATTTATTTAGTATTACCAAAAATGATTAAATGTAAATGAATGAAAAGGGAGGGTCATTATCGTTGGTTTCTGATAAAAGGATCAATCATCCTTTGTAAACTGAGATGATAAATCATTAGTGAGATCCCTAGAAATATTTTTAAGGAATTTTCTAGGGATTTCTCAAATGATAAGACAATGTATATGTTAAAATCCAACAGTTTTCCTAATTATCATTTATAACCTATGATTAATCATAAGGTATCATAGATTGAAATACTATATGTAATTTCCCTAAATTTTTTAGTTATACCATTATGCTTATTAATTTTATCACTATGTTTTCTAATTTTAGTCAATGGATAGAACCCGAAGGAACAATGTTAATGATGAATGTCATGAGAAATGAAATGATTTTCCATAGGAGAAAAAATATGTTATGGGAGTTGGAATGAAAAATATTATAGTTATACTTATATAAGATATGAATCATTTTGGAATTATAAATAATATGTGGATGGAAAAAAAATTTAAATACCCTAATGATGTAAAATCCACCATCGTTTAGTGGGTATTATGATCCACTAATTGCCAAAAATTGGATTGGTACCAGTAATAAGATATTTTACATCCCTTGGTGTTGGGATAATGAAGAATTCATTCAAGAAATTTATCATTTATTAGTTGAATTAGACCCATGGTTGACTCTATTCAAGAATATATAGAAGAAAGATGAAATTGAATCCTTGGATTTGGAAGATATCAAGAATATATTCGTGAAGGGTGTGGTCATCCAAACCAAATGTAAAATAGTGGTAAGGATACAAAAAATGAAACTCCCACATCCAATGATCCACTTGTAATGGAAATGGGAATAATTTTAATTAATTCCAAAATCCAGGGTTTATTGTGATGATCGATATCAAAAACCTAATAAATCCAATGAAAAAGGGAAATTTAATGAAATCAGTACAGATTATGTATATTATAACAAAAAAGTGATGGTATTGTTGAGAATTTATGTAATAGAAATGAAGAATATTTTGTAAAATTACATTTATGGTACTATTGAATAAAAAAACATATTTGTATTTTTCACAAACAGGGATGGGATTCCATCCACCCTGACACTTGACCTAGTCTGAGGCATGACCCAATGGAAATCCCTCATCCCCACGGGGAAAAAAATAGTGTCATGAATAATTTTTATCTCTATTGGAATTGTTTTTTCCAATAAACAAGGGTAAAATAAAAATAAAATAAACATATAGAAGAACCAATATTAACTGAATGTAAATAAAAATAAAAACTATACATGTTGCAAAATAAAACTGAACAAACATGAAAATGAATTAACAAGATGTTACATGAAAAATATAATCCAAATCTAGGATATCCTGATCTTCATGTAACCTTATAATCACCACCAACCATAGACAAAAATTCTCAAAGGATGAGAACACAAACTAGAATCTTGATCTTATAAAATATTTTGGTTCAACTGACACTAAATAAAAAAAGTAGGGTGTGATCTTAATAGATCAATATGGAATGACCTCATAATCCACACAATTATATTCCCAATGAAATCCAAAAATTCTTGTTTTGAATTAATATATAAAAACAGGTTTTACACATATTAATAAACCTACAAAATGTTCATTTAAAAAAACACACACATCACACCACTAATTCAAAAATAGATTGCATTTTTATTACCAAACCCCATAGAAAAAAAATTAAAAAAACAATGATAACCAATTTCATAAATAAACAAGAGTTATAAAAAAACCAATTGGAAAAGAATATAATTAATAAAATACATATTTTAAAAATGGGTATTTCCAAAAAAAATACACAGAGTTATCCCTAGATATACTCGTGTTGGACTATGCTGTCAGTATATAGTGTAATTCCATAGTCAATAATTCACAGTTCATTCTTGCTACCAATCCAGTGGGACAAGGCCTCTAAACATATAATTGGTGGTAAATCATCAAATTGGGGTCAAAAAGAAATGGTCACTCGACTATATAAAGATCTCTAATTACCCCATGTAAATAGTACATGGTGAAATGAGTAAGACCTTGCATGAGTGGTTCACCTTACCTATCACCACCACACATGCCTACCCCAACCATTGATACCACCTATGCGATAACAAAGCTATAGGAGTTCATGAAGATGGCTGGAAGTCTCACTCCGAATGGCCCGAAGTCCTTCTTTTTTATTATATTATAGACAATCCCCCTTTAAGGGTAGAAGGGGAGCCTTAAATGACCCGTATGCCCAAGGAATAAGGTCATACATGACCCGTATTACATTTCCCGAAGACCTATAGGCATAAAATGCCCATAACATGACCCATATGCCCAACCTACTAGAACCGACCCTTCATAGATTCTGCATCATTGATCGTCTTTATCTCCCCACCGGCATTGCTGATCGGCAAGCATTTCCTCATACAAATTTGCATGGTGCCCTATCCGGATGGTGGTTTCCATACCCTATCATTCCTCCAATCTGGTTAGATCTGCTTCAGGTGACTACTATTGGTGCTCTGATCCTCTTCTGGGCCTTGCAATGTGTGAAATGTGATACTTGATAGTCTTCAATGGCCCGAAGGCCCTGTGGCTTGAAGGCCCATGTGACCTGTAGGCCCAAACTGGTGGCCCGAAATCCCAAATATGATGAATAGTTCTGGATACTACAGTACCAAACTGTACCTACTACAGTGCTGCTGCATTTCCCGCTATAGTACTGCTATAGTAACCTGAAATTCTCCTCCACCGGGCTTTGAACCTCGGTCTCTTGGATGCCAATCACGAGCCCTTATGAAACACCAATTTCATGATTACAATGAAAAACATGCCTTTAAGATTTCCAATTCCCAATACATCAACAAAACCATTTCCAATCAAGAGTAAAATATGAATCCTTTTGAAGTTATCCTACGATGAATTTATGACAAGGAATAAACAAAACATGTCTCAATTCATAAATGGTTGATTATTTGAAAAATCAAATTTGAATCCACTTTGAAAATCACAATAGATAAAAGAAATCATTTTGAAACTAATGAAACAAATTATGGGAAGGGGAATCACTCTTAAGTGTCATAATCATTTGTATACCCTTCCATGTCTGAACTCCATGCTCCCATGGATGTGGAAACGTCAAATCAAACACATAGACTGTACATTAAATCATATAAACTACATTTTTTGGAAACACAACTTTCTCTTAAACCAACACAACAAGTCACACAATTTCAACACCAACAATGAGAAATCAATAACTGGGATAATATTTCCAAAACAATTTACCAATACCACCATTCCATAAATATGAATCCAAACAACAAAACCAATCCTATTTATAATTTCAACCAATATATCAAAACATAATCAAGTCCAAATAACCCCACAAGTACTCGAATTCACTTTAAAATATGGTAATCATTTCTAAAACAGCTTATGTGTGTAACTATATAACATTTTTGGAGAATCACCCTTTTAATCCATGAATTTTTTTTCCCACATGAAAACACCATAACAAGAAAATAAATTATAACTAAATCATTATAAATAGATTTATATATTATTGAAAAAATATCATATAATCAAATGTAATGAATTATAATGTAAATAGATGGAATCACTTTCCTCAAGGGAGTGTGAACACACCAAAACATTCATGTACGGGATAAATAAGTGCCATATGAAAACAAAACAATATAGAACTAAAGAAAATCCAACCAAATGTCAACCATACATTCTAGGATTCGTATAAGAGAGAAAACTAACATAAGAGAACAAATAACAAAAATATAACATTGAGGGGAAGAGGAAATAAAAAAAACTAAATAGATATTACCGTAGATCATTGGTGGAGAATCATATGGGAGAGGATAGCCTAACCCATAATTGTTTTGGGAACCCTTGATGGGAAAAAATTTACCCAGGGGTAGCAGGCTCTATTTTGGGTAAAAAGTGGGAGGTAAAATTAGGGATTTTAGGATTTAATTTTTTTTGGAAAGTCGCATGGTTTGGCCACATGGTTTTCCAAACCATGAATAATCTGTGCAGTCACCACCGCTAAAATATAAATAACATCACACATAGTTGTTTCATGGTTTCCCAAACAGTGTGAAACCTATAAAATTCACCCATGGTACGAAAAAAAAATGTTTACATGGTGGATTCCACCAAATTAACATTAACTAGGTGTTGCATGTGCAACTCCCGATGCCAAACCAAAAACCACTAATTCTAAATAAATAATAAAAAATATAAACATAGTGTCAACCCCAACCTCAGTAATGGGATCCCTAAACAATAAATTAATTGAATGAACTAATTTTTCAGGTCAGGGTGTGATAATTCTCCTAACTACAATAACTTTATTCCCCAAGAAATCCACACAGGGAAAAATTAAACAAAACTCAGTTATGAAATCAAATAATGTTTAACAAAACAACAAACATCGGGGTGATCTTGTACTTCACAAGTTACTCATGACACATTCTAAATAAATCCACATCATGAAAAACTATGGGAGAACACAAGAGGGTTATCCCCAACATAATAACTCAACCAACACAATAAACATTAATACTCGCAACATGATGACACTAATATGGGGAAACTCAACACACATGAAGAAAATATTTGCCACACCAACTGAAATACACACCCACCACAACTAAGAATCCCTTCATAAGGAAAACATAGAATGTTAGCTCCCAAACAAACTAACCAAAGCTAATTTTCACTAGAAAAACAACACAACCCCTAGAAAAAAAATTATTCACATAACCAAAATCCTTGACATATATATAATAACAATAACATAACTAAAAAAAACAAATAATCCAAATAAAATCTAAAAAAATCAATTTTCATTGGAAGAAATTTATCCAAATGGACATAACATGTTATAAGAAACTAATTTATGATACAAAAAATATTTAATGATATTATTCCAAAACATAATCACAAGAATACAAGAAAATAGTTTCACAAATATCTATAAAACAATAAAAGATGCTCACAATAAGAATTAAAACTATGATAGCAGACTTAAGATATCTCCATTCCATAAATAGAGAAAATATCTAGGCCTTGTTCTTCCACACCCTTATAATCTATGTAATTTTCATGAGATTCACTCTATGGAATGTGGAAATATCCATGAAGGATGATGAATCCATTTACTCATAGTCAAATAGAATAATCCTCTAATAAAGTATTACTGTTTGGGAAATGCTTCCTGAAAACATTCTCTAAATGACCTAGATGGACACAATGATGATAGTACATTAGCTGATTGCTACATGATGGATATGAATTCCCAAAATGGATTCACTAGTGGCACACAAATGGATGATACAATTTACTAGAATTCGATACCAATTATGTATAATTTTCATAAAAATGTTCTTATGGAACAACCCTCTTTCCAAATGGGGAAGCAATTCTATATCCAACCACCACAGACTACACCATAATAACCAACATAGCAAAAAATGACACATCCCCAATCATTTTGAAAAAAATATAACTATATTGGAGGACCCCTTTCATGACCTTGGGATTAAAACTTTTAATGAAACTATATCTTTCAACTTATCTTATGATTCTACCTCAAGATAGAAGCAAAATAAATCCATTTTAAGTGGAAAACATAAGTTCATTGACCAATGGCCCTAATGATATCCAACAGCTCTACAACCTTCATCATCTTCACCTTGTAATTTATAAACTGTCATAAAATAATCGTCATAAATACATCCCACAACATTCCAACACAGTTCAATGATTGAGAAATCACTTTCCACTAGTCCAATGTTGTACCCTCATGCAATCCTAGGATATCACGAACTCTAACTGCTTTAGGAGTTCAAAATAATCTGAAGGCACAATAAACATACTCATTTCAATAAACACCATATAATGAGTGTTTATTACCTTGAAAGGTAAGACAAAATTGAGGAAAACATGAAATTGAGCAAGATTATATAGAAAATTTTTGGACTTTTTGGGGCGATATATTCTGAACAACAACTATAATGAATGGAAAAAAAATTAACATTCATCGAAAACATGAAAAAATTCCTTATTATGACGCTCTCCCCATACATACCTCTAGGGTCCCAATGTTAATAATCTCAAACAACCAGACACAATAAATAACAAGGGCCTATAATGATACCATTTTATCATGAACTAGTCCTAGATGTACTCCAACTAACTCCCGACCCAATCTGAGACATGGACCAAAGGGTGTTCACAATCCCTATGTGCTGGAAACTAGTTTCAAACATCAATGTAATCAATGTTTGAATTATTTTTCAAAACAAAAGAGGATAAAATAAAATAAAATGATCACATATAAGAAACAATAGTATCATAATCACTATAAAAATTCAAACTAATCTAGTTACAAATACAATTGAACATACAAGAAACCGAATGAACGGATCTCCAGAAACCAAAACTAAACCAAACCAAGGAAAAACCAATCTCCATGTGACCTCATGGTTACCATAAAACACATACCACCGTACTTTAAGGATGAGAACATAAACCAGAATCATGTATCGTCAAAAAAGGCCAGGTCCACTAACACTGAAATGTATAAATAGGTTGTTAGACAAACAACTCTGTAGGCAACCACTAAAAAACCCATACAATTCATTTCTTAAAACCAAAAATAATTACTAGTTTTTTAATATATATATATATAATTTTCTCACCTTTGGATAAAAAACTGTCCCTTTTTAAAAACATCATACACCACACGAGTAATTCCAAAACTGATTACAATTTTATCACCAAACCCGAAACAAAAATACAAATAAAATAATTCCATGTTATCGCAAAAATAAACAAGCAGTATAAACAAGAAACCATGTGAAACAAAATAAAAATAATAATATATTGATACTTACCATGGGAATTTAATAAAAATACCTTGAGGGATCCGTGGATGTAATTGGGTCAGACACACTTATCATCATATGGTTCCACTCTATCATAAAAAACTCACTGGTTGTTCTGACTGCCAATCGAATTGAATAATACCACCAGGCATATACACATTAAACTTGTACCATCTAATCTAATCACTGTTTACAAGAAACCATCATGTGACCCTCTAAAAATTCCCTAGAGACCCATTTTAATAGTACATAGTCAAACGCGGATCCCCTCACAACATGACTCACCTAACCTATCGGTACATCACATTCCTACCACAAAAAACCACACAACCATTGGGATAACCCACTCTTAGTAAATCCTTCATAGGGGTTCCTATCCTACAAGAAGCCATTTAAAATTGCCAATCATAATGTTACATCATTCAATAATTCAAACCAATTCTAAAAACGTGTTATGTTTCCAATAAATCATGTTCACTTCCAAAATCAAAATTACATTCCAAAAAATTATAAGGTACCAACCAACCCTTAAAAACTATAAATTAAAACATATAAAGAAATTACAATCCATTTCCAAGATAACATGAATCTCTACTTTCATGTTTACAATTCCAAATGGGCTGCTAAGATTTCTAGTTCCATATACCTCTATAAATCCATTTCAAATATAGAGAATAACATGAAACCATAGGAATAGTTCCAAAGATTTCATTATTCCAAAAATTCACAAAATAATATATTAATTTACAAATGGGCCATGCTTTGAAGAATAAATTTTAATCAACCTTGAAAATCACAAAGTAATCCAACACACCATCTTGATCTCAATATTACATTTTATGGTAAAAGGGGAATTACTCTTATGTGTCATCATCAATTATTTTACCATCCATTTTAACACCCCTTGCACCAATGGATGTTAATAAATCTTATGAAAGACATAGAGTTTCCATGAAATCATCCAAAACCCATATTTTAGAGCACCACCTCCCCTAGAACCTGCACAAAAAGTTAAACATTTTCTACATCAATAATAAACATTCCAAAACTGGTCAAATATTTTCCAAACATCATACCACAAAAAAATATACCATATCTATGAGTCTGAACCTCACATCCAGGCCAATATATAATTTCACTAATGCTATCAATAATTATTAAATGTCAAATAACACCGCAAATGCTTAAATTCACTTTCAAAATCCGTTAGCATTTTAAAAAACACCTTATGTGCATAACATTATAAAATATTTAATTGAATCCCTTTTTAATAGACATCCAAAAAATTTCACTAACTTGAAAACACTATACCAAGAAATGTTAGAGGCTAAAAAATTGATTATTATACATGTTTGTTAAATGTTTTTACATTCATCCAAAAAATGTTAGAGGCTAAAAAATTGATTAAATCAAATTTTTTGCATAAATTATTTTAAAAGGTTGATTTACCCTCTTTTGATTGCGAATCATCATAAAATCATGTTTTGATGACTTTTATATGTTCTATTTGAAAAAATAAATTTCTTATTTAAAATTGGGACATAAATATTCATGTTGGGTAAAATTTGGGTATTTTTATGATAATATTCATTTTTTGATGAATAATGAATAATATTGTATTTTAATTCAAATATGCGTTCTTATATAATTTATTTATATAGTTATATTAAATTTTTAGTTTTTTTAACATTATAATTAGATTATATTTTTACCATTTCATTTAATGGTGGTCATTTTAATTAATTTCACCTTGAAATAGGACATAAAAAACTGACAATCTTTTGAAAGATATTGTTTCATAAAAACACGCTATTTGTTTTGACAACGAGAATTTATTTTAAATTAATTAGTGAAACTTCTATGTTTTGAATTTTTTATAATAGATATCATTTTTGAATTCAGAATATCAAGTATATCTTAGGCTTAATTTTTTGTATTTTTCTGAAATCTTCCATTATTGATGAATAGTGAAACAAATAAGTAGTAGTTAAAAAACTGAAATTTTCATTTAAATAAATCTCTACAACTTTTGTGAATTAAATTTTAAAAATAAAACAAAAATGGTTTTAATTATTAAGTAAAATGTTGTTCAATGAGATGAATTTTTTATGGTGAATAGTAAGATTTGACTTTTATTTACCACAGTTAAAGGTAAATATGGTTATTCATGGTAAAAAGAATATTATAATGGTACAAAATTATCTTAATACTTGTCTTATCCTTAATTGGTGACTCATGGATGACCATGGGTATCTTTGGGTCGATTTTAGGAACCCAAAAAGCCACTTGGCAATGATAATGTCACTTTAAATTATTTAATTTTAAGTAATGACAAAAATGACATAAACCAATATCTTTTAGAAAATTAATTTTTACATAGATTTATATATGTTATCATGTAGAAAATAAATATTAATTGGAAAGATAAAATGATTTCCCACATCATTGTATTTCTTTATATTTTTATCACATATAAATTAAATTATTTATGACACAATAATGATTGAGTGTTTACCTCATTCAACAAATCATTTAAATAAATAAGATCATAAAGATTACAATAACATACAAAACCTTTAAAATAAATACTGGATTAATTTATTTCTTCCATTAGTAATCTTATCTTCACCCTTAATGATTTTTGGTCCTTTAGAAACAGAAATTAATTTTATAATAAAATAATATTTTCACACTTTCCTAAAGAACCCCTCCTCCCCATTTTAATAATCTCTCACCTATAACCTATTACTCACAACATTCAAGCCCCTTGTCACATCCAAACCTGACAAAAAAGCTCTCCAAATTCATCTCTTCCACCCAGAAGCATTACATTGTGTATAAGGAACTTAAGAAAGTCCTTTTGTTTCAAACCATAGGGAGTTACCCGAATTAAAGGTAAAAGTTTTTCTTAAATTATTTTGTTTTATTTTTCTTCTCCAACCTCCTAAAATCATTTTATTTCATTATATTATAACATAACCAGTATACTAAATATAATTTGTTGTTGTTATGAGAAATATTAGAACTACTCTTACACAGACGTTCATCTAAAGGTTAACGAACATATTATTTCTCTAGACTGTGAACTACTGCCTCACGAAACGATGATTGTTCAAATATCTCCAACTGCCTCCCACGGTTGCCATTATTATGGCACTGAATTTATATATGATATATAGTATTTTAATATTGTTTCTATGCTTCATTATTTTTTACATATAGAATACCTTAATAGTTTCCATAGTGGTTAATACGATAATATCATTTGAGGTAGTGTGAACTACCACCCCCTGAAAGTGATATGACTCATTCATGCCTTATGTGGAATGTATAAAGGGTGGATTAAAAGATATTATATATGACTTTATAATATAAATTTGTATTATTCAGTTTCCATTCCATTACAATATGAAATAGAAATGGATGTAGCGTGCATGCATACATACAGGTTACAATCTCCATGAACGGTGCATTTCATTTCATACCTCCAAATGTTATGTACTATTATAATACATGTATTTAATGAATATATATGATATATATAATATCTAAATCATGAATATAATTCAGGATTTAATGAAAATTTTACCACATGAACAACTTGTAATTATAAGAAGTCCATTTTTACTCAAATACCAAATATCGACAAAATAACCATTATTAACATAAATGATTACATACTGTTTATAACATGGAAATAAGTGATATAAAAAGAATAATAAACTTGAAAATGGTACTTAATAAAGTATAAGTTAACTTAATATTTATATTTACGATGAACAAGGAACAAACATGTCATGTCAGACACGAGGTAAGGGGTTTCTTATCTCACTTCTAATTCCGCGAGATTTCCCTTGTTCGCCAATAATTTATTGAATGTGGTGTATTGTGTACTTCCATTTTGATATATATTATCATGATTCACTTTATATTCATGGTATTCAGTGATTCATTTAGTGGTTATTAAATTTTGGTCATATGACTCGGTCGATTAGAACGTGTTAAGAAATTTCTCATCTCTCTTTTATTCCTGCGACATTCATGCAATATTTGTCCTTATTTCCGTTATGTTGTGTATTTATTGCGAACTATTTTTACTATTTTTGTAATATAAATGAATTTATTGGTATTTACGTCTTCATTTAATTATTCTTCAGTCATGTGGTATATTTTTTGTATGTTACCATATCTGTATGGGAACATTTTAACCCAAATTTCAATCCTTGGGTTAATATTCTAATTCATAATTATATCATGCTATGATGATGTGTGGAATCATTGTTTGTTTAATTTTATATAAATTTCAACTCCCATTTGTGTTGATATACTTTTGAAACTCATATTCACTC
This sequence comes from Viscum album, assembly GCA_963277665.1. Classification (NCBI taxonomy): domain Eukaryota; kingdom Viridiplantae; phylum Streptophyta; class Magnoliopsida; order Santalales; family Viscaceae; genus Viscum; species Viscum album. The sequence continues at coordinate 1,311,538,231 of OY728119.1, read as the reverse complement.
CATTTATAAATTCTCAACTAATAGATATGAACATGATAAGAGTAATATTAACTCAATTACATACATTGTGTTAATTACCCAAGTCATTGGTTTAGTCTTAAAAAGAACATTTGTGAATGTCCTCTGATTGATTTATACTGAATATCCAGACATATTTAGCGTTTTTTTATTTTTCAAACAAAATTATTTAATTTATTTCTCCTTAATCTAAAGATATCATCGTTATCAGGGATATCATCTCAAATTACATTCCCTTGAGACTTCGTTATTGTTAAGAACCAATTCACTTATATATATTATATATATTGTCTTATGGAATATTATATCATGAATACCGTTATTATCATGATATTATATTTTTTTTTGAAATGATATTCCACATTTACTTGTATTCATGCATCTCTCATTTGGTTTTAATATTCTTAACTATAATATATTGTTAATGATTTATTCGTCTAAATATTTATCAATAATGTACATGTTTTAAAAATGGTATTATGGATTTATTTTCATGAACATTAATGTATTTAACTGATAATTTATTTAAAATTTTGAAAGTGGTATGGGACACTTTGATTAAAAAATCTCTTTATTAAATGTTTTAAATGGTTTTGAAAATGGTTTGATAAAGCATTGATTTTGTTAATATTTTGAAATGATTTCTTGTGGTTGAAAATGAAATGTTATTAGTGAAATGTTTATATTTGAATTATTTTATGTGTTATTGTTTTATAATGTTACTTGGACATTTGATAGGTGGTTACATGATAAAACAAATGATGGGTGGTGCACAGTTACACCAGGACGGGTGGTTACATTATATCATACAATGCATTGGGTATTGAATTCAGTTGTATGAAAATTTCATTTAGTGATATGTGTGTGTCAACCGTATAATTATTTAATTTACAAATGTTTTTGTCTCATGTTACCTATATATCTTATGTGTTATTTATATGGGTATTATGGTAATAGTTTGGTTACAAATTGGTAAGCAATGATCTTTTATTCAATGATTAGTATTTACTAATTCATAACGGGGGAAAGTATCACTTACTTTAATGTTTTCATTCCTTACATGTTGTTTTGAAAAACTAACAGCTTTCCTTTTGTGTGTATCTCTTACTGACATTTTTTCTCATATAATGTTTTTGAAATGATTTTCACAGGACATGATGTGGAATAGGGACAAGTATGTGATCAAGGAAAAGTCATGATGTTTAGAACATGGAAATGGTCATGTTTCATTTTAGGAGTTTATATATTTTAATAATGGATACTGGGTAGTTTTGTCTATTTGTAATTTTCAAGTCTTTATTTAATATTTATGACCTAATTCTATAAAACATTAAACCGGACTAGAACTTCAATGTGAATTCTTTACATAATTTAGGATTATGTAATGTTTAAGGATGGGTCTTTATAGTTGGTATCATAGGTCAGTTTAGATAACATTACAGATTGGGGGGTTGTTTAATCATAAGTTAGCTAACCAAAATGGTTATCATATTGGAAAGATTCATAGTTTTTTAGATAAATCGATTTATTTTAATTAACATGTATGTTTCTGTGTTTACCATCCACATATGATAATATATGATTATTTTATTGATATACTCACACTAAACATTTTGGTTTTAGTCAATGGTTGGATCTAGATGGCATCAAAGTAAAAAAAATTGATGTGCTGAAAACTATGATGGTTTTTTTAATGATCAATTGAATGAAAAGGGATATTCAATGTGAACTATTGTGGTTATACTCAACCAAATATATAGAGTCATGATTGACGACCTAAACCTTGTTGATTTTAATAAGGGGCAGTATATGCGAGAAACCAATCCTTCTAGAAGTTCAGGTAATAATCATAAAGGTAAGTATATTAAATACATATGTGTGAGTAATGTGGAAAGAAGCACATAAGTAAATGTTTCAATTGGATGGGAATATTCTATGGATGTAGAAGTGATGGTCATAAAGCAAGATCCTTCCATCGAAAAAAGAAGCATCCAGTTGCATCTAGAAAAGTGAAAGAAGTTCATTTTGAGGGATTAATTAAATGTTTTAAATGTTGTGTGCATGGTTATTATACAAACATATGTCCTATGAAGATGATTCTGAAATTTTATCACTAATATCATACAATTTTTATATCCATACATAATTCCATTCCAAAGTAGGATGAAGAAACTAATAATGGCCAATGAAAGGTATGGATTATTTCTTAATGTCTGTTTTGATATTATTGAATCATAGGATATGATTCAAGATTTTTGTTTGTAGGATTGAAGTATTTCAAAATAATGTGGAATGAAATAGTTGATGCATCATGAAGAATGTTGAATGAGTAAGAAGTCAACATATAAGGGATTCATAAGTTATAGTATAATTTAGGATGATGAAATTCTTAAAAGTATTAAGGCTCTTTTTATGTAGGGATTACTTTAGAAGAAATTTTATATAATTTTTAATCATGAAGAATGATATATTAAAATTTTATTCAATGAATATTTGTCTTTTCTTTTGTGGATATGGTTATAAATATCCATTTGGGTTTATATGATCCTTGAATTTGAGGCAATTATAGGTAAATACATTTTGGAATGCAAAATGAATTTTATTAGATAACCATTGTGGTTAAAATATTTTATGATTATTTTGATGAATATATCTATTTATGGAAATGTTATAAAATTATATAGTTTTGGAAAAATGAAAACACACAGACCGCGTGACAACCCATCGTGTCGGACAAAGCTGCGGGAATCAAACCCACAACCAAAGTGCGACTATGATTTATCTCTTACCACTTGATTACGTGAAGTCCCTGGTTAGTATGAATAATTGTTTTTTGTTATATGATATAATGAATCAAGAATAATTTGATTTTGGGCTATCTATTGAAATGATTAAACTGCCATAGGGAATATGTTATTACGTTAATTCCTTTTCAATATGAGGATTTAAGAGTAACTTGTGGTATTAGGAGATAGATGCTAAGATTTATCTTGGAAGACAATGTGATTAAATCCTTATGAGATTTGGGTTTCAATCTTATATTGGATTAATTTTAATAATTTTATAGAAATTTTTTTATTGAATGGTCTTTGTTGAACTATGAGTATTTTTTGAAAAATATTGGAGATTAAGAGTCAATTTTCATTTTGTAAAAGATTATCCTTTTTGGGGACTATCTGATATTCTACTAACAAATTTTGTTTTTGGTGGATGTAGAAAAATGGTTTAATATATAGTTCATCTTTTTTAGATTATGTGATACTCTAGATGTTTATTATATCACTTCAGGTGTGACCAAGTCATCTTGAATACTTACCATTTTGAGAAATGATGATTTTGAGTTAGAATTTTATTAAAGGATGAGACTCTACACAACATGTAATTATATTTCCTTATGATCGTAGTCAAGTTATTAATAAAATTCAACAACTCTTTGAAAATGATCTTGAATTAAATAATTTATATTATCTCATTTATCATCAAACTTTTACCCAACCAAAAATTTATGGTATTGTGATGGTTAACATGGGGTGATGATGTTCTCAATCACTCTATATTAATCTATGAGAGTTAGTTTCTTTTCCAAATCCATGTTTTTAAGGAATCCTAGTCTATATTTTCTCAGGTGACCTTTATATATATCATTCCTTCTTTTAATGTGATTGTTTTATTTACACTTTTTTCGATGTGGGACTTTCAATGATGTTTCCTAGCCCAATTTTAAAATTACGAGGACACAATTCCCAAAAGAGGGGTGGATTTGAAATCCCAGGTAAATAAAGAATTTGAAATTTTCATATTTATTAATATTTTTAATTAAATTATTAATTTTACATTAATGGTGATGTAATGTTTTAAATCGTACCGGATAAAAAACTATGAGTTTCTTAGAAATATTACGTTGCACACAACGTAGGATCATATTGAAAAATAATAATACAATATTATTATTTTAAATGATAGTTAATGAATATTAATTTTATTAGTGGGAAATAACAGAACTAACTAAAATATGATTATACATGTTCGTTAAATGGTTTGGCATTCATCCAATAATTGTTAGAGGCTTAAAATATGACAACCCTTCTTTTTATTACAACATAAGCATGCTTTATTACATAAAACATCACTTGATACAACCAAGAAGATCAAGAGGTTTAGTGTCTTTGGGGCTTAGGATCATTACATAAAAACTTTAAACTTGAAATAAAACATCTTTATTGAAAACATCCTTTACATGACCCCTAAATTCCTTCGTACTTAGCATTGCATGGGATAACCTGAGGACATGCATAAGAAAAGGGTGAGCTATAAAGCCCAGTAAGGGAGTACACAATGAAATACATGAGGAGTACAATACATGTTAGGCAATAGGAACATCAATAGAGAATTAGAGTAACATGAACATAATGGAATTATAAAGCATGATAACCATAACATGGAAATGTGGCGACAACACTTAACATTGAATTAGCATGAGCCAAGGCTCATTGCACATGGAGCATGAGTAAACCCTCATTGCACTTGTAGCACGAGTAAACCCTCATTGCACATGAATTAGCATGAGTCAACACTCATTGCACATGACATATCATGATACTATTCTTTACCCAATGTATTGGAGCGCTATAAAGGGCGCACCCTTCTTAAACATTTCATTTCATGCATAAGTGTGCCACATGGATCATAAAACATGGATTCATAGAACATAATCATTTATTCCACGATAAAGGAATGTGTAATTCATACATGAAACTTTACAATAAATAAGTAAATGTGCATAAAGGTGAATACCCTTGATGGAGAAATGGGCATGGTATTCACTACACAATGATATTGGGTTAGAAAATCGGTGTGATTTCGGCAGCGTAACGGCGTGACATAAGAATTCATAAAAATGGTTGATGAGAGATAAAGGGGTTACTCATCATATTTAAATGTAATGGACAGTAAGGAGGTCATATAGATTCATGTCCCAACAATTGAAAAGGAATTTAGATTCATGATACAAAAGTATTGCTTGAATATAAAATAGGAGAAAATGGTTTCTTTCGGAATTTCGGCATAGTAATAGGTGTACATGGGAGGATTTTAATGAGAGAGAAATGGGTCTCCTATCATTCAAACAATAATAGGGAAGTATGGGAGAGGTGTGAAACAATACCCCAACATTCATAATTGAAATTAAAAGTGAAATACAACTTAATGAAAATTGACAAAAATGAGAAAGGAAGAAAAAACCCTTACTTGGAAGTGTGCTTCCAAAGGCTAGAGAGAGGCTTGTGAGAGGCTTCTTGGGAGCTTGGGGCACCTTGGGAGGATTCTAGAGAGAGTAGGGAATAGGTTGGACGAACTCCAAGGGATTTTAGTGAGGAGGAAGTGGGAGCTTGGGTGGGTTTATATAGGAAAGGTGAGAGAATTCTTTATTATTTAGGTTTGGGACCCCTTATATTAAAATAATCCAAACCACCATGGTATTTTACCATGGTTTCTGGAAAAAGGAAAGAGGAAAAACAATATTTTACAAGGACAAGGTCCGAACTTATTAAAAAAAATAGGTTTGCTTATGTGGAGGTGAGTCACACTCCCACGGAAATTAATTTAAAAAGGCAAATTGTTGAATAAGTCTTGAGGGCTCCATTAATGCTTTGAAAAGTAAGTCAAACAAACCCAAAACCTCATTATTTTAATGATAAAACACATATTGGCCGAACATATGGATTATGTTATTTTATTACATCACCATTGGGTCATTATGATGTCATAAAACACATTATATATATTTAAATGGTATTTAATTTTTACCCAAAAATTTGACTGTCTCAGAAAATTATGAAAAATTCACCGTTGGATAATTTTGATGTCCTGATTCCAAAAATAATATTTATTTTATCTAAATAATTTTCTAAATATGTGAATTTTCACTTTTAAAATAAAAACCGACATTTATAAAAAAAATTCACGGGTTTTGACAAAAATGGCTTTCAAACCTTAATAAAAATTTTAATTGTATTCATAAATTTATAAGATCATTTATACTTAATAAAAAATTTATTTTCTATTAATAATAATATTTTATTAAAATATTATTTAATTCAAAAATCCTTTAATTTAATAAAATATAATTCTTAATTAAATAATAACTAAAAACACCATTTGTACATTAAAAACTAATTACAATGTATCAAAAATGACTAGAAATTATATTCATTATTATATAAAAAAATAAAGTACATGAACATGGTGCTACTTATTTGTTACATAACCCCTTAAAATAGCCGCATAAGACCTAAGGGTAAGGTGTGTAATGGTGACAGACTATTGGGGCGGCTCGGATAACATCGCTCGAGTGGTAATTTCAATCAACATCCACTTTTCCCGTAGACGATCACGTTCGAGCTTGACTTGATGAAGCTCAGGTTGGGCTTGGTCAAGGGCAGAGCCCAAAGACGCCACCTCTTTTCCAAACTCTGACAAATGGTCTTCGTAAGGGGAAATTCTACTGGATGAGGCCATCGCTTCCATTGTCTGAGTAGAAATGGGTTCGTTAAAGCCTTATATTTATACTACTCAGATGATCACTGTTCAATGGCTATAAAAGTAACGGTCAAAAATCATAACGTAAAACTAAAGAATTTGACATCTTATAAAAACATTTTTCATAAAGAAACATTTAACTGGATCATGAGGGATTTTCTATTAATGAAACTTTGGGTCGTTACAATATTCCCCTCTTAAGAAATTTCGCCCTCGAAATTTTCCTTTTCCCACACTAAAACAAATATGGGTATCTTAGCATCATCATATCCTCCGACTCCCAAGTTGCTTCTTCAAAATTGTTGTTTCTCAAAAACACCTTGACGAGGGGCATTGTCTTATTTCGTAGAACTTTTTCTCTATGATCTAAGATCTTCACTGGTTTCTCCTCATAGGAATGATCATCTTCTAATTGTACCACCTCGGAAGAGAGTACATGTGAAGGGTCTGGTATGAACTTCCTTAAGAGGGATACATGGAAGACATCATGCACCTTGGCCATAGTAGGTGGAAGTGCTAGTCGATAGGCCACAGTCCCAACACGATCAAGAATCTCGAAGGGGCCGATGTACCTTGGACTTAACATCCCTTTCTTTCCAAACCTCATGACCTTCTTTCACGGAGATATGCGTAAAAACACCATGTCTCCGACTTTAAACTCAAGGTCTCGTCGACGATTATCGGCATAACTCTTCTGTCGACATTGGGCTACCTTGATATGCTACTGAATGGTTTTCACCTTCTCCACCATTTCTTCGACCATTTCTGGTCCAAGCAGCTTACGTTCACCAACCTCATCCCAACAAGCTGGTGTTCTACACCTTTTCCCATACATGGCTTCATATGGTGCCATTTGGATGCTCGAGTGGAAACTATTATTATAAGAGAACTCAACTAGAGGAAGATGTTGATCCCATCCTCCTTTAATGTCCATTGAGCACGCTCTCAACATATCCTCAAGTGTTTGGATAGTCCGCTCGGATTGGCCATCAGTTTGAGGATGATAGGCCGTACTGAAGTTCAGTTCAGTATTCAGAGCATGTTGAAGACTCTTCCAAAACTTAGAGGTAAATCTTGGATCTCGGTCAGAAACAATAGATAGTGGTACTCCATGCAACCGTACCACATCCCTGATATATATCCGTGCCAGTTGATCCAAAGAGAAATCCTCTCGAATAGCAATGAAGTGTGCAGTCTTTGTAAGACGATCCACAACAACCTAGATTGCATTGTTGCCTTTGGATGTCCTTGGAAGTCCGGTGACAAAGTCCATGGGGATGTTCTCCCATTTCCATTCTTTCATGGTCAATGGTTGCATCATCCCCTTAGACTTCTGCCTCTATGTCTTAACATTCTGACACACCATGCACTTTGATGTATATTCAGCGATCTCCTTCTTCATATTATCCCACCAAAAGTTTTCTCAGAGATCTCGATACATATTTGTGCTCCCTGGGTGAATATAGAAATTTGAACTATGTGCATCATCCAAAATTTCCTTCTTCTGCTCCGAAATTGATGGAACACATAGTCTTTTCCCAAACCGCACAATTTCTTTCTTCATTAACATTAAACTCTGAGTATTTTCCCTTTTTGATAGCTTCCACTTTTTCTTGGATTCCCGCATCATCCTTTTGAGAATCCTTTATCCTTTCCAAAAGAGATGGTTGAGAAATCATAAGTGAAAGGATTGATGATGTTCCCTTCTTTATGATTCCCATGTCCATCTTTATCAAGTCTAAGAAGATTGGATCCTTCTAAATTCTCATCATTGATAGAATTGCTGGATCCTTTCTACTTAGGGCATCCACCACCTTTTTCTCCTTCCCCGGGTGGTAATGTATTGAACAGTCATAGTCCTTGATGAGATCTATCCATCTTCTCTGGTGCATATTAAGCTCTTTCTGTGTGAATATATATTTAAGACTCTTGTGGTCAGTATATATCTCACATTTCTCTCTATAGAGATAATGCCGCCGTATTTTCAAGGCAAAGATCACCGCCGCCAACTCCAGATCGCGAGTTGGACAGTTTCGCTCATGGATTTTCAACTGCCTTGAGTCATAGGATATCACTTTATCATTTTTCATCAGCACACATCCTAAGCCCTTCTTCGAAGCATCACTGAATACCACAAAAAGCTCCCCACTTGTGGGTAAAGTGAGCACGAGTGCTGTGATAAGCCTCCTTTTCAATTCCTTGAATCTTTCTTCACATTCATCACTCCACGAAATATTTACTATCTTTCGAGTTAGCTTGGTAAGAGGGTTGGACAATATTGAGAAATTTCTCACAAATCGTCGATAATATCCATCTAACCCCATGAAGATACGGATATCAGTTACTGATGTTGGCCTCGGCCATCCCTCAATTGCATCTATTTTGTAGGGGTCCACAGATATCCCATTGCTTGTGATGATATGGCCCAAGAATTAGACTTCCTTCAAAAAAAACTCACACTTGTTGTACTTTGCATAGAGCTTCTCCTTGCACAAAGTCTCTAGTACAGTATTTAAATGCTCCTCATGGTCCTCCTTGGTTTTGGAGTATATTAGAATATCATCTATAAAGACTACCACAAATTTGTCAAGGTAATCTCTAAAGACTCTATTAATCATGTCCATGAATATTGCTAGAGAATTGGTGAGTCCAAAAGGAATTACTATGAATTCATAGTGCCCATACCTTCTACGAAAAGCAGTCTTGGGGATATCTTCCTTCTTCAACCTTACTTGATAATATCCCGACCGCAAGTCCACCTTGGAGAAGTATTGTGCTCCATGCAGACGATCAAAGAAGTCATCGATTCTTGGGAGAGGATACTTGTTCTTTATCAGGATTTTGTTATGTTCATGATAATCAATGCAAAGCCGGGTTGACCCATCCTTCTTCTTGACGAATAGGACAGGTGCACCCCATGGTGATGCACTTGGGCGTATAAACCCTTTATCCAGATTTTCCTATAGTTGTTTCTTCAGCTCTTCAAGATCAACAACATCCATTCTATATGAAGTCATGGATATTGGTAGCACCCCAGGTATAAGTTCAACTGATAACTCAACATATCTTCTTGGAGGAAGACCAGGATGTTCCCCGGGAAATACTTCAGTGAATTCCCTCACAATAGGCATTTCTTCAAGGGTGGTTTCTTCCTTGGACTCAATCATCTGAGCCAGATATGCGTGCTCATAAGGCAGTAATATCCATACTTGAGATGATGGAGCTAAAGGAGATTCATCTTCCTCCTGAAAATTGTAATGAATCGGGGGTCGATTCTCCATATGGAGTGTGATTTCCCTCTCCCGACAGTTTATGTTGGCTCTATATAAGGAAAGCCAATCCATGCCAAGAATTGCATCAAATTCCACCAGAGGGAGTATGATGAGGTTCGCCGGGAAATTCAATCCACAGATTATAATAGAGGAGGACTTATGTTCATGGGATGCAATGATTGCCCCATTTTCCGTACTCACCGACATATTTACTTCCATGATTTGTGGTGGTGCTGGGATTGTTCTACTAAAAATTCGAGATATAAAAGAATGCGTAGAACCTGAATCAAAAAGTAAGTTTTCTATTCTTGAATGAATAACTATCGTACCTGTCACCACTTCGTTGTCGGGGTTTACTTCGGCAGAAGTGATGGAAAAAGCTCTTCCTTGCTGTCTTGGAGGTTGTTGGTTGCCTCCGATAACCCTTGGATTAGGGCACTGATTCGCAAAATGACCCGGTTCTTTGCATTTGTATCATTGAACAACGCGTTGTGGTTCGAACGGAGCGTTCCTATCCTCTTTCGCAGCCGCGGGTTTTTCTTACCGACAGTTAATAGCTAGGTGCCCTTCTCTTCCACACATAAAGCATTTTCTCGTCCCCCTAAGGCAATTTCCAGGGTGCTTCTTTCTGCACTTTTGGCAAGTGGGGTGCTGGAACTTCTTATCACCATTTTATTTATCCATCAGACCACCAACATTGAAGTCCACCTTACGTTTCTTGTCCCCATGATACCCCTATGATTCCCCGATCTCCATTTCAACCTTGAGGGAACATCAGACAATTTCCTCATAGCTGTCGAAATCACGGATCACTAATGCTTTCTGCAAGCTCGGCTTCAACCCACCAAAGAAGCTATCAACCTTGAATTCGGGGGTAACGACAAAGCCGGAAGCGTATCGTGCAAGCCATGTGAAGTTTTCCTCGTATGCTCCCACAGATTCTTCATCTTTCTGTTTTAGGGAAAGGAAGTCCCTTTCCATCTTAAGACGGAGGGTGCGTGGAAAATATTTATCAAAAAACATCTTCTAGAATTCCTTCCATTCCAAAGCCTCGATCTCATCCTCAGGATTCGTATTTTTGATCAACGTCCACCATTGATAAGCTTCACCCTCTATACGATTAGCCGCCAGGAGAACCTTCTCTTTTTCAGAGCATTGGAGGATGGAGAATATCTTTTCAATGGAGTTGATCCATTTTTCAGCAATCGTGGGATCAGATGATCCTCTAAAAGTAGGAGGCCTTTGTCTCATGAAGCTTTCAATAGAGACTTGTTCTTTCTTAGGGGGGGTTGAACGTTCCTCTTGACCAGTGTTTCTATTCAAAACTTGAGTTAGCTGAGAGATAAGCGTGACAAAGTTCGCGATTCCCGCTCCCATTGGATTGGGCATCTCATAAGTACAATCATCACACTGATCTTCACAATGGTTGTTAGCTCGAGTTCTCCTATAACCGGCCATTGGCTGGAATAAAAGGAAAGTTAGGGGTAACACATAATGGGTAATCCAAAGACAAAAGTTGATGAATTATGAATAAACTTTAATCTCTTTAACTCATGAGTCTATAGGATTCAATCCAGGCTTTTCATGAACTTCCTTCTAACATATATTCTTAGGGGAATTTTTCCCTTAATAACAGTTCATACTAAGATTGTGAATTTATCAAAACATATCCCTCGGGAGTGTCGTAACCATGAGTGTAGCAAGGCATGTTTTCGTACACCAGTTCTCGTTCGAGTCTAGCTCAAAGCGGTGTTTTCGGGTTTTAACCCTAGGATACATCTGTGCCAGAGCCGCCTATACATGCTCGTATCCAGACATGGATGTATTTGTTTGATAAACCACTTACTTAGTATTTACCAAAACATAGGGATGTTTTTATTATGCTTAGTCTTGTATCTAAGGCTTTACTAGGGGTTACTAATACCAAAAATAACTACACCTATCCTCTGAGCACTACATTCCTTCGTACTTAGCATTGCATGGGATAACCTGAGGACATGCATAAGAAAAAGGTGAGCTATAAAGCCCAGTAAGGGAGTACAAAATGAATAACATGAGGAGTACAATACATTTTAGGAAATAGGAACATCAATAGAGCATTAGAGTAACATGAACATAAAGGCATGATAAAGCATGATAACCATAACATGGAAATGTGGCAACAACACTTAACATTGAATTAGCATGAGCTAAGGCTCATTTCACATGGAACATGAGTAAACCCTCATTTCACTTGAAGCATGAGTAAACCCTCATTGAACTTGAATTATCATGAGTCAACACTCATTGAACATGACGTATCATGATACTATACCATACCCAATGCATTGGAGCGCTATAAAGGGCACACCCTACTTAAACATTTCATTTCATGCATAAGTGTGCCAGTTGGATCATAAAACATGGATTCATAAAACATAATCATTTATTCCACGATAAAGGAATGTGGAATTAATACATGAAACTTTTTAATCAATATGTAAATGTGCATAAAGGGGAATACCCTTGATGGATAAATGGGCATGGTATTCACTACACAATGATATTGGCTTCGAAAATCGGTGTGATTTCGGCAGCGTAACGGCGTGACATAAGAATTCATAAAAAAAGTTTGATGAGAGAGAATGGTGTTTCTCATCATAATTAAAAGTAATGGACAGTATGGAGGTCATATAGATACATGTCCCAACAATTGAAAAGGAATTTAGATTCACGATACAAAACTATTGCTTGAATATAAAAGAGGAGAAAAAGGTTTCTTTCGGAATTTCGGCATAGTAACGGGTGTACATGGGAGGATTTTAATGAGAGAGAAAGGGGTCTCCCATAATTAAAACAATAATAGGGAAGTATGGGAGAGGTGAAAAACCATACCCCAACATTCATAATTGAAATTAAAAGGGCAATACAACTTAAAGAAAATTGACAAAAATGAGAAAGGAAGAAAAAACCCTTACTTGGAAGTGTGCTTCCAAAGGCTAGAGAGAGGCTTGTGAGAGGCTTATTGGGAGTTTGGGGCACCGTGGGAGGATTCTAGAGAGAGTAGGGCAGAGGTTGGATGAACTCCACAGGATTTTAGTGAGGAGGAAGTGGGAGCTTGGGTGGGTTTATATAGGAAAGGTGAGATAATTCTTTATTATTTAGGTTTGGGACCCCTTATATTAAAATAATCCAAACCACAAACCATCCCATGGTATTTGCCTATGGTTTCTGGAAAAAGGAAATAGGAAAACCATATTTTACAAGTCCAAGGTCCGAACTTATTAAAAAAATAGGGTTTCTTATGTGGAGGTGAGTCACACTCCCATGGAAATAAATTTAAAAAGTCAAAGTGTTGAATAAATCTTGAGGGCTCCGTTAATGCTTTGAAAAGTAAGTCAAACAAACCCAAAACCTCATTATTTTAATGATAAAACACATATTTGCCGAAAATAAGGATTATGTTATTTTATTATATCACCATTGGGTCATTAAGATGTCATAAAACACATTATATATATTTAAATGGTATTTAATTTTTACCCAAAAATTTGACTGTCTCAGAAAATTATGAAAAATTCACCATTGGACAATTTAGACGTCCTGATTCCAAAAATAATATTTATTTTATCTATATAATTTTCTAAATATGTGAATTTTCACTTTTAAAATAAAAACCGACATTTATAAAAAAAATTCACGGGATTTGACAGAAATGGCTTTCAAACCTTAATAAAATTTTTAATTGCATTCATAAAATTATAAGATCATTTATAATTAATAAAAAATTAATTTAATATTGATAATAATATTTTATTAAAATATTATTAAATTAAAAAATACTTTAATTTAATAAAATATAATTCTTAATTAAATAATAACTAAAAACACCATTTGTACATTAAAAACTAATTACAATGTATCAAAAATGACTAGAAATTATATTCATTATTATATAAAAAAATAATGTACATAAACATGGTGCTACTTATTTGTTACATAACCCCTTAAAATAGCCGCATAAGACCTAAGGGTAAGGTGTGCGATGGTGACAGACTCTTGGGGCGGCTCGGATAACATCGCTCGAGTGGTAATTTCAATCAACTTCCACTTTTCCCGTAGACGATCACGTTCGAGTGTGACTTGATGAAGCCCAGCTTGGGCTTGGTCAAGGGAAAAGCCCAAAGATGCCACCACTTTTCCGAGCTCTGACAAATGGGCTTCGTAAGGGGAAATTCTACTGGATGAGGCCATCGCTTCCTTTTTCTGAGTAGAAATGTGTTCGTTAAAGCCTTATATTTATACTACTCAGATGATCACTGTTCAACGACTATAAAAGTAACAGTCACAATTATTAACGTAAAACTAAAGAAGTTGACATCTTATAAAAACGTTTTTCATAAAGAAACATTTAACTGGATCAAGAGGGATTTTCTATTAATGAAACTCTGGGTCGTTACATATAATGTGAATAAATATAGTTTTAAGAATAATTTAAATTAAAAGGATGATTTACCATATTTTGATGGTGAAGACTCATTAAATCATGTTTCGATCAATTTTGTATTTTATTTTTGACAATATAAAATTCTTTTTTAGAATTGGTATATTAGAGTTCACATTGGGTAAAATTTTGGTATTTTTCTGATAAAATTCATTTTTTGATGAATACTGAAAATTAATGTATTTTAATTCAAATATGCTTATTAATATAATTTATTTATATGGTTAGATTATATTTTTAATTTTTTTTAAAGTTTATCTATATTATTTTATTACCATTTAATACAATGGTGGACATTGGAATTATTTTTACTTTGAAATTGGATATAAAAAGGTGTCAATCTTTTGATAGATATTGTATAATAAAAACATGCTATTTGTTTTTCCAATGAGAAATAAATTAAAATTAATTAATGAAAGATATATGTTTTGAATTTTGTAAACTTGTATCCTTTTTTTTAATTCAGAATATCAAATATATCTTAGGCTGAATTTTTGGTATTTTTTTTAACGAACATCAATTTTTATGAATAGTGAAACCACGAAGTAGTAGTTAACAAACTGACTTATTCAATTAAATTAAAATTTACAACTTATGTGAATTGAATTTCAGAAATAAATCATACATGTTTGATATTTGTATGTAAAATGTGGTTCAATAAGATGAATGTTTTTGAATAGTAACTTTTGACTATTATTTACCACAGATAAAGGTAGATAGGGTAATTCAAACTAAAAAAGAATATTATAATTATACAAAAGTATTGTAACACTTGTCCTATCTCTATTTAATTAGTCATTGGCGACCATCATCATCCTTGGATTGATTTAGGGACTTCATGGAACCACTTGGGAGTGATAATGACACATTAGATTAATTAATTTAAAGTAATGACAAAAATGACATAGGGAAATATCATTTAGTAAAGTAAATTTCACATAGGGTAATATAAGTTATAATTTAGACTATAAAGATTCAATGGAAATCTAACATGATTTCTCACATCATGGTATTTTTTTAAAATTTTATGAACTCGTATAAATTAAATTATTTACGACACAATAATGATGCAGTGTTTATCTCATTAATAAATTATTTAAATAAATAGTATTACCAATAATAAAATAAAATCCAAAACCTGTCCAACTATTATTAGTTGAATTTATTTCGGCCATGTGTCATTATATCTTCGTTCTCAATTTGTTTTGGACCTTTAGAAATGGAAAACCATTATATAATAAATTGATATCTTCACACTTTCCTAAAGAAAACCTCCTCTCCCATATAAAAACACTCACCACTAACCCATTCCTCACAGCTCTCAAGCCCATTGGCTCATCCAAAACCTACCAAATAAGCTCTAAAGAACCCTTTATTCTTCCTATAATCCTTAATTTAGGTAGAAAACACTTTATAAAAGTCTTCTTGGTTCAACCCAAAGGGAGTTACCCGAATTAGAGTAACATGAACATAAAGGCATGATAAGGCATGATAACCATAACATGGAAATGTGGCAACAACACTTAACATTGAATTAGCATGAGCCAAGGCTCATTACACATGGAGCATGAGTAAACCCTCATTCCACTTGAAGTACGAGTAAACCCTCGTTGAACTTGAATTATCATGAGTCAAAACTCATTGCACATGACGTATCATGATACTATACTTTACCCAATGCATTGGAGCGCTATAAAGGGCGCACCCTTCTTAAACATTTCATTTCATGCATAAGTGTGCCAGTTGGATCATAAAACATGGATTCATAAAACATAATCATTTATTCCACGATAAAGGAATGTGGAATTCATACATGAAACTTTATAATCAATAAGTAAATGTGCATAAAGGGGAATACCCTTGATGGAGAAATGGGCATGGTATTCACTACACAATGATATTGGCTTCAAAAATTGGTGTGATTTCGGCAGCGTAACGGCGTGACATAAGAATTCATAAAAAAAGGTTGATGAGAGAGAAAGGTGTTTCTCATCATATTTACAAGTAATGGACAGTATGGAGGTCATATAGATACATGTCCCAACAATTTAAAAGGAATTTAGATTCATGATACAAAAGTATTGCTTGAATATAAAAGAGGAGAAAAGGGTTTCTTTCGGAATTTCGGCATAGTAGCGGGTGTACATGGGAGGATTTTAATGAGAAAGAAAGGGGTATCCCATAAATGAAACAATAATAGGGGAGTATGGGAGAGGTGAGAAACCATACCCCAACATTCATAATTGAAATTAAAAGGGCAATACAACTTAAAGAAAAATGACAAAAATGACAAAGGAAGAAAAAACCCTTACTTGGAAGTGTGCTTGCAAAGGCTAGAGAGAGGAATGTGAGAGGCTTATTGGGAGCTTGGGGCACCTTGGGAGGATTCTAGAGAGAGTAGGGCAGAGGTTGGACGAACTCCGAGGGATTTTAGTGAGGAGGAAGTGGGAGCTTGGGTGGGTTTATATAGGAAAGGTGAGAGAATTCTTTATTATTTATGTTTGGGAACCCTTATATTAAAATAATCCAAACCACAAACCATACCATGGTATTTTCCCATGGTTTCTGGAAAAAGTAAAGAGGAAAACAATATTTTACAAGTCCAATGTCCGAACTTATTAAAAAAATAGGGTTGCTTATGTGGAGGTGAGTCACACTCCCATGGAAATTAATTTAAAAAGGCAAAGTGTTGAATAAGTCTTGAGGGCTCCGTTAATGCTTTGAAAAGTAAGTCAAACAAACCCAAAACCTCATTATATTAATGATAAAACACATATTGGCTGAACATAAGGATTATGTTATTTTATTACATCACCATTGGGTCATTATGATGTCATAAAACACATTATATATATTTAAATGGTATTTAATTTTTACCCAAAAATTTGACCCTCAGAAAATTATGAAAAATTCACCGTTGGATAATTAGGACGTCCTGATTAAAAAAATAATATTTATTTTATCTAAATAATTTTCTAAATATGTGAATTTTCACTTTTAAAATAAAAACCGACATTTATAAAAAAAATCACGGGTTTTGACAGAAATGGCTTTCAAACCTTAATAAAAATTTTAATTGCATTCATAAAATTATAAGATCATTTATACTTAATAAAAATTAATTTAATATTAATAATAATATTTTATTAAAATATTGTTTAATTCAAAAATCCTTTAATTTAATAAAATATAATTCTTAATTAAATAATAACTAAAAACACCATTTGTACTTTGAAAACTAATTACAATGTATCAAAAATGACTAGAAATTATATTCAATATTATATACAAAAATAATGTACAAGAACATGGTGCTATTTATTTGTTACATAACCTCTTAAAATAGCCGCATAAGACCTAAGGGTAAGGTGTACGATGGTGACAGACTCTTGAGGCGGCTCGGATAACATCGCTCGAGTGGTAATTTCAATCAACTTCCACTTTTCCCGTAGACGATCACATTCGAGCTTGACTTGATGAAGCTCAGCTTGGGCTTCGTCAAAGGAAAAGCCCAAAGACGCCACCTCTTTTCTGAGCTCTGACAAATGGGCTTCGTAATGGTAAATTCTACTGGATGAGGCCATCGCTTCCTTTGTCTGAGTAGAAATGGGTTCGTTAAAGCCTTATATTTATACTACTCAGATGATCACTGTTCAACGACTATAAAAGTAACGGTCACAAATCTTAACATAAAACTAAAGAAGTTGACATCTTATAAAAACATTTTTCATAAAGAAACATTTAATGTGTATCTATATTATTTAATTACCATTTAATCCAATGGTGTTCATTGGAATTATTTTTACTTTGAAATTGGATATAAAAAGGTGTCAATCTTTTGATAGATATTGTTTATTAAAAACACGCTATTTGTTTTTCCAATTAGAAATAAATTAAATTTAATTAATGAAAGTTATATGTTTTGAATTTTGTAAACTACTATCCTTTTTTTGAATTCAGAATATCAAATATATCTTAGGCTGAATTTTTGGTATTTTTTTAAAGAACTTCAATTTTTATAAATAGTGAAACCACGAAGTAGTAGTTAACAAACAGACTTGTTCAATTAAATGAAAATTTACAACTTATGTGAATTGAATTTCAGAAATAAATCATACATGTTTGATATTTTTATGTAAAATTTGGTTCAATTAGATGAATGTTTTTGAATAGTAACTTTTGACCATTATTTACTGCGGTTAAAGGTAGATAGGGTAATTCAAACAAAAAAAGAATATTATAATTATACAAAAGTATTGTAACACTTGTCCTATCTCTATTTAATTAGTCATTGGCGACCATAATCATCCTTGGTTCGATTTAGGGACTTCATGGAGCCACTTGGGAGTGATAATGACACATTAGATTAATTAATTTAAAGTAATGTCAAAAATGACATAGGGAAATATCATTTAGTAAAGTAAATTTCACATAGGGTTATATAAGTTATAATTTAGACTATAAAGATTCATTGGAACTCTAACATGATTTTCCACATCATTGTATTTTTTTTAATTTTATGAACTCATATAAATTAAATTATTTACGACACAATAATGATGTAGTGTTTATCTCATTAATAAATTATTTAAATAAATAAGATTACCAATAATAAAATAACATCCAAAACCTGTCCAACTATTATTGGTTGAATTTATTTCGGCCATGTGTCATCATATATTCGTTCTAAATTTGTTTTGGACCTTTAGAAACGGAAAACCATTATATAATAAATTAATATTTTCACACATTCCTAAAGAACACCTCCTCTCCCTTATAAAAACCCTCACCACTAACCCATTCCTCACAGCTCTCAGGCCCATTGGCTCATCCAAAACCTACCAAATAAGCTTTAAAGAACCCTATATTCTTCCTATAATCCTTAATGTAGGTAGAAAACACTGTAGAAAAGTCTTCTTGGTTCAACCCAAAGGGAGTTACCCGATTTAAAGGTAAGAGTTTCTCTTAAATTTTTTGGTTTTATTTTGTTTTATTTAACTTCTCAAATACCATAAGCTCTTTTTATTCATTTATTTAATAACTAAAATTGTATCCTAAATATTCTAGGTTGTTTTTATAAGATGTATTTTATCTACACTTACACACACCATTGTCTATTGGGTAAAGAATATATTGTTTCTGTGGGCGGCGAACTACTCACTCACCAAACGAAGATTGTTCAAATATATCCAAGCGCCTCTGATGGTGACCATTATTGTGGATATGAATTTATATATGATATATATCATATTTATATTGTTTCTATGCTTTGTTATATTTCATTTATAGGATACCTTTATGGATTTCATAATGGGTAAATACGGTAATCTCATTTGAGGAAGTGCGGACTACCACCCTCTCAAAGTGATATTACACATTCATGACATATGTGGATCTTATAAAGGATAGATTTAATGAAATTATATATGATATAATAATATAAATTTGTTTCATTATGTAACCATTCCATTACTATACTAAATAGAAATGGAAGTAGCGTTCAAATGTACGTACGGCATACCGTCTCCATGAACGGTGCATTTCATTTCTTATTTCAAAATGTTATATACTATTATATATACATCTATATACATGATATATATGAGATATATGATTTCTAAATCATTAATATCATTATATTTAAAATTATATTTTGACCACATGAACAAATTGTAATTATAAGAAGTCCATTTTTGACTCAAATACCAAATATCGAAAAAACAACCATTATTAACATAAATGATTACATAATGTTTATAACATGGTAATAAGTGATATTAAAGGAATAATAAAAATTAAATCATTCTTAACAAATTATAAATTAACTTATGGCTGTTATTCAGGATTAACAAGGAACAAACAAGTCATGTCATATATGAGGTAAGGGGTTTCTTATCTCAATTTTAATTCAGTGAGATTTCCATTGTTAGACACTAATTTATTGCATGTGGTGTATTGAGTACATACATTTGATATATATTATCACAATTATCATTATATTTATGGTATTATATGATTTTGATGGTGGTTATTACCTTTTGGTCATATGACATGATTGATTACAACTTGGTAAGGGATTTCCTATCTAACATTTATTATCATGAGATTCATGCAATATTTGTCACCATTTCCTTTATGTGGTGTATGTACTTCCCATTATTTGTAATATTTTTGTAATAAACTTTCATTTATGGGTACTTACATATTCATTGAATTATTTTTATTTCACGTGGGGTATGTTTTTTATGTTACCAAATCGGTAAGGGAACTTTTTAACCTAAATTTCATTCCTTGGGTTAATTTTATAATTCATAATTCTGTCATGCTATAATTACTTGTGGAATAACTATTTTTTTATTTAGGTTTTGATTCACACTCCAATTTTTTGGGATATACATTTGATACACATAATCACTCAATTGATAAATTTTCATGTCATCGATATGAACCCAATAAGAGTAATTTTAACTCAATTTCTATTCATTGAGTTGAGCATCCTTGTCATTGGTTTTGTATTAAAAATAACATGTGTGAATTTCCTCTGATAAATTTACACTAAATATACAATCATATTGAGTGTATTTAAATTTTTAACACATAATTATCTAATTGATTTATTCTTAATATAATGATACCATCTTTATAAGGGAATTCGACTCAAATTACATTCCCTTGAGACTTCATTGTTGTTATGCAGAAATTCATGATTATGAGGTGTATATATTGTTCTTTGGGATATTATATCATGAATACCATTATTCTCATGATATTAAAATGTTTTGATGTAATTTTATTCCTCATTTATGTGTATTCAATCATCTCTCATTTTGTTAAGATCTCCATAACTAGAATATTATTTTAAGGATTTAATCTTCTAAATATTTTTCATTAATGTACCTGTTTTAGAAATGGTTTTAAGGATTTATTTATATTGGAATTAATATTTTCAAATGATAATTTTTTTAATAGTTTAAAAGTGGTATGGGGTACATTGATTCAAAAATATATATATTAAATGTTTTAATTGTTTTTGAAAATGGTTTGATAAAGCATTGATTTTGTTAATATATTGATATGATTTATTTTGAATGCCAATGAAATGTTATTAGTTAAATGATTATTTATGAAATATTTTATTTGTTATGATTTTATAATGTAACATGGACATTTGAAATGTGGTTATATGATAAACCAATGGATGGGTGGTGCTGTGATGACCCAGGACGGGTGATTACATTATAAACTCCAATGCATTGGGTATGGAAGTCGGTCATATGGATATTCCATCTACTGATATGTGTGTATGTTGATTTTATGGTTATTTTATTTATGTATGTTTTTGTCCTGTGTTACCTCTATATGTTATGTGTTCCTTATATTGGATTTATGGAAATTTTTTGATACAAAAGGGTATGTAATGATATTTTATTCATTTAAGAGTATTTACTTCTTCAGAAAGGATAAAAGTATTACATATGTTAATGTTTTCATTGTTTATTTGATGTTTTGAAAAACTAATAGTTTTCCTACTTTTTTTTTATCCCTTAATGAACTTTTTTCGCATCCCAAGTTTTTGAAATGTTTTTCACAAGACATGTAGTGGAATAGGGACAAGGATGTGATCAAGGAAAATTTATGATGTATAAAACATGGAACTGTACATGTTTCTTTTTAAGAGTTTATATGTTATCAAAAATCGATACTGGGTAATAGTGTATTCATGTAATATTCATGTTTTTATGTAATAGTTATATTCAAATTCTCTAAAACTCTAAACCAAAAAAATACACAATGAAAATTATTGACATGATTAAAGATTATGTAATGTTTAAGGTCATGTCCTTATACATATAGAATTCATCTGGTAGGGAAAAAAAGAAAAACCTACCTTAATGAAGTGTTCACGCAAAAAAAACATTCTTGAAGGGATAAATAATCCGCACGGACAAACTACACACCCAATAACCAAATAAACACCAAATAAACATCAACCATAGATTCCATGGTTAATTGAAGAGAGAAACCCACCAATACAAACAATAGAATAAAATTAGAAGATGTAGGGGAAGAAGAATTAACCCAAAAATAAAATTATCATACCTTAAAAGCTTGGAGGATTATAAAAAAAGGTAGGAGAACCTAATGGAGAGGGATTTTGGGAATCATTATTGTGAAATAAAATAACCCAAGGGGAGGGGGTTCGATTTGGGGTAAACCAAGGGGGGAGGGGGTAGATTAGGGATTTGATGAATGATTTATTTTGGAAACTCAAATCTTTTTCCAAACCTTGTGTAAGCCATGAGATCTCCATCATCCAAATGGAAAAAAACATCACCCATTTGTTTTCATGATTTCCCACCCCTGTACAACCCGTGTTCCTTACACTTCAACACCAAAATAATACACATTTTCATAGGTGAAGCTGCATGGTTGAAATTTATAGTGCACTTCATGTGATCCCCTTATTACCATGCCCAAAACAATGAATTTTTCAATAATTAATAAAATTTAAACAAAGACTCAACCCAAATCCCAATCAATGTATCATTAATGAAATTAATAAAATAATATTATTTTTAATGTTAGATAGGTATATTTCTCCCCACCACAAACACTATGTTCCCTAGAGAGTCACCCAACTGAAAGGTAAAAAAATCATTTCCATATAAAATATATCATTACGAAACTATAAAACACTGGGGAAATTCTAATTCACAACTAATACCAAATTGAATCTAATGATAACCACAATATAATAAACACCCATAGAACACGGGAGGGCACTCTCCACCAAAAGAAAAAATACAATCATTCGAACATAAAACATTATGACATTAATATAAAGATAGTCAACAAGAATGAATAAAAAAATCTCTAAAAAAATAGAACAACATCACCACCGCCATCTTGAATCCCATGGCAAGAAAAACTAGGAACGAGAACTCTCGTCCCATATACCCCAAGATATTTTACAAGAGAAATACTAAACCACCCTCAAAATTATTAATTATTTGAATATCCCAAACCCTCAAATTGTGGGGAAAACATGAGTGGAACTCTAAAAAAATATTAACACAAGTTTAAAAGATCAAATTTCACACGAAAATGTATCTCCAAATATGTAAAACTAGATACAAGAAACTGATTTATGAAATTACCACCATTTAATGTTCCACATCTAAAACATAATCCTGGGACTACAAGAAAATATGTTAACATATCTTCTTTCAATAAAAAAGAAGATCTATAAAAGTTAGAAGATAATGAAATAAAACATAAGTTTTCTCTACTCCAACACTGGAGACAAAAGTTGGTCCAATGTATTACACCCCCTCCTTCCAAACCTATTAACATCATGAGAGCTTCACAACGACACCTATTGTTGGTGCCCAAATGATTGAAGCATCCCCTTCCTTGAAGTAATCATACTTATCCCTTGATCATGGATTTTAATTTTAAAACACTTCAATCAAACCTTAACTTGATGACCTATATTGTCACAATGGTGAAAATTCATTGGATGATTTCTACACGATGTCTTTGAATTTTAAAACAGATCAAACCGGTGGCTCATAATAGAACTATATAACATACTAGAATTTAAAACCAATGGAGGGGACTTTTTTTTAAAAGGTTTCTCTAGAACACCTCAGACGCTAGACGAGGAACCTTTTTGAGAGACAACCACCACTAACTACAATCCAATGAACCATATTTACTATAAATGTAACATCCTCCAACATCTCAAAATATATTTCACTAGATGAAAGGACCCATTCTACATTCTCAGGATCTAGAACACAAATGAAAATATGATCTTTCAACAAATCCTCTAACTATACCTCCACTAGGTTGGAAACCAACTCTATAAATTCATCAAGATATGCTTCCACTAACCGCCAGCGCTTCCAAACATCGCATAGATCTTCCACCTTCCATATCATTACCACATAGGGTACAAACCAATTGAATGTAATAGACATAAACACATCCCACATCATCCCAACATTCATAAATTAGGGAAAAATTACTTTATTTTAGTCCAAATCTAGACCCTAAAACCAACAAACGACAACATGAACTCTAAAAAGTTAGGGAGCTCGTAATAATGTCAAAAAACACCCAACATCTTCTAGTCACTCCATTGAGCCTAAATGGGAATTAACACAAACAGATATGGAAATTACTTGAGAAGAAACCAAAACCAGGAAAGATTCACTATAAATAATGGGGTCTTTTATGGAAGACATATTCATACCAATATCAAGACCCAAATCCTGAAATCAACATAACCTAATAATTACCAAAGACAACATCATGAAAAAATATTTACCTCACTAGTAAAACAGCATAAAAACTATTGTTCTCTTTTCAAAAACAAAAATTTCCATTTCAAAATCAAAATAACTTTCCCAAGAGCACTTCCCAATGCCCAATCCACTAAAAATTAATCCCAAATTACAAAGAAAAACTGTCTTACCAAACAAAATTTCCTTTTCCATACTTGTCATAACTCATCCCAGTGGGGCCCAAAACATGACTACCCATGCCCACCTCTAATAGGCCAGGGGTTGGTGACTAGCACCGAGTAGGAATATTGCTACATGGGAGGCATTTCCTAAGAACCTGTACACACACACACATCTCCAAGCCCACAAATGCTAAAATGTAAAAACCAATAAGGAAAAAAAATTCATGCATACAACTAAAACCAACCAACATAGTATGACGGAATGTAATGTACTCTATGTAAAATGGGCCAGAAAATAAGACCACCAAAAATAAGAGTCTGAAAGAAAAAAAAATGCAAAGTCCAACATGTAATCACAAAGAGGTTTTGGGACTACTGCTCGTAGATGAAGGAACGCCTCTGCAGATAGGGAACTCTGAAAGATCTATCTTATCCGGGTCCACCGTGGACTCTGTCAAAAGGCTGCTCCTCTACACAAGACACAACATGTGCAGGAAAATCCCATGCGGGGGTGAGTATAAGAATACTCAATAGTGGACCACGAAAAACACAAAGCAAGTACATAATGTAAAGTCACATTCTACCCAACACAGTATATTTCAACTGAACATATAATAGGAGATCACAATCCAGATATACTCAAAACACATACCCATAGTATTGAGACATGTCACACAACCGCATACCCCCACTAGGTATTTAGTTAGAATATTTCCATACTGTAATCATTCTGGAATAACACAATTCATGAGTCTGGTCGCTCTGATGACGTCCATCCGAGAAGTACTGTCCATCAAGAAACATCATGAGAAGTAGATACACTCATTATGGGAGACACACACTTGAGTTGGATGATCACGGTAGATAAAATCACTCTTTATGGTAGACACACTTTTGAGTTGTCTAGATCACGATACACAGATGAGGATCACTTCCAGTGCCATAGTGGATACACACTTTAGAGGGATGTCGACTCTATCATAGAACATCCTACTGAAGGGATCACACTTCTATAGAAGGAAACGATGCTTGACCTTCAGGGGAATGATAAGAATGGGCACTAACCCAAATGATCTATGTCTATGATACGGTGAACCAGAGGACCATTCCGGTATCCAAAAAGTACACGACGTGTAGAAAAGTTAGACGTTGTGTTGTATGACCCTGGGTATTTCCCATGTACAATGGACCGTGATGTAAGGCTGGTAATATAGAAACATTATTACATGGAGTGTAGTACGATGTACATTCCATGTCCGAGTGACTGGGGTTGGCTCCGTGTATGCTGGCCATGTGCCCGTACATGGTCATCAACTCATGTACTCCATCCCATGTACTCTGTACACAGGGTGACCCATGTTAGTGGCCTCGTATGGCCATGTGATTGAGTACATGATGTGTACTTAATCCCGTGTCCATGTATCCCTTGGATACACGCAGATTCCATCATATCCGCCTCTTCCATGATGCATAGAGATTACACGCTGTGTTGTATGAAGCCGTGTAGTCCAACCCGTGTCCGTGTACTTCCCAAAATACAAGCCGAGCTTTGGGAAAATTCCAACACGTCATGTGACTAGGGTCACACGCCGTGTGATTTTTCTAAAACCCCCAAAAACCTATCCACCACCACCAGTACTACACGACGTGTTCTTCAGATGTACACACTGTGTATTCTGGAAATTTCCAGAAATATGAACCTCCATCGTCGCGCTTTCTGTGATGCCCCATTCACCTATCTGGTCATACGATCACCATGAAACTCCTAGGATTTGGTCACCACGACACCACGAAGCCTATTCCATTGTTTTCGGAAATCATATCGTCTCTAATAACATGCAATGATCCACTCGTGTGATGATCTCTCAAAGAACGTCCATTCGTGATGCGGACTGATTCATCATCTGTTATCGTCATCGCACCTCCGCAAGGCAGTTGTGGTGTTAAATCATCAATTTGGGATCTTTTTTGGGAAAAAGGTGCAACAATCCGTTTTTCATTTACCTAGGAAAAACATGAAGAACTCATTGAGAAAATAAAGGGGATAGAATCCAGTGAACAAATCGTGGAACGAACCTCCACCGTCATTCGTCACGGCATTGATCCGCCCCCATTAGTATGATTAAACGGAGCAGAATAATTCAACAGAAATTCAACATGGATTAATTCCCCAAATCATCTTAACAAATCATTTATGAAGGAATGTATTAATCCATGGTTCCACTTGTTCATGGTTGATCCGCGTTCGTTAATAAAATCAAATGCGGGAAAAAGAAATTAAATAACAAATCCCTACCTCGACTGGGATCGATCATTGATGAAGGAGTCCTGATACCATCATTTTTGAGATCCTCCAACCTCAATGGAGCAACTATTCATTGCTTCGATCCTTCTTCGTTCTTCACTGTGAGTTTTCTCTAGAGTTTCCTCTCAATCATTCGCCAACGATCGATGTTTGATTATCCCTATAAAAAGGGAAACATGTTTTGGAATTCAAAATACACTGCAGAATTAATGAGTCAAGCTTTCCATTTCTGAGTATTTATGACGTGTCATTTATTAACTAAACAGATTCCTCGTAGCCACACTGCAGTGGATGTTTCCATAAAAAATAAAAATAAATAGTGTGAATTTATTTTTATTTTTATTTTACTAAAAATGTCTGAAAATTAGCTTTTTACCTCGACCGGTAGTTTGCATGGTTAGACACGTTATTAGGTAAAGTCATCATTTTAGATGCAATAGTGCCCTCATGTTTTTAATCAGGGCATCCGTTTGGAAACAGCCACAACCGCACACATGTTCCACCACACAAAACATAAAAAAAGGCTCGAACCACAATTTCGGGATCAACAGGCCTTGGAATGATGTGTCGTCTCTACGCATGGACTCGTAATAATTCTATATAATATTTAAAAATTGTACATGGAAGAATCTGAAACACATAATTCTCCACACCTTGGGGATTTTCGCCCCCGAAAATCCAAAACAAAGGCTACTAAAAAAGATGCAGGTACTGGGAATGGATCTGTGCATCCAGCTCCCATGTGATCTCCTGAAAATTACCGTTCTTCCTATGAC
Organism: Viscum album; assembly: GCA_963277665.1. Taxonomy (NCBI): domain Eukaryota; kingdom Viridiplantae; phylum Streptophyta; class Magnoliopsida; order Santalales; family Viscaceae; genus Viscum; species Viscum album. Next base: position 1,311,510,369 of record OY728119.1, on the reverse strand, counting down.
AGTGCACCAAGGTAATATATCACCAATAAAAGGATCCTCTCTTACTGATCCTCGATCTCCACTAGGTACTCATCAATGGTCACTCTTTCCTTGATGTCCAGCTCGACCAAGTCGATGAAATGTGATGAGTCATGCACGTACCTCCTCAACCACGACACTTGGAAGACATCTTGTACCCGATGCAACTATCATTGTAGAGCTAGGAGGTACGACACATCAAAAACTCTGCACAGTATCTGGAAATGTTCAATAAACCTCTTTGATAGCTTGTGGCCCCGTCAAAATCTCTGTAACGCTTGTCGACGTGAGATCCGAAGAAATATGTGGTCTCCCTCTTCGAACTCGAGAGGTCTCTATCGTCTGTCAGCATAAAACTTCTGACGGCTCTGTGTATTCTCCATCCACTCCCGGATGATCTGCACCTTCTAGGTGGTATCTTGCACCAACGCTAGACCCATGAGCACTGACTCTTCGGGGTCGGTCCTGCAAAGTGGTGACCAGCAGGGTGTTCCATACAAAGAATCGAATGGTTCCGTACCAATGGTGGAGTGGTATCTATTACTGTACGCAAACTCCACCAGTTGAATTTGGTCTTCCCAACTGTGAAAAAATTCCATGATATAGGCCTATAACATATCCTCCATAACATGAATGTTCTTCTCCATCAGACCATTTATCTGGGGATAGAACAGTATGCTCAAGCATAGCAAAGTCTCAAAGGCCTCCTGCAATCACTTCCCCAAATGGGATGTAATGTGGTAATTTTTTCTGAGACTAACATCGAAGGGACACCATTAAGACAAACTATCTCTTGCACGCAAGGGCATCCACAAATCTCTACGGAACTCTGCTCTCTGATAGCTAGGAAGTGGGCCGACTTGATGAGTCGGTCAATTAACACCCAGATAGAATCATGACCCTTGGGAATCTGTGGTAAGCCTGCCATGAACTCCATCGATATTCCAACCCACTTCCACTCTAGAACTACCAGTTGGTGAGCTAATCCCGTTGGAACCTGGTGCTCAGCAATTACCTGCTAGAATGTGAGACATCGAGAAACGAACTCTGCTACTGCCTTCTACATTCCTGACCACTAGAACTGTCATTGAAGATCCTAGCACATAATTTCCACTGAAGGATGTACCACTAAGGGGGGTGTATGAAAATCCCTCAGGACCTCCTCCTACAACCCTACTTGTAGAACAATGAATCCTCTTAAAAGAATTACATTCTCTCCACCTTGTGAATATCCATCAGGAGCATGTCCTATGGATAATTGAGCACATAAAGCCTCATAGTCGACATCCCCAAGATGCACCTCCCAATTATAATGTAAGAGGGTAGGGGGGACAACCATCAACGACATGTAATTTGTATCTTCTCCATCCACGAAGGATAAAAGCAATGTGGCCAACTTCTCTGTCGCCTCACTCTACATCTACGAGCTCGACCTTCTACTACAAGCATCTTCCACCTTGTTCTGCTTCCCAAGAGTAAATATGATCTCAAAATCATAATCCTGGAGGAACTATAGACAACTCCCCTACATCAGATTCAGGTCTTTCTATGAAAAGATGTCCCTAAGGCTCCTGTGTTCAGTGTAGATGATGAACTGCTCGCCCATAAGTTAGGGTCGTGACATCTTCAATGTAGAGACTACCATAGCCAACTCATGATATAGGGTCGGATACTTATGCTCATGTTTCCTAAGCTAGTGAAAACAATAATAAATTACTGCCTTCCTTTTCATCAGGACATAGCCAAAACCGGTCCCTGCTGCATCACATAAAACTATGTACTCGACACACTCTTCCAAAAATCACAAATATGGGGCACTCACCAAACTCTGTCTCAAAAACTCGAAGGCCTGTTAGCACTTCACCATCCACATGAAAGGTTTCCCCTTCTTGGTCAAGGATTTCATGGGTGCTGATATTCGGGAGAAATCAAGGATGAATCTTCGGAAATACCCTTCCAACCCAAGGAAGCTTCACACCTCCATCACACTCCATGATGGCTCCCAATATAATACAACATCCACCATGGCTGGGTCTACATCTAATCCATCTATTGAGATGAGATTTAATAGAAATTGGACCTCCTAAATCCAGAGCTGGCTCTTTGAAAGCTTCCCATAAAGCTGGTGCTCCCGATGTACAGCAAGAACCATCTGCATTTGTCCCAAGTGCTCCTCCTCAAACGTCGAGTACACAAGGTATTTATCGATGAAGACCACTACAAACAGGTCCATGTACGACTAGATGACCGGGTTCATCAGTCCCATGAAAACTAAAGGGGTGTTCGTCATGCCAAAAAGCATCACCAAGTACTCATATTGACATTAGCAACATCTAAAAGTCGACTTCAGTATATCCTCGTACCGTACTTGTAACTGGTGATAACCTGATCGAAGTTCAAACTTTGGGAACCACTGTGCCCCTCTCAGCTGATCGAAGAGGTCATAGATTCTCAGCAATGGATACTTATTATTCACTTTAACCTAGTTTAGGTGCTTTTAATCCATGCACTACCTCAAACACTCATCTTACTTCTTGGAAAACAAGACTGGGGCTGGGTAAGGTGAAATGTTGGGTCTCACGAATCCATTGCTCTGAAAATACTCCTACTGCACCCTCAGCTCATGAAGCACTGTGGGAGCCATCCAATATGCTGATAAAAAAATTATTTCCATCCAATGGTGTATGTCGAAGCAGATGTCAATTTCCCAGCGAGAAGGCAATCCTAGAACATCTTTAGGAAAGACATCCTTATACTCCACCACTACTGTTTGGAACTGAGATCTCACAACATCTGCTGCTCCGAGGGTTAGGCTAGCCATCTCATGAGTTATCGATTGAACCCTGCTATGCATGAGCCCATTCTGTGTTGCCTGGGTCTCCTTCTCTCTAAAAAAGGAAAACATCATTCCATCACAGCGGACACAACACACTCTTCCCCTAAAACAGTCAATCTGGTCATGGAGTGATGATAACTAATTCATACCAAGAATGACGTCGTAAGGTCACCATGCTACCACCAAGAGGTTCCAACCGAAACTCTCACCTGCAAGGGTAAGATCACACTGTCTACAAAGGTGTGTGATCATCGTGTCTCCTCCAGCAGGTGTCTCCGATCGTAAGGAACGGTCCAATAGTTCTATCAGAATCTAATGGTTTGGAACATGAAATGTGGTGATGAAAGAATTACTAGAACCTGTGACTATAATTATGGAATCTAAGGTGGATAAGACACATATCCTGTGTCATATCAACCCAGGAGTCCTCGGGTCATACGCCTTAACCACATGAAGATGTCCCCAACCCTATCCCGAAGCTCTCTAAGCCTATTGTGGACCTCCTGTGGGTGGTGGTGTAAATAGATCAAATCGTCTTCGACCACCTGCATCTCTCCCTGCTCATCTTCCACTTCTGCCACCTGGCAGATTTGTCAGCTTCATTCTGTGACTCTACCTCAGTGGTCCATCCATCGGTTCCCTTTCAACATATCAACAGGTCGTACAATCTCTAGAGAGATGTACCCTACCGTCGCACACATAGCTTCACTACCCACTAGGCTGACTGGATCCATCCTGAGAGACCTGATCTATTTATCCTCTGTCATGGGTCTTCCTTTGACGTCTCTCACGTCCTGATCACTGTACTTGATGTCAGATCACTATTGTCGAGGTCTACGCACTTGTTTGCATGCTGCTGACTTTCATCGCCTGTCTCTACTCCACCAAGAAGCTCTCGATCACCAAAGCCCACTCGAGCACTCCGGCAGAAGCCGTAATGCATTAAGGCATGACACTAGCACGTATGTCTCATAGTAGATCCCGCTCGAAGGTGACAGCTCAAAATTAATGATCTCTAACCATATCCATCGAGTACATGGTGAGGTTGGTGATCCTAGATGAATAGTCAGCTACAGTCATACTGCCCTGCTGGAACTAAAAAAGCTCTTAGATGAATAAAACACTCTGTGTAACCAGAGAGAACTCATCCCTGAAGAGTCACTTGAACTCTGTCCATGGAAGATTCTCCATACCGTGATTATGTGTGGTCAGACTTCGCCATCATCCTGCCGAACCCTGAAGAAGTCTCGCTCCTAGGATTACCATCTATTCTGTAGGTGTCCTCACTAGATTGAAAAACCTGGTCACATCCTCGAGCTAGTCCTCAGCAACCCGAGGTTCGGGATCGCCTCGAAACCTAATGGGTCTCTGTCTCTGGAACTCATGGACCACACACAGCCTACGCTCCTCATCGGTCAGTACTGCGGGCACCATGGGATGCTCCACAAGGGGTGGTATAATAGCTGCACCACCTTGTGGAAATTCCTGGAGAAACAGTCCCTATATCAAAGCGTCATCTCTGAGGGGGACATCCTCGTGATCGTGCGGCTGTATTCTACCAAGTATACGTCACAGAGGAATCCTGTATGGAAACATGATGTACCATGTTATTTGAGTATATCTAGATAGCTGACATAAAGGTCCTGGAAAACATAACCCATTCATATATGATGCATGTACCTTTCTTTTATTTGCCTGCAACTATTTTTTTTATGTACAGAGTCAAAAAATAGGTTATCAATGTCTTGGTGTATGGATACATCGACCACAACACCAACACTAGAGTCTATGGCCAGAAATATAAGCTTGAAACACTAAACATTGTTTCCCCAACCAATATCATAGACTCTTGGTCCAAATGTAGAACCGACCACCTCTGATACAACTCTGTCACGACCCTTCTGAGTTTGGCCTGCACCGTGACTCCCCAAGCCCACCTCCGATAGGCCAGGGGCTGGTGACTAGCACCAAGTAGGCATAATACTACATGCGAGGAATTTCAAAAGAACATTTACACACACACACACATCTCCATTCCCACAAATGCTAAAATGAAAAAACCACTACAAAACAAAATGCATGCATACAACTAAACCCAACCAACAGAGTATGAAGAAAAGTAATGTACTAAAAGTAAACATGGCCATAATACAATTCCACCAAAAACAAGAGTCTGAAAATAAACAGAAATGTGCAACCTGTAAACACAAAGAGGTACTGGGACTATTGCTCATAGAGAAATGAACGCCACAGCCTATAGGGAACTCATAAATCTCGGTCTTGTCCTGGTCTACCCTGGACTCTGTCAAAATGCTTCTCGTCTGCACAAGACACGACATGTGCAGGCAAAGCCTGTTCAGGGGTGAGTATAACAATACATAGAAGAGGACACCAAAAAACACAAAGAATTTACACAAAGGAAAGGTACATTCAGCTCTACAAAGTATATGTCTACCGAACATATAATAGGAGATCAAAATCTAGATATACTCAAAACCCTGACCCATTGTCTAGAGAAAAATTTCACAGCTGCATACCCCTTCTAGGGATTCAATTAGATGATTTCCATGAAGTAATAATTCTGAGAGAACACACTCCATGAGTCTGGTATCTCTGATGATGTCTATTTGAGAAGTATTGTTCATCGTGAAACATCACGAGAGGTAGATACACTCATTATGGGAGACACACTCCTGAGTCGAAATGTCACAGTAGATAGAAGCAACCATTATGAGAGACACAATCTTGAGTGGGAAAGATCATGATACACAGATGCGGATAAATTCTAGGGCCCTGGCGGATACCGCAACTCATCCAGATTCACCATCTATGTGATTCACCATCTATATAGAGGATCAACACCCAATAGAGGTTGTCACGTCGATTCCTAACCCTACCTAGGGTTAGGAATTGATAGAGGATCTCATTTCGAGACTCTCAGAGGGATGCCTACTCTATCACATAAAGTCATGAAAGGATCACTCTACTGTAGAAGGAAATGATTTCTGACTTTCAAGGGAATGATAATAAGGGGAACTAACCAAAATAAAATATGTCCTTGATACGGCGATCAAGAGGACCATGCCATTTTCCAAAAAGTACATGACATGTAGAAAAGTTACACGCCATGTTGTATGATCCTAGGTACTACACATGTACAATGGCCCGTGTCGTAAGAATGGTAGTGTAGAAAAGTTAGTACAGGTGTGTAGTACGGTGTAGAGGCTGTGTCCGAGTGACTGGGGTTGGCTCCGTGTACGCTGGCCATGTGCATGTATAGAGTCATCAACCCGTGTACTCCAACCTATGAAATCGGTACACGGGGTGACCCGAATTACTGGACTTGCCCTTCCATGTGATAGAGTACTCGCTGTGTACTTCATCACATGTCTGTTTATCCTTTAGATACATGCCGAGTCCCATGTAGCCTCCTCTTCCATGATAAATAGAGAGTATATGTCGTCTCTTCTGATGTTGTGAAGTCCAATCTGTGACTTTGTACATCCCAAAATACATGATAAGCTTCAGGGAAAGTCCAAAAAGCCGTCTGACCAGGGTCACATGCTGTATATAACCTCTCTCACCCCTGAAACCTTAGCTGCTGACGCCATTACGACACAGTATGTTCATTGAATGTACACACCTTGTATTCTAAAAATTTCCTGAAACACGAACCTCCACCATCGCGCCCTCCGTGATGCCCCGTTCTTCAATCCAGCCATCTGATCGCCATGAAACTCCTGGGATTGGGTCTCCCCGACACCACGAAGCCGATTCCATTGTTTTCAGAACTCATAATTTCTCCTAAAACATGTAACGATCCACCCTCCATAATAATGCTTGATAAATGGACCTTCCCAATTCGGTCTGATTCATCATCCACTATCATCGTCACACCATCACATGGTAATTGTGGTATTGAATCATCAATTTGGGATCGTTGCATGACAAATTGGAGGCGCAACAATCCATTGTTCGTCGCTCCATGAAGAACGCAAAGAATTCATGTAGAAAAGAAAGGGCAAGGAATCTAATGAACAAATCAAAAAACGAACCTCTACCGTCACTCATCACGGCGTTGATCCGATACCAATAGTAGGATTAAATGGATCAGAATCAAACAACAAAAATTCAAAATGGATCAATTCCCCGAATAATCCCAATAAAACCCACCCGCAAGAACGTATGAATCCACCGATCATCATGTTCATGGTTGATTTTCATTCGTCGTATGAATAAAAAGCGGGGAAAAGAAAATAAATAACAGACCCCTACCTCAACAAGGATAGATCGCTGCCAAAGGTGTCGTTCTACCATCGTCATCAATATCCTCCAACCTTTTTGTCACATCAATTCATATCTTCGATTCATCTTCGTTCGTCGCCGAATGTTTTCTCCTGAGTTTTCTCTAAATCTTTTCCAACGATTAATGTTCTTTTGTCCCATTAAAAAGGAAAATGTGTTTTGGAATTCAAAATAAAATGGGGTATTAATGGGTGCAGATTTCCATTTTTCAGTCATTATGACGTGGCATTTATTAATGAAATAGCTGCCATGTTGCCGTGCTGCAGCAGATGTTTCCATAAAAAATAAAAATAAACACTGAGAATTTATTTTTATTTTTATTTTACTAAAAACGTCCGAAAATTAACCTTTTACCTCAACCAGTACCGATTGAGATTAGACCCGTTCTTTGTTAAATTCTTCTTTCAGTATGCAACGGTGCCCTCAATTTTTTAATCTGGCCATCCGTTTGGAAACTCCAACAACCGCAGACAAGCACTGACTCACTTACCTTAAAAAAAAGAGTTTGAACCACAATTACAGGATCACCGGGCCTCGGAATGACGTGTCATCTCTACACCTCATCTCGTAATAATTCTTTATAAGATTTAAAAATATTACATTGAAAAATTAAAGACACTATAAAATAATCTGGAAAAAACAATCACAGCCTCTAATTTCAAATATTCACCCTTGACATCATATGAACCATTACCCTTGTGTTCATCCACATCCGTGTATTCCACGCACACATTCCAACATCCACTTCCCATTCACTCCAAAAACATGTGAGGAATATCATGGGTCATACATTCTATTTCATTAAAAAATTAAATAATTTATCAATTTTTTCTCTCATTTTTACAATGTATCCCATGCAAAAATCAATTTCTCTTTTGAAAAATCATTTTACAATTCAATATAAATATACATGAAGATAAAAATTTACTTTTCATAACCATTTCAATTTTAAAATCACAGAAACACGAACCAATACCATAACAAAACACAACTCAAAAAAACCACCATAATGGGGAACTGGTGCCAATTTCTAAATCTACAACATGGATAGTAGAACATGCCCTACGTAAATTTCAACAACTAAGATGACCATGAACCATGAACCCTTACTCGACACGGGTCACTAATCCCTGTGAGATCATGACATAACACAAGATATACTCTATTTTGAATCCTCAACCACTCAATTCCATAACCAAAGTAAAAGAATCAATTCCTAGACTACCCATGAAAAATCTAGGATCAGAAAGAGTTAGATTTCATGAATCTATTCTCATACCTATCATATGAGTACTGGTAGTCCTATTCTCTAAAAATGAGAAATTACAAATAACACGGACCTATTTTGATACCATATTATAACAAACAACACTAGTATTCCATCCAACCCGATAGTTGAATCAGTCCACAAAATGGCCCGAAAGGCGTGACCAATCCCCATTGGATGAAAAATTGTGCCAATAATCAATGTAATCTTTTTGTGAATGATTTTTTCCGTCTATAAAAGATAAAAAACAATAAAATATTCATGTAGAAGAACTGATAATAACTGAATCTGAAAACATATAAAAAATAATCATATTTGAAAACATAATAGAATGAACCCGAAATAGAATGAAATAAAAGTACAAAAATAAAAATAAACCAAAATGTGGAAAAATAATGTCCATTCGAATTCTTGTTCGACACCATCCACAAACCAACCTTCTCAAAGAACAAGAAAATGAACCAAAATTCTTATCCTACAAAATAATTTGGGTTAACCTATGCTAAATGACACAAGTAGGGTGTGATCCTAATTGCTTAATAAGTAACTACCAAAGATTCAATGAATTTAATTTCCCAAAACAATCCAAAAAACATATATTAGAAAAAATATATAAAAATGGGGTTTTATCATTTTAATAATCCAACACTTCATTCCAATTTTCAAAAGAAATCACACTACACAACAAATTCAAAAATAGATTACCATTATATAACAAAAACACAAACTGAAATCGTAATTAAATGATTCCAAGATACAGTAAAAAATAATTAATAAATATAAATATTAAACCATGTCTAATGAAATAAACTACAAGAAAATTGAAATTAAAAACATTGAATTTTATAAAAATAAATTGATATATCCCTAGATATTTGTAGGTTAGACACACCTATCGACAAATAGTTAAAATCCTTGGTTAATTAATCACTAGTCAGTCTAACTTCTAATCTAGTGGCGTAATCATAAATGGTATTTAAAAATCCATGTATATTAACACATCTAATTGGGGTCAATAGAAACCATAACTTAAGCTGATAATTATGCTTAGGAAACCCTTGATAATAGTACAAGGTGAAAGGATGAGGTCCCTGCATGTCTGACTCACCTTACCTTCAATTACTACACATGACTACCCCAAAAACTAACACTACATATGTGATAAATCACTCTAAGAAATTCCTCAATTGGGGTGAAAGTCTCTCATACATCCCTCCAAAAGTACCAACTGGGCAGTCCCATCATTCAAGCATTCAAACCATTAATTAAAACATGTTACTTTTCCAATATGGAATTTTTACTTCCAAAACAATAATATATTTCCATAACATTATATGGTTCAAATCATGCCATAAACTCTATCCATTATAATATATTATATTTTTTTCCAAACCATTTCTATGATACCATGAATCACCACATTCTTGTTTATAATTCTAAACGATCCATTATAATTTCCAATTCCAAATACAACTACAAAAATATTTCTATTCTACAGTAAAACATAAAACTAGAAAAAATGTTCAAACGAGCCTTTATTCCAAAAAAACACCAAAACATCTCTCAATATGAAAATGGTCAAATCATTGATGAAAACTACTAAATACACATTAGAATAACAAAGTAAACCAACACACCATTCCATAAAAAGTGAGAAATTTTATGAAAATAGGGGATCAATCTTATGATTAATCATCATTTATATGCCCATACTTTTGTCTACCACACACACCCATAGATGTGAAAATGTATTATGACTCACATAGAGTGTCCATGAAATCATCCAAAAACAATTTTTTTAAAGACAACACTTTCCATTTAACCAATTCTACATGTCATAGAAATTCCACATCAATAATATGCATTCCAAAACCTAGAGAATCCTTCCAAAATATAAATCCACAAACAACTATACCATATAGAGGTCTCCAAAAAACACATCCAACCCAATTTATAATTTCACCCCCATGCCTTGAAAAAATTTACAAGGCTATATAATACCATAAGTTCTATATTTAAATTTAAAATATAGTTATAATTTAAACAAACACCATATGTGATTAAATATATAACATGGTTTAAGAACCCCCTTTTAAAATATCTTCCAACAATTTTTCAAACATGAAAAAACAAATAAAAAAAAGGAATAATATGAAAATCAGGGAAATCAAATTTATATATTATATAGAAAATAATAAAACATCTAATTGAATGCATCAGAATGTAAACAGATGGAAGCACTGATCTTAATAGATTAAAATTCTATGAAACATTTGCAGAATTAAGAACTATTACCTATGAACCGACAACAAACCAAATAAAAAAGAGACACAATCCAAAAATCTTTAACATCTTTTATTGTTCATCCAAGAGAGAAAAACACCACAAATGAAATAATAACTAATGGAATATAGAGGGGGAAAGACGAAATCATACAAAAATATAAATAATCATACCTTGGAATCATAGTGGAGAAAATAAGGTGGGAGGGGAACAAAAGGGATAAGGGTTTTGAGACCATATAAATTTAAAAAATGAACCAATGGGAGGGGGATCTATTACTGATAAAAAAACGGTTGGGTAGATTATGGATTTAGAGATATTAAATTTTTGGGAAACTCAATTAGTTTTCCAAACCATGTGCATGTTGCGTGGTCCCAACTATCCAAATGAATAGAAACTCACACACGGTTTCTGCTCAATTTCATATAACATACATAACCATTGTGTCTCACCTATGGAGTAAAAAACAAACCCCAATTTTACCATGGTTATGCTACACTATTTACATTAACTACACACTTCCTGTACACCCCATGCTACTAGTCCCAAAACCACAATTTATCAAAAAGAACCAAAAAATTACAATAGGGATTCAACTCAAACATCAATGAATGTATCCAAATCAATTAAAATAATAAAATTAAATATTATCAATGGTCTGGGTGTGACAATTATCCACACCAAAAATTCTTTCTTTTCCAAGAAATTCACCCATATAAAAGGTAAAAAGTCTCAATTCCAAAGTCATATAAAGTCAAACATAACTACAAACCTAGAGGTAACCTTCCACGTCTCATGTCACACTAAATGAATTATAGATAAAACCACAACATTGAAAAAATGTGCAACATGAGAGGGTTCTCCACAAAAAAGAAAAATCCAACTCCATAAATATTACGACATACATCATCAAAACACCGATATATGGAAACTTAATATGAATGAAAAAAAAAATTATCCACACAAAATGAACAACAAACCCACCACAGTCAGGATGCCTATCACATTGAAAACACATAATGGGGAATCCCAAACCCACAAACCCAATCGATTTATCATGAGAGAAACACCACCAAAACTAGACCATAAAATTCACTTCATATCCCAGACCCCCATCACATGAGAAAATACATAGAAGGAACTCAGTACAAATAGTGGTTATAAACACAATATATAGACATAAAATTTTATATTCATGAGTATCTCCAAATAGGCACCACTGGAAACATGAAACTAGATTATGAAAGACTAACCAATAAAATATCCACACACAAAACCTATTACTGTCACTAAATGAAAATATGTTCAGTAAATTATTAGAATAATAATATATTCTCTCAATAAGAAAGAAGACAAAATAATAATTAAGCTATCTCTACTTTAGAACTGGAGAAAAAATCATATCTATGATCTTCCACACCCCTAGGAACTCCTGACTGTATGTGAGCTTCACCCTATGGATTGTGTTTGGAGCCCTAATGATTGATGGATCAAATGACTTGTAGTAAGGAAATAAAATACTCTTACCACGTATTTTTCTTTTTGAATCACTTCCTACATACCTTCTCATGAAGATCTACATATCTATAATGATTAAAGGTCAATGGAGGATTACTACATGATGAAATCAAATGCATAGAATGACCACTCAGGTGCAACATAAGAGAATGGTCTGATTTAATTAAAGTCAAAACCAATGAAGGATAATTCATAAAAATAGGTTCCCAAGGATCACCCCTCTCACTAGAGGTGGAACAATTACTAGAGACAATCACCAAAGACTGCACTGGTAAAACCAACATAGTTAAAAATGTATTATCCTCTAACGTCTTGAATCACATTTCACCGGATGAGAAGAACCATTTGAGATTTCTAGATAAAGAACCCAATTGAAAATATGAATTTTCAACTGATCATATGATTCCACCTCTAGAGAGATTGAAATCATCTCTTAGACGGGGTAAACATAATCTTTCACTGATTTATGACCCTTTTGAACATCCCACATCTCTTCCACCTCTATAATCCTCTCCTCCTCATGTAAATACCTACAAAAAATTGATTTAAACACATCACACATCATCCTAACTTGTTTCGATGAATAAAAATAACTATCAATTTGTTATATGATGCAACCTAAAACAAAAATGCGGTAGCAAGTACACCAATACCTTCAAGAGTTCTGAATAATCTAAAGACACTATAAACAACATCAAGTCACTCGACAACCTTTAATGTGCCTTGATAACCATGAAGTATTTAAAAAACTCATGAAGAAAAAAAAACTAAGCCTGATTCATTGGAAAAAAATGGGGACAACTTTGGGAGGAAAAATCTAAACAAAATCGAAAACAGAAAGCCAAAAATCAACATTCCTCAAAATCATGCCAGTAGAATATCCCATTCTATAACAACTAGCTTAAAATCCAAACACCCAAAAAAAACTAGAGTTCTTATTCCAATATCCATCATTTAAATTTAAAATTCCAATCCTCTTTCCAAAGGAAACATCCCACAACAAAAAACTCTACAATTGAATCAACCATTGAAATTAATGCCCACTTTCTAAATCCATGTTACCCTTTCACAAATTTATTGGAAAGAATAATCCATGCAAATAACATCTTATTCTCATCCTTAAAATATTATGAAATATCACATATGTGTTAATACAATTAAACTTACTCGATGCACAAGTGAAAGCATGCACTTCCCATTAACACGCACACACATGTTAACAGTTACGAAAAGTTCCAAGGTCGCACTTACTATTTCAACATAAAATTAAGGTATTTTTCAATTTGTTTCATATATTTTTACAATGGAACCATTTCCAAAATCAATCTTTATTCTGAGAACTCATTTATCATTTAAATCCAATGCCAAATTGAGAAAATCATGTCAATTTAAAGACCATTTTTCATTTTAAAATCGCACTCATATCAACGGAAAAAAACCCTGCTTATTCATAACCACTGTAATAGGGAACTAGATACCATGTCTAACTCAGTGACATGGTTAGTCCACCATTACCCAAGTAAGAAACAACAAGTAAGATGACATTGATCTATACACATGGATTCTACATGGGTCACTACTGCATATGAGATCATGAAATAACACCAACTCACTACTATTGTCTTACCTCATCTACTCAATTCAATAACCAACAAAAAAGACTCAATTCATAGGTTTCCCCTTTTAAATCATGGATCAGAATGATATAGAATTTGTGGTGCTATAATAGTACAAACCTTCGGAGTCCCAAAAATCATAATCTACAACTAAATTACAAAACAAATAATATCATCTTTCTCCGATAACATATTTTTTTGAACCAATATTGGGTTTCATCCATCTCAACACCGATCCCAGTTCAACACATGGACTGAAGGGCATTCCCAATAACCACTGGCTGAGAAATAGTGTAGGTAATTAATGAAATATATATGGGAATGATTTATACTGATAAAATGAGATCAAATAAAATAATATGAAAGAAAATGATAACAAACAACAAAAAAATATCAATAAACATGAATAATAATATAGTTACAAAAAATAAATTAAAAAACCAGAAATTATATGATCTGAAAGAAACAAAACCAAAATAAACCAAAATAAGTGTAATAAAAACTCCATGTGACCCATGGTCACCACCATCCACAATTCAACCTAATCCATGGATGGTCACATGAAGCAGATGCATGAACTTATAAAATAGTTTGGTTCTTCCGTTAATGAATTGTAGAAGGTGGGTGTGAACTTAGCAGCTCAGTATGATACCACCACAGGATCCATACAATTCATCAACCAAAAAAACAGACAATCACTTTTGTTATATATATATATATTCTGTTTTCTAATTTCATTAAACAAATAATGTTTTTCCCTTTTTTAAAATAACACACACAATACCATTAATTCCAAAGTAGCATACTATTCTATAACCTAAACCCAATCTAAAATCAAAATAAAGTGATGTGAAGGTATGATGAAAATAAACTAGTAGTATAAATCTTAAACCATGTACAACAAAATATAAATAGGATAATAAATATAGTAAACAATATATTTTCTTAATCATCCCTAGAGTGATCCCTTGATGATCTTCGATCAGACTCACCGGTTAGTACATAGTGCAACTCCATAGTCAATAATTCACTAGTAAGTTTGAATTCCAATATAGTGTCACAATCCCACATTGCCTATAAAAATCCAAGGGGAATTACCCCATCTAATTGGGGTGAATAAGAAATCATCACTCAACCATATAAGGATTCCCATGAATCCCATGGTAATATTACATAATGAAAGGAGGAGGCGCACACTTACATAACTCGCCTTACCTTCTACCACCACACTTGCCTACCATAAAAACTGACACCACCTAGGTGATAACACACTCTATGGATATACTCTATTACAATGACCATCTCACGAAAAACCATTCCAAAATTCCAACCAATATGTCACATCATACTCTATTTTTGAATATTTGACAACATGTTCTAAGGTTCAAATTGCGAATTTGTATATCCAAAACCATAATTAATTTCCAAAACATTATATGTCGAAAACATGGCCTTTAACGCTATAAATTCCAATACATTTAAAAATTCTCCAAACCATTTCCAAGAATTATTGTATCGGTAGTTTATTGTTTATAATGAAAAATAGTCCCTTATGATTTCAAATTCGAAATACATCTACAAAACCATTTCCAATCTAGAGTAAAACCTGAAACCATATTAAATTTTATAAATGGTCCTATAATCAAAACATTCACAAAAATAGGTCTCCAATTACAAATTTTCCAAGCATTTATGAACACATTTGAAGCCACATCGAAATTCTATGCGGACAGGAATACACCATTTTGAAACCAATGAGAAATTTTAAGGGAAAAGGGGATAACTCTTAAGTTTCATCATTATTTGTATGCTCATACATGTGTGCACCCCTTGCACCCATGGAAGTGCGAACATCTAATGACACACATAATGTTTATATGAAATCATCCAAAATAATTTTTTTTTAAATAACACATTCAATTAACCCAATATAACAGGTCACACAATTTTGACATCAATAATAAGAATTCAAAATGATGGAGAATAATTTAAAATAATCTTACCAAAAACAACAATTGCGTAAATTGGATCCAAACAGCACATCCATCCCAATTTATAATTTCAACAAGCTATAAAAACATAATAGAGTCCAAATAACAATAGAAGTGCTATAATTAACTTTAAAATGTGATTATAATTTTATCAAAAATCTTTTGTATATATCTATATAACATGATTTAAGAAACCCCTTCTAAAACAACTTCAACTAATTATATAACGCATGAAAAACCCATACCATGAAACAAAATCATAGCTCAAGTATACAAAATACATTTATAATTTTTTAAAAAAATTCAAGTGCATCATATAGAATTCATCAGAAAGGAAACAAATAGAAACACCAACCTCAATTGAGTGTACATGCAACAGAACCTTTATGGACTGGATAGCTAATCCCCTTGGAAAAACTGAACACACTATAACAAAATAAACACTAAAAAACATCAAAACTATCTTATAGGGGGTGTCCAAGAGACAACCATCAATAATGAACCATGCAACAAAAGATAATATGTAGGGGAAGTAGAGATAAACCAAAAATCCAAATAATATAACATTTTAAGCTTAGAGGAGTATCAATGGACAAAGGAAAACCAAAGGGAGAGTGGTTTTGAGAACCCATCATGATCCAAAAATGACCCATGGGAGGGGGGCGATTTTTAGAAAAAAATAGGGTAGGTTAGATCAAGGATTTCATGATTTATAATTTATGTTTAACTAACATTGTTTCCCAAACAATGTGCATGTTTTGATGTTACCGATTTCCAAATGGACCGAACCTCATGAAAAATTTCAACAAGGTTTCCCAAATCATTTGAAAACCCTTCAACTGATATTTAGACAACAAAAAACCACAAGGTTACCTTAGAGAAGCCACAAGGTTATGCTTAATCATGCACTTCCTGTGCACCCTTTACTCTCATTCCTAAAACATCTATTTATCAAAAAATAAAATATTTGAATCATGAACCAACCTGAACCCCAATAAAAGGATCAAAGTCAAGCATTAGAATAAAATAAATGAATTTACAATTTCGGCGTGTTCCATTATTAGTATACTATTGTTTTTTATTAAAGTATTTAATAGTATATGATAAATGGTACTTGTAACCATGAATAGTAATTATGGTCATAAGGTGACTGTTTTGGATAACACAAGACAAAGGGATATATATTCCTTAAAATGTGCATGTTTTTTCGATAATGATGATTGGATAAAGATATTTTAATAAGAAAAAAAATTAGAATGTACTAATTTCCTTTTAAATGATTATTGATTAGTTGAAAATGTGGATTATGCTATCATAGGTGGATTTTACGACATTTTTGGTCATATGAATATTACCAATAATATTGGGATTAATAAAGAATTTAGGTATTCAATAATTATTTTCGGTAATTTCCATGATTAATGAGAATACATGATGAAGGTATTCATATGTTCTGTATGTGAAAAACTAGAGATACACTATGATATACGGGGGATCAATGATTAGCATTATTTGAGAAATTTAGTGATCTTATTTATAAATGTTGGAAATTCCTATTTTAAAATGTTTATAAAGTTGGCCATTTATAGAACCATTTCAATTAATCTTTTTTAGGTGGTTTAAGAGATTACTTTACTATCTCTCTATATGAGGATTTATGAAATTTTTATAACATGTGAGGAAATTGTTTTATGATGATAACTATATATTGAAGGAATGAATTATAATTTTATTAGGGATTTTATGATACAATAGATCGTTAGGAATTAAAATTTCATCCATATTTATTGGAGTAAGAGATAATGTAGAAATCTCAAAAGGCGTAACCAATGGATGAGATCGATGTAATGAAATCATGTAAGTATATCTTCATGAGAAAATTCCTTAACTTTCAAAAAAGAATATGAAAACAAAAAAATATCATAGCACATTCATTGTTTAAGAATAAAAAAACACTTATTTAAGAATAGAATTATTATTCTATATTGAATAACTTTATAATGACCATGTTTTCTATCAATCTCTATTTGAATATGATAGTTAGAATTCTCATCCATGTACATGTTTTAGCATATTTTTAATCATTGATATTTTCGGTGTTCAACTTTTAATTTCACTCTGTTTGAGTGGATGTTTTATTATACTTTTTATAGATATTTTTTAACCAAAAATGAATTATAAAACATCCACCTTCGAATTTTGACAAGAAAATTGGTATTTTAAGAATTTCATTGACTTTTTAAATTATTGATCATATTGGAACGATAGACTATCTGATGACACATAAAACACATATATACCATGTTCATGATATTCTCCATGTATCTCTTATGAGGATGTAGATACTTGATCCTTCATTGAAAAATACTATGAGGTTGTACTACTGGAGAAACATCATTATTAAAAAAATAAACTGGTAGATTTTTTGGATCCTAGAGATAATGTTCTATAAAACATGACCACTCATCGGGTTAATGTTTGGTGGAGAAACATACAATTTTGAAGAAGATGTTATGTAAGGTGAGGATTCGATGAGGATGAAATATAATCACTCTTTTATACTGATAAATTTAGTGGGGGAAATTTATTTTATGGGGTGTATAATGGGAGACATTGATATTTGGCGAAATATATTTTTTTCAAATTAATTTAATATTTTCGATATTTTTTACTTCACTCAACACTGAATATATATCGTGTTATATGAAAAACCAATGTTATTTTTTTTATATTCCACAAATATTTAATCTAGTGCTATATGAAACACATATTTTATCTTGTAGTATATGAAACACTATGTTTGTTTTGTTTTACACTTAAACACTGAGTTATTTTAATAGTTTACATTACAAGAAAGAACACTATAAACTGAAAAACATTATATTATTAAAATATTATCATATAATATTATAATATTTGACCTAAAAAAATAATTATTGGGGATTGATAGTGTTTAAAAACTTTATATTCTTTATAATATGAATTAATTGGATACTGATTTATTAGAAATGAAAATAATTACAAATTTAATATAAAGAAAAAAAAATTATTTTATGCTCCCAAAGTCATTTTTTATCCATAAATTAATTTAATTAACATTAGTGAATTATATTAAATAAATATATATATAATATATTCTATAAAATAGTTTTTAAATTCATACGATAAATTTTATTAGCATTAGGTAAGAACAAACTCGATTTTATTCAGAAAACATGTAATTTTCTAAAAGGAGATTTTACATCGTTTTAATAGAGTATCCATTTTAAATATTTTTTTTATCATTTCAGAATTTTTATATAATTAAATAAAATTCATATATTAATGATGGATATATAAATTTATTTGTGTTGTACTTTTTCTTTATATGAAATTGTTTATGTTTTGATGAATTTTGAAAAATATAGATTTGTTTTTATTTGAAACCATTTTTTTCATATAAATAAATTAAAATGTTGAATTATATATTTGATTTAATATAAATTATAATTAAATTATTTTTTATAATTTAATAAAAAAAAATTCATTGTAAACATTTTTAAATTTACTCTGGATTTAAAAACATTTTAATATTTTGAACGTTTTTTCATTAAAAAATCATTTCCTCATTTCTTCGATACAAATAATTGTAATTTTATTTTATAAACTTATGAGTTATTAATTTTTATAAACAGATTCCATATTTTAAAAAAGATGTTATGAATTTATTCATTAGGTCTTGTTAATTTTTTTGAATATATGACTAGGGAATTTTTTAGTTTTTATTAACGTGGTTACTGGTAAATTGTGTAATTAATGGTATATTTAATATTATAAATTCTTGGAAAATTCCATAAAACTTGAAAAATATTATTATATGAGGATAATTTTACCATTAAATCCTTTTCTTGAAAATTTAATTATTCAATGTACACTTTAAAATGAAAATTACTGAGATATTTGTTAAAATCAAAGAGAGTGACAAAATTTCACAATCATACTTTTATTATGTATAATTTTTCTGGGATAAATTAAAGATATGATAGAATATATATATTATTAATAAATATTAATTTTTTATCCAAATTATGTAATTTCATTTTTAAATTTACTATAATAAGTATCATAAATAATTACAAAATGATGATGTTAATTACACAATTAATGAAACATCGCATTAAATGATATCATAAGCATTAATAGAAATATTATTCGACATAATTAATGTGATACACAAATTTTATAATTTAATATGACATAATTTTGGTGTCTTAAAATAATTTTTTTTGAATTTATCTTATTATATTTATTTTATTAATGGTAATGTAATGAACAGTGTCAAAATTGACACATATGACATTTTATTTAAAAATTATTATATTAAATTAGTGTAAAATCATTAAAATCCTAAATAATGAAAAAGAAGATAAATTATAATATAAAATATTATCAACTGACCCTTTATGGTCTACTTTAAACTCTTTATGAAATAATTAATTCCTCTAAATAATAGAATCATTTTTACCATATTTAAAATAAAAATATGTAATGTATGGGTTAATAAAAATTAGAGGGTCTAAAATTAAATCCAAACCTATCTAAAATTTATTGGTTTTCAATATTATAACATTATATCATATTATATTGTAATATATTACATTTTTTAGTTACTGAGATTGTGTTTTTATTTATTATATATTAATATTTTTTAAGAGTATCCCAAAGTGTACATCCCCTCTCTTATAAAAGGGAACCTATCCTTCTCTTTTATTCACACCCCTAAATACATTTTTTTAAGAAAAAATATTACAAAATATCTTTTCACATTCATTCCCATCATCTTATAAACCATAAATTAAGAATAAATCAAACCAATGAGGGTGTTTTATGAAAATTAAAAGGAGATAGCTAAACAAGATGTAATGTTTATCAACGAACATTTTTTATTTCATAATTGAGACCCAATAATTATTTTTATTTCATGATTATATAATAAAATTAGTATCCTAAATTAAATTATTTTTTTAATTATTAATTTTTATATCTACAGTTTTACACACTTTCGAGTAATGGGTAGTGATCATATTATTCAGGTGTACGACAGACTACAGCATCACGAAACATTAATTATTCATTATATCCTTTACCACGATCATTTTAAGAAATATGATGGAATTGCAATTATTTTGTGATATTTATGACATAATTATACTTCATTAATTAAAATTCCATATCTATCCATTTTACCATCTATTTTTTTGTTAAATGATTACGTCGCTTGTGCAGGCATATGGCTTACCATCTCCTTGATTTGTTGAGATTCATTTTATCATAAATATTTCACATGGTCGGTAATAATGATTAGTTTTATTAGTATATGTGATATATATAACACAAAAACGATTCTCCAGTTAAAAAATATCATATACTTTCCTTTATGTTTTAGGACATTATTATTTAAAAATCGTTCATGGGTACATGCGACTAACCGTGTCATGAACAATGTATTTTATTTTTTACCTCCAAAATTTATTAATCACATTGATTAAATATTTAATGAATACATATATATATATCATGTTTATAATTATGGGAATTATTAAATCAAGATATTTGTAAGATAACCAAGGATACCAGTCAAAACATATAATAAAAACAAAGAAAATATTACCCATAACATAATTGTAACATGGATTTGATAATAACAGAGTAATATAAAGTCACAAGTAAATTATATATGATATTCTATATAAGAATATGATTCTATGTAATTTTATAAAAAAAGAAATTTATTATAATTGATTTGATAATGTGGTCAATGGAATTTATGTATTAAGGTAATGGGATTTATAGTGTCACATTTATTTATGTGAGCCTAGTGAAATATTCACCACTCATTCAGTTATGCGATGTATATACATCACCTGAATGTAATAAATTACCATATTCATAGTATTTTATGTTATTTATATATTCAATTGATGATATCTCCTTTATGGGGTTTACATGTCAAAAGTTACCAAATCGGTATGGGATTTATGTCCCACTTTAATTTTTGTAGGACACATAACCTATACACAACATGTTTATTCAATGTTATGTATATAATTTTGATGAATGAATTTTATGAGTCTTATCCATAATATTATGTTATTTAAATAATGATATTTGTTTTATTTATGTGACATAAAATTAAACTAATAATAAATTGATGGGCATTTAACTCACAATCTCATCAATATGTGGGATTGTTTCATTATCAGCCTCCATTGTTGAATATTTATCTCTCATGACCATGTCTTCAAAAAATAGTTTTCAATTTTATATATAATTAACATATGGAACATTAAATTCATTATTAATTTTTTTTATTTTATATTCATGGTTTAAAAGAAATATTTCACTCATTATCCAAATGATGTACTGTGTGACTTTTCCAAAAAAAGATTGACGGTAATGATTTGTTTTCTATATATACTATGAACAAAAATTTCTACCAAGATGACTCAAAAATGGTTTGATGTATTCATTACATGAATCCATGATTTTTTTCAAAGTAAATTTATTCTTCTAAAATTTAACTTCATTTTATGAAATGACATCATTTTCAAAAGAGAAAAGTTATTTTCCTCAAGAATTATGTTCAACTGATATCTCAAAATTATTTTTTAACTAATATTACATTATTTAATGATACATATTTTTTATTAGTGATATAATCCATTAATACATTTATTATTCTTTCATACAATGTGTTATGTTTATGATCGAATGATATATAAGAAACATATTATTTTCATTTGGATATGATACGATTGAATTATTATTATGAAACCCATTTAATTACTAGGGTTTAAATATAATAATTATTTCTATTCATGTCGAGCACATATGTATGGATTTTATAATAAATGGGGTGGTATCTATATCTCCCAGTAATGATTTTGGTAATGATTTATGAATCATTAGATAATGATGAAAACAAGAAGATATGATTGATTTATTGTGGAAGATTTTAAAACCATATCCACTATAGAAGATCAGAAAAACTGATCTGCTATAGGAATTTGGTAAAACACAATCCCCATTGGTAAGATGGGGAATTCCAATTCCTTATTATTAATGGGGTCAAACCGGGTAAGGGGGTTTATCCTTCCTTGTAGGTGTTATCCCCATGATGTTCCCATTTATGTTTTGGAAACATGCATTGTCATATATGGAATGATATTACATGTTTATGTGTGTGATAAAAATTCCATGTCATATATATATGTTATTATTTCATTACATATGATATTTATTCCCTTATGATTTATGTATTATTCACTTCCAATCATTATTCCATGACTCAAGAATAAGAAAATAAATATAAAAGTTATGATATTCAAATGATATGTATATGTTCTCATATCCTTAAGTTCATTTTATTATTATGTATCTCCCTTATTTATGTTTACTGATGATCTAATGTCACTATTTTCTTATGTTTATATTCCCTAGGATATCAAGAACGTTATTAAGATTGATATGTTAAAAAGGTTTCCTATTATTAAGAAATAGTCGGGAGAAGATGTATATGGGTTTTGAACGTGTTGTTTATGTTTCAAAAATTCTAGGGGCACCAATCTAATATGGTATTTGAGTGTTTATTTATGTAATGTATTCTGTATTGTCAATAAATTATTATATATCAATGTACAAAAAATAATGGGTCATTGTAGTTGGTATCAGAGAAATGGATTAGTAAAAATATGGAAACTAGGTTGTGAACACTTTAGTGGCATCCCAAGATATATTTCTATGTATATGTGTTGGGATGCTTCAAAGTATTATAATAATTATTGGATAAAGTTATGGATTTTTCTTAATAATTAGGAATAACATTGGATTAAATAAAGGTTTCATAGATTGAAATATTATATGGAATTTCCCATGATTATGTTGTTATAACATTATGATTATTCTTTAGGAAACTATTCTTTACAATTTTAAACAATATATGGAATGTAAAGGAACCATGTTAATGAAGAACACAATTGGAAATGAAATTATTTTCCACATGACCAACTGAATTATATTGTAGATGGAGTGAAAAATCCTAATGATATAGAAACACAAAATATGAGTTTTTCTGTATTTACAAATGAGAAGTGGAGGGAACAACTGTCTGTTTAGTCCTTTATAATGAAACATACAACGTATTTTAGTGGTTCAATTGACCAAAATATTTTTGAAAAATGGTTTAATAACACTAAGAATATATTTTTCATCATTTAGTGTTCAGAATATGAAAAAGTCATTTCAGCTATTTATCATTTAGAAAGTGAAGTGGACCCCTGGTGGAATCTAATCAAGAATACGATGAGTCAACATGAAATTAAATCCATGGATAGGGAAAAGATAAATAACATATTTTCAATTAACTAATTTCCTAGTGTTCTTCATAAGATAAATGAAAATGTATATCTTTGAGTTTAATTAAATTGATGATGAATTTTTCGAAACCTCTGAGGATAATTTCACAATACATGTGGGTTACACTTTTGGAATTGATAGCCCTAATGAAAGTAAAGTTGATCGGTTCATCAGTGGTGAAAATTAATCTATTAAAATGGTTTTTTCCCTAAGATACTTTTTTATCTAAAAATATAATATTCATTCTTCAATAAATGTTTAAATAGATGATGAAGTTACTTAAATTATAATTATTTTGACACTAAAAGGGTGATGGAGTTCAAATTAAATACAAAATATCATGGTGATAAGAATATAATCCTTCTTTTATTCTATATGTTTTAAATGAAAAATTGAGGTAATTCTCTTATGGGGTCTAATAAAATTTTTAAAATGTGCAAGAGATGGAAAATTGTAAATTGATTTCTAAACTGATGAAAACAGTATAAAAATGATATAAAAATAGAGAAATAATGATTGAATTAACCTCCCAATCATCAAGGATTCTAGGGTAAATAAAATTTACATTATTCATAATATTTTCAAAACACAAGGGTTAATGAGGATGATCCATGTTAGAATCCTATTAGAATTATTTAATAAGTGAAATTGCATGTGATAACTATTTTAGATGTGGATTATGAAAATAATATGGTGGTTTTATTGGATATATATATAATTGAATTCAATAATAATGATATCGATGGACTTTTATCTTAATTTTGAATAATGAAACATCTATGTATTTGTCCGATATAGTTTTTCAATAATTATTTAAGAGTGTATATTGAGTGGTAATTATTACCATGAAACAAGATTATTGTGGTATTGTGAAATTTATAGAGAAAACAGGATTAACATAAATATAAACCCTAAATTGTTAATGATGTTTACATATTGATGTCTATATAATGATATGTTGGATATGAATATGTAAATTAGAAATTATTGATTACCATGTATCTAATTATGTATTTGTTAAAAATGTTCATTACGCTATAATGGGTGGAGTTTACATCATTTATGGAATTGAGGAATATAACTAATAAATTTTATATTGATAATGTATTCATGATTTCAATAAGGATTTATGGTAATTACTATTTTTTCAAGTTAATACATGATGAATGTATTCAAATTTTTGGTACGTGAAAATCAAGAGCAACAGTAGGATATATGGCATATCATAACTAATCTACTTTTGTGAAATTTATTGACCATATTTCTAAATTATGAACATTATTATTTAATAAGAGTTATAAGGATAACAATTTATGGAATGGTTTATTATGAAAATCAGATTAGGTTTATGATATTATATTTTTATTTAACCATATTTGGGTTTATAAATTTTGGATAACTTGTTCTATCCATTTTTTTATGACAATTAGAGGTAGACAGATTGAATTATCATCTCACAATAGATCATATGGCACAATTTTTATTCAAGAACTGATATTTCCACTAATTATTTTGATAAAAATATGAAGAATAAATTTATCAATGAACAACTGATATGTGATATTGTGCTTACAAAATGGGATAAAATAAAGTATATCATCTTCTGAAAATTCATCCATAATATGAAAAAAATATTAAAACAAAAAAATTATCCTAGTAACATTTTTTTATGAATCCAATGGTACCTAATATAAACACATATTTATCATTAGTCGATTACTGAAATTACAATTAACATGATCTCTATCAATCTTTATTAGATCATGATAGTTTTATTTCAGTTCTAGGTCCCTATTTTTACATTTCCCTATTCCTAGTTTTGTGGTGGTGTTCAACATTTACATTCATGCTTCATTAGTGGAATGTTTATTTACTCTTTTTAAAATGTGGATTTACCACATTGAAATTACCAATGATCTAACATTGATTTTTTAATTTAAATTTGCAATTACAATTATTCAATGTCTATTTTAAATTTTAGACTTTATTGGAATGGTCACATATCCATTTGGACTTCCACCAAATCTCGCTTAGGTTCATGATGTGTTCCATGTATCTCATCTATGTAATTAAATACTTAATAATTCAAATATAATAAACACTTATGTCACACTGCTAGATAATGACCCTTATTTTAAAAATATATGGGTATAAAGTTTTGATCATAGAGTTAAAATTATACAAAATATAACCACTAACATAGTTTCTGTTTTGTTGAGAAACCCACAAATTTGAAGAACCTATGTGGTAATTTGAGGATATGATGATGTATAATAATCCTCATTTATTTTTATTAGAATGATTAATTTACAGGTTGAAATTAATTTTAATGGGGATATAATGTTACATCCTGACATTTAGTGATATATATTTTTTCAAATTATTTTCATATTTTTAATATTTTTCACTTCAGGCAACACAGAATATAATTTGTGTTATATAAAAGAACCAATTTATTATTCTATTATATATTACAAAAAATATTCCTTGTGATATACACAACACATTGTTTTGCTTGTGGAATAGGTCACAAGATATTTGGATTGTGTTACAGAAAACAATGGGCTCATTTAAAACCTTTAGTTAAATGCTAGTCTGAGTTTTGGAAAGCACTAATATATTAATATTATATTATTACACAATATAATAAGTTATAGTATAGAATTAAATTAGTGTTAATGATCATAATTAAATAACATCTAATTGATTATTAGATGAATTATTCGGTTACTATCTAATTTGAAATTAAAATATATAACAATTGAATATAAATGAATTTTTATCCAGCCAATGTCCTTTTGTAAAAATAAATTAAAATAATAACAATTATTTAATGATATTAATGAAATATATTTGTCATATTTTCAATAAAATATTTTTTATATATATTCATTACATTGTATTGGCATATGAAAATAACAAGCATAATTTTATGCATAAAAAACTATATATTTCTTATATGTAAATTTAAAAACTATTAATGTAGAATCCATTTAATATAATATTTCTATATGTTAATCCTTCTTATTAGACAAAATAAACTTCTAATCTTGATGAGGGATATCAAAATAATTCCTTATTAAACTTTTTTTATTTTGTATAAATTTCATGTTCTGTTGAATATTGATATATAATGAATTATTATTGATTTTTTTCAACTAAATAAATTATAGTGTTCAATTATATTATTAAATTTTTTTAATGTATAATGAGATTATTTTTTGTCCTTTAATCTAATTTACTTCATTGGATCAATTTTATTTTTTATTTATATATAAAAACATTTTAGCCCTTTGAACGTTTTCACAATAGAATCTCATTTTCTCGTTTGAACAATGAGATTATTTATAAATTAATTTTATAAAATTATTTGATTTATATTTTTAAAATTATATTAAATATTTTAAAGAAAAATATTCATATAAATTAAATATGACCCTTATATTTTTTGAAAAATATTAATATTAACATTAGAAATTGTTGTTACTATGGTTAAGGGTAAATCAATGAATTAAATGTAAATATAATATTATAAATATTATAAATCTACAGTAGCATTTGAAAAAAGATTTATTAGATGAGGTTAAATTTATCCTTCATACCTAGGAATTTAAATTGATTTATTTAATGGTAATTATTCATTGAAAAGAATATAGATATTATTAAAAATTAAATGGTGTGACAAAATGTCTCACTCCTCCATTTAATAGTTATAATATTTTAAATATAGGGATTAATTGAATATATGATTTAGTATATATATTCTTCAAGAATATTAAACATATTATCTACATAATAAACATTTAATTTTAATTTTAGTGAATAAATTAAAATCATAAATAATTTCAAAATGATGACATTTTAATAATGCAATAAATGAAACAATCGATTAAAGGATATTATAAGAATTAAAATATAAATAATTTGATATTATTAAGGTGAGGAAAAAATTATATAGGTTAATATTAAATTCTTGGGTTTTCTTAAATGTATTTCTTCTAGGTAATATTTATGTACAAATTTTATTAACATCAATAATAAGAAAATGTATCAAAATTGAAAAAAAAATTATATTACATAAAAAAATATTTTCTTATATTAATTACTAGTAATACAGATAGTAAATGAGGAAAAAAAGATTAAATTATTATTAAAAATATTTTAAACTGAAAATTAATGGTCCAATTGAATATTAATATGAAAAAATACAATCTTATAACTTTTAGAAAATTCGTTACCATAGTTAAAATTGCAATAGTTTAACTGAGGGTTAATAAAAACATAAGGATTAAAGTTACAAAAATAATAGTTTAAAATTTATAGGATGATGATATTAATGTTTTTCAAATTATCTCATAATATATGACATTTAGTAGGTATTTTGATCAAATTTTTATTTATTAAAAAAATATTCTAAAAGTATCTCTCCCCACTCTATTAAAAGGGAACATATTTTACTATATTATTCACAAATCTAATTCACTTTTGATTAGCCAACTAATTCAAAAATATCCTACCAAAATCCATAAATTGATCATTTAATACATCCTTTTATAATTAATCAAACCATTGACATCCATTTGTAATAATCACATAGAGATACCCAAAGAAGATGTAACATTCATCAATGATTGTTTTTGTTTTATTAATTCTTCGAGCCCCCAAATTTAATTTTATTTCATGTTTATCTAACAATATGAAAATACTTAATATAATTATTTTTTATTATACAAATTTTTTTCACATAAAATTTCACCATCTTCCATCTAATTGGTACGAAACATATAGTTCATATGTATGATAGAATACCGCATTGTGAAATGATGATTTTTTTCATCAATTAGCACCACTCATGGTAGGAATTAATATGGAGACACTATTTTTATGATATATATGATATTTATGATGTAATTTCTCTTGTTTAATGAAAGTATCATATCTTCCATTTTTACCATAAAATCAATGTGGAAATGATAACATCGCTAGTGCGTAGGTAAGGTTACCCATCTCCATGATGCGATGTGGTAAATGATTTCATCAATATTTCAAATGTTTCACAACATGGATGATTTATATGAATATATTTGATATATATAATAAAAATGATTCTTCAATGGTAATGTATCCTATATTTTTCATTATATTTATATGAATATAAAATGAAAATAATATTCATGTGTAGCTATGACTTACCGACTCCAAGAACGGTGTATTTTATTCTCTACTACTATCTTTTATGAATATCCATTAATAAATATGTACTATATATATATATATCATGGATATCATTTTGGATATGTTTAACTAATTATATATGTTATGAAACCAAGGATAACATGTTGAATTATTAATTAAAAAAAGTATGTATTACCTTAAACAAAACATTAACAACATTTTTTTAAAAAGAGATTGATTTAATGTCATAAGTAAATTATATGTGGTATTAAATATTTGAATATGACAGTATGGTATATTTATAATAAAATTATATTAATTGTACATGACGTTTTAAATTTTGTGTGATGGAATTCAACTCTTAATGAAGTGGGATTTCTATTCTAACTTTTATTTCTACGAGACTTATATCATATTCAACACTCATTATTTATTTTGGTGTATATAATGATCTTAAATATATTAAATTACCATTTTCATTGATTTAAATGGTATTTATATATCCATTTTATGAAACCTTCATCATCGGTTTTAAATTTTAAATGTTACTAGTTCAGTAAGGTACTTATGTCTCACTTTTATTTCTATATGAAACATCCCTTACACACTATTTGTTTATTCTCCATGGTGTATATACTACCCATGAATTTTATTTTCAAGTCATATCAAGGTGAAAAAGGTATTTTAATAAATCGAATAATTTTCTTTCCTTCATGGGGAATATGATTCTATGGATTATAATTTATGATTATTTATCTCACATTCTCATCAATATATGGTATTGTTTTATTTTATGTTTTCGTTAATGAATATTTATCTTCCATGTCCATGTTTTCTAAAAAGTATTTTCAATTTTTTATCTATTCTCCTGTAGATGTTTAATGTCATTTTTATCTATTTTTTTTAATTTTTACTATATAGTTTGATATGAACCATTTTTTTATTTTCCAAATGATTTACCATGTGTATTTTTTAGAATATGTATGGATGGAATATTTTTATCTTATACGATGTGAATAGAATTTTCTACATTCATGAATCTACAATTTTTTTATGTTTATTTTATAATATTCTATGATTATTTTCAAATAATATTTCTAAATTCAAAATATCACATCAATTTATGAAAAGAAATCATTTTGCATATAGAAAGGATATTTTCTTCAAGAATTATTTTCATGTAATATCCGAACAATATTTTCCTTTTTTGATAATGTTATTTGATATCACATTTTCTTTTACAATTGATAGGATTCAATTTTATCATTAAAATTACATTTATTAAAGGCTTATGTTTAGGGTGGAATTTTATTTATGAAACATATTTTTCCCATGCGTAATGATATGATTGAATGATTCTTATGAAACACATTTCGTTCCATGGGTTCAGATAGGATGAATTTTTTATGTACCTATCGAACACATATATATGGTTTCAATTTTGTGTTGGGTTAGTCTTATATACCCTCCCATTAATTAGGTAAAAATTTATGTCTAAAAGGATAATGATTGAAACATGTTGATGATCTTGATGATCTCTGGAATATGGAGAAACCTGATCAACTATGAGAGTAGTGAATCCCAATTCACTTTGGTAAGACAAGGAAATCCGATCCATTATGGGAAGATAGGGATACCAGATCCCTTATAAGGAAATGATTGAAATTGAGGTTGGGGTCTGTCTTACTCAAAAGTTTTTATCCCTAATAAGATCCATGCGATGTTTTGGAAGTACTAATTTATGTATATGGAATGATAATACATGATTATGTATCATCCTCAAAATCCATATATTATTTAAATGTTATTCTTTCTGGACCTATGATCATAATTACCTTATGATTTTGGTCTTAATAACTACAAATTTTTATAACACGAATCATTTATATGATCTTTAATATATAGTATATGATCATCATATGTAATTATTATGTTCTCATGCCCTTTTGTTCATGTTATTCTTACAAATCTCGCTTTTTTACCCTTACATATCATTATAGATCAACCCTCTCTTACATTTATTTTATCAATGAAATGAAGAAAGGTATTATGTTTTATATGGAAATGTCTTCTAGTTATAAATAAATTCGTGGGAGAAGAAGTATATGTGTTATGAACCAATTGTTTATGTTTCCATCTTTCCAAATGCACTAATCTATTAAGGTCTTTGGGGGTCTTCTTGTGTAATGTATTATATATTCTTAAAATGATGAAATTTTAATTAATTAAACGTTAGCTTTGTTATATGTTAATACTATTAGTGCTCACTTTTCTTTCCAAATATACCAGTAGAATGGAATATGGAAGGCTTTCATAGGAGATGTGGATCTATAGGCTACAAATAGATAGTGGATGGTTGCTTTAGTCTTTGAGACTCCCAACTCACATTTCAATCATTATTAATCATGTTATTAAATACTATTTATTAGGTTTTAATAGTTTAAAAGAACATCATATCTATTTCATTTAGAGTCATGGACTGATGTATTTTCAGTTTTGGAAATAAGTGTTACTACATTTACAAATATACCATATGTTATAGTGTGACATAGTTTAATAACCTTATTTATATATAAAATTAAAAAATAATAATATAGTCAATTGATTAAGAAAAAACTAAACATTATTCATTGACACCCAGATGTGGAATCACCCTTTATGTTTTGTAATCAAGAAATCATTAAAAAATTTCAATTAAAATGTTCACTTAAACACTTTTGATATTAATAGACATTAAATATATCGTTATTCTTTTCATATAATGATTAGTAAACTTCATATTTTCAATATTAAAGAGTGAAAAATCTTTTGTAATTTGATCACATGGATGTGTGAAGACCTTTCAATGTAGAATCTAGAATTGGATTCTCATAATTTTTTTGTCTTTTACTAATATACTACGTACATATTGTTATATCTATTAGATATGTCATATGCATAAATAATTTGATATGTTTAAAGAGTTCAATAATGAAGTTGATAATAATATTAGTAAGAATATAATGAAACATAAATTGGATTGAGCTATTGAATTTATTAACAAAGACATTATACATATTCTATTAGAGTATGGGATTTTAACACTACTCACTATATATTATAATGAATAATGAAATGATATTATTAAATGGATGAACCTTACAGTATTGTTTGTGGTGATGTTGATGATTATTCGTAAAAAAAATTCAATTATCCCTATATGGTTATTTGTTAAGAATAGAACATCCCCACTCATCCTTGTAAAAACAACACCAAACAATGGTATAAACTTTGGATATGGAGTGGAAATAAACATTTTTCATCAAATATTTTTCCCTTGGAGTAACGAGGTGTTTGTTAAGGATAGATAAAAAAATAGTACCCAAGAGGCATGTATATTATTATTATAGGGTATCCTAATGAAATAGTTTTATACTATCTATATAAACATTAAAACTAGATAGTTTATATTACACTATATACTGTCTTTCTTAAGAGGGAGAAAATCAATGATGTTGATAGTGGAAAAAATATTTACTTTCTTGAATATTGTACCCAATTTAAATGAGATTTGGAATAAAAAATATATCCCTCATGTTCCCATGGATGTAGTTGTTTGTGAATCACAAGTTAAACATATGTGATCTCCGCTGGAAAGAGAACAATATATATATTATTTTATATTCACTGGTTATGATGAATCATGATTAATTGAAAATAATTATCCACTATCATACAAGAATATATTAGAGAGATGATAGGTACAAAGATGTAGAGAAACCATAAATTCTATAATTGATCTAAGGTATCAAAATCATGTTGGGGTTCTAATCGATCCAACATTTTATGTATTCCAATTTGGTTATAATCAATATCAAATAAAATAACTAGACATATAAGGAAATTTAAATACCAACAAAGAATAAGTGGTGGGTGAAGGGTTGTAAAAAAATC
The DNA here is from genome assembly GCA_963277665.1 of Viscum album. Lineage (NCBI taxonomy): Eukaryota > Viridiplantae > Streptophyta > Magnoliopsida > Santalales > Viscaceae > Viscum > Viscum album. The sequence goes on along the minus strand of OY728119.1, from coordinate 1,311,477,033 downwards.
AAGTAATTGACTAGAATGAAATCTTTTTTTAATAATATATGTTTAAATACATGATAATTTTAATTTCCATTTAATCATTCTAGGAAATTAGGATTTCGAAAATGGATTTCTTAACCACATTCCTGAATATAAATCTTCAGAAGGATGTCAAAATGACACAACCAGAAGTGGTTGTGGCCCCTGGAAATTACAAAAATCTATTCATGTTTTAGGGATCCATTTAATAATTAAATAAATTATCCAAGTCATGTACAAAAATTTTGTGGAAGGCATAAAATAATTTGGTTTCAGTCATAATGAACATGTTCAATGTAATTATAAGTGGTACAGTGGGGGTATACCTGTTTTCATAATAATATATGATTATGACATATAAATAATTTTCAATGATATAAAATACTTATAAAAATTCAAGGAGTGGTTAATAAAGTGATTTTACATGAAGGATGTATGTTATGAATTAAATATTCTGAGGATTAGTATAATGATTCATAGATCCATGAGTTTTTTTGTTATGTCAAAGTACATATATTTACAATGTAGTTAATTGGTTCAATATAGAACACAACCCAAGAGGGTATTTTTCCCAGTGTCACATGGTATACATCTTTCCAAGAAAATATGTCATCTGAGACAAGAGGAAATTGATAGACTGAGTTAGATCTGATATTCTTCTCTAATTGGATTTATCATTCATTCATATTTATATAAAAGTGATTGATATTTCCATATGCATTGATCATGGTAGGTATATATCAATCATATCATGGTGACCTATTGTGGGATGTTTCTATGGCTCTAAATATGTATCTGGGATGAAAAAACTATATATTCCCAATATATGAATGTGATGATAAGCTATTCGTTGGGGGATATATAGATTCTATCTTTTATATTGAATACATTGAATTGATGTCGAATCCTTGATATGTATTTTTTGTTAAATTAGGATTTATGTGGAGTAATATTTATAAGTAACAATGTTGATTCAGTTTTTATATAATAATATTATTATATTGTGGCTACCAATGCTTCCATGGATGAAATTTGGAATCCCGTAATATTTCTAAAAGCATGATGTGATTCATAGATTCTAAGACCTGATCACAGTTTACTATGACAACACTACAAATATTCCCTTTCTAATGTGCTAAGGGCACATCAAATGAAAATTTTTATACCTCAAAAGATTCATCTATTGAGGTATATTTCTCAATGAAGTAATGTCACATTGAGCATAACATACATGGAGGAAATTTTTTTGACCCCTTGATAAAGTCATTAACATGGAAAAGGAATGACTATCTTGTGAGATCTAGTAGACTAAGATATATTATCAGTTAGTTCTAGGGAACACGGGATCCTATTGGATTTGGTTCTATATAACCACCTTTCATAGTACATGATTGAATTTCTTTCATTACTAATGATGTTTTGTTATTAAATCAAGATTATTCCTTTTATTGAAATTTTTATGTGATAATATCCCATGAATATATTTAAAATTAAAATCTCTTGGTTATTCCACATTAGGAAGAGAACATAGGGTTTCCATTGAAATATTATTAAGCAATTTTCTATAGCATGATGATATTGTTTTGAGGTACACAGAAAATATAACCTATAAGAGTTAATAGGCTCATAAGGCATTGATAAACCTTATATATGTGTTTTCTCTTTGTAATATTTTGATATATAAGCCTATAAGAACAGTCTTTTTAGTTAGAAATTTACATTTCCACATTTCATTATATGATCATATATGTGAATTTTTGTATTTACCCTTAAACATTAAGATTTCATTATTACATATCACGAGTTGAAAACAATAGTATATTGATGATTAACATGGAGATATATTTATGTGGTATTGTTGGATGTTTTGGGTGTGTCATGAGTGATATTTCATTAATGGATAATGTAATAATGGATTTATCCCTTATTAATATTGGTAGAAGCTAATCTCGCAGGCCCGTTGATAGAATGTGACCACCTAGATGAACCATTTCTATGGCATTAGGTGGGTGGTTTCAATTTCAAAAAGACATATAATTATATATTTAGCATATTGGTTCATGGCATGAGCTTTCAACATGCTATATTTTAGACACCATGATAAAGGATCATTAAATGTCAATGAGGCCTACAGGGACACACACCCACTGGATCCCTAATCATTGTTAAATTCTAGTATATAATTTAATATGATAGAATAGATAATAATTATTTGAGTATGGTTGAACTCTGTTATTTAATCACATGTTATTAAAAAGGAAATGTCATTTAAATAGTAATAAATATTAATCTTTCAAGGATCATTAAATGTCAATGAGGGAAATAGGAACATTGTAAATGATTCAGTTGGAATTCGTATAAATTATATTTATTTATATTATTAAAGTGTTTCACATGTCAAGTGATTATTAATAACAATATTTTATTTGGACCTGTGTTCAACTGAAAATTATAATGTTGACAAACGGATTGTTTGTGATTTTTGAAATCTAGACCACTATATTGAGTATCTAATTATATACCTTAACGTAATGATTTTTGTTGTTAACACTAGATATAGAGATACTCTATTAAACCATATATAGGGATATAGATATATATAAAATGATCTCCCTTCTACCTCTCTCAATACATTTAAGGTACATAAAAATTTATTCCTCCCAAAATTATAGTTTTAATGCAGTCAACTAGAACAACATAAGTGATCATGATTATCCATGCTAAAACCCCATGATTCCGTGATGACATTAAAATGGTGTGTTGTACATGTGGATCACCTATATAAGATTTTATAAATAGATCATTCAGAATAATGATATTACGATGACATGTAGTCAGCCATATCTTCAATGAATATATAATTACATATTCATGTAATTCTTTATATGTTCAGTAATTGTTTATAAATTCTATTTGAATATTATACTTCATCAAATTTGACATTTTCCAATGTCATTTTATATGTGGTTCTTATTTTACATGAGATTATTAGTCATGTGCTACATAAATTACCTATAAATTAAGACTAAAAGATAAGTTTTCCATGTTATCCAAGATCTTCCCCTTTGAAGATAACCTTCAATATGAAACAAAACTATTTAAATTAAATTATAACCTCAATTCACCACAGTCATAATTAATATAATTGACATTATATGGATCTAGGGTACAAAAATAATGGTCATTATAACCATGAATACATTAGACCCCTCTTTGTTTCATGTTTCCCTTCACTCTCCCTTTTATGTTTTATAATTTATCACTTATACATGACCCATGCCTCATTCCCTTCTATTCCTCTCATCCAAATTCCATGTGTGGCTGGTTATTATGTTTTTTCTCCAAAATTATCATGGCATGATATCATCTTGTTTTTTTCTTGTTTCTTTTCACTCTATGTATAGTTAATATTATTATATATAATTATAGATTATGAGATTCAATTTCAATAGAACATATATAAAACATGATGAATAATTAGTATTTTTTTATAGATACCAAAGGGAGGTGCTACTAGAGATGTGAAATGTTTCATAGGATTTGATATCATTGAATCACTTCTTAAGGAGTTTATATTACATTAGGTTAAACTGAAGGGGTTATAAAATTATTTTAATGTGAAATTGGTTGTTTTAATTATAAAATCATCATGTGATGTTTTTTATCCATGATTAATTGAATAATTTTTTAAAAATCAATTAATAGTTTGTGGAATTGATTTTTATCTATATTTTGAAATAATTCAAAATGAATGGAATTTTACTGATGGTCTACACTGATTATCATACTATGTGATTTTCATATATATTTTAAATTTGGATATTCAGAAAAATAGTATATTGTATTTATTATATTTCATCATGTTAATAAATAATTATTCGTCAATAAATATATTCTATAGATAAATAATTCTATTTAATGTTGTGTGGTTGTTTTATAGTATATATAAATTTCAATCAAAATGTTATGCTTTTCAAGAAATTAATCATAAAATTATATTTTGCATAATTTTTTGGTTGTTTTAGAATTAGTGGGAGAGAAATGATTGGTTATACATATCATGTTTAAAACATAAAAGAACATGAATTTTAAGGGTCACATTTAATCCTTCTATAGATGAGTAATTATTTAAATAAGATAATACAATAGGGGAATTTATTGTGGATTTTCATGTTTTTATCATAGGTATAGTATCTAGACATATGTTAGTTTATGTGTTTTACTTTTTTGGATGATACCTACAAAATTTAACATAGATAAATTTTGACTTTAGTTTTTTTGTTTAAGTTGTTAACTACTTGTTATTAGGGTGATTTGGATAAAAGTGAAGGTGTGATGGATGTGGTTTTTTTGGTGGTTATATATTAATAGATTAATTAATAATAGAATTTTTGAAAATATGTATTCCTGGGATTCTAATATATATAACGATATTTTGGATGATATATTATTATACATATTGGAATTTTGAAAACAATGAGTTAAAAGTTATACATTTAATTATATGTTGGTTATTTGGATCAAAATGTATCAATGAGCTATTGGATTTAACTATATCACTGAAATTAGAGTAATAGTCTTAGTAAAAATATAGATCAATTTTAAAATAATAAATTAACTCATAATGTTTTTATTTAGATGTTGAAATATTTTACAAATTTGTTCGAAATGATATTTAAATAAAATATACATTAACCATGTAAGTTTTAACTAACATAACGTTATCAGGGTCTATTTCATCTATATGGAAATCATGATACTTCAATTTTAGGGTTCTATATATATTTCTTATTTGATCATTTGATTACATATTAGGAAACATTATATGTTGAAAAATATGATGCACTATCAATTTCACAGTTATATGGTAGGAGACCATTCAGACTAGTTATTCATTTATATATTGAGGTTTTACTTGATAATAATTGTTATTTTCCACTAATAGATGAGTTGTGGGCACTAATTATAGATAAAGTTGATCGTATAGGAAATTTAGGGGCCTTTGAAATTTTGTAATCCATTGGAATGACATCTTATTGTTATAATTTATTTGAGTAAGAGAATATTTTTTATAGTTAAGTATTTTTCAATGAATTTAATCGAATATTTTATTACAAATGAGGGTAATCTGGATTTTTTATGAATTTGGTATGGCGGTTCATTAATATATGTCCTATAACAAAATTTAACGTTATAAAAAATTATATAATATGATTTTATGATGTGTAACAAAATATTATCTTTTGATGTTGATATAATAATATGTTATGATAATGGTTATTCACATGTGTTTTATGTATGATAGTTTATTAATCATTATTTAATGTGCTTGACAACTAATGAAATAATATGGAAAAGACTCAGAGTGGAAAACCATGTTTCGGTAGTAGATTATTATGATTATGCATGGAGTCAATGGGGATTTAAGAACGTAGTTATATTCACTATATGTGAGGATATGATGTTATATTTTCCACCAGTTAGGCATGGAAACAATGTTATGAAATGTATGATATTATATCCACTAGTGGTATTAGATAACATTTATCTGATATGATATATGTATTACCTTCCCAAACATGATATAATATGTTTATCACCTAGTAAAATATTCAACCCTTAATTACATGATTTATAATTAAGGTTTAAAGTTATTAAATAATGAGAATCATTTCGGTTACGAGTTGTAGATAATTATGAAAGACATTGCAATACATAGGGAATACTAAATCAATGTTCTGAATTTTTTTCCACACAAGACGATTATTAAATTTAAATCATAATTCATTAAAAATACTTCTTAAACATTTATGATTATTCACAATAGTTTAAAAATTAAACTTGTTATTGCTTCGACAAATCCTAAAAAATGATGAAAACATTTTCCAACATGGTATGGTAAAATAAATAATTATAATGGGGTATAAAAATAAAAAAATACCCTTAACCCATATAATAGTAGAATAAATGGAAATCAGTTAACTAATCCACAATTAATCTTTGAGCACATAAATAAATCACTTCTACATGTGAAAATCAAAATTTTCTAAAATAAATCATTGAAAACAATTATGAATACAAATTAAAACCATTAATACATCTTATGTAACATTAGAATACATTAAAACATTCCATAAAAAACCTTTTAGCTTAAAAACATTCATTACATCACGATATAAAAACATTTTAACACAAACCCTTTTACAATTCATAGTATAGTTTCCATGGAGAAACATATTCATCACTCATGTTCAGTCATGTATAACCCTTATAGGAATATCTCATGCTCATTGCATTCCATAAGAGTAACAAACCTAATTATCTCCCCCAATTTTCATTTTATAAGATTATTCATTACCCAATTTTTTAAAGATTTATATCTGCTTCACCCATCTTCATTAGATTTATTAGGCACACCAATCCTTAGTTGCTATATCAGGACCACCTATCAATTTCGATAACAACCTTGAACAATATCATGATTTTTTTTCTTCATGATTTCAATTTATAATAACAAAAAGTAATTTGAACCAATAATAAAATCACATACCATTATGACATAATAATAATGGGAAATATCATTTTTCTTTGGAATCTTTTAATAGTGGAAAATTACAAAAAATAACTTGATATTTATTTTAATTTTTAAAGCCATGAAAAAAATTATAAGAGTCCTAATATAAAATAAATTAAAATATGGAAGTAAAATATCTTCAGGGATTATGTGATTAAAATAATAATTTTATAACTTTGGTAAAAAGATTCTAAAGTTATCAGAAGAAAAAATAAAAAAAAACAACTTTTAAAACAATTTAAAGAGTGTAAAAATAAATTGAAAATAATATATAATATACCTTAAAAAAATAAATAATATAACCATTGAAACACATAATAGAACACGACTTTGGATTCATAAATATTTAAAACAACATTAAAAAAGAAAATCCCCCATAACATTAGTAAGATTTAAAAAAAAATTATGATGATAGGAAATTGATATGAATTTAAAAAAAACAATAAGATAGTAAATTTTTAATAAAATATATTTTTTTGGAAGTATATACACCACCCAAAAAATACATGTTTTGAAAATTGAATGAGACATAAATGATAGAAATTGAGATGAGAAATCCACTTACCTCGAGTTACGACTTGTTTCATTCATATTTCTACCCTCATAAGTAATAAAATTATATTTTATATATATTTATATATAAAAATGAATATTTATACCATTATCATTATTCCATTCATTCAATATTTTACCAATTTTTTTATTTAATAAACTGGTTATGATAACATTAACTATTTTGAGGATGTTCAGATTATAACATCAAATTAAAATCAGTGTGTAGACTATGGTCAAAGAAGTTATGGTTCAATTAATTATATAATAATATAAATAAATAAACTATAATATTTATATATTAAATACAGTTTTAAAACAATCCATGGAGGGCAGTTTTGAGAAATGAACTACAACATTTTATAGAGGTGGACATTAATACATATAAATGAATGATGTTTTTATTTTTATAATGGGATGAAAAGAGATGAAATAAATAAAATTATATAATTATATAATAATTAATTTGAAATAAAAATCAAATACATTCCCTTGTTCCATAATTTTAACTAACCATATGATTTGGTGGGGAAAACAAAACCCATCACTTCAGGGAAGTATTAGTCCTCATATACGCATGAGGGATATTTTCATTTCCCATTAGATACAAAAGCATAAGAAAAGGGTTGTAAATAACAGTATAACCTTCATTGGTGAACTAATAAAATTTTAATTTTTAACATTTACTACACACATAGATAGTGGAAATAATTTTTGAACAAAAAAGATGATAAGTGGTAAGATCTAAGGAAAAACATACTTCTAAATTATTAAAAAATTAAATAAGAATCCAATATAAACATTAATATATATTTTTTATTTATAAAAAGACATATAAAAAAGAAAAAATAAATGTCGGTGATGGGAAATTAAGGGAAGGATAATGTAATATATGGTTGTTTTAACTATTTGTCCTAAAATAATTTTCTCTTTAATGTAAATTTAATTCCAACTGAATCAGTGAAAATAATTAGACAAATATCTCCCACCAATATCATAATATATATATATATATATGATTTTAATAGATCACTAAATTAAATATAAATCAATCAATTAAATCCAAAAAAATATTAGATTCTATCACACTCTATGATTATGATCATAGAAAATTAAATCACCCGAAGGAAAAATAATTTTACAATCAGAATCAATGTCGCCCACCGATTATTATGTAAGTAAACATATTACATCAATAAGTAAATATTTAAACTTAAATGATCATATTTCCCAAATCTAAAAAAATAATTTAATGTTATTATAGATAGATACACAGACATGAGAAATTGTGAAATAAATAGAATAAAAAATATTGATGAGAAGAATTCTAGTCTATCAAATAAAAATAAATCTCTTTTTTCTTCAGCATTGATTTTATCTCATCTAATTAATATCTTTCTCATGATCCCAAAGAAAAATATCTACCCTCACTTCGAGAAATAATTACATATTCCTTATTATTGAATGTGTATCCCTTAGAAAATAGGTTGTTTACAATGTCCTTGGAAAAACCGTTTTATTTAAAAATTAACACCACAAAAATGGTAAAATATTCACTAGGTAATTTGGTGATAATCTAATAATGGAATTTATTTCATATTAATATATCACCATTATCGTAAATATTGGATAATTATTCAGTATTATGTATATTTTTAGATAATTATTAAAAACCCCAAGTAACAATCATTTCATGACTGGAATAAAAATATACTATTAGGATCACCTATACTAAAGATAGCATCATCGTGGACTCAATTGAATCATATCTCCCAAAAACCATGATCAAAATTATTAAAAAATGATAAAGAAATAATTAAATTAATCTTTATATTTTTATTCTAAACATCGCAGTTCAATTCATCATTAAAAATATTCATTAACTTTATCTCAGCATAAGTAGAAAACCCATTCAGCCACTATCATCATCTTGTTGATTAAAAACCCATTATAAGAATAAATCCATGCGATCATGGTATATAATCAAAAGGCATATGAATGAATCATAGATCCACCCCTACCAAAATTTTATTAAAATATAATGTACAAAGTCAGGGCATCAAAAGGGAGGTTTACAAAGATGAGAATTCATAGTATATATATAAATTATAAACAGGGATAAATATATTTTTTCTTGGATTCATTTTCATGGACCATCTAACATCTATGAACCTAAAAAATTCTTCAACTAACGGAAAATAAACCTCAATAAATAATATCGGACAATGTCATACCCTTTTCTAATTTTAATAATTTCAACGATTCTCCAAAAAATCATTCTTTATTGGGTCCATCTTGCCTTAATACAATTTATCCATCTTTTGTGGACGTCTACATATGCGTCGGTACTAGTTTACAATAATTATTATATCTCTCATAAGATTTTCATTATCTATTTTGTTTTAAATTGAATTGACTACATGTCGTAAAAGAACAGAAATGAGTACATAGCTATTTGGATACTATATTATTGGAATATAGATATATGCTATTTTTTTAGAAGTCTTTTACCTAGCTCGGAATAGATATATGTTGGGTTTTGGAAGCTTGAAATATGGTCCAAGATAATAATTTATCTACATTGTTTCTTTGAAAATGAAAATGCAAGTATTCTATTATAGATAAAATTATTGATGAATTAAAATTGACTAAACAAATAAATTAAAACAAGATAAATTTTTTAGAAGTCCACTAATTGTTGCAACATATTTCAATGGGGGTGGGCTACCCACCCCCACCCCACCCCCAATCCCCATTTCACTACCTTTAAATGGCAGGGAAACACTCCCCCATACATAGACTAACCAACTGACGGGGGGGAAGTTTTGATCATAAATAAAAAATATTTTCCTATTTTTCTCTTCATCTTTATCTACTACTCATGTTTTTCTGGTTTCAAATTTTATTATCAAATCATTATCATAATAAATTATATAAAATGTTAACGGTGTGTTTTTTTAGTTTCACAACATGATTGAATGATTATAATTATTTATTCATATTATCATATTTTTTACAACCATATTATATTTTTTATGTGGTTTATTTAAATATCCACCCTAATGTTTGGTTTGCCGAATATTCAGATTGTTTAAATTTATTTTTTTTCATTTACTAATTGGATGATATAATTAATAAATCAGTACATAGAAGAATGTTTAAAATGAGTAATGTGATATATCGATGAGTTTATTTCAAGTCCCCACTTGAAATGATTTGTTGACCGACTATAGTTGGATATATATATAATATTAATTGAAAATATTATTAGGATTTCAATTTTTTCTAATTATCGTCAAGTCAAATATTGCGAAGTTTAGATTCACCACTCTTTACCATACAATAAGTAATTACATTTTATGGACTATGGATGTGGAAATGAATCTCGTATCAATGTATACCATGAAAAAAATAATTGAAAATAATCCAGAAACCCTCAATAATAATACAAATGCAATGATATTCTTTTAAAGACATATATAAGAGTGTTTGAAATGTGAATACATCACATAAAAAGATCCAGGTGATCTTGGGAATATTTTGAAATAGATGTATGATAATAAAAAATAGTTTTTTATTCCAACAAATCATGATGAATCAAATTATTTATGCTTCCATGACTTCAAATGGGTCAGTGATTAAAATTATGAGATTTATTGAATTGAATCAAAAATCAAGTAATGTGCTATTGGGATTAGAAATTCCAATATGCATGAATTAACATATACAGAACTCCGTGAATCCCACATCACCCAATTGTAAAAATACCTCTTGAGAGGAAATTTAAAAAAACTCAAATATCATATCATCATTACATGTCTCATAGAGGAATAGTGCAATTTTGATTAGAAATAATTACTCTGACCCTACATGGACAGAAATAGTATTTCTAGATGAAAAAATTGTAATTATTGAAATTAATTGAGGAATATGTTGCGGTCGTGATTATTGAAGTGGAATTCGTCGTTGTGGAAGAAGTGGCTTGAGTACGTGGTCATAACCAAGGGCCTACTCAAAATGAATACATAATTATATAAATATTAGTAGCAACACACTATGGAATCCTGATGAATCCTATTACCAGTGTGGTTTTAAGGGATATAGGTCATGTATTTTTAAATCCCTACTATATCATTATAAGCTCTATAAATCAACTCTTGATGCAATGGAAATGAACCACACATTGCTGCTAAATTTTATAAAGGGGAATAAAATGAGCTGAATTCTATTAAAAATCACCAGCGATCAAATTTTTATTTCAATTACCTCAAAGTAGGGGATTTTAATTTAAAATTGCATGAGATGTTAGCTCAAAATAATTACAAAAAATTCAATAGTTATCATATATGGTTGGTTGTTCTGTTTTGTATATTTTTTATTATATATGATGTAATATTTTAATTTCCGAAGGATTTTCATATAATAACATTGTAATTATGCTGAAGCTTTGAAAAGGATTTATTAAATGGAAATGACATTTTCATACCAGCTAGTGGTACAACACCTAAAATTCATAGGAATCAAAAATATTTTTCTGATCTTAAATAAAAAATGACCAATTGTGATTATTATATCATGTCCTATAGATTTGATAGAAGGGATCGGTAAAGTGAGTTTTTCCATATCCAATGGGACACAATTTTTTTATGAATGATTTTATGTTTCTATTCAATGTCTAAAAACATGTTATGTTTCAATGATATATACCATTCTGGGAAATAAGCTAAAACTATATCTGAGAGAAATGAAAATTACAAGTGAATTACTAGTAAAAAATTGGTTTGCTTCAAGTATTAGAATCAGCACAAAATTATCATATGGATCAAATTATACACATATAATTGAAATAAAAATGCATATGTTTGTAAGGAATGGACCAAGAATCATTAATTTTTTTCTAGATTAGTTATGTAATCTTGGTATAGGAATGATGAGAAAAATAATTGAAAGATTTCATGGAAATTTAGTAAATGTCGATTAGATCTCCCCACTATGAAATGTTCTATGCAAGGCTAGTTTCTTAGAATGCTAATCATGATACCATCTCCTGCTAAAATTAATGTCGAAATTTTAGTATTTCATGAACTAATTAAATGGTATATATGTGTTTAAATTTGTCCATAATGTGGCCCATTTAAATATTTTATGAATTTAATTGATATATACACCAGATGGTCACGTGTGTGTTTGATCTCAACAGATAATTTTTTCTGTATATTAATGTTTCCTTCCACAAATAATTAAATTGGGAGTACATTTTCCTGGATTATTTCATTATGTATGTAATTATAAATAATGTTGAAGAGTTTACCTCTCAAGATTTCAATGATTATTATATGGCAGTGGGGATTATTTTGGAGAATCTAGTAACCCATGTGCATAAAAAAATGGTTTAGCAAAATTAGTGAAAAATTGCCTCCAACTTATTATTAGACCATTATTAATGGAAGTTGATTTATCGAGATCTTTATGGGGTCTTTCATTATTGCATGTCTTGGCATTAATTGGCATCATAACAAGTGAAAATCATTAACATAATTCAGTCCAATTAGATTTTGGCCATCATCCTAACATCACCCACCTACAAAAAATTGGTTGTGTAGTATACGTAACAATTCATCCATCATAGCATACATATATTGACCCTCCAAGGAGGCTGGGAATATATATAGGATATTAATTCTCATCCATCATCATATATCTTGATCCAAAAATTTGTGGTGTATTTATAATATATATTTATGATTGACACATCACTCAATAATTTTTCCCACCATTATGGGGATAAAAGAAATAGAGTGTGGAGTTTTCATGGAATGTGAAAATGTTATCTTTTCTAGAGCCTCCCACACAACAATGTGAGAAACATGTGAAAAAAATATTACATTTTCATGAACTAGAAAATAAATTGTCTAAATAATTAATGAATTTAAAGGGAATAACTAAATGAAATAAATAGGATGTAAAATCCCTGACTAGAATTGATTTCTGGAGGATACAATTACAAAATTATGTTATAGAAATATCATAAACATGCGTGATACATAAAAGACTGGTTATATATAAGGATAGAAATCCTCATAAATGAAAAAGGATGATTATATTTTAAAACCCCAATAACGATGATTGTGTTCCAAAAGAAACATGTAAATTATGTTTTCCTAAATATACGTGATGAGAATTATTTAGAGAATTCATAGGATATAGAAAACAATTACGGTTTAGAAAATAATAAAATTTCTATTAATTTTACAACTAGAGTTGATATATGGAATCAGAGAAATATAGACAATGTTGATGAAATGTTTTCATATTCTATGTCACATGATAAAGAAAATAATGACCCTAACCATGGTCGGTTATGGAATACAAAAAATAATCTAATTAATTTAAATGGAAAGATGCAATGCAAGTTGAATTAAATTTACTTTAAAAGACAATAGTATATGGACATATCATGATCACATATTAATCTATGAATATTTTTGGATATAAATTGGGTTTGTGTGTAATCATAATGATAAAAAATTAGATTGTATGATACAAATATCATTTTGTTATGAAATATTTTTCTTAGAGATAAGGAAATAATTATGAGGGGTCATATTCGTGTGTAATAGATGATAATTATTTTTTATATCGAATAATAATTGATGTTTATATGAGTGATAATATGCATATTATTAATTTTGTTACAACTTATTTACCAGTTTCACATGATAATAGTAAATATTTGAGAATCCCTAAAGGATACAAAATACCTGATGTATTGAAATCAAAACAGAAAGTCCTATTTTTAATTAAATTAAAAACAATCCATGTATTGATTGGAACAGTCTTGGATAATGTGGTATAATCATTTGTGAGGTTATTTGTTAAATAAATGGGGTGTAAATAACCCGATATTCCTATCTATTTTTATTAGGAAATCCAAAATTGGATAAACAATCTTGGTCATTTATGTTAATGATTTTAATATAATTAGAACTCCAAAAGAGATCAATGAAACAATGAGAAACCTAAAGGTTGAATTTTATTTGAATAATATTGGAGTAAACATTTATTGTATTAGATAAAAAATAGATCATATTCCAAGAGGTATAATTTTACATCAGCAAAATTATAGAAAAAATGTATTACAATGATTTAATATGGATAAAAAATACAATTAAGTAATCTAATGGGTTTTCACTCTATAAATAATTACATAGATAAATTTTTACCCTATGATGAAAATTTGGAGTAATTTAGTCTAGAAGTTTAATACCTCAATGCTTTTGGAGCAATAATTTTTCTTTCTAAATTTACTCATTTTAATATATCATTCTATACGAATTTATTTCAATGATTAATTCAAACCCTACTTGAAGACACTGGAATGGTATTAAACATATATTTCGTTATATCATGGCACTATTTGTTTTAATTTATTACACTATAACAAATTGGATTAAATGAGGGATGGTTTTTTGGATATAGGTTATTTATCAGATCAACATAATGTGCGATAACAAATTTATTTTTTGTTCAAATTATGAGGTACAACCATATATGAGATAAAAAAGTAGAAACTCATCCTAACATCATTAAATCATGAAAAAGTAATTGAATTACATAAAACAAATCAATAATTTTTTTATGGTCTATGACTCAACACATTTGAGTAGTATGTGGATTTACTATGAATAATATCAAATAATTTTATTAAGATATAATACTAAATATATCACAAAATTAAAGGATGTATTCTTCAATAATCATCAAACAAATAAGATACCATAAAAAATTTCTCTTTTGCAAAAGAGTTAACGAAGAAAAGAGATACCAACAAAAAATATGCTGGATCCATCAATACTATTTCATATTTATTATCAAAAGGCACTAAAACCTATTATATTAATAATGTTTTTTAAGAATATAGGAATACAAAGATTGAAATTTTTTTATTGTAATATTAATTTTAGGGGAAGTGTACAAGACTATATACTTTCCTTAGTCAATTATTTCAAATTGGTTTTTTACAGAAAAATGTTTTTAGTAAGGAAGTATCAAAACATATATGATATTGGTATGGGTGTGAATCCCAAGGGGGACTGTTAGGAAGACACTGATTGAGAATGAATATTTTTATAGGGGTGGTTTGTTCACTAACACCAATCCCCTTTGCACTCCTTAAAAAATTCAGTCCAACCCTCCTCCAAACACCGTAGAAATAGTAGATCGAAAAGAAGTTATGATCATAAATAAAAAATATCCTCCTTCTTTTCTATTAATATTTCTCCACTATTTTAGTTATTCACATTTCAAATATATTTTTTTATCAAAATGAATATTAATTAAAACTATTAACTAAAATAAAAAATAAAATAGTCAAAAATAATTAAAACAGAATAAGAAAACAACAAAAGTAAATTGAAAAAACATTTAAATGAAAAGAAAAAAATTTCCAATAACAATGATTAAAACTAAGCACTGAAAATTAGTATCTCAAAAATATTTATAAAAATAAATATTTAAATGAACCGGATAGGTAATTATTAAAACATAAAAATAAATTAATAATTCAATAAATTACAAAATAAAATATTCGAACAATTATATAATAAAATAATCTAATTTGAAAATTTAAAAAAAATTATTATATAAATTTCAAAAAAAGTAATAAATAATTTATATTAATAACAATTTATAAGGACTGGCCTTAAAACATTACATAATATTGAATTAAAAGAATTAATTCAATTTTAAGATCATTTCATGTTTAGAGTTTTAGATAATTAATAAATAACTACTACATCTCTAAAAATTACAAAGTATACACTTAGAATCAGATTCCATTTTATTAATAAAATAAAAACACTTGAAAAAAAGAGTCATGTATAGTTCCATGTTTTAGATATCATGACTTTTCCTTGATCCCATCATTGACCCTATTAATATGTAAGTCTTGTGAAAACATTTCAAAACATGGGATGAGTATAAAAATATCAGTAAGGGTTAAAAAAATTGAAAGAAAACATTACTTCATAAATACATACAAAACATAAAATATTTTAATAACCTAATGAAATCAAAATATTTATGAATAAACACTTATACATCATTAATCATACAGGTAACCTGTCGCATCCATAACATACTTACACTGTAGTTATCAAAACTACATAGGGAGTTACATTGGAATAACCATCTCAGTATATTCCCTAACTCTATTTGGAGAAACATTAATGATTACCTATGTCATGTTACACAATTAATTGGAGAGCTATCTTGGTATCACCCACCCTAGGTTAATCAAAAAACCTCTCGCATATGTAAATAATTCCCAAGATCTATAACATGATCATAACACATAACATAAGAATAAAGAAAGATAACATTTCCACATTGAAATTAAAATATAACATTTCAATATATTTAGATATATAAACCATTATCCAAAACATTTTCAAAAACAAAAATACATAAAATAGTATATGTTATTTATTTTCCATTTAAAAACATTACGTCTTGTTAAAGAAGCCAAAGATCAAATAATACTTGCGGCGACTGAAAGGTCATTGTCACTGCTAACGTTAAAAAAACATTATTTATTTTCCTTTAGTAAAATGATTCATATAAAAATATTCCCCTTGAATGAAAATAAAATTACAGGGTGTTTATATAGCCTATAAAATAAATTCATGTATTAAAACAAAATATTCCTCAACGAAAGAAGATTGATACGAAGCCCCTTACCTAGTGTCTGACATGACTCGATCATTATTGAATCTCATGAATAATAAAAAAAAGTTAATAATTTAATTTCTTAATAAAAAATTTTAAGTTTATTATTCCTTTTATATAACATATTACCTTATTATAAACATTATGTAATCATTTATGTTAATAATGTTCGTTTTGTCAATATTTGGACCTTGAGGCGAAAATGAGAACCTTATATTTACAAGTTGTCCATGTGGTCAATATTCCATTATATCCAGAATGATATTAATTATTTATATATATCATCTATATCATATATATCCGGTATATATATATATCTATATTTATAACATTACATATCATTTGGTGGTAAAAAATGAAATACACCGTTCATGGTGACTGTAAGTCATACGTACGCATGAACACTAATTTCATTTATATTTATTATTTTAATATATTTAAAAAATAATGATAAATATGTATATTATAATTCCAGTATAATATCATATATAATATCATTAACTCAATTCATTATACGTCTCACATATGGCATTAATGGGTCATATCACTTTGAGGGGGAAATAGTCCGCACTTCATCAAATGAAATTATCCCGTTTACCCAGAATAAAAACCATAAAGGTATTCTATAAAATAAAAATACATAAGAATATAGAAAACATAAAAATAATATATGTCATATATAAATATAGTGTCATCTTAATGTCCACCATGAATTCGGTAGGAGATAATTGAACAGTCACCGTATTATGAGACGTTAGATTGTCTTCCACAGAAACAGTATGTTTTTAACCCATTAAGTGGAGGTGTGTGTAAGTGTATGTCTATAACTAATCATAAAAACATCATAGTATATTTATTATACTATTTTGTTATAAAACAAATGAATAAAATTATTTTAGGTGTTGAAGATGTAAAATAAAAGAAAAGATGTTAAGAAAACGGTTACCATTAATTTGGGTAACTTCCTTTGGTTTGAACCAAAAGGACCTGATAAAGAGCATTCTGCCTACGGTATGGATTATAGGAGGAGTAGATGGATGTAGGGAGCTTAATTGGGCAGAGTTTGGATGAGAAAAAAGGCTTCAGAGTTGTTAGTAATCGGTTATAATTGAGGGATTTTTAAAAGGGGGGGGGGACGGGCTCTTTAAAAAAGTGTGATAATATTATTTTATTATATAATGATATTCAGTTTCTAAAGGTCCAAAAACATTAACGTTGAAGCTACGATGACTAATAGTCGAAATAAAATCATCCAATATGAATTGGACCGGTTTTAGATATTATTTTAATCATTATAATATTATTTATTTAAATCATTTATTAATCAGGTAAACGCAGCATCATTATTTTGTTATAAATAATTTTATTTATTTGATGTATAAAAATTATAAAATAAATACCATGATGTGGGAAATCTTTTTAGATTTAAAATTAATATTTATAGTATAACAGATAAACTATATAACCCCTTGTGAAAACTAATTTACAAAAAGAAATTTGTTTGTCAATTTTGCATTTACTTTAAGTTATTTAATCTAAAGTGTCATTATCACTCCCATGTGGCTAAATGAGGTCCAAAAATATACCTAAATATTCCCATGGTTGTAAATGACTCATCCAATGATCTTTGGACAAGTATTATGGTAATTTGGAATTATTATAATATTCTTTTTACATGGAATTCCCCAATTTACCTTTAAGCATGGTAAATAAAAGAAAAAATTGCTATTCACCAAAAATTATTTTCATCCTATTAAACCAAATTTTACATTCTAATAACAACAATGTGTGTATTATTTTTGAAATTAAATTTACAGAAGTTGTAAAATTTCATTTAAAAGAAAATTTCAGTTTTTTAACTAATACAATGTGGTTTCACAATTCAACAGAAATTGATGTTTTTCAGAAAACTACAAAAAATTCATCCTAAGTGATATTTGATTTTCCGAATTAGAAAATTATTTCTATATAGCCGAATTCAAAACGTATATGTGGAAATAATTAATTTAAAATTAATTCTTCTTGTGAAATCAAATAGCATGTTATTAAGAAACCATAATTATGAAAAGATTGACACTTATTTATGTCCAATTTCAAAGTGAAATTAATTCAATGACCAATATTGGATTACATGGTAAAATTAAATTCAAATTACACATAAATATATTTTAAAAGATAATTAAACCATGTAAATAAATTATATCAAAACACAGTTTTGAATTTAAATAAAAAAAATTTCACTATTCTTTAAAAATGAACTTTATTGGAAAAATTACAAACAATTTGCACAAAATATATTTTGATGTCCCCACTCTAAAGAAAGACTTTACTAGGTCAAATAGAATGAATTAAAGTTACCAAAACTATATTTAATGAGTGATCCCCATTAAAACCTGGTAAATCATCCTTTTAATGTAAATTATTCTTAAAATTACATTCATTCACATTTCATGCCTCAAACGTTTTATTGGATAAATGAAAATACATTTAACAATCATCTATATTCATATTATATTTAGTTTTGTTCATTCCCGCCAATACAATGGCTATGATTTAACTTCCATTTAAAATAATAATATTATATTATTAGGGTGCAAAGTAATATTTCGAAGAAACTCATTGTTGCATATTGGGTACACTACCGAACATAGATATCATTTTAAAGTAAAATTAATATTTAATTAAAAATTTCTAATAAATATGAAATACTTCATTTTATTTATTTACCAGGGATGTTACATCCTTCGGCCCATTTTGGAATTGTGTCCTCACAATTTTTCTAATCAAAATATGTCTGGGTATTTATCCCACATTGCATTTTCAGATCCCACATTGCCTCTTCAATCATATGGTTTTCCCACAAAACCGTATCCTTGTGAATTATCATGTTCTATAACACTTTCTCTCTACAGTCAATAATCTGATCTTTTTGTCCTTCGTAAGAGAGATTCTATTCCAAATGAACTACCTCTGGGATCAAAACATGAGATGGATCTTTCATATACTTTCTCAAGATCAAAACATGAAAAACATTGTGTATCTATGATAAACAAGGATGTAAATACACTTAAAAACTGATCCAACATTTTCCAGAATTTTATAAGGTCCAACGAAACCTCAGACTCAACATTCACTTCTTACCAAAAAACCTCACACTTTTCTATGGAGAAATTTTGAGAAAGTCATGATCACCTACCTCAAAAAAAGATCCTTCCTTCGGTTATCTGCATAATTTTTCTGTCTACTCTGAGCTGTTCTTTTCTTCTTTTGAATCAACTGAACTCTTCCCGCCATCTCTTTACCAATGCTGGTCCCATCAACTTCCTTTCAGATACTTCATCCCAAAAAACAGGGTTTCGACAATGATTTCCATATAATCCCTCAAATAGATCCATCTGTATACTGTAATGAAAAGTGATATTAGATGAAAAGTAATCAAAATGAAGATGTTTATCCCACCTTACCTGATAATCCAGTGAAGAAGCACTTGGAATATCCTCCAAGGTCTGAATTGTTCATTATAATTTCCCATATGATTGAGGTTGAAAAGTTGTACTAAAATTTAATTCATTACCCAATGATTTTGAAAGGACTTTCCAGAGTTATAAGTAAACCTGGGATCACTTTCAGATACAATAGTGAGGGGAACTCCATGAAACCTGACAATATCCTTAACATACAACTGAGAAAGTTGATCTAGAGGAAATGTTTATTGAATAGGAAGAAAATAATATGACTTAGTCAATTGACCGACAATAACCCAGATTGCATTATTTCCTCTAGATGTATTCAGTAATCCCGCAACGAAGTCCCTGAATATATTTTCCCATTTCCACTCTAGCACTGGTAAAGGCTAAAGTATCCCTTTCGGTAACATCCACTCTTCGTTAACCTTTTGAAAAGTCAAACACATCACAATAATGTCAACAATATCTCTTTTTATTCCATCCCACCAGTAATATATCCAGATATCTATGTACATCTTAGTACTAATAGGATGAACTAAAAACAGGGAACTATGAGTTTCACATAACAGTTCATTCATCATATGTGAATCACAAGGCATTCATAATATCTTTTAGATCCTCAAAACACAATCATTATCAATGTTAAAATAAGGAATCATACCCTTCTGAACCAACTCTACTTTATTCTGTAACTAACTGTCTTCTTTCTGTGATTGATTTATTCAGTATGATAGAGATTATCTCACTAACACCTGATACAAAACAGATGATTTTTTTCACCAAAAACTTATATAAAAACATTTTTCAAATCAAAAACCAATGTATTTAATAAAAACATAATGTGGTTAATGATGCATTACTTTTTCAACTCAAAGCATCAGCCTCATTATTTTCTTTTCTTGGATGGTATGAGATTGTGCAATCATAATCCTTGATTAATTCTAGCCATATCCTCTATCTAATGTTAAATTCTTATTGAGTGAATATATAATTTAAACTTTTGTGATCGGTATATATTTCACATTTTACTCCATATAAATGATGCATCCACATTTTTTAAGAAAAAAAAAGAAGATAATACCAAATCATGTGTAGGTTAATTTAACTCATGTCGTTTCAACTGACATGAAGTATAAGAAACTACCTGATCATTCTGCAATAGGACACAACCATTTCCAATCTATAACGAATCTCTATAGATAACAAACTCACCATTTCTAGATGGCAGTTCCAAAACTGGAGCATTCACCAATCATCTATTCAATTCCTAAAATCAATCATCACATTTTTTGTCCAGTTGAACATAACAAGTTTCCGAGTTAACATAGTCATTGGACCCGATAACCATGCAAAATGTTAAACAATCCTCCTGTAATATCCTTCAAAATAACAAAAAATATGAATCTCGGCTATATTTCTGGGTCATGCCCATTCTTTAACAACTTTTTTTAGTAGGATCAACAGTTATTCCATTTTTTGAAACAATGTGACCATGGAAAGAAATTTGTGGTAACCAAAACTCACACTTGTGGAATTCCCCAAACTATTTATTCCCTTTTCTGGTTTTCAAGAAAACACTTAAATGAATTTCTTGTTACTATTTAATTTTGGAAGAAACCAAAATATAATCAATGAACACCACAACAAACTTATCCAAGAACTCACAAAAAATTATTTTAATAAGAACCATGAATACAGCAGGTGCATTGGTCAAACCAAAAGGCATAAATAAAAAATCATAATGGCCATATCAAGTACAAATCTTGGTCTTCATAATCTATTCTTCTTTGACTTTCAACTTATGGTACCCCAATCTTAAGTCAATATTCTAAAAATACTAACCTCACTGGAGCTGATCAAACAAATCATCAATATGAGGCAAATGATACTTGTTATTAATAGTGATGTTATTCAATGATTTATAGTAAATGCAAAGTCTCATTGAATTATGATTATTTTTAACAAACAAGACAAGAGCACCCCATGGTGATGTTCTTGGTCGAATGAAAACTTTTTCTAATAACTCCTGTAATTGATTCCTTAAATATAAAAGTTCAATTTGAGCCATTAGATAAGGGAGTTTTGAAATTTTCATATAATCGGGAACTAAGTCAACAACAAATTTAACTTACCGATCAGGTATAATATAAGGAAACTCGTCAAGAAAAATATCAAGGTACTCATTTTCCACTGTCACATCATTACTCACAAATCTTCCTTTATTTTCAATAATATAAGTGGGGTAAAATTCATTTCCATCTTTTACTAGATTCTCTCCTTCATGATATGTTATCAAAATCAAGGGTTCATTATTGTAAACAAAATTATTATCATTATTTAAAGAAACCTCTTTATCTATACATTCAATCTTAGTATGATAAAAAGAAATCCAATCCATACCCAAAATTACAACAAACCCTACTGGAGGCAAAACACAATGGTTTTCATGTAGATTCTTTCCACACACAATGACCAGAATGTTCTTATGATTTCTTTTTGTCTCAAAATTTCCTCTAGGTTTCTTACTATATGTTCTATATTCATATCATGAGATAAAATTCCCAAATTACTAGAAAACTTCTTTGAAATAAATGAGTGTGTAGACCATAAATCAAACAACTCTTTGGAATAATCTGAACAAACAAACAGTGTACCTGATACTACTTCATTTGATGGCCAAACATCTGCTGAAGTAGCTGCAAACGATTTCACCACTGCTTTCTACTTGTAGTATTGATTCTTTCCCTCAGTTGAGTTCATTATTTGACACTCATTTCCATAATGACCCATTTCATTGCACATAAATTTTTTTACTGATTGTAAATCAGATTTTGTCTTACCAATACCCTGATCTTTTTCAGTGCATTTACGATCCTTATGTCCAATTTTACCACATCTGGAGCACTTACCAGAATTTAAAAGACATTCCCCAACATGCTTTTACCACAATATTTACAAACTGTAATCTTATGTTTCTTTCCATCATGCTTTTTTGAGTATTTCTTCCCTTTTGACTGCCTCCTCAACCTCTTATTCTATTGTTTTTCAAAGAAAACCAGATCATCAGCAAACTTTATTTCCCCCTTCTCCGCACAATGAAATAGTTTTTCATAAATTTTGAACTCAAGAGAATATAAATCCCTTCGATATATTTGATTAAATCCTGAGTAAAAATGGTTGATTTTAATCTCATGATCTCTTATAAACATTGGAGAATACCATTCCAGTCGAGTGAATTTTGTTTCATAAATAGCCACTAAGTCATATTCCTGCCTCGATTCTAGGAATTGTTTATCCATCCCAAGACAACCCACCTTAGAATAATATTTTTCTAGAAACATAACTTTCAATTCATACAAATCAGGAGCATCAATCTCATCACGATTCTTGATATTTTTCACCATAGACAACCACTAAGCAGCTTCACCTTTAAAATGGTAAATAGTAAGACAATCCTTTTGATGTTATGAACACCCAATGACATCAAAAATTTTCTCCAGTTCATTAATCCTCCCTTCTGCTAGAACTAGGTCAGATGATCCTCTGAATGATGGGGGATGTTTCCTAACGAAATGCTCCACTACTAACATGTTCCTCTAGGGTTGATCTGGCTGATCTCATACATGGATACCACCACCATTTATAGCCTGAGTCAAATGTGCCATCCCTATAAAAAACGATTTAGTTCTGATTCCAACCATCTCAAGTTGCTGATTTGGAAGTTTGTATTCCTCCTGATGTCATCCCAACATAGATTCCATGTTTCCTCTATGAAAAACCATTCTGATCACAGAAATATCTCTGGTGAAGAAACATGGTAATCTCTAAATGCTATATTATTTCAATATTAACATAAATTACATTATGGATATTAATTTAACAATACCCTAACTCTTAAAGTTATATAAACCAACCTCTGATACCAAATATATGGTCCTAGCATTAAAACATTACATTATATTGAATTAATGGAATTAATTCACATTGATGATCCTTTCATCTTTAGAGTTTTAGAGAATTTGGACATAACTATTACATCTCAAATGATTACAAAGTAGACAATTATACTCAATTTACATTATTTCATAAAATAAAAAAAGTTGATAAAAAGAGTCATGTCTAGTTCCATGTTTTAGGTATCATGACTTTTCCTTGATCTCATCCTTCACCCTATTTATCATTAAGTCATATGAAAACATTTCAAAACAAGGGATGTGCATACAAAGATCAGTAATGGTTATAAGACAAATAAAGAAAACATTAGTTCATAAATACATACAAAACATAAACTTTTTTACTAACCTCAAGAAATCACAAGATTTATGACTGACATATAGAAATCATAAATCATAAAGGTAACTTGTGGCATCCATAATATACTTACAATGTAGCTATCGTAGCTAAATAGGGTGTTACTTTGGAATACCCATCACAGTATATTCCAAAATTATATTAGGAGAAACATTCATGTTTACCTCCATCATGTTACCCAGTGAATTGGAGAGCTATCTCAAGATCTTCATCCCTAGGATAATTACAGTACCACCTGTATACATAAATAGTTCCCAAGAACCATAACATGATCATAACACATAAAATAACCATAAATGAAAGATAACATTTCCACATTTCAATAACAACATAATATTTCAATATATTAATGTATCTAAACATTTATAAAAACCAATTTCATTACCAAAAATACATAAAATATTATATGGTATTTATTTTCCTTTTTAAAACATTATGGATTTTTAAGGAAGCCAAAGACTAAATGATACTCGTGGCGGTGGAAATTCCATTGTCACCGCATACATTAAAAAACATTCCTCTTTGACATTTCGTAAAACTATTCGTATAAAAAGATTCCATTTGAATGAAATGAAATGTCAATGGTTTTTATATAGTGTATAAATTAAATTCAGGTATTAGAACAAAATATGCCTCAATGATAAGAGATTGAGACGATGTCCCTTACCTCGTGTCCGACTTGAATCGATTATTCATTAATCTCCTGAATAATAAAATAATGATAATTTATACTTGATTAATAACCTTTTTAAAGTTTATTATTCCTTTTATATCCCTTACTACCATTTTATAAACATTATGTAATCATTTATGTTAATAATGTTCGTTTTGTCGATATTTGGTACAAGAGTAAAAATTGAACACCTTATATTTACAAGTTGTCCATGTGGTCAATAGTCCATTATATCTAGAATGATATTCAATATTTAGATATCAAATGTATCATATATATCAATTATTTATATATATTTATAATATTACATATCATTTGGAGTTAAAAAATGAAATACACCGTTCATGGAGACAGTAAGTCGTACATACGCATGAACACTACTTTCATTTCTATTTATTATTTTAATGGAATTAAAACATAATTATAAATTCTTATATTATAATTCCAGTATAATATCATATATAATATCGTTAACTCCATCCTTTATAAATCCCACATATTTCATTAACGAGCCATATTACATTGAGTGGGTGGTAGTCCGCACTTCCTTAAATAAAATTATCGCATTTACCCAAAATGGAAACCATAAATGTATGCACTAAAAGAAAAAAACGAAGCATAAATAAAATATAAACATAATATATATCATATATAAATATATTTTCATCTTAATGGACACCATCATAGGCTGTAGGAGATATTCAATTATTCATCGTCTCATGAGGCGTTAGTTGTTCATCCACAGAAATAGTATGTTCTTCACCCATTTGATGGTGGTTTGTGTAAGTGTAGTTATAATCATTTTCATAAAAACCTACTAGTATATTTAGGATAATTTTGATTTTATAAAAAATAAATAAAAAAGAGTTTAGGGTGTAACGCCCCGACCCCAGTTACCCAAAGTCGGTGCATTATTACATAACATTGGCATGATCACAAGAAAGATCAAATCTCGGAAGACCGATAGGTTTAGTAGCCTTGGAAACAGTATATATATTCATAAAGTTTTATATTACATAATGATGTTAAAAACTACTACAACAACATATTGTTTCCATAATCCACACTATTATCCCCTCATAATATCCCTGCTGGTCATTCATAATTTACTTCTTCACATCCTGGGAAAAATAAAACATAGAAAAGGGGTTAGCTCAAATGCCCAGTAAGGATAACAATATAGCAGAAACATTCGTAAATAAGAAAAAAAATTTAAGGCAATGTATAACTAAAACAAAAGCCTTTTAAACTTGAACTTCTACATTTTATGGCAAAAATAAAATGAAATAATGACATTAACTTATTCACATGGATATTCTACTAATCGAATAATCACATGCAATATCAATAACCACTTTCATAATTATGGAATGCATAATGCTAGACTATCATAACCATATAGCCAAGGCCTCGTGCCAAGACTACAAATAAGATTTTTCCAAGGCCTTGTGCCAAGACACTAGTTTGTCTAATGAGTCCTACCGATGCATCGAGGAGCTATAGCGGGCTCCACCCATCACATATTAAGTCCAATGCATTCCCATATGAAAAGGTTTAAACATAACATAAACATTCGTATTAAAACTAGCATAAGAAATTGAGATACATTCACCATAAAACATGAATGGTATAATAATAGCACATCCACAGTCAAAAATATCACAAAACCTTCAATACAATATTGAATTTTTGTATCATAATAAATCAACTTTAAATAAGCGTAAAATCCATCAAAGGATGTTGACATAGATGAAATCAAAACTCTTTTTAGAGAAATATATCTTTCTATTTTGAAATCATTTAAGAGTAATATATTTATAAAATAAAACATTTTATTTGAAAATATTCTTATAAGCTTGTAAGGGAAGATTCAAATATTTTATAACGGCAAAAAATATCTGCACCCGCCGTATAAGTTAAAAAAACATTCTTACCTTAATTCTGTCGAAATGGTTAAAAAGAACCTTTTTTGGAAAATGATGGAATGATTCCTTTATAAACCTCTTATAAAAACTCAAACAAGTGTATAAATGACTTTAACACATATTTTAGTAAATAGTAAAAATGTTTTGAAATCCATTTTTAAGAAACATGGATGTTGATTTTAAAGAGATCCCAATAGATTATTACGTATAAACAACCTCAGATAATGAATAGATTTTAAAATAAACCCTTACCTTGTACTTTTCCTTGGTTGGGGTAGGTTAACTTCCTGTATAATGGTGAAATATTTGTTATTAAATTATACAAGAATCATATACATTAATATGATATCATATATGATCTTTTAACATTGATTTGTTAATAATATCTTAGTATTATCGTTGTTTCGGGTGTTAACTTACACATTTTCTTTTATATGTTTTGATACATAATCCATGTTTGTAATGGATAGGTTGTATATTATTCATATCCAGAATGATATCAAGTCCTTAAACATCATTTTTAAATCATCAAATGATAATTATACTTGAATGGATACGATGGAGAATGAATTTCATCGCGTTCGTGGAGACGGTAGTCCGTACGTACGCACGAGCGACAATATCATTCTTTTGATATTAAAATAATATATAAATGGATGGTATATCATATTTATAGAATAATTAACATGTTATATTTATTATATATATGAGTTACACATCATTATTATACCCATCCAAATAATAATATATTGAATAACAATTACACAACGACATGGAGACGGTAAGCCGTACGTACGCACGTATGGTGACATGTTATTCAAAGGGTGGATAGAATACTGAATATGGTTGTACCATATTTATAATAACATCACAGTAAATATATGATACTGGATATATTATTTTAGAATGGTAATAACAATGGAAGAAGAAGTGGAAGAAGAAAGGAACATGGAAAAGGGTGGTGAAATCATTACCTCTTCTTCGGGTTCTTCATTTTGATTTGATCAAAAGGGCTCCATAGGTTGGCATTCCGATCAAACTAAGGCCTCTAGGTTGTAGTGAGGGAAGTTGGGAGAGTATTTGGTCAGAGTTTGGCCGATCCAAAAGGATTTTATGGTGTGAAGAAATGAGAAGGAGGAGTTCATTTTTATAAGAGGGGTGAGGGGCACCTTTGGAAAAGCTAGAAATATTAATTTATAATAAATTCAGATTCGGGTTCTAATGGCTCCAAAGATGATTCTATAAATGTTAAAGTGGGGATAGGTCGAAAAAAACTCAACCAATAGAATTTACACAGGTTTGGGTTACTATATTAACCTTATTTTTAAGTATTAACTCTTAGATAATTAGTTTGACATTTACCACGACACTTTGTATTTTTATATTATATAGTTAATAAACATACTATATACATCCAAGCGACCCCTAAGTGTTCCATTAATGATACAACTATCATGATATAAGTCTATTGACCGATCCTTAGATTTTTAGGAATTTAATATCAATTAATAATATAATATTTGTTTTTAAAACTCATTTATGTCAATTTTGACAATATTCAATAGTTGATTTTTGTGAAACTCATAACAGAATGATTACTTCAAAAACATTTAATAACATCATTCCGAACATGTCATATTAACATAGAAAATTAATTTCATTCATAAAAAGTCTCAAATTATATTTATTTGTGTATTTATATTATCAATTATTTTAATTTTTCACGATTATGGTAATTACTGCATCATCATTGTGTCATAAATAAATTAAATTATGTAATTTCTAAAATTATAAATAAAATATAATTATGTAGGAAATATTTTTATCTTTCTAATTAATATTTACACTCGAATTTATCTTATGTATAACTCTATATTAAAAATGCTTTAGTAAATAAATTTTGATTTTAACTCTTTTAACTCTTCTTTGAATTAAATAATAATAAATGTTCTAATCTAATCCAAGTGGACCTAAATGATAATAATTTATTCCTAAGGTTGTTTTTGGTTGATATAAACTTTTCCAAAAGAATTAGGACATGTGTTAGGGTAATATTAATATCATATTTACCCTTAGTGACCCTATTTACTTTTAACTGTGGTAAATAAAAGTAAAAAGTTACTATTCACCAAAAATTATTTTCATCTCATTGTTCCACATTTTACTTTTTGATATTAACCATGTCTCTTGGATTTTCGAAATTCCCTTCACAGAAGTGGTAAAATTATGTTTTATGAAAAAATCTGGTTTTTAACTACCACTTAGTAGTTTCACTATTCATCAAAAATTAATGTTTTTTAGAACAATGGCAAAATTTCACCCTAAGCTATAATTGATATTCCGAATTCAAAAATGATGTCTATTTTAAAAAATTCCAAACATATAATTTTCATTAATTAATTTTATAATTAATTCCCGCTATTAAAAGAAATAGCGTGTTTTTAAGAAATAATATATATCAAAATATTGACAATTATTTAGGTCCAATTTCAAAGTGAAATTAATTATAATGAACACCATTGGATAAAATGGTAAAAATATATTCTAATTATACTATAAAACCACTAAATAATATAATTTATCACTATAAATTATTTTGATTAAAAAAGTTGTTTTTAAGTATTTTTCACTATTCATAAAAATTGGACGTTCTCAAGAAAAATTCAACATAGGATAATATCAATATTTTGAATCCAAAAATGAAGTTCATTTTGAAATATAATATATATATAATTTCAAAAAGTAGGTATTACTATTCATTACAGCTATTTTGATTGGTTGTGGTGTGTTAGAACTCGATGTTGCGTACAACACACGCTATCACATTATTCAATGAGAAGCGTACCGTAGATGCTTGGGGTGTTACATTCTCCTCTCCTTCAAATAATTTCGCCCTCGAAATTTTCAGAATACTACCACATGAAAAGACTCGGGTGGTTCTTCATCATAAGTTCCTCGGGTTCCCACGTTGCCTCTTCCATCTTATGGTTTTTCCACAAAACATTTACCAGACGCCTCGTCCAGTTTCCCAGTACTTGTTCTCTCGTATCAAGAATCCTGACGGGCTCTTCACAATAAGACAGATCGGGTTCCAGTTCTAATTCCTCGTAAGTGAGTACATGCGTTGGGTCAGACATGTATTTCCTCAACATAGATACGTGGAACACATCATGAACTTTGGAGAGACTTGGCGGCATTGCCAATCGGTAAGCTACAACCCCAATTCGTTCTAGAATTTCAAAATGTCCGATGTACCTGGGACTCAATTTACCATTCTTACCAAAATGTATTACTCCCTTATATGGAGATACCTTCAGGAAAACATGATCACCGAATTGAAATTCCAAATCCTTCCTTCGATTTTCAGCATAGCTTTTCTGCCTACTTTGAGCTGCTTTGATGTGATTTTGGATTACCTTCACCTTTTCCATCGTTTCCTCCACTAGTTCTAGACCTACAAGTTTTCTTTCACCAATGTCATCCCAACAGGTTGGTGTGCGACATCTATTTCCGTATAATGCTTCATATGGTGCCATCTGAATACTGAAATGGAAGCTATTGTTATAGAAAATTCTACCAGAGGTAAATACTGATCCCACATACCCTGAAAGTCAAGTGAGCAAGATCTCAACATATCTTCTAAGGTTTCAATAGTCCGTTCTAATTGTCCGTCTGTCTGAGGGTGGTAAGTAGTGATCAAATGAAGTTCAGTATCCAGGGATTTCTGAAGAATTTTCCAGAATTTTAATGTAAAATGGGGATCACGATCAGAAACAATCGATAGGGGTACTCAATGAAGTCTCAAAACTTAATTAATATATAGTCTTTCTAGACGTTCCAGGGGTAGATCCTCTCTTATATCAAGAAAATGTGCTGACTTGGTACGACGATCAACAATAACCCATATTTCATCGTTCCTTCTAGGAGTCTTTGGTAGTCCCCATGACAAAGTCCATCGTAATATTGTCCCATTTCCACTCCGGTATGGGAAGAGGTTGCATGACTCTTCCAGGCTGTTGCCTTCCAGATTTCACTTGTTGACAAACCATACATCTTGACACAAAATCAGCAATATCCCTCTTCATGTTGTCCCACCAAAAATGTTCCTTCAAATCTCTATACATTTTGGTGCTCCCAGGATGTATAGAGAAATTGGAACTATGAGCATCATCCAGCAATTCCCTTTTTAGATCAGGTATATCGGGAACACAAATTGTCTTCCCAAATATCAAAATTCCATCTTCATACACAAAGTTTCTCAATATCCCATCATTCACAGCTTTAATATTCTTTTGAAATTCATTATCAATGGTCTGATAACACATAATCCTTTTTAGTAAAGATGGTTTGGCCACCATTTGAAAAAGCATTGATGTTTCAGCTTCCCTGTTTATTCCTATGTCCATCTTCACTAGATCCATGAAAATTGGATCCCTTTCAATTCTCATATTGTTCAAAACTCCATGATCTTTTCTTCTCAAAGCATCTTCCACCTTGTTTGCCTTCCCCGGGAGGTAGTGTATCATGAAATCATAATCCTTGAGTAATTCAAGCCATCTCTTTTGCCTCATGTTGTGTTCTTTTTGTGAGAAAATATACTTCAAACTCTTGTGATCAGTATAAATCTCACATTTTCACCAAAGAGGTAGTGCCTCCATATCTTCAAATCAAAGATCACAGCTGCTAACTCGAGATCAGGAGTAGGATATTTTTCTTCATGAATTTTCAACTGTTGTGATGCATAGGCAATAACCCTATCATTCTGCATAAGGACACAACCAAGTCCTTTCTTCAATGCATCACTATAAATAATGAACCCATCATTCCCCAATGGTAGAGTCAATATAGGATCATTGACTAATATTCTCTTCAGTTCTTCAAAACATTATTCACACTCTTTTGTCCAAACAAATTTATCCCCTTTATGTGTGAGCTACGTTAATGGGTTAGCCAATCGGGAAATATTATGTACGAAACGTCGATAATAACCTGCTAAAACAATAAAACTATGTACCTCAGTGAAACTCATTGGTGCTGGCCATTCTTGGATTGCCTTAGTCTTAGAAGGATCAACAGAGATTCCATCTTTAGAGACAATATGGCCAAGAAAAGAAATCTCCTGAAGCCAGAATTCACACTTGCTAAACATCCCATATAATTCATGTCTTCTCAGAGACTTCAAGATAATGCGCAAGTGATTTTCATGATCTTCATAGATTTTTTATTATAGAAATATATCATCAATAAATACCACCAAAAATTCATTGAGATACTCCTTGAAATCTTTATTCATCATATCCATGAATAGAGAGGGTGCATTAGTCAATC
This sequence comes from Viscum album, assembly GCA_963277665.1. Classification (NCBI taxonomy): domain Eukaryota; kingdom Viridiplantae; phylum Streptophyta; class Magnoliopsida; order Santalales; family Viscaceae; genus Viscum; species Viscum album. The sequence goes on along the minus strand of OY728119.1, from coordinate 1,311,444,462 downwards.
CATAAGGCATTACAGTAAACTCGTAATGCCCGTACCTAGTTCAAAATGTTGTCTTCAGAATGTCATCCTTCTTTACACACAACTGATGGTATCCAGATCGATGGTCAATATTTGAAGAGTATTGAGCTCCATGTAGTTGGTCAAATAAATCATCAATTCGAGGTTGGGTATAATTGTTCTTTACTATTATAGCATTGATCTCCATGTAGTCGACACATACCCTCATAGATCCATCTTTATTTTTAACAAAAAAGAACAGGGGCTCCCCATGGAAAAACACTAGGGCGAATAAATCCCTTATTACTCAATTCCTCTACTTGTTTCTTTAGTTCAACTAATTCTATAGTGGCCATTCTATAAGGGGTCTTCGATATAGGCCTTGATCCAGGAATTAAATCAATGGAAAACTCAACTTCTCGTTCTGGAGGATGTCTAGGTGAATCATCCAGAAATACATCTACATATTCTTTCACAATAGTACATCCTCTATTTGAACATTCCTTTCCTCACCAACAGTTATTTAAATCTCTTCCTCCCCAATAATTGAATTTAGTAGAGCTACTGGGGGTGGATCTAGATAAGAATTAGGTGGTGACGATTTTTCTCTAATGATAAGGTGTTCCTTATCATCATCATCAAGAATAGTAACCTATTTCTTCTTACAATAAATCTTCACATCATAGTCCCAAAGCCAGTCCATACCGAGGATTATATCGAACTCAATCATAGGTATGTCGATGAGATCAGTAGATAAAGAACATTTATGTGCTCTAATGGGGACTGATTCACAAAACATTATTGCAATGATACTTCCCTTAAGAGTTTTAACTGACAACTCCCTCGTTAAATCATATTGAAAATATCTAATTTTATTAGCAAACTTGGAAGATATAAAACAATGCGATGATCCAGAATCAAAAAATGCATTTGCTAAACTTGAGGAAACCATTAAATTACCTGCCACCACGTCTTTCAGAGCTTCCACCTCAGTAGTAGTGATAGCATAAGCTTGGCCTTGATCCATTGGCCTTTTCTGAGATAAGTTCTCCTGATGATTAGGAAATTTATTTTCATAATGTCCCATCTCCCTGAAATTGTAGCACTGAACATTGGTAGCTTCTTTCTTCCCCTTTCAATCACGATCTTGGTGGCCTTTTTCACCACACTTGTAACAGACTCCCATTCCCTTCAAGCAAGTACCGGGGTGTTTCTTCCCACATTTACCACAGTATGGATATTCAACCTTTCCCTTATTCCCCTTATTTCCATTCTCAGATTGATCAACAGGTCTCTTCTTATCTTGCTTTGATTTAAAGTCATAAGACTTAGAGAATTCCTTTTCTGTCTTGATAGCACTTGAGACAATATCTTCGTACGATGCAATGGATTGTGAGACTAATTCTCTACGTATAAATGGTTTTAACCCATCAAGGAAACTATCAATATTACTTCTTGGGTTACGTATATAATCTCCAGTATATCTTGCTATCCTTGTAAAGTTAGCCTCATACATTACGACATTCTCATCCTCCTTCTCTCTCAGACTCAGAAAATTTCTTTCCATATCTGCTCGATGGTCATGAAGAAAGTATTTTTCTAAAAAGAGATCTTTGAACTCCCTCCATTCCATATTTGATACTTCATCATCTTACATCATATTCTGAATCAATGACCACCATTTATCAGCATCTCTAGTGAGTCGGTAAACTGCCATGATAACTTTTTCCCTTTCACTACTCCCCAATGCCTGAAATATTTTCTCAAGGAAATTTATCCATTGCTCAGCTACTAAGGGATTTTTACTCCCATTGAACGTTGGTGGTTGTTTCCTCATGAATCGATCTAACATTGATCCTCCATGATGTGGATCAGGGTGCTCCATATGGATAAGGTTATTATTCAAAACCTGAGTAAGTTGTCCCAGTATGGTGATTAGCTGATCGGTACCAGTTGCATCACAAGATCCACTATAATTATCTTGATAAGGAGGGAAATACCTACATGGAGTGCGTGCATTGATACAGTTTCCATTTCTTCTACTAGGCGCCATTTATAAACAATGGTATAAACTAGATCAGCTTATGAATCAAAATACATAATCCCATACTTACAAAACACTTAACATAAATTGAACTATTTATGGATATAATCCATAATCATAAGAATTTTTTCTTTGAGGAATTATATAATCATAAACCCTTCATAATGATTTGTAAGGAAAATGAGATTTATCCTAAGAATATCCCACGGGAGTGTCGTAACCAAGAGTGTAGCAAGGCCCGTTGTCGTGCACCAGTTCTTGTTCAAGTCTAGCTCAAAGCGGTGTTTTCGGGTTTTACCCCTAGGTATATCTGTGCCAGAGCCGCCTCTACCTACTTATATCCAGACAGGGATTTATAGCTCTAAAAACTCACAAAATCTCTACAATATAAAAATTCTAGGAATTTCTTCTATAATAATCCTCAAAGTTCATCTTAGGTCTACGTGCTCTAATCAGAGTTTATCTAAATCTATATTCCAAGGTTTCTACTAAACTTCCTCTGATACCAACTGTAACACCCCAACCCCAATTACCCAGAGTCGGTGCATTATTACATAACATTGGTATGATCACAAGAAAGATCAAATCTCGAAAGACCATTTGGTTTAGTAGCCTTGGAAACACTAGATATATTCATAATTTTTTACATTACATCATGAAGTAAAAAACTACAACAACAACATATTGTCTCCATTATACACACTATTATCCCCTCATAATATCCATACAAGTCATTCATAATTTACATCTTCACGTCCTGGGAAAAATAAAACATAGAAGAGGGGTGAGCTCAAATGCCCAATAAGGATAACAATATAGCGAAACTTTCATAAATAAGAATAAACATTTAAGGCAATGTATAACTAAAACAAAATCCTTTTAAACTTGAACTTCAACATTGTATGGAAAAAATAATATGAAATAATTCCATTTACTTATTCACATGGACATTCTACTAATCGAATAACCAGATGCAATATCAATAACCACTTTCATAATGATGGAATGCATAATGCCAGACTATCATAACCACATAGCCACGACCTCGTGCCAAGAATACAAATAAGAATTTTCCAAGGCCTTGTTCCAAGACACTAGATTGTCTCATGAGACCTACTGATGCATCGGGGAGATATAGCGGGCTCCACCCGTCACATATTAAGTCCAATGGATTCCCATATGAAAAGGATTAATCATAACATAAACATTCATATTAAAACTAGCATACAAATTGTCAATACTTTCACCATAAACCATGAATGGTATAAAAATAGTCCATCCACAGTCAAACATATCACAAAAACATCAATACAATATAGAAGTTTTGTATCATAATAAATCTACTTTAAATAAGCGTAAAATCAATCAAAGGATGTTGACATAGATGAAATCAAAACTCTTTTTAGAGAAATATCTCTTTCTATTTTGAAATAATTTAAGAGTTATATATTTATAAAATAAAATATTTTCATTGAAAATATTTTTATAAGCTTGTAAGGGATGCTTTGAGGATTTTATAACTTTGAAAAATAGTCGCACCCGCCGTATAGGCTACAAAAAACATTCCTACCTTAATTCTGTCGAAAAGGTTAAAAAGCACCTTATTTGGAAAAAGACGGAATGATTCCTTTATAGACCTCTTATAAAAAGTCAAATAAGGGTATAAATAACTTTAACACATATTCTAGTAAATAGTAAAAATGTTTTGAAATTCATTTTTAAGAAACATGGATGTGGATGATAAAGATATCCCAGTAGATTATTACGTATAAACAACCTCGGATAATGAAGAGATTGTGAAATAAACCCTTACATTTTACTTTTCCTTGGTTGGGGTAGGTTAACCTCCTGTATAACGGTGAAATAATAGTTATTAAATTATACAAGAATCATATACATTAATATGATATCATATATGATCTTTTAACATTTATTTGTTAATAATATCTTTGTATTATCGTTGTTTCAAGTGTTAACTTACTCGTTTTCTTTTATATGTTTTATTATGTATTCCATGTTTGTAATGGATAGGTTGTATATTATTCATATCCATAATGTTATCAAGTAATTAAACATCATTTTTATATCATCAAATGATAATTATACTTGAATGGATACGATGGAGAATGAATCTCATCGCGTTCGTGGAGACGGTAGTCCGTACGTACGCACGAGCGACAATATCATTCTTTTGATATTAAAATAATATATAAATGGATGGTATATAATATTTATATAATAATTAACATGTTATATTTATTATTTATATGAGTTACACATCAGTATTATACCCATCCAAATAATAATATATTGAATAACAATTACACCACGGCGTGGAGACAGTAAGCCGTACGTACGCACGTATGATGACATGTTATTCAAAGGGTGGATAGAATACTGAATATGGTTGTACCATACTTATAATAACATAATAGTATATATATGATACTGGAGTTATTATTTTAGATTGTTAATAAAAAAGGAAGAAGAAGTGGAAGAATAAAGGAACATGGAAAAGGGTGGTGAAATCATTACCTCTTCTTCGGGTTATTCCTTTTCATTTGATCAAAAGGCCTCCATAGGTTGGCATTCAGATCAAACTAAGGCCTCTATGTTTTAGTTAGGGAAGTTGGGAGAGTATTTGGGCAGAGTTTGGCCGAACCAAAATGATATGAAGGTGTGAAGAAATGAGAAGGAGGAGTGCTTTTTTATAAGAGGGGTGAGGGGCACCTTTGGAAAAGCTAGAAATATTAATTTATAATAAATTAATATTTGGTTTATAATGGATCAAAAGTTTATTATTTAAATGTTAATGTGGGTATATGTAGAAAAACATTCATCCAATATAATTTATATAGGTTTGGGTTACTATATTAACCTTATCGTTATGTATTAACTCTTAGTTAATTAGTTTGACATTTATCATGTCACTTTGTATTTTTATATTATATAGTTAATAAACATACTATATACATCCAAGAGACCCATAAGTGCTCCATTAATGATACAAATATCATGATATAAGTCTCTTGGCCGAACCTTAGATTTTTAGGATTTTAATATCAATTAATAATATAATATTTGTTTTAAAAACACTGTTATGTCAATTTTGAAACTATTCAATAGTTGATTTTTGTGAAACTCATAATAGAATGATTAATTCTAAAAAATTTAATTAAATAATTCCTAACATGTAATATTAACATATAAAACGAGTGTAATTCATAAAAAGTTTAAATTATATTTATTTTTGTATTTAAAATATCAATTATTTAAATATTGCACTATTATGGTAATTACTCCATCATCATTGTGTCATAAATAAATAAAATTATTTAATGTCTAAAAATTATAAATAAAATATCATTATGTAGGACAGATTTTTATCTTTATAATTAATATTTAAACTCGAATTTATCTTATGTATATCCCTATATTAAAAATGATTTAGTAAATAAACTTTGATTTTAACTCTTTTAACTCTTCTTTGAATTAAATAATAATAAATGTCCTAATCTAATCCAAGTGGATATAAATGATAATATTTTATTCCTAAGGTTGTTTTTGGTCGAGATACACTTGTACAATATAATTAGGACATGTTTTAGGGTAATATTAACATCATTTTTACCCTTAATTACCCTATCTACTTTTAACCGTGGTAAATAAAAGTAAAAAGTTACTATTCACAAAAAATTATTTTCATCTCATTGAATCAAATTTTACTTCTTTATATTAACCGTGTCTCTCGTATTTTCAAAATTCCATTTACAGAAGTGGTAAAATTATGTTTTACAAAAAATTCAATTTTTTAACTACCACTTAGTAGTTTCACTATTCATCAAAAATTAAAGTCTTTCAGAACAATGCCAAAATTTCACCGTAAGCTATAATTGATATTCCGAATTCAAAAATGATGTCTATTTTACAATATTACAAACATATAATTTGCATTAATTAATTTTATAATTAATTCCATCTGTTACAACAAATAGCGTGTTTTTAAGAAAACAATATATATCAAAAGATTGACAATTGTTCAGGTCCAATTTCAAAGTAAAATTAATTATAATGGACACCATTGGATAAAATTGTAAAAATATATTCTAATTATAATATAAAACCACTAAATAATATAATTTATCACTATAAATTATTTTGATTAAAAAAGTTGTTTTTAAGTATTTTTCACTATTCATAAAAATTGGACGTTCTCAGAAAAATTAAACTTAGGATAATTTCGATATTCTGAATCCAAAAATGAAGATCATTTTGAAATATTATATATATATAATTTAAAAAAGAAGGTATTACTATTAATAAAGGATAGTTTGATTGGTTGTGGTGTGTTAGAAATCGATGTTGCGTACAACACACGCTATCGCATTATTCAAAGAGAAGCATACCATAGAAGCTTGTGGTGTTACATAGGCGTTGGAGAAATAAAATAAAAGAAAAGAAGTTAAGAGAAACTATTACCTTTAATTTGGATAACTTCATTTGGTTTGAACCAAAAGGACTTATTGAAGTGCCTTCTGCCTATGGTGAGGCTTCTAATGGGAGGATAGGGATGTGGGTAGCTTAATTTGTTAGTGTTTGGACGATCCAAAAGTCTTGAGACGTGTGAGGAATTGGTTAGAAATGAGAGATTTTTATAAGGGCAGGGGAGTGGATTTTTATGAAAGTGTGATAGTATTATTTTATTATGTTATGATATTCTATTTCTAAAGGTCCAAAAATAATTAATGGTGAATATAAGATGACTCATGGTTGAAATAAAATAATACAATAAGAATTGGACAAGTTTTGGATATTATTTTAATCATTATAATATGAATTTTTTAAATCGGTTATTAATGAAGTAAACATTGCGTCATTATGATTTCATAAATAATTTATTTATTTGATGTCTAAAAATTATAAAAAAAATACCATGATGTAGGAATGATATTTATATTTTCGATGAATATTTTCAGTTGAAACATAACTTATATAACACCTTGTAAAATTTTATTTACTAAAATATAAATGTATTTGTCATTTTTTCCTTTACATTAAGTTAATTAATATAAAGTGTAATTATCACTCTCAAGTGGCTCAATGGGGTCCCATAATTGACTTAATGATGGAAATGGTTTTAAATGACTCAACCAAAATGTATTGGTGAAGTTTTATGGAAAATTAAAATTATTATAATATTCTTTTTAACTTATTTACCTTTAACTGTTGTAAATAAAAGTCAAAAATTACTATTCACCAAAAATTATTTTAATCTTATTGAACAAAATTTCACATAATAATAACAAAAATGAATGTATGATTTTTAAAATTCAATTCACAAAAGTGGTAAAATTTCATTTAAATGAAAAATTCAGTTTTTTAACAACTACTAAGTGGTTCACTACTTTGCAAAAATTTACATTTTTCCGAAAACGACCAAAAAATTCAGCCTAAGCTATATTTGATATTATGAATTAACAAATGATGTCTATTTTTCCAAATTCAAAACAAATAAGTGGAATTAATTAATTTAAAATTAATTCCCATTGTAAAAACAAATAGTATATTTTTATGAAATAATAACTATCAGAAGATTGACACTTGATTATGTCCAATTTCAAAGTGAAATTATTTCCAGAAACAAAAATTTGATAAAATGGTAAAAATATATTCTAATTACAATTTAAAACAATTAAAAATATAATATAACCATATAATTAAATCAGATTAAAATGCAGTTTTGAATTAAAATACAATATTTTTCACTATTTATTAAAAAAATGAATTTTATCGGAAAAATTCCAAAAAATTTACACAAAGTAAATGTTGATGTCCCCATTATCAAGAAAGATTTTATATGGTCAATTATAATTTATTAAAGTTACAAACCCTATATTTAAAGAGGATTCCCCATTAAAAGGCGGTAAATAGACATTTTAATGTAAATTATGCTTAAAATTAGATTCATTCACAAATTAAGCCTATAACATTATATTGGATAAATGTAAATGAATTTAAAAAATAGGTATAATAATATTGTTGTTCTTTTTGTTCATTTTTTCCAATACAATGGTTAGGAGTTAACTACCATTTAAAATAATAATATTATATTATTAGTGTGAAACATAAGCTTTCAAAGAAACCCGTTGTTGTGTATCTAGTACGCTATCGAACATAGAAACCTCATTAAAGTAAAACTAATATATAATTCACAAATTTTAATAAATATAAAATATGTCTTATTATTTATTCAGCTGGTATGTTACCCAAATTCTAATTTTACAAATCATTATATGGAATATATTTCAACCAATTAATTAAATTAAATCACCATTTCAGTAATAATAATCAAAGATTAGTAATTATTTCCATATATAGTAAAAAAATATTCAATTATGCTATATAAGATAATTTTGTTATGATAATACATTAAATTAATAAAATTGATATAGAATACATGTAATGAAATAATTCCACATTAGTAAAATAATAATAAAAACATTCTATTAGATTTCAGATACAGATGTTTTTATTTGAATAGAATTAAACAAAATATAAACTATGTAGAAGAGATAATAAATATGAAAAACAGAATTAATAATAATACATATACTTTAGAAAAACTTATATAAACTTATCGATTATGCCTTATTAATTTTTTATTTTATGAGACTATGTCAACTAATATGTTTGGAGTGTTGATGGCTATTGATTTTTCTAGGGCTAGGCTAAGATAAATTTCTCAAAATGTGAGAGGAAGAGAGGATAAAGGGTTCCATTTTATATGTTAAGATAGTTTCACAATTATAAATACTATGAAAGGTAAAAATAATTATGAATGACATCATGTGTATCATACCGTCCCATTTGGGTCATGTATGATGGTTATCCATGAAACCAGTTATAATAATAAGTAATATTTACAATGTAACTTGAACAATATATGACAATATATAAATGCATTATAAATAATAGTGAATCTTTGTGGTGTGGGATCATATGGTTTTATTATTTTATATAATATCACTTTGAGGTTCTCATTTACAATTAGAATTATTTATGGTATTAAATGATTTTAGTGTTGTTATATTATACATTTATTTAATATGTTATTGTTATATTATATTCATGTTCTGTTGGATTATTAAGTTTATTATATGATATAAACAAATTCAAAGGCTACCATATCAATATTATTCATTTTTATAAATTATGGATTTTAGTGAAATTATATTAATTCTAAATAATTAGCCTTATTCATCCACATATTATAGATTCAATTGTCCATGAGTTGAATTTTTTTGATGTAACAACCCTAACTCCAGTTACTAAAAAGCACTTATTATTTATTACATTTAATCATATATAATTAAAATTATAATATTTTATGAATACTAGGTCATAGTTTTTGAAATACATTACATTGAAAAAAAATTTACATCAATAAATATATAATGTATCATTTTTCATTAATTTCATATCTTTATATCACATATATCCTTATTTATTTTTTCTTGGAGATATTTGAAAATAATAACAATAAGTAAGATCATAAACATTATAAGGGATACAATAGAATGGAAGAAAAGATGGAATAGACATTGAATACAAAATATAGTAGGAATAAAATATCAAATAATTCCATATATCTGATAACATTTGAAAACCAAATCCATGAATGAAATAACAATAGATATAAATAATCCCTTTTATAAGAATATATATTCACATATTATTCATATAAATAATTCTAGACATCATAAATATATTATTAAGGGATTCTTCTTAGAGATCATAACCATACCATCATTAATTTTTCCAAAAAAACCTTATATAATTGGAATAAAAACACTAGATACCAATGTTTTTCGTCTCATGAGACATGTTGATTCACTAATGTACTATATAATTCCATGGACCATGCATCACATACTAATTCCAACCTATTTTTTATATGAAAATAATTAATGGATAAGCCATACAATTAATAATTGTGATTAAATAACCTCTGATATAAACATGGATACATAATCAATAAGTATCATTATTAAAATAAGTAGTATATATATTTCAATATTTCCCTAGTAAAACAAATAAAATTAATTAATTGGTAAAAAATGATTAGTTAGGACTATGTTATATTTAATATTCACACTATATAGAGTAAAATTTTCAATTTCAATTAAATAATATAAAAACCATACAAATATTGTAACATTTATAAAATATTCTCATGAGATTTGGAATGTTGAAATAGAAAAATTGGAATCATGTGACAAAGATAATGAGTGATAGAGAATTTAATAACAAGAATGAAAATTTGAGTGGGATAAACCCTTTAAATCCGAAATATTTTTAAATGGACTAGAATACCATATAACAATATGAAGAAATAATAGAATACATTAAATACATAGGTGATAATATATTTAAGGGGAGATATAAAACTAATAAATAAAACATTGTAAAAAAGAAAATTTTGAAGTTAAACCCCAAAATTATTTAAAATAAATAGGAAATTTGTACTTCAAAATAAATAAAATAATATGGTTTTCTAATATAACATTTAAAAAAAATATTCTAGTATATATAATATTGAGTAAAAATAATAAATATAAAAAAATATCGTTAGAGGAGGGATAAATTATAAGTAAGAAGACATGCAAAATATTCTCATATATACGTGAAAATGGATTGAAAAAAAAACATTCCTTTGACTCGGTTGCTAAATATAGGAATATACCCATAATAAATAATTTTTAATTGAAGTAAATTAATTTTAAAATAATCTATATATCATATTGACAATCAGGAGTGGTAGAGAGTGAATGAGAAGTAATAACCTGAAATAATGATAAAGAGTATGAAGTGACCCCTTTAAATAATGAAACATATGATGTAAGACTAAATCAAAGATATGTAATATAAAAAATGTAACTATATATATATAATTACAAGTAATATTAAATAATATAATTTTATTGGTAAATTCAAATAAAGGATTTATAGGGAAGTGTATGTGTACTATTAGAAGATGAAAATGCAACAAGTATTCATTTATCTTCAGTCTTGATTCACTTCATATGTCCACTAACATCCAAAAAATAAAAAAATTGTGAAACAGATATTTTAGGGTGGTTATTTTGATGTTCCATTTCTAGGAAATGTTTTTTTAATGCGAAGATAAATTTGTAGAAGAGGGTGGTATTTATACATGAAGTGGAGAGTGTTCACTGAAGGAAATATATATTAATTTATAATTTTATCTCATGTATGTTAATAATCTTGATTCAAATTTTTATATACCACAAATAATGAAAAATAAGTCATGGTTAATGTTTTTATATATCATCTATATTTCATGGATGATTTTTATTTTCTATATATTTACCATGTTATAAAATAACATGTTTTATTATATTTTACTATCCACATCTGTTTATCACTAACGATGAAAAATATAAAAGAATTTTACCTACCTAATTAAAATGTGATGTTTTCATAAATAAATCAATTTGACAAGATTGGATTTCTAAATTTGGTAATTTTGATATTTAATTCAATTTTAAGATTTTTTATTTTATTAAATAATATAAAATCATTTTTCCTAAAATTGCATGCTTTTACTAAATTTATGTTACATTTCATGAGTAATCATTTTGGGATATTTTGATACTTATAATTTTTTTAATGGTATCATAATTAATAATGTTACATAATTATTTATCAAAATGTTCATTTTACTATTATAAAAATAATTTTACCATTCTAATGACCATGTTATTATTTTAATAATTATATTTTGAATTATATTATAATATGTATTCATTTAATAAATACCTATTAATTGAATAATTATTTATTCACTAAATTTTATTACAATATTAATTTAAACATCATTTATGAAATAATAATAATTTTTTTATTTTTTTTCCGTTACATAGCAATTTTTGCATGGGTGATATTTAAGAGGGACCGTGAAAATATTGTTGTAAAATTAAATGATTGTAATTTAATTGTTTTTATTGCACCATTTTTCTTTTTTTAATTTTATTAGGATTATTTATCCATCATATGTGATGTTTTATGATTAAGATATAAAATAATTATTATTTCTATATTTTTTCATTTATTTATTTATTATATTATATTATACGTCAATTAATATTATTTTTGAACATATGTACTTAGAAGAAAAATCTAATTAAATTATAAATATATATAATATACAGTAGTATATAAAAAAATCATATATAATTTAGGGAAAAAATTAATTAAAATATAAATTTCTATTCTTGGTTATTATATTCTCCCCATTAAAGAAATTATATTGTCAAAACATTAATTTACACTTGTATGTGGATATTGTGAGATGGTTTCACTAAATTGAAGATGAATGTAATTATGATTTCTATTGTAATTTTAAAATATGTTATGTTGAACATACAAATATACTCAACCATATTTTTAAAGTATACTTCATTAATAAAATTCCTCTGTTTCTAAAAAATTACCCTTTATCACTTCATTTTCATCATCTATTTTTCAATAAAAAGATAAATGTAAAGTGTCTGTTGTGTATGATCATTAAATAAATTAAAATAAGATTAAATAATATAATAATATTTAAAATTTCCTTCTAATATGTCATAACCAATTATAACATCAGATTAATTATTTTTTCATTGGTTCAATTTTGGTGGAATTATGTTCTATCCAATTTAGAGTGAGTAAATTTAATCATCACATAGCATAATTTTTTTCCTTATTTCAATATTAATCCATTATACGTTAATGTCCAATTCATCCAACTAAATATTTCAAATCTTAATCTTGGTATAAAAATCATATTTGTAACTTGATTACATAAACAAACTCTATTTGGAAAAACCCATTATACTTTTGTTTAATGTGATTTATATTTATTATGTTAACCTATATATTAGTGGATGAATCAGTTTCGTTTAAAACATTATTAGATATAAAATAGTTAATATATCATGAATAAAATCTTTTATTGTATAATTTTTAATTTATAAAAATTTTATTTTATATAACATCATTAGGGACTTCAATAACCACCAATGTAATTTAATAAGTCTAACCATTTTCCTTTTTACTTTTTCAACAGATATTCCCTTGAAAAGTAGGGAATTGAAATAGTTTTACATCTCGTTGGAAGTAAATCATTTTACACTAGTAAAACGTCACATTCTTTTATATGTGTGAGTTTGATGGCCTTTCTCTCTTATCATGGAACAAATTCCCAATACCATCATACAATAATCATACTTTTTCTTCACATAATTATTTCATATTTAAAATTCTACACACTCTTGAATCTTGTTGTCCAGTGTTCATTATACTTCGTTCTCAATAAATCTATTCATCTGTTTTTATCCTATGAAAATATAATACTTGGATAACTCATTCTTTGTGAAAATGGTTGTTTTCACTATATTATTATATAATGAAATGATTTTAAAGACTAATTCCATTTGGTTTCATGGATTAATCCATCAAATAAGTATTCAATCATACATTTTTTTCTATGTACATAATCTATAGCATTATTTTCGATTAGTTTAAATTTATCAACAAACTCCACAATAGTTTAATCATCATCTGGAAACTAATTTTAAAATTAACTTTCCACATCATCTCTTTACTCTTGAGGAAAATATTTCTCAAAAAAAAATTACATAAAATCATTCAATACCGTTTTTTCTATCTCTTCCAAATTATTTTTAATTGAATCAATGACCACCATTGATCAAAATATCTCTTTAGATGATATACTACAAAGGAATCTATCTACATTTCACAAGATCCCAATGTCGTCCATATATTATCTAGAAAAATAATCCATTGTTTAAAAATCAATGGATTGTATGATCTACTGAATTAATATTATTATTTCCTCCTCAACTTATTTAATATTTGTACACCTAGATATGGGGAAATAAGATAATACATATGGTAAATGTTTTTTTATAATATCATAGTTCAACTATCATAATATATGGATAATTGTTTTAATTATAAAACCATATTCATAGGTTTTCATAGTTATTAAATATGGTTAATGATTATGGATGTTGAAAAGGGTTATGTTCATTTATTATGTTCATATTATGAATAATGGGATATAGTAATTATTTAATGCATAAATTTTTTATGAATGAGTCAAAAAAAATATTTAATAATAATTTCATACAAATTCATAGTAATATTATATCCATTCAAAATTGTTTTTGAGAATTTCATAAGGGTTTATAATAATTTATTAATTTCTATCTGTGTGCATCTAAATCGAGTTCCTAGCGATTATACTAAACATTATCTAATACCAACTGTAAAAACCCCCAATGTCTTCTCCAGGGATCTAATAACGAACTATCACATTGATAACATCAATAATTGAATGTATAGTACTGTTGAGTGATAATTTAAGTATTTTACAATTACATCACATCATAAAAACAAATAAATCATAATTATCCAACCTTAAAATATCATTATATTACATTTATAATTCATCATGGTTACCTATGGAAATGTAGAATCAATAGAAAGGGTTGACCTTAGATGACCAATATCAAGTGACTGAATATGAAATCAAATATAGAATAATTATATCATAAATTATATTTTTGAAATAAATTATAAAATACTTCAACATAATTTATAATATCATATATCCATGGATAAAATAATAGTATAAATAAATTATCTTCCAGATAAAAATAAATAATATCATATTGAAGTAATTCTTAACTATAGTTATCATAACCAATCCTTCGAGACATAGTGCCAAGTGTTGATGGCCATACCCTTGAGGCCTTGTCCAAAGACATCTTATATAAATGGGTACAAAATGAAAAAAAACCAGGATAGATTTTCTAATGAGACCTATAAATGTATTGAAGGGATATATAATTATATATCTAACTCATTACATACTATGTCCAATGAATTCAACTTACGAAAATAATAAATGGGTAAATAGTAGAATTGAAAATGTTCCCTAAGGGATCCCTAACATAAACAAGGATACATAATTAATAATTATCCATATTTAAATAGTGGGGATATTGATTTACAAAATTTCCCAATATAATAAAATGAATTAAAATTTATGGAAAACACACTTCATTCTAGATTATGAACAATATCGTGTCTACAATGTATATATTAATTAAAATATGACCTAGTCAAAAATAGTTATACCATTAAAACATTGGAAAAAGTATTTAATATTTTAGTGTGATAAGGAATATGGACAATGAAAAAAGAGATTATTTAAATGGAGATAGATATTATGTAATTTATAACACAATCACATGATATGAAAAAATTATTGGGAGAGACCCCTTTAATCATGAATAGTGTTAACATGACAATAATAACTGAAAAATATAGAAAAAAATAGTAATGTAAAAATTCAATAAATCATTGATAATATATAAAAAAGAAGATATGAAATCGGTAAATAATTAATAAACATAATGGTACTTTTGGAAGTGAAATCCTTACTAAATTTAATATTGATTTTAAAAGAATATTTAAAATAGAATACATGAATATTTTTTGCATCAATACTGGAGAAAACCATAATACATAATGTATATTAGTGATTTTTAAGAGGACATAAAAAATTAACTTTTTATGAGTGATAAATGAAAAGGAATAAAGGATTGAAAAGCATCCTATATATATGTGAAAAAGGTATAACATAAAATAAATCATTTGAAGAGGAACTATAAAAATATCAATATCCCTAAAAGAAATAATGTTGTATTAAAATAAATGAAATTAAAATAGAGTTAGAGGGAATAAAAATGTGGTTGACATTAAAGGAGTTACCGTAATATGAAATATATAGAGAGAGAGATAGTGGAAGGTGTCCACACAAAAATATTATAACAAATAATATGAGAAAAAAACCAATAGATAATGGATATGTAAATATATATAATTTCAAATAAATATTAAATTTGATGATTTTATTATTAAATTCATATAGAGTATTGATATAGAAGATGATTTATATTTTTAAAATATATGTGTGATACAATAATTCCATTATTTTAAGACCTATATCACATTGTATATCCTCCAAATTCATGAATAGGAATAATATATTACTTATTTAGTTTCATTAGATATATTTTTATAATTAATTAATTATTAATATATTATTAAATTATTTTATTATAATAATTTTTCTTATGTTTCTCATTTCTATGTTTTATGATGCAAAGTTTAAATACATCTTTGAAATAAAATTAATGCATTGTGGAAAATGTCATATGGACCCAAAAACCACTATAAGTGAATATTGGAATAAAATTATTTTAGTTCCTTAGATTGCCCAAAATTATATTAAATTAGGAAACACTTCAAGGGAAACAAATTTTAGGAGTATATAATGACTATGATATTATTAATGAAATAAAATTTTTTTTCATTGTGATTCTTTTGGGTGTGGGAGAGGGTGTGAGAGAAGTTTAATGTAGAAATAATTTCAGTTTCATTGGTTTGAAGGGGTGTTCAAAGCATGTCCCATATGAGTAGTGATGTGGCCTATTCTGAATATGGTTTGTTATTATTAGGTAGTTTCATGGATTTCTTATAATTCATCCATTTGTTATTTGATGGAACTATGGGCTTGTGAAAGTGTGAAATAGTTGTATTCTTTTAATAAATAAACACTATTAGTGATATAATATATAATATAGTATACCGTTCCCCAAATTCTATAAAATATATTTATATAATTAATTTATTTCAAATAAAAAACGACCTAAACAATAAATGCTTCCTGGTTGATTCAAACAACAATTCGACCCACTCATTATCAGTGTTTCGTAGGTCAACTGCACCAATAACGGAATATTATATGCTTTCCACGCATGTATCATATATCCTAGATCAACATTCATTGAATATTTGGTGCTATATTGGTTTGTTAAATTTCATTAAAATAACCTTTAAATCACTGGAAGATCACACATTCAATTCACAAACTTAGATTGATGAAACTGTGATATTCTGTAAGTGTTTCTCTCTCAACATATTTACTGATCTTTTGAGGAGAGGTAATGGATGAAAATTTGAGGCAAAAAGATTCCTCATATCTAAATGGTTTAAATAATTATATAATAGGTTTTAGTTTCTAAATTCATATACAGTACCATTCTACGTACCAATCCAAAAATATTTTACCCAAAAATGGATTTAATGACATAATTAAGAATTTCATCAACACCATAATATTTTATCACATACTTTTGACATCAAAATGATTACATGTGGTTATATATTTTCAATAAATTGACACATTCATCCCATATAAGTTTAAAAATTTGTGTTTTTATATACAATTTTTTTACATAAATAATTAATTATTACATATAAAAATAATTCAATTATTATTATTATATAATTAAATAATTTATTTCGATAATGATAATTCACAGTAAAAATACATTGGACCTCAAATTTGGGGATTAATTTAACAAAAACATATATTCATCTCAATGGAGGTATATGTGGACACACTTTTTAATTCCATAATATTCCATTATATCAATATTAGCGAGTAATACACAATTACCAAGAGTAGTAGGTAGAAATAAATATTAAACCCTCAAAATTTATTGGTATTAAATAGCTACAACCACCTCTAATGTACACACACTTTTCTATATAATCACTTTACCAAACCAAAACTCATAAACTAGGATGAACACATTGTTTCATCATCAATTCACATATTATTATTTTGTGAGCATAATATCTGGAATTACATTATTAATCCATTTACATTTACATTATAATTTTATTATCATATCAATCAATTGGTATTCAGATATCACATTAGTTTGGATGTGATAAATCGTATTTTGATCATTCAATCGATTGTGAACAACCAATCATACACCCAACATAAGATACCATAACACAATAAAAATATAATTGTTTCGTCTTTCATTAATGTAAATGATCAATTAGAACATAGTGATAATTATATCAAGTAATGATACTAATACACATTATTGTAAATATAAACATTCAATAAAACCGAAAACATGTGGTGTTTCTATAAGAAGTTTATTCATTATGGTCTCCACTACATGAGAGAACCAAGTGGTAGCTTCATTCGTATATGTATCAATGATTAAGAGATCATATAACTTGATACTAAGTTATCTTATTTTTCCTCTCATAATGATGTATATTTACCACATGATATATTATTATGATTATTTTCATATTATCTCAAGGTTCCCATTACATATAGTAAAACTATAACCTTTTGACACGATAAATAATCAATAGAATAATAATGATTAATAATGGATAAAAATTTATCAGAAATATTATGGTATGTTAAAATCATGAAAAACTCTATATATATATATATGATATATTCATAAAATATTACTGTTCATGTTTGGTCTTTGTATACCACTTCATAAAACTCTATAATTTACTAAATCTTACTTGATAAACAAAACATTATTATATATCACATGATAATATTATTATTCTCTTATGTAATTTATTTTTTTCATTGGTTTTTCCAAGTTTAATTGAATTGAAAATATATTATCTACACATTCTCCACCTAGATTAAAACATTACAAAAATATGATATCATAAATTATATTCCCTTATATCCTCTATGATGATATTGACATTTCAGTTAATATCTTTATTATGATTCAAAGAACCAGAATAATTTTTTTCATATCTTATACTTCTTTAATAGTTGTATCACAAGCAACAATATATATTTTATTCCAATATATGGATACCACATTTTTCAATGACCTAATCTACTCATTTCCTAATCTAAACTTTGATATTAGATCAAACTTGTCTGTTGGAAGAACATTTTTTTCCATTTTTATGATTTTGTACCCTCCTCACCACATACTAAGTACTTAAGACTTATACATTTAAAATTTGTATTTAATATTTCTTACTTCTTCCTATATAGTTCTCATGGATTTATCATATATTATACTATGATAGTATACACATTGACAAAATCATTTATTTAATATATCATGGAATATGTGATATGGGAACTATTAAAGAATATGATGATATAATCACCAATATAAAATCCTATTATTCTACATACATGTATTAATTGGGATATTTATTACATGTGAAATTGTTAAGAATAATTTTTGAATAGGTCTAAATTTTAATTTTAAATAAATATTGAGTGTGTGTATATCAATATGTTCGTAGAATCCCATTGATCTATTTTAGTAAACATTTTTCCCTATATGTTGTGTCACAACATTAAGACAATATTTGGAGATCTATTTTCAATCAAGACATTAATTATTTAAAAAAAATATATATTTTTATACATGTAATAAAAATATTTAACATAGAAGTATATTATTCTCCGACTATCCTCTTACATAAAATGTAAAACTATCCATCCAATATAAAATTCTATGTTTATTATGATTACATTAATCTTTAAATGGATCTATAAAGAATTTATTACTTAATAGAAATATATGGTTTCCCTAACCCTTTCGAGTTGTCTTGAATAGAAAACATCCAATAATGGATAACAAGAATAATAGGTTAGATAATAAAAAGATGCACAAGAGGGGTTGAATTGCATATTTTTTATAAACAAAACCAATTATACCTTTTAACTTCCTTTATGATTTATAATGATATGAAGTATTTTATTCTTCCAGAAATATGTGCATTTGATGAAAAATATAATGAAAAAAATAATTTTATTGCGTCTTGGGAAAAAATAACCCCCATTCCACTCCCCCAATGCTCTATTTTAGAGTTTGGTAAATGTCACTTGAAATTTCCTCTTATCAAAATTCAGTAAACTCAACAACTAAATGTGGGTATTTGAAAACATTAAAAAAAGGATAAACAGAGTCCTATGATTATTTTACAGGGAACTAGTTATCCATAATTATAAAAAGAATCTAATACTTACACAGATACTTATTCATAAATTATAGAAATAAGTTAATACTTACACCACAACTGAGAAAGACTAGTTGATAATACAATAAATAAATAAATATTGATTTGATGATGGTTTAGGTAGATCCTCTTACTTTTAGCAACAATTATTAAAAGTACATGTATCTTCTTATTTAGATGTAAATTTCTTCAATAATGAATAAGTTTTAAATTATCTTAGCTGAAAATGATCTTCAATTTTAGTTTAAACTAATAGTAGTAGAACACTAACATCAATAAACGGTATAAAATGTATAACAATCAATGTGTATCATCTATGACAAAAACAGAGTTGATCATTAATTGAAGAAATACTATAAATGATATCCACAAGATCGTAGTAATATATTTGAATGAATATTTCATAATAAATTAAGATAGAATATATAGGGAAGATAGATTTTTTGGAATTCAATATCCAAGAAAATCTATTGATAGATCATGGATATTCAAATTTGAAATAATCAAAGGATTCATAACATCCCTTAATAAAAATAGTGACTTTTCCAAATTGATAACAGTTCTCTAAATCAATCAGTATGAGCATTCAATTAGTCCAAAATGAGATTTTATCATATAATTAATTCATTCAATACTATTATAGTAATCTAAGATATAATCAGGAATTAAAATCTATGATTTCGAAAAGTCAAACATAAGGTTTCTACATAAAATGAAAAAATACAAAATGTTTCTTTAAAAATTATGAAATGTTTGTTTCAAAAAAGTATAATTCATTTCTGAATGTGTGGTACAGGACATAAGTTTGATCATAAAATAATGTTTGATGTACCTTATGATTTTTTCTCAAATTTAGGTTTCATTGTTTATGTCAGGTTTCTTAACTATATTTTCTTCCCTTAGAAAACACTAGGTTATATCCAAATGATAGGTTCTATAAGCATAATTTTGTGAAAATATAGGGTTGATGATCCATACGTGATATTTAGAATGTAGGGTTCATTCCTTTTTACTCTTATAAGAATATGTTTTTTTAATTACTTTAAATTTATCAATATAGGGTATGAATAGTATTTTTAGAAAACAAAAACATATGTTCCAAATTAATTGAAAAATAATCCTAACCGATTAATAAATTGAATACACTTCTAGAAAAAATTATTATAGAGAATATAATGTTTCTAAAATATACTTGTAGTAAAATAGATAGTAATACAAACTTGGTTATTTGTGAGCATAAAAAATTATTATGATTTACAGATTATTGTTGACAGAATACATGCTAAAAAATATTCCCATTTTGATGGAAAAAAACCAATGTATAATTTATAAACAATTTTTATAAACACTAGAGAAAATATATTTTAATGAAAATGAGTATTTAATTATGAGATTATTTTTACGAAAGAAATATTTCAATTTAATTTAACTATTTCAAATTAAAAAAAATATTTGGGTGTTGAGTATAAATTATTTGTTTACAAAATTTTCTCTGCCATTTTGTGATATAAAAAAAATTATAAGAAAAAGGTGTTAAACACATTAAATTTTGAACAGAATAGTAAATTAATATTTATATTATATGGTTTTGATAAATAAGATATGAGATCAATAATTAGGGATAACAATATAATAAAATATTGAAAATATGAATAGAAAAACATAATATTAAGATTTATTATAAAAATATTACAAATAAAATAGTTGTTTTTCCTTGATAATAATGTTAAACAAAAGGTCTTGGAGGGGGTAAAGTGTTTTGATCTGGAGTGGTTTCTTGTGCTGGTTCTGGTGAATCCTATGTTTCATGATATACATATTTCAATTATAACATCAAATATTGAAACCATTATGAAAGGTTCCCTACTAAATTCGGTATCAAAATTCATTAATCTTTACTAAATTTAATGTTATTGAATAGATTGACATTTAAATAGTCAAGCAGATTCTCCATGATCAAAAAACCTATGATTTTTTATCACTGAACATATTAAGAAGCAGTCTGAGTCTGGCTTCATTTTTTCAATCCATCAAATATATATATATATATATATGATATAATAGAACTGATAAGGGTACACTACTACATTGATGATTCTGAATCTTTTAAATCATATCATCCATTACTAATGTGATAGATTGAAACATTCTGACCATATTTTCTGATGTTAGAGGTGAACAGGAAGAAGATATGAACTAATGGACACTACCCCTGTCTTTTTCAAATTGAGATCTCATATATCATTTTTAATCGTAAATAATTATTCAATAAATTGATTTCAATTTTTATTTTCCAAAATGACAAAAAAATATACCTTGATCCTGTCAAAATCCATCTTTTAAAACATAATTTTCTCTAAACTCATGAATTTGAGTTTTAACAGACTTTAATTACATCCAATGAATATATGAGGTTTTCAAATCTCATTGATATTTCATTTATGCTTCTAGTTCTTATCAAACACTGGAGTTATCCTCTTAAAGATTTATTAACATAATTACATGATATTCAATAATATTTGTTAGTGAACCAGATGTTAATTCAGTAAGATTATTTGACTAAAAAATAACTAAAACAATTAATGATTTATCTGTATACATCAAACTTGATAAAGACACACCATCAAGGACTTACTCCCCTTCTCTAGAGACAGATGCAGTTGTTTTGATGGAATGAATAATAAAAGAGGCATCTTAAAGCTCAACTATCTCAGTGGTCTTGGTGACTTATTTTTCAAAATCCTAATCCACATGAGTATGTTTGTTTTATAGATATAGTTTAGGAACTACCATAATATCATAGTCTTGACATTCTACATGTTTATCCAAAACATGATATGGTTCTTGCCAATGAAATAAATGAGTTGCATCTCCAGATCCTAACACTGGACCCTCATGCTAGGGTTTTTATTTATTTCATTGTCTTAAAGAAGTTACCTATGATTTCATTATTTTTGACCTTCTTCAGTAATAACTATATCTCTATAGAGATGAATTTTTTTGGTAGTATGAAGAATACATTCTATTCTGGATGCTCTAACTTCATGATTTCTTAGTTGAACATAACCTATAGACTTGAGTTTTCCATGCTACACCTATGTAAAAGACATATAGCTATGATGGTCATATATACCATCATTCATCACTATACCTTTTAGTTTACATAAAATTGAAAAAAAAAATTAGAGTACCAACATTCAAAACATTGTTTCGATGGCATTATACTCATCAATCAGAAATCTGAATCAATGATTTCCTAAACAAAATAAGTGAATGTATACATCCATAAAGATTGAATGGAATAATCACCTCTAAATGAGAATAATAATTGAGATATCTCAGCATATATCTGGGAAAATTCAACTTGACGTCCCTTATAAAAAAATCTGATATACATTTTTGGAAAACAAATTCTCTATTTATGTTACTTGTGGAGTAATAGCAGTTCGAATTAAATTTATCAAAACACTCTAAACTACCTCAATACAATATATAATCATTTTTCAACTATATTTTGATCCAAACTGAACTAAAATGTTGTCCTCTAATTATATAACAAGATTTACATTTGATCGATGAACAATATAGAATACTCCTCCATGAGGTAATTTTAAAATATAAAAAATTTGTACTGTCGACATCAAAAAATCATTATCATCTAATTGAAAAAAATCATCAATTTCTATGAATCTAGACTGAAAATCATTATAATACTACATAATGTATATCTCATATATAATATCATTATTTTCACCAATAAATAGAAATTCAAATCAATTAAATGTTAGGGATTTCATGATAATAAGGCATGTATCATAAAACCATTCTAAATGTATGACATTTCATTAAAGAATTGTTATAAAGGGGACACACAAATAATTCTGACCACTTCATTGGACATGATCAATTTTTATGTTCTTCATCATTTCTATAAATATTAATGTTGATTGGTTTTTGATTAAAGGGATTGGATTAGAGATGAAGTATCATGTTGGGAAATGGTTTGGAAACCAAGTTTAATGAATGTTTAAGGGTATCTTAATGGATGAAGAAATGGTATCATTTATCAAAAAATTTATGAAGGGAAATAATTAAAAATTTTCTTTTTAAAAACATGTGTTTTGAAAATAAAAACAATAAAAAATATATTTAAACAAATAAATTGTGATACTAAAACATTAAAAAATATATTAAAAATTAGTAAGGAAAATAAAAATCATTAATTGAATGAAATTGATAAAAGAATATTTAAAATTAAATATAAAAAACTCCGCCTTAATAAAATAAAATCATGACGTGGGATGTTGTTTAGTAAAAATATAAGCTAATTGATATTAAATATTTAGAAATTTTAAATATATATCTTCATTAGATATATAATCCCCTATAAAATGATGTTTTATATAAATATAAATAATTCTAGAATGAGTTATAAGATTTTTTGAATTATTTATTTCAAATGTATTATAACATAAAATAATTATATTTTTAAAATCCAGCCCCAAGGCCCATATAGTGTGTTTCATCCACAAAACTTGTCCACGAAAACATCCAGTTGTCACATATTATGCCTCAATTGTTGATAGAGAAACTGAGTGTTGTTTCTTACATTACCATGATAAAGAAATTTCCATATTGGTGAAACATTCCTATGGAGCTTTTTATATCTAATAAAAAACATCCAAATTCATTATCGACATATGAAATTAAAAAAAAATCTGATGTTTTGGGGTAATGTAGAGAATAAAACCTAGTTCAGTATTGATATTTAAAAATTCTGTTGATAGTAGTGAGATGTGAAGCCTCTATATGTGGCTGGACTATTTCACATAATCATACAACAAGTATTATGATTGGTCTTGTAGTATTAAGATAAAATATGCTATCAATGTTACATCTATACAAACTTTTGTCAAATGTTTTTCCATATTATTCCAAATCATGTTTATTGTTTGTACGCATAGGAGATTTATAGGTCATTCTATTTTCATGTCATAAATTTTTCAAAAAATCAATAATACATTGAAATTTATTTTAAACATTTTCAGAAATTTTTTGATATATCTGAAATCCAAAAAAATAAAATTTCGTTCTCTGGTTATAATAATTTCAAATTCTTTTTTCATTAGATTTGAAAAAACAATACAAATATTTTTATATGTTAAGAAAAAAATTACATCATCAACATAAATTTGTACTAATAAAATATTAGGAAAATTAGTTTTTAAAAAAATAGTATGACCTACATATCCAAAAAAAATCCATTTTGCAATAAATAGGATCTAAATCATTCATACCAGGATCTTAGATCATATTCAATCCCATAATTTTTTTTGCTATGCTTAAAAAAAGAATTCAGTTTATGAGGGTATTGAAAACTAAAATATTTTTTTATCATAAATGTAATCCCCCAAATATCCATCTAGGACGGTTGATTTGACATCCATTTGACATAATTTATAATTAACATGTGATTCAAAATCAAAAAGGATCCTACAAAATTTTAATCTAACAATAGGGGAATGGTTTCCTAATAATTTTTACATTCTTGCAAATTATATACATGGGATGCTAATCTATCATTGTTTCTAGTTATGATCCCTAGATCATCTTGATTATTTATAAGGATTCTTTTAGTTTTTATCAGAAGATAGGCTAATGGTCTTTTCACTATTTCAAATACGTTATTTCTTATAAGTTGTTTCAATTCCTCTTACATAGATAATAACCAAATGTAATCTTGTAAAGTGTGATCCATAGACTTATGAACTATATGATATTGAAATTGAAAAAATCATACTTGGTTTCCAAAATTTATTATAGTTATAATTCTCATGTCTTATTCTCTTATAATAGTTTCTAAATGATTATTCATTAAGGTTCTATAAATTCAATGTCATAAAATTTTAGGTACTTCAGTTTCATGTGATTCTAAACTAGACTGAATTTTGTTTACATTATTTTAAAAATAATATTTAGGAATTTCAAGTTTCATGTTGTCAAACAAACAATAAATTTAATCTATTTGATCATTATCTTTAATGAAATGGTATGTTTTTTCATACATCACAAGAACTAGTTATTCAACAATCCCTGACATTTTATTAAAAACCCTCTTGGATTTAGATATAGAAGAATATCCTAAAAATAATCCTTCATCATATTTTGTATGGATTTAACCATGGTTTATGTTAGTATACAAGATATTCACCACGCATACAAATACATTAATGTACATTAAATTTGGTTTTTTGTTATTCCATTATTCATTGGGTTTGTTTTTTTATTATAAGACTGATTAAAACATAATTCATGATAAAACAAAATATACTGACAAATTCTACCAAAACAATGGTAGTAAGACTATAATCAGTCATCATTTTCCATTAAATTTATATAATTTTTATGTTTCATCTTTCAACAATTCCATTTTTTGGCGTGTTATTGGTGAAAAGAAGGTGTTTTCAATAACTAAATTTGAGAAAAAAATGAATTAAATTATTCATTGTCAAATTATTCACCGTGATAACTTCTCAATGAAATAATTGGAAATCATTTACCTTTTGAAATTTTGTTAAAATTTATTATAAATTGTTGAATAATTTCTTTTGGAGTTTTAGAAAATTATCTAAGTAAATCAAGAAAAATAATAAACTAAAATTTATACATATAATTTACCATAATAAAATCTAGTTTACAATCTCTAAAAAAATCCATATGGAATATTTTTTAATGGTTTAGAATTTTTTTTTAAATAATTTAATGATTATTTTAGTTGTTTTCCTCTTTTGAATGGATCACAGAATCTCTCATTTTCAATATTAAATCTAATTAATTCAGAAACTACATTTTTCATATATAATTTGTATAGAGAATCTATATTGCAATTTTTAGGATTTCTATTCCAAATTTATGACTCACTCGTCTTACTAGTTAAATAGTTCACTTTTTTACACATTAAATTAAGATGCATAGTATAAACATTGTCTGTTATAGGTTCTATAAATTTATGAACATTATTTCTGAAAATTGAGCTGGAATTTTAATGAAAAAAAACATAAAATCCATCATCATAAATTTTTTAGGTACTTCTTGGGGTTCTCTTAAAATGTTATCATAATGGCTCAGACCTATATAGTTCATTCCTTTGCAGGAATTGGGGGTCTAAGGTGTTCCTGGATGTCAAGGGGACTTATCCCCAACACTTTTCCAATTTTTATGTTCAGTGAACAGTACGACAGTAGCCTTTGGTGAATAATGCAATGGTGGCCTTAGCTGAACAATACAATAGTAGCCTTATGGGAATAGTGACATCGATAGGCATATGTGAACAGTTCCAATGCTGACGTTCCAACGATAACCTCTTTTCATTGGAAAATTTTTGGTTCATAAATAGTGTTTAAAAAATGGAGAGGTTCTAATGGTAGCCACTTTCTATTGCCAAATTATTAGTTCATGAATAGTTTTTTTAGAATAGTGCGGTTCCATTGGTGTGTGTCCAATAGTGAGGATCATGAATAGTGATCCCAGAATGGTGAGGTTCCAACAATAGCCTATTTCCATTTCCAAATTTTGAGTTCAAGAAAAGTGTTTCTATAATGGTGTGGTTCGAATGGTGAGGTTTCTACTATGAGGATCATGAACAGTGTTTCTAGAATGATGAGGTTTCAATGGTGACATTCATGAATAGTGTTTGCAGAATGGTGAGGTTCCAATGGTGAGGTTTAAACGGTGAGGTTCATGAATATTGTTTCCATAATGATGAGGTTCCAATGGTGAGGTTCCTGAACTATGTTCTTCCTTTTCCAAATTTCAATTTCATAAACAGTGTTCTCATATTCTTATAGTTTCACCCCTTTGACGTTTCGATTGATGTAAAATTCATTTACTGGCTAGTCTTCTGGACAATAATCCTGATTGAAATTCCGTAACTCATATATAAATTTTCATAAGGCACGAGATGATTTAACTTGGTCAAACCACGAAGTTTAATGTAGTCTGCTTTTATTAGAAAATCTAGTGTATTTTATTCATATTCTATGTTAAATCTTTTAAAGGGGATATATATATTTCTCCATAGTTCTTCATCCATGTTATCAGTTGTGAGATGCTTGAACCTTTCATTCCTTGTCGTAGGAGTTGTGCGATCAATATTTTCTTTAGGGATTTCCTCCCCTCTATTTTGATGAAACCAAGAAGTATCGATCAGTCATCGATATATGGTATGATCTATCGTCATTATTCTGGGTTCATCATTTTCTTTTTCTCCTTGACCTTTTATGGAATGTTATCTCCATGTTCCGAATGGGCCTTTCTTAGGTGTTGACTGGTGTGGTTCTATCTCTACATCCTCAGATGGATACAGTTGTCACTCGTGGAAGAGATCGTTACTCATTGTGTGGATTGGTTATGTATGAATAACATCAAAAAATGTTTAATTTAGGGGATTCATTGCATATCTTTTGTTTTATATGAAACTATATTGTTTACATGTTTTATCCAACTTGATCATAATTGAATTGACATAATAAATATTTGAATCCGATAAATAAATTGATATCGATCGTATGTTATTTCCACTAGTTTTTATATATTTTTTGATATATATGGTTTCTTGTTTAGATTATCATTCTTGAAGGAAATTGGTATAGATCATAAATCCGGAATTAATTGATAATTGTTTATCTATAGATAAGGTGGTATGTAAATGAATCGGGGTCATATTGTAATAATTTGATGTTAATCAAATTGGTGCAGTATGCATGCTTAATTATTTATGATATATTATTGTATATGTTTCTTGAGGTTGGAACCTATGAATAATAAATCTTTTAATCCATGATGGATTAAAGAAATGGTTGTTTCAGAAAAGATAATTCCTAGTTTGGTTTTGAGTAACCCTATTTCTAGTTTAAGGGAAAAGAGCCCAATTGATATGATGGTTGTTTACCTACATATTTTATTGTGATGTGAGCCTAGATGGGTAATGTGATATGGGGGGAATGGATTCCTATTGGTTTTGGTATTAGTTTATGCCTAGAGTGGTGATATTCATCGTTTTATGTGTGTGGGTGTTAGAGAGGACATCAGGGATGATGAAATGGGTTGTCTGTAACTGTTTAGAAGATTGATGATTCTTATTGGTTGTTTATGTTCTTTAGTTTCCCCACTTATCAGATCATCTGGTCTTGCTTACCCTTCTTCTATAAGGGGAATAGACGTATGAGGTATGACACATGCTTTCCATTTTTATCTTCTCAAGGGTGGATAGATCTATGCTCTTGCTATAGGTGGAAATGAATCGATGGGTAGTTCATCTACTCACCGTCTTGATCCACTTTTTTTTGTTGCATATAATGTATTTCTATAATTCATGGGAATATTGAAAATTAATGCTATAAATAAGTATTTTAATAAATGATGCTAACCCATGGGGTTGGAGATTGCTGAGGCGCAATATTGAAGTGGAAATTTGAAGGAAAAATGAACTTTGGGTATGAGGATAATGAAATGTAATGTGGAAATTGTTAATTTTTAATTAATGGTAAAGATTTAATTATCTAAAGTGAAATAGAGAAAATGGAATGGAGTAATGTAATAAAACTATTTAAATGGTTGTGAGCTTATTGGAAACTTGTTTATAGAGGTGGCACACAGAAGTCCGAGAGATGTTAGCTGTAGTTGAGTGTAAGACTACGTTATTCCCATTGTGTGGTTGTGAGTTGTAGTATATTCTTCTATTTTTGTGTTTCTATAGTCTACTGCACCCTGTCAGTTAGGGAAATGATAACCTATGGATTCTACGCCCTGGTGGTGTTTTCTAAAAAACTCTGGTGGGAGGATGAATGGAAGACTACCCCTTTGGCCCCACTCTCATCTCATTGTAGTAACATTTGTTAGTAGGACCATCAGTAAGTTTTCCCATATATGTGTGTAAAGGGTTGTAATTGTAAGAACCCATATCTTCTTTTTTAGGTAAGTTTTTACTTTTTCTATAGTTTTTGAGAAAAGGATAGATTCTAGACATTTTTGAAGTGCACGTCATGTACGTTATGAGTACACGTTGTGTACTTTGTTGCCATAGAAGGTCATGTGATGGCTGTGTCACAGAAACACACTTGGCCGTGTGGGGTGATGTGGAGGTCTCATAAAGTGGAGTATGAAAATGGTTAGTACATGGCGTGTACTCCAAAGTTATATGCTGTGTACTTTATTTTTTTCATTAAACGCATCAAGGTCGTGTCGGAAGGACATACACCACTTCATTTAGGTTTTGTTCGTCCGAGATCGGTGAGCATCTACAGATATTTGACATTACCCCAGCCCTTTGTCCATCCTCTGAATTGAACTCTGTCGGTTGCGTTGGAACTGCAACAGTAAGCTCTTCCTTCTTCTAGAGCATCATTTTCCAATTCACCTCTTTTCCAAGTTATCATAGGTTTAATGTTTTATGTGTTTTTTATATCTATGACTTTATATTGAGATTAAAGCTTCTAGCTTCAGGTTTATTTGTCTTTTAACCCTAGGGTAGGTGGTTTGTGCCTTTCGGTAGAATGTTTTTGACTATTATGTGAAAATTCCCCCAAAACCCCTCAATGAGGTATTGTGTGTTTACTATTTTTACCTTGTTGTTTTTCATCTTTTCATGTATGCCTTAGAAGAGGTTATTGTATGTGAATAGGGTAATTTGATGTGCTTTGGATGTATTTCCCATGCATGTTTTGCCATTATTTGACCTTTGGGTCTAGTTTTCCTGGTTGGTTGTTGTTTCCTTTTCCAGGCCTAATATTATACGATGGTGTGCATGTTGCTCTGATATGATGTTATGCTGCAGAATGCTAGCCAAGTAGTTATTGTGGTTTACATTGGACGTTACACGATGTTATGCTTGTTCGACTTACCCATGGCCTTGTGATCTTGGTGTATAGACCATAGGGAGAATCGACATTGAGAGATTCTCTATAGTGTATTTATAATTACTATGCGAGACCACAGGGGGAATTGATGTTGAGTGATTATTCAGAGAGTTTGTAGTTCCTTGATATGAGTCACAGGGGGAATTGACATTGAGTGCTTCCCCAGAGCTCCTTTAGTACGATATTATATTATAGGGGGAATTGACGGTGAGTGCTTCCCCGGAGAGTCTATAATTTATCTGAACAAGAGGGGTGAGATTGTGTGTGCCACCTAGAGGGTTTCTTATTCTTAATATTTAGAACCAGATTGGATATGTCTTGGGTAAGTCCCAGAGGGTTACCTGTTGTGTTATCTATTTACTGATGCATGCTATGTGGTGTTTTGAATGCTTAAACTGTGGGTTGTTACTGCTTAGTTCTTCCTTGTTTACTTCTTTTTGTACTTTTAACTACCATATACTCACTGACTGTTAAGCACGGATCTTCAGGTGGTTTCCTATTAGTATTTAGTCTCACACCCTATTTGGGCCATGATTTTGAGCTCAAACAGATTATATTACTACATGTATATATAGGGGAAAGCACCCTTCGACTTCAGGTGCATTATTTCGTTGGAGATGGAGAGAATGGGACCAAGCAGAGGCTTGCGATGCTGAGGACTTGCTCATATTTTTTCCTTTTGTAGTTTGGTTTAGTACTATATTCAGAATTGTTACTATTTTGGCTACTTCTTATACATATTGTATCATGCATCAATTACATATATTTCTACTACTGTTGTTTCTCTATTAGCCTTCAATATTTCACTGCTATTGGATATTTACTGCTTCCACTATTGTATGTTTTTTTCTCCCATTGTGTACTTTTCCAATGAAACCATTCCCCCCCCCCATCACAACCAAGGCCCTCGCTGCTAGTCGGCAGCCTCTAGCGATCAGGTAAATGCGCTTGAGGCCATGTAACAAACCTTGTACGGGGCCCCTATGGGTGGATTTTAGAATCAAGATGTTACAAAGTGGTATTAGAAGAATTCTATTCTATTGTATTTTTTTGAGCCTATAGTTAGGGATAAGATGGAATAGGTACTTGGTAATAACCAGTTCCCAAGAGTAGCTAACCCATGTACACGGAAAAGCCAATCTACCTCATCATTGTAATTTTTGTGGTTTGAAATTTTATAGTTTATTTGATTTCACCGTTGGGTGATTCACATGTTTTTTGTGTTTACCATTGATGTTATTGAGGTTCTATTTCTATCGCAACCTGATAATATGAGGGTATGTCATCTCATTCATCATATATGCACTTGTTAGAAATCACATTCCATGCATTCCTTTCATGTCATCTAGGATGCATTAGCGATTGCATGTTGTTGGGATAGATGTTTTGTATAATCTGAATGTTATTCTGATAGGTGACTTGATAGAGATACTTGTTGTTTGATAGGGAATTATGTTTAATTTTTTGTTTGAATGAATGCCAAAATATGGTTCTGGAGGTGTTATGGGCCCTCATGGACTAGAGTTTAGTGGATCAATGCACCGTCTTCTTTCTGATAACTTGTACAGGGTTCCAAACTTTGATTCACAGGGAGTATGGGCCCTTATAGATAGGAAATCTGTACTTCTAATGCATTTTTCATGGTTTTTAGGATTCCAGAGTAGTTTCTGAGGCTTACGGTCTGAGAAAGCCTATAATACACGCCATGTAATGTTAAGTACATGACATGTGTTCTTCAATTCAGGGTGAAATAGTTTTTCTTATGTAATCTCCGTGTACTTTATGTACATGCCGTGCAGTCTCTAACCATGTCATAGGCCATGTGGGAAAAAACACGGGATGGGAAAAGCATGATGGAAACACAATGTGTCCATGTTGAACACGCTGTGTAGTATAATCCTAGGAACCGGGCCGCGTAGCTAACCACACGATTTGGTCGAGTCTCTTCTTATACAAACCTTTTCCACTTTGAACACACTATGTAGTCTAACCCAGGTACTCAGTTGTGTCACAAACAACACAGGTTGGTGTTATCCTTTCACGTATATTTTGTGTCTATCAGGAACCCACCCTGTTGTTTGAGTCCCGTGTCTGACCGTGTTACTAACAATACGTTCCATGTGATGATCATCCAGTACAAACCATGTCTTCCTTGAACATGCCATGTATTCTTGTCTTACCAGAGCCATGTGGCTTAACCGTGTAGAAGGAACCATGCAGTTGAAGAGGATACAAGTACATAGAGAGGAGAGTAAAGCTTGCTACCTATATGCTACCGGATTCCTCCAAGTGATTGTGCTATGAGATCTCACAGGTGGTTCATTATCACGTTATGTGTTGGGAGGAGTTCCAGCAAATCCACTATGACTAATTCTATCTGGAGACCCTGAAGGCCGACCGAGACCTGGAGTTTAGGAGTATTGAGCAGGGAACCCTATCAGATATGGAGTACTCCTCTTGTTTCAATGATCTTCATCGATTCACACCCATCATCAGAGGAGATGGGTTATTCCTAGCAAGGATGTTCGAGGATGTGCTCAGACAAGACATCCTCTCTCAAGTTAATAAATTATGGTTGAATTCCATCTATTACATCACCAACCAAACACTTATCATGGAGTGGTATCTGAGGGAATCTAGAGTTGTAATCCCAGACATCTCGACTTCCAGAGTTATTACTCCCCTAGCTGATAGCGAGAAGCGCCGCATGGAGACTACATGGGGAGATACAAGTAGGTGGGATGTATATTTTAGTAACCAGGTGGTGTTCTACTAGTGCGGGAGAAATGGACATACAAGGCCGCAATGCCAGAGAGTCTTAGTGGAGTTCAAATTTTGCGGCAAGTTGGGGAACATTTAGCGATATTGTCAGATATTTTCACCAGCAGCTGGTGACATGGGTTCATCTATGCCTCCTTGTACATGTGCATATCCACCAGTTTCCCACCAGTATGGGAATTAGAGTTCTTCTGGTCGTTCAGACCGACGTGGAGGTCGCGACCGCGATGGTCAGTCACTTGGCCACTAGCGACAGCAGGGTAGATCATCTCAGAGTAGTCAGGTAGGGTCACAGGGTTAGGGAGATGGAAAAACATTTGCTGTAGAGTATACCCATCAGGAGTAGGATCCCATCCCCTCTATAGTTTGAGGTATGATCCTAGTTGCCTCAGTTTTTTCATCAAATATTTTCGATACTGGTGATACACATAGCATTATATATTTCTTTGTTGTGGAGAGCCTTGGGATCTGTATCTTATCACCTCCAGTATATTGGACACTAGACACTCCATTGGAGACAAGAACAACTAGTGTACATTAGTGCAAGGAGTTCCCACTTGAGGTTGGTGGGTGTCACTTCTCTTGTAATCTTTTTGTTCTTTAGACTACAGGCTATGATTTCATTCAAGGAATGGACTGGCTAGTTCCCTTCCAAAAATTCGAATGATATTTCCTCGGGGTGAGTTTCATATAACCAGAGGGGTATATTTTCTTCATAAGGGCTAGTTCAATGTCCAGGTAAGCTGAGCGGGTCCATAGCATCATGGGTTGGGAGTAGTTACAACCTAGATTTCCAGTCATTATCTGGATGACCAGGCGACTTCACAGTTAGACTTTTCTATAGTGGTGGATCATTTTAGAGATGTATTTTCGGAAGACATATCAGGTTTGAATCTGGAGTGTCAGGTAGACATTTTTATTGAGCATGTGCCAGGGGCAGGACCGATGACCATTCCTCCTTATAGGATGTCTACACCAGAGTTGCAGGAGCTAAGAAACAGATGGAGGAGTTTCAGACCAAGGGTTTCATCTGACCCAGTACATCTCCTTGGGGTTCACCTGTCAGGTTTGTGAAGAAGGCATACGGTACACATAGACTTTCTATGGATTATCGAAAGCTGAAACAGTTGACTATCCAGAACTGATATACCTTTCCTAGGACTGATGATCACTTTAATCATCTTCGAGGAGCCTAGTTGTTGTCGAAGATTGACTTGTGGTCTGGTTATCATTATTTGTGTGTTAGACCATTAGATACACCTCTTATATCCTTCAAGAGTTGGTATGGTCATTACGAGTACATGGTTAAGCCATTCGGTCTCACAAACATGCATGCAGTTTTCATGGCACCGATGAACTGAGTGTTCCATCCAATCTTGGATTCCTTCGTTGTTGTTTTCGATGATGATATCTCTGTGTAATCTCACACTCGACACAACCATGATACCCATTTTTTGATAGTTTTGAGTACAATGAGGGAGCATCAGTTATAATCTAAGCTCTGCATGTTCCACATTTAGATGGACCACATTCACTTATTGAGTCATGTTATCTCAGAGATAGGAGTGTCAGTAGTCCCAGGGAACCTGGGAGCAGTACTATCCTGGGAGAAGTTGAATAACAACTTTGAGGTGTGGAGTTTTCTAGGGCTGGATGGATACTATAGATGTTTTATACAAGACTTTCACATTTAGCATCACCACTAACGGTTCGAACCAAGATGGGTGTGAAGTTATTATGGTCATATTTTTGTGAGTCATACTTTCATGAGATGAAAGGGATGTTGAATTCAGCATCGATACTAGTCTTTCTGGAGCTGGGCAAGAGCTATACCATTTACTGTGACACATCATGTATCGGGATGGGAGCTGTTCTTATGCAGGGAGATGGAGTCATTGCATATGGGTCTCGGCAGTTGAGGCCACATGAGAGGAATTATCTAATGCATGATATCGAGTAGGCAGTTGTTGTTCATTCCCTA
The DNA here is from genome assembly GCA_963277665.1 of Viscum album. Taxonomy (NCBI): domain Eukaryota; kingdom Viridiplantae; phylum Streptophyta; class Magnoliopsida; order Santalales; family Viscaceae; genus Viscum; species Viscum album. The sequence continues at coordinate 1,311,408,758 of OY728119.1, read as the reverse complement.
CGCTGGTGGAGAAATTATCTTCTGGGAGAGCACTTTGAGGTTTTCACTGACCACAAGAGTCTCATGTACATCTTCACTCATCATGATCATAATTTGAGATAGAAAATGTGGTTTGAGTACCTTTAGTCTTTTGACATTGAGATTGTATGTGTGCCTAGGAAAGGAAACATAGTGTTTGATGCATTGGGAAGGAGGACTCAAATATAGGTAGGTCAAGAGGCCAGTAATGACTAGTATCTTATGGATATGTTCTCTGAGATGCGTTAGGAGATGCACAACAAACAGGGGTAGAATTTTCTATCATATGTAGTTGTTACCTATACAAATCATGATTGGGTACGAATGAGGCACCTATCAGATTCTGAAGGCCTAGACCTATGAGAATGTGTGTCAGGAGAGGATCATATTCCTGGGTGGACCATAGGTGAGGATGAGATCTTGTGTTTCATGGGACGCTTATGGGTGCCAGTAGATATATGTTAGGAGATAATGTAGGACTTTAATTCCTCAACATGGGAAGTTCATCCTGGAAACACCAAGATGTATTGTGATATAAACCATTAGTATTGGCGGCCAGGTATGAAGAGGGACATTGCTGGTTTTGTCATCATGTGTTCCACTTGTCAGCAGCTGAAAGCGGAGAACCAGCAGCTAGCAGGGCTTTTACAGTCGTTACCCATTCCTGAGTGGATGTGGAATGACGTTTCGATAGACATTGTGACTGGGTTTCTGAGGTATCCTCCTGGGAATGATGCAGTTTTGGTTGTCATTGATAGACTCACAATGGTTTCTCCCTTCTTACTGATCAAGGAGATTTTTAGTGTTGATGAGCTGTGGCAGTTGTACATCTAAGAGATTGTATGTCTGCATGGGGTTCCACTTTCCATTATTTCAGACAGGGATGCATGTTTTACTTCATGGGTCTTTCAAGGGATTTAGAAGTCTTTGGGCACAAATGTGCTATTGAGTACATCTTACCATCCCCAGACCAATGGCCAGTCCGAGCGTACAATTTAGGTGCTTGAATATATGCACCGAGCATGCATTCTGGATTTTAGAGGATCTTGGGAGAAACACATACCTCTTGTGAATATTTACTACAATAATAGATTTCATGGAACTATTCAGATGGCACATTATGAGGCTTTGTATGGATGGCCATGTCGATCACCTTTATGTCGGCTGGAGGCAATAGAGGCAGCTTTGCTGGGACCTTGTCTTGTTCAGGAGACCACAAAGCAACAATGTTGATTCAGAAGAGGATGGCTACAGCACAATCTCGTCAGAAGTCTTATGTTGATCAGCGAAGATGACCTATGGAGTTTGAGTTCAGGGATCACATTTTCTTGTGTGTCACACCATGTTTGGGAAAAAAGAGGATTAGAAGATAGGATAATCTTTTGTCGTCGTACGTCAGGCCGTTTGAGGTGTTGGAGAGAGTTGGTCCGGTTTCCTATCAGTTGTAGTTACCTTAGAGGTACTGGTCTGTTCATGACATCAGCCATATTTTAAAGATACAACGTTACTTTTCAGACCCATCTCATGCATTCCAACTAGAGGAAGTCAATTTGTAGGTTGATAAATATTTTCAGGAGCATCCTATCTATATTGTCGAATGCAGTACGAAGTTTCTCCATGGATGGTATGTTCCTCTTTTACGGGTTCTATGGAATCATAGACAAGTATAGGATGAGACTTGGGTGAGGGAGGTCGATGTATGATCGCAGTGGCCATATTTTCTCGAGGTTTCTTCTTCTACAACTCGCTAGGGAAATTTGGGGACTAATTTCTTTAAGGGGGGAAATTTTTATGAACCTGGATCTTCTTTTCTGGTGTGTTTTCCCTTTTTTAGAGATTTTCAGAAAAGAGAAGTTTCTGAAAATTTTTTATGTACATGCCATATACTTTATGATTACACACCTTGTACTTCATAACCATAGAAGGTCGTGTGCGGACCGTGTCCAGGCCACACACACGGTCTTATGAGGTGATGTGGAGGCCGCATAAAGAGGAGTACAGAAAAGGAGAGTACACACCATGTACATCATAATTTCACACTGTTTAAAATCATGTTTTTCATTAAATGCACTGGGGTCGCGTTTGACAGACAGAAACCACTTCTTTTAGGTTTCGCTCATCCGATAGTGCCAAGCATCCATGGATCTTGGACGAGTCCCAATTCCTCCGTCTATCCTCTGAATCGAACTCTATCAGTTGTATTGGAATTGCAGATGTATGTTCTTCCTTCTACTAGAGCATCATTTTCCAATTCATCCTCATATCCATTATATATTAGGTTTAACGTTTTTTTGTGTTTTCGTAGATCTAAAATGTTCTGAGGAGATTAATGATTCGAGGTTTCTGTATATTGATCTCCTAACCCCGAGGTAGGTGGTTTGTGCATTTTGATTGAATTCCATTGAGTATTATGTGAAAATTCTATCAATACCCTGAACGGGGTATTGCGTGTTTATTTATTTTCCCTTGTTGTTTGGCTTCATGGCTTGTATTCCTGAGTAGTGGTTATTGTTTGTGAATAAGTTAATTTTTTGTTCATTGGATGTATTTCCCATGAATGTTTTTTCTTGTATTGGACCTTTGGGTACAATTCTCCTGTATCTATGTTGATTCCTTTTCTATGCATAGTATTATAGGATAGTGTTCATGTTTCTCTAATATTCTATTATTCTATAGAATTCTAGAAAATTCGTTCTTGAGGTTTACTTTGACCATTACATGATGCTATTCTTGATTGAATTACATAGGGCCGTGAGAACCTGGTGTATAGACCATAGTGAGAATTGACATTGATGGCTTCTCCAGAGTGTATTTATAATTTTGATGTGATACCACATAGGGAATTGACATTTAGTTCTCACCTAGAGTGTTTTTAGTTCCTCGACACGGGCCGCATTGGGGATTTATGTTGACTGCTTCCCTAGATCACATTCAGTAAGATATGAGACTATAGTAGGAATTGACGGTGAGTGCATCCCAATAGAGTATAAACTTTATCTGAACCGGATGAGTGAGACTGTGAGTGTTTCCCAGAGGGTTGCTTGTTCTTGATATGTAGAACTAGAGGGGATAGGGTGTGCGTACTTCCCATAGGGTTACCTGTTGTGTTATTGGTTTTCTGTTGCATGTTGTGTGGTGTTTTTTAATGATTAAATTGTGGATTGTTACTACTCAGTGCTTCCATGTTTACTGTTTTTTGTACTTTTACCTTCCATATACTCACTGACTGATAGGCACAGATGTTCATGTGGTTTCCTACTAGGCTTTAGTTTCACACCCTACTTGGGCCTTACTTTTGGGCCCAAACAGATTACATTGCTGCAGTTATATACAAGGGAATGAACTTATCGACATCAGGTACTTGATTGCATTGGATCTGGAGAGCCTGGGACCAAGCTAAGAATTGTGATTTTGAGGAGTTACTCATATGTTTTCCTTTTGTACTTTGGGATAGTATTGTATTTAGCATTTTGACTTGTTTGGATACATCCTAGAAATATTTTATCGTTCATCATTTACATACATTTCTGCTCCAGTGGTTTCTCTATTAGTCTTCTGATGTTTACTATTGTGGGATATTTACTACTTATACTATTTCATGTTGATTAATTCCAATGTGTACTCTACCAATAAGGGCATAGATTCCCCTCCATCAAAACCAAGGACCTCACTTCTATTCGAAAGCCTATGGAATTCATAGAAATGTTCTTGAGGCCATGTGACCAACCAGGTACATGGCCTCTCTAGGTGGCTTCCGGAACCGGGACGTTACAATATTGTCTTGTGGTTATTCAAACCAAAATAGTCAAGATATAGTTTCCTATGGGCTACTATAGGTGTAACGTGGATAGGCTTCAATGGATTGAGGATTCTTACTATGTGTGTGGGCTATAATGTTGTGAGGTTTAATACCCGACATATGATACAGGTTATGTGATCTACGGTGGCTTCGAGAAAGTACTTTGTTATATTACATACATGGATGTGGTGGTTTTTTTGTATGAAGTTTTTGTTATGGTTCATCTCCCTGGTGTCTGCGGGCGAGCCTTATTGGATAGAGATTATTATAACGTGCAATGTTGGGTCAAAGAAGAAAACTAGTGGGGCAGTAGTAGTGGGTTAAACATGATATTATTTATTATATTCTATAATATTATATTCAATACATGGTGAGATTATCCATGGTGAGTCTAGGAAATTAGTATACATGTTTATGTGATGAGTTATTTTCACTTTTTTTACTGTGATTTAACATGCTTTCATTACCAATGCATGAGAGTCTTCGGGGAGGATCCTACTGAGTATACTGTTATAATCACCCTATGTATATATAATCTATTATTCAGGTCAGTTGAGTAGGTCGGAAACCATGATGGATTCTACTAGCTTGGTGTTGTAGGACCTGATCGGGCTTATGGTTGTTGTTTTTTTACATTCTTTTGGGTTCTTGTGGTGTTTCCCCTTTCAGTTGTAATTGTTTTTCATGACATTGCATATGTGTACATGGGATTTCTTTTATAATTTCAGCCTGATTTGGTGTTTTTTGTTGTCCATTTATTATCTTTCTTTCTCATGTGTTCACTTAGAGGGAAATGCCTTATATTTGTGTGTTTAATATACCCTTGGTGCTAGTCTCTATCCCGATTCCTTCTTGAGGTGGGACATAGTGGTCACTATCTCTCTTCTCATATTTCCGGCCTAGGAGGGGTACACCTTGTGGGGAGGGGGTTGTGACAGAGTCGTATTAGAGGTCTAGATGTTGGATAGTTTGCAGTTTGGAGTTAGACGTAGGTGAGGTTGCATGGGTTGTTATTGAAACAGTGTCAGTCATGTTTAGAAAGTTATGTAAACACCAGATACCGGATGAGACATAGGATTTTTGGCCCCCCTATGATCTGATGTATGGTCCTTTATGTTTATAACGTCTACTAAATGAGGTGATACTAGATGCAGGGTAGAGAACTAGGAAATGATAACTCATCATTATTCATTGTGCTTGTGTTTGAATTTGTATACAATAGGATAGAATAACCTAAAAAGAATAAAAGTAAAAAATTATTTAATTAATGTTGAGTCTTCCATATTCCAGGTATATGATCTGTAACTATTTTTCATTTTATAGTTATGTATCCAGGTCGAAGTCTTATTCAGTATCGGATAGAAGATGTTTAGTAGGTTGTGCTAGCAAATCGTTTTAGGGTAGAGGGTGGTGATGACGACACAAGGAAGAGAAATATTCATGAACATCAACACCAGAGATTGAAGATGTACAAGGGACCTATTTTAGATGCATTCACAGAAGTTTGGTTGGAGGATGTCGAGATAGGAATTAGTTCAATCCATTCTCAGAAGGAGGAATTGGTTTTCTTGGTTGTGATGATGATGTGTAGAGCATTCAGATAGTTTCATTTCTTATTCTTCAAGGATCACGAGGAGTCATCAATTTCATTGGAGGAGTTCTGAGACAAATTTATTGTCGAATTTCTTTCATCTACTGCCAAGGCATCCATTTTCCAGAAGCTTCTCACCCTTCGACAGGGTTTCTCCATTGTTCTATAGTATGACATCCGTTTTAGGAACCTTTTACAAGATTCTTCAGAACCATTTCTAGATGAGGAGGCGTGGGAGAGGCATTTTGAGGTGGATTTGCATACAGATATCTAGTTCCAGGGAACCCTATTTATGTTGAAGATGTATGTTGAGGTATTGGAAAGAGAAGAGGTCATCGAGAGGGAATTTTCCAGAAATGGATCATCATGAGAGGGGAGTCGTCAAGATTCATCATGAAGTATAGTTATGGCCTGGGTTTCCCGGTTTTCAAGGAATAATATTTTTCATTCGGTGGGGGGTATGTCCCAGCCCTCATCATCTCATTTCTCTAGGGGAAGAATCTCTCCATCCTGTGAAATGGTATCAAGTGATTGTTTTTTTGTGGTGGTTGAGGTCACCAGAAAAGATAGTGTGCAACCATTCATAGAAGTCATTTTTTACCAGGTGCTCTGCTCCAGGTTCCTCCATCGAGGCAGTTCCAGCCAAGGCAGTAGTAGTTGGTTGCACCATAATATGATCAGAATAGCATAAATGGGCAGGCATAGGACAACCTTGTGACACTCCCCATCCTCAAAGAGAATATTGTAGCCGTGGTGGTGGTCATCAGCAGGGTCATAGAGGTTGTGGAGGAGGTCATGGTCAGCTTGAGGATTTAGCATTACTAGGATCATGCAAGCCAAAAATCGTCTTAGGTCCCCTTTACATATTTTCTACCTTTTTGTATGCCATATTTGATTTAGTATAGACCCACTCTTTCATATCACCTTCCCTTCTCAATGATTATCAGCTTGAGGTAGAGAGTCTTCCAGTGCCCTTGGTGTTGACTATGCTGGTTAAAGGTTAAGCTAACTTGTTTGAAGTATATAGATACTATGAGCTAGTGTTGGGGATACACCGCTCTTGGGGAGATTTCATATGTTTATAAATACAACCATGTGATTTCATCCTATGTATTTATTGATTGTATTCAGTGTATGATATCATGGATTTCATCAGGAGGGAGGTTTTGTTCTTCAATGCGGTTGGAGAGCCAATGGTTTTTGTTGGAGAGAGAGAGCCTCAGATGGGTCAGAGATGTGTTACATCTTTATCATGCATGATGGATGATCTAATGTTGTGTTCTTCAGAGTATTAGTAGTTGGTATTTCCCGTGGTCATAAAAGAGTACCCTAATGTCATTCCCAAAGAGGTTGTTGCCTTACCATCTCGACTATAGATCGGGTTTGGGATTGAGCTACAACTATGAGCATCTCTTATCGTTATGTCTCCATATAAGATAACCCCTTATTAGTTAAGAGAGCTACATATAAAACATTTTGGTCTATTACAGCATAGTTTTGTTCGGCTGAGTGTATCATGGGGGGGCACCCCCTTTTTTTTCTTGAAAGAGAATGCTGATAGTTTGTGGTTGTGTTTAAATTATCACTCCTTAAACAAAGTGACTATGAAGAATAACCATCCCTTTTTTCATATTGATGATTTATCCGATCAATAGAATGATGAAATTTGGTTCTAAAAGATCAACAGTTGGTTAGGATATCGTCAGGTGCGTGTGACAGATGAGGATATCCTGAATACCTCTTTCCATTGTCATCAAGGGCATTATGAGTTTGTTCTAATGTAGTTAGGTGTGAATAATGCTCTTACGATGTTCATGGGATTGATGAACGCTATGTTTCATGAGTTCTAGGACATGTTGGTCATGGTTTTCATCAATTAAATCCTTGTGTACTCCCCATCTGGGGAGGATCATTCCGAGAATCTATATGTCGTTTTGGAGTTCTTTGTCTTCATCAGTTATTTGGGAAGATGTCAAAGTGTGTGTTTTGGGCTCAAGAAGATTGTTTCTTATGGCATGTTGGTCCCTGTAGGGGGTAAATTTGGTTCCATCGAAGATAGAAGAAGTAGTGTCTTGGGAAGCCCCCAAGACAATGTTAGAGGTGATAATTTATCGTACTCTCACATGCTCTTACAAGAGGTTCATTGTCATTTTCTCTCGAGTTGTGACTCCTCTGAATGCTTCGACTACAATGGATCAGGAATTCATATAGACTGATCAGTGATAGGATTCATTGAAGTATCTAAAGGAGAAGTTACTAAGTGCTTAATTTATTTGTCTTCGAGTAGAGGTAGTTCTGTTTGATGTTTTCTAATATTCTTTACAACTTGGGTAAGGCTATGTTCTGATGAAGTAGAGATCAGTTGTTTTATTATGGGTCTCGACAGTTGTGTCCCCATGAATGTTTCAATTCCACCTTTGATCTTTATTTTTCAGTCTTGATTTTTTCTCAAAATTTATTGAGGCATTGCCTCAATGGCAAGTGCTTTGTGGTTTTCACCGATCAAAAGAGTTTGATGTGTGTTTTGTGCCAGTGTGACTTGAACATGTGACTGTTTCAGTGGATAGAGTTCATAAACTAATATTCCATCAAAATATCATATACATCAAGAAATGGGAATGTTGTAGCTGATGTGCTGAGTCAGAAGTCACATAGTGATGCAATGCGTGCATCTAGTCATTCCTAAAGAGTAATCAATGAATAATCAGCATTAGATTTCGATATGGGAGATGTTGGGGGTATAAGCTATATTATTAAAATGATGGTGTAGTGGTATTTGGAGAAGAGGGTAGAAGAGTCCCAGTTTGGGGATCTAGAGGTGGAGGTCTGGAGATACCGAGTTTTTTGTGGCGAGGCCCCAGATTGTAGGTCAGAGGATGGACAAGACAGAGTGTTGTATCATCGAAGGATATTTGTTCCTTTCATAAAGCATGGGATGGTTATCAGAGTGTTCTATTGGTCTCCTTTAGCAGTGTATCGTCATGTGACAATGACTTACCAAGCATTGATGATCCAGTTTTGGTTGCATCGGCTGAAGCATGCAGCTGCAGAGTTTGTGTCTCAATGTTTGGTCTGGAAGAAGGTTATGGTCGAACACTATGATCATAATTATCTACTCCAGCAATTTTATATTCCTCAGTGGAAGTGGGAGGGAATCTCAATTGGAATTTTTACTGGTTTACCTCAATAATAGGGAGGACATGATGCAATTTGAATGGTCGTGGCTTTTTTTAAAAAATAATCCCACATCATATCAATCAATGAGTCAAGCTCATTGGATGTTTTTAAAGATATATCTGGAGGTGGTGTTGAGACTTCATGGTGTTCCTTGGCGGATTATTTATGATCGAGATCCTTGTTTTACCTCCAGGGAGTGGAGAGGTCTCTATCATGCATTTGGTTCATAGATATTCTTTCGCAATAATTTTCATCCTCATAAAGATGGTCAGATAGAGCGGACCATCTAGACCTTTGATGACATGTTACACTCTTGTGTCATAGATTTTGGATGTTCATGGATGAGTAAATTAACCTTGGTATAGTTCTCTTACAATAATATTTTTCACTTCACCATCGGTATGGCATTACTTTAATCCATGTATGGATGGACTTTCCCTTCTCCACTATGTTGGACTGGGGTTAGAGAGTCAACAACTCTCAGACTAGAGCTAGTGAAAAATACAATAGAGATGGTTCGGGTGATTCATGAGAGGATAAATATAGCACAAAATCATCATAAATCATATTTTGAACAAATGAGAAGACCCATAGAGTTTGTTGTTGGGGATCACATGTGTGTTTCTAAAGTTGACTCCCCATCGTGGGAAGGGAAGGATTCTTCATGGGATTAATCTTTCTCCCCGTTATGTTGGTCCTTTTGAGGTGTTAGCTCGGGTAAGATTTGTGGAGTATCGAGAACACACCACCTTCATATGATTGGGATACACGAGGTTTTTCATGTTTCACAACTCCTTAATTATCTTCATGTTGAATCTCACATCATTGAATGTGGAGAGATCGATGTTGATGATGAAGGGTCATTTGAAGAGAGAACATTGGAGATCCTAGACCACAAATAGAAGATGGTGTGCAATCATTCCATCTCCTTGGTGCATGTCTTGTGGCGACACAATGGTGTAGAGGAGAGTACCTGGGAACTTGAGTCGCAGATATGTTCTTAGTGCATATAATTGTTTGATGTTTAAATATTTTCATGTAACGATGTTAGAATTTTGGTTATAGTCTATTCACGTTTATGAGATGGCTTTATATGGTTTCTTATTATGGCTTTCACTCCTGTGAGAGGTATCTCGATGGGTTCTTTTTCCAGATCCTTTTTTTCCTTTATGGTTGGTTTTTAATTCTCGAGGACGAGAATGTTTTGAGAGGTATCTGATGTAATTGTCTTGAACTATATGGTCCATTCCTTTGCGAAACTTTTATGTCTAAGGTTTTCTGTAAGGTCAACAAGACTTATCCCCATCACTTTTCCAAATTTCCTATTTTGTAAAATGTATGTCTTTAGCCTTAGGTGAATAGTGTAAGAGTAGACTTAGGTGAACAGTACAACATTAGCTTTTTGTGAACAGTGTCATCGGTAGGCTTTTGTGAATAGTGCCAATGGTGATGTTTCAATGGTAACCACATTCCTTGGAAAAATATTGGGTTCATGAACAGTGTTTCTAGAATAGTGAGGCTCCAATGGTAGCCTCTTTCCTTTTCCAAATTTTGAGTTCATGAATATTTTTTCCCGGATGGTGATATTCCAATGGTGAGATTTCAATGGTGAGGTTCATAAATAGTGTTTCAAGAATAGTGAGGTTCAAATGGTGAGATTTCAATATTTTCATTCATGAATAGTTTTTCTAAAACATTGAGGTTCCAATGGGGAGGTTCATGAACAGTGTTTCGAGAACATTGAGGTTCCATCTTCGAGGTTCATGAACAATGTTTTTCCTTTGCGAAATTTCGAATTCTTGAACAATGTTTCTATCTTTCTATAGTTTTCCCCTTTGAAATTTCCTTTGACATAAAATATATTTAAAGCCTTGTTGTAGGTACTCATAATCCTATTAAATGGTCTTAACTCCTATATTAATTTTCTTAAAACTCATTGTATTTTTAATAAGCCAAACCACTTGGTTTAATGTGATCTGCTATTAAAGGGAAATTAAATGTATCTTAAACCACTAATCTGTTAAATCATATAATGAGACGATATATCATCATCCCTAGTTCTTCAACCTTGTTCTTAGCTATGAGATTCTCTAACCTATTATTCATTATCATATGATTTGTGTGATCAAACATTTCTCCATGGATTTGGTCCAATATATTCTGATGCAACTGTGAAGTATCAATCAATCTATGATATATGGTATAATCTATAGTCATTATTTTGGTTTTATATCATTTTATTTATCCTTTCCCATTATGTAATGTTATATTCATGTTCATAATGGGCTTTTCTTGGGTTTCAATCAGTGTGGTGGTGTCTCTACATCCTCAGGTGGATATAGTTGTCACGGGGGGAGGAGATCGTAACATGTTGTGTGGCTTGTTCTCATTTAAAGAATGTCATTAACAATTTGAGGTTGGGATTCATTGCTTCTCATTTTTTTACATGCAACTGTATATTTAGCATGTTTTTATCACATTGGATCACAGTGGAATTGAGAAAATAAATATTTTAGCAGATAAATAAATTTATTGCTATTGTACAATATTTACTATAATTTTTTCTAGATACTGTGATATCTATGCTTGATTTTTTTTATTTTCCTTCCTATTGGAAATTTTTAATGAATGCAATGCCTGAATTAATTGATAATTTTTTGTCTTAAGATTAATAGAAATTTAAATGAATCTAGTTCTTCTTGTTGTAATTTTTTGATAATAAAATTGGTATACTATGCATGTTAAATTATTTCAGATAGATTACAATTTAGGTTTACCGAAGATGGAACCTACGAATAAAAAATCACTTAATCCGAGATGGATTAATGAAGTAGTTTTTTGATATAAGACAATTCCTAGTAGGGTTTTGAGTTACCCTTTTTCTTCTTTAAGGGACACGAGACTAATTGATATAACAGTTGTTTTCATGTTTCTTTTGTTGTGATGTGAGCCTGGATGGCTGTTGTGATATGTGGGGCAAGGGAGGCCAATTGTTTGTGGCAGTAGTTGATGCCTATAGTGGTGAGATACATCAGTTTATGCATGTGGGTGTCCGGGAGGACACCAGGGATGATGAAATGGGCTTGATGTGAATGTTTGTATGAATGCTTATTTTTTTTGTTATTCAATCTTCTTTACGTTCTCCACGTTTTCAGGCAGTTAGTCTTTCATTCCCTTCTTCTGAAAGGTCCAAAGACACGTGGGGTATGCCACATGCTTTCCAGGTTTATCTTCTCAAGGGAGGATGGGTCTACGTTGTTGCTATAGACGAAAAATAAACGATCGGTAGTTTATCTACTCACTGTGTTGACCCACCTTTTGTTTTGTAGGATATAACATTTTTTTAGATTGCTTGGGAATATGTGAAAGTAATGTTGTTAATAAATAATTGAATTAATGATGTTAACCCATGTGGTTCGATCATGCAGGGGTGCAATGCTGAGGTGGAAGTTGTAAGGAATAGTGATCTTTGGGATTGATGCAAATGAAATGTAATATGGATATTGTAAATGGTTATTTAATGTTTAATGAATTAATTATGTAATGTGAAACTGATAAAAAGTTAGTGGAGTAATGTAATAAATCACTTTACATGGTTTTGTGCTTACAAGGCTAGGTTATACCCATAGTGTGGTTGTGAGCTATAATATAATCTGTGATTTTGTGTTTCATTATGCTACTCCGTCATGTCAGTTAGGTCAACTGACACTACGAGGATTCTGAGCCCTGTGGTTTTTTTCCCCAACATTCTGTTGGATGAATGGATGGACGACTACCCCCTATATCCCCTGCTCTATTTTATTGGTAGTTACTTGGGATGGTAGTAACAACAAATAGTTTTCCCCAAATATGTGTGTAGAGGGATGTAATGACTTGTGCTTAGTCACAGACATATATTCTGGATATTGTTTCCCACAGACTAATATAGGTATTACGTGTATAGGATGTGATGGCTTGAGGATCCTCACTCGGTGTATGGGCTATAACGAATTGATGTTTAATACTCGACATATGATACACGTTATGTGAGCTTTGGTGGATCCTAGAAACAACCTGGTTACATTTCTTATGTAGACGTGGTTGTTTTCTAAAATGTGGTGCATGTTGTGGTGCTTCGCCCAGGTTTCTATGGGCAAGCCTTTTTGGGGAGAGATGATGAGGATGTATGACGTTGGGGAAAATTGACAAACTCGTGGGGACATTTTATAGGGGTTCCCATGATAATCATTATTATATTATATACTCTTATATATGATAGTTTTTGAGATTAGTCATGGTGTAGTCGGGACATAGTATACTCATTTAGGTGATGAGTTAGTTTCACTAATTGTTCATTGTGCTTTAGCATGCTTTCATTACCTTTTCATGAGAGGATTCAGGGAGTATCCTACTGAGTATACTGTAATACTAAACCTATATATATATAAAATCATTTAAGTCACTTGAAGCAGGTTGGAGATCATGCTAGTTTCTACCAGCTTGAGGTTGTATGAGCTGTTCAGGCTTGTGGTTACTACTGTTTTTTCTTATTTTGGGTACTTTAACATTGTCCTCATTCAGTTTTTGTTTTTATTCATTACATTGCATATGTGTACATGAGATTTATTTTATATTTCAAACTGATTTGGAGTTTCATGGTGTCTATCTTATCTCTCTCATTATTATGTGTTCTATTAGAAGGTAATACCTCCCATTTGTGTGTTTATTGTACCCTCAGTGTTAGTCGTCAACCTAGGGCCTACTTGCGGCAGGACTCGGGGGTTAGTATCTCCCTTCTCATATTGTCATCCCAAGAGGGGTACACCTTTTGGGGATGGGATCATGATATTTATACATAGAATACAATGTTTATTGATTATTCTTTGGATATCCAACAAATTAAACTCTAATATTATTTCCTTTTGTGTTGACACAAAATGTGACTAGACCTCAATCTATTTGAGTCAATGTATGCAAATTTTATGAGTCTCCACTCTTGTTTCGTGTGTATCCTCTATCAATATACCAAAAATATTTTTAATTCTTATGGCCCTTTTCATGCAAATTAAATTAAACATTTTTCTTATTTTTATACCCATATTTTCTTGGGTTATAAAATGTTAGTAAGAAATTATATTAGAATATTGATCTTCTTTGTCTTTCCAATATTTATATCACTATATCCAAATATATTTTTATAAATAAAATATTTTTTAATACCTCAAGTTTTAGGATATCTCAAATAATTTTTTTTGCTGAAATGATATTTTTATTCCAAAAAAATAGCATGTGGCATTTTTCATTTGGGGACCAAATTGTTTTTTGTATAATTCTAATTTTTCACCATTGCATCTTCTTCCAAATCATTTTCTTTTAATAAAATTTCTTCAATGAATTTCATTTATAATATTTTCCCATTTAGTTATGGTAATTGGATCACTTTTATAATATTCTACTTCATCAAATATAGTTTTATATACATGAATTAATTATTTTATTTTTTCTCTTGAATCTTTTTTGAATTGTGTATCTTTCACCTAAAACATTATTTTGAATAATTTTCAATTATTTATTTATCTTTAATAAGGAATCATATTTCTCTTCAAAAACTATATGATAACTAGATAATTTATCATATGATAAACTATTAGAGTGATATGTAGAAGTGTATTAGGTTTAAAACTATAATTCTTCTTATCATAAAGTCACATATTATATTTGATATTTTTTTGATATTTCTTTGAATCTTAATTTGAAGAGATATTGGAGCCTTTAGATATACTCCACATTGAATTCAAAACACTTTTTTCTATTATTATTGTAAAATTAATTATTTTGATATTTTTTTCTATTCTTCTTCTGTCATCTTTAAAATTATTGTAATTTTGGTATGTTGTGAGCCAACATTCTATATTCATAGCATCTTACTACATGGGTTTCCCTTTCATCATTTTTACGGATTTTCTGAAAACTATTTTCTTTTTATATAAATTTCAAAAAAATTTATCTAGTTGAGATAGTTCCATTTTAGAATCAATGGATTTTTAATATTTATGTGTTTATACATTAATTTTATGCTTATTAGATGTCACGATGTGAGGAGTATTATATCATTATACTACAATATTTTAATCTAAATATTCTGCTATAATTGTTTCTTCATAATTAATTAATTTTTCAATTACTTATTTTATTATAAAATTCTTGACAGGTAATGACAATCTAATTACTGTAAATATTCCATTCCATTTTGAAGGAAGTAATCTAAGTAATTTTAGTACATTCACTAATTATCTGATGGGATCTTCCATGTAGGTAATATTTTTAACAATATCTGTAAGACATCAATTAATTTTTGGGATGCATTCAACATCAATCCTTTTAAAGGAGACCAACATTAGTTTTGTGGTAACATATCAGATGTCTATAATATTGTAAATTCCTTCAAATGCAATATATATTTTCGGCCATATTTCATAAAAATTAAGGAATTATGATACTCTATTAAACTCATCATGGAAAAGTCCATAGATTATGGCATTCATTCCCATATATTTGATGTCATATTAAGCCTCTATTACAACATCCCAAGTCTATGGTTTGTCAATAATTGCATTTTTATTGAAGAACTAAGAATAGAATATAACCCATATTTATTAGATAAATGATCATATGTTTTTTCCATCATCCATTGTCATTGAAAATAATATATAATTCATGGATAATAGATATAACTTATTTAGGATCATTAATTACCATCATCATTGTATGGAACTTATTCTCATTAAGCATTATTTATATTTTTCAAAAATCTATCCATTGATACTAATTGTTTGGCTAGAATAATAAAAAGATACACAAGAGGGGGTGAATTGTGTGTTTTCAATAAATGTCACCCATTCTTGATTTTGAAATCCATCGTGATGTATCAATATATGTGGTGTTTTCCTTTTTATGAAATGTGAATATTAGATAAATATAAATAATGATCTCAATAATTTTATTGTAGTTCGGGGCACCAATAACCCCTAGAACACTCTACCAACACTCTCTCAATTATCTTGGTGGGTTTTACTAGAGTGGCCCTCTCATCACAGGACCATAAAATATACTGTTGAGTGTAGTTAGTTGACAATTTCACATTCATGATAAACATAGCCTTGTAGATCTTTTATAGGGAACAGGTAATCCAATACTTAGAACACGAAGCTGATACTTAAACAACAACTGATTACGAACAATTGACACTTTGTTAAATCAAAATAACTTTATTTGTTTATATTTCATGATGATATTCACAATTTTTTCAGTTCTAATTGATAATATATTAATAATATTCTTCCAAAATTAATGTGTTCAAGATAGAATAACTCTGAACTGATTCTGGTTGAAAAAGATCGCTAATTTGAATAGAAAAAAAATATCAGCAACACTCTAACATTAGTATGAGGTAAAAAAATTTAGACCCTTCCAATTGAACCCTATTTTTCAAATAATAGGTTCGGTCATTTGTTGTGGAATCTCTATAAAATATATTTACAATATTATAGTCATTTATGTGAATTAATTTTTCAATAGAAACTGAGATAGAATATATAGAGCATATTTCATTCTTTGGTATTCTAGATCACATAAAATTGGTTGATAGATCACGGATATTCACATACAAAATAATCAGTGGAGTAGTAACGTCCATTAAGAAAAGAAGTGATTTTTCTCCAATTAATATATTTCTTTAAATTGATAATAAAGAACATTAAATTAATCATTAAGGATCTTTTATTAGATCATAATTATTTAAAGACCATTGTTGAATTCTCTGATATAATTGTGAATTTATATATAAAATTCAGAATAGTCAAACATATGTTTTATTCATTAAACATCAAAATACCAAACATATGGTTCAAATATGTATCCATAATTCACCTAACGTATGGTTTAAAGTGAAATAATGTTCATAAGAGCATGGTTGATGAACTCCACATTTGTTTATTAGTCATAGGGTTCTTTACTTATGTAGGGTTTCTTAACCATACATTCATCTCATAATAAACATAAGGTCCCATCGAAGCATTAGGTAATATAACTATACATTTTGGAAAACATAGGGTTGATGATCCATAATTACTGTTTTGAATGTAGGGTTCATTTCTTATGTGATTTTCCATGTATTGTGTTTGTTCCTTATGTAATGCTTATCCACATAGTGTATGAA
Source organism: Viscum album (assembly GCA_963277665.1). Lineage (NCBI taxonomy): Eukaryota > Viridiplantae > Streptophyta > Magnoliopsida > Santalales > Viscaceae > Viscum > Viscum album. The sequence goes on along the minus strand of OY728119.1, from coordinate 1,311,391,976 downwards.
CATTGTTTCTACACAACATAAAAATGTGTTCCAAATTATTTGGTGCATAATACTAGATGATTAATAATTATAATACAATTCCAAAAAAATTACTGTAATGAAAATTAATTTTCTAAAAAACACCTATATTAATGTCATTAGTAAAATAAATAAGGGTATTTTTGGGAATCCCAATAAATAATATTTATAGAGTATTGATGAGAAAACCCATTCCCAACATTGACATCCAATACCCTATATGATATTTGTATGACAAAGAGAATTCAAAATGTTTTAAGAATGATGATTTGGTAAAAGAAATAAATCCTTATTGGTACCTATCATTTACAACCCATATGTAGATTCTCTTGAAATCCCCCCATAAAATTTACATCAATTGGAGGAACTACCAAAATACTAAATTTATTTTTGGTAATTGTAATCCATTTTTAAATTGTTTTGAGAATTTAAATCCTAGAATGATTCATTACATTACTTCATTCTAGATTCATTATTAATAACCAATAATATATCACAAGATTCTATGAATACATAGAACAATTTGGTTATTATCAGATTATATATTATGTGTCTTTGGAACAATCTATCATTGATGAATTATTATAATACATGTTTTTATGAAAACAATTTTCGAATCACAATCCTTGATTTTATCAATGAAAATCATGGTCCCATTATCTATAATAGAGATGTGCACAATTTTCGATAAACAAATTCTATCAATTTAGTATACCTTTTATATATTAATGATTTATTTAATAACCTATATAATAATTTTTATAATTACATTGATTCACCTTTTTTCTCGATAAGAATTATTTTATTGATTTATATCAAACAAAATATTTTCATGTAAACCTATGTTTTTGTGGAATTATTGATTTATTTCATACTAAATATTATGTCAAATTTATTTTTCATTATATTTTTACATATGGATATGTGTTATCATTGTTATTTATAAATAATTACTTGAATGGATAATGGATGAATTTTCATGATATATCAAATTCATCATTGAGACTCCCACATTCCCTATGGATTTGATGTGTTTAAATAAAAGAAATATTTGGAATAAATCCAATGTATATTATAATTTATAATAAATCCACGTACGACTAGTCATCTATCCCCTTTTTACATACATCCACTCTCTATTGTGTGTAAGGAAATGTGAGTTTAATAATAAATCAACTCCATATTTTCATGATCAGTGAATGATTTGTTTGGATATTCCTTATCTCATTAGCTTAAAATAACTCATATAATTGATCATTACATGCAACATAGACCAGTTTTTCATTCCATAAATATAAAAGTAATATTATGATGTATACTAACATGCTTATAGTTTCTCCTAGTAATAGGTAATTTCGTTAAGGGGAACTCTCATGGGATCGTTTTGGCTCTCTATTATTTTAAATGTTTTATCTTTCATAACATGAAAAATATGTGTTCCCATAATACATAAATTTTCCACACCCAGTGGTTCTAAACACCTTACTATGTTTATTTCATAAACAGACATCTATTTTTTATCGAGAACTAAATTGTCTACCCACAATTTGGAAGTACAATGTCTTGCATTTTGTATTCAGCTTTTATTAAAGATGATCTAATTTATATAATGATTTTAATTGAGAATGAAACATTACGAAACAAATTGATTCTAAAAAAAATAATTTAGTGTTCTATATTAATGAAAACAAAGATAAAATTTTTAGTCAAATTGAATAAAAAATATTGTTTCACATGAATGAATACACTAGGTAATAGTGATTCATGTGCTTCTCACCACCAATGTAAGAATAACCATTTCTCAAATTCATAGAGTATGAACCCTAGATAGTAGTAGTATTTATATACTGAATTTGTTTCTATATTTCAATAAAAAAATTTGATTGGAAAAATATATTTAATTCACATTAATTACATAACATAAGTATTAATTTTAACTGATGAATAAGCTAAAAATGGACTACTTGCTTCATCAGTGTATTGCATTTTTTATTCCTATGGAATTTCATGACACATTTGTATCAAATAATTTTTTGTTCAATGTAATCCCTATTTATATTTCGTTTAATCAAAATATATTATGATGGTTTCATTTATATTTTCACAAATAATTATCCTTTTTTTCTTTTGTTTCATTCTTTTCCCCATAAGAACTATAGATTCAACATTATTTATGTTCTTATCATCTTTGATAACCATAGCCATAAAATATGTACAAGTTTCTAAATATATTCCATTTTACAATTCTCAATGAAACAAGAGTAACTATTTTGTATGTATGAGATAATAGAAGAACCATTTATATATTTTCTTCACTTTCTACTTGAAAATTTTTAAAATATGATGGAACACTATATGTCATTCTGTGTTCTATTGTTTATTAAAAAACACAAGACATTGATTCAAGTATTCTTATATGAACTTATAATGAATTATCCTTCAGTATTTTATAGTATATATTCTCACTTCACTTCATGAGGTGGATCAACATGTAGTTGGGGATTTCATCACATGCCATTTAATTTCACATCATACTAATATTCACATGAACCTATACATCTCTTTTATATTAGTCTTAGTTAGGTTTTATTAATTTTTATATATTGACTATAATGTCAGAGTGGTGTTGACTTACATTTTATACAAAATAAAATTTTAACATTTGAGTAATGTTATCTTGATTACTAGTTCTAACACATTATAAATTTTTTTATCTTAAATTTCTATGACTATTTTATCTAATTCTAGTATCCCATAATAGCTAAATTCTACATTATCATTATCTCGAGTAATAATGTTGAGAAAATTCATAACATTATCCTCATCTCCCATGATATCGTTATTCCACAACTCAATGTGTTTTAAGGTATTATTTTGGATGAACAACCTCAATAACTCATGAATTCATGATTGAATGAGTATAAGCCCATATCATACAACATGTAACGATACATTACTCAATAGTTTGTCTCTAAAATTTACAAAAGCTGGATAAATATTATACATTGATGACATAATCTTTTTATACACCCCACTTGTTTCATCATAATTCACCTATAACAAGAGGCATCCTAAATTAGGTATAATAAGGTCTTCAATTGTATTATTTTTTCGAACTCCAATGGTGGAATACATTTAATTAATTTATATTTTCATTAGTGTAATTATATTTCTATTTTCATTGTAATCAAAATATGATTCAATTTATATAGTTATATAATATTTTACAACACTCAAAACATTATGAATGATTATATAGAATATATTCATCAAACTTGTTTATCAATTTTAACAATCCATGCCCATTAACTAATCCTTTTGATTGTGTATCAACCACACATTCACAATAAATTATCGATGAATAATAAAATTAAAAAATGACATGAAATTGAGTTTTTTATACAAGTTGATCCATAAATTAGATGATATATAAACTTAGACCATGGGGGAACTCCATTATCTATTGTACTGACCCATGTTGTATCACCTATCAAACGCCGATGAATTTATAATTTTTTTTCATTTCCTCTGGACTCGAATCACTTCATTGTGAACTCCTCCATGTCATAATGTATTCTTACTTGTATGTAAGGTGGTAATATAAATGAAAGAATTAAATTTTCATCACTAAAAATGTGGAAAGAAATAACCTTTCAAATTTAATAACGGGACATTGATTTTTAGACCATCTAAAATTATATTTAAATAATAATTATTTTATTTTATAAAAATAATTGAAATAAAATAAATAAATTAAACTATAAAAAAACATGCATAGGTTTGATCTCAGATTGTGAATAGTAAAAAGTTAATAAAATCATAAAAAATTAATTTTTTCATTAATTTTACTTTGGGGTGTTATTTATTATTTAATTTCAGAAAAAAAAAATTAAGTCACTAAATACATGTCTCATGGTCCTATAATATTTTATTTTCATTCAATATATTTTTTAATTTTTTTTAAAATTTTATGAATATTATGAGATCTTATTTTTAATTTTACCCCATTTTGGGTTATGTGACCTTTCTTGCTTGAAATGGTTTGATCTAGTCAGCAATAGATTGACATATTAGTGTTTGGATCAAGAAAAATTGGCATAACATATGGGTTAAGTTGCAACATGTCTCGCAGGACCATGCACATGGCTAGGGATATGGGGGAACTTCCAAGATAAATAATGAAAATGTTATAATTTTCTAAATAGGTAATCAAGTGTATATTATTTGTGAATAATTACATGTACATCTGGTTTGAGGTATCCCACTTTGTGGTCAGTCGACTGGTGATATGTACATATAGTGAAGTTGGTGGTGGTGTTGGTTTTCATTGTGATGATTATTTTATGGTTTCTATGATTTTTTTTTTGTTTCTGAAATCTGTTATGGACGAAATATGAAAACACAGTGATGATCTCTCATTGAGGCTTGAGAAGTGGGTGTAGTGGTGTTGGCATGTTCTTGATAGTGATAGAGATGACGTGATGATGACTTATATGTTATGATGATGATGGTGTTTGTGCATTTATCATTGGAACTGTGATTTGCAGGATTAACTTTTGTTTTTTAATTTGGAATTTGGGCACATCATTTGAATTTTGAATTATTTTATGGTGTATTAAATTATTTTTGGTTCCAAATTTTCCCAAAAATTTTAATGGTTTTGAGTAATTAATTCATTATCCATGGTTCCCCATTGGTTTTTCATTTTTTCATGATTACATGAATCTATAATTATAGATTTTTTATATATATTCTATGTATCCAAATGATAATAGTCTTAGATGGTCATTACGATTCAAATCTATCATAACACCTTTTATCATTATGTTTCTCATCTGACATTAATTTATATATATATATATATATCATTTTATGAATTATTTTTCAATCAATGTATGTCCACAACATGGTTGTATGAACTTGTATCGTAGCACTGTTGGATGAATTTGGGCCATTATTACTCCCTCTTCTTGAAATCAGAAAAAATAAATTTTAAATAAACTTATCAATTTTCATGACCACACCCAAACCAAATGAATGAGATCAAGGATTGAAAATGTGTTAACTATTTATATTTTTGATAAATATCAATTGGATCAGTGTCATAACACCTAATATGGTTTACCAGTTTCTAAATTATCCCAATGAGCTTCGTGAAATAACTAATTTATGAAAATAAAACATTAAAGAAGTTGAATATATTTACATGTTCAAATGTGAATTTCAATTTTAACTACTCATTATTTTTGTTTCATACATAAAAGGAACCAAGTGGGAAATCTAGTAAATTTTGGAAAAATGAACAATAGATAATGTACTATGTTTCTTCGATCACTAGATGATAGCATGGCCAATCAATGATCATTATGGATGACCTTTAATCATTAAAGGATCACACTATTTATTTGTGGTCATTGATAAATGAAACCTCAAACTTCCTAATGGGCTTCTCTATTTAGATATTGAAATAGAATCTAAGGGTAATGAGGGGTTTAAAATTCAATCTATGAAAACTTCTCATCACATAATGTGTTTAATCTATATTTATAATATGTTTTATTTTCAAAATTTTCAAGTAAACCATTTAAGAAACTAAACCACAGATATTAAAACAAAAATTATTTAAATCACTTAAAATTATCAATAGAAATATAACATTAATTCAAATAATTATAATAATAAAATTATTCCATGTAACTAATTATTAGCCTTTAACATGCCTTATACGTTCCATATATGTTCAAAAAACATTCAATAAATAAAATTTATTTGATTTTTTATTCTCATATACAATTACATTAACATAAAAAATTAATGAATACTGTAAAAAAATAAATAATTAATATTGAAAACATGAAAAATTTATTTAAATTAATTATCCAATAATCTTTCACACTAGAATGTTAATTTTCTCTTACACATGGGGTCTACCTTGTCCAAAGCTTCTCTTTATCAAAATTTGTGTAACTTGTTGATACACCTTATGTGTGACCCTCTAGGACCATATCGTTGTATAATTGATTCATACTCTTATACCAAGAGTGATATCTAGCAACACATTGGTGCCCCTACGGATATATTGGTATTCCATATCAAATAATAACTCCCAAAAAAACACTATGATTAATATAATCCCCTTATATTATGATATCTAATAATTTATGGGGCCCCATTTGTGTAATCATCTATAGGAATAACCATGACACCCAAAATCGGTGATGTTCCTATTGGAATATCAATTCTAAGGATCTTCAATAATTATAATCATCATATTTTAAATCTTGAGAATAAGTATTAATTATTAGAAGCTTCTATAACATGCTAGTTATAAATAATCTATGTCCCCTAATGATGATGTATATAGACCATATGTCATATATTTAAAATTAATGTCACAGTATCTTAGGGTTCTATGTTCGGTTGGGATCTTTTAGATCCTATTAAAAAGAAAACAATCTAAGGAAATTTCCATGTAAGTAATGTATGTAGAACTATTATTAGTATTATATTAAGATAAAATCATGTATAACTCTATATATAAATGATATAGTCATTTAGAATTATTGTTCAACTTGGGTGAAGGTAACCCACTTTCGCATCATTACTTAATAATTGATCATGAATTTTTTTTCATGTTAGGTACTTTGGGAATATTTTTGTGGTCACATGTGTGAATAGGGATATGCGGACCAATTTTATAATTAAGTGTGGTTTTTACCAACTCTATTGTATGGTGTTGTGGTTTTTTCAAGCATAAGTGGTTTTAGAGAGTTTATAATAGTGCTAACCATTGAGATTGAGGCCATTGGGGGTGTTGTGAGGATAGTGTGACCCAAATGGTGGTGTTTACGATTTGATGTTTCAAAATATCCTATATTGGGTAGATAATTTGGGTAATTATAATGATATTGAAATGGAAATAGGGATATAATATAAAATTTTCAATGATTCCCTAGGGTGATGGTGATCACCATTATAGTTAATACACTTTCTTTATTTCTGAAATACATTCAGTAAAATGTGTAGAAAACGTAACAACCTAGACTATAGAATCCTTGATTGAGTAGTTATATTACATTATTAATAGAAAGAACAAGATTTCCTAAATTATTGAATAATTTTTTAGAGTTCAAATACCAAATAAATACATACAATAAATTTCCATACAAAGATACAACTTAAACATATTGTGATTAAACCATTTATAGTTCTATTATATCCCTAGAAATTACACATTGTCCTCTTATAGGTCTCATGTAAAAAATAAATAATAATAATAATATGGGTGGTCTTAGATACACAGTAAGGGGTAACAAAAAATGGATTAGTACATTTAATAAACTTGATCTAAGTTATATGGAATATGAAAATGAACAAAACAGAGAAAAATAAACTGAAAATGTGTGCATGAAATATCGATGAAAATAAATAAAAACATAAATAACAATAATAATTAATCCCATAATGATGTAATAAATAATGATATACATCAAAATCTTCTTTTTAGGCCTTATTAAACAACACTTCCTTGTTATGGGATGATCCATAGGGAAAAATCCAAAATATTTTGTGTCATGAGACCAATTAATGTATCGTTGAAGAACATAATTAGGGGCCACATCCCTCCTACAATCAACTCCAATTCAATCACCACAATATCCCTCATGACCTTCAATACCATTCCTAGAGGAACATATTTCTAAATAAAACATATATATGTATATACTAAGAAAATATCAGAAAAAATCACTTGATGTAACATTGCATCATGTTTGGGTTGGTTGTGTTTATTAACAAAGTAGGAGCTCAAAGAATGGATGACCTAGATGTGGCGCACAAAGAACAAAAACAAGGTGGCTCTGGTTTCTAGTGTTTGCCTAATTTTTGGGGCAAACAATTTGATGTTTTTTGAGCTCTAATAATTGTAAATTGTATTGAAGATCTATTCAAATTATTGAAAAGTCTTAATTATTGAGAATATGGGATTCATGAAGCGAATTAGGAAAATACCTAGAAAATGTTGACAGATTTCTCTGCGATAAATTCAAGCCTCACTAATAGAAGAGGTGATCTTTGAAAAAAGTTAATTTTCATGAAAATATCATCTATATATAGAAAAATAATGAATTTAACGAAGACATGAGTCATGAGTTGGTTTGGGAATATTCATAAAGAATGTTGACGGTGAGCTCTGCGATTATTACCATCGTTGAAAAATAACATCGCGTTGGAGCTCCAGAATCCAACAATTTCAGAGCTCTACCAAATGGGATGATGTGGCATTGAATTCGCATGGAAGATTCGAGCAGAAGCGGAATCTCTAATAAATGGACCTCAACCCCCTTGAGAATAGTAGAGAGTTTTTCATGAATATTCTTAATTCTCTAAAATAGTGAGAGATTTTCATGAAGTAACTATGCCAATGAGCTTTATGATGGATCTTCATAGTGTCTTGTTGGACTGCTACAAAATTAAGATCATTGTGCGGGAGCTTTACATTAAAGCATCGCAATAGAGATTCACAACTAAACATCACATGTGAGATTCACCATAGATCTTATCAACAGGGATTCATGATAGATCTTCACAATAGAGATTCTCAATAGAGCATTGTAATCAAGACTCGCAATGGAGTTTTGCAACAGATATTTACATCAGAGAATTGCAACCAAGCATCTCAATGGATCTTCACAATAGAAATTTGCAACAAATATTTGCAGTAATGATTCAAAATTAAGCATCATAATGCATCAATATAATGGCTTTTTTGGGCATTTTAAAATCGGGAGATTTTCAATGTACTTATCTTTGCAATGGAAATTCCATGGTTATTTCTTATTGTTCATTGGAAAAGGGGTATTTACCCATGGATGAAATTTGGACATCAACAAAGAAACAGTATATAGTAATATATGAACTCACTAAAGATAATGAAAGGACCTATAATTCATTAAACTGTGATTGGGTATTTTTAAGAGGTAGTGTGCTCACTTCGGTTGAGAGAAACGTGAGTTCTCAAATTGTGTTTGGTTATAAACATAGATGGCAAATAATCCCACTTTGAAACTATAAACATCAGTGTGATTATAGTTGATTTTGTACATTGTCACATTGATAGTGTATTCTCTTTGGACATAACCTAGTGATGGTGAACCACATAAAATTACTTTTTCAAGGGCATGCTTTACGATTTTATCATACTCTACAACCCAAAGGAGAGAGAAGAAGGGTTTTTTTAACAACAAAACATGACCATAAGGGGATGTTGTTTTAATATTACATATCCTGATTCAACCCCCTCTCAGGGTATCAAGCCTAGTGGACCGAAAAATTGGTATCATTGGGAAATAATGATATCACTATTTCCCTTGTCAAATGGAAGCCTCCAATCATAAAGGGATTCTGATCTTCGTCAGGAATAATTTTCATCTGTGAAATAATCATATGAAAGTCTAATACCAATATTGGGGAATTTATTTGTTTATAGCCACAATGAATGTTATAATTGCTGATATGAAAGGTGGTTCTTCATCAGAAGCCACGAAAAGAGAATTTGATGGAGATTCTAAATGAATCATTTCATTTAGGGATCCCTATCTTTTGATAAATATACGAAGGTGATTTCATGAAAAACATCACATGTCTGGTGGGAAACACTATTGAACATATATTAATGAGATTACAAGGTTATAGAATAAATGATTCAATTATTTTGGAAGTAGAATGAAGTTATGAGAATGAACCTGGATGAGTATGTTGATTCATTATTTGAAATGGTAAATGTTGCAGTGGAAGACATGCAAGGTCATGCTGATGTAATTGAAGACATTAATATTGTGATGTGCATGTTGTGGAAATGTACACCTCAATTCTATCCAAATGTTATAGTATTTGAAGACATGGATCCAAAAGAGATGGCACTAGATAACATGCACAATACACTTGTAGAATATTATATTTTAAATTAAGATAACGATGCTGTGGAAAAGGGTAAATCCAAAGTTGTGGCATTAAAAGCCATGAAAAAGATCAATATAGAAGATTTTTGGAAAAAATAAGAGATAGATGAGTTGCTGTCATTCCTTTCCACAAATAGACAAATAGGAAAAGGAACTTTTAAAAGGAATCTTCCACTCGCCGAACTTAGATTTAGAATGGTTGGTCATCTTGTAAGATGTTTCAGCTATAATTGAACAGAATTTTATTATGTTGATTAATCTAAAATTCCAAAAAAAGAAGTATTTATTCTATGTGAAATGAAGAAATAGTTCATTATAAATATCGTTTAAAAGAGTAATATTTTTTCATAACAAAGTGAAAATTTAGAAGAGTCTAAGGTTGAATAGATTGAAGAGATAAAAACTAAGAAGATCGTAGAGAAAATTTTATGGTTGGAGTTATTGGGATGACTCAAAAAAATGATGAAACTGAAAATGAAGAAAAAGAATATTTTTAAGGAAGAGTTAATAGGAATGATGAGTTAGAGGATGTTCTTTAAATGATTGATGATTTTAGAGAAAATATAATGATATTGAATAATGTAGTTTGTGACGGAAAAATATATATTCAATATAAAGAAGAAGAGAAGTATGAGTTGATGAATGATATTATGAAACTGAAGTCATCAACACCAGTGGAATCATAATCAGTTAGTGAGTATAAAATTAAGGTTAAAGAAAAAAGATGAAGATTAGTGTCTTGACTAACATAATTAATGATCAAATAAAGTTTATATATGAACTTGAAAGGGAAGTTGTTTATTTGTGGAAAAAGTTTAAGTATTAAAAAAATATTTTTCATGTTGTCACATTAGTAAAAAAGATCACTCCAAAATTGATAAGATGAAAATGGACCATAGTGGTTCCACAGAAAGAAATCATAAATTATGTTCAGATACTAAGGATGATTTGGGGCTTGACCAAAAAAAAATATGTAAAAATTGATGTTAGACTGCGAACACCCATTTTGATATTGAAGTTTGATTTTCATATGAAGGATAATATATAGATTCAGATAGACCAAGAGATTCCCAGTGGTGAAGATGTGATGTGCATGAATGCATCCTATATTAGGTTCTCTTTCTGTGGATGTTTGTACACTCAAAAAATGGGTATTCTATATCAAAAAAGTACATAAAATCACAATGGAAATAGTTTCATCCAAAGAGAGCTTTATAATCTATAAAATATTTCCGAGGAATTTTTTTTGGTGCAAAGGATTTGGACATATGGATAGATATTTTACATCCCCCCTACAGAGGAATGTGCCAATGTAGAACCAAACTAGGTTCAAGAATCAAATCAACAAACCAACATGTGAGTTGACAATGAAAAATTTAATTTATGCTATGCAATATAATGAAATTTTATCGCACTCTATTGAAGATCAATATTTTTAAACTACACTGAGTGTGTAGTCAAAGACATTGATCAATAAGAAAAAGGATGAGAAGACATTAGATGCTAAAATTTGATTAAGGAATCATACAGTTCTAGTGTATAGATCCCAAACCATAGTGGACATCTCTCATCAATGATAATAAGGAGCATGTAATAGGAATAATGGATGAAAAAGAAAGACATTCCATGATTTTAAACGATGAAGGATTATGATTATTGGATCAGGAAATGCAAGTTTTGGGGTCAAAGTAATGAGACATGATGACCTCTTAGTTTTAGAATGTCTCATTAACAATTTTCATGTCAAGATAAAACAGTATTACTCTTGAAATTATATAAGTTTTACTAAGAAAAAGTGTATCATTAATGGAAATGAGGATGAAGTGATCTTATAAGGAAAATGAAAAAAGGGATATCTCTACCATGTAATATGAGAAGACGATGTGTGTTTTTTATTTCTAGAGAGGAAGAAAAAAAGGTGTGGAATAAATGAATTGTTCATTTATTCCAACAATCCATATAAGATCTAGTAATGGGTGATGCATCAAGATATCTTCCTAATTTTTCATTTGATCACACACATACGTGTGATTAATTTCAATAAGGGATGATCATCTGAAATAAATACAAGGAAAAGGAAAATAAATCAACAAGGCTTCATTAATTGGTGCATGCTGATGTTCTTAGACCTATCACACTAAGATAAATTGACAGAAAAAGTTATTATGTTATTTTCATTTATGACTCCAGCAAAATGGCATGGGTATTAATCATTTCCCATAACTATGATGTGTTCATTTTCATAAAATAGTTTTAAAGGGAACATTAAATGATGTTTTGGTCGAAAATTCTGATGGTTCGTACTGATAATTGAATTGAATTTGAAAATATTCAGGTGGAAGACTATCTCCAGTAACATAAGATAAGGCATCATGTTTCGTCAGTGAGAAACCAAAACTGAATGGAGTAGTGTAAGGAATAATCAGATAATCATCCATATTTCTAGAATGACGGTCATTGAAAAAGGACTTCCAAAGAAATTTTGGAAAGAAACAGTTTTGATATCGGTCTACCTTTCAAAAAAGGGCTTTGTTGTCTCTGAAGGAAGGTAATACTCTTTATGAGATGTAGTATCGAATGAATCCAATAATTAAGTACTGTTTAATATTTGTATGTAATTTCTTTATTCTAAATAACAGAAGACACAACAAATATGAGTCATGAGGAGATGAGGGGATATTCCTTGTCTGCTCCGAAAAAAAAAGCATAAAAATGTTTAAATAATAGTTTATGAAAACAATTTGACGGAAGTGATGTCACTGTAGTGGATAATGAAGAGAAAATTCCATAGTACAATGAAAAATTTCCTAATGAAAGTGGTGAGAAGAAATGAAACATAGTGGGGTCATAAGTAGCTGATGATGACTTAGAAAAAGATACTGATTTTGACAATGAGGTAGTAAAATATTTATGTGCAATAATCCAAGGAGTGAACCTGAAATTGATAGACATAATATCATTTGTGATCAATTATATATAGTTCACATTAGAAGAATGAAATCACTAAAGCATACGTCATACCTATCTTAGGTATATTCTATATACTATTCTATTGCAGATGATGATGAAAACTGGTTTCAGGCTATGAATGACGAGCTATATAAGATTGAGAGGAATCGTACATGGGATATTGTTTTGAGACTAGCTAATGAGAATGTAATCAAGACTAAATGGGTCCTTCACAACAATAATAAATATTTTTTAATAATTATTATAAATAAATAATCACTAGTGTGCATATTATACTCTAAGATAAAGGGTATAGATGTTGATGGGACATTTCCAACATTGGCAAGGATGGAGACAATCTGATTATTCTTATCAATTATAGTGAAATAAAACTTCAAAGTGTTCTTAATGGATGCCAAATATTTATTTTTGAATGGGGTTATGAATGAAGAAGTTTATAATGAGAATCCATAAGGTTTTCCCATTCATTTATAGGATAAAAAAGTTTTCTAGTTGAAGAATTTACTATAAGGGATAAAATAAGAACGGAGAGCACGATACTCAAGGCTTGATAAATATTTGAAGATTCTCATCTTTCAGCATAGTGGAGTTGATTAAAATATCTATTTCTACAAAAAAAGTAATCAAATGATGATGGTTCTAGTTTATGAGTATGAAATCATATTTATTATATCAGAAGAAGCATAATGTAGTTAGTTTTCCGAATTCATGAAAAGTGAGTTCAAAATGTAAATGATTGCAGAGCTGACAGTTATCCATAGCATACAGATAATATAAGGATTGAATAACACGTTCATTTCTCAATCAAAATATGAATGTGTGGTTCTGAGAATATTTGGAATGGATAATTCCAAATTGATGAAGACTATGGATGACATCTAAATGATATTATCATAGATAATGATGGAAAGGATGTTAATGTAATATAACCCAAGTGGGTTACTTGACATTTACTATACATAACATCCAAAGGAACTAATATTGTTTTCTCTACATTCCAAGAAGTGTGATATAAAAAAAACCCAAGGAATGCCACATAAATTATGTGAAATGATTATATCAGTATTTCAAAGACACTATTGGTTTTGGTTTGACGTATAATGAAAAATCATAACCAGAGCTGTTGGGATATACATATACAAATTGGTCCTGTTAAGAAGATGATAAAAAATCAACATAATTTCGTTCTTTCTATCCTTTTTAGATTTGGTATTTATTGGATATAAAAAAATCAATATTCCATTTCATTTATCAATGCATAAGATGAATATATTTCTACCACAAAAGTATTCACATAGTTATTGTCGATGAAGCAGTATCTTAATGATATGGTTGTGGAAGTGAAGTCTCCATTGTAGTCAAATGTGATTATATGAGTTCTATAAATCATAGAAAATATATAGTCTACCAATCAAGGAAAAATCACATTGACATCAAATATAATTTTATCAATGATATGGTGGAGCAATGCCTATTGATGTGGGAGTATATTCATATGGAGATTTAGGTTATGGGAATTCTGACATAGGCGTTTTCTAAGATGATTTGAGAGAAATCAACTAGCTCTAGGATCCATTAGACTCGCCACACTTGAGACAATGTGGATGTGGACCCCCCCCCCCCCCCCCAGTATCTTGATGATATGGCTGTGAAAGTAAAGTATCCATTGTAGTCCAATGTGATTATATGAGTTCTATAAATCATATAAAAAATCCAGTCCACCAATGAAGAAAAAATCACATTGACATAAAATATCATTTTATCAATGAGAAGGTGGAGCAAGGCCTAGTGATGTGGGAGTATATGCCTATAGGGTTTTAGGTTATGGGTATACTGACATAGGAATTTTCTACGGATGCATTGAGAGACATCAACTAGCTCTAGGATTCCATTAGACTCGCCAAACTTGAGACAATGTGGATGTGGACCCCCCCTCCATGTGCTATGATGGTTCTTTCCATAATGTGGTTATCATAGTTCTCTACTCTATTGTGAACCGAATAAGAGTGACCTTTGGGTTTGTTGAAAAATGGTGTGAAAATGTTACTATTTATGGGGAAGGAAGTGTGTATTTTATGGGAGAAAATATCTTCAGTTAATACACATGGAGAGGCTCATAGGTGGAGCAGTGAGATAAGAGGGAAAATGAGAGGGGGGAGTATTAAATCTGATTATTCTTGAAGTGAAAAAAATAAATATTAGATATCATGACAGCTGAGGATCGTGATAGAAGCCATATATATTAATCAGTATGGTATAAACAATTGGTATTAGAAATGAAGTGATAAATTGTTCATCATTTCATAGAACTCGTGTTTCTCACAGCGAGCATTGCTCATGTGGGAATAGAGTATGTGGTGTGTGAATCTTTGTTCACTATCTGAATCCGAAGAGGCGAAAGGTGGGAGATGATGGAAGGAGCATCATTGAGGTATCAAAGTACAAAGTATTGTTTTGAGAAAAGATTTCAAAAAACCCAATGGGGGATATTGTTGATAAAAAAATATTTTGAGGTAACATTGCAAAAATTTTGTGTTGGTTTTGTTTGTGTGACAATGCAGGAGCTGAAGGCATGGTAGATCCAGATTTTGTACAAATAGAACAGAATCTATGTGGATTCTATTTCTAGTGTTTTATAAATTTTTTTTTCCAAAAAATGAGGTTTGGTGTGCTCTTTTAAATGTTTATTTCATTGAAGATGTAATCATAATATGTAAGAGGACTAAATTTCAATAATATGGGATTCATGAGGTTTATTTTTAAATGACATGATGAATGTTGAAGGGGAGCTCTACAATAACAATGAGTTTCATGAATGGATGAGGAGAGCATTGCGAAAAGTTGATTTTATTGAATATCTCATCAAAATACGGGATATGAATGAATTTGATGAAGATGGGCTTCATGAAGTGATTTTTGAAAACACATAACTAATTTTTATGGTGAGATCTGTGATTATGATGACCTTTTCTAAAGAGCCTCATGATGGGGATTTGCAATCCAAAAATTTTGGAGCATTCAAAAATGGGATGATGTGGCATTGACATTGCACGGAATGTTCAGCGGTCGGTGGAATCAGCTATAAATAGACCTAGACCTCATCAAGAAGAGTAGATAAATTTAAATAATTAAATCATAATTCTCTCAAATAGAAAAATAATTTCATGATGTAGCCTCTATAAGGAGCTTCAGGAAGGAGAATTGCAGCGAATTATTTGATTGCTGTGAAATTGGCAGCTTCACAAGGGATCTATACAATAGAGCATCAAAATAGAGCTTCAAAATGGAGCTTCGCAACTGATATTAACAATGGACCTTAAAAATATATCTTTACAATGTATAATTGCAATGAATCTTCACAATGAATCTTCTCAAATGAGCTTCGCAATAGAGTTTTCCAATATAGCTTAGCAACAGATCATCACAACTGATGATCACAACGGAGGTTCGCAATAGACATTTTCAATAGATATTCTCAAATAAACAGCACAATAGAACAACTCAAGAGATCTTTACAAAAGATCTTCTTAGTGGAGCTTCAAAATAGTGATATGAAAATGCTATATTGGGGTATCCAAATGGAGATCATTGTGATGTAGTGAGATTTTAAAAGGTTGTTCCATTTTTATTACCTAGTGTTCGGTGGAAAAGGGGTATTCATTAGTGGATAAAATTTGGACATCAATAGAGAATCTATATATAATTATGTAAGCACTCATTAGAGATATTGAAAGTACCTACAAGACATTAAAATATGATTATATCTTAAGAAGAAGCAGTGAGCTCGCATAATTTTAAGGATTAGTGAGTTCTCAAATTGTGATTTCTTGTAAAATTGTTAGGACAATGAGTCTACATTGATAATGTAAATAGCAGTGCACTTATAGTTGATTTGGTACAGTGGAACATCACCCGTTTATTCTCCTTGGACATATCCTAGATATGTTGATCCATGTAAAATTGTGGTTTTATGTTCCTGCTTTAAGGATTTTTCATACTCTTCAACCCGATAGAGATTGAAGAATTTAATGTCTAACAAAAAACAAGGACATATGTGGAAATTTTTTTAATCATTCATAACTTGATTCACCAACCTTTTAAGGTATCTATCCTAGTGGACCTACCCTAAATAAAGATGTTAAATACTTCATAATTCAGTAGAATAATTCGGTTGTGTAGGAAAACAACACTTAATCATCATAAAATTTGTGGGGTATTATCAATTCTATATGTACTGACCATCTGAAAGAAATATATGGGAGATGAATCCACTAATGTTTTGGGTTATCATTTAAAGATATTAATTGGTTTTCTTAACAATCATTGGTTAGAGGAAAATGAAATGATGGGAAATCATTTATCATGGTTCATTAAGAGATGATGAATATTAAAAATCATATCCTATAGGAATGTCTTGGTGGGTGTGCTTTCATAAGAGGACACATCATGAATCATGGTGGTGATTTAGTCAATGATAAACCAACTATTTTTTGGCTGATTCCCCATAGGTTAATGTATTACAAAACTCCAGAAACTATGTAGTATTCATAAAGGGGTTTATTTTCTTAGATGTTTCACAAAATTTTATATTTACAAATATTAGTATTGTTTTACACTATGGAGAACATATATATTGAATCATAGTTTTAACACCCCGACCCCAGTTACCCAGAGTCAGTGCATTATTACGTAACATTGGATTGATCACAAATGATCATGTCTCGAAATACCGATTAGTTTAGTAGCAATGGAAACACTAGATACATTCTTAAATGTTACATTACATCATAAAGTGAAAAACTAAAATAAAAAAGTCTCCATATTAGACACTCATATCCTCTACTGACTATCCATGTAGGTCATTCATAAAATACTTCTTTACATCCTGGAAAATATTAAAACATTGAAAGGGGTGAGCTCAGATGCTCAGTAAGGATAACAATATTGCAGAAGCTTTCATAAATAAACATTAATATTTAAGGAAATGTATAACTAAAACAAAAGCCTTTTTAAACTTGAACTTCAGCATAATATGGCAAAAATAAAATTAAAAAATTTCCATTTACTTACTCACATGGATATTATACTAGTTGAATAATCACATGGAATATTCATAACCACTTTCATAATAATGGAATGCATAATGCCAGACTATCATAACCACGTAGCCAAGGCCTCATTCCAAGACTACAAATAATATTCTGTCAATGCCTTGTGCCAAGACACTAGTTTGTCTCATTAGACCTGTCGATGCATCGAGGAGCTATAGCGGGCTCCACCCATCACTTATTAAGTCCCATGCATTCCTCATATGAACAGGTTTAAACATATCATAATCCACAACTTAACTGTATCAAATAAGAAATGCATAAAGGAAACATAACATTTCCATATTTCAATAACATGATATCAATACAACACATTGATATAATAAAAACTTTATCAAAACCATTTTAAATATGAAAATAAAAGAAAATTAAAATTTGGTATTTATATTACATTTTAAAAAAGTTTTGTCTTGTAGAGGAAGCAGAAACACAAATAATGGTCCCAGTGGCGAATAAGTTGTTGTCGCCGAATACGTAAGACAAAAACATTCCTTTTTCCATTTAGTGAAACTCTTTGTAAAAAATATTCCTTTTAAATAAAATTAAAATTCAAAGGGGTTTATACACCATACAAAAGAAAGTTGTGTATAAAACAAAATATGCCTCAATGAATGGTGATTGAGACAAATTTCATTAAAAAGATCATTTTTTATATATAATAGGTCTATTATGTGTATTCACCATAAGTACACATAAAGAAA
Source organism: Viscum album (assembly GCA_963277665.1). NCBI lineage: Eukaryota > Viridiplantae > Streptophyta > Magnoliopsida > Santalales > Viscaceae > Viscum > Viscum album. Next base: position 1,311,373,220 of record OY728119.1, on the reverse strand, counting down.
GTAAAAATACAAGATAGGACATAATAATATCATGACATAATTTGAAAGTTAGAGATTAACCCAAAGAACAGAAATTGGGTTAAGAAGTTCCCTAACCTTGTTTCCGACATGACTCGACCGTTATTTAACCTCTTGAATAATAAACTAGAGTTAATATCTACTTGAATAAGAAACTTTCTAAAGTTCATTATCCCTTTTATATCACTTATTACAATGTTACAAAAATTATGTAGTCATTTATGTTAATAATTGTCGTTTTGCCGATCTGTGGTACTTAAGTCAACAATAAACTTCTTATAATTAAATGTTGTTTATGTGGTAGAATATCCATTATCTCCTGAATTATATTCATGATGTAGATATCCTATATATCATATATATCCAGTATATACATTCATTTATAATATTACATAACATTTAGAGGTAAGAAGTGAAATGCACCGTTCATGGAGATGGTAAGCCGTATGTATGCATGAACGCTACTTTCATTTCTATTTCATTTTTAATGGAATGAAATTATAATTATATAAAGGAATACTATAATTCCAGAATAATATAATGTATAATACCATTTACTCAATCCTTTATACATCCCACATATGGCATTAACGATTCAAATCACTTTGAGGGGGTGGTAGTATGGACTTTCTAAAATGAAAATATCGTGTTTACCCATAATGGAAACAATAAAGGTATGCAATAAATGAAAAATACACAAGCTTAAGTAAAACATAAACATATTATATATCATATATAAATAGTGTGACATCTTAATGGTCACCTTTGAAGGTGTTTTATGAGTGTTGAACAATCATCATTTCGTGAGGCAGAAATTCGCCATCCACAGAAACAGTATGTTCTTTAACCATTAGATGTAGGTGTGTGTAAGTGTAGCTCTAATACTTCTTATAAAAACATCCAAGTATATTTATGATACTGGTGCTGTTACAAAAGAAATTAATAAAACGAGTTTAGGGGGTTGGAGATGCAAAATAAAACAAAATAACATAAGAGAATACATTACCTTAAAATCGGGTAACTCTTTTTCATTTGAGCCAAAGGCTTCCTTGGGAAGAGTTCTGCCCAAAGTGAGGCTTCTAGGAGTAAGATAGGGAAATTGGGAGAGTAGTTGGGTTGAGTTTGTCCGATCCAAATGGATTGAAGGTGTGAATAAGGTAGTAGAGGTGGGGGCCTTTTATAAGAGGAGAGAAGGGGCACTCTTGGAACGATTGAAATTTTACTTTATTATGAAATGATTTTTGGATTATAAAGGTCCCACAATGATATATTTCGAGGATACGGTGATAAGGGTTCTAAATATACTCATCCAATAGGCTTTGTACAAGTGTAATCTTAGATTTTAAATTATCCTTCCATTTTGTTAAAATCGTTAATTAATGAGGTATTTGCTGCATCATCATGGTGTCATTAAAAATTTAATTTATATAATTTCTAAAATTATAAAAAAATATCATGATATAGGAAAGAATTTTATCTTTCTAATGAATATTTATAGTAAAAAATATTACTTGTATAACCAAATTTAAAAATTGTTTTAGTAAAACAACCCATGTTTGTGACATTTTTATTTTAACAATAAATAAAAAGTTATTTATGTCATTTTCCTACCAAAGTGGCTCCATGGGGTCCCCATGTTGACCCATGGATTTTCTTGGTAGGCCATGACACATCCAATAGGGGTAGGACAAGTGTTAAGGTAATTTCATATTTTTATAATATCATTTTTACCTTAAATTTCACTAATTACCTTTAATCGCGATTAATGAAACGTAAAAGTTACTATTAACCAAAAAATTATTTTAATCCCATTGAACCAAATTTTACTTCCTAATGAAAACCATGTATGTCGGATTTTTGTAAATCAAATCATAGATGTGGTAATTTTTCATTTAAACAAAAAATCAGTTTTTAACTACTACATAGTGGTATCACTATTCATCAAAAATTGAAGTTTTTCAGAACAATGCCAAAATATCACCCTAATATATTATTTATATTCTGAATTAAAAAAGGATTTCTATTTTAAAAAATTCCAAACATATAAGTTTCATTAATTATTTTTGTAACTAATTCCCACTGTCACAACAAATAGCATGTTTTTAAGAAACAATATAAATCAAAAGATTGACAATCGTTTATTTCCAATTTCAAAGTGAAATTAATTATAATGAACACCATTGGATAAAATGGTAAAAATATATTATAATTATACTTTAAAACCACTCAATAGTATAATTTATCACAATAAATTATTTTCATTAAAAAAGTTGTTTTTAAGTATTTTCCACTATTCATAGAAAATTGGATGTTCTCAGAAAATTAAAAAAAATTAAACATATGATAATTTTGATATTCCTAATACAAAAATGAAGTCCATTTTGAAATTTAAAATTTTTATAATTTCAAAAGGTGGGTATTACTATTCATAACTACTACATTGATTGGTCACGGTGTGTTATAATCTCAAACTTCGGTACAATGCAAGCTATTGCATTATTAATTGAGAAGTGTATCGTGAAATCTTGGGGTGTTACATTCTCCCCTCCTTCAATAAATTTCGTCCTCACAATTTGAAAATATTCTTCTAAAATAAAAGGTTGAAAATATAAAATACTTTATGGAAAACCCACATCAGAAATAGGGTTAATAAGAATATAACATTAAAACAAAGAAAGGGAAGTACAAAGGTCACCCGAGATAGCCCAAAGTAGGATTCTATGAAAATATGGATATGGAGGAGAAACAAACCATCAAGGTCTGATGGAGAGTTGTATAAAATATGATTAGGAGAATGTTAACCATAAATAAAATCACAAACTTGTGATTGGTTAAACGGTCATTGAATCCCATGTTGGAAAAGTTAACCGACAACATTTTTGTTTTACGTTACCTTTTATAAAGTTGAGGAATTTATTTAAGAGATTTTCTAAGAATGTAAGGAAATATACTTACTTGTCATGTAGGCTTTCATTATTTAATAAATTTTTACCACGAACCCATCTATCACTCCAATTGGTAACAGAACTCAAAAATATTCTATTTATCCTAATTGTATAAGGTTACAAATATTAACACATACCATTTAGATTAGGAAAACTTTTTTGTAATATCCAGGGACTTCCTATAGACTAGTGGTAGGTAATAAAGGCCTGTTGCACTATGGTTGGGGGTTTGATTCCTACAGCTTTGTCCGACGCGACGGGTTATCCCCCAACCTGCAGGTTGCCCTTTTCCTAAAAATATAGTATTATAATATTCATAAATAATATTCAGAAATGTTTTAACCTTACACAATACTATCCAAGGTTCATCTTAATCCATTCCAACCTATATAGTTATCCTAAATACCTTTGTCCTGACTTTCGCTAAAAGGTCATTAAATTCTAAAATCAATTGTAACATCAGATTCCCCAATCAAAGTAAAGTTTCTCTTATTGACACATACTAAAAATATTATTACCTTCATCATATTAAAAACATAATGAAAAAATCAAGTACTACAATACAATACTTATATATATCACATTGTTATTATAACCAGAATGTAATCATTGAGTCCAAAAGAATCAATAAATTAATTATTCCACTTCAACTGTAGTAACAACATAATATTGTCCTTGATCCCTTCGCCTTTTCTGAGGTATGTTCCCCTGACACTTATGACATTCATTTTCATAATGCCCCATTTTCCTACAATTGTAGCATTCAACATTGATAGCCTCTTTCTTTCCATTGCAATCACGAGCCTGGTGACCTTTTTCTCCACATTTATAACAAAATCCCATTCCTTTTAGGCAAGAACCGGGGTGATTCTTCCCAGAATTATCACATAATGGAAAATCCTTCTTTCCCTTTTCCCCTTTATCTCTCTCTTCTTCCACCGTTCTCTTCTTCTCTTGCTTTAGATTGTTGTCATAAGACATAGTGAATTCCTTTTCTTTCTTGATAGCACATGAGACAATATCTTCGTACGATGAGAAGGATTGTGATACTAAAGCTCGATGGAGAAATGGTTTTAACCCATCAAAGAAACGATCAATATTACATCTTGGGTTACGTATATAATCTGCAGCATACCTCGCTAACCTTGTAAAGTTGGCCTCATACTTTGCGACATTCTCTTCCTCCTTTTGTCTCAGACTCAGAAATTGCCTTTCTATATCTGCTCGATGGTCACGAGGAAAGTATTTTTCTATGAAAATATCTTTTAACTCTCTCCATTCCATACTTGATACTTCTTCATCTTCCTTTGTATTTTGAATCAATGACCAACATTGATCGACATCTCTAGTGAGGCGGTAAACTGCCATGATAACCTTCTCCCATTTGCTACTCCCCAAGGCGTGGAATATATTCTCTAAGGATATTATCCATTGGTCAGCTACTAATGGATTTGTACCCCCATTAAATGTCGGCGGTTGTTTCCTCATCAAGCAGTCTAACATTGATCCTCCAAGTTGCATACCGGGGTGCTCCATACGAGTAAGGTTATTATTCATAACATGAGTGTGTTCTCCCAGTATGGTAATAAGTTGATCAGAACCAGTTGTGTCTCCAGATCCGCAATAACTATCTTGAGCAGGAGGGAAATCCCTACACGGAGTGTCTGTATTGATACGGTTTCCATTCATTCCACTAGGCACCATTTCTAAATAATGGCATAAACTAGATTAGTTTATGAATCAAAATACATAATTCCATACTTGTAAAATACTAAACATAAATTGAACTATTTATGGATTTAATCCATAATCATATAAATGTTTTCTTTGGGGAAGTATATACTCATAACCCTTTATAGTGGTTTGTAAAGAAAATGATAATTTTCCTAAGTATATCCCCCGGGAGTGTCGTAACCAAGATTGCAGCAAGGCCCGTTTTCGTGCACCAGTTCCCGTTCGAGTCTTTCTCAAAGCGGTGTTTTTCGGATTTACCCCTAGGTACATTTGTGCCAGAGCCGCCTCTACCTGCTCGTATCCAGAAAGATATTTTTTCTCGGAAAACTCACAAAATCACTACAACAAAAAAATTCTAGGAAGTTCTTTTATACTAGTCCTCAATGTCTATCTTATGTCTATGCGCTCTAATCAGGGTTAATCTAAATCTTGTTTCAAAGGTTAGTACTAAACTTCCTCTGATACCAACTATAATGCCCCGACCCCAGTTACCCAGATTCGGTGCATTATTGCGTAACAATGGCATGATCACAAAAGATCATGTCTCGAAAGACCGATTAGTTTAGTAGCCTTGGAAACACTAGATACATTATTAAATGTTACATTACATCATAAAGTGAAAAACTAAAATAACAAAGTCTCAATAGTCCACACTCATATCCTCTTCTGATTATCCCTGTAGGTCATTCATAAAATACTTCTTCACATCCTGGAATATATTAAAACATTGAAAGGGGTGAGCTCAGATGCTCAGTAATGATAACAATATTGCGGAAGCTTTCATAAATAAAAATTAACATTTAAGGCAATTTATAACTATAACAAATGTCTTTTTAAACTTGAACTTCAGCATAATATGGAAAAAATAAAATTAAATAATTCCATTTACTTACTCATATGGATATTCTACTGGTCGAATAATCATATGAAATATCAATAACTATATTCATAATGATGGAATGCATAATGAGAGACTATAATAACCACGTAGCCAAGGCCTCATGCCAAGACTACAAATAATATTTTTTCAAGGCCTCGTGCCAAGACACTAGTTTGTCTCATGAGACCTGCCGATGTATCAAGGATCTATAGTGGGCTCCACCCGTCAATTATTACGTCCAATGCATTCCTCATATGAATAGGTTTAAACATATCTAAACCATAACATAATTGTATCACATAAAACATGTATAAAGGAAACATAACATTTCCACATTTCAATCACAAGATATCAATACAAAACATTGATATAATAAAAACTTTATCAAAAACATTTTCAATATGAAAATAAAAGAAAATTGAAATTTGGTATTTATTTTTTATTTAAAAATAGTTTTGTCTTGTAGAGGAAGACGAAGCACAAATAATGGTCACGGCGGTAGAGAAGCCATTGTCACAGCATACGTAAGACAAAAACATTACATTTTCCATTTAGTAAAATTCTGTGGAAAAGAGATTACTTTGAATAAAAGTAAAATTCAAAGGGGTTTATACACCGTATAAAAGAAAGTTGTGTATAAAAAAAATATGCCTCAGTGAATGGTGATTGAGACGAAGTCCCTTAAAAAATATCATTTTTTTATATAATAGGTCTATTATGTGTATTCACCATAAGAACACATAAATAATGTTAAAAATACAAGATAGGACATAATAATATCGTGACATAATTTAAAAGTAGGAGATTAACCCAAATAATGGAAATTTGGTTAAGAAGTTCCCTTACATTATGTCCGACTTGACTCGAACATTATTTAACCTTGTGAATAATAAACTAGAGTTAATCTCTACGTGATTAAGAACATTTTTCAAGTTTATTATCCATTTTATATAACTTTTTTCAATGTTACGAAAATTATGTAGTCATTCATGTTAATAACGGTCGTTTTGTCGATCTTTGGTACTTGAGTCAACAATAAACTTCCTATAATTACAAGTTGTTTATGTGGTAGAATATCCATTTTATCCAGAATTATATTCATGATTTAGATATCATATATATCATATATATCCAGTATATACATTCTTTTATAATATTACATAACATTTAGAGGTAAGAAATGAAATCCATCGTTCATGGAGACGGTAAGCCGTATGTACGCATGAACACTACTTTCATTTCTATTTCATATTTAATGGAATGAAATTATAATTATATAAAGGTATAATATAATTCCAGTATAATATAATTTAAAATACCATTTACTCCATCCTTTATACATCCCACATATGGCATTAACGATTCAAATCACTTTGAGGGGGCGGTAGTCCGCACTTCCTAAAATGAAAATATCGCGTTTACCCATAATGGAATCCATAAAGGTATGAAATAAATGAAAAATTCAGAAGCTTAAGTAAAACATAAACATATAATATATCATATATAAATATATGGACATCTTAATGGCCACCTTTGAAGGTGTTTTATGAGTGTTGAACAATCATCGTTTCGTGACACAGAAATTCTCCATCCACAGAGACAGTATGTTCTTTAACCATTAGATGTAGTTGTGTGTAATTTTATCTTGAATACTTCTTATAACAACATCCTAGTATATTGAGGATACTGTTTATGTTTCAAAAAAAATTAATAAAAATAGATTAGGGGGTTGGAGAAGTAAAATAAAACAAAATAACATAAGAGAATACATTACCTTCAAATCGGGTAACTCTTTTTGATTTGATCCAAAGGCTTACTTGGGAAGAGTTCTGACCAAAGTGAGGCTTCTAGGAGTAAGAGAGGGATGTTGGGAGAGTATTTGGGAAGAGTTAGGTCGTTCCAAATGGCTTTATGGTGTGAATATGGTGGTAGAGGTGGGGGCCTTTTATAAGAGGAGAGAAGGGGCGCTCTTGGAAAGATTGAAATTCTACTTTATTATGAAATGCTTTTCGGATTCTAAAGGTCCCAAAAAGATATATTTCGAGGATAAGGTGATAAGGGTTCTAAATATACTGATAAAATAGGCTTTGTACATGTGTAATTCATAGATTTTACATTATCCTTCCATTTTGTTAAAATTGTTAATTAATGAGATAATTTCTGCATCATCATGGTGTCATTAAAAATTTAATTTATTTAATGTATAAAAATTATAAAACAAATATCAAGATGTATGAAATAGTTTTAGATTTATAATGAATATTTATAGTACAAAATATGACTTCTATAACCCCATTTAAATTTTGTTTTAGTAAAACAACTCAAGTTTGTGACATTTTTATTTTAACATTAAATAAAAAGTTATTTATGTCATTTTCCTACCAAAGTGGCTCCATGGGGTCCACAAGCTGACCCATTGATTGTCTGGGTCGGAAATGACACATAAAATAGGGGTAGGACAAGTCTAAATGTATTTTCTTATTTTTATAATATCATTCTTACCTTAAATTTCACTAATTACCTTTAATCACGATTAATTAAACTTAAAAGTTACTATTCACCAAAAAATTATATTAATCCTATTTAACCACATTTTACTTCCTAATGAAAACCATGTATGTAGAATTTTTGAAAATCAAATCACAGAAGTGGTAATGTTTCATTTAAACGAAAAATTAGTTTTTTAACTACCACTTAGTGGTTTCACTATTCATCAAAAATTGATGTTTTTCAGAACAGTGCCAAAATTTCACCTTAAGAAATAATTGATATTCCGAATAAAAAAATGATTTCTATTTTACAAAATTCCAAAAATATAAGTTTCATTAATTAATCTTATAACTAATTCCCGATGTCACAACAAATAGCGTGTTTTTAAGAAACAATATATATCAAAAGATTGACAATTGTTTATGTCCAATTTCAAAATGAAATTCATTCTAATTGAAAACATTAGATAAAATGGTAAAAATATATTATAATTATACATTAAAACCACTCAATAGTATAATTTATCACTATAAATTATTTTTATTAAAAAAGTTGTTTTTTAGAATTTTTTACTATTCATAGAAAATTGGAAGTTCTCAGAAAATTACAAAAAAATTCAACTTAGGATAATTTTGATATTCTGAATACAAAAAATGAAGTCCATTTTGAAATATAAAATTTATATAATTTCAAAAAGTGGATATTAATATTCATAACTACTACATTGATATGTCGCAGTGTGTTAGAATCTCGAACTTGGGTACAATGCAAGCTATTGCATTATTGAAAGAGAAGCATATCGTGAAATCTTGGGGTGTTACAATAATAATATGATATTTTTATACCAATATATACTTTAAAATCCTTTAATTATTTTTATTAATATGGAACAAATTATTCTGTGGAAAAGTTTGTGCCACTGAAATTAAATTAGGTGGTGATTATAACATGGGTCTTAAAGATTTAAAATTTTGATGGAAACACCATAATTTTCTCTTGCATAGAAACCAAATAATTAATTATTTAAATATTGTATTTAAAAATGATATTAAAGACCATGTGTAATTTAATTTCATTATGCTATCTCAAATATGAAATAAAATCCCTACATAAAAGAAAATGGCTGCCTAATGAAAAATTTGTCTTATAGAGAGGAATTTGAGATAGAAAAAGCTTACCTCAATCCTCATTATCATAAAAAAATATTAACCACGTGTATCATAAAAATATCTATATTTTTAAAATAATTCTTAACCATAATAATAAACTTATTATTTCATACCCTTTTTTTATTATCATCCTCGGTATGAATTCATTTTATTTTCCATATATTGAGTTTATAGATTTGATCATTATACTAGTTTCATAATAGGAGTGTTCATTTACTTATTATTTAAACTTAAATCATTTGTATTTCATATGATTTACTATTTATGATGAATTATAACAACTTTTAGATCTTTAATACCATATAATGTGTGTTTTTGTGTCCATCATTGTTGCTGAAATTGATAATAAGCATTTTTAAGTGATTCTTGATGATCAATTAGTGTTTTATTAATTAATGAATTAAATATTAATATAACAAGAATAGAATTGAGATACATATATTTACACATTTATATCATATTATACCAGTAATTATGTGTTCATATTCATTCATGATATTAATTTATAGTTTTGTTCAAATATTCAGTTAAAATGAATCGATCCTGAACATAACCTAATTTAACAAAATATTATAAGGACGCTTGGTTATAATCTAATATTAATAGAAGAATGAAGATATTAATTCTATTTTATTTGTGTGATATATTAGAATTGGTAGAAATTATATTATTATGTAATTTATATGAAAGAACTACACAATTGGAATAATAGATTACCTTCTTAATAAACTTATTCTAAACAATTAAATTGACAATGAATAATTGTTAAGTGTATAGTTAATGGGATATAAAATTGTAGAAACCATTATATTAATGATATCATTAATATAATATTTTCTCTTTAATACCATTCTTACATCCAACTTTACAAATTGGTAAAAGAAAAAAGAAATGTGTTATGTCTTGGAGGCAGTAGTCCACACAGTGTAAGGTGGATGACTCTTTCCATGAATAGATGGGTATATGAATAAAAAATGATAATAAAATTAAAATATTTTCATTACTATATTTAAATGATTATAAGATCATTATAGCAGTGTTTTAGAATACATTTTGAATAATTTATTTGAGAATAAATATAAGAGTTGATAATACTGACGTTGAGTACATTGATTTTCCATGGAATTATTCATAAATTGGATGTGATTGGGATAACTATGAGTTATATAGGAGAGTAAAATTTTAGTGTTTCAAGCAATAATTTTATGAATTAGTTGTATTAATAAGGTTTATAAGTGTATTATTTTTGTAAGTGAAGGGAAGGGTAGTTTTAGAAGCAACCCTTGCATTTTCAAAAATTTATGTCTACTATTAAAGTGTCAAAGTAAATTAAATTAACAAAAAAGGATTAAAAAATTAATGTGAGTAAAAACTAAACTAAAAACAGATTTTTGATACATATTTGCGATTTTGAGGATTTTATTAATGTTTTATCTTTTACACTAATTAGAATTTACCATGATAATTAATCTATAACTTTAGTAAAAAAATTAATGAAAAGCATTGTGATTTAAATTTATAAAAAATTTATAATTGTAATTTCATGTTTGATAATATTTATATTAAGTGAATTTGATAATCTCTTTAAGTGTTTATTTTAAAATAAACACACATAATCATAGAAAAACAATTATTATTAAAATAAAATTTGAAACATTAAATTTATACATAAGATAAACATATCATTGTTATTGTTTTCAATGGTATAAATTGATTTATTATAAATATAATAAATTGTACATTTATTTAAAGTATGTTAATGAGAACACATTATTTAATGTCAATACGTGATTCAATAGAATGATCAAAAACATTTTTTATATTGATGTATGTTTTTAATTAGTTATAAAAATGTTTTACAAAAAATTTATAAGTTACTAAAATATTTTAAAAGGGACAATTTTATTTAAAAATTTAATATTTTTATACATTAATGGTTTTATAAATTCCCTTTTCATTTGTATATAATGTTATAGTCCAATGTATTAAAAGATTCATGGAAAACAGATTTTTAAAAAAAATTGTTTTTTGGCAGAAAATTCTCCAAAAATTAAACAAATAATTTTTAATATGATGAATTCATAAATGGGATTACATTCTTCATTATCAAAATATAATATTTATCTTCTAAATAAAATCTTTGATAGTTTCCTTTTAAGGGGATTATTTGTGAAATATTTTTGAGATGTGGAATTTTCCTTCCATAGTGGTGGCTCTGAAATTAAATTCACCCCAACATAAATAATTTCATCCCTAAATTGTGGATTGTGTCATTTATCAAATAGTTTTGAATCTTCTCTACTCATAACTTCTTCATGCACCATGTTTTCCTTTGTTATTTTTTGATTTCTCCAAATTTACTTTAGTAATCATGTTGTTTGATTATAACCTTCATTCTATATAATTTATAAAAGAATTATTGGATCATCATTATAGGATAAATTAGTATCCAACTCTATTGCCATTTATTTGAGCACATGAATTTGATCAGGTATATATTTCATCATTAATGAAACATGGAATATTTTACGTACTTTTTAATTGTAATGTATTATAGACAATAAATAATCTATGACCCCCAAATATTTCTATTATTTCAAAAGTCCCATTATACTAAGGCCATAACATCCCATTTTTTTAAATCTCAAAACTCCAATCCATGGTGAGTCCCTAAAGAATACATTACACCCTACGTGAAATTAAATTTCATTCCTTCAATTATTAGTATAACTATTTTATCTTCTCTTCAATGATTTTATGTGATCCCAAATAGTTTTTAATTTAATGTTCTTCTCCCCTATCATCATTGAGAAAAATAGCTACATTTCATCATCTTATTGACACTAGGATGAATTATGAAACCTATTCCCATAAAATGATTCATATGGTTCCATATGGATGATTGAATTAAATCTATAATTATATTAAAAATCCGCCAAAGGTATATAATATTCCCATGTTCCTTTTATAGTCAAGATAATATGATCTTAGCATGTACCCCAATGTCTGTATAGTGCTTTTAGACTTTACATTAGAATAGGGATGATATGAAGTGCATAATTGTATCTTAGTATTGAGTTCCAATTAAATAATCATGTATAATTTTGATATGAACTATGGGTTAAATAATAAAATATAATGGATAGTGAATCCCCTTAAATACTAATGATATTAATGATATAATAGAGATCAAGGATTTGAAGGTCTATTTAATCTTTTATCACAATGAAATGGACATACATTATAAGATGATCAATGATGACCAATATAACATCATTTATCCACGGATTTGTTCAGATTCTTGTGGAAAAGAAAATTATAACATTATCCCACATCCATATTGGTATATGAAGAGTTTGAATTACTCTCTATGGATATTGTGTTTCGGATTTTACCTGATTTAATATTGACCATATAGATACATAGTCCACAATTTCATACTTCATACCATCCCACTCTAAATTTTCACTTAAATACCAATACTAATTTAGTGTACAAGGGTCAGTAGATAAATTGGATCTATTTCCTTCATTTTTGATTTCCCTCTTCATTTTTTGTAAGAATGTAACACATAACATATTTCCAAACATCTATACTCCACCTCTATAGATGAATTATATCAATTTAATATTATTTATCATTTTAATCTTGAAATGTTATTTTGTTTCACTATGTTGGGACTTAGCTACCCTTTCTAGTAATGATTATTTAACAATTTCATGGAAAATTAATGAAGGAAACCCTCTCCTAGAAATCACAATATCTATCTTCTTTATATCACTATATATGAGATCCTTTTTAGTAATCATAATAATATGAACTCCATGGTATCTCATACCCAGTTTCAAGCTCATTTTACTTCATATATTGGTAGTTAATCAACAAATTATATTTGTTAATTAGTTTACACCACCTTATTTTCCTAATGTTAGGCTCCTTATAAAAGAATATATATACATTAATTTATTAAGGTCTTTATATCAATTTCATCTTTCACCATAGAAGAAATATATCTATATTTTTAAATAAATTATTATGGATAATAGGCTAAGGTCATTAGTTTCATAGGTTTGTGGATTAATTTCCAACATCCTGGATGCATAATAAATTACGTTATAATGTTTCCTACTAACGAATTTAATATTATTTTCAATGAATCATAATAAATTAAAAACATTCCTTACATATTGGTAGGGTTAATATGGTCCATTAATATATCTCTTTAGAAAATATTAATTAAATTACACACATTACCTTGAACATGTGGATTTAAATTCATAACATATAAGAATGGTTAATGGGATGGATAAATGGGAATTATTTTCAAGAAATTGATGATATTAGCCTGTTAAGAACAGGAAACATCCAATATTAGTTTTGATTGATAAATTTAGTCCATTTGTGTACAATGTTTATCATTGATGCATCATAAATTATTCCATCTATGGGGACTATATAGATAAGAAATGAAACTTCAATGAAATAAAATTCCCACTTACAATACTTCAATATATAATTTATTATTCAGGGTTACAAGAATTATTCATTGATAGCTCCCACAGACATTATAACTCTTAGACTGTAATAATATATCTTTAATTAATACCGTTGTAATGTTGGAAGATAACCAATGAATTATATATACATCAGATCCCAAAATATATAGGATGAATTGTTAATCCAGTAGAGAAATTGTAAACTCATAAGGTGAATAGCTTATTTGATATTCCATTTTCAGTATATCATCATTCATTACAATTAGTTTATAATGAAAATAGTATCAATTTATCTTTAAATAGAATTATGATACTTTATTTTCCTAAAATAATTATTAAATATGTGGAATCATGTACATATTATTTATAAAAATGTCATGACCAGATCCACCATGACCCATTTGGTCGGTGGGAGGCGGAGCATAAACTACCCCAATCCCAACTACATAGGTTAGTGGATGGATAATACTGTGGAAAGGTATTAGTAAAATGTGAGTGTTTTTCATAAATTACGTGTACACATGAGCCAAAACAAATATATGAAAAAGTGTAGTTGAATATTAATAAAATTGTGTAACATCTAGAGTACAAAACAAGGCATGTAATATCCACTTGGGAATACGAATGAGTTAAAGAGTTAAATCATAATTGTAAAGGGAAACGATAAAAACCCAACACAAAAGTATGACCTAACATGAAAAAAATGATAGAAAAATACAAAGAGAGTTCAGATATAGATATACTTGACATGAACACCATACATTTCCATATGAAACCTGATATACCTATTCTCCTCTAAAACCTCTACTGACATATCCATGATCTGTATAGGACATGAAATAAGATGGAAATCTTATTTAGTAGTAAATATATACATACCTAGTATAGTTCCATGCAATTGAGAGGGGGGAAATAATATACAATATAAAATTAGTCATCCTATTTGAAAAATGTTGGAAATGAAACTAGATATTAAATAAATATATATATATTATTATTATAAGAAAACAATATAATAGAGAATTTTATTCTCCATCTCACAATCCAACCCCAAATTATGAGTTCACCTTAAGATCCAAAATATATATAAAAAATGCCCAATATCTTGCATGTCAACCCAATGAAGTAACCGTGTGGAAAAACCACACCATGTCATTGTGACTCATTTTGAAGGGGGAACAATCTACATGTAAATGACCACTAACCTAGTGCATCATGGAGGTACCACATAGTATTTAGAATAAATTTTCTCTATTACATACGGAGGGAACCGCTCAGAAGATAAAAAGACATCATTTTAGTCCATTTGTAATGGATACAACTTAAAATGATAGAGGACCCATTACCTACTAAACAAGGGTGGTGGGGTACCACACCATAGATAAAGGAACACCACCGAAGTCCATAAAATGGGAAAAACATCATAGGTAGATTTATCGTGCCCCATTATATCAGTAGGTACCACTCAGTAGATGGAGGAATCATTACCTAGTTACTACAGGGGTACCACTAAGTAGGTAGAGGACCTGAACCCTATTCAATTAGGGGGTATAATTAAGTACATATATGATACAAACCATATTTCTATTGGGGAATCCTTCCCAAACCAATTCATGGATTATGGGGGAACTAAATCTGGTTAAATTAAGAATGTTTCATACCCCAACCTCTCTAAGAGTATCCTACCAGATCATTGACATCATTGAGCACCATATAAAGAAGAACCACATTTTGTTCATACCACATCACATTTAAAATTACACAATTAAGGACACCATCATGTAATAAAAATAAAAAAACTCATTATATGCTACATGTGGGAACAAATATGAGTCAAAATGAAATATATAAGATAGGTAGAAGCTTTTTCAAGAAGTACATGTTGTGTAAGTAGACCCACGTGGATTGTGACCTCAATTAGCCCCTAGGAAAGGTATTATACATTACATGGAATTATTACCTTGTAGTGTTAGATGTAATGTAAGATAACTACATATCATATCCTGTAATCTTAGGGTCGAGCCATGTTCTCATGATAGTGCCCATATACACTAGCTATGTGTTAGTGTATGGTTTGTGTCTTGACATGCACGTGTTTGTGTAATCATGGAGTACACACTACACCACCATCACCAAGTTACATTGATTTTTTAGGGTCTCAAACAGCATGTGATATTTATCTCACATATAATCTCTCTCCACTAAGGAAAAACATAATACACACTGAGTTTTCTTTAGACTACATGGAGTTTAGATGATTTTTCTCAAAGAAATAGTGAAATCCTAACATAGATTACATATTAATCCTTAATGAAACAATTTCCACAATTTTAACACTCATGATCAGTTGGAAACTATATTGGCATTAAATTATATCCCATTGGTGGATGGAAATCATATCTTGGTCATCCTCTTGAAGCCATTGTGTGCCTCATAGGCCTCTCATTCCACATGCATTTATCATCAGATCCTGAATCCATGAATCTATAATAAAAATTTAATAATGTCTCAATGGTCTAACATTAAATAACATGAATAAAGGAACTATAAAATAGTTGATAACCTTATTTTCCATGAATTATTATCCAAATATCACATAATAAGGAAATTAAAATTGTAATTTAATGGTATAAAAAACAATTTAATTAAAAATATTTTTCAATAAATGAGATCTTTTAGATGATTAATTTAATCACAGATCAAAGAGTAAGGAATTTTATAATGATCACACATTTAATCAATATAAAAATAAAAATTTATGAGACATAACCTAATATCTATTCATGTATTTTTAAATAATTTATTATTCGACAATGAGGGTAATCAATTTTGTTCTCAGTACATTTATTTTCCTCGATTAGATCATCTGTCATCATGTGGTATCTATCTACCAATAATGAATGTAGATCCTCATCTCAACAATTCAGCGGTTATGTAGCTAACCATTGATATTTTCCATTGTTGTATACATATAGTGGGAACATATTCATGGGTTTATAATGAATTAATTTAATTAATTAATTAATTATCTCACTTAATGTACCCACCAATGATTTCCAAATTAGAACATATAGCGCTACCCAACAATATGTTGCACTGAGGGGAAACTCTATAATATTGATTCAATCATTGACTTCAATTTTCAATTCAATACTATATTTTATATATTTTCGATTATTTTATAAAAAAATGCGCACTAGATATAAAATAAATTATATATTTCCATAAAAATAATTTCATGATCATTTGGCCTTACAATAAGACATTTTCATAGTGTCAGGCATTGAAATCATATTTGAATATATTTGAAAGTCTTATAATGGAATCAATTTTCTATAAATTATTCCATACATTAATACATTCATCAAAAAAGTATCATAAAAAACAAAATTAAGTGGTAGTGAGACAACATCCGGCTCTCCCACCTCTATGTGATCTCATATAAGCTCTCATTTTGTCATAGCACATGAACCATGTTAATGGGTTTCCATATATGATCCTCTCATATCATTCATCTGTCTCCACATCGTACACCATGGAGGTTCCTCCATATTCAATGTGCATTTCTCACTCATCAATAATTTTAATGGGATCTAGTAGGTATCTCCTCAGTTACAATACATATACAATTTCTGGAATCCACTCCAATTGTTCGGATAAGTTGAGGTTTAAAGAAACCTCAATAGGCCTATGAAAGATCTAAAACTACACGATGTACCTCTGGGATAGCTTTACTCCATGAATGAATCTATAAAAAATCATCAAGGGGAGACTCATAGGAAAGCATGGACTCCCTAGTCGATCTATATTGGCCAATTCTTTATATATTCAAATTATTTCTTCCCACTCTATGTTGACTTCATCATATAGTGGATCACTTGGAACTTCCCCATTATCACCAACACCATTTCAAGCCTGAAAAGTGATGCCACCCGAATCTCAGACCAATATAAGGTTGATCTAAAGGAAATTTAATATATGGACTCAAAAGGACCTTTTATTATAATATATTGATAAATATTATAATAAGGAAACACCACCAAATGTATGTGATCCTCATAGCTCCATCCAATGTCTATAATGTTTAACCAAAGCATATCCTCCAGAACCTTGATAATACACTTGGTATGGCCACTCGTATGTGGATAAAAATTTGTACTCATGTTCAAATGGGCCGTGAATTAATCATACAAACCACATTACAATAATTATTTGAAAATTATAACCTAGTGAGAGATAATCATTGCGGTAATACCATAGAGGCATACAATCCCCCACTCATACAATTTCCCCAAAATCTACATCGAATTTTGTTAAAAGATAGAATGAAATTGTGCTAACATGGTAAGTCATTCAACTATCACCCTATGGTATTTATGGCCAATCACTAACCATAGTTTTTCTATGAAATTTATATGGATATATCATTCCCTTTCGACTCCATTATCTCATGAATGTGAAAAAAACATTACATGTCATAGTTCTCATCCTTCACCATCTACCGTACAATACACTTAAATATTAATTAATCCATTTTATGCCTCATACAAGCCCCCCCAAACTATAACTGATGGTCCATATTCATATTCCACCACATTGGGGTAATTGGTCAATGTAGATTTGGAAAATTCCTCATCACTACATATCACAACACTAATAAAATTGTTATTTCTTCCTATAAAAGGATTACAAGATTCCGTCCATCATAGATTTTATCTTGGAAATCATCTAAGGATATTTGTTCATGATGAAACTCGCATTAGATTTCTTTTAATAGAACCTCCCTAAAAATATTGATTAGTAGATGAAATAAATTCATCACCATTCTCCTTTACTTATTTTAGGTGTAAGGAATCCAACTACATTGAAATCACCTTCACCAGGTGAGAATGAGACTTCTTGATAAGGGAATCTACCAAAATGATTCCCTTCCAATGAATATACACAATATAAATGTCACTGTCCCATAAGAACTCCAACTAATTCTTTTTTCTCATGATTACATTACTCAACATGAAGACATGTCTACGAATTTGATGGTCTGAGTAAACAAAAAACAAATGTATCAAATGATAATGCATGCATAACCACATAGAAAAGAAGTCCACTAACAACTCCATGATTTGAGTCATGTATTTATAATCATGAAATCTAAAATCCCTCAACTCATATGAAATAACTTCCTACTCATTATCTCATTATTCAAGAAGCATCGTAATAGAAAATAAATTCCACACCCTTTTCAAAGAGTCCTAATAATGGAAATTGTCTGAGCCTCAACCTTAACTCATAAAAGGCTATCAGACACTACTCCATCTAGGTAAATGACCACCCATTCAATGGAATGGTATTGAAAGGCGTTTCAATCATTAAATACTCCACCCAAAACCTCCTTTTGTACCTTACGATGTAACAAAACCATTGGTCCTCTAACATGATATGGAGTGTCCGCCATGGAAGCACTGTATTGACCATCAATGAGTCTAGAACTAGTCAATTCTAAGAAAATACATTAAAAAATGTGAACATTAGGGATCTTGAGCTATAACATTAAAATCATAGCACAAATATGTTGCTCTTAAATATATTTCAAGACCATCATCATGTTCTCTTCATGCACATCCTTTGTTGCAGAGTATATGAGTTCTTTATCAATGATGGAAATTTAAAATTGGTCCATGTATGGTTGGATGATCATAATTAAAAATTCTTTAAACATGGGCGGCGAATTCATCCTAGTGAATGGGATCACAATTAACTCATATTTTCTATAACGACATCATATTTCCATCATCAGAATAACATCCTAGAAAAAAATCAAATAGATGTGACCATAATTGAGATAAATCTTTGATAATAATATAGTACATTAAAACAAATCAAAGAGTTCACCAATACATGACATGGGATACTTCTTCTAAATCATATCCTAATTTATCTAATGATAATAATCATAAATCTCTAATCTCAAGTCGAATTGTTTCATGGGAAATTGTTTTTATCGATGTGGAAACATTAGTTCTGATAAAAACATTATTTTGAATGTCCTCCAACTATAACCTCATCTACCAAAGAATTATAGGGGCCATTATATATTCCACAATAGATATAAGAGCATCATATTTTTCATGTTAATTCAAAAATATATCTTTTACCACTTTGGATGTTCAAAAAATTCCCCGTGGACGGCATACATATAATCTTCCTTTATTAAAGGGAATTAGATTATTGAAGATCCCTCTACATGAAATAAAAAACTCATAAAATGATGGTTAATGGGTTGAATCCTCCTGCTTTAAAGGCCTACTCACCCTACGATGATGTCTTTCTCACATAAAAAGAGAATCTCAACACAACAATATGATGGCACCAGACACAACTATGATGACAGTAAATCTAGGCATAGACCATGGAAAACTATTCCAGAAATATTATGATTTCATTAGGTATCTTCATGATGACCATGGAGTTCCATGATATACTATAGCATCATGAATTGTTTATCACATAAACTTTCATTACATTTTACAAAATTGAGGATCTTTAAGGTTTAGTATCTTGAAAACCAGGAACTTACAACATTAAAACATAAAAAATTCTTCTTAAACACTTGAAAGGCTTCTCCTAATGTTAATACTAGGTTTATTACTGTATCTCATAACCTGGGGAAATACATCAAAAGAAAGGGTGAGCAGAAGGCCCTATAAGGGAAACAAGGGGAAACATTTAACATGTGAACATGAGATACATCAACAATGTCATGAAAAAGAACTATAAGGTATGAGAAAGAAATCATGAGGCATATCATAATAAAAATAACGTTTTTAATAACTTGAAAATGTGGCCACAACATTTAATATTGACAATAATTTCGTTTCACAATGGTCCATCCCCAAGGTTTCATTAAAAATTACCAAGGTTATTCACCAAGGTATCAGTCTAAAAGGTCATCTCTAGAGATTAAGTCTTTACCCATTGCATTGGAGCAATATCTGGGCGCACCCTTGATATGTATATATTATCATGTGACCCACATATATCATCATCAATAATTTTATAAACAAACCATATAGAATAAAATAAATGGGTTTCATTTCATAATCATAACATTTTAAAATCTGCTTTAAAGACATGATCTTTATGTCACTTTAAACCCACAGAAAGGGAAAGCGGGTTTCATGTATATAAATCCCATAATTTAAAATATAATATTTTGATATATATGTGAATTCCCTTTTAGAAATAAGATCTTTTATTATTCAAATAATAACAGAAAATAAATTTGAGAATAATAGAGGGGCATTTTGAGACTAAAATTCTGCAGCATAACAGCTACGTTACGGGATTTTAGAAAACGTTGAAAAGAGAGGGGAAATGGGTCACCCACTAATAAATGATCTATAAAAATAGTATAGTGACATAGTATAATGGATATGAATCTTGGTAATGAAATTTTAAGGACATACCATTTGAAATGAAAAACATGAATGTAAGACAAAACTAAGCTTTCTCTTATAAAAATTCGGCAGCCTAATGGTGTCACTTAAACTTCAATAAAAAAAGAATTGACGAGATAAAATATGGTATATCATAATATGATAATAGTAGATCAGTATGATAGATATAGAGATAATACCCCAACATAATAAAATGTAACTTGAAAGACTTGACATGAAAGTAGAACTTTGAAAAATGAGAAGGGTGAAAGAATCCCATAAAAATTCAGTAGCCTAACGGCGTCACTTAAACTTCAACAAAAATGAATTGATGAGATAAAATTGGGTCTCTAATAAAATTAACATTAAAGTTATGTATTATAGAAATAGATATCATACCCCATCATAATAAAAAGGAACTTGAAAGAGTTGACATGAAAGTAGAACTTTGAAAATTGAGAAGGGTGAAAGAATCCCTTAAATATTCAGCAGCCTAACGGCATCACATAATCTTCAACCAAAATGAATTGATGAGATAAAAATGGGTCTCTAATAATATGAACATAAAAGTTTAGTATTATAGATATAGATATCATACCCCAAAATAATAAAAAGTTACTTAAATGACATGACATGAAAGTAGAACTTTGAAAAATAGGAAGGTGAAAGAATCCCTTAAAAATTCCACAGCCTAGCGACGCCACTTAAACATTCTTAAAACGAAATGTTGAGAGTAAGAGGGGGTATATCATCATATGAAAATACAATGGACAGTATAATTAATATAAAATATCCTCCTCCAACATAAGAACATGGAGAGAAAAATAAATGACATAAAAGAGATCACTTGATAAGAAAGAGAGGTGTCAGATCCGTTACCTTAAAACGTAACTCTTAAAACTCAAAGGTTGGGACCTTGAGGGCACATTGAGAGGACTCCATGGGAGGTAATGAGACCAGATATTCGTTGGGGAAGAGTTTGGAGTCGAATGTATGAGAGGAGTGCTTGGTATTTATAGGGAAAGTGAGAGGACAAGGCATTAATGGCCAAGGGTCACCTCATTGGTGGTTTTGGAAAAACCATGGTATTACCCAGGGTATTTTCCCATGGTATTGGCCACATGGGAAAACTCATAACTTATATTAATATTCATAAGTCAACCATATTGATTACATACTTAATACATCATTTAATGATGTCATTAAACCCTGGTGAATTTAAAACTGTATTTTCACTATTCATCGAAAATTCAACTTTCTCATAAAAATCCCAAAATTTCACCTTAACCAAATATCAATGCTCTGATTTCTAAAATGAACTCCATTTTATAAAAATAATTTTTCAAATATATTTAATTTAATTTTAAAATAAAAACACTATTCACTCGAAAAAACTAATACTTGAATAATAATATATGAAACTGTTATTTAACAATTTTATTGAATCACATTACTTAATCAAGGTGCCTATATTATATTAATAATTTCTATAAGTGAGTTTACTAATCCATTTGGTCACATTACCAATCCTAAGCATAAAATCACTATTCAGAATTTACAATTCATCAAAAATTAAGTTGATCTTATTAGACTCTAAATTTCGTACTGAACATAATTGTAGAAGACCATTTTTTTAAAATAATTACACATTTTTAATTATTTACGGTTTACATAAACAGTTTTTAAAGTAATTTTTCTCTAAAAGTCACCAAAAATATGCATACTATATTTATCTGGACATTTGAAAAGTCATAAAAATCATCATAAGAAGAAATCCAAATTTTTATTTAAAACAAATGATTACATAAGGAAGTTACGGTCTCCTTACGTAGCCCCTTATCACACCAGCATAGGACCTAAGTGTAAGGTGTTCTAAGGTGAGATAATCTGTGGGAGGGTCAGCCAACATCGCACGAGTAGTAATTTCTATAAGCTTGAACTTCTCGCGAAGGCGATTCCGTTCTAGCTTCGCACGATGAAGTTCGGCTTGGGTTTGGTCCAGAGCAAATCCTAGTGGTTCTACCTCCTTCCTAATTTCTATAAGATGGGTTTCGATCAGTCCAAGACTACTGGGTGAGGCCATCGAATCTTCTTCCAATATTAATTAACCAAGATTACTTGTATTTAGAGACATTAATAAAAAACTTTTTATTTCTAGCGGTCATATTGACCAATGGTAATATAACAGTCAAAAACCCAATGGTATAGTTTTAATTATACTCATGTTATCAAATTAAACATTTTTGTTGAGTATAAAAAAATAAAATAACACACAAAATTAGGAAACAAGATTTATTCAAAATTTCGGGTCATTACAATCTTCCCCCCTTAAGAAATTTCATCCTCGCAATTTTTAAAATTGGGTTTTGAAATTTCATTGAATGTCCCACATCGGAAAAGGAGTCAGTAAAACTATTACCTTAAAATAATGAAAGGGAAGTAAAAAGGTCACCCAAGTTAACCCACACTAGGATTCCTTGTAAGAAAACATGTACATGATGGAAAAAAAGGGTCATGTTCTGAGGGAGAGTGATAGAAAACATGATTATGAAAAAAGTTAACCACGATAAAATCACAAACATATGATGTGTGTAAATGGTCTTTTATTACCTAGTAGAAAACTTAAACCAACAACATTTTTTTTACTCTCCTTTTTATAATTTTGAAGAATTCATTTACGACAGAGAACATAAACATATTGAAATATACCTACCTTCATATAGAGTTTCATCCTTTAATATGTTTCTTCCAAAACTAATCTTTTCTCCAAACGATGAGCATTCAAAAACACTTGGTCTCATAAAAAGACAAGAATCATCTTCTTGAGAGTAACGTAATTCACAAAAGATTAACTATCAATTTATTCTATCTTTAAACATTATCCCAAAAAAAGAAAGGGTAATACAAAACAACCCTTCAAAAAGAAATAATCCCATAGGAAGGGAAACTACTTTTAAATCATCAATGTTCCACGGTACTACCCAGAGTTCATCGTAGACCATTCCGTAAATAACTGTCCTTAAAATTCCTCAAAATATCCCAAACTAAGAATGAATCCCAAATACAATAAGGACATGATAAAATAGTCTTCCAAGATAAACTTCATCATTCATATCTAAACAACATCATCCACTCTTATCATCTTATAACAAAAGTAACTAACCTAAACATATTTTCCTCATGATAGGTTAATCATTTCCATATGTAACTTATAATACCATAAGTTCACCCTAAATTCATATATTCTTCAAAATATAAGTCAACCTTTACTCCTCAAAGAAAATACCGTAGTAATCTATTTACCTCGATCAAATAGGGTTCCCAAAATAGTGAACATCTTCGAGAATAATAATCATCTTTTAATCCCCTAATCATCTCTGTCATATTAATACGGCAATCGTCGCATTTTCTATCACATTGTTTGTTGTGACAAGTTCTTTCATTTCCCACCATTAACTATGAAGATAAAGTATAATTAGGGGCTTAAATACATAGCCAATAATCACAAAAAGGAACTTAAAGCATATAAGGATAACTTGTAGAAAAATGTATACCCTACCTTGTGATCCCCTAGGTTTAAAACTAGGTTTTCTATGATCACATATTCTTTTGTGAATCTTTATTTTATTTTATCATTGTTTTTTTAATAATGGTTTATACTAAGATTATGAATTTACAGAAGCATATCCCCCGGGAGTGCCGTAACCAAGAGTGTAGCAAGGCCCATTGTCGTGTACCACTTCCCGTTCGATTCAGGTCAAAGAGGTGATTTCGGGTTTTACCCTTTTGTACGTCTGTGCCAAAGCCACCTCTACCTGCTCATATCTAGACAAGGATGTATTTGCTTGGAAACCCCTTAATAAATACTCACCAAAATATCAGGAAGGTTTCTTATATTTAAACTATTCCATAGGGTTCTTCCTAATGTTTTCATATCCTAATTTCCACAGATAACTAAACAATACTTTGATACCAACTATAGAATCCCACCTTTTTATCACATAAATTTTCATTACATTTTACAAAACTGAAGATCTTT
Organism: Viscum album; assembly: GCA_963277665.1. Classification (NCBI taxonomy): domain Eukaryota; kingdom Viridiplantae; phylum Streptophyta; class Magnoliopsida; order Santalales; family Viscaceae; genus Viscum; species Viscum album. The sequence goes on along the minus strand of OY728119.1, from coordinate 1,311,348,013 downwards.
AAGGTGTAGTGTCTTGGAAACCAAAAACATAAAACATGAAAACATAAAACATTCTTATTAAACACATGAAATAATTATCCTCATGTTCATCCTAGGTTCATTAATGCATCTCATAACCTGTGGAAATACATAAAAAGAAATGGTGAGCAAAAGGACCAGTAAGGGAAACAATGTGAAACATTTAACATGTGAACTTGAGATACATCAACAATGTCCTGAAAAAGAACTTTAAGGGATGAGAAATAAATCATGAGTTATATAATAATAAAAATAACATTTTCAATAACTTAAATATGTGGCTAAAACATTTAATATTGAAAATAATTTCGTTTCACCATTATCTATCCCCAAGGTGTCATTAAAAATTACCAAGGTTATTCACCAAGGTATCAGTCTAAAAGTCATCTCTAGAGATTAAGACTTTACCCAATGCATTGGAGCGCTATCTGGGCACAATTTGACATGTATTTATTATCATGTGAGCCACATATATCATCATAAATAATTTCATAAACAACCAATATAGCAGAAAAGAAATGGGTTTCATTTTATAATCATATCGTTTTAAAAGCTACTTTAAAGACATGATCTTTATGTCACTTTAAACCCACGGAAAGGGAAAGCAGGTTTCATGTATGTAAATACCATAATTTAAAATAGAAAATTTTGATATATATGTGAATACCCCTATATAAATATGAGCTTTTAGTATTGACTTAATAACACAACAAAAGTTTGAAATGAAAAGGGAGGCATTTTTAGACGAAAATTCTGCAGCATAATGGCTACGTTACAGGGTATTAGAAAACATTGAAACGAGAGGGGACATCAGTCACCCACTCATAAATGATCTATAAAAATAGAATAGGGGCAGAATATAAAGGATATGAATCATGGTAATGAAATTTGAAGGACATACCATTTGAAATGAAAAAATTGAAGTATGAAAAAAATAATATTTCTCTTATAAAAATTCGGCAGACTAACATCGTCACTTAAACTTCAATAAAAAAGAATTGACGAGATAAAATAGGGTATCTAATAATATGATCATAATAGATCAGTATTATAGATATATATATCATACCCCAAAATAATAAAAAGGAACTTGAAAGAGTTGACATGAAAGTAGAACATTGAAAAATGAGTAGGGTGAAAAAATCCCTTAAAAGTTCAGCAGCCAAACGGCATCACTTAAACTTCAATAAAATGAATTGATGAGATCAAATAGGGTCTCTCATCATATGACAATAAATGTTATGTATTATAGATATAGGGATAATACCCCAACATAATAAAATGGAACTTGAAATAAATGACATGAAAGTAGAACTTTGAAAAATCTGAAGGGTGAAAGAATCCCTTAAAAACTCAGCAGCCTAATGGAGTCACTTAAACTTCAACCAAAATAAATTGATGAGATAAAATAGGGTCTCTCATAATATGAACATATATTTTTAGTATGATAGATATAGTTATCATACCCAAGATAATAAAAAGGAACTTGAATGACTTGACATGAAAGTAGAACTTTGAAAAATGGGAAGGGTGAATGAATCCCTTAAATATTCGGCAGCCTAACGGTGCCACTTAAACATTCTTAAAACAAAATGATGAGAGTAAGAGGAGGTCTATAATAATATTAACATAAAAATGACAGTATAATTAATATAAATTAACCTCCTCCAACATAAGAACATGGAGCACAAAATAAATGACATAAAATAGATCACTTTAAAAGAAAGACAGGGGTCAGATCCCTTACCTTAAAACGCAACTCTTAAAACTCATTGGTTGGGACATTGAGGGCATAGAGGCACCTTGGGAGGACTCCTTGGGAATTAATGAGACCAGAGCTTCATTGGGGAATATTTGGGAGTCGAATGGATGAGAGGATTGCTTGGTATTTAAAGGGAAAGTGAGAGGACAATGCATTAATGGCCAAGGGACACCTCATTGTTGGGTTTGGAAAAACCATGGGCTTTCCCACGGTATTTTCCCATGGTATTGGCCACTTGGTACTCCTAATATCTTATATTACTATTCATAATTCTACCATATTGATTACATACTTAATACATAATTTAATGATGTCATTAAACACCCGTAACTTAAAAACTGTATTTTCACTATTCATCGAAAATTCAACTTTCTCAGAAAAATCCCAAAATATCACCATAACCAAATATAAATGCTCTGATTTCAAAAATGAACTCCATTTTATAAACATAATTTTCTAAATATTTTTAATTTATTTTTTAATTAAAAAAACATTATTATCCCGAAAAAACTAATACTTGAATAATAATATATGAAACTGTTATTTAACCATTTTATTGAATCACATTACTTAATCAAGGTGCCTAGATTATATTAATACTTTATTTAAGTGAGATTACAAATCCATTTTGTCACATTACAAATCCTAAGCATAAAATCGCTATTCATAATTTACTATTCATCAAAAATTAAGTTGATCTTATTAGACTCTAAATTTTTTACCGAACATAATTGTAGAAGACTATTTTTTGAAAATCCGTACACATTTTTATTTATTTAAGGTCTACGTAAACATTTTTTAAAATATCATTTTTCTAAAATTCACAAAAAATATGCATACTATATTTATCCAGACATATGAAAAGTCATAAACATCGCCATAAGAAGAAATTCCAATTTTTATTTAAAACAAAGGATTACACAAGGAAGTTATGGTCTCCTTACATTGCCCCTTATCACACCAGCATAAAATCTAAGTGTAAGGTGTGCTAAGGTGAGAGAATCTGAGGGAGGCTCGGCCAACATCGCACGAGTAGTAATTTCTATCAGTTTTAACTCCTCGCGAAGGAGATTCCTTTTTAGCTTCACACGATGAAGTTCGACTTGGGTTTGGTCCAGAGCAAAACCCAGTGATGCTACCTCCTTCCCAAGTTCTGTTAGATGGGATTCGATCAGTCCAAGCCTACTGGGTGAGGCCTTCAAATCTTCATTCTATATTAATTAACCAAGATTACTTGTATTTAGAGACAATAATCAATATGTTTAGTTTCCAGCGGTCATATTGACCAATGGTCATATAACAGTCAAAAACCCAACGGTCTCATTTTAATTATACTCATGTTATCATATGAAACATTTTTTTTAGTATAAAAAAATAAAATAACACACAAATTTAGGAAACAAGATTTATTCAAAATTTCTGGTCTTTACATATACTCTCTCCACAATGATATAACTCAAAATATTGTATGATAGAATAAAACAATTAGAAACTCACTATAGGAACATTAAGACAATGTAAATAGGATAATGACTCATATGGGAGATATATCTCTCACATGTGATGGAAATAGTAGAGTAAACATATATCAATCCTTTATTCACAATGTGATATGTTTTTTCATAAGACTCCTTATGTAGAAGCTTCCTATAGGCCTGATCAATGACTCCCTAAGCCTGGATTAGAACACATGGTGGTGGTGGAAGTATCTCATTACACATCCCACCATAGGTAGCCCTGCATCCTTGAGCCCCACCGACTCCTATTCTATGTTAGTCACCCTATGGGAGAGCATAGACTGACATGGGAGATCCGAAATCATGAAGTTATCTCTTCCAGAATGATTCATCCACTATCTCTTTTACATCCTCAAAACATTAGGCGAAAACATCATATTCATTGAGACATTGTTCTTCACATGTATATCATATCCCTTATAATGGATTCCTTAATCCCATACACAATAACTGATCGACATGACCACATGCCTAAATTTCATCATGATTATGTCTTTTAATTCTAAGACCACACTAATTATATCCTACTAGACATTAAAATTTAATTATCCCTATTATATTCACTAAAATATCTAACTATATGGAGTCCCTCAGATAGAAAGATCTCTATCACCAGTGCCAACTCTAACACTCAAGAATACATCGGAATACACAGGATTAACACACTGAAATTAATGTCAATGTAGAGGCCCAGCTTAAAATTCCACTCCGGGAAGAAACCATACTACACAATGTTGAGGAAGTATATTAAATGTTTAGTAAGCCACACTACATAATAAGAAACCTTCATCCCTCCATGATACAATTCCATCATATTCTAAACTTGAATTGATGGCATGAATGAGGGTATTAATACTTAATAAATAGATGTGTGAATTCAGAAAATGATTGTGAAACCTCATCACACACCTTCATGAATTAACTCCCCTATCGACTAACTAATTTATGAAATACTATTGCTGCTAGTGCAACCTTATGATAAGTCTGGTTTACATAGGTCTAATAACTCAGATCACTAAAACAATCCAATCCTTTTATTCCTGGGATTTGGCTAACCATTTATCCTATATAGCCACTGTGTCTAGAAATCGTGGAGTTATCTGAAACTATAGTCATCCTCATCTTGGACCCCTAAAATACTCTGTTTTTGGAAAATAATGGTTGATTCTACCTTCCCACTTGAAGAAACATCTTGTATGATATCCCCTGATCTAAGGCCTCATCCCACATCATATACTCACTATAATCATAAATTGCCAACCTGGACAGCTTCCTTCATGGGGGAATCATGAAACACTAATCAATGTATACAATGAATAGATGGGAATATATATATATATATGAGGATTTTACTCATGAAGGATAGTCAATAGACTCATTCATAAATGATGAATTGAAAAATATTCCCTAAAAAACTTTCACAGTATTCCAAGTCAGCAATAATATAGTCAGAGTGCTGGTGAATTTCTTCATCTACCTCCACAACAATATAGGGTTCATAGGCTTGAAATACTAAATATAGAAAATTTTACACCTTTTCATTATGTTCCAAACTAATAATCAAAAGGGAAAAAACTCAAAACACCATTTTGAGGTTGAACCACCTCAGATAAAAAAATTCATACTCTGACCCTCTTGATCCAACCTAGTAGATGACCCACATACCCAAAACTAACACATGAATGACTACATTGTCTTGGGGATAACGACAATCACGAAATGACATAACTAAATTGGGAGGCCTTTTCATAACATACCAATGTGCATACACCCAATCATATCCATCTTTAAGTCTATTAGAATAATGAAAAAGTAATGTGACTTAGATTTTATAAAAACTAAATGAAATAACTTCTAGGGAATACAGAAGTGTTCAATAGTTAAATTTTAAATGAAAATGGAAAAAATACACCAAAACTAGAAATGAATTCCCAACATAACAAATAACAAAAATGAAATTATGAAAGGTCATAGATTTAGATATCTACCCCCACCCCATGTGGTAAAATTTACTTGGGTATCCCTATTCTCCCCTAATGTCAATACATAACTATTAATAGTATGAATAAGACACAGAACATGATAGAAAAGTCCATTAGGGGTGAGTGTATACATACCCAATAGGACACCATGAAATCTATACAGTGACAAATAAGAAACCCAATATATGTTTTAAAATAATCCCTATGAAATAAAGAAATAAATCCTAGGGAAAAAGGATATATATATATATATATATATATGATAATAGAAGAAAACCTTAAGAGATAGAAATGATATTTTTATCTCATAGACAAAAAATGGATGATGGGTCTTCCAATAGTTCAAAATGACCCATAAATAATTCCCAACACCTCACGTGTCTACTCTGACAAGTAACCTTCTGGAGGAAACAAACATCCCTAATGTTCTGGATAGTCTAGGGAAAAAATTGGCAGATGACCCATGATCTATTGAGTTATTGGGTAACCCTCAATAAGTAGAGGACCCATGCCATATTCATCTAGAGAGTACCACATAGTATGTAGAAGACCCACACCACAGTCCATTAGGGGCCCCAAAGTAGATAGAGGATATGCACTCAAGTTTTTTCAGGGGGTACCAAAGAGTAGATAGAATGATTTTATGCTAGTCTACCAAGGGGTACCACTAATTAGGTAAAGGGACACATAATAGTCTATCATGGGATACTACATAGAAATATATTAACCATGAACTAGTCCATTAGGGGGTACCACTTGGTAAGCAGTGGACCCACACCATTGTCTATCAGGGGTACCACTCACTTAGTAGAGGATATATTCCCATGTTACATAGAGGGAATTCAACTCAAACAAATTCATGGAGAATAGGGGACCCTCACCCCCATATGATTAGAGGGACTCCAATCCCAACCTATCATGGATGATCCAACCTAATCACTAGAATCATCTGTAACTTCCTATAAACGATTCACATTTAGAACATCTCACATCATATTTTAGAATCAAATATAATTCCCACCATCACATACTACATGTGAAAATTATTGATAAGAGACTCACAGGAAAAAATATCAGTTTAAATTATGAATAAATGATAGGTAGAAGAATCAAAAAGATGTTCATGAAATGTAAGGTGGTGTACATGACATGTCACCACAGATGACCTCCTTTACAGGTCATCACCAGTAAACGAGTCACCATTTATATAGTACTACATGACTTTAAGGGTACTACATGGCATGTATTGGCCTCCTAGGGACATTTTGTGTTCTACATGACATTCCCATGTACACAAAACATGATCCAATACTTTCATTGTTCCTGGTCATGTGAATGAAATTTTACCCCAATATTACACACCAATATGCTAGCACCGGGTCACAAATTGTGTGGTGGTTCCCCACAATGTGATGTATTTAACTCACATGAAAATATTATCTTCTGTTTTGAGGGTACTAAACGTTATATGTTATTTAGAATACATGATGAGTAATAGGGGGTTTTATAGTACATGTGATATCCCTATAAAATTTCTTATCCATCCTTTATTAATTCATTCCATCTATGATAACACTACAGGTTTATTTGAAACTCCTATTTTCTATTTATTTCTCTCCTCTAGTGGATGGAAATCAGATTCTGGTTCTCCTACCTAAGAAATCATTCTTCCCATACTCCTCATGTGTTCTTGTTTCTCTATTTCAGATCATGAATCCATGAATACATCACCATTACAATAATCCTCTATAATTCATATTCAAGAATCCAATATGATCATTATTTTAACATCCACCTTAAATTTGTTGGACTCATGGTTCTTAGACCTACCTGAAAACAGTTTAATTATGACGGTGTGGCATAATGATGAAGAACATGAAGACCTATTTGGTAAAAGAGATAATTAAAAAGAATATAACATCATTTTCCATGATTTCATGGACAATGATCATAGAATAAAGGATTTTAATGGGTTATATTATGGCCTAAACATTAATAAATTCAACAGACAATTCAATTAATTACACATGCTCATAAACATGATTAATTTAAATGAATATCTTAAAATTATTAGTCTGGTCAATATCACATTTTAAATCAAGCATGAAAAATACAATATAAAATACCTACCTTAATATTAGATTAATCGTTGTTTAATAGTTCATCCATCAGTGAAGTGGTTTATCTATTTTGTCCAATTTTTGGTTGATTCTCCTCAATTTGATCATTGGTTGTTCTCCAACCATGATTCACCAATGAAGAATATTAGAATATCACCTCAATGTTCTAAGGGTTACGTGACAAAACCTATCATGTATCACCTTAATGATAACATCATATGGAATTTTGTTTTGGTTATTAAACAAAATAATGAAATAATTTTATTTATTAATTCACTTAACATACCCACCAACCGCTTCCTAGTTAAAATGTATGATGTTGACAAACATCATGTTTCACCTTGGATAAGTCACACACTCTGTATTAAATCATGGTCTTAGATTTTTGACCTGAGACTACATTATAGAGATATTTAATTATTTCATACATTATTTTCACCTAATATATAAAATATATTTAAATATATTATAAATTTAATTTTGGTCTCTACAGTCCTTTGAATCATGATTCTTCTTAAACCAAGGATCTGAAAATATATCTTAATATATTTCAAATTCTTACAAGGAAAAAAATGTCTCCAAATTTTATGTAATTGATATTCCTATAGTCGATTAAAGATATAAAGGAACCATCATTATTATATGGAATATACCAAGGGTTTCCCATGGTGAAACACAAGGGAATACAAATCCCTTGTTACATATCTCAGGTAGTTTATTCATTAACTCAAAAAAACTCCACTAGTTAGATTTTGATATGAGTTTTAGAAAGAAGTCATACATCAAGAATAATTTCAATGGATGAATCAAATTCATTCATAGGTTGGAGACCATGAACTGCTTCTACAAAAACATCAATGAAGTTTTCTAGAAAATGAACATCCATAATTATTTGGATTTCATCCTTATTCATAGATAAAAAATTATCATTCTCCCTTCCATGAATTTTATAATGGATTTATAATGGGTCAGGATCCATATATGATTTAGATTATGAATATTCTCCAAAAAATAAAATTGATTCCAAATAAACATTTCAAATAATAATATTCTTCTATTGGATATATTTTTTTCATTATACATTATAGATAATCAATACCAAATATTAAATCGATGTAAAAAAGATTTATAACTGTCATTTTTTTCTAATTGGGGATATATATTTATCTTAATTTTTTTCCAAACCTTCATTGTATGAAGATTTTAATAAGGTATCTTAATTAAAAAAAGATTTCTCTTTTACATGCTCTAGCAAAATATTCCTACGTTGAAAATATGATTTGATTTAGCTATCATTTCACATATAAGTTCCATATTTCAACAATGAAAGTCACTTTATTTTCTAATGTATTAGAATTTGAAAATAAATCCACTAGTTAGTTTTCAAGAGTGTTTCCTAGAATTCAGGATATATTTATATATTACCTATAATGTATTAATTGGTTCCTGTAAATATAAACCTCAAGGATTAAACTAAACATCCTCTAATACCAATTATATCATCCTAGACTCCAAAAACACAGAGAATGTAGTTATATCAAATTATCTGTCTATTTTACAAGATTACCCAAAGGATCTAATAGTTTAGTAATCATTCAACAAGAGATACATATATAATGTAATTATAAAACCATAAGATACATCAAGAACATATTACGATATGTATATTACATCTTTCGTATTATCCATAAAAATGTATATATACTTATTATAGGTTACATAGGGAAATTAAAATAATAATAGTGATCTCATATTTCAAGTTGGTGGTAACATATAGTGGATGCTAAATTAACATATGTACGAAATAAGTGATATGGAAAAATAAAACGACCAACATGATGCTATAATCAACTAAAATTGATGTCATGCAATATCCATAAAAAAATTGTAAATATAAAATTAATAATCTCACACGTTTGGAATAAATACTTCAAAACATAAAAAAAATGATTTCAAGGACTTTTACCAAGACACTTTCCTTTCATGGTATGATTTATACACCACACCAAGAATGCATTATCCCATTAGACATATCACTACATGGAGGGTATATATAATTCTAGGCCCCACCATTCGCCTAATTATGTCTGATTCATTCACAATAAGAGTAATAAAATCTGTCATATCATTCACTTAGGAACCTATTATTGAATAAAACGTAGCTACCTATATATTGAGAAATATGGGAAAAAATTTAAATAATAAATAAAATAATATGGATTTCTAGAATAACAATACTTAATCATCCTATAAGTTATTTGGCATCATTAGAGAGATTGGTAGTACCCTTATCGAAGATACATTAGTGAGAGGGTACTATAAATATAAGGGGTTACCCATGGAAGATAGTAATTTGGTTACATATTTTTCATAGTTAGGTGACCAGGGAAAAATATAGGAAATATACCTCATCATGGATCATAAAGTGTTTTAAAATATTCCACAGAATAACCTCTGATGGCGTCTCACCAAGTGTGCAGTATTAGGCTCACTCATCATGGATCATTCGATGACTGAGTCAATTATCAACAATTTGTTTTGGTAGATTAACCCATTAGGAATTAATGAGAGAACCATATCTTCATTCCTATATCAACATACATATTTTTTTCTTCGAATTTACAGACACATTAACATTGAAAATCCTTCGAATGGGTTTTCTACCATAGAAAAATTAACTTTTTAATATTAAAATATGAGGGAGGGTTAACATATAGTACTTCTGAGTCTCTTTTATTTCATATTTAATATGTGAAATTACTTTTCATGAAATTTATAAAATACATGAATGAATATATATAGTGATTATACCTAAACTCCCAATGAATAAAAATTTTAAAAAAACCCCCACACAGGGATTGGGTAAAAACTCAATAAAAAATTATTTAATTTTATGGGTTATAATTGATCATGAATTCCAAGAATAGATTAATTTAATTATATGAAATCTCAATTATTATGTATATAAACACCATAATGTAAATTTGGTGCACAATAAAAAATATGTCTGAAATAGTATAATTTGAGATAGAAAACCCTTACCACTTATCATGAATTATTTAGATATAATTTATCATATTGTTTCTTTATCATATCATTGTCAATATATTAAATTATAACATTATTTATATCATTTTTTATCATAGTATTCTTAAATATTAATTCTCTACTTCAATTGTTCATAGTTTCCACATCGGGAGTTTATGGTTTTGATCATTAGAATTATTTTCATAATAGTGGTGTATGTATTATTTCATCTCACATATATGATCAATAACATATAATTAATTTTACCATTATTTACAGATTATTTTAATTTATGATGTTTAAAATCCATTTCATGACTGTTTTAATAATTTTTCTTGAAGTTGAAATCAATAATAATCAGGTTCGGTGATTTCTAATGATGAGAGTTTATTTTCTCAATAAATGAATTATAAATTTATATAAAAAATTATGAAACCAATAAATAATATATTTATACATTTATATTATATTATTCTTTTAATTATGATCCCATATTCATTCTTGATATATAATTATAATATTTTTCTATGAGGTTGTTAAACTGACTCAAACATGAATGTACCCTATTTAATGAATGATTATGTGGATGTTTTGTTTTAATATCATTATAAAAAAGGAATATTGATCCTATATAGTGATTGTTGTTGTGATATATATGAAATATGAAGAATTTTATTAATAAGTAATTGATATTAAAATATTATAGAGTTTAAATGAATGATTATCTTCTTAATATACTTATTTTAAATGATTAAATTATCAATGACAATTTATTAATTAATCTATTAATAGTATATCATGTTTTAAAACATTTCCTTAATTATATCATAAAAATAATATTTATACTTAAATATCGTCCTTATATCTAAATTTATAAAGAAGTGAAGATAAATGAAATGTGTTAGGCCGCGGAGGGGTAGTCTGCACAATGAATGATAAAGGATTTTGTTTTTCATAATGTATGGGGTATATGAATAAATAATGATTATAACCATAATATTGTTACATTATAGGATATCAATTATAATTTTATCATTATAATAATTTGGATAAAATTAATTTTAACGTTCATAATTGATAAGAAAACTATGTAGTTTATAACACTCATGTTAGGGATTTGAATTATTCTTGTTATTCTCTATTAGAGAAAATGCAATTATAATCATGTTAGATGGTTACAGTTAAATTAATAATTTATATGTTTTACAGAATAATTCTAAGGAGTTGGTGTATCATTAAGCGGTGTATGTGTCACTCATTTTAAGTGATCTGAGGAGTAATTTTGGTAGTGAACAATATATTTTAAATAATATAAGGCTACTATATATGTGTTTAAAGAAAAATGGAAAATATCAAGGGAAAAAGGAGTGTGGTTAAGAAATAACATAAATCGCTATTTTTTAAGATACCTTTGAGTAAATTAGGTTATATTGATTTAAATTTTTTTACCCAAATTCACTATAACCTAGGAATTTAATTTATAACCCATGTAAATACTTTTTATAACAAAGAAAAATATTTAAATTTTAACAAAATTTTAAAAATATAACATAAAAATTCAAAAAAATATATAAAATATTTTTCTTAAGGTGTGAATATTTATCCTTAAAATAAATACACATAATCACATAAAACAACTTTTAAGGAAATAATTTTTTTAATATTATAATATATATATATATGTATGATTTAATGTTATTTCATACAATGTTTAATGGAATTAATTTATTTATTAGGAAAATAATAAAGTGTTTGTTGAATTTAAGGCAATAAAAAAAATCTCCCATTAAAATACATGATTTTATGAAAATAACTAATTTTTTATACAAATGGAACAATTTAATTAGTTTTGATATTTTTATCCATTGGTTTAATATGTTAAAATAATATATTATAATGTATAATTGTAACACCCGAGACTTTTATGTTATATAAACCATAAAAGAAATCTTTTTCTACACAACACTTGCTTGGCTTGCTTTACACGCAATCGTGACCTTCCTCGATAGCTTGCGTCGTACGCAATACCGAGTTTCACTAAACAACAATATGCTATTAAAACTAGCCATTATGAATAGTAATAATCACTTTTTGAAATTTTATAAATTTTTTTTTCAAAATGGACTTCATTTTTGGACTCAGAATATCGAAATTAGCCTAGGGTGAAATTTTGGTATTTTTCTGAAAACTTTCAATTTTTGATGAATAGTGAAACCACTAAGTGGTAGGTTAAAAACTGAATTTTGCATAAAACATAATTTTACCGCTTCTGTGAATGGAATTTCGAAAATCCGACAGACACAGTTGATATCAGTATGTAAAATGTGGTTCAATGAGATAAAAATAATTTTTTGGTGAATAGTAACTTTTTACGATTTTTACCGCGGTTAATAGTAAATAGGGTAACTAAGGGTAAATATGATATCAATATTACCCTAACACATGTCATAATTCTATTTGACAAGTGTAATTCGACCAAAAACAAACTTAGGAATAAAATATGACCATTTAGGCCCACTTGGATTAGATTAGGACATTTATTATTAATTTATTTAAAGAAGGGTTAAAATAGTTAAAATCAAAGTTTAATAAGTAAATCATTTTTAATATGGGGTTATACATAAGATAAATTCGATTGTAAATATTCATTAGAAAGATAAAAAGATTTCCTACATTATGGTATTTTATTTGTAATTTTTAGACATTAAATAATTTAATTTATTTATGACACAATGATGATTCAATAATTATCTTATTAATGAAATATTGACATAATTGATGTTGTAAACACCAAAATAAATATAATTTGAGACTTTTTATGAATTCCACTAATTTTCTAGGTTACTATGATATATTAGTGTTGATTTAATAAACTTCGTTTGAACATATAATTCTGTTATGACTTTCACAAAAATCATATATCAAATAGTGTCAAAATTGACACAAAATAGTTTTTAAATCAAATATTATATTATTAATTGTTATTTTATTCCTAAAAATCTAAGGTTCGGCCAAATGACTTAGATAATGATATATATATTAATAATAAACAACTTGGGGTTCGTTTGGCATGTTATAGTAAGTGTATTAACCATATAGTGAAAGAAAACAAAAAGACATGGTAAAAGTTAAATTAATTAACTTAGAGTTAAATCTAATTGATAAGGTTACGATAATACCCTAAACTTGTCTAAATCCTATTGGTTGATAGGATTGCGACCCATACCCACTTTAGCTTCTAAATAAGACCCTTTGGAACCATTATAAACCGATTTTGACTTTAATATAAAATAATATTTTGAGATATTTCTAAGGTGCCCCTCTCCTCCCTTATAAAAGGGCACCTACTCCCCCTCCTCCTCACACCAATTTGAGCACTCAAGCTCGTCCAACCCCTGCCATTTTCTCCTCTCCACTTCCCTAGAATAATCCTAGAGGTCCTGGTCTTCTCCAAAGACCAATCTTAGTTCCTTAAGTGGAGGATTCAAAGAGGCGTTCCAAAGAAGAGGTAATATCCATTACCGATCTTTTCAATTTCTTTCTTCTTCATCTTCTTCCTCTTTAGTTGTTTCATGATAAAGTAATAACATCAGTATTACTTACATACTGATATGTTATTATAAATATGAAACAACCCTAATTCACCTTCTATCCATCCTACGGAAAAATGAAATCACCGCGCGTGCGTACGTACGGAATACCGTCTCCACGCCGTGGTGTAATCTATTTTCCACCATCACCTTACAAGGATGGGTATAATGGTGTAATGAGTAACTATATATGATTATTATTAAGTAATATTGATACTGAAATAATATATATATATACTCCAATACAATTCCACGATCATAGGAACGATATCATCACTCGTGCGTACGTACGGAATACCGTCTCCACGATGTGATGCGACTCGTTCTACATGATCTTCATTTCATAATGATTATATAAATGAATTGAATGAATGAATATGGTATATACTACACTAATACCATTCTGTAAATGAATTATCTATAACCTAAAGATAAGAATAAGAATTTATTCAACAAAACATGCATAAGAACAAAAAGTTATAAAGACCCGAGTAACAAGTAACAATGAAATATTACTAACAAGAAGCTAATAATATGACCATATATGATATCATATCAATATGTATGATTCTGGAATAAGTCAATAACATTATTTAAACCATTATACAGGAGATTCGGACACGAACAAAGCAAATCGTACCTAAGGTAAGGGAAATATCACAATCTCATTTTTATCCGAGATTGTTTATTCGTAAGTATTTACTGGGGTGTATTTTATCATCCACATCCATGTTTACTCAATATGTAATATTATTTCCATCCACCTAAAATAGTTTAAATCCATTTTTACCCTTCGGTGAGTTTTTAGTAATACGTATGAAAGGAATCTTTTGTCGTTTTTCGTACGAGGTACTTTTTGACTTTTCCGACAAAAGTACGAAGAATGTTTTTTTTAACTTATACGGAACGAACGGATTTCTAATGTTTTATAAAGCCTTATTTTCATGAAGCTTCCTCTAAAAGATTTCATGACTATTTTCAATAAAATCTCTTTCTTTTAAAATTTCATGATGTTTTGTGAAAAGAAATTTATTTTGAAGAAGAAAGGATATTTTCCTCAAGAATTCAATTCAAGTGTTTTATCAAAATCATTTTCCATCTAAGATAATAAAGGGTTCTGTTTCTATCCATATTTTTACATTGATTTGACTATTTTGTGATGGAATTATGTTTATGAATTCCTTTATCTTATATGAATTGATTTATGATGTCATGATGTTTCAAGAATCCCATTTTTGTTACATGTGTTATGCGATGATGTATGTTTTATGATTATGTGGCACACATAAGAAAGGATTCATTATAAGATGGGTGGGGCCTATATCTCCCTCCAATGCATTGGGTAATGATTTTATATCTCATGAGATAGACAGGGCTGGAACGGTAGGTTATACCGGTTCAGTGAAACAGGACTGAAACGAGGGTTACTCGATTCAGAAAGGGACTTTGTCCACTAAGATAGTCTTGGCAATGAGTCATGACTAACAAGAAATGATTTTCCATGATTATGTGTGCATGCCACAAAGTTTCAAGTTTTATGTTATGATTATGGGGATATCATTTTCACTTCTATGATTTATTCCATGTTAAGATATTATGATCTCTTTTGCAGGTTTTGATTTTCATAAAGATATGATATGATTTTTATTTCCTTTATTTTCCCTTGCTGATCATTTGAGATCACCCTTTTATGTTTTCTTTTCCCCAGGTCAGGAAGATGGATATTAAGTAGAATATGCTAAAAGGGACCCTAGATATGATGAAATAAATGGGAGACACTGTAGAAGATTTATGAACCAGTTGTCTATGTTTCCCAGTTTCTAAAGACACTATACCTATACGGTCCTTTGTGGTTTTGTCATATATTGTAATAAGTGTGCTTCAATTTCGAAGTATTAACAATGTATGTAAAGTATGGGTCGTTATAGTTGGTATTAGAGGAAAGGTATAGTCAACCTTTGGAAACTAGGATGTGAAAGCCTTAGTAAGAACCCTAAGGATAAGTCTAAGCATAGAACACAATCTTAGAAATGGCCATGAATAACCTAGGATAAGACCATAAGCATGAAAATTTTATTCTTGAATTATGTGGTTTCCTATTATAATTAGTGTTGCTCACAATATTCTTCTTGGTTTTAGTCAATGGCTAGAACCCGAAGGAACCGTGTTAATGCGGAATGCGATGGGAAATGCAATGATTGTCCCCCTGAGCAACCAAACGATATGGGAGCTGGAATGAAAAATCTTGTAGCCATGCTCACAAAACTTTCTCAAGCTATGAATCATGCAGGATTTCCAAACGAACAAAGGAGGGAGCAACATTCTGTTGAATCCTTCATGAGGCAGTGTCCACCTTCTTTCAGCGGGTCTACTGATCCATTAGTTGCTGAACAACGGATTAGTACTACTGAAAAGATATTTTCAGTTCTTCAATGTTTTGAGCATGATAAAGTCATCCTAGTAGTGTATCGTTTGGAAGGAGATGCGGATCAATGGTGGAATCTTGTTAAGAATACGAGGAAAAGGGATGAAATTGAGTCTATGGAATGGGACGAGTTCAAGAACTTATTTTTCAATAAGTACTTCCCTCGTATTCTCCGAAAAAAGATGGAGAAAGAGTTCCTTGAACTGAAGCAAAGGGATGATGAATCTGTTAGTACCTATGAAGAAAATTTTACAAGACTTGCAAGGTACGCTTCTGGTATTATTATCCAACCTGAGAGTAAGATCGATCGATTCTTTAGTGGCTTAAAACCAAGTCTTCGAAGGGCGTTAGCCATAAGGGACTTCAATAGCTACGAGGAAATCGTTTGATGTGATCTCAAAGTTGAGATGGAGATTGGAGTAACCCATCAGTCACATGGGTTTGATAAGAAGAGGAAGATGGAATTCAAAGAAAAATCTAAAGAGCACACGGAAAAGAAGATGAGCTTTTCCTTATGCTCAAAGTGTGGAAAGAAACATGGAGGGAGTTGTCTTAAAGGGACAAGTAAATGTTTTAAATGTGGAAAAGAAGGTCATCGGGCATTTGAATGCCGTGATAATGGGAAGAAGATGTCTAATGATGCAAACAAAGGAAGGTATACACAGAATGAACCTACTACACTTCAATGATTCAAGTGCAAGGAGATGGGGCATTATGCCAATCAATGCCCAAATCCAAGGGTTGATGATGATGGTCGACGTCAACAAAATCTTAAGGCTAAAGACAAAGGAAAGTCACATGCAATTTCTATCAGCGATGTGGAGTACGATAACGAAGTGGTGAAAGGTACACTTACCATCCACTCTAAAGTTGCAAATGTTTTATTTGATTCTGGATCCACCCACTCTATTATTTCTGAAAAATTTTCTAAGGGTATCACCATATTACCTCAACAATTAGATGTTGAGATAGCTGTGACAACACCTAATGGCACATCAATCGCATCAAAAGTTTATAATTCTTCTCCGATCGAACTTTGTGGGAAAGTGCTTCCTGCAAATCTTGTGATCCTTCCTTTAGTGGAATTTGATGTGATTCTTGGCATGGATTGGCTTTCTCTACATGGAGCTCATATCGATTGCCAAAGAAGGGAAGTCACATTTCATATTCCAGATCAATCTACGATCGTCTATCAATGCAAGGATGAACATAACCTTCTAGTGGATATTTCATCCATCTTATGGGTATTGATTCCACTAAATGAAGGTTATTTATATCAAATGGTTGGTGAGAAGCTCACGATTAAGAATATTCCCATTGTACGGGAGTTTGATGATGTCTTTCCGGAAGAATTGCCGGGTCTTCCACCAAATCGTGAAGTTGAGTTTTCAATAGAACTCATACCGGGTGCTTTGCCTATTTCAAAGAAACCTTATAGAATGGCCCCAATTGAGTTGCAAGAATTGAAGAAGAAACTCCAAGAGAATCTTGATAAGGGATTCATACGCCCTAGTGCGTCACCTTGGGGAGCACCTGTTCTATTTGTTAAGAAGAAAGATGGATCAATGAGACTCAGCATTGATTATCGAGAACTTAACAAGATCACTATCAAGAACAAATATCCTCTCCCACGCATTGATGACTTATTTGACCAACTACGCGGAGCTCAATACTTTTCCAAGATTGATCTTCGTTCTGGGTATCATCAATTAAGGGTCAAAAGGGAGGATATACCAAACACGGCTTTCCGTACAAGGTATGGACACTATGAATTTATAGTGATGCCATTTGGTCTTACTAATGCCCCTGCTATCTTCATGGATCTAATGAATAGAGTCTTTAGAGACTATCTTGATCAATTTGTGGTAGTCTTTATAGACGATATTCTTGTCTATTCAAAGAGCAAGGAAGAGCATGAAGATCACTTGAGAATTATATTGAAGACCCTGAGAAAGGAGAAGCTTTATGCCAAATTTACCAAGTGTAAATTTTGGCTTCAAAAAGTTGCATTTTTGGGTCATATAATCTCAAAAGAGGGGATATATGTGGATCCAGCAAAAACAGAGGTTATCGAAAGATGGTCAAGACCAACAACAGTAACTGAGATCTGAAGTTTTCTTGGTTTGGCTGGATATTATCGACGTTTTGTAAAATATTTTTCACGATTATCTAATCCAATCACCAAGTTGACTCGGAAGGGATTTAAGTTTGTCTGGACAGAGGAATGTGAAGAGAATTTCAAGGAGTTGAAAATAAGGTTATCCAGTGCACCTGTGCTCACACTGCCTTGTAGTGGAGAAAGGTTTGTGATCTACAGTGATGCATCCAAGAAGGGATTGGGGTGTGTTCTTATGAAAAATGATATGTTGATAGCTTATGCCTCACGACAGTTGAAAATCCATGAGAAAAATTAC
Organism: Viscum album; assembly: GCA_963277665.1. NCBI lineage: Eukaryota > Viridiplantae > Streptophyta > Magnoliopsida > Santalales > Viscaceae > Viscum > Viscum album. The sequence goes on along the minus strand of OY728119.1, from coordinate 1,311,329,158 downwards.
CCAACACATGATTTGGAGTTGGCTGCGGTAATCTTTGCATTAAAGATTTGGAGGCATTAACTTTATGGTGAAAGGTGTGATATTTATACTGATCATAAAAGTTTAAAGTATATTTTCACACAAAAGGAGTTGAATATGCGTCAAAGAATATGGTTGGAGCTGATTAAGGATTATGACTGCTCAATCCATTACCACCCTGGGAAAGCAAACAAGGTGGCAGATGCATTAAGTCGACAAGACCATGCTAGTTTATCCATGATGAGGATCACAAAAGATCCAATATTTATGGATTTACAAAGGATGGATCTTGGAATTATAATGGAAGGGGAAAAATATTATCTTTCTCAAATGAATGTTCAACCATCAATACATGTTAAGATTAAAGAGGCACAGAAAGAAGATGTCGAGTTACAAAAGAAGGTGAGAAATGTTCCTGAATTCAACCTTGATTGTGATGGGATAATAAAGTTCAGGAATCGGGTTTGTGTTCCTCCCATCCCCGAATTAAAGAAAGAGCTGCTGGATGAGGCTCATAGTTCTTCATTCTCTATTCATCATGGAAGCACGAAGATGTATAGGGACCTGAAAGAGTACTTCTGGTGGGATGGCATGAAAAGAGATGTTGCTGAATATGTCTCTCGATGCTTGGTTTGTCAACAAGTTAAAGCTGAGAGACAGAAGTCTAAGGGGATGTTACAACCATTACCCATACCCGAATGGAAATGGGAAAACATCACTATGGACATTGTCACAGGACTTCCTAAAACATCCAAAGGCAATAATGCTATTTGGGTCATAGTTGATCGTCTTACAAAGTCTGCACACTTCATTGTTATTAGAGAGGATTTCTCTCTAGATCAGCTTGCCAGGATATATGTAAAGGAAGTGGTAAGATTGCATGGAGTACCACTTTCTATTATATCTGATCGAGATCCGAGATTTACCTCGAAGTTCTGGCGAAGTCTTCAGCATACTCTGGATACAGAGTTGAGTTTTAGCACTGCTTATCATCCCCAGACAGACAGTCAGTCTGAGAGAACAATTCAAACCCTAGAAGATATGTTGAGAGCTTGCTCTATGGATTTCATAGGAGGTTGGGATCAACACCTACCTTTGGTGGAATTTTCTTATAATAATAGCTTTCACTCCAGTATTCAGATGGCTCCTTATGAAGCTCTCTATGGAAAGAAATGCAGGACTCCAACTTGCTGGGATGAAGTTGGGGAAAGAAAGCTATTAGGACCTGATCTCGTTGATGAAATGGCAGAAAAGGTTAGATCTATTCAACAACACATAAGAGCATCTCAGAGTCGACATAAAAGTTATGCCGACAACCGAAGAAAAGACCTAGAGTTTGAAGTGGGTGATAAAGTGTTCTTACGAATATCTCCCTGGAAGAGGGTTATGAGATTTGGAAAGAAGGGGAAGTTGAGCCCTAGATATATCGGTCCTTTTGAAATATTGGATCGTGTTGGGAAGGTAGCTTACCGATTGGAGCTTCCACCGAATCTCTCTCAAGTTCACGATGTGTTCCACGTATATCTCTTGAGAAAGTACATACCAGATCCTTCACATGTACTCAGCTCAGAAGTTGTACCGCTGGAGCAAGATCATTCTTATGAAGAACAGCCGATAGAGATACTGGATCATAGCGAAAAAGTCCTACGAAACAAGACCACTCGCTTGGTGAAAGTTTTATGGAGGAACCACCAACATGAAGAAGCTACATGGGAGCTTGAGGATATGATGAGGGAGAAGTATCCTCATTTGTTTGTTACAAAGTGACGAATTTCGAGGGCGAAATTCTTTTTAAGGGGGGTAGAATGTGACACCCGAGACTTTTATGTTATATAAACCATCAAAGGAATCTTTTTCTACACAACACTTGCTTGGATTGCTTTACACGCAATCGCGACCTTCCTCGATAGCTTGCGTCGTACGCAATACCGAGTTTCACTAAACAACAATATGCTATTAAAACTAGCCGTTATGAATAGTAATAACCACTTTTTGAAATTTTATAAATTTTATTTTTCAAAATGGACTTCATTTTTGCACTCAGAATATCAAAATTAGCCTAGGGTGAAATTTTTGTATTTTTCTGAAAACTTTCAATTTTTGATGAATAGTGAAACCACTAGGTGGTAGGTTAAAAACTGAATTTTGCATAAAACTTAATTTTACCGCTTCTGTGAATGGAATTTCGAAAATCCGACAGATACGGTTGATATCAGTAAGTAAAATGTGGTTCAATGAGATAAAAATAATTTTTTGGTGAATAGTAACTTTTTACGATTTTTACCGCGGTTAATAGTAAATAGGGTAACTAAGGGTAAATATGATATAAATTTTACCCTAACACATGTCCTAATTCTATTGGACAAGTGTAATTCGACCAAAAACAAACTTAGGAATAAAATATGACCATTTAGGCCCACTTGGATTAGATTAGGACATTTATTATTAATTTATTTAAAGAAGGGTTAAAATAGTTAAAATCAACGTTTAATAAGTAAATCATTTTTAATATGGGGTTATACATAAGATAAATGCGATTGTAAATATTCATTAGAAAGCTAAAACGATTTCCTACATGATGGTATTTTATTTGTAATTTTTAGACATTAAATAATTTAATTTATTTATGACACAATGATGATGCAGTAATTATATTATTAATGAAATATTGACATAATTGATGTTATAAACACCAAAATAAATATAATTTGAGACTTTTTATGAATTCCACTAATTTTCTAGGTTACTATGATATATTATTGTTGATTTAATCAACTTGTTTCGAACATATAATTCTGTTATTACTTTCACAAAAATCATATATCAAATAGTGTCAAAATTGACACAAAATAGTTTTTAAATCAAATATTATATTATTAATTGTTATTTTATTCCTAAAAATCTAAGGTTCGGCCAAATTACTTATATAAGGATATATATATTAATAATAAACAATTTGGGGTTCGTTTGGCATGTTATAGTAAGTGTATTAACCATATAGTGAAAGAAAACAAAAAGACACGGTAAAAGTTAAATTAATTAACTTAGAGTTAAATCTAATTGATAAGGTTAAAATAATACCCTAAACTTGTCTAAATCCTATTGGTTGATATGATTTCGACCCATCCCCACTTTAGCTTCGAAATAAGACCCTTTGGAACCATTATAAACCGATTTTGACTTTAATATAAAATAATATTTTGAGATATTCCTAAGGTGCCCCTCTCCTCCCTTATAAAAGGGCACCTCCTCCCCCTCCTCCTCACACCAATTTGAGCACTCAAGCTCGGAAAACCCCTGCCATTTTCTCCTCTCCACTTCCCTAGAATAATCCTAGTGGTCCTGGTCTTCTCCAAAGACCAATCTTAGTTCCTTAAGTGGAGGATTCAAAGAGGCGTTCCAAAGAAGTGGTAATATCCATTACCGATCTTTTCAATTTCTTTCTTCTTCAACTTCTTCTTCTTTAGTTGTTTCATGATAAAGTAATAACATCTGTATTACTTACATAATGATATGTTTTTATAAATATGAAACAACCCTAATTCACCTTCTTCCATCCTACGGAAAAATGAAATCACCGCGCGTGTGTACGTACGGAATACCGTCTCCACGTCGTGGTGTAATCTATTTTCCACCATCACCTTACAAGGATGGGTATAATGGTGTAATGAGTAACTATATATGATTATTATTAAGTAATATTGATACTGAAATAATATATATATATACTCCAATACAATTCCACGATCATAGGAACGATATCATCACTCGTGCGTACGTACGGAATACCGTCTCCACGATGTGATGCGACTCGTTCTACATGATCTTCATTTCATAATTATTATATAAATAAATTGAATGAATAAATATGGTATATACTACACTAATACCATTCTGGAAATTAATTATCTATAACCTAAAGATAAGAATAAGAATTTATTCAACAAAACATGCATAAGAACAAAAAGTTATAAAGACCTGAGTAACAAGTAACAATGAAATATTACTAACAAGAAGCTAATAATATGACCATATATGATATCATATCAATATGTATGATTCTGGAATAAGTCAATAACATTATTTAAACCATTATACAGGAGCTTCGGACACAAACAAAGCAAATCGGACCTAAGGTAAGGGAAATATCACAATCTCATTTTTATCCGAGATTGTTTATTCGTAAGTATTTACTGGGGTGTATTTTATCATCCACATCCATGTTTACTCAATATGTAATATTATTTCCATCCACCTAAAATTGTTTAAATCCATTTTTACCCTTCGGTGAGTTTTTAGTAATACGTATGAAAGGAATCTTTTGTCGTTTTTCGTACGAGGTACTTTTTGACTTTTCCGACAAAAGTACGAAGAATGTTTTTTTTAACTTATACGGCACGAACGGATTTCTAATGTTTTATAAAGCCTTATTTTCATGAAGCTTCCTCTAAAAGATTTCATGACTATTTTCAATAAAATCTCTTTCTTTTAAAATTGCATGATGTTTTGTGAAAAGAAATTGATTTTGAAGAAGAAAGGATATTTTCCTCAAGAATTCAATTCAAGTGTTTTATCAAAATTATTTTCCATCTAAGATAATAAAGGGTTCTGTTTCTATCCATATTTTTACATTGATTTGACTATTTTGTGATGGAATTATGTTTATGAATTCCATTATCTTATATGAATTGATTTATGATGTCATGATGTTTCAAGAATCACATTTTTGTTACATGTGTTATGCGATGATGTATGTTTTATGATTATGTGGCACACATAAGAAAAGATTCATTATAAGATGGGTGGGACCTATATCTCCCTCCAATGCATTGGGTAATGATTTTATATCTCATGAGATAGGCAGGGCTAGAACGGTAGGTTATACTGGTTCAGTGAAACAGGACTGAAACGAGGGTTACTCGATTCAGAAAGGGACTTTGTCCACTAAGATAGTCTTGGCAATGAGTCATGACTAACAAGAAATGATTTTCCATGATTATGTGTGCATGCCACAAAGTTTCAAGTTTTATGTTATGATTATGGGGATCTCATTTTCACTTCTATGATTTATTCCATGTTAAGATATTATGATCTCTTTTGCAGGTTTTGATTTTCATAAAGATATGATATGATTTTTATTTCCTTTATTTGCCCTTGCTGAGCATTTGAGCTCACCCTTTTATGTTTTCTTTTCCCCAGGTCAGGAAGATGGATATTAAGTAGAATATGCTAAAAGGGACCCTAGATATGATGAAATAAATGGGAGACATTGTAGAAGATTTATGAACCAGTTTTTTATGTTTTCCAGTTTCTAAAGACACTATACCTATACGGTCCTTTGTGGTTTTGTCATATGTTGTAATAAGTGTGCTTCAATTTCGAAGTATTAACAATGTATGTAAAGTATGGGTCATTATAATAATTTTATTCGATAAATTAGTATATTAATATTTAAAATGTATTATAAATTTCCATGTTATTCCTATATAAAGGTAAATTTTTAAAAATTACAATTTTCGTAAAATATGAAATTTTCAATGAATCAACCGGTTTTTGAAAAAAATTAAAAATGTAATACTATGATAATTTTTATATGACAAATGAAAAATTGAATTATTCGGGTGGATTTAATCTTATAAAATTTAACATATAATTTAATGTTTTTGAATAAAGGCTCTTTAAAGGGTGAATTTTATCAATCGTTTTATAATATAACATTATCCTTCTATAGGTGTTGCATAAAATTAAAATGTATAATGGTCCCTAGGTTTTTTCATGAACCTTATGTTTTTTCACGATGGGTGATCTCAATTGAGTGAAATTGCAGAGGGGGCCTAGAGTACATCTAGGAATATACAGATTTTCAGTGTATCATCCCACTCTAGCACTAAATAATGAAATTTATATGCTCACACATGGATTATTAAGCATTATTTGGATCAATATGTGTTTATTGTACTAGTTATTATCATCATCAATTTTCATAAACTTATATACATTTTAATATATTATTATGAAACCATTGTTGATGGCCTATGAAGTTCATACTCACACCCTATATAATCCCTCGAGGACATGTATTGAATTAATGTCTGATGATGTTGGAAAGGTAATGTGACCTATGATTAGATCATAACAAGACACAGTTATTTTGGATGTATGATCATGATGTCAATAGATTTTGGTTGTGTAATATGTTCATACACATTGTATTTTAGTTGTTTGTTTTTTAGATATTAACTATTATTTTTATTTGTCAATTTATAATATATTTATATTTTTTATGTTATTTATATTTTTGTTATTTTTTTATATATAGAAGTTACAGTCTCCCCAAGGTCACTTATAAACTATCCCCATTATATGTAAGCCACTAGTTCATGGGGAGGAGATACTAAGATACATAGAACATCATTTTAGAGATAGTGGAGGTGTTTTTGGTAGTGTAAGATATAATGTTGTGTCAAATTTTCATTGATTAAATTTTAGGAATATTGTAGAGGGATATCTAGGGATGTGGTAGGACCTTTCGTGGGTTTTGTACTGTGTTTCCAAATTGCACATGAATGATAAGATGACCACATTACAACGGAATATGGATTTATATTGAGGTATCCATGGTTACAATTGAGTTATTTTATTCGGATAAACATGGTGTTTTATAATATTGAATTATGTTTTTTCGTAGATGTCTTATAAGAAGAGGTATTTATTTATGATTTAGGTGTTAGGATCATATGACATGAGTGTGTTAGTCTGGGTTTGGATCTTTGGTAATTATAAAGAAAGTAGTTTTTTAACATGTTAAAAACAATATAGAATGTGTTTTTCTATGTACCATATTAGAGGAATCATATTTAGTTTAACATGAATCATGACACCTAGTGTTGACAAGTATAGGTCACTTCATGTGTTTGGATGTGTGTTTCCTACACAAATAATGGTTGTTTTATCTATAATTCGGGATAGTATGACATATGTGTGTTTATAGAAAGTGATATTGGACACTAGGATATACTACCTATTAGGTTTTAACAATTATTTGATATCATAGATATTATATTTTTATTAATCATGGTACATGGTTTTTAGGGATATTCCATGTTAGTATCTTCCATTGGAATTCCAATATAAAATAAATTTAATAATGTGTACCCATTGGGTCCAACGATTTTTGATATTTGGTACCACCAAGATATGTTTTAGCTTTGACTCTAATTTAAGAGCTGAGAAAAATCTAAATGTGGAGTTTAAAGAGTATCCATAACAACTGGTTAATCCAGGGTGACTATTTGGTAATCATCTGCAGGAATGTCTATAATCGGTTACCCAATGTATTCCCAAGGTAAATCAATGATTTGATAAATTAATGACGTATTTAATTAAATATTTTAAATAAATACACCCCTATTATTACAGTGGATGGTGGACCCCAAGAATCCATGTTTTGGATAGAGCCAGTTCAAAATTCTTTTGGAATGATTTGTATAACTCTAAGGTGGAGGGAGAAATAAATAAATTTACATTCTATTGGGACTATTAAAATTATAATAGGACATAAAGGTTATTTATGGGGGAATTTAGGGGGTAACAAGGAATTATTTTGAAGAATTATTCTTTGAGAACAATTTACCTAAGACACTAAGTGAAAATCAAGAATTCGAGTTCATGTAATTTTTGTAAGAGGAGATTTAATACATATCTAATTACTTGAGGTCTGAGGATTTACTATATTTTGTGGAAAAAATATTGAGAGATGATATCAACAATGTAATACGATTTTGTAAGGATCTTTGTAATGTCATCAGCGTCCAGGTAAATTTTTTTTATTAAATTCATTTTTATCATATATCAAGAATTTATTGCTAAGAATAAATTCACTGATTAAATTATACCAGAAAAAATTGTGTATTTAGTTGGGGATGGGGGGTGGATCATCAAGTAGTAATAATAATGAGTATGTGGACACCCAACATGGTGTTCACATTTATGGATCATCCTTATCACCTCAAAGAGAATCATCCTTGATATATTTCAAGTGCGAGAAGTCAAAGTATAATCAATTGAAATTTGATAAATAACACATTGATTTTAAGGATTTTATATATTTGGTGTATTTAGTGATGGATTTATATAATTTATCATCTTTAGTAACAGGTTTGGGAATTTTTTAGACTCATGCATCATAGGTAGAACTGGGAGAAATTGTTGAAGGAATTAGATTTTGTTGATCTGTGTTTTCAAGATGTGATAGAGGATAGAGTGATCAAAATTGGGGGTACTGGATGAAACATAGTGTGACTCTTCAAGGTAGTTTTAAATTGGGATTTAGTAGTTTGGGGAAGTTTTATGTAGTAAAATAATACTTTTATATTTTTTTAGAATGAAATAGATGATTAATGTCACGATATGATTATGTTGGTCATGGATTTTATTGATGGGTGTGGGTGTGTTGTTTGTGCTATGTGTGAAAGGAATTACCCATGTGAAGGTTTTGTTTTGGAAATGAGTATGAGGTATGGTGTTCATTTTAATTTTTTACTAGTAAGTATATATATTGGTTTGATTTTTAGGTATGATGTAATCATGATATTTGGGATTTTTTGGTGTTGTGCTTGGGTAGGTGATTCCGATAGTGTGGAGTACCCATGGTTAGAATAAGTATCATTTATTATATGGGTCATGGAAATAATGAAGTTATGGATGAATTCAACAACATTTTAGTTCCTTGAGGTTGAGACAAACATTATGTTGAATTTTAGATTGGTCTTGGTCAATATTGTGTCTATAGATAGCTCCTAGATGAGCTGTTCTATGGTGTAATGGTTGTCATGACCCAGTTTTTTTGTGTGATATTATTGTTCTAATTTCAGTATGACCATGTGTAATTGACTATTAATGAGTTATTTAATGGGCTCATGAAGTCCTGAGGGTTGTGTTTGGGAATATTGATCTGGATCAAGACATATGTCATTGTAGAAAAATTCCACTAGGTACATAATGGACTAGTTCCAGGATCCCAATGTTATCAACTGGTATTTTGCTAGAAATATGAGGTCCTGTATCCACCTAGATTACATGGGATGGGAACCTTTTTGGTACCAAGTACATGGAGTATGGTGATTGAATAACCTATGTTCACTTGGGTTGTTTTCATGAAAATTTTAATAAAAGTAATAATTTTATAATAATTATATTAAATGTGGAAGAGATTCATTTCATTTACAACAGATAAGAGATCACCCATCATCTATTTATAATTTTCCTCTCCATCCATATTGAGATATCTTTATTGATGATCTATTTGATATGTATTCTATCATAAAAAATATTCATGGATAAGTCCCAATATTCTACATTATTAATTTCTAGTTCTCTCTCTAGTTTATCATTTATATATTAAATTTATCATTAATAATACTCAATATGGATTATAGTTTTCTTACTTACCAATTAAAAAAAGGATATATAATTCAATGATCAAACAACTTTTATACTAGGTAGGTATTCATAGAAATTTATAAGGATTAAATTAATTTTTTTAGTTTTTGATTTGTGGTCAAGGATAAGGGTGTGTGAGTAATTAGAAATAAAAAACTTTTGGTTTTTGTGGTTTAATGGGGATGCTCAAGGTTAGTATTTTATGTGTGGTGACATAGGCTATTACATGAATAAATTGTGCTTGGTTTGTAGTTATAATGATTTATTAAAAATATTCAATTTGTTATTGAGTGATGGTTTAGGGAATATGTATCTTGATGAGGTTTCATGTGAATGTGATGGGTGTGAAATGTGTGGGTATGGGGATATGTGGTAAATTGGATGATGTAATGGGTTTTTTCCACTATTGGTGGTAGAGATATAGGTCCACTGGGTATATGTGCACATTGGATGCTAGTGAAGAGGCCAACCACTAGGGTTTCAGTCATTGTTGGATGTGTCGACGTAGAGGGACCCAAAACATGGTGTTGGCTGCTAGATGATTGGTTTTATCCTCCATTGATGATAGGATTAGGGTAATGATTTTTATCATTTAAGGGAGGTAGGGATATGATATATATTTATACATGATATTGAGTCTTAATGATAATAACCTGTTAAGGTGAGAATTTTTCTATATATGATGATTATATTGATGGTGATTTTAGGAATATGAAATTGTAGTTTGGACACTATGTTGTGACATTAAAATTACTATAATTTTCAATTAGTGTGGTTTTTTGGGTAATTTTTTATAAATACTAGAGTGTATCAAAATGTTTATAGACTATGGGTGCATCATCACACTCTATCACTAACTGATGTAGGAAGGATACAGACCCATGAATTGATGAGCGTCGAGTATAGCATAATGTGTTTTTTATATTGGTTGTTATATGTTTCTAAAATTTTATACACCTATATAATTGTGGATATTTTATTTGGATGTTATTTTTTTTCCTACTATGTTCATATTCACACCCTAAATGAACCCTCTTGGGTGGTTGTTTAGTGGATACATAGGTATGGAATTAGTGGGTCTTGGAGGTATCCCTAGTAGATCAATAGTAACTTGTTGGTGTTGGTTCTATTATAATTTTTGACATATTATTGTTATATTGAACCATTTGTGACTCTGTATAATTTCTTAATTACCTATGTGACATTGCATATAGATTTCCACCAAGAATTTATCATCATTTTTTTATTATGCAACTAAACTAATATATAATGAAGTTGATATTAATTGTATTTTAATGTCAAATTAAATTTGGCATTGATGATGAGATGATAAGAGTATGGATCATCACTTAAGGGATATCATTTCCGGGTTTTGGAATCAATTACTGATATAAGTTATATTAATGAAATCATTCCATGTAAAAATATTGGTTACATGTTTTTTAGAGAGATTGATTGTAACCATAAATGAATGCGAACAATTATATATATAATAGGTTCTCTATATTTTCCTTATCAGTTTGTTAAATAATGTTATAAATTGAAAAATTATGGAAATCCATAATTTATAACCATACATAATGACAATGGTTATTATGGATTTAGTATCAGTCCCATGATAGGGGATTCTTATATGTCAATGTGATTGGAATCTAAACCCTTTTTGTTTTGTATAAATAAAAATGATATACCATGCATTTTAAGGATATTTAACAACGTTTATTGATTAACCTTTATGTTCATGTAACCTTGAACAAATAGGTTTTTTTGGATTAGTCCCCAAGATCAATTTTTCATCTTTTATTTTAACGAATCCTGGAACATCATGACATGTACTTTACGGACATATGACTGGGAAATATTTTATGTTTAACATAATATATTGTATACTATATATCATTTAGTTTAACATCATATAATAGGTAGTACTAGGTGAAAAAATGTGTCAATGGTTCATGTAGAGATTATTAATTATTATCCCTTTTTAGTTCATTAGGTTTGTTGTTAAAAACGGGAGAGGGTATAGTTGGGTATTAAAACAATTAGATAGACCGTGATATTTTTATAGTTCTTTTATACGTCATTGTTATGGGATTATCTAAGAGAATATGTTTGGTTTTTAAACAAAGGTAGAGGACATGGTACACATCTAACTTTTATCTATTTTATAATAGAGAGAGAACGAATAATGGATTCATTGGTCTCATAAATCAATTAGGGAGATATGATATTCCCATTGGATCATATTCCAATAGAGTAGGCAATGATGTACCTAGTTTTTTGGGTTTTTACTGGAGGTGGAAATATTTTGAAAAGGTTATTTGGATTATTCAATCATTTAGGATGACATGGGTGAGATAATGGTTATAAAGGGGCCTCGATATTCACAATAGGGATCCTTCATGAGGTGAAAAACATATATTGAATCATTATTAGTGATGTAACACTGTAAGAATGTCATTATGTACTTTATGAATCATGTATTTTTCATATTATTAGAATTCAATGTGAATGGGTAGTGTTCTATAATGTTATGGTGTGTAAAGGCTACTAAACACGTAGCTTTTATTTAAATTTCCCTTTCTGAGGAAACTCCATTGACATCATTTCTAAAGGATCGTAACCTTGAAGAAACACAATAATTTTACAAGGGGTTGTAATAAAAATAATGAATTTAGGTGCGAGCCTTTCACAATCTCCAGATTCAATTTTGATGATACATAAATTATTTTTATATTATAATCGATATGGAATTTCATAAAAATGGCTGAACATAATAGATATTCTATATTTTATTAAAATTAAAATAAAGGGAAATTATTTATTATTCATGATTTAAATTACTAGGGTATTAATAGGAATACATCATAATTGTTTCCATGCAATTCAATGAATAATTACTACAATATAGGAATGATGTTTCATAGGGTTTCTCATTCATACCCAAAATTGAAATCATTCTATAAAGGACATAACGTAACTCAAAAAAGGGATAAATATAATTTGGTGTAGGGATTAATCATTTCTATAAAATGAGTTAATTTGATAATTATATGGAATACAGTAGTTTAATCTTTCATAGCTTCAAAGGATGTCCACATACCGTTTGATAAAAATAACACTTCAATACATGAATGTCATAATGTAATAAATAAATTATTCTATGACACATAAAAAAAGACCTTCAATAATTTAATTGTCCCCTATAAGTTAATAGATTACATTATTGTAGGAAATATTCCTTTTCCAATTATATTCCCTTCGGGATTTTCTTATGTACTGATCCACTGGTTCGTGTACCAATATGTTCCCCCTCTATATTGGATCTGAACTAAAAAAATAGGTTATGATTTAGTCAAATAAAATGTTGTATAAATAATTTATATATGTGTTTCATAATAACAGTTACATTATATATATAATGGTGGTGGCTACTCAGTTATTTTCATTCACACCAAATATCCTCTCAGTAGTAGAGGAGACTCTTTCTTTATGTACTAGAGATTAATTTCTCCTTAAATGAATCTAAATAATAGTGGATCTATTAGTGATGATTTTACTATCAAGGTATCCTCATAACATATATGCACATGTTTCAAATTTTTGAACCATTAATTAAAATCATATTGACTTATTGGTTTTTAAATGGCAAGCCCATCATATGGTTTATATGAAAAATTATATAATTTTACAATTTATTGATTTTCATTCATCTTTCTCCTTCTATTGAATTAATTATACATTCAAGTATCAGATTTTTGTCCTTTATATATTAGTTATTTTCTTTATTATACCAATTAATGTACGTAACGTTGTGGAAAATAATGATACTAATACCACTCTAGTGTATTGATCAATTTAGCCACACCAGCTTGGGGTTTTCACATTTTACCATTTTGGGGGATAGTTGTGCATTAGGGTCCACCTACCATGTTGGATTTTTATAAATAATTTCAGATCAAATATAATTGAAATTTTTGGGGATAGGGATGAAACCAATATTATAGGTAACTAATTTAGGTTATATGAGCTAAATTGATGATATTAAAGTTATCTGATAGGTTGTGGGTGATTTTTTATGTCTCTATCATTTAGATTCCAATTAGTCCCTGGTGAGGGGCATGGATTTGGCTATGAGAGATAATGTATTATTTGGAGGTTTTCAAGAACATATTCATTGATCTAGTTTTCATTGAGTCATCGAATCACACCTATGTGAATACATTTATATAAATTAAGCTATGGATATGTTTTCAATAGACTATGCTAACGTTTATATTGAGATGGTACATTTTCCTTCTTTTATGGAAGTGATATGTCTCAAAAGTCCCATAGGTTCAAGATTGGAATTCATCTAGATATGAAGTTCTTGATGATAGTTTTCAATGTATCATGTTTCATATATTTATTTTTAAAGGTTCTTATTATAGATAATTTTCATGTGGAGGATAGTGTAGTAGGTTCTCTCCCTATCTTTAATGGCTAGGGTGGTGGCCTTTCAAGATGAGCTAGTGGTTCGTCATCTAGTGGATGGATGAAAAGATATAACAAGATGTTCTATGGTGAATTGAATTATTCTGGGCTGGGTTTTGATTTATAACACCATTTCATAGGATAATTTTATATTGCGTACTATTAGAGTGGGTGGATATGAAATTTACACAATGTGTGTACTAGTCCCCCAAAAATTTTACATGCAAGAGGAAGGATGGGTTATCTGAAGTGATTATTTTTTATGATGACTTGTCTAGGATTAATAAAATGTTATCGGTATAAATATAAATTAAGATCCTAGTCATTTGAATTCCAGGAAAATAACAAGAATTAATCAAGGATGATGATCCATGGAGCATGTTGAGGATCGGAGGAGCAGTAGAAATTAAATAACGTCAGGGGTGTGTTCCTTAGGTGATCCAACAATCATGGGCTCTTGGTCATGGATATAATCTCTGAAGGGTGTACAAATATCAATAGGATTCAATTGATGGATAAGATAACACTTATAGAAAGAAATGCATGGTTTTTGTTTCTTAAATACTTTGTACATAATTTTATCTGGGGGCCTCATATTAATTTAGTACATTTTACTATATTTTTAGATTGGTGTTGCTATTGAATTTCTCAAATATAATTTTCACACATTATACACCTATTAGTAAGATGATAGGTAATATTTTGATATTCCAAGAATTTTTTACAGTGTTTGGAGGATATGAACACTAATGGGATTTTAATTTTCTAGAGTGGGAATGATTTGATGTTATATTTATGGCTGATTGGATAACATGCTTCTAGAAAATCATCATTTTATCACCATGGTAGGTTTATTTTACATATATTTTAGGGAAGGAGTTTTTATTTTTCACGTACAGAGGAATGGTGGGGAAACTAGAGTGGCACTTAACCTTAGTTATAATGGAGTCCATACAACACTTTTGGCATGTATGGTTCACTCAGTCGATCATATCGAAGTTACAAAATATTTTTTCACTTTTATTTGTTCTTATTACACTTGTATTGTATGATAATTTCTTATTTTTACCTCCAGATAAGGATACATATTTCATGATTGTTCTAGTGTTGTGTGTAAAGTGTATATCAGAACCTTCTTATCATTTTTAAAAATATGAGTTCGGACAGATTATGTTGTATCCCATGAACTCTAAGGTGAAGGGTTTAATCTATCCAAATACCTCTCTATTTGGTGATCTCATTTTGTACACCTAGAAGGCCATTGGTAGACATATGTTTTTTTGGATTATACAAAACTAAAACTGGTTACAATAGAGAATAAGTATCCATTTTTAGGAATAGATGTCATATTTAATAAATTGAGGGGATACTCATGCTTCTCTAATATTGAACAATGGTTGGGTTATCAACAGTTGTAGGTCAAGGTTGATGATAATCCAAATGTGGTGATTCGGATTAGTTTTAAGTCATATGAGTACACTGTTATTCCATTGGTTCTTTTGAATGTTATGATCATGTTTAAGTCTATCATGAACCATATTTGTATTCCCTACCTACACTGTTTTATATTTGTATTTTTTGGTGAAATATTTATATAATCATGTAATATTGAGTATCATTTAAATCACCTATTTCTAGTATTGAGTATTATTCGACCACATTAACATTATTCCATGTACTAAAAATAAACTTTAAAAAACATGAGGCGTTCTTCTACAAGAAGGTGATATTAATAGCATGAATTTCTATGGATCCAATGATATTAGAAGAAGCTTTTGCATTGGAACTACATATGTCGGTAGGAGATATTAAATGGTTTCTAGGTCATCCTATTTATTAATGGTATTTTATTAGCGATTTCTCTCACTTAGTATCACTAATGATAGTAAAAAAAAGAAGGGGTATGGTATGAGTGGTCTAATCAATGTAAAGAAGATATCCAAGAGTATATGAATAAATTTTAACTCATACATAAATTCTATTTATGCTAAACACATATCACGGAAATACTATATATTTTTTTGCTTATGGTATGGTTTTTGGATCTATTTTAATGGAGCATTATGTATTATCTTAAAGGAATATTAATATATATCACCCTTATTTGATCTTACCTAATCTTATATTAGATCCATATATAATATATCATTCATTAATGTGTTAGGATCGTTAGTTTATTAATGATATATTGTCCATCTATAGGGACCATTAGATATTTTTCTATATGTTCCACTTGTAATACAATAATTTATGGAAGTGTTATTGGGTTAGTAGTTAAAGATGAAAGATTTTGAGATTCAATATTCTACATAGAAGGTAAATTTGTTGATTATTCTCTTAGCATGAAGATAGAATTGTATGGAATTTATATGGTAGAAGGGGAGTGTATGTTGATGATTATTCAAATTAACTAGATGATTCATGTGTTATAAAAAAGAGAATAAATGAACTATTCCACCTTATTCATTAAATCCTTTTTGTTGGACCATCTACAGGCTGTGAAGGATATATTTTCATATAAAATGATAATGAATCATGGGATATGACCATGTCTTGGGATCTTCTTTGGAAGATAACATAGTGTTATTTTTCTAATGAAGGGTGGGGGTTTATACATCCATGATAGAAGAGTTTATGAGGGATTATTAACCTTAGATTTTGTATTATATCATGGGTTAGACAGAATGCACACTGAAATCAATAATGTTTTATAGTGGAGGGGTTTCATGAGCGGTATTTTCAGGATTCCTTAACCATTTCCTAGCCCATCATTTCATGATATATTGCATCAATGAGAAGGTTTATTACATCATCCCCTTGCAGATTTAGCATAAATTTTGAAAAAGGTGACTATGGACTTTTTAATGAGACTACATAGAACCAGATCATTCATGATGTAGTGTACATAGTGGTTTAAAGGTAGACGTATGTTTTTCATTTCCAACATTAATGAGATAATTAGTAGTTTAATTATTTATTAAAGTTATACATGTGAGAGAGAATGTGATTTGAAAGGGTATCTTAGAGTATTGTATCATATTTTGATTTATGTTTCATTTTAATTTTTTTGATGGGTCTTCAAAAATATGTGGGATATTAGACAAGTATTATTATTATATAACACCTAGATCTATTAATGAAACTAAAAAGATGATATTGGTACTTGATGATATACTCAGGGAGTGTGTGCGCGGGATTTTGGAAGACTAAGAGATGACTATCATTCCATTGAAGAGCCATTATTTAAATAATTATTTTATTATTTGATCCCAATATACCCCCATAATGATTTATATGGAAGACCATGATACTCACCATTATGTTGGCTACAATATGGTGAGCTAAAGGAGATTTTTCTGGACATGGTATAGGGGACCACCGAGTGGGTACATTCAATCAAGAAGTAGTTTGTTATCAATCAAATAAGAGAGTAACTGTATGCTTTTCTAAATATATAAACCATATAATTTTTCAATCATGATCAATAATTTTTATTATTATCACCTCATTTGTGAAATCATGATTTTAAGAAGAAGATAATGCTCTTGTGAATATATTTATACCTATGTGAGATAATAGATCATACATGGTATATGGTTAACCAATTAGATATTCTTACAGGACATCAAGGTAAGGGTTAGGTGTTTTATGTATCATAACATCATAAATATTATGGTAACCAACTACATGTGATTGATAGAAATAACTCTCAGTTTCAGTGGGATGCATCATTTGAGGAGTGGCCGATATGTATTGTTATGGGATATAAAGGTGTTATATGGGAGTGTATATTATTTAGTAATATTAGAATCTTTAGAAAATACAATTTTATACCTAGGTGTGTGTAATTTCCATAGACCTAAATCCCCTAAACTGGTTCCCTATTCCAAGACACCACGTAACATCATTCACAACCCCTCAAACACCATAGGATTCCAACTAGTAGTGAGGGTCTAAAAGATCACGTGGGGAGACTATACCATCTCTAATAGAGTAATCCAAATCATTGAATACGTGAATTCAAATAAATAATAACAATAATTAGTAACATACATTTCTAACTAGTTCCCAAATAGGTATCAAACCCCAACTAAGTATAAAAATATTTCATGTTTTGTTAATAGTTATAAAAGTTGAAGAAATTCAAAAATAAATAAATACAATGGAATCTCTAATATATGAATTAATACAGCGTTCAGATCCACATCGATGCAGATCCCAAGCACAACACAACTCCCAATTGTAGGACCTTTTTCTTTATCCTGACCACCAACCATTAAATCTACCCATTTACCAAATGGCAGCCTGAACAGGGTGAGAGTACAACTCATTAATCAACTACAAACGGTGTTTACAAAATATCTGGTGCAATCAACTAGTGCGTAAACATAATAAATTAAATTAAATTAATCAATGTAAATTTCATGTCTAATTAGATAATAATATTCTCTATAACCATTTCAATCAATATTTTCATTTTCTTCGCATATGCTACCTTCACTACTAAATCCATTTTTATCACATGTTCCATGAGTTAGGCAATTACTACATTAGTATAATGTTTTATTTCGATCAATTATCATGCATAAAAGAATCATTTCATTTCCATAACTATCAATGGATAACCATTTCGTCAATATTTACATCACACATTACTTGGAACCACAATCCAATAATTCTCATCAAACGGTTGCGTTATGGTTTTAGAACCTTGGTACCATTCCCAAACACATGAATTATGGCGTGAGGGTTAGAACCTCAGTCATACGCAACTCATTATCATATATCCTCATGTCCAATACCCCACAACTACCATGTCATTAGCACATGATTATTTATCCATTTACCACATATACCCTATCAAACACCATACACAGACATTTTTCATAACATTTTCATCTCATTTTTATCAAACAAGTATATTAAAATTAATCCTTAATCCATTAGAACATTTAACTAAATAAGATACATTTACCATTTAACCTGTTTTCTTCTTTTATGCCTTAACCCATTCGGTATATTCAACAATTCAGATACATTATCCCATTTTAAATAATCAATAATTCCCATAAGTTAACTCATTTAAATAATTTTTCAATTTATAATCATTTGACCACATAACATTTTCACCCTTTTAAATGCATTAACTTACACATGAAATTCATGGTCATTTCATAAATCCCAAATCCCAATTTCATTTTTCACATCCAACATAATTCATGTTAATCCAAACAATCCCTCATGCCATTTCTAATGTCTAGACACCACTATTGATATTAATATTTTAATTTAATTTATCAAATTAACATGTTCTTCATGGGTTTCCTTTATCACAACTCAATTGCGAGCTTAATATTAACATTTTATATGTTCATAATCATTGGAACACCAAATTGGTGGTGATATACATTTCTAATCAACCACAAGGCATCCCATGAGGATCACAAACGTTTAAAATCTCTATTTTGAAAACCATTATTTCTATGTATTATTGAATACATTAACCTCAAAAAATGTATGAAACAAACACATATCCATGGAAGAAAAATTTACATAATGAATATGGGATATAACATGTAGTTCAACTACCTCAAATACAATTATGAACACACCCTTAACATTATCTTTAAAACCAGACAGATGAACGATTGTAAGTTCCAACCTATGACCCAATGGGGAAATAGGTTTTTTGGGCATTGAAGGAAGAAGAATAATTCAACAATCCCTAATCCTATAAATGGAAGTAAGAGGAGTGATAGACTTACATAAATCT
Organism: Viscum album; assembly: GCA_963277665.1. Classification (NCBI taxonomy): domain Eukaryota; kingdom Viridiplantae; phylum Streptophyta; class Magnoliopsida; order Santalales; family Viscaceae; genus Viscum; species Viscum album. The sequence continues at coordinate 1,311,309,453 of OY728119.1, read as the reverse complement.
TTTATCTTCACCCAAGGGCACTCAAAAAAGCTAGAATAGAAGGATAGTGCTCCCTTTGAATCATAGGTTGAAATTTTTCAATATAATGACTTAGATGATATGATATGTTGAAATAAATTTGGCGAGATTACTAAAATTTAAAGATATTCATTTAATAATGTCTCACTTTTTAATGGCTCGCACTATTCGGTTGAACAGTTTTCAAAACAAGGGACCATTTGTTAATAGAAAATTTTGAAGAGGGATCCAAGTCACATAGTTACCATGGTATTCCAAACTCTTTAAAAAACATGAAACAAACAAGGGAAATTAATCATTCCATGTTCACATGGTCTAGCTCCCCCTTGAGTGGTTTTCTAAACTGTGCATCCCTCCTCCTTGCTCGCATGGTTTGGGTGTATAGTTATCTTTATCTTTTATCCAACTGTACAAAATTCACAATATGGATAGATTTCATTTTCATTTATTTTCCGATCCACCAGGGCTCCCCAAACATCCTCACAAAAATGTTAACCTTTCTATACTCCAAATTTAATGGAATAATACATAAAAAGTAATGGTATCATAACTCACAAAATTATGAGATCTCACAACCTCCCAAGCATATATTGGATTGTCATTGAGCCACAATTTCGTGCATTTTTATGTTTTTGAGGAAATGAGATTGGGATACTAGGCCTATATGTTCAATTATTTTCTAGGATTATCCCTAATCATTAACATGATTCCATTGGTTTTGAACTAAGGGGAAAATATTTCTAAACAAGGCTTTCTCACTAGAATCTTCAATATGAACCAGATGATCCTCAAAGGATACACCTTCCTATTGCTCAACACCCTCAATATAAATAACATTGATATGGTTCAAGGTGATACAACTTAGGATGTGGAAAAGGAAAAACATCTTGCATAAAACAATACCATTGTAAGAGAGCCGATCACTATTCCATTGGTCCGACTCTCTCCAGAATCTCAAAAGACCTCATGTATCTAGGTTTCAACATACATTATCATTGAATCTGTCGATGATCCAACCATGGTGAGGCTCACAAAAAAATGTGATCACCTAATCCGAACTTGATATGTTTATAAAATTTATCCATATATGACATAATCATATCTGAGACTCTTCAATTCATTTTTAAATTAGTTGAATATTTTATAAATTCTTCTACATGTGACTCACCCCAACAACTCTACATCCTTATCTTCCAAACAACACAATGGATATTGTCACAGTCTTCCAAATAGCACCACCCACGATTTCATCTGAAATGTATCTTTGAAATAATCATTATAGGAAAACTCAACATGATACAAGTTATTTTTCCATTATCAACCAAAATATTGGGCACATTCTCTCAAGGTGTCCTCCAATACATGAATAGTATGCTACAAAATGTTTTTCATTTATAGGTGTAAATCCATACTCAAAAATACCTATGTACCATGTTCCCTCTTTAACCCCTTATCAGATAATGATGTAAAACACAAATCATGATCCTAAACTATCGTAATATGTATCGCATGAAACCACATTATCTCCCAAATATTCAACTCACGGAACTGATCCATGGAGAATGTGTCTAAAATTGATATCAAATGATAAAACTTAGTCAAGAGATCAACAATTACCTATATCATATAATTCATTCTAGTTTTCCTCAGTATTACCATAATTAATTCCATCATAACATCATACTCTATCAATTATGGAGTGCATTATGGCGATAACAAACCAACCAACCACTAATGTTTGTATATGAAATACTAGAAGGTAACACACCATCCCACAAAACCCAAAACCTCTTTTTTCATCATTGAACACCAATAATATCTATGATGATCATGATACATTTTGGATAATATATGATGCACCACCTATGACAAAACTTCTTTTTATTACAACTTAAACATGATTTATTACATAAAACATCATTTGATACAACAAATAATATCTAGAGGTTTATTGTCTTTGGGGCTTAGGATCATTACATAAAAACATAAAACATGAAATAGAACATCTTTATTGAAAACATCCTTTACATGACCACTACATTCCCTCGAACTTAGCATTGCATGGGATAACCTGAGGACATGCATAAGAAAAGGGTGAGCTATAAAGCCCTGTAAGGGAGAACAAATGGAATAACATGAGTAATATAATACATGTTAGACAATTGGAATATCAATAGATCATAAAAGAAACATGAACATAAAGGCATGATAAAGCATGATAATCATAACATGGAAATGTGGCAACAACACTTAACATGGAATTAGCATGAGCCAAGGCTCATTGCACATAAAGCATGAGTAAACCCTCATTGCACATGAAGAATGAGTAAAACCTTGTTGCACTTGAATTATCATGTGTCAACACTCATTTCACATGACATATCATGATACTATACTTTACCCAATGCATTGGAGCACTATAAGAGCACACCCTTCTTAAACATTTCATTTCATGCATAAGTGTGCCACATGGATCATAAAATATGGATTCATAAAACATAATCATTTATTCCAAGATAAAGGAATGTGGAATTAATACATGAAACTTTATAATAAATACGTAAATGTTCATAAAGGTGAATACCCATGATGTAGAAATGGGCATGGTATTCACTACACAATGACATTGGCTTAGAAAATCGGTGCAATTTCGACAGCGTAACGGCGTGACGTAAGAATTCATAAAAAATGGTTGATGAGAGAGAAATGGGTTCCTAATCTTATTTATATGTAATGGACAGTAAGGAGGTCATATAGATACATGTATCAACAATTGAAATTGAATTTATATTCCTGATACAAAAGTATTGCTTGAATTTAAAAGAGGAGAGAGAATTTTCTTTTCGGAATTTCGGCATAGTAACGGGTGTACATGGGAGGCATTTAATGAGAGAGAAATTGTCTCCCATCATTAAAAAATAAAGAGGGAAGTATGTGGGAGGTTTAAAACCATACCCCAACATTAATAATTGACATTAAAAGTAAAAAACAACTTAAAGAAAATTGGAAAAAAATGAGAAAGGAAGAAAAAACCCTTACTTGGAAGTGTGCTTCCAAAGGATAGAGAGAGGCTTGTGAGAGACTTCTTGGGAGCATGGGGAACCTTGGGATGATTCTAGAGAAATTATATCAGAGTTTGGACGAACTCAAAAGTCTTTGAGTGAGGAGGGAGTGGGAGCTTGGGTGGGTTTATATAGGAAAGGTGATGGAATTCTTTATTATTTAGGTTTGGGACCCCTTATATTAAATTAATCCAAACCACAAATCATCCCATGGTTTTTTCCCATGGATTTTGGAAAAGGGAAAAGGAAAAAATTATTTTATAAGGGCAAAGTCCTAACTTCTTAAAATATTAGGGTTGCTTATGTGGAGTGAGTCACACTCCCATTAAAATTAATTTAAAAAGGCAAGGTGTTTAATATGTCTTGAAGGGTCCATTAATGATTTCAAAAGTTAGTCAAACAAACCCAAAATAATATTATTTTAATGGTAGAACATATATTGGCCGAACATAAACATTATATTATTTTATTACATCACTATTGGGTCATTATGATGTCATAAAACACAATATATATTTAAACGGTATTTAATTTTTACCCAAAAATTTGACTGTCTCAGAAAATTATGAAAAAATCACCGTTGGATAATTTCGACGTCCTGATTCCAGAAATAACATTCACTTTATGTAAATAATTTTCTAAATATGTTAATTTTTAATTTTAAAATAAAAACCGACATTTATAAAAAATTCATGGGTTTTTGACAAAAATGGCGTTCAAACCTTAATAATAATTTTAATTGCATTCATAAAATTATAAGATCAGTTATATTTAATAAAAAATAATTTAATAATAATATTATTATTTTATTAAAATATTATTTAATTCAAAAATCCCTTAATTTTATAAAATTGATTTCTTAATTAAATAATAACTAAAAACACCATTTGTACTTTAAAAAATATTTACAATGTATCAAAAATCACTAGAAAATATATTAATTATTATATAAAAAAATAATGTACATGAACATAGTACTACTTATTTGTTAAATAACCCCTTAAAATAGCCGCATATATCCTAAGGGTAAGGTGTGTGATGGTGACCGACTCTTGGGGTGGCTCTGATAACATCGCTCGAGTGGTAATTTCAACCAACTTCCACTTTTCCCGTAGACTGTCACGTTCGATATTGAAATGGTGAAGCTCAGCTTGGGATTGGTCAAGGGCGAAGCCCAAAGATGCCACCTCTTTTTTGAGCTCCGACAAATGGGCTTCGTATGGGAAATTCTACTGGATGAGGCCATCGTTTCCTTTTTCTGAGTAAATTGGATTTGTTAAAGTCCTATATTTATACTAATCATATGATCACTATTCAACAGCTATATTAGCAACAGTCAAAATTATTAAAATAAAACCAAAGAAGTTGACATTTTATATAAATATAAAGATAAATTTAATTAGATCAAGAGGGATTTCCATTAATGAAACTTTGGGTCATTACAATATTCCCCCTTAGGAAATTTCTCCCTCGAAATTTTCTTTTTCCCACACTAAAACAAATGTAGGTAAATCAGCTTTATCATATCCTCTGATTCCCAAGTCGCTTCTTCAAACTTGTGGTTTCTCCACAACACCTTGACGAGGGAAATTGTCTTATTTCACAGAACTTTTTCTCTACGATCTAAGGTCTTCACTAGTTTCTCCTTATAATAAAGATCATCTTCCAATTGTACAACCTCGTAAGAGAGTAAATGTGAAGGGTCCAGTATGTACTTCCTTAAGAGGGATACATGAAAGACATCATCTACTTTGGCAATGGCAGGTGGAAGTGCTAGTCTATAGGCCACAACCCCGACACGATCAAGAATCTCGAAGGGGCTGATGTACCATGGACTTAACTTACCTTTCCTTCCAAACCTCATGACCTTCTTCCATGGAGATATGCATAGAAACACCATGTCTCCAACTATAAACTCAAGGTCTCGTCGACGATTATCAGCATAACTCATCTATCGACTCTGGGCTGCCTTGATATGCTGCTGAATGGTTTTCACATTCTCCACCATTTCATCGACCATTTCTGGTCAAAGTAGCTTACTTTCACCGACTTCATCCCAACATGCTGGTGTTCTCCACCTTTTCCCATACAGGGCTTCATATGGTTCCATTTGGATGCTCGAGTGGAAACTGTTATTATAAGATAACTCAACCATAGGAAGATGTTGATCACATCCTCCTTTAAAGTCCATTGAGAATTCTCTCAAAATATCCTCAAGTGTCTGGATAGTCTTCTCGGATTGGCAATCAGTTTGAGGATGATAGGCCGTACTGATGTTCAGTTCATTATTCCGAGCATGTTGAAGACTCTGCCAAAACAAATAGGTGAATCTTGGATCTCAGTCAGACACAATAGATATTGGTACACCATGAAACCTTACCAATTCCTGGATATATATCTGTTTCAGTTGATACAATGAGAAATCCTCCCGAATAGAAATGAAGTGTGCAGTCATTGTAAGATGATCCACAACAGCCATTTTGCATTATTGACTTTGTATATCCTCGGAAGTCCAGTGACAAAGTCCATGGTTATGTTTTCCAATTTCCATTTTGGTATAGGCAATGGTTGCATCATCCCCTTAGACTTCTGCCTCTTTGCCTTCACATGATGACACACCAGACACTTTCATGTATATTCAGCAATCTCCTTCTTCATATTATCCCACAAAAAGTTTCCTCAGATATCATGATACATCTTTGTGCTCCCTAGGTGAATAGAGAAATTTGAACTATGTGCATCATCCAAAAGTTCCTTATTTAGCTCCGGACTTGATGGAACACATAGTCTTTTTCCAAACCACAAAATTCCTTCTTCATTAACATTAAACTCCGAGGATCTCCCTTTTTCGATAGCTCCCACTTTTTCTTGAATTCGCACATCATCCTTTTGATCATCGTTGAACCTTTCCAAAAGATACGGTTGAGCAATAATTTGTGAAATGATTGATGATGTTCCTTTCTCTATGATTCCCATGTCCATATTCATCAAGTCTAAGAAGATTTTATCCTTCTCAATTCTCATCAGTGATAGATTCACTGGATCCTTTCTACTTAGGGCATCTGCCACCTTGTTCGCTTTCCCAGGGTGGCAATGGATTGAACAATCATAATCCTTGATTAGCTCTATCCATCTTCTCTGGCGCATATTAAGCTCTTTCCGTGTGAATATATATTTAAGAATCTTGTGGTCAGTATATATCTCTCATTTCTCTCCATAGATATAATGCCACAAGATTTTCAAGGCAAAGATCACCACCGCAAACTCCAGATCATGCGTTGGATAGTTTCTATCATTGATTTGCAACTGCCTAGAGGCATAGGATATCACTTTATCATTCTGCATCAGCACACATCCTAAGACCTTCTTAGAAGCATCACTGAATACCACAAAAAGATCCCCACTTGTGGGTAAAGTGGGCATGGGTGCAGTGAAAAGACTCCTTTTCAACTCCTTGAAGCTTTCTTCGCATTCATCACTCCAAGAAAACTATACTCACTTTCGAGTTAGCTTGGTAAGAGGGTAGGAAAATCATTAGAAATTTATCACATATCGTCGATAATATCCAGCTAACCCCAAGACGCTACGGATAACCGTTACCGATTTTGGCCTTGTCCATCCCTCAATTGCATCTGTTTTGGAGGGCTCCACAGATATCCCATTTCCTGTGATGATATGGCCCAATAATGAGACCTACTTCAACCAAAACTCACACTTGTTGTACTTTGCATAGAGCTTCTCCTTGCGCAAAGTCTCTAGTACAGTTTTTAAATGATCATCATGATCCTCCTTGGGTTTGGAGTATATTAGAATGTCATCTATAAAGACTACAACAAATTTGTCAAGGTAATCTCTAAAGACTATATTCATTAAGTCCATGAATATTTATGGAGAATTGGTGAGTCCAAAAGGAGTTACTATGAACTCATAGTGCCCGTACCTTGTACGAAAAGAAGTCATGGGGACATCTTCCTCCTTAACCCTTACATGATAATATCCCGACCGCAAATCCACCATGAAGAAATTTTGTGCTCCATTAAGCTGATCAAACAAGTCATCGATTCTTGGGAGAGGATACTTGTTCTTTATCGTGATTTTTTTAGGTTCACGATAATCGATGCAAAGCCGCATTGAACCATCCTTCTCTTTGACGAAGAGGACCGGTGCACCCCATGATGATGCACTTGGGCGTATAAACCCATTATCCAGATTCTCATGTAGTTGTTTCTTTAGATCTTCATGCTCTACAACAACCATTTTATATGGAGTTTTGGATATTGCTAGCGCCCCAGGTATAAGTTCAATTGGAACTCAAAATCTCTTCTGGGAGGAAGACCAGGAAGTTCCTCGGGAAACACTTCAGCGAATTTCCTCACAATAGGCATTTCTTCAAGGATGGTTTCTTCCGTGGACTCAATCATCTGAGCCAGATATGCATACTCATAAGGCATAAATATTCATGTTTTGGATGATGGAGCTAAAGGATATTCATCTTCCTCCTGACACTTGTAAATAATAGGGAGTTGATTCTCCATATGGATTGTGATTTCCCTCTCCCGACAATTTATGTTGGCTCTATATAAGGAAAGCCAGTCCATGCCAAGAATTGAATCAAATTCCACCAGAGGTAGTGTGAAGAGGTTCTTCAGGAAATTCAATACACATATTATAACAGGGGAGGACTTATACTCATGGGATGCAATGATTTCCACATTTACCATACTCACCGACATTTTCACTTCTATGAATTGTGGTGGTGCTAAGATTGATCTACTAAACTTTCGAGATATAAAAGAATGCATAGAACCAGAATCAAAAAGTGCGTTCTCTATTCTTGAATGAATAACTAGCGTACCTGTACCACTTCATTGTCGGGGTTCACTTCTGCAGAAGTGATGACAAACGCTCTTCCTTGCTGTCTTGGAGGTTGTTGGTTGCCTCCGATAACCCTTGGATTAGGGCACTGATTTGTAAAATGAACCAGTTCATTGAATTTTTAGCATTGAACAATGCGTTGAGGTTCGAACGGAGCGTTCCTATCCTTTGTTGCAGCCACGGGTCCTTCTTGCCGACAGTTAACAGCTAGGTTCCCTTCTCTTCAACACCTGAAGCATTTTTTCGTCCCCTTAAGGCAATTTCCAGGGTGCTTCTTTCTGCACTTTTTCCAAGTGGGGTGATGGATCTTCATAGCACCATTGGATTTATCCATCGGACCACCAGCATTGAAGTCCATCTTATTATTCTTGTCCTCATGATACCCCTATGATTCCACGTTCTCAATTTCGACATTGAGGGCACATCGAATAATTTCTTCATAGCTGTCGAAGTCACGGATCGCTAATTCTTTCCGCAAGCTAGGATTCTGCCCACCAAAGAAGGGGTCGACCTTGCATTCGGGGGTAATGAAAATGCCGAAAGAGTATCATTCAAGCCTTTTGAATTTTTCCTCGTACGCTCCAACAGATTATTCATCTTCTTTCTTGATGGAAAGGAAGTCCCTTTCCATCTTAAGCCGGAGTGTGCGTGGAAAAAAATAACAATAAACATCATCCGGAAATCCTTCCATTACAATGCCTCGATATCCTCCTCAGGATTCATATTTTTGATCAATGTCCACCATTGATCAACTTCACCCTCTATACGATAAGCCACAATGAGAACATTCACTTGTTCAGAACATTCGAGGATGGAGAATATCATTTCAATGGAGTTGATCCATTGTTCAGCGATCGTGGGATTAAATGATCCACTAAATGTAGGTGGCCTTTGTCTCATGAAGCTCTCGATAGTGACTTGTTCTTTCTTATAGGGGTTTGAACGTTCCTCTTCACCCGGGTTTCTATTCAAAACTTGAGTTAGCTGAGAGAGAAGCGTGACAAAGTTCGCGATTCCCGCTCCCATTGGATTTGCCATCTCATTTGTATAGACATTACACTGATCTTCACAACGGTTGTTAGCCCGAGTCCTCCTATTACCAGCCATTGGCTGGAATAAAAGAAAAGTTAGGGGTAACACATAAAGGGTAATCGAAAGACAAAAGTTGATGACTCAAAAATAAACATTTATTTCCTTAACTCATGAGTTTATAGGCTTCAATCTAGGCTTTTCATGATCTACTTTCTAACATATATTCTTAGGGAAATTTTTCCCTTAATAAGGGTTCATACTAAGATTGTGAATTTATCAAAACATATCCCTCGTGAGTATCGTACCCAAGAGTGAAGCAAGTCCCGTTTTCGTGCACCAGTTCCCGTTCCAGTCTAGCTCAATGCGGTGTTTTCGGGTTTTACCCCTAGGATACATCTGTGCCAGAGCAGCCTCTACCTAGTCGTATCCAGACAGGGATGTATTTGTTTGATAAACCACTTACATAGTATTTACCAATAATTAGGGATGTTTTTATTATACTTAGTCTTGTATCTAAGGCTTTACTATGGTTTCCTAATCCCAAAAATAACTAAACCTATCCTCTGATACCAACTATGACAACCCTTCTTTTTATTACAACTTAAACATGATTTATTACATAAAACATCACTTGATACAACAAATAAGATCGATAGGTTTAGTGTCTTTGGGGATTAGTATCATTAAATAATAACTTAAAACATGAAATACAACATCTTTATTGAAAACTTCCTTTACATGACCACTACACTCCCTCGTACTTAGCATTGCATGGGATAACCTGAGGACATGCATAAGAAACGGGTGAGCTATAAAGCCCAGTAAGGGAGTACACATGGAATAACATGAGGAGTACAATACATGTTAGACAATAGTAATATCAATAGAGCATAAATGATACATGAAAATAAAGTCATGATAAATCATGATAATCATAACATGGAAATGTGTCAACAACACTTAACATGGAATTAGCATGAGCCAAGGCTCATTGCACATAAAGCATGACTAAACCCTCATTGAACATGAATCACGAGTAAACCCTCGTTGCATTGAATTAGCATGATTCAACACTCATTTCACATGACGTATCATGATAATATACTTTACCCAATGCATTGGAGCGCTATAATGGCACACCCTTCTTAAACATTTCATTCCATGCATAAGTGTGCCACATGGATCATAAAACATGGATTCATAAAACATAATAATTTATTCCACGATAAAGAAATGTGGAATTAATACATGAAACTTTACAATCAATACATAAATGTGCATAAAGGTGAATACCCTTGATGGATAAATGGGCATGGTATTCACTACACAATGATATTGGCTTAGAAAATCGGTGCAATTTCGGCAGCATAACGGTGTGACATAAGAATTCATAAAAAATGGTTGATGAGAGAGAAAGGGGTTCCTCATCATATTTACATGTAATGGACAGTAAGGAGGTCATATAGAAACATGTCCCAACAATTTAAATGGAATTTATATTCATGGTACAAAAGTATTTCTTGAATTTAAAAGAAGAGAGAGATGTTCCTTTCGAAATTTCGGCATAGTAACGGGTGTACATGTGAGGCATTTAATGATAGAGAAAGGGTCTCCCATCATTCAAACATAAAGAGGGAAGTATGAGGGAGTTGATAAACCATAACTCAACAATAATAATTGAAATTAAAAGGGAAAAACAAATTAAATAAAATTGGTCAAAAAATGAGAAAGGAAGAAAAAACCCTTACTGGGAAGTGTGCTTCCAATGGCTAGAGAGAGGCTTCTCAGAGGCTTCTTGAGAGATTGGGGAAACTTGAGAGGATTATAGAGTAGGTCAGAGGTTGGAATAACTCCAAAGTCTTTGAGTGAGGAGGGAGTGGGAGTTTGGGTGGGTTTATATAGAAAATGTGGTGGAATTCTTTATTAATTAGGTTTGGGACCCCTTATATTAAATTAATCCAAACCACAAACCATCCCATGGTTTTTGCCCATGGTTTTTATCCAAGGGAAGTGGGAAAAATTATTTTATAAGGCCAAAGTCCTAAAATCGTAAAATATTAGGGTTTATTATGTGGAGGTGAGTCACACTCCCATTGAAATTAATTTAAAAAGGCAAGGTGTTGAATAAGTCTTGAGGGGTCCATTAAGGCTTTGAAAAGTAATTCAAACAAACCCAAAATCACATTATTTTAATGGTAAAACATATATTGGCCGAACATAAAGAATATAGTATTTTATTACATCACTATTGGGTCATTATGATGTCATAAAACAGATTATATATTTAAACGGTATTTAGTTTTTACCAAAAAATTTGACTGTCTCGGAAAATTATTTAAAATTCACCGTTGGATAATTTCAACATCCTAATTCTAGAAATAACATTTATTTTATCTAAATAATTTTATTAATATGTTAATTTTTACTTTTAAAATAAAAATCGACATTTATAAAAAATTCACGGGTTTTTGTCAGAAATGGATTTCAAACTATAACAAAAATTTTAATTTCATAACTAAAATTATAAGATAATTTATATTTAATAAAAAATAATTTATTATTATTATTATTATTATTTTATTAAAATATTATTTAATTCAGAAATCCCTTAATTTTATAAAATAGATTTCCTAATTAAATAATAACTAAAAACACCATTTGTACTTCAAAAAATATTTACAATCTATAAAAAATGAATAAAAATTATATTAATTATTATATAAATAAATGTACATGAACATAGTACTACTTATTTGTTATAGCACCCCTTAAACAGCCGCATAATACCTAGGGGTAAGGTGTGCGATGGTGACATACTCTTGGGGTGGCTCGGATAACATTGCTCGAGTGGTGATTTCAACCAACATCCAATTTTCCCATAGACGGTCACGTTCGAGCTTGAAATGATGAAGCTCAGCTTGGGCTTGGTCAAGGGTGATGCCCTAAGATGCCACCTCTTTTTCGAGCTTCGACAAATGGGCTTCATATGGGAAATTCTACTGGATGAGGCCATCGATTCCTTTGTCTGAGTAAATTGGATTTGATAAATTCCTATATTTATACTAATCATGTGATCATTGTTCAACGACTATATTAGCAACGGTCAAAATTCTTAACATAAATCCAATGAAGTTGACATTTTATATATACATAAAGATACATTTAATTATATCATGAGGGATTTCCATTAATGAAACTTTGGGTCGTTACACCACCAATTTGGATGCATAAAATGTATGCATCAACTTTTCTCAAATGGATGATGGCACACCAACAAGACCACGAACCTCAAAAATATCATTACCTTCAATGGGACAAACAAAAGGGGACATACAACCATCAATACATTCTCTCATATCCAAACACTCATGATACTCATGTTTTCCTTCATTGATCTATCTCAAAAACATGGAGTAAAAGATTACAAAAGAAATGGTCATCTACCCATTCACATCCTATATCTCCAGATTCCTCTTATAAAACAATGTCATCATACACCACTCAAAACTATATTCCTAAACATCATAATTCTGATCGTCCGAAAAAAATAATCTGAAACACTATTTCCCTTTCTTGGGGTGTAATCTAGATCATAATTAAAAGCCTTAATTTTGTCAGCCCATATTCACTATCAATGATTCAGATAACATTATTATAAGATTAACTTATGGATTTTATGACTACCATACACTATAAAATGATATCCCAACAAGTATATCCACTAACACCTCAACGTAATAATCCAAAATGGAATATTCAAGATCACCTCTAGGATAATTATACCAATGGGGAATCAATGTTAGTGAAATATATACTACAACCTGATCATCTTACATCCAATGTTTCCCCATGACTGACACTATATAAAGCACTAAACTAGTATATACCTCATACTTGTTTCAGGTATGATCAAAATCGGTGGGTTTTTCAACTACTTCTTTAACTCTTGAAAATAATTATATCATGCCATAAAACAATTGAACATGTAACATATCTTGGTTGTAATATCCCGAATATTCATTTTTAGGAATGTCTTTATTTTTTATGGAGTTTTTTAGAAAAATGAAGTTTCTGGAAATTTTTGAGTTACACGCCGTGTACTTTCTGAGTACATGTCGTGTACTCTTTTCCCGCCCGAAGTCGTGTGCTGGCCATGTCTGGGCCACACACTCGGTGTGTAGGGGTGACGTGGAGGCTGATTTTGGGGGAGTACGGAATGACCTAATACACATCGTGTACTCTAAAAGTACACGTCGTGTACTTTATTTATTTTTCATTAATCGGACCGGGGTCGCGCCCGATCACCATACACGTCTTCTTCTAGGTCTGGTTTGACCGAGAGATGTCGTACGTCCACAAAACTACTCCGCATTCCCGATCCTCCATCTGTTGGCCGATTTGGCCGTCATCGATTACATTGGAACCTCATCGGTGAGTTCTTCATTATTCATGAATTTCATTCCTTGATTCTTCCTCTTTCTCATGTTATGATGGTTTGAGTGTTTTGGATGTTTTATCAGATCTACGTCATTCAAGGGAGAATCAGTCACCGTGGTTCATGTATATTGATCTCCTAGGATCAAGGTAGGTGGTTTGTGACTAACCATTCAAGGAAATTGAATTTTATGTGAAAATTCTACCAATACCCATGAACAAGGTATTGCGTGTTTACCTTTTTGCGTTTGTTGTATTCCTGCCTTGCTTGTATGATTTTTAGAGGTAATTTAATCATGTTAGAGGATAAATTTGTTGTGATTGGATGTTTTTACCACACTTTTATCTGTTTACGACCTTTGGGTCTTGTTAGACTTTGGCCGTTATGACTATTTCCACGCCCTGTATCTATAAGATTGAGTGTTTTGCATTTCATGCTTGTTTCCTTGTATACTGTTAGCCAAGTAGCTCTATAGATGTACTTTGATTAGCAAAGTATCTATGTAGGTGTAATTTGGATTTATATCATTATCATTCACTGACTATCATGGGGATGTGATAACCTGGTGCTATAGACTATAAGGGATAGACCGAGTGATCATCCCAAAGATCCCTTGACATTATAGACTATAAGAGGTTAGACCGAGTGAGATTCTTTAGTGAGTATTAAACATTATAGGCCATGGGGGACAGACCGAGAGAGCTTCCCAGAGTGCCTTTAGATTTTATAGGCTACAGGATAGTAGACCGAGTGAGCTTCCTCAGAGAGTCTTACCTTGTTTGAATCTTTTTAAGAACCTTCCCTATCTAGAGGACTAATTGACCGAGTGAGCTTCCTCAGAGAGTATGTGTTATACATGTGGATTTAGGAGTAATTGACTATGATAGCTTTCTCAGAGAGTCTATAGACCTTGGGGATAAGAGGGTTTGTCCATCTGATCTTCTTCAGAGAGTCCCTTACTACTCTAGACTATAAGGGGAGTTGAACAGGTGAGCTTCCCCAGAGAGTCTCATAAATTTGTATGACCAAGCTAGAGGGGTTAGGCTGAGTACACTTCCCAGAGGGTTGTGTTAATTCTTGTTTAGGACTAGAGGGGATGGCTATAGGTACATCCCAGAGGGTTTCTTGTTTGTGTTAGCTAGTTTTCTCACTATTGTTGTTGGTTCTGGATTAATTACTATTGTGTATCATCCTGGTTCACTACTTATTGTTTACTACCAACTGCTTATTGTAGCGGTTAATTGCTTATTGTTATTTTACCTGCCATATACTCACTAACTATTAGGCACAGATCATCGGGTGGATTTCTATTGGTATTTTATCTCACACCCTATTTGGGCCATGCTTTTGGGCCCAACCAGACTATGTTGTTGAAGGTATAGACAAGGGAAAGTGCCCTTAGACTCGTGGTACATGATTTCTTGGAGTAGCAGAGCATGGGACCAAGATTTGGCTTTCGATTCGGAGGAGCTGTTTTACTTTCTTTTGTACTTGTTTTGGTACTGTGGTGTTTCCAACATTGTGGCTTCTTTGTCTTCTTTCCTAGATATGTATCATACATAATTTCATATATACATATGTGGTCCAGTTTATTGATTTAGTCTTCCGCTATATATTTTGTTGGTTATTTCTACTTTTGCTATTGCATATTTATTTATTTCCACTGTGTAATCTGCCAATGAGGGCATAGTTTCCCAAAAACCATTCCAAAAGCCCTCGCTGCTAGTCGGTAGCCTCTGCCATTAGGGGAAATGCGCTTGGGTCCATGTGACCAATCGGGTACGGGGTGCCTTTGGGTGGCTTCCAAAATCGGGACATTACAAAGTGGTATCATAGGGATTATTTTCTCTTTATTTACTGTTTGGATCCTTTATCCAGGGATAGGACGGATTCAGTACGTGTTAATAAGTAGTGCACGGGAGTAGCTAACCTATGTATAGGGAAAATCCATAATACCTCATTTATTGCAGTTTTCTGGTATTGAGATTTTGCGGTTGATATGATCTCACCTAGAGTGATTCACATGCCTTGTACTGTTATTGTATTGATATTACGGTTCTATTTCTATCACAACCTGATGAGATGAGGGTATTCCATCTCAAAAATCATGTAGGCACTTGTTAGAAATCCCATTCCATGCATTCTTTCCATGCCATCTATGGTGCATTAACGATTGAATGTTGTTATGATAGACTCTATGTAGATTATGTATGCTGTAGTGAAAGTTGTTTTATAGAAACCATGTTGTTTTCATATAGAAATATATTGTGTTGAACCTTGCCTAAATGAACGCCTAATTCTGATTCTTGAGGTGTAATGGGCCCTCTTGAATCGGATGTCGGTGGATCATGATCCTGTTTTCTCTTGGACATGACTTTAGGAGATGCCAAGAATTGATCACGGGGAGTATGGGCCCTTACATATTGGAATTTGGCACCTCTTTGCCCTGTTTTCTGTGTTTCTAGGATTCTGTGCAGTTTCTGAGATACTGCCCAGAAAAACCCAGAATACACGGTGTGTACTTTCTGGATACACGCCATGTAGTTTCATTCCGTGTCACTGACCGTGTGAGCAGAATGAAGGTGTCATGAAAATAACTTCAGGAACACTCCGTGTACGGTAGGTGCACGCCATGTAGTTTAGAGCAGTGTACCCAGCCGTTTCACTAACAACATGGGTCAGGGAACCTCAAGTAGAACACATTGTGTTGGTAAATAACACTCCATGTAGTTTTGTCCCAGGTACAAGGTTGTGTCATGAACAACACGGGTCGGTGT
Source organism: Viscum album (assembly GCA_963277665.1). Taxonomy (NCBI): domain Eukaryota; kingdom Viridiplantae; phylum Streptophyta; class Magnoliopsida; order Santalales; family Viscaceae; genus Viscum; species Viscum album. Next base: position 1,311,293,254 of record OY728119.1, on the reverse strand, counting down.
TGTCTTCACCTATACACGTCGTGTTGGTTCGGAACACGTCGTGTAAGTGCAGCCGTGTAGACATCCATGTAACTAACAACACGGGCTGCCGAGACTGTGTCTAGTACACGCCGTGTTCCTAGGAAACACACAGTGTAGTATGGGGTTAGTTTGGACCATGTGGGTTAGCCGTGTAAGGAGACTCAGGTATGGGTTTAGAGTTCACGTACACGCCGTGTAGTTTGGGGTGTTTCATGACCAGTAGTGGTAGGAGTACATGCCCATGTTAATGGAAAAAAGTACATGTTGTGTAGGTTTTATAAACGATGTGTAGTAATTTTTTGTAAAAATTGGTAGTTTTTCCCCCTATTACAGTTTTATACTCTTTTGTTTTCAGTATTTGTTATCCAAATGTAAGGTGTGCTTTTGATATTTCAGAGTTATGTCTCCGAGACATCCTCTAGTCATGCATAAGTATTTGGACAGTGAAAAGACACTAGATATGGCCGATCAGGGACCTCCTGTTGATCTTCATGTTGTTCCAGCCATGGTACCAGCAGTTTTACCCATTGTAGGCACCGGTACGCAGTTCTAGGAGGAATTCCTGAGGAGGTTACTGACTTTTCAGGGAGCGCCGCCTCTTGCAACATCAATAGCTGAGTTGAAAAGGGTTTTTTAGCAGGAGCATCCTCATACTTTTTCATGTGATGGCGGAACCCAGGATGCATAGTCATGGTTCGAGGAAACCATAACAATCATCGAGCATCTAGAGATACCCCTAGAGAAGAGGGTAAAAATGGAAACCTATATGCTTCCAGACACCGCCAAGAGTTGGTGGGAGGCGATCTCGCAGTCAGGACGCCAGTAGAGTATGCCATGGGATGAGTTTCAACACACCTTCTTTGACTACTTCTATTCGGAGACCCTGAGGGATAATCAAAAACATGATTTTATGAGTCTTCAGTAGAGAAATAATTCTATTATGAAGTACTCATCTCACATCACTGAGCTGCATCATTTCACGCCGATCGCAGCAGGTGATGAGTTGTTCCTTGCTAGGATGTCTGAGGATGGTCTCAGGTAGGAGATCTGTTCCCAGGTGAATATCTTACAGTTGACTTCTATATCCTACATCATTAACCAAGCGCTGATTAATGACCGCAATCTAAGGGATTATGGAGCTGTGAGCCAGGGCGGTTCGACATCCAGAGATGGTGTTCCTCCTACGGACAGTAGGAAGCATTGCAGAGAGTCTTCTCGAGGTGATCAAGGTTCACGGGATGCATCTTCTTGTAGCCAGGTTTTATGATACCAGTGTCGTAGGAATGGGAATACTAGGCATCAGTGCTAGAGAGATCCGATGGAATACCGATCTTGTGGCAAGATGGGTCATCTTCAGCACTTCTGTCACATCTTCTCACCTTCAGCTGGTGGTCGGGGTTCTTCTGTGACCCCGCGTTCTGGAGATTCTTCACCAGTTTCCCACCAGTCTAGGAACTGGAGTTCTTTTGGGTGTTCGGGCTGAGGTGGAGGTCGTGGCCATGGTGGTGACTCACCAGGTCATCAGCGAGAGCAGAGTGGATTAGCTCAGAGCGGTCAGCCTGGGGAGCAAGGCCGCTGTGCAGGCCAGTCTTTCGCCATGGAGTAGACCTATTAGGAGCAGGATCTTGGCCCTTCTACAGTTCTAGGTATGATCTTAGTTGTATCAATTTTATCTTAAGCTATTTTTGATACTGGTGCTTCTCATAGCTTTATCTCTATTGTCGTTGTGGAGATCCTTGGGCTCTGTATCCTTTCGTATGCCGAATTTTTGACTCTTGACACGCCGTTGGGAATGAGGACATCTAGCATACGTTAGTTCAGAGGGTGCCATAGTGAGGTTGCAAGGTTAAATTTTTTATGGGACCTCTATGTCCTTGAGTTTTCGGGCTATGAAATCATTCTTGGAATGGACTGGTTGGTTCTTTTCTAGGAATTAGTTGATTGCTATCGCCGTAGGGTGAGCTTTGTATCACTAGAGGTAGATATTTTCTTCATAGAGGCGAGTGGGATGTCCAGGCGGGTAGAGCTGGACCTAAGCATCATGGGCTAGGGAAGTTACAAACTATATTCCTAGTCTTTATCTGGATGACTAGGGGACTTCACAGTTAGACTTTCCCCCAATGGTGGATTGTTTTAGGGCTGTTTTTTCAGAGGAATTTTCAGGTATTTCCTTAGAGCGTGAGGTAGACTTCTTGGTTGAGATCATGCTAGGAGCGATACTGGTGTCCATTCCTCCTTATAGGATGGATACACTTGAGTTGAAGGAGCTCAAGAAGCAGTTGGAGGCGTTACAGGAAAAGGGTTTCATCCGACCGAGTACTTCTCCTTGGAGTTCACCTGTCTTTTTTGCGAAGAAGGAAGATGGTACCCTTGGGATCTGTGTGGATTATTGGAAGTTGAACGAGTTGATGGCCAAGAATCGATATCCCTTTATAAGTATTGATGACCTTTTCAATCATCTTCGAGGAGCCCGAGTGTTCTCGAAGATTGATTGAGGTCCGATTATCATCTTTTTCACATTAGAACATTAGATATACCTCTGACAGCCTTCAAGAGAATGTATGGTCTATAAGAGTATACAGTCATGTCGTTCAGTCTCACGAATGCGCCTGTAGTTTTCATGGCACTGATGAACCGAGTGTTCCATCCACATTTGGACTCCTTCATCATGGTCTTCGTGGACAATATCTTGGTGTACTATCACACTCAACAGGACCATGCCACACATATTGATATCGTTCTGAGTACACTGAGAGAGAATCAGCTATATGATAAACTCTCGAAATGCCACTTTTGGATGGATTAGATTTACTTCTTGGGTCATGTCATCTCAGAGTCAGGAGTATCTATGGATAAAAAGGAAGTGAGAGCTGTAGTTTCCTCAAAACAACCGAAAAGAGTTTTTGAGCTATGGAGTTTCCTAGGGGTGGCTGGATACTACAGACGCATTATTCAGGACTTGTCGCAGCTAGCAGCACCATTGATAGGTCTAACCAAGAAGGGGGCGTTGTTTTTATGGTCAGATTCTTGTGATTCAGGATTTCAGGAACTGAAGGGGAGGTTAATGTCAGCACCGATACTATTCTTGTTAGAGCCAGGCAAGAGCTACATTGTTTACTGTGATGCTTTAGGTATCGGCCAAGGAGTTGTGCTTATGCAGGGAGATGGAGTTGTTTCATGCAGGTCTTGGCAGTTGTGGGAACACGAGAGGAATTACCCTACACATGATCTGGAGTTAGAAGTTATTGTTCAGGACATACGTTGTTGAAGACATTACTATTTAGGAGAGAACTTTGTGGTTTTCAATGACCATAAGAGTCTCAACTGTATCTTCACTCTGCGTGATCTGAATCTGAGACAGCGTAGGTCGGTCAAGTATCTTCGGCCTTTTGACTTCGAGCTCGCCTATACGCTGGTAAAGGGGAATGCAATGGCAGATGCATTGAGCAATAGAACCTAGATTCCGGCAGTTCAGGAGGCCAACAATGAGTGGAAGTTGATGGCTCTGTTATCTGAGATGCATGTGGTGGTGCACGACAGACTAGGACAAACTTAGCTATCATCTATAACTGTTACCTTTACACCACCAATACCGGTGTCCAGGTATGAAGAAAGATGTAGCTGGTTTTTTCATGATATTTTCTACTTTTCAGAAGGTGAAAGAAGAGCATTAGTGACCAGTAGGGATTTTACAATAGTTACCCATTCCCGAGTGGAAGTGGAACAATGTCACAATGGACTTCATGATAGGGCTACTGAGGTCACCTCGGGGAAGTAATGGTGTTAGGGTTGTCATCGATAGGCTTATGAAGGATTCTCACTTCATTCCGATCAATTAGACCTTCATTGTTGATGATCTGGGATGGTGTACATCTGGGAGATTGTACATCTACATGGAGTTCCACACTCCATTTTTTCATATAGGGATGTGAACTTTACGTCTCAGTTATGGCAGGGGCATCAAAAGGCTATGGGTACATGGGTACATTTGAGTACAACATACCATCCCCAGACAGATGTATAGTCCGAGAACATGATCTAGGTTCATGTGGATATTATATGAGATTGAATTATTTACTTTGGAAGTTCTTGGTAGAAGCATATCACTCTGGTGGAGTTCTCCTACAAAAACAGTTTTCTGGAGACCATTCAGATGGCACCATACAAGTCTCTGTACAGTAGGCCATGCCGATCAACCTTATGCTGGTTGGAGGCAGGAGAGGAAGCTTTGCTGGGACCTCGTCTTGTTCAGGAGACCTCCTAGCAGATAGAGTTGATTCAAAAGAGGATGGCTACAACATAGCCTCAAAATAAGTCTTATGCTGATAAGTGGAGACGACCTCTTGAGTTTGAGGTCGGAGATCATGTTTTCCTGTGTGTCATACCGAGGTTGGGACACAAGAGGATTTGGAGACAGGGTAAACATTCACAACGGTATGTCGGGCTGTTTTAGGTGATGGAGAGAGTTTGTCCGGTTTCCTATCATTTGTAGTTACCCTAGAGGTACCGGGTCATGATCCACTTCTTCCATTTCTCTCAGCTCTAACTTTACTTTTCAAGCCCATCTTATGTCTTTCAGCCCAAGGAGGTTGAGCTCGAAGCAAATGCATCATTTGAGGAGCATCCCATCCGGACTGTAGATCGTAGTACGAAGGTTCTACGTGGGTGGTATATTCATTTAGTATTGGTGCTTTGGCAGCATGTGCGAGTATAGGACGAGACCTAGTAGAGGGTGGATGATGTACAATCACAGTGTCAGGAGCTGTTCGAGGTATCTTCTTCTACGCCTCTCTAGGGAAATTCGAGGAAGAATTTCATTAAGGGGGATGTTTTTAAGAACAAATAACATCATTTTCAGGTATGTATTTCCTTTTTCTGGATTTTTTGAGAAAAGATGATGTTTCAAGAAATTTTTGTAGTACACACTGTGTCCTCTAAAAGCACACGGCATGTATTTTATTTCATTAATCAGACTGGGGTCGCGCCCAATCACCATAAAAATCTTCTTCTAGGTCTGGTTCGATAGAGAGACACCGTACGACTGCAAATCTTCTCTAGATTCATGAGCCTCCATCTGTTGGCCGATTCAACTGTTGTCGATTGTGTTGGAACTGAAGTCGTGAGTTCTTCCTTCTTCTTGAATTCCATTCCATTATTTTTCCTATTTCTCAAGTTATCGTGGTTTGAGAAATTTGAACATTTTCCCAGATCTACGATGTTCAAGGGAGAATCAGTCGTCGTGGTTCATGTATTTCGATCTCCTAGGATCGAGGTAGATGGATTTTGCCTTAACATTCATGGTCTTTGAGTTTTATGTACAAATTCCACCAATACCCGTGAACGGGGTATTGCATGTTTACCTTTTTTCCCATGTTGTTTAACTTCCTTTATTGTATGCTTGTGTAGAGGTAATATAATCATGTTAGTGGATAGATTTGATGTTCTTGGATCTTTTTCCCATGCTTTTCTCTGTTTATGACCTTTGGGTCTTGTTATCCTTTGGTCGTTATTACTATTTCCATGCCTTGTGTCTATAGGATGGAGTGTTTTGCATTTCATGGTAGTTGCCTTGTAGAGTTTTAGTGAAGCAGCTCTACAGGTGTACTTTGGTCATCCAAGTAGCTCTATAGGTGTACGTTGGACTTATATCATTATCATGCACTGACTGGCATGGGGCTGTGAGAACCTAGTGTTATAGACTATAAGTGATAGAATGAGTGAGTTTCCCAGAGAGTCCTTGACATTATAGACTATAGTAGGTTAGACCGAGTGAGCTTCCTCAGTGAGTCTTAGACATTATAGGCCATGTGGGATAGACTGAGCGAGCTTCCCAGTGTGCCTTCAGATTTTATAGACTACAGGAGGGTAGACTGAGTGAGATTCCTCTGAGAGTCAATGTTTTGAATCTTTTTAAGAACATTCCCATGCTAGAAGAGAAATTGACCAAGTGATCTTCCTTAGAGAGTCTGCGGTATACCTGAGGCTATAGGAGGAATTGACTAAGATAGCTTTCTCAGAGAGTCTCTAGACCGTGGGGCTAAGAGGGTTTGACCGCGTGATCTTCTTCAGAGAGTCCCTGACTACCCAAGACTATAAGGGGAATTGATAGAGTGAGCTTCCCCAGAGAGTCTCATAAATTCGTATGACCAAGCCAGAGGGGTTAGGCTAAGTGCACTGCCCAGAGGGTCATGGTACTTATTGTTTAGGACCAGAGGGTATGGCTGCTAGTACTTCCCAGAGGGATTCCTATTTGTGTTAACTGGTTTTCTCACTACTGTTGTTGGTTTTGGATTGATTAATGTTGTGTATCATCCTGCTTCACTACTTACTGTTTACTGCCTACTGCTTTCTATTGTTGTTTACTGCTTATTATACTTTTACCTGCCATATACTCACTGACTGTTAGGCACCGATTTTCAGGTGGTTTCCTATTGAGATTATATCTCACACCATGTTTGGGCCTTTCTTTTTGGCCCAAGAAAACTATGTTGATGCAGGTATAGAAAAGGGAAAGCGCCCTTCGACTTTCGGTACTTGATTTCTTGGAGCAGGAGAGCATGGGACCAAGCTTTGCATTGCAATGCTGAGGAGCTATTTTACATTCTTTTGTACTTGTTTTGGTACTATTGTGTTTCCAGCATTGTGACTTGTATGAAAGTTTTCCTAGATATGTATCATGCATCATTTCATATATACATATGTGCTCTGGTTTTTTGATTTAGTCCTCCGTTATTTATATTGTTGGTTATTTGTACTTCCTCTATTTCATGTTTATTTATTTACATTGTGTACTCTTTCAATGTGGGAATAAATTCCCCACTATCACACCCAAGGCCCTCGCTGCTAGTGGGAAGCCTTTTATGTTTGGGAAAATGTTCTTGAGGCCATGTGACCAACATGGTACAGGGCGCCTTCGGGTGGCTTCTGGAACCGGGATGTTACATTGGTCCAAACCAAAAATAGAACATATTTATGAGAAAATTCCTTGATGAACCCCTTATAAAAACTATCAAATCCTATAAAAAACTAAACAATAGATACATTCATGGGTTTCTCCGAAGAAATAACTTCATACAATTTCTCTTAGTCCACTAGCATTCTTACCTCTGTGATGATGTTACCCAATTAATGCACCCTATCGATCCAAATATAAAATTTGGATGTCTTGGAATATAGAATATTCTCTCTTTGTGTACTCAAGATTATTTCATGATGATTGGAATGGTTTTTAGTAGTATTAGTGTACAATGATGTGTCATCAACAAATACAAATATGAAATGATCTAGGTATGGATGAATGATTGTGTTCATTAGGTCCATAAACAATATTTTCACATTGGTAAATCAGAATGACATTACAAAAAACTCATACAACCCTTTCCATATCTTAAAATCCATCCATGGAACATCATAAGCTCTCACCCTTATATTTTGATACACTGATCTCATATCAATTATGGAGTACACTAATGCACCTCTCAACTATTCAAAGCAATCATCAATTCATGGAAGATGGTATAAATTTTTATCTATCATCTACATTGGAATCCTATAATCAACATATTACTATAATGATCAATAATCCTTCCTGGGAACCACCAATATAGATCCCCTAGGTGATGTAATTGGAAGTGTGAACCCTTTATTCTCTATTTCATACAACTGAGACTTAAGATAAGGGAGTTCAGCCAGTGCCATTTTATATTGTCAAATGGAAATTGGTTCTTTTCCTAGAATAAATTCTTTTGTGAACTCGACATATTTATTAGATGTCATCCCCATTAATCCCTTATAAAATACACCCTAGAATTGATCTACCTTATGAATAGTGAAATGATTCTCTACTCCCCCTTCATTAAGAATAAGAGACGCCACTTGAGTTGTGTGTTCTGCAATCTGTTGAAAAAAATTCCTTACAAGGCCTGCCTAAATATCTCATACACCATGATGAATGTAAGTGTCGCCATAATGTGATGTAATGGTTACCCTGTAATGGAAGCATCCAATATGGGTTTGTTACAACACTAACAAGTCCATTCCCAAAATCATAACAAAAGTTGACATTTCTAGCATGAATAAATCCTACAGAAAATGGTATCCACTAAATTCAAGATTATATCCATATCATTTATTAATATTCTCTACATTATTCCCTAATGGTGTATATTTTGACATAACCACACAAATACAATCAACTGCTAAGACCAATACAACTGCAAACAGTTCAGAAAAAATTAATGATAATAAAATGTTTCCCATAGAGCTTTAGCGATCCTAAAATCTAATAGGATTGTACATCAAACCGTCGATAGAACAGCATCTCTACTACCTTGTGTAGACTGAACTTCATGGAGATAACTGGACCATCTACCCTTGGTCCCAGTATGAGTTCCCAATGTTGCACAACCTTGATTATGCAGATGATCAGGCCCTAGAGTACCATGGCCGCCACCTCTACCAGTTTGATTAGGTGAGCACCAATTGCATACTTATTAAGGGGTAACTGAAACCCTTATTTTACTTTTCATTAGACTTAATCCTCCATTAGATCCTATATATTGAAGGGTACTACAGAGCCTGTGCACATGCCCTTTTAATCTCCACACTCAGCACTCAACCAATGGTCGGGAAAATTAACCACAACTGTTTCTGAACCTAGTACAATGGTAGGAAAACACATATTCACCACAATTAGGGGATGATACTCCATTATAGATACTATTGAAACTTATACCCAATAGAATATTTCTAAAATGATGCTTCCTTGCCTTGTAAGATTCACCTCTAGTTTTTGCAACTGGAACCACAAACCTGCTGCCCAAGGCCTCCTTTATGTTCCCATTGTAAATATGGTCTCAATTTACTACTTCTTAAAAAAATATTTAATCTAAAATTTTTTTGTATGACATATCCTAATATCTATCATACTAAAATTTTCTTTCTATCACGAACTCATCACCAACCATTTCTTGAACAATGTATTGTGTGTCCATGATATTGCCTTCATTATCTATGATAGATTTTGTTCCCTTGGACAACCACATTAAAATTATTGAGAACTCCTATATCAATGTCACTAGATTTGTATTATATAGAAAATTATCATGAAACCCTTTTGACAAAATTTCATCAGCATTCCACATCTGAAACAAAATATCCCACTAATGTTATCCTACTCCCCGTAACATGTTGTAATCCAAATTGACACTATTTTCTTTGGAATCCTATAAATAATCCAATATAATCTTTATAAAATTGATATGAAATTATTAACCATCTATTCCACCATATCTCGTAAAAATTGGGGGTGATTATAATATAACTCCCTAGTTAGATCAAACATTCAAGACATAACCCGCCTCGAGTCCTATGCCATCATCTGTATAAAACAAGTGATATTGTACTAGAACTCCTATTTTACTCAATTATCTAATACCAACGGATTTACTTTGTACAATTTTAGAGGAGCTTTCATGGTGATTCCCTCTTTTACTCAATTATCATGAAGCCATAATTTACACTTTAAAAACTTCTCATATAATTCATTTCTTCTAAGAGTCTTCAAGATAACGCGCAAGCGATTTTCATGATATTCATAGATTTTGGAGTATACCAAGATATCATTAATAAATACCACTACAAAATCATCATGATATTCCTTGAAAACACTTTTCATTAGATCCATGAAATCAGAGGGTGCATTATTCAGCCCAAAATGCATCACTGTAAACTCGTAATGCCCATACCTGGTTGAAAATGCAGTCTTTGGAATGTATTCCTTCTTCACACACAAATGATGGTATCCAGATCCGAGGTAAATCTTTGAAAATTATTGAGCTCGATACAGTTAGTCAAATAAGTCATCAATGCGAGGTAGGGGATACTATTTATTTATTTTTATAACATTTATTTCCCTATAGTCGATACATACCCTCATAGATCCATCTTTCTTCTTAAAAAAAGAAAAGCGGATCCCCATGTTGAAACACAATGGAGAATAAACCCCTTATTAATCAATTCCTCTAGTTGTTTCTTTAGTTCAACTAATTCCATTGTGACCATTCTATAAGGGGTATTCGATATGGGCCTTGAATATAGAATTATATCAACAGAAATCTCAATTTTTCTTTCTGGAGGATATTTAGATAAATCATCCAGAAACACATATACATATTCTTTCACAATAGGTACATTCTATATTTGAACATTCCTTTACTCACCCACAGTTATTTCATTCTCTTCCTCCTTGATAATTGAATTTAGTTGAGCTACTGGGGGTGGATCTTGATAACAACCAGATTATGATATAAAGATAAGGTGTTATTTATCATCATCATAAAAAATCAAAACCTCGTTCTTCTTAAAATAAATCTTTTCATCATGGTATGAAAGAAAATCCATACCAAGTATTATATGAAATTAAATCATGGGTATGACGATGAGATCATCTGATAAAGAACATTTATGTGCTCTAATGGTGACGGATTCACAAAACATTGTTGCAATGGTACTTCCCTTAAGAGTTTTGACTGAAAACTACCTTGTTAAATAAAATTGGAAATATCTAATTTTCTTAGCAAACTGGGAATATATGAAACAATGTGATGATATAGACTCAAATAAATCATTATCTAAACTCGAGGAAACCATTAAATTACCTGCCATAACATATTTCAGAGCTTCTACCTCTGCAGTAGTGATAGAATAATATTGTCCTTGATCCCATGGCCTTTTATGAGTTAAGTTCCCATGACTCTTAGGAAATTCATTTGCATAGTGTTCCATCTCCCTGCAATTGTAGCATTGAACATAGATAGCTTCTTTGTTCCCCTTGCAATCACGAGCTTGGTGGCCTTTTTCACCACACTTGTAACAGAATCTCATTCCCTTCAAGCAAGTACCAGGGTGTTTCCTCCCACATTTACCGAAGGATGGATATTCAAATTTTCCTTTCTTCCCCTTATATCCATTCCAACAGTGATCAGAACATCTCTTCTTTACTCTCATTTCTTTAAAGTTGTATGACTTATATAGTTCCTTTTCTTTCATGATAGCAAATGAGACAATATCTTCATATGATGAGAAGGATTGTGAGACTAATCATCGATGGTGAAATTGATTAACCCATCAAACAAATGATCAATATTACTCCTTGGGTTATGTATATAATCTTCTGCATGCCTCACTAACCTTTTAAAGTTACCCTAATACTTTGTGAAAATCAAATCCTCCTTCTGTCTCAGACTCAGAAATTGCCTTTCCATATCAGCTCAATGGTCACGAGGAAAGTATTTTTCAAAGAAAATCTCCTTGAACTCCATCCATTCCATATTTGATAATTCATCATCCTCCTTTGTGTTTTGAATCAAGGAACACCATTGGCCAGAATATCTAGTGAGGCGGTAAACTGCCATGATAACTTTTTCTAATTCACTACTCTCCAAGGAATGTAATATTTTCTCTAAGGAATTAATCCATTTCTCAGATACTAGTGGATTTGTTTCAACATTGAATGTTGGTGGTTGTTTCATCATTAAACTATCTTAAATTGATCCACCCTGATGTGGATCTTGGTGCTCCATATGGGTAAGGTTATTATTCATAACCTGAGTGAGTTGTTCCAGTATGGTGATTAGCTGATCTACACTCTATGCATCAGCAGCTCCACAATAATTATCTTGAGAAGGAGAAAAATCCCAACATGGAATGCGTGCATTGACATGGTTTCCATTCCTTCTACTGTGCACCATTTACAAAAAAATGGCATACAATACATTAGTTTATGATTCGCAATACATAAATCCAAACTTTTAAAACACGTAACAAGAATTGAACAGTTTATGGATATAATCCATAATCAAAAAAATGTTTTTTTGAGGAATCATATACACATAAACACTTCATAATGGTTTTTAAATAAAATGAGAATTATCCTAAGCATATCCTCTTGGAGTGTCGTAACCATGAGTGTAGTGCGGCCTGTTGTCATGCACGAGTTCCATTTTGTGTCTAACTCAAAGCGGTGTCATAGGGTTTTACCCCTAGGTACATCTGTTCTAGATCCGCCTCTACCTTCCCTTATCCAGACAGGGATGTATTGCTCGAAAAACTCACAAAGTCTCTACAATAAAAAAATTCTAGGAAGTCATTATATAATAATCCTCAAAGTCAATCTTAGGTCTATGTGCACTAATCAGAGTATATCTAAATCTAGTTTCCACGGTTTGTATTAAACTTCCTATGATACCAATTGTAACACCACGAACCTAGTTACCCAGAGACGGTGAATAATTACATAACATTGTCAGGATAACAAAAGATCATGTCTCGAAAGTCCTATTAGTTTACTAGCCTTGGAATCACTAGATCAATCATAAAGATTACATTTCATCATAAAGTGAAAAACTACAACAACATCTTGTCTCCGTAGACCACACTCATAACCCCTCATACTATCCTTGTAGGTTATTCATAAAATACTTCTTCACGTCATGGGAAAAATAAAATATAGAAATGTGTGAGCTCAGATGCTTAGTACGAATAAAAATATAGAAGAAACATTCGTAAATGAGAATAAACTTTTAAGGAAATGTATAACTAAAACAAAAGCCTTTTAGACATGAACTTCCACATAATATGGAAAAAATAAAATGAAATAATTCCATTTAATTATTCACATTAATACTCTACTAGTAAAATAATAACATGCAATATCAATAATCACTTTCACAATGAGGGAATGATAAATGTCAAACTTTCATAACCACAGGTTCAAGGCATTGTGCCAAGACTACAAATAAGATTTTTTCAAATCCTTGTTCCAAGACACTAGTTTTTCTATTGAGACCGACTAATGCATCGAGGAGATATAGTGGGCTTCACCCTTCACTTATTAAGTCCAATGCATTCCTCATATGAACATGTTTAAACATAACATAATCCTTCGTATTAAAACTATCATACAAAATATCAATACATTCTCCATAAACCATGAATGGTATAAAAATAACACATCCACATTCCAACATTTCACAAAACCTTTAATACTAAATGGAAGTTCTGTATCATAATAAATCAACATCAAATAAGTTTAAAATTCATCAAAGGATGTTTACATATATTAAATAAAAAATATTTTATAGAAATATCTCTTTTTTATTGAAATAATTTAAAAGTCATATAATTATAAAATAGAACATTTAATTTGAAAATATTATTATAGGCTTGTAATGGAAGACTAGACGATTTTATAATGGTGGATAATAGTCGCACCCACCGTATAAGTTAAAAAAAGACATTCTTACTTTAATTCAATCGAAAAGGTAAAAAAGGGCCTTCTTTGGAAAACGACGGAAATATTCCTTTATAAACTTCTTATAAAAATTAAAAAAGGGTATAAATGAATTTAACCCATATTTTGTAAAATAGAAAAAATGATTTGAAAAATATTTTTAAGAAACATGGATGTGGATGATAAAGTGGTCCCAATAGATAATTATGTATAAACATCCTCAGATAATAAAGAAATTGTGAAATAAACCCTTAACTTGTACCTTTCCTTGGTTGAGGGTAGTTTAACCTCTTATATAATGGTGATAATATCATTATTAAATTATACAAGAATCATATACTTTAATAAGATATAATATATGAACTTTTAACATTGCATTGTTAATAATATCTTAGTATTATCGTCGTTTCGAGTGTTATCCTACTCGTTTTCTTTTATATGTTTTGTAACATAATCATTTTTTGTTATGGATAGGTTGTATCTTATTGATATAAATAATGATATCAAGTCCTTAAAAATTATTTTTAATCATCAAATGAGAATTACACTTTAATTTATATGATGGGGAATGAATCTCATCGCCTTTGTGGAGATGGTAGTCCGTACGTACGCACGAGCGACAATATCATTTTTTTGAAATTTAAATACTATATAATTGGATAGTATATCATATATATATATAAATTATAATTTTATATTTATTATTTACTTAAATTACACATCATAATAATACTCATCCAAATAGTAATGTTTTGAATAACAATTACACCACGATGTGGTGACGGTAAGCCCTACGTAAGCACGTATGGTGACATGTCATTCAAAGTATGGATAGAATACTGAATACAGTTGTACGATATTTATAATAAGATAAATGTATATAGAAAGTACTGGAGTTATTATTTTAGAATTGAGATAATAATGAATGAAGAAGTGGAAGTAGAAATGGACTTGAAAGAGGGTGGTGAAAACATTATCACTTCTTCGGGTTCTTTTATATTTGATCAAAGGGATTTTTATGTTGGATTTATGAACAAAATGAAGCCTCTAAATTGAATTGAGTGATGTTGATAGAACATTTTGGCAGGGTTTGGATGAACCAAAAGTCTTTGAAGTAATGAATTATAGAGAAGGGGGAGTGCACTTTTATAAGAGGGGTGAAGGGCTTCTTAGGAAAATCTAGAAGTATTATTTTATAATAAATTCATATTCGGTTTCTAATGGCTTCAAAGTGGATTATTTAAAGGTTACATTGGGTATTGGTCAAAAACTGATCAACCAATAGGTTTTATATTGGTTCGTGTCACTATATTAACATTATCGGTTTGATTTAGCTCTTAGTTAAATAGTTGGGCATTTACCATGTCTCTTTGTCTTTTTAAATTATATAGTTAAAATCATAAAATATACATAAAGAGATGCCCAAGTTTTCCATTAATGATACAACTATCATTGTATAACTCATTTGGCTGAACCTTATATTTTTAGGAATATAATATCAATTAATAATATAATATATGTTTTAAAAACACTTTTATGTCAATTTTGACACTATTTGGTATTTTGTTTTTGCTAAATTTATAGTAGAATTATTTCTTCAAAAACAATTAATATAATCTAACCTAATATGTCATATTAACCGATAAAATTAAAGGAATTTATAAAAAATTTAAAATTACATTTATTTGGATATTTATAATATCAATTATTTTAATATTTCATTAATTAGGTAATTATAGTATCACCATTGTGTTATAAATAAATTCAATTCTTTAACATCTAAAAATTATAACTAAAATACCATAATGTAGGAAATATTTTTATCTTTATAATGAATATTAAAAACAGAATTTCTCTTATGAATAACCCTATATTAAAGATTTTTTAGTAATTAAACATTGATTTTAACTCTTTTAAATCTTCTTTGAATTAAATAATAATAAATGTCCAAATCTAATCCAAGTAGACCAAAAAGGTTCATATATTATTCATAAGGTTTATTTTGGTCGAATTATACTTATCCAATAGAATTAGTACATTATTTATGGTAATAATAATATCTTTTCAACCCTTAATTAATCTATTTATTTTTAACCGTGGTAAATAAAAGTAAAAGTTATTATTCACCAAAATTTAATTTTTTCTTATTGAACCACATTTTACTCCTTGATAATAATCGTGTCTCTCGGATATTTGAAATTCTACTCACAAAAGCGGTAAAATTATTTTTTATGTGAGTTTGAAAATTCTCCTTGGAGATGGGTAAAAGACTGCGAAACGTTCAATAAAATTTATATATATCTAAAATTATTATAAAATGACTCCACTGAATTAAATAGAACTTATATAGGTATTATGTATCTATTTTTACCTAAAATAAATTTAAATAAAATAAATATCTATTTAAATAAAAATTCGGTTTTATACTATAACTTAGTGTTTTTCAGTATTCATCCAAGATTGAACGTTTTCAGAAAAATACAAAAAATTAACCCTAAGCTAATTTTAATATTCCATATCTAAAAATGAAGTCTAATTTGAAGTATAAAATTTATAAAATTTCAAAAATTGGGCATTACTACTCATAACGGCTAGTTTGACTAGTTGTGGTGTGTGTTAGAACTCGAAGTTGCGTACAACACACGCTACTGTATTATTCAAAGAGAAGCATACTATGGAAGCATGGGGTGTTACATTCCCCTCTCATTCAAATAATTCCTCCCTTGAAATTTCTTGAATACTACCACAGTAAAAGACTCCGGGGTTCTTCATCATAAGTTCCTCAGGATCCCACGTTGCCTCTTCCATCTTATGGTTTCTCCATATAACTTTTACCAGATGAGTCATCTTGTTTCACAACACTTGTTCTCTGGTATCAAGAATCCCGATGGTCTCTTTTCAATAAGATATATTGGGTTCCAGTTCCACACTCTCATAGGTGAGTACATGTATTGGGTCAGGGATGTATTTTCTCAACAGTGATACATGGAACACATCGGGAACTAGGTAGTGATTTGGTGGCATTTCAAAGAAATACGCTACAACCCCAATTCGTTCTTGAATTTCGAAAGGTCCTATGTACCTGGGACTCAATTTACCTTTCTTACAAGAAACATATAACTCCCTTCCATGGATATACCTTTAAGAAAACATGATCTCTTACCTAAAATTACAGATCCTTCCATCGGTTATCAACATAGCTCTTCACCCTACATTGAGCTGCTTTGATGTGTGTTAGGATTACCTTCACCTTTTCCTTCGTTTCCTCCACAAGTTCTAGGCCTATGAGTTTTATTTTACCAACATCATCCCAACAGGTTGGTGTGCAGAATCTATTTCTGTATAACGGTTAATATGGTGCTATTCGAATAATTGAATAGAAGCTATTATTATAGGAAAATTCTACATGAGGTAAATATTTATCCCACATACCTTGATATTCAATTGAGAATGATCTAAACAAGTCTTCTAAGGTTTGAATTGTCCGTTCTGATTGTCCATCAGTTTGGGGGTGGTAGGATGTTCTCCAACGAAGTTCAATATCCAAGGCCTTCTCAAGACTCTTCCAGAATCTTGAAGTAAAATGGGGATTACGATCAGAAACAATCGATAGTGGTACTCTATGAATCCTCACAACTTCATTAATATATAATATTTCTAGATGTTCAATAGGTAAATATTCCCTTATATCATGAAAATGTTATGACTTTGTAAGATGATCAACAATGAACCATATTGCGTTGTTCCTTCAATGAGTCTTTGGTATCCCCATGACAAAGTTAATCGTATTATTATCCCATTTCCACTCAAGTATGGGAAGAAGTTTCATGACTCCTCCAGGCCATTTCCTTCTATCTTTAACTTGTTTACAAACCATACATCTTGACACAAAATCAGGAATCTCCCTCTTCATGTTTCCCCCCAAAAAATGTTCCTTCAAATCACTAAACATTTTGGTTCTCCCAAGGTGAATAGAGAAATTGTAACTATGAGAATCATCCAGAAATTCCCTTTTTATAGCAGGTATATCGGGAACACAATGACTCTTCCCAAATTTAAAAATTCCATCTTCACAAACAAAGTCATTCAATCTCCCATCATTCACAGCTTTAATCTTCTTTTTTAATTCCTCATCATCGGTCTGCGAACTATTAATCCTTACTAGTAAAGATGGTTTGGAAACCATTTGAAAAAGGATCGATGTTTCACCTTCCATTCTTATTCCAATTTCCATCTTCACTAGATCCATGAAAATAGGATCCCTTTCAATTCTCATCTTGTTCAAAACTCCATGATCCTTTCTGCTCAATGAATCTACCATCTTATTTTCCTTCCCCAGGTGGTAGTTTATCATGAAATCATAATCCTTTAGTAGTTCAAGCAATCTCCTTTTCCTCAGGTAGATTTCTTTATCTGAAAAAATATACTTCAAACTATTTTGATCGGTATATATCTCACATTTTTCACCATAGATATAATTTATCCATATAATAAAAGAAATGATTACTGTAGCTAACTCAAGATCTTGATTATGACATTTTTTCTCATTAATTTTCATCTGTCGTGATGCATATTTAATAACCCTATCATTCTGCATAAGGACACAACCACATCCTTTCATTGAAGCATCATTATAAATAAAAAACCCATCATTCCCCTATGGTAGAGTCAATACAATATCATTGACTAATATTCTCATTAGTTATTTAAAACATTCTTCACACTCTTTTGTCCAAACAAATTTAACCCCTTTTCGTGTGAGCTTTGTTAATGGATTAGCGAATCGGGAAAAATTCTGGACGAAACATTGAAAATAACATGCTAAACCAATAAAACTACGTACCTCGATTATACTCATTGGTGTTGGACAATCATGGATTTCTCATGAATTAGAAGGATCAATAGAGATTCCAATCCTAGAGACAATATGTCCAAGAAAAGTAATCTCTTGAAGCCGGAATTCACACTTGCTAAACATCCCATATAATTCATGTCTTCTAAGATTTTTCAGGATAATGCGCATGTGATTTTCATGATCTTCGTAGATTTTGGAGTATACCAAGATATCATCAATAAATTTCACTACAAAATAATCGAGATATTCCTTGAAAACTCAGTTCATTAGATCCATGAAAACAAAGGGTGCATTAGTCACCCTAAAACGCGTTACTGTAAACTCGTAATGCCTGTAACTGGATCGAAATGCAGTCTTCGGAATGTCTTCCTTCATCACACACAACTAATGGTATCCAGATCGAAGATCAATCATTGAAAAATATTTAGCTCGATGCATTTGGTCAAATAAGTCATCAATTTGAGGTAGGGGATACTTGTTCATTATTGTTATAACATTGATTTCCTTGTAGTCGATACATAACCTCAGAGATCTATCTTTCTTCGTAACAAAAAGTACAGGGGGTCCTCATGGAGAAAAACTGGGGATAATAAGTCCATTATTACTCAATTCCTCTAGTTGTTTCTTTTGTTCAACTAATTCCACAGTGTCCATTCTATAAGGGGTCTTTGATATGGGCCTTGAACTTGGAATTAAATCAATAGAATACTCAATTTCTCATTCTGAAGGATTTCCAATTAAATATTCTAGAAACACATCTACATATTATTTCACAATAGGTACATACTCTATTTGAACAATCCTTTCCTCACCCATAGTAATTTCTTTCTCTTACTCCCCGATAATTGAATTTAGTTGAGCTACTGGGAGTGGATCTAGATAAGAATCAGATTCTACTCAAAAGTTAAGGTGTTCTTTATCATTATAATCAAAAATCATATCCTCCTTTTTACTTACAATAAATGTTTTCATCATGGTCCGAAAGACAATCCATACCATGTATTATATCAAATTCCATCATGGGTTTGACGATGAGATCAGTCAATAAAGAACATTTATGTTCTCTAAAGTGGACTAATGCACAAATCTTTGTTGCAATGATACTTCCCTTAAGAGTTTGGATGGAAAAATTCCTTGTTAAATTAAATTGGAAATATCTAATTTTTTTAGAAAATTGGGATGATATGAAACAATTCCGTGTTCCATAATCAAATAAATAATTTTCTATACTTGAGGAAACCATTAAATTACCTGCCACCATGTCTTTCAAAGCTTCTACCTCAGTAGTAGTGATAGCATAAGCTTCTACTTATTTCCTTGGACTTTTCTGAGGTAAGTTCCCATGACGCTTAGAAAATTCATTTACATAATGTCCCATCTCTCTATAATTGTAGCATTGAACATCAGTAGCATCTTTCATCCCCTTGCAATCACGAGCTTGGAGGCCTTTTTTACAACACTTGTAATATACTCCTATTCATTTTCAAGAAAGTACCAGGGTGTTTCTTCTCACAATTACTGCACTATGGATGTTATACATTTCCCTTCATCCCCTTATTTCTATTACCAAAGTTATCAGCAAATATCTTCTTCTATTGCTTTGATTTAAAGTTATAAGACTTAGATAATTCCTTTTCTATCTTGATATAACATGAGACAATATCTTCGTACAATGAGATGGATTGATAGACTAATGCTTGATAGATAAATAGTTTTAACCCATCAAAGAAATTATCAATATTACTCCTTGGGTTACGTATATAATCATTGGCATGCCTCTCTAACCTTGTAAATTTAGCCTCATACATTGCAACATTCTCATCCTCTTTTTGTCTCAGTCTCAGGAATTTATTTTCCATATCTACACTATGGTCACGAGGAAAGTATTTTTCTATGAAAATCTCTCTGAACTCCCTCCATTCTTGTAACACCCCAACATTCTACGGTACGATTTTCTTTGAATAATGCGATAGCGTGTGTTGTACGCAACATCGAGTTCTAACACACCACAACCAATCAAACTAGACGATATGAATAGTAATACCTACTTTTTGAAATTATATATAAATTATATTTCAAAATGAACTTCATTTTTGGATTCATAATATCGAAATTATCCTAGGATGAATTTTTCTGAGAACGTCAAATTTTTATGAATAGTGAAAAATACTTAAAAACAACTTTTTTAATCAAAGTAATTTATATTGATAAATTATATTATTTAGTGGTTTTATAGTATAATTATAATATATTTTTACCATTTCATCCAATGGTGTTCATTATAATTAATTTCACTTTGAAATTGGACATAAACCATTGTCAATCTTCTGATATATATTGTTTCTTAAAAACATGCTATTTGTTGTAACATCGGGAATTAATTATAAAATTAATTAATGCAAATTATATGTTTCGAATTTTGTAAAATAGACATCATTTTTGAATTCGGAATATCAATTATAGCTTACGGTGAAATTTTGGCATTGTTCTGAAAAACTTTAATTTTTGATGAATATTGAAACTATTAAGTGGTAGTTAAAAAACTGAATTTTTCATAAAACATAATTTTACCGCTTCTGTGATTGGAATTTCGAAAATTTGAGAGACACGGTTAATATTAAGAAGTAAAATGTGGTTCAATGAGATGAAAATAATTTTTGGTTAATAGTAACATTTTATTTTTATTTACCATGGTTAAAAGTAAATAGGGTAATTAAGGGTAAAAATGATATTAATATTAACCGAACACATGTCCTAATTCTATTGGACAAGTTTATATCGACCAAAAAAACCTTAGGAATAAAATATTATCATTTAGTTCCACTTATATTAGATTAGGACATTTGTTATTATTTAATTCAAAGAAGAGTTAAAAGTGTTAAAATCAATGTTTATTTACTAAAACATTTTTAATATATGGTTATACATAAGATAAATTTGAGTTTAAATATTAATTAGAAAGATAAAAGGATTTATTACATAATTATAGTTTATTTATAATTTTTAGACATTAAATAATTTAATTTATTTATGACACAATGATGATGAGGTAATTACCATAATAGTGAAAAATTAAAATAATTGATATTATAAATACACAAATAAATATAATTTGAGACTTTTTATGAATTACACTAATTTTATAAGTTAATATGACATGTTAGAAACGATTTAATTAAATTTTTTCGAAGTAATCATTCTGGTATGAGTTTCACAAAAATCAACTATTGAATAGTGTCAAAATTGACATAAAAGAGTTTCTAAAACAAATATTATATTATTAATTGATATTAAATTTTAAAAATCTAAGTTTCGGACAAGAGACTTATATCATGATATTTGTATCATTAATGGACCACTTAGGGGTCTCTTGGATGTATATAGTATGTTTATTAACTATATAATATAAAAATACAAAGTGACATGGTAAATGTAAAACTAATTAACTAAGAGTTAATACTTAATGATAAGTTTAATATAGTAACCCAAACCTGTATAAATTATATTGGATGAATTGTTTTCGACCTATTCCAACCTTAAAATTTAAATAATCAACTTTTGAGCCATTGGAAACTGAATATGAATTTATTATAAATTAATATATCTAGCTTTTCCCAAGGTGCCCCTCACCCCACTTATAAAAAGGCACTCCTCCTTCTCATTTGTTCACACCTTCAAAGCATTTTGGATCGGAAAAACTCTGCCCAAATACTCTCCCAACTTCCCTCACTACATCCTAGAGGCCTTAGTTTGATCAGAATGCCAACCTATGGAGCCCTTTTGATCAAATCAAGAGGAAGAACCCGAAGAAGAGGTAATGATTTCACCATCCTTTTCCATGTTCCTTTCTTCTTCCACTTCTTCTTCCTTTGTTATTATCATTATAAAATAATAAATCCAGTATAATATATATACTGTGATGTTATTATAAATATTTTACAACCATATTCAGTATTCTATCCACCCTTTGAATAACATGTCACCATATGTGCGTACGTACGACTTACTGTATCCACGTCGTGGTGTAATTGTTATTCAATATATTATTATTTGGATGGGTATAATAATGATGTGTAAATCATATAAATAATTAATATAACATGTTAATGATTCTTTATATATGATATACCATCCATTTATATATTATTTTAATATCAAAAGAATGATATTGTCGCTCGTGCGTACGTACTTACTACCGTCTCCACGAACGCGATGAGATTCATTCTCTATCTTATCCATTCAAGGATAATTATCATTTGATGATTTAAAAATGATGTTTAAGGACTTGATATCATTCTGGAAATGAATAATATACAACCTGTCCATTACAAACACGACTTATGTAACAAAACATAAAAAATAAAATGAGTAAGTTAACACCCGAAACAACAATAATACGAAGATATTATTAACAAATCAATGTTAAAAGATCATATATGATATAATATTAATGTATATGATTCTTGTATAATTTAATAACAATTATTTCACCATTATACAGGAGGTTAACCTACCCCAACAAAGGAAAAGTACAAGGTAAGGGTTTATTTCACAATCTCTTCATTATCCGAGGTTGTTTTTACGTAATAATCTACTGGGATCTCTTTATCATCCACATCCATGTTTCTTAAAAATGAATTTCAAAACATTTTTACTATTTACTAGAATATGGGTTAAAGTCATTTATACCCTTGTTTGACTTTTTATAAGAGGTTTATAAAGGAATCTTTCCATCGTTTTCCAAACAAGGTGCTTTTTAACATTTTCGACAGAATTAAGGTAAGAATATTTTTTTAACTTATACGGCGGGTGCGGCTATTTTTCGCCATTATAAAATCTTCGAAGCATCCCTTAAAAACTTATAAAAATATTTTCAAATAATATGTTTTATTTTATAAATATATGACTCTTAAATGATTTCAAAATAGAAAGAGATATTTCCCTAAAAAGAGTTTTGATTTCATCCATGTCAACATCCTTTGATGGATTTTATGCTTATTTAAAGTTGATTTATTATGATACAAAACTTCTATATTTTATTGAAGTTTTTGTGATTTGTTTGACTATGAATGTGCTATTTTTATACCATTCATGGTTTATGGTGAAAGTATTTACATTTTGTATGCTAGTTTTAATTCGAATGTTTATGTTATGTTTAAACCTTTTCATATGGGAATGCATTGGACTTAATATGTGATGGGTGGAGCCCGCTATAGATCCTTGATGCATTTATTGGTCTCATGAGACAAACTACTGTCTTGGCACAAGGACTTGGCAAAATCTTATTTGTAGTCTTGGCACGAGGCCTTGGCTATGTGGTTATGATATTCTGGCATTATGGATTCCATAATTATGAAAGTCGTTATTGATATTGCATGTGATTATTCGATTAGTAGAATATCAATGTGAATAAGTAAATGGAATTATTTCGTTTTATTTTTTCTATACAATGTTGAAGTTCATGTTTAAAAGGCTTTATTTTAGTTATACATTGCCTTAAATGTTTATTCTTATTTATGAAAGTTTCCGCTATATTGTTATCCTTACTGGGAATTTGAGCTCACCCCTTTTCTATGTTTTATTTTTCCCATGATGAGAAGAAGTAAATTATGAATGACCTGCAGGGATATTATGAGGGGATAATAGTGTGGATTATGGAGACAATATGTAGTAGTAGTAGTTTTTCACTTCATGATGTAATGTAAATCATTATGAATATATCTAGTCTTTCCAAGGATACTAAACCAACTGGTCATTCGAGATTTGATCTTTCTTGTGATCATGACAATGTTATGTAATAATGGACCGACTATGGGTAATTGGGTTCGGGGCGTTACAGTTGGTATCAGAGGAAGTTTAGTAGAAACCTTGGAAGCTAGATTTAGATAAACTTTGATTAGAGAACCTCGACCTAAGATGAACATTGAGGAATAGTATAGAAGAAATTCCTAGAATTTTAATATTGTAGAGATTTTGTGAGTTTTCCGAGAAATACATCCCAGTCTGGATACGAGCTGGTAGAGGCAGCTCTGGCACAGATGTACCTAGGGGTAAAACCTGAAAACACCGCTTTGAGCTAGACTCGAACGGGAACTGGTGCACGACAATGGGCCTTGCTGTACTCTTGGTTACGACACTCCCGGGGGATATATTTAGGATAACTCTCATTTTCATTTCAAATCATTATGAAGGTTTTATGAGTGTGTACTTCCTCAATGAAAACATTCTTATGATTATGGATTATATCCATAAATAGTTCAATTTATGTTAATTGTTTTGTAAGTATGGGATTATGTATTTTGAATCATAAACTGATCTAGTTTATACCATTGTCTAGAAATGGCGCCTAGTGGAAGAAATGAAAACCGTATCAATGCACGCACTCCATGTAGGGATTTCCCTCCTACTCACAATAATTATAGTGGAGCTGGTGATGCAACTGGTACCGATCAGCTAATCACCATACTGGGACAACTTACTCAGGTTATGAATAATAACCTTACCTATATGGAGCACCCTGATCCACAGCGTGGAGGATCAATGTTAGATCGATTCATGAGGAAACAACCACCAATGTTCAATGGGAGTACAAATCACTTAGTAGCTGAGCAATGGATAAATTACCTTGATAAAATATTTCAGGCTTTGGGGAGTAGTGAAAGTGAAAACGTTATCATGGCAGTTTACCGACTCACTGGAGATGCTGATCAATGGTTGTCATTGATTCAAAACACAATGGAAGATGACTAAGTATCAAATATGGAATGGAGGGAGTTCAAAGATCTGTTTTTAGAAAAATACATTCCTCGCGACCATCGAGCAGATATAGAAAGTACATTTCTGAGTCTGAGATAGAAGGAGGATGAGAATGTCGAAAAGTATGAGGATAAATTTACAAGGTTATCAAGGTATGCTAGAGATTATATACGTAACCCATGAAGTATGATTGATTGTTTCTTTGATGGGTTAAAACCATTTATCCGTCGAGCATTAGTCTCACAATCCTTTTCATCATACGAAGACATTGTCTCGTGTGCTATCAAGACCGAAAAGGAATTCTCTAAGTCTTATGACTTTAAACCAATGCAAGATAAGAAGAGACCTGCTGATCAATCTGGGAATGGAAATAAGGGGATGAAGGGAAAGTTTGAATATCCATCCTGTTGTAAATGTGGGAAAAAAGACCCCGATACTTTCTTGAAGGAAATGGGAGTCTGTTACAAGTGTGGTGAAAAAGGCCACCAAGTTCGTGATTGCAAGGGGAAGAAGGAAGCTACCAATGTTCCGTGCTACAATTTCAGGGAGATGGGACATTATGCAAATTAATGTCCTAAGCGTCAGGAGAACATACCTCAGAAAAGGCCAAGGGATCAAGGCCAAGCTTATGATATTTGTAATGCTGGGGTAGAAGCTTCGAAAGACGTGGTGGCAGGTAATTTAATGGTTTCCTCATGTTTAGTAAATGCATTATTTGATTCTGGATCATCACATTGATTCATATCTTCCCAGTTTTCTAAGAAAATTAGATATTTCTAATTTGATTTAACAAGAGAGTTGTCAGTTAAAACTCTTAAGGGAAGTATCATTTCACTAATGTTTTGTCAATCAGTCCCTATTAGAGCACATAAATGTTCTTTATCTGCTGATCTCATCGTCATAACTATGATTGAGTTTGATATAATCCTCGGTATGGAATGGATTCCGGACTTTGATGCGAAGATTTATTGTAAGAAGAAAGAGGTTACGATTCTTGATGATGATGATAAAGAACACCTTATCTTTAGAGCAGAATCATCACCACCTAATTCTTATCTAGATCCACCCCCTGTAGCTCAACTAAATTCAATTATATGGGAGGAAGAGAATGAAATAACTGTGGATGAGGAGAGGAATGTTCAAATAGAGGATGTACGTATTGTGCAAGAATATGTAGATGTATTTCCGGAAGATTTACCTGGACATCCTCCAGAATGAGAAGTTGAGTTTTCCATTGATTTAATTCCTGGATCAAGGAATATATCGAAGACCCCTTATAGAATGGCCACTATATAATTAGTTGAACTAAATAAACAAGTAGTTTAATTGAATAATAAGGGATTTATTCACCCTAGTGTTTCTCTATGGGGATCCCCTGTTCTTTTTGTTAAAAGGAAAGATGGATCTATGAGGTTATCTGTCGACTACTGGGAGATAAATTCTATAACAATAAAGAAAAAGTATCCCCTACCTCAAATTGATGATTTATTTGACCAACAGCATGGAGCTAAATACATTTCAAAGATTGACCTTCGATCTGGATACCATCAGTTGTGTGTGAAGAAGGAAGACATTCCGATGACAGCATTTTGAACCAGGTACGGGCATTACGAGTTTACTGTAATGCCTTTTGGATTGACTAATGCACCCTCTGTATTCATATATCTGATGAATAGAGTTTTCAAGGAGTATCTCGATGAATTTGTTGTGGTATTTATTGATGATATCTTGGTATACTCAAAAAGCTATGAAAATCATGAAAATCATTTGCGCATTATCTTGAGGACTCTGAGAAGACATGGATTATATGGGATGTTTAGAAAATGTGAATTCTGGCTTAAAGAGATCATTTTTCTTGGCCATATTGTCTCTAAAGATGCAATCTCTGTTGATCCTTCTAAGACTAAGGCAATCCAAGAATGGCCATCACCAACGAGTATAACTGAGGTATGTAGTTTTATTGGTTTAGCAGGTTATTATAGACGTTTCATCCAGAATTTTGCCTGATTGGATAACGCATTAACAAAGCTCACATGTAAAGGGGTTAAATTTATTTGAACAAAAGAGTGTGAAGAATTTTTCAAAGAACTAAAGAGAAGATTAGTCAATGCTCCTATATTGACTCTACCATCGGGGAATGATGGGTTCATTATTTATAGTGATGCATCAAAGAAAGGACTTGGTTGTGTCCTTATGTAGAATGATAGGGTTATTGCCTATGCATCACGACAGTTTAAAATTCATGAACCAAACTATCCTACTCATGATCTCTTGTTAGCAGCTGTGATCTTTTCTTTGAAGATATGGAGGAACTACCTTTATGGTGAAAATGTGAGATTTATACTGATCACAAGAGTTTGAAGTATATTTTCTCACAAAAAGAACTCAACATGAGGCAAATGAGATGGCTTGAATTACACAAGGATTATTATTGCACGATACACTACCACCCGGGGAAGGCAAACAAGCTGGTAGATGCTTTGAGCAAAAAAGATCATGGAGTTGTGAAAAATATGAGAATTGAAAGGGATCCAATTTTCATAGATCTAGTGAAGATGGACATGGGAATAACCAGGGAAGGTGAAACATCAATTCATTTTCAAATGGTTACCAAAAAATCTTTACTAGAAAGGATTAAGAGTTCTCAGACCGATGATGAAGAATTTCAAAATTTGATTAAAGCTATGAATGATGGGAGATTGAGAAACTTTGTGTATGAAGATGAAATTTTGAAATTTGGGAAGAGACTTTGTGTTCCCGATATACCTTATCTAAAAAGGGAATTGCTGGATGATTCTCATAGTTCCAGTTTCTCTATACATCCTGGGAGCACCAAAATGTATAGAGATTTGAAGGAACATTTTTGGTGGGACAACATGAATAGGGATATTGCTGATATTATTTCAAGATGTATGGTTTTTCAACAAGTGAAAGCTGGATGGAAATAGCCTGGAAGAGTCTTGCAACCTCTTCCCATACTAGATTGAAAATGGGACAATATTATGATGGACATTGTCATGGGACTACCAAATACTCCTAGAAGGAACGATGTAATATGGGTTATTGTTGATCGTCTTACGAAGTCAGCACATTTTCTTGCTATAAGAGAAGATCTACCCCTGGAACGTCTAGCAAGACTATATATTAATGAAGTTTTGAGACATCATGGAGTACCCCTATCGATTGTTTCTGATCATGATCCCCGTTTATTTCAAGATTGTGGAAATGTATTTAGAAATCCCTGGATACTGAACTTCATTTGAGCACTACTTACCACCCTCAGACAGACGGACAATCAGAACGGACTATTCAACCCTTAGAAGATATGTTGAGATCTTGATCACTTGACTTTCAGGGTATGTGGGAGCAGTATTTACCTCTGGTAGAATTTTAATATAATAATAGCTTCCATTTGAGTATTCAAATGGCACCATATGAAGAGTTATACGGAAAGAGATGTCGCACACCAACCTGTTGGGATGACTTTGGTGAAAGAAAACTTTTAGGTATAGATCTAGTGGAGGAAGCGATGGAAAAGGTGAAGGTAATCAAAAATCACATCAATGCAGCTCAAAGTAGGCAGAAGAGCTATGCCGATAATCGAAGGAAGGATTTGGAATTTCATGTCGGTGATCATGTTTTCCTGAAGGTATCTCCATGGAAAGGAGTCATAGGTTTTGGTAAGAAAGTTAAATTGAGTCCCAGGTACATCGGACCTTTCAAAATTCTAGAACGAATTGGGGCTGTAGCTTACCGATTGGCAATGCCGCCAAGTCTCTCCAATGTTCACGATGTGTTCCACGTATCTCTGTTGAGGAAATACATGCCTGACCCAACGCATGTACTCACTTACGAGGAATTAGAACTAGAACCTGATCTGTCTTATTGCGAAGAGCCCGTCAGGATTCTTGATACGAGAGAACAAGTACTGAGAAACCGGATGATGCGTCTGGTAAAAGTTTTGTGGAGAAACCATAAGATGGAAGAGGCAACGTGGGAACTCGAGGAACTTATGATGAAGAACCACCCGAGTTTTTTCATGCGGTAGTATTCTGGAATGTTTTAGGAAGAAACTATTTGAAAGAGGGGAGAATGTAACACCCCAAACTTCTACGGTACGCCTCTCTTTAAAT
Organism: Viscum album; assembly: GCA_963277665.1. Lineage (NCBI taxonomy): Eukaryota > Viridiplantae > Streptophyta > Magnoliopsida > Santalales > Viscaceae > Viscum > Viscum album. The sequence continues at coordinate 1,311,264,198 of OY728119.1, read as the reverse complement.
AATGCGACAGCGTGTGTTGTACGCAACATCGAGTTCTAACACACCACAACCAATCAAACTAGCCATTATGAATAGTAATACCTACTTTTTGAAATTATATATATATATATATTATATTTCAAAATGAACTTCATTTTTGGATTCAGAATATCGAAATTATCCTAAGATGAATTGTTCTGAGAACGTCCATTTTTTATGAATAGTGAAAAATACTTAAAACTATTTTTTTAATCAAAATCATTTATAGTGATAAATTATATTATTTAGTGGTTTTATAGTATAATTAGAATATATTTTTACCATTTTATCCATTGGTGTTCATTATAATTAATTTCACTTTAAAATTAGACCTAAACAATTCTCAATCTTTTGATATATATTGTTTCTTAAAACTACACTATTTGTTGTAAAAGCGGGAAATAATTATAAAATTAATTAATGAAAATTATATTTTTTTAATTTTGTAAAATAGGCATCATTTTTAAATTTGTAATATCAATTATATCTTAGGGTGAAATTTTGGCATTGTTCTGAAAAACATTAATTTTTGATGAATAGTGAAACTACTAAGTGGTAGTTAAAAAACTGAATTTTTCATAAAAATTAATTTTACCGCTTCTGTGAATGGAATTTCGAAAATCGAGATACATGGTTAATATCAAGAAGTAAGATGTGATTCAATGAGATGAAAATAATTTTTGGTGAAGAGTAACTTTTTACTTTTAATTACCACGGTTAAGAGTAAATAGGGTAATTAAGGGTAAAAATGATATTAATTTTACCCTAACAAATGTCCTAATTCTATTGGTCAAGTGTATGTCGACCAAAAACAACCATAGGAATAAAATATTATCATTTAGGTCCACTTGGATAAGATTAGGACATTAATTATTATTTAATTCAAAGAAGAGTTAAAAGAGTTAAAATCAATGTTTATTTCCTAAAACATTTTAAATATAGAGTTATACATAAGATAAATTCGAGTGTAAATATTAATTAGAAAGATAAAAAGGTTTCCTACATAATGATAGTTTATTGATAATTTTTAGACATTAAATAATTTAATTTATTTATGACACAATGATGATGAAGTGATTACCATAATAGTGAAAAATTAAAATAATTGATATTATAAATACACAAATAAATATAATTTGAGACTTTTTATAAATTACACTACTTCTATAAGTTAATATGACATGTTATGAATGATTTAATTAAATTTTTTAGAAGTAATAATTCTGTTATGAGTTTCACAAAAATCAAATATTGAATAGTGTCAAAATTGACATAAAAGAGTTTTAAAAAAACATATTATATTATTAATTGATATTAAATTCCTAAAAATCTAAGGTTCGGCCAAGAGACTTATATCATGATATTTGTATCATTAATGGATCACTTAGGGGTCTCTTGGATGTATATAGTACGTTTATTAACTATATAATATAAAAATACAAAGTGACATGGTAAATGTCAAACTAATTAACTAAGAGTTAATACTTAATGATAAGGTTAATATAGAAACCCAAACCTGTCTAAATTCTATTGGTTGAATGGTTTTCGACATATCCCCAACTTATCATTTAAATAATCACATTTTGAGCCATTATAAACCGAATATGAATTTATTATAAATTAATATTTCTAGCTTTTCCAAAGGTTCTCCTCACCCCTCTTATAAAAAGGCACTCTTCCTTCTCATTTCTTCACACCGTCAAAGCATTTTGGATTGGCCAAACTATGCCCAAATACTCTCCCAACTTCCCTCACTACACCATAGAGGCCTTAGTTTGATCAGAAGTCCAACCTATGGAGCCCTTTTGGTCAAATCAAAAGGAAGAACACGAAGAAGAGGTAATGATTTCACCCCCCTTTTCTATGTTCCTTTCTTCGTCCACTTGTTCTTCCTTTGTTATTACCATTCTAAAATAATAACTCCAGTATCATATATATACTATGATTTTGTTATATATATGGTACAACCATATTCAGTATTCTATCAACCCTTTGAATAACATGCCACCATACATGCGAACGTATGGCTTACCGTCTCCACGTTGTGGTATAATTGTTATTCAATATATTATTATTTGGATGGGTATAAAAATGATGTGTAACTCATATAAATAATAAATATAACATGTTAATGATTATTTATATATTATATACCATCCATTTATATATTATTTAAATATCAAAAGAATGATATTGTTGCTTGTGCATTTGTACGGACTACCGTCTCCACGAACGTGATGAGATTCATTCTCCATCATATCCATTAAAGTATAATTATCATTTGATGATTTAAAAATGATTTTAAGGACTTGATATCATTATAGATATGAATAATATACAACCTATCCATTACAAAATGGATTACGTAACAAAAAATATAAAAAAAGGACTAAGTTAACACCTGAAACAACAATAATACTAAGATATTATTAAAAGATCATATATGATATCATATTAATGTATATGATTCTTGTATAATTTAATAACAATTATTTCACCATTATACATGAGGTTAAACTATCCCATCCATGGAAAAGTACAAGGTAAGGGTTTATTTCACAATCTCTTCATTATCCGAGGTTGTTTATACAAAATAATATATTATGATCTCTTTATCATCCACATCCATGGTTCTTAAAAATGAATTTCAAATAATTTTTACTATTTACTATAATATGGGTTAAAGTCATTTATACCATTTTTTGACTTTTTATAAGAGGTTTATAAAGGAATCATTTCGTCGTTTTCCAAACAAGGTGCTTTTTAACCTTTTCGACAGAATTAATGCAAGAATGTTTTTTTTAACTTATATGGAAGGTACGGCTATTTTTCGCCATTATAAAATCTTCTAAGGTTCTCTTACAAACTTATAAGAATATTTTCAAATAAAATGTTTTATTTTATAAATATATGACTCTTAAATTATTTCAAAATAGAAAGAGATATTTCTCTAAAAAGAGTTTTCATTTCATCTATGTCAACATCCTTTGATGGATTTTACACTTATTTAAAGTTTATTTATTATGATACAAAACTTCTATATTGTATTGAAGGTTTTGTGATATGTTTGACAGTGGATGTGCTATTTTTATACCATTCATTGTTTATGGTTAAAGTATTGAAATTTAGTATGCTAGTTTTAATATGAATGTTTATGTTATATTTAAACCTTTTCATATGGGAATGCATTGGACTTAATATGTGACAGGTGGAGCCAGCTATAGCTCCTAGATGCATCGGTAGGTCTCATGAGACAAACTAGTGTCTTGGCATAAGGCCTTGGAAAAATCTTATTTGTAGTCTTGGCACGCGACCTTGGCTATGCGGCTATGATAGTCTGACATTATGCATTCCATCATTATGAAAGTGGTTATTGATATTTCATGTGATTATTCGATTAGTAGAATATCAAAGTGAATAATTAAATGGAATTATTTCATTTTATTTTTTCCATTCAATGTTGAAGTTCAGGTTTAAAAGGATTTTGTTTTAGTTATACATTGCCTTAAATGTTTATTCTTATTTATGAAATTATCCGCTATATTGTTATCCTTACTGGGCATTTGAGCTCACCCCTTTTCTATGTTTTATTATTCCTAGGATGTGAAGAAGTAAATTATGAATGACCTACAGGGACATTATGAGGGGATAATAGTGTGGATTATGGAGACAATATGTTGTTGTAGTAGTTTTTCACTTCATGATGTAATGTAAAACTTTATGAATATATCTAGTGTTTCCAATGCTACTAAACCAATTGCTCTTTCGAGATTTCATCTTTCTTTTGATCATTCCAATGTTATGTAATAATGCACCGAATCTGGGTAATTGGGGTCGGTGCATTACAATTCTATATTTGATACTTCATGATCCTCCTTTGTGTTTAGAATCAATGACCACTATTGGTATGCATCTCTAGTGAGGCGGTAAACTGCCATGATGAATTTTTCCCTTTCACTACTCCCCAAGGAATGTAATATTTTTTCTAAATAATTTATCCATTGCATAGCTATTGGTGGATTTTTACAACCATTTAATGATTGTGGTTATTTCCTCATGAATAAATCTAACAATTATACTCCACGTCATGGATCTGGTTGCTCCATACGAGTAAGGTTATTATTCATAACCAGAGTGATTTTTCCTAGTATGGTGATTAGCTAATCAGTACCATTTGCATCACCAGCTCCACAATAATTATCTTGAGAAGGAGAGAAATCCATACATGGAGTGCGTGTTTTTATAATATTTACATTCCTCCACTTGGAACCATTTATAATCTATAGCATACAATAGATTAGATTATGAATCGCAATACATAAATCCAAACTTGTAAAACACTTAACATAAATTGAACAGATTGTGGATATAATCAATAATCATAAAAAAAAATTTACAAGGAAGTATATACTCATATACCCTTTATAATGGTTTCAAAAGAAAATGAGAATTATCCTATGGATATCCCTCGGGAGTGTTGTAACCAAGAGTGCAGAAAGGCATGTTGTCATGCACCAGTTCCTGTTCGAGTTTAGCTCAATGCAGTGTTTTCATGTTTTAACCCTAGGTACATTTGTTCCAGAGCCGCCTCTACCTGCTCGTATCCAGACATGGATGTATTGCTCAGAAAACTCATAAAATCTCTTCAATACAACAATTCTAGTAAGTTCTTCTATAGTAATCCTCAAAGTCCATCTCAGATTTATGTGCTCTAATTAGAGTTTATCTAAATTTAGTTTCCAAGGTTTGAACTAAACTTCCTCTGATTCCAAATGTACCGCCCCGAACCCAGTTACCGAGATTCGGTGCATTATTACATAACACTGGAAAGATCACAAAAGATCCAGTTTTGAAAGACCGATTAGTTTAGAAGCCTTGGAATCACTAGATACATTCATAATGTTTACATTTCATAAGAAAGTGAAAAACTACAACAAAATCATGTCTCCATAGACTACAATAATATCCCCTCATATAATCCCTATGGATCATTCATAAAATACTTTTCACATTATGGAAAAAATAAAACATGGAAATGGGTGTGCTCAGATAATCAGTAAGGATAACAATATAGAGGAAACATTCATAACTGAGCATAAACATTTAAAATAATGTATAACTAAAAAAAGCCTTTTAAACATGAAATTCAGTATAATATTGAAAAAATAAAATTAAATAATTCCATTTACTTATTCACATGGATATTCTACTAGTTGAATAATCACATGCAATATCAATAACCACTTTCATAATGAGGGAATGCATAATGACGGACTTTAATAACCACATAGTTAAGGCCTTGTGCCAATACTACAAATAACATATTGTCCAGGACTTGTGCCAAGACACTACTTTGTCTCATGAGACCTACCAATGCATCGAGGAGCTATAGCGGGATCACCCATCACTTATTATGTCCAATGAATTCCTCATATTAACACATTTAAACATAACATAAACATTCGTATTAAAACTAGCATATGAAATGTCAATACATTATCCAAAAATAATTAATGGTATAAAAATAACACATCCACAGTCCAACATATCACAAAAAATTTATTACTATATGGAATTTTTGTATCATAATAAATCAACTTCAAATAATCTTAAAATACATCAATGGATGTTGACATAGATGAAATCAAAACTATTTGAGAGAAATATCTCTTTTTATTAAATCATTTAAAAGTAACATAATTATTAAATAAAACATTTACTTTGAAAATATTATTATAAGCTTGTAAGGGAGGCTTCAATTATTTTATAATAGAGGAAAATAACCTCACCCTCCATATAAGTTGAAAAAATACATTCTTACATAAATTGTTTTGAAAAGGTTAAAAAGGACCTTGCTTGGAAAATGATGGAAATATTCCTTTATAGACGTCTTAAAATTTTCAAACAAGGGTATAAATGACTTTAACCTATACATTGTAAAATAGTAAAAATTATTTTAGATAAATTTTTAAGGAACAAGGATGTGGATGATAAGGAGTTCCTAGTAGATAATTACGTATAAACAACCTCGGTTAATGAAGAGATTGTGAAATAAACCCTTACCTTGTACATTTCATAGATTGAGGGTAGTTTAACCTCCTGTATAATTTTGAAATAATCATTATTAAATTATTCAAGAATCATATACCTTAATATTATATCATATATGATCTTTTAACATTGCTTTGTTAATAATATCATAGTATTATCGTCGTTTCGGGTGTCAACATACTTGTTTTATTTTATATTTTTTGTTAAATATGTTGTGATTGTTATGGATATATTGTATCTTATTTATATCCAGAATGAAATCAAGTCCTTAAATATTATTTTTAATCATCAAATGAGAATTAGGCTTTAATGGATTTGATGGGGAATGAATCTCATCACGTTTGTGGAGACGGTGGTCCATACATACGCACGACCGACAATATCATTCTTTTGGTATTAAAATAATATCTAATTTCATGGAATAACATATACACAAAATCATTATAATTTTATATTTATTATTTACTTAAATTACACATAATTATCATATCCATTGAAATAATAATGTTTTCAATAACAATTACACCACGACGTGGAGACAGTAAGCCGTACGTAAGTACATATGGTGACATGTCCTTCAAAGGATTGATAGAATACGGAATATGATTGTACCATATTTATAATAAAATCAATATATATATATGTTACTGGAGTTTTTATTTTATAATGGAGTAAAAAATTAAAGAAGAAGTGGATGTAGAATTGAACTTGAAAGAGGGTGGTGAAAACATTACCTCTTCTTCGGGTTCTTCCTATTGATTTGATCAAACATGATTTTTTAGGTTGGATTTATAATCGAAATAAGGCCTCTAGGTTGAAGTGAGGGAAGTTTAGAAAAAATTTGAGTAGGGTTTGGCTGAACCAAAAGTCTTTGATGATATGAATTAGAGTGAAGGGGGAGTTCACTTTTATAAGAGGGATGAGAGGCACATTTGGAAAATCTAGATATTCTATTTTATAAAAAATTTATATTAGGTGTATAAAGGCTAAAAAGTGAATTATTTAAAGGTTAAGGTGGTTATAGGTCTAAAACCACTCAACCAATACGTTTTAGATAGGTTTGGGTCACTATATTAACTTTATATTTTTTATTTAACCCTTAGTTAAATAGTTTGACATTTACCATTATCTTTGTATTTTTATATTATAAAGCTAATAAAAGTACTATATACATAAAGAGACCCCCAAGTGGTCCACTAATAATACAAATATAATTATATAAGTCTTTTGGCCAAATAATTGATATTTAGGAATAGAAAATCAATTAATTATATAATATTTTTTAAAAAATTATTTTATGTCAATTTTGACCCTAATTGGTATTTTGTTTTTGATAAATTTATAACAGCATTATATCGTCGAAATAAAATTCATATAACCAACCATAATATGTCATATTAACCTATTAAATTAGTTGAATTCATAAGAAGTCTCAAATTAAATTTATATTGATATTTATAAATAAATTATTTTAATATTTCTTTAATTATGTTATTACTGCATCACCATTATGATATAAATAAATTAAATTCTTTAAAGTCAAAAAATTATAAATAAAATACAATTATGTAGGAAATCTTTTTATCTTTCTATTGAATATTTACAATCTAATGTATCTTATTAATAATAATATATTACAAATGTTTCAGTAATTAAGCGTTGATTTTAACACTTTTAAATCTTCTTTGAATTAAATAATAATAAATGTCCAAATCTAATCCAAGTTGGCCAAAGAGGATCATATTTTATTCTTAAGGTTGACTTTGGTCGAATTATATTTATCCAATATAATTATGTCATTTGTTAGGATACTAATAATATCATTTTTACACATAATTACCCTATTTACTTTTAACTATGGTAAATAAAAGTAAATGTTACTATTCACTAAACATTATTTTTTTATTGAACCACATTTTACGCCTTGATATTAGCCATGTCTCTCGAATTTTCGAAATTCAACTCAATTAAGTTGTAATATTATGTTTTATGTGAATTTTAAAATTCTCCAATGAGATGGGTAAAAGATGGTGAAAAGATCAATAAATTTTTTATATATCTAAAATTATTATAAAATAACTATAATTAATTACATAGAACTTATATATGTATTATGTATCAATTTTAACCTAACATAAATTCAAATAAAATAAATAAAAAATTAAATAAATTTTTTTTTATACTATAACTCAGTTTTTTTCACTATTCATCAAAAATTGAATGTTTTCAGAAAAATACAAAAAATTCACCCTAGGATAATTTCGATATTCCAAATCCAAAAATGATTTCCAATTTGGAAGATATTATTTATATAATTCATTAAACTGGGTATTACTATTTATAATGGCTAGTTTGATTGGTTGTGGTGTGTGTTAGAACTCGAAGTTCCGTACAACACACGCTGCTATATTATTCAAAGAGAAGAGTACCATGGAAGCTTGGGGTGTTACATAATCAAATGAAAAATCTAGGTTATTTCCGTTGGAGATGCTCAAAACAGAGATCTTATGAAAGACCACCATAGGGCACAACCAGCAGGTTGTTCACATGGGGAATCTTAGAAGGGTATATTGAATATAATGGAAATTTTTAGTGTTTCTTCTTTATAGCATTCACACCCCTAGACATAAGTCATGTCATCATTACAAAGACACTAAATCAATTTCACTCTTACTTATGGCTATCATATACCTTGTGTCAGAACATCAATATATTATAGCTGATATTATATCTAAAGGGGGATTGGGGAAGGGGGAGTAGTCAGCAATCCATTCTATTTCTAACCTATATCTTGTCATCAAAACCCATAAAAAACACATGTCCATTGGTAAGGTTATCCAACATGAGTTTGGTTATTATAAAATTATAAGAAAAAATAAACATATGATTACCCACATGAACAATACCAACATAATGGTTTATAACAAAAAAATTCCAAACCCTTCACAACTAACACGAATTCACTATTGTTGAATAACATACACTTTCATATCTACAACACATCCCAGCCTCACTCCCAATAAAAAACATCCATAATATATTTCATGAATTATCAATAAAAATATCATTTAACTATTTACAGGATTACCATTTATTTTTCACATTCTACTCATTAAGTACTTAATGAAACATATTTAACGAAAACACATACTTTATCTATTACAAATAATTATTCCATCCATTAACCATCAATTATAATTATTAAATGTTCATTTATAACCCATGGTTGACTCGATTATATCACATTCCCCTTATCATATGAAACATTACCGTTCATATTACATGGTCACATGGAAACTACAAAAAAATTTCAAAAAAAACACCACCTACCACTATATAATACAACTCATAACACAAGACACTGATGTCCCACTATGATATTTTATGATACATTTCTCTTCTAATAAATTAAAATTTTCTTCGATAGCATATGATACCAGAAACCCCCATTCAAAAAAAACCATAATTTAGTAAACAATTATAATACATCTACTATATTGGTTGAATGAATGTGAATATAAAAAATTTAAAAAATATTTATAATGGTCTTTAATAAAGAAAATACATCGATAAAAAATAACATAAATTTTAGTAATGTATTTATATTATTCAAAATTACATTTTCGAAAGAATTTTTTTTATCACATTTTGTGTGAAAATATTATAATTTATTTATTAATATTTTTAAAAATATATTTTATAAATGATAATAATTTTTAAATCATCATAGAAAATCATCTTATTGTTATTTATTGATAAAAATTTTTAAAAAACATTACTAATGAAAAATATAGATTTTTCTGGAAAAAATATTTTCGTTTAAGAATTTACATTGTGTATTTTCATTTAAAAGTAAAATTTGTTAATTTATATTATTAGTAAAATAGATTGGTTTATTATAACTAATTTTATGATTTGTTTATGAATAAAATCCGTTTATTCATAAGAAAATATCATTTATAGAAATTAATATTATATCATGTCTTGCAGGTTTATTTCCAAATTAAATATAAAAATAATTTAAATTATATTCAATATTATTGTTTCAATATTTAATATTATAATTTAATATTAAAAATTAAATAGAACACGATCATTTTTTATCATAATGGATAGTAGAAAAAAAAATATGTTACTTTAGTAGAGATGAAACTATTAAAATATGGTTAAAACATTGGTATAAGGATTTTAAATTTATCTAAAACTTGACATTAACATATTTTATGTGTTTATTTCATCTACAGTCAACCATGTTTCCATAATATGACATATTTTTTAATTTTTCTTTGATAATGATCTTTATATTAATTTAATAAATCATTAAATAAAAAACTGCCACAATCTTGACTTTAATATAAATATTTATAATGATAAAAAAGAGGACAATTTAAGTTACAAATATAAAACTGAAATATTAATTAATTTCAATATCATGGTCATTGTATGAAATTTTAGTGATAATATAATTCCCTTAAATTCTTACAAAAAACTAACATAGAGTTATCCAATGTAGTAAACAATCATGTAAACGACATTAAAAACTATAAAAATGATATTTTTAGAGAGTTAAAGTGACACAATAATTTTATATAATTATATAACAATTTTGGATTTTTTTAAAGATTTATATGTCAATTTAATTAGTATATTGATGAATTTATAATAAATGTCATCAAATAGTTCCAAAAATGATATTAATAATATTTTATAATGTAATATAATTTATGAAATGATTTAACGATATTAAAAATACTTTGTTTTTATAATTTAATGGGATTTGATTTAAAAACAGAACCATACTCCACTGTTGAGTAAATTTTCATTTTATTGTAACATTTTTGACCAGTAAAATGTAAAAAATTATATATTACAATAATTATCAAAATGTTTATCGAGGGGTTTAGATTAAGAGAAGAGGGTTTAAAATTCCATAATAATGTATAAATACCTTTATATAAAATTATTTATAGATATAAAGAACCTATATTATATATATATATATCAATTTTGTGCCACTTGAACATAAACATTAATTATTATTAATTTAAATCTTTATGCAATTCCATTAGTTCCCCCCTCATCAATTATAAAAGAGAACGTGTCTCCCTCTATTACACTCACCGTTTATGGCATATATCTCATTAATACCATAAAAATCATATTCTAAACATAACAAAAATAGAATTACTGATGGATTTAGATATAAAATTATTTTCCAAGGGTCCATATGAAATAACATATAGGAAGAATACTGAAGATGAAGCAATCAACCCACTCGACCACTACAAAATTATTTGTTTTTTATGAAAACTTCAATTATGAGGTATTCGTCAAAAAAAATTAAACTTGATTATGTAAAATATTATTAAATTTTATAATAATTATCTAACCACCACTACCAATTCCCTTTTCTGTCAAATGGGATGTATAATTTGTGTTCATGCATATGTGTGGACTACCTACTCTACATATCTATATAATTAATTTTCAATCACCATATTTAATGGATGATTATTACAATGGAATTAAATTATATATATTTTATATATTATATAATGAGAATTATATATATTTTATTTATTATTTACTATTATTTATTTAAATTCATCAAAAAATAAAAAAGTATTCATGCATACGAGCGACTCAACATCTCCAATAATAGTGTAATTCATTTTTATACCCTACAAATAATGGAAAAATCTATCAATATATATATATATATATAATAAATATATTTATAATGTTTAATATTCTATATATAAAATATTTATAATCAAATTACAAGGACCATAACTACCAATCTGTAATTCACATTGAAAACGAAATAGTTAACAATTGCATACAACAATTTTAATAAGGAATTACTAATAAGTTTATGATAAAATATTTTATATTGAAATTATAATATATTATAATTAATTAAATTTATATTTTATATATTTATAATAAATTTTAATTAATTATATAGCTGGATAGGGTTTTTTTTGAGGAAATTCAAACATGAAGTAAAGGATTTTTTCTAACATTTAATTCTATGTGGAACATATGATATTCATCACTTTTTTATTTTATGTTGTTAATATAGTACTGATAAATTTATTTTATCATTATTATGATAAAAATTATGTGCATTTAAAATTACTTATAATTTTCTATCATTTATGAGGTTTTGATTGAAAAGATTCCAATCCAATGAGGGATTAAAGTTACAATCTCATTGTTTATCGGGACTATTTATGATTATGTTTTCAATGAAGAATTTTATAAGGTATATATTAAAAATATGTTTAATTTTATTCTCCAATTTTAATTTTTATATATTATATTCTTTAATTTTTTTTACTATGATTAATAACTCATGATAGTGAATGATCGTTTATAAGAAAAGCATACTTTATTTTTCTCTATGGTAAAAAATTCACCCTTTTTCCATATCCATGTTTTATGAAACTGTTTTCTATAAAATATATTTAATATTATTATATTAGTTTTGGTTAATTTTTTACCATTATTGATTATTCATAAAAAAATTAAAAGTATTCTTCTTATTATTTTTTGAAAGAGGTACCTATCACATTTTATCAAAAATATTAAAGACACCATTGTTTTAATATACATCCAAGGAAATATATTATTTCAACTATGAAGACTCAAGGATTTCAACATTACATTACCATTATCTAAGTTTTTTTTCAAATAAAATATTTTTCATGGTATTTTTTTGTAAATATTAGATTTTAAATAGTCTATTTCAAATTGAAAATGGTACTTTTCTCAATAATTGTTTTAGTATTATTCTAAAGTAATTTATATCTACGCTAATATCATTTGATGTAACATATTATTTTAATGTGATGTGATCAAATTATTCCAATCACATTCATTTTTTTATGTCTTCTTATGCTTATGTATGTGTCATACTATGATTCTTATTACTTTTGCTTGTGTTTATTATGTTTTGATGGAATGTTTTTGAAACTAGATTCCATTTAACAGGTTATTGTATTATTAATGTTTTATAAACTTATGTCACACATATGTTTGTTTTTTATTATTATATGGCTGGACCCAAAATTATATATCCCTTCAATTAATTGGATAAACATTCAAATATGATGAGAATATATAGATTGTAATCGGGAGTGTGCACAATTTTGTATTGAACTTCGTCCACTACGATAGTCATGTGAGTGAATACCCACTAAGTATATGATTTAATGTGAAGTGAAACCAATTCACTATGATAGTATTGTATACGATCCTTGATCATGTGTGTGCTAAAAAATTACATATTCTTCCAAGGTTTTTTATAATGTTTTATGTTCATTGATTCCATAATGATTCTTGTATTATGAACTTTCATGATTTATTTTTGGGCTCCAGATTATGTAATATGATAGGATATGTATGGTATCAAATTGTTAATATAATTGTTATCATAACTTTATTATCATATAATGTTAATGGGATCATATATATGTCCATTATTTAACCTCATAGAGAATTTTTGCTCACCCTTTATCATGTCTCATTTCTCTATGTTGTGAAGTAAGGGTTTTTGTTTTACATGTCTAAGAACTGTGCTAGTTATAAAAAAACATATTTTGATGTGATATATAACTATTATTGAAATGTTTTTTAAGCATCCATTTTTTTAATGATTCTATACCTAAAATATTAGAGTGTGGAGGATAATGTTATGTATTTAATATTCATCTAATAAGATTTAATATATATGTATTAACTGTATGACTCGTTAATATACACCCCCACAATTTCCAAATAACCATAACCAATATACACGTAGTTTTACATTCAAAAACATTATAACTAACAAATATACTATCCATCAATTCCATATAAAAAACACACATTCCTGTATATTCATCAAAAACATAATATAACACCCACATCATCACTCATCTAAACTACCCAAATCAACCCAAAATAGATTACTACCATTACTATACCTATATAAACAATAGAAAATGAATACCAACAACATAAAACATCCAACTCAATCAAAATTGTTCTTCTAAAATTCCATTTTCATAATATAGGTTCATATTAAATTCAAAATCTCTTGAATGGCTGATAAAAGAACAATATATAATTTGGAAACCTAGTTTTTATAATCATTATGTAATTAATATTATATAAAAGTTTATTAACAAAACTATATTATATAAAAACTAATATAATAAATCATTTTAAATGTATCACAGTAGACATAAAATGTAGTATTCAAACAGATATGAAATATTAAGGAATCATGTAAACATGTGTGGATCACCCAATTCCCTTATATTTGTCTTTTTGAGAATTCATTTTCTTAATTATGATAATCCTTAAAATCCCACCAAAGAAATAAATTATATTTTACCTCTATAATATACATAAAAAAATGGAGTACCTGAATCACCTACCCTAATTAAATCATCAACAAAATGTTGTACTAGAAAAATGCAAGCAATGATCCCACAAATAAGATCACAAATGAATATTCTTAGGATCCTATATTCCAAAAATCCCAATAAACCATTCATCTAAAAATTAATCATGAAAACCCTCTATTAATAACATAATGTTCTATAGATGAAGAAAATATATGAATCCATGAAAAAGAAAATTCAAATTCACCTAAAATCATAAAATTGTCAATTTCACTAAGATGAAGGCCAAATTAAAATCTATGGAAACATAAAAGTCTCTAAATACACACATTAAATTCTTTTAGGATTAAGGAATATCAAGTAAATTTGAATAATTCATATGTATATATGTTAACACTATAAATATAGGAATCACAATGAAATATATTATGGACACACATTGACAAGGGTAATCCTATCAAATCTCAATAAATGGTATTATGAATCCTTTTATCTACCCTAATTTAATTTTGAAACCATATAACCCCGTAATGATGACATCTAATACGAAATAACTTGAAGACTAGCTCCCTCGGGATTTGCAACTGTGTTATTATGGACATAGAATGAATGGTATTAGTGAAATAAAACAATCTCATAAAATTATTCATTTCATCAGTGAAGCCTCCATGGTGAAATAAGAAAATAAAAAATATAATCATATGATTAAAAAAATTACATCTATGGATCCTTTTAAGACTGTGAAGATTGTACAATTGGACTAAGACCTCCTCAGAACATTCCATACTATAACCCAGCTCAGCACACAATGAAGCATATTTCCCTCTTATAAAATATAATGAAATATAAATATCAATGGTTAATAATAATGTCACAAACACTCTATTTTCAATAAAAAATATTCCAATTATCCTATCATGGTGGAAAAAATACACCGACATCATGACTCTACCTCCCCAATAAATATTTTTTTATAACTCCGCCTCTCTTAATCTCTCCCTCTGCTAACACAAATACGACTTGAATACCTTTGTATTATGGTTTGTACTAGTCCAATTCACTATATTAGATACCTCTCAAATTATTCTAATTTCCATCCTAAAAATTAGAAATAATAACTATGATTCCCATATTTCTATATGAGAGACCTCATAAATAGAATAAAACAATTACTAATTCATAATGAAGAATTTAATATAAACAACCCAAAACAAATAATCATATATATAACAAATCCTCATAAATGAAGGAAAAGTATTAAAATATAATAGAATATTGAGCGTCAATCTTTGACTCATGTACCCATTTACATTTCTCCAACTACTATGACTCAAAAAAATGTAAAAAAAGGGAATAACATTCCCACAAATATCCATCTCCCGATGATCCATAATTTGATCTGAATACTTCATTATTTCAATGACATCATTTATATAAAACACTCACAAATAATCTATAGTAAAAGTATTTTTTATGATAATGATGATGTTCCAATGAATAGAAAAAAAATCATATCTGATCAGACTATGAGGTATGTAATAACTGTCATTACACATAAGTAATTTATCCCAACACATTTAATGGATCAAAAAAATAGGGATAAATTTTACTCTCTTTATCAAATCAACACATACCATGATGAGTGGAATCCCTCAAGAACATATGATCTATGGCCTAAAACCATAGTGGAATCATTTTAAAATTCACATAATATATATATAAATCCTCTAACAATATAATATGTTATTTATTCATGTAAAAATTATCAATCAATGATACACCTCATGATGTTAAAATGAATGATATGTTCAATAGTGTTTATGGAACAGAACATCAAGCCTAACCAAAATATAAATTAATATTTTATAAATACGACTGTTAAAACCTAAAAGTAATTTTTTGGGTCTAAAGATGATTAATAGATTTATAAAATATATATTAAGGTCCAAATCAATATTAATTTATTTATACATATTTTGTAATAATAACAAAATTTATAGTATAGACATACTATTCTTCAAAAATAGTTTTTCATCAAAAATTATATTTTCAGTAGATAATATAATGAGCTTCTACCAGTTTTCCAAATAATATTTTATAACAAGGATAAATTCTTTTGATTAAAAATATCATAATTATCTTAAGGTGAAATTTAATAGTTTTTTAGAAAAGTGTTATTTTTCATTATATAGATCAAAATATAACTTTTTGTAAACTTATCATTTCTCCTTCACAAATTAAGAAATTTAAATGAATTATTATGCAATAAATTCGTTTTAAATGTAATATAAATATTATTTGTTTGAAATTAATAAAATTAATTACATTTTAATCATCTTTAAACAATATTTTGGTATCACTTTATTTTTTAGTATTAAAAAAAAATTTCTGAAAACTATTTTCAAATTCACAATGATTCAACATATTAATTAATTAAAATAACCCCTAATGAGGATTAATATAAATGAAATGTATATATTTTATATATATATATATTAATTTAAATTCATATATTTTTGAATACTAGTCCTAGAGTTAATGTAATATTAGCTAGTTCTTGATAAATAAATTTTTTGAAAAATGTTTTCTCTAACAAGATTTCATTTATAATTTTTTAAAATTAAATTATTAAAATTATATTAATTAAATTTGAGAAAAAACATTCCAAATTCCCAATATACATAATAAATATTATTTAATAAGGTAAAAATTATTTTTGGTCATAATGAATTATAAAAATAGTAAAAATTTGGCACAATGACAAAATGGTAAATTAGGTTGACTAAGGTTAATAATAAGTGATTAGGACACCATTTCTCATATCAATTATTGATGTATAAATTTAATTCAAAACTTGTAACTTTATTCTCATGATTTAATTACTTAGGGGACCATTCTAGCAAAATGTGTCCTTTATAATAGAATAGTGAATGAAATATTCTAAGTAACATTATCAATCCTCTATATTTTAAATTAATTGTTAACATCATGACATCATTATCAAATTAAATAAATAGTTAAAAATGACTACAAGGTTTTTTTTAAATATAAATTTTATTAAATAATTGAAAAACTCCAAAAAAACTGCCAGAAAAAAATTATTATTACCAATGGTATACTATTTTCGAAAAATTTAATTAATTTTAAAATTTTTTATTCTAAGTAAAATTATAGCCAATTCAGTTTAAAAAGGTTGTTATGAACATCATGTTTCAAATGATCTTTTCCACATAATGTGTGATTGCATTATAAATAATTATATACATACTGTTGATTTTTATTTGACCATTTAGTTATAAAATTTTTAATTTTTGTGATGAATATTTATAATAATACACATTTTATTTTTAGTAACAAAGTAAAAGATAACTGAAAGTTATAAGTTATTGAAGTGAAATATAAAATGGTTAAATTGAGTATCCTTATAGGTTAAGGGGAAAAATGTTTAAAAAAAGATTATTTTTTTTGTGGGTTGTGTGGATTGAATTTTTATCCCCTCAAACCCTTCAAATATAAATTTTCTATATAGCTGTTTTAAGGATTATAAGACATTATTAATTAGTTTTTACTATTTAGAAAAATGACACTCATTCTAACATATATAAATAATCCCAATATCTTATACTCCCAAACATCAAATACTTTGGTTTTTTTGAATTACTTGAAAAATTAATTCTTTACATCCCTCCACATTTTTTATAGGATTTGGTTTCATTAGAAAACCATCATAGAGAATATTTTTGTATAAAATTAACAATTTTTTCTGAAGAAGAGTTGTTTTTCTTAATCAATCATATTGTTTTCATTTTTATTCCACCTCCTCTAAATATTTTTCCAACTTTGATTGTATCATCCATGTAAATAAAGAAGAGGAAATTTTCCTATTTATTAATATTTATGAATTAAATATAAATTTTACATTAATGCGAATGCTATTTTCGATGGCGTTCCTGACACACAACAATGGGTTTCTCCTAAATCGAATGCTGCACACAAGGCAGATTCACACTTTACAAAATAAAAATAATATTATATTAATATTTTTAATGGTAGTTAATGTATAGCCGTTGTATGAGTGGTAATTAGCATAAATAACTAGAATATAATTATACATGTTTCTTAAAGGCATTTACAACTATCCAATATATAATAGAGGCATAAAATAAGAATAAATTTTATTTTAAGTGTGAAATATTCTAATATTTTTTAATGCTCATTTTACGGCCTTTTGATAGAGAACCATTTTTAATTTTATTTTTATCACCTTTATTTGTTCTATTTGACAATATAAGATGTTTATATAGAATAATGACATCAAAATTTACCTTTAATGGAATCTTGGTTTTTTCCAGATAAAGTTCATTTTTATTGAATTATAAAAAATGTTGCATTTTAATTCAAGACTATCATTTCATCTAATTAATCTATATATTTATATTATAATTTTAATTATTAATATAGTTTATTTGGATTCTAATATAATCCTTTAATACAATTTTGTTAAATTTCTGTAATTTCGCTTTGAAATTTTACATAAACACATGTCAATCTTTTGGTAGTTCTCACTTCTTAAAAACACACATTTTCATTTTGACAATGAGAATTAATTTTAAATTAATTACTTTAAATTTTATGTTTTGGATTTTTAAAAATGGATTCCATATTTGAAATCAGGAGATCCATATTTTATAAATAGGAACCTATTATTTTTTGACATTTTGAATAGTAACTTCAATAATTATTTTTTTATTGTGGTTAATGGGTAAATTGGAAAATGAAGGGTAAACACTTATATTATAATAATATATAACTACCCTAACATGTGTCTTAATCCTATTATAAGATATATTTCCTACAATGGGAATTATTTTGTCAATTTTTGTGCTCCAAGGATCCAATTGGATGTGAAAATGACATTTTATAATAATTAATTTTATGTAAAGAAATTTTTTACATAAACATGTATCTTTTAGTAAAACTATGTTTTTATGGTGTTATATAAGTGATTATTTAGAATATAAATTGTCCTTATAAACATAAAAATATTTCCAGCATCATTTTATTTTATTTATAAATTTTATAAATAAAATAAATAAATATATTTATAACACAATACACGATTTAGTGATTACCATATTAATGAATGATTTAAATAAATTTGAATAAAAAAATTAAATTTAATTTAATTTTGAAACTTTATTATGTCATCAATGAATTTTATGGGTGAGTATGACTTTTTATATTTAATTAATTAAATTTTAGGAAATAATGATGTTGTTATGGAGTTTAAAAATTTCATGATTTGAATAGTCTAAAAATTGATACAAATGAGTTCTTAGAAGAAATATTATTTTATTAAATGATATAAGAATCATAAAAAGCTAATATTACAAAAAAAATTACATAGATTATTTTTAAAATTTAATTAATGAACCACTTCAGGTACTGTGGACATTTTACAGAAATTATATTAACCATATATTATGAATGTACAAGAAGACGTGATAAGAGTTAAATTAGTTAATTAAAAGTTAATAATAAAAGATAAGGCTATATTGGTTACATAGAATTGTCTAAAACATATTTTTTGGGAGTATTTCTAGATAAAAGTATCCTATAATTGAAATAAATTTATTTGGGACTATTTGAAATAGAAAATAGTTTTATAATAAAATAATACTTTCAAACATTCCTAATGTGCCCCTCCTCCCTCTTATAAAAGAGAATAACCTATACCAATTTCATCACACCAATCAAGTAATATAGATCATCCAACCTTTTCCCATATAAGCACCCAAAATCCCTCTTTTCCCACATATAATACATACAATGGGATGAAGGAAATTCAAGAATTCATTTTGGCTCAAATCAAAGGGTGTTATATGTTTTAGAGGTAGCATCTTCTCTAAAGATATATTCCATTATATTACTCATTCACTCACTATGATATTATTTTTATTAGATTATACAACTAAACATATATAATAAATAAACTAGGATTTCATCTGATAAGGATTCGAACTACACTTTCAAACACCGCCATATATGGATTATGAACATAGTGTTTTTCTGGATGTCAAACAAATGCCTCACAAACGATGATTGTCCAATTATCTCTTACCACCTCTCATAGTGGCAATTAATATGGTACAATAGTTATATATGAATGATATTATATTTATTTTTTCTATATTATTCTGTTTTGTAAATTTAAATCATACCTTTATTCTTTCCTTAATGTCTAATTATAATAATTTCTTTTGAGAAGGTGTGGGCTACCGCTCCCTCAATGTGATATGGCTCGTTCATTCTGTACATTGAACGTATAAATAATGGTGGTAATAAACCTATTTAATGTATATAAAATATTATATTATACTTTAATTATAATATACCTATGTATCATTTAGTTTTCATCCCATTTAATATGAAAATTATATTATTGTAACGTTCATGTGTACATACAGCTTACCGTCCCCATGAACGGTGAATTTCATTTATTATCTCCAAATGTTTTGTACTATTATAAATACAAAAACACACACACACACAGACACATATATATAATGGACATATATGATATATATGACATCAACACCATGAATATTATTCTAGAGATAATGGTAGGTTTACCATATTGACTATCTGAAATTATGTCAAGTTTATTTTCAACTCAAGTAATGAATAACGAAAAAAGACCGATATAAACATAAAAAATTAAGTAATTTTTATAAAATGATGATATGTAACATAAAATGAATAATAAACATAAATATTTTCATTAATAAAGTTAAAATAAACCTCTATTTATTATTCTCTAATATAAATAACGAATGAGAGATTCCAAAATAAAGGTACGAGAACATTTCACACTCTTATTTTAGTTAAAGACTTATTTTATGTTATGTCTTGTAATTTAAATTATATTATATTGGGATATGTTTTTATATTTCCTTATTAATGTATATTTTATGTCCATGTGATGAGAGACTCTTTTCTCTCTCATCAACTCATTTTCTGAATTTTTAGGTGGCACTGTTAGAATGAAAATTTCTTCATTAGGGACTTCATGTCTATATTGATTCATTGAAAAATATTTTGGTTTATACAAAACATTATTTTGTATGGTTTATAATTATAACATTTTCCTTCTAATTTAAGTCCAATTTTTCCAATAATAATATTTTTCAATGAAGTGTTTTACTAAACTACATAGAGAAGTTTTCTTTTTAATGTACGGGGTGTCAATGACATCTCAGCCTCTATGAGTACTATTTTATATAGGGCTTCATTAACTAGACGTAATGTTTTCAAAATAAAATTAAATACCATATACCCATTTTACATATTTTTTTATTTAAATGGTTTTGAAGAAATCATAGATTATGTCAAAATCTATAATTGGTATATTGTGAATCCAATGTAAAAAATATATCTATACATTTTTTCATGTCATATGTTTTATAATTATGTTATGGGTCTTGGGAATTGTTTATGTATAAAGTTGGTTCTGTAATAAACCGTATTAATGTGAGCCCAAGATAACTCTCTAATACATTGGGTAACATGATAGATGAAAAGGTTAATGTCTCTCATAAGAGATTTAGGAAATATAATTTGATGGATATTCCAAACGTAACTCCATATATTGCTATAAAGGATATAATGTATGTATGATTCAGACTCTACATGTTTCCTTTTTGATTTATGATTTGTCTGAGTTATTTATAATTCCTATGGTTTCCTAAGGTATTCTATGGAGCTTATGTATTATGATATAAAAATATTATTTCATTGATTTGTATGTGTTAATGGGTCTATGATTTCATTATTTATTTTATAACCCTTACAGAGAAACTTTAGGCTCATCCAATGTTTTTGAAATGTTTTTGACAATTTATATGGAAGGGTAGGAGAATGGAATAATTCAATAAGATTTATATCGAGAAAAAAATTACTGTTTTGTTTTAAAAAGTTTTATTTTTGTGACAAACATTTGATAGAATATATGTGTCTAATATGTAATTTTTGAGGCGAAATGTAATAGTTATGTCCTTGTTATAAAAACCTATAAAACTAAAAAGATCCTAAATTTTGAATTCATCAATTAACTATATATTATGTAATGTATAAGGTTGTTTTTTTGTAGTTAGTATCAGAGGTCCATTTAGACAATTTTAGGAGTTAGGATATTTTTATATTAATCTCCATTAATTGAATTATGGTAATATTGGAATGATATATCATTTTATATTTACCATTTTTATTAATCTATGATAAATATTTTTATAATGGTTATCCATAGAGGAAATAGTACAACTGTGCTGGGATGAAATGTAGAAGAAATTAACCTTCCAAAGAAGAATCCTGAGGTAGTCGTAATTAGAACTGAATAGTTTTTTTGAGTTCTGGATTAGTTGACTC
The DNA here is from genome assembly GCA_963277665.1 of Viscum album. Lineage (NCBI taxonomy): Eukaryota > Viridiplantae > Streptophyta > Magnoliopsida > Santalales > Viscaceae > Viscum > Viscum album. Next base: position 1,311,241,312 of record OY728119.1, on the reverse strand, counting down.
AGGTGATAAATGGTAATTATATATGTTGATTTTATTTTCGATCTATCTAAAATTAAGGAGTATTTTGAATGTAATTTATGGTTTGTATTGAAAATCTAAAAAGAAAAGAAACTATGTGGGAAATTCAGAAACATTGAGTTTTGGTTACAAAAAATATTATTCTTTGGTCACATTATTTATAAAAACTGAATAACTCTTTATCCTACTAAAAAAGTTGATAAAGATTGAAAAAAACAAAAAAAAAATATATCAATGTGTTGTAGTTTAATTGTTTTATCAGGTTATTACTAGAGGTTTGTTGAAATAATTTTCCCGGTTATCTAGCCCAAAAACTAAGTTAACTAAAACAGGTGTTAAGTTAATGTGGAAAAAATATTTCCATTAATGATATCATGAATTGAAAAAAAGTTGGTCGAATAATTCAATATTGGGACTACCTTCCATAGATTGTGAATTTGTTATCAATAGTGATTCTTTGTCCGAAGGACATGTATATTTATTTAAGCATAATGATCAGGTAATTACTTATGCATCATGTTTGTTCAAAACTCGTGAGTTAAATTAACCTACACATGATTCGAAATTTTCATCTATTTTTTTTACATTAAAAACAGGGAGCCATAATTTTTATGGCATAAAGTGTGAAATATATTTTGATAAAAAATGTTTGATGTCTATATTGACTAATAATGATTTATGAATGCGACAGAAGATATGGCTATAATTAATCCAAGATTATGATTGCATGATCCATTACAATCTGGGAAATGAATATAAAGTGGATGGCACATTGAGTCAAAAGAATAATTTTAAATTAACCATGATACGTTTTGAACAAGATCATATGGTTACTGATTTGGTGAATTTTGGATTGGAAATAAATGGTGCATGGAATTCCTCTATTTTTATTTGACAGTAGTGAAATCATATCTATCAGAACAAATTAAGAATGTGTACAAATAAGGATGTGAGTTATAGAAAAAGGCATAATGGGTTAAAATGGGTATGTTACATGAATTTAACATTGAAAAAGATTTTCCCTCACAGTTTTTAAGGAGGTTATGTCTTCCTTGTTATTCAGAGTTAACGAAAGACTTATTATTTGAGGCTAATAGTACTCTTTTTTCAGTTCATAATGATTGTACTAAAATGTATGGAGATATTTGAGTGTTTTACTAGTGGGATGGAATGAAAAGATATATTGATGACTTTACTTTTAATTTTTTAATAGGTCAATAGGTAAAAGTGTAATGAACGTTACCTAATGGGATTCTTCATCCATTTTCAATGATAGAGTGGAAATGAGAAAATGTGTCCCTATAATTCATTATGGGATTACCATATACATAATGAGGTAACAATGTAATTGGGTTATTATTGATCTATTGATTAAATCTACCCATTTTCTTCTTATTCATGATACATTTTCACTATATCAACATTCTCGATTGTATAATAAAAATATTGTAAAGTTACATGGAGTTCCCCTCTCCATTGTTTCTGATAGGTATACTAGGTTCACTTCTAAATTTTTTAATCCCTTAAAAAGACATTGGGAATAGAATAAATTTTCTTTTTCTTTTCATCCTCTATCAAATCGGCAGTCAGAATGAACAATTTAGACATTGGAGGATATGAGACATGCTTTATCATTGTATTATTAGTGATTTTTGTACAAGAAAACTTTTTTGGTTAAGTTTTCCTATTATAACAGTTTTTATTCTAATATATGGAAGGAATAATTGGAAGCATTATATGGAAAGAGGTGTCAAACTCCAAATTTTTGGGATGAAGTAGGTGAAATGAAATTTATTGGACTAGAATTGTTGGAAGAGATGGAAGGAAAAGTTCAATTGATTTAAAAGCGCATGAGAATAGCTCAGAGAGGGCAGAAATTTTATACAGATAATAGAACGAATGATGATCATTTCGAGGAAGGTGATCATGTCTCTATCAATGTTTCTCAATGGAAAAGTGTGTTGTGTTTTTCAAAAAATGTAATTCTGCGTCTGAAGTGTATTGGACCCAATAAAATTTTAGATATTGTTGGATAAATTAACTACATATTGAATTTAACTCTTTGTTTTTCCTAGGTACACAATTTTTTTCATGATTAAATGTTGTTAAAATATATACCAGATAAATATCATGTTTTTATTCAAGAGGTAGTTCAGTTGGATTTAAATATCTCCTGTGATGAACAACCAATCCAGATTCTTGATCGAAGAGAGAATGTATGGAGGAATAAGGTAATTAATTATGTAATGGTTTTGTGGAAATACCATATTTATAAAAAGGTAACAAGGGAAATTGATAATGATGTATGAGATAAATACCCCAAACATATTTGACAAGTGAATAATATTACAAGGATGAAATTTCAAAAAGGGGCGAATGATGTAACATCCCAGGTAAATATAGATTAGGAAATTTCCATATTTATTAATATTTGGGAATTAAATATTAATTTTACTTTAAAAGGGTTTCTATGTTCGATGGCATACGCGGAACAAAACAATGGATTTCTTTAAAATCTTATATTTCACACGAGCATGAGTCATTCTGAAAATAATAATAATAAAATAATATTACTATTTTAATTAGTAATTAACGCCTAATAGTTGAATTTGTGTGAATTAATATAACTAACTATAATATGATTACATAAGTTATTTAAATTTATTCATATTTATTAAATAAAGTTTAGAGGCTTCAAATAGTAATGAATCTCATTTTAAACCAAAACTATTCTATTATTTTTAAATGTTTTTACAACATTTTGATAAAAAACCCTTTTTAAATATAATTTTTGTCACAATTATATGTTATGTTTAAAAAAATAAACATTTTCTATTGAATCAGGTCATCCAAATCTAATTTGGATTAATGTTCGGTATTTTTCTAATAATGTTAATTTTTAATGAATAATGAAAATATTGCATTTTAATTCAGAACTACCATTTCATCTAATTAAATTATATAGTTATATTGTACATTTAATTGGTTTTAAAGAGTAATTTGAATATATTATTATAATTTATTCCAATTTTTTTCATTGGAAATAATTTCACTTTAAATTGGCCATAAACACATGATAACCCTTTCATAGTTTTTACCTCTTAAAAATAACCGTTTTGGTTTTGACAATGAAAAATAATTATAAATTAATTATTGTAACTTCTATGTTTTGAATTTAGAAAAATTTATTCCATATTTGGAATTAGTAGTTCCATATTTTTTAAATTGGTACCTTTTATATCTTGATATTATGAATAGTAACTTTAGTAATTATTTTATTTACCAAGGTAAAAGGGTAAATATGGTAAATAAGGGTAAAAAATAATGTTATAACAATATAAAACAACCCAAACATGAGTTATAATCAATTTTAAGATATATTTATGTCCCTCTTCATCCTTGTGTCGATTTGGGGACCCCATGGAGTCACATGGAAGTGAAATTGACATTTTAGAAGAATTAATTTAAAACAATGAAAAATGTTACATAAACATGTATTTTTATTAAAAAAAATTATGATGGGGGTAAATAATTGATCACTTCATATATAAATAGTCATTAAAAATATAAAATTATTTACTACATCATGTTATTTTATTTATAATTATATGACATAACAAATATATATATTTATGACTCAATGATGATTTAGTGATAACATTATTAATTAATGATTTAAATAAATAAGATTATAAATATTAAAATAAATTTTCTGTGAAACTATTTATGTCATCCATGAACTTTATCGATGATTGTGACTTTTTATATTTGAATTAATTATTTTTCAAATGAATCAAGTTGTTCTAGATTTTTAAAAAGTCATGATTTGAATAGAATTAAAATTCACATAAATGTGTTTTTTTAAACCAACTATTTTATTAAATTATATAATAATAATAAATATTTAATATTAAAAAAAATGACTTATATAATGTTTAAAATTTCCTTAATTATCCACTGGAGGTTTTATTGGCATTGAATAGTAATTATATGAACCATATCGTATGAATATTTAAGAAGACATTGAAAGAGTTAAATTAATTAAGGGTTAAAACTAAAAGATATGGTTAAATTAAAGAATTATTTATGTCTAAAACTAGGTTTTTCAAATTATTTAGACCCAAAAGTATATTATATTTAAAATAAACTACTCTGGGACATTTTTAAACTGAAGATAATTTTATAGGAAAATAATACTTTCAAACAATCCTAATGTTCCCTTCCTACTTCTTATAAATGGACATAACCTATACCCTATTAGTCACACCTATTATGAAACATTTATAATCCAACCTTTTCCCAAATAAGATCCCAATGTCTCTATGTTCATCCAATAATACTTACCATGGGAAGATGGAAATTCAAGAAATCCTTTTGTCACAAATAAATTAGAGTTACACGTTTTTGAGGTAAAATCTTCTCTAATGTTCTTTTCCATTATTTTACTTCCTCACTCCCAATGATATTATTATTATTTAATTTCATAAAAACAAAACTATCCTAAATATACTATTATTTTTTATGAGAATTATTTGAGAATTATTTACACATACAACCATATAATGGATTTAGACCATTCTGTTTATGTGGGCGATGAACCACAACAACACGAAATGATTATTGTTCAATTATTCTCTATTTCACCTCATAGTGTCCATTAATATGACAATTTATTTATATATTATATAAATTATATTTATTTTGAATCTATGATTCTGATCAATTATTTAAAGAATACATTTTTTCCTATAATGTGTATATATGATAATATAATTTGATGAAGTGCGGAATACTGCTACCTCAATGTGATATGACTCATTCATTCCAGAAATAGATTGTAAAAAGGATTGTGTTAATGAAAATATTTAATGTATATTAAATTTTATATTAATATTTTATTAAAATATTCCTATGTATATTTTAGTTTTCATTCCATTAAATATGAAAAAGAAATGATAGTAGCGTTCATTCATACGCACAACTTACCGTCTCCAAGAATGGTGCATTTCATTTCATGTCACCAATGATATTTATTATTATAAATTAATAAATACATTTCATATATATTATATATATTATATCTAAATCATGAATATAATAATTGATAAAATTTACTTTTGACTACATTGACAATTTGTAATTATCTCATGTTCATTTCTGATGCATGTACTGAATATCGAAAAAGAAACAGATGTGAACATAAATAATTATGTAATTTTTATAACATGATGATAAGTAATATAAAATGAATATTAAAAATGAAAAAGTTTCCAAATCATGTATAAAGTAACCTATGTTTATTATTCAGGAATATAAAAAATGAACGAGAGAAAATGGACTCAAGGTAAGGGAACTTTTCACCATCATAATTTAGTTAAAGTGTTCTTCTTGTAATTTCCATTTTCTTATGTGGGGATATTTTCTTCAATATACTTATTTATATTCATTTTATGTACATGTGTTAGATACCCTTTTCGATCTCATCACCTCATTTTCAAAAATTTTATGTGATGTCGCTATGTTTCCAAATTTTTTGCAAGGGGATTCATCTCAATATATTATCCATGAGTCATATTTTTGTTTATACAAGAATTTATTTTGTATAATGTATAATTATACCATTTTCTTTTTAATATAAATTAATTTTTTTAAATGGAATGTTTTTCTAGAAATGGTTTTACTAATAAAAAAAGAATTTTTCATTTTAAGATATGCAGTGACAAAGACATTTATGCCACCACGAGTATTATTTGATATTTGGCTTCTTTAATGAAATGTAATGTTTTTAAAGGAAAATTAAATAAAATGTACCATTTTTAGAAATGTTGTTTATTGAATTTGTTTTTGAAAAATCATTTATTATTTCAATATCTTGAAATGATATATTATGAATTCAATGTTGAAATTTTATATTTCTATTATGCTTGTTTTATGTGTTATAGATAGGTAATAATTCAGGGAAATTGTTTACACATATGGGTGGTTATGTGATAAACCAAGAGTATGTGAGCCTGAGATAGATCTCCATTTCATTGGGTAACGTTATGGTGGTAAACATTAATGTTTCTCCTAAGAGATTGTGGGAATATACTGTGATGGGTATTCCAAACCTAACATCTTATATAGCTGTGAAAGCTACAATATGAGTATGTTATTGATGACACAATTAACATTTTTGAATAATAATTTCTATGTGTTATTCATAAATCATATAATTTCATGAGTTATGTTAAAGATAACATGTTTTATTATTGAAAATTATGATTTCAATGAGTTGTATGTATTGATGGGATAATGATTTTTTCCTTATTTTACAACCCTTACTATGGTTTTTATTCTCATCCATCGTTTTTAAATGTTTTTCATAGGGTAGAAGGAAGATTAAGAGAAGGAAAAAATTCAAGAAGATTTATATCAAGAAAAAAACTCTTGTTTCATATTAATTATTTTTATAAAAAAATGGATAGAATACAATTGTTTACATTGTATGTATTGAGAGGAAATGTAATACTTATGGACTAATTATCTTAAGATATAATCATAAAAATATCATCAATTTATAATTCTTTATATAATACTTATTATGTAATGTTTAATGTAGGGGCCTTATAGATGGTATCATAGGCCGGTTTTGATATCATTAGGAGTTTGGATATTGTTATATTAATATACATAAATTAATTTTTTGTCATATTGGAATGATATATCATTTAAATATAACCATATTTCTCTGTCAAAGATTATTTTTTTATAAATGTATTTCCATATTGTAAATAGGGAAGTTGTGATGGGATAAAATACAAAGGGAATTATCCTTCTAACGTAGCATTTTGAGATATTTATAATTGGAAATAAAAATTTTGTTTCAATGAATTTTTAGTTGACTCAGGTGATAAATAGTGGTTATGTTTATTGATGATATTTTAGTATATTCTATGATTAAATAGGATCATGAAATTCATTTTTGGGTTGTCTTGAAAACACAAAAAGAAAAGAATCATTATGGGAAATTCAAAAAATGTGACTTTTGGTAAAAACAAATTGCATTCCATGGTCACATTGTTTCAACAAAATTTCATAACTATTGATCTTTCTAAAACAAATGATATTAATGAATGGCTAAAACCCACAAATAAAAATGAGATTCTTCGATCTATTGGTTTACATGGTTATTAACCGATTTATTTTCTCAAAATTTTGCATGGTTATCTAGCACATTGACTAGGTTAACTCAAAACAAAGTTATGTTTATCTAGCCAAAATAATACGATGAGTGTTTTTAGAAATTGAAAAGAAGATTGGTGAACTCTCTAGTTTGGGAACTGCCTTCTAGAAATGGTGAATTTTTTATCTATAGTGATCCTTTATTGAATGGAATAGGTTGTGTCCTCATGATGAATGATCATATAATTTCTTATTCTTCACATCCGTCGAAAGCACAACAGAAAAACTACCCAATAAATTATTTGGAATTATCTGATGTTTTTTTTTCATTTAAAATTTGGAGGCATCATTTATATGGTGTAATGTGTGAAATATAGACTAATCACAAAAGATTGAATAATATATTTACTCAGAAGGAATTAAAAATGATTAAAATGATATTGATATAATTAATAATGGATTATTATTTCACAATCCATTACTATCTATGTACAAAAAATATTTTTATTGACTCTTTGTGAATAAATAATAATGTTATATTAATCATGCTTGGTTTGGAACGTGGTACATTGTTTTTTTTGATGAATTTTGGATTGTAATTTGTTTTGCAAGGAAATCCTCTTTTTTGTTTTAGGTGGCAGTGAAATCATCTCAATTAGAAGAATTTAACCAAGTGCAGGAAGAAGAAATTATGTCACAAATAAAGGTAGTATTATTTTATTCGGGTATCTTTCTTGAAATTAAAATTGGTAATGATTTTGTTTTGAGGTTTGGATGGAGGTTATTTTTTCTTTGTGATTTCCAGTTAAAGAATGAGTTGTTATGTGAAGCTCATAGTTTTCTTTATTTTTTTCATCCTTAGAGTACTAAAATGCAAAAACATCGTTGGGAGTATTACTGGTGGTATGGAATGAAAATAGATATTTCTGAATTTACTGTGAAATGTTTTACTTGTCAACAGGTTAATAAAGAACTGCAGTTACTGAAAGGGATTCTTCATCCATTCCCAATTCCATAGTGGAAATGGGAAAATTTGTTCATGAACATCATTGTGGGATTACGAAATATTTCTCGAGGTAACAATAAAATATGGGTAATTGTTGATCGATTAACGAAATCTTCTCACTTTTTTCATATTCGAGATACTATTTTCTATTATTAACAATCTCGATTATATATTAAATACATAGTTAGATTAGATGGACTACCCCTCTCCATTATATATTTTGGGGATCATAGGTTCACTTCAATCTTTTTTAAGGGACTTCAAATGTAATTGGTAACTGAATTAAATTTCAGTACAACCTTTCATCATCAATCAAATGGTATTTCAAAACAAACAATTTAGACCTTGGATGATATGCTCAGTGCTTGTTATCTAGATTTCCAGGGAATTTGGGACTATTATTTTTCATTCCAATATATAGATGAACTATTCAAGCATTATATAGAAATCAGTGTTGAAATTTAGATTTTTTTGGGATGAATTAGGTGAAAGGATGTTGATGGGACCGGAATTGATAGACAAGATTATAAGGACCCTCCTTAGACATTACATAATAATGTATTAAGTTAATAATTCACATTAATAATATATTCATGTATAGAGATATAGAAAAAAAGGTCATAATATATACATAACAATTGTAATATTACATGTAGACATGTCTACTCAGTATCCATTTTTTTATAAAATAAAAAAACTTTAAAAAAAGCATTTTTATTTCCATGTTTTAAAAAACACGAGTTTTCCTTGAATCATATCCTGTATCTTATTCAACATTATGTCATGTGAATTTTTTTTTTGAAAACATGGGACAATCATAAAAATCTATATAAGGGATATAATATAATGAATGAAAACATTAGTACATGAATTCATAAAAATCAAAGAAATCATACTTTTCAATCATAGAAAATAATCTCTTTAGCATACATCACAAAATAAAATGATTTATTAATAACAAATAGATGTTATAAATCATAAAGGTAACTTGGGGAATCCATATCCTAATAACATTATAGCTATCATATCTACAAACGGAGTTAAATTGGAATACCCATCACAATATATTTTCTAAATCCATTAGGAGAAACAATAACATTTACATATGCCACATTACCTAGTGGATTGGAGAGCTATCTTGAGATCACTCTCCATAGGATTATCAGGAAACCACACGTATACCTAAAAAATTCCCAATAATATTAACATATTCATAAAAAATAAAAAAATCATAATGGAAAGATAAAAATTCCACATTGTAATCAAAATTTATCATTTTAGGATATTGACATAATCAAAACATTTTAAAAACCATTTTAAACATTAAATGAAGAGATTTTTGACTCGAAGTGTCCCATATCACATTGATACTTTTAATGGAGATAATTTTTTTAAACATTATTCTCCATATAAATAAATATTGAAAACTATTTTGAAAACATTATCATTAATGAGAAATATTTAAAATAATAAATCATTATAACATTTAAAACAATGTTATGGTCAAGGAGTCTCGTACCACTTGAGAAAATACATGAATAAAAATAATTATGGAATAACATTAAACAAATTATATAATATCATGAGATTATATATATTCATGATATAATATGTATAAGGGAATTATATACACTATATAAAAGGGAATTGGTGTATAACATCAAATAATTTTCAATTGAAAGTAAATTGATACAAAGTTACATAAAATTGTCATGTCGTTTGATTATGGATACATCAATGACATAATTATGTGTGAAAAAATAAGAATACAGTCAATATAAGTGGATATTAATTATAAAAAAATAGATTTTCATTCACAAATTTTCATATCATGACATAATAATAAAGTACAATCATAACCAAAATAAATGAAATTGCGTTTAGAAGTTCTCTTACATATATTCAACAACATAACGATGTTGGTTTAAAATTTATAAAATCAGTTGATGGGAGAAAAAAGGGACTTACGTTACATGAAAATAATATTTAGAGAAAAATGGATATAGAAGAACATATCCCAACATAAGAAAAAATAAATTAAAATACATTACATTAAAGAAGTCTTTGACTCAAAGAGTACGGTGAAATGTTCCCATACCAATTTGGTAACCTATGAAACATACACCCCATAATGAATGTATCATAAAATGAAGATTTAAATTCCAATAAATTAAATTAATATGAAAAATTAACATAATGATGTGTAGTACATACACCACACAAAAGAACACACAAGAGAAAATAAGATTAAATATTCCATGAATCGCACGGGAATAAAACGTTAGATGAAAACCCTTTACCTGATGTCCAACATTTCTTGAAAGTTCCTTGTTATTCCATAATAATAAGATTTTGTTATTTTATACATGCATAAGAAAAATTTTCAAGTTTATTATTCCTTTTATATCACTTATTAACATTCTATAACAATTAGTTAATTATTTAAGATCATATAGGACATTTTATCGATGATCGGAACTTCTGTCAAAAATGAACTTGTTATAATTACAAATTGTCCACATGGTCAACGTTCCATTACCTTGAGTATGATATTAATGATTTAGAATTAATATATATCATATATATCCAGTATATATTTATTTATAATAATCTATATCATTTGGATATATGAAAATGAAATGCACCATTCATGGAGACGTTAAGCCCTACATATGAATGAACGCTACTTTCATTTCATTTTTTATAATTTTAATGGAATGAAAACATATTGATAAATGATATATTATTATTACCTTGTAATATAATATTTTATATATGATACATATGTTCATCAAATCCATCTTTGATATGTTCTATGTATGGTAAGACCAACTCATATCACTTCGAGGGGGTCGTAGTCCGCACATCCTTAGATGAAATTATCATATATATACAACATGAAAAGATTAATGGTTTGTAATAAAAGAAAATTAATGAACTAAAGAGATAAAATAAATATCTTAAATATCAAATATAATTACATTTCCATCATAATGGCCACATTGAGAGTTGTTAGAGGAATATCAAACAATCAACGTTTCATGAGGTAACGATATACCGTACACAAGAACAATATATTCATTTCCATTAGATGAATGTGTATGTAAGTTAGTTTGAGTCCATCTCAAAAACACATCCTAGTATGTTTAGGATATTGGTTCTGTTTTGTAATAAGTGAATAATAACATAATAGGAAATAAAGAAGGAAAATAAATGAAAATAACATGATAGGTGATGTGACCTTTAAATCGGGTAACTCCATTTGGATTGAACCAAAAGGTTTTACTAATTTTCCTTCTTCCAAAATAAAGCTTTATAAGAAGAAAAAAGAGATCATGGGAGATTATTTGGGTAGATTTTGTACGAGAAAATGTGTTTTAGAAGATTCGGTAATGGTTTTGATGTGATGATTTTTTAAATGTGGGAGGAGGGGCTCTTTTAGAATTTTTGAAAATATTATTTAATTATAAACTAAAATTTGGTTTCAAAAGGTCCTAAACTCATTAAATTTGAAGCTAATATTACTATTATTCAAATTCCTCTCAACCAATAGGTTTTAGACATGACTTGGTTTCAAATGTAACCTTATCATTTAGCTTTACCCAGTAGTTAACTAACATGACTCTTACCATGTCTTCTTGTGTATTCACTCTATATGGTTATTATAATTACCATTAAATGATATTGAACAAAAATTGGTTCATTAATGTCATTTTTAATATTTTATAAGTTAATTTTCTGAATCATATGTTTTTAGGATTCATATATAACTAAAATAACAAATATTTTTTTTAAAAAACTCATTTATGTGAATTTAAATACTATTCATATAATGATTTTTTTTAAAATATAAAAATTATTTATTCATTAGAAAAACATAACTAAATCAAATATAACAAGTCATTCACATCTATAAAATTCATATATGCTATAAAATGATTAAAAATAAATTTATATTTATATTTATATTATCATTTATTTAAAATTTCATTAATAAAGTAATCATTAAATCATCATTGTGTCCTAAATAAATTGATTTATTTGATGTATAATAATTATAATTAAAATAAAATAATTTTTTAAATCTTATTATATTTAAAATTAATTTTTCTAGTAAAAAAATATCAGTTATATAACCCCATATTTATATTGTTTTATCAAAACAAAACATGTTTATGATATTTTTATTTTTATTTTAAATAAAAAGTAATTAATGAAATCATAGTACTTAAGTGGTATTAAAAGGAAAAAAGTATAACCCATTGATGGTATTGGTTTCTGATGACTAATCCAATAATGTTAGGACAAGTGTTATATTAACTTTATATTATTATAATATTACTTTTACCTAGAATTTCCTTTTTTACAGTTAACCGTGGTAAATAAAAATCAATAGTTACTATACACCAAAATATATTATCATCCTATTAAACAAAATTTTTATTACCTATGACAACCATGTATGTGAGATTTTTTAAATTCAATTTATAGAAGGGGTAAAATTTCATTTAAATGTAAAAGTCGTTTTTTGACTTCTACGTAATGTTTTTCACTATTCATAAAAAATTGAATGTTTTCAGAACAAAATACATAAAATTCACCTTATGCTAAATTTCATATTAAAAATAATAAAATGATTTCTATTTTTCCAAATTCAAAATAAATATTTTTTTATTAATTAATTTAAAAATAAATTACGATGTCAAAACTAGAAAATGTGTATTTAAGAAGTAAAAAACCATCAAAAGATTGACATTTATTTAAGTCGAATATAAATGGGAAATTTCATCCATTTACTTTTATTAGATTAAATTGTAAAAATATAAACCAAGAGTCCTTGGTTTGAAGCTGGGTGGAGGCGAATTTCGGGTACTGTAGCGTACGGTAGTAGTAATGTAGCAGGTGTTATTATGTACTTTAGCAGCCTAGACTATTCATCTGATTTGGGATTTCGGGCCACTGGTTTGGTATTACGGGTCTCAAGGGACAATGGGCCATAAAAGGCCTTCATGTCATAGGGACAGCGGGCCACATAGACCATGGAGTATCCTAGTTCACATAGATCAAGCCCCAGTAGAAGATCATAGCAACAAGAATAGTAGTCAGGAGAAGAAGAGCTCACCGGACTCGATGAATGAGAGGGTATAGAAACTGCCATTGGGACCAGGAACTATTCAGATCTGTATGGGGAAATACTAGCCGATCAGCAATATAAGTTGGGGAGCTAGGTGATCAATGATGCAAAAGATAAGTAGGGTCAGTTCTAGTGGGTTGGGGCAATGAGTCTTGTATTTGGCATGGTATGCCTTTGGGCCTAAATGTCGTGCATTGCATGTCATGTCAGGCCTTGTGCCTTAGGCCTACGGGTCATGTATAGGTTCCACTTAAACCCTTAAAATGGGGATTATCCATAATAAAATACAAAAATATACTTTGGACCATTCGAGCTAATTAAAATAAAAATCCATTATATAACTAAATTAGGTGAAAAGGCAATTTGAGTTAAAATTTAGTATTTTTCATTACTCATTGAAGAATTACATTTATCATAAAAATACCAGAAATTTTCCATTGTAAATTTTAATATATTTATTCTAAAGAATAATTTTATTTTCGGAAATAGAACATATAATAATGCCGATAATTATATTTAAAATGGGTTCTCCAATAAAAAGTGGAAAAAAATTCATTTAAAGAATTTTAGAGTATTTATAATTACAATTGGATTTATTCTTAGTTTAATCCTCTAAAACATATTGGATGACATTAAAAACATTTAACAAATATTTTTAATTGTATTGAAGTTAGTTCTGTTCATTCCCTTAAAAAATGGCATGGCGTTAATTAACATTTAAAATAATATTATTATGATGTTATTTTTGTGGTATAACTCAATGTAATGTGCATCATAAGATTTAAAATAAATTTGTTGTTTTCTTTTGAGTAAGCTATCAGATATAGCATCCACTTTAAAGTGAAATTAATATTTAATTCAAAAATAATAATAATATGAAAATGGAATATTCTTTATTTTCCTGGCATGTTACATCCTTCACCCATTTGGAAATTACATCCCCGTAATTTTAAAATTGTGCATGGAATCTTCACTAAAATTCCCATGTGAGAAAAATATTCAATAAAACAATGACATTAAATTAATGAAAGAGGTGTAAAACGGTCACCAAATATAACCCATACTTGGATTCCATGAAAACATGGATAGGAGGAGAAACTAAGTGTCATGTTAGGATAGATAGTTAAAAAACACGATCCAATGAAAATTTACAATCTGAACTGTATTAACATGTGATAGGTTAAACGCCACTAGATTCTCCAGTAGGAAATGTAGATAGATAACATTTTTGATTCAAGATTCCTTTCAATATGATGAGGAATTTATTTAAGATCTTAACTAAGAACATAAGGAAGAATTCTTAATTGTTATGTAGACATAAATATTTTACTAAATTTATACCACAAACTCATATTTCCTCCAAATGATGAGTATTCCCGATTACGAGGTCATATCAAAAGCATTAGAATCATCTTCTAGCAAACCAAATAATCCACAAATGATGAACTATATACGTTCCCTATCTCTGTGCATTATCCAAAACCAAAATGTTTATTATAAGATATGATAATCCCCAAAATGGAAAATCTTTCATAAAAAGGAACATTATTCATATTATATAAAATAAAAAAAACAATACCAAAAGTTCAACAAATACCATTAAATACACAACCATACAAAAAATTCATCCAAATAATCCAATCAATTATTTAATACCAAAAATCAGTTGGATTTAATTACATAGTTTCAATAGTAAATCTTAACATTTATCTCTAAATAACATCGCCTACTCTTAAAGGCTCATACTAGGGTGTAATTAACCGAATCACATATTCTCTATGATAGGTTATTCATTTCCATAAATAACCCAATGATTAATATGTCTATAACAAAGCATAGATTCTTCCAAAATAATATTTCAACCATTACTCCACAAATTAAATACCATAGTATTCTGTTTTCTTTTTGCATATAGTGTTCCACAATAGAGAGAATGTCTGTAACACCCCGAGCTTCCACGATACGCTTCTCATTCAATAATGCAATAGCTTGCATTGTATGCAAATTCGAGTTCTAAAACACCGCGAGTAATCAAAGTAGCCGTTATGAATAGTAATAACCACTTTTTAATATTATATAAATTTTATATTTCAAAATGAACTTCATTTTTGTATTCATAATATCGAAATTATCCAAAGTTGAATTTTTTGTAATTTTCTGAGAACTTCCAATTTTTTATGAATAGTGAAAATTACTTAAAAACAACTTTTTTAATCAAAATAATTTATAGTGATAAATTATACTATTTAGTGGTTTTAAAGTATAATTAGAATATATTTTTACCATTTTATCCAATGGTGGTCATTAGAATTAATTTAACATTGAAATTGGACATAAACAATTGCCAATCTTTTGATATAAATTGTTTCTTAAAAACATGCTACTATTGTGACAGCGGAAATTAATTATAAAATTAATTAATGAAACTTATATGTTTGTAATTTTGTAAAATAGACATCATTTTTGAATTCGGAATATCAATTATAGCTTAGGGTGAAATTTTGGCATTGTTCTGAAAAACGTCAATTTTTGATGAATAGTGAAACCACTAAGTGGTAGTTAAATAACTGATTTTTTGTTTAAATGAAATATTACCACTTCTGTGATTTGATTTTCAAAAATCCGACATACATGGTTGTAATGATTAAATAAAATTTGGTTCAATGAGATTAAAATAATTTTTTGGTGAATAGTAACTTTTAAGTTCTTAATCGCGATTAGAGGTAATTAGTGTAGTTTAAGGTAAAAATAATGTTTTAATAATATGATATGAGCTTGACACTTGTCCTACTCCTATTGGATGAGTCATGGACGACCAAGACAACCCATGGGTCAACTTGGGGACCCCATGGAGCCACTTTGGTTGGAAAATGACATTAATATATATTTATTTAATGTTAAAGTAAAAAAATGACACAAACATGAAATGTTTTACTAAACCAATTTTTACATGAGGTTATACAAGTAATATTTTTGACTATAAATAGTCATTGGAAATATAAAAATATTTCCTACATCATAGTATTTTTTTTATAATTTTTAGACATTAAATAAATTAAATTATTTACGACATCATTATGATGCAGCGATGACCTCATTATTTAACGATTTTAATAAAATGAAAATATAATGTACAATCAAAGGCTTAGACTTTTCCAAAGACTATTGTATGGGTATATTTAGAACCCTTATCACCATATCCACGAATTATATAAGTGTGGGACCTTTAGAATCCGAAAAGAATTGTATAATAATGTAAAATTTCCTTACTTTCCAAGAGTGCCCCTCCTCTCCTCTTATAAAAGGACCCCACCTCTACCACCTCATTCACACTTTCAAGCCATTTGTCTCGGCCAAACTCTGCTCAAATACTCTCCCAACTTCCCCCTCTTACTCCTAGAAGCCTCACTTTGGGCAGAACTCTTCCCAAGGAAGCCTTTGGCTCAAATCAAACAGAGTTACCCGATTTTGAGGTAATGTCTTCTCTAATGTTGTTTTGTTTTATTTTTCTTCTCCAACCCCCTAAACTTTTTTATTCATTTCTTTTGTAACAAAACCAGTATCCTTAATATACTAGGATGTTTTTATAAGAAGTATTAGAGCTACACTTACACACACCTACATCTAATGCTTAAAGAACATATGGTTTCTGTGGATGGTGAATTTCTGCCTCACGAAGCGATGATTGTTCAACTCTCATATAACACCTTAAAAGGTGGCCATTAAGATTTCACTATATTTATATATGATATATAATATGTTTATGTTTTACTTATGCTTCTGTATTTCTCATTTATGGCATACTTTATGATTTCCATTATGGGTAAAACGCGATAATTTCATTTTAGGAAGTGCGGACTACCGCCCCCTCAAAGTGATTTGAATTGTTAATGCCATATGTGGGATGTATAAAGGATGGAGTAAATGTTATTATACACTATATTATACTGGAATTATATTATACATTTATATAATTATGATTTCATTCCATTAAATACTAAATAGAAATGAAAGTAGCGTTCATGCGTACGTATGGCTTACCGTCTCCATGAACGGTGCATTTCATTTCTTACCTCTAAATGTTATGTAATATTATAAATGAATGTATATACTGGATATATATTATATATATGACATCTAAATAATGAATATAATTATGGAGATAATGGATATTCTACCACATAAACAACTTGTAATTATAAGAAGTTTATTGTTGACTCAAGTACCAAAGATCGACAAAACGACCGTTATTAACTTAAATAATTACATAATGTTCATAACATTGTAATAAGTGATATAAAAAGGATAATGAAATTAAAAATGGTTCTTAATAAGGTATATATTAACTCTAGTTTATTATTCAGGAGGTTAAAGAACGGTTGAGTCAAGTCAGACACGAGGTAAGGGAACTTCTAAACCCAATTTCTATTCTTTGGGTTAATCTCCTACTTTCAAATTATGTCATGATATTATTATGTCTTATCTTGTATTTTTACATTATTTATGTGTACATATAGTGAATACACATTATATATGTACTTTATTTAAAAAAATGATCTTTTTAAGGACTTCGTCTCAATCCCCTTTCATTGAGGCATATTTGGTTTTATACACAACTTTCTTTTATACGGTGTATAAACCCCTTTGACTTTTACGTTTATTAAAAATGAATTTTTTTTATACGAATCGTTTTGCTAAAAGACAAAAGGGAATGTTTTTCTTTCCATAATTATGTGGCGACAACGACTTCTCCGCCGCTGTGACCATTATTTGAGTTTTGGCTTCCTCTACAAGCCATCATTTTTTTTAATGAAAAATAAATACAAAGTATTAAATTTGATTTATTTTGGTATTGAAAATGGTTTTGAAAGCGTTTTTATTATATCAATGTGTTGTATTGATATCTTGTGATTGAAATGTGGAAATGTTATGTTTCCATTATGCATGTTTTATGTGATACGATTGTGTTATGGTTTATGATATGTTTAAACCTATTCATATGAGGAATGTATTGGACTTAATAAGTGATGGGTGGAGCCCGCTATAGCTCTTCGATGCATCGGTAGGTCTCATGAGACAACTAGATGTGGAATTGGTCGAGGCCCTTTCCCAATTTGATTTATGGTTTTGGCCGAGGCCTTAATCATTTTAGACATCTTGTCCGAGGCCTTGAAAAAATGTTTCAGAATGTCTGGCATTATACATTCCCTCATTATGAAAGTTGTTATTGATATTGCATGTGATTATTCGACGAGTAGAATATCCATGTGAGTAAGTAAATAGCATTATTTAAATTTATTTTTGCCATATTATGCTGAAGTTCAAGTTTAAAAAGGCTTTTGTTTTAGTTATACATTGCCTTAAATGTTAATGTTTATTTATGAAAGCTTCCGCAATATTGTTATCCTTACTGAGCATCTGAGCTAACCCATTTCAATGTTTTAATATTTTCCAGGATGTGAAGAAGTATTTTATGAATAACCTGCAGGGATTGTCAGAAGAGGATATGAGTGTGGACTATGGAGACTTTGTTATTGTAGTTTTTCACTTTATGATGTAATGTAACGTTTACGAATGTATCTAGTGTTTCCAAGGCTACTAAACTAATCGGTCTTTCGAGACTTGATCTTTTTTGATCATGACAATATTACGAAGTAATGCACCGACTCTGGGTAGCTGGGTTCGGGGTGTTACAGTTGGTATCAGAGACAGTTTAGTACTAACCTTGGAAGCTAGATTTTGATAAACTCTGATTAGAGCACATAGCCCAAAGATAGACTTTGAGGATTAGTATAGAAGAACTTCCTAGAATTTTGTTATTGTAGAGATTTTGTGAGTTTTCCGAGCAATACATCCATGTCTGGATACGAACAGGTAGAGGCGGCTTTGGCATAGATGTACCTAGAGGTAAAACCTGAAAACACTGCTTTGAGCTAGACTCGAACGGGAACTGGTGCACGACAATGGGCCTTGCTGCACTCTTGGATACGAAACTCCCGGGGTATATGCTTAGGATAATTCCCATTTTCTTTACAAACCACTATGTATGGTTATGAGTATATAATTCCTCAAATAAAACCTTTTTATGATTATTGATTATATCCCTAAATAGTTCAATTTATGTTAAGTATTTTACAAGTATGGAATTATGTATTTTGATTCATAAACTAATCTAGTTTATGCCATTGTTTAGAAATGGCGCCTAGTGGAAGGAATGGAAACTGTATCAATGCACGCACTCCGTGTAGGGACTGCCCTCCTGCTCAAGATAATTATTGTGGATCTGGAGATACAACTGGTGCTGATCGACTTATTACCATACTGGGACAACTCACTCAAGTTATGAATAATAACCTTACTCGTATGGATCACCCTGATCCACAATGTGGAGGATCAATGTTAGACCGCTTCATGAGGCAGCAACCACCAACATTTAAGGGGGGTAAAAATCCGTTAGTAGCTGAGCAATGGATAAACTCCTTAGAGAAAATTTTACACGCCTTGGGGAGTAGCGAAAGGGAGAAGGTTGTCATGGCAGTTTACCGCCTCACTGGAGATTTCGATCAGTGGTGGTCGCTGATTCAAAACACAAAGGAAGAGGATGACGTATCGAATATGGAATGGAGGGAGTTCAAAGAGCTTTTCTTAGAAAAATACTTTTCTCGTGACCATCGAGTAGATATGGAAAGTCAATTTCTGAGTCTGAGGCAGAAGGAGGATGAGAATGTCGCAAAGTATGAGTCTAACTTTACAAGGTTAGTGAGGCATGCTGCCGATTATATACGTAACCCGAGGAGTAAGATTGATCGTTTCTTTGATGGGTTAAAACCATTTCTTCGTCGAGATTTAGTATCACAATCCTTCTCATCATACGAAGATATTGTCTCGTGGGCTATCAAGACAGAAAAGTAATTCTCTAAGTCTTATGACAACAAAGTAAAGCAAGAGAAGAAGAGAACGGTGGAACAAGAGGTAGATAAAGGGAAAAAGGGAAAGAAGGATTTTCCATTATGTGATAATTGTGGGAAGAATCACCCTGGTACTTGCCTAAAAGGAATGAGAGATTGTTATAAATGTGGAGAAAAGGGTCACCAGGCTCATGATTACAAGGGAAAGAAAGAGGCTATAAAAGTTGAATGCTACAGTTGTAGAGAAATGGGTCATTATGAAAATGAATGTCCTAAGAATCCGGGAAACATACCTTAGAAAAGGAAAAGGGATCATGGACAATCTTATGCTGTTACTACAGTTGAAGCAGAATAACTAATGTATTGGTGCTTTTGGACTCATGGATTATATTTTGGTTATTAGAATAATGTGATATATATAAGGAT
Organism: Viscum album; assembly: GCA_963277665.1. Lineage (NCBI taxonomy): Eukaryota > Viridiplantae > Streptophyta > Magnoliopsida > Santalales > Viscaceae > Viscum > Viscum album. The sequence goes on along the minus strand of OY728119.1, from coordinate 1,311,220,656 downwards.
TGTACTGCAGCACTTGTTGATTTCAGTAAGGTTTTAATATGATGAAGGTAATTATATTATTATTATGTGACAATAAGAGAAACTTTTCTTTGTTTGGGGAATCTAATAAATTGATTTTGGAATTAAGAGAACTTTTAGAGAAAGTATGGACAGATGTATTTTGGATAACTATAAAGGTTAGAGTGGATTAAGTTGATCTTTGGATAGTATTGTTTAAGGTTAAAAAATTTATGAACATTATTTTTCGAATATTATGATACTATAGTTTTAGGAAAAGGACAACCTGCAGGGTGGGGCATAACCCACCGCGTCGGACAAAGATGCAGGAATTGAAACCACAATCATAGTGCGACAGGCCTTTATTTCCTACCACTAGCCTACAGGAAGTCCCGGGTTATTACAAAATAATTTTACTAATCTAAATGGTATGTGTTAACATTTGGAACCTTATACAATTAGGATAAGTATAATATTTTTGAGTTCTATTATCTTTTTAAGTGAAAGATGAGTTGAAGGTTGAAACTCTAATTGTCAAGCATAAATATATATATACCTATCTCTTATTCAAAGAATAAATTAATTCTTAAACTTTAGTAAAGGGATATTAAAACAAAAAAATGTGTTATCCTATTACCTTATGTCTTGTTGAACTGATGATATTTTAAATCAACATAGATTGAAGGCTTTGAGGCCCTCAATTTGACAGTTGACTGTAATTGATGACCTCAATCACTCCCTACAAATATTTACGTTTTTCCTCTAATTATATGTCTCTAATTTCCACCAATGTTCTCCTAATCGAGATCACAATTGGGTGGTGACTTTTTCATTTCCCTTTCCCTCTTATTAAGGCTAACTTTTATTAATCTTATTTCCGATGTGGGTTTTCCTCAAAGGTTTTTTCTCTTTTCAACCTTTTATTTTGAAAGAAAAATTTCAAATTGCGAGGACGCAATTTATTGAAGGAGGGGAGAATGTAACACCCCGAGCATCCACGATACGCTTCTCATTCAATAATGCAATAGCTTTCATTGTACGCAACTTCGAGTTCTAAAACACCGCGACAAATCAAAGTAGCCGTTATGAATAGTAATAACCTTTTTTTAAAATTATAAAAATTTTATATTTCAAAATGGACTTCATTTTTGTATTCGTAATATCGAAATTATCCAAATTTGAATTTTTTGTAATTTTCTAAGAGCTTCCAATATTTTATGAATAATGCAAATCACTTAAAAACAACTTTTTTAATCAAAATAACTTATAGTGATAAATTTTAATATTTAGTGGGTTTAAAGTATAATTAGAATTTATTTTTACCATTTTATCCAATGGTTGTCATTAGAATTAATTTAACATTGAAATTGGACATAAACAATTGCCAATCTTTTGATATAAATTATTTCTTAAAAACACGCAACTGTTGTGACAGCGGGAATTAATTATAAAATTAATTAATGCAACTTATATGTTTGTAATTTTTTAAAATAGACATCATTTTTGAATTCATAATATCAATTATAGCTTAGGGTGAAATTTTGTCATTGTTCTGAAAAACATCAATTTTTGATGAATAGTGAAACCACTAAGTGGTAGTTAAATAACTGATTTTTCGTTTAAATGATATATTACCACTTCTGTGATTTTATTTTCAAAAATCCGACATACATGGTTTTCATTAAGAAGTAAAATATGGTTCAATGAGATTAAAATAATTTTTTGGTGAATATTAACTTTTATGTTCTTAATCGCGATTAGAGGTAATTAGTGTAGTTTAAGGTAAAAATAATGTTTTAATAATATGATATGAGCTTGAAACTTGTCCTACTCCTATTGGATGAGTCATGGCCGACCAAGACAACCCATGGGTCAACTTGGGGACCCCATGGAGCCACTTTGGTTGGAAAATGACATTAATATATATTTATTTAATGTTAAATTAAAAAATGACACAAACATGAAATGTTTTACTAAAACAATTTTTACATGGGGTTATACAAGTCATATTTTTGACTATAAATAGTCATTGGAAATATAAAACGATTTCCTACATCATAGTATTTTTTTTATAATTTTTAGACTTTAAATAAATTAAATTATTTACGACATCATTATGATGCAGCGATGACCTCATTATTTAACGATTTTAATAAAATGATAAGATAATGTACAATCAAGGGCTTACACTTGTCCAAAGACTATTTCATGGGTATATTTAGAACCCTTATAACCTTATCCACGAATTATATATGTTTGGGACCTTTAGAATCTGAAAAACATTGTATAATAATGTAAACTTTTCTTACTTTCCAAGAGTTCCCCTCCTCTCCTCTTATAAAAGGCCCCCACCTCTACAACCTCATTCACACATTCAAGCCATTTGGCTCGGCCATCTTCTGCCCAAATACTCTCCCAACTTCCCCCTATTACTCCTAAAAGCCTCACTTTGGGCAGAACTCTTCCCATTGAAGCCTTTGGCTCAAATCAAAAAGAGTTACCCGATTTTGCGGTAATGTCTTCCCTAATGTTGTTTTGTATTATTTTTCTTCTCCAACCCCCTAAACTTTTTTTATTCATTTCTTTTGTAACAAAACCAATATCCTAAATATACTTGGATTTTTTTATAATAAGGATTCGATCTACACTTACACACACCTACATCTAATGGTTAATGAACATACGGTTTCTGTGGATGGCGAATTTCTGCCTCACGAAATGATGATTGTTCAACACTCATATAACACCTTCAAAGGTGGCCATTAAGATGTCACTATATTTATATGTGATATATAATATGTTTATGTTTTACTTATTCTTCTTTATTTCTCATCTATGTCATACTTTATGATTTCCAGTATGGGTAAAACGCGATAATTTCATTTTAGGAAGTGCGGACTACCGCCCCCTCAAAGTGATTTGAATCGTTAATGCCATATGTGGGATGTATAAAGGATGAAGTAAATGTTATTATACACTATATTATACTGTAATTATATTATACATTTATATAATTATGATTTCATTCCATTAAATATGAAATAGAAATGAAAGTAGCGTTCATGCGTACGTACGACTTACCGTCTCCATGAACGGTGCATTTCATTTCTTACCTCTAAATGTTAGGTAATATTATAAATGAATGTATATACTGGATATATATGATATATATGACATCTAAATCATGAATATAATTCTGGAGATAATGGATATTCTACCACATAAACAACTTGTAATTATAAGAAGTTTATTGTTGACTCAAGTACCAAAGAACGACAAAACGACCGTTATTAACTTAAATAATTACATAATGTTCATAACATTGTAATAAGTGATATAAAAAGAATAATGAAATTAAAAATGGTTCTTAATAAGGTATATATTAACTCTAGTTTTTTATTCAGGAGGTTAAAGAACGGTCGAGTCAAGTCAGACACGAGGTAAGGGAACTTCTTAACCCAATTTCTATTCTTTGGGTTAATCTCCTACTTTCAAATTATGTCATGATATTATTATGTCCTATCTTGTATTTTTGCATTATTTATATGTATTTATAGTGAATACACCATATAGATGTACTTTATTTAAAAAAAATGATCTTTTTAAGGACTTCGTCTCAATCCCCTTTCATTGAGGCATATTTGGTTTTATACACAACTTTCTTTTATACGGTGTATAAACCCCTTTGACTTTTACGTTTATTCAAAAAGAATCTTTTTTATACGAAGCGTTTTGCTAAACGACAAAAGGGAATGTTTTTCTTTCCATACTTATGCGGCGAAAAAGACTTCTCCGCCGTTGTGACCATTATTTTAGTTTTAGCTTCCTCTACAAGCCATCATTTTTTTAATGAAAAATAAATACAAAGTATTAACTTTCTTTTATTTTGGTATTGAAAATGGTTTTGAAAGCGTTTTTATTATATCAATGTGTTGTATTGATATCTTTTGATTGAAATGTTGAAATGTTATGTTTCCTTTATGAATGTTTTATGTGATACGATTGTGTTATGGTTTATGATATGTTTAAACCTATTCATATGAGGAATGTATTGGACATAATAAGTGACGGGTGGAGCCCGCTATATCTCCTCGATGCATCGGTAGGTCTAATGAGACAACTAGATATGGAATTGGCCGAGGCCCTTTCCCAATTTGATTTATGGTTTTGGCCGAGGCCTTAATCATTTTAGACGTCTTGGCCGAGGCCTTGAAAAAATGTTTCAGAATGTCTGGCATTATACATTCCCTCATTATGAAAGTGGTTATTGATATTGCATGTGATTATTCGACTAGTAGAATATCCATGTGAGTATGTAAATGGCATTATTTAATTTTATTTTTGCCATATTATGCTGATGTTCAAGTTTAAAAAGTCTTTTGTTTTAGTTATACATTGCCTTAAATGTTAATGTTTATTTATGAAAGCTTCCGCAATATTGTTATCCTTACTGAGCATCTGAGCTCACCCATTTCAATGTTTTAATATTTTCCAGGACGTGAAGAATTATTTTATGAATGCCCTGTAGGGATTTTCAGAAGAGGATATGAGTATGGACTATGGAGACTTTGTTATTGTAGTTTTTCAATTTATGATGTAATGTAACATTTACGAATGTATATAGGGTTTCCAAGGCTACTGAACTAATCGGTCTTTCGAGACTTGATCTTTTTTGATCATTCCAATGTTACGAAGTAATGCACCGACTCTGGGTAGCTGGGGTCGGGGTGTTACAATGTCTTCCAAAATAACCTTTATCACGTATTCACCAAATAATTTCCTTATACTATGGATATCCATTTGATAAAACATATGATCCAAAATCAACTTATTCTAAATAAATAAAATCATTTAACTAAAGAAAAACTCATAAATACTAGGGATTTCATGTAGCCTCGTGGTAGGAGATAAATTCCAATTGTAATTTGGTTGTGTGATAGATTCCCACAGCTTTTTCTGACACGACGACTTGCCACACGTTATGGGTGTTTTCCTTTTTCAAAAACAATATTATTTTATAAAATTCCCTTGATTGATATAAATTCCTCAATAATAACCATAACATATTTAAAAAGATGTTATCTAATTCTTTTCATCTTCATCCCAAAATAGTAATAACTAGTAATTGCCTCAAATTTAAGGATCATATAAAGCCAAATTTTTCTTTCTAACTATATCAAAAAATGAAAAGATAATAATTCTTTGAATAAAATTTTCACATACCTATCATTATGGTTACACATACTAGAAAAAGTCTTACAATGTAATCTCATAATATAAAGATCCTTAATACATATAAGCATTTCATTCTCCTAAAATGTACCATAAATCATGAACCCTTATATTTTGAATCTTACTCATTGGATTTATCTAAAATAACTATAGCTCTTTTGAATATGTTGTCATTATGGTTATGTCACTTATGATTATATAAAACCCTAAACACTAAAGGTATCTAAACTAGGATTTCATACTAACTATAAGGAACTACCCTAAAATATTACATAATCATGAATTGAGTTAATAATTCACATTGAAGATCTTATCATGTCTATAGCTATAGAAAATTTCGTCATAAATTATACATAACAATTGGAATTTTAGATGTACACTCTTCTACTCAGAATCAATTTTATTATTAAATAAAAATTCATAAAAAATAATCATTTTTAGTTCCATGTTTTAAACTACATGACTTTTCCTTGAATCCAATCCACGATCATATTCTAATTTATGTCCTGAAAAAACATTTAAAAAATATTGTATGATAAAAAAAGAACAGTAAGGGATATAAAACAATGGATTAAACATTAGTCTATGAAAATATACAAATTAATTAAATCATACTTTCCAATCTAAAAACATAATCTCTTTAGCATACCTAACAAAATCATTAGATTTATGATTAACACATAGATTGAATAAATCATGAAGGTAACTGTTGGCATCCATATCATACATACATTGTAGCTATCACAACTACATAGGGAATTACATTAGAATACCCATCATAGTATAGTCCCTAAATATCTTTGGAGAAACTTTAACTTTTACCTCTATCATGCTACCCAAAGCATTGGAGAGCTATCTCAGGCGCCCCCACCCTATGTTTATCACAGAACCACCCGTATATATAAAAAATTCCAAATAAATATAACATATTCATAACACATAATACATTAATAAAGGAAAGATAACATTTTGACATTGTAATCAAAATATATCATTTCATGATATTGGTATAATAAATCAATTTTGAATATCATTTAAAACTTTAACAAAATGATTTTATAATTACAGTATCTTATACAAATTTGATGATTTTAAATCAGTTATCATTTTAAAAAATTATTTCCCATATAAATAAATACTTAAATATATTTGGAAAACATGGAAATTAATGAGAAATATTTTGGAGAATAAATATTTAAATCATTTAAAACAATGTTTTAGTAAAATTGTTCCATACCAATTGAGAAAAGTATTTAATAAAAATAAATACAGAATAATATTAAACAAAGATTATAATATCATTATAAAAAGGAGATTCAGGATATTATATTCCAGAGGGCAGTATACAATCCATATAAATTTCAGTTGGTGTATAACAACAAATAAGTTTCAATGGAATGTAAATTTAGATAAACTCCCTTGCAAAAATAACATCCTACGATTAAGGATAAATCAATGAAATAATTATGTATGAAAAATAATAACACACCCAATATAAGTGGATATTACTTTTAAATAAATAAGAGTACATTAAAAAATATTCATATCATGACATAATCATGAAGTAGATGTTTAACCAAAATAATAGAAATTGGCTTAAGAAGTTCTCTTACAGAAAATTGAGAGCCTTAAAGCATCACTTTGATATTTAGAAAATGAGTTGACAAGAGAAATAAATGGTCTCTCATAACATGTAAATAAAATTTACATAAATAAGGTTATCAATGAACGTATTTTAACATAATAAAATGGAAATTAAAATACATGACATAAAAGAAGCCTTTAACTATGAGAGTACGCTGAAAGTCTCCCATACCGATTTCGTAACCTATTAAACAGACACCCCATAAAAGAAGGATACTAAAATTTAGATGTAAATTCCAATAAATAAAATCATATTACACAAATAAAACAATAATTGGAATTACATACACCACCAAAAAGAAAATTGGGGGAAATATATCATGAATCTTAGAGGATTAAAATATTAGATGAAAACCCCTTACCTCAAGTCTGATTTGCCTTTAATGTTCCTTCTTCTTCATGAATAATAATAATAAGTTAATTTATAACCTCCTAAGAACAATTTTAATGGTTATTATTTATTTTCTTTCACTTATTACCATGCTATAATAATTATTTAATTATTTTAGTTCATATCGATCATTTTGTCGATGTTTGGAACTTGAGTAAAAATGATATTGTTAGAATTACTAATTGTCCATGAGGTAAAAATTCAAGTATCTCCACAATGATATTAAATATATATATATATCATATATATCATATATATCATATATATATTTATTTAGAATATTCCCTATCATTTGGATATATGAAATTAAAAGCACTGTTCATGGAGATGCTAAGTCATACGTACGCATGAACACTACATTCATTTCATTTTTTTCATTATTAATGGAATGAAAACCAAGTGATACATATTTATATTATTATCCCAATATTAGAAATTTTTATATATACTTTACATATGTTCATTAACACCATCTGTTAAATGTTCCATGTATGGTATGAAAGAGTCATTTCATATGAAGGGGTGGTAGTCTGTACTTCCTCAAATGAAATTATTGTATATATACAACAGGAAACGAGTAAAAGTAAGTCATAAAAGAAAATTATAGATCAATATGGATAAAATATATATATTAAATATCATATATAATTACATTTCAACCATAATGGCCACCGTGATAGGTGTTAGGGTAAAATCGAATGATAATCGTTTCATGAGGCAATTGTTTGCCCACACTGAAACAGTATTTTCGTATCCATTAGATGGTGGTGTGTGTAATTGTAGTTTGAATACTACTGAAAAAAATAAATTATTATATTGAGGATATTTTTTTGTATTTTAATCAATGAATAATAATAGAATAGTTAGTAGAGAAGGAAAATAAATGAAAATAACTTCAGAAGAGACATTACCTCTAAATCGGGTAACTCCCTTTGTTGTGAACCAAAAGGTTTTCTTGAATTCCACTCTACCAAGGGGAAGGATTCTATGAAGAATATAGGTATCCTAGGAGATTATTTTTCCAGAGTTTGGATGATCCAATGTTCATTAGAGATATCAGTAATGGGTTTTAGCTGGTTGCTTTTTAAAAGGGGGAGGGGGATCCTTATGAATGATTGATAATATTATTTTATTATAAACTAAATTTCGTCTTAAAAATGTACCATACTAATTAAATTAGATTATTATATGATTAATATTATAAATCCTCTCATCCAATAGTTTTTGGACCATTTTTTTCATATTTAACCATATCATTTAGCATTAACACTTTGTTAACTAATTTGACTCTTACAAAGTCTTATTGTGTATTCACACAATATGGTTAATATAGTCACCATAATATGACAATAAAACCACATTTAGTTCATTAATGACACATAAATCTTTATATAAGTCATTTTTACAAATATTAGATTATTTAGATAATTATATCATATAATAAAATAATATTTGTTTTAAAAACGCATTTATGTCGATTTAAATAATATTCATCGCATGACTTTAGAAAAAAATCCATAAAAAGTTTAATATTTATTAAATACGCCATTAATACAAATATAACAAGTAATACTCATCTATAATATTCAATGGTGGTATAAAATGTTTCTAAATAAATTTATTTTAATATATATAATCTCAGTTTTTTAAAATATTCCTTAATGAGGTAATCATTACATCATCACTGTGTCATAAATAAATTTATTTATATGATGTATTAAAATTATTAATAAAATACCATTATTTAGTATATCAACTTTTCTTTATAATTACTCTTTATAGTCAAAAATATCAATTATATAAACCCACATTGAAATTTTATAGCAAAAAAAATACATGCTTATGGTATATTTATTTTTATATTAAATAAAATGTTATTAATTTCATTATCTTACCCAATTGGTTTTGAAAGGCCAAACATATCACTAAAGGACTGTATTGGTCATCCATGACACGTCCAATAATGTTACGGCAAGTGTTAATGTAATTTTATATTATTATTATATTATTTTTACATTGAATTACACTTTTCACTTTTAACCACGGTAAATATAAATCCAAAGATACTATTCACCAAAAATCATTGTCCTTCTATTGAACAACATTTTACATACTAATGAAAACAACGTATGTTTTTTTTTAAAATTAAATTCACAGAAGTGGTAAAAATATCCTTTAAATGAAATAGACAGTTTCTAACTACTAGGAAGTGTATTCCACAATTCATTAAAAAATGATTGTTTTTAGAAAAATATCGAATATTATCCGTATGATAAATTTGATATTCCATTTTCAAAAATTATATATATTTTACCAAACTATAAGCATAGAAGTTTTATTAATTAATTTAATATTAATTTCCATTTTCAAAACTAGAATGCGTGTTTTAATAAATTAAAAACTATCAAATTATTGACCATTGTTTATGTCCAATTTAAATGTGAAATTACATCCTATGACAAAAATTAGATGAAATGATAAAAATATAATCCAATTACAATTTAAACCCAATTAAAATAACAATCTAACTATATAAATAAAATAGATGAAAATTTAGTTTTGAATTAAAATGAAGTATTTTTCACTAATCATTTAAAAAATCAACTTTATAAGAAATATATAAAAGATCATCCAATGTAATTTTTGATGTTTTGATTATAAAAAAGAAAATTATTTTGTCAATTATAACATATAAAAGTGAAATAAAATATTTAAAAACCGTTCTTCATCAAAAGGCTATAAATCGACGTTTTAATAAAAATTCGAGTATTAATAGTTAAATTTTGATTCATTTTTATTTTAAGCCTCTAAAACATATTGGATAGCAGTAAAACCATTTAACAAAAAATTTTAATCATAGATTAGTTAGTTTTGTTCATTCCCTCTAATAAAATGTCTAGGCTTTAATTACCATTAAAATAATTTTATTATTATATTTTTCTTGTATAACTCAAATTTGTGTGAAATGTATGATATCAAAAAATTATGATGTTGTGTGTTGAATAAGCTATCATAAATAACATCAAATATAAATTAAAATTGATGTTTTATTCATAAATATAATTTTTTTTCAAATGTCTTATTCTTTATTTACTAACGATGTTACAACCTTCCCCCCTTTTGGAAATTGAGTCATGTAAATTTTAAAACTATGTTTGGAATCATCATTCAAAGTCCCACATGAGAAAAGGATTGACTAAAACAATCACTTTAAAAGAAATTAAATAAATTTCAAATTTTACCTAAGAAAACCAATACTAGAATTCCATGAGAACATGGATATAGAGTACCACTATGTGTCAGGTTCTGATGGAGAGTGATAGAAAACATGATCAGGGGAAAGATAAAGATCTAAAAACCATAATCTTTTAATGAGTGGAATGTTATTTGATTCCCTGATAGGAAAGGTAGGTGGAAAAAGTTTTTGTTTTATGGTCATTTTCATAAATATGAATAATTTATTTATCGTCTTTTTTATGAACATAAGGGAAAAAACATACTTGTTACGTATACTTTCATCCTTTACTAAATTTTTACCACAAACTCATTGTTTCTCCAAACGATGAGTATTCAAGATGAATTGGTCACACAAAAATCACAAGAATCATCATCTATAGAATCACATAATGTTCAAATGTTTAAAAATATATTTCCCATGCAATTATACACTAAAAAAACAAAAAAATGCTTAGAACAAGATCATGTAATCCCCCAAAAGGGTAATCCGTTATAAAAAGAAATACTATTCGTAATCTATAAAATTCGACAGACAATACCCAATGTTCAACAAAGACAATTCAACAAACAATTGTCCATAAAATTCTTCAAAGTAATCTAAAAAATTATTGAATGTCAAATCTCATAATGATTTAATCACATATTCTTACACATTAAATCTTAACATTCATCTCTATATAACATTGAAAACTCTTAATGTCTCATACTCAAGTGTAATTAATCTAATCACATATTCTCTATGATAAGTTAATCATTTCCATAAATAACCCAAATATCTCCATGTCATATTTTTCTAAAATAACATTTTAACCATTACTCTACAATGTAAATCCCGTTTTATTTAATTTTCCTTAGGCATATAGTTTTCCCCAATAGATATAAGGTCTTCCAAAATAACCATTATCACAGGATCACGAAAACATTTCCTTATATTAAGGATATCTATTTTTTAAAATATAAGATCCCAAAACATCTTATACTTGATCCATAAAATAATTTAACTAAAGGAATAACACATACTAACCAAGGACTTCATATAGGCCGGTGGTCGGCGATAAATCCCAATCACACATTGGTTGTGGGTTCCATTCTCATAGCTTTGTCCGATGTGATGGGTTGTCACAGGGTCTGTGTGTTTTCATTTTTGAAAAACTACATATTTTTTATCATTTACAAAATTTGTATAAATTACTCAAAAATAACTGTAACATATTTTAACCAAGAATGTTATCTTATACCTTCCATTTTCATCCGAAAAATAATTAACATGTCATTGCCTCAAATTTAAGGATCATATAAACCCAAATGGTTCTTTATAACAATATCGGAAAAGTAGAAGATAATTATTACTTTAATAACATTTAAACATATCAAAATTCAGGGTTACACATACTAGAAAAAGTCATCCAAATTAATCCAATCATGAAAAGAGCCTTAATACATTTAATCAATAATCTTCCTAAAATGTACCATAACTCTTGAATCCCTTATATGTAGACTTCAAACACAATAAATTTATCTAAAATAACTATGACTCTTTCTAGTATTATAACCATTATGCTTATGTCACTTATTCATAAATAAAACCCTATCATCTAAAGGTATCTAAACTAACCAATGATACTAACAATACGGACCCCGCATTAAACTTTACATTATTTGAATTATGTTAATGATTCACATTGAGGATCTTCTCATGTTTATTGATTTAAAAAATTAGGTCATAACTTATACATAACAACTGTAATATTACATGTAGACACATCTACTACATATCCATTTTTTATAAAACAAATACTCTTAAAAAAGAAGCATGTTTAGTTCTATGTTTTAAACAACATGAATTTTCCTTGAATCCCGTCATTGATCCTATTCCACTTTAATTCCAATGAAAAATATTTAAAAAAATGGGATGAACATAAAAACATATAAAGGGATATAAAATAATGAAATAGAATATTAGGCAATGAGTAGATACAAGTCCATGAAATCATATATTTTTATCTTAAAACATAATCTCTATAACATTCCTCAAAAAATAAAATTATTTATGAATAACACATTCAAGTCATAAATCAAAAAACGTAATTTGTGGCATAAATATAATTATTAAATTGTATATATCACAAATATATAGGGATTTACATTTGAATATCCATCAAGGTATATTCCCTGAATCTATTAGAAAAAACATTAACATTCACCTCTATCACGTTACCCAATGCATTAGAGATCTATCTCAGGCTCTCCCGCCATATGTATATCATGGAACCACCAGTATATGAAAACAATTCCAAATAACCATAACATGTTCATAACACATAAAATATTCATAATGTAAAGACAAAATTTTCACATTGTAATCACAATAAATCATTTCAAGATATTAATATAATCAAACCATTTTTCAAACCATTTAAAACATTTAATAAAGGGTTTTTTTAATAAAATTGTCACATGACACGTTGAATCTTTTAAAAGTGTCAAAATTATAAAACACTATTTTCCATATATATAAATCCTTAAAACTATTCTGAAATCACTGTCATTAATGAAAAATATTTAGAAAATACATTTGAATACATTTAAAAACAATGTTTAGTTAAAGAGTCCCTTACAATGTGAGAAAATACTTGAATAAAAATAATTTCATAATAACACTAAACGAAACATAAAATATAATTAGAATAAGGATTTTCATTAGATAATATTTCAAAGGTAAGTATATACACCATATAAAAGTTAATTGGATTATAAAAATAAATATGATTCAATGGAATGTAAATTGAGACAAATTCTCTTACAATGATTGTATCCTTATATTAAGCATAAATCAATGACATAATTATATTTGAGAAATAATAAAACACATATTATAAGTTTATATTATGTGTAAAACAATCAGAGTCCATTCACAAATATAGCACCATAAAATCAAGACATGGAAGATTAACACAAAGCATTGAAATTGGGTTAAGATGTCCTCTAATCCATATTCGAAAGCCTAACAGCATCGCTTTAAAATATTGTAAATGAGTTGATGGGAGAAAAAGGGTATCTAATAACATGGAAATAAAATTTACTGAAAAATAGTATAGAATAACATATCCCAACACAATAAAATGGAAATTAAAAACATAACATAGAAGAAGTATTTGACTAAAATAGCCCGGTTAACGGTTCTCTTGCTGATTTAGTAACCTACGAAACATACACCCCATGAAGGAGGGATCATACAATTAAGATGTTAATACCAATAAATAATATTTTATTACAAAAATAATATAGTCATTGGTAGAACATACACCACATAAAAGGATATAGGGGAAAATATAGGATAATTCTCATGGGAATAAAATGTGAGATGAAAACACCATACTTCATGTCTGACATGTCTTGAAATTTCCTTGTTCAAATAAATAATAATCTTAATTTAATTATTACATGATTAAAAAAAATTTCAATTTTATTATTCCTCTTATAACACTTATTAAATTTAAATAATAATTGGGTAATTATTTGAGTTCATATCGATCATTTTTTCGATGATTATAACTTGAGTAAAAAAGAACTTGTTTTAATGAAAAATTGTCCTTGTAGTCAAAAATCCATTATCTCTAAAATTATATTAATGAATTAGATATAATTTATATCCTATATATAATATATATATATATATATGTATATATAATATTCCATTTTATTTGTATATATGAAAATGAAATTCAACGATCTTAGAAATGATAAGCCATACGTATGCATAAACGCTACTTTCATTTCTTTTTTTCATTTTAAAAGAAATGAAAAAAAATGATACATTGGTATAAAATTATTCCATTATAATATAATATTTTATAAATATATCATATTTTAATTTACACCATCTTATATACATACCATGTATGATATGAACGAGTCATATCACATTAAGGGGGAAGTAGTCTGCACTTCCCCAAATTAAATTATTGTATATATACAAAAATTATATAATAAATGTATGTTCTAAAAGATAATTAAATAATCATAAATATAAAATAAGTATGTTAAATATCATATATAATTGTATGGCCATCATAATGGCCAACATGAGAAATTTTTTGGGAAAATTGAACAATCATCATTTCTTGAGGGAGCAGTTTGCCGTACACAGAAAAAGTACGTTCATATCCATTAGAGGGAGGTGTTTGTATATGTTGTTTAAATACTTATCATAACAAAAACATATAATATTGAGGATAATGGTGTTTTTATTTAATCAAATAATAAAAATATAATATGTAGTGGATATAGAAAATTAAATAAAAGAACTTGAGAGGAGATGTTTCCTTTAAATCAGGTAACTCTCTTTGGTTTGAAGAAAAAGATTATCTTGAATTTATTTGTGCATAGGGGGAGGCCTATAGGATGTAGAGAGTGATATATGTAGATTATTTTGGATGATTTTAGATGAACCAAGGGTATTTAGTGGTGTTATTATTGGTTTAGATGTGATAGATTTTCATAACGGGGAAGATGGGCTCTTTTGGAATTTTTTAAAATATTATTTTTTTATATAAAACATTTGGTTCAAAAGGCAAAAAACACATAAAATGCGAATTTAAATTGACTATTATTCTATATCATCTATAAAAATATGTTTTAGACATGTCTTTTTTCAAATTTAACCTTATCATTTAGCTTTAACCATTAGCTTTCAAATTTGACTTTTACGATGTCTTCTTGTTTATTCAATATGTGTGGTTAATATAACTTTCATAATATGAAAATCAAACCATGAGATATTTATTAATGAAAATTTAAACTTTATATAAGTCATTTGTCTTAATATTGTATTTTTTGGATTAATATATCACTTAATAAAATAATATTTTTTATAGAACTCATTTATGTGAATTTAAATACTATTCAAATCAAGACTTTTAAAAAAATAGAATATACTTTATAATTTATAAAAAAGTTCATTATTTCAAATATAACATGTAATAATCATATATAAATTTATTTTATGGTATAAAATGTTTCAAAATAAATTTATTTTAATATTTATTATATCATTTCTTTAAAACATTCATTATTGAGCTAATCATTACCTCATTATTGTGTTATAAATAAATATATTTTTTTGATGTATAAAATTTCAAAAAAATACCTTGATGTAGTAAATATTTTTAACGTTAAAAAGAATATTTGTAGGGCAAAAATATATATTAACTAACCTCATATTAAATTTTTTTAGCAAAATAATACATGTTTATGATATTTTTATTTTTAATTTAAATAAAATGTTATTAACGTCATTATCTTTCCCAAATGGATTTGAAAGGCCAAAAGTATCACCCAAGTATTGTATTGGTCATAAATGACTCAACCAATAATACTATTACAAGTGTTAATGTAATTTTATATTATTTTTATTTTTATTTTACATTCAATTTCCCTTTTTAACTTTAACAGCAGCAAATAAAAATTAAATCATACCATTCGCTAAAATTTATTTTCATCTTATTGAACCAAATTTTACTTACTAATAAAAACCATGTGTGTCGGATTTTTGGAATTCAATTTATTGAAGTGGTAAAATTTTATTTAAATGAAAAATTCAGGTTTTTAACTATTAGGCAGTGTTTTTCACAATTCGTCAAAAATTAAACATTTTCAGAAAAATACCAAAAAATTCACCCTAAGAGAAATTTGATATTCCAAATTCCAAAATAATCTTTATTTAAAAAAATTCAAAATATATATTATTTATTAATTAATTTAAAAATTAATTTCTGTTTTCAAAACTGGAATGTGTGTTTATATGAAGTAAAAACTATCAAAAGATTTACCATTGGTTAAGTCCAATTTAAATGTGACATTATTTCCAATTACCAAAATTAGATTATATGGTAAAAATATTATATAATTACAATTTAAAGGATATTAAATAGAGTGGACTATATAAATAAATTTAATAAAAAGGCTATTTTGAATTAAAATGCAGTATTTCCAACTTTTAATTAAAAATTGATCTTTTTGAGAAATATACAATAATTTCATCCAAATTAAATATTTATGCCTATATTACAAAAAAAAATAGATATTTTGTCAAATAGAATATATAAAAGTGACCAAAACTAGATTTATAATGGGATCATCATCAAAAGCTGGTAAATCATCCTTTTAATGAATATTAGAGCATTCATGCTTCAAATTTGATTCATTATTATTTTAAACCTATAAAACGTATTTAATAATAGTAAAAACATTGAAAAAAATTTGAAATCATATTTCAGTTAGTTATTTTCATTCCTTCCAATACAATGGCCTGGTATTAATTACCAAATAAAATAATAATATTACTATATTTTTTTGGTGTAACTCAATGTTGTGTGAAAAATATGATTTCAATGAAATCCATTGTTGCATGTTGAGTAAGCTATAAGAAATACAATTTCTTTTAAATTAAAATTAATATTTAGTTCACAAATAATATAAAATTTGAAAACTTAATCTTCTTTATTTATCGGGAATGTTAAAGAGATAGTAAAAATGTTCAATTGATTCAGAAGAACATGAGAATAGCTCAGAGCACACAGAAACGTTTTGTAGATAAAAATAGGAAGAATCATTATTTCAAGGTTAGAGATAATGTCTTTATCAGCGTTTCTCTATGGAAATGTGTGATGTGTTTTGGTAAAAAGGGAAAGATGAGTTTGTGGTCCATTGGACCCTATGAAATTTTAGATAAAGTTAGATCAGTTTCCTACAGAGAGGATTTACCTCCCTATTTATCTAGGTACACATTTTTTAATAATTTTTCAATGTTGAGAATTAATATACAAGATCTATCTCATGGTTTGAGTCCAATGATGACTCAGTTAGATGATAATCACTTCTATGAGGAACAACAAGTCTAGATTCTTGACTAAAAAGGGTAAGTGTTGTGGAATAATGTAATTCATCAGGTAATGGTTTTGTGGAAAAACTATATCGTTAAAGCGGAAATATGGGAATCTTAGAATGTTCAGAGTTAAAAATACCAACAATTATTTTGTAAGTGAATAAAATTGTGAGCACACAATTTCAAAAGGGGGGAGGATATAACATCTCTGGTAAATAGATAATATCTAAACATCACAATTTATTATTATTCGTGAATTAAATATTAATTTTATTTTGAAGGGGATGATATGTTAAATGCTGTACCCAAACCAAAATAATGGGTTTCTCCTAAATCTTATGTTTCACATAGGGATGAGTCATAGAAAAAATAATATTCAAAATAAAATATTATTATTTTAAATGGTAGTTAATGCCTAGAAATTTTATTAGTGGGAATTAATACGACTAACTAAAATATTACTATATCGTTTTTGTTAAAATTATTTATATTTATTAGATACATTTTAGAGGCTTAAAACATGATTGAATACTATTTTAAGCATGAAATATTATAATACTTCTAAAAGGCCATTTTATCACTTTCTGATGGTGAACAATTTTTAAATCTACTATCTATCAATTTAATATGTTCTATTTCATAAAATAAAGTACCTATATATAATTGGGAAATAAAAATTTACATTGGATGAAATTTTTGTATTATTCTGATAAAGTGAAATTTTTAATGAATAGTGAAAACTATTACATTTTAATTAAAAACTACCTTTTCTCTAGTTAATTTATATAGATAGATTGTACTTTTAGATTATTTTAATGTTTAATTTGATTTTTTTATTATTTAATCCAAATTTCATCATAGTAATTAATTTCAAAGTGAAATTTGACATAAAGACATGTCAATCTTTTTGTAGTTTTTACTTTTTAGAAACACACATTTTAGATTTGACAACAGGAATTAATTTTTAATTGATTATTTCATCCACTATGTTTCTAATTTCCAAAAATGGATTAAATTTTTTTGAAATAGGAGTTCTTCATTGTTCAAATAGGTACTTTGTCTTTTTGAAATAATGAACTATAACCTCAGTAATTATAATATTTTCCATGGTTAAAGGGTAAATCTGGTAAAAAAGAATAAAATTAATATTATAATAACATAAAACTACACTTAAATGGATCCCAATTCTATTAGAAGTTCTATTTACAATCATGGTCATCCTTGGGTCGATTTTGGGATCCCATTGAACCATATGAATGTGAAAATGACATTTTTTAAGAATTAATTTAATGTAAGGAAAAATATAGAATAAACATGTACCTTTTAGTATTAAAATTTCTATATGGGGTTATATTTTTTATTGCCTTGACTATAAATAGTCATTTGAAATACAATAAGATATCCTACAACATGTAATTTGATTTTTATTTTTATACATAAAATACATAAATATATTAAAGGCAAAATGATAATGTAGTGATTACCTTATTAATGAACTATTTAAATAAATGAGATTATAAATACTAAAATAAATTTATTTCAAAACGATTGATGACATCCATGAATTTTATGATTGATTATGACTTGTAATATTGTAATTAATGATTTATTTAAATGATTCATGTTGTTATCGATTTTAAAATAGTCATGATATGAATAGTGTAAAAATTAACATAATTGAGTTTTTAAAAACGTTACAATTTTATTAAATTATATAATAATAATAAAAATATAATATTTGGCCCAGTGACATAGATAATATTCAAATTGTCATTAATAAACCACTAGAGGTTTTATTGGTGTTTTGTCCTAATTATATTAACCATATATTATGAATATACAAGAAGACATGTAAAGAGTTAAATTAGTTATATTAGGGTTAAAGATAAAATATAATGATAAATTTATGACCTACACTAGTATAAAACCTATTGGTTGAGCATTTATCAACCCGAAACATATTATCATTGAATTAAATGTCTTCGTGAACTTTTTAAGCTGAAAATAGTTTTATAATAAAATACTTCTTTCAAACTTTCCTAAAGATCACATCCTCCCTATAATAAAAGGGCATCACCTCATCCAATTTAATCACACATCTCAGGCCCCATAACATGTCAAAAATCTACACAAATAAGATTAAAAAACCTATATCTTCCACCAATAGGCCTTATCTTCTACAGAATGTAGTTCAAGAAATCCTTTTGGCTCAAATCAATGGGGGTTACATGTTTTAGAGGTAGAATCTTCTCTAAAGTTCCCTTCCATTATTTTACATATTCACTCAATTTGATATTATTAATATTTTATTACATAAAAAAACAAGTATATTAAATATTATTTCATGTATTTATGAGAATTATAATAACAAAACATACACACATCTTTGTCTAATGTATTAAGAACATAATATTTTTGTGGATGGCGAACTACTGTGTCATGAAACGATGACTGGTTAATTAACTCTTAATGCCTATCATGGTTTCCATTATGATGGAACTATAATTAATTGTTTTATATATTATATTTATTTTGTCTACATAATTCTTTTTTTATATAAATCATTCCATTATTCATTCGATAATCTGTAAATACGGTAATTTCATTCGAGGAAGTGTGGATTACCACCCAATCAAACAAATATGACGTGTTCATGCCATACATGGAATGTATAAAGGATAACATTAGTGAACATATATAATTTATATGAAATATTTATTAGACTAGAATTATAATATACGTATGTATCATTTATTTTTCATTCCTTTAAATATGACAAACAAATGAAAGTAGCGTTCTGGCATATGTATGACTTAATGTCTCCATGAAAGGATTGTTTCATTTCATATTCCCAAATATTATGTAATATTATAAATATATATATATATATGATATATATGATATATATGATACCTATATCATTAGTATCATTCTAGAGATAATGGACATCCGACCACATGAAAAATTTGTAATTATGTCAAGTTCATTTTGGACTCAAGTATTGAATATCGACTAAACGACACATATGAACATAAATAATTATGTAATATTTATAACATGATTATAAGTAATATAAAATGATTAATAAACATGAAAAATGTTCTGATTCAGGTATCAATTAATCTATGTTAATTATTCTGAAAAATAAAGAACGAACGAGATATGTTGGAGTTAATGTAAGAGAGCCTTTCACACTTTTATTTTAATCGAAGAATATATATATTTTATTTAATGAAATTTAAATTTTTTTTATGTGGGGATTTGGTCTTCTATATCCTTATTTTTGACCACTTCATGTCCATGTGATGAGAGACCCTTTTCTCTCTCATCAACTCATTTTCTGTATTTTTAAATGACGACGTTATGCTACCAAATTTTTCTGAAGGGACATCATCTCAATATCCTTTCAATGAAAAATATTTTTGTTTATACATGATATTATTTTATATTTCAAATAATTATACTATCTTCATTTTAATTTAATTCAATGTTCTTAAAAAAGTAATCTTTTTCAATAAAGTGTTTTTCTAAAAAACAATTTTCTTAACGTACATGGTGAAAACAAAATTTTGGCCACCAGGAGTATTATTTGATATTTGGATTCCTTAATAACCAATAATGTTTTTGAAAGAAAATTAAATACCATATACCATTTTCAAAAATTCTTGTATTGAATGATGTTTTTAGTAATCATTTATTATGTCAATAGCATGAAATTATATATTGTGAATGAAATGTGAAATGTTATCTTTACTTTATGGTAATTTTATATGATATGATTATGTTACGTGTTTTGGGTATTCTATATGTATAATTGGGGTTCTATGATAAAAAAGGGTGAGTGATATTTTGATATCTCCCCAAGGAATTGGATAATGCAAAGGAGGTAAACGTTAATGTTTCTATTATGATATTTAAGGAATATTATGTGACGTGTACTCCAAATGTAACTCCCCATGTAGCTAAGAAAGCTACAATATATGTATGTTATGGATGCAATATATTAACTATCGGATTTATGATTCTAGTTGTTAACAATAAATATTATGATTTCATGAGGTATGATAATGTGATTATTTTTTTGATTAAAAACATGATTTCATTGATTTGTATGTATTGATGGGCTAATGATTTGTTTCCTTATTTTATAACCCTTAGTGAGCTTTTTTATGCTCATCCCATGTTTTTGAAGTTTTTTTCACTGGGTATACTTTAGGTTAAAAGAATGGAAGAAATGAAGATAATTTATTTCAAGAAAAGAATAATTGTTTTATTATAAGGAGTTATATTTTTGTGCAGACAATTGGATTGAATAGAAGTGTGTACATTGTAATTTTCTCGATGAAATGTAATCGTTGTGGAATTATTATTTTAAACACTAAACCTAAAAAGATCTTAAATGTTAAATTTGTGAATTTACACAAGATTATGTAACAATTAATGTAGGGTCTCTATAATGATGATATAATAACACAATAATATCCCACATATTTAGAAATTATTATTTTGTTGAATAAACTAAATCCATATATTATTCCATTAAAACTGTAATGAAACCATACTTAGTGTGTATCCTAGACCACCTCCTCACAAACTTATGTAATTTGTTTTCCATTAGTACATCTCACAACTATTTTTAACGGTGTATTTAATTTATATTTATAACTATAATTACATATCTTTCATCAAAACAATTAATATATCTAAATCTTCTTTATATTTTAATTTATTCAAAAATGATAACGTTATTCAAGTGCAAATGTGTATTAGAACTATCATGAAGGGATATAATTAATTTTTCATTTCCACATCCAATGGATGTATATATATGGTTATTTAATTAAACAAAATTATATTTATTATTAATTATATTTATGTAATGTTAACATAATACATACCATATTTTTATAAATATCAAAATATATAAATGTTACACATGCTTATGTACGACTTACCGTCTCCATGATTGTAATGTTGATAATTTTCCATTGAAAAATTTCCTTGGTGGAAAAAAGTGTTATTTGTGTACATATATTTTAATTAATCAATTATTATCATTCTGGAGGAGATAAAATAATGACCTCATTGGCTATAATAATCCTACCAATGTTATTATGGACAAATGAATCACATATCATTACACTATGTGATGGGAACTCAATTCATTATGTAAATAAATATAACATTTTAATAAATAAAATAAAATTAATAATAAAGGAAATTTTTTTGCTTAATAAGGAATAAAATTAATGTAATTTTATTATATAGTATGATAAATTACAAATGTGACAAGTCGAACTCGATGTAAGAGATTTCATTTTAATTTTCCTTCGTTAAGGAATATTTTATCATCACGATGCAAATTTATATAGTATGTTTTATTCAATTCCACATTTATATGTCATATCTTAAATCCTTCACTAATCAGGATATTTTATTTTATATTTCATTTTACATCATCCATGTGTGTTTCAATAGAATGTTACCAAACTGATACAAGTATAATGTTACATTCTCAATGTTTTGCAAGACCGTTTATGTTCAAGGTACTTATAGGGGAAATTATAAACAAATATATTCTTGAACTAAATAAATTTTTTTAATTTGTTTTCATAAATATTTTTTACATGCTTTTTTCAATTTCTTCTCATATTGAATAAAGAAAAGTAAATGATGTTGTAGGTAAGTAATACTAATATTTCATTTTCATTTAAATCATGAATATTTATCTTTGATGTCTATATATTTTTTGAAATATTTTATATAATGTAATTATTGTTTTCCAATTATCATTTTAAATAATTTTTACATTTATATTACATTTTATGAAAGGGTTTTAATTGAATCATTCAATAGTTATATGAATAAGTTATTCCTTACCATTTTTACAAAGTATGAATTTAATGTATTCCGTTATGTTAAACAATATTAATGTAACTTATTGACATCCTAACCACGTCATGGTTTTAGAATTCCATTATTATTTTCAATGATTATTTTTAAATAATTTTTCATTATATGTTTTGTGAATCTCATGATTTTAATGAAGTGATTTTTAATGATTTGGGTAATTTCCTCAACAAAAATTACACTTAATATTCTAAATTCATTTCATCAGTGAATAGAACCTTTGATGTAATATATTACATATAAATTATATATATGTGTTTGTGTTTGTGTGTTTGTTTTATACATATTGACCTATCCCACTATCCATTCCATTTTTTGGGAAATAAAAGCTTTAATTTTATTTATTAAATACATTTTGCATTAAATCTTCTTTTATTATGAAATGATAAAATATTTTTCATACCATTTATTTATATGGGTAATTTTTAAGCTTATGAATTGTTATTGATTTTCATTTTTTCGTAATAATAATTTACATGTTATGATGGGTTGTCTAGGATAGTGATCCAATACATTAGATAATCATTTTTTCTCTCTTGAGATGTTATGTATCAGATCGTGAGTAAACCTAATACATTATGCGACACTCGCTAAGATCCCAGATTTACATATGGTATGTATTTGATTAGTTTTGAACATTAATCCGTTATTTTATTGTTAATGAAATGTTTACAAGATTAATGTGGAGTTTTGTGGGAGTTCTGGAGGTTCAGGACTTGAACCAAGGAATATTTTCACCAGCCAGTTCATGATTCATGGTTGGTGCATGGAGAGAGTTATTTGTGATCGAAGTTAGTTCTAGCCGAGAGGAGGGGTGCACGGTGAAGAATGTCGTCAAAGGTGGAGTGCCAAACCATGTAGGTTTTGAAAGAGGCATTCCCTATAAATGACACATGGTTTTCCAAACTATACATAACTCTACATGAAATTATACAACCTAATCCTCTCTTAGGAAGTGTATGGTGAATGTTTTTTGAAAAATTTGGAAAATCATACAGCCAAACCATGTACCCCATTAAAAAGTTAATTTTTTTGAAATTTACCCAATTTTTTTCAATTATCTCACCCAATTTTAATCATCCATTTTATTCCTCTAGCCCTAATGATGAACTCGAACTCTTAAATCGTTCCATGGGTGGTTCTCCTTCTATTTTAGGATGTTTGAAGCGTTTTTGGTTGTGGATCGAACCTTCGAGTGTGTTTAATATGCATATTACATTAATCTTCAGGTTTAAAACATGAATATTTGTTCATCTTATTTCAAAGACATAAAAACCTATTTTTTATGTAGATCAAAATTTGGTACCTAAAAAGGGAGCTTGAAACCATATCTGAAGCTACCGTTAAATATGTGTTAATTATTTAATTTGAGGTAGGTGGTCTACATTTTATATCCAATATTTTTTTCATAGATTTGTAAATTTATCAATGTTTTCATGGTTTGCTGTAATTGTGATATTGGTTTCTGTGATTGGAATTGGTAATATGATTGAGTAAATACAATAATGCACCCCTCTTGATCCCCATTGGACATGTTGAGGATGATTTGATTGATTTAGGATCATCCATAGGTGTTCCAATATTCCTGAAAATTTAGTATGGTAGTGAAAAAATTTTAATTTACACATTTTGAAATAGAACCCGTGATAAGAGTTTTGACTTGTTATATTAAATTATAAATTTCACTAATAGTGGTAGTTTCTAGTTATTGGTAAGGGTATATGGGTTCATTTTTCATAATAGGAAATAGGATTTAAATGGATTAGTGAGAATAAGTCAAATGACATGTGAAATTCGAAGGTAAATTTATAATGGTATTAAGTAATATGAAAATTTTAATCTGTAAATGGATTAAATCATGGTTATTGTTGAATAAGAAAAATGGGATAATGTCTATTAATTGTTAAATATGATAGATTTGTTAATGTAAGGAAATCATTTAATATGTGAAATGGGGTAAGATATGGGAAGTGTTTAATATTATAAATTGGTTAAATTGGTTATGAAAAGAGAATGGAAAATGTGTTAATGTGTTTAATAATTTGGATGATTTATATGTAAAATGGAAGGTGGAATATTCGTGTTATGTATATTGATTTTGTATGGTCGGTGATATGTTATATGAAGTAAATGGATAAATAAGAAGTTGCACATGGATTGGATTTTTATGGGTATTTGACATGAGGATCTATGCCCACAGGTCAGGTTAGAATGCGGCTATAAACCCCACCTTATAATGTATAAGTTTAAGATCGGGGCCAAGGCTCTATACCGACAACAGATGCATTTTATGAAACTACAAGAACAAAAACTCCATGGAAAGTGTGATATTAGTATTTAAGGAATATTTATCCCTATAGATATAGGGAACAATAATTATACCATTATACTAATTAATTTATTCTATTATACCATTATGTAAATAATTAAAATGTATAACCCATGGAATGTGTAATGGAAATGAATTATGTGGGGAATATGGGATAAAAATTGAACCTAAAACTAATAATGTAAATGAGTAAAGTAAATAGTATTACCTAATGGAGTCTGAGTAGTCTGGTAACTTATTATTTATTTAGTTACTAAATTCACTATATATTCAGACTAGATATTTTATAGACACCAATGGTGGCGGCCTAATGAGTTGTAATCACACCCTACTCTGTCCGCCTTTGGGTACCCAAGAATATTGCTTCACTGTAGGTCAAAATAATGAAAAAGGACTTATAATAGAGAGTGGATTTTTTCAATGGGATTTCATGTATAAAGAAATAGACTTAGAATTTGTACTTGTTTCTATATTTTTCTATTGGTCCTTATTTTGGGTTTTAATTCACATTTGGCACTATTTGCATTGAATGACATATACACTATTTGGTTGTGTTTTGTACCCTATTTGGAATCATGCAGGAAATTTATATTTTTTGGTATTGGGTTTTTATTTATTCGATTTCAAATGTTATCATATGTGAAATAATCTAGTAAAGATTGAATAGAATTCCCATCTGACTTATCAAACCGTCACAACTAGTCGATAACCACTAGCAAAAGGGATGGGATGTATAAAGACATGTGGAAACCTATATCGGAGCACCGGTCTAGTGGATCTCTTGTCAAAGATTATAAAAAGTGGTATCTATGTATTTTTTATGTGTTCTTATCATTTGGGATGATATATTGGAGATTAGGAAGTGTTGGAACGTGGAATCTATCTCCTTCATGGGAATATCTAACACATATACTATGGGAAACTCAAAATGAATAGGGTTGGGATTTCATTTCATGAGATGTGTTCTTATCATTAAATGAAATTTCACCATTAGGTGATTCACATGTTGTCTGATGTGAAAATTTGATGATATTTTTCACTTGGATAGAATTTCATGAGGATCTGAAATTTTGTCACTATATGAACCCAGTGATATAGGTATTGTGGTTCTTGATAGGCACACATGGGATGTGTGTGTGGTACAAGAGGTTTTCCATGCATTTTTTCCTACCAGATATTTTTTTTGAAAATGGAGATTATTAAAGGAGATGTAAATGGGTAAAAATGATGAACTTTAATGAATGGTTTGAGTATTGTGCATAAAGAAAAAGAGAAATTTGTTAAAGTTTTTCCTATAATGAATTGTGATTATGTTAAAGACATTATTTGTGATGAACATTAAACATAGAAATGTTAATAATTAAGGACGATTTTATTGTAAGATAATGTATTAAAAAGTATTTTAATGAAATGAATTTTTATATTTATTTTTATTTTGCAGCATTATCGATGAAATGTGGTAGCGAGGGTCAAGTGTAGTGTTCTCGGGTGACAATGTTCATTGGGATAATTCTTGTTGGGTGAGTTGTTATGGATATTGAACAGGTATATTTTGGGTAAATTATGGATGATTTGTGTTCTATGTCCAATGAATTGTGCTATAAAATGTAGAAATTGGCTTCCATGTCCTTACATACTAGTCAGGTGACAAGAGGATGTCGCTAATCATGATCCCTTAAATGTGAGGAAGGATGTAATGGTGGTTCAGTGAAATTAAGGAAATGATATGTTATGTGTTAAATTTTCTTGTTTTATTAATATAATTGAATTTCATCCAGGGTCGGTCATACTTAGAATATTCAATCAATCAAGATATTTTTAGTTGTAACACTCACAACATTTACAGGAGTGGTCTAAACCGCTGATATAGAGTTTTAGATATATTCCATCAAAGATATTTTATACCACTTAAAGAATCCTATATAAAGAAAGAATCATTGGAAGTGTACATCATATGGGGACCAGGAAGAAAATGACTGGATTTATTGGTTTAGACTCAGTAAGAAGATGGTATACTATGGAAGAAAATCCATGAAATTATTTAGGTAATCCATTACCATTAAATCTTGAGGTAGGAGTGGGATTCAGATTTTATGATGTTGAACCGGGGCGCAATGTTAGTGTTTAATTATGAAGTTTTCTTCACGAACATTTAAATGATTTTTTTCAGTGTTGGATGAAGACGAGGCCCTAATGAGAAAAAATTTCATGGATGTTATTAGACAATAGATTATGTCTTATGTAAACATATTCCATTTAAAAATGTGTAGATAAGTGGTGGATCATGACCTTATTTCAGAAGGGAACATAGTGAAGGCTTTGGGTAATGGGTTTTGTTCACCAATTTCACAAACTAGTGTTGTGACTTCCAAGGGAAGGAAGCATCATGTCAAAAATTATCCTCTAAGTGGGAGCTCAAATTATGGTCCGATGAGAGGACCGTCCTGTCAGAATAGTAACTAAGTGTTTTACTATCAGGTTACTAGGTTTCAGAAAATGTGTGGTCATTTTTCTCAACCATCAGTTGAGTGTCGAGCATGCATAAGGATAGATAATGTTCATAGGTTTCTAATAACCCTCTACAACTGCTCATAGGTTGCGGGTTATGTCTAGATAAAAGTATGTGTAGGGGATCACTTAACCCTCATGAGGGTGGTAATTGGAGATTGATTGGCCATGTTAGTCAAGGTGGTGGATGTGGTACTTTGGTGAAATATGTTCTAAACGCGAATGGAATTATATGAAAGGAAACTCAGATAGGAAATTGGGGAATAAGAACAATTCAGTAACCTAAAAATTAGAATACACTTAGAGGTGGTGGGGCTTGGTCATCAATAGTTCAACGTAAGATCCATATAGCTTCAATTCTCGTAAATGCTATATTTCTTACATGAGCCACATAGACCTTTATTTCAACGTTGTTTATTGTTTTTTGGTTATAATTCTATAATTTATGTGTGGGTATATATATTGATACACCATTTGGGGTGTGAGAAGAAAACATTAGGCAGTGTAAATGGTACACAGTTGAGTATGGTGGGTACTATTTCTTGTGGAACTGGTTCTTGCATGAGATATCAGGATTTGATGAATTTTTGGGTATGGGATTTTAAGTTTTTTCCAATATCATACTGAAGATTACCACCATAGGAGAAAAATTACATCACTCGAGGGAGACATGTATTTCCCTAATAAAAATTCTGATGTTCAGGAAGGTCATCCAAGGTTAGTTTATCTGCAGTTTGTGGAACTCAAAGCCCAAGTGGCATTCTTTATGCCTGAAGATAGGGATTTACAATGTATTTATATTCCACTTAAGTTGTATCAATTCATATATGTGTTTCTTGAGTATTTACTTAGGGATTTCACCATAGAGTTATGTTGAATTCAAGATAGATATGCTACCGGGTGTAGAACCAATTTTGATTCCACCATAACGAATATTACTAGAAGAACCCTAGGAACCCAAAGCTCATGTTATGTATAAGGACCCGGCCTTAAACATTACATAGTATTGAATTAAATGAATTATTCACATTGAGGATCTTTTCAGGTTTAGTGTTTTAGAGAATTAGGATAGAACTATTACATCTCAGAAGATTACTTGGTAGACATATCTACACAGTTTCTATTTTTTTCATAAAATAAAAACTCTTGAAAAAAAGAGTTATGTCTAGTTCCATGTTTTAGACAACATGAATTTTCCTTGATCCCTTCCATGACCCTATTAATCATTAAGTCCTGTGGAATCATTTCATATCTTGGGATGAACATAAAAAGCTCAGTAAGGGTTATAAAAAAAGAATGAGAACATTTGTTAATAAATACATACAAAACATTAAATCTTTTACATACCTCATAATAACATAAGATTTATGAATAACACATAGAAATCATAAATCATAAAGGTAGCTTGTGGGATCCATATCATACTTACATTGTATCTATCACAACTACATAGGGAGTTACTTTGGAATACCCATCATAATATATTCCTTAAATCTTTTAGTAGAAACATTCATGTTTACCTCCATCACATTACCCAATGCATTTGAGAGCTATCTCAGGCTCACCCACCTTAGGTTTATCACAAATCCACCATTATACGTAAATAATGCCCAAGAACCATAACATGATCATAACACATAACATAAGCATAAAGGAAAGATAAAATTTCTACATTTCAATAATAAAATATCATTTCAAGATACTGAAATAATAATTCCATTCTAAAAATTATTTTCAATACCAAAATACATAAAAATAGTATGGGGTATTTATTTGGACCTTTTTAAAAACATTCTGTCTTGTTAAGGAATCCAAAGATCAAATAATACTCGCGGCGACGGAAAGGTTGTTGTCACCGCTTTCGTTAAAAAAAATCCCTTTTTGTTTTTTAGTAATATTCTTCGTATAAAAATATTCCCTTTGAATGATATGAAATGTCAAAGGTGATTATAAAGCGTATAAAAGAAAAGCATGTATTAAAACAAAATATGCCTCAATGAAAGGAGATTGAGACGAAGTCCCTTACCTTGTGTCCGACTTGACTCGGTCGTTATTTAATAGGCTAAATAATAAACTAAAGATAATTTCTACTTTCTTAAGAACAATTTTCAAGTTTATTATTACTTTTATATCACTTATTACCATGTTATAAACATTATGCAATCATTTAAGATAATAACGTTTGTTTTGTCTATATTTTGTACTTGAGTCAAAAATGGACTTCTTATAAATACATTTTGTTCTTGTGGTCAAAGGTTCATTATATCCAGAATGATATTCATGATTTATATATCAAATATATATATATATATATATATATATTTAATTATTCATTTATATGGAATGAAATGCACCGTTCATGGAGACGGTAAGCCGTATGTACGCATGAACGCTACTTTCATTTCTATTTGATATTTTAATGAAATTAAAACATAATGGCAAATACGTATATTATAATTCCAATATAATATCATATATAATATCATATATAATATCATTATCTCTATCCTTAATACATCCCACATAAGGCATTAAAGAGTCACATCACTTTGAGGGGGCGGTAATCTGCATTTCCTCAAATGAGATTATCATATTTAAAAACTATGGAATCAATAAAGGCATGGTATAAATGGAATGTACAGAAGCATAAGGAAATCCTAAACATATTATATGTCATATATAAATATAGTTCCATCATAATGGCCACCATGAGAGGCGGTAAGATGTAATTCGACAATCATCGTTTTGTGAGGCCTTAGTTTTCCATCCAGAGAAACATTATGTTCTTCATCCATTGAATAGAGGTGTGTGTAAGTGTAATTAGAATCCATATCATAACAAAATATTATTGTATTGAGGATACTTTTTATGTTAAAAAATAAAGGAATAAAAAGAGTTTAGGTGTTGGAGATGTAATATAAAAGAAAACAATTTAAGAGAAATCATTACCTTTAATTTGGGTATCTCCCTTTGGTTTGAACCAAAGGAATTATTGAAGTGCCTTCTGCCTAAGGTAAGGCTTCTAGGAAGAGGAGATGGATATTGGAAATCTAATTGGACAGAGTTTGGACGTGAAAAATGGATTGAGAGGTGTGTGGAATTGGTTATAAATGGTCTCTTTTTATAAGGGGGAGGGGGGGCTCTTTAGGAAAGTGTGAAAAATATTATTTTATAATATAATTATTTTTGCTTTCTAGAGGTCAAAAAATCAATATAGTCGAAGAAAATATGACACATGGTTGAAAGAAAATCATCCATTTAGATTTGGACATGTTTTAGATAAAATTTTAATCATTATAATCTTATTTATTTAAATCATTTATTAATGAGGTAAATACTGCATCATTATTGTGTCATGAATAATTTAATTTATTTGATGTGTAAAAATTAAAAAAAATACTTTCCTTTAAGAAAGATTTCTTTCCTTCCAATGAATATTTATATACAAAATGATAATTTATATATCCCATTATAAAAATTTATTTACTAAAAGATATTTTCTTTTGTCATATGTTCCTTTACCTTAAGATAAATAATCTAAATTGTCATTATCACTTCCAAGTGGCTCAATGGGGTCCCAAAATCGACCCAAAGTTGCCTATGGTCGTAAATGACTCAAAAAATAATTTCTGGACAAGTGATAAGGTAATCTTGAACTATTATTATATTATTTTTACCTTGAATTACAGTATTTACCTTTAACTGCGGAAAATAAAAGTCAAAAGTTACTATTCACCAAAAATAATTTCCATCCTAATGAACTACATTTTACTTCTCCATAACAACCATGTCTGTCTTATTATTGAAATTTAAATCACAATAGTGGTAAAATTTCATTTAAATGAAAAAGTAATTTTTTAACTACCATTAAGTGTTTTCACTATTCCTAAAAAATTGATGTTTTTTATAAAAATAACAAAAATTCAGCCTAATCTATATTTGATATTCTGAATTCAAAAATGATTTATATTTTTCCAAATTCATAACATATAAGTGGTATTAATTATTTTTAAAATTAATTCCCATTATAAAAACAAATATCATTTTTTAAGAAACAATAACTATCAAAAGATCGACACTTGTTTATGTCCAATTTCAAAGTAAAAGTAATTCCAATGACAAAATTGGATTAAATAGTAAAATTATATTTTAATTCAACTATAAAACCAACTAAAAACATAATCTAACCATATAAATAAATTATATTAAAAGGCACTTTAGAATTAAAATGCAATATTTATCACTATTCATTAAAAATGAACTTTATCATAAAAATACCAAAAAATTACCAAAACTATATTTAATGTGGGTTAATTAGAATTTATTTAAGTTACCAAAACTATATTTAATGTGGGTTCCCCATTAAATGGCGATAAATCGGCCTTTTAATGTAAAATATGCTTAAAATTAGATTCATTCACATTTTAAGCTTCTACCTTTTTATTGAATAGAGTAAATACATTTAACAAACATGTATAATCATTTTGTAGATAGTTTAATTCATTCTTGCCAATAAAATGGCTAGGAGTTAACTACCATTTAAAATAATAAGATTATATTATTAGTGTGCAACATAAGATTCCAAAGAAACTCGTTGTTGCGTATCAGGTATGCTGTCGAACATAGAAACCCCTTTAATGTGAAATTAATATTTAATACATAAATATTAATAAATATGAAATATGTCTTACTCTTTGTTTACCTGGGATGTTACATTATAAGTAAGAAAATAGGGGGATTATTCATATGATTATGTCACCTTGGGGATATCCAATACTATTTCCCAAGAAATATTATGGGTCATTTTTGTTTTGTCAATTACAGGAAGCTAAATGAGATGGTTGTTGGGAACCAATAGCCACCTCCTCAAGCAGTGATATGTTTTACCAGATGAGAGTTGACTAATTATTCTCCATGATTGATCTAAAATCAGGGAATCTTCATATAAGGGTCATACCTTCTGTAATACCATGAAATTACATCATTATAACGTACATGTTGTATGAGTTTATTGTGAGGATGTTGGGAATGAAAAATGCACTGATATTGTTCATGTCATTAGTCAATCGAATATTTCCCACTTATCTGGTTGAAATTGTTGTTTTCACTGATGGTGATATCATGATGTACTATAAAACACATGAATAATATAAAAAACATTAAATTTTCTTTATTATACGAATAAATCATAGCTGATATTCCATGATATCAATGTTTCATTTCAATATTGAAATTTTGCATTTCATACGGAACATTATCTCAATGAAGGGTGTTTTTGGGTATCTAAAGAAGTGGTGGGTAGTTTTTATTTGGAACAACCTATAATTTTTTATAATATCTAATGGTTTCTAGGATTGTCTTACTATATCCTATTTTTTGTTAAATTCTTTTCTCATTTGGCAGCACAATATTTTGTTCTTACCATGAAGGGTAGTAAGTTTGAGTGGTCTGGGGATTGTGATATTTCTATTCTGGAATTGTAGAATTGGTTGACTACCACACTTATTATGATCATACCTCTGTTATGTAAGAAATAAACCCATTTGTATGATTTTTCTTTTGTAGGGATAGGAGCTATGTGGATGAAGTATTATTGAGTTGTGTTGTATGGGTCACAAACATTGAGAACATAGGAAAAGAATTATTCTACACATGGTTCTGAGTTATCCGCATTGGTTCATACCTTAAATTATTGTTGGAATTACCTATTAGAGAATCTTTTATACTGTACATTATTTAACGAAGTATAATGTACATATTCTCTCATTTTGATTTAAATCATTGTCAGTGAAGATGGGTTGATTAAAAGAAATATTTTGACATTGAGTTGGTTTACACATGTGGAAATAGAAATAATGTGGAAGGTTATTTTAGTCTGAGGACTCAGAGTAAAGTGGTTCAAGAATCAATATTGATGATGAAGGTAAGGTAACCCTTTTCTCAGATGCTTCTAGGGGTACATGTTGGTCCTGTGATGATGACCCTGGTATCATTATAATTTTAGTCTACACATTTGAGCAAGAACATGGAGATGCAATGTGATGTTGTGGAATGTTTGTATTTGAATTGAAATCGTAAAGGTGGGGAGTCACCAACTGGTTGTATAATTAGTTATGATGGTATTTTTAATTTTCATGGTCATGTGGTTGTGCCAACCTGATATTTATACGAGTCGATGCGCTTGTTTTGTTCATCAAATTGGGAAGTGTATCATTGTTAACAAAATGATTTCATGATATTCATAGGAATTATTGTATTCTAGTGATGAATAATAAAAATGCAGGTCTTGTAACACCATGCCTTACCTAGCAGCAGGTGAAGGATGAGAATTAGAAACTAGTTTTTTTTGGCATATGTTCCACATTCCATAATAGAAATGGGATTACATAATGATGGATTTTTGTGTGGTCCTTCCTAGGATTCCTTAGAATATTAATCCATATTTGTTGTTTGGGACTGGTTAAATAATTCATCTCCTTTGGTACTAATTTGGGAGACCCTCATCATTTTTCCGTTGAGTGAGTTGTATGTTCCAAAAATAGTATTGTTTCATGGGTTACCTTGAATGATAGTTTTTTGTTGATATCTGCAATTTATTTTCCCCTTCTTGCGGGGATTTCAATGTGCGCTTGGTAATCAAGTATTTTTGAGTATATCCCTTCACCTATAGATGGAAAAGAAATCAGAACGTACCAACTAGGTACTAGAGGACATGTTAAGTCATGAGTCCACGATTTTAGTGGATTAGGGAAAAAATACTTATTTTAATGTTGATTTTGATTATAATAATAGCTTCCAATCCATGATTTAGATGACACCATATTATGAACTCAATGGTAGACCATGTAGATCCTCAATGGGTCGGATTGAAGATGAAGAATAAGAATTTTTGTGAGCATATATCATACAAGATATTTCTAAATGTGATCAATTTATTTTTAAATATATTGAAATGGCACATAGTAGTATGAATTTTTATATGGATCAATATTTATGACCTCTTAATTTGTGGTGGGGAATCATGTGTTTCATAGGGTGTCCCATGGGATGAGTCAATATGAAATTTGGATATATTGTATGTTGGCACCCAGGTGCATGGGTTCGTTTGAAATCATTGAGGGGATTGGATTTAATTCATACTGATTAGTTCATCCACAATAATATAGTGTTATGCATGCTTTGATTCATGTGTCTCAACATCGATCATATCAACTGGACCTATATCATTTGATTGGTGTTGAGGATTTTGATCATGACGTTGATGCATCCTTTGACATGTATCTAATTCGTATTTTAGGTAATATTGAAATGTAATTAGGGGAAAGGTTTTATCATTTTTACATGTTTCTTTAACACATGGTAATTTTTGGGAAGATACCTTGGAAAGGGAGTAACATATATGAGCTTAGTGGCCCAATACCTTTTCATAAAAATAATTGTTATTCTTGGGAAGAGCGGTTTGCTGACAAGCCACTATAATGTTGGAGAGGCTGTAAGATATCAGTTTTCTTGATGGTATGTCATTGTTAAAATTTTTACATATGTCATTTATTTTGGGTTAATTATTAGTTTATCGAATGTAGAAGGCTGTAAGATATCAGTTTTCTTGATGGTATGTCATTGTTAAAATTTTTACATATGTCATTTATTTTGGGTTAATTATTAGTTTATCGAATGTAGAAGGAGGTTTGGGGGTATTTTGAGGGTTTAGAAAAATAAATAAAGAAGATATTTTCAATCTAGTTCATGTTTCTTGGTTGGTTCAGTGATAGAGATAACTGTGAAACAAATCCATGCTAACTGAAAGATGGGATGCACGGTTAAGAAACAATTAAAGGGAAGATTCATACCATGGAGGATTGGATATAATAATTCCTCATAGATGGTGCACAATATTCCAAAAAATAAGGGGTTCTTTGAAACCTGTGTGACCATAACCCCACATGGAATCTGAATGACAAAAATTATGGTTATCATTTGAAAAATTATGCACCAAGATGTGCATCCTATTAATAAGTAAAAAATTGAGAAACATCCCCAATAACATTTTAAGTATAAAATCATATTTTCCTACTCTATATTTTTCATCCACCCCTAGTGAAAATAATCATCCCCCAAATATTCCCATGGGTTTTTATCCTTCGATTCTAGACCAATTGGAGAACTGTTGGTTGACGATTGAAGCTTCATATGAGTCTAATATTCCTCATGATTCATTTTTCCAGATTAAGTATTTTAGATTTTTTGATATTTATACAATTCCCTAAAAGCCTCTTCTTCTGGTGGATCCTAGTATAGGTCTTAATTGAGTTTCCTAAATCTAGATCTATGGAAAATTCTGAGGGTGTGTTCATCATCATATTCAAGTTAGTTGGTCTATGAGATATATCCCATGGTTTTTTTATATATTTGTGCATATATGGTTGTGTTCATGGGTTTATCTTGTTTTGAATTTTGTTCTTTTGATATGGATTTTTAAGAAGGTGGAACAAATGAATAAATGGACATCTAGAATCATATTTGTTTCCTTGAGGAAGACATGATCGATTTTGGTTCATATATGGGTGCACTAACATCCATTAATATATAGAATGGTATAGTTAAGAATAAAAACTACATATATTTAAATTAATCCCATTATAAAGGTTTTGAAATGCTAAATTAAATTATAAATGAATTTATTAGTTGTATTTTATTTTTTAATGGTATAAGTGATAATTTGGGATTATGTGAATGAGAAGTTAAATGGATTAGTGAGAATGAGTCAAATAGATTAAAAAATTGAAATATAATGGCTTAAGTTATTAAGGCATAAGAAATTGTTAACATGTAATTGGTTTAATGCTTCAGAAGTGTTGAATACGTTAAATGGGATAACTTAAGGGGATTTCTAAATATGACCAAGGGGTTAATGTGTGGAATTCATTGTATATGTGAAATTGGTTAAAATTTCTGATGTTTTGAATAAGATAAAAGGGTTAATTGGGTGATGATAAGTAAATGGATAATGTTCTAATTGTTTTGTGCATGAGGATGATTTATATTTAAAATGTCTCATGGAATGATTATGTTATATGTATTGGTATTTTATGGTTTGTGATATAGTATATGTGGTAAATGGACATATAAGAATTAAATTATGGATTGGTAGTTGTGGGGTATTCTACTTGAGGAGATATTCCAACAGTTCAGGTTAGACTGAGAATCTAAATGCCACCACATAATTCACTGATTAGGAAGGGGACAGATGCTCTATATAAATAAAGGTTGCATTTGAAGAAACTACCGAGAATGTGGCTCCAAGGTATGTGTGATATGAATGTCTATGAAATATTTATATCTAGAGAGGTAGGTATATTGATTTATAACCTTATTCATAATAATTGATTGAATTATTATATTATGTGAATAATTAAAATTTATAATGCATTTAACCTTCAAAATAACTGAATTAATGATGAAGATGGACTGAGTTTTCACAATAAACTAATGATTTAAATGATTAATGTCAAACATGTAACATAATAGTACCTAAGTTTTTTGTTACTTGTTATTTATTTAGTTATCGATTGAACTTTTTGTTGATCCTAGATATTTTCTAGACATCGTTGGTGGTGGGATACTGAGCTATACTCACATCCCACTTAGGCCACAATTAGGTCCCCAAGTATATTAATGGGTTGTAGGTCAGGACCATGGAAAATGACCTATGATATAAATTTGAGTTAGGATTGTGGGGTGCATGGATGTAGCTCTAGAATTGGATTTAGGACACATTTTGGGAATCAATAGTTTGTCCATATTTTGGAATCTCCTTCACATTTATCATTGAATGTATGGCATTACATATTTATTATTTTTGTGGTTTGTACCCTATTTAGAAAATAGTTGGAACTAGTTGTTTTTTGTTTTTGGATTGTTTTATTTATTATTTCATATGTCATATATTGTGGATTACTGTAGTAAAGAGTGTATAGTCTACTGATATGAATTATTAATCCATCGCCTCAAGTCAGAATCCTCTAGCTTATGGGGATATGCACTTGAGGTCATGTGTTGACTCAGCTGGTAGCACATGCTTAATGTCTCTTGGGTTGGGGAAGTTACAATTTTTCTGACATGTGATAGAGTCTAGGAATCAATCTTTGAATAATGTTTGTTTCATATTATACAGTTCTATAAATTTACCATTTTTATATGTTCTTATTATGACATGTTCTTTAAGATATTCTTTATTTTGATTATGCATGAGCCCTGAATATTATGACATCATGTAGTACATAAGACTCCATCATTATGATTCCTTATAATGTTCATTCCCTGACAAATATTTTTAGCCCAACCATTTATTTTTTATATTAAAAAATTTATCATATGATGTTTTAAGAGCTAAATGTTTTTTAGTATCTCACATCTAAGAATTAAAAATATATGTGGTTTAATTTGGTTTTTTCTTGATTTATGTATGATTCTTCCATCTAGACTATGACTCACGATCATTGGGATTTAATTAATGGATTTTTATATTGAATATAATGTATTAATACAACTAAAAGGATTTGTTAACTATTTTATTTAACAGAGAGGATATTCTTATTTTTTTGAAATATAATTAGTTAATTTAGTGAAAACAAGGTTATAATTCAATATATTGGCTAACATCCTATAGTATTGGTAATAAAGTTATTATGTTTTTTACATTATAATAAATATTAGTATAGACACTTTAAGCAGACATTAGTTTGGAATATATGTTTATAAGGAAAATAACCTTTAAAAGTGTTGGTTGAGTATATTTTGGCCATCATTCTAGTGAATGGTGATTATTACTTTACAGTGCACTTGGTTTTATACTCCCCATGGATAGACTCGATTTCATTAAAATATTCATTTTTAACTTTTATGGGAGAATAAAACCTATTGATACTAATGATAGTCTATTATTATATGATATAAAACAGAAGCTTATTGTGTTTTTAATTCTATGTATGATTTTAAATTTAACTGAATTGATACCCCTTCTGAGGTTTTTTGTTAATGAAATTCTAATATGACTAAATATATTTTGGGACACATTTAATGTTATACCACATATTTTTTAGTAAAAGATTTATTTATTTAAGAGATAAGTATTTTATATTTTCTAGATAGTTTTTTTATGTTATAGATAACAGTTATGGTTAATTTTTCATTTAAGTTATGGTAATTATAGCTAATTAAGATTATATGATTATTTGGATAGAATACAACGTACAAAATACTTTAGTGCATAG
This sequence comes from Viscum album, assembly GCA_963277665.1. Lineage (NCBI taxonomy): Eukaryota > Viridiplantae > Streptophyta > Magnoliopsida > Santalales > Viscaceae > Viscum > Viscum album. The sequence continues at coordinate 1,311,181,249 of OY728119.1, read as the reverse complement.
AAATTGGTTTGATGATTAATTTTTTTTGAATGTTTATCATATTTTTGGGAATGTTATTAGAATTATATTACTATTGTTCTATTAATATAAATCCCACATGATGTATGGGAACACGTCGATATTGGAAAAGCTAAATGGCATGAACCCACAGCCAAATGGTGACAATGGTGAAACCCCTACCACTACCCAATGTGATTTCCCGATTATTATGAAATTATATATGTATTTTTAGGGGTAAATACAAATTTTATTTTTTTAAAAATATTATATGATAACTTATTTTTAAATTTTTATAATTTTGAGTTGATTAATGATATTCTTTGAGACATTTTTTGAGACAATGTATATATAACATTTAGGAATAATGTAAAGCATTATTTTGAAGAATGGTATTATGTTTATAGAGTGTAACTATAAGGGTATTAGTTAACATTTTAGGTTATTTTTTAATTATGGGGTTCTTAAGAACATAGGGTTTTTTATTTATGGAATTATCTTCTTTAAACCATTAGTTTTATTTTTGAATTGGGTAGATTTTTGTATTATTTATTCATATTGTGGTTTATTATTTTTTGGAATTATATTACATTATGATAATTATTTTTTGTTATATTTAATATAGGAGGAATATGGTTGTATAATGTTTTGGAATAATGTGTTCTATTAGTAGCTAATTTAAGTTCTTCATGAAAAATAAATTTTACATTGATATTTATTTCATGTAGTATGAAATGAATTAGAAATTGATCAATTTACAACCAATGATTGAAATAGAGATTTTAAAAATATATCAAGTATGTATATTTTTTGGTGAACTATATGATGAGAGTGAAATTATTCCTCAAATCTGGGAAAATGATTTTGAAAAAAAATTAATGTATTGCATTCATTTCTTATAAATCAATTGTGTTTTTTAGATCTTATTGATTTATAGTCATTAGATTTGTCAAAAAATTGAAATTATTAACATAAACTAATTCTATCAAAATCCAACATTATTTGGAAATTTTATTTCTTATGTGTGAATATTTTCACTTACAACAAATGTTATCCAATTTGAAAAAAATATTTATGTGATGGCCACCATATTTTCTTTTCCCTCTTTTCGGTATAATGTTTTATTAACCCCTTATTTGATGTAGGATTTCAAAAAAGATACTTTCAAAAGTCTATCCAATGGTTATTAGTATCATGTTTAAATTTTGGTGATGATTTTTTTAAGGTGGAGTGGATGTAACACCATTTGATTTGAAAAATGAGTCTGTGATTGGTAGTGTATACCACCCACAAAAAATGAACCTAAACTAGCCGTAAAATATTATTATTTAAATATGAATGTTATTAACTATCTATTAAATTTTATGGTATAAATAATATTTAGTAAATTATTAAATATATATTCAAAACCTAATAAATATAAATGTATTGTTAAATTCATATTATATAATAACTCAATTTTTAGTAAACAAATTTATTTCGTCAAATATACATTTTCTTCGATAACAATTATATTTTTTATAAATAGATAATATAATAAATTTATGATACTTTTGGAAGTGGTATTTTATAGAAAAATATATGATTTTTTCAATCTCCCTATTAAAATTATATTATGGTGAAATTTTACAATTTTTCTGAAAAGAGTGATTTTTCATTTAATAATGAAAAGTAACATTTTTGTTACTATATATTTCATTTTCAATAAATTATGTATTTTAAAGTACCAATATGATATGAATTTGATTCAAAAGAAAAAATTTATTTTCTATTTATATTTAATTTAATTAATTAAATTATAATCATATTCATAATGTATTTGCGAATATTTATATATTTAGACATATAGACTTATTTTTTAAAATAGTTATTAAATGTAAATTTTCCCCGTTTTAATTAATAAAATAATCCCTAATGTTTAATGTTGTTAAAATAAAATTTATAGATTTTATATTTATAGGTTTAAATTTAAACTCATATAAATATTATTACTTTTGATAGAGTTACAATAACACTATCTTATTCGTGGAAAATACATTTCATGAAATACAAATTCTTCAACAAATTGTGCAGGTTCCATTTTTCAGTATAAATTTTGTTAAATATATTAAATTAATTTGATAAAATTGATTCCATATTTTGAATGTGAATAATGAACATTATGTAATAAGTTATGATTGATTTTTTTCATAACGAATAGGTTAAAAAATGATAATTTGACTTTACGTTATATGGTTAAATCATGTGAATCTAAGTTAAAAATACGTAATAAGGCCACCATGATTCATTGAAATTTCTATTAGATGAATAAATTTATACCCTTATGACCATAGTCTTGAGATTAAACTATTCATCAAAACCATTTTTATTAAATTGACCTATTTAATAATTTAAATAATGAAAAATAAAGAATGTCATTCTCATTCTGTTAAGTACCACTTATATGTTCAAAATAAGTATTAAAATGGGGTGAACGAATATTAATATTTATTTTGATTATAATGAAATAATTTTCATGATTGTAGTTAATTTTTAAAAATATTTCTTACATAGTTACCTTAATTAATTATAAAACGCTGACATAAAGCCTCTTATAATAGTGGAAATCACACAGTTAATTATTTTAAATGCATTAAAAATAATTTATGTGGTATGATTTATAGATCAAAAATGAAAATAATAGTAAATAAGGCTAATTTAATTTTTTTAAATGGTTTATATTAGAAATTCATTAATAAATTCAAGTATATTAAGTAAAAATAAATGAATCATGTCAAAAATGAGAGTAGATATATTTTATGCCAAATAATAAATAATTTAATAATTTAAAACCATAAATAAAACATAAAGAGTACAATTCTCATGATAATTGTTCATTTATTTCATTGATTTTATAATTCTTATACAATTATTATCCAATAAGTAAAACTATAACCCTTTAATTTTGAAATTTCTTTTGATGCGGTTAAGGTTAAATTAATGTTTTGTTGGATACATTTGATTTTCATAAAATTCATCTTCTAAAAAATGTGATTTTTTATTAATAAATTGGATTTAATAATCATAGTCAGTTGATATAACTCATCTAATAAGGGTAATTTATATTTTAGAATTAAATTATAAATTACCTTAAAAACTAGTTACTGTTATAGAACCCTCGGACCCACACTCCATGATCCTATGCTGAAATTCATAACATTACATTCCCAACATTGATGCCGATATTGTGACCCACATTTTTCTTCTAAAAAATTAATCATAAAAAAAGATCTTGAATTACTCACACTCTAATGGACCTTTTATGTTTAGAGTGTAATATAATTTGGAAACACTCGTAAAACAACTACTAAATTCAACTATGAATCATAATACAATTGTATATAAATTTGAACATCATATCCCATAATAAATATATTTTTCTATTTCAGATTATGTGATTATCATAATCCATGTGAAATAAATTATAAACAAATGGTTTTCAATCTATTCCATTATAACCTTGGGAAGAGTAAATATAAGAAGGGTATGCTCAAATTCTCAGTTATGTAAATCATTAGCATTAACAAATGAATGTCATCAATGAGAATAAGAGGGATGAGGGTTATAGTGATGTAAAAAAGGTGTATGACTGACCATAAAATAACTCAAATCCCTCATTAACAATATCATCAATTTGAAATACAATTGAAAGGAAATATTTATCAAAATCAATAATCAAACACCATGTGATGTGGATCTCAATCATTAGAAACATGAAAAAATCCTAACCATAAATTAAAACTCTTTATTAAATTTAGAGAATCACTCCCATAAAACCCTTTTTAGAAGAATTTTGTAACCTTTTCAATATTAATAACTATATGGCTGACTTCCAACATTATTATTACACAATTCATTAGTCATATTTAATGGGGATAAACCTTTGTATAATCTATACTGGGATCACCCATTTACCATGAGTTATAATGGAAGTAAAAGATTTATATAATCTATATGGGGATCAACTATGAGCTATAATGTAGCTTAAACCTTCGTATATATTGTAATGGCTCGCCTATTTCATATAATACTCATGTACAATATCATAAATAGAACACATTCATAATAAAACTCATAAAAAATAATTATTCAATTATAACATGATAAAACCATGGAAAAGAAATGGGTTTAATTTCAATATCATTAAAACACGATTAACAGATATAAAAGAAATAGTTTTAATAAAAATATCTATAAAACATGATTAACCCATGTAAAAGTAACTGGTTTTAGTAAAATCTCTTTAACAAATGATTATCATGTGGAAAACAAATGGAATACATGAAAATCAGTTTAATATTATCATTATCCATACAAATAAAGAATTAGGATGTTACAAATACAAAATATCCTCATTGGAGTATAATTAACAACAAGGGTCGTATATTTGATTAATGTAAATTCACTTAAATAACATTGAAAACATTCAATTTGAAATTAATCTTTAAACATTCAAAAGTTTCCCACACCACATTAGAATATTTAAATAATAAGCCCCATTAATGGATAATGTTATATGAGATATTTAAAATAATGAGAATGAGGATATTCATGATATATAATTTCAATGGAGTAGAATATATCAATCATAAAATAAGATAGGTGTATAACATAAAATATGTCTCAAAGAAGGAAAATTGTGACAATACATTATTAACATATTGGTGACATTGTGATCATAAAACCAATGAGAGAAAGATAATAAAATGTTAATTTAAATACAAATAAAATTATCTATAATAATTTTAAAAAACATCCATGGGTATTATATACCCGACTAAACAAAAATAATTATCGAAGAAGGATTAAGTCTTACAGAAATAAAAGTGAGACTTGAAATCCCCATAATATTGTTGTAACATCAGAATTATAAATCCCAAAATAATAAATATCAAATGAAACACTTATTTAATGTGATGATAAAACAATTAAATATATATTACATAAATTTTGGAGTTATATAGACAACAAGAAATAAGTATGATTTCAATGTAACATTAGTCTTAGAGATGTAATAAGTGAGTTTTGTATCCCATACTACTATAGTAATATGTTAATGAGAATCCCAAAAGGTAACAATTATAAAATGAAAAATTTTATAAATTGTAATATATAATAATTATTAATATTATATATCAATAGGGTATGTATGTACCCCACACAAAATATAAATGTGGTAAATATGACTTCTATCTCATAGATGCAGCAAAGAGAGATGAAAATCTCTTATAATGATTGTGTCATTAAAGTGAGAATAAACACATGAAATAATTATTTTTGAAATATGTAAATCACCAAAATAAAATTTTTTATTTGAAAAAAATCCAAAGTCATTTCACACACATTCTTGTCAAAACCTAACTAATGAAATAGAAGGTGAACCTAATCAAGGGAAATTGATTTTAGAAATCCAATACCTTGTGTCTAATTTGTATTTCTTCTACTCTATAATCATAAGTAATAATTTTATTTCAATTGAACATGTTATTAATAACCATTTTAATTTTAATTAATAATTATTTTCTATTATAAAAAATTTATATATATTTAAATAACTAATAATTTTTACGTCAAATGTTTTTACTATATTCGGCACTTGTGTCAAAACAGACTTTGTTTGGTCATTAATTGTCAATGAAGTAATCATTTAAAATTTTATAGAATAAAAATCATGAAATAATTATCACATTTTTAAATATTTAATATATTTTATAATCATTTAGGAAATCTGATTATGGAAAATGAACAACCATTACTACATTAGAGACGGTAAGTTGTCGTATGCACGAGTAACATTCTAATTTTTCAATGATCATTATAAAAATAAAGTATGTAGATATTATCTTTATGGAATAAAAATTATATCACAAATACCATATTAATTACTTTTATATACATATATATTTAATTATTTTTATGTTTTCCAAAAAAAAGAAAAAATCACATTGCTTTGAGGAGGTGGTAGTCCACATGTCAATGTCTAATATTATAAATCTTATACAATGTGAAATGGAAAGATGAAAATAATGTGATATATTTTTAGATATATAATGTTTTCATGAGTATCATAAATATTTAATTTTTATCCTAAATTTTTACTTAACCCATCATTAATACATTCCATGTAATGGGTGAACATATTACATCGCTTTGAAAAGCCGAAATTCCACACGTCTACAAACAATGTTATCAGATTCCCAAAAAATGGAGAGCATTTAGGTTTTTTTTAATATAATAATTAGAATGTATTTAACAATTTTAAATATCATATATATCATATTAATACCATATTTATATCATAATTCCAAACCATAATAAGTGGTGAAGTATAAACTAATGGCATCGTTTCACAAGGTAGTAGTTAACCATACACCCGAACGATGGATTCATTACTCATTTGAGGGATGTGTGTGTAGGTATAGATCTAAAAAATAACATAATAAATATATAAATATATTTAGGATATAGAAGTTATTATATAATTTTTTATAATAATAATTTAATGGGTGTATTATGAATTAAAATAGAAGTGCTAGTTAGAGACTGTTACCTCTTCTTGTCGTAACAACTTTTAGATTTCACCAAAATACATTCCTAGTTTTCTTTCATCCCAATGTATGGATTATTGGATTATAGGAGGTAACTTGGGAGATTATTTTTTAAGGTTTTATTCATTAAAAATGTAACAATTTCTTTTAAAATGATTTGGGAGTGAATTAAATTTATAGTCGAAATGGTGTGGCATTATGGTATGTACATAGTGGTTAAACCTATTTGGTGGTCTCCCAAACATAATGTGCCACTGATATTGAAACAATTCTATAAAATATTTTAAATGGTTGAAATAATTCCATAAAATGGGTTTTGTATAAGTTGATATTTCTTTTGGTCTCTTATTTGTATTGTTTAGACACTAAGTGTAATCATTTTTATCTTTAAAATAGTAATTAAATTTAAAATATTTCACTAATTTTTTTCATAAACGAATTTAACCTAATAATTTTTTTATAATTATGATTCATAATATGGATTACATTTTCCCATATTAAAATCTAATATTTGGTATAAATTAATTTAAAATTAATCCAAAATAAGGGGTGATGTAGTGGGTTTTTAAATTGAAAATTTTCGAAAGTGTTAAATGTTTTTTAATGTTTCTGTGTGAAATAGATTGTAATGAAAAAACTTGGTATTAAATATATAAAATTTATTTAATTATAATTTAATTATTAATAAAAATATAATTTAACACTATATATTGTTTAGACAAATAATTACTTTTCATGTAAAATTCAGTATTATTTATTATTCATAAAAATATGAAATTTATTAGATAAATACAATTAATGCACCCAATGTAAATTTCTGATAACCCTATTTAAAAAATTAAGTATATTTATTCAAAAAAAATTAGAAATACCTCAAAATTTAGTTTTAAAACCTCCATTCTATTAAAATATGTTAAAACTATTGTGTAATAATTTAAATCACATTATACTTAAAAGTTTATTTATTCATTTATAAATCCAATAAAACCTATTGGATGACTATTAAAACATTTGAAAAATACCAATGGTCATTATTAAAATTTCTATTTATTTTATATCTATTTATTTCAATTTATAACCATGTGAAAACAATAAATTTTATATTTTAATTAATACCAATTATTCCCTTAATTCCATCATCTTGTTGATAACTATAATAATAATATTTTATTTTATTTTTTTCAAGTGAAAATTAGGTTTGAGTATAATATATAACATCAAAGGAACTCGATGTTTAATGCAACAAAAGATAAACACAGTGTTTCATTTGATGCAAGATAAATTATGTATTGTGTGTCACCCAATATATTATGGAATTTATATTAATTTGAAAAAATATATTTCTTAAAATGTAATTATGTAACATATTTCCCCCCTCTAGAAGAATTTCACTGTCAAAATAAATCCGAATGATAAAAGGATTCTTAGAATTCCATTATTTTAATCCAACTCGTTCAAATGATATAAGAAAAAAATCCTATAAAAATGAACATGTGAAACATAAAAGTCGCTAGAGGATACACATAAATTGGATTCTAAATATAGAGAACAATATTGGGAATATATATAATGAATAAATAATTTTAGACTGTAATTTATTTCATTTGCCACAAATATTTGAATGATCAAATTGAAATATAAGGGCCTCAAAAAATAATTTTTTTATGATTTAAAAGGCTATCGATTAATAATAATTTATGGTAAAAGGATAATTCATTTTACAATAACCTATTTAGAGATATATTTATGTATATTAACATATAGAAAAAGTTTAAAATCAAATAGACATACTTGATAAGTATAATTTCAACCATTAGTCAGTTTCCACAATAATATGATAAATATTCCTGATGAATTTTTAATATTAATTTGAGTAAAATATATTTAAAGACCACCTAATAATAAAATTTATATTCAATATATTCCAACTATATTTAGACATTATCTAAAACCAAATTAATTATCACATAGTAATATAATTATAAAAAAATTTAAGGCCTAAAATGGGACATTAATTTTAAAAATTAATACCCAATGTTCAAAAAAAATATATCCCCACTTAAATATCCATATTTGTCATCAGAACATTTAATAAATATTTCAAGACCCAATGATTAAAATTATTTGATTATATATTCATTAAAAATATATAAGTCATTATTTCTTAAAAAATAACATATTTTATTGAAATTAAATTATTCATTACCAATATAAAAATTTTATACAGAATATGAAATGATGTAGGATAATGGTATATAAAAAAACCCTTATCATCCTTTAGTAATGGGTTCATACCCCTCTACCTAGATGGATGCGATAGGTTGTAACAAATTATATGGGTTTTCCCCACAATATTTCTGTATTTATAACAAAAATCCACAAAAAATCATTTTGATTCTAGGGGATACAAATTCCTCAACAAAAAAAAGGTCTCAAAAAATGTCATTGATAACTTCCAAATGTTTACTACATAAAGAACCAAAATTGGGGGGTCTTAATAATTTTACCTTATGAAGAAACTTAATAATATAATGCATTGATGGTATCCATAACCCTTGTGATAATTTCATAGGAAAACATCATATTCTAAAATGTCATTGAATCTAAACATTGAATCAAATATTGTATCCAATGTCCCACACTCCCCAATCCTATGCTGAAATCCATAACATTACTTTCCCATATTTGACGTCGATAATTGTGACCCATGTTTTCCCTATAAACCATACAACATTTATACAAAATCATTGATCACATAAAATACGGATGACATTTAATTTTTATTGTTTTATAGAATTTGGAAACAATATTTGGAAGAAAACATATATTCATGAACTCATAATTAGATAGTTAAAAAATTTCAACATCATCTCTCACTATACCCATATTTTTATATATCTAATTTTCTCATCAACATCATCCCTGTGAAATACTTTATTGGAAAAAAATCATTCAACCACTTTATTTATTACCTGGGGAAAGGGAAATATTTGAATGGTGAGAAGAAACACATATAATGGGAAACCATAAGACTAGTGAATTGAATGTCACCAAGGATCATAAGAGTGGATTAGGGTATGATTGAATAATAAACATTCATAAGAAAATAATGAAAAAACTCAAACCCATCATTACATGGGTCATCAAATATGAAAACATGGAAAAATAAAATCTTTAAAATCAATTAAAAATAAGACATGTGATATCAATCTTGATCATTAGAAACATTATAATAACATAAAAATATATGAGTACTCTTTTTGATAACATGGATAATCACCTTCAAAAAAACCCCATTCCATACCCTTTAAAAGCTTATATATTGGAAGAACAAAATTTCCTACTTCCAATATTATCATTACCAAATGCATTTCAGATATAAAATTGGGATCAATATTAAGATAATCTATACAAAGACCACGCATTTATTGTGAGAAATAATGGGGTAAACTCTTCGTATAGGCTATATCAGGCGCACCTGAGAGCTATAAAAGTGCCCAACCCCTCATATGTGTTGTATCAGGATAACCCAATTTGTATGATTTTCATGTATTATATTAACAATAAAACAACTATATTATAAAACTAATAGAAAAAAAATTTATACATTTATAACCTAATAAACCCTTATAAAATAAATGGTTTTAACATGAATCCCTATGAAACCAGATTAAAACATGGAAATGAAACTAATTCCCTTAAAATCTATTTGAAACATGATTATGAAAGGGTAAGGAAATGGGTTTTGAAATAGTATAATTAAAACCTGATAATACCCTAAAAAGAAATTGAATCATTGACAGTATCTTTATGACAATCAATAACCATCCAGAACAATAATGAGGATGTTATGAATAACAAATATCCCCGGTGGATGATATGTAACAAAAATTTTTTTTTTGATGTTGATAAATGGAAAATCCATTAAAATAACATTAGAAACATTCAAGAGGAAAATAATATTTACACATTCCAAAATGTCTCATACCACCATGAAACTTTTGAATCATAATCCCCATGAAAGAATATTATTAAATGACACAGATAAAATCATGATAATAAGGATATTCATAATATATAAATTTAATTCATAATTATACACAAATAAGATAAATAAGATGGGTGTATGAAATTATAAATGTCTCTAATATGGAAAATTGGGAAAAAAATCCTTTTCTGATTTATTATCTTTGAAACTATAAACTCTATGAGATATATATAATCCAAATTATATATAAATATAAATAAATTTACATATAATAATAATCAAATACATTAATATGTAGTATATCAGAAAAAGAAGAAAAAAATAGTGGTGAATATGGCATAAGCCTCACAAGAATAAAAGTGAGAATAGAAATCCAGTTACAAAAATGGTTACTTCAGAATTGGAAATCTCAAATATAATAATCATAATATGATACATTTAAATAAAAATTTTATATAAAATTCAGGATATAATATATCAAATGTGGAATTTTATATGGCCCAAAAAATATGTAAATGGTGAATATTACATTTATGTCACATATGTAAAAAAGAGAGAAGAAAATAACTGAGTAGTGTTGTAATATCAGAATCCAAAAACTGAAAAGTAATAATCATGATAATATACATTTAAATACCATGAATATGAAATCGTATATTATATAATATGTAAAAAAATTGAATTAGATACATCACACAATGTATTTTTGTGGTCAATATGATATTAATATCACAAATGTAAAAAGTGAGATGGAAATTCCTAGTAATGATCGCGTCATTTGAGTGAGAATGAATAAATGAAATAACTATTTGTGAAAAATATAATTACACATAATAAAATTTTAAATCTATAATTAAAAAATAATATTTCATTCCCCATATAATTTTGGCATTAAATGACTAATAAAATAGAAGTTTAACCCACTGAATAGAAATTGAGTTTGGAAATCCCTTACCATAAGTAAGAGTTTCTATCAGTGTCACTTAACTTCCATAATAATAAAATTAGGTTAAATATTTAATTTATTTGTAACATTTATCAAGTTTATTATGAAATTTATAGAACTTATAATCATTTTATGTATAATTACATAATCAATAATTTTTATGTTAGATGTTTTAAGAATATACTGATTATGAGTGAATATAGACTTTGATTGGTCAATAATGGTCTATGAGGTAATTATTTAAATAACTCTAGAATTATCAAAAAGTAAATAGTTATAAAATTTTTAGATAAATTTTAATTTTAAATTCATATAAGAAATATGGTTATGAAAAATCATCAAATATTACAATCATATAGATGGTAGGTCATATATACAAATAAGTAACATTGCAAATTTGCAAAGATCATTATGGAAAAAAGGAATGTAGTGTCTATATGAACAGAATAATAATTATATCATAAATATATAATTATTTAATTATATATACTTATAAATTTAATTATCTTGATTCAATGGTGAAAAGGGATGTATCACATCGCTTTGAGGATGTAGTATTCCACACATCCATGAACGACACAATCATTTTTTCAGTGTTTGAAATGGAATGTAGAAAATCATATTTCATACATAAAGATATATAATTATGTCATGATTATCATAAATAATTCATTTATATAATATATATTTATTAAATCCATCCATTAAAAAATTTCATGTAAATTGTGAATTTATCACATTACTTTAAGGAGGCCATAGTCCACACATCCATAAACAATGTTATCATATTCTAAAAAAATGGAAAAATGTATGTGCCATATAATAATTAAATATTTATTAATAATTTATAAATATTATATATATAATAACAAATAAAATTTCCAACATGATTTTCAACCATAATAAGTGGTAATGGGATAACAACTGAAATTGTTTGTGAGGTGGTAGTTCGTCGTACAAATTAATGACGACTTCATTGCCCACATGATGAATGTGTTTGTAGGTGTAGTTATAATACATAACATAACAAATGATAATTATATTTAGGAAATTATGTTAATATAGATTCATGGAATAATAACAATTTATGTGTTGGAGAATGAATTAAATAATCATTTCTCGTTGAATAATGTTACCTCATCATCATGTAAATACTTTTAGTCTTTTGCAAGGGAATTGCAGGGAATCATTTCGATCCAAGTTCAGGATTATATGATGATATTTTTCATTATGGTTTATTATTATTTTAGGGTTTTAAGGATCCAACATAATATTGAACTGTGAATAAGTGGGGAGAGTTAATTTCTTTTTATAGTGGAGGGCGAGTGACATTCTTGTAAATACCGAAAGGTAAACACTATTGAGAGGACTCTATTAAATAATGTTCCTCCAATAATGATTGAAATTCATTAAAACATGGTGATATTTGTAAATATGGTTATACAATGGGTTTTGAAAAAATTTACAGTTCATTGTTCCTCTTAAATTTAAAATTTTACAACTAAGTAAACACATTTATACCATAATCACTGTTTTTAATTTTAATCTCTTTTAGTTTGGTTTTTTGTAAAATTATAATATGAACATAAATTAAATTATCAGTTATTCTGATATCATATATAGAATCAATTTTTTTAAATTCATTTCACTAATGTGATGGAAATTAACATAAAATTAATCCCACATTTTGGACGAGGTATCATGTTTTTAATCGGAAAAATGATTCTAATGTTTAAAATGTATTTATATCCAATCTAAATGTGAAATATACTCTAATTCCCTAAGTTTTGTTCATTGATGTGTTATATATCTAATTATAATTTAAAACTGTAAGAACCTAGATTTTCATATGAGGTACATATTCATATCATTTCTTGTTTTATACCTTATTTCAGAATTATGTAAATTCTTATCTAGATCACATGTGTTTTGGAAGTGTTTGGGGCTTGTTTAGTGGCTGGAACCATGTTTTGGGCAGGAAATTCACTATCGCACAATTTTCACACGGTATGCACACTATTAGGAAAAACCATTCAAGGGTTATGAAAATTTATGGTTTTTGACAGAGAGGTATCACATGGTTACTACATGGTTAGTCAAACATTGTGGGGAAACCCTACGGGGTGGCCCTCTTAGGTAGAGAGGTGTGAATGGTTTCCGAATAGTTTGAGAAGCTATGCGGTTAAATCATGTGACCCCTGCTATTTGTTTTTTAATTTTTAAATTAAAAATAATTTTTCTATTTAAAACCAAATTTGGTTTTTCTTTCTAACATACACATAGGAATGCTAGATCTCCTCCCTTTGGTGGATAAATTAGGCTTTGATCCCTAATCTTCACCCGAATTCCTTTTTGATCATTGAATTCCTATATAAATATGTATTTTTAAGGGATACATTCATTTTATCCATTATCAATTCTTCATAACGATGAATTTCTTATTTCGTTTTAGGCTCATATGCACAAATATGTCGTTCTTCATTCATTATTTGGATTTTTCCAGACCAAGAAAAATCAAGACACGATATTGGACGATTTGTCTACTAGCGTGGTGTGGTATGTGGTCTATACATTCTATCATCTTTTCTTGTTGGTTTTAAACAATACATCCATAATTCCTTTTGTCGGATTTCTGACGAAGTATGGTTTTTGATCGAGTAGCTTTTTTTAGTTGTAGTTAGACACAGTGAGGTTGACCATATGTTCTGTTCTAGTGAGTTGGCTCCTATTTATCATTTTGAGGTAACCCAGGGGGTTTTACTTTTGGGTTTAGCTAGTTTATTCCACTTAATACCACAAAAGGGTTGTGTTCTTGTGCATTCCTAGTTATAAGAACCCTTTAGATGCCTTTACAACTTCAGTAGCTTGCTTAAGAGATGTGATGCTTCCTTAATTCTTGATATCATGGTATACCTCATTTATTTTGATATCTTAGATTAAATAGAATATGTTTATATGGTTGGGTGCACCTATATGTAATTGAATAATGGTAACTAAAATGGATTTCATTGGAGGGTAGGCTCTATATGTTTGTTTTGATAAAAGGTTTTCATGAGTTGGTATACTCATGGTTTGTGCAGGTGGATGCGAGTGGGTATACTCACATGGAACGAATGTTTAATTGGAATGATTGAATGGTTGAATTAAAGGGTTGTTAGATACCTTGGACTACCCTCTATGGATTAGGAACGCATTACCAAATTCATTGGGTTGACTCAACACCTTCTTTGTTGATACCATGGGATGCCTCGGGCGTTACTACCCCATATGATCCTACATGGTTTGGTACGAGTAAGACTTGTTATTTCCTTGGTCCTATGTCCACAATCAGTTCCTAAGTGATGTTAATCGGATTACTTGTCCATTCTCCTTGGATCCAGCCATCAGTGGTCTAGATATTAATTACAAGGATTCTTTGGTCTGTTGACCCCTTAGATCTGTACCATGGGGTCTACACTTCGCTATATGTCTTATTCGTGGGATGATACTTCATTATACAACATGGTCGTAGGATGCGTGTTCACTTTATATAGTGTGGTTGTGGGTTGCATGATACAGATGGATTTATGGATTTTCAGTGTGACCTATTTACTTCATTATAACTTCCTTTTTAGGGGATAAATCTCTTTTGAAGGTAGCCTTGTGGGATTTTTTGTTTTTCAATATAGTAGACATGTGCCATGGGAATATGTACTTACTTACTATTTTTTATACTTGCAAGTACCTTGGTAAAATTGATGTTAGAACTATATAGACCTGGGTGGTTTCCAAATAATATGTATATATCTAACCCTATTTGTGACTATAGAGGGGGCCAAAAAATAATATGATTACAGGGGATGATAGGGGAAAGCTCCCTAGTACATGTTTTTGATTGTGGATTTGGAGCAGGGGATCATAGGACTGAGCTGAGGCTTGTGATGTAGGGATTCCTTTTGGGGCTTATGTTATTTTGGGATACATGTATTGTATTTCCATGTACTATTCTGAATGCATTGTAGATACTTGTAATATCTTCATCATTTTTGTATATAAGAAACTTCTAATAATTGATATAGTTTGTTATCTTGTCTTCTTTCAGTTGTTTTATGTTTATTTTTCTTCTACTATTATATATATATGTGGATTCTATTGTGATACTCTGGTAGTGAGGTAATAGTCTCCCCACTGACATACCTAGGCCCTCACTGCTAGTCGGCAGCCTCTGGTATTTGGGGTGAAGCGCTTGAGGACTTGTGACCAACCAGGCTGGGGGAACCATTTCATGTGGAATCCGAGTGCGGGATATAACAAAGTGGTATTAGAGGTTTTCTTCCTTTCGAGATTGATAGAATATATGGCGATATTAAATATGGATAGGAAGGAAATGAAATTTGGTAATAAATTGTTCTTGGGAGTGGCTACCCCGTGTACACGGGAAAACCAAATTTCCTCATATTGGGTTCTGATTTTCCAGATTTTGACTATTATGGTTCATTTTAATACACTGTTAGATGATTCACATGATTTTATTTAATATTATTCATGCATTTTTTGGGTTCTATTTCTGTTGAAACCTGACAATATGAGGGTGTTTCATCTCATTCATCATATAGATACTCGTTAGAATCACATATCATGCATCATGCCATGCCATCTAGGATGAATTAGATATTTCATGTTGTTGTGATAGTTGATGTGATAGATGTTCCCGCTATTTTGTTAGTTGGGTGTAGGTGATAAAAGGTGTGCCATCATCACTCAATTCATACGGATTATGGGGCTTTATGAAATGGGGAATGAAACACCAGTAAAATGTGAATGTTAAATGAACAAGACATACATGGTTTGAATGGGAGTCATTTTTTGGGTTAATGAGGTGTTATGGGACCTCTTGGATTCATTAATTGGTATACAAATTGTAATAATTCATGAATAATTGAATTTTAAATGAAAATAGAAAGAAAATGGAAAAAAAATCTAGACCTATACACAAATTTTGAGTGGGAGAGTGGCATAGTTTCAAGTGGTTTGATGGATGTTCATTATACAATCAAGGCTTTATGTGAAGGTTGTGGGTTTGACATTGTTTGTAGGAGGGTTTTATCCTATCCCATGCTATTGAGAATTCTATCATGGTGTTTTTATTTCTATAGGAATGAATTTTGAATTTTAAATTCATGCCACCATGACGACCTCCAATTGTATGTCGCGATGGAGGTGATGACTTTACATCAAAGGCAGTAGGCCACGAGCTACTGCTTGATCCTATGATATTTCCAAATGCAGCACCTGTGGCTATTCTAGAAATAGGTGTTGAGGCACAGTTCTGTGTGGGTTTTTTCACAATATGAAACCTTTCTGGGTGGAACCACAACCAGTATTGACTTTGTCGTAGCTGACACATGTGTTCCAGTACCAATATCCTCCTACATTTTTCATGTGATGGAGGAACACAAGGTATAGAGTTGTTCTTAGAGACCACGTTGGAAATTTTCAAGCATCTGGAGATAACATCAGGGCGAAGGGTCAATCTAACGACATTCATGATATGTAGACAACCAATGCACTAGTGCGACATTATGAACCAAGCTAATAGGTTGCATGATCTTGTTTGGAATGTGTTCAAAATCCAATTCTATAAAAACATTACCCAAGTGACTATGCGAGAAGATAGAGAAAGTGAGTTTATTTGTCTGGAGTAGTGTGTGATGTCAGTTATGTAATAATCATCAATCTTTACATATCTGAAATAATTTCCTCCGAAGTATCTTATTGTAGAGTTGTCAAGGTAAAGACGCTATGAGGAATTCCACTGAAAGGTTATCAGATCTCATGTCAATATGGCCAACTTGCCTTCTATCTCTTATATTTTGAATCAGGCACTTATTACAGAGCGGAACTAGAGTAATGATGGGGGTACAAAATACAGGAGTGTTTTTTATCGCCCCATTGGATCTACATCTTCAAGAAGGAGGTGTCGTTTTAAGGATTTCTTTGACAATAGTTCTAGTGTGGCTTTGGGTACAGGCAACTGATTGTTTTTCCATCGGTGTGGTAGGTGATTCCAAATGAAAAATCAGTTTTACCATGACCCCGTTGAGTGTCGAGCATGGAGAAGGATTGGGAACATTAAATGGTGTTTAGGTCCTTATCTCTAGTAGTGAGTGGTATGTGGTCAACTCCGACATTGAGTTCCAGAACATGTTCTTCATCCCTGTGTTGGGCTGGGAGCTAGAGCAGTGCACAATGGTTAGGCCAGGGCAGTGGTTCTCATGGCCGTAGTTTCCAGACACTATGTTCATAGTGGAAATAGGGAAGATCTTCTCATGTTATCTAGGAAGGGTCATAGGGAAGGATACATGTTATTCTTATGTTGTGAAAAAACTCCCATGACGAGTAGGATCTGGGACCATCAACATTGATAGGTATGATTCTAGTATATTTTACTATTACATCTTCTCATTTTGATAATGTTTCCATTCACATGTTTATGTCTACATGAGTGGTAAAGAGACATGGGCCTTTTTTTCTTTCTAAGGTAGATTTGATGATAGAAACACCATTGGGAGTTACAAAAGGTAATGTACTACAGTGTATGGAGTGTCCCCTTGAGGTCAGAGGCTGTAACTTCATTTAGGATCTTTATGACCTCAAGGGTACAGGGATTAACATCATTCATGGAATAGAATGACTCATAGCTTATCGAGTGTATGTTTACTGCTATCGTCGAACGGTGACATTCACTTCACCAGATGGTATGGTGATTATTCACAAGGGTGAATGGGGTGTCAATTCAAGTAGAGCTGAAACCGAACATCATGATATTAGCTGAATGAAATCCTGGATTTCTCGTCTATTTCTAGATGATCTTGGAGTGAGTCGGGAGGACATTCCTCCAGTGATTGAGAATTTTAGGGACGTCTTTTCCGATGACATTTCTATTTTACCTCCTATGGGAGAGGTGTATTTTTATATAGAGCTAGTTCCAAGAGATGTGTCGGTATCCGTTCCTCCTTATAGGATGGATAGGATGGAGTTGCAAGAGATCCGGAGGTAGATATAGGATTTGGAGTAAAAGTGGTTTATAATACATAGTACATCCTCATGGGATTCACTGGTCCTTTTTTCAAAAAAAGGAAGATAGAACTCATAGGCTATGAATGGATTATCGTAAACTGAACCAGATGATGGTAAAAAAACAAGTATTCCATGAATCATATAGAGGATATGTTTGATCTTCCTTGAGGAGCATGTGTTTTTTCAAATATTGACTTCAGGTTAGGATATCATCACATGTGTGTTCGTCCAACATGCATACCTTATAATACTTTTCGTAGCCGGTATGAGTTATACTTGTATCTGGTTATGTTGTTCAGTCTCACAAACGTGCCAGTTTTTTTCATCGTATTGATGAACTGAGTATTCCATCCTCAACTAGATTCATTTTTCATGGTTTTCATGGACGATATGTTGGTGTATTCTCAAGAATCGACACGACCATTCCAACGATCTTTAGATAATATTGAACATACTGAGAGTGTGTCAGTTATATGTTATGCTCACAAAGATACACTTTTGGACTGATCAGATTCTCTCCAGGGGTCATATTATCTTGGAGACATGAGTGTTAGTGGGCCAAGAAAAGGTGAGAGCAATAGTTTTATAGGGAACAACCAAGAAGGGTTTTGACATACAAGTTTTCTAGTGACTAGTTGGTAACTAAAGGAATTTAATATAGGACTTCTCATGCTTAGCGGAACTGCTAAGAGGATTGACTAAGAATTGGTTAATTTTTGTGTCGTTAGAATCCTGTGAAACAACCTTTCATGAGAGGAAAGGGATGATGAAATCAGCACCATCCCTAATACTACTAGAGTAGCACTAGATTTACACAATTTACTATGAATCATTAGGTTTTGGACTGAGGGATGTGTCGATGTAGAGGGATCGAATAGTATAATATGATTCTCGACAACTGAGGCCTCATGTGAAGAATTAACATGCACATGACCTTGAGTTATATACGGTTGTTCATGCATTGCAATGTTGGTGGAACTACGTATTGGGTGAGCGTATTGTGTTTTAAATAGACCACAAAAGCCTCAAGTATATCTTTACGCAGTTTGACAACAATTTGAGGCGATGATGGTGGGTGGAGTACCTATAGATTTTGGACATCGAGATTTGTTATACACCTAGTAAGGGAAATGTAGTAGCTAATGTGCTGAGCATGAGGACTCAAATAGAAGCAATGAAGCAGGCCAGTAGTGAGTGGATACTTATGGAATTGTCCTATGAGATGCATCTGGTGGTGCATGAATGACCGTGGAAGACTTTTCATTTATCCTTAAATGTTACCTCTTCCATAATAGATAGTGTAAGGATGAGGAAACTATAATATTCTCAAGGACTAGTTCAACAGGATGGTGTGGCAGGTGAGGTCCCTCCTCCTCTTTAGGTGTTTGAACATAATGAGATCTGATGTATCCATGGATGGGTCTAGGTTCCAGAGGATACACGTGAGTAGTTGATGCAATAGTTTCATGCTTCCTAATGGGAACTTCATCCCGGGGTTACCACGTTTTTTTGTGATGTGAGATGTTAGTACTGGTGGCCAAGAATAAAGAGAGGGTGGCTAGTTTTGTGAATAGCTGTTCGACCTCGCAATAGGGGAAGGCAGAACATCAGCAAACAGTTGGGATTTTACTATTGTTACCAATTCCATATTGGAAATGGGATGATGTCGCGATAGATTTTATGATGGGTTTGATGTGGTTACCTAGACGCAACGATGTGGAGTGGGATTTCATTGAATTGAATACGAAGGTCATAAACTTATTTCTAATCATGGAGACCTTCAGTTTTGATGATCTTGGATTGTTGAACACTCATGAGGTGGTACAAATTCATGGGGTATCACACACTATCATTTTGGATAAGGACACTAGTTTTACATGAGTTTTCATGTAGTGTTTTCTAAGGGTACTGGGTACACAGATTCTCTAAGCACATCATACCACCCTCGGACAGATGTCGAGTTAGTGCATAGAATAGAGGTGTCATAGGACATACTGTGAGAATGCCTCATAGATTTGGGGGCATCTTGGGTGAAATATATTCCCTTGGTTGATTTCACCTGCAATAATAGTTATCAGGCGAAGATACAGATGGAACCTTATGAGGATTTATATGATAATACATGTCATTCTCCCCTGTTCTAGTTAGAGTCCAAAGAGGCAGCTTTACTTAGACGATGTATCGTGCTATATACATTTGAGTAGGTCTAATTTACTCAGATGCAGATGGAAACTACATAGCCTCGTCAAAAATCAAACGTTGTTCATAACAGATAACCTCTAGTGTTCGAGGCCATGTATTAGGGTTTCATTCTGGTTTCACAAAGGATGGGACAAACGCGGATCAGAAGATAGTGTAAACTATAATCGCTATATGTTGGGTTGTATGATATTCTGATGAGATTTGGGTCAGTTTCCTATCAGTTGCAGTTACCTCTAGGCTACCGAACTATTCTTGACATTTTCCACTTATCTCAACTATTCTGCTATCACTCACACCCATCTCACTTTTTTTATCAAATGGAGGTTGATATTCTCATTGATTCAACCTTTGAGGATCAATATTTTCATGTCAATGACATGAGCTCAAAGGTTCATCGTGGTAGGTCAGTTCCTCTAGTACAGGTGCTATGGTAACAAGACCGTTTACATTACAAGAATAGGGAGAGGCAGACCGACATATGTGCTCAGTGGCCGGTGTTGTTCCCAGAAGAATCTTGACCACCCCTCATAGTGTAATTTGAGGATGAATTTCTATCTGGGGGAAGAATGTAAAAATTATGTTTTCATACGAGGTACATATTCTATTATTTTGGTTAAAATACCATGATGTGGCCTTATGTGAATGCTTAGCTTGAATATAGGTGTTCTAGAAGTTTATGTGGCTTGTTCGGAGCTCGGAACACAGTTTTGGCTAGGAAATGGCATGACATGCCGTTTGTGCACAATCTATGCATGGAAAGGAAAATCCATGTGAGGGGTCTAAAAAATTTTTGTTTAGGAAATAGAGGATCCAAAAAATTATTCAAACCGTGTGGGGTGTCCCTATTTGGTAGAAAGGCGAGCACAGTTTCCGCATGGTTTGAGAACCATAAAGATAGATTGTGCGACCAATACTCTATGTTTTCGTTAAATTTTAAATTTAAATAAATTTTTAAATTTAAAACAAAACGTGAGTTTTCATTCTCCCACACACATAGGACCTCCAAAGATCTACCTTTGGTTCATAATGTCGGATTTTATCCCTACTCTTTAATCAACATCTGTTTTGATCGTCAATCGTCTCAACAGATTTATATCGGTAAGGCCAACATTATTTTTTAGCAGTAATTCATTCATTGGAACAAGGAATTCACTATTTTCATTTAGGACCAAATTACCTAATATTCCATTCATCGTTTATTATTATTTTTTCATCTAATCCAGGAACAATAAAGACATGATACTAGAAGGGCTTTCTACTAACATGGTGAGGTAAGACACATGTTATTTCAGATTTTCATGGAGTTATTAGATCATTCGGCCGAAATTCCTATTGTCGGACATTCCAAAGAGGTCTAATAATTGAGAAAGTAGCTTTTATTAGCTGTAGTGGTACCTAGTGAGGTTGATCATGAGTTCCATTCATGTATGTTGGCACCCATTTCATGTTTGGAGGCCACCCGTGGGATGTGCCTTTGGGGTTTTTCTTTTTTATTCGTGATTAAACCACCCATGGTTTGTCTGCATGTGCATTCCTAGTTTAGGGAATCCTTTAGATTATGTTATATCTTGTGTATCTTTCTTAGGATATGTACTGCCTCCTTGCTTCATTATATCATGTTATGCCTCATCTATTTTGATATCATGTCTTATATGGAATGTGTTTATATGGTTGGGTATAAAAATATGTAAATTCTTAATGGTAGGTTAAATGGTTTTTATGTGAGGTTACACCCATACAAATGTTTTGATAAATTTATTGCATGAGTGGGTATACTCATGGCTTGTGCATGTAGATGTGAGTGGGTATACCCACATGGAATGAATGATTAATTGGATTGTTTGAATGCTTGAATGAATGGTTTGATAGATGCCTTGGATTGACCACCATGGATCTGGAATGTAGTAGGGGACTCCTTGGGTTGCCTCTACCCCTTGGGTCTTGATAACATGAGATTCCTCAGGCCATGCCAATCGAAAGGATCTGGATTGCTTGTTATCACGTAGGACTTTCTTTTTCCTTCCTCTAAGGATACCAACCAGTGCATAACCTTGTTTCTAGAATGGATTCACATGGGTCTCTATGGGATTCCTAGGACATGCTCCATTGATCTGGCCCTCTATAGTCTCGATATTAATTACTTGGAAGCCTTGGTTTGCTGACATGTTGGATCAGGCCCTTGGGGTATACACTTCATTATACGTCATGATCGTGGGATACTACTTCACTATATAGTGTGTTCGTGGGATGCTTGTTCAATTTATACAATGTGGATGTAGGTTTTAGGATATAGATTTATGTACGATGTGGCTGTGTAACTTTATTAATTGGTTATAGCTGTCATGTGAATATACAGTTACTATTATTTACACTATCAAAAACCATTGTAGAATTTCAGTTATAACTGTATAGACCTGGTTGGATGCCTATTGGGATGTTAATCTCACTCTCTATATGGGCCACCATGGGTACCCAAATAGATTATATGATTGCATGTGATGATAGGGGAAAGCACCATTATAGAAGTGGTTGATTGTGTATTTTCATAAGGGGAGAATATGACCGAGTAAGGATTGAAATATTGGGATAAAAGTTAAGACGTTTGTTCCTTTGGGATACTTTTAGTGTATTGCCATGTATTGTTCTGGCAACTTTATAGATACTTATACAATCTGAATCATTTTTTATATGAAACACTTTTTATTATTGATATAAATTCATGTACTATATTACTATTAGTTGATTGAAATTTACATTGATTTCTATATCATATATATGTTTGGATTTGGCTGTGATACTATTGTAATGACGACATACCATCCCCAATAACTCACCAAGACCATCGCTTCTAGTCGAAAACCTCTAGAATTTTGGGAGATTCCCTTGAGGTCGTGTGACCAACAGGGGTTGGGGGACCATTTCAGGTGGCATCCAAGTCTGGGACATTTAAAAAAAATTCATAAATATAACTTAACAAAACAAATTATTTAGAAGTATATTCAATTTTTTATTGAAATTTAGTACTATTCAGTACTCATCAAAATATTAATTCCCCATGAAAAATAACTAAAAATTACCTGAAATAAATTTTTATTTCAATATTTCAAAATTTGAGAATTTTTTCTTATAAAATTTAGAACAATGTCCAAATTTTATTTCAATACACTCCTACCCTTAATAGGCAGTAGAAATAAAATTTAAAAATATATATCATTTTATGCTTCATCTTGGATTTATTCTTCTATTAAGCATCTAAAAACAATTATATGATTTTTAAATAAAATTTAAAATATATAAAATACAAATTTAATTAATATCATTCAACAATAGTGATTAATTTAATTTTTTAATATAAAATTTTATTCTTTTCATTAAAGTAGTTTTCCCGAAATACACATCCATTATATTCAATTAGTATTTATATTAATTTATAATTAATTATCAACCAATGATTTCATTTTATAAAAATGTGTTAAGTTAAATTTCATAATTTAGCAACATTCATTTATTCCCTTCATTCCAATGAAAATGTGATAACTACCCTAATAATATTAATAGTATATTATTCTCTTGTAATAATCGGTCTTGTGTAAAAAAACGTCATCAACGAAAAATGATGTTTCAAGAAAGACAAGATAAAATTGGTATCATTTGTGATGAAATATAAAATATTTACTGAATGTAACATAATTTATTTATGATTTTAAATTAATTTTAAAGAATATATTTCTTAATATCATGTGATTTTTCAACAATGGGGAAAACTACAATTGTAAAGGTGAGTACCTTTTATGTTTAGTGGAATAACATGTTTCATACATGATTATTTTTTATTTATGGAGTGATATATTAAAATTTTATTCCCCAAACTACCTCACATTTAAATTTTAATGTACATGTATTGGGGGTGACATCCCATTATATATTGTTTGGGATATTTACAAAATTGGCACTCCTTATCACCTGTAAAAAGAGAACACTGTCATATACTACATACTATTCAATATTAATTGTATTTAGTCAATAACAAAGTAAATATATTCTTTAAATACATTCCCAATCCATAGAGTCCTCTGATTATTCATATAACAAACCTATGATGTACTTTATGTAAACCACCAATGGTTTTCTAGAGAAGAGGTATAGTTCTCAATCAATAGATTTTTATTCTTTCTTATTCCACCAATTTGAAATATTATTAAAATATAATGATAAAATAATAATATATATATACTATATTATGATTTAATTTTTTTAATTTTATATTCTAAATACATCCCCTATTCTATAAAATAGAAAATGAAACCATTATTTCGGTGTATGTTGGGTTATTGCCGCATGGAATGATGTAAGTCATCGTCTATAGTCACCTCTCATTTTTATTTGTGATGATAAATTTATTATTTATATATGATATTAATGATATTTTTATCATTATATAATTTTAATAGTTCATATAGTTTCATGATTTTCCATTCATATAAAAATGACTAAATAAATCATGTGTTCATATGGATTACCAAAAATACAATGTAGTGTGCTTTTATTCACTAACATTACACAGGGATGATATATATAAGTATATTTAATGAAGTAATATGATATTTAGGATATAAATATCATTATTTAAAGACAATATAATTCATACATTCATTACATAATATAAATGAAAAATGGAAACATTTCTCATGTGTAAGTTTCACATACCATCTCCATGATTGTAATGTAGTTCATTATTCATAAAAATATTTCATGTTTGTATTTAAATGTATAATTTATGAAGAGAAATTAATACTATTCTATGATTATTATTTTGATATGATGAAATAATGATCTACTATTCCATATTAAACCTGTAAAATTCATTATGGAAATATGAACCGAATATCATCAAAATAAATTACATTAATATAATTGAATAAGTAAATAAAAAAATTATTGTAAAAATAAAATAAAATAATTACTAAAAATTTAAAAGGATCTTAATAAATTTAATAATTAACTAATGTTATATTTTTAGGAACATAAAGTATTTATGTGATGAGTTGAACTTGAGGAAAATGATTTCATCTCAATTTACATTCTATGAGTCGTATTTTATTTTTTATTCACCCAATTTATTTTATATAGTGTATATGTTTAAAATTATACATATTTTATCATTAATAATTGATAATTTATTTTATTTTTTCTTATATTTAATTTTACATCACCCTAAGAGATTTTATTAAAATTCTACAAAAGTGGTAAGTGCATTATCATACTGTCTCATTTCATTTCATGAATGTTCCTGATTTTGGTTCATTGAAGGGAAATCATGTACAATTATTTTTCTAAATAAAATTTTATTTATTATTGTAAATAAATTAATGTGGTTTTATTTTTTTGGATTCCATTTGAAACTGTCTTTAAAGATGAAATATAAAAGAAGATGTTTGTATGTAATATGAATCTTGAATATTATTTTAGATATAGGATCATTGTATTTCATCTCTAAATTTCCATTAAAATAATTAAATAATTTTTTTGATATTATAATATAATTAATTAATGAAAATTTTACCCATCCTTGTTTTTTAATGATTTAAATATGATCATTCTATTAATTTCCAAACAAAGTACCAATTTAAATTTTTTAGAAAATATTGAAATAAATGTTTTATTTTGAAACATATGATATAAATGAATTTTTTTCATTCAAGACAATCAATGAATAGAATATTTTCATAAAATTGTCAATGATTAATTTAAAATAAAATTATTTTTAAATATTTTGTAATTTTAATATTTAAAAAAGTAATTTCAATGAAAAAATTGTATTTCCACCCAAAAAAACATGCGATCTTTTAAAGATATTTTTTAAAAGGATGATAACCATTTATGATATAGATTACATATAAAATATGTATATATGTCTCCTATATATATACCTAGCTCATTACGAATTCCTTTAATAGGGTAATACATGAATTAATTTAATTTATTAAATTACTCGTTTTTGACATATCCTTTGATTACAACATGAAGAAATATTATGCTACCAACTTCATTTGATGGGTGGTTTTTATTATTATGTTGTATACATGATTTCCTTATAAATGACATATACTAATGTATGTTTCATGATGGGTTATCCCAGATATTAATCCAATTATTTTGGTAAATCTTTTGACTCATCATATGTTATTTACGGAATTATTGAGTAAACTAATTTGTTATTTTATTTTTCTTTTTTTCTATTGGATATTGTCCCAGAAGTTATCCATGACCCATGATTATGTCATGTTATATATTAATCTTCATTCCTATGTCATTATGATCTTATAACACCATGATTATTACATTATTATTCCTTGGGATTACTCATGAACCATGTCTTTTATGATATCATGTAATACCTTTAACTCACATGTTATGTTTCTTTATCATGGTTGTTTATATACAATGATTTTTATCCAACCTCTTTATTTCGTGTATTACCAGGGTTATCCTTTGTTTTTTAGGAGATGAATTTTATTTAGGTGACCAATAAGGTCAATAAAAATATATATGTAATAATTTAATTTATTTTAGTGTTGTATGTTCCTAATCATCCAATGACATAAGGACTCATGATCTTCTGTGTCTCATTAATGGATATTTAGGTTTGAAATAATTTAATAATATTTGTAGACGTATTGCATCCCTATAGTTGATATATTTTCTATATTTTTTCATAGATCATCAGCTCTCAAAACAATGTCTAGAGTAATGTGGTTATATAAGACGATAAATAAAACTCCTTCATTTGACATATTCCAATGGAAGAAAGATAGTTATTATAATGTAAAAACACTTCCAAGGGAAGATACCTCACCTATGATACCCCCAAAAACATATTAAAATAACAAAAAATATCTTATGGTGTCTAAATTGTATACATTTCCTACCAATTTTTTCATGGATGAATGAATATTATAATGCATAGTTTCGAGCCGAAATCAAACAGATGACCTCCCCAAAACCAATATGTTAAAATGAGGACCTCAATCAGAGATGTTGTTTCTTGGTAACCCAAGAATCCTGACTGTCACATTCACATATTAAATGAACATAAAATACATACACATGACTTCCTAGTCACCATGAAAGAAGTCATCATTTTATTTTAATCCACAATTACCAAAATTTTATCACACATCCTTAAGATTTATTAATATAACTTTTTAAATCCATCAAAAGGCCTCTCATTTTCACATAGGGATATCCAATGAATGTGTTAAATCACTATGAACAAGATGACCCACCTCAACCTACTTGTTGGAAAAATAACATTGACATGGAATTTACATCATACCACATTATCAATGACCACTATATTTATCTATGGAATATCTCCTTTGTAATATATATCATTACATTACATTTTACATACAGAGGATCTCTAATGTCTAGTGTCTTGGAAATCAGGGACATAATACATGAAAACAACCAAAAAATTATTCTAATACACTTTTAATGCTTCATAATAGGTTCATACAACATACAGTTACTACATAAGATAACCTGGAGATGTACATCAAAGGATAGGGTGAGCAGAAAGCCTAGTAAGGAAAACAACAGAATTAGTTTACTTGAGAAATAAATAATAACTTAATTGAAACATAAAGACATGAGAAATGGAAGTAGAGGAATTTAATAATGAAAATAAATTGAACCATAACATTAATATTTGGATTCAACATTTAATATAGATGATAATGAAATTATCATTAAGGTTCATCCCCAATGTGTGATAAAAATTACCGAGGTTATTCACCAAGGTATCCTAAAACTTTTCATCTCTAGATATTAATTTCTTTTCCCAATGAATTGGAGTGATATCAGTATGAAACCTAAATATGTATTTATTTTAACGTTATCATCATAGATCATATTGTTAAATTTCATAAATAACTCATAGATCATAAAATAAATGGGTTTCACTTCATAATCGGGACTTTTTAAAAGTGCTTAAAGATAAGATTGTTTTGTTATTTATAACCCATGGAAAGGGAGTGAGGGTTATATGTTTCTCAATTCCTAAATAAAATAGATCAATATTATGTCTTAATGAATTCCCATCTAAATGAAAATAGATATGGGTATTATCATAAATAAAATAAGATAATTTTTGAGAAAAAAGAGAGAGAGGTTTTGGGACAAAAATTCTGCAGCATAACGACTATATAACATGGTTTTTGAGAAAATTAAAAAGAAAGGGAAAAATGGTAACCCACTCCAAAATAACAGATAATATAGTATAAATAAATAATCACATAGAGATACGAACATGGAATGGTAATTTGAATGACATACCACATGAAAATGAAACTTGAAAGGAATGAGAAGATGTAATTATTTTACAAAAAATCGCCAGCCTAACGGCGTCACTTAAAAATTCAGAAAATCAATTAATGAGAGAAGAAAGGGTATCTCAACAATTGGAAATAAAATTAAAAGTAGTAATATATATAATAACAATCCCCCAGATAATAAAATGGAATTATAATACAAAACATAAAAGAATCCATGAATTAAAAGTGGAGGGTGAAAGGATCCCTTACCTTGAAGTGTAACTTCTAAAGCATGAAGGTTGGGACCTAGGGAGGCTTGAGGGAACCTTGGGATGATTAATTGGTTGTTATAAATACCAAAGACCCATTTAGAAGTATTTTTTAATGAAAATAACAAAGGAATGCCTTATTATTTATAGGAAAGATGAGGCAATAAATTATTAATTTTCGAGTGACATCTCATTGGTGGTATTTAAAAAACCATGGGCTTTCCTATGAAATTTTCCCATTGTATTGGACACATGGGACACCTCATGACATATATTACTATTAAAACATCGAACAGATTATTTACATCATGATTACATCATCAATGATGCCATTAAACACCAGAAACTCAAATCTGTATTTTTACTATACACTGAAAAATCAACTGTTTCATAAAAATACCAAAAATTCACTACATTATAATATCAATTCTCAAAATAAAAAAATGTACTCCATTTTATGAAAATAATATTCTAAATATTTTTAATTTAATTTTTAAAAAAAATAATTATTAATTCCAAAAATACAACTTTAAAACAATAAATCATTTTGTAACACCAATGAAAGTAATCAAGGTCCCATAAAATTATCATATAACCATAAGACAATAAAGTAAAAATTTATGATTAAATTTTATGAAAATACATTTTCATTTTAAATTATTAAATTAATTATAAAATTTTAAATAAAATATTTATGACATACAAAAATACCCAAACTTATTCTATGATCATTTTATCTCTTTTAAGATGTTTAAAATGTATTTAGACAATCATTTGAGAAGTTTCTATTTTTTGGTAGATTTACTATTCATTAATATTTTTTACTATTCATACGGGTATGTTATTAGTCACACTTTAATAAACACTAATTATTAAATTAATATTATTAGACTCTAAATGTCCTTCTGAACACAACTGTGGAAGAATTTTTTTTGAGAATCAATTCACCTTATTAATTATTTAACGTATAAAAAAATATTTTAAAATACCTCCTTTTTTCCAAATTAATCAATAATATGGATCATCTATATAATTCATCTATATTTTTCCAGACATTAAAAATTCAAAAACTTTACCATAACAGGAAGTAAAAAATTATTTATCCAAAAGGATTAAAAAATGTATCTAAGGTTTTTGTACATATCCCCTTATAACACATGCCAAGGACCTAAGTGTAAGGTGTGTTATGGTGATATAATCTTGGGGTGGCACAGACAAAATTTCCTGAGTGGTGATTTCTATCATCTTGGACTTCTCCCATAGGTGATTCCGTAAAAGCTTCATGTCTTGATGTTCGACTTGGGATCGGTCCAGAGAAAATCCAGATGATGCGACCTCCTTCCCAAGCTCTAGCAGATGGGCATAATATGGCCCGAGTCATCTGGGTGATGCCATCAACTCTTCTTTCTGTATTAATTAACCAAGATCATATGAATTTATAATCAATAATTGTAACATTAAGAATTTATTTTCAAACGTTCATATTGACCAATTTCCATATAAGAGTCAAAAACCAAAAGTATCATTTAGTTATACTCAATACATTAATTAAACAATATTGTTTTGTGGGGTATAAAATGTAATATCACACAAATTTTGGAAAAAAATATTATTTAAAAGACTGGGTGGTCACATTCTTCCCCCTTATGAAATTTCATCCCTGAAATTTTAACTCGTACCATATGAAGAGAAATGTGGTTGGTTCTTCTACCTCATAGACTCCTCTGCAAGCCTTGTGGCTTCATCACATTTGTGGTTCCTCCACAACACCATAACAAGGTGAGTATTCGTGTTGTCTAGAACCCTATCTCAATGATCCAATATCTCAATCAGCTGCTCTTCATTAGTGATTTCATGTTCAAATTGTACCACCTATGGATTTAGTACACGAGAAGGGTCAGGTATATACCTCCTCAAATGGGATACGTAGAATACATCATGAACATGTGCTAGATTTGGAGGAACTGCATGATGATAGGCTACTACCACTATGCTATCATGGATTTCGTAGTGGACAATGCACCTAGTGCTGAGATACCCTTTCTTCCCAAACCAGATGAATCTCTTCCAAAGTAAAATTAAAAGAAAGACTTTTTCAAAAACATCAAACTCCATGTCCATTCGATAATTGTCGGTGTAGCTCTATGTCTGACTTTGAGCAGCCTTAATGTGTTGCTGGATGGAAATGAATTTTTCTATCATATCTTTCACAAGATCATGCCATAAGAGCATTCTCTCACCAACTTCATCACTAATAGTATTATTTCTACACCACTTTCTATATAGAGAATCATAGGGTTCAATTTGAATGCTCGAGTGGAAGCTGTTGCTATAAGAGAACTAAACTAAAGGGAGATGTTGATCCCATCATCCTTTACATTCGATTGAGAATGTTCTCAACATATACAAGATTTTTTTAATAGTTCTTTTAGATTAGCCATCAGTTTGAGGGTGATAGGCCATACTGAAATGAAATTTTGTGCTCATATATTGTTGAATAATTATAAGGAATTTTTATGTGAGCCATGGATCACGATCAAATACAACAGATAGTGGACCTCCCGGAAACCTTACCACATCCTTCACTTAAATTCTGGAATGTTGATCAAGATATAAATCATCCCGAATTGAGATAATATGGGAAGTCTTGGTCAGACGGTCCACAATAACCCATAACACATTGTTTTCACTGGAAGTTCTCAGGATACTAGTGAAGAATTCCGTAGTGATATTGTCCCACATTCATGTAGGTATGGGTAGTGTATTCAATACAGCTTTAAAAATGATTCACTTTAACTTCACTTAGTGACATACAAGGCACCTTGAAGTTTAGTCAACAATCTCCCTTTTCATATTGTCTCACTAATAATGACCACTAAAGTCCCTATACATTTTTGAGCTTCTAAGATGTGTAGAGAAAGTAGAGATATGAACTTCATCCATTAGATCATTCATTATTTCTGGAGTATATGGAACACATAGTCTTGTACGAAATTCATGTACACCCTCTTGATCAATATTTAACTTAGAAAACATCCCATCCTTCACAGCCTCAATCTTTTTCTATAACGAAGGATTTTCTTTATGATCTTTCGTGATCTTCTCTAGTAATGATTGTTGATAAACCATTTGAGAAATGTTTAATGATGTACCAAACCTTACAATTATCATGTCTAGTTTTAATAGTCATTGTTCAAAGGATCTCTTTGAATCCTCATCATGATATGAACTACTGGGCCTTTCCTGCTTAACGAATCAATGACTTTGATTGCTCTTCTAGGATGATAATGAATTGAACGATCATAGTCTTAGAGATGTTCGAACCATATCCTTTATCCCATGTTTAATTATTTTTGTGGGAAAATATACTTCACACATTGATGTTCTATGTATATATCACATTTCTCCCCATAAAGATAATGCCTCCATATAATCATAGAAAATACAACTGCAGCCTGCTTCTAATCATGTGTAGGATAGTTCTGCTCATGGGTCTTCAATTTTCAAGATGCATAAGCAATGAATTTGTCATTTTTCATGAGGACGAACCCAATCCCTTTCAGAGATGCATCACTAAAAATAACAAATCCTTCTCCACTTGAGGGAATATTTATCATGGGTGTAGTAACAAATCTCATCTTCATCTCTTGTAAACATTCCTCACACTCCTTTGTCCAGATGGACTTGACCCCTTTTTGAGATAACTTTTTTAATTGATTAGAATTTCGTGAAAAGTTTTTCACTAAGATCCTATAATATCCCGCTATTCTAAAGAAACTACAAATCTCAGTTATTGTTGTAGGTTGTGGCCACTCCTATATAACATTTTCTTTGTAGGGTAAACTGTGATTCCTTCAATGGTTACAATGTGCCCCAAGAAAGAAACATGTTGTAACCAAAATTAACATTTTCTAAACTTTTCAAAAAATCCACTACATCTATAGAGTTTCCAAAATAACACATAGATGATCCTCCCCCTCCACACAACTTTTGTAATTTATCTGAATATCATCAATAAAAACAACCAAAAATTTATCAATGTAGTTCTCAAATACCGAATTAATGAAATATATTAAAATATCACGTACATTAGTTAGACCCAAAGGCATGAAAACAAAATCATAGTACCCTTATCTTGATCCGAAGGTAGTTTTTGGAATATATTCTTTCATCACCATCTTTTAATGATAAACATATCGAAGGTCAATCTTGGGGAAGAATTGAGCCCCATGAAGTTTGTTAAAAAAATCATCAATTCTTGGTAGAGGGTATTTGTTTATTAACATGATCCCATTATGTTCTCTAAAATCAATGCATAGTCACATCGATCCATCTTTCTTTTTCACAAAAGAACTGGTGCTCCCCAAGGAGACACCCTACGTATGATAAACCCTTTCTCTAAAAGTTCATGGAGTTGTTTCATTAATTCCACTAACTCCACATTTTTCATCCTATTAGGGGTCTTTGATATTAGTTGAGATCCTGGTACGAGTTCAATAGTGAACTCTTCCTCTCATTCTGACGGAGGTCAAAGAAACTCCTTGGGAAATATTCCAATGTATTCCTGGATGATGGGGAGATTTTCTATCCTAAAACACTCATTCTGTTCTATTTATTGACCGATAAACTCCCTAAATAATGTTATAAGAGGTTCTTCTGGACAACGATCGGGCTGAGATATCTATATTTGGAAAATAGGTGTAGGTTCTCCATTCAAGTCTACTATGATTTCCATGCTTCTGCATTTGATCATAGAATTATACATTGAGAGCATGTCCATCCCTCGTATAATGTAAAATTCCATCATGGGAATGACTATTATATTTGT
Source organism: Viscum album (assembly GCA_963277665.1). Taxonomy (NCBI): domain Eukaryota; kingdom Viridiplantae; phylum Streptophyta; class Magnoliopsida; order Santalales; family Viscaceae; genus Viscum; species Viscum album. The sequence goes on along the minus strand of OY728119.1, from coordinate 1,311,147,058 downwards.
GAGAATATTGTGCACCAAAAATTTAATACTTGTGTTTCAAAATACTGACAATGATTGGATAATACCACCAGGGGTCTTCACTGATAACTGTACATTTAGAAAATTGGGGGTTGATTCTAAATTCATTGAAAACATTGAGGAAATAAAGGAATGTGTAAAACTAGTATCAAACAATGTACTTGCTCGCTTTTAGAGAACAGCAAGAGTACTTGGTACCACATCATTCAGAGCTTCAACAACATCTGTTGTGATATTAAAGGCATGACCTTGCTCCATTTTCCTTTGCTGAGGCTAATGGTGGTTCACATCTACTGACCTCGAATTTGGACAGTGATTGGTGATTTTCCCATGTTTTAGACACTTAACGCACTTGACTTTGGGTTGAGCCTGCACCCTCTTCCCCTTATCGTTAGTGTTTGAAATTTGATTTTTCACTTCACTATAACAATTCCTCCACAATATGGTCTTCTCTTCCACACTTGTGGCATGTCTCTCTCTCAATCAGGCAGTTCCCCGAATGCTTCTTCCCACATTTATTACATGTGGGACGTTGCACTTTCATGACTCCTCTTCCCTGATCAACGGTCTTCCCTCAGATAGGATCCATCAATTGAATCTTGTCATTAGATTAATGAGACCACTGTGTCTCACCAAACTGTAGCTTGACTTTCATCACACTCTGAATGATCTTCTCAAAGATATCATAGTCTCGGTTGGCTAGATGCATCTGTAGATTAGGTCTCAGTCCACCAAATAATATATGATCCTTACCATTTGGATCCATGACAAATCTATAGGTGTAATGTGAAAGCCTTGTGATGTTTATATCACAGCCTCCCATAGATTCATTCTCTTTTTGCATTATCTTGAGAAACTCCTTCTCCATTATTGTTCTCACCGATCGAGGGAAATATATATTTAAGAATGTCTCTTTGATCACTACCCACTACCATGATTCAACATCCACTCTTGGAATTTTGTTTTTTTATCAGTTCCCAACACAAATCAGCCTCTCCCTCTAAGAGATAGATATCCAGGGTAACCATGTCTTTTTAAAAGCATTGGAGCACATAAAATATCTTCTCGATAGAGATGATCCACTGTTCTGCAATCAATGGGTCGGTAAATAAACGGATGTTTGGTGCTCATTTATGCATAAAGGATTCAACTGGATTTCGTTCCCTTCCTAGTGAGATCAATTCCTAGCTTGATTAATGTTATTTCCCATAACATGAGTCAGATGGATCCTCATTCACAAGAAATTTTCAATTCCGGCTTCCATCAGAGGGCAGTCATTGTATGGTCCATTATAGACACCTTTTGCTGGGTTCCCCCTATTTCCCGCCATTTTCTAAATTAATAATACCTTAGTGAGAAAGTTATTTCATTTTTTCATCCTTTAACAATAAAGGATATTATGTATTAAATTATTTTTTAAAAATTACATTTCTCTACAAATCCTTCATAATGATTCATAAAAATCTTATGATCAACCAAACATATCCCCAGGGAGTATCATAATCCAGAGCTCTTCAAGACCTGTTGTTGTGTACCAGGATAGCTCGGGCCATGCCCAAAACTCCTTGCTAGAGTTTTCACTCCAAGGTACCTTTGTGCCAGATCCACCTTTACCTTCTCGTATCCAGACAAGAATTTTTTTCTTGATAACCCACTTACTCAATAGTCACTAAAATAATAGGAGGTTTTCCCATATTTATGATTTTATATAGGATTATTCTTAATTTTTTCACATCCTAATTTCCATTAATAACTAAACTATATTGTGTTACCAACTATAAAATCCTTCTTTTTTTATTACATAACATTAAATTATATTTTACATACAGAGGATCTTTAATGTATAGTGTCATGGAAATTAGAGAAATAATACAAGATAAAAAACATAAAACATCCTTCTAATACACATGTAAGGCTTCAAAATCAGGTCAAACTATGTCAAATTAATGCATCTCATATCATGGATAAGTACATCAAAGGAAAGGGTGAGAATAAGTCCAAGTAAGGAAAACGAGGAATTTCATTTACTGGTGAAATCAAAATGAATTTGATAAACACATAAAGACATGAGAAATGGATGTAAATGAATTTAATAATTTGTAGAAATTGAACCATAACATGAATATGTGGATAAAACAATTAATTTATGCATTCATGAACATATCACCAAGGTTCATCCCTATGGTGTCATAAACATTACCATGGTTATTAACCATAGTATCATTAACCTTTTCATCTCTAGAGATTAAATTCATTACTCAATTCATTAGAGTGATATCAGGGAACAAAATTATTTTGTCTTCATTTTAATGTCAACCACATATATCATAATTATAGATTTCATAAATAACGCATAGAGAGTAAATGAAAAGGGGTTCACTTCAGAATCACGACATTTTAATAGTGCATAAAAATAAGATCATTATGTCATTTATATCCCATTGAAAGGGTAAGAGGGTTATATTTATGTCAATTCGAGAATAAAAAAGATCAATATTATGTCTTCATTAATACCCCTAGAAATGTAAATATATTTGCGTATTCACATAAACAAAATAGGATTATTTTTGAGAAAAAGAGAGAGAGGTTTTGAGATGAAAATTCTACAGCAACACGGCTAGATAACATGGTTATAAAATACAATTAAAAGATGGGTACAAGGGTAACACACTCATAAATAACAGATAATAAAGTATAAATCAATAATAACAAGGTGAAAAAAACATTTTATTGATATTCTAATGACATCCCACATGAAAAGGAAACATGAAAGGAAAGAGAAGATGTGATTTCTTTTACAAAAATTCGACAGCCAAACGCCATCACTAAAAAATTCCAAAAATCAATTTATGAGAGCAGAAAGGGTCTCTCAATATTTGGAAATGAAATGTAAAGTAGTAAATATATATTATAACAAGACCACACATAATAAAATGGAACAATAAGACATAACATAAAGGAAGTCATGACTTAAAAGAGGAGGGTGAAAGGTTCCATTACCTTGAAGAGTAACTTCGAAAGCATGATGGTCGAGACCTTGGGAGTCATGAAGGATCCTTGGGAGGACTAAATGGGAGGTATAATGACTATATATTAATTGAGAAGGAATTTTTTAATGAAAATAATGTGGGAATGACTTGGTATTTATAGGAAAAGTGCTGGAATAAATCAATAATTTCAAAGGGACACCTCATCAGTGTTATTTTCAAAACCATGGGCATACCCATGGTATTTGTCCATCGTATTGGACACTTGGGTAATATCATAACATATATTACTATTCATTAGTTTAAAAAATTATTTAAATTATGATTTCTTTAAACACCCAACACTCAAAACTGTATTTTTTACTATTCACTGAAAAATTAACTGTTTCAGAAAATTTCGATAAAATTACTTTAACCTGTTATTGATGCTCTGAATTAAAAAACGAACTCCATTTTATGAAAATAATTTTAGAAATATGTTTCATTTAATTTTTAAATAAAATAATTATTTATTCAAAAAATAAAACATTATAACTAAAACACATTTTGTAACACCTTATGAAAGTAATCATGGCCCCATAAAATTATTGTATATTAATAAGACAAAAAATTAACAATTTATGAATAAATTTTATGAAAATACATTTCAATTTTAAATTATTAAATTTATTACAAAATTCTGACAGAAATATTTATGGCATACAATAATCTAAAAATTAATCTATGATCATTTTTTCAGTTCTATGATGTCTAAAATGTATTTATACATTCATGGGTGAAGTTTAAATTTTTTGGTTGATTTAATATTCATTACTATTCATATGTGTAGGTTACTATTCTAAATTTACTATTAACTAAAAATTATGTGGATCTTATTAGACTCTAAATTTCCAACTGAACACAACTGTAGAAGATCTTTTTTTTAAATCAATTCACATTATTAATTATTTAAAGAATGCAAAAATATTTTAAAATACCCCCTTTTTCCAAAATTCATCTGAAATATGGATCTTCTATAAATTCATATTAAATTTATCCATACATTTGAAACTCAAAATTTTTTCTATAATAAAAATTAAAAAAAATTATCCAAAAGGATTATGGAAAGATACTAAGGATTAATTACATAGCCCCTTATAATACCTGCATATTACCTAAGTGTAAGATCTGATATTGTGATAGAATCTTGGGGTGGCTCAGACAACATTTCCTGACTGGTGATTTCTATCAGCATGAACATCTCTCTTAGGTGATTCCGTTGAAGCTTCACATGTTGAAGTATGGCTTGGGCTTAGTCCAGAGAAAATCCCAATGATGATACCTCCTTCTCAAGCTCAGACTAATGGGATTCATATGGCCCGAGTCTACTGGATGATCCCATCGACTCTTCTTTCTGTATTAATTAACCAAGAACATTTGAATTTATAAAAAATATTTGTACCATTATGAATTTAATTTCTAATAGTCATATTGACCAATGACTGTATAATAGATGAAACCCAATAGTACCATTTAATTATACTCACTTCATTAATTATAGGATATAGTTTTGTGGTGTATAAAATGAAATAACACAAAAAAAAATTAGGAAATAAATATTATTAAAACGTTTGGTTCGTCACATTAACACCTCAAGAAATGATACGTCATTGATATAAAAAGATTCAACAAATGAACATATAAATTTTTTAATCCTCCATCCATTACTAAGGATCATCACCATGATATATGATATTTAGAAACACTTATACCTATGAGTCTCTCTACCCAGAATTCTCTTCTAACTATATTAAGGATGATTTTTCTTCATATTGTACAAGAAACCTATACTAAATTCTTCCATTAAATCAAGTTGTATCATTGTAATCTACATTACCACTCTTCCTATATCTCAATACTATGATATGATACATCCTTAAGAATTAATACTCAAGGAATTATTGACTATATTCACCTTCCATAGGGTTTAATATCTATTTAATTCATATTCAAATGATAAATTCATATACACATGCCCACAAATATTTAAATCATGATTAGAGAATATATAAATAAATATCTTATGATATATAATGAAGAAAATCCATTCAACAATGAGTTAATATTTCCACGTCGTAAGGGAATAAAACACTATATCTTAATTGATATATTGCGAGGAATAGTCATGATCCCGGATGTGTAACTCCATCGTAACAACCTAGATTTTCTCAAAGGTAGGAACCATTAGTTTATATTTTTAAAATCCTTTTATGTACCCTATAAATTTGTATAATGGATTAAAGGAGTTCTCAAGAGTGTCTAGGGATCGTTTGAATCCTAGAGCCCTGAATTTGGAGGAATAGAACTATGTGGAAAGATTGGTAGAAACTATGTGGACCAGCCCGCATGATTTCTCTAACAATGTAATTTTAGATAGTGGGTGTTGGGGACCTCATTGTTTTTATAAAACCATGATACCGAATTATCATTGATATGAGGTGATCTAGGCCTATCAGATCGATCCCATTCACTTGTCTTGCACACGATTTTTCCAACAGTGTGGCCAAATCGTTCTCCCCTTCCAGTTTGGGTGAATTTATTTTTTTCCCCATCAATAATATATTATCAACAAATTCATTTTGAACCTCACTTATCATATTTAATATCCCTATTATCACCCTATACACTATGTGATATGGAATGTGATTTTAATTAAGGACTAATTGTGTGGGATCAATCTTCCTTATTTAGATTTATTAATGATTTGCAAAACATTTTCGTGAATAGTAGCTCTTACTGAGAAACATTAACCATGATTTATTAATTTTTAAATAGATGAATGATACTGGTTCCCTAAGGGACACACCATGGATGGTCTCAGTGGAATGGTGGTTGGGCTATAATGTGAGAGAGGCTTAGGCTCCTATATGTGATACAGTGGACAGAACCATAGGATAGTTTATCCTATCTTTTAATCATTCATTGAGTGACATTTAGTATCTCATTCTTTGTTCTCCTTGGATAGAATCCCTATGCACTATACTTATATTGAGAGACAAGTGAAATACTTCTAATTCTCATAGAATTTCATTGGGTTGGTTTAGTTTGAATATTAGTAATTTACAATGAGGTTATTTATATTATAAGGAAGAAAGCGATTTTAAATGACAAATAAATATTTGGAATTGAATATCTTAAATTTTTTTTCCATGAAAAATTAAAAACATGTGGACAACTCATATTCAAAAATATTATGTCAGAAACCATTCCATCACAGGATTCCTTGGTTCATTCCCACTAGCTTAGGTTGAAGTCGGGTGGATTAGACATGTGTAATATTGGAAACAAATATGGTTATTTATTTATTTTTTTATTCATTATTTTTTTTAATTATGGAACACCGCTCATTTTATATTTCACAAGATAGATTGATCTAGACACCATTTGTTGTGTCCTTCTAAATAAATTTCACACCCTAATTTAGATGCCTTAATTAACCAAAACAACCTAAAGGTAGTAGTTATTGATAAATGGAAGCATCTAGATTCAAAATCATTATTTTTAGTTCCATGATGTATTATTGGGTAGGAGTACTAATCCAAAACCCAACAAGCTAGTTATACCATTTTTTTACTTTTTTGTCTTTATACATCATGTTTCATATGCTTGTATAGCCTTCCCATTGCATATTAACATTTTTTAATGCATCTTCATCAAAAAAAAATATTATTTATTTAGATACCAAATTTATACTTATATTTCATATTCTCTATTTATTACATTTTATGTTGTATATTGTTTTTTCCTAAATTTTATATGAAGGGTCATCGGTTTTTTCATATTTTTTCTACTTATAATGTCACGTATTCTATATATATATATTTATATTCTCCACCATAATTAATGAGGTCATTGTCATCAAACATAATCAAATTATTCCCACTTCTATTTGGTAGACTCTGGGGTTTCAGGAGGCATGCTAGAGGACTAGTGTCGACTATATTATGGAACCACTAATTGGTATCTAGTGCATTATGACACAAAGTGGTATTTGATGGTTATTCATTCTTTTATATCATTGTATTGGATATACATGATATTCTGACATTGGAACTTGGTAATTAGCCTCATCTTGGTAGTAGCTAACTCATGTATAGGGGAAACCAAATTTCTAATGATGGGTAAATTAAATTATTTTTTTGTTCTCATTACAGTACTATGGATCTCACAGTTGGGTGATTAACATTATTATGATGTTACTAATGATGATGTTACTAAAAAGGGTTATTTACCATTGGGATTACTTTATGATGGAATATAAAATAAATTCATCAAGATAAGAAATATATGAATTAAATTTCATGAATTAGGTCATAACATATTCAGTTTCTTTGATCATTGTATATTCAGTTTGTTCTTGTTGTGGTGGTATGTTATGTTGTGTAAGCCTTGACTATTGTAACTGGAAATTTTATTATAATTCCATGTAGGGATAATGAAATTTAATTGAAAATTAAAGTTACTCCCTTAACCTAATAGATTTTCCAGTTCAGGTTTATGAATATTCATTAAGCAGCCAATTTTGGAAGGTTGATCCATGGACCATTAATCGAATGGGATATAACCTATTTCTGTTATGCTTAAATAGACAATAAATTTAAATTTATTAGGTGTTTGGGGAGATATAAATTTTAAAGGGTGATCCATATAATTACACCATTTAAAGGGGATTTAAATACATAAAATAAATTAAGAAGAATATAATATTTAAAATGAAATGGTCACATATATGTGTACAATTAGACCTTGAGCCTAATTTTACCTAATAGATTGTTGTGCAATATCTCTCCCATTACTCAATGGATTCATTTTTGGCCTTATCTAATAACAAAGACTTGGAGTAGATAATTATATTTCATATGAAATTATTATAGGATGATGTTTTACAAATAATTTTTTTATCATTTTAAATATCTATTATAAATCCTACTACTGTTTCCCCATTTTAAATCTTAGAGTTTTTACACCCTGTAGACTTTGTTCATCATTCCGGGAAGGGGTAATTAGCACAATTCATATGTGGAGGACAATGAGCCACCCATGTTACCTCAGGTAATTCCACCTAATGGACATATGTAAGATTTTCCACTATGTTTCAATACATTTTCCCGTAACTGTTTCATTTCGTTCATTCGATCATTACAATTTGCTCCTCGACCTACCCTTACTATGGAAAAGCTGACTCGGTAGTTCCAGCTGTATAACCCTCCTACCCTATTAGGGGATTTACGAACATTGGATACTAAATAATTTAAATATGGCATGATATTAACCACTCGTCAAATAGATACACCTATATAATAATGGGTAATGATCTCTTCCTATATTCTTTTTGACTCTGATATGCGTTATTTGGTCATTATCACTTATGATGTTCAATATAAGGGTATGGTCTGGGTGGACTTCTAAATAGACTTATTTTTCTAGATGTTTCTATAGACCTTGATAAGAGTCAATCATCGTGAATTAATCATCCTTCAACATCATGACATTTTTGTGTTGCAATATTCATCTACATTTTAGTAATTAGATCATTTCTCAGATACATTGTTTATGGATGAGATGACCATTATTAGTTGATTCAAGAATGGTCTTTCATGTTCTATCTGGTAATAGGTGAATTTAATTATATTAAACACCATTTCATAGATAGTGATACATTCTCATATCATTAATTATAACATGAATGAATTTAGAATTATGAGATATGGTGATTCAGAATCTAGGAAATGTAGTGGTTTATCGGGTGGAAGGATGTATCATTTCGAGGGTACATGTGAGTGATTTACCATACAGGTGGAAGGCACCAATAGAATTGTCATATTTTACTAGTTTGGCAGGTTAGGCAAGGAAAATAACTAGTGTTTGAGGAACCTGATCAACTGTCAGGCATTCTGTGAAATGGTTCAACATCAGTATTTATTCTGATCCCTTCCTCTAATTCATTGTGACTGGGGTTTTGTGATTGAACCAACATCAGTTGTAGAAACCAGGACTCCTCTTCATAATGGTTGTTAGTCTTTTATAGGAAATTTGGGATGAGTAGGAACTCGTGGCTCAGGTACTCTGTGCTCTATGTTTCAGAATCAGCATAGTTGACCCGCTAAGGCTATACTGGTAGCATCTTAAGGTTGCATTTCAATCCATGTGGATTTTTTCATCCAATTATAGAGGAGAAGATTCCAATGATATCTATAGATAGATGAACTATTTTAATATACTCCACTTTATAATCATTATTTTTAAGAATTGGTAAATTTAACTCTTTTTATGTTCATTAATTAGCTTAAGTCATATCATACTGATAGAAGACTGAAGTAGTGTAATGACTATTGAAAATATTTTTGGTTATCGAGATGAGGTTATATCACACTGTAGGATGTTATCCTATATATAGTTGGGTACCATTTTCTATGGAGTTTATCATCATTGAGGGGACATTCATTTTCATAATTCGCAGTACAAACTAGATTTTTTCTTATTGAGCCCAGGTGGATTGTAACCATCATTGGGAGTTTTGACGTCACAATAGGATAACACAAATATTCCTAATGGAAAATTGGATATCCCAGAAAGTAAATATGGTCCCAAATATTGTATTCTAGGTGAGGTGACAACCTAGATTGGTAGTACCTTTATATTATATCAGGGAATGAATATTGAATAATTTCCTCAGATGGGGGATTAATTTAGGGACAAATTTCATGAAGAATTCCTTAGCATCATCATATGAGAGTGGACAAATTCATCATTGGGCTTGTTCCCTATGTGGAAACAGTTCCCATTTCTCATTATTGGATGAAACCTATAGATCTACAACAATTCAAAAAATTATATTGATGATCTTGAGGAATTTATTTTCTGACATAGTACATCACCTTGGGGTTCACTAGTCCATTTTTTCCTGAAGGCTGATGGTACCCATAGATTGTTAGGTAGAATGATTTTAATTGAACTACCTAACAATGAAGTACCAGTTTCCACATCTTTGTATTGAAGAATTCTTCATCTATCTTTGAAAATTGATTGTTTTGCTAAATGATCAATTTGAGGTTTATCTACCATCTTGTTCATGTGATGAAACTATACATAACAAAAATATTGGTTTGGATCATGTAGGGCTTGAATGATTATTTGGACATGTTGTTTTGTCTAAAAAACATGTCGATATTATTTCTGTTATTGATGGATATAATTTTTCACACATATATATATTTCTAGGAGGTATTATTTTTAGATGAAATCATATAGTATTATCACACTAAACACAACAATGTTAATCATCTTTAGATCTTGTTGAGTAAATAAGAGAAAACTATCTATTTAAATAGCTCAGAAAATTACTCTTTTGGATCAACAAGGATCACTTCTTGGGACACACCATATTGATGAAAGAATATTTTTTATCCCATATAAGGTGAAAAAATTGGTTTCATAGGAGCTATGCATGTTTTTATTTGATATATGCAGATTGATAGGAATGAATGGATTTTATAGAAAATTAATTTATGATTTTTCATGAATTGAAGTGATAATTATGGGATTTACTAAGGTTGACAAGAAATTAAATTTGAATGAAGCATGCGAGATACATTTTCATGAGCTAAAGGGGATGATCACATTAGCATCAATCAAAATCTTCTTGGAGTATGGAAAAAGATATACAGTCTATTATTATAATTTAGGGACCGGCGTAGAGGTAGTTTGGAAGAATTGTGATTGATTCATGGGGAACAGGTCTCATCAACTAAGGCCCCACAAGTGGAATTACACTTTACATGAAATTGGTCTAATAGTCATGGTTCAATCCATATATTGTTGGAGGAACTACATATTGGGTATTTGGTTTGTTGTCTACATAGTCCAATAAATTCTGAAATTCTTATCTTCCAAGTGATATTAGAATACTAGTAAAAGTAGGTTGGTGGGATACCTCCTTTATTTTGAATAAATGAGTTCTTATAATTATTATATGATTAATGAAATCGTTGATTCCTTGATCTATAAAACATATAGTAATCCATCTGGGAGGCCATCAATAAGTGGAGGATGGTGGGTCTATTTTCTAGAATGCATATGGTGGTTTAGGAACAACACGAATGACCTATTTTAATAGCTATGGTGGTAAAATAATCCCTTCTATTGTGGTTATAGATGTGGAATATATCTAATTATGTGTACCTTGTGTTGAGAGAGATAATAATTGGTGATAACAAACCACCTTTTTGGGTTGTTGATAGGAAAGAGGCCTTACACTTCCATGGGTGTGTTTTGGTTCCTTCAAGTATAAGGGAATAAACGATGAGGGAACCACATGCCTATTTTTGGTAGTTCAACCTAGACTAACCATGATGCACCAAAAAATTCTCCATCAGTATTAATGGACAAGTATGAGGAAAAATATAGTAGGATTCATTACATAGTAATCCACCTATATGAAGGTGAAGGCAGAGCACCAGTGACTAGCAGCACATCTACATCTTCTCTATACTATAGAGTTGAAATGGAAGGGAAACATCATTGATTTCATGATGGGAATGATGATATCCCATAATAGAATTATGTATGGGTGATTTTATATTTGTTGAGAAATATTTTACACATCATATCGATCAAGGAATCCTACTATGTTGATGATCATGGGTGAATTTATATCTAATAGATTGTTCATCAACATGCCTTTCTCCATTCTATCTTTTTAGACTGGGGGTCATAATATACATTATTAGTATAAAAATAGATGTATAATGTTCTGGGATTATAGATACTCTTGAATATAAAATAACAACCTATGGAAGAAAAGTAGTCCAAGATGACAATACAAGCAATAGAGGATATTGTTTTTGCTTGTTTCCTTGATTTCATAGGTTCATGAAAAAATCATATCACTTTAGTGGAGTTTTATTAAAAAAAAATTAAATATTATTCATATGGATAAATATGAGTCACATAATTGTATACCATCACATTCATCTATATGTTAGCTAGAGGTAGGTGAGACCATTCTACTGGTTCCTCATCTTGTTCCGAAGAATTTGTAGAATGTCTAGCTAATTAAGAATAAAATAGCTACAAAATTTTTTCGGAAGAAGACGCTCATTGATCGTTTCCATAGACCACTGTAGTTTTAGGTTGTAAATTGGGTTTTATGTGTGTATTCCCTAGATTGGGTAATCGAGGAATCAGGAGACAGGGAAAGTGTCCACTTCAATAGGTCAGTCATTTTGATATTGTAGAGAGAGTAAATTTTTTGGCTTATCTATTCCTATTAGATCATACATACAATGAAATTCATAAAATATCTCATTTATCCCTACTATGAATGAATCTTCTTGACCCATAACATTATTATTTTCTTGAGTACATAGTGTAGGGGGATGATGCATCTTTTGAGGAACCTTTAATACATATCGTTGATCGGAACATGATGGCTCTCAAAGGATGGTCAATTCCTCTAGTCTTGGTGATATTTTTGTTCTGAAACGTATAGGATGATACATATGAGAGGGAGGTGAATATAAATGTTTAATGGTCGAAACTCTTCTCTGACTATGTTTTACCACACTTGAAAGGCAAACTCAAGGATGTGTTGAATTGTGGATGTGTGGTTGTAAAATCATGACTTATCAAAAAATTACATAATATTATAATTTTGATTCAATTAATTGATATAAACCTTATAATGTGTACTATTAGATTCATGGAGGTATCAGGGGTGTCATGGGATTATTTAAATATTGAATTCATCAATATAGAAGAGGCATACTAAGCTACATGTTTTGTAGAAATCGTATAGGCTAACCCACATGGTTTCTCTAACTGTTAATTTTTATATAGTGTTTCACTAGGGGAAGCATAGTATTTATATAACTAAACAACCCCGTGTTCATGGTTGTGTGGTACTTTAGGACTATCTAACATAGACCATTAATATAGATAGTGTACCTTTTCTCCATCCATGTAATGAAAATGTGCACCCCATCAAGTGTGGGTGAATTTTTTTTTTCCCTCACTAATATTTTTACCCAATTATTCTTTCTCCAACACATTTATTCAGGGGAATAGACCACTTATACTCTCATATCACTCCTATAAAACCTAGCGATCAAGATACCTCATCCATACAGACTTTAAATCACTCTCCATTAGAAGCAACAAAAATATTGAGGTATGATCAACAGACCTATTTATTTTATTTCTCCTTGATTACAAAATCTATTGAGTTATCTATATGAAATATGTTTTTTCCATTTATCTGGTGATTTGATTATTTTTTTGATATCTTACATTCTATCATGAATCAATTTCTAATATTAGATAGAGGGATAAATGTGAGGAAAAGTTATTTTTTGATTGTTAGTTCATATAATTTCAATGCATTTTACAATATTAATCCTTGCTGTGTAATCCAGACTCCTATATTGATCCCTATAAAATTTTAATTAAATTAATATTTCATTCCCTAAACTAAGAATCCCTAGAGACCGTGTGTTAATAAACATGGTGTGTAATGTATTTATAAATGAAATATAGATTAATTACACATTTTGTTCCATACATAGGTTTTTTACGGTTTAGGTCCTGGAAAACAAGATAAAAATGTAACAAATATTAAATACTGAACAGAAAAGACTATAATAAGTAGCCACCACATAGTGTAACTCAAATATACTAACCCTTTAAAACTAAATTGAAAATATATGGTGATCAAAAGAATGCCCAATAATGGGGGTTCTAAAATAAGTATAATATTTCAAGTAAAACCTTTTATTAAAATCCATTTTAAAAATAATCATAAACAATTATCCTAGAAGAAAAATAAAATACATGGTTAAAAATGTTAAAAGATGTTTAGGGTTACTAGTAAACATTTTAAGAAGAATGAAAAGGACTATGAATGAAACACATTTCAATATTATGCATATTTATACACAATGCATGGTGTGTGGCATAAAAATAAAGAGTTAATTAAACTATGATATGTGTGATATACAAGGGTGCTGGAACAAAATTTATTCATGGAAATATTGCATGATCAGAGTTATGGATAAAAAATATCACAATTATTTTATCACAAAAAAGAACACAAAATAATAATAGGTAAACTACTATCATTTATATTAATGTTTAGAAATTGAGTGGAAAATAAATGTCCTTCCATGTGGATTTAAAAATTTTGATACTCAAAAGTAAGACTCTTAAATAAGTATATTTTAATAGTTGAATAATCACTTCATTTTTCATATGCTAACACATTGTGAGGGAATTTATAATTCCAAATTATATCAGGGACTCGTTTCATTACCTAATTTATCACATTATAACTACCCAGGCATTCTGGTGATTTCATTAACTAGTCCCCAATCTATAGGGCATTCATTATCCAGTGCACAACCCATAGGGAATTCATTTACTAGTTCCCCAAAAATTATATACTATGTCCAATACATTTATCTAATGTTCATTAAATTCATATATTCAAAGTGTCCCATAACATTTTGAATATATAACCTTACTACAAATATGGGGAATGTATTGTATTTAGTATATAAAAGGTTGAGGACATGTTAATGAAATCCCTACGGGTTGGGGACTAGTTAATTAAAGCCCTATGGGTTGGGGACCACATAATGAAAGCCCTACGGGTTGGAGACCGATTATTGAAAGACGCAAGATGCATGGATAGTAATCACAAGACAAATTTAGTCATGGAACGAGGCCTTGAAACACTCAAGCATTAAACATTCCCTCGTTATGTGTTAGTGTATGACCCTCCAAGTGATAGTTTAACTAGGTGAATATACATTACTAAGAGAATTACTTATGAGTATCAGAATAAGTAAATTCAAATGGCTTTATATTTATTCAACACTCATCTTTAGAAAATTAATACAAATGATATTAGGTTACCAGTTTTTTAGGATGTTCATTTTATGTGATAAATTAATTGTGACAATGTCTATGCACAACTATGATCATGTACTATTTCAATGAAGAAATTATTTTCCTGCACCCTTGCATGTCATACATATTATAGTTTTAATAAATCATGATTTATAATATGCACACTATGAATTATATATAAATATGTAGAAAATTGAAATGTATTTCAATTTTATTACTTTTAATTATCAATAAAATGTTTACGTGTAACCATGAAAATCTCTTAATAATGAGAAACATGTATTGGAGTTTTCTTCTATAATTTTTTTTATTTAAATATGTATGTTTTTAAAAGGGTTTAAATGAAATATCATATTTATTTTTAAACCCCCTTATGTGGAATTCTGGTGCTCACCCTCCATTTTCAATTTATCTTTATAGTTTTAGATTATTTGAGTTAAACTATGTGGTGGATACATTGTAGATAATTATTAGTTCAATATTGAAAATTTGTATCATTTTTCTATAGTTTTCCAGCACCTAAACCACAATGATCCTTTCTATGGAAAATTATGTGTAATTCATCAACAATAGTTTTATAAAAACAATTACACACCATGTTGATAAATGCACAAGCACTCGAGCCTCTAGTGTTAGGGGTGATAGTTCTGTTCAGCATGCCATCATCCTTGAGACTTGACCCCTTCATGTGGATGAAGTGGAAGGGCGCGTCAAGGGGGTTCGGCCGGTGTTCATCCCTCAAGATCAGCTATGAATAAGGATTTTTCTGTTTATATGGAAGGTGTTCATTGATTAGGGGATGTTTAGTCTACAACTTCTATTCCCGGGGCCCTATCTGAATATTTCATGGTTACCTGGAATGAACCTATAGTTTCAATGGTTAACCCAAGTGTAAAGGATATTTTTCATCATCTAAATTGAGATTTGGGTGTTTTATGCTCAGGTGAGGATGTTGTTGCACCTCCATGTGATAGTGGGATTAGCAGTGTTGAGTGCACTAGGGTCAGCAAACATGCAGGACTGGAACATGAAGGGGTTGGGCAGGATGAGTGGGAAGTTTATCTGGATGTTTCTCAAGCAGTGAAGATGGACACACCAAATAAAATTAATGAATCTATGATGACTGGAGTTGTATGTGAGGTCAAAAACACTGTTAAGGATTCCCATTGTCTGGTAATGGAGGACACCTCAAGACATTTCCAATTTATGGGCCGAGTATTTGAACAGCTAGGCATCTCAAAAATCCAAGAAGGGAACGTAGACTAGGATCTCCTATGCTGAGAATCTTAATTCTGGGGGATCAAAATTTAATTAAAAAAACCAGATTGTAGTGTTCGTAAAAGAAGGAGAACATTGACATGCTAGTGAGGAAATGGGAGGGTTGGAGGTCTTCCATAGAGAAGATCCTGTGTTTGATGTGGATGATTTCCAAGTGGAAATGAATGAGGACAATGAATCATCTATTTTCAGGGAAATGTTCATTGCGGAGGACTATCTAAGATCCTATTTTCAGAAGGGAAAACACATTTCTATATACTCTGATGACTTCATTATGAAAACTAGGAGGGAACAACACAAGAAGGATTACTCCACCCTTCATAGTCCTCTCATTACGTGATCCATAAGAAAGGGTAAGATACCCCCAAAGGCTTATACAAGTGTAGGTATCTCCCCCATGAGAATTTATAATTGTTCTGTAATGCATTATGAGGCTGGTCCCTCTAATGACCCAGTGTCTGCAGGTGGCAAGCTTGCTACCCCTGGTGTAAGGTCCCCTGCGAAACAGTGCGAGTAAGCCTTCAAGGAAGACCCCCAGCGACAGATATCCTCAGTGCCGAAACACTTCTATACCCTTATACACTCATTCGAAAAAATACCAAAGGATGATATGGATATTATGGCATCAAAAAAGTTATGGAAATAGATCCATGTGATCATCACAAAGGAGAAAGGTGAGAAGATTGAAAAGAAGGTTCATATTTCTCTTAGAGGCTTCAACAAGGGGAATATTAATGAGGAAAACAAAAAAAATCATGGGAAAAAATGGTGAATTAGTTTGAAGACATCATAACAAACTACCAGGACATTCAGGTAAATTTCATTCCATGGATACTATTTTGAGAGATTGGTTCCAATCAACTCAAGCAGTTATTTATCTAATCTATAGTTTCTTTTGGTGCTGAAATTGGTAAGCTGTGAGGGTTCTCACATTCCCCTTAAAAGTGATTGAAAAAAAATTATTTTGGATGGTGATGTCTCCTAGATTAAAACACATCATGATTTTCTCTCATGGAACATTAGGTTTCCACATACGATTGATCCTAGTTTCTCATGAGACATCTGGACTAGAGATATCAAAGAGTTTGGAACGATTTTAAGGACTCGCTTACCTTGGAACTAGGGAAATTGTTGACGTAGTGGTACCTTTGATGGTACTTCATGGTGGATGTTAGGATGACTGTTCTTGTGATTTTGTGAGGGAATGAATGATTTTTTAGTACCCTATGTTTGATGAAATTTTCCATAAATGAATAATGTTTTATTATTATGATCTAGTACGTCAACATGTATTTGAAAAGAACATAAAATTTTTATTATGTTTATGCTATACTGAGAACATTTTTCTTTAAATTTGTAGATGGAAGATGAGAGATCACCAACAATCCTTTTGTCTATATCAACTGATAAATTGGAAAATATAATAATAAATTCATGGTCATAATCATATCATCATTTCGTAAACCATACATTATCTGGGAAACACCTCTATTATGTTTCCCTTAGCTCAAATGTCTTATGGTCCAATTAGGGAGACATTTATTTTTATCACAGTGTGGATATGACACAATTGGTAGATTATAGTCGTATGAGCAATTGTCATGACAGTCTATTCCTCTGTATCACTCTCTCTACAAATTTCCTTACCATGGGGAAATTCCATGACGCTATATTGGAGGGTGAACTTCTAGGAGGTTATCTATTGTAGGTATTGTGTTTTAGCATGAATGGGAGGCTCTACGACATAAGAAGTCATAGGCATGGCATTATTTTATACTTCTATAAAAAAGGAGTTCATGCCAATATCATTGAGCAGCATACCTTCCAATCCTCTACATGGAAACCAGAGTGTTATATGTGTTGTTTTGAATCTAATTTCTTAAGTTATATCTGGGATACAGAGACTGAGGATCTGGGAGCCATCCATGGAATCTACCTGACAACATCATTGGATTATCAATGTTGGTATACCTGGTGAAAGTATTAATCTAAACCTCCTTTCAATCAATTTTTTTCAATCAGTAATAAATAATACATATCTTATAGTAGACTCAATGATAAAGTTGGATGTTGCTATGGGAAATCATGATAACATGAAGGAATTGTCAGGACACATTTCATTGAAGGGGGGGAGATAATATGATATTCCCAACTTATTTTTTGGGTAATAATAATATTTTAATAGTTTAAATGGTTTTACATTTCCTAATTTTTATACTTTCCAAATGATGTTAGAAAACATAAACACAAGAAATATTTTATTCAATAAAACACTAAATAATTAAATTTCATCAAGGCCAAAAGAACCTCAATATCCTATAATACATACTATGAGACCTATCAAGATCCCATGGAGACCTGAAAACATCACAAATAATCCTAGAATATAGTGAGTGTTTATTGGGTCTATCAAAACGGTGAACATTATAGCCAGTTCTAAAGATACTGAAAAAATCATTAGGGGGATGTAGAGAACAATCTTCACCAAGTTGTTTTGATTTTGAAATAACCTAAACATGTATTTATAGGGTTCTTCATGACCATTGTAAATACTTCTGACCATTATTTCTATTATATCCATTAAAGACCAAGCACGACATTTTCTTTTAAAATTGTTCGTTGGACATATGGAAAAGAAAATTTGTAATACTTTTGGTTATATAAAACGATGTATTTGGATAATAAAATAAACGATCTTTTAATTTTAATGGGAATTACTATTATGGAAGATTAAACAAGAATCCAATTTCATATTGGATTAAAGACTTTGTAATTTTATTAAGTATTTTTAAAATGATTTTACCCTAGTTAAATTGTAACATGATTTTGAAAAATTATAATTGGATAAACATAAGGATATATTTAATGAGTTTGTATTTTGGAACCAAATGCTTTGAAATTCAATGCAAATAAAAATAATAAATAATGGTTTTAATATATAGTAAATTAATATTATTATTAATTAATATATGTATCTTTTAAACAAAAAATTTATTTATTAACTATATTTCTATATATGTTAAATAATATTTTTATAAATTTTTTGTGATGGTTGGCTGAGAACAGCCTAATAGGCAAGTACTCAAGGCCCATCCCTCACTATGGGAAGCCAAACCTGTAGTGACCCGAATCTTAATGTACATGGAAATTACACTACTTTCGTGGAATACTTAGTACATTACAAAAACACACACACAAGGACCGTAGTAGTTTAGTGTCTTTGGAAACTCAAAATATAATCTTCAAATCATGGTGAAAGATCTTCAACATCTCCCATAAAGATATCCCCCCTTTTTTTTACCTAAAACCATTCTTTCTATCCTGGGGAGAATAAAACATAAAAGGGTGAGCTCAAATGCTCAGTAAGGGTAAAAAAAAGAGATATCATTCACATCATATTCATAAGAACATAACATTTTAGAAATCGTAACCTGCAAAACAGATCATAATATCATAACATGGGATAAATCATAGTAGTGAAATGTAATCCCAATAATCATAACTTAAAACATTAAACATTGTTCCATACACACATAATCATAGATAATCATTTCTTATTAGTCAAGACTCATTGCCAAGACTATCTTAGTGGACAAAGTCAATTTTTGAACCGAGTTCACTCCTCGTTTCAGTCCTATTTCACCGAACCGGTTTAACCTACCGTTCCAGCCATGTCTTCTCATGAGATGTAAAAATCTTTACCCAATGCATTGGAGGGTGATATAGGTCCCACCCATCTCATTATGATACAATTCTTATGTGTGCCACAAAATCAGAAATCCAAACATCATAGCATAACCCATGTAATAAAAATGGAAATCTTAAACATCGTGACATCATAAAACGATTCATATAAGATAAAGGAATTCATTAAAACATAATTCCATCACAACATAATCAAATCAATGTAATTATAGGGATAAAAACAGAACCCTTTATTATCTTATATGGAAAATAATTTTGATAAAACTCTTGACCTCCATTCTTGAGGAAAATATAATTTCTGCTTCAAAAACACTTTTCCTTTCTTAACATGTCGTACAATTATAAACTAAAAGATGTTGTTTAAAAATAAACATGAAAACTTGTAAAGGAAGTTTCTTGGAAATAATGTTTTAAAAATCCATTCATGCAATATATGTTAAAAAAACATTCTTCGTACTTTTGACAGAAAAGTCAAAAAGTACCTTGTACGAAAAACGACAAAAGATTCATTTCATATCCTTTACTAAAAACTCACTGAAAGGTAAAATTAGATTTAAAAAATTGAAGGTGGATGGAAATAATATTACATATTTAGGAAACATGGATGTGGATGATAAAATACACCCCAGTAAATGCCAAAGTATAAACAATCTCGGATAAAAATGAGATTGTTATATTTCCCTTACCATAGGTCTGATTTGCTTCGTAAATGTATGAGCCTCCTATATAATGATCGAAATAATGTCATTTACTTATTACATAATCATACCCATTGTTATGATATCATATATGGTTCATTTATGACTTTATTTTACCCGTTATTTTGTAAATTCCATGTTAAAGAGCGTTTTGGGTAAAATCGTTTCATTTGTCGTCCGTGTTTTGACTTGTAATTATTCATATGATTACTTAGATCATGATTAATTAATTCCAGAATATAAAAAATGTTTTATATATAATATATATACAGAATATAAAAATATATAATAGATCATTAAATGGAAAGAAATACACCGTTCATGGAGACGGTAGGCCGTACATACGCATGAACGCTGTTTTCGTTTCCTTATTGAGTTGAATGGAATTAAGTAGATGACATACATATATGTACACATAAATCCAGTATCATTATTATTTCATATATTTCATGATTACTTATTATATATACTTTATAATCATGAATTAATGGTTAACGTGGAGAATGAATCTCATCGTATCGTGGAGACGGTAGTCCGTACATACGCACGCGCGGTGATTTCGTTTTCCGTAGGATGGATAGATGGTGAAATAGGGTTGTTTCATAATTATAATAACATATAAGTATATTAGTGATACTTATGTTATTAATTCATAATGAAACAACCTAATAAGATGAAGTGTAAGAAGAAATAAAGTTGAAAGAATTTGTAACGGAGATTACCTCTTCTTTGAAGCATCTCTTTGAGACCTCCTTTTAGGGCACTAAAATTGGTCTTTGAAGAAGTACAGGACCTCTAGGATGTTTCTAGGGAAGTGGAGAAGATAATTTGGCTGGGGTTGTCCGAGGTTGAAGGCTCAAAGTGGTGTGAGGAAGAGAGGGAGGATGTGCCATTTTATAAGGTAGGAGAGGGGTTCTTTTGGAAAAACTAAAAATATTATTTTATTACAAAGCCAAATTCGGTTTTAAATAGATCCAAATTGATTTATTTCGAAGCTAAGGTGGGTATGGGTCGAAATAATCTCATCCAATAGAATTTATACAAGTTTAGGTTCCTATTTTAACCTTATCATTTATATTTAGCTTTAAGTTAGATAATTTTACTTTTACCGTGTCTTTTTGTGTTCTAACACTATAAGGTTAATAAAATTACTATAACAAGTCAAACGAACCCGAAGTTGTTTATTATTAATATATATAGCCTTATCTAAGTAATTTGGCCGAACCATATATTTTTAGTAATAAAATAACAATTAATAATATAATATTTGTTTTAAAAACTATTTTATGTCAATTTTGACACTATTTTGTAATTGATTTTTGTGAAAATCATAACAGAATTATTAGTTCGGAAAAGGTAATTAAATCAATAATAAAATGTCATAGTAACCTATAAAATTAGTGTAATTAATAAAAAGTCTTAAATTACATTTATTTGGGTATTTATAACTTCAATTATGTCAATATTTCATTAATAAGATAATTACTTCATCATCATTGTGTCATAAATAAATTAACTTTTTTATGTCTAAAATTTACAAATAAAAAATCATTTTGTAGGAAAACGTTTTATCTTTCTGATGAATATTTATAGTCGAATTTATCTTCTTTATAACCCTATATTAAAAATGATTTAGTTATTAAACAAAGATTTTAACTATTTTAACCCTTCTTTAAATAAATTAATAATAAATGTCTTAATCTAATCCATGTTGTCCTAAATGGTCATATTTTATTCCTAAGGTTGTTTTTGGTCGAATTACACTTATCAAATAGAATTAGGACATGTTTTAGGGTAATAATAATATCATTTTTACCCTTAATTACCCTATTTAATTTTAACCGTGGTAAAAAAAAGTAAAAATTTACTATTCACCAAAAATTATTTTCATCTCATTGAACCACATTTTACTTACTGATATCAACCGTGTATCTATTATTTTTGAAATTCCACTCACATAAGCGGTTAAATTATGTTTTATGAAAGATTCATTTTTTTAACTACCACTTAGTGGTTTAACTATTCATCAAAAAATGAAAGTTTCCAGAAAAATACCAAAAATTAGGCCTAAGATATATTTGATATTATGAATTCAAAAATGATGTCTATTTTACCAAATTAAAAACATATTAGTTTCATTTATTAATTTTAAAATAAATTCTCGTCGTCAAAACATATAGCGTGTTCTTAAGAGATAATAACTATCATAAGATTGACACTTGTTTATGTCTGGTTTAAATGTGAAATTACATCCAATGACCAAAATTGTATTAAATTGTAAAAATATATTATAAAGATACTATAAAACCAATAAAATTAATAATTTATCACTATTAATTATTTCGATTAAAAAGGTTGTTTTAAATTAAAATTTAGTAATTTTCACTATTCATCAGAAAATGAAAGTTATCCAAAAAGTACCAAAATTTCACCCTAAGCTAATTTCGATATTCCAAATCCAAAAATGAAGTCCATTTTGAAAAATAAAATTTACAAAAATTAAAAAATTGGTTATTACTATTCATAATGGCTTGTTTTAATAATATTTTAATAGCATATCGTTGTTTAGTGAAACTCAATATTGCGTACTACACACGCTATCAAGGAAGGTCGCGATTACATGTAATAAAAGGAAAGACAAGGATGCATGTTGTGAAATCTCCTTTTGGTGTAGCGTACAACACAAGACATTAATGAAATTAAAAAGAATATTTTTCATAAAATCTCTGGGTGTTACATTCTACCCCCCTTAAAATGAATTTCGCCCTCGAAATTCGCCGGGATTATAAATGGTTGACTACTCGAAAGTTTCTTTAATAGAAACCCACATTGTAAAAAGGAATACCAACTCCAATATTTAAAAACAAGACTATGAAACGTAACGGTTACCCAAATAAACTAATCACTGGGATTCCACATAGGTGAAAATATAGATGTGGAAGAGAAATATAACCATAATGTTCTGATGGAGAGTGGTAGAGAACATGGCTATAGAAAAGCCAACAGTCACAAAGCCATAAATTTGTGACGATCTAAGGTACCATCTGATTCATCAGATATAAGAGCACCAAGACAACATTTTTGGTTTTCAAGATCATTTCCCTAAAGTGGATGAATTAAAAGAAATACTTACATGATTTTGGTACAATCTCACTATTGTTCATTAATTGAACAATTTCCACTTAACCCCTTAATGAAATGTAGTTGAATTTCTTATTCGTGATTTGTTATAAGATCATGTGATAGAATGATGGGTCATTCTATCTGTCTCGAACAAAAGGTTATAAAATTTATCAAAAATACATAACTCCATATATAGTATGATTAATCATATATGGTTGCTAAAATGGATTTATACTTCATATATCATAATGCTTAATATAATAAAAATAGTTTCTACTAAACAGGGACTTCCTGTAGGCCAGTGGTAGGCGATAAAGGCCAGTTGCATTTCGGTTGTGGGTTCGATTCCCACAACCTTGTCTGACACGTTGGGTTGTCGCCCATCCTGCAAGTTGTCCTTTTTTTAAAACTACATTACTATAAAATCCCATAAATAATATTGAAAAAAAAATTATATCCTTAAACAATACTAACTTATGCCCAACATAATCCATTCCAATCTTTAGGCTTATCCAAAATACTTCGGTCCAAACTCATAGTATAAAGAAAATGATTACTTGAAATGTCATCAAACAAGCATGTTAATACCATTATTTATCCCCAATATATCTTGTTGGTCACATTCCAATCATGTGAATACCTTAATCATGTATTATCTTGAAAAATAAATTCCCATTAAACCTTAGTGAAAACATGAATGTTGTCAAAATTTAACTCTTTCCACATACCAAAATCCTAAAATTCTATATACTCAAACCATGATATAACCTTCTCCTTATATCATTCATGAGCTCATGAATACTATAAAACATTTAATTTTCTCCTTATCCCTTCATTATTTGCATATCATCTATATTCCAAAAATATCAGAATAACCATGCATGGATACTGGTACCATTAATCATACACTTTCAAAACTCAAGGAAAGACAACAGTGTAACAATCCTTAGATATCTCTTTATTCCATAGTACCATGAGATTACTTATACAAAATTACACTTGATAAACATGTAATCATTCCACTACCTTCTTAAACCATTGACCGAGCTTCAACAATTCTTTCATCTCACATATCATTTCTAGTCTCTTCATCATCATCAACATAAATACTACCCATACGGTCGTACTTATTCTCTTCATGAGACTTTCCCTTAGGGCATTGGTTTCCATTATGCCCTTACATTCCACATTTAAAACATTTATCCATTGTTGATGCCGTATAAATACCATTATCCTCATCCATGGTGTTAACTGAACCTTTTCCGTTGAACTTATTGGCTTTGTGTCCTTCATTTCCACACCCAAAGCATCTTCTAGTTTCCTTGAATCTATCTCCCTGATGCCTCTTCCCACATGATTTACTAGAGGGAAATTGAACATTCATTCCTCTATGATCATCCTAAAACTCCATCTTTCTCTTTTTATCTGAGTCAGTAAACTTACCAAATTTTACTTTATTGATCATATTAAGAGATTGCTGATTCGGAATAATAATGATGTTTGGACTTCCAAATCCAATTTCATTTGGTTTCTCATGAAAAATATCATTCCATTGTCCATCACATCCACCATTATTATGAATCTTCATGTTTCCAACCATTTTCTAAAACCCAAAAAGAATAGTGTGAGAGGTAAAAATCATGCTACGGAAAAAAACATAATGAAGGGGTAGTACCTTCTATATCTAACATCTTAGGATTAATTCTAATATCGTTAGCGTAATTCTAGGACTATAACCTATACTTATACTTAACCATAGGGACATCCCTAGACATACCTTAGGAATATCTCTAGGGATCTCACTAAATTTCTCGCATCCTAGTTTCCAAAGGTTGACTAAAACTTTCCTCTAATACCAACTGTAGAGACCCGAAGCTTAACGTACATGGACATTACATTACTTTTGAAGAATACTTAGTATATTACAAAAACATACACACAAGGACCATAATAGTTTAGTGACTTTGGAAACTCATAATATAATCTTCTAATCGTGGTGAAAGATGTTCAACATCTCTCATAATGATCTCCCCCCTTTTTTTACTTAAAACCTTTCTGTATATCCTGGGGAAATGAAAACATAAAATGGTGAGCTCAAATGCTCAGTAAGGGTAAACAAAAGAAATATCAATCACATCATATTCATAAGAACATAACATTTTGGAAATCATAACCTGCAAAACAGATCATAATATCATAACATGGGATAAATCATAGTAGTGAAATGTAATCCCAATAATCATAACATAAAACATTAATCATTGTGGAATACACACATAATCATAGATAATAATTTCTTATTAGTCAAGACTCATTTCGAAGACTATCTTAGTGGACAAAGTCCATTTCTGAACCGAGTTCACTCCTCGTTTCAGTCCCGTTTCACTGAACCGGTTTAACAATCTGTTCCATCCATGTCTATCTCATGAGATGTAAAATCTTTACCCAATGCATTGGAGGGAGATATAGGTCCCACCCATCTCATAATGATACCATTGTTATGTGTGCCACAAAATCAGAAAACCATACATCATAGCATAACCCATATAATAAAAATGGGAATCTTAAACATCGTGACATCATAAAATGGTTCATATAAGATAAAGGAATTCATAAAAATATAATTCCATCACAAAATAGTCAAATAAATGTAATAATAGGGATAAAAATGGAACCCTTTATTAACTTAGATGGAAAATAATTTTGATAAAACACTTGAACTCCATTCATGAGGAAAATATCCTTTCTTCTTCAAAAACACTTTTCCTTTCTTAACATGTCGTACAATTATAAAATAAAAGAAGTTGATTAAAAATAATCTTGAAAACTATTAAAGGAAGCTTCTTGGAAATAATTTTTTAAAAATCCATTCATGCTTTATAAGTTAAAAAACATTCTTCGTACTTTTGTCAGAAAAGTCAAAAAGTACCTCGTACGAAAAACGACAAAACATTCCTTTCATATCCTTTACTAAAAACTCACCGAAGGGTAAAATTGGATTTAAAAAATTGTAGGTGGATGTAAATAATATTAAATATTGAGGAAACATGGATGTTGTTGATAAAATACACCCTAGTAAATGCCAAAGTATAAACAATCTCAGATAAAAATGAGATTGTAATATTTCCCTTACCTTAGGTCCGATTTTCTTTGTATGTGTTCGAACCTCCTGTATAATGATTTAAATAATGTCATTGACTTATTCCAGAATAATACTCATTGTTATGATATCATATACGGTTCACTTATGACTTTATTTTACCCGTTCTTTTGTAAATTCAATGTTAAAGAGCGTTTTGGGTAAAATCGTTTCATTTGTCGTCCGTGTTTTGACTTGTAATTATTAATATGATTATTTAGATAATGATTACTTAATTCCAGAATATAAAACATGATTTATATATAATATATATTCATAATATACATATATATAATAGATCAGTAAATGGAAAGAAATACACCGTTCATGGAGTTGGTAGGCCGTACATACACATGAACGATGTTTCCGTTTCCTTATTGAGTTGAATGGAATTAAGTAGATGACATACATATATGTACACATAAATCCAGTATCATTATTATGTCATATATTTCATGATTACTTATTATATATAATTTATTATCATTCATGAATGGTTAACGTGGAGAATGAATCGCATCGTGTCGTGGAGACGGTAGTCCGTACGTACGCATGCACGGTGATTTCATTTTCCGTCGGATGGATAGATAGTGAAATAGGGTTGTTTCATAATTATAATAACATATAAGTATATT
Source organism: Viscum album (assembly GCA_963277665.1). Taxonomy (NCBI): domain Eukaryota; kingdom Viridiplantae; phylum Streptophyta; class Magnoliopsida; order Santalales; family Viscaceae; genus Viscum; species Viscum album. The sequence goes on along the minus strand of OY728119.1, from coordinate 1,311,119,532 downwards.
ATTGATACTTATGTTATTAATTCATAATGAAAAAACCTAATAAGAATAAGTGGATGATGAAATAATGTTGAAAGAATTGGTAACGGAGATTACCTCTTCTTTGAAGCACCTCCTTGAGACCTCCTTTTAAGGCACTAAAATTGGTCTTTGAAGAAGACCAGGACCTCTAGGATGTTTCTAGGGAAGTGGAGAAGAAAATTTTTCAGGGGTTGGACGAGCTTGAAGGCTCAAAGTGGTGTGAGGAAAAGAGGGAGGAGGTGCGCTTTTATAATGGAGGAGAGGGGCTCTTTTGGAAAAAATAAACATATTATATTATTATAAAGAAAAATTCGGTTTTAAATAGCTCCAAATTGATTTATTTAAAAGATAAGGTGGGGATGGGTAGAAATCATCTCATCAAATAGAATTTAGACATTTATAGGTTCCTATGTTAACCTTATCATTTATATTTAGATTTAAGTTAGATAATTTTACTTTTACCGTGTCTTTTTGTGTTCTTACACAATAAGGTTAATAAACTTACTATAACAAGCCAAACGAACTCCAAGTTGTTTATTATTAATATATAGAGCCTTATATAAGTCATTTGGCCGAGCCTTAGATTTTTAGGAATAAAATAACAATTAATAATATAATATTTGTTTTAAAAATTATTTTATGTCAATTTTGACACGATTTTGTAATTGATTTTTGTAAAAATCATAACAGAATTATTATTTCTAAAAAATTTAATTAAATCAATAATAACAGGTCATATTAACCTAGAAAATTAGTTTAATTCATAAAAAGTCTTAAATTATATTTATTTGGGTATTTATAACATCAATTATGTCAATATTTCACTAATAAGATAATTATTGCATCATCTTTGTGTCATCAATAAATTAACTTTTTTAATGTCTAAAAATTACAAATAAAATATCATTATGTAGGAAAACGTTTTATATTTCTAATGAATATTTATACTCCAATTTATCTTATGTATAACCCTATATTAAAAATTATTTATTTATTAAACATTGATTTTAACTATTTTAACCCTTCTTTAAATAAATTAATAATAAATGTCCTAATCTAATACAAGTGGTCCTAAATGGTCATATTTTATTCCTAAGGTTGTTTTTGGTCGAATTACACTTATCCAATAGAATTAGGACATGTGTTAAGGTAATAATAATATCATTTTTACCCTTAATTACCTTATTTACTTTTAACCGTGGTAAAAAAAAGTAAAAAGTTACTATTCACCAAAAAATAATTTCATCTCATTGAACCAAATTTTACTTACTGACATCAACCGTGTCTCTCGGATTTTTGAAATTCCACTCACAGAAGCAGTAAAATTATGTTTTAGGAAAAATCATATTTTTAACTACCACTTAGTGGTTTCACTATTCATCAAAAAATGAAAGTATCCAGAAAAATACCAAAAATAAGGCCTAAGCTATATTTGATATTATGAATTCAAAAATTATGTCTATTTTACCAAATTCAAAACATATCAGTTGAATTAATTAATTTAAAAATTAATTCCCATCGTCAAAACAAATAGCGTGTTCTTAAGAGATAATAACTATCAAAAGATTGACACTTGTTTATGTCTGGTTTAAATGTGAAATTACATCCAATTACCAATATTGTATTAAAATGTAAAAATATATTCTAAATATTCTTTAAAACCACTCAAATTAATAATTTATCACTATTAATTATTTCTATTAAAAAGGTTGTTTTTAATTAAAATTTAGTAATTTTCACTATTCATCAGAAAATGAAAGTTATCCAAAAAGTACCAAAATTCCACCCTAAGATAATTTTGATATTCCGAATCCAAAAATGAAGTCCATATTGAAATATAAAATTTACAAAATTTTAAAAAGTGGTTATTACTATTCATAATGGCTAGTTTTAATAATATTTTAATAGCATATTGTTGTTTAGTGAAACTCGGTATTGCGTACTACACACACTATCGAGGAAGGTCGCGATTACGTGTAATGAAAGGAAAGTCAAGGATGCGTGTTGTGCAAGATCATTTTGGTGTAGCGTACAACACAAGACATTAATGAAATTAAAAAGAATATTTTTCATAAAATCTCAGGGTGTTACAAAACCCCTAGTTAGCCTGCAATCATGAGCCAGCATACAGCTGGTGGGTTGCTCGCACGACAGTAGTTGTGTGCACCCATATTATCGAGGATTTCATACCAGAGTGTGCCACCATGTGGGGAGTCACGATGGAAGGCGTGGGCGTAGAGCACACCCGTAGTGAACCGGTATGGGGTGGTACTGAGGAGGGTGGAAGAGAATTAATTTCCCAGCTGTTGAGGAACAAAAAAATTTAATGGAGGAAACAAAACAATATCATTTCGATGTGGGATTCATTTTTTAGGGAGATCTAATCAGAGCCATTGGATCTCTCTGTGTGATATCTCTACCATTCAAAGTATTCTTGCATTAGAGCATCAATTCTGTGACTTTTCTAGTGTATTTTTAACAGTTTTCCAATCGGGACATGGAAGAATATCGACCTCTAAACACTATTTTTAACCACATGTCTAACCACACCAGTTCCATAAAATGTGCAACATGATCCCCAATGTTCCTCTATTTTTGAAAACACGAATGGCCCATAGTAATCTGATCAAATATCAGATGATTGTGTCCATCTAATGTTTTACACTCCTCCTCCTTCTTTGCATCGTGTTCCTCGCATCTTACAATGCCACACCAGTTGTAGCCCCACCCTCCTTCTCTCCACTATTTTCATTTACACTAAGAATCACCTTTATACATCTGTATCATTTTCCCTTATAATTTTCCATATATCCGGCACAAATGTTTATTTTAAAACACAATCCCCATGGATCCAACATAAGTTTCCATTATATATATATATATATACACTTTATCAAACGACCAACCCACTTAAGCTTTTCTTAATTTTAAGAGTTGTTTTTGCCTTCTTATGTCTTCCCTAGATGTCATTGGTTACCTGTTCTTATATGATCTTTGAGTTATAAAAATATACAGTACTTATATAATCCATATAAACTCGTTTTACACACAAACATTTCATTTTTTCTTCCTCTCAAGCACTTCTCCATCTTCTGCTCGGCCATATCTCTTCTAAAAAAATTTAATGGTAAAATATACCTTGACTTCTTTGTGAAAAATATATATTCACAATATGTTTGTAAAATTATATATATATATATATATATATATAATCATACAGTTTATACAAGTTCTCTTTTGAACAAGTTTTTAAGTCATCTATGTGTTTCTTATCAATGTTTAAATCATGTTTCCTTGTAACTCATGGAAATTGTATGTGTTATTCTAATTTTTTTATTTTGTTATATAAAACCCATAAATACACTTATTATATATCTATATATGTATACACATATGTTTAGTTATGAAATAAAACATAGCAGTTATGTTATTTTCGAATGGGTAAAATATTTTTTTTTATATACAAGTAGATCATGTATGTATCCTATTTTGTTTTATTTAATTAGATTATATAAACAGATATTTATGGGTATATGTATACACTTATGGGTTTTTATTGTTATGTAAATTAAATTTTCATAAAAACAATTTTATTTTTAATTAAATTATCTTTTTGAGGTGTAAAATAATTTTTTAAAATTATATTACATTTCTTTAGTTGTGAAATGTCCCATGTATACAAATTTTGTTTAAATTGTTATATATAATTTTTAAACCCACATATTTATGTATGAGAACCACAATCACAAAAATGCATGCCTCTATATTTTTTTAGATGGATGGAATAGTCTTTCAATTCTGCATTAAAACATATGAAAGCATAAGCAGATGTAGAGAAATAAGATTAATTATAATTTAATTCCAGAATTCTACACATGAAACAATTGTTTTTCATCTAACCCATTACATTTTAATTCATACAAAATCATCCCCTATAAAAAAAATTTAGTTATTGATGTTTATTTTTGATTGGCATGGAAATTTATCTGCATGTGCATTAAATATAAATGAAAAAAAATCATATATTCATAATAATGAATTTTGGAATATTATATATTCACATTTATGAAATAAAATTGTTATCATTTTATGTGACAGTGTCTTCCTAATAATTTATTTCATGTGCTTTAGTTATTATCACATGTGCAAGAATGTATACTTGTCCATGCATGTCATTGAGAAAAATTGTTACTATTAATTGTGAAATGTTTTCATGAATATCATGATAATATATGAAATAAGAAACTAAATATTCAATGTGATATGGGAAAACTTGACTATATGTGATAGGAATTTATATATTCAAAGTGTTATGGGAAACATTGAATATATGACCTTACTAGACATATAAAGAATGTATTGGAATTATTCTAAATGGTTTTGGGGACCAGTCAATGAAATAACTATGTGTTGGGGAATAGTAAATGATTTACCTATGGGTAGGGGAGTGATTAATGAAATACTTACGAGTTGGGGACCTGTTAATGAAATCCCCATGATGCGATAGTAGTTCTCGTGAGACAAATTAGTTCATAACATGAGGCCTTGACATAGTCTGGATTTATACACTCCCTCACTATGTGTTACTCTAAGATCAACCATGTGATTATTCGACTAGTAGAATATACATGGTTAAGATCCAAACTTATGAGTATTAGAATAAGTAAAGGCGCATGGCATAATTTTTAATCAGCACTCATCTTCTTAACATTAATACAAATTATAGAAGTTTACCAGTTATTTATTTATATGAATTTTATGTGATAAATTAATTGTGACATTGTCTATGATAAACATTGATCACATTCTATTTCCGTGAATAAATTCTATTGATGCACCTTTTTATGTCACGCATATTATTGTTTGATATACTCTCGATTTATATCTTGCACACCACGCATTATGTGAAAATATGCATAATATTGAAATGTATTTCATTTGTAGTGCTTTTAATTCTCCCTAAAATGTTTACTGGTAACCTTGAAAAGCTATTTAAATTCATAATAATGTATTTCTGTTTTATTCTTTGTAAATTTTTTATGAATATTTTAAAAATGGATTTTTTATAAGGTTTTACTTGAAATATTATATTTATTTCAAAACCCACATACTAGGAATTCTAGTGCTCTCCCTATGTTTTTAATTTATTTTTAATGGATTAGTATATTTGAGTTACACTATGTGGTGGATTTTTTGTGGAGTCTTTTCCATGCATTATTGATGATTTGTACCATTTGTATCTGGTTTCCTAGAATCTAAACATGAATGATCCCCTATATGGAACATGAGGTGTAGTTCAACAATATTTATTTTATAAAATACATACACACCATATTTATTAATTCACTTGATCTAGTGGTTATGAGGTCTGGTTCTGACATAAATTATAAGCCTTATCATGCAAAATGTGACAAAATATATTGTTGAATTATCCCCTTCGGCTGATCACCATGACTAAATCCTCTCCAATGTGTGTTTTATTCCATTCAGGCATAAATTGCCTTTTTCCATAGTTATTTAAATACCTTTTATGGTGTTTTATTATAAATAATTCATGGGGATATTTTATAAAATTTAATTAAATTAATTGGAAAAGAGGTTAGACATGTGCCTTTTCCCTTATTCCATAAATGGATTTCCCTATGGATTTCCTTGGCCAATGTACCATTCAAATTTTAAATGATTCGTTGGTAAATGGTATGGATTTGACAACTAATTCATATCTTCCACATAATCCAAAATAGATACAATGACTTCTAAATTAATGAACCACTAGATGAGCTCATTTTTCCTTACTTGTACGTTTTCAATTATTTGTATGCACAATGGGTGTTCACATCATATGTATGAGACTGGATAACTGGGCATTATTAATATCTATTTCATGATGTGTTAAACTAGTTCCCTTGGGGATACCCCATGGATTGATCAATGGAGAGAAGGTTTTACCATGTCATGAGGGAGACTCGGTCCCCTACATTGGACACCAAGGATGGACTCAAATGTTAGATTATGCTACCATCACACAATTCCACGAATGATACTTGTGATCTCATTCTTGGGTCACCTTGTACAAACTCTCTTTCTCATGTACTTATACTAGGACCCTCAAGTGACCCTTGTAATTCTCTTGTAATATCATTGTATAGGATTTGGGGGAAACTCAATACGTTACAAGGATTTTATTAAATAATAGTGTATAAAATTATTTGAAATGATACATGAATATTTTTAAATGAATCTCAAGAATGTTTCTTCTTGGATGAATCATAGGCCTAAGTATATTCAATGTTTCTGAATATTATTTAATTCACTTTACCATTATATGATTCTATGGATATGAGTTAAAATATTATGTTGTAGTTGGTATATTTGAGAGGGTTTCCTATTGAAATAGATCATGGCTATTTATTTAGTTATCTTTTATTTAATTTATTATTTATGAAACAATGTTAATTATAGATTTGATGATATAGATTGATCATGATACTTATAGTGGTATTCTACAAATTATATATCACACCCTGCTTCATCTACCATTGGAACCCATGTTGAATTCATGGTTGTATATATTGATAAAGTGATGTGGCTAGCTTCAAATTATTGATATCCAGTTCTAGGATAGTGTATTGTGGCTATAGACCATGCCAATGCTCGAGATTCTAGTCATATCATTTTAGGTCTTTTTTTATTTTATATAAAATGTGGTATATGAACCTATCCCCTAAACATGGTAATTTTTTTATTAAAATAACATCTTGAAAATATTTTATTCATTCATCTTTAGGTTGTCATCTTATATGGATTAGAATATTTCTATTATATACATTAATGTTTATTATTTGAATCTATTCCCACAAGGGTGGGTTATTGGTTTGTTCATACAATGTATGCTTATATAATCATCCATTAAATATATTTATAAACTCCACTCTGATTAATGATGACACAATTTTACCATAGATTCACTATAGGCCCTCGTTTCAAGTCCCCAGCCTCTGGTGTTTAGTGAGACACGATTGAGATCATGTGGTCATCATCCTGGGAAACTGTTCTGTGGAATCTTGAGAGGGATTCTACATATATAGACCCATATGAGATCATTTCTATCTACATCATCAATTTAGAGTCTACTCTATGATGGGAAGAATCAATAAAATAAAACATAACTCCCACCACTTTTAGTTGATGGGTGAGATCATTGATCACTATCCCCTCCATGCATTGAAAAGATGATTTAAATTAATCATTTCCTATGAAATCAAAGTTCCATATGATCAATTCTATCTTTATGGTTACAATAAAATTATAATCATATATAAAGCTATGATAATGGATTGTGGGACTGTGGAAACAAGATGCCCATTCATCATTCAAGGGGTTTTCCCAAGATATAACCACACTAATTTTAAATATATCTCTATAAATGCCTTACTGATACGCCATTTACCCTATAAAATTAACCACTCAAATAATAAATTTTCAGTTTGATAACTTAAAATTGAGTTAATGGTGTTAATATACATTAATAATAAAACTAATATTCTCATCATGATCATGTCTTGACATTGAGTATACACGGATGTCATTAATGAACTATACCATGAATGAATCTAGGAACTCAAGAAGCACAAATTTCAGGAGTCCAATTATATCATCTTGGGAATTCATGAAACAAAAAAATCTATTAAAAATATTATATTTTCAAAAATGTTACCATAATATATTTTTTAGGATATTCTACTCTATTAGATTAATTATATGATACAAATACCATAGATCAATCATTAATATGAGTTTACTCCCATTAATTGATCAAATATATCATTTATCCTTAGAAGGGAATAATAGTTATTGGCTAAAACATAATTCAATTGCATGTATTTTTCAAAAATCCTTACACCACTATCCATCTTCATGGGTAATAATCATAAAGAACCCAGTAATGACACCCTAGTATTGATGAAGCACTTCTATATTACATCAACAATATATATTCTCATCTCCCAAAATATAGAAGTCACTAACTAACAAGTTTTCATAATTGGGTGTATAATATATCTCTTCCCCATTATCAATGTAAGCAGAAGGGGGTAGGTTCACAACCAAATTGGGGAACGAGGTTGGAAAATCCTTCAAATCCCAATATTATTCCACTAATTTTTCCTCTATTTAATATAATGATTGTTATATTTGAAGTAAAAATATAGTCTCAAAAGAAATCTATCACATATTTTAACCCCTTCCAACAATGAAGACTATACCTTGTCTTTCCACGTAGTAGAAATAAAATATCCACCAAATGAAGTAGATAAAATCACACATATAATAAAACTAATATATTAATAATATGAAATTATAGTGTTATATATGTCATTAGAATAAATAATTAAATTATTCATACCAACTCAAAACTAGTTCACAACTCTATCCATCATCAAGAAAACTATAAAAATATTTTGCTGATTTAGTGAACACTAGGGGAACTAGGAGCCTCTTCACATTATGTTAGTTGGTGTTGACCGATATGGTTTAATTGAAGGATTAACATGACCTATAATGAACTATATAAATATCTAGAGAAGGGGATAATAATTTCATACCATGAATGTCTTTCCCATCTAGTAATAGAACCCTCATGATTTCAAACAAACCACACTCAAATCTAATGCTTAATTTATAATGATCACCCATACAACCATGAACAACCACATTCCCTTGAATACATGTAGAATCACATGGATTTAATTTTTCTAATTCATCACCACTAGGTGGGGCACATACATGTTTTCTATAATATTGAATATTCCTCCATGGAATTTAATACTATGGTAGAAATTGAAAATGAAGACATACTCTATGATGGCCTATAAGAATGGGTATATACTATAAATAATTGTATCTATGATCTATAAAATAAAAACACATAGGGACTGGTATCTTAGTAGACTCTTGGGAACTGCTAGCTCTAGATAAACACATCGATCACTGCTGAGGAGGACTTACTATTCCTTGAAACCATTACTGTCATGATCGCTGAGATCCTCCATTTTCATTTTTTCTTCGAGAATTCATTATGACTCCCATTTTAATATTATCATGAACACATGAATATCCCTTTTATAACCTACACCGTATTCTGGACCACTATATGTATAAGAATCATAAATTTGGTAAATAAAAACAAAATACATTAATATTTCACCTCAACTAGATGTCATGCTCTAGAATCCTAATCTAGGGATAGTGGAAAATTTAAAATATTATTAAATATAATACCTACTTCCTTCATTATTTGGATCCTTAGTTTGATGGATATATAATCCTTCCTCTTTTCCCCCATCATTGTCAATAAACAGAACTCAACATAGTTCTACCTATGATAATAATACAATTAAATATATTCATCTTTTTAATCCATGTGATATAAAAGAATCAAATTAAATTGTACTCCTTCAATTAAGATAATTTCTGATTGAACAAGTTACTCTACCAAGACATAGATAAATCATAAGGTAATCAAAATATTCTCTAACTAGTTATTCATCTCCAAATTTCATACAATACTCTGGTAATATTCCATGCCTTGATACTAGAAACAATATATCTTAGTCATATATGATTTCCCCTATTCATCTAATTTATCCCCACAATTTACATACATATCATCTTACAGTTACTACCATTCTAAAACACATTTGGATGATGACCAAAATGAATATCAACAAACAAGATGGAAAAATCATAAGCCCTGTAATATAAAAATAATTTTAATATTATTCCATTATATTCATTTAAAATGTAACAAATATCATCACATTTCAAAAACAAGATCAAAAAAATATGATTCATGTACCTCAACTAGTTCCCTACAACATAATACAATTATCTTTCATAGGATGTTCAATATTATTAAAACCATTTTTTATTATCATAGGTGGCACAACTCAACTAAAACATTTATATTATTCATATATACATCACACACTAGGTTTTTATCTCTAATTGGTTTTTTAGTAATCGTAAGATAATTACATTGGATCGTTGGGGACCCTTATCATCTATTCCCAAGGTAGAATCCCATGATATATCACATAATTTGTTCAAATAACAATGTTTCCCTTCCAAACCAATAAAAAAATCGCGAGTTACATAATATAAACTCCATATTAACTCTCATATATGGAACTAAAACCACTCTTATTGACCTCCCCCCACTATGATTCCTTCAGTTTTATGCAGTGAATATGAGAGTGACCCTAGAGGCCCATCTCTAAAAGGATTGGGGTTGGAAACTAGTATTGAGGGTTTAAAACCTCCAAATGAGTGTCATTATTATAGAAGCACCTGTTAATATATATCAACAGAAACAACTAATTAACACCATGATATAAAAAATAGATATCTTACAACACATAAATTCCATAGAGAAAACAATTCACTAAATGAAATACCAAAACTAAACTCATGTGGAAGTAATTCCAACCACCAATCCTAGCTTCAAACTATTAATTAATGATAGATCAAAAATTTCCTTGTAAAAACATATAAAATGGATATATATATATATATATGGGTTATAAAGAATGTATAAAAAGTGGAATCCTCCACAATACCACATGTATAAATCTTGATAATCCTTAGTAACAATTTAGTGAGATAATGGGAAAACCAACAAGAACCAACAGGGTCACCTACAACTTATCCTCTCTAATGATAAAAGAACCAATATTATTTCGATGATTAATAACTTAATATTTGGATAATATGATAAATAGCTTCCCCAAAACTATAAACCCAATGGATTGTTTCATTCCCATCATAATGATAGAGGTTTTTATACTCTAAATACTTTAATATAACTAAATATACATAAATCAAATCGAAACAATAACCACATAATCACTAATATCACTCTACTGGAAAAAGAGGCATTTCCAACGGTTCACAACTGTTGGGAAAGGCCGCAGAACCGTTGGGAATATCTATCCCAACGGTTCTGAAAACCGTGGGGAAGTATGCCGTTGGGAAAATTTTTCCCAATGGTTTACAAAGAACCCTTGGGATAGGTTAGAAAAATTAACCTATCCCAACGGTTTACATTACCCTTTGGAATATGTTTTCCCAATGGTTTTAAGTAAACCCTTGGGAAAACCCAACAAAATCTCTTGCTTTTCCCAATAGTTCACTCAAATTCGTTGGGAAAAAGCCAACTATACATCTTTTCCCAACGGTTTGAAACCATTGTGAAAGTGTTTATACCTACGGTTCCATCTGAATCGTTGGTATAAACCTCCTTAGAAGACTATGCCAACGGTTTCAAACCGTTGGCATAGCCTATTCTGTGCAAATTGCATAGTAGCCTGCAATTTGCACAACTCCCTACAATTTGCACAGGGGAGAAGCAGGGTCTCCATTAACTTGTGATTCTTCAATCCGTCTCCTTTACCTACAATAACCAACTATCATATACACATACCGAACAAATTCATATACATTTAACATATAATACATCCTGAAACTATACACATTCAGAATTAAATCATAATTCATTACGTAATTCTAAAGATACATAATTTAGAATTCATTTAGAATTCATTTTAAAATTCATTTAGAATTCATTTGAAAACTCATTTAGAATTCAATTTCAAATTTATATGACAATATATGTGAAATTTGGAATTCAATTCATAATTTGATCGGTTTTTCGCATACAAGTGTTTTTACTATATATGATATCCATTTTTAAAAAAATACATGCATTTGGAGTAGTACGGGTCACACCATGCCTCATATTGAGGAATTATTGACTAGTGCACATCATACATGACCCATTGATCATTTTCTTAAAGTATCAACATATTCCAAAAGGGTTTCGTTTGTTTTCCATATGCCAGTTATTATCACTTAAAATGCAGTTCATTTAAAAAATGACATTTTTGAGTGATCCCCGGCACACCACGACTCGGATTGAGGCGGGGTTGACTCATAAACGTCAAAAATAACCCATGAATTGTTTTCCTAATGTTTCAATAGAATCTGAATGTGTTTGGTTATTTTTTCGTAAGTTTGTTGTTGTTTTCACTTAAAATGCATTCCATTTCAAATAAAAGTGATCCACTTTGAGTTTTGGCGGCCACACTAAGGCTTAGATTAAGGCGCAGTTGACTCATACACATCACAAATGACCCATAGATCATTGTCCTAAAGTATCAACACAATCTGAATGTGTTTGGTCAGTTTTATGTATGTCATTTGTTCTTTTCACATAAAATGAAGTCAATTTTTAAATATAGAGAGACACTTAGAGTGATCCCTGCCACACCGCGTCTCGGATAGAGGTGGGGTTGACTCTTACACGTCACAAAAGTCCCATGGATCGTTTTCCTAATTTTTCAACGGAATCCTAATGCGGTTGGTCGGTTTTCATTATGTCAATTGTTGTTTTCACTTAAAATGTTTTCCAATTCAATGAAAAGTGAGTCCCATTGAGTTGTCCTGGCCACACCAAGGCTCGGATTGAGGCGTGGTTGACCTGTAAACATCAAAAATGAACCATGGATTGTTTTCCTAAAGTATCAACAGAATCCAAATGCGTTTTGTGGGGTTTCGGAATGTTAGTTGTTTTTTTCACTTAAAATGTTTTCCATTTCAAAGAAAAGTGAGTCACTTAGAGTCGTGGAGGCCACACCGAGGCTCTGATTGAGGCGTGGTTGACTCATACACGTCACAAATGACCCATGGATCCTTTTAATAATGTATCAATAGAATCTGAATACGTTTGGTCAGTTTTTTGTATGTTAGTTGTTCATTTCACTTAAAATGAAGTCCATTTTAAACTATAGAGAGACACATCGAGTGGTTCCGACCACACCGCACCTCGTATTGAGGAGGGGTTGACTCGTACACGTCACATATGACTCATGGATTGTTTTACTAACGTTTCAAAAGAATCTGAATGGATATGGTCGATTTTCCGAATGAAAGTTGTTGTTTTCACTAAAAATGATATCCTTTTGAAACAAAAGAGAGACATTTAAAGTGTTTTTGGCCACACCGCGCCTTAGATTGAGGTAGGGTTGCCTCATACAAGTCACATATGACCCATGGATCACTTTAATAAAGTTTAAACAAAATCCGAAGATGTTTGGTAGCTTTCTCGGATGTCAGTTGTTGATTTCACATACAATTTAGTCCATTTTGAACAAAAGAGAGTCAATTTGAGTGGTCCCGGCCACACCATGGCTCGGATTGAGGCGGGGTTGACTCATACACGTCACATATGACCCATGGATCGTTTTACTAAAGTTTCAATAGAATCCGTAGGCGTTTGGTCAGTTTCTGGTATGTCAGTTGTTGTTTTCACGAAAAATTAAGTCCATTTTAAACAAAACATAGGAACTTTGAGTGGTGTCGGCCACACCGGGCCTCGGATTGAGGCGGGGTTGAATCGTACACCTCACATATGAGTCATCGATCGTTGTTCAAAAGTATCAACACAATCAGAAGTTATTTGATTGGTTTGGCATATGTACGTAAAATATTGTCCATTATTAATAAAATACATTCACTTGGAGTGATATCGGCCACACCACACCTCAGATTAAGGCTAGGTTGACTAGTTCACATCACATATAACCCATGGATCGTTGTCATGTAGTATCAACAGAATCCGAATGCATTTGTTCAGATTACTGTATGTCAGTTGTTGATTTCACATAAAATTAAGTCTATTTTTAACAAAACAGAGGCATTTTGAGTGGTGTCGGCCACACCGAGCCTCGTATTGAGGCGGGGTTTACTCATACATGTCAAATTTGACTCATGAATCGTTTTCCTTAAGTTTAAATATAATCTGAATGTGTTTGGTCGGTTAGCCGCATGTTAGTTGTTGATTTCACTTAAAATTAAGTCCATTTTTAACAAAATAGAGGCACTTTGAGTGGTGTCAGCCACACCGAGCCTCGAATTGAGGCGGGGTTGACTCGTACACATCAAATATGAGTCATGTATCGTTTTTCAAATGTATCAATACAATAATAATCCGTTTGATTGGTTTGATGTATGTACGTAAAATATTGTCCATTTTAAACAAAAGAGGGATAGTTTTGGTGGTTCTGGCCACACCGTGCCTCAGATTGAGGCGGAGTTGACTCGTACATGTCACATATGTCCCATGGATCGTTTTCCTATGTTTCAACAGATTCGGAACTCATTTGGTCAGTTTTTCCTATGCCAGTTGTTGTTTTCACTTAAAATTAATGTCGTTTTGACAAAAGAGAGACATTTTGAATGGAACCGTCCACACCGTGCCTCGGATTAAGTTAGGGTTGACTCTTACACGTCACATATGACCCATTTATTGTTTTCCTATAGTATCAATAGAATCCAAATGCGTTTGGTCGGTTTACTATATGTCAGTTGTTGATTTCACTTAAAATTAAGTCTATTTTTAACAAATCAGAGGCATTTTGAGTGGTTTCGTCCACACCGAGACTCGTATTGAGGCAAGGTTTACTTGTACACGTCAAATTTGACTCATGGATCGTTTTACTTAAGAATCAATATAATCCTAATGCATTTGGTCGGTTTTCCGTATGACAGTTGTTGATTTCACTTAAAATTAAGTCCATTTTTAACAAAACAGAGGCACTGTGAGTGGTGTCGGCCACACCGGGCTTCTAAATGAGGTGGTGATGACTCGTACACATCACATATGCATCATGGATCATTGTTCAAACGTATCAAAACAGTCAGAAGTGATTTTGTTGGTTTGATATATGTACGTAAAATATTGTCCATTTTAAACAAAAGTGGGACTATTTGGGTGGTTCCTGCCACACCGCACCTTGGATTTAGGTGGGTTTGACTCATACACGTCACATATGACCCATGGACCGTTTTTCTAAAGATTCAACATATTCGGAATGCATTTGGTCAGTTTTTTGTATGCCAGTTGTTGTTTTCACTTAAAATTAATATCATTTTGAACAAAAGAGAGACATTTTGAATGGTACCATCCACACCGCACCTCGAATTAAGGTGGGGTTGACTTGTACATGTCACAGATGACCCATGGATCCTTTTCCTGTAGTATCAACAGAAATCAAATGCGTTTGGTCGGTTTACTGTATGTCAGTTGTTGATTTCACTTAAAATTTAGTCTATTTTTAAAAAAACATAGGCATTTTGAGCGGTGTTTTCCACAATGAGCCTCGTATTGAGGCGGGGTTTACTCGTACATGTCCAATTTGACTCATGGATCGTTTTACTTAAGTTTAAATATAATCTGAATGCGTTTGGTTGGTTTGTCGTATGTCAGTTGTTGATTTCACTTAAAATTAAGTCCATTTTTAACAAAACAGAGGCACTTTGAGTGGTGTCGGCCACACCGGGCCTCGAATTGGGGCGGGTTGACTCGTACACATCAAATATGAGTCGTGGATAGTTTTTAGAATGTATCAACACCATAAAATTCCATTTGATCGGTTTGACGTATGTACGTAAAATATTGTCCATTTTAAACAAAAGAGGGACAGTTTGGGTGGTTCCGGCCACACCGCGCATCAGATTGAGGCTGGGATAACTCGTACACATCACATATGACCCATGTATCATTTTACTAAAGTTTCAACAGATTCAAAATTCATTTTTCGTTTTTTCGTATGTCAGTTTTTGTTTTCACTTAAAATTAAAGTCATTTTGAACAAAAGGGAGTCATTTTGAATGGTACCGTCCACACCGTGCCTCGGATTATGGCGGGGTTGACTCGTACACGTCCCATATGACCCATGGATCGTTGTCATATAGTATCATCCGAATCCAAATGCATTTGGTCAGTTTATTGTATGTCAGTTGTTGATTTCACTTAAAATTAAGTCAATTTTTAACAAAATAGAGGCATTTTGAGTGGTGTCGGCCACACCGAGCCTCGTATCGAGGAAAGGTTTACTCAAACATGTCACATTTGACTCATGGATCGTTTTACTTATGTTTCAATATAATCCGAATTTGTTTGGTCAGTTTTTCGTATGTCAGTTGTTGATTTCACTTAAAATTAAGTCCATTTTTAACAAAACAGAGGCACTTTGAGTGGTGTCAGCCACAGTGGGTCACAAATTGACGCCGCGTTGACTCGTACACATCACATATGAGTGATGGATCGTTTTTTAAAAGTATCAACACAATTAGAAGCCGTTTGATCGGTTTGACGTATGTACGGAAAATATTGTTCATTTTAAACAAAAGAGGTACAGTTTGGGTGGTTTCGGCCACACCGTGCCTCAGATTGAGGCGGGGTTGACTCATACACGTCACATATGACCCATGGATTGTTTTCCTAAAGTTTCAACAGATTATGAATGCATTTGGTCGGTTCTTCGTATTACAGTTGTTGTTTTCACTTAAAATTAAAGTCATTTTGATCAAAAGAGAGACATTTTGAATGGTACCGTCCACACCGCGCCTCAGATTAAGGCGGAGTTGACTTTTACACATCACATATGTCCCGTTGATCATTTTCATGTAGTATCAACAGTATCCAAATGCCTTTGGTCAGATTACCGTATGTTAGTTGTTGATTTCACTTAAAATTAAGTCTATTTTTAACAAAACAGAGGCATTTTGAGTGGTGACGGCCACACTGAGCCTCGTATTGAGGCGGGGTTTACTCATACACATCAAATTTGACTCATGGATCGTTTTCCTTATGTTTCAATATAATTAGAATGCATTTGGTTGGTTTGACCTATGTCAGTTGTTGATTTCACTTAAAATTAACTCCATTTTTTACAAAACAGAGACACTTTGAGTAGTGTCAGCCACACCAGACCTCTAATTGATGCAGGGTTGAGTCGTACACATCAAATATGAGTCATGGATCGTTGTGAAAAAGTATCAACACAATCAGAATCCATTTGATTGGTTTGGCGTATGTACGTAAAATATGGTCCATTTTAAACAAAAGAGGGACAGTTTGAGTGGTTCTGGCCAAACCGTGACTTGGATTTAGGCGGGGTTGACTCATAAACGTCACATATTACCCATGTATAGTTTTACTAAAGTTTCAACAGATTTGGAACGCATTTTTTTGGTTTTCCGTAAGCCAGTTTTTGTTTTCACTTAAAATTATCGTCATTTTGAACAAAAAAAGACATTTTTAGTGGTACCGTCCACACCGCCCCTTGGATTGAGGCAGGGTTGACTTTTACACATCACATATTACCCATGGATCATTGTACTATAGTATTAATATAATCTGAATGCGTTTGGTCGGTTTACCTTAGGTCAGTTGTTGATTTCACTTAAGATTAAGTTCATTTTTAACAAAACAGAGGCATTTTGAGTGGTGTCGGTCACACCGATCCTCGTATAGAAGCGGAGTTTACTTATAAACGTCAAATTTTACTCATGGATCGTTTTCCTTATGTTTCAATAGAATCCTAATGTGTTTGGTCGGTTTGTCGTATGTCAGTTGTTGATTTCACTTAAAATTAATTCCATTTTTAACAAAACAGAGGCACTTTGAGTGGTATCGGCCACACCAAGCCTCGAATTGAGGCAGGGTTGACTGGTACATGACACATATGAGTCATGAATCATTGTGAAAAAGTATAAACACAATCAAAAGCTATTTGATTGAATTGGCGTATGTACGTAAAATATAGTCCATTTTAAACAAAATGCAGACACTTGGAGTGATATCGGCCACACCGCGCATCAGATTGAGGCATATTTGACTTTTACATGTCACATATAACCCATGGATCATTTTCCTAAAGTTTCAACATAATCCGAAGTTGTATGGTCAGTTTCCCATATGTCAGTTGTTGATTTCATTTAAAAATAAGTCAATTTTGAACAAAAGACAGGCAGTTTGAGTGATCCTGGCCAAACCGTGCCTTTTATTGAGGCGGGGTTGACTTATAAAAGTCACATTTTCCCCATGGATCTTTTACCTTAATTTTTAATATAATCCGAATGCGTTTGGTCAGAGGGGAATGGTCTAGTCGGGTACGCGGAGATGCTCGTCTACCTCTGGTACGAACCTCCCTCGTACCATCGGCCTAAGCACTGAAAGAATGGAATAATGAAAAGTTCACATACTTATGTACCTGTAAAATATACACATAGACAACACATATCCACATCATGTCCTAAAAAATAACACTATGGATCAGACAAAATAGAAGCAGTCATGCAGAGTAATGAAAAGTGCACATACAGATCAGAAGCAGCTAAACAATTGTTGCATACATGCCATTCTTATTTCCTAAAACCAAGTAAAAAAAGCAAAATGATGAAACTCTAGAACATGGGTTGCATCCCAGGAAGTGATAAGTTTTACATATTCAGCCATATGGATGGACACAGGTCAATTGTCTTGGTCCATCAGCTCAGAACTCCTCTGCCTCTTAAAAGAACTGGTGGTTGTGTCATCAAGCTCACAAGAAAACTTAGTGGGATTGATCACATCATGAGAATAGTGGGCGTGAATCTAGTGTGGAAGTAAGAGAATATGGTGCTAATAATTATCTAGACACTGAGTCACCCGTCGTGTGAGGTCAGATGGAGACGGGACGTGCACAACGATGATCATGGAAGAGGTAGACAAACTAGACATTGTTGTTTAAGTTGCCTTCACAAATAGATTCATTTTTATATATTTGAAACTTTATAAATGTTTGTCACATTTAAACTAACAATTAATGTGTGAAAATTGTGAAAAATAAGTTATCAGATATATAAAAATGGATTTACTCATGGACATGATGCATAATATCTCAAATATTCCTCATTGGATCCCAATTTGAAATTTTAATCCATTATCAAATGTCTTATATCAATTTATTTTTATTTGGATCCTTAAGGGTGAACGCCTTTAGTAAAATCTTTCCAAGGGAGGATAGACTAGTGACTTGGAATAAAATTGGATGCTATGTGGTGAAAACCACAGTATAAGCATTGTTTAGGATATTATTGAGGTGCTTTGAGGATCAAATCTATCTTTTTAGAGAAAATCCAGCATGTCCATGTTTGGTGGTCAATGTTTTGAAGTGGGGGTATTTGGTGGTTGAGGAGGGGGATGAGGGGGATGTACAAGGTCTAAGAGGAGGGGTGGGGGGCTTTCCAGGGACCAGGAACGAGGGTGGGGGCTATCTAGGGTCAAGGAGAAGGGGATATGGGGTTGTCTATGGTCCATGAAGGAGGGGGCTCTCCCGGGTCCATCGAGCAGGGGGCTATCCAGGGTCCAGGGTAGGGGTGGGGGCTTCCTAGGGACCGGGAAGGAGGGGGACCATACAAGGTCCTAGGAGGAGGGTGGAGGGGGGTTGTCCAGGGTTCAGGAGGGGGGTTGTCCAAGTTTCAAGAAAGTGGGGGGTCAGGTTGTCCATGTTCCAGGAGGGGGGGACTGTCCAATGTCCAAGAGGGGGGGTGCCCAGGGTCCATGAGGAGTGGGGGCTCTATTAAAGGGAGGAAATCCCCAAATATTTCATTGAAAATTAACTAAAATTAATCCAAAAAGCATCACAATTCCAATCCATCACCCAACCAACATCCAATTCATCCTCAATATCACTAACCTTCGCATTCCATTAACAACACAACCTAGTTTGTACGAAATTAAAAGAGAAAACAAAATTAACAGATGAAAAACATTAAAACTAATGTAGTAAATACATATTTATAGTGTAGAACTACAAAATGTTTTGATTTATGATGGATATGTGAGTGGAATGAGTTTCTGAGTGTTTTTATAGAGAGATCCCAGATGATTAGGTCAAATCAAAATAGAAAATAAAAAAATAGATGAAGAACATTATAACTGAGGTAGAAATTATATATTTTAAGTGTAGAACAGAAAAATTGTTTTATTGAAGAGGAGGGGTGGAGTTTTTGAGACTGGGTAACGAGAGAGTGTCGGGAGACCTTCAATTTAGGGCTGCAGTCGAGCGGAGGGGGACTACAATCGGGTGGAGGGACTACTGGACACCCGAACTGGATTTAGGAGAAAACATTCCCAACAGTTTTAAAAAACCGTTGGGAATGTATTCTTATACCAACGGTTTCATTAAACCGTTGGTAAAGGTGGAATAGATTCCAACATATACCAACGGTTAGTGTATAACCATTGTTAAAAGTGTATTAATTGAGCCCTATACCAATGGTTTTACAAACCGTTGGTAAATTTCTTCATAAAAGCCTCTATACTAACGGTTTTCTTAAAACCGTTGGTATACATAACCATTCCCAACAGTTTGATAAACCGTTGGGAAATAAGCGTTGGTAAAAAATGGGATGTCCAGTAGTGTCACCACACACTATATCATACCACTTACCACCACTAAAAATCACAATATCATTACTACAAATAACATCCTCATCATAGTAAGTTAAAATGACCATCACTGCCAGGAATATTGTAACTTCCAATAACTATTTATGACCCCTGCTACACATTGCATCATTAACACAACATTAATATATAAATTAGACAATACATTATAGCTATTCAAACTCAGGTATTATAACCTCAATCCATCAATGGTGGAAACATGAATGAAGGGGAAGTGGGAAGAAATAGAATCCATCCATCCAATTTCTCACTTATATGTTTGTTGTGAAATAAACTTGAAACCCAATGCATTTGGGTGTTTTTAAGGGTGACCGACATAGTTGGGGTGAATAAGAAGACATAAGAAAAATGTTATATTTTCCAAATACATTATCCTAAAAACGTTTTTCATTCCAAACAACAATAACTCGCTAGTCACAATCAATACATCATCACCTCTCCCCATTAGAATTTGTTTTAGTCTCTAAAATTGAGATTAATCCCACTCCCACAGATAAAATAACCAAAACATACTTCATGAATTCCAATTATCCATATCATTTAATCCGGTAAATAAATAAATTTTCCTGGAAAAATCACATTCATTATGCAATTAATGAACCATATTTAATGAAAATCATTCGTCAACAATCATACATGTTTATTATATATTATACCTTTCTATTTGAATTAATAATAATTCATTCATTGCCCATTTTTTATTCAATTATTTCTATCAACCGTTATTTTATTCATCATTACTATTCACAATCCATTTCTACTAGGAAAGTATTATTCCATCCCTGCAATATATCACTGAATGCCATATAAGGCTCCTCACCACACAGTCTAATGACTACTAGAATAGACAAAAAACAATAACTTCTTTCCATTATACTTTTCATTCCAAGACTACAACATCACCTAACTACTCATCAAAAAATTTCACCACAAAAAACACACAACCAAACTCTATTCATATAAAGATTGTCATAGTACCTCCTGCACTACTCATTCATGCAACGCAAACCCACGAATGAAACTCATTACAACCAAAAAACCTATCACAACAACAATATAATTATACCAAAATATATAAAACCATTAACAAATAATATAATTTCAATAAATAATTTTTCATAATATTTATTCATAATAAATTCATCATCCCTTACAAGGGTGATGATACAACAACTGAATTTTTATACAAATAGTTATTTACCAGCATTATATACTTATTAATTTATAAAATGGTATTCCCACAAATAAATTATAGAAATGGAACATATAACAAAAAAACATCAATAAATATTATCAAATACAGTAAAAAATCATCAATAACATAATTGATAACAATGAATCATGTAAAACAATGTGAGTCACCCAATTAGGATAAAAAAATTTATGTGTAATTCATTATCTTCATTTAGCTAATAAATATCATCCACATAAGGAAAAAATTCATGTTACTTCATCATTATCCACAAAATAAAATATTTTTCCAAAATACCCTACCTCAATAGAAGACCCAACTAACTACTACACCAAAAAAGGAAAAAGGATTATCCCAAAACCGAGATGACTTGGGTAAATTCCAGTAACCTTTATAAATAATAATCACCACTAACTAATCATCGCAAAATCACCCAATCCAAAACCTCTACCACAACCACAATTTTTTATAGATGAAGAACATTGTAAAAACCATGAAAATGGTATGATAAAATCACCTCATCTCACAACTATATTATCCCATAAAAACTGAATAATTAGTAACTCTTATAAACAATTAATTATATCCCTAGAACCCCCCCCCCCGGCACAATGATATCACTTCTCAACTAACATCCCATGGAATGACACAAACTACAATGCAAAAAATCAATTTAAACATCCAAAATCCAATCACTATCATTCCTTATCTTCTTCTATCCCACTCTAGAAACCTCATAATACAATATAAAACAATGAAATGGGATAAAATGTTCTTGATCATTATGTAATGGGTAAAATATTTATTCTGTCTATGTTTTTATAAATACTTATTGAAATTACTCTTAAGACCTCAACTTCCCTTTCTATCTTTTTACCTCTACCCCAGGTTGATCAACCGTCTGTTTTAGGATCCCCCTTTGATTCTAAACCTCTTATAAGAACTCTATTTTAAGATTTTAAATGTTTCTCAATATTGGGGTCCTTAATTGGTAAACCTAGCCCCACTCAATCCATTAACATTCACTTATCATTCTATTTCTTTTTTTAATCTCAAATCACTAATTTAACGGGTTTTGGTTGATTTTAATTATTTGGTGATTCATAATTGTATAAATTAACTAACGTTAATGATTGAAATATATTAGCATTGATATAATAAATCCATACCATTATATGATAAATTAATGTGATTGAGGGGTTTTGATGACCACTAGTTCATTTTTTGATCTTGATTTATTCTATGTGTGGTATCAACGTGAAAGGTTGGGCATGAAATATGGTAATTGAACCCTCGGTTTCTATAAAGATTAAAATGGGTTTTGATTTATAAAAATATTCCTTCTATAGTAATGTGTAGTAGGTATTAATAAGTGGTTGGATGGGATTACTGTTAGATGTTAAGGCTCGGTTGTTGTTTGGGTAATATATTGTCTTGGAATATGGGTATATTTGTTGCATTCATTAAATTGTGAAATTTTTTGTTGGAAGTCATGGCTAATGTAGGTGACCTAACATGGTGGTGTTGGGAGAGTCAAATTAGTTATCCTTGTGGAATCCTTGTTTTTTGAGATATTAATTAAAGTGGGTTGTAGAAAATTAATAATTATATGACTCTATGAAATTTCTACTACATGATACATTTTATATTTGGAAGAGAGAGGTTATGAACACATCCTAAGTGATAGGATGGATGATTTTGATGAGTGTGTGACCATTATATATGTGATAGGTAGGTTTCCTATGATGTGATTTTGGAACCACATTTTTATTTAGTGGATAATTGTTTGATTGTTTTTGTATTGGATAAGTGCGGTTATCGGTACCCTTAGTAAGAGGGTTAGACATTGAAATGATGATGTTGGATCTCCCCTGTGTGGGAGGTTGTGGTTTGGGACTCTATTTTGGAATCAATGTGGGATTGTTCTTTGAGATATAAGTTTCATGTCATTCTATAATATATATATATAACCTATGTTTAATTTTTCATTCATTGATATATAGAAGGAATTGTTATAGATAATGGTATCCTAATAAGAATTTGATAAACCTTTGAGTATGGATTCTTGAATTTTTTATATAACTTCTATCATTGTAAAAAATATCATATATCAACTACAATTAGGTTATGGTAACATTGTGGGTGGGCTACTGGGTTTGTTACTCAAACCCAGGATTTGAATTTATGTGTCCATTCAGATTTTTTTTCCAGCAATCTAGTCATGGGGAATAACAATATGGTAGGTTTCTAAATAGAAGGAGAAATTCCAAGACAATGGTTATTTCAAAACTGAATTTGATATTTTTAATGATGTTAAATGCTAGTATTTTTTTTTATAGTTCTTATATTGATCAACTACTTGTGGGGATCATTTAACTAATGATGTATGATAGATACTTTCCTATTTTCTTATAGTGATAGATTTAATAAACTAATTTGTTTAAAAAAGTTTTCCTTTTTATATTAATTAATTATGACTACATAAAATGTATATATAATTAATGGTTAACTAATTAATATGGAATATTAGGCTCCTATATCTTGTAGGCCCACATCACTTATTGACAACCTGTAAATAAATTGGATGTATGAATGAGTTTATGTTGTGGTTCATTACAAAACAAATGACCCATGACTAGGGGTTGTTGGGGTTAGATTTCATGGGGCCAGAACCATATTGATTTCAAAATATTGCACGCGTTTTTTCCTTCCAATTAAATATTTTAATTTTATAATTTTTTCCTTTTATATAATATGTAATGAATATGAAAAATAATAATGATTATAATTTACTAAGTTTTCTTCCATTTATTTTATTATTACATTATAAATGATTTAATATTTAACATATAAACATGTATTTAGTAAGAAATGATAATTATGTTATAAATATATATATACATATTATTTCTTAATTATTTAAAAAATTAAATAAGGGAAATTAAAATTTACATATATATATTACAAAAACAGTTATGATTCTATACATTTAAATTATAGAATACTATATTTGAAATAAGTTCTTATGTGGTGATATCATTTTTAGATGTTTTGGTTTATATAAGAGTTTCATAGCACTATGGATTTATGGTAATTTTATGTTTTTGTTTGGATTAAAGGTAATATTGTTTATTTTTTATTTAATCATCAAATTGACAATGTTTTCCTAATTTTATTTGTTTTTTCCATAGTTTTTTATGATAATTATTAATTATATTCAATTGACATTGATGTAATATTATAATTTTTTTAGTAGAATAGTATTGTATGAAAAATAATTTTGATCCATTGTCTTGTTAAAGAATGTGTATTGGATTGATATATAGAAAACGTTTTTAAAATTTTTATTTGAAATCAAAATCATAAATAATTAATGATAAATGGAGGGAATTAATTTCAAAATTATACTAAATTTCCCTTGAAATTATTAATATGAACCTACTGATTGGGAAATTTAGAAGATATTGTTATGAATTTTGTTAATGATTCATGTT
Organism: Viscum album; assembly: GCA_963277665.1. Lineage (NCBI taxonomy): Eukaryota > Viridiplantae > Streptophyta > Magnoliopsida > Santalales > Viscaceae > Viscum > Viscum album. The sequence continues at coordinate 1,311,094,475 of OY728119.1, read as the reverse complement.
TTTTAGGGTTGAGTCATTACACAAATTTACTTAGTTAATCACTTACTACAATATTCATTTATGAATGGGAAATTATATCTTTCATTATTAGGGTTAATTAGACTTATTGATCTACATATATCAACATGAATAAATTTAAGGTAGTGTTTTCATTCTTGGATTTATAATTCCTAAATAGTAATTTTCATATATGATATTTTTTTTGTATGTGTGATTCCCATCTATCATCAATATAGATATGCCTTTTTCATATTTAAATTTTCACAAGAATAACATTAAATAAAGAATTATGTGGTCCAAAATTTGATTCATAAACGTATATTAATCCACCTTTATTAAAACGAATGTGTCTTCATCACCAAGGATTTACTATCTAATGCCTCGTATCATATTCAAATAATGAACACATCCATGCATTTTCCATTGATAAAAATATATTGGAAAAGTATATTTAATTACCAGATTCTCATAGAAACTCAAATTAAGAATTGTTTACCTTAGAACATATGAAAACAACACTTTTCTATTTTCATGTATTCAATATACATCCCTGAATTGTTACCTAAGATTTCGAGTACCCCATCATTTCAAAACCATTCCATACCATCGACCACTTTATTTAAAGAATTGGGAAATTTTATTTTCTCCATAATGTGGGAATAATATCTATTCACTATAGTTTATATGTCAGGAATATTTAATTTTTAAAGATAAAATTCAACGAGACTATACATTTATCACTATTTTATTCTTAAATTAGGTTGGTTGATTTTTTCATTATATGTTCTTTCCACCACTCCATATTTAATTTCAGTAAAATCAATTTTCTGTTTTAGAATATAAAATTGAATTTTTATGTTATGTTTATTGAATAATTTAGTTTGTAAAAATCATGTTACAAGTTGAAAAGTGAAAAAAAATGTATATATTGGTTCTATAGTCCCTCAAACACCTTACGCGGTATTAATTACGGTGCTTACCTATAAATAATTTCTTATGTATATTTCAGTAACCAAATATTATTCCTAGTTTACTAGAAGAATTGAGTTTTATTTTCCATTATTTCCTAGAATATCCCAAATAAAGTACAATAAGAATCTCAATTCATGAATGGTTTTATATAGCTAACCTCAATAGGATACAAATGTGTATGAATAACATGTCAATATACTACTATAACAATATGTATTAACTACTATATGAATAAAAAGAGTAAGGTTTTGGTTAATCCAATCTATGGTATTATTCTAATATAATAGAGTTAGATATTTCTCACTACTCCCCCAAGGTATACTCTCAATTTTAAGCTTTATAATCTCTAATTATTGTATGTGTTTTAATCTATTTATAGAATTCTAGATATTTTTAGATCATTATGTGAAATATAATTTCATCTAAACTTGATCATATATTATGTTGTATCAATGACCTTCAATTTGATGATTCAATCTATAAGAATCATACTATTGATTATACACATTAACATGATTTATTAAATAAAAATGAACATAAGAAAACTCCGAGGATTAAGAGGTATAATGACTGGGGAATTTAGAAATATTAAATGAAAACATAAGATATAAATTACACCATCAGTGTTGAAAATTCATTTAACATGACCACAACATTCCTACCTACTTAGCAATGCGTGGGATAACTTGATGACATTCATAAGAAAATTGTGATATATAAAACCCAATAGGGAGTAAAAAAGGAATAACATGAAAAATACAAAACATTTTATAAAATAGGAATAACAATGGATCATAAAAGAAACATGAATATAAAGTCATGATATTTCATGATTATAATAACATTGAGATGTGGAAAAAATATTTAACCAAAAATTAGCATGAGGCAATGCTCATTAAAGATGGAGAAAGAGTAAACCCTCACTACATTTGAATTAGCATGAGTAAAACCTCATTGTACTAGAATTATCCAGAGTAAACCATCATTGTACATGGCGTATCATGATACTATTCATTATCGAATTCATTGAAGTATTATCAGGGTATAACCCTCTTAATCAGTTCATTTCCTGTATATGTTTTCCACATATATCACACAACCAGAATTCATTAAACATCATAATTTATTCCACGATCAAGATATGTGGAATACGTAAATGTAATTCCCCAATCAATAAGTATATGTGTATAATTTTGAATGAATTTGGTAGAGAAATTTATATAGTATTCAGTTAGATGATGATTTTGGCAGGGGAAATTTTAGTGTAACTTCGGCTGCATAATAATGTCAAATAACAATTGTAAAATGGGTTGATGAGAAAGAAATAGGTATCTCATCACTAATAATTTAAATGGATGGTAAACAGTGATGTCAAATAATATCCCAACATTTTCAAAGGAACATATATGCATAATATAAAATAATTGATTGAGTGTAAATAAGGTGAGTGAAATTCCTTATGGAAATTCGTCATGGTAATAGGTGTACAAGGGAGGTATTAATGATAAATAATGGGTTCTATCATTATTCATACATAATTAGGGAAGTATAGTGGTGGTGAAAAATCATAACATACATTTTTAATTAAATATAAAATGTCATAACATTATAAGGAAATGTGGACATAAATAAAAATGAAATAAATTGAGGATCCCTTACTTGGAAGTGGATCCGAATGGTTTGGGAGTGGCTTGATAGAGGATTAATGGGAATTTGGGTCACCATGGGAGGATTATAGAATGAGTAAGTTATAGTTTCTTCAAGATCCAAATGGTTTTAGTGACGATAAGTGTGAGCTTCTGTGGGTTTATATATGAAAAGAGAGGGAATTATTTATTATTTAGTTTTTGGACACTAAACATTAACCTAATAAATTCCACAAACCATCACATGGGTTTTTCCATTGTTTTTTCCAAATTGGAGTGGAAAAAATTATTTTATAAGGTCAATGGATGAACTTATTAATATATTAGGCTTCTTATGTTGAGGTGAGTCACACTCTAAATGTAATTATTTTAAAATAATATAAAGGTTTATAATTCCTTGAGGGACCACTAAGGCATTGTAAAATAATTAAAACAAATATAAAATCACATTTTTTAATGTTAAAACAAATATTATCCGAATATAACATTTATAGTATTTTATTATATCACTATTTTGTTATTATAATGTCCTAAAAGACATTAACATTTGAACTATATATAATTTTTACCCAAAAATTGTACAATCTCTAAAAATTATTAAAAATTACCATTTGATAATTTTGACATTCTTCTTCCAAAAAAATATTCATTTATCTAAATAAATTTTTAAATATGTGATTTTTGTCCATTTAAATCAAAATAGGAAATTTTAATAAATTGTTGGGGTTTGACAAAAATAGCTCTCAAACTATAATAAAAATTACAATGGTATTCATTAAAATTATTTGATAATTTATATATAATAAAAATAATTTAATTTATAATATTTTATAAACATATTATTTACTTCCAAAAATCCATTAATTGAAAAAAAATATTTCTTAATTAAATAAAAAAAAAGTGTGCTTTAAAAACCATTTACAGTGTAAACATAATAAAATGAATGTATATTTATTATACAAAAATAAACCTCATAATCATAGTTCTGGGGTCTTGTTACATAACCCCTTACAGCACCCACATAAGAACTATGGGTAAGGTGTGCGACAGTGATAGACTCTTGGGGTGGTTGAGATAACATCTCTCATGTGGTAATCTATATTAACTTCCATATCTTTTATAGGAGATTCTGTTCATGCTTAATGAGTTGATGTTCTCAATGGGAATAGTCAATGGAGAAGTTTACTGACACTACCAATTTTCCGAGCTCTAATAAATGGGCTACGTATGGAGCTATTCTTCTAGATAAGCCCATCACATCCCAAGTCTGAGTAAATTGGATCTGTTAAAGACCTATATTTATAAAAATCATGTGATCACTTATCGATGACGGTATTAGCTATGGTGACAATTTGTAAAGGTATTTTTAAAAACAAAAACATTAAACCATGGAATTTCATACAATTTATATAACAATTTTACATAATAAGACATGTAATTATATCAAGAATAATTTTCATTAATAAATGTTTGGATCATTATAGTATTCCTCCCTTAAAAAATTTATCCCACAAAATATCCTTTTCAATAGTAAAATAGATGGGGGTAACTCTACTTCATCAATTACTCTGATTCCCATGCGGCTTCTTCAAACATGTGGTTTCTCCATAACACCTTAGTGAGGTTCATTGTCTTATTTCATATAAATTTTTCCCTTGGATCCACGATCTTCACCGGACTCTCTTTATATGAGAGGTAATTCTCCAAATGGATCCACCTTTGGATTGAGTACATGTGAGGGTTCAGGTATGCACTTCCTCACGAAGGATACATGGATTACATTATTTACTTGAGATAGGTTTGTGGGTGTGTTAGTCAATAATCCCCTACACCAATGCTTTCAACGATATCAAATGTGACAATGTGCATTGGAATAAGATTTTCATACCTCCCAAATCTCAAAACTCTCTTCCATGGTCATATTCGGTAGAAAAACCATGTCTCTAACATCAATCTCTATTTCTCATTGATGATTTTTAACATAGTTCTTTTTTCAAATCTAAGCTACATTAATGTGTTGTAGTATTGTCTTAATATTCTCTACCATTTCTTTGTTCAAATCTAGACCTAAGATTTTTTTCTCCCCAACAACATCCTAGCTCGTCTCTGTTCTACACCTCTTCCCAAAAAGAGATTTATAGGGAGCTATTTGGATGCTTGAGTGGAAACTATTATTGTAATAGAACTCAACCAGAGGAATATGTTGATCACATCCTCCTTTGATGTCCATTGAGCATGCTCTATAATTTTCCTGATTTTTTTGATAACCCACAAAGATAGTCCATTAGTTTTATGATAATAAGCTATAATGATGTTCATCTCGGTATTTAGAGAGATTCGGAGACTCTTCCAGAACATAGTGGTGAATATTGGATCTCAACCGCATACAATAGATATTGGTAAACCAAACATCCTTACGACTTCTCTGACTTATATCTATGCATGTTGATCTGAGGAGAAATTCCCTAGAATTTCGATGAAGTGTTTAGCCATTGTAACAGGATCCAAAAAATCCATATAGTATTTTTTACATTAGATGCCTTTAGATGTCTGGTGACAAAGCACATGGTGATGTTCTCCCATTTCCATTTGGGTATGGGTAGTGGTTTCATCATCCACGTAGAATTTTACCTCTCATAATTCATTTTCAGACATACTAGAATCATTGATGTATACCAAGTGATCTCCCACTTCATGTTATCACACTAATAATGGTGTCAGAAATATCGATATATATTTTGGTTTCTTAGTTGAATAGAGAAATTCAAACTATGTGCGAAATCTGAAAGATAATTAATTAACTCTAGATTTTATGGAACACATAGTATTGACCCAAATATCTCAATGCCATATTCATCAAAATTTGACATTAAGGATTTTACTTTTTTGGATAGTTTCCAATTTATTCTAAATCCCCAAATCATCCTTTTGATCATCTTTTAACCATTAAAAAAGCAATGTTTGATAAATAAGTTGTGAAGTGATTTGTGATGTTTCATTATTTTGATTCCCTTTCCTATCTTTATCAATTCATTGAAGTTTGGATCCTTTTAAATTATCACTAATGATAGAATCACTGGGCCCTTTCTGTGCAGTGAATTCTTCACATTTTTCACTTTCCCATGGTGGTAATTGATTAAGCACTCATAGTTTTTGATCAGTTTTAACCATCTATATTTTAGAATGATCAACTCTATCTATGTGAATATATACTTGATGCTTTTGTGATCCACATATATTTTACACATTTCTACAAAGAGGTAATTTTTCTAGATGGTTAAAGTGAATATTGTTATAACCAACTCCAGATCATGTGTTGGGAAGTTTTTATCATGAACATTCAATTACATTGAAGCATAGGTGGTGAATTGGTCAATTTGCATCAACACAGAACCAATGCACTTCTTTGAACCATCGCTAAATACCAAAAAAGGTTCCCCACTTATGGGTAGTCTGAGAACAGGCATAGTGATAAGACTCATTATCATTTCTTGGGATGCTGTGACCCAAGAATGATACTTCAATTAACCAACAATCACACTTATTGTACTATTTATAGATATATTCCTTTCTTATCATCTTATGTACAATACATAGATATATCTCATGATCCTCCTTGTTTTTATAGTATATATTAATATCTTATATAATGAATACAACAAATTTGTCGAGGAAACCTCTAAAGACACTATTCATCATGTCCATGATAATTTATGGAACATTAGTAAGTCTGAAAGGAATTACTATGAATTCATAGTTTTTCTACCTTTAATGAAAAAGCGGTATTGGGGATATCCTCCTTCATCTCCCATAATTGGTAATATCTCAACAAAAAATCCACCTTGGAGAAGTATTGTTCTCCACATAACTGATCAAACAAGTCTTCATTTAATAGTAGATGATACTTTTTCTATATCTTGATTTAGTAGAGCTCATGATAATCAATGAAAAGGGGCATAGACCGATTCTTATTCTTGACTAAGAGGAATGCTGCGACCCATCGTCAAGAGGTTCGGCTTATAAACCTGATGTGACGATTATTTGTCACGAAATCCTCACTCAATTAATTTTTCCCCAAAAAAAACAATGCAATATAGCATTCCCTGGATTGTCTCTCGAGGAGGTTGCAATTTTAGTTGCAAAACTGTCACTTTTTTGTTGGTTTGATTTCACATGAAATGGAAAATTGGGGATTTAGTTAAAGACTCAAGAACAGAAAAAAACTAAAGAGAAAGAAAATTTGAGAATGAGCTAGAAAATTGATTGGAAATATAATGGGTTTCAAACCAGAATAAAAACAGTGGTTACAGACAATCTTTAACCTCCCGAACACTCCTCTCTTCATTGTTTTAAATTATATATCTAATGAATATCTCAATGCCTACCCAAATACCTCTGGATAAACACCTTATTTGTCAAGTATATAATATTATGACTTCAATATGATAGTTTCCCCTCCTATAGAAGTGATCTAATTATTTGAAGACCTTTAAATAACCAAACCTCACCGAAATCAAATTACTCAACGGCAAGACCTCACCGAAGAAATTTAAATAGTGAAATCGACTATTTCACTTTATAGATCGGGAAACCATCCATAACAAACAAGTTGAAAATATATTCAAGAATAAAAAAACCGCTTTCATTCAAGAAATATAAATTCAAAAGAGATGCAACGGAGATTACACATGAAGATCAAAACTCGGAAGGGAGTGTCCGTCAGTTGTTGTCATCTGCAACCACTTGGTGCTTAGCCTCACATCACTTGATCAGCCCACATAACCTCCATTCCAGCAAGATTTTAACCATCTTCCTCATTGTCTCCACAAATCCACCCCCCCCCCTCCCCCCTTGAAAAGGAAGAAGAGCTAGGGAGAATTGGAGAGGGCTGGAAAATCATCTGTCCAGATTCTGTTCTCCCTACATATGCTTCTGTTTGGAACACCGGCCGGCCAAATAAACCTCTGGATCCTTATAAAGAGTTGTTTAGAAATATGTTCTCTGTCGTTCCACAAAATATCCGCCTCTTTGGAGACGTGGTGAAAATCTTATGTATTAATTACTCCATGACTTTTTCTCTTCCCAAAGAGACCTTTCATCTACCACTTGTTTGACTTGATCATACTGTACCCTAATTATCGAGTGTGACCTTGAAAGTAATCAAGAATGCGAGCCTTGGAGTCCTATTTTACTCCCAGTTAGAATTAATGACATTGGAAACATGTAGCCGAAGTTATGCTCCATTTATTGAGGTGGGTTCCACACATTCAAACTTAAAAACTCTTCCCAAAGAATGATTTATTTGGAACCATAGATGGACAATTTAGATCTTGATCCAGTTGATATATATTAAGAGAACATTCCATGGGCTACTAAAAAATGAATCAGTCGAATTGGACAAGTATTTCAAAAGATATGACCAAATACTCAGACAAGTCAAAAACTGCTTTAAATCCAGAATTAAGGCATTTTCACAATTTAGCTCAAAATACAACAATATTCCAAAAATGATGCAAACTAAAATGTAATGACACATTGGTGAGGATTAAATAATTTAATTGTAGATAAAATATATTGAAAATATCATCTCTATCAAAACCCTTTATCTAGATTCTCTTGTAGTAGTTTCTTTAGATCCTCAATATTCAAAACAAACAATATATATAGAGTCTTGGATATTGGAAATGCCTCATGAATATGTTCAATTGCGAATTCTACATCTATTCTAGGATTAAGACCATAAAACTCTTCATGACACACTTTAGTGAAATCCCTCACAATAGGAATGTCTTCAAGGTTGTTTTCTTCCTTAGACTCAACCATCTTAGCATGATATATTTTCTTAGAGGGACGTAATATCAATGATTGAGATTATGGTGTTAAAGAAAATTCATCCCACACCTTCCTCTTGTATAGAATAGGGGGTCAGTTTTTCATTTGGATAGTGATTTCCCACTAATAGAAATTTATATTGTCCAGATATAGAGAAATTCAATCCATGCTAGGAATATCATCAAATTCCACCAGAGGGAGTATGACGAGGTTTTCCATGAATTTCAATTTGTATATTATGATAGGGGAGGAATTATATTCATTGGGTGCAATGATGGCCCCATTTCTTATTCCCACTGATATATCTACATCCATGACTGGTGGTGGTGTTGTGATTAATATACTAACATTTCAGTATATAAATGAATGCATAGAAAAATAATCAAGAATTATATTTGTTATTATTGAACGAAAAACTATTATACCTATCACCACTTTGTTTTTAGTGTTCTCTTTGGAAGTTGTGATGGAAAAAGCTCACCCTTGCTACATTAGAGGTTGTTTTTTCCTCTAAAAACACTTTAATTATGGAACTGGTTTACAAGTGTCATGATTCATTGCAGTTGATGAAATGAACAGTGTGTTGTGGGTCCAACAGAGCATTCCTATAGTCTTTCACTGGATTGGGTTTTTCTTGTTAGCAATTAATGGCTAGTTTACCTTCTCTTCCACACCCAATGAAATTCCTTGTCTCCTTCAAGAAATTTTTGGGGTTATTCATTCCATTAAATTGGCTAGTGGGGTGCTAGAATGTCATAGCACAATTGGATTTATGAATATACCAAATTTTATCCCTCGAGAGTGTCAAACCAATAGTGTAGAAATGCCCTTTGTCATGTAGTAGTTCTAGTTCGAGTCTGGATAAAAGTAGTTTTTTTGGGTTTTACCCCTAGATAAATTTGTTCTAGAGCCACCTCTACTTTTTATATCTAGAAAGGGATTTATTTTCTTAATAAACCACATATTCTATACTCACCAAAATTTAGGGATGTTTTTATTATACTTATTCTTATCTAATTGGATTTCAATATGGGTTTCTAATCCTAATCCCAGAACTAACTGAACGTATCCTCTTATACCAAAAATAACAACCATGATCTTTATTAAACACTTTAACATGGGTTATTACATAAACCAACAAATAATATAAATCTGAGGATGTAGAGTTATAGTGTCTGGGATATTAGGAATATTACAAGATAAATTAGTACATAAAGTACAACATCTTTATTGAATTCCTATTTTATAAAACCACATCATTCCTACTTACAAAGCATTTCTTGTGGTCACCCTAGGAAATTTATAAGAAAATGGTGAGCTATCAAGCCTAGTAAATCAGTTAACATTGTATTAATTGAATAATACAATATATTTCAGGAAATATCCATAATAATGGATAATAATAGAAACATTAACATAAAATCTTGTTATATCATGATTATCATAACATGAAGATATGGCTACAAAGTTTAACATTATATTGGCATGAGTCAAAACTCATTGCACATGGAGCATGGGTAAACCCTCATTTCACATTATTTATAATGGGTAAACCCTTATTGTAATTGAATAAGCATTAGTATTCCCTAATATCACTTCGGGTATCATGATATTATTCTTTACCCAATACATTGTAGAACTATGAGTTCACACCGTTCTTAATCATTTAATTCCATGAATAAGTGTTCCACTTAGATAATACAACATGGATTCATGAAACATAATAACTTATTCCATGAATTAGAGATGTGGAATACATAAATGGATGCCATAAATCAATCATTACATGTTCATAAATTTTAATACCACTGATAGATAAATGGTTATGTTATTCACATACATGATGATTTTTGGTATGGGAAATTTTGGTGTATCTTTGGCTGCATAACAACATCAAATAGAAATCATAAAATGGGTTTCTTGGAGTGAATGGGGAATCTCATCAACTATACATGAAATGGAAAGTAAGGGGTTCATTGAAAATAATATCCCAAAATTTTTAATGGAACATAGATTCAAAATATAAAAGAATTTATTGATTATAACTGAGGAGAGAGAGACCCAATAAAATATTTTGGCCTGGAAAACAGTGTTCTTGGGAGGAATTAATGAGAGATAATGGGGTCTATCATCATTAATACAATATAAGTTATGTTTATTAGAGGTGAGAAATCGTAACCCAACATTTTTAATTTAAAATAAAATGTCATAACATTATAAGGAAGCTTGGACTTAAATAAGAATGGAATGAAAGTGAAGATCTTTTACTTTAAAGTGTGATCCCAAAGGATTGGAGGAGACTCGATAGAGGCTTCATGGAAGGATGGGGAATCTTTTAAGGATTATAGAGAGATTATGAATGAGTTTGGTAATGTTCCAAATTGTTTTAGCGGAGAGAAGTTAGAGACTGGGTGGGTTTATAATGGAAACAAGAGGGAATTCATTATTATTTATGATTTGGACACTACACATTAAACTAATAAAAACCACATACCATCCCCTGGTTTTTGTGCACTATTTTTGAAAAATTAGAGTGGAAACATTATTTTTTAAGTATAATGGACGAATATTTGTATTTCTTATGTGGATGTGAGTCACAATCTCAAAGAAATCAATTTAAAATGTCAAAATACTTGTTATAAGTCTTGGAGTGTCCACTACAGAACTGTAAATTAAATCAAACAAATATTAAATTACATTATTTTAAAAGGATATCATATATTGGCTGAATAACCCTTTTATATTATTTTATTACATCACTATTTGGTCATTATGATATCCTAACACACATTTTATATTAAAACGAAAATTATATTTTACCAAAAAATTCATGTGTATTAGAATATTATGAAAAATTCATTGTTGGATAATTTCAATATCCTGATTCCAAATAAAATATTCATTTTGTCTAAAAAATATTCCAAATATGTGAACTTTTTTACTTTTAAAATTAAAATTAAAATTTATCAAATACTCATGGGTCTTGACAAAAAACAGCTTTCAAACATTAATAAAAATTTCATTTTTACCCATAGAAATTATATGATCATATATATTTAAGAAAATGTAATATAGTAATAATATTTGAATAAAATAATAATTAATTAAAAACCATTTAATCAATGAAAATTGATTTCTAAATTGTATATACACTAAAAATACTATTTTTTTTTCAAAATCATTTATAAATTAACAATAATAAAATGAATGTATATTTTTTATACAAAAATAAAGTACATAATCATAGTTCTAGGTTCTTGTTACATACACCCTTATGAAACCTGAATAAGACCTATATGTATGGTGTTTGATGGTGATATACCTCTGGGGAAACTTAGATAACATCCATTGGGTGGTAATCTCTATTAACTTCTACTTCTTCCTTAGTCGATTCCATTCAAGTTTAACTTATTGAATCTTGGTTTGTGTATGATCAAGAGTGAAATCCAGTGATTTTACCTCCTTTCCAAAATTTAAAAAATCGTCTTTGTAAGTAGAAATTCTACTACATGAGGCCATCTCTTCCTTTTTCTATGCAAATTGGATTTGTTAAAGCCCTGTATTTATACTAATCATGTGATCATTATTCAACAACAATATTAGAAACGGTAACAATTTTTAAAGGTATTTTGAAATTCAAAAACATAAAACCTGGGAAGTGGATATGTTTTATATAACCACATTATACAATAATGCATTTAAGTATATCAAGATTAATTTTGATAAATATAATTTGGGGTTATTAAACAGTCTTTATAAACCAGTTTCAGATAGCCTTATAAAAAGACCTATTAATATTATAATCCAAAAACAACCTCATTTTTATACTATTAGATTAATAAATTTTATATGATGATATTCTATCAAATTATATTCACATGTCTCCACAAAAAATCAAATTTTTCAATGAAGACCCAAAAAATTATGATTCTTTGTTATGAGATCCATTCTTATAGGTCATTCATGAATCTCATATTCTACTAAATATATATATCAAAAAATTCTGTAACATCCCATGAATTCCAACTTAATTTCATTATATAAATATTTTATTAAATGTATTTATTTATAATTAATACTAATAAATAATATTATTTTAAGATGATTTTCCTTAAAAAAATAATCTGAATTAATTTTTTCAATTAATTTGACTATAATAAAATTATGAATATTATTTATAATTTTCAATTTTATTTTATTTTTCTGTTAAAAAGAAAATTTCAAAATTAGTGTAACTTATATCAAAATATGATTTAATTAAATATTTTCGATAAATAATTCCAAAATATTTAAGAAACTATATTTCATAAATATCTTATAATTTTTTTGGTTTATAAATATAGTAAATACATAAATAATCTAGTAATCAGTTATGAATCTAATTTATAAATTATTAAAAAATTTATCATAAAATCATTAAATTAATATAATTAATATGTTTTTATAATTTTGAATTTTCTAAATATGATATATATATTTATATATGACATTACAATTACCATGTATGCATAAAATTTTTTCTAAATAAATTAATTTATAATTATTTTTGAATTAAAATATATTTTTAACTATTACTCATATAAATTAATATTTATAAAAAAATAGTTTAAATAAATATATTTTAATTATTATTTTCAATTTATAATAAATGTTTAGATTAAAAAAATACTTATCATATAAATAAGAAATTAAAAATTATTTTTTTAATGTTTATGTTAAGCTTAAAATAATATACTTATAATCTTTATATTAGTAATGTTAGTAAAATAAACTAAAATATAATGATATTAATATAATAATAATTGAAAAAATGAAGGGAACTCTGTTTATGGGGTTTAGTTTGATGCAACCCATCGATTCGTGTCACGACGCATGGAAGAGGAGTCAAGGGAGTGGTCGTAGAGGTGGTCTCTAGGTCTTGTGAAGCAGGGGCATCGTTAGTAGATGAGTCATGTCAAACGGCCTTCTCATTAGAGGAGCCACTACCGAGGTCATGGTTCAGGGGGGTGTCATAGTCACGCGTTGTGAGGAATAGGTTTGAGTGATGTCATCTAGTTTTCCTCAGTTAGGGGTTTGTTTTTTGGATTTCTAGATCTACAATGAGGTTGGTTAAGTTTTTGTTTTTTTATCTGATTTGTTTGTCAGTCTCGGATGAACATTGATGTACAATTAATTTCCCTAGTTTTCCACCATTTCATTCATTTTTTATCAGTTAATTGAATCATATTATTGTTTCTTCATTCAGTTTATAAGCATCTATTTGGGTCTGAAAGCATCAAATTTATCTTTTTGCACATCAATTTAATATTATTTTTGACATTTTTTGTGATTTTTTCAGATGTTTTGTTGCACAAATGGGAATTATATTTTCATTCCTTGTTGTCTGAAACATTTTATCTAGCTTTTTTGCAAAATCATTTTTGTTGTTGGATAATAAAATGTCTTTTATGGTTATAAAATACTTATCCCAATAATTGAACAAATAATAATTTTCCTTCAATGTTTGTTTCCCGAGAGAGGGTGGTGGTTTGTTTGGAACTACAGGTCGTCAATCCGTTGTGCAAAAGAATTTGTAACATGATTTGTGAGTATTAGATTGAGTGTGTTCTAGTCTCATGAAATAAAATTAATGGAATAAGAAATTAATATCAAATTCATTGATAAGGGTGTGGATGTTTGTTTGAAATTATGATTTTATTTTTATAATTTTTTAAGGGTTTATGTTTTCGTGGAATTCCTTTAGGAATATCAAATAACAATAGAATTTTCAAAATGATTTCCAAATTATTTAGTATAATTTTTTAACAAGGAATTCATTTAGGATTATCAAATTACTCTTGCAATTTCATATTTATTTCAAATTCATTTAGTAACAATTTATGTTGTGGAAGTGTTTGTCAAGTCACCAAATAGTGGAATCATCTAATAAACGATATTACTATTTACATATCAATGTAAATTCATGTGCCCTACTATGAAAATAATCTATTCCAAAGATAGTTGTGAGTAAATAAATTAATTTATTGGGATTTGGATCACTTTTTTGAATGGGTTTCAATATTTTCAGTTGTCATACATTAATTTAAAAAATTACAAAAACATATCTTATAAAATTTTATGATGATTCCACACATATACATATTCATGTGTATCAATATTATTTTTATCATGCATATATAAAATTAAATGTTACTAATCAATTTTTTTGTTAACAATTTATGATTATACTACAATTCAAATTTGCATTTTTTTATATATGGACATATATATATATATATATATATATATATATATATTATTTATAATTTCATTATTTCAAACAAATAGACACATGTATATGTATATATATAATATATACATGATTTCTATTTTAAAATATTCCCATTCTTTTGAATTTTAAACTATGATATAAATTCATATCATTACATTTTTCATCGACCCAATAGTACATAGGGGAACATAAATTATGTGGTATAATAAATTTTTCATGTGTATGTTTAAACAATTAAGGTGTTCATGTGATACATTATTCTCTAAACTGTCCATTTTTATATTTATATATATTTATATATTTATTTTCATTTTGGAAAACGCATCTTCCAATGGATCCTTCATTAATGAAATGTATCTTAAGGTTACTCGAATTCTAATAAGGTCCAAATGAGTGAAATCAAGGATAAGAAACTTTTAAAATATTGTTTTTGTTTAAAATAATGTGAGTATATATTTATCATTTCATATGAAACTGATTTATATAGGAATGAATCTATCTATATATATGTCACTATTGATGTTCAAATATATATAGTTATATAACATTGATTTTTATAACTATTCAAAATGAATTATGACTAACCAAGTTTTATTAGATGTTAATATCATAAATTTATCATGGAAAACACATGTCACCCAGAATCATGATTTATGGCTATAAATCTATGATTACTCATGACACTTCATGAACTAATGTATGCATATATATATATATATATCAATAAGAATTTAATAAATTTTAAATTTATCGGAGCATCATTCAAATAGTTATTTTATTGCATGAGGATTGTAAATTTTTGGAAAAATGGAGAAAAATATTGTCACAGGTATATATGAAAATTCAATTATAGGGGATTTAATTAAGATAGTTTAATAATAAAGTTTCCATAAAACTTTATACTTACACATTTTTAAATAAATATAAGTATATGTGCATCTATTTTTTTTATATGTATATATACTCATAGTCAATTATGCTCTTATTAAAATTTTATTTTTATGGGTATAAAGAAATATTATAACACTTATAAAATATGTAGATTTTTATTTATCAAGTTTTTCATTTAATATGAAATTATCCCATAAATTAAATTATTATAAATATCATGTCATATAAATGTGTGTTTTTATATATTTATATATGGGAAACATTTAGTTCATTTATCATAAAAATTAATCTCAATATATATATATACAAAAAGTTATCTATATATATAAATGATAAAATGTTTATTACTATGTTAAAATTATTGTCATCATGTTATATTAAATTTAACGATGGTGCATCTGTATACCGTCATGGTCACGGGTAAATAATAACATCAACACATCATTCATTCGTAATAAACTTATTGTTGAAAATAATGTTTTCCAAAATTATCATGGATATGTATTTATACATGAATTGAAATGTTTTCTTTATAAATTTATGTGTGAATCTTATTAATTTATTATAAATTATTTTTTTGGGAAGACAAAACTATATATTCATTTTTGATAAAATGTTTATTTATTTCAATACTAAATTTTTAAGGACATACAACAAATATAAATTATTTCAAGTATGGGTTATATAATTCATTATATTATATGAATTAAGAATTAAAAATTTAAAAGTGGTATGGGACAGTTTGGATTGATTAATGATCATGTACCTCAAGAATTTATCAAAGAATTTATTTCAATAAATGATTATGATTTATATAAATCAAGGTTTTATGGGACACATTGATTTAATGGAATATTTTTATTATAATACGAGGAATGAATTGAAAATTATATGTGATGGGGGGCAGATATATCCTCTCGGTGTATCGATAGGTCTCATGAGACAAACTAGTGTTATTGCATGAGGACTTGATAGAATTATTGTGTTGTTTAGTATTATAAATTTCCACCTCCATTTGACTTATTATGTGATGGGTGAGGCCCACTATGGCCTCTTGATGCATCAACATGTCTAAAAAGAAAAACATGGTATTGGAACCATGATTTTAATAAATGGTTAATTATAATCTTGGCATGAGGCCTTGATAGAATGTTTATGTTGTCCTGCATTATGAATTCCCTAATAATGATTCAATTAAGTGAATGTCAATGTGATTATTCAACTAGTAAATTATCCAGGTGAATGGTCATTATCTTATGAACTATTATCAATCACTTCTATTTTTCCATGTTCTCATGTATTAATGATTAATATTTAAAAATATACATGTACAAATATTCATTTATATAGAAGGATTAATATTTATATTCCAAAAAACAATGAAAAAATAATAATTTTCTGTAATTTTTAAAATATATATATTATTTAATTTGTAAATTCTAATCCACACCCCTGAAATGTCATACAAAATTATTTATGGTCATTATATAGCATCTAGGTAATATTTCATGAATTTTTGTTCATGTGTGTTCTTATTTTATAATAAGTTTTATTTGAACATAGATCATTGTGCATGATTTTTCCATAGAAATTATTTTCAGTAACTCTTAATAGACTATGATTACATTCTATGAGAGACCTTATATATATATGTTTATTTATTTTCATCAGATGGGTTTTTAATGAAAATATTGGTTGTGTTTAAGACCGCCTACTGGGGAATTTTATGCTCACCACTTATTTTTAAATTATTTTCAAAGGTCACATTGATTTCCATAGATGGATGTCATCATTTTTGCGGACAATGAATGAGAAGTTGGGTTTTTCTAAAAAATTATTACAACTATGGTAAATTTTCATCTTGTATCTAATACTCTAGAACCAAGACATGCAAAAGGTCCTCTATTTTTTATTGCTTAAGGATGAGTAGTTATAGTGTGTAACAATGGAACGATCTAAATACCTTTGATTATTTGATGTTTTCATTGTAGTGGTAGACTTTAGAGTCTAACAGGCATTGTGTTTTGAAATTCCAAAAAATGAAATATATAATTATTCTAGGTTTGACAAAATGAATTGCAAGTAAGCAAATCTGTGAGGGTGTGGGGGATAATTTAACATCCCATAAATTCCAACTAATTTTTTTTATAAAATTATTTTATTAAATAGATTTATTTATAATTAATACCACCAAATAATATTTCTGTTAAGATAAATTTGTATTTAAATAAATATTGGAATTAATTTTTTTTAATTAATTTTATTATAAAAAATTTATTTATATTATTTATATTTTTCAAATTGATTTTATTGTTTTGTTAAAAATAAAACATGAATATAACTATTATTTTTGTCAAAATAGTATTTAATAAAATATTTTAAATGAATAATTCATAAATATTATAGACACTATATTTTGAAATTTTCATATAATTATTTTGATTTATAAATATAATAAAGTACTGAAATAAGCTAGTTATGTATTAAGAGTCTAAAAAATTATCATTTTTAAAAAATTATCAAAATAATTAATATAAAATTATAATTAATTGGTTTTTAAAAATAATAATTTTCAAAAAATGATATATATATATATATATGTGTGATTATAATTATAAAATATGAATAAATTATTATTTTTTATAAAACTATTACACTATAATGTTTTTTTAATTAAATTATATTAATATCTTTTAATTTATTAAATTATGAATTTTTAAATAATTATTTTAAATAAATATATTATAATTATTTGTTTCAAATAATAAAATATGTTTATGTTTAAAAAAATATTGTCTTATAAATAAGGAATTATAAATTATTTCTTTAATTTTTAGGTTAATCATGAAATAATATACTTATAATATTTATATAATTATTTTTTATTAAAGAAATTAAATATTTATTGATATTAATTTAATTATAATATGAAAAAATAAGGGAAATACAGTTAAGGGTTTTGATCACCTACATCCCATAGGGGGGTATTGTTACATGAGGTAGATGAGTCAAGGGAGATGTTACTATGGAGATATCTAGGATACCCACAATAGGGGCACTGTTTTGAGATGAGTCATGTAGAAAGGCCTTTTCAATGGGGGAGCCACAACCGATGTCGTTGTTCAGTGTGCGTCATAATCGTGTCATGTATCGAAGATGTCTGAGTGACATCATCTTTTTTTCCTGAGATAGGGTTTGGTTTTGGATTTTATTGATATATCACAAGATAAGAATTTTGTTTTGTGTTTATGTAAGATTTGTTTGTCTGTCTCTGATTACCATTGATATGCATGTTGTTTTCCCTACTATCCACCTTTTCCTTTATTTTGTTTGAATAAATTTGACCTTTTTTCTATGTATTAACTCTACATATATGATTATGTTTTTATCTATAAGAGTATACTTCTTCTTATTTTACTTCAATTTTATATTATTTGAGACCATTTTGTATTGGTGGTTTTCTTTTACTTGAAAAAATTTTAATGACATTTTCTTTCTTTGATATCAAAAACAATTTATCAATATTGCACTATAAAATAATTTTCCTTACTATATAAAAAATCCTTTTATGGCTATAAAATATATATCCCATTAATATATTAAATAATTTTTTTAATGTGTGTGTCCCGGGTGTGGGTGAAGGAGAATCTGAAATAGAAGATCCCCATACCCTTGGGCAAAAACATTTCCTACATGATCTGTTAGTCAGGGTTTGACTACATTCTGGTCTCATTCAATACAAGTAATGGAATTTAAATTAAATTTAAAATTATTTTATAAGGTTTAAAAGGGTAGTTTGAAAATCTTATTTTATTTTTATACTTGTTTTGTACGATTTTATGTTTTCATAGAATTATTTTAAGGAAATGAAATTACCCAACATTTTCAAATTTTCTTCTAATTTATTTAGTAACATTTTTTATCATGGAATTTGTTTAATCATATAAAACTACTCGTGAATTTTGTAATTTATTTACAATTTATTTAGTATTATTTTCTAATGTGAAAATGATTTTCCCATTGGAAAATAGTGGAATCATCTGATAAAAAATGGTACTATTTACACCACTATTTCAATTCATGTGTCCTACTATGAACTAAATCTATTCCAAGACTGCATAAGTGTAAATAAATTCATTTTATGTTAATATGATCAAGAGGTTTAATAGGTTTTGGTGTTTTCAGATGTCAAAAATCAATTTAATAAAATAATTACACATTTCTTTTAAATTCTTTTTAATATTACTGGCATATATATATATATTCATTTGTATGGATACTATATTTATCTTTCATTTGAAAACATAAATATCAATTTTCAATTATTTTATTTTAATAAGGTATGATTATAATACCTTTTCAAATATATTTTTTATATATAAGGACACATAGACAGACACATCCACACACACACACACACATATATATATTTTATTATTTCATTCTTTCAAACACACACACACAAAAATATATTTAAGTTATATGTTTGATTTTAAATATCATTATTCTAAGGCTTTAGAATTTAAAATTATGATATTCATGCATGTGACTACATTTATCATCAACCCAATAGTACATATGGGAACATACCTCATGTGGTATAATTAATTTTTCATATGTCTGTATAATTATTTTTGCATGTGATAAAATATTATGAAAACATTAGATGTTTATAGTCATATATATAAATATATTGGAATTTTTAGAAACAAATTTTCCCATGGATCATTCTTTAATGAAATTTTACATAATGATAATCAAATTATAAATTGTTCTTAATGAGTGCATGAATGGTTATGAATCATTCAAATTAATTTTTTTCAAAACAAGTGAGTACACGCCCACATATCCTTTCATATGTAACAAATTTTCATATGCATGAATCTATCTATATCTATATATGTCACATTTAATGTATAAATATATATACTATACTAACATTGATGTTCATACCTACTCTAAATGAGTTAAGATTAATAACATATTTGAGTAGTTAATATAAAAAATTTATCATGGAAAATATTTATCAAGCACAAATCATGTACTATTTCCATACATCGATAATTCATCATGATTGTCTAGTCCTTAATGCATGAATATGTATATATATATATATATGAATACACACATTATAAATTATACATTTATCGAAAATTCATTCAAATTTAAAGTAATGGGATAATGAGTGTAAATTTTAAGAAAATGGATTATAAATTTTGTTATAGTTATATAATCAATGCCAAGTATAAAGGTGTTGGTTGTACAAGATTAATAAGTGATTTTCCATTAATTTTTATACTAACACATTAATAAATATATATAATAAAATTGGTTTTTAATGTTTGTTTATATATTTATATATACTCCATGTCAATTATGTTATTATGAAAACTGTTATTTTTAAAATGGTACCAAGCTATGATCTAAATAATTTTATATATAGATATTTACTTTTATCCTACATGAATGGCCTCATGGCCTAATTTTTTTATGAATTTTTCTGATAATCTCCCATTAAAAAGAATAGGGGTAACCCTTACAAGGCATATAAGCTTAGATATTAAATTTCACTTAGGATTTCACACATTACATGACCTATAGGTCTTAATGAAATCATACAAAATATGAATAATTGTAATCGCCATCCCGATCATCTGCATCATTATTAACTCTCCACATTTTAATGGTTTTTCGGCTAGATTTCATTTGTAGAGATGCATAGGCCCGATACTAATGGAAATGTCATACCCTCTCATTATTCGAAATCCATATTTCCTGCTCTGGTGTAGGTGTCATGCTATTGAACCATCCTATTGATCTGGTTCCTTGAAGAATCTATTTGCGCATCTACATATCAGGTAGACCTGAAGGCCTTGAGGTGGCCAGAAAGCTTTGAGGTGGCCCGAAGGTATTAATGGTGGTCTGAAAACAATAATGACCTGAAGTCCTAGGTGGCATGTTGGTCTTAATGACTCCAAGCCCAATCTGGTGGCCCATGGTGAATAGTTCTAGCTGTTATAGTAATGAACATTACCTATAACAGTAACTGTTACAATACAAAAAAATACTACAGAAGTGCATGCTAAAATACATCTATAGTAACTCAAAAGTATACCTTCACCTGGTTTTGATCCTAGGTCTCGGGGATGCTCATAGATACACCACAACAACTGGGCTGAGGATCATGTGATTTTCATTTATTGATTTTTTATTAAATGTGAATTTATACTTTGAATTAGAGTATTATAAATACCATGTCATATATATATATATATGGGAAACATTATGT
Organism: Viscum album; assembly: GCA_963277665.1. Taxonomy (NCBI): domain Eukaryota; kingdom Viridiplantae; phylum Streptophyta; class Magnoliopsida; order Santalales; family Viscaceae; genus Viscum; species Viscum album. Next base: position 1,311,072,574 of record OY728119.1, on the reverse strand, counting down.
ACTTTTATTTAATAAATTCTACTCATGATGTATGTATGTGTATTTATATATATATACAAAAGAAAAAACGTTTATTAACATGTTATATTTCTTATCATAATGTTATATTAAAATTAAGGATGTTGTATCTTCCTATAGGAATTGTAATGCTTCAATTATAACATCGACACATCTTTCATTTATAATAAACTCATGGTTGTAAATAATGCTTTCTGAGATAATCATTCACATGTATTTCTTCATGAATTGAAAATTTTTATTAATACTGTGACGTGTTAAAAATATTTATTTATTGTAAATTTTTATTTGGAAAGTACTAAAATATATATTCATTTTTGATTAAATGGGAATTTATATCATAACACATTTTATTGATGACTTAAAATAATGTATATTATTTCATTTATGGGATTAATTTTTTTTGATATTAAATGAATTATGAATTTAACATTTCAAATTACTATGGGAAACTTTGGATTGTTTAAAAATCATGTACATCATGAATATATCAATGAATTTATATTCATCAAATATTAATATATAAATAAATCAAATTGGTATAAGACACTTTGATTTAACAGCATATTTTTATTAATAAAATGAGGAATGCATTAGACATGGTATGTGACAAGTGATGCCTATTATAGCCTCTCAGCGTATTAGTAGGTCTCATGAGAAAAACTAGAATCATGGGATGGGGCCTGGACATAATGATTATGTTGAATAGTATTATGCATTCGCACATGAATTAGACCTATTATGTGATGGGTAAGGCCCGATTTAGCCTCTCGATGCATCGACAGGTCTCATGAGACAATCTATGTCTTGGAATGAGGAAGTGGAAAAATTTTAATATATATTCTTGGAATGAAACCTTGATTGAACGTTTTTGATGTCCGACATTATGCATTCCCTCATAATGATTCTAGTATGTGAAATTCCATGTTAGTATTCAACTAGTAAAATGACCATGGCGTATAATGATTCTATTATGATGTATTATCAATCAGTTTTACATTTACAAGTGCACCTAGCATAAAGATAAATATTTATATATATAATTCTATAGAAATTCATTTATATATAAGGATTCATATTTAATTTCCAAACCATAATGATAAATGAAATCTTATAATGTTCTATTATGAATGAATATTATTTCATGTGTAAATTATTATCTCACCCCTAGCATGTAATTCATAATTAAGTATGGTCATTAGTTATATTATATGTGATATTTAATGAATTCTTGTTCAATTGTGTTTTATTTTATAATAAAATTTATTTTAATAGAGATAATTTAGGATGAGTATTCCCTAAAAATTATGTTTAGTAACACTAAAAATATGACGATGACATACTGTGAGGGAAGGTATTTAGGTATGATTATTGATTTTAATGGATTTTTAATTGAAATTATTAATTCTTTTTAAAATTCCTTATAAGAAATTTAATTCTCAACCATTGTTTTTAAATTATTTTCCCAGATCACTTTGAATTCCAATATTAGATGTCCCCATTTATTGTATGAAATGAAAGACAAGTTGGATTTTTTTATATTAAATTTTATAACAACGCTAATACATTATAATCTTGTATCTAATTCTCTGAAACCTACACCGACAAAAGGGAATTAGTTTTGTAATGATTTAGGAATGGTCTTTATAGTTGGTATTAGATAAATTTTCCCGATAAATGTGGAGATTTTTTTGTCATCTATGTGGTAGAGTTTTATGTTTAATGGTCCTAATGTTTCCTCATTCTGAAAATATAAATTCATAATTCTTTAAATTCAGACAAAATTAATCGCGAGGATATAATTATTTTGGTGGGGGATAATGTAACATCCTAGGAATTCTAAATTAATTTATTCATATAAATATTTTATTAAATGTATTATTTTATAATGTATACCAAAACAAATTTTTTTGTTTAGAAGAATTTCACTACAAATAATAATTGTAATTATTTGTTTTAATTAATTTTATTATTATAAAATTATAAATAATATTTTATATTTTGATTATTTTTATTGTTTTGTTAAAAAGAAAATTTAAAAAAATATATTCTCTTTCAGAATATTATTTAAAAATATATATATATTAGATGAATAATTCATAAATTTTAGAGGCACTATATTTTCTAAATTACTTATAATTGTTCTAAAATATAAAAACAATAAAAAACTGAAATAACCCATCTATAAATTATTAATATAACTAAAAATATTTATTAAAAAATTATCTAAATAATTATTATACAAATATAATTAATTTATGAATGTAAATTTTTATTTTCAAAAATATATATATATATTTGATATTATAATTATAATGTATGAATGTATTATTATTATTTGTAAAAGTAATACATTATAATGTTTTGTTTTATAATAAAAGAATTTATAAAGATATTACTTTTATAAATTATGAATTATAATAAAATTATTTTTAATAAATATATTATATTTTTTAGTTTCTAATTATATTATATGTTTATATTATAATAATATTTTATTTTATAAACAATAAATTATAAATTTTTTATTTAATGTTAAATTTAAACTTGATATAATATAATTATAAGAAGTATGTAAAAAAATATTGTTAAAGAAATTAAATAAACAATGATATGAAAATAATAACTATAAGAAAAATAGGGAAATCTAGATAAGGTTTTCGTTCCGATGTAACATGTATGGGGGTGTTCCAATGCGAGGTAGATGATTCTAGGGAGAAGTCACATTGGAGGTCCCCAAGTCACCCGTAGTAGGTGAACCGTTGGGAGTTGAGTCGTGCAGCTAGGACTTCTCATCAAAAGAGCCACAACAAAGGTTATGGTTCAGGGGGAGTTTCAGTTGTGTCTTGCAAGGAAGAGGTATGAGTAACGACATATATTTTTTCTCAATTAGGGTTTTGTTTTAGGATTTATAGATCTAGTGTAGGGAAAGTTTAATGTTTGGTTTTTTTGTCTGATTTGTTTGTTAATCTCGTATTAACATTGATTTCAAGTCGTTTTCCTTATTTTCTACTTTTTTATTTTGTTTTATTTAATTGAAACACTTTTCTATGTATTGAATCTATTTTAATGCATTCATTTTTGTCTATTGGAATACACCTATTCCTTTTTAACATAATTTTTATATTATCATTGAAAAATTTTAATGGTTTTTTTCTATTTATTTGTTTCACAAATGTAAATTATATTTTTCTTACTGTACTATTCCAAACTATTTATCAAGATTTCACTATAATCTCATTTCCTTTGTTGGATAAATAGTCTCTTTTATGGATATAAAAACCTTTTCAAGTTATTTGAAAAAATAAAATGTTTCTTTCAATGTGTGTGTCCCGAGAGAGGGTGATGGTATATCAGAAACAGTAGGTCCTCAAACCCAGATGAAAAATAATTTGCAACACGATCTACCAGTCAATGTTAGATGTGCTCTGGTCTCATGCAGTACAACTAAAGTAATTAAAATTTAATGTTAAATTATTTTATAATGTTGTGAATGTTAGTTTGAAAATATTATATTATTAATATATATTTTTTGTAATGGTTTATGATTTCATGGAATTTTATTTATTCGAATCAAATTAGACTTCTATTTTTCAAATTTATTTCAAATTCATTTGGTAATATTTTATTTTTTGAATTTTTTTAAGCCTATCAAATTAATCTTCCATTTTGAAATTGATTTATAATTCATTTTGTTACCTATTATGTTTTGGAAATGTTATTTTCTCAATGAAAAATAGTGGAATCATCTGATAAATAAGAGTATTATTTACCCATATATTTCAATTCATGTGCCCTACGAAAAATGTAATCTATTATAATACAGGTTGTGAGTAAATAAATTACTTTAAATTGAATATGATCAAGTGGTTAAATCAGTTTTCGTGTTTTTTGATTTCATACTTCGTTTTAATAAATTACTAACACATATCTTATAATAGTTTGTTAACATTCCATGCATATAAATATTGATGTATATTGATATTATTTTTATCATGCATATACAAACTGAGATGTCAATTTTAATTTTTTTATGTTGATAATGTGTGATTATACTTCCTTTACAAATTGATTTTTTGTAAATAATTACACATTTAAATATATATTTATATATATTATTTATAATTCTATGATTTCAAACACACACACACACACACATATATATTATATGCATGATTCCAATTTCATTTTGCCTAGTATTTATAAATTAAAACTATAACATACATGCATGTCACTCAAATTATCACCAACCAAATTTTACTAATGGTAATATATATAATGTTGTATAATTAATTTTTCGTACGTATGTTTAAAAAGTTAGGGTGTGCATGATATACAATATTCTCAAAACTGTCTGTGTTTATAGTCATTTATATATATATATATATATATTTCTCTGAATGTTCAGAAGCAAATATTCCCAATGAAATTTATTTAATGAAATTTTTCTTAATGTTACAAAAATTTTAATTAAGTCATAATGAGTGATTTCAAGATTTCCAAAAATTTATATTAATGTTATGGTTTCAAAAATTTATTATATATATATATATATATTGTTTCATACAAAATATATTTATATATGCATGAATATATATATGTCACTTTTTATGTTTAAATATATATACATGCATAACATTTATGTTTATAACTATTCTAAATGAATTAAGATTTAGAAAATTTTATTAGCAGTTATTATAATAAATTTATAATGAAAAACACATGTCATACAAAAATCATGATTTTTGTCCATACATCAATGATTCCTTATGAAACATCATGAATTAATTTATGCATATGTATATATATATATATATTCACATTTAATAAATTTTAAATTCATCAGAACAGATTTCAAATGTAAACAATGGATAATAAATGTTTTTCCTGGTAGATATGCACAACACGATATAAGAGTTTTTGTTGTGCATTTTCAATAAGTGATTTTCCATCAATTTTTATATCTCCATATTTATAAATAAATATATCTTCTTTGAAAATTAATATTCCTTTATATAATTATATATAATCGAATTCAATTATGTTCTTGTGAGAGTTTTTTAAGGGTATCACGCTATGTTCTAACCCTGTCCAAATATTGATATTTTCATTATTCAATGCTTTCATTAATAAAAAATTTACCTCATTATTTAATGTATTATAAATATTATGACATATAAATGTATGTGTATATATATGGGATTCGTTATGTTCTCTTATTTTTAAAATTAAACTCTTTATATATATATATAAGTATATATATATTTATATATAAGTATATACAATGGATAAAATTTTGGTTCACATGTTATATTTTTATCATCATGTTAGATTAAAATTTGGATGTCTCATCAATATACATTCATGGCCATTCATCACGTTTAACACCTTCAAGTAATACATTCATAACAAAATAATGCTTGAAAAAAAAATTTCAGATATTTTCATGTATATGAATTTATTCAAGAATTAAAATGTTTTATTTATAATTTTATATGTGAAACATATTTATTTATTGAAAATTAATTTTTTTAGAAAAAATTTGTATTTATTCATTTTTCATAAAATGTGCATTAATTTTATTACTCATTTTATTGATTACTTACAAATAACATTAATTATTTCTAGTATGTGATTAATATATTATGATATTATGTGAATTTAGAGTTTAATGTTTCATAGTGGTATGAGACTCATTGGATTTTTTAATGTTCATGTACCTCAATAATTTATCATTGAATTTATTTTCGTCTATGATTATGTTTAAAATAAATCAATGTGGTATGGGACAATTTTATTTAAAGACATAATTTTTTATACATATGAGGACTATATTGGAAATACTATGTGATAGGTGAGGCTCACTATATCCTCTAGATACATTGCCATGTCATATGAGACAAATTAGAATCGTGGAATGAGGCCTTCACATATTTATTATTTTTTCTAGCATTATGCATTCAAACTTGCATTGGACTAATTATGTGATGGGTGAGGCCCACTAATGCCACTCAATGCATCAGTAGGTATCATGAGATAAACTAGGATTTGACACAAATCCTTGACTAAATGTTTATGTATGGTCTTGGAATATGGCCATGAGATAATGTTTGTGATGTCCTAAATTTTTCATTCCCTCATAATGATTCAAGTAAGTGAAAGTCCATGTGATTGTTCAACTAGTAAAATTTATATGTGTAATGATGATTCTCATAGGAACTAGTATCAATACATTTTATATTTAATGTTCACATTGATTAAATACTTATATTTAAATATATAATTATATAGAAATTCAATTATAAATAAGGATTAATATTCAGTTTCCATACCATAATGAAAAATGAAATAATGTTACCTGTTATTTTAAATGTGTATTATTTCATGTGTAAATTATTATCTTCAACCTTTTCTTGTCAAAAATAATTAAGTATGGTCATGATTTATCTTATATGTGTCATTTTTTTAATTTCTTTCAAGTGTGTGCTTATTTTATATTGAATTTTATTTGAATAAGGATTCTTGATCATGGGTTTTCGCAATATATGATTTTCAGTAACTCTTAAAACTTTATGATGACTCGCTATGCGAGATGTTTTTAATGTATTTGAATTATTTTTAAGAAATTTTTTTATTGAAATTATTAATTTTTTTAAAAAACCCGTTCATGAAAATTTAATCATCACCCCTTTCTTTTAAATTTTTTTTCATAGGTCAATTGAAAGACCATTGTTGGACATCACCATTTGTGTGCACAATAAAAGTGAATTTGAATTTTCTTCCTTACATTTTATAGAAACTTTGGTAAATTCTAATCTTGTTTCTAATTTTCGGAACCATTTCCTATAAAAGTTCCTCTGTTGTGTAATGATTAATGTTGGGTCCTTATAAATTCCACATATAATTTCAAAAAATATTTATCAATATTCAATCATCTACTATTTTTTTGTTAACTCGACTAATATATATATATATATATATATATATATATATCTTCACATTATATTCAATATTTTATAATCTATCACGTCTCATCATTTGAATATCATAATTTTTATGACAACTAAATTTCTAAAAATAATATTATAATATAAGATTAAATTAAAGGCACGTATCATGTATATTAAAATAGTAAAATATTGAAATATTTGATAATATTTAATTATCTAAGAACTCCAGTAGATCGTATACATAAATTTACATTATTTTAGTAATTTAAGTCACTCATAAAAATCATTCTAGGACATCTACATTAACATCCCATTATTTTCATCATTTTTGACACATATGTATTTTTTTTATTTTAATATATTTTATGAGATATTTAAATAACATTGGTAAATATTACGTGAAATCATATACATAAAACATGATTAAGATCTGTCTTATGTATTTTTTTAGATCATGATTCATGCTTATGTAGATTCATTTTTGAATCTTGAACACTTATACCAATAATTGAAGAAAACTAACAACATATATACACATCCTTAATATTAATTCTTGTGTATATAATTCAAGTATCACTTATAACACAAACACTTATTTTTTATTTGGGTACAAACACACATAGATAACTCATCATTCACGTTTTTATTACATCACCAATTGGGACATGAATTCAAATTTAAATTTATAGTTGAATTTTAATTTCACTACATACTCATCAAAAACGCATTATAAATTATATAATTTATATTTAATGTTTTACTTATGATTATTTATCCAATTTAAATATTCACCCTCTTTGTTAGAATACTCATATATAACATAAATCCTATAAATATTATTTGACCTTCTGTTACAAATATATGTGTTAGTATAACTTATTGGTACCAAATTCTTTTAGGTTATAACTTCCACCATATAATATACACAATATCCATCTTCCTTATGATGGATATATGATATTCCATGTATATTTACTATCTATAAATTAATTAAAATTCTTGAAAATTTGTCTTCTAATATTAATTATACTATTTTGGTTGAGAACATATTCCTCATCATTCGTATCAATTTTATGATTTTAATACATTCGATCCTTATATGTTTCTCAATGAGATCCAATATGAAACATAAAATTTTAACTAAAATACAAATTTTTGTTTTATAATTTGTCCCCAATAATTTTTATAATGTGTCCAACCACAATTGAAACCATAATTTTATCATAAATGTAAAACAAAAATCCAACATGAAACTTGTGGGTTATAAATTACACTACGAAAAATTCACATTGATCAAAACAAATATTTTTAAATTACCGATAAAATTTAAATAATATTTAAAAAAGTTCCTTGGTAAACCAGTATTCAATCTAAAAACCCCTTTTTAATAATTTTGAATTACATTTGCTCCCTTTTAATGTATAAAATATCAATTTTATTCCCAATATATTAATTGTTATAAAAAATCATCTATAAATATTAATTTTCTGAATTTCCATGAAAAGTAATCATTTTTTTGGGTTATTTTAAACCAATATTTATTGAATAAAATAACTAATATGATTATATGAGAAAGTATTTTATCAAAACAATGATTATAATATCAGATATGTTTCCCATAAGAGTAACATCATTAAGAATACTTCCAACATTCTCAAATATCTATAATATTTTTCATATAATACACATCGAAATCCAATAACCATAAACCATTAGTAGTTATCATTTTCCTTAATATATTTATTATGGGTTTCCTAAACTAAATCAACTTCATTTTAATAAATTTAATACTTTATATTTAAATTTTAATGTAAAATAATCTATATTTTTATTTTTTTTAATAAATTTAATACTTCTTTTAAATTGGATTCATTTAAAAAAATATCATAAAACATAAATTAAATCTAATGTAATTTCTAATTTAAAATTTTAGTAAACAATAACTCTTTAATTATCAAATTATTCAATATTTTTAACAGTATTAATAATGAACTAAAACATCTATAACACCATATCTATTTTCATTATAATAGTAATCTTCATAAATAACAGATTCATAGGTGGTATTTTCTTCTTTATAAGGAAATATATATTTTATTGTATAAAATTAGGATTATTCTTTAGTTATCCATAGTATTTTTATGAATTAGTATTATTTTAAAAAATTAACATCCTCTTAATATTTATTTATATTAATATTTACATATCTTAAAAATATTTTGTTAAAATAACATTAATATTACATTTCCCTCTTCAGATATTTTTTACATGGATTTTTTATCATATCCATATATTTATCTAAATTCCAACACAATATATATAATTTTAACCATGTGTGTTATTTAATATGAATTTATTTCATAATAATGCAATGTTTTTTGATTTATATCAAGTGAATGAATTATAATATATGTCCCCTCCATAACACATTATTTTGGATTGAGTGGTTGGTTATATCCTTGAATTCCACAACAATAGACATATTTTTTAGCCTAGGATATATCCCCTAAAAATTAATTTCCAGTGAAAAAATGTTCATTGAATACTATAATGTTAAAAAATAATAAGACAAGTCCCTTAATTCAAATTTTTTTTTGATAAAAATAATTAATTTTCTCTCTATATATTCTCATAGATATTTTTACATTTTTAATGAATTCTATTAGGGATCACATAACACCCAAAACAACAATGACATAATTGAGTAATGTGTCAATATATCTTATAGTGTTCATTGACGATATTTCATGTTATTATATAAACTCTTAATTTTCACTAATTATATCATCATCTCTCTATAATAGATGTTAGTCACCTTCTTCCACATGCCTTTGGATTAATTACATCTTATTATCGTTACATCAAATAGTAGATCATGATCATACTATGTCATTCATATATTTATAATCATAATCTAGTACCCTGTGATCCATTGTAGATAACATTACACTTAAAATATAATTCAAATTGATACCACTTATAAAAATAACATAAATTTCTACACATAAGATTTAGTGTGGGATAACATTTGATTATTTCAATGAAACAAGTAAATATTAAAATTTGATCATACCCTTATTATTCACCAAAAAATCCATCATCAAATATTTTTGAGGAAATAATCATAGAACCCCATTCTCTAATACTAATTTTTATTTCCATATATATATATTAAAATACTGTGTGAGGTATATTAAAAAATGGATGACTATTTTCAAACAAATCAACATTGTTTCCCCGTTATACAAATCAATTCAAATATTTAATAAAAACATTTATCAGAAACATGAACATCATCTAAATATAATGTAAATCAATGACATAATACTCATGATATTTACATTTTTCATCATAATATAGTGGCTATTACATAGTTATTAAAGTAATCAGTATTAATTTTATATGAATAATAATAATTATACTTGATTATAGGGGTTTGGAAAGGGATTTTCTCTTTTTTAGGTTCACTGTATCTCATATATGTTTTACATAGTGCAATTATATATAAATAGAAAATAAAAAACTAGATTAATTCAATATTTAATAATTTTTTGTTGATATGATATCTATAAGGCTTTTAAACTATTGATTCATTTATTTGATTAATATTCTCCCATTTCTCCATGTTCCACTCTTGATTTATTTAACATAGGTTGTGTGTTTTCATTATATTTATTTACTATAATTTTATTAACATCAACAAACAAAATATGTGTATATATATATAAATATGTATCTTAGTTCTATAATGAATGATACTAAAATGTTGATATTTTATATTTAGTCAAGAACCAATTAATTTAATTTAATAAATTTGAGTTGAGTAATAAAATAAATCCTCCATATATTAAATTTCAAAAATATAAAAAATTAAAAAAAGGGTAAAAATAATTTTCACAATCACATGGTATCCTACCTTATAAAAATTTATTTCTAGTAAATTACGATCTTATTAGTTACAATATTGAATCATGACTTCCCAAGAAGAAACAACTCAGATTTTAATTATGAATTTTGAACAGCATGAGGTTTTTCCACACCACCGTAACAAAGAATCACTTCTCAATCCATTATTTAGAAAAACAAAAATTGACTCAAAAAAAATATAAAGTATTTTTCCATGAAATAATAAAGTAATAATGGTGTCAAAAACTCTAATAAATAGTGTTTTTATTCATATTTTTTACAATATACTTTGAAATAATTATAGAAACAAGAAAACTAAATAATGAAATTATATTATTAATATCATCATGAGCCATGTAATTATTTTTACCATGGTGTTTATTCCATTATATATAATTAATTTTTCTTCATTATTTTGGAAAACAGCCAATAATTGATGCCTTTTAATATCCTGGTTTTTAGATTTTTTTAACACAACAAAGATATGATATATGCATGATGTTTTATAATTCCTTGCCTAAAAACTTGAAATTCACATGAAGGGTAACTTATACCACTGTAAAATCATGTTTAAAAAAGTCATAAGGAAGAAATATAATTTCCAATACAATAAATAAAAATCCATTTCATTACAAATTACAACCAATATCAATATAAAAATTTTATCAATAGTATATATATGACTACAATTTCAAAATAAAATACAATTTTGTGTTTTTTCAAATTTTTAAAAATATTATTAGGCATTTTATAATTTTCATAAAATACATTCAAGAATATTCATAATATCTACCATGAATATAAAGAATGAGTCTTTCATTATATTTTTAAAAAATATAACCAAATAAAAAAAATACAATTTTAATATGAAAGAATAAAAAATATGTTATTAAAAAATATGAAAGGAAGGTTTATGATTTTTTATTCCGATCATTAATACATATTGAATCATTAGTTCAATGGTAAATATATGATGCTAAATATACAATCTTAATGTTCCAATTTATTAGTAATAAGTTTCAGATGATTTCAAAAATGACCAATTGAATAGTCGAACATGTCTTGACCATAAAACCAATTAAATAAATATATTTTTAAAGAATATATTTTCCATCATTTTTTTAATAAATCCTATTTTTTAAATTTAATTATTAGTAAATACTTTTGTAAATTTACAATCAATGGAAAAATATCATCCATGTAAATAGTCCTATGATAATTCTTTTCAAATAGTTATCATTCACTCCACAATGTGGTGGTTGTTTCCTCCTCCCTTCTACCTTTTAAGACATAAAAAACTCAATGTTTTCACTTAGTCGTATTTGGGAAAAATGACCATGTTGAGTTTCAATACCATATATAATCCCATAAAAAAATATCAAAAAATTCCCTAAATACTTATATTATCCCTATACATTCACGAGGAGTTAGGGAGATTACATTATGTATTATTTTAACCAAATACTTGAATGATTTATGAGATTATTGATCTATTTTTTGGAGGTTAATTTTTTGTTGTCAAAATAAATTTCTATGCCAATATTGAAATAATTTGGTAATGGGTTGGGGTATTTTTATCCATGGAAAAAACAAAAAGTACCTTTATCTTTAGTGTTATTATTCACTCATCCTATTATATAGTCTTTTTTTATAGTTAACTAGACTAGTTTTCCAAAAAAAATTATTATGTTCGGGGAAGGGTATTGCATAAAACATTTTCCTCACCCATATAGGTATCATTCGCCATTACATGTAAAACATGAAATTCTTATTTCCATATGTACATCTCACATGATAATATATAAGGATGCTTAGATAATTCTCCCTAATTAATTTTAGGTAGAAATGTATCCCTAATGTTATATGAGGTATCCATTTGAGTAGAGAAATTGGTCATCTCATCTACATGTATTACTAATGACATCAGTGGTGCTCACTATCCATAACATTGAGACACATTATTTTGGTGGTCATCCAGAATTTATTGATCTTTGGTGAGATTATACAACATTATTCTATTTCCCACGGTATAATCGAAAATATATTGAGGGATATTATTTATCCTAAAGTATTGAGTATGATATTTCATCCAATTTCTAAATCCATGATGTATTTATAAATATAGAAGCTCATAAAATCATGCCCATAAATAATTGGTGGATTCTCTATCCTAATGTGTAAAATCATTGATATCACCTCCACCTTCACCATCTTCTCCAGTAGAATGTATTTTTAAAAAAATAAATTTGAGATTTTATCATAGACTATAGTATATCATTGTGGCTACAACATCAACCAATAATTGGATCATCCCTTCAATGAAAACATGAAGCTTAAAAGTCATATGGAATAATATGTTACTCCATTACTCTATAATGTATCATAGTTCTTTGAAAATGTCTATAATTTAAGGTAGGGATCTCTATTTTCATTCTATCAAAATGAACCACATTCTAAATCAATTTATGAATACTCATCTTCAATTAGAATTATTACTCATTAATAAGTGTCCAAATGATTCTTGTGTATCCACCTTGATTTACTATAGTTTGTACTCCATTAACATCATATCTCATTATACTTGTTTTCATCTTCCGATGATGTTGGCTAACTCATCATGTTCGTCCTGGGATCCTAGGATCCCCATACAAGATCTCCATTTTTTTAAAAGTCTAAACTCAATTTTAGGATTGAATCCATGTGGATCCTTAAAATCAAATATCATTTGTGACACCCCAAAATATCATAGTATGTTATTTTATTTAGAGTAATTCAATAGTTTGTGCAATATGAAACTTTGTGTTCGATCGCCCCACGACATTCCAAACTAGTAGTTTAAAAAATTGTTATGAATAATATTAACTAAATTTCGAATATGATATAATACATATAATTTTATCATCTATATTATGTTTCTCATAGACATAATATAAGAACAATTCAATTTTTCACATAGAAGAACTGTTTTTTAATAAAACACAATTTTGAAGCCTGTTAATGGAGAAACCATCTTAAATATAATATTTGACACTTTTATATATTCAATTTGACAAAATAAACTTCTACATTAGTAGCGGAACATAAAAATTTATTTTGGATAAATTTTTGGTGCCTTTTTGATAACTTTCATATTTTAATGAATAGTAAAAAAATACTAAACGTTAATTGAAAACATTTATTTTAATAAAAAAAATTTATTTTGTTAAATTATAAATTTTAATGATTTTTAAGTATAATTAGATTATATATTTATCATTTAATCTAATTTTGGTCATTGGAAATAATTTTAAATTTATATCGGATATAAACACATATCAATATTTTGATAGTTTTTACTTCTAAAAAACCAGTTGACAATGGGAATATTTCTTCAAAATTAATTAATACAACTACTATGTATTTAATTTGGTATATTATAAATCATTTTTGGATTTGGAATATAAAAATTTTTTTGGGATAATGTTTTGTATTTTTCTAAAAACATTCAATTTTTAATAAATATTGAGAAACAGTACATTATTATTTAAAGCCGGCTATTTATTTAGATAATAATTTTTAATTTAAATGAATTTTAATTTAAATATTGATACATAATACCTAAATTAGTCCAATATAATTCATTTAATTCATTTTATAACAATATTAGATATGTAAAATTTTATTGAACTTTTTATAATCTTTTACTCACATTCTAAGAACATTTTAAAATTTAAATAAAACATAATTTTACTACTTCTGTGATTTGAGTTTCACAAATCATTGAGATACGATTACATAAATATGTAAAATTTGGGTCAATAGGATGAAAATAATTTTTGGTGAATAGTAACTTTTGAATTTATATTACCACAGTTAAAAGTAAATAATGTAATTATATTTAAAAAAGATATAATAATTACCCATAAACATGTACTATTTCTATTGGTGAAGTGTATTTCAACATAAGTCAACAATAGGAATTAAATATGATCCTTTAGATTCACTTTTATTAGATTTGGACATTTATTATTATTTTATTTAAAGAAGAGTTAAAAGTGTTAAATTTAATGTTTAATAAATAAACCAATTTTAATGTAGGGTTATACTTAAGATAAAATCGACTATAAATATTATTTAGAAATATAAAATGATTTCCCACATAATGGTATTTTATTTAAAAAAATTTACATTTAAAATTTAAAATTTTTTATGACATAATGATGATGCAGTAATTACACTACTAATTGAATATTAAAATATTTGATATTATAAATATAAAAATCAATGTAAATTGAGACTTCTGATGCATTCCACGAATTTTCATGGTTAATATGACATGTAAGAATTGATTTAATGGCTTTTTTCTGGAGTAATCATGTTTTGATTGCTTTCACAAAAACCAAATACTATGTAGTGTAAAAATTGACATAAATTAGTATTTAAAACAAATACTATATTATTAAAAGATATAATTTTCCTAAAAATATTATGTTCATCCAAAGGACTTATATAATGATATATATTTCATTACTAAACAACTGGAGGTTTTCTTTGTATTTTATAGTATGTTCATTAGCCATGTAATATAAAAATACAAGAATATATTTTTAACAGATAAACTAATTATCTATGAATTAAATCTATAAGATAAGGTTTCAATGGTGACATGAACTAGTCTAAAACCTATTGGTTGAAAGGCTTTTGACCAATACCCACCTTATAATCAAAATAAATCTATTTTGAGACATTATAAACTGAAAATAATTTTTTAATAAAATACAATTTCAAGGTTTTCCAAAAGTGACTCTCCCTCTCTTATAAAAGGTTACTTCCCTATATCTAAAAATCACACCTCCATATCTATTTGTCTCAGCTAATCCTTTCTCAAATATCCCCCCAAATACCATGAATTTATCCTAGAGGTATTACTTTGATCATAAATCTTACCTATGGATCCCTTTTGATCAAATAAAAAGGAAGAACCTGAAAAAGAAAAAATAATTTCCTCACCATTTTTAAAGTTATTTTCTTATTCCACATCCCCTTTCATTGTTGTTTCTGTACCAAAATAATAAATATAGTAACTTATAAATATTTTTATGTTATTAAAAATATGGTACAACTACATTCATTATTCTATCCAGCCTATGAATGACATAGTCACTAAACAAGGGTACGCATATCTTACAGTCTCCGCATCGTCATGTAATTTGTTAATCAACTATTCATTATTAGGATGGTTATAATAATGAGTATAACCAATTTAAATAATAAAAAAACATGTTAATTATTCTGTATATATAATATACAATACAATTACATATGATTTCACCACTAATATAATGATATTGTCTCTTGTGCATACGTACGACTTACCATCTCCACGGCTCGATGATATTTTCATCACCATCATAACCAGTCAAGAATAATATTCATTTTATGATTAAAAATAATGTTTAAGAACATAATATAATTATGAATATTATTCAAATAATTCCTACCCACACCAAAATTGACTTACATTACGAAACATATAAAGTAAAATGAATCAGTTAACACCTAAAACAATGATACAACTAAAATATCATTAACAAAGAAATATTAGAAGATCAAATATTATATTGTATTTATGAAATTGGTTCTTCTAAAATATTATAACATTGATTTCAACATTATATTGTAGTTTAAACAACCCCATACTAAGTAAATGTATAAGGTACGGGGTTTTCATCTCACTTTTATTCAAATTATATTCATGCTATATTTGTCACAATTTATTATTGTGTTGTGTATGTATTGTCCATGATAGTATTATTTGATTTATATAATTTAATGTATTGGTATTTACACCTCCATTTAATCATCCTTATTTCATGGGATTTATGTTTCATATGTTACCAAATCGGTAAGAGAATTTCAAATTTTAATTTCCACTCATTTGGTTTTATGCATACTTCATTGAATATTTTAATCCCAGATTATTAATGGAATCACTATTTAATTATTTATGTAGTACTTTCCACTCACCTATGTGTGGATATAGTTTGGGTACACATAATCACTCCCTTGATAAATTCTCAAGTCATTGATATGAAATTGATAAGGGTAATCTTAAATCAGATTTCCATTCATTGAGTTAAACATCGATGTTTTTGTTTTTTTTCATGAACATGTTTTGAATGTACTATAATTTATTTTCAATGAATAAAAAATAATATTATGTGTATTTGTATTTTTCCAACATAATTTTATTATGTATTTATCCTTAATATATGGATATGGTATTTATAAGTGATTTATGTCTCAATTTAAATTCCATTATGATTCTTTTGTTGGTATGCCCCAATTAAATTTTATATGGTGTATATACTATCCTTTGAAATATTATATAATGAATACCATTATTCCCATGATAATACTATGTTTTGATATAATTTTATTAATAATTTATTTTTATTCCGGCATATCTGATTTTGTTGGGAACTCTTTAACAGAAATAACATTTTAATGATTTATTCTTCTAAATATTTCCCATTAATGTCCATGTTTTAAAAATGGTTTTAAGGGTTTAGTTATATAGATATGACTAGTTTTAATTTAAAATTACATTCAAAAGTATCAATATGTTATGGGATACAATGATTTAAAAATTATTTTTAAATAAATTCTTGGATAAATAGAGTGACTTTTTAATAGCATTCAAGAAAAAGGGGATACTTCTCTCAAATGGTTTTACTGATTATTTTCATCTATGTCAATATCCTTTATTGTATTTTATTCTTGATTGAGGTTGATTTATTATAATATAATCATCCACATTGTATTGAATGAGTTATGTTAGACTATGGATGTTGTATTTTTATACCATTCTTGGTTTATTGTTAAAGTATTGATATTTAGAATGCTAGTTATAATATGGATGTTTATATTATGATTCAACATTTTCACGTGATGAATACATTGGACTTATTAAGTGACGAGTGGAGGCCAATATAGCTCTTAGATGCATCGAAATGTCTCATAAGACAAACTAGTGTCCTGGAATAGGGCCTTGACGAAATTATATTTGTAGTCATGGAATGAGGCCTCGAAATGTGGTTATGATTTCCAACATTATGCATTCCATCATTATGAAATTATCTATTGATATTATATGTGAATATTTGAGTAGTATAATGTCAATGAGAATCTATAAATGGAATTATTTGATTTATCATTTCGATTTTTTGTTGAAGATTATTTTTAACACACTTGTTTTTTAGTCTTATACTTTGAATTAAATGTTTAGGCTTATTTATGATAGTTTCTCTATTTTGTTTTTCATACTGAGCATATAAAATCACCTATTTCTTATGTTTTATTTTTTCCAGGATATGAAAAAGTATATTATGACTAACCTGTAGACATAGGCTAAAGGATATGAGTGTTTTCAATGTGGAAACAATGATTATTTTATTTATTTCATGATATAATGTAAAATTTATTTATATTTCTATTACTTACAAGGATATTAAACTAATCGGTATTTCAAGACATGATCTCTTATGTTCATAAAAATGTTAGATTATAATGCACCGAATCTAGGGAACTAGGTTTGGGGTATTATAGATGGAATAAAATGAAGTTTAGTTCAATCCTTGGAAGCTAGATATAGAAAAACTCATATTAGAATACACTACCCTAAGATATACTATTATGATTAGTATATAAGAACATAAAAAATATTGGTAATGTAAATATTATGCGGTATTTTTAATAAATACATATATTCTTGGATATGAGTAGCTAGAGGTGGTTTTGGCAGAGATATAGATAGGGGTAAAACCTGAAAACCCTGCTTTGAGCTACAATCAAATGGGAAGTGGTTCCGGACAGTGGGCCTTGCTGCACTCTTGGTTACAACACTCTTGGGGTATATGCATAAGATAATTCACATTTTCATTACAAACCAATTGGACGGAATTTAATATAAGATGAGGATAATTAACCTTGGTTAATCATAAGGTGTTTTACATTAAAAATAGGGTTTCATGATATTCTCTAAATGATTTTATGACATTTATTACTCACACTATGCTTTCTGGTTTTAGTCAATTATTGGTTTCCAAGAAATTCATAGTAACATTAAATAGATGTAAAAGGTGTTAATAATGGTGTAAGTGAGAAATTAAATTGAATTTCGATAGGCATATAGTAATACTATGTTCATGCCGAAATAAGTTTCAAAAAATGTGATCCAAAATATATATATATATTATCTAACTCCCAAACTGAATAAAGAATAGAATGACAGAGAATGATAAGAACTCCAACTGTGGAATCTATAGAGGAAAGACACTTAATTTCCATCATACAGAAAATGTGGAAGGGGAAACCCAGGAAAGTGTCTCAATGAAACAAATACATGTTTTATGAGTGGGAAAGAAGGACATAATATAACAAATTGGAAAGGAAAAATGAAGAGTATAATGGAAGAAAATAAAAAATATCCTAAGAATCAATTTATAGTCATTTTCCAAAAATATAGGGCACCTGGGAAATTACCTGATTCAATGCTCAATTATATAAGAATACTGCTAGGTCCTGGAGGAAGAAATGTGTAAATAAAATTTGAGAATTTTTTTAAAAATTATTAATATTCATTGTTAATGGGAATACATTGGAATTCATTTCTATTGTATTTTAACAATGGATTTTGTTATGTGGAAATTCTATTTGAGGAATAATTTTCTTTTATTTTGGGGATATATTTATAAAGAACCATTTGGGTTTATAAGAAACTTGAATTTGAGGCAATTACATGTTATTAATTTTTGGTATGAAAATGCGATGTATGAGATAACATTTGTGGTTAAATTATGTTATGGTTATTTCTAGAAATTTATCTAATTTTGGTAATGTTATAAAATACTTGTTTTGAAAATAGACCACATGATGACCGTGTGACAACCCTTCGCATGAGACAACGCTGTTGGAATAAAACCAACAACCAAAGTTTGACTTGGATTTATCTCATACCCCTATACTATTTTATGTCCCCAGTTAGTGTGATAGATTCTTTTTGGATAAATGATTTTATTGATCAATAATAATTTTATTTGGGATCGTATATTCTATCAAATGGTTATCCTTTCTATAGAAAAATGATTTGGTGATTAAGAGATAAATGTTATTTTGAAGATGTTTTGCTCTGTTGGGATCACTATATGACAATGAAAAATAGAATAATAAGGGATTTTATTTTTGAATTATGGTGTATTTTTTATTTTGGAATAATCTATGTTTTCTATAGAGATTCAGGTTACTAACTTTAATTATTAACATATCATAGAGAATATGTGTTTAGGTTAATTACACTTTGGTACGAGATATTAAGAGTAGTTGATGATATCTTGATATAAATGTTAATATTTACTATGAAAGACCGTCTAATTAAATTCTTCTGAGTTTTTTGTTTCAATATTAGTTTGGATTATATTGAAGGACATTAAGGACAATTTTTTGTTGAACAGTCTTTATTGATCATTGTGTACTGTTTTTTTACTTTTGGTAACTAAGATTCATATTTATTTCAATAAAGGATTATCCATTTTGGGCATCATTGGATATTGTACTAAAAAATTTCTTTTTGTTATTATCTAAATACATGGGAAATATATATTTCATTCTTTGTTCATTAATTTAATTCCATAGAAGTTGATTCTTGCACTTCAGATGTGGCTGAGTCATCTAGAAAACTCATTGTTTGGAGAAAATATGAGTTAGTGGTAGAAATTTAATAATGTATGAAACTCTTATTCAAAAGTAAGTATATCTCTTTATGTTCTTTGTAAATTTCAGAAATAAATTCTTCAACTTTATGAATAGGAACATAAAAAATCATCATTCGTTTACTTTTCCTTCTAGGAATCTAATTACAATTTAACCCGTTACATGTTTTTGGTTTTCTTATTGTTAAATTTCGACAGATCATGTTTTCTATCACTCTATATAAAAACATGGCACTTTTCATTTTATATATCCATGTTTCCTTTATTGGAATCCTAGTAGGGTTATCTCAGGTGAACATTTAACTTATCTTTCATTATTTTAAAATGATAGTTTTCTTGACTTTGTTCTGATTTGGGACGTTCAATGTTGTCCGTATACCCAATTTAATATTTGAGAGGATGCTATTTCAAAAAGGTATGGGGAAAGAATTTATGACACAAATTTTTCATAGTACGTTATTATCTTTAATGTAATTCAATAGTTTGTGTTATATGCATCACCGAGTTCAAGCGCACCAAGACATGAAAATATAGCTGTTCAAAAAATGGATATGAATATTATTACCTGTAGTATGAATTTCATATATTCCATTTATTTTTAAAATCCATTTTATTTGTTACATAGACATAATATAAAAACAAATTCAATTTTTCAGAGAATATATGTATTTTTAAAAAATTTCTATTTTAACACCTTTTAATGGAGAACCATTTAATAACCCAATATTTGATACATTTACCTATTAAATATAACAAAATAAACTTTATCCTTAGAATCGGTACATAAAAATGTTTTGGATATATATTTGGTGCTTTTCCGATAACTTTCATTTTTTGATAAATAGTGAAAAACATATAACATTAATTGAAAAAAAAAATTAATAAAAATTATATAAAGTGCTAAGATATACATTTGGTTGGTTTTGATGTAAATTTAGATTATATTTTAATCATTTAATACAATGTTGGTAATAAAAAGTAATTTTACATTTAGATTGGACATAAACACGTATTAATTTTTTGATAGTTTTTACTTCTCAAAAACCCACGTTTTATTTTGACAATGGGAATATTTCATAAATTAATGAATAAAAATTATATGTTTTTAATTTTTTAAAATAGGCATCATTTGTTTATTTCGGAAATCAAATTTATCATAGGGTTAATTTTTTGTATTTTTTGAAAAACATTCAATTTTTTTGAATATTGAGAAACACTACGTTATTATTTAAATCTAACTTGTTATTTAAATAATTATTTTTAATTTAAATTCATTTTAATGTAAAAATAGATTATACTAGCTATATTAATCAAATTTAATTCATTGATGTAATTTTATATTAAGATTAAATATATAAAATTTTATTGAACATTTTACAATCTTTTACTCAACTTCTAAGAACATTTTCAAATTTGTAAAAAAACATAATTTTACAGCTTATGTGAATTGAATTTCATATATCTGAGACACACAGTTTACATCAGTATGTTTAATGTGGTTCAAAAGTATAAAAATAATTATTGGTGAATAGTTACTTTTGATTTTTATTCATCATGGTTATTAGTAAATACAATAATTGAAGGTAAAAATTATATTATAATTATCATAAAAAATTTCTTAATTCTATTGGATAAGTGTATTTTGACAAAAGTCACCATTAGGAAAAAAATACGATCATTTGGATCAAATATTATTAGATTAGGAAATATATTATTATATTATATAAAGAATAGTTATAAGTGTTAAATTAAATTTTTAATAAATAATAAATTTTTAATATAGGGACATACATAAGATAAAGTTTACTATAAATATTCATTATAATTATAAAAATATTTCCAATGTCATGGTATCTTATTTAAAATTTTCAGAAATTAAATATTAAAATTTATTTATGCAACAACGATGATGCAGTAATAAACTTATTAATGAATGACTAAAATAATTTATATTATAAATATCAAAATAAATTTATATTGAGAGTTTTTATGAAATAGACAAATTTAATTGGTTAATATGACATGTAAGGGTTGATTTAATGTATTTTTTCTACGTAATTATGTTTTTTTGACTTTCAAAAAAGCCAAATACTAAATAGTGTCATGATTGACCAAATTGTGTATTTTAAAAAATACTATATTATTAAATGATATAATATTCCTAAAAATATAAAGTTCAGAAAAATGACTTAAATAATTATTGATATGTCATTAATGAACAACTTGAGTTTCTCTTGGAATTTTATATTATGGTTATTAACATGTTATATAAAAATACAAGACGATATGGTAAAAGTTAAACTATTCAACTAAGAATTAAATCTAATAGATAAGGTTATTTTGGTAGCCGATACATAACTAAAACCTATTTTCTGTGACTATTTCAACCCATATCCACCTTAGAATCTAAATAAATCTATTTGGAGCCATTATAAATGGAAAATGATTTTATAATAAAATAATATTTCAATCTTTTCTTAAAGTGACCGTCACCTCTCTTGAAAAATGGTACTCCCCCTTCTCTCAAAATCACATATCCAAATACAATTGGCTTCGCCAAAAACTACTAAAAAATCCTCCCACGTACCCTCACATGAACCAAGAGGACTTATTTTGATCATAAATCCATCATATGGATCCCTATTGATCAAATCAAAAGGAAGCACCCAAAGAGGATGTAATAATCTTATCAACTTTTTCGATGTTCTTTTTTCTGACTCTTCTTCATTCATTGTTGTTTCCATAAAAAAATAATAACTCTAGTTCCTTCTACATACTATGATGATATTATAAATATGGAACAACTATATTCGTTATTATATCGATCAGATGAATGAAGAATTCACTATACGTGTGTATGCATGGTTTATCGTCTCCACGTCATGGTTTAGCATGTTATTCCACACTTCATTATTTAGATGGGTATAACAATGAGTATAATTGATTTAAATAATAAATATAACATGTTAAATATTTATTATATATAATATACCATCCAATTACTTAATATTTCACCCCAAATAGAATGATATTATCGCTCGTGCATATGTACGACTTACCGTCTCCATGACGCGATGACATTTCATTCCCCATCGGAACCTTTCAAGAATAACATTAATTTGATAATTAAAATTAATTTTTAAAAACATAATATAATTATGGATATGAATCAAATAATTTTTATCCATAAAAAAAACTACTTATATAACAATGTGTATAAAGTAAAATGAATCAGCTAAGACCTAAAATAATGATACTACTGAAATGTCATTAACCAATACATATTAGAATATCACATATGATATCATATTTCTGAATGTGGTTCGTGTATAATATAATAAAAATTTATTCACTATTATATAGGAGGTTAACCTACACCCTACTAATGAAATGTTCTAGGTTTGGTGTTTTGATGTCACTTTAATTGCCTTCAGATTCATTCTATATTATCCATTATTTCCTTTTCTGTGATATATGTAATTATCAAGATTTTGTTCTTTGTGTAATATATTTTAATTTGTGTGTATTTACACATTCAATGTATGATCCTTATTTAATTGGGTCGTATGTTTTGTAACTTACCAAATTTGTAAGGGAACTTCAATTTTCAATTTCATCTCATTTTGTTTTACACAAATTTCATTG
This sequence comes from Viscum album, assembly GCA_963277665.1. Classification (NCBI taxonomy): domain Eukaryota; kingdom Viridiplantae; phylum Streptophyta; class Magnoliopsida; order Santalales; family Viscaceae; genus Viscum; species Viscum album. Next base: position 1,311,048,306 of record OY728119.1, on the reverse strand, counting down.
ATTATTTCACTCCAAGATTACATGTGGATTCACTATTTATTTATTTATGTAGTAATTTACAAACCCCATTGTGTGGATATAATTTGTATACACATAATCACTCCATTTATAAATTCTGCAGTCATTAATATGAAATTGATAAGGGTAATCTTAAATCAATTTCTATTCATTGAGTTCAACAACCAAGTGGTTGTTTTTTGTTTTTTCATGATCATGTGTGCATTTCCTCTTATTTATTAACACTAAATATCAAAATGTATTGAGTGTATTCAAATATTCACCAATAATTATGTCAATGATTTATCCATAATCTAATGATACAGTTTTTATAATGGATTTTCACCGCAATTTAAATTCTATTGGAACTATTTAGTTATTATTCCAATATTCACCTTTATATGGTGTATATAATGTACGACGAAATATTATATCAAAATCCATTTATTCTCAAGATATTATAATGTTTTTATGAAATTTTATTTTTCATTTATTTGTATTCAAGAATCTCTCATTTGTTTAAGATCACATTAACTAAAATATCATTTTAAATATTTATTCTTCTAAATATTTCTTATTAATTCCAATGTTTTAGACATCATTTATAGGTTTTAATTATATGGATATTAATGTTTTTTAATTAAACACCCTTTCAAATGTATCAATGTGGTATGGGATAAATTGATTGAAAATTCTCTCCTAAATGAAATCTTTGATAAATAGTGTGACTTTTAAAGGTTTTCAAGCAGAAAGGGCGTATTTCTCTCAAATAGTTTTAATCATTATTTTCATCTATGTCAATTTAATGCAATTTATATTATTCTGGATTGAGGTTTATTTAATATAATACAATCATCTATATTGTATTGAATTAGTTATGTTTCAATGTGGATGTGCTATTTTTATACCATTCATGGTTTATGGTTATGGTATTTAAGCTTTGTATTCACGATTTAATTTGAATGTTTATGTTATGATTCATCCTTTCCATATTTAGAATGAATTAGACATAGTATGTGACAGGTGGATCCCGTTATAGCCCCTCGATGCTTCGGTGTGTCTCATAAGACAAATTATTGTCTTGGCACAAGCCCTTGACAAAATCTTATTTGTATTCATGGTAGTTGGCCTTGAATATTTGGTTATGATGTCTGAAATATACATTCCATCATTATAAAATTAGCTATTGATATTATATGTTATTTTTCCACTAATATAATAACCATGTGAATAAATAAATTGAATTATTTTATTTATGTTTTCCATAATACACTAAATTATATGTTTAAAAGACTTGTGTATTATTCTTATACATTTCCTTAAATATTTATTCTTATTTATGATAGTTTCTAGTATATTGTTATCCATAATTAGCATATGAGCTCACCACTTTAGTTTGCTTTCTTTTTCATAGGATGTGAATAAGTATATTATGATAAACCTGTAGGGATAGTCCAATGGATATTAGTGTGTTCAAAGATAAATTAATATTGTTTTTCTTTATTTCATGACGTAATGTAAAACTTATGTATGATTATAGTAATTCCCATTCTATTAAAATTATTGGTGTTTTGAGAGTTGATCTCTTGTGATCATGCTATTGTTATGTATTAATGCACTAAATCTAGAAATGTTATACAAATGTGGAATAAAACTATAATATCATGAGAATTAAGGGATTCATGATATAATAAGTCAAATGATAGTATAATATGTCAAATGATTTTATACTAATTCTCATATGGCTACAGGAAAGTAGATGTTTCTCAAGTACAAATTTACCTAGGAGTAAAACCCGAAAACCCTTTTGATTTATACTCAAATGGGAACTGGTGCACAAAATTTGGTTTTTCTTCACTCGTTGTTATGAAATTCTTGGGTGATATGCTTCGGATAATTCACATTTTCATTATAAATCTATTTGATGAAATTTAATATAATATGAGAATAAATAACCATGGTTAATCCTGAGGTGTTTTAGTTTTAAAATATGGTTTTTTGTTATTCCTTAAATAATATTATCACTATTTTTACTCACACTATGCATTCTAGTTTTAGAAAATGGCTGGATTCCATGGAAGACATAGTAACATTGAACATGATTTACATGGTGGACATGATGGTGGAAAAGGGAATATAAATGGAATGGTGATAGGCATAAACTATTTTGTGTTCGTTCTGAAGACGGTTTCAAAAAATATGATCTACAATATATATATAAACCAACTCCCAAACACAACAATGAAGAGAAAGACAAATAATGATAAGAGCTCCAGCAGTGGAGACTATAGAGAAAAGAAATCTTAAGTTCTATCATGATAGAAATGTGGATGGAGACACCAAGGAAACTGTCTCAATGGAACAAAGTAATTCATTATGTATATAACAAAGGACATAAATTAAACAATTGATGAGAAAAAATGATGTGTACTATTGAAGAAAATAAAAATGATCCTAAAGATCCATTTACACTAAATTTTCATAAATGTAGGGGACTTGGGAAATACTCCAGTCTATGACCTATTCTATAGGATATCTAATTGGTCATGGAAGAACCTATGCGAAAATAAATTGATGAAAAAATGATTAAAATTATTAATGATCTTGGGTTATGGTATTACATTGGAATACTTTTCTCTTGTATGAGTAAAAATGAATTTTTTTATGTGAAAATTCTATTTGAAGAAGAATTTTCATTTCATTAGTGGATATAGTCATAAAAAAAATTTGGGTTTGTATGATACTTGAATTTTAGGCAATTACAGTTTATTAGTTTTTTGGGATGAAAATGTGAGGTATGAGATCACATTTGTGGTTAATTTATGTATATCTATTTTACGAAATATATATAATTTGGGGAATGTTATACAAAATAGTTTTTGAAAAAGTAAAACCAATATATAATGTGACAACCCATCGTGTTGGACAAAACTATGAGTCTCGAACCCACAAGAAATGTGTGACATGGATTTATCACCTACCAGTTGACTTTGTGAATTCCTTAGTTAGTGTGACTAATTCATTTAAGTGAAATGATAATATTGATCAATAATAAGTTGATTTTAAATCTTCTGTTTTATCAAATGGATATCCTTTGTATATGAAAATGATTTGGGGATGAAGTTATAAATTTTATTTGATGACATTCACTCTATTGGTAACACTATATGTCTAAAAAAATTGAATACTATGGGATTTAATTTGAGAATAATTGTGTGTTTTTTTATTTTGTAATAATCAATGTTTTTATAGATATTATATTATTAATGGAAATAATTATCCTATCATAGAGAATATGTGATTTGGTTAATTACACATCTATATGATAATTTAAGAGTAGTTGATGTTATTTATAGATAAATGTAAAGATTTATTATGAAAGTCCATGTGATTAAATAATTTTGAGTTTTGGGTTTCAATATTATATTTGGTTATATTGAAGGAATTTAGGGATAAATGTTTATTGAATGTTCTTTATTAAACTTTTGGTATTTTTTTATTTAATTTTAGAAATTAATAATAGTATTTTGTTCTATAAAAGATTATCCATTTTGGGGATCATCAGATATTTTACTAAACATTTGATTTTGGTTAATCTCTAATGACAAGGGAAATATACAGTTCCACCTTTATGGATTATGTCATTTCTAAATTTGTTTATTCTATTACTTCTACTATGACCATGTCATCTTGAATACTAATCATTTGAAGAAATGGTTAGTTAGTGGTAGAACATTATTAATGTATAATATTTTTCATAAAAAAGTATATCTTTTTAGGGTATTTGTCAATATCATAAATACATTCCTTGATTTTTTTAAATGGAACTTAAAACAAAAAATGTTGGCTGTTGACTTTTCCTATTTGGAATCTAATGACCATTTAACCAATCACAAGTTTGTTGTTTTTTTCTATTAAATTTATCATGATAATTTTTTATACCACCCTCCATAAAAACTTGACACATTTTCTATCATCCATATCTATGTTATTCTACATGAAATCCTAGTATGGGTTATCTCGAGTGACCTTTGAACTTCTATTTTGTTCTTTTAAATTGATAGTTTTATTGACACTTTTGTCAATGTGGGACTTTCAATGAAGTTCCCATACACAATTTTAAAATTTTGAGGACACAATTTCAAAAAGGTGTGAATAATTTAACACCCCAAGATTTCATAGTATGTTATTTTCTTTAAAGTAATTCAATAGATTGTGTTACACGCAACACCAAGTTCGAGCACCCCACGACATACCAAACTATCCGTTCAAAAAATTCTTATGAAAAGTATCAACTGAATTTTTATTTTTTTATACTCCATGTAATTTTAACATCAATATTAATTATTTATTAGTCATAATATATGAAAAAATTTGAATGTTCAGATAAAATAATTATTTTTCAAAAAATACACTTTTAGAGCCTTTTAATGGATAACCCTTTTTAGATAGAGTATTTTACACATTTATATATTTATTTTAACAAAATAAACTTTTTTTTTAGAATTAGGTCATAAAATTTTAGTTAGGTAAATATATGGTGCTTTTCTGATATCTTTCATATTTTGAAAAATAGTGAAAATTAGGAAATATTATTTGATAAAAAGTTTTTAATCAAAAACAATTATAGTATAAAATTATACATTTTAAGGGTTCTGAATTATATTTTTATTATATTTTTATTATTTAATCTAATTTAGGACATTGGATGTAGTTCTACATTTAATTTGGACCTAAATTCCTATTAATCTTCTGAATGTTTTTACTTCTCAAAAACCCACTTTTTAGTTCTGAAAACGAGAATATTTTATAAATTAATTAATAAAACTTCTATGTTTTTAATTTTTTAAAATAGACATAATTTTTGAATTTGAAAAATTAAAATTATCGTTGGTTAATGTTTTTCTTAATTTTCTATAAAAAGATTAAATTTTTTATTAATAGTGAAAAACACCGCATTATTATTTAAAGCCTACTTTTTTATTTAGATATTTATATGTAATATAAATATATTTTAATTTAAAAATAGATACATTATACCTATATTAGTTCAGTTTAACTAATTGATTTCATTTTATAATAATATAGGATATATAAAAGTTTATTGATCTTTTTATAGTCTTTTACTCGTATTTTTGGAAGAATTAAGAATTTGCATAAAACACAATTTTACCAATTATGTGAATTGAATTTTACAAATCTGAGAGGCATAATTGACATAAATATGTAAATTATGGTTTAATAGGATGAAATTATTTATTGATGAGTAGTAACTTATGAATATTATTTACCTCGATTAAAAGTAAATACATTAATTAAAGGTAAAAATGATATTATAATTACCCTAATTCATGTCCTAATTCTATTGGATATGTTTATTTCAACCAAAATAATCCTTATGAATAATATAGGATCCTTTTTATCTATTTGTATTAGATTAGGGTATTTATTATTATTTAATTAAAAAATGATAAAATTGATAAATTCAATGTTTAAAAACAATACCATTTTTAATATAAATTTATACATACGATAAATATGACTATAAATATTAATTAGATATGTAAAAAATTTCCTACATCATGGTATTTTATTTATAATTTTTAGATATTATATAATTAAAGTTATATATTACCCAATGATGATGAAATAATTACCTTATTAAGGAAAAATTAAAACATGTGATATTATAAATAACAAAATAAATGTAAATTGAGACTTTTGACACATTCCATGAATTATCTGGGTTATTATGATATGTTATAATTGATTTAATGTTTTTTTAGAATAAATAATGTTTTTTACTTTCACAAAACCAAATACTATGTAGTGTCAAAATAAAGATAAATGAGTAGTTAAAACAAATACTATATTATTAAATGATATAACATTCTTTAAAATATAAGGCTAAGCCAAATAACATATATAATGATTGAAATGTCATTAATGAACGGATTGATATTTTATTTGAATTTTATAGAATGTTTATTAACCATGTAATATAAAATCACAATAATATATGGTAAAAGGTAATCAATTTATCTAAGAATTAAATATAAAATATATGGTTCATATGGTGGCCTAAACTTGTCTAAAACATATTGGTTCATAGGATTTTAACCCATACTGACCTTATCATAAAAATAAATCGATTTTGAGGCATTATAAAATGAAAATAATTTTATTAGAAAATAATATTTCCATCTTTTACTAATGTTACCCTCACCTCCCTTATAAAGGGTATTCCCTTATCTAAAAATAACACCTCCCAAGCAATATGGATCGGCCAAACACTACTAAAAAATCCTCCCAAATACCCTCACTTGAACCTACATGCCTTAAATTTATTATAAATATATCTTATTGATCCCTTTTGATCAAATCAAAACGATGAACACAAAGAAGAGGTAACAATGACATCATCTCTTTCAATGTTCTTTTCTTCTTCCACTTCCACATTCATTGTTGTTTACATACAAAAATATAACTCCACTACCTTCTACATACTATGATATTATTATAAATATGGTTCAACTACATTCATTATTCTATCCATCCTTTGAATGAAAAAGTCACCATATGTGTGTACGTACTACATACCATCTGCATGTCATGGTGTAGTTTGTTATTCAACACTTCACTATTTGGATGGGTATAATAATGAGTATAACTAATTTAAATAATAAATATAACATGTTAATAATTTTTAAAACATATTATACCATCCAATTACATATGATTTCACACCTAATTGAATGTTATTGTCACTCATGCATATGTATGACATACCATCTCCACGATGCGATGAGATTTCATTCCACATCATAACCATTCCAGAATAATCTTCATTTGATGCTTTAAAATAATGTTTAAGAATTTAATATCTTTTTGGATATGAATCAAAATGAATAAACTAAAAAATCATTAACAAATTAATATAATAAATCATATATTATATCATATTTATATATGTGGTTATTTTATTATTTAATAACAAAGATTTCACAATAATACAGGAGGTTAACATGCCCTCTACAATGTAAATGTATAAGGTAAGGGGTTTTCAACTCACTTTTATTTCCATGAGATTCATGCTATATTTACCATTATTTCATTTTGTGTGGGGTATTTACAATTCATGATTGTATTATTTTGTAATATACATTAATTTATGGGTATTTAAACATTCATTTTCCGATCCTTATTTCATGGGTTATATGTTTTGTATGTTACCGAATCGTTAAGGGAATTTTTAATTTTAATTTCCATTAATTGGTTTTAACACATACTTCATTGATTATTTTACTCCAAGATTTTTTTTGCAATAACTATTAATTTATTTATATAGTAATTTCCACTCCCCTCTATATGGATATACTTTTCATAAACATAATAACTCCATTTATATATTCTAAAGACATTAATATGTACGTGATAAGGGTATTGCTAACTCTTTATTCTTTTCATGGAGTTAATCATAAAAGTAGTTGGTTTTTTTTGTTCAAGAACAGGTGTGAATGACTACTAATTTATTTACAATGAATATCCATTATTATTTTTTTGTATTTATATTTTTCACAAAAAATTATGTGACTGATTTGTCCTTAATCTAAGTATACGGTCTTCATAAGAGATTTTCATCTCAATTTACATTCTATTGAGACTACTTTTTTTTATTCACCAATTACCTTTTATATGGTTTATATACTGTCCTTTGACATATTGTATGATGAATCCATTTATTCTCATTATATTATATGTTTTTGATTAGATTTTATTCCCCATTTATTTGTATTAAAGAGTCTCTCATTTGGTTAATAATACTTTATCTAAAATATAGTTTTTAGGATTTAATCTTATAAATGAATCTCATTAATGTCCATGTTTAAAAAATGGTTTTGTGGGTTTAATTATATGGACAAAAATGTTTTGAAATTAAAATTTCATTCAAAATTTTACATGTGGTATGAGATAATTTGATTCTAAAATCTATTCTTAATGTCTTCTTTGATAAATAATGTGACTTTTAACTGTTTTGAAGAAAAATGGGATATTTCTCTCAAATAGTTTTACTGACTATTTCCATCCATCTCAATATATGTCATTGTATTTTATTTATCATTGAGGTTGATTTATTGTAATATAATTATCCATATTATATTAAATTAGTTTTTCATGGCTTTATATGTGCTATTTTTATACCTTTCATGGTTTATGGTTAATGTTATGACATTTTGTATGCAAGTTTTAATATGAATGTTTATATTATGTTTCAACCATTTCATATGAGGAATGCATTAGACATAGTAATTGAATGATGGAGCCCAATATAGCTCCTCGATTAATCGGTAGGACTCATGAGACAAACTAGTGTCTTGGTAAAAGGCATTGAAAAAATCATATTTTTAGTCTTGGAACAAGACATGAATATGTGGTTATGATTTCTGGAATTATGCATTCCATCATTATGAAATCAACTATTGATATTACATGTTATTATTCATCTTGTTGATTATCCATGTGAATAAGATAATGGAATTATTTGATTTTTCTTTTCCAAATTATGATGATTTTTATGTCTAAAAGGATTGTGTTTTAGTCGTATACATTGCCTTAAATTTTTATTCTTATTTATGATAGTTTTCGCTATATTTTTTTTCAATACTAAACATTTGTGCTCGCCACAATCTTATGTTTTATTTTTCACATGATTTGAAGTAGTATTTTACAATTAATCTACATGGATAGGATAACATACATGACTTTGTTTAAACGGGACACAATGTTGTTTTTCATTATTTCATAATATAATTTAAAACATATGTATGTTTATATTACATCCAAGGCAACTAAACTAATCGATCATTCGAGACTTGATCCCTTGTGATCAAGCCAATGTAATGTAATGATATAACAACTTAGGGTAACTACGGTCTGGGTGTTACATCCTAGATCCAACACATAGTGTCTGGTTCATTCATAAATAATTTTTAGCATGAAAAACATGAATAACCATGCAATAAATCTATAATATAACGTAAATGAACAATAAATGAAATTTAGTGAGTGAAACAATTGATATTTATATCCTCTTAGTAGGTATTTTCTTGATAGATCATCCTCTATAAAACTATGTGGGTAATTCTATCATGCTTTTTCATCAATGTTTGACATGACATATATGAAACATTTTAATGAAATAACATAAACTAGGTGATTTTAAGTGGTATTTCTGGTATTTTGAAATTTAGTTTGGACTTATGCATTTCTTTTTTTTTGTGTAAATTTGTAAAAATAGTATTTATAAAAATATTAATTTCATAAAATATTTCAAATTTAAATAATTTTGGACAATAATTTTAAAAGTAAAATATTTTATTTTATTAAATATGTGGTTTTGGAAAAGATTTTTTGAAATGGATGTTTTGTTTTTTTTATGATTTTTCTATATTTTTTAAAAATGTAGCATTTTATGGAAAACATTATTTTTGTTTTTAAATAATTTTAAAAAATAAATAGTTAAGTAATATAATTTTGTTTTCCAACTTACAGATGGAGTTTCATTTAAATATTGTTATATATAGTGTGTACATTTTGGGGAATGGTATTTAAATATATTTATTATGGTTAGAAATTTAATGAACATTGTGTTTTGTGATGTGTGATTTATTTTCCATGTTATTTTGGGTCTATTATTTTAGTTTTTCCTTATTTGTAGTTGGAATATTTAATTTTCTATAAGAGGCCTGATCTATTTGAATTCATTTTTTTAATATAAAAATTATTCACATGTCTCTCTTAGAAACATTAATAAAACAATTTTTGGATATTTTTTTCACCAGTGAACATTAGTGTTACATTCTTTGTCACTTTGGTGTGGTTACTCTTGTTAGTGGCATTTCCATGACCCATTATTGAGTTGTGAGGTATAAATAATTTTTTATTTTTGAGCAGGTTTCATGGATTTTGGAGTCATATTTCATCCTCAATGAGGGATAGTTTTGGATCGTGGAATATTTAGTGGAAGTACCCAAAAATATTATTTGGGAGTTTATAATTATTTTTATTGGCATGGTTCTCTATTTTAGTTGTTTCCATTTTGGTGGAATACAATTCAGAAAGATATTTTGAGGTACCCTTGATCCGTTTTTTGCTTTGGGTAATTGTCATTGAGTGATTATGGGATGTTGGATACTCTATTTATGCAAGTTACATGGAGATAATTTTTATCCTTGATGTATTCTCCTCATAGAATGGGAATTATGTATTTTGGATTCGATGGGTTTATCATTGTCAAACATAGGCATAATGCTTTTGTAATTTAGATGGGATTTCCATTTATTCAGTTGGGAACTAGAGGGTTTCAATTTAAATTTTATAGGTTCTACATGATATGGTTCCCTGGTTTGAGGTCTTATTTTACCACTTGATTACAGTGACCTAATGTTAAATCTCATGTTGTATTCAGAGTTCAAATATGATAATTATAGTCTTCATGAATTTTAATCCTGCGTATATAGGTGTTCATTTGGTTTTTTCTATAAATATTTATTGATTTCTTATGGTTGGTCTAAAATAACTATAATATGGAGTTAGTTACTTTGATGGTGGTTTACCACTTATTTTTTTCATTATAATATTTCTCACAATTTAATGAAGTTATAAATATTGACGAGAATATTATATGTTTCTCATGTACTTATGATGGCAAGTTTGATTGTTAGTGTTTTGGTCTTACCCTTTTTGAAGGTTGTTATAGTGGATAACGAAATTGCAATCTTCATTAGGTGTTTGAGTAATTGTTTACTTATTGATGTATCATATTAATGATCATGTGTATTGTTTAACCACCATTTTAGATAATGTCTAAATAGTTGAGAGACCCTAATAGGACATTCTTCTATTAAGCCCTACCTTTCCTGGTTAGTTTTGGTAGTCTCAGGTCATGCTTCCAAAACAACCATTAGAAGTAGTAAAACCACTGAAATAATCAAATATAGAAAAATTCTCCAGAGTATCCCCCATTGCATAGGATTTTCAGACCTGAAATTATAGGAACCCCATCTACCATACCATGTAAATTATTTATTTGTATTTGATCCACCTCATGGTATTCCTTTTAGAAATAGGATAATGGATATAAAAATTGATATAAAAATATGCAAGTACAAATCACATGCACAATATTGATAATTTTGTCTCAAAATTGATTCTTATATCCAAGGGAAAATAAAATAAAATATTTAATTTATGTGGTGGTTAATGTTACAAGGAAACTCAATCCTTCCATTCAACCTACCCATATATTCAAATGATATCAAACTATCACAAATATTTCATTTTTCATATTTTTTTTCTCTCCTCCCACTCTTCACAATTTCTAGTCTCATCCTCTGACATTAGCTCCATATACTAGAGATTTGTTTTGACCAGTTCGACATCCCTTAAAGGGTATACACCTATTATAGCGTTTCAATCATTTTAAACATAAATATAAAATTTTATTAAATTAATATTATTTAGTTAACATTAGTATCCGTGGGAAAATTTTAATGTTTTTGTGTCTTTGGAAACATGGATACATTAAAAACTGGTATAAAATAATATAAATCATATCCTACTTAATTATTCATAATAGTTGCCCTTATTATTCCAATGATATATAAAACCATTCTTCATATCTCAGGGAAAAGAAAACATCACAAATCATGATATTAGATTCTCAATAAGGGTAAACAATAGAGATATCAATGATAATTTATTCATAACATGAGCATAAGGTTATGAGAATATAAACATTCTGAAACCATATCCATTATTTCATATATCATAATCATGATACATGGATTTATTTTTTGATTTTCAAAATACAATAATCAAAATCAAAATAAAGAACCATGATAGAATTACATTATCTTATTTTTAAATTAAAAGAGTGGAATATATTGTAGAATAAATATAATCAACGAAAAATAATTTTAAATATTCTCATCAAGACATTCATCACATATTTGTCTTTGAATAACCACCCATGTATTAGATTAGATATTGGGATAACCTCCCATCTACCCTCTTTTAGGATTAAAAAAACTCAAGTGTAACCTATTTTAGGAAAGTGATATCCTCCCATGTACCCTTTTAGCGAATATAACATTAATCTCTTTTTGATGAATTATAAGGATATGTAATTTTAATCACACCCATCATATATTCAGAATAAATTCAAATTTATTCCACAATATCATTGAAAAGTAATTTTATAATCATAACAGAACCCATAGAAGAGAATTGGGTTTTATACAAATATTTTCATCGTAATCATAATCCATAATCATTAATACTATTGATGGTATTATTGGATTGTATTACCCATAAATCATAAATAACATCAAAGGTTGTTGTCATTGATGATAATTACCTTAAAAATATTTCCCGAATAATTAATGAAGAAAAACCCAATTTATTTTCAAATAATATCTCTAGAATCAAAAAAACATAAAAGAAATGGGCGGGGGATGTTTCAATAAAAAAACTATTTGAAATATAAAATGTAATAATTATATCATTTTGTGTTGAGGATGGAGGAAAATTTCATTCATCATTAGTATGATAAAATAATGGATCCTTTCAAATTTTTTGTAATTGTTGACAACTTTTAAATAGCATCTAAGTTTGTAAAAAATATATGGGAATTAATTTCATGAATTAAATCCATAAATAGTGTATCATAGTTAATAATATTATAACAGAAATAAAATATATGACATTTACTATCAATCACATATTCATGTAATTAATATAAAATATATGACATTTTCTATCAATCACGTGTAATTTAAAACATATAAGAATATTAACTTAAAAATAATATTAAAATAGTAAATAATTCATGTATTTTGTTAATGAATTCATGGAAATGGAATAATTGGATTCCCTATAAAATGGGAAATAATCACTATATTCCATAAAAAGATTATCATGATAATTTTATGTACCAAAGAGAGGAAAATTGTAATATTATAGTAAAATTATCTAAATAACAAGAGGAGAATAAAATGAAAGGACTTTATCTTATGGATAATAAAATTTCCCTCAATGTAAATTCAATCATAAACAACCCTAATTAAAATGAGATTGAATCATAAAACCCATGCCAGTTTTAAATTTATTGAATCATAAAACCCATAAAAATATAAATTATCACGAACCATTAAATACAATGAATATAAATTTATTCATATTATAACATATAAAAGGTGTATTATATACACTACATGAAATAATAATGTGATTAAAAAATAACATGTTTCAAGGAAAATAATGTTAGGTGAAAAACCATTACCACATGTTTTAATTTCATCGAATGATACCTAATCAATTATATATAATTTTTAATTAATTATAAAAAAGTACATAAAAAATTTAAATAATTATAATTTCACATATGATTTATTAATAATATTTTAACCTCAACTTTTTAACTATTAAATATTTTAATTGTTATTTTATGGTGTTAACCGTTTCATTTTTCACGTAAATTTTAGCTCAGGCATTTTGGTTCCTGTAATTTTCACACGGTTATATCAACTATATAATTATTATAATGAGAAAAATATAATATAAATTAATTATATTCATATTTATATTAATAAAAATATAAAAAATATATACAAAATTAATAACATTAATTGTAGAGATGGTAGTCCATATGTACGCGTGATTACAATTTTAATTATCTAAAAAATAAAGATAAATAAAATTTTATCATTATATTATAATAATAATATCATAAATATCCAATATAGGCATAAAATAAATTTTAATAATCAAACATGAATGATGTTGCATGAATGTAATTAAATTGTTGTGTGGAAGTGAAAACTTACACAAATTCAAGAGTGATGCTTTCACAACACATTTTATAGAAAAAGGGAGAATAATTTTGATTAAAAATCATAAACAAATCAAGCATATTGAATATACTCAATTTATTATTTTATGATGAATAATTTAGATTTATAAGAGCTTTCAGAATAATTTTATTGAATGATTTGTCATAGGATGATGACCTATAGTTCTACAAACCTCCTCATGAGCCCTTCTTAAGTACCCATGGAGTGGCATTTGAAGCAGAAAAGTAAAATTCACTTCCAATAAAGTATATAATATAATTTTTTTGTTTTTTTGAATATTTTATCACATTTCTATAAATAAAAGATATAATTTGTGTCATTTTATAAATGGAGATAGGGACGCACATTGATTTTTTTAAAAGTTTAAAAATATATTAAGTCATATTCATAGAAAATTATCCCATAGATTTTTAAATTTACAGACTATGGTTATAATGGTACAAATATTTATAGAAATTATTATTTAGAAATTTATATATAGAAATACCACCATAATATCTTAGTCTAACACCTTGGTAAATCCATTTCAACTATATCCTTGGAAACACAATTATTATACTCTTACTAATCATTATGATAGAAAATGATGTTGCAATTACTAAATTAAATTAATAATAATTATTAAACAAATTTCAACTATTTATATACATTCTTCTTCTATAAGTGGAATAAATAAATTTTTAAATAATCACTAAAAATGAAATAAAAATATTTTTTAGCAAAACATACATTTATATAAAAATGTAGTTTACATTCATTCTGCTCCATGTAAAATCTATTAGTAGAATATAAATATATTTTATATAATATATAATATATATATTAAATTTAACTTATTCATGAATTGATAATAATTTAATTTATTATTATAAAAGCACATTTTCCATAGAGAAGCATCTTTAAGAAAATGATTTTTTAGGTTGAAAAAAATATACAAAAAAATGTATAATCATGGTTCTTATATAATTAAATGTATTATTTCTAAATCAAGGATAATTATGTTATTTAATGATCATATTCAAAACATAATGTAAATATAAATGAAAATTATTTATATTATTAAATACAAATGATAATCTTGTAACTATTCGTAGAAAAATTAATCAATGAAGAAAAATAAAAATATATAAATTTGAAAATATTATTAATTGTTGATTTAAAAAATATTCAATTATAAAAATTAAAATTTCATAATGCTTTGGAAATTAATTTTTGTCAAAAAAAATTTAAATTATATAAAAACAAATTTTTATGTAAACATATTTTTAATGCTTCAAATAGATTTACAAAAAATTGATTACTTATTTATTATTAATCAAATAAAAATTAAATAAATAAAAAATTTAAAAATATTTTTCCTACTATTTTTAATCTTATTCATAACCACCAATTCAATGAATATTTTATAATGGTATACTATATCATATTTTATCGATAATCTAAGTTCTGTGAAGGATAAGATATTGATTACATCATGTTTACTTTAGAGTAAATGTATATAAAATATCATGGTGTTACATATAATCACCATAATATGAATTTAATCCTTGAAATTATATCACTCCATTATTAAAAAAATTGTTGATATATCTATTTAATCATGTAACAGGTTCCTAAGTAGCTTCATCAAATTTTTTATTCATTTAGATAAAATTAAACCTGGAGTAGTCTTGTTCTATTTCACATTAACTATATGAACTATAATTTCAACCCATTTTTCTACATATTAAATATTATTATCTTGTAGTAAAACCTATTATTGCATTAAATGTGATGGTTTAGGTATGTAATTACACATATAAGAAGCATGTAACACATCATGAACATCACAAGGGTTTTGTAGAAGATCCAGGAAAAAAGCTACCAACCCTTCTTGATCATTAATATAAATGGGATAAATATAACTATGGGTTAGTATTACCATTTATATAAATCTCATAAACCAGTTCCATTGATATATTCAAATGATTAAAAGGTCTCCATAATTTAATACTATATTTCAGCAATTATTGTTGGCATAATTATTCTAGGGACTATGAATTACCTTGATATGTTGATGAATGGATAAAAACATATCTATTATTTCCATTGTTATCAGAAGTACATATAATATTATTTTTTTAATATTCATTCTATTATGTTTTTGTTCTTAAATATCAACCAATTCATTCATCATAAGGATCCATCTGAATACTTGATTTAATACAATTATTATCAGATAATTCCACATGATAAATGTGTTTATGCATAACCCATTTATAATATATAGAACAATATATCAACATATCCTCTTGGGGTTTAATGATTTAGTATGACTGAATATAAGTATGATGATGAAAAGTAGTACTAAAACATAAATCTAAAAACTGATTATTCTAAATTCTTTTCATAACAGTGTTATAAATCTCTGATCATGATCCGATTCAACCAAATCTGGTACTCCTTGAATCCTTAAAACGTCCTTAATATATATTATCAAATGATTACCAATATAAAAATATTCTCTGATTTTAATTAAGGGTGATGAATTTATAATGTGATTAGAAACTATATTACATTGTGGACTCTAGAAATTTTGAGCAACTATATGAAAAATTATAGGGAATAATTTTCTAATTTTCATTCCCCTGTCGGTAATAGTTGAAACAACCCATTATAAATTTTTATCTCAACCTTAAAATAGTAAATATACATGTACCAACATGCATAAACTGTAATTTTTATGTTTATATATTCCCCAAATATTTAGTATTTTAAATATCAATACTTCTTCATAATTCTCGGATGAATAGAGAATGATGCTTTATATGGTTTATCTAAGAACATATTCATTATATCTATTAGGAATGGGACACATACAAGGTTAATGGATAGTATCATTAAAAAAAATCAAGGTTAAACATATTTATTGGATCATTTAACCAACATTCGTTTAATAATAGAATGATTTATATGTTTTGTTTCCTTTAAATGTCTTAATATTATGAATTTTGTATTGACTAAAGTATGATAAAATTTTACTATCTAATAATAAGTATTTTTTCAAAAATATTTTTAAATTTTATGTATTAATTGGTATTAACATGTAATACTAGTTACATGTTGAGAAACTAAGCTAAATGAGTCATTTTGAGCTTTAAATTACCATTTAAACCTAATTTTACTATCGCATTTAGTTATTTAACTATTCACCGCATAACTATATGTGAAACTACATATCCAAATTAGAGTCCACATAGAAATATTTGAATCCCCATAAATAAATTTCTAGAATAAATTCCATTTTGTATTATGCCCATAAAATGGGATATAGAATTTCAAATTGAGTGATTCATATTATATTGGGAATACAATAAATATAAACATTTCATTATAATCTATAATGTTTTGAAACGATTATACCATGTTCTAGATTATTTTATTTGTCCCTGTATGATTGTTTTTTTGAATATTTTAGTTTTCCAGTAGTAGTTTATTACTATGTTGTTATGCTAATTTGACTTAAATAAGCAAAATTATGTTTAACCATAATTCTTTTTACATTAAGTGATGTTTTATACAAATAACTAAACGAGACCCGATTTTAATAATTCAATATAGAAGGTCTATTTTTGGTCTGAAATTCGAAAATTCATTCCATTCTTCATAGTTATAGAATTAGTTATGTCAATTTAGCTATAAGAGAAATTATCATACATGAGAAAACAATACCTATATATTTGGATACATGATTTTTATTTCTTATGTGAAGGATTAAGCCACATATTGAAAAACTATTATGTGAATTTTTTTTATGTAAAATAGATATGTGAATTTTTTTCATGAAACTCTTACTTGTTTTCAAATATGTAAATTTCCATATGTGAATGGATTATATATAATTGGAAACATCGATTCTCATACATGGAGTCAAATATCTTTGTTATAATAACATATGTGGATTTTATTATACCATTCATTAAATGTGTATATGATTTTATAAAAACTATAAATATTCCCATTTCTACATATTATTTGACTTTTCAATTAACTAAATGATTATTATAGATGTAATTAGTGTTTCATTTATTAAATAATAACTAATTAATAATTTAAAATCTATGAAAGTATTTTTTAAACAATAGTATGAGGAATTAAATGATATTAATATGGGATTTAGCATGTGTTGATTGATTCAAGGAAAATTTGGTAATTGCAATATCGAAATTAAATTTTGATGAAATACAAATAGTAAATCTTGAATATTGTTATGGAGTATCCCAATGATATTATTTCTTTTTATTTACTTGTATATAAATTTATCAATAAAGTCAAACTATACCAGATATTAATTATTCTATATGATATTCATGATGAATTATAGAGTGGAAAAACTAGAGATATCGATACATGAGGTAGATGGTTATTTTGAACCATATTAGTGTTATATTTTTATCAATATACTATAAATTTTTTCTTAATTAAAATAAATTGATCATTTTTCCTATAGGATTTCATGCAACCAAAACACATAGATTTGGAAAAATTGTTCTGTTTATGTGGTTTTACTTATTTCCACTAATTATTTATGTTTTTAAATATTTAGGGTTATAATAACCATTTAATGGTAGGTAATAGGGATGTGAATCAAAAAAATTAGAAACTGGGATATGTCTCCTGGGAAAAAATAATGTTTTTCATGTTGTGTGTCTAGCTGGGAAAATAAAATCTATTTGGGTTTAAGCCTCTATAGTAGAAAATGTTTTAATTATGATTATAATGAAACTACAAAAAAGTAATTGTAATATTCCATTATATTGGATATAATTGGTTACATAAATCTATGGCTATGAGTGGGATGAAAAATTAAAAAAGATCATTTAGATCTAAAAAACTATAAAATGATCATGTCTTATTTTTCATTAATTATGCACCACTAAAATAATAACTATTATATAACATGAAAATTTAGTACATCATTTTTTAAATCTTAATTATCTTTAATCATAAAATTTTTTCCATATTAACTCCAATACAATAATTATTATCATAGATTAACCACATTCCCAATATTTAATTTCATAATTTGTGGAATAAAATTCCAAACCTGACCCTCACAAATATAAGACTATATTTAATATTTCAAGAACATGCTCAAGTTATGTCATAAAACCTCTAAACCTAGATTAATTATATGGAAATGATTATGGCTATTGGAAATCATGGGTGGAATATTACTTAAATCCATTATGAATTGATCAATGGATGATCATAAAAACTAATATAATTTTCCTAAAGGTAAACCTGAATCATTATCTAGAAATGATGTCGAAAAGTATGTTTTGGTCTTCATTGGTGATGACTATTTTATAGTATGTAACAAATAATAATGTTTTTACCCATTCTCTAGAATTTAAAAAATATCCAAAAAACTGGAATTACTATTGAATAGGGTTATTAGAACAAAGTGTTATTTTTAATATCATAATATCACAAAATTAATATGGGTGAAAATAAGATTCTAAATAGAATTTTCCGTTGATTTACTAGTAAGGATAATTTTATGAGTTCTTAGTGAAAAACTATTTAGATTCATATACTTCTAGAATCATTACATAAAAATATTAGTACGATGTTTCATTCTAAATAGGGGAATATATATGAATATATTAACATTATAGAATACATTATTGATGAAAATATTTGGATCATTATCACAATATGAGTTAGAAGTCAAAATATTATTGAATAATATACTTCAAAAAAACGTTATTTATATTATTTAAAAAAATTAAACTTACTCTAGTGATTCTATGTTACATAGTAGTTAAATTAATGATACATTATATGGTAGAAATGGTTGTTATATAAAGATAAAAGGACACTCAAGGAGATATTGAAAAGCCCATTGTAATGGTGATCACATGGAGATGAATAATTGAAATTTTAATCTTAATGATTGTCAAGATGTAACTTGTTATGAGTCTAGTAAAAGGGGTACTTCAATCCCAACTTCCCAATACTAAAAATTTAAAAATAACAAGGAAGGGATAAAATAAATAAAACATAGAAATGGTAGCTATATGGAGTTTCAATGTGGATTTAGGTATTACTGAAGAATTTGGTTCTAAAAATGTTGTTGTAAATTTTTGTATAATGGATTCATTAAATCATGTAATTAGTTATTTTTATAAAACATCTTATTAATATAAATATGAAATACCCAGTATTTTGTAATTTCTTATAAAATTAGATATACTTGACGAAATGGATGAAAAATTCAATGTTATATACAAGAACCATAACAGATAATGTATCACCCAAAATTTCATGTAATTAATTGATTATTTATTAATTTTTCACATATAAATTAAATTGTTTTTATTTTGGAGGGTTTATTGAATATTTTAAATGTTTTTTTTATTTTAGTGGGGTTTATGGTATGTAAAAATCATATAAGACCATTGGGTAATTGTGAATGGTAAAACAACGTTCACAGGGTATGTAAATGGCTCACGAATGGTTTGACCAAAATGTGTGGCCACACTATATATATTGTGCTAATTATAATAGTGTGTCTAATAGGGTTGGTGCATGGTTTGTCAGACCACGTGATCTAATCATGCATGGGAGGTTAGGGGACAGTGGCTGGCACATGTTTTGCGCACATTTTTCCACATCGCACGTCCAATCCAAGCAATGTTAAAATTTTATCTATATTTTTTGGATTTATTTTTATTAGAACCTTATAAACTTTTTTTTAAATTATGACCCTAACACATATTCCACTCCTCCAAATATAAATGGAGATCTTTACTTTTGATTTGGGTGGGATCCATTGGTGATTATTTATAAATTGGTGTATGGGATTCCTTGGTTCGTCCCCATTATTTGTTGTTTTCCATAAATTTATTATTATTCCCTGTCTTTGATACATATATCTAATACTTTTATGGAAATATATTTGTTGGTTATGGATAATCATGTTGATATGTGGTTTTTTGGGTGATTGGGAAAAATATATAAGGTAGGTTTTGGAAGATATATTCCATGTTTGTAGAAGAATTGTGACATTTTTCATTTCCCCCTAGGTTTGTGAGGTAAGTGGCTTTACTCACAACTTTTATAATTTTGAACTGTATGGAATAATATCAAATTGATATAATTGATATAATTTAATTATTTAATTTTTGTTAAAATATTTCTATAAACCCTCTATATTGAGGGTTTGTGGAATTGTGATAATTGGTTCTTTTAGTGGTATGTGGAATAGGTTTTATGATTTTGAAATGGGTTTTTTGTTTTAATATAGGGAAATTGTGTAGAAAATTGTATCTAAAAGATTAAATTTTTTATTGGAACAGTTTGGATGAATTATTTGGCATGGTTTTTTGAATTGATGGTTGGGTTTTAGTTTAATGGTATGGATAATAGTCTAGACATACGACCATTAAAGGGACGTGTTATGGATTTGAAGTTCCACCATCAATGGTAACACTAACCTTTAGTGTGAGTGTGTGGTTGTGTTCATGGAAGTTGAATGGGTTATGAAAATAAATTTAAAAAAAATATTTATAGAATCATATGGTTAGGTTCCATTGAAATGGTTTTTGTTTAGAAAACTAATTTTATGCTTTGTAATAACAATTTTATTATTTTAAATAAATTATTTTATATAATTTACTGTCAAGTTCTATCCTAGTGGTGTGAGTAGGAAAATCATTAGGGGAAATACATATGAGTCCTATACTTGCCACCTAGATGGGAACATTGAAGTGTTTTTAAGTATTTTTTATTGAGATACATGTAAAGGAAAATTATATCATTTCATTAGTGATGCATCATGATACATTGATTGTGGATTGTGGAGCATGGAGCAAGTAGGGAGTTGTGGAGTTCATATCATTGGAGAGTTTGATATTGATTAGTTTTATAAAATAAATTGTATTCTAATATTTGTGTCTAGGTTTCTACATTGTACCCTATAATAGTTTGGTTTGGTATGGTTTATCTTGAGTTTTACAACATTTTTCATTACATTATATAGTGTCTTTTTAGACATGGATATATTTTCTGGGATGTATTTATTCAAATGTAAAATATTCCCCCAATATTTTATTAAGCCCAAGGCATTTATTTCAATCCATTGGGGTCATAGGGATGTCACATAATTGTAGTAATGTCATGTCACCTTCTTATGCCAATGAGGTGGGTAGGGATGTTAGAAATGGCATCAGCCTAGTCCAAACCTCCATTCATTTTGGGATAATGGTATTATTGGTCATTATAATTTTAGAAAATTTGTGGTTAGTCCTAATATTAGATTGGTATAAAGGATTATGTTAATCAAAATATGAAATTTAAATCACAAAGATATGTAGATAATGTTTTTTGGAACACCATGTTTAAATAGAGTTTAGTACAAATCAGTTTTTAGACGATTATAGGAGTATTAGATTTAGAATCATGGAATTAGATGATGTGAAGAGCATGAAATTCATTGATATAAATGAAATACCACGAGGAGTAAATATTTCAAATTGATTAATGACATCTGATTTTGTGAAAAAAGAATTCATATTTTTAAAAATGTTGAAATTTATTTCAAATGTGATATTTTAAAAATACATGGTTGTAACATTTTGAAAGTGGAATGATTTATAAAAGAAGGATATAATTATAAAATTGTGGTTGAACATGAAAAATGATAAATTTTAGAAATAATTTATGTGATATGTGTGATATGGTGAATAAAAAATTTATAACACTTAAGTTTCTAGAGACTAAGACTAAATGAATTTTTCATAGGGTTAATAAATAGAACTCTATGGGAATCATTGAACCCAACTGGAAGATTTTGTTGAGAATGTGGATGAAGAATAGACATAGGTTAACCAACAACTCATTAAATGTCTTTTCAAGGAATATTTGAACATGAATATTAGGAATCAATGGGATGAACCCAATGAAGTGGATCATTCAATTCATTTGAATAGGGAATCCTCCCATATTTTGGGATGATTCAACATAAAATAAATTCATGTTACGGATAATCACGATGAATCAAATAATTGATTTCTTTGGAAAGTGAGAACATATGAAATTAAATATGGTTAAATACATGCAAGTGGATTTATAATTCTAGTAGTGAGATTTAGTAGTTTAGGGAAAATTTGACCAAGGTATTTCTTTGGGGGGATTTTGAAAAAAATTATTAATAAACATTTATATCATCACACTTTTAGGATTTTTAGAACAAAATAATTTTCCATCTTGATGAAATAAAATCTCCTAGTGATTGATAATGTAGATAAATTTATGAAATTAGTCTGATTTACAGTACAAGATTCTACAAGTTCATCCATTAAGGAAATATTTTTTATTCATAATTGATGATTTTGATTCACAAGAATATTATCATGTTTTTATATACTGATTATACTAAGATATAAAATAGAGGGATGGGGGATGAAAGGGAGAGCATTTGATATATGGGTGGAAGAGGTTGGTTGACACTTATAGAAAATTTTAGTAAATGTAATTCAAGGAATTATTAGAATAGTGAAACCATTTTTCCAAGGTAGTTGAATGGCCTAGAAATAGATGGTTTGATTGGTGAATATTTTTCCTAATACTAAGATCAAGCCTTAATATTTTTAGTTTTGTTCATTGGATCACATGAAGTGATATTACACTTCGCCACCTAGAGCATGAGACAATTACTACTAGTAGGGGAATCTTTAGACCTATTATCACAATTATCCAAAGATGGAATCTCAAAACATATCTCATGTTTTAAAGACATCATATTATTTAAAGGGACAAGGTTATAAGAATAATCCTCTTCTCTAGAGCCTATAAATCCCTGTTAATTCTAGGAATACCATGACTCTTCGATAAGGGAAATATAAATAGGGTAATAATGAGAAGAATGAAGTGAATAAGAAATTGTATGGATTTAAAAAAATTATTGTGGATCATCAATATAATCCATTTATTGTGAGGGGTTTGATTCTATTAAATATTAATCTTTTTCATGCTTTGTTTTATATTGGATAGTATTATTATTTGTTCTCCTCATTCTTCTAATCTATTGGGTTTGGATATTACGATGATGTCTTATATTTTAAATATCAAAATTCTCTTAGTCAAATAGAATGTCAATCCTTTATTTGCAATAAATGTTCCATAACTAATGATATTGATGAGTGGACATGGGATTTATTTGATCCTGACATGTATTTTTTTTAAATATCTTATGTATTAATTGGTTGAAAATTTTCAAACCTCAAATCTATTCTTATAACTAAAGGGTGTTTTTCTACTAATGACGACATCCAGGATATCTTTATAGGAGACCATATTATAACAACATTTGAAACATGGATGTTTGGACAATAATTTGGAATAATTTCATACCATTTCTTAGAATTTATCAAGTAATTATGGGATTTTATTAGGAATAAAACATTTATAACATTTTTTGTTCTATTTTTTGATGTTTTTAATGATATTTTCTCAAGGATTCCACTCCTATGAGAAATGGAGTTTACGATTGTTCTCATAATAGGTACCAATCCTATATCAATTCCATATTATTAGATGACACCAATAAAAAGAATTTATTTGAATGTATAGGTGGATGAGGTATAATTTAAAGGGATCATTAGGCCTTGTATTTATTTATTAGATGTACCGGGTTTTTTGTGAAAAAGGTAGGTAAAAATCTGTGATTGTGTATGGATTGTTGTATTGTTAACCAAGATATGATAACGACATGGTATCTACATCCACAAATTTTCGATTGATTCGATCAATTTTGGGGATCCCATAGTCTTCTAAAATTTAATTTCCTTTAGGATATCAACAATTATAGGTTCATATGGACGTTATTCTAAAAATTTATATTTCAATTATGGGGTGCCTAATAGTTTTCGCGTGGCGGTTTGTTTAGTTTTATTTTCATTCTGCACCTAGTGTTGTGTTTATCAGTTGTTTGTGTATTTCTATTTTCTTGTTTATATGGTTATGTTCATGGGCCAAATCATTCCAAACGATTAAACATTGATGCCCGAAAATTTTTGCCAGCCCGTGGGGATCGGGAACGCCCTTCGGGCCATATCACGGACCGGCTCGGGAGACCAGTTCAGGTTGGACCTGGGTTGGTGCATGACAAAATGGTATCAAAGTAGGCCCTTATTATTTGGGGTGTCCAGTAGATGGAGATTAGGAATTTCTGGACTCAAGAGGTATGTACGTGAAGGACATCATGACCCATTTACCGTTCTAAACCTCAAATCGGTAGGGGTAGTCAAGAAATTGAGTTCTTGTCTTGTTCTGATTTGTTTTGGATTGAGGGATGAAAAATAAGGAAAAATGACGATACATTGTAATTTTACATATAGTAGTGACCCATGTGGAGTCTGCGTACACGGTTTAAGTTCCTCCTAGTCATTGACGCATACTTGGGGCTTGGACCACTACCATGTCGCTAGGTTATGCATGACTAATAGACCCTCCCTTCAGTAATTTGATTCATTTTGTGTGTTTTATTAGTTCTTGAGGGTGTATGTTTAGTTCTGTAAATGAAAAATGGGTTTTGAACTGAAAATTATTTTTTTTAAATCGATTTAAATTTGTGAAAGATATTTTTAAGACTGAAAGTTCTTTGTTTAAAAATCCATTGGTTGCTTTGAAATTGGTACAGATATGGTTTGGGTGCAACCTTGGGTACTCTTTATTAACATTTTCACATGTTCGGGAAGACATGAAATGTGTGTGTTGGTGCATATGGCATAAAGCGAACGAAGACATGTGCAATGGTTCATGGGATTACAAGGTTTTACACTTGGAATTAAAGGCTTGAACATGATTTTCTAATGTGATTTTAAAAATGGTAAATAATTTCTAGAAAATTAAATTTGGTTTGGAAAGTGTCCTTGAAAGAAGGTGGTTTTGAAATATAAAATAAAAATGGGTATTTGAAGAAGAAGTTTTCGGTTGTGTTTGAATTTTTTTTTCTTTCATTGAACTGATAGTTTTCATATGATGGAGCATCCAATGATATTTCTTTATCTTGATATTGGTTTTGGTTCTGTGTTTTATATTTTGTTCAAAAAATGCCTACCAGAAAGGTCCCCAATGTTTCAGATAAGTCAAGCATAGTTTTTTGTCCTTCTCTGACATTGATTATCCTTAACGGTGATCGAGTTCAGTTAGAAGTAGCAGAATGTCTTGGAGAGGTCGAACGCGTCTTCAGTATATTGGGAACTCCCGATGATGTTAGAGTGTGTGCCATTTTGGGTTTGTTCGAAGGTAAAACTCTAGACGAATGGTAGTTGGTTACCCCACCATCAATGCGAGTTTGGATGACATGGGATGTCTTTAAAACCATCTTTGGTCGATGGTTTATACCTAAAGAGTTAAAGGCGAAGAAAAGGGAAGATATCTTATGAATTGAAAAATTCCAATAGACGGTGAAGGAATATGTTTACCATTTCAAGGAGCTCATGTCTTTTTCTCTAGAGGTAGTGTCACAAGATTTGATGAAGACTTCTCTCTTTATTGGGGGTCTTTTCCCAGAGATCAAGGATCAGGTCCTCCTTTTTAAAGAAAATCATTTTGAGAAGTTGGTGGATAAGGTTTTCTTAGATGAACTGGTCTCCAGAGCTCATGTTCTTGGCAAACAAGCATATCCAGTTACTCATGAAGGTTCCCCATATGGCGAGTAGGGGGTTCCCGAGGGGGATATTTCTAAAGCATCATCTACAGTGGTTCCAGCTTCTAGTTCGTCGGACTGTTCAGTGGTGTGCCACAAGTGTGGATAGTTTGGGAACGTGAAGCCGTCATGTTGCCTCCCTCTGAAGACATGTGGTCATTGCGGATGTCTGGGTCACTTGGAGAAGTTTTTGGAGAAAGCGTCACCTGAAGAAGACACTATGACCAGTGGAATTCCAATGCCTGACTATGAGGCACGAGATGCTTTAGCCATTAGAGCCCCAACAATAGGTCTTGGGGTGAATCCCGCACACAGTCAAGAATTTTTTAGGGGGTGAAGCCTCAGTTTAGGTTTTGTGTTCCGTGTTGGCAGTGGAACATTTAAATTCATTACGTTCTCATTTTTTTCGGGTGTTAAATTTTTGACATCATTGTAAGCTCATTTTTTTATAATGGGGTTATGATGGACATGATCTATTTTAATCCAAATAGTTTTCCTTATCTAATCATGGTTTTCTGAATCATGCACTTTTTATAAGAGTGTAATTGGCCTTTGTCTGGATTGGTTTTGGTTTTGCAGTGTTCTTTTGGAGATGTATATTCCTATGAAAGATTCGATGGTTGTGGTTATTCTCGGGTTCACCAATTGAGTGATGTTCTCCTTAGAGTTTTTTCTCTAGTGTTCGAGCTTCCTTTGGACGGAGTCACGATTTTCATGTTTCAGTAGATGTGTTTTTCGCTCATGCTATCGATTTTGGTTTGTATAAGTTGGGAGTTCCCATGTCGGCCCCGCTTCTCGGGTGGTATGTTTGAGTGTTTAATTTTTGTAGTAGTTCAGTTCTTGGGGTGGGGAGAACCTTCTCGTGTTCCCCCATTCTCTTGTATTATGGTTTCTTCTAGTTTTAATTGGGCATGTATTGTTTTTGGATTTATCTATCATTCGACTGGGTGACTTTCTAGGGGAAGAATGTTTCTATTGTAGGGAAAATTGCCACATCTATCCTTTAAATTAATTTTTATTTATATAATTTATGGATTTGGGATCTCGCGCCAGGGTCCGGGCTAGATCCTAGATTAATATTTCTATCATTTAATATTATTAGCGGGTTTTGGGCCCGTGTGCGGTCACCACACCATTGGCAGTAGTTGCACGATCGCACCAGGTGCTTGTGTGAATGCCCAAGTTGTCTGAGATGAGGCGTGCAGCTTGCGCGTGGATTACTAAGTCTTCCGATGAGCGCGCTGTGATCCAGTTTACAGAGTAAGGTAAATAAACCATTTATATTTATAAAAAACATTTGATAAAAATAATGATATTATGTTGTAAATTTTATTATAAATAGGATTATTATTACGAGTATAAATTTTATTAATGATATTGTTATTATTATTACTATTACTATATTGTTATTATTGTGTTATTATTTTTATTATTTTTATTATCACTATTCTATATATTACAATTTCTATTATTATTATGTTATTATCATTAAATTTATTATTATTATTAATTTATTTTTATTATTATAATTTTTGTTATAATAAAATGGAAAAAAACTAAAGTACCCCTAATCTACCTACATACCACCCCTCCCTTCTTCTTGTTGCATGTCGTAGCCTGTGTCCCCTTCTTCCTATTGAATGTAGTAGCCTGAACCCCCTATCCTTCTCCGCACCTCCCCGCTGGTGACCACTATTGCACCCCGACCAGCCACCTCGCCCGACCGACCTCCGCCTCAGACCCCCCCCCCCCACCTGGTCCTCTCCTCTGCACCTCCTCCCTCATCTGGACACCTCCCCCATTAGGCCGCCTCCTCTGTCTGGCGACGCCCCGTCCAGCCTCCCCTCTTCCCTCTCATGCCGAATGCACCATCCTGGCAGCCGCCCCGCTAACCATGCTAGCACCTCCTCACCAGTTCCAGAAGTCCCAGCACCCTCCTATGATCTTCCACCTCCCCTCCTTGTTCCCTGCCCAGCCAGCTCCTCCCTCTCCGTCCACCCGCCCAATCTCCAGAAAGACCCCGCTCGGGCCTGCCCCCCCCCCCTCACTGGAACTCCAACCTGCCACTCCGGCGTCTGGCCCATGGCCAACCTCCCCCTGGCCAGCGCACCCCGCGGCCGACTTCCCTTGTGTCGACCACCTTCGTATCATTCACATGTGTTCCAACAACCTCTGCATTTGTTTCCCAGCCTCCGGCCACTCTGCCCCGGCCAGCAGCGCATATGAACCCTTGTGCGCATGGACAACCCACTTCCATCATCAGGTACAATTAATTATTTCTTTATTTATTTATTTCTTTTCCATTTATTATTGGTTTTTATTTAATTTGGTTAATCAAAATTTCATTTCGGGTTGTGTTTCTGTCTTTTTCTCACAGTTTAGTGAGCGTAGTTGCTCCGTCGTGATTATTATTCCCTCTGTCGAGTTTTTTCATGCCTACGCATGATTGAGGTAGGCGAACCCGTATTTTCATTTCCATTTTAATCCTTTTAATGCATGGTTTATTTTAGTTAAATCCTTGACCAATTTCTCATTCTCGCAATGCAATTAGTTAATATGTAATAGAGTTTATCAATTTATTGGTTTTGTTAGATATAGTTTTTAGTATTTTTCAATCTTGTTAATTTTATTTACACTTATGAAGGATGTGTTATGTGGATGACAATGTATATTTTGATAGTGTTTTTGATATGAAAGCCTTTTCAAATTACTCTTGAATATTTTATCATGGAGTTTTTTAGATTTGGGTATCTTGTTTGACCTGGTTATAGAATCATTAACAAATAGGGTGGTTTTCTTATACAAGTTATTTATGCATTGTTTGGTCTGCTTATGAAAATTGGTTATAAATTTTATTGTTGGTTCATAAAAGTATTTGTAAACTAGTTGAGTCTTGGTATCTTTTTATAGATTTTTCTGTCAGTTTATCAAAATGTTTGGAAGTTTTGAAACTTATTTGGTTCTGGCATTGGTGTGTGTTTTCATCCGAAAGATGATATGGAGTGTTTTTACTTTGGTGGTTATGGCATTGTGATTGTGTTAAGATATTATGATAAGGGATTGATGTTTCCAATACAAGGGTTGTTTTTATTTCAAATAAGGGGAGTGGTTGATTTTGATTTTAAAAAAATTGTTCTTGGATCCCAAAGGTTGGAGGTTATTTTGTGTGCTTTCAATGAAGTGGTTTTAAATGTGTTCCTCAAGGATTTGGCTCATTTGGATTTATAAATTTAAAAGCAGTACTGGTAAGATATTTTGGGTAAATGAATTTAGACATGTCAACTCATCGGACCATTTGGAAACATCAATTTAAAGGTGACGTTTAGGTAATGTTTTTGGATATATTTGACTTAAAGGCACATTTGGATCTTCCAATTCATTGGTGGAGTTGTGTTAACTTTTAGAATGGTTTGTGTTTGGAAGTTGTGTGTGTCTCGTTAGAGTTTTAAATGTTTTTAGAGAAATTATTTTTACATGGATGTAACGTGATGGCCCGTTTGGCACTTTCAGATTTAGTTTAATGTTTGTCTTGATTCTTTGAAATGACGAAGTTTTGATTACAGTGTGTCCATTTAACAACTTTAATATTTTGAAAGAGGTATCAAATGGTTTTAAATGATTTCAAAGCATGAAGGCCCGGTTGGAACCGTTGATGGTATGGTATATATTTATTTATTTATTTATGGGGCCCCACTATAAGGGGGTATACCTTTTGGGTTATCATATAGAGTGTCCGTGTTTGGGGTTGGCAGGTGCGGTGAGATGAGTCACGTGTGCAAGGGCCTCCTACTTACATAGTATGATTGTATCCTCCATGGGTTCCTGGGCATCTTATAGAGATCGAGTGATGGTTGCTGATCAACCCTGAGTAGACGGGTTGGTACGACCTGGATTTTTTGTTAGGCCACGCGGGCTTTGCCACTAGATTGGTCAGTTAGGGCAGCCAGTTGGTTATAGACTTATGAGCTTCACCATACGTCGGTATGTGGTTTCGAAACCGAGTACGTCCAGGGGTCGTCTAGGGATGGTTAGGATCACCGATGGTTACTAGATCATTTTCATTGCTTGTTTACTTTTTATGCACTAGTTTATTTTCATCATGCACTTTTACTTGTTTTACTCTAGCACAACATTGGTATATTCTGTTTTGGATTTTATTTATAAAATGAAAAAAGAATTTTGAGAAATGGTATTTGGTGTGTGTGGGGTTATTAAATGTAAAAAACATGTTTCTTAATTTCAAATGCAAAAACCGTAGTTTTATAATTGTATTTAAAACTTGCTTTAATGGATTGTTTCGGGAAGGGAGATGTTGGGTTCTATGGTTTATTTTGGCATCCCTACTGAGCATTTTTAATACTCACACCAATTTTATCATTTTAGTTGTAGGTTTCATTTCTCATGTTTTCTTGGATGAGTTGTTCGTTGTTGGAGCAAAGTTTGCCTTTGGTCGGGAGCTGACCTGAAAGGTCACGTGCAGGTATGTTTAGTTTTATTTTCTTTCTGCTGGTAGTGTTATGCTTTTCAAGTGTTCTTGTATTTTAGTTTTCCTATTTATTTGGTTTTTTTTTCAAATCGTTCCCAATGAATAAAAATTTATGCCCATCACTGGTTGTCAGCTCGTGGGGATCGGGAACGCCCTTTGGGCCATGTCACGAACCGGCTCAAGTGACCGGTTCTGGGTCGACCCAGGTTGGTTCGTGACACTGCTTATCTCCAATAATTGGTTATTTGCGACAGGGAGATTCCCCTATCAAAAATAGTTTGTTGGTTGGCGGGGATTTGCAACGGGTCTCATCACAAATACCCGGCGACGATAAATATGTTAATGCGCCGAGATGTTGTCCAGTCACAAAAACATTTTCGGTAGATACCTTTTGCGATGGTTTCCATTGCAAAGACTCATTTAACCGTCGACTATAATTAATGCAGGAGAATGATTTTGCGACGTGTCCCATCACAAATAGTCACGTCGCAACTAATCGAGCTTATTTATATCCACATCTGTTTTTTCAAATCCTCATCTCAATTCTCACTCTTTTTCTCTCTCTGAACACTATTTTCAGAGTGAAAATTTGAATGAGTTAGTTTTTTTCACAAAAAAGTTTTGAAGCCGTCTACATCAAAATGAGATCCAGTTTAAAGGTATTTATATTTTATTTAGTTTAGTTTTTATTCTATTTTTTTCTGTTAATTTAAATTATTTCTTAGTAGTTGTAATTATATTATATTTAAATTGTTTTGTTACCAGTATTTATTTGTAATATTAAATTGAAATTCTTAGTAATAATTTTTAATAACTAGTAATAAATAGGAATAATTTTTAATAAATAGTAATAATTAGAAATAAATAGGAATAATTAGTAATATTTAGGTATAATTAGTTATAAATAGGAATAATTAATAATAATTTGTAATAATTAGAAATAAATTGGAATAATTAGCAATAAATAAGAATAATTAGAAATAAATATTAATAATTAGTAATGAATATGATTAATTAGAAATAAATAAGAATAATTTGAAACAAATAAAAATATTTATGAATAAATAAGAATAATTACTATTAAATCGGAATAATTTGTAATAAATAGGAATAAATAGGTATAAATAGGAATAATTTTTCTAAATAAGAATAATTCGGATTAATTAATAATAATATGAAATAATTAGTAATAATTTGGAATAATTATGAATAATTAGTAATAAATAGTAACAATTGGTAATAAATAGATATAATTATGAATAAATAATAATAATTTCGAATAAATAGTAATAAATTGGAATACATAGTAATAAATAGGAATAAATAGTATTAATTATGATAAATTTGTAATAAATAGGAATAATTAGTAATAATTAGAAATAATTAGTAATAAATAGTAATAAGTAGTAATAAATAGTCATAAATATGAATAAATATGAATAAATAGTAATAAATTGGAATAAATAATAATAAATAGGACTAAATAGTAATAATTAGAAATAATTACGAATAAATAAAAATAAATACGAATAAATAATAAAAGAAAAAAATAAATAGTAATAAAAATGAAAATACCAATAATTAGCAATAATTTGCAATAATTTTCAATTAATAAGAATAAATAAGAACAATTAGGAATAAATAGGAAATAATAGGAATAATCAGAAATAAATAGGAATAAATAAGAATAATTAGTAATAAATAGAAATAAAAAAAGTATAAATAGTATGAAATAGTAATAAATGAGAATAATTATGAATACTTATGAATAATTAAGAATATATAGGAATAAATGGTAATAATAAAGATTAAATATGAACAATTAATAATAATTTTCAATAATTTTTATTAATTAGTAAAAATTATTAATAAGTAGTAATAATAAGTAACATTTAGTAATATTTAGTAATATTTAGTAATACTGAGTAATATTTATTAATATTTAGTAATATTTATAATAATTAGTAATAATTAGTATAAATTAGTAATAATTAGTAATGATTATTAATAATTAGTAATTAATAGTAATAATTAGTAACAATTAGTAATAATTAGTAATAATTAGAAACCAATAGCAATAAATAGTTAGAAATAGTAATAATTAGTACTATATATTTATAAATAGGAATAAATATGAATAATCTGTAATAAATATGAATAAATTTGAATAAATTTGAATAAATTTGAATAAATTGGAATAAATATGAATAATTAAGCATAATTAGGGATAAACAGGGATAAATAGGTATAAATATGAATAATTTGGAATAATTATAAAAAATTAGGAAAAATTTCGAATAATTAGGAATAATTAAAAAAAATTATGAATAATTAGTAATAATTAGTAATAATTAGTAATAAATAGTAATAAATAGTAATAAATAGTAATAAATATAAATAATTAGTAATAATTAGTAATAATTAGTTATAATTAGAAATAATTAGTAATAATTAGTAATAATTAGTAATAATTCTTTATAAATTGTAATAAATAATAATAAATCGCAATAGATAATAATAAATAGTAATAAATATTAATAAATCGTAAAAAATAGTAAAAAAAAGTTATAAATAGTAATAAATAGTAATAAATTTTAATAATTAGTAATAAATAGTAAATATTATAAATAAATATGAATAAATATGAATTAATACGAATAAATATGAATAAATATGAATAAATAGGATTAAATTTGATTAAATTGGTTTAAATAAGAATAAAGTGGAATAATTAAGAATAAATTAGAACACATAGGAATAAATAACAATAAATAGCCATATTTAAGAATAATTATGAATAATTAACAATACATAGGTATAAATTGCAATAAATAAGAATAAATAGAAATAAATGGGAATAAATAGTAATAAAGATTTATAAAAAGGAATAATAAAAAATAATTAGGAATAATTAGGAATAATATCAATTGTAATAAATTTTAATAACTTGAAATAACATGGAACAATTTATAGTGGATTGGTGACATTCCTTTTTCTCGATAACACTTCTTCTTTTAGCATTCTCTGACTCAAAACATTCTGAAAAGTATGCTTCTACATATACATATCCAATATCATATCCACGAGTTTGAATATGTATTTGTATGAACAAGTTTTTCATTATAGTTTCAGGTTGTGATAGTTGCAAGAAGATGATTCATCAATGAAAAGGGGTATATTATGTCCAACAGCTCATTTTCATTCATCTTTCTCGCACTGAAATCACAATGATGAATCTTCTCAGAGGTATTATTATACATTATCGTATTCTAGAGAATGAAAATGCGTACCTCCAAACAGATTTTTCATTCTTATTTCAGTGTGAGAAAGATGCAAGTACATGAGTCGTCAGACAAAAGAGTAGTCATCAATCCCCTGGAAATTGTGTCACCCAAAAATAATGGTAGTTACTAAGAAGTAGTTGTAATTAATTATCTTCATTTTTCAGGAAATGTTTTTATAATTTCAAATTATTCAAAAATAGGGATTATTTTATATTTTGTAGAAAAATATAGAATAAAGAAATTGACATCAGTCATTATTAGATGATCACACATGGATAAATCTGCTCACAAATACAAACGATTCTCTTTTAACTCTTATATATATTGAGGGTGTTGAATATTTCTTATCATTTGCATCATCAAATCCAGAATATGATTCAGAAGGCCCAATTATGTTTCCTTGTAAAAAATGTTCTCTGAGATTGCTTAACACATTTGACATGGATAGGGGAAATATATTATTGTTTGGTTTTCAACCAGATTATATTTTTTGGTATCAAGATGGTGAACACAGTTCTAGAGAATATACTAATAACATGATTCTGGATCCATCACGGTTTCAAAATATAGTACATGATGTGGCAGGTCCATCTGTTCAACGAACTGAAACTCAAGATGATATTGTTTTAACTCGTGAGTTGGCACCATCGAAATTTTTGGAGTTGTTGAGGTCTACTGAGGATAAAATATCTTCAAGTTGAAAGATAAGAAAATAATAATCGGTTGAGAAAATTTATGGAGGTTAAATAAGATATTGAAATTTCAAACAACTATTTTGATCATATTTTTTTGGGTTAAAACACTATTACCAGAAGGAAATGTGTTGCATGCAAATTAATATGAGAGAAAGAGGTTGGATCATAATCTGTGCCATAATTATCTGACGTTTCATGCATGTTCAAATGATTGTATCATATATTCTGTTGAAAATGAGTCATTAGACAGTTGTCCCATATATACAAAATAGATGTATAATGAAACACAATTAGAAAAGTATGAATCGATTACAGTAAAAAAGTTGATATATTTTCCCATTGCACCTAGCCTGCTGTGTTTATTTATGTCTCAGATCATAGAATCAATGATGTGAGGGCACAAATCCAATATTTCAATGGATAAAAGCTTGAATAATTCATCTGATGGTGATTCGTTGATGAATTTTGACCATCTATAATTATCATTTTCTTTAGAAGCCTGAAACGTGTGATTGGGTATTTATGCTGATGGTGTATGTCTGTTTGGTTCTTATGGTATTCAGTATTCATTCTGGAATGTCTTTATAAATCCATACAATTTACCTCCATGGTTTTTGATAAAGGAGCCTTGTATCGTTTTGACCTTATTAATCCAAAGGCATCCGGAATATAATATTGATGTTAATTTGGTCCCACTTATTGATGAGTTAAATACATTATGGAGTAATGGTGTTAGTATATATGATGTTCCTACAAAAAAAATTCATATTAAAAGCTACATTTAAGAGGATGATTAGTGAATTTCCGACATATGGAATGTTATCTGGCTGGAGTACACATGGTCAGAAATCATGTCCTTATTGAATGAATGAAAACAAATCCTTTGTGCACGTCAATGGAAAAAAAACATTTCTATTTTTACTATCATCATAGATTTTTTTCCAACTGATCATCCTTTTTTAAGGAAGAAATATCATTTCAAAAAAGGTATAATTGTAATGGATGAACCTCCAAAAATGATCA
Source organism: Viscum album (assembly GCA_963277665.1). Lineage (NCBI taxonomy): Eukaryota > Viridiplantae > Streptophyta > Magnoliopsida > Santalales > Viscaceae > Viscum > Viscum album. Next base: position 1,311,012,211 of record OY728119.1, on the reverse strand, counting down.
CAGGTACAGAGTAAAAATTTTTTATTTTCATTATCTCCCATTAGATTTGGGCCAATGATAAATGAATATAAAATACATGGATTTGGGAAAGAATATAATTGGATAAAATATAGAATTTTTTGGGATCTTCTATATTGATTTGATTTGTTGGTATTCCATATGTTGGATGTCCGAAATATTGAGAAGAACTGTTTTGGTAATTTATTTCATAGCGTTTTGGATACACAAGGTAAGACCAATGATACTCTAAAAGTATGATTAGATCATGCCAAAAATTGCAGGAGACTAGAACATGAACAATTTGAAAATTTTAGATCACAGGGGTTAATGAAGCAAAAAGTATCTTATACACTTTCCAAAGAGAGTCTCTTATTATTTTTTGAGGGGATTTAATATTGAGACTTCCAGATGTCTAGGCTTCTAATTTGGGAATATGTGTTATGAATGATCATATTACCAGATTAGTTCATGATTTTCATGTTAAAATGGAAATAATTATGCCAATTGTATTCAGGGGATTGTTAAATTATTTGATTTCTGATTCAATAACAGACATATCATATTTTTTCAAATCATTTTTGCAGTGACAATAGACTATGATGCTCTAAGAAAACTAGAAATAGATGTTACTGTAATTATATGTAAACTAGAAAAAATCATTTAGCCGACTTTCATTGACTCAATGGAACATTTTATATTTCATTTTCCACATGATGCTAAATGTGGAGGTCTGGTACTATTTCTATGGATGTACACATTTGAGATATGCATGTAGAAATTGATGAAAAAAGTACATAACAAATCATCAGTTGAAGACTCAATTGTTGAAGCTTATTTGCAAGAGGAAATTACATTTTATGCTCTCACTATTTTGAATCTGAATATCTCTCAAAACATAACCGCATGGGACAAGAAGAGGTTAATGTTAATGATGAAATAGATAATCAATTATCATTTTTTTAATCAGAAAAATCATGGATTTAGTGGAGTTCAAAAACGAGGTCTTTCAGATGAGGAACATCACAGAGCTCAAACATATGATCTACTAAACAGAGAAGAAATTACATCATTTGTACTGTTTGTGCTTCTATCACATATTTTATAATTTAAGTTACAGTATGTAAACTTATTTTATTTGTAGTCTATATGAAAATAATACCAAGAAGAAACTTCCAAAAATTACAGTAGCTTCTCTTGAAGAATGCAGAAAAAAAATTTATGTATGGTTTAAAAAACTTGTAACATTTATGAATTTATGGTTTAATATCAATTCATTTTACATTTTATTATATTGCTAGTTGATTTACAAATTTTCAAGTGTCTCAACATACTGATAAAATTGATAAGTGATTGTGTATATTGATTAACCCAACATCCAAAATAGTTAAATATTATAATTCATATGTGGTAAATGGTTTTCTATTTCATACACGTGCATATGGGGAATCAAAAAAACAATGAACAATGTAGTTTGTTTGAGAGGTTCAAATCCTATTGAAACTGATGTTACTTTTACATCATTCTGGATGAAATTATTGAGAAATGTTATCTATGACTAAATTAAATAACAATGCTTAAATATCAGTGGTTGGATACATAGAAAGGCTTGAGTGTTCATCGGACTCATGGAATCGTCGATATTAAATATAAAAGACTTCTTCAATTAAATGAGCCATTTTTACTGGCTCAACAGGCACGTAAAATTTATTATGCAATGTACTGTGCTACATCAAGAGACCCGAGTGATTGGTGGAGCATAATAAAAATGAAATCAATTGAAAATAATTTTACTCAATCTAAATGTGGTTCTGATAAAGTAGGGGAGATTTATTTTTTTCAAGAGATTACTGAAAATCCATCTTTTTTACAAAGAGACGTGAATATCGATGATGAAACCCTATAATAAAGGTTCGATGGAGATGAAGAGGTTAATGATATTACAAATGAATTTGAAATGACAAGAGATGACGAAATTGAAAATCATATGGATATTGATGACGCTGAGGAGGAGGAAGAAGACAATGACATTGTTAGACATAAAGATGATGATGAATGTGAACATTGACTCAGTTAAATACTGGTTATAATCATAATTAATTTATATCTATATATAATAGTTATTTTCAACTATCTACTAACAAAAATCATTTTTTTAGATGGACCCTGATCTACTTCATGTGTTACATGAGGCTGAGCTACCTTTGGATGAGGTGGATTTGGGTTCATTTGACCCTCAGCCTACTGGAAGTTCAGGGGGTATGCGGAGGGGGCACAATCATGGGTAACCGATGATTCCTGAACATATCCCTGAGCAACGTCTACATTATGGATTAAATCCACGCACATAGAGGTATGATAAGGTGTATATTTTAGATAGGTTTCATTAGTTTATTTATATATATAATAATTTTTTGATTATTTATTCTTTTTTCATAGTTTTGTGAATTCCGCGGTTGGACGGTGGAGTGCTATCTTGCACAATTATTTTCCTCAATCATGAATCACATGGGAATAGATTCATTTTGATCTGCAGCTCGACATGTTCAATCATTGGATGGTACGTACACAAATAAAATTTATTTTGAAATTTATTTTATTAATAACTTGATATTATAAAATATTTGTTGGGTTTATGGTATCCAATCGATGATAGAATGATTGATGATATCCATGAGGCATGTGAAGTGTCTACACGTGACCGTTTTCGTTAGATTTTGCACAATTTGAGAATGATGGTCATTAAGAGGTAGGAGTTACAGATTTTAATGAGTTGTGTAGAGCCCACTAACCAGAGTATATTTTATCTCACGATTGGTATTTATTGTGTTTACACTAGTTGGGTGGTGGATTTTAGAGGAGGTCATCAATGGGTCAGAAGAACCGGGGATACAGGAGGTGATGCATCGAGCTGGTAGCCATACATTCAGTTCACATAGAGAGAATCTGGTATGTATCTTTTTTATATATTTTATATAACATTAAACATAAATAGTTTATTTAATATTTCTATAGGTAGTCAGAAATTCTGAAATAATGGGGTAAAACGTTTATCGGCAGATGTATAGTGATCTAACCACTAGAGAGATTATAGGTGATCTCTTGTGTCAGATTGTGGTTAGTATTATTTTTTCAGTTTGAAAATTACCTGCATATAATATTTTCACAATTTTAATTTCCAATTGGAATTGAAGGAGTCATTTGAGGCTGCGACCTATCAGACACAGACTGGGAGTTAAGATGAGGCAACTTATCAGACTAGTTCCAACCATTCGATGAGGCAGCAAGGATGCTAACGACTCGGTATGGATTTTAGAAGGTCTAAGTAGTTGGTATCAGCTCTCATGTAACTCCTGGTAAGTATTATGGTACTGATGCGATGTTAGCATCTAGCTTGACAGGATCTTGTGGAGAGGCATCATCTTCTGCCTCATAGTATCAGGAGCAGTGTTGAACTCATGCTGAGCTTATAGAGAGTTTTCAGAAGCAGAATGAAGAGATGTGTCAGCAGTAGAAGAAGCAACATTATGATGTGGAGATGTGTTGATGGAACCAACATCAACACGAGCAGATGGAGTACTTGCGTCGTCTCACTCGTAGTTTAGTGATGTAGTTTTCACCACCATCACCAATAGCTCTCTACCTCCACCAAACAATGACCCCCATTGATATTTTATGTTAAAAACATTTGAATTCAATAATTGTCGTAATATGAGTTATTTTCAGTTTCTGTCTTTTATATTGGTGCGAATATTGCATAATTCAATTTTTTAATCGTTTATATTTTATTATTTATTATTACAATTATATTTGTTAATAGTTGTTTATTTTACTAATAGTAATAATAATAATTTATGAATTTTTTATATTTTTTTGTGATTATCGATGTTTTAATAATTTTTTTATTTTTATAATAATATAAATATTATTTTTTCATTGATCATAATATTATTAAATTTTATTTATTTGTATTATATTTTTAATTTTTTTTATTTTAATAATAATAATCATCATCATATTTTATGAAATTTTTATATTTTTTTGATAATATTAAGAATTTAAATATTTTTAATTTATTATTAATTTAATAATATTAATATTATTCATTCATTATTTATAATTTTATTTTTTTTGTAATTATTTATAAAGGGACCCACTACGACTGGATCCCATAACAAATAGTTGAAATATATATTTTTAAATACTATTTGTGACGGGCCCTTTGAAAAAGTTTTAATTATATATAATATATATAATCTGAGGCTTATTTTTTGGAAGGTCTGTCACAAAAGGTTTATTTATATATAATGTATATAATCATAGACATATTTGTGATAGGGAATTTCCTCATCGGAAAAAACATTTTTTGCGACGGGCCCGTTGCCAAAAAAGGTACATGCGATGTTGCATTCTACAACGGGCTATTTACGGTGGGACCCTATCGCTAAAGATTATTTGTGATAGGATCACGTAACAAATATCCCATTGAAAATAGCACAAATTCTAGTAGTATAAGTAAAATGATGGTTAATATGTCATATATCCTGCATGAACATAACTACAATAAGAAATACGTATCTCAAGTTCGAATTGCATTGAAAGAACTATAACCTAATGTATTATAAATCTAAATTTAAAATTTTTCTATAAAATAATCATTTACATAATTCTAATATCATATATGAGCCACTTATAACATTTAAAAACCAATTTTTTAATAATATCGAATTAAATTCTATTTTTTGTTTAATGCTTCATTATTCATGGAAGAATCGGTTCGACAACTTTTGTCATTCTTCTTTAGTCTTCACATCATCATATCAATAGGTTTAATCAAAAAATATATTTCATATATATTAATTATATGTATATATTTTATATCATATATAATATGAATATATAGGAAAATTTATTATAGTATTTATATATATGGTAGTCTATACATAACCATAAACACCATTTTAATTTTCTAAAAAATAATGAAATAAATATATATATTATTTTAACATTATAGATTTATAATTATTTAATAAATATCATATTTAAACATTTAATCTATCATAATAATCAACCCTAAAAGTCGTTGGTGAAAATTGAATCATATATCTATTGGAGGAGGCAGTCCACACATACACAGGAGGGATAGGTTCACTTCATATTTCATAGAATATATAGTCAATACAAGTGGTTACACAATCAAAATAACATTTAAGTATATTTATGATAACAAATTTTCTACTTTAGGATGAAAACTATATATTTTGAGAAGGTATAAGAACCAATAAATTGATTGATTTTTTTGAAGGATTGTTTCTATTTTTTCAGTTGAACACCATTAGATACATTCTTAAGGACATTCATAATGGTATATTAAGAATAAAAAACATCTAATTAATGGAAATCATATTTTAGTATATAATAAATTATGTTTTTGTAGATATATATAGCTCAATGTAGGGTAAATACAGGATGTGTTTTCTTTCATAATTTTGGGGAGGGACACACCAAGGAATTATTAAATTATTAAAATATTATTAAGTTAAATTTAAGGGAATGCATCCTATAAGGACTTCAATTTTGATCCTAATTCAATCCAAGTAAAATTTTATTCATGAAATTGGATATAGAAAATTTTATGTGTCAATGTTACCCAGATCTTTTAGTTTAACCATTGGAAAACATGTATTAACATAGACTGGGTTAACAATATTTTAAAATTTTTACTATTAATTATGAAAAAAAATTATGTTAAACATAGTACATTATAATAAATATGATTATCAAAAAATTAAAAATTTTGAAAAAAAATTCTTTATATATGTGGAAAAAATCAATATTAAATAACCACCCAAAACATAATTAGTACATTTTTTATAAAAATTAGTTTTTTTGAAAACAATTTATTTTACATTAATTTATAAAGATGATAGAAATATGATAACAATGTCAAAATAATTTACTGAATATATAATATATTACTTTCATTATGAAAATTATTTAATTCGGATAATTTTTTATTAAGGTAAAAAAACATTGTTCGCATAGAAATAGAATCTATAAAAATATATTTATAAGACCAAAAATGAACTTGTACCAAAATTAATTTTAATATATATTTTTTTTAATTAATTATATTTTTTGTAATTAAATGAGGGTTATGTTACTTAAATATCAAATTAAGAATATAATGGGACTTTTTCTTGAAGACAAATGTCTGTTTTAAAAAAATATGTTTCTTAAACATCATTGAGATATTAAACTATTTAGAAAAATACCAAGTTTCCATCTTATGATTATTTTGATATGCTTATTTCAAAAATCCTTTCGTTTTTTTAATATTTTTTCTAAATGTGTGGGAGTTTTATTATAACATCAAGGAATATAAATTACATAAAAAGAAATTTGAAATAAATATTTTATGGAATCATATAATGAATTAATATCAACCTGAGTACTTATTTATTATAAATTATTTAATAAATTTTTCGTAAATAAAAAGTTTATACATGTTTTTAATTAGATGAATAATCATATTCATACACACTAATCCAATGCTTTGTTTATAATGGTATTCTATAACATGGATTATTTATACTAGGTCTCCATGTAAATCTATCCATCAAATTCATTATGTTTATTTCAAAGGATATAATTATAAACTATTCTGGTGTTATAAATATGCATTACTCTTTCATATATAGTGATCTCTAGTCTTAGTCTGCATAGGTTCTCCAATTTAAATCTTATAGAGGAATATTTAAATTATTACATTCATTATTTCAATCAATATCATGAGGTCATTCATCATTTTTCGGGAGAAACAATTGATTTCCTCTAGAAATTAGTATATCAACCATCACCATCTTGTGAAAATTTTATGTCATCTATTTTTATACTATGATGAATCCTTTTTAAAATTTACTTTCGAAAAAACTATTGTTTAATACTTTAGTAACCAATTAACATTGAATTCCCAAATGACTTATGTACAACACTCCACTGAAACCTCCAAAACATAATTTAACAATTATTTGATTCCACTTCAAGCCATCATAGTCAGTATTATGGGTCATTGGTGATACATCCTTCAAGATTATTTTCAATCTTCCAATTTTTCTATATGGATTCAACTATTCACTATCAATTGTAAAAATTTAAATTTTTATGGTTTATATGATCCTAACCTTTAAGGCTCTATAAAAATTCCATTTAATTAGAATTATAGTATTTTTTAAACTATATCAATTCAACTATTTAGGATAGGATCCTTCATTTTGAATGATTCGGAACATTCCATGCTGTTGAAAAAATGTCACTATCTTTTTTCCTATATGTTACTTCTTGGATATATAATTTTGGAGCCCAACCCACCATCCAATAAAATATTTATCTTACAAAACCCAACAACTACACATTTGAGAATTGTTTTTCTAGGTTCAGTTAGATAATATCCAACTTGACATCATATATTATTTTCACACAAAAGTATATAACTACTAAACTTCCATTCACCCATCTTCTATTATAGTACCTACAAGGTTCACACCTCTATGTACCTTTTGATTTTTTAGGCTTATGTTAAAGAAATTTACCAGTACATTGTAAACACAATTTTCTGTTACGTTGAATCTATGAAACTAATCTAAAATAATCCATAGAATATCCTCCATATGAAATAGTGTATTATGTGTTACCCTCTAATTTTTCTAAAATTCCAATCAACAATAAGAATCATGAAATATTACTTTGGGATCACTCTCTTAGACTTCCATGAGCTTTTGAATACCACGCCACCGAGATTCAACACAATCCGTGTGATGATTATGGTATATCAAACATAACTGAAATAAAAATAACCTAATACTCAGGGCAGTTTGATGTTATCTATATGAATAACTCCCTATATACTCTATAGTAATTCTCCACAAATTATAATTCTTGGTCCGACACATCATGATCCTACCTCATATTAAACAAGGTTGCTTTGTTTCTATAATTATCCTCTAATATAAAATTTCTATAGAATATAGATTAATTATAATGTAATATATTCAATCAAATGGGGTATTAATTCTCCTACTTTATCACATCCAAAATTCTTTATTCATACAATATTATAGACAATAATCTAAAATCTATCAAAATTATTAACTTCCATGTTCTCTATACTCTAATCTTACAAACCTACGAGTAGTCCAACAATGTCATTAGAGTGGAATTTTTTTATAAAAGAGTCACTAGAATTTCACTAAGCATTCAATTCGTATAAAAATCCATTTTATAAAATGAATATTAATAAAAAAAATTATTATAACATGATAATTTTATTTTCAATGAAGCTTCAGATGGATAAAAAAATGTATCATTCTTTTTCTCTCAATTTTATAATTTTATTAAAATAATAACCCATATTCCTCTTTATAGTAATATAATCATTGACATAAAAAAACCTTTCATATTTGTTATTCTATAAATGTTAATCTTTCCCACACATTTCCACAACCACGAATCTCCCCAACACAAATCCAATTCTCAATCAAAATACCACTTCTAGTACACCTGCTATGTATCATCTCCTAAATGTAGAATGTATTATCTATTTCTAATACTTTTTTTCAGTGGAACTATCATTTATAATATATTATAAATAATGTTACTCTTTATCTAACTCTAAATTCACTGATCTACAAATCCCCCAATATCCATTTATCCTAACATCCTTAGGATGACGAACACTTTAAAACATTTATGTCATCTCCATTAACCAAAACATCCCATGAGACAGTATGAATTTTTTGAATTTGGAAATATATCGTTTGGTCCCATTAGTCATCATAAAATCTTCCATTGATTCTAGGGCACAAATTGACCATTCCATCTACATCAACAAACAATAGAAGGAATTCATATGAATTTTCTTTCATAGAAACCAGGAAACCAGTAGCCTATCCCATATCATCAGTAGTCTTGGGATGTATAGATCTCTACTAGATGACTGTTTCCTTCCACTTAGATACAACATTGATATAAGTTCACAAAGGTTACTATATTAGGTGTGTGGTTAAATATTTTTATTTTCTAGAACCATGAACCCAGCAATCTTCTTGTAATAACCCAGTTCTTATTCTTGAGTTACAAGTTTCTACATTTCATTTTCCTTATGTGTTTTTTAGAAAACAAGGGAAATATGGAAAATTCAAAAATTAATGGGTGCTCACCATGTTCTTTTTTCCACATGTCATGTACTTTGGTCGTGTGGGATTAGAATACAGGGCATGTAGGCTTGTCAGTGATGAAGGGTGTAAAAATATACTATATGCCTTGTACATAGTATATACATGCCATGTAATCAGTTCGAAGGTGAACAATAAGACTATTGAAGTATCCGCCAGTGGAACGTAAGTACATGCCGTGTACTCAGAAATACACTTTCTTTAACTATGTCGACATATGAATAGTGAGGCGGTGGAATGTGGCCTCTAGAGTAAACGTTAAAAAATGTAAAGTACATCCCTTGTACTTGAGATTACACACTGTGTAGTTACATTATTTCAATAAAAACAGGCAATAGCCTCTTAATTTAGCAGAGGAGGCATAGAAATCGATAGGAGATGTGGGAGAGGAGGCCGGAACATGGAGGAGCTCCCGACCGCACATCGGGACTATGAGATCTTCGCCAAAGATCTCTTTTGAACTACGTGAGTGAGATCTTCACTCTTCTTGAACATCTCCTTCTAATTATTTCCCTAAGGGAAGTTATTTTAGCGTGAATAGGTTAATTTTTATCCCAGATCTACATCGTTCACGGGTCATTCGGGAGGCGTCATTCATGTATTTCGATACGAGGAGATCGAGGTAGGTGTTCTGGTGTTTAATTCCATCTGTCGTGGTGGTTTTTTGTATCGTTCTGCTACGCATCCATGTTTGGGGTGTGGTATGGTAGAGGCCTTGACTATTAAGATATTTATAATTTCATAGGTAATTTAATGAACAATTATAAACTGCTGTTTGGGATCGTTGCCTTGATCCAGGGCCACCCCGTGGGTGCGTTTCCATGGTTTAGCTGTTTTTTCAAGAAAACAGTGGTTATGCCGTGATTATATGCATGTTTTGAATTTTATTTAGAGTAAATGTATATAAATTTATTGATTATATATTGGGATTTTCCTATTTATTTTCATATCCTAAGGGCAGTATTTTTCATAACCTGAGGGTAGTGTTTCGTTTTGCCTGAGGGAAAATTTTCTTATGCCTTTGGGTAGTAGCTTTTGTTCCTAAGGAAAATATCTCATACGAAAGAGGGAAATATTCGTTATGCCTGATGTTAGTCACCTAGGGGTTTCAATTCTGATTACCTGAGGGTATGTATTTCTATGCGTGAGGACAAATGTTTCTTTGAATATTCACTATGGTGATTTCTTATGTTATACCTGCCAGGCTAAAACAATGTCTTGGTATTTTTTTACTTTATACATGTTAGATATCCTATTGTGGTACTTCTTATGGCTATGTATAGGAGATTTCCGGTTGAGGCTGGGTCTCATGAACATATAATTCAATTGTATTGAATTGTTAACTAATAATTAAATGGTAATGGAACTATTAAGAGTATCTGCTTTTTATTAATTCCAAGCTTATGACATTTCATTATTACATACTGATGTTGAACATTTTTCACTGACAGTTGGGCATGGTCCTTGGGTGGTTACCTACTATGATTTATTTCTCACACCCTATATGGGTCATGTATTGGGAGAAAATAGATTATATTGTAGTAGGTGTTCATAAGGGAAAGATTCCTTGTACAAGTACTTGATTGTTGTAGAAAAGATGAAGAGCAAGAGATTGATCTTAGGATAGTGATGATGCTATGTTCCTGCTGCACTATTTTGTTTTTCTTTTCTATACTAATAAATTATGTTGTATTGTTTTAGATTTCAGTGAATCCTATTTGTACTGCTTTCATATAATTAGAAACATATTGCATCATCATATATATAATCGTTTTTCATTTCTTTACTTTAGTATTTTTGTCCATTTCAGCTTGGTATTGCTTACTGCTTCCATTTTTGGTATGTTGTATTTTTTATTCTGTGCTACACTTTGACAAATATGGGAATAGTTTCCCCATTATTAGACCTAGGCCCTCGCTGCTAGTCAGTAGCCTCTGACGTTTGGGGAAATGCCCTTGAGGTTATGTGAACAACCAATTTCGGGGAACCCACTGTGTGGCACCCTGATCAGGGATGTTACAAAGTGGTATTAGAGGTCTTTTCCTTTATCTGAGTTATTTTATTATTTGGCGTCAACAGAAAGAGATCGATTTTTAAGGGATTCGGTAATAAACTATGCTAGGGATTAGTTAAACCATATACAGTTAAAGGATAGATTTCCTTGAATTAAAATGTGATTTTATATTTATGATTATTACAATTGGATTGATTTTCACCGTTGGGTGATGCACATGTGGTGTGCTATTTATATTTGATACTTGAGTTCAATTTAGTTTTAACCTGATGAGATGAGGGTATTCCATATCATTCATCATTTATCCACATGTTAGAATCACATTCCATTCATAGTACCTATTCCATGTAGGTGCATTATGAATTTCATGTTGTTATGATAGATTTTGTGCTATAAAATGGATGATGCTTTGATAGTTACCTTGACAGATACTCCAACTATGGATAGTGTATTGGTACTTGTTATGGTTGGGGTTATGGATGCTAAATTTTTTATCCTAAAATGTATGGGATCTCGTGGACAAGAATTTACAGATCATGATCCAGCCTGTTGTTGCGTTTTGTACGATAATGGGAATGCTCGGGTGGTAATCTTTGGTTCGCAGGGAGTATGGGCCGCCACAGATCCTAATTTCTCATACCAACGCTTGGAATTTAAGAATAAGGGGATCATGAGTAGTTTATGGGGTCTATTTTCCAGAAACTCAGACAAGACGACGAGTGTTTCAATGAACACACAGCATGTACTCACTGTTCAAGAAGAAATTAAAATTTTTTAAGTACATTCCGTGTAACTTATGTACACGCCCTGTAGTTTCTAACTGTATTATAGGCAGTGTGGGAAAAAACATGAGACTGGAAAAAACTTTAGAGGAAACACGTCGTGTAACAATTATACTTTCCATGTCGTGTTGACCCTGTGTCTTCCATGTGACTAGCAACATAGACAGAGAAATCTTTTCTTAAACACTTCATGTCACTTCCAAACACGCCGGGAAGTGTAATCTGGGAATCTAGGCATGTAACTATCAACATGGGTTGGTTTTATCCTTTCTAGTACACGTCATGTACCTATGGGACACACTGTGCATTCTTGACTGGTAGGAGACCGTGTGGACATTGATGTGTGGCTGGGGAGACAGAGTGGTCTGCAGACCATGTGCGGGTGTAACATACCATGTAACTAGGGTTGAGAAATTCCGAGGCCAGCATCAGGACACGAACAGGTAAGCGCCTAATGGAACACATCATGTAGATCTTATACACGCCATGTAGTCTTGTTCAATAGAGAGCCATGTGGGTAACATGTGTAGAAGTAATCGGGCAAGGGAAGAAAATTTAACTACACGCCTTGTGTGTGGAAAACACGTTGTGTGTTTAGGGTGTTACATGACTAGTTCTAGAAGAAGTAAACTCCCTTGTAAAATTCATAACAGAACACACTGTGTAGTTGTTATACAAGTCGTGTAGTCTTGTTTTGTGAAACATGATTGTTTTATTTTTTCATGTTCTCTTCTTACGCTTTCAGTTCTTAGTCCTTAATGATCTTGATCTAAAGTATGTTTTTGACCTTTTAGATTCATACTGCCAAGTTGAACATGAGTTGTTGTCCAAGAGAGCGACAAAAATTATACTCCAGAGATGGTAGGCCATGGGCTACCAATGGAGCCTCTAGTAGTGCTAGATGCGGCTCCAGCCGTTACACCAGACGCATGAACAGATGTGCAGTTCCGTGAATGTTTCATACGGTTCATGCAGACCTTCTAGGGAGCACTACTGGTTTCCACATATATGGAAGAGCTGACACGTATACTTCAATAGTAGTATTCGCCTTCATTTTCAAGGTATGGAGGACCACATGATGCAAAGACATGGCTGGGTTATATGCAGATGATATTTGATCATCTTGAGATTCCTCCTTAGTGTATGGTCAAGCTCGCTACATACATACCGGGTGATTCAGCCATGAGATGGTTGGATGTTACCACCCAGACTGAGCATCACTGAGAGATGGTGTGGGAAGATATTCAGGTTGTCTTCTATTACATTTTCTTTCTGGAGATGCTATGGGAAGATCAAGCTCAAGAGTTCATGAATCTACCACAAGGTGCCATGTTAGTGATGTACTATTCGGCCCGATTCACCGTTCTACTGTGTTTTGCACCTATTCTAGTGGATGAGGAGACGTTGAGGGAAAGACGCTTTGAGTATGGTCTTCGATATGACATCTACGTGCTGGTGAATGTTTCTAGGTTTCCTGTAGTGCATTTCATTTTGATCCAGGGATTGATTACTGGGAGGAACTTGTGGGAATCTAGTGGTGCTGTCCAGGAAGGTTCGGCACCAATTTTTGGTACTATTTCTATTGGTACGAGGAAGAGGTAGATGGATTTTTTTCATGATGGATGTACTAGCAAGAATAATTATTTATCTGACCAGGTGATGTGGTTCCAGTGTGGTAAAGAGTGGAACAAGATATCTTAGTGTCCATGTGACCTAGTGGTGTGATGAGCTTACAGCACGATTGGTCATCTCCAGTGTTTTTTCAGTTTGTTTCCACTAGCGACTACTGAGAGGGGTTCTGTGCACACTATGTATGCAAGATTAGGTCCCACAGATTCTTATAATTCAAGGAATTGGAATACATAAGGACGTTCTGGATGAGGTGGTGGATGTGGTCATGGTATCAAGACACCAGGATCATAAAGATAGCAGGGCGAGTCAGCTCAAGGTTGTCAGGCTGTGTCGTAGGGCCGTGACACTAGTCATGCATTTTCAGTGCAACCGACCCAAGAAGAGTTGGATCCCAGACCTTCCACTGTTAGAGGTACTATTTTAGTTTCTTCTATATTATCATCTGTACTTTTTGATACTGGTTCTACACATGGAATTATATTTGTGCCCATTATGGAGATCCTTGGGCTCTGTGTTTCTTCTTCTTCTAATATCATGACACTAAACTCTCCGTTGGGAATTGGAATGGCAGGTGTGCATCTGTGCAAAGAGTTCCCCCTTGAGGTTGGTGGGTTTCACATTCTATGATACCTATATGTCTTAGAGATGATGAGCTATGATGTCATTCTTGGGGTGGAATGGTTGGTACCCTTTGAGGATTTTTAGATTCCAATCATTGAAGGGTGATTTTCACATCAGCAGAGGGTGCAAAGTTTCTATACAACAGAGAATGGGATGTCCATGTGAGATGAGCTGGACCCGAGCATCGTGGGTGAGGTGGAGTGACAACCCAGATTGTGAGATTATATATTGATGATTATGGAACTTGTTAGATGGATTTCTCTATTGTGGTTAATCATTTTATGGATGTCTTCTTGGATGACTTTTCAGGTCTACCTCTGGAGTGATAGGTGGATTTCTCTATTGAGCTAGTTCTAGGAGCGGCACCAGTGTCCATTACCCATTATTGGATTGCTACACCAGAATTGGAGGAGCTCAATAAGCGGTTGGAGGTGTTACGGGAAAAGGGTTTCATCTAACCCAGTAATTCCCCTCAGGGTTCTCCTATCCTGTTTGCGAGGACATTGTATGGTACACTCAAACTTTATGTGGATTATCAGAAGTTAAACAAATTGACAATCAAGAACCGATATCCCTTGCCAAGGATTAATGATGTTTTTTATCAACATCAAGGGGAATGACTGTTCTCGAAGATTGAAATGAGATTCAAATATCATCTGTTGCACGTTAGACCATAAGACATTCATCTTACATCCTTTTAGAGCAGATATAGTATATACGATTACAAGGTCATGTCGCTCGGACTCACAAACGTGCCAGCAGTTTTTATGGATTTGATGAATCATGTGTTCCACCCATATCTGGATTCTTTTGTGGTAGTCTCCATGGATTATATCTTTTTTACCCTCACACTCGACACAACCATGCTTCCCATCTTGATATTGTACTGATTACATTGAGAGAGCATCACCTATATACAGTGCTCTCAAAGTGCCACATTTGGATGAACCAGATACACTTCCTGGGTCATATTATCTCAGAGTAATGAGTTTCTCTATGCCCAGATAAAGTGAGAGTAGTAGTTTCTGGGGAGAATCCTAAGAACATGTTTGAAATATGGAGCTTAGTAGGGAATTTTGGTTACTCCAGGAACATTATACAGGATTTCTTCTTGTTAGCAGCATTGTTGATGATTTTGAATAAGAATTGTATGAAGATCGTTTGGATTAGAAGCTTGCGAGACACCATTCAAGAGCTGAAGGAATGGTTGACATCAACACGAGTCCTGATACTTCTAGATAAAAGGATGATCTATAATGTTTACTGTGATGAATCATGTATTGGGCTCAGAGCAGTGCTGACGCAGTAGCCGATGCACTGAGTTTGATGACTCATATACATGCATTGCATGAGGCCAGTGGTGAGTGGAAGCTTATGGATTTGTTCGCTGAGATGCATTTAGAGGCTCACAATAGTCCGGGGAGAACCTATAATTCATCCTTATCTGCGACTTCTACCCTCTTAGATAGTGTGAGTATGAAATAACAATCAGATTCATAAGGCATAGTTTTGCTGGAGTCAGTGGAAATTGAGGACACTCCTCCTGGTTGGATGATAGGCGATGATGAGGTACTGATTTTCCATGGGTGAGTGTGGGTTCCATGGGATATATACGAGGAGTTGATGTGTGAGTTTCATGGTTCATCATAGGCAGGGCATCCTGGAGTTACCAAAATGTATCGTGACATGAGAAGTCAGTATTGGTGGTCGGGTATGAAAAGAGAGGAATATGGTTTTGTTATGAGATGTTACAGCTGTTAGTAGGTGAAGTCAGCGCATCAGAGGCCAGATGGACTGTTACAATAGTTACCCATTTCTGAGTTGAAATTGGATGATTTCACGATGGACTACATGACTAGGTTGTCGAGGTCACCTCGAGGAAATTATTCCATATGGGTTGTTGTGGAGAGACTTACGATGGTAGCTCACTTTTTTCGGTCAAGGAGACCTTTGGTGTTGAAGATCATAGAATGTTGTATATCTGAGAGGAAGTATGTCTTCAATGGATGCCTTGTTCTATAGTTTCAGATAGGGATGCCCGGTTTATTTCTCGTTTCTAGCAGAGTTTTCAAAGGGCACTAGGTACACAGGGGATTCTGAGTATAGCATACCACCAGTAGACCAATGGCTAGTCAGAGCGTATGACACAGGTGTTTGAGGGCATGCTTCGTGCATGACTATTAGACTTTGGGGGCTCTTGGGAGAAGAAAATATCCCCGGTCTAGTTTTCTTATAATAATAGATTTCAGTAAACTATTGAGATGGAACCTAATGAAGGTTTATATGGTAGGACATGCTGATCACCTTTGTGCTGGTTGGAGGAAGGTGAGGCAGCTTTACTGGGACCATGTCTCATGTAGGAGACTTCATATTAGGTCTAGTTGATACAGAAGTAGATGGATACTACACAGTTTTTCCTTAAATCATACGCTGGTCACCAAAGATGTCACTTGGAGTTTGTGGTCGGGGATCAAGATTTCATACATGCATCCCTGACGTTTGGACATAGGCGTATTAGGAGACAGGGTAACCATTCACCGAGTTATGTAAGTCTGTTTGAAAATATAGAGGGATTTGGGGTTGGATGCCTATCGGTTGCAGTTACCACAGAGTTACTGGGACATGCACAACAACTTCCACATATCTCAGCTTCACCATTATCAATCAGATCCATCTCAAGTTTTTCATCTTGAGGAGGTTGAACTTCATGTCTATGCATCCTTTTAGGAGCATCCGATTTATATTTTTGATAGATTCACCAAGGTTCTACGAGGTCGGTTCATTCCTCTCATATGGGTGATATACCAGTATGGCCAACTGAAGAACGAAACCTAGGAGCGGGAGACCAATGTACCTGCTCAGTGGCCAGAGTTATTCTCAGTTTATCATCACCACCCTTGGAAGGACAATTCTGGTATGAATTTCTTTAAGGGGGAATGTTTGTAAGAACCTGGTTCTTAATCTTGAGGTACGAGTTTCTTATTTTTCTTTTCCTTATGTTTTTTTGAGAAAACTATGTAAATAGGGAAATATCCCAAAATTTATTGGTACACACAGTGTACGTTTTTCCACATGCTAAGTACTTTGGCCGTGTGTGATGAGAATATAGGGCGTGTAGGCCCGTCGGCGATGAAGGGTGTAAAGCCTGACTACACACCGTGTACTTATTATATACAATCTGTGTAACATTCACCTGGTGAATAGAAAGGTGGTGGGAGTAGCCTCCAGATGAACGGTAGTACACTACATGTACTCAGAAATACACTTCGTGTAACCTAGTCGAAAAATAAACAATGATGTGGTGGATTTAGGCCGCCAGAGGAATAGTTAAAAAATGGAATGTACATTCCATGTAAATGATAGTACACATCGTGTAGTTATGTTTTTTCATTAAAAAGAGGAAGTATCATCCTCATATGGCAGAGGAGGCATAGAACTCGATGATATCCACAGGAGAGGAGGCCTGAACATGGAGGAGCTCCCGAACGTACTCTAGGACTCTTATTCCTTCGTCGTAGATCTCGTTTGAACAACGCGAGTGAGATAATCTCCCTTATTGAACCACTCCATCTAAATATTTCCCTAAGGTATGTTATTTGAGTTTTAAATGTTAAATGTTTATCACAGATTTACATCATTCTCGGGTGATTCGGGAGTTTTTTTTCATGTATATCGATTGGAGGAGATCAATATAGGTGGCCTGGTGTTTAATTTCATCTGTCAAGTTGATTTTGTGTACCGTTGTGATACACTCCCATGTTTATTGTGTCGTATGGATGAGTCCTCGACTGTTAAGATATCTATAATTGCATATGTAATTTAATGAACAATTATATACTATTGTTTGGGATTGCTGCCATTATCTAGTGCCACCCCGTGGGTGCGTTTCCCTTTTTTATCTGTTTGGTTAGGATATTTGTGGTTATTCCATGACTATAAGAATGTTTTGAATTTTATTAAGAGAAAATGTATATAAATTGATTTTTTATGTGTTGGGATCGGCCTAGTTACTTGATTATCCTATGGGAAGTGTATTTCTTAGCCTGAGGGAAGTGTTTCTTTTATCCCGAGGGCAAATTTTCTTATTCCTATGGGAAATAACTTCAATGCCTGAGGGAAATATCCCGTACGCCTGAGGGAAATATCAACTATTACTGAGGGTAGTCACCTGAGGGTTTTGATTTTGATTACTTGAGGGTAAGGATTTATATGTATGAGCGCAATGTTTACTTTGAATATTCACTATAGTGATTTCTTATATTATACATGACAAGCTATATTAAAGGATTGGTATTGTTATTACCTTTGACTAGTTGGAAAACATGTTGTTGTTCTTACTATGGCACTGTATTGAAGATTGTCGGTTGAGGCTAGATCTTGGGAAAATATAATTAAATTATATTTAATTGATAAATAATAATAAAATGGTATTGGAACTATTAGGAGTATCTACATTTGTGTACATCATAGATTATGACATTTTATTATTTCAAACTTCTATTGCACATTTTTCACTAATAGTTGGGCACGTGCAATTGGAGGTTGCCTACTGGGATTTATTTCTCACACCCTGTTTGGGTCCTATCATGGACACAAATATATTATATTGCTGGAGGTGCTAATAAAGGAAAGAGTCCCTATACAGGTACATTATTGTCGCATAGGAGTAAGAGAGCATGGGACCGAGCATAGGCTCATGATGATGCTGAGTTCCTACTGCAATATTTTTTTTTCTTTTCTATACTTATACTTTATGATGTATTATTTAAGATTGCAGTGTATCCAATTTTGGCTGCATTCGTAGAATTAGGAACATATTGCATCATCATATATATGATTTTTGGTCATTTATTTACTTCATTACCGTTGTCCATTGAATCTTGGTGGTGCATACTACATCCGTTTCTGGAATTCTATAATTTCTATACTGCGCTACACTTTGAAAAATGAGGGCATAGTTTTCCAACAATCAGAACTAGTCCCTCACGTCTAGTCTACAACCTCTGTAATATGGGGACATACTCTTGAGGTTATGTGACCAACTGTGTTCAGGGCACCCATTGTGTGGCACCTAGATCCATGACGTTACACTTCACCTAGTAGAACTTGATCAATTGTTTTCATAGTGTTTTGTGTTATGTAGTTGATGATATTGATGATGTTCTTGTATTTGTTAGTCCTGATGGCTAGGTCTCATACTTTTCATCCATGATGGGTTTATTATTATAGTAAATGTGTATATTCATTGAATGGTTGGTTATTCCAATGGCGTTGATGTGTAGAGGTTGGTTTTTGTGAGGATGGATCTGCATGATTTTTTATTTTTGAATATTGAAATTTTAAATTAAAAATGCAAAATTTGTTGTTATGTGGGTATGTGTGACTATAGTGTTTTTGTATAGTTCTTAACGAACCGAAGGTAGATTTTAAAAATAAAAAATGGATTGAGTTATTATCAAATGTTTTTCTCTTCAATAGAATAAACCTCAAAACACTATCGGGTATAGATGTTTTTTCAAACCTAGAAAAATATTCGGTACTATCTCTACATTTTTTTGACTTACATCCAAGTCATTGATAAACATATCACGAAAAATTCTATTTACACAATCTACCATCAAACAAAACATCCAAATATTAGATTCCATTTTTTGGTGATCTTTGGGACTTCTTCTGATATATACATTATAAGAAGAAAAAACAATAGAAGTATAAAGTGTGATAAAATGCTTCAAAATATACCACATGTATTCAGTTTTCGAAATTTGGAATTCTAGAAACCGCATTAATTTTATTGATTCCACATTCATAAGGTTATATTAATTTTCATATTCTTATTTCTAGAAAAATAAAAATAATGATCCAACACATGACATATGAACATGTATTCATAATGAACTTGAACAAAATGGTTAACCTAGTTTGAACATATAGAACTACAACCATGAGAGTACGGAAAATCATCACTAAAAAAGGAGAAGTTTTTTTCAGAATTAAGCACTCACTTTTGGTCACTATAACCAAACTATAATATGGTGTCCAACCAACACCAGTTTTTTTTGTTTAATATTTTGTTTTTATCCTTCGTATCTCCATCCCTAATGGTATTGTCCATTTCCTTTGGATTTGGGTCCTTGGGTACTTTTTTGTGACTTCTTTAGATTCCCAATAAAGGAATCCACCTCTACATTTATCATGTATCATCAATTATCATTATTCACACAAAATATATGTGGTTAAATGTGATTCCTATATAGGTCCCTTACCAATAGTCCAGTTAGTACCACCACTTGAAATGCCAGGGCATCCATCCATTAACATGGGTGACTTCTGATTTCATGTATTAATAATTTACTTAATTAATAAAAAATATTGAATAGTGTATTCCATCATTTTCCCCAATTATATGAATCCTTATAATGTTTTAATTTCTCAAAAAATATAAGGAATTCATAAACACACAATTTATAGATACTTCATGTGTGAAATCCCCACAACACTTCAAAAAAACCTCCAGATATCATTTTTCCTTGAAAAGTCATAAATATTAATCTAAATCATTCAATCCTCCTTAAAATGAATAACAGTTTCTTCCAGGACCATCCTAAATATAGCCATTATGGTAAAAAAATTCCAATATACACCAACTTATGGATTGATTCACCAAGTAATTTTCTATAAATCTTGACTTCCAATGCTCTTCTAAACATTTATTTGACGGATATGGTTGTTTACAATAAAATCCATCCATTCAACTACTTATAAAAAGATAAATTCACTATAATGATTCCAAAAATATCGTGATTATGGTGAATGTTCTTCATAGGGGTTCCAATTTTTTACATTATCTTCAGAAATAGTCAACCAAAAATTTATTTCAATCACAAAAACCAAAAAAATAGTTGGTTTATTTCTTCTTAACAATGATGGATTTTGTATGATTGTATTATTTATGGATATTTCAGAATATTTTTGTTTGGTGTAATATATTATTTTTATCTATTCATGTCACATGTACCTCTAACCTCTTTCTCATGGTATATATGTTTATGTTCCCGATCATCTTCCATTATTTTTCAGTTGATTTATGATAGAATAAATAATTATAGTGATGGTATGGTAATGTATCATGTAACAATAGTTGGTTTTTTATATTATATATATTTTCCATGAGTTCACATGAGTTTACATAATTTTATTTGAAATTTTAAATCTATTAATCACTACGCGGTTGGACATCATATTTTTGTAAATAGTTTCGAAACCATGTGTTTGGTTCTATCTTCGAATTGTGTTATTTCATGCAGTTAGTGCATAGTTAGTTAGTCTATAAGGGGTCCTAGTTGATACTATATGATGAATTTTTCATAGGATTTTATTTTAATGTCTTGGTGAATATTTTACCAAAAATGTGTGCCCTAATTATGTGTGATGCCCCGTTTTATTAATTTTAGGATTTAAAATAATTTCCCTACCAAAAAACCCTAATATCATGTAATCTACATCCCCTAAATCACACAACACTCCCTACTGATCTCCAATGAGTATGACTCTTTACTCCCCCGAATATTACCTTTTTTATTATTCTTATTTCTATCCTTATTCTCATATAGGTCATTAATCTGGGAAGTCCTTTTTATTTTCATACTTTTCTGACGGTTTATTCATATCTTTTAATTCAACCTCTTTTTTATAACCCGAGTGCATCATATTGAATTAATTTATTTGTTTTACATTCTTATACATTTTTTGATCCCTTATTATGTTATTTATTAGATGAAATTCAAAATTTTAGAACATACATAATCAATATGAAGATGGTTTTAACCTTTTTAATAAAAAAATTTTTAAAACCATTAAATAGAAGGGTAATAAATTTTTGTTTCAATTTTTTTAATAATATTTTATATTCATCCGAAATATTTGATCATAAAATCATGTTCTACAATATTTTCATCATAATATAGATAATTATTGTAATTTATAAATATATGTTAAAAATTTATTTCAGTAAACCATATTCACTATCTAATTGAGGAATTACCTAAATGTCTCCAAGAAATCTATATTGTTAATTATAAAAGATGGGATGAGTTCTCAATTCATTTCAAAGGATTTTACATGAAATTAAAATTGGTTATTGAAATGTAATGTTTTTTCAATAGGTTCAATGAATAGATTAAATAAAAATGGGGTTTAAATATATTTGTAATCAATTTTGGTGAAGGGATTTGTTAAGAAGTGACATTTTTTGTTTTAAGGGTTTGTTAATAAAAGGGATTTTATTTATCAAATCTATTTCAAGTGTAATTTCTAATGAATTGATTAAATTTTTTAATAAATAGTTTTGGATTTTTATAAAATGGTCCTTCTTTTTTGGTGAGTTTGTATAAGTACCCTTCCAATTTAATGTTTTTATCAAATGTGTGAGTATGAGTAACCAGTCATGTTCCCCATATTCTTTATTTTCACTTATTAGTGTTTTCTAATTACTGATAAACTAATAGGTGAAATATTTTTGTTTGATTCTATAATAGACATGACTCCAGTAATGTGGAGATGGTGACTACATTATTATATTGTTATAAGATAAAATGAATCACATCCATAAGGACTAAATATTTTATTACCATTAGTAATCTTGATATATAAAAGTTTCCCTTTTTACATTTTAATGTAGAAATTAAAAATGTTTTTTTGATAATATCATTATTTTTTATATTATATCTTTTCATATCATTCAAATTACACATCCATGATTTTTGGGAAAGGATCTAATATAATATACATCTTTAATTCATAATAATTATTACTTAGTGAGGAAGGTATCATGAGAAAATTATGATTCATCATTATGGAACAATCCATATGCAAGGTAAATATTGAAACACACATTCTATTAATTAAATTAACTAATGATCAATATGGAAAGGTAAATAACAGAAAAACACACACCATTTAATCAATAAATATAGAAGTAAATGCATCCAAATATTGAGACATTGAAAAAAAATACCATGTATAATAAGGTAGGGAATAACTAATATGACAAGGTAATTAAATAAAAACACATAACAATTAATCAATATAGTAAGAATTAAATATATCCTGAGGTAATATAATTGAAAAAATCTGAGGTAAGTTTTCAAAAAAATTATTAATGAAGGAAATTCATAATTATTAGAAGTATGGATCTCTCACATCCTGAACCTCTATCATAATGGCCTTTTAAAATATGGTCTAAAATTACATGTAAAAACCCATTTAATATTATCCTACTAACTTTCGTCAGTTGACTAGTGATGCCTCATCCTATGATATTATTCCTGCCCCCACCTATTATTACATGTCAACTTCATTTCTCTTGTATCAAATTATATATTTGATTGATGAAAAATTAGTCTTATCATAAAATATTTCTATTGTGTAAGGAATACATATTTACAAATATTTTCCTAGATAATTAGAAGATATTTAATGTAGAACACCATATGTATATATAATATCTATATTATAAAATAAATATAATCATTATAAATAATATGGATATTTATGGGAAATTTAGTGTCCAATAATCATTTGAAAGAGAATATATTTAGGTAATGGTAATGAATATAAAATTAAAATAAAGACTATGAATGTTAATTCTTTCTTGAGTTTAAATTCTGATAAAACATAATTATAAAAATAATAAGCATATAATTGAATTATATACTCATTAGAGTATAGGTAAAATAAAGCGTCTTTTTCAATGATGTAAAGAAATACGATAAAAATATCTTTAAAATTTTTCATCAGGAAATATGATTTTCATAATGAAAAAAATTTAAATATAGTGTTAACATTTGTATTTTAAAAATAAAATTCCTTAAATATTACATTTGAATATTATAAATTAATCACTAAGATGAGAATTTTAAATTTGATTCATATCAGTCACATTAAAAATTGAATCTGTTAAATTTTTTGAGAA
The DNA here is from genome assembly GCA_963277665.1 of Viscum album. Classification (NCBI taxonomy): domain Eukaryota; kingdom Viridiplantae; phylum Streptophyta; class Magnoliopsida; order Santalales; family Viscaceae; genus Viscum; species Viscum album. The sequence continues at coordinate 1,310,987,959 of OY728119.1, read as the reverse complement.
AATCCAAATGAGAATTTTTATGAATTAGATATAAATATTTAACCCATTTATTAAAAAAGGAAAAATGGGTAAAAAAAATTAAAGGGCATTATTATCTAATGTTAATATAATTTCATTCCAGGGTATTTAAAGTATAAAACATCCCAATTAAAATGATATTTTGAGAAAACCCATTATAATGATCGTAAATCTAAAGTCATAATTAATCATAGAATAGATTATGTGTATGAAATTTAAATCAACGTAAATTAATTTTAAATACAACATAATATTTTCAAAATTCATTACTCAAATGATCATATAATATCTAAGACAACAATGTGGTAACAAAATCCAATGTTTGGAAATTGTATTTGGAAATTATTTACCACAAGTTAAAATTTATATTAAATAAAATTAAATGAAATAATTAATATTTGAACTTAAAATTACATGAATTAATAATTAATCATAATAATACTAGTGAATAGCATTGTATAAAAACTATATAAATGAAATTTGGTTTATAACATTTCAATATGCATGAATGAAGGGAAATAGAGATGATATCTGTTACCTCAAGCATCCTTTGGGTTTGGAATTATCGAACCTCATATATAAATTTTTTAATATTATAATTAAGTTATGAAATAACCTTATTAGAATTTTTAATATCATATATTGTAACACCCCTAGATTCCGCGGTATGTTTCCCCTTGATTATTGTATTATCTTGCATTATAAGTAACTTCAAGATTCTAACACACTAAGACAAATCAATCTAGCTGTTAAGAATTTTAATACCCATTTTTATAAATTTTTTAAATTTTATTTTTCAAAATGGACTTCATTTTGGAATTTGGAATATCGACATTAGCTTGGGGTGAATTTGTTTTATTTTTTCTGAAAACATTCTATATTTGATTAATAGTGAAAAACACATCGTTACGGGTTAAAATTGAATTTTTATTTAAATAAATATTAATATTATATAAATTTATTTTCTGTCCAAATAGATACATAATACCTATATAAGATCAATTTAATTAATTGGATTCATTTTATAATAAGTTTACATATATAAAACTTTTATTGAACTTTAAACAGTCTTTTACCCACCTTCTAGGAGCATTTTCAAATTTGCATGAAACAAAAATTTTCCACGTTAGAGTGTTGAATTAAAAAAATCTGAGATATACCTTTAATATATATTTGTAAAATGTGGTTCAATAAGTTGAAAATAATTTTTGATGAATCGTAACTTTTGACATTTATTTACCACAGTTAAAAAAATAGCGCAATTAAGGGTAAAAATGATATCATAATTACCCTAACACATGTCCCAATTCTACTGGATAATTATATTCTGACAAAAGATACCTTAGGAAAAAAATATGATCCCCTTTGGTCCATGTGGTTAGAATATGACATTTGTTATTATTATTTTTAATGAAGAGTTAACAGAGTTTAATTCAATGTTTAATAACGAAACCATTTTTAATATTGGGTAACACATAAGATAAATTTGACTAAAAATATTCATTAGAAATCTAAAAATAAATACTACATAATGATATTTTATTTGAAAATTTTAGGCAATATAATAATTTATTTATTTATGGAACAATGATGATTCAGTAATTATCTTATTAATGAAAGATTAAAATAATTGATATCATAAATATCCAAAAAATGTAATTTGATACGTTTGAAGAATTAAACCAATTTTCTTAGTTAATATGAAATTTTAGGGTTGATTAAATAATTTTTGATCGATTTAATCATACTGTTATGATTTTCAGAAAAAATCAAATTCTAAATAGTGTTAAAATATAGATAAATGTGTTTAAAAAAATACTATATTATTAATTGATATAACATTAATAAAAATCTGATGTTTTGAAAAAAGAATTATATAAGGTTATATATATTAATAATGAACCATTTGAGGTTCTCTTGGTAGTGTATAGTATGATTATTAACCGTATAGTATAAAAATACAAAGAGACATGTAAATGTCAAACTATTTAACTAAGATTTAAATCTAAACAATAATGTTACTATAGTGACCAAAACGTGTCAAAAAATTATTGGTTGAGATGTTTTTGACCGGTGCCCACCTTATCCTCTAACAAAATAATTTTCGAACCATTAGAAATCGAATATGATTTTATTAAAAACTAATATTTCCAGAGTTTCCTAAAGTGACCCTCACATCTCTTATAAAAGGAAACATTCCCTTCAATTGATTTCACACCACAGAAGCCATTTGTCTCGTCCAAAACCTGCCCAAATATCCTAAAAACATTCCTCCCTTCATTCTAGAGGCCTTACATTTGTCCAAAAGAAATCTTAAGATCCTTTTTGATCAAATCAATAGGAAGAACCTGAAGAAGAGGTAATATTTAATCACCTTTTCTAGTTATTTTCTTCTTCCACTTCCTCTTTCTTTTTGGTTTCCATTCTAAAATAATAACTCTAGTACCTTATATATAATGTGGTGTTATTATCGAAATGGTACAACCATATTCATTATTTTGTCCATCACATGAATGAAAAGGTCACCACACAGTTGTACGTACGGCTTACCATCTCCACGTCGTGGTGTAGTTGTTATTCAAACACATAATTATTTGGATGGATATAATAATGAATATAAATAATTTAAATAATAAATATAACATGTTAATGATTCTTTATATATGATATAACATCCGATTACATATTATTTCACAATCAATATAATGATATTGTCTTTCATGTGTACGTACGGATTACTGTCTCTATAAATTCTTATAGATTCATTAGACATCCTAATCATTCAAGAATAATTTTATTTTATGATTAAAAATAATAATGGAAATTATATAATACTGTATAAGAATCAAATACATCATTTCCATAACAAAATTGGCTTACATAACCAAGCATATAAATGAAATTGATCAGTTAACACCCGAAACGATGATACTACTGAAATATTATTAATAAAGAAATACTATAGAATCATTTATGATATCATATTTATATATATAGTTATTATATAATTTAATAAAAATGTTTCAACCATTACAAAAGGGTTTAACATACCATTTTTTTATGAAAAGTACAAGTTAATGGTTAATTTCACAATCTCTTTATTATCCAAGGTTGATTTTATGTAACTATCAACTGGGACAACTTTATCATCCACATCTATGTTTTATTAAAAATATTTTTCCAAAAAAATTAGCATTTACTAGACTATCGGTTAATGTCATTTATACCCTTATTTATCCTTATATGTTTTGAAATGAATCTTTCCATCATTTTACAAACAAGATACTTTATGACCTTTTAGACAAAATTATGGTAAGAATGTTTTTTTAACATATGCGGAGTGTGCAACTATTTTCTGATGTTATAACATCATTGATACATCCCATACAAGATTATAAGAATATATGTAAAATAAATGTTTTATTTTATATTTATGTGACTCATAAATGGTTTTAGAATATAAAGAGATATTTTTTCAAATAGTTTTGATTTCATCTTTGTCAACATCCATTTATAAATTATACACTAATTTGTAGTTTATTTATTATGATACAAATATTCCATATTGTATTTATGTTAATGTGATATGTTTGACTATCGATAAGTTATTTTTATACCATTCATAGATTATTGTTAAAGTATAGACATTTTGTATGCCAGTTTTAATACATATTTTTTTGTTAAGTTGCAACCTTATCATATGAGGAATCTATTCGACTTAGTATATAATGGGTGGAGCCTGTTATAACTCTTTGATGCATCGGTAGGTCTCATGAGACAATTATACATGGAATTGGCCAAGGAGATTCCCAATTTGATATAATATTTGGGCCAAGGCCTAAATCATTTCTAGACATCTTGGTTGAGGCCATGACAATATGTTTCAGAATGTCTGGCATTACACATTTCCACATTATGAAAATAATAATGATGGTTCAAGATGTTATTCAACTATTAGTATACCCATGACTATGTTTTATTACGACATTATTTTCCGTTCTCATATTCCTGCCATAAAGTGATCATGTTTATTATTTGTAGAGTCATGTGTTTTTAATTATTCATCATGCCTAATGTTTATGTTATCTTCCACTGTATTGATTACCTTTATTGTGCTTTGAGCTCACCCCATTCTTATTTTTCTTTTTCCCAGGATATGAAGTTTTTAGTTATGAGTTACTTTTTGTCATAATTTAGAAGACTTGAATATTTCTAATGGAACAAATTAGTGTTGTGTTTCTTTTCATGTTGTAATGTTAATCTTATGTATGTATCTTGTATCCAATAATACTAAACTGATCATTATTTCGGAACATGATTCCTTGTATCATTCCAATGTTATTTAATAATGCACCGACTCTGGGTAACTAGGGTCAGGGCATTATAGTTGGTAACAGAAGAAGATTTGTACAAACCATGGAAACTGGAATTAGAAAAACTCGGATTAGAGAACATTACACTAATATAGACTTTGAGGTTATGTATTGAATAGCTTCCTATTATTTTTGTACTATATAGATTTTGTGGGTTTTCTATGAAATACATCCATTTTTCGATATGAGTAGGAAGAGGTTGCTCTAGAACTGATGTACCTAGGGTTAAAACCCGCAAACCCCTATTTTAGCCAAACTCGAACGAGAACTAGTGCACGACAATGGGCCTTGCGGAACACATGGTTACGACCCTCCCAGGGGATATGATTAGGATAATTATCATTTAAATTACTAACCATTCTGAAGGATTTTTGAGTATATACATCCTCAATGAAAACATTTTTATGATTATGGATTATATCCATAAATTTTTTAATTTATGTTAAGTGTTTTATAAGTTTGAAATTATGTATTGCGGTTCATAAACTAATCTACTTTATGCTATTGTATAAAAATGGATCCTAGTGGAAAGAATGGTAACTGTATCAACGCATGCAATCCATTTATGGATTTCCCTCCCCGTCAAGTTAATTATAGTGGATCTGGTGATGCAATTGGTGCTAATCACCTTATCACCATACTATGACAAATAAAACAGGTTATGAATAATAACCTTACCTATATAGAGCACCATGATCCACAAAGGGGGTGATGAATGCTAGATCGCTTCATGAGGAAACAAACACCAACATTCCATAGGCCAACAAATCAATTTATAGTGGAACAATAGATAAGTTCCTTAGAGAGAATATTTCAGGCTTCAGAGAGTAGCGAAAGGAAAAAAGTTTTCATGGAAGTTTATCGCCTCACCATATATGTAGTTCAATAGAGGTTATTAATTCAAAACAAAAAGGAGGATGAAGAAGTGTCAAGTATGTAATGGATGGAGTTTAATGTTATTTTATTAAAAAATTACATTTCTCATTAGCATCAAGAGAATATGGAAAGTCAATTTCTGACTCTGAGACAAAAGGAGGATGAGAATGTCGCAATGTATGAAGCTAACATTACAATGTTAGAAAAGCATGGTGCAGAATATATACATAACCCATGAAGTAAGATTGATCATTTCTTTTATTGGTTAAAATGATTTCTCCATCATGCATTAGTCTTTAAATATGTCACATCATATGAATATATTGTCTCATGTTATATCAATATAGAAAAGGAATTCTCTAATTCCTACAACTTTAAAGAAATGCAAGAGAAGAAGAGATGTGTTGAACACTCTGGAAAAGTAAATAGGGAACAAGGAAGAAGGGAAGAGTTGGATTTCCACCCTGTAAAAATTTTGGAAGGAAGCACCCTGGTGCCTGCCTAAATAGAAAAGGAGTATGCTACAAATGTGGATAGAAAGGCCATATTTCTAGTGATTGTAAGGGGAAGAAAGAATCTACCAATTTTCAATGCTACAATTGTAGGGATATGGGACATTATGATAATTAATGACGTAAGAGGCTAAGAATATTATGTCCAAAAAGTCCAAGGGATCAATGCTAAGATTATGCGATCACTACTGCTGAGGTTGAAGCTCTGAAGAATGTGGTGGAAGTTAATTCAATGGTTTCCTCTAGTTTATCCAATGCTTTATTTGAATCTAGATCATCACATTGTTTCATATCTTTTCACTTTTCTATGAAAATTAGATATTTCCATTTTGATTTAACAAGGGAGTTTTCATTCAATTATTTAAAGGGATGTATCATGGAAACACTTTTTTATGAATAAATCCCCATTAAGGCATATAAACAATATTTATCTTCTGATCTAATTGTCATACCCATGATTTAATTTTATATAGTCCTTAGTAGGGACTGGATTTCGGACCATGATGTGGAAATATATTGTAAGAATAAGGAGGTTACCATTCTCAATGATGATAAGGAGTACCGTATCTTTAGAGCAAAAACATCACAATCTGATTCTTATCTAGATCCACCCCCAGTATCTCTACAAAATTCAATCATTGGGGAGGATGAGAATGAAATTATTATGGGTGAGGAAAATAATGTTTGAATAAAGGATGAACCTATTGTGCATTAATATGTTGATGTGTTTCCAGATAGTTTATCAAGACATCCTTCATAATGAGAAATTGAGTTTTCCATTGATTTAATTCTTCATACAAGGCCCATGTCAATAACCCTTATTGAATGGCCATTGTGGAATTAGTGGAACTAAAGAAAAAACTAGAGGAATTGAGTAATAAGGGATTTATTCGGCCTAGTGTTTCTCCATGGGGAGCTCATGTCCTTTTTGTTAAGAAGAAAGAATGATCTATGAGGTTGTGCATTGAATACATGGAGATCAATTCTATAACAATAATGAAAAAGTATCCCCTACCTCGCATTGATGATTTATTCCACCAACTTCATGGAACCCAATTTTTTTCAAAGATTGTCCTTCGATATGGATATCATCAGTAGTGTAGGAAGAAAGAAGAAATTCTGAAAGTATCATTTCAAACCAAATATGGGCATTATGAGTTTACTATAATTCATTTTGGATTTACTAATTAATCATCTTTCTTCATGGATATAATGAATAGAAATTTCATGGAATATATTGATGACTTTGTAGTGGTATTTATTGATGATATCATGGTTGTCATGACCTGATCCGACCTATGCTCGAGCCACAACTACCCGAAGCCCACCTCCATAGGCTAGGGTCTGGACACAATCGTCAAACGCTAAACAACTCGGTGAGGCCTTTTCTTGAGTAACTATACAAACACTTTCATCCCAATCAATGCATAAGTACAGAGTAAAAAATATAATTAATGTACCAACTGCTATAAAAAACCACAAAGTGCATAGACCTCTAAATAGTAAAAAGCAAGTGCTGAAGAAAAACAGAAAAGAAAAGGTGAAAAACATGCACCCAACCAATAATGTTCCACCACTAGGAAACATGTAAACAAAAGTAAAACAACAAGAAGAGTCCCACAACTAGAACCCAACTACGACCACCACATGCGGTTCATGCTCCTGAACTCCTAAGATCCTATGATGTCACGACCAACATGTATACCGTCTACAAGGTCACAACAAGTGTGGGAAAATCTCATGCAGGGTTGAGTATAAAAATACTCAGTAGGATGCCCCTAAGGCTCAAGGGAGACACAAAGGAGGTACTGAAGAGATGAGCAGTAGATCGAACATGGAAAAGTAATGGAGTACAATAGAGTGTGAAGAAGAGTAACAGTTGAGGGTCCAACTCAACCCAATAAGAGAAAGGAAGTAGACTTGTCCAAACACAAGGAGATAGAAAAGGTGAGAAAATGAACTTCTCGTCGAACCTTCGCTACCTATAGTGTTGGAACCGGCCATGCAACTGAAGCCCCAAACAGGTGGGTTTTTTAAAAATTTTCCTCTGACGGTTGAAGTAAACTTGTCGACGTCGGAGAAGAGCATCATAGTATTAGCCGAGGAACATGAATGGAGGATTTTATCCACAAACATAAACCATAAAATACCTGGTTTAGATATAAAGTCACACACGATGTCTGCTCGTTGTTGGAAATAACTTCTTGAAAAATCTGATGCTAAATTCATCTAGATCATCCATACGCACTTCAAGGAATCCGCGGGAGCACCGTTTGTCGTAGTCTGGGTGTCGGAGTGGAATAACGACGATGACTTTGACATTCCAACGATAACCGCATCGCTTCGCTAGCGATGCCTAAGAGAGAGCTCCATCCGAGATCCATGGATCTCGATCATCTTTCTCTAGAGTGTGGGAGAGAGGAGAGGAGAGATAAGATCCATGAATAGAGTTTTTCAAATTACCCTCCACTTCTATTTATAGTGATTAATTAAAATACCCTGTATCTCCTCACCGACCCTGAATACTTAACGCACTGTCAATGACATTTATGGATACTAAACTGAGTCATAAATATTATTATAACTCACTTGTAATATATTACATTATATCACATGATAATAATTGAGTCATTAACTCGACTCATAACTCCAATAAATGTTAATTGAACCTTTAATAATTAAACTTTGATAAATTAATATTATTCATGTATTTACTTAAAAAATCGAAAATACATTTAATAAATAAATTCAATAGTCATCAATATAAACTCGAATAATATGAATTTATTTATTTAATGGGTTATCGTTTAACATTGGACAATTCCCGGACACCTTTTTTGTGGCCCACTATGTCCAATACTCCTATTCAATTGAATAGAAAAGATTCTTAATGACGCTATTGTGTGTGACCCTCTAGGTCCTTATTTCAACAACTATTCATATTATTCATAGAATAAGAGCAGTATCTAGAAACCCATCGTGGCCCTTGAAAAAATAAGTATTTTCACAGCAGTGAAAACCGACCTACGAACACATACTATGTAATACAATCCCATTGACTATAATATCTCAGAAAGCAGGACGCACTCACGTGTCATCGCCCTTTTCTTGATTTATAGTTTGTTGATGTGACTGGTTGTATTTACCCTCAACCTCCATGGACATGGTATTATAAAGGTATTGTCATCCATATAAACATGGACTAATATATATTACATCCATAACTCAGAAGTGAAAATACATTCATGACCATTCAACCCATGCCATGCCACCAACAACCCACCAGACAAAAACTACCTCGATAGGACTTCATCACCATGGTTTTCGTCTTTCATCAAAGTACGCAATTAAATGACATATATTGGTAATTATCTCAAGTCAGGATACCATTGCACATGATCAGAGATATGAACATCAAATGACATCCGAAATATGTGGTCTTTTTATTAGCGGGTCATTCCTCATGATCTCACTACTAGGGATCACCAAGTGCAAACATCATGACAAGAAGTCTCACTATTTATGAGCCCCCAGCACCTGATGGTAAGAAATATACAATGTCCAATTAGAAAGATTTATCTTGACCATAGAACATATATATTTAACATTAATGTCATAGTATCTAGAAGTTCTCAATATATCCTGGGAACTGATATAACCTTTCGATATGACAATTATTCTATGGACATTACCATTTAAATAGTGGATGCAGAGAAGTATACAATACAATGGTAAGATGACATCATGCATAGCTTACAGTATACATGATCTGGTAATCAAAAGCACATAATAGTTGGGTCTAAGGAAACCACTATTTCAACATATAGTAGGTGAGTAGACTCGTCCAACCACAAGACACTAGACTGGGAAAGCACATGGCATACCATGTCTGTCTTCACCTCTACTGGAAGGTGAGTAACCAAACCCAAGGAGTGGCATATGGAAGAAGGTATATACATATCCAGATGGTCAATCAAGAATCCCGAACAAGATCGTAATGTTATATACATCCCGTAGCTTAGCCCAAGAAAGTGAGTCGCCAACAGTATCTGAAGTAAACACCATTGATGCCCAGTATCCTGCATGTCTTCCCCGAACTGCAAGTCAAGGGGTTCAAATCACTGCACATAGACACTCTCCGTTTTGGGGGACACTAACATGCCCACACTGTTTTAAGTCATGTCACAAGGACGCGTCTCAGTGGGGAAAGTTCCCCTCATCCATGAGAGTTATGGGGTAAGTCAAACCATGCCACGTCACTGCCCTGTAGTCGAGAGGTATTCTAAAAGTCAAAGCCATCACATCACTGACCCATACAACCATGGTTCCCGCTCTGAAAATCACGGAGAAAAGTCACAGAGTAGCCTAGTAGAAAGGACTGTGTCTGAAACAAGTCATTGGGTAACCCATTTCCCAGTCCCGCTGGAGGGTAAACCCTAAGAGGTCGTTAGGTAACCCACTACCCAGTCTCTATTGGAGGGTAAACCCTATGAGGTCTTCAGGTGACCCACTTCCGAGTCTATTCTAGAGGGTAAACCCAAAGAGGTCATTGGGTAAGCCACTGCGCAATCTCTGATGGAGGGTAAACCCTAAGAGGTCATCGGGTAACCCACTGCCCAGTCTCTGCTGGAGGGTAAACCCTAAGAGGTCATTGGGTAACCCACTTCCCAGTCTCTGGTGGAGGGTTAACCCTAAAAGTTTATCAGGTAACCCACTTCCCATACCCACTAGAGGGTAAACCTGAAGAAGCTGATGAGCAACCCACTACCCAGCCCCACTGGAGGGTAATACCGGAACTACTCTGGCCATCCCTACTGGATGGGACAACACTAGCCAACAGAGCATGCTGTGGGTATCACGCAACCACCCAACTTTAGAACAATTCACCTAGTAGAGGTTCATCTCCCGTGTCTTGTGGGTCACGCTGATACCTCTAGCTCTTCCTAGGGAAAATGTTCCGGTAGATCATGGAATAAGGTTATGATCTCGATATGCTGCTATGGAATCTGCGCCTAGGATCACCAAGGCTCCGTACCCTACTAAGAACAACCTCCTGGGTAGAGCATCAGTGCCCATGTAATGTATTGGTCACACCGAATCCACAAACACTATACCAGGAAACACAAGGGGAGGTGATAATGAAATCTGACACGGCTAAAGTAAAAAGGGGAACCCAAACAACTCTGCTGATCAAACCATAGAGAAATAAACCAGGGGAAACCACTCAACCCTACTGGACTAAACCATCGTGACTAGAGGGACCCTCTAAGTCACAAGAGGCCAATGGTACGTAAAGTAGAACACGACACGAACAAGGGGCCCACACGTCATGTGGTCCTAACTCGTCTCCAATCCAAGTACACAAAAATTATCGGGTACAAACATACAACATGTACCACCAAGATTTCATGTATACTCCCAGAGTATACCACATCTCTAGCCCAAAGGCTATCGTGCACACAACACCCAACATCAGCGTGAAGGACAAAAACATAATTTTTCCAACCTTCTTCCTCCATGGCCCTAGCATGGTCAACCATTTCTCTTCAAACATAAAATTCACTCACATGAGAGTGAACACGATCACAATTCAAGGGGTCTATTCAATATACAATGAGATGAACCGCCACCAGACCAACTTTCATGCTTCCACGTTTAATGAGATCTTGAATGAGACTCCGCACATCCAAACGGATCATAACATTGTAATCTTTGCGGAAAAACACGTGATATTGAATATTTACTCGCCTCCAATGGGAATCTCATTTAAAAGCCGTTCAACACTACTTTACGCCCAAAAAGCGTCCCATGGTCCTGAGCCTCTGTCCCGAAAATAGTCGGGCACATCGTTCCATAGCAACCCCCTTGTAAAAACAAACTGAATCAAATTCTCATTCGCCCCAAATGGACGTCCGATGTAAATGTTTCAAAACACTACACGCAACTAGAAAGACGACATGTGGGGCCCATGCCTCAATTCCAGCCTCAACACCACGAAACACCCTAGAAATATCTGTCTCGATGCCAGGGTCTCAACCCCTCTGACGGCGCATCAAACAGACATCGGGTGTGGTCGCAACATCAAACCGAAGAGTCCACAAACAATAAATAATTATTTATTCTTATTAAATAGCACGTTTAGCATCACGTGTATTTGGAAACGAATATTTAATTTCACGAATCAAATTCAAAAGGCCCGGCTCGACCCATCGTTCACGCCTCCACAGATTGCGCTCAAAATAGATTCTTCGTGAATGATTTATCAAATATAAATCATTTTTTAATAATAATAATAATAATATTATTATTATTATTATTATTATTATGATTTTCCTTTCATATTAATTCATTTTCATCTTTTTTTATTCATTCTTGTTTTTGGGTTCTCTCTCCAATCAAAGAGAGAGATCCCATTTTCTCCTTTTTGAGGGCCACACGAGTCACCGATGGCCCCATTGTTTTTTTAATACTCTATTTTTTTGGTATTCTTTTGATCCTCTCATGACCGGCCAAAAGTTGGGTTGTCTCCTCCCATAATACCCATGTTCCTCATCCAAGCAGCGATCATAGTCACCTCCTGCATCATGCACCCATCGGAAGAGTCGGCCCCCTCCGAGCTCCGCCTCCCTGCACCGGTTGCTGCCCCACCTACCGTCCGAGTTGCACACCTCCCAGAATGGGATGCCACACCCGTGATGCCCCTCAAACCCCCACCGTCCTGATCTGCACTCGAGGATTCCATCCCGATTTACTACCCGTGGCCTGACTCTGACCGTCGTTCACCCCCGCACAAGCCGACCACTACCACCGAGAACTCGCCGGACCACCTATTCCCCTTCCACACACATGTAACTGGAAGAACACCCGCATATTCGGTGATCCTCCACGAACAAGATTATATTTGGAAGAATGATCTGAAATGGGTTTCAGAAGCCCCATAAAGAGATCTATAGGCATGTTGGATTTTCTCGGCAATTCGACACAAAACATGGATTGCACGGATGGTGAAACAAATGAAAGCGGGGGTCGGGGCTCAAAACTAAAACTTCCTACCTGTTGGGTGTTGCCTATCACATCACGTGTTATCCACTGGAGCCGATCTACCATCACCTTGGAGAAGAGGGGTGCTTGATGGTAGGGGATATCCTTGCTTGCTCATGAATTCCTCTTCCAGGGAAATGGAGAGGGGATGAAGATGGGTGGATGGAGTGGTTTCAGTAAATAATTCAATAAAATTTTAAAAAATCTTTTAATCAACCATGATAAGACCCAGATCTGAAACTCCTGACAGGGTCATGATTAAACCTCCCCTAGGGTAAAAACCACCTATTGAGCACAACGGAGGTCTCGGAATTTTAATCTAATGCCCCATTCAAAAGTTATAAAACTCAACGCCCGATGCCGCTAAAATACGAAAATTCCCCTGGAGCCATTTTTTACAGGAGGCCCGCGCCCGTGAAAATTACTCCCCACATAGGGGAAACAGTATGCTCCGGACTGAACGGTGCCCTCAGTTTTCTCATCCTAGGCTTTAAATCACACGGCGTTAGAAGGCACTTCTTTGGAATAACATGAAAAATATTCCAAAGTCTTTTATAAAAAAACCGGGTTCTTACATCATTCCCTCCTTCAATATTCTCATCCCCGAAAAGAAAAACTAGAGAAAAAAACTCAGGGTACTAAGCCCACACCTGGCTCTCCCGTGCCCAGAAGAACTCTTGCACTATTCTGCATCACCATGCATGGACCAATGGATTTGGTCCATTCACGTGGGGTCTTCCCTCACCGATGACGTGCATAGGTGCACACAAACATCTCCTTCGGTATGTCACGTGGGAGACGTTATGCACCCAAACTAGCCTTTGGGTTTAGGGAAAGGTGGTGGGGACCTTTCCATCCCTTCACATGGTCTCAAATGGCCAAAAGGACCATGGGGGTAGCTCAACTCCCCGGTCACACCTCTACATCACACGTTGCGAGTGGATTAACCATTTGGACCAAGGAAAAAGCATGGTGATTCCATCCTTTAGAATATACATATGGTGAAACACCCAAGGATATCTGGTTACACAAGATTTCACAGTCTATGTCCCATGACCAAGACACTCTTACATGCTCTAAAGGATAAGGAGTCTCCACCATCAACAAAATAGAAAGGTTCCATGCTTTCTATCCCATTAACACAGGGTTACACCGACACCCTGCGTCACCCTGGTAATAACACAAGCAAGGAGAAGGTAGAAAATCACTTCATACACAATGTTTAACAACTCTACTGAAAAAATTAGAAGAGATGTAATGAATACCTCTTGTCACATCATGCTCTGCAAGATCGTAAACATCCAAAGCTCATGGCTATCACGAGTCCCATCTGTCAGCTCATGCGGCCTGAAGTGGACCACCTGGTGGTGATGGGAAGACCTTGCATTATCATCCACTGCTTCTAGTTTCTACAGCTCCTCTTCTAGAACCACCTCTCTGGGTACCACTCTGATCACGGTGCTACCTCTATCGTGTAGGAGCGCCTGCTACCTGCCCGAATTTCTCAACATAACTGGTTGGGAAGTCCCATGCCAAGTGACCTCGCCCCACGCAAGCATAGAACCGACGCTCTCGAGGCTTCCCTGCTGCCCTTTGGTGCCACTGTAGTGTACAACCCTTCCCCTGGGTCTGCTCACGGAAGGGTCTCCATGGCTGAGCCAATGTTCTTTTCAAGCAAAGTGGTTCAGTACCACATCTCTGAATCCTGCAGTGGGAAGGCTGCATGCATTGAGGTTTTTTCTTCTGACTCCTACAAGAAATGACATATGTCTTGGCCCCATCACGCATACTCCCACCACCAACCGTAATGTGTGATATGAAGCTCTCTGTCACCAGCTCATGCTCTAACACATCATCATAAGTGGGAATGACCAAGGGTACTATGATAGCACAAATATCTCTACGGAGACCCTTTTTGAACTTCTACGCTCGGAAGTTTCCGTCATGGACCGAGTCCGGGTAAAAACGTGCATGGTCTGTGATACTAGTCGAGTAGTCAGTCACTGTCATCACTCCATGCTGAAACAGGAGGATTTCCATGATCTGAATAGATCATAAGCATGAGGGGTAAAACTCTTCAAAAAACAGCAGTTGAAAGTCTCCCCATAAAAGTGATGACTCATCAAGTAACTGAGTCACCAGATTCCACCAACATACAAATGCTCCATGGAAAAGGCTTGCTGCCAAATCCACCCTTTGTTCTGTCGGTGTCTATGCATGCCTGAAGAGGAAAACCATTGTCTCAAGCCAAACCTCTACTACCTGAGGGTTTGGATCACCACTGAACCTCAGCGGTCTCTATCGCTGGAACTCACGGAGCGTGATCAACCTGTGCTCAAGATCTGTCTGCTCTACTGGAGCTATATACTGCTCACTTGGTGGGGGTGCTGCTACCAACCCACCCAGAGAAAGGGACTGGAATGATGGGTCCTAGACTGATTCCACGTCGCTCACATGGTTGTCATCACGAACCAAAGCTGTTATCCTGGCTGGCTGTCTTCACGGAGACATCCTGAATGTTATCAAGGAGTGCCACGGTCAGATGAGCATATATGTATATAATAGTAATAACAATGTGGAGATGAATCAAGAAGTACAGTCAATGAATCAATACAACGTTATTCACAAATAAATTTTCCATGCAACAAATGTCTCTTCATGCCGAGTAATCAAGAGGCTTATCAGGGTCCTAGTGAATGGATATGTCAGCTGTCGCACCCTCACTGGACTCCTTATCCTGAGAGCCGCTCTAGAGAAACGTTGAAATTATTGACCTAAATCCCAACCAAATAATTTTTAGGGACGTCCTAACAATGTCCCATGGACCAAACCACCTCTGATACCACTTTTTCACGACCCGATATTACCCGGGCTCAAGCCGCAACTAACCCAAGCCCGCCTCAATAGGCCAGGGGTGGCGACAAGCGCTGAAGTCTAAACAACTCAGGGAGGCCATTTCCCGAGTATCTATACACCCACATGCAGCCCAATCAATGAAGAAGTACAGAGTAAAAAAGAAAAGTCATGTACCATCTTCTTATAAATTATCCACAAAGTTCATATACCTCTAAATAGTAAAAAGAATGTTCTGAAAGTAATCTTAAAATAAAAGGGGGAAACCACATGCCCAACCAGTAAAGTGCCATAACCTGGCAATAGATAAACAAAAGTAAAACAACTAGAAGAGTACCACACCTGGAACCTGACTACGACCACCACACGCGATCCAAGATCCCGACCTCCTATGCTACTCTAACATCATGTCCAACCTGTTTTTCATCTACAAGGGCACACCAAGTGCGGGAAAAGCCCATGAAGGGGTGATTAAAATAATACTCAGCAGGATGCCCCGAAGGCTCGAGGGAGTAACAAAGGAGGTACTGAAGAGATGAGAAGTAGATCAAATAGTGAAAAGTAACAGAGTACAATAGAGAGTTCAGAAGAGTAACAGTAGAGAGTCCATCTCAACCAAACAAGAGAAAGGAAGTAGACTCATCCAATCACCAGGAGCTAGTAATGGTGAGAAGATGAGCTTATCGCCCAACATTCACTACCTATAGTAGGAGAGTATACTCATCCACCCATGATAAGCTAGACACGGAAAGCACATGGCATACCACATGCGTCTTTGCCTCTCCTGGATGGAGAGTAACCAAGCCCAAGGAGTGGGTACTGGAACAAGGAATATACATATCCATATGCTCAAACACGAAACCCGAACAAGATCTTTAGGGAATCTCCATCACGTAGATCAGCCCAAGAAAGTGATTCGTCAACAGTCTCATAAGTAAACACCATTGATTACCATTTTCCCACACGTCTTCCCCGAACTGTGAGTCAAGGGGCTCAAATCACCACACCTTGACACTATCCACTTTGGGTGGCACTGAATCGCCTACATGATTTTAGGTCATGTCACAAGGACGTGTCTCGGTGTGGAAATCACCCCTCATCCTTGAGAGTTTTAGGGTAAGTCAAACCCCAACTCGTCACTACCCCGTAGTCAAGAGGTATTCTCAAAGTCAAATTCATCACATCACTGACCCGTACAACCAAGGGTCCTGCTCCAGAAATCACAGAGAAAAGCCACAACCTAGCATAGTACAAAGGACTGAGTGTGAAAGAACTCATCGAGTAACCCACTGCCCAGTCTCGAAGGAGGATAAACCGTAAAAGGTAGTCGGGTAACCCACTTCCTAGTCTCCTCTGGAGGGTAAAGACTAAGATGTCATCGGGTAACCCACTGCCTAGTCTCTGCTGGAGGGTAAACCCTAAGTGGTCGTCGTGTAACCCACTACCCAGTGACTGCTAGAGAGTAAACCCTAAAAGGTCATCAGGTAACCAACTGCCCAGTCTCTGCTCGAGGGTAATCCCTAAGATGTCGTCGGGTAACCGACTGGCCAGTCTCTGATAGAGGGTAAACCCTAATAGGTCGTCGGGTAACCCACTGCCCAGTCCCACTAGAGGGCAGACCCGAAGAAGTCGATGAGCAACCCATTGTCCATCCCCGCTGGAGGGTAAACCCGGAAATGCTCTAGCCATCCCTACTAGAAGGTACAACACTTTCCAATAGAACACGGTGTGGGTATCATGCAACCACCGAACTCCAACACAATTCATCTATAAGAGGTTCAACACCCGTGTAGTGTGGGTCACACTGATACCTGGAGCTCTGCCTATGAAAAAACGTCCCAGTAGATCACATAAGGAGGATATGATCTCAATACTCATCTAGGGAATCTGCGCCCAGGCTCACTGGGGCTACGTACCCTATGGAGATCAACTTCTAGGGTAGAGGATCAGTTCCTAAGTAATTTATAGGTAACACCGAATCCACAAAAACTCTACCTGCGAATACGAGGGGACATGATACTGAAATCCCACACGGCTAAAGGAAAAAAAGAGGAACCCAAACAACTCCATCGATCAAACTGTTGAGAACAGGACCGGGGGAATCCAGTCAGCCCTGATGGTCTAAACCATTGTGAATAGAGGGACCCTCTACTTCGTGAGAGATCAAAGGTAAGTAAAGAAGAACACGTCACAAAAAAGGGGCCCACACGACGTGCGGCCCTGACTCATCTCCATACCAAGTACACAAACATTATCAGGTAAAAAATTACAACATGTACCTAAAATCTTTCCATTGTACTCCCAAAGTATACCACATATCTATCCCAAAGGATATCGTGCACACGACACCCAAAGTCAGCGCGAAGGGAGAAACCATAATTTTTCCGAACTTCTTCCTCCATGTCCCTACTATAACCATCCATATCTCTTCAAACATCAACTTCACTCAAACGGGAGTGAACATGATAACACTCCAAGGGTTGGATTCTAAACACAGCAATGCAAACTACGACTAGAGCAACTTTCATGCTTCCAAATTTAATGAGATCTCAAATGAGACTCCACACATCCAAATGGATCACACTGTTGTAAACCTTGTGGAAAATTATGCAAGATCGACTATTTACTCACCTCTAATGGACATCCGACAAAAAATTCGTTCAACAATGCTTTACGCCAGAACAACGCCCAATGGTCCTGAGCCTTGGTCCCAAAAATAGTAGGGTTCATCATTCCATAGCATTCCCCTCATAAAAACACATTAAATCAACTGCTCATTCAGCCCGATGGACGTCTGATGAAAAAGCTGAATAACGTTGCACACACCTCAAAAGACGGCTTGTGGGGACCATTCCCCTACATCAGCACCAATGCCTGGAAACACCCTAGAAAACTATCTCTCGATTCCAGGGTCTCAACCCCTCTTACGGTGCATCCCACAGACATCGGGTGTCATCGCAATGTCCGACCGAAGATTCCACAAACAATAAATAATAATTTATTCTTATTAAATAGTGTGTTTCACATCGCACGTCTCCAGAAACAAATATTTAATTTCTTGAATCAATTTTAAAAGGCCTAGATCTACCCATGGTTCACACCTCTGCACAAGGCTCTCAAAACAGATGCTTTGTGAATGATTTATCAGATATAAAGCATTTGTTAATAATAATAATATTATCATTATTATTATTATTATTATTATTTTCTTTTCTTATTAATTCTTTTTCCTATTTCTTTATTCATTAATGTTTACGGGTTCTCTCTCCAATCAAAGAGAGATACCCCAATTTCTCCTTTTTGGGGGCCACACGAGTCACCCATGGATCCTTGGTTTTTTAATTATTCTATTTCTTTTTTTTTGAATTCTTTTTCTCCTCTCACGACGAGCCAACATGATGGTCGTCTCCTTCCGCGAGATCCTTGTTCCTCCTTCGTGCAGCGACCCAGGACGCCTCCTGCATCATGCAATCGCCGGAATGGATGGCCCCCTCCGAGCTATGCCTCCCTGCACCTGCTGCCGCACTGCCTTGCCTCTGAGCTGCGCACCTCCTGCAGCGGGTTGTTGCACCCCTGCAGCCCCTCGGACCTCCCACTGTCCCGAGATGCACTCAGTGCTTCCATCCTCATTTGGATCACCTGACCAGACTCTAACTGCCGTTTTCCCCCGTACTAGCCGAGTGCCGCCGCCACAAACCCGTTGGACCGCCTCTTCCCCTTCCACGTGCATGTCACCGGAAGAACACCCGCATATTCGGAGGTCCCCCATGAACACGCTCGGATTAAAAAAAACGATCTGAAAGGGGTTTCAGAAACACCATAAAGATATATACATGTGTGTGAGATTCTCTCGTTGATTCAGCATAAAACATCAATTGTGTGGAGGGTGAAACAAATGAAAATGGGGGTCGAGGCTCAAAACTAAAACCACATACTTGATGGGCATAGCCCGTCGCTTCGCGTGTGATCCACCAGAGCCGATCTATCATCGCCTTGGAGAAGAGGGGAGCTTGAAGGAAGAGGAGATCCTTCATTCCTCAAGAATTCCTCCACCAGAGAAATGGAGATGGGAGGAAGAAGGGAGGATGGAGTGGTTTAAGTAAAGAATTAAATAAAATTTAAATTAATCCTTTAATCAACCTCAAAAAGAAACACATCTGAAACTCCCGACGGGGTCAAGATTAATCCTACCCTTGGGTAAACACCACCACCCGTGCACAATGGCGGTCTCAAAATTTTAATCTGTGGCCCCTTTCTAATGTTGTAAAACTCAACGCCTGATGCCGCTAAATTACAAAACCGCCATTGGTGCCATTTTACACAGGTGGCCCCCGACCGTGAAAATGATTCCCCTCCTAGGGTAAACGTAATAATCCGGACTCAATGGTGCCCTCAGGATTCCTATCCGAGAAATGGTTTTGGGTTTATTCTTCTTATTAAGTGTTCTTAGTGAGAACGCGCAGAAAAATTTAATTACGAGCACACTGGTGCTTGGAATCACACACCGTCTGAAGGCGCTTCACTAGAATAACATCAAGATTATTCCAATGTATTTTATATCTATAACCGAGTTATTACAACGGTATACTCCAAAAGATATGATGATCGAGAAAATCACATGTGCATTATTATAAATACTCTTATATGAAATGAATTATATGGGAAGTTTAACTAGTGTGATGTCTGGATTTAAGAGATTTCATTTTTTCACCATATTGTCTCAATGGATGTAATCTCTATTGATCCTTCAAAACCAAGGAAATCCAAGAAAGCCCAAAATGGATGAGTAAAACTAAGGTACATAGTTTTATTTGCTTAGAATCTTATTATCAATGTTTTATCCGGAATTTTGCCATGTTGGCTAACCCTTTAACCAAGCCCCCATGTAAAGGTGTTCAATTTGTTTGGAGAAAATATTGTGAAGAATATTCTAAATAATTGGATAGATTATTATTCAATGCTCCTATATTGACTATACCATCAGGGAACAATGGGTTTTTTATTTATAGTGATGCTTCAAAGAAATGAATTGGTTGTGTCCTTATGAAAAATGATAGAGTCATTATTTATGAATCACGATAGCTAAAAATTCCTTAGAAAAATTTTCCCACTCATGACCTTGAGTTATCAGCTATAATAATTGCTCAGAAGATATGGAGACACAATCTCTATAGTGAAAAATTTTATATTTATGTTAATCACAAGAGATTGATGTATAATTTCTCCAAAAAAATAACTAAACATGAGTGAAATGAGATGGATCAAACTATATTAGGATAATGATTGTACAATACACTACAACCCGGGGAAGGAAAATAAGGTGGAAGATTCTTTGAGTAGAAAGGATCATGGAGTTTTGAACAATATTAGAGGTGAAAGGGATCCTATTTTCATCGATCTAGTAAAGATGGATATGGGAATAAACTTGGATGGGGAAACATAAATACCTTTTCAAAGGGTTTCCAATACATCATTACTATAAATGATAAAAAAATCTTCGACTGGTGATGAGGAGATTCAGAAAAAGATTAACGCTGTAAATGATGGGAGATTGAGTGACATCATATATGAAGAAGGAATTTTGAAATTTGGGAAGAGACATTGTGTTCGTGATATACCTGATCTAAAAAAGGTAATTTTTGGATGATTCTCATAGCTCTAATTTCCCTATACACCATGGGATCACCATGATGTATATAGATTTGATAGAAAGGTTTTGGTGGGAAAAAATGAAAAGGGAGATTGCAGATTTTGTGTAATGATGTATGGTTTTACAACAAGTGAAATCTAGAAGACAACATCCTAGAAGATTCATGCAACCTCTTCCCTTACATGAATGGAAATGGGATGGTATT
Organism: Viscum album; assembly: GCA_963277665.1. NCBI lineage: Eukaryota > Viridiplantae > Streptophyta > Magnoliopsida > Santalales > Viscaceae > Viscum > Viscum album. The sequence goes on along the minus strand of OY728119.1, from coordinate 1,310,966,431 downwards.
ACGATGTACATTTTCATGGGGATACCAATGAATCCAAGAAGGAATGATGCAATATGGGTCATTGTTGATTGTTTTACCTAGTCAGCACATTTTATTTATATAAGAGAAGATTTACTAATTGAACATTTAGAATTACTGTGTATTAATGAAGATGTAAGTTTTCATGGAGTACCCCTACCTAGTATTTCTGATTGTGAACCCCGTTTTATATCAAGATTCTGGAAACTTCTTCAGAATGCAATGGATACTAAACGTTATTTGAGAACTGCCTACCACCCTCAAACTGATGGAAAATCAGAACATACAATTCAAACTTTAAAATACATGTTAATATATTTCTCATTTTACTTTCAAGGTCTGTGGGAACAATATTTACCTCTAGTAGAATTTTTCTATAATAATAGCTTTCATTCAAGTATTTAGATGCCATGATAAGAAGCGTCATATGGAAAGAGATGTCACACATCAAATTGTTGGGATGATGTTGGTGAATGAAAACATATAGGCCTAGAACATGTTAAGGAAACGATTGAAAAAGTGGATGTTATACAAACCCATATCAAAGATTCCCAATGTAGGTAATAGAGCTATGCCAATAACCAAATGTATGATTTGGAATTTCAGGTATGAGATCATGTTTTCTTGACGTTATCTCCTTGGAAGGGAGTTATATTATTCGGTAAAATGGTAAATTAATTCCCAGTTATATTGGACCTTTCATAATTCTAAAAAGAATTCGAGCTGTAGATTACTATTTGGCAATGCTACCAATTCTCTCCAATGTTCACGATGTGTTCCACGTATCACTGTTGATAAAATACATTCTTGAAAGAACACTTGTACTCACATATGAGGAAATTGAACTGGAACCTGATTTTTCTTATTGTGAAGAGCCTCTCAAGATTCTTGATAACAGATTAAATGTGTAGATAAATCGGACGACTCATCTGGAAAACATTCTCTGGAGAAACCGTAAGATGAAAGAGGCAATGTGGGAACTAGAGGAACTTATGATGAAGAACCACCCGAATCATTTTGTGCGATTTTATTCTACACATTTCAAGGATGATATTATTTTAAGGAGGGAAGAATGTAACACCACATGCTTCCATGGTCTGTTTCCCTCGGATTAATTCAATATCTTGCATTGTACGCAACTTTGAGATTCTAACACACCGCGACCAATCAGACTAGCCGTTATGAATAGTAATACCCACTTTTTACAATATTATAAATTTTTTTTCTCAATATGGACATCATTTTTGAATTCGGAATATCAATATTATCTTAGGATGAATTTGTGGTATTTTCCTGAAACATTCAAATTTTGATGAATAGGGAAAACAATGCTATATTGGTTAAAACAGTTTGTTTTATTTAAATAATTATTTATTTAATTTAAATTTATTTTAGGTCAAAATAGATACATAATACCTATATAAGTTAACTGTAATTTATTGGAGTCATTTTATTATAAGTTTAGATATATAAAAATTTAATTGAACTTTTTACAGTCTTTTACCAACATCCTAGAAGCATTTTCAAATTTGCATAAAACATAATTTTACCACTTCTATGAGTTGGATTTAAAAAATCTGAGAGACATAGTTAATATCATTATGTATAATGTGGTTAAATAAGATGAGAATAATTTTTGGTGAATAATAAATTTGGTCCTTTATTTACCATGGTTAAAAGTAAAAAGGGTAATTAAGGATAAAAATGATATAATAATTACCCTAACACATGTTATACTTATATTGGATAAGTATAATTCGACCAAAAACAACATTAGGAACAAAATAAGATCATCTTTGGGCCAATTGTATTATATTAAGAAATTTATTATTATTTTATTTAATGATGAGTTAAAAGAGTTAAATTCAAAATTTAATAACTAAACCATTTATTATATATAGATAAATATAAGATAAATTATACTATAAATATTAATTAGAAAGATAATATTATTTCCCACATAATTATATTTTAATTATAATTTTTAGACATTAAATAATTTAATTATTTTTGACACAATGATGATGTAGTAATTACCTTATTAATGAATGATAAAAATAATTGATATTATAAATATCCAAATAAATGTAATTTGAAAATTTTGTTGAATTAATCAAATTTATTTGTTAATTAGACTTTTTAGGATTGATTAAATATTTTTCATTTATGTAATCATGCTGTTATGATTTTCACAAAAATCGAATAGTAAATAGTGTCAAAATTGACATAATTGTGTTTTCAGAACAAATACTATATTATAAACTGATATAAAATTCATTAAACTATATGGATTGTCCAAATGACTTAGATAAGGTTATATATTTTAATAATTAACCACTTGGGGATCAATTGGTAGGTTATAGTATTTTTATTTACCATATAATAAAAAAATACAAAGAGACATGGTAAATGTCAAACTATTTAACTATTAGTAAAATCAAAAATACAATGTTAATATGGTGACCTAAACCAATCTAAAACCAATTTATTGAGAGTTTTGCAACCCATACCTACAATAGTATGTATTTAAATAGTTTTGGAGCCATTAGAATCCGAAAATTATTTTATTATAAAATAATATTTCAAGATTTTAATAAAGTGACCCTCACCTCTATTAAAAATGGCAGTTACCCTTATCTTAATTTCACTTCTCCAAAGTAATTTGGCTCGGCCAAACCCTACCCAAATATCCTCTCAACATTCCTAAATTCTTCTTAGAGGCCTTCCATTGGTCGAAAATCCATCCAAAGGACAAATTTTGATAAAAATTAAAGGAAGAACACGAAGAAGAGGTAAATATTTTATCCCCTCTTTCAAGTTGTTTTCTTCTTCCACTTCCTCATTCGTTGTGGTATCCATTCTATGATAATAACTCCAATATCCTATATATATTGTGATGTTATTATAAAAAAGGTACGACCATATTCATTATTCTATCCATCATATAAATGACAAAGTCACCATACATGTGTATGTACGACTTACCGTCTCCACGTCGTGGTGTAGTTGTTATTCAAACACTTCATTATTTCGATAGGTATAATAATGATTATAACTGATGTAAATAATAAATATAATATTTTAATTATAGTTTATATAAGATATACTATCCTATTACTTATGTTTTCTCCATCAATATAATGATATTGTCGCACGTGCGTACGTACGGATTACCGTCTCCACGAACGCGATGAGATTCATTGCCCATCGTAATAATTCAAGAATAATTGTTAATTAATTATTAAAAATAATGTTTATGAACATAATATCATTATTTATATGAACCAAATACATCCTATCCATAACCAACATGGCTTATGTAACTATGAATGTAACGAAAAATGAATCAGTTAACACCCAAAATGGTTATTCTACTAAAATATTATTAACAAGGAAATATTAGAGGATCATACATGATATTATATTTCTGTATATAGATCTTCTATAATTTCAAAAAAAATCTATTATAAAAGAGGTTAACAGACCATCTACTAAGAAAATGTATAAGGAAAGTATTAATTTAACAATCTCTTTATTATCCGTGGTTTTTTATGTATGTATCTACTGGGACCACATTATCATCCACATCCATGTTTTCTTAAAAATGTATTTCAAAAAAAATTACTATTTACTAAACTATGGGTTAAAGTCATTTATCCATTTATTTTACCTTATATGTTTTTTAAGGAATCATTCCTTCATTTTCCAAACAAGGTGCTTTTTGACCTTTTTGACCAAATTAAGGTAAGAATTTTTTTTAACCTATACGGCAGGTGAAACTAATTTCTACTGTTATAACTTCACTGAAGCTTCCCATACAATCATATAAGAATATTTTCAAAATAAATGTTTTCTCTTATAATTATGTGACACATAAATGAATTCAATATATTGAGATATTTTTCTCTCAAATAGTTTTGAATTAAACTATGTCAACATCCTTGGATAAATTATAAACATGGTTGAGGTTGATTTATTATGATACAAATATTCCATATTTTATGTAAGTTTTGTGATATGTTTTAATGTGGATGAATTATGTTTATACCATTCTGTTGAATTATTAAGTTTTACTTATGACTTTTCCATTCTATTATGTTTTGAAAATCTCAAACACTCTATTCCAAGGAAAATTTTATTTTCCCTATGATCAAATTTAATAAGGAATATTTTCCTTCCTCAATGAAAGTTTATTTTTATCTAATTTTCCTTAACAAGGAAAAGTTTTATTCTCTAAGAAAAATTTATCCTTTCCTATTTTTCATGGTTGAAAAATTTTTTTCTAAAAATATAACTCTTTTTTTCATAAGTGAAAATTTCTGTTACACATATAAAACCTTGGAATTCAAAAAATAATTAGATATAAAGTATTCTATTTTGAGGATCAAAATTCAGGTTCTGAATTCTTTGAAATTTAGAATCTAAATTCTCTAAAATTCAGGTTTTTAATTCTCTAATATTCAGAATCTGAATTCTCTGAAATTCAGGTTCTGAATTCTCCAAAATTAAGAATCATAATTCTCTGAAATTCAGTTCTGGAATTCTCTGAAATTCAGATTCCGAATTCTTTGAAATTCATGTTCTGAATTCTCTGAAATTTAGGTTCCAAATTATTTTAAATTAAAAATATAAATTCTATGAAATCTAGGTTCTGTATTCACAAAATTTCTTGTTCTAAATTATTTTGAATTTAGAAACTGAATTACATATATTTATTGTTCTTTATTCCTTATAATTCAGACACCGGATTCCATATAATTTAGAATCCGAATTCCTCTGAATTCAGACTCTGATGTTTATAGAATTTTGATTTTGAATTTCATTAAAATTAGAATCTGCAAATCCATATAATATAAACTCTGAATGTTTTACTCTTAGACACTGTACATTATTTATCCTTAGACTCTGAAAAATAGATTTGATAGAGAAAACATATTTTACTTACCCTTGTTATTGTTGTGAAATGATGTCATGCATTCGGATTCTAGCCAACTGTTGTTTGAGTAACACGTATACAGGTCCCTCCGAGATTCAAGGAACAATATGATCATTGGAGGAGAGAGCCAACCATTGGGAAAATTCCTATAAATAAAATCCCATTTGAACGACCACACAAATTTTGATGACGGTTATACAACTCTAGTGAATACATGATGTTAAAGTAATTTCTCGAGAGAGAGACTCTAATTCCTTGTGCATTCTGAAAATCTTGTTCAGCTTTCTTTGTGCGACTCTGATTTTTGTTGTGTACAATCAAGGGCATCTGGGGATAGGAAGTCAGAGGTAATGACTAAATTAATGTTCAAGGACTTCCTTCATAAGGAATACATAGGTGCAAACTACCTTGAAGATCGAGGGCTTGCGGGGATAGAAAGATAGACTCCGATATTCCAATCGAGGGATTACCCTGGTGTGGGTAAGACTGACTTTATTGAATGTATAAATCAATGGATCATTATCCAAGGTTGTTGGATACCATACTATTTGGGTTAAATGATTTCATACATGATACTCGTATTGTTACAAGTTTGTTTTTTGCTACATTCTGATTATCAAGGAAAGAATAACTATCTTATAAATTCTGATAATTGTATACTCTAATTAGTAAGATTCCATACGCTTTAAGGTAGAATCTTTTTCCTTGTAAACTTCTCTTAAGTTTCATTTCCGAAACCATATTTCTGAAATCTAACATGTTTTTAGAACTAAGAGGTCTTGTGTAACACCCCAGACTTTTATGAGAAATATTTTTGTTTTTATGTTATATAAATCATCAAAGAAATCTTTCACTACACACAACATAAGCTTGGCTGGCATTACACGCAACCACGGCCTTCCTCGATAGCTTGCGTCGTACGCAATACCAATTTTCACTAAACAACGATATGCTATTAAAATATTATTAAAACTAGCCGTTATGAATAGTAATAACCACTTTTTAAAATTTTGTAAATTTCATTTTTCAAATTGGACTTTATTTTTGGATTCGGAATATTGAAATTAGCCTAGGGTGAAATATTGGTATTTTTCTAGAAACTTTCAATTTTTGATGAATAGTGAAAACACTAGGTTACTATTTAGAAACCGAATTTTAATTTAAATAATTATTTATTTCATTTAAATTTATTTTAGGTAAAAATTGATACATAATACCTATATATGTTCAATGAAATTCATTGGAGTAATTTTATAATAATTTTAGATATATAAAAATTTTATTGAACTTTCCACCGTCTTTTAAACACCTCCTATGTGAATTTGCAAATTTACATAAAACATAATTTTACCACTTCTGTGAGTGGAATTTCAAAAATCTGAGAGACACATTTGATGTCAGAAAGTAAAATGTGGTTCATTGAGGTGAAAATAATTTTTGGTGAATAGTAACTTTTTACTTTTATTTACCACGGTTAAAAGTAAATAGGGTAATTAAATGTAAAAATGATATAATTATTACCATAAAACATGTCTTAATTCAATTGGATATGTGTAATTCGACCAAAAAAAACCTTAGAAATATAATATGACCATTTAGGCCCTCTTGGATAAGATTAGAACATTTATTATTAATTTATTTAATAAAGGGTTAAAATAGTTAAAATCAAATTTTAATAAGTAAATAATTTTTAATATAGGGTTATACATCTGATAAATTAGACTATAAATATTCATTAGAAAGCTAAAGAAATTTCCTACATAATGGTATTTTATTTTTAATTTTTAGATATTAAATAATTTAATTTATTTATGAAAAAAAAATATGATGCAGTAATAATCTTATTAATGAAATATTGACATAAATGATGTTATAAATACCCAAATAAATGTAATTCAAGACTTTTTATGAATTAAATTAATTTTCTAGGATAATATCACATGTTAGTATTTATTTAATTAACTTTTTTCGAATTAATAATTCTTCTATGATTTTCACAAAAATCAATTACTAAATAGTGTCAAAATTGACATTAAATAGTTTTATAACAAATATTATATTATTGATTGTTATTTTATTCCTAAAAATATACGGTTTGGCAAAGATATTTATATCATGATAGGTGTATCATTAATGGACCACTTGGGGGTCTCTTGGATGTATATGGTGAGTTTATTAACTATCTAATATAAAAATACAAAGTGACATGGTAAATGTCAATCTAATTAACTAAGAGTTAAAACTAAAATATAAGGTTAATAAAATCACCTAAACTTGTCTAAATTATATTGGATGAGAGTATTTAGACCAATAACCACCTTAGAATAAAAATATATCAATTTGGAGCTATTAAAAACCTAATTTGACTTTATAATAAAAAAATTCTTTTAGTTATTCTAAAGGTGTCCCTCTCCTCCCTTATAAAAGGGCACATCATCCCTCTCCTCCTCACACGAGTTTGAGCATTCAATCTCGGCCAGACCCTGCCAATTTCTCCTCTAAACTTCCCTAGAAACATCTTAGAGGTCCTTTTCATTGTTAATGACCAATTTTATTTCCCTAAAAGGTGGTCTCAAAGAAGCGCTTCAATGAAGAGGTAATGTCCGTTACCGATTCTTTCATCTTTATTTCTTCTTCCAATTCTTCTTCTTTAGTTGTTTATTTATGATGTAATAAAATCAGTATCACTAATATACTGAAATGTTATTATATGTATGAAACAAACCAATTTCACCATCTATCCATCCTATGGAAAATGAAATAACCGGGCGTGCGTACGTACAGAATACCATCTCCACGCCGTGGTGTAATCTATTTTCCACCACCACCTTACTTCGATGGGTATAATGGTGTAAATAATGAATATATATGACTATTTTAAAGTTATAATTATTCTGAAAAATTATACATACATTCCAATACAATTCCACGATCATGGGAACGATATCATCGCTTGTGTGTACGTACGGAATACCGTCTCCACGATGTGATGCGACTCGTTCTACATGATCTTCATTGAATAATGATTATATAAATTAATTGAATGAAATAATATGATATATATTACACTAAAACCATTCTGGAAATGAGCTATATATAAACTAAAGAGAAGAATAAGAATTTATTCATCAAAACACGCATAAGAACAAAAAGTTATAAACACCTGAATAACAAGTAGTAATGAAATATTACTAATAAGAAGCTAAGAATATGACTATATATGATATCATAACAATAATTATGATTCTGGAATAAGTAAATAACATTATTTAAATCATTATACAGGAGGTTCGGACACATACGAAGCAAATAGGACCTAAGGTAAGTGAAAATATCACAATCTCATTTTTATCCGAGATTGTTTATACTTTGGTATTTACTAGGGTGTATTTTATCATCCACATCCATGTTTCCTAAATATGTAATATTATCTCCATAAACATACAATTTTTTAAATCCAATTTTACCCTTCGGTGAGTTTTTAGTAAAAGCTATGAAAGGAATCTTTTGTCATTTTTCGTACGAGTTACTTTTTGACTTTTCCGACAAAAGTACGAAGAATGTTTTTTTAACTTATACGGCATGAATGGATTTTTAAAACATTATTTCCAAGAATCTTCCTTTACAAGTTTTCATGTTTATTTTTAATCAAATTCATTTAGTTTAGAATTGTATGACATGTTAATAAAGGAACAGTTTTTTTAAAGTAGAAATGATATTTTCCTCATGAATTGAGTTCAAGTGTTTTATCAAAATTATTTTCCATATAAGATAATATAGGGTTATGTTTCTATACCTATTATTACATTGATTTTATTATGTTGTTATGGAAATATTTATATGAATTCCTTTAACTTATATGATTTTTTTATGATGTCATGATGTTTAAGATTCCCATTTTTTATTACATGGGTTATGCTCTGATGTATGGTTTATGATTTTGTGTCACACATAAGAATGGTATCATTATGAGATGGGTGGGAACTATATCTCCCTCAAATTCATTGGGTAAAGATTTTATATCTCATGAGATAGACATGGCTGGAACGGCAGGTTAAACCAGTTCAGTGAAACAGAACTGAAACGAGGAGTGAACTCTGTTCAGAAATGTACTTTGTCCACTAAGATAGTCTTGGATATGAGTCTTGACTAATAAAAAACGATTCTCTATGATTATGTGTGTATGACACAAAATTTCATGTTTTAAGTTATGATTATTGGGATTAAATTTCACTACCATTATTTATCCCATGTTTTGAAATTATGATGTCTTTTGCAGGGTACGATTTCCAAAATGTTATGTTCTTTTAAATTTGATGTGATTGATATTTCTTTTGTTTGCCCCTAATAAGAATTTGAGCTCACCCTTTTGTATGTTTTCTTTCCCCGGGTCAGGAAGAAGGTTATTAAGTAAGATATGCCAAAAAGGGACTATAGATATGATGAAATAAATGGGAGACAGTGTAGATGCTTTATGAACCAGTTGTTTATGTTTCTCAGCTTCTAAAGACACTATACCTATGCGGTCCTTTAATGGTTTTGTTATATGTTGTAATATTTATGCTTCAATTTTGAAGTATTAACAATGTATGTAATATATGTGCCTTTATAGTTGGTATCAGAGGAAAGGTATAGTCAACCTTTGGAAACTAGGATGTGAAAGCCATAGTAAGAACCCTAAGGATAAGTGTAAGAATAGAACACAATCATAGTGTTCTAGAAATGGCCATGAATATCCTAGGATAAGACCTTAAGTGGGAAATTTTATTCGTGATTATGTGGTTTTCCTATTATAATTAGTGTTTCTCACACTATTATTCTTGGTTTTAGTCAATGGATGGAACCTGAAGGAACCATGTTAATGCAGAATCCAACGGGAATGCAATGATTGTCCCCCTGAGCAACCAAACATTATGGGTGCTGGAATGAAAAATATTGTAACCATGCTCACACAACTTTCTCAATCTATGAATCATGCAGGACTTCCAAACGAGCAAAGGAAGGAGAAACATTATGTTGAATCTTTCATGAGGCAGCATCCACCTTCATTCAACGGTTCTACTGATCCATTAGTTTCTGAACAATGGATTAGTACTACTGAAAAGATATTTTCAGTTCTTTAATGTTCTGAACATGACAATGTCATCCTTGTAGTGTATCGTTTGGAAGGAGATGTTGATCAATAGTGGAATCTTATTAAGAATACCAGGAAAAAGGATGAAATTGAGTCCATGGAATGGGGTGAGTTCAAAAACTTATTTTCCAATAAGTACTTCCCTCGTATTCTCCAAACAAAGTTGGAGAAAGAGTTTCTTGAATTGAAGCAAAATGATGATGAATCTATTGGTACCTATGAAGAAAATTTTACAAGACTTGCAAGGTATGCTTCAGGTATTATTATCCAACCTGAGAGTAAGATCGATCGATTCTTTAGTGGATTAAAACCAAGTCTTCGAAGGGCTTTAGCAATAAGGGACTTCAATAGCTATGAGGAAATCTTTCGATGTGCTCTCAAAGCTGAGATGGAGATTGGAGTAACCCATTAGTCATATGGGTATGATAAGAAGAGGAAAATGGAATTCAAAGGAAAATCAAAAGAGCACACTGAAAATAAGATGAGCTTTCCCTTATTCTCAAAGTGTGGAATGAAACATGGAGGGAGTTGTCTTAAAGGAACAAGTAAATGTTTCAAATGTGGAATGGAAGGTTATCGGGCATTTGAATACCGCAATGATGGGAAGAAGATGTCTAAGGATGCAAAAAAATTAAGGGATACACAGAATGAACCTACTACACATCAATGTTTCCAGTGCAAGGAGATGGGTCATTATTCCAATCAATGCCCAAATCCAAGGGTTGATAATGATGATCGCGTCAACCAACTCATTAGTCTAAACACAAAGGAAAGTGACATGCAATTTATATCAGCGATGTGGAGTACGATAACGAAGTGGTGAAAGGTAAACTTACCATACACTCTAAAGTAGAAAATGTTTTATTTGATTCTAGATCCACCCACTCTTTTATTTCTGAAGAATTTTCTAAGGGTGTCACCATATTACCTCAACAATTAGATGTTGAGTTAGCTGTGACAACCATTAATGGCACAACAGTCGCATCAAAAGAGTACAATTCTTCTTCGATTGAAGTATGTGGGAAAGTGCTTCCTAAAAATCTAGTGATCCTTCCTATAGTGTAATTTGATGTGATTCTTGGCATGGATTGGCTTTCTTTATATGGATCTCATATCAATTTGAAAAGAAGGGAAGTCACATTTCATATTCCAGATCAATCTATGATCTTCTATCGATGCAAGGATGAACATAACCTTCCAGTGGAAACTTCTTCCATCTTAGGGGTCTTGATTCCACTAAATGAAGGTTATTTATCTCAAATGGTTGGTGAGAAACTCACGATTAAGAATATTTCCATTGTACGGGAGTTTGAAGATGTCTTTCTGGAGGAATTACCGGGTCTTCCACCAAATCGTGAAGTTGAGTTTTCAAGAGAACTCGTACCGGGTTCTTTACCTATTTCATAGACACCTTATAGAATGTCCCCAATTGAGTTGCAGGAATTGAAGAAGAAACTCCAAGAGAATATTGATAAGGGGTTCATACGCCCTAGTGTGTCACCTTGGGGAGGACATGTTCTGTTTGTTAATAAGAACGATGGATCAATGAGACTCTGTATTGATTATCGAGAACTTAACAAGATCACTATCAAGAATAAATATGTTATCCCACTCATTGATGACTTATTTGACCAACTACGAGGAGATCAATACTTTTCCAAGATTTCCCTTCATTCAGGGTATCATCAATTACGGTTCAGCAGGGAGGATATACCAAAGACGGCTTTCCGTACAAGGTATGGACACTATGAATTTATAGTTATGCCATTTGGTCTTACTAATGCCCAAGCTATATTCATGGATCTGATGAATATAGTCTTTAGAGACTATCTTGATCAGTTTGTGGTAGTCTTTATAAACGATATTCTTGTATATTAAAAGAGCAAGAGAGAACATGATGATCACTTGAGAATTATATTTAAGACCCTGATAAAGGAGAAGATTTATGCTAAATTTACCAAGTGTGAATTTTGGATTCAAAAAGTTTCATTTTTGGGTCACATAATCTCAAAAGAGGGGATATATGTATATCCAGCAAAAACAGAGGTTATCAAAAGATGGTCGAGACCAACAATAGTAACTAAGATCCAAAGTTTTCATGGGTTTGCTGGATATTATCGATGTTTTGTGAAATATTTTTCATGATTATCTAATCCACTCACCAAGTTGACTCGAAAAGGAGTTATGTTCGTATGGACGGAGGAATGTGAAGATAATTTCAAGGAGTTTAAAATAAGGTTATCCAGTGCACCTATACTCACACTTCCTTGTAGTTGAGAAAGGTTTGTGATCTACAGTGATGCATCCAAGAAGGGATTTGGGTGTGTTCTTATGAAAAATGATATGGTGATAGCTTATGCCTCACGAAAGTTGAAAATACATGAGAAAAATTACCCAACTCATGATTTGGAGTTATCTGCGGTAATATTTTCATTAATGAATTGGAGGCATTATCTTTATGTAGAAAGGTGTGATATTTATACTGATCATAAAACTTTAAAGTATATTTTCAGATAATAGGATCTGAATATGCGCCAAAGAAGATGGTTGGAGCTGATTAAGGATTATGACTGCTCAATTCATTACCACCCCGAAAAGGCAAACAAGTTGGTAGATGCATTAAGTCGACAAGACCATGCTAGCTTATCCATGATGAGGATCACAAAAGAAACAATATTTATGGATTTACAAATGATGGATCTTGGAATTATAATGGAAGGGGAAAAATCGTATCTTTATCAAATGAATGTTCAACCATCTATACATGTGAAGAATAAAGAGGCATAGAAAGAAGATGTAGAGTTACAAAAGAAGGTGAGAAATGTTCCCGAATTCAACCTTGATTTTGAAGGGATAATAAAGTTCAAGAATCAGGTTTGTGTTCCTCCCATCCCCGAATTAAAGAACGAGACGCTGGATGAGGCTCATAGTTCTTCATTTTCTATTCATCCTGGAAGCCCGAAGATGCATAGGGACCCGAAAGAGTACTTCTGGTGGGATGGCATAAAAAGAAGTGTTGCTGAATATGCCTCTCGATGCTTGGTTTGTCAGCAAGTTAAAGCTTAGAGATAGAAGTCTAAGGGGATGTTACAACTATTACCCATACCCGAATGGAAATGGGAAAAAATCACTATGGACTTTGTCACAGAACTTCTTAAAAATCCAAAGGTAATAATGCAATCTAGGTCATAGTTGACCGTCTTACAAAGTCTTCACACTTCATTTCTATGAGATAAGATTTCTCTCTAGATCATATTTCGAGGATATATGTAAAGGAAGTTGTATGATTGCATGGATTACCACTTTCTATTATATCTGATCGGGATCCAAGGTTTACCTCAATGTTCTGGAGAAGTCTTCAGCATACTATGGATACATATTTGAGTTTCAGCACTGCTTATCATCCTCAGACGGCTGGTCAGTCTGAGAGGACACTTGAAACTCTAGAAGATATGTTGAGAGCATTCTCTATAGATTTCAAAGGTGGTTGGGATCAACACCTACATTTGGTAGAATTTTCTTAAAATAATAGCTTTCACTCCAGTATTCATATGGATCCATATAAATCTCTCTATGGAATGAAATGCATGAATCCAACTTGCTGGGATGAATTTGGGGAAAGAAAGCTATTAAGACCTGATCTTGTTGATGAAATGGCAGAAAAGGTCAGATCTATTCAACAACACATAAGAGCAGCTCAGAGTCGACAGAAAATTTTAGCTGACAACAGAATAAAAGACCTAGAGATTTAAGAGGGTGATAAAGTATTCTTACGAATATCTCCCTGGAAGAGGGTCATGAGATTTTGAAAGAAGGGGAAGTTGAACCCCAGATATATGGGTCCTTTAGAAATATTGGATTATGTTGGAAAGGTAGAATACCGATTGGAGCTTCCACCGAATCTCTCTCAAGTTCATGATGTGTTCCATGTATCTCTCCTGAAAAAGTACATACCTGATCCTTCACATGTACTCAGCTCAGAAGTTGTACCACTGGAGCAAGATCTTTCTTATGAAGAACAACCGATATAGATTCTGGATCATAATTAAAAAGTCCAACGGAACAAGACAACTCGCTTGGTGAACGTTTTATGGAGGAACCACCAATTAGAAGAAGCTACATGGGATCTTGAGGATACGATGAGGGAGAGGTATCCTCATCTTTTTTTTACAAGGTGATGGATTTCGTGGGCGAAGTTCATTTTATGGGGGGTAGAATGTAACACCCGAGACTTTTATGGGAAATATTTTTGTTTTTATGTGATATAAATCATCAAAGGAATCTTTCACTACACACAACACTAGCATGGCTTTCTTTACACGCAACCACGACTTTCCTTGATAGCTTGCATCGTACGCAATACTGAGTTTCACTAAACAACAATATGCTATTAAAATATTATTAAAACTAGACGTTATGAATAGTAATAACCACATTTTGAAATTTTGTAAATTTTATTTTTCAAAATGGACTTCGTTGTTGGATTCGGAATATCAAAATTAGCCTAGGGTGAAATTTTGGTATTTTTCTGGAAACTTTCAATTTTTCATGAATAGTGAAAACACTGGGTTACTATTTAAAAACCAAATTTTTATTTAAATAATTATTTATTTTATTTAAATTTATTTTAGGTCAAAATCGATACATAATACCTATATAAGTTCAATGTAATTAATTGGAGTAATTTTATAATAATTTTAGATATATAAAAATTTTATTGAACTTTTCACCGTCTTTTACCCACCTCCTAGGAGAATTTACAAATTTACATAAAACTTAATTTTACCGCTTCTGTGAGTGGAATTTTCAAAATCCGAGGGACATGGTTGATGTCAGTAAGTAAAATTTGGTTCAATGAGATTAAAATAATTTTTGGTGAATAGTAAATTTTTACTTTTATTTACCACGGTTAAAAGTAAATCGGGTAATTAAGGGTAAAAATTATATTATTATTACCATAACACATGTCCTAATTATATTGGATAAGTGTAATTAGACCAAAAACAACCTTAGAAATAAAATATGACCATTTAGGCCCACATGGATTAGATTAGGACATTTATTATTAATTTATTTGAAGAAGGGTTAAAATAGTTAAAATCAATGTTTAATAAGTAAATAATTTTTAATATACGGTTATCCATATGATATATCCGACAATAAATATTCATTAGAAATCTAAAACGATTTATTACATAATGGTATTTTATTTCTAATTATTAGACATTAAATAATTTAATTTATTTATGACACAAAGATGATGCAGTGATTATCTTATTAATGAAATATTGACATAATTGATGTTATAAATACCCAAATAAATATAATTTGAGACTTTTTATGATATACATTAATTTTCTAGGTTCATATGAAATGTTAGTATTGATTTAAATAACTTTTTTCGAATTAATCATTCTTTTATAGTTTTCACAAAAATTAATCAATAAATAGTGTCAAAATCGACATAAAATAGTTTCTAAAACAAATATTATATTATTGACTGTTATTTTATTCCTAAAAATCTAAGGTTCGGCAAAGATACTTATATCATGTTAGGTGTATCATTAATGGACCAATTGGGGGTCTCTTGGATGTATATGGTATGTTTATTAACTATATAATATAAAAATACAAAGTGACATGGTAAATGTCAATCTAATTAACTAAGAGTTAAAACTAAAATATAAGGTTAATATAATGACCTAAACATGTCTAAATTATATTTCATGATAGGATTTAGACCCATCCACACCTTAGGTTCGAAATATATCAATTTGGAGCTATTAAAAACAGAATTTGACTTTATAATAAAATAATACTTTTAGTTATTCCAAAGGTTCCCCTCTCCTCCTTTATAAAAGGGAACCTCCTCCCTCTCCTCCTCACACCAATTTGAGATTTCAAGCTCGGAAAACCACTGCCAATATCTCCTCTCTACTTCCCTAGAAACATCCTAGAGGTTTTGGTCTTCTTTAAAGACCAATTTTAGTGCTCCAAAAGGAGGTCGCAAAAAAGCGCTTCAAAGAAGAGGTAATGTCCGTTACCGATTCTTTCATCTTTATTTCTTCTTCCACTTCTTCTTCTTTAGTTGTTTCATTATGAAGTAATAACATATTTATAAATCATATAGATATATGTTATTATAATTATGAAACAACCCTGTTTCACCATATATCCATCCTACGGAAAATGAAATCACCGCGCGTGCGTACGTACAGAATACCGTCTCCACGTCGTGGTGTAATATATTTTCCACAACCACCTTACATGGATGGGTATAATGGTTTAAATAATGAATATATATGATTATTTTAATGTTATATTTATTCTGAAATAATATACATACACTACAATACAATTCCACGATCATGGGAATGATATCATCGCTCGTGCGTACGTACGGAATACCGTCTCCACAATGTGATGCGACTCGTTCTACATGATCTTCATTGCATAATGATTATATAAATGAATAGAATGAATTAATATGATATATAGTACACTAATACCATTCTGGAAATGAGGTATCTATAACCTAAAAAGAAGAATAGGAATTTATTCGACAAAACACGCATAAGAACAAAAAGTTATAAACACCCGAATAACAAGTAGTAATGAAATATTACTAATAGGAAGCTAAGAATATGACCATATATGATATCATAACAATAAGTATAATTCTGGAATAAATCAATAACATTATTTAAATCATTATATAAGAGGTTCAGACACTTACGAATAAAATCAGACCTAAGGTAAGGGAAAATATCACAATCGCATTTTTATCCGAGATTGTTTATACTTTGGTATTTACTAGGGTGTATTTTATCATCCACATCCATGTTTCCTCAATATGAAATATTATTTCCATCCACCTACAATTGTTTAAATCCAATTTTACCCTTCGGTGAGTTTTTAGTAAAAGATATGAAAGGAATCTTTTGTCTTTTTACGTACGAGGTGCTTTTTGACTTTTCCGACAAAAGTACAAAGAATGATTTTTTTAACTTATACGGCATGATTGGATTTTTAAAAAATTATTTCCATGAATCATCCTTTACAAGATTTAAAGTTTATTTTTACTCAAATTCTTTTAGTTTAGAATTGTATGACATGTTAAGAAAGGAAAAGTGTTTTTTAAGTATAAAGGATATTTTCCTCAAGAATGGAGTTCAAGTGTTTTATCAAAATTATTTTTCATCTAAGATAATATAGGGTTATATTTATATCCCTATTATTACATTGATTTGATTATGTTGTGATGGAAATATTTTTATGAATTCCTTTATCTTATATGAATTGTTTTATGATTTCATGATGTTTAAGATTTCATATATTTATTACATGGTAATTGATATGATGTATGGTTTATGATTTTGTGGCACACATAATAATGTTATCATTATGAGATGGGTGGGACCTATATCTCCATCCAATGCATTGGGTAAAGATTTTATATCACATGAGATAGTCATTGCTGTAACGGCAGATTAAACCGGTTCAGTGAAACAGGACTGAAACGAGGAGTGAACTCGGTTCAGAAATGGACTTTGTCCACTAAGATAGTTTGGCTATGAGTCTTGACTAATAAGAAATGATTCTCTATGATTTTGTATGTATGAAAAAATGTTTAATGTTTTATGTTATGATTATTGGGATTACATTTAACTACCATTATTTATCCCATGTTATGAAATTATGAACTCTTTTGCAGGGTAAGATTTCCAAAATGTTATGTTCTTATAAATTTGATGTGATTGATATTTATTTTTTTTACCGTTACTGAGAATTTGAGCTCACCCTTTTTTATGTTTTCTTTCCCCAGGTCAGGAAGAAGGCTATTAAGTAATATATGCCAAAATGGGACTATAGATATGTTGAAATAAATGGGAGACAGTGTAGATGCTTTAAGATCCAGTTGTTTATGTTTCCCAGTTTCTAAAGACACTATACCTATACGGTACATTCATGGATTTGTTATATGTTGTAATAGGTATGATTTAATTTAGAAGTATTAACAATCTATGTAAAGTATGGGTCGTTATATCATCTTAATTTACCTTGTTTAAAATTGTTAAACAATAGAATTTTTATACCATATTTAAATGTTCCAATGGAATTTTAAAGTATATAATTCACCCCCTCTGGAATTTTGAGCATCTACATCATATTTCGATCCTATAAGTGGTATCAGAGCAGATCTCTAAAATAGGTATATTCAAATATATGTTTTCCTGATCAGGATTCTATTGTTCTATTTTTTTCCTTTCTTATGATTTTTATCCTTGTTTACAAACTATTATTATCATCAAGATTTGGTGGAAAGATAACTTTTTTTTGATGGTAGGAAAGAATTTTGGATAGATTGAAAATATTAATCCTACTATACCACCTATATTTGATGGGAATTATTACGAATATTAGATAGATCGTATGAATACATTTGACATAAATATTGGAGTAGACATCATTGTAATGCTTACTGGAGATTATACGATTCCTGATAAGGAATTCATAACTTTTACTAATTAAGAAAAGTTAAAATATAAAATAAAATACAAGGCATGAAATAAATTTTGGAGTTCCATGACCAGGAATATATTTAGCCAAATTTATTCTTGTTAAGCTACAAATTGTATTTGGAAGAAATTGGAGGTTACTCATTTTGGAACATCATATGTTTTCAAAACTAGAAGAGCTATACTTATAGCAGAATATCATGGGTTTCTATTTTATTATGGAGAACTATTGTGCAAGGTACAATAGTTGTTTATGACTATTGATAATAGCATACAATCCATGGATGAAAAGTTTTTAGATTATTAGGAACTGGTGTGAAAGATTATAGATATCATTCCTAATGAATTGGAATAAAAGAGAACATCTATTGATGAGAATATAAATGACTCAAAAATTACTTTTGATGAGATTTTTTGAACACTTATTCAACATGAGACAAGAATTAAAAGAGATGTGGATCTAAATAAGAAGAATTATGTAAATGGATGTGTTTTAATTATAACCACTTCAAATAATATGATATCGTTGACTCTTGAAAAGGTTATATGATCCAAGTCGAATAAGGTCACTATTTTATTAGAATCTTCTGAAAGTGAACATTCTAAGAATGAACTAGCTAATATTGCTCGAATGATGAATAAGATAGTTGGATGAAAATAATTTTAGTATAGATATAAGAAAAAATAAATAAAGGACATGAAAGACTCAGAAGTCACTTGTTAGGATTGGAAAAGTGTAGTGCATATAAGGCCATATTGTCCTCTGTTTATGAGAAAGGATATAAGGAAAAATCATTCTGAGTGAAATGGGAAGATGTACTAAAAATATAAATCTATGAATGTTTTGAAATATAATTACACCTGGAGTGCCAGTGGTGGAGACTCTTCTGATTAATCCTCAGAGTATGAATCTCTTGGTCAGTAGAATCTTGGTTTATATGCAATGTTACCTATTGAAAATCATTTTTTCATGGACATGGTACACTGTGATAAATTCATAACCAATGTATCCTTGCATTCTAATTATAGTGACAATAAATATTATGAATCCTTAAATGAATAATCTTCTTATGATGAAGATAATACATTACCTGCTTATGATGAAGTGTCTAGGTTTTTCTATGATTCTTGAGAATGAAAATTTTAATGTCACAAAAAAGAATGATAATAAAAATTCTAGAATTTATATTCTTAATAAAGAATTATCAGAACTTTCTAATGATCATGATAAGAAAATTTATGATTTTGAAATTATTTCAAAAAAACCCTTTAGGAAGTTAATTCTGAGAAAGTTAAACTGTCTACATATCAAGAAAAATTAATTTCTATGAAAAATGTTTTAGAGCCAAAATAAAGTGTTTAATGTAATGTATTTAGGATAAGTACTTAGGAATTTGATTGAAGTAAGAAATATTTTCCTTGGGGAAGTTTTACTCAAATGTTGACTTAGGAACGAAAAATATTGATAAGTGTTATTCCCAAATTCGTCCTCTATAGAATAATTCTGGATTTGTCTATACTCATTTAAAACCGATTTTTAGTAAAAATTATTTTTTACCTAAAATAGCTCCATTCTTCACTATGTGTCAGTGTGCTGGGAATTTGGAAAAGAAAATTCCTTAAATCAAACTCAGACATTAGGTTTTCATAATGAATATTTTTCAAAGCAAATGTGGATTTTAAAAAAAAAATCTTTATGAAGTTTACAGATCCAAGAAATTGTGGGATGTGAAATTATAACACTATTATTTTAAATAAATTAAATATTGTACCAATAAAAATACATAGTACATGGATAGTGTATGTTCTCGACACGTGACTGGTAATAAAAATTTCTTTAAAAATATTATAAAAATGAAGGGGGGAAAACTATCTTTTGGAGATATTACCCAGAGAGAAATTATTAGTATATGTAATATTGTTTTTCTTGGAAAAACCTTTATTTAAAATGTTTTATTTTGTAAGGGTCTTATGTGCATCCTTACTACCATAATTCAAGTATGTGATAATATTACATTGATAATTTTTGGAATGATAAGTGTTTAGTACACAATTCCAAGGAAGAGATTATTCTTTTTTCCCATAGGTAAGTGAATGATTACACTCTAAACATATAAGACCTTATGATCCAAGATCTAACTTGTCTTAAGGAAATAGAAGATCATTAATGGATATGGCATAGAAGGTTAGGACACTGTAACCATAGGAACCTATGAAAACTCTCTATGAAAAGACTAATTAAGGATCTATCAGAGCATAGATTTTATTCTTTAATAGTTTTTATCCTTGTGAATATGGAAAGCATCATAAATCATGTTTTAAATCAGTCAATGAAGTCTCAGCCACTGATGCATTAACGAAGGTGCATATGGATCTTTTTTTCCAAAACAAACTGGAAGGATTGGAGGCATATATTAGGTATTTTTCTATGTGGTTTTCTACTCTATATTTACATGGGAATATTTTCTAGCAAATAAATATGAAGAATTTTCTTATTTAAAATTCCTTTTACTCTGTGTTATAAATGATAATAATCATCCATTGTTAACTATTCATAGTGATAATGGAGGAGAATTTAAGAATTCAGATTTTGAAACTTTTTGTAGTAGAAAAGGAATTACACATAACTTATCAGCACCAATAACACCTCAAAAATGGTGTTGTTGAAAGAAGAAATAGAATTATTAAAGAGATAATAAGAACAATATTGATTCAGTATTTGGTAGCAAAACATTTTTGGGCTGAAGCTATAATTACTGCTTATAGTACTATAAATCGTGTTTTGATAAGTACTTTTCTTAATAAAATTTATTCTGAGTTGTGGAATGGTAGAAAACCTAGAGTTTCCTACTTCTACATTTTTGGTTTCAAGGTATTTATTCTGAATACTAAATATAATGTATAGATATTCACACCAAAATATGATGACGGAATTTTTTTGGGATACTCCACAACTTCTAAGGCCTGTATATTTTTCAATAAAAATACTTATACTATTGAAGAAACAATTCAGGTTAAAGTTTATGAAACTGATCCTTTTCTTTTTAAATAACCTCAACCTTCATCTTCAGATGTGTTTTCGAAAAAAGATTATGAACCCTTAATAGAAGATCCTTCTATTGAAGAAAATGTCCATGAAAATGTTTGTGAAGCATTTACCCCAGAATATTTTCCGACCATATATTGATGAACATTCTTTATATGACCCAAATCCATTGTTTCTTATGATCCATCCCAGTGATAGTATCTTTGGTGATGTAAATCAACCAGTAATGACAAGAAGTTTCTTAAGAAATGAAATAGAACATCTATCTTTCCATTTTAAATTAGAACAAAAAAGAACTGATGAATCTTGAGGTGGAGATGATTTGATAAAATCTATGTAAGATGAGATAAATGAATTCCAAAGGAATAAGGTCTAGAGCTTGGTTGAAAGACCTAATGAATATTTTTTTATTGGAGTAAAATGGGATTTCAGAAATAACTGTGATGAAAATGTTATCATAGTAAAAAATAATGCTACATTGGTTACTAATGGATATAATCAAGATGAAGGAATAGACTATAAAAAACATATTATCCAGTATATAGACTTGAGTCCATTCATATTTTACCTACCTTTGCATCATTCATCAACTTCATGATTTTTCAAATGGATGTTAAATGTGCCTTCTTTAATGGGTATCTTCGACATGAATTTTTTGTTGAAAAAAATCCTGGTTATGAAGATTCAAAACATCCTGAACATGTTCTCTATCTTTCCATACATTTATTTGGACTTAAACAAGACCCTAGAGATTCATAAGATAGTCTTATAGACCTTTCTTAAAAAACAATTATGTAAATTGAAATGCTGATCCAACCCTTTTTATAATGAAAAAAAGAAAATTTCTTTGATTGATCAAATTTATGTTGATGACATTATATTTGGTTCAAATCAACAATAAGTAATTTATTCTTTTGAGGATCTAATGAAATTTGAGTTTGAAATGAGTATGATGTGGGAGTTATGATTTTTCATTGTTTTCAAATTTCTCAAAAACTAGAAGGAATATATATATCCAAATATAATTAAAATAAATATCTTATTAAATAGCCTCAATATAAAAACACTAAGTGTATAAGTGCTCCCATTGGTATCTAAAATTTACATGATCTTGATGTAGTTGGGAAACCTATAGATCAAATATCATTTAGAGGTATGATAGGAAGTCTACTTTACATGACATCTAGTCATCCAGAATTAATTTTTTTCAGAATTTATGTGTGAAAGATATCAACACAATCCTACGAAATATCATTTAAAAGAAGTTAGGAGGATTTCTTGCTACATAAATGGGACCATGGATTTAGAACTCTTTTATACTTCTAGAAATGGTTTTGTTTGAAATTTTTTTGCCGTATTCTGACTTTGGTGGATGTAGAATGGATAGGAAAAGTACATCCAGAATGATTAATTTCTTAGGAGAGTCATTAGTTTATTGGTCATACAAAAAACAACAATTAGTATCACTTTCCACTACTGAAGTTGAATATGTTGCAGCTGGAGGATGTTGTGCTCAAGCATTGTGGATGCAACACACACTTACAACTATGGTATGAATTTTACCAAAACATAAATTTTTTGTGAAAAAACTAGTTCCATTTCCTTTAGTAAATACCATGCACATCTCTCGCATTCAACCCACATAGATATTAGGCATAACTTTCTTTGGGATCACACACAAAAAAGAGATATCATTCATCAATTTATTATAACACAATATCAGCTTGTTGATATCATCAAAAAATTATTACCTTCTGATAAATAATAATACATTAAACAAAATTTAAGAATTATAATAGTTAGGTAACCTTCCATATAAACTTCTTGTCGAAACCTATCTCCTTACAAAAAGAAAATATTTTTCATATGGGGAGTTCAATTTATTGGTAGTCAAAACTTTTCGTAATAAATTTTATCCATAGTCAATTTTTTTTGTAATCATATTTTTTTATAGTCTAAATTTAATTTTGCAATCAACTTTTTATAAATATTACATTATTCAAGAATTATTTTCCATCATTATAAATAATCGTCCTATAGATCCAGAAGGTATGTTTTCTTTCCTAATTTTTTGTAATAATCTTTTTACTTGTTATTTTTTTATCTTTATGAAAATTTTTCGGATTCACTTCTTCTAAAATCCAAAGTTATATCTTAAAAAACCTCAAAAGATCAATACCTATCAAAATCCTTCTTCATTTATCATATCAGCCATCAGATTCTATCAGATGATTTTCAACTGTTGGATTAAGTTTGGAAGCTGATTCGTCACCTCATTCGTCTATATAGAGACTCATTGATGATTGTCACACATTGTTTCTCTAGTCTTCGTGTGGTAATGCTTTGTCTCTGTTTTTAAGTCCATTCCATATCTTTGAAGTTTCCTTAGTCTCGAATGTCTAAAGAAGCATCTCCTTAGAATCAAATGTCACCTTCAAAGGAAATATCTAAATGGAAGATTTACCGTGAAGGGTTGGTAGACCCGAACTTCTTTAATAAGTATTATTTTATCATCATAAAGAACATCATGTTAAATTTCTAGGAGAGTATAGATATATATAAACCCATGATATAGGATCCGCTGATTCCAGAGTTTCTAGTGGAGTTCAATGAATTTGTATCTTTTTTCAATAAAGGAGTCAAGGTGAAATTTTCTTTTACAAGTTATGATAATAATTATTCTCTTTTTTATTCTAAGGAAGCTAGTATGATTAGAATACCCTACAAAGGAGAAGAATAATTTTATTATCATAAGTTACCTGATGTTATAAGATGTTTTGATAAGGTAAAGGCCATACATTGTCTTGGTTTCGGTGGAGTTAAGACTCAAAAAATTCTTCATCCTTCATCAAATTTTCAGATTATTTCAATTTGGGTTCACGGTTTTATCATTCATAGGATAGTAGATAATGATACTCTAAAGAGACACTATATATATGGTTTGTATTTCTTGGTGAATCTATTAAAGATAAACATGGTTATGTATATCTTGTTAATGATTTAGAATACTATTAATGGAAATATGAAGTCTCATATTATCATGTCTTCGTAAATTCAATAAAAGATCAATGGTTCTTATTTAGAATCAATGAAAATATCCTGCAAGTCAAAGTAGAGAAATTACAGATCAATTTTGTTTAGTGATTACACACTAAGGAGATGGGAGATTGGATTTTAAGGTGATTTTAGAGTTTTTTATGTTTTATGAAATGAAGAAGTTGATGCTTTATCAAAGAAACCTATTGTAGATGAATCCTCCAAGAAAGGTGGAAGGAAGGAGTTGATGAAGATATGATTGTTCAGATATCAGATAGTGAACAAGAATCACCTAAACAAGAAGAAATCAGTTCAAGAACCGATAAGGGAAAACAGGTGATGGTTGATACTCATACAAAGTCTTTGGTTAGTAATAATGATGTCAGTGCTTCATCCAAGATTAAAGCTGATGTGCTTGAAAAGGAATCATCATCAAAAAAGCATTCGAATTCAGAATAATCTTCTCTTGGACATGAATATTTTGTTTAGTCGTTGAAGATGTTGGTTAGTTATATTCATTTCATTTCGAGTATAGACTCATGATGAAAACATCTTCAACATACCATAAATTAATAAATATGTTCAGTATCCATGGTGATGGATAAATGTGTCAAAAATGATGCCAATTTCAAAAAATAAATCATTAACTATGAATCCCATAAATGATCTTACAAGAAGATTACCAGTTGTTCTAGGAAAACTGTTGAAGAGATGATAATTCTCTATATATTTCAAGATAATGTCAAGGATGATTTCGAAACTGAAGATGGTATATTCAAATATTTCACCATGTCTTTTGATGAAAAGTTATCTCTTGAAGAAACAACTCGGAATCAATAAGTGAATGATCTGAATGGGAAATTGTATTCAGTTGATTAGAGTTGGAAGAGGTAAAGGCAACATTGAATCGAACTTGAGGAAAAACATTCTAAATAAGAAGAATACATGAAGTCTCCTTCGAATATTCTAAAGGCTCAAGATGTAAAAAATTAAACCCTTAGAAAAGAAAAGGGAAGATCCCGATAAATTATTCATGCATGTGGAAGATGATCACAAGGAACTCAAGAAGCTTAAAACTATTAGGAAGAATGTGATTCCAAAAGAGAAAGTATGATAATTTCATTAAAATACGATTTTTTGTTTTATTTCCCTATTATGGAAATTATTTCAATCTTAAAGGAATTTTTTTGCACTTAATATTTACGGTTGTTTAGTAATAATATTTCTAGAACCATATTTTCATTTATAGTCCCTTTATTCCTTTTTTAAAATCACAAATGGGAGAAAAGAATGTAAAAAAGAACACTATGTAAAGAAGAAATTTTCCTAAGGGGGAGTTCATCTATGGGGAGGTTTTTATCAGGATGATTTTCATATGTAAGAAAACATAAAATCTCATCCCAGAAATCAAGAATAATAACATTAGGGATTTCAAATCCAAAAGAGGAGTTAGTCGAATTCATTATGATCCATAAGTAATGGGAGATACGTTTTTATTTTTATGTTCATAAATATTTTAAAGTCCTTATATTGTTTTTAGTAAGGAAGATTTTTATTTCCAAAAAGGGGAGGTTTGTTGTGTCAATAAGGGTTCCTTATGACTTTTCCATAATTTTATGGTTTTAAATCACAAACACTCTATATCAAGGAAAATTTAATTTTCCCTAAAATCTATTTTAATAAGGAAGATTTTCCATCCTCTAGAAAATTATATTTTTTCTCATAAATTATTTAATAAGGAAATGTTTTATTCCCCAAGGAAAATTCATCTTTACCCATTTTTCATTGTTCATATTTTAGTTTCTCTAAATATAACACTTTTTGTTCCAAAGGCAAAAATTTTATTTTACATATAAAACCTCATAATTTTATAGATAATTAGATATATAGTATTTTTTTATCATGATTTGTATTCCGGTTCTGAATTCTATGCAATTGAGAATCTGAATTCTCTAAAAATCAAGTTTTGAATTCATTGAAATTCAGACTCTGAATTCTCTAAAATTGAAGTTCCAAATTGTCTGAAATTTTGAATCCAAATTCTATAAAACTCTGGTCCCGAATTTTATTAAATTTAGAATTATAATTAATTGAAATTAATTTTTTTAATAATCTAATATTTATGATCAAAATTATCTGAAATTTAGAATCATAATTATCTGAAATTTACATTATGAATTCTCTGAAATTCAAGATCTGAATGTCCACTAAATTCAAACTATAAATTCCTAAAAATTAAGATTCTAAATACCATAGAATTTATATTCCTAATTCCTTCAAATTCCAACTCTAGATTCCTTAGAATTAAGGTTTTGAATTTCTTCGAATTCAGACTCTGAAATCCTTAGAATTAAGAATCCAAATTCATTAGAATTCAAACTCCAATGTCTATAGAATTCTAATTCTGAATTCCAGAAAATATAGAATCTAAATATCCTTGTAATATGGACGTCGAATGTTTTTCTCTTTGACACCGAAAATTGTTTTTTATTATACTTCGAAAAATATATTTGATAGAGAAACAATATTTTACTTACCTTTTTTATAATTATGTAATGATGTCATGCCTTCAGTTTCTAACCAACCATTGTGTTGAGTGAAATGTGTAAAGGTCTCTCTGAGAATCAAGTAAATATATGATCATTGGAGGAGGGAGCTAGCCATTGGAAAAATACCTATAAATAGGATCTCATTTGAACGATCTCAAAACATTTTATGACTGTTCTACAACTCTAGTGATTACAGGCTTTTAACGTAACTTATAGAGAGAGACTCTCATGACTTGTGCATATTGAACATCTATCTCAACATGCTTTATGTGACTCTAATTGTAGCCGTGTACAATTGAGTGCTTCCACGGATAAGAAGACAGAGGTGCCAAATACCTTAATGTTTGAGGACATCCATGATAAGGAAGACATAGGTGCCGACTACCATGATGTTCGAGGGCTTGCAGGGATATCAAGACAAATTCCGATATTTATATCGAGGGATTACCCTAGTGTGGGTAAGATAGAATTTCGTGAAATTATAAATCAAGGGTCGTTTATCTAATGTTGTTGGATACCCTGCTCTTTGGGTTAAAATATTTCATACTTTTTACTTGTATTGTTTCATGTTTATTTACTGATGAATTTTTATTATCAAGGGAATTATATATATCTTATACTTTCTCAAAATTGTATACTATAATTAGTATGATTTTATACGCTTTAAGGTAGAATCTATGTCCAATTAAACATCTCTTAAGATTCATTTCTAAAACCATATATTCAGAATATAGAATGTTTGTAGAACTTATATTACTTGCGAATTTACATTGGTTAACATTTTTAAACAATAGAATGTTCTATACCATCTTTAAAAGTTACAAATAAATTTTTAATGTGTATAATTAAACCCCTGTTGTTTTTTTAGAATCTACATCATATTTCGATCCTACACATTCATGGTTTATGGTTAATGTATTGAAATTTCATATTATTGTTTTAATATGAATGCTTATGTTATGTTTCAACCATTTAATATGAGGAATGAATAAGACTTAGTATGTGACAGGTGGAGCATGATATAGCTCCTCGATGCATCAGTTGTTCTAATGAGACAAGTATACGTGTAATTGGTTGATTCCTTTCCCAATTTGATATATGGTTTTGGTTGAGGCCTCAATATTTTTTAGAGGACTTGGTAGAGGCCTTGACAAAATTTTTCAGAATGTCTATCATTATACATTCCCTTATTATGAAAATAATAATGAGGAGTCATGCGGTTATGTGACTAGTATAATTCCCAGGACTATGATTTATTATGTCATTATTTAATCATCTCATATTCCTGACATAATGCGTTCATGTAAATTATATGTAATGACATGTGATTTTAATTATTCATCACACGTAATGTTTATGTTATCTTCGACTATATTGCTTACCCTTACTGAGAGTTTTAGTCACCCCTTTATTTTGTTTCATTTTCATAGGATATTAATAAGTTAGTTATGAGTGACTTGCCAGCATAATCTAGGAGACTTGGATGTTTCTAATGGAACAAATTAGTGTTGTATTTCTTTTAAAGTTGTTATGTGGAACATATGTATGTATCTTATTTTCTATAATTATAAACTGATCGGTCATTTAGGACATTATTCCTTGTATCATTCCAATGTTATGTAATAAATCACTGACTCTATGTAACGGGGTTGTGGAATTACATATATGATCCCCGTATAACATTTTACAACCTACTTGTTAATAATGTTTCATTATTTTCATTATTCTGGGTGTTCATTGAATTGTTTTCTCATGTGTGTTTTGTCATGAATGTTCCATATCATTCACATATTATAATCTTACCTCCAATAACAAATAATATTTATGTTATATATATATATGTGTTAATTATATAATATTTTACAATTAATAATGATTTTTTATTTTGGACAATGGATTTCAATGCTTTGTAGAGACAGAAGGTCAAACATACGGATGGGTGATGTTATAATTTCAATAATGGGCTAAAGGGTAAGAAATCATGTAATGTATTAAGTTTATAGAATACATAAAATTTCTTATATAACTCATATATTAATTAAATGTATCATTATTTAATTCCATGTAAATATTAACTGACAGACAAATTGCATAACATCGTGAGGTAGTAGTCCCCCGTACACACGAGTGACATTATTGTATTTTAAACAAAGTTACAGGTCAGATGGTATATGTGATATTATAGTTATATAATTATAATAATATCATATATATAATAAAATATGAAAAATACATTATTAAATCCATTCTTGAATTTTTTTGATGGAGAATGAATTTTTTTTGTGTGTGGTGGTGGTCTGTTGTCGACACATTCGAGAGTTCCTTTCCCATTTGTTGGAATAGGATATGGATATAGATCATGAAATTTAAATTATAAAATCAGTGTATTTATATATATATATGATATTATTGATATTATTCTATAATTATTGTACATTATTTAATGGTGTTGGAATAATAAATAATATTAAAACTATCATTTATGGAAGTTAAATCTTCCTCAAATGACAAAAATATGCTTGAAATAAAATACTTCCTTGAAAATTTTTTTGATCACAAAAGGGATTATTGTATTATTTTAGTTAATTAGGGAAAGAGTTGGTGTATTATTTTTTTGAAAATATTCCTCTGCGAGTGTGATGTTGGGTGGAGAGGGGGTGGTCTTTTAAAAATGATAGAGAAGACATACATTGAATTTGTTAAAATATATAATTATACAAAAAAATTTATTATGAAAAACATTTAAAATATTTTCATTATAGAAACTTATTTGATATGATTCGGAAATATTCCTATTAAATTGGTGTTTTACCAATTTATAGGAAATATGAACACATTTCATTTTAGTTTACCCTCCGGTAAATCATTTTTACCTTAAATTTTGATGGTTAATTTTTATAAATTTCACAATTCATAATGGTAAAAAATAATGTTGAAATTATTATTTAATAAATATTTTTGAAAATAAAAATATTTAATCCATTTTTTATATTCTATTCATAGAATTTGTAGAAAAAAATATAAAATTATACCTACATACGTAGTAAAAAGAGTTTCTCTTAATGAAAATCCATATAACTGTAGACTGTTTTAATAAATAAATTCAATATTAAATTGATTTAACAAACATAAATTATTTAGATTTAAATATAATTTTACTAAATTTAATTTAAACCCAATTTAAAAAAAATTTAACCTTTTAATTATTTAAATGAAAATATAGTTTTCGAGAAAAATTCTGTATTTTTTCCTTATTCATCAAAAAAATAAAATTTTCAATTTAAATACAATAAATTCATCCAAATATTATTTTTATACGATTATATTAAAAATTAATATCAATTATTAAAATAATTCCTCAAATTGTGGTTAAAATTAATTGTAACTATGTTCACAATGCACAATTAAACTATTTTTATAAAAATACTTTTTTTAGAATTCATGTTATTTTAATTTAATTTTATTCTCATTTTATGTATAATAAAAATATACCATTAATTTTCATCATTTAGTTATTTGTATTCATTCTCGCCAATTTAACTTCTAGGTAATTTTTTGTATAATATATTACTATTCATTTTGACATGGGGTTTTGTGTTCCACAATCCATCGAAGACATTAAATTTCAATAAATATATTTCCTGGGTTATTTATTCTCTTTTTTCTCATAATATATTGAATAAAATTATTTTATTTTAATATATATGGGTGTTAAATTCTGCCATCCTTCAATTAATCATTAATCCTCAACTTAATCTTGATCTTAGTAATCAATGGATTGACATATAAAAATACAATTATAAAAAACACATCATAAAAGGGTAAATATATCAATCATCCTGATAAGAGATAAAGGGAAATAAAACAATAGTCTACAATAACACATAAATGAGTTTTAAATTAGAATAACATTACTATAAATTGAATATATGGACATGTAAAAAAGAATATATAATTATATAGTTATAGAGGATATTGATAACAATAATGTTAATGATGAAATAAATCTCACGTATATTAAAACCATAAATAAATAATGATTTAAATGACCATTGATACATAAAATATAAAGGAAATAAGGTAAAAAAATTTGTTTCAGGATCTTTCTCATAAATATAATGAATTCTTATACTAGATATCAATATAAGAAAATAAATATACAAGATATATTTGAAGTTTTATTTCATGATTTTTTATGCCTCAATCAATTTTCACATAACTTCTAACTCCATGAAATGAATACAAAAAATTAACATTTTATTCATAAAGCAGTAAAAAACAATTTTAACATATCATAAGTTCTATAACAGAATGAAAAGTCTAACAATATTTCTTAAACTATTTTACAAGAAAAATTTGTTTACAAGAAGTAATCCATTGTAATATATTAAACTCCAAACCTAAATAGTAACAACACTGGTTAAATAATATTTATTATTAAAATATTTTTTTAATAAGATTGACATATTATCTAGAACATCATGTTTTCTTGTGGTAATTGTTAAACACTTATTGAACTTCAGTAATGGGTTCATTACCTACATCTGTTCCGAATGTGATGGGTTGTCAAATGCTATATGGGGTGTCATTTATTAAAATCCATTGTATTATAATTCATATAGTATTCCTAAATATTAATAACACATAATTACATTAACATAAAATATAAGATAAAACATAATGGATACTATCACCTTAAAACTATTTCCATTATTAGTATGTTCATTTTTCATTAAATCAAATTTTCACTAAAATATCATCTAACCCAATGGATTTTATTTTAATTATTACCTCCTAGAATATACATAATATTAGTAGTATCTATACATATAATAACCATGAAGGTGTTTTTAGGACATTTAACATCATATATATTTTAAAATCACAATCCAAAGAAGGTTTTAAGAAGACTCTATTTAATGAATACTTATATTCTTCTAAAATTTTACACAACCGTTAAATTTTAATGATTTCACTAATCAAAGTTCAATTAGTAAAAATAATTAATCTTTACATTTATTGAATCCAAATATAAAAAAACATTTGTTTTATTTTATCATAGTGCCTTCATTGGTATAAGAGATAACAACTAAAAGATGGAAATGACTCACATATTCCCTAGGTTCCTCTCATTTAGTAAAAATCAACAAATGGATGTCGTTAATGAAATTTATTTCCTTCGATCATGGAATCCATTTTTCTTCCATAATTTATTACAATATTATCTTACTTTCTACAAATAATACATTTTATCATTTCTTTGTGACACATTATTTTCAATTTAATATACCTTAGGATTAACCCAGGTCATCCATTGTCATCAACAATTCAAATAGTTCATAATTTTTTGTAAATAATATAGGAATTATATAGATCATATCCCCAAAAAAATAACAAACCAAGTGCATAGTGAATCCCAATATCATATACCAGGTAATTCTTGATTATAGTAGAAAAAGACTTTTTTAGAGTTACTACCCCTAGGTAAAACTATTATAGAACGACATCAAATTGTAGTATCCATACACAGATGTATTTCTATAAAGAAAAAACACAATATCTAACTTAACAAAACATTAGGATTTTCTTTTATACATTTTCTTATTATCCATCATAGGCATAAGTTATATTATATATGTTTTCCTTAGTATAGTTCTCTATGTTTCTACTAAACATCTTATGATACAAACAGTAATGACCCCAACTCCAGTAACCTTGAGATGGTGTCTACATTATTACTTTGGTATAATATATAAGGAATCAAATCCTAAATTACTAAATAGTTTAGTAGTCATGGTAAACATTACACATATAAGATTCACATAATACGTTGGAATATACAAATTAAAAATATATTCAAAAAATTATTATTCCCACTAGAATATCATTTAAAATTATTCATAGAAAGGTTATAGGGTTTATGTGAAATGAAATAAAATAAGTGAGATTACGAATTATTTATAAGAGTTATATAAATTCGAATCTATCATGAGAAAATGATTAATAATCAATTGGAAATAATCAATATGTCAGGGTGAATATTTGAACAATCTTTTTATATAATCAATAACATGAATATCTAGTTTAGAAAAGGGTTAAATATTTTGAAACCATATTAACATAATAAAATTTCATTGACTAAAAAAGATGAAAATTAAATGAGTGCAATGATAATATCATAGTTAAAATTAAATGAAAAATAATTTGAGACATAATTTTCATTTAAAGGTAAATTACTGAAATAACATTCTATTTATTCAAAAAACTAAGAATTAAATTCACCCAAATAAAATATATTTTGAAAATAGAATGGATAAGAATTGCAATATTCTTGATTAAGTAAATTTATAATTATTGTATATCATGACAAAAGACATCAGTAAACCTATACTGTATGAACATTCACATGATGGATTAAAATTAAATGTATAAAACTATTTAATTATTTCTTATGGATTCACCTCCCAAGAAAATTGATGATGTATGGGGGTATATAATTTCATGACATACCCATCATTTCACATATAAATATTTCAATATATATCAAATAATAAATTTAATTCATGAAAAAATTGACTTATCATAAAATATCATTATTAATTAAATAATAACGATTTATCAATATCACCCCACATAATCAAATAACAGTCAATGTAGAATATCATATGAGGAAATAATATACAATTTATGTTATAAATATATCATTTATAAACAATATATATACAAGGGGAAATTTAAAATACAAGGACCACATGGAAGTGAATATTTCTTTGGAATGATATGGAATAAAAAAATGAATCAAGAAAGCGAATTTTAATTCTTTACATGTAAAAAATTATCATAATACATTCTTATAAAGAATAAAAAAAGGAATCCATAAAACATATTCATATTAATGTATACTAAAATTAATGTGTTGTAATATTTTAAAAATATCAATTCAATAAAATTGAAATTTAAAAATATTGGGTAATATATATTTTTTATATTGAAAATAAAATTTTAATGATAATTTTTTACATTACATATTGAAAATACATTGATTTTAAAATATCCTAGTAATCTTATTAAATAATATTCAGAACAATGAGTGGTGATGAGAGATGAAAATTCCATTCACACCATACATTCTAAAACAATTTTTTTTTTACTTTTTAGGTAAAATGAAAACAGTCCATTTATCGAAAATAATTGAATATAACATTAAAAAATTTATTGAAACTATTCTTATAAATATTTATTTGGAAGAAAATGTATTTTCAAACTAAGAGAGGAATGAAGAACAATTTTTATAAAATTATAATCTCAAACATTTTACATATGAGCTATAAGAAATAATGTCACCATTACATTAAAAAATAATGAATAAACATTTTAGAAGAAGACAATTTTTTTTTATTACCTAATGGAAAAAATAATTTACATCAATATAAATTCAAGCATAAACTATAATAATTAAAGTGACATTCTAAAAATTAAACCCTCAAAATGATCATAACATTGAAGTATGAAATTATCACCAAATAAATTATGTGTAAGAAATATAAATTAAAAACAATTAGTTTTAAATATTAAATAATAAAACAATTTACTCCAAACATAATCATATAAAATAAACGACTACAATGATGTAATATAACCTATTGAAGGGAAATTGAGTTACGAAATTATATAACACTTGGTAACTTTTCAGTAAAACCCATTTTTATAAACTAATTCCAAATAAAACCTAAAATACAACTAAATAATCATGAATCCTGATATTACATTCCAATGGGTATGTATATACACCATATAAAATAAATTAGGCATATTATATTTCAATAAGCCTCAATGAAGGGAAATTGAGATAAAGTCTGTTACCCCACACATACTTTTTGTTTAAGGTCAATTATCCTCACTTATAATGATTTATATCATTTTATTATATTATAATGAAACTATATATAAATTATAATATCATATATGATCCAATTATAACATTTTCCACCCATTTGTTAAAAATAATTCATTATTTCCCTTGTTTCGACTATTAATTTACTTATTTTCTCATGCAGCTTTGGAAATGAATGTGTTGACAATTATGCATATTATTTAACTAAATTATCTAAATAATTTTATTAATATTATATTTTTTTCATTTTGTAAATTTTTTGAATAAAAAATGAAATTTTAACATGGGGATTAGATCACATTGCTTCATGGAGACAACATGTAGCACATATACTGAGATGGAATTATCATTTCTTCAATGGGATAAAGGGTAAAATAATGGGTGATAAAGTAATTTTATAGAATCAATATAGAATATTATATGACAAATTTATTAAATAAAATTATCCCTATTCCATTATATGTTAACTAAATGTGGGAAACAAATCATATTTCTTTGCGAGGTGGTTGTTTATCTTAAACATGAGTGACTTTATCATATTTTAAATAATAAGTTGTGTAAGATGGTATATTTGATAATATAATTATATAAGTACAATAATATTATAAATACAGATAAAATGTTTAAATTAAATCATTATATAAATCTATTAAATTTGGTCATAGAAAATTATTTTGATCAGTTTGTGAGGTAGTAGTCTTCTGTACAGACGATCAACAGTTTCATTTCCCATTTTATTGAAGATAAAATTGATATAGTTCATTTTATTAACATAATTGCATATCTGAATGTTCATGGTACTAATTATTTTATAATACCTTGAATTAATATTACATAAATGAAGTGTAAAATTAAATTAAAAACACTCATTTAGGAATATTTTCTCTTCTTTATAACACTTCTTAGGTTTACAACAAAAGCATTAATATGGTTTATTTATGATAAAAAATGGAATTTTGTGTGTTGTGATTGAACTTGGAAAGTTATTTGGTGAGAAATAAAATGATAAAAATGTATTTTGGGTGCTATGATGGGATGAGAGGAGGAGGCATTTTATAAGCATGGTAGAGGACACACATGGAATCTTTGAAATTATTCAACTACACAAACAGAATTAGCCTAAAAGATTCTATGAAATGGGTTTTATTACATGACCATATATGATAAGGATTAAATATTACACAATAATTAACATTGAAAATGTTATTAGGTCATTTTAGCCCTTATTATTTTTGTTTAACATTATGGTAAATTAGTTTTTAATCTAATCATTGTAATTAATTTTTAAAAAATTTACAAATCATA
This sequence comes from Viscum album, assembly GCA_963277665.1. Lineage (NCBI taxonomy): Eukaryota > Viridiplantae > Streptophyta > Magnoliopsida > Santalales > Viscaceae > Viscum > Viscum album. Next base: position 1,310,929,994 of record OY728119.1, on the reverse strand, counting down.
ATGGGAAAAACTTATGTTGAACATATAATATAGTATATATTATTTTGACTATAAATATGGAATCCATTTTTCTATGTTCTATTCACAGAACTAGTAGAATCCAATTTAAAATTATACATGCATATGCAACTAGAATATGGGTTTCTAAAATAATAATTATCATAAGTATAAGAGGTTTTAATTTCAAAATAAAATATCAAATTGATTCGTATGACATAAATTAGTTAACTTTTAATATAATTTAACTTATTTTACTTTAAATAAAATTTAAAATATACTATAACATATTTAATTAATTTAATGAATATACAAATTTCAATAAAAAAATTTATTTTTCAATAGTCATAAAAAATGTTATCTTTTAGAAAAATACCAAAAAATAAACATAAGATAATTTTTAAATTATTATTTAATAAATAAATTTAATATCATAAAATAATATATCTACAAGTGGTAGTAATTAATATTACATTATGTGTTCAAAGCATGACTAAATTGTTTTTTAAATAATGTTTCAAGAAACATTTATTTTTTAGATGAATCATATTTTAATTATAATCAATATATAACCATTAATTTAACAGTTTTGAGTGTAATTTTAATTCCTAGAAATTTATTACCTGTGTTAAAATGGTATATTATATTTTAGTTCATATAGTCTCTTGGTTTTGGGTTTTGAAATATATCAGAGCGATTAAATTCATAGGAATATATTTTTTGGATTGTTTATGAACACTATTTTATTTCACATAAACTATGAAATAAAATTTTCATATTTTAAATAAAATGGTATAATATTCTCCCCACCCACAAAAATTGTATTCTCGCTATTTAATCAATATCTCTGTAACCATGAATTTAAAATTTTGAATTATCATTGTTTAAAAAACCACATCTTAAATAGATTAATAAAATTTTCTTTTAAAAAGATTGAATATGTAAATATAAATAAATCCTAAATAACACATAATTAGATTTACTAGTAGGATAAAATTATGGGGAATTGATGATATTGGCATGTAATTAGATTATAAATAATTATTGATAGTGGTAGAGGTATTGATAAAAACAAAATTAATGATCAATAATAAATTAGGGACCCAAAATCCAAAAATATGTGATTTTTTGTGTTACCATGGATTCATTTGATATGAATGTAATAATTTAAAATTTCATTCCAGGACCATTTTACCATCTTTATGGAATTCTCCTATAGTATGAATCTATAAGTTAATATGATTATTTGATATCTTTTATGTACGATTTCATTCTTTTTAATGCATATATATTTCTAAACGTCATTTATTACTCTATAAAATTAATATCTAAAAATGCATTTTTTATGAATCAAGCACAAAAATTCACATTTAACAGATAATCTCCAATGGCCCGAAGGCCTTCAATTTTTTATTGATTTTGATAATCCACCTTTCATGGGGTGAGGAGGAACCCTTACAAGGCCCGTAGGCGTAAGTACTACATGACTCGTATGCCTTAGAGGAATTCATTTCCCGTAGGCTTCAAACATTACATACAAACCAAACTAACTACTTAGAACCTCTCCTCTACGACATCTTCAACATGAAATCATCTCTCCACCATCGCATGCCTGTTCGGCTAGGCATTCCCATGCATGTACAGGCTTGTCCCGATGGCAGGTTCCATACCCTCTCATTCTTGAAATCTGTATAGCTTCTGCTGTGGTGAATGCACCTTGATCATCCTCCTTGTAGAGCTTGTTCCTTATAGGTTGTTTGGTTTGCATCTTCAATATGGAGGCCCAAAGTCTTTGAGGTGGCCCAAAGGCCTTACAGACCCGAAGGCCTGGGTGGACCGAAGGCCTTACAAGACTCAGGGACCAAATCAGTGTCCTTAAGGCCCAAAAAATAGCATATTCTCGGCAGCTACAGTGCCAAACAGTTCCTTCTATAGTTCCCGCTGCAGTAACTGCTACAGTACTGCACAGTTCCCCTACAGTACCTGCTACATTACTACTACAGTACCTGCTTCAGTCCCTATTATAGTACTGCTACAGTATCCCGGAAATTCTGCCTCCACCTGGATTTGATCCCTGGTCGTTTGGATGCACTTACGAAGTCCTTACCAACTGGGCTAAGGTTCATGTGCTTTAACACATAATAACATGAATAAAAGAGAATAAAATTAATTCTATCTGGTCATATTTATTTTCTTAATGTAATAAGGTTAACAAAAATTTCCTAATATAATACCTTAATCAACAAAACAAAATATTAACACCACTAGTTCGACATTTATTTTTACTCGTCATATGATTCAATTAAAATAAAGTACATATTGACTATAACATCATATAGGATAGTTTTTGGCATTAAACGATTATTACCCTTCTATTACTGGTTCAAACCCCATGCATCATCGTATGAGATAGGATTTCACCAATTATACACGTTTTCCTTTTTATAAATCCATATTATTGTAATTCATATATCATTATCAAAGTGTAAAAAAACATAATTACATTTACAACAATGATAAGATAAAACATAAATTTTTTTTCTCCCTTCAGAAGATGACTAACAAGCACCATCATTGAGTGAACACAATGTTTTGATGATAATTGGGTAGTCTATCATTAATTTATATTGTGATGGATTTGTCATGATTACATAAGTTTGTGTATATTTCACTATTTTTGTGTCAATGGATTGTTTTGGGAGGCTTTTTTCCCATGATCTTATTGTGTGTGTGTGGGGGGGGGGGTTAATGTTATTAACAATAATTTGTATCAAAAACACCACTAAATAATCTTTCATAAAAACTCTCAATGGTTCCATCATCCATAATTTGGAAGGGACCTACATTCGAATGGTCAGTGGTCTGTTGTGTTTCAGACCTAATGGTGCTGAGGAACTCATATTGGTTGAGATTATTAAAGGTTGGTCACATTAAACCATTTTAGGTGGGGGAGTGGGTAAATTGTTTCCCACATTGTGACTCTCTTATAGATTTAATATATGTTTATCAATATCATCATATTCTCAATATGATACTAATTAGTCTAATAGAATGATCGTAGGCTAACCCGTTTAATATGTATATTAGGGGTACCTCATTAGTGAGTCCATCTATATTTATTTGAGGTTCTTCATAAATTTACCTTTCGTGGTTAGCTACATATTTGTTGAAGCCATATTTCAAGGTACTCTCGAAATTTGTTTATCCAGGGAGGCAATTAGTAACCTTATTTGGGAACTGAGGAATTATGAGTGATCTTTCATATCTTATTTATTACAGGAATCAAAATCTAAATATATCATTAAAAATATTTTAGATTAATATTATATGAAAAGGAAATATATGTGGGATCATTGGAACTAGGTATTGAAAAAGAACAATTAAGATTAATCCAATATATCATAATTATTATAAGGCCCCAGCCTTATACCTTACTTAATATTGAATTAAATGAATAATTCACATTGAGGATCTTTTCAGGTTTAGAGTTTTAGAGAATTAGATCATAAAACATGTATTACATTCCACATTTAAGCAATGTGGTTACATAAAAGATAGAATTCATTTTTCCTATCAATGGAATCATATTTAAAATAAAAAATGGATTCTTTCTAGAAACTTCCTTAACACTATCATCATATCATGTACCTTTCCCTTGACCTGTGAATAACATTTCAAAAACATGGGATGAGCATAAAAAGCTCAGTTAGGGTTATAAAATTATGGAAAGGAAACAAGAGTCCATATATACATAAGAATGAAATCATAATTTACCCATAAAACATAGGCACTTTAACATACCTCATCAAATCATGAATAAATCATAGAAATCATAAGACATAAAGGTAACTTCAGGCATTCATAACATTCTTACATAGTGAGTAACCCTCTTGGTTACATTTGGAATACCCATCACAATATATTTCCTAAATCTCTTCATAGAAACCTTAACGTTTCACTCCTTCGCGTTACCCAATGCATTGGAGAGCTATATCGGGCTCACCCTCCCTTAGATTATCACAGAACCACTCGTCTTCATAATAATTCCCAAGAACCACAAAATAATAGTATCACATAAAACATGCATAAAGGAAACATAACATTTCCACCATTTAGTCACAATATATCAATACAACACATTGATATAAAAACATTATGAAAACCATTTTCAATACCAAATTAAAAGAAAAGTAAAACATGGTATTTATTTTTTCTTTTTTAAAAAAATTATGGCTTGTAATGGAAGTCGAAACTCAAATAATGGTCACGGCGGCGGAGAAGTCGTTGTCACCGCATACGTACGACAAAAAAACATTCCCTTTTGTCGTTTAGTAAACTCTTCATAATAAAAAGATTCATTTTGAATGAATATAAAAGTCAAAGGGGTTTATAAACCGTATAAAAGAAGGTTATGTATAAAACAAAATATGCCTCAAGGAAAGGAGATTGAGACCAAGTCCCATACCTCGTATCTGACTTGACTAGATTGTTCCTTAATATCCTGAATAATAAACTTGAGTTAATTTCTATTTTCTGATAAACCTTTTTCAAGTTCATTATTCATTTTATATCACTTATTACCATTTCATGAACACTATGTAATTATTTTAGTTAATAACTGTCGTTTTAACTATCATTGATACTTGAGTCAAAATATGCTCTTTATAATTACAAGTTGATCTTGTATCCATTATATACAGAGTTATACTCATGATTTATATATCATATATATCATATATATCCATTATATACATGAATTTATAATATTAAACAATGTTTAGAGGTATGAAATGAAATGCACCGTTCATGGAGACGGTAAGCCGTACGTACGCATGAACGCTACATTCATTTCTATTTCGTATTTTATGTAATTAAAACATAATGATACATAATAGTATTTTAATTCTAGTATGTTATCATACATAACATCATTAAATATATCCTTTATACGTACCACATATGGTATTAAAGAATCAAATCACTTTGAGGGGGTGGTAGTCCGCACTTCCTAAAATGAAGATATCACGTTTACTCATAATGGTAACCATAAAGATATGACATAAATGAAAAATAAAGAAACTTAAGTAAACCATAAACATATTATATATAATATATAAATATAGTGACATCTTAATGTCCACCTTTGAAGGTGATATATGAGTGTTGAACAATCATCGTTTCGTGAGGCAGAAATTCGCCATCCACGGAAACAGTATGTTGTTTAAACATTAGATGTAGGTTTGTGCAAGTGTAGCTAGAATACATATAATAACAACATACTAGTATATGTATGATACTGGTGTTGTTACAAAAGAAATGAATAAAAATTGTTTAGGGGTTTGGAGAAGCAAAATAAAACAAATGAACACAAGAGAAGACACTACCTTTAAATCGGGTAACTCTTTTTTATTTGAGGTCAAAGGCTTCCTTGGGTAGACTTCTGCCCAAAGTGAGGCTTCTAAGAGTTATATAGGGATGTGGAGAGACAAAATGGGAAGGGTTTGGCCGAGCCAAAGGCTTTGGATGTGTGGATAAGGAGGTAGAGGTGGGGGCCTTTTATAATAGGAGAGGAGGGGCACTCTTGGAAAGTAAAGAAATGGTACTTTATTTTAAAATGAGTTTCGGATTTAAAAGGTCCCACATTGATATAATTCTAGGATATGGTGATAAGGGTTATAAATACACCCATCCAATAGGTTTTGTACATGTGTAGGTCATAAATGTTACATTATCTTTTAATTTTCTTTAAATCGTTAAATAATGAGGTAATCGTTGCGACATCATGGTGTCATAAATAATTTAATTTATATAATGTCTAAAAATTATAAAAAAATACTATGATGTAGAAAATCTTTTTATATTTCCAATGACTATTTATAGTCAAAAATCTGACTTATATAACCCCCTGTAAAAATTAGTTTAGTAAAACAACTCATGTTTGTGTCATTTTTATTTTAACATTAAATAAAAATGATATTAATGTCATTTTCCTACCAAAGTGGCTCCATGGGGTCCCCAAGTTGACCCATGGATTTTCATGGTCGGCCATGACACATCCAATAAGGTTATGACATGTGTCAAGCTAATCTCATATTATTACAACATTATTCTTACCTTAAATTACACTAATTACGTCTAATCGCGATTAAAAACATAAAACTTTTTATTCACCAAAAAATTATTTTAATCCCATTGAACCACATTTTACTTCATAATGACAACCATGTATGTCGTATTTTTGAAATTCAAACCACAGAGGTGGTAAAATTTCATTTAAACAAAAAATCATTTTTTATAAGTACCACTTAGTGGTTTAACTATACATCAAAAATTGATGTTTTCCAGAAAGAAACCAAAACATCACCCTAAGCTATATTTGATATTACAAATTCAAAAATGATGTCTATTTTAATAAATTAAAAACATATAAGTTTCATTAATTTATTTAATAACTAATTCTCGTTGTCAGAGCAACTAGCATGTTTTTATGAAACACTAAGTATTAAAAGATTGACACTAGTATAAGTCCAATTTCAATGTGAAATTAATTACAACAACCACAATTGGATTAAATGGTAAAAATATATTCTAATTTAACTTTAAAACCAATTCAAAATATAATCTAATCATATAAATAAATTATATTAAAAAGTGTTTTTGAATTAAAATACAACATTTTTCACTACTCATTAAAAAATGAACTTTATCGGAAAAATACCAAAAATTCACTCAAAGTAAATTTTGATTTTCCAATCATAAAGAATAAGTTTATTTCGACAAATAGAGCTTATAAAATTGTAAAAATATAGATTTAAAAGATGGTTTGCCATCAAAAGGCAGTAAAACAATCTTTTAAAAATATTAGTGTATCCCATGCTTAAGATTGGATTTATTCTCATTTTAAGCCTCTAAAACACAATCTAATTCATTAATAAACATAGATAAAAATATATATTATTCATTAATTACTTGGGATGTTACATCCTTCCCCCCTTTAAAAAATTAAATCCTCACAATTCAGTTACTTATCGAATAAGTAGATGTATTTATCTCTCATTGCATTTTCAGATTCCCATGTTGCCTCTTCAATCATGTGGTTTTTCCACAAAACCTTTACCTGATGAATCACCTTATTCCGTAACACATTCTCCCTTTGGTCAAAATCTGGACAGGCTGTTCATCATAAGATAGGTTCTCTTCCAACTGAACTACCTCTGGACTCAAAACATGAGATGGATCTGGCATATACATTCTCAACATAGAAACATGAAATACATTATGTACCTGAGATAAAATCAGAGGTAAAGCCACCTGATAAGAAACTGATCCAACTCTCTCCAGAATTTCATATGGTCCAATGAACCTTGGACTCAGCTTTCCTTTCTTACGAAATCGCATCACACTTTTCCATGGGGATACTTTGAGAAAAACATGATCACCTACCTCAAAAGAGAGATCCTTCCTCCTATTGTCCGCATAGCTCTTCTTCCTACTCTGAGCTCTTCTCATGTGTTTCTGTATCAGCTGAAATTTTTCGGCCAACTCTTCTACCAATTCCGGTCCCATCAAATTCCTTTCACCCACTTCATCCCAGAAATCTTGAGTTCGACACCGATTCCCATATAATGCCTGAAATGGTTCCATCTGTATAACAGAATGAAAACTGTTATTATAAGAAAATTCATCCAAAGAAAGATGTTGGTCCCAACATCCCTGATAATCCATCGAACAAGCACGTAGCATATCCTCCAAAGTCTGTATCATTCATTCTAACTGCCCATCTGATTGAGGATGAAATGGTGTACTAAAATTTAATTTAGTACCCAACGACTTCTGAAGGCCTTTCCAAAAGTTAGAAGGGAACCTGGGATCACGGTCAGATACAATGGAGAGAGTAACTCCATGTAACTTTACTATCTCTTTAAGATACAAACGGGACAGTTGATCTTGGGAAAAAGTATCTTGTATAGCAAGAAAATGAGCAGATTTGGTCAAGCAATCAACAATAACTCAGATTGCATTATTACCTCGAGATGTCATCAGTTATCCCACAACCAAGTCCATGGATATATTCTCCCATTTCCACTCTGGCACTGGTAAAGGCTGAAGCATCCCTTTCGGTAACTACCGCTCTGCCTTAACCTGTTGACAAGTCAAACACTTCATAGTAAAATCAGCAATATCTCTTTTCATTCCGTCCCACCAGTAATACTCTCGAAGCTCCCTATACATCTTAGTACTGCCAGGATGAACTGAAAATAAAGAACTATGAGCTTCACATAACAACTCTCTCTTTAACTGTGAATCACAAGGCACACACAATATCTTCCAAAATCTCAAAACATAATCATTATCATTGTTGAATTCAGGTAACTTACCCTTCTGAACCAGCTCTACCTTTTTCTGCAACTCATTGTCTTGCTTCTGTGCTTCCATGATTCTGTATGATATATATGATCTCACTAATACATGAAACAAAACAGAAGAACTTCATGCACTGACAACTTCTATTCCAATGTTCATCAAATCAATAACCAAAGTACCTCGTTCCAAACGTAGCATTGTTAATGAAGAATTACTTTTCCGACTCAAAGGATTAGCCACTTTTTTTGATTTTCCCGAATGGTAATGAATTGTACAATCATAATCCTTGATTAATTATAGCCATCTCCTCTATCTCATGTAAAAATCTTTCTGAGTGAATATATACTTTAAACATTTGTGATCAGTATATATTTCACAATTTACTCCATACAAATGATGCCTCCAAATTTTTAAAGCGAAAAAATAGCAGCTAATTCCAAATAATGTGTTGGGTAATTTACCTCATGAGTTTTCAACTGTCGTGAAGCATAATCAATTAACTGATCATTCTCCATTAGGACGCAACCAAGTCCTTTCAATGAAGCATCGCTGTATATAACAAACTCACCATTCCTGGAAGGTAGTACCAAAACTGGAGCATTCACCAATCTTCTTTTCAGTTCCTGCAAACAATCATCACATTCTTTTGTCTGGATAAATATAACACCCTTCCGAGTTAGCTTCGTCATTGGACTAGATAACCGTGAAAAATTTCTTACAAACCTTCAGTAATAGATTGCGAAACCACGGAAGCTACAAATATCAGTTACATTTGTGGGTCTTTAAAATTCTTCCACAACCTTTTTTTTTGCAGGATCAACATTTATCCCATCTTTAGAAACAATGTGACCAAGGAAAGAAATTTGTTGGAACCAAAACTCACACTTATTGAATTTCCCATACAATTTCTTTTCTTTCAAGGATTGAAAAATAACCCTTAAATGTCTTTCATGCTCTTCTTTTCTTTTAGAAAACACCAAAATATCATCAATGAAAAAAACCAAAAACATATCCAAGAAATCATGGAAAATTCTACTCATTAAGTCCATGAATACAGCAGGTGCATTGGCTTGCCCAAAAGGCATTACTACAAATTCATCATGGCCATATCTTGTACGAAGCGCAGTCTTCAGAACATCTTCTTCCTTTACCTTCAGCTGATGGTACCCCGATCTCAGGTCAATCTTTGAAAAATACTGAGCTCCCTAGAGCTGATCGAACAAATCATCGATATGAGGCAAAGGATATTTGTTCTTAATAGTGATGTTATTTAGGGCTCTATAATCAATGAAAAGTATCATAGAACCATCTTTCTTTTTGACAAATAAAATAAGAGCACCCCATGGTGATGTACAAGGTCGAATGAAACCATTCTCTAATAAATCTTGAAATTTCTCCTTCAACTCTAAAAGTTCAATTTGACCCATTCGATAAGGGGGTTTTGAAATTGGCTTAGCATCATGAACTAAGTCAACATTAAACTAAACTTCCTGGTCTAGTATTATTCCAGGAAGCTCATCAGGAAAAACATCTGGATAGTCATTTACCACTGGAGCATCATTAATCTGGACCATTCCCTTGTTTTCAACAATATGTGCAAGGTAACATTCATTTCCATATTTTACAAGTTTATCAGCCTCTTGATATGTTATCAACGGTAAGGGTTCATTATTGTACAAAAACTAAAAGTCTTTCTGAAAATAAATATATTTATCTCTACAATCAATCTTAGCATGGTAAATAGGGATTCAATCCATACCCAGGATAACATCATACTCTACTAGAGGTAACACAATAAGGTTCACAAGTAGGTTATTTCCACAGATAAGGATAGGAAAATTATTATAAATTTTTTTTGCCTCAACATCTCCCCCATGTGTTTTTACCACAAGTTCAGGAGTCATTTCATGAGATGGTATTCCTATTTTACTAGAAAAGGTTTCAGAGATGAAATAATGTGTAGACCCCGAATCAAACAACACATTAGCATAATCTGAAAAACAACAATGTACCTGCTACAACTTCATTTAATGGCCCGACATCTGCTGAAGTAGTTGCAAAATATTTCACCACCCCTTTCTGCTTGTAGACTAACTACTTCTCATCACTCAAGCTCTTTGTCGGACAATCGTTTGCATAGTGACACATCTCATTGCACTTAAAACATATCACTAACTATAATTAAAATTTGGCCTTACCATCACACTGATCTTTTTCAGTGCAATCATGAGCCTTATGTCCCATCTTACTGCATCAGCAACACTTTCCAAAATTCAGAAGACATTCCCCAGCATGCCATTTACCACTTTTACAAAAAAACTGGAAACTTAGTTTTCTTACCATCAGACCTTTTTGAAAAATTATTCCCTTTCTCCTGCCACCTCGGTCTCTTCTTCTGCTGGTTGTTATAGAACACTTGATCATCAGCAAACTCCATTTTCATCTTCTCAGCACATCAAATAAGCTTTTCATAACTTTTGAACTCATGAGAAGCTAAAGCCCTTCGATATTTTGGCTTTAATCCTGAGTAAAAACGATTGATTTTACTATCAAGGTCTCCGATAAAATTTGGAGCATACCTTGCCAATCGAGTGAACATTTATTCATAGGCAGCCACTGAGTCTTCCTCTTGCCTCAATTCCAAGAATTGCATTTCCATCCTAAGTCGAACAACATTAGGAAAATACTTCTCATGAAACATACCTTTAAATTCATCTCAGTCGAGAGTATCAATCTCATCGGTGTCCCTGATATTTTTAACCATCGACCACCACTGATCTGCTACACCCTCCAAACGGTAAATAGCAAGATTAACCTTTTGAATGTCTGAACACCCCATGACATCTATAATCTTCTCTAGTGCATTAATCCACCTTTCAGCTAGCACAGGGTCAGATGATCCTTTGAATGATGGGGGATTTTGCCTCATGAAATGTTTCACCACTAACATGTTCCTCTGCGGTTGATCTGGCTAATATCGTGCATGGATACCGCCACCATTTATCACTTCAGTCAACTACGCCATTACTGCAAGAAATTGTTCAGTTCCAATTCCGACCATCTCAGGATGCTGATTCAGAAGGTTATTTCCTTCTGTATGCCATCCTAGCACTGCTTCCCTGTTTTCTCTATGGAATACCATTCTAAACAAACATGTCTTAGAAGAAGCAACATGGTAATCTTCAAATGCTATATCATTTCAATTTGACCATAAATAAATATTTTTGGACAATCATTTAATAAAATTCTAACTTCTAATGTTATCTAAACTGACCTCTGATACCTACTATAAGGCCCCAGCCTTAAACCTTACTTAATATTGAATTAAATGAATAATTCACATTGATGATCTTTTCAGATTTAGAGTTTTAGAGAATTAGATCATAAAACATGTATTACATTCCACATTTAAGCAAAGTGGTTACATAAAAGATAGTATTCATTTTTCCGATCAACGGAAACATATTTAAAATAAAACATGGATTCTTTCTTGACACTTCCTTGACATTATGATCATATCATGTACCTTTCCCTTGACCTGTGAAAAACAATTCAAAACTTGGTATGAGCATAAAAAGCTCAGTAAGGGTTATAAAAATATGGAAAGTAAACATGAGTTCATATATACATAATTATGAAATCATACATTACCCATAAAACATAGGAACTTTAACATACCTCATAAAATCATGAATAAATCCTAGAAATCATAAGACATAAAGGTAACTTGAGGCATTCATAACATTCTTACATAGGGAGTAACCCTCTTGGTTACGTTTGGAATACCCATCACAATATATTCCCGAAATATCTTCGTAGAAACCGTAACGTTTCAATCCTTCGTGTTACCCAATGCATTGGAGAGCTGTATTGGGCTCACCCACCCTTAGTTTATCACGGAACCACCCGTCTTCATAATAATTCCCAAGAACCACAACATAATCGTATCACATAAAACATGCATAAAGGAAACATAACATTTCCTCCTTTCAATAAAAATAAATCAATACAACACATTGATATAAAAACATTATGAAACCCATTTTCAATACTAAAATAAAATAAAAGTAAAACATGGTATTTATTTTTTCTTTTTTAAAAAAAGTATTTCTTGTAGAGGAAGCCGAAACTCAAATAATGGTCACGGTGGCGGAGAAGTCGTTGTCGCCGCATACATACGACAAACAAAACATTCCCTTTTGTCATTTAGTACACGCTTAGTATAAAAAAGAATCATTTTGAATAAACATAGAAGTCAAATGGCTTTATACACCGTATAAAAGAAGGTTGTGTATAAAACAAAATATGCATAAATGAAAGGAGATTGAGACGATGTCCCATACCTCGTATTAGACTTGACTTGATAGTTATTTAATATTCTGAATAATAAACTTGAGTTTATTTGTACTTGCTTAAGAACCTTTATCAAGTTCATTATTCCTTTTATATCACTTATTACCATGTGAGGAACACTATGTAATTATTTTAGTTAATAACGGTTGTTTTAACGATCATTGGTACATGAGTCAAAATATGCTCTTTATAATTAAAATTTGTTCATGCATCCATTATATGTAGAGTTATACTCATGATATATATATCATATATATCATATATATCCAGTATATACATGCATTTATAATATTATACAACGTTTAGAGGTAAGAGATTAAATGCACCGTTCATGGAGACGGCAAGCCGTACGTACGCATGAATGGTACTTTCATTTCTATTTAGTATTTTATAGAATTAAAACATAATGATACATAATAGTATTTTAATTCTAGTATGTTATCATATATAATATCATTAAATATATCCTTTATACATACCACTTATGGTATTAATGAATCAATTCACTTTGAAGGGGTGGTAGTCCGCATTTCCTAAAATGAAGATATCGCGTTTACTCATAATGGTAACCATAAAGATATGCCATACATGAAAAATACAGAAGATTAAGTAAAACATAAACATATAATATATAATATATAAATATAGTGACATCTTACTGGCCACCTTTGAAGGTGATATATGAGTTTTGAACAATCATCGTTTCGTGAGGCATAAATTCTCCATCCACGGAAACAGTATGTTAAATAACCATTAGATGTAGGTGTGTGTAAGTGTAGCTCGAATACTTATTATAAAAACATCCTATTATATGGAAGATATTGGTGTTATTACAAAAAAATGAATAAAAATAGTTTAGGTGTTTGGAGAAGAAACATAAAACAAAAGAACACAAGAGAAGACACTACCTTTAAATCGGGTAACTCTTTTTGATTTGAGCTCAAAGACATCCTTGGGAAGACTTAATCCCAAAGTGAGGCTTCTAGGAGTTATAGAGAGATGTGTAGAGAAAAAATGGGCAGGGTTTGGCCGAGTCAAAGGCTTTGGAAGTGTGGGTAATGAGGTAGAGGTGGGGGCCTTTTATAAGAGGAGAGGAGGGGCACTCTTGGAAAGTATAGAAATGATACTTCATTTTAAAATGCGTTTCGAATTTAAAAGGACCCAAATTGATCTAATTAGAGGATTAGGTGATAAGGGTTTGAAATCCACCCATCCAATAGTTTTTGGACATGTTTAGGTCATAGATTTTACATTATATTTTAGTTTTATATAAATCGTTAAATAATGATGTAATCGCTGCATCATCATGGTGTCATAAATATTTTAATTTATATAATGTCTAAAAATTATAAAAAAAATATTATGATGTAGGAAATATTTTTATATTTCTAATTAATCCTTATAGTCAAAAATATGACTTGTATAACCCCATGTAAAAATTGTTTTAGTAAAACAACTCATGTTTGTGTCATTTTTATTTTAACTTTAAATAAAAAGATATTAATGTCATTTTCCTACCAAAGTGGCTCCATGGGGTCCCCAAGATTACCCATGGATTTTCTTGGTATTCCATAACACATAGAATAATGTTAGGAAATTTTTCAAGCTCATCTCATATTATTAAAACATTATTCTTACCTTAAATTACACGAATTACCTCTAATCGCGATTAAAAACTTAAAAGTTACTATTCACCAAAAAATTATTTTAATCCCATTGAACCAAATTTTATTTCTTAATGAGAACCATGTATGTTGGATTTTTGAAATTCAAACCACAGAGGTGGTAAAAATTCATTTAAACGAAAAATCAGTTTTTATAAGTACCACTTAGTGGTTTCACTATTCATCAAAAATTGAAGTTTTCCAGAAAAAAAAACAAAACTTCACCCTAAGCTATATTTGATATTCCGAATTCAAAAATGATGTTTATCTTACAAAATTCAAAACATATAAGTTGAATTAATTAATTTAATAATTAATCCCCTTTTTCAGAGCAAATAACGTGTTTTTTTTAAACAATAAGTATCAAAAGATTGACACTAATTTAAGTCCAATTTCAAAGTGAAATTAATTCCAACGACCACTATTGGATTAAATGGTAAAAATAATTTATAATTGAACATTAAAACGAATTCAAAATATAATCTAACCATATAAATAAATTATATTAAAAAGTGGTTTTGAATTAAAATACATCATTTTTCACTATTCATTAAAAAATGAACTTTGTCAGAAAAATACCAAAAATTCACACAAAGTAAATTTTGATGTCCCAATCAGAATAAATATGGTTATTTTGACAAATAGAGCTTATAAAATTGTCAAAATATTAATTTAAAATATGGTTTTCCATCAAAAGGCAGTAAAACAATCTTTTAAAAATATTAGTGTATTTCATGCTTAAGATTGGATTTATTCTCATTTTAAGACTCTAAAACAGTATCTAATTCATTAATAGACATAGATAAAAATATATATTACTCATTACTTACATGGGATGTTACAATTATGGTCCAAATTCAAGTTACCTTAGTTTATTCATGCCCTCAGAAATAGACGTAATATAAATTTCCTTATATGTAAGGAGTTATATCATGCAACTCATCAAGGCATACCAATAGGGGTTTCCCAGATCAGTGGAGATTTACTATCTGAATGACATGATTATTGAATCTCCCTAAGTCCACATGATCCATGCTCAATGTGTGAAACAAGGGACAAAAATTAATTAATATCACTAAAAATGGATGCTGGCATTATATTTTAATGATTCCCTAAAGTTCTTTATTATGGATCTCAGGACTTAATAATGCATCCAAAATATGATAGTCATAGAATGGATCTTTTTATCATTGTCAATTCAATTATTAGTTCAGTAATGGATGAGCTATAATGATCTACCCAGATGAAATATTTTGGTCCTAATAATTGAAATTTCATAGATATATCAGGACTTACACTAATGTGGATTCCCTATTAAGTTCAAGATCAAACCTTAGGAAGGAATCTAATGTTCCATAGTAATAGAAGAAATCAGAGTTCTTTTAGTTCATTTAGGATGAATCTTACACACTATCAATAAAATTATATATAGGAAATATCATATTTTTCCACTGATCAATCAATAAACAATAAGGTTTCCCTATTTGAATGAAATGATTATTGAAACTCCCTATGACTAAATGAGCATTGATCATTTTTGGAAACAAGGAACGGTAAAAGAATCAATCCCATTTCATGAAGGTTCAGTAATTATGGGTTATCACATCCATAATGATGTTTTATCCTGAAAAATGGGACCCCCAAAGGCAACCTACATATCTTGGTTATAGTGGCAATTAGTGTCATCATAGTTCAATTGGCTCGGGATTAAACACTTATGTTTCCATTATGTATATGAAATATCATTTAATAATTTTTATATGTGCTTAAACATTGTGGTTGACATATATGGAGGTTGGAAATGATTATCTAGTCTAGGGAGGCCCGATTGACCTATCATACTTGTCTGCCTGTCATAAACTAATTATTTTCTTCAAATAGACTCATTGTAAGAATATTTTTTTGATTATGTATTCATTATATGTCCATATATAATTTCATGATATTTTTTAATTTTCTAAGGGTTGTCACAAAACATTGATGGCATATGTCAAGGCTGGCGCATGATCATGGTTGATGTTTTTGGAGGATTTCACATGACATGACTATCATTTTATGGAATCCATTGCATGATCCCAATATCCATGATTAGAAGGATTATTAGGATCAATATTACTTTTCATTTTGTTATTAAAAAGGTAGCTTTAAATTCATGGAGTATATCAAGAGTGTCTGTGTGGCATGCCTGTGATGGTGCTGTATTTTTTTTTTGACTTTTTTGGGGTTTTTGGTAAAGAAATTTGAAATGTCCAAGGGACTTTATTAGTAGAATGAAATAAATTGAGGGTGTTAAATTTTCTGTATGGAGTTCCCCTTGGATTTTACAAGAGCCAATTGACGTGCCCTAGTTCTATAGTGAGACTTCGGTGACATGTACTAATTTATCCATATGCTCTAGGGGAAATGTATAATAGAAATTTCAAGGCATGGATAATTGGACTGGATGGTTTCATGTGACTTGGGTTGCATTATTAGGGTGGATCCATGTGACATTCTCTAATATATCCAAGTGAAATCACATTATTCCAATAATATACGAAAGGAGAATCATGTGACCATGTCAATGGGTCATGGTTTTGTCGTATGACCCAAGTGGTTCATGTGAATCACATAAGGACTAATGTATCTGTTTTTCACATAATTATCCCATTTTTTGTCTCTGTTATAATTTTTCATCACTGGTTGCTTATATGTTTTCAGGAATAACTTGTTTTATGCCTCACTTTTTTTTAAATATATGTTGGATACCATTTGTGTAGCCCATCAGAAGTCCTTCATGTGAGCTATGAGTGATCAATAGATGTATCTTTGATTGATTCAGGATCAACCTAGTTGTTCTCTAGATATTAAGTGATAAAAACTTCTCATGGATGTTATATCATCAACTCCTACAATTCATCTATGAGACTTGGTGCTCAAATGAAAGGTTCCATAGAAAAATATCTCTATTTACATATCCATTTTTTATAATGATGTGGGTTATTTATAAGCATCAATTTCCATGATATTTTTCTCTTCTAACGGTGTGTATCATGTGAATCCATACAAGATTTGTTTGAGTTATTTTGAAACACATTTTTTGATGAGGTTTTTTTGTAGTTGATTCTTGGGGTGTCGTATGATTTTCAGCCAATTCATGATCACCCTGAAAATGATCATTTATTAGATTATGACCAATTTTTTGGTATCCTTTGAAATCACACAGACATTCCAAGGGACATATATATTGTTAGGAAGATGAGTTTATGTACATTCACATGATCTAGAAACCTACTAAAAGGCCTTCGTGTGATCCTTGATGCCTTGTCTGGCTAATTCTGTGGGATATGTATGGTTTTGTATGGGGCCTTTGAGAGATCAAACTGTCATGTCATAGGGGTTTTGTGACGTCTTGTTGGTGCATCATATGAGTTTTATGACCCCAAGAGGATCCCTATTTTTCCACTTTATTTTCATTTTTATTTTTCAAAGGACTAGGGAATACAATAATTTTCAGGTTTTTTTAATATAATCACATTCCATATCGTTGTTGTTCCTTCTAACCAAAAGAAGTTATTTTTGTTCTATATAATCACTCATATATAAACCCTCAAACTATTTTTTGATCTAAAGGGTTCATGTGAGATTACTTGGAAATGTCATAATCCTTTCATGTTATGGTGGTTACGTAGTTCTGGGATCTTTTGTGACTTGCTAGACATTTCCCTAGGGCTTCTACAATGTCTCCTTTATTTAATTGGTACACTGTGTTTGTTTTACGATGGAAAGAGTCTCCTATATTTATTCTTTTTTTACACATGTTGGGGATCTCTAATAGTTATATTTTTATCGATGAAGGAAACCACTCTACCTATTAATGATCTATCATATGAATTTTATATCCATTAGGGGCTCTATCCTTTTTGGATATTTATTAAATTTTTCAACTATTTTTTGATGGGTTATTAGGGGAATTTCACCTGATGATTAAAATGGAATGGGGGTGATTTTGTTTCTATCACTATGTGATTAGAAATTTTTTTATATGGATATACAATAAAAAGGATGCATTATCAAAGGGACATCGAGGGACCTTGCACATGATAAGAAATCTGTGGCCATTTTTATGATCGTCTATAGGTTATATGATCAAACATCTCTTGTAAATTTATATGATCTGCATGAACAAGGCCGCACACACCTTTTTGTGGGAAAAATAACACCCAAATTCATGTATTTTATCCTTGGTGAAATGTTTAATTCTCATCATTAGGGTGTCACTAAATTCTCGTAGTAGTGATGTCCATGGGGATAAGGGAACTGTTTAGAAGAATGTAAAATCCAACTTACTACATTGGTTATTTGGTCAATTGGTGTCATGGGGGATGTTTTTGGTAGAATGAAACTTTTGGTATTCCTAATATTTTTATTTAAATAAGATAGAATATATGGATTTATTCACCATATACCCAACTCTCTATATCTATTGCATCTTAATTCTATCACATAACCATGTCTCAAGACAATATCACATGAATCCATCATAATACATCCCCATGACATAATTTCGGTGAAATGTTTTTCATAAGTTTTACATAACCCAGGCACCCTATCTAATTAATCAACAGACTTATCACTGATAATTATTTTAATGTTAGATATGGGGTTTCATGATTTTCAGGAGGGCTTAATTGGATCTTCTGCCTTGATCTCTTGAACATTTTTATATTATATAACTCACATGACAATATAGAGGTCATAAGATCGTGATACTTATAAGAGATCATGTGGTTATGTGATGCCATGTAGTTTTAACATATCCATGATAACATTAGGTGTCTGATGATTGAAAAGTATTGTATGAAACATGTGAATCCATTTTGATTCATTCAAAGAGAGTAAAACTGTTAGAGTATTATTTATTTCCTTTGACATGATTTTATTTTTACTTTTCTGAAATACATCACTAACTACTATTCTTATGGTTTTAGGATATCATCGTAGTTCCTTTACTGTGTCTAACAAATGGTCTATGATTGAAATTAACCAAAAAATTTACCTTCAAAATCATGTTAGTTTTGATAATGACATTATCAAATGAATTCATCCATTCACGCTTCAAAATTACCTTTTATCTCACCAGCTTCTACTATACAAATTTAACATGCTGGATAATACTATCATTCCACGTTAGAACATCAATCTCTCATATTGTTGGGTGCCAACTTCTCCAGACTATATTCGGTCCACAATTGAAGGTGTTGGAAAAGTATTCATAGCTTGAACCCATAGTTGTATTATATGTTAGAAATCACTCCATAGAATCCATACAGTTTTTATTTATTACATCATCCCATCAATTAGAGATAATAAATTATATTATTCAATTCAATAAAAAAATTGGATGTTAGATGGCGATTGAAATGGGATCTTTTCCTCGGAGGTAACTATTTTGATGAATGGGCATTGCCCATGTTGTTAAGGTAATGCTAATTGGAGTTTTTTGAAAAATATTATTATTTCCATCATTTTGATATAGTATGGATTTACCATTTTATTATTAATCATCATCTTGAACTTTCCTGATAATTGGTTATCTGTTGGTTCCCAGGCACCAACACTTTTCACAATTTCCTTTATAAGTTGGGAACCAACCTATGTGATATCCTCCAAAAGGGTGGGATTCCACCTCCCATAGATATTTTTGATGAGTTCATTACTATAACATTTTTTATATATATACCTAAGTATACTCCTTTATTGGAAGGGGAAAAATACTCATTTTTAAAGAAATTTAATAATGTAGGTCAAAATGTGATGTCTTATCTCCTTCAGATATTGGATCTACATTTATCAATGATGTAGTGCAGCCTGGCTAACTATAGTACACCCCCATAATTTCCATTCCACACACATTAGTGATAGTTTATGTTACTATATGGCCATTTTGGAAGATGATGATCATATATCTTATGATATTCAGTGAAAAAAGTTGTCTCTCGAAACTTTGGGATAGTAGTATTCATTGACATGTTCTTGAAGGGGTGAATTTTTCTAGCTAGGGATAAGTGTTTAGGAATCCTGGAAAGCATGTAGGGGATGGTAGTGAAACTAGTGGAGGGATGGTTCTTTAAACTAGTGGTTCTAGCCCTTACATGTCGTTATCAACTTAAGAGACACATTTTACATATAATAGTCCCCAATATGATTAATATTCATTTACAATTTTTATTTGTCTTGGTAGGGGTTATTTTCAATTAATAAAACAATATAATTTCACCAATATCTCGACGCCTTATCTAATCCTTGTTTGATGATCATATCTAGGGTTGGGGATATTTCATCATGATCTAATGAGGTCACCAATGTGTTTTGTTTTTCTGATTGCTTTTGTTTCACCCCATATCCCACACTAATTAGGTTGATCGGTAATAATGGAACCATCTCTATTGATGAATAGACATATGAGATATCTCATCGAGATGAGGTTCATGCAACTAGTATGGATGAGATGAACATCTACCGGCCATATGGACCTTATTATTTTTATCATCAATTTGGATACACCTAAAGGGTATCCCATATTCCATTGGTGGTGTGTGTGGATAGAGACAACATGAATCATCCATCAATTATGTATGATGATGGAGTGTGAGAACACATATTATATGATTTTGATTTCATTTATTGATGATCTGACATTTCATACTCACAGTTATTATGAGGTATTAGTAGCATCCTACATAGATTGTTTGATAAGATGTCTAGTTCCTCCTCTGTACAAGAAATTTTCCTCACCAATCTATCTATCCATAGAATTGACTGAATTTATTTAGTACTTGGGTGAGCATTTCACGAAACTTCTTCAACCTGGTGATGAACATCCTGATAGTGGACCAAATATTTATAGTAAATCATACATATGGAACAAGAAATGGAAATTTCTTTAGTTTTGATGAGTATATATGGTTCCTCTTATCCAATTTCTTTGCTTGATCAGCCGATTGTTCCTCCTTTTGGATTTCTCATCACAACAGTCACGGAATCTTGGACATGATATATGCTGATCATGCCAAATATTCATGCCTTAATTATAATGAATATTTTGGAAACACTTCATTTCCAAGGGAACACATTCATCATATATTTAATGACTTGGGGGTAGATGTATTGATCTCCAACTACTATACAAAATCATTATATAGATTTTCATGACTGAGAATGTTTTTTCCACCACTGAGTGGGGCATAGACAATATTAATGGCAATAATCTCCTTTCTAAATGGTTGAAGGAGGGTTTGGAGGAAACAAACCATTGTCTCTTATTGATATTTAAATTTAAAAACAATAAGGATTTATAGACCACAAAAATAAGCCGATATGATGAAATTCTAGCTTTATTAAGGTTTGAACATTCAACGTCATCGTCCTTATGGGGAACTACTCAAATGAGAATTGAGGAGATGAATACATTAGTCAAGACACTCCATCCTATTAAAAATGTAGAAGAGGTGAGGTGAGTGGAACTTTAGTGTTTAATTGACCCTTCTTTCAATAATCTTACTGACTTTTCTAGATTAGCTGATCAAATTTTATTATAATTTAACTATTTATATGAACTTTATTTTTATGGGAATATGGAAGAGACTAATAATAGGGGAGATTCCTCTTATTCAAAGAATAAATGAGTAGGTTTTCTAAACCTCTCATATTAATATCTAGTATTTCATTCAATCATTATGTGAATGAATTTTTGAGGATATGATAATATATGAATGACTAATGATTCACACTATTTCTATAATACCATGTAAATATTAGTGTATAGATATGAATATTTAAATCATAATATATTCTTCATGATATGTTCTCAGGAATGCATGAAATCAAGAGATTGTTCATTAATGTATCCTTTATTGTTATATTAATATTACCGAAATCATAAATGGATGATGGTGTAGATTATATATCCCAAAGGGAGATTGATATATGTTTTGTTGAAGCCAATGGTCATGTTAAGTGTGGCTTGATTTTTTACCAAGAAAATATATTGGGCCTTAAATGATTTTCCATTATTGATAAATAAATCTCTATTATGTTATAGTTTAGGGTCTTTTATTTTAGACCATCTATCAATTTAGGTTATGATCTATTAGCTCTATAATTCTATCATGGAATTTTAGGTTATTTTATCTTAGACAATCTACCCAAATCGTTTAGGGTATTTAATCTTGGACCTTATATCTCTATTGTTTTGGTTATTATAGTTTAGTCCTACTATAAATGTATTTGTAGGATCCTTTTGATTTTACCTTTGGATTCCATACTTTTTAATGTATAACTTCAATGAATTGATCAATGGTCATGAAATACGGTTCATATCGGAAATGAATGATCCAAAACACCCAAGGGTATTGAGTAATTTCATGGGGTTTCTGAGGCTCATGAGGATCATAGAACCCCTCATAAAAGAAGGATATTCCAATAGTTGGCAGGTTTTTTACCTTTTCTATTTGTAGTATTATCAAACATTTTTTCCTTCACTATATTCAAATTGTTATATATAATTTATGGGGCGTATATTGGTTGAGGGATAAATTCAAGGGATGTTAATTCCACATGGATAGTTGGAATATTTGTGATATAAGTCATGGCGAAAAAGTTTGTCTCAATAAATATGTGATGGGGAAGACATGATGGGGATGACACATAACACCCTGAAGACCCAGGTTCCTCCACAGTACATTCAGGGATCCCAAGGATTGGTTATCCTTTCTTGTAAGGAGGATATTACTTTATTTGGAAGTATAACGACTTTATAAGTTGGTTTCATGCTCAGAAAAGATAATACCCACTCATTTACAAGTAACATATGTGATTTTTAAATACTCAAACAAGATGATGCTAAGGTTTTGATTCAAATAATTATATCCTATAAGTGTTATGGAATCCAAGGGTAGTTTAGATTTTAATTGTGAATCTATATCCCTTCACATTATGGTTTTCAATCTTGTGGTTGAATCCATCAAAGGTTCAAAAATGGTGATTTTCATTACATGTTTCATAAAGGGTTTAAAATTCCGTGACATTATGTTAAGGATGTTGAATCTTCTTGAATAGTTTTGTATGTGAATTATAAATCATTGTCCAATGTTCTTGGCTATAGATGATATTGTGGGACAATCGTAATGGTAATTTCCTAGAACACATTGAGGTGATGAGTTTGATCACTGTGATTTCATAGATCACAACGATCATAGAGCCCATATTGTGGAGTGAATAATTTGGTTTTCCACCAAAGGTAAAAATGAAAGAGCCATAGGAATACTAGAATAGTCAAAGAAAGCATCATTTTATGTTTGGTATCATTTTACAGTATACATTGAATGTTTACATGGAACTGAGTGGCTCAAATCATGATATGATATTTTTTGAATGTGTAATATCCACAAAGGGTCTAAAGAACCCTAAATGTTACGTCACCTCATAGATAACATATTCTCACCATGAGGATATGTTCAAAATCATTACAAAACTATTTTATTAACCATGGGGTCCAACCAGAATAACTATTATTTTTCTAAAGCAACAGAGTAGGACCAATGATCTTTATGACTTATATATTTTCACCCTATTTTTCCCATAAACTGTAGTGATGAATAATTTAGTGAGAAAAAACTTGAATTTTTACCCATTACGTCCTTTGTGGGTGTTTATACTACTATGATTTTTATCTTATTCCCTAGTAGTTTACAACTTTTTTATTTTTCAATTATAAGTTCTAATTTTATGTTAAACATAATTAACTAGAGTGAAGGTAGTTTACGGTCATGAAACACATTGGTTTTTATGGAGAAAGATACAAAAGATCCTTCTTTGGAAAAACATGGTCAAGATCACCCCAACATCTTTTTGATAAAGTGATGAAAATTTTATAATTCATGGATTGGGGTTCTCGAGTCATTAGTAATGATACATGAAAATGATATTTTGAAATATACTAGATACAATGAAGAGATGAGTCCCATAATGGTGATTTCAAGGCTCACAATTATCAGAAATTCCATTTTACATAGTGACATATTTTTTTGATGATAAGAAGTTCATATTCAAGATCCATAGGCATGCATGCATAGTCAAGGAGAGGGTTACATGAAGACATGTTTCTTCTTCAAATGGTTATGAATGATTTGGGTAAACATGAGATACCTAATAAATGAATTGTGATTTATGGATTGAGGTGCATATAAGATAGTGGATTCACCTCATACTGGGGATGGAAAAGGTAAGGGTATTGTGGTCCATTATTAAATGAGATTAATGAATGATGGTCTGCATAGTTTTGAATTTCGTAGTGGGGACATACTTTCTTCTGTGATGTTTAATATCATTTAATAATGGCATTTTGCTTTCACATTTACATCATTTTAAAAGGACATATTTTTTTGTTTTAATGTTTTGGGACATGGATGTTTTCCTTGAAATTTAAGTTTCATGTGGTAAGGAAGTTGGTATTAGTTGTTGATTCTCGGGCCATTATGGGAGATCAGGGTGTCACTGCATGTCCTATGATGATAGGAAGGAACACACATTTTTTTCTTGAATGGAAATCTACTTATGCACATGTGTCATGTACATGGTGGTGGGAATTTTTTCTATTGACTGTTTAAGTTGGGCCTAGAATTTTATATTATAGAATCAATAAAAACCCCTTGATGATAGGATTATTTCCACAAAAAATTCTGGTTGATTTTTTTGTATCATGTCCCAAGATTAGAGATCCAAGAATCACTATGTATCATGTGATGTAAATAATCAAGAAACATATTTCCCTAAAGGAACTATGAATTTTAACATCATCCAGTAATAAAGATGGATTCCAAATTACGAAAAGTGGGATTGTGGTTAGAAAAAATGATGAAATTGGGTATTCACCATGTATTCCTCGTCAATAGATATCAATCCATCCTTAGTTCTGGAAATAGAATCATCCCTTGTAATTCTAACCAATTTATATAGGGGGTTTTATGTTTATTGATTGTTTCTGGAACCGGGGATGGAGATTCATGTGTCACTACATATAATTTTATATAAGAAATCAAGCCACTTGTAGTCCATCAATGGAGGTGCATTAGGCGGCCAATAACTAACAATAGTTGTCCTCATAGGAGAGGCCCATTGGAATGAGAAATGTCATGTCAAACATGGGGAATCAACTGTGATGTTGAACATCATATAATGATGAATCATGGTATACATATCGTGAAAGATTATACCTTTTAAACATAGGGAACCACTTACTTAAATTAAAAAGTTCACGTGTGATCTGACTACTATGTAAAAAAGGAATTTCAAGTGTTTCATTCACCATATAGAGGCCATTAATGATAAGACATTGGAATTTTCAATCACATGGTGGAGGGACCAAGATATTGGATGAAGGTGTCCCAAAAATATCTCATTCAAATGATAAACAATATGTACATAGTTACAAAACCCAATGGTCTTTAAAGGTGTGTTGAAAGGATATTAGCTATGCAGTTTAACATATTGTGGTGAGGAAGAGGGTTACCTGATGTTAAAGGGAATTGTCACAGTGTATCCATGTAGTTTTAGGTCATTAGGAAATAAAATCTACCATGATGTTTATCATCATGAAGTAATGATAATTATATCACAATGTGAATGAAAAGGAATCTTGTTTATGAGCACAAGACAAGAGGTTCGATTGTAACTACATATCCTTTGATGGAAGGAATCAATCCATAAGTAGTTCTTGGATAATTTGATTAAACATGTGAAGCTAACTCTAACATGGGGATGAGGTCATTTCACCCTTCCTTATAACTAATCCTTCTCATATATAAGTACTCATTAGTGAGATGGTTATACATGGGTAGTTTAACTATATTCTATAAGGACATACTCTGTACAGTTTAGTTTCATGTCCTTAGGGTGTGAGAGGTTGTGAAGTTTAATCTCTTGCTTCTAGGACCTGGGATACTGTGTAGTTTAATGCCTTTATGTATGGATGATCTTTCATAATTTAATGAAATGAAATAAAATTGAGGGGTCCATGATGAAATCTATGAAATTAATTTATTTAGTAACCTATCATTGGAGTGGGTGTGATTCTTTATCCATCTATTTTGGATACCGAGTAAGATATACTATGATAGAAAATATGAATTATGTAAGTCCCTTCCCATTTAGGTTCTATCATTGAAGGCTTCATTATAGGTATCATTAGGGTCCTGAGATCCAACATAATTTCTCTTGAGAGGAATTAATGTAGTTGAAACGTATTATGAATGTATCATGCAATCCAATTCTAATGGAATTCAAGGTTGTTCAATGAAAACAACATGTTCTCATCGAGCCACTCCAATTCATCCAGTCGCTTTTTGGATTTTTCATTATTCGAGATTTGACCACAAATAGATATTTGGAGTGAAGGATAATGGAATTACCTATATAACACTTCCTTTTTCTTGTACACCAATGACTATGGGGTTGCTTGTTTAATAGTACACATGGTGTCTTATTTGAACGCAAAATCATGGAAGATATTATCCTTCCATGACATATTATCCTTATTTATCATCTTTTGGAGTATATTTTAATGAGATGTATCTAAAGCCTATACCTATCCATTTTCTATTTAATTATTTAGAGATAAGTTATTGGACTCAATATTCTACTCCAAACATGGTTTCATTAACTATATTTAATAGATGTTGGTGTCATTGTCCATCAACATTATGTGATGGACTCTGAACCTAGGGATGATATGTGACATTATGAAGATAATGATATTATTTATTCTAACTTCATTGAGAAGTATTTCCACCACCCATTTAGAAATGATGTCGATTAAAGTAAGGATATACTTTAACTACATATCTTTGGCTAACAGATATGGCCCCACAGAATCCATTCCACAGACAGAAAAGGATTGATAATATTTATTTTTTTATATAAATTTTATGGGGTTGATTGAAGATGTTTTCATGGATTAAACTTGAGTGAAATTTCCTAATTAATTACAAATAGTCCAATAACATTTTTTATATTAATAATAGAGCCTCTTTATTTGGTGGGAATCCTAGCCCCTTAATGATGAGGACCACATGAGTCTATGTGGAATACCTCAATGAGAATGTAATTTTATTCTTTTTGTTATTCATCTGAAAAGGATTCCATCAAATCCTCGCTTCTAGTGATATTTTAGTCATTTGGACCAACCAATAAGGTAATGTCCATTGTACGGTGCCAAATCTATTAACTTCTAACTCAGTTTCTTGGGAGAGTCCCATTTTAGAGATAAACAATTGTGACAACCTTCAATCTTGGGAATGATATCAATGAATCATGCTAAGGGATATAATAACATGATTGATTTCATCTACACCCCAGATGACATTCAACTATACCGTTATTTATTGTGTTTTACAGATGATTACTTCCTTCTGGGTAGTGTTGTCCAAGACTGTGGCTACATTAGAAAATGCATCAATGAATGAATTTTTTCCCCAGGGAACAAGATGCAAAGTGGGATTAGAAGGGAACTCATTTAATAATCCAATTATTAAATTAGTGAGTGGGTCCAATTCTTCATTTTTTATGCCATATTCATCATTGATATACTTTATCTCTTATTTTGAATAACGATTAATATCCAGGTAGTCTATTTTCAGTTGTGGGGCTAGTTCAGAGCCAGTGATAGGGGCATGATATTCATCCAAATTATTTGTACAACCCTATGATAGTATGAAAGAGTAGGGAAAAATTTTATGTATGTAGAGATAAATACTATCTCTAATCCTGTCTGATAGTGATTTGGGTTTCCCATCAGTTTTTTGAAATGACTCTAAGAGGTTCTATAAACATTAATCTCCAATGTATAGGGAGTATCATGGCCATATAAAAGCACCTCATCTAGGAGTTCAATTTCTAGTCATCTACGTTCGGGGGAAGAATGTGGTGTGATGAGATCATCAAGGTATTTAACTTTCACAATCATATACGATAAGAATTGAATATCATATTTTTGTAGAATTTCCACCCATTGGTCCAGCCTCCCTATTATCATGGAGAGAAACAGGATATACATTAGAAGATCATTATGAATGAATAGCCTATATTTGTGGTTCTACAAGTTATTTCTATGTTTATGTACTATCAATATGATTGTGAGACTATTATTTATTACATCCAAGTATCACGTATATGTTCCTATCATTGTTCATATAATGTAATAGACACTATTATCACTCCACTCATCATTATTAATTTTGAGGATGGAGTTGAGTGAGAATTCCATAGTGGCCACATATAATATAAGTGACCTCCCTTCCACCATGGGATTCAGAACTAATGGTTATAATATATACTTCTTGATACATTCTACGTATTATTGTTAGTACCCATCCCATTAGATGGTGATTCCTTTCATCAATTGCCTATTGATGGGGATTGGTTTGTGGGACATATTTTCAATAAAATGAAATATGTTGGTGAGGTTCACTGGGAGTTCCCTAATATATTTTAGATTTTTGTGGGGTGATAATTCTAAAAGAGAACAACTCCTCTCTGGTTTAACCATTTTTGTTGTAGTAAAATAACAAAAATCTGAATAGCATCCATGATGTTAATGTAAAGACCCAGAAATTTCATGGAAAACTTTATCTTAATCTCTTTGGAATTTTACGAGTAAGCGGTTTCTAACGGCGCCTAATTCCGAGGTCCGGGGTGCCCGGAATCAATTTCCGAAGTTTAGCTCGGGTACGTTCAGTGAACGAAAGAGCGGGTTTTTTCTCACTTTTAATCCGATGCTCAGAATCGAAATCTGAGGGCACTGATGAACTCGCAACGCCAGTTATTGCTTAAGAAGACCTTTTCTGGACTTTCGATTTCTCGAGAGTAGTTGTTAAAAAAAAGTGTGAGGAATAAAAATATAATTGTTTTACATTTTTATTTTTATTTCTTGCAAAGTGGTTTAAGTGTTGTGTCACAAATATTTTTCCCTCTCTTATCTGGTTGAACTATTAGGTGTGGGAGTTGGAGTGGGACCCATTGGGTTGATAACATCCCTTGGGAGAATAAAGGATAGGTGGGGCCCACACGAGCCCCACCCCTTCACTTTTTTCCATAACTCCTCACTTCCCTTTTTAATTTCCTAAACTCATCTTAAATTGAGGAACCTTCTACTTCCTCTCTCTCTCCCTCTTAACTCTCGCCAACACATACCTTAATTAATTAATTGATCCTATTCAATTAATTAACAAAGTGTTTGAATTTTGAAAAACTGAAATTACTTGTGTTAATAAATAATATCATGAACCAATTATTTTACTTTGACACATTTTGTGTTGGGAGAAAAGTGAAAGAGATCTTGTGTAAATGAAGGAGGAAGTTCCTCTTGGGTGGAAGAACGTCATCCTCTCTGTGAAGAACGGTTCTTCTCCGATGAAGAATATTGAACCCTCAACATAGAACGACTCGGAGATCATGGTTCTTTATCCTCTTCTTCCTCCACGATAAGGGAGAAGTCGCTGACTGCGGTGATCATCACTAATGACAAGGTACTTTCCTTCTTCATCTCCACAACAAGTGAGGAGACGTCGTTTCCTCCTCGGACGCACCCCGACGTCCACATAATCTACGTCCGACCCCCGCGACGCCGTTCTCCGCGATGCACGATGTGCACCATCAAATATCCGTGTATGGGGATTTCTTATTTTGTTTTTATGTGATTTATAACCTCAGTAATGATTAAAATCATGTGTTTAAATGTTTTCCATTTGATAACACCTAACGCGGAGGGCGCGGGCCGAACAAACATGACCTGACAACCCTCTGCATATTTTTGATGGTGCGCGGATTGACGACGAAGATGGAACGGGACCACAACAGTGAATTAAGGCGTTCACAGTAATGTATGGGACTCGAGATGAACACCGGCACAGACGGAATTGAAAACGGACGACCGGAGCAATTCCGGTGGCCTGCAGACATCACCGGCAGCGCAGGCGGCCAGAGGCGGCGGACGGCACTGGCCGGCCGCCTGGAGGCGGCAACGCCCCAGCGTGCCGCCAGGAGGTTCCTTCACGGCTGAATCCGCGGCGACATGAGTCCGGATTCTGCCGCCACACGGGATCCGGGGAAGCAGGACGCGGCGCTCGCCGCGTCCGCAGACCGCAAGGGCCTCGAGGGACCGCGTCACACGCTCGGCTCACTGGCCGAGCCAGTGTGCCACCCGGCCGAGCCGGGCTGGGTTGTGAAATCTCAGGCCGGGCTGCGCCTTTCCGGGTTAGACCTGGACCTGGGACGGGTCGACCCGGTTTGGGCCGACCCAGGGGGGGAGGGGGGGTTGGGCTGGGTCGGACCGGGCCCAGACCCCCCATTTTCTGATCACTTCCGGTCTTTTGCCCATATCATCGGGTACAAACCTCTGATCGATGCACCATCAGTTCTGTAGAGATCCTAGGATCGAGGCAGTCATTTCAGTATATTAAACTCAAGTTCTAGGAGAACTTTGTTTATGGACAGGTTTGTTCGAACACGAAACCAACCGGGCCCTCAGAGCAGAAACACTTATAACTTGAGCTTCGGACGTCCGATTGAGGTGTTGTCGACATTTTTGGATTCCTATTGATGAGAAGGTACTTTTGGCATACTTCACCTGATGTTTGGATGCAGTTGGAGTAAGGCTGGGTTGGATTGTACCCGAAATCCAACCGGGCCCCTAGAACGGAAAAGATGATAACTTTCAGACCGGACGACTGTTTGACGAACCATCAGCGGCGTTGGTAATCACGTTGAGAAATAGTCCCTATGAGTATACCGTATGAGAGTTTGGGGTACATTTGTGATGCATCCAGGATGGTTCGTACACGAAACCAACCGGGCCCCTCGGACAAAAAAGCTGATAACTCACAGACCCAGTGCCCGATTGACGCGTCGTCTATTGTGTTGGGACCCCTATAATGAAGCAGTCCATTGAGATACTTCATCGTGGGACTTTTTGATACCTGGAGTATCAACCTGTAGCACATGGATCAGACCCTCTTGGAGATGAGCGTACGGAGTACGGAGACCGTCTAGCCGGCTGAGACCTAACGACTAGTTGACCGACTCGACTTGGAGTGAGTCGACTAGCCCAGTGGACGGAGCACTACTATGATTGTGTGATGACCCGTGGAAGATGGAGCACTACTGCATTTGGGTGCAGACCCGTGGTAGTCAACAGAAGGAGTACCTCTACAGGCTATTAGGGGGGTGCACTACTGTGTTTGGGTGGTGGACCCCGGTAGGGAGCACTACTGTGTTTGGGTGGCTGACCCTTTGTACTCGATAGGAGGAGTACCTCAACAGTATTAGGATAGTGAGTAGTACCTCAGAGTCGTGACAAGATCATTGTACCTGTCAGAGACATAGATCTTCAGTAGTTACGGTTTCGATAATGAAAATCCTGGTTTGAGCTGAGTCTAGGACCTTTGTGATTACCTCATGATTGAGATGGGTCTCTTGATAAATTAGTTTTATGTATTTCATATACCTAGGTAGCGGTTATCCATTGACTTTATAACCTTTGTGTTTCCTCATGATTGAGATGGGTTACTTGATAACTTAGGTATAAGTATGGGCTTATACCTAGGTATGGGTTATCTGTTGAGATCCTTCTGTGTGGATATCCTTGTGGGATTTAGTGAGACCTTGAGGGTCTCGGGGTCCCTACTGAGTATCGTATACTCAACCCTGCACGGGATATGCCCGCACCTCGTTGTGTTGGTTGTAGACAACGGGCAGCGCTGACAGAGGCCGAGTGTTCGAGGACTGGACAGTATCCAGAGGTGGACCTCACGACGAGTCAGTATCCAGAGGTGGAATTCACATCTAGACGATACTCAGAGGAGGTTAACGGGAAAAAGCATTGTGGAGGCTCTATGTACGTACCCTTCAGGTAGGTTATGAGTTGAATGATCCAGGAGCTGCGCTATCTGTACCTACCCTTCAGGTAGGATCTATGGTGGATGATCTAGGAGATGCGCTATCTGTACCTACCCTTCAGGTAGGATCTGAGGTGGAAGTCCTAGGAGATTCTTCTATTCTTCCAGCTGCTTTTCTTTTTTGTTGTACTTTCGTTCAGTTGTAGTTGTACTTTCAGATGGGTTTGTATTCTGGCCCATTTATATTTCAGCACATTCTTTTGTACTTAGTGTATTACTTCCGCTTGTACACTGTGGGGTTTTTTTACTTTTATAAAGGCAATTCCTTCCCTGTTATCGAGATTTATGCCTTTGGTGCTAGTATCCAAACCCTGGCCTATGGAAGGAGGGCTTGGGGTAGTCACGGCACGGGCCCCGAGGACTTGTCGTGACAAATTGGTATCAGAGGAGTCGGTTCTACCGCAAAACATATAACTATGATATTTTCTT
Source organism: Viscum album (assembly GCA_963277665.1). Taxonomy (NCBI): domain Eukaryota; kingdom Viridiplantae; phylum Streptophyta; class Magnoliopsida; order Santalales; family Viscaceae; genus Viscum; species Viscum album. Next base: position 1,310,897,197 of record OY728119.1, on the reverse strand, counting down.
TCTATGAAGAAACAGTGTTAATGGTACTGAGTGCAGTTTTCAGTTCAGGGAGTCTAGTGTTGGTGTGGGCGGCTGACGTATCCATACAATAGGACCCTGACAACCGATTTCCGACTTTGAGCACGAAAACACCGATTGCATGTGTGTTTCCAAAAGTTTTGAAAAGTCAGCTCAAACCAGGTCATCTCACCAGGTATAAATCGTTTGACCATTTCAATTATGTTTCTTTTAGGATACCCTTCCACAGAAAACCAGCTAGAGCCCAGAGGGATGTACATTCTAACAGCCTGTCGAGCGACGAGGCCTCGGTACATGACACTCTTATTGTTGAGGCACCAACGATACTACCATACGTTCGTCCACCGATGCCACCAGCCCTAGTAGCATGCAATGCACGTCACTCAAGCACACTGCACAAGTTCCAGTGCCAGAGTCCACCCAGGTTCCGGGGAGATACGGACCCACAGGCGGCTGAGGATTGGCTGGAGGCTGTGGTGGGAGTTTTCAGGATAGTAGGTACACCAGGGGACTTCACGGTGATCTGTGATGCCAGCCTCCTTCAGGCAGCAGCAGACAGATGGTGGAGCCTTTTGTTCCAGTTTTGCGACGGGATGACCTTCACCTGGTTAGACTTAGAGAGCTTCTTTAGGGTGGAGTTTATACCAGTGACTCTACACCCTGAGCGTGTTAAGGATCTGCTGCCTTTGTTGTAAGATTTTCGATCATTAGCCGAGTCAACTGTAGGCAGTAGACAGATGATGCAGGGGACCAAGAAGACCAGACCAACAGATGGGTGATCTCGGGTTTTAGGATCGGTAGTGCAGGGCACCCGGGGTGGATTCAGAGCCAGGCGTGCCAGAAATGGACAGTGTTTCTCCTGTGGCTGGAAGGGTCACATAGCACATGATTGTCTGACTCCCCACACAGTTGATCCGCAGGCATTGGAGGATCAACTGAGACGAAAGTAGTGATGGGTGTTTGAGCAACAGGTGAGCAGTGGAAAAGGCAGTAGAGCTATGGAATCAGGTGGACATGAGCGGAACTAGTGGATTGTTTTTGACCTTTGTACTTATAGTTCAATGTTGCTATTGTAATAGTGTCTTTGTAATTCGAGGTGCAGTAATAAAAGAAACATATCGTTGTGATTTTTTCTATCCTATCCATTTTATTGGTTGATACTGAGAGGTCCTGGTTAAAAAAACTAATGACTTGACCCACACATTTGAGATTCCTATTGGAGGAGACCCAGTTACCTCACGCTGATCCCGATAGTGTGACTCAAACCATAGAGGTGAGAGAGATGGTTGGATCTCTTGGTAGTAACGTCGAGGACTTACGACATCATTCATTTCATGAAAGCATCATTCATGTCCGGATTGACTGTATTAGGCAGAGAACGTAGTTCATCCAGGGAATGCGACCCGATTTCTCTTATCGGAAAAGAAGAAATCATAGCATCCCATGTGGGACCAGTGATGGTCCAGGCCACGACAGAGAAGGTCTAGGTCATCCAAAAGCGGATGAGGACCGATCAGAGATGAAAGAAGTCTTATGCTGACAAGAGGCGGAGACCACTAGAGTTCGAGGATGGAGACAACATTTTTTTATGGGTCTCACCTCTACGTGGAATTACGGATATTTGGTTGAGGCGGCAGGTTATCTCCACGCTTCATCAGACTCTTCAAGGTCCTCAACAGGGTAGGCGAGGTGGGTTCCCTCTTGACCCATCCACCTCAGTTGCACCAGGTGCACAATGACTTCCACATATCTCAACTGAGGAGATATGTTCTTGACCCGACTCATATCATCGACCATGGGGAGCTGGACTTTGGAGATGGGGTTACTTTTGCGGGGTTCCAGTAGAGGTTGAGGATCGATAGGAGAAGATCCTATGAGAACATTCGATTCCTCTTGTGCACTTTCATTGGTAGCATGAGAACCTCCAGAAGAGCACATGGGAGCGGAAGTCTTAGATGCGTGCTATGTACCACATTTGTATCCCTAGTTTGTGTTAAATCCTTACGGTGACGTAAATCCCAGAGGTGGAAGTAATGTAAAGACCCATAAATTTCATGGAAATTTTTTTCTTAATTTCATTGGAAATTTACGAGTATGAGGTTTTCGACGGCACCTGATTCGGAGGTCCGGTGTGCCCAAAATCAATTTCCGAAGTTTATCTCGGGTACGTTCAGTGAACGAACGAGTGAGTTTTTCTAACTTTTAATCCAGTGCTCGGAATCAAAATCTAAGGGCACCGATGAACTCGTAACGCCGATTATTGCTTAAGAATACCCTTTCTGGAGTTTCATTTTTTCAAGAGGTGTTGTTAAAAAAAGAGTGAGGAAAAAAATATATTTGTTTTACAATTGATTTTTGTTTCTTGATAAGTGTTTTAAGTGTTTTGTCACAACACTTTTTCCCTATCTTTTGTGGCTTAACACTTAGGTGTGGGAGTTAGAGTGGGACCCGTTGGGTTTCTAACTTCCCTTGGGAGAATATTCATCGCTTGTGTGCTTTAGTTGGTAGCAAAGGAACCTCCAGGAGTGTACATGGGAGCAGAAGGCTCAGGTGCGTTCTCTGTACCACTTTTGTATCCCTAGTTTGTGTTAAAGCTTTACGGGGACATAAAGCCCTGAGGTGGGAGTAATTTAAAGAACTGTAAATTTAAAGGAATGTTTTTTCTCGATTTATTTGGAATTATACGAGTATGCAGTTTCTGACGGCGCCTGATTCTGAGGTCCGGTGTGCCCGAAATAAATTTCGAAAGTTTAGCTCAGGTACGTTCAGTGAACGAATGAGCGAGTTTTTATAAATTTTAATCCAGTGCTCGGAATCGAAATATGAGGGCACCGATGAACTCGAAATGCCAATTATTTCTTAAGAAGACTTGTTCTGGAGTTGCGTTTACTCGAGAGGAGTTGTTAAAAAAGAAGTGAGGAATAAAAATATAATTGTTTTACAATTTTATTTTTATTTCATGCTAAGTGGTTTAAGTGGTGTGTCAAGAATCCTTTTCCCACTCTTAAGTGGTTTAACTCCTATGTGTGGGAGTTGGAGTGGGACCCGTTGGGTTGCTAACATCCATTGGGAGAATAAAGGAGAGGTGGGGCCCAGACGAGCCCCACCCCTTCAATTTTTTCCATAACTCCTCACCTCCCTTTTTTAATTTTGTAAAATCTTATTAAATTGAGTATCCTTCCACTTCCTCTCTCTCTCCATCTTAACTCTCACAAAGACATACCATAATTAATTAATTGAACCTATTCAATTAATTAACTATGTGTTTGAATTTTGATAAATTGAAATTACTTGTGTTAGTAAATAATATCATGAACCTATTATTTTACTTTGACACATTTTGTGTTGGGAGAAAAGGGAAAGAGCTATTGTGTAAAAGAAGGAGGAAGATCCTCTTGGTTGGAAGAACATCATCTTCTCCATTAAAAAAGGTTCTTCTCCGACGAAGAACATTGACCCCTCAACATAGAACGATTCAGCAATCACGGTTCTTCATCCTCTTCTTCCTCCACGATAAGGGAGAAGTTGCCGACCGCAGTGATCATTGCCAATGACAAAATACATTCCTTCTTCATCTCCACAACAAGTGAGGAGATGTCGTCTCCTCCTCGGACGCACCCTGACATCCACGAAATCTATGTCCGACCCCCCGCGATGCCATTCTCTACGACGCCCGACGTGCGATGTCAAATATCCATGCAGGGGGTTTTTTATTTTGTGTTTATGTGAATTATACCATAGTCAATGATTAAAAGCATGTGTTTAAATGTTTTCCATTTGATAACACCAAATGCGGAGGGCACATGCCGAACAAACATGGCCCGATAACCCTCCGCAGACTGTTGTTGGTGCGTGGATTGACGGTGAAGATGGAACAGGACCACAATAGTGAATTGATGCCTTAGCAGTAATGTACTGGACCCCAAATGAACACCGGCACAGATGGAATTGAAAATGGACCACTGGAGCAATTCTGGTGGCCCGCGGACATCACCGGCGGTGTGGGTCACCAGCGCGGCGGCATGCAGTAGGATTCCGTGGCCGAGCGGGATCCGGGGATGCAGGACATGGCGCTCGCCGCGTCCGCGGAGCGCAGGAGACGTAGGGGACCGCGTCCCCTTCTCGGCTCGCTGGCCGAGCCAGCGTACTACCCGGACGAGCCGGGCCGGGTTGCGCCCAGCCGAGTCGGACCCGGTACAGGGACGGGGCGACCCGGTTTGGGCCGACCCGGGGGGGGGGGGGGGGGGGGTTGTGTCGGGCCAAGACCCCCCATTTTTGGATCACTTCCGGTCTTTTAAACATATCATGGGCTACATACATCTTATCGACACACCGTCATTAGCATAGCGATCTTTGGATTGAGGTGGTTGTTTTGGTATATTACACTCAAGATTTCAAAAGACTTTGAGTACGACCGGGTTGGTTCAAACACGAAGCCAACCGGGCCCTCGGAGCGGAAACACATATAACATGAGCTCCGGAAATCCGATTGATGTGTCGTCAACATTGTTGGATTCCTTTTGATGGGACCGAACTTTTGGCATAAATCAACTGAGGTTTGGATGTAGTTGGTGTAAGGCCAGGTTGGATTGTTCCTGATATCCAACCGGGCCCCTGGAATGGAAAAGCCGATAACAATCAGACCGAATGACCATTTGACGAACCGTCATCGACGTTGGTAATCATATTGAGAAACAGTCACTATGAGTATACCCTATGAGAGTTCGGGTACAGTTGAGATGCGGCCAGGTTGGTTCTTACATTAAACCAACCAGGCCCCTAGGACGAAAAAGCTGATAACTCACAAACCAAGCGCCTGATTGACATGTCGTCTAGTACATTGAGACCCCTATGACGAGACGGTCATTTGAGATACTTCTTCGTGGTATTTTTGATAATTGGAGTATTGACCTGTAGCTTATGGATTAGACCCTCCCGGAGACGAGTGTACGGAGTACGGAGACCGTGTAGCTGGCTGAGGCCTGACGACTGCTTGACCGACTCAACTTGCAGTGAGTGGACTAGCCCAATGGATGGAGCACTACTGTGTTTGGGTGTAGACCCATGGCGGATGGAGCACTTCTGCATTTGGGTCCAGACCCATGGTACTCAACAGAAGGAGTACCTCTGCATGCTATTAGGGGGGGTGCACTACTATGTTTGGTTGGCAGACCCCGGTGGGGAGCACTACTATGTTTGGGTGGCTGACCTACAGTACTCGATAGGAGGAGTACCTCAGCAGTCTTAGGTTAGTGGTCAGTACCTCAGAGTCGTGACATGATCACTGTACTCGTCAGAGACGGATCTCTTCAGCAGTTACTTTTTCGATAATGAAAATCTTGGTTTGAGCTGAGTCTATGACCTTTGTGTTTACGTCAAGATTGAAATGGGTCACATTATAACTTAGGTATATGTTTGGGCATATACCTAGGTAGTGGTTATCTGTTGATTTCATAACCTTTGGGTTTCCTCATGATTGAGATGGGTTTCTTGATAACATAGGTATAAGTATGGGCTTATTCCTAAGTAAGGGTTATCTGTTGAGATCCTTCATTGTGGTTATTCTAGTTGGATTTAGTGACACCATGAGGGTCACGGGGTCCCTACTGAGTATCATATAATCACCCTTGCACGGGCTATTCCCGCACCTCGTTCTGTTGGTTGTAGACGATGGGCAGAACTGATAGTGGCCGAGTGTTCGAGGACTGGATGGTACCCGGAAGTGGACCTCACGACGAGTCGGTATTTGGAGGAGGACTTCACAATGAGACGACACTCGGAGGAGGTTGACGGGTGATAGCATTGTGGAGGCTATCTGTACCTACCATTCAGGTTGGATTCATGGTGGATGATCCGGGAGCTGCGCTATGTGTACCTACCCTTTAGGTAGGATCCGTGGTGGAAGATCCAAGAGCTGCACTATCTGTACCTACCCTTCAGGTAGGATCCGAGGTGGATGACCTAAGAGCTTCTCCTATTCTTCCAGCTACTTGTATTTTCTATTTCACATTGGTTCAGTTGTAGCTGTACTTTCAGTTGGATTTGTATTCTGGACCATTTACTTTTCAGCACTTTCTTTTGTACATAGTGTATTACTTCCTCTTTTACTCTGTGGTGTTTTGTTTAATTTTATAAAGGCAATGCTTTCCCAGTTATCGGTATTTACGCCTTTGGTGCTAGTCTCCAGCCTCTGGCCTATGGAAGGTGGGCTTGGGGTAGTCACGGCACGGGCCCCATGGATGGGTCGTGATAGCTAACATGAAGGTTCATTTCAGGGGATTCATCCTCAGACTGTTATATCTCAACTTGTCGAAGATTGCTCAATAGTCTATGACTTTATCACATCATTATCAATATTATTCAACCATATCATCAAAAAAATAATATTGATATTCTTACCAATAAATTTTTTAAGATAATATTCATGGAATATCAATATAGGGAGAAATATTAAATTAATACAATGTGCATGAACTTATAGAAAATAAAACCATAGAGAACAATTAAGGTAGTGGATTCCTTATCAATCAGGTCTATATTTATTTGATTGTTCCCTGAATAACTATCAATGATGGAAAGAGATTGGACTCGAGAAGATTCATCAATTAAGAGTTTTTTATTGTCATATGGAAATAGTTATCTAGGTAGTGATGATTAAGGTCATTGAACTAGAAGAATACCTTAATTTTATTGTAAATTTTCTTGTAAGGGGTTATGTTTAAATTATATCTTAGGTTTCTCTCTTAACCCAAAATTTGGCATTGACTAATTTTTCTACATAGATCTCTTCATTTTTGTCACGATAGGGGTTCATTCTACTAGATACTGCCATGAATCCTTAATTCTCATCGGGTATTTCATCACAGATTGTAGCCACATATGGATTCCATTAAATAATTATTTAATTGTTCTAGTTGAATATATATCAGTGCTTCTTTATAAATGAAATTTACATCTATTTCAATTTGAGGGGCACAGATGTAGTAAATAGTGCAGGTTTTGAGTCTTATTTTATTCCCAAATTCACATACTTATGCTAATAAATGGTGGTTGAGACACCATACATGCATATGGTATGGGAATTCTTAAGACCATCCTCTTATTCTTCCATCTCTAAGTCTATAGATTCCTTCTATGATGGTGGCCGCAATCTAGGGGAATCTCTATCACTGTTGAGGTGAGAGAGGATAAGAGAAGATACAATAGTATCCAATATTTTCTTATGCTGTTTAAATGAGATTATAAAACAGTTCTAATTTTAAATTGTTGATGGAGATAATAGGGTATTGGTCTGATGGGACTAGGTATATAACCTCAAATAGATTTAAAGGGAGAACATAGCCGATGTCATACTTATTCTAGATATTTTCTTGGGTGGTACCCAATCCATTAGCGGCAAAATAGTATATATTTTCATCCATCATTGGAAATTTACCTCCTCTTTAGTATGAATGTACTTCACCTATGTGTCATCACAAGCATCGAAGGGGATGTTTTCACCATATAGTTTCAAAACATTCCATCGATTGAGTATTTCAAAAAAATTGTGAATGTTGAAGGTACAACTATGTGGTTTGGAGCTATGGTCAACTAAGAAGGAAATTGTATATGGAGTCTTTCTAAATAACAATAAATTTGATTTCTGATGTGAGAACCCCAAACTGAGATTTGAGTTCAATTTTCCCCAGAGGTCTTCTATCATGCTTATCACACCCTTTATTAGTCATATTTGTTGGGGGAAAATCCTCATCTCTAAATCCAAAACATCAAAGGCATTGAATCAATATGATATTGATCCCAAATATTTTTCAATAATATCCCTTAGGATAGAAACAATATAGCGTCTATCTAAAACAAAGAGGGGTAAAATGTGTCATTGGATGACTTCTTATTAGTCATTCTCTATGAGTGAGATAACAACATTGAATTCAGCGGACATTGTCTCCTTTCTATATACCATGGTTGTAGTGAATTCTTTGTAGAATTTATATAGGATCTGGATGGAAATATTTTGTGCATATTTGAGTTAATTGAAAAAATGAATCACGTGAAGGATTGAGAGCATAGCTTGTTCAAGAACATGATGTTTTATAATTTAATACCTTTTATCCATAGGTTTTTGTTCATCTAGAAGACATTTATCTTGGTCATGTGGTTTAGGAATTTTTTAATTTTATGTGGATGGGATTAGTACTCTTGAAGAGGTCATTAGAGTATCTGATTCTAGTGCAATAACACATCCCAACCATGCACATCATCTTGTAAGATTAGAGAATCATACTACCTCTTGGAGTTCATGTAAAACTACTAGGTGCAGACGAACACTGTTGGGTTTTTGGACACCTCCATGCCTTTTTGTGTATTCTAGAGAACGGTTCCATGGCTCTCAGATATATGTATATGTTATATGTGGGAACATGACAATGAAATTTGGTTTGGAAACAAATTTATTGTTCCGTATATCTTCATTTCATGTGCATGGATCATCATGTTCCCCAGTTTGGTGTAGAGAACTCATACTTATAGGAATATTCATCATTCAAGAAGCGGTATTCCTGATGTATCACATTAATAGAACCAAATCGGATCTCCTGAACAATTAGGGTCCCATTTGGTGGGGAGGTACACATGTTTCATATATTGTTGTGATGGAATATACAAGAGGTAGATATTATATTGGATCACAATACAACTCCTCTTCCTCTGCATCAACCTACTTCTAATGGATTCACCCAATTTTGGGATTCATATTTGTGGTCACCTTCATTCTTGGAGAATCTATTCTGGGTCTGCACAACTCAATTCTTACGGTGGAATGAGATTGATTATATTATTTTTTCATATTCAACTAGTTTTTGAAATTATATGCATGTTTGGAATTAAATTTATTCCAATCAATCTAATTTTCATAATGTGTAATGGTTATATAGAGAACATACTCTATGGATTTTTCTAACACAACCTACTTGTAATCGAACATTCCTTGAAAAAAAATCTAATTTGATGTAGTCTTGGATATTATTACATAACATTCAATAGAAAGTTTAGTAGAAATGTCGATCATTTGGGTGGACCTCTTCAGGCATCCTGGTCTATGGATCATTGAGTAGGATATCATCCAAGGATTTCATGAAATTACTGAGGACATGGTCATTTGGGAAAGTGTATTCTTCATTAATTATTTTTTCAAATCTTGGAAAACCATTATTTTTCTATACTTCTAACCGATGATGATTTTTTGTTTATCACCACTCAATAGTAGGTGTGGCGTGGTTAGGTAACTTATTATATTAAGGTATGAGAATTGACATTGGCCTTAGATTGAAAATTGGTGATTCTTTTTTGCCTACCCATTTACTGTTCTTTGGGAAAGTGTCAAGATTGGGATGGGGTTCATATAATGGATCCATCCAATCATTATTCCCTTTCTATGAACTCATCAAACCTACAATGATATTTCATTTTGAGCATAGATATTTTCTACACTTTCGAATATTTTCACCAAAATTTAAATATAATTACTCATATGAGAGAAGGATATTCAGTTAAAAGGTTAAATCATTATGTATGTATATAAAGTAATACAACCTCTCATTGCAATTTTTTTATCAGTTCATCATGTAAATGATTGATGTTTTCCACAGTGTGGAGATAATGGATATTGAAAATTATGATAAAGGCCTTCCCATCCTATAATGGATCCCGCTGGCAAACTGATGTACCAAACAAAGGCTGGTCTGGTTAGAGTTTGTATAAAACACCTTATCATTTTTTCATCCTCTTGATATCGAGGCCCCATATGTGGAACACATTATGAAATTAAGTCTATGAGAAATTATTCAGGGTCACCTACTCTATCAATGTAATGGATAATATTATTTTTAAAATATGTTTGGGGAAGAGAATCATTCACCCTTCAATGATATGGTTTCTTCTCAGTTTGTATAGGTAGGTGTAACACTTACATGGATTCCATTTTAGTTTCAATGCACTCGATGACATTATGAATATTTAAGGGTACAAAAATCTCATCCACATCCTATCTATAAGAAGAGGATGGGTCTTGATGAGGTGACCATATTTTCATCTCCCACAAAATCATGTCCATTTTGTAGAATGTGAAATTACCATTGTGTGAAAGTGGCTATTTCCACAATAAAGGGCTGTCATGATCATTTTAGACTACCTCATTTATGTAAATTTTATTCCCAGATCTAGATCAAGACTAATGCTTAGATACCACACTTAATGGTCGATCATCTCTTTCAATTAGGAATATTTCCCCTGAGTAGCTCTTTGATGAGTTATCCTTCAGTTTGTATCTCATTAATATATTATGAGATCTTTTTATTCATATAAGTAACCTCTATTATTATTTTTTGTTATTGGAAAATAGCCACATCATTCCCATTATCATTGGTATTGTTCTTCTAGAGAGGTGGACACTTGATATTCAGTGGTATTAGGTTTCGGAGCCTTATGTAGAACTTCCTAAGTCGAGCCTCAGTTTGGGTATCCAGATCACCCTCCAAAAAAGTTATATTTTCTATTTTATTGTCCTCTTTATTTCATTATTTACCAACTACATATATAAGGTTCAATGTGATAAAATTAAAAGAGGAATATGATGAAATTGTGTGTGTCCCATTATGTTCGATGAAATAGGATGTTTCATCACTACCTTTATAAAGATCATTACTCGAATTCATTTAAAAATTTAGATATTTTGACATGAAGATCTAACGGGGCATGATATTCTTCTCTCTATGATCCTCATTTCTCATCCCATGAGTAATAATTGTGGGGGAGTTTTCAGTCATGATTGTTGAATAGACCTCAAATAGTAGAGGATTCTCTTTCAATAGTAGGAATAGATGAGATATCGACTATCAAAACTTACCACTAAAAATGGAGAAGATAGATTATCTTAGTAGCGATGATGATGGAAATATCCCCATCCCTTAGGCCCAAGGGTTATTTGGGACCATATTAGTAACTAGTTAATCATTTTTTTACGGATCCAATCATTATATTATGGTAATTGATTAAACACGATATTGACAGTGAGATACAAATGCCTCAACATAGTAAAATAGGGTAGATATATAATAAAAAATGGTTTCTCAAGGATCCACATAGGATATGAAGAACATGGTGATGGTGATTGAGATATAAATTTCCCAATGTTATTTGGTTGGGGTTTTTTTTGTATCTACTATTGATATATCTGATATAATTTGTGGAATTTATTATCTATGGGGTGGTGGTAGTGATAGATAATTCCCTATCCAGGTGATGTTGGTCCCCTTCTCAATTTCTATTATAGAATCTACTATTTTGGCTCATTTGATGCATCATAGTTATACTCACATATGATTTTGGTGCAATGGAAGCCCATGAAAAGAGTCAATTTATACTAGATGTCAATGGGATGAATTAAACCAGGGATTCTGTTAGGTCCACAAGGTTGAATACCCTGAGAGGGGGGGTGAATCAGGGTATGACTAATTTAAAATTAAATCCCATTCTGATATTGTTTCGCTATTAAGAAAAACACTCTTCTCTTTCTTTCCTATTGTACAATATAAACAGAAAGTAAAGCATACAGATGACACATAAATCTTACTTGGTTCACTGCTATGGGCTACGTCCATGAAGCATACGCCGACAGGTTTTCGGTTGTACCAAATTCCACTAAACATAACTAGATGCGGATTACAAGATCTGGGATAGATCAATTCTATGCCCAGGAACAATACCTTTATAATGTTTAGGGTCAGCTCACTACTTTCCCAGGGGTCACTCCCTGGTTCTCTCTCTCTGGATCACTAACGGTGGAGAGGATCACCTTCTTCCTCTTCCTTCGCTCACTGCTCTGGAAAGGATCCACTCATAATTTATAGTCTTGTAGGTCTCTTCATTTGCATGAAGGAATTCCTCATCCTCTGTAAGTAGATGCTCTGTTGAAGACCAACTTTCACCTATAGATGAATATCTCTTTGCACCAAATGTATCAGGAAAACATCCAGCTTCCACGCAGCAGGAAAATCACTGCCAGAAATAAACCTTAGTTGGTGTGCAAGTCTATCGCGGTGCGCAAGTATCAGTGCACAATTCAAAACTGGCGCGGAAGACTTCCTCAACCACATGTGCGGGACAAGCTTCTGTAACTCCAAACCTACGCGACACACTTCCTTCCTTGCTTAAACCACCTCTAGCGTGCAACTAACACTTGGCGCACAACTTCCTTCTCTGGCGCGCAAGACCAACTTGCGCGACACACCACCACTTGCGCGACCACCACACATGCGCAATGGGAGTTCTGAATCATCAAATTTTTGAACTTTGGTGAAGAATGAGGAGGGGTGGTCTAGTGTTTATAGTCAATTTGACCACCCTGCGCGACGGTGCGCAAGTCAACCCTCGGCGCGCAAGTCTCAGTGTGCATGTCTCTTCCCCTACAAGTCACTTGCGTGACCCACTTCCAAACATGCGTGAACTTTTTTCCTTTTCCATATTTTGATCTTATGATCTTAAAAAACCATAGGCGCACAAGTTCTATTCATGGAGCGCATGTCACATGCTCAACACCACCAATACTTGAGCGACACGTATCCCTTTGTCATATTTTGATGATCTAATCTTGAAAAACATTTGGCGCGCAAGTTTCCAAGACTTCATGTACATGGAACACATGTCCCTTTTCCAAAAACCACTTTTCTTCATTTGTCGATTTTCAGGCCTAAAAAATTGTCAAACACTGGAAAACGGCACCACCTTGTATCTACTCTTTTTATGCCGCCTCCAGATCATTCATTCCTTTATCGATGTTCTTGAATCAAACATGGATCATTGACCAAAACTATTGAAATCGACATTCCACCATGAAATCCCCATTGTCAACAAATTTTTATGTCATGGTTTTCTTTTTCAACAATCACAACACAGTTTTGCACTTTGTCAACAAACACAATCACCTCAAAAATGCTTCAATGATGTCTTGAGATATTTTTTCCCAACAATCTCACCCTTTGGGATTGTTGAGAACTCTTCCATAAAATGATACATCATTGATTCTATAGCCACCATTCTTCTTTTTCGATTCTGATATTGTTCAAGGATTTACTCAACACATACTCTAAGCCCACATGAGAAATGCTCAGCATGAGAAACAAGAGTATATGAAACGTTCATCAATGAATCACTTCATCTCTGACATCCAATGTTGACACAAAAATGATACCAATTTTTACGAAATTGATACCAATTGTAGGAAATATTCTTACCACATTCCAACATATCTATTTTTATTTTATCACGATTATTAGCTGTCGTGATATCTATTCTTTGATCGATCACTTATAGAATCGTCAGATTCTATACGCTCCCCCATTCTACTCACAGCTTCAACCCTTATTTAGCCCTATTTCATGTGTTTTCTAAGCTAAGATCTAGCTATCCACGGTCAACTAGCATTAACTCCCCCTATCTGGCTTCTCTACCTGTCAGCTTCTCCCCATATCATTCATGATTTCTCAGATCTCCGAACTGTCTCCCCCTTGAAAAATCACTATTTTCTCCCTCTTGGTCAACGAACCCAAAGGTTACTCCATTGAATTATGTAACAGAGTAAATAAAACATATAAGAACATGCGGGAAAACACATCATACCTCAAGGAGAGGGGGGTTGTTTCACATCCACACTATTTCATGTGTGGGGAGTCTACTGAACTCCCAGAGCTAGTCGATGCCTTTCAAATGCTTCCATGGTTAATGCTTTTGTCAGAATGTCTATAACCTATAGCTTTGTAGGAACATACTCCAACTTCATGATTCCATGCTTAACATTATCCTTGATGAAATTATATTTGATCTCAATGTTCTTGGTCCTTGAGTGATGGAAGGGATTTTTGATAAGATATATAGCACTTGAGTTGTCACACTGTATTCCGATCGGAGACTTCACTTAAACTCTGATATCTTCAGGTTGCTACTTCATCCACAATAACAGTGGGCATGCTTGAGTGGCCACAATATACTCAGCTTCTGCGGTGCTCAATGAAATGCAATCTTGCTTCTTTATTGTCCAAGAAATACACAATCCACCATGATATGATGCCCCTCCTGGTGTTGATTTTCTATCATCTGTTGATCCAGCCCATTCCGCCTTAGTATATCCCAATAACATTGTCTGATATTTATCATTATATGTCAAGCCAAAATCCACTATGCCATAGATATATCGAAATATTTTTTTCACTGCAAGTATGTGGCTTTCCTTGGGATTACTCTGATATCTCACTTCATGGCATGTGGTGAAAACAATATCAGGCCTTATTGCAGTTAAGTAAAATAGACTTCCAATAATTTGCCTATATTCTGTGATATTAAGTGCCTTTCCATCCTCATCATTTGATAATTTCAACCGGGTAGCAACCGGAGTCTTCATCTCCTTGGAATTCTCCATTCCAAACCTTCTTGGAACCTCTTTGGCATATTCATATTGAGAAATGAATGTTCCATTCCTTCCTTTTGTCACCTATAGACCAAGGAAAACATAAGCTCTCCAATCATTGACATTTCAAACTCATTTTTCATGAATTTGGAAAACAATCTGCACTAAGCTTCATCTGATCTGCCAAAAATTATGTCATCGACATACACCAGCACCATCATCCTTTGTATGCATTTTACTCATTTTTGGAGGTAATATCCTTGCCATTATTCTATTATTTTATTTTCCTAATCATATCATGTGATTTATGGAAACTATTCTAGGTATTTTATGGTGAATCCAATAATTAATTGTGACATCACATTCATATGGGATGTATTTTTTTATGAACAATATATCCAACTACAGAAGGACACCTGCTTGATGATGGAGTATTTTTTTCTAAGTCGTGATATTGTTTTGTATTTTATTTAATACTTTGTCAAATTTTTATTAAATTACTCAATTAATTGAAATGGTAATTTAGTTAATTTTCATTTGATAGGTCCAAATACATATTAATTATGATCTACACATTGTTTATTGAGATTTTGGCCACATGTGGTATCATGTTAATATTTACCGTGATTATACCTAAATGAATAGTTATGAATTAATTATTTAATTATTTATAGTTTGGTTATAATTAATTATTCAGCCTCTTGGAGGAGTTACAAGTCTATTTTTGTGATTATGAATGAATAGGTCATGGTTGATGATGATGTAATAATTACTAATGGTTTAAATCTATAATTTAGGAATGCGGTCACTAATATTACTAAATCATACGTTATTTAACATAATGTATGGTCAATATGTTTTAGTATGAGGGTGTGGGAAACTCGAGATGGAACCATAAGTTAGTTTCCTTTTTATGGAATTTCTGGGGAGTCTTTTTAGACTTATAGGGAGTCCATTAATATTATTTAATTTGATGGAAATTACATTAATATAAGAGGCTTGATAAAATAACAAATTGAATCCTAGGGGGGTTTCACTATAGTGATATTGAGATTATTATAGATGAATACATTTTCTTTGTATGTAATACATTCCTAGAGTGATGGATATGGGAAATCCAATTAATTATAATGGGATTAACTATAATACATAAATTAATAAAAAATAATGATAGAATAACCCAATATTGAAACTAATTTGGCTTCCCTACTTCATGTATAATGAGTGTAAACTCTCTACACCACAACATGTTATTTAAACCTAATCTATTGAACACATGTTCACTGAGTGACATTTTGAAATGGGAAAGTGGTATTATAAATATATAATTGATTCCATATGGGTTTTAAGTGTCCATGATTTTATTTATTGGGATTTATGATGAGTCTATGAGTGTCCTATTAATGATACGAACATAAAATATAGTTTACGTTAGTGTTAATTGGATGAGTAATATAACATTAGGGTAATTATTATTTTTTATAGAACAACCCCCTTGAGATGGGTAATTTTATGGGGTCCAAACATGAGGGATCTAGTCTTGACATACGACTACTAGGTGTAAAACTACAAGAACCTATAAATTACATTTAGTCAACTATGTTTGGTTGAACCAATTCATAAAATGATTAAACATTATCCATTGTTATGATTTGATTGATTAATTTATTGGTTGTTGTGATTTCTTGCTCTCAATTAGTTAAATTTTTTATTTTGATTATTATTTGTTAAATAATATTTATATTCTATTTATTATAAATTAAAAAAATAATCTTTATATGTAATATTGTTAGTTATACACCAATCACCCTTTCTATGACTATGAAAAGTATGAAATATGAGACTATGTTCATTTCAAACAAGTTTTTATTGATATGATTTCTAGGATGTCATGCTCTACCAAAAATTTTTTTTGGTGAAATAAAATTTATTATATTTGATGATAAATCTAGATATTCATATATTAGGAGTGGAGAAGACACATTCCACACTACCTTAATGATTAGGGATAACCCATTCACCATTACATTATTTTTAACAGGTGATACCTATCCACCAAAGATATTATGATTGGGAATATACCATCAATCATTGGGGGAAACACATTCACAAATAACATTATTATATTGTGAATAGTCCATTCACTCATATGTTATTTTTATCATTTATATCATATTCTCCACTAGTAATACCTTATGTATTATTTTAATTTTGATAACATATTCACCTGATTAGATATAATGATGATAAATCAATTTCTAGTGTTGTATTATTGTAATAAATCATTTTAATATATTATGAATTGTAGTGGTTATGACATATTCACACATGCTTCTTTAATAACATCTTTACTCCTACCTAGTTGAGATCAAGTTATAAGAAATGTTGTCCTAATTTTTGGAGAGGCTTATATAGGTATAAGTCAACTATTATGGTCACTTTATCTATACCTAATAATTTAAATTTTGATTTAATTTTATTTTTATAAATTATTAATTTATTTCAGGAATGAACATATGTATTAGGATTTTATTATGGGAATAATTGGTGGTTTCCTTTTTAGTTTTGTAATGGTACCATTTATGTTCACCATAATGAATGTCTAGATTTATATTAAGAATAAATGTTAGGGATTGGATCCTAGTATAGATGTGTGGAATGAAGGATTATATTAGTGATATTGACACAGGTGTAAGGTGATGTTGAGGTTAGTAGTTGAGACCAATTTTTTTAATTCAGTTATATTTTTGTACTATATTTGAATATCATATTGGGTTATCGCATACAATTGTATTGTGTGGTATTAATATTTGTATTTTGTTTTAACATGGTGATTTTATTTAATATGGTTATATTTCCATGAAATATTTAATTATTTTACATTGATGTTATCCATTATATAGTTGTTTCTATTAATTATTGTTATTTTGATAATAGTAGTGAGGGTATAGTGTGCACATATTTAATTAACTAAATAGAACCACTAGTTAGGGTCCTATGGAATATAAGTATACACGCTGAGGGTATATTTCACTCAGGATCAGGCTACATAAGTTGGATCCAGGACTGAGAAATTATATTTTATGAAAATAATCAAAAACCATTTATTCATGATATAAGAATATCTCGAGATATTGTTGTGGGTAAGAGTTGATTAATCATATTAATTTAATATAGAAGGGATTGAGGAAATATATGAGTCGATAAAAGTACAATGTTTACTGATGATATTGGGTGTTGGATTTTTTGGTTTAGGATCAAGTATTTTTTATGCATCTCTATAATGGAATCATTGATAATTTATGAATTATGTTAATATAAAATATTTAATGATAATAATAAATAGTTAGGTGAAGATCATGATAGGATGGTTATTTCCTTAGGGAGAGTTTTTTCAGTCAAAGTAAAGGTTGAATAAGATAAATGTATAACGATGATTGTAAATGAAGATAATGTAAAGGATTTTTCATGGGTTACATATACTAAATAATTCATGGGGACAAAATATTTAATTTTATGGTGGATTATGAAACCATAATTGTTGTTTATATATCGCTTGTTGAGAATTAAATTTTTTTAGGAAAGAAATTTGTAAAATTAGTTGGGATAGAAAAATGAGTTATGATAACCACATGGTATAAAGAACCGTCTACCCCAATTTTCTAACTCAGGGAAATTTGGTAGTATAGCCTGACTGGGTTGATGTATGGTCCAATGGGGCAAGTGTCTCAATGATCTAATTTAATTTATAATACATGATTTGATATTTAAAATAAATATTATCCTCAATTAATGCTTATTAACTCCCTAGTATGAAAAAAATTCTCTTTTTAGGAGAGATTTGGGATTTATCTATCATCTAAAAAAATTATTCTCTCTAGGATCAAAAATATTGTCACAAAATTAGTGTTAAGATATCTATGATCTTGTTGATTAATTGATCTATCTGTCTATCTCTCTATAAATAATTATATAAGGACATGTTTGATACAGAGAGTTGAAATTTTAGATCATAAATAATTAAAAGAAGAATAATTACCTCATTTAATTTTAATATGTTTGTAATGGATAATATAATGAACATTGAAATTTAATCTTGGATTTCTTGTATTTATTGGATTTTAGTGTGTAAGATAGAAATATAATTTTCATTATTTAGAGCATTGTGATTTTAAATTATGTTATTGTTGTTCATTTCAATTTCCCAACTGATATATATTTTTACCGCATATTTTATTTAAATTAATTGAAAAAATATTTAAATTTTGGGAATTTTGAAGAAAAGGGTTTTATTGTTTATGAAAAAACTATGGTACTTGATTTAATTTGTGTACTTGTGTAAAGTATTGTATTTCATTAAATTACATTAAGGATAAAGATAAATGAATTGTTTTGGATAAATCTTTTGAGATGCGATAATTTTCAATCAATTAATGGACTTGGGTATAATAAATGATTAAGTGTCATGAATTGATTGAAGGAATGGTTAATGATTGGAAGAACATTGATATTTATTTAGGCAGGAATTCACATTATGTGGGATATAGATGAAGAGTGCTATTGTTTTAGGATATGCTTAGTTAAAAAATGATCCATATAGAGTGAACACTATGATCATAGGTAGTTATAGTTTGGGATTTTATTCCATATTTCTCATGATTCCGCATATCATTAGCACAAATTAAAAATGTTGATCATGTGCGTGATAGGTATGGTTACACATTTTTTTTCATGAAATAGTTGAATTAATTTTTTATGTTATGAAATTATTTGAAATCATTATGACCTTATAGGGTTATTGAAAATTCTAGGTTCCCCCTAATACCACATCTAATAGACTATCGGTGGGAAATAACAACCAAAAGGTTACACGAAAAAAGTTTTAGTAATTGATCCATAAAACCAATAATTAATAATAATAAAAACAAACATAATAATATTTATACAAAAAATAAAAAAACATAAAATAAAATCAAATAGAATATATTTATAATATCATCAATTAAGAATAAAATAATATAAAAAAAAATCATCCATTTATTTTTACAATTCTGATTCGATAACATTGGAATAATTTACAAGTACTTTTAAAATTAAAGTGATATATTAATAAATAAATATTGAATCCCTTACCAATATTGAACTAAGGATCATTCCTCGATCCCCACTATAATATAGAACCATGAAATATATATAAATATATACTTCTACAAAAAAATATGTGCACAACCATATGTAGGTCATGGTATAAGTCCCCATGCTTAGATTTTTACAATGATCTATTAGAACATCCCAATTAAAGATAAAAGAATTCAAATATCATATAATCAAAATATCCAAAGCATATAAATACATAATATATATTAACAACCTCATAACTCAAAACATTCCAGTTTTAATATTATCTAAATGTCATCTATATGACAATTAAATATGTAATGTCTCATACGATACTTCACCTGAGTCTAAATTGGATCAGATGTAAAAAAATTGTAGGTCAACCTCTTCATTGAAACTCACTCTGAATATAACTACAAGAATCACTCTACAAATAACATAATCCTGATGGAATTCATTCCAATAAATGTACTAAAATCCACCACAACCTCATCCATCAATAATATCATTTCATTTAAATTATAGTATCAATTTCTCTAGGAACAATGTCATGTGGGAGAGACCACACGACATTAATGGTATGTATCAATTGAGGGAGTATTTGACTACATCAATGTGGGAGTCTCACCATTTTCATTAGAGGAGTAAGACCCCACCTATCTTACAAGGGAATTTAACACATTCAATTATAGTGAAAAATATAGGACTAACTAAAGCAAGTGTATCAATTAGGGGATTAGTTCCATGTAGATTGTATTTAAAATTTGGGGAAGACCCTAATTTATGCATAATTTTAAGGAATTATTCCTTTTGGGTATCAGGTTCATCTATTTATGAACTATCCACATACCTCTAATAAAATTCAAACACATGAACAAAAAACACACATATATAACATAATGATACAAAAATATTGATTATATAAGTTATGCTTCACTTCATCTATATTAGTACAGTAATAATAAATTAATGATAATAATTCACCAACAAATTATAAAATTCATATATGGTAGATAAAAACATCCATAGTCACTTCATATCATCTTATGTACTATAGAATAATCCATTAAATCATCACCGAACCATACTTATAAATAGTTTTATAAATATCACAAAACAACTCTTCTATATCGTATGTGTGTTATATTATTTTTCTATGTGTCATCTCTAGAAATAAAATTCACTATGTAATATTCAATAATTATTCATGTAAGTAAACTTAATAACATTATGATCATTTTCATTCAAAATAGAATTATCCCTCCATGTCATATAGATAATTTATAGATGATTTTCACATTTTATTAACCATGATATGTATCACACGTACTACCTATATGAATGAATATCATAGATATGTGTATTAAAAAAATCCATAAATACACTGTTATTAATAAAAATTATAAAGTCCTGGGTTATAATGTGTTTGGGGATTCTTAAGTACTGCAACCCAAGTGAATCTTCTCTAAAAAGATAAATACACCTAGTTGGAAGGGAGACCATTCTAGTGAAGGAAATACAGAAATTTTCTGCAGTGTCTCAGGAAGCTATAAATTCCCTGAAACTATTTCCCCCATACCCATTTGGATAAAATACAACACGTTTTCAAAGAGGTTCTTATATATTTGGATACAGTGAGAAATAATCTAAGAGACCCTGGCATTCTCTTAAATAATGTTGTGAAAAATAAGAATCAATTTCATCCAAATCTAGACTAATAATTTTGGATTTTCATACAGTGATCAAATTAATAATTTTACAAG
This sequence comes from Viscum album, assembly GCA_963277665.1. Classification (NCBI taxonomy): domain Eukaryota; kingdom Viridiplantae; phylum Streptophyta; class Magnoliopsida; order Santalales; family Viscaceae; genus Viscum; species Viscum album. The sequence goes on along the minus strand of OY728119.1, from coordinate 1,310,875,843 downwards.
CCATTAAAATGATCAAGTTTTTGCATTATTATAATCCATTGAAAATATTAATAATCCTCGAGAGTCATGTAGAACCCCCCCTTGTGAAGTCATGATTGTATGATCAATCCCTGTTGAGTTTAGGGTAATTGATGGGAGGAATTATAGTGAACCCATATACCTTTTTACAGTGGGTAATAAATAAAAGGTATTGATATTTTATTAGGTATGATAATCTCTAAGGAGTAAGAATACAACCTATTTTCAATAGAGGATGAAGGTCATCAACCGGGATTTTGGAAATGACCACTATATCCAGTAACGAGACAGGGGTTCTATAAAGCCAACGATTTTTCATGGAATTCAAAATGAACCAACATCCTTCCACCAAGAATATGACTATAACATTATTCTCTTGGAAGTTTCTTTTCATGGATTGTAACAATGTTTGAAGGATATAAACACTAATTAACTCCTAAAAATTGATCCCAAATAAACTCACCAAGACCACACCACATAGAATCCACCGACACTTCTTCAAAATCATATTAGATGATTGTTGACGCTCCTTTCGTCACAGAATCTAAAGATCGGAAAAGGGAATATCTGAGTCCAATGTGATTCATCCTTTGAAGAAACATCAAAAATTGACAAAGGGATGAACAAGGAGAACATTGCCCATGGGTCGCGCAAGTTCCCTCATGGTCGTGCAAGTTCCCTCATGGTCGCGCAAGTACACTTGCGCACCGCCTAGTGGTCGTGCAAGTACTTGCGCGACGCCTTATGGTCGTGCAAGTGACTTGAGCGACCTAAGTGGTAACCGCCCGGTAACCGCCCGGGGTCTTCTTTTGCCTATAAATAGACCATGTGGGCCCCCCATTCGAGGAGGATCTTTTTCCAGAAACTCGGATTGAAGCTCCCGACGCCCAAGTCTCTTCTCAATGATTCCGGAACACTTCTAAGGTAATTTATTACCTAGAACGGAAGATCTAAAGAGAAGAAGGAAGGCCTAAGTGTTGAAACATATCAAACACTTGCGCGCCGACTTATTTCCTTCAATATAACTTGCGCGTCCCTTTTCTAGAAGAACCTCGAGAACATTCTAAAGGGTTCAAAAAAGAGTCGCTCAAGTATTTCATTTGCTGGTTGAAAATCGTGCAAGTACACTATGTGTCGCGAAGGAATACCTGCGCGACCAAACACTTGCGTGCCCACGGAGGACTTGCGCGCCTTGAAAGACTTGCGCGCCCCTATCTTTTTGGGTGCCCATCCTGTCCTTTTTTACCCCTCTTAATCCATTTCACCTTTCCTTTTCAAGATTAAATCTTCAAGACACTCTTCAAAGCCATTTATGGCATGATTTCTTGATTTGACTTTCTTATCTGAAAGGAATTCTGTGGAATCTCTCTCAAAGTCTAGTGATTTAAATATCCTTATGTCACTAAAATACGGAGAGTTCATTCATCCAACCTCATCCTTTAAGATGAGAGAATCTTAACTTGGGTCTCCCTTTTCAGGAATAATCCCCAATGATAAAACCTTTAATTTGGGCATCTTCCTCAGGAGTAAGCCCCAAATTCTTAAAGTTCCCAATATTGGGCATCCTCCTCAGGAGTAAGCCCCAATCAAGTCCTTTAATCTTGGGCATCTTTCTTAAGAATAAGCCCCAACCTCAAATATGGGCATCCTCCTCAGGAGTAAGCCCCAAACCTTAATCCCTAACCTGGGTCTCCTTTTCAGGAATAAGACTCATTCATAATCTTGGGCTTCCTTTTCAGGAGTAAACCCCAAGTCCCTTAACCTGGGTCTCCTTTTTAGGATTAAGACTCAGTCATAACCTTGGGTCTCCTTTTCAGGAATAAGCCCCAAGTCCCCTTAAATTTCTCTTAACCAGTCATAATTTACCTTTGATTTGGGTTTCCTTTTCAGGAGTAAAACCCAATCATAAGTCCCCTCCTAACTTGGGCATCCTCCTTAGGAGTAAGCCCCAAGATTAGAGTATTCAAATCTCCATGAAGCACATATAACTTTATGGACCTTGTTCATGGATTTTCTCCCTAAAAGTAGATCCTAAACCTTCATCTATCTGGGCAGTCATCCATACATAAACCCCAAACAAATTCTTATGATTGCATCTTTCATGGCACAATTGTCTAAATTTTACTAATACCTCTTGTTTCTCACACCGAGCATGACTCACGTGAGCTTAGAGTGTAAAAGTAATTATGACATTCATCTTTGAGCCATCAATCACAAACATAATACTCCATTTCTCGAACTACGTGGGTTCTGATTCCTTTTCCAAAACAAAGGATACGTAGGTAGCCCATTTATGGGTTCGATCCCAACTTTGAAATAATCTCTGTCCTTCTGAATGACGATAAACTTCAAGTGCCCCACTGAGTGGCTTTAAAACCAGCCTGGTCATCATAATGACCAAGAGACTTTTATATAAATGTTTTGAAGGATACCATTGACCAAGAATCTCTAAATAGATGTAGATGATTCTCTATTGATGAAGAACCTCGAATACATATAAAAGATTCTCTAAATTTCTTGCATATTTAATCATTGATTGTTAAAACTAAAGGAAAGCACATTTTATACTTGGTAATGTAATAAGGATTCACGAACATAACTTAAATCTATAAAGAGAGTCCTGGAGTAGACAATAATTCCCCTCAAAAAGGTGTGATGAGTCCGACCTCCCATCCTCTCGACCAATGCAAATTCCTAAGCCTCATTAGTCCACAAGCTAATGAGCGCCTACCTTTGGACAGTAGGTCCAAAACGGATGTGGAATCATTGGATGTTTCCGGTTCTACAAACAAACCTGTTAGAAACCGATCGGAACATTTGAATCTCCCGTCCAGGAGGTCATCCCCGGATTCCGTGCGAAACAAAAATGGTGAACCCGACGTGAATCCTTAACCAAGTGAAAGTGATGTTCTTCTTATTTGCTAAAGCCCCTTGGGCCAAAAAAGCAATCATTGACATGTGCTCATCCAAAAGATGCAGTGGCTGTATTCATCTTGATTATGTCTGTTACATGGAAAAGGCACTCTTTTCTCAAGATCTTCTGCAAAAATGGCTTTCCTTAAATTCACCCCTGTGAATACTGCTGTTGTAAACACCTCTACTGTGAGGTCTGCTGCTGTGAAAACCAATACTGCTACTCCTGCTGGAACGTCATCCGCTCTGAGGATGACATCACCAACTCAGCGTCTTCAACGCTGTGTTTCTAATGCACTGGTTAAGGAGTACCGTCGCAACGGTACTATCCCAACTCTGGAGGCCGCTCGTCAAGCCCTCCAAGTTAACAACTCTACCTGGTCATCCGGACAATGGCGGCCAGCAATCAAGAAGCAGGCGGTGTTGACTACCGTCTCCAACCGTTTCGGGTCGTTATCCCCGAAACGCAATTTCCATTCACTCCCTTACACTGAGGAAGTGAATGAGCAGGTCCCGCAGGACCTTAATTCAAAAAGACAGGAGTCCTTCTCAAGGGCTCCCATCAACAATCGCTGCCAGACTCGTGCGGTAGTGCGCCCTCAACATGATGAGGGTACCGACTCCAGGCATTCAGCTTAGGTTCCTCGAACCCGAGCAGGCAAGATGAACCGCCAGAGACGGAATCCGGTTAATAATAAGCAGGTTGTCATCCCTGCCATCTCCGGAGAAGTCCAACAACCTAACTTGGTGGCAAACAACGAGCAGGAATACACACCTGTTCGTTTTAATTCCGCTGTCCAGCAGACTCATCTGACAGCATCAAGCCTATCCCGCCAGGCAATTCTGGCGGAGTACCATAGGCAGGAACATACACCTGCTTATACATCACCAGTTAGTCAGCAGGCTCGTCTGACTACATATGATGGATCTCGTCAACCGCGTTTGGCGAAGTGTAATCAGCAGGCACATACACCTGCTAATACTAATCAGGCCTACCAACAGTCTCGCATGGTAGCGCCCGGAGAAGTCAGTCGGAAAGTCCCGACGACAAACAGGAGGCAGACTCAACTCTCTACCTCCACACTTGAATACTGTCAGGATTCACTGCCAGGAAAAGGAGGACAGGAGCAGGCACATACACCTACTCCAAGCCCGGAATGGACGTATATCCCCGTTTCGGCGGCTGAAGTCACCAAACATATTTTTTCAATGGTGAAAGAGCAGAAGCAAATTCCTGCTCATATTCTAGATGCTTGCCAGGATATCATAACAGCTTCAGTATCATCTCAGAGACAGACACATAAATCTATCCCTAGCAATGGAGTGACACATCAACGATTCACTCCGGAACAGACACACACATCTGTTCTAGTCCAAGAGGGTTATGGGGCATACTCCCCCATATCATACGGACAAACAAGTCAGGCACATACACCTGATTTGAGTGGAGATCGTCAGCCTAACCTGACCATCTTTCCTGATCAGGCACATACACCTGCTCAGAGCAATCACTTTTGTCATCAAGTGGTTTCTAAAGCGAGTAAGAAGGAATCTATGAAAAAGATCCACCCAGCACAGTCAGGAGATCAAAGGACAATCTGCAACAAGGCCTTGCTCGATGCTGGAGTTCTTGAAGCCCTCAGACATTTATCTGTCGGAATTCAAGATTCTACTCCCTCAGTTCCCAATAACGGGAACATTAATTATGAAGGTCTTTAACAGACACTTCCTCATGAATACTTGCTTCATGAAAATTCGGTCAATCTTGAAGTTTCTTCTTCAGATGAGAGCCACAGGAACCCTCTGTGTGGTCAGAAGACCAAGGAGCAAGAGATTTCATCTTTTGCTGTAACCCATCATGACGGTCCTCCTCATGGTGATGAACTTCACTGTGAAAGTCCTCTCCGCAGTAGTGATTCACGTTGTCTCGAAAATTCTGCAGAATGCAATGTAGTGACGAGGAAGCCCTCCTATCTCGATGCACTTGCAAGCGTAAAACCAGTCATGTCTGATGCTTTACTATCGGCAGGTGAAACTCTTTCTCCATCAGAAGATAGCCTGGGGTTCAGGTTATTCTCCGAACCATCCCTAGGTCATTCATCTTCCAGCATGAATAGTGATTTCTCTACCAATCTTGTTGAATCCGATGAAGCAACAAGGAAACACCAACTCTGGTCCAAACAGGTAGAAGAATCTTCATTTAATGATAAAGAGGAAATGCTGAACATGAGGAAAAAACTGGCAAAAGGTGAAGTACCAGTCATGTTTTGGCCTTTGACTAACTCCCAGTACGACATTCCAAAGATGTTGACGGATGATGGAATCCATGATATTCGTCTCAACATATGGAAAACTCTTTGTCAATTAAAGAAGAAGGTATTATCTTACGATGAATATGAAAATCATCTTAAGATAATAGAAGGGTTACAACGCCAGATTGATTTGGCATCTCTATCAGTCTCTCGGTATCCAAAGGCCGAAAAGCAACAGAGAACCCTTCAACGTTCATGCCTTGGCGCACTAAGAAGATTGCGTCAGTTAATTGCCAATTCTCTATCTGATGTTCATATCAGTGGATGGTGTGTTCACGGAGCACTACATTTCACAGTGCTTTCCGGTCAGCAAAGCCCGCCGAAAATGGTCTCATGCAATGTTATTTCCCATGGCCGGCCACAGTCAATGGGCTTTGTTCATAATCAAAAGCTTGCTCAAGAACAAGCTTCAACTAGTTCTTATCAAAATCAAGTATATAGAGAACAAGTTGTTGAATTGCTCCTACATCAAGCAGGCGAGAAAATTGCACAAGCTTCTCGTCTGGAGCAAACACGTCATCAAATGACAGAAGTTTCGGAAATCATCCAACGGTCTGTTGAACCAGGTGATAAAAGTGGATACAGGTTAATGAATCCAGCTAATTTCCGAACTAAGATTCGCAAGATCAAGAAATATTTTAAGAATATCTCAGACATAGCATGTCAAGAGATACCCCAGCTTGCCAGACTGGGGACATCTCTAACCCAACCCTCAGAGTCAACGAATGGGATTCGAGGAGTTGAGCGGAAGCAGCAGGAACATCCCCAGTCCACCGAACTGGGGACTTTTTCAAATCCTCAATCCCTCCCTCAGAGAAAGTCAGTATTCTCTTGATTAGGGAATAAGCCTCAAGAGGAACGAAGAGCCAAGCTGTCAGGAGATTCTCTCCAAGTGACGGTTCTCCAAGAAATTCCTAAGGGATCAAGTCAACGGAATGCCATGTCTCATCATGGACATAGAAGGAGACAATATCACTGAAATGCTGATAGAAAGGATTCCATACAATATGCATCTATTAATGTCATCAATGTCGTTGCTGCTGATTCACCAGATGAGGCTCAATCAGAGGGATCTGACGAAGGGGTTCCTGCTCAAGAAGTTGCGCACACAGACCTAAATGAAGAAGGTGTACGCACACGTAATCAAAGGCTTACCCAAAATCTGGGTATTCCTTCAAGTAACCCACTTCCCCCTCTTCGAAAAGGATCTAATAAGGGGAAAGGAATGAATCAGGTTACTTCTCACCCTTCCTCTGAAGGAGGTCAATCGATCTCATTAGAGAAAAGGTTTTCACAACAGGAGGAAGAAATGAAAGAGTTAAGAAGGTTGAATGCAGAACTACTTCAGAGTAGTCTTCTTCTTAAGAATGCTGAAGTCCGACAGCCAAAGGAATTTGTTATAACTACTGAGATGGATCAAGAATATCCTCCTTTATCAGTACACCCACAGAGGTCTAATCCTACGGGTCAAACGCAACAACGGTTGGCAGCACTACCATCAGTTGCAGCACCAACCACCACGTCTGTCCAAGCTCTATTCATTGCACCTACCCAAAACCAAGTTCAACCTGACGTTTATCAAAAGTTAATAACTACTATTAAGTCATTAACAGCTCGGTTAGAAACTATGGAAGGGAAACGGGCCCAAGTTCAACCTGAAAAGAAAGTTTACCCTGAATGGGTAGATTCAATTTCTCCTCCATCCAGTTTTGGAAACCCTATTTTCCCTACTTTCAATGGATCAGGTGACCCTGAACAACATTTGATGCATTACGTGTCTTGTTGTGATCCTATGACGGGAACTCCAGAGCAGCAAGAAGCAGTGAAACTCAGATGCTTCGTGCGAACCTTGCAAGGACCAGCTTTTTTCTGGTATACAAGCTTGCAATCCCGGTCATTCATCGGATGGGAGGATCTTCGTCAAAAATTCCTTCTTCAGTTTAGCTCAACTTTGCCAAAAACTACAGTTTTCGATCTTACAAACTGCAAGAAAAGGGAGAATGAAAGAGTCTCTGATTTCATTGCTCGTTGGAAGGGATTAACGTATTCCTTGAGTTTAGCACTCCCTCAGGAGGAATTGTTGCCAATCTGTGTGGAAAATTTGTGTGACGAATTACGCACGCCATTGATCCCTGTGAAATACACAGGAGGGTTTCGAGACCTTACTTCAATCGCTCAACAGATTGAAGATTCCCTTATACAGGCTAAGGTTAAATCTCGTGTAATTCCATCAGCTCCAGGAAGAAGAATGGGTAAAGCAGAAACTGCTACAGTTATGCTTAAACAGGCACCTGTACCTATTTCTACTTCAAAACCTTCATCTTCTCGAAGGGCTCCACCTCCTGAACGCCAACAACAAAGGTTGTTTCGTCCAAATGATCAAAAAGATCAACGATGAAAACAATTTGAGGATATGAAGAGTAAAACATACTCTTTCCGAAGTGAGCAAGTTCCTGGTTACTTCATTTCATCCCTGGAAAATAATTTGGTTCAATTACCAGTGCCGAAGAGGCCAAATAAGGAAGGAGATGAAGACCGTCCCAATTATTGTCCCTTTCATCAAATGTTGGGGCATCCCATCCAGGAGTGTTTTGTCTTTAAAGACATCCTGCAAAAGATGGTCGACTTGGGATAAGTCAAATTGAAGGGTTCTTCAGCTCATGTAGCGTGTATTACCGCTACAGATCCAGAGGAAGGAGGCGAGTGGCCGGAAGTCAAAAGCAAAACTGCGAAAAAATATGATGATTGGATGATCAGAAAGACAATCAATCGGACCCATTCCATTTTGCGAACACAATTGAAGAAGCCAATTGTGTCTCCTACAAAAGCTGCAGTAAAGCCTCCATCAAAAGACAAATCCTCAAAAGGGCAGCGCAATTCAAAGAAGAAAGAGGAATCAGGAGAAGATGAGTATGTAGAAAAGCCTAAATTGTCTTTGACTCTGGAAGATTTCATGCCATCAACTTCGAAGCAACGGGCACCGTCCCACCAAACGGCACAGCCTAAACAGGCTAACCAGGCAGAGTCTTTATCAGACGAAGAGTTAATCTTTGGTTCTGTTAATATGATTCAATTAACAGATTCATATTCCAGTCTTGATGAGCCTGAATTCCCTGTATCAAATAAGGGAACCCGAGGAAGTTCTAGAGGTTCAGGATATAGGGGAAGATGTGGATCTTTCCAAAGCCACTACTCTAATTCTACCCCTGCTAGCACTATATATGCAGTAGAAACTCGTGGTAGAGCCCTTCAGCGAGCTCAAAAAGAACAAGAAAGTTCTTCTTCCAATGGCCAACTCAGTTTCGACACAGTTATTTTGGAAGACCGATTAAAAGTTCCATATTCTTTATCTCAGCAAGTAAATGGATCTAATCAGTCTAATTTTCCAAAACCAAGGATGTTGCCAACTTCAATACAAGATGCATCAGCTTCCAAAGCATCTGCTTCCAAGGTACCTGCTAAACCGCATATTCCTATTGGGAAACGCAGACCTCTAGATCAAAAGTATGATATATTGAAACACTTGGCCCAAGTACCAGCCAAGTTATCAATTTTGGATGCTTTGAATCTGTCAAGAGATCTTCGGGAAGCACTCATCGAAGCTTTGTCAAGTCCTCAAGAGTTTGAAGCTGAAATTGCTGCAGCTGAAATCTATCACATAGAGAATAATCCTGCGGAATGCCATGCAGTAATATCTTTTACTGATAAAGATGAAGATGATGTTGTGCATGGGCACATAAAACCTTTGTACTTATCTGGCAAAGTCAATGGTATAGATGTTTGATGAGCTTTTATTGACAATGGTTCAGGAGTCAACCTCATGCCCATTCGCACACTTCGTCGCTTGGGCCACACGGAATCTGATTTATCTCCTTCTACCATGATGTTGCAAGGATATGATAAAAATAAACAAGAACCACTGGGAGAAGTTATGCTCAGAACTCAGTTTGGAGATCTTGTTTCCAATTCAGATTTCATGATTGTTGATCAAGACTCAGCTTTCAATATCTTTCTTGGAAGACCCTAGCTACATCAGCATGCAGCTATTCCGTCATCATACCATCAATGTCTCAAATACTATTTCGATGGTCAAGTTGGAACATTGTATGGTGATAAGGCCCCGTTCAAGACATGTGAGTCTCAATACATTGAGGCAGAATTTTATCACATGAAGGAAAGAGAAAAATCTACAATGAAGGAAATTACCAAAGTTAATGCTCCATATGGTTTGGAAAAAATTCCAATAAATCCATTTTCACATGTGAGTACAGATTATGTGTTACCTATCAGTCAAATTGACAAAATAGGCCCAAATCAAAATACTCTTATGGAAAGATCCATAATGTCAATTACGGCAATCGAGCCAGACAACATGGGAGAAATTGGTAACTTACCAACCAGTGATGAAAGCATAAGTGGTGACGTTTTCATTTCGTCTGCTGAAATCCAACAAGTCTATACTTCTCTTATTAGGCCAGAAGAAGTTATAGCAACACCAGAGGTGAATATTGATGTCGATTCTCAATCCATCATCTCCTCTTTATTTCCCAAAGAAGACCCTTTATCATCAATAGGGTCGGAAATGGAAGCTTCTTCTTCAAAATGTGAAAATTTTGACATTTCTTATGATCATGAGAATTTCGTTTTTTCATCTACTTTGCAAGTAGAAACGGAAGAAATAACACATGATGAAGAGGAAGAGGAAGATCTTAGAGATGCTCCTCCAGCATTTGAAGAGGGTATCTCTACCACTGTGGATGAACTCAGAGAAGTAAATCTGGGTACAGAGAAAGATCTACGCCCCACTTTAATTAGTGCGGCCATGACCCTTGACGAACAAGAGATGTATATTTCTTTTCTAAAAAAAAATAAAGATATATTTGCTTGGAATTATACAGAGATGCCTGGTCTTGATCCTGATGTTGCCACCCATCATTTGGGTTTGCCAAAAGAACATCGAGGATTCAAGCAAGCCGCGAGAAGAACACACCCAACCTATGCTTCCAAAATCGAGGCTGAAGTGGATAAGATTATCAAAGCTAACTTCGTCAGAGAAGTTAAATATCCCAAGTGGTTGGCTAATATTGTCCCTGTAAAGAATAAGAACGGACAAATTAGGGGTTTCATCAATTTCAGAGATCTTAATCGGTATTGTCCTAAAGATGATTTCCCAGTTCCGATTACAGAACTCTTAATTGATGTGACGGATGGCTATGAAGTACTTTCTTTCATGGATGGATATTCTGGATATAATCAGATCCGAATGGCCCCAGAAGATGAGGAATATACAGCCTTCAGAGCTCCTCAAGGTGTGTTTTGTTATCGGGTGATGCCCTTTGGTTTAAAGAATGCAGGTGCAACATATCAACGCGCCATGCATCGTATCTTCAAACCTTTTCTAGGGAAGTTTGTTGAATGCTATGTAGATGATTTGGTGGTTAAATCCAAACAATTTTTTGATCACTTGGCTGATTTGGAAGTCGTATTCCACAAGCTTCGACAACATAATTTGAAGATGAACCCCTTAAAATGTGCTTTTGGGGTAACCTCAGGAAAATTCCTCGGCTTTGTTGTACGCCATCGTGGTATTGAAGTCGATCCTGAGAAGACCAAATCAATCCTTGGTATGTCACCTTCTCAGAATTTGAAAGAATTAAGAGGACTTCAAGGACACTTAGCCTATATTGGGTGTTTCATCGCCAATTTGGCAGGCAAAAGTTTACCCTTTACCAAATTATTGAAGAAAGGAGTCACTTACCAGTGGACTGAAGAATGTCAAGAAGCATTTGATGTTCTCAAGAAATACCTCTTGAGTCCACCAGTACTCATGCCACCTGTTGAGGGTAGGCCTCTTATCCTCTATGTGATAGCTTTAGAGCGATCATTGGGTGCTTTTCTCGCTCAAAAGAATGATGCTGGGAATGAAAATAGTCTCTACTATCTCAGTAGAACTATGCTTGAAGCAGAAACCCGGTATTCGAGTATTGAAAAGTGATGCCTAGCATTAATCTTTGCAGTTCAGAAACTGAGACACTACCTGCAACATCACGAGGTCCAATTGGTATCTCGTAATAATCCGCTCAAATTCATCCTTAGTCGTCCAATGCTTACAGGACGTCTGGCAAGATGGGCGGTTATTCTACAACAGTTCGACATTCACTATGTGTCTCAAAAGGCAATTAAGGGCCAAGCTCTGGCTGATTTCCTGGCTGAACATCCTTCAGTGGAAGACACGTATTCAGATATCGAACTCCCTGATGAGGAAGTTTTCTCTATTCAAGAGAGTCCTCAAACATGGGAAATGTATTTTGATGGTGCTTCTAGAAGTCCAACAGGGAAGAAAATGGAAAATCCTAAATTCAACAAAGTTGGTTTAGGAATTGTGCTCATTTCTCCAGATATGGCAGTTTTACCTTATTCCTTTTTGTTATGGGAAGGTGGTACCAATAATGAAGCTGAATACCAAGCTCTCATTACAGGCTTGGAGTTAGCGCTTCAAGCACAAGTGAATCACTTAAAGGTGAAAGGTGATTCAGACCTGGTAATCAAACAAGTCAATGGGGGTTATGCCATCAGAAAAGAAGAATTAATCCCTTTATATGATTACATCAGAGAGTTAATGTCGGAATTCCCTTCAGAACCGACATTTTCTTATGTCCCAAGATCACAAAATGCTCAAGCTGATGCACTGGCTAATATAGCCACATCTTTAGAAGATCCAAATCGGGACGAAACAACCATCTGTATTGCCCACCGTCGTGCAATTTCACCTTATGTTCAAGTCAGAACAGAGGAAATTAATGAAATTAGTCCCATTCCTGAACTGTATGGTCATACTACAGGATGGATGTCACATATCAAGGAATACCTTCAAAATGGAACACTTCCACCTGATAGAGCCGAGAAAGAACAAATTCGACGACGTGTGGTCAATTTTACTCTTTATGATGGTCCAAACCACCTCGAGAAAATTCTCTACAAACGTGGTTTTGATGAAGTTCTCTTCAGATGTATTGAAGGTGAAGAGACAATGGCTGTCATAAAAGAAGTGCATGCAGGGGTCTGTGGTGCCCACCAGTCTGGACACAGACTGTCTGATCAAATTCGAAGGCTTGGATACTTCTGGCCTTCAATGATACAAGATTGTGTTAATTTCCCAAAGAAGTATCATTCATGCCAAGTATATGCCAACTTCATTCATCAACTTCCAGAGTTGCTTCATACAGCTAAATACTCATGGTCATTTTCCACATGGGGAATGGATGTGGTGGGACCTTACCCTTCAGCTACGACCAAGCAGTTTAAGTACATTCTTACTGCTACTGATTTCTTTTCCAAATGGGCAGAGGAAGTACCTCTCAAAGAAGTTAGTTCTAAATGCATTGTTAGCTTCATCAAGTCTAACATCATTACTAGATTTGGTGTCCCTCATACCATATTGACGGACAACGACACCAACTTCTGTTCTTCTGAGGTAAAGAAATTGTATCAAGAATACAACATTAAGTCCAACCATTCATCTCGATATCATGCAGCGGCTAATGGCCAGATAGAGGCCTTCAACAAGACTCTTTCAAATATACTGCAAAAGATGGTGGATAAAGATAAGAGGTCATGGCCTGATAAACTCTTTCATGCTTTATGGGCTTATCGGACTACCACTCGCAATGCAACGTGGTCTACTCCATATTCATTGGTATATGGAACAGAAGCAGTCTTGCCAATTGAAGTTCAATTGCCCTCACTCAGAATAGCCATTTGTGATCAGTTATCAACAGATGAGCAATCCCAAAAGCGGTTGAATGAATTGGAACAGTTAGATAAGAAAAGATTGTGCACTTTGCACCACTTGGAAATCTATCAGAATCAGATAGCACGAGCTTTTAACAAAAAAGTTCGTCTTCGTTCATTCATTCAGGGAGAATTGGTATTGGTTCTCAGAGCACCAATGATACCAGGAAAGAAGCCTCCCAAGCTTGAACCAAAATGGGAAGGACCTTGTTCAATACATAAGGTCTACTCCAATGGAGCGTATTCTCTGATCTCAATGGATGGAGAACACATCACGACTCCAACTAATGGAAGATTTCTGAAGAAGTATTTTGTATAAACACAAAATATTGTTCCCAGAACCAAGACTCTTACAATTGGTTCATACAGCAATGGTCCAGTATGACCTTAAACTGCAACTTCGTCCAACATGACGTTAAACTGTGTCACCTTCAATGTCCGAGATGACATTAAACTATATTTTGTCCTGGCAACATGACATTAAACTGTGTGGCACTTTCATCGTCCAGCATGACGTTAAACTGTGTTAGATCCCTTATCGTCCAACATGACGTTAAACTGTCACATTGGTTACTATTATGTCCTAGATGACATTAAACTATATTTTTTCCTGGCAACATGACATTAAACTGTGTGGCACTTCTAACGTCCAGCATGACGATAAACTGTAAAATGTCCCCAAAACTGATATCCTCATATTGGTTCACCTTAGTCCTAGCTACATGACTTTAAACTGTACATCACCAGTTCATCCTTGCTATATGACGTTAAACTCTACAGCAATGGTCCAGAATGACTTTAAACTGCAACTTCATCCCACACGACATTAAACTGTGGAAAAGTTCCCTAAACCGTCCAGCATGACCTTAAACTGCATCATCCCTGGTCCATGTATATGACCATAAACTATTTTCAAATCCTTTATGTCCAACAAGACGTTAAACTGTGACGTCCTAACTACATGACGCTAAACTGTATAAAAGTCCCTCACGTCCGGAAAGACATTAAACTATATAATCTCAAAAGTCCAGTATGAAATTAAACTGCACCATTCACGGTCCATGCATATGACCTTAAACTATTCGCACTTTCGTCCGACATGACGTTAAAATGGTACACTCTTTTGTCCTTACTGCATGGCATTAAACTGCACAGTCCCCCTTTCGTCCAATATGACGTTAAACTGTATTGTCCCCATCGTCCTAACTACATGACGCTAAACTGTACAGAAAGTCCTTGATATGTCCTACATGACATTAAACTGTTATTTTGTCCCTGCTACATGACACAAAACTGTGCAGCACCAATAGTCCTAACTGCAAGACTTTAAACTGCATAGTCCCTTTTTTATGTCCTACATGACATTAAACTGTGCATCGTTAAGGTTGTTATTACCTCTTGTTTCTCACACCGAGTATGACTCACGTGAGCTTAGAGCGAACATCAACCATAACATTCCCTTTGGGCCACTAACCATGTGTAAGTCCCAACAATATTTTTTTTATTAGATCATTGTCCACAAGAACAACTTGATCATTAATTCATTCTTTAATTGAACTACACAGACTTTGATCCTTGCCCTCCAGGCTGGGTATGTAGGCAACCTCCCATGGTTCAAGCCCAAAAAACAATCTCTTCACATCGGTTCACCACCATCTCATATGATGTTGATTCGTGAAACCGCCCCTGGAATCAATATCTTTACATTGATTCACTTTCGTCCTTGTTATATGACGTTAAACTATACAACACTTTTGTCCGGTACGACAATAAACTACAATATTCTTTGATTTCCTCATTTGAGAAGGAACCATTATTGACATTGATTTTTCAATCATGGTTTTCATTTTCAAAAGACTACGTGCATACATGGTAATGCCTAAACTTTTTATCGCAGGTTAAATCATCATTGCACTAAAGTCCCCTTTCACCCTTCACATGTACGAACCAAATTTGTACAAAGGGTAGTTCTAGAACTATGTGGACTTGATTCCCATCCTTATGGGATACGTAGGAACATTCGAGTGTCCCTCGAATCCATTCCCAAGTCTTTTGGGCCTAACCCCAAATTTCACTTTCAGTCCCTTGGCAGAAAAGTCCTCATGAAAACACGCACTGTGTATTCATTATTATGGTCCGAATTCTATGACCCTAAACTAAGATCACTCATACATTCGTCCTGCACGACGTTAAAATACATTTCAAGAACTACGTATGGCTTGATTCTCATTTTTATGAGATACGTAGTGAATTCTAAGTTTCAATTCAGGACCCAGCCACAACATGATTATGGTTTTCATTGACCTATGTATCTCTATATACATTGAACAATACCCATCTTTATGTATTATAAACCTAACCTTAAATATTTTCAGATCTTCATAACCCTTTTCATGACTTCTAATCACAAAAATGTCAAACTTCTGAGAATTCTTTTGCCTGACTATGCAGCACGTGCCCATAGGTGGCCTTGCATAAACAGTCCACATAATAGACTTGTCAGCCAAAAGATGCTATTCATTTGACCATGCAGCCAATGCCCATAGGTGGCCCTGCATATTTCAACCCCCTAACGGGTTTTGTTAAATAATAGTAACTTCATTCTTGGGAAGAATGCCTCTTTTTCCTTATTTGTCTTAAACGACAATATGTAGGGATCCGCAAAAAATAGCCATCCTTAACATATTTGTCCCATATCCTTTTTCATGATCTGAAAGTATTCAAGTCTATGGTTTATTCGTCTTCCCTACGTTTGGGTCAGACCTTCGTAGGAGTGATATTCATCCAGTTCTTTGATATTCTTGTTTGGAAATATCTTCTCCATATTCAAGAACCTCTTTCCATACAACAAAGTCTATACATTAGAAAATTTGAATCTCCATAAACATTCACTGGCTTTTAGCATTAGGAAAGTAAATTTCTGGGAATTCTTTTGCTTGACTATGCAGCACGTGCCCATAGGTGGCCTTGCATAAACAGTCCACATAACAGACTTGTCAGCCAAAAGATGCTATTTATTTGACCATGCAGTCAATGCCCATAGGTGGCCCTGCATATTTCAACCCCCTAACGGGTTTTGTTAAATAATAGTAACTTCATTCTTGGAAACTACTTCTTCTAATGCCTTTTAGCTATTTTTCATATCATTCCTCAGATTCAAATATTCTTAAGCCATAGTTTACATTTTTTCCCTCATACTTGAGTATGGTAATATGTTTTCAGATAAAATTTCAAGGAATTGTGTCAATTCTAATCCATTTCGGTCAAAGCTATTTCGACCTTAAACATTAGCCCCTTTATGTCTGGCATGCATGACTTTAAACTGCCCACAAAAGACAAAGGAACTCTGAATAAAAGTCAAGTTCCAGCACACTAGTGCACTGCCCTCTGTTCCCTAAAGTCTTGTGAGCCCCCTTTTCCTTTGGATGGATTCAATTTCCTCAGAGTCAAATCCTCATTTCTCTCCGGATCCCACTCTGAGGGGGGACTTTTGTTGACGCTCCTTTCATCACAGAATCTAAAGATCGGAAAAGGGAATATCTGAGTCCAATGTGATTCATCCTTTGAAGAAACATCAAAAATCGACAAAGGGATGAACAAGGAGAACATTGCCCATGGGTCGCACAAGTTCCCTCATGGTCGCGCAAGTTCCCTCATGGTCGCGCAAGTACACTTGCGCGCCGCCTAGTGGTCGTGCAAGTACTTGCGCGACGCCTTATGGTCGTGCAAGTGACTTGCGCGACCTAAGTGGTAACCGCCCAGTAACCGCCCGGGGTCTTCTTTTGCCTATAAATAGACCCTGTGGGCCCCCCATTCGAGGAGGATCTTTTTCCAGAAACTCGGATTGAAGCTCCCGACGCCCAAGTCTCTTCTCAAAGCTTCCGGAACACTTCTAAGGTAATTTCTTACCTAGAACGGAAGATCTAAAGAGAAGAAGGAAGGCCTAAGTGTTGAAACTTATCAAACACTTGCGCGCCGACTTATTTCCTTCAATATAACTTGCGCATCCCTTTTCTGGAAGAACCTCGAGAACATTCTAAAGGTTTCAAAAAAGAGTCGCTCAAGTATTTTATTTGCTGGTTGAAAATCGCGCAAGTACACTATGTGTCGCGCAGGTATACCTGCGCGACCAAACACTTGCGCGCCCACGGAGGACTTGCGCGCCTTGAAAGACTTGAGCGCCCCTATCTTTTTGGGTGCCCATATTGTCCTTTTTTACCCCTCTTAAGCCATTTCACCTTTCCTTTTCAAGATTCAATCTTCAAGACACACTTCAAATCCATTTATGGCATGATTTCTTGATTTGACTTTCTTATCTGAAAGGAATTCTGTGGAATCTCTCTCAAAGTCTAGTGATTTAAATATACTTATGTCACTAAAATACGGAGAGTTCATTCATCCAACCTCATCCTTTAAGATGAGATAATCTTAACTTGGGTCTCCCTTTTCAGGAATAATCCCCAGTGATAAAACCTTTAATTTGGGCATCTTCCTCAGGAGTAAGCCCCAAATTCTTAAAGTTCCCAATATTGGGCATCCTCCTCAGGAGTAATCCCCAATCAAGTCCTTTAATCTTGGGCATCTTTCTTAAGAATAATCCCCAACCTCAAATATGGGCATCCTCCTCAGGAGTAAGCCCCAAACCTTAATCCCTAACCTGGGTCTCCTTTTCAGGAATAAGACTCAGTCATAATCTTGGGCTTCCTTTTCAAGAGTAAACCCCAAGTCCCTTAACCTGGGTCTCCTTTTCAGGAATAAGACTCAGTCATAACCTTGGGTCTCTTTTTCAGGAATAAGCCCCAAGTCCCCTTAAATTTCTCTTAACCAGTCATAATTTACCTTTGATTTGGGTTTCCTTTTCAGGAGTAAAACCCAATCATAAGTCCCCTCCTAACTTGGGAATCCTCCTTAGGAGTAAGCCCCAAGATTAGAGTATTCAAATCTCCATGAAGCACATATAACTTTATGGACCCTGTTCATGGATTTTCTCCCTAAAAGTAGATCCTAAACCTTCATCTATCTGGGCATTCATCCATACATAAGCCCCAAACAAATTCTTATGATTTCATCTTTCATGGAACAATTGTCTAAATTTTACTAATACCTCTTGTTTCTCACACCGAGCATGACTCACGTGAGCTTAGAGTGTAAAAGTAATTATGACATTCATCTTTGAGCCATCAATCATAAACATCATACTCCATTTCTCGAACTACGTGGGTTCTGATTCCTTTTCCAAAACAAAGGATACGTAGGTAGCCCATTTATGGGTTCGATCCCAACTTTGAAATAATCTCTGTCCTTCTGAATGACGATAAACTTCAAGTGCCCCACTAAGTGGCTTTAAAACCAGGCTGGTCATCATAATGACCAAGAGACTTTTATATAAATGTTTTGAAGGATACCATTGACCAAGAATCTCTAAATAGATGTAGATGATTCTCTATTGATGAAGAACCTCGAATACATATAAAAGATTCTCTAAATTTCTTGTATATTTAATCATTGATTGTTAAAACTAAAGGAAAGCACATTTTATACTTGGTAATGTAATAAGGATTCACGAACATAACTTAAATCTATAAAGATAGTCCCGGAGTAGACAATCATTCCCCTCAAAAAGGTGTGATGAGTCCGACCTCCCATCCTCTCGACCAATGCAAATTCCTAAGCCTCATTAGTCCACAAGCTAATGAGCTCCTACCTTTGGAAAGTAGGTCCAAAACGGATGTGGAATCATTGGATGTTTTCGGTTCTACGAACAAACCCGTTAGAAACTGATCGGAACGTTTGAATCTCCCGTCCAGGAGGTCATCCCCGGATTCCGTGCGAAACAATGATGTATCTCAATTGGAGTTCCAGTAGTTGATGTACTAAAATGAATGCTTGATCTCCTTGCACTTACCCTCCACATCTATAGAGAAAACTTGATTCAAAATTTGAAAAAATCATCTTATTTAGCTCCAATGTATCATTTATTTATAAAACCACTAGATATTCGTCATTATTCTTCAATACCAATGATATTATCAAAATATTATATTTATTTGAAGTAATTGTCTAAAATTACAAAAGTTATACCCATGATCGTGTGACACATAGTTGGATCATAATACAACATAGTAAATACAATGATTTCATAATTCCCACATGGACATCCTTGTCTAAAATCATAATTTAAAAAAATATTTTATTATATTTACATTAATATAAAAAATAATGTTACCCATGCTGTTATACTCAAAATAACTAATAAAATGTAACCCTTTATATTTTCTTGATCTTTGTCTAGAAATTTTTGGATACAATTATTATAAATTCCCAAAAAACCCCATAAAATATTTTTATTGGATTTGATAAAAAATTATCATGATCAATGTCAAAAATAAATAACAATACTCCATTGATTTGTCCCAAAAAATATAGAAAATAAAAACAACATTTTTTCAAATAATCGATGTGAATGGGTTTCATGTAGGATGTGAACCCCATAACACATTTCAAAGTTACATATCACATATTAAAATTTAATTATTTTTCTTGATGTTATGATCACAATATAGCATACTAATGTTGAATTTGGCATTATACACCCATGAAAATTTTAATATCTGATTAATAATTATAAGAATATTCATAATAATCTATATCGAATATATATTTTAACGTGGAGGGAATAAACATATACCAAATGAGATTAGTTATTATTAATTTTGGATTAAATGCACTGACACCCTTCTCGAATTTCTCATGCCACCTTTCACAAGTGCCAAAGAATCTGTTACATTTTATAGAAAATATTAATATATATGAAATAAATTTAATAATATATCAAATGGTTTATTAACTAAAATTTGGTCTAAAATTTGAGATTCAATATCATGTTTATCAACATTTTTAAATGATTTACCCAATACCAATGGATGAAATTGATTAAAATATTAAATAATAAAAATATTCTTTAACATTCATCTCTCTATGTTGTTTTCCTTGTTGAAGTACTGTATCATTTCTAAAACACTCATTCTATATCCTTCATGTGTTAGGTAACCTCTCTCAAAAAAATTCTCAATCTGAATAATGGGTTTTAAAAAAATATATTGTTATGGTATCACTTATTGACACTAATGATTGGGACCACCTACTGGGGGGTAGTACCATAGTTCATATACATGGTGACAAATAGGGTTATCAAAACATGATGGTCAGTAATATGAGGAGTAACTCGAGTGACACACATGGGTAAAACTATAAAATATTATCTTAAAATAAAATATCTTTCATCAACACTTATATTTATAATTTCCAATAAACAATAATAACAATGTTCTAATTTTTTTTATTTTTATAGATTCATAATACATGAATATCAATAATGATGAATTCAATTAGTGTGGTTCAACACTCCCAGTTATTAAGGGATAACCATGTCTCACATTATCATTCAATAATATAATGATATCAAATTTCCATTATAAAAATTAAAAAAGTAAAGGGTATCATCTTATTTCACGAAAACATATTAAAGTCCCATGATAGTCTTCGAGCCCACTACCATTTTATACCACACTTAAGTGAAATATGCTTCCCTATTTTCCAATATACATATATAATCTTAACATGAGTTTCCATATTAAATTTTTCAATATTTCTCTCTAAAAATTAAATAAATAATAGTTTATTAAATAAATAATCATGCTAATAAATGTGTGGAAAATTTAAACTTCTCTACTTCATACACACAATGAACATAAAAATAAAATCAACCTTCCAAGTGCAATTAAACATTTAAAAAATAATTTTTTAAATTTAATCCTCCAAAATTACATGTTTTCTCTGTTAACTCCCTAATAATTTATATAAAATAATAATAATCATGATATCTGACATAACATGCAATACAGAGTTTTAAGAAAACTATGATATATTATAAACATAATATTATAATATAGACATTCAATTGGTGGGTATGCATATGAGTAAGAGCATGATCAAATAAACATATAATTTTTTAACTCATTATAATTGAACTGATTAATTCTAATAAAAGAAGAAAACCATTTTAATAGATTTCATTTCATGCTTCAAATTTCATTTTCACCAAAAATGTTTTTCACTACATTTTTTTTGTAGAAATGATACATAATTCTTGAAAATTTATATTTTGTACATTATAAAATTAATATTAATTTTTAAATAATACTATCTAAATAAGTTTAAGATGAAATTTATTGATTTTTTTAAACCATATATATTTTGGTATGTAGAATGATATGTAGATTGTTCAAATTCGAGTATTATATTTCATTTAATTATTCAATTTTAAGGTGAAATTATATATTGTACGTAGTGTTATTATGACTATTCTTTAATTGATTTAGAATAATATTATTTATGATATTTTAATCATTATTATTAATGATGTTTATTTCAATAAATATTAATGCTTAATACATTTTTCTAGAAATTTTTTTTTCTTCATTCTACGCATTTATATTCTAATTGTGTTCTAAAACCTATTGATATTTGAATATTTAAAAAAGTTTTCTATAGATGGGATTAAGGGATAAATTTGAAATATATTTCCATTTTATTTTTTTCTAATATGAATAGTAACTATAGTGATTTATTGTGACACAGAAAATGATAAAGTCGATAAAATAAGGATTATAACATTGGGATAAGGAATAAATATTTCTCTAGAATAGACATTTATCTAATATTATAGGTTAAAAATATATTTGTGCAGACAATTCTCCAATATATGGTCACTTGGTTCCATATTTCATTAATTATGACATTTATACTAATTTAATAATATAATATATAAAAAACTTCACACTCTGGACATTAATATATCTAATGTATTTTATATTAGAATAAAAATAGGTTAATTTTAATTAAAAATATTTATATGAAATATAATTTAAATTTTTTATATATTAATTTAGTCTTAATTTTTAGCAATTCAATTATGAAATTAAATTATAATATAACACTGACATCATATTTATTTAATTAATAGAAAAATAATATTAATGAATTTAGAAATTTTAAAAATAATCAAATTCAATTGAATTATTATGTTAAATTAATTTTATATAAATATTACATATTATATTAGTGTGAAATTCTTATATTCAAATTCCATCTTTGTCTTGTTGTCTTCAAAATCAAATTAAATCAATAGTTTCAAAAATGACATTTTTATACTTTATTGATATTTTATTTTGTTATATAAAAATAATAAAAATATTTAAATAGGAAAATGTTAATAATATATGGTAAAAATATCATATCTTATAAATTTATGAGACATTGTACACCTTATATGTAAAATCGTAACCCTCTAATATCGAAAAATTGATTACCACTATTAAGGTTTTAATTGGTTAACAAAATGAATAAAAAAAGATTTGTTTTAAAATGAAATCTAAACCTACAAAAAAATTAATTTTTTTTCATTTATTAAGACTATATATTACATATATAATAAATAATTTAATATTATAACAACTATACATGTTGTATAAACTTATTATATTATTATAGTTTTTGAATTTTGGAAAATGACATTGATGATATTGTATAATAGAAAGATTTAATTAAATTATTTAAAATTAATAAATATCCAATATTGTGCCATGTGAATAGGATATTATTGATAAAATCAACCATATTCAATTTAAATGTTATTTTTGTTTTTTATGGTATCATTATTGACCCTTAAATAATTTAAAACTTTGAAATTACGATAACTGTCTTGAAAATGAACTGGGGGTTAAAACGAAAATATAAGGATTAAAACATAACAAATACATGAATTTATTTTATTTTATTATATTATTTAGAGTTATAATCACAATATATTATACAAATGTCAATTTAGAGTATTTTGCTTGTAAAAATCAATTTATATTAATTTAACATGTTATGTAATTCCAATAGTTCGCATCCCCCAACTTATAAAAATGATCATCTTATCCTCGATTCCACATACATTTTGAGAGAACTAGATCAAGAAACCCCTTTTATAATACATTAATATATTTATTAAACAATATATAGTTCCTATGCTCTCACTAATTGACCATCTCTTCAATGTTTAATGTGTAATACAGAAGACATTTCTCAAGAAAGATTTTTAACTCTTAAGTGAGGATTTTCAGTTTCATTATTTTTATACCTCCTAAAAACAATAGATTACATTATAAAAAGATATTTCATTGTATTATATATTCATAATTTATATTATGTTTATGTAACAACCATTATTCATCTTATTTCCATTTTATAGGAATCAAATACATCGCTCGTGCGTACAAATTATATACATACTCCATACAGCTTTGGAATTACTTTTTCAAAATTCCATTACATGGATGGTTAAAAAGATTTATATGATGTTTATATATGATATTTATGAAATTATTATTATATAGTTATTATTTAACATATACCTTCATATCTTCCAATTAGTTGGTTAACAATACCATCGATCGTGTATACGTGTGGATTTCCACCACCACGAAACATTGCGATTTTATTTTCATTTTTATTTTTACATGGATTGTAATATGGATATATTTAATGAATATATATGATATATATGACATAATAAATATACTATAAATGTGAATTATTTCTTAATTTTCATTTATTTTATCAATCGAAAACTGAAATCAGCATTCATACGTACATATACCTTACTATCTCCATGAATGATGTATTTTCTTTTACAATCATTATATTTTATGTATAATTAAAAAAATATTATAATTAATACATGTGATAATTATATCATGATTTAAATTTTAGATAAGATGGAACCATTATCATATTTCAATGACGAGAACTACTAAATTAAAAATATCATGAAAAACAATATAGTTATCACCCAAAAATGATAATTTTAATAAATAATTACTAATAAATGGGTGATAAAATGTTATAATATGATCATATATTATATTATTATTATTTTAATAATTATTTAATATAATTATCATAAATTTAAATTTAATATACATGAACCTAGAGATATTTTTAAGCATGTTGAACTTAAGGAAAGGTTTTGTAAACACAAAATGTCCTCTTTTGGATGGTTGAAACTACATATTGTATATTGGAGTGAAATGATTATAAATAATTTCTTAATAATGATTAGTATGTAATGAAACACTAGAATAAACCAAGATGATATGTTCAAAATTGGCTTGTCGGTAGACACTTGTCCATCAAAAGGCTGAAATATCCCCCTATGTGACCGTAAATGGGATGTCTTCCCTGTATGGTGTACCTGCATCAATCACCATTTCCCGAGACCATTATATGTAACTTCCATAAAATGGGGTCCCCTATTTTTTTATAAACATGACTGTTTGGCACCTCATTTTAACAACTAAATAATCAGAAGAATCATTCTATACTATATCGTGCATTACCTTTACACAAGTCTCCAAAAACACACAATGTAGGTCTCTAAAACCCAAGAGAATAGAGAATTAAATCGATAAGTGAGAATTAAGTCCATTCATAGTCTCAAATATAACACATTAACATGAGTACCCATTATACCTAATGTGTTCCACCTGCATGAGGCCCCATTAATTAATAACAGGCCTACGTGAGATCCATCCAATGGCACAAGAGGAGACCCACAATGCCTAGGATATAACCGCACATTTTTGTTGTTTCCAATGTAGTCCATTGATGGAGGAATAACTAACTCTCATATTCCTATATTCCCCTACTCTATACAATTTAAATTCCTCCTAGACCATGGGTGTGGCACCTATTCTTATAAGACATGACATAGGTGAGCCCCAATTTTATTCCTTTTCCAAGCCCAAAAATGGAAGGATTCATCTTCCTATGGATACCTTGTTGGAAGGGAACCTTTATTCAACCTCCAAAAATTAATTTAATCAAGAAAAACCATGGAAAATTCACTCCACCATGTCTCTCATTCAGATTAGAATTCTTATAGTGAGAGGTTTCGCACAACTGTCTTATCTGCCGGTTTGGATCCTTAGGGTGTGTCTGGATTTGTATTCACATGGCCACGAGGGCCCTATCAATAAGAATGGTTTGATGGATTCACTGGACTCATATACTAAGGTATGCACCATATCCTACACTTGTTGTCACTATGACTTGCAGCCTCAGGTTCCATCTATGGAGGATAAGGATCAAGCATGGGTTTCCATTCAACAGGGAATGAGATCCTCCTACCTCATTATATGACCACTTTTAGGGCTTCCTGGGTGGAGTAATATCCTATAATTTATTGAAGGTGGCTTCACTCCAAATCCTCTCCCCTTAGATACTAGGCTTGAGATGTTATGTGCACTAAATTCCACCTCTCTCACTACCATACCAGCATCCCCATCCACCAACAGAGAAGAAAAAGTGCAGGGTTATTTATATTTGACATCCTCATTTCCATCAAAATAAATCATGACTGATCATGACATACATTGTCATAGTTTTTAGACTCAATCACAACATCCACATACTCAAAATAATTATTCATATGAGAACCTTTTTTCAGATAATCTTTTCTCCTTCCATTAGAGTACCACCCTTGGCATGATTCCTCAAGACGGTGTATCCATCCTATGGGAAATTTAGATCGTGTGGTCTTATGGACCATCCCATTACTCTTGTTTCTCAAACCAATCATGATTCCAAACGAGTTATAGGGTGAATATGGATGTGAATTCCGAATGATCAAGAAAGAGCGATTACCTTTCAAGATAAATCCATAGTCATATTATCCTATGGGTGTCCTACTCAGGGCGAAACCCCAGCTAAATCAATACATGGGCCTCATACATGGTATAAGTTATACCCACTCTCCAACATGGTCTTAATTTTTAAGATAAATCCCAAATCCTAATCCCCATTAGTCAGGGAATCATCATGAAAAGTGAGCCCCAAACCTAACATCCAAATCTATATAATTCACGACACATTTCATGGACACATACCCATTAATTTGGTCATCCTCTTTAATAGTAATACAAAAACTAATCCTCTCAACATTCCACACCTCCATTCAAGCTAAATTCAAGGGCCCCCATATGATCAGGTCCTCAAAAACGAAATATATGGTCTATGATTCCTATCCAAATGGTATACATAGGAATCCTCTTTGAGGTCTATACCCAACACCCCAAATCAATCATTTTCCCTTTGGACCACATTCACTATAGGGTCTTATTCAATATGGGAATCCATATTTCATTCAGGATAATTGGACATCATTGGCATATGTCCTACCCAAATATTTGACTTGGAACATTTTTACTAGATGTGCATACCACATGACATTAAATTTAATGGTTTGGTCCCTATCACATGAGCTTAAAAATTATGATGTGCCACATTACGTGACACCAGAATATGGGGGTTTTGATTCCATTCACATGGATATGAAAAAATACCATCACCTTAGTTAAATACAACAATAAAATAACACAAATATTCATAGAAGGTGATACACTCAATAGTGGACCACTGTATGGATAAAAAATCGACATTGTCATAATAATGTCCAAAGAATATATAATTAGTACCTAAGAGGATACGATCAGTGGAGAACTTCATATACATATAGTTATCTCTATTTATGAATAACTTCAAATATATACTGATGATTCTATTCTCTATACATGATACTAATTGATATTTAATTCATGGGTAATCCACATCATTCATTGTAATTAACTAATGATTCATTTATATAACTTAAATCTATTAGTGAGTCTCAAAATAGAAAAAATTACCCCCAAACTTTGTGTGATAGTAATGAACTCGGATCCTCTCGAACAGTGTGACTTTTTAAGAATCATTTTCTAAACATAACTATTATCAAATACCTAGAGAAATAAGGTCCCCATGTATATATAACTAGTAGGTGTTTCTAGTTCCATAAAAAAAATTCGTAACAGTTCAGAGAATGTGACCCCAACGTAAATCATTTCCCAAAAATAAAACCCATGAAAAAATTGTAGGGAGAACAGAAGTAATATCATCTCTAATGGAAAACAAAAATGGAGAACCCAGTGTAAATGCTTAAACAAGATGATCATGTTACCCACCAATAAAGACAATTTTTCTATAAACATGATATATGGAAAACATTCAATGAGGAATGTGTTCATTCAAATGATAGGTTTTTTGACGATGTTTTTATAGTATTTGTTTTTAATATCTCCACGAAATCCCATCCACAACACATTTGGATCCAATGGAATCCTTCCAGATTTCACCAATTCGTTCACTAACAACTGATTAGGTTGAATCTATATCCATAACGTGAATTTCAACAGTAACCAAGAATCTTCAACTATAGTGACCCAACCCTTTCTTACATTACTATTACATCGTTTCAAAGATAAACAACATAATAGTATTTCACATAGAGGATCCAATGGTTTAGTGTCTTGGGAAAACTAGAACCACACATAACAAATACAACATCAACCATAAACATTTATTTAATTTCTTCTTCACTAGCTTCTTAGTGGAAATTGTCCCCTCCTTAGTACATGTATCCACCTGAGGATATAAAAAAAATGGGTGGCCTAGAATCCCAATAAGAGGATAGATAAGAACAATATAGCATTGGGTGAGCATAATCATAACATAGGCAAAAGATCATGAACATGAGAGGAGCATAAATAAAAGACTTGAAATGTGGCAATGCATAAAAATGAAACTTCTTGCCTTAGTGGTTAACTACCACACATACTTTTGAACCAAGCTAGAATATTGTTCACACATCATTTCAAATTTACTTATGAGATTTATCACTTTACCCAATGAGTTGGAGCACTATATAATTCTGGGCGCACCCGTCACATTTAAACATTCATATTGCACTATATAATTTCAGGTGCACCTGTCACATCATAACATTATCATTTATCATGAATGCCACAATGAACATATAACATAAATGAAAAATAATAACCCATTAAAATTAATGGTCTTCATCTCAAAAGAACAAATTCATAAACTTTGGGTTCCCAAAAGGAAGAGGGAACAACATACTTGATACAAGAACCATCAACCTTGAATGAGTTGTAAAAGGTGAGTTCTTAAGAGAAGAGTTCTTTTGGAAACATTTGGATTGCAATAAATTTCATTAGGTCCTAGAAAAGTAAATTAAATAATTAAAAAATGATCTTTAAGGGGTGACCATATCAAAAATGGAGTGAAAGTGGTAGAACCTGAAGGATGAAAGTTGGGTTTGAGAATTTCCCCTTACCTTGTACGTGAATGCCTCCTTCTATTTAATGTCAGGTATAATGACATTATATTCATTAATGAGAAATTCCTGAACCATTTATACATTAATTGGGTTCATTCTGGTTTCATTATTTCATATTATGTTCCTTTGGATGACTTATAGTGTTTAAAAACATTGTTCGATGATGTTCGTTTTTATGGTTTTCTTGAGTGGTTCACTTGTATTCTTAAATTGATGTTTTGGTAGAACATGGGTAAACATACAGAACTGGTATTACATGTTATTAATGATATTTCAGGATTTTGTATTATATTATAATGAATCAAATTAGATCCATGTGGATGAATCATTATATAAGAATTAAATGCTAGTTATTTGGGTCAATTTGGGCAGTTTTTGGATCACAACGAACTTTTTTTAACTTATAACTTAGTAAGATGGCCATAGGTTATTTCCCGAGCTTTAAATAGAACATAATACATATAAACTTTTCTGGTTCCACCATAAAAATTGTTTCATGACCAGATCTTAAGGTAGAAATGGAAGAAGAAAGCATGTTGTTCATGAAGGTGATGAATTAACACCACACAAACAACATTCTCTAAAATAAAAGGAAAAGGGAAAGAGAGTTGGATGACATAAGATACCATTATAATCATAAAATTACAGTATGTGTATGATACTAGAGTTACAATAAAATTCAAATGAATATAGGTGGGGAGAGATCAAGAAATGAACTTGAACATGAATGGAAATAAAGGAGAAGCGGGAGAGAAATTACCTATTGAATCCTTCTCTTGAGAACCTCTTTAATGGACTAAGATTGGTATTTTTATGATAACAGTAGCTCTTGGACGTGGGGGAGGGGCTAGGGAAGGTATTTGGGTAGAGTTTAGGGAAGGATTGGATCTTGAGAGGTGTGAGGAAATGAGGGTGTGAAGGTTGGCTTTTATAGTGGAGGGGAGAGGGGTTTCTTTATTATAAAATTGATTAGTTTATTATTTCCCCAAAAGACATGGAATAATGAGTCTTGAATGACCGAGAATAGTAATTTTATAATGAAATCCAGAACCACGTGGGATTACATCGTCAGAACATCACACATGACCCTATAATTAGCTTATTTTGCTTATTTAGTAAATTACGGTATTTCACTATTCCTAAAAAGTCAAGTATCTCAGAAAAATACCAGAAATTTACCCCAACCATTTTTTGACATTTAGAATCCAAAAATGAAGTCCATTTTTCGAAAATATTATTCTAAATATTATTCATTTAATAGTTAATTAAAATCATAATTTACATTAAGAAAACAGTTTTTAAGGCTAAAATTGATTTTATAGTGCTTTCAAAAATTACGTAGGGTCTTATTAAATTATCTAAAAACTATAATACATTGATTCCATAATTTATGAATACATTTTAGGGAAATAAATATTATTTTAAATAAATTAATTATAATTAATAATTTATGACTTACAAAATACCAAAATGTTTACTAAGGTCAAATTGTCACTTTCTAAGATGTCTAAATTTTATTTATTTATTCATAGGTAATGTTACGCGTATGTTCGATGATTTACTATTCATAAGGGTCATATTACTATTCATAAGGGGTTTTTACTATTCATAAGGGTAGGTCACTCTTCACCAAAAATTATTTTTGTTTCATTAGACTCCCAAAATCATCTTGAACACAACCGTGTATGTCGATTTTTAAAAATTCCAAACATAGGTATTACGAAATAATGTTTAAAGGAAACTTACCACTTAGTAGTTAATTATTTTGTGTTTTCATGTTATTTCTTGACATAAATATAAGAAGAGAATTTTCCATTTAAAAACTTTGGGTCATTACATTTTTCCCCCTTATGAAATTTCACCAGCGAAATTTCACATTACACAAAAAGGTGAGGGCACTTCTCCTACATTTCCACTTCTAGTTCCCAACTGCACCACCTCTGAGTTTAGTACATGTGATGGGTCTGGTATGTACTTCCACAATAGTGATACATGAAACACATCATGAACATGAGCAACATTCGGTGGAAATGAAAGATGATATGCCACTAATCCCATGCGGTCAATGATCTCAAAGGGGACAATATACCTTGGGCTTAGCATCCATTTATTTCTGTATCGCATGAGTCTCTTCCATGGAGATATTCGAAGGAAGACTTTATCTCCAACATCGAAATCGAAGTCCCTTCGACGGTTGTCAGCATATCTCTTTTGCCGACTCTGAGCAGCTTTTATGTGTTTCTAGATTACTTGATCCTTCTCTATCATCTCTTGAACAAGATTGGGCACAAGTAGCTTTCTTTCTCCAACTTTATCCCAACAGGTTGGAGTTCTACATCACTTCCAATAAAGAGCTTCATATAATTCCATCTGAATACTCGAGTGGAAGCTATTGTTGTATGAGAACTCAACCAATGGGAGATGCTGATCCATACCACCTTTTAATTCAAGAGAGCAGACTCTTAGCATATCTTCAAGTGTCTAAATAGTCCTTTCAGATTGGCTATCATTTTGGGGGTGATAGGTTGTGCTTGAATTTAATTCAGTTCTCAAAGCATGTTGAAGGATCCTCCAGAATTTAGATGTGATCCTTGGATCATGGTCAGAGATAATTGAGTGTGGAACAACGCTTAGTATCACCACTTCATTCACATATATCTTTGAAAGTTGTTCATGTGAGAGGTCTTCCCGAATAGCTATAAAATGGGTTGTCTTGGTGAGTTGATCAACCACAACCCATATCTCATTATTTCCCTTTGACTTATTCGGCAGACCCATGACAAAGTCCATAGTTACATTTTCCTATTTCAACATGGGTATAAGAAATGGATGCATCATAGCTTTGGACTTTTTTCATTCATCTTTAACTTGCTCAAATACCAAGCACCTTGATATATATTCCACAATCTCCTTCTTCATGTTACCCCACCAGAAGTGTTCTCGGAGATCACGGTACATCTTGGTACTCCAAGGATGGATTGAGAAAGTTGAGCTATGTTCTTTTTCCAATAGCTCCTTCATTATCCTGGGTGATGAAGGCACACAAATCCATGTTCTAAACTAAATCAAACCATCATCGTCGATATGGAACTCTTGCAGCTTCCCTTCCTTTACTGCATTCACCCTCTTTTGTATCTCGACATCATCATTTTGTGCCTCCTTAATCGTCTCCTGGATGTATGGTTGCAAACTCATTTGTGCAAGGTAGGTTGTATCCCCTTAAATTATGATTTCCAAATCCATCCATTGCATATCCAAGAAGAAATGGTCTTTCTCAGTCCACAGCATGGAATGTGTAGTAGGTTCTTTTATGTTTAGAGTATCAGCTACCTTGTTATCCTTTCCAGGATGATAGTGAATAGAGCAATTGTAATCCTTGATTAGCTCTAACCATCTCCATTGACGCATGTTGAGATCATTTTGTGTGAATATATACTATATGCTCTTTTGGTCGGTGTATATGTCACACTTGTCACCATAAAGGTAGTTCCACCATATTTTCAAGTCAAAAATCTGAACCGCCAGCTCTAGATCATGCATCGGGTCGTTCTGCTCATGGATCTTCAACTATGGTGAGGCGTAGTCTATCAAATTATCATTTCTCAGGAGTACACAACCGAAGACATTCATTTAACCATCGCTTTATATCACAAAACATTCTCCAATTTTTGGTAGTGTGAGTACAGGTGCAGTGATCAGCCTTCTCTTTAGCTCTTTGAAGAATACCTCACATTCTTCTGTCTAGACATACTTTACCCCTTTCATTGTTAGCTTAGTTAGCGGGTCTAAAAATGGTGAGAAGTTTCTCACAAAACGTCGGTAGTACCCAGCCAATCCAAGAAAACTATAGATTTCTTTGACAGTAGAGGGCATGTGTCATTTCTCAATCACCTTTTTTTGAAGGATCCACAATAATTACATCACTTGTGATCACATGTCCCAAGAACGTGACTTGATTCATCCAAAAGTCACAGTATCTAAACTTGGCATACAACATCTCCTTTCTCAATGTCGCCAAAAAATGTCTTAGATGTTCTTCATGTTCATCCTTTCTCATGGTGTAGATGAGAATATCGTCAATAAACACTACCAAAAATTTGTCTAGGTAATGTCTAAAGACTCTATTCATCAAATCCATGAAGATCTCAGGGAAATTAGTAAGTCCAAAGGGCATCACCAAAAACTCATAGTTCCCATACCTTGTACTGAAGGCGGTCTTTTGAATATCATCCTTCTTCACCTTTACCTGATGATATCCAGAACAAAGATCCACATTTGAGAAGTATTGATCTCCTCTTAATTGACTGAACATGTCATCAATCCTTTGAAGATGATACTTGTTCTTTATGATGATCTTGTTGAGTTCCCGATAATTGATGCACAACCGCATTTTTCCATCAGTCTTCTTCACAAAGAGCATTGGCGCAACCCAAGGCAGTGCACTCGGGCATATGAACCCTTTGTCCAGATGCTCTTGCAGATGCTTTGTTAACACCTCCATTTCAATAGGTGCAATCATATAGGGGCACTTCGAGATAGGAGTAGCTCCGGGTATGAGTTCAATAGAGAATTCTACCTCACGAACTAGGGGAATTCTTTGTAACTCTTCGGAAAATACATCGTTGTATTCCCTCTCAGTGGGAATTTCCTCAAGGATGGAACTTTCCTTTGACTCAACCATTTGGGTGAGGTATAATTCTTCATAGGGGATCAACACCCACACCATTGAAGGATTTTTCAAATGAGATTCATGATCTTCCTTACATTTGTAGAGGAGCATGGGATGGTTCGGAATATGAAAATATATTTCCTTTTCCTGGCAGTTGATATGTGCTCTATATAATGGAAGCCAATCCATTCCCATTATAGTGTTGAATTACACCAAAAGAAGTATTACGAGATTTTCCAAACGAATCTTCCCACATACGCCAATGGGAAAAGAATCAAACACTTGGGTTGCAATTAT
The DNA here is from genome assembly GCA_963277665.1 of Viscum album. Taxonomy (NCBI): domain Eukaryota; kingdom Viridiplantae; phylum Streptophyta; class Magnoliopsida; order Santalales; family Viscaceae; genus Viscum; species Viscum album. The sequence goes on along the minus strand of OY728119.1, from coordinate 1,310,842,563 downwards.
TGCACCACTTGGTGTTTTTACATATATATATACTTCAAGGTTTCGGGGCTTCGATTCTATAGTTCTAGAAAACTTTGCATGATATAAAGGAATGCGTAGAACAAGAATCAAATAAGACTTTTTTTCATTCATGAGTGAATAGGAAGTGAACCCTGTACGACTTCATTATTATGATCCACCTCTGCAGTAGTGATGGTATAAGACTTCCCTTGTTCCTTTGGTTTTGGTGGATACTGATGCTGCTTACCCTCGAGAGCACGAGGTTTAGTGCATTGGTTTGCAAAGTTCCCTAGCACCCTACAGTTGCAGCATTGAACCAAGGGTGGTTCTCTCCTTTCATCATCTACATTCTCCTTCTTTTTCATGTATTTTCGACACTCTTGAGCATGGTGTAATTCTTTTCGACACTTAAATCATTTCCCCACCCCTTTGAGGTATTTTCCATTGTGAAACATCCCACATTTTTGGAATGTGGGTCATTGATTTTTCTTCCCACATTTATCATTAGATCCACCAGCTTGAAACTCCATCTTTCTTTCCTTATTTTCATACCCATGGGACCATTCTCCAAACTCCATCTCTACTTTGAGAGCGCACCAAACAACTTCTTCATAACTCCCAAAGTCTTGAATTTCTAGAGCCTTTCGAATGTGTGGTTTCAATCCACTAAATAATCTATCAATTTCGCTATCATTGTTGATAAAAAACCCAAAGTGTACCTTGAAAGCCTTGTGAAATTAGCTTCATAGGTTGTGAAAGATTCTCATTCTTTTTTCTTGACCTCTATGAATTCTCTATCTATCTTCATGCGAAGAGTTTGTGGGAAGTAATTATCAAGAAACATTATCTTAAAGTATTCACATTCCATATCTTCAATTTCTTCCCTTGGCTTGGTGTTCAAAATAAAATCCCACCATTGATCGACTTCTCCATCTAGATGATAAACTGATAGAATCACCTTCTCCATCTCAGAATAGTGAAGCATAAAAAATATCTTCTCCATGGAGTTGACCCACTGTTCCGCAACTAGTAGATCAAAAGATCCACAAAACATCGATGGTCGTTGCCCAATAAAAAATTTGATTTCCAGTTGCTCCCTCTTTGGTGAAGTAGGGATTTCCCCATTATTATGGTTATTTTTCATAACCTGAGATAATCGGGTAAGCATTGCCATGATGTTTTGAACTCCACATCCCAAATCATTGGGGATGTTGTTCGGGCAATCGTTGCATTGGCCCTCACAAGAGTTGTTGGCCTGACTTCTCCTGGTTCCCACCATTTTCTAAAATAGAAAACGTTAGAACAAAACATAAGTAAATAAGTCATGAATAACTTATTAATTTAAACAATCATAACAGAAATATAACATATTGGAGCCCTAGGTAATGATTCTTGTGTGTATATTTGTACTTAATCTCATACTAGAAGTTTTCTCTAGGGTTCACTAATCCTAATTCACAAATTTACATAACCTTTCCTCTAATACCAACTATAGAGACCCAACATTTTCTTACATTACTATTACATCATTTCAATGATAAACGACATAATAGTATTACACATAGAGGATCCAAAGGTTTAGTGTATTGGGAAAACTAGGACCACACATAACAAATAGAACATCAACCATAAACATTTATTTAATTTCATCTTCAATAGATTCTTAGTGGAACTTTTCCTCTACATAGTACATGTATCCACCTGAGGATATACAACAATAGGGGTGAGTTAGAATCCAATTAAGAGGATATATAAGAACTATATAGCATGGGGTAGCATAATCATAACATAGGCAAAAGATTATGAACATGAGATGAGCATAAATAAAAGACATGAAATGTGTCAATACATAAAAATGAAACATCATGCCTTAGTGGTTAACTACCACAAATACTTGTGAACAAATCTAGCATCTTGTTCACACATCATTTCACATTTACTCATGAGATGAATCACTTTACCCAATGAATTGGAGCGCTATATAATTCTGGGAAAACCCGTCACATAATAACATTATAATTTATCATGAATGAAACAATGCACATATAACATAAATGAACATTACTATCCCAAGAAAATTAATTGGTTTCATCTCATAAGATCACATTAATAAACATTGGTTTCCCAAAAGCAAGAGGGAACAACATACTTGATACAAGAACCATCAACCTTGAATGAGTTGTAAAAGTTGAGTTCTTGAGAGAAGAGTTCTTTTGGATAACATTTGGATTTCCATAAACTTCATTAGGGAAAATTTATATCCCAGAAAATTAAATTCAACAATGAAAAAATTATCTTTAAGCAGTTACCATATCAAAAATAGAGTGAAAGAGGATGAACCTGAAGGATGAAAGTTGGGTTCGAGAATTTCCCCTTACCTTGTACCTGAATGCCTCCTTCTCATTAATGTCCTGTATAATGGCATTATATTCATTAATTATAAATTCCAAAACCTTTTATATATTAATAGGGTTCATTTTTTTTCATTATATCATATTATGTCTCTTTGGATGACTTATATATTTTAAAAACATTGTTCGGGGATGTTCATTTTTATGGTTTTTTTGAGTGGTTCACTTGTATTCTTAAATTGAAGTTTTGGTTGAACATGGGTAAACATACAGAACTGGTATTAAATGTTATTTATGATATTTCAAAAGTTTGGATGATCTTATAATGAATCAAATTAGATCCATGTTGATGAATCATTAGATAAGAATTAAATGATGGTTATTTGGGTCAATTTGGGCGGTTTTTGGGTCACAACAAACTTGTTTTAACTAATAACTTTGTAATATGGCCATAGGTTATTTCCATATATTTATATATAACATAATACATATAAAATATTCTTTTTCCACCATAAAAATGGTTCCATGACCAGATCTGAAGTTATAAATGGAAGAATAAAGTATGTTGTTCTTGAAGGTGATGAATTAACACCACACGAACAACGTTCTATAAAATAAAATGAAATGGGAAATGGGGTTGGATGATATAGGATACCATTAGAATAATAAAATTACAGTATGTGTATGATACTAGAGTGAAAATAAAATTTGGATGAATATAGGTGGGGAGAGATCAAGAAATGAACGTGAACTTGAAAGGAAATTAAAGAAGAAGCGGGAGATAAATTACCTCCTGAATCTTTCTCTTGAGAACCTCATCAAGGGCCTAATCATGGTAATATGATGATACCAGCAGCTCTAGGACGTGAGGGAGGGGCTAGGGAAGGTTTTTGGGAAGAGTTTAGAGAAGGCATGGAGCTTGAGAGGTGTGAATAAATGAGGGTGTGAATGGTGGCTTTTATAGTGGATGGGAGAGGGGTTTCCTTAATATAAAATTGAGTAGTTTATTATTTCACCACATGACAAGGAATAGTTAGTCTTGAATGACCAGGAATATTAATATTATAATGAAATCCCGAACCATGTGGTCTTACATCAGCAGAACATCACACATGACCCTATAATTAGCTTATTTAGCTTATTTTGTAAATTACGATATTTCACTATTCATCAAAAATTCATGTATCTCAGAAAAATACCAAAAATTTACTCCAACAATTTTTCGACATGTAGAATTGAAAACTGTAGTCCATTTTTCATAAATAATTTTATAAATAATATTAATTTAATATTTAATTAAAATCATAATTTAATTAATAAACAGTTGTTAAGGTTAAAACTTATTTTATAGTGCTTTCAAAAATTACGTAGGGTGTTATTAAATAATCTAAAAAATATATTCCATTGATTCAATAATTTATGAATACATTATAGGGAAATAAATTTTCTTTTAAATTAATTAATTATAATTAATTATTTATGACTTACAAAATACCAAAAAGTTTACTGAGGTCAAATTGCCACTTTCTAAGATGTCTTAATTTTATTTAATTATTCATAGGTAATAATAATCTTATGTTTGATGATTTAATATTCATAAGGGTCATATTAATATTCATAAGGGTTTTTTACTATCCATAAGTGTGGGTCACTATTCACCACAAGTTATTTTCGTTTCATTAGACTCCAAAAATCATCTTGAACACAACCGTGTGTGTCGGATTTTCAAAATTCCATACATAGGGGTGAAAAAATTATGTTTAAAGGTCACCTATCACTTATTGGTTTATTATTTTGTGTTTTCATGTTATTTTTTGACGTAAATATATGAAGGAAATTTTACATTAAAAAACTTTGGGTCGTTACATCAACACTGGATCTCAAATTCATTGGTCTATGAGTATTGTAAAAAAAGGTTCCATTTGGATGCTGGAGGATGTTGGACTCGCCGTCCATCTCACCAATCCCCAATATTCATATGGTAATTTATGATCATTATTCCTAAAGTAGAAGACACCAACAACTATATTCCTCCATTTCAGGAACCTCTCCTTAGAATGCAACAACTAGTCCCTCTCTTACCTTCAGGCGGTTGATCTAGAGGTTACATAGAGCCTCATCCAAAAGTCATAGGGTTATTCTCAATATATATTTATTACAATCAACCACAACATTTTTAGATGACGTGAACCCTCAATTTGATAGGGGTGTCATCCATGGCTGACCAGGCCAGGTCATCTAGGCCAAGGAATGCAAAATAGCCCACTGGGGGAAGAATCGTGTTAATTGGGAGAAGGGTCACACATATGTCCCCACTGGAGAATCCCACCAACACTATTTTGTGGGAAAAATTGATTGGGATCATATACATGTCCTTCTTGATTCATCATGCCAACAGTCTCATCTAGAAACTACTGAGGAATCCCTCTATTCAAATCAGGTGGCACACTGGAGTAGGAATATACACATGCTTTCACCGACAATGCCTACTAAAAAGGCATCTAGTATCACTCAAATAATTCTTCCATCAATGATATGAAACAAGGCTTCAGGAGTCACATAAAAATTCATTAATTCACCAAGCCTTCCATTAGCCTCATCTATAATCACATAGAGAAGTTATTTGGAATGTATGAAGAAAAATAGATGTTGATTCAACTCTCTCCTCTTGCACATGAGTACATTCAATATCATTTGGTAATAAACGAATTATAGGATAAGGAACATACCCATAAACCAAGTATAGAATAGGAATATATACCTATTATATCCATGTTATCACCAAGAATACCATGATAATAATGAAATGGCATATACAAATCACTTCACAACTCCTAAAAAAATTCATGAACATCATATCAGTAACAAATGTAGTGAAAAATGGATAGACACAAAACTCAGTCCCCACAAATCAGGTGACTCCTCAGAATGTCACCTTAGAGTAGACACACACCTCATCCCCTGTCCAAGATGGTAATGGAGAAACTCTCACATACTTTATGTATGAAAATATAAATAAAAAACTATCTCTCAAACAAGAATTATTCATCATATCCTAATGGATACTCTAATGAAGACACAAAACCCATCCCATGAAATCCACTTCCCCTAGAAGCACCCCAAGCCTGTATGGATGGGTTATTTTTTAACACAACCATTGATTTTAGAAAACATGTTCTAAGGAGTTGTGAATGATGAATGGGTACAACCCCAGCATTCTGGTATGTGGGTTTTTCACTCAAAAAAACACCCCCTCAATGGATATCATTCATATCCCTATTAGAAAAATATTAGCATACTGGATCATCCCAATTCATCCCAAACCATGATTCAATACCCTTATTATGGAAAAGTAGAAATAAAATATATATATATCTGCATTATATTAATTTCTACTATGAAAATCCAAGAGAATCAGAAATTGAGAGAGAAAATCCACTTGGATGGTATAGAAAAATGAATTCTAACAAATTCACTGATAGGATTCCTCTAATCAGTTAATGTAATCAATACTACCATCATTGATTTTTAAGATCCTAAGGACAATTTCAAGGAATCATAAGTGGAAATTATGGTTTGTATTGTGGTCTAAAATAAAAAAAATTAAAAGAGCTGTGATTACATATAACTAGAATATTTCCCTAAATATGTGCATTCCCGTTGACAATCTATCATGGCTATAATGAATGGGAAAAACATGTAAAATGGTAAGGGTAATATTGTCTCCCACCTCCCATATAGAGAGGATAATACCCTTTAACATGATGAATGATTTGTTCTGCAAGATAAGGAAATAAAATAATTTAGAAGACTAAATGAAAAATTACTCAGAGGCATCCTTCTTATTGGATATGTTTAGTAAGAACATAAACAATTCATACATCTAGTTGGAATGCCTCATTAAAAAGGGAATTCCATATAAACTTGAAAATATCTAGAATATCCATTCATTGTGGGATACCAAACCACCAGTATATTTGGATCCCACAATAGTAGACCATAAGTTCTGTTTTTTAAAAACATGTTCAAAATAGGGCCAAGCACATCATTATATGTATTCCCCTATAATCAACACATGGAATATAAAATTAGTGCATCCACAAATTTACCTAACAACTATGGAACTTATTTATTTATGGACTTCTACACCCATTCAAGATCTAACTCAACTAGACATTTGTTGAATTCTTATGAACACTATTGATTTATTAAATAAATTATTTGAAGCCTTGTAGGAACAAAATGATCCAATAAAAAAGTAAAATGAGCATTTCCCTAAATGAGTTTATCAAACTGATCCCCCACTAAATCATTGGAACCAAATGTCTCTAATTTTTAATATCTCTATTGACCGACATAAGAACATTTCTCATTTTTTCTATTATTGTGATATCATGATTGTTAACATTGAACAACATGTGGAAGTCAAACTCATGGTTTTCATGTATTAACTATAATTAATGGATATTTTGGGGTACACATGTTTACAGACTGATTTAGTCACTCATCATGAATAACTATACTAGAATATTATATTCTATTTCAGCACAATGACATAGAATAAAATAGTATTTAATCACTCAAAATTTAATAAGTGATTTAAAAAAAGAGTCTCATATTTCATTTATAAATTTAGAGTAATTATATATCCCTTGAACTGACCACTCCATCCAAAATATATTTTTTCCATTTGTATAATGAATCTTTGTGATTTTTTTCACGGACGTTATCCATATAAAATATAAAAGAGGCTTTCATGACCCTGATAAAATTTATCAATGGCTTGGTGAATTCCTCCCAGTAATAAAATTTAAGGCCCGAATAATTATATTATGTTATTGAAAGATATTAGGGGAAGAAGAGGTTACTACAGTTACACTTTTGCAAGTTCTTGTTCCCATTACCACTTTAATTCCAACAATATATCATGTGGCTTCACCACCAGAGCATCAACAATGATGCACACTTCTTTAATAAGATCAAATAGAATCGATGCAAATAATGTTTTAGGAGAAGATAAACAAGATATATTCCTTTTAAAAAATTCTTTGTCCCTATATACTTACTCTAGGAATTTGAAAATAACTTGGTCAATGTGTTGAATCCCATGATGCCAAGAAATGTAGCTGATGATGATTGCCCAAATTAATTCCCCTTCATTCACGTATTAGGGAACTATATCTAGGATTTTTTTTAAATAATTTCTAGAAAGGATAGAAGAATAAGGGAATGTAAAGGTGAAAACGTCCACATTTTAGGTTACATATGTTTTTCCACTAATCAAGATTATTAAAAATTAAATAAATGAAGCACTGTGCGGGATTATATAGAATTTTTTTCACTGGATAGTCAAAATAAATATAAAATTATGTCATTCTAGTGTTAGAGAATAGTTTAAACAACCAAATATGCCTTAAACTACTTTTTCTAAATCACAACCATCTTTTATAGATGCTATGTCCTTTGAAATATGGACTTCCCAAAAGAAACATGCTAGGAAGTGTGAATATCAGACATGTAAATATTATCATGTACCAAAGACAATGTTGTCATTATAATTATAAGAATTCATGGTAATAGTCCTAAAAGAATAGGATCCACATTTCTTAATGGAAAAAAGAGTAATCCTAATATATAGAATATTAATCAAACTAAGAGTTGATTTTAGTTTCACTAACTTCATTCACGTAATGGATTTTTTTTTTGTTGATTAGCATGACTATTAACCCAAATTTCAATCACATGATGTTAGTAAATTTTAGGTTATTAATGATGACTTTTACCTTAAAGATATTGATCATATATAATTCCACACATTCACCTATATCATGAAACATAATGAGTATTCCATCATATAGGGTCACGTTAGACCCTTGTATATATTTTGAAAGACTACTGACATTGATATCCCATGAGCCATTGTCAACAATGTCTTAAGATTCAACCTCATCCTAATCTAAAATTTCATTCACCTAGGATATAATGAATATCTCTTTTCTCCCTCCACCGTAATGTTACTGGGTAATGACATGATTGAGAAAATTCCTCTTAGTGAAATAAAACTCAGGACTCAGTTCATAGAACTTGTGTGTGACCCAGAATTCATTATTTTTAAACAGTATACTACATTCAATGTTCTACTATGATGTAATTGGATATATTAGAATGAGACTATACCTACATCATAACCCCGATGACTCAAATATTGTACCAATCTTCAAATTAGGGCATATATGGTGATAAGGTCCAATTCAAATTCGACGAGCCTTAATTCATTGGTGCATGATCCTACATAATGGAAGCAATGCATAGTAAAAAATTTAACACAAATCAATAGCTAAAATTGTTTGAAATTGATTCCAACCAATACTTTCAAACACATAAATGTATAGTACATTTTCAAAATAAAAAAATGAATATGTAGGTTCAGATGAGAAAACACCTTCATCAACTTTGGTTATTTCGGTTATGATTGTTGAGCCTAATAGAATTGGATTAGATACCAACTATTCAAGTTATAATGAACTCCGAGATTAAAATTTATTCAATCCACCTCCTGAGATATATAAAATCCTTATTTCATCTACTACGATTGAAAAACATTTCAATAATATAGGAGAAAACAAAGAGGATCAATCTCAGTCCCTCACCCCCAATTCAGAGCCCAAATAAGGCCTAATGTTTATAATAGATCTCAAAATGGATGCTTAATCTTCTGGATCTATGAATGACAACATATCCCCTTACACAAAGAATCATTCTTCATATAATACTTCCCAAGAAAATGTGGATGAGGTAAAACATGGGTAATAGGAAGAAGAATAATACCAAAAAATTCCCCCACCAACATTTCTTCATAGTTTCTCTACCAACATTAATGAAATCATAGAGTTAAATCTAGGTATGGATGAAGAACCACGACAAAATTTGATATGTGTGACCATGAATAATGTTGAATTGGAGATTTATTTTTTATTTACTAAAGCTACACAACAATTATTTCCCTATAATTACTCAGATATGATTCGGCCCAATATCGATGTGGCCATCCATCACATGGGATTTCTAGATGACAATTACTGATATAAACAGGCAACCAGATGGACACACTAGACTAATTCCTCTAAAATTGAATCCAAAGTGGATAAAATAATCATTGAAGAATTCATCTGATAGGTACAATATCCAAAATATCAATCCATAATTGTCTAAGAAAATACAAATAAATGTCAAATCAAAGTTTAAATTGACATTTTATTCCTCAATAGCCACCTTTGAAAAGATGTATTTCATGTACCAATCATAGAAATATTGTTTGATGAAATGACTGGTTATCGTGTCATTTCCATCATGAAAGGATATTTTCGATATAACCTAATCTGGATAGCCATGGATGATGAGGAATGTATTGCATTCAGGGACCCTTAATGATTATTCTGCTATGGGTAAAGTACTTTTCCTTGGAAAATGCCAACACTACATAACAACATGTTATAAATCTCATATTTAAACAATTTTAATGAAATTTTATTGAATGATACATTTATAAACTATTGGTAAATGTAGGAAAAAAATTCTTACCTCCTAGATAATCTTGAATCCATATTCATTGATATTGGAAAATATATACAAAGGACGAATCCCTAAAAATGGGATTTCAGGGTAACCTTGGGACAATTTCTCAGCTTATTTGTACACCACCACAATATCAAATATGATCCTTAAAAATGAATCCTTAGTATTTCACCCCTAGAAACCTCAATTATTAGATAGGATTTCAAGGACACATAGCTTATATGAAATTCTTCATAGAAAACAATGAAGGAATGTTTATTACCTTCTCTCGACTAATGAAGAATGGTTTGCATATTAGTGGACCACTAACAATTAATTTTCATATCAAAACATCTAGAAATACCTCTTGAGCTCACCCAATTTAATGCCACCTATTTATGTAAACATACTTATTTGATTTATGATGGATGTACAGATATCACTAAGTGAATTCCTTATGAAAAATAACAATTATTGTAATGAAAACATATATTATTTTCTCATTCAAACCTTGTTTGACACAGAGAGTCATTATTTGGATATCAATATGTTTTTCCTTGCATTGATCATCATAGATGAAAACAATTATGGCACTATATGAAGCACCATGAGGTCTATTGGTCTCTTGAAATAAAATAATCAAATATATCCTCAGCCATTTTAAATTGACAATACATTTGGAATGGTGGTTAGTAATACTACAGTAGTCCGATATGAAAATATTGCATCAGAAAAAAGTGAAAGGCTAGGTAATAGATGACTCTCTTATAAAGAATACATCAACTGAATCAACTTAATTGGATATTGAACTTCATGATGAATATATATTTTCTATTTTATTCTCCTCCAAACATGGGAAATGATTATGTCCCTGCATCCAATATCCCAATAAGGAAAAAATAGAAAACCATAAGCTCAAAAAAGTTGGGATACAAATTATACTCATCTCCCCAGCCAGGGAAGTCATACCATACTTCTTACAATTATCAGAAGGCTATACTAATAATGAGGAAAAATATTATGTCATGATTGTAGGGAGATAAATAGAACGTCAAATACTAGTGGGCCACTTGAATCTGAGGGGTGATTCATATTTTGTAATCAAACAACTCAATATAGATTACACCATTAGAAAAGAAGAGTTAATCCCCCTAATTGACAATGTATGAGGGTTAATGGTATATTTCCCCTTATAACCAACATTAAATAATGTCTTGTGTTCAGAAAATTCCTAAGAGGATTCATTCAAAAATAAAACATCATATTTTTTAGATCCAATCCTTGATGTAAAAATCATCAACATTTCTCATCACTAGATTCATTAACATTTGGGTCAAGTCAGAAAAAAGAGATTGATGATGTCATCCCTATCCCTGATTCATATGGTCATACAAATGGATGGATGATACCTATCACAGAATACCAAAATGATGGAGTACTACTACTGGATAAAGTTGTGAAAGAGAAAATCTAATGTAGTGATGTTTACATCACCCTTTATGATGGCCCAAATCACTATCAAGTCCTCTATAAATGAAGCTTTTATGGATTTTTTCACATATGTGTTAATGGAGAATAGATTATAGCTATTATGGCTGAAGAAAAAGTGGGAACCTATGGTTCCCACTAGTCATGTTACATGATTTCCATCCAAATTTGAAGGAATGGGTACATCTAGCCTCCAATAACACAATATTTCATAGAACTATCCATGAAAAACGATTCCTACCAAACCCATGTAAACCTCATCCATAAAACACCAAATAAGCAACATAGATCCAAATAATCTTAGCCATTCGCCATATGGGGAATAATTATCATGGGGCCATACCCTTTTTCATTAGCCAAGTAGTTCAAATAAATCATGAGTACAACTAGTTTCACCTCTAATAGGGAAGAAAAGATACACCACAATGAATATGGGGTGAAAAGAACTATTATTATCGTCAAAGCTAACAATATTACCATGTTTATTGTCCCTCAAATAATATTTATGAAAAATAGTTCCAATATATTTTCCAATAAAGTGGTTAATCTATATATTCAATACAATATTAAATCCAACCATTCATATCACTTTCATGTTTCGTCAAATGGATAGATAGATACATTCAACAAGACCCTCTCTGAACAAACTATAGAAGATGGTAATAAAAGATAAAAAATATAACATTGAAAAGATTTTTCATTCCAAATGGGATTATCAATCTAAAAACCATACTACCACATGGTAAACCTTGTACTCTATGGTATATAGAAAATAAAAATTATTTCTCATTAAGTTTAATTTTTAAAAACTTTGTATCTCCATATCAAGCATAAAATATACTTATGGACAATCGCAAAAATGACTGGATGAATTAGAGTAACTAGATTAAAAATATTTCATACATTCATCATTTTTAGGTCTATCAAAATAGGATCACATGAGTGTTTAACAACAAGTATTTCTACATTAAATCCTCTAAATAAAATTGGCATGGATCCTCATAATACTGGGGATACCATAAAAGTGATATTCAAATAATGAAATATAGTGGGAAAGACCATACTCAATAAACAATGTATACTCTAATGAAGATTATTCTATAATACCAGAGGATGGGGATAACAGTATGAGTGCATCCAATGAAATATTACTAATGAAATATTTCATGTAACCACATAAACATCATCTTGGAAGCATCATGTGAAATAGTTTAGTTGGTCTTTTTCAAAAGACCATAATAGAAATGGCATCATCATCCTTTCTGCAAAAAGATAAAATACATAACATTTGTTCCTTTTTATATGTTAAATAATTTTAAATTCCATTTTTCCTCATATAATGATATTAAAATTCATTGTTAACATCCCACTTAATCAATTTTATTAATCCACCAAAATAATACATGATGGGAGATTTATCCTTCATGGTCTCTTAGATACGGTCACCCATTTCATGTGTAATCCCCACAAACATAACTAACACACCATAGTGGCATTTGGGGGGCCATTGTGGGCATATGACACAACATTATTACACCTTTAACATATATCACAAACAATCCTAGCATACATCCTTGTGGCATGATGCTAGACTGTGAGATCTTTTATTGAACTGTGTATGGTTTGATTATCAATATAATGAGGCTTGTAGTGATTCACATGCCTCATATCCCAATTACAATTATAATTATATGAACAAACCCTTTACCCCTATGTATGAATAATATCTATATAGGGAAAGTTTCATGATCATATGGCTTGATTATAATTAAAATGAAATTCATATTTATTCCTATACCACATGTTTTGGGACACACCATCATTACAACATAGTTTAATGAAAAAGTTTCCCATTCCAAAGCATTATAAATGTGGGAAAAAATATTACAAGTACCACATATATCTTTATTTTTCACTCCATTATGATACATTATGTTTCCAAATTATATAATCTTTTTCCGATCAACATAAAAATACAAAAAAAAATCCATCATTTCTATTTTTACGAATAAGACCTATGAAAAGAACAATTCATGAACAAAGTGTGTCTTGGTTCCCATTCTGATGAGATACGTAGTGGTTCCCATGTTTCCATCATTGAGATTAGCCATTAAATTTCACATGTTTATGCCGGTTCAACTTCCTTCATACCTCATTATATTAAATATTATGGGATTTCAACAACTATATATGGATTTATTCTAATCAAAATGAGATACTCAATAATTCATGGAATATATCTCCTGGAGTAGAAACCAAAAAAAATTTAAATATACCAATATTTAACATGTGTTTCCTTTTTGATGTGAAAGAAACCTTTATCTACATCTTGTTATTCACATCGAGGATAGATCATGTGGGTTTTGGAGATTTGGCCAATAATTACCCAAATAAGTATGGCATATCAATATACATTAAGTTTCTCATATACTTGTCATAAGAGCATTAAAGGAACATCATTTTTAATCATCGCATGATAATAAATTGTAATATTTCTTCAAGAACAATGCATGGATTGATTATCATTTCCATGATATATGTAGTGATGTTCTGATCTTCAATCATGGGACCAGCATCAACATAATCAGTGAACATCCCCCATTATATCATGTATTATTAATATATTCAAAATGAAATTCAATATGTGTACTCATTATATTCTTGAACCCATACTAAAACATCCTCTTTCCCATTGAAACATGAAATCAATCTATGTGGGGTTATTTTATTCTATAAACTAGGTGTGTCAAATTTACATTCTAGTGAGATATGCAGTAAAACATATTCCTCATGTCCTAGTCCTATCCATGGGTTTAAATTAAATTTATCCTCTCTTTCAAATTAAGAAATATATATATATAGGATCTCTGAATTCAGGTCCCTCATTAAGAGGAACACTAAAGAAACAATGATTTCCCTGTTGTACATATATTTCGAGTATGTGAATGGGTCTCTACGATTCATGGAAAATATTAATAAAATTGATTCCTTTTTTTGTCATAAAATTTTCCTTCCACATTTAATACACCTTATCTTCAAAATGATAGATATCCTTAATCTTTATTTAACCTCCGGTGATAAAATTTCTATTACCCATAGAATTATTGTTCCTGACTATATTATAATAAAACATGTTGTCATTGTATAAGTTATTCCCCAAAATAGACATTTCATCCAAAGGATTCCACAACCGACTATTCAATAATACTTCCCACTTGTAATTTAATAAAACTACCTAGAAAATGGTTTTTTCAATCTGTGTTATCTTACCCTAGGGAGAACCCTGTTATATCATCATATGAATTGATAGAAATATGTTATAACCATTAATGTTAAATAATATATAGTCATCCATCACATATTTTTCCTATAACCTTATTCTTGATCTGTGAACCCTCAATATAATTGTATATAATTTCATATCTCATGATCATAGTATGTCAGAACGACCATGCACCGATAGGCCATATATCATCTTCTTTTTACTTGATTATATGGTCTTAGTCATATAATCTAAAAATATAGGTACTATATATATGATTTCGGTTCACTCAAATTTAATGAACCTATTCTATAAAATCTTTTATATCTTTAAATTGAAATGATTCACCCTTTTTTAGGCACTTAATTCCAATAAACCAAACTCAATGCATAGGGAAATCAGAATCTCCATAAACATCCATCGTCTCTGAGAAATAGAATGTTAGAAATCTTGAATACACATTTTATAAAATTGTATGTAACATTCCCGATATATCGTTTGATAAAAAATCCCACACAATGGGTTTGTCAGCTAAAGGTGGACATTGTTTGACTATACCTAAAACACACCCCTATTAGATTTTTCATAAAGTAGCCATAAAATAGGTTTGTCCACCACTAATATCATTATCTGTAGGGGAGACCTCCACTATCACAATGAGCCATTTCTATATACCACTCTTCATATATGGAAATTTCCAGAATAAATCTTACTATATTATTATATTCATACCAAAATTGTGACAGTGCATTGTCAGAAAAATTTCCTCAAAATTTGAGAACCATTAAAACATCAATCAAAGCTAATCACATTAAATTATATCTTCAATATGTGATTTATATGTAACTATAAAATGTATAGTATAACTTACATATTGTTAAACAATAAATTTCATAGCACATTGAACTCACCGTAGCATGTTAAACTACATGGTCATGGTCTTGGTCACACGACATTAAAAATCATTATGTTTCAACCGCTATCAGGAATCATAATTCCCCCCGTACATTGAACAATTAAAAAATTACCGTCATCAGTTAAATAAAAATTATTTTTTAGTTTTTTACCATTAATGGTAGGTACCAATATAGATTCCCTTTTCTATATCATAAACCTCCCTTTGTAAAAACCATTGACTATGGTCTTGAGAAATCCTAATCACTATAAACTCACCCAGTGACATAAATCATATGAATTTCATAATTCATAAGATCAAATTTTTATAAAAATGATGTAATACTCCATAGTTATCTTCATATATGTTTTTTAAAAATTTAAGGTTCTATCAACTAATGGATGCCACTATTTACTATGCAGTAACACACTCGAGTTGGATTTCCATATAACATTCCACAAAATGGGTTGGTCATATAGTGGTAACTTTATTCTGGAGAGAGATCACAACAATTCACAAATATAATGTTTTATATCCAAAATCCATTAAACCATTGATCATGATTCCCCATGTTGTATTTGAATAATTTTGGAACATTTTTGTCCCATAAGCCTAATTTAATTAATCAATTCAATCCTTTTGGTCAATCTATTCATCCTAAAACACCAATCCCATTAGTTCATAATTCATTAATTTAAAATGATTGAAAAAATAAACATCTTACCCACAAGTTTGAAACCAGAAAATGGAACAATGGGAAAAAAATTGATACATCGTTAGGTATACCTAAACTATGTGTGGTTTAGGGAAAAATTGACCAATAAAAGAAAAAATGAACTAAACCTATTATATTGGAAACCAAAAAAGGGTGGTATATAAAAAATCCATGTCTCACTATCTAAGTAATCCTTATATTAGTATTAGGTAAAAACGATAATATAATGGTACATGCACACTTGTGGTGCCACGATTTAATTAACCATGGTTGTATGGTAATTTTTCTACGTGTTTTTTATACACTGTTGAACCTATCCGAACACATTTCAGGATACCCCCTTCCAAACTTCCTTCTCTCCCAACCAAACCAATTATCATAGGATAGAACACCCCTTACCCTTTTCATGTCTCTCTCTAGAGAGAACCCCTTATTTCTCCTCCTTCCTCTACCTCTTTTAATATCAAATGCCTTTATATTTCCCTTTATTTCTCGAACGATCAAACCCCATGTTTCTCTCATTAAGAACCCGATCATGTGCCAATTGATCTCCCATTCCATACCAACCTTATATCATGAATAAAGTGATCAATCCAAAATATAACAATGTATTCTCACTCCTAAGACTACTACCCATTCCCTCCTACTATGAAATCATCAAACAAAAAGGAATTCAACCCTCTCTGAATCTGTCGATGGAACCCTACTCACTACTACTCCCACTAATAAGCTCAATCAGCTCCATTATTTTATGATTCACTAATTACCATAGGTTTACTTGTATGGGTTAAACGAATACTACGATACCCTAATCTGGTCATTTTCATTTGATAAATATTAATTTTTTAGAGTTAACAGATAACTTATTACTTTTTGTAGTACAATGAAGATTATTCAATGGAATTTGATACATGGTTTGGAATAAATGATTCATGGGAAACATTTTGTATCATATCGAGAAATTAATTTTGGTTTTTTTACATTCCCATACCCATACAATATAGATGTGATATTTCTACATTAGATGATGATATTGTGTTAGAGTTAAGATGTTTTAATTATAAAATTACTTTTATGTTATGTAGTACAAATTATTATATTTACATTAGGAGATAAAATGGTAACTCCACGGGTATCTCCTGTATTATTGTCTCTTATTTTTAGATAATTTGAATAATTAATGATTATTATTAATTCATTTAGAATATTTACCATTATCTAGAAATATGGGAACTTGCTAGCATCCCAAGGTTTATCCTTCATGGTGTTATAATTAATATCCAGATATTTCATTATGTATTATATTACCATGGCATAAATATTAATTAGTACATATGGTTACAGTTCTTATATGATTATGATTTAGACATATCGGATAATTTAGTAAATGATAATTTTATAGATGTGGGAGTGTTCTTCAATACATTTAGTGATGTTTCTCGAGAAGCGTGTATAGAATAGAGGACTATGATATAGAATTATTATTATACATCGATTTAGATATTTTATTAAGAAGGTATTATATAATTTCTTTGTCTAAATCATTAAATAATCTTGAGTTATGTCTAGAATTAACATTGGGGATCTTTTTTAGGTATATAGTTTTGAACATTTAGGCCATACATATTAAATTACATCTCTAAAATTACAAAGTAGACACTTCTTCTCTATCAATTTTTTGTTACATATATAAAACCACGCAAAATAATGAATCATTTTTTTAAAATAAATATTTTCGAATTCTTATTTTCTCTTACTCTTCCTTAAACCCAATGAAAATTATTTCAAAAACATTGGATGATTAAAAATTCTCAGTATGGGATATAAAATAAGGAAACAAAACATTAGTCAATCAATACATACAACTCAATGAAACCATACTTTTCACTAATAAAACATTACATTAATAAAATACCTCATGAAATCATAAGATTCAAGAATAAGACATAGAAATCATAATCATAAGGGTAAATTTTGGAATCCATTACATACTTACATAGTATCATTCATTGCTACATAGGGTGTTACGTTTGGAATACCCATCATATTATATTCCCAAAATATCTTAGGAGAAAATTTATAATATACCTCTACAGCAATACCAAAAAAATTGGAGAAATATATAAGGCTCACCCTACTTAGGATTATCATGGAACCAACCATATATGTAAGAAATTACCAATAACTATAACATAATCATAACACATAAAACATTCTTAAATGAATGAAAACATTTCCATATCACAATAAAAATATATCATTTCAAAATATTGACATAATAAATACATTATAAAATAAATTTTAAATACAAAAATATGTAAAATGGGTTTATGGTATTTAATTTTTTTTAAAAACCATGGATTGTTATATATTCCAAATATATAATAGTACTTGTGGCGGTAGAAAGGTCATTATCACTGCACACATTAAAAAGAATCATTATTTTTGATATTTAGTAAAACACATCATAGAAAAAAATTCATTATGAAAACCGTTGAATTAAATTAAATGAACAATGGTATAATTACACACCATAAAAAATAAGTTGTTTTTTGATATAAAATATTCCTCAATAAAATGAGATTGAGATGATGTCCCTTAAGAAAATTCAACAGCCTAATGATGTAACATTAAAATTCCTAAAATGAATTAATGAGAGGGAAAAGATCTATAATCACTTGGGAAAAAATGAAAAAATAAGGATATATAAGAACATATCCCGTCATAATAAAATGGAAATTAAATACCTAACATAAAAGAATTCTATGACAAAAAAAAGAGGGTGAACGCGGCCCTGACATTGAGTCTGACTTGTCTCATTTGTTCTTTATATTTTTTAATAATAAAATTATGTTAATTTTTATTACCCCCTAAATTTTTAATTTTTATTAATCCGTTCATATCACATATTACCTTTCTATAACAATCATATAATTATTCAAGTTCATATCATTTGTTTTGTCGATGTCTGTTTTTGGAGTTAAAAATGAACTTGTTATAATTAAAAATTGTTCATGTGGTCAAAAGTTAATTATCTAAAAAATAATATTCGTGTTCTAAATATATTATATATCAAGTATATATATGTATTTATAATATTACATAAATTTTGGAGATATGAAATAAAACTCACAATTCATATAGGTGGTAACTTTTACCTACGCATGAACCCTACTTTCATTTATTTTTCTTATTTAATGGAATGAAAAATAAATGATTAATTGGATTATTATAATTATAGTATTATATTATATTATTTATAAATTTAATAAGTTCATTAACACCATTATTTAAAAGTTTCATGTATGAAATGAATCTGTCATATCACTTTTTGTGGCGGTTGTCCAAACTACATCAAATAAAATTATTGTATTTAAACATTATCAAAATTATAAAGTTGTTATGTAAATGAAAAATAATAAATAAGAAAGAATTTATTAATATAATATATGTCACATATAAATATATTTCAATAATAATTTCCACCAGGAGATGTTTTAGGGGAAAATTGATCAATCATCATTTCGTGGTGGAGTAGTTAATCATCCGCAGAAACAATAGGTTCATATCGATTAGATGGAGGTGTGTGAATGTGTAGTTATTTTAATTATCATAAATAAATACTAGATTATTTACGATACAGGTTTTTTATTTAATCAAATAATAATAATAGAATAGGGTGTGAGAAGTAAAATAATAGAAAATGTACTTTAAAGAATATAATCTTCTTAAAACAAGAAACTCTCTAAGATTTGATCCAAAAGTATATCTTCAATTGAATTGTGCCTAAAGTAATTATACTAGTAGGATTATATAGATTTTGGGAGTTTATTTGGGATGAGTTTGGATGATCCATTTGGCTTGAGTGGTGTTATTAAATGGTTATGTGTGATGCCATTTTATAATAGGGATGAGCGACAATTTTGGAATGTTTTTAAGTATTGTTTTATTATAAAATTATATTCAATTTAAAATGGACCCAAATTAATATATATAAAAGTAAAAATTATATTAGGTATAAAACCTCTCAAAAAATAGGTTTTATACAAGTCTAGGTCTCACATTTCACCTAATATTTTAACTTTACCCCTTTGTCAACTAATTTAACTTTTACCATGTTTTCTTATATATTGAAACTATATGGTTAATATAGTTAATATAAAATGGAAAAATTTCATAAATACGTTCATTAATGACATGTTAAACATTATATAAGTCATTTTTCCAAATAATATATTTTTAGAAAAATTATATCATTTAATAAAATTGTATTTTTTTTTAAAACTCATTTATGTAAATTTTTATACTATTAATATCATGAATTTTTTAAAAAAATAAAACAACTTTATTATTTAAATAGATAACATCTATAATTTACGGATAATAATTAATAATAGTCCATGAAATTATTTTATGGCATAGACAGTTTTAGAATAAATTTATTTTACAATTTATAATCTCATTTATTTAAATCAATGATTAATAATGTAATTGATACCTCATCAGTGTGTCCTAAATATATATATATATATACACATATATTTGATGCATAAAATTATAAAAAAATATCATTACATAGGAAATCATTTTATATATAAAATTACTATTTATAATCCATGAGATCAATAATATATCCCCATTTAAAAATTGTTTTATTAAAATATACATATTTGTGTTATATTTATCGTTATTTTAAATTAATTCATATAAAATATCTATATCACTCCCAAGTGGATAAATGGGGTCCCCAATTCGACCCAAGTAAACCCATGATAGGTAATATATAATCTATTGTGATTTGGAAATACGTTAGGTGAGTTTAAAATTATTATAATATTATTTTATTACCCAAATTTACTAGATTTACCCATTATCCATGGTAAATAAAATAATTATTGAAGTTACTACTCATAATTTACAAAAATGAAAGGTACTTATTCCTATAGTATGGAACTTATTATTAAAAATATGGAATCCTTTCTTTCCAATTCAAAACATAAAAGTTATAGTAATTAATTTAATATAAATTTTCCATGTCAAAACTCAAAGGTGGTCTTTATGATGTAATAACTATCAAAAGATTTACATTTTTTTATTTCCAATTTAAATGTGAAATTACTTCTAATGAAATAAATAGTATTTAATAATAAAAATGTAATCAAAATAAATTTTAAAAATATTTTAAATTATAATTTAACTATGTAAAATAAATTATATTAAATGGTATGTTTGAAATAAAATGTGGTATTTGTCAATATTCATTAAAAAATGAACATTTTTAGAAAATAATAATAAATTTATCCAATGTAAATTTTAATGTTGTGATTATAAAGAAAATATTTATTTATTACAATAGAACTTATAAAATTTTCAAACAATAAATTTAAAAAGGGATCTCAATCAAAAAGTGGTTAAAAAACCTTTTAAAAATATTAGAGTATTTCATAATTAAAACATGATCTTCTATTATTTTAATACTCTAAAATTTATCAGATAAATGTATAGAAATTTAAAAAAAAGTATATTTATATTTTAGTTTTTTTCATTTCAACCAATATAACTACTAAGGATTAACTACCAATTAAAATATTATTATTATTATATTATATGTCGGCAGAACCCAATGTTGTGTGCAACGTAAGATTTAAATGAAACCCATTATTGTGTGTTGAGTATTCAATTTTGAAAAGCATCCCATTTAATGAAACAATAATATTGTACTCATAAATATTAATAAAAATTAAAAAATTTATTATTTAATAAATACCTGGGTCGTTACATCCATCCCCCTTTTAAAAATTGCATCCACACTTTTTGAAAACTGGTCTTTGAAACATCATTGAAATACCCTGATCAGAAAAAAAAGTCAATAAAACTATAACATTAAAATAAAGGAAAGAGAATTAAAAAGGTCACCTGATGTAACCCATAATTGGATTCCATGTAGGAAAACATGGATATGGAATAGAAACTAAGTGACATGTTTTTATGGAGAGTGATACAAAACATGATCATGGAAATTTTAACCACTAAGAAATCACAATATTTTGATAGGTTATACAGTCTCTGATTCCCCATTTGGAAAATTAAATGGACAAAAAATTTTGTTTTAAGTTAATTTTAATAAATTAGATTAATTTATTTTTTTTATTGACTAATAACATATGGAAATATACATACATTTCAAGTAGGGTTTCATACATTAATAAATTTGTACCATAAAATAATATTTTCTCCAAACAATGAGTAATCAAGATAACATGGTCACACCTGACATGTTATAATGATCTTCTATTGAATCACATGATCCAAAAAAGTTAATGAATATATTTCCCATGTCATTATACATTAACCAATAGCAAAATGGACATAATGAGAACAGATAATCACCAAAAGGCTAATCCTTTATAAAAAATACTACTCATAATATCCAAAATTGAAAAAACAGTTTCGAAAGTTAAACAAATACCATTCAATACACAATTGCCCATAAAATTCTTCAAAATAATCTATATATGATTGAAACCCTAAATTTAGATGAATTTGATCACATAGTCTTCAATGATAAATCATAACATTTTCCCCCAAATAACATCAAAAAATCTTAATGTCTCATACTAAAAATTAATTTACCTAATCATATAGTCTCAATTATAGGTTAATCATTTAAATAAAAAACCCAAATATCAATATTTCTACAAAAATCATTTATTTTTTCAAAATAAAATTCAACGATTACTCCTAAAATAAAATCCTATGGTATTTTATTTTCTGTACTCATATAGTGTTCCCAAAAAAGAGAAAATCGTCCAAAATAACATATATCACATAATCACAAAATCAATTTCCTATAATAATGATAACTATTTTATAAAACCTAATTTCCCAAATTCAACTTATGCTCAATCCATAAAATCTTTTAACAAAAAATGTAATTCATACAAACCATGGACTTTACGAAGGCCAATAGTAGGTGATGCGCCCTTGTCTCCCTTTGGTTGTGGGTTCGATTACCATGGACTTTCTAGACACGATGGGTTGTCACCCATGCTGAAGGTTGTCCTTATTCTAAGACTATATCATTCTTATAAGGTACTAAAAAATATTATAATTTCATAAAAATTTACAATAACCTCCTTTGTCATCAAAGGTAATCTAATACATTCCATTTTCCATTCGAAAATGTAATAACCATTAATAACCTCAATAAAAAATGATCTTATGAATTCCTAAGGTGGTATATTATGTCCACACAAGAAAATTTAATTCTTCCTTGTAAAGTTTTTTCACATTTAAAACTACATGGTTACTCATAATTAGAAAAAGTCTTCCAATTTAATCCCATCATCAAAAAATTAATTATAATTTTAAACATTTCACCATCATATAACCTACCATAACTCTTCAATCTCTTATATGTAGACTTCTTACTCATTAAACTCTCTTCATCATTCTGTAACTCTGAATTTCAAACTTATATCTTGATACATTATTCCTATAGATCGAATATCCTCCTAATTTATAAATATCAATCAAAATATGCATCATTAGTTATGGATAAGAAAATAAATCACTCCTAGGATCCAAATATCATGATTATCAAGAAGTTATCTTTATTTTTTGTAATATTGTCATTCAATAAATACGTAAATTTTCTCAACACTAATGTAATTTCACATCTTGATATAATTGGAAAAGTTTAAATCATGAAATCATATTAAAAATATACCATGATCCATAAAATTGTTTTAGAAATGTGTAGGTTTTGGATAAATCAATCATTTTCGTGATGGTGGTTTGAATAATAAATAAGCTATAAAAATCCATCAAACATGAATTTTCCATAACAGATGTGATCAAAACAATGGGGAGGGATACGATGAATTTGAACGATCGCTTTCCTTCCATCTGGAAGAAATGATTCTTAATTTTTTGAATGGAATCATCACTTAAACATGATACAAAATATTATTATAAAAAACTTAATAGAGTAAAGATAACATAAAAACATTTATATTACTCTAATTCATCAACTTCATTATATATCCATTGTTCTAGTTTTTATCCAAACAACCAATTTTACTCTAAACCTCCAAAAGTTTCCATTCGATAATAACCATCTTATTTATATGGGATCATTTACCCACACCCAGAAAACACCCTATACTATAATGTTATCTAAACCATCCTCGGATACCAACTATAATACCATAATCTTAAACATTACATAATATTTAGACAACTCAATAATTCACATTGAGGATCTTTTTATGTTTATAGTTTTGGAGAATTATTCCATAATAATTACATTAAATATAAAAAAATTACAAAGTAGACACTTCTTCTATATCCAGTTGTTTTCACAAAAATTAAGACACTGAAAATAAAATAAGAATTATTTTTGTGATATAAATTTTCCTGAATTATTTATATAAATTACCCTTCCTTAATCACTATAAAAATCATTTGAAAAACATGGGATGGGAAAAAAATCTCAGTAAGGGATATAAAATAATGAAAGAAAACATTAGTCCATCAATACATACAAGTCAATAAAATCATACTTCTCAATCATAAAGAATGAGTTATTTATCATACCTCATGAAATAATAAGATTTATGAATAAAAAATTTTAAATCATTAAGGTAACATGTTGCATCCATAACATACAACCATTATATCTTTCACTAATGCAAATAGAGTTACATCTGAAATATGTATCATAGTATATTCCCTAAATCTCTTAGGAGAAATAACATCATTTACCTCTATCTTGTTACACAATGAATTGGAGAGATATGGTTGGATCATCCACCCTAGGTTTATCACATAACCACTTGTATATGTAAACAATTCCCAGGAATCATTAAATAATCATAACACATAAAATAAGCATAAAATAAAGATAGCATGGCCATATTACAATCACAATATGACATTTCAAAATATTGACATAATACCTATTTTTTCAAAAGAAATTTTCAATTCAAAAATATGTAATAAGGGAATATGTTGTTTATATTTATTTTTAAAAAACAAAGGCTTGTTAAGAAATCCAAATATCGAATAATACTCATGATAGCAGAAAGGTCGTTGTCACCGCATATGTTAAATAGTAACATTATTTTTGATGTTTAGTAAAACGATTTTTTTGAAAAAGAATCCTTTTGAAATCCAATGAGTTAAATTAAAAGTAAAATGGTATAATTATTAACCATAAAAATTAATGTCATGTAAAATAAAAAAATGACACATTGATATATGATTGAGATGAAGTCCGTTAAGAAAATTCATCAGCCTAACGACTTCCTTCTAAAATTTAGATTATGAGTTGATGAGAAGAAAAGGGCATCTCATCACATTGACATAAAATTTACATCAATATGGATATATAAGAAATTATCCCATCATATGAAGATGAAAATTAAAATAAAAAACATAAATGAAGTCTTTGACTAAAAAAGGAGGGTGGAAGGGTCCATTACATTGAGTCTAACTTTTCTCGTCCAATAATTTTATTCCTGAATAATAAACATAAGTTAATTTATATTTAATTTCAAAACGTTTTAAATATTTTTATTCCAATATATCACTTATTAAATTTTAATTAAAAACATAAAATTATTTATGTTAATATCGGTCGTTTTGTCGATGTGTGGTACTTGGGTTAAATATGAACATATTTTAATTAAAAATTGTCCATGTGGTAAAACTTCCATTGTCTCCACAATATTATTCACGATTTAAATATCCTATATAACAAGAATATCAATTTATTTATAATAGTACATAACATTTAAAAATAATAAATGAAATGCACTATTAATGGAGAAGATAAGTCACACGACCGCATGAATGTTACTTTCATTTATTGTTCTTATTTAAAGGAATGAAAAACAAAAATATACATACTTATATTATATTTAAATTATAATATAATATTTTAAATACGTTACATATTTTAATAAACTTCATATTTTATATGTTCCTTGTATGTAATGAATGAGTAATATCACATTGAGGTGGTGGTAATCCACATTTTCTCAAATAGAATTATCATATTTATGTATTATGGAATGAATAAATAGAATTTTTTAAATTAATAATATAGAAGAATAAAGGAAATATAAATAAAATAGATATCATATATAAATATACATCCATCATAATGGCCACCGTGGGAGGTGGTGGGGGAAAATTGGACATTCATTATTTCGTGAGGTAGTAGTTCGCCATCCACAGAAACAATATATTCATATCCATTATATCGAGGTGTGTGTAAGTGTAGTTAGAAAACATATCATAAAAAATACTATTATAGTATTTATAATTATGTTATTACATTATCAAATAATAATAGTCGAATTGCGAGTGAAGAATTAAAATAATGGAAAGGTACTTTAGAGAATACAATGTGTCTTAAAATGTTTAACTACCTTTAATTTGATCCAAAATGCTAACATGAATTGCCTTCTTCATAAGGTATGTCTTATAAGAGTAAAATATTATTGTTGGGAGATTTTTTGGAAGAGGGTGGATGAGACAATGGACATGAGATGTGTGATTAAATTGGGTGGGGTTATGCCCTATTAAAGGATATGGGAGAGGCACTTTATGAATGTTTTGAAGTATTATTTTATTATAAAATGATTTTCATTTTCCAAAGGACCCAATGAAATTTATTTCAAATATAATATAAAATTTGGTATAAAACCACTCAACCAATATGTATTATACAATTCAATGTCACAAATTTGACCTTATATTTTTTGTAAACCCTTAGTTAACTAATTTAACTCTTTACATGCCTTATTGTATATTCATATTATACGATTAGTATATCTATTATTAAAGTCCAATAGAACCTCAAGGGTTTATTTAATGAAATGGTAAACATTATCAAAGACATTTGGCTGAATCATATATTTTGAGGAATATTATATCATTTAATAAAATAGTATTTGTTATAAACACCCATTTATGTTAATTTTTATACTATTCTTGTCATGACTCATTAAAAATCCATAAAAAGTTGACTCACTTAAAAAATCTGCATTCATTAAAATATAACTAGCCATACACTTCCAAAAAAATATTTAATGGCATAAATTTTTTTAAAATAAATTTAATATAATATTTTTCATCTCTTTTATTTAAATAATTTATTAATAAGGTATTCACTACATCATCTATGTGTCATAAATATATGTATTTATTTGATATGTAATTATTATTAATAAAATTACATAATTTAGGAAGTATTTTTACAATTCATATTATTATTTATAGTCTAATTGATCCATTATATAACACCCATAAAAATGTTTTTGTAAAAGATACACGTTTATGTAATATTTTTCTTTACATTATATTAATTATTATAAATGTCATTATCAATCCCAAGTTGATCCATGGGTCGAAAAATCGACCCAAGGATGCCCATGGTCGGATATTTCTAATAAAATAGGATTATGATATGTTGTTTGGATGTTTAATATTATTATAATATTAAAATTTTAACCCTGTTTAGAATATTTATCCTATAACCACGGTAAATAAAATTATTACTAAGGTTAATATTAAAAAAATTTGAAAATAGAATTAATCTATTCACACAATTCAGATATTCTGATTACAAATACAGAATCCATTTTTCCCATTTCAAAACACCTAAGATTCATTAATTAAATTAAAATTAATTCCTGTTTTCAAACCCAAAAAGTTTTTTTTAAGAAGTAAAAATTATCAAAAGATTAACATGTGTTTATGTCTAATTTAAAAGTGAAATAAACTTTAATGAAAAAAATTGGAATGAATGATAAAAATACAATCCAATTACACTTGAAAACCAATTAAAAGTAAAAACTAAATATATATATATAAATTAGATGAAAATATAGTTTTGACATAAAGTGTGGTTTTTTTCATTATTCAATAAAAAAATGAACATTATCATAAAATTATAAAAAATTTATCCAATGTAAATTTTGTTTTTATTCATCCGAATAAAAAGTTTATATAAATAAATATAACATATAATGGTGTTAAAAATTATATTTTAAATGGGTTCTCCATCAAAAGGTGGTAAATTTTCATTTTAAAAATAATAGAGTATTTCATTCTTAAAATTTGATTCACTCTTATTTTAAGCCTCTAAATGTAATGGAATAAATTTAATGACATTTAACAAACATGCATAATATTATTTTTGTTAGTGATATACATTCCCACCAACATAATGGCTACGCGTTAAATAACATTAGGAAATATATTATTATTATTATATTTTTTGGTTTAACTCAATGTTGTGTTCACCATATGATTTCAATGAAACCCATTTTTGGATGTTATGTATGCTATTAGAACAACCAACCCATTTAATTTAAAAACAATATCTTATTCTTAAATATAAATATAAATGAAAAATTTATTATTCTATAAATACCTAGGTCTTACATATTTTGTACTAGAAGGAGTTTCATTTTTATTTATTTTCGTAGGATGCAATGTTTTATCTAAGAGTAAATGGGGTAAAATTTTGGAAAGATGAGTGTTATTGAGTTAGTTAATGATTAATATTTTAACATCACTTTATAGAATCATCTGTTAGTGTTATAATGCACAATTAAAAAAAATTAATATTTATGTATGGAATGTTATATATGTGGACACATGATTATTGGAGTTATATAAAATACATGAGTTCAAAAATTAATTCTTGTAAATTAATGTGATGACATTTACATGAATTTATATCCATTAAATATTATATCACTTCCATTTGAGTTTTCATTATTTTTTTAATTAGGTCGGCATTTTTGGAGTTATGTTGGATTTAGATACATGTTATTGAGGAGGTTAAAATGATTAATTCATGGGAGTTAATTGGTAATATATTAAACATGAATTTTTCAACAGATAAAATTATTCTTAGGATATTAATTTCATTCATAAAAAATTAATTTAAATTATAAAATGTAGTGAAATATTTTTAGAGATTTAATATTTTATTTTTTGAGTAGGACTATTTCTTGGAAAATTATATATAATATGAGAATTTATGGTGTTTTATTTGATTTTTTATGATAATCATAATGGAATTTATAGAGAATTATTTGGTTTTATTTTTCTGTTTTATATAATTAGTTAGGTGTTATGAAAATTATGTTAATCTGACATTATCAATTTGGAGGAATTAATTTAAGGAAGTCATCATTCAATATATATCTATGAATTAATACCTGGAATACATTTTGGTAAAATAGATCAACTATTAATGAATTAGAGTAAAAAAAATAGTTCTTCAAAACTATATAGACTATTTATTTTTGTTTCACCTATTTTGTGTATTGGGAGTATTAGTTAAACTAGTTCTACTGAAGTAACACCTATATCATATAATAATTCACATTTCAATCAGACATTAATCAACATTATATGACATTTCTATACTAAAACATCTTGTTTTTACAAAATTAATGACATTTATTAAATATCTAAAAATGAAAATACATTTATCAATTCTATAATGAATGTGTCAAGCTTTTAATTTTATTAATAATTAGGATAATAAATGAATAGGTCCATATACTACTCCCCATAAGAATGAATATGTATAAATGTTTTTCATTATTATAAAAATATTCTCTAACTATTTTATTATATATATTAGAATTTATTGAATCTAGATGGAAAATAGTGATATGATCAATGATAACTTTCAAAAAGAGCTGGAATATTTTTTAGTTTTTTCATGTAATAGTAATTCAGATGGAAGATTGATTCGATGCCCATGTTTTGATAGCAGTGGAGGACCATTTTTTACATGAGAGGAAGTAAGATACCACATCATAAAAAACAAATTCCAAAAAATAATATTATTTTTGGTATCACAATTGTTAAAAGTTCAAGTGGATAATGACTTTCATTTTGATAAAAGGATAAGAATGGATTATTTTACATCTGATTGGTTTCCATTTGTTTTTCAAGCCAACAGATCAAGTAGAGTTGTGGAAGAGGAAATGAATATGGGAAGACAATTTTCATCTATTGATCAGAATAAAGACATTCAAAATGATAGAAATTTCATAGAAGACTTGAATACACCATGATAATTGTCATAAGAAAAAATTACCAAACTTGAGTTTTTAATGCGATTGTATCATGGGAAAAATTATGGATTTTTTTAATACTGAAAATAACTATCGACATTATTCTTTTATAGAATTTATACCTGATAATTCAAATATTCACAAAAATAAATATATAGCATCATAGTTGGTGAAAAAATTTGGATTTTCATGTACTAAAATCCTTGCATTACATAACGATTTTTGTCTATTCTAGAATGCTATTGTGGAGTTAAATTAGTAAAAAATGTATTAAATTGTGATTGAAGACTAATTAAGAAGAAACTAAATCACTTGTACTAAATAATGTGATGTTGAATATTCCATTTATTCTGAGACATAAGAAACTTTTTATGTCGGAACAAATATCAATGAATTTGAGATGGCATGGAAATGAAATACATAAGGAAAAAAGATGATTTTTTTCATCATGTCGATCTTTTAGGAATGAAAAAATATGATAGTTTACATCCTTATATTACATCTAACCCATAAGATGCTAGATCAGAATATTCATGTGGTGGATTCCATCCAATTTAGTAGATGCATATTGCAGATAATAGATGAATTGTTTTCATCCATATTTATAATGTTCCATCATTGATGTGTATGATAAAGCTAGTTACTATAATGTGTATATTGATTTTTGGACCAAATGACCTTGGAAATTATATCAAAATATATTTTTAACCATTAATAGATTAGTTGATAGTGCTTCAGACCATTGGCGTTCAGATATATGATGCATTTAAAATGTATTACATTATGTTTTGTTCATTATAAATTTTTATAATGAATTATTTGTCTGCATATGTAATGATTTCTGGTTTGAGTACAAAGGTGATATTATCCTATAAAATATGTAGGAAAAATAAACCTTCTATTTTACTAATGTTCGGATAAACTTTCAGTTTCATAGGGAATCAATGATTTCATCAAATAGATCATCTATAAAAGAAAATTTGAAGTCAGTTTGATAATTACATTGAGATATATGAAATAAATTAATTAATATTATGGATGGTATCCTTAAAAACATATTAGTTATAATTTTTCTCTTTTAAAGGATGATTTAAATTACAAAAAGTAGAAGAATGTTATATTGAGTTCCAATAATATATGGATAAAAGAAATTATGTTCATTGTGTTTCCATATTGGTCATAAAAGTTTTGGAATCATTGGTTAGACATAATTAATATTGTGAAAATTGTGGGTGAAATTTTACACAAAATTATTTTAAAAGTAAAGGAAAAGACGGTAGATAATTTTAGTTCATGTAGTGATTTAATGGATTCAGGTATAACACCAAGACTTAATCCTGATTTAATTGGTCTGAATCAATGGAATATAACTTTTTCTTATTTTCCTATAAAATTTAGAGAAAAAAAAATTTATTCTTGTCCTGGAAGGATTAAATTATCAATATGGTTATTCGAATAAAATTTCAAAATGATTTAATAAAGGAGGTGTGAAATTAAAATCCATTAAAACACATGACTACCATGTCATGTTGCATAAATTGATCCCTATTTAAATTTTATATTTACTATAATTTCAGGATCAATGTTATTAGATTATATCAATTTTATCAAGATTTTTGTTCTAAAATATTAACAATAGTTTTGTGACAAAAATATACAATGATTCATCGATCATTCTTTGTGACCTAGAAAACATTTCACTATATCAATTTTAACATAAATGTTATATGTTACCATGCACATTCTTGCAGAATTATATTCTTGTGGTAACAATTCTAATCACTGGATGTATCCAATTAAATGAGTGATGTTTACATTGAAATATTATGTGAGAAATAAGAACAATATTGATGGATCTTTTGTGAAAGGTTATATAGAAAACAGATTCATAGACTTGTGTTCAATGTATTTAGATAATGTTTCCATAAGATATAATCGTCCCATGAGAATTGAACATAATAAATATGATCCCATTGAGACAAAATTTACATCACTACCCTAAATGGGAGGATATTTGGATCATACATGTTATGTATTTTGAGTAGGGATGAGTGGGAAATGGAATGTCGTACGGTATTATTCGATTATGGTGTGGATGACGATTACATCAAGTATGTGAAATTATATATATATATATATATATTTAAATTATTTTGATTTCATTAATGTTTCAAATTTGTATAGAACATAATGAAATTATAAATAGAATACATTCCTCTTTATTTATTTAGAGGGGACCGAAATTATATAGAAAATAATTTCTTTCTTGGTTGAACTAATTGATAACAAATTTGTTTTGAACATTACCAAATTATTTTTAGTTGTTCAATATTTTTTTTGATATATCACAAGTCCAATGTTTACCGATGGATTATGTATGTCTGAAAATAAGGGCATTTTTATTACAAACTATATTTTCAGTGATTGTAATGAAATTGGATTCAATGGTTGTAAATTCATAATAAATAGGTGTGAAACCAAAAAATATAACACAACATAGTTGTGTCTTGATAATTGCATCAATGGATTGTTATTCTAGTGAACTATATAAACACACCAGGTCAGAAAATATACCGTATTATTGGGTTGTTAAGAGAATATTTTAAATATATTACTCAGCACAAGGTTTTGTTGCTATAATGAAATTCATGTTGTTATGTTCAGTTTACACGATAAGTATTATATATATAGGTATTTTATATTAAATGATAAGAAATTTCAACTATAAACAGATGATCCATATATTGTTGAATCAGAAGTTTGAGAAGTATTTTAGATAAATGGACCATTGAAACCAAATTTGATGTTATTGTTGAAAATATTCCATGAAATTTGTTTGATAAAAAAATGGATGATGGTGATGTTTTGGATGAACGAGTCAGTATTCACCCAAATATATCATTCAATGATAACGTTGATTCTAGTATTAGAATTGATAGTGAACAGGAATTATAACAAAGAATTCATTTCATTGATATGTTTGGAAGTATTTATTTTATATTATTCTAACTTGGTTTTTGATTTATAACACTTAAAAAAATAACATAATTAATTTTTATATATATATTATACTTGTTATATATTTTCATATTGTTTTTAAGATTCTAAAAAGGTTTCGAATTATTTTAAATCGTCATATGTTTTCTAGAAGTTATTTATTAAAAAGTCAAATTTATAAAAAAAATTCTGTAAAATGAAATTTAATTGGCCTTTATACTTTATGGTATGGATTAAAGGACTTAGATTTTTATTTATTGTATGTAAAATCACCCTTTTAATGGTAGGGAGGGGAATCCTTAAATAGTCTATAGACCCAGAGGCACGAGGCCGACATTATTTTCAATGATAAATTACAAACATTATCATTTTTTATTACTATCAATAATATTTTCTACCAATTTTTTAATACATATTTAATAAAATGAAACTAGAAATTATTTCATAAAACAAACTCAACCTTACAAATCCCAACCATGCTCATTACACAAAAAAAATAATTGAAAGGGAAAACATTTGATAAGAATATAAATAGGTGTGCCTACAATATTGTCTACATTAAGGAACCAAAGATGTCCTTCTAATGCTAGAATGGAAGTCACCCATTAGACAAAATGATTACCCCATTTTGATCATGATAACATTAGAAACAGTAAGAGACCATGAAGATAATAACATACACTGGATGTATCTGAGGTATTATATTCTTATACCAAAAAACTTAAATATATTTCCTCATATATAAAATGTTAATAATAGTTATTTATTTAAAGAATTAACATTGATGATATTAATATTTATATTTTTAGATAATTAGACCATATGAATTAGTTTACAACTCAAATTTTATGAAGTACACACTTCTACTCACTATTTATTAATTTCATAAAATAAAACACTGTAAAATAAGACATGATTTTTTTTCTAGATAAAAATAATCTTGGCATCTTCCTCTCTAATACACATCCTAATATTCTATGGAAATCATTTAAAAAATGGTATGAGGAAAAAAACTCAGTAAGGTATATAAAAGATGGAATTAAATAATTAATCTGTGAATATTAAAATCTCTATAAAACATTATCATTCCGTACACCCATAAAATATAAACTCTTCAACATACCTCACGAAATTGTAAGATTCTTCAAAAAAATATTTGAAGACATAAATCATAAAGGTAAATTGTGTCATTCATATCATACATACAATACACATTTCACTACTATATATGGAGTAAGAATAATTATTACATTTAGAATTAAAATAACAATATATTACCAAAATCTCTTTGGATAAATCCTGACATTTAACTTCGTCTCATCACACAATGAATTAGAGAGATATCATGGGCTGACCCTCCTTCAATTTTTCATGTAACCACCCATACACATAAACAATTCTCATGAACCATAACACAATCATAACACATTAAACAAGATTAAAGTTAAAATAAAATTTCCTCAATTTAAATAAAAAGATATAATTTAATGATATTGATAAAATAAAACCATTTTCAATACCAAAATACATTAAAAGGGAATAAAATTAATTTTTTTTGAACTTTTTTGGATTTTAGAGGAATCCAAATGCCAAATAATGGTTATGGTATTGTATAGGTCACTTTCATCATGAACATTAACAAAATATCCTTTTTTAATTTAGTAAAATGGTTCTTATAAAAAAAATTTTGAAAACCAATTAATGAAATTACAATTAACATTGGTTGATTATACACCATATAAAAGAAGGTAGTGTATATAATCAAAATATCCTCAATGAAAGGATATTGAGATGAAGTACCTTACTGTGAGTCGAAATTGTCATGTACAGTGTTTATATACTTGAATAATAAAGATTAGTTAATTTATAAAAGCTTAAATACCATTTTCAAGTTCATTATATATTTTATTTTACTTATTACAATTTAATAAAAATTTCCTAATTATTTAAGTTAATTTCAAACATTTTTTAGATATTTGGTACATGAGTTAAAAATGTAAATTGTATGATGTTAATAGACCATTTGGTAAGAATTACATAATCTTAGAAAAAATAGAAATTACATAATCATCAATTTGATACAATAATCATACTTTTTAAATCAAACCATTAATTACGGTTATGAAAAATAAATAATGTTGTAATCTAAGAGAAGGTAGGCCATACGTACACATGAGAAATGTATTAATTTTTCATGGATCCTTAAATAATAATGTAATTATTAAATTATATTTCCATAAAGATCATATAATCATTAATATAAAATAGAATCATTAAAATAATCATATATATATATATATATATCATAAAAGAGACATAATGAATAAAATTAAGTCACATCTCTTTGGGGAGGTGATAGTTCACACGTATGTATGAACGATGTTATAATTTATATTCACATGGAATTAATAACATAATTGAAATATTATTATGTTCATGGAGGTGGCAGTTTACACGTACACATAAACCATTAATTCCCATCACATTTAATGAATTTATAGAAAAACTTTTTAGAACAAAATTAACACAATATCATTTAAATATATTGAGGATATTGGATTTATTATTTGACCAATGTTGGAGGATATTTAAAGAGAGATAAAGAAGAAATAAAATTAAAATACTTAATGAAAATGATACATATTCTCCAGCGGACCACCATTGAAGAAAACCATAAATGTTTAATGAAGGTGTTATGCCTAAACTAAGGCCTCAATAATGTGGGGAAGGATATTATGAAGGGTTTTCACTATATCATTGACAAAAAAAGTTGTTTTATATTTGTAATGAATATAAAGAAATGTGTGCCTTTTGATAGGAGCGGGGATGGTCATCCTTGGAATTATTAATAGTATTAAATTAATATATATTAAATTTCTGTACAAAATGGTTTAAAAATAAATTATTTATAATATATGATGATTATGAGTCAAAATATATATATCCAATAAAAATTAGTTGTGGTGGGTATTTTTTTAGTCATTATCATTATTTTAACCCCTTTTAAATCTTAAAATTTTATCAAGTAATTTACAATTTTAGAGTTAAAAAAATTACCAAATCATGAAAAACTACTAATGAATGAGTCATTAATTATTTTTTAGTGTTATCTCAACTTTTTTTCCTAATT
Organism: Viscum album; assembly: GCA_963277665.1. Lineage (NCBI taxonomy): Eukaryota > Viridiplantae > Streptophyta > Magnoliopsida > Santalales > Viscaceae > Viscum > Viscum album. The sequence continues at coordinate 1,310,806,060 of OY728119.1, read as the reverse complement.
TTATATTTTTATAATTTTTAAATCATTTAATTGAATAATCGTTATTTTAATATATCAATTATGTCATTTTTCCAAATATTCATAACATGAATTTTTAAAAATATCATAAGAACTTTATTACATAAAACATAATACAATAAATCAATCCTAACATGTCATATTCATCCATAAAATTAATTGTAAATATCAAATAATTCAAAATACGTTTATTTTAATATTTTTAATATTCATTGGATTCTTTCTTTATTAAATATTTAACTCCATCATCTTTGTGTCATAACTAGATTTAATTATGTGATTTAAAAAAAATTATAAATTAATTAACATGATCTAGGTAATCTATTTAGATTTATAATGACTATTCATAGTCAAATATATTAGTTACATAACTCTGTAATAAAGTAGTTTTAGAAAGAAGAGACATATTTATGAAATATTTTCCTTTACTATAAACTAAATTATACAAATGACATAATCACACCAAACTAGCTTTCAAAGGATGAAATATAGGACCAAGAATATTATTCGACTAAAATAACTCATAAAATAGGATTAGTACATCTATTAGGTTAGTGTTTTAAAATTATAATATTAATATTACCTTTAATTTCCTTTTTACCTTTACCGGTGGAAAAAATATTATTTATACTATTCAAAAAATAATAATTTTGATTCTATTGGACCCCATTTTTCATAAATATTATAACCATGTTCATTTATTTTTTAAAATCCATTTCATAGAAGTATTTATATTTGTTTTATCATGAATCCTATTGATTTATTGAGAAATTGGTTTTTTTTATGTAAAATGATCAAAAGTACACATGGGTTTTTCAATTTAATTTTAATTCAAAATTTTCACCAATGAACTTTAATGGATTAAATGATAAATAAAAAATTTATTTACTCTGTAAAACCATCTAAATGAATGATATAACTAAAAAAAATTAGTTGAAATTGCAAGTTTGAATTAAAATACTATATTTTTCCACAGTAATTAAAATATAAATTTTATCAGAAATATACAAACAATTAAACCAAAGTAATTTTGGTGTCCCTCATCCAAATAAAAATTTTGTTATGTCCTAAAACCATATAAAGTATATAAAAATCAGATTAATAAAGGTTTCTCTATTAAAAGGCGGTTAAACTACATTTTAATACTATTAGAAATTTTAATGCTTAAAATATGATTTATTCTCTTTTTAAGCCTCTAAAATTTATAGTAAAAAATTAAGAACACTTAATGAAAATGTGTAAACAATTTATTGTTAGTTCTTTTCACTCCCTCCAATAGAACATCTATGCGGTTACAACAATTTAAGATAATAATATTATAAATTTTTAATTGTTTTGATATAACCATGTCTTGTGTGCAATATAAGATTTAGGAGAAACCCATTGGTGTGTGTCAGGTACGAAATCAAGAAAAACGTCCCCATTAAAGTCAAATTCAAAAATATTAATATATAATAAAAGGTTTTATTCTATAATTACCTGGGATGTTTCATCCTTTCCCCCATTTGGAAATTGATTCATTACAATTTTATTCAATGTTCTAATATGTGGGGTATATCCCCTACATGTAATTTTCCCATTCTCATGATTTTACTTCAACCATATGGGTTTTGCATAAAACCATAACCCGTTAAATCACCTTATACCACAACACTTTCTCATTGTGGACAAGAATATGGATTGGTTGTTCCTCATAAAAAAGTGTCTCATCCAACTAAACTACTTCTGAATTAAAACATGGTATGAACCTAACATATACTTCATTAACATTAAATCATGAAAAACATTGTTTGACTGGGATTAACTCGGAGGTAAATCCACTTGGTATGAAACTTATCCAAATTTCTCTAAGATTTTATATGTTCAAATGAATCGTTGACTCAACATCCCCTTCTTTTAAATACACATAACACTTTCCATAGAGAATATTAGGGAAATAAATGATAACCTACCTCAAAAGATAGACCATTCATCTCATTATCTACATAACCTTTCTACATAATTTGATATATCCAAATGTGTTTCTGAATCAACTGAAATATATCCACCATCTCTTATATAAATTCTTGTCGCATAAACTTCATTTCACCTACTTTATCAAAAAAAGTTGAAGTTGGAAACCAATCTTAATATAATGACTCAAATGGTGCAATTTGTATACTGGAATGAAATATTTTATTGTAAAAAAACTACACCAAAAAAATATTTTATTCACAAATTTACTATTAATCAATTGAACATGTATGTAGCATAACCTCCATGGCCTGAATTGTTCGTTCTAACTTCCCATCTAATTATGGATGAAATGTTGTACTAAAATACAAATTAGTTCTCAATGACTTGCTAAGTCCTTTCCAAAATTTTGTAGTGAATTTGGGATCACGATTAGGTTCAATGTAGATATGAAGTCCATGTAACAAGACTATCTCATTTCGAAGGAACTAAGAAATTTGATCTTGAGATATTTTATCTTGATTAGGTTGAAAATGAGTAGATTTAATAATGTATCTACAATAACCCAAAAGAATTTTTTTCCTTCATAATTTTTTTTTATCCCACAACAAAATGCATAGATATATTTTACAATTTTAACTCTGGTACTAGAAGAGGATGAATCATCCCATTTGGAAAATTTCAAGTTACATTCAACTACTAAAAAGTCAAACACTGCTATTAAATTTTAGTGATATCACTTTTCATTCCATCCCACAAGTAATAATCTCGAAGGTCTCCGTACGTCTTAGTGATTCCAGGATGAACTTAAAATAGAGAACTATGAGATTAAAATAACTACACTTTCTTTAACTATGAAAAATGTGAACACAAAATCTCTTTCCAAATATTAAAACACAATCATTATCAATGTAAAATTCAAGTAACATGCCCTTATGAAACAATTCAACCTTTTTCTAGAACTCATTATCTTCTTTATCGTCTTTATTAATTTTGTATGATAGAGATGATTTAACTCACACCAAAAAACAATAAAAAACGTATTTCCCTACACCAACCACTTCCATATAAATGATCATAAAATATATAATCAATATTTCATTTTACCAACATTACATGGTTAATATTTTATTTTTAATAAGAACATAAAGCATCTGACACTTCATTTTCTTTTCACGGGTGGTAATGAATCATGCAATCAAGATCCAGGGTTAATTTCTTAGATCTCTTCTGTCTCATTTTCAATTCATTCTGACTGAATATATACTTCAAACTTTTTAATTTGTATATATTTCACATTTTACTTCATAAAAATGATACCTCTAAATTATTTGATAATAAATCATTAGAAACTAATTATAAATAATGTGTATGGTAATTCAACTCATAATTTTACAACTCTCATGAGGATACAAAACATACATGGTAATTATACATTAGGACCCAACCAATTACTTTCAATGAAGCATCACCATAGATAAAAAATTCACCATTCTAGAACAGTTTGGTGAAAACATGAGCATTCACTAAAATTACTTTCAGTTCCTAAAAATAGTCATCGCATTTTCTTTTTTAGATAAAATTAATACAATTTTGAGGTAACATAGTCAGTGGGATATATTACCATGAATCATTTTCAACTATCCTCTTATAATACTCTATTAAACGAAGAAATCTTTGAAATTCAGTTATATTTGTTGGTCTTGGACATTCTTCAAAAACTTTTGTTTTAATATGATAAATTGGTATGCCTTATATGGAAACAATGTGACCATGGAATGAAATTTATTGTTACCAAAACTCACACATTCTACATTTGCAATTCAATTTCTTTTGATATATGGTTTTCAAGACAACCCTTAATTTAATTTCATGATCCTCTATATGTGTAATAAACTGAAATATTGTAAATATATAAAACCAAAACCTTGTCCAATAACTCATAGAATATTCTATTCATAAGATCCATGAATACATAAGTGTAATTAGTTAACCCAAATGGCATAAATACCTATTCATAATAAAAATATCTAGTATGAAATAAAGTCATCAAAATAACTGCATCATTTACTTTCAATTAAAGACACCCCCACCTTATTTTAACCTTCAAAAAATACAAGGCTCCCTAGAATTGATCAAAAAAATAATCGATATGAGAAAAAATATATTAGTTCTTAATAGTATTGTTATTCAACTCTCTATAATCGAAGAAATTTCTTATTGAACATTATTTCATTATAAAAAATAAGATAGGATCACCCCATAGTGATTTTCTAGGTCAAATAGAACCTTTAACTAGTAACCCTAGCAATTGAGTCTATTACACAAAATGTTCAATTTCATACATTTGATCAGGGAGATTTGAAATTAGCTTAGCATCCAAAAGTAATTCAATAGTAAACTCAACTTATTGACTAGGTATAATAATAAGAAACCCATCAAGATACTCATTTACCACTAGAAAATCATTAACCTAAATAGTTCGTTAGTTTTCAAAAATAATTTCATGGTAGCATTAATTTCCATTTTTTTAATAATTTTTCAGTTTCAGTAAATTTAATCAATGGTTAGGATTTATTCTTGTAGACAAACAGAAAGTATTTCTGAAAAAAACTTCTTTATCTATACAGTCAATCTCATCTTGTCAAAATGAAAGCCAATCCATACATAGAATAACATAAATCACTAATTAAGTCAAAATAATATGATTTTCAAGAAACTTCTATCCAAAGATATGTACATGAAGGTTATTATAATTGTTTTCTTCAATATTTCCCCTAGGTGTTATTACCATTTGTTCTAGAATTATTTAGTGAGGAATAATTTCAAATATATTAGAAAATTTCTCAAAAATAAATGAATTATACCCCCTGAGTCAGACAACACATTGAGAGAATCTAAATAAACTGACAATGCTACTGATACCATGTCATTTTAGGGCCCAAAATCAGCTAATATAGTTTTAATGGATTTCAACACACAATATTTTTTATTTTCTATCTACTTCCTAAAATTAAAATTCTTCATCTAACACTCATTTTCATAATGACCCATATCATTTCTCTTTAATAATTTTACTAACCATAAATTAAATTTTTTTCATATCACTACATTGATCTTTTCACGAGTATTACGAGCCATATGTCCCATTTTACCACATCTGAATCATTTAAAAGAATTCAAATTCCATTCAACAATATGCTTTTCTCCATGGTTTTCACACATTATAAATTTAATTTTCATACAATCTGAATTTTTTTAAAAATTATTTCATTTCCCCTTCCACCTCGACTTATTATTATAATTTCTAAGAACACATGATCATTGGAAAACACTATTTCCTCCATCACCGAACATTAAGTATGGTTTTCATAACTTATATGCTCATGAGAATATGAATCCCTTAAATATTGTGGCCTTAATACTGATTAAATATTATTGATTTTATTATAATGATATCAGAAAAAATTTAGAGAATAGATTACCAATTGAGTGAATTTTTCATTGTATGTAGCCACTGAGTCTTAATATTTCCTGAATTCTATGAATTGTTTTCCATCCTAGGTCAACCCACCCTAGGAAAATATTTTTCAAGAATCATATCTTCGAATTCATCCTAATACAGAGCAATAATATCCAAATTGTCCCTAATATAATTAACCATAGTCCATCACTGATAGGATTCACCATCAAAATGATAAACAAAAAGACTAAACTTTGGATTTTATGAACACTACATGATATCAAAGTGATTTTAAATCACAAAATTTAAATACCAAATAAATATGAAATATATGAACAAATATAGGAATTACAAATAATTGACTAAAATTATAATAAAAATAGAATTTTTAATATTATAAGTACAATGATAAAATTATTCATGAATAATTGAATTATTATAACATAAATAGTCTAATTAATAATAATAAAAATAAAAAGATTTGGTAGAATAAAATTTAATTTAATTTTTGGAATTAGATACACAAGTTAGTGTTTCATCTCCTAGTTGTGAGTGTCACCTTTCATTCTCAACTTCTAACATAATTGTATTAGACCCGATTGGGGTTCCATGGCATTAATCCTCCAACATTTATCCTCAAAAAATTATATTGACAACATAGAATCTATTTGGAACTCACTTAAAATGTCACTAATTATTAATAATCAACTATTTTGGTTCTCTCTACTTGATGTGGACAAAAAATTAATGAAATGGAATCCAAATGAATTAATATTGACTGATTCCACTAGAGAAAAAGATAAGGCATTGATAAAAATAGTACAAAATAATGAGGATTAAGACGTGCGAAATAAATAAGAGAGTTCAGTTCATCAGATGTTTGTGATGCACAAGAAGAGCTGTAACACCCGAGTATCAATTTTTTAATGATTCCAACTAGGGTCGAGGTTCATGGAAGTACCTATTTTAATTTATGGGTTTTATTGAGAAAAAATAAATGTGTTTGGTTTTGTTACATTTAAGGCAAGGGCAGATTATAGTTATAGGATCGTATGTCTAAGCACGGGTCACCGTGGAACTTATCTAGTATGCATGATGAATTAAAAAGAAAAATGAATAATAAAATGACGTAAAATTGTGAGTCAAAAAATAGAAAGAATAATAATAATAATAATAATGAAATAAAAATTAGAACATATGGTATTGATTATATTATCAATGTTATTATTATTATTGTCATGACCCGTCCCTCCAGGCCGGTGTTGTGACTACCCCATGCCCACCTTCCATAAGAAAGGGGCTTGGGACTAGCCCCAAAAGGCATATTCCTTAAATTCATGAAGTCATTTCCATTATATCCTATAAACACACTCAACCTAGAACACACCATGATACGAACAACGGTAAAATTTATAGAAAAAAGATTGTGTACAATAAGTAAAAGGGGATAGAATACAATCCCAACTGGAATGTACAAGAAAACTAGAAAGCTCCTATGAACACCTTCCAAGGATCCAACCTGAAGGGAAGGTACAACTCTCAAACTATCATCCCTACGGTAGACCTCATCTAAGGTCCACCTTTGAGCTACCTCTAGTCCTGGTACCCTCATCCTAAGTCAGCGATGTCATCATCTAGACCAAACACAACAAGGTGCGGGCATAGTCCATGCATGGGTGAGTATAATGATAATCAGTAGTAAAGATGATTAGATGTAACTACTGAATCATCATACTCTATTAAGAGGCAGACCCACATAGTATCCTAAAACATCATACCCACGTAGGATCCTATATTATCAAAACAAAATAGGATCCTAGTACAGTAGACCCATGTAGGATCCTAGAGTAGTCCGATGTGGATTTATAGAGTGGATAAAAGAGGGATATATGAACAAAAACCTGTATAGAATCCCAAAACACATACCCACATAGAATCCCTTTCTCATGTTACAGCCAGTTATAGAGTTCATGCACTAAGCTCTCTTGATTCCAGGAGGTTCTACTCCTCAATCCACATGTTGATACTCAAACTTCCACGATGTCCCTATAATAATTATCCTAAAGAACCACCACGTAATAGGGGTCTCAACACAATAGACGTTGCATCAATCGGATGCTCGGTCTATATATTATTGGTCTTTTAGTCCTGATGGCCCGGTTGGATTTGTGTTCGATCCAATCCGGCATTACACCAACATTATCAAAACATAATGTGGGTTATATCAAAATGGTCATCTTGATCTGAGGTTTCTGGTGCCATAGATGGTTCATCAAACTGATGGTTGTAGCTCAAGATATGGCTGAAAGAGTGAAAAGGGTCGAAACTGGTTCAGGTTTGTCCGACCAAGTCGGACCGACTCAGACCGACCCAACCAAGGCCGACCCAACCCGATTTGGCCCTAAGTCCGACCTGGAATTATGGGTCTAGCCCATCCCACCGGCACAAATTAGACTACTAGACAGCCTGCGATGGCCGCCTGCTGGGTAGTCTGGTCAGCTAAAGGATGGCCAGATGGCCTGCCCTCCTCCACATGTTGTGTTCGCGCACCGCGCCATCACCGGTGGATGGAAACGTGCCAACCACCCCTCCATCACCACCACAAACTTGCTCTGGTGCTATCCTCACTCTGCCACGACCCTTCTCCGGTGGTACGGTTGCGCTGCTGCAGTCTTCGCGGATGGCCATCACTCGTGGGCCCCACAGGTGTCAGTCACCGGCATAGGTCGCCGGAGACGTTCCTCCGGCAATGGGCGTGCCCTAGGGGCCCATTATTCATTCTTTAGACTTCTGAACTCATCTTGGGATGTTTTCATTGATTTAAAACCACCAATATCCATAAAGGTTGCTGAGAAGTCGGGCTATGTTCATTTGGCATGAACCATCGACATTAGAACGGTAACAAGTGGCTTATTTGTTCTTGATTCTTGAAGAACATCAAGAACGGGTAAGGGGTATTAAAAATAACAAACCCTACCTTGTAATTCGTTGGAGGAGTCAAGAGGTAGAAGATGAATTCATTGAAGAATTTCAGTGTTTGTTGCTTCTATAAAGTGCATTTGATGCAGTCTCGGGGTTGGTTCCTCATTCTTCGTTGGAGAGGAAACGTTCTTCATCGGAGAGAATGCTTCTCCACAATTCTCCCAAGCTCCTTTGGCAACAAAATCCTCCAACCCAAAAAAAAATTAAGAGCCAAATTATTAAAAATAAATCTAACAATTAATTAAAGGTGACACATTTAATTAACTACAGTCGGTTCAATTTATTAAGTGGAGAGTTGAGAGTTTTTTCCACCATTTAGTGTGATTCAGGTGGTCCCCACGACCATGAATTCAAAATGTGGGGTTTTTAGCTCGGGTGCTCCCCAAATCTATATTTTAAAAAGAGAGGTTATAAAAATAAAATAAAAATTGTTCTTTATTTTATTTTTATTTCCACAAAAAATAAGAAAACTAAATTCCACCCTCAACCTACGGAGGTAGAGGTAAAGGCCCCATTAAGAAAATAACAACACAACGAGTTCAATAGTTTCCTCGGATTTCAATTCCCACCACCAGTTCAATGGATACAAAAACACACTAACAAGCTTACTGAACGTACTTAAAAAAAGTTCCGAATTTCATTTTGGGCACCCCGGCCCAACGAATCACACACAGTCAATTTTCATAGACTCATAAAATTCTCATATAATTAAAAAAATCATGGAATTTTTGGGTCATTAAATTCTCCCCATGTTACGGATTTACTTCCCCGAAATCCTCATCCAAAAAACTAGGAAAACAAGTGGGGATACTGAGCACGAATCAGACCCTCCTACTTCTATTTTCTCTCCTACTGTTTCTTTGGATGCCAACATACATGAACCAAAGGTATCTATTTCCCATGAAGGACTCTATCCTATCAATCCTTAATCTCCACTAGATCCTCCATAAACGTCATCCCCTCATTGATGTCCAGCTCACCCCAATCAATGATGTGAGAAGGGTGATGCATGTATATCCTTAGTTGGGATAAGCAGAAGATGTCGTGAACCTGGTGAAGCTGAGGGGGATGTGCTAAGCGGTAAGCCACCTTACCAACTATGGCGAGGACCTGAAAAGGTCCGCTGATCCTCAAAGATTACTTTTTTCCCCAGCCAAATCTCTGCAAGCCCCGTTAGGGTGAGACCCGTAGAAATATGTGGTCACCAACCTCGAACCTCAGAGGTTTCTGTCTCATATCGGCATACGACTTATTCTTGCACTGTGCAGTCTTCATCCGCTCCTAGATGATCTGAACCTTCTCCATGGTATCTTGTACCAGCTATGGTCCAATAAGTGCTCAGTCTGCTGGGTCAGTCTAGAATAAAAGCAATCTATAAGGTTGGCTATACATAACATCAAAATGTGCCATCCCAATGGTGGAGTGGTAGCTGTTGTTGTACGTAAACTCCCCCAAAAACATGTGATCCTACTATATACGACCGAAGTCGAGGATGGAAGCATGAATCATGTCCTTGTGGGTCTGAATGGTCCGTTACCTCTGGCTATCTGTTTGAGGATCGAAGGAGGTGCTCAAATGAAACTGTGTCCCAAAAGCCTACTGCAACCCCTTCCATAGACAGGAAGTGAATCATGCATCACAATCAGAGACATTCATAGAGGGGACTCCATTTAGCTGCATAATCTCTTTCACATATAGGTGTCCAACGATCTTCACTGAACCATCCTCTCTGATAGGTAGGATGTCAGGCCACATGGTGAGTCAGTCGAAAATCACCCAAATAGAATCATGAAACATGGATGTACATGGAAGTCCTGTCATGATGTCCAAGGATATTCCATCCCACTTCCACTCTAGAACCTCTAAAGACTGCACTAAGCTTACTGGTACCTGATACTCATCCTTTACTTGCTGACATGTTAGGAATGGTGAGACATACTCTTCTACTGCTTTATTCATTAACAGCCACCAGCGCTGTCGTCGAAGATCCTAGTACATCATCGCCACTCCAGGATGTACCGCTAGAGGGGATGTCTGTAACTCCCACAACACTTCCTCTGGATGCGATAGTGGTACCATGGTACATGCTCTAAAAAGGATTATGTGCTCCCCACCATCAGAAAATCCATCAGGTTCATATCCTTTGGATATCTAAGCATGTTGAGCCTCGTAATCCGTGTCCCCTCCCATCGCCTCCTGGACTCACTGAATAATTGGGAGTGTGACTGTATGAGATTTAAGAAAAGTTCCTCCATCTCATTCAACATAGGATATCTGTAATGTGGTAAACTGCTCTGTCGCCTAACCTAGAAGATGTATACCATATCTCTTCCTAAGTTCATATGCTACAATGTTTCCCTTCCAAAGAGTATAGAATATCTCAAAGTCATTATCCTAGAGTAACTCAAGCCAACGCCGCTGTCACAGGTTCTATTCATTCTGCGAGAAGATATACCTGAGGCTCTTGTGATCCAAGTAGACTATAAAATGTTCTCCTATAAAGTAATTTCACCACATCATCAAGGTGAAGACCACTGCTACAAACTCCAGGTCATGGGTAGCATATTTCTTCTCATGTTGTTTCAACTTTCGAGAACCATATGTGATAATATCTTGCTCCAGCATCAGGACACATCTGAGCCCAGTCCCTGATGTTTCCTAGTAGACTATGTACCCAATGAACTCCTCCAGAAGAATCAAGATGGGCAGAACTAGTTAGTATATGCATCATCTCCTGAAAACTCTGATGTCATCTCTTTGACCACATGAAGGGTTTCCCCTTCTTCTTCAACACTGATAAAGGTGCTGCAACTCTGGAAAAATATGGCCCAAATCTCTTGTAGTATCTAGCCAATCTCAGGAATCTCCATACCTTTGTCCCACACCAGGGTGGCTCCCAAGAAAGTACCACCTCAATATTCACTGGATCCACCCCAACACCAACCTCCATGATGACATGTCCCATAAAGTGAACCTCTCAGATCTAGAACTGGAACTTTGAGAGATTACCATAATGCAGGTTCTCTTGGAGTGTGTCTAGAACTATCTAAAAATGATAAGAATGTTCCTCCATGATAGCCGAGTAGATCAGAATGTTGTTGATTATGACTACTACAAAGCAATCAAGATATGGATGAAAAAAATCCTATTTATCAGTCCCATGAACACTGCTGGATCTTTTGTCATGCTGAACGGAATGACCAAATACTCATATGGTTATACCGACATCTGAAAGGTGTATTCTATGCATCATAATATCATACTCTATGTTAGTGATACCCTGATCTGAGGTCTATCTTCGAGAACCATAGTTCTCCCTTCAGCTGATCAAAAAGGTCGTCAATCCTCGGGAGTGGGTACCTGTTCTTCATGGTCATCTGGTTCAGGAATGAATTGTCATCAAAATGTCTCAAAGCTCCCATCCACCTTCATGGAGTACAAAATCATGTTTGTCCAAGAGGAAACACTTGGCTGGATGAAACCCTTCCCTTGTAAGTCCTCTATCTGCACCAACAGCTCATGAAGATCCGCATGACCCATCTGAGACGCTGGTGTAGATATTAGTGTCATCCTGGGGTACAAGTCAATGAAAAAGTATACCTATGTACGATGAGGTAGACTTAGAACATCATCAGGAAAGACATCTGTATACTGGTCCACCACAACAAGATAGATCAGACTCTCCACATCAACCACTCTCAAGGTAAGGTTAGCCAACTGATGGCTGATCGGATGCACCCTCCTCCAGGCATGTTCGTCCTGTGCTGTAAAGGCTCCCTTCTCACCAGTAAAGTCAAACCTAGTCCCATCAGTGCAGACACACCACACATTCCGCTTTATACAGTCAATTTGAGCATAGACTATAGATAACTATTCCATACCCTAGATGATGGTGTAAGGCATCGACACTACTACTAGGGTATCATACCTGAAACACTCATCTCCTAGAGTAAGCTCACATTGCCGGAACTAGTGCGTAATCATAGAATCCTCTCCTATTGGATTCTCTAGCCATATGTATTGTGCCAACATCTACATTGGAATCTCCATGCTCTCAATTAGGGAAATGGAAATAAAAGAATGATTGAACCTGTGTCTATAAGTACTTCATCTAAGGTGGATTAGACACAGATTGTACCATGTATTATCTCCGGAGTGCCATGGTCGTAGTCCCCGGTAGACTAGAGCTGAGCTTGCCCCTGTCCACTTGCTCCCTTGGTCGGGGTGGACCCCCTGGTGGTTGTGGCGGTAACTTCTCGAATTGTCACCCACCTCAAGTTGTATGGCCTTCACCTCTGCCATATCTGCCTTCTCACGGGGGACCTCCTTAGTCAAACCTATATCTCTACCTTGGCGGTCCATCGATCTTCAAATTATCATTCGTACGGCAGGTCAGGCAGTCACGATCCAGGTGACCATGCCTGCCGCATGCGTAACATTTTCTACTCCTCGCATGACTGTCATTGTCTCTAGTACCCCGCACAACCGACCCTGAATCCTAAGGTCATCCACCAGTAGGTCTGGTCTTCATGGACCTCTATGACATCTGTCTGGTGCCAAATGTAGATGAATCCGCTACGTGACGCCCGGTGGTGGGTCTCACTAAAGGCGACTTCTCAGCAAGAAAACTCTCCACTATGATGGATCTCTCTAACACACCCACCTGCATCAGGATTGTGAGAGAAATCATCAAATCCCTGATATCATGCCTGAGTCCAAGATCTAAGGTCCAGGACTTGAAGAATGGGTCCCACATCATATCAGTGGAGTAGCGTGAGAGGTCGGTGAACTTCACTGAGTACTGAGCCACAATCATTCTATCGAGATGTAGATGTAGAATCCCAATAATTTTCACTATATGAAGGGTCATTGGGTAAAAATAGTCCCAAAATAGGCTCTCAGAGTCTACCTAGAGAAGTGTCACCTAGTCCTGAACCTTGAGCATCATGCTCCACCATCTTCCTGCTGCTACCTGCAGAAGACTGGAGGCAAGGATCACAATGAGACAAGTTTGTGTCCCTACCAGTTGGAAGACTCTCATTGTGGCCTCCAAACAATCCTCATATGCATGTGGGTTCGTCTCACCCCAAAAACTGTGTGTCCTCTTGCGGTGGAACTCATGCAATGCCCTCAAGCGGAGTTAACCCTCTGCTCTGGGGCTGGTGGCATCTGTGGCCCAACGGGTAAAGGTTCTGTTGGTGCCTCCGCTGGTGCCTCTACTGCTAAAGGGTCTAACACTATGGCATCATCGGTCAGTGGGCTATCCCCGCCTACTATAACTAGAACCCCAGCTGGCTATCCTTGTGGAGGCATTCTGAAAATAAACAGATGTTCCACAGTGAATAAGTTATACCTAGTGAGATGACTCAAAGAGTTCAGAAAGAAAAATTTTCAAAACACACACACAATAAATGTTTTCATGCACTGAGTGAGAAATCATAATTTCGGGTCCTGGTGTATGGATATGTTGTCTACCACACCAATACTAGATTCCTTAAACTAATAACCACACTCTCTACAATGAACATTATTTTCGTTAAAAATAACAGAGTCTAATGTTCTATGGTAGAACTGACTCCTCTGATACCAATTTTTCACAACCCATCCCCCAGGGCCCGTGTCGTGACAACCCCAAGCATGCGTTCCATAGGCCAGGGGCTGGCAACTACCACCAAAAGATGAATTCCCAAAAATCAGAATGCCATTGCCTTTTTATATTGTAAACACACTCAAACTAGCACATTACAAGATAAAAACAAATGTAAACTATATAGTAAAGAATCATGTGAACATTAAGTAAAAGATGAAAGAATACAAGCCCAACTAGAAAGTACAAGAAAACTGGAAAGAAACTATGTACACCTGCCAATGATCCTACCTGAAGGGTAGGTACAACTCTCGAATAGTCGTCACTGTAGTACGCCTCATCTAAGGACCACCACTGATCTACCACTAGTCCTAGTGCCGCTGTCGTCATTCAGCTCTATCTATCATATACACCAAACTCCACAAGGTGCGGGTGTATCCCATGCATGGTTAAGTATAACAATACTCAGTAGGGACCTCGGTGCCCTCAAAGGTCTCACAAAATCCACAAAGGTTAAACCACCAAGAATGAAAAAAACTAATAAACCTACTTAGGTATATGCCCAAACATATACATATGTTATCAAGTATACCCATCTCATTCATGAGGAAACACAAGGCCACAATCCGTAGAAAAAGGTACAATTGTTCCATGAAGGTATGTATACCAATGGTTTTCCACACAGAAGATTATAAAAAAGTAAAAGACTTATCTCACACCAGGTATAACATAGGTACGGTAGTAAAGATGATTAGATGTATCTACTGAATCATCTTACTTTATTAAGAAGTAGACCCATGTAGGATCCTAAATCATCAGACCAACGTAGGATCTGATATCATTAGACCGACATAAGATCCTAGTACAAAAGACCCACGTAGGTTCCGAGAGTTGTCCCACGTGGATTTCAAGAGAGTATCCAAGAGGGATACTAGAACACAGACCCCCATAGGATCCCAAATCACATTACCACATAAGATCCCTTTCGCATGTTACATCTATCTATAGGGTTCCAGCAGTAAGATCACTTGATTCTAGGAGGATCTGCTCTTTAAGACACACATAGATACTATAACATTAAAAATTTCCCAATAAGATATATCCCAATGTACCGCCACATAATAGGGGTCTCATCACAATAGATGGTGCGTCGATTAGATGCCCAGACTGTACGTTATTGTCCTTTTTGTCCCGAGGGCCCAGTTGGATTCGTGTTTGATCCAAACTAGACATACACCAACTTTATCCAAATCTTATGTGGGGTATATCAAAAGATATTTCATGATCCAAGGTTTCCGGATCCACACATTGTTCATCAAACAGATGCTCGTTGCTCAAGATATGGCCGAAATAGAGAAAAGGGTTGAAACTAGACCGACCCAGCCCGAGCCGACCTGGGCTGATCTGACCCGGTTTGAGTCGACTCGGCCTGACCCGAGTCCGGCCCTGGATCTGACACGACTAGATAATGCCGCACGACCCATGGTGTGGCCTGAAATTTGCTGCATGCGAAGGCAGCCTGCTGGGCAGCCTGCTCGGCTCGCGGCATACCGGATGGAGAGCCCTCCCCTGTGCGGCGTGGCGCACGCCGAGCTATCACTGGTGGATGGTAGTGATTCTGCTTCCCCTCCATCTCTGTTGTGGCCTTGCTTCATGGCCCCTTCACGCCAGGTGGTGCGGACACACGCCACCCCCACTATCACGGGACCGACCATGCGCTGGCCGTCGCACTTGCTCCGTAGCAGTCGATGGGCCGTGACACTTCTCTGGCAGAGCGGTTGTGCCACCACCGTCTTTGGGGCATGCCGGAGTTTTGGACACAAATCTCGAGCCCCACCTGTTTTTTTCTCCTTCACGGGTTACTGGCGACGTTCCTCATGTCATCTAGTGTTCCCCGGTGGCTCGTTCTTCATTCTGTAGACTTCTGCACTCGTCTCGGGACGTCGCCATTTATTTAAGACCACCAGAATCCACAAAGGTTGTAGAGAGGTCGGTCCATTTTCATTTGGCCTAAAAGCTCCATGATAGAATGGTAACAAGTGGCTTATTTTTTCTTGATCATGAAGAACGTAAAGAACGGGCAAGTTGTCTTCAAATTAACAAACCCTACCTTGTCATTCGTTGGAGGAGTCGAGAGGTAGAAGATGAATTCGTTGAAGAACATCGGCATCTGTTGCTTCTGCAAATCACTTCCAATCCATGATCAGGGTCGGTTCTTCATTCTTTGCTTGAGAGGAAAAGATTTTTGTTAGGGATAATGTTTCTCCATAATCCTATCAAGCTCCCTTAAAAATGAAATCCTCCAACCCAATAGAAATGAAGATCCAACTTATTAAAAATAAGTCGAACAATTAATTAAAGACGATACATTTAATTAATTGTTTCTTGCTTAATTTATTACTTGGAGAGTTGAGAGGTTTTCCAAAATTAAGAGGGGTTCGGGTGGTCCCAACCACTAAGAATTTAAATTGGGTGTTTTCTAGCTTGGGTGTTCCCTAAATCTATAATTTAAAAAGAGACATTATAAAATTAAAATAAAATTTGTTCTTTATTTTATTTTTATTTCTATGGAAAACAGAAAACCTAACTTTCAAACTCAACCTACTATTGTAGTGGTAATGTTCTTTACAAGAATAATGTGAGTTCAACGGTGTCCTTGGATTTAAATTTTGAGCACCGGTTCTGTTGTTACAATAACCCGCTCACATTCATACTGAACGTACATAAAAAAAGTTCAAAAATTCATTTAGGTAAAACCTAGCCAGGGAATCACGCCCCATCTATTTTTTTGGACTTGTAAAATTTCTATATAATTAAAAAAATAACATTGAACTTCTGGTTCTATATAGTTATTATCATTATTAATATTAAGACTTATATTAATAAAACAATTATTTTTATATTCATTATAATTATTATAAATAATCTAAACATTATTATTATATTTTTCGCATAGAGAATATATTTATTAAAATTTTTATCATCATTATTTCAATTAATGTTTATTTTGATATTATTTTCATTATTAAATTTATTTATATAATGAGTATTACTAGATTTTTATGAATAATATTTTTATTAAAATGAAGAAAATATAAAATTTAAGGTTATTGTATTATTATTATTATATAAATATTTTTTATAATTATTATATTTATGTTTTGTTTTCATTATTTTTGTTAGTTTAATGTTTCCAAACATCCCCCCCCCCCTCCATATCCCCATTATTCTCTTATACATGGAATTCAACCCCTGAGTTTGACCCCTTGGTGAAAAACACCCCACCTCTAGCCATCACCTATCCTCTAACACCACCTCCATCTCTAGAAGGCCCTCTCTCCACACTCACTTCATTTGGATGGCACACTCATGCACAATGAATCCTTCCCCAGCACTTCCCCTGTAGAGACCCGAAGCTTATCGTACATGGACATTACATTACTTTTGCGGAATACTTAGTACATAACAAAAACACACATTCAAGGATCGTAATAGTTTAGTGTCTTTGGAAACTCGGAACGTAATCTTCTAATCGTGGTGAAAGATCTTCAATATCTCCCATAAAGATCTTCCCTTTTTTTACCTATAAACCTTTCTTTATATCCTGGGGAAAAGAAAACATAAAAGGGTGAGCTCAAATTATCAGTAAGGGTAAACAAAAGAAATATCAATCACATCATATACATAAGAACATAGCTTTTTGGAAATCTTAACCTGAAAAAGAGCTCATAATATCATAACATGGGATAAATCATAGAAGTGAAAATGAGATCCCCATAATCATAACATGAAACTTGAAACTTTGTGGAATGCACACATAATCATAGAAAATCATTTCTTGTTAGTCATGACTCATTGCCAAGACTATCTTAGTGGACAAAGTCCCTTTCTGAATCGAGTAACCCTCGTTTCAGTCCTGTTTCACTGAACCGGTATAACCTACCATTTCAGCCATGTCTATCTCATGAGATATAAAATCTTTACCCAATGCATTGGAGGGAGATATAGGTCCCACCCATCTTATAATGAATCCTTTCTTATGTGTGCCACATAATCATAAAACATACATCATCGCATAACACAAGTAACAAAAATGGGATTCTTGAAACATCATGACATCAAAAATCAATTCATATAAGATAAAGGAATTCATAAAAATAATTCCATCACAACATGATCAAATCAATTTAATAATATGGATAAAAATAGAACCCTTTATTATCTTAGATGGAAAATAATTTTGATAAAACACTTGAACTCCATTCTTGAGTAAAATATCCTTTCTTCTTCAAAAAAACATTTTTCCTTTCATAACATGTCATACTACTTTAAAATAAAAGAAGTTGATTAAAAATAAACTTGAAAACTTGTAAAGGAAGCTTCTTGGAAATAATGTTTTAAAAATCCATTCATGCCGTATAAGTTAAAAAAAACATTCTTCGTACTTTTGTCGGAAAAGTCAAAAAGTACCTCGTACGAAAAACGACAAAAGATTCCTTTCATACATATTACTAAAAACTCACCGAAGGGTAAAAATAGATTTAAACAATTGTAGGTGGATGGAAATAATATTACATATTGATGAAACATGGATGTGGATGATAAAATACACCCTAGTAAATACTTACGAATAAACAATCTCGGATAAAAATGAGATTGTGATATTTCCCTTACCTTAGGTCTGATTTGCTTTGTATGTGTCCGAAGCTCCTCTTCTTTGGAACGCCTCTTTGAATCCTCCACTTAAGGAACTAAGATTGGTCTTTGGAGAAGACCAGGACCACTAGGATTATTCTAGGGAAGTGGAGAGGATAAAATGGCAGGGGTTGGCTGAGATTGAGTGCTCAAATTGGTGTGAGGAGGAGGGGGAGGAGGTGTCCTTTTATAAGGGAGGAGAGGGGCACCTTAGGAATATCTCAAAATATTATTTTATATTAAAGTCAAAATAGGTTTATAATGGTTCCAAATGGTCTTATTTCGAAGCTAAAGTGAGGATGGGTCGAAATCCTATCAACCAATAAGATTTAGACAAGTTTAGGGTATTATTTTAACCTTATCAATTAGATTTAACTCTAAGTTAAATAATTTAACTTTTACCGTGTCTTTTTGTTTTCTTTCACTATATGGTTAATACACTTACTATAACATGCCAAACGTACCCCAAATTGTTTATTATTAATATATATATCCTTATCTAAGTCATTTGGCCGAACCTTAGATTTTTAGGAATAAAATAACAATTAATAATATAATATTTGATTTAAAAACTATTTTGTGTCAATTTCGACACTATTTGATATATGATTTTTTTGAAAGTCATAACAGAATTATATGTTCGAACCAAGTTGATTAGATCAACAATAATATATAATATTAACCTATAAAATTAGTGGAATTCATAAAAAGTCTCAAATTATATTTATTTTGGTGTTTATAACATCAATTATGTCAATATTTCATTAATAAGATAATTACTGCATCATCATTGTGTCATAAATAAATTAGAATATTTGATGTCTAAAAATTACAAATAAAATACCATCATGTCGTAAATCTTTTTATCTTTCTAATGAATATTTACAATCGAATTTATCTTATGTATAACCCCATATTAAAAATGATTTACTTATTAAACTTTGATTTTAACTATTTTAACCCTTCTTTAAATAAATTAATAATAAATGTCCTAATCTAATCCAAGTGGGCCTAAATGGTCATATTTTATTCCTAAGTTTGTTTTTGGTCGAATTACACTTGTCCAATAGAATTAAGACATGTGTTAGGGTAATATTAATATCATATTTACCCTTAGTTACCCTATTTACTATTAACCGTGGTAAAAAAAGTAAAAAGTTACTATTCACCAAAAATTATTTTCATCTCATTGAACCACATTTTACTTACTGACATCAACCGTGTCTCTCGGATTTTTGAAATTCCATTCACAGAAGCGGTAAAATTAAGTTTTATGAAAAATTCAGTTTTTTTTTAACTACCACTTAGTAGTTTCACTATTCATCAAAAATTGATGTTTTTCAGAACAATGCCAAAATTTCATCCCAAGCTATATTTCATATTCCGAATTCAAAAATGAAGTCTATTTTACCAAATTCATAACATAAAATTTTCATTAATTAATTTTATAATTAAATCCCTCTGTTAAAACAAATAGCGTGTTTTTAAGAAACAATATCTATCAAAAGATTGACACTTGTTTATGTCTAGTTTAAATGTGAAATTATATCCAATGACCAACATTGTATTAAATTGTAAAAATATATTCTAAATATACTTTAAAAATACTCAAATTAATAATTTATCACTATTAATTATTTCGATTAAAAAAGTTGTTTTTTAATTATAATTTAGTAATTTTCACTATTCATCAGAATATGATAGTTATCCGAAATGTACCAAAATTTCACCTTAGGCTAAATTCGATACTCCGAATCCAAAAATGAAGTTCATTTTGAAATATAAGATTTACAGAATTTTAAAAAGTGGTTATTACTATTCATAACGGCTAGTTTTAATAATATTTTAAAAGCATATCGTTGTTTAGTGAAACTCGGTATTGCGTATTACACACGCTATCGAGGAAGGTCGCGATTGCGTGTAATGCAAGGCAAGTCAAGGATGCGTGTTGTGCCAGCTCCTTTTGGTGTAGCGTACAACACAAGACATTAATAAAATTAAAAAGAATATTTTTTATAAAATCTTGGGCTGTTACATTCTACCCCCCTTAAAATGAATTTCGCCCTCGAAATTCGTCGGGGTTATAAATGGTTTACTATTCGAAAGTTTCTTTAATAGAAACCCACATCGTAAAAAGGAATATCAAAACTAATCTTTACAAACAAAAGTATGAAACGTAACGGTTACCCAAATAAACAAATCATTGGGTTTCCACATAGGTGAAAATATGGATATGGAAGAGAAATCTAACCATCATGTTCTGATGGAGAGTGGTAGAGAACATGGCTATGGAAAAGCCAATAATCACAAATCCATAGATTTGTGATGATATAAGGTACCATCTGATTCATCAGGTATAAGATCACTAGGACAACATTTTCGGTTTTCAAGATCATTTCCCTAAAGTTGAAAATTTGATTTAGAATAAATACTTACTTTATTTTGGTACAATCTCACTATTGTTCGTGCCTTGAACAATTTCCACTTCATCTCTTAAATAAATGAAGTTGAATTTGTTATTCGTGAAGTGTTAGCAGATCATGTGATAGAATGACGAGTCATTCCATCTGTCTCAAACAAAAGGTTAGTAAAAATTATATACATAAGTCGATCTATAGTGAGATTAATCACATATGGTTTCTAAAATGGACTTATACTTCATATATCATACTGCTTAATATAATAAAACTAGTTTCTACTAAACAGGGACTTCCTGTAGGTCAGTGGTAGGCGATAAAGGCCAGTCGCACTTCGGTTGTGGGTTCGATTCCTACAGCCTTGTCCGCAGCGATGGGTTGTCGCCCGTCCTGCAGGTTGTCCTTTTTCTAAAACTACATTACTATAACATCCCATCAATAATATCGAAAATCTTCTATCCTTAAACAATACTAACTTATGTCCAACATAATCCAGTCTAATCTTTAGGCTTATACATAATACTGCAGTCCACTCTCATAATATAGTAACAACGATTACCAGAGATTTAATACTGTCGTTCATCCCCACATATCACAAGATATGTCTTGTTGGTCACATTCCAAACATTCAAAGTCCTTAATCGTGTATTCTCTTGAATACCTTAGTGAAAACATGAGTGCAGTTAAAAGTTAACACTTTCCACATACCAAAATCCTCAAAATTCTATATACTCAAACCATGATATCACTTAGTCCTTATATCAATCATGAGCTCATGAATACTATTAAACATTTCATTTTCTCGTCTTCATTATGCGCATATCATCTTATTTCCAAAAAATATCTCAATCACTTTGAATACCACATCAATAAATATTGCAATACTCAATGATACAACATTATTTTGGAATCCCATTACATAAACACTTAATCATTCCACCACATCGTTGTCATATTCAACATTGCCAATAGTGATCACATGTGATTTCCCTTTGTCCTTTGCCTTCAGTGGTTGCTCATGTTGATAATCACTAACCCTTGGATTAGGGCAATTATTAGCATAATGCCCCATTTCCTTGCACTTGAAGCATTGAAGTGTTGGTGGTGCATTCTCTACAGTGTTTTCTTTATTCACATCATTAGAAACCCTTTTTCCATTACTTCGACACTCAGCTGCTCGATGACCTTCTTTTCCACACTTAAAACATTTTCTAGTCCCATTAAGACAATCTCCACCATGCTTCTTTCCACACTTTGTGCATAAGGAAACATTCATCTTCTTTTCACCATTATTCTGAGATTTCTCCTTGAACTTCATCTTTTGTTTCTTGTCAAAACCATGAGATGGATATGTAACACCAACTTCCATTTCTACCTTGATAGCACAACGCACAATTTCTTCATAGCTACTGAAGTCTCTTATAGCTAATTCCCTTTAAAGATTTGGTTTTAAGCCACTGAAAAATCGATCAACTTTACTTTCAGGTTGGATGATAATTCCAGAAGCATACCTTGAAAGTCTTGTAAAATTTTCTTCATAGGTACCAACAGATTCATCGTCCCTTTGCTTCAGTTCAAGAAACTCTTTCTCCATATTTGTTCGAAGAATACGAGGGAAGTACTTACTGAAATACAAGTTCTTGAACTCGTCCCATTCCATGTACTCAATTTCATCTCTTGGCCTCGTATTCTTGATAAGATTCCACCATTGATCAGCTTCACCTTCCAAACGATATACTGCTAAGATGACTTTATCATGATCAGAACATTGAAGAACTGAAAATATCTTTTCAGTAGTACTGATCCATTGTTCAGCCACAAGTGGATCAGAAGACCCACTAAAAGAAGGTGTACGTTGCCTCATGAAGGACTCAATAGAATATTGTTCCCTTCTCTGCTCATTTGGAAGTCCAGAATGATTCATAGCTTGTGTAAGTATAGCAATAAGATTTTGCACTCCATCTCCCATAACATTTGTTTGTTCAGGAGGGCAATCATTACATTGTCCATTGCATTGATCAACACGGTTCCTTCGGGTTCCAGCCATCGTCTAAAACCCAAAAAGAATAGTGTGAGAGGCAAAAATCATGCTAGGGAAAACAACATAATAAAGGGGGAGTACCTTCAATATCTAACATCTTAGGTTTAATTATATGATCGTTAGCGTAATTCTAGTACTATAACCTATACGTATACTTAACCTTAGGGACATCCCTAGACATACCTTAGAAATATCTATAGGGATCTCACTAACGTTTTCACATCCTAGTTTCCAAAGGTTGACTAAACCTTTCCTCTGATACCAACTGTAGAGACCCGAAGCTTATCGTACATGGACATTACATTACTTTTGCGGAATACTTAGTACATAACAAAAACACACACACAAGGATCGTAATAGTTTAGTGTCTTTGGAAACTCGGAACGTAATCTTCTAATCGTGGTGAAAGATCTTCAATATCTCCCATAAAGATCTTCCCTTTTTTTCCCTATAAACCTTTCTTTATATCCTGGGGAAAAGAAAACATAAAAGGGTGAGCTCAAATTCTCAGTAAGGGTAAACAAAAGAAATATCAATCACATCATATACATAAGAACATAGCTTTTTGGAAATCTTAACCTGCAAAAGAGCTCATAATATCATAACATGGGATAAATCATAGAAGTGAAAATGAGATCCCCATAATCATAACATGAAACTTGAAACTTTGTGGCATGCACACATAATCATAGAAAATCATTTCTTGTTAGTCATGACTCATTTCCAAGACTATCTTAGTGGACAAAGTCCCTTTCTGAATCGAGTAACCCTCGTTTCAGTCCTGTTTCACTAAACCGGTATAACCTACCATTTCAGCCATGTCTATCTCATGAGATATAAAATCTTTACCCAATGCATTGGAGGGAGATATAGGTCCCACCCATCTTATAATGAATCCTTTCTTATGTGTGCCACATAATCATAAAACATACATCATCGCATACCACAAGTAACAAAAATGGGATTCTTGAAACATCATGACATCATAAATCAATTCATATAAGATAAAGGAATTCATAAAAATAATTCCATCACAACATGATCAAATCAATTTAATAATATGGATAAAAATAGAACCCTTTATTATCTTAGATGGAAAATAATTTTGATAAAACACTTGAACTCCATTCTTGAGGAAAATATCCTTTCTTCTTCAAAAAAAAAATTTCCTTTCATAACATGTCATACTACTTTAAAATAAAAGAAGTTGATTAAAAATAAACTTGAAAACTTGTAAAGGAAGCTTCTTGGAAATAATGTTTAAAAAATCCATTCATTCCGTATAAGTTAAAAAAACATTCTTCGTACTTTTGTCAGAAAAGTCAAAAAGTACCTCATACGAAAAACGACAAAAGATTCTTTTCATACATATTACTAAAAACTCACCGAAGGGTAAAAATAGATTTAAACAATTGTAGGTGGATGGAAATAATATTACATATTGATGAAACATGGATGTGGATGATAAAATACACCCCAGTAAATACTTACGAATAAACAATCTCGGATAAAAATGAGATTGTGATATTTCCCTTACCTTAGGTCTGATTTGCTTTGTATGTGTCCGAAGCTCCTCTTCTTTGGAACGCCTCTTTCAATCCTCCACTTAAGGAACTAAGATTGGTCTTTGGAGAAGACCAGGACCACTAGGATTATTCTAGGGAAGTGGAGAGGAGAAAATGGTAGGGGTTGGCCGAGCTTGAGTGCTCAAATTGGTGTGAGGAGGAGGGGGAGGAGGTGTCCTTTTATAAGGGAGGAGAGGGGCACCTTAGGAATATCTCAAAATATTATTTTATATTAAAGTCAAAATCGTTTTATAATGGTTCCAAAGGGTCTTATTTCGAAGCTAAAGTGGGGATGGGTCAAAATCCTATCAACCAATAAGATTTAGACAAGTTTAGGGTATTAGTTTAACCTTATCAATTAGATTTAACTCTAAGTTAAATAATTTAGCTTTTACCGTGTCTTTTTGTTTTCTTTCACTATATGGTTAATACACTTACTATAATATGCCAAACGAACCCCAAATTGTTTATTATTAATATATATATACTTATATAAGTCCTTTGGCCGAACCTTAGATTTTTAGGAATAAAATAACAATTAATAATATAATATTTGATTTAAAAACTATTTTGTGTCAATTTTAACACTATTTGATATATGATTTTTTTGAAAGTCATAACAGAATTATATGTTCGAACCAAGTTGATTAGAGCAACAATAATATATCATAGTAACCTAGAAAATTAGTGTAATTCATAAAAAGTCTCAAATTATATTTATTTTGGTGTTTATAACATCAATTATGTCAATATTTCATTAATAAGATAATTACTGCATCATCATTGTGTCATAAATAAATTAAATTATTTGATGTCTAAAAATTACAAATAAAATACCATCATGTATTAAATCTTTTTAGCTTTCTAATGAATATTTACAATCGAATTTATCTTATGTATAACCCCATATTAAAAATTATTTACTTATTAAACGTTGATTTTAACTATTTTAACCCTTCTTTAAATAAATTAATAATAAATGTCCTAATCTAATCCAAGTGGGCCTAAATGGTCATATTTTATTCCTAAGTTTGTTTTTGGCCGAATTACACTTGTCCAATAGAATTAAGGCATGTGTTATGGTAATAGTAATATCATATTTACCCTTAGTTACCCTATTTACTATTAACCGTGGTAAAAAAAAGTAAAAAGTTACTATTCACCAAAAATTATTTTCATCTCATTGAACCACATTTTACTTACTGACATCAACCGTGTCTCTCGGATTTTTGAAATTCCATTCACAGAAGCGGTAAAATTA
This sequence comes from Viscum album, assembly GCA_963277665.1. Classification (NCBI taxonomy): domain Eukaryota; kingdom Viridiplantae; phylum Streptophyta; class Magnoliopsida; order Santalales; family Viscaceae; genus Viscum; species Viscum album. Next base: position 1,310,780,078 of record OY728119.1, on the reverse strand, counting down.
AGTTTTATGAAAAATTCAGTTTTTTTTTAACTACCACTTAGTCGTTTCACTATTCATCAAAAATTGATGTTTTTCAGAACAATGCCAAAATTTCATCCCAAGCTATATTTCATATTCCGAATTCAAAAATGAAGTCTATTTTACAAAATTCATAACATAAAAGTTGCATTAATTAATTTTATAATTAAATCCCGCTGTTAAAACAAATAGCGTGTTTTTAAGAAACAATATCTATCAAAAGATTGACACTTGTTTATGTCTAGTTTAAATGTGAAATTACATCCAATGACCAACATTGTATTAAATTGTAAAAATATATTCTAAATATACTTTAAAACTACTCAAATTAATAATTTATCACTATTAATTATTTCGATTAAAAAAGTTGTTTTTTAATTATAATTTAGTAATTTTCACTATTCATCAGAATATGAAAGTTATCCGAAATGTACCAAAATTTCACCTTAGGCTAAATTCGATACTCCGAATCCAAAAACGAAGTTCATTTTGAAATATAAGATTTAAAGAATTTTAAAAAGTGGTTATTACTATTCATAACGGCAAGTTTTAATAATATTTTAATAGCATATCGTTGTTTAGTGAAACTCGGTATTGCGTATTACACACGCTATCGAGGAAGGTCGCGATTGCGTGTAATGCAAGGCAAGTCAAGGATGCGTGTTGTGCAAGCTCCTTTTGGTTTAGCGTACAATACAAGACATTAATAAAATTAAAAAGAATATTTTTTATAAAATCTTGGGCTGTTACATCACCTCATTCGCGCACCCCTACCCTAGGACAGTCCTCTGTTGGTGCACCCTCATTTGGCCGATCACTTTTCCTGTCTAGAGACCCTATCAACTAGGTCACTCCCTCAACTGCAACTGTTCTAGCACACACCTCATAACCCAATCCCCAACGGGTTCACACACCCCTCACCGAAAGACCCTTTACATTCCGAAATATTATTCATAGGCCAACCTAAAACCTTTCCCATCATCGACATCCTCCCCATATGGTAAATTCTCTTCCTCCTTTCGGTTTATGGTTCTTCCACGGTTATGGGTTAATTTTTGTGGTTAAATTTCCAATGTTAGGTACAAATTTTATTCTTAGGTCTGGTTTTACAACCTCTGGGTGAGAATTAGATGCGTTTTATGTTTGGAACCAGTTTCCTATTTTTTTCCACTCCAGAGGTAGGACCCTATTTCATATTCCCCTTTAAATTAAATTTACATTGATTTCATCATGTTTGTGCCTCCTTTGTTTCTTGATAAGTGTATTTGTTGTTAAATTAATCATACCATGTGGAATTTGTTTGTTTCTCCTTTTTTTGTCTATTTTCAGAACTACATTATTGATTTGATGTATTTTTCAGTTATTTAGTTTGCTTTAAAATTGGGTTTTAAAGAAATTTAGATTTCATTTGATATTTTTAGCATGTTTTTGTGAAATAAGATGATTTTATTGATGAAAACCAATCATTTACTTTTTAATAGATTTAAAAAAATGTGAAATTAGTTTATTAAAAAGTTCTAGTGAAGTGTATTATGCTTTGTTATGTTTAGGGTGTGTGTTTGGTCATAAAAGAGGTTTTTAATGGGTTTTTTGGGTGTAATTCCATGGGGTACTCTATAATATTCTTTTTATAAATTTTTAAATTGTTTATTAAATAATATTAATGATGTGAAACATGTTTTGAAAATTTTGTGAGGTGCATGTGGTATTAGAATCATATATTAACGTGTGCTGATTTTTTTCAAGTTATGCACACTAATTGTTTCTCATTAAATGGTGCAGTTATATCTTTAAAATTATACGTTATTTATTATGTCTTGGTGTAGTCTTTATAAACTCATTTTTGATGTCCAATGTAATGATTTAAGTCATTAATTTGGGGTTTTATCATTATTTGATTAATGGTATATGCCCCTTTGGCCCTTGAAAGTGTTTTTCTGATTTACGTGGTGTACATGATTGATTAAATGGGTTTTCAAATGTGTATTTTGTTATGAAGGTGGTTGATGTGTCATTATTTATAAAATGTATCATTTTAGTGAAGAGTTTGTAAGGCCTGTTTGTAATTTTAAATTGGTTTCTTTGGAGGCCCCCTATTTTAGGGATCGAGCCATTGCCAAGATGGTTGTTAAATGGGAAGGGATGTCCTCTTTATGGTAATACACCAATTTGATTCTTCTTTACATCTTGGGATACTATTTTGGGAGGTCTGGTTTTTGTTGGTTGTCATGGTGTGTGTGGTCTTATAAAATGTATGTGAATTATTATTTGAAATGTATAGAACACCTCCTTATGAAATATTCATGGGAAAATATCATAACAAAGAATTATAATAAAAATGATTATTTCACTAGTTTAGATTATTCACTGATTAGTGGCCCTATCAGGGGATATTTTGTTATTGTTGTTAAAGAATTGAGCCCCTCATCTAGGACAGGTAAGACGATGGTCAGGTTTTAGGGCATTATGACGTCATTGAGTAGGTCATGCTTTCAGGATGAGTCACACATCTAGATTTTTTTGTTTCTCCTTTGATTTCCTTAGAACTCCTATGGTGATCTTTCACCAGAACCATTAGACATTGGCCTAATTACAAGACCTTATCCCTTGTTCATGGTTTTGGAGTTTTCTTGGTATATCATGAATGTGTATTTTGGATAAGAATGTTTTAAGACCTATATAACTTTATAATGAAAAAAATAGTGTTTCTTACATTGTTCCTGTTTAAGCATTATTTAACATAATCAAAGTTTATCTATGCAATGATCCATTGATATGAATTGAAGGGTAATGGGTTTTTGATTTTCTTTTTTTTGAAAGGAAAATAATGGAAAACCATATGGTAATATATTCTATTTCAAAAATTAAATCAATGATTTCATTATTTTAATGATGTGCACTATGAATAGAATTAGTAGGGCCTACCTACTGTGTTTTAATACTCATTCCTATAGTGTATTATTATTTTTAGTTTGTTTTCTAGTTACAAATTTGGTTTGGATCTCCATTGGAATCATTTGGTTTTTGTAACATAGAGTGACCCACAATGTTTCATGGGGTCTTGGCCATGGTGTGGATTGTTGTGTTGTTGATCATTCATTCATTATCATGTTCTCTATTTATTTTACATTGTTATATTTACTTTTATTGCTTAGATAATTTTTATTGGGATAAGTCATTCCAATTTTCACTCTCTTTTTCCCTTCCATGTGTCGCTATCCTGAGAGGATCTGAAACGACACTCGATCCTTTCCATGTATTGACTCAATTGATTGGTTCATGGTCGACTCTGGTTAGATTGTGAAAAAATTGTCTCAGAGCAAGTTGACTCTTGAGTGTACCTTTCTTTTTAGAGTGCCTTTTTTATATTCATATGTCATAGTAGGAGTAGAATTATTAGGGCTCATGGTGTATGAACATGAATGACATCATGAACCCTTTCTATTTCTAAAAATCATGATACCATTGGATGTCTGGTTGGTTAGTGTGTTTAGTTCTTGTGGATTGAATTGATTGGGAAATGAAAAGGGAGTTTGGTAGTGGCCACCTTTTGTTCATAGGGCATGGAAATCAATGTGTATTAAAGGACATTTTCCATTAATACTCTTTATATCAGTGGATTTATTGGTATATGGCTGTAAACTATATGACTTACTCACTAACCAACACTAGTTTCCCTTTGTAAACTGATTTGGGTTTTTTGTTAAATCTGGAAAATTGTTTTTAACTTTTTTGGTTTTGAGTTGTGAAACATTGAATTTAGATTGAAAAAATATTTATTTTGATAAATTGCATCAATTATTTTTTCTTTGTATGCCCCATTAAGATTTGATGTATTCCCATGTTGTTTATTTGGGTGGTGCCCCTCTATTAGAGACTCAAGTTGGTCTACATGTAGACTATGTCCTTGAATTTTGGATGATGAACCCTCCATTCTTTTATGTACAATAGGATCCTCTCGAAGTATAGGAGGGGATGAATAAGATTAATAGTGACTTTAGTTTTATCATTCTACCTAAGACAGTAAAATTAAAATCTTCCACCTTCATTCTTGATGGTCCAACATGTATGTAGTGGAAGATCGTGTCTCAAATCAAGTCTATATAAGATCTCAGTTGGGATTTTTTCATGTCATCTTTCATCCAACAATATTAATCATAGATGATGAAGCGTAGTAAGAGGATAGAGATATGTGGTCTTAAATAGGGCATCAGATCAGTATTAGAATTATATCTATGTTTCTTGGGTATAGTTCCATATGTCTGATTGAATGTTGAAAATGATCACGAGAATGATCAACATATTAAATTTTTGCTCTGACCTAAAGTATAGTCGAAGGTGGAAGTACCCAACATAACCACCTTCTATAAAATGGTGATACAAGACTTTCATTCCGATGATGATTTAGAAGGAGGAAATGGGATGGAGAATACTCCATTGTTCTTTGGATGTGGTGCATAGGATGCCAATAATAAGAATGGGAAGTCACCTAATGTTGGCAGTGCTGGGATAATAATTAAGATGCATTTAGACTTACAGTCATCTTCTTTAGATCACAATGTCATGATCCTTCATCAATGTGGTATGTATGGTCACAAAAATCATGTGTGGCCAAGTTCCCCACAAACCATCCCCACCTTGGGACACATGGGTCTACTGCATCTTTTTTTTTCGGGTGTTTCCATGAAGCATTGTGAATCCATACCCAACTCTTTGAAAATCACACCAACCCGTTTACATGAGTAGGGTTATGTTTGGGATCAGTTTGGGTTCTTCATTATGTACTGTTTCATGGATTTAATATCCATACTCTATGGAATTTGTGGTATTTATTTCGATTTAGTTGAAATAATAGTGGTTGATAAATCCTTTTTGAATTCAAATTTATATAGAAGGGTGTTTTGTGAAATTTTGATCAATACTTTCCCTTTTGGATTTACGAAATCCTAACTGTGAGCTAAGAGATACTTCAATCATTATATGTCCAGCCATTAGCCTCGGAGTGAAGTTATTTCATAGTTAGAAGAACTCTAGTGGTGTAAAATGATTGTGGTTTAATTTCTGTCTTTTATCTGGGTGTGTTTTGTGTTTTTCTGAGGGTGTTAAGTTGTTTGAATTTGTCCATTTTTGTTTGACAGTACATTAATTCCGCCCATCCCCTCTCAACCCATTATGGTTGAGGTTTTTGGTAACTATTGCTAAATTAATTATTCAAATAATCTAGGTAGTTTTTATGATGGGGAGACACATCATGAGTCTTGTAAAACTCTATGTTGGCCAGGTTCTTATGGGGGGAGCAGGTTCGGGCGTCCTAGTGTCAGTATTATAGTTTCATTTTTGAAAACTGTTTTGTGGAAATAGGTCTCATATGAAATAACCTAATTCTATGTTTTTCGTTGAGTAAATGTTGGGATGGGTGTGTTCCGATGGTTATTTTAGAGTAAGGTCATAAATGTTTTCTCCAGATGTTGTTTAATTTTTCTCGGTTGTTATGGATAAATGGTATGAGTTCCCATTAAAAAGGATTAAGGTATTTGTACATTAATGTTGGTATAGGTTTCTTAATAGTATTATTTCATTGAGACCAATCAACTGGGGATAGATAATCATTTAGGTGTTGGTAACAGTTAATGGGAAGTCTATTTCTGGTCTCTGAAGTTTAATTAGTACGTCACTGTCTTTATTGAAAGTGTTCTTGCCTCTTTTAATTTATTGTAAATTTGAAGGGGTCTCCTAGAACTTTAAAGGATCTTCATTTTTGTTTCGATCCTCACCTTCATATATATTTCTAGGGGCTAAAAGAATTATGGTGGATAGAATTGTCAGACCCGGGATTCAATTTTTCATTTGTTAGGGCTCAAGTCAGGATTCAGGTGATTCCATGTTTTAATTATTGATTTTTATTGACAAATAATTTTTTTTGGGTTTGGAGGTGTTTGTGTCATAGGTCAAACATGGTGATGAGACCGTGCGGCTACGCCATGGTTACCACGTAGCCTACCTGGTATCTAGGATGAATTACAAAGTTAAACAAATAATAAAATAATGTAAAATTGATAGTTAAAATAAAATTTAAAAAATTAATAAAAAAATAAATATAACTAAATGTATAGATAATATTATCAATTGGATTCTTATTTTATTCATTAATACTATTAAGAATTATATTTTTAAAAATTTACTGTTATTTTCATTATAAAAAATATAATTTAAATCAAAATTATTATCGTATTTGTGTCACTATTATTATTATTATTATATTTATTATCACTTTTTCATTAATGTTTCATTTGTTATTATTTGTATTATTTATGATATTCATATTATAATTAGTACTTAATTTGTTTGGAATATTATTATAATTAAAATTTAAGGAATTTTAAATTTATATTAATGTTTTTTTTATTATTATCTTGAATTTTATTAGTATTGTTGTTACTAAGATAATATTATTAGTATTATTCTTATTACATTTTTTTCCTTTTCTGGTTTTGTAGGGTTTCTACGCAGCTGCCCCCCCCCCTTCTTCTGTTACCCGCATTGCACAACCCCCTTGTTGCGTCTACTTGGTGTGCAGCTATTCACCTCTAACCAACCCTTCTCCTCTAGCACCACCTTATTCTCTACCCAACCCTCTCCCCGCTCACACAACCTATGATCATTTCACCCCTATCTAGTGCCTCCTTCTCTAGATTTTCACCTCGTTAGTGCACCCCTTCTAATGGACAGTCCTCTTCTAGTGTGCCCTCATTCATTTGGTCCCCATTTCCTAGCTAGTGACCCTCACAACTGGACAGCTCCCTCTCCAGTGCATGTTTTGACACGTACATCATAGCTTACACTGCACTGGGTTCATGCGCCCCTCTTTGACATACCAGCTACTTCTGGTCAGCTCATTCTCAGAATAACCTACGGCCCCTCCCATCATTGGCCCGCCTCCCCCATTGGATGATATTCCACTTCCGTTCATTTTAATGTTTATCCGTAGTTAGGGTTTGATTTTTGTGGCAAAATCCTAAAATATCAGTATAGTTATGATTTTTATGGTTGTTTTTGACGGCCTCTAGTTGGAAATGAGATGTGTTTGAATTTTGGAACTGGTTTACAACAGTTTCTCCACAATTTATAGGTAGGACCCCATTGCATATTCCTATTTATGTTATGTTTACATTGATTTCATGATTTTTTCACCTCCTTTATATGTTGGATAAGAGTTTAGTGTTGTTAAAATAGTATTATAATGTGGAATTTTTCTATTTAGACTTATATGGCTAATTTTTTTCCTATATAATTGATTTTGTGTGTTTTTCAAAATACAATTTGGTAAAAAATTGTTATTAAAATAATTTAGAATACGTTTGAAATTTTGTATCATGACTACATGAAATAATGTGTTTTTCTTAAGAAAAACAATCTTATGATGATTATTTGGTTTTCATTAATTATGTAATTAGTTTATTGAACTATGCATGAGGTGTGTCTTCTATTTTTATATGTTGTGGGTGTGTGTTTGATCATAAAATAGGATTTTAATGGGTTTTTTATATTTAAATCCCTCAGATACACTATTAAAATCATTTTATAAATTTGTAAGTGGTTTATTAATTAATATGACATGTTTGAATAATTATTTTGAAATGTTGTCAGGTAAGCATCATTTTAAAAGAGGATTTTAACATGTGGGGTTTTTTGTCAAATTGTGCAACCTATGTGTTGTCATTAAATTGTCTGAATGGTTCTTTATTTTGATCAGTAATTTATTATATCATGGTTAGGTTAATGAAAAAAAATTTGATGTTCAAATGGTTGATTTATGTCATTAAATAGGTTTATCAAATTATGTGCTTGATGGTATATACCCCTTCAGCCCTTATAATTGTGTTTCTAATTTAAATGGTGTGCCAGATTGATTAAATATATTTTTAAATGTGTGTTTGGATTTGATTGTTGGTTGTTTATTATTATTTATAAAATGAAATATTTTTTTATAGGTTGTAAGGCTCGTTTGAATTTTTAAATTAGTTTATTTTGAAACCCCTTATAAGAGGCGGTCAGTGCCTAGTTGGTTGTTAAATGGGTGGGGGATGTACTTAACATGGGACTCCACCAATGTGATTATTGTTTAAATCATGGGATACTCCTTGTAGAGGTCAGGGTTATTCTAGTTGTGGCGGTGTGTGTAGTTGTATATCATTTATGTGAATGGCGGGTTTAATTGAATGGAACACCCCCTTGAAAAATATACATGGGAAACTAACATAACAATGAGGTATACTAAGAATGATTGTTTCACTCGATTAGATTATGCACTAACTAGTGGACCTTAGTAGGAGGATATTTTTTTATTATAGTTATGGTATTGGGTCCCTTGACCAGGCTAGGTAGGGCAACAATCGAGCATTAGGTCATAATGTTGTCATTGAGTTGGGGATTCCTTTTGGATGAGTCACATGTATAGTATGTTCTGGTTATCTTATGAATTCCTAGGAATTATAGTAGTGAACTGATACTAGAATTTTTAGACATAACCCTAATTGTGTGACCATCTCCCTTAATCATTGTTTGGGAGTATTCTTGTTAAGTCATGAATGTGTTTTTTTGTTAAGAATGGTTTCATAAATATTTAAATTTATAATGAAAAAATGAATGTTTCTTATTTGGATCCCAGTTTAACCATTATTTCGATAATCATATATTATTATTGGAAAGAAAATTTCTCAAAAATGGGACAGAAATTGGTTGCGATTTGTTTATTTTGAAAATTAAATAATGGAAAACCTTATGTTTATAGATCATATTTAAAACCTCAAAAACATGTTTTCATTATATAAAGTATGTGCACTATGAATAGAATTAATTGTTCCTACCTATATTGTTTTAAAAATCATACCTATAGTTTTTTATAATTTAATGATTCTTTTGTAGGTTTCAGCGTTGGTTTTGATGGCCTTGGAAATATTTGGTTTTGTTAATAAATAGTGACCCACATTGTTATGTGGAGTCTATGTTGTGGTTATGTTAGTCATGTTGTTGATAATTCATTCATTTTAATTCCATATATTTATTTTTTAATTTTCAATTTATTTTGAAAGTTTAGTTTATTAGCATTTGTTGAAATCATTCCCATTTGTACTCTATTGTTGCCCTAGAACTTATTGTCATCTTGGGATGATTGGGAACACCTCTCAATCCTTATCAAGGATCAGCTCGAGTGACCGATTCAGGTTTGACCAGTGTTTGATTGTGATAAGAGGATATGATTGAAATAAATAGTCCCAAACAAGAAAATACCATAAATTTGGAGTTCAATCAATAATAGTGGTCCCTAGTGGCATGGGCATCAGGGTTCATGAATGGGGGCGGGGGTAGTGGAGGTGGTGGTGGTGGTAGGAGAGGTGGCAGAAGAACTATGGTTCTGAGAAAGATTCAGGAGGAGGAAGTGGAAGTGTTCTAATAGGATTAAAATTTTTAAAAACATGAAATTAATTTATAAATGAATTCAAGAAATATCTGATAATTGAGGTTTTTATTAGTGCTAAAATAGATCGTTCTTATAAAGCTGACTTTTATCAGTGCTAAAAATATAGCACTGATAGAGATCTATGTATGTAACTTATATATAATTATAAAATTTCAATAAATACAGCTATTTTGAGGTTTTAATTTTATTAATATTTATATATTTTAATATTTATTTACAGTTATATGTATAGTATTTATAATGGAAAAAACTCAAGAATTTACTATCGCTGCACCCCAATGATCTGTTTAACCTACTTTACCCAAGAAGAAGCAATTTTATCCCTTCAATTTCAATGAGTTTCAGTGGGGATCACCTCCCTCAAATATGAAGAAGGATTACATGTTGGAATCTATGAAGGATCACTCCTCCACTGCTGGTTTCTCTAGATGGTGTTTTATTCCTCTTGTAAACCGTTCCCCGCATCGAATTATCCAGAATGGTACCATTGTGCATGTATCGGCCTCACATGATGTTATTGGAACTAGGATCGATATACAAAAACATTCTATAATTGGTCATTTTTTTGGGTTAAAGGTAGTAATACCTATAATATGGTTGATCATATAGAAAAATTTGTATCAATTCTAGAATTTTCGGACGTCAAGTGTGTATCACTTAGTAGAGGGATTTTCATATTTTTTTCCTTTTAGTGGAGCTTAAATGGTGTTCTTGACCTATAGGATCCACAAATATGTGGCCATGAACCCTGTGAAATCATGATTGGAAGCAAAACATCATCCAAATGGATTTCAAAGACATGTTCACTCAGGTATTGATTAAAATCATCTTTCTAAATTGGGTCTTGTGGAATCATGTGATTAAATTGGAAAAGGAATCAATTATTGGAATCGAAATTAGGATGTATTATGTAATAGAAACATCCAATTGATTTTATATTTAGACATAATTTATTACATTAAAATTTACTTAATAGAACCCAGAATATCAGTAGGTCTAGTGTCTTTGGGGATTAGGAACATTAAATGAAATCATTATGTAAGGGTTGGTGACCTGAGAACCAACTGTTTTGTACTTTCATTACATGAATTTACCCTTTTTATATATTGTTCATTGTTCTACATGACTATAATATAATAAAAACATGTAATATTTGTTGCATTAATAAGGTCATGGTAGATCCCAGCTATGATGATAACACTGAAATGATTAAACAATATTCTTAAATAAATTTCTACTGTTGGATGACATACTATGATAGGACACATAGTATACGACCGTCATGTGCATGTACTCATAAGAAGAGGAGACTCTCTCTCATGGAGTTCACACATGGTAATCTCCAAGATGGGAGATTATGAGAACAGACCTGCAAGTGGAAATTCTGCATGTCTTGGTGTCATCGGACATTTCTATCTACGAGCGTGTGTAATGGTACATAGACTGGAAGATTATCATTAACTCATGTCGTGACTCCCACAAATAGGTTTATAGATGAAAACTGTCATGGAAATTTTTGGCGGGAATTAGGGTATGTTATGTGCATCATGAGTGACATGTAGTTAATGGATAAGTCGAGGAAAGATTTTCCCCTTCCATTTATGGAATTTGATATCTCGGACCATTGATTGAAATAGAATTGTCGCATTAAGTTCCATGGCTATAGGGTAAACTATGATTTTATTTCAGGTAGTCAAAGAATGAAGGATCAAACATATAGTTTTATGACAGTTCCATTAAACAATCATGATTAAATATTGAGACAAAGGGATTAAATAACACAGTAAGCGTTCATATGAGGTGTTACGTCAATGTGTCATCAACTTCTTTCTCTTGGGTTCCTTGACCCGTTGCTAGACAGTAATCTTGGACTTTAGGCAAGCCCACCAAAAGCAAACGAGAAAGAGGCATAGAGGGTCACACACTAACTATATTCAAGTATCTCAAGTAGAATAAATTTTTTTCCCATATGTGGTTTAAAAATTATTAAAGGAAGACTAAATCGTTTTAATTTTGGAGGAAGAATAAAATTAAAACAATTACACACCGTGTATTAATTTTTACACCCCATGTAGTTTTTATTTTGAAAAAAATTACACACCGTGTATTATTAAATGTATATGTTGTGTATTTTTCATTTGGGAAAGGAAATGAATAAATGAAAACAAGATATACACACCGTTTACATTGAATGTACACGCCGTTTAGTTTTCAATGAAAAACATATACATGTCGTGTATTTATTATTACCCACCATTTAGTTTTTCCAGTTGGGATTTTTAGGATATAATATTGTTTTATTAAATGATATTTGTTATAATCAGCATGAGCTCTTGTCAAGGAATTAATTATCCTACATTTGGGATTTCAATAAGTGTTAATGAAATAAATGAAATGTGTAATACCTTTATTTATTTTCATAACTCTACGACCTCAAACTAGATTATAAATATCTGCACAACCCCAACTCTTTTCCTACACAAGAGAATCATTGTGCACAATAATTCTGGAAAATTATTTCAAGGCCGAAAGAACCTCTTCCTCCATTAATGATCTCATGACCAAGAGAGAACCTCTTCCATCAGTTCAAGAATATATATGGCGGACAACAGATGAAAATATTTCTCCATTCTAGAACTCGAAGACTCCTTTGGCGACATCCAGGTATATGAGGTGCACATTTGGATCACCGCTAGAGGAAAATTACACATGGATTCTGTGACAGAATGACGAATCACATTATAACGTGATCAATAATATCAACGAAGAAAGAAAACAAAAAGTTACTTCTATTAAATTGATTAAATTAATTATAATCAATCTGTAATGATCCTATTTTGTGGTTCTGAGACTTTACTTTACTTTTTCAATTTCTGTGATTCGATCCGTGGAGAATGGCGTTTATCATCGTATTGATCCTAGATTGATCATTATTAATGACAAAAAGCTAAGTGGGCACATCCACCCATGCGATTCCGCTATTCCCATAACCGTAAAAAGGTATCATAGTGAGTTTACAATGTTGATTATAGTTATTTAATTTTTGTTGATAATTTATGCATTTATATTTGATTCAATTCAAGACAAATCGTTCTCTAATCTGAATAAATGAGATCTGTTCTTCCTCCTTTGTTTATCGATTCATATGACAGAAACGACCATTTAATTTTAATTTTTGATTAAAATAAATACGAGGAACTCATCCGGAGGGGACTCTCTTTCTGTCAGTACAACACAAAAATACACGCTGTGTAATGAAAACTACACGTCGTGTACTTAGGTTCAACAAACCGGTACTGGTCCGCCAAACAACGCCATGTGAATTGATTACACCTATGAATTTATTACCCCATGTTGACTAGAAATTAATGGCGCACGGGAACAGGAATACATGTCATGTATGTTGGAGCAACACACCGTGTAGTCCGATCCATCCCAAGGGAAACCATATACAAAGGAGAAGCTATGTACCACGTACACGGGATCGCCAGGTCTGTTACCCCGTAACAAGGAATTACATGCCTTGTATTATTTATCTACACATCGTGCACTCCAAAATTTACAATGTACAGAAATCACACCAAGTCCACTGATGTGTAATTTGGATAAAAGGTGATAATAAATACACGCCGTGTAAATATAAACTACACACCGTGTACTTTCCAAAAATTTCACCAGGATTCCTCCAAAAGTACAAAGATCTTTACAATAGATAAGGAAGTGAAGAATCTCAAGGAAATTCAGAAAGTAATTTAAGATAAAGAATTGATTAATTATAAGTTCATAATTAATTTAATTTAAGAACGACTTAACTTGAATAATAGAATGATTAAAAGTATTAGAATTCTAAATATGTGTAAATGTTTTCTCATGGTATGGATAATCATGAGCTAGTCCAAAGACACTTTGTATGTGTGTATGGTTTCATTTAAATTTGATTTCCTATGACCCTTCATCCAATAAAAAGTAAGGCCTATGTGTCTATGGTTTCTTTAATGTAAACCCCATGTAATGGAGGATCTCCCAAGCCAAAGGAGACAGTTCAAAATCCAAAGTTGAGGTGAAACCAATCCAAGAAGGTACAAAGGATGATAGGTGGGAGATGAAAATCATAAACCATCAGGTTCAACATGTTTTCCCTATGTCAGGGTTAGCTTATCAAAACATCTAGATAAGATAACCAATAGAATCTCATGATCATGCCATCTTATTTTAATTCTGTATGATTTCGTGGTTTATTTATTATGTATGTATCATCACGGTCACATAGTTAATAAACAAGCATGAAAAGATGGAATAAAATAAAACCAGACTCTTTGTAAACATTATCAGAACATGGTTAATCACTTAAGCTTGCATCAATTATTATTAACAAGCATGTGATAATGGAAAACTACTCATAAAAGATTAAAATCCCTTTACACCATATTAATTTAGATCAATCCTTCTCTTGCATGATTAAAGGAAAGACTCAATAAAATTATGTGTTTGACCAACCCTTGATGGGACACTTACATTTATAAAGGAATCCATTTTGAAAGGATTTGCGTTTACATAACCATATTACGTCAAGATGAGTTTCCCTTTCTAGATATGATTTAATATTGGAGGCAAGAGTTGAGGAAATCCAAGTCCGGATTTCAGGATTGGAGAGTCCACTCAACAGATCAAGGAACTGTAAGCTCAGAGTTCGCAAAGACCTGCCTACCTAAATACCTTCAAATAGCTTGACCAACCCTTTTTGGGGTTATATAAAGGGGAATATGGATCCTTGGCACAAGAATGTCAAAGAAACTACACATTCCAAGTTCAATGGTGAGGGGAATTGGGACTTGATAAAATAGTGGGAGAGTTAATAAATTTATTTATTATTTCTCATACAAATGTAATCATAGAAGTACTAGTAAATCTGCAATTTTAATTTGTAGAATCAATATGAAAAAATCTTCAACCACATTTTCTCTATGATCAATTCTGGATAAATACAATATCCTCACTGGTAGTAACATTCAGGAATGGTTTAGGCGCCTTTGGGTTATCCTACTCCATGAACTAATGTTTTACATACTAGAGTCCTCACTTCCTGATTCGCCTGCCCATAGGGCAAGTGATGAAGCTTTCCAGGTCTATGATCAACATTTGAGTGATGCACTCGACGTTCAATGATTGATGTTGTCATCAATGCATAGTGAGCTAATGATATATCATGAAGATATGGATTCATATAGCATGCTCTAGCACCTCCATGCTCTATAATATTATAGAGAAAGACAATAATGGTTTGAGATCTCCATGGATCTATTTCAGAGAAAGCATGGAGAGGGTTCCCTAGACAGACCTCATATAGTCAATCACATTGGCTACTCTGATCTCTTGGAGGTTCTAGGGATTAAACTCCCCGAAGAACTGGGTACATGTCCCATTCTTTCATCACTCCCCTAGAGCATCTCAAGCTTCGTTGTGAACTTCAACATGAACAACATTGAGATTTCTTTGTCTGATCTTTTTATCCTCATTCGACAGGTGGACAATGACATGAAGCGTGAAAAGACTTTTGTCATCATGGTGAATTAAAGGAATGGGAAGGCGAAGAGCTTTAATCCCAATTCTTCTTCAAGGCCTTCCAATAAATGGAAGATCAAAGGGGAGGCAAGAGAACAAGAGGCTATTTGTTTCTCATGTGACAAGATGTGCCACTGGAAGAAAAACTATACCCAGCCAAGGAAGCAAGGGTAAGATTCAGGGGAATTTGGTATCCCATGAAATCTATCTGTTTCTACTAATTGGGTATTAGATACTGCTTGTGGTGCTCAAATCTGTATCCAAATATAGGCACCAATTAGATTCAAAAAGATTGATCGAGGTGAGGTAGATCTACGAGCAGCCAACATAACCAGACTTGTTGATGTAGTTGTCGAGGACTACCACCTCACATTGCCAACTGGAATGATCATGATGTTAAAGGGTTGTTATTATGTGCCTTATGTTACTAAAAACATAAATTCAATATCCATATTAGATACTGATAGATTCATGTTCATGTTTGGAAATAAATGTTCTACTTTATAAAGATAGAATTTGTTTTTGTAAGCCACGTTTATATAATGGCCTTTATGTGTTAGACAACACAAACCATGTAATGTAAACTGATGAAAAAGTCAATTCACATGACTCATACCACACCCAACTTTGACATCACCCTCTAGGTCATGTCAATGAGAAACGTTTGACATAATTACATCAATATGTTTATTTAGATTCATTCTAACTAAAACCACTTGGTGTATGTCATGCGTGTCTACAAGGAAAAATGACCAAAGCCCCATTAGTGGGAAAGGTGAAATGGCTAAAGAGTTCTAGAATTAGTTCACACAGATGTGTCTGGACCATTTCTTGTTGAAGCAAGGGTTGGGTTCTCATACATTATAACTTTTATAGATGATTTTAGTAGATATGGATATATTTACTTAATGAGGTATAAGTCAAATTATTTTGATCGGTTCAAAGAATACAAGAATTAAGTTGATTACCAACTTGGTAAGAAGATTAAGAAACTCCACTAAGATAGAGGAGGAGAATATCTTAATCAGGACTGCATTGATTTCTTACGGAAGATTGGGATTTTATCTCAACTCAATCCTATATACACATCTCAGTTGAATGGTTTAATTGAAAGGAGGGACCACACCTTGTTGGACATGGTTAGATAATTGAGGAGTCATGAAATTCTTCCATTATTCTTTTAGGGATATGCATTTCAAACAACATCACACATACTAAACCATGTACCAAATATATCTATATATGTTATTCCATACGAGTTATGGAGTGGACGCAATGCCATGTTATCGAATATACATGTGTGGGGTAGCGAAGCATTTTTTTAAGGTGTCTTTAGGTAACAAACCTGCACCCCGAGACACAAAGTGTATCTTTATAATAAATACCAAGGAAACAAAGGTATGTTACCTATAAAACCCCTCAGAGAAAAAGGTTATGCTGGAAAGACACGCCATATTACTTGATAGGGAGCACATCTCTAAAGGAGATTGTGGGAGCGAGATAGACTTCAATAAAGTCGAGGATCAAGATACACTTTAGTTGGTACAAGAACAGCTTCCACAAAGCCCCGTGGAAGAACAATCTGTTCTAGAGACACAAGAACTATATAGGAGCATGAGAGCGATGAGAGAACCAGAACGATATGGTTTTCTTGTCACCGAGGATGGTAACTCATTATTGGTTGACATTGATGATCCTCTTACCCACAAGTAAGTAGTTGAAGGAACATATGTTGCCAAGTGGCAAGAATCCATGAATTATGAAATAGATTCCACATACCATAACCAATATGGATTTTGGTTGATCCTCCAGTTGATGTAAATCCTATTGGTAATAAATGGTTATTCATGAATAATTAGACATAGAGGGGAAAGTAAGCACCTATAAGGCACGACTGGTTGCAAAAGTTTTTAGACAGCGTCAAGGAATTGACTATGATGAAACCTTTTCACCAGTTGCGATGCTGAAATACATTTGAATATTATTGGCCATTGCCGCTTACCATGAATACGAAATTTGGAAAATGGATGTCAAAACAACATTCCATAATGGAAACCTCCTGGAATATGTATAGATGACACAAACTGAAAGGTTTGAGACTCCAAAGGATTCCAACAATGTATCCAAGTTATAGAAATCCATTTATGGATTAAATCAATCCACAAGGTCTTGGAACATTCATTTTGATGAAGCTGTAATGGAATTTGACTTTGTTAAGAATGAATGTGAGACTTGTTTGTACTAAAGGTATAGTGGAATTGCAGTCGTTTTCTTAATTGTATATGTTGATGAAATATTACTAATTGGAAATGAATTACCTACCTTACAGTCTTTAAAGGCATGGTTTCATAAATGCTTCTTCATAAAAGACTTGGCTAAGGCAGCATATATTCTTGGGATCAAGATCAATCGTGATAGATCCAAGAGATTACTGGGCCTGAGTCAAAGTACATCGAGTGACAAGATACTGAAGAGATTCAGTATGGAACAATCCAAGAGGGGATTGTGTCCAGTGTCACATGGCATTCATCTTTCCAATAAAATGTGTCCTTAAAAACATGGGGAACGAAAGATAATAGAGATGATCTGATACACATCCGCGATTGGGTTAGTCATGTAGGTTATGCTATGTACGAGCCTAGATGTTTCTTACGCATTAAGTGCGGGAGGTAGATATCACGCTAATCCAGGAGACTGCCATTGGATGGAATGTAAGACTATCCTTTAGTTTCTGAGGCGTACTATGGATATGCACCTGGTTTATGGAGGAGATGAGGAACTAGTCATCATAAGACATGTAGATGCTAGTTTCCAGACTAATCAAGACGACATGAAGTCATAGACTGGATACATATTCAGCTTGAATGAAGGTGTAGTGAGCTGGAAGAGCTCAAATAAAAGTGTAGTGTCAGATTCAACAGTGGAGTCCGAGTATATCGTAGCTTCTAAGGCAACTAAAGAAGAAATATGGATGCAATGCTTAGTCCAAGTGCTACATGTATTACCGAGCAGTAATGATCCATTCACACTCTATTGTAAAATACTGTAGTGGTGTCACTTTCAATAGAGCCAAGGTCACATCAGCGGAAAAGGCACATACATTCAAAGTATCATCTCTTGAGGGATTTTTCTCAGAGAGGGGAAGATGTAGTGAGCAGTATTTCCACAAAAGACTACATGGAAGACCCCTTGACTAAATCATTGACTCTTCAGAAACATGATCATCATGTGAGGTCTAGCAGACTAAAAGTCATAGGCAGTTGGCTCTAGTCCAAGTGGGTGTCTGTAAGGGATGGTGGCCTGAGAACGATCTGCTTTGTACTTTGATTACATGAATGTACTCTTTTTATATATTTTTCATTGTTCTAAATGACTATAATATAATAATGTCCTAGAATATTTATTGCATTAATAAGGTCATGGAATATCCTCTCTATGATGAGAACCTTGAAATTCTATAACAATATTCTTAAATAAAGTTCTACAGTTGGATGACATACTATGATAGGACACCTAGTATACATAACGTCATGTGCGAGTACTCATAAGAAGAGGAGACTCTCTCTCATGGAGTTCACACATGGTAATATCCAAGATGGGAGATTATGAGAACAGACCTACCAGTAGCAATTCTGCATGTCTTGGGGTCATCAGAAATTGCTATCTATGAGCGTGTGTAATAGTCCATAGACTGGAATATTATCATTAACTCATTTCATGACTGCGCACATTGATTTACTAATGAAAAATGTCACGTAGACAGTTGGCGAGAAGTAGGGTACATTGGGTGTGTCACGAGTGACATGTTGTTAATGGAAAACTTGAGGAAATATTTGTCCCTTCCATTTATGGAAGTTGATATCTCGACCCATTAATTGAAATAGAACCATCACATTAACTTCCATGGTCGTGGTGTAAATGACGAGTTTATTTCAGGTAGTCAAAGAATGAAAGATAAATCATGGAGGTTTATCAAACTGCCAGGAAGCCTTCTTGATGAAATATTGAGACAAAGGGATTAAATTACACAGTAATCATTCCTATGAGGTGATACGTCAATGCAGTGTCAACTTATTTCTCTTGGGTTCCTTGACCCGTTTCTAGACATTAATCTTTGAATTTAGGATATCCCGCCTAATTCCAACTAGAAAGAGGCATTGAGGGTCACACACTAAGTGTATTCAAGTATCTCAAGTAGAATAATGATTATTCGCATACATGGTTTAATATTTATTCAAGGAAGCCTAAATCATTTTAATGTTGGAGGAAGAATAAAATGAAAACAAGTACACGATGTGTATTAATTATTACACATTGTGTAGTTTATATTTTGAAAACAAGTACACGCCATGTATTATTAAATGTACATGCCATGTTGTTTTCATTTTGGAAGGGAAATGAATAAATGATAACATGATATGAACACCGTGTACATTGAATGTACATGCCATGTAGTCTTTAATGATAAACAAGTACATGCCATGCATTTAATATTACACGCCGTGTAGTTTTTCCAATTGGTATTTTGAGGATATAATATTGTTATATTAAATGATATTTATTATAATCAGTGTGAGCGCTTGTCGAGAAATTAATTATTTGACATGGAGATTTTCAATAAGAGTTAATGGAATAAATGAAATGTGTAACGCAGTTATTTATTATCATAACCCTACAACCTCAAACTCAATTATAAATATCCTCACAACCCCAAATATTTTCCTACACAAGAGAATCGTTGTGCACAAAAATTCGAGTTAATACTTTCAAGGCCGAAGGAACCTCCTCCTCTAAGAACTCTCTCAAGACCGAGAGAGATCCTCTTCCATCTGATCAAGATGGTCTAAGGCGCAAAACGCAAGAAATGGTTTTTCCATGCTAGCACCATGAGACTTATTTGGAGACGTCCAGAGATACGAGGTGCATGTTTGGATCACCTCTAGTGGAATTTTACACATGGCTTATGCGATGCAACAATGAATCACATCGGAACGTTATCAAGAATATCAAGGAAGAAGGAAAACCAAAAGGTACATCTTTTAAAATTATTAAATTAATTATAATCAACCTGTAACGATCCTACTTTGTGGTTTTGGGACATTCATTTTCTTTGTCTATTTCTATGATTCGATCCATAGAGACTGGCATTTAATGTCATACAGAACCCAGATTGATCATTTTTAATGACAAAAAGTCAGGTGGACACATCCACCCACACACTTCTGATGTTCCTGGAACCTTCACATTAGGCAAAATATTCAACGTCTCTATTGAATACTTCATTAATATGACCACAACATTCCTTCTAAATTGGCATTGCATGTGATAACCTAAGGACATATATAAGAAAAAGGTGCGCTATAAACCCTAGTAAGTGTGTAAAAATGGAATAACATGAAAAATAAAATACATGTTAGGAAATAGGAATTTCAATGTAGCATAAGATAAACATTAAAGTAAAGGCATGATATATCATAATTATCAAAACAAGGATATGCAGCAACAACTTAAAACACTGCATCATTTACATAATGGAATTAGGTAAAATCCATGTCCTAGCATGGTATGAAAATCTATTAAATGGAATAAATTAAAACCCTATTCCAACATGATGTTCCATGATACTAAACATTACCCAATGAATTAGAGTGCACTCAGGGCGCAACATTCATAATCATCTCATTCACATTCTTATGTATACCACATAAATTGTATAACATGGTTTCATTAGACATCATAATTAATTTCATGATAACAAAATTTGGAATACATAAATGAATGTATATAAAAAATATGTATATTTTCATAAAGGTGAATACCCTTGATAGATAAATGGGAATGGTATTCACTACATGATGTTTTTGGCACGGAAAACCACTGAGAAATTTCGACATCCTAAAGGCATGACAGAAGAATTAAAAAAAGTTGATTAGAGATAATGGTGTATATCACAATTTATATAGGAAATAGATTTTATGGGGGTCATATAAATAAATTTCCCAACACATGTAATTTAGAAATATAAGGCATAGAATAATAAAAAACATGAAGAAAATGAAGAAATGGAATAACTCTTACGATATTTTGGAATGGTAACAGGTGTACATGGGAGAGATTAATTAGAAAGAAAGATGTCACAGATCATACAAACATAAAAAGTGATGTATGGGGGAGTGGAAAAATCATTCCCCGTCATTTTTAATTGAAAATAAAATTGCGTAACAATAACAGGAAACATTGATAAAACTAAAATAGGAAGGAACCCTTTACTTGAGTGTCTGAGGTCAAAAGCATGAAGAGGGTATTCTAGAGAGCATTGTTTCCTGGGGGGTTAGAGAGATGTTAGGATCAAGTACCGACAATCTCAAAATATTTTTGTTCAAGTGAAGTTGTATCATGGGTGGATTATATAGGAAATGATATGGAAATTAATTAATATTTTACAACCATAGGTTTCAGAATCTATATAATTAAATATTCAAAACCAAACACGTTACCATGGTTTTTCCCAAGTTTATTTTCATTGATTTGGGGAAAACATTATATTATATGTCCAATGGCCGATCATATTAAAATTTTATCCTTGCACATATAGTGGTGATTTACATTATTAAAGAAATGAATTTAAACTTATAAAATATATTATTCATATTTGAGGATATACTATGGTAGTATAAAACTTGTTAAAATACTAAAATCACATTATATAAATGGGAAAACATATATTTTGCAGATAATACCCATTATAGTACTTATTAAATCATTTTTTGTACACTATGATGTTATAAAACACATATTTTATTTACACGATATTTAATTTTACCAAAAAACAATGATTGTCTTTAAAATTTTGGAAAAATTAACTGTTGGATAATTTTGACATCATGAATCTAAAAATAATATTCATATTAGAAAAATAATTTACTAAATATGTGAATTGTAATATTTAAAATGAAAATTGAGATATATTAAAAATTCATGTGGTTTTGACAAAAAGAGATTTCAATCCTTAATAAAAATTACATTTGACTTCAAAAAAAATATATGCTAATTTATTATTAATAAAAATATTTTGATATTAATTTTTTATTAAAACATTAATTAAATAAAAAATCCTTATTTACATTAAATAATTTTTTAAATAAAATAAAATCACATTTCGTTTTATCATATAAAATTTTAACTCTAATAAAACTGATTTCCTGATCATTTATAGATTTGAAATTGATATAATTATCATTTACAATAAATTTTTATGGTATAGTTTTTAAAAATCATAGTTTAATATAATATATTAAATATCTCTCAGAATTAACATACTTCCCAAAGAAACAATTTATTAAATTCATAATTTTTTAAGAAAGACTATTCTCACAAAGGAATTGATTAAATAAAACATTTATTTATAAAATCATATTTCAAATTAATTAACTAATACCTTGTTACATAACCCCTTATAACACAATCATAATAGCTAAGGGTAAGGTGTGCGATGGAGAAATACTCTTGTGGAATCTCAGATAACATCACCCGAGTGGTAATGTCTATTTATTTGAACTTATCCTATAGGTGATTTCGTTGATGATTAATGTGTTGAAGCTCAGTTGGGGCTTAGTCTAGAGTGAAGCCCAATGACCCTACCTTATTTTTGAGCATCGAAAAATGAGCTCTGTATGACCCAAGTCTACTTGATGAGGCCATCCTCTCGTTTTTCTATATAAAAAGAATTTTTTTAATTACACTTATTTTTATATCAGTTATCTGATAACTATTCAATATATATATTATCAACAGTAATGATACATAATGGTATTTTAACCCCAATAATAATAAAAATGTGCCTATTTTTTCGATATACATAATAAACATGGTAATTTTATACATAAATAATTGTTTTGTTACAACCTTCCCCCATTAAGAAATTTCACCCTCAACATTTCATTTTTCTACACTAATATAAATGAGGATAACTCTGTATCATCACTTCATCAGGTTCACATGTTGCTTCTTCAAACGTCTGGTTTCAACACTACACCATGATGAGAGAAACTTCATTATTTCATAGATCTTTTCACTATGATCAATGATCAATACCAAATTCTCTTCGTAGGTGAGGTCATTTCCAAAGGTACCACCTAGAAATTGAGTATATGTGTTGGGTCAAATATGTATTTCTTCAAGAGTGATACATGGAATACATCATGTTGTTGATACAATTTCGATGGAAGTGCTTGTTGATAGGACACTACTCCGATGTGATAAAGGATCTCAAAAGGGTTGATGTACCTTATATGAAGCATTCTCTTGTTCCAAAATCACATCACTCCTTTCCAAAAAGACATGTGCTGGAAAACTGTATCTACAACATCAAACCCTATGACTCATTGATGGTTGTCAGCATAGCTCTATTTTTGACTCTAAGAATATATGATGTATTGTTGTATAGTCTTAACCATCTCCACCATTTCATCGGCCATTTCAGGAACTAGATGTTTTAGTTCCCCAACTTCATCCCCACATATCGGTGTTCTGCATCTCTTTTATCAAAGGGATTCATATGAACCCATTGGGATTCTTGAGTGGAAACTGTTTTTGTAAGAGAACGCCACCAATGAATGAAGTGGGTCCCATCCACCATTGATATACATTGTACACACTCTCAAAATGTCCTCAAGTGCTTGGATTTTTCATTTATATTATCCATTAGTTTGAGAATGATAATTCATATTGAAGTTCAACATAGTATTTTGAGCTCGTCAGAGACTCTTCTAGAACATAGAAATGAATCTTGGATCCCAATTATATAGAATCTATAGTGGTACTCCATGAAACTTTACCAATTTTCTGATGTATATCTATGCTAGTTTATCTAATAATTATTTCTCTTGAATCCCAATTAATTGTGCACTATTTTTTAGACAATCCACAACAACCTAGATAGTAATGTTTCCTTTCAATGTCATCAAATGTCTGATGACAAAGTCCATTGTGATGTTCTCCCATTTATATTTTTGTATGGGTAATGGTTGCATCATCCAATTAGTATTCTACCTCTCATCTTTCACTTTCTAACATACTAGGCACTTAAGCTGATATTCAACGATCTCCTTCTTCATGTTACCCCACCAATAATTCTCTTAGAGATCTTGAATCGTCATTGTGTTTCCCAAGTGAATGGAGAAATTAGAACTATATGCATCATCCAAATGCTCTTTCCTTTAACTCTATATTTGTTGGAACACATATTCTTGAACCAAATATCACAATTATTTCATCATTAACATTGATATCCAAGGATTCCCATTTTATGATTGATTCCACATTCTTCTGAATTTTCACATCATATTTTTTTAGCATCCATTAACATTTTTAAAAGAATAAAATGAACAATAATTTGTTAAAGGATTGATTTTGTTCCTTTATTTATTATAGAAGGGTGTTTTGTGAAATTTTGATCAATACTTTCCCTTTTGGATTTACGAAATCCTAACTATGAGGTAAGAGATACTTCAATCATTAGATGTCCAGCCATTAGCCTCGGAGTAAAGTTATTTCATAGTTAGAAGAACTATGGTGGTGTAAAATGATTGTGGTTTAATTTCTGTCTTTTATCTGGGAATGTTTTGTGTTTTTATGAGGGTGTTAAGTTGTTTGAATTTGTCCATTTTTGTTTGACAGTACAATAATTCCTCCCATCCCCTCTCAACCCATTATGGTTGAGGTTTTTGGTAACTATATCTAAATTAATTATTCAAATAATCTAGGTAGTTTTTATGATGGGGAGACACATCATGAGTCTTGTAAAACTCAATGTTGGCCAGGTTCTTATGGGGGGAGCAGGTTCGAGCATCCTAGTGTCAGTATTATAGTTTCATTTTTGAAAACTGTTTTGTGGAAATAGGTCTCATATGAAATAACCTAATTCAATGTTTTTCGTTGAGTAAATGTTGGGATGGGTGTGTTCCAATGGTTATTTTAGAGTAAGTTCATAAATGTTTTCTCCAGACGTTATTTAATTTTTCTCGGTTGTTATGGATAAATGGTATGAGTTCCCATTAAAAAGGATTAAGGTATTTGTACATTAATGTTGGTATAGGTTTCTTAATAGTATTATTTCATTGAGACCAATCAACTGGGGATGGATAATCATTTAGTTGTTGGTAACAGTTAATGGGAAGTCTATTTCTGGTCTCTGAAGTTTAATTAGTACGTCACTGTCTTTATTGAAAGTGTTCTTGCCTCTTTTAATTTATTGTAAATTTGAAGGGGTCTCCTAGAACTTTAAAGGATCGTCATTTTTGTTTTGATGATCACTTTCATATATATTTCTAGGGGCTAAAAGAATTATGGTGGAGAGAATTGTCAGACCCGGGATTCAATTTTTCATTTGTTAGGGCTCAAGTCAGGATTCAGGTGATTCCATGTTTTAATTATTGATTTTTATTGATAAATAATTTTTTTTGGGTTTGGAGGTGTTTGTGTCATAGGTCAAACATGGTGATGAGACCGTGTGGCTACGCCATGGTTTCCACGTAGCCTACCTGGTATCTAGGATGAATTACAAAGTTAAACAAATAATAAAATAATGTAAAATTGATAGTTAAAATAAAATGTAAAAAATTAATAAAAAAATAAATATAACTAAATGTATGGATAATATTATCAATTGGATTCTTATTTTAATCATTAATACTATTAAGAATTATATTTTTAAAAATTTACTGTTATTTTCATTATAAAAAATATAATTTAAATCAAAATTATTATCGTATTTGTATCACTATTATTATTCTTATTATATTTATTATCACTTTTTTATTAATGTTTCATTTGTTATCATTAGTATTATTTATGATATTTACAATATAATTAGTACTTAATTTTTTTGGAATATTATTATAATTAAAATTTAAGGAATTATAAATTTATATTAATGTTATTATTATTATTATCTTGAATTTTATTAGTATTGTTGTTACTAAGATAATATTATTAGTATTATTCTTATTACATTTTTTTCCTTTTTTTGGTTTTGTAGGGTTTCTACGCAGCTGACCCCCCCCTTCTTCTGTTACCCGCATTGCACAACCCCCTTGTTGCGACCACTTGGTGTGCAGCTATTCACCTCTAACCAACCCTTCTCCTCTAGAACCACCTTATTCTCTACCCAACCCTCTCCCCGCTCACACTACCTCTAATCATTTCACCCATATCTAGTGCCTCCTTCTCTAGATTTTCACCTCGTTAGTGCACCCCTTCTAATGGAAAGTCCTCTTCTAGTGTGCCCTCATTCATTTGGTCCCCATTTCCTATCTAGTGACCCTCACAACTAGACTGCTCCCTCTCCAGTGCATGTTTTGACACGTACATCATAGCTTACACTGCACTAGTTTCATGCGCCCCTCTTTGACATACCAGCTACTTCTGGTCAGCTCATTCTCAGAATAACCTTCGGCCCCTCCCATCATCGGCCCGCCTCCCCCATTGGATGATATTCCACTTCCGTTCATTTTAATGTTTATCCGTAGTTAGGGTTTGATTTTTGTGGCAAAATCCTAAAATATCAGTATAGTTATGATTTTTATGGTTGATTTTGACTGCCTCTAGTTACAAATGAGCTGTGTTTGAATTTTGGAACTGGTTTACAAACGTTTCTCCACAATTTATATGTAGGAACCCATTGCATATTCCTAGTTTTGTTATTTTTATATTGATTTCATGATTTTTTCACCTCCTTTATATGTTGGATAAGAGTTTAGTGTTGTTAAAATAGTATTATAATGTGGAATTTTTCTATTTACACTTATATGGCTAATTTTTTTCCTATATAATTGATTTTGTGTATTTTTCAATATACAATTTGGTAAAAAATTATTATTAAAATCATTTAGAATACGTTTGAAATTTTGTATCATGATTACATGAAATAATGTTTTTTTTAAGAAAAAAAATCTTATGATGATTATTTGGTTTTCATTAATTATGTAATTAGTTTATTCAACTATGCATGAGGTGTGTGTTCTATTTTTGTATGTTGTGGGTGTGTGTTTGATCATAAAATAGGATTTTAATGGGTTTTTTATATTTAAAGCCCTCAGATACACTATTAAAATAATTTTATAAATTTGTAAGTGGTTTATTAATTAATATGACATGTTTGAATAATTATTTTGAAATGTTGTCAGGTAAGTGTCATTTTAAAAGAGGATTTTAACATGTGGGGTTTTTCTGTCAAATTGTGAAACCTATGTGTTGTCATTAAATTATCTAAATGGTTCTTTATTTTGATCAGTAATTTATTATAGCATGGTTAGGTTAATGAAAACATGTTTTTGATGTTCAAATGGTTGATTTATGTCATTAAATAGCTTTATCACATTATGTGCTTGATGGTATATACCACTTCATCCCTTATAATTGTGTTTCTAATTTAAATGGTGTTCCAGATTGATTAAATATATTTTTAAATGTGTGTTTGGATTTCATTGTTGGTTGTTTATTATTATTTATAAAATGGAATATTTTTTTTATAGGTTGTAAGGCTCGTTTGAATTTTTAAATTAGTTTATTTTGAAACCCCTTATAAGAGGGGGTCAGTGCCTAGTTGGTTGTTAAATGGGTGGGGGATGTACTTAACATGGGACTCCACCAATGTGATTATTGTTTAAATAATGGGATACTCTTTGTAGAGGTCAGGGTTATTCTAGTTGTGGCGGTGTGTGTAGTTGTATATAATTTATGTGAATGGAGGGTTTAATTGAATGGAACACCCCCTTGAAAAATATACATGGGAAACTAACATAACAATGAGGTATACTAAGAATGATTGTTTCACTCG
This sequence comes from Viscum album, assembly GCA_963277665.1. Lineage (NCBI taxonomy): Eukaryota > Viridiplantae > Streptophyta > Magnoliopsida > Santalales > Viscaceae > Viscum > Viscum album. Next base: position 1,310,752,179 of record OY728119.1, on the reverse strand, counting down.
ATTAGATTATGCACTAACTAGTGGACCTTAGTATGAGGATTTTTTTTATTATAGTTATGGTATTGGGTCCCTTGACCAGGCCAGGTAGGGTAACAGTCGAGCATTAGGGCATAATTTTGTCATTGAGTTGGGGATTCCTTTTGGATGAGTCACATGTATAGTATGTTCTGGTTCTCTTATGAATTCCTAGGAATTATAGTAGTGAACTGATAGTAGACTTGTCCGACATAGCCCTAATTGTGTGACCATCTCCCTTAATCATTGTTTGGGAGTATTCTTGTTAAGTCATGAATGTGTTTTTTTGTTAAAAATGGTTTCAGAAATATTTAAATTTATAATGAAAAAATGAATGTTTCTTATTTGGATCCCAGTTTAACCATTATTTCGATAATCATATATTATTATTGGAAAGAAAATTTCTTAAAAATGGGACAGAAATTGGTTGCGATTTGTTTATTTTGAAAATTAAATAATGGAAAACCTTATGTTTATAGATCATATTTAAAACCTCAAAAACATGTTTTCATTATATAAAGGATGTGAACTATGAATAGAATTAATTGTTCCTACCTATATTGTTTTAAAAATCATACCTATAGTTTTTTATAATTTAATGATTCTTTTGCAGGTTTCAACGTTGGTTTGGATGGCCTTGGAAATGTTTGGTTTTGTTAATAAATAGTGACCCACATGGTTATGTGGAGTCTATGTTGTGGTTATGTTAGTCATGTTGTTGATAATTCATTCATTTTAATTCCATATATTTATTTTTTAATTTTCTATTTATTTTGAAAGTTTAGTTTATTAGCATTTGTTGAAATCATTCCCATTTGTACTCTATTGTTTCCCTAGAACTTATTGTCATCTTGGGATGATTGGGAACACCTCTCAATCCTTATCAAGGATCAGCTCGAGTGATCGGTTCAGGTTTGACCAGTGTTTGTTTGTGATAAGAGGATATGTTTTAAATAAATAGTCCCAAACAAGAAAATACCATAAATTTGGAGTTCAATCAATAATAGTAGGCCCTAGTGGCATGGGAATCAGGGTTCATGAATGGGGGCGGGGGTAGTGGAGGTGGTGGTGGTGGTAGCAGAGGTGGAAGAAGAGCTATGGTTCTGAGAAAGATTCAGGAGGAGGAAGTGGAAGTGTTCTAATAGGATTAAAATTTTTAAAAACATGAAATTAATTTATAAATGAATTCAAGAAATATCTGATAACTGAATTTTTTATTAGTGCTAAAATAGATCTTTCTTATAAAGCTGACTTTTATCAGTACTAAAAATATAGCACTGATAGAGATCTATGTATGTAACTTATATTTAATTATAAAATTTCAATAAATACAGCTATTTTGAGGTTTTAATTTTATTATTATTTATATATTTTAATATTTATTTACAGTTATATGTATAGTATTTATAATGGAAAAACTCAAGAATTTACTATCGCTGCACCCCAATGATCCGTTTAACCTACTTTACCCAAGAAGAAGCAATTTTATCCCTTCATTTTCAATGAGTTTCAGTGGGGATCACCTCCCTCAAATATGAAGAAGGATTACATGTTGGAATCTATGAAGGATCACTCCTCCACTGTTGGTTTCTCTAGATGGTGTTTTATTCCTCTTGCAAACCATTCCCCGCATCGAATTATCCAGAATGGTACCATTGTGCATGTATCGGCCTCACATGATTTTATTGCAACTAGGATCGATATACAAAAACATTCTATAATTGGTCATTTTTTTGGGGTTAAAGGTAGTAATCCCTATAATATGGTTGATCATATAGAAAAATTTGTATCAATTCTAGTATTTTCGGACGTCAAGTGTGTATCACGTAGTAGAGGGATTTTCATATTTTTTTCCTTTTAGTGGAGCTTAAATGGTGTTCTTGGCCTATAGGATCCACAAATCTGTGCCCATGAACCCTGTAAAATCATGATTGGAAGCAAAACATCATCCAAATAGATTTCAAAGACATGTTCACTCAGGTATTGATTAAAATCATCTTTCTAAATTTGGTCTTGTGGAATCATGTGATTATATTGGACAAGGAATCAATTATTGGAATCTAAAATAGGATTTATTATGTAATAGAAACATCCAATTGATTTTATATTTAGACAAAATTTATTACATTAAAATTTACTTAATAGAACCCAGAATATCAGTAGGTCTAGTGTCTTTGGGGATTAGGAACATTAAATGAAATCATTATGTAAGGTTTGGTGACCTGAGAACCAACTTTTTTGTACTTTCATTACATGAATTTACTCTTTTTATATATTTTTCATTGTTCTACATGACTATAATATAATAAAAACCTGTAATATTTGTTTCATTAATAAGGTCATGGTAGATCCCAGCTATGATGATAACACTGAAAATGATTAAACAATATTCTTAAATAAATTTCTACTGTTGGATGACATACTATGATAGGACACATAGTATACGACCGTCATGTGCATGTACTCATAAGAAGACGAGACTCTCTCTCATGGAGTTCACACTTGGTAATCTCCAAGATGGGAGATTATGAGAACAGACCTGCGAGTGGAAATTCTGCATGTCTTGGTGTCATCGGACATTTCTATCTACGAGCGTGTGTAATGGTACATAGACTGGAAGATTATCATTAACTCATGTCATTACTCGCACAAATAGATTTATAGATGAAAACTGTCATGGAAATAGTTAGCGGGAATTAGGGTACGTTATGTGCATCATGAGTGACATGTAGTTAATGGATAAGTCGAGGAAAGATTTTCCCCTTCCATTTATGGAATTTGATATCTCGGACCATTGATTGAAATAGAATTGTCGCATTAAATTCCATGGCTATAGGGTAAACTATGAGTTTATTTCAGGTAGTCAAAGAATGAAGGATCAAACATATAGTTTTATGACAGTTCCATTAAACAATCATGATGAAATATTGAGACAAAGGGATTAAATAACACAGTAAGCGTTCATATGAGGTGTTACATCAATGTGTCATCAACTTCTTTCTCTTGGGTTCCTTGACCCGTTGCTAGACAGTAATCTTGGACTTTAGGCAAGCCCACCTAAAGAAAACGAGAAAGAGGCATAGAGGGTCACACACTAACTATATTCAAGTATCTCAAGTAGAATAAATTTTTTTCCCATACGTGGTTTAAAAATTATTAAAGGAAGACTAAATCGTTTTAATTTTTGAGGAAGAATAAAATTAAAACAATTACATGCCGTGTATTAATTATTACACCCCATGTAGTTTTTATTTTGAAAACAAGTACACACCGTGTATTATTAAATTTACACGCTGTGTATTTTTCATTTTGGAAAGGAAATGAATAAATGAAAACAAGATATACACACCGTTTACATTGAATGTACACGCCGTTTAGTTTTCAATGAAAAACATGTACATGTAGTGTATTTATTATTACCCACCATTTAGTTTTTCTAGTCGGGATTTTTAGGATATAATATTGTTTTATTAAATGATATTTGTTATAATCAGCATGAGCTCTTGTCAAGGAATTAATTATTCGACATTTGGGATTTCAATAAGTGTTAATGAAATAAATGAAATGTGTAATGCCTTTATTTATTGTCATAACTCTACGACCTCAAACTAGATTATAAATATCTGCACAACCCCAACTCTTTTCCTACACAAGAGAATCATTGTGCACAATAATTCTGGAGAATTATTTCAGGGCCGAAAGAACCTCTTCCTCCAATAATGATCTCATGACCAAGAGAGAACCTCTTCCATCGGCTCAAGACGATCTATGGCGGACAACAGAAGAAAATATTTCTCCATGCTAGAACCTGAAGACTCCTTTGGCGACATCTAGGTATATGAGGTGCACATTTGGATCACCGCTAGAGGAAGATTACACATGGATTCTGTGATAGAATGACGAATCACATTAGAACGTGATCAATAATATCAACGAAGAAAGAACACAGAAAGGTACTTCTATTAAATTGATTAAATTAATTATAATCAACTTGTAATGATCCTATTTTGTGGTTCTGAGACTTTACTTTACTTTTTCAATTTCTGTGATTCGATCCATGGAGACTGGCGTTTATCATCGTATTGATCCTAGATTGATCATTGTTAATGACAAAAAGCCAAGTGGGCACATCCACCCATGCGCTTCCGTTGTTCCCATAACCGTAAAATGGTATCATAGTGAGTTTACAATGTTCATTATAGTTATTTAATTTTTGTTGATAATTTACGCATTTATATTTGATTCAATTCAAGACAAATCGTTCTCTAATCTGAATAAATGAGATCTATTCTTCCTCCTTTGTTTATCGATTCATATGACAGAAACGACCATTTAATTTTAATTTTTGATTAAAATAAATACGAGGAACTCATCCGGAGGAGACTCTCTTTATGTCAGTACAACACAAAAATACACGGTGTGTAATGAAAACTACACGTCGTGTACTTAGGTTCAACAAACCGGTACTGGTCTGCCAAACAACGCCATGTGAATGGATTACACCTATGAATTTATTACCCCATGTTGACTAGAAATGAATGACGCACGGGAACAGGAATACATGTCATGTATTTTGGAGCAACACACCGTGTAGTCCGATCCAGCCCAAGGGAAACCATATACAAAGGAGAATCTATGTACCACGTACACGGGATCGCCAGGTCCGTTACCCCGTAACAAGGAATTACATGCCTCGTATAATTTATCTACACATCATGCACTCCAAAATTTACAATGTACAGAAATTACACCAAGTCCACCGACGTGTACTTTGGATAAAAGGTGATAATAAATACACGCCGTGTAAATATAAACTACACACCGTGTACTTTCCAAAAATTTCACCAGGATTCCTCCAAAAGTACAAAGATCTTTACAATAGATATGGAAGTGAAGAATCTCAAGGAAATTAAGAAATTAATTTAAGATAAAGAATTGATTAATTATAAGTTCATAATTAATTTAATTTAAGAACGACTTAACTTGAATAATAGAATGATTAAAAGTATTAGAATTTTAAATATGTGTAAATGTTTTCTCATGGTATGGATAATCATGAGCTAGTCCAAAGACACTTTGTATGTGTGTATGGTTTCATTTAAATTTGATGTCCTACGAGCCTTTATCCAATAAAAAGTAAGGCATACGTGTCTATGGTTTATTTAATGTAAACCCCGTGTAATGGAGGATCTCCCAAGCCAGAGGAGACGGTTCAAAATCCAAAGCTGAGGTGAAACCAATCCAAGAAGATACAAAGGATGATAGGTGGGAGATGAAAATCATAAACCATCAGGTTCAACATGTTTTCCCTATGTCAGGGTTAGCTTATCAAAACATATAGATAATCTAACCAATAGAATCTCATGATCATGCCATCTTATTTTAATTCTGTATGATTTCATGGTTTATTTATTATGTATGTATCATCACGGACACATAATTAATAAACAAGCACGAAAAGATGGAATAAAATAAAACCCGACTCTTCGTAAACATTATCAGAACATGGTTAATCACTTAAGCTTGCATCAATTAATATTAACAAGCATGTGATAATGGAAAACTACTCATAAAGGATTAAAATCCCTTTACACCATATTAATTTAGATCAATCCTTCTCTTGCATGATTAAAGGAAAGACTCAATAAAATTATGTGTTTGACCAACCCTTGATGGGACACTTACATTTATAAAGGAATCCCTTTTGAAAGGATTTGGGTTTACATAACCATATTACATCAAGATGAGTTTCCCTTTCTAGATATGATTTAATATTGGAGGCAAGAGTTGAGGAAATCCACGTCCGGATTTCAGGATTGGAGAGTCCACTCAACAGATCAAGTAACTGTAAGCTCAGAGTTCGCAAAGACCTGCCTACCTAAATACCTTCAAATAGCTTGAACAACCCTTTTTGGGGCTATACAAAGGGGAATATGGATCCTTGACACAAGAATGTCTAAGAAACTACACATTCCAAGTTCAATGGTGAGGGGAATTGGGACTTGATAAAATAGTGGGAGAGTTAATAAATTTATTTATTATTTCTCATACAAATGTAATCATGAAAGTACTGGTAAATCTGCAATTTTAATTTGTAGAATCAATATGAAAAACTTGTCAACCACATTTTCTCTATGATCAATTCTGGATAAATACAATATCCTCACCAGTAGTAACATTCAGGAATAGTTTAGGCGCATTTGGTTTATCCTACTCCATGAACTAATGTTTTACATACTAGAGTCCTCACTTCCTGATTCGCCTGCCCATGGGGCGAGTGATGAAGCTTTCCAGGTCTATGATCAACATTTGAGCGATGCACTCGACGTTCAATGATTGATGTTGTCATCAATTCATAGTGAGCTAATGATATATCATGAAGATATGGATTCATATAGCATGCTCGAGCACCTCCATGCTCTATAATATTAGAGAGAAAGACAATAATGGTTTGAGATCTCCATGGATCTATTTCATAGAAAGCATGGAGAGGGTGCCCTAGACAGACCTCATATAGTCAATCACATTGGCTACTTTGATATCTTGGAGGTTCTAGGGTTTAAACTCCCCGAAGAACTGGGTACATGTCCCATTCTTTCATCACTCCCCTAGAGCATCTCAAGCTTCGTTGTGAACTTCAACATGAACAACATTGAGATTTATTTGTCTGATCTTTTTATCCTCATTCACCCGGTGGACAATGACATGAAGCATGAAAAGACTTTTGTCAACATGGTGAATTAAAGAAATGGGAAGGCGAAGAGCTTTAAGCCCAATTCTTCTTCAAGGCCTTCTAATAAATGGAAGATCAAAGGGGAGGAAAGAGAACAAGAGGATATTTGATTCTCATGTGACAAGATGTGCCACTGGAAGAAAAACTATACCCAGCCAAGGATGCAAGGGGAAGATTCAGGGGAATTTGTTATCCCATGCAATATATCTGTTTCTACTAATTGGGTATTAGATACTGCTTGTGGTGCTCAAATCTGTATCCAAATATAGGCACCAATTAGATTCAAAAAGATTGATCGAGGTGAGGTAGATCTACGAGCAGCCAACATAACTAGACTTGCTGATGTAGTTGTCGAGGACTACCACCTCACATTGCCAGCTGGAATGATCATGATGTTAAAGGGTTGTTATTATGTGCCTTATGTTACTAAAAACATCAATTCAATATCCATATTAGATACTGATAGATTCATGTTCATGTTTGGAAATAAATGTGCTACTTTTATAAAGATAGAATTTGTTTTTGTAATCCATGTTTATATAATGGTCTTTATGTGTTAGACAACACAAACCATGTAATGGAAACCGATGAAAAAGTCAATTCACATGACTCATACCACACCCAACTTTGACATCACCCTCTAGGTCATTTCAATGAGAAACGTTTGACATAATTACATCAAGTTTTTTATTTAGATTCATTCTATCTAAAACCACCTGGTGTATGTCATGCGTGTCTACAAGGAAAAATGACCAAATCCCCATTAGTGGGAAAGGTGAAATGGCTAAAGAGTTCTAGAATTAGTTCACACAGATGTGTCTGGACCATTTCTTGTTGAAGCAAGGGTTGGGTTCTCATACATTATAACTTTTATAGATGATTTTATTAGATATGGATATATTTACTTAATGAGGTATAAGTCAAATTATTTTGATTGGTTCAAAGAATACAAGAATTAAGTTGATTACCAACTTGGTAAGAAGATTAAGAAACTCTGCTAAGATAGAGGAGGAGAATATCTTAATCAGGACTGCATTGATTTCTTACGGAAGATTGGGATTTTATCTCAACTCAATCCTATATACACATCTCAGTTGAATGGTGTAAGTGAAAGGAGGAACCACACCTTGTTGGACATGGTTAGATAAATGAGGAGTCATGAAATTCTTCCATTATTCTTTTAGGGATATGCATTTCAAACAACATCACACATACTAAACCATGTACCAAATATATTTATATATGGTATTCCATACGAGTTATGGAGTGGACGCAATGCCATGTTATCGAATATACATGTGTGGGGTAGCGAAGCATTTCTTTAAGGTGTCTTTAGGTAACAAACCTGCACCCCGAGACACAAAGTGTATCTTTATAATAAATCCCAAGGAAACAACGGTATGTTACCTATAAAACCCCTCAGAGAAAAAGGTTATGCTGGAAAGACATTCCATATTACTTGATAGGGAGCACATCTCCAAAGGAGATTGTGGGAGCGAGATAGACTTCAATGAAGTCGAGGATCAAGATACACTGTAGTTGGTACAAGAACAGCTTCCACAAAGCCCCGTGGAAGAACAATCTGTTCTAGAGACACAAGAACTGTATAGGAGAATGAGAGCGATGAGAGAACCAGAACGATATGGTTTTCTTGTCACTGAGGATGGTAACTCATTATTGGTTTACATTGATGATCCTCTTACCCACAAGTAAGCAGTTGAAGGAACATACGTTGCCAAGTGGCAAGAATCCATGAATTCTAAAATAGATTCCACATACCATAACCATTCTGGATTTTGGTAGATCCTCCAGTTGATGTAAATCCTATTGGTAATAAATGGTTATTCATGAAGAATTAGACATAGTGGGGAAATTAAGCACCTATAAGGCACGACTGGTTGCAAAAGTTTTTAGACAGCATCAAGGAATTGACTATGATGAAACCTTTTAACCGGTTGCGATGCTGAAATACATTAGAATATTATTGGCCATTGCCGCGTACCATGAATACGAAATTTGGAAAATGGATGTCAAAACAACATTCCATAATGGGAACCTCCTGGAATATGTATAGATGACACAAACTGAAAGGTTTGAGACTCCAAAGGATTCCAACAATGTATCCAAGTTATAGAAATCCATTTATGGATTAAATCAATCCACAAGGTCTTGGAACATTCATTTTTATGAAGCTATAATGGAATTTGAATTTGTTAAGAATGAATGTGAGCCTTGTTTGTACTAAAGGTATAGTGGAATTGCAGTCATTTTCTTAGTTGTATATGTTGATGAAATATTACTAATTGGAAATGAATTACCTACCTTACAGTATTTAAAGGCATGGTTTCATAAATGCTTCTCCATAAAAGACTTGGCTGAGGCAGCATATATTCTTGGGATCAAGATCAATCATGATATATCCAAGAGATTACTGGGCCTGAGTCAAAGTACATCGAGTGACAAGATACTGAAGAGATTCAGTATGGAACAATCCAAGAGGGGATTGTGTCCAGTGTCACATGGCATTCATCTTTCCATGAAAATGTGTCCTTAAACACATGAGGAATGAAAGATAATAGAGAGGATCCCATACACATCCGCGATTGGGTTAGTCATGTATGTTATGCTATGTACGAGCCTAGATGTTGCTTACACATTAAGTGCGGGAGGAAGATATCATGCTAATCCAGGAGACTACCATTGGATGGAATGTAAGACTATCCTTTAGTATCTGAGGCGTACTATGGATATGCACCTGGTTTATGGAGGAGATGAGGAACTGGTCATCATAAGACATGTAGATTCTAGTTTCCAGACTAATCAAGATGACATGAAGTCATAGACTGGATACATATTCAGCTTGAATGGAGGTGCAGTGAGCTGGAAGAGCTCAAAGAAAAGTGTAGTGTCAGATTCAACAGTGGAGTCCGAGTATATCACAGCTTCTAAGGGAACTAAAGAAGAAATATGGATGCAATTCTTAGTCCAAGTGCTACATGTATTACCGAGCAGTAATGATCCATTCACACTCTATTGTGAAATACTGCAGTGGTGGCACTTGCAATAGAGCCAAGGTCACATCAGCGGAAAAAGCACATACATTCAAAGTATCATCTCTTGAGGGATTTTTCTCAGAGAGGGGAAGATGTAGTGAGCAGTATTTCCACAAAAGACAACATGGAAGACCCCTTGACTAACTCATTGACTCTTCAGAAACATGATCATCATGTGAGGTCTAGCAGAATAAAAGTCATAGGTTGTTGGATCTAGTCCAAGTGGGTGTCTGTAAGGGATGGTGGTTTGAGAACCATCTGCTTTGTACTTTGATTACATGAATGTACTCTTTTTATATATTTTTCATTGTTCTAAATGACTATAATATAATAATGTCCTAGAATATTTATTGCATTAATAAGGTCATGGAAGATCCTCTCTATGATGAGAACCTTGAAATTCTGTAACAATATTCTTAAATAATGTTCTACAGTTGGATGACATACTATGATAGGACACCTAGTATAAATAAAATCATGTGCGAGTACTCATAAGAAGAGGAGACTCTCTCTCATGGAGTTCACACATGGTAATCTCCAAGATGGGAGATTATGAGAACAGACCTACCAGTAGTAATTCTGCATGTCTTGGTGTCATCAGAAATTGCTATCTATGAGCGTGTGTAATAGTCCATAGACTGGAATATTATCATTAACTCATTTCATGACTGCGCACATTGATTTACTAATGAAAAATGTCATGTAGACAGTGGCGAGAAGTAGGGTACATTGGGTGTGTCATGAGTGACATGTTGTTAATGGAAAACTTGAGGAAATATTTGTCCCTTCCATTTATGGAAGTTGATATCTCGGCCCATTAATTGAAATAGAACCATCACATTAAATTCCATGGTCGTGGTGTAAATGACGAGTTTATTTCAGGTAGTCAAAGAATGAAAGATAAATCATGGAGGTTTATGAAACTGCCAGGAAGCCTTCTTGATGAAATATTGAGACAAAGGGATTAAATTACACAGTAATCATTCGTATGAGGTGATATGTCAATGCAGTGTCAACTTATTTCTCTTGGGTGCCTTGACCCGTTTCTAGACATTAATCTTTGAATTTAGGAAATCCCGCCTAATTCCAACTAGAAAGAGGCATAGAGGGTCACACACTAAGTGTATTCAAGTATCTCAAGTAGAATAATGATTATTCGCATACATGGTTTAATATTTATTCAAGGAAGCCTAAATCATTTTAATGTTGGAGGAAGAATAAAATGAAAACAAGTACACGATGTGTATTAATTATTACACATTGTGTAGTTTATATTTTGAAAACAAGTACACTCCATGTATTATTAAATGTACATTCCATGTTGTTTTCATTTTGGAAGGGAAATGAATAAATGATAACATGATATGAACACCGTGTACATTGAATGTACATGCCATGTAGCTTTTAATGATAAACAAGTACATGCCATGCATTTAATATTACACGCCGTATAGTTTTTCCAATCGGTATTTTGAGGATATAATATTGTTATATTAAATGATATTTATTATAATCAGTGTGAGCGCTTGTCGAGAAATTAATTATTTGACATGGGGATTTTCAATAAGAGTTAATGGAATAAATGAAATGCGTAACGCGGTTATTTATTATCATAACCCTACAACCTCAAACTCAATTATAAATATCCTCACAACCCCAAATATTTTCCTACACAAGAGAATGGTTGTGCACAAAAATTCGATTTAATACTTTCAAGGACGAAGGAACCTCCTCCTCCATGAACGCTCTCAAGACCGAGAGAGATCCTCTTCCATCTGATCAAGATGATCTAAGGCGCACAACGCAAGAAAAGGTTTTTCCATGCTAGCACCATGAGACTTATTTGGAGACGTCCAGAGATACGAGGTGCACGTTTGGATCACCTCTAGTGGAAGTTTACACATGGATTATGAGATGCAACAATGAATCACATCGGAACGTTATCAAGAATATCAAGGAAGAAGGAAAACCAAAAGGTACATCTTTTAAAATTATTAAATTAATTATAATCAACCTGTAACGATCCTACTTTGTGGTTTCGGGACATTCATTTTCTTTGTCTATTTCTATGATTCGATCCATGGAGACTGGCATTTAATGTCATACAGAACCCAGATTGATCATTTTTAATGACAAAAAGTCAGGTGGGCACATCCACCCACACACTTCTGATGTTCCTAGAACCTTCACATTAGGCAAAATATTCAACGTCTTTATTTAATACTTCATTAATATTACCACAACATTCCTTATAAATTGGCATTGCATGTGATAACCTAAGGACATATATAAGAAAAAGGTGCGCTATAAACCCTAGTAATTGTTTAAAGATTGAATAACATGAAAAATACAATACATGTTAGGCAATAGGAATTTCAATGTAGCATAAGATAAACATGAAATTAAAGGCATGATATATCATAATTATCATAACAAGGAAATGCAGCAACAACTTAAAACACTGTATCATTTACATAATGGAATTAGGTAAAATCCATGTCCTAGCATGGTAGGAAAATCGATTAAATGGAATCAATTAAAACCCTATTCCAACATGATGTTCCATGATACTAAACATTACCCAATGAATTAGAGTGCACTCAGGGCGCAACATTCATAATCATCTCATTCACATTCTTATGTATACCACATAAATTGTATAACATGGTTTCATTAGACATCATAATTATTTTCATGATAACAAAATTTGGAATACATAAATGAATGTATATAGAAAATATGTATATTTTCATAAAGGTGAATACCCTTGATAGATAAATGGGAATGGTATTCACTACATGATGTTTTTGGCACGGAAAACCACTGAGAAATTTCGACATCCTAAAGGCATGACAGAAGAATTAAAAAAAGTTGATTAGAGATAATGGTGTATATCACAATTTATATAGGAAATAGATTTTATGGGGGTCATATAAATAAATTTCCCAACACATGTTATTTAGAAATATAAGGCATAGAATAATAAAAAACATGAAGAAAATGAAGAAATGGAATAACTCTTACGATATTTTGGAATGGTAACAGGTGTACATGGGAGAGATTAATTAGAAAGAAAGATGTCACAGATCATACAAACATAAAAAGTGATGTATGGGGGAGTGGAAAAATCATTCCCCGTCATTTTTAATTGAAAATAAAATTGCGTAACAATAACAGGAAACATTGATAAAACTAAAATAGGAAGGAACCCTTTACTTGAGTGTCTGAGGTCAAAAGCATGAAGAGGGTATTCTAGAGAGCATTGTTTCCTGGGGGGTTAGAGAGATGTTAGGATCAAGTACCGACAATCTCAAAATATTTTTGTTCAAGTGAAGTTGTATCATGGGTGGATTATATAGGAAATGATATGGAAATTAATTAATATTTTACAACCATAGGTTTCAGAATCTATATAATTAAATATTCAAAACCAAACACGTTACCATGGTTTTTCCCAAGTTTATTTTCATTGATTTGGGGAAAACATTATATTATATGTCCAATGGCCGATCATATTAAAATTTTATCCTTGCACATATAATGGTGATTTACATTATTAAAGAAATGAATTTAAACTTATAAAATATATTATTCATATTTGAGGATATACTATAGTAGTATAAAACTTGTTAAAATACTAAAATCACATTATATAAATGGGAAAACATATATTTTGCAGATAATACCCATTATAGTACTTATTAAATCATTTTTTGTACACTATGATGTTATAAAACACATATTTTATTTACACGATATTTAATTTTACCAAAAAACAATGATTGTCTTTAAAATTTTGGAAAAATTAACTGTTGGATAATTTTGACATCATGAATCTAAAAATAATATTCATATTAGAAAAATAATTTACTAAATATGTGAATTGTAATATTTAAAATGAAAATTGAGATATATTAAAAATTCATGTGGTTTTGACAAAAAGAGATTTCAATCCTTAATAAAAATTACATTTGACTTCAAAAAAAATATATGCTAATTTATTATTAATAAAAATATTTTGATATTAATTTTTTATTAAAACATTAATTAAATAAAAAATCCTTATTTACATTAAATAATTTTTTAAATAAAATAAAATCACATTTCGTTTTATCATATAAAATTTTAACTCTAATAAAACTGATTTCCTGATCATTTATAGATTTGAAATTGATATAATTATCATTTACAATAAATTTTTATGGTATAGTTTTTAAAAATCATAGTTTAATATAATATATTAAATATCTCTCAGAATTAACATACTTCCCAAAGAAACAATTTATTAAATTCATAATTTTTTAAGAAAGACTATTCTCACAAAGGAATTCATTAAATAAAACATTTATTTATAAAATCATATTTCAAATTAATTAACTAATACCTTGTTACATAACCCCTTATAACACAATCATAATAGCTAAGGGTAAGGTGTGCGATGGAGAAATACTCTTGTGGAATTTCAGATAACATCACCCGAGTGGTAATGTCTATTTATTTGAACGTATCCTATAGGTGATTTTGTTGATGATTAATGTGTTGAAGCTCAGTTGGGGCTTAGTCTAGAGTGAATCCCAATGACCCTACCTTATTTTCGAGCATCGAAAAATGAGCTCTGTATGACCCAAGTCTACTTGATGAGGCCATCCTCTCGTTTTTCTATATAAAAAGCATTTTTTTTAATTACACTTATTTTTATATCAGTTATCTGATAACATTTTCAATATATATATTATCAACAGTAATGATACATAATGGTATTTTAACCCCAATAATAATAAAAATGTGCCTATTTTTTTGATATACATAATAAACATGGTAATTTTATACATAAATGATTGTGTCGTTACAACCTTCCCCCATTAAGAAATTTCACCCTCAACATTTCATTTTTCTACACTAATATAAATGAGGATAACTTTGTATCATCACTTCATCAGGTTCACATGTTGCTTCTTCAAACGTCTGGTTTCAACACTACACCCTAATGAGAGAAATTTCATTATTTCATAGAACTTTTCACTATGATCAATGATCAATACCAAATTCTCTTCGTAGGTGAGGTCATTTCCAAAGGTACCACCTAGAAATTGAGTATATGTGTTGGGTCAAATATGTATTTCCTCAAGAGTGATACATGGAATACATCATGTTGTTGATACAATTTCGATGGAAGTGCTTGTTGATAGGACACTACTCCGATGTGATAAAGGATCTCAAAAGGGTTGATGTACCTTATATGAAGCATTCTCTTGTTCCAAAATCACATCACTCCTTTCCAAAAAGACATGTGGTGGAAAACTGTATCTACAACATCAAACCCTATGACTCATCGATGGTTGTCAGCATAGCTCTATTTTTGACTCTAAGAATATATGATGTATTGTTGTATAGTCTTAACCATCTCCACCATTTCATCGTCCATTTCAGGAACTAGATGTTTTAGTTCCGCAACTTCATCCCCACATATCGGTGTTCTGCATCTCTTTTATCAAAGGGATTCATATGAACCCATTGGGATTCTTGAGTGGAAACTGTTTTTGTAAGAGAACGCCACCAATGAATGAAGTGGGTCCCATCCACCACTGATATACATTGTACACACTCTCAAAATGTCCTCAAGTGATTGGATTTTTCATTTATATTATCCATTAGTTTGAGAATGATAATTCATATTGAAGTTCAACATAGTATTTTGAGCTCATCAGAGACTCTTCTAGAACATAGAAATGAATCTTGGATCCCAATTATATAGAATCTATAGTGGTACTCCATGAAAATTTACCAATTTTCTGATGTATATCTATGCTAGTTTATCTAATAATTATTTCTCTTGAATCCCAATTAATTGTGCAGTATTTTTTAGACAATCCACAACAACCTAGATAGTAATGTTTCCTTTCAATGTCATCAAATGTCTGATGACAAAGTCCATTGTGATGTTCTCCCATTTATATTTTTGTATGGGTAATGGTTGCATCATCCAATTAGTATTCTACCTCTCATCTTTCACTTTCTAACATACTAGGCACTTAAGCTGATATTCAACGATCTCCTTCTTCATGTTACCCCACCAATAATTCTCTTAGAGATCCTGAACCGTCATTGTGTTTCCCAAGTGAATGGAGAAATTAGAACTATATGCATCATCCAAATGCCCTTTCCTTTAACTCTATATTTGTTGGAACACATATTCTTGAACCTAATATCACAATTATTTCATCATTAACATTGATATCCATGGATTCCCATTTTATGATTGATTCCACATTCTTCTGAATTTTCACATCATATTTTTTTAGCATCCATTAACATTTTTAAAAGAATAAAATGAACAATATTTTGTTAAAGGATTGATTTTGTTCCTTTATTTATTATTCCCATATCCATATTTATCCAATCTAAGTAGATTGGATCCCTTTATCCTCAATGATAGAATTCCTAGTTCCTTTCTACTTAGATCATCTTCCATCGTGTTTTCTTTCAAAGGGAAGTAATGGATTGATAATTCATAGTCTTTTATCAACTGAAACCATATTATTTCTCTCATATTCATCTCTTTCAATGTAAATATATACTTGAGACTTTTTTGAACCATATAAATTCCACACTTCACACCAAATAGGTAATGTAGCCAAATGTTTCTAGTGATGATAACTACAGCCAACATTAGATCATGTGTTGGATAGTTCTACAAATGAAATTTCAATTCCCTTGAAGCATATGTAATTACATTGTCACTTTTCATCAACACACGTCCCAAGATTTTTGTCAAAGCATCACTTAATACCATTAAAATTTCTCTACATGAGGGTACTGTGAGCATGAGAATGGTGAAAAGGTTTATTTTAAACTCATTAATCATTTCTTCACATTAATAATTAAATGAAAACATGACTCCCTTCGATGTTATATTGGTAATAGGGATTTACAATTGTGATAAATTTCACACAAATCAGTGATAATATCCAGATAACCTACGGAAGCTACCAATATTCGTACATGATGTTTTCCTAGGCTATCCCCCAATTTCATTTTTCATGGAGGAATCCATAGATATAACATTTCTTGTGATTATATGTCCAAATAAGAAGACACACTTCAACAAAAACTCACAAATAATGTACTATACATTGATCTTATAAATTCATAAGGTCTCTAGAATAATTCATATATGGTTCACCTACTCCTCCATGGATTTAGTGTATATTATGAAAAAAATCTACAAAGCCTACCATGAATTTGTCATGGAAATATCTAAAGACAATATTGATTAAGTACATGAGTGTTTATAGATAGTTAGTGAGTCAGAAAGGCATTAATACGAATTCATAGTTCTTTTAACTGGAATGAAAATAAATCCTTGGGATATCCCATTTCATTTCCCTTAATTGGAAATATCCTTACTGCAGATCCACCATGGAAAATAATTGTGCTCGATTTAGCTGATCAAAAAAGTCATCAATTTGCGGGGACCACTTTGTGTATTATGATTTTATCTTTTGCCAACAGTTTTCAATATAGGTCAAAATGAATAAGAACTACAAATTTAATGGATATCGACTGAAGTAAGGATTCATGGAAAATTGTTATTAAATCATATCATTTAATGTCATACTTGGATAATTCTCTATGAAGTATATTCAAACGATTGTTGAGCTGATCAAAATTTCAAAGCACCTGTAACAAAGGCGATACATTGTCTACAAAAATGAAGAATGGTGATTAAAACCAGAGGAGGCTTTGCTGATATGTATTTCAAAATTATCATAAGTTAAGAGAACATGCGATGCAAGCCTTATGAAATAAAGGGAGTGAAATGATGATGTCAGTCATATACAGTTTTGATTGGATGGAATGATGTTGCTCGATGACAAAGAAGTTTTACTACATTCCATTGTAACTTTAATGATGCTAAATCATGTTTATCAAAGTATATATATCATAATAGTGGAGTTCATGATAAAATCTAAATCGGTGCATGAAATATTAGTAGGATGTGTGAAAAATAGAGCGGTGCGCGAAATATTAGCGGGATGCGTGAAAAATAATGCAGTTACGTGAATATAAGCGAGATACACAAAAAATAAAGTGGTGCAAGAAATATTGGCATGGTAGGTGAAATAGAGGAATGATGTTTTTCACACAAGAGGTGTTTCGATACCAGAAGCTAAAAAATTGGCAAAGAATGAGGTGTGTGTAAAATTGGAGCATTGCACGTAATATGATGTTGTGTGAATGAGTTGTTACCCACATGAAAAAGTTTTTCACACTGATTAGTGTTTTTCGTGTTGGGTTAAAAGGCCTATAAATACGAGGTGACCCCCTATAATTTGTTAAGGATTGACACATTGACAAATACCGACCTCTGACGTGTGGAAAAAATTGAAGTACTGAGTTGTGTGTGAAAAGAAGAAGTGGTGTGCAAAAAAGAATGTGTTGCGCGAAAAAACCAGTGCTTCATGAAAAAGATAGTGTTGTTCGAAAAATTCCAAAGCTGCGTGAAAAAGAGAGTGTTACACAAAAAATCTAGTTCAATGTGAAAAAAGGAGTGATCCATGAAAAATATAAGTGCTGAATGAAAAAGTCAGTGCTATGCGAAAAAGTGAAGTGCTGCGTGAAAAGCCAATACTGCAAGAAAAAGGAGAGTTTTTGCAAAAAGAATTTTTCGTGCATAAAGGTGTTTCTACATGAAAGGTTTGAATTTTACACACAAGTCACCTGGAAGTGTCTTTGAAAATTTTAGGGTACCTCAGGCCTTTAACATGTGCTATGCACTCTTGAAGTGACTTGTGAATAAGGAGAACCACACCCTCTATGCGAAGAAAAAAACATAAACATGTGACTTGTTTTCTCAATCCCTCGTAGTGTTTTGTAAAGGATGTCACGTGAGTACACAAATGGTGAATACTCACCCATCTA
The DNA here is from genome assembly GCA_963277665.1 of Viscum album. Lineage (NCBI taxonomy): Eukaryota > Viridiplantae > Streptophyta > Magnoliopsida > Santalales > Viscaceae > Viscum > Viscum album. The sequence goes on along the minus strand of OY728119.1, from coordinate 1,310,733,456 downwards.
GTGCTTCATGTAGATATGTCCATGAATCAACCATGGTTTTTTGAAGAATAATCACGCGTCATATACATGTAGAAGAAGACCCATGGAGCTCCTTACTTGCACGAAGGTGAACACTCCCTGGTTACATGATTTACATACACTTATTGTGGGGGTGTTGTTGCTTGTGTGACTAGGAGAGAGATGTCAAACTAAACTCCAGTCTACACAATGGATGAAAGAATTATACTGATACACTAATGTGTTGGTATTGAAAATTGATGAAATATATTAAGGAATTATAGTACTATTCGTTATTATACCGTGTGAAAGAGAAGGAAGAGAAGAAGAAGAAGAACATAGTATTCCCAAATAAAGGCTGACAATTATTCAGGGTAGTTTAATTCAGATGATGTTATGTGATCAGATACTTAGTGTTTGAATAATCACATTGTTGTATGTGATTGTAGCTAAATAAAAAAGAAGTTTAGCGCAGTTGGTTATTGAACTAACAAGATGAAAGAAGAAATCTAGTGCACCTAGTGTTGCACTAGAAAGAAACAGCTAAAGGATGGAAGTTGGACTTTTTTATCACCAGTCCATGGAAGAGGATTGTTTTCCTCCCCCTACAATGTGTAGGGACACACACTGGATAATGAATTGTTTACCTAGACACTCCATTGTGAAAGAAGATCACATTATATTGGAGAATCCATGCACTGGTCATACCCATGCATGGAAAGGATGTAGCTACTTGTATTCATTTCTGAACCTTGTATAATTGTATGGTCCATAATTTTACTTCTTTCTATTATTGATTGCGACTGGGAAAAGAGAATAAGAGAATCAAGGTCCTAACATGTCAAGAGGTATAGGGATAAAAAAGTAGAATTCATTTCAAAATCCCCCAACATTGATTCACCCCCCTCTCAATGTTAGGTTTATCCTAAACTGGTCCTCTAATAATTCATGTCAAATGATACTTGTTCTTTATCATGATTTTTTATCTCATGAACATCATTCAATATCACATCAACCCAAACCCCCTTCTTGATGGGGAGGACTGATGCAACATATGGTGAAGCACTTGGGTTTATTCACCGTGTATCTAGATTCTATTGTAGTTTATTATTTGGCTCCTCAAGATCCAAAATAGCCGTTCTATGTGGATTCATAGATATTTAAAACTCCCTAGTTATTATATAAATAAATAATGAAACATCTCATCTAGGAGGAAGATTCTGAAATTTCTCAGGAAACACATCGGTGAATTCCCTCTCTATATGGATGTCTTTGAGGATGATTCCTTCCTTATACACAATCATCTGAGAGAAATCATTGTTCTCATAGGGAATTAATTTCCATTATAGATATGATGATTCAAAATAATATTCATCATACTCCTTTCACTTTTATATAATCAAGATTCAATCCACCATATATAGGGTTATTTTCCTCTCACGACAATTTATCATGGCTCTCTATAGGGAAAGCCAATCCATACCCAAAATGGGATCATAGTCCACAAGAGGGAGTATGAGAGGTTCACTAGGAAGTTCAATCCAAACATTGTGATATGGGAGGAGTTATATTCATAGGATAATTGTTTTTCTCAATTACCATTCTCACCAACTTCTATACTTCATGGTTTTTGGTGGTGTTTGGATTGTTCTACTAAACATTTGGGATATAAAAGAATGTGTAGAACCAAAATAAAAAATTATGTTCTCAATCCGTTAATGAATAACTGTCGTACCTACCACTACATCATTCATGGGATTCACTTTAGTATTAGTGTTGAAAAATGGTCCCCCTTTCTATCTTAGAGGTTTTTGGTTCCCTCTGAAAACCATTGGTTTTGGTAACTAGTTAACAATGTGACATCGTTCATTGTAGTTATATAAATGAAAAATGTGTTGAGGACTGAATGGAGTGTTCCTTTCTCTGATCCCAGTAGTTTGATTATCATGTTAGAAATAATTTCTAGTTGCTATTCTCTTCCAAACATAAATCATCTCCTCATCCCCTTTATGATATTTTCTAGGTACTTCTTTCCATACCTTTTGCAAGTTGGGTGCTGAAATTTCTTATCATTGTTGGATTTATCCATCAGACTAAAATAATTAGAGTCCAACTTATTCTTCTTATCCCCAAGACATTCCTTGGATTCTATGGTCTTATTTTCACCTTTTATAAAAAAATTAAAATTACTCGCATAGCTATCAAAATCACGGATATCTAGGTCTTTCGGAAGGCTATTTGTTAGCCCACCAAAGAAGCAGTCAACCATTCATTCGGGGGTAAAGACAATTTGAGGATGTATTTTGAAAGACATATGAAAATTTTCTCATTGGATACAATGGATTTATTTTCTATTTTACCTGAGGGAATGGATGATCATTTCCATCTTATGGAAGAGGGTGAGGGGGATATATATTTCAAAAAAACATTTTTTTGGATATCATTCCATTCCAACGCTTCAATCTCTTCCACGAGATTCATATTTTTTTATAAATTTACAAAATTTATCTTTCGTTCCCTTCATATGATTTGAATATAGTGGAAAATAATCTTCCTCAAGACATGGGTGGATTGATTAGATATTCTCAATTGATTAGATCAAGTGTTAAGAGATTAAGGGATCTGATGATCCCTTGAAAGTAGAAGGCCATTTTATCAAGAAGCGCTTGATCACGTCTTGTTCTTTCTTGGCGGGGGGGGGGGGGGTAGATGAAGTTCATATTGAACAATTTTTATATTCAAAACATGTTTTAACTGAAATATTATCATGACAAAGATTGTGGAACTTTCTCTAATTGTTTTGAGAATCTCATTAGAAAAGTGATCACATTGATCTTTACATCAATTGTTAGGCCAATTCCTATAATAATCATCCATTAGAAAAAAGTAAGATTAAGGGTATGTATTTTAAATAATTAAACACATAACTTAGTATCAAAATAAAAAAGGGATGACTCATAAATTTAATTTATTTCCTAAAATTAGGAATTTTTAGGATTTAATCAATGTTATACTTTATCTACTTCTTAATTTATATTCTTATAGATTTTTTCTCCGTTAATAATGGTTCATAATATTATTATGAATTTAACAAACCATATCCCCCATGAGTGCTATAAAAAGATTGTAGAAAGTCCCATTTTCATACACCAGTTCTCGTTAGAGTGTAGGTAAAAGTGGTGTTTTTGGGTTATACCGTGATATACATATGTCCTAGAACCACCTCTAATTATTTTTATCTATATTAGAGTGTATTTTCGTGATAAAAAACATACTATATAATCAATAAAATTTAAGGATTATTATCTTATACATAGTGATATCACTAAGTATTTCACTAGGTTTTTATAACCCTAATCCCAAAAATAACTAAACAAAACCTTTGATACCAACTATAACAACACTTCAATTTATTTGATGCATAGAAATTATTTATTTCCAAAACATGCACTTTAAAAAACCAAGAATATTGAGAGCTATTGTGTCTTTGGGTATTAGGAATATTTCATGACATCTTAAGAAATAAAATACAAAATCATTATTAAAAACATTTTTTAAATGACCACAACATTACTTCATACTTAGCATTTCATGGGATAACATGTGAAAATACATAATAAAATTGTGAGGTATAAATCTGAGTGATGGAGTAAAAAAACATAACATGAATAATAACATTCATGTAAGGAAATATTCATTTCAATGGAGCACAATAGAAACATGAACAAAAAGGCATGATATAGATTTATTTTTATAACATCAAAATGTGGAAACAAATTAAAAAACTACATCATAGAAATAACAGAATTAGGTATAACCATGTCCCATCATGGTGTAATAATGTATTAAAATAAATAAGGTAAACCCCTAACCTAAACTGATGTATAACTATACTAAACATTACTCAATTTGTTCTAGTTCTATCGGGGAGCACCATTCATAATCATTTCAATCTCTTAATTAAGTGTGCCACATAGATCATATAACACGGATTCATTCAACATATTCAATTATTACAAAAGAAACAATTCTGTAATAAATAATTTAAGGTCTATAATAAATATGTATATGTGTGTGAATTTGAATACCTATGATATAGAAATTTTTATGTTATTTAGTACACAATGATTTTGGCATGGAAAATTTCGGTGCAATTTCAGAAGCCTAACAACATGACGTAGAAAATTCATAAAAATGGTTGACTAGAGAGAAAGGAGTATCTCATTATATATAAATGAAATGGATTGTAATACGTTTATATAAATACATGTCCCAAAACAATGAATATGGAAATAGAAGGCCTGATATAATAATGAAACTCGTAGAGAGAGGATAAATGGAATAACTCTTATGAAATTTCATCATGGTACCAAGTATAAATAGGAGGGATTAATGGGAGAGAAAGAGGTATAAAATTATAAAAAAATAAGTGCATTATGTGGGAGGTTATAAAATGTATCCCATCAATTTTAATTTCAATGAAATAGGTTTAACAATATATGGAAACTGGGAAACAAATAAATAAAGGTAGAAAATCCTTACATGAGTTTGTGATTTCAAAAGATTAAAAAGTGGATTCATGAGAGATTGGGGAACCTTGTGGGGGACTCTAGAGAGGGGGTAATTTTAAGAAAGTGATCCAAGGATTTTTATTAAATAGGCGTCAGAGCATCGGTGGGTTTATATAGAAATTAAGGGGTAGTTCTTTAAAATTGTAAAAATCTTTGGTTTTGGAATCGATATAATTAAATATTCAAAAATAATAACTTTGGGTTTTTCCAATGGTTATGGACAAATAAAAGTGAAAATATTATTTTATAATTCCAATGGATGATGATATTAAAATATTGAATTTTCTTATGTGGAGGTTAGTCACATTATAAAAGAAATGAATTAAAATTCATTAAATATATTATACATTTTGGTGTATTCACTATGGTCATATAAAATAAGTATATCAAATATAAAATCACATTATATTAATGAAAAAACATATATTTTCTGTAGAATACCTATTATAGTATTTACTAGATCTTTTTTTGTTCATTATGATATCCTAAAACCCATATTTTATTTATATATTATTTAATTTTACACAAAAATTCGACTATCTCATGAAAATTATGAGTTATTCACCATTTCAAAATTTCTATGTCCTAATTCTAAAAAAATAATATTCATTTTATTTAAATATTTTTCGAAATATGCGAATTTTTACTTTTAAAAAGAAACCCATTATTTATTGAAAATTCAGAGGTTTTGACAAAAACCGTTGTCCATCCTTAATAAAAAATTATATTTTACGAAATAGAAAGTATATTTATTATTAAAAAAATTAATTCAATATTATTAATTCATTAAGATATTAATTATTTAAAAATATCATAAATTCCTTAAAATAAATTCATTATTTATAAAAAATACACTTTTTGTTTTATCGTATAAAAATCTAACTCCTATCATACTGATTTCAGAATAATTTATAAATAAGGAATTTATATAATCAATAGTTAAAATAATTGTTTGTATGGTATTATTAATAAAAAACCATATTTTAATATAATAACGTATTTATTTCTCAAAATTACCATTTTTTAACCAATGAATCAATTTTTCAAATTTATATTCTTTTAAGAACGAATAATCTCATAATGTAATTGATGGAAAGAAATTATTTTTATAAAAAGTGATTACACAATAATTAACTAATACCCAATTACATAACCCATTTTAACACCCAAATAGGACCTAAGGTAATGGTTTGCGATGGTGATAGACTAATGGAGATGCTCAGATAACATCACATGGGTTGAAATATCTATTAACATGAACATATCTTTTAGGAGATTACATTCAATATTAATGTCTTGAATCTCAGCATGGGAATGTTGAAGAGTGAAGACCAGTGACGCTACCTCCTTTCTGAGCTCTAATAAATGAGAATCGTATGGCCCGAGTCTACTGGATGATTCCATCCCCTCAATTGTCTATGTCAAATGGGGTTTTTTAAAAAAACTTATATTTATATCAGTTGTGTGATTACTATTCAATATTATGTTATCAATGTCTATGATAAATAATGGCATCTTAAACCCAATAATAATAATAATAACATTTCATGTGTTTTTGTTTTGGAGTATTTCGTCGAGGCACAAGTCATCAGTGGGTATGCCCTAGCTATTTCCCTGCATTACCTATTTACAAAGGTGGGTGGCATCAACCACTTATTTAGGGAAGTTTACTCATTGACCGAAAAGGGTGATGGGACATTGGTCCCTCCATATGTTGATTCCTCCTCAAAAACATTATCCTAGTCCCACTCTCCCGCTAGAGTTTCAATGTTGTTCTTGAATCTCATCCTCGGTGCCATATCATTGTGGACACCGGCTAATTACACTATTTATATCAAGAAATTTCATGGGGTCTTTTTAGGGAAGCCACCTTATTTCTTTGGAGTAGTCATGTTGGAAGTCGCTGGCATGTCTAGATGTTGAAACACTGGTACACCTGGATTTATTACCCTAATTAAAGGGTTCATCAAGGTTTAGTAAGCCCGAGGAATCCCATTTCTAGTGTGGGTAATTATATTCAAGAGTCATGTCTCCAATGTATCCATTGGCTTCCCATGATTAACATGTGGTATTCTATGAGATTAATGTCAAGCAAAGACATATCAGACTGACCAAAACACTAGTGGGAGTGGATCATATTTTTACATCCCTAGGAGGGTGTGCTTAAAAGGTTCAATATATGGGTGGATAAAATTTTTTGATGATGATAGATTCAAGGATTCTTGTGGACCAATAAAGGGGACACCATGGTTTACCCTTGGTTGAGATTGAATCTCATGGAGGCTATAACATCCCTGCTTTTATTACAATCATAATTATGATTTATTACATAAACTCTTCAAATGATACAACAAGGAAAATTGACAGATCTAGTGTCTTTGGGGCTTAGGATCATTACATAACAACATAAAACATGAAATACAACATTTTTATTGAAAACATATTTTACATGACCACTACATTCCCTCATACTTAGCATTTCATGGGATAACTTGAGGACATGCATAAGAAAAGGGTGAGTTGTAAATCCTAGTATGGGAATAAACATTGAATAAAATGAAGAATACAATACATGTTAGATAATAGGCATACCAATGGAGTACAAGAGAAACATGATAATAATGTCTTGATAACGCATAATAATCATAACATGGAAATGTGGCAGAAACACTTAACATGGAATTAGCATGAGTCAAGGATCATTGCACATAGAGAATGAGTTAATGATCATTGAACATGAATCACGAGTAAAACCTAATTTCACTTGAATTATCATGAGTCAAAACACATTGCCCATGATTTATATTGATTCTATACTTTACCAGATGCATTGGAGCGCTATCAGGGTGCACCCTTCATAAATATTTTGTTTCATGAATAAGTGTGCCACATGGATCATCGAGTCAATCAACATCATAAGTTATTTCATGATTAAGTAATTTAGAATAAATAAATAAATTTACCATTAAATATGTATATTTTTGTAAAGGTGAATACCCTTGATAGAGACATGGGTATGGTATTCACTATATAATGATATTGGCATGGAAAAACGTAGTGCGATTTCGGAAGCATTACGATGTGACATAAGGATTCATGAAAATGGATAATGTGAGAGTAAACGGAATCTAATCATATATAATTGAAATGGATATTAAGGGGTCCTAGGAATAAATTTTTTGACAAACGTAATGCAATTTAGATGCATAATTCAAAAGAATTACTTGGATGTAAAAGAGAAGAGAGAAATCCCTCACAGAATTTCAGCATGGTAATAAGTGTACAAGGGAGGCATTAATGATATTGAAAGGGGTATCCCATTATCCAAAAATAAATATGGATTTATGTGGAATGTGTGAAATAATAACCCCACATTTTTAATGGAAAAAAATTGGTCATAACAACTTAATGAAAAATGGAAAAAATGAGAAAGTAAGAAACCCCTTACATGGATGTGTGATCCCAAAGGTTTGGGAGAGACTTGAGAGAGGATTCTTGGGAGCTTGGGGCCCCTTTGGTGGATTATAGAGAGAGTAGGGAAGGGGATGGTCTAACTAAAAAATATTTTAGTTAAGAGGATGTGGGATCTTGGGTGGGTTTATATATGAAAGGAGAGAGAATTCTTTATTATTTAGGTTTGGGACACCTCACATTAAACTAATCAATACCACTGACCATCCCATGGTTATTTCCCATTGTTTTATTCAATTTGGAGTAGGAAAATATATTTTATAAGTAAAATTTCCTAAAATATTAGAATAATATGTTTTCTTATGTGGAGGTGAGTCACACTCTCAAGGTAAACAATTTAAAAAGACAAAATGTTTTATAAGGCTTGAATGGTCCACTAAAGCATTGTAAAATAAATCAAACAAACACAAAATCACATTATTTTAATGGTAAAACATATATTGTTATAACATAGTGTTTATATTATTAAATTACAACACTATTGGGTAATCATGCTGTTATAAAACAAATTATATATTTAAACGATATTTAATTTTAACCCAAAAATTTGATTGTCTCAGAAAATTATGAATAATTCACCGTAGGATAATTTCGACATCCTGATTCCAAAAATCATTTTTATTTTATTTAAATAATTTAATAAATAAGTTAAATTTTTCTTTTAAAATAAGAACCGCCATTTACCGAAAATTCAATGGTTTTGATAAAAAAAATTTCAAACCTTAATAAAAATTTAAATTGCGTTCATAAAATTATATGATCATTTATATTTAATAAAAAGTAATTTAATAATAATTTTTTATTAAAATATTATTTTATTAAAAATTCCATTAATTCCTCAAAAAATATTTCTTAGTTGAATTTTAAATAAAAATACTATATGTTCTTTAAAAACATTTTACAAAGTAACAATAATAAAATAAATGCCCATTTTTATGCAAAAACAACGTACATAGTCATAGTGCTAGGTTCTTATTACATAACCCCTTTTAACACCCATATATGATTGAAGAGTAAGGTGATAGATGGTGACAGAATATTGGGTGGCTCAGATAACATTGGTCGAGTGGTAATCTCTATCAACTTCAACTTCTCCTATAGTCGGTTCCGCTCAAGAATAACATCTTCACGATCGGAATGGGCTTGGTCAAGAGTGAATCCCAAAGACACAACTTCCTTTCTAATATCCAACAAATGGGCTTCTCTTTTTGGAAAGTCTACTAGATGGGGACACCACTTCCTTTGTCTATGTTAATTGGATTTGATAAAGTCATATATTTATACAAATCATGTGATAAAAGTTCGAAGACAATATTAGAAACAGTCAAAATTTATAATGGTATTTTAAAATCCCGAAACATAATACCAATGAATTTCACATTTTATATAATAATAATTAGACATTTAATTAGATCAAGAGGAATTTCCCTTAATGAATGTTTTGGTCGTTACAATCTATCACCCCTATGAAATTTCACACTCGAAATTTCCTTTTCCCACAATAAAATAGATGCAGTAACTCTGCTTCATCAGTTCTTCCAATTCCTATGTCACTTATACATACTTGTGGTTTCTCTACAACACTTTGATGAGGGGAATTAACTTATTTCATTGAATTTTTTCTCCATGATCTATGATTTTCACTATTTTCCCCTCATAAAAATGATCATCCTCTATCTGTACTACCTATTAAGAGAGTATATGTGAAGGGTCTGGTACGTACTAACTTAAGAGTGATATATGAATGATATCATGTACTTCGGCCATGGTAGGTGGAAGGGAAAGTCGATAGGCCATAGAACCAACACTATCAAGAATCTTGAAAGGTCCGATGTACATAGTACATAAAATCCCTTTCTTTCCAAACCTGATGAACATCTTCCATAGAAATATGTGTAGAAATACCATGTCTCTAATTTTATTCTCAAGGTATCGTCGATGGTTGTCTGCATAAATCTTCTATCGACTATGTGATACCTTGATATACTGCTGAATGGTTTTAACCTTCTCTACCATATCATCAACCATTTATGGTCCTCGAAGCTTACACTCACCAAATTTATCACAACATTCTTGTGTTCAGATCCTCTTCCCATACAGGGCTTCATAATTTGCCATTCGGATGCTCGAGTGGAAACTGTTCTTGTAGGAGAATTCAACCAGTGGAAGATGTTGGTCCCACCCTCCTTTGATGTCCAAAAAATATTATCATAACATATCCTCCAGTGTCTGAATAGCTCGCTCATATTGGCCCTCAGTTTGAGGATGATAGGTCGTACTGATGTTCAGTTCAGTATCCATAACTTTTTGAAGACTCTTTCAAAACATAGAGGTGAATCTTGGATCTCGATTGGATACAATAAATAGTGGTACTCCATATAGCCCGACCACTTCTCATATGTATATTTGTGCCAGTTTATCCAATGAAAAATCCTCCTGAATTTCAATGAAGTGTGTAGACATTTGAAGATTATCCACAACAACCGAAATTGCATTGTTGACTTCGGATGTCTTCAGAAGTCCAGTGATAAAGACCATGGTGATGTTCTCCCATTTCCATGTTGTTATGGGAAATGGTTTCATCATCCCTTTAGACTTTTTTCTCTCAGTCTTCACTTGTTGACACACTAGGCACATTGATGGTAATTCAGTGATCTCCTTCTTCAAATTGTCCCACCAATAATTCTCTCGGAGATCTCGATACATCTTTCTGTTTCATGGGTGAATAAAGAAATTTGAAATGTGTGCATCATCCAAAAGATCCTTCCTCAGCTCTGAACTTGATGGAACACACATTCTTTTCCCAAATCTCACCATTACTTCTTTGTTAACATTGAACTCTGAGTATTTACCTCTTGTGATAGCATCCACTTTCTTCTGAATTACCACATCATCCATTTGAGCATCCTTTTACTTTTCCAAAAGAGACGGTTGAGAAATAATTTGTGAAAGGATTGATGATTTTCCCTTCATTATGATTAACTTGTCCATCTTCATCAAATCTAAGATGATTGGATCCTTTTAAATTCTCATCAATGATAGAATCGAAGGGTCCTTTCTACATAGAGTATCTGCCACCTAGTTCAATTTACCAAGGTGGTAGTGGATTGAGTAGTCATTGTCGTTAATCATCTCTATCCATCTTCATTGGCGCATGTTCAACTATTTCTATGTGAATATATACTTGAGGATTTTTAGGCCCATATATATTTCACACTTCACCCCAAAGAGATAATGCTGAAAATATTTTAAATCGAAGACCATAGAAGCCAACTCCAAATCATGTGTTGTATAATTATACTCATGAACAGTCAATTGCCTTGAAGCATAGGCAATGACATAGTCATTTTTCATCAACACATAGCCCATACCCTTCTTTGAGGCATCATTGAATACCACAAAAAGTTCTCCATTTGTGGGTAAAGTGAGAACATGAACAATGATAAGATTCCTTTATAACTCCTTGATGTTTTCTTCACATTCATCACTCCAAGAAAAATTTACTCCCCTATGAGTTATCTTCTTAAGAGGTTTGTAAAATCATTTGAAATTTCTCCCAAATCATCGATAATATCCAGCTATCCCCAAGAAGCTATGGATATCCATTACAGATGTTGGCCTCAACCATCCCTCAATTACATCTGTTTTGGAGGGATCCATAGATATCACATTTCTTGTGATGATATGTCCGAAAGATGAGACCTCCTTCAACCATAACTCACACTTTCTGCACTTTGCATAGAGATTCTCCTTCTACAAGGACACTAGTATAGTTCATATATTCTCATCATAATCCTATTTGGTTTTAGAGTATATCAGAATATCATCTATAGAGACAACCACAAATTTTTCGAGGTAATCTCGAAAGACTCTATTCATCAAGTCCATGAAGATTTCAATATCATTAGTGAGTCGGAAAGGCAATACTTTGAATTCATAGTGCCCGTATGTTATACGAAAAGTAGTCTTGGGGATATCATCTTTATTCAAGCAATCTTGATAATATCCCAATCGCAAATCCTACATAAGGAAAGTATTGTGCTCCACGTAGATCGTCATACAATTTATCAATTTTTGGGAGAGGATACCTGTTCTTTATCGTGATTTTGTTAAGCTCATGATAATTGAAGCAAAGTTCCATTGACCCATCAGTCTTCCTGACAAAGAGGACTAGTGCACCCCATGGTGAAGCACTTGGGCATATGAACCCTTTATCTAGATTCTACTGTAGTTATTTTTTCAGCTCATCAACCTCTACAAAAGCCATTCAATACAGAGTCTTGGATATTGAAAAATCCCCAGGTATAAGATCAATTGAGAATTTAACATCTCTTCTAGGAAGAATACCAGACAATTCCTCAGGAAACACTTTTGCAAATTCCCTCCCAATAGGCATGTCTTCATTGATGGTTTCCTCCTTAGACTTAATCATCTGAGCCATATACGTGTTCTCATATAGAAGTAATATTCACACTTGAGATGATGGATCTAATAAAGATTAATCTTCCTTCTTATACATGTATAGAATCGGGGGTCGATTCTCCACATGGAGACTGATTTCCCACTCACGGAAATTTATGTTGGCTCTACAGAAGGAAATCCATTCCAGGCCAAGAATTTCATAAAATTCCACTAGAGTGAGTCTGAAGAGTTTATCTGTGAAACTAAATCCACGTATTATGATAGGGTATAATTTATATTCATGGGATGAAATTATTTCACCTTTTGTCATACTCATCGACAACATTACTTCTATGATTTTTGGTGGTGCTGGGATTGTTCTACTTAAATTTTTGGATATAAAACAATGCATAGAAGCTAAAAAAAATTCATTCTCTATATTTGAATGAATTAATATTTTACCTATCACCACTTCACTATCGGGATTCTCTTCAGTAGTAATGATGGAAAAAGATCTCCCTTTTTTCCTTGGAAGTTGTTGGTTTCCTTCGAAAACCCTTGTTTTAGGGCTCTAATTTTCAAGATGCCCTGGTTCTTTATAGATGTTGAAATGAACAGCACATTGAGGTTAAAATGAGGCATTTTTATCCTATGTTTCACCTATGGGTTTTTCATGTTGTCATTTAATAGCAAGGTTCCATCCTCTTCCACACCTAAATCATTTCCTTGTCCCCTTCAGGAAATTTAAGGGGTGCTTCTCTCCACACCATTGGCATGTGAGGTTCTAGTTCTCCTTAGAAACATTGGATATATTCATCAGACTTCCATCATTGAATTCCACCTTACTCTTCTTATCCCCTTGATACCCTTAAGATTCTCCAATCTCCATTTCGACCTTGAGGGCACATCAAAGAATTTCCTCCTAGATATCGAAGTCATGGATCGCCAGTGCGTTCTGTATGCTATGTTTCAACCTACAAATTAAGCAGTCAACCGTGAATTGGGGGTAATAAAAAAGTCGAAGGCATATCGTGCAAGACATGTGATGTTTTCCTCATACTCTAGGATAGATTCATCATCTTTTTTCTTGAGGGAAAAGAATCCCCTTTCTATCTTAAGCTAGAGGGTGCACAGAAAATAATTATCAAAAAAACATCTTGCAGAAATAGTTTCATTCCAACGCCTCGATCGCCTACTCAGGATTCATATTTTTGTTCAAATTCAACTATTGATCAGGTTCACCCTCCATATGATAAGAATCATGGATAACCTTCTCTTGATAGGAAAATTGAAGGATGGGGAATATATTTTCAATGGAGTTGATCCATTATTCAATGCTTGAGGGATCAAATGATCCATTAATAGTAGGAGGCCATTGTCTCATTAACCTCTCGATAGCGACTTGTTCTTTCTTAAGGGGTGGGGGTGAATGTTTCTATTGAACAATGTTTCTTTTAAAATCTTGAGTTAACTGAGAGATAAGAATGAATAATTTCGTGATTCCTGCACGCATCGGACTGGGCATCTCATTACCACAGTCATCTTATTGATCTTTAAATAAATTGTTAGACTGAGTCCTCATTTTACCGTACATTGGTTGGAATAAAAATAAAGTTAGGAGTTACACATAAAGGGTAATCCAAGGACAAAACTGATGAATTATAAATAACTTTGATTTCTTTATCTTATGAATCCATACGCTTCAATCTAAAATATTCATGATCTAAATTCTAGCATATATTCTTAGGGAATTCTTTTTAATTTCCATAATAAGGGTTCATACTAAGCTTGGGAATTTAATAAAGCATATCCCCCAAGTGGATCGTAACCAAGAGTGCAACAAGGCTCATTGTCATGCACCAGTTCATGTTCATGTATTTCCTAAAGCATTGTTTTTAGTTTTTACCCCTAGGATAAATTTGTGTCAGGGCTGCGTCTACCAGCTCATATCCAGAGAGGGATGTATTTTCTTGAAAAACCAGTTACTCAATACTCACAAATACATAGGGATATTTTAATTGTAAGTATTCTTGTTTCTAAGTCTTCACTAGGGTTTTCGAATCCTAATCCAAAAAATAACTAAACATATCCTATGATACCAAGTATAACAACCCTAATTTTATTACAAACATATAAATGATTTATTACATAAACTCTTCACATGATTCAATATGGATGATTGATAGGTCTAGTGTCATTGGGGATTAGGATCATTAAATAACAACCTAAAACATGAAATACAACATAATTATTGAAAACATCCTTTACATGACCACTTCATTCCCTTGTACTTAGCAATGATTGGGATAACCTGAGGATATGCATATAAAAAGGGTGAGCTGTAAAGTCCAGTAAGTGAATAAAAATGGAATAACATGAGGAATACAATATATGTTAGAAAATATTTATATCAATGGAGCACAAGAGAAACATGAACATAAAGTCTTGATAAAGCCTGATAATCATAACATGGAAACGTGGAAGTAACACTTGACATGGAATTAGCATGATCCAAGGCTCATTGCACATGGATCATGAGTAAACCCTCGTTGCACAACATGCATGAGTAATCCCCCATTGCACATGAATTATAATGAGTCCACACCCATTGCACATCACGTATCATGATACTATACGTTACCAAATGCATTGGGGGACTAATGGTGTAAAACTACAATTCAATATGTATCTGTGTATAAAGGTGAATACCCTTGATAATGGCATGGGTCTGGTATAAACTACACAATGATTTATCTTGAAAAAATATGGTGCAATTTCGGCATCATAACGGCATGACATTAGGATTCATAAAAATGGATGATGAGAGAGAAAATGGTGTCTCATCATATATACAAGAAATGGAAATTAAGGGGGTCATATAGATACATTTACCAAAAAATTAATGTAATTTAGATGAATAATACAAATGAATTACTTGATTGTAAAACAGGAGAGCGAAATCACCCACCCCCCCACAGAATCTCAGCATGGTAACGGGTGTACAGGGGAAGAATTAATGAGAATGATAGGGGACTCCAATTATCAAAACATAAAGGGGGAAGTATGGGGAAGGTTCAGAATCATACACTAACATTTGTAATTGAAAACAAAAGTGCATAAAAACTTATAGAAAACTAGAAAAAATGAGAAAAAAGAAATCCCTTATTGGAAGTGTGATCCCAAAGATTTAGGGGAGGCTTGAGAGATGCTTCTTGGGAGCTTAGAGAGCCATGTAAGGATTCTAGATTTAGGAGGTTATGGTTTGGCCGAACTCCAAAGGCTTTCAGTGAAAAGGAAGTGAGAGCTTGGATGGATTTGTATAGGAAAGGAGAAAGAATTCATGATTTTTTATCTTTGGGAAAACTCACATTATACTAATCAATACCAAAAACCATCCCAGGGTTTTTGCCCATGGTTTTTAAAAGTGGGAGTGGAAACAAATAATTTTAAGGCCAATGGCCAAACTTCTTTAAATAATAGGGTTGCTTATGTTGAGGTGAGTCACACTCTCAAGGAAAACAATTTAAAAAGACAAAATGTTTTATAAGTCTTAAAGGGTCCACTAAAGCGTGGTAAAATAAATAAACCAAACCAAAAATCACATTATTTTAAGGGTAAACCATATATTTGAAGAAGATAATGTTTATATTATTTTATTACTTCATTATTTGGTAATTACGCTGTCATAAAACACATTATATATTAAAATGATATTTAATTTTTACCCAAAAATTCGAATGTCTCATGAAAAATATGAATAATTCACCATAGGATAATTTCGACATCCTGAATCAAAAAATAATATTCATTTAATTTAAATAATTTTATAAATATCTTAATTTTTTACTTTTAAAAAAATTACATTTACCGAAAATTATTGGGTTTTGAAAAAAATAGTTTTCAAACCATAATAAAAGTGAAAATTGCATTCATAAAGTTATATGATCATTTATATTTAATAAAATTTAATTGAATAATAAAATTTCATTAAAATTATATTTAATTCAAAAATATTTTAATTCATCAAAATGGATTTCTTAGTGGAATATTAATTTAAAATTCTATTTGTGCTTTAATTTTTTTTTACAAAGTGTCAATAATAAAATGAACGCACATTTTTTATAAAAAATTAATGTACATATTCATAATTCTAGGGTCTTGTTACATAAACCATTATAACTGCCACATAAGACCGAAGAGTAAGTTGTGCGATGGTTATAGTCTCTTGGGTGGCTTGGATAACATTGCTCGAGTGGTAATATCTATCAACTTCCACTTCTCTCATAGTCGGTTCTACTCAAGTATAACACGTTCAATCTCAGCTTGGGCATGGTCAAGAGCGAATCCCAATGATTCCACCCCCTTTCCGATCTCCGATAAATGGGCATAGAAAGGGGAAAATCTACTGGATGAGGCCATCACTTTCTTTGTCAGGGTTAATTGGATTTGTTAAAGCCCTATATTTACATTAATCATGTGATCACTGGTCAATGGCTATATTAGCAATGGTCTAAATTCATAATGGTATTTTAAAATCCAGAAACATAAAACCAATGAAGTTAGCATTTTATATAACCATTATAATACATTTAATTATATCAACAGTAATTCTCATTAATGAATGTATTGGTCCTTACAGGGGATTTCTACATACCCTACATAGAATACATGGATCAAAAACCATGTTGGTCATGAGGGTGTATCATGAGATCATGGTGTATACCATGGACAACAACACAAAGAAATGTCGGGGGTCTTTTGTGTCGTTAGTGTCCCATCACTTTAGGGACACTATTGGTTGACTTGTTGTGGATTGTGTTGGTATTATGCATGGTTATCTGCGCAAGGAAATGGCATGATCCCACTTTGATGTGGCGGCTCACATATGAATCAATTTGTATAATGGAAGGTTGAGCAAAATGGATAGGAAAAACGTGATGGAACCAATGTGAAGATGAATGTGATGTTAGTATTTAACCTTGAAGAGGCTTTCTACATATCCAAGTGGTAGGGGTTAATGGTCCACATCGTTCAGTGGGGCGATGGGACACCAGAGGAGGTGTCCCATGAGAATGGATGCATGGCCTGGATCAAAATGTTGTACAACCTATGGGTTACAAAATGTCCTTCCCAAAACAAAAAGGCTCATGGGAGAGACCAGGATGAGACATGAGTAATGGGATTGAACCTTAGAGAGGCTTACTACTTTTCCTCGTGGTAGGGAATCAAAATCTACATAGTTAGATATGGGGCCTAAAATCGGGGTGTACAAAAAGACAGTAACTCCACGACAAGCTGGGAATTGATTGAGGTTATCACCAATGCACAAGAGGAAAACTCATTGGTGGAGGGATATGGATTTAGTGTGGGTCTTATTCATTGTCATATACCCGATGAAGATGGTAAACATGTGGGTTGGGCATTCATAATGGTTTCCTATAGTTTTGGTAGGACCTTCACATTATCCATACCTGGTAGTAGTGGTATGAAGACAACATTCATACTTATTATAATGGACACTATAAGGTCCACCTTGTTCACCATTCATTAAGCGGGGAGGGACTCCGCTTTGGCGATTGATTTCATGGGGAGGAACTCTGTCAGAATTTTTGAGAACATTGTGAGGGAATCCATGATGTAGGGTGATTGGGTAAAGAAGAACCTCACATTAAGAACATGGTATGTGATGGATATTTTCATACATGAGGCTAGGAGCACGTGGAAGAACTTATTGTTGAATATTGATGAAGCAAGGAGTTAAACTATTCTAAATGAAAGAGTGGGGAAGACCACCACTATATCAGATACAATAACTGTGAGGACCAGCATACGAGATATCATCATTGTGGGTCGGCCCATGATGGCTGCTACATTTTTCGACAACCTGGGGAGTCATTTCAAATTCCTAATATGGTGATTGTTACTTCAATGTTGGTCGGTATTGAAAGTGACCCTTCTCTATAACTGGAAGGATCCCCAACCTAATAATTATTGGGGGATGATAGCTCATACCAGTGGTGGCATGGGCCACTGAATCCTCATACGATGATTCCCCCTACTGGAAAAATTCTTGAGCTTGAACATGGAATTGATGTTGTGTCGGCAGAACAAAATCGGGTTGTTCCATGGGATAGACCACCTAATATTCGGTCTATAAGACCATATGGAGATGCTGAAACAACTAGGTGGGATCCCTCCTCAGCAGCTCCCTAACTGATGTCGTAGACGATTGGTCTCGTATGTCCCTTACATCGTCAGTGTAAGGGAGTGAGTCATAGGAGCACTCTAAGGAGAGTCTACCAAATCTGTTGAAGGTTGGAGTGGGATAAGAGACTCCATGTGCGACCCTAGGGAAAAAAATTTTGATGGGGAACCATGGAATACATGTATTTGAGGGATATTTCCCTCATCGAGATGAATCCTTCTGGTTAATATCATCGAACAAGAGTATCGATCACCCTCCTCGAAATAAATTCATGGGGTGAGGGGGGCATGAGAACCAGGTATCTCTGGGCTTGGGAGCCATTTCAGAGAATATAAAGCTATAGGGAATTTCAGAATTCGTACGCCCCCAACCCCTTATCCCATGGGAGGGAGATGATCTGTTTCCAATAACTTGATCTTGGGTTCTAAAAAGTTGGAAAATTCACTCATCTGAACAAACAATAAGAAAGTTACGCACAGTGCTCCAGCATCATTCATTCCACTATGACTGGATAGAAAGAACCACACTAACATGTTCACAGACTGGAATTCCCAATGATTAACTTCCCCAACGATTACTATGATTCACCTATGGCCCAATATTTTCTTTGAAATACCTAGAACCAGATAGATGGATCTAGTGACATTCTTATCAACTAAGGTCTTGAACTCTACTAATCTCTATATTGAGGAGAATATTCATGTCACTTTCAACATTTTTGTTTCTGAATCAGTAATTGGGGTATGCATCATCCGTAGGAGTGAAATAGCTCTTTCCCTGAATTTCAACGTTCCAAATGTGGGAAACATTCATCGCTTATTTATGGAAGTTTCCTCCTGAATATAAATCGGGTCATGGGTTGTCATTCCCTCTTTCTTTTGATTCTTCCTCAAAATATTGTCACCAATTTCGGGTCACACTTGTAGATTTATGATGTTATTCATGAATTTCATTCTATATGAAAATAATTATGGATGTTAAGTACATATATTTCTTCTATCTAGACATTTCACGGGGTTGAGTTAGTGAATCAATCATTGGCCAATTGAGTAGTCACATTGAAAATCACTGGCTTGTATGGGTGTTAAAACACTGGTTCACCTAGATTAAATCCTATTATGGTTGGGCCACTTGAGGGAGTGGAAGTATGAGGCATCCCATATCTAGTGAGAGGAATTTAATACAATAGGAATGTCTCCATGGTTTCCCTCAACTACCCATGTTTAATAAGGGGTATGCCATGAGTTTAACATCTATTAGAGATAGACCTGACTAATCGGAACACTTGGGTGGGTGGATCGGATTCATATATTCCTATGAGGGAGCTCTTGAGAGGGTTACATGATGGGTGGAATAAAATGTGTTATGGGGACAGATTCTATGATGCTTGGGTCCCTATAAGGGGACACCATGTTTTACCATTAGCTTGTATTGAACTTCAGTGAGGCTTCCTACGTACCTTGTGTACATGAAATTGATCAAAACCTACATAGTTCAAGAGGGTGAGTCATGCTATTATAATGTATACAATGCAAAACAACCCAAATTCATGTTGGTGGATTACTTGTGGTTTGTAGTGCATCGATAGAGGGACACTATTGGTTGAATAGTTGTTGATTCTAGGGGGCTTATGCATGGATAGCTACCCAATTAAATGGTGTGATCACACCGAGAAGTTTATTCCTCGGTAAGAATGAGGATTTATGATGGATGGTTGAGAAAAATGGATGGGAGGAATGGGATGGAACCGAAATAAAGATGATAGTGATGTTGGGATTGAACCCATGAGATGTTTCAATCAGATCCCCATGTTAGGGAATCAAATTCCACGTAGTTCAGTGGGGGTGATGTGTCACTTGGGGAGGCTTCCCATGATAATTGACACATGGATGGGATTTAATGTAATTTTAAACATTGGGATACATGATTCCCTTTCAAAAACACAATGTCTCAAGGGAGAGACCATGATTGGATATGAGTGATGGGATTGAATATATGAGGGTCTTCCTACGTATCCCCATGGTAGGGAATCAATGTCCACATAGTTTAGAGTGGGGTATGAAACTAGGGTGCACACAATGGAAAATTAATCGATGAAATGATAGGGATTATGTTGTGTTAGTATCCCAACCAAAGAGGGAAACTCTTGGATGGAGTAGTATGGATTGAGTGTGGGGCTTATGCAAGGTTTGCTACCCGGAAACCAGTCTGACACCACTAAGGGATGGACCAATGATGTGGGTCCCAATAAGGGGGACACTAATGTTTAGCTATGCTTGGGTTTTAACAATATCGAGGCTTTAAAAAAATACATGTTAAAAATAATAATCTCAATGCAGTTTTGGATGGGGCAGAAAATCAGGATGTACATAAAGGACAACGACCCGAAGTCATGCTGGGGCATACATGTGGTTATAAGCCCATATAATGAGGGAAACACTTGGTTGGAGAAGTATGGATTTAGTGTGGCTATTACACATGGTTATATTCCAGGGAAATAGTCTGGCTCCACATAGAGATGGACCAAGGATGTGGCTCCCAATAAGGGGGACAACGATGTTTACAAGTGTTTGGGATTGAAACTCATGGATGCTCCATATGTACCCTACCTATGATACACAGATCAAAACCCAAAATGTCGGAATTATTATATTTTAACATCATGTAGGATGGAAGTCGGATATTTAGTTTAATATCATGCAGTATGAGGGTGGAAAAACATGAAGTAGTCGAGACTGATGGGTAATGGTATTGAACCTCACAGAGGTTTCTATATTCCTTGATAGAAAAGGGAATGGAATAATGATTCCATAGTTCTATTTAATGGGGGATGGGGCATACACACAGAGGTAGCCATGACAGAGGGTCATAGTCGATGCTTAATCTGAGCACACATGATTCATTCTCAGTGAGAGAAACAAAAGGAAACAAACACCTTACTGCCCAGACCCATGCCCCGGGGCCCATGCTGTGACTACCCCAATCCCGCCTTCCATAGGCTAAGGGATAGCGATTAGCACAAAAAAGTAATATTCCCTAAATCTGGGAAGGCATTTTATTTATAACCTGTAAACACACACAACCAAGAACACAACAAGATACGAATACTAGTACACTATATAGTAAACAGGGTGTGTACAATAAGGAAAAAGGGGCCAGAATACAACCCCATCTGGAAATGTACAAGTAAACTAAAATGTTCAGGTAAAATTGAAGCAACTTCAATGGACACCGACCAATAATCCTACCTTAAAGGAAGGTACAGCTCTCGAACGGTCGTATCTATGTTACATCTCGTCTAAGGTCCACCTCCATGCTACCTATAGTCCTGGTACCCTCATCCTCATTCAGTGTTGTCCATCATCTACACCAAACACAACAAGGTGCGGGCATACCCCATGCAGGGGTGAGTATAATGATACTTAGTAGGGACCCCAAGACCCTCATAGACCTCACAAAAATCAATAAAGTTTAAACCGCAATTCATGAAAACAACTAACAACCCTACTTAGGTATATTCCCATACATATACCTAAGTTATCAGGTATACCCATCTCAATCATGATGAAACTTAAGGCCCCAATCCTTAACCAAAGTACAAAAGTTCCATGAAGGCAAGAATACCACAAATTTAACCACAATGATGGTAAGTACCACAAAGGTATGCCACACAGAAGAATATCACAAATATATCATCATGAATATATGTACCACAAATGAATGCCACACGTAATATTTCCACAAAGATAAAGACTTAACTCACACAAGGTATAAAATAGGTACAGTAATAAAGATGATTAGATGTAACTACTGAATCATCTAACTCTATTAATAGGTAGACCCACGTAGGATCCTAAATCATCAAACCCATGTAAAATCCTAGTACAACAGACCAACAAAGGATCCTAGATTAGTCCCACATGGATTTCCTAGAGCTATCCATGTGGGACTCATAAACATAGAATAACGTAGGATCCCAAAGCACAGACCCACATTGGATCCCTTTATCATGTTACAGCCTGCTACAGGGATCATGCACTATGGTCACTCGATTCTGGGTGGTCCGCACCTGAAGCCACAGGTTGGTGCTCCAACTTCCAATAAGGCCCACAAATAAGTACCCTAATAAACCTCCATGTAAAATGGGTCTCAACGCAACAGACAGTGTGTTAATCGGACGCCTGGTTTGTAAGATATAGGCCTTCTTGTCCCAAGTGCCCGATTGTATTCATGTTCGATCCAACCCGGCCGTAACACAACTTTATCCAAAACTCAAGTGGGGTATTACAAATGTACAATCTTGATCTACAGTTTCTGGCACTGTAGAAGGATCGTAAAACGGATTCCCAGAGATCTAGTTATCACTAATAGAGTGAAAATGGTTGAAGCTGCTCTGGGTCTAGTCTGACCCGGTCAGATCGACCTGGCCCGCAGATGGTCGGATGGCCAGCCATTCTCCGCAGCACGGTCGGGTGTCGCACCCCCACCTGTGTCCGGAAGCGAGCCGACCGCCCTCCTTGGCCGACACGGCCTCGTTTCAGATCTCATGAAAGCTGGCGTCCTAGACGAATGATGACGCCTTTCCTTCGCGAGGCCGCCCATGCACCGGCTGCCCCCACTACACCGTCGTGGCCAATGGGCCACAACCCTCCACCGGTGGTGTGATTTCACTGCTTCCATCTTCATGGCCGGCCGGTGTGCCATCCACCACATCTGAGTCCTACCGACACCAGTGGCCGATACCAGTCGTCATCCTACTCCATCGTGAAGAACACATCAAATACCAAAAAGGTTGTGGAGTGGTCGGTCATGTTTGTTTGGGCCGCACCCTCAATGTTAGAGCAGTAACAATTGGTTCATGGGGAGAGATTCAATGTAAAAGAAATTAATGAAGATAAATCAAATCACACCCCTAACTTTTCATCCTTTGGAGGAGTGGAGAGGTAGAAGATGAATCCATTGAAGAATGTTGGCGTTTATTTCTTCCTCAAAGTGCTTCTGATCTGGGCTCGGGGTTATTTCCTCGTTCTTTATTAGAGAGGGCGTTATTTGTTAAAGGAAGTGTTTCTCTAAAGTTCCCCCCTTTTCGAATGATTTCCCCATGGAAATAAGTAGCCAAAAAAATAAAATAGGTTTATCAAATTAATTTATGTGGGAACAATTAAAGTTGGCACAAATAAATGGAAGAATTAATTAAATGGAGAGTTAAAAGGTTAACCCTATTAAAAAAGGTTCAATAGATCTTCATCACCATGAATTCATATTAGGAGGTTTTAAAATAAAAATAAAATGTTAATTATTTTATTTTTCTTCTTCCACGAAAATGTGAAATACTATCTTCCACCCTCGACCTACTGCAGTGGTGGTGATGTTCTCCTTATGGGAATATTGGCACGGTGAGTTCAACGATGTCCCCGGATTTCAATTCCGTGCAGCAGTTCAATAGTTATAAAAACTTGCTCTCATGTTTATTGAACTTACATAAAAAATGTTGAAAACTTTTTTCACAGCACGCCGGGCCATGGAATCATGCGCTGTTAATTTTCGCAGACTCGTAAATATTCCCATATAATAATAAAATTATATGCAATTTTTTGGGTCTTTAAATTCTCTTTACCACAGGGATTTCTATCCCCGAAATCCATAAAACCTAGACTAGGATAATAATTGGGGGTACTGAACCAGAAATTGAGCCTCCTGCTACCATGTTCTCTCTAGTAGGTTCATGTGCTCCTAACGTACACACACAAAAGATATTGATCTCCCACAAAGGAATCAGTCCTATCGATCCCCAATCTCCACCGGAACCTCCACAAATGTTTCCCCATCATAGATGTACATATCACACCAGTAAATGATGGGTGATGGGTCATGCACGTATCTCCTTGGCTGGGATATATTGAAGACATCTTGGACCCGGTGGAGCTGAGGTGTTAGAGCTAAGCGGTAAGCCCCCTTGCCAAATCTGCTCAGGACCTGTAATTGTCCAATGATCCTCATAGATAACTAGATTCCTCATAAAATCTCCGCAAACCTCATTGAGGTGAGAAGTGTAGAAAGATGTGGTTACCTTTTTTCTGTCTCTCTCTCCTGAAAGTTACTCCTAGGTTTTCTAGGATTCAATCCCCCCTGCCCGTTTGGCGCACGACGACTCCCCCACCCCCTTGGTCTCCCACTTCAGATCTGAGGGACGTCAGTCCTCCCTCATCTCAGTTGTTACGGTCCTTGGGCTCCCACTCTTCTGCCCTCCTGCTCATCCCTTCGCGGGGTGGAGCTGGTGTTGTTTTCCCCCAGGGTTCCGCCTATTCCCGGTTTCCCCCATTGCACCTCAAAGGGAAGATATTTTTTTCCCTGTTTTCTTCGCCTTCTGGAACGGACCGACCTACCATGAGGACTTGCAATCCTTCCCGACGCTGTCATCCTTTGCTGACGTCAGATCAGTGAGTGGAGGACGGTTCCTGTTCACACTCTCCGCATGATTCACCATCTCCACGGATCTAAGAGTCCTGTATCAGTTTCCTTCACCAGCTTCAGAGGAGTCATTTTTTTTCACGGATTCCCTCCAGCTGTTGATCTGTGATTCTGTGCTCATTTTTTCTCACATCCTTCCTTCTTTCGTCTCCGATTCGCGAAGACAGATGTCAGCTGGGGTGGGTTCTGCTTTCATGTTTGTGCGTTGTTTCGGCCACATAGTGGCTTGACTCGCGAAGAGGTTGTGATCGTGAAGCGTCTGTCGCGAAGATATTGTGTTCACAAAGCGTCTGCCGAGAAGGGGTTGTGTTCACAATGCTTCTGCTGCGAAGAGGTTGAGTTCGCGAAGCTTTATCCATGAAGAGGTGGTGTTCGGAAAACTTTTTCTGCGAAGAGGCTTCACTCGCGAAGCATATTCCATGAAGAGGTTTTGTTCGTGAAGCATCTATCGCAAAGGTATGTGGCGCTGGTGGATTTCTGCATGGTGTTCTGTTTGCAATGTGTCTGCCGAAGGGGTGTGTGCCGCTATAAGAGTGCGTGGCTTTGGCTCTGGATGCGTGGTCACGAAGTGGATGAGTCGTGAAACTCCTGAATCCTTGGGCAGAGAAGGTCTGAGGTGTGTTGAAGCCACGAAGGCCTACCGTGGGGGGCTGCTCCGCAAAGGCTTGGGGTGCGTGACACGGGCTATTGTCGGGAACACGTTCGTGGATATGCTGTTTGTAACGGGCGTGGAGCCTGTCTCAAGTGGGTGAATTGTGTTTGGGGTCGTGAAGTGCTTTCCGGTCCAGAGACCGCCCCTTTGGACCGGGTTTGTTAAAGTGCTAGTGGGTTGGGATCTGCAAGGGCACCGACCATCAATGAGGATTGAGCACCCACCTGCTAATGTTCGCCATGGAGGCAGAATTAGTTATCCAATGGAAGAGGGTGTCCCTTATAGAAAAAGAAAAAGTGGCGATCGAAGCACGACGAAATGATGACCCACTCTTGGAAAAACGTATGTCTCTTCTCATTGTAGGAAAGTTAGTTGAAAACATTTCAGTTAACCAGGGGCACTCAAAAGTACCCTTCAGAATATTTTGAAACATGATGAAGGAGTGGCAATTTGGGAAGTGGGGATTAATCGCATCATATTCGAGTTCATTAATGAGAGGGATAAGGACAAAATTTTTGGTGGAAGACCGTGTTCCTTTGATAATCAACTCCTCCTCATAGAAGAATTGAAAGGGGGAGTCGATATCCAGCAAGTGAAGTTAACCCGCTCTCCCTTATGGATACAAATTAAAGGGATCCCCTTCCATGCAATAACAGAATGCATAATGATAGAAATTCGGATCACGCTAGGCCACTTTTTCGAATGGGATTGGTCAGACCCAATACAATGGGGCCCCGTGGTCAGGATCAAGGAGGAAATTGAGGGGTCAGAGCCCCTAATGAGGGGAATGATCCTGAAAATCGAAGACTCCAACACTTGGATATCATTCGGATTTGAGAAAATCCCAATCTACTTCGTTTTCTACAGTCTCCTTAGACATCTGGAAAGAATGTGCACCACTAAGCATAAGAGTAGATCATGTGACATCACTCTACAATATTGTTGTACCTCTCGTGCCCTTCGTGGTTTGATTTTCATGATCACAATCACTTTTCTTTTTATCTAATCCTCTTTCAAGTGTTTTTGGATGATATGAATCATTTCAGGTTACCAAGGAATTGGGCCAAGCAAGCTGAAGCCAAGAAAGGAGCAAAGTGCACTGTTTTCATGTGCACCGACCAACCGATGACATGACACCGGCCAGCCGATGGACCATTCACAGAAAGGCTCTCCACTGTCCAGAGCACCGGCCAACCGGTGGCCTCAACACCGGCCAGCCGGTAGAGCCCAGACCGAGAGTCCAGCCACTGCCTCCACACCGGCCAACCGGTGGCCTCAGCACCGGCCAGCCGGTGGCACCCAGCCAAAACAGTGGTTGCTACTGCCTCAGCACCGGCCAACCGGTGGCCTCCTCACCGGCCAGCCGGTGGAGCCTGAGCCCGAGCCCTCCTCCATTTTGCACACACTGGCCAACCGGTGGCTCAGTACCGGTCAGCCGGTGGAGCCAGTCAAACTAGCCGTTGGGCTTTTGACCAGCCTGTCCACTTGGCCTCCAACGGCTCCGAAAGCCTCTCCAACGGCTCCAAAGGCCTCCAACGGCCATATGAGGGTTCCCCCTCTATAAATAAAGGACTATGAGGCCCCGGAAACTTAACCAAGCCATACGGAAGCCAACGGACATATTTTTGATCATTTGGCGAACCTCCGGCGGATTGCTCCAAGGGAACCCCACTTGCTCCAACACACTTCCACATCCAAGGAGCACCACCATAGAAGCTTGGGAGTGCACGTCTTCAACTCCAATCATCCATTGGCGCCCAAGGCTTCTTCCCATTACGGTTTTTCTTGCTTTATCATTTTGAGCTTCAAATTGGGTTTGTGCCTACAAACCACCTCTTTATCTCATCTCCCGTTCTTTGGGTTCTCACACCACCTTCAAGGTGTGAAGAGGTTAGTCAAGCCTTTCCTTTTAAAAGGCTTGAGTCAAAGGTGAGCTAGCCTTCACCCGTAAAAAGGCTAGTGGGTTTTTGCTCAAACCATTAAAAAGCAAGCTGTAATATGTGAGCTAGCCTTCACCTGTAAAAAGGCTAGTGGGTTTCTTGCTACAACCATTGAAAAGCAAGCGGTAGTAAATCTCTCAACGGTTGAGTTGGGAGCGGAGACGTAGGCCGGGTTTTAGGCCGAACTCCGTTATCAATTGCGTGTCTTGGCTCTTTTATTTCCACTGCACTTTCAACTTTGATTTTAAATTGTTAATCTTTTTTTAAAAGGCAATTCACCCCCCCTCTTGCCATCACTTCCTTCTTTCTCCGCTTAACAATTGGTATCAGAGGGAAAATTTGAGTAATACCTTCACCGGTTTCAAATTTAAGATCCTTTTGTGATGGCTTCAACTTCTTTCTCCCCCGAAGGCTATTCTTTGGGTCGTGCTCCATTTTTTGATGGAACCGACTATAACTATTGGAAAACCCGCATGACCACTTTTCTTAGAAGCATTGACTATCCCATTTATAAAATTTTCATGCAAGGTTACACTCTCTCTTCCCCCGATGAATCCAAATGGACCCAAGCCGATATTAAAAATTTCGTGCTTGATGGCAAATCCATGAACGCTCTACATTGCGGCCTTGATCGTAATGAGTTTAATCGAGTTTCCACATGCACCTCCTCACACGAAATCTGGAAACTTTTGGAGGTTACCCATGAGGGGACCAACAAAGTAAAGGATACTCGATTGGACATGTATCGTCAAGATTTCGAGTCTTTTACCATGCATCCATCTGAAAATATTACTGAAATGTTTACGCGTTTTACTGATGTTTGCAATGGGAGAAAGTCCCTTGGTGATGATGTTTCTGCAGAAACCATGGTCAAGAAGATCCTTTGGATCCTACCAAGCACATGGGCTCCAAAAGTCACGGCAATCCAAGAAGTGAAAGACATCAAAAACATGCCGGTCGAAGAGCTCATCGGATCCCTCATGACTTATGAGATCACCATGAGGAGGCAAGCTGAAAAGGAAGACAAACCAATCAAAGTTCCAAAGAACATCGCCTTCAAGGTTCAACAAGAAGAAAGCTCCTCCTCCTCCTCATCATCTTCCTCTTCAAGCGGTGATTCCGAAATGGAGGATCTTGCCCGCAAGATGCACAAGTTCATCAAGAAGCACAAAAAGAAGAAATCCCGCAAGGCTCAACCCAACGAAAAATCCGAGCCCAAGGTAATATGCTACGGGTGTGGCAAGAAAGGCCATTACAAGCCCGATTGCCCACTCAATAAAAAAAAGGCCAAGCAAAAGGAAAAGAAGAAGGCTTTCAAATCCACATGGAGTGATAGCTCCACATCCTCCTCCTCCTCCTCCTCAAGAGACAACGGAAACAAATGCCTAATGGCATTTCATGAGGTAACATCTTTCGACTCCTCATCCTCTTGTTCTTCTAATTCTTTTAATCATTTGTCATACGAGGATCTCCAACACGCTAGAGATCAATTGGAGGAAGGTTTTCACGAACTTTCTTCCAAATTTGTTTCTTTAAAAAAGAATTTCAAAAACCTCTCTTCCGAAAAAGAACAACTTCTCAAAGAGAAGGAAGAGTTGACCCTCAAAATCCAAAATCTTCCCGATATTGATTCCATGGAATCAACTATCAAAGATTTAAGGGAATCCCTTGCCAAGTTCACCCAAGGGGAACAAAATTTAACCAAACTCCTCGGTTCCTAACGTATATCTAGAACCACCGAAGGGCTTGGCTATTCCAAGCAAGCTTCCTCTTCCCATGCACCTACTATTTTTGTAAGGGGGAGCTCCCAATTTAAATTTTGCAATTATTGTAAAAAACCCGGGCACTTAATCTATGAGTGCAATTGCAAAAATGCCCGGTATGGCTGCCCCAAAAGTATTTTCTTTAGTGATGAATTTTTTAGGAGAAGACCCGCCACTAGACAAGTATGGATTGAAAAATCCCTCTTAGCGAGTCTCTCCGGGCCAAAATTTGTCTCGGTTCCAAAAACCTCTCCCCGGTGATTTGTTGTTTTATTTAGGGGGAGTTAGGTTTGTTTAAGCTTTTTGTTTTATTCAAAACTTTCTATTCAAACTTTCAATTTCAACACTTGGTATCAAATTTTTCAATTCAAAATTTTCTATTCAATTTTTCATTTCAAAATTTTTGATTCAAAACTTTCAATTCAAAATTCAAAAATTTCAATTGGTTTAAAATCTCTTATTCCCTCAATCATGTTTTATGCCCCGTGCTATTTTTATAATCACAAAGGGGGAGAAATTATTGGTTGATTGGGGGAGAAATCCTTTAAAGCATGCTTTTCATTTCATTTTCTACATTGTTTGTTTTGGTGATTGTGATCATCAAAATAGGGGGAGATTGTTGTACCTCTCGTACCCCTCGTGGTTTGATATTCATGATCACAATCACTTTTCTTTTTATCTAATCCTCTTTCAAGTGTTTTTGGATGATAGGAATCATTTCAGGTTACCAAGGAATTGGGCCAAGCAAGCTGAAGCCAAGAAAGGAGCAAAGTGCACTATTTTCATGTGCACCGGCCAACCGGTGGCATGACACCGGCCAGCCGATGGACCATTGATAGAAAGGCTCTCCACTGTCCAGAGCACCGGCCAACAGGTGGCCTCAGCACCGGCCAGCCGGTAGAGCCCAGACCGAGAGTCCAGCCACTGCCTCCACACCGGCCAACCGGTGGCCCCAGCACCGGCCAGCTGGTGGCACCCAGCCAGCATAGTGGTTGCTACTGCCTCAGCACCGGCCAACCGGTGGCCTCCTCACCGGCCAGCCGGTGGAGCCTGAGCCCGAGCCCTCCTCCATTTTGCACACACCGGCCAACCGGTGGCTCAGTACCGGTCAGCCGGTGGAGCCAGTCAAACTAGCCGTTGGGCTTTTGACCAGCCTGTCCACTTCGCCTCCAACGGCTCCGAAAGCCTCTCCAACGGCTCCAAAGGCCTCCAACGGCCATATGAGGGTTCCCCCTCTATAAATAAAGGACTAGGAAGCCCCGGAAACTTAACCAAGCCATACGGAAGCCAACAGACATATTTTTGATCATTTGGCGAACCTCCGGCGGATTGCTCCAAGGGAACCCCACTTGCTCCAATACACTTCC
Source organism: Viscum album (assembly GCA_963277665.1). Taxonomy (NCBI): domain Eukaryota; kingdom Viridiplantae; phylum Streptophyta; class Magnoliopsida; order Santalales; family Viscaceae; genus Viscum; species Viscum album. Next base: position 1,310,702,618 of record OY728119.1, on the reverse strand, counting down.
ACATCCAAGGAGCACCACCATAGAAGCTTGGGAGTGCACGTCTTCAACTCCAATCATCCATTCGCGCCCAAGGCTTCTCCCCATTACGGTTTTTCTTTCTTTATCATTTTGAGCTTCAAATTGGGTTTGTGCCTACAAACCACCTCTTTATCTCATCTCCCTTTCTTTGGGTTCTCACACCACCTTCAAGGTGTGAAGAGGTTAGTCAAGCCTTTCCTTTAAAAAGGCTTCAGTCAAAGGTGAGCTAGCCTTCACCCGTAAAAAGGCTAGTGGGTTTCTTGCTCAAACCATTAAAAAGCAAGCTGTAATAGGTGAGCTAGCCTTCACCTGTAAAAAGGCTAGTGAGTTTCTTGCTACAACCATTGAGAAGCAAGCGGTAGTAAATCTCTCAACGGTTGAGTTGGGAGCGGAGACGTAGGCCGGGTTTTAGGCCGAACTCCGTTATCAATTGCGTGTCTTGCCTCTTTTATTTCCGCTGCACTTTCAAATTTGATTTTAAATTGTTAATCTTTTTTTAAAAGGCAATTTACCCCCCCCCCCTCTTGCCATCACTTCCTTCTTTCTCCGCTTAACAAAAATATGGCCATTGGATCCGTTCCAAACTAATAAAATATGCTTTCATCCATGAGATCGAAAAACAAAAAGATTCTGACAGTCTTATGTTGGCACAAACAAGTCGGGTGGAACCTACACATGGAAAAGTCATTATGCTTGGACCTCTGGATTTCCCTAATGCAGACTACCCCCCTCAGAGCGAAGAGAGAGTTTATTCTAACCCCTCGACGGACAAACCACATTCACATGCAAGGCTGGAGACGAAGCAAAAAGAACCTCTAAGGCAATGTTCAACGTTAATGCCGATGAACTCTGAACCACCATATCCGGATCAGGATCCACAATCACCCATAATATTCTTATCCCCAATGGAGTCCCATGGAATGACCAAAACTCCAATGCTGGGCCAAATCACCTATCGCACATGGAGAAGGGTACAACGCGGAGGATGTGAGGGTCTTGGGGAAGACCCTAACCCCGAGGTCAGGAAAAGACATAATGAAACATGTCAATCAGGGAGAAACCCTGCCAAAAGAGAAAAAATGTCAAGTGACGAAACATATCAGTTGGAACCGATGGCGAAGGCGGGCGATACCCAGCCCCACCTAGAGCAATGATCGTGTTATGCTGGAACTATCGTGGGCATGGAAACCCACGAAGAGTTCACATGCTTCTGCGCAATTGCGGTCAAAGTCGCCCTGATATGGTTTTCCTGTCTGAAACCATACCAAAAAACAAGGACACAAATGGTATTTCTTTGAAATGTGGTTTCCAAGGCTGCTTTTTGGTGCCCATACAAGGCCATTCTAGGGGCCTATGTCTCCTGTGGAAAAGACAATTTTGATGTTAAAATCTCTCCACGCACCATGTCGGTCCAACTGTACAATCTGACTCGCACCCACCCTGGTCCTCTGTGGGATTCTATGGCTGGCCATCTCACACTGATAAGGTGAAGTCGTGGGACCTCTTTCCAAGCTGCGACAGGTGTTACCTAGCCCTATTCTTTTCGGAGGTGACTTCAATGAGATCATGTTCCATTAGTAAAATAAAGGTGGAATCATTCGTTACTCTTCCTTGATTTCAAACTTCAAGGAAACGGTCAATAGGGTGATCCTTGTCGATTTGGGGTACACAGGTAATCCCTTTACTGGGTTCGACGGCAATACTTAAGGCACCCGCATCGCTGAGCGTCTTGATAGATTTCTGGCCTCAACTGACTGGATTAATCATTTCAACATGTTTAATATTGTCCACATGGCCCTAAACTATTCAGATCATTTCCCAATCTTAATTGATTGCTTGCAATGTGGATGAAATAGACAACACCGCAAACACTTCATATTTGAACCCTTCTGGTTAAAAGACTAGGAATGTGAGGAGGTTTTACGATCATGTTGGGGGATTTCTCACGAGGATTTTGGCCTCAATCTTCAACAGGTCGCTTCTAGTCTTAGATATTGGAGCAAAGAGAAATTCCGTCAACCTGATAGGTATTGTGAGATCCTCGAAAAGAAGTTACACCACTTACTCAAGCTCCCCCCATCCAATGGTAACATCTCCAGGATTGGTGCCACTCAAAGAGAGCTGGACGAGGCTCTTCAGGTTAAGGAAAGCTTTGGGCCCACGTAGGCACGTGACACCCATATCAAGGCAGGAAAAACTAATACAAGGTATTTCCATCTGAAAGCGTCAGCTAGGCATCAGAAAACCTCTATCAGGAGCCTAACTCGACCCAATAGATGCAAAGATTTTGACACTAAAGGCATTCACGAAGCTTTGTTAGGCTTTTTCCAGAACCTCTTCCCCACAGGGAATCCTTTCACGTCAGTTGAAGTGGAATATTTCATCAGACCTATGATCACCGATGAGATCAACTAAGAGATTTTAAAAGATGTGATGAATGATGAGATTCACATGGAATTGAAACATATCCACCCCCCCAAGGCCCTGGGGCCGGATGGTTTCCATGATTTTTTTTCAAACAATATTTTCACATAATCGGTCCCGACATCTGTGAAATGATCAAAAATATCTGGGCAGGGAATACAAGCCTTGTCACCATCAACAAAACTATCCTCATCCTCATTCCCAAAATCAACAAACACCAGGAGATCCCTGATTTTCGACCAATCATCCTCTACAATGTCTCTTATAAGATCTTCTCAAAAATCCTTTTCAATCGGCTATGCCCATGGATCCCTATTAATATATCCTAAAATTAGAGCACCATCATAGCCAAGAGGCTGATTACTGACAATGCGATGGTGGCACATGATGTGTTCCAGTCGATGAAAATGCGCTCCACTGTGAAAAGAGGAACCATGGCCTGGAAGATGGATATGAACAAAGATTATGATAATGTGGAAGGGAAGTTACTAAGAGATATGATGCTGAGAATGGGGTTTTGCATGAAAAGGACAGATATATTCATGCACAGCATTTCGACCGTCTCCTTCAGAATCAAGGTCAATGGGGAGCTCACCAAAGGATTCACCCCAACCCGTGGCCTGCGCCAGGGAGACCCCCTCTTCCCCTTTCTCTTCATCTTGGTGGATGATGTTTTCTCTAACATTATTTCCAGGGTTGTAGCCACTAAGTCTCTTCATGGAGGAAAATTATTCCGTGGGAGCCCACAAGTGTTGCATTTATTTTTCGCAGACGACTGTCTCCTTTTCTCCAGAGTTACCATCAATGAATGTCGGGTGATTATCCATGTGATCCAGTAGTATGAACATGCATCAGGACTATCTATCAACCATGGAAAATATGAATTCTCCATCAGCGCAGGGGTGCCTTCTACCAAGAGAGATGATCTTTGTACTTATGCAGGAATTCATATGGTCAATAAACACCAGAAGTATCTCGGGCTCTCTACTGTGATTGACCAGTCCAAAAAAGATATTTTTTCTTCTCTGGTTGATATAATTGAGAAAAAGATCCAAGGCTGGACCCCAAAATGTATCTCCAAAGGTGGTAAAGGAACCCTCATTAAAGATATCATTCAGTCTATCCCCAACTACTTTATGTCCATGTTTAATCTCCTGGTGGCTATTGTCAATCTGATCCATTCACAAGGGCTAACTTCTGGTGGGGTAAAAATGAGGGAAGGAATAGACCCCACTGGCTGGCATGGGAGAAACTATGCAAACCCAAGTCGGAGAGAGGGATGGGATTCCGGAATCTTATCCTGTTCAATGATGCTCTATTAGCCAAGAAAGGGTGGCACCATATTAACTGTCCATCATCTCTTTGTGCGTGGGTACTCCGTGCCAAATACTTTCCCCACACGGACTTCCATGGCTCTTCTCTTGGACCCCGACCAAGGTTCCTCTGGAGAAGAATTTGGGGGGCCCACAATCTCCTGGAAAAAAGGTTGGGCTGGAGGATTGGAAATGGATCATCTTTCAACATCTGGACCAACCCCTGGCTTATTGATAAGGATGGTATATGGGCCACATCCCCCGCCCAACCAGGTCTTGAAGATGCCACTGTTGATTTCATCCTTTCAGAACAAGGTTCGGGGTTGTGTGTGGAAAATATCCAAGATTGGTTTAATGAAAGAGACCAAATAATTATCCTTAGTATCCCTTGGGTCCCCGATGTAGGCCCTGACCATCTATTCTGGACCACCGATTCCTCAAAAGATTACACAGTGAGATCTGGGTACAGACTGGATTTTGACATCCACTCTCTTGACAGTGACGAGGGACCATGTAAAGGGGTTTGGAAGCTCAATGTTCCCCCAAACATCTGCCATTTCTGGTGGCAGGTAAGCCTGGGCACCCTCCACAAAATGAGGCTTCTCGCCTTTCGTCACATGGCCAGTTCCGATTCTTGCCATTTCTGCCCAAATATCTCAGAAACTCCTTGGTACATCATCATTAACTGCCTAGGAGCTAAGGAAATTTTGAATAAATGGGGCCCAACTTCGGAGGACTCCCTGGACATCGCATCTGACCTTCCTGATCTCCTGATTCATTGGTGCTACTCTCTTTCATCATTTACTAATGGTTTTCTTTGCACTCTGGCCTAGATCATTTGGGTTCAGCACAACGATTCAGTTTTCCACCACACCCATAAAACCTATGACTTCTGGATTGAACGAGCAATTTCATGGATGGAGGGCTGGAAGGACCACAAAGGACATTGCAAGATGGGCGCTACCCCCTCTTTTCCCCCTCACTGGACCCCCAACGGAAGTGAGGCTTAAGCATAATGTGGACGCTTATCTCCCCAAATATAGTTCAGTTTCTCATGGCCCTCAGGCTCAAAATCATATGGGGCAAATCGTTGCAGAAAAATATGAATTAAATTATGCCCTATGGGAACCTACAGTAGCGGAAGCCTATGCGGTCCTTGTAGGGGTGACACTCGCTTGGGAAATTAGATGGGTTGATATCATCATTGAGTCTGACTGCCTTACTGTTATCAATGCTATTAACCACCATGACGCCAGACTCCATCCTTTTGGCCTCATAATCAAGAGAATTCGCTCACTTTTCCAAGGATTATCTTGCTGCACCTTCTCCTTTACCAAAAGGGAAGGAATCAATGTAGCCCACCAGCTTGCAGCCTCAGGCCCCATTGATGTCAACCAGCTATGGCTGGAATGTTTCCCTTTAGGGCTATACTTATGTATGGTTGTGGATCTTCATCATTAATAGTACCTCTTTTTCAAAAACAAATACGTGGTTACCATCCTCAAAACTCTAATGGTCTCCTTCTACTGTCATCATAAGACCTATGCATGATTTGTGTACTATTTGTCCACTCCTGGATGATCTGAACCATCTACATGGTATCCTGTAACATCTATGGTCCCATAAGTGCTGACTCCCATATGTTATTAGAGGAAAAAGGTGTTCTAAATGGTCGGTTGTACAAAGATTCAAAAGGTTCCATCCCAATGGTGCAGTGATAGATGTTGTTGTATGAGAACTCCTCCAATGGAAAGTGATCCTCCCAGCTGTGACTGAAGTTGAGGATGATAGCACACAACATATACTGAAGGGTTTGAATGGTATACATAGTCTGGCCATCCTTCTGAGGATGGAAGGCATTGCTCAAACGAAGTTGCGTCCCAAAAGCCTCCTACAACCCCTTCCATAGACGAGAAGTGAAACGTACATCACGATCAGAGATAATTGTTGAGGGTACTCCATGTATCCACATAATCTCTTTCACATAGATGCATCCCATGATCTCTATTGAACCCTTATCTCTAAATGGTAGGAAGTTGGCCGACTTGGTGAGTCAGTCAACGATCACCCAAATAGAATCATGACCCCTAGATGAATGTTGAATTCCTATCACGAAGTCAATGGATATCCTATCCCACTTCTACAATGGGACCTCTAAAGGCTGAACTAAGCGTGCTGGTACCTGATGCTCTACCTTCACTTGCGGACAAGTGAGGAACTGAGAGACAAACTATGCTACTTTTTTCTTCATTCTCGACAACCAGTCTAGTCGTCCGAGATCCTAGTACATATTCTCTACTCTTAAATGTACCGCTAGAGGGGATGTTTGGAACTCCCACAACCCATCCTCCTAAATCGAAAGTGGTACCATAGTACACCATATGAAATGTATGACGTTCTCCCCACCTTCTGAAAATCAATCAGGTGACTATGCTGAGGATATCTGAACATGTTGTGCCTCGTAGTTAGTGTCCTCATGCTACACCTCTCTAACTCACTGAAAATTTAGAAAAGTGACTATAAGAGACTAAAAAAAGCTTCTCCATCACATTCCAAAAAGTAGAACCATAAAGTGGCTAGCTACTTGGTCGCCTCACATAGTAGTTGTATACCAGATCTCCTGCAGAGTGCATCTACTACAATGTTACCCTTCCTAGGAGTATAGACTATCTCGATGTCATAGTCCTAGAGGTACTCAGGACAATGTCTCTATTTCTGGTTCAGGTCCTTCTGAGAGAAGATATACGTGATACGCTTGTGGTCTGAGTAGACTGTAAGACGTTCTCCCACCAAGTAATGTTGCCACATCTTCAAGGTGATGACCACTGCTGCTACCTCTAGGTCATGGGTAGCATAGTTCTTCTCATGTTGTCTCATCTGCGAGAACCATATATGATAACTACTCAATCTTGAATCAGTAAACATTCAAGCCTGGTCCCTAATGTGTTGCAGTAGACTATGTACACAACACCCAGCTCTAGAAGCCTCAAGAAGGGGGCACTAGTCAGTCTATTCCTCACCTCCTGAAATCTCTGCTGACATCTCTCTGACCACACGAAGGGAGTCCCCTTCTACTTCAACACTGATATAGGTGATGAATCATTGGAGAAATATCCCTCAAACCTCTGATAGTATCCATCCTATCCTAAGAAACCTGGTACCTCTCTAACACTCCATGGTGGCTCCCAAGAATGTACCGCCTCAATCATTGTAGGATCCACTACAACTCCAGCCTCCGACATGACATGTTCAAGAAGTGAACCTATCAGATCTAGAACTTCCACTTTGAGATATTAACATAAAAATGTTGATCTCAATGTGTGCCCAAAACTATCTACTAAAAATAGGCATGCCCCTCCTTGGTAGTCGAGTAGAAATGAATGGCATCGATGAAGACTACTACAAAGTTATCAAGGTATGGATGAGAGATCCTATTCATGTGTCCCATGAACACTACTAGAGCATTGATTACAATAAACAGAATAACCAAGAACACATAGTGGTCATACAGACATCTAAAAGTCAACTTCTGCACATCCTCATCTCATACTCTGAGCTGGTGATAGCCTGATCTAAGTTCTATCTTTGAGAACCACTATGCTTCATTCAGCTGATCAAAGCGGTTTTCAATCCTTGAGAGGGGGTACTTGTTCTTCAAGGCCACCTGGTTCAGGTTTCTATATTCACTAAAATGTCTCAGGCACCCATCCGCCTTCTTGGCGAACAGAATCATAGATTCCTAAGGAGAAACACTAGGCCATATGAATCCCTTCCCCAACAAGCCCTTTAGCTGTACCCACAGCTCACGAAACTCAACAGGATCCATCCGATAGGCTGGTGTAGATATAAGTGACATTCTAGGTACAAGTCAATGTAAAAGTACACCTATCTACATGGATTTAGACCGAGAACATCATCATGGAAGACATTTGTGTATTGGTACAGCACTACCAGATAAATTTGACTCTCTGAATCAACCGCTCTGAGGGTAAGGCTATGCAACTGATGAGTGATTGATTGCACTCTCCTCCAGGTATGTCCATCCTATTCTACAAAAGATCACTTCTCACCGGTGAAGGTAAAACTAGTCCCATCCTCATAGATACACCATAATTTTCACCTAATATAATCAATCTGAGAATGGACTGTCGATAACCAGTCTATAACCAAGATGACATCGTAAGGCCTTGATGCCACTACTAGGAGATCCCAGTCAAAGATCTCACCTCCTATAGTATTCTCACACTTGTTGAACCATTGTGTAATTATCGAACCCTCTCCTGTAGTTGTCTCTTTCCATAAGGTTCGATCCCACAGCTCTGTCAGAATCTCTGAGCTCCGAACGAGGGCAATGGAAATAAAAGAATGACTGGCACCTATATCTATAAGTACTAAAGATAATGTGGAGTATACTCAGATTATGCCTTGTATCCTCTCCTGAGCTCTATGGTCGTATGGCTCAGCTGCCCGAAGCTGATCTCACCCATTTCGACCTACTCCCTATGGTTGAAGTGGACCACCTCGTGATGGTGGTGGTAACATCTTGAATTGCCGCCCACCGCTAGCAGCATGACCAGCTCCTCTGCCACATCTGCCTGCTCTCTATGGACCACCTCGGTAGAACCTCTATCTCTGCCTAGGCGGTCCTTTTATTGTCTTATGATAATATGGTCGGCGGTTCAGGAAGACTCAATCCATGTGGCCCTACCCGCCTCATGTGTATCGATGCCTACTCCTTGCATGAATGGATTTGTCTCTGGTGCCCCACACAACCGACCCAGAATCCTACAGTCGTCCACCTGTAGGTCTGGTCGTCTTGGACCTCTGTGATATCTATCTGATACCAACCACAGAAGACTCCACTATGTGGAGCCCAGTGGTGGGTCTCTCTACTAGTGACTGATGAGAAAGAAAAATCTCCACTATGAGGGCTCTCTCTAACACCCCTGCCTGTGTTGGGATGTTGTGAGAAATAATAGAATCCCTGATCTCTGGAATGAGTCCCTACTCGAAGGTCTGGGTCCTGAAGAATGGTCCCCACACCATATCATTTTATTAGCATGAGAGGTAGGTGATCCTCACTAATTATTGATCCACAGTCATTCTTCCCTCATGTAGATGAAGAAGGTCATTTTTGCGCACTGTGCGAAGGGTTGCAGGGACAAACTCTGCCTGAAATAGGCTCTCAAAGTCTTCTGAGAGTAGTGTCACCATGTTGTGAACCAAAATAATCAATATCCACCATCTTCCTGATAATGACTGTAGAAGAATGGTGATAATGATCACCATGAGATTAGCTGGTTTCACTACTAGTCGGAAGACTCCCACCACGACCTCCATCCAATCCTCAGCCGCCTGTGGGTCCGTCTCACCCCCGAACATGGGTGGCTCTAGTGTATGAACTTTTGAAATTCACTTAATTGGATTCACTCTCCACTGATGGGGCTAGTGTAATCGGTGGCCCAACAGGTAATGGTACCACTACAGCCTCTACTGGTGCCTCTAATGATAAAGGGCCCTGCACCGAGGCTTCATCGCTCGGTGGGATATCATCACATACTATACCTAGAACCCTAATAGGCTATTTGTGTGGAGGAATCCATAAAAGAAACAGGTTCACCATGATCAATATGTTATGCCTGGTGATCTGAATCAAAGAGATCACACAAAAAAACATTTCAAACACACACGCAATTAGTGTTTTCGTGCACAGAGTCAGCAATCAGAAGTCAGGGTCCTGGTGTATGGATACATCGGTTGTTGCACTAACACTGGATTCCCTAAATTGATCACCATACACATAAATCACAACACTATTCCCATTAAAATATCATATTCCAATTTTCTATGGTTGAGACAACTCAACTGATACCAATTTTTTACGACCCGTCCCTCGGGACCCATGCCATGACTACCCCAAGCCCACCTTCCAAAGTCTAGGGGATAACGACTAGCACCAAAAGGCATCTTCCCTAAAACTAGGAAGGAATTCCCTTTATAACATGTAAACACACACTACCAAGAACATAGAAAGATAAAAACACAAGAAAACAATATCGTAAATAAGGTTTGTACAGTAAGAAAAAAGGGGCTAGAATACAAGCCCAATAGGAAAAGTACATGTAAAATGAAAAGTACATGTAACACTGAAACAGCTCCAATGCACACCCGCCATAGATCCTACCAGATGGGTAGGTACAGCTCTCGAATAGTCATCTCTGTGGTACACCTCATATACGTTCCACCTATGAGTTGTCTCCAGTCCTCATACCCTCATCCTCAGTCAGCATTGTCTGTTATCTGCACAGAACACAACAAGGTGTTGGCGTAGCCCATGTTGGGTTGAGTATAATGATACTCAGTAGGGACTCCGAGACCCACGAAGCTCTCACAAAAAACCACAATGGCTACACCCCAAAGCCTGAATACAACTAATAGCCCTTCTTTGGAATATTGCCATACATATTCAAATGTTATCAAGTATACCCATCTCATTCATGAGGAAACATAAGGCCCCAATCCTTAGAAAAAGTACAACTGTTCCATGAAGAAATGAATACATTGAAGGTAACCACCATGAAGGTATGTACCACAATGGTATGCCAAACAGAAGAATATCATAAAGAAATCACCACGAAGGTATGTACCAAAAAGGTATGGCACACAAAAGATTACAAAAAAGGTAATGACTTAGCTCACACTATGTATAACATTGGTATAATAGTAAAGATGATTATATGTAACTAATAAATCATTTTAATTTGATAAGAGGAAGACCCATGTAGGATCCTAAATCATCTGACCCACATAGGATCCTAGTAAAGCATCCCCACGTTGGATCCTAGAGTAGTCCCACGTGTATTTCCTAGATCTGTCCAAGTGGGACTCTTGAACACAGCCTCATATAGGATCCCAAAGCACAGACCCACATAGGATCCCTTTCTCATGTTACATCCACTTACAGGGTTCCCACACTAATCTAAATTGATTCATGGAGGGTCTGATCCTCAAGCCACAGGTCGATAGTCCAATTTCCATGATGACCCATAATGAAGTTCCCCAATGGACCGCCTCATAAAAGAGGACTCAACAAAATAGATGGTGCGTTAATCGGACGCCTGGTCTGTATGTTATTGGACTTTTAGTCCCAAGGGCCTGGTTAGATTCTTCTTTTATCCAACCCCTACATATCAAAAATTTATCCAAAACTCATTTGGGGTATTCAAAAAGGACCATCTCAATCCACGGTTTCCAGTTCCATAGACAGTTCGTCAAACGGACGCCCGTAGCTCATGTTACGACTAAAAGAGAGAAAATGGTCAGTGCATGTCTGGGTTTAGTCCGACCCGGTCGGACCCACCCCACACGCATGGTCTTGCATGGCCCATCCGCGGGGGAGGCCCATGATGGGTTTCCTGATGGGTGGCCCACGGTGTGGCTCGTGCTTGGTGACCCATGGTTGGCCAGACAACCAAACCTTCTCCACGGCGAGGTCGCATGCCATGCCACCACAGGCAGTCTCCAGCGATTTAGCTGCCCTCCTTCACCACCACGACCCCATGTCGAATCTATTGCATTTCGGCAATACGGACGTGCACCACTGCCTTCCCTATATGCGGCCAGCAGTTCCCCTGCTACTGCCTCTGCTCCGCTGTGGTCGACGGGACGTGACCCTCCATTAGAGGCGTGGTTGCGCCGCCCCTGTCTTCATTGAAGGACGGTGTGCCGGTTGCCGCTCCCGAGTCCTACCGATGCCAATCACCATTACGAGACTTCATCCACCTACATCGTGAACACCAAATCAAATACTATAAAGGTTTATAGTGGTCCGGTTATGTTTGTTTGGCTTACACCCTCCACATTAGAGCAATAGCAAGCAGCTCATGGGGAGATAGTCAACGTAAAAGAATTTAATGAAGATCAATCAAATCACACCCTTACCTTGTCATTTGTTGGAAGGGTCGAGAGGTATAATATGATGTTGTTGAAGAAAATCGGCATTTTCTTCTTCCACAATGTTCTTCTGATCCGGGCTCGGGGTAAGTTCTTCGTTCTTCGTTGGGGAGGGAGTTCTTCATTGGAGGAAGAGTTTCTCCATAGTTCCCCCCTTTTCCAATGATTTACCAAAGGAAATGCATAGCCTACAAATAAAAATAGGTTTATAAAATTAATTTACATTGGCACAATTAATGTTGGCACAAATAAATTGCACAATTAATTAATTGTATATTTGAGAGGTTTTCCCCCATTAACAGGGATTAGGGAGGTCCCCACCACCATGAATTCAAACTGGGAGGTTTTAAAAGAAAAATAAAATGTTAATTATTTTATTTTTCTTCTTCCAAAAAAAAGTAAAAAACTATCTTCCACTCTCAACCAACTGCGGTCGAGGTGATGGTCTCATTAAGCGAATATCGGTGTTGCGAGTTCAACAGTGTACTCATATTTCAATTTTGAGCACCAGTTCAAAAGTTATAAAAACTCACTCGAACGTTTACTGAATGTACTTAAAAAAAGTTCAGAAATTAATTTAGGGGACTCTGGTCCTCAGAATCATGCATCATCAGATTTTGAAGACTCGTAAAAATTCCCATATAATAAAAACAATTACATGGAACTTTCCGGGTCTTTACAAAGACGATCACATCGTGGAAGGTGCATCTACGAGGAATTGAGTGGGGCTTACACATGGTCCGTAGAAGGAAGGGGAAATATGAAATTACACATATTTTTCATCCCAGTTTGGAAGAAGGGTGTCCATATCTATGAGGAGTATATGGCCATCGTACCTAAAACATCCCATCACAGGGTTCTGGTGTTTACATGGAGACTACCCGAGGCATGCTTTATGACAATGCCCAAAGTGCTAGGGGAGTTAGAGGGCACTATTTGCTATCCCCTTCACATTCCCATATATAATTTTTCCTTATGAAGTGATCATAGTTCAACTTCATGTGTTGTTGATTCAGATGCTTGGTAATTTAAAATCATATAGCTCAGAAGGTGATGATTCACTCATCACCCCTAGTACATACATTATCGGCGTACATCAATGCTTGGTGATGGGAAGGCACCTCCAATACAGTGGTGATGATGGGTTGTGGTGGGATCAATTAAGGGGATCACATTAGCGTGGCTCTCTGAAGAACTAATAGAAATTAGAATGACATTGCGAAGAAGAATAAGTCCCTACAACATGACATGAGGCACAATCTCAAGGTCCATGAAATCACTTCATACAAAACACAATGGTCATATGAGAGATGTATGAGAATGGTATGGATTTCATGTGTAATTGGGGAACATACATGGTGCCTTAGGGTATAAAAGGCACATGGATTGCGAAAGCAGGGGAATACACAAGTTTTAAGGGGAGCGTGAAAGAGGAGGTGTTGTGCACATCATATGGTGGTTTCACACAAAACAATTGGATGTGTGTAAGGGTAGACCCTGCACGAATGATTGATATTAAAAAGGGGAAAACATGCTTACAAGAAGAATCTTCAACATGATAATTAATTAGAGTAAATTTAGATGTGTCTGGTTCAATCCCTAGTGGGACCACCTGAAAGAGAACCCCTATGAGATTTGTCACAGAATATATCGTACCTTGAGGCCTTGTCTTTTTCATGGTCATATAAGGGTTTAATTTAATGAAGTGGAGCATAATTTCATCATTTGTAACCATCCCCCGATGTGATGGGGTAAAAATATATTTACAGAGTGAAACAATGGTGGAGGTGTGCAAGATGAGGGTGGGAAAGAGTCATTTTGACAACTTATTTGGCTCGGATGATCATGCATGCATTTTTAAATCTTATGCGTAGTGAAATATTCTTTCACGCTACTATCATGGATGGTTTTCGTATGGTCTACATGGAATATCCCATTTGGTGTCGCATTGGGAATGCAAGATCTTGTGCACAATTTTCATTCTTGCACACGGTCCTTAAAACTTGCACGCACCACCCTCAGGCATCTCTGTAATTTACATTATTCAAAATATTCCTTTGGTTTTCTTAATAATGGGACATCATTGGCTTACACTAAATTCTGCACCAGTAATTTCTTATATTCGTATGACATTAAACAGAAATTTAATTTTATTCATAGATGATCAGTTTGATACATTATGCTACTATGATTTTTAGCTATGGGAATTATTCTTGTATTATGGTGGAAGATGACCAAAGATCTCCACTGGTTGATTGGGTGATACTATCCACACCGCATGATGATATCAGTCTTAGAAAATTTTTTGGGTTAACACCATTGTTTTGTGATTCCTATCAAATGACTGGACACTATAAATATACAATAAAAAGGGACATAGTTTGTACTAACTTTCAAATCATAGGATATGACATATAACATTTCCAAAAGATGAAAAAGTAATAGCTTATACATAATAAAAATGAAAAAAGTTTGAACTCTATGGAAAATACATATGGACTTTCTATTTCTCCTCTGATTGTCGTTTTATCCCCTGAATAGGTGAAAATGATTGAGGTGTATATTTTTTTTAACATAATAGAATATGTGATGTTGAATATCCTTATATAAAGGAAAAATTCATTGCACATTACTCCTCATGATCTACTCCACATATTTAATGAAGTCGTTAGTCCCATTTATTGTGGGCTGATTTAACAGATGGCTGTCAATTAATGATAGATGGAGCTTCTAGTAATGTCATATTAAGTGGATTATCCATTAATTATATGTTTCCTGGTGTTATATAAAATTATGATAAGGATGAATCAGTTGATAGTCATGATATTAAGCAACACTCTAATCAACACGATGTTGAGAACTACCTTCATCAAGAGTAGATTATGGTTGATGCTAAAAGGATAAAAGGTAAGAATAAGATGAATGTTTCAATATCTAAGAAGACTAAATCCAAAGATCTCCCATATGTCAATCCGGAACTAGTGATAGGTACTGGCAAGGTATCTCCTTGTAAATTGGGTTCAATTTGTTGGATTTCATAACATGTTTCCACCTCCCCTCCAAGTCAGTGGAATGTATATTGGTGTTAAATAGTTGATTCTCATGTTTCTCATAATGGAAACAAGTAATCCCTATACCCACTAAAATAATTCTATGATATGTAGATTTCTGCTACTATATATTCTCTTCATTATCATGCTTTATGAGATAAATATGCAAGTAATGCATGTCGTGTTTAGGAACCTCTTATTTTTCAAGTGGTGCACACAATGATGGATGGTGTGGATGAGTTGAACTCTATGAGTTCACCTTTGGATTCTGTATAGGACTCTAGTGTTTTGGTTGTTCTTTTAATAGTGGAGTCTCCACCTGCTTCATCTATTAGCGGTATATCTTTTGTCATTGCATTGTCTCCATTTTAGAGTGCTAAAGAGGGTGATTTTTTAGAAATGTTCCCAGTGGGGGGGATATTCATGTGGTCTCTCATACAACCGCCTCTGTACAACCTTATATAGAGATGTTAATAAATAATTGAGTATTCATAACTCAAATGAAATTATTGGTTTTATATACAGTGATGATGATATAAATGATTGTTATCGAGTGGATAGTGAAAAAATGAGGAAGGACGATGTGGTAGATGAGCTCTCAAATGATGAAGATGGGCCATGGATTTTGGATAAGACATGGAGGAGGGAATGTCACCCTCAGTTAAGGGGTGGATGAATCTTGTACCATATCATGAGCACCTATTCTTGAGTTGGTTGATGATATTTTTCCATTTATGTACATTTTCTATATTGAATGTTCTCTCAGTTCTCCGTAAAAATTACATTTTTCTTTACAATAAAAGGGGACTTGGAACCTAATAAGTCTATGAAAAAATAACAATAATGACAAATAGATATAATTTTTTTTTGAGTAATTATCAAAATAATATAAATATAAATAATTATGTTTTAAATTTTATTTTTATTTCTGTAAATAAATATATAATCATTTAAATGATTATAAAATTATAATTATTATATTTAATTTAATTTATAATTTTATAATTAGTAAAATAAAATCATTAAATATATATATTAATTAACTAATAACTGTAATTAATATATATTTTTTAATTTTTTAATTATACATGATAAATATATTATTTATTTATAGTTGTACAATAATAAATATAATAAATATATGTATAATAGTATTATAATTGTGTAAATTAATATATATTTATATAATATTAAAATAATAAATGAATATATTTATATATTTATAATTATATAAAATAAATAAATAAATAAATATTTTTATATTTTTATATTATTATACCAGAATAGTAGAGAATGTGGAGAAACTCCATGGCCCAAGAAATGTATTATAATAAAGTACAACAAGTTAAATAGAGAGTTCATGGTTAAAGTAGAAAAAACCCACCAAAAAATAAAAAAGGGAATATTTCATCATTTATTTCTACCACACCCTCCACAATATCCACATTGGAATCTTGGTCTTCATTCTCTCCTCCATTGCATTGGAGTCTGGCACAATCCACTGTGATCATCAGCGTTCATTTTTTTATCAACCACATCAATTTTATAGTCAACATCAAACACATTACCACTATTATAATAGTGTTTTTCCATCCAAAAATATTTATGTGAGGAATTACCTATCTACAAATCCTTTGTACCATCCTTTTCGATCATTAAATGAGAGACATAAGACACATGTACTATTAATTTTTTACATTTTCTCTCTCTGTTCTCCCTTTATATATCATCAAATTCTGGAGAATTAATGGACTCCAGCATGGTGTAAAATTGTGATTCTTAACACCATTTTTAGGAGTAAGAAAATGTGTATCATCATCAGGGGCAACCACCTTGGCTATTGTGGATTCAGAAATAAGGTCATGTGAAGATGAAAACACATGATTCTAAGAAGTGGTATCCTAACAGAATCTCCAGAGGAAACCAACAAAACCCCCCTTGATTCGGAGGAAAAATATCTTCCTACGTAGCCTTTACACACTTAATAGAGTTAGAGGCATCACAAAAAATAATAAAAATATGCATATCATCAATAATAGAAACCCATATCCTAGTGGTGTGTTAAAAAATTGTGGAATGTGTAGATTCCACCACATGCTCAAAAAAACTGTTCTCCAGTAGAAAATCTATAAGGATATTCTACACTGTCCCCATAGTTCTATATGAAACAAAAGGTGGTAAGGCAGACTTGGAATGTATATGAGAGATTTAGGTAGCACAAAATGATGTACCTAAGATCAATTTCTCATTTGCATGCATATTTAATGCAAAAGAAAAAGGATAATCCCCTGTAAATTTTCTTCAACCATAATACAATATCCATATATATAATAATTGGTTCTCCCATATAGTTACATGATCCATTTTGACATCACAATATTGACTATAAAAATCACCTCATTTAGAAGAGGTCTTTCCTTGAATCATACGAATGACATGACGATATTTTGTGAAGAGTGAGCATTTACCTAAAGGCAGAACACCCCCACTTCTATCACCTTCAAATTGACTACTGGTATGGTATATCCTAGCCACATCATAAGAAAAATAGGGTGTCCACCATTCAATGTCACATGTATGATTCTTTTCACCATGTTTCCTTTATTAGGAGATGGTAGATCCTTCACACCATTAGATGTACCTTTCTTTTTAAACATATGATTTAATTAAACTGATTCACCATCATATGATATTATAAATATACTATTTTCAATAAGGTTACCTGGTATTTTAAATTTAGAACATCTTTTTCTTATCTGACAATTACACTTAATAAGTCTTATATTGGGTAATTAAGACTAAATTCAAGAACATGATCAGATTTAATATCATTTTCAAACATGAATTCAAAAAAAAATAACGTATATAGTCTTAGTAAGTGGTATAGATATATCAAACTCATTGAAAATGTGAGAAAAATGACCAAATGTCATACTTCCATTCTTCTTATCATGATTAAATTGGGTGCCAATGGCCAAAGAAACATTACAATGGATGCTGGAGTTCCAAAATACCCCATTCAAAACATTGAAATCAATCCACAATTGTGAAACAATATTGTTCGCCTGAATAAGGTCAAACCAGGGATCCTAGTTTTGAATAGTAACAATCACAAGCTTGAGGTTGACGAATCTACAAATCTAAGCCTTCAATTTCATTTCATTTGAATAAAAATTGATATGATAAAAATTGAAATCAAGTGATACTATGTTCCGTTAATTGAATCCTCAAATATTTATAAGGATTTTCATTAGATTATAATGATTCTAATAGTTGATAATTTTCAAGCTAATCCATGAAAAAACTGATTATTTGTAGGAATAAATTCTTTCTTCATAAAATTCAATGATTCACATAAACAAATGCAAGAACGCCACTACTCAAAATCCAATTAAGAGAAATGGATTCACCACTCGAAGATATAAGGAAGACATTATCAGTACCCTTTATCAGTAATATGTCTACTCTCCACACAGATTCTCCCGAATAAAATCACTTTTAGGGGGACTGGACATTTGATAGTCACCTTATTGGAGCTTCATTGTTCCTTATACCCTATCACCATCCACCTTCTTCAAGGGGCCAACAAAAAAATCTATAGGATCAATGTAATTATAAAAGGACATATTCATCATAGATGGAAAAACAAAAATCAGTTTTTGTAGAGATAAAATCTCTCAACTCGCAAAATCTCTCACTTCCTTATTTATATTATTGTATATATTTGAATATAAATATTTAATTATAAAATTATAAATATAATAAATTTTTTTATTTTTATTTAATAAATATAAATAAATAAATATTTATTTATTTATAGTTACAATTATAAATAAATATATATTTATATAAATAATTATAATATTCTTGAAAATTATTAATTTTTTTAAAAATTTTATTATACATCGTTATAAAATTATAAATATAATATATATATTTATTATAATCTTATAATTATTTTTCAAAATATTTATTTATTTATGCTTATAATTATAAATTATTATGTAAATAATTATAATTATGAAATCAAAAAAAAATATAGTTATTATATTCCTATTATTATAATAATATATAATAAATATATTTATTATAATTTTATAATTATTAATATATATATAAATATATATTTGTAGTTATAAATGTAAATATAAACATTATGATCATATATCATTAATTATAATCACATATGAATATATAGACAAAACGAACTGTTATCATGTCTCTAAATGTCATCATTAGCTAAATATATAAATATAAAAATATATTTATTGACCAAATTTATTAGAGATATATACAAATTTAAATATATATTTTGGTACATATATTTATAATTATAAATAAATATATTTATAAATCATCATATATAATTATAAATATATAAATATATATATATAATAAATATATATATCATTTAAAAATAAATATTATATTATAATTATGGAAATATATTTATTTATTCAAAAAAATTATAAATACCTTTTAAAAAAATTATATATGTATATTTTAATTATTAAAAAATATATATTATAATATATAGTATTTATATTAATTTTAAACATGCATTTTTAATTAATGTATATAAATAAAAATTATTTTTGAATAAAAATATAATAATTTTATAACTATAAATAACATTTTTTATTAAAAATATATGAGTGCTAATAATAGCATTGTTAATGATAACCTATTTCTGTGCTAAAAAATGCATTGAAATAGGATACACCTTTATCTGTGCTTTTTTTGGTGCTCATAAACATGACCTTTTATCAGTGCTTTATGCTTGCACTAATAATGGTGATCATTTTATGAATGATTTATTTTTAGCACTGGTAAAAGCCAACACATTCCTTTCCTAAATCAATGGTAGAGGGACTTGTATGGTGAAAATCTTCATGCATCTCTAGATCAGTCTCAGAGCTTCTCATCGAGGGAGAGATAGATTTTGGTATTAGTGTACTCAATGATCCGCCTTTTTCCAGTCTCTACACAATAACCTTCACTTCACCTACCAATTTTTGAAGAAGCAACATGGAATCCCTCATCACAAGTATCATCGTCATAGTCAATGACAATGAATGACATTTGACACATCTCATTGACAACATGAGGATATAAAAGTAACCAATGAAGTGAAGTGGGGAAAATATTTAATAACAGTCACCCATTGTTGGATCAACAATCGAAGATGATACCTGTCCATCACCCCTAGCCTCCGTTCATGGAGCATGAACCACATAGATAGGAATATCCCACTAAACATTCTATGCAGTCAAAATCATTGGACCTTGAGGATCTCCAACTTTTAGATTCTCAAAAGTCATTCACTTGGATACATGGGTGGGGTGGATTTGGATTCCCTATTCTAGACGGTCCTCAGAAACATTATCTCTAGATAAAGATGCATAATTTTACTTTTATGTGGAGTGGAATGTCACAAAAAAGGCATATGTGTTTTGAAAATGTAATAATTAGAGAACTCATGTCCATCCAATTAATTTTATATATCCCAAGACTCTTTTAGAGAACCTAGAATTTAAATTTAGACTAATTAGAAACATGATTTCATGATCTCTAAAACAGTGATTCATAGAATCCTCACTAGTAGGGTAATGTGGCATTCATTGATTGGAACACAAATTGGTTCCACTATCGATGTCCTTTATTGACTACTGAACAAGAAAATCATTATATCCCCAAAAGGTTTTGGATCAGCCTCAACACCTATATTGGACTACTCAATATCACTACCACCCCATACTATGATGACAATGTGAACAAATTTGACTGATGCATAGTCATCCAATGTGTGCAACATATCTGAAGAGAATGAGAATTGTAAACTCCAAAACAACAAAAAACACACAAAGGAGTGCATATGAAATTTCCAATTTCATCTACTGTAACGCCCCAACCTTAGATACCCATAGTCGGTGCAATACTACATAACATTGGAAAGATCACAAAAGGTCGTGTCTCGAAAGGCCGATTAGTTTAGTAGACTTGGAATCACTAGATACATTCATAATGATTACATTACATCATAAAGTGAAAAACTACAACAACATATTGTATCCATAGACCACACTCATATCCCCTCATACTATCCCTACAGGTCATTCATAAAATACTTTTTCACATCCTGGAAAAAATAAAACATAGAAAGGGTTGAGCTCAGATGCTCCGTAAGGATTACAATATAGAGGAGACTTTCACAAATGAGCATAAACATTTAAGGCAATATATAACTAAAACAAAATCCTTTTAAACATGAACATCATCATAATATAGAAACAATGAACTAAAATAATTCCATTTACTTATTCACATGGATGTTCTACTAGTCGAATAATAACATGCAATATCAATAACCACTTTCATAATGATGGAATGCATAATGCCAGACTATCATAATCACATAGTTAAGGCCTACTTCCAAGACTACAAATAAGATTTTCCCAGGGGCTTGTGCCAAAAAAATAGTTTGTCTCATGAGACCCACCGATGCATTGAGGAGCTATAGAGGGCTCAACCCATCACGTATTAAGTCCAATGCATTCCTCCTATGAAAAAGTTTAAACATAACATTATCATTCTTATTAAAACTAGCATACGAAATGTCAATACTTTCTCCATAAACCATGAATTGTATAAAAATAACACATCCATAGTCAAACATATGAAAAGACAGTCAATACTATATGGTTGTTTTGTATCATAATAAATCAACTTCAAATAATCGTAAAATACATCAAAGGATGTTGACATAGATGAAATCAAAACTATTTGAGAGAAATATATCTTTTTTTTGAAATCTTTTAAAATTCACACAATTATAAAATAAAACATTTACATTGAAAATATTATTATAAGCTTGTAAGGGAAGCTTCACTGATTTTATAATGGTGGAAAATAGCCGCACCCACCGTATAAGTTAAAAAAGTCATTCTTACCTTAATTATGCTGAAAAGGTAAAAAAGGACCATGTTTAGAAAACAATGGAAAGCTCCATTATATACTTCCTATAAATTTTCATACAAGGGTATAAATGACTTTATCCCATAGTCTATAAAATATTAAAAATTATTTAGAATTCATTTTTAAGAAACATGGATGTGAATGATAAAGAGGTCCCAATAGATAATTACATATAAACAACCTCAGATAATGAAGATATTGTGAAATAAACCCTTACCGTGTACTTTTCCATGGTTTAGGGTAGTTTAACACCCATTATTATGGTGAAATAATCATTATTAAATTATAAAATAATCATATATATTAATATGATATCATATATGATCTTTTAACATTGGTTTGTTTATAATATCTTAGTATTATCATCGTTTTGGGTGTTAACTTACTCATTTTCTTTTATATGTTTTGTTACATAATCCGTATTTGGTATGGATAGGTTGTATATTATTCATATAAATAATGATATGAAGTCCATATAAATTATTTTTTAACATCAAATGATAATTATACTTGAATGGATATGATGGGGTATAAATCTCATCGCGTTCATGGAGACGGTAGTCCGTACGTACGCACGAGCGAAAATATCATTATTCTGATATTAAAATAATATATAATTGGATGAAATGTCATATATATATAATCATTGTAATGTTATATTTTTTATTTACGTTAATTATACATCATTATCATACCAATCCAAATAATAATGTTTTGAATAAAAATTTCACCACGGCGTGTAGACGGTAAGCCGTACATATGCACGTATGTTGACATGTCATTCAAAGGATGGATAGAATACTGAATACGGTTGTACCATATTTATATAAGCATCAAAGTATATAGAATATACTAGATTAATTATTTTATAATGTAAATTACAAAGAAAGAAGAAGTGGAATAAGAAATGAACTTGAAAGACGGTGGTGAAATCATTATATCTTCTTCGGGTTCTTCCTTTTGATTTGATCAAAAGGGCTACATAGGTTGGCTTTAAGATCAAACTAAGGCCTATAGGTTGATGTGAGGGCAGTTGAGAGAATATTTTGGTAGGGGTTGTTCGAACCAAAATTCTTTGTAGAAATGAATTAGAGTTAATGGGGAGTGCCTTTTTATAAGTGGGGTGAGGGGCACCTTAGTAAAAGTTAGAAATATTATTTTACAATAAATTCATATTCAGTTTCTAATGACTCCAAGTTGGATTATTTCAAGTTTATGGTGGGGATATGTCAAAGACCACTCAACCAATAGGTTTTAGACATGTTTGGGTCTCTATATTTTCATTATCGTTTTTATTTAACTCTTAGTTAAATAGTTTGATATTTACCTTATCTCTTTGTATTTTTATATTATATATTTATTAAAAATAAAATATACTTCCAAAAGACCCCAAAGTGGTCAATTAATGATACATCAATCATTATATAAGTCTTTTTTATGAATCGTACATTTTTTTTGGAAATACAATGTCAATTAATAATATAATATTTGTTTTAAAAACTCTTTTATGTCAATTTTGACACTAATTTGTATTTTTTTTCTAAATTCATAACAACATTATTTAGTGCAAACAAATTCATCTATCCTACCTAATTTTTCATATAAAACAAGAAAATTATTTTAATTCTTAAAAACTCTCAAATTACATTTATTTGGTTATTTATAATATCAATAATTTTAATATTTTTTTTCATTAGGTAATTACTACATCACCATTATGTCATAAATAAATTAAATTATTAAAAATAATAAAAAAATTATAAATATAATACCATTATTTAGGAAATGTATTTATATTAATAATTAATATTTATATTAGAATTTTTCTTATGTGTAACCCTATATTAAATATGTTTTAATAATTAAACATTGATTTTAACTCTTTCAACTGTTCTTTGAATTAAATAGTAATAAATATCATATTCTAATACAAGTGGACCAAATAGGATCATATTTTATTCCTAATGTTGTTTTTGGTCGAATTATACTTATAAAATACAATTAGGACATGTGGTAGGGTAATAATAATATCATTTTTACCCTTAATTACTCTATTTATTTATAAAAGTGGTAAATAAAAGTAAAAGTTACGATTGGAAAAAAAATATTTTTACCTTATTGAACAAAATTTTACTCCTTGATATGAACTGTTTCTCTCCTATTTTTCAAATTCCACTCACCTATGTGTAAAAATTATGTTTTATGTGAATTTTCAAATATTTCTACGATATGGGTAAAAGACGGTGAAAAGTTCATTAAAAATTTTATTTATCTAAAATTATTATAAACTAACTCCAATGAATTAAATAGAACATATATAGGTATTATGTATCTATTTTTACATAAAATAAACATATATAAAATAAATAATTATTGAAAAAAAATTCGGTTTTAAACTATAACTCAGTGTTTTAAACTATTCATCAAATATTGAAAGTTTTCATAAAAATACCAATAATTCACCCTAAGCTAATTTTGATATTATGAATCCAAATATGAAGTCCAATTTGAAAGATAAAATTTAAAAAAAATCAAAATTGGGTATTACTATTCATAACGGTTAGTTTGATTGGTTGTGGTGTGAGTTAGAACTCGAAATTGCGTACAACACACACAACTGTATTATTCAAAGAGATGCGTATTGTGAAAGTTTGGGGTGTTACATTCTCCCATCCTTTAAATAATTTCATCCTCAAAATTTCTAGAATACTACCGCATGAAAAGACTCGGGTGGTTCTTCATCATAAATTCCTCTGGTTCCCACATTGACTCTACCATCTTATGGTTTCTCCATAGAACTTTTACCAGACGAGTCGTGTAGTTTATCAACACTTGTTCTCTGGTATCAAGAATCTTGATAGGATTTTCGTAATAAGATAGATTGGGTTCCCGTTATACTTCCTCATAGGTGAGTACATGTGTTGGGTAAGGCATGTATTTTCTCAACAGTGATATGTGGAACACATTGTGAACTTGGGAGAGATTCGGCGGCATTGCCAAATGATAAGCTAGAACCCCAATTCGTTCTAAAATTTCAAATGATCCTATGTACCTGGGACTCAATTTACCTTTCTTACCAAAACATATAACTTCCTTCCATGGAGATACCTTCAGGAAAACATGATCTCCTATTTGAAATTCCAAATCCTTCCTTCGGTAAGCAACATAGCTCTTCTACCAAATTTGAGCTTCTTTGATGTGGGTTTTGATTACCTTCACCTTTTCCATCATTTCCTCCACATGTTCTGGGCCTACGAGTTTTCTTTCACCAACATCATCCCAACAGGTTGATGTGCGACATCTATTTCCATATAGTGCTTCATATAGTGATATCTGAATACTTTAAAAGAATCTATTATTATAAGAAAATTCTACTAGAGGTAAATGTTGATCCCACATACCTTGAAATTCAAGTGAGCATGATCTCAACATGTCTTCTACGGCTTGAATAGTCCATTCTGATTTTCTATCTGTTTGGGGGCGGTTGGCAGTGCTCAATCAAAGTTCAGTATCCAAAGCCTTCTGAAGACTCTTCCAGAATCTTGAATTAAAATGGGGATCATGATCAGAAACAATCAATAGAGGTACTCCATGAATCTTCACAACATCATTAATATATAATCTTGCTAGACGTTCAAGGGATAAATATTCCCTTATAGAAAGAAAATGAGCTGACATGGTAAGACGATCAACAATGACTCATATTGCATTGTTCCTTCTAGGAGTCTTTCGTGGCCCCATGACAATGTCCATCGTAATATTATCACATTTGCACTCAGGTATGGGAAGAGGTTTCATGACTCCTCCTGGCTGTTGCCTTCCATCTTTCACTTTTTGAAAAACCATACATCTTGACACAAAATCATCTTTGTGGTACATCTCATCTATGGTCCACCTCCATGCTACCTCTAGTCCTGGCACCCTCATCCTCATTCAGTGTTGTCTATCATTTTCACCAAACACTAAAATGTGTGGGAATACCCTATGTAGGGGTGAGTATAATGATACTCAGTAGGGACCCCAAGACTGTCAAAGGTCTCAAAACTTCCACAAAGGTTATACCAGAATGCATGAAAACTACTGAAAACCCTATATAGGTATATTCCCATACATATACCAAAGTTATCAGGTATACCCATCTCATAATTAGGAAATATAAGGCCTCAATCCTTATCCATAGTACAACAATTCCACGAATGAATGAATACCACGATGTTTACCACGACGATGGTAAGTACGACAATGTTATGCCACACAAGAAGAATATCAAAAATATATTATCACGAATGTATGTAACCCAAAGGTATGCCACACAGAATATTTCCAAAAAGATTAAGACTTCACTCACACAAGGTATAACATAGGTATGGTAATAAAGATGATTTGATGTTACTACTAAATCATCTTACTCTGTTAAGAGGCAGACCCACGTAGGATCCTAAATCATCAAACCCACGTAGAATCCTAGTACTTCAAGCCCACATAGGATCCTAGAGTAGTCCCACATGGATTTCCTAGAGCTATCCAAGTGGGACTCTCAAACATATACCAACATAGGATCCCAAAGCACATACCCACATAGGGTCCCTTTATAATGTTATAGCCTGCTACAGGGATCCTGCACTAAGCTCACATGATTCCGTGAGGGTCCACTCTAGAAGCCACAATTCGGTACTCCATCTTCAAAAAAGTTCCACAAAGAAGAACCCTAATAGACCTCCATGTAAAAGGGGTCCCAACGCAATAGATGGTGTGTCTGTCGAACTCTTGGTTTGTAAGCTATTGGCCTTTTTGTTCTGAGCGCCCGGTTGTATTTGTGTTTGATCCAACCTGACTGTAACACAACATTATCAAAAACTCAAGTGGGGTATACCAAATGGACCATCTCGATCAACAATTTCCAGTGCCGTAGAAGGATCGTCAAAAGGATTCCCATAGATCATGTTATAACTGATAGAATGAAAAGGGTTAACACTGTTATGGGTCCAGTCCGACCTGGTCAGACCGACCCGAACCACAGATGGTCGGATGGCCTGCCCTTCTCCATGGCATGGTCTAGTGTCGTGCCCCCACCAGTGGCCGGATGCGAGCCGACCTCCCTCCTTGGCTGACGAGGCCTCGTGTCGCAACCCATACAAGCCGTCAGCTCGAAAGAATGATGTCGCCTCCCCTTCACGTGGTCACCTGCTCACCAGCTTCCGCCACTACACCGCCGTAGCCAATGGGCCACAACCCTCCCCTAGTGGAACTATTTCAATGCTTCTGTCTTCACGTTTGTCCATTGTGCCAACCACCACTTCTGAGTCCTACCAGCACCACTCGTCGATACCAGTCGTCATCCTCCTCCATCGCGAAGAACACATCAAATACCAAAAAGTTTTCGGAGGGGTCAGGTCATGTTTGTTTGGGACGCACCCTCCTCAATAGAGCATTAGCAAGTGGCTCATGGGTGGAGATTCAACGTAAAAGAAATTAATGAAGATCAATAAAATCACACCCCTACCTTTTCATCCTTTGAAGGAGTGTATAGGTAGAAGATGAAACCATTGAAGAATGTTGGCATTTATTTCTTCCTCAAAGCGCTTCTGATCCGGGATCGGGGTTGGTTATTTGTTCTTCATTGTAGAGGGATTTATTTGTTTAAGGAAGTGTTTCTATAAAGATACCCCCTTTTCGAATGATTTCCCCAAATAATTGAAGATCCAAAAATTTAAAACAGGTTTATAGAATTAATTTATGTGGGAACAATTAATGTTGTCACAAATAAATGGCACAATTAATTAATTGGAGAGTTGAGAGGTTTCCCCCATTAAGTGGGGTTCAGGTGGTCTTCATCACCATTAATTCAAATTAGGAGGTTTTAAAAGAAATATAAAATGTTAATTATTTTATTTTTCTTCTTCCACAAAAATGTGAAATACTATCTTCCACCCTCGACCTACTATAGTCGTGGTGATGTTCTCTTTAATAGAATATTATAACCGTGAGATCAGCAGTGTCCTTGGATTTCAATTTCAAGAAACAGTTCAATATTTATGAAAACCCACTCTCACGTTTAGTGAACATTCTTAAAAAAATTTCAAAAATTCTTTCCAAGCACTCCATGCCTTGGAATCATTAGCTGTTAATTTTCACGGACTCGTTAATATTCCCATATAATAAAAAACATTCATGGAATTTTTTGGGTCTTTAAATTCTCTCTACCTCAGGGATTTCATTCCCCGAAATCCATAACAGTGAAACTTGGAAAATAAGTGGGGGGTACTGAGAACGAATTTTAGCCTCCTGCTACCATGTGCTCTCAAGTAGGTTCATGTGCTCCCAACGTACACAGACAAAAGATATCAATCACCCATGAAGGACTCTCTCCTATCAATCCTCAATCCCCACTGGAACCTCCATAAACATTTCCCCATCATAGATGTCCATCTCACCCCAGTCAATTATGTGTGAAGGGCCATGCACGTATCTCCTCAGATGGGATACATTGAAGAATTCTTGCACCCGGTCCAGTTGAGGTTGAAGAGCTAAGCGATAAGCCACCTCACCAACTCTGCTGAGGACCTGTAAAGGTCCGATGATCCTCGAAGATAACTTGATTCCTCGATCAAATCTCCAAAAACCTCGTCGAGGTGAGACCTGTAGAAAGATGTGGTTACCATCCTCGAAATCAGAAGGTCTCCTTCTACTGTCAGCATAAGACTTCTGCATGCTCTGTGCAGTCTTCATCCTCTCCTGGATGATCTTCACCTTCTACATGGTATCCTATAAAATCTATGGTCCCATTGGTTCTAACTCCCCTATGTTAGTCCAGAAAAAAGGTGATCTACAAGGTCGTTCGTACAGCGCCTCAAAAGGTTCCATCCCAATGGTGGAGTGATAGATGTTGTTGTATGCAAAATCCAAAAAGGGAAAGTGATCCTCCCAGCTGTGACCGATGTTGAGGATGATAGCACACAACCTGTCCTCATGGGTTTGAATGGTCTACTTAGTCTGGCCATACGTCTAAGGATGGAATGCGGTGCTCAAATGTAGTTGCATCCCAAAATCCTCCTACAACCCCTTCCATAGATGGGAAGTGAAATGTGCATCACGACCAGAGGCAATCGATGAGGGTACTTTATATAGCCATATAATCACTTTCACAAAGAGGGATACCATGATCCCAATTGAACCCTTATCTCAGGTTGGTAGGAAGTTGTCCGACTTGGTGAGTAGTTGATGATCACTCAAATAGAATCATGACCCCCGGATGAATGTGGAAGTCCTGTTATGAAGTCTATGGATATCCTGTCCCACTTCTACTCTGGGACCTCTAAGGGCTAAACTAATCATGCTGGTACCTGATTCTCTACCTTCACTTGCTGACAAGTGAGGCATCGAGAGAAAAAATCTACTATGCATTTCTTCATTCCCGACCACCAATCTAGTATTCGGAGATCCAAGTACATCTTCGCCACTCATATATGTACCGCTAAATGGGATGTGTGGAACACCCACAACACTTCCTCCTCAAGAGACAATAGTACCATAGTACATCCTATGAAAAGTATGACATTCTCCCCACCTTTAGAAAATCAATCAGGTGACTACCCTGAGGATATCTGAACATGTCAAGCCCCAGAGTCAGTGTCATCATGCTACACCTCTCTAACTCGCTGACAATTTAGGAAAGTGACTATAAGAGACTGAAAAAAAGCCACTCCATCACGTTCCACAAAGGATATCTATAAAGCAGCCAGCTGTGTGGTCTCCTCGCATAGTAGTTGTTTACCAGATCTCCTACGGAGGACATATACTATAACGTTCCCCTTCCCAGGAGTATAGACTATCTCGAATTCATAGTCCTAGAGGTACTCAGGCCAATGTCTCTATTTCTGGTTCAGGTCTTTTAGAGAGAAGATATAAATGAGACTCTCGTGGTCTGAGTTGATTGTAAGACTTTCTCCAATCAAGTAATGTTTCCACATCATCAAGGCGATGACCACTACTGCTAACTCTAGTTCATGGGTAGAATATATATTCTCACGTTTTCTCATGTGCGAGAACCATATATGATAACTACTCCTCTTCCACGTCCGCCTGCTCTCTATGAACCACCTCGGTAGAACCTCTATCTCTGCATGGGTGGTCCTTTGATCATCTTCTGATAATATGTTCGTATGGTCGGGAAGTCTCGAGCCATGTGGCCCTACCCACCTCTTGTGTATCATTGCCTACTCCTTGCATGATTGGATCTGTCTCTGGTGCCCCACACAACTGACCTGGAATCCTGCGGTCGTCCACCTGTAATTCTGGTCCTCTTGGACCTCTGTGATATCTATATGATACCAACCACAGAAGACTCCATTACGTGATGCCCGGTGGTGGCTCTCACTACTGGTGACTGCCGAGAAAGAAAAATATACACCATGAAGGCCCTCTCTAACAACCCTGTCTGCATTGGGATACTGTGAGAAATCATTGAATCCCTGATCTCCAGCCTGAGTCTCAGCTCGAAGGTCCGTGTCCTGAAGAATGGGCCCCACACCATATCAGTTGATTAGCATGAGTGGTAGGTGAACCTCGCTGAGTATTGATGCACAGTCATGATGCCCTCCTGTAGATGAAGAAGCTCATTTTTGCGCACTGCGCGAAGGGTCGCTGGGACAAACTCTGCCAAAAATAGGCTCTCAAAGTCTGCCGAGAGAAGTGTCACCTTGTCATGAACTTGAAGAATCAAGATCCCCCATCGGCCTGCTAATGCCTGTAGAAGACTAGCGATAAGGATAACCATGAGATTAGCTGGTTCCCATACCAGTCGGAAGACTCCCACCATGACCTCCATCCAATCCTCAGCCACCTGTGGTTCCGTCTCACCCCTGAACATGGGTGGCCTCTAGCGTAAGAACTTTTTCAATGCACTTAAGTTGCGTGAACTCTCTGCTACTGGTGCTGGTGGAAATGATGACCCAACAGATAATGGTACCACTAGTTCCTCTGGTGGTGCCTCTACTGATAAAGGGCCCTGCACCAAAGCCTCATTCCTCGGTGGGATATCATCGCATACTATACCCATAACCCTAGTAGGCTATCGATGTGGTGGCATACATAAAAGAAACAGGTTCACCATGATCAATTTGTTATGACTGGTGAGCTGAATCAAAGATATCACAAAAAAACATTTGAAAACACACACGCAATTAGTGATTTCGTTCACGGAGTCAGAAATCAGAAGTCAGGGTCCTGGTGTATGGATACATCGGCTGTCGCACAAACACTGGATTCCGTAATTTAATAACCATACACATAAATATTAACACTATTGTCGTTAAAATATCATAGTCCAATTTTCATTGGTAGAGCCAACTCATCAGATGCCAATTTTTCACGACCCGTCCCCCATGACCCATGCCATGACAAACCCAAGCCCGCCTTCCAAAGTCTAGGGGCTGAAGACTAGCACCAAAAGGCGTATTCCCTAAAACATGTTAGGAATTAACTTTATAACATGTAAACACACACAACCAAGAACAAAGAAATATAAAAACACAAGTAAACAATATAGTAAATAAGATTTGTACAGAAAGAAAAAAGGGGCTACAATACAATCCCAACAGGAAAAGTACAAGTAAAATGAAAAGTACATGTAAAACTGAAACAACTCCAGTGCACACCTGCAAAGGATCCTACCTTAAGGGTAGGTACAGCTCTCAAACAGTTGTCTCTAGAATACGCCTCATATAAGTTCCACCTCGGAGTTGTCTCTAGTCCTGGTACCCTCGTCCTTAGTCAGTGTTGTCTGTTATCTGCACCAAACAAAACAAGGTGCTGGCATAACCCATGTAGGGGTGAGTTTAATGAGACTTAGTAGGGACCCCGAGACCCTCAAATCTCTCACAAAAAACCAAAAAGGATAAACCAAAAAGCATGAATATAACTAACATCCCTTCTTAGGAATATTCCCATATATATTCAATTGTTATCAAGTATGCCCATATCACACATTAGGAAACATAAGGCCCCAATCTTTAGAGAAAGTACAACTGTTTGATGAAGGAATGAATACCTTGAAGGTAACCACCACGAAAGAATGTACCACAATGGTATGCCACACAAAATAATATCACAAAGACATCAGCATGAAGGTAAGTAAAAAAATGTTATGACACACAAAAGACTACTAAAAAGGTAATGACTTAGCTCACACTAGGTATAACATCGGTACATCAGTAAATATGATTTGATGTAACTACTAAATCAGCTTACTCTGATAAGAGGCAGACCCATGTAGCATCCTAAATCATCTGACCAACATAGGATACTATTACATCAGACCCATGTTGGATTCTAGAGTAGTCTCACCTTGATTTCATAGAGCAGTCCAAGTGGGACTCTAGAACACATCCTCATGTAGGATCCCAAAGCACAGAGCCACATATGATACCTTTCTCATGTTACATCCAGTTACTGGGTTCCCACACTAAGCTCGATTGATTCCTGGAGGGTCCGATCCTCAAGCCACAGGTCGATACTCCAATTTCCATGAAGACCCAAAATGATGTTCTCCAATGTACCACCTCGTAATAGAGGACTGAACGCAATAGACGGTCCATCAATCGGACGCCTGGTCTGTAAGTTATTGGAATTTTAGTCCTAAGGGCCCGGTTAGATTCTTGTTTTATCTAACCCCGACATACATAAAATTTACCCAAAACTAATTTGGGATATTCAAAAAGGACCATCTCAATCCAAGGTATCCAACGCCATAGACGGTTTGTCAAACAGATGCCCGTAGCTCATGTTATGACTAAAATAGAGAAAATGGTCAAATATTGTACGGGTTCAGTCCGACCCGGTCGGACCCACCCCACCCGCATGATCCGGTGCGACCCATCCGTCTGGCCCGACCCATGATGGGCTGCCTTATGGGTGGCTTGTAGGGTGGCCCATGCTTGGTTACCCATGGTTGGCCAGACCGCTAGGCCTTCTCCACGGTAAAGTCGCATGCCACGCCGCCACATGCGTTCTGCAGCGAGTTGGCCGCCCTCCTTTCCATCCACGACCTCGTGATGAAGCCTCTACATGTCGGTGAAGTGGACGTGCACCGCTTCCTTCCATACATGCGTCCTACTGTGCAGCTACTACCGCCTCTTCTCCGCTACAGCTGAAGGGACGTGACCCTCCACCGGAGGCGTGGTTGCACCGCCCCCTTCTTCACAGAAGGCCAGTGTGCCGGCTACCTCTCCCGAGTCCTACCGGTGCCTGTCGCCATTACCAGACGCCTTCCTCTTCTATCGTGAAGACTACATCAAATACTGTAAAGGTATTGGAGTGGTCTGGTTATGTTCGTTTGTCTTCCACCTTCCACATTAGTTTGTTAGTAAGCGGTTAATGGAGAGATAGTCAACGTAAAATAAATTAACAAAGATCAATCAAATCACACCCCTGCCTTGTCATTTGTTAGAAGGGTCGAGAGGTAGAAGATGATGTTGTTGAAGAACTTCATCATTTGTTTCTTCCGCAATGTGCTTCTGATCGGGGATCGGGTTCAGTTCCTCATTATTCATTGGAGAGGGAGTTCTTCCTTGGAGGAAGAGTTTCTCTGAAGTTCCCCCCTTTGCCAATGATTTCCCTAAGTAAATTAGGAGCCATAAAATTAAAATATGTTTATAAAATTAATTTAAATTGGCATAATTAATGTTGGCACAAATAAATTGCAAAATTAATTAATTGGAGAGTTGAGAGGTTTTTCCCCATTAAAAGGCGTTAGGGTGGTCCCCACCACCATGAATTTAATTGGGAGGTTTTTAAGGAAAAATAAAATGTTAATTATTTTATTTTTCTTCTTCCATGAAAAAGTAAAAAACTATCTTCCACTCTCATCCAACTGCGGTCTAGGTGACAGTCTCATTAAGAGAATATCTATGCTACGAGTTCTACAGTGTCCCCATATTTCAATTCCGAGCACTGGTTCAAAAGTTATAAAGAAACTCTTGAACATTTACTGAACGTACTTATAAAATGTCCAGAAATTAATTCTAGGAACTATGGTCCTATGAATCATGCATCGTCAATTTTTACTGACTGGTAAAAATTCCCATATAACAAAAACAATTACATGGAATTTTCTGGGTCTATACACCTACGATCACATTGTGAAAGGTGCGTCTATGAGGAATTGAGTGGGGCTTACACATGGTCAGTAGAAGAAAGGGGAAATAGGAAATGACACATTGTTTTCATCCCAGTTTGGAAGAAGGGTGTCCATATCTATGAGGAGTATATGGCCATCGTACCTGAAACATCCCATCATAGGATTCTGGAGTTTACATGGAGACTACCCAAGTCATGCTTTGCGACAATGCCCAAAGTGCTAGGGGAGTGAGAAGGAACTGGTACCCATCCCCTTCACAGTCCTATATGGACTTTCCACTTATGCGGTGATCATAGATTAACTTCATGTGTTATTGATTCAGATGCTTAGTAATTTAACATTCTATAGCTCATATGGTGATGATTCACTCCTCACCCCTAGGGCATACATTACCGGGGTACATCAACCCTTGGTGAAGGGAAGGAACCCCCAATATAGTGGTGATGTTGAGTTGTGGCGGGATCCATTAAGGGGTCACATTAGCTTGGCTCTCTGATGAACTAATAGACATTAGAATGACTTTGTGAAGAAGAATATGTCCCAAAAACGCAACATGAGGCACCAATATATTTAAGACATGTGTTAGGGTAATAATAATAACCGTGTCTCATAAATACATTAAATTATTTGATGTCTCAAAATTTTAAATAAAATACCATTATATATTAAATCTATTTAGCTTTATAATTAATATTTACAATCGAATTTATCCTATGTATAACCCTATATTAAAATAGTTTTAGTTATTAAACATTGATTTTAACTCTTCTAACTCTTTATTGAATTAAATAATAATAAATGTCTTAATCTAATCCAAGTAGAATAAAGAGGTTCATATTTTATTACTAAGGTTGTTTTTGGTCGAATTATAATTATCCAATATAATTAAGACATGTGCTAGGGTAATAATAATATCATTTTTACCCTTAATTACCCTATTTACTTTTAACCGTGGTAAATAAATGTAAAAGTCACTATTCACCAAAAATTATTTTTATATTATCAAACCACATTTTACTCCTTGATATTAACCGTGTCTCTTGAATTTTTGGAATTCCACTAAAAAAATTGGTAAAATTATGTTTTATGTGAATTTGTAAATTCTCATAAGAGATGGGTAAAAGACGGTGAAAAGTTAAATAAAATTTTTATATATCGAAAATTATTACAAACTGACTCCAATTAATTACATAGAACTTATATAGGTATTATGTTTCTATTTTG
This sequence comes from Viscum album, assembly GCA_963277665.1. Taxonomy (NCBI): domain Eukaryota; kingdom Viridiplantae; phylum Streptophyta; class Magnoliopsida; order Santalales; family Viscaceae; genus Viscum; species Viscum album. The sequence goes on along the minus strand of OY728119.1, from coordinate 1,310,667,525 downwards.
ACCAAAAATATATTTAAATAAAATAAATAATTATTTAAAAAAATACGGTTTTAAACTATAACTTAGTGTTTTTCACTATTCATAATAAATTGACAGTTCTCAGAAACATACCAATAATTCACCATAAGCTAATTTTGATATTACAAATCCAAAAATGAAGTCCAATTTGACAGATAAAATTTATAAAATTTCAAAATGTCGGTATTACTATTCATAACGAGTAGTTTGATTGGTTATGGTGTGTGTTATGCCTCAAAGCTGCATAGAACACACACTACTGTATTATTCAAAGAGAAGCATACCATGGAAGATTGGGGTGTTAAATATAGAATCATTGAATTAATGGGTGTGGAAATGGATTAATCTAATGATGCTTCATCATTAAAATTGATTGATTCATTAGAACGAGTTTTTGAATCTACAAGGGTTTCCTCCTAAATCCTAGAAGGAACTGTTCCAGAACCCTTTAACAGAAGAAAGTGATACAGATTCTAAAAAAGGAAATAATCATAAAATAGTATGTGAATATGGTCATCATATCAAATGTTGATGTAGAGATTTACAATGATGCATGTTCCAAGTCATCTTCATCACCCAATTGTACTTCCTTTCTCGATATGGAGAAGAGCCTATCTCATTCCTATTTACTGTAGAAAAAAATAGAGATGATTGATGTTCTCCATCATCTGATTCCTCCATCATGTCTTCTGACGCATTGATTGTTTTGGGGATTCATGGTCTTCATTCAATAGCCCAGTGGGGGTACTCATAGTCCCATACCTTTGTGACTTAGACACCTCTATTTCGTAAAACCCTTTAAAATGATCTTTTTCTTCTTATTCTCATACAGATTGAAAATCGAATCCCTTCAGGATTAATAATGTAAGATTAAAAAATAGATATTTATGGTTGTAAGTAGAAATACATCATTAGTGTTGTCAATTATTTCTCATTCATCCTAAAGATGAAAAGTTAACCCCACACACACTCCTCGATCCTCCATGTCAAACATTCACCCTATAGTTGGGATGTGATCATCGGTTTTGTGTAATAATTCCTCCAAATGCTAAAGACACATATTCACCCTAGCCAAGTCGTTATCATTTTGAAGACCAAAGGGTTCATTGATATCGACCTACTTTTGGATTTAATATTTGGCTTCTGAAAGCTACCAAGAATCACTGAACTCATGAGTTTTCCTTTCAAAGAAACATATCAATAAGGGTCTCACATAATTGTTCTCTTTTTTGTCGATATATAAGGAAGACCCCATGCCCTTTGACATGGAATAATATTCAAGGCTACTTTATCTTGTATGAAATTGAGGGAAAATAGAAAGAGCCTCCTCATAATGGCGATGACTGAACTACCATTTGGAAAGAGATGTGGTCCTCTCAATTGTAGCTTGCTTAGTTTTCTTTGATCATAATTTAGTGGAAGGCTCAAAAAATTCTACATAATCATTATTGGCCCATTAATTCTTACTACACATACCATGACCAGTAGTTATGGTGTCCTTGACCTAGTAAATTTTATTTTCCAACACCCCCTGAGGGTTCTATGACTTCCACCCCTTTGCCTGCAAGGACTCCATATGATTGATGCGTCTGAGAGAGGCATGGTGAATGAAATTTTTGGATACCTCATTGGAGATCAGCATCCAAATCTATTAGACTATGTCCAGATTCTTCTACATCCAAACATTTATAGGGGGAGATGAATGACTAATCAAGACACTTAAAATTGTTGTAAAATCAATATATAGCATAATCTACACGAATGATCTAACTATCAATGTGAGCTGCTGATATAATATCTCTAAATTATTTCACGTAGGAACATAGATCATAATTTATATTCTATATTTCATTGGAATATATCAATGTCGATGAGTTAACATGTATAATGAAGTTAAATTACCCCATAAATTTATTTATAATTACTACTTTAACATACATTGGGTTCATAGGGTGAATTATAGATACCACCTAAACAAATGCATGGATTCAGCTGTGATGGATATTAACATTGAAAAATGCTTCATTTGAACGGATGAGTGCAGAAATCCACCCCAACAACACTTGAAATGACTCTATCATTCTAAATGGGGCCTTCTTGTTTTACGTATGTAGAAAAAACTGAAAAAATATTTAATGTAATGGGGAATCTACCCCAATATAACTCCCATATGCTAGTCTGGACACTATAAAAAATATTCATAACATGCACTATCATTGGAATCACAGACCTAAATAAAATAAATATAGACACATAGAGAAGAAGCTTATCGGTGATTATTCACATCCATTGTAGCATTGAATTTAAAATCACAATGGTTATTGTAGACCTTGTCCTACATATTCCAAAATGTGCTAATTGCACTCAGATTCTCTACGGTGAGACATATAATAGGGAGTTCAAAAATTGTGACCTTCTCCTACAAGTTCTTTGAATGAGGTCATCTATGTTCTCAGACGGATTCGAACCATGGTGCGAGGATCTATTTCCTATAATTTATTCTCCACATGGAAAAACACATGAGGCAATGACAATTTCCTTTTAGCATTATCCCACGTTGTCCTATGTTGGATGAACATGTCATGCATTTCCATAAGAATGGGAGGTCCAGAGATTCTATAGACATTCAAAGAGCCATTTCCTACTTTCACATGAATCATGTGGGAGATATTTTTATAATGACTCGATTAGCTCATCAGTTCAATGAGGGTATCTGGGTTTTTTAGATGTGTGTTTTTCATGTCCAAAAAACCTCATATATATAAACATACAGTAATTATTCATAATTTTTTTTCATGTTTTGTGCACCTAGTATTCCCACATCCACTTAGTCCTGAATTCCCCTCTGGAGTGGAAGTATCGGTCGTTATTATAGACTTTTGTTTGATCTATTTGTGAAGAGAATAAGGTTGAGTCATAAAAAAGTGGGCTCAATTCATGGATATTAGATTTTATAACTAGAGTACATCTACTGGAATGCATAATAAAGCCAATAGGAACCACAATTTCCTTAATATCAACACCATTGGAGGATATGTTGGACAAATAGTAGATGGTGTGCTTCAAAAAACATGCCTTTTCGAAATAAATCCACACCCAAAGGATAGTTTAATTAATTAATAGTATGTGACTATATAATGGGTAGTAATTTCATTGTGGGTAATCACAATGAGATGATTCCATGCAGATTTCTAGATCCGGAAAAGCTGTCTCAACAACTTCTAAGTAATATGGCCTAATAGAATTGTTTATCTTGAAAGAATGTACTATAGTTTTTCATGTGTAAGACATCAATAACGATCTTGTAAATATATAAGAAATAATATTGTTTTCCTAATGATTTAAAATATCTACTTCAAAAAAATTATTTTTATTTAGAGTAATTCCATATATTGGAAAAAGAAGGAACTTATGTAGACCCTAAGACCTGTTCCTAGGTGTAGTCCATTCGACAAGGTGCCAAACATAATCCCCTAGATCAAGAACTACATCAAGGATCCTTGATGAGATCTAAATACACATAGCATAATTTCTCATGTGGTTTTAACATGAGATCATTTCTTGGAGAGCATTAGGAAAATAGTTGTGTAGCTGACCTCATCAGGCTATCTACGTGGTAGCAAAAAAAAATCAGAAACCTAAAATGAATGAAAAAGGAAAATTAGAGACTAAAGTATTTACATATTCTTGTTGATTGAATTGGGGATCTGTGTGTCTGATATCTGTTAGGGAACTATGAACTAGGCCTATGATGAATCCCTAAGATGAATACATTCACCGAATCCCTACATGATTCACTGAAACAAACTTCATAATCTTTTCCTCATTCTATCTCTAGATGTGACCCTCATATTTTGATAGTATCTAATCCTGGGGGTGGAGATTTTTGAAACTAAATTTAATCCATTAGAGTGAAAAGATTATAAACCAATCCAAAAGAATGATAATGTAAAGACCCGTAAAATTCAAGGGAAATTTTTTTTCTTAATTTTCTTTAGAATTTTACAAGAGCGCGGTTTCAGACGGCACCTGATTCCGAGGCCCGGAGTGCCCGGAATTAATTTCCGAAGTTTGGCTCGGGTACGTTCAGTGAACGAACGAGCGGGAATTCCTAACTTTTGATCCGGTGCTCGGAATTGAAATCCGAGGGCACCGATGAACTCGCAGCGCCGATATTCGCTTAATGATACCTTTTCGGGAGTTGCGTTTGTTGCGGGTTGAAAGTTTCGTTTTGGGGTTTTCAGTTAAGTTAAATAAAATTTGTGTAAGACAAATTTATTTTAACTTATTTTAAAACCTATCAAAAGAGGTTGGAAGTGGGACCCACACCCACTTAACCTCCCTTGGGAGGATTAAGTGTGGTGGGGCCCACACGAACCCCCCTTTTTCTTTTCAAATCCCCCCAACTCCTTTAACCCCCTCTTTAATGTCTTAAGTTACTTAATTTATTTTTTGGGGAGTTAAACTCTTTTGAATTTCAAACATTTGAAATTCTTTTGAGTTGTGTGTTAATAAAATAAGATGCAATCTTATTTGTTTAAGGGTTGTCGTTTGTTCCCTTGAGAGCTTTTGAGAGCTCCTCCTCCACCTTCTTCTTCTTGACGAAGAACGTTCATCTTGACGAAGAACGCTCAAACTCCGACGAAGAACGACGCCTCTCTTCTTCGTCCTCGGTGTCAACAAGAGGGAACGCCGCATCCTCCTCGGGCCTTCTTCGTCGGCAAACGAAGATCCGACAACAACGTGTCGCATCGGACGTAATTCTTCGTCAACGGATTTGACGAACGACGACCGCGACGCCCGACTTCCGCGACGCCGTCTTCCGCGGAACGTAGAAGATTCTTTGAATCTCAAACCCGAGGTAGGGGATGTTATTTATTGATTATTTTATTCCATTCTTGAATCATGGATTTTAGCATGACTAAACGTGAGGCTTTTGGATATTCTTAGTTATGTTTTTATTTAACGTGAGGGGGATCGGACCGCATGAACACGGCCGAACCCCCCCTCCTTAGTTCTCGTTTTATTCTTGCGGGTGGAAACAAGTGGCGTGGTGCCGTCGCACCACGCGGATGAACATGCCTTTTTCTTTCCGCAACGCCGTCGCGCTTCGCCGAGGAGAGATTTCAAGAACGCGACGCCGTCGCGCCGCGTTGGGAGAATTCATGGCACGGCGAAAGGGGTGCGGTGCCGTCGCACCGTGCCGGACGACGAACACCGCGGACGGTTCCGGGCCGCGGTGAGACGAGGAGACCGCGGCCGGTTCCGGGCCGCGGCGGAAGGAAAGACCGGCGGCCGGGCCGCCGGCGTCGGGAGTCGAGGGCGGGACCGGAAATTCCGGTCCCGTTGGTAAAAACCGGCCGGCCAGCGGGCCGGCCGGATGTCATAAAAACCGGGGGATTAAACCCCCGGCCGGTCCTTCAAGACCCCCCTCTTAATGAGGGGGGGGGGGGGCGGTTCATTAAAGGAGGGGGGGGGGGGGGCAAAGCCCCCCCGGTTTTTGTCCAGCCGGCCCCCATCTGCGGGGGCCGTTTTTAATTCAAGGCACGGCTTAAAGCCGTGCCATTTTTGTGAAACGCGGGGCTTAGCCCCCGCGTGCCTCCCGCGTGCGCCGCGGCACCCCGCCGCCAGCGCGGCACGCCGCCGCCGCCGCCGCGCGGCCCGCCGCCGCCGCCACGCGGCCCGCCGCCGCCACGCGGCCCGCCGCCGCCACGCGGCCCGCCGCCGCCGCCACGCGGCCAGCCGCCGCCGCCGCCACGCGGCCCGCCGCCGCCGCCACGCGGCCAGCCGCCGCCGCCGTCCGCCGCCGTCCGCCGCCGCCGTCCGCCGCCGCCGGCCGCCGCGCCGACCAGAGGGGGGGGGTCGGGCTGGGTCGGCCCGGACCCGGACCCCCCGTTTCGGACCAGATTCGGTTCTTGGCTTATAACTTGAGCCTCGGACCTCCGAATGACGAACCGTCTGCGGCAACGCGATCCTTGGATCGAGACGGTCGTTTCGGTATATCGCACTCAAGGTTTCGGTTTACTTTGAGTTCGGCCGGGTTGGTTCGTTCACGAAACCAACCGGGCCTTCGGAGCGGAAACGCTCATATCTTGAGCTACGGACGTCCGATTGACGTGCCGTCAGTCGCGTAGTGTTCCTCTTAGTGAGACGGATCTTTTGGCATACTCCGCCCGAGGTTTGGACGCAGGTGGAGTACGGTCGGGTTGGTTTTGCCTTAAAAACCAACCGGGCCCCGGAGACGAAAATGCCAATAACTCTCAGACCGGGCGTCCGATCGACGCGCCGTCCGTTGCGTTGAGTTCCTTTTGACGATACGGAACTTTTGGATACATCAACTTCGGTCTTCGTGACAGTTGATGTATCAGCCTCTCGGCTCGTGGAGCGGACCCTCCGTACGAGCTTGCTGTGTGCGGGAACCCTAGTGCTGGCTGCGACTGTTCTACTGCTACGACTGCTACTGTGACTGCGACGACGACAGTACAGAGATCCTGTGTGGATTTGACGACGACAGTACAGAGATCCTGTGTGGATTTGACGACGACAGTACAGAGATCCTGTGTGGATTTGACGACGACAGTACAGAGATCCTGTGTGGATTTGACGACGACAGTACAGAGATCCTGTGTGGATTTGACGACGACAGTACAGAGATCCTGTGTGGATTTGACGACGACAGTACAGAGATCCTGTGTGGATTTGACGACGACAGTACAGAGATCCTGTGTGGATTTGACGACGACAGTACAGAGATCCTGTGTGGATTTGACGACGACAGTACAGAGATCCTGTGTGGATTTGACGACGACAGTACAGAGATCCTGTGTGGATTTGACGACGACAGTACAGAGATCCTGTGTGGATTTGACGACGACGACTACAGCACTCAGCGATCCTACGTGGATCAGTGCTACAGGTTCTGTGTGAGCCCGATCCTGTGTGGGTCCTTGCGCTCAGCGGTTCTGTGTGAGCCAGCGCCTACAGGTTCTGTGTGAGCCCGATCCTGTGTGGGTCTTCTGCGGGGGTTAGTTACCTATCGATCCTTCGTGGGTCCGACGACTTAGATGGATCAGTGATCATCTTTATCGTCCTTGAAGAAGTATACCTGTGTGAGATGAATCCTGTTGTTTTCCTGTGTGGATTGTGTTGTGCAATCCTGTGTGGATTATATTTTGCTTTCCTATGTGGATTACGTATACTTTCCTGCGTGGACTGAGTTGTACTTGGGCTCGGAGGTTGGAGTGTATTTTAATTGATGACTTAGGTATATGTATGGGCATATACCTAAGCAGTGTCGGTTGTTACTTCGTGATTGTACTTTTCTTCGTGGTTTATCCTTTGTGGATTTGAGAGACCTTCAGGGGTCTCGGGGTCCCTACTGAGTAGCTTATACTCACCCCTGCACGGGCTTTGCCCGCACTTCGTTGTGTTGGTTGCAGACGACGGACAGCGTTGACCTTAGCTGAGGCTTGCAGAGCGGGACGGTACCCGGAGGTGGACCACTGGGCGGGACGTGCTCGGAGCGGACAGCGGGACCCGTGGAGCAGAGGAGCTATCTGTACCCACCCTTCAGGTGGGATTTCCGGTGGACAGCTCGGAGTAGCGGCTTTTACTTTACAGTTGCTGTTTTTCCCTTTTCGAGTTGTACTTTACTTTCAGTTTGGGTTTGTATTCTGGCCCATTTACTTTTCCGCACTTTCAGTTGTACTCAGCTTGTTTAGTGTTTACTTTCCGCTTGCTTACTCTGTGGAGTTGGTTACTTTTCAAAGGCAATGCCTTCCCTTTTTACTGGGATTTACGCCTTGGTGCTAGTCGCCAGCCCCTGGCCTATGGAAGGCGGGCTTGGGGTAGTCACGGCACGGACCCCGAGGGCGGGTCGTGACAAATTGGTATCAGAGGAGTTCGGTTCTACCGCGAACACTGATCTTTTCTATGTGAAGCAATAATGTTTAGCGTATTGAGTGTGGATATCAGTCCAGGGAGTCCAGTGTTGGTGCGGCGGCCGACGTATCCCTACACCAGGACCCTGACTTCTGATTTCCGACTTAATGCACGAAAACATTGTTTGCGTGTGTGTTTCAAGTTTTCTTTGTGATTACTTATATCAGCTCACCAGGTATACTGTTCTAACCGTGGCGCACCTGTTTCCTTTTCAGGATGGCCCCACGACGGCAGCCAGCTAGGGTTCCGAGAGTCGAGCGAGACGACAGCCCACCGAGCGACGAGGCTTCGGTGCAGGGCCCTTTGTCAGCAGTGGCACCGGCGGTAGCTTTACCCGCCGATCCCCCGATGCTTCCAGCAGCAGCCGCTGACGATGCACGTCGCCTCAGCGCACTGCATGAGTTTCAGCACCAGCGACCGCCCAGGTTTCGCGGGGAGACGGATCCCCAGGCAGCAGAGGACTGGCTGGAGGCAGTGGTTCGAGTGTTTAGGCTAGTGAGGACACCAGCAGACCTCATGGTGATCCTCGCTGCGAGCCTACTACACGCAGCAGCAGGACGATGGTGGAGCTTGATGCTCCAGGTGCACGATGAGGCATCTCTTATTTGGACGGACTTTGAGAGCATCTTCCGCTCGGAGTTCGTCCCAGCCACCCTTCGTGCGGTGCGCATCCAGGAGCTTCTACAGCTGCGGCAGGGCAGCATGACGGTCGCTCAGTACTCGGCGAGATTTACCGATCTCTCGCGCTACTCGACCGACATGGTACGGGACCCATTCTTCCGGGCCCGGACCTTCGAGCAGGGTTTGAGACACGAGATCAGGGCATCGCTGATCTCCCTCAGCATACCGACTCAGACAGGAGTACTGGAGCGGGCCCTTCTGATCGAGAGCTTCCTTGCTGAGTCTACACCAGCACAGAGACCCACCGCAGGACGGCACGTGGCAGAGTCATCTGCAGCTGGCAGTCGGCGAATGACTCAAGGGTCCAGACAGACCAGACCTCAGGGCACTGGCTCAGCAGTGCAGGGCACACAACGCGGAGCCAGTCTTTCGAGTGGAAGACAGTGCTATGCATGCGGCGGGCGAGGCCACATGGCTCGTGACTGCCCGACCCGCCATGCGGAGGAGCAGCAGACGGTTGAGGAACCACCTAGGCAGAGGCAGAGGTTCGACCGTGGCGGTCCGCAGGGAGGAGGCGGACGAGGCAGAGGAGCTGGCCGAGCAGCAGGTGGTGGACGACGCTTTGAGGCTCTACCACCACCACCACCAGGAGGTCCACCCCGACCGCTGGGGAGAGCTCAGCTTCAGGCAGCCGAGGCCTTCGATCATGGAGCTCTGGGAGCCGATGGACAGGAGCAGAACTAGTGGATACATCCTTTGTACTTCTGGTTCCTTGTTGCTTTTGTGTAGCGTCTTGTTTTACGAGCTGCAATAATAAAAGACGCATACCATGTGATGTTTTCGTTCATGTCCTCTATCATAATGTTACTAAGAGGTTCCAGTTTTGGCTGTTGACTTGACCCTCACTTGTGAGACATCTACTGGAGGAGACCCAGTTACCACACACTGATGCCGACAGTGTGACTCAACCCTTGGAGGCGAGAGTAACGGTTGAATCTCTTAGTAGTAGCGTCGAGGCCTTACGACGTCATCCTTAGTATGGATTAGTATCATCCATGTTAGGAATGACTGTTTTAGGCAAAGAATGTGGTTCATCCAGGGGATGAGACCATGTTTCTCTTTTCGGCAAAGAAGAAATCTTGCAGCTCTTGTGGGACCAGAGATGGTCCGGGCCACGTCAAAAGAGGTCCATGTCATCCAGGAGCGGGTCCTACATGGACGATCGATTCCTCGTGTGCGCAACAGATGACGGCACGGGAATCTCCAGGAGAGCACATGGGAGCGGGAGGCTCAGATGCGTGCTCAGTATCCTCTTTTGTTTCCCTAGTTTTTGATGTAGCTTTACGGGGACGTAAAGCCCTGAGGTGGGAGTAATGTAAAGACCCGTAAAATTCAAGGGAAATTTTTTTTCTTAATTTTCTTTAGAATTTTACAAGAGCGCGGTTTCAGACGGCACCTGATTCCGAGGCCCGGAGTGCCCGGAATTAATTTCCGAAGTTTGGCTCGGGTACGTTCAGTGAACGAACGAGCGGGAATTCCTAACTTTTGATCCGGTGCTCGGAATTGAAATCCGAGGGCACCGATGAACTCGCAGCGCCGATATTCGCTTAATGATACCTTTTCGGGAGTTGCGTTTGTTGCGGGTTGAAAGTTTCGTTTTGGGGTTTTCAGTTAAGTTAAATAAAATTTGTGTAAGACAAATTTATTTTAACTTATTTTAAAACCTATCAAAAGAGGTTGGAAGTGGGACCCACACCCACTTAACCTCCCTTGGGAGGATTAAGTGTGGTGGGGCCCACACGAACCCCCCTTTTTCTTTTCAAATCCCCCCAACTCCTTTAACCCCCTCTTTAATGTCTTAAGTTACTTAATTTATTTTTTGGGGAGTTAAACTCTTTTGAATTTCAAACATTTGAAATTCTTTTGAGTTGTGTGTTAATAAAATAAGATGCAATCTTATTTGTTTAAGGGTTGTCGTTTGTTCCCTTGAGAGCTTTTGAGAGCTCCTCCTCCACCTTCTTCTTCTTGACGAAGAACGTTCATCTTGACGAAGAACGCTCAAACTCCGACGAAGAACGACGCCTCTCTTCTTCGTCCTCGGTGTCAACAAGAGGGAACGCCGCATCCTCCTCGGGCCTTCTTCGTCGGCAAACGAAGATCCGACAACAACGTGTCGCATCGGACGTAATTCTTCGTCAACGGATTTGACGAACGACGACCGCGACGCCCGACTTCCGCGACGCCGTCTTCCGCGGAACGTAGAAGATTCTTTGAATCTCAAACCCGAGGTAGGGGATGTTATTTATTGATTATTTTATTCCATTCTTGAATCATGGATTTTAGCATGACTAAACGTGAGGCTTTTGGATATTCTTAGTTATGTTTTTATTTAACGTGAGGGGGATCGGACCGCATGAACACGGCCGAACCCCCCCTCCTTAGTTCTCGTTTTATTCTTGCGGGTGGAAACAAGTGGCGTGGTGCCGTCGCACCACGCGGATGAACATGCCTTTTTCTTTCCGCAACGCCGTCGCGCTTCGCCGAGGAGAGATTTCAAGAACGCGACGCCGTCGCGCCGCGTTGGGAGAATTCATGGCACGGCGAAAGGGGTGCGGTGCCGTCGCACCGTGCCGGACGACGAACACCGCGGCCGGTTCCGGGCCGCGGTGAGACGAGGAGACCGCGGCCGGTTCCGGGCCGCGGCGGAAGGAAAGACCGGCGGCCGGGCCGCCGGCGTCGGGAGTCGAGGGCGGGACCGGAAATTCCGGTCCCGTTGGTAAAAACCGGCCGGCCAGCGGGCCGGCCGGATGTCATAAAAACCGGGGGATTAAACCCCCGGCCGGTCCTTCAAGACCCCCCTCTTAATGAGGGGGGGGGGGGCGGTTCATTAAAGGAGGGGGGGGGCAAAGCCCCCCCGGTTTTTGTCCAGCCGGCCCCCATCTGCGGGGGCCGTTTTTAATTCAAGGCACGGCTTAAAGCCGTGCCGTTTTTGTGAAACGCGGGGCTTAGCCCCCGCGTGCCTCCCGCGTGCGCCGCGGCACCCCGCCGCCAGCGCGGCACGCCGCCGCCGCCGCCGCGCGGCCCGCCGCCGCCGCCACGCGGCCCGCCGCCGCCACGCGGCCCGCCGCCGCCACGCGGCCCGCCGCCGCCACGCGGCCCGCCGCCGCCGCCACGCGGCCAGCCGCCGCCGCCGCCACGCGGCCCGCCGCCGCCGCCACGCGGCCAGCCGCCGCCGCCGTCCGCCGCCGTCCGCCGCCGCCGTCCGCCGCCGCCGGCCGCCGCGCCGACCAGAGGGGGGGGTCGGGCTGGGTCGGCCCGGACCCGGACCCCCCGTTTCGGACCAGATTCGGTTCTTGGCTTATAACTTGAGCCTCGGACCTCCGAATGACGAACCGTCTGCGGCAACGCGATCCTTGGATCGAGACGGTCGTTTCGGTATATCGCACTCAAGGTTTCGGTTTACTTTGAGTTCGGCCGGGTTGGTTCGTTCACGAAACCAACCGGGCCTTCGGAGCGGAAACGCTCATATCTTGAGCTACGGACGTCCGATTGACGTGCCGTCAGTCGCGTAGTGTTACTCTTAGTGAGACGGATCTTTTGGAATACTCCGCCCGAGGTTTGGACGCAGGTGGAGTACGGTCGGGTTGGTTTTGCCTTAAAAACCAACCGGGCCCCGGAGACGAAAATGCCAATAACTCTCAGACCGGGCGTCCGATCGACGCGCCGTCCGTTGCGTTGAGTTCCTTTTGACGATACGGAACTTTTGGATACATCAACTTCGGTCTTCGTGACAGTTGATGTATCAGCCTCTCGGCTCGTGGAGCGGACCCTCCGTACGAGCTTGCTGTGTGCGGGAACCCTAGTGCTGGCTGCGACTGTTCTACTGCTACGACTGCTACTGTGACTGCGACGACGACAGTACAGAGATCCTGTGTGGATTTGACGACGACAGTACAGAGATCCTGTGTGGATTTGACGACGACAGTACAGAGATCCTGTGTGGATTTGACGACGACAGTACAGAGATCCTGTGTGGATTTGACGACGACAGTACAGAGATCCTGTGTGGATTTGACGACGACAGTACAGAGATCCTGTGTGGATTTGACGACGACAGTACAGAGATCCTGTGTGGATTTGACGACGACAGTACAGAGATCCTGTGTGGATTTGACGACGACAGTACAGAGATCCTGTGTGGATTTGACGACGACAGTACAGAGATCCTGTGTGGATTTGACGACGACAGTACAGAGATCCTGTGTGGATTTGACGACGACGACTACAGCACTCAGCGATCCTACGTGGATCAGTGCTACAGGTTCTGTGTGAGCCCGATCCTGTGTGGGTCCTTGCGCTCAGCGGTTCTGTGTGAGCCAGCGCCTACAGGTTCTGTGTGAGCCCGATCCTGTGTGGGTCTTCTGCGGGGGTTAGTTACCTATCGATCCTTCGTGGGTCCGACGACTTAGATGGATCAGTGATCATCTTTATCGTCCTTGAAGAAGTATACCTGTGTGAGCTGAATCCTGTTGTTTTCCTGTGTGGATTGTGTTGTGCAATCCTGTGTGGATTATATTTTGCTTTCCTATGTGGATTACGTATACTTTCCTGCGTGGACTGAGTTGTACTTGGGCTCGGAGGTTGGAGTGTATTTTAATTGATGACTTAGGTATATGTATGGGCATATACCTAAGCAGTGTCGGTTGTTACTTCGTGATTGTACTTTTCTTCGTGGTTTATCCTTTGTGGATTTGAGAGACCTTCAGGGGTCTCGGGGTCCCTACTGAGTAGCTTATACTCACCCCTGCACGGGCTTTGCCCGCACTTCGTTGTGTTGGTTGCAGACGACGGACAGCGTTGACCTTAGCTGAGGCTTGCAGAGCGGGACGGTACCCGGAGGTGGACCACTGGGCGGGACGTGCTCGGAGCGGACAGCGGGACCCGTGGAGCAGAGGAGCTATCTGTACCCACCCTTCAGGTGGGATTTCCGGTGGACAGCTCGGAGTAGCGGCTTTTACTTTACAGTTGCTGTTTTTCCCTTTTCGAGTTGTACTTTACTTTCAGTTTGGGTTTGTATTCTGGCCCATTTACTTTTCCGCACTTTCAGTTGTACTCAGCTTGTTTAGTGTTTACTTTCCGCTTGCTTACTCTGTGGAGTTGGTTACTTTTCAAAGGCAATGCCTTCCCTTTTTACTGGGATTTACGCCTTGGTGCTAGTCGCCAGCCCCTGGCCTATGGAAGGCGGGCTTGGGGTAGTCACGGCACGGACCCCGAGGGCGGGTCGTGACAGATAAATAGGTAAGTACACCTCAAAATAACAAAACATGTACTATACAAAATTGTCTTACTAGCACACACATGCACATCAAAATGTCAACACAACTCCCCTTAATGCCAAAAAAATAGAGGTATCCCATGTGCAGAGCCTGTATTCTGATCACCAATGCCTGAGACCAACAAGGGAAACCTACTTTAACCATATTCTACTATATTCCTATAATAGTACCCATCTGATACTTATTTGAAAAATTATAAAAACAAATGAATCCACCAAGATATAGTTTCACAACACCTTCATCCTGGTCTGATAAAAATCTCTATGTATATCTCTAAAACTAAATAGAAAATAAAATTAAGACTAGAGGTGAGATCAAATCCCTCTAGGTATCAAATACAATAAAATTTCATGTGGATGAGTTCTACCCTAATGAGAACCTACTGGATGAGGCCCCATTAATTAACAAGGACACTATGCGAGATTCAAATATTGACACTTGAGGAGACCCATGGATCCTTGGATAAGCCTCAACCTATTATTATTTTCCGGTTAGTCAATTTCTCAAGCATACCTATCTTGTACAGGACTCTACCCCTCTGCATGATGCACTTATATTTAATCATATTCAAGGCTCGTGGACCCTCTACCCTATGAGACAGTACCAATGAAATCCCTTATTTGAGTCCATTACATGACTATTATATATCTATTCCAATTTATCTAGCTCTGATGATGAAATATAACCCTGTTGATACCTCCACCCAATCATCTAGAGTTGGAAAACAATAGGAAAAAATAACACTAGGGTGTATCCCATTTGGATATGAATTTATATGGCCAGAGGATTGAGAACCTTTTCTTATTAGACCACAAGGATTGGAAATGTTCATTTTGAAATATTACAATGATCATGAGGATCTGAAACTTGTTAATGGTTTCAAAGAGTTTCTAGTACCAAATTCCAAGGTTAGGACCATGTCCTACCCTTGAAATCATTATGATAGGTATCCTCTACTTCCAAGAAGAGAGGGTGGGGATCAGGCTTGATTTTCTATTCCACATGAAATTAAATCCCCTTAACTTGCTACATGACCAATTTCAGGGTATCCATATAAGGCTAATACCATAACCATTAATGTAGGAGGTTTTACTCCTCCTCCTCATCTACATTGATATTATGTAAGAGTGGGGATGAGAACAAGAGTCCTCTCCAATATCTCCCAAAACAACTACTTCTTCAAAAAATGTGGGAGTATCCATGTGGTTATCCTGATCATTGAATTCTTCTTATCCATAAAATTTATAAATTACTCATCCTCATATATTTTTAAAAAGATTTTATCCATAATCATGTCATCCATAAAGTCATATGTGTGTTTCATCAATGAGCCTTCATTCATATCTTCATCTCACCTACCATCAGAGTACCTACCAATGCAATAATCCTCAAAAATATGTATCCATTCTCTAGGAAATGTATATTGTGTGGTTTCCAAGAACATTTTTTTCTTATTGATTCTCACACTGTCGATGAATAATGTGGGAATTGTGGTAGATGGTGGTCATGAAATCCCCATGATCCCCAAAATATGCTTCCTTTTTAAGAGTAATCCCCTTTTATATTATACTATGAGAATCCTACTAAAGAGAAATCCCAGATGGATCCATACATTTCCATCCTACTTTGTATAATACCATACCTATCACAAACTAGGTAATACTTCTCAAATGTAAGCCGAAATCAAAATCCCCATTGGCCTGGATTTCCCCCTCAAGACCCGAAACCTGACCTCCAAATCCCCATGATTCAATCTATCATTCACGGACCAAAACCCATTCATTGGGTACTCGTATTCTAGAATATGATCCAACATAATAATCTAAAAGGAAAACACACCAATACGAGAAAAACATGAGGCCCCCTAGGCATGGACCTCACAATTTAACTACATTAGATTTGATTCCCACCAAAATGTGATACGTAGTAAGCCTTCTTGAGATCCAAACCAAACACACCAAATCAACCCTCTTAACATTTGGTCTTGTTTCCACTAGTGTCTTGTTCACTTTGGTAATCCATTTTCTTTATAGGTTCCCTAGGTCGCTTCATCATAAGGACCAGACCAAACCTTTACTATTCAGCTTCCACCAAGATGTCATCACTGTATAATGATAAACATCTTGATTTAGTCCATATAAAATGACCTAAAAATGTATTATGTTCCCCCATTATGTGGCACCGACCTACATAGGTTCTGATTCAATTCATGAGGATATATAGGAATACTGTGACAGGGGTTGAATCTAGACATTAAAACAACTCATTTTTCCCTTGATGTTTATACATTCATGTGTTCCTCGTTCTTTGTATAGAAAAACAAAATCGTTATAATAAAAACCAATTAATCTATAATTAATACACAAGAGGATACTTCTGATAAAGAAGCTTGTATACAAACAAATTCCTGGAGTGATTAATAACATCAAATACATACAGATTATTTGAAGCTCTATAAATTATAATATTTGTTTTTTAGTTTAAGGAAACTTCACATAATAATTTGTAATTAATGAAGGATTTGTGAAGATATCATAAATCTCAAATTGAGTCATAGAATTTTAAATATATCCCTAGAAAAGGGTTTGATGATCCCGAACTACCATCCTCTCGAATGATGCGTGTTCTTATTCTTTGTTATCCAAGTTTGCTGATGACTACTAACATTATGAAATAAAAGTACCCATGGATAAAGAACTGTTGGGTGTTTCTGGTAAAAAAAAAATGTTTTAAATCATTTAGATAAAGATAATTCAATGTATATGACTGATAAAATATCAAAACACTTTAATAAACCATCAAACGAACTAAACGAATACCATATCTAAATAGAAACATGGAAATATGTTATCTTATGCTCCTATGTACTTTTATTTTGTTTATACACTGAACTATTATGATTTTATATAATAAATATCATTATGTTCATTATATATAAATTTTCATTTGAATTTACTATTTCATTGGTCCTATGATTCAACAGTTATGAAAGCAGTAAATGAGTTTACATTAATATTTCATTATTTATCTGGATATTTTATGAATATGTTTTGATGATGAAATAATCTATTCCACCTCCTGTGAATCTGATGAATGTTAATATCTTATTGCAGTTTTCATAAATTACACATTTTCCATTCATTTTAATCTTTTAGATTACTCAATATTTAAAAAAAATATTTTTATGGATTACAGAATTAATTTCTCCCTTCAGTAGAAAATATTTTTTCTTCAATATTCATGTTTTCATAATGTAATTACTAGAAAGTTTTTAAAATTTTCATATAATTTTTCAATGACATTTTCAACATGATTTATTGTTTACTAAATTGATTTAAAGGAATCATCATTTTGTTTTCTAAATGAGTCATTTTTTATAATATTTATAAAAATATATGAAATTAATGTTTTCTTTTGAATACATTGATGGAATTTTCAACCACTATAACCACTCAATAAATTCTATATTTTTTACAAGTTTCCATGATTACTTCTACAATTTTTATTACAATTATATATTAGAAATTATTATATTTGAAAGATGTTATTTCAGAGTGAAAATAGTATTTTCCTCATTATATATTCTAATGGAATTTTCATTTATAATTACATGATATGATTTTAATTTTACCAAATGTGGTATATGATCCAATGATATCATCCTGATAGTTTATGAGGATGGTTTATTAATTTAATTATATTTTTTATGAAACTGGTTTTTATTCAATGGGTTTTTATATATTATGAATAATTTATGATATTTTATAAAATATGTGAATGTTTTATATTATTTTATTGGTGGTAATGGAATTAAATAGCCCTACAATGCATTTCTTAAATATAGAAAACTAAATATTTAATTATGTTGTAAATGAACCTATTTTCATATTAAAACATCATGGGTCGAAAGGTATTTCATGTCCACAACTTTACATGTATACATGGATTCATGTCTATAAGTTGATTTACAGACCTCGTTTCATGTCCATAAGTTTATGTGAGTGTTTAATTTCTTGTCCTTATTTTAATGAGTGGCCCTGTTTCAAAATAAACGTGTCCACAATGTTATAAACTTATTCTCATTCCATTATCCAATGGAATTTTTATTCTCTCATGGATATTAATAATTTATTCATTTACGATTCAAATATTATAAGATTCCATGATTTATCAACAAGAAAACTATTTTTTCCCTTGTATACTCATACCCTACAATAATTTAATGACTAAGTGAACATTGATATCTTCCATGTCTTCCCTTACCGAGCATCTGAGAATACCATTTATTAGATTTCCATTCTCTAGTACATGAAGAATGGTTTTTAGAATGATGTTTCTAATAAGGGAGATAATTATAAATAACATAGTGAGAGGTGATGTAGTAATTTTATTAACCACTTGTTTATTTATTCATGTTTATAACCACATTAAATATTTATGTTTATCACATATATCATAATGTTATGAAATTAATATTAATAAAATGAAATGTAATATTTTGATAAGAAAATATTAGGCCACTTAAGTGGGAATCATTGTAAGGATTAGTAAATATTTGATGATTATGATTAGTCAGAATTATTGGAAAACAATTGTGTAAGACTAAGCATATGATAAAACAATAATGTTTTCTAATGTTCGAGATTATGTGGTTTCCCTTGAAATACATCCCTTCTTGGATACTATATGAGATGGAATTTTTGAAATAGATGCATCTTCAGGTAATAACCCTGAAAATATTCATCCAGTTATATTTCATCATTATTTCTTGTTTATGCTGAATGTGTTTTTACTATTCATATGGTCTAACAGTCATTGAGGATATGATTATGTTAATTCATGTTTTTATGAACCATTTTAAACAAATTGAATATATAATACCCAATGATTCCCTAATCCAGTCTTAATGTGTCATAAATTGAAAATAAGGTGTCATGATTATATTATGTTTCATGATTATGAGGTTTCCACTAATAATTATTGTTTCTCACACTATGGTTCTTTTTTTAAAAAAATGGATGGAACTTAAAGGGATCACATTAATTGAAAATGTGAAACAAATAGAATAATTATCCTTTTAATATACTAATTGAAATATGGGAAGGAATATGAAACCCATTTTTTATTCTTGTTCAACTATCTCATTATATGAATAAAAATTTCAATAGTGATGTGATTCTTGAAATACCAAAAATAGAAAAATAGTGTTTCTTGAAGAACAAAAAGTAAATAAGATTAAACATTCTATATGTTGAGAATGCACAAAGAAAAAATCCTGGGATTGTATCGATGAAACATAAATATAGATTATTTGTGAAAAAGAAGGTAATAAAGAAATTAATTTTGGAAGAATATTGAGAGTTATATGGTGGGATATGGAGTTCATATTAATGTTAAATTTATTTTTCAATGAATTCTTATTGGGGAGCGTTTGAATGGTCTTATTCAATTTTAAAATCTAACAGCTAATTCTTAGAACAATGATAGAACAATATTATGGATATTATTAATGAATTTTTTTATATACTTGGGTACTGGTAACAACTAATTACATTATAGAAGTATTATTTCAATGATATTTTGTTTATAAGATTTTTGATATATCTAAATATTATATAGTAGATGTTTTTATTCATTGATTTTAATGAATATGTTTGTATGTACTGATAAGGTAAAAAGTGTCTTGATGTTATTTTTTGATTTTATTGAAAAATAAATGATTTGGTGATAGGAAATCCTTAATATATTCACAATGTTGTGATAATAATGTTTAGTTGTGACAAGTAGATTATTAATTATAATATATTAAATGGTATATTATTTATGAACTTATCACTAATTTGTGGTTTGATTAAAAAATATTTTATGTTATCTTTGACGGTGTTTACCAAAATTTATATTTATGAAACATATTCAATAATATGTGATATTTTTAAGTAATGAGGATGTGGTAAATTCTTTGAAGTATGTATGTTTTAAGTATGTTTTAATTTAATTTAGGTTATAGTGATCTTTTATGAAAATATCTGATCTTGTTATTTAAATATTTATAATTTTATTATAATAGAAACATTATATTATTTGTGGGATTAATGTTAATTTTATTTTAAAAATTTAGTGACCTTATTTGGAATTTTTTATTTTTTATTTAGTTATACATATTTTGGATGGGTTTTGTGGTTAATTACATGAGGTATTTTTAAGTCAATAATTGGGTATTATTGTATTAATTTATAGTATTAATTAGCATATCGGATAAAATACAATAATGGTTTTATTTATAGTAGATATATAGAGATATGAGGAAATAATTTTCATTATTTTATGGATCTTCTGATCCATTGAATGTTACTAGTAGAGCAATAGGCATGAACTAAATTTTTCTAGAATATTCATTTGTTGGATTAATAGATGATGTGGAAATGGATTGAAGCATATCAAAAGAAGGAATTTTTATTTATTATATATTAATAAATCATGTAATTATATTTTCTCATGTTCCCTGTCTTGATATTAAAAGAATTCCTAAACATTAAGAAAACAATTTTCAAATAAATTGTTATACATTTACTTCATTTCATTATGAATTTATGTTCTTTTCACCAATCATAGATTTTCAACTTTATGGTAATTATTTTTCTCTTTACAATGTTCTATATCATTCTCTATTAGTCATTAATTACTATTTTCCTCTTCCATGTATATATTTTAACATCCCAAAAAATTTACCCCAATATAGGGACCCAATTATGTGTTAGTTCATGTAATATATTTGTTTCCAACATGCCATTTTCATTGGATGTTTTTTATCCAACTGTGTAATGTTGTTTTCCAAAAATTTTATTTTTAAAAATTGACCTTTTTAAAGAAATTAAATTTTTTTGGATCAATTTATTTAATGGGGGGATTTTAACATCCTTAAAATTTATATGAAATAATATTAAAATATATTTCTTCCTTAAGTAACAACATTGTGTTTTATCCAAATTGTGTTATGTTATAAAATTATTGTTATAACATATCCCTTTAATTGGTGGTTATGAATATTATTAAATAGATAGTGAAATAAATTTATAATGTTCTAAATGAATATAAAAATATTGAATAATTATTTGTAAATAATAACACAATTTCTGTTGATGTCCTTTTATTCTTCTAATTTTATTTTCATCAAAAATATGTTTCATTGCATTATGTGTGTTTAAATTGAAAATAAATTAGGAAAAATTTAAAAAATCTATTATATAAAATGTATATAATTTTATATATCATTATCTCATGTTTATTTTTTTGAATGTTTCTGATATTTTTGGTTTTCTATAGTATAGAGAAGAATAACGATTTTCAAATAATTTCAATTTTTTTCAACAAATAAATACTTTTAAAAGAAACATTATAAATTTTTTTCATAAATTTACATGTGACCCATTTTTTTAAAATTAATATTTTATACTATTTGAATAAACTGTATTCATTATTCTGATATAAGTTACTTTTTATTCAGAAAAATCATTTTTTTGAAAATTGTTTTTCATTGTGTTTAATATATTAATATTACAATTTATTTTTCTATTATAAAAAATTGAATCCTAACACATTTATTTTTTACATGGAATAAATATGATCAAATATTGTAAATAGGTCACCTTTATTTTTGGTCAATATTAGTGCCATCGGTATTAAATTTTCATCACCTCTATAAGGGTAAAATTAGTAAAATATGGATAAAACATTGGGATAAAGCTTTTGAATTTCTTTATCACATTAATTCATTGTATTTTACATGGGTATTTACATCGTGTTCTTAAAAGGCTCAAATATATGTTCACATGATTTCAAATTGTTTAAATAATTACATTTAAATTAATTTAAGAGAAGAATAAATTCAAAATGTTAATCTCTTAACATAAATAACTCAAAACCATTTACATATTGATAAAAAATTATTACATCATTTACAAATGAATATTTGAAATAAAATTTAATTTTTAATCATTGTAAATTAATTTTAAATTTTTTTAATTGAATAATTACATTAAATGCATATGCAACTACAACACATAATTTATTCAATTTATATAAAAATAAAATAAATTATTTAAAGATATTAAAAGTAACACCATTTAAGAGAAATAATGTTATAAATAATTGTTTAGAAAAATATGTATTATTACTTATTTTTTAAAGTATTATATTTTAATTATATCATTTTATTTGTATCTTTAATGATAAATTAAATGAATAATGTCAAAAATTACAATATTGAAATGTTATAGAAATATTATTTATTTAAATTATTTAAATATTATAAAAATCTTTAAATAGTGCATGGTATAAAATATTTTTCCCTAATTATCTTCTTCATTCCATTTATGATATAATTATTATTTTATATCTAAAATGATATCCCTTTAATTTTGAAAATGTTATGACCACTGTTAACGTAAAAATTTGTTAACTAAAGGGTAAATCCAGAGATATGGATTAATATCACCACTAAGCCTATGAAATAATTATTATATGGTTATATTAATACCATTATATACTTATATAACTAATTCTGTATCATTTTATAAGAGTTAGACATATATAATGTTATAATATTTCATGTATTTCAAAAAATTACATTAATCATGTTTTTTAAAAAATATTTTACTAAATGATCTAAAAGTCATAAAAATAAAATACTACAAAAATTGAATGTGATATGGTTGAAAAAAGAAACCATGATCCATTTAATGGTCATGTTCCCATTTATTTTACCATTAGTCACCCTCAAATTGTTGAAGTCATTATCTTTGTGATAATTGTCAAAATGAATAATGTGGTTTAAAACAAAATGATAATGGATAAATATTCACTAAAATTGTGCAAAATTAATTCAATGATATTATTAAGACTAATAATTACCTAATATTATAAATATAAAATTTAGAGTCATGTGATTATAAAGATTAATTTCTTTTTATCCAATACAATAGGTAATTCGAAGAGTGCCCCTCCCTTAAAATATAATGGAGAGCATATTATCACATATTCCCAAAACATTTCAAAAATTATAACAAGGATTATAAAATAAATAACACAATCCTAAATTTATAATTCATGTAATATAACTTAAATCCATTCCAAAATACAATACATTCATGGATAAAGCGAAAAGAAAAAATAGGTTTCTCAACAAAGAGGTATAACTCTTAACTGAGCATTTTCAGTGTATATATTATTCTTACCGATTTTAAACAATGATATTAATTTGAAAATAAAAAATTAGTTATATAAAATCTACTAAATTGTTATTATGATGATGGAGAAACCATTATCCACATTATTTTCAACATATGGGAGCGAAAAAATTAATCGTGGGAATGTACTACATACCGTCTCCACATACAGGTGTAATTCATTTTCCATCACCAATTTACATAGGTGGTTATTATGATGAGTTTAAAGTATATTTATTATATAATTTTAATTCTATATTTATAATATCAAATATATTGTCTTACCTTCTAATCATTTGTTAAACGATAACGTTTCTCGTGGAAATGTGTGGATTATTGTCTCTATGAATAGTGTAACTCCTTTTTCTATCACAACATTTTTAAATGATTATAAATATGCATACAATGAATATATTTTTTATTTATATCATTATTTAAAATATAGATATGATGAAACTATTATCAATGTATAAGGACATGAACTACCATATCGAAGTTCCCAATAAAAATAAAACTGCTAGCACCCAATAACAAAAATTTTAATAATGAATTATTAGTATTTGGATGTTGAAATATTATAATCAGATAATATATGAGATTATCTCTATGTAAATTAATATGTTATATAATAATAATTAATTAAATTTTATTAAATTTGAGGCTAGATCACTTTAAAGTCAATTTAAACATGAGGTAAGGGATCATTATCTAAAATTTTATTTTTTGGGATATATGTTATTTTTAATTTCTATCTTATTTTATGAAGTGTATATAAAAAAAATTTATATGTGAGAGCATAAATAACATTATTTTCATGATATTTAATGTATCATTTAACGTTATTAATTCATAGGGATTGTGATTTTAATGTTATCAAATAGAAAAGGGTTGTGTGTTGTAATATCATTGATTATCAAGATTGAATATTATTAAATTCTGGTGATGAAATATTATGGTATAACACTCAAGAAACTCCTAAATATTCCAATATTATAGTTATTTATATAAATTTCATGTTTATGAATCATTTGTTTCTTTTTACATACTCATGTGACAAAATTTATATTTCTTAAAGATATCGGCTTTATTTTTCTCTTTGATTTATATTATGTTTCCATCCATATAAATGATTTTAAAATATTTCTTTATGAATGGTATTAATATTATCCTATAATAGTTTTATATGATCTTTAAATGTTGATTAATTTTCAAAAAACGGTTTAAAATTAATATTCTGATAGATCTCTATATTAGGTACTTTTTTAGTTTTTGAAAAAGTTATGAAATAATTTATTTTATTTTGAATTAGAAAAAATGTATAAAATTTTCCACCATCATGACCACTTGGTGCATTGAATATTTATTTTCACCTTTTAATGGTTTTTAAAATTAATATTTCACGAAAATATTTTCTAATTTTGATATTTTAAAGATGTAATTTTAATGTGAAAATGTTTTTATACCCCAGAAATATAATAAATGACTATTCATCTACGATGAAATCCTATGATATTTATTATTATTTTATAGGTATATGATCCAATTATACCATTTTTATACAAACCATATATGGTTTATTATTATTATGAACATATTTTTATGAAACTTGTTTTCTTTACATGGGTTAGGATATATGATGAATGAAATGTGACCATAAAACACACATATGAATGGATTATAATTATGTTAAGGGTGAGACCAGACATATTTATCTCTACAATTCATTAGGTAAATATGGATAACCAAAGAGTTTATTATGTTATATGTGAAACTATTTTTACATACATAATGGAATGTGTTGAATTATATTTCATGTCTATAATCTTTTGTGGGGACCTAATCTCATGTCCCCATTTTGATGCATGAACCTGGTATTGGGTCCATATTTTTATGAGATGGGATGAATTTATCTTCCCATTTGAAATATAAAACCTATTTATATTTGAAAATGGTCAAAATTTTGTTATAATATGTTTTTTAAATTATTATGATAATGTTCTGCTCTACGACTGATATACATTGAAGCTTTTATGGTTGATTTCTTATGAACTATGATGGTTTTTTCCATGAGTAATGATTATGATCTAGTTATTCTGGGAATGTTTTTTCAAATTCATTATTATTATCGATGTCATTATAAACATATTATTACATGATTCTTAACATAAATATATATTAAATACGAATCCTGTGTTGAAAGGCCTAGTTTATTTGGAATAATTGGTATATAAAAAAATAAAAAAAATGGATTTTATTTAATATCCATGATATGATCTTAAATCAATTGGATCTCATAAAATATTATGTGATATACTAGAGAATATATATACAATAGGGGTTACATAAAAATACATCTAAGGAAATACACCTAATAAAAAAGCATTACATGTTAGTCAAATGTGTATCATGAAATCATAAAAGAAAAGGCTCATGAGAAATCACAATTGTGAATGAAATAAATTACAAGGAATAATTTATTAATTGAAAAATAAAAAATGTAGAATAAACAAAAAAACATTACATAGTCATATGTCATGTCTAACTTTCAACACAACATCACATGGAGAAGAGTGTTCCATCATGGATTAAGATTACACCGAATTCTCATAAATAATGTCTCTTGAGAAAAAACATTACCCAATTAATTATAATGATATCTTGTAACAACCATATTAACATGGTACTGATTAAGTGTGACACAAAATGATATCAATAATAAGGATTATTCATAAGAATTACCCATGGAGTGAAATGGGTTTCATAAACATTACAAATATCAAAATTTATGTAAATTTTATAACGATACTAAATAAAGAACAACTAAAATATTATTTATTTTAACATATGATTATATATTAATATGTATAAAAATAAATTATTCTGTTTGGAATAAAAAAATGAAATATGTGTTACATAAAATGATTAAGGGATGGGAGAAATCCCCTAAATTAAGTTTTATTTTAAAGAAGGAATTTGATAAATGATCTTGTGGAATGTATTAACCCCTTAAAAGGAAAGGATAATGTCCTTCGTATATATGTGAGATAAATTTATACATAATTTTAATTAAATCCCTTTTATAAAATGGATATTTAATGTGATTTTAGATAGATTGGTCACAACCTGATGAAAAAGGGTGGTTTAGGGGTATTTGTTACATTTAGTCTCAACTTTACTCATATAAGTTAAAAAAATCATTTATAGTAAATATATATATTGTATACATGTATTTTATAACAATAATAATATATAACATAACAAATATGATTTTCTTATAATATCATACCAACCATTTATTTATAAATATTTCTTTAAATGACTTGTTAAGGTGATACCTGCACTGTTTTTTTCTTGAATGTATTTTTTTCAGCACTCTTTGTACATATATTGAGGATGGATCCATTATATCAAAAAAAATTAACATGATTTTAATATAATAATTATTAATCATATATATGTATATATTTAGGCTCATGCATAATGGGTATCGATAATAGAATGTATTACTCAATTTACGGAGACCGTAGGTCCTACGTACGCATGACTAATTTTATCATTTTCAATTAATGAAAAAGTAGAACGGTAAATAATAATTTAATAGTATATAAAAATGATAAAATAAAAAATATTATATATAATTATTTAATCCATAATTATAACCATCTATGAAAGGTGGAGATAGAAAACGATTGAAATCAATTCATGAGATGGAATTCCACTATACACACAACTACAATTTCATTTATTATTTGATAGAAGAGGAGATGGATGTACGTCATTCTGTTAATAAAAAATCTTACTATATAGACGATATTGGTGTTATTATTTCTCCATTTTTGAATAATATTTTATATAGTAAGAATAAGAAATAAAGTTAAATAATTCATTTAAATACTTACCTCTTCATTAGACGACTTATTTTTCAATACACCTCAAAACCTATAGGATAGGTATTATCTCCAAAATTAGACCACTATAATTTGGGGTGTGATTTTAAGAATGGATTTGGTTTGGTATTTCAAAATATAATGTTCTTTTTATGAGTAAATAAAGGAGGATATGAGGGTCACTTTTATATGTGAGGGGATGTAACTTATTGAAATAAATAATATTTTAAAAAAATATAAACAAATTTTAATGCATAAAA
Organism: Viscum album; assembly: GCA_963277665.1. Lineage (NCBI taxonomy): Eukaryota > Viridiplantae > Streptophyta > Magnoliopsida > Santalales > Viscaceae > Viscum > Viscum album. The sequence continues at coordinate 1,310,640,238 of OY728119.1, read as the reverse complement.
AAGATATAATTTAAATATATGATGAGTATGGTATTAAATACAGTCATAAGATTAATTATTTACGTGTTTAGATCATTTTTTCATTATTTATTTATTTGAACACATGATACCCCTTTTAGAAAATTACTACAATAACTATTCGTTTACTATTTAGGAGTTAATATAGTAATTATAAAAGGAAATAGACCCATAAATTGACTATATATGATATTTTTAAACAAATACATTTGTTTTTTTAATATAGGATTTTTTTATTTAAATTCATATTATATATATTATTTATTATTAAATAAGGTTAATCTCATTTTTTGAACTATTTATTTACATTTTCTATGAAAACTACATGAAGACAATAGAATTTAAATATAATACATGAAATCACCCCTAATTTTTTAGATAAAAACTTTCTTGGAAATAATAATTCATTACAAATAAATAACATTTTTCAATATTAAAATCAATTATTTTATTTTTAAATTAATTTATTAAGTGTTCTGTCGGTGTGGCGTAAGCATTTAAAACAATTATTCCATGAAAGAATATAATATAAATTAATGTGAGAAATTTTATTTATATAAAAAACTATAATTTATAATCAATCAATAGTTTTCTTTGTCCCATATAATAAATATTATATAAATTAAAAGCCTGAATGTGAGATTTTGGACATTGTCATTTATTTATATATTAAAAAGGTAAAAATAAAAAAATATGGAATCAGGTCTCTATATTTTAATAAACAAGGCTAAAATGGATGAACTATACTAATAAAAATTTATAATCATATTTTTTATTGCAATTTTTTTCCCATATCATTTTTTAACCTTATTTACCTAATTTATCATTGTTGTGGTTACAATTATTTACAATGGTTACTATTCATAATGACCCAAAATAAATGTGTAATATTTACCAATTGTAAACATACTGATTATCATAATTTAATCCATTTTTTAAAATTTATTTATATATGTGCTATAATTTAATTTAAGATAAAAATAAAAAATGAAATGAAAACAGTTTTTCTAAAAAATTTCGGTGAAGTATAAATCTGTATTGATACCAAATTGAATTATAAAATTCAATCAAAATACCATAATTAGGAGAAATTTAATCAAAATAAACAATTAAAATATCAAAACTAATGACAAATATAATTTTACTATGTAAATAATTTATATGAAAATATTGTTTCTAATAAAAAACATTAATATCAATATTCATTGAAAAACATAAATTTTAGAAAAAAAAACTTCAAATGATAATTTTTGAAAATATTATTTATTTTAATGAAGTTAATTTGTTCAAATAAATTTTACAAGAGTTCCTAATATTAATTATGTCATGATCTATCCCAGTGGGACCCATTTCTGGACTCCCAAAGCCCGCTTCTAATTGGTCAGTGGCTTGTGAGAAGAAATTAGTATGTGTATTAGTATCATGGGGGGATTTGCCTATGTACATTTACACTAGAAAAAATCTCCAAGCCCACTAAATTATGAAATAAAAAAACAAATAAATTATCTATACTGGAATAAATCAATTTCCCACAACCAGAGATAGATTGGGAGTAAATAATGTAAATAGGGAAAACACAATCCTCCACAAGAGTTTGTAACACAATTTCTGCCAGAAATTTAAGGAATGAGGACTAATTTTTAAATCCATAGGAACACACCCTAGTCATTCCTGTCTCACTAAGAACCATTTGGACCTGGTCTGCCTAGGACACCATTAAAGGGTCAATCATCTGCAATAGAATTTTCACGTTTAGGAAAAGCCTGCGAAGGGGTGAGTGTAACAATACTCAACAGGACACCATGAAACCAAGAAAAATAAAAAATTTGAAATAACAATATACTTTAACAAGGTATATTTCTACATTTGATATTATAAGAATATATAGATATTCAAAAAAAAGAAACACTATTTAGAGGAAATTCACAACCATAGATTGACAACCCTAGGATTCCATCTTGTGTATTCGACAAGGCACTCATCTGGGAGAACACACTTCAATGTCCATTTGCATGGCTATACTTTTTCTGTGAGGTACTACTCACCAATCTTATCATGGAAAATAACACACAAATTTTCCATGAAAAATTCAATTCATATATTTGGATCACATCCAGGGCCATTGGGTGATACCAAAATCTTCATCTGGATTAACCCACTTAGTACACGATTGAAGCTTGCATCGTGTTGGTCAATGTGATACTAAAACTCCACATACAGAATGATTTTGAATAATAGGTCAAACTTTAATCCTCCTGAGGGGATTCCAACAACTCTATCGAGGGATTCCAGATAAAGTGATCATAGTCCTAGGAGTATGCAACAATACATACCATCTTACTGGGAAAGGATAAGGGGAATGATCCTTAAAACACCATTTCCATGATAATGGGGGTAAGAAATCTATGACTCATAAACAAGAGTACATGTTCTGTAGTAGGGGTCACATTCTGTGTCCCTTTAACTAGGTTCATGCCCATGTAATCAAATTGTAACCATGTAGAAGTACACACCATGTAGAAAACCCATTTATTCTATCCATGTGCCAGAAGACATATCACCAGTGTACTTGGTCCAATCTATGTATGTCTAGGTGAGTACATGCTATATAGTCAACCAATGTACTCCAACCGTGATCTGTGTACTTTATGATGAGCATTCCAAGTATTTTGTGATGAACCACATGTCATGTGATTAGGTTTTCACCCATTAGGATGTTTATCTACCTCTAGAAACCAGATCCACCACTCAGGGGGGCTCACATGGTGTGTAGATTCAGTATACAAGTCATCTTCTATTGGATTTTCTAAAATCACATATTATTTAACTTCTTGTTTGGTCGATACTCCATCCTTCAATCTAGTCATTATATTTCTGAAAAACTATAGATTGAAGAACATTTATTCATGAAAAAAATCGATTCAACATGATTCATGCTATCAATATTTTTGTTAAAAAAGATCATCTTTAATCTACTCTATGGCCCAAAGAATAAAATATTTTTATCAACCACTATCTTTTTTCATAAATAATTCCATCATTGAACAACTATCATATTGTGCTGATCCACGATCTTTGATATCAAATCATTGAGCCAAGAAACTAGTGCCCAACTGTCGATTTTTTACTAAAATGTTAAACCCTATTCATCTGATTACACCCTTAATGAATGGAGAATTAGGGGATAACATCACAAAATCGATCATGAAGAACAAACCACAATTGATGTTTTTGTTGATCTAGGTTCCTTGCTGTCAGAACAATAATCGATGAATAAAAAATTAATCTTAAATACAATTCTCCAATAAATTAATTATTCTAACCTTTACTATAACATTATAAACCCATAGATCAATGAATTCATTTATTGGTACATATTCATCATAGAAATCACGAATGGGAAAAATAATAATTCAAAACACATTCCATACATAGATTTAGTTTGATCACTAGAAAAGCACTATCCATAATCATCATTATTGGAATGATCTATCAAATCCAAGGTGTGTTGATCGTCCATCAATAAATTATTGTCATTCTCTCGATACAGAATCTGTGAAGATCTCTCCATTGTATCTCAAATATCCCTAGGGTTTTGTGTCTAACCCTATAAATTCACTATAATATTCTATTATTATACATGTAATGTTTTACTTCAACAATTTAAAATAAAATAATTTTATTTCATTATTTTATTTTTTCAACACCTGTGGTGAATTTTATAGAAACAAATGATGTTGAATAATTTTTAGGGGAACCTACATTAAAAAATATATTATGAACTCAATGGAGCCCTCAAATCTGGAGTTTCGGCTTCCATTTAGATGATATCACACTTTTTTAGTAAAATTTTATATTTGTGCTATTTAATATATTGGAAACATTTATTCAAGGCACATTAGGCCTTAGAATCCCACAACATCTCAATTGATGGTCCATAAAACAATACATATAATATTCAGAATTTATACATTGATTGTTTTAGTCACTGCATTCTCCCCACCTTGGGGTTTACATCCATGAAAATCCAAAACAATTTATAATAAAATTGATGTGGGTAATGACCATGAATCCGAGACTTACACACCCAAGTTCATTAAAAATTATTCATGTGATGGCAAAGGATTCACACCAAAGGAAACAACAAACCATAGATTATCCTCTTCTATTGGACATAAATCTCCACTAGGAACTCAGAAAAAGTCACTCAATCATCAATTTTTATACTTCTCTATCCACGAAAGTGTGATTAATAATGTATGTACATACACTGATGCATCGCTAGGAAAAATCATGCACCTGGACTAATTCAGTGGTAGATCTATGTGGAAAGCCACACATTAAACTCTCCATATTTCATAGAAGCACTCAATGATCCTCAGAGATATCTGGTCACCCTGGCCAAATATTTACAATCCATGTCAAGGTAAAAACCTTAAGAACTCATTATCTAATTATTTTCACTCCCAAGGAATATTTCACCTATATACATATATAATAGATATGAAATATCATTCAATTATTCATATACTCTAGGATTATATTCACCTTCTCTGTTGTGGATCACACAAATTTTGGTCCCATGATTGCTGACTCCCAATGGTATGTCCAACATAGTGGTGACCTATAGGGTCACCAATAAAAAGCATTAAATGGTGTCATACCGATGGTGGAACAAGATATCTAGTTTTAAAAAAAATCACCAATTTATAGGTGATCCTCCCAACTAAATCCAAAGTCCAATAAGAATGCTCGAAACACTTCATGCAGAAAAATTAATGGTATGCTCAGTCTCACCATCAGTTTGGGGGTGAAACACTATTCTCAAGGGTAATGATGTCCCAAAAGCTTCATGTAATCCCTTATACAACTGGGATGTAAAATTATCATTATGATTAGATAAAATAATATATGGAAGTCTATAGAGTCGAACTCTCCCTTGAACATAAAGTCCTACATATCTCTCCACTGAACATTGTTCTCATATAACTAGTAATTGGGCTGGCATGGTGAGTCTGTCTACAATCCCCAATATGAAGTCATGTCACCTAGACATATGTGAAAATATTATAATGAATTACATATACATCCCATACCACATCAATTTTCAAACCTCCAAGGTATGATCTAAACCAATTGGATTTTGGTGTTCAACCATCACATGCCTACAAGTAAGGCATCGAGGAAGAATCACAGTTATTTCATTCTTTATCCCTGACCATGTGTATAGATATCAAAGATCCTGTTATATATTTTCCACACCTAGATGTACTACCAAATGAGATGTATGAGGAAATATCATAACCTCCTCCTACAAATTCACCTGTACAATCATGAATCCATTGAAAAAATGATATACTCCCCAACTATAGAATATCCATCAGGAGCATGTCTAGTGAAAATATGAGATGAAGGGTATCATAGTTGGAATCCCTATGTTTCGCCTCCCTGACATACTGATATAGTGGAGGGGTAACAACCATTAACCAGAGGTATGACACTCTATTCCCTTAAAAAAAGATAAATGCAATGAGTCCAATTTCTCTAATGCCTTGTTTAGAAGTAACTAAGAAGATATTATACTGAAAGAGTCTTATACCACATTTCCCTTCCTTGATGTATAAAAAATATCAATGTTATAATCGTGGAGGAACTGTATCCATATTCACTGCTTGAAGTTAGGATATTTCAATGAAAAGACGTACGTGATGTTCTTGTGATCATAATAGATGATAAAACACTCACCCATCAAGTTGTGTCATCATATTTTTAAAGAGAATAATAATGTTTCTAGATCAAATAATTGGGTAATTTAGTTATTCTCATGTGGTGTTAACTGGCATAAAATATAGGCAATCACCTCTTACATCTACATTAGGAATCAAATAATACTGGTTCCTAATGAATTATAGGAAAATACGTATTTGAAACCCACCTTTGGAAATATATGTATGGGAGCACTCATCAATGTCTACCTAAAAGGATAAAAGGCCTTTTTACACCTATCAATCCTCACTAATGGTTTACCCTTTTGAGTCAATTCTATCATGGGTGGTGATACTCTAGAGAAATTTCATAAGAATCTATAGTAATATACTACTAACCCAAGGATGCTCCAGACCTCCTTTACGATATTATTTGGATCCCATGATGACACTGCTTCGACAATTTTTGATTCATCTACAACCCCATATGCAGAGATATCATGTCCTTGAATTGTGTCCACCTGAATTTTAGAATTGAAACATTGATAGATTTCTATATTGATGGTTCTCTTAGAGTACGTCCAGAACCATCCTCATTGGTATCATAGGCTCCTACTCACACACCGAATACATAAGGTTATCATTTATGAAGACATCCATTAACTGGTCTATGTAAGGATCAATGATATATTTCATGAGTAACATAAACAATACTGGGGAATTGATCATGCTATAGGAAATAACAATGTACACATAGTGACCATAGTGAAATATGACTGATATCTTCTGTACATCCTTGTAACGTACTCATATCTTGTGATATCCTAATCTGATGTAAAATTTCATGAACCCTCATGCCCTTATCAACCAATCAATGAAGTCATCAATCCTCAATAGTGTATACTTTTCCACCACTGTTACTTTATTCAATAGATGGTAATCCACTCACAACATCACAATCCAATAGTTCATCATTGAAAACAAAAATAGGCTAGCCTAGGATGAAGCAATTTTTCGAACAATGATCATCCACTAAAAGGCCTCCAACTACACCCTCATCTCGCAAGGATTTATGAGACTCATCTGATAGGAAAGTGAAGATATCGATGTTGTACCAGGGTGAAGATCATTTTATAGGACCATCTCTGGATGGGGAGGTAAACATGGAACATCCTTAAGGAATACGTCTTTGTAATCTACATTCCCTGTAAGAAACTAGAAACTCATAGCTACCCTTTGAGTAAGGGTCAGGATATCCCAATAATGTGCAATAAGCTTCAACCTCATGTTCAAGATTCCCTCTTTCCCTATATGGGTTTCACATTCAATAAAAAAAGAGAAACCTAGTTCTTTTACTAGTGACACACCACACCATTCACCTTAAAAATTCAATTTGAGGATGAAATGTGGATAGAAAAACATTCCATGAATGATATTTTATGGCCTCAATACCTCTATGAAGAGATTCTAAAAAAACTATTACCTCTAAGAGTTAGGTCACACTTTCATCATCAGTTCCTGATCATTCAGACTTATCTAGTAGGGGTCACAAAGAGTAATTCTTGATTCATTAGTTCAACCAGAATCTCTAAGTCTATGACAAGATACATTTCAATAATGTAATGAATAACATCATTGTATATAAATAATATATATAATTTTGAAAAGACATAGATCATACCATTAATTATTTCTGGAGGCCCTAGGTGGTATGCATCGACCACCTGCAGCTATCCCCGCCCCTATCCTCTTGCCCCCAGAGTCGGTTGTGGACCACCAAGGTGTGGTGGTTGCAACATGTCAAAAAATCATCCTCCTACCAATAATCACCCAATTCCTCTTCCAGGAACACCACCCTATGGTCTACACTGCTACTCTTGTGGTCTTATCCTCAAGGACCCATCCATGGTCTCTCAGTCAGCTAGACCATGGGCTATACAATCTTAAGAAATATGCCCCCTATCATCACATGAGTAGAACCACCTCTCTTTAGGAAGACTGTACCAACCCTGTTAACGATAAAATGAAGATCCTATGTCTTGGATCCTCCTCATGAATTTATTCTCACATACTGGTCCCTGAGTCTTCCATCAAATCTCTACTTCCAAGTTCATTTCTCCTGATTCCCACTACTAGAAAAAAACAATTGTAACAACATATCCATGAATCTGTCAATGTCATGAACCTGTCCGAGCCGACCCTGAACCGGCCTCCCAGGCCAGCCAGCGACACGTCCTGAGAGGTGTTCCCGATCCTCCCGGGATGGCAACAAGAAGCTAGGGCATCAATGGAGTACACAATGTAATGATTTCTCCCATATTTGAACAATAAAACAAACAACGAAACAACATTTATATAAAAATTGAACTGAAAATTATTTATTCAAGAAACTGAAATTAAAACTAAGACAGCAAACCAAATGAAAAAACCTAATAACCAAATAACTCCATGTGACCCTACTGGTCACTATCCAATAGAATGATCACACATCACCGAAGGCAATCGAACTGTAGCTGAAACCTACACAAGGGAAAAAAATAGAAGAAGACTATAGGAGTGAGTATAAAAAGTCAATAGGTTAGCCCAATATTCTATTCCCAATGCACATACTTTAAACTAAAAGTAAAACCAATTTCAAGTTTTAAATATAAATATATTGTTATGTCTTCCAATTGAGGTCACATCCTATATAAAAAATTACTAGACAAAAACTTGCATGTTTTAAAAACAGGAATCAAAGTAACAACATTCAAAGCGGTGCGACTTTAAAATGAAAGTAGATTTCAAGAGGGCTGAATTAAAGAATTTTAACATTTAAATAAATCACACACACTACTGAATTTACCAACCAAAAACACCATATGTCGATGGTGAGTATAAAAGATCCAATGAGCACAAGTCACGGGAACACCCCTAGGCACTAGTCAGTTGTGAGCCCCGGGTACCTCGTATCTCGGTGAAAGTAAGCATAATAAATATTCGTTCTCCTGTACACGAGCCACTAGTAGGGAGAATAAACATAACCTATTGGTCCCCCAACATCATCATCATTATAGTTTAGTTAGTGTTTTCATCTTCAAACATGCTACGTGAAATAGGGGCCAAACCCCACAGGATCTCTAGCATTCTCGTACATGTCCACCCACCTAGATACCCGACATTACCTTTAGTGTTCAATCAATCAACACATATTATCAAATACTCAATTCACATAAAAATTACATCCCCAAATCATCAACACACAAACAGACCACAATCTTTCTTCACATCTCGTTCACGAATCAACAAACAGCTAAATATTTCCGTAAAACAATTTCAAGGAGTGTATTGAGGCTTTGCAAATAAAACTCATTCAAAAACACTCTTTCAATTATAAAAACACATCAAAACCAAACCAAACCATATTTTTAATCCCTGAAAAACATTTAGTAAAATCATTTCATGGACCATAAAACAATCCCAATTTCACAACTTGGTATATACAAGTAAAACACTCATTCATTATTTTTAGGAAAGGTCAAACGGGCCTTTAAATATTTTCTCAAAACTAACATTTGACAATGTTATGAAATTTAATTTTATTAAGGATGTGTGTACACAAAATTTACTGAATATAACAACATTCCTAAATCCCTTAAAACACTTAGGTGACATATTAAAAATAAAACCATTTTTATAAGAACGTGAAACAGGCAATTTTCCGGCAACTCGGGCCAGAACATGTTGTAAAAAAACATATTTTTGTAAAGAAAAATCCAAATATTAAATCCATAAAAGGATACCAAAATAATTTTCTTACATGCTGCCAATATATTTATTAATCCAAAAAAATTAGTCTAAATTTCACTAGACACATAAAAGCCAACCAGACAATTTACCGAACACATGGCATGAACTATTTAAAAAACAACTTATGTTAAGAACCTAAAAAGGGATAAAACACCATGTTCATACCATAATGTTATTCTACCTGCTGATACATATTCAAAATACCATTAACTAAGTGAGAAAGCTAATGGAATAATTTATCAAACATGAGGAGTACACATTCATACCAAAACAACTTTATTTTTAACAAAATAAGTCATAAAATATAATTTTCACCCAAAACCTTTAGAACCAAAGTTTCACAGCAGAAAATATCATTTAAATAAGGTTATAAAAGCATTAAAATGATGAATCTTAAATGATAATGGTCAGTTCAAGAGATATCCTACCTGAAATCCTTGGCATAATGGAAATGCACACGCGAAATCACAAGTCGTGGGTTTATAAACCCTAAAACAATGAAGACCGGACCTAAAAAAATATAAAATACATCAAAAAACATGGTATAATAGAAACATAAGTAAATAATTAATAGAGGATATTATGAAACCATGAAATAATGAAAGGATGAAGAAGAGGGAGGATAAAGGAGATGGAATCTCACCATCACAACAAGAAAACTCTTCGTATTCCATTAGATGTGCACTCCTATAGAAACTGGAATGGGATGAAACTTCTTGTAGAGTCTCCTAATGTCTGGATGAAACAGGGAGATAATATATTTTTGAAAAATATAACTAATTTAATGAGTTATGTATAAAAAAATTTACCTAATCAATTCTAGGATATTTGAGGTAACCTGAGAACCTTCGCTCTAATCGGAGACACATATGAGCTACAAAGGGGGTAAATAGATAATGGGGGTGTGTATGGGGATATTTTTATTGAGGGGTAGGTGAAATCACCAAAAAATAATAATAAAATAATTAGATACAAATGAAAAAAATATGTTTTTTAAAATGGGAAATGGTCCCATGGGTTGGCCCAATACCTAAACAAGTAACCCCAATTCACCATGCTTATTAATTCCTATGGGGTATCAAAAGGATAATGAAGTTTTAATATGTCTGTATAGGACAATTGGGAATTGGAATGGGAGAAATCATGAAAAAATGAGTTATAAAAGAAAAAATTCGGTTTTTTTACTGGAAATGGACTCACGGTTGGCCTAAAACATGAATTAACCACCCTTTCTTCAAAAACATCTAAACATGAAATGGGGAACCCAAATTAGGATGATTAGACATATATGAAACTTCAAAACTCAATATTCACCTCACCAAATACCCATGAAAATGATTGAGATTTAAAATGGACCGGATCAATACAAAGAAGAAGAAAAACCGTGTTTGACAATTCTCCCCACCATTAATGGTTTGCTCCCCGGGAAAGCCAAAACACTTTCCGGCTAAAAAATAAACCCGTAAGGATTACCTATAAACATGATCCATACTATCACGATAAGGAAATATCATCAACAATCAATGAATTTTAATACTCTTTCTCAAAAAAACACACTACTCACAACCACTTTCAGAAAATCATTGGAAATATCAAGCCCCCACCTCCACAACCAAGACAAGAACTCGATTGATGGGCCATCTCCCAAAGAAACCAACCATCACTCAAACCAAAGTGGAATAAAAAAAACAAAATATTCCGATAGATTCTAGAATGTACTCCCCATATTTAAGAAACAAATATCACTATAAAAGTTTTTGGGAAGAAAATCAATGAGACCCATGGTGGGTCTCCCCACTATTAGAGACCAACTAGCAACGAACAGCCAAGAATTCAACATGAGGTAGAATTGGACCTCACACTCACAAGCCCAAAAAAAATCTCATTAGAAAACCTACAATAAAATTTTAATTGGGATAGAACATAAACAAATAATCCAACCACTCCCAAATGGAGGGGATAAGGACTGGGCCAACACTTTCAGCACAGATCTGGACCCCCACCACTCGAGGATGGGAGGGAGGGTGACCCAATAATTTGTCCACTGAAACCACAATAGAAACATAGGAACTATCCAAAACACTTCATCTACGAATTGTTATCACCATGACCGCACCATATTTTCACAGGTGGTCCACACAAGGACATTGATTGAAAACCCACATCAATGAAGGCATAACCATAGACACTGTGTGAGGGGTAAGTCCACCATGCTTGTTGAGACAAAGGGAAATTCAAAGAAACCTGGAACCAAAACATTGAAATAGAAACTAACATACCAAAACAGTGGAGGATGTATCCTAATTGAGAACTCCACACCTCTGGTGATTTCCTGACTGTGTGAAATGCTTAACTACGATGTCTATGGTTGGAGCCCAAATTCATGAAGCATCATCTGCACCACAGTCAGGTGTTAAGTATTACACCACTAAAAACACTCACTTGCTCACAAAACAAATATTCATGTAAATAGGAACTCATGGATAAAAATCAAAATTATTTCTCACTCTGAATGAGGGGCAGAATATACCTGGAATTCGGCAAGATACATCAACATCACCGAACACAACTTCTATGTGAAAAAGAATTATCATGACCTTAAAGCACTTTTAATCGATCCCAAACAGATTTTTATTCCAAAAAAATAGGTTGAATCATCATCCAAAGAGGTGGATTTAACATTTTCAATTAATCATCAGGTTGATCAATGGGAAATATTTTTAATGGAGAACTATCCATGGCCACATCACAACATCAAACACATCTTTAGGAACCCAATGAACATTACTCCAAAACCGAGCCACCAACAAGATCTAATCTCAAAATATAACAAGAGTATGACTTATATATCACAATTAAGCTTACTGAATAAAAAAATTCTTTTAATACATATAATAAACCTTCCACATTACCGTCAGTTAAAAAAAACCACCACAATTTATCATCTAAAAACACTTTAAAAAAAACTAAGTTTGTGGATTTTTACATTCACCAATGGGGTTTCATCAAGTCTCACTCACATGATCATTTACGTGACACCCCAGGAACTGAAAACCCATTCTATATAGGCCATCCATCCAGATAGCAATAAAACCATGCATGTGAGAACCCATGAAAAAAGCAAAGGCTAAAACAAACCATCATTTCAAAAATCATGTACCGTCAAAAGGAACACCAATCACCAAGTCAAAAACGATTTTTATATTACAAAAAAACCCACACTTCATCATGAAACACTTGATTAGAAAAAATAAAATCCATTTCATTTAATAGAACATACAAAAACAACCATTCTACTCCAAATAGCCTTTCCCCATTTTTTAAAAAAAAATCAGCAAGGTCTCTTTTGATAATATGATAACAAAAAATGCCAAAACCATTTTCTAGAAAAACACCTACCCCACAAAAATGAATTTCCAAATCCTATTAATCATATTCAAACACTTTTCAACAGCCCAAAACAACCCATTTAAAACAATTTTCCAGAATTACATTAATTTTTTTCACACTTTCAAATCATTTTCTTTCAAAAAACCACAAGTTTAGATTTGGCAAAATCTAATCATGTTGAATCATGTCCACTTCATCCCAAAAATTTGTTTAAAAAAACAAAACCATACAAAAACCATTCTTATATTTAATTTTTCAAAATCCCTTTTCTACTTTTCCAAATACATTCCTTCCTTTAAAACCCATTTCCATAATTCTCGCGAAAGGATTTTCAAAACAAAAATTCAGAATACATGAATGGTTCAAGAGACCAAAAAACGGGGAACTAGTGTTGGTGGGTGACTTGACCATATGTTGAACACAACACCAACACAGAGAGACTTATTAGGACCACTCCCCAGCTCTACATGGATTGTCAAGCCCTGCGAGCTCACGGAGGCAATTAGTCAGACTCTCTTTGTCATATCCCAAAACCAAACAATCGACAAGAAAAAAGGACACTAATAAAACTAGACTTCCCATGGAAACCCGAGGATCAGAACGAGCTAGAGTTCAGGACGCTCTTCTCACACATACCCCTAAAGTCCCAAAAATCCTACTCCATCTACCTTGAGATCCCCAAATAACAAAGGCACTATAAAAGAATGGTCTGCTAAGAGCCGACCTCCTCTGATACCATTTTGTCACGAACCAGTCTGAGCCGACCATGAACCGGTCACCTAGGCTAGCCAGTGACTTGTCCTGAGAGGTGTTCCTGATCCTCCCTGAATGGGGACATGCACCAAGGGAATCAATAGAGTACACAAGGGAATGTTTTCCCTCATATATGACCAATAAAACAATTAGCGGAAATAAATGGACAACCCAAAATACATTTATATAAAAATTGAACTGAACATTATTTGTATAAGAAATTGAGAGTACAACTAAGACTACAACCCTACTGACCAAACCCGATATCCAACTAACTCCATGTGACCCCGCTATCCACTCTACAAGAAAATGATCACACATCGCCCAAGACAATCAAACACAAGCTGAAACCTGCACAAGGTCTAAAAACAGAATAAGACTATAGGTGTGAGTATTAAAACTCAGTAGGTTAGCCCGATATTCTATTCCCAATGCACATACTTTAAAATAAAAGAATCATCAATTTCAATTTTTAAATATACATATTATGTTATGTATTCCAAATTAGACCCCATGTTATAAAAAAATTACCAGACAAAAACGTTCATGTTTTATAAACAAGAATTCAAATAACAACTTTCAAAGCGGTGCAACATTAAAATGAAAATAGTTTTCAATAGGGCTGCATAAAATAATTTAAACTTTTAAATGAATCACACACACTAATGAATTTACCAACCAAACACACTGTATGCTGAAGGTGAGTACAAATGATCTATTGATCACAAGTCACAAGAACACCCCTAGACACAAGTCAATTGTGATCCCTAGGTACCTCGTATCTTGGTGAAAGTAACCATAATAAATATTTGTTCTCGTGTACATGAGCCACTAGTAGGGAGCATACCGATAACCTGATGGTCCCCCAACAACATCATCATCATAGTTTAGTTAGTGTTGTCATCATCAATCTTGTTATGTGAAATAGGGGCCAAACCCCACAGGATCACTAGCATACTAGTACACATCCACCGACCTAGATACCCGAGATTCCATTTAGTGCTCAATAAAGTTACACATATTATAAAATAATCATTTCACATAAAAATCTCATCCCCAAATCATTAACACACAAACAACCCACAAAATTTCATCACATTTCGATGACAAAACAAGAAACCACTAAATACTTTCGTAAAACAATTTCAAGGAGTGTATTGAGGCTTTACACATAAAACTCATTCAAAAAGACTCTTTCAATTATAAAAACACATCAAAACCATACCAAAACATATTTTTTCATCCCTAAAAACATTTAATAAAATCATTTCATGAACCATAAAACAATCCCAATTGAAAAACTTGGTATATACAAGTAAAACACCCATTCTTCATTTTTAGGAAAGGCCAAACCGGCCATTAATCATTTTCTCAAAACTAACATTTGACAAAGTTATACAATTAAATTTTATTAAGGAGGTGTGTAAACACCATTTATAGAATAAAACCACATTTATAAATCCCTTAAAACACTAAGGTGACATATTCAAATTACAACCATTTTTATAAGAATGTGAAACGGGACATTTTCCAGCAACTCGGGCCAAAACATGTGGTAAACAAAAAAACATTTGTTTGTAAAAAAAAGTCCAAATTTGTATGCCATAAAAGGATATTAAAATAATTTTCTTATATCCTGCTAATATATTTATAAATCAAACAAATTATTTTAAATTTCAATAGACACATAAAATCCAATCGGGCAATTTACCGAACAAATGGCATCCACTCTTTAAAAAAACAACTTATGTTAAGCACCTAAAAAAGGTCAAAACACCATTTTTGTAATGGCCCGGACCTCTCCGGCCCTTTCCTTTTTCAAAAAGAGGGTCATGAATTATTTTGGAGGGTAAAATGGACTTTTCCCACACTTTTCATAATTTTTTTAGTACACGCCATGTAGTGTGTGTACACACCGTGTACCCCCCTTACTGGGTATACCCCATATTGAAGTTCGTGTCCTTGTCGTGTGAAAAAAATGGGTACATGCCGTGTACCCAATACTACACACCATGTAGTCCCTCCCCACGTACGCATTACCCTCAAACCATGTGTTTACCAGTAAACGGTCTTGTGCCGTGTGGGAAACGTTTCCTTACCATGTGAAATAAATGAGTACATGCCGTGTAGCCAATATTACATGCCGTGTAGTACCTCCGCGCGTACACGTTACCCTCAAACCGTGTGCTGACCAGTCAACGGCCGCGTTCCGTGTTGTAGCCCGTGTTGGAAGCCACGTGGTGGCCGCGCGAAATGGTCAAGTACAGGCCGTGTACCATAAATTACATGTCGTGTACTTTTGTTTATCTAGAATATAAAAGGAGGGGTCCACTCCCCCTTTTCAACACACCCCTCTCCTCCACTTCCCCTTGAGTAGAGCTCTCCCAAGAGACTCGAAGGCTCATTTTTCTTCCATAACTTCTTTGTCTGAGCTCCAATTTATGATCCATCAGCGGCCACAGGATCATAACGATGAGGTGGAACTTTTGATCTTGGATCTGTTGCATTTCCTTCGACCATTCCTTCCCAACTTCCACCAGAGGAGGTTTTTCTGGGTTTCTACAGATGTGACAGACGCCGACGGGCCTCTTATAAAGTTGATATGGGGGGGTCCTTGTGATCAGAACCTGTTGAGGTAGAGATCTTACCTTCATCTCTCTAACTTTTTTCATCATGCAGGTTGGGTACCCTCTTGTTTTCCATAAGAACCGGTTGAACCATTAAACGAAGATAATAACTAGTTAAAGAACGGGGATGGGGAAGTTTTTATGTCTATCTTTATATCCTGTAATATTATTTTTTGAATTGAATAGGATTATGCCTACTGAAAATAACGATCGTTGGGGGCCTTTGCTTGCGTAATTAAATGGTTCCCTATCTTTCTAGACCGTTTTTGTGAATGGAACTTTGTTGAATGTGGAATTTGGATAATCATCTAAAGTTGGCTGATTTAAAATCTGAAACCCTTGTGTGATCACCCCGATTGAGAAAAATTAAATAATGAACATGTGGGTGTTGGGTTGGATATGGGGAATGTGATGGGGGTGTTTTTGTGGGTTGTTGTAGATCGAGTGAGCAGTGGGGCTGTGGTTGGCTTGGTTGTGGGTTGGTGTGAATGCAATGTTAGTGATGGGCAGTGGGGCTATGATGAACGCTATCATGGGATGATGATGTATGGTGTGGTTGTGGTTATGGTGGTTGGCAGCGGGGCTGTAGGGATGGGTTTGAATGTGAGCGAACAATGGGTTATAATAAATAAAAGTGGAAAAGTTAATGAATGTGGGGGCATGATTGTGGAATGGGAAAAATATTTAATGGGGTTGGTTGGTTAATAAGAAGGACATGGTTTTGTTGCTTGTGTTTTCCTAACATTATTTGTGGATGGCTGGAATATGCATTATGAATGATCGATGTGGTTGGTTTTGGATAGTTTCCAAGTAGTTAAGGAACAAATAAACTGATTCTGTTGAAACATGAAAAACTAAATGGGGTTGGGGTTGATTGTTGTATGCATGCTTCGTAGTAGCATTCCTAAGGAACGTGCTCAAATCTTGGATTCGAAGCCATAGGTTGGGCTGAGTTTTTGTTATATATATATATATATATATCTTTTTGTTTTATCACACACCACCCATTTTGAGAACTTCGTGCTGAACACTCCCATTTCATGGGAGAGGGTGTTTTCCCCTTAGTTACTAACTCCTTCCTACTCCTTCTTCCCTAGGAGATGATGTCTTGAGGCGACCTTACACCCAAGACTCTTCGGATAGGTTTCGATTGGGGTGGTTTAGCCCAAGACTCTTCGAGCAGGTTTTACTATTTCCCATGTACCTTCCGGATGAGGCCCAGGTGTGTGCGGGCGGGATACGTGATTGTGAGGCCCAGGTGTGTGTGGGATGGATACGTGGTTGTGAGGCCCATGTGTGTGCGGGTGGGATACATGCTGGTGAGGCCCAGGTGTGTGTGGGCGGGATACGTGGTTGTGAGGCCTAGGGGTGTGCGGGTGGGAAGAGTGTGTTAGCGTCAGGACGTTCTCCGTTAGGAAAAGGAGCTAGCTAGTGGGGGGAAAATTCTGCGGGGTACCCAATACTCGTGTTCTTATATATTACTACCTGTTGTGATTGTGTTTTTTGGTGAGTGTGGCTGGTGAGGTTGGGTGGATAGAATTCCTTTCTAGGTTTCTTCTGTTGTTCTCACGGGACATTAGGATGTCTCCCCACTTGTGCACGAGAGCTTTAGGTTTCCCTACTGAGTATACTTGTATGTTCACCCTACGTTTAGTTTCAGGATTCCAGGAGGACTACCAGGGCCATCCAGGACCCTACTAGTTGGGATAGTTGGAGTTGTTGTAGTTTTTGTACTCTTGTTTATTTTGGTATTGAAGTTTGGAGCTTTCATGTACTTGTACCTTGTTTCAGAACTATTTAAACATTCTTGTGGGATTGGTTTGGGTTTATTTCTATACACTTGTTCTTTTCATTTTGGTGGTTGACTTGTCCTATTTCCCAATCTTAAATAATAATAAAAAGGGTAATGCCTCCAATATTTGTGAAAACACATAACCTTGGTGCTAGTCGCCACCTTGGGGCCTACTATAGGTGGGACTCGGGGGTCATTATCTCCTTTTCCCCATTGCCATCTCAGGAGGGGAATCTTTGGTGGGAGGGGTTTGTGACAGAATGGTATCAGAGGTGGTGGTTTAGAGATAGGATGGAGACTCGAGTTAGGCATTGTGAGGATTGCATGGGTTGGTTGGGCAACAACGTTGGTTAATCATGGTGAGTGAAAAAGGCCAGGGAAGATAGGCTAGGACACGGGATTTTAGGGCCCACGGTGATCCGATCCAAGGACACAGAGCCTACCGAACGACCATGTTAGACTACATTGATTGTAGGGTAGAGACCATAGGGAAGGTAGATGCATCATCATGGTTTTGTTTTACATGATTTGGGTGTTATGGGAAAGAAATTGAAATAATGTGATAAAATAAAACCTTGAGATATTTCCTTACTACTTGGGATTATGCGATCCTTGTTTACCGTACAGCTATGGCACCTGGGCGTCGTCCCCGGGTGGCTCAGATGGCCGAAGCCCAACAGATTCAGGCAGTCGATTAGATGAGGATTGACCGAGAGGAGGAAGATATCCAGTGGCAGAAGACTCTCTATTCTTTCCAGTGGAAAACCCTCAAGAAGTACAAGGGTAGTACTTCAGATACAGAGACAAAGGGGTTGCTTAAAGAGCTAGGGATCACTTTTGCCTTGATCTGTGCTCTGAGGGAGTACTGGGTTCCCCTTGCAGACAGTCAGCTGAGAGGTGCGGAATGACAGTTGTGGACACTCTACCTCTGAGAGAGGATAGAGGTAGAGGTTCTATGGGATTACTTTGAGAAGGAATTCCGAGAGGAATTCCTTTCTTCCATGATCACGGTGGAGAATCGGCAGGAGTTTCTGTCCCTTCAGAATGGGAATATGTCAGTACGAGAGATGGGGATGAAGTTCAAGGATCTCTTACGCATTTCTCTGGATCTCTTTATGGATGAGGAGTCTTGGGCGAGACGTTTGGAAGAGGCACTTAGTCCTTCACTCCATTATGTGGTCACCCCCTTCACCGTTCTGACGTACTTGGCGGTACAGAAGAAGGCTGAGGTTGTAGAGAGGATACACTCACTGGGAGGTGAACCACGAGAGGGGATCCAGCCAGGTTCGTCGAAGGGGAAGGCAGTCAGCAGCAGGTCTCCTGTGACGGGACCTTCTAGGTTCAGGACATTGGGGAGAAGGCCCCAGCAGTTCCTGTTCAGATATTCAGGTCCTTGTCCCTTTTCCATGAGCCCAGAACCGAAGTGTTTTTCTTTTGGAGGTTTCGGGCACATTCAGAGTTGGTACCCGACCCAAGATCAGTACGATGAAGGTGGGCAGGTTTAGCGCCCACCTCAGCAGCACCAGTTGCCGGTGAGGCCCTTCCAGTAGCAGCATGACTGAGATCCTTTGAGGGAAGACTTTGTGGGAGGAGGCTGACCTCATGGTGCTCCTCAGGGACCTCGATTAGGGCATGGTTGGGGAGGTGAACAACATCAGAAAGGCAGAGGAGATGGGCGTGGATAGTGTCACACAACAGATTTGGCAGCTCCAGTAGGACTAGAAGTGGTACGAGGTACGATTTGTTTGTTCAGCACTCTCATTTCTTCTTTGTTAAATTCAGGATCTTCGCACTCCTTTGTTTCAACTGGTCTATCCCATGCTTTGGGAATAGATGTAGATAGACATTCCGTACCACTGGTACTGAGTACACTGGTTGGAGGGCAGACCAGCTTATCTTATGTTTGCCGGGGATGTTGGCTAATGTTGGGACCACATCGATCTTGTGGGGATCTTCATCTGTTACAGATGCAGCCATACGATGTCATCCTAGGCATTGACTGGTTTTTTTCTGTTAGTGCCGTTATCGACTGCTTCCAGAGAAGAGTCGTGTTCTCTGACGTGGACGGGAAACGTGTAGATTTTGTTGGTGGGAGGATCTATCAGGTGGGAAGCCGGTGTGTGGAGCCTCACCTTTCTTTGTTAGGTGGGTTATCAGTGGTTCTAGATGATGATGAGATGATGGATATCCTAGAGGTTGTTGGGGAGTTCCTTAATGTTTTTTAGAGAAGGTTGTGACTCTACCCCCCTAACGTGAGGTTGAGTTCGGGATAGACTTACAGCCTGGTGCCCATATGATTTCGATGGACCCTTATCGGATGGCACCTTCAGAGTTTCGGGAGTTGCGGATTCAGATTGACGATCTGATGGAGAAGAGATTTGTTCGACCCCGCATGTCTTCGTTGGGTGCTCTAGTTTTTTTTGTAAAAAAGACAGATGGTGGACTCATGCTATGCATAGACTACCGAAGGTTGAACTAGGTAACGGTCAAGAACCGTTACCCCCTTCCAAGGATAGATGATCTCCTCGACCAGCTAAGGGGATCAGGTTGGTTTTATAAGATTGATCTACAATTGGGATATCATCAGCTGAGGGTGAAGGACAGTGAAATCTCGAAGATGTCTTTCAGGTGCAGGTATGGGCACTTCGAGTTTTTAGTGATGTTGTTTGGATTTACGAATGCACCAGCTATGTTCATGGGAATTATGAACTTTTTTTGCCGAGATTTTGTGGACCGGTTCATCATTGTGTTTATCGATGACATCCTGATCTACTCGAGATTAGAGGAGGGGCACATTGAGCATCTCATGGCAGTCTTGGAAGTCCATCGACACCACCAACTTGATGGGAAATTGTCGAAGTGTACGTTCTTGACGCAAGAAGTACATTTCTTTGGGAACGTGGTGTCTCAACATGGTGTTTCAGGGGACCCCTCGAAGGTGGAGGTAGTTGTTTCTTGGGTAGCACCCAAGAGCATGGAAGAAGTTCATAGTTTCATGGGGTTAGCAGGTTACTATCGGAATATCATTTCAGACATCTCTCGAGTTGCTACTCCATTGACATCATTGACTAGGAAGAACCAGGTCTTCATATGGAGCGAGTAGTTCCAAAAGGATTTCGACTACCTGAAGGAGAAGTTGGTTAGTGCTCCCGTACTTAGGTTGACAGAGGAAGGGTTGTTGTATGAGGTGTTTTGTGATGCTTTTGGCCTTGGTCTAGGGTGAGTGCTGATGCAGAAGAAGGGAGAGATCTGTTATGGGTCTAGGTAGTTGCGCCCTCACGAGCGTAACTATTCCACCCATGACCTGGAGCTTGTTGTAGTAGTATTCACACTAAAGTTGTGGCGACATTACCTCCTTGGGGAGAGCATTGTGGTGTTATCAGATCACAAGAGCCTGCATTATATCTTCTCTCAGTGTTACCTGAACTTGCGGCAGCGGAGATGGGTCGAGTTTCTCCAAGACTATGACTTTGAGATCTCATAAACTGAAGGTAAGGGCAATGTTGTGGCTGATGCCCAGAGTAGGAAGACGCATAATGAAGTGGTTCGGGAATCCACTGATTCTTGGAAAGTGATGAGAGAGTTAGATGCCTTGCACATAGATTCTAGGGTAGAAGGTGTTAGAGGCTGTTTGTTTCAAATAACGGTACAATACTCCTTTTTGTAGCATGTGGAAGAGTCTCAGTGGGGGGAATCTGAGGCGGAAGTAATGTGGGATCGTGTCGATCAGGGAAACACTCCAGATGGTTGGTCATAGGATATCCGACATAGGATGTATTTCCATGGAAGGTTTTTTGTTATGGAGGCGACGCGTGAGGGAGTTCTTTGTGAGTTCCATAGCTCAGACTTGGTGGTATATCCAGGAGTTTCAAAAATCTACTGAGGCCTGAGGGGACAGTTTTGGTGGCCCGGGGTGAAATAGGAAGTGGCAGAGTTTGTGGCTAAATTCCTAGTGTGTGAGCATGTGAAGGATGAACACAGTGTTCCCAGTGGTTTGTTGCATCCTTTAGATGTCCCCAAGTGGAAGTGGGATGACATCTCAATGGTCTTCGTCATGGGACTACACAGAGCTCACGGTGGTTATGATGCTATCGGGGTAGTGGTGGATCATCTGACAAAATCAGATCACTTCTTAGAAATTAAGTAGTCGGGCCCTATGAGTACCTTAGCACAGAGGTACGTAGACGAGGTGGTGAGTTTTAATGGTGTTCTGAAGACTATCATATTAGACTGGGATACTCGGTTTACCTCAAGAGTCTGGAGGGGGTTACAGTATGCTTTTGGCACCTAGATACGCCTTAGCACTGCTTTACTCCCCCAGAATGACGAGCAGACAGAGCGGACTATCCAGAAGTTGGAGGACATGCTGCGAGCATGCGTTCTAGATTTCGGGGGATCATGTGTACGACACTTGACTTTAGTAGAGTTTTCCTACAACAACAGCTTCCACTCTACAATTGGCATGGCACCGTTGAGGCTTTTTATGGAAGACCATGTCGTTCACCCATTTTCTGGGCAGTGGTTGGTGAGACAGGTGCTCCTGGGCGAGAGGTAGTACAGAGAACCACAGAGAAAGTCCAGCTTGTACGTGAGAGGATGAAAGCGGATCAGGACCGGCAGACGTCTTATGTTGATCATCGGAGGCGGACCTTGGATTTTGAGGTGAGAGATCATGTTTTTTTGAAGGGTTCCCCTCGACGGGGGAAATAAAGGTTCTGGAAGGGGAGTAAGCTCTCCCCTAGGTTCATCGAATGATTTTAGGTACTGAGGCGAGTCGGCAAGGTGGCATATCAGCTAGCCCTGCCACCTCAGTTGGAGAAGGTTCATGACGTCTTCCACGCCTCTTAGCTTCATCGGTACTTACACGATTATTATCACATTATTGACTAGGGAGAGGTAGATATGGGAGACGACACGACCTTCGAGGAACGACCAGTAAGAATCGAAGATCGTAAAGAGAAGGTGCTCCGTGGATGAACCATTCCCTTGGTTCGTGTGTTGTGGAGGCATGGTGGCCTCAAGGAGAGCACATGGGAGCAGGAGGCCCAGATGCACGCTCAGTACCCGGAGTTGTTTTGACTTGTGTTTTTCTTTGTTCTTCTGAGCTTTGTTTTGATGTTATACCTTGTACCGTTGATATATGGAATGTTTGGATTGTCGGTTATGAGAAATTTTGTTTCCTTGTTCTCTGGAAGTGTGTAACATGTCCGGGCGTGTGGGGAAGGAAAAAAACCTGATCCTTAATCGAGACACATTAATTCGTGTAGAGACCCGAAGCATGACATACATTGACATTACATTACATTTTTGGAATACTTAGTACATAAAAAAAACAAACACACAAGGATCGTAATAGTTTAGTGTCTTTGGAAACTCGGAATATAATCTTCTAATCCTGGTGAAAGATCTTCAACATCTCCCATAAAGATCTTCCTCTTTTTTTTAATACCTAAAACCTATCTTTATATCCTGGGGAAAAGTAAACATAAAAGGGTGAGCTCAAATGCTCAGTAAGGGTAAACAAAATAAATATCAATCACATCGTATACACAAGCACATAACTTTTGGAAATCTTAACCTGCAAAAGAGATCATAATTTCATAACATGGGATAAATCATGGCAGTGAAATGTAATCACAATAATCATAACATAAAACATGAAACTTTGTGGCATACACACATATTCTTAGAGAATCATTTCTTGTCAGTCAAGACTCATTCCCAAGACTATCTTAGTGGACAAAGTCCCTTTCTGAACCGAGTCACCCTCGTTTCAGTCCTATTTCACTGAACCGGTATAACCTATCGTTCCAGCCATGTCTATCTCATGAGATATAAAATCTTTACCTAATTCATTGGAGGGAGATATAGGTCCCACCCATCTCATAATGATACCATTATTATTTGTGCCACAAAATCATAAATCATACATCATTACATAACTCATATAATAAAAACGGGAATCTTAAACATCATGACATCATAAAACAATTAATATACGATAAAGGAATTCATAAAAATAATTCCATCACAACATAATCAAATCAATGTAATAATATGGATAAAAACAGAACCCTTTATTATCTTAGATGGAAAATAATTTTGATAAAACACTTGAACTTAATTCTTGAGGAAAATGTCCTTTCTACTTCAAAAACACTTTACTTTATTTAACATGTCATAAAATTTTAAACTAAAAGAAGTTGATTAAAAATAAACTTGAAAACTTGTAAAGGAATCTTCTTGGAAATAATGTTTTAAAAATCCATTCATGTCGTATAAGTTAAAAAAAACATCCTTCTCATACTTTTGCCGGAAAAGTCAAAAAGTACCTCGTACGAAAAACGACAAAAGATTCCTTTCATATATTTTACTAAAAACTCAACGAAGGGTAAAATTGGATTTAAACAATTTTAGGTTGATGGAAATAATATTAAATATTTAGGAAACATGGATGTGGATGATAAAATACACCCCAGTAAATACCAAAGTACAAACAATCTCGGATAAAAATGAGATTGTGATATTTCCCTTACCTTAGGTCCGACTTGCTTTGTAAGTGTCCGAACCACCTGTATAATGATTTAAATAATGTTATTGACTTATTCCAGAATCATATTCATTGTTATGATATCATATATGGTTCACTTATGACTTTATATTACCCGTTCTTTTGTAAATTCCATGTTAAAGAGCGTTTTGGGTAAAATTGTTTCATTTGTCGTCCGTGTTTTGACTTGTAATTATTCACATGATTACTTAATTCCACAATATAAAACATGATTTATATATATATATTCAGAATATACATATATATAATAAATCAGTAAATGGAAAGAAATACACCGTTCATGGAGACGGTAGACCGTTCGTACGCATGAACGCTGTTTTTGTTTCCTTATTGAGTTGAATGGAATTAAGCAGATGACATACATATATATACACATAAAACCAGTAGCTTTATAATGTCATATATTTCATTATTATTGCTTATATATACTTTATAATCATTCTTAAATGGTTAACATGGAGAATGAATCTCATCGCGTCTTGGAGACGGTAGTCTATACGTACGCACGCGCGATGATATAATTTCCATAATTATTGAATTGAATTGGAGTGGATGATACAATATATCAGAATCATTATTATGTTATAATAACTATTTATAGTATATTTTTTTACACCATAATACCCATCCATGTAAGGTGTTGGTGGAAAAGAAGATTACATCACGACGTGGAGACGGTATTCCGTACGTACGCACGCGCGGTGATTTCCTTTTTCCGTAGGATGGATAGAAGGTTAATTAGAGTTGTTTCATATTTATAATAACATATCAGTATATGAGTGATACTGATGTTATTAATTCATAATGAAACAACCTTAGAAGAATAATTGGAAGAAGAAATAAAGGTGAAAGAATTGGTAATGGAAATTACCTCTTCTTTGAAGCGCCTCTTTGAGACCTCCTCTTAGGGTACCAAAATTGGTCATTGAGGAAGACAATAACCTCTAGGATGTTTCTGGGGAAGTGGAGAGGAGAATTTGACAGGGGTTGGACGAGCTTGAAGGCTCAAAGTTGTGTGAGGAAGAGAGGGAGGAGGTTCCCTTTTATAAGGGATGACATGGGCACCTTTGGAATAACTAAACATATTATTTTATTATAAAGTCAAGTTCGGTTTTAAATAGCTAAAAATTGATTTATTTCAATGATAATTTAGGGATGGGTCGAAATACTCTCATCCAATATAATTTAAACATGTTTAGGTTCCTATTTTAACCTTATCATTTAGATTTAACATTAAGTTAAATAATTTTACTTTTACTGTGTCTTCTTGTGTTCTTATACTATAAGGTTAATAAACTTACTATAAGAAGTAAAACGAACCCCAAATTGTTTATTATTAATATATATAACCTTATCTATGTAATTTGGCCGAACCATAGATTTTTCGGAATAAAATAACAATTAATAATATAATATTTGTTTTAAAAACTATATTATGTCAATTTTGACACTATTTAGTAATTGAATTTTGTGAAAATCATAACAGAATGATAAGTTCAAAAAAAGTTAATTAAATAAATACTAACATGTCATATTAACCTATAAAATTAGTGTAATTCATAAAAACTCTTAAATTACATTTATTTTGGTATTTATAACATCAATTATGTCAATATTTCATTAATAAGATAATTACTGCATCATCTTTGTGTCATAAATAAATTAAATTATTTGATGTCTAAAAATTACAAATAAAATACAATTATGTATGAAATCGTTTTATCTTTCTAATGAATATTTACAATGGAATTTATCTTATGTATAACCCTATATTAAAAATGTTTTATTAAATAAACTTTGATTTTAACTCTTTTAACCCTTCTTTAAATAAATTAATAATAAATGTCCTAATCTAATCCAAGTGGGACTAAATGGTCATATTTTATTCCTAAGTTTGTTTTTAGTCGAATCACACTTGTCAAATAGAATTAGGACATGTGTTAGGGTAATAATAATATCATTTCTACCCTTAATTACCCTATTTACTTTTAACCGTGGTAAATAAAAGTAAAAAGTTACTATTCACCAAAAATTATTTTCATCTCATTGAACCACATTTTACTCACAGACATCAACCGTGTCTCTCGGATTTTTGAAATTCCACTCACAGAAGCGGTAAAATTAAGTTTTAAAAAAAATTCAGTTTTTTTAACTACCACTTAGTGGTTTCACTATTCATCAAAAATTGAAAGTTTTCTGAAAAATACCAAAAATTAGGCCTAAGATATATTTGATATTATGAACTCAAAAATGATTTCTATTTTTCAAAATTCAAAAAATATCAGTTTCATTAATTAATTTAAAAATTAATCCTCGTCGTCAAAACAAATAGCGTGTTCTTAAGAGATAATAACTATCAAAAGATTGACATTTTTTTATGTCTGGTTTAAATGGGAAATTACATCCAATGACCAACATTGTATTAAATTGTAAAAATATATTCTAAATATACTTTAAAACCACTCAAATTAATAATTTATCACTATTAATTATTTCGATTGAAAAAGTTGTTTTTAATTAAAATTTAGTAATTTTCACTATTCATCAAAATATGAAAGTTATCTGAAAATCACCAAAATTTCACCCAAAGCTAATTTCGATATTAAGAATCCAAAAATGAATTCCATTTTGAAAAATAAAATTACAAAATTTCAAAAGGTGGTTATTACTATTCATAACAGCTAGTTTTAATAATATTTTAATAGCATATTGTTGTTTAGTAAACTCGTTATTGCGTACTACACACGCTATCGAGGAAGGTCGTGATTGCGTGTAATGAAAGGCAAATCAAGGATGTGTGTTGTGAAAGCTCCTTTTGGTGTAGCGTACAACACAAGGCATTAGTTAAATTAAAAAGAATATTTTTCATAAAATCTCGGGGTGTTACATTCTACCCCCCTTAAAATGAATTTCTCCCTCGAAATTCGTCGGGGTTATAAATGGTTTACTATTTGAAACTTTCTTTAATAGAAACCCACATTGTAAAAAGGAATACCAAAACCAATATTTAAAAACGAAAGTTTGAAACGTAACTGTTACCCAAATAAATTAATCACTGGGTTTCCACATAGGTGAAAATATGGATATGGAAGAAAAATATAACCATCATGTTCTGATGGAGAGTGGTAGAGAACATGGCTATGGAAAAGCCAGCAATCAAAAATCCATAAATTTTTGACGATCTAAGGTACCATCCGATTAATCAGATATAAGAGTACTAGGACAACATTTTTGGTTTTCAAGATCGTTTCCCTAAAGTTGATGAATTTGAATTAGAATAAATACTTACTTTATTTTCGTACAATCTCACTGTTGTTCGTGCCTTGAACAATTTCCACTTCATCTCTTAAATAAATGAAGTTGAATTTGTTATTCGTGAAGTGTTAGAAGATCATGTGATACAATGACCGGTCATTCCATCTGTCTCAAACAAAAGGTTAGCAAAAGTTATTAAATATACATAAGTCATTCTATTGTGAGATTAATCATATATGGTTCCTAAAATGGACTTATACTTCATATATCATACTTCTTAATATAATAAAACTAGTTTCTTCTAAACAGGGACTTCATGTAGGCCAGTGGTAGGCGATAAAGGCCAGTCGCACTTCGGTTGTGGGTTCGATTCCCACAGCCTTGTCCGACGCGATGGGCTGTCGCCCGTCCTGCATGTTGTCCTTTTTCTAAAGCTATATTACTATAACATCCCATCAATAATATCGAAAAACGTTTTATCCTAACTTATGTCCAACATAATCCATTCTAAGATTATCTAAAATACTTTGGTCCAAGCTCATAGTATAAAGAAAATGGTTACTTGAAATGTCACAGAACAATCACGTGAATGCCATCATTTATCCCCCATATATCATAAGATATATCTTGCTGGTTAAATTACAAACATGTGAATACCTTAATCATGTATTCTCTTGAAGAATGAATACCCATTGAACCTTAGTGAAAACATGAATGCAGTTAAAAGTTAACACTTTCCACATACCAAAATCCTCAAAATTCTATATACTCAAACCATGATATCACTTAGTCCTTAAATCAATCATGAGCTCATGAATACTGTTAAACATTTCATTTTCTCGTTTTCCCTTCATTATGCGCATATCATCTTATTTCCAGAAATATCTTAATCACTTTGAATACCACATTATACCAATACATAAAAATTCCAACACTCCATGATACAACATTATTTTGGAATCCCATTACATAAACACTTAATCATTCCACCACATTGTTTTCATATTCAACATTGCCAATAGTGATCGCATGTGAATTCCCTTTGTCCTTTTCCTTAAGCGGTTGCTCATGTCGATCATCACTAACCCTTGGATTAGGACATTTATTATCATAATGCCCTATTTCCTTACACTTGAAGCATTGAAGTGTTGGTGGTGCGTTCTCTGCAGTGTTTGCTTTGTTCACATCATTAGAAACCCTTTTTCCATTACATCGACACTCTGATGCTCGATGACCTTCTTTTCCACACTTAAAACATTTTATAGTCCCTTTAAGATAATCTCCACCATGCTTATTTCCACAATTTGTGCATAAGGAAACATTCATCTTCTTTTCACAATTATTCCGAGATTTCTCCATCAACTCCATCTTTCGTTTCTTGTCAAAACCATGAGATGGATATGTAACACCAACTTCCATTTCTACCTTGATAGCACAACGCACAATTTCTTCATAGCTAATGAAGTCTCTTATAGATAATGCCCTTCGAAGACTTGGTTTTATGCCACTGAAAAATCGGTCAACTTTACTTTCAGGTTGTATGATAATGCCAGATGCATACCTTGCAAGTCTTGTAAAATTCACTTCGTATATACCAACAGATTCATCATCCTTCTGCTTCAGCTCAAGAAACTCCTTTTCCATCTTTGTTCGAAGAAGACGGGGGATGTACTTACTGAAAAACAAGTTCTTTAACTCGTCCCATTCCATGGACTCAATTTCATCTCTTGGCCTCGTATTCTTGATAAGATTCCACCATTGATCAGCTTCACCTTCCAAACGATATACTGATAAGATGAATTTATCATGCTCATAACATTGAAGAACTGAAAATATCGTTTCAGTGGTACTGATCCATTGTTCATCAACAAGTGGATCGGAAGACCCACTGAAAGAAGGTGGACGTTGCCTCATGAAGGACTCAATAGAATATTGTTCCCTTCTCTTCTAATTTGGAAGTCCAGAATGATTCATAGCTTGTGTAAGTATAGCAATAAGATTTTTCACTCCATCTCCCATAACATTTGTTTGTTCAAGAGGGAAATCATTGCATTGTCCATTGCAATGATCAACACGGTTCCTTTGGGTTTCAGCCATCGTCTAAAACCCAAAAAGAATAGTGTGAGAGACAAAAATCATGCTAGGGAAAACAACATAATAAAGGGGGAGTAACTTCAATATCTTACATCATAGGTTTAATTCTATGATCATTAGCGTAATTCTAGTACTATAAGCTATACGTATACTTAACCTTAGGGACATCCCTAGACATACCTTAGAAATATCTCTAGGGATCTCATTAACGTTTTCGCATCCTAGTTTCCAAAGGTTGACTAAACCTTTCCTCTGATACCAACTGTAGAGACCCGAAGCTTGACGTACATTGACATTACATTACATTTGAGGAATACTTAGTACATAACAAAAACACACACACAAGGATCATAATAGTTTAGTGTCTTTGGAAATTAGGAATATAATCTTCTAATCCTGGTGAAAGATCTTCAACATCTCCCATAAAGATATTCCTCTTTTTTTAATACCTAAAAACTTTCTTTATATCCTGGGGAAAAGTAAACATAAAAGGGTGATCTCAAATGCTCAGTAAGGGTAAACAAAATAAATATCAATCACATCGTATACACAAGCACATAACTTTTGGAAATCATAACCTGCAAAAGAGATCATAATTTCATAACATGGGATAAATCATGGCAGTGAAATGTAATCACAATAATAATAACTTAAAACATGAATCTTTGTGGCATACACACATAATCATAGAGAATCATTTCTTGTTAGTCAAGACTCATTTCCAAGACTATCTTAGTGGACAAAGTCCCTTTCTAAACCGAGTCACCCTCGTTTCAGTCCTATTTCACTGAACCGGTATAACCTACCGTTCCAGCCATGTCTATCTCATGAGATATAAAATCATTACCCAATGCATTGGAGGGATATATAGGTTCCACCCATCTCATAATGATACCATTCTTATGTGTGCCACAAAATCATAAATCATACATCATTACATAACCCATATAATAAAAATGGGAATCTTAAACATCATGACATCATAAAACAATTCATATACGATAAAAGAATTCATAAAAATAATTCCATCACAACATAATCAAATCAATGTAATAATAGGGATAAAAACAGAACCCTTTATTATCTTAGATGGAAAATAATTTTGATGAAACACTTGAACTTCATTCTTGAGGAAAATATCCTTTCTACTTCAAAAACACTTTCCTTTCTTTAACATGTTATAAAATTTTAAACTTAAAGAAGTTGATTAAAAATAAACTTTAAAACTTGTAAAGGAATCTTCTTGGAAATAATGTTTTAAAAATCCATTCATGGCTTATAAGTTAAAAAAACATCCTTCTCGTACTTTTTCCAGAAAAGTCAAAAAGTACCTCGTACGAAAAATGACAGAAGATTCCTTTCATATCTTTTACTAAAAACTCACCGAAGGGTAAAATTGGAATTAAACAATTTTAGGTTGATGGAAATAATATTACATATTGAGTAAACATGGATGTGGATGATAAAATACACCCCAGTAAATACCAAAGTATAAACAATCTCGGATAAAAATGAGATTGTTATATTTCCCTTACCTTAGGTCCGACTTGCATTGTAAGTGTCCGAAACTCCTGTATAATGATTTAAATAATGTTATTGACTTATTCCAGAATCATATTCATTGTTATGATATCATATATGGTTCACTTATGACTTTATATTACCCGTTCTTTTGTAAAGTCCATGTTAAAGAGCGTTTTGGGTAAAATTGTTTCATTTGTCGTCTGTGTTTTGACTTGTAATTATTCATATGATTACTTAGATAATGATTACTTAATTCCAGAATATAAAACATGATTTATATATATATATTCAGAATATACATATATATAATAAATCAGTAAATGGAAAGAAATACACTGTTCATGGAGACGGTAGACCGTTCGTACGCATGAACGCTGTTTTCGTTTCCTTATTGAGTTGAATGGAATTAAGTAGATGACATACATATATATACACATAAATCCAGTAGCTTTACAATGTCATATATTTCATTATTATTTCTTATATATACTTTATAATCATTCTTAAATGGTTAACATGGAGAATGAATCTCATCGCGTCGTGGAGACGGTAGTCCGTACGTACGCACGAGCGATGATATCATTTCCATAATTATTAAATTGAATTGGATTGGATGATAAAATATATCAGAATCATTATTATGTTATAATAACTATGTATAGTTATTTTTTTTACACCATAATACCCATCCATGTATGGTGTCGGTGGAAAAGCAGATTACACCACGGCGTGGAGACGGTATTCCGTACGTACGCATGTGCGGTGATTTCCTTTTTCCGTAGGATGGATAGAAGGTTAATTAGAGTTGTTTCATATTTATAATAACATATCAGTATATTAGTGATTCTGATATGTTACTTCATAATGAAACAACCTTAGAAGAAGAAGTGGAAGAAGAAATAAAGGTGAAAGAATTGGTAACGGAAATTACCTCTTCTTTGAAGCACCTCTTTGAGACCTCCTCTTAGGGTACCAAAATTGGTCTTTGAGGAAGAACAAAACCTCTAGGATGTTTCTAGGGAATTGGAGAGGAGAATTTGACAGGGGTTGGCCGAGCTTTAAGGCTCAATGTTGTGTGAGGAAGAGAGGGAGGAGGTGCCCTTTTATAAGGGATGAGAGGGGCACCTTTGGAATAACTAAAAATATTATTTTATTATAAAGTCAAGTTCGGTTTTAAATAGCTCCAAATTGATTTATTTCGATGCTAAGGTGGGTATGGGTCGAAATAATGTCATCCAATAGAATGTAGACAAGTTTATGTTCCTATTTTAACCTTATCATTTAGATTTAACATTAAGTTAAATAATTTTACTTGTACCGTGTCTTCTTGTGTTCTTATACTATAAGGTTAATAAACTTACTATAAGAAGCCAAAAAGAACCCCAAATTGTTTATTATTAATATATATATCCTTATCTAAGTCATTTGGACTAACCTTAGATTTTTAGGAATAAAATAACAATTAATAATATAATATTTGTTTTAAAAACTATTTTATGTCAATTTTGACACTATTTAGTAATTCATTTTTGTGAAAATCATAACAGAATGATAAGTTAGAACAAAGTTAATTAAATCAATACTAACATGTAATATTAACCTATAAAATTAGTGTAATTCATAAAAAGTCTTAAATTACATTTATTTTGGTATTTACAACATCAATTATGTCAATATTTCATTAATAAGATAATTACTGCATCATCTTTGTGTCATAAATAAATAAAATTATTTGATGTCTAAAAATTACAAATAAAATACCATTATATATGAAATCGTTTTATATTTCTAATTAATATTTACAATCGAATTTAT
The DNA here is from genome assembly GCA_963277665.1 of Viscum album. Lineage (NCBI taxonomy): Eukaryota > Viridiplantae > Streptophyta > Magnoliopsida > Santalales > Viscaceae > Viscum > Viscum album. Next base: position 1,310,606,905 of record OY728119.1, on the reverse strand, counting down.
CTTATGTATAACCCTATATTAAAATTGTTTTAGTAAATACACATTGATTTTAACTCTTTTAACCCTTCTTTAAATAAATTAATAATAAATGTCCTAATCTAATCCAAGTTGGCCTAAATGGTCATATTTTATTCCTAAGTTTGTTTTTGGTCGAATTACACTTGTCCTATAGAATTAGGACATGTGTTAGGGTAATAATAATATCATTTCTACCCTCAATTACCCTATTTACTTTTAACCGTGGTAAATAAAAGTAAAAAGTTACTATTGACCAAAAATTATTTTCTTTTCATTGAACCACATTTTACTAACTGACATCAACCGTGTCTTTCGGATTTTTGGAATTCCACTCACAGAAGTGGTAAAATTATGTTTTATGAAAAATTCAGTTTTTTTAACTACCACTTAGTGGTTTCACTATTCATCAAAAATTGAAAGTTTTCAGAAAAATACCAAATATTAGGCCTAAGATATATTTGATATTATGAACTCAAAAATGATTTCTATTTTACCAAATTCGAAACATATCAGTTGCATTAATTAATTTAAAAATTAATTTCCGTCGTCAAAACAAATAGCGTGTTCTTAAGAGATAATAACTATCAAAAGATTGACATGTGTTTATGTCTTGTTTAAATGTGAAATTACATCCAATGACCAACATTGTATTAAATTGTAAAAATATATTCTAAATATACTTTAAAACCACTCAAATTAATAATTTATCACTATTAATTATTTCGATTGAAAAAGTTGTTTTTAATTAAAATTTAGTAATTTTCACTATTCATCAAAATATGAAAGTTATCTGAAAATCAGCAAAATTTCACCCTAAGCTAATTTTGATATTACGAATCCAAAAATGAATTCCATTTTGAAAAATAAAATTACAAAATTTCAAAAGGTGGTTATTACTATTCATAACGGCGAGTTTTAATAATATTTTAATAGCATATTGTTGTTTAGTGAAACTCGTTATTGCGTACTACACACGCTATCGAGGAAGGTCGCGATTGCATGTAATGCAAGTCAAATCAAGGATGCATGTTGTGCAAGCTCCTTTTGGTGTAGCGTACAACACAAGACATTAGTGAAATTAAAAAGAATATTTTTCATAAAATATCGGGTTGTTACAATGCGGAATCGATTGAACCCGTTTAGGCGAGTCAGTGCTACCTAAAGCAGATAATATCTCGACATAGGAAAAGGAATTTTCCCCAACCCACGTGTTCAGGAAGTGTCTGGGTTGTGTAGTGTTGGAGGCAGTACGAGTTGAAAATCCTAATGTATGAAAGTTGGAAGACCAAATTCTTAAACGAGACTCATTAATGACGATGCGATTAAACCCGTGCAGGTGAGTTAGTTCCGCCTAAAACTGATAATATATTGACATAGGAGAAGGAATTCCTAACAAAAATGATTAGGGTTGTTGGATGGGTTCTTGTTATAATGAGGGTCCTAAGAGGTATCTTGTTGGGTTCCTCTAGGTTGGATTTTGAATTCATAGGGACGAGAATGTTTTAAGAGGTATTTAATGTAATGTCCTGGACCTCTCCGGCCCATTCCTTTGTCAAAAAGAGGGACTTGAAGTGTTTTGGAGGGTAAAATGGAATTTTCCCACACTTTTAAGAATTTTTTAATTACACGCCATGTAGTGTGAGTACACGCCGTTTACCCCCCTCACTGGGTATACCCCATGCTGAAGGACATGTCCTTGCCGTGTGAAATAAATGGGTACATGTTGAGTACCCAATACTACACGCCGTGTAGTCCCTCCCCGCGTACGCGTTACCCTCAAACTGTGTCTTGACCAGTCAATGACCATGTGCTATGTGTGATCTGTGTCCTTACCGTGTGAAATAAATGAGTACACGCCATGTAGCCAATACTACACACTATGTAGTCCCTCCCCGCGTACGTGTTACCCTCAAACCATGTGTTGACAAGTCAACGGCCGCGTACCGCGTTGAAGGCCATGTTGGAAGCCGCGTGGTGGCCGCGTGAAATGGCCAAGTACACGCCGTCTACCATAAATTACACGCCATGTAATTTTGTTTTTCATTCCTATAAAAGGAGGGGTTCCCTCCTCCTTTTCAACACACCCCTCTCCTCACCTTTCCTCTTAGCAGAGCTCTCCCAAGAGACTCGAAGGCTCCTTTTCGTCCGTAACTTCTTCGTATAAGCTCCGATTTATGATCCGTCAGCGGCCATGATATCGTAATGACGAGGCAGAACTTATGAGCATGGATTTGATGTCTTTCCTTCGACCTTTTCTTCCTATCTTCCACCTGAGGAGGTTTTGCTGGGTTTTGACAGAAGTGACGAACGCCGACGAACGTCTTCTAAAGTTGATACGGGGGAGCGTTGTGGTTAGAACCTGTTGAGGTAGGGATCATTCCTTCGTCTCTCTAATTTTGTGCATCATGTGGGGTGGGTACCCAATTTTTTCATGAGAAACGGTTTAACCATTAAATGAAGATAATAAATGGTTAAAGAACATGGATGGAGAAGTTGTTATGTTTATCTTTATATCTTGTGATATTATGTTGTGAATTGAATAGGATTATGCCTACTAAAAATAACGGTCGTTTGGGGAATTGATTTCACAATTAAAATTTTCCCTATCTTTATAGACCATTTTTGTGAATGGAACTTTGTTGAATGTGGAATTTGGATAATCACGTAAAGTTGGCAGATTTAAAATCTGAAACCCTTGTGTGATCACCCCGGTTGAACAAAATGGAACAATGAACATGTGGGTGTTGGATTGGATATGTGGCATGTGATGGGGGTGTTTTTGAGGGTTGTTGTGGATCGGGTGAGCAGCAGGGCTGCGGTTGGCTTGGTTGTGGGTTGGTGTGAATGCTATGTCAGTGATGGGCAGAAGGGCTATGATGAACGGTATCAAGGGATGATGATGTATGGTGTGGTTGTGGTTATGGTGGTTGGAAGCAGGGCTATAGGGATGGGTTTGAATGTGAGCGAACTACGGGTTATAATAAATAAAAGAGGAAACGTTAATGAATGGTGGGACATGATTGTGGAATGGGAATAATAGTTAATGGGGTTGGTTGGTTAATAAGAAGGACTTGGTTGCGATGCTTGTGTTTTCCCAACTTGATTTGTGGATGGCAGGGATATGCTTTACGAATGATCGATGTGGTTGGTTGTGGATAGTTGCCCAATAGTTAAGGAACTAATAAACTGATTCTATTGAAACATGAAAACCTAAATGGGGTTGGGGTTGTTTGTTGTATGCATGCTTCGTAGAAGCAGTGCCGAGGCACGTGCTCAGTTCGTGGATTAGAAGCCATAGTTTGGGATGAGTGTTTGGTATATATATATATATATATATATATATCTTTGTGTTTTATAGCACACCACCCATGTTGTGCACTTAGTGTCGAACACTCCCATTTCATGGGAGAGAGTGTTTTCCCCTTAGTTACTAGATCCTCCCTTCTCTTTCTTCCCTAGGATGTGATGGTTTGAGGCGACCATACACCCAAGACTCATCGAGTAGGTTTTGATTGGGTTGGTTTAGCCCAAGACTCTTCGGAAAGGTTTTACTATTTCCCAAGAACCTTTGGGATGAGGCCCAGGTGTGTGCAGGCAGGATACGTGGTTGTGAGTCCCAGGTGTGTGCGGGCGGGATACGTGGTTGTGAGGCCCAGGTGTGTGTGGGCGGGAAACCTAGTTGTGAGGCCCAGGTGTGTGTGGGCTTGAAGAGTGTTGTAGCATCAGGATGTTCGCCGTCAGGAAGAGCAACTAGCTAGTGTGGTTAAAATGGTGCGGGGTACCCAACACTATTGTTCTTATATACTACTACTAGATGTGATTTTGTTTTTTGGTGATTGTGGCTGGTGAGGTTCGGTGGATATAATTCCTTGATAGGTTTCTTCTGTTGTTCTCATGGGACATTAGGATGTCTCCCCACTTGTGCAGGAGAGCTTTAGGTATTCCGATTGAGTATACTTGTATGCTCATGCTACCTTTACTATAAGGTTTCTAGGAGGATTATCAGGGCCATGCGGGACCCTACTAGTCGGGACAATTGGATTTGTTGCAGTTGACATACTCTTTTTTCTTTTGGTATTGTACTTTTGATCTTTCTTGTACTTGTACCTTGTTTCAGAACTATTTAAACATGAAAGTGGGATTGGTTTGGGTTTATTTCTATACACTTGTTCTTTTACTTTTGATGGTTGACATGTCCTATTTCCCGATCATAAATAATAATAAAAGGGTAATGCCTCCCATATTTGTGAAAACTCATACCCTTGATGCTAGTCGCCACCCCGGGGCCTAATGAAGGAGGGACTCAGGGGTCATTATCTCCTTTTCACCATTTCCAGCTCAGGATGGGAATCATTTGTGGGAGGTGGTTGTGGCAATTTTCACACCATAAATTTATTCAAGATACTTATAAATATTCAATGTATCGTAAACCAAGTTTGAAAGCTCAGGGAATAATTTATTAAACAAGAGGAGTGCACATTTATACCAAAACAACTATATTTTTAACAAAATAAGTCATAAAATATAATTTTCACCTAAAACCTTTAGAACCAAAGTTTCAAAGTAGAACATATAATATAAATAAGGTTATAAAATAATTAAAATGATGAAACATAAATGATAAAGTTTTGTGCAAGGGATATCCTACCTCAAATCCTTGTCGAAATGGAAACGCACACTCAAAATCACCAACCGTGGGTTTTTACACCATAAAACTATGGAGACCAGACCTAAAATAATATAAACTCCATAAAAAATCAGGGGATAATAGAACCCTAGGTCAATCATTATTATATTATATTATAAAACCATGAAATAATGAAAGGAGGAAGAAGAGGGAGGATAAAAGAGATGGAATCTCACCTTCTCCACTAGAAAAATATTCTCATTCCATTATATCTCCACCCATAGAGAGAAGGGATTGGGATGAAACATCTTGGAGAGTCTCCTAAGGTCTGGAATAACCAAGTAAAGATGATTTTTTGAAATAGATAATGAATAGAATGAGTTATGTAGAAAACATTTACCTAATCAATTCTGGGAGATTTGAGGTAACCTGAGCACTTCTGCCCTAATCTGCGACCCATATGATCTCCATAGAGGGTAAATCGATAATAGGGGTGTAGATAGGGATATTTGTGTCTAGGGAAGGTGGAATCACCATAAAATATTAAAAATTTTATTAGATATAAAATTAAAAAATATTTTTTTTAAATAGGAAATGGGCCCATGGGCTATCCCAATACCTAAATAAGTAACCCCAATTCACCTTGCTTATGAATTTATATGGGTTAACAAAAGGATAAATAAGTTTCAATCTATCAGTATATGAAACATGGGGATGTTGAATTGGAGGAAAATGATAACAAATGAGTTATAAAAGAAACAAATTTGTTTTTTTAACTGGAAATGGGCTCATGGTTTCTCCAAATCATGAAGTAACCACCGTTTCTTCAGAAAAATATAAACAAAAAATGGGGAACCCAAATTAGGGTGATTAGAAATATATGAAACTTCAAAACTCAAGATTCAACTCATCCAATACCCATGAAAATTATCGGTATTTCTGATGGACCGGATCAATACAAAGAAGAATAAAAAATGGGTGTGACAGTCAACTACCAAATCTCTCTCTACAACCCATGTATAAGTAGGGAAGCATAAATATATAACACTGGCTCAGATGTCTCTATGTAGAACATGATCAGTGTTCCATGAATTATGGAACTAATCTTGAACCATATTTATCATGTACCTAGAATTGTTGGTAAACCTCGATGTATACTCAACCTTTGTCATGCTACCCTGTTTGGGCAGAATAAGATCATGGATACACACATCCCATAGTGTAGCTTGTGAGAACTCATCTATGGAAATGTGCCCAAAATATATCTCTGAATGAATCGCCACACCATAGTACCTGATAACTAAACACCACAATCATCCTGATTATATGTGATGAAGGCTTGAAGTTTGTACAACCATATGATCTATTGATAAACTAACTAGATTAAAAAATTAGGTTTCAACCTTCAGATAGTCCCTAGCCACCTGTGGGTAGGGAACACCGCATAACATAAGAGGCCACATTCTTTGAATCTTTTGAACAATTCTCATCTTGAACACCTCATTCGCTGGTACATTAGGTACCATGTTTCACTCTATAGGTGGTGGTATGGCTGGTGCACCTCCTAGAGGTAACATCATAGGAAATGGTCCCCATAACGACACCTCATTAATGAGGGGATCATACTCGTGTCCATCTTGCTGAATCCTAGATACTATAAATTGTGGAGGAATCATGAAATTAAACATGATTGACTGTATTTAATTATAATTTTGGGAGTACTGAATCAAGAATGACAAGAAAAAACACATTCTTGTTTGAATTACATAACATAATTTTCCAAACAACCAGTGTTATTATATACCGATTTGAAATAAAAATGAACATATACATGGATATGAATATTTTGTCCACCGAAGTAACACCGGAGTCTCTGGCCTGAATCCCATATTAGAAACACAAAACACTATTACGCCAAACCAATCTTATATACTCTCAATACTAAGGAATAATCGACCACCAATTATACCACACTATAATGACCTTTCCCAGTTGGTCATATGCTGCAACTCCCCAAGAAGAACACCAATAGGCTACCAGATATTGACTAGCATTGAGTAGGAATATCACAATGTTGGGATGAACTGCCTATGTACTGTACACATACACACACACACTTCTCCAATCCCACTAAATACTCAAATGAAAAAAATGGATAATAAATGCATGAGTACATATATATCCCACAAAAAAATTACGAAATGAAGTAAAGAATGTAAATAGGTACAAACATAACCCCACCACAAGAGTCTGTAATAGAAATACAACTTGAAAAAAATGGTACTGAGACTACTTTATGAAGCCAGATGAACACACCTCAGTCTTTCAGGTCTCAATATGCACAATCTAGTCCTAGTCCCCTTGAGACACCACATAAGGGTTGATTTTTAACAAATGAAATGTCACATGATTGAAAATCCCATGCAAGGATGATAATAACAATACTCATTATGTTACCACCAAACCAAAAATCACAAAATAATGGATACTATAGTCATATACGCAAAGGTATTTGTCTACAACCCATATAACTATAATATCTTAATATAACAAAAAATGACACATAGTCTAGTGTAATTTCACTAAAATAGTATGTCAACCCTAGGGTTCCATATTGAAGATTCCATTATGAAATATTCGGAGAGAACACACTTGTGAATATCATATCCCTAATGACGTCTGTCAGAGAGCTATTTCTCATCGAGTATCATCATGAGAATGAAAATTCTTATAGTCAAATAAGAATATGATACACTTATTTTTTTATCACATTCCACTCCATGGAGTGATACCAATAAATCAATCCGGATTGGCCTACTATGTAGAGGATAATCAAATATCTAATTTATGTCAAATTGTTACAAATAACACCGCAACAAGCTTGAAGATGAATAGAGGATCCCACTCTGTTCCTTTTTGAGGGATTCCAAAACCCCTATCAAGGATGTTCGTCAGATGGGATCAAATTCTTAGGAGTAGGAAATTATTTGTAATAAACATAACTAAATGGATAAGGGTAATGAACCGTAATGAAACTTTTACAATATAAATAGGAAAAGTGATCTAATTCATTTATAGAAGATTACAAATCTTGTTGTAGGAGTCTCATTCCATGTCCCTTGAACCTAGGTCCAACCCATATAGATGGCATATGTAATAAATCCGTGTCTGTGGAGAAATAAACATCATTTAGGATTACCGTGTACTCAACCCATTTTCCTGTACATGGCTCAACCCATGTACTTAGTTCACCCAGTGTCCGTGTAGGTGAGTACACACCATAGAGAAAACATGTGTACTCCACCCAGTGTTTGTATACATTCTCAAGTACATTACATGTACTCATGTAGGGACCACACACCGTCTGATCGAGGTCACATGATATGTGATGTTTAACTCCCTCCAAAAACCCGAGCATACACTCAAGGGGTCCCACACGGTGTGTATATCTGTTTTAAAGGTTCTGTTTTTTTAGAATTTTCCATATTCCATGATTCAACCTCTAAATGTCTAGATGATTCCCCGACATTTAATCAAAAATAGACTAGTTGAAAAGCATCCAATCGCGCCACATTGAGTCTTGGAAACCCAAAATTAACGAGATTTGGGCCTTTGATCATCTTGGAAAATGAAACTGTCTTCATTCAATGGTGTGTACTAAAGAACACATAATATGTTATTATAATTAATAATATTCCTTGATGCTTTTATCATATCACCACATCCATGTTGTTGTAATCCTCGATTTAGGATGTCAGATCTTTGCACAATGAAACTATCCAGTAATGATCAATTGTTATGTAAAACATTGAACTGTGGTCAAATAAAGAATAACCAAGATGAACGGTGAATCATGGGAGAAAAAACCGAATCATTCAAGATGAATAGATCTATATCAATGTTCATGTCAATATTGATTCATTTCTAATATAATTATAATCTAATAATCAAGAATTAATTACAATTAAAAATCTATTGAATGCTAATAATTCAAACCTATCAATCAAGATAATCAAACCATTGTTCAATTTGTTTTTTATTAGACTATATTAATCATAAAAATAAATAACGGGGAAATACCAAACCAAAACAAATGACCTAACACTGATATATTAGATCACCGATGAAGAATGATATGTCATCATCATCGTTAAAATGATCTGTTGAATCATAGGTACATTGATCGTTGATCCATGATCTATTATTGTTTTCAATATATAGAATCCTTGACGATCTTTATAATAGATATCCAATGTTTCTAGGGTTATACATGAAACCTTGAAAATTTTCTATAATCATCTATTTAAATACGTTTCAATTACTATGTCTAAAATTTAAAATAAAATTAAATAATTTAATTATTTTATTCGTTTCAGCACCCATGATTATTGTTCTGCATATGACATGCACTGACTAAGGATAACACATTACTATGTTAATTACAACCTTCGGAGCTAAATCATTGTATCATATTTTTTGTCCAAGATACTGTTTATTATTTATTTCACTTTTTAAAGAAATTTATGTGCATGTTCTATTTAATATATTAAATTTATTTCAATCATTTATTTGGCGATATTGGGCCTCATAATCACATGCCGTATCAACGTCTTGTATCTAAATCAATATATATAATATTTAAAAAAAATACGTGAAAAATTATAGATAAAAAAAATTATACTACACTCTCAAGAAAATTAATAAAAAACTATTTTTAATAAATTAATATTTTTGAATGGAAAAAGATGCTTAAAAAAATTGGGTGATTATCTCATGAAAAATAATAAATAAATTTTTATTGAGAAGACACAATATTGGATGATCTTGAACATATATATAGATTTATCATGGTATTTAACTTGCAACCATTTATATTTTTTGGTATATCTTTATTGGGTTTTACTTTTGGGATGTTTTGGGTAAATATGAAGAATTTTGGATGTTTTTTAGAGGGATTCTAGGATGTGTATGATCAACACATGGTTTTTCAAAACCAAGAACCCAATTCAAAAAATAATGGAGACCCAAAAAATGGGTATTCTCATGGTCTTTGTATTATTTTCGAAATTTTACCACCTTGGATTAACAGTGAAACACATAGTGGGAGGCAGACAATTATGGAACCTGGTTTGACAAAACATGCACCCCCAACCAATAAACCATGCATGTGGGTTTTTATTATTCATAAAATATATATATAACACATAATCCCCTAGTAATAACCCATTTATCACCAACTCATACTTAACGTATTTCCTTTAAATTTCTAGGCTCATGGGAGGATTCCAAAGCTCCATGAACAACGTTCATGATGAATCAATGATCTGATTAACTAATTGTCTACTCTATGATATATGATTTATTCACTAATTCGTTCTCAATCAATCCTATATTTCAATTAAAATGAAGAGGATTTATTTCTTCCATTTAGATGTTTTGCTTAGATTCATGATTTTATAATTGTGTTATTTTAGATATTGATCATTGGTTTTGTTTCTAGATCTGTCATATCATTGTGATTCCTATATTTTGGATTCAATTTCGGGATTAATGTTTGAAAAAACTCCATCAATGACCATGATGTAGGTTCTCCAAATGTCAATTTCAAGATTATTAATATTTATTATTATAATTAATTTCTATATTTCAATTAACACATTGGGAGATTGTATCCTAAATTAAGTTGATCGATTAATTTAACAGGTGATTAGGAAATGGGTAAATCATATGATTATAAAATTTACTGGTGAATGGTATATTAATTGGATGAAAATGGGAATTATAGGGTCTGTTTCCATAACCTTTATGGGTTAACATATTTTATGATTAAATTTTTATAAATTGATTAATGGTGAAATTTTCGTATTATTCCATGTGATTAATGTGATAAACCCTCATTTTTTTGATAAATTTAAATGGTTCATAAGGATTCAAATATGCATAGTATATGGGATATATTTTATTAATTGATAAATGTGTAATGTGATTAGGAAATACTATACAAATACTAACTAGTTGTTGGATTGATGTTATAGACCACCAATGCATGCATGTGAATATCAATGTGTGGGATAAGAATTGATGATCCAAATACCCATTATCTGTGGGCTAAATACTAATGATTAAAATAAAAATGGGGGTCTATTCATGAAATTCTAGGCCCATGTTATTATCATTGGACTAGGGTTCCATGTGTCCACGATATGAATGTAGAAATAATTTCATATCAGATGATAGGTAATGATAGACTTTGATTTTTATTGATATATAATTGATACATAATCATGGCCCAAATCATGAATTATTTGTTTAGATGTCTTCTTGAACATCGATATGTAGTTGTTAAAAAATAATTAAATGTTATATTATTAAATTTTTATTATTTTACATTATTTAATTTACAACTTCATAAAATTTTGTTAACGATATATTTTTTATATTCTATTCATGGTGGCCTACTGAGTTGTACACAAACTCTACTCATGACTCATTATTGGTACCCAAATAGTGTGTATGTTGAAATAATAGATATGGGTAAGATCCCTATATAAGATTATAGATTTAGGATAGAGCGGGGATGGGAGAACCATACTTGATGTTGGGAACTTCCTGGGATTTGTATGTGTTCATATTTTTGGGTTTCTCATTTGACATTGGACAAATATTTATTATGAAATATCTAATTATCTAGTATAGATATTATTTCGAGGTTTTGGTTTATCATGTGATACTCATATGTATTGGTTATGTAATTATTTTGGTTATTGTTTATTAATATTTGATTATTTAGGTCGTTGTTCTACTTTGATAAAAATGGAATAGTCTCCTAATGATCTATATTTGAATCTTGTTGTTTTTTAGCAACCTTTGGAATATTTGTAGGCATGTCCATGTTCATGTAAACAACATGATTAGGGCACCAACACATTTCATCTGATTCAGGATGTTACATTTAAATATATATTTCATAACGTGGTTAATATTATTAATAGATTCCACATTATTTAATGGATTACACAATAGTTATTTTTAATGGATTATTAAATCATGATATTTTGTGTTATATACACTATCAAGAATAGTGTTGTTTTAAAATCATATGGTGTTACATTATCCTCCCTTAAGAAAAAATGACCTTAAAATTTCATAATAACTACTTTGGTGAAAGAAGGAAAGGGTATTCAACATCAATGATTTCTCAGGTTCACATATTGCCTTCTCATTTTTATGGTTTCACCGTAGAACTTTGATTAGGGGAGTATTATTATTATATAGATATTTTTCTATACATTACATTATCTTCACCAAATTCTCTTTATAAGTGAAATCATTTTCTAGATGTTCACCATTGAATATAGAGTTTTTGATTAGATAGTTATGTTCTTTACCCAAAGATATATATGTAATACATCCTATAGATGTTCCATGGAGTTTTCTCTAAACATGTAATCAGGTTTTTGAATATTTCCCTTATTTTGGCCATCATTTTAGTAGTGGTAATCTGTACAAAGGAAGAACTATGTATTTCAAGAATACTGGAGATTTATTTTATAGATTGAGGTAAATATTAAATTTCAGTTAAATATAATCAATAGTGGTGCTCTATGCTACCTCACCGCTTCTCTGATGTATATTTTTGCATGGTGATCAAGTGATAAGTCCATTAAAATTGCAATGAGGTGATGATTATTTATAAAATTATCAACAATGACCCACATAATATTATTTCCATTTAATGAATTTCTATGTCTAGTGCTAAATTCTATAGTGTTTTTCTACAATTTCCATTCACGTATTTTAATAGTGCATTATCTCCTTAGACATTTACATTTAAACCATCACTTTATATCAAATTAGTCACTTTGATGTATATTATATGATCTCCATCATCATATTATCCCACCAAAAATGTTCTCGTAGATCTAGATATATATTCAAACTCCCTAGTTTGATGGGGAAATTTGAGCCATGTGCATCATTCAACTTCTATTTTATTATATTAGGACTTCATGTAACCCCTATTAAGTCACCAAATATTATAACTCATTATGAATAACATTTGAATTATAAGGATCTATTTTTTATTATAGTATCTTCCTTATTAAAAAATTTCACATCTTCTCATTTAGAATCCTTTAACTTCTTATGATAGATGGATGGGAAATGATTTCTGATAGGAATGGTTATGTTTCGTCCTATATGATTCTCATAAAAATCTCCCTCAAGGAAAAAGGGATTGGATCCCTATACACTATCATCTTTCATAATCATTCTAGATCATTTATACATAGAACATCTTACACTTTGTTTTAATTCATATGATTTTTAAGGATTGAGTTTTCATAGTCCATTATCAGCTCTAACCATCTTTTATTGAATATATTAATATCCTTATATGTCAATATATATTTGAGGATCATACGATCTATATCTATTATAAAATTTTCCCATCGAGATAATGTCACCATATATTAAACATAAAGATCACTATAACTAACTCCACATCATGTTTTGGATTTTTATTTTCATTATCTTTGAAATTTGTTGAAGAGAATGCTATCATTTTTTCTTTTTTTATTATTACATATCCCACACCCTTAATTTGAAGCAACAATATATTTCATGAAAATGTCCCCACACGAGGGAATCATGAGTACTAGTTTAATGACTTCTTCCCCTTGATTTATTTAAATATATAATTGCAGTCAATGGTCTATAAACACATTACATCATTTCAAGTATTAATGGATAGTGGGTTTCATGATCTGGAGAAGTTTCTAAAAAATCATATGTAGTACCAAGCTGCTCCACAAAAACATTAGTTCTATATTATATATGTTGGTATAGTCAAGTCATTAATTTCCTTTTTATTATAAGGGTCCAAAAAATACATTTTATATTAATAAATTGACCTAATAATGATACATCCTTTACATAAAATCTCTCATTGAATATACATTGCAGATTAACTATTCTTTCAAAAATTATTTAGCCTAATATTTAAATTATTCTCATGCTCCTTTTGAATTTTATTGTATATGATAACATCATCTATAATGTTGACTTAATATTTATCAGGGTAATATCTAATGTCCCTTTTCATTATGGCCATAATTATTTCTAGAGAATTATTAATTTGGAAGGGCATCAAATTTAACTCGTTGTGTTCATACACAGTTTTATACCTTGTTTGGGGAATATCACCATTCGTCCCCTTTAATTAGTGATATCAAAACAGATAGAATGCCTTAGAGAAATACTCAACATTTTTCAGTTTATTAGAAAAATACAACTATCTATTATAGTGGATATATGTTATTTTTCAATATTTTATCTGATTTAATTATAATCATGGAAAAGTCTTATTGACCATCATTCGTATTGAAAAAATACACCGGTGAACCACATGGTCAAGCAATAAGGTGTATAAAAAACTTTTCCAAATTATACATTAATAGATTTTGTAGATCCTATAAGTGGGTAGTGGAAATTCCATTATGATTCATGGATATATGAACATATCTTGGTAAAATATTGACTGATAATTCATCCTCTTAGTCATGAGGAAGACTAATAATCTTTCAGGGGAATGGAACAGTATAATCCATCATAATTGGAATGATTTAAAAATGATTCTGTCCCTTTTATCAAACATTTGAGATATAAATAAATTTTCCTTCGGTAAGAATATAAATTTTTTAAAATAAGATTCCAAAGCATATTTGTAACTTATTTGAATTGAATATTTTACCTTCAATGTATAATATTACTATGAAATACTCTTTTTTGAAATATTTCACATGGTGGTCATGATAAAAATATAATTTTGTTAATTATACCATCCTAATATCAGAATATAAAATTTAATATAAATCCTAAGGTTCTTATTTTAATCCACACTAGCCTTAACTCATGTTGAAAAAATGTTTGTCATAATAACTAATTTAAAAACCCATTTTTGTTGCACAATATACTCTCTCTTTGAGTAATACATTAAAAAATATGATCTTCACAGAAAATTGACATACTATAAAGATAATTAGTATTTCAACAACTAGTAAATGTCTTGTTGACTCAATTCTATCCAATGACGTGAAACTTGATTTCTTGAATACTACATTAATTTGTGAATATCTCTAGAAAACAAATCAGGCCTTACTTTAAATCATTATTTTATTTTCTTTAAAATAATTTTTTAACACCCACAATATTCCAATGATATTGTGATCTAATATCATTCCAAAAATCTCTAATATATGATTAATTTCTACTATGTAAAACCCTTGTTTACATCCTCTTCCCCTGATCCATATGATACTAATTCTTTATTTGTTATTTATTGCACAAGGGAATATGTATAAAAATTTCATATATTGTGACTTGGTGAATCCAATTTGGATACATAGGTGCATATAGTCATTAGGTAAGTGAGAAAATAGAAAAGTCACAATTATATTTATAACACTCCTTGTAGTGGGTTTGTTCTGATAAATGATATACTATGTAATAATCTTCCAACCGTTGAATTGAAACATGGAGAAAGGAAAGAGTTTCAATAGTTACAACAAAACAAGTGAGGAAAAAAAATAATGTAAATTCATGTTTGGTTCCTATTAAACAAAGGTAAAAATAAGACTATCTCATCCAATATTATGATCTAGTAATGCAATCCATTGAAAATGTATATGGGTTGTTCATCAAAGACAAGACCACATGGGAATATGGATCTTTTTAGGGAATGGAGTTGGAACATTCAGTAGAAGACAGAAGAGAGAAAAAAATATTTAATATGATAATACACTCCAAGGAAGAGTTAAAGGTTGTTATAATCAGTGATTGTGTATAGTTTGTTTTTAAAATCTATTAAAATGTGATATATGTTGATAAAATATGGATAAAATGAAATAGACCTACAAAAAACACAATATTTTTTTATAATGAGTTATTTATGGGAAGACTACCTTGGAAGAGTTTTTCAAGAGCTAGAAAAAAATTACAAATATTTTAGGGCCTCATAAAACATATTTTAAAGGAGAGGGTATGTATCATTATTTAAAGGATACAACAGTTGAAGGGATCTGAATATTTAATTTTTTATCAATGCTCTATTGATATTCTGTGATGGTTAAAATTCTCGTATATCATGGTGTTTCTATAACATTCACACCAACATCATAAAATTTGATTATCCTAAAAACAAAAATATTTTATTATTGAGAGATATTTTTCTAGCTATTATTGATGGACTATATTGTCTACACAATGATTTCATTGAGTTTGTGTTTTATTAGATATGTCTCTAATTATGATGGACTCATAAATTTATATTACTTTTCTTTTTCCTTGATTTTATAGACGAATATATTCATTAAAATCATATTCTTATAATTTGAATCTAGAATCCTCATTCTATGATTGATTATGTATGCTTTAATAGTTTGTTACAAACTCATATTACTTTATAAAAATTTTACTAAAATCATTATTTCATAATTTATTTCCATTTACCTCTTCAATCACATTAATGGTCTTTCTTTCCAATTATTTAATTAAATTATTATATAATTTTAAATATTTACTATTTATTTTAATATATTAAAATTAATTCATTAGTAATATATAAAACAACCCTAGATAAAAATATTTTTACATTAAATCCTTACCAAAATTTAAACATTAAAAATCACAATTTTCTCACAATTTCGAGGGAAGTTTGACTTGATGTCCTTGGGGAATATTTACATAAGAAAATTATTTTACAAATAATTTTAACACCTCACCATAATAAAACTCTTATAAACCACATTTTAATCATTATATATGTTATAATTGTATTTAAAACATTAAGAAGTGATTCGTAAGAAAGTAGTGAGGTCAAACACTCGCTCTGGAAAACACATCAACAAATAATAAAAGGTTATAACATTAACATGTGAGAAAACAATATCTTATATTCATTTCATACTAAAAAACATTTCATAATCAGATTATTCCATAAATCAGAAAAGAAAAATAAGAAATATCAAAATAAAAAACCTCTAAAATGACTTAAGAGTGTGATATTGTCATGGATACATGACATAATGAATTAATATCATAAGACCATGAAATCATCAATATATGGAAACAATATAAAACCTAACGTCATAAGAACTATTCAAGTCTGAATTTTAAGAATAAAATGGTGTATAGTGTACCATGGCAGATTTTTTTCATTACTCATTCATATAAAGATAGTCAATAGAGTCCCATAGTGTAGTGGCCTTACTCTTTTGTCCCATTAACATTATATCTAGATATGTAATTCTTTACACACTGAATTACTGGGATATATAATTTCCAAACAACCCATCTCATAATTAAAAGAATTATATACTCATTAATATATGTTCCATATGAGGAAAAGATACCATATATAATGAACAAGCATGGAAAAAATGTGAGAATCAAATGGGGTTCATAGTATTGTTTCATAGAATAATTTATTCCTACATCACAAGGATTCAAAAAATAAGGAGGAATAAAATCATCTGGGATGTTCTTATTTTAAAATATAAAAATATTTTTTTAAATATGAGTTCCAATGATGGGAAATTAATAACTATAATAAATGATAAATTTGAATAAAAATCAATCAGATAGGTGATGATTTCCAAAATTATCTACAGATCATTGAGGAAGGAAATAGATTATTATTTTCCACTAAGAAAATAATGATCTGTGAGGCATCTACAAAATATAATAAATTATATATAATGTATTTATAGATAAAATAATACAACAGAGATGGAACTTATCATTAAATAATAAATCAAAATGTTACATTATGTTTGGATCACATTAATATAATAATTTAAAACTAAAACAAAACAATGTACTATACACAAAATAAAGGTAATGAAAAATGTATTGATATTTAAGAAACATAAATAAATAATATTGATCAAATATATGAGATGAATATTGTGTAAAATGGATTAAATGATCAGAACATCCAACTCAAACACAGTAATTGTAGTTTAGAAGAAGCCTTTTAGGTTTTAAAACAAATTTATTGAAAAAAATAGTAAAAAGACATAATTAATCATATTTCCAAATTCATTGAAGGGATATATTAATTTATCGTGAGATAAAACTTAATTAGGTATCAAAATATTACTGAAAACATTGAATGGAATGGGAAAATATGGAAAATATGAAAAATAATTATTTGAGAGATTTCCAGTTCATCTTAACATTAAAATAAATTTAGAGGGATGAAAATTATAGATGATTTATATTTGAATCTAATATAAAATTTTAAATATATATTAATATAAAGTTAAATATAAAATATTTATGTATAAGTAAACAATAATGGAAATAAAAATTCCAACAAGATAAATTATAACATTATGAATGGGAGTTTCAGTTAACAATTCTATTACAAACCCTTATTCATTAAAATTTAAAATACATGGAAGGTAGAAAATTATATATATATATATATATATTTAAATACCATATATTTCATAATTTTTTTTAAAAAATAACTCCATGTCAAATACACACATTATAAAAATGAAAAAATTTGTGAATTTGAATCATTTCTTAATGAAACAAAATTGATATAAAAAACCCTTACACTAGGTTCTGATTAATTTGCCATGTGCACCTAACATACATGAAAATTAAATAATTTTTATTAAATGGTGTTCTCAATCAGAATCCATATATCACTGAGAGGCTAAAGAGTAGATCAATGATATCTTTTACTTTTTATGTTTCCCTTTTTTTATGAAACCTTCACCTCTTGTTAAAGTGTTTCTTCCCTGCTGAACACACACATCCACAGGAACACAAGATATACAAGGTTCACTACTCAATAAGAGTTTCTACATCCTTAGAATGGTACTAAAATAAATTATTAACACACAATCCACTAGAAAACAATCCTTTTATATGGAATACAATAACTAAGATATACCCTTACACTAATGTAGCATTTAGAAAACAATCTGCAAGCGCGTGTTCACCCTCTTATCACATACAGGGAATTACAATATTTCAGTTCTTCTTCTCAATTGATCATGTGAATTCTTTGAAGTAAAAATCTTCAATGTCTTACCTAGAAGCCAGTAAGAACTATCTTATG
The DNA here is from genome assembly GCA_963277665.1 of Viscum album. NCBI lineage: Eukaryota > Viridiplantae > Streptophyta > Magnoliopsida > Santalales > Viscaceae > Viscum > Viscum album. The sequence continues at coordinate 1,310,588,126 of OY728119.1, read as the reverse complement.
CACAACCAAATACGTGCGAAGACCCCAAATATTTCACGCACACTTTTAGGTGTCTTCCGCTCATATTTTATGGAACACGTTCAAGATTCAACTTTTTCCATGAAACACCTTTTGCATGAAACATCAATATTTAGCACAAATCTCTTCTAGCATGCAACTTGTCTTTCTTGTGCACAACTCTATTTATTTCATGCACTCTCCTTTACTTAATATTTTTCTACTCTTTAAAGCTCATGATTTATCTATGTGTCGACCACACCATATATGAGGGGGAAACCTCTTATTTATATTCCACATTGACCCTTACGCACAAAAACCATGATGATTCATGAAATATCCTGACGTGTTTCACAAAACCACATCTAACGTCTCCTTGGATAAATAAATCACACGTCACTGAAAAAATCATTTGAAGTTTCCTTGTGCGCATTAGTCTCTTTCGCGCCAGCCTCATCATTCGGGCATTTCATTGAATATTTCGTGAAATTCATTATTTTACCATTTTTGATGTTTAGACCTCAAAAGATGCCCCACGCACAAAAAACCCCATTTTACATCGCCTTTGGAATGTATTCCACTTTCGTTCCAACCTCTTCTTTTGCGCACTTATTGAATATTTCACACACCTCCTTTCTTGGTCATTTTTCAATGTTTGTACATTGAATAATTCTTTGACAACAGTATTCCAAATTACCTTCAATATTACTCTCAAAAACCAATCATGTGCACAAAACCCCAATGAGATGTACTAAAACTTCACTATCTTCTCGCAACATCATTTATTCCAATCAAAATATCACATGAATGGCATCACCTTTACACCCCCTTTCTTCATAAGGCTTGAATCACATGATTTCTAAAAATGATATTGGTGAAGTACAAATCCGCAAAGCATCGTCTAATTTCCATTTTCTTTAAAGAGTAATTTGATTTATCTTCTTTGTCAACAAAAGACAACACTTTATTACACTAAAATAATCTTACTTTCTTTTCTATCCAACTTGGTCGCAACATTAAAAACATAATTATGATAATTTTTTAGTTTTATTTCATATTATATGATCTACTTTATAATATATATAATTAATTAACTATATTGTTTTTTAATATCGATTAAAAGAGTTTGATTGGTCAATTTCTCAAAATATCTCATAAAATAATGGAAAATGTCAAAGTTGTTTTAAAATATATTGAAATTTTCAATAATTTTATATTTTCAAAGATTTTGTTATTCCATTAATATAAAATATATAGAGCTCTATATTTTATCCCCAAAATATACTCAAATTAATAAAAGTGCCTTCATATATTCATTTAATGCAGTTAAATTTATAATAACTATTTAATATTTACATTGATTATAAGTTTTCAAATATAATAATTATTTTATAGTTATAGTAAAATAATTTTAATTGTTATACAGTTGACTCATTTCGAAAAATCATCCAAGTTATAAAGTAATGGATAAATGAAATATAACATTTTGTAGAGGCGGTAGTCTATACATACATGGATAAATATTTAATTATTTATATAAGGGGATGATGAATAAAAATATTATAATTTATCATTTCACAATAATTTTAATGTTATAAATATTATAAGTTTTCACATAATCACTATTTAGAATGTGTAATGTAATGAGTTTATGAATCTTATAACCCACCTTTAATAGAAGTGGTAGTCTTTATAAATATGTTATGTCCTATTACATTTTTGAATGGTTTTAGAGGGAGGTGGAAAATGTGTATTAAATTAGTATAATAACATTAGATAATAATATTAATACTGATGCATTCAAAATTATGTGGATGGAAAATATTTTATTGGTATAATACAATAATAATTATGTATGATTGGTTGAGAACATTACCTATCCGTTTTGGTGTTCTCCCTTGGGAAACACATGAAGTCTAAATGGTTATGTATTTTGGAAAATAAATTTTGTAGGTGCTACTAGAGGGATGATTAGAGGAAAGGGTAGAGTTTTTTTAGAGCTAAATATTATGAATGGGTGAAAAACATTATTCGAAGTTTTCCATATTTATAAGTTAATAAAATGAATCATTTGTATGTAAAATTTAGTTTATTTTGATGAAATAAAACAATTCATGAGTCAATGCAATATACCAACATAATAAAATAAATATTATGTTTGATAGACTAAAAAATACTCAACACAAACCATAAAAGAAACAACAAATATTATTATTTATGTATGGACAATATAACATAATCATTGAATTAAAAGGTATAAATGAGATTGACTGAATTATGAAATACATATAACGTTCCTTATAAGTCAAATATTTATTGATTAATTATTTTTAAATATGAACTCAATTATTGGAAAGGTCATTTTATTCTTTAATAAAATGTTTTCATAAAAAAGAGTATTTATTTATTTTCATGAGATAATATTATAATTAATTTATAAATCATTTAGAAACATTATTTTATAAATGTGATATATTTTTTTGAAAATAGTATATCAAAATTATGTAATGGTGAAATATTGATATTTTCCTGAACTTTTTAGCATTTCCTTGAATAGAGAAAAAGGTGATTTTAAATGAAAAATATTTTTTACTTTCAAGTATTAATTATATTATGGATTAGTTTAAAAATTTTATTATTTTTTAGTTAATAATAATAATCCAATAATATTATTAAAAATCAATTTTATAAATTAATTTACAATAAAAACATTATTTAACATAAAATTCATTTTTCTAAAATGTCATCCCCCTTTATAGGGTTAATTTTATTAAAATAATACATTTTTATTAATTGAATCATGAAAAATAGACATGATTTATGGAATCATGATGTTAAATTTTAATAATTGTCTCAATTTATGAATGATCCTTATGAATAATAACCTTTTGAAATTTATTTCACCGTAGTAAGGGAAATCATGTAATTTAGTTTAAAAATAATATGATAAAGACTGGAAATTTACCCAAACAATTCTCTTAATTTCATTGGATGACTATATATCATCCATAAACAACAAAATTTTCAATATATGACCATTTAATTGTATTTTTTCGGTTACTTTTACCTTTACATTATTTTATATAATGAAAGGTAATTAAATATCATTCTCCTTGTTTATCATCTACAAAATATTATCATAAGTATAATCATATAATATCTTATGTGATAAAATTTAATATAAAATATAAATGATACATTTTCTCCGTGGTTATTTATTTCTATGTATTTGAGATGTACTAATTTCCATAATTTCATATAAAACATTGATGTTGTGGTTCTGAATGAAGTATAAAAAATAGACATAATTATTTTTAAAACTCTAAAAATAATATTATTTGATTTATTACTGACATCATAAATTCTATTTAGGAAATCATAACATATATACAATTTTTTTCAAAGAATATAATCAAATTAAGTCTTTGTATTAATTTTTTTAATGTCAAAATATGTTAATAGTGCCAAGAAGAATATTATTGACATTTTATGTGAAATAATTTTTTCTTAAATGATTCAAAATTCCAAAAAAAAATTATCATCCTACAACTAAATGAGAAATTATTTCTAAAATAAACTATTGTCAATTTTTGGGTCATTTATCATTTATTGCAACTATATTGATCCCTAAATAGTAAATTACATAGTTTCTTGTTAATATTTACAAGGGTTATTTAGGTGTTAATATAAAAATATAAGAGCTAAAAAACTGCTAAACCTATAATAATATTATCTTATTATCTTATTTAGACACATCCTCATCATATATTCTAAATAACTCATTTTAACCATTTTTACATTAATATATATTTATATATATTTATTATTTTTATGAATTCCTAGAGTTTCCCTCTCGACTCTTATGAAAGGGAAACTCTTATCCTATTATATTCATACATAAATATAAATTTGGTTCTTAAAATATATGTAAAACATAATTTCATACATACATTTACATATTCAAGAGGGATTTAGTTTTAATAAAACCTTCATGGGAAATATTTTGGTATAAATACTAAGAAGATTTTTGGAGAAGTGGTATCATTCTTAGCTGAGTATGTTTGTTTAGTTTATTTTTCCACATTATAAAAATATTACATAAACATGATTATATAATAAATCATTATGTACATTATAATTAAATTCTATTTTTTAATGGAACTACATATATCAATATCCAACCTACATCAACTGGGAAAGGAATCCATATTTCATGTGCATAAAAAATTATCACCTTTTGAACCATTATAATGTGTTGTCCATAACCTTCCCTCATTGATGTTTTTAATTATGGATAATATAATACATACATTTTATATTAATGATATATTTATCATATTTAAAATATTATATTTCATTTACTCTCTTATCATTTATTTCACATTAAAATGAAAGCATCGTTCACACGTACATGTAGGTTACCACCACAAAAAAGTGACGTGATTCATTTACATCACCAAATAACATGGAGGATATTTATATGGCTATTCAAATAAATAAAATTATATTTATAATATAATTATAATTATATAAATATAAAATAATACATACCTTATTTCCATAATAATCAATGAAAAATGTAAACATTACTCATGTGTTTATACGACCTACCATCTCAACAATTGAAATTTAGTTCATTTTTCATAAACTTATTTCATTATTTTTTAATATTATTACTAATTTAAAAATAAATAATTAATTAAAGACATTATTTTTTAGATTAGGAATATTGACCCATTTCTATAATCTACCCACCAATGTTATTCTGGATACATGAGAATAATGTCAACAAAACATCTCATGTGAACTTAATTTATTAAGTAATTTAATATTACATGGTAATGAATAAAATATTTTTATTAATAAACATGGTAAATTTTTTAAAAAAAATTATTAATTAACATAAGGTTTTAATTAAAGAAGCTAAAGAATGTACATGATAAGTCAGGCTCCTAGTAAAAGACACTTTACATTCAAAACTCTTTTTAAATATTTTAAATAAATATTTCAAAATATTTATATCCCATGTTAAAATTTATATAAATAATATTTATATGTATATATATGGATAGTAATTATTTAAAAAATAATTTTTTTCTCACTATATTAATATGATTTTAAAAGTAATGTTTTAAATGAATGGTTTGACTTTCTTTACGAAAGAGACCATGAATGTTTTATATTATCATATATGGTGACAATGATTATTACGCTCACCATAAGAATAAATTTATATATTATTTCATTTAAAATATTTCTCCCCTCATCCATAAAAAACAACTTTTAATTTTGCGTAGGTATCTTAAAAAATGGTTTTAAAATAGATTGGACAATCAAATTTCCAATAAATATTATCTTATGGGTGAAAATAGTAATTAATGAGTTTGTGATGGAGATTGAATTATTTTATGGATTATGATTTATTTATGGTCCTTGGTCATCGTTTATAATGATTTATTGTAACATTATATCTTATGGATGGGTGGTTCGGTGATATCCCTCTACTAGGTTGTGTATGATTTATAGTGAAGGTTGACAATGATGGTTACTATAAATATAATAGTGTTGATTATTCAATGTCTTATGATAAGAAATATTCAATATTTAACAGACATTTCTAAAAGATTGTGTTAAATCCTCAATGTGTGATTAGATTATTAATTTATATCCCATATTATAGTTGACTATAATCGTGTAACAATGTGGGAGTGAAGGGTCAAACCCTTATAGAAAACTAGAAATAATTAAAAATAAAAATTCAAACCCTATGGTATGATCCTTAACAATATCACTCATTCATGGTTTATCTAGAATTACATATCATTTATTTTAATTATGTAACTATAATAGGGTTCAATGTAAATTCAGTTCTTCATAAAAATGTTATTCCAAATTCTAATACAGGATTGACCTATGGATTAGTCTTTGAAGTGGTGAAACCTTCACAAATTATTTATAGTAAAACCAAATGGATCTATATAAGCTAAAAATATTTCTTGGTCTAAATATAGCTAACAACAAAGATACAGTATGAATATTTTCTATTGAATAAAGTGACATATGCAAATGTTTAGAGCCTAGTCAACACAATTAATGTATGGTTCATTAAATCCCACTTATCAAGGGTAGGGTTGTGTAATGGAATGAGATAAAAATTATTTCATAAACAAATTTCAACATAAAAGATTACTAAGATTCAATTTATAGATTCATTTATATTTATAAAACCCCAAATCACACTCCCAAACCATATAGGGAACATCCGCACATGATGGTGTTAAATGAATGAAATTATTTGTGCAATATACATTGTATAATAATAAAAATATCATAAATAATAAATCCACAATTCAATGAGATTAACATTAAATAATATACTAATATCAATTGTTGAATAATAAATATCATTGACTATGTTGAATTCAAACAATAATTTGTAATAAAATGGTTGTTGAAACAAAATTTGGAAACTAAATGAAAAAATAACGGACGTAGAAGGGTAAAAATGAAATTTATTTGATAAAACAGTAATAGTAATGGATTAAAATTTTTTCGAAATAAAAATAAATTGAAAAAATAAATATTTAAATAAAATGATGGAAAAGAAATAGATTCAAGATAACGTATATATGGAGGAGTTACTAGAATATTTATAAGCACAAAAATTACAAGACATGTAATGTCTCAATCTTGTGTAATGAATTTCATTGGAAGCTCTTCCAACATTTACAAGATGTGTAAGTCATTACAAGCTATGTTACTCATATCATCCATCATAAATGGGAAATATTTTATCTTGTGAAATACAAGACCTATATCTATGACAGGATAAGATCTTGAATATTTCACATTGGTTAACTTATGCATATCATGTATATGATTCATGTTATTAACATTTTTGAATGATTTTAATTAGGAATATATCAAGATATGTAATGAGTTTACATGTATTCTATTGGATTTATATGAAGAAAATATTAATGTGATGAAATTTGGTCCTCATGGATACTCTAAATGGGTAATGGACATATTAATCTCAAATAAAGATGTGAGACCCACATTTTTTTCAAATTACATTATTTTTTATATAAAAAATGGCAATTTCCTAAAACACAAATAAAAAATTAGTGTATTATTGTAAAATGTTGTTTATAACATAAATAACGGAACCCAATATATATATATGAATCCATCTTATCAAATTCCACCACCCATGAATAATATATTTTCCTCAAGAAAAACTCATGTCAATAATGATTAAAAATAAATATAACATTTAAACGAAAAAATGTTTTAAAAATTAAGAAATAAAATTAAGTAAATTTGAAAAAAGTTTGTACTACTAAATCATTGATATAGGAAAAATTAGTCATTTCTCATAATTATATTCTTTATTCATATTCTTTCTTAGATTAATTTTAATTCATAATTTGTCCTTAGAAACTATTACTTTTTTTAAATTTATCTAACAATGATTTCTCTCTCATAACTAAAGTTTGAATATAATTGGGGATATTATTATACCCTAAATATGTGTTCCTGACTATAGGATTGCATTGGGTCTATGATATCTACATTATAATGAAACATGAAAAATCAATCATGTGGGCTTGTAAAATAAGGTTTAAATGTATCTCAAGCTATGGGCGGGTGGGAAGATGATAAAAAAAAATCTACAAATGATAGTAATACAAAAATTAAATTTCATAATAATGATTATTAGTTTTGTAAGGAAACATCTCTTATAAAAAATGTGTTCGTTCTTTCAATAACTCAATGTTTGTCCATTATTATGTCAAGAATTCATAAATGATGTATCTTCTACCACTATATTTTTTCATTTTCTTATTTATATAAACTCTTTTCTTGAAAAAATATCACATCCATTTTAAAACCACATATGATCCATCACAAGATTCATCGATCTCGAAATGGTGAATTTTGACATCCCCAATAAAGAAAATAAGTTTTTTTATATATCCCTTTTTAAAGGAACTAGGCACGAATTTGAAATTCTAAAAGTAATCATGAAACACATCATATATTTCTAGTGAATGTACCTCCATATAACCCTCTGTATAACCATCTTGTGTATGTATGGGATGAAAAATACATATCAATTATTAAGAAGGAAACCATTTGTATTACCAATAGAAGGTTAAGTTGGGATAATATGATTTATATTTTTCTATCCTAAAAAGGTAATTCATGGATACTATGGGCTAAATAAATAAATCTATACATATGGGTCATAGTGAAAAATTGATCAAAAATATTTCCTCAATCCTTTTTAATAGTGTATATGTTTACACATAACCTCAATAAGATCTCAATAAATGTTGTAATAGGTTTTCATGTATCAGGAATCTCTCATTAAATATTCTAAATAAATAAGATGAAACTTTGGGTATAGGTTCCCCTTATGAATGGGAGTATATAAAAGGAATATAAAATACTCAGTGCATGTATGTTGTCTTAATACAATCAAAATTAATTTCAAGAATTTCGAATGAAGAATAGAATTACACACTTAGAAATCATGCTGAAATTCTAAACAGAAATGAAAATAAATTTTAACAATATCATATACAAATTTTTATTTTATTTAAATGTTTATAATTTGATTCCATGTTTAAATTGGGATTTCAGTGAGTTTTTTCTCAAATACATGTGAAAAAGGTAGTAATACAAGTGTATCAATAATAGTGCTTAAGCAAGTCTACCCCACAATTTAAATTAAATAGTTCTTGCACTGTTTTAGATAGAATCTTGTACGGGATATCAATTATATCACATCAAAATATTAAATTTGAAATTTATAAATTTATAATAGTAAATCTAAAGATTAATATGGTGAAATTATTACCATGTGAAATATTTTTTTATGCTGATTTAAAAATTTGATACTTAATGAAATTGATAGAAAAAAACCATAAATATAAAAATGATTCATACATACTGATTCAGAAAAATGGAAGAATAATAATGGGAAATTAAACACATTCAATTATATGATTAAAAAAACTAGATAAATGAAGTAAGTAGCCATATGTATCATTGGGGTGATCAATGAAAAACGATTTTTAATACGGGTAAATAGGATATATGCACACAATGTATATGTTGAAAACAAGAAATATGGTAAGCATCCGAAAAAATAATAATTATGATCAAATCGACCTTATGGATGGATACAAGAATTAGTTTGTTCCATCGATCATCTCAAAGGCCCACTACCTCATATAAGAATGAATGTTTGTATCGTCGAGTTCACAAGGGCACTTAGGGGAGTTAACCAATAGGGAAATTTGTATCATATAAATCTTATGTGGAAGTATATAATGTTGTGAACATTACAGAGTAGGATAATATTGAGGAAAGATCACGAGTTCGAGCTCCTCACGATAGAACTCTTTTTCTACCAGATTCATACCTGAATGATATATATGGGAAGATGGTGGAATGATAGGATTGCCAATGTCCATAGAGAATGAATTATATAGGGACATGGATAAATTAGGGAAAAATTAAAAATTAAAATAACCCAGTAAGTAGAGAAGTACAAACAATGAAATCCCATTAATATATATGTTAAAAAGAATTATTTGTTAAAAAAGGAATACATGTAGAAAAAATAGCCCTAATGATGTGTATATCATGGGAGGTGTATAAGAAAATCTATGAATAGTATGGGTTGGGTCACTACATGATAGAACAAAAATCCCCTCCCAAAAAGGAGGCATCTGGATAATCCCCCCTAGATCATTTACATAAATGGTGGTAGGGGAAAGAGTGTTTAAAACCGTAAAATGTTTCATTATTCTGGAATCAGGATCTATTGAGGATGGATGTGGTATGGTGAAAATCCATACAATTTTCAAACATTGGAGAGCTAGGTAAATCAGAGGAACCTCATAGAGAGATGTTAGGAAGGTGATCTTATCCCATCGAGTCTGCCCCAATATGAACTCTTTCTTGGTGGCTAAGACTATCTTCTCATTGGTTAAGTTAGATATAGAATGATATGGAGTGGAGAAAGATGTAGAAATCAGATTCACATAAACAGGTGGGTGGGGAAGATAAAGGTAATAGTTGAAGGGGAGGTTTAGTAAAGTGATATGGGCTATTGAATGGATATAGAGATGGTTAAGTATATACCTATTATTATACACAATGGAATAATTAATCAGCAACATATTAGTGGTATGTGTCATGATAGGTGAATATACATCCAGGGTGGTGTTGTGGAAAAAGAATGGGGATAGGCTCGTAACACCCAAAGAAATTTAAATAGTAATTTAACTTAATTATTTATTTATTTAATTAGTGTTTCTATATATCAAGAAATGTTTTAACTAATGGGTTTACAAGACTAAAATATTCATCACAATAAATATTATATTACATTAAAGAATTATTTTTAGCTAAAATATATTCTTTATTTAATGTTTTGAATATTTAATTTTTATACATATTATATTTTTTTTAATTATGGTATTAATTTATTTAAATTTTTTTAATACTAATATTTTTTCATGTAATTTTATAAAAAATATAAGAATCTAATAATTAAATTCTGTTGAAACCTATAATGATTACATTTTAACACATAAATAATGAACTGTGAGATACTAATTATAATCATCCAATTATTTTGAAATTATTATAATTTGTTTTAATATTTTCACGATAATAATAATAATAATAAAAATTTTAGAAACATTTTTTTATGAAAATTTTTATTTTTAATATATCAAAATATATTTTCAGTTTTTTGATTATAAATATATATAATCATATTATTACTAAAATATGATATATATATATATATATATATATTAAATCATATTTAAAAAATAATTTATATATATATATACATATAATTTTGTTAATAAAGTGTGGTGTTTATGAGATAAAAGTGAAATATGTGAATAAAAAATAAATGAAAAATTCATCAAAATGATGTCACAAATAAATATGACAAAAAATGAAATGATTGGACAAATAATAATAAATAAAATATTATTATGAAAACATGAGAGTGAGGCGTGGAATAAACCGGAAATAAAAAATTTACTTTCTTTTGATGGTTAAAATAACACTGTGTGGGAAATATAAAAAAACTACATGTATTCTTTAGTTAAAAAGACGAATTATAAATATATGTATATGTTCAAAAACAAAAAATCTAATGTAATATTATTTTATAAATATAACAATTGGATTTATATATTTTAAAATATAGTAAAAACATTTTATGGTTATGATTAAAAAACTCTAATTGAATATATCCTAAAAAATTACTACTAGATTTATTTTAAAAAAATCGCAAAGTAATTAATAATTGATGATATAAAAATATAAAATAATCCTGACTTATCATTCATTGGGAAGAGATGAGTGACACACAAAACGAGAGAGAGTGATAAGTTTTTGTAAGTAATAATAACATATGAAAATGATAAGATTGTGGTGAAAATATAAATAAAGAAAATGTGTAAGGAGAGAAAGAATGTGAAAGAATAGAAAAACAAATTCATGTAATATTTAAGAAAAAAGAAATATGTGAAGGGAGTCCATAAAAGAGAGAATAAAATGTATTAAAAATTGATAATAATATATAATACGAGTGGTGTGTCAAAATTTTTATTTGAGAAACATGTATGATGGAAAGTTAGAATAAAGTATGATAAGTTATTAAGAAAATATAATATATTATTATAATTTCATGATTGCTGAGATAAGGAAAAACTAAAAAACAAATGTTGACCCATTGTTGTGTTTTTTGTGACTTTGTTCTGTTGAAAAAAAAACAAATTATCTTCTCCTGTTAGATTAAAACTCATGTAATTTATTTTATAAAATACGATAAACCTTCATCCATGGTCTTAATTCATGAGCCGAACCATTACAATGATAACCAAGCAGGATATTTCCTCCCTCTTCTATCTGCATTAGCATGTAAAGGATTTATTTATAATTTCATTATATTTCAATTATTATTTTTAAGGAATTTTTTTGTCTCAAAATTAGTTTATAAGGGAATTTTATTTGATTTCAAGAATTTATACATATATATATTGTAATATATATATATATATATGTATAAGTAAAACCATATATTCATAATCCATATTACATATATATAATAAATCTTATTGTATTAAATGATCTTTCCATAACAATACTATATATGAAAAGGCCGGATTAACATAATCAAGTAAGGATTTTTTTAAAAAGTGTTACATGAGTGTATATATATACGTCTATATACACATGTATGGTCCAATATTTTCAGTATTTATATATATAATATGGATATGGAATCTTACAATATTGTTTTATAAAAATATGTTTTTTGAAACCATTATGATTTTTAAAGATGGTTATATACACATATATATAATTGTATATATATGTATAGTTATATATATTCACTTATGTGTTGACAACATTGGTTTAGTTATTTCTTTTCATTTGTCAAAAAACTATGGTGTTTGACAATCACTAAAATAATGATTATTGATGTTTTTTAAAATTCCTATGGACAGCTTGGTTGCTTAAATTTCATGGAACAAAACTTATCATTTTATGTGAATTTATGGAACGAGTTATCATTTCATGTGTATACCTACATTCTCATTATATATCATGTCATGTATGTATAGTTAGGGCCATCATCTACTCATACATGACATTATCAGGATATTTTTATCATGCACTAATTTAATTCATGTGACTTGTATTTATTGTTCATAAAAGGTTTCCAAGCATGAGATTATCTATAAATGTTTTTAATTTTTTTTTAAATTTTAGTGTCACATATTTATGTGAATTAATACTGTGCGGATATTTTGAAAATGGTTTGGGACTGAGATGAGAATGGAAGGTCTATGAGAAAATGTTTTAAAAAATAAGGAATTAGTAAATTAAAATACGTTACGGGGAGTGAACCCATAAATCTAAGAGAAGACCACTGGCCTTATGTTATGGATTTTAGCCATGGACAGTAATGTATTGTTAATGTCCCAAAAAAATTAATATTTTAAAAGGATAATTCCCAATAGATTTTCAAGTATAATCATTTTTCAAAATTATATATATATAATGAAGTGATTTTGAAAATCAATTTATTTATTTTTGTATGATTATAATATTATAAAGAATTACTAATAAATATTTTTAGCAGTTTTTTAAAAACCCCTTTCTAGGACTTTTATGATCACCCCTACGTTTTATAAACACTTTTACAGGTATAACGTACGAGCTGCGTTGAAACTCAGTTGTCGAAGAAACACGTTAAAGAATTATTGTTCTCATTTTTTAGTTTTTTTATTGAAATGTAAGTGATGTATCCAATATTCCAAAACCTAAACTTGTAAAATGTCCTCGATAGTAATTAATGCTGTGTATTTATTCAGGTTTTTTATATAAAATAAACTACATAGCATTTTCAAGTGATGAACATGGATTTTGGGTTCGAGTCCTTATAATTGGTATCAGAGGAACTATCTAGAAAAATTAGAGATTACATTTAATCAAATTCACATGTTTAACGATTCTACTATTTTTTATTAATTTCAAAGATGGAAATTAAGTATTATTTTAATCTGATGAAATTAATTGTGTGGACGCAATTCTTTTGAGGGGGAATAATGTAACACCCCAAAAATGTAAATAGTAATTTATCTTAATTAATTAATTAATTAATTATTGTTTCTACATATCAATAATGGTTTTAACTAATGTGTTTACAAAATAAAATATTCATCACAAGAAATATTATATTATGTTAAGAAAATGTTTTTATTTAAAATATATTCTTTATTTAATATTTTGAATATATTATTATTATTATACACAATATATTATTTTCTAATATGATATTAATTTATTTAAAATATTATTTTAATATAAATATATTTACTAGGTCTTTTTTGTAAAAATTTAATAATCATATAATTAAATTTCTCAAAAACCTCATAAAATTACATATTAACACATAAATAATTAAATGTATTATACTAATTATAATATTACAATTATTTTGAAATTAATATAACTTGTTTTTATATTTTTATGATAGTAATAATAATAGTAATAATTGTAACATCCCAGGTAAATAAAGAATAAGACATATTTCATATTTATTAATATTTGTGAATTAAATATTAAATTTACTTTAAAATGGTTGCAATGTTCGATAGTGTACCCGATATGAAACAATGGGTTTCGTTGAAATATTACGTTGCAAACTAATAAATGAATATTATTATTTAAAATGGTAGTTAACTCATAGCCTTTTTATCGGATGGAATGAACAAAACTAACTACAATATGATTATACATTTTTGTTAAATATATTTACATTTATCCAATAAATGTTAGAGGCTTTAAATGTTAATGAATCTAATTTTAAGCATAAATTACATTAAAAGGCAGATTTAACGACTTTTAATGGTGAACCCTCTATAAATATAGTTTTTTTCACATTAATACATTATTTATGACCAAATAAAATCCTTCTTTAGAATGGGGATATCAAAATTTACTTTGTGTAAATTTTTGGAATTTTTCCGATAAAGTTCTTTTTTTAATGAATAGTGAAAAATATTGTATTTTAATTCAAATGTGCCTTTTAATCTAATTTATTTATATGGTTATATTATCTTTTTTATTGGTTTTAAAGTGAAATTAAAATATATATTTATCATTTAATCAAATGTTGGTCATTGGAATTAATTTCATATTGAAATTGGATATAAACAAGTATCAATCTTTTGATAGTAATTTTTTTAAAAAACACGCAATTTGTCTTAACAACGAGAATTTATTTTAAAATTAATTACTGCCACTTCTATGTTTTCAATTTGGAAAAATAGACATCAATTTTGAATTTAGAATATCATGTACAACATAGGCTGAATTTTTGGTATTTTTTTTGAAAAAACTTCATTTTTTTAACAATAGTGAAACCACTTAGTGGTAGTTAAAATTTTTTAACTTTATCATTTAAATAAAATTTTACCACTTTTATGAATTGAATTTCAAAAATCCAACATACATGGTTGTTATAAAGAAGTAAAATGTGGTCCATTATGATGAAAATAATTTTTGGTGAAGAGAAACTTTTGACATTTATTTACGGCGGTTAAAGTTCAATAGGGTAATTCAAGGTTAAAAAAATATTATAATAACTCAAAATTACTTTAACACTTGTGATAACCTTTTTGGATGAGTATTGGACGACCATGGTCATCCTTGGGTCGATTTTGGGACCCCAATGAGCCACTTTCTAGTGAAAATTACAATTTGGATTAATTAATTTAATGAAAAGAAAAATTTGACATTAACAAAAATATTTTAGTAATTAATTTTTAAAAAGGTTATATGAATTATATTTTAGACTATAAATATTAATTTTATATATAAAAATATTTCCTACATGGTGGTATTTTTTTATAATTTTTAGACATCATATAAATTAAATTATTTATGACACAATAATGATGCATTATTTACCTCATTAAGAAATGAATTAAATAAATAAGATTACAACTGATAAAATATTATCCAAAACATGTTCAATTATTATTGGATGAATTTATTTCGACCATTAGTCATCAAATCTTCATCTTTAATGATTTTTAGACATTTTTAAACCGAGGATAAGTTATGAATAAAATATTATTTTCACACTTTACAAAAGAGCCCCTCCTCCCCTTATAAAAAAAGAACACTTCTAACCAATTTTTATAACACCTCTCAAGCCATTTGGTTCATCCAAAATCATCCCAATTAAGATCCCTAAATCTCTATCCTCCCCCTAGAAGCCTTACCTTAGGAAGAAGGCTCTTCAAAAAGTCCTTTTGGTTCAAGCCAAAGGAAGTTACCCAAATTAAAGGTAATCGTTTCTCTTAAATTGTTTTCTTTTATTTTACTTCTCCAACCGCTAAACTATTTATATTAATTTATTTTGTAACAAAACCAGTATCCTCAATATACTAGGATATTATTATTAGAAGTATTAGAACTACACAAACACACACCTCCATCTAATGGGTGAAGAACATATTGTTTCTGTGGATGGAAAACCAACACCTCACGAAACGATGATTGTTCGATTATCTCCTACCGTCTCTCATGGTGGCCATTATGATGGAACATTATTTATATATGATATATATTATTTTAATATATTCTTTATGCTTTTTTATTTTCAATTTATAGAATTCCTTTATGGTTTCCATAGTGGGTAAATACGATAATCTCATTTCAGGAAGTGCGGACTACCACCCCCTAAAAGTGATGTGATTCGTTAATACCTTATGTGGGATGTATAGAGGATGGAGTTAATGAGATTAAATAGGATATTATACTGTAATTATAATATACCACTTTATAATTATGTCTTAATTGTTTTAAAATAATAAATAGAAATGAAAGTAGCGTTCATGCGTACGTACGGCTTACCGTCTCCATGAACGGTGCATTTCATTTCTTACCTCCAAATGTTATATAGTATTATAAATACATCTTTATGATGGATATATATGATATATATGATATAAAAATCATGAATATAATTCTGTATATAATGATATTTTGACCACATGAACAACATGTAATTATAAGAAGTCCATTTTTGACTCAAGTACCAAATATCGACAAAATGGATGTTATTAACTTAAATGATTACATAATGTTTATAACATGATAATAATTGATATAAAATGAATAATAAACTTGAAAAAGTTTCTTATGTAAGTAGAAATTAGCTTTAGTTTAGTATTCAAGAGATTAAAGAACGATCGAGTAAAGTCGGACACGAGGTAAGGGACTTCGTCTCAATCTCCTTTCATTGATGCATATTTTGTTTTAATACACGAATTTCTTTTATACAATGTATAAACACCCTTGACTTTTCAAAGGGAATAATTTTCTACAAATTTTTTTAATAAATGAAAAAATGAATGTTCCTCTTATCTTAAGTGTTGAGAATGACCTTTTCCGCCGCCGTGAGTATAATTTGATACTTGGCTTCCTCAACAAGCCGTGATGTTTTGAAATGTAAATAAATACCATATAATATTTTATGTATTTTGGTATTGAAAATAGTTTTGATAATGGATTTTTTATGTCAATATATTTATGTTATATATTTTGATGTGGAAATGTTTTCTTTCCTTTATAATTGTTTATTTGTTATGATTTTATAATGGTACTTGAACATTTGACAGGTGGTTACGTGATAAACCAAATGACGGGTGGTGCCATGAATTCTAGGAAGGGTGGTTACGTTATGACATCCAATGCAGTGGGTATGGAAGTCGGCTGTATGGCTATTCCATTTAGTGATATGTGAGGAAGTCGACCGTATAGTTATTCCATTTAAGTATGTTTATGTCCCAAGTTAAGATTATATGTTATTTTTTCTTTATATGGATTTTATGGGAATATTTTGGTTAATAAAATGGTATATAATTATCTTTTATTCAGTGAAGATTATTTACTACTTCATAAAGATTAAAAGTATTACTTATGTTAAAGTATTCATAGTTTACTTGATGATTTCAAAAACTAACAGTTTTCCTTCTTTTTGAATCCCTTACTGAGCTTTTTATGCTCATCCCAATTTTTTGAAATGTTTTTTCACATGACATAATGTTGAATAGGATCATGGATGGGATCAAAGAAAATTCATGATATCTTAAACATATAACTAGAGATGACTCTTTTTTTCAATATTTCATGTTTGTAAAAAAATGGAAACTATGTAGAAGTGTCTACTTTGTAATCATTTGAGATGTAATAGGTAGGTCTTAATTATATAAAACACTAAACCTGAAAAGTTCATAAATGTGAATTATTCATTTCATTCAATATTATGTAAAGATTAAGTCCAGTTCATTATAATAATAAATTTGTTCGAAACAATTTTTTATACAAATTACCATTTTTAATATATCAAAATATATTGTCATTTTTAATTATAAATATATATATATAATCATATTATTACTAAAAATGATATATATATATATATATATATATTTATAAAATAATATATATATATATATATATATTTAATAAATCGCGGTGTTAATAAAATAAAAACAAAATATGAGAACAAAAAAAGAATGATAAAAGGCAGAAAAATGATGTAACAAATAAATATAATAAAATGGTGAAATGAATTGAAAATAAATAAAAAATAAAATATTACTATGAAAACATGATAGAGAGGTGTGGAATAAACAAAGTAGTCAAAAAGTGAATTTATTTTGTTTGTAAAAATAATGCTACCTGGGAAATATAAAAAATGATATGTTTTCTTTAGTAAAAAACTAATTATAAATATATGTATATTTTAAAAGTCATTAAATATAATGTAATATGATTTTATAAATATAATAATATGTTTTATATATTTAAAAATAGTAAAAACGTTTTTCTTTTTATGTTTAAAAAAACAGCTAAATGAATATATCTTAAAACAAATCCAACATGTATCCTTTGGAAAAAAATTGGAAAACTAATTAATAATTGATCATATAAAAATATAAAATAATCATGATTTGTCTTGAATTAGGAAGAGATGTTTGACATACAAAAAGAGAGAGCGAGTGATAAATTTGTGTAAGTAAAAATTACTTAAAAAATTGTAAGATTGTGGTGAAAAGATAAGTAAAGAAAATATGTAAGAAGAGAGAGAATGTGAATGAATAGAAAAAAACTAAAATCATGTAGTATTTTAAAAAAGAAAATCGTGAATGGAGTCCAAAAAATAGATAATTAGAAGATATAAAAACTGATGTTAATATATAATACATGTGGCATGTGAAATAGAAAAATTTAGAAACATATATGATGGAATGTATGAAAAAATTGATAAAAATTTATTCAAAAAATATATATAATATATTATTATAATGACAAGATTGGGGAGATAAGAACAAACTAACAAACAAATGTTGACTCATTGTTATGTTTTTTGGGTCTTGGTTTTGTTGAAAAAAAATAACTTAGCTTCTCTCGTAAGCTTACGAGTCATGTAATTTTTTTTATAAATTTATATAACCCTTCATCTATGGTCTTAATTTATGATCTGAACCACTCTGTGGGTAACCATGTATGAGATTTCCTCCCCGCATATTTCTCCATTAGCATGTAATATATTTATTTATAATTTCAATGTAATTCCATTATTATTTGGTAAGGGATTTTTTTGTATCAAAATTATTTTGTAATGGAATTTTATTTAATTTCATGAATATATATATATATATATATATGTATATGTAATACCAAATTTTCCTAATATGAATTTCATATATAATAATTTTTCTTGTTTTAAATGATCTTTCCATAAAAATATTATATATTCAAAGTTATTATTGCTATGATCATGTAAATATTTTTTTAAACAAGAGTTACAAGAGTGTATATACATATGTATATAAACACATGTATTTTCAAATATTTTCAGTTTTTATATATATAATTTTGATATGGATTCTTACCATATATTTTTATAAACATAGGTTTTTTTGAAACCGTTATGGATTTTAATGTTGGTTATATACACATATATATAATTATATATATATATATATATATATGTACTTAGGTATTGAAATCATTAGTTTGGTAAATTATTATCATTTATCTAAAAACTATGGTGTTTGAAAATACCTAAGATAAAGATTACTGATGTTTCTTAAAATTCTTAAGGACACCTTTGTTTCTTAAATATAATGGGTCAAAACTAAAGATTTTATGAGAAATGATGTAATGATTTATCATTTCATGTGTATTCCTACATCCACATCAAGTTTCATGTCATGCATGTATAGTTATGGACATCATCTACGCTTACAAAACATTATAATTATTTTTTATCATGCACACATTTAATTCATGTGACCGGTATTTATTTTTCATAAAATGTATCCAAGAATGTTATTCTCTCTAAATGGTTTTAGAAACTTTTGTGAAAATTTATGTTACACTCATTTGTGTTACTTAATACTATTCGTGTATTTTGAAAATGTTTTGGGACTAGGATGAGAATGGTAGGTCTATGAGAATATGTTTTAAAAAATATGGCATTATGGAATTAAGAGATGTTATGGGGAGTAAACTTGTATGTCTTTGAGAAGACCAATGTTCTTATTTTATGGTTTTAGCCATGTACTATAAAGTAAGGTTAATATCCCCAAGAAAAAATTAATATTTTTAAAGGAGAATTAACAATGGATTTTCAAGTATAATAATTTTTTGAAATAATTTTTTTAAATATATATATTCAAGTGTTGGTGAAAATATATTTATTTATTTTTTTATGATTATAAAAATTTAAATATTTACTAAAGAGTTCTTATCATTTTTCATTAAAAACCCCTTATTGGCCTTTTTATGCTAACCCCAACATTTTATAAACACTTTCATAGGTATAACTTACTTGCTTCATTGAAACTATATTATAGAAGAAACACATTGAAGAATCATTGTTTTATTTTTTTTATTGAAATGTAAGTGTTGTATCTAATTTTCCATAACCTATACCGGTAGGAGGTCCTCCTTTGAAATTAATGTTGTGTATTTATTCAAGTTTTTTTATATAAAAGAAAATACAAAGAAATTTCAAGGGATAAACATGGATTATAGGTTCAGGTCATTGTAATTGGTATTAGTGGAATGGTATATACAACATTGGAGATAAGATATCATTGAGTCTATATGTTTATATATTATAGTGTTTTTTATTCTTAATTATGAAGAGGAAAATTCAGGATACTTTTAATCCTATAAACTGAATTTCAAGGACATAATTCTTTTGAGGGGTGAATAATGTAACACCCTACTAAATGTAAATAGTAATTTAAATTAATTAATTATTTATTTTATTATAGTTTCTCTATATTAAAAATGGTTTTAACTAATGGGTTTACAAAACTAATATATCCATCACCAGAAATTTTATATTATGCTAAATAAATGATTCTAAGTTAAAATATATTATTTATTTAATTTTTTGAATATATTATTTTTATACATAATATTTCTTAAATAAGGTACTAATTTATTTAAAAAATTATTTTAATATAAATATGTTTACTAGGTCTTTTGTTAAAATATAAGAATCAAATAATTAATTTTTTTTGAAAACATAAATGATTAGATTTTAACCCATAAATAATGAATTGTGTGATGCTAATTATAATCGTACAATTATTTTGGATGTAATATTTTTTTAATAACCTTTTATGATAATAATAATATTATTAATAATAAATACGTTCAAAACATTTTTTAAGAAAATTATTATTTTTAATATATCAAAATATATTGTGTTTTTTTTAATTATAAATTTATTTAATCATATTCTTACTATATATATATATAAAAATTTATAAAAAGTAATATATATATATATATTTATATATTTTAATAAATCATGGTGTTTATAAAACAAAAACAAAAAATGGGAATAAAAAAATAATGAAAAATTCAAAAAAATGATGTAACGAATAAATATAAAAAAATATGAAATGATTAGAAAAAAATAATAAATAAAATATAATTATGAAAACATCAGGGAGAGGAGTGGAATAAACAAATATGTAAAAAATGGAATTTATTTTGATTGTAAAAATAATGTTGTGTGGGAAATATAAAAAAAACACGTTTTCATTAGTTAAAAAAATAAATTTTAAATATATGTATATTTTAAAAAAACATAAAATATAATGTAATATAATTTTATAAATACAATAATGTGTTTAATATAATTAAAAAAGTAGTAAAAACATTTTTTGTTTGCGTTAAAAAACACTAAATGAATATATCATAAAATAATCAAACATGAATCCTTTACAAAAAATGATAATGGAATTAATAATTGATGATATTAAAATATAAAATAATCATGATTTGTCTTGCATTGGGAAGAGATGAATGACATACAAAGAGAGAGTGTGTGTGTGACCAATTTGTGTAACTAAGTATAACTTAAAAAATGATAAGATTATGGAGACAATATAAATAAATACAATTTTTAAGAATAGATAGAATGTGAAATAATCGACAAAAAACGAATTAAATGTAATATATATAAAAAATAAAAATGTGAAAGGTGTCCAAAAAAGGGAGAATAAAATGATTTAAAATTGATAAATATATATAATACAACTGCAGTTTCAAATAAAAAAAATGAGAAACATGTATGATGGAAAGTTAGAATAAAATGAAAAAAAAATTATTAAAATAAATAAATAAATAAATTATTATAATTACATGACTGGTGAGATATGAACAAAGTAAAAAAACAAATGTTGACTCATTATTGTGTTTTTATGGTCTTTGTTTTGTTGAAAAAATAACTTATCTTCTCTCATAAGCTTACAGATCATGCAATTATATATATAAATTTAGATAACCCTTCATCCATGGTCTTAAGTCATGAGCTGAACCACTCCCTTGATAACCAAGAAGGATATTTCCTCCCCAATTAATTATCCATTATCATATATGGGATTTATTTATAATTTCATTGTAATTCCATTATTAATTTGTATGGTATTTTTTTCAATTTTTTTTAAGGAAATGTTTTTTGATTTGATAAATATATACATATCTACATTATTATATATATATATATATATGTATAAGTAATACAATATTTTCCTAATCTTAATTACAAATATAATAAATATTCTTTTTTTAAATGATATTTCCATTAAAATATTATATATCCAAATGTATGATTTCAGTGATCATGAAATGATTTTTTTAAACAAGAGTTACATAAGTGTATATACATAGGTATATATATACATGTTTTTCCAATATTTTTAGTATTTCTATATATAATCATGATATGGATTATAACCATATATTATTAAAAACATATAATTGTTTGAAACCACTATGGTCTTCAAGGATTGTTATATACACATATATATAATTATATATATATATATATATATTGTTATATATATATATGCACTTAAGTATTGACAACCTTGGTTTGGTTACTTTTTTCATTTGTCTAAAATCTATGGAATTTGACAATCCATAAACTAATGATTACTAATGTTTTTTAAAATTCATAATGTTCCTTTGGTTTCTTAGATTTCATGGGGAAAAACATATCATTTTATGTCATTTTATGTAATGAGTTATCATTTCATGTGCATACCTACATCCACATCATCTGTCATGTCATGAATGTATAGTTATGGATATCATCTACTCATACATGAATTAATCACCATTTTTTATCTTACAAATGTTTAATTCATGTGACCAGAATTTATGTTTCATAATAGGTTTCCATCCAATGGAATTTTCTTTAAATGGGTTTTGAATCATTTTCATAAATTTCATGACACTCATTTGAGTGAATTAATACTATGCGGGTATTTTGAATATGTTTTGGTATTGAGATGAGAATGACAGTTATATGAGAAAATGTTATTAAAAAGATAGAATTTGAGAATTAGGAGACTTTATGGGGAGTGAATACATAAATCTACGAGAATACCTATGGCCTTATGTTATGGATTTTAGCCATGGAATACAATTTATTGTTAACATCCCTAAGAAAAAATAATATTTTTAATAGAGACTTCCCAATGGATTATCACGTTTAATCATTTTCTAAAATAATTTTAATATATTTATATATATTCAAGTGTTTTTGAAAATCAATTTAATTATTTTTGTATGATATTAATATTTTCAAGAATTAATAATAAGGGATTTTATCGGTTTTTCAAAAATCCCTTTATGGTCATTTTCTACTCACCCCTATGTTTAATTAACACTTTTATAGGTATAACGTACTTGTTGCATTAAAACACCATTGTGGAAGAAACTTGTTGAAGAATAATTGTATTCAATTTGTATTTTTTTATTGAGATATATGTGATATTTCTAATTTTCCATAACCTAGACCGGTTAAAGGTCCTCAATTGAAATTAATATTCTGATTTTTTCATGTTGTTTATAGAAAAGAAAATACACAGTATTATCCAATGTTAAACATGTGTTTTGGGTTCAAGACATTATAAGTCTATAATGGTAGTAGTAGTAGGGTCGAGGGTGTTGGTAGATGGAGTGGTAGCTTAAGTACATATAGGTGAGGTTGGGGATAGGTCATGATGTGTGGGTTCATGGGTTAGAAACTCAATAGAATCATCAATATACATAAGGGGAAAATTAGTAGCTCCACTAAATCTTATTTAGAATCATTATCTTTTGGAAGATGAGAATATCAATGTGCACTTTCTTCCCAATAGAATAATGAGTGTGAGTGGTGTCAATGGAAATGAGATGGATGGTGATATGGGTAATGGGGATTATTTCCATTATAGTTCCATGAGTCTACCATACCTAGGTCTAGAAAAATAATGAAAAATATGGGGTCATGTTGACTCTATGGAATCACATGGATGAGGAAATATTGATCACCTCATTCTTACTAATGCTCCCATGTGATTCTCCTTAGGCCATCCATTCATAGATAAATGACCGATGAGAATTTATTAAATTAGAACCCCATAGATGGGTTATTTTCATAATGTTCGTATCATTAACTATATTAATATCCATATAGATCAGTGCCTAATTTATTTCCACATCCTCATTATTTGTATCAACATTTAGGGTCAACAATAATATGGAAGCAATGAAAGAATCTATGTTTATCAAGAGAACAACATTGAAGTCACTAAAGTCATTGAGAGTAAGATCATAATTCTTTACTATAATCCTAACTGTGATGTTCTTTATGAGCAGCTTAAAATTTGATAGGAACTTGAGGAAGTGATCCAGGTAGGAATCTTCACGCACTGAGGTGATGGTTGAGAAGTTTACAAGGCTGATGTCATAATAAAATTCCTCATTTGACTTGAAAATATCAGGAATAGTGAGTTATGATGTCTTTATTGTCCAGATATTATTATCATGTAGATAGACTTACCCAAACTGATAGTTGGGTTCTAATAATTATAAACATGAGTAAAGATGTTGACATTGGGAAATGGCATGTAACATGATAGATGTTTATGGTAACTATTAAAATGCAGATAAAATTTTATAGGATGAAGTGTAGTTTAATGTGGATGGATATATGGGTAGTGGAGGAGTTTCTAGAACATGGAGATTATGTGGAGTTAGCTCACTGTTCTTAGGTGCACATTTATAGGATATGGCCATGGTGTTTCTAGTTTCAATAATGGAGGATTTATGGATGTATCTAGGATGGATAAGAAGTGGAATTTGGATTAGAAAATGGGAGGAGGATGCAGAAATGGTCAATAACCAATTTTGAAGGATGTGGAGTTTATTTTTTATAGTTATATTCCACATGGTGGAATAATGAACAAGGGGGAGTGAACATTATGTATTTTTCAAGTTCCCCATTTTTTTGCCTGGTCACCTTATAAAATTTCAATAAATAGTAAAACTTCTAATATCGCATACTATCCCAATAGAACTATCATGGTTACCTCCCTGTTAGTGATTCATTTAATGTGAAAATCTTTTATTTATTTGGTTTAATTTAAATTTAATGTAACAACACATCCTTTTGGAGTGGTTCTAAATTTATTTTTTGTCTTTTCCATTACTCATAATGGGGGGATATCCACCTTTTTGAACAACAATAACTGATAATACTAATATATTACTTATTTATAAGATATATTTTAAATATATACACCAATATAATAAATCAATTAGATATTATTTACAACGATTTTGGATTAATTGTGTGTTTGGAGATTAAATGTAAAAATTGGTCAATTCGATAATTTTGACAAATTTTAATCAGAATTGAATTTTTGGAATAATATTTAATGTATTAATATAATTTGAGTGATTAATTTTTTTGATATCTTGATTGATTTTACTAAACATTTTCATTAGGACAAAGATATTTTTGAATTATATAAGGCCTAAAAAACAAATCAAGTTCAACAGTTATTCATGAAAGACAAAATGGAACCCAAATCTGTAACCAAAACATAAATTCGGCTAAATTCTGTAAATAGAGGAGATTCCAATAGTAATTGAATGATGAAACATTTTTACATTTCAAAAATGAAATATATATTGTTTTTCATTCAAAAGGGGGAAATGAGATGTTATATCTTGAAGGAGTAATTATTAAATTATTGTTCTAAAAAAGTAATGATAGGTTTTCACTATATAAATCCATCTAGATTTATCTAATCAAGCAGAACCTTTTGAGAAATATGGAATAAAGTTTTTTATAATAACTTTATTGAAGACACCAATTCATAATTCAGCAATTTAATGGGGCTAATATGTGGATACGTTTGAAGGAAAAGATAGAAACACAAATTTTTACTATTGACTACCAGTATGTCCTGAAACAAATTCAATGGTACATTATGATACCCCAAGGTCTATTACATGATTATAAATAATAGGATAGTGGTGGATGAAGAAAATATCAACAAGTGAGGCAAACTGTTGACATTGGATAATGCTTTATTATTTCTCTTTCTTTTATTTTTATTTTAGTTTTATTTTCCCCTATAATACATTTATATTCTTATTAAAGTGTTTCACATTTCTTATTCCATCCTTATTACTCTTAAAACTCTAATTAAATTTATTTCATCCATCATTCCATCATGATATCTATACACTTTTCAATGGAAACATAAAATTTTGAGTGTTATCCATGTTGGTGGTTTCATGATGTTCTTTGTTATTGCAGTACAATTGAACATACTTTAATTCTATTTGCAGTGGAATTAGGATTATTAAATAGGTGCGAATTAAATACACCATGGAATTATTTTTAATTTTATGTATTTTCAATTATTATTATTTTATCCCTCCCTTTTCTAATGAAACATCTTTATATGGTATAGATTGGGTTTCTTGATGAAAAGAAATAAGATATGTAGATAAGGGTCTTTTTGGAATAGTATTCTCACTTGATGTGTTATCCTATTTTACTATTGGAGGATTTATGGTTTGATGTAATATACGTATCATAAAGTCACACATAAAATAAATCAACAGAAATTAATTCATTAATGAGATTTCATTAAATTAATTATAAAATTGAATTTACATAAAAAATAATAACAAATAAACCCACATTATCAAACCCTAGAAAAATACTTTTCCTTCTAATCATTATTTTATATTCATATTAATTTAGCTTTTAAATTATAATTACATTTTGTTAATATCATGTTTTCAAAAACCATTGAATCCATCATTTTGAATAAATTACAAAAACAGAAAAATAAATTATAATAGGTGAACTATAATCATTGATTGAACCCACTATGATGCTCCTCATGTGAGACGAGCTAGGTCTCCTTCTATGATGTATTATGGATATCAATATACTTTTCCATGCTGTATTATATGAATGCATAAAAAATACTAATATTTCTGGGGATCAAAATTCTTATTTTGGTCACATCAAAATTAAACTTTTTCTAAATAATTTTCCTTGTTTTCTTTAATAAAAAAATAAGAAAAATTAATTTCCCATGATGTTTTCAAATAACCATTTTATCTTTTACCAGAACAATTACCCATAGGTGAAAAAACGAAATAGATTATACTAATAAATAACTCCAATGATGGTGTTATTATCTTATGATAATGATAATATAGTAACAAAGAGTCTAAGATAACAAGGTGGACCCATAAATGAAAGATTTATATCAACAGAAGAATAGTGTCTTGTGAGAGAAAGTGGACAAAATATTTTTATCAATTGGATCTAGTTCATGGTTGGTTTTTTGACTTGGTTCCCTAGAACAAACTTTTTTTTTCATGATTATACTTTTTCTTAATTAATGATATTTTAATATAACATCGTAATAATAATTCTACATGATAATATTATGTTGTAATTTCCTTAGAATATATATCATTTTTATCATTGATATAAGTTCTAAACTATTATTAGAACATTATTGTTCTATGACATTATTCTTGAACCAAATTCTTTAACCGGATGTTATTATATGATGAGACAAAAAAATAGTCTATCAAATGTTGGTGTATAATATGTAATTGATATTCAATATCATGGTTTTTAACATTTTTAATCTCTAATATATGAGTTCATGAGAACATACACATCAATTATGAAATATATATTTCCATGTTTCGTTGGATATTATAATTTTGTGTGGTCTATTGATCCATGGAAATTAATATTTTTATTAATGGATATCATGAATGATATAATTTGATGTATAGATTAAAACTATGAGGAAAAAATATATATTTCCATGTTTCGTTGGATATTATAATTATGAAATATATATTTCCATGTTTCGTTGGATATTATAATTATGAAATATATATTTCCATGTTTCGTTGGATATTATAATTATGAAATAAACTCTTTCATATTGAGGTGATGGGGGGGAGGAAAAAATGTTCCAAAGTATGATTTTCATTATAAGGATAAAGCGTGGGGGTTCAAATTTAGGATTCTAATAATGGTTTATTATTCATTAAATGCACTTTAATAATTCCCTTCATGAAAAAAAAGAAAAAATAATTAGTTCTCAATTATAATATTTAAAAATCACCATTACTTGACTGATGATTTTTATCATATATTGATATGGTGTGTATCTGATGTTAATTATATTCATAAATTTTTTGACAAAATTATTTGAAAAAGATAATAAAAGTATAAATAAGTGATAAATTCAAGAATGTGAAAAATATTAATTATGTTTTCATTTTTCATTACCTTTGTTTTGAATGATTTGGGGATGTAAGAGTTTCTAAATGTATGGGGAGAATTTCATTACACTTTTCGATATCATTCATTATATATAATAGTTAAACATCCTCCTTGAGCATTACTTCTTAAAACCATCAAATACTACCAACCATAAGACTAAGTGTCATTTGATCCTTTGTTGAAAGTTTTCATTTTTTTTAATATTTTTTCCTTACAATGTGTAGAAATTAGTTATTTTACAATATTATTAGTAAGGTACATGTTATAATGATATTAAAATAATTTTACATGAATTTTATAATTATATTTTAGGGAAAATATTCAAAATTGAGTTGAATCTCGATTTCATGTATTTAATAAAAATGGAGTGACGATATAGAATAAATGAAATGAGAAGATCTATGATTTTATTGAAGTAGAAAAGAAAAATAAATTATTTTATTATTTATAATAATATTGACGAACTAAATTTATATTTTATGAGGATTTTTGAAAAAAATTATTTGACATTGTAATTTGTTTCATTTTAGGGCATTGGATTTTTAATATTTTTGACATAAGTGTCCTATGAATTCCATGGTGAGATTTTATGGTTGGGGTAAAGAATGTATTATGTGTGGGGGAATTTATTGTGCAAATATTTTTCCCATTTTCAATATATATTTTAATTTAAACCCTCTAAATTATTCAATTTGACCATATTTAAAACAACTTTTTATTAATGTTGTGTTTTGAGCTAAAATGTAAAAATTTGTTAATTCTATAATTTTGAATGATTTATATTAGAAGGGTATTTTGGGAATAAAATTTACAATATTAATATAATTTTTGTTATTATTTATTTATATTACTCTTTCAATTATGTTCTCAAACATTGTATTGAAGAAAATGAGATTATTTGAATGATATAAGGCCCCAAAAATAAATCATGGTGAACAATTGTTCGTGCGGACAACATAGACTCAACCTATGAAATTTAAGCATAAATCTAGATAAACACAACAAATTGAGATGATTACATCTGTAATTGAGTTCTGACACATAGAAGCATTTCCAAAATGAAATTTATTTCGTTTTTCACACATTAAGGGGGTAATTGTATGGTATAAAATAGAGGAAGAAATCTTCAATTCTCGGATGGAAAATGGGATGCCCAATATTAATTTCATAACTCCCTCTAGATGTATTCAAAGAAGCCGAAAATTGGGGAACAATGGAAGAAATATTTTTGAAAATCATTATTGAATACACCTTCTCTATATTTGGCTATTTTATTGGGATAATATATAGATACATTCATAGGAACACTCTATAACATTAATTTTAACTATTGACTACCATTATGTCTGAAAAAAATTAAATAGTCCATTATGAAACCTAAAGGATTATCCCATATCTAAAAAATAATTTATGGAGAGGGATAGAGTGGATATTGACTAGTGATGTAACTTGTGGATGTAAGATACAAATTTTGTATTTTTCATTCATTTATTTTCATTTTAGTTTTCTTTTCCCATGTAACACATCCGTATTTTTATTAAAGTGTTGCACTATTCTTCTTCCATCCTTCATTATCTTCCAAATATAATTATATTTACCAATTCTATATTCCCATAATTATCTCTATTCACATTACAATGGCATGTGACTAACCCAAGGATTGGCCCTGGTTGAACTTTCATGGTGTTCTTGGTTATTGCGCTTCAATCTAATATGTTTTAATTCTATCTGTGGTGGATATGGGAGTATTTCATGGGTGGGGTGGTAATACACCATGGAATTATTTATAACTCTATATATTTTTATTCATTAAATATTTTTCCCTCCCTTATCTCTAGAAATACCTTTTTATAGTGGATTACGAGATTCTCTAAGAGATGAAATGATATATGATGGAGGCATGTCTTTTAGGAAAAACCTTATCGGTTGAGGAGTTATCCTATTTGAATATTGGAGGAGGTGTACTTTTGTGTGTTGGAGGCATGATAAAATATCACAATCAATAAATAAATTAAAAATAATTCAATAATGATGTTTCATTAAATGAATAAGAAAATCTAATTTCAAAAAATATTAATAAATAATGAATGTGCACTATAAAACCCTGGAATATGACCATTCTATTAGACAAAATTCTTTCTAAATAATAATTCAGTTTTTAAATTAGAATTATGTTATTTTAATTTCATGTTTCTAAAAATCCTAAGAACCATCATTTTCCATAAATTTAGAAAAAAATAGAATAGGATAACAAGAAACAGTGGTTAAACTGACTATGAAACTTTTCAAGTGAGACGAACCTTGTAAGCCTCTATGATTCATTATGTATAAAAATTCTATTTTTCCACAACCTACGATAGGGATTATTCATTCACCATATAGGGACCAACTATAATGAATTCAAAATGACATGTCCATCGAGATTTTAGCTTTATATGTTTTAATTATAATGGGGATTTAATAGAATAAATTTAACATGTTATTGAATGATTCAACATGCAATTCATTGTTTTTGACATTAATTATATATTCTTTATAAATTCTGGACTTTCTATTGGTTCTATATCTAATTTCATTCAATTCATCAATTTGAATTACGGTGACTTGCCCATCATTTTGGGTATCCATGCTCAACTTTGTGATGGCCTTGTAAGTGTGATTCTAGGGTTTTACTGGTAGTTGGAAAGGATTTTTATACACTATGAAAGATGGTGTAGTGCATATGCATGTTTTATACACTATGAAATATGACCAAAGCGCATCATCTAATTTAATAATCTACTACATTATACTTGTGTTTAATTTATTCTCTATATTCTATTTTATCTCACATTTAGATTTTTCATATCTCGATCTTGTTAATGGTTTGTAGGGAGTTCTAGTGTTATATCATATTCCATGTATTTTGAGAAAGACTTTCATATCATTATTTGAAAAATTAGAAACTTGATCAATAATGAGTAATTAGTTGAATATGAATCATTCATAAAAATTATTCAATAAAATACCCTTGATAAGAATTTCTATTTCATGAGTCATAGCCCCATCCTTTATCCACTTGGAGACATAGTCAACACCAAATGGGATATAAATTTTACCAAGTGAATTTGAGATTGTTCCCATAAAAATTATCCCCCATAAGTAAAATAGTTGATCATCTAGGAAATAATATTGTATTTTTTCTCTTATTTCCCTTATCGTTGTTATTTCATGGAACTTATCAAAAAATTGAATTATTTTTCTTGCATACTGATGGAATATCATCCCATATAATCCCCTCTAAATGATTTTTTCCCTGATAATTTCGAGTATATGAGGCCCTATTTTTTAATAAATCTCACATTTTTCGTGTAAAATTTTAATTTCATCTTTTGGGATGAAATTCCACATTTGTAAATCAAAGTTGGGCATGAATCATGGTCGTTCATCCATATATTAATATGAAGATACAAAAAGATCTACCTTTTTTGAAAGTAGGCTGGATAGTGTGATCCTATGGATGAATATATTTTTATTTCTGAAAAAACAATTGGTGTAAATTTGTATTTATTATGAACAAGGATTCATTAGGTAATTCATCCTCAATGTTTTGGTTGTCATCATCCCTAATGTGTGGTGATGAGAGTCTGGAAATGTGATCTCTAATGTTGTTTTCAATTTCTTTTATGATAAAACAGAAATAATTTTTAGTTCGATCAATTGTATCATTCATAGTTTTTCATCCTGATTGTTCTTCATATATTTCAATGCCACATGATTATTGTTAACCAATACTTTGAAAAAATGATGTATTATAACAAAAACATCAAATCCACAAAAAATTACCAGAAAATAATTTCGGGTGGTATTGTAATTATCTTACGCCACATTATATAAATGAATTTAATATTAAATTAGAAAAAAGATATTTCGAACCCATTATCCAAAAATAGAAATTATAGTGAAAGCATTGTCAACACACATTAGGTCGAAGTCCATGTCCCAATTTGGTGAAATAATTAGCAGAATAGCCACTGTGATATTCAAAAAAGAATTGAATTCCTATCAGTAGTCCCTTGAAATGGAAATTATTTCCATAAATAATATGTGTTTCAATAGATTGGATATTTTCAAAAATACTTGTATGAAGTGATGATATAATCACATGTTCCCTATAGAACATCGTATTCCTTTTCAGGTTATGGGATCAAGTATGTCTCTAATGACATAAATTTTTGTAAGATCATCATCTATGAAATTTGTGGAATTATGTTTCAAGGAATATGCATCCTTGGATGAAAAAGTGGCATTTTTTCCAATTTACAACTTGGATCTTATCATCAATGTGTTCCAAGACCAAGTCTAGATTATTCAGAAAGTCATTAAAGGACCTTCTATAAACTGAGAAATCATCCGTGAAGATCATAATAAATCCATATGATATTTCATTGTACATATTAGCATGCACCTCTATAAATTTTTAGTTGTATTTTATATTTTTTATTACTTCCATTTATATTAGAATTTTCAAATACAAAATGTGAAAATAGTCTATGAAAATTTCTTTAGATTGATAACTATTTGATTTTACCTATAGTATCCACCCAAAAAATAGTAGAATTAAATCCCAGCTTGTCTCTAAAACATTTGACCCCCAAATTTTTTTTTGACAAAAAATCCGTTAATGTTTCATGTTTAGGTTTTTATAGTAATTACATACTCACTATCCAATGATAGATCGATTTTAGGTTAACTCATCTTTAGATTTTCAATTTTTAAGATGATTTAATTTGGGAAAACTTATAGTGGATTCACCCATTAACAATCATAGATTGAAATTATTATTCTAGTGACCAGAAATTTCAACACTTCATTTTGACTAATTCTTTAGATGGAGGGGTTAGTTTCCTATGGGGTTGAAGTTTGGGATTAGTAAATTATACTAACAAAATCATGTGGGTGAATATCGAATGGTTTATAACATGACTATTATCCACTACCCATGAAACAGAATTTTTGTACCTTTTAGGGTGAAATATTTTGTTCTACTTGCACATGAACTAGTGATAAGCTAATTACAACTCGAACAATAGCTGCAATCTTTAAGAATGAGTATGTAAGGGTTATCAATAGAGTATTTAATTCAATCCATATAATTTGGATGAATTAGTGTATGAATTGTGGGATAATATAATTTATAATATATTCTATTTAGTTTATTTTTCCATGATCATTTTATTCTTATTAATTCGGGTAAATTTTATATTTATTTCATTGATGGATATAAAATAATCTATCTCATCAGTCAGAAATGTGTCTTGATAGTCAAATGTTTCATCACATTTCATGGCGGAATTCACTAAGTAGAACAATTTTTATTCATTTTCAACTCTAAATATTATTCTCCTATGATTCATTCCAATTAATTCCTTCCTAGTGTCAAGAAATTTATGTACTATGTTAATATGAATGTCTCATTATACCATGTATAAAATGATGAAATCTATATGATTGATGAATTTTCAAAACCTAAATATGAATTCCTTGAGAAGTTATCTAGGATACGTTAATCATAATTTAGCTAGTTTTATTGCCACATCCGTTCGATTTAGTTATTTTAGGATATAATTTTCATTAAATGCTTAAAATAATGAGACTAATGCTTGTTTAAATATCATAGTAGACACTTATTGGAACTTAATTAATTTAATAATTTTCATAAGAAATCATTATATCATTGAATTAAATTATGGGGATGAAACTGTGTAATTTCATAAATTCCACTAGATAATTCTTATACCACCCCTCAATATTTCCTCACATCATTTATTTTGGAAATTGGATAATGAGTTTTTAGGATGATAGTGCTACATAAATATCATTTTTTCATGCTTTTTCAGGTATTATATCTTTATCAGTTAGAATTGTATCCATGTCATTTTCTCAAATAACTTCCTCTGTGATATAATCTTATTCCTCACATAGGATTATTTAACATTTCTCATGTTATTCATTATTCTTTTCCTTAACATCATTAGGCTACATAAATTTTATCAATTTTACACTACTCATAAACTAAACCTCCACATCGTCTCTATTATTATAATTTATACAACCAATCAATTTACCAAGTAATCGATCTGACAATGTGTCATGAAATTTTACCTAGTTGATTTTAATATTTTCATATCGCCACCTTCTGATAATGAATTTATTTTTATAATGTTTCCATACAATATTTATATTTTTACATGATTGATGTGATAATATTTAATGATTTAAATGAATATTTTGAGATTAATTTGTTATATAAGATAGGTGTTTCTGAAAATAATACTACTCATAATGTAAAGACTACAGATCAGTAAAAAAAAATTGGTTATTGAAATTACTCTTGTCATCAAGAATCTAGACCATGAGGTGGACAACTAGGTGGTCCTTGATTCTATGGTAGATATATTCCACTATTTTTTGGATAAAACCTTTTTTATATGTATATTATGACAGTATATAATAATATTATTGTTTTTGATAATTTTGGGTTCATAAAAATTGTTAATTTAGTTGCATATAATGGACATAATTAAATTCTTGACATTAAGGTTCTACTACCCCTACCCGGTAGTTCTGATTTGGTCGCAAACCTCATCACATATCAAAATATTGAATTTCCATCACAACAGAGAGATTAGGTTGTGGTCTAGGAGGTAGCTAAAATTAGGATATATTACTTATAATAACATCTACACGGGCTTTGAGGTTGGTACTTTCCTCTAGATAAAGGATGCAACATAGGGGTGGTCCTATAATACTTTTCCACATACTAGAATTGTGGGATATCTCATCTATGAGGCCCATGCAACTTTAAGAATCATGAGCATGAGACCTCCATCAGTAGTGACATCCCTTATAGTTCAAAAAAATATGTTGGATTCCTTTATAGGAATTTTGGAGTTGAATGAAAACATCAATTCCATGATATGGTAATTTATAAGTCAGATGTATAAATCAGTGACTTGCCTCCCAAGCTTATTTTCACCACACCTATTAGTAGTATGGAATCACATTCCTAAGATTCCATGTTCACCATAGTTTGAATTATTTAGTCAGTATTTTGTTTGCTAACTCATCCCATGTTCTGATGGACTCAGGAGCTTAGATATTAAGTTAATCATTGGATATGGTAAATAAGGAGAATGGAATGACTTGTAATAAAAATGAGTATATGGATGAAACATGCTTGTGGAAGGTATAAAAAACCAATAATAAAATATAAATATGTTTATGAGTTCTTCGATTTACAATCCACAAAAATATTCATGATCCGGATCATAGGAATGTGTCCAGTGTTATCATCAACCGAATGCACCTGAAATAGATGGAGAAAAATATTGGGTGAAAAACACTTAAGGATGGAATGAAATAATCCATATTATTGATCATTGACAATTCTGGTATCTCTCCCTGACAATGCTGGTCAATATTTAATGTTTAGGGGTTATGGTAGCGTAAGATCATTGCATTCTTCCATTACAGCGTGTTGGCATTATGGTACAGTTCTATTTCTCTTAGGATTTAATAGTGGGAGTTCTTATGTATCGATGCTTCTATAATGAGTTAGGGGACATGTACATATGCTCTAATATGAAAAAATAAATAGGAATGAAGTGTGTTTGTAGGGGAGAATTAAAAAAGAATGTGAGAAAAGTATATTCAGGTGATGTAAACCAGAGTTCATTTCAAATATTTTGTCCCTTGGAAACAAAAAACATTTACAACAAGTAAAGAAAATTACCCTGTAGAAAAAACCATTAAATTATTTGGGTGTGATTAGATTAGAAGTATATATCTCAAAATACATTTGACTAGAATGGCATAGTAAATCTCTAATGTGAGATCAATCCCATAGAGCCAACTATAATAAAATAAAATATCGAATAATACCCTTCGGCAGGATTCCAAAAAACATCTCAAAGGATTTTTTTTCTTCCACAAATTCAAATTGATTTAAGTTTATGAAATTGAATAATTATTTTGGTCACTTTTAGGACTTCAAAAAAAATATAACCCTAATTATAACTTGGGATAGGCCTCTATATTAGGTTGTGATGCGGTTGAATGTTACTCGATAGTTATATGCAATCCAATTGGATCCACCACGGTTGTAACTATTAAACTTCCAAGATGTAGTTAATAAACTAGATGTTGTACAGATAGATTCTATGAAAAAAATTGTAATAAGATAATGTAAATAGATTTACCAACTCCCATAGTGTCACAGAACTTCAATCAAACATCCCATGGATAGGGTTCTTCAAATTAATATGATAAATTATTATGTTTAAACCAAAATAATTACCCATAAGGTTACCATGTTTTAATATATAGACTTATTAAAACTAAGAGAACCCCTACTTTTTGTAACATCCCAGGTAAATATAGAATTTGATATTTTCAAATTTATTAATATTTTTGAATAAAATATTAGTATTACTTTAAAGGGGATTCTATGTTCGATGGAGTACCCAATACGCAACAAGTTTCTGTGAAATCATATGATGCACACTAATAATATAACAATATTATGTAAGTGGGAGTAAAGGTCTAGTAGTTGTAATGGAGAGAATGAACATAACTAAATATCTTTTGATTATATATTTGTGTTAAATATTTTTACATTTATCCAATAAATTTTAGAGGCTTAAAATGCGAATGAATCAAATTTAAGCATAAATATTCTAATATTTTTTAAAAGGCCAATTAACCACCTTTTAATGGAAACCCCTATTTAAAACTACTTTTTGTCAATTTTATATGTCATATGTGACAAAATAAAATCCTTTTTTAAAATCAATACCTCAAAATTTACTTTGTGTAAATTTTTGGCATTTTTTCGATAAAGTTCATTTTTTAATGAATAGCGAAAATGCTATATTTTAATTGAAACCCTCAATTTAATCTAATTTACTTTTATGGATAGATTATAATTCTAATTGGTCTTAAAGTTTAATTAGAATATATTTTTACCATTTAATCCAATTTTCTTCATTAGAATTAATTTCAATTTGAAAATGGACATAAACAAGTGTCAATCTTTTGAAAAATATTGTTTCTTAAAAACACGCTATTTGTTTTGACAGTGGGAATTAATTATAAAATAAATTAATTCAAATTATATGTTCTGAATTTCGTAAAATTGAAATAATTTTTTAATTTGGAATATCAAATTTAATTTGGATAAATTTTCAGTATTTTTCTGAAAAATGGTCATGTATAATGAATAGTGAAAAATACTTCATTTTACTTCAAAACTGCATTTTCATCAAATTTAATTATATAGATATATTGTCCTTTTTATTAGTTTTAATGTGTAATTCGATTATATTTTTATCAATTAGTAAAATTTTGTTCATTTTATGTAATTTCACTTTTCAATTGGATGTAAAAACAAGTCAATCATTTGATAAATTTTACTTCTTAAAAACTCGTCTTTGGTTTTGACAAAAGAAATTATTTTTAAATTAATTACTGTAATTTCTGTGTTTGTAATTTGATAATATGGATTCCATAATTGAAATCTGTAGGTCCAAATTATATAATTAATACTCTTTTGTTTTTGGACATTATGAATTGTAACGACGAAAAATATCTTTAATTATTGTGATTAATTAGTAACCGGGTAGTTAAGTGTAGTAAAATAATATCATAATAATATAAAATGACCCCAAAATGTGTCTAAATCCTATTTTGGAGTCATTTCCTACCATGAGATGATATTTACCAAACATTAGGGACCATGGAGTCACCTAGGTGTTATAGTGACATTTATGAGATTATTTTTAAAAAAGAATAGAAATATGACAATGATTTGTATATCCTATGTAAAACAATATTAATATTGTTTTCATAAATGATATATTATCCTATAAAAAGTCATTGGAAAGATAAAAATATTTCCAACATCATTTTAGTTTTTTTATAATTTTTAGACATTAAATAAATAAATTTATTTATGACACCATGATGATGTAGTGATTACCTCATTAATGAACGATTTAAATAAAATGAAATGATTTAGTATAATATAAGACTTACTCTTGACAAAAACCTATTGTATGGGTGGATTTTTAACCATTATCACCTAAGAATTAAAATATAACATTTTGGGACCTTTAAAATCCGAAAATCATTTTATAATTAAGTAACATTTCAAGACTGACCAAAAGTGACCCTCCTCCCTCTTATAAAAAGCCCCCACCTCTACCCCCATACCCACAACTCTCAAGCCATTGTCTCTCCCAATATCTATTCATATTATCTCTAAAAATACCTATTTTACTCATAGAAGCCTCACTTTGTGTAGAAGTCTATTCAAGGAAGACTTTGGCTCAAATCAAAAAGAGTTGCCCGATTTAAAGGTTAATTCTTCTCTCGAGTTTCTTTCTTTTATTTTCCTTCTTCACTCACCAAAATATTCTTATTATTTGATACTATAATTTAACTAGAATCATAAAAATAGTATTATGTTTTTATGATAATTATTCTTCCTACATTTACACACACCTCTTTCTAATGGTTAAATAACATAATGTTTCTGGGGGTGGCGAATTACTGCCTCACGAAACAATGATTGTTCAATCTTCTTTTAACACCTATCACGGTGGCCATTATGATGGAACTATATTTATATAAGATATTTATGTCCAATATATGATTACTTATTTAAAACATACCTTTATTCATTGCATGTTGTGAAAATATGATAATTTCATATGAGGAAGTGTGGACAACCGCGCCCTCAAGTGATGTGAGTCATTCATGCCAAACATGTTATTTATAAAGAATGTAATTAATGAACTTATGATACCTATATAACATATATATTATAATTTAATTATAATATATCTATTTCTCATTTAGTTTTAATGTCCATTAATATGAGCAAAAATGAATGTAGCATCTATGTGTACGTATAACCTACTGTATCCATGAACTATACATTTCATTTCTTATGTCCAAACATTATGGAATATTATTAAATACAGATATAATGGATATATATATGATATTTAAATCATGAAAACCTTTTCTGAGATGATTTACTTATAACTACATGGACAATTCTCTTCAATCAAGTTCATTTTGACTAATGTACCGAACATCGACAAAACGTATGATATGAAATCACATAATTAACTAATTGTTATAAAATCATAATATGTGATATTAAATGAATAATAAACTTTAAAATAAGTCCTTAAGAAATTATAAATTTACCATGTTTTATTTTTCATGAAAATAAAGAAACAAACAAGATAAGTCGGACGTGAGGTAAGGGATTTCTTATCTCGCTTTTAATTCCGTGAGATTTCCATTGTTTGCCACTTATTTTTTTCATGTGGTGTATTGTGTACGGAAATTTCATATATATTATCATTAATAAATTAATATTCATGTTTTTATGTTATTCATTTGGTTTTTATTATCTTTTGGTCATACGACTCGATTGATTACAACAAGGTAAGGGGTTTTATCTCACTTTTTATTCCCGTGAGATTCATGTTGTATTTACCACTATCTCCTTTGAGTGGTGTATGAACTACCCATTATTCTACTATTTGTGTAATTTACATCCATTTATGGGTATTTAAATCAACTGTTTATTGTACTACATTCATGGGGTGTATGTTTTGTAGGTTACCAAATCAGTAAGGGACCTTTAACCGTACTCTTTTTAAAAAGAATTCTTTTTGTTAGTTCTTTTAGTTAAAATCTTCTTATGTTGGGATATGTTCTTATATATCTTTGTTGCTGTAAATTTTATGTCCATGTGATGAGATAACCTTTTTATCTCTCATCAACGCATTCGTTTAATTTTAATGTTACGCGGGTAGGCTGTCGAATTTATGTACGAGAACTTCTTAACTGAATTTCAGTTATTTGGGTTAAAACTATACTTCTTTATTATGTCATGCTATGAATATGTGTGGATGACCTCTGATTGTTTTATACTTAATTTCCACTTATATTGGGTTTATTTATATTTCTCACACATAATTATGTAATTGATTTATCCTTAATCTAAGGATACCGTATTTGTATGGGACTCTGTCTCAGTCTCCTTTCATTGAGGAATAATTTAATTTCTACACGAATTTATTTTATAGGGTGTATAAAAACCATTTGATATTTCATTTCATTTAATGTGAATATGTTATCTATTAAGAGTTTTACTAAATGAAAAAAAGAAATGTTTATTTTTTTAATGCGGTGGAAAAGTCCTTTTCCACCGCCGTATGTATTATTTGATCTATGGCTTCCTTAACAAGTCGTAATGTTTTTAAAAGAAAAATAAATACCATATACTCCTTTTATGTATTTTGGAATTGAAAATGGTTTTTAGAATAGATATATTATTTCAATATCTTAAAATGTTATATAGTTATTGCAATGTGGGAATGTTATCATTCATTTATGCTTAAGTTATGTGTTATGATTATGTTATGGTTCTTAGCCATTGATACATATACGAGGGGTTTCGTGATAATCCTGGGGCTGGTGAGTCCGAGATAGCTCTCAAATGCATTGGGTAACGTGACAGAGGTAAACGTTAATGATTCCCCTAAGAGATTTACGGAATATACTGTGATGGGTATTCCAAATGTTACTCTTTATATAGTTGTGATAACTACAATGTATGTATGTCATCTCTGCCTTATGTTAGCTTTATGATTTGTTATTATTATGTGTTATTCATAAATACTACATTTTCATGAGATAAAATTCTTAGCTTCTCTTATGTATGTATTGATAAAATAATGTTATCATTCTTTGTTTTATAACACTTACTGATCTTTTTATGCTCATCCAAAGTTTTTGAAATTTCTCCCTTAGGACTTAAAGATGAATAGGGTCAATGATGGGATCATGGAAAGACATGCTGTCTAAAACATGGAACTAGATATCTTTATTTTTAAGAGTTTTTATTTTATGAAAAAATGGAAACTGAGTAGAAGTTCCTACTTTGTAATCTTTTGAGATGTAATAGTTATGTCCTAATTCTCTAATAATCTAAAACGAAAAATATCCTCAATGAGAATTATTTATTTAATTAATGACTATTTAATGTTATAAAGATGGGTCCTTATAGTTGGAACCAGAGGCCGGTTTAGATAAATTTAGAGGTTAGAGTGTTATTTATGTTTTTGTGACATTACCATAATGGTTAGGATTTTAGAAAGGGTCATAGTTTCTTAGATAGAGTGAATGAGTTTAAGATAACACGAATAATTATATCTTAGTACTATATGATGATTTTACTGTATACTCACACTGACCTTTTTGGTTTTTGTAAATGGGTGGATCTAGTAGGAACCAATATAATAGTGGATGTGAAGAAAACTGTGGTAGTTTTCTAAATGATAAATTGGATGATATGAGAGCTTCAATGAGAAATCATATGGTTATTCTAAACCAACTATCTAGATTCATGATTGACCACCTAAAACTTATTTATTTTTATAAGACATCATATATGCGAGAAATAAATCCCTACGGATGTTCAGGTAATAATCATTAAGGTAAGTATGGTCAAAAACCTATGTTTCAATGATGTGGAACGAAACACATAGGAAAATGATTCAAAGGGAATAAAAAAAGATGCTATATATATGGAAATGAAGGTCATAAAAAAAGAAACTACCATGGAAAAAGGATGCATCTAGTTGACTCTCGGAAAGGGAAAGAAGTTCTTTTTGAAGGATCAAATTAATATTTTAAATGTGGTGTGCATGGTCATTAGGAAAACACATGTCCTACAAAGATGTTTCAGGAATGGGATCACCGAGATCATACAAATATTCATTTACCAATACAAATTTCCATTCTGATTGAGGATGAAGAAATTGGCAATGACCAATGAAAGGTATGGATTATTTCTTAAAATATGTTTTCCTTTTATTGAATCTTAATATATGATTCATGATTTTGTTTGTAGAAAAGAATTATTTTAGAATAAGTTGGAAAGGAATGGTTAATGGATCATGAAGAATATTGAATGGGGAAGAAGTCAATATATAAGGGATTCAAGAATTATGGTAGATTTTAGGATGGTTAAATTCTTAAAATTATTAAGGGTCTTTTGATGATGATATTACATTAGAAGACTTTTTATAGAATGTGTAACCAGAAT
Organism: Viscum album; assembly: GCA_963277665.1. Lineage (NCBI taxonomy): Eukaryota > Viridiplantae > Streptophyta > Magnoliopsida > Santalales > Viscaceae > Viscum > Viscum album. The sequence continues at coordinate 1,310,545,191 of OY728119.1, read as the reverse complement.
GTTTGATATATGAATTTTTTTTCAATGAATAATTTTCTTTTATTTTGTGGATATAGTTATAAAGAACCATTTGGGTTTATACGATCCTTGAATTTGAGGAAATTACGGGTTAATAAATTTTGGGAAGAAAAATTAAAGTTATTAGATAAATTTTGTGGTTAAAATATGTTATGGTTATTTTTGATGAATTTATCTCTTTTTGGGAATGTAATAAAATTATATAGTTTTTGAAAAAGGACAACTCACAGACCATGTGACATCCCATCATGTCAGACGAAGCTATGGGAATCGAACTGATAACCAAAGTGAAACTGGTATTTATCGCCTACCACTGGACTACGTGAAGTCCCTGGTTAGTATGGAAAATTATTTTTAGTTAGATTATTTTATGAATCAAGGATAAGTTGATTTTGGGTTATCTATGGATATTATTGACCAATCATGGAGGATATCTGATTAGGTTAATTACTTTTCAATATGAGTCTTTAAGAGTAACTGATGTTATTTGGAGATTAATATTAAGATCTATCTTGGAAGACTATGTGATTAAATCCATCAGAGATTCGGGTTTCAATCATAGTTTGGATTTATTTGAATAATTTTAGGGGTAATTTTTTATTGAATTGTCTTTGTTGAACTTTGGGTATTGTTTGAAAAAAATTGGAGATTAAGAGTAGTATTTCATTTTATAAAGTATTATACTTTTGGGGATATATGATCTTGAACAATCCATTTTGGTTTTGGTTATGGTCTAAAGTCATGGGAAATATATAGATCACTATTTTAGATTAGTTTATTCTCTAGAATTTGATTATAATGCTCTTAATGTTAACAAGATACTCATATTTAGGAGAAAATATGAGTTTTTGTTAGAAATTTAGAAGGAGATGAAAATATTCATGACAAGTAAGTATGTTTACTTATGTTTTAGTTAAGCTCATACAAATATTACTCAATGAAAATTAACATAAAACAAAAAAATTGTTTGTTATCCTTTCCTTCTTGGGAATCAAATACCGCTTAACCCATCAAGAGTTTGTGGATTTTAGATAGTTTACTTTCTCCTGATCATGTTTTCTACCACTCTCCATCAGAACATGAAACATAGTTTCTCCTCCATATCATGGTTTTCATGGGATCCTAGTATGGGTTATCTTCGTTTACCATTTTAATTATCTTCCATTCATTTAAAGTGATAGTTTTATTAACTTCTTTTCCAATGTGGGGTTTCAATGATGTTTTTGAGACCAAATTTAAAAATTCTGAGGACGCAATTCTCAAAAGGGGGGAAGGATGTAATATCCAAGGTAAATAATTAATATGATATTTTCATATTTATTAATATTTATGAATAGAATATTAATATTTCTTTAAAGTGGATTCTATGTTTGATGGCGTGCCCAATACACAACAACAAGTTTCTTTTAAATCGTATGACACACACTAATAATATGATAATATTATTGTAAATGGTAGTAAATGACTAGCTATTGTAATAGCGTGAATGAACAGAACTAACTAAAGAGTTATTATATATGTGTGTTAAATATTTTTACATTTATCTAAAGAAATTTAGAGTCTTAAAATGTGAATGAATCCAATTTTAAGCATACATATTTCAATATTCATTAAAATGTCAATTAACCATTTTTTGATGGAAAACCCTTTTGAAATATACCTTTTTCCAATTTTATATGTTATATTTGACAAAATATAATCCGTCCTTATAATCAAGTCATCAAACTTTACTTTGTGTAAATTTTTTGTATTTTTTTGAAAAAGATCATTTTTTAAATGAATAGTCAAAATGATGTATTTTAATTCAGAGACTTTTTTAAATATAACTTATTTCTATGGTATATTTTCATTTTAATTGGTTTTAAAGATTAATTAGTTTACATTTTTATCATTTAATCCAATGGTGGTATTTATAATTAATTTCACTTTGGAAATGGACTTAAACAAATGTCAATCTTTTGATTGATATTATTTCATAAAAACATGCTATTTGTTTTGACAGTGGGAATTAATTATAAAATTAATTAATGAACCTTATATTTTCATAATATGGTAAAATGGAAAACATTTTTGAATATGGAATATCAAATTTTCTTTTTATTTTTTTTTTGTATTTTTCTGACAAATGTTCATTTTTCTTGAATTTTTTTTCATATAAATTAATTATATAGTTAGATTATCCTTTTAATTTGTTTTAAAGTGTAACTGAATTAATTTTTTAATAACTTAAAACAATTTTGTTCATTTGATGTAATTTTACTTTTCAATTGGATGTAAAAACATGTCATTCTTTTGATAAATTTTACTTCTTCAAAACCCGTCTTTGGTTTTGACAATGGGAATTATTTTTAAATTAATTTTTGCTATTTCTGTTTTTGGAATTTGGTTACATGGATTCCATTTTTAGATTCATAACATCCAAATTATGTAATTAAGACTCTTTTGTTTTTGGACATTATGAATTGTAACGACGAAAATTAACTTTAATTATCATGATTAATTTGTAATTGGGTAGTTAAGGATAATAAAATAATATCATAATAATATAAAATGACCTCAACATGTGTCTAAATCCTTTTTTTGAGTCATGGCCGACTATGAGAATCATCTTACAAAATTTGAAGTCCTCGAGAGTCACATAGGTGTGATAGTGACATTTATGACATTTTTTTAAAATGAAGTGAAATATAACAAAGGTTTGTATAGCCTAAGTAAAAAAAATTTAAATTTTCTTACATAAATGATATCTTAGACTATAAATAGTCATTTAAAATCTAAAAAAATTCATACATCATGGTAAATTTTTATAATTTCTATACATTATATAAATAAATTTATTTATGACACCATGATGATGCAGTGATTACATCATTAGTGAATGATTTAAATAAAATGATAAGATAATGTAAAATATAAGACTTACATTTGTTAAAAACCTATTGGATGGGTGTATTTTGAACCCTTATCACCTTATCCTAAAAGGATATCATTGTAGGACTTTTCAAATTCAAAAAATCATTTTATAATAAAGTATCATGTCAAGACATTCCAAAAGTGACCCTCCTACCACATATAAAGGGGCCCCACCTCTACACCCTTACCCAAACCTCTCAAGCCCTTGTCTCGTCCATCCTATGATCATATTATCTCTCAAAATCCTTCTCTTAAACCTAGAAGGCTCACATCGTGAACAAGTCTTTCCAAAGAAGCCTTTGGCTCAAATCAAAAAGAGATACCCAATTTAGTGGTAATATTTTCTCTTGAGTTTCTTTCTTTTATTTTCATTCATCACTCACCACTATTTTAAAGAGCCGTAAAATTCAAGGGAAATTTTTTCTTAATTTTCTTTATAATTTTACAAGAGCGCGGTTTCAGACGGCACCTGATTCTGAGGCCTGGAGTGCCTGGAATTAATTTCTGAAGTTTGGCTCAGGTACGTTCAGTGAACGAACGAGCGGGAATTCCTAACTTTTGATCCGGTGCTCGGAATTGAAATATGAGGGCACCGATGAACTCACAGCGCCGATATTCACTTAAAGAAAACTTTTCGGAAGTGGCGTTTGTTGCGGGTTGTAAGTTAGTTTTTGGGTTTTTAGATTAAGTTAAATAAATTTTGTGAAATAAAAAATTTATTTAAACTTGTGGGTTAACTTCTCCCAAAGGAAGTTAGGGGTGGGACCCACACCCACTTAACCTTCTTTGAGAGGATTAATTGTGGTGGGGCCCACACGAACCCTAAACTTTTCAAGTTCCCTAACTCCCCTCTCTCCCTCTTAAAGGCTTGTCAACTTAACTTCTATTTAATTATACAACTCATGTATATTAAATAAGTGAGTTTAATTTTGGAGTTATCCATTTTGAATTTCAAACCTTTGAAATTCTTTGTTAAGTTTGTGATTAAATTAAGCTCTTCTCACTTTTTGTTGGGTTAGAACTCTTTAGCCAACTTGAGAGTTTTTGAGAGCTCCTCCTCCTTCTTCAACTTGACGAAGAACGCTCAACTTGACGAAGAATGCTCAAGTTCCGATGAAGAACACCGCTCCACTCTTCTTCGTTTTCCGTGTCAACGAGAGGGAATGCCGCTTCCTCCTCGGACTCCCTTCGTCGACTTAAGAAGATTCGCCAACGACGTATCTCTTCGGGCGTATCACTTCGTCATCGGATTTGACGAACGACGACCGCGACGCCGACCTCCGCGACGTCGACTTCCGCGGAACGTTGACAAATCTTCGAACCTTATACCCGAGGTAGGGGTTGTTGATTATTGTTAATTTATTTTATTCTTGCTCGTGGTTCGCATGACTAACGTGAGGATTGAATATTTAAGTTGTGTTTTAACGTGAGGGGGCCGGACCACATGAACACGGCTGAACCCTCTCCTTCGTTCTTGGTGTTTATTTTTTGCGGATGAATCAAGGTGGCGTGGTGCCGTCGCACCACGAGGATATTCGCCCAATTCTTATTACGCGACGCCGTCGCGCCGCGCCATGGAAGAAACATCAAGAACGCGACGCCGTCGCGCCGCGTTGAAGAAATCAAGGTGCGGCGGAGGGGCGCGGTGCCGTCGCACCGCGCCGGACAACGAACACCGCGGCCGGTTCCGGGCCGCGGCGGAACGAGGAGACCGGCGGCCGGTCCGCCGGCGTCGGAAGCCGAAGAGGGGACCGGATTTTCCAGTCCTGTTGGAGAAGACCGGCCGGCCAGCTGGCCGGCCGGATGGTAATATTACGGGGGAAATTAATCCCCCAACCAGCAATTAAAACCCCCCTCATAAAGAGGGGGGCAGTTTTCTTTGAGGGGGGGCAGGAGGCCCCCCGGTTTCCTTCAAGCCGGCCCCCACGTGGGGGCCGTTTTTATTCAAATGGCGCGGCATTTAGCCGCGCCGTCATTCCAAGAAAGCGGGGGATTTGCCCCCCGCATGCCGCCTCCGTGCAGTGCCAGGCAGCCGCGCCGTCGCGCCGCCGGCCGGCCGGCCGGGCCTGGTTCAGCGGACCGGGTCGGGTCGCCCGGTTCGGGCCGACCCAGGGGGGGGGGGGGTCGGGCCGGGTCGGCCCGGACCCGGACCCCCCGTTTCGAATCAGATTCGGTCTTTTGGCCATAACATGAGCCACGGACCTCCGATCGATGAACTGTCTGCGGAAACACGATCCTTGGATCGAGACGGTCGTTTCGGTATATCGCACTCAAGGTTTCGGATTACTTTGAGTACGGCCGGGTTGGTTCGTTCACGAAACCAACCGGGCCTTCGGAGCGGAAACGCTCATATCTTGAGCTACGGACGTCTGATTGACGTGCCGTCAGCCGCGTTGTGTTCCTCATAGTGAGACGGATCTTTTGGCATACTCCGCCCGAGGTTTGGACGCAGGTGGAGTACGGTCGGGTTGGTTTTGCCTTAAAAACCAACCGGGCCCCGGGGACGAAAATGCCAATAACTCTCAGACCGGGCGTCCGATCGACGCGCCGTCTGTTGCGTTGAGTTCCTGTTGACGATACAACACTTTTGGATACATCAACTCTGGTCTTTGTGACAGTTGATGTATCAGCCTCTCGGCTCGTGGAGCGGACCCTCCGAACGAGCTTGCTGTGTGCGGGAACCCTAGTGCTGGCTGCGACTGACTGTGACTGCTACTACTGCTACTGTGACTGCGACGACGACAGTACAGAGATCCTGTGTGGATTCGACGACGACGACTACAGCACTCAGCGATCCTACGTGGATCAGTGCTACAGGTCCTGTGTGGGCCCGATCCTGTGTGGGTCCGATCCTGTGTGGGTCCGTGCGCTCAGCGGTCCTGTGTGAACCAGCGCCTACAGGTCCTGTGTGGGCCCGATCCTGTGTGGGTCTTTGCGGGGGTTAGTTACCTATCAATCCTTCGTGGGTCCGATGACTTAGATGGATCAGAGATCATCTTTATCGTCCTTTGAATAAGTATACCTGTGTGAGCTGAATCCTGTTGCTTTCCTGTGTGGATTGTGTTATGCAATCCTGTGTGGATTACGTTTTGCTTTCCTGTGTGGAATACGTTTATATTCCTGTGTGGACTGAGTTGTACTTGGGCTCGGAGGTTGGAGGGTATTTGAAATTGATGACTTAGGTATATGTATGGGCATATACCTAAGCAGTGTCGGTTGTTACTTCGTGATTGTACCTTTCTTCGTGGTTTATCCTTTGTGGATTTGAGAGACCTTCAGGGGTCTCAGGGTCCCTACTGAGTAGCTTATACTCACCCCTGCACGGGCATTGCCCGCACTATGTTGTGTTGGTTGCAGACGACGGACAGCGTTGACCTTAGCTGAGGCTTGCAGAGCGGGACGGTACCTGGAGGTGGACCACTGGGCGAGATGTGCACGGAGCGGACGGCGGGACCCGTGGAGTAGAGGAGCTATCTGTACCCACCCTTCAGGTGGGATTTCCAGTGGACAGCTCGGTGTAGCGGCTTTTACTTTTCAGTTCCTGTTTTCCCTTTCAAGTTGTACTTTACTTTCAGTTTGGGTTTGTATACTGGCCCATTTACTTTTCCGCTCTTTCAGTTGTACTCTGCTTTTGCTTAGTGTTTACTTTCCGCTTGCTTACTCTATGGTGTTTGTTTACTTTACAAAGGCAATGCCTTCCCTTTTTACCGGGATTTACGCCTTGGTGCTAGTCGCCAGCCCCTGGCCTATGGATGGCGGGCTTGGGGTAGTCACGGCACGGACCCCGAGGGTGGGTCGTGACAAATTGGTATCAGAGGAGTTCGGTTCTACCGCGAACTCTGATCTTTTCTATGTTAAGCAATAATGTTTAGCATATTGAGTGTGGTTATCAGTCTAGGGAGTCCAGTGTTGGTGCGGCGGCCGACGTATCCGTACACCAGGACCCTGACTTCTGATTTCCGACTTAATGCACGAAAACATTGATTGCGTGTGTGTTTCAAAGTTTTCTTTGTGATTACTTATATCAGCTCACCAGGTATACTGTTCTGACCGTGGCGCACCTGTTTCCTATTTAGGATGGCCCCACGACGGCAGCCAGCTAGGGTTCCGAGATTCGAGCGTGACGACAGCCCACCGAGCAACGAGGCCTCGGTGCAGGGCCCTTTGTCAGCAGTGGAACCGGCGGTAGCTCTACCCGCCGAGCCCCCGATGCTTCCAGCAGCAGCCGCTGACGATGCACGTCGCCTCAGCGCACTGCATGAGTTTCAGCGCCAGCGACCACCCAGGTTTTGTGGGGAGACGGATCTCCAGGCAGCAGAGGACTGGCTGGAGGCAGTGGTACGAGTGTTTAGGCTAGTGAGGACACCAGCAGACCTCATGGTGATCCTCGCTGTGAGCCTACTACACGCAGCAGCAGGACGATGGTGGAGCTTGATTCTCCAGGTGCACGATGAGGCATCTCTTCTTTGGACGGACTTTGAGAGCCTCTTCCACTCGGAGTTCTTCCCAGCCACCCTTCGTGTGGTGCGTATCCAGGAGCTTCTACAGCTGCGGCAGGGCAGCATGACGGTTGCTCAGTGCTCGGAGAGATTTACTGATCTCTCGCGCTACCCGACCGACATGGTACGGGACCCATTCTTCTGGGCCCGGACCTTCGAGCATGGTTTGAGACACGAGATCAGGGCATCGCTGATCTCCCTCAGCATACCGACTCAGACAGGAGTACTAGAGCGGGCCCTTCTGATTGAGAGCTTCCTTGCTGAGTCTACACCAGCACAGCGACCCACCGCAGGGCGACACGTGGCAGAGTCATCTGCAGCAGGCAGTCGACGGATGACTCAGGGGTCCAGGCAGACCAGACCTTCGGGCAGACGACCTCAGGACACTGGCTCAGCAGTGCGGGGCACACAGCGTGAAGCCAGTCTTTTGAGAGGCAGACAGTACTACTCGTGCGGCGGGCAGGGCCACATGGCTCGTGACTGCCCGACCCGCCGTGCCGAGGAGCAGCAGACGGTTGAGGGACCACCGAGGCAGAGGCAGAGGGTCGACCGTGGCGGTCCGCAGGGAGGAGGCGGACGAGGCAGATGAGCTGGACGAGCATCCGGTGGTGGGCGACGCTTTGAGGCTCTGCCACCACCACCACCAGGAGGTCCACCCCGACCACAGGGAGCTGGCGGGCAGAGACCGGCACAACTCCAGGCAGCAGAGGCCTATGACCACGGCGCACCCGAGATGATTCGAGGTACTATCTGTGTCTATTCCACCCTTGCTGCAGTTCTTATAGACACAGGAGCGAGTCACTCTTTCATAGCCGCTGCCCTTGTTCGGAGCTCGGAGATTCCGACAGAGCCGTTTGCTCGATCCTTACAGCTAGAGACTCCTATGGGAGCAGACTCGACGATTACGCACTGGTGCCGGCAGTGTGAGCTTACTCTAGGAGGAGAGAGCTTCGGCTGGGATCTTCTTGTAGCAGCGTCGAGGCCTTACGACGCCATCTTGGGCATGGATTGGCTATCTACTGTCCATGCACAGATTGACTGTTTTAGGCGCAAGGTGCGATGTGTACGCACCGACGGGAGCAGGTTCACCTTCACCGGCGAGAAGGGAGCCTTAGCAGCACATGATGGACTTCCGTGGAGGAGAGGACAACCCATCACTCATCAGTTGGCTATCCTTATCCTTGGAGCAGTTGACGTGCGGAGTCCTGGTTTTCCTGCAGTGGTGGATCAGTTTGCGGACGTTTTTCACGACGATGTTCCATGGCTACCTCCTCGCAGAGAGGTAGACTTTTATATTGACTTGTACCCCGGGACAGCCCCGATATCCACTCCAGCATATCGGATGGCCCCCGCCGAGTTTCGAGAGCTACGGGTACAGTTGGAGGACTTGCAGGGCAAGGGGTTCATCCGACCCAGTGTTTCACCCTGGGCTTCCCCGATATTGTTCGCCATGAAGGCGGACAGGAGCTTGCGACTTTGTGTTGACTATCTTCACCTGAACCAGGTGACAGTGAGGAACAAGTATCCGCTACCGAGGATTGATGACCTCTTTGATCAGCTCAAGGGAGCACGGTGGTTCTCAAAGATAAACCTCAGGTCAGGCTATCATCAGCTCAGAGTCAGAGACGAGGATGTGGAGAAGACAGCCTTCAGATGTCGGTATGGCCACTATGAGTTCTTGGTTATGCCATTCAGTGTAACCAATGCTCCAGAAGTGTTCATGGCTCTCATGAACAGGATCTTTCAGCCATACCTCGATCGGTTTGTCGTGGTCTTCATCGACGACATTCTGATTTACTCTACGACAGAGGAGGAGCATGCCTATAACTTGTGAATTGTACTAGACAAACTCCGAGAGCACCAGCTATATGGTAAGCTCTCGAAGTGCCAGTTCTGGATACATGAGGTCCACTTCTTGGGACACGTTATCTCTGTGGCGGAAGTTGCAGTGGATCCCGCGAAGATTGAGGTTGTGTTAGCATGGGAGCCACCCAGGAGCGTGACTGAGGTTCGGGGTTTCTTGGGACTAGCTGGATACTATCGGAGATTCGTTCCAGACTTCTCTAGAGTTGCGGCATCACTCACAGCTTTGACGAAGAAGGGGAAACCCTTCATGTGGTCAGATAGATGTCAGCAGAACTTCCAAGAGCTGAGACAGAGATTGACTAGCGCACCTATCTTGAGGTTTCCTGAGGAGGGAGTAGGGTACGTAGTCTACTGCGATGCATCAGGGACCGGACTCGGATGTGTTCTGATGTAGGAGCGGGCAGTGATCGCCTATGGATCACGTCAGTTGAGGCTGCATGAGCAGAACTACGCTACCCATGACCTGGAGTTAGCAGCAGTGGTCTTCGCTCTAAAGACATGGCGACACTATCTGATGGGCGAGCTCTTTACAGTCTTTTCCGATCATCAGAGTCTCAGGTATATATTCTCGCAGAAGGACCTGAACCTGAGACAGCGGCGATGGCTCGAGTTCCTCCAGGACTATGACTTTGAGATAGTCTATACTCCTGGGAAGGGGAACGTAGTAGCCGATGCCCTCAGCAAGAGGACGGGCATTCAGCTACTTGAGGAGGCGACGAAGCAGCTAGCCTCTTTGCAGATATCCTTCGTGGATAGAGATGGAGAATCCTTCCTTCGGTCTCTCACAGTAACTCCTCCACTACTGCAGCGAGTCAGGGAGGCATAGCGTGGGGATGCTGACTGTGAGACACAGCGTACACAGATATCCTCGGGACAGGCACCTGATGGTTTCTCCCTTGGAGCAGAGCACGACATCCTTTTTAGAGGATGTACCATGGTACCAGTCTATTTGCGAGAGGAAGTGCTGAGAGAGTTTCACATTTCTCCTTTAGCGGTACATCCTGGAGTGGCGAAGATGTACCAGGACCTCAGACGACAGCACTGGTGGCCGGGCATGAAGAAGGCAGTAGCAGAGTTCGTTTCTCGATGCCTCACCTGTCAGCAGGTGAAGGCAGAGCATCAGGTACCAGGAGGCTTGGTACAACCCTTGGAGGTTCCGGAGTGGAAGTGGGACGACATATCTATGGACTTTGTGACTAGACTTCCACGCACTTCCAGAGGTCATGACTCCATCTGGGTGATTGTTGACCGACTCACCAAGTCGGCACACTTCTTACCCATCAGAGAGCAGGGCTTAGTGGAGAGCTTAGGACGTCTCTACGTTCAGGAGATTGTGCGGCTCCACGGTGTTCCATCATCTATCGTCTCCGATCGAGATGCTCGCTTTACTTCCTGGATTTGGAAGGGGTTACAGGAGGTGTTCGGGACGCAGCTACGTCTGAGCACAACCTTTCACCCTCAGACGGATGGTCAGACGGAGAGGACCATTCAGACTCTCGGGGACATGCTCCGCGTATGTGTCCTCGACTTTGGTCGTAGCTGGGAGGACCACCTACCCTTGGTGGAGTTTGCGTACAACAACAGCTACCACTCCACCATCGGGATGGCACCGTACGAGGCATTGTACGGCCGACCTTGTAGATCTCCTTTGATCTGGACAGACCCTGGAGAGTCAGCACTGGTGGGACCGGAGATGGTCCAGGCCACGACAGAGAAGGTCCAGGTCATCCAGGAGCGGATGATGACAGCTCAGAGCCGGCAGAAGTCATACGCTGACAGGAGGCGGAGGCCACTGGAGTTCGAGGATGGCGACCACGTCTTGTTGCGGGTCTCACCTCGACCTGGTATTCGGAGATTTGGCCGAGGCGGAAAGTTATCTCCGCGCTTCATCGGACCCTTCCAGATTCTCAGCAGGATTGGTGAGGTGGCTTATCGCCTGGCTCTACCACCTCAGTTGCACCGGGTGCACGACGTTTTCCACGTGTCTCAGCTGAGGAGATACGTGCACGACCCGACGCACATCATTGATCATGGGGAGCTTGACGTTGACGATGGGGCGACTTTTACGGAGGTCCCGGTGGAGATAGAGGATCGACAGGAGCGAGTCCTGCGTGGGCGATCGATTCCTATTGTGCGCATCAGATGGCAGCACGGGAATCTCCAGGAGAGCACATGGGAGCTGGAGGCTCAGATGCGTGCTCAGTACCCTCATTTGTTTCCCTAGTTTTTGATGTATCTTTACGGGGACGTAAAGCCCTGATGTGGGAGTAATTTAAAGACCCGTAAAAATCAAGGGAAATTTTTTCTTAATTTTCTTTAGAATTTTACAAGAGCGCGGTTTCAGACGGCAACTGATTCCGAGGCCCGGGGTGCCCAGAATTAATTTCCGAAGTTTGGCTCGGGTACGTTCAGTGAACGAACGAGCGGGAATTCCTAAATTTTGATCCGGTGCTCGGAATTGAAATCCGAGGGCACCGATGAACTCGCAGCGCCGATATTCTCTTAAAGAGACCTTTTCGGAAGTTGTGTTTGTTGCGGGTTGTAAGTTAGTTTTTGGGTTTTTAGATTAAGTTAAATAAATTTTGTGAAATACAAAATTTATTTAAACTTGTGGGTTAACTTCTCCCAAAGGAAGTTAGGGGTGGGACCCACACCCACTTAACCTCCTTTGAGAGGATTAAGTGTGGTGGGGCCCACACGAACCCTAAACTTTTCATGTTCCCTAACTCCCCTCTCTCCCTCTTAAAGGCTTGTCAACTTAACTTCTATTTAATTATACAACTCATGTATATTAAATAAGTGAGTTTAATTTTGGAGTTATCCATTTTGAATTTCAAACCTTTGAAATTCTTTGTTAAGTTTGTGATTAAATTAAGCTCTTCTCTCTTTTTGTTGGGTTAGAACTCTTTAGCCAACTTGAGAGTTTTTGAGAGCGCCTCCTTCTTCTTCTTCAACTTGACGAAGAACGCTCATCTTGACGAAGAATGCTCAAGTTCTGATGAAGAACGCCGCTCCACTCTTCTTCGTTTTCTGTGTCAATGAGAGGGAACGCCGCTTCCTCCTCGGACTCCCTTTGTCGACTTAAGAAGATTCGCCAATGACGTATCTCTTTGGGCGTATCTCTTCGTCATCGGATTTGACGAACGACGACCGCGACACCGACCTCCGCGACGTCGACTTCCGCGGAACGTTGACAAATCTTCAAACCTTATACCCGAGGTAGGGGTTGTTGATTATTGTTAATTTATTTTATTCTTGCTCGTGGTTCTCATGACTAACGTGAGGATTGAATATTTAAGTTGTGTTTTAACGTGAGGGGGCCAGACCGCATGAACACGGCCGAACCCTCTCCTTCGTTCTTGGTGTTTATTTTTTGCGGATGAATCAAGGTGGCGTGGTGCCGTCGCACCACGCGGATATTCGCCCAATTCTTATTACGCGACGCCGTCGCGCCGCGCCATGGAAGAAACATCAAGAACGCGACGCCGTCGCGCCGCGTTGAATAAATCAAGGTGCGGCGGAGGGGCGCGGTGCCGTCGCACCGCGCCGGACGACGAACACCGTGGCCGGTTCCGGGCCGCGGCGGAACGAGGAGACCGGCGGCCGGGCCGCCGGCGTCGGAAGCCGAAGAGGGGACCAGATTTTCCGGTCCCGTTGGAGCAAACCGGCCGGCCAGCTGGCCGGCCGGATGGTAATATTCCGGGGGAAATTAATCCCCCGGCCAGCAATTAAAACCCCCCTCATAAAGAGGGGGGAAGTTTCCTTGAGGGGGGGAAGGAGGCCCCCCGGTTTCCTACAAGCCGGCCCCCACGTGGGGGCCGTTTTTATTCAAAGGGTGCGGCATTTAGCCGCGCCGTCATTCCAAGAAAACGGGGGCTTTTCCCCCCGCATGCCGCCTCCGTGCGGTGCCAGGCAGCCGCGCCGCCAGGCTGCCACGCCGCCGCCGCCAGGCCACCACGCCGCCGCGCCGTCACGCCGCCATCCGGCCGGCCGGGCCGGGTTCAGCGGACCGGGTCGGTCCGACCCGGTTCGGTTCGGATCCGGGTCGGGTCGGCCCGGACTCGGACCCCCCGTTTCGAATCAGATTCGGTCTTTTGGCGATAACTTGAGCCACGGACCTCCGATCGACGAACCGTCTACGGCAACGCGATCCTTGGATCGAGACGGTCATTTCGGTATATCGCACTCAAGGTTTCGGATTAATTTGAGTACGGCTGGGTTGGTTCGTTCACGAAACCAACCGGGCCTTCGGAGCGGAAACGCTCATATCTTGAGCTACGGACGTCCGATTGACGTGCCGTCAGCCGCGTTGTGTTCCTCTTAGTGAGACAGATCTTTTGGAATACTCCGCCCGAGGTTTGGATGCAGGTGGAGTACGGTCGGGTTGGTTTTGCCTTAAAAACCAACCGGGCCCCGGGGACGAAAATGCCAATAACTCTCAGACCGGGCGTCCGATCGACGCGCCGTCTGTTGCGTTGAGTTCCTGTTGACGATACGGAACTTTTGGATACATCAACTCTGGTCTTTGTGACAGTTGATGTATCATCCTCTTGGCTCCTGGAGCGGACCCTCCGAACGAGCTTGCTATGTGCGGGAACCCTAGTGCTGGCTGCGACTGACTGTGACTGCTACTACTGCTACTGTGACTGCGACGACGACAGTACAGAGACCCTGTGTGGATTCGACGACGACGACTACATCACTCAGCGATCCTACGTGGATCAGTGCTACAGGTCCTGTGTGGGCCCGATCCTGTGTGGGCCCGATCCTGTGTGGGTCCTTGCGCTCAGCGGTCCTGTGTGAACCAGCGCTTACAGGTCCTGTGTGGGCCCGAACCTGTGTGGGTCTTTGCGGGGGTTAGTTACCTATCGATCCTTCGTGGGTCCGACGACTTAGATGGATCAGAGATCATCTTTATCGTCCTTTGAAGAAGTATACCTGTGTGAGCTGAATCCTGTTGCTTTCCTGTGTGGATTGTGTTATGCAATCCTGTGTGGATTACGTTTTTCTTTCCTGTGTGGAATACATTTACTTTCCTGTGTGGACTGAGTTGTACTTGGGCTCGGAGGTTGGAGCGTATTTGAAATTGATGACTTAGTTATATGTATGGGCATATACCTAAGCAGTGTCGGTTGTTACTTCGTGATTGTACCTTTCTTCGTGGTTTATCCTTTGTGGATTTGAGAGACCTTCAGGGGTCTCGGGGTCCCTACTGAGTAGCTTATACTCACCCCTGCACGGGCTTTGCCCGCACTACGTTGTGTTGGTTGCAGACGACGGACAGCGTTGACCTTAGCTGAGGCTTGCAGAGCGGGACGGTACCCAGAGGTGGACCACTGGGCGGGACGTGCACGGAGCGGACGGCGGGACCCGTGGAGCAGAGGAGCTATCTGTACCCACCCTTCAGGTGGGATTTCCAGTGGACAGCTCGGTGTAGCGGCTTTTACTTTTCAGTTGCTGTTTTCCCTTTCGAGTTGTACTTTACTTTCAGTTTGGGTTTGTATACTGGCCCATTTACTTTTCCTCTCTTTCAGTTGTACTCTGCTTTTGCTTAGTGTTTACTTTCCGCTTGCATACTCTGTGGTGTTTGTTTACTTTACAAAGGCAATGCCTTCCCTTTTTACCGGGATTTACGCCTTGGTGATAGTCGCCAGCCCCTGGCCTATGGAAGGCGGGCTTGGGGTAGTCATGGCACGGACCCCGAGGGCGGGTCGTGACAACTATATTATTATTATTTGATACCATAATAACACAAGTATCTTAAATATAATAGGATGTTGTTGTTATAAGGATTCTACCAACACTTACACACACCCCTGTCTAATTGTTAAATAACATACTCTTTCTGTGGGTGGCGAATTACTACCTCATGAAACGATGATTGTAAAATCTTCATTTAACACCTCTCACGGTGGAAATTATGATAGAACTATATTTATATATTATATTTATGTCCTCTATGTTTTTATGTATTTAAAACATAACATTATGCATAGTATTTTGTGCAAATTCGATAATTTCATATGACAAAGTGTAGACAACCGCCCCCTCAAGTGATGTGACTCATTCATGCCAAACATGGAATTTATAAAAAATATAATTAATGAACTTATGTTACCTATATAACATATATATTATAATGGAATTATAATATATATATGTATCATTTAGTTTTAAAGACCATTAATATGAAAAAAAATTAATGTAGCGTTCATGCGTACGTACTGCCTACCATCTCCATGAACAGTACATTTCCATTTTTATCTCCAAATATTAATGAATATTATTAAATACATATATACTTGATATATATATGATATTTAAATCATGAACTCTATTTCGGAGGTGATGTATTTATAACTACATGGAAAATTCTCTTCAAACACGTTCATTTTTGACTCATGTACCGAACATCGACAAAAAATATGATATAAACTATCATAATTAACTAATTATTATAACATGATAATATGTGATATGAATAGAATAATAAAAATTAAAGGAAGTCCTTATGAAATTATAAATAAACCATGGTTTATTATTCAAGAAAATAATGAAATGAACAAGAGAAGACCAAAAAATATTATTGAATGATAAGAACTACCCATGGAATGATTTGGAGGTAGCTACAATAGTCCATTCAATGAAAACTTGGTTCTATTACATCATTGATTTTAAATTTATGGTGTTTATGGATAATAAAATCTTGAAACATATTTTATCCTAAAGGGATTTGAACCTCAGGAAAAAATATGGATATTGTATATGAAAATTTAGATTTTATACATTATGTATACACCAGCTGGTAAAATCAATTCTATAGAGGATTCATTGAAATAAAATTGTTATAATAATTTGGTGAAAGAGGCATCCAATCAGTAGGTGTTTTTGTCAGTGATAACCGACATGTAATTGGACTGTGATGTTATTTGAAATTATATGGTTTCTTCTCGATTTATTTCATTGCTAATTTAGCAAACATGGTTAAAATGGAACAAACATATAATTTATAATGTACTTATAGGAGGTCTAACCTCATTAATGGGGACACCATTGAGGGATGGAAACTGTAAGGGAGTTCAGTTTTTTGTTTGAAGAAAAGATAGTCGTACTAATGATTTTCAGGAAACAAATGTCATACATACCACAATTCGAGATGGTTTATTCATTATAGAATACAAAATATATATATAGAATTTCAAAAACAATTTTCATGGGTTGGAATGAAATGGAAACTGACTAAGCATGTGATGATATGAGTCACCTCTCACTAGTTTAAGGTTGATGAACAATTCCTGATGGGAATGTTCTAGAAATTAGATATTAGTATTTTGAAATTGTTGATGAGAGTTATAGATTTTGTGATTGGTCTCCCAGTGATTGTTCAAAAACATTATTAAAAATAGTTTTAATTAAAATTTAGTAACATTATATTCTAATTCGTGAATCTCATATGGCAGGGGCTTTGTACAGTATCTAAATCTAAGAAGTGGTGATGTTGAATGGAATACCAATTTCAACTGTAACAAAATGTTATCCAATGTTTATGTATCATTTCATGAAATACATACATAATTACCTTGGGAATTAGTTGACTATAATTATGGAATATAATTCACAGGTCCATTGAAAATCAGAAAGGATAATACAAATAATAGAAGACATGATGTGGGCTTTTGTTAAAGATTTCTGCGGCTAATGAGAAGAGAACATACCATCCGGGGAGTTATCATATAACAATATTTATTATGCCTCAATATATATCGATAGTTTTAAATCATTGTATGGAAGTCAATATCATTCTCTACATTGTTAGGTAGTAATATGTGAAACATCACTGGATATGCCAATCCTTTTGCAAGATACAACATGGAAGATTCTGATGATGAGGAAAATAATGTAGACTGCATTTATTCATCATAAATCATAGGTGGATCATATTTGATGGCTATTATTGTTTTAGGTGAGTGATATTGTGTTCTTTAGAATCTCTAAAAGGATTGGGAACCATATTTTTTGGGAATTAAGGTATCTAATATCCTAAATACATTGTACCATTTCAGATAATTGAATTCGTTGGTGGGTGGCATATATACTAGATTATCCATTAAGTATTAGTTAAATGCATAATTTGATTCATGTATCTTAATTAAAAATCTATAATCTTGATCCAGACCATGTGATTCTATGGGTTCACTTTAACCAAGAGTTATATTCTTTACTGATTCAGGTGTTAATAGTGATTATCAATAATAAAGAGAAATGTTTTCCTATAAAAGCATCAATATAGTGAGGGGTTTTTTGTAAAAATGGAAATATTCAATAAAAAACCTCATAATTGGATAAATAAATGATATAGTAGTGGACCAAAGCCTTTCCAGATAATGGTATCTTTCAAAATTTTGATGATAGAAAGGAAGACAATGCGGAAAATGTAGCACTCCCATTTTAAAGTAATTAACCCTTTATTTATTTATTTTAATTATATGATATAATTGGATTGTTTGTGGTATGGTTTGGTAAAGTGGTAACATTTATTTTGGAGTTTTATCGAGGTTCACGGTTTTAGCATGGTTAGTGAAAACTGAGAAACACATCCTAGAAACCATTCAAAGGGAGGTGATGGGCTTTGGGTAGGAACAAGGTTAGGTGCCTGGTTTGGAAAAACTTTATAGACACCGAGGAGTAACCATGAAATGAGGAATAGAAGGGGATTTATATTGTTGAATCATGATTTTTGTAACCATTAATGCGAACAATGTGAGGGGTGTTTGGAGGCAGCGATTGGTTTATGATTTAGGCACAATTTTCCAAACCATAATCCCCAACCATTAACAATTATAAGAACCATTATAAAATTGTTGATATATCATAAATTTTGCTAAATTTATCTCATTTTTCGTATATTATAATACTAAATAATTTTCCTAACCTCCCAATGGCCATGGAGACCATTTCTCAGGATCTAGGAGACATCTTTTGGAAAACAATTGTGGAGTGGAGGCAAGATTTGATGTTATATTTTCATTCATGGTAGTTTTTCCATAGTTACATATTATTATTTCCCTTGTATCCACATATCTAATCCATTGTGTCTTTATTTAAATATTTTTATTCCAATAATGATGAAATATAATTTAATTTTATAGGTAATGAGATCTAATTAAGGTATTAGAAGATCTATGACACTTTTTTTGGAGTCCATAATTCAATTATTCATTTTCACTTATTATGTGAGGAATGTGGATTCAATATTAACACCTATTAATAAAATTTTTAATCATTGTTTTAAATTATTTGAGTTAATTTAAACTATTTATGAAAATGGAATTAAAATCATGGTAATGCCCCACTTTATTGATTGTTCTTAAATTGTGGAAATTGAGTTTTGTAAAAAGTTCATTAATTTATGATTCCAAAAAAATGATTTTAAAATATGGCTTGTTTTTATTTATTGAAATAGTTTTATAAGATTTTTATTAAATAAAATATTAGTTTTATTGATGTATCATTAAATGGTTGTTTTTAACAGGCATTTGAAAACATTGTTAGTGTGAGTACATTTCATTGGGGTGACCCTGGAGAAGGGGTGTGTATTATTTGGGTATAACTACATTACCCTGTAGAAGGAGAATGATTCACTTGGTCACTCAGGATATAGTTTACTTTTGATGATGGGGTAGATTTATAAGATACCTCTAATTTTTATGGAACTATAACATGATAAGGCATGTGAATTTTTGTGTTAACCGGGTATTGGAAGTTTAAAATAGATTTTAGAAATGAATTGAAAGACTTGTTAAGATTCCTTTTATGTTAATGGTTTTGGTTTGGGAAATGGATTTTATTATTTGATATAAACTTTTATAAATATATTTATAGAAATTATCTAACATGTTCATTCTTGGTGATATGACTATGGGTGTGATTTTAGGAAAACCTACTGAGTTTCATTAAACACCCCCTTATTGGAACTTTTGGTGAATTTACCAATTTTGATTATCGGGACATGGGAAAAGGTAATATATGTCATTTAATTAGTGAATTAATTTGATAATTTGAGTAGGACATGTTGACTTACAACATAGAGCATATTTGAGTTTTGGAGTTGGTGGCATTCGAGTCATCATGTTTTGATTTTTTTCATTCATTTTAAACCTAATATTAGTTTTGGTTTTCAAATTTTAGTCGTTTATGTTTCGTAATTGGTTTGGTTACCATTGAGGTGTATACATTGTTCTCATGAATTTTTTACTGGTTGTTGGGTTATTTTTTAAATTTTTTTCTTTGTTTCAAATAAAAAATAGTACCCAAAATTTTTATGAAGAACATGGAATTTATTATCATCCATTAATGTATTGGGTATGGAACCTAAGACATGTAATATCCAATTTCCTTCTCAAACCAATGAGGTGGGGAAAGAAGTTATTATTATATATATTGTAAAAAATATGATAATAGAATTATATTTTTAATGATCAAATCACGTACGATACTATGAAATATATCATACTGACCATGACATCTTGTTAGCCAGTGGTAGGTGATGCATCCTTGTCAGCGTTCAATTATGAGGTCAATTATAAAGTCTTTCCAGACATGATTTGTTGTCACCCATCTTCTAGGTTTTCTTTTTCATTCTATAATATTATAATAATTCTAAAATTCGTGAAATAAGGGAAACATATTAATAATTAATATTAATATATTTAACCACAAAGGATATCTAAAACCATCCATTTTTCATCCAAAAAATTATGAACCCATAATAACATCAAATTCCAGGATAATATAAACCAAAAGGTATACAATTACTTTTAAACAGATTTTGAAATAATGTTAATGTGTTGTTCCTAATATAACCTCTTTTATGTCAAAAAAATATTTATTACATATGGCTTAAAATAATCACATTTGAAAAAAATTTCAATATATACAATTCTATCTAAAATATGTTTTCAAATTTACGAAAACAAAATACACTAGAGAAACCCCTTTAAGTGAAACACTAAAACTAACTCCCCATTTTATTCTAATTTTTAGTTTACCCACATTAGATACCCTATGGGTGGATCATGGTATGAAATATTAAAACTATTGACTCTTAGGATCATATTTCATAAAAAATAGATTTCTATCCATTTCTCATAACAATTTTTATACAAAATTGATGTAATAAAAGAGACAAAACAACATAACTTGGTTCAACTAAACATCACTACATTCAAGGATCACACAATGAAAATGTGACCATGTCAGTAATGTACTAGGAACAATGATGTTACAAAGATCAATGAATACTCAATTTCCCTCTTAGTTTAAAACCAATCCAAATTTTAATGCTCAATGATCCCTTCAAAAATATATTCTCACATACCCTTCATATGACTCTTATTTTGATCACATGAATCAATATGTTTCACATCTCATTTGGCGCCACATTAAGCTCCAATTTCATCTACTTTATGAATTACACATTACCAAAGATTACTACATAGACCATTCCGAATTATTTACAGGTATATTATGATTTTGCGAACCCCAAAATATTCATGAATATTACCACATTTGAGAATATCAAATAACCATTTTGAATCACCCTCTTTTCAAGATGAAAAGTTTGCCATCATGATGCTCAACACTATCACGATGCACACTAATAATTTTTGAAACTCAATACTTCCTCGATGATCAAAATATTTTTTTGTCTCACATATCATTCAAAAACTTCCTATCATCATGAAATTTTACATAAAAATTACATTCAATAATAACCTTCATGAATCTCCCTCCATTTTATTTTTATCAATGCCTTATCTTCTATAAAGAGGGGGGATATTACTATTAAAAGTCATTTCCAATATTTCGTGATGCTTTTATCATAATCACTATCATTTCATGAAACAATACATTATTTTTTGTGAACCTACCTATCAATATAAATCATGATGGAAATATACCATTCATGAATATTCTCATAGCTATAAAGCTTTGCCTTAAAACCTTCATGAATTTGAAAACCTTCTCTTTTGTGATTCTTATTCACAATGCTCCATACCATTGTGAATTCAAACATTCAAAAATAAAAGCCTTCAAAATCTCATTCCATTATGATATGTTTATTTGGAATACTATAAAATCCATATCCCCTAAATATTGATAATTATGTTACACATTTTCATGAAGATTTTTCCTTCCTCCTAATTTTGGACATACAATTATGGAAAATAATATGACACCTTGCCACCATAAGTAATCATATTTATGGACTGCCTCCTAAGAATCCATTCCTTTTTCTTCTATTTTTCTCAAAAAACATAGAAATAATTTATTCTAGAACTCAAAAACTCAATGGTTAGATATATTTTTCCACAATCACAATCAACACGAAAATAATGAAATGATACCTTGAGGTAATTTTTCATTACAACTTTTTTATTAATAAAAATAAAAACTCTATTCACCAATTATGTATACTAATAACTCCAAGATGAAACATATTTAATTATCCTTCAAATTTATAAACAGATAATCCTAGTAAGGAAATTAATATATATGAATGATATTTATATAACATTTAATATTAAAAATTTATAGACCATATTAATATTTTTCTGTGTTCTCTGAAAAATATCAACATCCACACACATATGTGGCCTATAACCTCCATCGAATGATTGATTTTTATTTTCCTTACATAATCACCATAAATTGATGGTCATGTTAGTATTTATAATTGATAAATAAGATTATTATAAAATTAATAATTTTCTTATAAATCATATTACAAATCCTATTCACAATATATTTTAAAATATATGGTTGAATAAATATTTAATTCTGAAATCAAAGACATTTTTTGTTAGGGTAGAGGAAGACCATGTACAAATACGAGAGGACAATGGATAATTGGTCTTGAACATAGACCAACACCGTAGTGATACATCATACTGGCATCAGTTTACATATACGGCCATTCATATTTTTTGTTTGTGTCACTGCATGCATCCATCATGTATGTGTCGCCACCTACACTGGACATACATATATCACCACATACCCATGTCATTACTTTATCAAAAATAATCTATGGAGATTTATAGGATTCAAATCATGGTCTTTGGTATGTAGTATTAGATTCTTTAACACTCACAAACCGCCACAAATATAAAACCTATTAATAATACAATCAATAAACCAATATGGTAAATTCTACTATCAAAAAAGATCATTCTATGAAGAAATTTGATTTCAATTTATTATGATATTAATTCATATAGGTTATATTATTCTTCTAAATAATTATAATTATAACATATCACAAAAAAAACTAAACAATACCACTATTCTTCTATTAATGTGATATTACTACTAAATATCTTCATAAACATCCATTAATTATGGTATGTAATTATTTTATTTGTTCGACCACCTACTTAAAAAAAATTAAATAAATTTGTATCATGTAGGACTTTGGTAATTTTATTTTAGGTAATATACAATACAAATAGATAAATTAATATAATTTTAGGTAGTATAATTGTAGTATAATCATTTAAATATATATTTAATAAAACACCATCCATTCACAATGAATCGTTGAAACATATTCATCCACCAATATTGAATCATGGATTTTGATAAAAACACCCATAATGAAAAATTATGAAGTTAAAAATTAAAATATAACATTAATTCATGTTCCTTTTAAATTAATACAAGGAAAACCATATTCATAATATGGATTAATAACAACACTATTATAAACTATATTAAAATGATCATGATCATATACACATGACATCATAAATAAATAATAACTAAATAACGTACATATATGGAATAATGACATATGATTAAAAATATATATATTAAAGCATTTATTTAATTTATCTTTAATATATTTTCTATTTTTTACATGTGGTTAGAGTTCATTTAAAATAAGTTAGAAATGAGGTAATTGGGTTCTTTCTCTCAAATTTATTACTTGAGTGTTATTTACTTATAAAAAGAAAGAGATATTAATTTTTTTTATTTAATTGATAATTAATATATGTTAACGTATTCTTTGAATATTGAAAATACATATCATTTAATATTTTAAACATCCTTCGATTCACAAAAATCAACTTTATAAAAGATGTTTCTTATTAAAAAGTTACTCACCACATACGGGTTTCATTGTGAATCATAGTTTAATTTATTATTGTGTTTGAATGAATGTCCATAAAAGAAATTTATGTTATTTAATAAACATGTCATCATCTTATTTGGATATTATTGAAATTTTACATGTCACATTAATTTTTTTACCCCTATACTCATATAGTTAATGATTTTTTTCTTATAAGTGAAACCCACCACATCTCACATTCATAGTTTGGAACCATCATATTTCATTTTCTATATATAATAGGCTCTCCAAAAATTATATTCCCAGTTCCATTTTACTTTATAATGTTAAATGTATAGATATTTATATAATTTTAAATTATTAAATTAATTTTATTTTTTTTATTTGTGTTGTTCTCCCTAAAATGTTAAAAAATTATATTTTTTTCATTTACTTATAAACATGTTATTCTAAAACATTTCTAATTTTATATTTTTATTTTCCACTAATATTTTATGGTTATTAAATGAATTTTTTTTTCTAATATTTATAAAATATATCTTCAAAAATCATATCAAAATATCAATGATATATACTATTTCCAATTTTATTTTTTATAAAAATCATAAAATTTATTTATATCATATATGTAACTGTAAATTGATATAAATTATTCTAGTATATGGATATTCTTCAAAAAAATATAATCCAAAATCATTCCATGGGTTTATTATGTAATTTTATTCTATTTTAGTGAAATGATAAATCCCTATATTTTTCATTCCTTATTGATTTTATTTTAAAATTCAAACTTATATTCCTATTCCATCCCTTCATAATTAACCTATTTTATTCTTTATTGACTAGAGGGAGTTCACATCATTGGAATTAATTAAATAATTTGGAAAATAATTTTCATATAATTATATGATTTACCTATATGATGTATATTTTATATGTTTTATTATATCATATCAATGGTATTTTTCTTTAAGGTTACATTATTTCTTGGGTTACCTATTTAATTTCTATGGGGTTATCATGATAGCATTAATGATGGAAATTTGAATCAATTCAATTTTTTTAATTCATTTTAAAATTATATTGAACATATTTTATTTCCATATCTTAATTATTTTGTACCAAATTAACTCCATTGTCATTAAATGGGTTCATTTTTCTTTAGAAAGTGAATTAATTTCATTTGTAACTGTTATGAACCCCTATTTATTTCCATGGGTTTTTTATTATGTGATATATGAATTATTTTTATTTAAAAATATTAATTATGGATTATTAATATTGTTGTCCTATATAGTCTACCAATTCATTGGATATATGTTTATTCCACATCAGAAAAGTATTCCAGAGTAATGTTTAATTTCTCACAATCATGGTAACTAATGTGGTTGATCTTGAATGTAATGTTTCCCTATACTAATTTTTTTCAATAATTGAATGATTTATTAGTTTTATTCATTTACTAATTATTATCTTATTCTCTTATTGATAATTTTATTGACTTATTCATAAATTATGTTATTCTATATCATATTAAATAATTTGTGATCTGTGATATTTTTTATATAAGTATCTTGTGTATCATGATTATAACCATATTATAATATTATAGTAAATGATTATATATCAATGTTATCTACAACTTTTACCATTACAAATAATATGAGTTCAACCTTTTATTTTGATTCCCCTTCCCTAAGTTATCAATATAAGAAAATTATATTTTGAATAAAATAGATTCTTAGGTATATAATTTGCGGGGTATATTGATGACTCAGTATAGATTATTATGTATCTTATATAATGGATAAAATATCCAAATTATTCAAATCACATTATTTTCTAGTTGATATTATGTTCTTAATATTAAAAAATATAAACCTAAAACATATTCGAAATATATTATAATGAAATACTTTCTATTAATTTTTATAAGGAGATGTTTTCCTTGGTGGGATGCTATATTTTTTTTGTTTTTACATTTCTCAATTAAGTGACCTCAAAATTTTTGGTCATGAAAACCCAATAAATATTATCTTATCCCTCTAGGAGATACACCATATGGTTTTCATCCTGAGTAGTATAAGTGAGGTGAACTTTCCACTAGTTATTGTAATTATTAGATTATAATGGTGTGATGTCTTTGTTATGTTTTTTAGCTCTCAAGGAGAAGAATAACTAAGAAAATTTAAAGGGATATTTTTATTTGGATGATAATGTTAATACTGGTATATGTTTAGCTTTTAGTGCTATTAGAATATCAACATGTGTATTGGGGTATGACCTTTCCAATATGGGATCAATATATTTCTCACATATTGTATTTTAATTTTAGTATATAATTTTTTAAATGTGGGAGGAATTTAGTGACTCATGATTTACCAATGAATTAATTTTATTATGATAATAATTTAAATCAAGTATTGAATCCATTATATTTTTTAGTTCATATATTAATTAAATTATTGTATTTCATGATAAAATTATGTTTCATGAAAATTTTGGACGAAAATATATTTTTATAATTTGAAAATAATAATAGGAAAATAATAATTTTAACACAGTAAAATACCCATTGAAAATTTTTAATGGTATAAGTGATCATGGAAAACAAAAATTAGCATATGGTAAAATTATTCAATTCATTAGTGAAGTTTGGATTTTAAAAATATTAATCAAAATTTTAATTTAATTAATAAAATATTGAATTTTCTTTAACACTTTTTAGATGAAAAATGAAGATAACATGAAAATTGAATCTTTTATTAAGACTATCAAGGTTCTTTTACACTATGATATAAATTTCAATTAATTATGATATAAAATTAATTAGGATCTAATATTTTCATGAGAATATTTTTTTATACTTTTTAACGAAATATTTTTTTTATTTAATTTCCCTCATATTTCTATGTATGAAATATCAGAACATTATTCTAGAGGGAAAAATAGGATCATTTTATAATATTTTTAATATTATTTGTTTTAAAATATAATTACAATTATTTATTACATTAATATTAGTTTCAATTTTTTTATAGTTCTCCTCATATGTGTCACTCTATTTTCACCCCTATGTTATATCTATTACACTCTTATGACTCGGTTTCCCTTTCTATAACATAACAATGGAATAACCATCCTATGTGGTGGTGGCCCCAATTATTGTGAATGAGAGATACCATACTTCTAAAACACCCATTTGAAATCAAATTTATTCTATGTGATATAGTTTTTGGGATATGTAAACATTTAATTAATGTTTCTTTTATGAAATTGAATCCATTAAAAATAGTTTTTTATGAAATGAATGAGATACAATGGTTATATTTCAATATTGTTGTGCATCAAAAAGGGTGAAGTAGGTTTGGTGGAATATTATTATATATGATATTTATTTACTATTTTATTTAATTATTTCAATAAGTATAGGAGAAAACCCATGATTAATGTGGAGGAAAACCATTAAATGGATCAAATTTATTTCTTTATTCTATTTAGTAATAAAATTTTTATGTAAATATATACCTTATAAGTTATTATTTTTTCAAAACATTAAATTTGTGTGGGGAATTATAGAAGGGGTTGTTGATTTTAATCAATAAATTATAAAAAATGACCCCACATAGTATACTAATACTCCCACTGCACTAAAATATATATATAATCAATATTTATTGTTATATTTATTCTTACCATTATTATTTTTATTTCTTAAATAATTATTTTTCAATGATATTGGATTCAATAACCATATTTGATATTATGATCAATACCTGAATACCATGATTCCCAGAGAAATATGTTGTATTTAACATTTATTTCTCTCATGGGCCTTAGAAACAACATATAAACACTTATTGTACATGTTTTCACGAAATTCATTTTTTCAGTTAATGTTTTTTTACAAATGAAATATATATATTTATAATTTTTTCACACAAATATTGGTGAAATTATTTTGAAGAGTAATAAATTTTTTAGAGTTATCTTTTTCATGTAATATAATTGAATACTAAAATTTATAGGGATTCAATTAAATAAAATTTATAGGACTAAATATTTGATGCTTTCAAATGTACATCATAATGGTTCCCTATGTTTTTTCATTTAGATATTATTATAATATTAAAAAATATATTTTACACATGAACTTCTATGGAGGATGTTTTAAAATCGTGAAAACAACTATGATTTATGAGGAGCTTAATGTGGTACTGATGGTCATGGGTACAATTATAATAATTTTTTGGACATGTGGTTCATAAAAATCTATGATTTTTGTTAAATGTTTTGATTTGAATTAATAATGATTATACTAATTGGTTTTTTCAATATAATTTCACTATATAAAAATTAATGTAACTAAATTAAATATTTAGCATCAAATATTGGGTCTCAATATAAAATTAGATTTTTTTATAATAAACACTCCCCAATTATTCAATATTGGTTTTTAGTGTGATGGAAATTGTAGTTTACAATAGGTCATATTTTTCCAAAACAACTCTATATATTGTGATGTGATTAATGTAACACCCTATGATATTATGGAAACTATTTACCTTTCTTATTATAGATTGTTTTAAATTATTAAAAATTTATATGTTTTTATTTATTAAATTTTGAATTTCTTGAGTCGCGCATGATTATTTGTAACCATGAGAAAACCATGTGAATGTGACGAAGATTGTTTTAGATGTGTTACTCATCATGGTAATATTACATGAAAACTGTTCATCCAAAGCATGAATGTGTATGTGGAATCTTTAATACTTATTACATGGTAGGTTCATTGTTTAACAAATAGTGAAACCAAAATGTGTGTGTTTTAAAATTTTTAATTTTTAATTTTTTAAATTTTCCATGTAATGGATTTTAATTTTTCCCACCCCTATTCTCACTAATTTAACATCTCACCAGCATAGGAAACACTATGGGGGACCTCCTTCCCTCCCATAATTTCGAATTCAATCTAATACTTCTTTGATATCATGAGGTCAGTCAAAAATTTATCTTTTTTCAACATTTATAATTTTTTTAATTTATTTATTTTGGTTTCAGATATACTATAATACTAATGGTGGGTTCTTTATCCAAATCATGTGTTTTGATGTGGTTATAAATTGTATAACATTTTAGGGTTTCTTTTTGTTTTCTAGTTTCTTGGAGATAAATTCAAGATAAAGGGAATTAAATTTTGGACTTTTAAATATATTGTTAAATCATACTTAAGGTTGTTTTTTTTAATTTCATAAAATATTATTTCATATAGTACATAGTGGATTTTGATGTTATTATATATCAAATTTTAAATAAGAGTGGTAATTATATTGGGTTCCATTGGTGTTCTAATGTGAATGTGCACTTGGTATAAAGATTTATAGAGGGTTTTGGTGAGTTTTTTTGTTTTAATGGTGCTATTAGGATCATGTTAACATTAAAACATTTTATGGATTGTTATGAAAATGAATGGATATTTAAATATGAATTTGGCCCAATTTGGGTCATTAATATGTTAAATTTATATTTTTTATAGGAACTGTGATTTAAATCGGTTATAATAATGTTTTTAAATTTTTTAGTTTGTAATGAATGGTTTGAAATGAATTATAATAGGTTGGAAAATGTACTAGAATCATGAGTGGTTTTTTTTGATATGGTTTGATTGATCACTTTTATATCAAATTTATTGGTCGGTGTGGGACACTCATAGGAACATTGAAATTATTTTGTGTATGATATGGAGTATATCCTGAGAGAAATTATTTATGATTCATTTATTTTTATTTATCTAAAAATGGGATGTTTCCATTGATGGTTTATGAGGTGTGATGATATTTTTGGTTATAATGTTTTTTGATGAATTTATTGTATATAAGGTTGTATTTTCTCTATTGATTTTACCATGGTACCATTGGTAGTTGAGTATAATGTTTATGTGTGTGCTATGATAGCCTAGTTTGATCTCACTACCTAGTTCCCTTAGAGATTTAAACTCTTATATGAGTGTATATTATACCTAATGGCACAAAGGGATGTAAAATGGGGATGATATGGTTTCACTACAAGGGCCCTAGATAGAGTTACAAGATAAAATAGGTGTAATATACTTCAGGATCAAGACTAATGTGCTTCCCATTGTAAAATTTAATAATAAATAGGGAATTTACATCCTTCTATCCTTTTTTTGATTAAACTGTGTCGGCTCCAATATTTATTGTGGATTTTAGTTATTATTTTTTTGTTTTATTGTTGGAATTGGTCATTTATTTTTATTTTTATTCCTAATTATCATTGATTCTTTAGAATTATATGTGTTCCATCTTGTTTTGATAATTTTATAGATAAAATTTCATAGAAAGAAAGAATTTAAATGGATATTTTAGTTATGTAAGTAAAGATTTTAAAACATTTCTTACATTTTTTTTGAATTATTTCTAAAAGTGGAGGTTTTTTTGTAAGAATACTTATAGATATATATATTTTCATATAATATCCAATGTAGAACTATTTTTAAATTTTATTTAACTTTTGAATAAATGAATAGTCATTTGAATGAAATTTCACAAAATCTTTAGTGAAATCCTACTAATATTAGTTTCATTCACTCCATGAATAAACCCTTCTATGTATTCAACTATCTTTTTTCATATAAATTCCATTATATTTGTATTTCCTTCATTTATATTCAAGGTTAATCATTGGTTGGACTGGGGTTTGGAGTGTGACTACTGGGCCACATAAAGGTGGTTGGTTGCACTTGGATTTTCATTTAAATTAGGATGTTTCTATATTATCTATAATCGGCCATATATTATTTTGATTATTTTTTTTGAAATATTGTATATTATGAAAATTAGACTATGTGATTCCTTATTTACATTATGATGTTATTTATTGTATTTAGAATTTGTTCATTTATTGATTGACGAATATTTATTTTAATCAGTTTCAAATATATTGATTGGTTAAAATGGATCATAAGGTAAAATATATGTAATAGGTTGGGTTAATTGATGGAAAATTCATTCTTAAATATTGTTTCATGATATGAAGAAACTAGTTTCTAACCAATGGAGATTTGTAATCCCCATCGATCAAGAGGTATAGTCGGTCGAGTGTCATATTAGTGCCAGATGTGTCCAGTTCATTAAAATTTGTATCAAATACAATGTTTATAGAAAGGGAAATAGGTTCCTACATACCCATACAATTATTTGATGTGGTTATTCATAGTGAAACCAAATTGTTTTCATTGGGGATAGATATGTATCACATGATTAATTTTTTATCACCACCTTTTATGATAAGTCTAGAATCACCATTGATTGTTTTGGATTTGAATTTTGATATTTGAGTTCATTTTTAGGTATATTCAATTTATTTTTATATAGTTTGACAATAATTTTATCAACATATATTATCTCTTTTTTTTATATTTCCATCCATGGTATTAAATGGAAAATATGGCAATGTACATAAAATGTATGGTTAAACCACATAATCTAAAAAATATTGCAATGAACATGAGAATGTATTTTTAGGCATCAAAATTCCAATCAAATGGTCGGCTCATGGTTTAAGAGACTAGGAAGATAAACCATATGCAATTAAGTATCATTTTTTTAATGTTTTTTCTGTTTTTTAATTACTGTTATGGTTGGTTATTTCTCCCCATTTAGAACACTATTTTCTATTTTTAATAAAGTTTGTTCAAGATGTTTAAATGAGATTTCATAGGGTGGTTTATGAAACCTATTTTTACCAATGATGAATTATTATTTTTATTCATATGAAATATTTTAAAAGTTTCATTTGGTTTAAGAAGAAACAGGGAATGAGTTTTGACCTCAAAAAAAATTTCCTAAAAACGTATAGTTTCATAATTAAATTAATAGTTTTTTCGTTTCATGACTCATTTTTATATGATAAAAAGTTATATATATATATATTTTTATAGAAATGAGAAAGAGTTTTATCTTGTAGTTTATTTATTAAAATATAAAATTTAGAGGATTATATTTATTAAATTAGTAATTTTTTTAGAATTTGGTTATTGTGAAAGGAGGATTCTGGTATTCCAAAATAGGTAGATGATTTTTTGTTAAAATATTTGTTTATCATTTTAATTGAAGATGGTTCTATGTGATGTAATGTTAGAAGCATAGATGAAATTGAATTTATGTATTATATACCTATAATAGAGTATTTTGAGTAGAGTATAATGTTTGTTTATTAAAATTATATTTAAAATAGTTCTTCCCATCACTTGATATCAAACTCCACCCCATGAGAAGTTTGACCGGGTTTTAGATCCCATGATTGGAATTTTTTGTATTTATATTTTTGGATCTTAAGCCATGTCACTTTTTCTAAGTTCATTGAATAGTGGTTTTATGTATTTGGAGAATTCATTGAGTTTCATTTTATTAGGATCTAGAAAATGTGTAATGGTGGTTCGAAGTAATTGATTGTGATGGGGGTATTTTAAAGATGTATTTTAGGTACTGTGTGTGATGTGGTGGTTTAATTTTTTTTAAAATATTTTCGATCAATATAGAATAATGGGGAAATCTATTCTATATATCCATCCCCTAAAATTTTTATTCATATAGATATTTCATTTTTGTTTTTCATGGATATGTTTGATGGTGTGGATGTTTTTTGTGACGTTTTAGGGAATCTAGTTCATCACGTGTTCCGAATGTTGAAGAATCCATCAGATTATCTTCATAACACTATTACATCATTTTTAGGTCTTAGAGTTATTCATTTCCCATTATTTTAAATATAATAATAAGTTTTTGGTATTTTAAAGTAGAATTTGGGGATATTATAACACCCCATGTTTATTTGTATTTTATTCAATTATAATATTTTATATTATATTATTTTTTTGTAAATTTACTTTTTTTATTTTTGGAATATTAACATTGAGAGTTGGAGCATGATTATTGCATAGTTATTGGTAACCATGATGAACATATGAGAGAGTAGTCCAAATATTTTTTGATTCATTTCTCATGAATGGAAACAGATTTACTAACCTTGAATCAAAATAACAAATGTGATTGCTGAGTTTCCAATGGGGCCTACAAGGTGGGCATATAGTTTATTAAACCCTACGAGCAACCCATCAATTATATTTTTGTTCTGTAAAATTTATAATAGTTCTATTTTAGTAGTTTACTCCCATACTTTCACTTATTTAGTAGTTTATCATATGAGGATGTTCCAAGGTTGTCATCTCCCCTTCTCTAAGGTCAAATTCTTGCATCTGTTTCTATAAATAACAGAGATAAGCCCCCCCTTTTCTCTTATGTCTCCCTCCCTCCACGTATTTACACCCTTTATTTTTTTTAAATATTACTATATAAAACTAGGGGATTACTTTTATAAAAATATTGTTTATAGTTATTCTCAATTAGACGTTATATTTTTTAGGTCATATATGGATCTTCAACTTTATTGGATGTTTGTTCTCTATCAAAATAATTTAATTTTGTACTTATCATATCATGATTCCACCATAATTATTCTAGGTAATTCTATTACCATAATTTAAATGGTATTCCATTACATTAATATTGGTTTGTAATGTTTTTATCAAATTATAATTTTTACTTATAATGGGTTCTTAATTTGTTTTAATGTGAATGTGAACATAGAATAAATGTTTTAAAAGGTTTCTCTAGAGTTTGTTCTAGTTTTAATGGTGTGTTTGTGTTCTATGCCAAAATAAATGTTTTAATGGAATGTTTTGAAATATAATGGGTGTTTTAAAAGGTATTTTACATTTTTGGGAATAAATTTGTTAATGTATGGTTTTTTATTTTAAATGTTATTTATATAAGTTGAAATTTTGTGCCTCATTTTTTATTGTGATTGGAATAATGATTTGGAATGATTTTAAAAATGTTGGAACATATATTTTCATCCCAAGGCGAGTGATTGTCATGCCCTGTTATTTCACTTTTATATTATATTTTATGGATTGTGTAAGAGCCCCTTAGGATCCCCTTACTTATTTCTTGTGCGATATGGATAATAGATTAAGGGGAATAATTTTTATTTAATTTCTAATGATTTATATAATATGGGATTCTTTCTTGTGAGGGTGTTAGAGATAAGATTTGATTTATGGTTATTGTATTGTTTGATGATTCTATTGGTTTTTTGGCCTCTTAACTACATTGAGTTTATAATGGGACCCTTTGGGGAGAATTAGAATGTATGGATTTGTATTATGATACCCAGGTGTGGACAATCTATTAAGTTACCTATGATATTTTGAAATCATAGTGTCTCTATTTTACTCAGTGACTAGAAGATGCGTAGAATTGTGATGTTTCAGTTTCACTAGGGGACCCCAATTGATGGTACCAAGTCATATAGTGGAAAACAGTGAAATTATAACTTTAAAACATTCAATACAATGATAACAATATTTGTATTTTCCAGTGATATGAACTTTTTCACTGTCATGAGGATCTCATTTAAATTAATAAGATACATAACTATAAATTGAAGCACATGCGACTGTAGTTCAATGCCAATGACCATTTCAGGAAGGATCCAAATACAAAATCAATTAGATCCTCTACACTTGATTCATGAATCCACATGATATCCATCCATATAATTCTAGGTAGTTTACTGGAGCTCATATGATTACATTAACTTCGTTTAGATCTTCACAATACATTACCTTTAATTTTAGAAGGTGATATGAGATCATAGGATCGGTTGGACCATTTATCTCTCTAGAAATAGGTATGATAAAAAAGCTAAAAATTATGAATTTTAGAATATTTTATGGAATGAAACTTATCTCAAACATATATAGTGGATTTATCCAAATTCCATGAAAATGTTATTGATCCCCGTTTATGGAATGTCTACTAAATATGTAATAAATAATAATTGTGATGAAGTAATTTGCATTATAAATATCATTTACATTTTATCACATAAGGATAATATATAATATATATATATTATATGATAAATCCATGTCATTTATCTTAACTAATAATACATTTTAATATTAAATTAACATGGAATATTAAAATAATATTAATTTAAATAATATTACTCTTGTATTAAATAAGTACATCATGCATACTTTTAATCAAAAAATTAAACCAATAAAAACATGAACTGAATAATAATGATATATTTATTTATTGATAATCGTCAATATTTGGACAAACTTCATTCCCATTTGGTGGGGTCCACCAAGTCTGATATACCTATTCACAAAAATATGGAATATTTTTCATAAATTATAATATGTGACCCTCTGGTGATTTATCTAGATTGAATTTAAGAGCATTCAAAGACCAAGTGTAGAGCTTATTAAACCATAAATGCACCTAAATTGATAATGAGTAGTCACAGTAACAATAACCAACCAATTATCCCCCACTATTTAATATAATCTATTTTCCATTAAATATCTCTTAATATAGAATGCATAGTTGTGTCATTAAATTTCCTGACATATTGTTAATTAATATAAATATATGGATTTATCCTATTACTATATTTCTAATTGACTTATAAAGGTACCACCATCCTAGTAAACCAGGGCACAAATATATTACAAAGTCAACTTCGAAGATGAAAAATGTTTTTTGACTATTCAACTAATGACATACCACTAATTAGGCACCAAAAAAATTCTACATTTCCATTATATCATTATTATTTTTTTGTGCATCAAACTACATGATCAAATGGAAAATGTATTAATGGTCTCATGTTTGGGGAACAACACACATTTATGTAGAAGGGAACATCTAATGACACCCAAAACGGATGGGATCACTATTAGAATGTTTTTCATCTTGATCTAAACTAATATAGATCACCAAGTGAGAACTTCATGAGATGAAGTCCCATTATATAGGAGTCCCTGACACGTAATATTCAGACCACAACTATGTCAAGTAAGTAATATATATCTATACTATAAGAAATATCATTATGATTTATGTCATAGTATTTTTAGGTTCTAATTATATCCTGGGATATTTTATGAGATTTTTATTTGAAAATTAACCTATAGAAATTACAATTAGTATATTTGAAAATGAAATGTCTACACTATAATGGAATGTGTACGTGACACATAACAAACACTGTGAATGATATGGTAATCAAATTTAATTATAATGTTGGGTCTAAAAACCCATTTTAAAGAATCTAGATCGAGTTCTTTAATGAACCATTAAATCACTGATGTTTACATGATAATGGTTGATTCTATAAAATGTTTTTAAGTCCTTCTATCTAGAAAAATCATTAACTCATTTATGCACTAAGATCAACTATTATTGGTTGTTTTTTGTTATTTTTTTATTTCATTGTCTTCTGGGTGATTTTATTTTTATTTTTTTATTCACGACTATCATGGATTAATGAATAGGAAATGGGTTCCAATTTAATTTGGAATGTGTATTTATAAAATTTCAATTAAATAAGTATTTAAAATCGATATTTTTGAAAGGTATGTGGTGTTTTTGTTGTAGGGTTGTCAGTATTGATAGATTATTTTAAAAATGTATAGTTATTTATTTCATTTAATGAAAATTGATATTTATTTGTTATAAACGCTTTTAGAAAATTAATTATTAATTTTATTACAAAATTACCTAAATAAATTTCAATTGTAAAAAATAACCCAAAACCTTTATTGATATCATAGTGAACTAGTTTCACTCACAAAATATATACACCATTATATATATAGAACCCATGTTTTATTTCAGGGGGATTAGATTTTATATCCCGTTATTTATATTTATTATGTATTGTTGGTTAGAATGATCGGGGGGACCGAGCATGGTGCAACCATGAGGTGATTGGATGATACATGTTTTTTTATTTGGGTTTTTCTTGTATCATCCATAATTTTATGTAATTAATTTATTAATTTATATATTTATGAGATATTTATTCTTATTTAGCTCAGTTTATTTGATTTATTATTCCCTGATAATGATGGGTAATCTGTTATGATTTTTTTTCATTTATAATCCTTGTTTATATGCATGTTAATTTCATATATATAGGTCATACTGAATAATTGAGTTGAATCCATGTGGTGGTTTTTTGTTATTATAGGGTGAAATCTATCCCAAAGCATATATGATGATGAATAATTAATATTTTCAAGACAAATTTGATTAGGAATTCCTTTCAGGCTAGAGGCATATCAGTTCAGGTGCATGATTTTTTAAATTCTGATTTCGTTCAATAAAATAACCAACTTGTGAATTACATTGATCGACATGTGATTCAGTTAACTATATTGACAAATCATATGATATTACCTAGTGAGTGTGTTTTTATGAGATGTTTTTTATAATGAAATCATAACCCACTTACCATGTGGATAAACTATATCTTGATATTTATAGACATATTCATTGAGATGGTGAGGAAATTATGTTATGATTTATTCCATATGGTTAAATATTATAATTAACGATGATCTCAGTTTTTCTCTCTAAGATAATACATTTATATTAGGTTGATGTGTGATTATGGATGATCTCTTATTACTTCATCAATACCATTATAGTGGACCATGAGAAAAAGATTCATTATTGGTGTGGACCTAATGCTAATATTGAGGATTAATTTTTCATGGGTTTTAATTTCTATTAATATACAAGGGTATGTAATACCAAGATTGAATTACTTCTAAAAGTTGTATGGGTCCTTCATAATAGGGATAATGATGGGTAATAACCTGGGATACTCTAATGTATAAAGTGCATGAATCTTGAAAAAGAAACATGGGATTTTGGTACTATACAAGTCAAAACTACCCAGGATAGCGTGTGGGTCTCATATCTGATAGGTGGGGTCATACTACACCATTATACAAGGTGTTACTCTTCTATCAATAGAGTTTGGTACCCATAATATTGATAAATACCATCGGTTCAGTATAGGTTTTCTACTATTAACTTCTAACAAGAGAGATATCTTATTTAATTAACAAAGATATATCTTCTATATAAATAAGTATGATGTATTGTTTGGGATTTATATTGGCAAGCATGCCTTCATGATCGTGTTAATTCGATAGTTATTCATGTAGTGAGGTGACGAGTAAGTTATTATAATGAGATGCACTTAAAAATGATGGATTTTTACATTTTATATGATATATACTCAGGTTAATAATCTTATGATACATTAAAAATTAAATAATATCAATGATGATGTTTTAATAATATTATCCCTAGGTTTTTTTGAGTAATCAGGTCGAGACATTATATTTTGATTTTAGTTGCATTAATTATTTTGAAAACATGATACATGGTTATGTTTTTAGAAATACGTAGTATGTATTTTTATGTACTCAAATGATACCATGCATGGGACCTTTTTCATGGACATACTATTGATTGTGGGAACATTTAATTATTTATAGGAGTACATATTGATGAGGAGATGGTTGTGTTTGTCTATTGAGTTGGTTCGTGTTGATATCACTAGAGAAATCATGATATAGAAGCATATATTAGTTTAGAGAGCTGTCATATATAGTTGGAATTATGATATAAGATTATTCCATATCCAGGATGATGTATTATAATAATTATAGTTTTAATATTCATTTATATTTTTGTTTTCATCAATGGGTTTGAATTATATATAGTCTCTTGAATTTTAGTTTATTTTTAATTAAATGTTGCATATATTTCCTTGTAATAAACATTCAATATTTTCATTGTAGTTTTTATGGATGAATTTCATATACTTTTTCATTTTTGTAATGATCCAACCATAGTTTCCTAGATCTGGTGCCTTAAACATGCTGTGTAATTTCATTTAGAAAAAGAAAATAAAAATTACACAAAAGATTACAATACAATGTCCTTTACTAGAATTGGTTTTGTAGAATGTAAAAACATTAAATTTTTATATGAGATGATTAAAAATAAAATAAATAAATAAAAGAAAATTTGTGTGTTAACTCCCTAAGAGAAGTGAAATCCTTTGGAAAACTCTACTGAACGTGTGAAAAAATTGATTAAAATAAGGGTTGAGTATTAAATATGGCCAATAAGGGGTATTAAAATTAATGATAAATGCTTTTAAAAATATTCTTTTGAAAATAAATTCAAAAATAACATTCGGAGAAATTTATTTCAAAGTACATGTTCTATAAATATAGTATATCAGTTTAGAAATACATACATTCAAAATTGAATTAAACATATTTCAGTGTTTTTCTATATACAATATTCAAGATTGTAAAAAAAAATATTCATAGGCCACTTGAAACATTAATGTTTGTCTTGGGCTTACCCACATAGTGAAGGATGTGTTTACCCCAAAATTACATCCTTATTTATAATGATCAAGTGCCAAATATTCTGAAATAATTATATTCTCGCTTTACATATACAGATAATTTGACTATATTTATTGGTTTTCAAATCATTTCCCAGAATAACGATTCAAACTCATACTTATTTTTATATTTATGTTTGTAAACACATGAATATATGAATTTTCACTTCACATCCCTTGCGATCTTGGTTATAACCAAAACTCATTCCATATTCCTTTTCATGAATATCCCATGTATTCAATTTTTAATTCATGGGATACCTTTGGTATTCATACAAATAAATGATCATAATGAATAATTATATTTCATCCATAAAGTTATATATAATAATTCATAATAAAGCATTTCAATTCATGTATAGATTCATGTGCCTAATAATATCAGAAGTAAACCATAAAATTTATAGTTCAAATCCTGATTTTTTAGGAATGCATGCACCGTCGATGTTATGAAGAACACATGGCCATGATTTTATATAGATACAACTTCTTTAATTTTAAGATATCATTATTACATGAAATTATCATTTTTTAGAAAGATGAAAATATAAATTCTAAAATTTGAATAAAGAGTTTACCATTATATATATATATATATGAAAATAAAAATTTTATACTTATATATGTATTCATAAAACATTGAATTTATTCTACTCATCATCTGGTAAAAAAGTCAGGGTTTTGAAAAAAAATCAATAAATGATAATATCCATTGGATTAATTAATATGAAATAAAAGTAAAACATCAACATTGTTAACTATATATATATATGTGGAATAAGGGTTTTAGAGTCATAATTAAGATTAATAATCATTTAAAATTATTAGATTATTAAGAAACATTATATAATAAATGGGAAAACTAAATTTCAACTAAACACATCAATATAAACATGCAAACTTACTTAATTATACATAGTTGTATAGATATACATACATATATATATATATCTTCTTTAAAAATACACATTGTTTGATAAAATTATTTATAATCCCACTTAATTTTTTTTTGTATTAAAATTATATTATTTATAGTTAAATAATTGAAGCATATCCGTAAAGAATATATTAATGATCAAGAACCAGTACACAAAAATAAATTTAATTACACCTTTACACAATTTAAGTTAACATATGAAAATATGTTATCATAAATAAAAAATATACAATAAAAAAATATAATCCAAATTTATAAATATTAGTAGAATAGAGGATCACAATTTGTTTGAATGTTTTTGAAGAAAAATTCCCTTATGAGAAACCTGAAGTCATAGTTTTTAAAATGAATGAATCTGAAACTTACTAATTAGAAAATATGATTCAGAGTAAATAAATGACTAAAAATAAACATCACTTACAAGTATTTATGGAACAAAAATAATATTCTACTGATGTAGAGCCCAATTATATTTCTCCCAAAATTATCATTTACACATCCTATAAACAATATTTTATTTCCATTAATTTAAACTATTTGAATGAAGGAATAGAAACACACCTTGCAGTGGAAGTTTTTGTCAATGCAGACTACAAGGTGGGAAAAAGGCACAATAAAAATGACATATGAATCAGACATATGTGAATCAAAGGGGATTTTAACAAATTTCATAATAGGAATAGATTGAGTATGGAGACACACAAATTATTTATATGCAATCAGTATACATTGTGGAAACCCAAATTGTACAGACCCTAATATTATTACCAAACAACAACTAAAAATAAAATGCATAATTGAAAATTGAAAAAAAAAGATCCATAAAATAGTTAAAATGG
The DNA here is from genome assembly GCA_963277665.1 of Viscum album. Lineage (NCBI taxonomy): Eukaryota > Viridiplantae > Streptophyta > Magnoliopsida > Santalales > Viscaceae > Viscum > Viscum album. The sequence goes on along the minus strand of OY728119.1, from coordinate 1,310,504,607 downwards.
TTCCCAGATAGTGATTTAGATAGAATAAATTTGAGAAACACACATATATCATTGTTTAAACAATAGAAAACTAGTATACTATAATGAAAAACATACACCACCTACACACTAGGTTAAAGAAGATCTGAAGCATCATATCTAGATTTCATCAAATCCTTAACTACGACCAGAACCTTATAGAAAACTATCCACAAGGATGCCACCAAGATCATTGAAGATGCTCAGATCAAATTTAACATATGGAATGACTCCTCCATTTTCATGGGTAAAAATATAATCTTATAGGAACCTCTAGATTATTTGTTCGACACCTCCAATGCATTATGAACTTCGACCTCACGACAACATAGCTCGACTTTCTGAATGGGCATAACAACACGATGACATATCATACTCATGGATAACCTCAGATCTCCTAAATCCCATGATCCCTATATGAGGACAAATAATACCATTTATTAATAAGTGCATCATGAAACAGCCCTCATGGACCTCCCCTGAAAAAATATTCACATCCACTATTTTTTGGTTAATTTTTATAACATTTTTTAACACCTGAAATTAAAATCATTATCATAATAAAATAATTTCAAAAAATATATTTTTGATGTCCACATGACATTAACATAGGTAAAAGATATAATCATAAATTAAAATTTATAATAATAAAAGAATATAATTATTATTTATGTATCAAAACTAATAATTAGATTTAAAAATATTTTTTAAAAATCATGTTTTTAATACCAATTTAATTATATTATTGATTACAACATATGAAATTTTAAAATAATTTGTATTTAAAATATTAATTTAAATATTTAAAATAATCATTACATAATTTTTTATTTTAATATATTTGTGAAATTAATTATAATAATTAATGTATACACACATACCTTGAAATTTAGAAACGTACTAATTAAACCTGTTAAAATAAAGATGGTTATTCATATTATCATATCATAAAATAATCATAAAACCCTTTATAGAAATATTACAATAATACAATATATTTTTTAAATAAAATAATGTTTTAAAAAATCGATAATAAGTATACATCACTATTGTTATTATTATTAACATATAATAAAATAAAATAATCCAGTTTATTTTATTATTATTTTTAAATAATTTTGTATCAAAAATATTATTAGTTGGTTTTTATTACAAAATAATGCATTTAATGAAATATTTATTTAACAAAACAATGTCTGTAAATAATGGTATGGTACATTATTTTCACCTGAATAGATTTTCATCATCAAAATTTATTTCATCAGAAAAAAAGGCTGAAATTAGGTCTTCAGAATTATGGAAACTAGGACTGCTAAACATCTTGAGTCCTAGATAAAATCATCCAATTTATAATGTTTTTTAGAATATACTTCAGTTACCAACGGTAATGCTCTAACACTAGTTTTATAGAGTTGGTCCAATAATCATGATGTGTAATTTTGTTATTATAAAATGAAACTGAAAAATTTCACAATGCATTACTGTTTGAGGACATTAACTTTCATATGTTTTGGATAATGGACAGAATTTACATTTTTATCTGAGCTGCAGAATAATAAAATAAAACAAAAAAAGACATTTCATGTGCTGACTCTATCACCGAATTAAACACCTTTAGAAAACTATACTATGCTATGAAAAAAATTAAAATACGGGGTGAGCATTAAATATGCCTCATAATGGGTTTAAAAATTGATGATAATTTTATAAAAAAGTATTCTATTGATTGTTCATTAAAAAATATAATTTTTATAAAATTATTTTAAGTTAAATAAAAATTGAATATTCTATATCACATTAGAAAAAACATATGTTCAATATTTCATTAAATATATTCCATTGATTTTATATAAAAAATATCTAAGTTTCTTATAAAAAACACTATTTTTAGGCCACTTGAAACATTGAATGTTTTCTTGGAACTACCCATTTCAAGAATGATGGGTTAACTCCGTATTTCTATTCCATATTAATAAAGTTCAGGTTCCATATTTTCTGAAATTATTTTAATTTTTCATTACAAATACATACTATTTGTTTTAGATATTGATTTTGAATTTATATTAAAGCATTATGTTACAAATTCACTATTGATTTTATATATAAGAATGTACATATATAAATATATGTATTTTCATTGCATATTACTTTTGTGATTTGTTAAAACCAAACCACAACTCATAAGCCTTTACATGAACATCCCATGTATTCAAACTTTTTTCTGTGGGATACCTTTGGTATACATATAAATAACTGATCATAATGATTATTTATATTTCTCCAATAATGCAATAAATAGACATCTTAATTAAAAAATTTCATCTCTTGTAGAGATTCGTTTTCTTACAAATGTTGGATGTAAACATTAAATTTTGAAATTGAAATCATGAATTTGTTTTGATTGTAAGGTGTGTACATGTTATTTATAAGTCATTACATTAATTATATGTTGATATTAAGTCCTTAATTTTAATATATCAGGATGATATGCTAAAGGAGTTTCAAAGAGACAAGATAAAAAAATTAACACATGTAGATAAACATTTTATACTATTATATATATATAAATGAAAATAAACATATGATACACATATATATACATACATATGACATTGAATTTATTGTACTCATCATAACAGACAAAATTCATGTTTTAGAAAAACATTGATAAATGGGAATACCCATTGTAGGAATTAATATGAAATCAAATTAAAAAATATAATTTTTTATATACATATATATTAGTGGAAAATGGTTTTAGAATCGTACATAGGATTAGTAATCATAGAAAATGATTACGGTTTTAATGAAACATTCCATTATATAAAAATAAGTTTAATTTTAACTATACATGACAAAACAAACAGGCATAGTTACATAATCATACATAGTTGGATAGAAATACACACATACATATTTATGTGTGTGTGTGTGTGTTTATGCCTTAAAAAAATTACACATTGTTTGATAAATATAAATATAATCTCCCGAAGCATTTTTGAGATTTAAAATCATAATTTTTAAAGATAATAAATTAAATCATATCCTTCCAAAATTTAAGAAATATCATGAAATAGAATTAGAAATAAATATAATTATACCCTTACACAACTTATATTAACAATTGAATATAAATATTCATAAATTAAAATCTATACAATAATATATATAATCCCTCTTATTTAATATTATGTATAATAGAGGTCCAACATTTGAATATATGTTTTTAAAAAAAATTCCCATATGAATAACCGGAAATCATAGTTCTAAAATTGAATGAAGTTTAAATTTACTTACAATAAAATTTGATTTAAAGTTACATAATGACTAAAAAATATCCCTTACCTGTATTACTAATACTAAAATAATTTTTTTATGTGGACTCCTAAAATTTTTTTCCCCAATCTTTCATTTAATCACCAGGTTAACTGGATTTTGTAGCCATACATTTTTGTTGTGTACAGTAGAAGAAACACATGGTTTGTCAAGAATGAAGTTTTCTGAAAATGAAACATGTGGGAAAAAGGAAAAATACAGTGGACATACTGATAATATATTTATATTAAAAGTTAGATTCATTGGAATTTCATAATATGAATAGATTGAAGATAGTCACATTAAAAATATTTCTCTTTATGTTATATACACAGATGAAACCAAAATACAAAAAACCATTATAATACAGCCAAACAATTGTGATTGATAAAACATGTGATTTGAAATTTTATAATCAAATCCAAACAAATAGTTACAAAGGATCACAACTAGAGATTTATGTTGAATAAATTCAAGAAATAAACAAAAATTATTGTTTAACTGGTAGAATATCAGACTCTTACAAAGAATAATCCCCACCTAACTTGTTCTATGTAACGACCCAAAATTATATTAATGAAAATTACTCTTGATCAAAATAAATTAATTATTTTTTAAAATTGTTATATAACATATTAAATTCATTGGTTTTATGTTTTTGTATTTTGAAATACCATGATAAATTGTTAACATCTATAATGTAGATGTTGAAGATTGATCACAATATTTGTATAAATATAGGGCTTTAACAAATCCAAATAACTCAAAAAATGAAGGTATGGACTAATCCCGAAGAATTTCTCTATATGAAGTCCATTTTTCAGTGCTCGGAATGGAGGTGGATTCACTAGGATTCTCAATTGACCAAGCCCATTTCGAGCTTCAACTCATTAAGCATTAGCATAACCGACTATAGGGGAATTTGATGATAATAGAGAATACCACATGGGTGATGTTATTTGAGCCTACCCCAAAGTCGTTCACCATCGCACATATTAGAACCATGATCTTCTTTTAAGGTATGGATAATGAATTTGGGGTTTTTTGGGGGAAAATGTGTGTTTTTGGAAATGTTAGGAGTATGTGCCATGTACATAGGAGTAAACATCGTGTACCGAGATTCCATAGGTAGAAGTGTAATATCCGTGTAATGGCCAAGTGCATGGCCATTTGGGGTGACATGGAGACTCCCTAAATTAGAGTTTGGTAAAGACCAATACACACTATGTATCCTCATGCAACTCACTGAGTATTTTATTTTTAATTGTTATACTAGACTAGGGTTGTGTCTAATCTATATAACTATCTTCTTCTGGATCTATCTCATCTAGGAGAAATGGGAATAGCCAAATATTTTCTTAAGCCCTCGATCGACCATTAGTTCTCTAAATAAAACACATTTGATTGTGTTGGAATAACCATGGTGAGTTCTTCCTTCACCTATTTTCTCTTCTCTTGATTTCACCTATTTCGTGAGATATCTTTGGTTGAGTGTTCTTGACAATTTTTTAGATCTATGAAATTTTTGGTTGATTCATAGGATGAGGTTCAACTATATCAATTTTACAATATTGAGGTAGGTGGTTTGTGCCTTACCATAGATTTCAATGTGTTATATGTGAAAAATGTTCTCAATACCCTAGTTTTGGGTATTGCGTGTTTAGTGAATTTAAACCTGTTAATTCCTGCTATGCTTTTTTTCTTGAGTAAGGTTGTTTTATTATGAATAAGATTTATTACATTTCTATGGATGAGTTTTCCCATGTCTTTTTGATATTGGATGTTTGTCCTAGAACTAGAGGGGTTTGTTTGTGATATCTTTATCATAGTATTAATTTTGTTTGTTTGGTTGAATAATTAATAAATGTAAATTAATGACGATTAAATTGTAAGGTTGTTTAATTTTGAGTACTTTGTTTTTAATTAATTTATTTTTCATATTTCCTACTATATATATATTCACATATATTTATGCACTTATCTTTGGGTGGTTCCCTACCGGGATTCATCTCACACATATTTGGTTCATTATTTTGGGCCCAAACAGAATATGTTGTTACATGTATAGATACGGTAAATTTCACTTCTACTTAAGGTACATAACTGATGTGGAGCATGAGTGCATGGGACCATGCTGAAAATTGTGATGTTGTTGGAGTTTTTTAATTGTTTTTATTTATTACTTTGGTTATGTATTGTATTCCATCAATGTTACTTGTTTGGATGCTTTCCAATACACTTGTAACCTGCATCATTAATTACATATATACTATAGTTGTGTATGTATTTTCAGTATTCTGATGTTTATTTATTGAATGGTATTATTGCTTCCTCTATTGTTGCCTGATTTCTATTTGGCTATGTCCCTATTCCAATGAGAGCATCAAATTCTCGCTATCACACCGAAGGCCTTTACTGCTAGACGACAGCCTCTAGCATTTGGATAAATGTTCTTGGGGCATTGTGACCAACTAGGGAAGGGGATCCTTTGGGCGGCACCTACAACCAAGATGTTAATAAGTTGTATTAGAGGAATTATTTTCTACTTGACAAACTATTTGGAGCTTATAGAATGGGATGAAAAAGAATAGGTTCATGCTAATAAGTTGTGCCCAAGTGTATCTAACCCGTGTTTATGGAAAACAACTTTACATAAAATATTGGAATTTTTCTAGTTTTGTAATTTTGACAGTGGATTTGATTTCACCGTTTGGTGGTTCAAATGTTTATTTTAGTTATCGTTGATATTAATAAGGTTCTATTTCTTGTACAACCACATGAGATGATGAATTTCCATCTAATGCATTATATAGGTACCTACTAGAGGTCACATTTCATGAATTCGTGTCCTTTCATTTAGGGTGCATTACCTATTGGTTGTTGTTGTGATAGATGTTGTTCAAGATATGCCTATTTTTCTGATAGATTCCATGATATAATGCCTGCTATTTGATAGGGTATTATTAATTCATAAAGATTCATTTGAATGGGTGCCAAATGTTGGACCCTGAGGTGTTATGGGATCTCATGGATCAGATTTTGGTAAATCATAAGGAACATAATCGTTATTCCTTGTGATATACATGAATAAGATGCCATTCTTTGATTCTCATGGAGTATGGTCCACCATGGATCAGAATTTGACATTTTAATGTTTTTTACAGTGTGATTACAGAATTCCAGAGTTGTTTCTGAGGCTTACTATCCAGAAAAACCTTGAATACATAATTTGTAATGATGAATATATGCAATGTATCCTTCTATTCAAAAAGGGACTGTTTTTCATTAGTAAACACCTGGTACTATATGTACACATCATGTAGTCTTTAACTATGTAATAGTTTATGTGGAAAGAGACACAGGGTTGATAAATATTTTATGGAACACACTGTGTACCAGATGTACATGCCGTTTTGTAGATACCATGTATACGGTCATGTGATTATTGACCTGGGTCGGTGAAATCCTTCTAGTGAACTCAGTGTCTGGCATAAACATGATGTGTCAAGTCAACCGTGTCTCTAACTGCGTGACAAATGACATGAGTGGTTGAAACATAAGTGTTACATGACGTTCTTGGCCAAAACATGGCATGTATTCTTGTTCTATGAGAACCATGTGGTTTGATTGTGAGGAAGATCTATGGGACGATAATTTTATTCAAGTATACACCATGTCCTTGGGAAGAACAAACCGTGTGTATGGGTTTTACATGACAAGTTTTGGAAGAGATACAAGCCATGTAAAATTATTAGGGAACACAAAATGTATGGGTTATACACATCGTGTACTCTGGTATTAAAAAATCAGATTGTTTTCTTCTCTGGTTCCATTCATGAACTTTTATCTTTCAGCCTTTGATAATCTTGAGTTTGCTTGGTGTCACTTCATATGGGATCTTCATGTCATAGAAATTGTGGGCCATTATATCATTTTTCAAAATGGACCGGTTGGTTTCCTTCCAGGTTGTTGTTGATTGATATCATAATAGGGTGAGGTTCACACCCCCAGAGGGCAGTTTGATTCTACATATGGGTGAATGTGATTTCCAGCTAAGAAGAGAATGACCCGAGCATTAGGGTTTGGGAGGAGTAACAGGCCCGACTACTAGTTTGTATCTGGATGACCAGTGGAATTCACAGATGGTCATTCCTCATGTGTTCAATCATTTTTGGGATGTATTTCTTGATGAATTTTAAGACCTACCACTGAAACGAGAGGTATAATTTTCTATTTAGCATGTTCTATGAGATCCACCACTGCCGACTCCTCTAAAAAGGATGACTACAACAGAGTTTTAAAAGATCAAGTAGTAGTTAGATGATTAACATGTAAATTGTTTCATCTAACCTGACACTTATCCTTGGGTTCACCTTTCCTATTTTTGAAAAAGAAAAACAATACCCTCAAACAATGTGTGGATTATAAAAATATGAACTTATTGATGGTCACAAACTGATATCCCTTTTCCATGGATTGATGATCTCTTTGATCCGCTTTGAGGAACCCAGCTATTCTTGATTATTGACATGAGATCTAGTTATCATTAGTTTCTTGATAGATCATCTGATATACCTCATACATGCATTTGGAGAAGGTATGGTCTATACGAGTATGTGTTTATGCCATTTGGACTTTTGAATTCACCTATAGTTATTATGGATATGATGATCTGAGTGTTCCATCCATACTTGGATTCCATTGTTGTGGTTTTCGTGGATGATATCTTGGTGTAATTTGACACTCAAAACGACCATTATACCTACCTTTAGATTGTTTTGAGTACACTAAGAGAGCATTTGTTATATGCTATGATCTCAAAATGCCACTTTTGGATGGAAAAGATTCACTTCTTGGGTCATGTTATCATAAAGATATGACTGTCAGTAGATCCAGAGAATGTGAGAGTAATAATTTTCTTGGTTTCATCCAAAGTAAATCATTGATGTATAGTTTTTTCTCAGGATAGATGGTTACTACAGTTGTTTCATGAAATAATTTTCTTTATTAGAAATGCCACCGACGTGCCTGACTAATAATGGTGAAATTTACCTATAGATAGATTCATATAATTCAGTATTCTAAGAGATGAAAGGAAAGTTCACATTAGATCGATACTAATTTTTCCAAAGTATGGAATGAGCTATACCATTTACTTTGATGCATCAAGAATCAGGGTGGGAGCAGTGCTTAGGCCAAGGGAAGGCGTCGTTGAATATGAGTCTTGGTAGTTGAAGCCACATGAGAGGAATTACCAATTGCACGATCTTGAGGTGGATGCATATTTTTATTTTTTATAATGTTGGAGACATTCTCTGTAGGGAGAGAAGTTTGTGGCTTTCACCGAAGACAAAATTCTCAAGTATATCTTCATTCAGCATGACCGGAATTTGAGACATCAATGGTGGGTTGCGTACATTAATATCATTTAATTGGGGCTTGAATACACGCCATGGAATGGAAACACAATGGATGATGACTTGAGAAGGAGGAATCAGATATCGGTAGATTCAGATTCCAGTATTGAGTGGTAGCTTATGGATCCATTATCTGAGAGGCATTTGGAGGAGCACAATAGACTGGTTAAGGTGATTATTTCATCTATATCTATTACCTCTACTCTACATGATTGAGTGAGAATTATGAAGCTATAAAATCTTAAAGGCCTAGTTATACAGGATACTGTGTTTGGAGAGGACACTAATCCTGGATGGACCTTAGGCGAGGGCGATATGTTATCCTTTTACAGACATGTATTGGTGTTAGAAGATATACGCGAGGATTTAATGTGGAGTTTTTATTCCACAATTTGGGCAGTTCATCTACGGGTCACCAAGATGTATAGAGATCTACACCATATGTATTGGTGACCTAGTATGAAGAGAGACATTACTCATATTGTGATGAGGTGTTCCACCTATTAGCAGGTGAAGAAAGACCATCAGCGACCTATAAGGATTTTGTAGTAATTACCCATTCCTGAGTGCAAGTGGAATTATGTCGCAATGGATTTCAAGAAAAGCTTCCCATTACAACCTCAATGGAATGATGCATCAGTGAATGCAAATGATTTTATAGCACATACCAATTTCCATGTGGAAGTGAAATTATGTCATAATGGATTTCATGAAAAGCATACCGAGATTTCCTCAAGGGAATGATGTATTTTGGTTTGTCATTGAGAGACTCATGAAGGTTTTACACTTCTTACTGATCATGGTGTCCATCATTTTTTATGAGGTGGGATAGTTATACATATGAGGGAATGTACATCTACAATGGGTTACAAACTCCATCATTTATGACAGAGATTCCCGTTTTACATCTCGGGTTGGGCATCGACTACATCCGGATTTGGCTATAAAGGTACTTTTGAGTAAAACCTTCCATCCCCAGACTGATAGGTAGTCCGAATATAGGATTCAGGTGCCATTGTCCATGTTTCATGAATGCATCCAAGATTTTGGAAGTTCTTGGGATATGTACATACCACTGAAATGTTTTCCTACAATAATAGTTTTCATGAAACTATTCAGATGGAACGTTATGCACCTTTGTACGGTAGGCCATTCAAATCTCCTCTATGGTGGCTAGAAGCTTGGGAGAAAGCTATGTTGGGACCTCGTATTGTCCAGGAGACCATAGAGCAGGTGTGGTTGATTCATAAGATAATAGATACTACACAGTCTCGACAAAAATAATATGCTGATAATCGGAGATGACCTCAATATTTTGATCTCGGATATTGGGTTTTCCTATGTGTCGCACCAAGGTTGGGACATAAGAGTGTTAAGAGAAAGGGAAATCCATCACTAAGATATGTCAGAACATTTGTGGATTTGGAGAGTGTTAGGCTAGTTTCCTGTCAATTGTAGTTACCTCAGATGTATGTGGCTATGCATGACTTCATCCACGTTTCATAGCTACGCCTTTAATTTTAGAACCGTCTCTTGTTTCTCAACCCATGGAGGTTGAGTTGGAGGTGGACTCATCATTGGAGGATCATCATATCCGTATTTTTCATCGCATTAATTTTCTTCTCTGTGGTCAGTCTGTTCCTCTGGTTTGGATATTGTGACTTCATGAGTGAGTATAAGACAAGACAGGGGAGAGGGAGGCCGATGTATGATTGTAGTGGTTAGAGCTATTTGAGGATTTTTATTTTCTACCTCCTTGTTAAGGATATTTTGGGGAAAATTTTCTTATAGGGGGAAGTTTATACAAACCTAGATCATTTTTTAGTTATGGATATTGATTTCTGGGTTTTTTGGAAGATGTATAATTTTTTTAAATTTTAGGAGTACACACCGTGTACTGGGTTTCCGCGGGAAGTCGTGTACTTGTCATTTCACGGCCGAGTACATGGTTGTGAGTGGTGACCTGGAGACCACCTAAAGCAGAGCCACGTAATGGCCTCTACACACCGTGTATCATTAGGGAACATGCTCTGTAATAATTATTTAATGGTTATATCGGACCAGGGTCCCATAAAAGTTAATGTACTATTTTCTTCTAGCTCTGTCTCATCTAGTAGAGACTGGAATAACCGAATCAGATATGATCCCCCCATCGACCGTCTCCTCTCCAAATAAAACATTTACGATTGCATTAGAATCTCCATAGTGAATTATTCCTTCATCCATATCCTCTTCTCTTGATTTCTCTTCTTTCATGATATGTCATTGGTTGAGCGTTCTTGAAATTTTTGTAGATCAACAACGTTATATTTCGATTCAGAGGTTTAATTTAAACTATATTGAACGAAAAATGTCGAAGTTGGTGGTTTGTGACTTACCATAGATTTCATAGTGTTATATGTAAAAAAGGTAGGCAATACCCTAGTTTTGGGTATTGCAGGTTTAGGTAATTTAACCATGTTAATTCATTCTATGATATTATTTTAGGAGTAAGGGTGATTGATTATGAATAGTGTTTATTAACTTCCTATTGATGTGTTTTCCCATGTTTTTTTGATTTTGGCCTTTTTGTATAGAATTTCTAGTTATGCTATTTTACATGATGGTTTAACCATGGAGTGATTGTTATATGACATGATGATTTAATGCATTATATTTTTTTATCCAAGTAGTATTTGATATATACTTTGGCTAATTGATATTGTTTATATACGATTTGTTTACACATGACTATGGGAACCTGATGTTGTTAGACTATAGGGGTGATGGATGTTGAGGGATTCCACAGAGTGTTTTTTATACCTTTCACTATTGGAAGACCACTGGGGGATGGTAGTGAGTGCTCCCTCAGAGTGTATATAGTATAAATTTTCTAGACCATAGGGGGAATTGGACGTTGATTTCTTCCTCAGAGAGTCTGTAGTTTACCATTACTAGACCACATGGGTAATTTTCTGTGAGTGATTCCTCAAAATGTCTTTGTATTAGCTGATCTAGAGGGGTTAATTTTTTAGAACATTCCATGAGGGTTTCTTCTATTTTTTTGGATGAATAATGGATAAAAGTAAATGAATATAGTTGAATCTCTAGGATTGTTTTCTATGAAGTATTTCCTTATTCATTACATCATTTTTCATATTGCCAACAATATATATTCATTGATAGTTAGGCACAAATATTTTGGTGGTTTCCTATTGGGATTCATCTCACACCCTTCATGGATCATGATTTTGGTCCCAAATAGACTATATTGTTACAAGTATAGATATGGGAAAGTGATCTTCTAGTACATGTACTTGACTGTGGTGGAGCTGGAGAGCATGGGACCATGATGAGGCTTGCTATACTATTGTAGTTGTTTACTTATTTCCTTTTCTACTTTTTTAGTATAATATTCTACCATTATGACTTGTTTGGATACATTCCTAGACTCTTTTGACATGCATCATTAATTATATATATGTTTTAGTTTTTTATGTAATTTCTGTCTTCCATTGTTTACTTATTATGTTGTATTACTACTTTGAAAATTGTTATCTAATTCTCATTCTATTGTGTTACTTTTCCAATGAGGGAATAGTTTTTTCACTATCACACCCATAACCCTCGTTTCTTTTCAACAACCACTGGAATTTGGGGAAACATGCATGGGGAATTTTGACCAACTATGTACGGGGTACCTTTGGGTGGCACCTAGAACCAGGACGTTACATCACACATTACCCTTCATTCATATGTGGGTGTCATAAGTGGTTATGTAATAAGACCCTCACAATATTATTTTGTTCTTTATTTTTTTAATAATATAATTAATATACATTAGTTTTATTACTAATACTTTTTAGATATTTTTTTGAAAAAAAAAATTTATTTCATATTCAATTAAGAAATATATTTTAATGAATATATGGATTTTTAAATTAAATATTATTTTAATAAATCATTATTTCAAAATTATTTTTTATTAAATATAAATGACCTTATTATATTTATGAATAAAAATGTAAAATTTATTATGGTTTAAAATATAGTTTTTTTAAAAACCATGAATTATCGATAAATGTGGTTTCTTATAATAAAAGTAAAACATCATATATTTAGAAAATTATTTAGATAAAATTAATATTTTTTTTTGGAATCTGGACCTTAAAACTATCCAATGGTGTATTTTTCATAAATTATCTAAAAATTCTGATTGTTGTGTAAAAAATAAATACAATTTAAATAATAATGTGTATTAGGACATCATAATGACCCAATAGTGATGTCATAAAATGATATAAAATGGTTTTTTGTCCAATATATTTTTTACCTTTAAAAAATGTGAATTTATAATTTTTTGATTTATTTTAATAAACTATTATGTACCCTCGAAGACACATAGAATATCTAATCATATTAGAAAGATTTCTTTGAGAGTGTGACTCACCTCCACAAATGTAAGACTAATATTTTATGAAGTTCAGTCATTGACCATATGAAATAATGTTTTCCACTGAAATTGGAAATCATCATGGGAAAAACCATGGGTAGGATTGTGATTTTGATTTGTTTAATGTGTGGTTTACAAAACATAAATAATAAACAATTCCATCTCTTTTCTTATATTAACTAACCCATTCTCCAACTTATCGTCACTCAAAACATTGGGATATTGTCCAACCTCTTCCCTCCTATCTCTAGAATATTTACTATGCTCCCCAATATCCCTATAAGCCTCTATCAAGACTCTCTGATGCCTTTGGGATCACACATCCATGTAATGGATTTCTTCCTCTCTCATTTTTGTCCATGCATTTTATGTTTCTATTCTCTAGACATTTAAATAAAAAATGTTGCGGGTATGAATTTTCACCTCCCATAAACCTCCCTACTATTATTTTTTTAATTATTGAAACTTTTATATCACATTAACTCCTCCCATGTACACCAGTTACAATGCCCAAAATTTAGAAATGGATTCCTCTCTCCGCATTAAATTCATAAAATTATTTTATTTAATGAATATAAATTACATTACAAATGTTGGGAGATGTGTATATATAAAAACCCTACTATCCATTTCATGTAAATATGATGCGACACCCCTTTATCTCTCATCATCTATTTTTATGAGTTCTTATGTTACGCCGTTATGCTGCCGGATTTATGCACGATTTTCCAAGGCAAAGTCATTGTGTAGAGAGTACCATGATCATTTCCATATCTAGGGTATTCACCATTATACAAATTTTCATATTTATTATAGATATTAATGTATAAATAGCACATTCATTTATTGTGAATAAATGATGATGTTTAATTATTCTATGTCGTATGATCTATGTGGAATGCTTATGCATGAAAAGAAATGATTAAGAAGTGTGCACCCTGATAGTTCACCAATGAAGGGGTAAGGATTAATATCATGATAAATCCTATGCAATGAGGGTGTAATAATGCTAATTCAATTTTAATTATGGTTTACTCAGGATCCTTGTGCAATATTCCTTTTCTCATTCTAATATCATGTTAAATGTTTTTTCCACATTTACATGTTATGACAATCATGTTAAATCATGCCTTTATGGTCACATTTCTCCAGTTCTCCATTGATATCCCTATTTCCTAACATGTAATATATTCTAAATTTTATTCTTTTTTTACTGTCATACTAGGATTTATAGCTCACCAATTTTTTATGCATGTCCTCAGGTTATCACAACCAATGCAATGTATGAAAAAATTTTATGGTGATGTAAAAGAATTTTTCAATAAATTTGTTGTGTTTTAGGTTATAAGGTTTTATGTAATGTTCATAATTTCCCAAGACACTAGACCTTTATATCCTTAGAGTTTTATTCAGTTCATTTTTAGTAAATATATCTTGTTTAAGAGTGTAATAAGTAGAAGGGCTGTTATAGTTGGTATTAGTGGATATGTTTAGTTATTTTTGGGATTGGGTATAGAAAACCACACTAAAAGCCTTAGATAAAAGACTATGTATAATAAAAATATACCTAAATTTTGGTGAGTATTTATTATGTGGTTTTTCATGTAAATATTTCCCAATTTCGATACGAGAAGGTAGAGGCAGCTCTGGCACAACTGTATCAAGGTGTAAAACATGAAAACATCGCTTTAAACTAGAATTGAACAAGAAATTGTGCAAGAATATAGGTTTTTCTACACTCTTGGATATGACAGTCCTGGTAGATATGGCTTGGTTAATTCATAATCTTATTATGAAGCATTATGAAAAGAATGTAAAAATTTCCACAAGGAATATATGTTTGGAAGTAGATCATGGATAACCTAGATTGAAACCTATAAATTCACTATTTAAGGAAATTAATTTAATTAATAAGTTTTAACTATTGCCATTGGATTATAATTTCAGTGTTTCTTGTAAATTTTCATTTATTCTTGGAAATGCCCAGTAATAGGAGGACATAAGAAAACACCGGTTGAAAATATCAATTTTATTACTATTCAAATTAGATTCCCAATACAATGGGATCAAGAATTAGAATCTTTTAAATGGAACTCCATAAATTGTCTCAAATTTTTAATATAATCATGGGTTAAGAGGAATGTTAAACACCCTTAATAATAAAAAAGATGCAATTGATAGAATCATGTGACAAAGCCCTCATACTTTTAATGGATAATATTATCCCTCATTTTCTGAACAATTTATCCACTCAATTGAATAAAATATCATCATTATTCAATGTTTCGAACAAGATAAGGTTCTTCTCGATGTTTATCATATAAAGGGTGAAGAAGAACAATGGTTGAATTTGATAAAAATAAAAAATCCTAAGGAGGAGATCAAGTCATTGGAATGGAACAATATCCAAAATATATTTTTTGTTAAATATTTTCCCTGAACCCTCTGACAGAATATGGAAATATACTTCCTTGCCCTCAAGAAAAAATATGATGAATCCAATGGAGTGTACGAAGAAAACATTACAAGGCTTTCACGATATGCCAAAGGCTTTGTCATTACACCCAACTGCAAGGATGACCACTACATTGGTGGGATAAAACCAAGCATATGGAAAGTCCTTTTGATCCATGACATCAGGAGCTATGATGAATTTTTTTATGTTCCCTTAATGATGAATTGGTGATCAAAAAATCATAGAAATATCATGGAGAGAAGAAGTGTATGTTTTACATAAATTTTGGAAATCCAATGAAAAAATCAAATAGTGCTAAGAAATTCCATCACCCAACTTGATAATGGTGCAGAATGAAGCATCCTAGAAATATCATGAAGGGGACAAGGAAATGCATTAGGTGTGGAAGAGTAGGGAGCTTGGACAATAACTTCCAACAAGAAAAAACTAGGGTTGTGACAGATAATAGTAACAATTTTCCCAACCCTCAATGCACTGTTCATTTCATACACTTCATGGAACCAGGGAACATTGCAAATCAGTGCCCTATGCCACGTGTTTTTAGAGGCAACAAACAACCTCCATGGTAGTAAGAGTGATTTTTTTCCATCACTGCTATCGAAGTGAACCCCAAAAAAATATTGGTGATAGGTATTCTAGTTATTCAATCATTAATGGAAAATATATTTTCTTGATTTTTGTTCTACACATTCATTAATATCCAGAATTTATATTACAGTAATCCTAACACCACCACAAATAATAGAAGTAAATATGTCAGTGAGAATGAAAAATGGGGAAATCATTATATCCAAAGAATATAACTCTCCCCAGTATCTGTTTTTTGGATTGAACAACACAGCGAACTAGTTCATACTCCCTCGGGTTGAATTTGAATTTTTTTTGGTATGGATTGAGTTTCCTTATATAGAGCCATCATAAATTTCTATGAGATATAAATCACTCAGCATATTTAGAATCGAACCCTAATTTTTTACATGTTCAAGGAAGAGGATAAATATTCTTTAGATCCATAATCTCAAGAGTAGATATTACTACCATATGAGAATGTGTATCTAGCTTAGTTGATTGAGTCTATAGAAAAAACCATGCTTGAAGCCATGCCTATTGTGAGGGAAATAACTGAATTTATTTTCAAAGGAATTTCATGGTCCAACTCCTAGGAGAAACGTTGAGTAATCAATTGATATTATTCCTAGGGAATTTCCAATATCCTAGAATCTGTATAGATTGGATGTTGTAGAGATTGAGGAGATAATGAAACAAGTACAGCAGAAACTAGATAAAGGGATTGTATGCCATAGTGCTTCCCCATGGGATTCTCTAGTGCACATCATCATGAAGAAGGATGAAAAAATGTTCCTATACATTGATTATTGTGATATCAACAAAATCACCATAAAGAACATGTAACAAATTCCATGAATTTGTTTCTAGATTGATTAGATATGTGGAGAAAAATACTTATCCAAGGTGGATCTATGATTGGGGTATTATCATGTAAGAGTAAAGAATGAGGATATCCCCAAGACTACTTTTTATACAAGATATGAGAACTAAGAATTCATAGTAATGACATTCAGACTCACTAATGCTCCATCAGTCTTCATGTACATGATAAATTGAGTCATTATAGATTAACTCAAAAAATATTTGGTTGGATTTGTTGAGGATATTATAATATAATCCAAAACAAAGGATGAGAATGAGGAGATTCTAAGAACTGTTCTAGATACCTTGCAAAAGGATAATCTCTATGAAATGTACTACAATTGTATGATTTAGTGAATTGGGGTCTCATTATTGGGTTATATTATCACAAGAAATCCTCTATCTGTGGATACCCCCATGACAAATATAATTGAGGTATGAATGATACCAACATCATTGACGGGTATTTGTACCCTCTTAGCTTTAGCTGGATATTATTGTCAAATTTTGAGAAATTTCCAATGATTGTCCATCCCTATTACAAATCTTACTCAGAAGGGAGTACAGTTTTCTCGGAGTGGTGAATGCTAAGATAGATTCAAGAATTTGAAAAGTCCAATTATCTCTGCACCCATTCTCACACTACCCACAAGTGGAGAACTTTTATTGGTATTCAGTGATGCTTCGAAGAATGTCCAAGGCTGTGTGTTACTGAAAAATGAAAAATTCCTTGCCTATGCTTCATGGAGGTTGAATGTTCATTATAAAAACAATAAAACACATCATTTTGAGTTGGGTATAGTGAAATGTGCTTTAATATTTTGGTGAAATTACCTCTTTGGGGAGATTTGTAAAATATATAAATTCCCAAAAATCATCAACTATATATTCACACAGAAATAGTTGAACATGCACCAATGAAGATGGTTAGATCTGGTCATATACTATGACTTCTCAATCCATTACCACATAGGGAATGTGAAAAAGGTGTTAGACTCTCTAAAAAAGGTCCAAATTATTCTATCATTGATGAAAATTGAAAATGATACAATCTTATTAGATTTGAAGAAGGAGGACAAATGAATCATAAAGAATGGAAAATAATCAATCCATTAATAACTGATTTCTCAGCCATATCCTTTGTAAATGTTAAAGGATGATCAAAATGATGATGTGGGAAATCAGAAGAAAGTATAAAATATCATAAAAGGTAAATCCTTACCATTCAATGTTAATTAAAAAGGCATTGTGATATTTGTAAAAAGACAATGTGCTTCATCAAATTCAGAGTTTAAGAATGAACTTTCTAATAATTAACATTGTTCATATTTCTCAATTCACCCTTGAAACACAATGCATTATAGAGATATCCAAGAGCATTATTGGTGGGATAACATGAAGAAGTGGGAAACATAGTATACATTAATGTGTCTACTAGGTTAGTAAGTGGAGGCTCAGAGGAAAAATTCTAAGGGGATGATGCAAAAATTACACTTACCATTATGGATATGGGAGATAATCACTATAGTAATTACCATTGTACTTCTAAAGACATCCAAAGGATACAATGGTAACTTGGTTGTTGGGGATATTATTTGAAAGACGACACACTTCAATAAAATTCGAGAGGATTTTTCATTGGATCAACTAGCACAGATATACATCAGTGAAGTTCTTAAACTTCATGGAGTAACATGATCTATTATATCTGATCAAGATTCACGATTCAACTATAAGTTCTAGAAATGTATACAACATTCTATGAATATTGAGATGAAAATTAGTACGACTTATCATCCTCAAACTGAGGGAAAATCTGAGAGGACTATCAAAATACTTGACGACATGTTGAGAGCATGATCAATTGAATTAAAAGGATGGTGGGATCAACATCTCATTCTAGTTGAGTTCCCTTATAATTCAATTTTTCCTCAAGAATCCCAATGTATCCTTATGAATCCCTCTATAGAAAGAGTTGTAGAACACTGACCTGTTGTGATGAAGATGGGGAGTGAAATATCATAGGTCCAGAAATGGGCTTAGAAATTGTGTAGAAGATTCAGACTATACAGTAGAACATTAAAGCAACTCAAAGTTGACAAACGAGATAAGATGATAATTGTTTACGAGACTAAGATATTTATATTGGATAGATGTTATTCCTCTATATATCACCATGTAAGAGAGTTATGAGGTTTGATAATAAGGTAATGCTTATTCCTTGGTACATAGGCCCCTTTTAGATCCTTGAACTCATTGGAGTAGTGACTTATCGGTAATCACTCGCATTGATCTTATGTCAAGTACATAATGTATTCCATGTATCAATCTTGAGGATGTACATACCTGATCCAATGCTTGTACTCAATCCAAATGTGGTGCCATTGTAAAATGGAATCTTCTATGAAGAGAATCCGGTGAAGTTCTTAGGTTCTAGGGAAAATGTTGTACGAAATAAGACAACGCCCCTTGTTATGTTGTTGTGGGGAAACCGCATGTTTGAAGAAGCCACATGAGAATTAGAGGAAGTGATTAAGAAGAGTTACCCTCATCTATTTTATTGTGTAAAAAGAACATTTCAAGAGAGAAATTTCTTAAGGGGAGAATATTGTAATGACCCAAACATTTATTAATGAAAATATCTTCTTTATCTAATTAAATTTAGTATTATCTAATATGGATATATAAAAAATTTACATCCATGATTTTATGTTTTTGTATTTTAAAATATATTAAAAATTTATTACCATTTCTGATATTGTCATTGAACAGTGATCACATGATTTGTATAAATTCCGGGCTTTAAAAAATCCAATTTACTCACACAATGGATGTGATGACCTCATCTAGTAGAATTGCTCCGTACAAAGCCCATTTTTCGGAGCTCAGAAAGGAGGTGGCGTCAATGGTCATTGCTCTTGACCAATCCCAAGATGAGAATAAACACGTTATGGTTGAGAGAAGTCACATATGGGAGAAGTGGATGTTAATAGAGATTACAACCAGAGCGATGTAATCTGAGCCTCACTAAGAGCTTGTCACCATCGCAGACCATACCCTTCATTTTTATGTAGGTGTTATATGTTTTTATGTAGCATGACACTAGAACAAATATTATGTACATTATTTTTGTATATAATTATGAATATCCATTCATTTTATTATCATTACTTTGTAAATTGTATTTAAAGAAAAAACTATGTAATATTCAATTAAAAAATCTATTTTGATGATTTAACATATTTTTAAATATAATAATATTTTAATAAAATATTATATTGATATTTCCTTTTATTATATATAAAATGTCATATAATTGTTTTTGAATACAATTGTAATTTCAATTATGGTTTTAAAGCAATTTTTGTCCAAACCCATGATTTTTCTATAATTATCAGTTTTTATTTAAAAATAAAACAGAACATATTAATAAAATTATATAGATAAAGTGAATATTATTTTCTGAATCTAGACATATAAATTATAAAATTCTGAATATAGGTTTTTACTTAAATAAATTTCATTTTATATTTTTTTGATATATTTTACAAAACCTTAGTGGACCCTCATTGACATATAAAACATCTTTTTCATTTTAAAATTATTTCCTTGAGAGTGTGACTCACCTCCAAATAAGAAAGAAAGTAATTTTAAGATTTTCTGCCATTGGACTTATAAAATAATGTTTTCCACTCACCTTTTGAAAAAATCGTGTTCAAAAACCTTGGGTGGTTTGTGGTTTTCTTTATTTTAATGTGTGGTGTCCAAAACCTAAATAAGAAAAAATTGTTCCTCTTTCCCTATATAAAGACACCAAGGATCCCACTTATATTCACTAAAAACATATGGATATTGACCATCCTCTTCCCTTATTTCTATATAATCCCCTAGGTTACCCATTATATATAGAAGCCCCTCTCAAGCCTTTCACAAACCATTGGGATCACACATCCATGTAATGGATTTATTTCCCTCCAATTTTTTTTCAAGTTCTTTTATGTTTCTATTCCCTTGTATTTTCAAATTAAAAATGTCGGGGATGATCTCTAAACTCCTTGATACTGCCCTCTATATGTTTTAATAATTATATTTCCCTTTCTTTCTCATTAATTCCTCCCATGTACACCCATTACCATGCTGAAATTCTGTTAGGGATTAATCTCTCATTCAAATTCAAGAAAATATTTTATATTTTGAATCTAAATTCTATTATGTATGTTGGGACATGTACCTATATACCCACATTTTTCAATATCATGTATATATAATTAGATACTCATTTCTCTTTCAACAACCATTTTTAAGAATAAATATGTCACGTCGTTGTGCTGCCTAAATTGCATCGTGATTTTCAAAGCCAATGCCATTGTATAGTATATACCATTCCCATTTCTCAATAAAGGGTATTCACCTTCATAAAAATTTACTTATTGATTGTATAGTTCCATTTATGAATTCTAAATTACTTTATCTTGGAATAAATTATGATGTTTAATGATTCCATGTTGTATGATCTATGTTGTAAACTTATGCATGAAATTAAATGATTAAAAAGCATGTTCCTGGATAGTGCTCCAATTCAATGTGTAAAGATTAATATCATGAGATGTAAACTTCTATGAGGGCTTACTCATGCTATTTCATGTCTAATGAAGTTTTAAAAATTCTCCATGTTCAATGATCATTGGATCATGTAAATATCTTGTTAAATGTAGTTTCCACATAACCATTTTATGATAATCCTATTATATCATGACTTTAGGATCATGTTTCTCTTGTGACCCATCGGTATGCCTATTAAAAACATGTAGTATATTATTCATGTTATGATTTTTTACTCCCTTATTGGTATTTATAGCTAACACTTTTCTAAATCATGTACATAGGTTATCCCATGAAATGCTATGTATGAAGGAATTTTTTGGTCATGAAAAAGATGTTTTCAATAATGTTGATGTCTTTTATGTTCTATGTTGTTATGTAATATTATTAAGTTCCCCAGACACTAGACCTCTCGATCCTCATAGATTTCCTAAGTGAATTATTATGAAATAAATCATGTTTATGTGTGTTATAATGAGAAGGTTCGTTATATGCTAGGTCAATGAAACCATGGATCTGGATTAACTCGTATTTCCAAATATGACTGTAACCCTACTACACCTGAAATACAAGGACTCCATTCAAATCTTCAAAGATTCTTGGATCACCATAGACATATTGACTAACTAATCCATCAACATTGGTCAAAATCGGTCCTTATAAGAACCTTTATAATATCATATCGATACATCTAATGCGACCTTGATTTCCACCTCACGGCTTCACAACATTACTTCCTGGAGGAGTGGAATAGGGCGACGACATCTCCAACATGTGGAAAAACTCTTATCTCTCGACTCATGGGAATTATATATCGAGACATTGGATCTCCTTTTCCCAAATGCATACCGCGACATACCCCTCATGAACCTCCATTGAAAAAAAACACCATCCACTATTTTTTTGTTATTTTTTATTGTTTCATAATTTTTTTAATAAATGATATTAAAAAAATTTATTCGTAATTTAATAATTTTCAATAATAGTCTTTTTATCAATATTTCTTAAAATAACTCTAATATATAATCATATAATGAAATTTAGGATAATAATATTATATAATTATAATTTCTGTTTCAAAACTAGTAATTATAGATTCATATATATATATAGAAATATTTTCAAAAGTCCTATTTTATAAAATCAATTTCATTATATTATTTATTACATAATATGAACTATTGACATAATCAGTATTAAAATATGAATATAAATATTCAATATAATCATACACAATTTTTTATTTAGATATATTTTTTAAAATATTAATAATAATAAATATATTTACATATATGTTAAGGTTTTGAAATTTACTAATTCAATTCATTTAAAATATATTTTTTATTAAAAGTATATTATTATAAAATTATCAACTAATATAATAATAAAAATATTACTATAATAAAATATTTTTTTTAAATTAAAAATATGATTTGAAAATGGTAAATAATAAGTATACTCAATTATAAGTATTAAATTTTACATATATCCCAATTAATTAGGAGAGTTGGTTTTAATATTTCTTTAAAGAAAATTGTGATAAAAATATTATGAGTTGATTTTAATTTAAAATAGACCTATTTAAAAAAAATTATATAATAAATGTATGTATGGAAAATTTAGAATGTTACAATTTTACATTCTTAGTTTTAATTTCCAACCTTTGGCCTCTTGTATGTATGTTTGGGGAATCATTTTTTTGTTGAACCGATGTGGGTCCTAATAGGGTCCAATTTCAACATATAATTGAAATTACTATTTATATAGAATTTATATATACAAAGGAAAACCATAAAAAACATCACCCATATTAAAATAATTCATAAGTAATAAAAATGTATAGAATCATGGGAAATATAGATTGAAAGAGAACTAATACTAACCGTTAGTCATAGTTTTCACCATATATAGAACATTTTCAATTTTAATATATCCAAAAAAAACATTCAACCTCATTGATATCACAAAAAATTGTTCTTTATTTAAAAATTGGATTTTTTTTCTATAATTTAATACTTATCCCTTCTATATTTTCACAAGAATTATCCGTACATTCTTAATACCGATTATTCTTGATTTACTAAAAAACATACTTTTAATTTTTTTTTCTAATATAATTTATTTTATCATAATTAAATATCAAGTTTAATATATAAAAACAATATTCTATGAAATTACATTAAACCAAATCATATGTTTTTCTCTATACCCCTAAAAATCCAATTTCGAAAAATCAAGAAATCTCCAATTATCATCATATAAATATCACTAAAATATAAGTTAAAAATATATATCAATTTATAAACTAAAAAGAACATAAATCAAATAATTTGAAAATATAATCCTTTAGGGATTGAATTGTATTAAACTACTTGAGAAAATTAATTCATGGAAATCTATGAAATCCATGATATATTGTCAATGTTCATATTTATCCATTAAAACATAGTTATAAAAACCAAAGACCATGATACATTTAATCATGATTTGACATACAAAATTCTATATATCTATATATAATCCACCATTATATGTGTATCTAGAGTGAGATATATAGATATATATATGAACCAAAGAAATCATTTATTCCCTACAACTTATTTAACGTCAATCGGTTTGATCCTAGAGAGAATTAAATATTAATATGATCTATAATCCCCAAAATCACTCCCATGAAATATATATTTCTATTAAAGCCATTTTATGGTGTTAATAATTGTTAATAGAGTATAATGGTGAAGGTTTTAGGTGTAATGGGAGCATGTGATGGGACATGCACAACTTTTAATTTTGTCATCCTTGATGATTAATATGATATTTACATGACAATGAACACCATAATAGATTTTATTTAATCCATTAATATAGATAATGGATAAAACTCGTGAAAAAAATTAACCTTTAAATAATCACCTTAACCTTTAAATTAACCACTTTGGATCCATTAGAAACTGAATATTAATTTATTATAAAATAATATTTCTAGCTTTTCCAAAGGTGCCCCTCACCCCTCTTATAAAAGGGAACTCCCCCTTCTCATTAATTCACACCTTCAAAGCCTTTTGGTTCGGCCATCCTCTGCCCAAATACTCTCTCAACTTCCATCACTTCATCCTAGAGGCCTTCCTTTAGTCATAAATCCAACCTAAGGAGCCCTTTTGATCAAATCAAAAGGAAAAACCCGAAGAAGAGGTAATGATTTCACCACCCCTTTTCAAGTTCCTTTCTTCTTCCACTTCTTCTATCATTGTTATTACCATTATAGAATAAGAAATCCATTATATTATATATACATTGATGTTATTATAAACATGTTACAACCATATTTCAGTATTCTATCCATCCATTGAATGACATGTCACCATACGTGCGTATGTATGGCTTACCGTTTCCAAGTAGTGGTGTAATTATTATTCAAAACATTATTATTTGGATGGTTATGATAATGATGTGGAATTCATGTAAATAATAAATATAAAATGATAATGATTCTTTATATATGATATACTATCCAATTAAATATTATTTTAAAATCAAAATAATGATATCGTCGCTCGTGCGTACGTACGGACTACCGTCTCCACGAACGCGATGAGATTCATTCCCCATCATATCCATTGAAGTATAATTATCTTTTGATGATTAATAATTGTATCTATTGACTTGATATCATTTTGGATATGAATAAGATAAATCCTATCCATGACAAACATGACTTATTTACCAAAACATATAAAAGAAAACGAGTAAGTTAACACCCGAAACGACGATAATTCAAATATATTATTAACAAATCAATGTTAAAAGATCATATATGATATCATATTAATGTATATGATTATTTTATAATTTAATAACAATTATTTCACCATTATACAGGAGGTTAACCTACCCTCAACCAATAAAAAGTACAAGGTAAGTGTTTATTTCACAATCTCTTCATTATCTGAGGTTGTTGATATATAATTATCTTCTGGGATCTCTTTATCATCAACATCCATGTCCCTTAAAAATGTATTTGAAAACATTTTTACTATTTACTAGACAATGGGTTAAAGTCATTTATACCCTTATGTGTTTTGAAAGTAAACTTTCCATCGTTTTCCAAACAAGGTACTTTTTATCCTTTTCGACAAATTTAAGATAAGAATGTATTTTTAATCTTATACGGTAGGTGTGGTTATTTTCCGCCATTATAAAATAGCTGAAGCTTCCCTTACAAGCTTATAAGAATATTTTCAAAGTAAATGTTTTATTTTATAATTATGTGACTTTTAGATTATTTCAAAATGAATATTTTAAGAATTTGTGAAAGTTACTCTTTATCAAGATCATAATTTTAAATGTTTTAAATATTTATATTTCTAAATATTTTTAATTAATGTCCTTTTTTTCAAAATTATTTTAAGGATTTATTTATATGGACATGAATTTTATTGAAATGATATTTCTTTTCAAAAGATTCAAAGTGGTATGGGACAATTTGAATAAAAAATCTCTTTTAAATTACATCCTTTATAAATGTGTGACTTTTCAATGATTTCAAGAAAAGATATGTTTCTCTCAAATAGTTTTGATTTTATCTACGTTAACATCCTTTGATGGATTTTAAGCTTATTTGAAGTTGATTTATTATGATACAAAACTTTTGTATTTTATTGATGGTTTTGTGATATGTTTTACTGTGGTTGTGTTATTTTTATACAATTCATGGTTTATGGAGAAAGTATTGACATTTTGTATGCTAGTTTTAATACGAATGTTTATGTTATGTTTAAACCTTTTCATATGGGAATACACTGGACTTAGTAAGTGACGGGTGGAGCCCGATATAGCTCCTTGATGCATCGGTCGATCTAATGATACAAACTAGTGTCTTGGCACAAGTCATTGGAAAAATCTTATTTTTAGTCCTGGCACGAGGCCTTGGCTATGTGGTTATGATAGTCTGGCATTATGCATTCCATCAATATGAAAGTGGTTATTGATATTGCATGTGAATATTTGATTAGTAGAATACCCATGTGAATAAGTAAATGACATTATTTCATTTTATTTTTTCCATACTATGTTGATGTTCATTTTTAAAAAGCTTTTTTTGTTATAAATTTCCTTAAATTTTTATGCTTATTTATGAAAGTTTCCGCTATATTGCTTACCCTTACTGAGCGTTTGAGATCACCCCATTCTATGTTTTATTTTTTCCAGGATTCCAAGAAGTGTATTTTGATTGATATATAGGGTTAAGACAAGGGAATAATGGAATTAATAAAAGATTATTTATTTTGTTTTGTATGTTATTAAGTGTATATAACATTCATGGATGTAATCTATTCCAAGACAGCTAAACTGGTCGGTCCATCGAGACTTGATTCCTTGTAATTATTCAAATGTTATGTAATAATGCACCAACTCTAGGTAACTAGGGTCGGGGCATTACAGTTTGTATCAGAGGAAGTTTAACAATAACCTTCGAATATAGATTTAGAGAAACTCTAATTAGAGCACATAGATTTAAGATGTAATTTGAGGATTAGTATATAATAACTTCCAAGAATTTTGGTATTGTAGAGATTTTGTGAGTTTTCGGAACAATACATCCCTGTATGGATACGAGCAGGTAGATGCGGCTCTGGAACAGATGTACCTAGGGGTAAAACATGAAAACACTGCTTTGAGCTTGACTCGAACGGTAACTTGTGCACGAAAACGGGCCTTGCTGCACTCTTGGTTACGATACCCCCATGGGATATTCTTAGGATAATTCTCAATTTATTTATAAACCATTATGAAGGGTTTACGAGTATATTCTTCCTCAATGAAGACATTTTTATGATAATGGATTATATCCATAAACTGATCAATTTGTGTTAGGTATTTCACAAGATTGGAATTATTCATTGCAATTCATAAACTGAACTAGTTTATGCTATTGTATAGAAATGGATCCCATTATAAGGAATGTGAACTCCAGTAATACGTATGATCCAAAGAATAAGAAGGACCATATATTTCATGGTATTAATCCATCATTTAGAAGTGAAATAGTCACCCACGTATTATCATCATATGAAGAAATAGTATCATGTGTTGATATGTTAAGTAAAGCGTTCTCTGAGTCCTATGGATTTGAAGGGAAGGTAGAGAAGGAAAGGATGGTAGAGAGAAGGATAGATAAAAGGAAGAAGGTAAAGAAGGAGTTTCCAATATGTGATAACTATGGAAAGAATCACCTTGGAAAATGATTGAAGGGAATGGAAGTATGTTATAAGTGTGGAGAAAAAGGACACAAAGTACATGACTGAAAGGGTAAGAAAATGGTTTCAAATGTACAATGCTTCATTTGCAAGGAGTATGGACAATACATGAACCTATGTCCCAATTATCAGAATATTCTACAAATGATTCTATTGGATAATAATCAAGTTATGATACTACATCAAATGTAGAAGAATGATTAGAGTTCTTATGTTGATTTTGTCATTTGAGTTTTGTATCAACAATGTACTTGTTATAATAATTATGGATTATATAAGGATTGTACTACATAACTATTTCATTAAGGACTTGAGAGTATGTGGAACAATGAAAAGTGACTCAATAGCATGTTAAATTTTTGGAAAATATATGGTTGATAGAAAGATAAACCATAATATGGTTCTAAAACCGAGGTACTGATTTTCGAATAATACATTATTGATTTGGATGAATTATATTGGATATTCATAACTACCTTGAAACTGATTAATGATTTGTATATTCCATCATTGTTGGGGTTTACAACATTTTTGGATTGACGGAGTATATCCATTATTCTTTAAGGAATAAGGGATCATGAATGTAATCAATAAGGATTTATGGTTATTCCGGATGTTGTTGTGTTTTAATAGAATACATGATGAAGGTGTTCACATGTTATTACATGGAAAAAAGGATCTTCATTGTGTTTACCTTCCTTATAAATATTGGACTGAAGTATTTTGGATAGTTCTAGTTTGCATTATTTTTGGATTTCCATAAAATAAAAACCCGGAGGTCGGGCGGAAACCCGTCGCGTCTGGCAAGGCCGCGAGACGTGAACCCACAACCGAAGGGCGACAAGGGTGCATCACCTACCACTGGCCCACGTGATGTCCTAGATTAAATAATGTTGTTTTTTTTAATGATATGGTAGATGAATTATTAAATCATTTTGTGGAACCCAATATGAATAGGATAAATAGAATATATTTTTCACGTTCTATTATCTTTTAGAGTGAAAGATGAGTTTGTGGTAGAAATTAGTTAAAGGATGGAACTCTACTTGTCAAGAAAATATTTTTCTTCTTCTTTTATTCTATGAAGAAAGTAATTCTTATACTTTATTTAAGGAATCCTAAGACAAAAAATGTGTTATCCTAATACCCTATGTTTTCTTGAACCGATGTTATTTCAAATCATCATAGATTGATGAATTTAAGGACCTCAATTTTACACATGTTTGTGATTGATCATCTCAATCACTACCTATAAATATTTATGTTTTTCCTCCAATTATATGTCTCTAATTTCCACCAATGTTCTTCTAATAGAGATCATAATTTGGTTGTGACCCTTTCATTTTTCTATTCCTCTTATTAAGACTAAATTTTATTAACCCAATTTCTGATGTGGGTTTTCCCACAAATATATTTTCCATTTTCAACCTTTTATTTTCGAAGATCATTTTTAAATTGCGATGATGCAATTTATTGAAGGAGGGGATAATTTAACACTGCAAGATTTCATAGTGTGTTATTTCTTCAAAATAATTCAATAACATTCACTACACGCAACATCGAGTTTAAGTGCTCCATGACATACCAAACTAGCAGTTCAAAAGCGGTTATGAATAGTATTAATTGAATTATGAAGATTATACAATCCTTATAATTTTAGAATCCATATTATGAGTTTCTTAGACATGATGTATAAACAAATTCATTTTTTTAGATAAAATATGTATTTTCAAAAATGCACTTTTACTGACTTTTAATAATGAACCCTTTTTAAATACAATATTTTAAAACATTTATATATTCAATTTGACTAAATAAATTAATTATTTAGAATGGGGACATAAATAATTTACAATTTAACACCCCAAGCTTCCTCGGTACGCTTCTATTTGAATAATATAGTAGCATGTGTTGTACGCAACTTCGAGTTCTAACACACACCACAACCAATCAAACTAGCTGTTATGAATAGTAATGCCTAATTTTTGAAATTTTATAAATTCTATCTCTCAAAATGGTATTCATTTTTTCATTAGTAGTATCAAATTTAGCATACGGTGAAATTTTGGTACATTTCAGAAAACTTTTATATTTTGATGAATAGTGAAAATTAATAAATTTTATTTAAAAACAACTTATTTTAATCAAAATAATTAACAGTGATAAATTATTAATTAGAGTGGTTTTAAAGTATATTTATAATATATTTTATCCATTTAATACAATTTTTGTCATTGGAAATAATTTCACAATTAAACCGAACATGCAGAAGTGTCAATCTTTTGATAGTTATTATCTCTTAAAAACACGTTTTTTATTTTGATAGCGGGAATTAATTTTAAATTAATTTCTGCCACTTATTTGTTTTGAATTTGGAAAAATGGACTCCATATTTGTAATCATAATTTCCAAATTGTTTAAATATGTATCTTCGATTTATATACATTTTGAATAATTACTTCGGTAAAATTTTTATTTACCATGGTTAAAGGGTAAGTCCGGTAAATAAGGTTTAAAAAATAATATTATAATAAAACTAAATTACCCTAAAACTTGTCCTAGCCTTATTTGTGGATATATTTCCGACAATGGTAATATTTGGGTCGATTTGGGGACCCAATGGAGCCACGTGTAGGTGATAGGGACACTTTATTTTAATTAAGTTAAAATAAATACAAAAATGACATAAGCATATATCTTATAGAACACCAATTTTTACATAGGGTTATATATGTTGGATTTTCGACTATAAATATTCATTAGAAAGATAAAAAGATTTCATACATAATTGTGTTTTATTTATAATTTTTAGACATTATATAACTTAATTTATTTATGACACAATGGTGATGCAGTAATTACCTAATTAATGAATTATTAGAATAATTGATATTATAAATACCCAAATAAATGTAATTTGAGACTTTTTATAAATTAAACTAATTTTATAGGATAACATGACATGTTAGTATTTATTTAATTAACTTTTTTTGAAGTAATAATTCTCTAATGATATTTACAAAAATCAATTATTGAATAGTGTCAAAATTGACATAAAATAGTTTTTAAAACAAATGTTATATTATTAATTGATATTAAATTCTTTAAAATCTAAGGTTCTTCCAAGAGACTTATATCATGATAGGTGTATCATTAATGGACCACTTGGGGGTCTATTGTATGTATATAGTATGTTTATTAACCATATAATATAAAAAATACAAATTGACATTGTAAAAGTGAAACTAATTAACTAAGAGATAATACTTAATGATAAGGTTAATATAGTAACTGAAACCAATCTAAATCCTATTGTTTGAGTTGTTTTGGAACTATTCCCACCTTAAACTTTAAATAATCCACATTTAAGGCATTTTAAATCGAATATGAATTTATTATAAGATAATATTCCTAGATTTTCCAAAGGTGCCCCTCACCCCTCTTATAAAAGGGCACTCCCCCTTCTCATTAATTCACACCTTAAAAGCCCTTTGGATCGGCCATCCTCTGCCCAAATACTCTCTAAACTTCCCTAAATTTGTCCTAGAGCCCTTACATTAGTCATAAAGCCAACCTAAGGTGCTGTTTTGATCAAATCAAAAGGAAGAACCCGAAGAAGAGGTAATGATTTCACCACCCCTTTTCAAGTTCCTTTCTTCTTCCACTTCTTCTATATTTGTTATTACCATTATAAAATAATAACTCCGGTATATTATATATACTTTGATTTTATTAAAAATATGTTACAACAATATTTCCGTATTCTATTTATCCTTTGAACGACATGTCACCATACATATGTACGTACGACTTACCATCTCCACGTCGTGGTGTAATTTTTATTCCAAACATTATTATTTGGATTGTTATAATAATGATGTGTAATTCATGTAAATAATAAATATAACATGATAATTATTCTGTTTATATGATATAAGATCCAATTAAATATTATTTTAATATCAAAATAATGATATCGTCCCTCGTGCGTACGTACGGACTACCGTCTCCACGAACGCAATGAGATTCATTCCCCATTGTATCCATTCAAGTATAATTATAATTTTATGATTAATAATTATAAGGCCCCAGCCTTAAACCATACTTAATCTTGAGTTATTACAAGATTACACGTTGAGGATCTTTTCAGGTTTAGAGTTTTAGAGAATTAGATCATAAAACTTGCATTACATTCCACATATAAACAAAGTGGTTACATAAAGATAGTGTTCTTCATTCCCATCAATGGAAACACATTTAAAATAAAACATGGTTTATTTCTTGACACATCCTTGATTCTATCATCTTATCATGTACCTTTCCCTTGACCTGTGAAAAACATTTCAAAAACTTGGGATGAGTATAAAAACTCAGTATGGGTTATAAAAAAAACATGGAAAGGAAACATGAGTTCATATATACATAAGAATGAAATCATACTTTACCCATAAAACATAGGAACTTTAACATACCTCATAAAATCATGAATAAATCATAGAAATCATAAGACATAAAGGTAACTTGAGGAATTCATAACATTCTTACATAGGGAGTAACCCTCTTGGTTACGTTTGGAATATCCATCACAGTATATTCCCTAAAATCTATTCGGAGAAACCTTAACGTTTCACTCCTTCACGTTACCCAATGCATTGGAGAGCTATAACGGGCTCACCCGCCCTTAGTTTATCACGGAACCACCCGTCTTCATAATAATGCCCAAGAACCATAACATAATCGTATCACATATAACATGCATAAAGGAAACATAACATTTCCACATTTCAATCACGAGATATCAATACAACACATTGATATAATAAAAAAATTATGAAAACCATTTTCAATACCAAAGTAAAACATGGTATTTATTTTTCGTTTAAAAAAAAGGTATGGCTTGTAGAGGAAGCCGAAACTCAAATAACGGTCACGACGGCGGAGAAGTCGTTGTCGCCGCATACGTACGACAAAAACATTCCCTTTTGTCGTTTAGTAAACGCTTCGTATAAAAAAGATTCCTTTTGAATAAACATAAAAGTCAAAGGGGATTATACACCGTATAAAAGAAAGTTGTGTATAAAATAAAATATGCCTGAACGAATGGAGATTGAGACGAAGTCCCATACCTCGAATCCGACTTGACCCGACCATTCTTTGATCTCCTGAATAATAAACTTGCGTTAATCTCTACTTGATTATGAATCTTTTTCAAGTTCATAATTCCTTTTTTACCATGTTATGAACATCATGTAATCAGTTAAGTTAATAATGTTCATTTTGTCAGTATTTGGTTCTTAAGTCAAAAATAGACTTCTTACACTTACATGTTGTTAATTTGGTCAAAGGTTCCTTATATCCAGAATGGTATTCATGACTGCCCATCTGATTGAGGATGAAATGCTGTACTAAAATTTAATTCAGTACCCAACGACTTCTGAAGGCCTTTCCAAAAGTTAGAAGTAAACCTGGGATCACAATTCGATACAATAAAGAGAGGAACTCCATGTAACCTGACTATCTCTTTAAGATACAAACAGGAAAGTTGATCAAGAGAGAAAGTATCTCGTATAGCAAGGAAATGAGCAGATTTGGTCAAGCGATCAACAATAACCCAGATTGCATTATTACCTCGAGATGTCTTCGGTAATCCAACAACAACGTCCATGGATATATTATCCCATTTCCACTCTGGCACTGGTAAAGGCTGAAGCATCCCTTTCGGTAACTGCCGCTCTGCTTTAACCTGCTGACAAGTCAAACACTTCACAGTAAAATCAGCAATATCTCTTTTCATTCCATCCCACCAGTAATACTCCCGCAGATCTCTATACATCTTAGTACTGCCCGGATGAACTGAAAACGGAGAACTATGAGCTTCACATAACAACTCTCTCTTCAAATGTGAATCACAAGGCACACAAAATCTCTTCCCAAATCTCAAAACGCAATCATTATCAATGTTGAATTCAGGCAACTTACCTTTCTGTACCAGCTCTACCTTTTTCTGCAACTCACTATCTTGCTTCTGTGCTTGCTTGATTCTATCTGATAGAGATGATCTCACTGATACCTGAAACAAAACAGAAGGAATTCCTGCACCAACAACTTCTATGCCGAAGTTCATCAAATCCTTAACCAAAGGATCACGTTCCAAACACAACATTGTTAATGAAGCATTACTTTTTCGACTCAAAGCATTAGCCACTTTATTTTCTTTTCCCGGATGGTAATGAATTGTACAATCATAATCCTTGATTAATTCCAGCCATCTCCTTTGTCTCATGTTTAACTCTTTCTGAGTGAATATATACTTTAAACTTTTGTGATCGGTATATATTTCACACTTTACTCCATACAAATGATGCCTCCAAATTTTTAAAGAAAAAACAACAGTAGCTAGTTCCAAATCATGTGTAGGGTAATTTACCTCATGAGTTTTCAACTGTCGTGAAGCATAAGAAATTACCTGATCATTCTGCATTAGGACACAACCAATTCCATTCACAAACTCACCATTCCTGGAAGGTAGTGCCAAAACTGGAGCATTCACCAATCTTCTTTTCAATTCCTGAAAACAATCATCACATTATTTTGTCCAGGTAAACTTAACACCCTTCCGAGTTAGCTTAGTCATTGGAATAGATAACCGTGAAAAATTTCTAACAAACCTTCGGTAATAGCCCGCCAAACCATGGAAGCTACGAATCTCGGTTACATTTGTGGGTCTTGGCCATTCTTCCACAACTTTTGTTTTTGCAGGATCAACAGTTATTCCATCTTTAGAAACAATGTGACCAAGGAAAGAAATTTGTTGCAACCAAAACTCACACTTGCTGAATTTCCCATACAGTTTCTTTTCTTTTAAGGTTTGCATGATAACCCTTAAATGTTTTTCATGCTCCTCTTTACTTTTAGAAAACACCAAAATATCATCAATGAAAACCACCACAAACTTATCCAAGAACTCATGGAAAATTCTATTCATTAAGTCCATGAATACAGCAGGTGCATTCGTTAGCCCAAAAGGCATTACTACAAATTCATAATGGCCATATCTCGTACGGAATGCGGTCTTCAGAATATCTGCCTCCTTTACCTTCAGCTGATGGTACCCTGATCTCAGGTCAATCTTTGAAAAAAACTGAGCTCCCTGGAGCTGATCAAAAAAATCATCGATATGAGGCAAAGGATATTTGTTCTTAACCGTGATATTATTCAAGGCTCTATAATCAATGCAAAGTCTCATAGAACCATATTTCTTTTTAACAAATAAAACAGGAGCACCCCATGGTGATGTGCTAGGTCTAATGAAACCTTTCTCTAATAAATCTTGCAATTGCTCCTTCAACTCTAAAAGTTCAATTTGTGCCATTTGATAAGGGGGTTTTGAAATTGGCTTAGCATCAGGAACTAAGTCAACAGAAAACTCAACTTCCCGATCTGGTATTATTCCAGGCAACTCATCAGGAAAAACATCAGGATACTCATTTACCACTGGCACATCATTAATCTGAACAGTTCCTTTATTTTCAACTACGTGTGCAAGGTAACATTCATTTCCATATTTCACAAGTTTCTCGGCCTCTTGATATTTTATCA
The DNA here is from genome assembly GCA_963277665.1 of Viscum album. Taxonomy (NCBI): domain Eukaryota; kingdom Viridiplantae; phylum Streptophyta; class Magnoliopsida; order Santalales; family Viscaceae; genus Viscum; species Viscum album. The sequence continues at coordinate 1,310,469,060 of OY728119.1, read as the reverse complement.
AAAGTAAGGGTTCATTCTTGTAAACAAACTGAAAGTCTTTCAGAAAAGAAACTTCTTTAGCTCTACAGTCAATCTTAGCATGGTAAATAGAGAGCCAATCCATACCAAGGATAACATCAAACTCTACTAGAGGTTGAACAATAAGGTTTGAAAGTAGGTTCTTTCCACAGATAAGGATAGGAAGATTCTTATAAATTCTTTTTTCCTCAACATTTCCCCCAGGTGTTTTTACCAAAAGTTCAGGAGTCATTTCTTGAGATGGTATTCCCATTTTACTAGAAAAGGTTTCAGATATGAAAGAATGTGTAGACCCCGAATCAAACAACACACTGGCATAATCTGAAAAAACAAACAAAGTACCTGATACAACTTCATTTGATGGCCCGACATCTACTGAAGTAGTTGCAAAGGATTTCACCACCCCTTTCTGCTTGTAGTCTAACTACTTCCCATCACTCAAGCTCTTTGTCGGACACTCATTTGCATAGTGACCCATCTCATTGAACTTAAAACATTTCAGTAACTGTAAATCAAATTTGTTCTTACCTTCACCTTGATCCTTTTCGGTGCAATCACGAGCCTTATGTCCCATCTTACCACATCGGTATCACTTTCCAGAATTCATAAGACATTCCCCCGCATGCCTTTTGCCACATTTATCACAAACTGGAAACTTAGCTCTCTTACCATCAGACTTTTTTGAAGAATTCTTACCTTTCTCCTGCCACCTAGGTCTCTTATTCTGCTGGTTGTTATAGAAAACTTGGTCATCGGCAAACTCCATTTCCACATTCTCAGCACATCGAACAAGCTTTTCATAACATTTAAACTCACGAGAATCTAATTCCCTTCGATATTTTGGCTTTAATCCTGAGTAAAAACGATTGATTTTACTATCAAGGTCTCGGATAAAATTTGGAGCATACCTTGCCAATCGAGTGAACCTTTCTTCATAGGCAGCCACTGAGTCTTCCTCTTGCCTCAATTCCAAAAATTTCTTTTCCATCCTAAGTCGAACAGCCTTAGGAAAATACTTCTCAAGAAACATACCTTTGAATTCATCCCAATCAAGAGCATCAATCTCATCGGCGTCCCTGATATTTTTAACCATAGACCACCACTGATCTGCTTCACCCTCCAAACGGTAAATAGCAAGACTAACCTTTTGATTGTCTGAACACCCCATGACATCAAAAATCTTCTCTAGTGCTTTAATCCACCTTTCAGCTAGCACATGGTCAGATGATCCTCTAAATGATGGTGGATGTTGCCTCATGAAATGTTCCACCACTGACATGTTCCTCTGCGGTTGATCTGGCTGATCTCGTGCATGGATACCACCACCATTTATAGCCTGAGTCAAATGTGCCATCACTGCAATAAACTGTTCCGTTCCGATTCCGACCATCTCAGGTTGCTGATTTGGAAGGTTATCTTCCTCCTGATGTCGTCCCAACATAGCTTCTTTGTTTCCTCTGTGGAAAAACATTCTGAACACAGAAATATCTTAGGCGAATCAACATGGTAATCCGTAAATACTATATCATTTCAATCATATTATAATTTAACACTTTTCTAACTCCTAAAGTTGTCTAAATCGACCTTTGATACCAACTATAAGGCCCCAGCCTTAAACCATACTTAATCTTGAGTTATTACATGATTACACGTTGAGGATGTTTTCAGGTTTAGAGTTTTAGATAATTAGATCATAAAACTTGCATTACATTCCACATATAAACAAAGTGGTTACATAAAGATAGTATTCTTCATTCCCATCAATGGAAACACATTTAAAATAAAACATGGTTTATTTCTTGACACATCCTTGACTCTATCATCTTATCATGTACCTTTCCCTTGACCTGTGAAAAACATTTCAAAAACTTGGGATGAGCATAAAAACTCAGTATGGGTTATAAAAAAAACATGGAAAGGAAACATGAGTTCATATATACATAAGAATGAAATCATACTTTACCCATAAAACATAGGTACTTTAACATACCTCATAAAATCATGAATAAATCATAGAAATCATAAGACATAAAGGTAACTTGAGGCATTCATAACATTCTTACGTGGGGAGTAACCCTCTTGGTTACGTTTGGAATACCCATCACAGTATATTCCCTAAAATCTCTTTGGAGAAACCTTAAAGTTTCACTCCTTCGCGTTACCCAATGCATTGGAGAGCTATAACGGGCTCACCCGCCCTTAGTTTATCACGGAACCACCCGTCTTCATAATAATGCCCAAGAACCATAACATAATCGTATCACATATAACATGCATAAAGGAAACATAACATTTCCACATTTCAATCATGAGATATCAATACAACACATTGATATAATAAAAACATTATGAAAACCATTTTCAATACCAAAGTAAAACATGGAATTTATTTTTCGTTTTAAAAAAAAGGTATGGCTTGTAGAGGAAGCCGAAACTCAAATAACGGTCACGACGGCGGAGAAGTCGTTGTCACCGAATACGTACGACAAAAACATTCCCTTTTGTCATTTTTTAAACGCTTCGTATAAAAAAGATTCCTTTTGAATAAATGTAAAATTCAAAGGGGTTTATACACCGTATAAAAGAAAGTTGTGTATAAAATAAAATATGCCTCAACGAAAGGTGATTGAGACGATGTCCCATACCTCGTATCCGACTTGACCCGACCGTTATTTAATCTCCTAAATAATAAACTTGAGTTAATCTCTACTAGCTTATGAATCTTTTTCAAGTTCATTATTTCTTTTATACCATGTTATGAACATCATGTAATCAGTTAAGTTAATAATGTTCATTTTGTCGGTATTTGGTTCTAAAGTCAAAAATAGACTTCTTACACTTACATGTTGTTAATTTGGTCAAAGGTTCATTATATCCAGAATTGTATTCATGATGTAGATATCATATATGTCATATATATCCAGTACATACATGCATTTATAATATTACATAATCATTTAGAGGTAAGAAATGAAATGCACCGTTCATGGAGACGGTAAGCCGTACGTACGTATGAACGCTACTTCCATTTCTATTTCATATTTTCTGGAATGGAATCATAATGATATAAGAGTATATTATAATTCCAGTATAATAACATATATAATATCATTAACTTTATCCTTTACACATCCCACATATGGTATTAACGAATCAAATCACTTTCAGGGGGCGGTAGTCCGCACTTCCTAAAATGAAGATATCGTGTTTACCCACAATGGAAACCATAAAGGTATGCCCAAAATGAAAAAAACAGAAGCTTAAGGAAAACATAAACATATTATATATCATATATAAAAATAGTGACATCATAATGGCCACCTTTGAAGGTGTTAAATGAGTATTGAACAATCATCGTTTCGGGAGGCAGAATTTCGCCATCCACGGAAACCATATGTTCATTAACCATTTGAGGTAGTTGTGTGAGAGTGTAGCTCAAATAAATCATATAACAAAATCCTAGTATATTGAAGATACTGGTGTTGTTATAAAATAAGTAAATAAAAAGAGTTTATGGTGTTGGAGAAGCAAAATAAAACAAATGAACAAGAGAGAAAGAATTACCTTTAAAAGTGTAACTCCTTTTGATTTGAGCCTAAAGGCTTCCTTTGAAAGGATTATGCCCAAAGGTAATCCTCTAGGATGAGGAGAGGGATGTTGAGAGAGTAAATGGCCAGGGGTTGGCCGAGCCAAAGGCTTGTGGAGTGTGTGAAATGAGGTAGAGGTGGGGGCCTTTTATAAGAGGAGAGGAGGGGCACTTTTGGAAAGTAATGAAATATTACATTATTTGAAAATGTGTTTCGGTTTAAAAAGGTCCCAAATTGATATAATTTGTGGATAAGGTGATAAGGGTTCTAAATCCACTCATCCAATTGGTTTTGGCCATGTGTAGTTCATAGATTTTACATTATCTTTCCATTTTATTTAAATCTTCAAATAATGATGTCATCGCTGCATCATTATTATGTCATAAATAATTTAATTTATTTAATGTCTAAAAATCATAAAAAAAATACTATGATGTGGTAAATCTTTTTATATTTCCAATTATTATTTATAATCAAATATCTGATCTTTATAACCCCATGTAAAAATTGTTTTCGTAAAACATCTCTTGTTTGTGTCATTTTTACTTTAACATTTAATAAAAAGTTATTTATGTCACTTTCAAACCAAAGTGTCTCCATGGGGTCCCCAAGTTGACCCATGGCTTGTCTTGGTCGTCCATGAAACAACCAATAAGGTTGGGACACGTGTCTAGGTCATTTTTTATTATTAATGCATTATTTATACCTTAAACTACCCTAATTACCACTAATCGCGATTAAAAACTTAATAAGTTACTATTCACCAAAAAAATATTTTAATCCCATTGAACCACATTTTACTTCTTAATGACAACCGTGTATGTCGGATTTTTGAAATTCAATACACATTAGTGGTAAACTTTCATTTAACTGAAAAATCAGTTTGCTTGATTACCACTTAGTGGTTTCACTATTCATCAAAAATTGAAGTTTTTCAGAAAATTACCAAAAAATCACCCTAAGCTATATTTGATATTCCGAATTCAAAAATGAATTCTATTTTACAAAATTCAAATCATATAAGTCACATTAATTAATTTAATAATTAATTCCCGCTGCCAGAGCAAATAGCGTGTTTTTACAAAACAATAAGTATCAAAAGATTGATAGTAGTTTAAGTCCAATTTCAAAGTGAAATTGATTCCAATGACCACCATTGGATTAAATGGTAAAAATATATTCATATTACTCATTAAGACCAATTCAAAAGATAATATAATCATATAAATAAATTAGATTAAAAGCAGTTTTGATGTAAAATGCAGTATTTTTCACTATTCATTAAAAAATGAACATTGTCAGAAAAATACCAAAAATTCACACAAAGTAAATTTTGATGTCCCAATCATAAAGAATAAGTTTATTTTGACAAACATAGTTTATAAAATTATAAAAATATAGATTCAAAAATGGTTTCCCATCATAAGGCAGTAAAACAATCTTTTAAGAATATTAGTGTATTCCATGCATAAGATTGTATTTATTTTCATTTTAAGCCTCTATAACACTATCTTAATCATTAATAGACATAGATAAAAATATCTATTATTCATTACTTACTTGGGATGTTACAATAATAGTATCTATGGACTTGATATAATTCTTGATATGAATAAGATACAGCTTATCCATGACAAACAAGTCAGACGTTACAAAATATATAAAAGAAAATGAGTAAGTTAACACCTGAAACGATGATAATTCTACGATATTATTATCAAATCAATGTTAAAATATCATATATGATATCATATAAATGTATATGATTATTTTATAATTTAATAACAATTATTTCAGCATAATACATGAGGTTAACCTACCCTCAACCAATGAAAAGTATAAGGTAAGGGTTTATTTCACAATCTCTTCATTATACGAGGTTTTTTATACCTAATTATCTACTGGGATCTCTTTATCATCCACATCCATGTTCCTTAAAAATGTATTTAATTTTTTTTACTATTTACTAGATAATGGGTTAATGTCAAATATACCCTTATGTGTTGTGAAAGTAATCTTTAAGTCCTTTTCCAAATAAGGTACTTTTTAACCTTTTCGACAAATTTAAGGTAAGAATGTCTTTTTAAACTTATACGGCGGGTGCGATTATTTTCCGCTGTTATAAAATCGCTAAAGATTCCCTTACATGATTATAAAACTATTTTCAAAGTAAATGTTTTATTTTATAATTATGAAACTTTTAAATGATTTCAAAATGAATATTTTAAGAATTTTTTAAAGGTACCCTTTATCAAGATCATAATTTTAAATGTTTTGAAGATTTATATTTATTAATATTTTTAATTAATGTCCATGTTTTGAAAATGACTTTATGGATTTATTTATATGGACATGAATTTTTTGAAATTATATTTCTTTTCAAATGTTCCAAATTGGTATGGGACACTTTTATTCAAAAATCTCTTTTAAATTACTTCCTTTATAAATGTGTGACTTTTCAATGATTTCAAGAAAAAAGATATTTCTCTCAAATAGTTTTCATTTCATCAATGTCAACATCCTTTGATAGATTTTAAGCTTATTTAAAGTTTATTTATTTTGATACAATACTTTTGTATTGTATTGAAGATTTTGTGATATGTTTTACTATGGATGTGTTATTTTTATTCCATTCATGGTTTATGGAGAAAGTATTGACATTTCGTATGCTAGTTTTAATACGAATGTTTATGTTATGTTTAGACCTTTTCATATGGGAATACATTGGACTTAGTAAGTGACGGGTGGAGCCCACTATAGCTCCTCGATGCATCGGTAGGTCTCACGAGACAAACTAGTGTCTTGGCAGAAGGCCTTGGCAAAATCTTATTTTTAGTCATGGCACGAGCCCTTGGCTATATGGTTATGATAGTCTGGCATAATGTATTCCATCATTATGAATGTGGTTATTGATATTGAATGTGAATATTATATTAGTAGAATATCCATGTGAATAAGTAAATGGCCTTATTTTATTATATTTTTGCCATACTATGTTGAAGTTCATGTTTAAAAGGATTTTGTTTTAGTTATACATTGCCTTAATTGTTTTTTCTTATTTATGAAATTTTCCGCTATATTTCTTACCCTTACTGAGCATTCGAGCTCACCCCTTTCTATGTTTTATTTTTCCCAGAATTCCAAGAAGTGTATTGTGATTGATATGTAGGGTTAAGATAAGGGAATAATGGTATTCATAAAGTATTATTTATGTTTTTTTATGTTATGAAGTGTAATGTAACATTCATGTATGTAATCTATTTCCAAGACTGGTAAACTAATCGGTCCTTCGGTACTTGATTCCTTGTAATCATGCCAATGTTATCTAATAACGCACCGACTCTGGGTAATTGGGGTCAGGGCGTTGCAAATATCCTCAATTATAAAAACATTTATTAATGCACTCTAGACGTACATTTAATAATGTCTAAAACCTTGATGAGCCGTATATGCATCCAAAATTCTTTGGGACTCACATCTAGCTATAGGTGAAAATCCATCCTCATTTTGAATTTCTTATTTCTAAAAATAACATTTATCAACATATCTATCCTTATATCTAACTATAATTCTGGACTCAACAAATTTATTCCATAACACCCATTTATTTCCATTAGACATGGTTTCCTTGGTCCTATCTACATGTTCCCAAACATTTTTTATTTCAAACTATTTTTAATATTCATCTATTTTAATTACAATGAATTGATTATTAATTTATTCATTGACTTTATTGGGTTCATTATGAGATAAAAAATGTTTTATATTCATCATTATTTCCAAAAGAATCTCTAATTTTGGTTCTTATATCTAGATCTAAAAAACCAATATGTAAAGGATGATTCATGGGGGTTCTAATACTTCCAGAGAATGTTGGACTGGTTACATCTTTATTTTCTGGTGGATTTTTTAAAAATTCATCAAAAGTGGATGATTCATCTGCTTGTTTAGAATCAAAGTATAATGATTTTTAATTTTTTCAGATTAGATAAGTCATACTCATGGTTTTCTAATGAAGACATAGTCTCTTGTGGATTAGTTCCATTAAATTATAAATTTTCTTAATCGTCCATAGTCCATGACTTTTTATTGAAAACACTATAGGATCAACTATATATTGAGTAACCAATGATAATTCCTTCATCACATTTGGAGGAAGGTTTCCATGATTTTATATAGTTTTAAGAAGAAATACCTATAAATAAAAAATACTAAAGTAATGATCCTTAGTTAACATATTATTAAAAAACTCATAAGGGGTCCTCTAAATCATAGGTTTAATCAAAGGACGATTGATGATATAGTAGGGTATATTTAAATATTCTTCCCAAACCTATATAGGCAGGTTATACTCATTTATCATTGCTTCTGATATCCCATAGAAGGTTCAATTTCTACTTTCAATTACTCTATTTTTCGGAGTAGACCTATGAGTGGATAATTTAAGAGTATATCCATTTTTTAAGAAATATTATACAAAATATGGATTTTTAAACTCACGAACTTGGTCACTTCTTAAGGTTTTAATACTATTTCCACAAACATATTATAAATACAATGCATACATTGTATAGTAAGTGAATGCTTCACTTATTGATCTAAAAATTATACCATGTATACCAAAACAATTCATCAAAATAAATATGAACACAATGTTTCCCATTAATACTATAAACACTAGAAGGTCGAAACAAATCGATGTGAATTAACTCGATAGGTTGACAAGATTAAACTTGTTTAGTTAGTTTAAGAGAAGCATTAAATTATTTTTCATTTTAAAAGGTGTTGCAAACATTATCAGTTGAGAACTCAAGCATTGGTTGATCCCTGACTAAACCTTTTCTAACTTGCTTATTTAGTGACTGATGGATACAATGACCAGGTATCCTATATGAAATCCATGGTTCCTAATGAAAATAACTCTAGAATGAAACATTTTTAGGAACCTAATTATATAAATCTACATCATAAAAATTTACATTTGACAAGGTAATAAAGATTAATGCATTTTTAGAATAAAAAACATTTCATGAATAATTCTAAATCCTAACAATGGAATCCATCATTAAACAAATGAGAAATAAGAAGATTATATTTTATACCAACAATATATAAAACATTATAAAATAAAACAATTTTCTTTATCAATCAGGAATGGGATGATTATTTTTTCTTTTTCAATGTCACAAAAAGTGACATCGAAACAATCAACCCGGATGAGGATCTTAAAATATAAATAGTATCCATTTATGTTTCTTGAAAAGCCACTATCCAAGTAACATAATCATATAATAATCATCATCTTGTAGTTTTATTGCACATAGGTTTCAAACCTGAAATGATTTAGTAACCCAAATATGTTTAGGTTGATAAATGTAAGTAATAAATTCATTGGGACCATATAATTACCACATGGGTTTCCTATATAAATATTGAATATTTATGGAAATTAAATCATTATTGGGTCCCTTTGGAAAATGTTTCGTAGTATATATTTCCTTTAATGACTTTAGAATAATGGTTCATTTAGAAATACTTCATTTTCTAGTTTTATATTCACTTTAAGTAACATATTTGGGAGCAAAATTCTTTTCCATTATTTGTGTCAGTGTCTCTCTATCATTTGTAAATTTATCAAGGAAATTATTTATTTTATGATTTGATAGATTAAATTCATAGTTTTTATTGATATGTTGATCATTTTTCTCTTTATATTTATTTCTAGACTTATAGTTTATAATTAGAGAATGATGTATTTTAAAAACCTTGTAATTGTCTTTTAACTTGTTAAATATGACTCATTCCATATTACAGTAGTCAAATAATTCTTAATTTGAAATATTTTCGTCATAATTATTTTCATTGTTAGAATTATTAGATTCATCAGACTCACACATAGGAAGAATATTTGAAATTTTAGGTAATGTAGATACCTCACTAAATTTATTCAAAAAGCACATATCATCCATATCCATATTTTGTTCATGTGATGAATCTATGTCACTTGATCTATCTTTTTATGCCCTCAATGTAGATTTCATGGTGTTATTATAACTTCTATCCTTATCTTTATATTTATTTTTTATTTCAAAATAGTATAGTCATATTTTTTGTAATCATTTATTTTTTCCTTCATACCAAAAAACTTCCTTTGAATAATAATTACTTTTCTTCCCATTCATTATGATACAATATTTTCCATTTTTGTTTTATTTTCTTTAATCTATTTATTTAATATTACATTTTAAATCTTTTGTCTTGGTGAGCCATTTATAATTCACAATTAGAATATGATTCACTATCACTTCAATCAACAACACACAACATTTCTTATTTGTTTTCCTTCTATTGTCCAAAGGAATTACTCTTGAATGATACTAACTTTATCTTAGGCTTCTCATAACCCTCATGTTTTACCTTAAGTTTTTCTTTCTACATAATAATCATACCGATCAATTCCATGACTGGATATTTATTGATATTGTTGGATCCTTTGATGGATATTGAATTACCTCACCATCATTCATGTAGAAATCCATACTACCTCATTATTTAGTTCTAGTACATTATAGGCTTTCCCAATGTGGTCATGATATTAACAATACAATTAAATATTATATACATATAAGAAATAGTATCATTAGGATTTATCATAAAATTCTAATATTTAATAGTTTGAGTTTTAAGCCTCAATTATTTAACATCTGTAGTTCCTTCATATGAGATTACTAGATTATCCAAACACTCAAAAGTTGTTTTACCTGCAAAAATTCAAGGAAATTATTCAACACATAAGTAATAACATAAGGAATTCATGGATTTAATATTGTTAATATATGAATCCATAATTTCATTATCCCTAGTATTTCTAGTAGTAGTGGGAATTTTATACTCATCTGTAATGAAACGCCAAATTTCAAAACACACACATTCAGTATGAATTTTCATTTTTGTTTTCCATTGGGCATAATAAGTCCAATTAATTAAAAGAGGTATGATCATTGTAAAAAAATTCTAACGCTTATCCACATTAAAAGACAAGAAAATATATATTTAAAGACCTAATATTTTTGGTCTAATATTAATTTTAATATCAATAACACATAGGTAAAATTATAGTTAAACAATATTAATCCTCTTATATCATATTCTGGTGAGTGTGAGAATCATGAGATGGGGGTGAATTGAGTACCCAATCAAAATATTTATCAAAAATGGATCTTTTTAAAATCCATCATTTTTAAATAAATATCGCAACTTTTTAAAATATGTAGTATGTTATATATATATATATATTACTCATTATAAATTTCTCTTAATATTGATTAGGTATCAGATTAATAATGTATATAGTATAATAAAATCCTTTAAAATCAATTTAAATGATCATAATACTATATGAACACATATTAAGATAGAATATTTAATTAAATTTTATTATAGGTAAAATAGTTTTAATTTTTACATAAAAAATAAAATAAAACAATATTTAAAACAGTCACTGAAATAATTGTATACCAAATGATGAGTCTCATGTGGAGACCTAGTCCTCTCATCTTTGTAAGCACTCACCGCCAAGAAGTTTCCATATAATATAAACCGATGGTCCACACCCTGGATCATGTTTTACAATTGATATCACGATCAATGTCACACATGACCTATTCCAAGGATATTTGTGGGAGTTATGATAAATAGGCTGCATAGGGACCTCTTCCACTCTTATTAATGAGAAAAACTAATGAGAAACATGTTTGAGAATATATCATGTATCGATTAGATTAGAATAGAAGATACTATCTCTATGTAAAACATAGTATAGAAAATAGTTGTAACATCCCTGAACTTGAAGCCATTATACTATTTCCATGAGCCAAGTTGTTAGATGACCACAAGCATGCCTCCCCGTATACTAGAGGATGCCGACTAGCAGTGACGGTCTAATGTGTCGTGTGAGGAGACTATACCCTCATTAGTATAGTAATCCATAGTAGAACACAATATATGAAGTGGACCAATATGGGAAAAAATAAATAATAAAAATCAAAAAATCTCTTGATAGGGTAAAAAAAAAATACAACCATGACATTCTATACTAGTAGTTCAGGTGAGAAAAATTAAAAATAATACAAAGAACCAAATCTTAAAATGGGTCTCGACTCTATGTCAGCATCCTTCTCCATGTACATCCTAATCCCAACTCAAAAACCTTGGGTAGAGTATTTACCCATTCCCTAACCGGCAACCAATAATGTTTCTCAGGAACCCAATAGCAGCCTGAGTAGGGTGTGAGTACAAAACTCAGTTGGTCACCACCAACAGTGTACAAAATTTCTAGTCTAATAGATAGTTAATGAAAGTACAAAATAAATGTTAAGTAAGAATGTTATATTTTTTTCCATTAGTTAACAAATTTCATTTGATTTAATGACTACCATTTATCCCAATTTTTTTTTCATATACCATCTTTACTACTAGATCAATTTTTAAAAATGGTTCTTTGGGTTTTGAATATACATCATCTAAACATTGGTCTAAGGGAAAAAATCTTTATGAATAGGGGAAATAAATCAAGTATCTTTTCACTAGGGAAACATATATCACATTAATAAATTATCCTCACCTCAAAGCCTCAGTCCAGGTGGAATGAAAGTGTTAGGGGGATAGACCCTTTATCCCCTTCCCTAACCCCTTCATTTTGGGTTGGTGTTTTGAGATTCCATCTAACTCGACTTGTGGGTGTAGAACATAAATTTAATACCAGACTGTTATAATAAATGTTTAAATGAATATTTATCAAGTCACCAAAATCATATCATTACAATACTAAGCATACTCAATTCCATTAGAATTCATAATAAATAAAAAACAACATGGGAATTACTATTACGCCATAACCCATTAATAAATTTACCATTTTCAATTCATGTTCATTTTACCAAATTCTAATTCTCATGCCTTAACCTCTTAAGTATATTAAATGTCCCCTATTCATTATCTAATTTCATCAATGACCATACAATTACACATTTAGTTAATTTATCACTTCATTAGATTTCACCCACTTATGTATTTCAAATAAATTTCTCATATTTCATAACCAAACAACTTATTACATTCAACCATTACGTGGGCCACAATAACCATGTATTAACCCATTAAACAAATTCATCCCGTGACTTTTTAAATATCATTAACATATTCTTATTTCCCATTCTATTTCCATATAATGAATTTACCCCTTAATATGGAAAAAACTCCTTTGGCATTTCTAACAAAAATTCCATCAATGATCGACATAATCTCATTTAACGAAATTACACATTCTCATGTATTTCTAACAATACCTTATAAATTTATCACCCTATGCATATTTATCATCATACCATTTACAACCTAATCGACCATTAAGAAATTTTCTACATTGGATACACATTATTATTCATCAATCGTTCATAGAACACTACCACACTCTAGGTTCGGGTTTTCCGGTGAATCTTATGGGTGGAACTAAAAGGGTCAAGTCCTCCTCTATTCATACCATAGGTATATTGATGGTTTAAATCAGTCACTTATACAACCCCTTTTATTAAACACTTTAATAGAACCAATAACACATTTAGTGAAAATAAGAACATAGACTTCAATGCAAAAATATAAAATAGAACTATTGGATAATACATGTGGACCACCTACCTCAAATCCTAGGATAAACACACCATTAATAATAGACTTGGATATGGATTCAAAAACCCCCTGAAGCCTCAACCTAAATCTCACATGAAAAAGGGTTTTAGAGATTCAAAATGATATCAAAGAGACTAAAAACCCTGGTCTCCAGAAGATAAGAAAGAGTGTTAGAATTACATGGGGCTTCGATCTGCAACCAATAGCGCTCCAAAAGGCTAAAAATCGATGGAGAACCATTATATGGAATCTTGGTTCATCCAAGATCATAAATAGTTTTTCATGGGGTGAAGTGAACGGGAATCCTCAGTTGGGGTTTAAAATCCCGAGATGATGTTTTTGTAATTTTCTCAATGTTTTTGGGCCACAAGGTTTAATCGCACAGTTTTACAAACCATGAAAAATCTACTCTTGATCCACTATTCGAAAAACACCACTTCACATGGTTTCCTGGGAATTCGGCATGGTTTTTATAACCATGTTGCAACTGTTCATATTCATCTATACTTTTCTACATGGTTGCCTTGGACACCCCACATGGTTTGCACTAACCAATAACTAATCTGTTAAAATGCCCAGAAACACCCATATCTTCAGCATTTCTTATCTTGTACACCTAGAACACCCTCGAGCCTTCACACAAAAATGTGGCAAATATTTTCTCACCGAAAATATGGAACCATGCTAAAACATAAAGAAAATCATACCTTATGAAAATCTGAGATCTTAATACCTCTCCACTTTATAGTTGTTCAACCTCACATCACTCTTCCATGAATCAGTAATCATCCATAACAAGTTGTCATTCCACTAGTAATGTCTATCAATTCCAATATTCCATGTTTCGGGTAAAACATCACAATGTCAACTAAACATCGATCAGGGGCATGGAATTTCAACAAAAGTATCCCACAACTCAAACACAACATAAAAAAAATCATCTCTAATGCATCAACATCAACCATAACCATACACTATAACATCAGAGAGAAAATAAATGAAATAGTTACTAAGTCAATACTTATGGAATATTTGCACAATGCGTGACATCATTATGGAGGAACCAATTTCCAACCCCTCGGTTTGATCCTCTAAAATACTCAACACCCAAATCATTGGGAGTCATTTTCCTCTCCTTTCTTCTACTCTTACAGTGGATAAATTCAATTTCTCTCAATGGGGAACATGTTGTCCTTTCAAGAACACTTCCAAACATATGTCGAAAAACCACTATCATGGAATGATCACCTAAATCTCAACTCAACCTTCACATCATCTAACGTGGGAAAACACACAATGCTTGTTGATCCATTGTGGTATTACCCTTCATTGGCTTACAGACGCAATGTCAAACCCATTTAGGTGGACATTCCTACACTATACATTCATGAATTAAGATCAAATCAACCTCACTCAACTATATCATCATTTCCCAGAAGATACTTCTCCCCCCAACATGAACAAAGAAATGAGACACTCTCAACACACAGATTCATTTTTACCACCTTAGGTCGGACCACAACCCACCATATTTTCCAAAAACTACCTCCTTCCACTGATGGTACGCAAACCCATTCTCACATTCAAAAAGACTTTGCTGACATGAATTCAATTATTATGATCCCACTTACCCATTTAGTTCATTCCTTGAAGTTTAGTATATTTACATTATTATAGCCTTACTTTCCTCCAAACCACCATCAGGTTTCACTCTTGTCAAGACACCACATCACATGGCCAAGGTTCTCTCAACATAATAATGTTCTAAAACAAAAAAAAGATAAATTACACAAGTATTAACTCAATCTTCATTATAGTTATAGAACCCAAACTTTCTTTCCATGAACTATTTTCATATCCCACTAAACCCTTCTATGACCTAAACAGATTCTGCAAAAACATCACATAGAACCACCCTACAATCAAATCCATCAATTTGATCATTATTCAACACATCAAAGTCCCACATTTCCTCTCTCAGGGATGTAACAAGAACCTTATAGGTTCCTCATTGGAATATCAGTGCCACTACACCTACTCAATGATCTTCTATCCATGACAATGACTAAATTTTCAGTCCCTATATTTAGTGTGTCATTATTTTTTCCCATAATGAGGGATTTCAACAACACCATATTATACTCGATAAAAATTCAATCCCAAAATTATATACATCTACATCTAGGTTTCTCCCAAAACAACAAAATTAAAATCACCGAATGCCCATTATTATCTTCTGTGAAGGTCACCCCTGGCATTTGTCGACATCCAGTCCATTATGAAGACCTCACTCGAATCCATTGAGGGTGTACATCCAATCATCAGGATTCACACATGCTGCTCCCATGCGCGTAAACTCCATGATTTCCCTCATCCGACAAAACACATTCATTTCTCTTGGCATTAGAAAAATATTATCAACATATCATGGATGATATCAAGATATTGGGCAGGATCGTCACTAACTGGTGTATGCTATAAATTTTATCAAAGAACACCACCATGAAATTATCCCATTATGATGTTGCACTGTGGGAAACTATGACCAGGAAAGGATCTCAGGCTCCTATGAAAAACACGTATTATCAATATTTAATCACCACCACTCAGGTGTGATTTTTATACAAGTCTTTACATCACTTCATGTCCAAATCCAAAAGTATCCATGAACTAACAATTCATGGGGAACTACTTACACCACATTTCTCAAGTTCTTCTCATTCATCCATGACAGCTAACAATAATCGCACAATGGTTTACCACACTAATGAACCCATTTATCTCTCATAAATCAACTATCACCTATGAGTATCCCAACCCACCTTACTTACCGTACCATGTATCTGGGTTTTTCCTCTACATAAGCCCTGAGGTGGCCTCTGTATCTCACCCAAAAACCCAACCATTCATATTAACATGTTCATCCATATCACCACCCTCACCTAATGTGTCGCCATTGAGAAAAATCATATCACCACCCATTAACCTCCCCTTTCACTTTCACTAGAAAATGAATTTGATCCCTCCATTAGTCATCGTATAAATAAGTGAATCAAGAATCCATACTATACAACCCTCTAAAACATTCCATACCTCCTATCAAAAACACTTGGATGCCCTTATGAAATAACTAGGGAATAACTATTGCATTTACAAAATATAGTTAGACTTAGTAAGAGTTGAAACCACCTCAGAATCATCTCTCAGGATCATATTCTATGATACCTACATCACTAGGCTAACCACCCACGAGTTCACCCAAGATATCATCAGACTATAAATGCATAAACACAACTCGAGTGGCAACACCAGCCATCAACCATCACACTAATACCTGAACACTAACCCTGCACCATGAAATACTCTGAGTCCCTCCTTCAAAGTCCAAAACATTTATAAGTGTGGCACACACCCAAAAGCACTAGAAATATTATTTGACCTCTCTCATAGGTCACCTTGAAGGTTGAATGAAACCAAATCCCTAGACTAGAGTCACGACTAAGAAAACCCATTGGACCACTCTTCAATCCAAACAGAAATTGACATGAAAAAATCTATGCTCATGCATGGCACTCTAAAAATAGTTCTGATGTAAATTGTGCCTAACACACCAAAAAACCATTTACTCTAGGTTCTACTCCATAGGAGTACAAATTCATCAGCACTATGGGAAAAAATTCTTCCCCGAGATTCAAAATGCACCTAGAAAGGTCTCAACTCACATGGTCTCTAAGACCAAGGACACATCCTTAGGGTCCATCATGAACTCTGAATAGTCAAGAACTATGAGAGTTTCTAAATGCGCATTACTGAAAAGTACCTCAAAACCCAATGCCTGCAACCCTAACAAGGATTCCCTAAACAAACAACCTATACCATATCATAATAAGAAAGGCCTCACAATCCAAATACAATATTTCAAAATAGGGAACTCTCACTTCCCCTACCCACAGTTGCAGGGTTCAAACCGACAACATCAAGGATACCAACCTTTGAACTAAATTATTCTCATTTTAATCTTATCATTCAATAGACACATTAAATAATGACTGATATTATTTAACCCTAGATAGAAAATATCTAATGTTATCAACTATAAACAAATATTTCTTCATACTCTATCCTAATTGGAATTATCACAATTACAACAATAACCACTTACATAACAATTGTGGTTCATAGTCAACATGGGGTAAACAATTTACTTAATCATATGTCTTTTTTAAATAACCTCTTTAAACCAATTATTCTGTTACAAAATGATCTTTTCCTCTTTGTCGCATTTATAATTTATCCACTTATCACAATTATCATTTTACCTCCTTCAAAACATTTATTAGTAAAAAGTCATTGACAAATTTCACAATCATTATGAAATCATTATTTGTTAGACATCCAATGAAATATTACAATTTATCACAAACCAAAATTTTTACATGGTCTCAACATTTCTTAATACACAATACTCCTTAACTATTAATTTTCATTCTTTTTTTTCACCCACATGAATAGTAATTATTAATCCAAATTTTTGTCCAATTTTTCAAGGATGTAAATTTCATTCAACTCTATATTCCACTCACACCCATCCCATGTGTGTTCCTATAATTATGAATTCCACCAACAACCTTAGGTTTCTAAAATGTTATATGAATGTACAACCTCATGTTATTCCAAAAATGAAAAAAATAACATAAATCAATCAAATAACACAACATGTAAATCATTCAATGGTGATATATCATTAAATTGTCACAAAAAAAATCATGAACTACAATTCCCACCAAAGATGACTTGGGTTATCCCTCATACATAGATTAACTTCTCCCAAAAATGAGCTCATTACCAAAGCCCGATGGATCAAAATATCAACTCTACCATACAAAAATATTAATAAATATAAAATAAATCCTATGATTCAACTTTGTAATATACTTGGATGAGAATCCACTATACTAGTGCCCCGATCTATTCATCACAAGACCTCATGTGTGCCTCCTCGTAGGTCAGAGGTTGCTGACTATCGATGAGGGTCTAATGGGTCATGACGGGAGACTATACCCTCATTATTAGAGTAATCAAAAACAATACCACATTTTATTAATTTGAACAGTTAGGGTCACCAAATAAACATGCATAACCGGTCATTTCTTAGACATGGTACAAAACAATAAATCAAATACAACTATGATATGCCATACTGGTAGTGCTAGTGAAAAAAACATAAATAATGAAAAAGGGAAAAATCCCCAAACAGGTCATGAATCTATGTACCTATCCATCTCTATGTACATCCTGAGCCCAAATAAATAACCTAAGGTAGGGTATTTACCCTTTCCCTAACATGAAACTATGAAATCTTCTTGGGTAACCAATGATGGCCTGAGCAGTGTGTGAGTACAAAACTCATTTGTCCACCCCCAACGGTGACTAAAAAATATCCAGTCTAATAGATAGTGCATAATAGTACAATATAATTGGTATGAAAGAAAGATATAGTTTGGGTTCCATTGGTTCATAAGTTTAATTTGGTTAAAATACTTGCATTTATCTAAATTCCATTTGGTGCAACATCTTTAATACATGATCGGGTTATAACACATGTTCTTTGGATTAGGAATATACATCATCTATTGATGGGTTTATTGAAACCAATATCTATGTATAGGGGAAGTAAATAATGTCCCTATCTCACTTGGGATACACAAATCACATCAATGAATTATCCTCACCCCAAAGCCTCAGTCCGGGTGGAATGTAACTGTTAGAGTATTAGAGCCTTTATCCCCTTCCCTATCTTATGCGTTTTCGGTTAGAGTACAGAGCTTTAGTCTAAACCCGCCTTTGGGGGTAAAACCTGAAGTACATACCCCACTATTCCAAGCCATTTGCAAATGATTATTTATCAAGTCACCAAAAATGTACCATAACAAAATTAATCATTCTCAAATCCATTAGAATTCACAATATATAACAAAAAACATGGAAATTAATGCTACTCCATAACACATTAATAGATATAGCAGTTATAATTTTTTCCATATATCCAAATTCTCATTCGCATGAATTAACCCCTTTACTATATTCAATGCCACCAATTCACAAGGAATTTTAATTTATTACTATAAATATACCCATTTATCCCATTTTTCATTTCGTAAGAATTCACCCACTTATGAATTTCAAATACATTTCTCATATATCATAATCCAGCCACTTATAACATTAATCCATTAGGTGTGCCACAATTACCATGTATTAACCCATTAAACAAATTCATCCATTATATTTTTATATATCATTAAAATACTGTCCATTTTCCATTACATTAACACATTATTAGTCTACCAATTAACATGGAATAAACCCCTTAGTCATTTCTAAAAAAATTAATTAATTGATCGATATAATTTCATTTAACCTAATTACCCATTTCCATGTCATTCCAACAAAATATTATTCCTTTATCACTCAACTCATAATTATCATCATACAATTTACTACATAATTAACCATTAAGATATATTCTACATGGTTTCCACATTATTATTTGGAATAACTTCATTAACCCTACTACACTCTCAGTCTGGTTTTACTGGAACATTCCATGGATGTCCCTAAAAGGCTAAATTCATCCTCTATTCATCCCATGGGGATCATGAGGGTTTCAATTAGTCGCTTAGACACCCATTTTTATCAAACAATCCAATAAAACTAAGAACACATTTAGGGATAAAGAATATCATGATCTTCTATGAACAAATCAATAATAAATCTATTGGATAATAAATGCAGACCACATACCTCAAATCTGATGATGAAAACACTCTTAGTAATAGCCTGGGTCTAGATTCAATCACCCCAGGAAGCCTCAACCTAAATATCAGCTGAAAATGAGGGTTTTAGATATTATTAATGAGGTGGAAGAAAATAAAAATTGTAATCTAAAAAACGATAATAAAGAGGATAATTGGGCTTCCTTGGGGAATCGATCCAAAAACAATGGCACTCCAAACAACCATGAATTGGAGGATAACCTCCCTTGGGAAGATAGGATCACCCATGCACTTCACTTGGGTTACATGGTGTGAAATGGAGGAGAAATTACAGTTGAGGTTTAAAATCACATATTTGCATTTTTGTAATTTTCGCAATATTTATAGGCAACATGGTTTACAGGCACAGTTTCCAAAACCTTGAAAAAAACATTCATGATCCACTATAAGAAAAAATATAAATTTTCATGTTTTTCAATGAATTCTGCATGGTTTTCATAACTGTTCACAAATCATGCATTAGCCATTAACATGGTTGTATGGTTACCTAGGATACCCCGCATAGTTCGCATTAACCTTGTGAAAACCATGCAACAAGACGAGGGACTCCATATTCATTTTCTTTTCATGTATTGAACCCCCTAAACACCCTTGATAATGCACATGAACATGGAGAAACAATTATCTATCTTAAAATAAGGGACCAAACCAAAACATAATAAAAATATACCTAAATAAAATATAAGATCATACAATAGCACTAATATTAAATAAACTATAAACAATTATGAGTAATCTTGGAGTATAGAGTTTTTCGATTTGTGGTCTATTATGATCCATCTTTTAACAATTTACTAGATTCAACAATAAAGCTTCGGCTGAGTGTGATTGAATTATTTAGAGAAATTGACTTTCAAAAACTATTGTTTTATTATTGGAGGAAAGCACAGAAAGAGATAATATAATTTGGATTCCCAATCAAGGGATCATATATAAGAATCTAATTTTTATTTTTAAATGGTTCATCTTGAAAATTTTTGGTACTTTATTAATATCTACAATTTCATTCATATGTTCCCTATTTTGCATCCAGTGTTCAGTGTTTTTATCATCAAAAACATCATGGAGAATATTAAGAGATTTTTCCTCAAACTAAATGTTTTGACATATTTTGTGATATATATTTAATTAACAATAATTAAAATATTAAATATCATTAACATCAATATATAGATACATATAAATTTATATAATTTTAAAAGGAAAATTAATATAAAAAATGACAGTTTCTTAAGCTCTTGTTGTGTTTCATGTTCTAGTGGTGTCTCTTGTTCTAGTGGAATAAAACTAGCCATTAAATATTGAAAGTATGTTTCTCTAGTGGTATGTTGTTATGGAAATGTCTTAGAGTTATCGAAATTTATATAAAGCTAATGTCTCTTTAACAAGCAGTGTCTGATCTAACGGTGTGTAAGACATAGAGATAGTCTTTAACATTTACAGTATGAGTCCAGTGGCATGACATTGATGGTATCTCATACGTATCCTTATTTTAATTATGTGAGAATGAAATCCTAATAATTTTTTGATGAATGGTGTCTCATACATTATCAATTCATAAGGCCTACGGTATAAAAGTCTGATAGGTTGATGGGTTGGTGGTATCTCAAACATTGCTAATTTGTGTACCTGTAGTGCATTATGACCAAAAATGTCTCAAAAATTGACATATTTATCACATCATCTCATAATACAGATTTCTCATAGATAAATTTTTTTTAGTATTATTAAAAACATTATTTTGGGATCATTTAATATTAAAGGTCAACATTTTAAATAAAGGTAAAATAGATTTCAATATAATTTTTATATTGGTGAATGTGAATTAATATAGTTATAACTAATACTGGGTGTTGTGTGTGTGGATTCTATGGTTAAAAACCTTTTTATACCTACGAACAACCATTAACAACTAAACATTACATCTATAGACAATTACCCAATGCATATCCTATTATTTTATCATCATATTAGAAATAGTTCACAGTTATATATCAATATAAAATTTATAAAATTTATAATTTTCATTTTACTATATTTATCTCATTTTTATGTTAATAAAATTGAATTTATCAAAGGGTGAACACTTATATTTTTTGTGGAAATAATTGATTTTTTTAAGAGTCAAAAACGGTTTTTTTTACTTTAATTTATTTTAGATCACATTATTCTTTGAATTTTGTGTTAATGTAATATAATTTTAATCTTATTAAGATTAATATATTTAATTCTATTATAATTTTCATTATATTTTATTTAGGTATATGATAAATTTTATAGATAAAAACACATTTTTATAAAAACATTTTTTATTGGTTTTTTTACATTTATAATAAACAAAATTTATTCCAATTATATTAACTGAATAATAAAAAAATGGAACTCATATTAGTATTAATGTCGATCCATTTAACTAATGGAATAAATTATTTTTATGTCATTATGAATATTAGTGTTTGTAAAAATGATGTCAATAAAATTAAAGGGTAAACGAGTTAATTAATTTCAAGACATTATTATAAGGACATAAAATATTATCATAATTCTGATTGGAAGGGGGAATTTTCTATAGTGTAATATTATATTTTTAATTTAACTTTTTATTATTCACTAATCCATGAGTAAAATGGTTAAAATATTATATCGTTATGAATAGATACAAATGATCCACTCACCAAACATCAAAAATGGAACATCTTATTCTCCCTTATCCACCACAATTAAGTCATTTAATTCATCCCTGATATTTATAATTACCATAAAGACATACCACATCAGGTTTTATAGGTCATTGTATCACTAAAATACCAATCCAACAGGGAATATTTTCTAATACAAAGGATTTATTCCAAATAAATGTTATAACTCATAACACAGAGGTTTCATGTTTATTTATTATTCCACCACCATCATATCATTTGAAACCTTAATGATTTATGAAAAATACTATCTTCAATATTCATATATTTTATTATACTGATATAATAACTTTTTTTAATATTCTTCAATAACAAATGGTAAATTATTACTTCACTTGTTCATATATATGTTCAATCCTCTCCATATAGTGCTGTAATTTGTTTTTTATCACTAATTTACATGGATTGTTTGTAAGATGTAAATAATTAATAAATAATTTTCTATTTATGTAATTATGATTCTTAAATTTTAATATATTTTCCACATTCTAGTCATTCTATCCACGTGAAATTTATATCATTTCTCTTGCAAATGTGTAGACTACCCCTCCACCAAATTATGTGATTTTTTTGTATTATGAAAACCAAGGATGGAATATAAAATTATATATAATGTGAAAAAATTATTTTCATAAAATTATTAACACTCTATAGACTATTTTTATATTTAATTACTCCTTTAACATTAATCAACATACCATGTAATTTTTTAGATATTGACAGAATAACTATAAGAGATCAATGTAAAAAATAAATAACCAATGAATGAATGGAAAATTATTACGAAAAAAATAATATATATATATGAAAATGGTTTAAAGAAAAATATATATAAAAAATAAATTAATATTCAATATTGTATAACATGTCAAAATATGGATACATCTGCTATAATGGATTATTCTACAATCTCATATTTATTGTTTATTGTATATGTTTAAAATATCATCCATTTGAATTATATGATAATAATATTTTACAGTCATTCTATTTCAATATAATCGTTTTATCAAAATATTTTACATATGTTTATTCATTTTTTATCAATTTGGTATTTAAAATTACTAAGAAAATAATTTTGAGAAATTTTATCCATATTTCACCTTGATCCTATTAATCTTTCCAATTCATATCCATGTTCTCTATAATTTGTTCAATTTTGTTTTATTATAATCCAATTTTTGTTTAAAATAATTTTCAAAAGTATTTTAGAATTTTTATAATTTATTAAAAGCATTATTCTTTCCTTTAACCAAACATGGTCTTTTTGAATTTTTATTAAATTTTTGAATGAAATAATTGTTTTAGTGTTTATCAATTGAATTAATTTTCCACCTACCATAAATTTTATTTATTTTTATTCTTTATCTATAGAATTCTATGTTTTTTAAAAGGTAATATTTTTATCAATATTTTGAAAAAAAAATTATTTATCATTTTATCAAAAGAAATGGATACTTTCATCAAATTTTCAAATAATGAATCAAATGTTCATATTATGATATTTTCATCCATGGGACCATTATATGATGGTTCTTATGATTTTTTGGGGGTTTACTGTAATTTTATATTCAAAATTATTTTCTTAATATGTGTAATTATCATATTATTTAACATATTAACAATGGTAAATATTGGCCTTTTGTATTATAGTTTCTAAATTTAAATATTTTTGTTGATTGTATTTTATATTGATTTTATTTTATTTTATTTTATTAATTGAATTTGAAATGTTAAATAATCCTTGATACCCATTATAGCCTATATATGTATCAGTTGGTCTCATGAGACAAAATTTATTGGGTACTTGTTTGACATCATGCATATTTTTTTAATCATATATGGGATCAAGTCCTAGACAAGAAGATTATGATATCTATCATAAATAATTAAATATTTATGAAACTAGTTTTCATTATACATGTTATTATTTAAGTCTTAATTCCATTAATGGATATATATTCCTTTTATGATCTTATTTATTTTTATATTTTATTTATTTAGATGTTCTATAATTTTTTTGTTGTATTATTTTTATAATATATTTTATTATATTCGTTAATTTACTGATAATATGACCTCACCCATTAATTTTTTCCATTCCCTAGGATACCATGTTAGAATTTAATAATGAATTCTAGGGTATACTAGAATAAATAACAAATTATTAATTTGAATTTTAATATAAATATCATGTTTCTAAATGTAATTTGATAATATTATATGTATAAAGTCTCTTAATACTATTTTACCATTCGACCATTCGAGATGATATATGTTGTATCTTGTTTTAACATTGCGCGAAAGCCACTATATCTAGGTTGCTATTGTTTGGTTACTTTGGTCTGTGTCATAGTTATTTTACAATAGAAAATGGAAAATTGATTTATGAAAACAAATATTTTAGATCATATCCATAAGATAGGATAAGGGGATAATTCTTAGTAATGGATAATATTATTATGTTTTGAAAAGGTCAAGAATGCATGCTTTCATAGATATAAGATACCTTCTGGAAATTATAATGTGAATTGTGATATGGAATAGATTCACACTGGGATAAACACCTTAAAAAATGTTAGTTTAGTGTTCACTCTATCTTCAATCAATTCACAATGATTGGGAAAATGATTTGAGACATCAGTAAATACTCTTACGTGATATGATTTTATTGATTCATGTTCTCTTTAAAAACTACTATGAAACATCTTAAAATATTTTATGATTTAATGATATTCCCATGACACCACTATTATGATTCCAAGAATATATTTCCATAATTAATCAAATTATATTAAATGTTATTCCAAAATTATTATTATAACTATGATTTTAAAGTAATACTATTATTAGATAATTTAACAAACACCATTATTTAAAATTCATACCTAGAAGAAGTAATTGATACTATATCAATGAAAATAATATATGTACAGAATCCCCTCCTAGGAATGAAAATGAAGCTAAAGGTGATGCTAAGGTAAAAATACTATTTTGGGATGTTGAATTTGGTAATGACCAACATGATTTCTGATATAGTAAAAACCATTGATACCCAATATAGTGATAAAATATTGGATCACATTATAAAATAGTAACCATTTTTATTCAATGTAAAAAATAAACAATTTTTTTAAATTTATCAATTCCATTGATAAGGTATTTCTCATATTTGGAAGTACTAAAAGTGTACATGTTATCAAAGAATGTTATCATTATTACCACCGAAAATCAAGTAATCCATTGACATTAGTATACATTATTAAATTGGTATAGATACAGGGGGTCAAATACAAATTTATTGATCATTTTAGAGAATAGGATAATCATATAAATTAATTTTACTCATTTTACATTGGGAATATAATAAAAATAAGAGAAATAGAAATCATCCAACATACATCAACTCATTCAAGTAATACTTATTCATATCACATGGAAAGAAAAAAATAAGGGTGAGATTAAATTATTAGTAAGGATTATATACAATTGGAGTTATCATCAATCAATAAGGCATATTAAATATGATATGGTAAATAAATAAACACCCATTCAATTTATTCAATAATATGAATATAATTATTGTATATGGAATAATAATTATGGAAATGTAAATAACTAAAAACACATCCCATTTAATCAATAAAATTAGAACAATACTAACTAATGGATAATATCAATAAAATAACCACATTGGTTAATATAAAAAAATTATGAATCAATGTTGATCAAAAAATTAGTAGTCATGATCTTAGAGATCATTTTATCTATAACATCAAGACCATTCACCATTAATGTTTAAAACTATTATTACAACCCAATTTAAATTGGATAATAAGATTTGTCACATGAGATCTATAAATCTGTTGAGGGGGAATATAGTTATGAACCCCAACCATCATCACATGAACAAATAATTCTTATGCATATAATTATTTATTTAATTCATAAACAATATTCATTATAAATGAATCTTTTTATTGAGTAAGGAATAAAAAATTAACAATATTTCTTTATAAAATCAAATAAATTTCAATGTAATGTACCATATGTAGAAATGCTAAATCATTTAATCAATATGAATTTACATGGTAAAGAATACAGATATTTATTTGAAATATAATATCCACTGATCATATTAATGTTAATATTTCAAGATAATGTTTGAAATCACAAAATCAAAAGGATATTGTATATATTTTGAAATAAATTTATGCATTTTATAAGACCAAATGGAATTAAAGGGATGTATTATAATTGGATTTCATAAAACAAAACTCTTTGTAAAAAAACTCAATATTTGTTGAAGAATCGTAATTTCTTACAATTTTTACGATGATATGAAATTTTTCTCTCACCGTATACATAAGAAAACATTATTTATGTCATTTTAAAAAAGAAAAAACATCATGTTCCGAAAATAGTAGAAAAATTCCATTTAAACCATATGAAAAAGTAAATGATGACACAAAATTTACATATTAAATCATTTGATTAAATAAAATAGATTTTTTAAAATTATATTGTAAAACATGGACATAGATGAGAAATATATATATGACTAAAAGATAAATTAAAATAGAATTTATTTTAAAAAATTCATTTCTTGATCATGTACCAATGAGTTGAAAAGTAGATGTAAATCGGGGAAGTCATAAATTATGCATTGGTTAGTAAAATCTATTAAAATCATGAAGGATATATTATATGATTCCATCAATGAAAATAATATCTATCCAAAAAAATTCAATTTTAAAATAAATTCATACAATTTTTAATAACATTGAAATTTTACCCCATTAAAGGAATATTCATAAATTGAAACATTAACCATCATGAATTAACATGTTTTCATTTTAAATACCACCATGTGTAGGTAAATACTTAACACATATTTTAATACTATTATAATAAAAAATTTATATCAATAAAGTGTATATTATCAGAGAATCCTTTATCTCACACTCTCCTTTTGTTGAACATGATTTATCATACTATGAAATGGTTTTAAAAATTATATGAATTTATAATAGAATAACTTTCATATTTATAATATATTATATTATCCAGTTATAAAATCTTATCAATAGTTAATTAACAATATTTTATTATTACTATTGTTTCAAGGGTTAATTATCTTGTTTTATCATCGATGTTTTGTCATGAAAGTTATGTTTATTATGAATAATATAAATACTAATAATGTATATATAATTATAATTCTATTTTAAATATTATATTATATAATTATATAAACATTATAACCATTATTGATTGTATAGATAAAAAATTTATTTAATCACATTGTGGAGATGGTAGGTCATACGCAGAAACAAGTGATGATTTAATTCATATAATGGGTGAAAGGGTAAGTAATTGACTTATATATTATATTTTAATAACTAAAATAATTTCATATTTATGATATATTCTAATTTTTTCCATCATTGTGAATATCCATGTTAGTGTGAGTTGGGGTTGGAAAAAATTACATCGGGTTTTAAGGCGGTAGTTTGTCATACACATAATAAATTTCTTTACATACTATTTGATTTGTAAGTAGATGGATAAATAATATTCCATAAAAATAATAATATCTCATTATATGGTAGATAATGGTGTTTAAATTATAAATTTCTTAAGGCATAATTGACGGTTTTATAATAATAGGGAAAAGGATGGATCCTTGTAATGAAATTTCCATCACTTAGTCGAACATCCATTGGATCACTAATTAAATTACCAATAATTGGTATTTTGGGAATCTATAAGAACTATAATGTGTCTAATTATTTTTGGGGGATATTTTGGTAGGTGTTTTTAATCCTAATGTTTTGATATGTTTGAATAAGTGATCTGGTAGAAATTCTTTTTATAAATAAGGAGGAGTGGCATTTGTTTAAGAAACCTAATCTATTCAAAAATTAAAAATCACTATCACCCCATGTGATACGAAAATTGATTTTTAATGGAGTTTATGGAAGGAAAATTCCATCCAAATCACTACCAAATAAAAACAATCATTTTTTACACAATCCATATCCTTATCTTCGAAGTTTACTTACATTTGACATTTTAGTAATCCCTGCTGAAAATAGTTTTTTATCTTGTGTAATTAATTGATAATGTGTAAAATAAAATGATCATTACAATAAAATTTATACCAACTGATTATAGATATTAAATTAATGTAATTAATGAAATATTTTATGTTTTTGGATAATTAATTTTTATACAAAAACATGTAGCTCGAAAAAACTTTTTTACCATAATGAGGGTAATTATTTTTTTATTTATTAATTCATTATAAAAAATATATCTTTTGAAATTATGAAATAATATTTAATATTATTATTCCAATTTAGGAATCCTTTTTATCAAATTTAAATCAATAAATTTGGATATTGTTTTTTAAAAACAATGTTGAAAATCTTCCCAGAAACGCTGGTTAGGAAAATGTATTTTTCAATAATAAGATAATATTATATTAAAAATATGACATGTTATTATTAATATATGGATTTAAATTCATATAATATGATATATATAAAATAAATTTATTTCAAATCATTCATATTTAAAATTTATTCAAAATAATTAAAATTAATAGACATAATGACTTCTAAAATAAAAATAAAATAAGAGATATAAAAAAAACATTTGATGTTTACTAAAAAATGATATTAACATTATTTCAATGAAATTGATATTAAATAAGTTATTAAAAATGCATATTATTACTAATTTATATAAATAAATTTATTATTTTCTAAATATCATATTTTTCTACTATTCATAGAAGCGTAGTTCTATGGGAAAACATCAAAATTTGTTATATGATTATTTTCACCAAATATGATCAAAATTGATATTCATCCTATAAAATTAGAAAACATTCCATTAAAAAATTAAATTTTAATATTTTAATATTTTTATTATAATATAATATTCTTACACTATAATTGATGTTTACGATTACAATCATTTTAAAAGAGACATTGATCGATTGTTATAATTGACCTATAACACTGATGATTTATAGGAAATGAATTATATTGAGTGAAATAACTTCAAATAAATATTATTTAAAAAATCATTTTATCTTGATTTTTGGGTTGATATGTGGATTCAAATTTTCAATCTATGGAAAATGGATGGAGAAAATGTTGGTGAATATTATGTTAATATTACAAGGTTAACTGCTCATGATATGGATTATTTATGCTACCCATGAATTATGATTGATCAATTTTTGATATGTTAAAAATGGAATACACATGCAACTAGTACCTATAACATTTTTAGTATATGAGGATATAATATTCTCTCCCATAAAGACAGTAAAATGATTCACAATTTCCTCTGTTTCCTAGGAAAAAACAAACAATGAAACTTGCGACTAAGAACTATAAAAAATAAATTCCACAAAAGGGGGTTGGAAAAGGGATGAATTTTATACTTTTAATAGTTTTATAAATAAAAAAATACGTGAAATGCCGTATTTTAATTTTTCCACAGTGTATTTGGTGATTGAATAATGTTTTTAATAAATTATTATGCATTAATTTAACAAAATTGGGGAAAATTTATTATTATGAAAAGAATTTATTTTTGGATTTTCATTATTAAAATTATGGGTTTTATGAATTATTTTAGTTCATTATTTATTTTTGGATTTTTATGAAAAATGAATTAAATATATTCTTTATCACATCGAAATATTAGTTAAATATTTTTTTTATAAATTAGGCTTGTAATTCAATATAAATAAAATTTTGAATTCTTTGTTTTTTGAACCATTTTAAAAATATAGAAATAATTTGTAGTAACCCTTTGTTAGTTTAAACAACCCCAAAAACTTCTAATCATTAAATCTATATCCTAAATTTTACCATAAAGAAATTTAAATGACCATGAATAAAAAAATCTCAAAAGACAACATGACAATTTTTTTCATAATGTTTTTGAAATCTAGTATTTCAAGACGAAACTCACGGACCACCACCGATTGAAAATTCGTGAAACAAGTGCTACCATGAATCAAACCAAAAATGATTAATTGATTGTGTTTATATCCTAATATGCCAGAAAATCTAATAGACTATGACATCCCTGACCATATTTCCCTACAACAAGTGAATGAATGCATATCTAGTGTGATCAACAATTCATGAAAATCAGATCTACTGTTAACCATGAGGTCAATAATGAATATGAATTGCATATAACCATTTCTTTTATTCTAGAAATTCCAAACCCACATAAATGAGGAATAATTTTTAGATAAGTGTCACTCTCTCTATTCTCAGTGAAATGTAAACACCAATGATAAATAAATTCAAAACTATTAATACTGATGAAGAATCTATATTTCATGTAATTTGATACAGGAGCACCACCATGAGTGTACACCCTGGGGAATGCCACACATAATAAATCATTCCACTGAACCATCATTTAGAACTAAATAGGAATCAACCATGATTCACCCAAGTGGATTCCTTAACAAAATTAACAAAATTCCATCTCTGACCGCCTTTAGATACTGAAGATGCACTTCTATGATGAGATCATGTTGCTACCATCAAATTATGGATAAAATAAAGTCTTCTACATTCTGGAATGTTAAAGATGACAACATAATAGATGATTATCATTTATATATATATATATACATACATACTTATGATAATATTATTATAAATAAGAAAAAATTATGAAATATAAAATGTTTTTAACTTATTGTTTTCATATTAATAATATAATAGAATTAATAAAAAAATAGCTCATACAATATCAATCAATGACTTCAAATACCTATGTCAAATCCATTTATTGAGCAGGTAATAATGTTTAAATGTTATTCATTATATTCTTATGATCCCAAATCAAGAACAAATCATTAACATTGATTATTCCACATTTAGAACATTAGTATATATGATTTTTCTTAATTCATTGAATGAAAAAATTAGATGATAATTACACATCATTTTAGGGTTTCAAATACTCTCACAAGGACTTCACTTGTATGTGGTAATTATAATGCTTATTCACACCATGTAGTTTCCACATCTGGTTATTTTTTTAATTCAATATTTTAATTTTTGTATAAGTGGATGGATTCTCCTATATTTTTAATATTCCATGAGATTGGACTCTAGTTATTTTCTTCCTCATCCCATATTTATCCAATTTCTATATTCATTCCCTCTTCTATATAGAATATATCTAAATAATTTACCGTTAATATGTTGTGATCATCAGACTTCAAGAATTAATATATAAAAATACATGTCTATTTATTGAATGTGAAACATTGACATGTACAATAGATCAGTGAATCTTCTCAATCATCATCATTGATTATTATTCCTAGTGGGAAACAATTGTATAATTTTTTTAGTGAGATAATGAGATCCTAAGGGATTTATTCATAAATATTTCCCCTTAATTTTTACCCCTTAATTTATTTGATAGACTGAGATAGATTATTTGAATGGTTTTTTACTGATGATATCATAATGATAACATTGATTATGAATAGATTCTTGAATATATTATCTCTATTAAGTGAAACATTCTCTTTTGGGAGTGTATAAATGTTATAGAAGTGAATTTAATCATTGGTTGTCAACATTATTAGTAAAAGGGGTGTGTGACTTGAGATATATTGAATCCATTGAGTGAGGTTGAGAAATGATCTAATCCATTTTAGATTAGTGTCAAGTAGTAGATGAGTTGATCAACTAGACATTTTTATTGTTTCTTACTCAATTATTTTCATTCCCCCTTTATTTCCTTGTTTTCTCCATTTTTTATAACCGCAATTTCATCACACAATTTACCACTAACCGAAGGATTAATATCACTATTTAATTATTGATTTTATGATTTCATAATTTTATAAAAACCAATGTGTTAAGGGAATATTTCAAGGGATTTTGACATTCCTTCAATGTGATAGACCCCCTGAGTTTTCAACTATGTTATTTTAGGGTTCTAAATGATTTTGTGACTATACTAGAGACATGGATGTTCCCATCAAAGGGAATTATTTTTTTGGTGAGAAATATTCCATAGAAGGGCTTCCTTATTTTTCATGAATTAAAAATGTAAAACAATGAAAAAAATTTGTGATGAATGATATCATTTTCAATTTATTCTGACTAAATTATTTTATCAAATAAATTGAAGAGATTGGAACAGTATATCAAAATTGGATTAAATAAAAAATAGAGATATTAATGACGTTTAAATGGATTCTCATTATCAAATAATGCTAAATTATTTATAAGGATATGAATAATATATGATTAATTCCATGGGATACAGATATAATCCTAAACTAACTAAAATTCATCAGGAATGTTATTAATGAAAAATGGAAAAAAACAAGAAAAGATAAAATAATAAAGAGTTTCCATTATTCAATGTTGATATTCTCCTTTATCCACTTATTTAAAATCATGATTTATAAAATAAAAATGTTTTCATGAGATGGTAGACGATGATTTAGGAGTACCCTAAAGAAATTGTTCAATATTATGAGGATCATTTTATATTTAACATCAATTATGATGACTGTTTCTACCCTGAAATATCTTCTAATTTTTCCAAGATAGAAATAATTAATCCAATATAATGTATCCTACCATTTTCTGGGGGAGGTATGAAAAATGAGTTGAGTTTTTTTGAAAAGATGGTATAGGATGTGGACTACTGTACTCCAAACCCAGAATTACTCCACAGGGAATTATCAAAACATGGAAAAAACATTGTTCTATTTTATGGAGTTAATAATTTAATGGACAAATATATATTAATATTTTAAATTGATTATATATAAGGTGATTTAACTTTAATTTCTCCCATTTTATGTAAGGATGATTCTAATAATTGTTGTTATTTCCCATAGATTCGATGGGAATTTAATGCTTCGACTACTACCAAACTATTCTAACATTATGTATTTATTGAAAATTCATGTTTTAGGAATTATATTAAATAATAAAAGGTTTTATAACCAAACTAAGTTTTCAAAATTTATTTTTTCAATTTTTTATTTCCAACTAATAATTTTATGATTTGATTGTCCTAGAAGACAAGTCACCCTTAAGATTTTAATTAACAATCCTTGTTCTGTATAATCCTCATAATGAAGAGGAGGGGAAATACCCATATCTTATATTTTCTCCTATATCACTCCCATATATTTAAGTATCCAGGTGGGGGGATGGGTTTTATTATCAAATATCCTAACCCATACTAGAGGGGCATATGTTTTGAATACCCCATGCTTGCCTCTAATTGGACAGGGGCCGGTGACTAGCACCATGTTGTAATATCCCACAATGGGAGGCATTTGTTTATGTACCTATATGCATGCACACATACCTAATCAAAAAATTTTGAAAATTAAAAACCTAATTAGAAAAATCATGTATAAACTAAGATACCAACCATAGAGTATGATAGTAAAATAATATGAAAATAAACTAGGCCAGAATACATCCCTACCAAAAGAAAGAGTCTGTAAATGTAAAATCACATGTTTTTAAACTCATTCGAAGAAAAACCTAAAATAAGGTTAGTGGTGGACTATTATCTAAATCCATAAGAGAACACATCAATGTTTGATCACACTATAAACCACATGGTCATAGTCCACTTAGGTCTCATCAAAGAGTTTATTATTTTCACAAATCACAACACATGAAATAAATTACTATAATAGGGTGAGTAAAATAATACTTAGTTGGAAACCCCAAAACCATAAAGGAAAACCACTAAAAAATAAATTATGTATTCCAAAAACAAAACACATGATGTATACGATAGAGTAAACACATAATGTATATAAAAAATAAATACACATTGTATATTCTAATGAAAACACATGATGTGTAGTCAACTCGTATATGTATAAATCAAAATCATGAAGAGTAGGATTTTCTGTTGTAATCCATAGATCTCTTACATTACTTTCCCCACAGAGTTTCAATGACAAATGGAAAATTTATGTCTCCTGATAATTTAATGGTGCATAGAGCGTTGATAGTGCATGGATCACCTATGGAGAACGAAGGGTCGATGGTGCATGAACTGTCACTGGGTCATGCTAACCACATGTCATGTAGTCACAATGTCACAACCAACTGTAGGATTCTGCTCATAGTTTTCTTTTTCTGAGAGAACCAACACCTCCACCCACCTGTTCATAAACCAACATCAACAAAAACTCACTTAGCGTTTATACAAAGGACCATATCATCACCAGGGTACCCATGATGCAAACATCTCATAAAAAATATACATTATTTGATGGATATGGCCATCGTTATAAAACACTGTAACCAGATATGGCCGACCTAACATGACCCATTCTGGTCTACTAGGTTAAGCCCACTGGGACACTAGGCCACTGTATTGGCCCGGTCACCAATGTCTGGTCCATGTTGTGGGACATTTTACACTGTTAGAAGTAGCCCGCCTTGGTCACCCCATGTCCATGAGGTCTGCCCGGGTTGTGTGGCTCCCCTCATGTCTTCTATTCAATGTGAAATCGGTCTATGTTTCATAGGCCTATCCCACATCCTCCACCCAATCCCACAACCTCACTACCACAATGGATTCAACTCATATGACTCCGAGCCACATCTCATATCACTTCTACGACCTCCAGTCACAACCCACATGCCTTTCCACCATGGGCTTCCACATGGTCCAACCTAGACCACATCATGATCCCGTCATCGGTCCCCCTACCAGTGGCCCTTTTACCACCTCTCTCTACCCATAAATCACACACCACCGGTCATGTCCTACCATCACCATCGACCTCCCTACTATAGGTCTTCCTTAAAATGTGGCCTTAATATTCACTCTCACCTGAACCGTGCCACGCTTTCATCACACCTCAGTTATGTCATCGATGGGTCAAATCCATAGGACTCGTATCATTACACCATGCTTCAATGTTCAAAATTGTTCATTTATGTAAGGATTTCAATGGATAAGAGTGAATTAATAATGATATATACTAGGGATTAAGTGATAAAGAACACAAATACCCAAAGAATGGATCTTGTCCTTGTTCATGTTGCATCTGATCAGTTCATGTTAGAAGGTTTAACGAAGAACAAGAATTGATAATCACAAAGATGTATCACCATTTCTAAACCCTATACCAATTATCCATCTCATTATAACAGTCAAACAACATATCACCCTATTCGTTGGTTGGGTCATATTTGTTGTTTGAATCCATAACAATAAAGGAAATCCAAAAGAGATCAAACACCCTACCTCATGGTTTAGATCGATCATTGACAAGGGATATGCTTAATTGTAATAATTCATCAATTGGTCAAGTCAGTGGGTTTTCAATCACGATTCATCGATCCTTCTATATTAGTCATCAAGGGAGTTTCCTTCCAATAATTAGAATAATTCGAGGGTTGTGGTGATAATACTAAATTCCTATAAAAGTTTTCATTAAAAATAAAATCTCCAATGCATCCAATAATATATTTTTATGAAAATATTTTATTGATGGTTACGTCCAAATTATAACATCAAGAGTCGACCGAGGTTAGTAGATGTCAAGCCCTGCATAAGGAAAAGTCAACTCTCTAAATGATGTGGTGCCCTCATATTTTTGATCCAGGAACCCGTATAGATTTTATTCACGATTTATATATAACTATCCCAAAATCATTATTTGAAACATAAAATTTTTCAATAAACTATTTTGGAGACACCACGTTTCAGAATCACATGAAGTCTCAAAGAATCGTCTTATAATTTTCCTAAATAATTTTTGAAAATAAATCCTGAAAATTGAAGTTATTTCATTCTCTAATCCATAGGGATTTAGGTCCCCAAAATCCAAAATAATGGCTCTCCCGAAATATGGGGGTACTAAGAACGGATATAAGCCTCTCGCTCCCAAATTATCTCTAGGAGATTCTCATGTTGGCACAAAACATTTACTAGAGGAATATACCACCCACAAAGGATCTTATCCTATCGATTTGTGATCCTTACCTGGTACTCCACAAAATTCACCCATTTTCAATGTCCATCTTATAGTAATCAATGATGTGTGACATATCAGGCACATACCTCTTAAACCGTGACTCATGGAAGACACTGTACACCTAGTTCTTCCGTGAGGTAAGAGATATGAAGTATTTCAACTCACCAACTCTACTCAAAATCTAATAAGAGCTGATGTATCTTGGATATAACTAGTTTCCCCAGAAATATATCTGCAATCCCCTTCAAGGGATAAAATCATTCAGAATTGGATCACTACTCAATGGATCTGGGTGAAATGATCAATATTTCATGTAAGGTTTTTAGGGGGGAATAATGGAATAATAATGCGATAGACTGCATGGAGATAAATCACATGAACACCCAGAGAATGGATCTCAGCATTGTTTATTTCAACTATGATTCAGGAATGTAAGAAGGTTTAATGTACAACAATCATAGGTAATTATAAATAACAAACTCCATTTTTAAACCCTACAAAAATTATCCTTCTTACATGAATGATAAAAACCTAGATCAAACTATTCACCTTCTGGTTCATGATTGTCATTTGAATCCATGAAGAGAAATAAAACCACAAAGAGATAAAAAACAGTATATAGAATTTTGGGTCAACTGTTGAAGGAGTTAGAAACTACATCATCATCATTTTATTATCAGTCAAATCCATGGTTCATCGATCTTGATTCTCCAATCCATTACCTTTTTTCATTGAGAGAGTTTACATCCATTCCACAGAGGAATTCAAGGGATATAGTGATATCCTTTAAATCATGACAATGGTTTCATTATATAGAAAACTCCATAGTATCCAACAATTTTTTTTACTAAAATATTTTAATGATTGTTATGTTCAAATTATAACACAATAGACATGTAAAAATTGATGGTAGGCCCCACCTTAGGTAAATTATATGATGAAAATGAAATTGTGGCCTTGGATTTCATATCTTTGAATCGATTTATAAGATATTCCTATTTTAAAGAAAAACTACTTGTGTTCTTTAAAAAAACATATCATTTTCAATTAACTTTTCTGGGCACACCCAGCCTTGGAACCGCATGCCATCTTAGTTACTAGTCTCAAAATTTTATAAAATAATTTAATAAAATGCCAAAAAATCCATGTCCTTACATATACAAAGTTTAGTTTTAAAATTAATAATTCCAAATAATTATAGGAAGATAATATTTTTTTATTTAAGAAAAAGTCACAACCCCCACTATAGATGGATTGAATAATATATTGTCTAGTAATGCAATGTTTAAAGGCATCGACTCATGGTAATTCATACCAAGTATATCATTTTTAAATTTTCCCACTTCAATTTAAATTTTTTATGTTTATTTTATTTTATTTTTTCCTTTACAAACATTTTCTGGCAGTTATTCTTTGTGGAAACAAGTTAATGACATCTAAAGTATCACATAGAACATTAGAGGATTAAGTAACATTTCAAAATATATTTTTATTTCACATATATCTATAAAAAACAATTATAATATTAATTTGATTACTTTTTTGGGTACATTAATTGATAATATGTAGGGTTGTTATCATTGAAAATAGATAGAATTCATTTGTATAAAAAAAAAGCATGTATACCAAGGAAGTGTTAGTTTTAATTAATCTATTTTTTAATATTTTGTTAGTATGGTTATTGGTATTTGGTAAGGGGTAATTCCCCCAGATTGTATTTTTAATATATGTATATTTGG
Organism: Viscum album; assembly: GCA_963277665.1. Taxonomy (NCBI): domain Eukaryota; kingdom Viridiplantae; phylum Streptophyta; class Magnoliopsida; order Santalales; family Viscaceae; genus Viscum; species Viscum album. The sequence goes on along the minus strand of OY728119.1, from coordinate 1,310,430,453 downwards.
TTCCTTCAATCAGAATCAAGCTTGTTTGTTTATAGAGTGTCGAAAACTAAAATTGACATGAAAATCAAATCTTGGTGGCACCTATAGAAAAATACATCTACCTCATTATTTATCATGATTATTTTTATGAAAATTAAAATTTATATTGTATATATTTTTAAATATAAATAATCACATTGAAAAATATTCTTTTGAAAATCGATTGGATGTGTGACAATTGTGTTTTTAAATACAATAATATTTTCACTTAAAAAATATTTTAACTATTGAGAAGAATATCTCTTTATAATGAAATTTATCTACAATAATATAATTAAACTCTTCTGATAAAATTTGGTTTTATAATTTTTGTAGTTCTGAAAATCTCTCTACCTTATTTGTGCTTCAGTTCTGTACACATCAAAAACACCAAAATTGTATCAAAATTATTCCCTATGAATAACGATTTTGTCAATTATTGATGTTCTTATTGTATGTAAAATATTTATTTATGGTTTATTAAAATAATAGTTCAATATGTTCTATCTAGTTAAAAAATCAAACTAATTTGGTTGGATGTTACTGATTGTGACATTATTAAACATGACTGATTTTTGAGTGATGTGGAATACTATTGTTAATGAAATTATATTTTATAATAGAGGAAAAGGAAGTTTCATAGGATATATTGTTATAGAATATGAACTATTACGTGATGAATATTGAGTTTTATCAAGAAACATGTTATTTATCCTCCATAAAATGGAACACTTTATATAGATATCTAAAAATTGGGTAATATAAATCCTCTGAATCTGTTGTAAAATATGAAAATGGGATCCCATGATTAGACTCTAATAGAAAGGAACTGGGTTTTTTTCTATAAATAGATCCAAATTCAATAATTTTCTTTTGTAGTTCTATGAAAAATTAATTTATAGGAAAAAATCAAATAATGTGACTAAATAAAAAATGTGCTCATTAATGTGAGAGAAATATTGAACTGAAATGAATAATGGTTAAAATAACTTATAAGAAAAAAAATTAGTAGTTTCAACTACGTGGAAATTGGATCTTTGGTTTGAGAAACCTATGAAAGATTCAAATATTTAATTCACATTATTGTAGATTTATCTGCACATTGATCTCTATCATAAATAATCTTGGAACTGGTTTCACTAGGGTATAAATAGAGAATTGTGAATAATTCACAATATTTGAATGGCTTACATAGTAATAGATGATTAAAATATTTTATTTATTCTAGGAATAATCAAATCAAAATAAACAAGATCAAAAATATTCTATAGAGGCCTCTGTAGATTAATAAACTGATAGAGTTTAATTAATTAGGAGTTCTATTTAATATTTGTGGGGGAGTTTTAAATGAAATTTATATTTTGAACATAAAAAATAGTAGGTGTTTTAATAATTATTATACTGAGGAAAGTGTATTTAATTATTATTTTTTCAAAATTATATTTTGTGAATAATTTGTTTTGAGTTTTCTATATGAAATGCCAGTTTTGAATCATTTTAATTCTATGATTATTTTAAAAAAAATTAAACATTTTTATTTAGACCTTTTCATATCATTGAATGTTTAAATATTTAATTCATTGTTGAAATTCATTTTAGAATACTATATAATTATAATTCACAATTTGGTTTATTTTTGAGTTATGGTAAAAATATAGAAAAGTGAGGGAGTGATCGTTCCTTTGTTGGGGTAGTCACACATCCTTTTTATCAATCACACCATATTCAATATTCTATTGAAGTAAAAAAAAGTATTGGTTGACCATTTTTCATTAGTCTTTGTCAATGTGTCACATCATGATGGATATCAACAACCACCAGATATTGAAGAAAAATAAAAATAACTGGTATTTTTTTTTTCAAAAAATGGGATTGGGGCTGGGGTACATTCAGAAATAGTTTAGAAGATACATAAACCTATTTTACATATCTCCCCTCACCAGGATGCATTAATGGGGTTCACGCATCCTGTGAAATTTTTTAATAGAGATTAAACCATTTTCAATCTTCCTTTATGTTTTTTAATTGTTTTTATTTATTTTTCATATTAAAATTTTTTATTTCTATTATGTTTGGTTTTTCTTATATATATATATATAACATAATTTTTAGCAAAATTTATATGCCATTAAATATCGATTATAACTTCCATTACAAAAGTAGGGATTCCAACACAAAATCTCACCTAGAGCTCTCTTTTATAAGTGTTCTCACGCTAGAAATCATTTTTCTTTTTTGATTCACATTCAGTTTATCTCATTCCTGCGCAGAACATTTTACATTTCAAATGAAGGATTCAGTAATATTTCAAGTATGTATCATTGAAAGACTGTAAATTATAAACTATAATACAAATATAAATGAAATATAAAACATTTATTAAACATATATGATGTAGTTTATAATTAAAATAAATTCATAAAAAATTGATGAAAAATAACTTATTATTATTCAAATCAACCAACATGATGCTTAAAAAAATTTCAATTGCATAACATTTAAATCCTATAAAATATAACCTATAAAACCAATAAAAATTAAAAAAAATATTAACAATATAAGAAAAAATTGGACATGAAAATAATTTCCTACAAAAATTTGATGATAAATAATTTATACACATTCAATACTACCGACTTGAAACAAAAAATATCTCAAGTGGTTTTGAAAAATTATAAAATATAAACAATAAGATGAATGGAAATGATATTTTAAACATAGGTTAAATATATATGAAATATTTTATAAATAATTATAATATTAGTAACATAATTATAAATTATATAATTATTAATTAATTTATAATATAATTATTAATTTAAATATAGTTTATAAGTAATATAATTATTAATTATATAATTATCAATTCTAAAATATTTATTTTGGTAATTCAAAATAAAATTATTAAATATATAAAAATTAATTATTTAATTAGATAATTGTTAATATAATAAATAATTGAATAAATAATTATTAATTAGTTATTTAGAAATATAATTTATAAAATAAGGAGATGGTGAGGGCTAATATTCTCTCTCTTCATAAAGGGAATCGATTTATTCCATTCGTAATGGATTCTGCTTCGATAGATCATTTCAACCCCACAGAAAATTGTATTGTGCCTTCGTAGAAGACTGATCATGGATCTAGTTCATGTACTACTATAGTTTGGTACGGGGATCGTCGATGTGGAATCTTACTCTCATGTTTATGGTGTCAGAAGAGCCTTCTGAGGTAGATGATTAGAATATGAAGGATCTTGGCAGTTTTTTCTCCCCCTCCTGTGATGTAGAGTCAATTTATAAAAAGGGGATCTCATAAAATGGCATGCATATTGTGGTTTATGCAAACCCTTGAATCTTTTATGAGTGTGTTGACGCATATATGCCCTCAATTTTTTCTTAACTGAGTTCGCAAGTGAACAACTCCTAGAAGTATGAGGATCTTCAGAAGCATCTCTAATAGATATGGGGTTTCGGTGATTTGGAACTTGTCTCGTTTGGTATGAATTTTTTCATGTTTCATTTTTATCCAATAATCTGATTTTAAAGACATGGAAGTAATAATTTTTTAATCTTATGCCAGGGGTCCTGCTGTTTTAGAATTAGGACCCCTAGTTTGATCCTTTCCGATCTAAGAATATTGTCACTCAGTCCTGCACCTGTGTTAATGGTTTAAACTGAGTTTTTTAGCATCCCAACATGTTATTGGATGTTTCTATTGAAGTTGGAAACCCTACCAAAATTTATAAGGAGACTTGTTTCATCAGGTACGACCATTTTACTTCTATTATTGAGGAATAGGATATGTATCAGCCTTTTATAGAGACGATTTATCTATTTGTTTGTGAGTTTAAATTAGATCCTGATAAAAAAAATTAGCATTTCATTGAGTTTTGTCTTAACTTGTTATCTATTGGGGATGTTAAGGATAACTATTAGAGGGGGATAAAATGTTCTAACAATAAATGATATGGGCACTCCATTGTAAAGAAGTTTAAATTGAAGAAGTAATATTCCCCCTCTTTCTATGAGAATGAAAAAAGGACTACCCATGGTTGTGGGGTGGAGGCATTACCAATTCCTACCATGGGGACATTAAGGCAAAGTGTTGGTGGATTTGTTCCTTTTTCTGATGTTGATACTGGGAAAATTATTTTTTTTATAGTGATAATGAATGGGGTTGGGGGTGTAGACTGGTTTAGGGGATTGTATTTCCCCTACTAATGATGCTTCTGCTACCTTACTTCATGGGTAATCTTATAAGTGGGGTGATGACTATCTAGATAGTGATTTTTAATTGTAAACTAATGTTCTCTTATGAGAGAAATATCATATTAATGGGAAGTTGAATTCTGGAAGGAATTTGGTTGGCCCCATTGAGAAACCTAATCCTCATAATATGGTGTTTGTTACTGCTTCAATGGAATGAATAGGGGCCTTTACACCAGTATAATTGTAAGGAAATGTGGTTGTTTATACCCTATAATGTGTTAGTAATTCCTCTACTATGCAGGTTGGGCTTCCAGAAAATTCTACCTCGTTTTTGGTGGATTCTGCATCTAGGAGTCCTATGATAGACCTGCAACTATCCACTACAACTGGGACTATTATAAAGGCCTTGTTTCCTATGTAGTCCCTTGATAGTACCGATCATTTCCCTTTTCAATCCCCTGCAATTACTCCTATGAATGAGACTATTTTTGGGAGTACTATACATGAGATTCTTGGTGGGAATCTTAATCATGCAGATCTTGTGCATCCTCACTTGACATTGGATGTTTCGAACACTAATTCTATAAAGACCAACTTTTTTGAATGTTGGATTCTTTTTACTATCCCGAATTTGATGAGATTTATAGGGATATCTAGGACATTAAAGGTACAAAATAATCTCCATTGTCTAATAACTCTTCCATCTTGAAGGTTAACCCCATGGAGATTCAAGCCGAGTTACCTCCTTTTGAAGGAATCAGGGATAGTGAGAAATGTGTTACAGATGGTCCTATAACTAATTCTCATCATCTCCCATTGGTGGGTGATCAAAGTGTTATTATGGTTGATGTGTTGGTGAGCACTGAAGATGGTACATGCCAGACGCTGAAGCAATGGAAAAGGGGAGGCATATAAGAGATCGAGGAGGATTTCATGGAAGGGGCGGTCGAGCTAAGAGATAAGCTTTGTACTTGGTACATATTGTTGGTAGTGTATCTTCACTATTATTTGTTATCTCCTTTGTGTTCTTATTAATCTTTTTTAATAATATTTTAAGGGGACCATGGAACTTCTCCATGGTCTGCACTATTTTGGTAGTAAAATAATTATTAATTATTATATAATAAAAAATTATAATTAATAATTAATAATTATAATACTAAATAACTAACTAATTATTATATAATGAACAATTACTAATTATAAAAAATAATTATATTAAAAGTTATTATTAATATTTGTATTATTAATTAACTAATTATTTTTTAAATAAATAATAGTTAAATTAATAATTAACTAATTAATTATTATATAATTAAAAACTATTAATTAATAATAAATGTCTATTAATTAATAATTAATATTTATATAATAAAATAAAAATTTATTTATTTGATAATTAATTTCTATTTTACTAACTAACTAATTAATTATTATATAATTATTTTAGTAATTAACTAATTAATTATTATATAATTCTATTACTAATTAACAAATTATTTGTTGTATATTAGTAATTAAAACTATAATATATAATTAAATTACTAAATAAGTAATTATTATTATTTTACTAATTAAATAATTAGTTTCTATATAATTAATAACTAATAACTAATAATTAATAATTAATTATTAATAATTACATTGAATCATTATAATGAATAATTATATAATTAATTAATTATTTATTTATTTTATAATAAATAATTCAATTACTAATTTACTATTTAATTATTATAGAATATAAAATTGATAATTATAATTAATAACTATCTAAAAAATTAACTAATTAATTATTATATAATAAATAATTAAAATTTGTAATAATAAATAATTTTAATAATAACTAATTATTTATTATATAATTAAAAATATCTTAATATAATTAGTAATTATTATAATAATTAAAAAAATTATTATATTACTAAATGAATATTTAATTATTATATAGTTACTAATTATTTTACTTGTTAAGTAATTAATAATTATTTAATTATAATTAATAAATAATAATTATTTCTTAATCCTTAATAATTATACTCAATAATTCTAATGAATAAATATATTTCTAATTAACTAATAAATCTATAATTAATATATATATCACTAATTAATGAATTAATTATTACATAATAAATAATATATAATTATATTACTAATTTGAAAATTATTTATTATATAATTATAATTAGTAATTATTTTAATAAGTAAATAATAATAATTATATTACTAATTAACTAATTATGTGGTATAAAATTAATAATTAATAATTATAATTAAATAGTATAATACTATTTAATTAATTTTTTTTTAATTAATAATTATATTCCCAGTTAAATAAATAATTATTATATAGTGATATTACAAATTAACTAATTAATTATTAATTATTAAATATTAATAATTAATAAATAATAATTAATAAATAATTATTATATTACTGATTAATTAATTAATAATTATATATTGGTTATTATATAATTAACAATTATATTACTAATAGACTAATTAATCAATTACAATTTTTAAAATGTTTAATTCAGGTTTAATCTTTCATTTATATTCATCTTATAGTTTTTATTTTATTGTATTTCAAAGCCATATACGAGAAACATTTTTATGCTTCAATTATGTGGATTTGAAATCTTATAAATTATTTTCCATCCACATATTTTTTAAATTTATTTTTAATTTCAACTATTTCTTATATTTTTAATCATTTTTATGTTTAATTTATAAACGTCAAATAGTTTATATTTTAAATACTTTCAAATCCATATACTTAAAAACAATTTTTAGTTTCATATAGGTGGTTTTGAAAGCTTATAAATTATACTTCATCAAATTTTTTATTGTGAATATAATTTTCATTTCAACTATTTATTATATTTTTAATCAATGTTTTAATTTTATTTTATATTAGACTTATAGTTTATTTTTTATATGCTTCCAAAGTCACATCCTTGAAAAAATATTATGCTTCAAGTTGGTCGTTTTAAGATATTATAAATTATTTTTTTCCACATTTTTTAGAAAATTCATTTTATTTTCAGCTATTTCATATAATTGTAATCGATGTTTTATGTTTCATTTATATTGAAATTATAGATTATATTTTATTGTCATTCAAATTTATTCTATTGAAACATTTCTGAATCCCACATCAGAAATGTAGAATATTTTGCCCAAGAAAGGGAAACATTAATCCCACATCGAAATTGCAGATTGATTTCCATGGCAAGCCCCATTATAAAACAGAGCCCTATGTAAGGGTTCCAAATAGAATCCATACTTAGGTAATGGATGTAAATCCAGATATTAAATAGTAGATAAATTCTACTGAAAATTTTCGTTATGTATATTTATATAATGAACTAAAAAATAAAAAATTAGTAGAATAATAAAAAAGTATGAATTGCGTTCAAACTTCCTTCAAAAACATCGCACAGGATGTGTGAACCCTGGTCATCCATCTTGGTGAGGGGAGATATGTGAACAAGGTTCACACATCTCCGAACCCATTTCCAAAAAAACTCGAACCCTATCACATTTTATTTAAAAAAATAGAAAACCAGTTTAAAAATACCCCCCTAATTGACCGTTTGTGAAACTATAGTGACAATGCATCTTCCTTGAAATGATCAAATGATTGTGTCTATATACCAATCAACTATGTAGTTCATTTGGACTATGATGATTCTTATTCTGTTTTACTACCATAAATGATTCAATGAATATCCAATACATACCTCGCAATTATGAATGAAGTTGAATTACATTTTACCTATGCCATTGTTCTATAAAAGGCAAACCTACTCTAATAAAGAACCGATTTAAGATCGTTCCACTCTCACTAAAAAAAATATATCAGAACCATTGTATGAAAACAAATAAATCATAACTGTCATCTGAAAACAAATTAACCAGAACCCTCATGCCCATGAAATTAACCACTACAACTACTATAGTTGAATCCTGCATCAATATATTCTGACATAGGTGCACCAGACTATGAGAACCACTAGGAGGAAGGATATATCTACTAAATCATATAACCCAATCTTCATGGAGAAATATATCTTAAGACACCACAATTCACCCATATTTAATCAATGATAAAATAACCCACCTAAATCTCCATCTATTAGTGAAAATATTATTTCCACCATGGGGATATCCATCTAGGGTAATTTTATGAAGACCACCACAAATTCGGTCATGTAAAAAATAAATGAAGTTGATCCCCTTTGAAGTTTATGACCATTTTTTATAAAAATAAATATTTATATATTTATATATAAACACAAATTATAATAATAATTATAATACATAAGAAAAAATGATAAAAAAAATATATTTATTCATTTTAAATTAAATCTCAAATTAATGTGAAAATAAAATATTTATATTTATTGTGTCATCCAATAATATCACATCATTATGGGAAACCCACTTCTTGATTTGGGTATATTGTTTCAACATCACATATGATATTTTTATGTTCCTAAATAAGGAAGAAATCATTACATTTGTGCTTCCCATATAGAGGAAATTATTAGTTATCATTGTGACCATTTCTTCGCATGTTAAAATTAATGGGGAATTTCATTCCATTACTAGGGTAAAGCTACTCGTAGTGACTTCAAAATGAGTTGGAAATGGGAATTTCATAGTGAACCATGTTCATTCCATGACATTTCGTTTTGAAAATCACTATTTTCCTTTTTGTATATGAGGATGTGTCCTCCTCGGATTCTGATATTCTCTATGATGGGAGTTAGTTTGTAGTCTATCTCATACCCTATTTCTTACATTTCAGGATCTTTATATTTTTTATATGTAATGTTTTTTAAACATCCTCATCATTTTTGTTTTTGATCTCACACCTTCAGTGATGAAGGGATAACCTAAATATTCTATTCAAATAAGTGAAAACCTGACATTACCTAGATATTCATGAATTATACCAATCATTAGCCTACATCATTTCTCTTAGAGGATAGTTAACATATAAGAGGTGAAGATAGATCTAGAAAACCTATGGGATTCTTTATTCTCTCTTTTATATTCATCTTTATACAATTATTTTCATTGATATCTTTAAAGAGTTTCTGATATTGTTTGTGTGATTCAATATATCTGAATCATCACTTTGATCAAGAAAAGATAATTTGATGGGGTAGTTTAATTGGATGGTACAATCATTTTTGGGAGAGTATTTGTGTATTGTGAGAGATTCCAAACATAGTTTCATAATATTTTATTTAATAGATGTTGGTGTATCTAGCAATTGGACATCCATTCAGTGTGGTTAGGAAATTATCTAATCAATTTAATTAAAATTATAGTTATTATATAAGCATATCAACTTCCATCTAGGCCTGTTTCATACTGACTACATATCCATTTATTTCTAATTCCATGTTTTCAACAATTCCTTATTTTTCCCACCATTTCATTACTTTGTTTTACTCGTATGTATTTATTTTTATCAATATTTTATTTTTTATTACATTACTAATATTTTAAAAGCCTTCACTATTTTTTCAAAATACCTCTAATACATTTGGTATTGTTTCTTGGAGTTTAACCAATGATTTGGTCATTATTTTATATATAGTGGTCTAAAATATTTTTGTCCATCATTTTGAAAATGAAAATTATCATCCACTACTTCCATTTATAAGGATAAAATTTTTTCCTCATTATTTTTTTCAACATTCTTTTCAATTATTCAAGAAACAAAATAAAAAACAAAAAACCCTGAGGAACTGTAATGTTTGTGATTCAATGACACTAATTGATATGATTAAAAATTATTATGAGGTTGTAGAAACATTCAATTTCATGGTAGTAGAACAAAAAAATTGGGAAAATACCCGTGATGAAATTTATTTTCCTGATAAAATCATGTATATTATTCATTAGTCTATGGAAAAGATCACATAAAATCAACTATATCAGGACGCACTCCGGCAACATGATTAATTTACTTCTAGAGAGAATCTAGAATGAAAAATGAAAATATGTTATAAAAGGGAAAATAATTTGAAATTTATAATGTTCCAGTTTTAAATACCATTGTATACAATATAATAAAATTGTGAATTCCAAAATGGGAATTCATTCTTTGGAGTGGATGAGGTGGATAATGTATAACATGAATAATTTAGACATCGTTGTGGGTATCATTTTATTATTAAGACTCATTGTGATTATTTTAATACACATACATGTATGATAATATTTTAGATTATAGACCAGGTCAATACATCATTATACATTACCTCATTACCATGGAAGACAAAAAAAATGTGGTGATGTGATTTGAGGACATGTTGGATGGGGTCGACAACCGTATTCCACACCTATATATACTCCCATGATCATTATTAAATCTTGATCAAGACAATGATTTCCCATTTAGGGAGATGATAATTTTAACAGGTAATATATATTTTCATTTAACATTTATTGTATTTAATTTTAATTAAATTACATTTCTACCATTGTATGATTTCACAATATAGTTATTTTTTTTGAATTTTTGTCGAGTCAAGAGGAATATAAAATTGCACCGATTGAAGAACTGTAGAATCTTCTGACATTTTTTAGATTCAATTTTTATAATTTCTGCTGAAGAAGAGAAATTATTTTAACCATTCATTGTTGTAACAGACTATATTGAAAAAAGTTTTTATATTGAGTAATTTTTTGATTTTATTGACAAAGAGGAAAAGTCACATAAAAGAGTTTAATTCCCATAACTTATGCACTCTAACCATTAATAAAATGAATAGCATATATACCATTATTTTATATTTCCACCTATAATAATGAATATTTTATACAGAACAATGGATTTGAATGGGTCATAAGATAATCAAATGGTATGTAAAAAATTAAAAATAATTGATGAAGAAAATAATAGTATCTAGTTGTTTTTATATAAAAATTCACAACCTCCATCATAGTGGGGTTGATCTAAAACTCTATAACAGTGTAAAATGAAAAAATAGTACCCATTTGGTGTTATCCAATGAATATCCTTCTCCATTTTTTCTTCATCATTAATTTAAATTTTATTAGTGCTTAATTTTTTTATTTTTGTTATTAGAAAATTTAAAAGTAGTGATTCCTTGTGGAATCAAATCATAGAAATCCAGATCATCATAATTAACATCACATGATTAAAATAACTTACAAAAAATGAGATCCCTTAAATTTGAGCTGTGAATTATCAATTTTAATTTAAAATTGTTTACTTTTTTTAGGTACATCCAATGAGAATATAGTGAATTTATTCAATGATAATGTGGAGTCTTAATTTGTCTGAAAAATGATATCCTTATAAACAATTGAAGTGGTGGTTTTAATAATTAAATTTCAATTTTTTTGTAGCAAGATTCTTGGAATTAAGTGTAGTGGATAACTATTGATTTTCTTTTTAAAAAATAATAATATTTTTTTCTTGATTGAGAATCAATCTTTTCTATTTGTATATTGTAGAAAACTCAAATTGAGTTTAATTTCAAATCGGGCTAGCTACCCAACGAAATCATTTTGTACCTTTTTTTAGACATGTTTTTCTGAAAAAATAAAAATATTTCTTATTTCATTAGAAATGTAAATAATGACATTTCAAATAAAATTATTTCAATAAAATATAGGCATTGTTATTGTTTATTTGTTTTTTAACATTACTATCACCCCATAAAAAATGTGAATAATTAAACAGAATATCACATTTTATGAACCTTTTCACTTACATTGTGATTTAATATTGTTGAAAATTTTTAGTATCAGGGGTTTCGGGGAAAGAACAATCTCAATTTATTTTTTGTGATTCAATAATGTAAACTACAAAACATTGCGTAATTTTATTAAGACCCTACCTTTATTTACCCATTTTAATAATTTTATCATTTTTTCAATAAATAATTTTTTTTTGAATTTATCTTGATAAAGAAAATATAAATTTAATGTGTTATACCTAGGATAGAATGTTTTAATTATCTGGGTGGATTACAATGAGTTTAAGGTTGTTAAAAATTAGTGAATACTGAGTGATGTTGTACACTTTTTATGAAAATACTATTTATAGATTAGTAAAAGGATGTTCGATTGGTATTATTATTGTGGGAATGGAACTATAACAATGAGAATATTGATTTTTATCCTGAACCTAGTTTCATAGATTGGGAAAATTTGTCACCTTAGAGAACCATATAAATATATAGTTATATAAATCCTTTTAATTTAGATTCATATTAGGAATTTGGATCCCATGATGAGTATCAAAGACCAGGGTACTGGGTTAATTTATATAAATAAAATTCAAATTTAATAATGTAGCTTCCACAGTTATAGGCCAAAATTTATAGCTGGTATAAATTAAAATGATGTGCACGAGTGAAAAATGTTCCCATTATGCTGAGAGGAATATTGAACCCAAATGAACCATGTGACTATTAATTTATGAGAAAATTTGTTTGGTTTTTGCAATAATGCGTATAGTTGAAAATTTTTATGAAAAATATATGAGATAGTGAATTATTTTTTCCCCTTGTTGGAGATTTAATTCTACTAGGTTCTCTCTCTTTAGTACTCATAGAACCGAGCATTAATATACTATATAAATTTGGATGTTATTGAACATTAATGTCACCAATTAAAAATATTTTAACATCAAAATTCAATAAATAATTTGAATAAAAAAATTTCCCAAATTAATATCTAAAGTTTCGTAGAATGTATAGATTTATGTGTAGAAAAGAGGGGACCTTATTTTTTCCTTTTTTATGCTTCAATATGGTAAACATAAAAACCCCTCCATTTATTTAAATTACTCCTATTTAGTATCCATATTATTGATTTTATTTTTCATCCTATAAAAAATATTGTGTATTTATATAGGTTAGGAAAATAACAATTCAATTTGTTCTTCATAGGGTAAAATTTCATAATCATTTGTTTGTATTTAACAGAGACTGATGTTGGTAAACATACATGATTTTTGTGTGATGTTATCTACTATTTATAATCTTAAAAAATAATGGTTGATTGGTTAGATTCCTGTTGAATTGGATATATACCATGAGGTAGATGGAATTTGATCCTAAACCTAATTACCTATTACGGGGTGAAATGAAAGACCGCAGGGAGCCAAAATTATAAAGTGTAATATAAATCCTTTGAATTTTTTGTAAAAATAGTAATTTGAATCCCATTAATATTATTTGAGACAGGGGATGTGGGAGTGTTTCAATAAATAATGACTCATTCAATATGGGCATAGAGTAGATTTATGCAAAAATTATTGCTTTAAAAAATAAAAATAAATCATCTGAGTAAAAAAAGACCTCCTCAAGTTGATGAGAATTTATAAACCAAATAAATGAGGGGAAAATTGATTTAAATGAATATTTTATGAGTTATATAAAAAATGTTGAAAGTGGAACATAAATTTGAATTCCGTAGAGAGAGAGAAAGAAATATTTAATTCCCCTTTCTATTGATTCAATTCCACTTGGGTCTCTCTCGTCAGTACTCATAGATTTAGAATTTAGGTTTGTTTTGAAATAGGGTATTGTGAATAGTTCACATAGAAGGCATGAAAATGATTCTAATTGATAGGTCAATTATTTTTATTTAAATGAATCATATGAATTTGAATGTAATAAAAATCATCAATTTTTATAATCAGTATTTGTAGGGAAATAAATTGAATGAGAATAACATATAGGTTGTAAACTTGTATAATTTTAGAGGATTTTTATTTGGAATTTATTTTTTTCAACTTTTCACATAAGATTTGATATTTTATATATTCCATTTTAGTAAAATATGGATCTAATTTTAAAATTTGTGAAATATATTTTATTTTTTATTAACATCTCATTTTTTTCTTTATTTAAAAGATGTTTTTTGTAATTATTATTATATTTCATTATATTATGAATACTATTTAAAAATTCCTTTTTATTATTATTTATCTAATTGAATGTTAATTTAATTAAATCTATGAAAAAATTAATATGATAATCCAAAATATTTTTAATCGAAAATATGTATTTTTAGAAAACATTGTAAAAATATGGAAAAGTGTTCGAGAAACCAAGCCTTAGTTGAAAAAATAAACAGCCTTTTGATTGACCAAACCCTATCCTACTTTCAAATGAAATGTAATTAAATCAACCACCAATAAAAAAATACCAAGGTGGTGAGCATTTATCATCAATTTTTATGAAATATCGCATATAAAGAAGGATATCACGGACCACCAATGATCAAGTATGAATTGAACTTGGGAGATTTTTTTCTTCTGAGAATTGATCAAGAAAAACTGTTTATATCATAATTGAACCTGTTACACTGTTGAAAACTGAGTATCCTTAAACTAAGGCAATTCCAACAATGATCGACCAAAAATCTAATGTCATCGACCACACATCAAATCATATTTATTACATGTCTTATGATAGTACATCGATTTGAAATACTTATGACCCCCATAATGGTTCAATTAAAGTTGTACCCATGTTTACTAGGCACTAAATGGAGGTGAGACATACTATCTCTATACCCAAATAAATATTAACTCATATGATCTCTATGATCCCCACTACCAACACCACCAACTCTATTGAATCGCACTTCACATAAATATGAAAAACATAAAAACCCCAAGATGGACCACATGGAGGAAGGCCAAAACTATTGAACCATCTCACGAATGTTTCACGGTGATGCAGATTTGAATCCTCTAGGATTCACCCATGTGCAATGTTCAACAATATAAAAAACGCTATCATTTCAATCCACCAGAGAACTAATTCATGCCACTGTGAGGATAATCATCTTTGACAATAAGAAGAAAAATATTAGAAATTCTATCATGTGCCTGAATATTGAATCTGAACCCATCTCAACTAATGTTGTTCTCTATTATAAATATATAAATATATACTTGCATATGTATAATAATATTATTAAAAAAATAATAAAATAATATAAATAATAAATTTCAATATAAATAATCTTGTAATATTAATAATTTAGATAATGTAAAATGATTTATCATCATGTTAACAAATGATCTCCAAGGCCAAGGGCGTTTTTATAATCAAGGAAGAATGTTTCAACATCACTTGTAATATTTTTCTATTATATATTCATGAAGTAATACTTAACTTTTATTCATTCATATATAGTAAATATATATGCATAATCCAAACCACAACCTATCATGGATAATTTTATGGGAAAGAACACATTATTAAGGGGTTCTACTAATATCATATAGAATTTATTCAGAGTTAATAATTATAAAGTCAAAAAATTCTATCTAGATTCCATTTTCAATTGTTTTTTATCATCATTGTTTTATTTTTTGTTCAATTGTACGTTTTTTCATATATTTCTAATACCAAAGAATATGGGAATCAATCTATACTCTTTCTCAACACCTATTTCATCCATTTTATTTTTTTCTTATTTGAATATAAATATTTACCATATTTCATGATCATTGTGTTGTGATCACATACCTTTAGTGATGAAGGTATAACCTACAAGTCGAATTTGAGGAAGGGAAACCCCAACACCTCCTAGAGATATTAACATCATTCCAATTATGATCCTTCATAATTACTCCCTGTAGATAGTGATTGTGTAAGTTGTGATGTGAGTGTATAACCTACTAAGGGAAGTGTTCATTCGACATTCCCATCAATCATTATCGACTTATTTTCTAATATTTTCTGAGATAGTACCTTAGAGTGGCTGTGTGATTGAAGATATCATTATGATCATTTTTAATAAGGATATATTCTTGGAAAGAGAAACTCTATTCGGGGATACATCCACTTTTTTATAGATTATTTGTGTATTGGAAGAGGTTCCAAACAATGGTGCTCAATGTTTTGGGAAGGATAGTTGTATGAATCATGAGAGAAATCATTGTTCCACCTCGGAGGTATCACATTTACAGGTGGTGTAGAAATGGTTCAGTGAGGATCATCACCCGACCCGTTTTCTATAGAGATGATTTTTCATCGTATTTTCCAATCTTTTTGTTTCAACCTGGTCTTTGTCATTATCATATAAGGATTGTTGAATTAACCATAGGTGGATTTTTTTCCCAATGATAGATTGTGTGGGGCTCAAGTACATGTTCAATTGGTTCTTCTCATATATAACATCCTCGGATGGTCTCCAACGAGTTTATTCATGGAGCCAAAAATTCTATAATTCCCTAGAATACATGATTCTTGGACCATCATTCCAAAGGCAGGTGCTCGTTGGATGATGATTTGGCCAACGAAACATAAGGACTCCATTGGTCGAGAGGATGGTTGTTCATGCTCATTTCACCCTTATAGGGGAGGATTGTTTCCTATTTTAGGACTCTCTTATAGATTTATATCATGTTCATATGATCATGAATCCTTGAATCATTCCCGAAGTGTGTGTCCACATGATACCATTAGTTTGGAAGATTTTCATGAGCATGCATATATTGGATCCCATGAAGATGATGCTGACTTAACCATATTATAAGGCATTATGATGTTTATCATCATCCAGAGGAGAAAGAAGAAGAATTTATGTTGGGATCCGTCACACAAGGAGTTCTTTTTACGTATCCACAAGGGAGGAATCAAAACCCACATAGTTTGGATTGTGTGAGGCTTATGCTTGGAAGCTGCCCATTTAAGTAGACATGATATGGTGGGCCCTTTATGGATGAGAAACCTTTTGAGAATGGTCCTTCTAGTAGGCGTCTTACATATCCTAGTTTTATTATGAATCATAGATATCATAGTTCATAATGTGTGGGGATTTCCTATATAAGATTCCCATTTAAGGATACATGAATGGGTAGACCCTTTATGGATGAGAACACTTTTGAGCTCTGGCCATCTGGTAGGCGTCTTATATATCCTGGTTTGATTAGGAATCGGAATTCTTATAGTTCATAAGGTATTGGGATTACACATATAATATACTGATTTAAGGATACATGGATGATTGTAACTATTATGGATGGTAACCCTTTTGATCTCAGACCTTCTAGTAGGCCTCCTCTGTATCATGGATTGATCAAGAATCTGAGTTGTTGTGGATAAAAATGCATGGATGTTGTAATCATCAAAAAACTCTATTCCCATGTGAGTCAGGATCGATGTGAGAAACAATATAATTTGAATGATTCCATAAAGAAAATGCATTATCCCCGGTTGGTGGGGGATGGAGAGCCTGCAACGGAAGAGGTCGAGGTGAAAGTGGTCAAGGGCATGGAGAAATGAACATTTAAATGTTAAATTTCATTGAAGGTCATGTGGCTCTGCCTCATAATATTGGGAAATTACCTCATTTGGAGGGCCCCAGAGCATGTTCTGGGAAGGGTAGGTGTTTCATCCTCGCCTAAGGGGGAGCGAACATAAACCCTTTGATTGATCAATATCCCTCAATGAATGGAAAAGAAAGTGATCATATTTAATTCCGAGAACATGGAGGTTCCCATCCACAACCCATGGTTCGACATCTGGTTACCATGGGAATGTAGCCTCACAGAAATTCTTAAAACCCACACCATTTTTGGGAGGTCCTTTCTGACTCCACTTACCATGGGTATGTAAATTTAATGTGGCTCGCTGATGTACCCGATGGTGTGATCATACATGTCTGGTGTCTTTGGATGAGATTTTTCCTATTTTTGGAGGAATGGATATTGGAGGGATCATGAAGGACTGGATGGTTGTGGAATGGTTGTGTTGGAACAAGAATGAACAATACTAGATAACACACCATTCCGCGTATTGGTTTCTCATGTGGGATAGGGAAGGCTCTGCATAATGTAGTGGTATGCGGGCATAAGGGCTATCCACGTACCGGTGTGGTACGCAGGCATGGGTATCTACATCCACGTACCAATTTGTTATGAGGAACACCATGCCACTTTTTGTTATATCTACATACTGATTTGGTACGTAGCGCCAGTATATGTCCGTGTAGTGGTACGCTATAGAGAGAACCAATCTGAAGGACGGTATGGGGGATTACTTTTTTTAGGAAATTTATCTGTGAGAACTAATTGCTTTTCAGTTAACCAGTAAGTTTTATGGTTCTATTATTATTATTCAATTCCCCCGTTATATGGTTTGCAGCAGACAATACTTGTGGAGGGAGTGGTTGTGGTTTGTCCTTTGTTGATGAAAAAATACTGAAGCTAGAGTGAAACCTCTATATCCCCCTAAATATATCTTCATACATACTTCTCTCTATCTATATCCATATGTTTCACTCAATCTATACTTATACTATTCTCAATTTATTTATCATCGGAGCGATTGTATCTATAGGTCAAGAGGCAACATTTTTAGAGGCCAATTGAATCACAAATTGAACCACAGCACAATCATTCAACAGGGGTTTGTATAGGCTATAGATCACAATAGTTGTTCACAATAGAATATGTAGACCCGGTAAGAGGGGACCATAGATATATATAGGGGACTATGTCAGTTGTCTTTTCTTGTTTCTCACAGTGAAAAGCACTCATGATTTAACCAACCACCTTCACTATCGAGTATCGTGCCCCATGAAAAAAATATTGTTTGTGAACTACCATAAACGTTACACAAACCAATTTCCATGTTTCTTCATCTGTGTATAATATTGGTGAATCTGTGAACGGTCTGGTGTAATTTTAAAACGTATTATCCAAATTCTGCCTGAAATAATTCTATGCGGCTGGCTTGTCTACATACCAAACATGGACTGGCAATCTAAACATCAAAAACTATTAATATATTCTTAAATTTTAATCCACAACATCTTAACGTGAACTTAACAGAGGCCGAGGTTCACATATTCATCATTCTGTGAACCATTCTTTTCGTCGTCCAGTGGTTCGTGAGCCTACCCAACACAGTTATTTTGGGTACCATGGCTGTACGTGGTGAGTTGCATCTAGGTACCATAGTTGTATGCACAGTATCTTCCGTGATTCATGTTGTACGTAGAATTCCCTTTCAGTTTATTATTTCTATTTAAAGTATATGTTTTCTTTTTGGACATGTTTTAAATCATTTATCCATTTTCCCATATCCATTCCCCAATAATTTTTATCGGATAGACTTCTCATCGGCATCTATATCTTCTTATGAAAGCTACAATGGTTGATTCACAGGCTGCTGTTTACTTAAGATTAAAGGATATGGAATCATAGGTTGATGAAAAATTTTGGCCACTCCATTTAACCAATCGCTTGACAATCTTCTTGTAGTGGGTCAACGAGAGTACCCAATCACGTACATGCTTCCTTCTAAAGGATTTTGCCTTTTTTATGACACAACAATCATGGCGTCGAACCTGAATGATCAACCCTCTTCCTAGATAATTTATACTTCTATTCTGAATTCCTTAATTTTTTCCATGGGTAGGTACCTTCATAGAGAGACTACTCCCATGCCCTTTCTACTTTATGCACCTCAATCCTTGGAAGGGGTGAAGTGGAAACCTGATCAGAGAGCCCACTATTATGAGATCCTCCCGAGGAAGGCCATAAAATATGAGTAGCACAATTGGTAATCTCGACGAGACTTTTGTCCTGTAGGATCTTTTATCTTAGAATGGGGGTAGCCCTTTTGGGTTTGCTAGAGATGTAAAGAATTCTGAGCCGAGAAACATCTTTTAGGACTATACGAGGTCTCCTGGGTTTCTCAAACAATCACACATCATCATGATTCCATTACTTTATATCTCTTATAAATATGGAGTCTAGATACAAACAATTTCTCTTTGACCCATGGGTATGTTGGCATCATTCTTTGGGACATCTGATTGATTTCAAGAGTCCCTATCCTTGGGGACATGTACATTGTATTTCTCCCTCCCTCTAATATTTGGGATGAGGATGAATGCCCACCCCCATCCAAGAAACACATCATCCCAACAAAGAAACTTTTGATGTTAAGTTATCCCTATCTGGAGAAGGACGTTTAGTTTGATGAATGTTTTAGTGCTTTATCAAAGCATACTAGTCTTGACCATGATCCAAAATGACCTAGGGATTGCCCCACCATATCCCCCAAAAGGCGAGCGGGATGTTACTTGCCCACCACCGAAGAGGGGGATTTTTGGAAATGGGGATGGGGGATCATCCATGACCCCCAAAAATTATTTCTACTGGTGGCATTCCACGACATGATCCTGAGTGGGTGGCTTTTACTATTTCAAGAATCAGGTGGTGTAAGAGCCCCAAGAATTTTCATGGTAAATCAGTGGGCCCCTAGAAAATGCATCAATTTGGATAACCCTATTCTGGTGAATAAATGCCACATACTAGGCCGAATAAATTATTGGGGTCCCCCAACCAAATGGTTGGCCCTTTTTAAATTCTATGGGGCTGTATTGTAGCCCACCTAGGTGGGATTTTTCTTTATAAATTCATAACCAATACCATATTCGACCCTTTGACTATATCATCATAACTCTCGTACAGTCATGCCAGTATCTTGGGCTTCACAGTATAAGGAAGAGAAGAAGACCAAAAGGAATGAGTAAGACACCGTGGATTTTTTCAATGTTTTTGAATGTTTCTCTTACCATCCTTATTATTACCACACTGGTGCCATTAAAAAAAATCATATGAATACTTCATCACTCCGGGTTCCTTATTTTTTTGTGAGAATGAATCAAATATTCTCTTATTGGAGGGGACCAAATATGCTAGGGCTATGCACCTTGATGGTTTAGCCGAAAATTCAATTTCATTTAGAAATTATTCACTCCACCACTTAACAACAATCGCTAGGAGAAACATATTATGATAGCTCTCTAATTATGAATAATGATAACTGAGAGGGAACCAAAAAACTATCTAGACATCCATATTATACATATTCTATTCTCTTCCTAACCATGAATTATTATGAGGCCTCAGTTAAGTCATATCCAGATGGAAAATTATCTGACATGGCACCCATTGTGGTGACATCCATGGCGTCCCAAAAAATTATAATGGGGAAGAAAAAGGATGTTTAGGAACACCCTTGACCTATAAATGTTCTTCAATGTTATCTGCACTCCCTCCCCGAGAATGTTTTGAATGATCATGTTATGACCTCACAGGCTTCCAAACAAGCTGTTGGAGCTGCTGTTGGGATTCCATGTTTCATTTATTTTGTGGCCAATTTTCAAGTGTCTTATAGGTAATGGGACCATTTTAATGGTCATCCTTATTCCCCTGGATGTTCCTATTTCAATTTATTGAATCTACTCAATACTAGGGACGTTTCACTTACTAGTATTGGAATTGTGTTAGCACTGACTGTTGTTTCATTCAATGAGGATCCATATGAGGTAGGATGCTACCTTAAGGATGTCAAGACCCTTATCCACTCCAAAAGTTGTATCCACAAGTACTCGCATAAGGTAAATGCCACAATGTGACAAGAATCCACTATTTAGGATGATAACTTTGTTATATTCCATATTGTGACCGCCGCGAAAATGGATTCATCTTTTTCCGCATCATCTGAAAAATTATCCTCTTCTTATTGTCCTTAGATTGTAGGGACACATGAGAAACATTTTTTGATTGTCGAATCCAACCCTAATTCCACATATTAACCCTCTAGTGTTGGTTATCCCAATTACAGGTGCATTTTAAGTATCCTAGAATGTTTGGGATGAACTAAGGGTGAGCACTATAGATGAAGATATATGGAAACATAATTTGAGGGAGCAAATTAATCATCCATATTATTGGGGATCCATCATTCATACTTGAATTTTAGAAGATGAAGAACCTGACAAGGTGTTTGTTTACCTAACTAAGATGGATAATTCTCTCCATGTTCTTATGGATAGACATTACTGGTTATACCGTGTTTCATTATCAGTAGTATTTCCATGGCCAACAGGAAAGGCCTTATATACATCCGTAGACCTTAAAATAATTTATTACAATGATTCTAAAAACTTCCACTTTCACATTATATTTTAGGGTCCTTCCAGGTCTAAAGAGACTAGATTTTCCCCTACATATTCTCCCAGAGGTACTGTAGCAGTTGAGTATGCCCCCTTCCCGGGAGGGGGTACTAATGTAGGATCTCCTAGATCCCAAGAGCAAATAGAGGTGGTGATTTCAGACACATCCAAGGTGATTCATCCTCCATATCCTCTTGGTGGTATTATTCAAGATCCATCTCCCCAGTATTCAATGAAACACATGAAAGCCTCCCATCCATCGAAGTGTATTCGAAGTGGGATCACAATTAAGTGCCCGCTCACCTGGTGATTCAACCAAATGTCCATAAATTTTTGACTCACTAGTACATATATGTGAATTGATGAAGGGACTATTGGAAACCAGATGATGGCCACTCATGCATTTATTTCTCTGGTCCCTTTTGAGGCTTATAAAGGGTCTCCAACTATCGTGGTTGATCGAAAAATGGAATTAGGGCCTTTTGATGAGACCAGGTGTGTTGTTGACCACTCAGATATGCCTGCCCCCGCTCGAAAAAATGTACACCTGAACAATGGATGGTCATCTATATGTTGTGGGATAATTTGATCAAGGTGAGAAAACTCTCATGGATAGGGACGTAGTGGTCTTTGTGGAGAGGCATGAGTCATATGACGATCACCCGGTTTTGCTGGATCACGGAGGGGCCTCAAATATCGTTTATCCAATAAATATCTATCAGGTGTCTTTAGCCCCTATATACTTAATTTGTTCGAAATCCAATACTCTTCCTACTCATGGTGGCTCTAGGGAAGTCACAGTTGTGGAGGATGATGTTCCGTCCCCAGAAAATTTTGAGTAGGCTATCATTCCATTTCTTCTAGTTTTGAAAGGGGTCATGATTTCTTCCCCCAATATAATGAGACCAATATCCCTGTCGAGAATGACAATCCTAAAAAGTCTTATACTAACTAGAAACCTTATAATTTCCACCTTGAGAACTACTGTTCTGGTCAATCATGGCCCCAGTTCCATAGTACTGTATCATATAAATGGAGCACAGTTGATAATTGCTAATAGAACGCCACTTATTTTGTAGTATTATACTACATTGGGGGTGGAAGATATTTTTCTCTCCACTTCACCCTCATAGTCACAACGACGTGCATTGGAAACAATGGACATCCATACCATTCCATATATTATAATTAATAGAGATGATGATTTTTTAGGGTGAAGTAGTGTTGTAGCTACAAAACCAAGTCCCTCTCTTGTGATGTTTATTCCAGGCTACATTTCATCGATAGGGAGTGATTATGAGACTGGCCCAGAGATACTAGCTGAATTTTGTCCCACTCGGAAAATATCAAGGAGGAACATTTGGGGATTAATCTCCCATTCTCCATTTGAAGATATGAAATCATAATTTTCAAAGTTACCCTGCCAATTTACAGTCCTGGGTTTTGGTGAATATAACTATCAAGGCATTTATGATAAATTAAGGAATGTGTTTGTTTCTCGGGAAGCTATAGATGCACTTTAATATTGAGTATGAGTGGTAGAGTCAATAAATTATATGGTTGCAACATGGAAATTTCACATTGAAGAAGTTTCCACTCATTCCTAGTGTAACGCCCCGACCCCAGCTACCCAGAGTCGGTGCATTACTTCGTTACATTGGCATGATCACAAGAAGATCAAATCTCGAAAGACCGATTGGTTTAGTAGCCTTGGAAACACTAGATATATTCATATGTTTTACATTACATCATAAAATGAAAAACTAATACAACAACATAATGTTTCCATAATCCACACTATTAACCCCTCATAAAACCCCTGCAGGTCATTCATAACTTACTTCTTCACATCCTGGGAAAAATAAAACATAAAAAAAAGGGGTGAGCTCAAATGCCCAGTAAGGATAACAATATAGCGGAAACTTTCATAAATAAGAATAAACTTTTAAGGCAATGTATAACTAAAACAAAATCCTTTCAAACATGAACTTTCAACATGGTATGGCATAAATAAAATGAAATAATGCCATTTACTTATTCACATGGATATTATACTAATCGAATAATCACATGAAAAAATCAATAACCACTTTCATAATGTTGGAATGCATAATGCTAAACATTAATTTCTTTGTCTAGGCCTCATCCCAAGACCTAGGGGTTACTTCTAACCGGAACCCAACCCGGAGTGCCTCTAATAACCGGACACCAACCCGGAGTGCCTCTAATAACCGGACACCAACCCGGAGTGCCTCTAATAACCGGACACCAACCCGGAGGGCATACTTTTACCAGTCCCTAACCTGGAGGGCTTACTTTAACCAGTCCCCAACCTGGAGGGCTTACTTTTACCGGTCCCCAACCCGGAACATACTTGTTTAGCACATTCATCTGAAGAAAAGTTTGAAATATAACATAAACATTCGGATTAAAACTAGCATACGAAGTGTCAATAGTTTCACCATAAACTATGAATGGTATAAAATAGAACATCCACAGTCAAACATATCACAAAACCTTCAATACAATATAGAAGTTTTGTATTATAATAAATCAACTTCAAATAAGCGTAAAATCCATTAAAGGATGTTGACATAGATGAAATCAAAACACTTTTTAGAGAAATATATCTTTCTATTTTTGAAATCATTTAAGATCCATATAAAATAAAACATTTTCTTGAAAATATTCTTGTAAGCTTGTAAGGAAAGCTTTGACGATTTTATAACGGCAGAAAATAACCGCACCCGCCGTATAAGTAAAAAAAAACATTCTTATCTCAATTCTGTCGAAAAGGTTAAAAAGGACCTTGTTTTGAAAACGACGGAAAGATTCCTTTATAAACCTCTTATAAAAAGTCAAATAAGGGTATAAATGACTTTAACCCATATTCTTGTAAATAGTAAAAATGTTTTGAAATACATTTCGAAGAAACATGGATGTGGATGATAAAGAGATCCCAGTAGATTATTACGTATAATACAACCTCGGATAATGAAGAGATTGTGAAATAACCCTTACCTTGTACTTTTCCTTGGTTGGGGTAGGTTAACCTCCTGTATAATGGTGAAATAATTGTTATTAAATTATACAAGAATCATATATATTAATATGATATCATATATGATCTTTTAACATTGATTTGTTAATAATATCTTAGAATTATCGTCGTTTCGGGTGTTAACTTACTCATTTTCTTTTATATGTTTTGTTACCTAAGCCATGTTTTTTGTATATTATTCATATCCAGAATGATATCAAGTCCTTAAACATCATTTTTAAATCATCAAATGATAATTATACTTGAATGGATACGATGGAGAATGAATCTCATCGCATTCGTGGAGACGGTAGTCCGTACGTACGCACGAGCGACAATATCATTCTTTTGATATTAAAATTATATATAAATGGATGTTATATCATATATACAGAATCATTATCATGTTATATTTATTATTTACATGAGTTACACATCATTATTATACCCATCCAAATAATAATATATTGAATAACAATTACACCACGACGTGGAGACGGTAAGCCGTTCGTACGCACGTATGGTGACATGTTATTCAAAGGGTGGATAGAATACTGAATATTGTTGTACCATATTTATAATAAAATCACAGTATATGTAAGATACTGGAGTTATTATTTTAGAATGGTAAGAACAAAGAAAGAGGAAGTGGAAGAAGAAAGGAACTTAGAAAAGGGTGGTGAAATCATTACCTCTTCTTCGGGTTCTTCCTTTTGATTTGATCAAAAGAGCTCCATAGGTTGGCTTTCTGATCAAACTAAGGCCTCTAGGTTGTATTTAGGGATGTTGGGAGAGTATTTGGGCAGAGTTTGCCCGAACCAAAAGGCTTTGAATGTGTTAAGAATTGAGAAGGAGGAGTGCCCTTTTATAAGAGGGGCGAGGGGCACCTTTGGAAAAGCTAGAAATATTAATTTATAATAAATTCATATTCGGTTTCCAATAGATCCAAAGTTTACTATTAAAAGGATAAGGTGGGGATAGGTCGAAAACCACTCAACCAATAGAATTTAGACAGGTTTGGGTACTTATATTAACCTTATCTTTAAGTATTAACTCTAAGTTAATTAGTTTCACTTTTACAATGTCTCTTTCTATTTTTATATAATATGGTTAACAAACATACTATATACATCCAAGAGACCCCAAAGTGGTCCATTAATGATGAAACTATCATGATATAAGTCTCTTGGCCTACCCTTAGATTTTTTGGAATTTAATATCAATTAATAATATAATATTTGTTTTAAGAACTCTTTTATGTCAATTTTGACACTATTCAATAGTTGATTTTTGTGAAACTCATAACAGATTTATTACTTCGAAAAAAGTCAATTAAATCAATCCTAATATATCATATTATCCTATAAAATTAGTTTAATTCATTAAAAGTTTCATATTATATTTATTTGGGTATTTATAATATCACTTATTTTAATTTTTCACTATTATATTAATTACTGCATCATCATTGTGTCATTAATAATTTAACTTATATGATGTCTAAAAATTATAAATAAAATATCATAATGTAGGAAATCTTTTTATCTTTCTAATTAATATTTATAATCGAAAATACAACATGTATAACCCTATGTAAAAATTGTTCTTTTAAAAGATGTAAGCTTATGCCATTTTTGTATTCATTTTAACTTAATTAAAATAAAGTGTCATTATCACTCACAAGTGGATCCATGGGGTCCCAAAATAGACCCAAAGATGCCCATGGTCGACCATGTATCAACAAATAGGGTTAAGACACGTTTTAGGGTAATTTAGTATTATTATAATATTATTTTTTAACCCTTATTTACCGGATTTACCCTTAACCATGGTAAATAAAATATTTACCGCAGTAATTATTCAAAATGTCTAAAAATAAAAGTTACCTATTTACACAATTTGAACATCCTGATTCCAAATATGGAATCCATTTTTCTAAATTCAAAACACAGAAGTGGCAGAAATTAATTTAAAATTATTTCCCGCTGTCAAAACAAAAAGCGTGTTTTTAAGAGATAATAACTATCAAAAGATTGACACTTGTTTATGTTCGGTTTAATTGTAAAATTATGTCTAATGACCAGAATTATATTAAATTGTAAAAATATATTCTAAATATACTTTAAAACCACTCAAATTCATAATTTATCACTATTAATTATTTTGATTAAAAAAAGTTGTTTTTAATTAAAATTTAGTAATTTTCACTATTCATCAAAATATGAAAGTTATCCGAAAAGTACCAAAATTTCACCTTAGGCTAAATTCGATATTCCGAATCCAAAAATGAAGTCCATTTTGAAATATAAAATATATATATTTTCAAAAAGTAGGTATTACTATTTATAACGGCTAGTTTGATTGGTTATGGTGTGTTAGAACTCGGTGTTGCGTACAACACACTCTATCACATTATTCAAAGGGAAACGTACCGTGGAATCTTGGGGTGTTTCATTTTAAATTTTTGATGTCCCCATTTAGTCAAAAAGTTTAAAATATTGTATTTAAAAAGGTTTCACTATTAGAAGTTGATAAAAGTGAAATACTGAAAATGAATCTGTTCTTGCATTATGACTAAGAAACTCATAATAGGGATTCTAAAATTATAAGGATTATATAAAGTTAAAAATGTAGTTAATACTATTCATGACCTCTTTTAATGGTGTGATTGAACTCAGTGTTGCGTGTAGTGCAAGTTATTGAATTATTTTGAAGAAATAACACACTATGAAATCTTGGGGTGTTACATTCTCCCCTCCTTCAATAAATTGCGTCCTCGCAATTTGAAATTGTTCTTCGAAAATAAAAGGTTGAAAATAAAAAATATATTTATGGGATAACCCACATCGGAAATTGGGTTACTAAAATTTATTCTTAATATGAGGAAAAGAGAAATGAAAGGGTCACCACCAAATTATGATCTCGATTAGGAGAACATTGGTGGAAATTAGAGACATATAATTGGAGGAAAAATGTAAATATTTATAGGTAGTGATTGAGGTCATAAATCACAAACATGTATAAAATTGAGGTCCTTAAACTCATCAATTTATGATGATTTGAAATACCATTGGTTCAACAAAACATAGAATATTGGGATGACACATTTTTGATGTTTCAAAATATCTTAGTTGAAATCCCACATCGAAAAATGAATTAATGAGGCCTCTGTTTAAAATAAAGAGTGGAAAGTATGAAGATTACCGAAAATAACACATACTAGGGTTCCATGTAGGTAAATATGGATATGGAGGAGAAATCTAACCATCAATTATCTGATGGAGAGTGGTAGAGAACATGGCTATGAAAGGGCCAACAATCCCAAAGCCATAAATTAGTGATGTTTTAAGGTACCATCTAGGACAACATTTTTGTTCTAAGTTCCTTTTCTTAACGTTGTGGAATTTATTTATTAGATTGGCTAAGATCATAAGGAGGTATACATACTTTATAATTAGAGTTTTATCCATTAATAAATTTCTACCACAAACTCATCTTTCACTCTAAAAGATAATAGAATGTAAAAAAAAATCTATTTACACTATTCGTATAGGGTTACAAAATAAACGAATTTATAATTCATCTACAAGAACTTTTAATAAAAACTGCATTATTTAATCCAGGACATCTCGTGGGCCAGTGGTAGGTGATACACCCTTGTCGCCCTTTGGTTGCGGGTTCAAGTCTCACGGCCTTGCCGGACGCGACGGGTTGCCGCCCGACCTCCGGGTTGTCCTTTTATGGCCATCCAAAATTAATCTCAAACTAGAATTTATCCAAAATATTTCTGACCAAACTCACAGTCCAACATTTATAAGGAAGTTAAATATAATGTAGATCCTTTTTACCACGTAATAGCATATGAATACCTTCATCATGTATTCTTTTAATACACTGAAACATCCTGAATTACCATATTCCTTATTGATTACATTCATGCTCCCTTATTCCATATAGAATGCTGGATATACCTCATCAATCCAAAAATGTTTTAAACCCCAAAAATGATGGAATATACAAATCATTAATCAGTTTCAAGGTAGTCAAGAATATCCAATATAATTTATCCAAATCAATCATGTATTATTCTAAAATCACTACCTCAGTATCAGAACTATATTATGATTTATCATTCTCTCAACCATATATTTTCCAAAAATTTATCCTGCTATTGAGTCACTTTTCTTTGTTCCACACAATCTCAAGTCCTTAATGAAATAGTACTGCAGTAGAATCCTTATATACTCCATGATTATTGTAACAAGTACATTGTTGATACAACACTCAATTGACATAATCAACATAAGAACTCTAATCATCCCTCTTCATCTGTGGTAGTATCATAACATGATTATTATCCAATAACATCATTTGCGGCATAGTCTGATGACTGGGACATAGGTTCGCGTAGTGTCCAAACTCCTTGCAAATGAAGCATTGTACATTTGAAACCATTTTCTTACCCTTGCAGTCACGTACTTTGTGCCCTTTTCCTCCACACTTATAACAAACTCCCATTCCTTTCAGGCAAGTTCCAGGGTGTTTCTTTCCACAGTTACCACATATGGGAAAATTATTCTTTTCCCTCTTCCCTTTATCCATCTTTCTCTCTTCCATCCTTTTCTTCTCTTGCTTCCCTTCAAAGCCATAGGACTCAGTAAACTCTTTACTTATCTTATCAACACATGATATTATTTCTTCATATGATGATAATACATGGGAGACTATTTCTCTTATAAATTCTAGCTTAAGACCATGAAAGATATGATCCTTCCTTCTCTTTGGATCATGTGCATTTCTGGAGTTCTCATTCCTTCTACTGGGCGCCATTTCTAAACAATGGAATACACTAGATCAGTTTATGAATCAAAATACATAATCCCATACTTATAAAACACTTAACATAAAATGAACTATTTATGGATATAATCCATAATCATAAAAATGTTTTTTTTGAGGAAGTATATACTCATAAACCCTTCATAATGATTTGTAAAGAAAATGAGATTTATCCTAAGCATATCCCCCGGGAGTGTCGTAACCAAGAGTGCAGCAAGGCCCGTTGTCGTGCACCAGTTCCCGTTCGAGTCTAGCTCAAAGCGGTGTTTTCGGGTTTTACCCCTAGGTACATCTGTGCCAGAGCCGCCTCTACCTGCTCGTATCCAGACAGGGATGTATTGCTCGGAAAACTCACAAAATCTCTACAGTACCAAAATTCTAGAAAGTTCTTCTATACTAATCCTCAAAGTTCATCTTAGGTCTACGTGCTCTAATCAGAGTTTATCTAAATCTAGCTTCCAAGGTTTGTACTAAACTTCCTCTGATACCAACTGTAACGCCCCGACCCCAGCTACCCAGAGTCGGTGCATTACTTCGTAACATTGGCATGATCACAAGAAGATCAAATCTCGAAAGACCGATTGGTTTAGTAGCCTTGGAAACACTAGATATATTCATAAGTTTTACATTACATCATAAAATGAAAAACTAATACAACAACATAATGTTTCCACAATCCACACTATTAACCCCTCATAAAACCCCTGCAGGTCATTCATAACTTACTTCTTCACATCCTGGGAAAAATAAAACATAAAAAAAAGGGGTGAGCTCAAATGCCCAGTAAGGATAACAATATAGCGGAAACATTCATAAATAATAATAAACTTTTAAGGCAATGTATAACTAAAACAAAATCCTTTCAAACATGAACTTTCAACATGGTATGGCATAAATAAAATGAAATAATGCCATTTACTTATTCACATTGATATTATACTAATCGAATAATCACATGCAAAAATCAATAACCACTTTCATAATGTTGGAATGCATAATGCTAAACGTTAATTTCTTTGTCTAGGCCTCATCCCAAGACCTAGGGGTTACTTCTAACCGGAACCCAACCCGGAGTGCCTCTAATAACCGGACACCAACCCGGAGTGCCTCTAATAACCGGACACCAACCCGGAGTGCCTCTAATAACCGGACACCAACCCGGAGGGCATACTTTTACCAGTCCCTAACCTGGAGGGCTTACTTTAACCAGTCCCCAACCTGGAGGGCTTACTTTTACCGGTCCCCAACCCGGAACATACTTGTTTAGAACATTCATCTGAAGAAAAGTTTGAAATATAACATAAACATTCGGATTAAAACTAGCATACGAAATGTCAATAGTTTCACCATAAACTATGAATGGTATAAAATAGCACATCCACAGTCAAACATATCTCAAAACCTTCAATACAATATAGAAGTTTTGTATTATAATAAATCAACTTCAAATAAGCGTAAAATCCATTAAAGGATGTTGACATAGATGAAATCAAAACACTTTTTAGAGAAATATCTCTTTCTATTTTTGAAATCATTTAAGAGCCATATAAAATAAAACATTTTCTTGAAAATATTCTTGTAAGCTTGTAAGGAAAGCTTTGACGATTTTATAACGGCAGAAAATAACCGCACCCGCCGTATAAGTAAAAAAAACATTCTTATCTCAATTCTGTCGAAAAGGTTAAAAAGGACCTTGTTTTGAAAACGACGGAAAGATTCCTTTATAAACCTCTTATAAAAAGTCAAACAAGGGTATAAATGACTTTAACCCATATTCTTGTAAATAGTAAAAATGTTTTGAAATACATTTCGAAGAAACATGGATGTGGATGATAAAGAGATCCCAGTAGATTATTACGTATAATACAACCTCGGATAATGAACAGATTGTGAAATAACCCTTACCTTGTACTTTTCCTTGGTTGGGGTAGGTTAACCTCCTGTATAATGGTGAAATAATTGTTATTAAATTATACAAGAATCATATATATTAATATGATATCATATATGATCTTTTAACATTGATTTGTTAATAATATCTTAGAATTATCGTCGTTTCGGGTGTTAACTTACTCATTTTCTTTTATATGTTTTGTTACCTAAGCCATGTTTTTTGTATATTATTCATATCCAGAATGATATCAAGTCCTTAAACATCATTTTTAAATCATCAAATGATAATTATACTTGAATGGATACGATGGAGAATGAATCTCATCGCGTTCGTGGAGACGGTAGTCCGTACGTACGCACGAGCGACAATATCATTCTTTTGATATTAAAATTATATATAAATGGATGTTATATCATATATACAGAATCATTATCATGTTATATTTATTATTTACATGAGTTACACATCATTATTATACCCATCCAAATAATAATATATTGAATAACAATTACACCACGACGTGGAGACGGTAAGCCGTTCGTACGCACGTATGGTGACATGTTATTCAAAGGGTGGATAGAATACTGAATATTGTTGTACCATATTTATAATAAAATCACAGTATATGTAAGATACTGGAGTTATTATTTTATAATGGTAAGAACAAAGAAAGAGGAAGTGGAAGAAGAAAGGAACTTAGAAAAGGGTGGTGAAATCATTACCTCTTCTTCGGGTTCTTCCTTTTGATTTGATCAAAAGAGCTCCATAGGTTGGCTTTCTGATCAAACTAAGGCCTCTAGGTTGTAGTTAGGGATGTTGGGAGAGTATTTGGGCAGAGTTTGTCCGAACCAAAAGGCTTTGAATGTGTTAAGAATTGAGAAGGAGGAGTGCCCTTTTATAAGAGGGGTGAGGGGCACCTTTGGAAAAGCTAGAAATATTAATTTATAATAAATTCATATTCGGTTTCCAATAGATCCAAAGTTTACTATTAAAAGGATAAGGTGGGTATAGGTCGAAAACCACTCAACCAATAGAATTTAGACAGGTTTGGGTACTTATATTAACCTTATCTTTAAGTATTAACTCTAAGTTAATTAGTTTCACTTTTACAATGTCTCTTTGTATTTTTATATAATATGGTTAACAAACTTACTATATACATCCAAGCGACCCCCAAGTGGTCCATTAATGATGAAACCATCATGATATAAGTCTCTTGGACGACCCTTAGATTTTTTGGAATTTAATATCAATTAATAATATAATATTTGTTTTAAGAACTCTTTTATGTCAATTTTGACACTATTCAATAGTTGATTTTTGTGAAACTCATAACAGATTTATTACTTCGAACAAAGTCAATTAAATCAATCCTAATATAACATATTATCCTATAAAATTAGTTTAATTCATTAAAAGTTTCATATTATATTTATTTGGGTATTTATAATATCACTTATTTTAATTTTTCACTATTATATTAATTACTGCATCATCATTGTGTCATTAATAATTTAACTTATTTGATGTCTAAAAATTATAAATAAAATATCATAATGTAGGAAATCTTTTTATCTTTCTAATGAATATTTATAATCGAAAATACAACATGTATAACCCTATGTAAAAATTGTTCTTTTAAAAGATGTAAGCTTATGCCATTTTTGTATTCATTTTAACTTAATTAAAATAAAGTGTCATTATCACTCACAAGTGGATCCATGGGGTCCCAAAATAGACCCAAAGATGCCCATGGTCGACCATGTATCAACCAATAGGGTTAAGACACGTTTTAGGGTAATTTAGTATTATTATAATATTATTTTTTAACCCTTATTTACCGGATTTACCCTTAACCATGGTAAATAAAATATTTATCGCAGTAATTATTCAAAATGTCTATAAATAAAAGTTACCTATTTACACAATTTGAACATCCTGATTCCAAATATGGAATCCATTTTTCAAAATTCAAAACACATAAGTGGCAGAAATTAATTTAAAATTATTTCCCGCTGTCAAAACAAAAAGCGTGTTTTTAAGAGATAATAACTATCAAAAGATTGACACTTGTTTATGTTCGGTTTAATTGTAAAATTATGTCTAATGACCAGAATTATATTAAATTGTAAAAATATATTCTAAATATACTTTAAAACCACTCAAATTCAAAATTTATCACTATTAATTATTTTGATTAAAAAAAAGTTGTTTTTAATTAAAATTTAGTAATTTTCACTATTCATCAAAATATGAAAGTTATCCGAAAAGTACCAAAATTTCACCTTAGGATAAATTCGATATTCCGAATCCAAAAATGAAGTCCATTTTGAAATATAAAATATATATATTTTCAAAAAGTAGGTATTACTATTTATAACGGCTAGTTTGATTGGTTATGGTGTGTTAGAACTCGGTGTTGCGTACAACACACGCTATCACATTATTCAAAGGGAAACGTACCGTGGAAGCTTGGGGTGTTTCATTTTAAATTTTTGATGTCCCCATTTAGTCAAAAAGTTTAAAATATTGTATTTAAAAAGGTTTCACTATTAGAAGTTGATAAAAGTGAAATACTGAAAATGAATCTGTTCTTGCATTATGACTAAGAAACTCATAATAGGGATTCTAAAATTATAAGGATTATATAAAGTTCAAAATGTAGTTAATACTATTCATGACCTCTTTTAATGGTGTGATTGAACTCGGTGTTGCGTGTAGTGCAAGTTATTGAATTATTTTGAAGAAATAACACACTATGAAATCTTGGGGTGTTACACCTAGACGGTTGCGAAGTTAAAAAAAAGTCATTAAGGAAGATACTTTTCTAGAGAATATTGAGATGGAAGCGGAAAACAATGCCAGAAACTAGATAGAATCAATCAAGTGTAGGATCGGGCCACAACTACTATTTAGGAGGGGTAATGAAAAAAAAGATGGGTGAGAGAACCAGCCTTCAATCCATGAGGGAAGTGGAGGCAAGATGAGTGTGTTTTGAATCCAAGACTACTAATTTATTGAGGCTTCCCCACGACATTGAGGAATCTCCAAAATTGTTTATGCAGCATTGCGACTCATTTGAACGAATCTAATAAAGGTCTAGCCTTTTTTACAAGGAGAGGCTACAAGATGTGGATTCCCTGCATATATTTTAATTGAATATGATGGAACTTATTTTCCTCTAAATTCCTTATCTTATCTAATTCCGATCAACATCAATTAAATCTTGTATTAATTTTAACCCATGACATGAAATCATTAAACTAAAATCATCAAATTAAGCTCTAAATTTTTCATTAGCTATAGACAAAGCAAGCATAGTTCGACTATTGCTGATGTTTTAGGTAATTCGTCAGAATATTTTATGTTTTTTTCATTATTACCATAATATTGTTTTATGCCTGCATGAAATAGGCTTAGAGGGAATAACATGGCTATTTCATAGGCCTCCATTTCCTGGTTTTCAAGCTAACATGCTTTACGCCATTTCTGATGGCTAAATCTTTTTTTAAAGAACCAATAATTGTATTTATTCTAGAGGTTCGTTTTGCAGGTTTCATCCCTGGCTAGTATAACAATTTTTTTCATGGGAAGTTCACTGTCCTACCAATCAAACATGTAAATGATTTTTTCACTCGAACAACATTGACTAGACATAATGAGTAGGACCCTGACTCGGGACCATTAGCGATGAATGTTCACGTATCCTTAAGACATTGGTTAGGGATTTTTTATGACCCTTTATTTGTGGATTCTGGACATGCATGAGGCTCTGGAGCATCTATAGTTGTACAGAGGTAGGAAAGGACTCTCCTAGGGGAGAATTTGTCTTTTATTGGTGACCATTTTTGTGGGTGAGAGAATAAGTGCCATTGGGGAATGATGTGTATAATAAATAAAATGATTCCACAGGACACCGTCGTACCATTTCCAATGGCCTGGTTGGATTTGCAACATTTTGGATTTATTTTGATGTTGGGAGCCACAATGGGTGGCTGGCCTGATAAGTTCAGTCTGAGACTATTATGATCATTAAAATTATTCTTGGTTGGGAAATTGATTTTGCACATTAATTACATGTGTTAGGGAGATTTGGTGAATGGTAATTTCAATTAATTTCCCCCTTATCATTCATTAGGGGTACTTCGAATGAAGGAGTTACAAAAGAAGTCATCATGGAGTTGTCCAAATTTTCTGGTGTGACAAGTCGTGGATTTCATTTAAGTGTACATATGATATAAAGTGTTCTCTTATGGACTAATTTTCATTTGGATGATGTCTATTTTTTTGGGTGACATACGCAGAGCCATCGGGGCATGATATGCATCATCAAGAAACGTTTTCTGTAGGACAACGTCCATCCACCTTCGCTGGCTTTTGAGGATAATATAGATTGGGAACTTTCTGAATATTGTGCACAACATTCGACTAGGGGTTCCCCTAACCACAAAAGGAGGAATTTTAGGTGAACATATTTGGGGGATCCAAGAAACGGGTGGGGGAAGTCTTCCTTTTCATGCAGATAATCAACACATATACAAATGGGATATATTTTTGTAACCTCAAAAGAGACCAAAGATGAACCACGCCCGTATTTTGTGATATATCCAGGTTGTGTGAATGGAGGAAAATGTAAAACATGACTTTGAGATCCCTTGAATCATGGTGGATTGAAAGAGGCATGGAATTCATTGGGTATACATATAGAGGAGAGGACCCTCCTAGGGACAGATTTCCCTTTTATTTATGACCATTTTTTTGGGAGACATATGCAGAGCCACACAAACATGATATTCATAGTCAATCAATGGTTTATAAAGGACAATGGCCTTCCATCCAAGATGGCCTTGGAGAGTTAGGGGGATTCATGTTCACTCAATGCACGAAGTTGGGAATATTATAGAAGAGTATCCAAACCTATTGGGGACATTTGGTCTGCGATTTACCATCGAATGGTGTCCATTTCATAGATATGACTCGTACGCAGGGTGTGGTATTCATCCCATTATTGGGATTACTGGTGTTTTAGAATCACATGGCCAGGACGTGTGGTTTCTCTTAGTAGAGGGAATCATGACATATCTATTAGGATCATGTAGTAAGGACCAAATTCCAGGGCGGTATTTCCATAATGTCTCTATGTATCTATCTCTAAAATCCCAAACATCCAAATAGCTATGATCGGTGTGATAAACTATGGATTATGAGGATTTTTAGTCATTTCATAATAATTGTAAAATAAGAATTAGGGGGATATTTTTGACATAACACACTATTATGGAGCTTAACATCGTACACCATGGACAACTCTAGACATACAGTTTAACGTCATGCAGTAAGGATGATTGGGACTCTCAATTTAACATAGTGCAGCAAGGATTATTTTCACCATGAAGTTTAACCTCATGTGATGTGGATGATTTTTTCCTTATTGTTTAACGTCGCGTGATGAGTAATAGATGCTATGAAGTTTTGAGTCATGCATCGTGGACAATTTTGGCCTTGCATTTTAACGTCGTGTTGTGAGGATGATTTTGGACATATAGTTTATCATCAGGTGGTGATAACGATTTTGGCCTTGATATTTAATGTTGTGTGGTGAGGATAATATGCTACGCAGTTGAGAGTCATGCAGAGAGGATGATTTTTGGTATTTTGGTTTAAAATTATGTGGTGAGGGTGATTCTTTCATTGGAGTTTAACATCGTATGTTGAAAATGTTTTTGGCGATTCAGTATAACGCCATGCGATGTTGATGATATTTTATCATCAATATCTTCAAAAGTTTTAGGTTAAATGTAATCAGGTTGTTCTGGAGTTCCGTATATGTGAGTGATGATAGAAGGTGTAAACCATAGTCTCGAGGGATACATGAATCAGGAGAGTTGACATGGGGATTGAAAGCCTTTGGCCATACTGAGATTGGAGAGGACTCTCTTGAGGACGAATTTTCCTTTGATTGATGACCATTTTTTCCCTATAGGCAACATATGTAGATCCACTAGGGTGTGATGTGCATAGTCAAAAAATGGTTTCCACAATACACTGGACTTCCACCTCATATGGACTTCAATGATTATGAGGATCCATGTTTTGTCGAGGTATGTAGTGTGACAAATGGGAATGGTGTGCCTGGGAATGTGAGAATACCCAGAACGAGGTTAACAGTGACCTACTCGGAGCATCCACATAGGACCAATCCATATGTATAGAGGGAAGTATGATCATTTGACATCAGATGACTAAGAGGCATGTGCATAATCTTCTAATACAAAGGACTGAGCCACACATAACTCTTGAAGAATTTCACATTTTTATTTTCATGTGATAGTAACTTTCATGGACTCCTCATAAAATGTCTGACCTACACATCAGAGAAAGAGTCATTTTTTTCCCGTGGTTGTACCAGGATGTCAAATATAACTGTCACTACATATCCTATAAGGGATATAAGAAATTCACACATAGCATTGTATGTAACAAACCAAAGTTTTATTTAAGTGTTAGGACCACATGTGAAAAAAAATTCACTTGATACGTGTGGGAGTCCAACCAAATTCCTCTAAGGTTTATATTCTTAACATAATCCCTACAAATTATCCTAAGCTCTCGTGAGTTATACTTGATATGAGTAACAAGGAGTGGAAACATGGTCACCATTATAAGTGCAAGGAAATATATAATATGATGGGGGAATTTCCATTTTCATTCATAGTGGCTCTAGGCCGAGATCAATGATTGAGGAATCACTACATATCTTATGAGGGCATGAATCAAGCAGTACATAGTTCTATGTGTATCCTGTAGGGATTTGGATTGGTCCGAAGTGTAGGGGCACTTTCATTCTACCTATAACGGTTTACTGGTCTTCCACGATTCTCTATAGTTGACATTAGTAAGAGAATATCTATCTCCAATCCTACTCATGAGAATTGTACTTGATGGGAGAAACAAGGGGTATAAGTGTTTACTCTATGAATGTGGTTAGATAGGGGGAGTGATGTTGTCATTTTTTATGGGGGCTGGGCAAGGATCAATGATTGAGGTGTCTCGATGTATCTTGCGAGGGAAGAAATCAAGCCACACGTAGTTCTATGAGAGATCGTGCATTTTATTGTCAAGATATTATGATGTTTTACTCTCTTTGTTTAATGTCTTATGGTGAGGAAATGATTCATAGTTTAACACCATGTTTATGGGAAAAGATCATTACAGTTTCACATCTTGTGGAATGGATGATGACTCATATATTATGGTCTTCGGTTTTGGACCATGATATGGGGGTATTCTTAACTCTTAATTTAAGGTGTTAGGGTTTGGACCTTAGCATATGGGGAATTTTAACTCATAGCATAGTGTCATAGAGCTCAGACTGTAGCTCCATGGTGTTTTCACATTACTCATATTTTATGGTCTAAGAGTTTGGATCATTATATGGAGGGGATTTTTTATGAAGCATATTTCAGTGTCTTAGAGACTTGACATTTCTATTGGAGGCATTCATTACTCATAATTATGTTCCAGAGAGCTTGAACTATAGTATTTGGGGCATTTCAATTTAATGTCATGTTGCATGGATTAATATACTATAGTTTGGCATCATGTGGCTTGGACGATGACTCATAGTTTAATTACGTAGAGTTTGGACCTCTACATTGAGGGAACATACCTTTAATTTCGTGTTTCATGGACTATTACTATACATTTTAACGTCATGTGGAAAGGAAGATGACTCTATGATTATGATCATAGAGTTTGGACCATTGAATTTGATATTACGTGATGTATTTCATCAAGAACTTCACATTTGTAAGGGCTATGGCAAGCTCCCCACCAATTGATATAAGGTAATATTATCCATTGGAAAAGACCTGATGTATGAAATATGGTCCTTCCCACTTTGGTTCAAGAATCGAGGGGTTCTTCCCTAGTATCATGACGGTTCTTATTAATAACATCATTTCTCCTTTAATGAATTATCATTGGAGAACCATTGTAATGAATTCTCATGCAATCTGGTTATGGAAGATTTCCAAATGGTGAAGAGTATGCAGCCTTTCCTCATCTAGTTGTTCCAATTCATCAAACTGTCTCGGGGACTTCTCTTCCATTGATAGTTGATTTAAAATTTCCACACAAAGTGATGGAACCTAGATTTCAATCGATAACACTTCTTCATCCCTATATATTAGTGAGTATAAGGTTGCATGGGTGGCAATGCAGATCATGGTCCGGTAAGACCACAAATAATGAAAGAGATTATCAGGAAATGATTAATTTTCCTTATCGACAATCTTTTGATGTATTTTTGACATAGTCTTATTGAAATTCACTATATACCCAATGGAAATCGTGTGTTAGTGGGAAGATAGGTTGGATTTGATTTCTTATTCCTGGTTACAACA
This sequence comes from Viscum album, assembly GCA_963277665.1. Classification (NCBI taxonomy): domain Eukaryota; kingdom Viridiplantae; phylum Streptophyta; class Magnoliopsida; order Santalales; family Viscaceae; genus Viscum; species Viscum album. Next base: position 1,310,390,043 of record OY728119.1, on the reverse strand, counting down.
TTTCCAGCTCAGTAGAGGAGAAGATGGATTCATTGTCCATTAGTAATGTATGAGGAAAACAAATCTGGTGATAATGATGGCCTTCACAAAGCTGTTGATGTTTTTTTCTCTGGCTTCTTTAATGAGTATGGTTTCATACCTATTGGAAAATATGTTATCCATTGTGAGTATGAACTGGTGTTTTCTCACTATGGCGGGTGTATATAGTCCCACAACATCCATCCCCTCTATGATGATTGGCCAAGAATAGTAAACAGTGTGATTTAACTCTAGGGGTGGTATATGAATTTAGCATGAAAATGGTAGGAATGACGCTTTTTAGTGAATATGGCACAATCATGTATCATGGTGGGCTAGTAATACCATATCATCCTGATTTGGCGAGAGAGCTTGGTTGCTTACTGTTGTGCTCCACAAGCTCCGACATGCACTTCATTCAGGCCGACATCAATCTATTCTCCATTAATGAACCTATGAAGGACTCTGTCAAGGAATCGTTTGTAGAAAACCTACTCATGGATTACCCAATTTCACATGGTAAAATTGACAACCTGTCATTAGACCTACTCCATTTCATCCTTATCGGGTGAGAGTTCCCCATTCCGAAGGTAACTTGTAATTGTTTTCATCTAACTGGTGGTATGACCATAAGGATTAGAAACATGAATAATTTCATAGATTTCCTCTTTAATTATCTGGATCAATGGAACGACCATCTGGAAGTGAGAAATTTTGATGAGTGTCTCATCCCGATCCGGATCATCCAAGATTGTGGGTACATTTTTCAAAGCATCGACATGAGAATTCTATGACCGGTGGAAATGAGCCATTGTTGGTTCTGATTGGAATTCATCCATCAGTTCATGAACATGGTTCATCAAGGAAACAAATACCTTTTTCATGATATAATAGTCATCATTTACATTTTTGATAAATAGCTCTGAATCACTCTTCAGTTTTAGGTATTTGGCTTTCACCTGGAGTGACAACTCTAGGCATGAAATGAGTTCCGGATACTCTACTTCACTGTCTGGATACCCTTCCAAATGAAAGAATGTTTTAGGAAATATTTCCTTTTCAGTAGATACATATATGACTCTGATCCCCACTATTTTGAGCTTGGTATCCTTCATCATTTACCCTATTTGGATTCGAGAAGCACCATTGATGTACATTTCCCACATCTGGGGGTTCTCTGAGAGAGAAAAAACATCATCACCTATTCTTTCGACATCCAAAGGCGGTGTTTCTACTGAGGGGTGTTTGTCCATGAAGTCTCATAATTATTGGCCTTTAATGGACTTCTAGGTCATGTATTTTATGTCAATCCATTTTTGGATGACTGTCCATCATGATAGGTTCCCACTTAGCATGAGACGGTCTAGAATATATTTGAGTGGGTTGTATTGGGAGACCAGCTGGACCTCATGGTGCTGTAGGTGATGCATGATCTTCTGAACTATGAATATTATGGTAAGATATTTCTTTTATATCGTCGAATACTGAGTTCCTGTATCGATCATTGTACTTATGAGGTAGAAGTGGTTGATCTCGCTACTGGCAATATTATTTTTTGCGGGAAGGGTGCCTAATAATCATTCTTGGGTAGTTACGTATAAAGTGAGTGGTCTCCCCTCAAGTGGAGGCATGTAAATGTGTATTCATAGGAGAAATCTTTACCAATGGTAAAACACTTCTTACAAATCATTATCCCACTAATATGTAACTACTTTCATCATGATCTAGGTAGAAGGTATTAATTTACCAGATAGGTTGGCTATAAATAATTGAATGTAGGTGAGGTTACCCTAGATACCTATTATCTTAGTGTGGTTGCGAGGTGGGGATAGGAAAAAAATGGATTTCATCATCTAAGTGTTGACTTCGATGCCACAATGGTGTGTGATAAATCCCATGAATTTTCGTGTGGTAACACCAAAGTCACATTTCAGGTGATTCATCTATAAACTATGTTGTTTCAATTTTTTGAACAATGATTCAAGGTTATCCATGTTGTTTAAATGCTATTGTTATTTAACCACCAAGTCATCAATATAACACTCGATGAATTTTTCCAAGAAGATCTTGAAGATTTGATGCACGGTGTAATGAAATATGGTGCTGACGTACTTTAGACCAAATGGAATCACATTATAATAGAGAACTCTCTGAGGGGCCCTAAATTTGGTAGCTTTTTTGACTCTTCGGACCATCCATATTTGACAGTATCTTGAATAAAAATCCATGAAGTAGAGGGCTTCATATTCAACTGTTGCATTGATCAACAATTCTATGATTGGGATCAGGAATCCATATCTTGGGAAATGCCGATTAACGTACATAATGTCAATGCATATTCTAATATGTCCTCTCTTCTTTTTGACAAGGACTATGTTCACTCGCCAGATCAGATATTTGACCTCCTACAGGAAGTTTTATTTTATCATCTTTTCAAATTCAGTGCCAAGATTTATCATCTTATGTTCATGGATTGTGGTGGAGACACCTTCTTTGAATGTTGAAGAGTCATCGTTGTTGTCTTATTCCTCTTCTTCTTCTTCTTCTTCTTCATCTCCACCATCTTCCCCTTCTGATGGAGAAAGGATTTTGGAGATGAAATTTTTGATATTGGAAGATATATCGTCGTTTGAATTAGTTTTCGAGGAAATTAAATTTTGATGTCCCAAGGATGGTCTAGAAGCATCTTTTGTTGATATTTTCCTAACAACAAGGGATTCATCCCACTTCTTTGTTTCCTTGAACATAGTGGTTGTAATAGAGATCATGCAGACAACATAGTCAGCATCCGGACTTGTACTTATGCATTCAACATGGATGATTGGATTATGTACTCTTCAACATTTCGCTGAAAGGAGTCGTCGGGAGCCATCTCCAATTCATTCGGGGAATTGATCCAGTCATCGTCATTGGTCGAAAGTGGTTTTTCCTCCAACTCATAGAACCCGGTGTCGATTTAGTGTGACTCTCAGATCTGAAATGGGGATTTTTCGTCAGGAAACGTCCCATTTTTTCAATGGGTGTAAATATTTGATACAGTGATGGTATGATGATGGAATTGCAGTATGCTGATGCTGCTAAGACCTCACCAAAAGGACGTTGAAGTTCGTACTTTTCCGCACCACCATGAACTCAGAATCTGATATGAGATCTTTGATCCAAGTATTAATCTTGATTCATCCGAATGTTTTCATCTCACTATTGTTGTATCCTAGTTGAGTTTTAGTGTATGGTGTCAAGATGACTTCATCATACCCTAGTCGGTGAGGCATTATCATTGGGAGGAGGTTGTCTCTCGAGTCATTTTTATGAAGATCTTCTGTACATCAATTACACTAGCCATTCCAGATACATATAATGTTTTTACACTCCCTTTTAAAATGGCTTTTTTATCCCTTTCTATGTAAGAGATTACGATCTAACATTCTTCGAGAAAATTATTCATTTGTTAGACTTCGGCCACTGCAACATCAGTCTCGAACTCATGGGGACCTAACAATGATTCAATAAGTGCCTCTCTAAGATCTCTGGACAAACTCAATGCATCCCGGATTAAATGATTTTCTGGTGCAGAAGTCAACTACTTTAGAATATCATACTTCTGCACAAATGGTCTGTGCTTCCTGGCTCTGGGATTCACTTTTGCATATTCATCAGGGGTTTGAGAATTAGACGTAGGTGGTTTGGCCATTGTAGTACGATTCAATTGTGCGGCAGTCCGTTCCACATTTGGCTGAACTGGTCAACCTGTATACCTTGGGTGGTTTAGTACATGTTATTTCCGTAATGGATAATCCAAGATAACGGGGCAAGGGATTCTTTAGGTGGGGGTGAATAGTCATTTAGGTTCCCTTTGTGCATATCAGAGGGTCCTTCCTTGAGTTTCCATGATGTTAACTATTTGAATTATGGTGTGGCCATGTATTTGACCCCTACAGTTATCATGCCGTTTGAAAAACTTCCAGCATCTACGACCTCTTCATCTGAAAATCTAGTTGCACATGAGGAATTCAGTTTTGTGGTTAAAGTCTACATCAGAGAAGGGGTCCATCCACTGAATGAAATTAATGAAGTTGTAGATCAGTTCTTGATCTAACACTATTCATTTCTGATTTTCTTCTTCTAATGGTGGTGTTTGGAGGGGTTGTTCCCATTGAATAGTTTGGTGTGGCGGTTCCCATTAAACTAAGACTGTTGGAATGAAATCCAAATGGTTCAACACTAACTTCGTCTTCAGTGTGTGCTCATCATCTTAATCTTGCTTTCTATCCTTCTGACAAAGAGAGGACCATGATGCAGAGGATGTTGGTTGTACTATTTTAGGAGCTTTTTGGGGAATAGCTGGTCCTTTCAACTCTTCATGGAGGTCACTATGGACTCAGTTGACGGTCAACTGGGTAATATAGTTGTCAAAAATTTTATCCTTACAAGCTATTTCTTTCCACTCATCTTCCACGATTTATTCGGAGGTGGAATCACATGCTTCTTATGTTGGTGGCAGGCCCAACATGAATTTCCTAGAATCCACAATCTTTTTCATGATATCCTTAAAAACAATGCATTTCTGGAATGTGTGTCCTAGTATCCGGTGATATAGAAAATAATTTGGACATCCTTTGAGACCCACATAATCTACTCACATGGGCTCTGGTAGCTAGAGAAGATTGCAACTCATGGTGTCTTTGAAATAACTGCACAACTATTTCTCTCAGAACGAATAAACATTATTTATTTGTTCATCTAATTGATTTATTTTATCACCCATTACTTCATCTTTTTGGGGTTGGGTAGTTGTTGGCCTCTAGGGGGTCCTGCATGGTTTGGTGGGGGCCTCACAACTATAGAGGGTGTCGAAGGTAGCTTACACATGACATCAAAAGCTTTAATGTTTCCTATTCTTTTCCCTAGTGATGACGGGGAATCATGTAACATAAATGTTGGTTCATTTCAAGGAGTATTACTTCCATTGGGAAATGGAGGAGAAGTCTCTAAACCCACTGTTGTACCCCATCAGGATGAGTGGTGTTCGTAATTCATCCCGAAGGTCATCGATTTACATGGAAATCATCTCATCCTAGGGTATTGGCCAGTTTGAGGTATATGTCAGGCTCATCCATCGAGAAATGAAGACTGAGACTCTTTCATTCTCTCACTGCATAGAATTTAAGAGGTCGCAGACCATTGTCTTAGGCAGCGTCTAACTGAACTGAAATATAACCTTTCACTGAAGGTCCTCCTACCTTGTAAATGAATTCCCTGGAATGCTAGTATATAATAAGAAATATGAGACCTACAATGTTCATATGATGAAACTATGTTTTAAAGCATCTTGCTACTCTGGATTTCCCATCATGGGGTCACAATTAGAGGTATAGTGCATCAAATGCTCTTTTGGGTCCCCCAATCCATTGAATATTGGGAATACATGGTTCCCAATGATTGGTGGTGGCGGAACATTGCTCACCAACTCGGGGTAGGGTTTGTTCTCTAGCTGTATCGAAGTCCATCCCCCACCATGGATTCTAGTGTAGTTGTTATCTAATTGATTATGTATAAGAGACCTTTAGGCATATCCTGTTGGGATTGAGATTTTGTGGGCACATCAAGGGCTAGGATTAGGTGTTCCAGTGCAACAGGAATTTTGCGTAGTTACATAACAGAGGGCATACATTGTGGGTTTTCCAATATATATTCTTGATTCCATCCAAGTGTGGGGTAGTCTTGATGTACTTCTACAGATGGTTTGAATAGTCCACGGAGATTGGCTACATTCACTTGAATTAGATCCTTTGGCTTATGCATCTTTTCTAGGAGAAAGTGTTGACATTCCACAGGGGGAACACATCTGGTGAGAAAACTTCCTCAACGTTCCTCGACATTAATTCGACTGAGCTCTTTCATTTATTCGTCTTTCATGGAGAAGCATTTCTTGTGGGTGAGGGACATACTCTTACAGGGAGGAGGAGGTGATTCATTAATGTCCTTGGTTTTATTTTTCTCCTTGTTAGAGTTTCGTGAGGGAAGTATTGTCGGATTGACTGAGGGGGTACCCTACTTTAGGAATACCTCTAGTTCCATGTATGCGCGCCATCATGCATAGTGTGGGATGCCTCTGGGATGAAAAATAATCCTTTTCATTCCCCCGCCCTACATCATTCCCTGTGAGATCCATAGGGTTGCCATTCACCATGATCATAGAGACGTACCACATTGGGGGTGGTGTACGTTGGGCCAAATTGTAGGAATGATTCATTTTCCCTTTATTGGAATTTATCTATTCAATCTATGGTATTTTTCATGTTTCTTGGTGAAGGGATAGCAGATGGAAACCATGGTCTGTCCTCATAACGCGCCTTTGTCTCGGAGGGCACGAACCATGATTAGGGGTAAAACAGTTAACTAATCTTTACATCGTTCATCCTAGATGGTTGAATACATATTTCTTTTATGCATGGATTTGAGGTAAAAATTCCCCAAACCCTTCAGTCTTGGATTTTAATATTCTCCTTTCGATGCACTATTACCTAGATTTATTGTTCTTACGGTAAAATATTGATAAAAAATGCCCCTTTCCCTAGGGGATGGGGTTGTTCCCATGTCACATCGTTAGCCACCTCTATTTCCACCCATTCAATTTCACGTACCCTCGTGTTGGTGTAAGATGGTTATGGAATTTGGAAATCATGTAGTCTATGATCTTTTGAATACATTACCACTGCTTTCTGGTTGGATTCCAATAGGTGAGAAGAATGATGGATGTTCTAGGATTCTGGACTAAGTATCTTTTCGATGGATTGATCCCTTTGACCCTTATGCTTTTGGGACAAGCTTCGGGATGACTTTTGTTGAGTATCCCATATTTCACGAGCAGTTGTTTCACTAGATTTTTTCCTCAAGGAGATGACATTCTAGGAGTTAATTTCTACTGGGGCCTTATGGATGATTCATGGGGAAAAGTGTAGATCTTCGTGTTCTCCCCTCCCCAAAATCGGAACTCTAGCATGGGAATTTCCAATGAGGAGACACAGTTTATGTAGTGCCTAGAGACAATCCAGTACAAGGTCATTCTTTCCCCTTTTTGATTATGGATTCCTTATGGATTGGAGTTCTTATAGGTCGATTAATGAAAGAATCTACCCTATCATTTTGACATAGTAAGAAAACCATTCCTAGGGTAGGATGTTTTCATTATGCATTAGAAGTGTTGTCCATATATTAAGGTGAATTTCATGAATGTATTCCCTAGAAAATTATCATGGTATGTTGAAGTGAGAAGTGGTCCTATGCTAATACATCACTAGTTTATTATCCCCTACTAATTGTCTTCTCACAAGAAGAACAACATGTTTTTGTTCTTATGTAAGATCATCTTATTGATATTCCCATCTCAACATATTATTAATAAATTCATTCCATGAAATCGGGCCAGTGTGTGCCTTATTGATTTGAGGACATCACGGAGATTTCTCAAAAGATAAGCTTGGCCCTAGGGAATCCTCTAATTGAGTGATAATATCACTCGTTATTGATGGAGTGTCCTATGTGTCTGACTCCATTCCATAAACCTTAGAATTGGATTTATTTCTCATATTTTTTCTTGTAAGAGGAGGACCTTCATGCCAGTATGAATCCGTCTGATGTGTCTGAATCCATTCCATGAACCTCATCCTAGGATTTATTTCTCATATTTTTTCCGGTAAGAGGAGGACCTTCTTTCCAGTATGAAATTTGATTACAGGGAGGACCTTCTCAATTGGTGCTGCAATGGAAAAGACTACTATTGCAACATGATTCCCAACCTCGAGAAATGAATTTGCATCATATTCAATGAGAAGGACCTTTAACGTGAACTATAGCAAGGGGAGGACCTTCTTGATGCTTGATGTCACAGAGGTTGGACCCTCACAATAACTGTCTTTGCAGGGAGGGCCTTCACAGTGACTGTCATCATTGTGTGAACTACCAACATGACTTGATACCTGGCTATAGGGATAATTTCTGCAGTGCACATCTTGGAGAGGTCCTTTACTATGTTCTGCAATGATGGGAGTACCTTCTCATTTCTTGAAGTTACTAGGGGGTGTACCTTCACATCATCTGCTATTGTTGGGAGGTCCTTCACAATATCTGTCATCATGGAGATAATTGCAATCATGAGATGATGTCTGATTACAGGGAGAAGCAAATATGTAGCTTATACACTAGGGAGGACCATCATGGAAGACAACAACAAGGGGAGGACCATCTTGAAGTATAATCTTCTGGTATAAAGGAGGGATACCTCGATGCGCATTAGAATATAGGCTTCATGATCGAACATTCTTGACCCAGAGAGTAATCCCCTGTGGGTGCTCTATGGAATACATTTAGAGCTACTGGTAGCGATGTTGTTGGAAGGAACATCGCAACTACTACTACCACATCCATTAATTGATAATGGAATGACAGGGTCCTGAAACCTTTTTGATATATTTTTTAGGGCATCAAGAACCCCATCTTCGAGCAAAGTAAGATCATGTATGCACTCTTCATTTTCTAGTTGCCTTTGGCACCAATCATTTTTGGACACTCTTGTGTGGGAAACAAGGGCCATATTCAGTTGGAATGGATTTTATATATCAGTCCATATATAAATGGATCACATGATTTCATTGGGATATACTTATAAATATCAACAGTTTTGGTAGAGATATATGCATTCCCTAAGGTAGCCACCACTTTGGACCTGAGTCACCCTGTTAGAATGGGTATTTGTTCCCAATCTGGTTTTCTGTATGTCAGAGGATTTTTTGTCGACCCTCCTAGAATAGAGAAGGGATGCCAAACTGCTCTATAGTGACTAGCTGATTTTGCGTGCGAGTCATTCCATTTGAGGAAACTTCTTCACTGGCTCGATATCTCGACTTTTTCATATATACAATGATATTATGGCATGTCTGGAGGATGTGGTCTAGAAAAAAAATCACATCCTCCACAATTTATAGGATTTTCTAAGATACATCTTTTTCCATAATGGGTATGAAGGCCCATTCTGATGTCGGAGAAATATTTTTTTCCTTCTCTTGTACTCCATGAGTTTCTAGTAGATATTGGATGTTCTCTTTTTTGGGATAGGGGAACGAGTCTATCTCTAGTCGACTTCTCTAGTTTCCACCATATTTAACTTATGTTCTCCATATTCATGAGCGTGGATTTTCACCGGCTTGCTTTCCATTATATTTTTCTCATGGGGTTTTATGCATCCACATGAATTTGACTCTTCTCATATTTTCTTTCCACCCAACTTGGATGGTGTGTTTGATATGAATCCGCGGCTATTTGTGCATGTGTATAGCTTGTTACTACCCTATTAATATGGTTGTCTTGACATGAATCAGCAGGTGTTTAGGACTGCATGTAGCTATGTGATGTCCTATTTGAATGGCAGGCTTGTTGTGGCATGACAGATAACTGCATCGACAGGTAGTTTGCTGCTCTATCTATTTGGAGGGACGGATGAGTATTAGCAATAATGTGCATGTGCTCGTATTGTGCCACCCTATTTCCATGGTGAGCCTTAGTGGAGAGGGAAAATATGTATGTCTTCATGTTGACAAGTGTTGCATTAGTAATTTGTAGCTACTCCTCTATACTAGGGTGATAGCATGTTCCTGGTTTTATATTTTCCACCCTTGGCAGGCAGCCCAAGGAGCCCACATCTTTTGGACATTGGAATGTGCCCTCAGTATAAGTTCACCCTTGGTGGGAGGAGGTTTGGTTGTCTGGTGTCTATGGTGATTATCTCTTATGGGAGCCTATGGGTATTTCCCATGTGCTATTAAGAATAATTTTTCAGCGTTGACTTCATCTACCTCCCTATGGTAAGGGAGGTAGTCATTTTCACGTTTCAGAGACTGGATCCTGAAACCATTTGAGATGACCCTCAGGGATACCTTGTGTAAGGGTACCAACAGCGACTGAAGAGGCAGATGACAGACCATTGTAGACTGGAGGGCTTGTCTTGTGGACTCAAACATGGGGAGAGTACCATTTTGGTGGTACTACATGATCAGGGTATGGGATACCCAGCATTGAATACAATGGGTAAGTGAGGGTGTCTTGCTCATCTTTGGGGACCAGACTGCCTACAGGATCACTGATGTGCGTGTCTTCATGGGTCATTGGGATTTCATGTTGATCAAAATAATCTTTTAAAAAACCTAAAATATGCATATATGTCATAATACCAAAAAAAACCATCAAGGTACCACTCCTTTAAAAATATGTATATTAGGAAATTATGCTTGGCCCCTTCCCCTTTTGTATTTCTTTGGCACGATGGGGCCTAACTGGGGTTATATTGCCACCATGGTTATGGATGCAAGTAAGCTTCACCATTTACGATCCTCCTCTGAGGGGGAACATCTTGGATGTACCGAGAAGAATAAAATGGCCCGATGTGTAGAATCCTATTGTATTTTGTAATTTGGGTAGAACCACCACCATGGATAAGGATTCACATCAGGCACACCATTTTTTTCCACCTCCGAGGTTGCTCTTTTATCAATGGTATGGAAATGGTCTGATGAGGATCATGACTCACCCCTTTTTCCATAAGGATGGGTTGTTGTCACATTTTCCATTATTTTGTTTCGACCCATTTAGTGTCATTATCCTATAAAGCAGATTGAATTATACATTTGGGGACTCTTGGTCCCAACATGTAATTTCATGGGGCTCGAGTACTCATGAAATCAGTCCTCCCCAGATATAACTTCATCAGATTGTCACCAATGGGTTTATTCGTGGGGCCAAGAATTCCCAACGACCCCAATATCCCAGATTCATGGACCTTCTTTCCAAAGGGAGGCACTCGTTGGAAGATGATTTGGAAAACGACACTTAACGAATCCATTGGCCTAGAATATGGGAGGTCAGGATCACCGATCCCTTTTGGGGGCATATTATTTTATATTCTACGACACACTTATCGATTTAAGTTTTGTTCTTATGATTGTGAATCCATGGAGCATTCCCGATGAGTGTGTCCATGGGCTACACATATTTTGAATGATCATCGGGAGCATGCATATGTTTGATGCCACGATGGTGATGACATCTTAGCCATATTATAAGGTTCTATATAGTTTATCATCATCCGAGGGACGTATGGTGAAATTATTTTTGGATCGGGCCCTCGTGGAGGGATTCCTACATATCTTGGGGGGATCAAAACCCACATAGTTTGGATTGTCTGGGGGCTTATGACTGAAAGCATCCCATTTATGAGACCTGATTGGGTGGACCCTTTATGGATGAGAACCCTTTGGAGCTCAGGACTTCTAGTAGGCATCCTACACATTTGTTTTGATCTGGATTCAGAGTTCTCGTAGTTCATAATTTGTGGGGAATACACATAGAATCATCCCATTTAAAGATAAATGATTGGGTGGACCCTTTACAGATGCAAACCCTTTTGAGCTCGGTAATTCTGGTAGGCATCCTACATAACCTTGTTTGACCAAGAATATGAGTTCTCATAGTTTATAATGTGTGGGGAATTAATAAAGAAGAATCATATTTAAGGAGACATGATATGGTGGACCCTTTATGGATGGGATCCCTTTTGAGCTTGGTTATTTTGGTAGGTGTTTTACATATCCTAGTTTGAAATGGAATTAGAGTTATCATTGTTCAAAATGTGTGGATGTTGTAATCATCACAATCTTCTAAACCCATTTGATTCATGCTAGGTTTGAGAAAGAAGATGACTTGAATGATTCATCAGGGAACATGACTCCACCACTATTTTTGGGTGAGGGAGAGACCACATCAGATATGTAATCCCTCCATTTTTATTAAATAACATTTCATTACATATTACAAATATAGGATCTTTAATGTCTTGTGTATTGGAAATCATGAACAATATAAATAAAAACAACATAAAACATTCTTCAAATACACTATAAGGATTTATCAAAAGTTTTTCCTATGTAAAATTATTAATTCTAATAACCTAGAGATTTACATTAATGGAAAGGGTGAGAAGAAGGTTGAGTAAAGAAAACAAGTGAAATAGTTTATGTGTGATCTTGAGCGATATAAGTAAGAACACGCGGGATATATTAAATGAATGATAAATATAAATATCATAGAAGTAATATCATGAAACATAAATTTAAAATTTGGATACAACTTTTGATTTAGACATTCATAAACCCACCATCAAGGTTCATCCCCGGGTGTCATAAAAATTACTAGGGTTGTTCCCCAAGGTATCATGTAACTTTTCATATCTAGAGAATAAAATCCTTACCCAAAAGCCTTGGAGAAGAATAGGGGAGAACCCTTACTATTTCATTATTTTCATGTGATCAACAAAAATAAAATAGAATCCTTTCATAAATAACACATTGTTATTAGAAAAATGGGTTTCATTTCAAAATTGTGATGTTTTAAAAGTGCTTAAAAACTCGATCATTATGTCATTTATAAACCATGGAAATGGAAAGAGAGTTTTATGGGTGTCAAATCAAGAACCAAATACACCTATTTTATGTCTTCATTAATACCACCAAAAATAAAATAGGATTTGGTATTCACATATAAAAAATATGAGATTTTTTATAGAAACCATGAGTGAAATTTTGAGATGAAATTTATGCAGCATAATGGCTACATATCATGTTTTTAAAAAATAATAAAAAATGAGTGGACAAAGGACTTACATACATAAATGAATCATTTTATAGTATATAGAAAAATATTATATAAATAATATCAGGGTGTGGATATTTTAATGACATTCAAAATGAAAAGGAAACTTGAAAGAAAAGATAAAATGCAGCATTGTTTAAAAAATATTGGTAGCCTAACGGCGACAGATAAAAATTCTGAAAAATTGGGTGATGAGAGTGGAAAGCATCGTTCACAATTTGGAAATGAAATAGTAATTAATAAGGATATCGAAAAACATTCCCCCACATAATAAAATGGAAACTTGAAGACATATCATAAAAGAAGTCATGACATAAATGATGGGGGAGAAATGTTCCTTTACTATGAAGAGTATCTTCAATAACAAGAATGTTAGGACCTTGGGGGCTTAAGGCAACCATTGGAGGACTACATAGGTGGTAAAATTTTATAGCTTCTTTATCAAGGAAATTGGAAAGAAATTAATGAACGAATGTGTTGGTATTTATAGAAAAAGTGAGGGAATATATAAATAATTTCAATGGGACACATCATCAGTGGTATTTGCAAAACCATGGGCTTTCCCATGGTATTTTTCATGGTATTGGGCACTTGGGAAACATCATAACATATATTTCTACTCCCAAGTCAACCATAATATTTCATCATTATTACACCATTAATGATGTCATTAGTCACACTTAAACAGAAAATTTTATTTTTTCATTCACATAAAAAAAATAGTTTATAAAAATCTCACAAATTCACCCTAACCTAATATAGATTCTCTGAATTGAAAAATTATCTCCATTTTATGAAAACAGTTTTATAATTACGAGATATTTAATTTTTACGTAAAAAACTATTTACCTGAAAAAAAATATTAATACATAACTAATAATATATGTAAAGTTATTTTCCTAGTCTATGATATCACTTCACCATTCATGATTCCTAAATTATATTTATAATTTCTAAAGTATGGTTACTATTCCATTGGTCATATTACTATTCATAATTGTAATATTAATATTCATACTTTAATATTCACTAATAATTACATTGATCTAATTAGACTCTAAATTTCATACTGATTGGAAAAATAAAAGACAATTTTTTTAAAATGAATTCACATTATTAATTATTTAATGTATATGAAAATATTTTAAAATACATTTTTTTCAAAATTCATCAATAATATCAAACATCTATAAATTCATCATATATTTATCTAGACATTCGAAATTCAAAATTTTTACCATAATAATATATAATAGTTTTATTTATACAAAATTATTACACAATGTATCTATGTCCTAGATGCACAACCCCTTATAACACTTGTATATGAACTAAGTGTATGGTGTGCTATGGTGAAAGAATCTTGTGGCGGCTCGAAAAAAATTACCCAAGTGTTGATTTCTATCATCTTGAAATTCTATCTTAGGTGATTTTGTTCAAGACTCACAAGTTGAAGCTCATCTTGGACTGGGTCGAGAGAAAATCCTACTGAAGCAACCTTCTTCTCATGCTATGACAAGTGGGATTCGTATCGCCCGAGTCTACTAGATGAGACCATCGACCCATCTTTCTCTATTAATTATCCCGGATCATTTTTATTTATAAATAATAATAATAATATCATGAAGAGTATTGTTTATAATGGTCATATTGGCCAATGGTTTTATATTTTTCTAATTTCAAATGGTCTCATTTTAACTATACTCATGTCATTAATTAAATGGTATAGTATTATCGTGTATAAAATAAAATAACACACAAATTCAGGAAACAACTATTATTTAATAGTTTGGGTAATTTCATTTTCCCCCTTAAGAAATTTAGTCCCCATAATTTTAACAGGTACCATCAGAAGTGAAAAGGTGGGAGTACTTCTATCTCATAGGCTCCTCTGGTTCCAACATGGATTCTTCGCATTTTGGTTTTCTCCACAACACCATAAAATGGTAAGTAGTCTTATTGTTTAGAACATTGTATCTACAATCCAAGATCTCCATTGGCTACTCCTCATAAGAGATGTCATGTCATTGTTGTAATAAATCTGGATTTAATAATGTGAAGAATAGGGTATGTACTTCTCCAAGAGCTATACAAGGAAGGCATCATGAACTACTGCTAGTTTTGGAGGATGTGTAAGCCGATAGTCCACTGCTCGCATGTGATCAAGGATTTCCTATGGGACAATGTACCTAGGGCTAATCATCATTTTTTCCCAAACCTCGTTACTCTCTTCCAAGATTAAATTTGAAGAAATAAATTTTCACCAACATCATAGTCCATGTCTCATCGACAATTGTCGGCATAACTCTTTTCCCAACTCTATGTAGCCTTAATTTGTTACTGGATGGCATGAGCATTTTTTGGCCTCTCTTCTATATGATCAAGGCAAAGAAACTATCTCTATCTAGCTTCATCCCAACAAGTTGGAGTTCTTTATCGCTTCCCATATAGAGCTTCATAGGGTGCCATTTGAATGCTCGAGTGGAAGCTGTTTTTGTAATAGAATTCAACTAAAGGGAGATATTGATCCCATCCACCATTAAATTCCATTGAGCATGTTCATAGCAGGTACTAGAGTGTATAAATAGTATTTTTAGATTGGATCTCAGTTTGGGGGTGATAGGCCTTACTGAAATTCAATTCAGTGCTTAGATCAAGTTGAATACCTCAATTGAATTTTGGTTTGAACCTAGGATAAAGATTAGATATCATAGAATGCGGAACTCCATGAAAAATTACCACTTCCTTCACATAAATTTTGGCAAGTTGATCAAGAGATAAATCTTCCAGAATAGATATAGAATGTTATGTCTTGGTGAGACCGTCCACAATAACCCATATCGCATTATTTCATTTGGATGTTTTTGAGAGACCAGTGATGAAGTCCATAGTGATATTGTCCCACTTCAATGATTTTATGGGTAGTGGTTACAATACCCATTTAAGAATTTCTCCTTATGTCATCTCACCAATAATTACCCATATCACATTATTTCCCTTTCCAAATTATCTCACAAATAATATTTACAAAAGTACCTATACATTTTTGTGCTTCCATGAGGTTAAGAAAAAGAAGAGCTATGAGCTTTATCCATCAGCTCATTAATTTTTTCCAAAACAAATGGAACGCATAGTATTGTATGAAAATTCAGTACACCTTCTTGATCAATATTGAGCTCAATAAACCATCCATCCTTTACAGCCTCAAACATTATCGGTAAAAAATTATCTTCTCTCTGAGATTTCCTGATCTTATCTAGTAATGATGGGTGATAAATCATTTTCGTTAGGGTTGATGATTTCCATTTCCTTATAATTCCCATGTCTAGATGTACTGATTCATTAATCCAAGGATCTATATGAATACTCCACATCGATAGAAAAGAAGGGTCTTTATTCCTTAATGCCTCATTGACTTTGTTAGATCTTTTGGGAAGATAATGAATTGAACAATATTTGTCATTAATAATATCCAAACATCTCATTTGTCTCATGTTAAATAACATTTGTGGTTATATATAATTCAAAAATTGATGGTCTATGTATATACCACATTTCTCCCCAGAAAAATAGTGCCTCCATATATTTTGAGAAAAAACAGCCATAGACATCTCTAGATCATGTGTTGGATAGTTCTTATCATGATTCTTTGACTATCAATATGAATAAGCAATGACTTTGTAATTTATCATGAGGATGTACCTAAGACCTTTCAGATATTCATTACTAAAAATAATGAATCCTTATCCACTTGAGGTCATAGATAACACAGATGCAGTAACCAATCACATCATTAGCTGATAAAAAAACATCCACACACTAATGTCATTATAATCTCAACGCCTATTCGAGTTAACTCGGTTAATGTATTTTAATGTCATGATTTTTTTTTTCAGAAACCACGTAAAATATATCACTAATCCATGGAAACTAAGAATCTCAGTTATTGTTGTAGGATGAGGCCGCACCTCTAGAACATTGGTTTTTACACGGTCAACTATTATATCTTCATTTTAAACAATTTTCCCCAAGAAAAACTCTTTTTAACCAGAATTCACATTTTCTTAACAGTCCAAAATGCATCATCATCCATTTTTTTTTTCAAAATAACCCATAGATTATACTCATGCACCTCGTAACATTTAGAGTATATTAGAATATCATCTATAAAAACTACAAAATAGTTATCAAGGGAGTCATTAAAGACTCTATTAATCAAATCCACAAAAATAATAGGTGCATTAGTCAATATGAAGAGTATAACAATAACCTCATAATGACCATATCTAGATCGGAAGGTAGTTTTTGGAATATCTTCTTTTATTACCCTTAATTGATTATAATAATAATAGTGATTAATCCTAAATAATAATTGGGCCCGCCAACATTTCTCAAATAAGTCATTAATTCTTAGAAGAGAGTATTTATTCTTTACTATGATCCCATTCAGTTATCTATAATTAATACATATATGCATTTATCCATCCTACTTCTTCACAAATAAAACATTTTCTCCTCTAGAAGATGCACTCGGTTAGATAAACCCATTCTCCAATAGATTATTGAGTTTTTTATTTAGTTCCTCCAACTCCATATTGGACATCCTAAACCAGGACATTGATATCGGATGAGATCCAGGTACGAGTTTAATGGAGAACTCCACCTCTATTTCTGGGGGTGGACTGGGTAACTCCATAAGATATACGTCAACATATTCTTGGATGATGGGGACATTTTCAATACTTAAACTCACATTTCCATCTTATTCTTCACTGATCAACTGCATAAAGACGAATATATGAGGTTCTCTTAGACAAAGATCAGGTTTATATATCTCCCCTTGGAAGATATTTTTTGGTTTCAAATTCCCAAATACTGATATTTACATGCTTCTGAATTTGATCATAGAATATTACTTTGATATCTAGTTCGTCCCTATTATAATGTAAAATTCTATTCGAGGAACGAAAACTAGATTTCGATAAGATTGTTCTCACTAATGTAAATACTAGAGTTTCAAAATAATGACGAATCTTGGATAATACCACCAATAGTATTGACTGATAACTCTACTTTTATAAAATTGACGGTTGATTCTAAATTCATTGCAATCAAGGAGGAAATTAAGAAAATTTGTCGAACTAGAATCCAAAAATGATCTTATTGGATTTGACAGAACAACACGAGTACCTGCCACCACATCATTTGGTGCTTCAAATTCATATGAATTGATTTCAAAAGTATGACCTGTTCCCTTGGCTGTCTCCGAGGGTGATTGTGATTCCCCTCCCCTACCCTCATATTTGGATACTTATTGGAAAAGTTCCCAATTTGTCCATACATATCACATTGGACAATACATAGTCCCTACACCATCTTCCCTTTGTCATTATTGGTTAGGAGTTGTGGCTTCACCTCACTAAAATCATTCTATGTGATATGGCCTTCCTTTCCACACTTGTAGCACTTCCTATTCCCAAGAGGGTAGTTATTAAAATTCTTATTCCCACATTTATTACAAGTGGGGAGTTTCAAATTCATTAATCACATTCCGTGATAAAAAGTCTGCGATAATCTTGGCTCCAACTATCTTTTATTGTAATTAGATTTATAAGACCATTGTGTCTCACCAAACTCCAGATCGACTTTCATCACACTCTGTATGATCTCCTCATAGCTATCATCGTCTTGGTTGGCTATAGTATTCCGTAGATGAGGACTCAGTCCACTGAAAAATCAATCAACCTTACCAATTAGATCCATGACAAATCTTTAGGTGTAATGTTAATTCCTCATGAATTTCATCTCATAGCTTTCCACATATTCATTCTTTGTCTTATTCATCTAGAGATACTCCTTTTCCATTCATGTTATCATGGAACAAGTGAAATAAATAATGGAAAATATCCCTCTGAACGCTTCCAAATCAATATCTTGACCCTCCAATATTTTCCTTGTGTATTTAATCAGTTCCCAACACTGATCAGCTTCTCCCTGTAAGGGGTAAACAACTAGGGTGACCTTCTCTAGTTCTGAACAATGGTGCATACAAAAGATCTTCTCGATTGAGTTGACTCATAGTTCAACAATCAATGGGTTGGTAGATCCACTGAAGGTTGGTGGTCGTTAATGCATAAAGGACTCAACAAAATTTTGTTCCCTTCACCATGAGATCGGTCTCTCAGCTTGATAGATGTTATATCCATTAAAATGACTCAATTGGTTCATCATTAGCATGAATGATTCCATTCTTGTATCCATTAGAGGGCTGTCAGTGCAAGGTCCATTGTGGTAAACATTTTTATGCTCCATCCTATTGCACTCTATTTTCATAAAGAATAAAACCTTAGTGAGAAGTATATTTTATTTATAAATATCTTATCTACAATAGATTTTATGTCTTAAAGAATCATGATTAATAAATTACATTTACATATATATCCTTTATAATACTTCGTAAAAAGATTATGATTATCCAAAAATATCTCCTAGGAAATTCATACTAGGAGTGCAGTGAGGCCCATTTTCGGGTACCAAGATACCCCAACGGAACCCCAAAACTCATGGTCGAAGTTTTCATAGTAGGTTTCATCTGTTCCAGCTCCACATCAACTTGTTTGTATTAATACATGAATTTATTTGTTCATAAACTACTTAATTAATATTTTCAAAAAATAAAAGGTAGTTTTTCAAATATTTAAACTTTTTTATATGCTTCATCATAATGTTTTCAGAGACTAATTTCCATTAATAACATAAATATCCATTTATAGAAACTATGGAATCCTTCCTTTTTTATTACCTAAATTTTCGTTACATTTTACAAACTAAGCCTCTTTATTGTCTAGTTTCCTGGAAATCAGGAATAACATACATGAAAACAACATAAAACATTATTCTAATTCACATGTTAGGCTTCATAATAAGTTCATCCAATCTAAAATTACATAATCTCATAATTTGGAGACATAAATCAAAGGTAAGGGTGAGAAGAATTCCTAGTAAATTGAAAATGTAAAAAAAATTATCATGTGATCTTGAGCGATATCAATAAGAACATGTGGGATATCACAAATGAATGATAAAGAATCATATAATAGAAATAATAAAATTAATTTTAACTTGAATATGTGGCTATTGAATTTAATTTATACATTCATGAACATATCACCAAGGTTCACCCCTAAGCTATCACAAACATTTCAAGGGTTTTTCACCAATGTATCATGAAACCTGTCATCTTTGGAGAAAAAATACTTTACCCAATTCACTGGATATATATCATGGGGAACCCTTAATATGTATTTATTTTCTTGTGAGATACATATATCATAATAAAAAATTTCATAAATAACCCATAGAGAATAAAAGAAATGGGTTTCATTTCAAAATCACGACTTTTAAAAAGTGATAAAAAACATGATCGTTATGTAATTTATTACCCATGGAAATGGAATGAGGGTTTATGTATGTAAACTAAAAAACAAAATATAACATTATTAGAGCTTGATTAATACCCTCATAAATAACATAGTTTTGGGACTTCACTTAAAAAATATATGATAATTTCAAGAGAAAAAGAGAGAAAAAATATTGAGATGAAATTTCAGCAGCATAACGACTATATAACATGATTTTATACAAAATTAAAAGGAGAGGTGAAAAGAGTATTCCATCCAAAAAATGAATTATTTTATAGTATACGGACATAATAAAATATAAATATGATTATGGGGTGGATATTTGAATGACATACCACATGAAAAGGAATCATGGAAGAAAAGGGAATATGTGATTTCTTTTATGAAAATTTGGAAGCATAACAATGTCACATAGAAATTCTGTAAATTAGTTGATGAAAGTGGAATGGTTCTCTCAAAAATTGAAAATGAAATGGTCCTTAATAAGGATGTATAAGAACACACCCCGAAATAAAAAAATCAAATCTAAAAGGCATAACATGAAGGAAGTCATGTCTCAAAAGAAGTGGGTGATAGGTTCTCATACCTTGAACAGTATCATAAAATACATGAATGTTATGACCTTGGAGGAAAGAGGGAAGCTTTAGTGGACTAATTTGGAGGTAAAAAACTAGATATTCCTTGAGGGAAATTTTGAGTGAAATTATTGATGGAATGAGTCGGTATTTATAGAAAAAGTGTTGGAATATTTAATTAATTTCCACGAGAGACCTTATCGGTTATATATGAAAAACCATGGTCTTGTCTGTGTTTTTTCCAATGGTATTGTCCTCTTGGGACCAAACATAACATATATTACTATTCACAATTTGACAATAATTATTATATCATTAATGATTCCATTAATCGCACTGAAACTCAAAACTGTATTTTTACAATTCACCGAACACAACACTTTTTATAAAAATATCATAAATCCACCCTAACCTAATATAGATGCTCTAAATTCAAAAATTAATAGTATTTTAAAAAAAATATTTTTTTATTTATCTGATATATAATTTTTATGTAAAAACAATATTTACCTGAAAAAATACTAATACCTAAATGATAATTTCTGAAAGAGTTATTTATTTATGTATTTTTTTATCCACCATTAAAAATGACTAAATTATATTTATACATTCTTATGTGAGGTTACTATTCTATTGGTCACATTTCTATTCATAAGGGTATTATTAGTATTCATAATTTACTATTCACGAGAAATTAATTTTATCTTTTTTGACTATAAATTTTTGACTTATCACAACTATAGATGACCATTTTTTTAAAATAATTTCAAATTAGTAATTATTAAAAGAATACAAAAATATTTTTCAAATACAATATTTCCAAAATTTATCAATAATATGGAAGTTCTATAAATTTATCATATATTTATCCAGAAATTTGAATTGCAAAAATTTTACCATAATAATTATTAATACTTTTATTTATAAAAAAGGTATATACAATAAAACAAATGCCTCGTTACATATCCCCTTATATCACCTTCACAGGACCTGATTGTAAGGTGTGTTGTGGTGATAGAATCATGGGGTAGCCCAGACAACATTACTCGAGTGTTGATTTCTATTAGCTTGAAATTATCCCTTAGGAGATTCTGTTGAAGCTTCACATGTTGAAGCTCACCTTGGGCTTGGTCCAGAGCAAAGACTAGTGACACATTCTACGTCCCAAGATCCAAAAAATTGGCTTCGTATGACCCGATTCTATAGGATTAGTCCATCCACTCATTATTCAGTATTAATTAACCATGATCATTTGTATTTATAAACAATAATAATAATGTGAAGTTTACTATTACAAACGGTCATATTGACCAACGATCATATAACAGTAAAAACCCAATGGTATCATTTTAATTATACACAATTAATTAATTAAAGGATATAGTTTTGTTGAGTATGAAATAAAATAAGACACAAATATAGGAAACAACTATTATTCAAAAAATTTGGTCGTTATAGTAGAAGAGGATGGAGTGACTGTGGGAGAGGGTGTGGAGAAATAAACCATTCAATGTGAAATGTCATTGAATGTCCTGTGGACCTTCCTCAGAATATTGGGGAATTACTTCAATTGAAGGGTCACAGAGCACATTTTGGGAAGGGGATGCGTTTCTTCCTTGCCCAATGGGGGAGAGAACATAGCTCCTTAGAATGATCACTATCCCTTACAGAATGGAAAAGAATGTAATCAACCATAATAAGGAGAATATGGAGGTTCATGTCAGTATCCCCAAGAAGGACTCTAGGTTACTGTGAAAATGTAGCCTCACATGAAATCCTGAAACATGCACCTTTTTTTGAGGGCGATCATATTTCCGCTTACCATGGGTATGTAGACTCATTGGGTCATGCTGATGCACCCTATTGTCTAATCATACGGGTCTGGTCACATTTGAGGTGGCATTGTCCTATTGTTGGTGGACTGGTTAGCAGAGGGGTCATGGTGGACTACATTATAATGGATGGGCGATGTCAGAACTAGAAGTAACAACACCCGAAAACAACCCATTCCACATACTGGTTTTCTCATGTCATATGGGGAAGGCTCTGCATACTGTAGCAGTATGTAGGAAGAAGGTCCATCAGGGTACCAGTGTGGTATGAAAGTATGTGTATCATGAACTAATTACCAAAATGATATGCATCGCACCATGGTACATTGGGTTATATCCATGTACCAATTGGGTACGTGATACCAGGTTCATTCCATATAGCGGTACACTACAAAGAGAACCATACTGGAAGAGGGTATGGGGGATTACCATTTGTAGGAAATTCAACTGTGGGAAGTCATTGGTTCATGGTTCGGTAGTTAGGTTCAACGTTACATTATTATTATTATTATACAATTTTCCAATTTTATTGTTTGCTTCCGGAAGTACATGTGGAGGTAGTGGTTCTCGGTTCATGCATCACCGATGAAACAAGACAGAAGCCATATAGAAACCACTAAGTATCTCCTGAAATTTATTAATCTACCGTTCACTCAATCTGTCACCCTCTATGTATTTCCCACCATAATTATACAATGCTTCTTTTATAGAGAATAAGAGCAATCATATCTATTGGGAACGTGGAACC
The DNA here is from genome assembly GCA_963277665.1 of Viscum album. Classification (NCBI taxonomy): domain Eukaryota; kingdom Viridiplantae; phylum Streptophyta; class Magnoliopsida; order Santalales; family Viscaceae; genus Viscum; species Viscum album. The sequence goes on along the minus strand of OY728119.1, from coordinate 1,310,366,750 downwards.
ATTTGTGGAGGCACATCGAAGAAATTTTTTTACCGCATAAGACTCTGTCAACTCGGGTTTGTGGAGGCATTGGTTTTTGATAATGGTTCATAGAACCCTACATGTTCACATTTTCTATTAATTGATGGGTTCGCGGTATGGTACATGGATTGGACATACGAGCATAAATCCTTTAGTTGATGTGGTTGATGGTTTTCCTTACTCGCAGGCCATCGCCTCACGGGCCAGCGGTTCGCGGACCGTGTCACATACCTAGCGGTTCGCGATCCATCTTGTCCACATACCTTTCCCATTGATGGTACAAAATCTACATAAAAACCTTGAAAACAATAATTATTTCATGTTCCATCTATGTAATACAACTCAATTTGAATCCATTCTCACTAATAGACTGGTACATGCACTTGCTTCCTTCTGGAATGTGATTGTGTGGGGGGGATATTCTCTTCTTAGCACAATGTTTAGGACCGTAAAATCATCCAATTATTGATTATGATAAATGATAAAATTCATTTGATATCCAAAAAAGGTTCATGAATAGTAAATTAAATATAAAAAACAACTTCTTCTTTCTTACATCATTTTCCATCTCAATTTCATTCCATGTTTAATCTACATCTTATTTTTTTACAATGCTTCATCACTCTATTCTACAAATCCCCTGTGATTTTAAAAAATGACTCGTTCTTTTTTCATGGTATACATTTTAAAAAAATAAACAAGTTTTCAAAGGACCACAAGGACTTTAGATAGGACTGCCTTTAGATCAACCCCTGAATTTGAAATTATGTACTATTTAGTGTTTAAATGTTTGTTAAACAAACTTACCTCTAGTGAATATTAATTAAACATCATAGATGATTCACTAATAGAATGGGAATATTGTAAATTCCCTCTTCATTAAATTGGATTTTGTAATATTGAGTATGTTACTTTGCCTTAATTGACAACCCCCAGAGGCCAATGGATAGATATAAATGCCAAGGGATTCATTAAATATTGTGGGATGACTTTACCTTTGAAAATAATATAATCAACTGAAAAAATCATAAAAACATAAACCACTACCTTATGCATTATATAAATTAAAGACAAGTCAATAATTCCATTTATATAAATACCAACAACACAAGGGTACCACAACGGATGACTGGAAAACATCCAAGTACACAACGAAAGACATAACCAACAAATCTCAAAGACTCGAAGGGATAACTCCATGATATAAAATGATTTGGGATCTAACTCCGCAATATATCCCATGTATCAATCTTAACTTCTAGAAATGTGTGATTATTTACATTTTCATGTGTCCCAAAAAAAATATATAGAAGCACCGACGTTTCAAAACATGGGCGAGTAATAAAACTTATAAGGCATTCACCAAATGAATTCTCTATTTAGGACTCTAAGATATAACAAGATAGAATGTGTTTATAAAATAATTTATACAAAAAATTTAAAATTAGTTTATATAAAAGATATACATGTACCAAAAACACTTCGTATTCACAAAACAATATCATGTTAAATAGAAATTGACTAAACTATTCTCTAAAACCAATAATTTTTTTTTCATAATCCAATCCATTTTATATATCCAAACAAACCACCCATGCATTAAACAATGGAACTCCCTATATTTATGAGTGGTTAGTCATCCTTCCACTATACCATAACATAGTGGACCTCTTTGAAGGGGTTACATGACACCCATATCCATCCCATAATTTTTGTGGGGGAACTTCATTCCATTATCCATCCTAGTGCACATGATCACATGTCACACTACCATAAAAAACACTTTCCAAACCCATGTGCGCTCAAAACTAATTCCATGAAGTCAAAATATTTACTAAAATCAAAATTTCCAACTAGAAAACCAAAAAATTGATTCAAAATCTTCATTTTAAAATCATGTTACTATATTCCCTTTCCAAAAAAACTATGTTTCTAAACATACAGAAATCATCACTCAATAAGGATTTTATCAAAAAATTTGTTGTTGAAAAGATATAAATTTCAAGGAAAATAGTGAATTTGAAATAAATATCACATATTCTAAATATAGTGGTTGGTAGCAGATCCAACAACCTTAAAAACACAGTGAAAATGAAAAACTGCATGAAAGCACCAACAAAATCGAGATGAAACGCCAAATCACAACTTTGATATATTCCCATATCATCAAATAGGGTAAATATATTCATATTTAGCATCAAATATATTTTATTTTTATATAAATAATGTATATCTGTTTCTGACGCTTTCGCCGGGGCGCACGCATCCGTCTGCGGGGGACGCGCGGCTTTGTGTTGCCCCGCATTCCCGCTTTCCAAAGGCGGGCGGCATTCACTCCTTATTCAGGGACGTCTGCTCCTTGATCGAAACGGGATGATGGGATGTCGGTTTTTCCTCATGTGGATTCCTCCTCAGAACTCATCACCTAGTCTGGTTCTCCCTTATAGATTTAATACGTAGTTCGTGAAACTCTTCCCAGTGCCATGTTTCCTTGGACACCGGTTAATTACACTGCTTCTGTCGGGACATTCCAAAGGGTCCATTTAGGGAAGCAACCTTCGGTCAGGGGAGTAGTCACGTTGAGGCATCAGTAGCGTGTCTGGATGCTGGGGTACCTGGCATGTCTGTCTGTTATCCTTGATCGCAAGGCTTCTCGAGGGCGTGGAAGACCGAGGCATCCCACATCGAGCGCGGGGAATTATATGTCGTAGACACATATCTGAGGTTTTCCTCAGCTTACCGTGTTCAACACAGGGTATGTCGCAAGTTTAACGTCCAGCGGAGACAGATCAACCCAACCAGAGCATTAGCTAGGGTAGATCGGATTGAGGGATCCTCCTTGAAGGGATATCGACACCGGGGCTAGCCCGTGGGCGATTGGTGAATGGAGTAGAAGGAGAGTGAAGTGGGACCATCGCAGGGGGCGACAGTGAAGTTGGGATTGAGCCTTGACGAGGCTTCCTACGTATCCCCGTGGCAGGGAATCAAAGTCCGCGTAGTTCGGGTTGGTGCCGGTAAACCAACGTGGATGTGGACCTTGGCCCGATGAATGTCGTCGGCGAACCAACGTGAAGGTGGACCTTGGTCCAATGAGCGTTGTCAGCGTACTGGCTAGGAGGTGGACCTTGGTCCGATGTGCATCGTCAGCGTACTGGCTTGGAGGTGTACCTTGGTCCGATGGGCAGCGTCATCGTACCGACGTGAAAGTAGACCCGTGGGTCCACTTATGGTGGGCTTGAACCTTGGGAGGCTTCCTACGTACCATGCCTTGACACGGATCAAAGTCCTCGTAGTTCGGATTGGGGAATACAGTTTAAAGTCATGCAGGATAGGGGTGAACCGACGTGAATGAGGTCGGGACGACCGGATGGTGGATTTGAACCTCGTAGAGGCTTCCTACGTACCATGCCTTGACATGGATCAAAGACCTCGTAGTTCAAGTGGGATGGGTCGCAATGGCTTACCACTGGACCGGGATGGGACCCGTCGTGGATGAGCGACGGGTGGGCTTGATCCTCGTGGAGGCTTCCTACGTACCATGCCTTGACATGGATCAAAGACCTCGTAGTTCAAATGGTGGGTTTTGTCGGTGAACCGACGTGAAAGTAGACCTTGGTCCACTAGTGGTGGGCTTGAACCTCGTGGAGGATTCTACGTACCATGCCTTAACATGGATCAAAGACCTCGTAGTTCAAAAGGGGCTTTGTCGGTGAACCGACGTGAAAGTAGACCTTGGTCCACTGTTGGTGGGCTTGAACCTCGTGGAGGCTTCCTACGTACCATGCCTTGACATGGATCAAAGACCTCGTTGTTCAAAAGGTGAGTGTGTCGGTGAACCGACGTGAAAGTAGTCCTTCGTCCACTATTGGTGGGCTTGAACCTCGTGGAGGCTTCGTACGTACCATGCCTTGACATGGATCAAAGACCTCGTAGTTCGGGGTGGTCACAACGGCTTGCCGTCAGACGGGAATTGCAGTTTAACGTCGTGCTAGACGTGGGTGAAACTCGACGTGAAAGAACGACCGTGCAATGTGGCTTGAACCTCGTGGAGGCTTCCTACGTAACATGCCTTTACATGGATCAAAGACCTCATAGTTCAGGTGGGAAAGGGTCGCAACAACTTACCATTGGACCATAATGGGACCTGACGTGAATGGATGATGGGTGGGCTTGAACCTCATAGAGGCTTCCTACGTACCATGCCTTGACATGGATCAAAGTCCTCGTAGTTCGGAATTGGGTTTGTCGGTGAACCGACGTGAAAGTGGACCTTGGCCCAATGGGAGGTGGGCTTGAACCTCATAAAGGCTTCCTACGTACCATGCCTTGACATGGATCAAAGACCTCGTAGTTCAAATGGGTTCAGGGTCGGTGCTCACTCTAAGCCTACGTGAGTCATGCTCGGTGTGAGAAACAAGAGTTTGCAAGGACCTGATGATCACGTCGCGAAGGGTGCGTCCGTGAGAAGCGAAGAGTGGCTTACGCATTGGGCGGCCCATGGTGTTGGGACTTACTCCAGGATGGAGGCCCATATGGGGGTTCCTCGTTCCCTATCACTCCCTCCACTGACCTTGGTAGTGGGGAAGTACAGAGATGCACGGGTGCAATCATCCGTACGAAAGGTTAGGGGCTTACTCTCTGAGGCGGCCCTTCCCCTGCGAACATACACCACTCCGACAAGGAGGATCTCATTCCATGTGCGGAAGAGTTCCATTCCCGTGGAGACGAGTGGTGTAAAGAATGTTTGATCTGGGGGGACCCTTCGTGATGGAGACAAGGTTGGATCACAGTTTAACGTCATGTGTTGAGGACGTGGTGCTTGGCAGTTTAACGTCCTGCAGCTCGGACGAGGTGGGTTCACTCCACACCCCTAGGACTTACATAACCGATACCCTCTGGTCCTTGGGGAAGGGAAGGTGCCGGTAAGGCCATGGAAAGGGGGGTCGTGGGACGAACCATCGAGGGGTCCACATTAGCGTGGCTATGCGAAGAATCAATAGCCATTAGCGTGCATATGCGAAGAAGCATTAGGCGAAGCAACGCTACGAGTGGTATTGTCCATGGGACCTTGAAATCACATCGTGAAAACCTGGAGGGTCACACGGGAAGAAAAATTGTTAAGCAAAGGAGTGTGCTTTGCGAAGTGGGGTGCCTTGGCCTTAGCATGGGGCATTGGTGTGAGTGGGAGGTGCTTCGCGAAGTGGAACAGTGTTCGCGGAGCACTGCCTCGCGAAGAAGGGGTGCCTCGCGAAGTAGGGTCCTGAGAAGCAGTGTGCTTCGCGAAGTGGAGCCGTCCTGCCTTAGAATAGGGATCACTCGTATGGGTTGGGTGTTTCGTGAAGCACAAGTGCTCCGCGGCTGCCCGGGTTCCTTTGGGAATCCCCTTCCTTCGCGAACACCCTTGAGCTTCGCGAAGGGCATCCATCTCGGAAGAGGGGCTCAAAACGAGACAAAGAAGAGTTGTCTCGCGAAGTAGAAATACCTCGCGGAGCTCATGATTCCCGGGGCAAAGCGTGCTTCGCGATTCAGGAGAGGAGAAGCTGAAAGGTCGGATTGTCCGTCGGATCGTCCTCTGGGACTCAGGGGGAGTCCAGTATTTATAGGGAAGGGGTGCCGCAAAGCAGGGCTCGCGCGCCGTCTCTGGAGCTTCGCGGCGACTCGCGAACGTCAAAGGGGTTCGCGGAGGATTACCGCCTCTGGAGCTTCGCGGCGGGTCGCGAACGTCAAAGGGGTTCGCGGAGGATGACCGCCTCTGGAGCTTCGCGGTGGCTCGCGAACGTCAAAGGGGTTCGCGGAGGATCACCGCCTCTGGAGCTTCGCGGCGCCGCCATGGTAGGGGCGCTGCGCGACGGAGCTTCGCGGCGGTGCTTCGCGGCGGAGCTTCGCGGCGGAGCTTTGCGAGGCAGCGTGCCGGCCATTTTCATTCCTTTCTTTCGGGCCACATTTTTGGCGCCAACAAATGCCCCCCCTCAAACTTGGAGCCGCGGAGGGCGAAGGGTCGAAGTATGAGGGAATATCGCCAAAATTGTCGTAGGTTCGCGATGCTGCATCGCGAAGGGGCCCCGCGATGCTCGCCGGGGGCCGCGGATCCGGACGCGCCTCAATGCTTCGCGCGGTTGAGGCGCGCCGCGATGCTCCGAGGTCGCCGCCTATAAATAGGGGGTCCGCCCTCTTTTGTCTTCACGTGCCTTGACTTTTTGTGTGCTCTCGACTTCGCGAAGCTCCGCGTACTCCGCGACATCCCTCCGCGAATCGAGCTTCGCGGTGAACCGCGGGTCTCCGACTCCGCGTCCGCGCTAGGCGAACTTCTTGTCGGCCTTGGCCAGACTTCGCGACTTGGTCTTGCGACTGATCTTCGCGAATCCACTTCGCGACCGAACTTCGCGATTCAACTTCATGGCTGAGCTTCGCGATCCAGGGGAAAAAAACTTTTCTGAGGGTCGGCATCAAAATGGCCCATCAAGAGGCTGTGCTGGGAGTGCTTGCAGATGCTGCTCGTCGGGATGAGATGGCCAACCGTCCGGGCTTAGGGGAGATGATCCGTAGCCACTCGGACCACACTTCCTTGACAGATCTGCTGTTGGAAGGTCAGAAGAATTATCCGCAGTGCAAGAAACTGTCGTTGTATGGATTCGGGCTGAGGGATGACGTCTTCATCCCTGAGGCGAGTAGGGATGAACCAGCTTGATGGTTCAGGAGCACACCGTGCCAGCACCAATGGTTCAGGGCGGCCGATGGTCATGTGCGGGAGGATTTCACACCCATCACCGCAGACTGTCTCTAAAATCATGTGAATGATATCGACGGGAAGCCACTGCAACCGGAGATGTCCCCTCCTCTCTACCGCACCATGCTGAAGTCGGCTCTGCAGGGTCCGAAGAAGGGATGGTCCGATGAGTGGGACCTGCGCCAGGGCAGCAACTTTACCGATGACTGGGCCTGGGCCTACTGGGTAGGCGCCCCTTGCGAGGAGTTCGGGGCCGAGCTGAGGAGAGTGGGATTGTATGAGGCGGCATGGGCCTCCCAGTTCCACATTTACCAACCAAAGCAGCTGATGCCGGAACTGCTGAGTAGATGGTCGTCCAGGACCAACACTTTTCACCTTCATCACGGGGAGGTGGGCATCAGCCTGTGGGATGTCCACCAGATTTCCAGGGTCCCGATCTTGGGGGCCATGTATGACGAATTCCTCCCCGTTGCCAGCGCGTGGGGGGATCCGGAGAAAATGCCGCGATTGGCGTCGACGCTGATGGCGCTCGTCCCTGGAGAGGACAAGGAGGCAGTGAGGGACGTCCACTTCAGGAGGTGGTTCAAATGCTTCCTGAACTTCCCAGAGAATTGAGAGTTCCCTCCAAGGCCTCGAACATGTCCAAGGGCAGCCCAACGGGGCAAGGGGCACTCGTATTGGCGGGTTTTGGAGGACAGCCAATGGAAGACTTGGGGTTTCAGCGTTAGCACCGAACAACAGCCAATAGTAAGGCTGGCGGCATTCATCGCGGCTCTCATCTGTGGGTGGGTCCTACCAGTGAGGGATACAAGCATGGGGGTGCGAACCAGCTCGTTCATCATGGCGTCGATGTTGGCCATGGGGCAGCGGGTCAACCTGAGGATCCCGATGCTCACCAAACTGTACATAATGTTGTGGCATATTAGCGAGGGCAAGAAGCCGCCAAGAATATGCGGGCCCTTCCACCTCCTGTATGGGTGGATCGCAGTGCATATCATGGGGATTTACGAGTATACAAACCCCATTTCGCCGCCGGGATCAGACTTTCACCCCTCCATTCTGAACGCAGTTGGGAGCTTCCCATTCAAACTGACCATTCCGATGGTGCTGAATAGGGTGTGGAGGGCGGACGAGTTCAACTTTCATCCCTTCCCACTACCGACGGGGAGGCTTACTGATGATGGACGGGGAACGGAAGAACATCGGGCTTACCTCCTGGCCTTTCGAGGTGTAGTTTTGGTGGCTCGGATAGATCGTGATCCAATCTGTGAACCGTACACCCCGCATCGTTTTGCGAGGCAGTTCCGGTGCCTCCAGCGGCTGACCCCGCATGTCTACTGGGAGGTGCGCCACGAGGAGCACCCATATGTGATGAGGCAGCTGTGGCTCATGTTCACACGTGAGGATGGAAAGATGCAGATCGCATTGCCTCCATCCACCGCCGCATTCGGCTTAGTGAAGGAGTACGCCATCAGTTGGGAGGCCGCTTATCCCGGGGAGATGCTGAAGCAGCCAACGATCCGGGTTGGTGACGGTGGGCCTCCTTTATCTCGAGTTCAGGGTCGGAGGGCAGCTAGGGCTGCTCGCGACAGCGGGGCTGCCATGGCGGCGAGACCCGCACCGGCCGAGGGTACGGCAGCAGCGGTGGATCCAGTGATTCTGGGAGAGCAGGGTCATTCGGAGGGGCGACCACCGAGGGGATTTCGTCGGATATCCACTCAGGCTCCGAGGAAGCGGCTGGGTCACATCGACATGGCCGAAGATGCTGTATTTCCGGAATCTTGGGACATTTGGGATGTCAACCGACAATTTCTCAGCCCACCTAAGAGGTGGGCCCACCTGAATCGCCTCGGGATGGAATTGCCGGGAATAGGCCCAGTGCGGGCTGGATTCATGGCATCTCCGGCGGAGGCGGAACAGTACCTGGAAGAGCTGGAGGATTATGTCCACTCCAGTGGTGGCCCTCGCCCAATGACATACCGGGTGAGGGTATTGTTGAATCAGACGGTCCCCCCACAGTTATCGGCTGCTGATCTGAGGGAGCGCTTCCCCTTGCCGGAGGAATCAGAGGGCTCCTCTCAGGAGGATGAGGCTGGAGGAGGGAGCCCGCTGGAGGAGGGCGAGGTCGGAGACCGAGGCTCAGAATCCGACGATTTCGTGGAGGCTCTCGAGGTAGAATTCCGAACTTCTCTTCTTACGATCTGTTCTTGAATCCCTATGGACTTCTCAACAATGTTTGAGCCATGCATGAGGAACTTGTTCATAGGCCTCGTTCTCGCTCCTTGGCGGGTGATGATGCGGGACCTTCAGAACCCGCGCATATGGCTGCGTCCAGTTTTGCGTCTGGTGGGACCAGGGGGTCTGAGGCGGCTCCTCTGGAATCTCCAGACCTTCCAACAATATACGGGGGGCCTCGTCTTGGAGTCCCCTCAGTACCGGCTCAGGAGCAGCGCTTGGAAGTCGATCTTCATAAGTCTCCTCCACCGATCTCCTTGTTGTCACATTTAGGCCACGCAAACTAACGTTTATGTCTCTCTGTCGTACAGTTCTTCGGCTGGCGTGGGCCGCTGCGGCGAGGCTGGTCGGGATGTCTGGCGGCATCCCTCCTAGGGGCATGCCGGTGATGGTGGCGATAGTCCCTCCATCTCCTCAAGTTGTGACGCACATCATCACTGGCGGGTCCGCCAGTAGGGCCGTACCTGAAGTCATCGAGGTGGACTCCGAGGAAGAGGATCAACCGGTCGGTCCCAGCTCTGTCCTTCCTGCGTCGGCGTCTGGTGTCGTACCAGACTCAACACCAGATGCAGATCCTGGTGAGGAATTCCTACAGGCATATCCTGTGTACGAGCCTGCCAACCGCGCAGATTGGGACGAAACGGCCTCCGATGAGGAAGACAGCAGCATAGTCCGTCGCCGGTCGTGGAAGCTGATCACGCGCTTTATCAGGGATACTCCCCAAGCGCAATGGCTGGCCGAAATGGATAGGCTCCGCTCGTGGTTGCGCGAACTATGTGCCGGGGGAGTGGATTCCCAACGCCCTCACGCGCTCATCCGGGACCTCATGGATGAGAAGATCCAGGAGCATGATCGTGGGCTGAGCATGGGATGGAAGCGGAGGAAGGCGACCAGCATTAGGAAGCTCCAGGAGGCTGAAGGCAAGGTCCAACAGATGCAGATCCGGGCCAACGAGCTTTCAGCCACTCTTGATGCGCAGTCTGAGCTGGTCTCACGATTGAAAGCCCAGCTGGCAGAGGCTGAGGAGCATATGGGGCAGACCTCTGGAAGGATGTCTGTCGTTCAAGCTGATGTGGAGAGGGCCAATGCCAGGACTGAAGAACTGCGCCCCGCTGCTGCGGAGGAGGAGCGAGAGCTAGTTCAGCGGCAGCAAGCCTTGGATGCTGCGAGTCAACGGGTGGCGGTGCTGCAACGCTCTTTTGATGGGGTCAACCCGTCCATGGGGGAAGTCAACCCCAGAGTATTGTAACAAAACCCAAAGTCCTTTTATTGGTACTTTCGTGCTTCCAAATTTTACCTTTGTTTTGAATGTTGTTGCACGCACGATTTCCAGTGTTGAATTGTCTTGTCACATCCCTACAATGTTTGCGAGACGTTTGACAACAATTTTCGAAGCCAGTCCAGGTTCCCGAAAGATGGGGAAGGCTTGATCGGAGGAGGAACTTCCGGGATAGCCAAATTACCGTTTCTTCAACGTGCTCTTATGCACGAACAGGGCAACGCCAGGGGCGCTGAAATCGGTTCAAACAGATGAAAATGGGAAGTGTGAATCACGATACCCAAATTCGAAACACTGTGGGGATGGCGTGACAATAAAGGACAACCGTTAACCGTGGCGGACAAATGGTATCCATACTGCGCTAGCCTGAAATGGGGACAAAAAATGAGCATCGACCGCTGACCATATTCGCAACGCGGGATTTTATAAATTTGTTGTCGATCAATCCTTCGGGACATTGGCCCGTAATGGTAGGAGTGCCCTTGGGCGTAGTATCCAGGCCGTTATTGGGGGTCCCTCCAAACATGACCAGTCTTCCGGGACGTTGGCCCAGGACGGTAGGTGAGCCGATGCGGTATGAGACCAGACCGATAGGGGGTTCCTTCAGACATGAAAGAGGACGAGGGTCCGAATAAGGGGCACGCAAAGCGTGGAACATGGAGTGGTGGTTTTTTCAAACAGAATCCAACACTTCGGTAGTTGCACCACTGTGGTGGGAGTACGCCAGATGGGCACATCGGCCTGATCACAGATCATTCTTTCTTCCAGATAGGGCCTCTCTAGCGAGGGCTGGAAATGGGGAGGAATAGGATTTCGTGATTCCAGGGGCTGAAACCTAGGCGAAATGCATGGGTGTCTCTACGTATCCCACGTGATGATGGGAATCAAGCCACACGTAGTTCTGTAAATGCAGTTTAACGTCATACTAGATGGTGAGCAGTCTGAACGTGTTAGTACACATCCTGCCAAAACTACTAAGCCCACGTGAGTCGTGCTCGGTGTGGGAAACAAGCAGTAGTGGTGGGAATTTCCCGACACAAAGGGGGCAGGTTAGGGAAAAGGGACACTCGGTGACTACCGGACCAATGACACTAACACGATCATTTAGCGCACCTAGATGCGCGAAGAGAAATAGCCGAGTATGATGGAGTTCCACTTGAACATGAGGGAGTGGAAATGTGTGAATCATGACGCTCGAGATTCGGATCACGATGGTGGCGGCGTGACGATGAAGGATTACTGCTGACCATGTTCGCAACACAGCATCCTGTCATGTTAGCCTAGAATGGGGACAAACAAATGAGGGTCGACCGTTGACCATGTTCGAAACACGGGACTATGTCACAAATGTTGTCAGATATCCGTAGGGACGTTGGCCCGAAACGATTGAAGGGCCCTTAGGTTCAGCATTCATGAAGAGCCCTTAAGCTTAATATCCACGTCGTCCGAGGGTCCTTTTGGATGTGGAAGAGGATGAGGATCCAAATAGCGAGCTCATGAAGCTTGGTCATGGGATGAGGGGAACGTCCCTGTGAAAATCCCATGCTTCGGGCTCTTTGTCAAAAAACATCTGAATACGGAAACGAAACGTATTAGAGAGAGGGAGAAGATTCCTTTCCCTTGGGGTGATCTTAGTTTAGGGTCATAGAATTCGGACCATGGATGGGAAAAGGGATCAGGGGACACATGACATCAAAACCTGACGTGAATGTGGACATAGTCCTGCTTACCAAACGTTCTCTGGGGAAATTCTCGAGTCGAGGGACCGAACACAAGGGTTAGGCTGGGCCCGCGGGGAAGTACCCAGGCGCTCCTACGTATCTCATAATGATGAGAATCAAGAAATACGTAGTTCTGGAAGTGACATGGTAGGATACCAGTGCCAGGGGAAAAGGGGAGTGCGGACGTGGCCCTTTCACTAAAAGAAGCGGAATTTGATAAATCTTGTTTGTTCTTTAAGGTTAATGGTTTTTTTTGTGAAGCGACGATCCTAGAACAGTAGGTCGTGATGTCGCCACAAGAATCAAGCCGTGATGGGCATTGACAAATGGCATGGCACGTGACCAATACCCAATGTGATGTCCTCTACAACGAGGTTACCACAATGTGGTGCCGTTTTTCGTCGTGCGGCCAGGACGATAATGTCACAGTTTAGGGTCGTATGATAGGACCAAGCATGAATTTTATCATCATGCAGCACAGACGTAGCAGAGATGATGCTAGGCGGGAAATGTGCGCAGTGTTATAAAACACAATTGACAGAGACATGATCCCACATCAAATTGTATGCCATCCGGAGAGGGAAACCTTAGGCCAAGGGGCCTACACAGAGGTGAAACAGGGAGAGAGACTGGCTTCTTGAATGGGTTGTACCCGGAGACAAGGCGTCTGGGCGGTCCTACGTGTCCCATGAGGATGGGAATCAAATTGAACATAGTCCTGAATGGATCTTAGTTTATGGTCTTAGAGCTCGGACCATGGGAGTCCCAAAGGACGCCAGATTGCAGCTTTGTCCCCCTAGCATGAAAAGGTGCACTGAGGGATAGCGCCAAAAGTGTCGAGATTCCACCTGGACATGATGGGGTGGAAAATGATGTAAATCATGTAACCATCATTCAAGGACTGAAGGGGCTGGCGTGATGACAGATGATTACTGCTGACCATGTTCGCAACACAGCATCCTGTCGCGTTATCCTGAAATGAGGACTAACAAAATGAGCATCGACCGCTGACCATATTCGCAACGCGGGATTTTAAGGGGCTGGCGTGACGACAGAGGATTACTGCTGACCATGTTCGCAACACAGCATCCTATCGCGTTAGCCTGAAATGAGGACTAACAAAACGAGCATCGACCGCTGACCATATTCGCAACGCGGGATTTTATCGATTTGTTGTCCGAAACCCGGGGGGCGTTGGGCCGTATCGGTAGGAGAGCCCTTGGGCGTAGCATCCAGGCCGTTCTTGGGGGTCCCTCCAGGTGTGAAAGATGATGGAAGTCCGAATAGAGGGGAACATGAAGCTTGACAAGTGGAAGGAACTTGATCAAGTTGAATCTGACACTCTTGGTTCTAGACTAGAGTGCTCTTAATACATGGGTGAACCACTGCAGGGAGTCAAGGGAATCAACCTTGAAGGTGATCGAGAGATGGCAGGTTCCCGGGGGAAGGGGGGCATGGTGCCCAAAACCTTGTATCATACCTACACATCCCCCTTCTGGAGAGGGATAAACCAAGTGGCCTAGGTGACTGGGAGATCAGGAGATCACCAGGAAGTGGGGATGGACCCGAATCGTAGACATCCAGGTGGTCTTACGTATCCCATTAGGATGGGAATCAAGCCACACGTAGTTCTGAAGGGTGCCTTTTAATGTCATGCAGGACAGGGAATAGGAGGGCTGAACCTCAGAATGGGGGCGTGCGTGGTGCAGCTATTGCAAACCCGACGTGAATGAGGACGTAGTCTTACACTGCGCCACGCAGCCCTGTGATCAAGGTCCTGAAGGCAGGATTAGAGAGGTAAATTTGCTGAAATCAAGCTAGGTCCGGAGACAAGGGGTCTTGAATGTAGTTCCAGATGAGAGTCTAGTTTATGGTCTTAGAGCTCGGACCGTGGGTGGTAACAACTCCCGAGTAAGAACAGATGTCAACCCAATCCCTAAGCCCGCGTGAGATAAACTCGGTGTGGGAAACAAGGGGGTATCCTCATTGCAATACTTGGGGCGTCCATCAAAGGGGAGTCAGCAGAGAGTTCCGAAAGACACTTATGACGTAGATTGTTCCTCCAACGCGCAGATGTGCACGGGGGAAAAGTACCAAGAGTTCCGAGACTCTACTTGGACATGATGAAGTGATGAAGGGTGTGAATTGTGTACACGTCATTTGGGCTTAATGGGTTAGCGTGGCGATAGAGGAAGACTGTTAACCATGGTGGAAACACAGCGTCCATATCGCGTTAGCCTGAGGTGGGAACAACAAACGAGCATCGACCGCTGAACATATTCGCAACACGGGATTTTATCGATTTGTTCTCCAAAACCTCGGGGGGCGTTGGCCCGTATCGGTAGGAGAGCCCTTGGGCGTAGTATCCAGGCCATTCTTGGGGGTCCCTCTGGGCGTGAAAGATGATGAAAGCCCTGATGCGGGGATACAGAAAGCCTGGAAAGCGGGTGCGGACGTGTCCGAGTAAAGCTTGGCATTCCAGGTAATAAACCAGAGTACTCTTAAGCACAGTGGTGAACCGCCGAAAAAAGAGGGATCGAAGAAACAACTCAGTAGGGGGTGGGAGCATGGCGTGGTCATCACGAGACCGTCGTGAATGAGGACATAACCCCACACCGCACCATATGATCCCCTCATGGAGGAAGGATAGGCCAAGGGGCCAAGATGGGATGAGGATTCCCGAGAGATGGGGCTGGACTCGAATCTTGGACATCCAGGTGGTCCTACGTATCCCATTAGGATGGGAAGCAAGCCACACGTAGTTCTCAAAATGCAGTTTTAACGTCATACTAGACGAGGAGGGGAGTAATATACTCCGAAACAAGGGAGGTGTGCGGTATGGCGAAGAAGCCGTCGTGAATGAGGACGTAGTCCTACACCACACCATACACCCTGGGTAAAAGGGTACCTGGGCCGTGGCCCGGAAAGGCCAAGGGGCCTAAGGTCAGGCATCAGTCAGGGAGGCCTGACTGGTTTGTAGTTTAACGTCTTACATGAGGACGAGGGGCCAGGGGCCCAAGGAGGCCAAGGGGCCTGAGGCTGGGCCTCGCGAGGGGGGTCATACGACATGGTACATGATCCCGACGTGAATGAGGACGTAGTACTACATCACACTGTACACCCTTATGAGGAATCCTGGGCCGTGGCCCGGAGAGATGGGGATGTTATCAGTCAGAAAGGCCTGACTGGTTTGCAGTTTAACGTCTTACATGAGGACGAGGGTCGGGGACCCGAAAAGGCCAAGGGGCCTGAGGCTGGGCCTCGTAAGGGGAGTCGTACGGCATGGTACATGATCCCGACGTGAATGAGGACGTAGTCCTACATCACACCGTACACCCTTATGAGGAATCCTGGGTCGTGGCCCGGATCGCTAGAACCACCTGGGGGAAGTTTGTCACCTCGAGATGGGGCAGAGGGAATCACTGTTCTTGATGCCTGGGGCATCTCGGGGTGGACCCGAAGATCCAGGACACTGTTGACCATGTTTGAAACACAGCGTTCCTATGGTGACCTGCATGGGGGAAACAAATGAGCGTCGACCGCTGACCAAATTCGTAACGCGGGACTTGTATCGATTTGTTGCTTGAAAACCCTCGGGGGTGTTGGCCCGTATCGGTAGGAGAGCCCCTGGGCATTGTATCCAGACCGTTATCTGGGGTCCCTCCGGGTGTGAAAGGTGACAGAATCCCAGTCAAGGAGTGGGTGAAGCTTATTTGCATCCATCCATGAAAGGGGCAAACACCTCCAGGGGGAACGTGCAGCCGGGTCGAGGCTTGCTCGACGTGGGTCGGGGAAAAGTGTGCACCCTGCCATGTCTTGACCCGAGGGGAAGATTTTGGCTTTTGGGCTGGGCCAACGGACGAAATGTCCGGGCATTCCTACGTATCTTATAAGGATGAGAATCAAGCCATACGTAGTTCTTGAAGGCCATTCAATTTAGCGTCATGCGGTGAGGACGTGGGAGGATAGAAGAACGGGAGTGGGCGCATGGTGCGACCTTTACAATCTTTGCGCTAGTGGGGTTGCATGAGCGGGGCCAAGAAAGCCTACTCCCTACTACACAAAGATCCTCCGAGGAAACTATTCCCAGGGAGGATAATGGAAGAGAAAAGCTTGGGGATGGGCTCAAGACGAGGCGTCCGAGCGTTCCTACGTATCCCATGAAGATGGGAATCAAGCCACACGTAGTTCTAGAAGTGCAGTTTAACGTCATGCAGGACGATGGGAAGCACCTCATTTGGGGATATGTACGGTACGACAAGTAATCCGACATGAATGAGGACGTAGTCCTACACCATACCGTACAATCCCGCAAGAGGGTAAGTCGGGGAAAAAACAGGGGGGCCTAGGGGCCAAACCGCGGTCAAGGGGACCTGACTGGCTTGCAGTTTAACGTCTTGCAGTAAGGACGAGGCTGGGGGCCCGAGGAGGCCAAGGGGCCTGAGGCCGAACCTCATAAAAGGGGGGGGGGGTGTACGACATGGTACATGATCCCGACGTGAATGAGAACATAGTCCTACACCACACTGTACACCCCGGGTAAGAGATTGGGCGGAGAGGTCCGAGAAGGCCAGGGGGCCTAAAGTCAGGTACCAGTCAAGAAGGCCTGACTGGCTTGCAGTTTAACGTCTTGCAGTAAGGACATGGATGCAGTTTAGGGTCGTGCTGGACCTTTCGCAGTTTAGGGTCGTGCTGGACCTTCTCGCAGTTTAGGGTCGTGTTGGACCTTCTCGCAGTTTAGGGTCATGCTGGACCAAGTTGCAATTTAGGGTCGTGCAGGACCATGTTGCAGTTTAGGGTCGTGCAGGACCATGTTGCAGTTTAGGGTCGTGCAGGACCATTTTTGCCCTAGGCAAAGTATCTATTGAGGATTTTGGCATTGGTAGGAGGGGTTATACGCTCTCCATCTGTGGTCACCAAAGAGTATGCTCCATTGGGGTAAACCTTATGGATGATATAAGGCCCTTCCCATTTGGGTTATAACTTGGGCGGTTTCCGACCGGGAATCATTGGCGCTCGAAGGGCCAATACCAGGTCACCCTGTAGAAAAGAGCGGAGATGAACCTTCTTGTCAAAGGCTCTCGCTATCTTGTCCTGATACCTTTCCAGATTGTGCAGGGCACGAAGCCGGTTCTCGTCCAGTGCTTCCAATTCAGCTAGACGGACCTCGACTACTTTATCTGATGTCTGGTGATCATAAACTGCAGTGCGTAGCGACGGCAGCTGGATCTCAATGGGTAGGACAGCCTCATCTCCATACACCAGTGAATATGGGGTCACCTGGGTAGAGTTGCGAGTCGTCGTCTGGTAAGCCCAGAGGGCGTTGGGGAGCTTTTCCGGCCAACTCTTCTTGTTCTGACCAACCATCTTCTGCAGAATGTTAGAGAGGGTCTTGTTGAACGCCTCGATCTGTCCATTCGCCTGCGCGTGGTAGCGGGAGTTATGGTTCGACCGGATGTCGTACGTAGCGTACAAATTCTTCAATTCAGCTTCTCGGAAGTTGGTGCCGTTATCGGTGAGGACAGCGTGAGGGACTCCAAATCTGTGGATAATGTTGGAGCTCACAAAGTCAACGATGGAACGGGCCTTGACCTCTTTGAGTGGAACTGCTTCTGCCCACTTGGAGAAGAAATCTGTAGCAGTCAGGATGAACCTGCACTGGCGGGCTGTTGCCGGCGGATACGGTCCCACTACATCAAGTCCCCATACCGCAAATGGCCAAGAGTACTTGGTGGGGTGGAGGGGTTCTGGAGGCCGATGCAAGAAGTTGGCGTGTACTTGGAACGCGTGGCATCTCTTGGCATACCCAATACAATCGTGGATCATGGAGGGCCAGATGTACCCTAACCTCCGGATTTGCTGGGATAGCTTCGGCCCAGCTTGATGGGCGCCACAGGAACCGGCGTGAACCTCTTTCATAACTTGAGGTATCTCTACTCCTTGGACGCAACGGAGGAGGACACCATCGAAACTCCGTTTATAGAGGATCTGCTCAAGACTGGGGCCGCTATGGAGGGTAAATTGAAGTGCGCAGCGTCGGATTCGCTCGCGCTCGGCCCGGTCATCCGAGAGCTGACCATTTTTGAGATACTCGACAAAATGTTCTCTCCAGTCGGGGGTGGTTTCAACCACTGCGTCTGACGAACCCGGGACTCCCGATATGGAGGGTCCGGCGGTGAGATGACTTACCCGCAGGCTATCACATTCTTCTTGGGTGACGGGAGCAATGACTCTCCGGTGGGCCACATGTATGACCAAATCATCTTGCTCGGGTTCTGCGAGTGACGCGGCTAAGCCATCCAGGGCGTCCGCTTGGCCGTTCTGCGATCGTGGGACATGGGTAACCTCTGGCCGAGGAGAGAACTGGGCTATTAGGAGGAGGGTATACTCCAGCAACGGTGCAAGCTCTGGCTTCCTGACGACGTAGTCGCCATTAACCTGTTTGATTACCAGCTCGGAATCTCCTTTCACATGTAGATGGGGAACATGGATCTCAAGGGCCAACTCGAGGCCGGTGATGAGAGCCTGGTACTCTGCCTCGTTGTTCGTACAACCTTCTGACAACAGGAACGAGTACGGCAGGACGGCTTGTGTCGGGGTGATGAAAACAATACCCAGACCCACTCTATTGAGCTTGGGGTCGTTGAGCCTTCTACCGGTGGGGCTCTGGGAGGCACCGTCGAAATGAATTTTCCAACACGGGACAGCATGATCGACTGAGAGGATCATCTCATCGGGGAAATCCAGGTCCGGGGATTGATCCGCGGAAGTTGGATGGGTAGCTAAAAAGTCTGCCAACGCCTGTCCCTTAACGGCCTTCTGAGGCATGAACCTGATATCAAACTGCTGGAGAATCACCGCCCACCGTGCTAGTCGTCCAGTCAGCATGGGGCGGTTCAGGATGTACTTCAGTGGATCTACCCGAGAGATCAATTGCACCACGTGGTGTTGCAGGTAGTGCCGCAACTTCTGCACGGCGAAGATGAGCGCAAGACAGCTCTTTTCGACAGGGGAGTATCGAATCTCCGTATCGAGAAGAATGCGGCTGAGATAGTAGAGACTATTCTCAGTACCCTCGTTGTTCTTCTGGGTGAGAAGCGCACCGAGGGATCTCTCCAGGGTGGTCACGTAAAGGACCAGCGGCTTTCCGGAGACGGGTGGCATCAGGACCGGAGGTTGGAGCAGATACTGCTTGATTTCCTCGAAGGCAATCCGACACTCCTCATCCCATTCGTAGGCAGTGCCTTTCTTCATGAGCCGGGAAAAGGGCTTACACTTGCCGGCCAGATTCGCAATGAATCGGCGTATATAGGCTAAGTGGCCTTGAAGGCCTCGGAGCTCTCGAATGTTGCTCGGGGGAGGCATTTGGCTGATGGCCTTGATCTTCTCCGAGTCGATCTCGATACCTCGGTATCTGACAACAAAGCCTAGAAACTTCCCGGAGGTGACTCCGAAGGCACACTTCAGCGGGTTCATCTTCAGGTGACGGGAACGGAGGAAGCCGAACACTTTCTCAAGGTCTCTGAGATGGTCCTGGCGCTGATGCGACTTGACTACGAGGTCGTCCACATAGCATTCCACCAATGTCCCGAGGATCGGTTTGAATATGCGATGCATGGCCCTCTGATAAGTGGCACCTGCATTCTTGAAACCGAATGGCATTACCTGGTAGCAAAAGATACCCTGGGGATCCCTGAAGGTAGTGGAATCCTCGTCTTCGGGGGCCATCCGGATCTGGTTATACTCGGAATACCCATCCATGAAAGAGAGGGCTTGGAATCCGGCCGTGGCGTCAATCAACAGCTCCGTCACTGGGAGTGGGAAGTCATCCTTTGGGCAGTGGCGATTGATATCGCGGAAGTCGATGCAGACTCTGATCTTCCCATTCTTCTTCCTGACCGGCACAATGTTGGCGAGCCATTTGGGGTACTGGACCTCCTTAATGAAGTTGGATTTGATTAGCTTATCAACTTCGGCTTCAACCATGGCACCATGAGAAGGGTATATATTCCTGGGAGGCTGCTTAAACCCACGATGTTTTTCCAGGAGGCCCAGACGGTGGACGGCCACTTGGGGATCCAGTCCTGGCATCTCATCGTAACTCCAGGAAAACACATCATGGTGCTGTTTGAGGAAGTCTACGTACTGCTGCCGCTCCTCGAAGGACATGGCCGCACTGATCAATGTGGGTCTCGGATCTGCCTCGCTACCGAGGTTCACCTGTACCGGTTCATCAACCGTGGTAGAGACACCTTCTTCAATGGCTGGGGGAGCATCCTCCAAGTCTTCCTCCCCAGCCGTGGGGGGACTTCCCGCGACGGAAGATACTTTTGGGCTCTCGAAACCCAAGGGGCAGCTGGTGCCGACTTGGGCAGCAGCGGTCATCACATTAGGAGACTCACTTGTCCCTGAGACCATAGCAATGAATGCATTTGATCCTATCCCATCTGGCCTTCGGCATAAGGGGCCACGTTTGATGATATCAAAGCAGTGGTGACGTGTCGGCCTGAGTCGGTTAATTCCAGCCCGGTGAAAGAGGCACGTATGGCGCACCGCCGTTGTCATGAGCTTGACGTTCCGGTACCGTACAGGGGTAGGAGGTTTCGGGATGACCCGAGCCTAGTTGATGCAGGAGTACGAGGTGATTTTCTGTCGTCGCTTGGACACGGGAACATGCCTTCCTTGCGTACCCGAAACAATGAAACATTACCCCATGTCGGGGGTCGTGGCCTCCAATCGGTGGATCGGGAGGATGTAGGCGTCGTCCATGCTTGCCCAGGGATCACTTGTGATCGGGGCGGGCTCATCCTCGCTTACCAGGATTTGCTTGTCCTTACTTTTGTAATAACCCGCATCCAGATAGTGGGCCCCACAAGAAGCGAAAGGGGACGCGTCTCCTTGGAGCACGCCTACTCGACCGTTGAGGGAGTACTTGAGGCACTGGTGATACGACGAGGGGACCGCTGCATGTAGATGGAGCCATGGCCTACCCATCAATGCGTTGTAGGCGGTGTCCTGAGAAACAACCATGAACTCAGTGCTGGCAATTAAGCCACCGAACTGAGTCTTCAGGCGGATCTTGCCGACCGGAGTTTGCTCTGTCCAATCGTACCCCTGGATCCTGAGGTCAGAGGGAGTCAAATCACCTTCGGACAGACCCAGCTTTCGCAGCGTCCGGGTCGGAATTAGGTTGATTCCAGAACCCGTGTCAACGAGGTAGCGGCGGACTTCCACACCGTTGACGTGGCCAGTGATATACAGCGGGTGAATGTGCCCATGTATAGGAGGGTCATCATCTTCACCGGAGAACGAGATAACCGCCTGACATTCGGCGTTTTCAATCGTCTCGGTATGGAAGGCTTCCGCAGCTGCTACCTCCGTCTCGAACTGGAGGGGGCTCCTTAGGGCCTCGGCAAGTTCCTCGCACATTTCAGATGACAGGCGAAGGGCCTCGAGGATGGAAAGCCTTGCCGGAATGCCGGCCAGGTGCTTCAGAACATCGTACTTTCGTGCCAGACGCGAACCTCTACTTACAGGAGGTCGTTCGACATTTGGATGCACAACGGGTCCGACTGGCTGAACCGGCAAGTAACTAGTACTGGGTATATCTTGCTGCCTACCAGTAGAAGCCTGAAGAGTAGTCGCCGGGCTGGGATCGGGCAGCGGAGGCTGGCCTGTAGCCGGGCAAGACTGACTATGATACGGACGAGGCGGCTCCCCCCGATCCAGCAGCATGAACGGCGGTGGAGGTAGAGCCGAGGGTGTTGGATGGGTCTGCGCGTGCTGAGATCTGCGCTGAGCCTGCTGCCTGGTCTCGGTAGCGTGCACGGCTTTGCCACAAGTGCCTGTTGACGCGCCTCGATGACTGGCGCGATTGCGATTCCGCTGACGTTGACATCGGCTGGAAACGTTGGGGAGGTCTGCCTGGGGTTCCCCCTCGTCGGGGGTCATATAGGGCTTTACCAGCTCCACGGTGTTAGCCGAAGCGTACCCTTGACTGTCGCTCGAAAATTCATCCACCGCTGGGTGGATTCTGGGAGGAATACCCATTTCGGGAGGCATAAAGTCGCTGAGAGTGCGGGACGACGACGACACTGGTGGTGCACGTTTCTTCTTTTTGCGTCGCCGCTGCTTGCCCTTTTGGGCATAGGTCGACTGTGAAGACGATGCGGAGGCACCGAAAACCTCTTCTGAATGTTCCAACTGCTTCAGGCGCACCCGGATGATACCCTGGGCATGGACGATGGTTTTTCGAGCCATCCAGTTGTCGTATTTCTGGGACCCGCGACTAGGGACCTGCTGCCACTCACCTTCGCTGTCGCTGCCGATTTCTGATCCTGCAAAGACGCCTGCCACTTGCTCCGGTGCTGGGCCCAACTTGACTATGTTGTTGTTGACCTGGTCCTGAATCCAGTCTTTAAACACATAGCATCGCTTGAGGGTGTGCCCCAGGATCTGATGATAAGGGCAGTAGTTGGGGTGATCGGTGAGATGCGCCTCTGCCGGCCTTCTTCACTCAGGCAGACACACAATCCCTTGCTCTAGAGCACTTCGGAAGTAGACATGGACCTGATTTTTGTTGAATGAATAGGTCTGGTACCTTCTTTCCGGATAGGGGGCCCTGGGGGCCTGGTCCTGTTGAGGGACCGGAGGGGCCTGCCGAGGAGGCGGCGCCTGGTTGTCTCGCCTAGGTGGCGGTGGCGCATTGCGCGGGGGAACCTATCGGTTCTAAGGCGGTCGCTGCTGGGCAGGAGCCTGTGCTTGAGGTGGAGGACCTCTGCGGGGTTGCAGGGGTGGTTCCACCGGCAGCAATTCCAGCAGCCTCGGGGCTTCTATTTGAGCCACCGCGGCGGGTTCAGCCCTGGCGGCCCTCCTGGACGGGATCATAGGGGGCAGAAAACGTGCCTGACTGGCCTGTTGCAGGGCCTCCTCGAGGCGCTGGGCCTTATCCGAGAAATCTCTAAACCCTGCAGGGTATTTCTGGGTAATCAAGGAGGGTACCAGCTCTGTCTTGACGTTCCCCACACACATCGTCAGTAATTGCTCCTAAGTCAGTGGCATATCGAGGGAATACGTAAGTCCTTTCCACCGGGCGATGAAATCTGCGACCCACTCATCAGGCCTCTGTTTGCACTTGAAGAGGTCCGCAATGCTGATCTTTCGCGTGTTGGAGCTGAACTGGTATAAGAACTGCCGGCGAAGATCCTCCCAACCGGTCACCGATCCGATAGGGAGCTGGCTGTACCAGACGAATGCCGGACCTTCCAATGTCTGTACGAAACATCGGAGCTTGGCGGCTTCTTCCTGAGCCGGGGTCCCCAACATGGGGCCGCACCTGGAAGAGAAATGAGCCAAGTACTGGGGTGGGTCCCCTGTCCCGTTAAAAGGCGAGAAAGTGGGGTTCCCAAAACCCGGAGGCGAGGGCATATCATCCACCCACGCGGGATAATGCTTGCCATCCGGTGGGACCGCCACCTGCCGCGTTTCCAACGCCTCGAGGCGGGCTGTGAGTGCCGCAATAAGGTCCTCCGGGTGGGGGTCCCTGTCTTGACGGGGATCCCTAACCACAAGTGCATTGCCAGGTTCTTCAACACGGTAGACGGCTTCGGCCGCTCGTGGGTCAACTGGCTAGGCGACCCGCTGGGCGACTGGGGGAACCCGGGATGGATTCTTCAGATTATCCCGTCGCTCGTGGGGGTTTGGCGAGACATATCGCGCCCTCTTGCCGTATGTTTCGGCTTCCGCCCTGTCTGCAGCAGTAGCATGATCAGGGTGGCCCGGAGGCATCTCACCGGGTGAAAATTGTTCCTGCCCCTACTGCCCCGGCCTGAGATTACCGTAGTCGGGTCGTCGCTCTACGGCGCGTTCAGCCAAGAGTTCGTCAACCAGCCTCTTCTGCTCAGCAAGCTGCTGGCGTAACGTGGCCTTCTCAGGATCTTCATCCGTTTTCTGCACAGAGGTGGACAGGTCGGAGTGCTTGACTGTTCCGAAGTGCTCCTTACCCTTGTCGGTGCTTCGACCGAGTGCCAGCGACTCGGTGGGTACGGGGAGACCTAGCAGGTTCCTCTGATGACGGGTAACTCTCCCTGACGGGTCGAGCAGCGGCGGTACGCCCTCGGATGGTAAGTCTCCATCAAGGAACTCAAGCTCATCTTCCTTATCCACAACGTTATCCATGTGGACTGCGACCCCTCTTGAGGGCATATCCTCGATGTCGCATAACGAATTGGGCTGCCGTCCGATAGGGTCGAAGAGGAGAGCGGCATAGTGTCCCAAACCACGGACTTGCACATGGGGGGTGGCTTCCCTGACGATTCTGTGGAGTGCTTTAAGAATCTGAACGCATTTTCATTGAAGGGCGCTCTGGTGGCCTGGCGACACAGGGTGCTGGGCTACAAGAAGTGCGGATGCATCGATCATGCGACATTGCTCGCCGATTTCTTCGAAGTGCTCACGACTTCTGGGGTACACCACACGTTCAAAACGGAGGCGGAAGTGTGTCGCCCACAGGGTTCGGCAAAATCATCCTACTTCTTCAGGGGTAAGAGACTCTGGTATGCGGAAATTCAGTGCCGCCGTCAGCCAGAACTTCTCCAGGAAGTAATCCGCTGCAAGGATACTCCAGAAGCTCCTAGGCTCGGACTCAGGGTCTGGCCCTGTGTTGCCCCACTCGTCAACCGGGGGCGGCTGAGGAACAGGAAGCGATACCGAGGTAGACCATTGGGATAATAAGCTCGGTGGTAGAGAATACGGCAAACGAGCTGACTGGCCGCCGAATTCCGGGCCATCCTCCTAAGAGTGAGGTGACCTGGCCACGATGTCACGATACGACGGGCAGATAATCGCAGCTTCCGGCACAGGAGCCGCGTCTACCTGCGATAGGTCGTGTCGTCGATCTACCGTCGTGGGCCCCAAAAATAACTCTACGTGATCCCTGGTAGAGGTAGAGGGCTCTTCTGGTGACAGAGGCGGTGATTGCGTGGTCGAGACCTGCGGAATTCCCAGGATTTCTTCCTCCTGGATGTACCTGCGGAGAGAGACGGGAATCCGGTGGACCTCAAATTCTGGGAGAACGAGGCTGACGCGTCTGGTTCCTGCCCCAGTCCTTGATACGGAGTACCTGGGAGAAGGTTCCATCGCTGAATCGCATTCCGCTTCCGAATCGGAGAAGCGGACAGGTTTGATCTCCACCTGGGCCTTCCCAGGATTCTTCTTGTGGCAGTGACGACCCGCTCTTCTGCCCCTGGGTGGCTCTTCGGGACAGGGTTGACCCCGATCAGGCAGCCTCGGGGCGGCGCTGGTGCTGTGGCGGAGAGGGACCCCACTCGAGACAGCCGGGGTGCGAGGGGCACTAGGGGAAATGTCAAAGGGTACATGGGGAGGACCTCCTTGAACAGTACCCATGTGGGCGGGGCCTCTGTTGGAACTGGCAGGAGCATGGGGAAGACCTCCATGGTCGATGCGAGTGGAGCGAGGCCGACCTTCACTCCTCGAGTTGCTGGGGCGAGGAGGACCTTCGCCGGTTGCAGAGAGGATGTAGGGAGGCCCCCACGTTGGAGGAGGACCGGATGGACGGTGCCTTCAGAAGGATGAGCTTCATACCCTGTACAGCGGGCGCGAGAAATGTTTCCGCGCTGAGCGCCACTGCCGCGGGGCAGGTCTTCCTGCAGGATGGGGGAAGTACGAGGCATGCCTCCATGACGAACCTCGGAGCGGGGAAGGCCCACACCCTGTTGAGTAGTGGTACGGGGAGGACCTCCGTACGGGGTGGCATCACCGCGGGTTAGCTCGCGGCGATCACCACTGGGGCCTGCAACCCGGAGAGTCAACCCAGCCTGCCCATAGGGCGGTTGGGGTCTCAATCTTGGTTGGGCGAAGGGGTGCCCCTGCTCAATGTACGCGGGGGCTTCATAATGCACGTCGGCGGTGGCTCGGGCCACTGTAGCTGTCGACGTGGACGCGCCTGAGCGGGCGTCCTCAGCCCGGGCCCGGCGCTGACGTCGGGTCAGGCGGGCCGGTGCAGGTGGTGCAGGGACGTAGTCTGCCTGTTCTTCCTACGGGGCCGGACGGCGGCGCTGACGCGGCCGGACGGGAGCTCTCGCCTGGGGGCCCCGGGTCGGGGCCCTGAGCGGACTGAGCCGGACATCGCCTTCCTCTTCAGCGTAAGGCGAAGAGTCGTCAAGGCGTTCCGGGGATAGGCTCCCGAAACGGTTGAATGTCGGGGTGGGGAGCAGGGGCTCCCTACGCGGCCTGTTAGGGCGGCGTTGACGGCGGGGCCTGGAGGCCTCCAGGTCCAGGCGGGCCATATCCCGGGTTGGGATGACCCCTTCTTCCTCATACCTGCGCATGAGGTTGTTGATAACCCTTCGTTGGATGACCTCTGATGGGGAAAGGGGACGTGGGCGTCCCGTATTCCATGACGTGGCGGCCATCGTGTCGGTAGTGGCGCCATGTGGAGTGGCCGTCGTGGTGTTGCCCCTGCCCCTGCGCGGGCGAGGAGCGGATGGTGACCGCATCTCCGAAATAGCAACCTGGTTCCTGGGAAACGAAGGGATCAACTCATCAGTACTGAGAGGAAAAGGATTTACATCCAGTGCCCCAGCGTTCTTCCATCCTCCATGTCTGTGAGAAGGATCCACGCCAACACGCTGCAGAGCGGAGTGCCCCACGTTCTACTACCCCGACATCCGGTGAGTTTCACGACAGGCCCGCTATTTGCTTGGCGGGACCAGGCACCAGATATCTGGATCTGGTGACACGTCAATCTACTGGTGTCTCTAACACTACTAATCTCCATGCTGAGAAGAAATTCACATCGGGTTCACCATTTCTGTTTCTGATGATTTCGCCGGGGCGCGCGCATCCGTCTGCGGGGGACGCGCGGCTTTGTGTTGCCCCGCATTCCCGCATTCCAAAGGCGGGCGATATTCGTTTCTTATTCAGGGACATCTTCTCCTTGATCGAAACGGGATGATGGGATGTCGGTTCTTCCTTCTGTGGATTCCTCCTCAGAACTCATCACCTAGTCCGGGTCTCCCTTATAGATTTAATACGTAGTTCGTGAAACTCTTCCCAGTTCCATGTTTCCATGGACACCGGTTAATTACACTGCTTCTGTCGGGACATTCCAAAGGGTCCAGTCAGGGCAGAAACCTTCGGTCAGGGGAGTAGTCACGTTGAGGCATCAGTAGCGTGTCTGGATGCTGGGGTACCTGGCATGTCTGTCTGTTATCCTTGATCGCAAGGCTTCTCGAGGGCGTGGAAGCCCGAGGCATCCCACATCGAGCGCGGGGAATTATATGTCGTAGACACATATCTGAGGTTTTCCTTAGCTTCCCGTGTTCAACACAGGGTATGTCGCATGTTTAACGTCCAGCGGAGACGGATCAACCCAACCAGAGAATTAGCTAGGGTAGATCGGATTGAGGGATCCTCCTTGGAGGGATATCGACACCGGGGCTAGCCCGTGGGCGATTGGTGAATGGAGTAGAAGGAGAGTGAAGTGGGACCATCGCAGGGGGCGACATTGAAGTTGGGCTTGAGCCCTGACGAGGCTTCCTACGTATCCCCGTGGCAGGGAATCAAAGTCCGCGTAGTTCGGGTTGGTGCCGGTAAGCCAACGTGGATGTGGAACTTGTCCCGATAAATGTCGTCGGTGAACCAACGTGAAGGTGGACCTTGGTCCAATGAGCGTGGTCAGCATACTGGCTTGGAGGTGGACCTTGGTCCAATGGGCATCGTCAGCGTACCGATGTGAAAGTAGACCCGTGGGTCCACTAATGGTGGGATTGAACCTTAGGAGGCTTCCTACATACCATGCCTTGACACGGATCAAAGTCCTCATAGTTCGGATTGGGGAATACAGTTTAACGTCATGCGGGGCGGGGGTGAACCGACGTGAATGAGGTCGGGACGGCCGGATGGTGTATTTGAACCTCGTAGAGGCTTCCTACGTACCATGCCTTGACATGGATCAAAGACCTCGTATTTCAAGTGGGATGGGTCACAATGGCTTACCACTGGACCGGGATGGGACTCGTCGTGGATGAGCGAAGGGTGGGATTGAACCTCGTGGAGGATTCTTACGTACCATGCCTTGACATGGATCAAAGACCTCGTAGTTCAAATGGTGGGTTTTGTCGTTGAACCGACGTGAAAGTAGACCTTGGTCCACTAGTGGTGGGCTTGAACCTCGTGGAGGCTTCCTACGTACCATGCCTTAACATGGATCAAAGACCTCGTAGTTCAAAAGGGGCTTTCTCGGTGAACCGACGTGAAAGTAGACCTTGGTCCACTGTTGGTGGGCTTGAACCTCGTGGAGGCTTCCTACGTACCATGCCTTGACATGGATCAAAGACCTCATAGTTCAAAAGGTGAGTGTGTCGGTGAACCTATGTGAAAGTAGACCTTGGTCCACTATTGGTGGGCCTGAACCTCGTGGAGGCTTCCTACGTACCATGCCTTGACATGGATCAAATACCTCGTAGTTCGGGGTGGACACAACGGCTTGCCGTCAGATGGGAATTGCAGTTTAACGTCGTGCTGGATGTGGGTGAAACTCGACGTGAAAGAACGACCGAGCAATGTGGCTTGAACCTCGTGGAGGCTTCCTACGTACCATGCCTTGACATGAATCAAAGACCTCGTAGTTCAGGTGGGAAAGGGTCGCAACAGCTTACCATTGGACCAGAATGGGACCTGACGTGAATGGATTATGGGTGTGCTTGAACCTCATAGAGGCTTCCTACGTACCATGCCTTGACATGGGTCAAAGTCCTCGTAGTTCGGAATTGGGTTTGTCGGTGAACCGACGTGAAAGTGGACCTTGGACCAATGGGTGGTGGGCTTGAACCTCATAAAGGCTTCCTATGTTCCATGCCTTGACATGGATCAAAGACCTCGTAGTTCAAATGGGGTCAGGGTCGGTGCTCACTCTAAGCCCACGTGAGTCATGCTCGGTGTGAGAAACAAGATTTTGCAAGGACCTGACGATCACGTCGTGAAGGGTGCGTCCGTGAGAAGTGAAGAGGGGCTTACGCGTTGGGCGACCCATGGTGTTGGGACTTACTCCAGGATGGAGGCCCATATGGGGGTGCCTCGTTCCCTATCACTCCCTCCACTGACCTTGGTAGTGGGGAAGTAGAGAGATGCACGAGTGCAATCATCCGTACGAAAGGTTAGGGGCTTACGCTCTGAGGCGGCCCTTCCCCTGCGAACATACACCACTCCGACAAGGAGGATCTCATTCCATGTGCGGAAGAGTTCCATTCCCGTGGAGACGAGTGGTGTAAATAATGTTCGAGCTGGGGGGACCCTTCGTGAGGGAGACGAGGTTGGATCACAGTTTAACGTCATGTGTTGAGGACGTGGTGCTTGGCAGTTTAACGTCCTGCAACTCGGACGAGGTGGGTTCACTCCACACCCCTAGGACATACATAACCGGTACCCTCTGGTCCTTGTGGAAGGGAAGGTTCCGGTAAGGCCATGGCAAAGGGGGGTCGTGGGACAAACCATCGAGGGGTCCACGTTAGCGTGGCTATGCGAAGAAGCAATAGCCGTTAGCGTGCCTATGCGAAGAAGCATTAGGCGAAGCAATGCTACGAGTGGTATTGTCCATGGGACCTTGAAATCACATCGTGCAAACCTGGAGGGTCGCACGGGAAGAGGAATTGCTAAGCAAAGGAGTCTGCTTCGCGAAGTGGGGTGCCTTGGCCTTAGCATGGGGCATTGGTGTGAGTGGAAGGTGCTTCGCGAAGTGGAACAGTGTTCGCGGAGCACTGCCTCGCGAAGAAGGGGTGCCTCGCGAAGTAGGGTCCTACGAAGCAGTGTGCTTCGCGAAGTGGAGCGGTCCTGCCTTAGCATAGGGATCACTCGTATGGGTTGGGTGTTTCGCGAAGCACAAGTGCTCCGCGGCTGCCCGGATTCCCTTGGGAATCCCCTTCCTTCGCGAACGCCCTTGATCTTCGCGAAGGGCATCCCTCTCGGAATAGGGGCTCAAAACGAGACAAAGCAGAGTCGTCTCGCGAAGTCGAAATACCTCACGGAGCTCAAGATTCCCGGGGCAAAGTGTGCTTCGCGATTCGGGAGAGGAGAAGCCGAAATGTCGGATTGTCCATCGGATCATCCTCTGGGACTCAGGGGGAGTCCAGTATTTATAGGGAAGGGGCGCCGCGAAGCAGGGCTCGCGCGCCGCCTCTGGAGCTTCGCGGCGGCTCGCGAACGTCAAAGGGGTTCGCGAAGGATTACCGCCTCTGAAGCTTCGCGGCGGGTCGCGAACGTAAAAGGGGTTCGCGGAGGATGGCCGCCTCTGGAGCTTCGCGGCGGCTCGCAAATGTCAAAGGGGTTCGCGGAGGATCACCGCCTCTGGAGCTTCGCGGCGCCGCCATGGTAGGGGTGCTGCGCGGCGGAGCTTCGCGGCGGCGCTTCGCGGCGGAGCTTCGCGGCGGAGCTTCGCGAGGTAGCATGCCAGCCTTTTTCGTTCCTTTCTTTCGGGCCACATTTTTGGCGCCAACAATATCTATGAAATCTATGGTGATATATATGTAGATATAAGAAGAACCACTATGAAAATCTAAGACCGATCACTTACTGTGACAATATAGCCTCAAAACACTAAGAGAAGCTTTCGAATTGCCTCTTGATTTTGGAGATAATCTTCTTTAGCCATTAGGAAGATAGAACCTTGAGTTATAACTACATATGATGAAAAAAGAGTAATTTAGATACCCGAACAAGGGAATTCAACAATTTTAGGATCACACATTTAACACAATCAAGGTTTGTCTCACGGTTAGGAAAACTATGTACTAACTGTTTGTAAGAACCCTGATCTTCTTTTCAGGTATGTTTTTCCATTTCTGGAGTTTTTAAGAAAAATGAACTTTCTAGAAATTTTCAATGTAGACGCCTTGTATATTCTGAGTACACGCCGTTAACTCTTCCCCGACTCGAAGTCGTGTGTTGTCCGTGCCTGGGCCACACCCACACGGTGTGTAGTGGTGATGTGGAGGCCGATTTTGGCGGAGTACGAAAAAGACCCAGTACATGCCATGTACTCTAAAAGTACATGTCGTATACTTTTTTTACTAAATGAACTGGGGTTGTGCCTAACGCACAGAATCACCTTCTTCTAGGTCCCATTCGTCCGAGAGCGACCCGTACGGCCAAATCTTCGACAAGCTCCCGCCCCTTCGTCCGTTCTCTGATTCGATCATGGTCAATTGAGTTGGAATCGCAACGGTAGGATATTTCTTATTCTTGAGCATCGTTTTCTAATTCCTCTTCATTTCCGAGTTATCGTGGGTTGAGTGTTTTTTGTGTTTTCTATGATCTATGAAATTCTAAGGGAAATCAATCGTCGTGATTCACATATACCAATATCCTAGGATAGAGGCAGGTGGTTTGTGCCTTTCTGTTGAAAGTCAATGAGTATTTTGTTCAAATCCCACATATTCCTTTGGGTGGGGAATTGTGGGTTCCTTGTTTTTCCCTTTCTGTTTTCCTTCTTTTCTTGATTGGTGTAGTAGAGGTTTATGCTTGTAAGTAGAGTAATTTATTTTGTTCTCAGGATGCCTTGACATGTTTGTTCTGCCTGATTGGCATTTTTCTAGTTGCCATTCCTAGCCGTAGGATAGTGGAACTGCTAATTTTTTTACTGTTTAGCCATAGAATGGTAGTAAAGTTGTTCTTGAGGTTTACATGGACGATACACGCATGCTATTAATGTTTATTTTCACTCAGGACTATGAGAACCTAGAGTAGTAGACCAAAGGGAGAATTGACGTAAGGGCTTCTCCAGAGTGTCTTTAAATACGATGCGAGACCACATGAGTAATTGGCGATGAGTGTTTCCTCATAGATTCTGTAGTTCCTCGACGTGGGCCACATGGGGAATTAGATGTTGAGTGCTTCCTTATAGAGCCATTAGTACGATATGAGACTATAGGGGGAATTGACGATGAGTGCTTCCTCAGAGTGTCTATTAATTTTGTAGCTGAACCATAGGGGTGAGACTGTGTGTGCCTCCATGAGGGTTTCTAGTACTTATATGTTGAACCATAGGGGTTACGTTGTGAGAGCTACCCAGAGGGTTACCTTTTTCTATGTTGTTTCTGGCTGTTTACTTGTTTACTTCTTTTTTTAGAACTGTAGATTGTAGCCGATTGTGTTCCTGTTTATTGCTAATTATTTTATTACTTCCATGTATTCATTGACCATTAGGCACAGATCTTTGGGTGATTGCCTACTGGGATTGTATCTCACACCCTGTTTAGGCAATGATTTTGGGCCCAAGCAGTCTATGTTTCTGTAGGTATAGATAATGGAAAGCACCATTCTACTTCGGGTTCTTGATTCACTGGAGCTGGAGAGCATGGGAATGAGACGAGGCTTGCGATACTGAGGAGTTTACTTTGTTTTTATTTTGCACTTTTTTTTTCAGTTTTACTTGATCATGTTGTTTTTTTTTACTACTTTCCATAGACATATGTACCATGTTGCATCATTATTATGTATCCATTGCTTCCGCTGTTCACTTGAATTGTTGTATGCGGTTGATTGTTTCTTCTATTGTGTCTAGTTGTTTTTGTGCTATATACTTTACCGAATGAGGGAATAGTTTCCCCACTGACTCACCAAGGCCCTCGCTACAAGTCGGCAGACTTTTTCATTTGAGGAAACACGCTTGAGGTCATGTGGAGAACCGGGTACGGGGCACTAGTAGAGGTGATCCGGATTTGGGTCGTTACAAAGTGGCATCAGAGGAGTTCTTTTCTATTGATTTACTATTTAGAGACTTTATCTAGGGATAGGATGAACTTGGTACTTGGTATTAAACTATGCTCGGGAGTAGCTAACCCATGTACATGGAAAAGCCATACTACCTCATTAATTGCAGTTTGCTGGTTTTGAGTTTTTATGGTTGATATGTTTTCACCTAGATTGATTTTCATGACTTGTGCAGTTATTGTTTTGATATTTCAGTTCTATTTCTATCACAACCCAATGAGATGTGGAAATTCCATCTCATGCATCATATAATAACATCTATAAATCACATTCCATGAATTCGTGCCATGCTATCTAGGGTGCATTAGTGATTGCATACTGTTGTGATAGGATTTGTGTAGATTATGCTTGCTGTTGTGATAGATGCTTGATAGAATCTTTGCTATTATGATAGAGATCTGTTTTTTCCCTTGTATGTGACAATAAGAGATGCCAAGATTTGATTCACAGGGAGTATGGGCCCTCCCAAATTGGAATATGGAACCTCTTTGCCTTGTTATTAGGGTTTCTGGGGTTCTGTGCAATTTCTGAGCTACTGACCAGAAAAACCCAGAATACATGGCATTTACTTTTTGGATACATGCCATATTGTTTTCAGGCCATGTTATAGACCATGTGAGCAGAACACGGTGTCGTGAATGTATATTTAGGAACACGTTGTGTATGGTAGGTACACGCCGTGTAGTAATGAGCCGTGTACCCAGTCATGTCACTAACAACATGGGTTGGGGAAGATCGAGTATCACACATCGTGTTGTAATGGAACACGTTGTGTAGTCCCTTCCAGGCACCTGGCCGTGTCATGAACAACACGGTTCAGCGTGACATTCTCTCAGACACACCATGTTGCTCATGGAGCTTGCCGTGTAGTCTTTCCAGGAACCTGGCCGTGTCACGAACAACACGGGATGGTGTCACCTTGCCTATACACGATGTGTTTGTTTAGAGCATTCAGTATAAGGTTCAACCATGTAGACGGCCATGTTTTTAAAAAAACAGGCTTCTAAAGCCTTGTCCACTACATTCCTTGTCTGTAGGGATCACGTCGTGTAGTCTCAGTTTAAGAAAACCATGTGGGTTAGCCGTGTACGGGACTCGTGCAGGGAAACAATTTTCAAGTACACATCGTGTGTGGGTGCGGCACGCTTTGTAGTTTGAGGTGTACATGAATTGTAGGGAAGGAGCACATGCCCATGTCAGTGGCATAAAAAAACACACCGTGTAGTTTTATACATGCCGTGTAGTCGAGTTTTGTAAACATGTATGTTTTTAGTCCCCTTATTCCATTGTGTACTATTGTGTTCTCTGTCCTTGTTTTCCTGATCTAAGATGTGATTTTTATCTTTCATAGTTATTCCTCTGAGACGTCCTCCAGTCATACATCTCTCATCATACAGTGATCAGACGCCAGAAAGGGCTGATCAGGGACTTCCTGCCAATCCTCCAGTCAGGCCAGCCATGGCACCGGCTGTTATACCAGTTGCAGGTGTTGATGCACAGTTCAGGGAAAGTTTCATGAGGATGATGCATGCATTCTAGGGAGCTCCACCTCCTACCATGACTATGGAAGACCTGATGCAAGTCTTTCAGTAGCAGCATCCTCCCACTTTATCGGGGGAAGGAGGACCTCAGGCTACAGAGTCATGGCTGGAATCCATGATGACCATTTTGAACCATCTGTAGATACCTCCTGAGAGGCGGGTCAAGCTCTCCACCTACATGCTCTGAGACTCCGCCAAGAGGTGGCGGGATGTGATCTCACAGGTGGGTCAATAGTAGGCTATGGTTTGGGAGGAGTTCGAGCGCGTATTCTATGACAACTTCTACCCAGAGAAACTGAGGGCCGATCGAGCCCTATAGTTCTTGATCTTATGGAAGGGTACTCTTTCAATCCTGGAGCATTCCTCTCGCTTCACCGAGCTGTAGTGTTTCTCACCCATCCGGGATTGAAGTGGGGTGTTCTTAGCAAGGAAGTTTGAGGATGGCCTTAGGAGGGAGATCCACTCGCAAGTGAACATCGTCCAGCTGACTTCCATGACTTCCATCTTCAACCAGGAACTAATTGTGGAGCGAAATTTGAGAGACTATGGAGCTGCGAACCAGGGAGGTTCTGCTTCCAGATCTAGTCTTCCTCCATATGACAACAAGAAGATCCATAGAGATTCTACGCATGGTGACCCGATGAAGCGTGATGCATCGTCAGGTAGCCATGTGACATGCTACCGGTGTGGCCGGTCAGGGCACACGAAGCCGCAGTGCCAGAGGGACCCTGTGGAGTGATATCCTGCGGCAAGATGGGTCACCTTCACCGTTTCTGCCAGGTTTTTTCATCAGCAACTAGAGACCGTGGTTCTTCCATGACTCCTCGTTCAGGAGTAGCACCACCAGTTTCTCACCAATCCGGGAACTGCAGTTCTTCCGGCCGTTCGGGATGAGGTGGAGGTCGAGGCCATGGCGGTCAGCCACCAGTCCCTCAACACCAGTAGGGTGGATCAGCTCAGAGTGGTCAGCCAGGGGCATAAGGCCGCGGTTCAGGAAAGTCTTTCATCGTGGAGTAGACCTATCGGGAGCATGAAACCAACCATTCTATAGTTCGAGGTATGGTTTTAGTAGCAACAGTTTTATCTTTATCTCTTTTCGATACTTGTGTTACGCATAGTTTTATCTCTATTTCTGCTGTGGATAACGTCGTGATCTATGTCTTTTCTTCTTCCTAATCATTGACACTAGACACACCTTTTGGGATGAGAAAATATAGTGTGCACTAGTGTAGAGTGTGCGCTCTTGAGGTTGTAGGGTATCGTTTCTTATGGGATCTCTATGTCCTAGAGATGACAGGACATGATATCATTCTCGGGATGGACTAGTTGGTTCCCTTCCAAGCAGTCGTCAACTGTTATCACGTCAGAATGAGTTTTGTTTCATTAGAGGGTGGATCTTTTCTTCATAGAGGTGAATGGGATGTTCAAGAGAGTCGATCAGGACTGGAGCATCATGGGCTAGGATGGGTGACAACCCAGATTTTGAGTCTTTATCTGGATGATAAGGGGACTTCACAATTGGACTTTCCTCCAGAAGCAGATCATTTCTGGGACGTCTTTCCAGAGGACTTGTCAGGTTTACCTCTGGAGCGTGAGGTATACTTTTCTATTGAGCTCGTGCTAGGAGCACACTGATGTTCATTCCTCCTTATAGGATGGCTACACCTGAGTTACAAGAGCTCAAGAAGCAGTTAGAGGAGTTGTGGGCAAAGGGTTTCATCCAACCTGGTACTTCTCCTTAGAGTTTTCTTGTCCTGTTTGCAAAGAAGGTAGACAGAACCCTTTGGCTTTGTGTGGATTCATGGAAGATGAACTAGTTGATGGTCAATAATCGATATCTTTTACTGAGGATCGATGACATTTTCGATCAGCTTCGTGCAGCCCGAGTGTTCTTGAAGATCGATTTGAGGTTTGACTATCATCAGTTGTATGTTAGACCATCAGATATACCTATGAAAGCCTTGAAGAGAAGGTATGGTCTATACGAGTATAAATTTATGTCAATCGGTCTCACGAACGTGTCAGATGTTTTCATGGAACTGATGAACCGAGTGTTCTACCCTTACAGGGACACTTTTTTCGTGCTCTTTGTGGATGATATCTTGGTAAACTCTCACACTCGAGACAACCATGCCACACATCTTGAGATAATTCTGAGTACACTGAGAGGGCATATACATTATTCTAAACACTAGATGTGCCACTTCTGGATGGATCAGATTCACTTCTTGGGTCACGTCATCTCAGAGGCAAGAGTATCAGTGGAGCTAGTGAAAGTGAGAGTTGTAATTTCATGGAAGAAGCCGAGTAACGTCTTTGAGGTATGAAGTTTTCTAGGGTTGACTGGATACTACAAACGCTTCATTCAGGACATTTCACGGCTAGCATCTCCTTTGATAGGTTTGACCAAGAAGGGGCTGAAGTTCTTATGATCATTTTCTTGTGAGTCAGCCTTTCAGGAGCTGAAGGGAAGATTGACGTCAGCACCGATACTAGTCTTTCTAGAGTCAGGAAAGTGATACACTATTTATTGTGATACTTAATGTATCGTGGTAGGAGTTGTTCTTATGTAGGTATATGGAGTCGTTGCATACAGTTCTCAGCAATTGAGGCCACATGAGAGGAACTACCTCACACAAGATCTGGAGTTGGAAGATGTTGTTCATGCCTTACACTGTTGGAGACACTATCATCTGGGAGAGAACTTTGTGGTTTTCACCGACCAAAAGAGTCTCAAGTACATATTCAATCAGCACTATTTGAATCTGAGGCAGCATAGGTGGGTCGAGCATATTCAGTCTTTTGATATCGAGCTTTCCTATACGATGGGAAAGGGAAATGCAATGGCAGACGCGTTGAGCAGTAGAACTCAGATTCAGGTAGTTCAGGAGGCCAACAGTGAGTTGCAGTTCATGGATCTATACTCTGAGATGCATTTGGAGGTAAATGACAGATATGGTCATACATTCCTATCTTCTATAGATGTTACATCTAAAATTCACAATTGGGTACGAATGCAGAATCTATCAGACTCAGAAGGCATAGTCCTGCGGGAGGGCGTTTCAGGCGATGAACTTCTTCTTGGATGGATAGTGGGCAAGGATGAGATATTGCATTTCCAGGGACGCGTATGGGTTCCAGTAGACATACGCGAGGAGCTGATGCGTGATTTTTATTCCTCTATTTGGGAAGTTCATCCTGGCATCACCATGATGAATCAGGATCTTCATTGCCAGTACTGGTGGCTAGGTATGAAGAAAGAAGTTGCTGCTTTTTTCATGAGGTGTTATACTTGTCAGCAGGTGAAAGCAGAGCATCAAAGACCAACATGCCTTTTACAGTAGTTACCCAATCTGGAGAGGAAGTGGAACAATGTTGCAATGGATTTCGTGACTGGATTGTCGATGACTCCTGGGGGAAACAATGATGTTTGGTTTGTCGTCGAGAGGCTCCTGAAGGTTGCTCACTACTTGCCGATCAAGGAGACCTTCAGTGTTAATGATCTGGGATGATTGTACATCAGACAGATCATTCATCTGCATGGAGTTCCAATCTCCATTGTTTCATACATGGGTGCATTCTTTACATCCCAGTTCTGTTAGGGAATTCAGAAGGATTTGGGTACCCAGGTACTTCTGAGTATGACATACCATCCCCAGACTGATGGCCAGTCCGAGCGCACGATCCAGGTGCATGAGGATATGCTCCGAGCCTACATTCTAGAATTTGGAGGTTCTTGGGAGAAGCGTATTCCTCTAGTGGAGTTCTCCTACAACAACAATTTCCAGGAGACCATTCAGATGGAACCATACGTGGCTTTGTACTGTAGGCCATGACGATCCCCCTTATGCTGGCTTGAGGCAGGAGAGGCATCCTGGCTGGGACCTTGTCTCGTTCAAGAGACCTCAGAGCATATTGAGCTGATCTGAAAGAGGATGGATACAGAACAGTCTCAACAGAAGTCTTATGCTGATCAGTGGAGAAGACCTCTCGAATTCGAGTTTGGGGATCAGGTTTTCCTGCGTGTCACACCGAGGTTGGGACACAATAGGATTCAGAGACAGGGTAATATTTCACCACTGTACATCAAGCCGTTTGAGGTTTTGGAGAGTGTAGGGACAGTTTCCTATCGGTTGTAGCTACCTCAGAGGTACTAGGCCATGCATGTCGTTTTCCACATCTCTCAGCTTCGACGTTACTTTTCGGACCCGTCTCATGTCTTTCAGCCTGAGGAGGTTGAACTTCAAGCGGATGCGTCGTTTGAGGAGCATCCTATCTGGATTGTTGATCGTAGTACTAATCTTCTCCGCATGCAATCTGTTCCTATGGTACGTGTGCTATGGAAGCATGGGAAAGTACATGATGAGACCTGAGAAAGGGAGACCGATATACGATGGCAGTGGCCATAGCTGTTTGGGGTTTCTTCTTCTACGCCACACTAGGGAAATTTAGGAATGAATTTCTTTAAGGGGGGAAGTTTGTAAGAACCCGTATATTCTTTTTAGGTATTTTTTTTCCTTTTCTAGAGTTTTTAAGAAAAATGAACTTTTTGAAAATTTTCAAAGTACACGCTGTGTACTTTCTGAGTACACTCCATGTACTCTTCCACGGCATGAAGTCGTGTGCTGGTCATGCCTGGGCCACACACTCGGTGTGTAGGGGTGACATGGAGGCCGATTTTGGCAGAGTATGGAAAAGACCTAGTACACACCCTGTACTCCAAAAGTACACGCCGTGTACTTTGTTTCTTTTTTACTAAATGAACCGGGGTCACACCTGACGCACGGAATCACCTCCTTCTAGGTCTGGTTGGTCCGAGAGCAACCTGTACGATCGAATCTTCGACGAGATGCCACCCCTTCATCTGTTCTTCGATTCGAGCAAGGTCAACTGCATTGGAATCATAGCGGTAAGATATTCCTTCTGCTTGAGCTTCGTTTTCAGATTCCTTTTTATTTTAGTGTTATCATGGGTTGAGTGTTTTGTGTGTTTTCTCAGATCTACGATGTTCTAAGGGGAATCAATCGTCTTGATTCACATAAATCGATCTCCTAGGATCGAGGTATGTGGTTTGTGCCTTTCTGTGGAATGTCAATGATTATTTTGTGAAAATTCCACAAATTCCCTTGGCTGGGGAATTTTTGGATTCTTGTTTTGCCCCTGTTGTTTTCCTGCTTTTCTTGATTGCTATAGTAGAGGTTTATGCTTGTAAGTAGAGTAATTTATTTTGTGTTCAAGATTCCTTTCCATGGTTGTTCTGCCTGATTGAAATTTTTCCTGTTCCCAAGCCAAGCCGTAGGAGAGTGGAACTGCTACTTTTTTTTTACTGTTGAGCCTTAGAATGGTATTTTTGTAGTTTTTGATGTTTACTTGGATGATACACGCATGATATGCATGTTTATTTTTTATCAAGACTGTCAGAACCTGGAGTAGTAGACCAAAGGGAGAATTGACGTAAGGGATTCTCCAGAGTGTATTTAAATACGATGCGAGACCACAGGGGGAATTGACGATGAGTTCATCCTCAGAGAGTATGTAGTTCCTCGACACAGGCCACAGGGGGAAAGTGAAGTTGAGTGCTTCCCCAGAGATACTTTAGTATGATACGAGACTATAGGGGGAATTGACGGTGAGTGCTTCCTCAGAGAGTCTATTAATTTTGTATATGAACCATAGGGGTGAGACTGTGTGTGCCTCCATGAGGCTTTCTAGTAATTATAGGTTAAACCATAGGGGTTAGTCTGTGAGAGCTACCCAGATGGTTACCTTTTTCCTTGTTGTTGCTGGCTGTTTTCTTGTGTACTTCTTTTGTTGGAAATGTAGATTTTAGGTGCTTGTGTTCCTATTTACTACTTCTTGTTTTATAACTGCCATGTATTCATTGACTATTAGGAACAGATCATACATTGATTGACTACTGGGAATTAACCTCATACCCCGTTTGGGCCATTATTTTTGGCCCAAGAAGACTATGTTGATGCATGTATAGATAAGGGAATGCACCTTTCTACTTCGGGTTATTGATTCACTAGAGCTATAGAGCATGGGACCGAGCTGAGGCTTGCGATGCTTAGGAGTTTACTTTCTTTTTTCATTTGCTCTTTGTTTTCAGTTTTACTTCAGCTAGATGGTTTGTTAACTGCTTTCCATAGACATATGTACCATCTTGCATCATTATTATCTATCCATTGCTTCTATTGTTCACTTCAATTTTTGTATGTTGTTGATTGTTTCTGCTATTGTGTCTGGTTTTTTTTCCGTTGTATACTTTACCGAATGAGGGCATAGTTTCCCCACTGACTCGCCAAGTCCCTTGCTGCTAGTTGGCATCCTATGGCATTTGGGGAAATGCGCTTTAGGTCATGTGGCGAACCTGGTAAGGGGCACCAGTGGAGGGGCTCTGGATTCGTGTCGTTACATTGTGCGTCAGATTCAATCCCAAGTTGGAACCTCACATGGATGGTTTTAATTGATTCCAAACAATGTTTTAGACATTCCAAGATCCACTATCTCATGATACATGGTTTTCTAGGATATCAAACTTTTTGGGAAAACCATGTTTTGCTCGTGAGACTTTCCATTAGCCGATGTTTTATTTTTTGTGTTTTCTTATAGGAGTCACACTATTTCCCCATTCCATGAACATTTAGAAAATCCCAAATACATCATGATATTTATCAATGTATTCAAAAAAAATCACCCAAAAACATTACATATAAAAAAAGCATAATGTAAGGGATGATTACATTAAACTGGGGGTTATACAGTCTCCCAACCATATACTTTTTTGTCATTGGATGTTCCACAACCAACATTACCCTAAATGAGTTCTGGCCATTACTCTTTCATTTCATACTATGTTCTCATGTATCTTCCATAATCTGACCATGTTTCCAAAAAAACCATCAGTATTCTGATTCCATTTCCACGCAATACATTCTCTGACAAAACCACAATCCACAGTTCAATGTGCACAAATGAAGAATACTGATCTATATCAAAATCATTCCATCTTATCAAATTATTAGGATCAGGCTAACACATTTTCAAATGAGATATATAAACCACCTTATGAATTAAAAATAAAAAATGGTGTAAATTCCAAATGATATTCCACCTAACCAACCTATTTTAGTATCTCAAAAGGGCATATGTGTCGAGGATATATCAATCCCTACATTCCAAAATTATTATGTTCAAGCCTTGGGGATATCATCAGGAACGTAATATCACTCACCTTAATGAAAATTATCATTAATGAAGATATGCATACAATTTTTTATGACTTTGATCCATATCTATATGTATCTTGATCAACTGAATCATCTTTTTTGTTTGTTATACAAGGCACAACCAAACTAGTGAAGTCTCAGATGTTTCCACCAAAAAAATTGTGAATTATAATAAGTATTCACATAGAATGATTCAAATGGGGCCATAGGTATCAAGGCCTAATAACTATTGTTATATGATAAATCCCCTAATGATACGTGATCTTCCCATGATCCCCAAGAATTGATTACACAATCCCACAACATGCATTCAAATGTTTTTATCATTCATTCGGA
Organism: Viscum album; assembly: GCA_963277665.1. Taxonomy (NCBI): domain Eukaryota; kingdom Viridiplantae; phylum Streptophyta; class Magnoliopsida; order Santalales; family Viscaceae; genus Viscum; species Viscum album. The sequence continues at coordinate 1,310,324,871 of OY728119.1, read as the reverse complement.
TTTTCCATCCATATGTGGACGACACTCCATGATCATTTCCAATTGAGTTGTATGGTATTTTTGTAACGATTTTAAAAATTGATACAAAAACGTTTCATATATATCTAGCATGATTTTAATTTGTATTAAGTGCCTCTTTACCACTACTCGGATATAGATTGTTGACAAGCCCTCAACCATATGATATTCAAATATAGAGATGAAATGATCTAACATTGTGATCCAATCCAAAAACACATATATGGAATCATGTTTATGAACAATTCATGGGAGTCCTATTAAAAAATCTATTTTTATCATCCCCTATTTACTAAAACGGTGGGGTAAATAGTGAATCATACCAACTGGTCATTAATTTTTATCATTAACCTACTTAAAATTTAAGCATTTAAAAATAAAAATAATATTCTTTTGTTACATACTAATCCCCATAAACGTTCTTTCAATGCCTTATATATATTCTATATTCTCATATGAAAATCCCATCATGAATTGTTGTAGGAATTAAGAACATTATCTTGATATTCTATATGAATGACCACCTGATTTGTGAACCACATCACTAAACATTAATTTGTCTACAATCGTCCAATGGTCACCCCTCCATTGTGTTTTGAACACTTAGAATAACATTTAGAAATATAAGTATGTTCCTATTTAACCATATTTACAAAATCAATAACCACTGAAACTATCTAAAAAATTTCAACATCACCTTGGACATCATATTCCACATGCATTCACCATGGAATGACATCGACTGCCCCTGATCTGAAAACCACTTTTCAACTTTATTATATGAAATTATACTTAATGAATCAGCCATTGAATTTCCTTCAAAAGTTGTATACATCATGTAAATATAGTAAATTTGGAGATACTCCATCCATATTATTTGTATCATGTTCAAATCCCATTGTGAGAAAACACGTTTCATGGTATTATGATCCATGAATATGGTAAGTTTATCACCATTGAGACAATGCCACTAATTCTTAAATTCATGTACTGTGGTAGCCATATCCAAATTATATATTGGGTAGTTCATCTAATGTAGCCTTAAATACATTGATCAATAATCAACAACATGATCTAACTACAGGAGAACACATCCAAACATGGATATCCTAATCATAACAATGCAGCATTTACCCTTGTCCATACTCAAGCTTTATCCTGATAGCTGCTAATGTATAAAAATATTCATCTCTTGAAATGATTTGTGACATTTCTTGTCCAATTACAGTAGAACATTCTTCCTTGTTAAAACTATCAAAGGCGAATCTAGTCAAGAGAAATCATGAACAATACATCAGTAATAACATGATCGACCAAGGAAACTCTGTTTATCAAAGACATTCTTTTGGTGTTTTCAAGGAGACTACAACTTCTATCATTTCGAGATACAACATAACACCTATTTTAGTAATTATGGGTCCATTAAAACATAAATATTATATCCAAAAATCACACATTGTTAATTTTTCTTATAACTAATGATCTCTCAAGATTCAAAACCATATCACAAAGTGTTTCTCATTATCAACACCTGACATTGAATACACCAATATGTCATCCACAAACACCACAAAAATTGATTTAAGATGTCAACAAAATATTTTATTCTTCAATGACATAAAGATAAATTGTGAATTTCTAAGGCCGAAAATAATTACCACATATTCATAATGTCCATAGGTTTTCAAGAAATATGTCTTTTGTTTTTCTTATTTCTAAACTCATAATTAGTGATATATTGAATGCATGTAAATTTTAAAGTACCACTAAGCTATACTCATTTGATTGATTAGATAATAAATAAATGGTAGAGCATACATGTTAACTAACTTCCCTGGATTATTCTTACAATAATCCACACACAACATAAGAGTTCCACCATCCATTATGACGAACAAGATTGGCGCTTCCCAGAGAGACGTACTCGGCTGAATGGACCCTTTACATTCCATCCCTTCCAAATACACATTATATACCCTTAATTAAATTGGATACATCACATAATATTTATGGGAAATAGTTACGGTCCTATGAATGAGATCAATCACAGAATCCACATCTTGTATAGGTGGTAACCTTGAAAAATTATTAAATAAAATATCAGGAAACTAATTGAACACCATTGGAAAACCTTTACTCTCAATCTCTTCCATTAATCCCGAATTGAAATACACAATATGGTATAATATCATTCAAATTGATAGTTCCAGCATGCCAATTCCATGCACCTTTTACATATACCTCCTCAACATGTATGCTTGACCCCATTATCAATTATAGTAATAACCTTTCTAGTATAACAGTTGATGTGATCCTTGAATGTTTCCAACCAATGTATACCCATTTTTATATACTAAAAATATATCTCTATAATAGAAAATTCCCTTATCAACTAATCTACATCAATAGATCTATAAGATTATCTACAAACAATGGATTGAAATTCTATTTGACCAAGTAAGGTTTTATGTTTTAATAAAAAAGTATCATAACAACTTTTAAACCCATAAAATTGATAGAACGTGAAGAAATAAAGGATTGAGATACACCATTACAAAACAAATCATTCGTATTTGTTGAAAACAATGATATTGGTCCTATAATTTTAGAGGGTCTAGAATGATCATCCACAATCAACATCTCACAACCATATAACTGCTTGCTCAATCCACATTCCCCCCTTTTCCCAATTGCTATTTCACTAACTAAAATGTCATGGTATTCCTAAAATCACCAGGGATAGATGTATTCTTCCCAAAACATTGATTCTACTTCCATCATCCAGTCAGTTTATAAAACAAATATGATATATCAGAAGGGTCTCTAATAGCTATTCATGGAGCACTAAGATAGTTCCACTGATGATACACTATCTGATTGAAGTTGTGTAATTATCTAGGTTTTTTTTCTTAATATCTCTTTTATTGGGTCAAGAAAAACACATTTGATACATCACAAATTTCGCTCGGGTCATAGATGATGGATAATTGATCTTGATGTCTGATTTTGATTCAAGACACTACCATGCAATTCATTGGACCAATTTACCATGAACTGATAAATCCACCATTGGAATTCATGATCCCCCATTATATTAATTTTTATCTTAACATTCAACTCTAATAGGTTTTCCTTGAAATCAATGATTTTATTCATCCTATTCCACCACACCTCTACATTCTCTGGTTCCAAATCACCGTAAAAACTGGTGGATTCTGCTTCTATAACTAAACTGAATGATAAACATTCATTTTCACATCCCACAATTTCCCAATATCTATATCCTGGATATCATGAACAATACTCTTCACTAGCTATTGGATCCCATGTGGCATTGGTGAAACCAGATTCTCAATATCTTGTACATGTAGGTTTCTATGATGCTTATAGGGTTCCATTTTCTATTAAAATAATATTTGCATTATTATTACTCTCAATAAAATTGTGTATTATAATTAAAATTCTAAATGATCATATAATCATCACCGTGATTTTCTAAAATCAATGTTTACAAAGTTCAACCTTTTTTTAAAAAAAAATCAACATTCTTTTGAAAATAAATTTATTTTTAAAATATCAAATATATTCTCTATTCAATGTCAATCATTTGAAAACATATTCTATATTTTTAAATAATCATCATATTTCACCATATCTTATATCATTACTCCAAATGAAATATGAAATACAAGTGGTAACTCATTTCTACAACGCATTTCGTTCTAATATCACTGGATAAACCCGTGACAATGAGATTCCTAACCAATACATGTCTTTAAAATTCATATGTTCCCAAATTACTCTTCATATGAATTTCACCATAAAAGGTCAGATATATTTTTTTATTCTCAACATTTCATGTCTCAACAATCAAACTCCTTTCTATGATCCCAACTGAAGGAACAAATCAAAAGTAATATCAACTCCAGTAATAAGAAAATTGATTAAAACTAATTCATAAAGATTAATTGTAAGGACCAAAAGTGATACAACTTGAAACATCTCTCTTCTTATAAATATCTTGAAAAGTCATGTGGAAGTTACATAGCCTTCAATAACATCCCCATGATTCCAAATTCTAGAAATAAATTCCATGGGATTCATTTAATTTTTTCAGTTGATTTTCCATTTGAAAATAAATCAACCAACCAAAAAATTCATAAAAATAATCCACTACATGATGCATGATATAAATGAATAAAAACACATGAATAATAGTTATGTCAATACCAAAAATACCAGAGTTACTCAATAGAAGACTTCAAAACAACCAACTACATAATGAATTAAATAATAAACTAAAATCAAGGACTCCCAGAAAAGACTCTAGGCTCCCACAATCTCTTAGATATAACTCTAAAATATAACCCATGTATCACTATGAACCACTAGAAAATTGTGATAGTTTACCTTTTACCACGTCCTAGTAAACGATTTCTATAAATCACCAATGTTCCAAAGTATAGGTGAGTAAAAAAATTGAGTATGATTTCCCCAAATGAATTTCTACACACGCCACAAGGATTTTTCATGTTAGAACAAGTATATAAAAATCCTTAAATAATGATATATATTAAATATTTTATATAAAAATATAAACATGATACAAAATCATGCAGTTTTCACAAAAGAATGTAATGATCAAAGGAATGTATCCAAAAAATGATATAAAACCAATTCATAAATCTAATTTTGGTATAATAAATTCCATTCAACATATCCACAAATCAAACAATGAATTAATCCATATAAATCCCTATAATAATGACTAGTGATTTATCCTTCCACTAATAAATCCCTTAGTGGACCTCATTGAAATGTGGGCTTCATACCAATATCCATCACAACCTTTTGATGGGGGTACATCACACTCTTATTAATCCTGGTGTATATAAAAATATTCCACAAAACCATAATAAACCTTAGAAAAACCCAGGTGTTCCAAAAACCATATCAATAAATATAAATTTTTTATTGAAACCCATTTTCTATGCAGAAAAATCAACAATAATTTTAAATTCATATTAAGAAACTATATTTCCATCAAAACACCAAATTTCCCAATTTAGAAAAACTGTCACTTAAAATGGATTTTATCAAACATTTGATAGATGATACAAAATTAATTTCATAAAAATTCATGAATTTTAAGTCAATCCTTCATATTCTAAATAGATGTGTCAAGATTGGAGCTACCTACCTTGGAAAACATGGATAAAAAGAAAATGACATGAAAGCATCCACGGAATCCGGTTGAAACTCTCAAATCCATCCATAGATCTCTTTACCCAGCATAAAAAATACAAATATGATCATATTTGGATTCAAATATCCTATATATATCAAACTAATAGGTACATATTTGAAACCGAATAAGATAGAGAAGTAGATCTAAGAAGAAACAAAAATAATATCCAAGAACAATCACTTACCACAACAATCTAACATTGAAATACTATTATAAGACTTCTTATTTCCTTTAGAGTAATGTGATAAGCTTTATTATCCTTTAAGAAGAGAGAAACATTATTTTGGGATTCATTGGAGGAAAATTGTTGACATTAGTTCCAAAAACACAAGATATCCAAAATTTTATGTTCTCACTTTTAACACATGCACGGTTAGTTACACAGTTAGGAAAACTATCCTCTAACCATGAACCAACTTCTATCACAATTTAAATCCTAACATTATTAGCATTAATTTTTTCCAAACAATGCACCATCCAGTTGAAATAACCCTATATCATGTTTCACAGTTTTCCTAGGATTGAATACTATTTGGAAAAACCATACACTGGTTGTGTTATTTCCCATTAGCACACATTTCCTTATTCCTGGTTTCCCCAAACCATGCCCCAACCATGAACATTTATAAAATACACAATAAAATCACAAAAGGTCTCCAAAATATTCTATACATTACCAATAAACCATAGATATTAAAAGGCATAAAATAATGGTTACATACTTCAAACCGATGGTTATAGAAGTATGATTCATATGGGGATGGAAAATACAGTAGACACATGATTACATGGGAAAGAAATAAGAAACTAATTTCTAATGATGTAATTATAATGGGACATGGAACTATTTAATTGATTTCTTGAGGAATCATGTTAATTTTAATTTAAAAATTAGAGGAGGGGGATGTCCAAACATATATGATAACTACAAATGAGGTTGATGTTCCAAAAGTTGTAGTGGAAAGTACTTTGATCATAACCACATATTTTTCTAATTATTATTTTTTATTTTGGACATTCAAACTATTTTTTATAATTTATTATTTCCATGAAACACATATATTACCCTAGATCCATAATAAAGATGTATTCAATCATTAGTTTTATAAGTAATATTATCACTTAAAATATATTTATTCAATCACGAGTTTTAATGTAACTCAAGAAATAATTATTAATGTTTTGTGATAATTTATTTACATGTCCTTTTGTTTCACCATGTGAAGCTCATATTGTTTTTTAAGAATAATTATGGGTCTATGAGGTTATGCAATTCTTATCGGGAAATCAATGCAATTTATATAAATTAATATTATTATATTCCCCTCATTCACTACTTGTTTGATCAAATTCCCGGATATCAAAAAATATTATTGATTGTTATTTATTTTGGGTATCATTGACCAAGGGTAGTTAAGTTTGATATTCTAAATATGAAATCTCATATAAGGTATGGTCACTACTAATTCATAAAAAATTATATTTAATTTACTAATTAAATTTTTTACATATATACAACAAATATATCATTCATGGATTATCTAGAATTTTATTTTGTGACATTTTTTATGATATATTTGTATTCAGAATAAAAGTATAACGAGAACAAGGATTACCTGAGAAACATTATTTAGAATCTTGGAGAAATTTAGCTATATAAAAAATTTCTCAAATGTGAATTTTGGAATCAAGATGTTACCCTTCTAAGATATATTTTCATTAAGGATAAAATATCAATTGATACTTCACAGAAAAATTTATTTATAAAATGAAAAACACCAATGAATATAATTGAGATATGTAGTTTATATTGATTAGCGGGATACTATTGATTTTTTTTAGACATTGATTGAATAGGTATCCCGAATAATAATTTGAAATGTAATGGGGTTAGGTTTATATAGCCATAAAAATATAAAGAAAATTTAAAGGAGTTAAATAGGATATTGGTCAATGGACCAATATTTCCTTTTATATCAGGTAGTGATGTAATTTTTATATATTATGGTATACCAAAGAAGGGACATTATTTTATCCATACACAAAATGTTATCGTTGTTTCTATTGCGTAATTGATGATAATAATTGGGGAATTTATTTATAAAAACCATGAACATGATTTGATAACTGTAATCATTGAATGAAAAATATGGAGGAATTGAATTTATAATGAATGATGTGAAATTTATATTGAAAAAAAGTTTTAAATACATATTCTCATAAAAAAATTTCAATATGAGGACAAATAAATGTTTATATCAACTCCAGGATTATATTTCCTCAAGAAACTACAAGCCTAGGAAGGATAATTATGTGGTTTAAGCATTGAGTATAAAATTTCACAGAGTTTTGAATAAAATGATGAATGAAATATCATATATTCATTGATTTATTAAATTTTGATATGGGTTTCTATATTAATGTGTATACATTACATCTATTACAAATGATTTCCATATTGTCCTTATTGGTGAAAAAATGTTACTATCTTGATGATAAGAGTATTCAAAATAAAATAAAATCATTGAATGATTCTAATAAGTTATAATTTATATATTATGACGTAATATTAATATTCTTTAAATATTCTATATGTACCTTGAATTACTTTAGGGAAAATTGAATTATTAGGGGATGTCTATATCTGAAATTTTTCTATTCACCATTGTAGAATGGAAATGTATTGGGATTTGTATGGGAATTTTTTAGTGGATAATATAAAATAAGATATTTCACATGTACCTCCTGATTAACATTCACAACTATATATTCATAATATTTTGATTGATCATGGTGTACTTATTTCAATTGAATTTGGTCATGATCCACAGTTTTGATCAAAATGCTGGAAGAGTCAAAACATGTATTTGAACACTAAGCCATGTTGGATATCTCCATATCATACAAAAATGTATATAATTTATGAACATGATATTTTGGCATTTTAATTTTTTTGATGTTGTTCTCAAATGGATTTCACATAATGTGCAAGCATTATTTACCACTGGGGTAATTTAAATAAAATAATGGATTCCATTCAAAAATTCCAATGAAACTATATGATCCATTTCATGAAAATAGGTTTCCTGATATAACATATTTATAAAATTTTATTGAATGGGATCATGTATTCTTATATATCTTGGAAGAGAAAATTGTGAAAGAAAAGACTATTTATAATCATATTCTGGTAGTAAAATGTTTTCAAAAAACAAATTTAAAAAACATAATGAAGTATTTATGAATTTTTATAGGGTAAAATGTTTTCTGAAAGGTTTCTCCATTGATGTTTCTTATAAAATTTGCATTAAATATAAACAATATCCAAGGTAAATCATGCCATTTTAAATTCATGAACTAAGTAGAGTATGATCTTACCATTTAGAAATGTCACGTATTATCTCTAATGTTAATGAGGTATTTTATATAACATTACTGAGTAAGATCATTCCAGTACCAATCCATGTTTTCACCTATAGGGCAATATATTTGGAACCTGCTATATCTTATTATAAAGAGCCAAACAACATTATTAACAATAGAGTATTTTTTTTAATGATTTGATAACTCATTTGGTGAATGTCCAAAAAAGGAATTAAAAACAATAAATGGAAACATCAATGCATGAAAATGATATGAGGTAGGATTACCCAAAAAAATTTAGGATCAAAATTTCAAAATAATTTCAAGGAAATGATTATTTCTATGGGAGAATTTAATTTATAATATTCTTTTATAACAAGAAAAATTTTCATCCATAGACTATTTACCAATGAAGGAACTATTATTTAATCATTATAATAGAAATTTTTAATGTTAATATTTTGAAGTAATATATATGAATTTAATTATTTAAATTTTATTTAACATATATCATTTTTTAGATTTTAAGTTAAAATTTCTTATAGAGTGAATTATTATGGATTTCCAGAAATATTTAATTGTTGGGTGAATAGTAAAGAAATGAATTTAAAAAAATTATCATTTATTTTTTTTACCATTGTGATTTGGATTTTTTCAATTAAAATATTTTAATTTTAAATATAAATAATAGAAATAGTTTCATTCGAATAAATATTATACTTTATTTTTGTATATAATTATTTGAATGCTTAAAAAATTCATTAATCTGAAAAATGAAATTCATATTTTATTGAAAATTTATATTAAAATAAAATTAAATAACAAGTAAATAATTACTATAGAATAATTGATATCATATTTTTAATTAAGAGGTTTTTTTCAAAAATGAGTTCAAATACATTTTTGTTCAATAGAAAATGTAACGTTAGGAATTTTTTTTGTCAAACTAGTAAATGGATAAAATAAGTTAATTGTAGTTTTAATATATTTATAATGTATTAAACCACCTTGTTATTAATTGTTGGAAGAGTTTATTTACAACCATATCAACTAATATTAAATATATTACATTATAATATGCATTTATCTACAATTAAGAAACATATAATATTTAATAGTTAAGAATAATTACAAGTGTACCACTCACCTCACTAATAAATTGGATCCCCAAATCCAATATTATTCACACCACATGTGCATTTAATATAAAAAAATATCTATCTACAATCATTCCAAATATTAAAACATACGACTTAGGTGTCATAGAATCACCAAAAGATCAATCCATTGAGGATTATTGTGTAATCCATATAATTGTTTTTCCAAATATGAGGTGTAATTATTAATTGACTGATTTCCTGTTTAATTATTCTATAAAAACATTATGATATTGTATAACCATGTTTTTATAATGAAAATATGATATTACATATATTTAAATGTTGTCCTGTTGATATAAAACCACATGTTCATATTATTTTCCATTGTATAGAAAATTAAAGCACCATCCTTGTGTATGTACAACCATACATCTCCACATGGAGGTGTAATATGATTCCATCACCACATTATATAAATAGTTATAAATTTTGAATAAATTAAAAAATATAATTAATTTATGAAACAATAATATTTTTATAAATATATTATATTATATTCATTTTTATCCTTCCTTCATTTGGAAAATAAAAACAACACTCATTAGTACGTGTGTACTACCACCTCTATGATGGCACATGATTGTGTTCTTCATTTATCACCATGAATGGATTATTGTAAAATTTTATATATTGAAAGAAAAATAAAATTTTGGAGGTTATAGAACCATTTTATATACCATTTATCCAAAATGAATATGCTAAGGAATTTTTTGAGCAATTGATCTAATAACCTTATGTGGTGAACATAAGTAAGAATAATTAAATGCATGGAAGAAAATTATTATAAAATGATTTAAAAAACAATATATAGATATAAATAGTTCCTTAAAAATAATTAATCAATTTAATTTTGTAATTCATTATGACATTACTCATATGACAATGAGGTAGTCCTAGTTAAGGGTTTATTCTATATTCTCATTTTTATTTAGGATTTTTAGAATTTATATTTTAATTATGGAAATTAACTATTAAATGAATTTAAAATCCATATTTTTTAATCATTTGATTATCTTTGATGTTTTAATATTATTACTTTATTTTCTTCAGTTTTATGTTGAAAATTACTAATAGAATGATTTTATAGAAATCCATCCTTATTTATCCATTTAACTGAAAATAATTCTCCTATATATCTATGGTTTCTCCAATGTATTAATGAATTATATTACTATACTGAAATGATTTTTTAAAGTCATTATTAACTATGTTTGGATTATTTTTCAATGTTTTAAAAGATAAATTATTTTCTTTTTCTAAATATTTCACCTTTTCCCATTTTCTAAAAGTTCGAATGGAATCTTTATTTCATGGTTTATCAAATGAATTCATATTTTTATCCTCATAACAATATTTTTATTTGAATCTTCTTTTAGATGTTTCCAAGGTTTTTTTCAAAGAATATAATTTTCTAAATATTATACAAATGTTTATTTAAAATCATATAAAAATGATCTTTTTTCTAGTTTTTAAACAAAGGTTTACATGTTGTTTTAATGGTATTTTCACTTATATCAATATCATTGTATGATTCCAATGAATTAATGGTTATAAAATTTAATATTACCAAACCAATTTTTTTGTTCTTTGGATTGTGATCATGTTTTTATAATTTTTTATCTTTGTAATACATTGATATTTCTTATGTTATTTTTTAAATACAAAACTTTTTATTCATTTATTATTGTGTTGTTATTCATTTCATGGATATGATGAATGATTTTTACAAATTATGCAAACCATGTGGCCCACTATAGAACATTGATACATAAATAGTCCTCATGAGAAAAACTGGTTTAGGTATTTGGTGTACACCATAAATATTTAGATATAATGTCTTTTTTTATTTATTCTATCATTACAAAACTAGTTATTATTATCCATGTGATTGTATAATATTTTATATAATCCATGTATATATTCCTATTTTATGACATTTTTTTATTTAATATTCAATTATTGGTTACCATTTCTAAATAAATTATGTTTTATTAATTCTATTATAATTAATATTTTTTAAACTCACTTATTAAGCATTTATGTTGACCTATTATTACTTTTTCTATCCAAAATGATACTAAGAAGGGATATATAAACAACTTCAGGTTTATAGATGAGATAGAATTAATTTATCTTTATAATGGTAAATTTAATATAATTCCATTAATGGAAATGTGGTAATTATGTATTTATTTAGTCTTCATCGATTGGTAAACTATTCAATCTTTTAGGATAAAATATCTTATGTCATATGAAAATATTGTTAGATCAGAATTGATGTTGGGTTTCTAGATTCATTGTGTTTTAGCTATGAAATAATTTCCTATCATGTATATAGTATCCCATGATTTTTATACAAGGATATTTTATACTTTTAGATAATTATTTAAAGCATTTCACAAACAAAATCCTAGGAAGCATTATTGTTTTGTGACTTTTGAAACATAAAATAAAATATTCTTAATTCATGAATGATCTAGAATGTATCCCATAAATATCATCCCAATTAGAACCCATAAATGTAATCATATATCCATTACTATGGAAAAGAAAACATAATAAGGGTTAGATCATATACACGATAAGAGAAATCATGGTATATATATAAAAGAATAAATAGAGCATAAGGGTTTGTGAAAATGTCCACAAAATGTTAACACCATACTCTATATTTAAAATATCATAAACATGAGTAATAAAATTAACACTAGATGTTTATAAGACATGAATCAAAAGGGAATCAATGACCATATCCATTAGAGAACAACATTAGAATAATATATTCAATAGGGGAATATTCCAAATTATAGAAAATCTAAAGTCAAGGAATCTCACAATGACATTAATAACAAGTTAGGCTTGGGAAAAACACACGTGTATAGACTTTGGGCCTGGGATAACTACATGTGAAATATATTTGACTGTATTGGGATCAGAACTTTTGTACCATCATTTTCAAGATTATGATAGACACATATATACAATTTATGTTCAAATAATAATTATCACTATAAAATGAATTGGTTGGAGATATAGGCCCCACCCAAAACATAATGGAAATCATACTTATGTGTACCACAAGATTATAAACCATTAAACATAACAAAACCCATGAAATAATATAGATTTCATAAGCCATTCATAATAGAATAAACTATGTAAAAGAAAAAAGGTTTTATACTCATTTAATAATTTTAATAATATCATAACAGTTATAAATAATTTGTTTTCATAAGAATATTATCATGGTTTATCGCATGGAATAGAGAGTAGTTTCCTTATCTTCTTTTAATAATAATATATTTATATAAATAATAATAATTTTATCCTTCGTTCATATCCCTAGTAAATCATAGGTAACATAAATGGATGTCATCTTAGCTGTAAAATGATTTTGGTAGATCATATAAATTTTTTATTGAAGAAAAAAAATCAATGATTTTTTTAACCATAACAATGTTTTAAAATAATTTTCTTTTAAAATAAATGTTATAAAAAATAAAAACAGATTAAAAACATTTAAAATTATTCCTGAGGGAAATATATTTTCTCATTTTGTTTTTTTAAAAAAAATATTAAACTATTTTTATTTTATATTTACCTTGAAATATAATAAATTATTATTTTATGAAAATATGTTATATGGTTTTAGGATGATTTATACATTACATTACTTCTAAAATAAAATGACCTTTTATATTTTCAATACAAGTAAATGGGAATTGATTTTAAAATGACATGAGGACTCCTTTCAAAAATTTTCCATCAGAATTACAGCATCTGTAAAAATATCTTCTATAAATAATATGATAATAATTAAAAATAATTGAAAATTTAATTACATAATCATTGATTTGGATGAAAGCAGATTCCAACCAATGAGAGGAATAAAGATGGATTTTGATAAAAATATATCCTAAGTAAAATTATGTACATAAGATTAATGTATAGTAATATTACGGGAAAATATCAATGATAAGAAAAGTGTAAGAATATTCATGATTTTAATGAGATATATATCATTATATTTTATCTTTAAAAACATAACAATAAATAAAGTGTATAGATGATGATATTGTAAAATAAAATCATTACCCACTCCACTCCAAATATTTTTTTATTATCCCACATGAATTGAATGGGGGAAGCCATATTATGCTTCACAAAGATCACTACATGATTAGATATATCCTCGAATTATTAAAAAAACGATTATGATTATTTAAGTCCTATACTCAATATAATTCCCATTATAGAGTACTAACCTAAAATACTGGATCCACCCTGACATGTTCCTCAAGATGAGAAACTCTTCTGTCCATTTTCTAGATGAATTCCTCCAAGGTGATTCTGCCTTAGTTGATGCATCATGTGATGATTTGGTCTCGCTTGTATATCCATGATTCTTCCTCCTTAGTGGACACAACTAGCTAACTTCTTTCATAAATTCTTAAAATATCCTCATTTTAGGCATTTGACTGAAAGAATTTTTCAATCATCTCTATCATGGAGTGGAAAATGAGCCTTAGGCACTCCACTACCTATTCTTTCATAACTCTTTGTTCCTTATTTGGATCACCACATTTAAAAAAATATATTCCTTTTCATTATTTACTTACAACATTCTTGTTTTACTTGGTTACCATCGGTTTATTCAAGTGAGAGTAGTCTTTGTATCCCTTGGGTTTTTTCCCTGGACAACCCTGCATTTCCCTGAGTCACACTTTTCTTTTTCCCTTCTTCTTTCATGGGCTTTGGTGATTGTTCCCTTAGAATGTTTCCATACTGTCTACTGAGAGTAGGATAAAATATCATCACCAGAAACATCATCCTCATGTGTTAATGTTTGTTCATATTTTTCATATATTCAAAACCGGGTTTCACATAATCCTAGGGCCTCCTTTGAGAGGGCTCGTCTTGCACGAGGAATCTAACTTTCCTACGTTACCCTCCATGCCATTCTTCTTCTTCCCCTCACTCCCAACCTTTTGAAATGAATAGGGAATATAAATTTGAGTGTTTTGGTATATGGGTCCCAAGACACTAACCTCATCCTACCATACATGTCCTTGGTAAGAGTTTGTAGCTTCAAGAAAAAAATACATCCCCTATAGTGACCTTACAAATGGTTCGACATCCTTTCCGTATTCAAGATCAGGGATATCAATACACGATAACAGATATGTTGGATGATCATATCCTCATCCCGTTAACTGAGATTGTTTGTGAGTTTCCTCCCATTCATGACCATAAGGACCCCCCAGGCCATGGACATCACTGACTAACGTGTTCTCCACACCATCATCGATATTGCTAACTGAGCTATATCTTCCACAACATCCACATGCATGGAGAACTCTTTATACATTCCTTACAATCTAACTACATCTACTCCAATCACTTGCAAAGATATTATACACAAATACTATGGTAAGCGAGCTAGGACATCTATTGTAACGCCCCGACCGCAGTTACCCAGAGTCGGTGCATTATTGCGTAACATTGGCATGATCACAAAAGATCAAGTATCGAATGACCGATTAGTTTAGTAGCCTTGGAAACAGTAGATACATTCATAAATGTTACATCACATCATAAAGTGAAAAATCACAATAACATAGTCTCCATAGTCCACACATTTATCCCCTTCAGACTATCCATATAGGTCAGTCATAAAATATTTCTTCACATCTTGGGAAAAATAAAACATTGAAAGGGGTGAGCTCATGTGCTCAGTAAGGATAACAATATAGTGAAATCGTTCATAAATAAACATAAACATTTAAGGATATGTATGACTAAATCAAAATCCTTTTAAACTTGAGATTTAGAATAATCTGAAAAAAGTAAAATGACAAAATGTCATTTACTTATTCACCTGGATGTTCTACTGGTCGAATAATCACATGCAATATCTATAACCACTTTTATAATGATAGAATGCATAATTACAGACTATCATAACCACATAGCGAAGGCCTCGTGCCAAGACTACAAATAAGATTTTGTCAAGGCCTCGTGCCAAGACACTAGTTTGTCTCATGAGACCTGCTAATGCATCGAGGAGCTATAGCGGGATCCACCCGTGACTTATTAAGTCAAATGCATTCCTCATATGAACATGTTTAAACATATCATAAACAATAACATAATCATATCACATAAAACATGAATAATGGAAACATAACATTTCCACATTTCAATCACAAGATACTAATACAACACATTTATATGATAAAAGAACATTCAAAACCATTTTCAATACCAAGATAAAAGAGAATTAAAACTTGGAATTTATTTTTTATTTTATAAAAAGTTGTGGCTTGTAGAGAAAACTGAAACTCAAATAATGGTCACGACGGTGGAGAAGTCATTTTCACCGCATACGTAATAAAAAACATTCCTTTTGTCGTTTAGTAAAAATGCTTCTTAGAAAAAGATTCATTTTAAATAAAAGTAAAAGTCAAAGGGGTTTATACACCGTATAAAGGAAAGTTGTGTATAAAAAAAATATGCCTCAATGAATTGATATTGAGACGAAGTCCCTTAAAAAGATAATTTTTTAAATAAAATATATCTATTATGCGTATTCATTATAAGTACACATAAAGAATGTAAAAATTAAAGACATAACTTAATAATATAATGACATGATTTGAAAGTAGGTGATTAACCCAAAGAATGGAAATTGGGTTAAGAAGTTCCCTTACGAAGATAATTTTTTAAATAAAATAGATCTATTACGTGTATTCACTAAAATTACCCATAAAGAAAGTACAAATACAATATAGGACATAATAATATCATGACATAATTTGAAAATAGAAGATTAACCCAAAGAATAGAAACTGGGTTAAGAAGTTTCCTTACAAAGATCATTTTTTAAATAAAATAGTTCTGTTATGTGTATTAAATACAAGTACATATAAATAAATTACAAATACACGATATGACATAATAATATCATTACATAATTTGAAAATATGAGATTAACCCAATGAATGGAAATTAGGTTAAGAAGTTCCCTTACCTCGTGTACGACTTGACTCGATCGTTATTTAATCTCCTGAATAATAAACTAGAGTTAATTTCTATTTGAATAAGAACATTTTTCATGCTCATTATTCCTTTTATATCACTTACTACCATGTTATGAACATTATGTAATTATTTATGTTATAAACGGTCATTTTGTTGATCTTTGGTACTTGAGTCAAAAATAAACTTATTATAATTACAAGTTGTTTATGTGGTGAAATATCCATTATATCCAGAATTATATTCATTATGTAGATATCATATATATCATATATATCTAGTATATACATGCATTTTTAATATTACATAACATTTAGAGGTATGAAATGAAATGCACCGTTCATGGAGACGGTAAGCCGTACATACGCTTGAACACTACTTTCATTTCTATTTCTTATTTAATGGAATGAAATTATAATTATATTAATTTATACTATAATTAATGTATAATATAATGTATAATAACATTTAATCCATCCTTTATACATCCCACATATATAATTAACGATTCAAATCACTTTGAGGGGGCGGTAGTATGCATTTCCTAAAATGCAATTATTGCGTTTACCAATAATGGAAATCATAATGGTATTCCATAAATGAAAAATAAATAATTATAAGGAAAACAAAAAAATAAAATATATAATATATAAAAATAGTTTCACCATAATGGCCACCATGAGAGGTGTTAAAAGAAGATTGAACAATCATCGTTTCGTGAGGCAGTAATTCGCCACCCATAGAAACAGTATGTTCTTTAACCATTAGACGAAGGTGTGTGCAAGTGTAAATAAAATTCATCTCATAAAAACATCCAATTATATTTAGGATACTGGTGTTGTTACAAGATAATGTAATAAAAATATTTTAGGGGGCTGGAGAAGCAATATAAAACAAAAGAACACAAGAGAAGACATTACCTTGAAATCGGGTATCACTTTTTCATTTGAGCAAAAGGCTTTCTTGGGAAGACTTCTGCCCAAATTGAGGATTCAAAGAGTAAGATAGGGAAGTTGGGAGAGTATTTGGGCAGAGGTTGGCCGAGAAAAATTTCTTGATGGTGTGAATAAGGTGGTATAGGTGTGGGCCTTTTATAAGAGGAGAGGAGGGGCACTCTTGGAAAGTAATGAAATGTGACATTATTATGAAGTGATTTTCGGATTTTAAAGGTCCTAGAATTATATATTTCAAGGATACGGTGATAAGGGTTCGAAATATACCCATCCAATAAGTTTTAGACAAGTTTATGCCTTATATTTTAAATATCTTTTCATTTTATTTAAATCGCTAATTAATGAGGTAATCACTGCATCATCATGGTGTCATAGGAAATTTAATTTATTTACTGTCTAAAAATTTAAAAAAAGTTATCATGACGTAGGAAATCGTTTTATCTTTCCATTGAGTATTTATAGTCGAAATGATACAATATATAACCCCATGTAATATGTGTTTTAGTAAAACTACACATGTTTGTGACAATTTTATTATTACTTTAAATAAAAAGTTCTTAATGTCATTTTCTTCCCCATGTGGCTCCATGGGGTCCCCAAGTTGACCCATTGATTTTATTGGCCGGCAATGACTCACCCAATATGTTTAGGTCAAGTGGAATGGTATTTTCATATTTTTATAATATCATTTTTACCTTAAATTTCACTAATTAACTTTAATCGCGATTAATTAAACATAAAAGTTACTATTCACCAAAAAATTAATTTAATCCCATTGAACCACATTTTACATCCTAATAAAAACCATGTATGTCGGATTTTTGAAAATCAAATCACAGAAGTGGTAATGTTTTATTTAAATGAAAAATCAGGTTTTTAACTACCACTTAGTGGTTTCACTATTCATCAAAAATTGATGTTTTTCAGAACAATGCCAAACTTTTACCCTAAGCTATAATTGATATTCTTAATTTCAAAAATGAGTTCTATTTTTCAAAATTCCTAACATATAAGTTGAATTAATTAATTTTGTAATTAATTCTCGCGGTCACAACAAATAGCGTGTAATTAAGAAACAATATAGATCAAAAGATTGACAATTGTTTATGTCCGATTTCAAAGTGAAATTAATTCTAATGAACACCATTGGATAAAATGGTAAAAATATATTATAATTATACTTTAAAAAAACTCAATATCATAATTTATCACTATAAATTATTTTGATTAAAAAAGTTGTTTTTATGTATTTTTCACTATTCATAAAAAATTGGAAGTTCTCAGAAAAATACCAAAAATTCAACTTAGGATAATTTCGATATTCCGAATCCAAAAATTATGTCCATTTTTAAATATAAAATATATATAATTTCAAAAATTGGGTATTACTATTCATAATGGATATTTTGATTGTTCACGGTGTGTTAGAATCTCGAACTTGCATACAATTCAAGCTATTGCATTATTGAAAGAGAAGCGTATCATGGAAGCTCGGGGTGTTACATTGTACACTCCTTCAATAAATTGCGTCCTCGCAATTTGAAATTTTCCATTGAAAATAAAAGGTTGAAAATATAAAATACCTTTGTGGAAAACCCACATCAGAAACAGGGTTAATAAAAATATAACATTAAAAGAAAGAAAGATAAGTACAAAGGTCACCCGAGATAGCCCATACTAAGATTCTATGAAAATATGGACATGGAGGAAAAACAAACCATCAAGGTCTGATGGAGAGTTGTACAAAACATGGTTAGGAGAATGTTAACTACAAGAAAATCACAAACTTGTGATTGGTTAAACGATCATTGATTCCCCTGTTGGAAAAGTTCACCGACAACGTTTTTGTTTTAAGTTACCTTTCATAATGTTGAGGAATTTATTTAGGAGATTTAATAAGAACATAATGAAATATACATACTTGCCATGTATACTTTTCATTCTTTAATAAATTTTTACCACAAACCCATCTTTCACTCAAAAAGATAATAGAACTCAAAAATATTATATTTATCCTAATCGTACAAGGTTCCAAATATTAACACATACCATTTAGATTAGGAAAACTCTTTTTTAATAACCAGAGACTTCCTATAGGCTAGTAGTATGTAATAAAGGCTTGTTTCACTATTGTTTTGGGTTCGATTCCTACAGCATTGTCCGACGCGATGGGTTATCCCCCAACCTGTAGGTTGTCCTTTTCCTAAAACAATAGTATTAGAATATTCCAAAAATAATCTTCATAAATGTTTTAACCTTAAACAAAAATATCCGATGTTCAACTTAATCCATTCCAACCTTTATAGTTATCCAATATACCTATGTCTAGACATTCTCCAAAAGGTCTCTAAATTCCAAAATCAATTGTATCATCAGATTCCTCAAACAAAGTAAAGTTCCTCTTGTTGCCACATACTAAAATATGATTACCTTCATCATATTAAAACCTTAATGAAAAAAAAGTACTACAATACAATCCTTATATATCACATTATTCTTATAACCAGAATATAATCCTTGATTCCAAAAACACAAATATATTAATTATTCAACTTCATCTGTAGCAACAACATAAGCGTGGCCTTGATCCCTTGGCCTTTTCTGAGGTGAGTTTCGTTGGAGCTTAGGACATTCATTTGCATAATTCCCCATTTCTCTATATTTGTAGCATTCAACATTGATAGCCTCTTTCTTTCCCTTTCAATCACAAGCCTGGTGACCTTTATCCACATTTATAACAAACTCCAATTCCTTTTAGGCAAGTACCAGGGTGATTCTTCCAACAATTATCTCATAATGGAAAATCTTTCTTTACATTTTTCTCTTTATCTGTCTCTTATTCCACCATTATCTTCTTCTATTTCTTAACATTATTGTCATAAGATTTAGAAAATTCATTTTCTCTCTTGATAGCACACGAGACTATATCTTCGTATAATGAGAAGGTTTGTGAGACTAATGTTCGACGAAGAAACAGTTTTAACCCATCCAATAAATGAATGATCTTACTTCTTGGGTTACGTATATAATCTAGAGCATGTCTCGCTAACCTTGTAAATATACCCTCGTACTTTGCGACATTATCATCCTCCTTCTACCTCAGACTCAGAAATTTACATTCCATATCTGATCTATGGTCACCAGGGAAGTATTTTTCTAAGAAAAGCTCCTTGAACTCCCTTCATTCCATATTAGATACTTCTTAATCTTCTGTTGTGTTTTGAATCAGTGACCACCATTGATCGGCATCTCCAGTGAGCTGCTAAACTGCCATGAGAACCTTTTCCCTTTCGATACTCCCCAAGGTGTGGAATACTTTATCTACGGAGTTTATCCATTTCTCAACTACTAATGGATTTGAACCCCTATTAAATGTTGGCAGTTTTTTCCTCATTAAGAGGTCTAACATTTATCCTCCACGTTGCGGATTAGGGTGCTCCATACGAGTAAGGTTATTATTCATAACCTAAGTGAGTTGTCCTAGTATGGTGATAAGTTGATTAGCACCAGTTGTATCTCCAGCTCCATTATAATTATATTAAGAAGGAGGAAAATCCCTATATGGAGTGCGTGCATTGATACAGTTTCCATTCCTTCCACTAGGGGCCATTTCTAAACTATTCCATAAACTAGATTCGATTATGAATAAAAATATATAATTCCATACTTGTAAATCACTTAAAATAAATTGAACTATTTATGGATATAATCCATAATCAATAAAAGAAATGTTTTCTTTGAGGAAGTATATACTCATAAACCCTTTATAATAGTTTGTAAAATAAATGAGAATTATCCTACGCATATCCCCTGGGAGTGTCATAACCAAGAGTGCATCAAGGACCGTTGTCGTGCACCAGTTCCTGTTTGATTCTAGTTCAAAGCGGTGTTTTGGGTTTTACCTCAAGGTACATCTCTGCCAGAGCCGCCTCTACCTGGACGTATCCAGACAAGGATTTATTTCTCGGAAAACTCATAAAATCCCTATAATAAAAAATTCTAGAAATTTATTCTTTACTAATCCTCAAAGTCTATTTTAGGGATATGTGCACTAATCAGAGTTTATCTAAATCTAGATTCGAAGGTTAGTACTAAACTTCCTCTGATACCAACTATAACGCCCCAACCCCAGATACCAAGAGTCGATGCATTATTGATTAACATTTTCATGATCACAAAAGATCATTTCTCGAAGGACCGATTAGTTTAGTAGCCTTGGAAACACTAGATAAATTCATAAATGTTACATCACATCATAATCTGAAAAATCACAATAACATAGTCTCCATAGTCCACATTTTTATCCCCTTCAGACTATCCCTGTAGGTCAGTAATAAAATATTTCTTCACATATTGGGAAAAATAAAACATTGAATGGGGTGAGCTCTAATGCTCAATAAGGATAACAATATATCAGAAGCTTTCATAAATAAACATAAACATTTAAGGCAATGTATGACTAAAACAAAATCCTTTTAAACTTGAACATTAGCATAATATGGGAAAATTAAAATGAAATAATTATATTTACTTATTCACATGGATATTCTACTGGTCTAATAATCACATGCAATATAAATAACCACTTTCATAATGATGGAATGCATAATTATAGACTATCATAACCATGTATCCAAGGCCTTGTGCCAAGACTACAAATAATATTTTTTCAAGGCCTCGTCCCAAGACACTAGATTGTCTCAAGAGTCCTGCCGATGCATTGAGGAGCTATAGCGGGCTCCACCCGTCACTTATTGAGTCCAATTCATTCCTCATATGAATAGGTTTAAACATATAATAAACCATAACATAATCCTATCACATAAAACATGCATAAAGGAAACCTAACATTTCCACATTTCAATCACAAGATACAAATACAACACATTGATATGATAAAAACACTTTCAAAACCATTTTCAATACCAAAAGAAACGAAAATTAAAACATGGTATTTATTTTTCATTTTAATTTTTTTTGGAATGTAAAGGAAGCCAAAACTCAAATAATGGTCATGGCGGCGGAGAAGTCATTGTCACCACATATGTAAGAAAAAACATTCCTTTTTTCGTTTAGTAAAAACGCTTCGTATAAAAAGATTCCTTTTGAATAAAAGTAAAAGTCAAGGGGGTTTATACACCGTATAAAGGAAAGTTATGTATAAAACAAAATATAACTCAATTAATTTATATTGAGATGACGTCCCTTACAAAGATCATTTTTTAAATAAAATAGATATATTATGTGTATTCACGATAAGTACACATAAAGAATGTAAAAATACAAGATATTACATAATAATATCATGACATGATTTGAAAGTAGGTGATTAACCCAAAGAATTGAAATTGTGTTAATATGTTCACTTAAAAAAATCATTTTTTAAATAAAATAGATCTATTATGTGTATTCACTACAAGTACACATAAAGAATGTACAAATACAAGATAGGACATAATAATATCATGACATAATTTGAAAATAGGAGATTAACACAAAGAATATAAATTTGGTTATGAAGTTCCCTTACAAAGATCATTTATTAAATAAAATAGAACAATTATGTGTATTCACTACAATTACACATAAATAAAGTACAAATACAATATAGGACATAATAATATCATGACATAATTTGAAAATAGGAGATTAACCCAATGAATGGAAATTCGGTTAAGAAGTTCCCTTACCTCGTGTCCGACATGACTCAATCTTTCTTTATTCCCCTGAACAATAAACTAGAGTTAATTTCTATTTGATTAATAACATCTTTCATGTTCATTATTCCTTGTATATCACTTATTACCATGTTATGAACATTATGTAATTATTTAAGTTAATAATGGTCATTTTGTCGATCATTAGTACTTGAGTCAAAAATAAAATTCTTATTATTACAAGTTTTTCATGTGGTGAAATATCCATTATATCCATAATTATATGCCTGATGTAGATATCATATATATAATATATATCAAGTACATAAATGCATTTATAATATTACATAACATTTAGAGGTAAGAAATGAAATGCACCGTTCATGGAGACGGTAAGCCGTACATACACATGAACGCTACTTTCATTTATATTTCATATTTAATGGAATGAAATTATAATTATATAATGGTATACTATAATTCCAGTATAATATAATGTATAATAACATTTACTCCAAACTTTATACATCCCACATATGGCATTAGCGATTCAAATCACTTTGAGGGGGCGATAGTCCGCACTTCCTAAAATGAAATTATGGTGTTTACCCATAATGGAAATGATAAACGTATGCCATAAATGAAAAATATAGAATCATAAGGAAAAAATAATATATATCATATATAAATATAGTGTCATCATAATGGCCACCATGAGAGGTGTTAAAAGAAGATTGAACAATCATCGTTTCATGAGGCAGTAATTCGCCACCCACAAAAACATTATGTTCTTTAAACCGTAGATGAAGGTGTGTGTAAGTGTAAATAAAATAAATCTTATAGAAACATCCAATTATACTGAGTATACTGTATTTGTTACAAAATAAAGTAATAAAATTATTTTAGGGTGTTGGAGAAGCAAAATAAAACAAAAGAACACAAGAGAAGACATTACCTTGAAATCGGGTAACTCTTTTTGATTTGATCCAAAGGCATCATTGGGAATCCTTCTGCACAAAGTGAGGCTTCTAGGAGTAATATAGGAAAGTTGGGAGAGTATTTGGGGAGAGTTTGGCTGATCCAAATGGCTTCAAGGTGTGAATAAAGTGGTAGAGGTGGGGGCCTTTTATAAGAGGAGGGGAGGGGCACTCTAGGAAATTAATGAAATGTTACGTTATTATGAGGTTATTTTCGGATTTCAAAGGTACCACAATTATATATTTCGAGTATATGGAGATAAGGGTTCGAAATATACCCATAAAATAAGTTTTAGATAAGTCTATGCTTTATAGTTTACATTATCTTTTCATTTTATTTAAATCGTTAATTAATGAGGTAATCGCTACATCATCATGGTGTCCTAAAAAATTTAATTTATATAATGTCTAAAAATTATAAAAAAATATCAGGATGTAAGAAATCCTATTATCTTTCCAATTAGTATTTATAGTCGAATGGTTACCATATATAACCCCATGTAATAATTTATTTACGAAAACAACTCATGTTTGTGACAATTTTTTCTTACTTTAATTAAAAAGTTATTAATGTCATTTTCTTACCCAAGTGGCTCCATGGGGTCCCCAAGTTGACCCATGGATTTTCATGGTCTTCCATGACTCACCCAATAAGGGTAGAACAAGTGTAAAGGTATTTTCATATTTTTATAATATCATTTTTACCTTAAATTTCACAAATTACCTTTAATCACGAATCATTAAACTAAAATGTTACTATTCACCAAAAAATTATTTTAATCCCATTGAACAAAATTATAATTTCTAATGACAACCATGTATGTCAGATTTTTGAAAATAAAATCACAGAAGTGGTAATGTTTCATTTAAATGAAAAATCAATTTTTTAACTATCACTTAGTGGTTTGACTATTCATAAAAAATTGAAGTTTTTCAGAACAATGCCAAAATTTCACCCTAAGCTATAATTGATATTCCGAATTGAAAATTGATTTCTATTTTAAAAAATTCAAAACTTATAAGTTTCGTAAATTAATTTTATAATTAATTCTCACTGTCACAACAAATAGCGTGTTTTTAAGAAACAATATAGATCAAAAGATTGACAATTGTTTATGTCCAATTTCAAAGTGAAATTAATTATAATGAACACCATTGGATAAAATGGTAAAAATATAATAAAATTATACTTTAAAACCACTCTATTTTATAATTTATCACTATAAATTATTTTTATTAAAAAATTTGTCTTTATGTATTTTTCACTATTCATAAAAAATTGGATGTTCTTAGAAAAATACCAAAAATTCAACTTAGGATAAATTCGATATTACAAATCAAAAAATGAAGTCCATTTTGAAATATAATATATATATAATTTCAAAAAGTTGGTATTACTATTCATAATGGCTATTTTGATAGTTCATGGTGTGTTAGAATCTCGAACATGAGTACAATGCAAGCTATTGCATTATTGAAAGAGAAGCGTATTGTGGAAGCTCGGGGTGTTACATCTATGCACTGCCGATTGGGTGCACTAATCTCAGATTCTTTCACTGTACCTGGAATCAGTGAAGAAGGACACTACAAATGCTGGCCCACCTGAGAACTGCCATCCAGTTCAATCCTCAACTCCTCAGTTTGAAAATTTTGAATCCTACATGGTTCCCATGCTTTTGAGACCTCCCTGTTCACCACCCAAAATCTATCAAAACCAGCACCATCCTTCTGGATCACAACGTGGGTGACTTGAACCCAAGACTGTTCTGGATAGGGGTTCATCGTTTTTCGACCTCCTTTTCCACGATGAAACCCATGGACCAGATGTCTAAACCACTTCAAGCCTGAGCAATATGCTGTCCATGACTCAAAAACCACCTGTTATTTCCTTCTGAAATATTCACCAACTGAAATCAAAATCCAAGGGGGCATTAAAAATTCAGCCTCAACACAAACATGAGAGTAAATAGGGTGTAAAACTGCAAAAAACCAACTACTTGAACATATAAATATACCATCAAAGATATCTAATATTATTGTATTCGAAGGATTTTGAAAAGGAAGTGGATAATCTGGGAAACTTGTCCACCTCACCATCTTCAACTCATCTCGATTCATGTTTAACTCGAAAAGAAATTGAAGAAGTAAAAGCAACATTTGTTTAAATCATAGGGAGCACTTGACAAATCTGTATTAAGATCAATATCTGTGGAATAATGTACCATCAAATATCATCAGTCAAGAAACCCAACTACCACACGATCTGAAATCACACATGATGTGAGCATGAATTAGTCAATGTAATCTATTGAAGGATGGAAGCCCCTAAAACGAGCTACCAGTGTCATCCTATAGAGATCTGAAATGGTGTTTAATTACTTTGTGGAAAGTGCAAGTTGGGGTGAATCCATGTAGAGGTTGGAATCCTTAGGGAATAGAGGAATTGACAGGAATGGGGGAATGAGATTAGGGTTGGTGAATAGGAGATTGTTCTAGACATTTCCCCCTCCCTTCACCGGGAAGGGAGGGGTCGGCACATCGGGCATCATCGCTAGGGCTTCACAACCCATAAAATCATTACCACTTTCGTATCTTTGAATCATAATCCCTATAAAGTAATTACATGAAATGGGAATAAATATATCACGAGGATAAATAAATTTATGATATCACATGTCAAAATGTATGTGTGTGGACCTCAAAAATGTATAGAGGTGCATAACATAATGTACGTCTCAATAAAGAGAATTGAGGATAAAGACTCTTACCACATTGGAAATATTTTGAATCATAATAAAGAATAATAATGACATAAATGAAACTATAAATATATTTAAAATAATTTTATTTATTATATGATATGCCAATGGGATAATATATACACCACATAAATGAAATGTGTAGTGAATTTTCATATATCTCCCTGAAAGAAAAGTGAGACTAGAAATATCATACCTCATGTTTCACCTTCATTCGTAAACAGTAATCCCTATGTATAAAATATATAGGTTTATTAAAAATCAATTATGTAACTATATATATATATATATATCAAACTACATATTATTTTCTTATAAACCATTATTACCCATTTATCAACAATTCCATTTTAATGTCAATTTTCTAGAAATAACTATATAGTATTTCACGATTTTTTTTTGAAATCATTCATCGACCATGGATCCATAATCTTCCTAATTGAATACATGATATAAAAATAATATATATTCTGTATATATGTATTTAAATTAATCTATAAAATATAGAAATAGAAAATGAAATACCACTTTTATGAAGATGGTAGGTTGTATATACGAATGAAAAATGCCTCCCTTTTCAAGATGCATTGAATAAAGAAAGGAAAATTCAAAATTATCATTTAATAATTCCTTTTATGTCATATATATCATATTATTTAAATATAACTATCCTGAAAAACTTCCATGTAAAGCGTGAATGAATCAAATCGCTTAGCATGGAAGTTTTCCTTTGTATACATGAATGACCGTATTGTATTCCCAATATATGGAAATATTAAATTTATAAGTGATATAATAATTAAGAATAAAAATAATTTCATAATATTCATATAAAAATAGTAAATCCATCATTATTTCTGACCATGAGATGTAGTAATGAAAAAAAGAATGACATCAGTTTCCGAGGTGGTAGTCCTCAATGCACAAGAACAATGTTTTCATAACACATTTGATTTAAGTGGAGATGGTTTTACATCAATAATATTAGATAAAAACGTTTAATTTATTGGATTATTTTACGAAAAATATATCATAATGTTATAATAAAAATTAATGTACATGGATGAAGAAATAAAACAAAAACTCTCATTGACAAACATTACCTATTCTTTGGGTTTCCTCCATTGGTTTGAACCAAAAGCCTTAAAAGGTTTGAATTGTTTCAAAAATAAGGATGATATTATGTGAAGAGGTAATTTTATACATGATTTGGATACGAAATTGATGAAATTAAATGTTTTAAATGTGTGGAGAGGATAGGGTAAGGGTGGCCTTTAATAATTGAGGTGAGTGGAAAACATGAAATTTTTTCAAAGATATAATTACAACCACTTTTTTTTCATCTGAAAATGATCTAATAATGGACCATTCATGAAAATAGAAGATAAAATTTATAAATATGGATATAAAATGGGTTTTGAAAAATATTTGGGTCATTTTTACCATTATATTTTTAGTTTTACCCCTGTTAATCCCATTTATACCGTAATCACAGTAAATAATTATTACTATTATTACCATTTTTTGTAAATAATTTTGTTAACGTTAATATTTAATATAAATTACAATAAATAAATATATTTAATCAATTGTTACAAATTCTATGATCATAATTGGAAAAATATTATTTATATTTAATCTTATAGATGTAA
Organism: Viscum album; assembly: GCA_963277665.1. Taxonomy (NCBI): domain Eukaryota; kingdom Viridiplantae; phylum Streptophyta; class Magnoliopsida; order Santalales; family Viscaceae; genus Viscum; species Viscum album. The sequence goes on along the minus strand of OY728119.1, from coordinate 1,310,296,046 downwards.
TGAGATTGTGGGTTTTATAGGGTAAACGATAAAATGATTATAATGTTTTTAATTCAAAATTAAAATTGAAATTGATTAAAATGGAATTAATTTTCATAGTACATTTTCAATTGAAATAATTTTACATTAAATATAATATATAAAAAAATTATCTTTATTAATGAATTAAATGAAAATGTATTTATACATTAAAATTATGTATTCTAATAATTTATCAAAAAGTGAAACTTTGGGAAAAATATCAAAAACATATCCTAACATAATTTTTATATTCTACATAAAAATATAAAGTTTATTTTTTAAATTAAATATTTAAACAATTATTTAATTTTTTTTTATATTATGTTATCCAACGGTCTCAAAATTACTTTTTATAAAAAACAACGTTTGAAACATAAAATTGTATTTAATCTTATATTTATTAAAAACACATAATATAAAAGTTATGAATTAGGGTTAATGTATAATTTATAAATTTTTTAATATAATTAACTAAAAGTGATATTATTAATTTACTTATTTAAAACATGTTTGTTTGAATAATTAATTTTTTCAGAAAACGAATTCCATTATTTTCGAAAGATTTTTTTATTTTAATTTTTAAAATAACTTTCTACAAAGGAGTTAATTTTATACAAGTCTGTTTTAAAAAAATTCATAACCAATTTTATCTATTCATACCCACTATTCAACATTCCTGGTGATAAATATCATAATTTTATTATATGTTATGTTCAATTTAAAAATGATGTTCCATATATTAGTCAAGAAACATGTGATTACGTGTAACACAATAAAAAAGGAATATTTCATGAAATGAATTCTAAAAATCAGTGTTGATTGTAGTAAAAAATATCAAAAATATTAAATATAATTTGAAAATATACATTTCACAAAATCTTAACTTGTAACTGTCTTCCCCCATTAAAATTTTTTCCCTCAAAATTTATCTCTATTGTTCCAAAAAATATCGATACGTATAACTCCTTATATACTTAGTTTACCATATATCATCTTCAATAAGGTTATTTTTCCACAACATAATTTTTAGGTGAGTGTTATTGTTTAATAGAAAATTCATTATATGATCAAGAATATCAATCACTTTTTCCTCCTAATAAATATCATGTTAAAGAAGCATAAACACAATGTTCAGTACATGTGATGGATTAGATATCTACATCCTCATGATTGTTACACGGAACACTTAATAAACCTAAGATAGGTTTTGTGGAAGCACCAATAAATAAAAAACCTTCAAGATATTATCAGTAAATTGAAATGAACCTATATTCCTAGGGATTATTATTCCTCTGTATAATAATCATAGTCTCATAATTTGGTTTAGATTATACCAATTTCAACATCATCTCTTAGTCTATGTAATAAATATGAATATTTATATTGCTAAATTACTAATATATTATAGGATTCATAATATAATAAAAATTAATTACTTTTACCTACATTTATAATGAAATAGTTAGAATTTTTTTTCTAATATGGAAAAATATTAATATGTTGAATTAATATATTAATCACCAAAACCTTATCCAAAGTTTATCTTAAACAAAATTAAAATGTTTAAACAAGTAAATATTTAAAAATAGTAAAATCCAAAACAGAATAATGAATGTCCCCAAATTTAAAAAATATACATGTCATTAATCCCCCAAAAGGTATTAAATAGATCATATTTATCCCATACCAAACATGTGAATAAATTCATCATGTATATTCATTAATCATGGTAATAACTTTAATTGAAATGAAAACTTTTTGAATACATAAATTCATCCATTTTCATTAAATAAAAAATATATAATTGCATTAATTACTTATATCAAAAAAAACTATAAACTCCATCAATTAATGAGTAAACCCACTTTTCAACAAATCACTACTCAGTTCCAAGGTAATCAGTAGTATAAAATTTATATTATTCAAATAAATAATATATTTATCCTAACATTATTATCTCTACATGTGGGATGTATGAAGGGGTATATTACATTAATAATGTGATTTCCATAAAATATCACTTTATAATTAGTTCACTTTTCAAGTTCTTTAATATCATTCAACATATAATTGAATATCATTAAGGAAAAATCAAAATGTTAAATCCTTATAAATTCAATAATTCTTGAGTTATAAAACATAAACTCTTCAATCATTTTTCATTATTCTTAATGCATTTACTATGCTCATTAACTTATTCATTATTACTTCATTTATTTCTTATGTCATTCATAATGTCTTAATCATCAAGAATAACCCATTACTCATAAAACTATGCTGATTCCCTTCATTATATTTCCCTTTTGGACATATATTGGAAAGATGCCCACAAATTCTAAATTTTAAACATTCTAAATTCAATGTTATATTAGTGAGATAATTATTATCATCTATTATGATTTCCAATATTTCCAATATTTTCATTGTCAATTACATGATTTGTGTCATTATTTTGCAAACCAAAAAAATATTTTTTTCTAAATAGGAGATATTCCCTTGTGTTATAATCCCGTAGTTTTTGATATATAAGGAAATGATTTGTCATTCCTCTATGGTATTCAGTAAGATAACTCTTAAAAAAACAATCATTATTTTTTTGGTGAGTCCATGAGTTAGTAGAAGTTCATATCGATAATCATGTAATGTGATAAATGATTAGGAATAATCACAATATCCTCCCCTCTAGTAATCATACAAATTGACAACTCATCATAAAATTCCCTATCAGACTAAATGATCACCTAATTACTTCTAGTTCCCACCATTGCCTAAATGAATATTGAATATTGTTGGAAGTGATAATTATCGCGGGGAACCACTTATTCATGGAATATATCATATAAGGTGAATAAATCATGACAACATTATTTTAATATAATATACATGAGTATTAATATATGTCATTAATTTTTATTATCTATTTAAATCCTTCATGATGGTACTTAATGAGAATATGAATTTCTATAGAATATCCCATGGGAGGGTCAAACTAGTTGTACAATAAGGCCCCTTGTCATTCTCCATGTGAAAAACATTGTCCATATTAATGCACCATTTATGGAGTTATTACCATTAGGTACCTCTATTAGTGAAATATGTCCTCTTATAGTATCTAGAGATGGTAGTAATTTATTTAGAATCACATTGTTATATCCTTTTGAAAAATTCCAGTACATTTTCATATACATTAATTTGTCTTTAAACTTATTATTAGACATATCCCCACAAATATCAAAATATATACCCCTTGGGATTTCACAAAAGTTTTCTCATCCATGTTTCATAAGATTTTCTAAACATTTCTAATTATACAAAATACATTGAACCGGGTTTCTCATACATGGATATTAAATCAAGATAAATTAAGATTCATTACGTTGCTAAAATGTCTTGCAAACTGTAATAGGTTGGTTAATTTATATTGAAGGAACATAATATTATTTATAAATAAATGATCTTTAATGTCTCCCATAATTATTGTCCACTATTTTACTCCAACATGAAATCATTTCTTCTTATCGTGGATAAATAAAAAATAAATAGGGTTGATATTATACGATAAAATGGTTTAAAAAGGGAGATACATCTATATAAATTATTACTATGGGTTTTATAACATGATAAAAATATTTAAATCCCATAACATGAATATAAATTATTATAATCATGATTTAGGGATGAAATATTGGTAGTTTATATGACATGAATCGTAAGGGAATCAATGAAAATGACCCATTATAGAATATATTAGGTATAAGACCAAGAATTATAGAATATACATAATCATTGAAAACTTTTATATAGTCTATCCACTGATACATTCATTAAATATAATCCTTGGGCTAACCACTAGTACAAATGGTTTAGGGTTGGGATTACAACCAGTATACACTATTTTCCATGATTGGGATAACCATGTGAATACACTACATTTTGGGAGTGGGATAACCACAATTTTACCCTATGACAAATATATTTTTAAACACCACCTTATGAATTTATTGGAGATAAAGTTATCACCTAAATAATATTGAAAGTAACTTATAATTTCTCCAAAATATAATAACATTTACATCATACATTTTAATATACTATAAAATATAATGCATTTTATATACATTTCATACTATCATATCATATGAAAATGATACTGGATTCATAATCATTTCATCATTTCACTATACGATTACCCATGAAAAATATGTAGGTTTCTAAAAAATTATATCATGGTATAATATGAGGAAGATATTTGGGATTCATATTAATATTTACGTGAGAAACTATTAATAAAAATAATAAGAATAATATCCTTGGTAAATATCACTAGTACATCATACATAATGTCAAAAAATATCCTCTTATATGGAAAATGATTTGTAATGATCATTTATAACCCTACGATTTTAAAAAAAATTATCTTTGAAAATCATTTTTTAGAATTCATCAATTTTATAATTCCACTAGTTTCGAAATAATCTTCAGAAATATAATTGATCATTTAAAAATAATATAAATTTTTTTATGGAAAAAATATGCATTACAATTTTAAAAAATAATAAAACCTTAAAAAGGAAATATATTTCTTTACAATAACATTGAAATCATAAAATGTTTGATTCTTTGAAAATAATGTGAATGAAGCTGGTAAGTTTGATTCATGTAGTATGTGCTAAAAAAATATTCCATCAACATTTTAATAATAGATAAATAGGAATTCATTACAAAGATTCATATAAATTAATTTTCAGAATATTTTTTTAAAAAAAATGTACATGGGAAAATAATTCATTTAGAAATCATATGATAATAAAAAAACAATTTGATAAAATTTTTTGATTTTTTTGCAGAAAAAATAGTCTGACTAATTAGAGGAACAATATTTCCATAAAGACATTTGATCAATTATTTGAAATGTGAAGGACTTCAAAATGGTATTTTTTTTAAAAATATTATGTACTAATTTTGGAGAATAAAATTCATGTGTTCGTTGAGATATATGTTGAAATATTTTATCATTGGAAACATTATCATAAACAATCCTGATAAATGTTGAGATTGTAACATAGAATCATTAGAACATTAATGTATTAGATTAATCATAAAAATTAAATAATAAAATAAAATATAACTTAAAAAACCATTATTATTTTTCAATTTATCATATTACATGTGAAATGTTTTTATTATCACCTCATAAAAGAATATGTGCGCATAACATGACATAGGCCTCAAAGAAGAATTTTTTTGAAACAAATACCTTACCATATTCATAATCATTTAAAAAGGAATACATAATAAATAATTCTGTAAAACAAAGCAATAAATATAATTATAATAATGGTATTATTATATAACATGTCAAAGGGTCAGTATATGATCCATTCAAATGAAATGAGTGTTGAATTGGTGTATGTCTCCATGAAGAAAAAGTGACTAGAAATATATTACACTAAAAATTAAAACCTCCAGTATATAAAATATGATCTTATTATTGATCAATTAAAGAATCATAAATATATATATAATACCATATATGACTTATGAGTCACCATTGTTAACCATTTATTATCAATTCCATTTTAAATTCATGTTTTAGGAAATTACTACTTTGTTTTTCAAGAATATTGTGGTTAATTATTTTTTGTTATTTTAATTTGATAATGGTTCTGTAATTAATATAATTTAAACAATGTTATAAATATTATATTTATTTATTTATAATAATCATTAAAATATAGATATATAAAATAAAATTCCCCATTCCTAGAGACGGTAAGCCAAATTTATAGATGAACGTTATTTCCATTTCCTCGACACATTGAATGAAATAAAGTAAAATGATATATAATAATTATATATAATTATTAATTTCATAAAAATCACATAACTACAACAAAAATATTATTATTATCTTCAATTTAGTGCGTCAATGATTCATATTGCTTCACAAGGTGGTAGTCCACTATACACACGAGTGACATTATTGTATTCTAAAGAAATTTAAATTATTAACAAATTTGTGATATGATAATATAAATATATAAATAATATCATTAATATCATATATATACAATAAATCGGTAATTATGTCATACTGTGTCTAGTGTTAATAAAAAAATATTGGAAATCTGTTCATGAGGCAGTATTCCCATATTCAAGCAAACTATTCTTTCAGAACACATTTTATTAAAGTTGATATGGTTTTAAGTGAGTCAATTGATATAAAAATATATATTTAAATTTAATATAATTACATTATTATATCATAAAAGTATTAATCAGAATTTAAAGAGGTATAGAAAGAAAAAAATGCTCATTGATAAGTTATGGCCAATTATATTTGAGGTGAGGGGCACACTATCAATGTTTTGAATTAAATATTTCCACCAATGATTTTATATAGATCAAAAAGAATTAATAATGATGCCTTCAAGATAATATAATATATAAGGACTAAATATATAAGTTAAACATGTTTTGGAGATGTTTTGGGTCATTTTTTCCAGTTTTCATATTTAATTATACCCATGATAAATCCATTATTACCAGAACAATGATAAATAGTTTTTATTATTTTAACAATTAATTCAGGTCAAATATTAATTTAACCTTATTAGATAAAAAAATTATTCTAATTCCATATATATAATCCATTTTTCAAATTTTTGATCATAGAAGTGGAAAATTTTAATTTTAAATAAATATCATTAACACGATAATGAAAAATGGTTTTAAAAAGAAAATCCTCAAAATCTACAAGGTTTTTATATAAAATCTCAATTTTATGTTGATTTCAATGAAATAACCTAGATTAATGGATTTATAGTTGATTTTATTTTAATTTACAACCAATAGAAAATAAAATTTATCTTTATGATTAATTTAAATTATAAGTTATCTTTTGACTACAATTTAGTATTTTAATTTTTTATAAATAATTAAATATTTCAAAACAACGACAAAAATCAACCTTACCATAATTTTAAATTATTATTTATAAAATTTTGGAAAATTTTACTAATATATTTTATGATATTTATATATATATATTTTAATATATGGTTTCCAAATGTTATAAAAGTTATTTTACATAAATTTTTTTTTTAATCATAAAATTGAATTTATTCTTATCTCAACTATATAAATAAATACGATGATTGTTAAACATTTGGATGAATATATAATATATAAAATTCAATAATATAATTAACAAATAATTATTTACATAGTTTATATATATCTATATATATTGTATTTTTCAAAAAAAATAGTTTTTATTAAAAAAACATACATAATTTTCCAAATAATTTTTATTTACAATTTTAGTTAATTTTTCGCCATTTAATTCATTATATATATATTAATATTTGTTGAAAATTTATGTTCATATTTATGTTAATCTAATTCATACTATCCCTTCTAATGGCTAGGTGATAACTATCATATTAAATAATATCATTTTTATAGTATGTCACACTACATTTAAACTTGATGTCATGTGCATAACAAGTTAAATGCCGTATTTCACAACACACAATCCAAACATCGTATTGTGTTTAACATATGATAAAGTTATTCTTAACAATAATAAAATATTTAATTTATTTAATTTATTTTTAAAAATATATTTAACAAAATCAAAGGATTTTACAATTTTTATGATGCATGAATTTTTACGTACCTCCTCCAATAATATTATTAGTTATACATTTTTCATTAGATTAAATTGGCTCTCAAATAAATTAAAATCATTTAATTTATTTTACCAATAGAAATTAATTTATTTTATGAGTCACAATATGGATGATGAGTTTTAATTAAATCATTACCATTAAGGATGGATATATAAAGGGATGTTATCCCATATATTTGAAATACTCTTATTTATTTCATATCCCATTGATTCCATTTTTCCTCCTCGATGAAAATTTTATAACTCACCATGAAGGCTCTATTAATAATTTAGAGTTTGGTGGTCTTTAAGAATCATTTTATAATACATAATTTGGTGTACTCCCCTCAGAGGTAGGGAGCCTTTGGTTTTCTTCTTTAGTGATTTCCAATAAACAGATTTCATTAGTGAAAACAAATTAATGATACAACCCAAGTATTCTGGGTATTCTATTTTTTCATCCTTATATTTTTAATGTTTCAATTATTGATGATAGATATTGAAATATTTGGATTTTATCCCGCATCTAGTTATCATAGTTTGACCCTATATATTCTATAAATTACAACCAATAATTACTCTAACATCCCATTACTAGGCCAATCACACATGGCCAATACAATATATGTATTTATTATTTCCAAATAACCCTTAAGGATCACTATGAAGATTCACTAAATTGAAATATTAATATATAAAATAATAATATATTCAACTCCATACATAAATCTCCACATTCCCAATGTGACATGATCCTCAGGGACCACATGTTTGACATATTAGGTGTAATGACCCAATTATTGTCTAAATAGTAAATTTTCATTACATAAAAATCTAAGATGCCATATTTCATTCAATTCTAGGTCATTATCACATTCTATTTATATAATCATGTATTATAGAGATAATCTCATAATAAATAATAGACTATACCATATCCATCACTCTTGGAGAAAAATAAAAAATAATAATATCTCACTCAGTAGTTAGAGATATAAATATATATTATGTACAAAATCCATAGTTTCAAATTCAACAAATAACATACCATCTAATATAAATTACATTGTACTAACCTCTAATAACACATAATGACTTGTTATGAGTCTAACTAGAATCCATAGACACTATATATATAATGGATTCCCCTATGGACTCACACACACCCACTAACACATGATTTCAATCAACACAATATATAAATCAATATATAACATGTTAATTAATGATACTATTCATTAGATGATCAAAAATTAATTATATACATGATTAAATATAGAATTAGAAATAGCATTACGTTTTTTCTAGAATGGAGGTTGCAAAATTAGTTTTCTCTGTAAGGAAAAATGGGATAATTTGTTTGGTTTAGGAATAAAACTAAAAAATTGAACAAGATAATTTAAAAAATTTATGAAGGAATTGATGGGATATGGGATGGATTTTAAATTTAAATAATAACATATTCTCAAAAATTGTCTCACATATCTTCTTACTAATTGATAAATGGGAGACTCTTTAAATGATTCATCAATCACCGATGAGTTAATTTTATTGAATATATTGATCTATAATTGAATATGGATTTGTAATGATCCCATTGTGTGGGTTAAATTATAATAAAACACTCCAAACATAAATGAAAATACAAAATTCGGTATTTTTGTTATTAGGAATATCTAATGTTACCCAAATTCCACTCAATCCTTTTAGTAATTGATAAAGTCACACCAAAACACAAATTGTTCCATTGAGATAAGACTAATTAGGTGAATTGAGATAACATATTATCTACCATATATATTAACAATTTAGAAGTACTAACTTAAAAAAATTTCAATAAAATTATAAAACATCAATAAAAAAATTCCATCATCATAATGGGGTTTAATCGATCAAGATATGATGATTCATGAATTAAAACAACTCAACTCCCCTTCCATAATAACATAAGTTTCACCAATACATTTTATGGGAAATGGTGATCAATGAGGATGGTGAATACATAAAAAAATATAAAAGCATGATTAAATTGAAAAAATAGCAGCTATGTAGGCCTCTATCACCAACACCCATTCAAATAATATTTTACATACAAGTAACCATTTTATATATTCTTCACCACATTCAAACCATTGAGATAAAAATCCTTTTGAAATATTAATTTCTTTCATTTTATATTTTTTAACATTTATTTATTATTTTCATCAAACATCTAAATAATCAATTACTTCCCATCCAAGATCTTGAATGAAATATTTTCATACTATAATTATTTTTATTTCCTATAATTGGTTTCATAGAACTGATGTGGTAGCCCATGACCATAGAATAAAGTAATGATTAATCCCATGGACTCCCTTTATTTTTATCCTTTGACTGAATTATCATAGAGAAAAACATCATTTATGGAAAAAAATATAACATACAAGGTAAATATTCATATATGGAGTAAAATATCCTACACATGAATAAAATGAAATATATAAAATCAAAATGTAATTCATCGTTGAATATTTCCATTGACATATTTTAGGTTTCCTAAATATCATACATCCTTCAATAAATATCCTACTTCATGTCACAATTTCATTCACATAAGAAAGTTTTATTATATGATACTAAAAATTCTTCTTCACATTAATTTCATATAGATGGCCAAATTTCATTGGAATAAAAATTTTCAATATTAGTTTCCAAAGTCATTGGATAATATTATTGGTATTTTTATGTCCATATAATCATTATATTTTCACAAAATTTGATAATATTACGATATAAGGGTAATTTGAAATTCAATAGAAAATTCAAATAATACAAAGACTTATAAATATTGAAAATTCATTTGAGAAATATATACCATCTGTTCCATTCCATATTTTTATCTCAGTTCAGACTCATAAGAAACTCTGAAATTCACATGTTGTTATTAAATTTAATTTTATAGTGCATGATAATAATGTATAACAATGGTTCCTAAAATAATTACACAGACATAAGTCATAAGATATATAATATATTTACCCAACTCACTAAAATTCTAATTAACCATTACGTACTTACTATTTTTCATTTTTATAAAGTCTAGATTACCTTTATAGAAGTAATTTTCCTATAGTAATAACATCACATAGAGCATAGAATATCATTACATATATCACATAGATCAGGAGAACTTTACATATCGATACAGATTTTAACATTATCTTTTATAGATAACCATTTGAACTAGTAATTTTTAGAATTCTTCTACAAATAAATTTAACCAACTTTATTTCATCAAATTAAACTGAATCCACTAAAAATAAACCTAAAAACCCCCAAATTTAAATAAATCCACAATTATAATAATTAAAATGGTAAAATAAAAAAATTGATGACTAGTTTTCTTAAAATTAAACTCTAGGATATTAAAAATACTAATAAATTTGTTATTTACATAGATATTACATAAAATGGTGGGACTATAATCATTGATAGAAAGGACCAAATGTATGAAAATACATTCTTATAAATTTCCCAATAGTAAAACCATAGACCCTAAGATCAATGAAATTCATAATAAGATTTAAAGAAAAAAATAAAATACTAAGAAATATGATTTCTGTTTTCACCACATGGTTCTCAATATAATCATTCATCAAAAATAATATTAATTATATTCCATTAATTTAGAGCACATAATTGATTTACATGTACTTTATCCCATCATAATCACTTATAACTACCATCCAAAAAATATTTCACTCAATACTGAATGATGAATTGCTAGAGAAAATATTCCTTATTCCATATTAATGTATGTCACCCTAGGATTAATGAATTGATTTACCTCCATTTATTGATTCAATTATTTTTGTATAACCTGGGGTATGTTTTTTCATGACCCGTCCCCCCTTGCTCGTGTAGTAACCACCCATGTCTATGTTCAAAATTCTAGGGGCTACGTACTAGCACCAGAAAGGCATACCCCAAAAATGGAAGGCATTCCCTTTATACCTATACATAGAACGACAGGGTGTACGACAAAAATAAAACTACAATGGAATAAAAAATAGAACAAACACCTCAAAGTACCACCACTGAGATTAAATTGTGTAAATTGAATGTAAAAAGGTTAGATTAAAATAAAAAATGAAATGATAGTGTAAGAAGGGATGTACAAGTTCTAGAGGTCATCAACCAAGGATCCTACCTATAGGGTAGGTAAAACTATATATTGGAGGTCACTACAACACACCACGTCTATGAATCCACTTTCGAGCACCGTTTAGTCCATGCTCCCAGATATCCTAGTCAAAGTTATCCATTATCTGCACAAAACACAATAGAGGTTTGGTGAAGTATGTTCAAGGGTGAGTATAACAAAACTCAATAGTGACCCTCATACGCTTGAAGGACTTTCATAAATCCACTATATAAAATACTATAATGAAATTCCAGAGACAAAATACCTCGATAAAAGTTCTCAAATACAGAGCATAAAGTAAAAGATAGATCAAACAAGGTATATATTAAGTAAACAATTAATTATGATTAGTCATTAGGCTAGATCATCTTATTCTTTTGAGGGTATATGCTATTAATCCATGATGGGTTCCTCTATGAATGATCCATGAAGGCTCACAGTACTACTGATATTCCAAGGGTTTCTCTTATGATAATCCGCAAATGGTTTCTATTATAATGATCTATGAAGGGTCTTTAGTATTCTGATCCATAAAGGGTTTCTATTATGATGATCCATGAAATTTCGATATTATGTTGATTTATTAAGGGTAACTATTATTCTGATCCATTAAGGGTTTCTATTATGCTAATCCACAAAGGGTTTCTAGTATGTTGATCCACATCACAACCAGCCACTGGATTCCCATAATAAGCAAGCTTGATTCTTATCGGATCCTCTATTAAACCCATCTTTTGTATCTAAAACATCCACTATGCCCAGTCTGGAGTCAGGAAATAGGACATCTCATCATAAGGGTCCCAAAGTAATAGAAGGTGTGTCGATCAAAGGCTCAGTCTTAATGATATATGCATTTTTGTAAATAGGCTTTGGTTGAAGTCAAGTACGATTCAACACTATCGTATTCCATCCTTCTCCAAAACTCACGTAGAGTATCTCAAAAGCACCGAATTGTCACCAGGGACCCTGTTCCATAGATGGTGTGTCAATCGGACACTTGGTGTGCCATTTATTGACATGTTTCTCAAAAACTAGATGGTTAGGTCTTATTTGACAAGGTCGTACTAACATAGCCTAGCTCGGGGACCACAGACCTGACTTCGGTCCTCTAGCCCAACTAATACATGGCCGTGCATGGTTCTAGATCTTCCCGTTGGGGCAGGTTCGGCCATATGTGGTTTGTCCAGCCCATTGGGGTGGGTCCGGCCCGCTGGTTAGAGTCCGACCCACTAGTGCGTATACGCCATGCTGTAGTGGGTCTAACCCACATGTTTTTGTGGTCGACCAGAGGTGGACCAACCTTCAGCATTGCCATGTCAAGGCTTGGATCATCATCCGACTCCTCAGCTTCCCTATAGTCGAGTAGCCGCATCCTCCGTCAGTCGCCCTGGCCGCCCAGACGTGGGCCTCTACATCAACGCGACCCCGGTTGGGGCCACCTCTCTATGCCACCGAGGCACACCAATGGGCATTCCATCTCCCTCTGCCCCAGATTCAACCAGCCCAAAAAATTCGTCAATTCCTTATACAGGACACTGGTGTTTTTCTAGTGGTCCATACTTCGAACTGTTTATGCCCACGTGATAGTCGTGATTTCATTTTTTCAAATGATGGACTTGAGATTTCCTTATCATCCATTAGATAATTCACCCACCAATATAGCACATGACGGAGGGGGTTAGATTATTATTTTTGTTTCCTTACACCGTTATCCTTATAATTTTAAAACAAGGGAGTCTTGGTAATGACTTTGGATCAACAATACTTCAATCCCAAAAAGAAAACCCAGAAATAACAGCCTTCCACGTAAATGGGTGATTTTAGGATCAACCAGTCCATGGGGTAACCTTCTTTCATAATTCAGAACCAAAAAGGGGAAAATATGAATCAAAACAAAACCCGTACATTATTTTATGTTCATTGTCATAGCGTTCCATCCTCGAGGGTTCAATAGGCTAAGATCATTCAGCCCTTCCCAGCTTTCTTTTTATTACTCTGTCCCTAGAAGCCCGAATCTGATGAATTAATTATTACATTGGAATAATTAATTATAATGAAATACTGATGGTAAGATAACATTAGTATCCTTTATTAAACTAGATACATATATGTAACACATATTAAAAAGGGGAAGGTAACACAAAACAATACAATACAAAAACTAAAAAACATAATCCATGAGAACTCAATATATGGTCTCCTCCTTATAACATGTTGAAGGTAAACAATTGAAATAGGTGATATCAAATGATCTATAAGGGTTACTAATAGAGGAAGAATGGATAAAAAATAACTGAATTATAAACAATTATGTATAGTCAATATGGCATGATGAATAAATAAAAAACACACGAAATTAATAAACTGAGAACGAAACAACATCCAAAATTTTTGTCATAGTGAAATTATCATGTATTGTTATAGCTGAAAGGGAATAATGGGAATTATTATTAAGTGTAATACATGTATTTGTAACATGATTCAAAAAAACTATCAAAACAGTTTAAGTCTATTGGTAGAAACCCATCTGATTTTTGGAAACAATCTCGAAGGGTTTTTTTCCCAACTGATGTGTCTAATGAATCATGTCGAGGTATCAAGATGCTATAGTGGGGACTGCACATCACTAAAAGTCAAAATCGTTCTTTATACCTAGATTTAATACATGTAAAATATTCATTCTCAATATCGGTGTAGCGTAGAGGATACAAATTCGTCATTATTTTCACAGTTAAGACAACATTCAAAATAAACATCTTATGTTTTATGGTATACAAGTAATGAAAATAATCATATCTGTTATACCAAAATATGGATATTTAAAATATTTATAATTTCTAATTAAAAATAATAACAAATAGGGAGTGGTGACACCACATAAGAATGATTACGTGCACAATACCAAGTAAATGAAAATGAAATGGTTGTTGAGACGAAGTCCCTTACCACGTTGTAATCAATCGAGTCCTATGACCAAAACTTAATAACAAAAAAATGAATCATATAATAAAATTAAAATAATTATAATAATGATATTATATATCAAATTTCAGTACACATATACCACACACATGAAATAAGTGAAAAAATTGAAAATATTATAGAATTAAAAGTGATAAAAGAAACCCCATAAATTTTTCCAAAAAGAATTCATCAACATATATTAATGACCTGAATAATATAATTTAGATTCTTCAATTAATATTTAAAGAACCACCACAAAATATTATTTATTTTTTATATCCTTATTTGGTTCATTGATGGCCTTTTTGAGGTGTTCAAGAAGATCATTTTTATTATTTTTGAAGCATTTCCATCCTTGGTTTTCCATCTCGGTTTACATGTATTCATGAATGGAAGTTCATTCATAATGTGGTTATGGATCCAAAATTGTAAATATATATTATTAGTGGAATTTACGGTGATATAATGGATCTTATAATTATTTTGTTTACATACCATGCCGATGACTTTTTTTATAAAATAAAATGATAATAACTTGGTTTACTAGGAATTTTTGTGCATAACGACGTTTTTTGTATTATTATTTTCATTTTATGATTGTGTAAGAACTACAGAACATTCAATAATATGAAACACATATTCTGATCTTTTTCAACCATAAAACTGTTTTATGTCCAGAATTGAATCTGGAAATAAAAATTGAGAACCTTTAATTCTTGAATGTGATAAATTAATATATCTCAGACGTTGTTTTCATTTTTAGTATAAAAGGATGGGGAAAAGAGAGAATATGTTGTTATATTCCCTTAGAATAATAATATTATAGTTCACGTAAGGTATTTTAATTATCATATAATTTTGATTTGGGAGATGAGGAATGAAAATGGATGAAAGGAACTCGAAATAAAAGAAAAATTTTTAGAAATATGTCACGATAATTCGGCAACCTAATAGAATCATAGACATATTCATAAAATAGTTGGAAGAGATAATGGGGGTATCACATCACTATTAAATAATATTTTAATTGTGGTGAATATGGAATGATATATAACATCAAAATCCCATTGAATATAAAAGATAAAGCATAAAGGGATGTTAAAAAAAGAAGGGTGGTAGATTCCCTTAAATTGTGGAGTAACTCCTAATACATGAAGGATAGGACCTTTGGGGGATTGGGAAAACCTTGGGATGAATACTCTGGAGGTAAAAATTCGCATGATTCAAGGGATATGGGTTTTGAATTAATGGGAACTAATGGATGAGTGGGTATTTATAGTAAATCACATGGAGTTTTTTATTAATTTAAAGGGACAACTCATTAGTGTTTTTTTGCAAAACCATGAGATTTCCCTTGTAATTTTCCTAGTTTTATAGCCACCTAGAACACCTCATGTCATATTTCACTATAAAATTGTCGACCAGACATTTATACTAATTATTACAACATTATGATGTCATTAAAATACCAAAAATTCAAACCATTATTTTTACTATTCGGAAAAATTCATGTTTCTTAGAAAATTCCCAAAAAAAATCCATAATGTTTTTTTATTTGTATAATTTCAAAATTAAATATATTTCATTAAAAGAATTTTCTAAATATTTTTATTTAAATTTGAAAATAAAATCATTATTTATTCAAAAATAATAATTTTAAAACAGTGACTCTTTTTTTAATACCTTATATAATTAATCAGTATCTCATTACCATATAACCTCTTGAAAATAAAACAATTATATTATTTATTATTTTTAAGGTTCATATTACTATTTATAATGGTATTTTACTATTCATAAAAAAAGAAGTTGGCACTATGAGACTCCATATTAGTTATTGTTTACAACCATAATGACTATTATTTGAAATAAAAAACACAAATATGGAATATTTAATTTTAATGGTAGGTTCTGACATTATCCTATAAATTATCAAGTGTTGTTTCACTTGGACATAGTGTTTCATTCAATATAGGTTATCTTATGAATTGACAGTATTGAAGAGAAACATACCATAAAATGTTTGGGGTTTTATATTATTTACACCTTCATAAATTTCAACCATGGAATTTTTTACATGCATAGATCACTTTTAAAATATATTGTTGATTATTTTTTATATCATCCTCATGATCCCACATATCCTCCTACATTTTATGATTTATCCAAAGAACATTTACTAGGTGAATTTTCCGATTTCTTAATACCATCTCTCTTGTGTTAAGAATCTCGATAGTCTCTTCATAGTATGAAAAATCATGTTCCAACTCTATTTCATTATCGGTGGCTACATGTGTTGGGTCAGACATATTTTTATTTATCATTGAGATGTGGAACACATTATGACCTTTGGAGAGACATGGTTTGATTTCTAAACAGAAAGATACAACTCCAATTATTTCAATAATTTCAAATGGTATGATGTACCTGAGGCTTAGTTTCCCTTTCTTTCTAAACCATAAGACACCCTTCCTCATATATACTTTTATAAAGTCAATATATCCTACATAAAATTCTAAATACTTTATATGGTTGTTATAATAACTCTTTTTCCATCCTTGGGATGCTTTAATATGGGTATGACTTTTCTTTACCTTTTAGATGTCACTTTGATAGGATATGGGCCTAAAAGCTTCCTCTTGCAAACATCATCCCAACAAGTTGGAGTTCGACACCTCTTAACCTATAATGCTTGATATGGCACAATTTTATTGCAAGAATATAAAATACTATTGTAGTAATATTAAAACAATGGTAATTATTGATCCAACCAACCCTGAATGATAAGATTTTATGATCTCAACATGTCTTATATTTTTTGAATAATCCATTCAGAATATCAATCAGTTTGGGAGTGATCAGTAGTACTCATATAAAGATTAGAATCAAAATCATTCTAAAGATGTTTCTATAATTTTGATTTAAATCTAGGATCTTGATCGGACGCAGTCAATAGATGTGCACCATAATGTCTTACAACTTCATTAATATAATTTCATTCAAATAGATCAAGTGGTAAATCTTCCATTATAGCTAGGAAATGGACCCATTTTGGGATATGATCAACAATAACCCCAAATGCATCATTCCTTATAGGTTTCCTTCATAGTCATATGAAAAAATCCATCGTGATCTCTTCTCACTTCCACATATGAATAGGTAGAGGATGCATAACCCCTCTAGGATGTTGTCTCTAGGCCTATAATTGTTGAAAAACTAGACACCTTGAAACATAGTCAGAAATTTCTCACATTATATTATCCCAAAAAATTGTTCCTTTATAAATCTATACATCATAGTTCTACTAGTGTCTAAGGAAAATTTGAGCTATGAGAATCAACTAATAGATTCTTTTTTAGCTCATGAACTTATAGAACACATAACATCACCCCAAATTTCATAACTCGTTCATCATACATGAAGTCTTAAAATATCCTATCATTAAAAGAATTAATTTTCCTAGGTAGATTCTCACCAAAATGTTGAGATATTTTTATCTTATATAATAAATATGGTATAAAAATAATTTGAAAGCGGGAGAATGTTTCACTTTCTATAAAAAATCCCATTTCCTTCTTTAGTATATCCATGAATATAATATCTCTCTAAATCATCATTTGGGTCAAAAGTCTATGATATTTCCTACCAAATGCATCTACCACATTATTTCCATTTTTAGTGTGTTAGTGTATTGTGAAATTATAATCTTTGATTAACACGAACCATCTCTTTTTCCTCGTGATGGGTTTTTCTATATAAAAATGTGTTTCAAACTCTTATGATCTATATATTTCTCATTTATTTTACCGTATAGATAAAATATCCATATTACATGAGTAAATATTACATATACTAATTCATGATCATGAGTTGGGTAATTTTTATCATGAATCTTCAATTAGCTTGATGCATAAGTGATAACTTCATCATTTTTCTTATGGATGAAACCTTGTCTATTCTCGGATGCATCACTGTATATCATAATAACATAATTTCCATATGGGAGAGTAAAAATAAAATAATAGACCACACTTCTCTTCAATTCATCAATTCATTTTGTATATTCTTTCATCTATAAAAACATAACCCCTTTACATGTGGGTGTAGTTAGTGGGTTACCTAATCATGTGAAACTCTGAACAAAACATTGAGAGTAACCTGCAAAGCCAATAAAACATTGTACCTCAGTTTTGTTCATTGGGTTTTTCCATTCATGGATTTAATTTTTCATCATAGGATCAACTAGGGTTTCATCCATAGAGACAATATTTCCAATTGAATAAACTGATTGAATCCACAATTCACACTTGGTAAACAATTCATATAATCCATTCCTTCTATGAGTCTTCGAAATAATCCGAATGTGGTTCAATTGGTCTTTATATATTTTTGAGTATACAATGATATCGTCTATAAATACCACCCCAATGTCATCAAGATATTCATTGAAATATTTATTCCTTATTTCCATGAATAAAGTGGGTGGATTATTCATTCCGAAAGGTATCGTTGAAAAATCGTAAGTCCCATACAAGGTTCAAGAGGCTATCTTTGGAATATTGTCCTTCATAACACACAACTGATGATATCAAAATCGAAGGTCAATCATTGAAAATATATTATGCTCCATGATGTTTGTAAAATAAATCATCAATTTGTTTGGCAGGCGATACTAATTATTTGTTGTTATGGCTTTGACTTCCCTATAATTAATGCAATGCCTAATGGATCCTATTGTTTTCTTGAAAAAGTGGATATGATCTCACCATGTAGAAACACTGGGTCAAATAAATGTATTTTCCCTCATTTCTCTAGTTATTTTTAGCTCAACAAATTCCACAATGACTATTTTATAGGTATTATTTGATATAGGTTATTCACCAGGAATTAAATCAATAGAGAAATCAACTTCTTTTTCTAGAGGATGTCCAGGTAAATTATCTGGAATTATGTCAATGTATTCTTTCACAATATTTACATCAACAATTTAAATATTTCATTCCTCGTTATTAGATATTTGGTTATCATTCTATTAAATAATTGAATTAGGTTGAGATATTGGGGGTGGATCTAGATAAGAATTATATGGTGATGTTTCAGCTCTAATGATAATGGATTCTACACCATTTCAAAAAATTGTAACATCCTTCTCCTTAAAATAGATCTACACATCCTAATTTCATAGGCAATTAATACAAAAAATTATATCAATGTTGATCATTTGTATGATGATATGGTTTGCAACAAAATCACGTTTTTGAGTCATGATTGAGATAAATCGACACATTGTTGTTGCAATGATACACCCCAAGGAGTTTTGTTTGACAACTCTATTATTATATCAAATTGGACATGCCAATTATTCTTGAAAAACTAGGAAGATATAAATTAATGGGATGATCTAGAATCAAATAATGCTTTGTCTAATATTGGGGAAACAATTAAAGTACCTACTACCATATAATTAGGAACTTCAACCTCCATGGTTGTAATCAAATAAGTTATCCATCACTCTCATGTCTTTTTCTGAGGCACGTTTCCTTGGAACATAGGAGACTAATTTTCATATTTCCCGATATATATAAAATTATAGCATTGAATATTATTAATATATTTCATCCCCTGAAATTCATTAGATAGATGAACTTTTTTTCCATTATTATAGTATACTCTCATGCCACTAATGAATTTCCCTAGATGATTCTTTACACAGTTCTTACATAATGGGAAGTGATTCATTCCCTTATACATTTTTTGGTGTTTTAACTTTTCCATGGTTATCAGTGTACAACTTATTATCTTGGATTCCCTTGAATTTTTTTTATATAGATTATTCCTTCCCAGTTTTGATTTCACATAATACTATTTTATCATATGATGAAAATGTTTTAGAAACCAGTTCCATTCAAAGAATAGGCTTAAGACCATCAATGAAATGACCAATATTATCTTCTAAGTCACATATGAAATCTATAGAATACCTTACTATTGTTGTGAAGTATCCTCATACTCTCTAACACTATCTTCTTCAATTTTCATCAAGCCAATAAATTTCCTCTTCATTTTGGTTTGTTTCCCATGAGGTAAATATTTGTTGAAAAATATTTCCATAAAATTCCTCAATTACATATCCTCCATTTTTTTTCTACCTCTTTGGAATTCTTGATCACAGACTACCATTTATTAGTGTCACCCTTGAGATAATATACTATTATCCCTACCTTTTCATTTTCATTTAACCTTAATTCCATGAATTTCTTTTCAAGGGACGTGGTATACTCTTTAGCCACTACTGGATTAGTATTCTCACTAAAATATGGGGGATTCTTCCGCATGATATCATCCAACACAGGTTTACCATGGTTATTAGTCACAAACTGAGTAAGTTTTTCCAATATAGTCATGATCATATTTTTCCAAAATTGAAATTGTTGAATTTCATAGTGGATAAATACCTACATTGCACATGAGTATCAATTCCCATTATTCCATCTGTTACAAAATCAAAATAATGGAATAAACTAGATTATATTATTAATCATAATTTATAATATCAAATATAAAACTTCTCAGTATAAATTTAAATTCTATGCATTGATAATCTCAAAAACAAGGTTTATCATAAGCATGCCCCCTGGGAGTGTCATACCAAGAGTGCACCATGTCATGTTTTCAGAACCCAAATACCCAGATTCATTCTTGAAACTCCATGATAGATATTTCACTCTTAGGTACATTTGTGCCAGATCCACCTTTACTTGTTTTTAACAAGATACACATTTATTTTCTATAAATATCCATATAATCTATTCTTTACCAAAATTACTCTATTCTCTTTTATGTTTTTCCTCAAATAATATCTTATGGTTTTCTTTTCCTAATCTATGTTTGCTAAATCTAGTTTCTGTGTTTTCTTCTAAATCTTATTTGATACCAACTCTAACACCCCTACCCCAAAACCCTAGAGCTTATGCATTACTTATTACATTGGAATCATTAAAATAAATGATATTCTCAAGGAATGACCATTTTGGTATTCTTTAAGAATAGTGATACATAAAAATAACTCATTTTAAACAAAGAAAGATTACAAAAAACAATACATAACAAAAACTAAATAGCTACATCAATGAGAACTCAATATATGGTCTCCTCCTCATAACCTATTAAAGGTAATCAAATTAAAGGGATGAAATCAAATTAATAGTATGGGTTAGTAATGGTGGAATAATGAATCAACAATAACTGAATCATAAACAATTTGTCAACATCAATATATCATGGTGAATAAATGAAAAACATTCGCTATTAATAAACTATGAATGATACTTCATCTATATGTTTTTATGGGGAAAACATATTTAGTAATAGATTAAAATGAATAAATACAATTATTATTAATTGGATTCTATTTTTATAGAACATGATACCAGAATACTACTGAAATAGTTTTAGTCTGTGGGTAGAAACGCATCTAATTTTTATAAACAACCTTGAAGGGTTTGTTGCCAACTGATTTGTCTCATGAGACATACCAGTGCATCAAGGTACAATAATATGCCCCACCCATCACTACAAGTCCAAAAAGAAATTTAAACAGAGATTTAATACAATTATAATCTTCCGTCTCAATATCTATATCAGGTAGAGGATACATATTCATCAATATTTCCATAGAGAAAACACAAAATCAAAATAATCAACGTATGTAAGAGGGTATATGACAAAATAAAATAATCATATCCAGGATTCCAAAATATGTCGATATAATATATTTACAATTTAAAATGTAAAATGATCTCATATTGGTAGTCAATACACCACATAATAATCACTAGGTGCACAATTAGAAGTTAATGACAATGAAATGTAAGTTGAGACCAAGTCCCTTACCATGTTGTAATCAACCGAGTCGTATGAAAAAAATTAATAACCACAAAATGAATCATAGAATACCACAAATATAATTGGATTCATGATAGTATATATAAAATGGAAGTATTCATATTCCAAACACATGAAATAAGTGGAGAACAATGGAAATCACATGGAATAAAAGTGAAATATTTAACCCCTAACCTTATGCCTAAAAGTGTTTTTTGTTTGATCATAATGACCTGAATAATATAATTTAGAAACATTAATTAATAATTACAGTACCACCTAAAAGTTTAATTTAATTCTTACAACCATATTAGGTTCATTCATGGATTTTTATGTGTTCAAGAGGTTCAATTTTATTATTTTGAAAGCATTTTCATCATTGGTTTTCATGATCAGTTTACATGTATTCATGAATGGAAGATCATTTGTAATGTAGTTATGAATTCCGAATTTTTTATAGATATTACTAGTGATATTTACAGATATATAAATTATATTATAATTATTTTCATTACATACCATTAGGATGACTTGTTTGATATAAGATAATGATAAACTCATTGTTTACATGGCCGTTTTGTGAATAATGAACTTTTATTATATTATTATTTTATATTTTGAGTGTGTAAGTATTCTAGAACAATTAATAAGATGAAAAAATTATATTATGATCTATTTTAACCATTAATATGGTTTAATGTCCATAATTGATGCTATTAATAGTATATGATAACCCTTTATCCTTGAATTTGATAAATTATCATATCTCAGATGGTGTTTTAATTTTTAATATTAAATTTGGGGGAAAAAGCGACGCTGATCAAATATTCCATTAGAATAATAATATACTATTTCATGTAAGGTACTATAATTATCATATCATATTCCTGAGTGGGATGTGTAAAGAAAAGGAATGAAAGGAACTCGAAGTAAAAGAAAAAATTAAGAAATCCCTCACCAAAATTCGGCAGCATAAAAAATCACTTAAAAATTTATAAAATAAATTGATGATAGAACGGGGGGATATCATCACTATTAAATAATACATATTGATTGGAAAATATGGAATGAAATATCCCAACATGATGAAATTTTAAATAAAAGAGAAATCCTAATATGAATGCTCTAAGGAAAGAGAAGGGTGGTGGATTCCAGTATCTAGTATAGTAACTCCAAGAACACGAAGGTTGGGACCATATGACATTTGAGACACCTTGAGATGACTAATAGGGTGTATAAATTCCAGATCCTAGAGGATTATGGATTTGGAATGAATGAAAATAGTTGTATGAATGGGTGTTTATAGTAAATGAGAGGGAACAACTTATTAAATTAAAGGGACACCTAATTTGTGGTTTCTGAAGAACTATGTGCAATACCATTGTTTTTGACACCGGTTCTATCCACATGGGACTCTTCATAGAATATTTGATGTTAAAAATTCTATAATCCGTTTATATTAACTATTACTTCAATATGATGTCATTAAACTACAAAAAACTCAAAACTGTAATTTTACTATTCACTAAAAATTCATTAATTTTAGAAAAATCCAAAAATTACATAACCCTAAACATTTATTGAAGTGTAGAATTAAAAATATAAACTCCATTAATTGAAATTAATTGTCTAAATATTGTATGATTGATTTTAAATTAAAATCATAATTTATTCAAATATAAAATTTTTAAATATATAACTCATTTATTATTACAATGAAAAAATAATCAACGTCTCCTTACCTTATAAATTCATGAAAATAAAATATTTATATGATTTTCAATTTATATGGGTCATATTAATATTCATAATACTATTCATATGGTTATGTTACTATTTTTAATGAAAAGATGGATTTATCAGCCTCTAAATAAATTACTGCTAACAACTGTAGATGACCTTATTTTTGAAATTCAAATAGAAAATGTAGAAAATTAATGTTTAATTGTAGGTTATGGAATTCTCCTATAAATAACCAAGTTTTTTCGTAGATACTCAATGCTTCATTCAATATATGCTATCTAATGAATTAAATATATTGAAGAAAAACATACCATAAAATGTTTGGGGGTGTTATATCATTCTCAGAGGTATGTCAAATTCGAGGACGTTCTACTAGTGTCTGTCATTATTCAATAGAGCGGATTCTCACCATAGGTTCATCAGAGAATTTCCCATGGTTTGATTATCGACTCGCCAACACCTTTGTTTAATAAAAATAAACATGTTGCATCATATCAATTACGCTGCGATGCCACATCCTTATTCTTACACAATGAGACACTAAGAATCCTCATTTAATATGCCTCGTTGTTCCATTGTCACCACACCACTGTGCTACCATCCTCAGTTCAATGGTGAGATAATAAAACACCACAACATTCTAAGCTATTTTATTATTTTTCGAAAAGTTTGAAAATTATCTTTATCATCTGACCCTTGCCGGTTGAATTTTGTTCCTTTCTAAGTGAATCATGGCATTCCCAGATAAATGGTTCCATAAAAATTTTGATCTGAGATCTTGTTGAATAGTTAGATAAGATTGATTGCACATTTACTGAAGATAACTTAAAATAGTTAGAAAAATCATTATGGGCACACTAGGCCTCATAATGACATTCCGTCAAAGAATTTGTTCTTGTAATAATTACATATATTTTAAAAAGATTACATGGAAATTATGGGTTATTTCATTATCCCCACCTTTGGTAGATACATTCCTAAAAGCGATGATAAAGGTTAATCTTACATATGATTCTATTGAGAATGAATCTGAGCCTCCCACTCTCATTTGCTATCCTTAAAGATTCTGTGATTCCATAAAACTTTTACTTTAGTAATCGACCATCTAGAAAGGATCTTCTCCGGTCGATCATCTATCTACCCTAGAAACTCAATAAATTTCACCCAATCATCAATGTCTAGCTCACCACAGTCTATTACATGTGATGGATCACACACATAACTCCTCATCTGGGAGACATTGAAACATCATCCACCTGGTCCATCTATCGAGGAATAGTTAGGTGGTACACAACCTACCCAACTCTATTAAAGATCTAGAATGGTCTACTGATCCTCAAAGATAACTTGTCATGCTGTCCCAATCTCTACAATCCTCATTTGGGAGAGACCTTCAGGAAAACATTGCCTCCCTCCTGGAAGTCTGAGTGTCTCCATATCCTATCCGTATAGGACTTATGTCTACTCTGTGCAATCCTCATATGCTCCTAGATGATATGCACCTTCTCAATGGTATCCCGTACTAACTCTAGACTGAAGAGTATAGACTCCTCTGGGTCTATCCAACATAGAGGTGAATTTAATGGATGGGCATACATGGCCTCAAATAGTTCCACAAAAAAGGTGGTGTGATAGTTAGTTTTGTATGAAAAAATTTACCAGTGGCAAGTTGTCCTCCCAAATATGACCAAAAACTAGGACGAAAAAACGAATAATGTCCTCTAGGGTCTTTATGGTGTGCTTCATCTGACCATCTGTCTGGGAGAGAAATGATGTGTGCAAGCATAACTGAGTCCCAAATACCTCTCGAAACCAATTCCAAAACTGGGATGTAAATAAAGAATCATGGTTTGAGATTATCATCTATGTAACCCCATTATGCTTCACTATCTTCTTTATATAGAGGCATCACATGAACTCTAATAATCCTTGCTCTCAGATGCATAAGAAGAGAGCTGTCTTGGTGAGTATGTCAACGATCACCCAACTAGAATCATGGCTACGAAAAATGAATGGTATCCCCATTACAAAGTCCATGTAGATACCATCCAACTTCAATTCTGGTACCTCAAATGTATGTGATGAGCCTTCAAGGACCTGAATATCAACCTTCACTTTATAACAATTGAGTAATCGTAAAACAAACTATGCCACCACTTTATTCATCCTTGTCCACTAGTACTGCTGTCGGAGGTCCTGGTACAACTTCATTGCACCATGATGTAACACAAATGGGGATGTATGGGAATCCCTCAACACCTCCTATTGTAACATCACTGGTTCCATGGTACATCCTCTAAAAATGATGATGTGCTCCGAAGATATAAAAAATCCCTCAAGAGCCTGTCCTGGGGATATTTGAGAACGTCAGGCCATGCAGTCAACATAAAAAATTTGACCCGCCCTAACTCACTGAATGAGTGGAGGAGAAAAATTCATCAAATGAAAGTAATATTCTCCATCACTATCCAAAAAAGGATATGTACATCGTAGATTTCTTGTTTTTCACATCACATAGCTGTTGTAAACAAAACATTCTTCTAAGCGCATCATCCACCACATTCCCCTTCCCAAGAGTATAGACTATGTCAAAGTTATAGTCCCCAAGTAAATCCATCCATCACCACTTTCTCATGTTCAGGTCTATCTATGAGATGATATAACTATGACTCTAAGGGTCGGTGTTGATGGTAACCTTTCAATCATCATGTAGTTCATCCAAATATTCAATCAAATGTCCACATATGATAACTCAAGGAAATGGGTTACATGGTTATGCTAATGCTACCCGAATAGCCATGAGACGTATGTGATCACTGCTCTATCCTTCATCAGGATACAACCTAGTATGTTCCCTGTGGCATCACAGTATACCACGTATTCAATACCCTCCTCTGACAACCTCAAGGTGGGAGTGATGGAAAAGCATAACCTCTGCTACTAGAAGTTCTGCTAGCACTTCACTATTGAAATCATGTGTTTTCCCTCATTCTTTAAATATTTTATAGGTTCTTCTAATCGTGAGTTGTTGGGAAAGATTCTCTGATTGTATCCAGCCAACCCCAATAAACTCCACACTTCAGTCATGCTTTTGGGTGGATCCCAATAAATCACTACCTCTATATTCGTCAGATCCACTGCCAGTCTGACCTATGGGATGATGTGTCCTAAAAGTGGACCTCCCAAATCCATAACTAAAACATTGAAATATTTCTATAAAGAAAATTCTTATTGAGTGAATTTAGTAATATCCAAAACTATGTAGCGTGCTCCCACTCTTCCACTGAGTATGGTAAGATGTCATCATTGATGAATACCACAAAATGATATAGTTAAGGTAATAAAAATATGTCTCATGAGTCCTGTGAACTCTTATGGGAAATTAGTCAAGCAAAACGGAATTACCAAAAACTCATAGAGTCTGTACTAGCATCTAAAGAATGTATTCAGTATGTCCACATACTGTATGTGAAGCTAATGATAGTCTAAATTGATGCTGATTATCAAGAATCACCTCGATCCCTTCAGTTGATCACATATTTTATCAATTATAAAAAATGAATACTTGTTCTTCATGGTCACCATGTTCAGGTGCAAGAATTCTACTCATATCCTCAATAACATTTTTTCCTTTATGGAACAAAATATATGGTCTATCCAGGGAGAAACACTGGGCCTTAAAATTCATTCCCTAGGAAGTCCTCCAGCCGTACCATCAGCTCTCGGAGCTCTGTGGGAGCCATCTGATATGCAGGTGTAGATATCAGCACTATCCCTAAGTTCATATTGATATTTAATTCAAACTCCCTATGATGATTTATTCCAGAAATATCCCCACTAAAGACAACCTGATACTCATACACCACTAGAGGAATTCTTGGAATCCTCTCATCCATCACACTGAGGGTAAGTCTAGCCAACTAGTGGTTGATCGTTCTCACCCTCATCTAAGAAAGTACATCCTACGCTTAAAATGTTATCTTCTCATTAGTGAAGGAAAATCGGGTCCCATCCTTGTAGAAACATCACACTTTTCACATAATACAATCGATTTAATCATGGACTATTGATAACCAGTCCATACCCATGATGACATCATAAGGCCTCGACACTTCTACTAAGAGGTCCTAGCTGAATCACTCACATCCCAGTATATGCCCAAAATGCTAGAACTAGGGTGTAACAATATAATCCCCTCCCGTAATAGTCTCTAGTCCTACGGATCAAGTGAACAACTCCATCTGAATCTCCAATCCTCGAACGAGGTCTGTGGCAAGGAACGGGTGACCGGAACATGTGTGTATAAGAACTATATCTAAGGTGGAGTAGACACTAATCATAACCCTAATAATCTCTTGAGTTCCATGGTCTTAGGACTCCAATGCTTGATGTTTTGATCACCACTATCCACTAGCTCCCTTAGCCCATGGCGGACCACCTGGGGTGGTGGATGTAGTATGTAGAACAGTTTCCAACTACACACACCTCTTCATACCCCCATCCCTACCACGTCTACCACCCAATAGACCTCCTTGCTTGAAAAATTATCATTGCCTCGACGGTCCCCCGACCCCCTTCTAGTCATCTGGGTGGGGAGTCAGATGGTCACAAGCCATGTTCCCCTATCCACAAAATGTGTAAAAAATTCTATCCCACATATGACCTTCTATAGCTCACGAACACGACACCTATGACCCTGCGTCCTAGGGTAATACCATAGAAGGTCTAGCCTACATGGGACTTCGCTTCATCTATCTTTTTCCAGCTGTAGATGATTCGAGCACCTATCATCTAGTGGTGGCTCTCACTGTCAGTACCTGCACGGTTAGGAAGATATCTACCTGTAGAGATCTCTATATCACTCTCGTATCAATCTGGATGTAGAGAAACAATAATCAACTCCAAAATATCTTATAGGAGTTCCTACTCAATGGTTCAGGCCCAGAATAATGGGTCATGTTCCATATCAGTGGAGTCATAGGAGAGGTTTGTAAATCTCACCATGTACTAGGCTATTGTCTGGCTACCCCATGTTAAGTGCAGTATCTCTTGAATATGAAATGAGCATAGAGTCACTGGTATGAACTTATACCTGAAGAGGCTCTTAAAGTCTTACCCACAAAGGATCACCTCCCCATGTGTCTGGAGCATCAATCTCAACCATCTCTATTCAGTTCCATGAAAAAAGCTAGTGTCTAAGGCCACCATCAGTTCTGTAGGATTCTCTTCTATGTGATAATCCTACATAACTGCCTCCATCCAATCCTCATCTTCCTGAGGATCAATCTTACCTCGAAACCTCGAAGGCCTCTATCTTTGGAACTTGTAAAACACACTGAGTTGACATGCTCTTTTCACTGGTGGGTGTGGTAACAACAACAACTACACAAGTAGTGGCGCAACTAGTACACCACTCAAAGGAACTGTCAATGTAAGTGGTCTATATACCAAAGTAACTTCACTAGGTGGGCCATAATAGTGATCCCATACTAGAATAATATATTGATGTCTTTGTAGAGGAATCATGATGGGAAACAGATGCACTACAATCAATAAATTATCCCTTATGAGATGACAAAAATGTGATCAATAGGAAAGAATTTTTAAAAGACATGTAACCAGTGTTTTGGTGTATAGAGTTTGAAAATAGAAATCAATGTCCTGGTCTAAGGATACTTCAGCCACATTCCCATCACTAGACTCTGCATACTAAAATCTGAACTAAAGAAACATAACACCATTTCTTGTATCGATAATACAAACTCTTAGTTATTCAGGTAGAACTGACCTTCCCCTTATTCAAATTTGTCACGACTAGTCCCCCAGGGCCTCTGTTGTGACTACCCGATGCAAGCCTTCCATAGTTGATAGGCTGGTTACTACCACTATAAATGAATATCCTAGAAATGGAAATAATAGTCTTTAAACCTGTACACATGGAAATATTTCATACTACACATAGAAAACCACAATGGAAATAAAAGTAGTACAACAACCATAATGTACCACAACTAAGAGTACAATGTGTAAAATAAATGAATTGGGGCCAGAATACAAGCCCAACTTAAAGGAATGTACAGAAAATATTTTACAAGTTATGGAGGTTATCTTCCAAGGATCCTACCTATCGGTTATGTATAACTGTCTTTCAGATTTCACTCCAAAAAACCTCATCTATAGACCCACCTCCAATCCCCATCTATCCCTGGATCCCCAAATTCCTAGTCAAAGTTGCATGTCGTCTTCACAAGACACAATAGGTGTAGGAAAATCCTGTGTAGTGGGGAGTATACAAATAATTATTAAGGACACCGAGACCCCTGAAGGTATTTTAGAAATCCACAATGAAAAATACCACATGGAAATACAAAATAGAAAATACTACCAAATCAAGATCTAAAATACATAACACAAAGTAAAAAATACAGATCATGCTCGGTATAAATTAAGTATATAAGTAAATATGATAATTCATAAGGCTAGATCATTTTATTTTTTTGAGAGGCTCTACTAAGGATCCACGATAGATTTCTCTATGGATGATCCATGATGGGTCGCACTGTTGCTGATCCACAAAGGGTCTATCTTATGTTGATCCATGAAGGGTCTCTATTTTGCAGATCCAAGAAGGGTCGCAGGTATTATAATCTTCAAAGGGTCACAGTTATGCTAATCAATGAAGGGTTGATATTATTTTTTTCGATGAAGGGTGGATATTATAGATATCCATGAAGGGTCACTATTATAATGATCTAGGAAGGGTTTCTAGTGTTTGATCCATGTCATAACAAGCCACTAGATTCCCACACTTATCATGCTTGATTACATGAGGTATAGCTCTTCAATCCATCAGTCATACCACAACTATGATGATGTCCTGTATAGAGTAACCCAATGGAACGTCTCATAGTTAGGGGCCCAACCCAATAGATAGTGCATTGGAAAGAACCCCGGTCTGTATGATATATGAAATTTTTTAAAAGGGTCTAGTTTGATTTGAGTCGGATTCAACCAATCCATACA
Source organism: Viscum album (assembly GCA_963277665.1). Taxonomy (NCBI): domain Eukaryota; kingdom Viridiplantae; phylum Streptophyta; class Magnoliopsida; order Santalales; family Viscaceae; genus Viscum; species Viscum album. The sequence goes on along the minus strand of OY728119.1, from coordinate 1,310,264,553 downwards.
CCAACCTCTACCAAAACTAGCATAGATTATCTTAGAAAGAACACCAAATCACAAGGGTCCTCGTGTCATAAATGGTGCATTAATAAAACACCCACTCATCATGTTATTGATGATTTTCCAAAAAGGTGCATGTTGAGTCTAGGTCTCGGCCTACCAAATTGAACAGACCTAACTTTTACTTTGTGTGACATGGGTCTGACCCATTATGTCATGGGTCTATTGGTTCATGGGATCCTTGGGTCATTGGTCCCACTAGCTAGCGTAGCTATGAAATGTTATGGTGGGTTTGTCCCACTGGAGTATGTCCGGCCCGCGGGTCTGCCAGACCCACCAGAGGCAGACCAACCTTCTTCTTAGACATGACAGGGCTGTGAGCCGCATCCAAAAATTATGCATTCCTGCAGATGTGAGACTCACTTTTGTCGTGTTTAAAAAACTGCATCCTGAAGTGTTCTGTGCCACACACAACCTTCTACACTGCAGAGCGGCCACGTACTATGTCACTTCCCAGGCTGCCCAGACATTGGCCACCACCTATCCAAGGATTACCTGAGTGAAACATCTCAACGCCACTACGGTGCGCCAATGGGTGCACCGCCTCATTAGGCCTGTGGCCACTGTCACGGGACAATGTCTCTATCGGCGTGCCACCAGTTCCTTATTTGGGCAATCGAAGTTGCTCTGGTGGTCCATTTTGCAAACCATCTGTAACCATGTGACTCTCGAGCAACCATCTTCCTTGCGAAGAAGTTGATCATGCCTTATCTCCCTTTTGAAAATTCATCAACCTAGAATGAAAAAGGCAAAGGGGGTCAGGGCTTGAATATTTCATCGTGATCCCTATACGTTAGCAGTTTAAAAAAATTGACGCTTGGGAATGATTTTTGATATCTTCATTTCTAATAAGAATGTGGAAAGACATGATTCAAAACAAACCCCTACCTCATTGAACATTTTTTTGGAAGCATTCTATCCTCGAGGGTTAAATATGTTGAAGGCATTCTTCGCTTCCCAACTTTGTTCTTCAGGATACATCGATGTCGATGATGTTCTACCAGATTTCTTCATTATTTTTTGGAGATGAATATCTCTAGAGGTTCGATATAAAATTTCTCGTGGTTTATTTCTCAACCTTACAACACATTTGTTTAATAAAATCAAACACATCGCATCATTTCACTTATATTACTTCATTAATGAAAATGCGTAGCAGTTCCAGTAGTGCAATGAATCACTATGGTTCATCATTTAATATTCTGCTTCATCCCTTTATCTCTGCACCGTAGCACTGACACCACTATTCAACAGTGAGAAAATAATATTAAATAAGTTTTTAATCTATTTTATTATTTTCCAAAAAGTATAAAATTATCATTTAAATCCGACTCTTTTTGGTCAATGATAGGTCCTTTCATGGAGAATCACATCATTCTGATTTCAACAATGGCCTCAGATATTCGATCTGAGCAACGGTTCAATAGTTACAAAATCGTGCACACATGTTTACTGAACGTACCTTAAAAAAAGAAATATTCCATTCTGAGCACTTTGGGATTTAGAATCATGTTACGTCAAAGCTTTCGGTCTGAAAATAATTCCATATAATATATAAAAAATTACCTAGAAATATCATGACATTACATTTTTTTGGTATTTTCGTTAACATGGGGCTGATTTTTATAATGATAATATTATGATTCAGGTCATGAGTTTTGGATCAATGTTGAAACATGATGGATATTGTTTTGGCTCAATGTTGAAACATGATGGATAATTTTTAGTTTCCACTATGAATTGAATCCCCCTCTCTTCTAATTTCACTAAAATATTTAAACTCAATCAAATTTCTCTAGAAGGATAACACATATTTATCTTTTAGTAGTCAGTTATATTCCATATCTTTCTTTATTTTATAAGGATATAGTTATTTGATTTTTTCCCTGCTTCTGATGATAAATAAGGAATATAATTTTTCGTGCCTTATATTAGGAATTATTTTACTTCCATATTTTTTAAACTAGGTATTTCTAAATATATTTAGTAATACTCTTCAAATATATCTCATGATACCCACTTTATATATCACAATATCTAAGAGTGAATTTAAATTTTGAAATAACTCCAGTTGTCCTCCATGTTCCCCTTAATATCTTATATAGTGAACCCTTGACAAAATGAGAATAATTTTTTTGTTTATTCTATATTTTCAACTTTGTATAAAAATTTTCTAGAAATCATATCAAGAGTTTTTTTCAACAATTGAATTTTATAGAGGAAATTGAAATAATTTTATCTTAAAAAGGGTTATATATGATATTTCAAAGACCCACACTCCCTGGATTGGCGGTTAAAACACATAATTTTTACATATTCATGATACCTTGTGATAAGAATGAATATATACATTTTTTTATATTACATCACATCTAGAGGTGAAATATTACATTTCAAAAAATAATAACAAAATATCATGAATATATGTTTTAGTGTCATTGCTAATCATCCACAAAACGAATAATTTTTTGTTACTTGATTACATTAATTCATATTGGAGCCACTCTAATACCACATATAAACTCCTCCTATGTTATACTAATTTTCATAAAATAAATAATGGAAACATAATAATGGTTTGAGATCAAACTATAGGTACAATAAAATATATCAACATGTCATCAATGGACATATCATAAGATTATGAGAATGCATGAGCAAGAGATACATGTATTATTAAAAAATATCATGGTTGGGAATTATTTTTTAATATGTCATGAATGAAGTACATGAAATATAAAATTAACTAAGTGTGTTTTATTATGGATAAGTGACAAGGAGTCTTATCCCTGAAAAAACACATATAAATTTGTGATGTTACTGAAATGTTACATAAAATAGAATTATTGTAAAATACATAAGAATAATGAATAATCATATTATGATAATATCCAGGGCCCATCCTCTATGTTTTGATAATATCCATGAAGGATCACCCTTTATGATTTATTCATACTCCCAAAAGGCTCATTGTTTATATTGTTAGCATAATCCAAGTAGCCTCAACATTTAGGTTGGAAGTGTAAGCCAAATATTCTCACCACTTATGATATAAAATAATAATATCATTTCCACAAATCATTATCTCATGAAATATAAAACCATAACCAATTGAGTTGATGAAATTAACCGACCCAAACCAACATAAGGATTACTAGACTAGAACCATCCTAAGGCATTAATAGACTAGAATAGTCTCATGAATTTATTAAATCAAAACTGGTTCAATGATTTATGAGATTCAAATCATCATATAATTAAAACAATAATTTTTTTTACCACAACATCATAACATATTTATCATTTAATCAACAAATTAATAAATCCCTGAAATGAAATGAGTGTCATGGAAACATCATGAAAACATATTCATCATTACCTATCTAGAGAAAGATGGTAAATAATATCATAAGAACAAATTATATGTGTCATGTAAGGAAGGGTAAAAGAATTTTATATAATTTAAGAACACAATTTTCTAATTTTTGGATATTTTATGTTGACAAAATAGACGAATAGTCCCTTTAAGGAAATTCTAGGATGACCAGTTAAAATATTTTCAGGGAAAAGTAAGTACATAGAATTTGATAAGAAATTAATTAATATTATTTAAAACAAATATTTTTATTATAAAAATTTATATTAAAAAAATATTCTTCCAAATAAATATTTATGAATACATGAAAATACAAATAAAATAATTCTTTAAAACACAATATTTTAGAATCCATTTGTTTTAAAAAAATTAAATATAATTTTATTTTGAAAATAATAGAAAATATTATTTTTATTTCAAACTTTATAAAAAAATTTAATCATTTTGTAAAAAAATTAATACATAGAAAAGGATGATTTATTATGAATAATTAAAAAAATGATGAATGAAAATGTAATAGTGTTTTATAAAATGTTTTTACCATAGTTAAAATAGATAATGTTATGTGTCACATTGGAACAAAATTTTAGAAAAGGCAAAGTGGAATGTTTTAAAACATTTAATTTTTAATGTAATATTTAACAATGTATACATGGGAGAAACATAATGGTTTTAAATGGAAATGTGTAGTGGAACGTAACATTTACAATCAAGAATGGAAAATAATTTTCAAAAATTTTAAAAATACCTTTATTGAAACATATCTAATAAAGGGATTATAACTAACTCATTTGAAAAGAGGTAATGGGGAAAATATATATATATTTAAATAAAACAAAATTTTTAATCAATGTATTAAGGGAGATAATTTTTGGGAAGATTAAACATTGATATGAAAGAGAACAAGATTATTTTGAGAGAGAAATAATTATTCATGACATTCTAAAATTTTATGAACAACAAAAGTAATAATTTAAATTCTATATAAAATAAGAAGGAAATTAAAAATAATATATCTTATAAAATAATAAATAGGAATTTTTAAAAAAATACTCATTATGTACATAACAATGACTCAAGGAAATAAGTTGGGTCAAAACAAATCCTTATCGCTTATGATATTTTTTAACAAAAACCCCATGAATTTTATAGCATCAAATTGATCATAAGATATAGTTATTAAAATATAATTCTTGATATTAAATATGAAATATTAATTATAATGAATATTTAAACTAAAAATGGTGTATAATCAGATTATATCTCAATTAATAGAAATTGAGATGAAAAACTCATACCTATTATTCTTGCTCAACGAAACATTTTCAAACCTTGAGTAAAAAGAATAAAATCATAATCCCTTATTTTAGAACACTATTAATTAAATTGTATTTTATTAATTAAGTTTATAATAATTTATTAATTTTATATTATTTATTTGTATTTATATTCATTATATGATGTTGTTATATTCAATTGTTAGTTCAATACTAATTTTGTAATGGCGGTGTATATTAATGTATGGTAATTAATGTTTCATCATTTTGAGATAATTATAGGTAATATAATAGATATTTATTTGGATATATGATGTTATATTTCATTTCATCAGCATTATATTTATTTATTATGACAATGAGGTTGGTAATGAGTTTATTTTAGTAATATGAATGAACAAGGGTGATATATTAAAAACAGGTTACATATAACTAAAACAAACAAAAAAATAAAATATTAATTAGCTTCATGTTATTTTCGATTATAATTATCCATTATCTTTTTTTAATTATCCATGTTTTAAATTTTTATATTTTACCATATTAGTGATAAAAGAGAAAAAAACTAGAAAATTTTTATAATCAATTGGTGAGTATGTCTACGATAATTATTCTTTTTGGGATAATATCTTTTAAAAGATGAAATAATGATATATTGAATTAGTTATATAATTAATGAAAAATATTTTATGAAGTTCTCAAAATAAAAAAAAACTATAGTGAAAACATATATTCCTTTCATGGATGTGGTTGTCCACACATACGGAAGGACAAAATTTTAATCTTCTATAGATAATGAATAATATTGGCAATTATTTATAATTTTAGAATATTAATACTAATATAAATATCATATATAGTATCTAATTATTATTTTAGAATTATCATCATACTAAGGTAATGATAAATCAAGAATATTGATTTCATCTCCCTTTTCAATGGATTTTTATGGATGTTAAAAAATAATATTCCATTAGTTTAATAATTGTTTATAGTATTTTTAATGATTATATTATCATAATTTTATTGATATAATAGGTTTGAGGGTATAAAATATTAAATGTATTTAGGTAACTCCATTGAGAAAATGATATATCCCTTTAGAGTTTCTCCCTTTGGTAATAACTTAAGGTTATATATATTGGTATTTTTGAATGTAAATTGATAATAAGATACAGGGAAATTGGTTTGGTTTCATAAGGTTATATTATTGGTTTATATAATTTATTTTACGAGTGGATAAATATGGTGTATGTGATATCAATTTATAGGTGAATGGAATTGATTTTTTTGTAAATATAACTCTTAAACATAATGTGTGTGTGGCCTGTTCTTCTAGATGTTTTTCATATTGCCTTTGTAATGGGTTCATCCTTCTTCCCTTCAAGGGAGTTTTTTTCTTGTTCAATAAATGTGTGCTTTCCCCCTTTAACATTAAAAAAATGTGAGCGCATGTTTCACATGGAAAGTGGGAAAAGGTGGATAATAATTGAATGAAATTATTATAATGATTTATAATCCTTAAAAAATTAATTTAAAAATAACATTAAACAATTTTTATGTTTTTACTCTTATATTTTTCACTTTGAAAATTTTACCTTTAAACCATTATAATAAATTTCTACCTAAGTTATTTATTTTTAATGCCTAAAAATATAATTTGAGATATTACATAATTTTGGAATATATATTTAAAATATGAAATCAATTTTATCTAATTAATCTTATATTTTTAATTAACAATAATTTTATCATTTTAACACGAATAGTGTAAAAACCTATTTTTATAAAAAATAATCTTTTCAATCATATATGTTTCATTTCAGAAAGAATGATCAATGTGTTTAAATTTGATGAAATGTATTTTTTTTATTTCTAATCAAATTAAACTTATGTTGTTTTAAAATAAATGAAAAACCTAATTTCGACGAGACAAAATAAAATTATATAATGTGATAAAAATTGTAATTCTTAGAAAAATATGGCTTAATAGATAAATAGTTAAATATGGATTTTCTAAATTATTCATTTTATTTTTATATAATATATTTACATATAAATATATTTTTTTGTGATGAATTTTTTTATTGGTTTTTAAATAATCATCATGATATTTTAATGAATGCATTGATTTTAGTTGAAATAATTTATGACAATATTAGCCTAAAAAATATTATAGAGAAATAATTAAAATATATCTTAAGATAATTTCAATACGATGAATTAAAAATGGAAGTAACATTTTTTAATAAAACGTATAAATATAAAAACATAATTTTTGAGTAAAATTTTGAAATAAAAAAAGAAAACAAATTATAAAAATTGAAAGTTTTATGTGTTCTTAATACTATATCATATCAATTTATAATTTAAATAATATTAATATATTAGTCAATATATAATTATATTTTAAAATTTTTTATATAGTTTATTAGGATAAATTATAAATAAAAAAAAAATTTATTTAATAGATGGAAATCGTATTAATTATTTATCCTTTAAATGTATGGATATTTTGTTGAGTAAAATCGTTTTATTTAATGCAGATTTTAATATATATTTTAATAATATTGATAATATTAGTCTCATAAATTTTAACGTATTATTTCATTGTTTCAAGGGGATAAATCAAGAAAACACGTGTGATTTATTTAATGGAAATATATAGATTACATATATAGGGTATTTGATTCTCCAACATTAAAAAAATTTCAACCCTATAAATTTTATTATCACATAATTGGGAAAATAAAAAATGATAACTAAAAGATTTAGATTACTCAAAAAATGATTATATGATAGATACCTACTTTAGAAACATATAAAATAATTTTTTTCACTTTGAATTTGTGAATTCTAAAATTTTCTTTTTCTCCAATCAGTGGGGAAAAAAATTCTCTCAAATTATGTATCAAAACTCTTATTATAAAATAAGTTTTCTATGAGTGATCATAGTCTTTCTTGAACTAATATATAAGGATAATTTGGTTTAATATATGAAATTTGATTTCCATATGTTGGTACATAATATGGATTCTATATGTAGATAACATGTGTATCTCTACAATCAAATCAAATACATCTAATGATTGATAATAAGTATTTGTATAATCAAAATCCCAATAACCTTGAAGGAGATGAATATATATTGGGAATAATAATGATAACCAACGGTTTATTTATTTATAATTCAATATCTAATTTTTGGTGAAGAAAATCACATCATAAGATATCTATAATTGTAGGGAAAAGAATATGTATACCTGGAACCACTTAATTATCACAAAATATATGTTAATAATAGGAGTTTAATAGGATTTTCCATGTTCATATATTCTAGAAGTTTGTTTCTATTTATATCTATAAAAATACATTATAGTAGTTCTCTGGTGTTCATTGTACCTAAATTTTTCAAAAAAAATGTCAAATTGATAGTGGATCCTTCTGATGGACATTACTTATCTCTATCATGTCAACTGTACTCTTCCCTTTTATAGAATTATGTTCCCCAATTACATTCTCCAATATATATAATACATCGTATAGTTACATTATGAAATTCTTTTGGGGAGTCCATCCCATATTTTTAACATTTATGATGTTGAAACATTATTCATTCTTCAACATCATCACTTGATCATCATTTAATCCATATTATTCTCTTTCAGGGTGTTTCTATAAGTACATAAATAATAAGGTTGTGAAATATAACATTAGATAGTTGGGTGAGTATAAGAAAATATTTTCAAGTCAAAATTAAATCTTATTTGGTTCTTCATTATTATAATTACATATTTATCCATTACAACCATTTTCTTTAATTTATTCCATCTAACTCTGTCCATTACTAAAACCAAAAGGATTAAAAAGATTACTGAAAAAATAATTTTTTTTAAAATAATAACATTATAATATAACTTGAAGATTAATTTTTCTAAGAAAAAATAATATTAAACTATATTTCATTTATTTCAACTAATATCAACACTCAGTTCCCCCATGGTTACATTATGATGGGTTCTATCATAAATAAATAATTAATTAATTAATATACTAATTCATTACTAGTTTTTTTAAATGTTTGGGGTTAGAAACTCATTTTTTGTTAAATCAAATCAAAGACCTCTTTAATTGGGTAGAGGGATACCCATTACATAGCGTGAAGGCATAGTGGTCATTTATCCCATTGCATGGCCCTAGGCCCATTTTTTTGAACCACGACCAATTATGTGAATAGTACTACTACAGTACCCACATTGCTAAAGTACTGCACAGTAATCGCCACTACTACATTACCCATTAGCCGCTACAGTAACCTGCTTATGCTACAGTGCCCGCTGGTGCTACAGTCCCGCCACTGCTACAGTACGCTACATTACTGCTATACTACCTACACCCAATGGGTTTTGAACGCACATTTTTCATATATAATGAAGGGGTTCTTACCACTAATCCAAACCCAAACTACGCATTACTAGTTGATCAAAAAGAGAATTGGATTAACCTAGTCATATCCCCTTATAGTGTCTATCCACGTGTGCACTAATAAGCTAACTCATCATTCAAAAATTGAATATTTAATTGATAATTAACCATCATTTTCATGTGGATTTCCACAAATGTGCAACTGTTCCACAATTTCATCCACATTATAGTACCTCTAATGTGATGTAATTTCTATAAAAACCAAATACTCAAAATTTTAACAAATTTTCTTGATGTTACCCTATACATAAACATATATATAATGTTTTCACTAAAATTATATCATCAAAATCCCTAAAAATCCTAAAAAATTGAAAAATTTTATAATAATAACACAGGTTCTGTAGAGTGATACATCTATGTCCAGTTCTAAAAAATATATATATAACCCATAGGATCGATAAAGAAATTAGATGTACCAATCTATACATATAGTTTTAAAAAACCATTTCTATAACACCCCAAGTGCTTATGAAGATTATTCTTTAAATAAACTAATTCTATTTGATTTCATATGTTTCAATCCATACCATGTATTGTTTTTTAAATATTCTAAAATTATTAAATCTGGATCAACACCTAATACAAACTTGTCTTTCATTACATGAAACACTATGTTTATATGAAATATCCAGATAATTAAGTGAGATCATCAAAACCTAGGTATTTAAAATTGTAATATTTATAGTAGAAACTAATTTTTAAATATAATATATAATTGTTTAATATGAATAAATCATATTCATAATAAGACATGCAATTTTTGTAATGTCTATATATATTTGCAGATACTATTTTTTTAAAAAAACTACATTTTATGTCCTTATGTGAAGGATAATAAATTTTAATTTATATAATTATATAAATTTTATTTGATAAAATAAAAATCATTTAATAATAAATAATTACCAAATTATCTTAGGGAGATGTTTCAGAATTTTCTGAAAACTATTATTTTTGGATGAATAGTGACAAGTATTGAATTTTAATTCAAAACAAATACTTTTTAATTAAAATATATTGATACATTATATTTTAATTTTGATTTAATCTTTAATTAAATTAATTTTACATATATTAATACAATTTAGTTTATTACAACCAATTTCACAATGGTATTGGATATAAAAACATCCCAAAAATTTAAAAAAAATTCTTAAAACACCAGTTATCCTTACATATCAATGAGATTAATTATAAATTTTTTTCTTCCAATTATGTGATTATAATTTGGAAAATGGAATATGTTTTTATTAATAAAATTTTATAATTAATAATAGGGATAAATATGATTATTATTTAAACTATTGGTAAAATTTATTAAAATTAATTACAATGATTATATGAATAATTATCTTACAGAATGACTAAACCATTTAACATAATGCCCAAAATAACATATAAAATTATTAGATACCTATCATATGTTTATATTTCTTTAATGAACACAATTTTATTGGTTTTAGACCACTATTGGATTCCCCTTTCATGGGTAAAATGTTGGTGAATTTCCCTTTTCTAAACATTATAATAATGTCACTACTCCTCAATTATAAAAAGGCACTCACACCTAAAACAGATGGACATCTATAATGCCCTTTTTCATGTAAGGCGTATTTATAAATATTATCATAATAGCCATAAATTTATTTTATAATCCTTCCTTTTGGTATAAATCCATCTAAGGATTCCCTTTGGTGAAAACCAAATACAATTACCCAAAGAAGAGGTAATATCCTTCCCCAAACTCCTTTGTTTTATTTTTTTCTCAATCTCATAATCATTTTGTAATCCATATTTTTATATTAAAATATATATCCTATATATACCAATATGACTTCATTATAATGGTTATACATACAATTAAACAAACTCTTATCTAATGGGTAACAAACTTATGTTTTTATGTTCAATGAACTACCACCTCACGAAACAATATTATTGATTTTTTCATTTACACTTATAATTGTTGGGAATTATATTATTATTTATTATTATGTAATATTTATATATAAGATACCATTTATCATTCCATATTTTTCAAAGACGATAACTTAGTTTGTAGACTTGTGGATTATCACCTCCTCAATGTGATTTGATTCATTCACACTTCACATGGAACATATTATCGATCAAATTAATAATAATTCATGATATTTATAAAAACTAATTCTAATATAATTACATATAAATATATATTTATATATTTTACATTTAAATTCTTTCAGTCAAAAATGATTATTAAACAGAAACCACATTCATGCATATTACAACCTACTCTCTACAATAACAGTGTATTACATTTCATATTTGTATGGTTAATAAATATTTATAAACTAAATATATATTATATTTATATCATGTTTTAATTGATATATATTATTAAATTATGACATATTTTAGAGGAATATGAATAATTATTCAAAACATGTACATAAAACAATGTAGATATTACCAGAAGTGTAAAATCTACAAGGAATTATTCATAAGTGGGTAATATAAATACATATATGGTATTATATAAAATTAAATAGTTTTATGGTTTATGTATAGTAATAATTACATTTGTTTTATAGGTTTTTTTATTGAGTATAAATAAATTCATGACATAATGTAAGGAGAATTCTAGTCTCTCTTTTATTTCTGTGAGATGTTTTCCTTATTAACCAATCATTTCTTTTTTATAATGTATATAATACCCATTACTATATTAGATAATTTATATACCTAAATTTATGTATATTTACATATCCATTTTATTATCTGTGTTTCATGGGGGTTATGATTCAATAATTCATAAATCGGTAGAGTCAATTTGTGTCAATTTTTCTTCTTTGAGACACATGCATTGATATGCACATATGTTCTTATATGAGGTGTATATAATTTTTCTTCACATGTTATATATTTAATTTTATTTCATTAAGGATATTTCATGATTTATTTAATTTCAGTTTCTTTCACGGGTATTATTATTATATGTTACCATGTGGTAAGAGTTTCTTTCAACAATCTCATCATTTATCGAGATTGTTAATTAGAAAGATACCATGGAATAAATTATATGATATATCACTCATGAAAAATAATTATATTTATTCTCTTGTATCCAGTCATGATATTTTCATGTATTACCATTTTTTCATTTTTGGTTCTTAAGATAATTAATAAATTAGTTTATGAAAATTCGATCTCATTTCTCTTGAAGGTCGAAGATCTATTTTTTTTATTGTTTCCAAAAATAATTTTTAAAGGTTTTCAAAATTTTATTCTATGATCATTTTTAATGGAAAATGATTGTAAAAAATATTTTATGGATTTAAAATAATATTTTATATCTATTGAAATCTATATTCAAAGGTAAGGTTTTTTAAAAAGATTTCATGTTTTAAAAGAAATTAATCCAGGAAAAAGGATATTATCCCCAAGATTCTATTAAAGGATCTTCCCAAATTATGTTTCATATAAGATTTATTCTATTTTTGTTAACCATGATTTCATGTTAAATGATCCAAAGGTTCCATCTTATAATTTACAAGAATGGTTTATGAATTTATGACATTATGTTCATAAAACCCATTTCTCTTTTACATGTTACATGTTTATAAAACTCAATCATATTATATGGTTATTATGATTATGAAACATATGTCTTTTACAAGATTATGATTTGATTATATAATTATCAACCATTCCTATTTTCTACAAGTAGTGATATGATCAAAAGATTATGAAGCCTATTCCATTTCATGGGTTATGAAATTATTGTTTATATTCTTATGGAACATGAATGATTTATTTCACTATGAGATGGGTGGAAACTATATAACCCACAAATACATGGGTTATTTATTTATATCTCACGATATATACATGGATGTAATAAACAATATATTTGGTTTAGTAAAGGAAATTTTCTAGTTAGATTGTCTTGGAAGTGAACATGGACTAATAAGATGTTCATGGGTGTGAACCATTCTAGTCAAGTCCAGCCAAAAGTAATGAAGTTGGAATTTACTAAAAATTAATCAAATAGTACAATAATGTGATGAGAAGGGTAAAAAAATGAACTCTACCTCATCCATAATGCATTAATTTTAAATATCATAATAATACAAGTCTTTTCCATATTCATAATCATTTGTATTTTCCATCACAAATTGAGATTTTCCCTAGTTGAGGATCGCGAGTATTTCTTAATTGAATCTCTATGAAGAAGATATAGTGGACCAAGTATGTGGTAGGTTCGAATAATCCCTATGTATCTTTATATTATAAGTATAATTAGTGAATAAAAAACTATTAATTACCTTTTCTATTCCATAATTCAGTTATCTATAAAAGCGGCATGACCACCACTACCTGATGCCTTCAATGGGGTATTTGAATTCACCCCTTCATCATCATATATGATTCACAACATCTCAGATTTCATGGAGGAATGAATGTTTTTTAGTTTTATGATGAAAATCATCCTTCTAGTGAGTTTTAATTTGATTCAAGTCATTATCGTACAATGTTAAAGGATTAATAGCCAATATCTATATGCATCCTTGAACAAAATGAGACTCTATAGAGATATCCACTAAAACATCCAAATAATTTTAAAATTTACATCAACTTCCATGTCCTATTTCATACCATAATCACCCAGTTCAAGAGAATATGAATCCACATGTATATTCTCTTCCAAGAAATATTTAATACTTGTATGATGCACTAGCCTGCCATTATGTGAGCTTCCCTTAGGATTAACATTCAGGCTATGTTTTTTGATTCCCATGCTAATTGTAAACCCAGTGTTAAATATCATGGGAGTGAACCATGGCTACAAATATGGTATGGGAAGTGTACCTATTATACCATGATAACCTGGGAATAAATTCCTTAAATTAAATAAAAATCATTTAATATTCTTATGTTTATACCAAAATACCTTGATTTATTCTGATGTTATGATTTCATGGATTATGATCTTGATTATCATAGGATTCATGTATTATAAACTCCCATTCATTATAACATGATCTTTTATTATGATAATTTATGTAGGGTTTGATCTTCTATTGTCATGATCAAATTCTCATACCCCTATGCTCATGTTTATGATCACATATCTCCATTTTTCCCTTACTGAGTATCTATGATCACCCATTTTATCGTTTTTTCGTAGTTTATGAATTAATTTATTATATATGATGTTTCTATGAATGGTGTTATTAATAAGGAACCTATTTAGAGATAACGTATCTCATATATGTTCTAGTTTTTATAAATCCATGTCTCTAAAAATAACAAGTCTCATACAACTTTTAGATCCATGTTTCTGTAATGTATTAATTATAATGAAAAAATAATATAATGTTAATTATTTAAAAGTGAAGGTCTCTATAGTTGTTATCATATAATATTTTTATTTATAATTTGTAGAATAGGAATATAAAACCATATTTAGAACCATAAGGACATGTCCAATGATATATATAACTATAATAAAATTTATTCTAAAATTTTCTAGAATATTGGAAAACTATAGAGTAAATGGTTTCCTAAAAATGTGCCTGTGTATTTTGAACATATCAACACAGGTGTAAATAATTTAAAAATTACATAAAATGAAATACTAGATAGGGAACTGGTGTGAAAAAATGGTCCTTACTACACACCTGGTTTGACCTTCCTATGGGAAATGCCATTAATATTCACAAACTCTTCATGATTAATAATTAAGTGTTTTGATAGAAGTTAGATATGAATAACCTTGAATAATGTTTTGGTCTCATAAATTAAATATATTATCATTATTTTGACATCCTATATATGTACTTTTAATATTTTGTAGTTTCCTGATCTGATTACTATTTCTTATTGAATGAGTATTGGTTTTAGAAAATGGTTGGATCCCAATTGAATCACTCCAATACTGAGTGTGATGGGATAGTCCATGATTTTTCTATAGAGAAGCTCAATTATGTGGGTGATATAATGAAAAATATCATTACTATTCTCACTCAACCATTTCATGATATGTATCATGATTGGATTCCATAAGAGAAAAGGGTGGAACAACATTATATTCTTTCCATCACAAGTTAACATCCACATTATTTCAGTGAGTCTTCGAATCCACTTAAAGATGAACAATTAAATAGTACAACTAAAAATACATTCTTTATATCCATTTTTCAATACATGAGAATGTCATTCAGAATATATATTGGATGCAAAGTGAAGTGAAGAAGTAGTTGAATCCATTCTAGAATACAAGGGTACAAGATAAAAAGAATCCACAGACTGAGATGAGTTGATGAACATATTTTTAAATAAGTACATTATTTATATTTTTCATAAAAATATGGAGAATGAGATCTACATGATAAAACAACTGTATGATGACTCTTTAGGTACTTATGATGGTAATTTCAGAATATTTACATGGTATTATTCTACTATTATAATCCAACAAAGAAAAATGGTTGGTTGATTCATTAGTGACATAACAAAAAGTTTGAGAAGTTCAATTTTCAAAAGAGACATTAGTAGCTCTGAAGATATTGTGTGTTGTAATATCAAGGTTGAAACAGAGGATGGATAAATATATCAATCATATGGTTTTGATAAAAAAAGGAATTTTGGATTTTAATACAAAATATTAAAACCATTAATAGTAGAATATGATATTTAAATATTGTTATTGGTGTGTAATGATTCATTGAAAATGTTTTCTTAAGGGATCTAAAAAATATTTTTCTATGGGAAATTGATGGTAATCAGATATTTAATTGATAATGTTAGTTGAAGAAGTCATCTAACAATAACTATGGAGAGAAATTCCACCGAGTTCATGTCCCCTGCAAATGTGCTAATATTGTATAGAGAATGGGAATTATGCTAAAAAATGACCAAAAATATGGTTTAGTGTAGATAATTGGCATTAAAAACCTCATAGAAAGTGGTACAATGGGAAATCAAATGAAGAAACTATTTATAAAGAGAGGTGTGATAATGACATGTTGAAAGTTATAGTTACCATGGATTCTATAACTATTAATGAATTATTATATTTTTGTTTCTATCAAATCTTTAATTGATAAATAATTTTCTATGGATATTATGATTCCACCGAAACTATTTTCTATGTAATTAGCATTGAAAATCATAATGGTATGATGATTGTATCTAAATTATATTATTATACTCTAGTTGACGTTGTTGGTAATTTGCTTCTAGAAAATCATGTCATTCTACCTGTGGTTAAATTTGATTTCATCTTATGCATGGATTGAATTACTCTTCATAAGGACTAAATAAAATGTTGAGGAAGGTAGTTTAAATTTTTCATTTGAAACTAACCTTTGATCATATATCAATGTGATCATATGTATGAACTTCTTATAGATATTCAAACTAGTTTAAGGTTAATAAATCCCATTCAGAAGGACTATTTATCTCAAATGGTTGGTGATAAAATAAACAACGACGATTGTTCCCTTGATTGGAAAATTTTCAATGTATTTAAAAAAGAGACTCTTATACATCATTCAAAAATGATGTTGTATTCTCGATTGCGCTCATACCTAGTTCCACTCTAATTTCAAAGACTCCATATTGAATAAACCCAATTAAGTTATAAAAATTTAAGAAGATACTCTAATAAAACATCAATAATAGATTAATTTGGGTAATTTAATCACCTTGGGGTTCACATAATCTATTTATGATAAATATGGATTAATGCGACTCTTCATTAATTTTATGGTGCTAAACAAAATAATGATAAAGAAAAAGTACCATCTTTCCAATATTTATGAATTTCTTAATCAACAACATGAATGTCGATATTTTTCCAAGTTTGAACTTCATTCTGGATATCACCTATTGATTTTCAATAAAGAGGATATACGAAGACATCATTCCATATAATGAAAGATATCTATGAATATATAGTAATTCCATTCATTCTTTCTAATCCCCCTACTAAATTTATGGAATTTATTAAAATATTATTTATATATTTCATCAATCCGTTTTTTGTATATATAGATGATATTCATAAATATTCAGTGATAAAGGAAGCGTATGAATTAAAATTAATAATTATAATAAAGACCATATGTTAGGATATCCTTTGTGGAAAATTCAAAAAGTTAGAATTTTTTATTTAGAAGGATTAATTTTTAGGTCACATAATCTTAAGAGATGGTATTGTAGAAGATCGATTAAAGAAAAAGGATATTTACTATTTTACTAGACCAACAATGGTGACTAAGATCGTCAGTTTTCTTATATTATCTTGATGCTATCGAAGTTTTGTTGATATTTCCCCATTACTATCTATTAATTTGACAATGTAATAAAATAAGGGTTCCATGTACATATGGATAAATGAATGGGTGGAAGATTTCAACGAACCAATTAGTTGTTTGGTCAGCCAACATGTGGTTAAATTAACCTATAGTGGACAAGGGTTAGTAGTTAATATTTATTTCTCTAGTAATGGATTGAGATTTCTTCTTATGTTAAATAACATGGTTGTTTCCCATCCCTCATAATATTTGATGATTCGTGATATAAATTTCTCAACAAATGATGTGGATTTAGTTGTGGTAATCATAACAATAATGATATGGAGTCATAGTCATTATGGAAAATAGTGTGATATATTTCGAATCCTAAATTTATTAATTATAAATTTATGTAGTGGGAGATGAACATACACCAATGATATTTGTTATAGTTTCTAATGGATTATGATTTCTCAATATATTACCACCCTAAGAATGAAAACAAAGTGGAAGATGATTTTAGTTGAAAGGACCATGATAGATTATCCAATTTGGGTATTGAAAAAGATAGAATATTTTTTTATTTTTATAGGATGAATCCAGAAATCATGAAGTAAGGGGAAGAATTTTTTCTGGATCAATTTAATGTTAAAACCATTATCCATGTTAAGATTAAATAGTCCAAAAATGATTATTTATAGCTATAAATGAATGTTTGAAATGTTCTTGAGTTTAACCTTGATCAGGAATATATGATAAGGTTCTGGAACCATGTATGTGTTCCTTCAAAAACCGATTTGAAGAAAGATATTTTATAAGAATCTCACAGTTCATCATTCAATAATTATCGTAGAAGTATAAATATTCATAGATATTTTCTAGAATACTTCCTGTTGGATGTCATGAAGAGGGATATCACAAATTTTTTATCTCGGTGAATGGTATTCCAACAAGTTATGGCTGATAGAAAAACTTATAAGTAGATGATGCAACCATTACACCTACCCAAATGGAAATTTTTAAACAAAATTATGGATTCTTTGTTATGGACACCCCATAAACACTGAAAGAATTATGTAAATATCTATGGTATTCGATTTGAAAAAAATATCATCCCACTTTAATTCTATCAGTGAAGACATCTCTCTAGGTTTACTTACGATGATATACATTAAGAATGTGGTAAGGTTTCATGGAGTACCACACTCTATTGTATCTGATCATGATCTCTGGATTACCTCAATGTTATAGAGAGGCCTTTAGTAATAACATTATAAAAATATGATTATCGACACTACATATCATCTTAAATAGATATTTATACTATGAGAATAATTAAAATCCTAAAGGATATGTTAATATCATGTTTATTGGATTTCAAAGGTGGCCGAGATCAATACCATCATCTAGTGGAGTTTTATTACAACTATATATTTCACTCAAGAATTCATATGGCTCATTATGACATACTCTAAGGGAATAAATGTAGAGCTCAAATCTGTTGGGATGAATTTAGTGAAAGAAAGGTAATGGGAACTAATATATCTAAAAAATGATAGAGAAGGTTAGATCAATTCAACAAAATATCAATGTAGGTTAGATTTAGAAGAAACGTTATTCTGATTACCATAGTATTGATCTATAATTTAATGTTGGGGTGATTTTGTCCATCTAAATATCTCTCTGGAAGATTATTTTTGAGATTTTGAAAGAAATGGAAATGAATCCCTATGTGTATTGGTCCCTTTGAAATTATTAATGATATCTAGATGGAAACCTATTCCTTTTCACTTCCTCAAAAACTCTCATAATTCCATGATTTATTCTGTGTATAACACATAAGTACATAGCATACCCTTAAAATGTATTAATGTTTGAGTTCATATTATTGTAGAATTATCATTCATACAAGGAACACCGAGTTGAAATTATTGATCACACAATGAATTTTATATGAAACAATAACACTCAACTCGTTCATGTTTTTTGGAGAAATCACTAATTATAGGAAGACATGTGGGAACATGAGGATATAATGAGGTAGAATTATCCTCAATTTTTGTATCATAATGATAAATTTTATGGGTGAAATTATTTTTAATGTGGGTAGAATGTAATGCCCCGTGATTTTATGATTCTTTTTAAATAAATTAATTTTATTTTTATGAATTTCATTTCACACTATAACTAGTTATGATTTAGTTATATACTATAATGATTTACTATTTTTTCAACATGAAACCCTGACTTATCACATGTCAAACACAAAAATAAGTTTATGAGAAACAACATTTTATTATTGTAATAATTTATGTGATATAGATATAACCTAGCCATTAAAAATTGTAATATGAATGACAAAAAATAATTTTTATATATTATTATAATAATTTTATATAAATAAAACATATTTATAATACGAAATTCAATTATTACTAAACTCTTTATATGCTCGAAAATACTATTTTCCAAAGAGAACAACATTCTATGTCATTCTATAAAAAATAATATAAATAATTTTACATAATATTAGAAATTTAATTTTATAAAATAAAATTATTTTTTTAATTCATAACGTCAAAATTCTATGGGGATTAAATTTTGATATTTTTCTAAAAAAACATCTTTTTTAGAGGAATTGTTACAAATATAGAATCTTATTTAAAAATTGATTTTTTTCTAATATATATTTTTAAATTAAATTTTAATTTTTTAATGTGTAATTATTTTAATTTTACATCAATTAATATAACTTCATTAATTATAATGAATTTTACATTGAAATTGGATATAAAAATATCCCATCATTTTAAACACTTTTCCGTAATGAAACCTGATGTCCTAAAAAGTATTTTAGATTAATTTTAGGAAAATTTATACCACTTATATGATTATAATTTTGAAAAATGGTTTAGATATTTGAAATTTAAATAATTTACAATTCATAATATAGTTAATTTAGTTGTTTTTAATATTTGTAATATTGATTGAATTTAATTACAACAAGTACAAATTTGATTAAAAAAGGAAAAACATTACAAATCAGGCCCAAAATGACTTATAATCTTGTCCAAAAGTATCATAATGTTCATATTTCAACCATATCAACCATTTTATCCATTTTGGATCATTCCTGGATCTACTAATTGAGGAAGAATATGAGTGGAATCCCATTTTCCAAAAATTTACAATATTGTCACTCCTCCTCTATAAAATGGTACTCATTATCCCACATATTGACATATCTCAATCCCTTTGGATCATCAAATATCATCCTAAAAATCCTCCCAATATCTCCACATTAATCTTGGATTCCTCCATTTGGGATGAATTCCATCCAGGTAATCTCTTTTGGGAGAGCCAAAAGAAGTTACCTAAATAAGATATAACATCCTTCCTCAACCTCCTCAACAAGTATATTTCCATGATTATATAATAAAAAAAATTCCTCAATATACTAATAGTTTTTATTTTAATGGTTTAACATACACATACAAGCACTTCCATTTAATGGTTAATCTATTTACCCTTTTAGTGTTTGGTGAATTACAACCTCACGAAATGATGTTATATATTTTTCCTTCACCACCTCTAATGATTTTGAGTTATACTAGAAATCCTATTTTAATATGATATATATATATTAAATATTATATTTATTATTTATTAACTAATAATTAATTATTATATAAAAAATATCTCCAGTTTTCCATTTTGTGTAAATATTATTACTTCGTTTGTGGATGTGTGGACTACTGCTTCCTCAATGTGTTGGGATTCGTTCACACATTACATAACACATATAAAGGAAGGGTTTATAAAAAATATATTAAATATAAAACATCATAAATATAATTAAATTAGAATATATATAAATATATATATGTCATTTACATTTTTATTTCAAAATAATAATTAAACAAAAATATTGTTTATGCATACGTATAAGCAACCATCTCCAGGAATGAAGTATTTCATTTAATATTTAAATAATGAATATATATTATACGTATATAATTTTTAAATTATCTATGTACAAAAACCATGATCTAATTAATATAATGATGAATTAAAAGTCAAACCGTGTATGGAAAACAAAGAAGATATTAACCAAAGTTTACCATTAACATTGACATGTAAATATGTTTGTGATATTATAAAATGCATGGTATTATATATAATAATATCGTTATGTGGTATATTGATAATAAATATACAAGTATTAAATTGGATTTTTGAATGATTTTGATAAAATTCAAGACATAACAAGGGGATTTCTAGTTTGAATTTTATTTCACTAAGATTAATGAATTATTAAACACTATTTTTTGAGGTCTATATATTTTTTTATGAAAATATTATATTATTTTTATGATAAAATTTATTTTTATTTAAATAAATTCATTATCTCTCATTAATATGGGTTATATTTCAAAGGATGACAAATCGGTAAAGTACTTTTTTCAATTTGACATTTTTGATACACATAGCATGATATGTACCTACACTCTACGATGATGTGTATAAGAATATAATTAAAAATAAATACCATGAATATAATTCATTTAATGATATACAAAGCTTCATATAATGTAATCTTAATACATGGTACGTATGATTCAAAGTCACCATGTGGTAATACTTTATTCTAATAATATAATTATTTATTTTGGTAGATTATTATTATGATTAAATTAATAAATATTATTATCTATCATTTATGAAAAATAATGAAATTTATGATTTTATGGTTAATAATTATGTATCTATGTATCTATACCATTTTCCAACTCTATGGAACTGATTATAATTATTAATATGTTATTATAAAAATCTATTATAATTTATTTTTTTAAATGGATATAATTTTAATTGATAAAAAATCTTTCCTAAAATGTTCTGAAAATAAAATTTGAAAATAAATTTAAATGAAATATTTTTTTTAAAAAATTATTTATGGTTTTCAAATATTTATTTATATGTTTTCAAATCTATTATCATAAAAAAATTAGAAAATTTTTCTGTTTTATAAAATAATCATTCAAAGATGAATGTATATACTCATCAAGAAATGTTTAATGTAGACATTTCTAAATTATTTTCCATTTAAGATGAAATCTATTTGTGTTACACATTACATTATAGAAAATAATCAACAATTGCATTCTTATTCCTTTTCTGAATGTTTTATGTGTTGTTGGCATGATGATTATGAAACCCTATTAGTTTTTTCTTGTTAAATTTTTGTGAAACATGTTCCTCTTACAAGGGATTTATGATTTTTGATACCCTATTAAATTATTGGTTTATTAATTTATGATAATATCATGTAAACTATCTATTTTTATTAGTTAATGATATTATTACATGGTTATGAAACCCATTTCATTTTATGGCATACGAAATCACAGCTTATGTTCACGTGGAACATGTATGTATGTTTCCATCTTGAGATGGTTGGGACCTCTATATCACCCAATTAATTGGTGAATGATTTATTTGTAATGAATAGACATGGATGTAATAGGGAGTAAAATTGGTTTAACAGAGGATATTATTAGCTATAATTGTCTTGGGAGTGAACATGGACCACTATGATGGTCATTAGAGTAAATCATGACTATTAAGATTGTATAGGGAGTGATCCCAAAATAATAATATGGAGTTATAAGTGATGCCTTGGCTAAAATAGAAATAAATTTATATTATTATGTTTTTAATATAATTTAAAATATTATTCCTATGTTATAATTTCATGGATTTTTCTATTGATTCCCTTATGGTGTATATCTTATGAACTTCCAATATTTAAGGCATGATTCATACTTAGAAAATTTTGTATGCAGGATAAGATCATGTAGTGTCCTTATCATGTCCTCATACACCTATGACAGTAAATATTCTTACATCTATCCTTTGTTTAGACTTAATGAGCATCTAATATCACTTGTTTTATGTTTCCCTTCCACATGTTATGAAGATATTTATTATGTATGATGTTTCTATAATGGGTGATAGTCTCGATGAATCTAATGGGAGATAATGTAGCACACTTATATACCAGTGTTTATGTTTTCTTGTTTCCAAATGTAATTTATGTATATGGTCATTTGGTATTTTTTTGGGTTATGTATGATGTATTCTAAAAAAATTATGTAATGATACTTTTTGAAAAAAATAGGGGAATTATAATTTAAATAATTTAAACATTAGATCACACAAATAATAAAAAAATTTCCAATATAGAAGATGTAGAGTATTTTATGATAAATAATGCATGAAAATAAATTTATGATATTTCTACCTATTTCTCCATAATTAGACAACACTATACTCCATTATTGAACACTCTTGATTATAATTACCTTCATAGATTTAGGAATAGAACGAAAACAATGTGGTGTGATAAAAACATAGTAAGTGATAAAATAATAAACATGTAATCTAGTATTAAATCATACGAATATGAGAAAACATGATCCCCATGGAATTATATTATTAAAAACCGAACATGGAACAATAAGTATTTATTATATATAATAATAGAAGGACATTAAATATTTAATTAATAATCAAGGATCATGGAATAAGAGTGTCAGATAATAATAATGATCCATGGTGCCTAATCCCTATAATATGCCACACAAATGTTGGATTTCATTGAAACATAACATAACATTGAATTATGGATTATACCATAAGAACATAGAATCCTCATATTATGAGAATATATAAGTTGTATAACCATTTACTTCATAATAATATCCATGAATGATCACCTTTTATGTCTTGATCATAATCCAATAATAATCATCATTTATTTTCTGAATTTTATCCACGATGGCTCCCCCTTTATTTTATGACATTAATCCAAGAAGGATTGCCATTTATATTTTTTAAAAACTCCAATTATATTCATGATTCATTATCTCATGTGATATAAAACCATAAAAAATTCATTAGGGTGATATAAAAAATCAAAACCATCATAGTTATTAAAAAGTTCCTAACCATACTAATTCATAAATTACCTAAATCACCTCTAGGATTTTTCAGGCTAGAACCATATCTGGTCATTATCAAAACCAAAATATATTAGGGATTTAATTGAAGATAACTATCTTAGGGATTTATCGTATCCAAAAAAATTCAAAATGAAAACAATATATAATTATTCTATATGATTTTAAAATATTCATCACTTCATCATAGATTATATAACATATGGGAGGGAATTAGGTTATATAGAATCATCCTCAAAAAAGAACATCATTATACATCCTAATAAAAATGAGGATAACATCATAAAAACATATAGCAGGTGAAATATAATGAATTAAAAATTATTTTTCAATTAATCCAACACAACATGTAAATATTATTTGACAATTTATTTTGAAAACCAAGAAGAATTACACCATTTTAAATTCTCAAATACTCTATATATTGGATTTAATTGAAATTATATACTTTTATATTGAGTTTTTTTAAATTACCCATAAAAAAGTGATTTGTTATCAATTTTATAAAGCAAATATACATTAACAAATAGTCTTTGAGAAACTATAATAACATTGAATAATTCATTGCTAGAAATATAATAATTTAAAGTTACTTTCAAAATCAGTAATTCCTTTTCAAAATAAAACTACACATTTGAAAATTATGATAACAATCCAAATTACTTAAAATTAATTATTAATTAAAAAAAATATTTGGAACCCATTTTAAAAAATTTAATGTAATTGTAATGACACACCAATTCCCATTTACTTGAGAGTACAACAAGTCATTAATTGGCCTCAAGCAACTTCACCAAGCCGCTATAGGTTGGAAATAAATGTTGAAGGGTTCAAAATACAAGTAGGGGTTGATTTACCCATTAATGACTAAAACCAATAACAATAAAACAAACAACAAACACCTCAAAATATGATTCATGAAAAAAAGAATGAAAAGTAACAAACTTCATATCTGTTAAAACCACATCATATTGTATAAAAGTAGATGAACAAAAAAGTTTCAAGGTAACCAATGGGTAATCCACTAGACTATAAAGAGACAAAAAGACTCCATGTTCCACAATCTTCAAACTCCAATATCACTGAACAACCCATGTATCATGAGGTAGTTCTAAATACTTGTTGAACGTTACCTTTTCCCCTATCTTGAAAGATATCATTTGAAAAAGTTCCAAATCAGGTTTGAGTATAAAACTCAGTAGGTTTTCCCTAATTAATTCCTTGTTCATTCCACTGGGATAGTATAGTTATCACAATATATAAAACTATTTATACAAAATAATTTACCCAATCACAATATAACCTAACATAAACAAGTTCCAAATCTAAATATAATAATATGAAAAAAGTGAAGGCACCTATTTTCAACAATTTATTTACCCAAAAATAACTAATCAAGGATTGAAAAAAATTATTATCATTTTGGTATACCCATTACATAGTTCACAACACACACACATGCATGCTTCATTTGACAATTCCATACTCAGGAGCGGTGTCTCATCCAATTACATTATTTCCCAATGACACAACCACCAGATTCATGATCACGTAACATATATCCCAATGGTACATGTCCCTTTTTCTAGGGAACATTGATCATGAACTCACACCAAAGTCAACATATTCCAAAACCATTCCAAATAACCCTTTCAAACCATTTCAATAATTATTTTTTTTCTTGAAAACAAACAATAGACAAATTTCCAAAAAAAATTTATTTAAATAAAACATTTCCTCTTTATAGAAAATATCTAATCGAATTCATGAACCAAAATTATAGAAAATCAACATTTTGAAATCCATATTTTAAGACAATATATAAAATAACTTCATTAAAAATACCCAATTTTTTAGATTTCTAAAAATTACTAAACTATCACCAATGAAGGATTCAAAAAATTCACATTCTTCAAATTCATTTACAATTCCACATTGAGAAATAAAAGTGAAAGAACTCCAATAAGTTCCATTATGTGTTGTATAGGGAGAATACCTCCTTCATCAATGGTTTTCATGAAACTAGACTACAAACAAAGAACATTTAAGAAAACTTGGATGATCATTCGCAGAAATTCCATGGATCTCTTCTCCAATAATGAACAAAAACAAATAAAACCATATTTAGCATACTCATAACTATATATACCCCTAAAGAGTGTAGATATGATAATAACAGTGAATCATAGAAGTAGATCTATGTATATCTACGAAACTGATGAAGAACGATACCATACCTTAAGAATCCGGCTTTGAATCGCCATGGGTCGCATTCAGATTGCCCTAGATTGATGAGAGAACCCTCTTTGATAATTAGAGAATAAAAATCCCGAGTTAGAGAGGATCTGTGTGAAAATGATTGAGTTGTTGAAAAAACAAGTGAGTTCCTATTATTAAAGTTCTAGATTTGACTCTTTTCATGGTTTGGCCACATAGTTAGGCAAACTATGAAGTAACCATGTGGTAGATACTACAGATGTGGCCTCCCCTTGCATAGTCTCCCCAATCCAAGATACTATCATGCTCAAGCTTCAGCCACATGAATAACATTGAACATGTCTTCTTGTAGGAATTATTCACAGTGTGGAAAAACAGTGTTCCGTCTGGGCAATAGTTATTTAGCCCCAAAAAAATCATATGTTCTCCAAACTCTCCCAAACTCCCCCTTACAATTAATAACTATAAAATTATCATGTACGTGTTACATACCATAAAACGAGGGTACTAAATTCTCCCCACCATTAGTTTTTTCATCCCCAGAAAGTAGAAATCATGTGTTTCCGTAAAAGAGTTTCAACCATAGCTCTTTCCCTTCCTTCTCTCGTTCCCAAGTCTCTTCCTAAATATGACCATTCTACTATAAAATCCACACCAGATTGATGATTTTCCCATGCAATACTATCTCTTTCTTTCCCAAAATCCATTCTTGGATATGAATAAATTATTCATTCAACTCTATGTCAAAGTGATCCCATCGGATCAAAGAATCAGTACTAGGCTGAAACGTTTTCAACTGAGATACATGGAATACATTATGCTATGAACTAAACCTCAATGGTTATTCCAATCTATATTCCACCTCTCACACCCATTCTAGTAACTCCAATAGTCCAATGTATCTAGGAGATAATTTTCCATACTTCTTAAAATGATAATGTCCATGCCGTGGAGATATCGACAATACCACATGATCACCCACAACAAATGAAAATGGTTTTAGATGGTGATCTGTATGTGATTTATGAGGACTATGAGACATCTCAATCATCTTTATAATAAATGGTATCTTCATTTTTGTCTCCTATACATGTCTTGGCCCAACTAGTGATGTATCACCCGTTTCCACCAAAAATTATGGATAAGGACAGGGACGCCCATACAATGTTTCAAACAGAACCATATATATCATGTCTAGGTAGCTATTATTATATGATAACTCCAATAATTGTAAGTGGTAATGTAATGAGCCCCTAAAATCCATCACACAATCCAACAACATGCCTTACAAAGTCTGTATCATCCTCTAAGACTAGTGTTCTATCTGAAGATGATACGCCATGCTCATAGTCAACTGTGTCCCAAGGCCTTATCGTACGGATATACAAAAATGAGATGTGAACCATGAATATCTGTCTGAGATTATTGAGACAAGTATTCCATGTTTATCTAACACTTCTTGGATTTATATTATCCACATATCCTCAACCTTATGAGTTTCATTAACTAGAATGAAATGGTATGACATGGTTTGTCGTTCCACTATCACAGATATGAAATCATGTTTCCGAACAGTTCATAGAATAACTATAACAAAATACATCGCTCTCTCCTCTTATTTCCACACAAGAATAAATAAAGACTACAACATACCCACTAGTCTTTGATGCTCTACCATAACTTGTAGACATGTTACTCACATAGAAACAAACTTTTCCATCATCCATTCCATGCCTCTCCACAAAAAATATACCTTCAATTCCTTATATGTATCATGTGTTCTAGGATGTACAAATCCTCTCAAATGGTGATAAACGTGATAGTGTTTTCACTTAAATTCCATAGGTAGAACCATCATACCTCTAAAACAAAAAACTGAACACCCAACAAGTTTCCAACCCTCAACGGTCTCACCACCATTGAGTTTTGAACTCATAACCAGACATTCTACATCATATGTTTTTCCCTCTTTTACCGCATTTACAAAAATAGGAAAAAAACAAAGCTAAAATGAAAATCACAACATCACATCGGTCTTCACATTCCACATGCATGTGAATTGGACTGAAATAAACTACCATTCATCTAAAGAAACTTTAACAAGCAGTGTATATGAATTTATACTCAATTTTTATACCACTGAATTCGATTTTCCTAGTGTATACATAAAGTCAAAGTCAAACATCTATAGATACTCCATCTGTCCCCTTTTTTGCGTATTAAAATATAGTTATGAGAAAATGTGTTTCAAGCTTTTGTAGTCCTTCAATATAGTAAATTTCTCACCAGATATATAATTATATGAGGTCATGTAGGCATGAACTGTTATTTCTAATTCCACAGCATGTGTTTGTTAATTCATCTCATGAATCCTAAACTATCATTATCTGTACGCAACCACATGGTCATATTTCATGATAACACATCCCATCCCTGATCCTGATGCATATTATTACACCACAAACCCACATCATTATTCTATAAAAAATAAATATTAGGGCAGAATTAGTATAAACATTCAGTTCCTTGGAATATATTTTTCATTCCTCCATCCTTTGGAATAGATCATTCTTATTTGTCATGTGTTTTATTGGGGATTATTGACATGAAAAATCATCCACAAACCATTGGTAGTAACCAACTAGGACATGAAAAATTCTTGTCTTGAAGGCATTCTTCGGTGGTTTCCATGAGATAATAACTTATATATTTTCATTATCAAAATAATCATAGGTTTTGGAAATTACAAGGCCAAGAAAACATACTTCTTGTATCCAATAATCACATTTTGATAATTTGGCATACAAATGACGATCTCTCAATATTTTTAACATTGTTTCGAAGTGTTATTCATGGTTAGACCTTGTATATGAATACATGAAGATGTCGTCCATAAACACCACCAAAAAGATTCTAGATATCATTGAAATATCTGATTTATAATATTCATAAAGATTGATGGTTCATTTTGTAGAACAAAATGTATGACTACATATTTATGGTGTTCATTTCTCCTTATGAAAGATGACATTGGAATATGTTCCTTCAAAAATCACAATTTGTGATAGCCAGATCTAATGTCAATCTTGTATAACCATTGAGATCCACTCAATTGATTATAAGATTCATCAATGCAATGGAAGTGGGTATGAGTTCAATGTCATAACAAGGATAAGATTACAATAATCAACAAACGGTTGAAGAGTCCCATCTAGTTTCTTCACGAACATGACTGGTGCTACCCACAATGACGTACTTATTTGAATGAAAACATTGATTTTTGGATCCTTGAACTGCACCTTCAAATCCGATCACTCTACTTGTTTCATCCTATTAGATGGAAATGAATTTGGGCTCTTACTTAAATAGAGATCAATTGTAAAAACCACATGCCTTAGATGTGGTAACCATAATTTAATTTTGGGGAAGAAATCAGAATATTGATTAAAAAATGATGGAAAACTAATATCCTCAATCTCTTCCATTGATGTGAATGTCAATTATGCCAACTAATAAATGATTGTTCCCACCGTTAGTGCCAACAGTCTCTTTTCACCCTTCTTTAACATCCTCTCTCATCTGAAAAGATGCATGATTCATTACCCAATTATGAAACTATATGTTCACATATAATAGTTGATGTGAACCTTTAATGTGGTCAACCTATCCATACACATGATTAAATCATAAAAATCCATGTCCAACACCAAGATTTCCCATCCATTCTCAGCTCCATCAATTCTTATAGCACATTCTCTACACATAAAATATTTACATTCTCTTTCCTCTAGAGGAGATTACAATTTTAAAAAAGAAAGCATCATTTCCAGATTTAATAATATAAACTCAATAGCACCACAAAAAATGATAGAGTTTCATGCACTAATATCGAAGAGTAGTTGCACAAGGGAATAATTCAAATGAAACAAACCTCTCACTGGAGATGGTCCAACCAGGTCATTGACAATCATCAAATTTTCTCCATATAATTTCATCATTGATACACTATTATCCATTTTTCCTTACTATGATTTCCCTAGTTGAGGATTCATGGTATTTCTTGAATCACCTGGTCCAGCTCTTCTCAGCTGATAAGACTGGTTCTGCGTCCTCACTCTGTCGAAGCATATGTTTCTTGCGATGCTTGAGAAGTTTCTATAGAACCAGAGCTTCGATCAATGCAACAATTTCGTAGGATATGCCCCATATTTTTACTATTATTACATGATATTTTTGTGTTATACACTCTCAATTTATGTTGTAAAATGAAAAACATTTAAAAGAACTTGGTTTGTTCTTGGGTAATGGATAAAGGTTCACTAAGATAACTGTCTCATTCTGATTTCCACTTCCACCTTTGAAATAAGTGTTCATTTTCAGAATGCACCAATGGTTTGAGTTCCCACCATTCCCTATAGGTATCATCATACCTCCTCTGATAGATCTAAAATTATCACATTCATCCATATTATATCTGTTCAATATATATGTATAATCCATAATAAAGAGCACCACAATCTTTGATCGAATCTCCTACTATAGACCCAATTAGATGATGCGGGCCTAACCAGAAGCACTTACAGAAGAAACTAGTGAAAAGCACACTAAAATATTGAATTTAGTAATATATTCCATTAAAGAAAGAATATCCTTCCTCAGGTTAAAGAAGTCCATAGTTTTATGGATTTTGGACGTATGAGGATAGAATTGTTTGTTGAACATTTCCATAAAATATTATCATGTACGACCTTCTTCCAATTAAGAATGCACCACTAAATCCCACCACCGGAATGAAAGATCCTTCAATATATATTTCAACCGCATGAATTTGAGCTCCGATGGTGTGATGATGAAATCGAAGATGTGATTCATCCCACATAGCCTCACCTAAACGTTTTTGGGTTCATCATCACCCCAGAAGTTAGCTAGATTCTGCTTCATGAACTAGATGGTATGATAATTATGCATGGGTTATTTTCATTGGTTCCTAGTATCCACATTATTAAAATCATGGAAGATACTCTGAACTAGATATTGGATCACCAATGATTCAGGTGAAACCGCATTCTCTTCATCTTCTTCAGGTTGGTTTCGAAAACACCTAATGGGTTCCGTTTTTTAAACCAACAACAGCCACCATCAATCTCACCCTCATGAAATTTATGGATTATAATTTCAAATTCTATGACATGAACAATCGAAATATTATTTTCTAGAAACTATATTTTTTCATTTTAATCCATTTTTTAAACATTCAACTAGTATTTTGAAAATGAAACCATTTTAAAAATATATCAACCAGGCTTATTAAAATTCTATCATTTGAAAATAGTTTCATACTTTTTTGAATATCAACACTTTATACACAACATAAATAATTACTCAGAAAAATGTACGCACTCTTTGTGGGAATTTATTCCTCGGTAGTTTATTTCATACTTGTCTCATTGGATAAACCCATGAAAATTAGATTTCAAAATCCTAGATGTCTATCCAAACACTATGTAACCAACATCCTTCTAACTTTATGTTCAACATAAATAGGTCATCTACACCCATTTTTGATATACAATTATGGTTCGGAAAATCCTACTCCTCTCTAATATTCTAAACGAAGTAATAAATATGAAATAATTTCAACTCCAAGACCAACAATACTTATGATGACCTATTACGCAAGGACCAAACAAGATGATTCCTTTTGTACCACAAGGGATGGATGGGACTGATAAAATTCTTAATGACCTTATAATTCCCATTTTATTGAGAGTACAATGAGTCATTACATGGCATTAATTGATATCCATAAGGACCCAAAGGCATGAAATAAATTCCGAAGGGTTTCAAATAATATTGGTGGATGGTTTACCCTTTAATGTCTAAAACCAATAACCTACAGAAAAACAAACAAAAAAATCATAATATGATGCCTGAAATAAAATAAGGAAAACTAAACAACTTAATGTATCTAAAAACCACGTAAAATGTGAAACAATGGAAGACCAATTAGGTATCAAAATATCTAGAAGATAAACCACTAAATACTCTAAATATACCACAAGACTCCACTCTCCAGAATCTCCATTCTTCATAATCACTAGACAACTCATGTATCATGAGGTAAGGGCTAATAACATTTGAAACATTACCATTTCCATAGTCCTGTATGATAAAATCTATAAAATAACCAAAGTTACAAATCAGGGGTGAATATAATACTCAGCATGTTTTCCCCAATGGCTTCCCTAATCACACCACTATGATAAAATGGGATTATCATTAAATAAAATAGTTAATATAAAATAATTTTCCAAAATAGTTCATAAGAATACATAAAAAAGGTCCAAAACTAAGTATAAAAAAGTCTAAAAAAAGTAAATCCACACATTTTAAACATGATATTTTCAAAAAAAATAACTAGTAAACATTTTAAAAAAATCTTTTTTTCATTTTTTAATGTCCATTTTTAAAATTCACAACACATCCACACATGAATGATTCATTTGAAAGTTCCATAATCACGAGGGGTGTCTCATACAATTACCTTGTGTCCCAATGACACACACCAATAATCTAGGGTATCATACCTTTTACCCTAATGGTACACATCCCTTAGTCTTGGCTACATCAATCCTGAACTCACACAAAACCACATGTATTCCAAAATCAATAAAAATAACCATTTCAATAAAAGTATGGTTTTATTGAAAACAAAACAATAAACGAATTTCCAAAAAACTAGTCAATTTTAATAAAAGGTCTCATTTTTATTGAAAAAATATATTAGATTCAATTTTCCACAATTATTGAAATTTCCTATTTTAAAATCTATATGTTAGAACCACGATAAAAAAAACTTTATTCAAACCCCACAATTTTCCAAATTTTATTAATTTACCAACCCATCATCAATGAAGGTTTCCAGAAATTTATAACCTTCCAATTCATGATCAATTCATCATAGTGAAATTAATTTTATGGAATTCCCATCAGTTATACAATTTGGAGTCGAGATAGTATCCCTTCGACCTCAGTTGTTTTGAAAAAACTAGACATGAATAATGGTAGTTTAAGAAAACCAGGTTGATCTTTCACTAAACTGCCATAGATATCTTTTACAACCTAGAACAAAGCCAAATATCATTATATTTGGAATCCAAAAACATTGATTTACCCATAACAAACCTGGATATGAGAATCCATGTGATGGTGATATATATATATATATGTTGATCTTCAAAACCGATTATGAACGATGAAGAATGATCACCTACCACACGAATATGGATTCAAATAATCAAGGCATTCCTTCATATTTCCACCATATTGATGGGAGAGACCTATTAATCCTTGGGATCATAAAAATAAATAGTTAGAGCTTATTTGGGTAAAAAATGAGTGAGTTATGGATAAAAATTGAGACATGTTTTAAAATATCTATATTTTACTCTACACATGATTTGGCCACAAGATTTGGAAATCCATTCTCTAAACATGTGGAAGCTACTAGCTGCACCTACTCCCCTTTGACGATCTCCCAAAATCCTGCTCCAACCATGACAGATCTACTACCTCATGAAAATCAATTCCCGCAATTTCTCCAAGGAATTCCACACAGTTTTAGAAAATCTTGTGTCGCTCGTGCAACCTTCATTTTTCCCTATAATGCTTATAAGGTTCTAAAACTTCTCCCAATATCCACCCTTAAATTTTATAAACATAAAATTATCATGTATGAGATAAATTCAAGACACCAAATGTACTACATAAATATTCAATAAGATTAATGTTAAGAATAGTGAAATAAATCCAAAAAGAATTTTTAGAAAATGATTTTTCTAAAGTCCTTAAATAATTTTTCGTTATTAAGATTCTAAATTATTTTTCTAAACTTTTAGTTGATATTTTTTAATACCCAGAAATTAATTACATTTCTCCCATAATAGATCCTTAGAAAATACATAATGTGTCTTTTCAAAGGAAATATGTTGAGGAAGATAAAATGTACAATTGAGAATTGAAAAATCATTTCAATATTTTCAAAAATACCTTCAATGAATCCCAGAGATTAAAGAGAAAGATTAATGATTATTTTTAGAAGTAGTCGATGCTATTTTTAAGATCACTTAATAAACCTTTGTATTTCTATGTAATAAAATTAAGTATGTTTTTAAAGTGTGAAAATGGATATGAAAGGGACATATATTTTAAGGATACAAAGGGAATTATTCATTATGTAATCAAAATTTTAGATGACATAAATTCATTAATATATTTACCCAAAAAAGAGTAATAAAATTATAAAACTTTAAAATACATAATGAATCAATATTCAAATACTGTAGTCAAAATGAAATCATGAAAACTCAATTACTTAATTTGAGTCATTAAAACCTCTTATAACTAAAGATGTTTTTTAATAGTTATATATAAAAAAATAACATAAAATTGAATAAATTATCAATGACTAAATAATAGATCCTACTATTATATAACTAATTGTATTTTTATAGACCATTTAAATTAAATTAGTTTAATAAACAAATATTATCTCAAATAAAGGAAATTTAGTAAAAAATACATTTACCTTTTAATCCCACTTAGTCAAACATTATTTGACACCATATATAAAAAAATATTTTTCTTAATCTGCTATTTTATAACATTATTCATATATAAAACCTTTTATAGAATATAATCATTATAAATTAGTAAACATATATTAGTTAGTTGAATTTTCTTATAATTATTGGATTTAAGGAGTTTCAATAGATTTTTTAGTACTAGTTTTGTAATGGTAATGTAAATTATTGCTAATGGAATAAATTATCATCATTTAAACATCATTATATATACTCTAATAGATTTTTGAAAATTATTTTAATGTTTTTGTTTCATTTGAAATGTATTTTAATCTTGGTTAATGATTATGATCTCAATAATAATATTTTTTGGATAATTTTAACTAATGAGGGAAGTATTTTTAATTAAATTATAGATATTATGATTACTATCCTAAAAAATAATAATATTATTTTTGTTATTATTTTATAATTTCACTATTAATATGGTATCCTCAGTGAACTATGATTGAAATTTATATCATTATTCGTGTAAGTGGTGAAACCTTTACCAATAAGAACATGTTATTATTTATACATGAGTATGGTTAAGAATGTAATTATTTTAGAATAATGTAATAATAAATGAAGATTAGTGATATTATTTATATTTTACCGACATTTCTAAAAATAATATAATTTATTTATATTCATAATAAATTAGAATAATGAAAATTGAAATGCATCATTTTCATGGAGGTTGTCATTCGCCTATAGCCACTAGCAATGGGTACATTTCCCATGAAACGAGAGAAAAATATATAAGGGTTTATAATTTAAAAATTATAATATTAATTTAAATATCATATTAATCCTTTAAATATTATTTCAAAACTATCCACTTCTGAATCAAATGAAATATTAAAATCACTATTTGTACGGGTAATAGTCAATATGAAGGCATGATAGAGTCTTCATTTTTGAACCGAATTTAGGGGAAGGTATAAATTGGATATAATATTTTTATAATACCATTTATTAATATTATTAGTATTTTGGATATAATAAAATCATATATTGAATAGTTTCAGAGAGTACAATAAGAAATGTGTTAAAAGAGCTCACTATAGAAAATTACATCTCACTTAGGATGTTCTCCATTTGATAACACCATAGGATTCCTTAGAATTGTATTTTCGAAAGGAAATTTATTAAAAGATGTGGGTATATATCTTATTAGATACTATGTTAGAGTATTGATTGAACAAATTCTTTTAAATTTGTGGAAAAATATGGTTGAGTTTGGATCCTTTTATTGGTAATGAGAATGATATTTTTAAAAATATAATGTTTTAATATAATTAGAGAACATTTTTAATATTGAAATTTTAGAAAAAGTGGAAAATATTGGATTGGAAGATGAGTTAAGGACAATATTAATGAATCAGTTACTTTAAAAAATTATTTAAATTTTTATTTCTTTTAATCTCATATTTTTCAATTTTACCAATTTTTATTTACTGTAGAAATTAAGTTTTACCAATGTTATTCACTTTTAATGCCTACTAATACAATGTGACTAATAAAATAATTTAAAAAAATTAACTAAAATAGGAAATATATTTTATGAAAGGTAATATAATTGTTTAATAAAAATTATATTTTACATTACCTTGTGTAACACATGAAAACTCATTTTTCAAAAATGACTATTTTTAGGAAAAATATTTTATTTAAGACAAAATTATCAATTTTGCAGATTTAAATACAATATTTTTTGTTTTTAACTATATAATATCTATATTAAATTATATGAGATAACAAACATTATTTAACCAAGATAAAAATTTAAAAAAAATCAAGTCTAAAATACTAGTTTTATCATCGAAATATTGAATAATTTTCAAAATGATAAACATATGTTCTCAATATTCTGAATAAAAGTTTAAAATAAATAATATCACTCTATAAATAATATTTTTATCATGAAAAAGGTTCTATAACTTTTTTTGTTATACATAAAAAAGTATATATACATAAACCCAATGCTTTTAGTTAAAATTGAATTTTTCAGTAATCACCAAAAAAATAAATATTTTCGAATAATTGAAAAAAATTATCTTATGATTATTTTGAAATGATTAATCCACAATAGAATATAAATTTCCCAAATTCATTAATTTATTTGATATGTTAGAATAAAAAACATAAACAAAAATAAATATTTTTTTAGAAAAATGACTCTTTCAGTTGTTTTTGAAATTATTTCTTATAAATTTATTATTTAAAAAATTTCAATATATTTGTTGAAATAAAATTTTATTTTAAACATAGATAATATATATTATTTTGATAAAATATTAGATAATTTAAAAATATAATTATGTAAGATATAAGAACTATATAATTAATTTATCATCAAAATATAAGTAATTTTAGTTTATTAATATATTTTTATTTAGGAAATCATTAATTATTATTATATTTTTTATAATGATATTAATTTAAAATATCATGGATAATTTTATTTTTGATTTTATTATGGAGAAATAAGTCATACAAATTAGATTTATTTAAAGCAATGCAATATAGTAAATTCTTGGACCGTTATGAAATACTTCCATGAATATCCATAGAAGAAAACTAGATCATATTTTCATCTTTTAGAACATTATTTCCCACATAAAATATCAGTTAAATTATGTTATCACTTATCTTTTTAACTCAAATGTATTTCGAAATGCCGTTTGTTCTAGCATAATTTCTTCCCTCACCCACATTTGAATTCTCCCTAGAATATGCATCATTTTCTATTTCCAGGTGTAAATTGATATTTAGATTATAATGTGCCTTCATAAAAAAATTATTAATTGTATATAAGGGATATATGTATTAAATGTTATGATAGGAATGAAAATATAGTTCAATATAAATGGAATTTCATATAATTAAATTCCATATTCTTTAATTTGATAATATACTTGAATACAAAGGCCTTTGGCCAAATTACGTATCATGTTTAGGTTATTAGAGAAT
This sequence comes from Viscum album, assembly GCA_963277665.1. NCBI lineage: Eukaryota > Viridiplantae > Streptophyta > Magnoliopsida > Santalales > Viscaceae > Viscum > Viscum album. Next base: position 1,310,226,240 of record OY728119.1, on the reverse strand, counting down.
ATATTGGTACTCAAAATAAATATCTAAATAAAAATAAGATTTCAAATTTGGTTTACAAACATCTACAGAAATTTATTTAAAATATAAGAAATAACTTAACATCATGAGTTTTGAAAATGTCATGTATTTATGTTAAATTCCCATAACTAAAAGTTTGAAAAAAATGTCCATTTTAGTTTCCATAAATGCTGAGTAAATGGGTCAAATTAATTCATTGGTATTTTGAATGATTCAAAACATTAATTGGAATTACATTTATGATCAAGATGTTTCTAAAAATATAAAAAATGTATGAAACTTAGTTTTTTTAAAAAATACATACATTTTTTAATAAATAATTAAAGGAAATAAACTAATATATTTCCCTCCCCCAGAGATATTTGATATAGTTTATATAGTAATTTAAACATATTTATCATTTAAGATGTTTTTAAATGGAATAATAACCTGTAATCAAGAGTTAATGGAAGTTAAAAGCAGGGGGTCTTTATTGATAGACAAGTTGATGGTCTGGAATCTTGTCCACTAGACATTATAGAATTTTCCCGTTTAATGTATTCAAAAAATGCAAATTAATTTTATATTTGATCAGTTCCTTCTTTTACAACCTCAAAAACACTACAGGGATATACATGATTAATTGTGAGTGGTCTTTTCATAAAAAATACGAATTCATTGAATCATATTGAGTATTTAGTTTTATAAAAACTCGTTATCCCCTAGATGGAAGTATTTCTATTAAACTAATGTAGAATGGGAAAGTCTATCTATTTATTTGTATGTTTCTACTTTATAAAAATCTATTTTTCATGAAATCATCTAAATATTGTAGCTTTAGTATTATTTATTTTCCATCTATGCCCAAATCAATATTTAGTTCGCTTATGAAATAATATTCCTTGTGTCCCAAATCCGTAGATAGGTGATATATAATTCCATAGATCATTAGATATGAACTCATTAAAATAGGGTTTTTGTAGTACGCCGTATAATCAACTAAAGTACCTTAAAATATTATAATATAGTATTTTTATATTATTTTCATTTTATAAAATTCCATTAATTTTTTTTGTGGTGTACTTTAGCTTTACCATTTCTATTTGGATGTTATGGTGTTGTAATTTTCAGATATACTCTTTAAAGTCTCAAAACATCATCCATAAACCTATGTAAAAAATATGGTACCATGACCACTAATGCTCTATTTTATAACTCCAATTGAATAAAATATTATAGATCTAAAAAAATACCATCAAACATTAGCATCATCGGTTTCTTTGCCTTTGATGTCACATATTATTAAACGTAATCAACTGAAATGAATATATAAAAATTCAAAAAATACTACGCAAATGGCCCCTTAATATATTTTCTCTAATCATTAACTTAATAATAAAATAATATAGCTATTTAGGCATTTTATTTTATTTCATTAATGTTTCCATCAAATTGGAAGTTCCAATATATTTTCAAAAAAATCCATGAGACTATTTGAAAAAAATTATCCAAGAAATACTGAAATAGAAAATGTTCATTTCTATTAAATAAGGTCCAATGTGGTCTATATAGTATATTTTTTCAGAATAATTGAAATTTAGATTATATTTTACATCCATGCAAACATGTCCTTATCACTTAGAAAATGAAAATTTTATAAAGATACTAATCTTACAAATGATGATATTATGATTCATGTTTGAGATTTTTAAAATTGATGGGCATCCAATTGGGATAGTACATTTGAGGGTTCTAGATAGCTTAGCATGATAACATCACAATGTAAGTATCATTCAATTAAAAAAAAATTCTCCCATAATGTGAATATTACATTTTTTTCACTAACATTTATATATCAATAATTGTGGTTACTAATTTTATGTGATCAATCATGTTTTTTTCTATTTATTTATAATGATCAATTTCCAAGTAAAAAACTCATTATGTTAACATCCATTTGAAAAATATGGTACTTTTATTTTACTTATTCATCAGGTTTCATAGGGATGCATTATTATAAATGATGGTGACAAATGTTTAAAGATTATTGGATATGAATTTATCTAATGAAAAATTGACTACATAGAATTCATTTTTTGTTGTTTTCTAATTTAGTTGAGAGGAATATAATTTCATTAAGACAGTATAAATATCATTGATCCATTGAGAAATAAATCCTCCTACATCTTGGTGGAATGAACCACCATGATACTTAGAGGGGTTCATCTTTTTGGATGGATACATCAATGGTGAGATTATTATTCTACTCTTCATTTCAATATTTATTAATTTAAACAATAATCAAAATAAAAACTAATATCTTTTTAATGTAATTAGTTAAATATAGAAAAATAGTACCAATTTACTTGATAAAACTACTATAAAATCATGTATGTACAAAGAAGGGTTTAAACTGTCTCACCAAAGTTGGGTAAGGAAAATAATTTTGATAAAAAAATTTTAAATGGTCTACCTCAATATATTTTCATTGAAATTAAATTCAACAAAAATATTACTCATTTCATAATAAAATGGATGTCCTCAAAATTCACAAGCATGTTTTTAATGTATTTTTTCAAAAAAAATCTAAATCACTTGAGAAAGATCAAAATAAATACAAAAATAGTAAAATATAAAAATAATGTTTTCAGAATAATGAGAAATGATAAATTTCATACACGTATCAAATATACCATGTGAATTTCAGAATCCAAATTGAGTCCTATTTTTGGAATATGTGATCAAGGATTATGTAAATGTAGTATTATCATAGTCCATTGGAGATATAGTTGACTGAAAATAAAATAAAACCATTAAATAATAAGTAATAAATTTTTCTACAAATCCATCTAAATTTTTTTCAATTAATTGAATTTGAAAATTATCTTTCACTGTGGCCTCACTTTACATCTTATTATCTACCCGTTGTCACCATCAATTATAAATTTTAATAATTACTAACCAATTTTTTTATTACTCACAATATTTAATGATAATTTATTTTTAAAAATATGAATAGGGTTGCCCAATTGTTAGTTAGAGATGGGGTAGATGATTTATACATCTTTTAACATCTATATTTCCTTTTTACTATCTCCGTTATTATAATAAACCAACTTGAGTCCAGTAGAAAATCCACCTAGATGGTCCATAATGGTGGTGTAGTTCAACCATGATAGTGTAAAAAATTATTTAATATAAAAAACGACAAACAACCAGAGTAAAACATGGAATAAAGAAAGACATCCATGATCCATACATAACAATAAAAATCTGCTAAACTGGAGAATAAAAAAATAAAAAATATGAAAATAAATTGTGTGGTCCATCATCACTGCCAAACCATCCCTCAATAAAGTTAGTAGAAATAAGATAATTCAACATGATACATTATACAATTCCTTTTACCTATATCCTACAATAAAAAATATAAAACTGCAAAAAAAGAAGGGTGTAAAATTTTTTTTACATGATACCCAAAACTAGACTACAATATTTCTAATGACAAGAATGCAATAGTTTTAGCTGTAAAAAATTAAAAAGTATTTACATAAATACAAACCAATTTGTAAGTCACTTTCATTCATTATCATAAAAACCAATCATAATTACATGGTTGTGAATAAGGATGTTATATATGTAAAAATATGAAATCATATTTATAAAACCTATGGTATAGAAGTAATCTAGTATCCATGAAATAATACATTGTGTGAAACCATGTTATATTATCTCATGTTAAAAACCATCGAGCTTCTATACATGAAAAAAAATCAATCATCTACTCAAACAATAATAAATGAAATATAACCTCATTATTGGGACACTTAATATGTGAATACATAATTGAGATAATGGAAAAATACAATAGGAATATGGTAGTAACAACTAATATTGAATACTTCTACGGTATATCAATATCACAACATATCTAGTGTCACTACAGACACTATGATTGATAGGCATGTTCACAACGCGCCCAAGGCTTCAAATGTTCCATGATTTTCCAAATACATTTCAAAAAATATTAAAAAAATTGTAAAACCACGTTCAAATCAAATATAATCAACATCTTTTTTTAAAGTAAAATTTCAAAATAAAACCCGCAATTCAATCATTTGATACAACAATATGTATAGATGAAAATATTTGTTACTAAGAAACAATTTAAAACACAAATTTATTACAAAAAATTCATTTTAATTAAAAATATATTAAATTTAATGAATAAGACAGTGAAATATAGTAGTGAAATACTAAATTTATCGATTTAAAACATTATATAGAAACACCTACATAAATAATAGAGGTATAACTAACCCTATTAGAAATGGAGACCATAAAATAGTATATCAGGACCTGAAAATTCCAAATCCACATAGAATATATCAAAATTATTTTAAAACCGTTAGATATAGAATAAAAATCCCATTCCGATTACACATTATTAGATAAGAATTATTCTAATATTTATCATTGAAAAAATGTGAAACTGGATCAAAAACCCAATATACCATTTTATAATTTATCGAAAAATAATGTAAACCATCAAATAAAAATAGGGAAGAAGCCAATAGGCCATTAGAAAAGGATACGTTTGAAACAATATGTTATTAGGGGTCATTAGAGGTTCACCTGGGGTTATAACTATTTTGAATTTAATATTTTGAAGAATTTAATGTATTCTTTCATGGTATGTTTGAGAGTGAACACTATTAGAAGTAATTGTGCATCCTAATAGTGTTCCCCATATATAGATCCAATTTGGGGTGTGTAGTTTGGCAACATGTTTACTGTAACCCTTAACTATCCATCAATAATCACTCTACATAGGGATTCACAGTATAAGGGGGTGGTCATATGGCTTGGATAAACCATACTCCCCATTTTAGTAAACCATTAATGGAAACACATTTCTAGGGAATGAATCATTATTTTACCTAACTATAAACAAAATATTCATAGCCCCCAGGGCCGACAATGTTTTTAAACAAATCGAAAATTGACTCTATGAATGACTGAACCATGGAATTGTAAAAAAGGGACAATATGTACCTATATGACTGTAACTAAATGTTAAAATATTCCCCCAATGAAGGATTTATATATCCATAATGTGAATAATATTTTGGAATAAAAAAAGTGAATTCTACTTCTTATAATAAAATGATACCCACTCCTCTGGATTTTATCAATCCTGTCAACACTTCCATAGAACTCCTACTAGAGGAATTATTTTTCTGGTAAATTCCATATCATAGAGTTAGATAATCTATGATATATTGTCAACAATAGTTTTATCAGGCTCTAGATTAATATACTACCATTCAATCACATCGGACAGATCTTACAGATATCTCCTTTGTTGGGAAACATGAAACATTTCTTGAATAAAAATCAAATATGATGGTAATTTTAACGGATATTTTACCTTTTTGAGTAGATATATGATATAAAAGGGGCAAAAAAACATTATTAACTATATAACCTTATTACCCAACCAATGATGTCTCAAGTGAAGAGAAATTCTATTAAAAAATAAATCAATATCCTCAAAATCTAATGGATGATGATGATGATCTTTATAAAAAATATAAAAACATTATGAGAGACCAACCACTAGGAGATTAACATCACATTTTTTTATTTTATTTTGAATGAGACATGTCATAGACTAGAAACATACTCTTATGTCTATGAAATATACGGTATATCTATATTGATATCTATATGCCTCATAAAAGGGTTCCATATTTATCAAATATTGACAACTATTGTTATTAGAAAATTATAATATATGAAAATTCATTTACAATTATCCAAAAAAATAAATCATGCATGCTCAGTGCATATCCCTTAGAAAATGGATAGCTCTCTCTATCTTTCCATCCGTTTTTAATAATATTGGCAATGATCAATTTTATATTGAAACCCATCACCTCTTGAAAAATATCTAAAACAATATAGGTGAACCTCGTATCCCTATAAAAATTAATCATTGAGGTCCCCTAATTATGTTTCATAATCTATCAGATATATATTTTTCTAAGCTACTCAACTTTTTAAATATCCATGATAGCTAAGAAATGAGTCAATTTCATAATATAATCAATGATCACCAAAATAAAATCATACCCACTAGGATCCTATGGAATACAGATGTTGAATTCCCTTAAAATTTTATCTCACATTTATACCAGAATCGATAATTATTTCAATAAACTAGAAGGTATTTAGTGGTCTACAATAACGTAAAAACATGTGGCTTCTGTGACACAAACTTTGTAGTTGAGATCATATTTGTAGTAAACCAATACCAAAATCCCATGTCATGATACATCATGGTATTCCCAGAATTTTTGATTCAATATGAACAACGTCCATTATCCATCAAATCGTGTTTTATAGAAAATTGGACAACCATCCTACTATAGAAACACAAATCCCCACAAGGATATTGAGTCTACTCACTTGAGGTCTCCCCATCATAAAGGATTTTACCAAATTGTGGGAACACATTGTATTTACCTTCTCATTCCCAAATCACTCATCAAAAGATGTGTAATATTTTAACAAATACAATCACCTTACCTCCATCATCTTCGACTCTAATACAAATCTCATCAAAATAATCATACATGACCAATCCTCAATTGATTCCTTCATTTCCTGTATTAAAAATTTCTTATCAACACATCATCAACAACATTACTTTTTACAAGCGTGAATGAAATATGAAAATCATATGATTTATGATACTTCACCCAATTTCTAAATTTCATGTTCAAATCCCATGGATTGAAAAAATATTTTAGTCTTTATGATCAAAATCCACAATACTCTAGTCTCCCAATACATAGAGACAGTACATTTTGAGATAATTCGTAACTATTTCTAGCTAAGGATCATGGTTATGTTTGTTCTTATTGTTTAGAAATAACTATAGATATACATAAGACTCCACCTATTACTTTTACTTTAGGACACATCACAATCTCATTCAAGAAGAATCATATAAAAAATCATAACTGAAATCATGTCCCATAAGAATCAAAATATGTGATAAATACAACCATCCCAATATATCCTCATAAGAAATCTAACATTTTCCTTCCATTAAAAATTTACACCATTATGGATTAAATCTACCATCAAAGATGTGAGACTGTGATGTCAGGAAAAACTGCATATAATAACAAATAAAACACAAGAAATATCAGATCATGAATACATTTTTTTGCTTCTACCAGGAGATAATAACATGTAATTTCTTATTGTGTTCTCATATTCACCTCAATGAAAATAAATGTCGTAAATTTCACTTCACAATTCCAAAACCCAGAATTTAAAATCTCACTATATAGATGATGTTCTTTCATTGTTTGAAGAATCATATACAAATTATCCATATGCTCCTATGCCTTGGAGTACACAAAAATATCTTCTTTGAAACAAAACAAATTTTTACAAGAACTAATGAATGATTCATCTCATAAAATTAACAAATAAGACATAAGTGTTCGTGAATTAATATAACATAATTATAAATTAAAATTCACATATTAGCTCTTATGCATTGTTATATGTATATCCCTTTCATGGACATTGAACTGGTTGTACCCACATAGAATTTAAATCTTTGAAAATCAACATGACCCACAAAGCTAGTAAATAAGACCATTAATCCTAGAAAATGAATAATTTTCTTAATATTTACCCTATTCATCTTTTTTATAATACATATAATGTGTGAGACTCATATATGACTTCTTATAAGATTTGAATGATGAAACCCATGATAAAATATGATGAATAATAAATATCGTAGATTATGTTCCCTAAATATATTATTAATGTTCTTCCAACTCAATAGGTGCTTTTTAATAATATTTAATATAAATGGCTATAATATTAGGGAGAAGGTCAATAGAAAAGTCAACCTCTCTATGGGGGTATCATATGAAAATAATCCTAAAAGACCTCAGCATACACACACAATAAAAAAGGATGTAAAAACCAAAAAATAGTGTGAACATAATCAATAAATTTCATTATAAACATTCATTATATTACCCTATAATAGAGAACAACATGGCCCAACATTCCTAATCTATTGTCCCACTTAAATAGGAAAACATGAGATAACCTATAATAACATAAAAATAATCATTATTATTATAAAATCCTAACAGGTACTAAAATATAATAATCATTTAAATTCGATGTATTTGGTGGATGATATCAATATCAATAATTATAATGTCCCATGTGACCTCATAGATTTTTATCACCTTCTGGCACATTGGCTTCATGAAATCCTATTCGGACCTCATTCCCAAAGTTGTGAAAAGATCCAACAGGAAGAGAATATGTTTTGAACATATTCCAAACTTCTCAACTAACAATGAATATCTAAAAGGGTAGGCAAACAACTTGTTTTAAAAAAAATATAGCATCATATAAAATGCAATAAACACCATTCCTATAACAGTATCTAACACTGAATCATATTTATCTTTCACATTCTCCATCAGATAAATTTATTTATTTTTATACACATAAACGTCCTCTTCATCCAATTTATTATACCAACAAACTATGTATGGATCAGTATGAATCAGTGAACCATTATTGAGATTGGATCTATCTGTTCTACACCATGATATCCTTTAAAAAAATTAATTTAGATATCTTGATCATCAAAAATATTTTAAAGTTCAAAGAATATATATATCATTTTTATTGGTATGTACTCTATATTAAAATTAGTAGTGGATGCCCTATATATTACCTAATGAATCCACATAAACTGATCATGAGGGAAACTTACCGCCCTAGTGATAGGTTTTATGTACTCAAAATAATCCGTATATAGAAAAACTCTCTAACTGAATCACCACAAAAACCTATCTTTCCAACTATGTCACACTCATACAATGAAACTTTATTGAATTGATGCACAATTTTCACTTATGAATAGAGAATAAAACATGATAAAATATAAATGCTTAGTCCTAAATCAATCATTCAAGAATTTCGGTAATCATTGACGACATGGTCTGGTGCCAGATGCACCATCTCAACAATGTGTGTAGAATACTCCATAATGGTACACTCCACATGATCCAATTTTTTAAACTCATTTTTCCTTTCCAAACGTGATTTATCTGGGTAAAATTGATTATTTATGATTTTATAAAAATATTTAAAACTAACATCTTCACAAAACATTTTGTTTTCAATAGAGTCTGACCATATCCTTTTCAGTCCCTAGTTCATGTTCATAAAAATAACCTTGTTTGGTTCCTAAGGTGTATTCAAGATGATTAATACCCAATTAATATACTCAAGATACTCCTCCTATTCCTAGGGTTCCTTTTCACTATGAAAGATAGGTGTATGATAATTAGTGAAATCCAATCCATGATCCCCCACACATCATAGGTTCCTGACTCTCACTTGACACATTGTCCAAAATGTGTAGATTATAATTTCATCTATAAAAGGGTCCAATGGAAGAATATCCTATGGAACATCTTTTATATATTCCCCAATCTGACTTATAATATATATTCTCATCAGAATTATCTATTATGATACATAATGGTACCAAACATAAATAGCGAAAATTATAAAAACAGGGGACCATCATAGAGAATTCTTGTTAAATCATTAAAAAATTAATAATGAAATGTAATAATAAATTATATGATAAAATGAAAAAACATCAAGATGGAATAAAATCATTTAAATAAATATCCAATTCAATAAATTCAAATGAACTCATTCCCAATGTCTAAAATGTTATAGAAAAAATTTAACCCCCCTTTGTAACTTGAGTTTATAAATTGATGTGAGTGGGTGAGAAACCCTTGTGCACTTATTACTTAAATAATTATTTTCTAATATTATGTCTTTATACACATCTTATCGAGAATTCCGTTGAAGAAAAACTTTTAAATACCAACCTAAGTCAATTATAAATTCCATCCATGATAGTCTAACATGATGGTGATGTAGCAAAAATATAGTAGATACATGTCGTGAATATAAAAAACATAAACAAATTGTTTATAATGATGAAGAAATATATACATCAAAGACATATACATAAAAATACTAACCACACAAATGTATAATAATAAAAAAGAAAAACTAATTATTATGGAAAATCTTCACAACCAAACCATCCTGAAAAGGGGGCTATGACAATAAGAGAATCCATCATATTATATGATAGTTATCAGGTTACCTAGATATTATAATACAACATCTACAACCTCCAAATGTAAAAAATTTGGGCCTGAGAAAAATCTCAGTATGATACCACCACAGTGTTCAATCACGGTATAATAATATCAAAAAATTAGTTCTAGATTTTAAAACAAAATAATTGTTCAAAAAAACATCTTTATAAGTCCTATCCCATTTGTAAATTACATCATTTGGTTATCATAAAATTATTTTCTATTCACAGTGAAAAAAATATTATATGAATAAATGATAAAATATGGCATTTTATCCCCACAAGATATGGTAAGAATGTATACACATATCCATGAAATAAGAAATAATGAAAACCATTCAATACAACCTCTTGTGAAAAACAACTGATCAAATATACATGAAAAAAACCATTATGTGATAAAATATTATAATTGAAAAATAACCCATATTAATCCTATAATATAATAATAAATACAGGAGATAAAAGTAGCATATATATGTCATACATTGGTACAAAATATCGTTGAATCCTTCCATAGTCTGTTGGTATCATAAAATGTCTATAGTAATTACACACAATACGAGTGACATGTCTTTCCCCAATGCACCCATTTTTCTCAATGTAACATGTTTTTCACTGTTGATTCCAAACCAATTCAAACAATTTATGTAAAAAAATTCAAATCTAATCCAATTATCCTTGAGGTTTGAAAAAACATTTAAGAAACAAAATCACTATTCAAGAATTTAATCAAAGACTAAGGGTGGAAAAATAATTTTAATGAAAAATATCATTAAAATTTTCATTGATTTCAATATATAAATTTTCATAAAAATACAATTAAATTAAATTAATAACCCAAGTTAATTTATATTAATAATATTAAATAAATATAATTAACCATTTTTTTAAAAACACCATCCTCAATAAAGGAAGTATTACTATTCTTCTTCAAAAACTGAGATTGAGGATGAATAGATTTGGTTATCACAATCCTTGATCCACCAGAAATATTCCAATACATTTTGAAAATCCATATTTTTAGCATAAAAATTCCTTTAAGGATCCTTAAGATGAGAGGATAAGGGACCCAATGAGGATCTATGAGGAAAAGGAAAAAATCAAATAAAAAAAGCATGTACATTGATTTGTTTGGAAGTGAATGAAGGAAATCCACCGTGAAGCCCATGGGAGAATCATATTAAATTATATTGAAGGATAATGTTGATAAAACAATTAAATTGTGGAGTAAGTATTTTTTATATTAGGGTACCTAGTATTTTTAAATAAACACTTGGTTTATTAAAATTTTACTTAAATTGTTTGATATGGAGGTCACCAGGTTCGTAGTAACATTCTTCCTTAATAGTGTTTACTGTATAAATAACTTATTTTGGAGCATGATTTGGAAACATAAATATATAAACTATGAACAAACTATGCAGGGCCCCTCCTCTTAGGGGAGCGTTGTTTTTGAGGTGTGGCTAAATGTTTTGAAAAAACTCTGTTCCCCCTTCTAGTCGAGCATGAATAGTAAAATAATTTCATGAGAAAAACCACATGGTTTTAATAAATTGTATGACAACCATTCATAGCACCATAGGATTCAATTTGTTTCAAAAAACAGGTGAAATGATCCTATCATGAGACCCAAGTAGATAGTTATAAAAACAATGGTCAATATGTACCTGTATGAATGTAACATTACATTGTTATCATGGATGGTTTCAATGTTCTATGTGTATACTTAATAGTATTGGAATTTTACTTAACATAATTTTAAAGATGAATATTTTTGGAAATATTACTAATAATACTCCAATAATCTTGCATATTCATTACAAATTCTCTACTAAAATATCCAAAAAATTAACATATTTTTAGGGAAATTTCCTTGGTTGCGTGTACTGGTAAATTTCATCCTTTTATTATATATACATACATAAAAATTCTTTGAAAATATTACAATTATAGATTTGGTGGTTTCTTCTGACATGGAACAATATTTGGGTTTATCACATATATAGGATGCAATTAATATAAATAAGATGAGATAAAATATGCTTTATCATTAAATAGAAAATCAAATCCATTAAAGAAACTCAAATTTTACATCTCCATTGTCATTGAGAACATATTATTTAGAATTACTGTTTGATTCATCCTACAGATAATAAATGGTTTTATCATCATCAATGTGATAAATTTTAAGAGTTTTTTTAGTTAAAGGATTCCACATGGCTTCAATGATATTCACATAGACAATGTGTTTTCTAATCTCCATTTGATTATTCCTTAATTTACATTGATTATTGGAATGGATATCTATATAAATGGGCACATTAAGTTATTGGAGACCATGTAGAGCTCATATATTCTTTATTTTTATGTACATATTAGTATTATAGGAATATCATGTCTTGTCCTCTAATCTACACATCTTCGTTGAATCCTTCTAGAAAATAAATCAATTTATTTGTATGTAATATTGAAACTCTTGTGTACCCAAATTACACAATATAAAAAGATATAAACACAAAATGAGAAATTATGTTTCTAGAAGAACCACAATAATATAGATAATCTAAAAATATTATATATCCATATGAGAAATAGATTGCAAATTACCATACTCAGTGATATTATGTTAACAATTCTTGTGTGATTAATGCCATGATGATACTTTCTAAAAAATAATTTAATATCCTTGAAGCCTTATATTCGTGGTTATTTTTTAAAGAAGAAGAAATTTTTGGGAATATTTTTTCAATCATGTGGATGAGGTATGTTAATCTCATATTTCTAGAGAATCACTAGAATTTGCCTTTGTAGTTCTCCCCATGTATCATTTTGGATTGAATAACCATTTATGGTAATTTAAGTGGGAGATCATCTTTATTGATTTAATACTTCTAAAAGGGGGTATCTAGTCTCTTATTTCATCATATTTGATCATTATCATATTCCTTATTTTATTCTTTAGAATCATGATCTATATGTAATTGGTCATCTTCCACTACATCATACTGTTTAATTCCAAGATGTTCATGTTTGGGATCTTTATTTTCCCTTCTAAAAATATTGATAGATTTTTTCTAGGAGCATATGTAGCCATGGATTGAAACAACTTTATTATTATGTTCATAATCACTCTAAAACTCAAATTGGGAATTTGGATCGATTGGGATGGATGTTTTTTTGTAAAATATCCACCAAAATATCGACAATGTTTAATAACTCATTAAATTAACTTCTAAGATACTCTGTATTTGGATATGGTTGTTAAATATATTATTCTCTTGGGTTAAATTATCATTATATTTTACATTATATTTTAATTGATGTTTATGTTGTTATATAGTTTGGATGTACGAATTCATAAATAGATTTTAGAACTGTGGTTCATGGTAGTATTTCTAAAAAGGATGTTAGAACTGGTTGATAATTTTTAATGATTTGGAAGGAGGGCTAGATTGAATTTTTTTTACCAAAACTGTATTATATGTGACAAAAATTTATTTATCAATGATTTTTTTGTGTTTATTACCATGGAAATAATGATAATGTACAGCTTGTAATTCCACGAACATCAACACAATAGTAATTGAAATGTTTAGGGGGTGAGCATAAGTGATATACATATACTAGTTATTATTGATCACATCTCTATTTTAAAGACACATATGTTAAAATTATTGTCATTAATGAAAATTTAGATTCTAATAATAGAGCATATTCAGAAGTTATTACCTAATGCATGCCACTTTTTCCTACACTAATTCTGCCTAATTTTTACGAGTTATGAGAAATATTATTAATTAAGAACCTAGTTTATTATATTTACTATTACCAGGGATTATATGGATTCAAATTACAATATGTTTTTTAATTATCCATCTAGCCTTATAATATGAATACAATGACAGGATACTCCTCTGTGTATTGATGTCATAAACTACAATAGAGTATCTCGAAGCACATCTAATAGTTATAGAGAGTTTCTACAATATATAGTTTAATGAAATATAACCCCTTTAAATTAATTATTATTATTTATTTTGGGAAAACCAATAATTAAATATCCTAAATAGATTATCATAGACATGGATACCTAATGGTTATAGTAATTAAAATAATTCATTAGATGGTCCAATAATTTAAATGATGAATTCCCTCAACATGACGTACTGCTAAAATAATCCTCTGGTGTTGAAGGTGATAATAACAATATAAATTGTTTGATATTTTTATTCTACTACTCAGCTAAAAAGTCATATAACCTAGGTAGTAATTATATTGGTCCATTTTTAGAATCAAAATAATTCCAAAAATTATGCATAGATGTATTTTTATTTTTATTGATTAAATATGGGCAGCATATAAACTTAAATTATGGTTAGTGTTTATTTTCACGATAGAAGTCTCATAGAGAAAAAATGAGGTTTATATTCTGTATAGAATGGTTATTTACTAATATATAGACATGAAACTAATATTTATAAGTCATGTAAAAAAGAGACCATTTAATTTATAGAACAAAATTTGTAAAAATGTGTGTAGAAAATATGGTTATGAAATTCTAATTTATATTTTCAATTTACACACTAAAAATAAAAAACTATTATCCAACACATCTTGGGTGGATTAGATGTAAATTTTTGTAATGTATAAATATTGTAGTGGTGGTAAAACATTGTTTTCACTATGGGAGAGGACTCAAAATTAGTCTTCTTTACTATCCAATAAGGTTTTACAATGACTGAATCTAGGGGTAGGTGTAAAGGACATGTATACAGTTTTATTCATTAAGAAAACAACGCCATTTAGTCCTGAATAACATTATGTTATTTAATTATTATATTTATTAGAAACAAATTAAAATTAAAAATAATTTTAAACTGATATTTAATGTAGTTTGTGTAATATATCTCTCATATTCCATTCCACCAACATTCTTCGCCATAAATTTGGTGATTTATAATTGATTGATTTATGTGATGAGTATAAAAAGTCTTTTCCAAGGAATTATTTACTGTGTGGATGAATCCAAAACGTATTACAATAGAGAATAACCATTCTACAAGTTTCCAGAGAGGCTTTACAAACAAAATCCTTTGGATCCTTTTATGGGAAACCAATAAGACAATAGATCAGAAAATAGTGTATTTATAGGTAAAACCCACAATTGTATGATAAAAATTATAGAAGGAAGTAATTTATAGTATAGATGATAAGAATCAAATAGAAATCAATTATAATTTTCTACATGATAAAACAAATAGTGGTTTTTATCAAAAATATAATATATTGAATCATCATATTTTTTATCACAAGTAGAGCAGTGTATATGTGGTTGTCAACATCACTTTATATCTCTAATTATTCATATAAGAGAACTCATATACTATGAATAAATTGTTTTTGAATATTCATTAAATAAAACTCATTTATTTTAAAATACATGATATTTAGATTCTAGGATATGAGACATATCCTTTTCCTTAAAACAGATTGACAATAGTATAAATAAATAAATTATCCTTGTACAATTCTCATCTCTCAGTAAATAAATCATATTATAATTAATTTAAATATAATGAGATTATAATACATTTAATTATTATATTAAATCATTAAAAGACTCATTAAATTCTTTCTAATTTAATTAATATAGATTACAAAATGACATAGACATTAGTAGATCATCATGTAGTTAATTACTAATTTTGAATTCATGTATCAAATTTGAATTACATATCAAAATTGAATAATGTAAGATTTTTTACTCACATAACCAAAACTGAAATCTCCATTTGTAAAAATATATCTGATTTAACCAAATATATTATTCATTTATCAAATTAAACTATTTAGATTATTTTCACACATTAGCATTCTCATTGACCTATGTGATTTCAATATAATAAATTTCACGATGTATCCTATTGATTTTAGAAAATCACATACTTAAGAGTTTTATGAAGCGAATGCTCAAATAGATGAATTTTCATGTATCCAAAATCCTAATGTTGAAAATATATATATATATAAAAGAAAATTTATCAGAAAACATAAAAAATTAATACATAAGTAAAAAAATATTGATACACATGTAAATAAGAAGAAATTGAATAAAAACACTAACAGTTAATTTTTTTAGTGGTGTATAATGGTTATTTGAGATCATAAAAATGTAAATTATGTGAGATATATTGGTAAAAAGTTATATTCTTGTAAATTATTCCTTTTTGATGATACCAAACTCCTTTGAAATTAATCATGAAATTTAATGGGGTTTAATAATTATTTTTCACAAAAACATATATATAATATTAATATTTAAAATTTAATAATTATCATTTATGTCAATTGGTAACTTTTAATTTTCTCCAATTTTAGGGAAACATTGTCCCACTTATCTATAAAAGCTGGAAATATATACCCCTTTTATTAACTTCATGGTAATGAATAGATAACCTCTCCAATTTTGTGTTATTAAATAAAAAGGGTTGATATATGAAAAGAATATTTAATTTTTCAATTTTAGATTATAAAATTATTTCATTATTGTTCTAAAAATATATAGTAAATTAAAAAATTTTGAATTATATTAATGAAAAGAATAAGAATATAATAGAAACACAATAATAAAACAATTACAATTGATTTTTGTGAAATGTTTCACTAAGAGAATCATAATAATGTTTGGATGAAGTATTTCATTACAAGTTATGAAGTAAAAATATTCATACATTAAAAAAACATATTAATATAACTTATAATCTTGATGATATTGGTTTAGGAATTATTTCAAAATCATATAGTTGTTTTGGGGGAGGTAGCATGTATGTATGTTTTATTCTTGAGGTATTTATAGAATACATTTTTGACATAATTTTATCTTTATAAACCGTAAAAATAGCAATAGTTTTCAATCCATAAAAATCATTAACAGGAAGACAATATAGAGAGACATTGAAAATAATTTCAATATAAATTTTACCTATAGAATAATTATAGGTTCCAACATCCTGAAAAGGGACATTCATAATAGGTTCATAAGAAAATGGTTCTCTCTAAGAATGTTTGTATATTATATCATCATCATAATTTTGTTTTCATTATTATATATATAAGATTTTATAAAAAAATAAAGTCTATATGTAGTGCCACATTGAGATTCAAGTAGATCATGTCCAAGTGGTCTCCTCCTTCTCATTTGAAAAAAATAATCATTAAATGACATATTGATCAAAGGAATAAGATCTAACTTGAAGAATATCAAAATAATCACATAGTGTTTCTTATGTATATGAGATACTGAATAAAAAAAACTCTTGATAAACACCATAAAAGACTCATGTTGACCTAATATGAAGCTTTATGAGGAATATACCTCTTGAGTTATTGAAATTGAGTGAGTACTATAAAATTAAGATCTTATGGTGTATCTAAAAAGATATTATTCAAAATGTAATCGAATAATTTTTTTTTATTAATTTTACAATTAAATTTTCAATTCATTTTGTACAATATATTCATATGATCTATCATACTCATGAAAACATATTTCATAACAATGATATAAGTTTTATATAATAAAGCACTTACAATATGAGGAATAGTATAAAATTGCACTGATATAGTTGCAATAAGAGAAACCAATTCCTCAAAAGGAATAGTTCTTTGAGTTTTATAAAACAACGAATATCATACTATAACTAAACGTTTCATTTTATGGGTTTTAATCAGATTCTAAACTCAATTATTCATTTGATCATCTTGAATCCATATTCATTATTTTATGAATGATTTTCCTCTATCCTTTTGAAAATAATATGGTTTTCCTCTTTGATAAGTCAAATGGATCATGTGACTATGTCCCTTACCTATTGAGAAATTACATTGTTTTCATATACCATACCACAAAAATATCATTGATGATAAACTACATTGTTTTTATATCACAAAATAAATTCCAAATATAAGATTAATTTTTCAATTTATTTTCGTCATGGAATTCACTAGTATGATCCTTCATTAATTTTTTCAAAATAATATTTGTGATAAAATCACATTGATTTTATTAAAGCTTTGAGGATATAAAAATTAATGCTGACATTACTAAATCGAAGACACTCTAAAAATAAGGAAGTACTAATGATTCTAAGGGATCAGAATAAGTATAAAGAAGATTCATTATAAATTTGAAATTAATTATCACTGCACATTATAATGTGTTTAATGTTTATATAATCTTAGTCCTAAAAGACATCAATTCACCAAAAATATACCTAGATAAACATGATTTACACAATTGATTAGTCTGAAATTCATCCCATTTAGATGAAACTAATGTACCAATATTAATCAATTGAAAAATTTTGGATATACATACATAAATACTTTCACTAAATATTTCATGTATTCATTTTTCAAATAGGTAACATGAGAACTACAAGAAATAAGAACTATATGAGAAGATTGCATATTCTTTATTAAATATATCTTGAAAAGTAACATTACATTTATCTTAATAAAAAAATATTTCGAAACATAGGACTCTTTGAGTACCATTATATTATATTTCATATAGAAACCTCAAAACTTAAATCATAATAATATGATATGAGATTATGAAGCCCAAATATTACATCAGAAGAAAATATTTCTTCCATGATCTATCTAAGCTATTACAATCAGAGGGAAAATCATCATGAACAAATAGAGGTGATGACAATACAAGAGGTGTATGGGAATGCTCAGAATATCCCATAGAAAATAACATCAATTTATCATCTAGCTAGTGATATGAGAATAACTAAATATATTTTTTAATATTCTACCACAGCCTCATACTTCCTTGAAAATTGGAAGCACCAAGCTCATATTCAATTGTCCATTCATCATGAACATAAATTTATGTCTTATATATTGGTTCCATATTCAAATATACTTCCTAATACTCATAAAATAAATCCACATATTGACATTAAACCACATTTATTATTACTTTAAACATGTTTTTATATAGAATGATATACTTTTAAAACATTGAACACTCACCAAGATGGCACGTTCTATGTTGGTGTAACATTTTCACATTGTGAGGATTTAGATTATTCCCCCTAACCCATACTTTCTTGACTTTATACCATTAAGAATGCTAAAGAAAAATCCTTAGAATAACTAATTTTATTTAATAAATTTGTAGAAAATGTGTTAATTTTGTGAAATTTAAATATAAATCCATCATTGTGATACAGTTATTTTCACTACAAAACAAGAGAGATTTACATTACATAGGTATAATTGTTGATCTTACCCCCCTTTGAAACAATTATGCTTGAAGTGAATCATATACCTTAAAAAATGAAATTTCATATTATTTATTAGAATGTATTAATAATACATATCAATAAAATGAACATTCTCCATTTCACCAAACCTCAAGGTTATTACAATTTTCATGGATTTATAAAACACCTTCTATTAAACTAGAAAATATTTTATAAGAATCATTTCATAAGTAATAATTCTAATAGAAAACATAAATGACTTTGTTGGTCTAATTGACCATATTTGAATATTTTACAGATTGATAAATAGATCTCCGTCTCAAGGAAAGTGAAACATCTTACCCATTTGATAGATGAAACCATCATTACATTACAACTGTATTTTTAGGGGAATAAACCCATGGATTAAACTACATATATTTTTTCCCACATAATCTCAAGAACTTATTACAAAAAAATACATATTTCATTTAATAAATCACAATCTCTAATTCAAGAAACCAAATTAATTTCATTATCAGCATCTTATTTAAATTCATCTTTGCTATATGAAAATAGTTCACTATTTTTAATCTTCATGATACACATCTTTTGTATTTGCTAGAAAAACTAGAACTACATTTATCTACATGTATCAACTACACATTAACTAATAGGGTCGATTGATGTTCGAGATTTGAGTGAAATGGTTATATGGTCACTGATAAAATTCAACAATAGGTAGATGATATGTATGTTAATGGGAAATGGGGTTAGTAGAATATATGTATTTTCTATAGACCCAAATACCCAAAATTTTTGTACCAGCAAGTGTTTTAGCATATATTCCAACAAATGTAAAATAAAACAAATATACAATGATATATTATTTCCTAAATGTCAAACTCTTAATAATATTTTAAATAAAAAAAATTAAATTCATTAAAATAAAATAAATTAACATCATTTAAATCCAAAATACAATAATTATATTTTAAAAATATCAATACAGTTACACTCTCGCGGTTTAGGAAAATTATCTTTCAAATAATTCATATTAATGATATATTCAAGACTAATATCAAATTTTTTTGTGATTATTTACGAAATGATTACTTATGTACATATATATATATACATCTCTAAAATGACATATAATAATCATAGAAATTAATATCACAGTAGTCTTACAAATTTAATTGAAATTTTATTATAGTTACATCTAGAATTGAGCTTGGTTTTTTGTCAAAAATATCTATGCACAACATCTAACAGTAGCAATACATTCTAAATCAACAGTAAATAATTCAACAGAGTGTTGTTTCATCCTCAATAATGATACTAGGGATTTTAAAACAAAATTGTATGTTTCTAAAGTACTATTCATATCCATTCTAAAACCACCAAATTTATCTTTAAAATACGATGTCAAAATATGTCTTTTTGTAAAATTTATTTATAGAGAAATTGATCAATTTAAATTTGAAAAAATTAAATTAGAAGATTGAAAAAAAAATATATTTGTTTTTCCTAATAAATTGAACTTTGAAATACTAGAAAACATAATTTTTACTTTATTAGATGTTAAATATAATAATCCTCTAATTATTCCATTGTAAATATTGTTGTCAATTGGTTTACCAAATTCATCTAAGTCATGATTTTCATTAGAAGTCATATATGTTCTATATTCATTTCCAATTTGAGGTAATAATATTATAAGGATGTAAATTATGTATTTTATATGATTCAATACATTCTAAATGTCCTTTTTCAAAACTTAAAATCTTATGAGAAAATTTAACACACCTAACATACTCATTTCGTATTTATTTTAAGGAGTTTTGATAATTTGTTTCATATATTTTATTTGATGAACCAGAGTTCACATCATCAACATAAATCAACAATATAAAATATACAGAAATGGGGATTTCATAAATAAGTTAATATATTCCATACCTATTCAAAAATAATTTGATAAATTAAAATAACTATAAAATTAAAACCATGATATAGGATCTTGTTTATGTACATAGTGGGCCTTCATATGCTTAAAATAAACATTTAGAAAATTATAATTTAAAAAACATAATGTTGTTCAACAAATAATTCCTCTAATTGAAAACCAATTATAAATTAATATTTAACATGGATTTGATATAACTTGAAATTCAAATATAATTCATAGTTAAGGAGGATCGTAATGGCTTGTAATGTAGATATAGGTTCAAATGTCTCCATTTAATATATTCATTCTTCTTAGTAGTAATAATTTTCAAGGAATCAATCCTTATTCAATGTGATTACATAATTATCACATATTTTATTCATAAAACCCCATTTTATTCCTACTATAGGTCATTCAGATAGTCTATCAAGAAGTTCCCAGACCCAGTTCACATTGAACAAGATGAAGTCCTCTAGAATTTTAAATGACAAAACTCATAAAAGATGTCATCTCATCTACACATAGATTCTAGTAGATAAAAAAAAGTAAGAAACAACTACAATATTTCTGGAACTTCTTATATCCTTAATCACTTAATTTATGATTCCTATAACTCTTAATAATGGATAATTCCTAAGAGTTCTAGGTTTTTTTGTAATCAACATTTTTAATGCAATCTTATCTAACCAATTTGGTTTTTGTTCCAGAAAATTATGTTCCAATTCTTCATATTCTTTTAAATTTATAGATATATTCATGTCTCATTAATTCAAAAGAATCACTACATTCATCATTTTGAGTAATTTTTTGATCAAATGGATTGTATTGATCAAATTTCACTTGATTTGACTATCCAATAAAATATGAAATTTTATTGAAAACTCTATATTCTATAGATATAGTGGAATATAAAAGTTATTTTCATTCATTTGATTTTGAATCAAAGTAACCCATATTTTATGCATGGTTTAAAAAATAAACCTTTCTCCAAAAATCCGTATAGTATCCAATTGTTTTTATTTCTATTATTCAATATCTTGTCGAATTTTTTTCATCCATATAGTTATAAATTTAACCCTATTTATGATAGAATATTGTTTATTTGATGTTTTGTCCCAAATATAAGTAGGTAGGTTATATTTACATAACATTTTTCTTTGAAATTTCATAATGTGTCTTATTTATCCTCCCAACAAAACAATTCTATTGAGGTTTTATTGTGCTAAAAAAAATTTGAAACCGCATTTTGAAAAATAGGAATTGAACTCTTGGATTTCAAATTATCCACTATGGTTACTTATTGACATATTATGTTTGGAAACATTTTATTTCTAAACAAATTTTCCAAATAAAATAAAAATGGAAGAAGTTTCGTTCTTAACTTACTAAAAAAACCCATTGAAATCTAGTGACATAATAAAATGAAACATAACTTTGGGATTAAAATATTACGATTTCAAATATAAATTGAAAAAAACATCCATATGAATTATTTATTAGGGTATTAAAGTGGAACCCACTTTAGATAGTGACAATTATTAATTATGTTTCTCTCTAGTTTGGAATGCTTCACATAACATATTTTTATTCTACTTAAGTTTAGTTATGTATGAAATTTCAATCTATAAGGATAATATTATCAAATAATAATAAATTTAATGTTCTAATAATATCTGTCATATACAATATTCATATATTGAAATATTATTTGGAAGATCATATAAGTGAAAATGGGAATCCCTTCCTCACAAAAATATCTTTGGATACTTCTATGGGATTCTAGATGAAACTGAAAAATGTAAATTCATTGATATTCATGTTTGGTTATTCACATATATATCCATGAATCATTGACAGTAATTGTTTTATACAAGTTTTATGTTCAAACTAATTCTTCTATGTAGGAAGAAAACTCTAATTAATTTTCTTGATGAGTTATAGGGCATATAGGTCTCTTAGTGTCTATTTTGGGTTTTTATCCCAAATAGAAGGCTCATAGAAGAAACAAGAGGTTTAAATACAATTTAAATGGTTAATGTACTGAAATTTATATTGTGAAATAAAATTAATAATTCCTATTATAATATTACTTTAAATTTCTAGAACAATATTCATGGAATGGTTAGTAAAAATAAGGCCATGATTTTTTTATATATGGCACTGCCTCCCTAGAAACAATAAAAAAAATTTATCCAAAAAATAAATCGTGGATTAAAAAGAAGTTATTTATTTGTATAAATTTAGTATTAGTGGTAAAATGTGATTTCCTATAAACACGGATGATAAAACCCTATTTACATTATTGTATTATAATGTTTGAAAAAGACTCATGAGGGTGGGGGTGAATTGAATTGTAAATTTATTTCACTTAAAAAACTAGCATCTTATTAATATATAAGATTATATTATTTCAATTTCACTATTAGTAGTCGAAAATAATTAATGATGAAAATAAATAGAGAAATATATTTATAGTGGTTCAGGAAATAAGAGTTCCCTTGTACACTCCACAAACCCTCTTCTCCGTATGTTTGGTGATTTTCACTAGGTTAG
This sequence comes from Viscum album, assembly GCA_963277665.1. NCBI lineage: Eukaryota > Viridiplantae > Streptophyta > Magnoliopsida > Santalales > Viscaceae > Viscum > Viscum album. The sequence continues at coordinate 1,310,202,233 of OY728119.1, read as the reverse complement.
ACCTTTTCCCAAGAACTGATAATAATTATAATTGAGACTACATGAATAATTTCAAGTTCTCAAAACTCGTTAAGAAAGAATGATATATTTCATCCATGATCCATAAAAACATTTCAAACAATCTTCATCTTATTCTATTACTATGTTTCATTAAAATAATATATATGAATACAACACGATTAAATGTTAAGTAAACAATTTTATAATATTAATGAAATAGGAAATAAATATATATTGGTGATTATATGAAATATAGTGCATCTTGAAAATAGTATTCTAAATAATAGCATATATGTACCTTTTTCAAAACTATCAAATATGAATCTTCTACCAATTCTTAATGAAAAAAGGATTAGTGTAGATATTCTTCACTTCTACGAAGTATATCTATATTTTTCTAGATAATCAATCTTTGAAGATATGAATATATAGTGATGAAAATTAATTAAAATAATCTATTTTACTTTAATTGTAATTGATCCATAAAATCTAGTATTTACGAAACAGTTTTTTTAAAAATACATATATTATAGTAAATACACATTAATTATCATGTACTTGTCTCCTATAAAGGTAAATGTTTCTTTATATAACTGATTTGACTATAAATATTTAATAAAAATTTAAAAAATCATGGGATAGTTTTAACAACAACTCACATTTAATTCAATTATAATAAATATATATTTCATCATTACAAACCCCTTTGCAGATCATCAAGTAGGTGATTACATCATTTGAATTCATGTAAATGATTTGATTTATGCTTCAAAATTGAATCATATTGGATTTTTTCTCACATAGATGAAATGAATGTATGTATTTCTAATAATCTATCCATTTTAACCATCTATCCAATTAAAGTATCATGATTATCCACACAACCTATTTTTTTAAGAATGTGATCTCATTAACATATGGCTTTTCCGTGTAAGAGATTTTAATGATTTAGCTGATTGATATAGGAAAATCCTTCCCATTGGCATTTTAAATAACTGAATTCCCAAAGAGAAAATATTAACACATATCCAATAGCCTCACATAAGAAATTTTTCTATATATAGGATATTTTCAATAAAAACATCCATAATGCATAAAAAAAGTATCCAAAAAAACACATAAAAATAAGATAAAATGCGACGAACACATAAAACGAAAATATCATCCATAAAGTATAATGGGTACTTTAAATCATCAAAACCTGAATTTAATGTGATATAATAGAACATAATTATTAGTCTAATAGTCACATTATGAAAAATGGTGCACATTTTGGAACTGTTTGGTTTTGGAATATATGCAATCAATGATATAAGAGATTTAGAAAAAATAATTAAAGTATGTTATGGAATTTTGTTTATATTTATAATTTCAATGTTCTTATAGTCTCTAAATAAATTACATTTCTCTTCTTATTTAATTTATAACTAAAATAATTCTCAATTGATTCACTAATCACCTTCGGTTAAAAATTATTTTGGGGACTAATATAGAAGTGACTAATGATTGGGCATCCTCAATTATTGTGTGTGAGAAAAATCATTAAACAACTAGAAATACACATTGAAAATTAATATTCATGTATTGGAATTCTGAGGGAAATAAATTGTAATTCACTACCTTTATATCCATTCCAACAATTTCTAGACAATAATATCCTAACATAACCTATTCCGCTAGTTCAAGTTGAACTAGGAGGATGGAGATTTTATGTAATCAACCTAAGAAGTTAAAAATTATGATTTTGATGATTCAATAAAAATTAATAAGAATTTTTAAATAGCCACAAAAAAATTATTCTATATAAGTGATATTTTTCCATTAAATTATGAAGACTAAATCATAGCAAAAGAAATCCTCCCCTTTTTGGACCACTAATGTTTTACCGTTACTTTAGAAGGGTAAAAATGACAATGTTGAATGAAGAATAGATTATAAAAATGAGAATATGTAATAAATATTATATAAAAACACATCTCAAATCATTGAATTCATGTGTGCCTCTAGTACAGCCATGCTCAACATTCATTTTCTTCTTTTAAATCTACATTCTCCATATTCTTTTTCATGGTCTAACTTATGTGATCCTCACTAATTTGAATAAATCATATTTACATTTCACTTTTCATATCCATTTATCATTATGGCCTTAAAATCTAGAAAACAATCTACAATATACCATACTTATTCTTGATTGAAATATCATTCATATTATTCTCTGCATTGAAACCTATGATTGGTTTTATTAAAGGTGACGTGGCATCCCAATTCGTCATTATTAGCTGTAGATGGATCCATAGAAATCAAATTATTTTCATGGATAAATTTAATTATCCCAATGAATATCTTTGTATAGTAATATAGAATAACCTATATATGTTTAGTTATCTTATGTGGAGTAAAATATCATATTCATTAATGAAAAATCATACAGGTAACAAATATTTACACATTCATGAATTTTTTTCCATTGATAGATTTAATCTTGTTTAAATATAATTCTTAGCTTATCAAATTATCTTACGACCTATTCAACTATTAAACACATAATAAAATTATACTAAAAAGATATGAACATTCTTATATTCATATAGAAAATTATTAATACATGGCCATATTTCTTCCTCATACTATTTTTTCCCTTTTTAATTTCCAATATAATATAATGGTATCATAGAAATTTGAAAAGTTTTATGATTAGAATGTCTAATTGAGAGGAGAAGATATATTTTATTTGGGATTATGTCTGAAATTAGAGAGAAATTTCATACAATCTTAATACTATTTATCAGGAAATTTCATATCAGAATTTCATTCGGTCATACTAGTTTCATTTTCATTTCACAAATCAATGTAATATGAAACCCTCAATGCCTTATTCTTCCATTGAAATTTATATGATTGATATTTCCTTCAATTTATTCTGATTGAAAATTTAAGAACTGTTATAGATAGACACGTCTTTTAAACAAATTATTATATACTTTTTAATATAAACATTAAATAAATTCATCCTAGAGTTTTTTGGCCTAATATTTTTGGAATAATAGGTTCATAAAAATGATGAATCTAAAACATTATATCTTTATTTTATCACATTAAATGTGAATATTAATCCTGTAATGATCATAAAATCTCATAAGATTAATTAGAAAATACATAAATGAAATGGTTGAGTTATAAATATTTTAACGGGAATAATCTTGATAATGGGGAATAACATGTAAGTAAAATGACATAACATGATACCCTAAAAGAAATTTATCATGAATAATCGCATGGTAGAATACATTTATTAAAATTATATCATAAATTCATTGATTAATTGGTATGTGGAAACAATATAAAACATGACATAGTCCTAAGTCAAGGCTAACTTCCCACACAACATGACATTAGGGATAATGTCCTATCATGTATTTCATTTAATATATAATCACATACATAAAATCTTAAGAGAAAATAATAGTATCCAATGAATTAGATCTCTATATTTTCACATCCAATGTATAATTTAAATTTTTATGTTCAAAAAAATTGAATTCAATCATAATGAAAAAATATAAGAATTACACATGGAAATAAATGGGTTATGTAATCATGATTCATATCATAATAAATAGAAATTAATTAATGATTCCAAATATAAGAGGGAAATAAATATATTTTTATTCATATCTAATAACAAGAATATTTACATCAAAATATGGTTTTCATTTGAGAAATTTATTCATGACTATGTTCTGAGAATTATGTATAGAATAGATAATTCCATATGGTGTTTTATAGAATCTGTTAATATCTTTCGGTGAAATAGTAATTATAGAATTTTAATTTTAAACTATTGTTAAAATAGATTTTTATTCCAAAAATAAACCTGTATTTAATTAAATCCCTAATTGGAATATATAATTTAAATGATAATTACAACAAATTTTTATGGGATAAACATTTTCACCATAATAATGTTTGATTTTGAAGTAAGCTTAATAGAAATGATCATAGGTCATGTATCTTTGAATCAATGGAAGGGAGAATAAATTCGGTATATATGTAAGATGAATATATAATAAATTTAAAAGCAATATGTAATATCAAATATTGAGATAATTTACTTTTGAGAGGGAATTTACATAACCCAAAAAAATTAACACACAGAGAGCTACATTTTCATATCATTCAATATAATTCATCACATTCCCTTAACATCCAAGATAATTATTTATATTAATTAATTAAATAATCAAACACCTATTACATATATATTTCATTTAATTTAATTTAATTATTTACATTCATTACCACATTAATAAGACAAACTATTTAATTTCAATATTTTCACGGCATTCATTTGATGATTCGAATGATGGATAAGTAATAGATAATTATTGAAGTTCTGTTTTACTGAGACTAAAAATCTATATATTAAATATAATAAAATTAATTTCCATTAAAATTTTAAAATATCCAAAATATCATCTTCTATTCTGATATTTGTATAAATATGTTTGAAAAAACCATTATGTTATACAATCAATTCATTTAAGTTTCATTACAAACTATTTAAAAAATGTTATTTTATTTTTTAGTGATATATTCATTATAGAAACTATAATAAGTTTTAATAAACTTATAAGTTTCTAGTTTGACCATAACAATATTTTTATGAAAAGCCCCTGTGGTGGTGTAGAAAAAATGAAGTGTGTTGTTCATCGATGAGGAGAACCAACCATATTGTGAAGAATGTGTATGTTAAATAATCATATGAAGGGACGATTGAAGATGCATATTCCTTTAACAAAATAAAATTCTAGTATATTTATTATTATGATGTATTTATGTCATGTTTGAAGAAGGATGCGATGGGATTTGAGAATGAGAAATAAATTTAAAAGAGGCATTTTCAAAATGTTTTACTATAAAAAACTATTTATCACGTCACATTAGTTATAAATAACTATCATGATAATGAAAATATAATATATTTTTAATTAATATATATAATATACGATGTTAAAAATTAAATTTTTATTTCTTTTTCATATAAGTTATTAAAAAACTTATGTTATATAGCTTTTAAAATTTTATAAATCATCAGGAGGATTCATTTCATTGTCATTCATTATTAGTATAGTAGTCTTATTTCACTCTTGAAGAAGTCCTAAACCTAATTTACTCAATGTGGTGTTATCCAATATCACATTAATATCATCATACACCCTATGTATTGTTTGTCTCATAATTTCAATTCGAAAATATGTCTTCCTATCTCTTATATAAGCCTCACTTCTTTTTGTTTCCATCATTAGTCAATTCCATATAACAAAATCCCTAACCCTAATTTTTTGATCTATAAGTATCCAACATCGCACTACCGTATTTATTAATAAATTTTTATTGGCCTCATTTTTTCATGATGGAATATAGATCTTGTTATATATCAAGTGTTCCTCAAACAATTTAATGCCCATATTATTTTCATTCCAAGGATGATTCTGTGTAAAATTTATTCTATGCCACTATTTTTTGACTTCAAGTGTTCCAATTTGATTATATTTTTGTATTCATGTTATTAGACCTGAGATTTTCTACAATTATTTGTTTCTTTACCTCTTGCATGACGATATATATCGAATAAAAAATCATACGGATGCACTAACTCTTCATGTTATTGAAAAACAATTTGGGGTACTTACCTAAATTTTATTCATTTTTGGTTTGTAATGTTTTTATTTTTATACCATCTTATCATTTAGAACCCTCTTTTTTGAGAACCCATATTAATTTTTAACATATGCTTACCCTTATTATTCATTTTTGGTTTTTGACATTTATATTTTTAATTCATTATCATGAAGTAACTTTCTCCAACAAATTTTATATTTTCCACATAATTTTTTCCTTATTTTTTATTTCTATATTTGTCAATGTCATTTATATTCTATAAATATTTGAAATTACTCCCATTGTAATAAATTTTATTAAAAATATAAATGTAATATATTCTTTTTTTCAATGTATTATTATAATGATATATAATTTAGCTTTTTTATATCTAAAAAAATTAATGTTTCTTATTGTCCACATAATATATACTCGAATTACCCCACCCTCATTTTTTTGGAATAAAAATGATATTTTTTTAAATATATTTTATTTCAGTTTATATATCATGTATTCAAATTGATATGTTAATATTATGATTTTTTCATCATTTATATTAAAAAATTATGTAAAATTTATAATTATTTGTTGGTGGATGCATTATAAACATAAAAATTATATAAAATATATTATAGTATTTAACACTATATTTTCATTAATGTGTTCTAATGAAAATTTTTACCATCAATTACTCTACAAAATGGGGCCATTTTTTCAATAAAATATTACTTTTCATTGGATGAAGAATATAATAATAAAATCTAAATTCTATATTTCTAGAAAATTTAGTTCATAAAATTTTTATATATTTATCAATTTTTCATCAAACTCAATCTAGTTTCGGTAAAAACTAATACCTCTTACAATAAATATATATTTAATATATTATCATAAAAAGCATTATTCTTGTCAATAATATTTCTGTATTATTTTCAAATTATTTGAAATTCATTTCATTGAAATCATCTTGCCTGATTTCAAGATACTTATTCCCTCTTCTATGGAAATGATTTATTTTTTTTCTTTTTCAAGTAAAACTATCTTTTATTATATTGTAATATACATATACTTTATTATTTTATACTTGATTGTATTATCATTACAATTAATATTCAATTTCATCTCCAATGTTAATAAAATTCTATACAAAATATAAACATTCAATAAAAATCAGTGTATCATATTACTAATTAATATTAATATATTTGTGTCTTCTTGATTATTATTTAAATTATATTCAATTTCCCATGATATGTGAAAATTATCATAATAATATAATTTTAGGAAGATATTTTCTTTAAATTTATTTTTAGTAGTAATTTTTATAACGCGTATTACTGTAATTTGATGATGTGATAAATACGAGGAAGATGTTGAAGCTATTTTAGAATTTCCTAAAAAAATTCCAAATAGAAAATTATTTTTATGTTTATTCCTAAAATACTGAAATGTGACATAGTTGAATAGACAGCACGTCGAAGATCATTTAATTTTGTATGGTTTTAATTTTAGTTTTATCCAATGGATTTGGCATGGTGAAATTGGGAACACTTTTAGATCTATTATTGACGATTCTTTACAAGATGATGTGTCTCAGCAAAATAAAAAAGAATTGTAACTGATAATAAAGTAGGCAAAATTGAAAAATGAAAATAGCTGAGAATAAATATAAAGATGGTGAAAAACTTGTGTATCTAGGTTTCATGGAATATATGTTTTTTCAATTGTAATATGATTATTTTACATGAAGGTCTAACACAGATCAAGTGACAAGAGTTTTTTAGAGTTGATAAAATTATTGAAAGGCATTCTGACAGACGACAACAATTTCCTATATTCACAATATAATGTGAATAAAATATTATTCCATTTGGGACTATATAACATTAAAATACATTCATAAATGAATGATGGTATTATATATATGAAGGCGTACAATTTTTTTAGTATTTCTTATATTTTGTATGGCATGGTATTAGTTTAATGAAAATTCCTACACTAATTTTGTAGTTATACAGATCCATGCCCTGGAATTTTTGTATCTTCTTATAACTTACTCAATTAAACATTTATATGAAAATTAACATGATAAAAAAACATTGTGATGAATTAATATGAGATGATATTTGATAAAAAATTACAGCATCCAACTGATTTTAAATAGTAAAAGGAAATTCATTACTAGTTTCCTATATTCAGAAATATAATTAGATACATCAAACAAAAACTATGCATGTATATAATGAATATATATCAAATATTCAGTATCACACGTATTTAATGACTAGTTATATTAATAATTATAATCTTATCTCTAGAATATTGTATTAATCAAATTAATTTCTTTTTTTAATGGTCTCTGAACCAAAATATCCTAGAATTGATATTGATGTTTTCATGTACCAATTAATATATTATTTGAGTCTTTAATGGGTGTAAGGTATTAGAGAGTATTATTATTATAAAATAAAATATTTTCAAGTGTATACATTGATTATTTACATATAAATTACTTCTAATCTTGAGAATATTTTTCAATATGTACTATAATGCGGCATAATTCTTGTTCAATTTTTGAACAACATACTTCATATTATTATATACATTATTGGAAAAAAAATCCTACATTATAACTATTTATTTTATATAGAATAATAGTATATTAGATTAAAATGGGAATGCATTATCTTATAATAATTTGAAATTTCTTCAAACCCATTTTCCATTTATCGTTATTTTGAGTAGGTGAAATACATTTACTATACATTTATATAGACACAAAAATTTATAGTTATATAAATATTTGTAGGAAATGGTAATTTTTTTAATAATATTCCTTATTAGAGATATAATATGCTAACCCATAAAATAAATTTCATTTATATTAATAAGATTTAATGTGGTAGATTTATTATTTAATTTTTAATTATTATAGGGAGAACTAAAGGTGGATTTAGTGGAATATTGGACTTACTCTCAATGGTTATACAAATATATTTATCTCACACTCCTAATGGAAGGTGAAAATTCTAATCCCCAATAGGTCATACTTTTTCCTAGTGGGAGAAAATTATATTTTTATAGTTCCATCAAGATATTAATGTGTCATAGGGTTATTATTGAAATGTAATCACTTCGGTGTCTTTAAAGGATTTGTAGTTGAATGTTATGAAATCTCATGATTTTCCCATCATGATGCAATAAATCCTAAATGTTTTGTTCCACAGAATATTTCCTATCTATATAAGAATGACTATCATGATGTTGTGTTAATTTTTCATTTTATTCAGTAATAATGTGATTGATTGAAATTAATTGAATTATTTTCAGAAAAAAATATGTTTCTAAACCTTTGAAATTGGAAATGTATTTCACATCCAATTTTTTTGTCAAATTGAATTTAATGGATTTTTAGTAATAAATAACAATTTTCTTACCAATATATCTATAATAAATGTAACCCTTTGAATAAGTATTAAGAAATTGATGGGGTATGTTTAGAGTCCATATTCACATGAAGCCTACATTGTTGAAAATAATGTTTCGGATGAGGTTTTATTTTTTTGTTCAAGATACCTAAATACAGTGGAAAACATATATTTTCAAATATATTTCCATGATAGAGTCAATTATGTAGGAATGAGGATTCGTGGATTGTAAAAAAATCATTGATAGTTGAATAGATAAAGAAGTTACGTTAATATATCATGAATAACATACATGATTCATAGAATATATATCCTTTCATAATAATGTGTTTTAAACAATGTTATCTAATGAATAAAATATGTGGATTTTGAATGATCATAATATATGTTTTACCTTTTTTTAAAAACACAATTCTTGGTAGATTAGACATGTCATAAACATTAAAATGGACCATGGGTGGTCTATGCATAAATTTTATAACAAGGGTTTTGTATGATGATAATAGATATACATATCATATAAATGATTTTGACAACTGAAGTGCAGTTCATAAAAAAAATTTATTGGTGTTTTGAAAATAAATTCATTTTTCATGTTCGAAAGTCAAAAACCAAATCTCCACATTATGTATATATTAGTGAGTCATTGATGAAATATGAGAGGTTGAATATATTAAATAAAATGTTTCAATTATTAATTGAAAATGGTTTGTTGGTAATAATATTTCCTGGCCTGATGATCTTTTAATGATACCATTTACATTAAATCGATCGGAATACATAGCTAATCCATTCAGCATGGAAATATGTGAAAATATTATTTCTTATTGATCAAAATGATATGCAGTGTCATATTGTTTTACAAGGAAAAAATATATGTTGCTGAGGAAAACCATGATGAAGATACTTTTTTTGGTTATATCACTACTTCCATGGAATGATAAATATTTAATATTGATGAGCCCATAGTATATATATTTTTTTCCATAAGGAATGATCATGATTAACAAATTTGGAAACAAAATCATTCATTACATTCCTAGTATTACATGAATTGAATATCAATATCTACTTTACATTTTAAAATTTCATATGGTATTCGATAAATTAATTTTATTTTTTTTATAAAAATAAATTTTAACTTAAATTTTTAACTGGTTGTTTATATTACATAATTTATTTTTATTTTATCATTATTACCATTATGTCACTTATATATTTATTGATTATATGGAAAAATAAATATTATAAATATTATTTGTTAAATAAAAATATAAAAATTTTATAGTAGTATACTCAACAAACATCAATTTAGTGTAAAAAATAATATCATAGGTTGGAACATCTTGACTCTCCACAACCATTTTTGATTATTTTTCATTACATTATGTAATTTCACCAATCATTAATCTTGTTCAAATTTTAGTTATTATAAATAATTTAAAAAAACGTGTTAATATCAGTTTACTTTACTTTTTTGGTTATTTTTCTTTTTCTATTAATTTTTTATACATTTTTAGATTTATATATTTTTGTATTAATAGTTTGATCCTTTTAGTTTTATGATAATAATATAACAACCATCTATTCCACCACATACATATATACATTAAAATACTCAATCCTTTAGGGAAGAATCTAGGAATTCTCTTATTATTGAGACTCATTGTCATTATATACAAGATTCATCTACTTCCAAGGGGTCAATAAATGTTTGGGGGTTGGTAAATGCGATATGACATGTTTAGTTAAATTATATATTTCCATAGGAAATAACTACAGGTTATCAGTATACATTGATGACAATGATATTACAAGAAGTCCAAAGTCAAAAGAATAGATGATTTTTATAGAAATTAAAGTAAATGAAATGACATTATTATGATTGAGGATTACAGTGGTGGTAAAATTTTTGACAATATACCACTTTGGTAATCTAGTTTATTATTATTTTAAATATCATTAATTTTTTAGTAATATATATTTCCCCTTTCATAATATTTGAAATATTATCTACCTAATATTGAATGATACATGACAAAATGATTATCATTGGATTCTTGGTGATGGAATAATTTTACATCAACCCTCACATTAGATTTGAATTTTGGCCATAGATCACATATTAATTCATGTGATATATATCCATTTATAGATTAAGAAAAAAAAATTATTAGTTGAATGTATAGAATGAGAAGCATTTCTAGAAAGTTAATTGTTTCCTTTTTTAATTTTTTTATAATAATGACCACATTAATGATTTCTTTATTCTTCATTTATACTATCCGAGGAGACCTGATTAGGAGATCCAATCTAGAATCGAATACCCAGATACATTATCTTAGGGGTGATACATTATTAGAAGAAGAAATGATATCTTAATTACATTAGAAACCTGTTTTTGAGTATTTAGTATCATTATAGGTTGACTCTTCTCCCCAATGCTAAACTGAAAAATTGAAGAGGTTTTGTATCAGAATGAAATGACAATATATTAAGGAAGAGTCAAGGGTATTAGGTAATAGGAATGTAAAATGTTTTCATTGTTTATTTATTTATGTAATGTAATTATTTTAATAATTTTGATTTATTAATGATGTTTTCAAATATTATATACAGCATCCAATTGAGCAGAATAAGACATAAACAGTCCATATGGTAGAGGGTTGGAAGGATATTATAGAAACAACATTTGGAATGGCCAAACAACTGGGATAATGTTCCATGATACTTGTTAGGTAAATTGGTAAAAAAAATAATTTACAATTTATTAAAATTATTCAATAGAGGATGATTATTAAAAAATAGAATCCTTTGAATATAGTTCTAGGGATATACATGTGATAATGGAGTACCATATTAGATCATCCGTATAATTGATTTTTGTGAACATGTAATGATAATTTCAGACTACTGGTTCCACTCCTCCACTTCCACCACAAGATTTTACTTCTCCTAGTTATCCTAGTAATACACCACTTCCTGTAGACGCCACTCACACATATCATTCTCTTATATTTCATCATCCACATATTCATAATTATTGTGACTTATATATTTACGATCCTTATAAACATATTATTACATATAGAGAGTAATTTTATATTATTAATACCATTCATAATCAATATATAAGGAGTGAGCATCATATGGTCATCGTACATAATATTATAGATAGATCAACAAGAATAACAGTACCTATAGATGAGGTAGTAACTTTTGGAAAATGTATTTTCCTTTTTTTGGGAATGTTTACTTGTTTGACATATTACCATAGAGGTATGGGTATATTTTATCTCTTATTTCATTTTGATATTAATTTTTTATGATTTTAAAGTGTATATATTAATCTATTATTTATAGAAATTCATTAAAGGTAATTAAATACTATATATAGAAAAATATACAATGTTTTATGACTACAAACCCAATTTCTACTTGTACTATTATATTTTTAATATATTCAAATTGTTTGATGGGTGCGTATGAGATTCCAAATTAATCTAGCTTTTTTGGGCTTGTAATGACTATGATTCTTTTTAAAAAAGCTATCATGAATATTATTACTATATATTAAGTGGGTATCGACACGATGCATGTTATTTATATATATGTTAACTAAAAAAATTAACATTCTTTTAAATGATTTAAAATTAATATTTATGATTAATATTTTTAAGTATCATTATACAATTTTCACAAAAAATGAAATGATAATTGTATATGTATTTATGGACCCACATCATAATGAATGATTTAAAAATAATTATTGGTGAAATATTCAAAATGAATGTAATCATTCAATGTTGTATGTTTCCTTATATTTAAAATTATGAAAAAAATATCTCTCAAATGATATATATACTTTAAAATAATAAGCACTCACACTAAATTTTATTATATGTTATTTTAAATTAAGCAATAAATGTCATTTGTCAATGGGATATGGAACATTACCTATAAAGACTCTACCATAAACATTACAGAATATTTAGTTAAATGAAGAATTCACATTGAGGATCTTTTCAGGTTTAGAGTTTTAGAAAATTAGTCCATAACTTCTATATTAAATTTAATAAATTAAAAATTAGGCACTTCTAATCAGTTTCAATTTATTTATAAAGTTAAAACCCTTAAAAACATGTCATGTTCAATGTTTTAGATAGCATGAGGTTTCCTTGGTCAAATCCTTCAACCCATTCATCTTTGAGTACATTGAAAAAAATTTCAAAACATGCTATGAGCATAAAATGCTCAGTAGGGGTAATAAAATAATGAAATAAAACATTAGACCATCAATAAATACCAATGTATGAAATCGGGATTTACAATCAGGACATACCTCATGAAATCATCTGATTTATGAATAGCACACAAAAATAAAAAATGATAAAGTTAAATTATGCAATCCATATCATACATAAATTTTAGCTATCATAACTACAAATGGAGTTACGTTATGAATACAAATTCCAATATATTTCCTAAATCTTAAAAGATAAAGATTAACGTTTACCTCCTTCACATTAATGAATGCATTAGAGATCTATTATAGGCTCAACCCCTTTGGTTTGTCAAGGAACCACCCATATACATAAACAACTCCCAATAACCATAACATATTCATAACACACAAAACAAGCATAACTAAATGATAACACTTTCAAATTTCAATCACAATATATAATTTCATGATATTCACATAATCATTGTTTTATCAAACCATTTAAAACATTTAATAATGCGATTTTTGAATCACTATGTCCAATCCCACTTTGAATATTTAAATCGTATAAACATTTTAAAACAATAATTTACATATAAATATATCCTTAAAACCATTTTTAAATCATATACCTTAATGATAATGATTTATAAGAATAAATCGTTAATACAATATTTTATGTAAGGAGTTATTCACCAAATCAGAGATGCTTTAATAAAAATAATCGAGGAATAACAATCAGTAAAAACATTATAATATTTTGGGAATAAATTTATTCATGATATAATTTCTCAAAGGAATGTATATACACCATATTAAAGTGAATTGGTGCGTAACAACAACGAAGTATCAATGGAATCCAAATTGAGATGAAACCCCATACAAAGATGGTATCCTTAGATTAAGGATAAATCATTGACAAAATTATTTGTGAAAAATATAAATACAACCAATAAAAGTGTATATTAAATTTAAAACAATCAGATGTTTTTCAATTATATTCATTGGATGACATAATAAAGATGTTGAAGTTTAACCAAAAGAATTGAAATATTTGATGAAGTTCCACTATAGAAATTCGATAGCCAAACACCATCACTTTAAAATTATGAAAATGATTTGATGAGAGAGAAAAGGGTATCTCGTCACATAGACCTAAAATTTACATCAATAATGATATAGAATCACATATCCCATCATAATAATGTGTAAATTAAAATACATTTCAAAAATAAGTTTTTTAATAAGAGGAGGGTGAAAGGTTCCCTTTCTAATTTGGTAACTTACGGTACATACACCCTTGAAAGAAGAATCATAAAATGAAGATGTAAATACCAATAAATTAAAGTATATAACATAATTAATACAATCATGGGCAGTATATACCCCACACAAAAGGAAATAGTGTCAAATATAGCAAGAATCTCTTGGGGATAAAAAGTGAGATGAAAACCCCAAACCACATCGTAATTAATCGAGTCATATGAAAAAAAGTTAATAAACACCATATGAATCAGATGATATGATGAGTATAAAGTGAATCAAGACAATATATATCAAATTGATGTGAAAAAACACCACATAAAATAAATATGTAGCAAATAATGGAAATCTCACAAAATTAAAAGTGAGGTATGAAACCCCTTACCTCGTGTGTAACATGACTCTTTTGTTCCTTGTTCGTCCAAAATTTCAAAAATAAGTCAATTTCAACATAAATAAGAAAATTTCCATTTTTATTATTTATTTTATATCACTTATTTCTTTTTTATAAATATTAGTTATTAATTTGTGTTCATATCAAACATTTTCATGATGTTCGAAGCTTCAGTCAAAAAATGAATCAGTTATAATTACAAATTCTCCACGTTGTCAAAAGTATATTATCTCCAGAATTTTATTCATGATTTAAATATCATATATATAATATAAATATAGTATATATATTTATTAATAATTGTACACAACATTTGGAGATATGGAATGAAATGCACCATTCATGAAGACTGTAAGCCGTATGTACGCTTGAACGCTACATTTGTTTTTTCCATTTTTGAAAGGAATGGAAACCGGATGATACATAGATATATTGTAATTTCAGTGTAATATAATAACATATATATATTAAATTATTTCATTCACTCCATCCTATATATGTTCTATGTATGTCGTGAATGAATCATATCACCTTGAGGGGGTGGTAGTCTGCACTTCCTCAACTGAAATTATCGTGTTTACATATATTGTAAAGAACAAAGGTATGCTTATTAAAAAAAATTGAAGAAACATATATAAATAATAAATATAATATTTATCATATATTAATAAATTTCCATCATAATGGCCACCATGAGTGGCATTTGGAGATATTTGTACAATCTTTGTTTTGTGAGGTAGTAGTTCATCGTCCATATAAATAGTGTGTTTGTATCCTTTTGATAGAGGTGTGTGGAAGTGTAGTTAAAATACCTCTCATAAAATTATCCTATTATTTTTATGATACTATGTTTTTTATCAAAATAAATAAATAATGATAGTTTTGGTGGTTGGAGAAAGAAAATAAAACAAATGAACTTAAGAGAAGATGTTACCTTTAAATAGGGTAACTCCCTCTGGTTTGAACCAAAATTATTTCATGGAGTGCCTTCTGCCTAAGGTAAGGATTCTTGGAGGAAAATTTTAATCTTGAGGGTTTACTTGGGAAGGGGTTAGACTATCCAAGGGTCTTGATATGTGTGAAGAATGGGTTAGAGGTAATGAATTTTTATAAGGAGGAAGAGGGATTATTTTCATGTGTTGAAAATATTATTTTATTATATTATAATTTTCAGTTTCAAAAGGTCTAAAACTCATTAAAATAGAATATAAGTTGAATATAGTTCGAATAAAAAGAACCCAAAAGTAATTAGATGGGTTTTGGATATTTTTTTAATTTATATAATCTTATTTATTTAAATCATTCATTAATGCGGTAAACAATGTATCATTATTGAGTCATAAATAATTTTATTTAGATGATGTCTAAAAATAATAATAAAATAACATGATATATGTAATCGTTTTTCATTTCAGATTCAAATTTATATTAGAAGAGATATCTTATATAAACCTATATAAAAATATATTTACAAGAAGATATACATTTATGTCATTTTTTTACATTATATTAATTAATATAAAGTCTCATTATCACTCGTTAGTTACACCGAGGGTCCACAAATTGACTCAATGATGAAGATGGTCAGAAATTTATCAACCCATAGTATTATGACACATGTAAGGGTTACTACATATTATTATAGTATTATTTTTTTTACAATTATATACTAGATTAATCTTTAAATAAGTTGAATAATATATTTACTGAAGTAGATAATTAAAAAGTCTAAAAATTTAATTTACCTATTTCTATAATTTTTACCACTTAATTCCAAATATGGATTCAATTTTCCCAAATTCCAAACATAGAAGTGGCAGATATTAATTCTTGTTCTGAAAAAAAAGTGTATTTTTAAGAAATAATAACCATCAAAATATTGACACTTGTTTGTGTCCAATATCAATGTAAAATTACATCCAATGAACAACATAGAATTAAATGGTAAAAAGGTAAAATAATTACACTTTAATCACATTCATAATGCTAATATAACCATATTAATAAATTATAATACAAGTATTTTTTGAATTAAAATCCAATATTTTTCATTGTTCATTAAAAATGAACATTATCATAAAAAATAACAAAATTACATCCAAAGTATGTTTTTATGTCCCATTCTAAGGAATAATAATATTTTTCAAATAGATCATCTTAAATTAAACACAAAACAAGATTTAAAAATATTTATCCATCAATAGGTGGTAAAATGATCTTTTAAAGAGTATTAGAGTATTTAAGTTGAAAATCTGATTCATTAATATTTTAAGCCTCTAAAATTTAATGGAAAAATGTTAAAACATTTGAGAAACATATTTAATATTAATATTGTTATTTCTATTAATTTTTACCAATATAATGACTATCATTTTACTACCATTTAAAATAATAATATAATATTATTATTTTTCAGTATAACTCAACATTGTGTGCTACGTAAGATTTCAAAAAAATATGTTGATGTGTATCAGTTATGCCATTGATCATAGCATCCCTTAAAAAAATATAATTATGTTTTATTTCTAAAATTTTAATAAATATGAAAATGTTATATTTTTTATTTACCTGGGATGTTACATACTTCTCCCCTTTTGGTAATTGCCTCCTCAAAATTTTTAAATTAGGCTTCTAAACTTTCTTGAATGTCCAATATCTAAAATAGAGTCAATAAAAATATAACTTTAAAATAATGAAAGTTAAATACAAAGGTCACCTGATATAACCCATATATGGATTCCATGTAAGAAAGACATAGATATGGAATAAAAACGAACCATCAAGGTTTTATGGAGAGTTGTATAAAATATGATTAGAAGATTGTTAACCACCTGAAAATCACATACATATGATGGGTTAAATAGTCTTTGATTCCCCAATAAGAAATGTTAATGGACAATGTTTTTGTTTTAGGTTACTTTTCATAAATTGGGATAATTTATTTATGAGCATAACTAAAACAATAAGGAAACAAACTTAATTTTCATTTAAACTTTCATCATTTACTAAATTTCTTCCACAAAGTAATATTTCCTCCAAACGATGAGTATTCAAACTGACTTGGTGACATAAAAATAACTAGAATCACTTTATATATTATTAAATGATCTTCAAAAGATGAACTATATATTTCCCATGTCTTTAGTCATCAACCAAAACCAAAATGGTTAGTAAATTATCTGATGATCTCCAAAAATGATAATCCCTTATAAAAAGAAAAACTACTCTTATCATCCAAAATTAAACAAACAATACCCAATGTTGAACAAAGACTATTAAATACAAAATTATCTTTAAAATTATTCACAATATCCAATGTATGTTTGAAAACCAAAACTCAGAATAATTTAATCACATATTATTCCATAGTAAATATTATGATTTATTTCCAAATAACATTTACTAATCTTAAAATATCATACAGAAGTGTAATTAACCTAATAAAATATTCTTTATTGTAGGTTAATAACATACATAAATAACCCAAATAACTATAAAAACATAAGTTCATCCAAAATAACATTTCCTCCATTACTCCACAAATGAAAATATAAATATTCCACGAATAACATTTTCACATATCAAACTGCATAGTTACACATAAAATAAAAGTCTTCAAATGTAATCCCATCATCAAATGAGACTTAACACATTTAAGTATTTCATCATCCTAAAATATTCCATAACACTTGAATTCCATATATGTTAACTTCTTATTCAATAAACATTCTTTATGATCTATTAACAATTCTATATCATCATATAATGAAATTATTTTTTCCTTCAAACAAAATAATGAATCATATCTTTAGATTAAATAATTTCAAAACACCAGTTAAAGAAATAATACATACCTTTCATTGGCCATTGTCAGTATCCTCATCCTCAATTGGAAGGGAATTAGGTATTGGTAAACATATATTTATAAAATCTGGGATATCCCATTCAAAAATCTTCTTCATAGGACATCTGTTTGTATAAATACCAGAAACACCACATTTAAAACATTTAATTGGTCCTAAAAAAGAACTTCCTTCCATTTCCAAGAGTCAACTGGATGCTTTATTTTTCAATTGTTGGTTGTTTCTTTATGAAAATAATTTCTACATCTATGGAATCATACTGTCCCTTTGAGGAATTTTTCATGGTGTTTCCTTCCACATACTTGACACATAGGTTTTTGAATTTACTTACCTTTATTATTACTACATTAACAACTACATGGATTTGTTTCTTAAATATATGATTCTATATATAAATCACCAAGGTTTAGGTGGTCAATCCTGAATCTATATAGTTGGTTGAGAATAACCCCAAGAGTTCTCATCGGAACTCCCATTTCATTCAATTTCATATTTAGAAAACCATCAATGTTTTCTTCAAATCCACTATTACATTGGTGACTACTAGTTCCATCCATATACAAAAATCAAAAAAGTCAGTGTGAGTATATCAGTAAAATCATCATATAATATTTTATGAGGAAGGTGAATACTAATATAGACTTATTCGTGTTATCTTAAATCATTCAATTTATATAAAACAACATTGACTCTTTCTTATATGCTAGCCATTATAGTTATGTCACTTATGTATAAATAACAGTGTAACCTCTAATGTTATCTATACTATCCTCTAATACCAAAAATAAAGACCCGACCTAAAACATTATATAATCATTATTTAAATCAAGAATTCATATTGAGGATATTTTCAGGTTTAGAGTTTTATAGAATTAGGTCGTAACTATTACATCACATTTATAAAATTACAATGTAGGAACTTATACTCAATTTACATTTTTTATAAAATACCAAATCTAAAAAACAAGTCTAGTTCCATTCTTTAGACAAGATGACTTTTCCATGACCCCATCTATGACCCTATTTATCTTTGATCCCTATGAAAAACATTAAAAAAAATTGGATGAGCATTAGGAGCTTAGTAAGGGTTATAATTTCTAGAATGAAAAAATTTTCCCATAAATAAATAGAAATCAATGAAACCATACATTTCATTCATGAAATACATCATTAAATCATAATATTTATGAAGAGCACAAAAAAATCATAAATCATAAATATAACATGTGGAATCCATGTCATAAATAGATTGTATCTATAATATAAACATAGGGATTTACCTTTTGAATACCCATCAAAGTGTATTCCTAAAATCATTTATAAGAATCCTTATCTTTTTCCTCTTTCATGTTACCGAATGCATTAGAGAGATATCATGGGCTCACCCGCCCAAGTTTTATCTTGGAACCACCCATATACATAAACAATGCCCAATAACCATAACATATTCATAACACATAAAACAAGCATAATGGAAGGATAAAATTTTCACATTTATATCACAACATATCATTTCAAGATATTGACATAATCAATGCCTTAACAAACCATTTTCAAAACACTTTTAAAATATTTAATAATGAGAATTTTCAATCAGACAGTCCCATGTCACTTTGAAGATTTTAAAATAATTAACAATTTAAAACACTAATTTAGTTATAAATATATCTTTAAAATATTTTTTAAAAAATGGACATTAATGAGAATTATTTAAAATAATAATCGTTAAATTAATATTTTTGTAAAGAAGTACTTAACTAAATTAGAGATGTTTGAATACAAATAATTGAAGAAAACATTTAATAACAACATTATAATATTAAGAGAATAAATGTATTCATGATATAATATTCCAAAGTATAGTCTATACAACATATAAAATTTGAATTGGCTCACAACAACAATGAAGTCTGATTGGAATGTAAGTTGAGACGAAATGCCTTTTAAAGAAATATCATTAGATTAAGGATAAATAGATGACATAATTTTATGTGAAAAATAAAAAACAACCAAAAAGTTCATATTAAGTTTAAAACAATAATAGGATATTCACACATATACATAGCATGGAATAACTATGAAGTATAAACTTAACCCAAATAAATGAAATTTATTGAAGATGTTCCCTTACAGAAATCTGACTGCCTAACAACGTCACATTAAAATTAAGAAAAACATGTGGATGACAGAGAAATTGGTATCTCATCAATTCAACAATAAAATTTATAGAAATAATGATATAGTAGAAAATATACCAACATAAGAAAATGTAAATTAAATTATATAACAATAAAATTATTTTAAAAAGAGGAGGGTTAAAGGTTTCCTTACTAATTTGGTAACATATGAAACATACACCCCATTAATGAAGGATCATACAATGAAGATGTGAATAACAATAAATTAAATTATAATACACAAATAATACAATCATGGGCAGCACATCCCCCACACAAATGAAAATAGTTTCAAATATAACATGAATCTCTCGGGAATAAAAAGTGAGATGAACCCCCCTTACTGCGTCATAATCAATCGAGTTGTTGGACCCAATGTTAGTAACACCAAAATGAATCACAACATATAAGGAATATAATGAGAATAATGATAATATATATCAAATAACCGTAAAAAATACACCACATGCAATAAATAATTGGTGAACAATGGAAATCTCACGGAATTAAATGTGAGATAAGAAACCCCTTACCTCAGGTCCGACATAACTCATTTGTTCATTGTTCATCCTGAATAATAAACACAAAATAATTTTTACTTTCTTAATAACCTTTTTCAATATTATAATTCCATTTAAATCACTTATTACCAAGCTATAAAAATTAGTTAATTATTTGAATTCACATCGTAAATTTTTTTGACGTTTAGAACATGAGTCAAAAATGAACCTGTTATAATTACAAATTGTCCATGCGGTATATAGTCTATTATCTCCAAAATAATATTCATGATTTTAAAGTAAAATAATTAATATATATAAATTTTATATATTTATTTATAATACTACATAATATTTGAAGATAATGAATGAAATACACTATTCTTGGAGACGGTAAGTTGTATGTACACTTGAATGCTACTTTCAGTTTTTTTCATTTTTATAAGAAATGGAAACCAAATGATACATATGTATATTGAAATTCAAGTTTAATTCCATATGATATAAATGTTACATAATTTCATTAAATCCATCTTTCATATGTTCCATGTATGTCTTGAATGAATCATATCGCATTCTAAGGGTGGTAGTCCACACTTCCTCAAATGAAATTATCTTGTTTTGAAATGTTGTAATGAATAAAGGTGTGTTTTTAAATAAAAATTAATGAAGAATATATAATACCTAAATACAATATATATAATATATAAATACAGTCCCAACATAATGGCCACCATGATAGTCAGTTAGAGATATTTGAACAATCATCGTTTTGTGAGGTAGTAGTTCATCGTGCACAGAAACAATATGTTTTTATCCAATAGATAGAGGTGTATAGAAGTGTATTTTGAATATTTCTTATAAAAAACTAATTATATATTTATGATTTTGGTTTTTTATTAAACAAATTATATAATGACTGATTAGGGAGTTGGAGAAGGAAAACAAAACAAAAGAACTTAAAAGAATACATTACATTTAAATCGTGTAACTTACTTTTGTTTGAAACAAAAGGAATAATTGGAGTTTCGTTTTCCTAAGAAATGGATTCTATGTGAAAGATTGATATCTTGAAAGATTATTTGGGAACGGGATGGATGAGACAAAGTGCTTTAGAAGTATGAGGAATGGGTTTGAAGTAATGAAGTTTTATAGGGTGGAGGATGGACTCATTAAGAATTTTTGAAAATATTATTTTATTATTTTATTATTTTCAGATTAAAATGGTCCAAAACTCATTAAAGTCATAGATGAGATGACTATAGTTCGAAATAAATTCATCCAATAAGAATGGGATAGGTTTTAGATATTTTTTTAATTTTTCTAATCATATTTAATTAAATCATTCATTAATAAGGAAAACACTCTATCATTATTAAGTAAAATATAATTTTATTTAGATGATGTATAAAATTTTTAATTAAAATATAATGATGTTGGAAATAATTTTAGCTTTCAAATTACTATTTTTAGTTTAGGAGATAAATTATACACTTAATGTAAAAAATGATTTACTATAAGTTATATGTTTATGTGATTTTTGTATTTACTTTAAATTAATAAATATAAACTGTCATTATCACTCTTAAGTTGCTCCATGGAGTCCAAAAACCCACCAAAGGATTCCAATGGTAAGAAATCTATAAAAAATGTATTAGGAAACAAGTTAGGGAATGTTAATATTATTATAATTTTTTATACCATTATTTAACTTATTAACCTTTAACCATGGTAAATAAAATCATTACTGAAGTAAATATTTAAAATGACTAAAAATAAAAGTTACCAATTTAAACAATTTGAACATCCTGATTTCATATATGGAATCAATTTATCCAAATTAAATTTACATAATTTGAAAAAATTAGTTTAAAATTAAATCCAGTTGTCAAAATAAACAATGTGTTTTTATGAAATAATAACTATCATAAGATTGGCACTTGTATATGTCAATATTGATAGTCATATTAAATACAAAGACCAAAATAGTATTAAATGGTAAAAATATAATATAATCACACTATAAAAAATTTATAATGATTATCTAACCATATAATGCAATTAGATTAAAAGGTATTGTGGACTTAAAATACAGTATTTTTCACTATTCGTAAAAATGAACTTTTTGAGAAAAGTACCAAAATTTCATCAAAAGTAAATTTTGATATCCCGATTCTAAAGAAGACTATTATTTTTTAAATAAAACATCTAAAGGTAAAAAAACAATATTTAAAAATAGTTCACCATCATAAGGTGGTAAAACGACCTTTAAAAGAATATTATAGTATTTATGTTTAAAATCTAATTCATTATTATTTTAAGCCTCTAAAATTTATTGGATAATTGTTAAAACATTTAAGAAAAATATTTAATCACAATATGTTTAGTTCTGTTCTTTTCCATTGATAAAATTACTATGATTTAGCTACTAGTGAAAATAATATTACTATATTTTTATATATCATTATAACTCAATGTTGTGTGTTACATAAGATTTTAATGAAACCCATTGTTGCGTATCAGTTATTCCATCGAACATAGAATCCCATTTAATGTAAAATTAATATTTAATTCAAGAATTTTAAATAAATAAGAAAATGTAATATTTTTTATTTACCTGGGATGTTACATCCTTCCACCCTTTTGGGAATTACATCCACATAATTTTATAATAGGGCTTCCAAACATCATTTAATGTCCTATATCAGAAACAGAGTCAATAAAAATATCTCTCTAAAAGAAATAAAAATAAATACAAAGGTCACCTGAGATAGCCCATATATGGATTCCATGTAGGAAAAACATGGATATGGAAGAGAAAAAAACCATAATGGTTAGATGTAGAGTGGAAGTAAACATTATTATAGGAAAGTTAACCACCAGAAAATCACAAAAATGTGATGCGTTAAGAGGTCTTTGATTCCCCTTTAGGAAAATTTAAAGAAAAATGTTTTTTTTAAGTTTATTTTCTTAAAGATGCAGAATTTATTTATTATATTAACTAAAAACCTAAAGAAACATACTTACATGTCATGTAGAGTTCCATCCATTACTAAATTTCTACCAAAAACTCATATTTTCTCCAAACTATGAGAATTCAAACTAACTTTGTCACATCAAAATCACTAGAATCAACTTCTAGATCATCACATTATCCACAAAAGATGTACTATATATTTTTCATGTCTTTAGAAAAAAAAACCCCAAAATGTTAGTAAAAAATTAGATAATCCCCAAAAATGATAATACTTTATAAAAAAACAAATCTTAATCTACAAAATTCAACTAAAAATACCCTAGGTTTAAAAAAGACCATTAAATAAACAATTGTCCTTAAAATTTATCAAAATAATCCAAACTAATTTCGAAACCCAAAACTCAGAATAATTTAATCACCTAATCTTACATTGTAAATCTTAACATTTCTGCCTGAATAACATCTACTACTCTTAAAATCGCATACTGAAATGTAATTACGCTAATAAAACATTCTTTATGATATGTTATTCATTTACATAATTACCCCAAATCACAATAAAAACATATATTCATCAAGAATAAAATTTCATTCATTATAACCCAAAATAAAATATAATTATTCATTGAATAACATTTTCATATATCACACTTCGGGGATACACATACAAAAAAAGTATTATAATTTAATCCCATCATCAAAAGATCCTTAATACATTTATGCATTTCATCATCCAAAAATATACCATAACTCTTGAATACCTTATATTATTACTTCTTACTCATTCAACATTATTCACGATCCATTCACCATTATCTTCCAAAATATTTTGATATACTTCATTTCTATAAAGATAATTAGGAATCATATCTTAAGGTTCAATAATATCAAAACATCAGTTTAGAAAATATCCATACCTTTTATTGGTTATTATTATTTTCCTCATCCTAATTGGAATCGTATTAGTTATTGGTAAACATATATATATATATATGTGATCATGGTGGTCCAATTCCCAAACATTATTCGTATGATATCTGTTTTTTAATGACCATGCACACCACATATAAAACATTCAATTGATCCCTCATAACTATCTACTTTCACCTCACCAAAGTCATCTGGATACATAATTTTTCTATGATGATTTTATGATTTATTACCTTAATTTACACATATATAGGAACTTCTCGACATTTTATACATTTTTATAGGTGTTTCTTTCCACATTCTTGACACAAATGTATTTGAATACACATACCATTATGATTATTATATGTACTTCAATAGGGATTTGTTTCTCCCATATACCATTACATATAAAAATCACCATGGTTTAGGTGTCCAATCATTACTCTATATAGTTGGTTGAGAATAACCACAATAGTTCTCATTAAACCTCCAATTTAATTCAGTTTCACATTCAGAAAACAGTTATAGTATTCTACACATCCACTACTACTTTGGTGCTTGCTAGATCTAGCCACATAAAAAAACCAAAAGGATCGGTAATATTATATTAGTAAAATAATCATATAATATCTTATTAGGAGGGTGAATAATAAGATCGACTTATTCATGTTATCTTAAACTCATTCAATTTATATAAAATAACTATGATTCTATCTAATGCGCTAACCATTATGGTTATGTCACCTATGCTTAAATAACACCATTAAATTTAATGTTATCTAAACCGACTTCCAATACCATCTATAAGGACCCATCTTTAAACATTACTTAATCTTGGTTTTAAAAAAGAGTTCACATTGACAATCATTTCAGGTTTAGTGTTTTATATAATTAGGCCATAACTATTACATTTCATTTCAAAAATTATAAAGTAGACAGTTATACTCAGTCTCCATTTTTTAATAAAATAAAAACTATAAAAACATGTCTAGTTCACTATTTTAGACAACATGACTTTTCCTTGACCCCATCATTGACCCAATTCATCATTGAGTCATATAAATAACATTTAATAACATGGGATGAGTATAAAAAGCTCATTAAGGGGTATAAAATAAGGAATGAACGCAGTATCCCATCAATAAATACAAATCAATGAAACCATAGTTTTTAATTATGACATACCTCATGAGATCATATGATTTATGAATATCATAATGAAATCATAAATCATAAATATAACTTCTGTAATACATTTCAGACTTACATTGTATCTATCACAGATACATAAGGAGTTACATTTGGAATATCCATCCTAGTATATTACCTAAATATTTTAGGGGATAAATTAACGTTAACCTCTGTCATGTTACCCAATGCAATGGAGAGCTATCTCGGGCTCACCCGCCCTAGGTTTATCATGGAATCATAGGTATATGTAAAAAATTCCCAATAACCATAACATATTCATAACACATAAAACAATAATACAGTAAAGATAAAGTTTTCACATTTCTATCACAATATATCATTCCAAGATGTTGACATAATCAATTCTTTATCAAATATTTTTCAAAACCCTTTAAATCATTTAATAAAGAGATTTTTCAATAAATGTAACCCATAAAAACTTGAATAATTTAATGAAATTAAAATTTTTAACCATTAATGTCCATATAAGTATATCCTTAATTCCAGTTTTAAAACATGAACATTAATAATAATTATTTAGATGACTAAAGCTTTAGAATAATATTTTATTTAAGGATTTCTTAACCAAATGAGAGATGATTGAATTCAAATAATTATGGAATAATATTTAATCAAAATATTATAATATCATGAGAATAAATGTATTCATGATATAATATGGAATATAAGAGTAAAAAATTACATAAAAGTGATTTTTTCTCAATACAACAATGAATTCTCAATAGAATGTAAATTTAGAGGACATCCTTTATAAAAATGATATCATTTGATTAAGGATAAATCAATGACATAATTATGTGTGAAAATTGTAAATACACCCAATTTATGTTTATATTAAGTGTAACACAATCAGAGGTACTTAACACATATTCATAACAAAAAACAATCAATAAGTAAATGTTAATCCCAAATAATTTAAACTCGGTGCAGATATTCCCTTAAAAAATTTGACAACCTAACACTGTCACATTAAAATTCAGAAAACGAGTTGATGATATAGAAAATGGTATCTCATCATTTGGACATTAAATTTATAGAAATAATATTTATATTAACATATCCCAAAATAATATGATGTAATATAAAAGACATAACAATTTTTTTTTAAAAAAAGAGTATAGTGAATGTTTCCCTTACCAATTTGGTAACACACGAAACATAAAACCCATGAATGAAGGATCATACAATGAAAATGTAAATACTAATAAATTAAATTATATTAAACAAAGAATAAAATTATGGTAAATACATTATCCAAAAAATAGTAAATATGGAAAAATATTTCACAAATATATTGGGAATAAAAATTGAGATGAACACCCCTACCACGTCGTATAATACAACTTTTCGATGTTTTGAACATGAGTGAAAAATGAACCTGTTATAATTGAAAATTGTCCATGTGTTCTAAAGTCTATTATCACCATAATATTATAAATAATTTAAAT
The DNA here is from genome assembly GCA_963277665.1 of Viscum album. Taxonomy (NCBI): domain Eukaryota; kingdom Viridiplantae; phylum Streptophyta; class Magnoliopsida; order Santalales; family Viscaceae; genus Viscum; species Viscum album. Next base: position 1,310,174,170 of record OY728119.1, on the reverse strand, counting down.
ATATAATTTTTAATATAAATATAGTATATCTATATTTTTATAATAATACATATCATTTCGATATAAGGAATGAAATTCATTGTTCATGGAGATGGTATGTTGTATGCATGAATGAATTCTACATTCAATTGTTTTTCTATTTTTAAAATGAATGGAAACATAAAGATACATATGTATATTGTAATTACATTATAATTTCCTATGGTATAATTGAATAATAATTTAATTAACTATATCCTTTATGTGTTCCATGTATTTCATGAACGAAACATATCACCTTGAGGGGGTGGTAGTCCACACTTCCCCAAATGAAAATATATTGTTTACAAATATTGGAAAGAATAAATATGTGTATGTAAATAAAAATTATGGAAAAATATATAAACCATAAATATAATATATATCATATATAAATATAGTTCCATCATAATGTCCACCATTATTAGTGGTTAGAGATATTTGAACAATCATCATTTTGTGAGGCATTAGTTTTCCATCCATAGAAACAGTATGTCTGTATCCATTATATGGAGGTGTGTTGAAGATTAGATCAAAAAAAAATATATTCTAGTATAATTATGATACTAATTTTTATTAAACGAATGAAATAAATGGATTTCAAGGGGTTGGGGAAGGAAAATAAAACAACGGAACTTAAGAGAAGATGTTACCTTTAAATTGGGTAACTCCATTTTGTTTGAACCAAAAGGATTTCTTGAGATTACTTATACCAAAGGGTAGGCTTCTATGTGTAATATTGGTATAATGAGAGATTGTTTGGTCCAATTTTGGATGAGCCATGTGGCTTGAGAATGGAGAGGAATAGGTTTGAAGTGAGGGATTTTTATAAGGGGAGGAGGGGATCTGTAGAAATGTTTAAAAATTATAATATATTATATTATGATTTTTGGAATCAAAAGGAAAAAAACCCATTAAAGTGGAAGATACGATTAATATTGTTCTAAATAAAATTATACAATTGTAATTTTAAAGTATTTGAATATTGATTTAATTTTTATAATCTTATTTATTTATATTGTTCACTAATGAGGTAAACACTACATCATTATTGAGGCATAAGTAATTTTATTTATATTATGTCTAAAATTCAAAAAAAATTACATATGTAGGATTTTTTTTGATTTCCAAATAATATTTATAGACAAAGAGATAACTTATATAACCCCTGGTAAAAATTGATTTACTAAAATATATATGTTTAAGTCATTTATGTGTTTACTTTAATTTAATTAATATAAAATGTATTTATCATTCTTAAGTTGATCCATGGGATTCAGAAATGAAGACAAGGATGCCCATAGTCGGACATGTATCAACCAATAGGATTAAGACACATGTTAGTGTAATTTAATATTATTATAATATGATTTTTTACCCTTATTTACCAGATTTACCCTTTTACCATGGTTAAGAAAATATTTATTGAAGTAAATATTTAAAATCAGTAAAAATAAAATATATATATTTACAAGATTTGGACCTCCTAATTCCAAATATAGAATCCATTTTTTCATATACAAAAAACAGAAGTGGCAGAAATTAATTTAAAATTAATTCATGTTGCCAAAAAAAAGAACATTTTTAAAAAACAGTAACTTTTAAAGATTGACATTTGTTTATGTCCAATTTTAAAGTGAAATTACATCCAATCACCAAAAATTGATTAAATGGTAAAAATATAATATAATTATACAGTAAAGCCATTTATAATGATAATTTTACCATATAATGACATTAGATTAAAAGGCAGTTTTGAATTAAAATACGGGATTTTTCATTATTCCTAAAAATGATCCTTATCAGAAAAATACCTAAATTTCATCCAAATTAAATTTTGATCTCCCGATTCTAAAGAAGAATAATATATTGTCAAATAGAATATATAAAATTAAAAAGAGTATATTTAAAATGGGTTCTTCATCAAAAGGCTCTAAAATGACATTTTAAAGAATATTAGAGTATTTTTATTTAAAATCATATTCTTTCTTATTTTAAGCCTCTAAAATTTATTAGATAAATGTAAAAACATTTAACCAACAACTTTAATCATAATATGGTTAGTTATGTTCATTCCTACCAATAAAATGGCTAGGATTTAACTATTATTTAAAATAATAATATTATATTATTATTTTTTAGTATAACTCAACGTTTTGTGCAACATAAGATTTCAAAGATACCAGTTGTAATGTATCAGATACACCATCGAACATAGCATCTCCATTCAACTAAAATTAATATTTAATTCAAAAAATTTAATAAATATGAAGACAATATGTTCTTTATTTAAATGGGATGTTACATTACGTACTATGCACTATCCATAGTGAGGTGAGAGAAACTTTTATGAGTTTATTGAACACAATAGTTCAAATATTTTAATTATTGGTTATATTATAGGAAAACAATAAATTTATTATATTAATATAATATTTAAACCTAAAAAAATTCTTCCAATATCCTATATGTAAAATAAAATGGATGTTTTCATTTTATATTACTATATTTTTTATATATTAGTTAGTAATTTTATTTTCACTTTAATTATTCTTCAGAACAACATTAAAATCATATAGAAATAAAGAAATACGTATAAAACGTTTTTGGATGTATATATGAAATAATTTTAACTTGGATAGCTATGACGAATTAATAGGTTATTCATTTTTATCAAAACATTCTTAATAATAAATTATTTATAATTAGAATATATGTTAAATGATTTATTTGTAAATTATACCTTTTTTATGTCCATCAACATTATATTGGATAGGAGCTGAGATTCTAAAAAAATTTAATTTTTGATTCATTTCATTGGTTTGATTGGATTTTAGTTTTTTTAATATTTAAGGTAAAATTGAAATTTTAAATTGAATGTGTGTTCTTTTATTTCGATTATCTTCTAATTCAATTATTCTGCTGGATTAATATGGATGTTAGCTGAGTAGTGGAATAATGTGAAGCCATTTATTTAATTTTATCTCTCAAATATGTTATTTCATAACCAAAATAAAAAATATGTAATTCTTGATTTTTGATGGTGGGTATGGTATATCTAAAAATCAAATCAATAATGTGGGATATTTTCAATTAGGTTATGGAATATCATATGTGAAAATCTAATTTTTACATTACTTTTTATGAAAACATGACATGAAAAAGTACCACAAAAATTTATTTACATCATATATATTCAATAAAATGCATTAAACATTCCACACTAATGTTTTAATTTTGCGGTATTTTTCTATTTATTTTTTGTTTTGAGTTTATCCTTTTAGTATCAATTGTGTTTTCCTGGAAAATTGGAATTTCATTCTAAACCAATGGTGGAGCACGATTCACACATAGTTTGGAAAACTGTGAACCCTTCCCAATGTAATTATGAAACTATGTAATTTTTTTAATGTGTATAAAAACATAGTTGGGAGAATGTTTTCAAAAAACGTGTTGTAATCATGTGACATTTCCTACCGGGATAGTAATTAGTGCATACGTTCTACATGGTTTAGAATACATTGTGCAAAAATGAACAACTTGTACAAGTCATAGAAAATTACATTTTTTTCCTCTTTTGATTTTAAACCCAAATCAACCAGTCTCATAACCACTTAGGATATTATACACTAGGTATCTCTTAATCTCCCATATTTTTCTTTGTAACTTAATTTTGGTGGTGTATTTTTTGGGATTTGACAATGATTATCTATATACTTACACAATATGTTTATTCCCCCCCCCCAATAATTGTAGGGTTTCTCTATTCTATTCATGTAATTTAATGTTTCTAGTGGGTATGGTGACATATATAGGGTCGTATATTGAATTTTAGTGATCATTCATGTGGTTTTTTGGTTTTATATTACTATTTTTGGGTTCTTTGAAGGTGAGTTTGTGGTTTACCATATCATTATGTGTGATTATACACTTTTTGTTGGAGGTTTCATAATTTAACATCATTTAGTTATTTTAATATTATTAATTTTTTTCATTTTTATGTTATATGGATTATATGTGAGGTGAAATTTTTCAAAAGGATTAATGGTTCATATGTTGTGGAAATATCTTTTCTAAAGAAAATGGGTTATGTTCCCTGTGTATATTTTGTGTGCTTCCAATTTTCATCTGAATGGTGTTTGATAATATATATAAGTGGTGAAAAAACATTATTGAATGGTTGGTGCGAGTATCAATTTGATAGTGGTATTGGATATGAAAATGGTGATATAACAAGTGTGTTTACACATTGTTTCCAGTTTGTATGTAAATTTTTGTCATCCCAGGAAAATTATAATAAGAATTTTCAGAAAAATGGAGAAATGGGTATCTATGTGAAAGGATAAGTAATAGTATGCTAGTTGTATTGAAATTGGACTATCCTAAATTTATCTAACATGATATTTGGATAAAACACATAAAAATGATGATTAATGTAGACCATTAGGCTAGTGGAATTCTCCCTCATAGTGGATCGTGCATGAGAAAACACATGGTTAGGGTTTCTATAGAACATTTCACTCAGACATGTTATACATAGTATAACATTTAATCTAGTTCCTATGGGTTTTCCTATGATATTTTATCTCTCTTGTTATATCATACCTACAATCAATATATAATGCACATTATTGCTCATTTGAAAAGAAAATTTTGATTCCTAGAAAAATGGTTTCTGTAAACATGATTAATGTTTTCCTTTAAAATAATTCATTCTAATTGTTTTCTAATGTTTTTTCATGGAAATTATTTTATTGGATTTCATTTAACTGTGCTTTGGATCCTCCGTGAAAAATGTTTTTTGAAAATATTCATAATAATTTTCCTTGATGGTTGGGTTTTGAGAAAGTGACTTATTTAATTTTTGTTATAGCATCTTCATATTTATTAAAATAAATTTGTAATCCAAGAATAAGAAATTTATTATTCCGTGATTGGTTTTGATTATTCATTTTTGGTTTATTTATCTTATTTGGTTTCTTATGATAATTTACTTTTGTGAAATCATTCCCATGTTTCAATTTTGATACCCATGTAATTATTTATAGCCCTTAGTGATTATGAACTACCTATGGGTTGTTCCATGGACTAGGTCAGGTGTCACATTGAATGTAATCCTAGATTAGTTGTTAGAAAAATGGTATCAGAGTAGACCATGCACTTTTATCTCTAGTTATATCGGATGATTTGAGAATTACTAAAGTTAGGATCATCAGAGCTCAAGGTTCTGTTTGCATGTAGGTGCACGTCCAGTACAATTCGTCACAGATCTTGAGTCACCATGGGATTTTTGGATTTTTTTGACTTCTCCACTAGGAGAGAGGTACATGGTGCATACTATATATGGACACTAGGTGGGGGAAGAGTGTATTGAAATTTTTGGATTGTTATTATAAAGGAGTTGGAAATTATTTTTATTTGTGGAAGTATTTTTAAATTTTTTATTAAGGGAATGTTTTCATGATAATTTTATTGATAGTTTTTCTTGTGGTTATTAATTAATGTAGTGAAATTCCTCCCTTTATAATTCCTATATAGCCACATGAATAATCTAACGAGAGTTTTCCCTCATGAATCAATCAAATATTAGTAAAATATGTGACTTGTTATATCCCATATTTGAGTAAATGAGAGGTTTCTTGCCATTATCGTGCTAGAGAAGATAAATCGTGTTCTATAGAAGAAAAATCTCAAGTGTTTCATAGGATAAATCCTCCATTCTTTTGGGAAAATGTTAAACCACAGGAATAATATGTGTGTCTTGAAAATATAGAGTTGTTGTTTGAGTTCCTCGATACATTTGAGGCTCGTGGAGTAATGTGTACTTTATTGTTCCATGAGGGCCCCATTTGAAGGTTGTAGGACTCAGTGGTTCAAGTAGAGAAAAACTTTGAAAAAGAGATGAAAATATTTCAAGTTCATCTTCAATGATATGTATTTTCCTAAGTTCATGGTTCTCTCTAGATTCTAATATTTTGAGGATCTTGCCTAGTGAGATAGGAAAATGATATAGTAGTCCAATATTTTCATGGATCGTGTCTGGTACATGCCCGAGTACATTTCCAATGAGTAGAGAAAATTTGGAAGGTTTGAGATGGGGCTGTAGTACACGATTTATTCGTAGTAATTTTTGTTCATGATTAGGACCAATGGTGTGGTGGTTGATTATGATTTCATGGATGAGTTTTTTAAAAATTTATTCTCTAGATTCCGTTTAGAAGAAACTTCACTGGTTAGTGGATTATCAATATTGAGGAAGAGGAAGCGGGATGATAATTTGAATAAGGGAGGTGGAATTTCAAAATATCCTTCCCATTTATCTTTATTCAAGAATTCTTATGTTGGGTTGGTCATATTCCATTAGTCTGGGAAGGTAGGGCACACAGTACATGCATGCACATATCCTCCAAAACCATGTTACCTATGTTGGTCTGTGGATGACATTCTTGAATTTTACAATATTGCAAACCTATATCAGAGTGGTTCCATATTAGTGGCTTCTATAGGGAGGAAACCCCTATAAACACTATCCATGTTAGTGAGTTCTTAGTTTGGTGGTCATGGAAATTTGTATTGATAATCATTATGGAAGATCTAGCTAAGGTATGATCTGTAGGATAGTTTTCATTCCTAGGATAATGTTAAAAAAATCATCTTCATGTAATGGATAAGGCACAAGTTTGATCAATTGTAAGACCTATGGAAGTTAGATATACTATTTTTAATGCATCTTTCAAATATATTATTTTGATTGATGATGGTGGTTTTGTTTCATTAATTTCATCCCTCTGGGTTTATGTGTTAATGTTTCTAACTAATCCTATGTAATATGTTATGGAGTTAGTATTTCCACTTTATAAGAAGCAAGAACATGGTTTGAGGTGTTCGTCCAATGTGTTCACTCTGTTTGGAGTCGATCTGGAATGATATTTTTTTATATATGAACTCCATCAATTTAATATTATGAATATATTTGATGATATTTTACATGGCACACATTAATTACTATATGTGTTGAGTGAAATGTTTTGAACCCGATGGGAGTTACCAGGATATTCTTGGTGAATTAGATCCTTGTTCAGGTCGTATGGGACCTCAAATTATGGATTTCAGTAATATCATTTTATAGTTATCATCACTATTGTATTTGGATAATAGTGGTACTCATTATTGTGTGTTACCACATATAGAGGATGAGTACCTAGATGTATTTTAGTATGAATTTTCATGTTTTCCACTAGAGCGGTTTGTGGAGTTCTTAGTATATTCGGTGATAGGAGCATAATCTATATATTTTCACTTATTCACTATGAAGCCCACTATGTTGAGAGAATTAATTGTATAACTGGACAATTTTTAATCCAAATGATTCATTCACTCAAGCATCTCAGATTAAAACTCCCAAATTTTATTCATGAAAAGGTTAATGGATCTCTAAAGTTACGAATTTATTACAAGAAGATGAAGAATTTAACTATCAAGAATAAGTATACCTTGGAAAATATTGATGACTTACTTTTCCAGTTAAATTATATATGGTGGTTTTCTAATATTTAAATGGGATATGTTTATCACCTGGTTATATTTAGATAGGTTGATTTTTTGAAGCCGCATTTCCAAAATAGTTATGACCGTTTTGACTATTTGGACGTGCCTTTGGGTGGAAAATGATCTAGCCATTTTTTTTGTTCTTATGAACAGAGTGTTCCATTAGTACCTCAACTCCTTCATAGTGGTGTTTGTGGATGGCATCCAATTTTCTTATGTGAATGAGGAGGAGATTGGGTGTCATTTTAGAATTGTTTTTCAAACAATTCGAGATCATCATCTTTGTTCGATGTCCTAGAATTTACTTTATGGATCATGAAATTGATGTTATTAGGTAACATGATCTATGATCAATGATTTTTATTGGACCCCAAGGAGGTCAGTGAAATTATATCATCAAAGAAGATGAAGAATGTTTTTTAGATGATAAGAATTCAATTTTTTTTAGTATATTTTATGTTTTCATTTGGGATTTATCTCTATTATTTTCAACCATTGCGACACTCACACTGTATGGGGAAATGTTTGAATGGATCGTAGAATTCCAACAATACTTCATGGAGATAAATCAATGCTTGACTAATCCCCTTATCTTGATATTTATAAAATTAGAGAAGGTCTATGTGTTCTTTTTAGTTTCCTCAATTATTGGGTTTGGTTGTGTTATAATTCATGGTGATCAGGTAGTGTCATATTGCTCTCAACCACTCCGACCGCATGAAAATAATTACCCAACCCAAGAAATTGACTTAATAGTTGTAATTCACGCATTGAATATGATGATTCATTATCATTTTATGGATTAATTTGTATTTTATTTTGTTCCAAAGAGATTATCCAATATTTTAACCAATAAATACCCTAGTCTAAGGCATCATCATTTGTTTGACTACCTTTAAGGGATAAAATTTTATATAGTTTATACCCTAATAAAATTTATTTTGGTGGACGATTCACTGATTAGGATGGTTTTTTTGAGTTCAATGAAAGAGTCTAGTAATGAGTGTCCTTTGATGGGGTTCATTACTCAGATTCATCTAGAAACCAAAGAGAATATAAATAGATCATTTTGGTCAAGTATCAAATTGACCCCATCTCCTTTGAATTTGATTCAGTAATATTAGACAGGTGACGAGTATGTTGGTTGTATTTATAGCTTCTTTATTGTGGGGAGACACCATGTGAGTGGTAATTATCCACTAAGTTAAAATTATTCTATAAGGGTTTATTTGTTGTGTCATTATCTCTGAGAAAGGTATTGATGAAATATATCCACCCATATCAGTTGGTTGTTTATCATGGTGCTAATAAGATTTATTATGATGTGCATTGGATGTTTTTTTGTCCTGATATAAGGTGTGATCTAGTATGATCTGCATCACGGTGTTATATATGTCAGCAGTTGAATGTTGAGAACCAAATGACATTTTATATTCATCAAGTTCTACTAAATCCTACCTATAAGTGTGATGATACCTCAATGGACTTTATTGATGGATTTAATCATTCAACTCAAGGATGAATTTATATTTGGGTGGTGGTTGATATTCTAATAATATATTCTAATTTCATTCAAATAAGAGATTCATTTAAGGAGGATGAGTTGGTTCAGTTGTATGTTTGGGAGATTTATCTGATTTATTGAAACCATGGGTTATTATTTCTGGAGGAGATATCCATTTTACCTTGTGGTTTTGGGAATGAATTTAGAGGGTAATGATGTCACCAATCATGTTAAGGATGACATATCATATCCAAAATGATGTTCAGACAGATCGGGTTAACCATATTTTAGAGGACATGCATTGAGCATGTGTATGGGATTTCAATGAATTGTGGGATAGCCATTAGGATATGGTTGAGTTTTCATATAACCATAGTTACTAATCATGGATTAAAATGAATCCTTTTAATGTGCATGATGGTCTGTAGTTTCATTTCCCTTTATGTTTGTTTTAGGTAGGTGAGAAATCACAATTGGAACCATGACTTTGGAATTGAAATATCTAAAATCAAGTTTATTTTGTAGTATTTATTGTATACTCAAGGTAACCACATTTCATATGACATTCAAAGGAACCGATCTATAGAGTTTTATATGGGAGATATAGTGTTCCTAAAAGTTTCACCTCACGTGGGTCATCAACAATTGAGGAAATTGTGTAAGATAACACTAAGCTATGTTAGAACATTTTTTATTACTCAGTGGGTTGGTATAATGGAATACAATATTAATTTTCCTTTTTATGTTATATTAATTGAAGATGTGTTTCATGAAACTCAGTTAATGAATTACAACCCAAATTCATATCATGGGTTGAATTGGGAAGAGTTGGATTGGGATCCTGATATGTCTATATTTGATCGTCCAGTGATAATTATAGATTCTCAAAAAAAATTCATCATTGGAAGCCCTTAAATTTGGTTTGTGTTCTTTTTCTGCATCATAATATTGATAATGATAACTGAGAGATGATGTTTGTTGGTTTAAAAGAGTACCTATTTTTATTTTTCGATCAATCATCAGGTAGACATTCTATGGATTGGGTGTTTTTACAGTTGGGAGAAATTTTCCATCAATGATTACATTTTGATGTATATTTCAGTTTTTTAGTCATTTATTTATCCTTTGAAATTAACTATTATTTTTTTTGATAACAAATTGTTTTGGTTAAACTGAATGTGACACATTGTTGGGGCATGATTTTGATAACTGGGTGGCCATTCCCCTGAAACTATGTATCCATGTGCTGTTTTTTGATATTATTTAAGCCAGTGTCTAGAAAATAGTTTGTAAACCATGTGGGATAACCATGTCGTGTTCTCTTCTTTTATAGTAAGTGGTGCACTATTGCTTCTTATTTTGGAAAATTGTGTGATTTAATAGGTCATTAAAAACATGGTTTTTTATTTTTCTTCCTCCCATAATTATAATCACTAATCACCCCCTATATTCCCATCTTATGATTTAATAACCAATGAACCTCTCCATATTCCATTTTCACCAATAGTCCCCCAAATTTTTGGTATAATTTTTAGGGATTGATGCTTTTTTATTCAAGTAAGTCCATTTTTTCTTGATTTCCCCTAACTTATTGGTTTTCTCTCATTCCTTCTTGGGGTATTTTGTTTTTAGTAGTTAGGGTATCATTTTTAGAGAAGGATCATTATTTGTAGGGTGCGATCATAATTTTTCTAGTTCAATCATGCCTTTATAGGGTTCTGTATGGTGATATTGTGATTTAGAACCTATTTTCGAATGTTTCAACACTTGAGGATGGTGCTTCCATGTTTAAACATTATTTAGTAAATTTGATATGCTTTATTTTATTCTTTTTGATGTTATATAGATTATATGTTATGTGTTAAGTGTTTTTTAAAAGTATTCATGGTATGTTTGTAATAAACATTGTTTTCAAAATAAATGGCTTGTGTTCCATGTTCATATTTTGTGTGCTTCTTTTTTTGCTTCTCAATGTTGATTGATAAAAAATGTAAGTTGTGAGTAACACATTCTGGAATGGTTTTAGAGTGTGTTTGGATATGAAGGTTTTTCTAGTTTTTATAATTTTTTATTTATCAAGTGTGTTTACATTGTATAGCGTGTGTGTAAGTATATTATTATGATACTTAGGGCATTTTTAATGATTAATGGTCACAAAATTGATGCGAGGGTATATAGGTGGGAGAAATAAGATTATTACATTAGGGGACACAGAATAGATTTATCATGGAATCATATACTAAGATTAACGATTATAAATCTAACTAAATAATGATGTTTGGAGACTACTAGGCCCATGGGATGTTTGATCCTAGTGGATCATACAAGAAAACGATGTTGAGTGTGGTTACTGTACCATATTTCTCTAAGATATCATGTATCTACCATCCCATTAGATCTTGTTCATATTGGGTTTCCCTGTTACATTTTCCCTCTTTTGTGATATCATACATACCGTTGGCATATAACACTATATTTTTTATTTCAAAAAAAATTCCTTTATAAATGATTTCTATACATTTTTTAACTGTTTACCTTTTTATAAAAAAATTAATGATAATTGTTCTTGTAATGTTTTGGCAAGAAATCTATATTATTAGGGTGCATTCTAGAAATATTTTGCTTACACTCTACTAATACCTCTATGTGTAAGTAGGCATGGTTATGTTTGACTAATGTAAATGCATGATACAACATGATTATTTCTTGATTTGTTGTTAGTCTTTCCCTTATTGGTGTTTTGGTTGTGGGATGAGGATGATGCTTTACTTTTGGTGTTATTGTTTTTGGGATTATTTCTTATTTCTATTTTGTTGAAACCCCTTTGGAATTTTCATGAATATTATAATAGATAAATCTAAAAATTATTACTCCATTTTTTGATTTGATTATATTGTTATGTATAATTTGTTCTAGTTGATTTTTTATGATTATTTACTTGGGTGAAATCATTCCCGATGTTGAATTATTGATAAGTAGGCTCTCGTTGACTTACAATGAGGATTTGGAACAACCTTTAGGTGATTACAAGGATCATGCCAGGTGTTGGTTTGGATGGATTCCGTATTTGGTTCATGGGAAGAACATATTTACAATTTTTCCATCAATAAAAACTTGTACTAAGTTATGTTAATGAGTGAAAAAACAGTCCTGAAAAAAAAAATTCTCAAATGTTAGCTTTTAAAGGTCGTCTCATTGAAATACTACATTACGAAATTTAATTTGGTTTTTCAGTGAGACTAATAGCACTTGTATATGTGGGAGAGGACTAGATATGAAATTGGATATATTTTTTGTAACGTCTAATTATTAGAATTTGTGGGGGTAATTGATGTTGTTTACAAGGGGGATGATATGGGTGACATTGAATATTATAATAATAATATTATTATTTTGGATCAAGACTACAAAAATATTAATTATATTTTATAGATATATTAAATAGTAATTTTGGATTTTAATTAATGTCCATTTTTATTTTTCTTAAAAAAAATTAATGTGTTTTAGTTTAAAATGACAAATCATGTATTTTTTCAATTTCCACTATTCACAAAATATATTACTATTTTAGATGAATAAAAAAATACATTAAAAATTTATCAATTTGTGAATTCAAAAAAAGAAAACCCATTTATAAAAATAATTTTCTAAATATAAAAAATTAATTTTTAATAAAATATTATTTTATTTGAAAAAATATAAATTTAATATTATGAACAATTTAGAGACCCTTTAAAAAATTTATTTAGGTCTCATAAAAATATGTTATTATTAGAATAAAAAAATATTAATTTATGAAAAAAATTATTAAAATAAAATTTCATTAAAATCATCATATTTGATATAAAATTAAAAAAGATATATTTTCATTATAAAAATGAAAAAATATAATTTAACTATTTTAAAGGTTTATTAAATTGTATGATTATATGAATATTACATATTTTAATTTTACAAGATTCAAACATATTATATTATATTTTCATAGAATATGTTAATATTAAAATAGTTAGGCTACTATTACAATGGTCATATTACTATTCCAATGATTTGATTTGTATTGCAACAGTAATAAGGATTACATAATTTCTAAAAATAAATCATATTTTATTCATTCTTCATTTACTAATATTTTATCTCAAATTTATATATATATTTATTTCCACCATATATAACGAATTTGTAATATTTTTCTTTATCTTAATTTTCTAGTTCATGAGATTGATTCTTTAAGGGGGTCCAATATATCCAAATATTCCTATTATTGTAATCTTATTTTCTATTTTTTATCCCATTATAATTTATTCAACTATTGTGGAATTTTTTAGTCATTAAAAGTAAATCTCACGTCAATATCGTAAATTATACAATCAATTTTTGATATCTCTCTCTATATATAATGTGATTTCATTAATTTTATTCTTTATATATATGTCTATCATATATATATATATCTTATTTTCTCTTCCATTGATTTGATAATACATGTCCTATGATCATATCTCAAATGCCTTTTGTTACGAAATATTGTTTGATAAATATATAAAGAATGATTTTATAACACATTAACTTTATATGGGAAATTTTTATTATTAAGAAATATAATATTTTTTCATTCGGTGTCACACATAATCACAAACATATTATAATGGATGTGCTTAGATAGTTATCTAATTCATATGGTGAGGATTTTTCCTCATCAGATGGTATATTTGGGATTATACAGTAAACCTAATTCAATTTTGGAATCTATACAACACGTATTTTATTTTTGGAATATAGACTTATATTAATCTTATGTAATGTGTTGTTATATTAAAATGTTTTTATTTATTCAATGATAATATTATTCCATGTTCGATATCTTATCCTCTAATGGGATTACACATGAGATTATTTTCTGTAATGTGTGTGTTAATTTGGAAGGGTAAGATATATAGATTTTATGAAAATGTTTTCATAAGTATTTCATGAATTTAATGGAACAATTATGAAATTATGTTTGATGAGAATATTTCAAAGTAAATGTTTAATAAAATTATTTGGGTGGAAAATTTTATTTCCTAGGTAATAAAATGTGTATTTTGAGTTGAACATTTAATTCTAGAGAGAACAGAACATTTATAAGTATTCATGTACAAATATATGTGTTTATTTATTTGTATCATAAGAAAGGTTTATAAAATATAGATATTAGGTTCATTTTAATTTGAGGATAAAATTTGAGTTATTGATACAATCATGGTCTTATATGATGAAGGTAGATCATATGATAAAAAGAATAAATTATTTTATTAATATTTTAATTGATAAATATTTGGGATCATATGAATCTTTTTCATTGTTTCGGGAAAAATAATCAATTTAGGAGTAATTAAACCATTGGATTATCATTTTATTTTACATTATATTAATTTAATGGTGACATTTAGGCAATCATAATATTTTAAAATGGATTCAATGAACATGTGATATTATTAAGATATTTATGGTTACTTTAAAGATAAAATTTAATTATAGATTGTAAAGTTGATTAAAGATATTTTGGTGATTTTAAAAACATAATACGATTATATATAGATAAATCATGGAAATTAATGATATTTTGGGTGATTATTTATTTTTTTGACCTATATGTGACAATTTGGATTATCATGTGATATAACATAAAATATTATTTTAAAATAATATCATCCAACTTTTTAAAATGTACGATGGAAAATATATGATAATCAATGAGGATACAACATTATTTAATTTATAATTTATTAAGGTTATTTTTTGTGTTGGATTATTTATGAAATGATCTATATAGAATCATTGTAATTAACGTGAAATATTGGATTTAATTTTATTTTTTATAATATAAGGGGTCAAAATCTTTTAATGTTATCGAAAAATATGGTAACTATTTTTTGGGTTAACATTTAAATATAGAAGGAATTAATTTATATCAATTAATATATTGTGAAGTTGAATTAAGTGCTTCATTTATAAAAAAAATTGAGTAATCATTATTTAGATAAAACAGTGATAATGTAATATAAATTAATTAAAAAATTGAAATTTTACATATCTTATAAAAATATTTCATTATATTTTTCAAAAATGTGGTTAAATTATTCATTAAATCATGTAAAATGAATATGAAAAAAATTATCTTATTACCTTCATTGTATGTTAAATCACTCTTCTTTTTCATACCTAGTTAGATTAGAATTTTTCATCAGTAATATACTCTTCATCAATACATTTATTCTAGCCAATTGTCCTTATCTCTATCCATAATTATTTTGGAACTACATTTTCTCAATGTTTATATTTTTTATTCAGATTGGGAACAAATTTATATAATGACCTCTATATTTCTTTTTCATTCATTATAAGAGGGAGTTTAATTAACCCTTTTTATGATGTGGGATTTCACTAAAAGAATTTTTAGTTCTCAAAACATTGGTAATAGTGATTGGTATTAAATTATGAGGATTTTATTTATTAATTTTGGAATAAAGGAAAATAATCATATTTTTAAATTAAAAATTAACACAATATTCGATAATTAATACGATATGAAATAGACAGAATATATAATATTTTAAATATTTCATTTTAAATATGAAAATTATTACCTATTTACTAAATTTGTATGTATTATAAGGAATAAAAGAATCATGAAAAGTATATTGTATTGACATATTTAATATAAATTCATTGATTATCAACTTTTTATAATGTAATATAAAATTCATTTGATGGAAAATTATTTTTCTATAGTATCTATTTTTATATGTGCCATGTAATTTTACCATAATAAATTAAATTACTCCCAATAGGTGAATGATTTTAATGAAATTTTTATATTTAATTTTTAATGGGATGTTTTATAATTCATTTTATTTGTTTTCCTAGAATGGTCTATGAATAAATATGGTTTATTCTTAAAGAATACCATTTCTAAAAAAGTGGGTTTGTCATGTTTTCATTATTATATTAATATTAAAATTTTACAATTTTAGAAAATTTATTTCTAAAATCAATTTTTTTTGTTGAAATGAAAAAATACAAATTATCTTATAGTTAGTTTTTTATTATTTTTGGAAAATATTAATTTATCAATGAGGGCTGAAAATACTGATTTTCATTAAAAATTATCATTTTGTATGATTTTTTTACAAATTTATGTGTTAATTTCTTAACTATTAATAAAAAATTATCCCACTTATTTTATTATTTATTTAATTGAGCTCTTTTTTAAAAAATTTATTAAAATTTTTGAAATGAAAACATATAATACATAAGGAAATACTTTCTTTGGAAATCATCTTTTCATTATATTCATGGGTAAAATATTAATTCAAATTATACCAAATCAATAAATTAAATGTAATAAACTTTATCACATATTTTTAACAACCATAATTAATATTAATTATTAAATACCGTTACAATGTAATAAATATTTTCTATTGTTACAATTCGTAATTTTTTTCATTTTGAATTGCAACTATAGTAAATATTTATTACCATATAAAGGATATATAAATAAACAAATTTTAAAGATAAAATGATAAGGACCACAAATTAACTCTAAAACCTGACTTTATCCTATTGGTCAGGTGCACTTCTCCCATTTACAACAAATTATCTAATATTTGGATACATGTATGAAAATATATTTGATTATGAATTTTATAATAATAAAGCGAAATTAAAGATAAAATTTCACTTTTTAATAACCATAATATATGGTTACATGGATAGAATAAAAAAATATTTAGGTATAAATATCCACTGATAAATAAATTATTTTTTATCATGGAAATTTATTTGTAATTTTAGTTTTTAAAATATTAAATTAAATTCTTATGCATCACATAAAAAAATTTAATTCAATTAATAGAATAATAAAATAATTGATTTATAAATATTTAATGTAATATAATTTTATTGAATTATTGCTTACAATAAATTTTAAATAAAAATATAAAACTATGTATATTTTTATGGTATTATATTCAAACTAATTTTTTGTCATATTGTTTATAATGTAGAATTAAATTAATAGATCTAAAAATTAAATTAATTAGATTTTATAATATTTAAAATTTTATTAATTGATATAAATTTCGTAAAAATCATATTATTTTACAAGTGAATGTTATGAGGTTAATAATATAATTCATTTCCCATTTATTTTCCAATTTTAATTTTATTGTAACTATTATGACCCCAAAATAGTAAAAAGTATGCCATCACGATCATCATCTAAAATTGTTAAAACAGACTATAATAAATACATAATGTTAAAATGTTATCTTAAACATGTATAAATTATATTATATTTTTGTATTTCATCCCATACTCAAAGTATATTTTGGATTATATCATTTTGGTTCAATTTATGAATTAAAATTAATTTATACCAATTTAATATTTTATTAAATTCCAGGATTTTCCCTCTCCTCGCATATAATATTCTACCAACTCTCCACATTTTTTAACAGATAAAATGAATTTTGTTTCAAAAATGACCATCCCAATTGCATTCTATAATTCCCAAACCACTTTCTAATAGACATTTTCTCATCATAAGCCACTCATAAGAAGGTTTTTTGTGGAAACATTAGGATTTTTATCTGGAAGAAGAGGTGTCACACTTAAATGGGTGTTTTGGTTTTATTTAATCTATAAAATCATTAAGATATTAATCAACCATTGTTTTAAAAAAATCATTTTTTTTGAATTATTATTATTCATATGTACTAAATAATATCAATATTTTTAATTTCATACACCACAGAATAAGACTTGTGTTATATGAATGCACCATATTATGCTTACATTGTACGAAACACCCTGTCGATATTTTTCTACGTACAACCCAAAGATTATATTACCATAAATGAAAACCCATTTTTGTATTCTTTGGTCACACATAAAACATTATATATTAATTATTCTATCTATATTGATTATTTTATCCTCACATTTGAGTTATGGTAGTTGGCATGAAAAAATTTAAATTTTTGGAATCTTTTTTCATATAGCACGGTAGACAAAAAAATTATTAGAAACTACGTAATGCATGTGTAGGTTCCTAGGTAAGATAGCGGTGTAGAACATGCATTATAAAGTATTTATTAAACCATGCGGTGTTTATTCATTTATGATCTTTGAATTTACATTTCCATTCGGAATGATTTAAACACAGAATTTTTTACCATGTAGCTCGCCTTAGGGTTACAATTGGGAGCCTTGTGTTAACCATGATGGAAAGCATGGTTGGCACACAATTTGGTAAAATGTATAAAAATTTAGTATGTCTCCAAACATTTTTAATGTTAGGATTTATTTAATTTTATTTATTTTTCTATATTCCATATATATTTTTTCTCTCAACTCTTGTTTTCTTTTTTTCCCTCTTCCCTATGCATCATACGACCCTCCCCCTCTACTTTTCCATAATCTCACACTCTGTCCTTGTGGGAATAATCCTATATTATCCATTCTACTATATTTCTATTTTATTTATGGATGAATCTGTAGGGAAATTCATATATTTCACTCATATTCTATTGTTTCATTGTTTTTCTCATCCCCACCACCCTCCATGGATTGGTCAAATCCTAGGGTTTCTAGTGAGTCGATTTCTAATGTCATTTTTATTTATAGCTTGTTCATTGGATCTCATGGACCATTTATCGATATGCTTCAAAATTCTACCACTGAAGGTAATGCATTTTTGGCTGTTTCAGTCCAACTTCCATCAATTTGATATTGGTAACCTACATTATTTCTTATTTTCCCTATTTTATTTAGGTTTTTATGATGATTGTGTCCATAATTTTGCTTTTTTATTATTTGGTCTTCAATGGTGTGGGTTTGAACCTCCATCATCATAGGTTTACATGTGTGTTCATAGGTAGGTAAGTACATATGTATGTTCTCTCTTTATTTATATTCACCCATGGTAGTATGAATATATATAATGGGGCTAGGTGTACATACATGTTTATGTGAAAATTCATATATATTTAATTCAAAAGGTGTATATGCTCATATGTGAATATATATAAGGTTCCCCATAATCGTTTTTGGCCATGAAAATATGTACCTAGTGGATATGTGTCCTAACATATAAGAAAAGGTGAAAAATAATGTAAGTGGTAAAGAGATGATTCGAGTTTTCCATATATAATGAAACATGCCTTTAGGGTTATATAGGGTCCCTATGTTAAAAATTTTAAATTTGAAATCAATGATTTCTTGGAATTTTTAAAACATTTTTTTCAAATTATTTATAAAATTCATATTATACAGAGAAACACACATGTACAAATACATACATAAATATATATATATATATATATTAGTCATTAGAAAATATCTCTTTACTTATTTTCAAATAATTCTCTTAATCATTTGAATTTCATTTTTTGAGTTTTTCTTGGTTTCTATCCTATTTTTAAATATATAGTGGCTTGGTTGTTAAATTCCCATTTTAATGGTTCTAGAATAATGATTAATGGGTTATTAGGTTTTATAAAACTAAAAAACTTCTTATAAAATCATAACCCATGTTTGTCACATATAGAATGATATGTTAAAGTGAAAAAAAACTCTTGAGGAAATACCACTTGGTATAGAAATGTGATGTATGTGTTAATGTGTAATTTTATACATGTGTTGAGTGATGAGGATTATAAATTTTTTTGTGACTTAAAATAAAAGGATTCACTCTTAAAGTGATATTTGTGGTACTATTATGGATGTGATTTTGGGAAAATAAAATGATATGTTCATATGTGTTATTTTTAAAAAAAATCTCTAACATTTGAAATATAGACCATAGGAAACCTGGGTACCTAGTTGTGTAGAATTTGAATAGCATGTTGGGAGTTTACTCTAGTTGAGCCCCTGTTTCCGCCTAGATTGATTAATGTAATAATATTAAATAATCATTAAAAACTAAATGGAGAATACTAGAAATTTGTTTTTTCTCCTATTTATTGGGTCATGCATGTAGATAATCTAGGTTATTGTTTCTATACCATGTCATCGAGGTATGAGGGTCCAAGTTCCCCTCTAACCTATTTACTTCGGGTTTTCCCATGGTAATTTCTATTTTCACTATTTTTTTTCTATGGTGTTTCCTAATTAAATTTTTTATACTTTATTTTCCACTCAAATCTAAAATATTTTTAATCCTATTACTTACACATGTTTGGAACCACCTAATATTTTGATTTATTACTTAAATGTTTCACATATTTCATGATATTTATTTTGATAGAGTATTGAAAGTTTATATTTCATTTTAAATTTTATTCCAAAAAAAAAATCTCAATTGTATTTTATGTACATTCATCTTAGTTACTGTTTTAAATTCAAATCTAAATCATATTGAAATGTTGTTGTATTTTTAAATGATCATGAATTGTTTTTCATTTTAAATTATGGGAAAGGAGAATCGTTTACCGAAACACACCTACTTATTTTTAATAGACAATCCATTAAAATTATATTGTTTTAGGTTATGGTGATACTTCCCATCATGGTTCTCTCATAGATTGAGTGTGATACTATAGTTTGAGGAGACACATTAGATCATTTTGAGGTACCTTTGGTATTTTATTTATTTTGTATATTTGTGTTTATTTTTATTTTCTAGTTTATAGTTGTTTATTTTTACATTATTAATGTTCTAAATAATTACAAAGTTTGTGTTCTCGATGTTTAGTTGTAGTTCCCAGTCTTGGGGCACTGGGAACGACTCTCGGGCCTTTTAACTAGCTATCTCGTGTAAATTGTTCATGGTTAACTCTGGTTTGTTTGTAAAAAAATGGTATTGAAGGATGTATATCCCTAGTTTTGAGTTGTTTTTCATATGTTTGGAACAAGTATTTTTATAATTCAAGTAGTCAGTTAAGGGTACATTCTTTACCTCGACCTATTCAGAAGGATAATTGAATTACTAGGGTTATCAATGATGATGCTACCTCCAAATCAAAGAATTTATATCAGGTTTTTTCAATGTATTTGGTTTTATTTAGTATTTTATATTGTTGAGAGGACATTTTTGTTATTATGGGTCTGATTCATATAGTTCATAGTTTCTATGCAATATGTTGAAAACCATGTGATGACCAACCAATTTCGTTTGAGGACAACTAATGTACTCAACCTGTTTGAGCATCACCAACCTATCCGTACATCCAAGATTTATGTATTAGTTGGTCCTCTGTAAATTAGCAGTGTTTTCCATTGGATAAAAAATTGTAATTATTTTATTACAATTGAACTTCCAAAATAAAATAATGGGATTTTAAAATTGTAATTGGCTTTCTCAAGAAATGGGAATGGTTTTTGTAATGAACACATTTTGCAAAATATTTTAGGGCCTTTTCAGAAAACATTATGAAATATGAAGTGGGAGCTGTTTGAAAACTATTGTTTTGAAAAGAAATCTATAATGATTAGTTGTGTTTTTTGAAAAGTATGCTTTGAAATTTTTTTGGAGAGTGGTTTAGAAAGATATATTTATTATTACCCATGGTATTATTAGGGAGGATCCCATGTTTTTATGTATGTGGCTAGTTGATTGTTGTTGGGTTGTGTGGTGGTGTGATTGAGTTGTAAGTTATATATATATAGGAGAGGATTCATAGAATACCAATTTTTGGTTTCTTATTTCTAAGGAATGTTTTTCTTATTAAAAATAATTTTCCTTATAAAAGGGAAATGTCAATGTTTTGATAATTGTGTGTGTTTAAATGATTTAAGCCTCAGAGTAATTGTAATGTAATATTTATTTTGAAATGGGTTTTTTGGGTTCAAATAATTCTATTGATGAAAATGTATTGAATGTAAAATAGAAGTGGCAGTTTCAGAAAATGTAATTTTTGTTCCACTACATGGTTCTTGGAATTAAAATTATGTTTTGTGTTTGGGTTATAATTCATTGAATGTGGAATCAAGGCTTCTTTTTGGGTTCAATTTGTGTTGGAAATGTGATTCTTTTTTAGATTATGCATCCCAAAAATGTCCAATGTCATATGATTGTTCTATTATTATTATTTTTCATTCCTAGACACCTTATGTAGTGTTAGGGTAGAGTTTTTAAAAAAAATAAGTTTTTTTATAGATATGATTAAATACTAGTGGTGGTGAAACATGGGGAAATTTGAAGTTTCATGAGGTCATGTGAAACTCATTTTGTTTTGAGGGTGGGAGATATTATGGTTATACTTGATCAGCCAAATTTATACTAATGAAGGTTGATAACACCATTCTCCATACTAGTTGGCTTGAAGTGTGTTACGTAGGTCCGATGCTGTTTTATTTTATTATGGTTATCATTAAGGGTTCCCCATTAGGGTATGATGGGGAACTAGAGGAACCCATTCCCGTAGTGACTCCATTATTAGTTCTTAATTATTTTATATAATACCATTTTCTAATTTTCTTATAATGAGGTTATTTTTTGAACTGTAATAAATTTACCATTATAAAATGAGGGATTCTCCGTGTTGTGGTTGTGTGTGATGTTTTTTATTCGTTGTTTCTGAAAGTGGAATCCATTCTCAAATGTTGTATCTTCAAGAAAATGATGAAGCAGATTCTTCATGAAATCAAGGCTCTAGACATAGGCCCCAAAGTTAACCTCTCAACACAGTAATAAAATAGTATGGTTGTGGGGATCCGTGGTGCATCTCATTTATTTATCGATGGGGATGCATGTAGTTTAAATATTCATGTTTTTTTCTCTTTATTGTATCAAATATTTCTAGTATTACATTAATGTAATTATAGTGATTGAATATTTTTGGATGAAAGTATTTTATTAGTGGTTCATTTTTTTTCTCATAGTTGGTTTGGGATTTCCTTCGAAATGATCATATCATGACTGAAATGATTAATTATGGTTTTTCTTATTCTTGGTTTGAGTTACATTAATTTTGTTCCCTTTTGTTAATTGTTTATGGTTATTTGTGATTTCATGGATCAATAGTTGTTTTATGTTAGTCGGTTTCTTTTTTTGGCGATATCCCCTAAGGATCATTTATCATTTTTGATCTCCATTGATCTATTCAGGTGGGACATATGATGTTAATAGAGTCACCTCAAGGTAGGTGGTTTCCTTCACTTTGTTCCATTTCAAGATCATATTTTTTCTTTATGTGGATCAATGACTTTATAGGGATGAAAGTGTTCTTATATATGATAATTGTCACACTCCATCCTCAATATGTTAATTATTTTATCTATTTTAATTATTTTTCCTCTATTTTCAGTTCCACTTGTGAGTGGGTTGAAAATTCAATTTTTGGAATCTTTTTATATATTTCATGGTTAGCCTAAAATTTTAGTAGTATCTATGTTGTAACCATTATGGTTCACATGTGTGATAGTGGTGTGGAATAGAATATAAACAAGGTGTATTAATTTTGATGGAATATGTGAGGTTTTCCATTGTGATTTAACAATATAATTTGTAACAGTTGTTGGACAGGCTATATGACCTTACTAATAACGTATTTGTAAATGTATGGTGCCCCATTATTGTTATGTATGGGTAGTAAAGTTGGTGGATGGTTTTGAAATCCCTGTGAAAACCATGTGTGCCTCCTTGAATATTTAAAATATTATTTTTTCCCATTTCTTCTATTTTTTCCTATCTTTTTTCTTTCATTATTTTACTCTGTTGTGTGATTTAGATGACCCTTCCACTCTAATCCTTATTTGTTGGGTACCCCCACCCACATGTGATATCCATCCTTTCCAGGTTGTTTCTATGGATTTATCTTGGATTTAGGGCTCACTCCTCAAGGTAAGATCCCCAAACCCCACCTCTTCAACTCTTACATTGTTTTTCTCTTCTCTACCACCCCTATTTGGTTCAGGGAAACAATAGGGTTTTGGTGTGACGATTTCTGAAGATTTTCTTATTTCTAGTGCATGAAATGGGTCTCTTGTGCCAACATTGGGTGTGTTTCAGTATCCTCTTTCAAATGAGGAGTTTTTCAGACCGTTTGGTTTTTCTATCCATCAATTTGTGGTTTGTCTCCTTCTAGCATTCTTATTTATCCAATGATAGTTAGGGTTTTTATGATTTTTGGGCCCCTAATTTTGTTTTATTTTTTATTAGTCTTCACAAGATTACGTACATGTTGTCATCGACAATGTTTTACATGTTTTTTCATAGTTTGTAATGTATATATGCTTTTCCCCTTTAATATGTATTAACCAATGATATGATGAATATATATATATATATCTCTATATATATAATGGGTATATATGTTCCTGCTTATTTATATTAAAATGCTTATGTGTGTAAGTGCAAAAGACTATATACATGTGTAATCAGATGTGTAAGAATCCCCTTGTAAATTTTTGTATAAGAAATTATGTACGTCAGTGCATGGTGTCCAAACATATAAGAGAAGAAAAGTATTCATTCAAGAGGTAAAGGTATATATTGACTTCCTATTTTATAAAGATGCTCACTTTGAGTTTCATGTTGGATCCCTTTTCCCAATCATTTAAATTCCAAATCGATGAATTCATGGAAATTTTAAAATGTGTTTTATATTTTTATATAATGTTCATGATATATATATATATATATATTGTTTGGGTCCTTATAAACTCTCTATTAACTTTGTTTCTAGGCATTCTATTAAACATTTTAAGTTCTTCTATTTCAGTAAAGCATGGTTTCACAACAGTTTTTTAAATGTGTGGTTCAGTGGTTATTAAATTAGAATTTTAAATGGTTTTGGATTTAAATGTTTTAGGTGATTATTTGTTCTAAAATTAATGTATTCTTTGTAATGTAGTGAGGATAGTTTAGAACATTGATAATGATTTTTAGAATTGGAAATAAATTATTTAGGTTCACCCATTGTTTTAGGAATGTGATGCAAGTATTAATGATTCATTTGAGACATGTGAAGAGTGATGAGGCTTGTGAATATTTTTGTGACTTGGAAAAAGTGGTTGCACTTAATTATGGGAGAGTTCTGTGCTGAAGTTAAATGGATTTATAGTTAAATAAAATGATACTCTGATATATGTTTTCTAGATATAAAATATCCTCCATTTTAAATAGAGCAAATTGTATACCTGGGTACCTAGTTGTGAAGACTAGGACTAATATAACAGGTGGAGCAGTATGGTAGAGGATTAGTTTCCCTCTATTTTTATTGACAAAACAACAACAACTAAACATATGATGATGATCAAAGACCACTAAAAATTTGGATCGAAACATCTCTCATGGACCTTTAATGAAGATGATGTGAGATATGGTTTATATATTATGTAATTGATGTATGAGGATCCTATATCACCTCTAACCTAGCATTATAGGGTTTTATCATGGTGTTTGCTACAATTTATTTTTCGTTTTTCTATGGAGTTTATTTATTAAATGTCATGTGCTAATTTTTTGATTCCATTAAAAAAATAATGAAAAGAATGTTTCACTTTACCATGTTTGTTATTACATGATGATATGGTTTCATTCTCAAATGTTTTCACCATTTCATCCGATTTGATAAAAATAGACTACTCAGAATGTATTGATCTTTATAAAAGGATTTCTATAAATTAAATGGGTGAAATGAAATAAAAAATTTACATATTGGTACATCAACTATAAATAAATAAAATGTCTTATTTCAATGTGGTTGTATATTCAAATGAGTTGAAATGGTTTTCATATTAATGAAAGGGTATAGGGAATAGTTTATCTAGTAATTCATAACGATTTTTAACAATCACACCTATAGATTTATGTTTTTTTAACTTGTTGTGTTTCTTCCCACATTGGTAAGGTCATAGAGTGAGTGTGATCCTATTTTATATAGGGGACACATGAGGTCGCATGGTGGTACATGCATAAATATATTTCATTCCTCTTTTTGTGTAGTTTTTTATTTTCCAATTTATTTTTATATATTTATACATTATTAAAGGGATAATTCGTTCCCAACTGTTTATTCTTGAAGCCCAATACATGTTTCCAGTCGGTAAGATGAAGAATTATACTCAGGCCTTATAGTAGACCAGATGAGATAACTGGTTCAAGGTTGACCCGAGTTGGTTCATGATATGTGTTACACACAATAATGATTTCCTTTTATAACATGTGTGACATGAAATACCTAGTTTTACAAAACTGCCATGTATTAATAATAATAATAATAATATATTATTATATTTTTCACATAGAATTGGAAATTAGGTTATAAAAAATATTAATAAAATTTTGAAAATATAGTCTATACATGTATTTGAGAAAAAAATATTTAGTGACAAATAGAATAGAAATTAAAATAAAAGCATTTGGAAAATATTGGAAATTTTTTATTTAAACTAATCTATTTATGAAATAAAACATGTTTTATATTAATAAATTAATTAATTTTTTTTGATAAAATATTATATTATAATATGTACATATATATATATATATATTCCTTAATCTATTTAATTTCACCTAATATATTTTCAATACAAGGGATATGAGTAAATCAAATTTTACCCATGACGATATATATTTTTTAAAAAAGGTAATTCAAACTCCTCTTAAGGGATAACCTATTTCAAATAAATTTTATAAATAATTAAAAACTTTATTTGAAAAAAACATTATTTTTTGAATTAAAATATCATAATTTTCTTTGGGATATTTTTTGTATTATTCGGATATGTTTTTTATCAATAGATAAAAATACTAAATATCAATTAAAAATTGCAGTTTTCCCTATTTAATATATATAGTTAAATTATATTTTAAAGTAGATATAACGAATATTTATATTAATTAGATCCATATTAATCCATTTTAGAAAACATAAGTCATTATTACATTAAAATTTGATATAAAGAGATTTTCAGACTTATGTACATTTTCACTTTAAAAACTCATTGTCTGATCCCGTGTAAGTGATTATTTTTAAATTTATTTTTTCCCCTTATATGTTTTAAATTTTAAAAAATGGATAATATATTTCTAATAAGAATAATTATTAACATTCACTGTGTTCAACATATTTTTTAACAAAATTATATTACTAAAATTAAATAAAATTAATTACAGCGATAAAGGTAAAAACAAGATTCTATAGTTGTTTGACATTAGCATTTATTTCAAAATATCATAGAACCATGTCCAAAAACAATTTTAAATAAATATTTTTAATATATCCTCCCTTTTAAACAAAAATGGACCATTATTGTAGGAAATTATGTGTGTAAGACCTTTCTATAGTGTTAGAATTGATTGAATTTACGTGAATGTCATCTATCCTCCACTATAGAAGGTCACTCACACCCCACACTTATTCACACATCAAAAAATATTAAAAAATAAAAAACTCACCAAATAATAACCTAAATACCCCTATCATATCTTCCAAATTTTGGGTAGAAATGAAATAATGTAATCCATTTGGTGCAATAAAAATTGAGTTACCCAAATAAGATGTTAATTCGCTAAAAAAGAACTGCTATTTTTTTACTTTCTCAACACATTAAAATATTATTATTTCCAGTTTTTATAATAAAATAAGTATCATAAATATAATAAAAATCATTTATTTAATTGTTATGTCCTATACTCTCACACATTTCCATCGCATGGGATACAAAATCATTATTCATGTAAACTGTGGACTACCTCCCCGTGAAGCGATCTCGTTTGTACTTCCATTTCCAATATTAAATGTTGGGAATAATGATAGAATAAATACTTTTATATTATATAAATGATATTTATCATGTATTTTTTATTATTTAATTATTATATAACAAACACCATCATTCATTCCATTTTTCAGAATATGATAACATTGTGTGTGGATGTGTGGATTTTCACCTCATCAAAGCGATGTGATTCATTCCCACAATACATGTAATGTACTAAGGATGAGATTAGATATCATATATAATAAATATGAAACAATAATTTAACTTTAACGATAATATATATATACATATAGGTCAATTACAATCATTCATTCAAGGTTAATGGAAAATAAAAAGAGAATTCAAGTAAATGTATGACCTACCGTCTATATGAATGATGTTTACATTTCAAAAATAAATAATTAATAGATTATTTTAGATTCCTATATACTATCTATATATGTCATTAAAATATATATTTATATTGTTTTAAAATAATTAAATCATTTTCAAATTATGTGTATCAAGAATAAAAATTCAAACTATATAGAAAAAACAAAGTGGTTATTACTCGAAACGTAACTTTACCATGAAATTGTTACTTAATCGGTAATATAATGTCATAGTAAAATAAGATATGGTATTATATATAAGAATATTTTTTTGAAAATTTAAAATAATCAGATGTTTATTATACATTATTTATTTAATGACTATAAAGAAATTATAGTCTTATAGTAAGGCTTTCCTCATCTATCTTTTATTTTTGTGAGATATATGTTCAATTCTATACTATATCATATGATTTGGATTATAAAATTCCCTATGAAATTTAATATCATGAGTTTTATTTATATAATTATATTAAAATATTCAATTGTTGTTAATAGTTATCAGAACTCATAATTCAAAAGATACTCATGTCTTAAGGTTATTTTTAATCTCACATTTATTCCAATGAGACTTATACCTTATTCACAACTTGTTTCATTTGTGTAGTGTATATACTGAACAAGAATTTATTCTATGAACCTTATTCTTAAATATATCATTATTTATATATAACATTAGTTATATCTATTTCTTATGGATTACTGTTTAATGGTTACCAAATCAGTATTATAATTTTGCCATATTTTTTCTTATTTTAGACACATGTAATGTTATGAACCTACATTCTATTACAGGGTGTATATACTTACCATTGACAGATCATACCATGAATAAAATTATGTTATTTAAATTTTAATATTTTTAATTTTATTCATTCATGTGTATTTCTATTTGATATAATAAAATTAGATAGTGTTTACTCCTACAATCTCATCATTTAGTAGGATTATTTATGATTATGCTTCCATTGAGGAAATATGATGATCCATATATTATTAATTCTCAAAAAAAATAATTTTTTTTTATTGATTCTGTATTCATATACAGGTATCATTTTCAAACTATTTGGAACTAAAAATAATTATGATAATATTTTAATCACAGTCTATCTTTATTTATCTCATCACTCGTAAATCTGTTTTATTCAAAAACCATGTTTTAAAAAAATGTATTTAATAGAATTTATGAGATATTTTTCAATAATAATTATTTTGTGCTTATTTTATGTTTTAAAATATGTGTTTAAAAATGTTTTCAAATATTCCTTCATTATTTTATAAGGAAAATGTTTTCCAGAATTTTTTATTCTTAAAAATTGTGGTATGTGATTTTAAAACGAAAATTATAGGATATAATGGTTATTTTAAAAGAAAAAATAACTAAGGCTATTTTTTCATATAAAAATATTTTCAAATGTTAAAATGATATTTTTTTGAATGAAATATTTTAAAATACATTAAAATATTTATTTATATTAATTTCAAAATGGGTTTCAAATAAAAGATATTTGAAAATGTTTTATTCCCAATAATTTCGTTTTTATGTAATGATTATTTTCATTAAGTAATTTCCCAAGTTATATTTCAATATACCATTCCTTATAAAATTTAATCCTTAGATAGAGTTTATTCTTTACATGTGATATGATCCAAGTTCACCATTATTATTCATTATTTGAATGGATTATATTAATGTTGAAAAGTAATTTATGAAACTTGTTTCTCTTGAAACAATTACATGGTTATAAAACCTGTTACTTTTATAGGGTTATACTGTAATTAAATAATTATGAGACCAATCTATTATTCATATGTATTGATATTATGAGTTTTTTATGACACCCAATTTATTTCATGGTTTATGATTTGACCTTTACAAAACCCATTACTTATTATGGGCCATGATATAATGAATTTTCATTATACTATGTTACACATATGTATGGTTTGATTTTGTAATTGGTGGGACCTATATCTCCCTCAAAAATAATTTAATGAGTTACATATCATGAGATAAATAGTG
Source organism: Viscum album (assembly GCA_963277665.1). Lineage (NCBI taxonomy): Eukaryota > Viridiplantae > Streptophyta > Magnoliopsida > Santalales > Viscaceae > Viscum > Viscum album. The sequence continues at coordinate 1,310,143,989 of OY728119.1, read as the reverse complement.
ATCTAACATGGAATGAATTATATTTAGTATGAAAGTGCTTGAACGAGAAGTGAACTAGTTTTTGTAATAGTGTGGTAGAATTTTATGTGAAACCATTTAAAAAATATTGTGTTTGGATAAGGATTAATAATTTTTTAGATGTACAAGGATTGCGTGAGGAGTGATATCAGTTCATTATGATATAGATGGAATTAGGAGTGAACAAAGTTTAGTTATAATGTGATGTAACGAAGAGTGAACTCAGTTCAAAAATAATTGTCTTGAACCAGAAATGGACCAGATTCAGTAATAAAAGGTGTGAATGGTCAATGATCCCTCTTCAGTAGAGGTATTTTTATAATAAGATAGTATTGGAAGTGAACCATGACTAGTAAGATGGTTTTGGGTTTGATCCCATTCCAATAAGATAGTCTTGGCAATAATCATTGACTACTATGAAAATTATTTTATATTTTTTTTGATTCTACCAGAATTCTAAGCCTTATTCCTATATTATTCCATTATGGATTATCTTCTTGATTCCCTTATGATTCATTCGTTATTTAAAACGAATATTTATTCCATGAATGATTATTATGATCATTGATGTGCATGATATGAGCTTCTAACGTAAATATAATGTTATCTTACCCTTATTCTCATCAATATTCTTATATATCACCCATGGTTACCCATAAAAAGAATCCAAGCTCATTATTTATTATGTTTGGTTTCCAATAGGTTGTGAATAAAGGATGTCAATAGTTATAACAATTGGTATAACCTATAAGGGAATCATATAGGATCTTTCACCTTACTAGAATACTTTTATCAAGGATTCTAAGCACAGTAAACTATTATTGTTCTAAAGCATGCACTTGGGTAATACACATAATATTCATCTATGATGATGTTTTTTCTATGTATGTTAATCAGGGTTCACTGAGTGGCTATAAAATGAATGTATTATTCAACCATTAAAAATTAAAATGGAAAAATATAGTCATATTTGAATGGTTATTTATAATGACATAACTAGGTATGTATCTACGGACTATCCTAATTTGTCATAGATTTAAAACAAGGTGTCATAAATTGAGAATCTAATTAGAAACATTTTGTGATTATATTTTTTTTATATAATGAGAAGTGTTTATTACACTATACTTTCTATTAATTATAAACAGAGATAACATGAATGAAATGGGTAAACTTGTAATGTTTCATATGTGGAGAATATAGGCATTACGATAATTGTTATCCAAAGTGGATATCCCATGAAGGGAATATGGACTGTGGAACAACTATTGGTTCTAAATCTAATGACATGGAGACCATGTATTGCATGTTAAATGCAAGGTATATTCTAAAATAATTTTTGACATGATTTATTTTAGTTTTACGAAATAGATGAAATGATTCATATTTCATATTCTAGGAGTGGATTTTTAAGGAATAAGACAATAATTCCTAATTAATTTTTAATGAATTATGCTATATTACTTATGTCTATATATAAAATAATTCAGGAAATATTTTTTAAGATTCATGAAGAATATATTTTCCAGTATGGATTTTTCAAAATATATTTAATGGTGCAGATAAACTAGAAATGTTATTAATTGTAATGGTGATATTTTGATTTAGGGCAATTAAACCATGATGTATTCCCGATGATGAAAAAATTGGGGTTAGCATCAGTAAATATAAGATTATTATTGATAATTTAAATTTTATAGTACACATTACCATGGAATTCATTTTTTATTTTTTGAAAAAGTGGTCTACATTATCATGGATGATATTTAAAACGTCCTTATGTTTTAAGGAACATTAACAATAATCATTTGAAAATGAAATGATGTTTTTTTAGTAAGGTTATGTGGTAATTTAAATTATTACCATGTCTTAATATGAAACCTGATAAAGGTATTCACATCATTGGTACTAGAAAACAAGTGATATTCTATGATATACGGGGCATAAATTTTACTATGTTTTTAGAAATTTTGTAAACATATTTCTTATGTTTTGAAATTTAATATTCTATAAGAGTTACATGGATTTACATTTATGGAATGGTTTATGTTAAGATTCAGATGATGTTTTTGAAATTATGGTATTTTATATCAATATGAATATGCATTCATATTGGATAAACTATGCCAAAAATTTTGTAATGTCAACAAAATTAATTTTGAAAGACATATTATTCAACCTGATGATCTCTATGTTCTTTAGGAATGAAAAATTCACTTTTATTTCTGCAAGTAAGAGATGCGGTGGAAATTTAGTTAGGGAAAACCAAATGGTGGTATAATTCATTTGATATGTAGTGAAATCATTTACGTATATTTATATATGTTCATAGATAGTAATATAATTCCATAAACCTAGTAAAAAGACACTAAAAAATAATAATACTATTATCATGGATTCTTTTGAACATATTATCTTATATATCATCATGGATTTATGGTTTTGAGACCCTTAAATTTCAATTTATCCTTAACAAGATAGTTATAAATGACCTAAATCACAATCTAAAATTATTAACGTATGAATTCATTTACTAATATTATTTTCCCAAAGATGGTATCCTACATGGAAACATTTTTATAAGTTACTTAGGGAAACCATTATGTTTCCAACTTTCTTTTTTTAAAGGATTTTTTTGTATTCATTTTTTATGTGTGTTTCTATGAAAGGATATGTCAAGTATTAATCCTTGAAAACCCATAAGATTTTTTATAGAGAAATTCATTTTCATGAGGATTTAATATAACCCCCATGATTTTTATGAATTGTTATGATTTGATTAATTTAATCTTTTTATGTATTTCAGTTCATGCAACATCGAATATAGCGTTTGTTAAATTTATGTACTCTATAATTATTTCTTTTTACACAACACCAAGACAATATTATACTACACACAATAAAAATATTCTCTTTTTGTACACCCAACATAATATTTGTCTTGACACACACACAATGTCGATTTCCTTCAATAAAATTCTGGTCATGTGATACCTTGTTTTATGAAACAATAATTTACAATTAATATTATTATTAAAATATAATTATAGGTTTATATGAGACATTTTAATGGTGGTTATGAATAATATTATATATATAATGAAAATATGGATATCACATTTATATTAAAATAATAATTTATAAAAAAATTAACTAGAAATTAAAATAAAATCATGCTAAAAATATAGGAAATATTTTTATAGAAAACAATATTTTTGAAATAAAACTATTTTTATCATAATATATTAAATTATAAAATTTTAATTAATTATTTTAATGATATATATAGATATATATTATATTCACTCAACTATTTAACATTACTCTGGAGTGTTTTCTAGGAATGTGATAAGATTAAATCCAATTTAGGTATAATGAAATATATTGTTTTGAAAAGTAAATTTATAGACTTTTAATGGTAAAACTATTTTAAATAAATGTTTAAATGATCATGAATTTTATTTTACAATATAAAAATCATTTTTTATAGAGAATATCAAAATTTACTTTTGCTGGAGATTTTCTAGTTTTTGATAGGTATTATTTTATATAAATTGGAGAAAACCTTGAATTTTAATTCAAACATCATTTACATTAAATTTATTTATATATATAAATAATATTATAATTTTTTGATATTATTTAAGATCAATAATATATATTAATAAAATTAATTTTGTTGGAATCAATTTCACAATGAAATTCATAAAAAAAATATTTAAATCTATTGAACATTTTCAATTTAAAACCCCGTTGTCTCGTCTAATATGTAGGATATTTTTAAATTAAATTCTTTATATATGTTGAAAATCATTTCTAAAAAAATATTTTTTATATGGAATTCGAATTATTTATAATTTCAAGTAATTTCAATTTTTTTCAAACAAAATGATTAGTGAAATAAATATAAAATTTATAATGGTTAAGGTAAAAACTAGTTTACTTACTCATATAAAATTATGTTTAGTGATTAAATAACATTGAAACAAGTAAAAAAATATATTTAGGGCCATATTTTGACCATATAATCCCTTTTTGAAAAACATGGTCTATTATTGGAGGCACATGATGTAATTGAGACAATTCTACAGTGTTTAACTTTTTTCATTTATAAGAATATCACACCTCTTCCACTATAATAATGAACTCACCCACCTCACTTATTTACACCTGTATATCCATTTGTCTAATAAAAAACCGACAAAAATAATCTCTTAATGAACCTCCTTTAATTCGATAGTCCTGAATAAGGGATTAAATACCACTATTGAATCCCTTGGTTTCAAATAAAAAATAGTTTCCAAAACAAGATATAATATCCTTGAAGAAGCACATTTTATCTCCACCTCCTATATTCAACTTATTACATTATTATATGATAAAATAAGTATATTCATTGTACTAATTTATTTCATTTTATTGGTATAACCTACTCACACACACAATTTCATTAAATAGGATAATGATTCATCATTCGTGTGTATGGTAGACTACTGCCTCACAAATCAATGTCGATCATTAATCCATTACCGCATTTCAAGGTTATGAATAAAATGTAAATATAATATTTATATAATATATATGATATTTATGATTTATTCATTCTTTATTAATTATCATATAAAATTTACATTCCTGATTTCTATTTTTTTTAATATGATAACTTCGTTTCTGTGTGTGTGAACATCTACCTCTTCAAAGTGACGTGATTACTTCACACCTCACATGGGATGTTTAATGGATGTCTTTAGTAAAATTATATGATATATATTACAAAATAAATATATTATAATGATACTATATATATAATCATATATTTCATTTATATTCTTTCTTTCCTTAAGAAAATAAAATAGAAACATCATTTCGACATATATAAGACCTACCCTCTCCATGAATGTTGTATTCTATTTAATTTATTTATATTTTAAATATTACAATAAAAAAATAAATACAATATATATATAGACGTTATTTACATTTTTTTTACATTCTGTTAATTTTTAAATCTTTATCTACTTAAGGGGATCAAGAATAACCAGTCAAAACATATACAAAAACTAAATCGATTATTACCGGAAACTCAACATTAACATAAAATTGTATAAAACTATGAAATATAATGTCACAAAGAAATTATATAAGGTATGATATATAAGAATATTATTATTTTTTAGATTTATAATAATATTATTATAATTATATATTTTAATTTTTATTGTGTTTGAAGAAAATCATGACTTAAGGTAAGGGTTATCTAGGCTCACTTTTATTTTTATGAGATAAATGCAATATTTACATTTTGTTTTATTTTTATGGGTGTATATAATGACCAATGGATTTTTATATTATGATTTTCTATTATTTATTGAAATTAAACGTTTCAATTTATTTTATTCATTCATGGACATTTAGAATCTAATTTACTCAAGTAGTAAGGGTATTTCTAGTCCAACTATTATTTAATGGAGACATATGCCTTAATCAGCAATCATTTAGTTTGTTTGGTTTGTATACATACCATGAATGTAGTACATTATACTTAACAAAAAATTTATATATTTTTAGATGTCTATTTGATGAAATCTATTTTGTGGGGTTTACAGTTCAAATTTCATAAAGTCGGTAAGGTAATTTTGCCTCAATTTTCCTTCTTTGAGAGACATGTAATGTTAGGAACCTAAATCCTTTCGTGAGGTGTATATACTACCCTATGACAGGTCAGATCATTAAAATCATTATTTTCATGATATTGTAATCAATATTTTATTATTATCCTTTCATGAGTATTTGTATGCCATGTTTTTCCAAAATGTTAATAGTTTATAGCTATTATCGCATCATTTATTTGGATTGATTATGATTATTATTTAATTTTTAAAATCTTAAGATCTCTATTATGATAATTCTCATAAAGTTTGTAATCTTATGGTTATTTATACTATATCAATGTAATGATTCCGTTTCCACCATTTTTATCATGATAATTAACAAAATAATTCATTAAAATCAATGATTATTTATCTGTTTGGCCTAAATCTATTTCATTAATAAATAGTGTTTAATAAAATATTTATTGAAAATATTTTGAAAACATATTCTTAAAAATATTTCATTAAATTTTATATGTAATATTTTTTCATTGAGTATAGTTTAAAATGGTTTTCAAATATTCCATCATAAGTTTTCAAGGAAAACGTTTTTGAGAAAATATTTAATGTATAAAATGGTTTTAAATGATTTTTAGGGATTACATTATATTTTTTTTGGATTATCATCAAATAAAACGGATTGAAATTTTATATAATTTAAAAACAATTTTACAATATATATGGTTATTTTTATTATGAAATTTTTCAAAATATTTTAAATTCATCCTTTATAAATTTTTCAAGTTGGATAACAAAGAAAAGGATTGTGAAAATGTTTTATGCAATATAAAGAGATTTTTAAAGAATGTTTATTTTCCTTATGAAATGAACCAAATTTTGTTTTATGATTATTCTATATATAAAAAGAAATATATTGATATACTTTATTATTTATCGGATATATTATCCCATTCCACCATTGAATATAACTTATTTAAATGGTTTTTATTTATGATGAATGGTTTTTATGAAATTTTTTTATCTTCCATGGGTTACAGTCTTATGAAACCAAATACTTTTCTTGGGTTAAGATTAAATTATATGATTATCATCCCATTCACTATTCTATAAGTAATAATGTGATAAATGTTTTAGGTTACCCATATTATTTATTGGGTTTCAAATTTATGTTTTTTAAACCCATATCTTTTTACTGGTCATTTCATGATGATTTTTTATGGTCTTGTGGCACACATATGAATGATTTAATTCTATGACATATGATACCTGTATATCCTTAATATTTGTTCAGTAAATGTTTGCATATCATGATATAAATAAGGCTTGAACGACGATTGCACTCAGTTTATTATGTTAGAAATGAACAGGAAATGAACCCGGATTACTAATACGACAATATAATAGGAAGTCAATATAGTTTAGTAAAAAAAAGATTTAGGGATGCATGAAAATGGTTTAGTAATACAAGGCTACAATGTGGATTGAAATATATTTAGTATGACAAGGCTGGAATAAGTAGTGAAATCGGATCAGTGATATATGGCAGGAACGAGAAGTGATCTCAGTTCCATAATATAGGTATATAAAAGATAGTGAACACCATTTAGTAATAATGGGTGGAAATGGAAAGTGATCCCAGATTAGTAAAGGTTTTTTATTATGATTATTCGAGGAGTAAACCATTACAGTTAATATGATTTGTGGACTGAACCCAATCCACTAAGACGACCATGTTAGTAAGTGTTTACTATTATGGAAATTGATAAATTTATTTATATGTCTTGTAAAATTCCATGTCTGAATCTTATGCTATTAATTATTTTCTTATTCTCTTTATTTCCATGTGATAAATGGCTTAGTAAATTACTATATTTATTCCATGAATCATGATTATAATATTTTATATACAAGGTATGATTTTCTTGTTTTATGACCATGTAAACAAACCGTTAATATCTTGATTATTGTCACATATTTACCTTTTTTACCTTTTCTAGCCATTTGAGATCACCCTCCCTTAGGTTTACTTTACCCTTGGTTATGATTAAATTAATTAAATAGGAATAATAATGGGGTTGATATTTAACCGAAACATTGAAGATATTTTAACATACTAGAATGTTTTGTTCCATTTTTTTAAAGAAACTAAACTCTAAAGGTCATTGTCCATGTACATTATTAATTTGATAAATATTAATCTAAAATGATGTAATATCCATGTATTTTAAAAATGGGTATCTATAATTCTAATAAAATAACATATTTTTATACCATATTGTAATAAGTGATCATGTTAATGGTGTAACATCCTAGGTAAATAAAGAATATGGGAATTTTATATATATTAATATTTATGAATTAAATAATAATTTTAATGTAAAGGGGATTCTTTGTTCTATGGGTACTCAATTCATAACAATGATTTTTGTAAACTTTTTTTGCACACAATGTTATGTTATACTAAAAAACATAATAATATAGTAATTTTATTTTAAATTGTAATTAACGTCGAGACGTTGTAATGGAGGGAATGAACATAATTAACTAAAATATTATTATACATGATTCTTAAATAAATTTACATTTATCCAATAAATTTTAGAGTCATAAAATGAGAATGAATCCTATTTGAATCATTAAATAATCTATTATTGTTTAAAAGGTGTTTTTACGGCTTTTGGATGGCGAACAATTTTTAAATCTAATTTTGTCACTTTTATATATTATATTTGACAAACAAAATCTTTCTTTAGAATTGGGGAATCAAAATTTACTTTGGGTAATATTTTGATAATTTTCCGATATAGTTCATTTTTAATGAATAGTGAAAAATATTGTATTTTAATTCAAAACTGTCACTCAATTAAATTTATTTTTATAGATATATTATATTTTTTATTTTATTTAAAGTGAAATTAGAAAATATTTTTACCATTTAATCCCATTTTGGTAATTTTATGTAATTTCACTATAAAATTGGACTAATATTTTTTCAGTATTTTGATAGTTATAATTTTTTGAAAACATGCCTTCTATTTTGACCAATGGATTTAATTTAAAATTAATTTCAATCACAAATGACTTTTTAATTTGAAAAAATGGATTCCATATTTGTAATCATGAGGACAATATTTTGTAAATTTTTAACTTTTATTTTTAGACATTGTGAATATTTACTTCAGTACATATTTTATTTACCACGGTAAAAAGGTAAATCTGGTAAAGAAGTGTAAATATGTTATTATAATAATATTAAATTTGTATAACATGTGTCCTAATCCTATTTGATGATACATTTCCGACCATGTCCATCCTTGGGTCGATTTTGGGACCCATGGATCCACTTAAGAGTTATAATGACACATTATATTAATTAACTTAAAGAAAAGGCAGAAATCACATTAATATATATCTTTTAGTAAATAAAATTTTAAATGGGGTTATATAAGTTATATATTTTACTATAAATATTCATCTGAAATATAAAACTATATCTTATATCATGGTGTTTTTTATAAAATTTAGATATTATATAAATAAAATTATTTGTGATCGAATAATGATGTAGTGTTTACATCAATAATGAATGATTTAAATAAATAAGATTATAAAAATTAAAAAAAAATCCAAACACATGTACAATTCTTATTGGATGGTTTTATGTCAAACAAGTGTCTTCCAATCTTATACGTTAATTAGTTTTTTACCTTTATAAAACGAAAATCCTTATATAATAATATAATAATTTCAAACATTCCTAAAGAGAACCTCATCCCCATTATAAAAATCCCTATAATCTATCCCATAACTCAAACCTCTAAAGCCACATGGATCATCCAACATCTACCCAATTAATCTACCTAAATCCCTCTATTCCTCATAGAATCTTTATCTTAGGAATAAGGACCTTCAAGTACACATTTTGGTTCAAACCAAATGGAGATTCCAAATTTAAAGGTATCAACTTTTCTTAAGTGATTTCCTATTATTTTACATCCACAACACATAAAATCTCATTATTCATTTTTTATAGAAACACCAGTATCCTAAATATAATATTTTTTTATTATTAGAAGGATTCTAACTACACATACACAGACATCCATCTAATATATGATAACATACAGTTTTTGTGGATGTCGAACTATTGCATCAAGAAACACTGATTGTTCAAATATCTCTAACCGCCGATCATGTTGGCCATTATGATGGAACTATATTTACATATAATATATATTTTGTATTTTTTCTCTATGATTCTGTATTTTTTATTTATATTATACCTTTTATGGTTTCCATTATGGGTATACATGATAATTTCGTTTGAGGAAGTGCGGACTACTGCCCCCTCAATGTGAAATGACTCGTTCATGCCATATATGTGATGTATAAAGCATGGATTGAGTGAAATTATCTATGATATATTACTATAATTATAATATAACTATGTATAATTAAGTTTTATTTCCATTAAAATACAAAATAGAAATGAATGTAGTGTTCCTGCATACGTACAACTTACCGTCTTCATGAACGGTGCATTTAATTTCTTATCATAAAATTTCATGTAAAATTATAAATAAATAAATATATATATATATATTGGATATATGTTATATATATGATATCAAAATCAGGAATATTATTCTAGTGATAATGGAATTTTTACCATAGGGAAATCTTTTAATTAGATGAAGTTTATTTTTTCCTCAAGTTCTGAACATCAAAAAAATGTCTCATAAGAACTCAAATAATTAACAAATTATTATAGAAATGTCATAAAAAGATATAAATGAAATAATATTTTAGAAAAATATTATTAATCATTTATAAATTAACTTATGTTTATTAATTTTAAATAATAAATAACATACAAGAAATATCGGACTTGAGTTAACGTGTTTCTTATCTCACATTTAATTCCATAATATTTCCTTTTATGATAATTATTTCAAGAATATGGTGTATTTTGTACCTAAATTTGATTTATATTATCATGATTCTCCTTATATTAATTTTTTTTTAAATAATTTGGTTTTTTTAATTTTTTGTCATTCAATTTGTTTGATTGTTACGTGGTAATAGGTTTTCAAGTCACATTTTATTCTCGTGAGATTCATGCTATATTTTCCACTTTCTTCTTTTGTGTGGTGTATGTACTGCCCATGATTGTATTTTTATGTAATATAATTTAATTTATTGGTATTTATATCTTAATTTTATGATCCTTATTTCATGAGGATTATGTTTTTTTGTTACAAAAACGGTAATGGAACAATTCACTACACTGTTTTAGACGAAGACATATTTTATGTCATGTATTTTAATTTTCCATTTTCTATGTTTTGATATGTTCTTCTATAACATTATTTCTATAAATTTTATTTCCATGTGATGGGAGATCCTTTTTTCTCTCATTATCTAATTTTTTGAATTTTAAAGCCACACCGTTAGGACATCTAATTTCTATAAGAGAACTTCTTAACCCAATTTCAATTCTTTGGGTTAATCTTATTGTAAAAAATTTAAGCCTACCTGAAAAGTAAGTAAGTATCCTTTTTTGTTAAGATCAAAAATAAATTACACATTATTATAAAAAAATTAACTTAAAATAAAAATGTTTAATGTTAAATTTTCTTACTAGGGAAACAAATACCATTTATCCCATCACATGTTTGTGACATTCTGGTGGTCAAATTTCTCCTAATCATGTTTTCTATCGCTATCAATCGAACATGATGGTTTATTTTCACCTCCATATAAATGTTTTCATTGAATTATAGTATTTTTTGTCTTGGTTGACCATTTTACTTCTCTTCTTTTAATATAAGGTGAATGTAGTATTGGCGCATTTTCCATTGAGGGACTTTCAATGATGATTCTGAGACCAATTTTAAAGTTACAAGGACACAATTGCGATAAGGGGGGAAGGATGTAACATCCCAGGAAAATAAATAATATGAAAATTTAATGTTCATTAATATTTTTGAATTTAATATTAATTTTAAATTAATGTGAATTCTATGTTATATGGCATACCTGATGCCCAACAATGGGTTTCTTTGAAAACTTATGATGCACACAATGTTGAGATATACTGAAAAAAATAATATAATATTAAATTTTTAAAGGTAGTTAATTCCTAGTCATTTTAATAGAGGGAATGAATGTAATTTACTAAAATATGATTATATATATGTTGTAAATGTCTTTGAATTTATCCATTAAATTTTAAAGGCTTAAGAAAAATAATGATTCCTATTATTATCATGAAATACTCTAATATTCTTTAAAAGGCCGTTTAACAACCTTTTGATGGAGAAACCAAATTAAATATATATATATATTTTATTTTATATGTTATATTTTATAAAATTAAATCATTTTTTAGAATCGGGACATCAAATTTTACATTGGGTAAAATTTTGTTATTTTTCTGATAATGTTCATTTTTATTCAATAATGAAAAATATTGTATTTTAATTCCTAATTATATTTTAATGTATTTTATTTATATTGGATGATTATATTTTTTTAATAGGTTTTATAGTGTAATTAGATTATAATTTTACCATTTAATCCACTTTTGTTCATTTTATTTAACTTCACTTTGAAAATGGATATAAACAGGTGTCTATCTTTTGACAGTTATTGTTTCATAAAAACATGCCTTTAGTTTTTATAATTGAAATTAATTTTAAAATAAATCATGACACTTCTATATTTAGATTTTAAAAAAATGGATTCCATATTATTAATCTAGATGGCCAAATTATGTAAATTGGAAACATTTATTTTTAGACATTAAGAATATTTTTTTTAGTAAATATTTTATGTACCATTGGAAAAGGATAAATCTGTTAAATAAGGGTAAAAAAATAATATTTAAATAATATTAAATTACCATAAAATTTGTCATAATCCTATTGAATGATACATTTCCGTCCATGGACATTCTTGGGTCAATTTTGGAACCCCATGGAGCCACTTAAGAGAGATAATGACACTTTATATAAATTTATATAAATTAATGGAAAAAAATGACATAAACATATATCTAATAGTAAATCATTTTTCACATGGGGTTATATAAGTTATCACTAGGACTGTAAATATTCATTTAAAATGTAATATTATTTCTTACGGCATTATATTTTTTTATAATTTTTAGACATCATATAAATAAAATTGATTGTGACATAATAAAGATGCAATGTTTCCCTCATTAATGAATGATTAAAATAAATATGATTATAAAAATTTAAACAATATCCAAAACATATCCAATTATTTTTTGGACAATTATATTTCGAACAAGTGTCATCTTATCTTCTACCTTAATGTGTTTTTGACCTTTAAGAAACCGAAAATAATTATATTATAAAATAATATTTTAAAACATTCCAGAAGAGAACCTCCTCCCCCTTATAAAAAGTCGTCACCTCTAACCCCTTACTCACAGCTCTCAAGAAACATGGATCATCCAAAATCATCATTAATAAGCTCCATTCATACCTCTCTTCCTACTATATTCCTTACCTTAGGCATAAAGCTCCATATGAAAAACTTTTGCTTCTTACCAAATGGAGATACCCAATTCAAAGGTAATTCCTTCTCTTAATTTAATTCCTTTTATTTTACTTCTCCCACCACCTAAACTCTATTTATTCATTTATTTTAGAGAAACACTCATATCCTCAATATAACATATTGTTTTTATGATATGGATTGAAACTAAACTTCCCAACATCTCCATATAATTGATACAAACATACTATTTTTGTGGACGACGAACAACTACCTCATGAAACATTGATTGCTCAAATATCTTCAAAGACCTACCAGGGTGGCCATTATGATGGAAATTTATTTATATATGATATATATTATTTTTATCTTTTCATAATTATTCTGTATTTTTTATTTATAGCATACATTAATGATTTCCACAATGGGTAAACTCGATAATTTCATTTGAGAAAGTGCGGACTACCGCCACCTCAAAGTGATATAAAATATTCATGACATTAGTGGGACTTATAAAAGATTGAGTGATTAAAAATATATATGATATTGTACAAGAATTTTAATATATCTCTTTATTTTTATTTTTTCATTCAATTAAATTACAAAATTTAAATGAATGTAATGATCATGAGTACGTACAACTTAACATCTCCTTGAATAGTGTATTACATTTATTTTCTCCAAAAGGCATGTAATATTTCAAATATATATATATATATATATATATACTAGATATATATGATATATATGATATCCAAATACTGAATATAATTTTATAGATAATTTAATTTTGACCACTGGTACAACTTGTAATTATTATAATTTTATTTTTACACATGTTCTGAACATCAAAAAAATGTCTGACATAAAGGAAAATACTTAACTAATTTCTATATAATTTTAATAAGTGATATAAAAGGAATAATAAACTTGAAATATATTCTCAATCAAGTAGAATTTAAATTAGTTTTATTATTCAGGATGAAAAAAGAACATACAAGACAAGTCTTACTTGAGGTGCGAGGTTTCTTATCTCACTTTTAATTCCATGAGATTTCCATTGTTAGAAACTTATATCATGAATTTGGTGTATTTTGTACTTAAATTTGATATATATTATCATGATTCTCTTTATATTAATGGAATTATGTGAATAATTTGGTGTTTATTATTATTTTTTATACAACTCAATTGATTTCAACATGGTAATGGGTTTTCATCTCACATTTTATTTCTGTGAGATTCATGCTATATTGGCCACATTATTTTTTGTGTGGTATACGTACTTCCATGATTTTATTATTTCAGTAATATAAATCAATTAAACAGTACATACATCTTCATTTTTTGATCATTTTTTCATAGGTTGTATGTTTTGTAAATTTCCAACTCGGTAATGGAAACCATTCACCACACTCTTTTAGACGATGACTTCCTTTATGTCATTTCATTCAATTTCCATTTTCTTATGATTGGATATGTTCTTATATATATTTATTTCTGTACATTTTATTTCCATATGATGAGAGAACCATTTTTTTCTCATCGTCTTATTTTTGGAATTTTAAAGCGACACTCTTATGGTGTCGAATATATGTAAGAGAACTTCTGAACCCAATTTCAATTATTTGTTTTAAACTTATACTTCTTGATTATGTCATGATATGATTTTTTTGAATGACCTCTTAATTTTATATATATAATATCCACTTATATTTGGTTTATTCCTATTTTTTACACATAATTATGCCATTGATATATCCTTAATCCATGGATATGATCTTTGTAGAGGACATTGTATGAATATACATTTTATTAATAATTTTTTGTTGTTATCCTCCAATTAACATTTATATGGTGTATATACATCCCTTTGAAATATTATATCTGGAATATCATTATTCTTATGATATTATATTCTTTGATTAATGGATTTTTATAATTCTTTTTATTCATGTTTTTCTCATGTGGTATGGGAATCATTAAGTAAAACATAGTCTTAAATGTTTTAAAGATTTATTCTTCTAAATCAGTCGCATTAATGTCCATGTTTTAAATACGTTTTTAGGATTTATTTATATGTACGTGGATGTTTGGAAATTAAAATTCCTTTTAAAGAATCAATGTGTTATGAGACACTTTGATTCAAAAATATCTTTATTAAAAGTAATAAATCATTTGTAAAATTGTTTGATAAAGAATTGATTATTTCAATAACTAGAAATGAAATATTGTGATTTCAATGAGGAGATGTTATCTTTCCTTTATGCATGTTTTATGTGGTATGAATATTTTTTGGTTCTTGTGCATTTTTTAAATATATAGGTGGTTTCTTGATAATCCTTGGGTGGGTGAGCCCGATATAGCTCTCGAATACATTGGGTAAACATGGTGGAGGTATACGTTATTGTTTCTCCTAAGTAGTTTACAAAATATAATATGATTGGTATTCTAAACTTAACTCCCTACTTAGATTTAAATGATATAATGTATTTTTTTATTGTATGCCATATCTTACCTTTATGATTTATTATTCATTTTTTTATGAATAATTCTTATGGATTTTTGAGGTATGTAATGAATGAAAATTATTGTTTCATTAATTTGTATTTATTAATGGTCTAATGTTTTATTTCCTTATTTTGTGACCCTTATTGAGCTTTTTATTCTCATCACATGTTTTTAAATGATTTTCACATGAATTAAAGAATAACAAGATCAAGGATGTGATAAAGGAAAAGTCATGTTGTCTAAAAATGGAAGTAGACATGTTAATTTTTTAATAGTTTTTACTTTTAAAAAAAATGGATACTCAGTAGAAGTGTATACTTTTAATTTTTTAAATTAAATATAGGAGTTATGGTTTAATTATATAAAACTGTAAACCATAAAAGATCCTCAATGAGAATTATTTACTTAACTCAATATTATGTGATGATTATGTTCATGGCCTTAAAAATAAAATATCCTACATTCATCTACACTTCCAACAATTTGGAAACAAAACAGTTGTTTCTATGTCCAATAAACTACAACCCCAGGAGAAGATGTAATTCATTTTCTCTAAATGATTCTTATGAATATTTTTTATAATGGATTTAATTTATATATATTATATTCATAAATATTTTTTCATCCTCGAAATGTAATATTCACTTTTTTTTCATTCCTTTAAATTCATTGAATGATGAAAACAATGTTTGTTTGCACGTGGGGACAACCACGTCCAGAAATTAATGTGATTCATTTTTTATTACGGGATCAAATGGATGGTATATTTAAGAATATTTATAGACATAATTTTTATTTATGACATAACTATCATTATATATATAATAGTATTTACTTTTTTTCAATAATGATGATAGAAAATGGAAATGTTACTCAAGAATACTTATGACTTACTATCTCTATGATTATAACATAGTTTATTTTTCATAAATGTATTTCGTGGTTGAATTTAAAACTATAATTATTAATATAAATGAAACATATTTCATTATTATTATTATTTATATGATGAAATAATTCCCTAATTGACTATAGTCAACCTACCGAATACATTTTGGACTTATGAGCCGAAGATAATGAAAATGACCGATGAGTACATGAATGATTAAGTAGCTGAATATTAAATGATAATAAAAAAATTATAATTGTCCCCAAATTGAAAAAATGTATATTAAGAATGTAAAAAATTTATATCTGTTTTTCATTCAGAAATATAAATTATTTTTTGTGAGAAGCTGGACTCAATGTAAGTGGTTTTCTTTTTAAAAACCCCGATTAATTTTTTTCTTCCATATATTTTTCTTCTATGTCTATGTATATATAAATGTTTCAAGATAATTTTTATATTTTCCATTAAATTTTTTAAACTTAAATTTTTCCCACATTTAAATTTAATTATTTTATAAAAAGGACCTTTTAATGGTTTTACAAAAGGGAAACATTATTTTAAAAACCATATTATAAATTCATTAAAGATTTAGTTCATAAAAATTTATAATCAGTGTAAATATAAAAAAATTATATTATTAATGAATTTATATGGACATAAATGAATTAAAGAGTAAATATTTTCTTTATATTCACATAATTTCATGTTTTGTAGAAAAATATAACTTTACACATTTTATAAAAAACATATTAACTCTCTTTAAAAAAGGTTATAAGAAATTTTTTTACTTTAATAATTTTTCCATAAATAAAATTTCATGATGAAAAAACAATTATTTTATATTTAGATATATTTATAAGATTCCCTGTTTTCTACAAGGAAAAACCCTCCTTCCATTTTTTCATGTATTATTAATTTCTTTTTTAAATGGAATAGATATATCGATATCTATAAATGTTAAGATTACTGGTGTATGATATTTCTATATGACAACATTTTCTTCAAGTTATTACCATTCACTATATAACTCACTATCTCTTTCTAATTGTATTTTTTTTTAAAATTTATTCTATATGTCCCTCGTAGATATACTTATCTTATTTTTCCTTCCTCTTATGGTTTAAAACCTTCCTTATTATCATTTCTCAAATTCCATCTTTAAGAAATATCATTAATTATGAATTAATGTAATATTATCCAACTCATTTCCTCTCGATCTTTAATTATATTGTTTATACCTTAAGATTTATTTTATTTTTGTAGCACACATAATCATGAACCTATTTCTAGGGTTTCACACAGTGAGTACTCTAATGAATTGGGTAAATCTTTTTCATCATGATATAGTAGGTATGGGATTTTGGAGTAATCTTAATACACTATGAGGCTTTTTTTAGCATCTGTAATTGTATATGTAGTCATCATTGACTTTTGGTTTTTTCATGTAGTGTCTTGCCCCTACATTTACAATGATTCCTTTTCCAAATGATACCATGTTATATATTCCATTCAGTAATGTGATTACTCATGAGATTATGTTTGTAAAGTGTTTGATACTTTGGAAGGGCAAAATTTATTGTTTATTTAAAAAAAATTATATATTATTCATGATTTTAATGTAACCTTAATGAGTTTTGTTTTTAAATTTAATAATTTTTTTCAAATGTTTCGTGAATTTATTTTGGATGAAAATTTGATTTCTTGGGTAATAAAATTTTGATTTTGAGCAGAATGTATACTTTTTAAATAGTAAAATAGTGTTTATCTATTCATAAAAAAAAATTTCTTATTTATTTATATATGTCCTTTAATAATATTTATTCCAACCCCAAGTCTAAGATTTTTTTTCACAGGTTTTTATGGATTTTTAATGATATGTATGAGGTCAAGATGAATATTATGATGAAATTTCATGAAACAGAATATTTCTATATAAGAAAATGTTTTTTCGTCAAGACATGGATACTAAGTAGAAGTGTTGAGTTTGTAATGTAATATAAATTTATATATTTGAGATGGACTAATTCTATAAAACACTAAAATGTAAATATCCTAAACTATAAGAAAATAATTATTGACATAAGACTCAAGGTTTTGTTTAGTTTAATGTTGTACCCTTAAAATACTTGTTCTCTAGGGTTATTTCATTGAGGTGAGGATAATCAATACAAAAAATCATTTACCCAACATTCTTATTAATAAAAAGGGATAGTACACACCACATTGGAGTACTAATAATTATAAAACCTTTTTTCAAATTATCTTAAAAATATTTTTTTATTTTTTCTTATACACTGGTGGGAATTATGTACGGAGTCTTAGATATGATATGAGATCCTTGTATAACTTAAATGGAGTATTGATCCTCTCATTTAAGGGGAATACATTCCAATTCATCAAGGAATACATCAACACAATCCAACTAAAATGGGAATGTATTGGATAATGATTATCTCTTCCATATGAATCAATTTCTATTATGTGATTACTAGTAATGAAATAAAATCCAAACATTAAATTCAGATTCCAATGGATATGTAACCTCTATCTACAATTGTCAAAAATTCAAGCATTAATGATGATGTAAAGACATATCACTTTCTTTCGACAATTGATGATGTATTTATATAATGAAATCTGATCCATTACAAAAATACCATCTAACACCAATAAATGAATTATAACATTATTTACTGGAAGATCCATCCATATATATTGAATGGGAAGGATATATATATAGGTGAGATGTAATAATTACTTTCTTTTATTTTCACCTATTTCTTAACCCTCTTTTTGAGTTGGTTTTTTAATATTAATGAAAAATATTAAACATATAAAGGATTATATAGAACTAGGGAAAAAATATTTTCATTATTCTTTAATATTTAACAATTACAAATGTCACTACATAATTGTTGGGATGTATGTTACTAGTAGTGGAATTATATTCCCTTCGATTTTGTTTATAAAATGGATTTTTTTCTCATTGATTGTTATTAAAATCATTATATTATGAAATTGGTCAACATTATTTCAATGTTAATATTAGATTATACAGAAATACTATAGGATAATTCTTAATCAGAAAACACTTTTAATGCATCACATTAGTGGGTTTCTTTATCTCTTAATAACACTGCTTATCATAGTTCCCCTATTTTCCCCATGTAATGAATCTCATGGTTCCCATGAGATAGGTTTTTAGATGCTTCTTCCCAAACAATTGAAATATGTGTAGTTGAGATTTCACTCCTTCATGAGATTTATCTTTTGATCCTCCCAAAAGAGACTCCATTTTATTCTTTTTTTCCATATCGCACCAAACAAATGAGATTCATTGATCTCTTCTATTTCCTTGATGGAATAGCATAAAATCATATAATAGTCTTAGATAAATAATTTTTTTTTGACTAATAATTAAACTAATAAATAAATAGTTCAACGTATATTCAAATATGATGAAAAATCCATTGTTGTATCATGAAAATATTGTGAAGGTTTCTACATGAACCCCGATAGAATAATTTTCTATATCATTATTTTAAAGAAATACCTCTCCATTTGAAATATATATTTCATGAAATATAATTATAAAAAAAATATTTTCATTAAACCTTCACATTAAATGGAATAAATTTCCATATTTAATTCATATTAGTTTTTTGTGTACACTGTTTAACGGTATCCCCGTCAATATGATAAATATCTAGAAGGAATTTCAGATGTCTAATGTAATGGAGGACATATAATATCTTCCCAATATATTTAATACGTTATCCCATGCTGAGAGGGATAATAAGATCTGCTAAATATTATAGGCCATTTTTCATAAAGGACTCCACCACAACTATTCATTTAATATGAGAAAAAATGAGTTCCACGTGATTCTTGTTATTATTGATATTATTTGTCAGCTGAGATCCTGCTTCCATGATTTTCACAAATCCACCTCACATATGTATAGGAATATAATTTGGGAAATAATCACATTTCCTACCATGTTGGTTATTTACTTGGTTTATCACATTTACCATTATTAACTAAAATAAAAAATAGATGAATACACAAAAACTAAATATTTTTATAAGGGATATAATGAATATAAATTTAATATCATATATATGAAACATTTATCAATCCAATTGAAAAAATTTATATCAATATAGTTTTTAAATATTGTAGATTCAATGGGTCAGTTATGTAAAACTTTAAGGGGGAGAATTAGTGGTACATTTTTTTAAAAAAATTGTTATTCTAATTTAAAATATTGAAATTTTTATAGATACACAATTCACTTACTATAATCTCTTTATATAAATTTTAGAGATGTTATAATTTATGTGAAAGTAGTAAACCATATTTATGATATTTGGATGAAATTATAACTCCATTCCATGTTTTTTGTACCCCTAAAATAGAATTTTCACTATCACTAACAGTGAATAAAAAGCATAGAATCTATTATGACAGCTCTAAAAAATAAATGTTAATTATACCCTCCACTTTTTTGAAATACACTAGAGAATTATTCTTATTATAGAGTCCAACAGAGGACCTCTTACTTCTTATAAGGTTAATACAGTGTCACAGGTCTATTCTTCATGAAATAATACACATCCACAAGTAATGTTTACCACCCTCATTGTTCACTTCTTCAAGGTTTTCATCTAATATGGCCTTATGACACATTCTAGATTTTGTGTAATCAGGATTCTCCTCAGTCAAGAATTTATTGGGAATATAGGTTCTTTCTTCTTCTATATATCATAAAATTGAAGTCTTTCTTCAATACAGTTCATTATATGGTTCTCATTATAATGTTTCAATTCCACTATAACATTTTCTCATCACATGTAGGAACACTTTATCAAAAAATATATTTTCGATTGGATATAAATTATTACATGAATTAAATGTGTTTATAAACAACTCATATGATTTCCAAAATTAAATGTTTTCACTAAAAACTCTTATGATTTCCACATTTATATGTATTTTGTAATAACACTTTTATTATGCTTCAATAAATCTTATTATGAAATTTAATGTGGGTATTATATTACTAATTTTAAATACCCTAATTATTGTTTGTATAATATCTCATGTATTATCATTCCAAATACTCCATGGATTCTTAGGGAATTAATTATTCATCATGTGGTGTCAAATTCCATGAACCAATACTATATAGATTCCTCATAAACTCAAGGTTAACATTTTTATCATGGAAATCATTTTGAGTACCCAATGGACTATATTAACTTTTTTACATCTCATATGAAATAAAATTTAACTCTTATTTAAATTAAAATTATAAAAAATCACCACTCTTAAATTTTAATACATATGGAGTTCCAAATTATCATGATGTGTGAAGGAACTGAATATAACTCACTCTTCACCGATCAATCAAAACATCCATTTCATTCTTAAATTTTAGCTTACAGATGAAATTTTGGCATTATGAAATACCCAATAGATCCATACGGAAACATTTATGTACTTGACCTCATTCATTTTTATCCTTAATTTGAATTTATTTAAGGAATGTATAATTTCATAAATTTATCATTACAATAACAAATTCCATAAATTATGTATTGATCATCAATTAAACTATTTATTTTATATTTGGTAACACATTAAGAATGGTTGTCATATGTATTGATCACAAACATGCCTCAATGCATGATTGTCTTCTATAAAGTAAGACGTGATAAGATATTTTCATCATGGGATAACAGATTAATCATGGACACAGTCTTGATCTAGAATTATGGCTCATATTTATTTACATGGATCATAAATTGAAAATTAACATTGCGATACTAATATGATGAGCATTATAAGGATGAATAAGATCACCCTATATTGATCGAATGGATCTAGTGAATATGATTTAATGACTCTCATTAGTTGAATATCTTTTTAAATCACATGAATTATATCCTATTATGATATTTCCCCATACTGTTGTTAAACATGGTTGAGTGGTAATTAATATTTAAATAACATTCTTTAGTACATCACACCAATCGTGTGGTTCAACTCAGACAAAAATACCACCCATGGGATTCATAGGCCATGCAACACTTATATTGGCCCACCTAGACACTATCTTTTTCCCATATGTGAACATCCTTCGGGTCTTATGTATTTGGTCTATCTTCGTGACCCATGTGGTTATATTCTCTCTAGTAACTACCTTCATGGTTGGATGTTTACAATACTCCCCACCTCAAAAGTCGGTGCACATGGGGACCTTTGGATAAACATTTGGCAATCACATCATTGTGTGTTAATGATAGTAAAAATACTTACTCAAATTTTAAGTTGACATAATACGAACCAAAAAAATTCACTTTAAGAGATTATAAATATTCTTTATTTTTTTGGACTTCATTCAATTCTAATGAACTAAATGATATTTTCTATTATTTATCAAATCCATATGTACAATATTTTGTCAAAAATGTGTCATCACCATTGACACAAATTCATTGATATAAAGAATTGCCTACACAATCGTTACAATAATTGGAGTAATTCTCCATGAAAGTTATAAAATTCCATGAATTGAATACATAATAATTCCCCATGAATATCCACATCACATATTGGACCATTTAAAACTAATACCACACTTGGTTCAAACAATCTCCCCATTGTTTTTTGTTATCAGCATCCATTCAAAATCCTAAATAGCATTATGTGATGCATCATTTCCTTATTAACTATTTAATAATCAAATGAAAATGATATTTGGGGGTCTTCTAATATCATATTTATTCTCTATAAATATCATGATTACTTTTTTACTTAATGGGATGATATCATATGATTCATGGAAATGATCATATAGTAAATCATTTTCAAGTCTGTAAGGGAAATCTCTGTATAGAAAAAAAGCTAAGTAAAATGGTTTTGTAAAATACCAATATAAATAATCACATTTGATAAAAAAAATTAAATAATATGATATCTGGTTTAAAATAATCTTATTTATCAATGAAACGAAGAATCATGCCCAAAATTCAATGAACGCATTGATATATTTTGATTCAAAAACATTTCTCCACCTTTTCCTTATATTTTCATTTACAAATTACTCCTTCATAATAAATATAATTAATAGTGGGGTATTAGATTGTGGTTGTCATAACATTAATCTAATTTAACATCCCCCTCATGGGATTATCCCTTATAGCATCATGAAAATTAATGAAATGCATGATGAAACCACTTCTACTTCAATTCCTTCCAAGTAATCTCATAATTCATAAAATAATATTCAATAAAAAGGACCCTCTTGTTTCTATTGGAATAAAAATTCATGGTTATTATTTTCTCTAATTAATTATTTCTTCTAATTTCTAACTTCATAATTGGTTGTTTTTCATTTTTATTGAAATCTATAATGTATTGTGCAGAATATGTATTCCTATGAATTATTCCCTCTCGGGGAATTAATTTTCACACCTTCTTCAAAGATGGAATACCATTTTATTCTTAAATATATTTCCTCATTTCATCCATGAGTTTATTTGTGAGTTCTTAGATATTGGTGATAAATACAACCTTTCTTGTGGGTCATAATTATTCTCCAAAACAAGAAAACCTATTTTTCTTCATAATATGTATTCTTCAGGATAAAATATTTCTGTCCAATTTCATTGAGTAGAGTGTTTCATTATTTATTATATACACTAATATACATATCTTCATGTTTAATATATTTCTATAAGACTAACATTAAAATAATTGAACCATTTTCCAAAAAAAATATTTCCTGATTTGGTCTCTCATTGATTGATATTTTTCCAGTAATAGAACTTTTTTAATATCTCTGGTTTTATTGGAATAAAAATATAAAATCTTAATGTGAACAGATCAGCCACAATAAATGAAAATTTTTATTTCTCTCTTCTTTACAGTGCCATAATATTTATATCTTGCATGGGACAACACTTTTCTTCTAGATTTTTGACATGTGCTTCTTTTTGTTGGTGGACATGTTGATATGGATTTTGGAGGAATAAATATCCTCTATTTTGATTTACTAGTAATCACTTCATGATCTTATACATTTATATATTTCAATTTCAATTAGGAATCAATTATTTTCATCTTTTATGAAATATCCAAACATTATTTTCTCCTTCATTATTGATGGTTTGGAGAGAAATGATATTTGTCATTAACATCTTTTCTATGTCCATTTATTTTATAATTTCACATGGAATATTATTAATCTAATAATGTTTTTCATCCATCATCGTACCATTTTATTCAAGCTAGATTTAATGTCCCTTCTTCCCTTAGAAGAATTTAATTTATAAATGATAAATGTTTTTTCATTTTATAATATATACCATGCAAGATTCTTTATGGATATTTTTTATCATTGAATAATAATTCCGTTGAATTATTACTTGATGTTGTTTCCTTGTCTTCACAAGTGTCGTATTTTCATTTTAGATCGAAGAAAAAGTCTAAATGTTTTCATTTATTCTCTATTTAATTAATAGAATCAAAAATAACATCAGGTTCCAAATTTACATTTACTAGAGTGAAAAACATTTTGGATGTGAAATTATACATATTCTACCTTTTATGAAAGATAATAAGGCTGATTTCATCTCCATTCATCACATTATTAATACTGTAATGTCATTATTCTTTATTAAATTTACTATTTTTTAATTTATTATAATAATTTATATAAGGTCATAGATATCATTATCCACATCCATTATTAAAATAACATGGATCCTTTGTGGTAATCCTCCTAAGATGATATAAATTATAGTGTCCAAGTACCATTTTTGTGCCACTAAGTAGGGTGATCATTGCTACTCTCATTTTTAAAAAATGTATTCTTAAGTCAACCTCCAGAACTGTTCATAGCTTTTTGATCTGTTCATTATAAACTCTCCATGTGACCTCAAGAATGGTTGTATTGAAAGAGAGAGAAAACATTGTACTTATAAGTTTCATCACAATTGTTTTCTCATTTTCATGTCGGCTATCCCCCCAAACATAGAATCATTCCTATCTCTACCCACAATTGAATTTAATAATATATAATCCCCTATTACTAATCTAAAAAATCTAAAAATTCAATATGCCATCTCCTGATCAATAATCCACTAGATAGTTATTCTTTTTCTATAGAATATTAGATGAATTCTCCCCTTCTTTAAATATAATCCATAGTATGAAGTATATTCTTCTTTAGCTATTATTCCTCCACAAGAATCATTGATTTCTTTTCGTTGTGTACTTTCTCAATAGATTCATTAAATTCAGTAGTGATATCTCCTTCTATATTTACTGTAATATAGACTCTCTTAAATGTTTGATTACATAGTAACATATTATTATTCTTCATTAAATTATATGAGATTTAAACAATCTCTTAAAAACTTTAGTGTATTGGGTTCTCAAAATAATATATTAATGGTACTATAAAATCTTTAGAGCCCCTATATACATAATTTATCAACAATATCAATTATTTCATGAAATAATTTTTTTATAAAATTAGAAATTACTTTTCTCATTCATATATTCATATGAATAACACATTAATTATCATTAATTACTATATAAATACCTAAACCAGTTTGGGTATTATATTTGTAATTTTAAATAACCCAATGATTATGGTTATCATTGGAAATTCCATCTCATTCTAAATACCCATGGGAAGGAATTTTTTGTAATTATTATTGTTGTGGATCATGTTTTTACTGATCAACAATACAAGAATTCATCTCAAATTTTTATTTAATTATTAACTAAATTCATCTTGAATCCGTATATGATAATGTTATCTTCATTTACCCTCATACAAACTGAAAATTTCACTCCTTTGAATTAACAATATAAAAAATCATCATTCATTAAATTTAATACCTCATGTAATCTTAATTATTATAATCTTCGAATGTCTTAGAGTGAACTCCATATTCAAAACCCAAGATGAACTAATTATTCATGCATACGTCATGGAGTATCCATGAAATCATTCCTATATGAAATGAAAAAAGGGTTTAGGTTGAACCTTATATGCAGTTTCCATCATGTATCCTTAATTATATATTCATTCAAGTATGTTTAACAAGATAAAATTATCATTTTGATAATAATAATGAATAAAGTCTAACATTATCATCAGAGAAGCTCTATATATGAGTTATTGTGACCCCTTCATGGTGGAACTCATGTGGATGGATCATGTCCACGACTTAGTGCATGATTCTAATCCAAAGATTTGGTCATGAGAAAATATTTTCATCATGGTATAATATCGTGATCATGGATGACTTATTGATTAAAACTCATGACATGACAAGATTACCTCATCTCATAACTTGCAGTCAAACCACATAAAACTAAATACATGACCGTATGAAGGAAAACGATTGCTGACCCATTTTGTTTGGAAAAATATAGTTGAGTATATTGAATATAAATCATTATTTGTAGATATTTTATTTGAGGAGGAAAAATAAAAACTTATTCAATATTCCCACATCATTTTTGTACTCTATTGATTACATTATATTACAAATGTTCCTTCCTCACATAGAGATGATATTGGGGTTTCAGAGAAACAATATTACCCTTTATGTGATACCTTGGCCACACCACAACTACATTGGCCCACATTCCCGAAAATATCTCTCACATATGCATATCATGTGGGGCTTATGTATGCATCACACATTCACACTCCCTGGGTCACTATTTTTTATACCTTTTCTATTTCTAGTTTTAGGTAGACCCTCATTCACACCTTAGTAGTGGCAACACAAGGGGTCCTTTGGTATGATAGGTGACATCAACATCCATTTTATTAATGTCCAATATAATGACTAACTCAAATATTATACCCATTCTATAATCACCACAATACACTAGATTATAATATATATATATATAATATTAAGTGGTCCTTTTTAAATGTTCAATAAATAGATCAAATTGAATTTACTTCATCAAATTATCATCTACAATATATTGTAATCAATTGTTCATGAAAATTGACACATCTTTTTGGTTTGAGTAATAGTTTAAACAATCAATGCATTAATGTGGGTAATTTTAAAATCATGAAATCTCATTCTGTGATGTGAATCCATGAAATTTCTACAAGAATTACCACATTACATATTCACCCATTGATAACATATAAAACATTGTTCCAAAACCTAATAAATTTTATTTTATAATTTGAATATAACAATATAATCATGTCCTTTATAATGGTTCATTATATATTTTTTAAATATCATATCCCTTAGGTGTATCAAACATGGTGTGCATAATGACCTATTTTTTATGCACCAGGAAACAATTTATTTCATAACCAAGACATTATTTTCTATGTCTATCCCCTATGTAAAACAATGCTAGATCCGTATCCACATGTACTATGAATACTCAGATGTAGGTTCATCGAAACCACTCACTCTTTAATATAATAACACTTTAGTATATTCTCCAAAATAATGAAATATCCATTAGGTTCTCATAACAGTATTCTTGTCCTAATCCCCATAAATAACTAGAGCATTATTCGAACCCAAATATTGGTATCCAAGTGTATTGGACATATTATTTTATAATTTTTATTATAAATATTAAATAAACAAATCCCACCAATTATTTGGACTATTGTATTTATAATAAAAGGTCTATAATATATATAATATTAACTAAAACACAACACACTTAATTTATTTTACTTAATGAGTATCAAAATAACTTAAATATTATCAAATAACATAATATTACCTAAAGAATAACAAAATAAAATTTTTATATATAACACTGAATATGACATTAGACATGATAACACGACATAACATTTGAGTCCAATGAAAAAAAAGATATCATAAAGGATAAGGCTCCAGAATAATCATATGGGATAATAACATAAATATATGTTTTTATGATCATGGAAAATGGGTATGTGAAAACAATATAAAACATGAAATAAGAAAAATTAAAGGTTAAATACAATTATATTATCATAGTAGGGAAAAAATCTCATCGTGGATTACATTTAATCTCTAATCCCATAAATAACATCTCATGAGAAAAAACATTACCCAATGAATTTGAGTTCAACCTAGGATCACTGATAATAACATGTAAATACATATGAGTTCTATAAAATGAAAATTTTCAAATGGAATAAACATGATAATTACTCCTGGAATTAAATTTTTAGAATAATTTTTTAACATAAAATATTGAATGTGAATATCACACGATGTGTATATATTATATTTTTTGTCAAATGATTGTCATTAGTTGTCGATGTATTTCATTGAGATAAAAAAATATCATTTCAGTCAATATGATTATGTGGTTCCAATGTTAATGGATATTGAACTACTTTGTAATGCTTGGATGTCTTGGAAATTCAGGAAATATGTTTTGAAGACTTTGATTTATAGGGTGGTCCCTGATGAATTATTATGGATTAATTTGATGAAATTTGATGTCATGGTTGAATAATTTTTCTATTAAAATATGATGTTTTGTTGCTGATTTATATTTCAATAATTTCATAAGTTGTTTAGAGATAATTTGATGAAATCCTAGTCATGGAAATGGGAGTAGAGATGTTGAAAATAATATTCATAATTGACTGTAAATAAAGATGTTTCTATAAGAATAAGATGTTATAATACTTCCTAATGAATGCAAAAAGCTGTTTAATGATAGGGATGTTACAATACCTTCCATGGAAGATATAATGATACTAAAAGTGATCAATCAGTGGTTAAATATATGACGATATATTATTTTTGATGAATTTTAAATTTAATTCTTTAATAATATGGTTAAAGGTTTAACAATGTTACAAATTATGATGACCATGAATCAATTTGGTTGGTGTTACTGATCAAAATATTTATGGTGGCTTGATTTCACAGATTTTGCCAATGATTTTGGGGTCCAAAATATGAATGAGGAATAGAATCCTGATATATGGATTTCCTTAAATTCCTTATGAAAATATGGAATTGGAACTTATTTAAAAAAAATATGATTTGTTATGGGTGGATCATGAAGGAAAACATGTTTGATGGAATGCTTTGCATTTATGAGATTAAGAGAAGTGAAGCATCACGAAATGGTGTTTTATAGGAATGAAAAATCATAAAATGGTAATTTATTGGTTTCATGAAGGCCAAGATGATATATGTGAAGATATAAATCATTGAGAACATTTATTATTATCATTAGGATTATGATAAGTGGTGTACAGAGATCATGTGATGGTTTGACAACAATTCCTTTGACCATGACAAATAATAAGGGAGTAATGCGAATGGATTATCATGGAAAAAGTTTTTTTGATTAATCCAAAAAAATAAGTTCGATGTTGTGGAGCATCAAGAATGGTTAATAATATAAATATATGGAAAACCACCATTGTTTTTCTTCAAAAAAATTAGATAACTCATAAATCACACTGATTTCACGAAGGAATAAGTGCTCTTTGAAACATGTTTTCTATGTGAGCGTGAGCATCATGAAAAGAATTATAAAGACTTGAATGGTGAAAATTAATTTATTTAATGGGTGATTCATGATGATGGTATATTTTCTGTTGACTAAATGATCTTTTTGATAGTGGTTGGTTATGTGAATGTAGTTTTATTTGTCAACACAATAGGCTTCACAAAGGAGCTTCCTGAATAACCATTTTATATATCTGGTTTAGGTAAACCATTACTTGGGTATAATACCCCCACATTGTCTCATAATGTGAGACAATATATGTATGATGTTGATACACTATGTACGGATAAGAGAAACACACATAGTTTTTTGCTGTAAACAAGAACTAGTCATTCACCTAAACTCATATATGTAACACAAAAGAATAAAGTGTGAAAAGAAGCTAGTGGCTATCAAATATTAATTTATAAAAGACATTATAAATGCGATTATGACAAAATAAACTAATTTAACATTTAAAATGGAAATTTTTTATTCCAACAAGTACAATCAGAAGAGATACTAGTGTAGTTGGTTTTCACTAAAAGATAATGTGAGAAAAGATAAGAATATCAGGTGAAAAAGATGACATCATTTTATTATAATTTGGGTCATAGAATGTTCAGTGTTCATAAGTCTAGAACTAATTTATATTACTATGACTGATAGAAGAATAAGAAGTAGAATGTGCAACATTTATTTTGCTACTTGGAAGAGGTAAGATGTGTTACTCGCATGTTGATATGCAAGTAACAATGTAATTATGTGGATGAATATAGAATTATTATGACATCACACATGAATCAAAGGGTGGAAGACATTCTTGGTGTTACAAATTCTTATCCATAAAGAGAATACAATCTTGTTTTGGAGTATTAAGATCCAACCCACTATGTAAAGCATGTGCTATTGGATTATTTTCATAGTTCCACATGTAACTCCCTGACCCACGAAGCCCAGAGCCAGTGCATTATATTAATATATTGGAATTATAACAATGAATCATGTCCCGAAGGACTGATGAGTTTAGTAGTGTTGAAAAATAGATTACACACAAGAACATTACATTAATTTTCTAACATAAAATAAAACAGATATAATCCATTGATAACTCTGTTATTACATTAGCTTAAACTTGAATATAAATCATAACATTCTTATTGGAATCATATGGATATAAAAAAAATTAAAGGGGGTAGCTCAGATGATCAGTAAGGATAAACAGTATAGAAGATGATATGATCAATAATCATAATCTTTTATGGCAAGGTATAAAATTGAAACAAAATCCCTTTAAACATATGCTTCAGCATAATATGGAAATTATAAATAAAATATTTCCATTTAATTATTTGGTAGATACGATACTAGTCTAATATTCACCTATTACATTAACAACTAATCTAATATTGATGAAATGCATACTATTTTAAATCTTAACCACAATGTAAAGGCCTCATTCCAATACCCTAAATAAAAATTATTTCAAGGCCTTGTTCCAAGATGCTAACTTGTCTCATGAGACATACTGATGCATCATGGGGCTATAGTAGGCCTCATCCATCACTTATTATGGCCAATGCATTTGTCATATAAAAATGTTGAAACATAACATAAAGATTCCTATTAATCCAGCATAAAAAAATTCAATACATTAACCAAAAACCATGAATTGTATAAAAACATCACATCCACAATCATACATATCATAACTCATTCAATACAATAAATCATCCTCATTCAAGAATAATATTTAGTAAATGATGTTGACAAAGATGAAAATGATCAATAAAACTCATTGAGAGAAATATCCTTTCTTTTGATGTCATTTAAATGTCACAAATCTATAAAGGAAGTAATTTAAAAGTGATTTTTGAATCAAAGAGTCGCATACCACATTGAAACTTTTTACTGTAATTAATATTTTAAAACAATGATGTCTATATAAATAAATCCTTAAATTCATTTTGAAAATAAATAAATTATTTAGAAAAATAAATATTTAAAACATTTAAAATGATGATATCGTTAAAGAGAACCCTCCATAAAACCATAAAATATTAATTTTTAATACATTTATATGAAAAATGGACATTTATTTTTAATATTTTCTAGTAAATACATATATATAATCATTCTCAGGTAATAATGAAATTTAGGAATTAACACTTACCTTTGTATTTCCTTGGTCAATGGTACATTTATCCTCAAGTATAATGACCATAATATGTTATTAAATTATACTAGAACTATATTCATATTTATGATATAATAATTGATTCATTTATGGACATATAATACCCATATAATAATAATTTCTATTTTAAAATAACATTTTGTTTAAAAAGTATTCTTTATCAAATGTATTTTAACTTTTTATTCCTGACCGTATCACTTATATCATAATTTAAATTCATCTATAATATAAAAAATTATTTATGTATCATATATATTCAGAATATAATTATATATAATTTATATATATATGAAATGGAAAACACAATTTATAGAGACGATAGGCCGTACGTACGCATAATCGTTGTTTCTGTTTTCATATCGTATTGAACATAAGTAAGTGAATGAGATATATGTAAATACAGACATACATACATATATATATATCCAGAAGAATCATTATTTCATATAATACATACTTATTAATAATTTATAACTTTATTATCATCATTGAATGGTGAACGTGGAAAAGAATCTCTTTGCGTCGTGGAGACGGTAAGTTGTAAGTATGCCCAAATGACAATATCATTCTATTGATGGTGAAATAATATGTAATTGGAAGGTATATTATATATAATAAATCATTTTCATGTTATATTTATTATATAAATCAATTATACTAATTATTATACCCATTAGAATAATGGATTATTGAATATTAAACTCACCACGACTTGGAGACGGAACGCCGTATATACACACGTATGGTGAATTTTTCATTCATAGGATGAATAGAATAATTAATATGGATGTAAAATATTTATAATAAAATATTTTTATGTATATGGTATTGGATTATTTATTTTGGTATGGTAACAACAAAGAAAGAGGACGTGGAAGATGAATAGAACTTTGTAATTTGTGATGAAATAATTACCTCTTCTATGTGTTCTTCCTTTAGATTTTAAACATGAGGGCTCTATACGATGGATTTATGATCAAATTAAGGAATCTAGGTTGATGTGAGAATATTTGGGAGGAGATTTGATTAGGGTTGGGCTGATAAAAATGGGCGTTGGATGTGTGCATTTAAGAGATGGAGAAATACCCTTTTTTAAGAGAGGTGTGTGGCACTTTAGAAATGTCCAAATATTAATTTGCTAAAAAATTATGTTCGGTTTATAATACCTCTAAATTTATTTATTTCAAGGATACTGTGGGTATGGGTAGAAATCCTCTCAACCAGTATGTTTTAGACATGTTTAGGTCACCATAGGAACCTTATCTTTTAAATTTAACTCTTTATAAAATAGTTTAACATTTTCCATGTCTTCTTGTATTATTATATTACATGGTTAATATAGTTTCTAAAAGATCCCAAGAGATCCTAAATTGGTACATTAATGACATATCTAATGATATATAAGTACTTTTGATGAATTTTATATCTTTAGGAATATTATATGATATAATAATATAGTATTTGTTTTAAAAACTCATTTATGTCAATTTTAACACTATTTAGATTGCAGTTTTTCCGAAACTCATAAAAACATGATTACACTGAAAAAAATACATTTAATGAACCCTAAAATGTCATATTATCCTATAAAATTTGGGGATGGCCTCAAAAGTTTCAATTTTTATATATTGTAATATTTATAACGCCAATTCTATTAATCTTTCATTAATAAGGTAATTAATCCGTCATCATTGTGTCATAAATAAATTTAATTATATAATGATTAAAAAATTTATATTAAACAAAATGACATATGATATCTTTTTATATATCTATTGAATATTTATAGATTAATTTAAATTTGGTATATCCATGTATTAAAAATAATATATTTATTAAACATCGAATTTAACTCTTTTAACTCTTCATTACATTAAATAAAATAAATGACCTAATCTATCGCAAATGGATCAGAAGGAACTTATTTTTTACCTCAGGATTCATTTGGCCTAAATACAATAATCTGATTATACTAGGACATGTATTGGGGTAATTTTAATATTATTTTTACCTTTAATTACTTTATTTACTTTTTACAGTGGTAAAAAAAATTATAGTTACTATTCACCAAAAAAATATTTTCATCTTATTGAACAACATTTTACATAGTGAGGTCTAATATGTCTCTTATAATTTTTAAAATCAATTCACTGATGCTGTAAAATTATATTTTATGCGAATTTGTAAATATGGCTAAAAGGTGGGTAAAAAGACGTTAAAAAGATTCATTAAAATTTTATATATCTAATATTATTATAAAATGGCTATGATGTATTTAATTATGCTAATAATGTATTATGTATCTATTTTGACTCTATGATAAATTTTTAATTAAAAATAATAATTTAAATGAAAATGTCTATTTTTATTTACAACAAAGTATTTTTCACCATTCATCAAAAATTGGATGCTTTCAGAAAAATAACAAAAATTTACCCTAAGATAATTTTGATATTCTGAAATTAAAAACGAAGTACATTTTAGAAAATTAAATTTTTATGAGGGTATAAAATAAATTTTAATATTATTCACATAACGACATAAAAAGTATTTCTTTTTGGAAAAGAGTTTTTCTAAATATATAAATACTTTTACAAAACATGTACATTTCACTATAAATATATTTTATTTATCAGAAAACATTATAAATAAATTTAAATTTTATATGTTACTATTAATATTATGATGTTTTATTGATCAATAAATATATTGTTTCAATAATTAGAATACAAATGTGTTGTTTCGAAGAAACTCAATCTTTCCTATAACATAACACAAACCGGTTTTGTGTTAAATATATGCAATTAAATTACATTAATGAGACAAATTACTATGAAATATTGCGGTGTTACATTCTTCCCTCTTTTTATAAATTTCATATGAAAAATTTGAAATTGTTTTTATAAAATTAAATGTGATAAATAGAAAATACTTTCATGGAAAACCCACATTAGAAATAGGGTTAATAAAATATAATTATAAAATGATGGAAAGGGAAATAAAAAAATAACCACAAAATTAGGATTTCGAATAGGATAACATTGGTGGAAATTAGAGACACGTAATTGGAGGAAGAATATAAATATTTATAGGGAGTGATTGAGGCCATAAATTATAAAAAAGTGAACAATAAATTTAAAATTGAGGGCCTCAAGACCATCAATCTTTTATGATTTAATGTATTGTATGTTCATAAAAATATAAGGAACTAGGAAAAATCCTTTTTTAGATACTATTTTTTTGGAGAAGAGAGATTAATTTACTATCAAGATAATAACACAAGAAAACATAAATTATTTCATTACATGTCATAATCATAATCCCATCATTTGATTCTTATTCGATCTATTATGACTTCATCCCTTCCACTAAGAAATGAATGTTTAAAAAATAATCTTTTTACATATGAAGCACATTTTATAAATCATATGGTACAAAATTATTCTATTAATTCTTTAAATATCTAATGAAAACAAAAAGGTTTGGTCAAAGTATCCATCAAATTATACATTAACCTCATAAAAAATCAAGTGTTCAACAGACTCAATTCCACCTTTTAGACTTATCCAACTTATTTTTGTCCAAACTCATAGTCCAAAAAATTATAACGAAGGTCATCATAACATAATAAAGATCTACATGTGAATACCTTCATTATGTATTTTATTAAAACATGTTAACAACCTGAATTACCATAAAACCGTATTTGAATATATATTTACTTCGTTATTCATTCGGTAAAACACCGAATACTGGATATAATCCTTAATTCCATAAATGTTGAAAACTACAACAATGATGGAATATACAAATCATTAATCAGTTTCATGTTAGTCAATGACATCCAATTTAATTTATCCAAATAAATCATATCATATTACAGAATCACTACCTCATTATCAAAACCATATTGAGGTTTATATTTCCATCAATCATATATTTTCAAAAAAGGTTAACTTGTAATTGAGTCTCTTTTCTTATACCCATATAATCTCAAATCCTTAAAGAAATAGTAATGTAGTACATTCCTTATTTACTTCCATAATTCATATATACAGTACATTATTGAAACAATAGTCAAATGAAATAATTCATTAATAACTATATTACAACAGTATTCATTCATCTTCATATGTGGTAGTATCATAACCGGATTATTGTCCAATAGAATCATTGGGGGCCTACTCTTGTGATTTGGACATTGATTTGCGTAGTGTCAAAAATCATTACATATAAAGAATTGTATATCTGAAACCTTTTTCATACCCATAAAAATCATGTACATGGTTTCCTTTTTTCCACACATATAATAAACTCACATTACCTCTGAAAATTTACCTAGTTGATTCATTCCACAGTTTCCACTTGTGGGAAAAATCATTCTTTCCCTTCTTCCCAATATCCATATTTTTCACTTTCATCTTTCACTCCTCTTTATTCCATTCAAATTCATAAGAATCAGAGAATTCATTACTTATCTTATTAACACATAACATTATTTCTTCATTTGATGAGAATATGTGGGATACTACATTCCTTCTAAATGTCGGCTCAGACCCTGAAAAATATGATCCTTCATACTCTATGGATCATAAATATTTCTAGATCTATCATTCATTCTAATTGGCCCAATTTCTAAATGATAACATATACTAGGTCAGATAATATCATAATTTATAATATAAAACAAGTGAAATTGACAACATTATTAGATGATTTTTAAAAATATTGTATCATCATCATAAAAATGGTTTCATTGATTGCATATTACTCATTTATCCTTTATAATGATTTGTAAAGAAAATTTGATTTATCTAAAGAATATCTCCTAGGAATTTCAAACTAGGTGTACAGTAAGGCCCATTTTCATGTACTAGGATACCCTGGGTAAGGCCTGAAACACCTAGTTAGAGTTTTCACTCATATGAACATATGTTCCTGGACCACATCCACC
Source organism: Viscum album (assembly GCA_963277665.1). NCBI lineage: Eukaryota > Viridiplantae > Streptophyta > Magnoliopsida > Santalales > Viscaceae > Viscum > Viscum album. The sequence continues at coordinate 1,310,106,757 of OY728119.1, read as the reverse complement.
TTTATTATCTAGACATGTATGTTTTTCTTGTAAAACAGAAATAATATCTACATTACCATTATTTTTGGATGTTCTTATATAATAATCATCAAAGCATATCTTATAGTATTGTTTCTTAATCAGAGATTATCTAAATCTATTTCTATGGATGTTTCTAATCTTTCTCTGATACCAAATGTAACGCCCCAATCCTTGAAGACTATAGTTGGTGCATTATTTTAATACATTGGGATAATTACAAGGAATCGTGTCCAAATTGACTGATAAATTTAGCAATCATGGAAAATAGATTATATACATGATCTTTACATTAAATTTCTAACATAAAATACTATATAAATTATCTATTGATAAAACCATTATTCCCTTATCGTAATTCACTATATAAATCATAATATAATTCTTTGAATCCATGGAAAATTAAACATAAGAATGGTGTGAGCTCAGATGCCCATTAAGGATAAACAATATATAAAAAGATATCACAAATAATCATAAACTATTTTGTTATTATATAAAATTGAAACAAAATCTATTTAATCATAAAATTCCACGTTAAATGGAAAATATAAAAAAATAATATCTTTTACTTATTTACATGGAAATTCTTCTAGTCAAATTTTCAGATTTAAAATTAATAACTAATCTCATAATGATGAAATACATAATGTTAGACATCATAACCACAATGTCAAGGCCTCGTGCCAATAACTAAAAATTACATTTTGTCAAGGCCTTGTGGGGAGACACTAATTTTTCTCAATAGACCTATTGATGCATCGAGAGTTCTATAGTGGGACTTCCCATCCCTTATTAAGTCCAATTCATTCCTCATATGAATATAATGAAATATAACATAAAAATTCATATTAAAACTATCGTATGAAATGTCAATACTGTAACTGTAAATCATGAATGGTATAGAAATACTACATCCACTATCTACCATGTCATAATTCATTCAATACTACAAATCAACATAAATTATGAATAATTTATTGTATAGAATGTTGACATTATTGAAATTGATCAGTAACACTCATTGAGATGAATATCCTTTTATTGTGAAGACATATAAAAGTCCCAAATTTATAAGGGAAATCATTTAAAAATGATTTCTGAATAAATGTATCCCATAACACTTTTAACCTTTTAAAAGTTATGAAAATTTTAAAATAATTATGTACATATAAATAAATCCAAAAAATCATTTTGAAAACATCGACATTATTTTGAAAATAAATCATTAAAACATTTAAAATATTGATATAACAAAAAAACCCATCCCTAAATCTTTAAAATATTACTTTTGAAAACATTTTTAAAATATTTGGACATGGATGATAAATATGTTATAATAAATACTTACACATAAACAATCTCGGATAATAATGAGATTGATGAATTAACCCTTACCTTGTACTTTCCTTTGGTCGATGGTATGTTTAACCTTCTGTATAATGACAAAAATATATTATTAAATTTTACCAGAACTATATTAAAATTAATTATATCATACATGATTCATTTATGGCTTTATACTACCCATTTATTAATAATTTTTAAGTTAAAATAACATTTCAGGTAATAATCACTTTCTTTGTTGTACATGTTTTCACTTGTTATTATTGAACATATCACTTATATAATAATATACATTCATCATTAATATAAAAAATTATTTATGTATGACATATATATTCAGAATATAAATATTTATAATTTTTAGATATATGAAATGGAAATCCTAGTTTATGGAGACCGTAGGCCGTACGTACGCGTAAATGTCATTTCCGTTTTAATATCATATATAAGAAAAGTAAGTGAATGAGATAAATGTTAATACATACATATATATATAAATATATATTTCAAGTATAATTATTATTTAATAAATTACATATTTATTAATAATATATAATTTTATAATCACTATTGAATGGTGAATGTAAAGATGAATCTCATTGTTTCATGGGGACGCTAAGCTGTATGTACCCTCGAGCGATGATATCATTATATTGATGGTGAAATATTATTTAATTGGATGGAATATTATATTTACTGATTCATTAAAATGTTATATTAATTATTTACATCAATTTTACTCATTATTATACCAATCCATATAATTAAGTGTTGAATAACCTACCACACCACGAAATGGAGACGGAAAGCTGTACGTACACACATATGGTGAAATTTTCATTTATATTATAGATATAATCATGAATATGGTTATAAAAAATTTATAATAACATACTAGTGTGTATTATGTACTGGATTAATTATTTTTTATGCAAACAACAATGAAATAAGTAGTGGAATAATAAAGAACTATGAAAAAGGTGATGAAATAATTACATCTTCTTGGGTTGTTCTTTTTGATTTGAACAATAGGGCTCCATAGGATGGATTTCTAATCAAAATAATGCCTCGAGAATGAAGGGAGTGTATTTGGGAGAATATTTGAGGAGGTTATGTCTGATCCAAATGTCATTAGATGTGGTAATTTAACAGATGGGTTAATACCCTTTTATAAGAGAGGTAAGGGGCATTTTCGGAAAAATGTTGAAATATTAATATATTATAAAACCATTTTAGGTATCTAATAACTAATGATAGATTTATTATAGGAACTGGTAGTTATGGGTTGAAAAACCTCTCAACAAATAGGTTTTAGACAAGTTTAGGTCACCATATTAACCTTATCTTTGTTATTTAACTCTTAATTAAATAGTTTTATATTTACCATATATTCTTGTATTTTTATATAACATTGATTATATAGTAACTATAATATGCCAAGATCATATAAAGTGGTTCATTAATGAAATATATAACATTATATAAATCATACTTCCAACTATTAAAATTTTAGGAATATTATATCATTTAATAATATAGTATTTTTTAAAAAACATTATGAAACATTTAACACTATTTAGTATTTGGTTTTTTTGAAACTCATAAAAACTTGACTACTTCAATAAAAATATATAGAATCAACTGTAACATGTAATATTCACCTATAAAATTATTCTATGGAATCACAAGTTTCAATTTAATTTGTTTTTATTTTTATAACATCAATTAGATTATTTATTTGTTAATATGGTAATTAACGCGTCATCATTATGTCATAAAAAAAATTAATTATATAATGTATAAAATATTTAAATAAAATACCAATATTTTTTAATTTATTTGTCTTTTAATGGTGTATTTATAGTTAAATTTATCTTATGTGTAACCCTATTTTAAAAATTGTTTAGGTATTAAACACATAATTTAACAATTTTAACCCTTCTTTAAATAAAATATAATAAAATTCCTAATATAACCCAAATGGATAAAAGGAATCTTTTTCTTGGCTTAAGGTTGAATTTGGGTGAAATACACATATCTAACAGAACTCAGACATGTGTTGGTGTAATTTTAATATAATCTTTTTCATTAATTACATTAATAAAAATTTACTATTCTCTAGAAATTATTTTCATCATATTGAACCACATTTTACATACTGATTTCAATCATTTCTATTAGATTTTTGAAATTCAATTCCACGAACCAATTATTTTATGTTTTATGAAAAATTGAAAATGACCCTAGAAGATGGGTAAAAAGATGTTAATAACGTTCAATAAAATTATATATATATAATCATATTATAAAATAACTCCAATTACTTACATGTAAGAATATAGGTATTATGTATATATTTGTACTCTATGATAAAATTTTAATTAAAAATTAATACATATATGAAAAAGACAGTTTTTATGTACTATGCCATATTTTTCACTATTCTAAAAAAATGGATGTTTTTAAAAATATAAAAAAAATTAACCTATGATAATTTTGATATTCCAAATAAAAAAAGAAGTACATTTTACAAAATTCAATTTTTAGGAGTGTATAAAAATAATTTTATTATTATTCAAAAATGAACATAAAAAGTAGTTCTTTTAAGAAAATAGAATTTCTAAATATATACATATTTTAACAAAATTTATACATTTCATTATAAATATATTATAATTATGTGAAAAACATATAGAAAAAATTTAAAATTTATTTGTTACTATTAATATTACAATATTTTATTGATAAATAAATTTATCATATCAATAATTACGATACTAATGTGTTGTATTACCGAAACTCATTCTTGCATATAACACAACCCAAGTCGGTGTTGCATGCAATATAATCTATTAAATAACAATAAAGAGATAAATATCAGTGAAATATTTGGGTGTTACACAATAAGATAACAAGGGAATATCTTAATCAATATATACCTATTAAAATGATTGTTTTCTAGTAGTTGTGTAGTCAAGATTATTTCCAGACCATTCCAACGACTGGATACTCTTATTGAGAAGTGATGCCTGTAAAAATATCATGTGCTATCATAAATATTTTTTATAGAAGCATGAAAAATGGAAAAGGTATTGAGTGAATTACGATCCCAATAGGTCAACTGGTGTAGGGATTAAATGTAGTAATTCGATTAAAAATTCCCAAACAACAATTCACCTATATCAGTATTATGTATATCCCAAAATGATAAATTTATAAATGATATTTAATAAATATTTCAAATATAATATTGAATTAAATGTTTTTGGAGTTTATATATTAATAAATCAGCATAGGTATCAATATATGTTATTTATTTTGAACAAAACAGAAAGAGAAATGGTATAGAATTTATTGTTGAGTTGAACATTCCAAAATGTGTTCTATGGGATCCGTTATTGGATTTTAGAGAAAGAGTAAGTATGGAATATTCATTGAACACATGATGTAAACCAGAGAGGTTAAAACTAATATATTTATTTATTTAATTTAGTCATCAATGGGAATAAATGATTTTTGTGAGAAGAAAAAATAGACAGTAAGGGATAGTGTGGTTCCCCTTAACTGAGTTTGATATTGAATATGAATTTTAGAAATGAGCTGAAGGAATGTATTTCCCCATCAAAGGATGAGAGTGTAAGATAGGTATATATGTATGAAAAATTTAGGTTGAGATTCTAAAAAAATTAAAAAATATGAAAGATATATAGAAAGAGATTTATATATAGAATGTTTATATACAAATGAAAAAAGTGGTTTAGATAGATACATTAACCCTTGTGCCACATTGTTTTTCCACATATAGTTAATGTCTTTGATAATCAAATTAGATTGATTCATTATGTAATTATATATCAAATATATATTCATTTTGATTATTATTTTATTTTTTATATACATTTATGACAATTTCAATGAGATATAATTTTTTAATTTCATTTTTCTAAGGGAATTCATTTCACGATTCCCATATAAGATAAAATTTGAATAATTATTGAGGTTTTTATTGAATGGGACAAAATATAAAGAACAGAATTCTATTAATATTCATTTCCATCATTAAAATTAAATATTCTTAAATATCTAATTGTGTTTTGAAAAAGTGGATAGTCATTTAGTATACACATTGATTTAAAAATTTTAGTTATTTTAGTTGATTTAACTGACCATTACAAACTAAATAAATTTTATTTAATATTAAAGACAAATATTAATTAGAATAATTTAAATATGTTTTAAATTTTTTTTATTTTACAATAATTTTATTATTCCAAGCCTTGAATTTGATGAGGAAAATTTTATTTTTTGTTTATGGGTGTAGTGAAATTACCAAATTTTCGAAAATATATTTGTTAAAGTGTATAATGAACGGAGGGTAAAATATGTATATCCCATTAAAAAATAATTCAATTATATTTATGACACTATATAAACTATTTAATGTCATAATATGTTAAAAAGGATAAGGTATAAGGGAAATGATTTTAAAAGAGGTAAATTGAGAACACTGCCTATAAAATATTGTCCCCTTGAAATACTCCTTAAGGAACAAGGAATTGGTATATTTGTGATAAAATTATAACTATAACATGGGTAAGGGATAACTTTGATTTGGTAATTAAGAAGAAATTTTGAAAATAAAGAAATCATATACTTTTTTAGGAGATGTGGTGGTGAGGGGGGTTATATTAATAAGGCGGAGGGATATTTTTTCAATATTATATTCAATAGTTTATTATTATTTAATCTTGATTTCCAATAGTATTTATTTTTGTGAATATAAAAATTAAATGGTTATTTTTTGTTATAACATAGGGGTTCTTATAGAATCAATGACTCAAAAATTCATGTATTTAGTTTATAACATAAAAACTATATATTAGCATTTTCCAATAAAAAAAATAATATAAGAATTTACAAAAAAAAATAAAAAATTCTACCTAACATGTATTAGACATGTATATTACAAAAAAAGTTATTTTATGAAATTTAATTTTATAACTACGATAAATTTGTATTCTAATTAAAATAATTTTTTATTTAAAATATTCAAATTTTAATATTATAATCAACTTTCAAAGCCATTAAAAATTACATTACATCCCATAAAAGTACAATATAAAAATTGTAAAACATAATATTAAAGTAAACATACATTTTATTAAAATATTCTTTATTTAGTCATTATAGACTTCAAAAACAAGAAAATAAATCTTATTTGTTTTTAGAAAATATATTAACACTCATATTTCTATTTTTGAAACATATATTAAAAATAATATTTACATTAATATTTTATATATTCATTCTATAAGATACATAAATATTATTTTACTTTTTCAAATGTGTGGTTTCTATTATTATGGTATGTTTATTATTCTAATGGCCTGAATACTATTCCAATAGTCAGAATATTATTTCTCGGATCATATTTATAACGATAATATGGGTTCCCTATTATCTATAAATACAAAATATTTCATTATTTGTATATCCAATTTTATTTTCCCTGAAGGTTTTATATATTTTGGTTTTTTAATGGATATTTCTTTACTAATATTATATTTAATTTTTACAATATTGTGCGTGAGTGAGATTATTGTTTGTAATCATTCTAATACACCTTCTTCAATATATTTTTTCTTATTTTCAAGTCTTCAGTGTGTATTTATTATGCTTTATATATGCCAAAATTAAAAAATATGAAATAAATTAATAATTGGGAATTCAATTATGAAAATTCATGGTCATCACACATATGTCGTTAGAAATCATATAATGAAAACTACATTTAATAAAATAACTAAAATCTATAGTAGCCATTATATAGATAATAGTTTACCATTACTTGAAGACCATATAACCTCGAGGTGGTCCTTTTCATTAGGTACAACATTTAAAAAATGTTTTTATTACATTAATACTACAATGTTATATAAGATGGCTTATATGTATCATCATATATTTCAGTATTACCTTCATATAATAAATAATTTCACCTTAAAATTTACATATTAGTTATCAAATTTGAATTACAAAATTTAATTTCATAAAAATCATTTTCATGTATCTAAAATATTAATAAAAATAGAGAAAAATAAATATATGATTTATTTTAAAAAATTTATATATAAAATAAAAAATTTAAAAAAAAATTAAATCCATTTATTTATTTAAAATGTGTATATCTTTAAAATTATAAAATGTAAAATTCTATCAAAAATTACTAATAATGGTGGGATTATAATAATTATTTCATAATAAAAATTTAGGAAAATATTGGATTGTTTGTAATATTTTTGACCACCTCTAACACCTTGTGGTTTAAAAAAAGATTGTGTATGTTGTCATATACAATATTCAACAATGTGCCAATGAAAACTATAAAATATTATAATTTTTTATATAAATGTTATAAACACGATTTTAAAAATGAATGTAAGAATATGATTAAATGGTCAATGAAATATATATTTATTATTTAATAAATATAAATTGATTTAATAATTTTTAAGCAATCAATTATTTTTTAGTAATGTAATTTTATTAATCAAAAATAAATATTCCTAAAAAATAGGTTTATATCTATTTTTTCAATTGATAATATAATGAATTTTTAAAACTTTTGGAAATGGTATTCTATAAAATTGAAATAAATTTTAAAATAATAATATGAAAAAAAAATTGTGTGAAATATTTATATTTTTCTAAAAAGTGTGTTTTATCTGTGAATATTGAAAAATACCTCTTTTTCTACAACAATAATTTATTTTCAATATATTATGAAATATATAAGTACAATTTTAATTTTACTTAATTTCAAATTAAAATTAGTATTATTTAGAAACATTTTATCTACATAATTACATTAAAATATTATTTATATTTCATTTTTTATTAATTTATTTTGTTGACTTCAAAATTGATTTTTCAAAAAACTATTTTTAAGCATATAAAGTTTCCCAATTTAAAATTATTAATACAAAAAACTAATAGGGAATGGTTAAAGTGAAATTTATATATTATATATCTATATATAATTATTTAAAATCATATAATGATCATTAAAAATTAGTGTGTTAATATATTATTATATTATTATTGGAAAATAAATTATTGGAAAAACCTTTTCATCAAAACATTTTGCAATTTATTTTTATGTGAAATTAAAATTCATAAAAATATATGAAATTAAATTCATAAAATATATTCCACATTTTTATTTTAAATAATAAATATTAGTTAATAAGGTCATTATAATTTTTTCATAATGAATAGAAAAATAGAATAAATTTGGTACTATGATAAAAGGGTAAATCCTATTAATCTTGGATATTCATAATTAAAAAAAGATTTTATTTCAATTATTATCAGAATAATTAATTTTATCATTATGAATTAATTATTCATATTAAATTATCTATGTGAATTTTTTCATTGAAAGTGACAGATATAATAACATATTTAATGAAAATGAAAATGGTCACAATCTTTTATTTATTTTATCTTCTATGTTCATATAGTGATAAAAATAAAGGAATAATTAATATTAATTTTTTTTATATAATAAAATTTTATTCATGATGGTAATTAATTTTTAATATTTAATGATTGTATATTTACCTTAAAGGCTTATACAAATCAAGAACAACTATCGTGAATGTATTGGAAAACTAAAGGTAAATAATTTTGAAAACATGTAAAGTAATTTATGAGGAAATATTTATGGTTTAATAATAATATTATTTGTTAAAAATGATGTATTATTGGTTTCTAAATTGTTTATATTAAAAATTCATTATTTTTTTATTTTTTAAATGTCAAATTAAATGAAAAGAGTCAAAATGACATTAGTCATATTATAATTTGACTAATATTTTTTAAATATTTAAAAAATTATTAAAATTATGAAATAAAATAATTACGATGATTAATGTTATAATATTTCACATCATTTACCTTTATGATTAAAATTTTAATATATTAGTAAAATTATGACCATTGTATTTTAAAATGGTTGTTACTACAATTATGGTTAGAATGGGGTTTTTCATATCACTTGAACTTGTGATAAATAAATGTTAGACACACATGTGATTTTAATTTGATACATTATATTTTATATTTAGAATAATTTTTTTGAAATTACTTAATAATTCTCATATTATTTTCAGGAGTAGAGGATAAATTTCCTAAAAAACTGTTTTCCATGGTGAGAACAAAATGGGTAAAAGCAGGAAACCATATAGCATAAGGGAATACCATGTATAAATTTTATTATATTTTTTGTTTTGGTGGTTTTTATTGAAATTTTCATCCACACAATCAAAGAGGTAAAGATGCACATTGATTGAGGGTGGATTCTCATTCTTGAATAGTTATGGGAGTTTACGATAATCCCACTCCATCTCATTTATAAAATGACTGTCATTATACTCTAGTACCTAAAAATAATTGAACCTATGTCTTGGATAATACCATAGAAAATAAATTCCTAAAATAACACCACCTTTTTTTAGAGGCTTTGATTTTATGATGAAAAAAACATAGGTAATGTTTTTATGTAAACCTTAAGAGGTTTTCCAACGAACGTGTCTAGTTCTTTATCAATATTTGTGGTTTATTCCATCCACTGCATCCATAAAATAATATTATAAAAAAATGATAAAATACCATTAGTATATAACTTTTAATAATATGAAATAAGGTTAATTTAATAACTAATATTAATATAATCTTATATAAACTTTGAAATAAAACAACATATCTTATGTACAGTGGACTTTAACCCCAAGAATTGATGCAATATGTTTTCCATCATTTCCACTCACATATTTTTTTAATTATATGTATAATTTATATATATTATATTAATTACTTATTTATCATTCAATAAATTTAATCTATTATAAATATTTTACCCTTTTATTCATATAAAATTATAATGTTGTTCGTGTGTATGTTTGTATTACTACCTCCATGAAGTGGTGAGATTAATTTTTCATTACTGCATAAAATGGATGGTATATATAACTATAATTAATGAAATAATATTATAAATATCTTATAAAGATAATTTTTTAATTATAAAATAATATTTACATTCTTTATATAATGACTATTTAGGAAAAGAATAATACCTCATGTGTATGTATAACATGTAGTATACATGATTGTGGTGTATTTAATTTTTCATAAACATATTTCATGGTTGGATTTTAAGTATAATTGAATTATTAAAATAATAATTATATCATGATTATTATTTATAGTGATGAGATAATTACATAATTATCCATTGTCAACCTAGAAAAGTCAATCTAGATATATGAACACAATATCATCAAAACAAACAATAATAACATGATAAATTATGTAAATAAATATACCACTGTAATAAATAAAATAAAATGAATAATAAAGAAAAATTAATTTCATAATGATTTAATTATTTACATAAATTTATTGTTTTGTATTATATATTATGTACTGACGAGTCAAACTTGATATAAGTGATTTCATCTCAATTTCACCTATTTAGAGAATATTTTAATGTGATGAGCATAATATGTTTTATATATTTTATATAATGACTTATTTAACTATTATAAAATTAATATATCATTAATCATTTAATTATATGTTATAAATCATTTTACTTCATCCAATGTGATTTTATTCGAAGGTGTCCAGTGTTTTTAATGTTTTATGTTACAATATATTTTCCATTTATGATTTTCTATGTTCATGGATCCTTTTGGGGAAATCAAATACAATTATTTTATTTAATGAAATAATTTTTTTTCTCATTTGATTATAACTGTGGTATACATGTTTGGTTTCCATTTCATCTGTTATTTAATAATGAAACATCACGGATGTCTATTATATGTAATATAGAACTTGAATCTTAATTATATATAGAATTTTTCTTTTCCATGTCAATGTTTTGCATTAATATTTAAAATATTGTTTTTACAATTGTCAAATGAATTATCAAATTAATTTTTACCCATGATTAATTTTCAAAAACTAATCTAAATTAATCATTTTATATCGTTTATAACAAGTTACATTTTGGTATTTTTTTGTAAGAGTGTGAAAATAATGGTTTCTTTTAAAAAAATTTGCATGATCAAAATTTCCCAATATCGTGATATCTCAATGATATGAAACATTCATTATGGGTTTCCATTTTTATTTTAAAATGAAAATTTTTCAATAATATATTGTAATTTTAATATTTGATGGATTTTATTTTAATGTGAAAAGGAAATTTTCCCCAACAAATGTACCAGGAGATCTTTTAAATATGTTTTAATACATGAAAACAACCTTTGATATTTGGAGTTCTACTAAATTTTTATTATATGTATATTACATACATATATGAGTCATTATTCATTAAATTAATCAATAATAAATTCCATAATTTCATTTATCAAATAGTATATATATAAAATATTTTTTTGATTATGACATAAGGCATGATTGTTAGATGCATTCATCTCCATTGGTAATTTTATATCTATGTTTCAATACTTCATGTATTTTTTAGAAAAAAAAAGAATAATTAAATATTTATAGATGTGACATGAAAATACATAAATTCATTCAGAAAATACTTTGTCTCATCAAATGTTATGTATATGATTATAGAGTAATCCTTGTCCATTATGGGAATTTTTCCATCACATGATATTATCTAGGTAGTTAGCATTGCCTCATGTTTAAGTCATGTTATAAGTTTCTTCATCTTTATAATGTTTCTAAGATCCTTTTAATACAACGTTCAATGTGTTATGAACCCATATTATTACTCACAAGCCCTGTCTTCTATTATATTATGTTATATGTTTGGATCATATTCCATGTTTCCTAATCATTGTTTATGCATTTACTGTGATTTTCATCTGAATCATTTCTATTAAGCATTTTCCAGGTTATCCTTTCTATTTTTTAGAGTTGAAAAAGGTTAATGAGATCATGAAGGAGAATAAAAACAAAAATATTACAGTTTAGATTATTTGTATGTCATATATACCTTTTCATCCAAATTAAATATGTCTCATGATGAGTATTTTGTAATTAATTTTTTAATGTTAAAATTTTTATAATAATATGTGTAGAAGGGATGGGTCACTACACAACATACCTAAATTATAAATTTAAAGGAAATAAAATCCGTAAATACTCATAAACCATGTCCATGTCAATCAGTATCGCCTATAATGACCCATAACCCATCCAATAGTGTAAATAATTAATTATAACCAACATATAATTAGTTATATAATTAATAGAGAGTTTTTCAATTATAAATAATTTATAAAATATATAATAGTAAATTTTCCAAGAAATATTTTTGATCAACTATGTATGAATTCTCACTAACATTCTTTTATACATATCCCATGAAAAATATTAAAATTCTCAGGACAATCCATTGAGTTATTTTTTTTAAAATGACATAAATTTTAATGAAAATATAATCTAGTTGATTACCTTAAAATGGGATCCCTACACAATATATGTATCCTCCATATATATAAAAAACTTGAGCATGAACTCCAAAATATGATGACAAATCACTATCATTTTATATCTTGCTTTGATAATGTAATACATGACCCTGTTTTATCTATAAAAACATTTCATCATCGTATATAAATATTCGATCACTTAAATACCAAATGATCTTTTTCTATTACACCCATTATATATTGTTTCACAATATGTAGTCAATGTCCCCCATAATATTCTTCACGCATGAAGCCTTTCTATACATAATTTGTTTATTCTCATTCTTCCATACCAAATGGAATGGAAAATATAAAAATGGGGATATAAAATTTCTTTATATGGGTAAAAACATTCATTCTAAATTTATTTTGATAAGTGTGAATAAGATAATATTACAAGTATAATAAGATAATCAAAGATCCTGACTGTAATATTAGTCCATTCATGCCTATAAAAATAATGAAAATAAATCATAATGTGTCAATTAAATAATTAATATAAGACATGATTCATATAACTAAATAATAAAGATGAATATAAATATCATCCTTGATAAAGGATTCAATTTAACTCATATAAGTAATTTTTAAACGTTTTAGGTATTTTGAATCATCAGATATTAATAAAGATATCACCTAAACTAGAAAATTCTCACATTGTCATACGAGGAAGATGTTGTTGTTAAATATATAATCTTTTATAAAATACACATATTCATTAAACTATTCATGATCGTCAGAGTAACGTATAAAAGTTTTCTCAATTTTCATGTTGGATTAACTTATAATAGTTAACTTCATGTTCTCATAGGATTAATATACAATTGTAAACTCCATTTTTTTAATAATTCATTAGAGGTAAATAATATATCAATATATAATTGGTTAATAATGGATCCACTGAAAAATAATGCATACATATTTTCATGTTACATAAACTTAGAAAATAATTTAGATGCTTTCAATTGACCACAAAACTTTATTGAAACACAACATTATTCCTTGTTAGTTTAGTTAACATATTAAAAAGAATTGGGATCCAAGAAAATATCATTAAAAAAATCCAAAGTCGTCAAAATAATTAATAAGTATTGTATCATTGGAATATATTCCCATTTGTGTATAAGGAAAAAATATATTATTCTGTCATAGGTAAAAAATACATTTAAAATAATATTTATGATATTTATTATTAAAATAGGAAAGGGTGCATTTCATACATATTATAATGAAAAAAAACATATTAGAAAATTAAAATGGAAATTTATAGTAGAAGGCTCAAATAAAATAATGGTCATAACTTGGTAAAATCAATTCATGTCATAATTGATGAAAATAATCATTCTTTATAAACGATAATAATGAGTCAAAGGTGACCCATGTTGAAAATTTTATGTATATTTTTAGGAACATTAAATAGAAGGTAAATTATCATGGAAAAAATATTAAGTAATATTTTATCATTAGAAAATATAATTCAATATATAATTTTGATAACTTTAATGATGTTTTTTCTTATAAGTCTCCAACAATATTAAAATATTTTTTTTAAAATAAAACACTTTATGTCTTTTAATAAAGAAAAATAGTTGAAATATATAACATAATAAGGATTCTAAAATAACATGCATAAAAAATAAGAATGATATTATATGTCAAAATTTATCGTATAAACCATATAAATGAATATATGTGAATCCATCAAAATATGTCTCAAATATGTAAGTTCATGAGAATAAATCCATGCAATTTTAGAAATTCATTCGTCAAAAATTCATTGAATGAAGGAAAACATCACTCTTCTATAAATCTCGTAATCTATATGAAATGACAACATAAAAAAAATTCATTTTTTTGAAGTTACACCATATAAAATTAATCAAAATATGAAATTATTAGTGTCTCAAATAATTGAAATTTGTAACATAAAAAAACTTGAATGTTTTATAAAATTTGAACCAATTTATTATAAAAGAAAAAATATCGATGGAAAATAATATATCATGATTGAATAGAAATGTGTGACATAACATTTCAATAGAAAACATATACACATTATAAAATGAAGTAGTTACATAAAACTAGATATGAATCAATGAAATGATACTAATAAGAATAATATTTATAAAAATCGTATCATTAGAGATAGAATTTAATAAATGAAGTGACCATATGTAAAAATTGTAAAATAAAAAAATGGGTAATAAACAATAATATAATATAATATAATATAATGAATAATTGTATCATAATATATTCAATGATGTAGATTTATAAATCATATAAAGATAATTTAGTTAAGAAACCCATTGCATTAAGTCTCAATATTCTATTATTCCATTTAAATCTAATATGAGAATCTTATGTTAATTGTTTAATTGTTCATGAAAGTTATTTTATATTTATAGATTTCATTAAAACCATTTTATTAATTTTATTTAATGAAATATTTAAATATATATTTTGTTAAGTCTATTTCTAATATTATTTTGATTATCGGTTCATAATCTAGAAAAGGATTATGTATTTGGATTATGGACGATGTATTTAATGGTAAATAATATCCAGAAGATAAATAATATTATATTTATTATTATTATCAATTTATTGTAATTTTATATCAATCAATGAAATTCATAGAAGAATTAATACTCACATCACTTGTTGGTGGTGGAAATCAAAACGCACAGAAGAACGATGTTCCTATTTTTTAATGGATCGAAGGCTCTAAAAATAGATGATATGATAAAATTATATCGTAATAATAATTTCAATAATATCATAAATATACATTAATTATTATCATTATTAACATATAATAGAAGTTTAAGTGGAAAAGGAAACACATCACTACTTGTAGTAGGTAGTCAACACGTACACACAAATAATGTAATTGTTCTTAGTTCGATGAAATGTAGATGAATAATTATATTCCATTAAAATACTAACATATTTATATATTTTATATTCTAATATTATTATATTAGAATAGTTTGGAAATACTTTATAGAGGTATAATATGATTTAAAAATGAAAATTATAGTTAATATGAATATATCATATCTTAAAAGTGTCTTTTGGATCTCTCCTCAATGACCATATGGATAATATATTTAGAAAAAAAACTATATAATTTATAATATAAAATATTAAGAGGCAATTGATGTGGGTTTTAAATATAAGTGGATAAATAGTGTGAGTAATAGACGAGAGGTGGCGTCCATTTATAAGATAAGAGCGGGGCTCCCTAGGAATTACTTAATGTATTAATTTTATATAAATTAATATTCATGTTCATGTTTCTCAAAATTTATATATTTCATATCAAATATGTATTAATGTACAACACCTCTAATAGTGTTTCATGTTCTATAATTAGAAATTTGGAATCTATTTTATAAAAGTCGATTCCAATACGTGGAATAAATTAATTTAAGATAAATATGAAAAATGTAATGAAACTGTATTTGTAGAAAAATGTATTTATAAAAATAAAAAGGAACATATAAAAAAATAATGTATAATTATTATTAAAATGTAATTAAATATATTATTTATAATTAACATTGAAATATATTACTTTAATATAAAATTTATAATATAATGGGACATTTAAATTTATAATTTTAATGAAAATAAATTATGTATTTTAAAAATTATATTTTTTAACTATTAAAAAATAAATATATATTTTAATTAAAATCCTTAAAATTCACCCTATGATAATACTAAATTTATTGTTTTTATATTGATATTAATTCCCCAAAAAAAATTTCCCAAATATGGTAGAAAATTTATTTATTTAAATATAGAAAATTAAATAAATACTATTTTGGAAGAAATTATATGTTTCAAAGTATAAAATTACATTATGGGAAATTAATTTCTTATATATTATTATATAATAAATATGTTTCATTACATAAAATAATTATAAATATTTTCCCTAATGTGTATATTCCTATTTATTAGTTCAATTTAATAACTAGGTTATATGGTACATTTAAATAATATTTTTTAACAGTATATCATAATTCCCATAATTTTTGGGGTTCCATGTTTTGAAATATATCGAGCCTAGAAAAACTTTTGGGGTTATAAAATACCTACTTACTTAATTTTCTTCTGTGAAATATTTTTTCATTCTAGATAAAAATGCTCTATAACATTTTTTGAAATCAAAACCAGCGTTTTGTAAAAAACACCTATGATCTTGAATGGAAAAAACATTTCAATATGTAAAAACAATTTAATTGAAAAAATACATCATAAAAATGGTATAATAAGAAATCCATTTGAAACGTGGATAAGGAAAATTATGGGCACCTAGAATAACACATAATCAGAATCCTGGATATGGAAAGCATTTAGTGGAAGTGAAAATATTTATATAGTGGATAAAAATAATTTCTAACAAATAATAAGGTTGTTAGAGAACATGGTTATGGGAAAGTTAATGAAAAAAACTATAAATACATAGGGGATAATTAATAACATTATATCATCAAATAAAGGTAATAAGATATTATTTTCACATGATGTCCATTTTCCTTGAGTGGATGGATTATTATATATTTAGGATAAATGACATGATAAATTCTTCCATGCTCATTTATTTTCATTTCAAAATCACAATTTAATCATCTGGTTGTGATTTGATAAGTTTTGTCCAATTTATCCGCTCTCTTACTCCATGAAATGAATATTCAATATTATCTATGAATTACTACGGAACAAAAATTCACTTCTAATAGATAACAATATTCATAAAGAAATGACAAGTCATTACTTATTTCCCTAAATAATTACTAAAAAAATATTTATGGAATTATAAGTTAATATAAAAAATTTATAAACATTCATATGAAAAAATAATATATTTAACGCACAAAATTATACAATAACAACAAATGATTACATATTATTATCCTGTAAAAAATTTACACTATAACTTAACTAACCTCAAAAACATCAATATTTTATATATTTTTAAAATTAAAGGTTTTCTCATATCATTCTTGTTACATCCCCAAAAATTCAATCAAATTATTCACAAAAAATCCTTCGTCTTAAATCACAAGATACACCAAAGGGTTAATAATGCCATAACATAATAAAAAGTCTCCTTAATTTTGATTAATCACATTAAAATATCACCACTAAAAACCTATTAGGGGTGTATATGTATTTAAACTTATGATCAATATCAAATTTAAAAAGAAATGATTTAATCCATTAATAATATATAAACCACACATGAAAATATCATAATGTATAAAGTTATCTAAACAATCCTTTCATTAAAACAATAACATCCTCAAACCTACACATAAGGATCTTGTGCTAAAACTATAATCATTAAATTTCAATATTTTATATTGATAAATAGTACTATATTTAATAAATATAAAACATTCATCGTTAAAAAGAAATACTGGATGACTTATATACCAACTGATAATTTTTGTTTAATGATCAAAAATCTTGAAAAGAAACCTAAAAAAACAATACTCATATCATCATGTTATAATATTTACATTATACCCAGATTTTGTTATTTCACAATATGGGTTCAAAACCTAAAAAAATCACATGGGAATCATTAATAGACATAATTCATTTAACATCCTTATTCATAACCTGGAGAAATGGAAACCATTAGAATGGACCGAATAACAACTCAGTAAGGGTAAAAATATTCATATATATTTTAATTTCATCAATGGTAATAATATGGGGTAAAGGGTTATGATGACAAAACAAAAGTAAATGAACATAATATAAGATGATTTATACATATCAAAACATTAAATGAAAATTTAAAGACGTGGAATAAATATATGACATAAGATAAAAGGAATATAGGTAAAAACACACAATCCTTTTGAAAATAACCATTAGAAAAGGATATATAATAACTCATATGAATCATTGAAAACAAATTTTATATCTTAGAACCTCAAAAATTCATCTTAGAATCACATAAATTTGATAATTCAAATATTAACATAGTAGTAACTTCTACAATTTTACTATATGATCTCTTAGGAGATACTCATATTTTGTAATATCTATAATCTCATAGTATTAATATATCATATGAAATGATATCATATTTTAAGAGGATCATAAATTAGTTTAATCATTCATCTCATAAGAGTAACTGGAATCAGT
Organism: Viscum album; assembly: GCA_963277665.1. Taxonomy (NCBI): domain Eukaryota; kingdom Viridiplantae; phylum Streptophyta; class Magnoliopsida; order Santalales; family Viscaceae; genus Viscum; species Viscum album. Next base: position 1,310,087,696 of record OY728119.1, on the reverse strand, counting down.
TAGATATATCCAATTAAACATTATATTGGATGTCTATAATGGAACCAACCATACTTTTTATCATAACAATAATTAAATAATACATATATTTTTAAAACTACCAAATAATGATAAAAAGATTTGATTCATGGAATTTTCAATATAACACACTTGAAAACATACATCATTCCTTTTTTCCTTTATTAAAACGTAAAAAAGAAAATCGTTACATGGAAATATATTTTAAACAATCATAATAAATAGTTAGAAGGAATTAGTATAGTATCATTTGACCCTATCATAATTTTACCATAAGAAATAAATAACGTATATTTCCACATATGAAACATACATTTAATTGAATATCTAAAATATTTCTTTGGAAATGGGTAAAACACCCTTATCCTTTGATAATATGATATAAAACATTCCAAAATATTGGGAAACCAATATTCACTGAAAATAACATTGAAAACATACAAGGTAAGAATTAAATAAGAAAGTGGTCATAATAATGGGAATATATATTCATTTAAAAGATTTCAAAAAATGAACATTCATATCAAAATATTTTAAATAGAGTCAAAAGTAACCAATGTGGATATAATTAATCAAATTTCTTTTAAAGTAATCTGAAATAAGGTCGAATATCTACGAAAATAGATATTCTAAATCCTTAATCCATAAAAATCATTTTTTAATTAAAAATAGTAACATAAAAAATAAATATTCATAAAAAAATTTACAATTTTAAAGTGATGTTTTCAAATAAAACCCCTTCACAAATTTTTAAAACCAAAAAATCATTAAAATTATAATATGAAAAAATTTCCATGAGTAGAAAATGGATCATGCTATTATATGATATAATTCACTGTATACACCATATAAGTAAATATATGTGCATAAAATAACATGTCCTAATGAAGTATGCTTTAGGTGAGAAACCCTTATAAAATTTCTAATACATGAATCATATAGACATTTAATGAAGGGACATAACATGATTCTATAAAAGACCAATAAAATAATATGTTAAAATTTTCAATGGGGATGCATGTTCACTATATAAAAATAAATTATTGAGAAATATGAATTATGTCTCAATTAATTAAAATGGATTCCCAAAAAACATCAAAACGTTTATATAATTTGAATAAAAACATAGTTAATGAGATAACATATGAAAAATATTAAATATCGTGATTAAAAAGTTATCCATTATAAAATATATCAACTGGATACATATAAAAATTATAAAAGGTAGTATGTGTATAATACAATTCATGTCTCAGAGAAAGAATATTGATAAGAATGATCCTTAAAAATATCATATCATTGACATTAAAATTAAATCAATGGGTGATTATTTGTGCAAATTGTAAAAAATGAGAATATAAAATTAAAAAAATTTGATGTAATTTCATACGTATTCTTGTCATAAAATAGTAAATGATGTAAAAGAATAACTCAATGAATTGAGATTGAATTAAGAACCCCCTTATCCCAAGTTTCAACACGCTATGAATGGACTTGAGCTCTAATATATAAAACATATCTTAATTATATATTTTTACAGCTTTTTTCATTTTTAATAATTAAACATTAAATCATTTATTTTCATAATTTGTATAAATATTACATTAAATAATTTATTAATTTCACATTAGATGTTTTAAGGATGATAGGATAATAATTTCAAAAATACATTTCTGTGTTGATTATGGTGAAATATTACTTGATAAAATTATCAGAATAATAATAATAGTCAAATAATTATAATTTTATACATAAATATATATATGACCTTCAATTAATTGAATATATAAAAAACGATTCACATTAATTCCTAGATTTGGTAATCCATACGAACACCCACACAACATTACCATTTTCTAATAGTTAAAATCGTATGAAAATTGATGACATATGATCACTATAAAATGGTAAATTTTTCATTAATATCATATATATACCATATATTCATCATTATAACTATCCATGAGTATAGGTGATTGAAAATTAAACATATCTCTTTGTGGAGTTTGTAGTCCACACATATAAAATAATGATGTTTTATATTACAATAAAATTGGAAAGGAAATGAATTTGGTTACTAATTTTTTAGAAAAAAATATTATTGTTTGATTCATAGTTATTTTTCTGTGTTTATATTTATAGAATTCATGGAGTTTGAACAAAATGTAAAATGAAAATAAAGTGTTATGTGATTACATCCTCTTTAATGAACAACATTAAAATCTCTCATTAAGAATATTAGGAATGGACTATTATAAGAACTAAAACATATAAAATTTATCTAATGATGTTAAAAAGATTATTGGGTTTATTATTGTCCAACAAATTTTCCTAAATATTGTAATGATGAGAGGAGATGTGGTGTCATAATATAAGAAGGGAGAGGTTCACCCTTGTAAGTAATTAATGTATTAAATTAATGTAAATTAATTTTCTGGTAAAAGTGCATAAAAATGATAAATGTAAATTATATGAATAATATATGTCTAAATAATATAATAAAATAAAATATTTACAATTTTAGGTAATTTTTTATGCTTATCTATTTTTAACCCCCAGTAACACTTTTATAAATTTTTTGTGATATCAATGTGTGGTACTCATTAGAGGTCAAAAAAATTAAAATAAAAATAAAATATACCCCAGATTGGATAATGTTTGACATTATTGGACATTTCAAATTAAATTTAAAAATGCTAAAATTTATATGAATTTAAAAATTTTAACTAAAATATAATATAACAAAAAAACATTAAAGTCATTTTGAGAACTATTCTCATAATTGACATTAAGAAATTTAATTTTAGTCAAGTAGATGAAATATAATATTTTAACACATCAATAATAAATTATCTATATCAAAACACCATATTACACAAAAAAATATATTACATTTTATGTTTTTGAAAACAATTGCATGATTATTCTACGACCAGCATAGGCCAAATGATGGCGTTGAATAATAATTTAACGTAATTATTTCCACTTACAAAAATAAAAATTTTATATATTCATAATAAAATTTATATAAATTAAATATAAATAATTATTTACAATTATTACATTTTTTTATTATGAAAACATATTATTGATTTTAAAATCAATAGTGGAATTTTGGAATTATTCATTAATTAAAATAATATAAATGTCATTATCAATGAAAAATGAGGGAAATGTGATATTTTGAAATATTAGATAGATATAGTATAATTAAAATAAAACAATATATTATTATAATTTGTTACAATTATTTTAATACCTTTTCTCATTAGTTTTAAAACAAGTTGACCCAATATACCAATTGCTGGTTGATAAAATTTACCATGGTAACAATTCACTATAAAAAATGTTTTCAGGCATACCAAATCCCGAAATGATGTTTACTGATATAGAATCATTTTTTAAATTAAATTACTAATATTTTTACAAATTAAATTAAAATAAATATGGGAAGCACCTCAAAATATTGTTTTTCGACTAATGGGTTTTAATCCCAAAATTATAATTTTAACAAAATAAAGATTGGTGATGATTAAACAGAAGTTAATAAAATTATTTATAACTAAAAAATATTATGACTCATTATGATCAAAATAAAAACATATTGGATACTTTATATTGATTTATTTGATGATAATAAATGAATGTTTTATAAAAATATGAGTTTTTTACAATTTTGTTAAAATTAAATATTTTCATAAAAAAATTAAACTATGATAATATTGACATCGTTATTTAAAAGATTATATTAATTTCATCAAATATGATTATGAAAAAGGAATAAATTAATTATATTTTATATTTTCAAATTTTAATAAATACAATTTTTCAAGAAAATATATTTTATAATTACAACATTACGAAAAATTGAGTACTTATTTCATATTCCATAAATAAAAATATTAAATTATATAAATCCTTGAAACATTCTTTTCTTAATTTGTTGTTCTGATTTTTTCTACCAATTTTGTGGCTTGGTTATAAAAGGAACACTTAGGTAATAATATTTTATTGTGTATAATAATTCACTTATACCTCATGAGTGTGTTTTTAGCTTTATATCGAGCATAGAATTAATTTATATTATATTCTTTTCATACATTCCACCTCACATATTGAAATTATATACACATAATATTATCATTTTATAGAAATAATGGATTTACCACATTGTTTTTAAAATCAATATAAAGTAGTAGAAGAGAAAATATAACATCATGAAAAAAAAAATTCTTAAAATTTAAAAATACAATAATTGATTACCCACAGAGTAAAAATATAAAATAAATTCTCATTTTTCAAATAATATGTGTGATACTAGAAGGTAACAATGAATAAATCAAAATTAGGTTCTCATATTTGGAGAACATCATAGTGAAGTGAAAATATGGGCAAGGAGGATAAAAATAACATCCATTTAGTAATAGTGATTGGTAGACAAGGGTAGTGAGGGTGATAATTACAACAAAATAATAAATCCATAACGGATAAATAAGGGTATAGATTCATTAGAAATTAATGTAATACGTATCATTTTTTACCTCATGAACCATTTCCTTGAGTTGAGGGATTTATTTAATATCATGATAGATAACATGATAGAAAATAATTTCTTAATTGATTTCCATTCCTAAAGAACAATTTCATCCATTATTTTTGATTTGATATGTTTGAACACTTATATATCATACCATCGCTTATGAAATTATCATTTAATTTTTATTATTCATTCAACAAGAAGTAAATTTAACTCTTAATTGATCATGAGATTCATATATTACTGAGAAGAAATTCATTCAATCTCAATATAGTTACCAAATAAAATTAGGACAATATAAGATAATATAAAAATTGTATAACCATTAATATGAAGAAATTATAAAATTTACTCTAAACATTACATAATAACAATAAACGTCCAATTTTTATTATTCTTTAAATAATTATCCCTATATCTCAAATAACTATGATAACATCAATATTAAATAATGTTTTTCCTTAAAGGTTATCTATTAAATTTTATATTACATCCTAAAAAATTTAATGGAATTTATTCCAAAAAATATTTCACATAAAATCATATGAAACACCGAAGGGTTACATGGACTTGAAAATAATAAAAATATCCCAAAATATTATTAATTATATTAAAATCTCATCACATAAAACATAAAATGTGTTGTTTGTGAAATTTAATGTCAACCCAACATTAAGCATAAAAACCTGATGATTGTATTCATAAAGCCGATGTTTAATAAAATGATTAAAATCCTAAAATATAATTTTATATAAACAGCAATTTGATACCAATTTTAAGGGCTTTGAAACTACACTTCTAAATCTAGTGCAAAAAGAAAAATAATTACATTTGTAGATTTGATACAAATAAAGGTGGCTTAGTTTTATCTTTCCTATAAATTTATCTTAAAATATAAATATTGGCAAATGTATATAGTGAAATATATTTTTTTCTAAAAATATTTAGACAGTTAATAAAAGATCATACATAATAATATTGATGTCTTCAAGTGATCATTTTTTCTACCAGACCTATATTTTCTATTTTCACAATAATTAATCAACATATCCAAAAAAATGTCAAACATGAAAACTTTTTTTTAATAACCCATTTAACATCATTCATCATAACCTACGGAAATTTAATTTTTTAAAAATAGGAGCTCAAAAGCTTTGTAATGGTAAATATTTTCATTCATAATTTAATTCCACTTATGTTTATAAGATGATCATATGTGTATGAAAACATAACTCATAAAAATAATTGATTTTTTCGTAATATTGGAACATAAATAATTCATCATGGAATCACATAAACATGATAATACCATTCCAGTGACTATAAAAACATCATTCATGGGGATACCATACGTCTTCATTATTTCTCTCCCTCATGAAATTGTCGTTTCTCTCTTCACTATTGTCATGACCCCCTCCCCATAAAGTGTACACCTTCTAGGCCGGAAATGTGAGAAGGGAGATAATGACCCCCCGAGTCCTGCTTCCTGGAGGCTCTGTGATGTCGACTAGAACCCAATATATAGAGAACACAAAAATGGGAGGCATTAACCTCTAGAGAACATTGAATAAGAGAGGGATAAGGTAGAAACCAACCAAATCCAACACAAACAGTTAGATAAATTTAATCCCATGTACACATATGAAATGTCATGCAATGAAACTTCAACTGAAAGGGGATAAAATGAAGGAACCCAAAAGAATGTAAAAAAGAATCAACCACAAGCCCAAACAACTCTTACAACCGCAAGCTAGTAGTAACGATCCAGATCTCAAACCGTATCCATGTGATTAGAAAAAATTATTATATATACATAGGGTGAGTATAATAGCATACTCAGTAGGATCCTCCCTGAAGCCTCTCGTGAAAAATAAATGAAAGAATTCTAATGCACAGTGAATAACATGTATAACTAACTCGTCACCTAAACATGTATATTGTGTCCCCAACCTCACCATGGATACTCTCACCACGTAACACATACAATAGTATATAATATAATAAGTTATATCATGTCTAACCTGCTACTACATCCCCACTATTTTTCCTCTTTTCCCCAACATCACACATCCTAACAATCTCTCATGAAAAAGTCTTGCTCGTAGACACCTAGGCAAAGCACCAAAACGAGCACCTCATGCTAGAAAACCACTACATATACATAACCAATGTAACTATTTAGTTTCTAGGAGCCACCGCAGCTCGCAAAATGTGTATCATAAATTGAGTATTATACCTCAAGCCATTACAACCCATACATCGAGTAAGGATCCTAAAGCCATCACAGCCTATACACCTTACACCTATAGTAGTCCATAAAAAAATATCTAGAATATATTTGTGTGAATAAAAACAAGTCATTACAGATATATACACACATATATGGGGAAAACTAACCAATGTTCATGCCAGCACAAGTAAATACCAAAAGAAGAGAATAGTTCTAAAGGTTGTAGTCATCCATCCATCCATCCACCAGAATGTTGGGGAAAACATCCACAGGGCTCAGAATCCCTGAGGTGTCTGTTTCCCTTTCTGATAGGGTGAATTAACGTATAGAAACACAAAATGTACAGAATATAATTTAGCTCACAACCACACTATGGGGCATTATATTGTCTTAGAATCAACTGTAGATACCATCTCTCGGAATCCGAGATGCAACTTCTAAGACTAGGTATCCTATAAACACACAACCATTTAAAGAGATTTAATACATTACTTCATTCCATTTTTTCAGTTTCACATTATGATAAATTATTTATTTAACATTAATTAACCAATAATAATTTCACATTAAATTTCATTTACATCACACCCAAAATACAATGTTCCTTCAAATCACAACCTCAGCATTATGCCCCAGCATTTTCCAAACCCCATGGGTTAACATCATTTATTCAATTATTTATTTATGTAATTACTTTCCCATATTCCCAGGCATTCTAAAAAAAAATCTATACTTCTAAACATAAGGGATCAATATAGTGAGTAATTGAACTACCCATTGAGTCTTTTCCGCCTATAGCAAGAGTGTAGACCCATACTCCCTTGAGAAACTAAACATGGATAGCACGTGGAATAACCCATGCATATTTTCCCCTTTTAGAAGAAGCGTAAGAAAGATCAGCTGCCTTGATAAGTGGGGAATTTAAAGAATATAAACAACTAAGAAGTATCAGCAGAAAAAAACATTCACATCCAACCCATTTCATCATCGGTGGTGTCCTCTCTGATACCCACATGCATAAAATGATGCATCTCGCCACTCTATGTGTCAAATGCTACAACAACCTATAGGACATCATGCCAAAAAATATCACAATAGCCATCCAGGCTCACATATAAACACAAGAAACATGAAAACAAATATCATATTCATTGGGATCATGGAACATGAACAGGCAAGATGGTAACTTGGAATCTTTCAAGGTATTTTCAAACAATGAGTTCTTTATTCCATCATGAATTAACTGATTTATTATTTTTAGCTTCCATATTCGGGAAGCCCAAATAGTAAGCTATCCAAAATAAATTAAACATACTTACTGCACCAATTTTACTAACATCAAAAAATACAACAATAAGAACCAAATTCAATTACATGCCTCTTTATCTTTATCCAAAAAAAATTCATTTAATTACGATTTATGTTCATTACCAATTTTCATCATGAACTAATAGTTAAATAAAGAAATCATATATATGAATCTATATAGAAAAAACAAGAGGCAATACCATACGATTGATATCGATTTATTTATCATGTTCAAATATTTATTATGTCAATTACATTGTGATATAGTGGCTAAAACATGCATTCTCTACAGTTTCATGTAAAAATAAAAGGGAAGTAACAAATATCCTACATTAAAAAGGATATTAAGGAACTTTATACTTCAATAATTGACACAATGGATCATGATCGCCTCCTCCCATGACAACTGCATCCACCCAATGATGTCATGGAACGACCGCACCAATTGAAACTCAAGAAACTCCATTAGAAGGAATGATATCACATGAATTATATGTTAATGAAAAGAAAGAGAATGTGTACCAAAAATAACGATGATAAATTATACAGTATATTGAAGATTTATGGATACTGCTTGGTTGGACAGAATCATGCGGTGCACTTGCATCAAGAATAACATCGAGGGAAACCAATCCACCATGAAAAGATTAATCTCACAATTTCCACAAGATAGAAAGGATGTTTGGAGCATCTCACACTAGAGAACAAGGAAAAAGAACAATGGCGAAGATAACTTGTCCCTTTAGAATATTTAAAAGAGCATCGATTTAATTTATAGTAGAGTTTTCCATTAAAATCAGATTGCAATAAACCACGTTGTTTGACCATGTAAAGGCATACATTCCCATAGGAAAACTAATAAAGTAGTTATGGGATTTGATTCGGCCTTAAATCTACCAAAAAAGGCCATATATTCATTTTACGTCAAATAAAATGTCAAATTCGCAAAATAGTAAAAATTGAGAAATTTGGAAAAGGAAATATGAAACTGTTCTGGAAATACTGTTCATGAGATGTCTCACCATTCCAGACGCACCGTTTCTGACTCACTATTTCTGACTCAATGTTTCTGTCTCACCATTTCTGGCTCGCCGTTTCTGACTCTCCGTTTCGGGCTCCCCATTTCTGACTCCCCTTTTTTACTCCCCTTTCTGACTCACCATTTTTGACTCACCATTATTGACTCACAATTTCTAAGTCACCATTTCGGACTCACTGTTTCTGATTCATCGTTTCTGATTCAAAATGACAGTATTCATAAAACATGAAACACTATTGAAAGAATTATAAATTTGTAAATGTGTTGGGGATGAGTCACCTTGACCTCCCAGAACACCTCAAACATCAGATTTCAACAAAAGGATGGACCAGAGAGGTCCGAGCCATTAAATCAGATACCTCTCAAAACATTCCCATCCTGGTGAATCTAAAACCAACAATAATGGAATCTAAAAATGGGTCTGAACAATCACTCATCCTGATTCCTCTCAATAGAGAGAAAGGCATAAGAAGAAACAAAAGAAACTCATCTTTTAAAAATGAATGGACTATAAAAACAAAGGGAACATCTTTACATTATAATAGTTCAAACATCAAACAACTCTGGGTACTGAGCATGTAACTGTGGTTCCTGATCCCAGGTACTCTCCCTTATGCAACTGTTTAACCACAAGACATGAACAAAGGGAATAGAACCCCCGTGAAACACCTTCACCTTGTGGTCTTGGATCTCCATAGGTTTCTCCTCAAAAGTCTCATCTTCCTAAACATTGATCTATCCCCAATCAATGATGTCAGAGTCATTATAATGAAAATTATGTAGCCGTGAGACATGAAAAACATTCTATATCCTTCATACTTTCTATGGTCATTGTTATCTTATACGGCACAGCTCCAACAGGAGCCAAAACCTCAAATAACACAACAAAACATGGAGAAATCTTACTCCCAAGACCAAACCATAATTTTCTATGATGGGGAGTCACATTTCGAAACATGTGATCAATAACATCAAACTCTCCCGGTTTCCTAATTTGATCATCATATTTTTTCTGACGATCCTGTGATGTCTTCATCCTCTCATGAATCAGCTGAATCATCTCTGTTGTATTCTGCACTAGTTCTGGCCCAAGAATTTATTACTCTCTGACCCCTATGCAGCACAATGGAGAAATGGCATGGTAGAACATAAAGGGATTCAAATGGAAACATAATTATGGTGGAGTGAAAAGTATTTTTGTAGGCGAAACACACCAAGGGTAAGTTCCTCATCCATGAAGCACCAAAATCAAGACCACAAGAGCGTAATATGTCTTCCTGGGTCTGGATGGTTGACACTATCTGATCATCCATTTGAGGATAAAAAGCAATGCTAAGGCATAGGAGAGATCCTAAAGCATGCTGGAGACAACTCCAAACCCTATAAGTAAAGCAAGTATCTATATCAGAAATGATCATCCTCGGGACTCTATAAAGCCTCACCAACTCCTCCAGATATTTCCTCGACAAAACTTCTTCTAAGATCGACTCCTTCATCCCTATGAAGTGGGTCGATTTTGTTAAATGATCCACTACCACCCAAATAGCATCATTTCCACTTGGAGACTGAGGTAAAATAGTAAAAAAGTCGATTGAGATGTCCTCCGAAATCCACTAAGTAATATATAATGGTTGGTGAAATCCACTGGGGACACGCTGCTCTACCTTGAGCTTCTGGAAGACTAAACATTGAGACACAAACTCTGCAACTGCATTCTTTTGCCTAGGCCACCAAAATTGTATCCTTAAGGATAAGTAAATCTTTTTCACTCTAGGATGCACCCCTAATGGAGAACTATAGAAAACTCTGAGAACCATCTCGTACATATTAAAAAGAACAAAAATTATTGCATGATACAACACTCAATGTTTCTTATCCTCAGTCCAACCGTCAGGGGACTCACTATAAACAACTCGGTCTCTCTAGACCTCCACATCAAGATCCCTCAACTGAGACTCTTACACTTGCTACAATAGATATTACTGCACCATCATCTAGAAAGGAAAACATATTCCCCCATACTTCTTCCGATATCAGGATTTAATGCCAAAATTTATTCCAGTACTCCCTAGGAATCACTGTATTTAGGGACAGCATCACTCAGTGACTTTCAAATCAGTACATCCACAACAACATTCCCCTTTTCTGGCGTATACGATATTTCGAAGTCGTATTACTAAAAGAACTCCATCCATCGATGCTATCGTAAGATCATGTCATGCTAGGAGAGAAAATACCTCAGGGTATTATGATCAGTGATAACAACAAAGCACTCACCAATGTGGTAATGTCTCCACAAATTCAGAGAAAACACCATGCCTAACAACTGAAGATCATGGGTGGAATAGTTTCATTCATGAGTATAGCACTACTAAGACCCATAAGATAAAACTAATCATTGCTTCATCAGAACATAACCTAACCACAGATGTGATGCATCGCAAAAAACATCCAACTGAAATCCCTCTACTAGGAGACAAATAACTATAGTACTTACTAACATCTCCATTAGAAACTCAAAAGCTAAATGATACTGATATTTCCATTTAAATGACAAATTATTCCTGTTCAATGCTGTTAGAGGAGTCAAAAATTGAGAGAAATTGGTTATGAAACTTCTGTAGTAGCATGCAAGACCAAGGAAACATCGCATACCTGACACTATCTTGGGGGCTTCCTAAGACAAAACATCTTCTATCTTCGATGCATCCACCGCTACCCCCATCTACGCCACAACAATCCCCAATATGTGGACTTCCGGATCCCAAAGATCACACTTCGACAACTTCCCAAACAACTGATGTTGACGATGAACTCCCAAAATGGTGCGTAGATGCTCGGCATGATCCTCCCCGGATATGGAGTACACAAGGATGTTGACGATGAAAATCACCAAAATCATGTCCTAGAACTTACAGAAAACAAAATTCATCAATCCCATGAACACAACTAGAGAATTCGTCACACTAAACATCATTAGGACAAACTCATAATTCCCATGAAGACAACAGAAAGCAGACTTCGGGATGTCTTCATCCTTTATAGACATTTGATGATATCCTGACCACAAATATTTCATTGAGAACTGAATTTCACCCTTCAGTTGATTGAATAAATCATCCATACACAGAAGTGGATAGAGTGTATTGACTATCAACTTGTTTAAGCAATGATAATAAACACACAACTACAAGCTATTTTCAGACTTCTTCATGAACAAAACTGGTTCACCTTGTGATGACACACTAGTCCGAACAAAACCGCACTATAATAGACCATAAAGAAATATTCATAACCCTCTCATCTTAGATGGGACTATCCGATATGGGGACATAGAATTAGGAGACCCTTTTAATTATATCAGGACACCAAACTCAATCTCTCATCGAGGGTGTAATGATACAACTTCTTCAGGAAGGACATCAGGGTACTCTTCTAAGACCCTAGGAAATGCCAACTGCTGAACCTCCGAATAAATAAGCATCATCTCAGCAATCATGGATGTTAAGTATGGAACACAAATATGACCCGTCTGGGGGTCTCTCTCACCAAAGAACACAACCGGCTCTCCATCAGCATTGAATAACCCAAACAACCTCTTAATGAAATCCATGATAGCCTGCACCAAATAAAACCAATCCATGATGACAATGTCATCAAATGGTTGTATTTGTAAACATAGGAATACTCTCTAAGAGTGGTGTGGCCCCAACACTAGCTCACAGTCTCTACAGACATCAAAAAAGTCATCTCGACCAATGCCAAGGGAACTTAAATCCTCTCTACCTCAAATATAATTTCATGGAAAAGGGTATGAGATATGAATGAGTGAGTCACTATTGAATCAAAAAAGGCATTCACCAAGGTAGAAGCCAATAAAATGGTACCTTGAACGACATTTGATTCGCCTGGTGCGGGAAACGCGAAAGAATGAAGCTGACCACGACCACTTCCAATACATCTATGTCCCTGATGATGACCACTACCATGGTCGCACTCTGCTCTATGAAGATGGGTAGCATCACGGGAATGTCCTCTATCTAACCCATCTAACCTTTGTTGATCTATAGCTGGTGAAACCTGCTGCGGCTGCTTCAGATGGAAATGCCTCAATGGAGGAACCTAGAGTTGAAAAAACGGTGCACAATGACTGCTCTGAAAGGTTGGGCACTCTCGTTGTTGATGACCTCGACCTCCAAAAGAAAAAAAAGTGATGCATCCCTTGTCATAGGCCTGAGAGATGCTTCCCCTAGTGAAACGAGATTCTCAGGGCTGGGACCTACCCAGGGCTGAATAGAAACTCTTATGCCCGGAAAATTGGGTACCTTATACAATACCTATACTTCATGAGGAATCATGACGACTCCCCTCTCTAGATGATCCAGTTCTTTTGAATGTCCTCTCAATGATCTCTTCCCTTTCCAACACCTCAATATTTGTATTCAGCAAAAATGGGGTGACCTAGGATTGGATCTCGGGATGCAAATCCTCCTCAAAATTCCTCGTCCTGGCCTCCTCGTCAGAAAATATGTATGAAACATATCACAAAAGGATCCTGAAATGGGTTCCAAACTCTCACACACTAGATCTCACCTGTCGACAGGTATGAAGATCCTAGTGACTTCATGTCTTCATGGTCAATGAATGAAACTCAACTCTAAACATGTATTAGAACTCCTCTCCTGAGGTCACTGAATCCTCACGTTCTAGGAGGAATAAGAACCACCACTGACTCACTTCACCACGTAGCATTGTCACTACTATGGACACCTAGTGCTCCTTCCAAGCAAGGATCGAACTAATGCCTATCTCGACCTCCTCCAACCAGTCTTCTCTAAATGCATATGAAACGGATCCCCCGTACTTCTATATACTATGGAGCTAAAACCCTCGGAGTTTCCTCCATGTTTCATCATCGTCGACATCTACCCGGAAACGATCTAATGGCACAACCAGCTGCACATCTTCAATGCGATCCTGATGAGGATGTCGACCTAGATCCATACATGTAAAATAAAAAACAGTTAGAGCTCCTAAACATGTAATATACGAGAGTCACCATTAACTATTTATTTAATTTTTTTCTTTTATTCATTTTAGGTTGACCCATCCCAAGGTGTACCCCATGAAATAGAGTCACAAAGAAGAATGATGCATGTTCTTTTCCTAGTTCTCTACCCTAAAATAATTATCACCTTGTTTAGAATCCATTTTAAACATAAAAATGTGTACATCATATCATAGGGGGCCCTAATGACTTTTTTCTTAGCCAGTATCTAGTGTTTACATCGCTAGATAAACATGAATGACATTGTTTCCCTAAAAACCCATGTAACATCACATGTGACACACTCTAAACTCCATCCAATCTCGCATCCTGACCTCTGATACCACTCTTTCATGACACCCTCCCCCCCAATGTGTACCCCTCCTTGGTCAGAAATGTGAGAAGGGGGATAATGACCCCCAAGTCCTGCCTCCAGGAGGCCCCGGGTTGGTGACTAGCACCGAGGGTATAGAAGACACACAAATGGGGGGCATTACCCTTTAAGAGGACACATGCAGATGAGAGAGATAAGGTAGACACTAACCAATTCCAACAAAACTAGTAAGATTATAGAAATCCCAAGTACGCATATGAAATGTAATGAAAAACTACTACAACTGAAAGATGAAAAATATCGAGTACACAATAAAAAGTAAAATAGCAACAACCACTTGCCCGAATAGCTTCAGAAACCACATGCAAGTTCTATCCAACTAGATCTCAAACCTCATCATGTGACCTGAAAATTAATTTATATATACATAGGGTTAGTGTAATAGTATACTCAGGAGGATCTTCCCTGAAGCCTCTCGTGCAAAAGTAAAGAAATCATTCTAAAGCACCATGAAAAACAAGTGAAACTAACTCATCATAAAAACTGGTATACTATGTTCCTAACCTCACCATGGCTACTCTACCCAAGTAACACATACAAGAGTATAAAATATAATAAATAATATCCAGGGCCCCCGCTAATACTTTCCCACTAGTTTTCTGCTATGCCCCAACGCTGCACATCCTAAGCATCTCTCTCTAAAATGGCTTGCTCGCAGACACCTCGGCAAAGCACCACTGCATGCACCTCATGAAAAAAATGACAAAATCCCTATAATAAATGTAACTTGATAGTTTCTGGTAGCCTTCATAGCTTGCATAATTTTTATTATACATCAGGTATTATACCTCAAGACATTACTGCCCATAGACCAAGTAAGGATACTCTAGACATCATTTCCTTTACACGTTACACATATATTAGTCCATAGAAAACAATATGTAGAATATATGTGTGTGAATAACCACAATCCATTACCTCCCTCTATAGACATATATGATTAAAACTATCCAATGTGCCTACCATCAAAAGTTACTACTGAGAGAAGGGAGCTGGGCCAAAGGTGGTAGCCATCCATCCATCCTCCCACCAGAATATTGTTGAAAACACCCCCAGGGAATAGAATCACCGAGGTGCCCGTTTCCCTTACTGATAGGGTGGAGTAACGTATAGAAACTCAAAATGTACAGAATATAATATAACTCCCAACCACACTAGGGGCATAACCTAGTATTAGACTCTACTATATCTAACGCCTCTCAGACATCAAGCTACTACATATAAGGCTAGGTATCCTACAAGCACACAACCATTTAAAGATCATTAATACATTACTTCATTCAAATTTTATCAGTTGCACATTACGTTAATTAGTCCCTTAATCGTTAATTAATAAATAACAATTTGACATTAAATTTCATCAGCATCACACCCAAAGTACATTGTTCCTTCAAATCAAAACATCATCATTACTCCCCATCATCCTCTAAACCCAAGGGTAAACATCATTTATTCAATTATTGTAACGCCCCGACCCCAGCTACCCAGAGTCGGTGCATTACTTCGTAACATTGGCATGATCACAAGAAGATCAAATCTCGAAAGACCGATTGGTTTAGTAGACTTGGAAACACTAGATATATTCATAAAGTTTTACATTACATTTTAAAGTGAAAAACTACTACAACAACAAAGTCTTCATAATTCACACTCATATCCCCACATACTATCCCTGCATGTCATTCATAACTTACTTCTTCACATCCTGGGAAAAATAAAACATAGAAAAGGGGTGAGCTCAAATGCCCAGTAAGGATAACAATAAAGCGGAAAATTCAAAATAAGCATAAACATTTAAGGCAATGAATTACTAAAACAAAAGCCTTTTAAAATTGAACTTCAACATAGTATGGCATAAATAAAATGAAATAATGCCATTTACTTGTTCACATGGATATTCTACTAATCGAATAATCACATGCAAAAATCAATAACCACTTTCATAATGTTGGAATGCATAATTCTAAACGTTAATTTCTTTGTCTAGGCCTCATCCCAAGACCTAGGGGTTACTTCTAACCGGAACCCAACCCGGAGTGCCTCTAATAACCGGACACCAACCCGGAGTGCCTCTAATAACCGGACACCAACCCGGAGTGCCTCTAATAACCGGACACCAACCCGGAGGGCATACTTTTACCAGTCCCTAACCTGGAGGGCTTACTTTAACCAGTCCCCAACCTGGAGGGCTTACTTTTACCGGTCCCCAACCCGGAACATACTTGTTTAGCACATTCATCTGAAGAAAAGTTTGAAATATAACATAAACATTCGGATTAAAACTAGCATACGAAATGTCAATAGTTTCACCATAAACTATGAATGGTATAAAATAGCACATCCACAGTCAAACATATCACAAAACCTTCAATACAATATAGAAGTTTTGTATCATAATAAATCAACTTCAAATAATCTTAAAATCCATCAAAGAATGTTGACATAGATGAAATCAAAATTCTTTTTAAAGAAGTATCTCCTTTTATTTTGAAATCATTTAAGATGCATATAAAATAAAACATTTTCTTTGAAAATATTCTTATAAGCTTGTATGGAAAGCTTCAACGACTTTATAACGGTGGAAAATAACCGCACCCGCCGTATAAGTTAAAAAAACATTCTTACCTCAATTCCGTCGAAAAGGTTAAAAAGGACCTTGTTTTGAAAACGACAGAAAGATTCCTTTATAAACCTCTTATAAAAAGTAAAACAAGGGTATAAATGACCTTAACCCATATTCTTGTAAATAGTAAAAATGTTTTGAAATACATTTCGAAGAAACATGGATGTGGATGATAAAGAGATCCCAGTAGATTATTACGTATAAACAACCTCGAATAATGAAGAGATTGTGAAATAACCCTTACCTTGTACTTTTCCTTGGTTGGGGTAGGTTAACCTCCTGTATAATGGTGAAATAATTGTTATTAAATTATACAAGAATCATATATATTAATATGATACCATATATGATCTTTTAACATTGATTTGTTAATAATATCTTAGAATTATCGTCGTTTCGGGTGTTAACTTACTCATTTTCTTTTATATGTTTTGTTACATAAGTCATGTTTGTTGTATCTTATTCATATCAAGAATGATATCAAGTCCTTAAACATCATTTTTAAATCATTAAATGATAATTATACTTGAATGGATACGATGGAGAATGAATCTCATCGCGTTCGTGGAGACGGTAGTCCGTACGTACGCACGAACGCTACTTCCATTTAATTTTTATTTTAAAAGAATCGAATCCAAATGATACATAGGTATATTACTATTCCAGTATAATATAATATTTTATATATGTTACTTAAGTTCATTAACACCATCCTTTATACGTTCCATGTGTGGTATGAACGAGTCATATCATTTTAAGGGGGCGGTAGTCCGCACTTCCTCAAATGAAATTATCGTATGTATATACAACATGAAACGAATAATGGTATGAAATAAAATGGAATTACAGAAGCTTATATATAAAATATATATCATTAATATCATATTTAAGTACAGTGCCATCATAATGGCCACCATGAGAGGTGGTAAGATGTATTTGAACAATCATCGTTTCGTGAGGCGTTAGTTTGCCATCCACAGAAACATTATGTTCATCATCCATTAGATGGAGTTGTGTGTATGTGTAGTTTGAATCCTTCTTATAACAACATCCTAGTATATTGTGGATACTGGTGTTGTTACAAAAGAAAGGAAATAAAAAGAGTTTGGGGGTTGGAGAAGCAAAATAAATGAAAATAATTTAAGAGAAATCGTTACCTTTAATCTAGGTAACTCACTTTGGTTGGAACCAAAGGACTTCTTGAAATGCTTTCTGCCTAAGGGGAAGCTTCAAGGAGGAGGAGAGGGATGTGGGGAGCTTAGTTTGGCAGAGTTTGGATGAGCCAAGTGGCTTGAGAGGTGTGAAGAAATGAGAAGGAGGAGTGCCCTTTTATAAGAGGGGTGAGGGGCACCTTTGGAAAAGCTAGAAATATTAATTTATAATAAATTCATATTCGGTTTTCAAAGGCTCCAAAGTTGACTATTCAAAGGATGAGGTGGGGATAGGTCGAAAACAACTCATCCAATAGAATTTAGACAGGTTTGGGTACTTATATTAACCTTATCATTAAGTTTTAACTCTAAGTTAATTAGTTTCACTTTTACAATGTCTCTTTGTATTTTTATATTATATGGTTAATAAACTTACCATATACATCCAAGCGACCCCCAAGTGGTCCATTAATGATTAACCTATCATGATATAAGTCTCTTGGCCGAACCTTAGATTTTTAGGAATTTAATATCAATTAATAATATAATATTTGTTTTAAGAACTCTTTTATGTCAATTTTGACACTATTCATTAGTTGATTTTTGTGAAACTCATAACAGATTGATTTCTTCACAAAAAGTCAATTAAATCAATCCTAATATATCATATTATCCTATAAAATTAGTTTAATTCATTAAAAGTTTCATATTATATTTATTTGGGTATTTATAATATCACTTATTTTAATTTTTCACTATTATATTAATTACTGCATCATCATTGTGTCATTAATAATTTAACTTATTTGATGTCTAAAAATTATAACTAAAATATCATAATGTAGGAAATCTTTTTATATTTCTAATGAATATTTATAATCGAAAATACAACATGTATAACCCTATGTAAAAATTGTTCTTTTAAAAGATGTAAGCTTATGCCATTTTTGTATTCATTTTAACTTAATTAAAATAAAGTGTCATTATCACTCACAAGTGGATCCATGGGGTCCCAAAATAGACCCAAAGATGCCCATGGTCGACCATGTATCAACCAATAGGGTTAAGACACGTTTTAGGGTAATTTAGTATTATTATAATATTATTTTTTTACCCTTATTTACCGGATTTACCCTTAACCATGGTAAATAAAATATTTACCGCAGTAATTATTCAAAATGTCTAAAAATAAAAGTTACCTATTTACACAATTTGAACATCCTGATTAAAAATATGGAATCCATTTTTCTAAATTCAAAACACAGAAGTGGCAGAAATTAATTTAAAATTAATTCCCGCTGTCAAAACAAAAAGCGTGTTTTTAAGAGATAATAACTATCAAAAGATTGACACTTGTTTATGTTCGGTTTAATTGTAAAATTATGTCCAATGACCAACATTATATTAAGTGGTAAAAATATATTCTAAATATAATTTAAAACCACTCAAATTAATAATTTATCACTATTAATTATTTTGATTAAAAAAGTTGTTTTTAATTAAAATTTAGTAATTTTCACTATTCATCAAAATATTAAAGTTATCCGAAAAGTACCAAAATTTCACCTTAGGCTAAATTTGATATTCCGAATCCAAAAATGAAGTCCATTTTTAAAAATAAAATATATATAATTTCAAAAATTAGGTATTACTATTCATAACGGCAAGTTTGATCGGTTGTGGCACGAGTTAAAACACGAAGTTGCGTACAACACACGCTACTGTTTTATTCAAAGGAAAGCGTACCGTGGAAGCTTGGGATGTTTCATTTTAAATTTTTTTGATGTCCCCATTTAGTCAAAAAGTTTAAAATATTGTATTTAAAAAGGTTTCACTATTAAATGTTGATAAAAGTGCAATACTGAAAATGAATCTGTTCTTGCATTATGACTAAGAAACTCATAATGTGGATTCTAAAATTATAAGGATTATATAAAGTTTAAAATTTAGTTAATACTATTCATGACCTCTTTTAATGGCCTTTTTTTGTAAGTCAAGGTGTGATTGAACTCGGTGTTGCGTGTAGTACAAGTTATTGAATTATTTTGAAGAAATAACACATTATGAATTCTTGGGGTGTTACATTCTCCCCTCCTTCAATAAATTGCGTCCTCGCAATTTGAAATTGTTCTTAGAAAATAAAAGGTTGAAAATAGAAAATATATTTGTGGGAAAACCCACATCGGAAATTGGGTTACTAAAATTTAGTCTTAATATGAGGAAAAGAGAAATGATAGGGTCACCACCAAATTATGATCTCGATTAGGAGAACATTGGTGGAAATTAGAGACATATAATTGGAGGAAAAACGTAAATATTTATAGGTAGTGATTGAGGTCATCAATCACAAACAAGTATAAAATTGAGGTCCTTAAACTCATCAATTTATGATGATTTGAAATACCATTGGTTCAACAAAACATAGAATATTGGGATGACACATTTTTGACGTTTCAAAATATCTTAGTTGAAATCCCACATCGAAAAATGAATTAATGAGGCCTCTGTTTAAAATAAAGAGTGGAAAGTATGAAGATTACCGAAAATAACACATACTAGGGTTCCATGTAGGTAAATATGGATATGGAGGAGAAATCTAACCATCAATTATCTGATGGAGAGTGGTAGAGAACATGGCTATGAAAGGGCCAACAATCCCAAAGCCATAAATTAGTGATGATTTAAGGTACCATCTAGGACAACATTTTTGTTCTAAGTTCCTTTTCTTAACGTTGTGGAATTTATTTATTAGATTGGCTAAGATCATAAGGAGGTATACATACTTTATAATTAGAGTTTTATCCATTAATAAATTTCTACCACAAACTCATCTTTCACTCTAAAAGATAATAGAATGTAAAAAAAAATCTATTTACACTATTCGTATAGGGTTACAAAATAAACGAATTTATAATTCATCTACAAGATCTTTTAATAAAAACTGCATTATTTAATCCAGGACATCTCATGGGCCAGTGGTAGGTGATACACCCTTGTCGCCCTTCGGTTGCGGGTTCAAGTCTCACGGCCTTGCCGGACGCGACGGGTTGCCGCCCGACCTCCGGGTTGTCCTTTTATGGCCATCCAAAATTAATCTCAAACTAGAATTTATCCAAAATATTTCTGACCAAACTCACAGTCCAACATTTATAAGGAAGTTAAAAATAATGTAGATCCTTTTTACCACGTAATAGCATATGAATACCTTCATCATGTATTCTTTTAATACACTGAAACATCCTGAATTACCATATTCCTTATTGATTACATTCATGCTCCCTTATTCCATATAGAATGCTGGATATACCTCACCAATCCAAAAATGTTTTAAACCCCAACAATAATGGAATATACAGATCATTAATCAGTTCCAAGGTAGTCAAGAATATCCAATATAATTTATCCAAAACAATCATGTATTATTCCAAAATCACTAACTCGGTATCAGAACTATATTATGGTTTATCATTCTCTCAACCATATATTTTCCAAAAATTTATCCTGCTATTGAGTCACTTTTCTTTGTTCCACACAATCTCAAGTCCTTAATGAAATAGTACTATAGTACAATCCTTATATACTCCATAATTATTATAACAAGTACATTGTTGATACAACACTCAATTGACATAATCAACATAAGAACTCTAATCATTCCTCTTCATCTGTGGTAGTATCATAACTTGATTATTATCCAATAGCATCATTTGAGGCATAGTCTGATGACTGGGGCATAGGTTCGCGTAGTGTCCAAACTCCTTGCAAATGAAGCATTGTACATTTGAAACCATTTTATCACCCTTGCAGTCATGTACTTTGTGCCCTTTTCCTCCACACTTATAACAAACTCCCATTCCTTTCAGGCAAGTTCCAGGGTGTTTCTTCCCACAGTTACCACATATGGGAAAATTCTTCTTTTCCCTCTTCCCTTTATCCATTTTTCTCTCTTCCATCCTTTTCTTCTCTTGCTTCCCTTCAAAGCCATAAGACTCAGTAAACTCTTTACTTATCTTATCAACACATGATATTATTTCTTCATATGATGATAATACATGGGAGACTATTTCTCTTATAAATTCTAGCTTAAGACCATGAAAGATATGATCCTTCCTTCTCTTTGGATCATGTGCATTGTTAGAGTTCTCATTCCTTCTACTGGGTGCCATTTCTAAACAATGGCATACACTAGATCAGTTTATGAATCAAAATACATAATCCCATACTTATAAAACACTTAACATAAATTGAACTATTTAGGGATATAATCCATAATCATAAAAATGCCTCCTTTGAGGAAGTATATACTCATAAAACCTTCATAATGATTTGTAAAGAAAATGAGAGTTATCCTAAGCATATCCCCCGGGAGTGTCGTAACCAAGAGTGCAGCAAGGCCCGTTGTCGTGCACCAGTTCCCGTTCGAGTCTAGCTCAAAGCGGTGTTTTCGGGTTTTACCCCTAGGTACATCTGTTCCAGAGCCGCCTCTACCTGCTCGTATCCAGACAGGGATGTATTGCTCGGAAAACTCACAAAATCTCTACAGTACAAAAATTCTAGGAAGTTCTTCTATACTAATCCTCAAAGTTCATCTTAGGTCTACGTGCTCTAATCAGAGTTTATCTAAATCTAGCTTCCAAGGTTTGTACTAAACTTCCTCTGATACCAACTGTAACGCCCCGACCCCAGCTACCCAGAGTCGGTGCATTACTTCGTAACATTGGCATGATCACAAGAAGATCAAATCTCGAAAGACCGATTGGTTTAGTAGCCTTGGAAACACTAGATATATTCATAAAGTTTTACATTACATTTTAAAGTGAAAAACTACTACAACAAAAAAGTCTTCATAATTCACACTCATATCCCCACATACTATCCCTGCATGTCATTCATAACTTACTTCTTCACATCCTGGGAAAAATAAAACATAGAAAAGGGCTGAGCTCAAATGCCCAGTAAGGATAACAATAAAGCGGAACATTCAAAATAAGCATAAACATTTAAGGCAATTAATTACTAAAACAAAAGCCTTTTAAAATTGAACTTCAACATAGTATGGCATAAATAAAATGAAATAATGCCATTTACTTGTTCACATGGATATTCTACTAATCGAATAATCACATGCAAAAATCAATAACCACTTTCATAATGTTGGAATGCATAATGCTAAACGTTAATTTCTTTGTCTAGGCCTCATCCCAAGACCTAGGGGTTACTTCTAACCGGAACCCAACCCGGAGTGCCTCTAATAACCGGACACCAACCCGGAGTGCCTTTAATAATCGGACACCAACCCGGAGTGCCTCTAATAACCGGACACCAACCCGGAGGGCATACTTTTACCAGTCCCTAACCTGGAGGGCTTACTTTAACCAGTCCCCAACCTGGAGGGCTTACTTTTACCGGTCCCCAACCCGGAACATACTTGTTTAGCACATTCATCTGAAGAAAAGTTTGAAATATAACATAAACATTCGGATTAAAACTAGCATACGAAATGTCAACAGTTTCACCATAAACTATGAATGGTATAAAATAGCACATCCACAGTCAATCATATCACAAAACCTTCAATACAATATAGAAGTTTTGTATCATAATAAATCAACTTCAAATAATCTTAAAATCCATCAAAGGATGTTGACATAGATGAAATCAAAATTCTTTTTAAAGAAGTATCTCCTTTTATTTTGAAATCATTTAAGATGCATATAAAATAAAAAATTTTCTTTGAAAATATTCTTATAAGCATGTATGGAAAGCTTCAACGACTTTATAACGGTGGAAAATAACCACACCCGCCGTATAAGTTAAAAAAAACATTCTTACCTCAATTCCGTCGAAAAGGTTAAAAAGGACCTTGTTTTGAAAACGACGGAAAGATTCCTTTATAAACCTCTTATAAAAAGTCAAACAAGGGTATAAATGACCTTAACCCATATTCTTGTAAATAGTAAAAATGTTTTGAAATACATTTCGAAGAAACATGGATGTGGATGATAAAGAGATCCCAGTAGATTATTACGTATAAACAACCTCGAATAATGAAGAGATTGTGAAATAACCCTTACCTTGTACTTTTCCTTGGTTGGGGTAGGTTAACCTCCTGTATAATGGTGAAATAATTGTTATTAAATTATACAAGAATCATATATGTTAATATGATATCATATATGATCTTTTAACATTGATTTGTTAATAATATCTTAGAATTATCGTCGTTTCGGGTGTTAACTTACTCATTTTCTTTTATATGTTTTGTTACATAAGTCATGTTTGTTGTATCTTATTCATATCCCGAATGATATAAAGTCCTTAAACATCATTTTTAAATCATTAAATGATAATTATACTTGAATGGATACGATGGAGAATGAATCTCATCGCGTTCGTGGAGACGGTAGTCCGTACGTACGCACGAACGCTACTTCCATTTAATTTTTATTTTAAAAGAATCGAATCCAAATGATACATAGGTATATTACTATTCCAGTATAATATAATATTTTATATATGTTACTTAAGTTCATTAACACCATCCTTTATACGTTCCATGTGTGGTATGAACGAGTCATATCATTTTAAGGGGGCGGTAGTCCGCACTTCCTCAAATGAAATTATCGTATTTATATAAAACATGAAACGAATAATGGTATGAAATAAAATGGAATTATAGAAGCTTATATATAAAATATATATCATTAATATCATATTTAATTACAGTTCCATCATAATGGCCACCATGAGAGGTGGTAAGATGTATTTGAACAATCATCGTTTCGTGAGGCGTTAGTTTGCCATCCACAGAAACATTATGTTCATCATCCATTAGATGGAGTTGTGTGTATGTGTAGTTTGAATCCTTCTTATAACAACATCCTAGTATATTGTGGATACTGGTGTTGTTACAAAAGAAAGGAAATAAAAAGAGTTTGGGGGTTGGAGAAGCAAAATAAATGAAAATAATTTAAGAGAAATCGTTACCTTTAATCTAGGTAACTCACTTTGGTTGGAACCAAAGGACTTCTTGAAATGCTTTCTGCCTAAGGGGAAGCTTCAAGGAGGAGGATAGGGATGTGGGGAGCTTAGTTTGTCAGAGTTTTGACGAGCCAAGTGGCTTGAGAGGTGTGAAGAAATGAGAAGGAGGAGTGCCCTTTTATAAGAGGGGTGAGGGGCACCTTTGGAAAAGCTAGAAATATTAATTTATAATAAATTCATATTCGGTTTTCAAAGGCTCAAAAGTTGACTATTCAAAGGATGAGGTGGGGATAGGTCGAAAACAACTCATCAAATATAATTTAGATAGGTTTGGGTACTTATATTAACCTTATCTTTAAGTATTAACTCTAAGATAATTAGTTTCACTTTTACAATGTCTCTTTGTATTTTTATATTATATGGTTAATAAACTTACCATATACATCCAAGAGACCCCCAAGTGGTCCATTAATGATTAACCTATCATGATATAAGTCTATTGGCCGAACCTTAGATTTTTAGGAATTTAATATCAATTAATAATATAATATTTGTTTTAAGAACTCTTTTATGTCAATTTTGACACTATTCATTAGTTGATTTTTGTGAAACTCATAACAGATTGATTTCTTCAAACAAAGTCAATTAAATCAATCCTAATATATCATATTATCCTATAAAATTAGTTTAATTCATTAAAAGTTTCATATTATATTTATTTGGGTATTTATAATATCACTTATTTTAATTTTTCACTATTATATTAATTACTACATCATCATTGTGTCATTAATAATTTAACTTATTTGATGTCTAAAAATTATAAATAAACTATCATAATGTAGGAAAGCTTTTTATCTTTCTAATTAATATTTATAATCGAAAATAAAACATGTATAACCCTATGTAAAAATTGTTCTTTTAAAAGATGTAAGCTTATGCCATTTTTGTATTCATTTTAACTTAATTAAAATAAAGTGTCATTATCACTCACAAGTGGATCCATGGGGTCCCAAAATAGACCCAAAGATGCCCATGGTCGACCATGTATCAACCAATAGGGTTAAGACACGTTTTAGGGTAATTTAGTATTATTATAATATTATATTTCTTACCCTTATTTACCGGATTTACCCTTAACCATGGTAAATAAAATATTTACCGCAGTAATTATTCAAAATGTCTAAAAATAAAAGTAACCTATTTACACAATTTGAACATCCTGATTCCAAATATGGAATCCATTTTTCTAAATTCAAAACACAGAAGTGGCAGAAATTAATTTAAAATTAATTCCCGCTGTCAAAACAAAAAGCGTGTTTTTAAGAGATAATAACTATCAAAAGATTGACACTTGTTTATGTTCAGTTTAATTGTAAAATTATGTCCAATGACCAACATTATATTAAGGGGTAAAAATATATTCTAAATATACTTTAAAACCACTCAAATTAATAATTTATCACTATTAATTATTTTGATTAAAAAAGTTGTTTTTAATTAAAATTTAGTAATTTTCACTATTCATCAAAATATTAAAGTTATCCGAAAAGTACCAAAATTTCACCTTAGGCTAAATTTGATATTCCGAATCCAAAAATGAAGTCCATTTTTAAAAATAAAATATATATAATTTAAAAAATTAGGTATTACTATTCATAACGGCAAGTTTGATCGGTTGTGGCACGTGTTAAAACACGAAGTTGCGTACAACACACGCTACTGTTTTATTCAAAGGAAAGCGTACCGTGGAAGCTTGGGATGTTTCATTTTAAATTTTTTTGATGTCCCCATTTAGTCAAAAAGTTTAAAATATTGTATTTAAAAAGGTTTCACTATTAAATGTTGATAAAAGTGCAATACTGAAAATGAATCTGTTCTTGCATTATGACTAAGAAACTCATAATGTGGATTCTAAAATTATAAGGATTATATAAAGTTTAAAATTTAGTTAATACTATTCATGACCTCTTTTAATGGCCTTTTTTTGTAAGTCAAGGTGTGATTGAACTCGGTGTTGCGTGTAGTACAAGTTATTGAATTATTTTGAAGAAATAACACATTATGAATTCTTGGGGTGTTACAATTATTTATTTAAATAATTACATTCCTATATTCCTATGAATTATAGAAAAACAATCTCTGCTTATAAACACAAGGGGATCAATATGGTGAGTAGATGAACTACCTGTAAAGTCTTTTACACCTATAACAAGAGTGTAGACCCATCCTTGCTTGAAAAAAACACGGAATGCATGTGGCATACCCAGTGAATCTTCACCCCTTTTTGAAGAATGGTAAGAAAGAACAGTTGCCTTGAGTAGTGGGGAATGTAAAGAAGATTAGCAACCAAGAAGAATCAGTTGAAAACCAAACACTCACATACCAACCATTTCACCATCCCTAGTGTCCTCTGTAACATACACAAGCATAAACCAATGCATATCGCCACTCTAGGAATCAACTGTTACAACAACCAGTAGGCCTCCATTCCCACACCTATCACAATAACCATTCGGGATCACATCAAAACACAACCAACAAGAAAATAACAATAAAATTGGTTAGCTCTTGGCCCTTGAGCAAACAAGAGGGTAACACAGAACTCTATATGGAATTATCAAACACTCATTTAATTAATCCATCATGAATTAACCGATTTATTATTTTTAGGTTCCATATTCTAGAATCCTAAATAGTAAGCTATCAGAAATAAGTTAAACATGCTTACTCCACCAATTTGAATAACATCAACAAAATACTACAATAAAAACCAGATTTATTTTCATGCCTCATTATCAGTAGCCAAAAAATAATCAATTATTTCCAGTTTGTGTTCATTACCAATTTACATCAAGAACGAATAGCTAAAAATAGAAGGCATAGATATCAAACTATCTTGAAAAAACAAGAGGCAATACCATACGATTGATATAAATTTATTTATCCAGTTCAAATATTTATTCTGTCAATTCCAATGTGATGTAGTGACTAATAAATTCTAAGTCTATAGTTGCACATAAAAATAAAATAGAATCAATTAAAACCCTTCCTTAAAATGTTTCTTATGTGTCTTTATACGAGAATGATGCACACAACAGATCATGATCGCCTCCTCCCGTAACAACTGCATCCCTCAAGTATGTCACAGTATGATGGCACCAACTAAAAGCCAAGAAACAACATTAGGATCATGGAGTTCTCATGCCATAATATGGCATGGAGAAACAGAAGTAGGAGAACCCAAAAAACCATGATAACTCATAGCATATATGGAAGATTGATAGATATTACTAGGTTACATCAAAACATGAGTTGCACTTGGTGTAAGAATAACGTCGAGGGAAACCAATCCATTGGGAAAAGATTAATATCACGATTCCTAAAAGATGGAAGGAAGAGTTTGAGACTCTCTCATCAGAGAACAATGAGAAAGAAAGAGAGAGGATGATATCATGTCCCTTTAGAAGATTTATTGGATCAGTCATTTACGTTTCAGTGGATTTTACATTAAAATCAAATTGCATTATATCACGTGTTTTGACCCTGTAAATGCATCTCATGCCATAGGAAAATTACTATAAGAGTTATGGGATATGATTCGGCCTTAAATAGCTTAAAACAGAGCCATAAATAAGTTTTAAATCATAGAAAATGTTAAAATGGAGAAGCTGGAAAAACAGGAAATTTGGAAAAGGAAATGTGAAATAGTTATGGAATCACTGTTCATGAGTTGTCTCACCATTTCTAACTCACTGTTTGTAACTACCCATTTTGGACTGACCGTTTCTGTCTCACTGTTTATGACTCACCGTTTCCGACTCACATTTTCTGACTCACCGATTATGACTCACTATTTCTGGCTCACTGTTTCCCACTCACCATTTCTGACTCACCGTTTCTGACTCACCGTTTTGGACTCACCATTTTGGAATCAACATTTTGGACTAACCATTTCATACTCACCGTTTCTAACTCACCATTTCCAACTCACTATTTTTGACTCACTGTTTCTGACACTCCATTTCTGACTCTCCATTTATGACTCACAGTTTCTCACTCACCTTTTCTTACTAACTGTTTCTGACTCATCATTTCTGACTCACAGTTTCTGACTCAACATTTCTGACTCACCGTTTTTGACTCTCTGTTTTGGACTCACCATTTCTAACTAACCATTTCCGACTCAATATTTCTGACTCACCGTTTATGACTCACCTTTTCTAACTGACCTTTTCTGACTCACTATTTCCAACTAACCTTTTCTAACTCACCATTTCCGACTCACCGTGACATTGTTCATAAAACTAAAACGCTATTCACAGAACTAAAAATTAGGAAATTTGTTGGGGATGAGTCACCATGACATCCCAGAACACCTCAAACACCCAATTTCCATAAAAGGATTTACTAGAGAGGTTCTGGACATTACGATTACTTTGTCTATCTTTTAAAAAAACTCTCTTTATTTTGGAACACCATTATCTCAAAAGTGAAACATACACCTGTTAAATCTATCACTCAACCCATTTAATTTGAGGGCTATAGATGACCCACCAATTTTTTGTGTAATGACACGAATTTTACCTATATTATATTTAGAAATTATTTCTGAATATTCCAATACCAGGCACTAAGACAATGTGTATTTCCTTGGACTAGTGCACCCAGAATAAATCATTGAAAAATGTTATATTTTTAACATCACCTATGCACATGTTTTGTTTAAATGTTAAATAACATTTTAATAGGTTTCCAAATCAGAAATACGATGGCACTATGGAACTCATAATTGAATCTTTACCCTAGGTGAGACATTACATTGGTTGGAATAGGTCATCAAATAAAAAATAATCCCAGGCTGTTATCACAAATAATAAAATTAAAAAAATATTTTATTTTAAAAACCAAAAAACACATAAATAGTTACTCATATTGGAAATAGGAGACCAATCCTGTTTTTATAATGTTGTTCATTTCCCTAGGCAAGGCCTAACATCAGCTGGCATAGGTTGAATATGAAGAATATATTTTGGGAATTTTAATGGATATACTAATATTCTAGTTTATATTAGTTTAGTGTTACATCAATGAGTGATGGTGTATTAATAAAATTAGAGCTAAGTAGGGTCCAAGGGTTAGGCTCATAAGCATGGAAATTCCTTAGAGGATTTGGAGGGAATCCATAGATATTTCTCTTAGTATCGGGGAGAAAAAATGTTATCAGATATCATTCTTGACTGATCAATAATGAAAATCAATCCTTGACAGTGAACAATCCATATAACATATAGGTTGGTTGTTTCATTTTTCCCCCATTATTAATTACCATGATAATCATGGGAAATACATAAATAGATTGATATATGGTTCAGTCTTTATTTGGGTATGTGTTATTAATTCAGGATTATAAAGATACTAGTTTTTACTCTTCTATTATCCTTATAACGATAAAAAATCAAGGTTGAAATGAGAAAGACCGGGGTTCATTCATTGAGTTCTCTAGTGATTTTATCTCCCACGCTCCTAGTTTTCTTAAACACTAGATCCTCATGTCCACGATTCAGATATTCGGTAGGCTCTTAATGTGATAAAACAACCATATTAGAGGAAGGATGAAATAGATGTTGGAATAGTTTATATTAGGACCCGAGGACACATAGATTCCTTTGAATTATATTTTCGATCACTATAGAAAATATAGAATCTCACGAAATTGGTGGGCATCGAGTGGATATTCCACAACATTAGGGATTGCATATCATGTAGGATCGATGTCTTGGTGACGTGGAGAGAAGTTTTGTGGGATGTGATAGAGGATGTCGTAGGTGCCCCGCGAGTGGACTGAATAGGTAATTCGAGGGGTTGAGAAGGTGATATGAACTAGTGTGACTGCTAGGCTGGAGAGGTGGCATAAACACAGTGGCAATGAGCTGTCCCAGAATGGTAGGTCATCTTGATGGACAGGGTTTACCCTTACGGGTTTGGGATAACTTTTGTTTGAAACCGGTTGGACCCAAGGCGTCCAAACCAGGCCACAATCAAGAGTGGCGGTTGATCGAGCTACTGCAAAGCCCCAACAGATGGTGGTGTGGTTGACCACCATGGATGCTTGAGCTTCCATAGCACGATCAAATGTAGGAGCAGTCTTACTAGGTGGTTGACCACCTGGTCGATGACAACCTAGTAAACACCCTAAAGAAATTTTTTAGTATCGACAATAATCAAACCGAACATATGTTTGATGACATTTATTTGGTTTTGGGGCCCTTATGATGAGACTGTAAATTCAATATATCCTAAGTGGGTTTTTTTGTAGTGTGAAAATGATCTAATGGAATGAGGAGTGAGTTATATCAGAATGATCGCTCTTTGAGAAAACATTTATTTGGCTGGCTAAGACCAAGAAACTATGAGTCTTATGGATTCTCTATGTCATATAGAGACACTATATCTTATGGAATCATTGTTTATTTTGGATATTGTGTGTCTTGTAGAGAATATGTGTCTTTTTGAGACTGTGTATCTTATGGATGTAGTGGTTCCTATGGAAACTTTTTGTCATGTAAATATTGTGTGTCATATTTAGACTATGAGTCTAATAGAGAATATTTGTCATACCTAGACTACGTGTCTTATTGAGACTGTGTGTCTTATTATATTTACTATATCTGGATGTTCATGATATATTTTTTGTAGTCATATATCTATGTAGATATAACTATACAATCCACTATGGTATTCTTTCGTGGTACTCCATAGTGGTTTTCCATCATTGTATTTCCTTATTGGTAATCCATCGGGGTATTTACATGGTGGTATTGATTCATGGTATTTCCTTTTTCATATTATATCATGGTATTTACTTTGTGTTATTACTTTTATATATTTCTTTTATGGTATTTCATTTGGTTTTTGGGTTTCATACTATATATTTATTTAATCACCCCTACACAGTCTTTCCCCAAACGTGACGTGTCATGTGAAGATGATCTAATATTTTATGGAGTTCCATGTAGACATATAGTAGGTGGTTCGCTGTGAGAAATTATTAGATGAGATGTGTTATAAAATCTTTTTAGATGATAGTCCTAGTACCACTTACTTTAAAGGAATCACTTTTGACTATAGACGTCGTTGGTGGGATTTTTTATCAATGTTTACTTACATGTACATTCACTCTTATAATCTAGTTGTGGGATATAGTGGTTTACATGCACTGTTTACTTAATGATTTTTCATTTTTTATTTCTGTTTTGGAGATGTGTGTGTTCAGACAAATACTTAGGAAAATTATCTTATTTGTGGAATATTCCAACAGGAATATAGTCCCTAGACCATAGACTATAGGAGGTGGGAATGTGTTAGTCATCCAAAAAACCCCTCTGGGATGGGTCATGATAGAGTGGTATAATAGGAGTTTGGTTATTATTTAGGACCAATAGTCTCTGTGGTGGGTTTGGGGAAATATTTTTATGTGTTTTGAGTTCAGATTTCAAGACTAGGAATCCATTATTGGTGCGACAAACGACATATCCATACACAATGACTCTTGGAACCTACTTTTCAACAAATTATGTGAAAATCATGATTGTATAGAAAATAATTTTACATGAATCATATAATAATTGGTTGTTTCATTCATGTCCTTCTTCAATAAGATCTTTAGATATACTCTTTTGACCATGATACATATTGTTTTATAACATGATGCCTCCAAACATACATCCAACTAGGATTCAATTGCATGATTAGAAGGATGATCCTCCTATTGATGAGGCAATTGTACGTGACCATTTATCGACGATATCACCTCAATGTGGTTTACCAGTTATACCACCACCCATTTTGAAACTACTATTTCATGTACTACCAACAAAGGATGATTATTAACTGAGTGAGATGTGTGAGTTTCTATGGCAGTGACCTCCCATGATTCAAGGCGATCTAGACCCCAAGTATGTTTAGGATTATCAATAGGATGTTACATTTTTCATCCATATTTTGAGGATACCTTCGCACCAGATTTTATTCAGTTCCACATGTCTTTTTTAGGGATCTGTGGGATAATGGAGGTGCATAGTGACCCAAAAACTCTATGAGAATACTCCCGGTTGGGGATGCAGTGGATCCAGAAATGTTTGACGCATTGCGACCCTGGGGAGAACCAAAGCATCTTACTATATTGTGGAGTTTCATTTGTTTTTCTAGGTAATATCATAGGTTTGTACACAAATCATCCAGAGTGGTAGTATCCTCTACATCCTTAAAATAAAAGGGTCATAATTTTTCTATGGATATATTTGTGAAAAATGTGATTTCAAGAGTTGAGGCATAGGTTGATGAGGGCTCCCATTATAATATTTCTAGAGGAAGGCGTCGAGTACACGATGTTCTGCGATGCATTAGAGAACAGTCTAGGTTGTGTCCTGATGGAGGGGAATTTTTTTATTTCATAGTGATTTCCACAATTGATTTAACATTAGAAAAATTATATGACCCCATATCTTGAGATAGCATTATTAGTTGTTGTATAGAGGATGTGTTGAAAATATATGATGAGTGAGCAATTTACCATCTACTCTGATCACAAGATTCTCATGTATATATTCTCTAAAAGGATCTGAACATGAGACATGTGGGATGTCTAGACCTCCACTAGGACCATCATTTTGAGATAATATAAACTATTGGGAAGGTGAAAATGGTAGAATATTACGTTTTTAAGAGATCTATCTTGTAGTTACTGATTGAGGAATTAGAGAAGCTGGCCTCATTAAAGTTATCTTTTGTGGATGGGTATTTAGAATCATACCTCCAGTTAATAATTTTCACCCCTAAACTCATACTTATATTCAGGGAAGAACATCTTGGGGATACTGGTTTTAAGGCCATACATATTTATTTGGCCATAGGGGCATCCCATTGATGGATGTACAAAAGGTGGGGAACACGTCATTCATTTCAGAGGGTGCAGTGTTGTGTAAATGGTGTTGTGGGAGGAGGATTTCTGGGAGTTCGATAAATCCCCTATAGAGGTACATCTTGGTGTGGAAACAATGTACCCTGGCCTCCAACAACAGTTTTAGTGGCAAGGGATGACTAAGGGATTTATAGAGAATGTTTCTCAATGCCTCACTTGTTAGTAGGTGAAGGCTGATCATTAGGTTCAAGCGGGTTTGATGAAAACATGTAAGGGATATGAATTGAAGTGGGGTGTGATAGAAATTTACTTCATGATAGGTTACAAATGTACATCACGGGGACATGATACAATCTGGGTGATCAATGACCAACTGGCCATGTTTTCCAACTTCCGAGCTATTTAGGAGTATCGTTCCGTAATGAGTGTGGGATGGCTCTACGTGAGGTTTATAGTTCATCTTCATATACTTACATTGATCATTTCTCATATTTTAATGTTATATTTACATCCAATTTGTGGAAGGGAATATGTTAGGTGTTAGGGACTCATTTATTATTGAGAATATCATTTTACCCACCAAAGAACGCCCATACTAAGTGGACCATTCTAGTTCTGGAGGACATGTAGCATCATTTCATGTTAGATTTTTCTCATAATTGGTAGGATCATAAACCTCTAGTGGTGTTTTTTTACAAAAACACCTATAAATAAAAAATTTGTATAATACCATTTCAGGCCATATACGGGTGCCCTTGTTGGTCTCCACATTTCTAGACTATCCTAGAAGAGTGAGCACTCATGGGCCTGATGTTAGTGAAGAATACCACTATGAGGGTGAAAATAATATAGCAATGGATGAAGACTATGATGAGATGATATAAATAATATACTGATAGGTGGTGGATGCCATTATAGTTCGAGGAAGGAGACCATGTTTCCCTTCATATATAAAATCCATGGGGATTATAGAGAATTTTCCAAGGTGGAAATCTCTCTATGGTGTACATCGATTCATTCTGATACTATGTAGAGTTGGTGAGGTGTAGTGCTGCTTGGACCTACCACTACAACTAGATTATGAACACGAAATCTTCACTGAGTCATAGTTGATTTGTTACATGCATGACCCAACCCATGACATTGAATGGGGGGAGCTAGACACCGAGGAAGGGGTGAATTTTTTGGGGTTCTTAGTGGAGATCACGGATTTGTAGCAGAGTATCCTTTATGGGGGTTGATATTGTTGTTAAATT
Organism: Viscum album; assembly: GCA_963277665.1. Taxonomy (NCBI): domain Eukaryota; kingdom Viridiplantae; phylum Streptophyta; class Magnoliopsida; order Santalales; family Viscaceae; genus Viscum; species Viscum album. Next base: position 1,310,052,189 of record OY728119.1, on the reverse strand, counting down.
TATCTGTGGTGGGACTGGAATATCTAGGAGAGCACATGGGAGATGGATGCTCAGATTCATGCTTAGTACCATCATTTGTATGGGAATCCCTTATTTTAGATTCTTAAGGATGTAAAAATCATTAGTGGGGTGTATGAAATTAATTGGATTTTAATAATTTTACTTTTAGAAATTATATGTGCAAACTTCACAACGAAGCCATGAGAACAAATGCAATTATGTGGCCTTGTGTACCCATAACATTCCATTGAAAAATGATATATTTTAAATACCATGAACAAAATAAATTGATAAAAATTTAAATTATACTTAAAACGGTTTCCCATATCCAAATAAGGAGGACTCTGTTGAGCTCATATCGGTGGCTTTACCCTAGGAGTGACCTAACTTGGCTTGGTGCATGTCTTCAAAAGAACAATTTACCAAAGATTTAACCATTAATAAAAGAATTAAATAAAATAATTTGATTTAACAACCTAAATAATTACATATGGTTACATATATTGGAAATACGAGACCATTATTGAGTTTAAAATGTGGTGTTTTTCAAAGGCGGGTCTTAAGATTAGCCGACACAGGTAAGATATGAATACTATTTTATAAATATTTTAATGAATATAATAAACCATTAAACTATTTTATTTTGATGTTAAATCGACACGAAAATGTTCATTCTTGTAAACTATGAGTTGGGAATGGACCCAGGGTTTGGCTCATAATTGAAGGAATTCCCCTATGGTTATGAATAGAGTCCTTACATAAATTTCTCAGTAGCGATGTCAAATTGCAGGATTTGAAATTGTTCATGGAATATCTCCAAAGATAATAAATCATTGATAGTGAAAGATTGATATCCCAGGTAGGGTGGATTTTCATTGCTTCTTTCCCTCATTCTCATGTTATATGACGTCTGTAGGTCAATCCAAAAATAGATTTATCTTTTGTTTGTTCATTGTGGAGGGATGTGTTATTGATGTTCTATTATTGAGAGAATATTTTATCCACTACATTAATCTTTCTAAATAGAATGAATCGAGTATGATAAGAACAAAGTCTAAGGTTAGTTATTCAGGTGATATTTGTTTTTCTCTCCCCTGATCATGGTGTTATTTGATGTTGTATCCTCATGTCTATAGATCAACTTAATGGGAGGCTTCTATAGTGATCAGAACCTCATATTCATGGAAACATGAAATTGTGTCTGAATCAGTATAGACCAGGACCCGAGGATCAAAGATGTAAATTCATTTCTGAGTTTTGAGTACTCAATGAATATCATGGTTTGTAGATGAATTGTGGTGGACACTGAAACCAACGTCTACCATGAGACGTGGCAGTAGATCCAGTGTGATTAGAGGCTTCAAGAAATTGTGTGTCACCATAGGGGACAAATCAGATGTCTCCCCAGGAGAAAGTGTGGGGACATTGACCATGTAAATGGATGGGTCGGGTGAGATGGACAGACCAATGAGGTATGCATGGCCTTGCAAGAGCACGATGGACCTAGTAGGACAGTTGGAATAGGAAGAACGAGTCAGAACCCATGGGTTAGGTAGGAGGCCATGGATTGGGTCGGATCTAGGTTAGACCTGGGGTAGTCAGACAGGGCCATGGTCGAATGTGGTGGTTGACCAACCTATCGCATGACCATTGAATCTCCAGATGTGGCATCATGATCGTCCATGAGAGTAGTAATGCCAGGTATTCGACTACGGGTGTCGACTTTTGTTGTTGGATGATGGACCACCTAGTCAGTCAATGACCATGTTATCCCCCATTCAGATTCTTCATATGTCCAAAAAATTCTAACTAAACAACCTTCTAATTATACATCAATGTCGTTGGGACCCTTATAAATATAAGGTATTTTGGAGATATCTTATATTTGTCTTTAATGGGAGTTTGAATATGACCTAATGGAATAAGTAGTGATATCTCCTAGAGAGATCATGCTTCTAGAAAAAAAATTAGTTACTGGTTGTGGCATAGAGACTGGGTGTCTTATAGAGACTGTGTATATTATGGAGATTGTGTGTCTTATGGAGACTATGTGTCTTATGGATGTGATTTCTCTTATTGAAACTATATGTCTTATGGAGTCTATGTGTCTTATGGATGTTGTGTGTCTTATGGAGAAAGTGCATCTTATGGATACATTCCATCATGTTGAGAATGTGTGTCTTATAGGACTGAGTATATCTGTAGTTTTGTGACAAATTTTATATATTAATATATATGTGAGGAGTTAACTATACATTCCTTTGTAGTATTCCATCATGGTATTCCTTGGTTGTATTCATTTATTTTATTTCATTTGTGGTGTTCTTTCATGATATTTCATTGGTGGTATTATTCTGTGGTATTATCTAATTGAATTTCAGTTGTGGAATTTCTTTTTTTTTTGTTTCATTATGATATTCCATTGATGTATTTCCTCTTTGGTATTCCTTTATAGTTTTGCGGTGTCCTACAGTGTATTGTTTTAGTCACACTAAAAAGGTCATTTCGGCTTGTATGGTGTCTTATGCCGACAATCGACTCTTCAATGGTTTTCCATGAGGACCAAGACTAAGAAATTCCCTGTGATACCAAATATTTTGAGGTGTGTTCTATAATCTTTTCCAGTGATAGTCTGATCAACTCTTACATTATACGTTGTACTTGTTGTTCCATACTCTTTTATTTTTGTGGGATTTTTTTATCCATTTTTACAATACACTACTATCAGTATTGTACTCTAATTATGAGATATAGTTATTCTCATTCATTTTTTAATTAGTTAATTTTTATTTTATCATTTTTTTTCAATGATATGTTTGGGTGTACTAGTAAATTGGTAAATTCCCCCCCACCCCCATTTATGTGATATTCCTACTTGGTGGTAGTCACCGGCCCCTAAACTATTGGAGGGAGGCTGGGAGTAGTAATGGTACAGACCCCTATTGGATTGGTTATAAAAATTCGTATATAATAGATCCACCTATCAATCATCCATACATATTTCCATATACCATAAACAGAACAAAACAATTATAAGATTCCAAATTTGAATATGACACCCTTGAAAACAACCACCATTCATATTTTTTATGAAAACCTCATCAAAATGAAATGAGTTACATGATAATAATTTTAATACAACCATATTCCTTTAATATAATTAATAATGAGGTTTTTTTACCAGAAAAAGGCATCCATGTAATTCACCGACTGCTTCTAGTCATGATCCCAAAGTGTAGATCGTTCCGCGAGATTGGATTTGACAGGTGGTGTTGCCCGAATAGAGTTATGGATCAAAAGTTATTTCCATTCAAATTTAGGTGGCTGGAAATGGCCATATAGGATGATTTTTCTGAAAAGTATGGTTTTACCCAAGAAGTGAATTCTTGCATTCAATAATGACGTTTTTTCAAGCACAAAGTGAAATCTTGCGTACAAGAATGGTTGTTTTCTACACCAGAATGGAATATTGCGTGCAACAGTAAAATCTTGCGCACAACTTGTCACACTAACCTTTTACGTGACTGATGAGATGTCATCGTCCACCCAGGCTACCTAAACATGGTCTAAGGAATGTGCACATAAATTTTGAATGGTGCACGCATGATTAGCATATGCGCGCAAGACTCTTACACACCCAAGGTGACGTCAAACACACCATTGAGCGCACACCCGTTGCAGGGTGCGCGTAAGATCACTTTCGCACCCTGAATCGTACGCACAATTACTCCTAGGTTCACCACAAAATACATGTACAACCCCCACCCCTAAAGAGTGGTCATTGAAGGTTGTCTACCGCTCTTCCATGCATAAGACCGCCTCTTTTGCGCCCACATAGAAGAATGTAACCCTCTATGTGAGATCTTTTGTGACATGTCCCATATGGGTCCACTTTCACGCAGGCCCATAGTGGATTTTTCCTCGAATACCATATTTTCTATCGAGATCTTGTTCAAACAAGATTCCATGCTATTTGATAAGCATTCAATATTCTGCAAAAAACATCCAATCATGCCTGAAAAACATTCAATATCCAACACAATACTTTAATCTTGTGCACATGACATCAATATTCCATGCAACAGTACCAAGGTGATGAATTTTGCATGCACATATGCCACACAATCCAATTTTTCATGAAAAACATATTATATTGTGAGAAATTATTCAATCATTCTCCCAAGACATCAATCTTGCGAGCTACTGTACCAAGGTGTTGATTCTTCCACGTACCTATGTCGTATAGTCCAATATTTCATGCAAAACATCCAATCTTGCGCACAATACATCAGTCTTGCGTGCAAGAATTCAATCTTACGTGCCACAGAACCAAGGTGTGGAATCATGCACGCACCTATGACGCATAATCCAATATTGTGATCAACCCATCCTTCGAGTTGGCCATCTTACACGCAATAGTGCCAGGCCTATGCCCGCTGGCCCATACCACGGGTCCTGGTCCCCCGCACCCCCAGTCGCCCTCACTATCAGGATTAGGTCCCGGCCCTCTGGGACAATACATTCACCACCATCACTTTCCCCATCAAACATTGAGAGTCGTACTACTATATTTTCGGGCTGAGAGGTCGGAAATTTCTGTTGCGCCCTTATGCGTAGCTTCCTTCCACCTATATGATACCATGACTTGAGATACTCCTCCCCACACCATGGAACACCTGGATTCAGCATGTATCTCTTGGTCTATTTCCCATGTCATGATTTGATATCCTCATAATCAATCTCCCTGAGTACCTTGAGTTGAACAATTTTCCCAACCACTCATCCACACTCCATCACCTGGCTTCTATACCAGGTTGAACTAGAAAGGGATTCCATTGCATAAGTCCCAAAACAAACCATTTCTAGATGCCTTATGAATACTGATCCACTCTACATGACTATAAACTATTGTAATCCTCATTTGACAAACATGGGACATCTCTTTCCCCCAAAAAGAGATTCCTTATGTTCAAAGCATAAGATACCAACAGTCTTATCTATATGACATTAAACATTAGTACTTATTATGTTCCATACAAAGGATGCGTCTTGATAAAAACTAGATATTCATTATGCTCCAAGCATAAGATGAAAATATCCCACTCTACATGAATTTATACTGTAGAATGACCTATCACTCAATAATTGGATTCCTCTTGTTCCAAATAAGTTGTGGATTATGTGAAATACATAAGATTCCTCATGTCATGATTATAGTGTAATAATTTCAAGAGAATTGGAAGCTGTTCAAATATTTCATCACTCCACCTCATGCATTGAGAGGCTTTCATTTGGATATTCATCCTCTTCCATGTCTGAAGGGATCCACTAATGGCCGGGTCCCATGGTGCAACATCTCACCTATTGTCTTGGAGCAATGCCCTGCAATACCTTGGACAAAACTTCAATGCAGGTCCTGTGTTTCTATCATAGTTAATAGTCGAACCTCATTTGTTTGTTCCTATATTAGGTTAACATGTTACGGATTGTTTGTTTCGAACATGGTCAACAATTATCCCACATCGCAATGTCACCATCGTTTCATTCTGAATGATGGGCATGTGTTTCAAACTTTTCATCTCCCATTGTTTGGACTAATTCCAACGCCCCATGGTGTTCCCCACTTGTGCATTTTCACATAGGTGTGGGCCCCAATTATATACCTCAACCCACCAATGAGTTGGGATTCCCTCATGGCCACACTTGAGGAATACATTATGGGCATCTTCCTTTGGTAATCCCCATTCACCATTGTCGCTCCAAGCGGCACTCTGGAAGCATCCTTGCGTAAGCCCCATTCATTATTTCTGCCCCATAGTTGCACCTAGGAAGCTTCCTTGCATAATCCCCATTCACGTTTTCTTCTCTATAGTGGAACCTGAGATCATTTCATGCGTAAGCCCCATCCACCATTGCTTCTCCCTAGCGGCACTCGTGCTGCTTCCATGCATAAGCCACATCCACTATTTTCGCTCCATAGTTTCACCCTGGAAGCTTCCCTGAATAAACCCCATGCACTATTGTCACTCGACTGTGGCACTTGGACCGCTTCCTTACTTAATCCCCATGCATTGTAGCCGCTCCATAGAAACACACGGGCATCATCCTTGTGTAAGACCCGACCAATATTACAGCTTTGTAGCGGCACCCGGGCAGCTACCTAGCGTAAGCCCCGTTAACCATTGTCACTCCAAAGAATCAACCCCGTATCTTCCATGTGTAAGCCCCATCCATCATTGCTGCTCCATAGAGGCACTCGGGAAGAATCCCTTCCTAATCCCCATCCACAGTTACTGATCCTTAATGGCACATAGGAAGCTTCCTTGCATAAGCCGCATGCACCATTGGTGCTTTATAGCGTCACCCGAGTAGCTTCCCAGCATAAGCACCATGCATCATTTCCGCTCCATAGCGGCACCTTGGCAGCTTCCTTTCTTAATCCCCAACCATCATTTCCGCTCCATAGCATCACCCGAGAAACATCATTGAGTTAGCCCAATTCACAATTGTCTCTCCAAAATGGCACCCGGGTAGCTTCCATGCATAAGCCCCATCCACCGTTGCCGCTCCATAGCGGCACCCGGGAAGCTTCCATGCATAAGCTCCATCCACCATTGCCACTCTATAGCGGCACCCGAGCATCTTCCATGCATAATCCCCATCCATCATTGCTTCTCTATAGTGGCACCCGGGAAACATCATTATGAATTCCCCAACCATCATTGCCACTCCTTAGTGGCACTCAGCAAGCTTCCTTGCGTAATCCCCATTAATCAAACATCATGGATGCACCATAGAATCATGATCGTTAGGTCCTTGACACTTCTTTTTTCTCACACCGAGCATAGCTAATGTGGGCTTGGAGTAGTAATCATCGACCACGACATCCTCTATGTGTAGCCTAGAGTGTAATCCCCACACAATCATGTACTACTTGGTATTTGATCCTTTCGAAGGAAAGGTATGTAGGAAGCCCCCCTGAGGCTCATGCCCAACATCCTTTTGTTCTGACCATGAACTGTGTGGTCTTTCATCTTTTCCAAGGGAAGTTACATAGGAAGCCTCCCTGAGGATCAAGACCACCACTCATTTTTCCCGAAAATCTTCACATCGGCTCACCAAACGCCAGCCTTAAATATGCGAACATCAATCTTTGTCAAGGAAAGGTACGTAGGAAGCCTCCCTGATTTTCAAGACCAACTCCCATCGGTCCCGACCACTCCACGTCTATCCACCCCCGTCCTCCATCATGTTAAACTGTACGGCCCTTTTGTCCCACATGACACTAAACTATCACCTATCTAGCATTAATTAATTTTCAATACCCTATATAGTGGTAATCCATTGTCAATCCCATCCAGTGGTAAGTTGTTGTCAACCCCATTCAGTGGTAAGCCTTGGTCAACCTCATTTGGCAGTAATCCATTGAATTCCTCAATAGACGTTAAGCTCTCATCAGATGATCTATGAGGAATTTGATTCCCTACCGTGGGGATACGTAGAAACCCTCAATGATGTTAAAGCCCATCACCCATGTCACATCTTGATCTATTCCTTGATCCCATTTTTTTCGGGGAATATAATGTGCCAACCTGGAGGTCTTATTTCCTCAGGATCCCATCCAAGTGTGCATTTTCATGGGTGGCCTCATCATGTTCCCATATTCCCACCGAACTACGAGGAAATTGATTCCCTACCACGGGGATACGTTGGAAGTCTCTTTGATTCTGAAGTCCAAAACTATCATCACCATCACAAAATATCCATCTCATTCCCTCTCTAATTCATTAAACCCTCCATCATCCATCTTGATTCTTGCCTGGGTAGCCGCATCTGGTTGAGATCATTCCAGTCATCCCAACACTGCTCCGTGTGGCACCCAGGATGCTAACTATGAATAAGACCCACTACATCCATAACCATCCACCCAAGATAATCCCTATTAAGGCTTGCGGCTTTCCATGCATAATCACTAGTATGTATCTGGGTCATTGTCCTTTCTATAGAAACTGATTCATCATCCCTTTGAACTATTTGGGTTTTGATCACTATCTTCTACACATGGTACGTAAGAAGCCACCATGAGGATCAATCCCAGCCAATGATAAACTATGGTGCTTCCCCATTTTGGGGTGCACACTCCCTAAACCGCCCTCAGTGGTGTCTATATCATCCTTCATGGTGTGGCATATTCCCTTTATGGGACACACCATCTTGGGTCGGCTCTAATTGAGTGTTATGATCCACCTACCTAGAAAACACTCCTGGAGCTCCATGCTAGGGATTTAGCAATCTCATTCATATCTATGGGACATTTTGATCACCATCATTACATCTACACAAGACATTAAACACTTGGCCTACCTCATGTTAAACACGTGATTCCTGAGAAAAATCTCGGTAGAAATGCCTTTGGTGTAACCATCTCTGCAAGACGTTAAACTCGTGACATACCTCGTGATATATATGGGAAGTTGAGAAAAAACATAGAGCCATGCCACAACCATAAGACTCCACTTGATTGATATTTGATTCCATGGGTTATGTGCCCTTGAGATGCCCTCTTATGAGGAAGAATACATGTTCCCAATGTCTACGCATCCAGATAGGCCCCGACATTCATAATGAGAATTTCTACTCTGATTGAAGGTTGTTACAATGTTAAGACCCCATGGAATGTCCGAACAGAAGTAGTGTAATTTACCAGTTTCCTCAAAGATATGGAACCCGGAATAAGATTCATGAACCACGACATAATCATTAACTGAGTCCAAGACCAGGAAATGAGTTTCGAGGTGGAATCCACCAAAGGAATAAGCGACATCCCATCATATCATTTTGAGCAAAGAGAAAACATCCCTAAATATAGAACAGATGTTGTCTGCCTTTGGAAAGAGGGAATTAGGGGCAACAGTTGTGCGTCATCCACAGGAAAATGCGTGATCTCTGACAAAAGCATCAGAAACATATGTTTTATTAGATCATATAACCAATGAATCATATTAAAACAATAAAGGATGTTCTATTTTATTAAAAAAAAATTCATTCAAAATAATATTTAAAAAATATTTTTGAAAATATAGGACAATATCTTTTTCATTGGATAATATTTAAATTAAATTCTTAAAACATTGGTAAATACAATTTATTTTAGAATAAAATAGGAAAATAATATAGGAGCATTCAATTTAAATGTCATTCATGAAGGAGGTACAATCTATTAATTTCATAAATGTAATAAATAGACATTGTTTAAAAAATTTGGTATTGGGAGTCAAAAGTGATCCATTTGAAAAATTGGAAGAAAATTAATTTTTAAACATTTATTTAATGCTAATATTTTATCAAAAAAAACTTAAAGACATAATTTATCTCCATATAAATCATTCATGAAATAAGTTAAAGAACATTGAAGACATATTTTGTTAAATGTTTCAAAAACATTACAAAATTTTTTTAATGGAAAATCATTTATTACAATTATAATCTAAAATTCATTTAAATTCAACAACATATGATGGGAAATAAAAATAGAATTAGTTTAAAAAGTGTTGTGATAATTTTTGTTGTCAATATTAGATTTATACATCATGTAAATAATTATAAGATAATGAATCAGAAATATATTTGAATGAAAGATGTTTGAAATGAGAAACCCTTAGAACTCTAGTGATAGATGAATAAAAATTGCATCGGTTAGTGGAACATAACATGATTTGACTGTCACATAATTTACATGTATGCATATATTAAATAACATTACCTTTGTATTCAGTACACTATATAAAATAAATCATGATGCATATCATGAATTCTTTCACAAAGAAAAAAATTAGGACCATGAAAACTGGTACAACATTAAAACAATTTGAATCAATATCTCATGAAAGAGATAACATAATTGGAACATTAAATATGATAATAAAATTTTCATTCGTGATATAACATCTAACTAGTTATAATATATATCTTATAAAAATAATTAGGGGAATAATACATGACGTATCTCAACGAAGTAATATTGAGATTAATAATCATTTAAATGATCATGATAATGAAGTTTGAAATTAATTAATTAAGTTAATATCTATAATAATTTTAAAATAACAAAAAAAATAAGTTTAAATATTACATAATAAAATAAGATATCATTTCAAAAATAATCTTATTATACAATAATCAGTGAAATATAAGTAAAACCTACTGAATGGATATAGACATAAGAAACACCTTACCTTAACTCTCATCTTTCAACTTATGTCATTTAAGACATTTATAATAAAAAATTTATTTTTTATATTATTGAACAACCTTTTATAAGTTATATAATTTATAATTAAACATTCTATTTATTTTATTTCAATGATATTTCAGATTAATTAATTGGTTATGTTCATGTTAGTTGTTTTGAGGATGTTCAGTTCATAATTCCAAAAAAGATTTAGTCTATTTATTGTAGTCATATAGGTCACAGTTCCATCATATAACAAATAATTTAAACTAAATATTATCACTTATATATATATATATAATAAAATATTATTGATAGTCAGAAAATGGATACATGAGAAATGATTAACATCACCTCGTGGAGATCACAATCTGAACATACACTTGAATGGGAACACCATTTTCAAATGGTGGAATGGAAACAAGATAGATGATATATTATCCTTAAATAATTGTAATTATTTCATTAAAATATTATATATAACTTAAATAACTCATCATAAACACACATTAGTAGCATTCTTGAAAAAAAAACATTTCTTTATGGAGGAAGAACTCTACACAAACACATAAATGATATTTTAGTTCCACATAAGATAGAAAATGTGGTGAATATGTTTATTAATTAAACATAAAAATATTTCTATATATGGTAAAAATAGTTTTTTATATTGGATTGGATATGAGAGAATTTATTAATGTAGAATTAAAACAATAAGTTAAGATGATTACATCCTCTTAGAAGAACATCGTTAGGATCTATCCAAATGAAACTGATGGATGTTTTAAATAATCCTATTGAATAAATATAAACATGTTAAGATTATTTTCTAATAGGTTTTAGTCGACATATGTTTTTCAATAAGTGTGATTATGAGGTGTGAGTGTGTGCCCTTATATAAGAGATTAGAGGGGTGCATTTTGAAATCCATAATGTATTAAATTAAAATATATAATTAATAGTGTTTAATTGGATAAAAAAATAATATATATAGATGATATGATATATATAGGCCTAAATAATATCATCTATAAAATTATAAATAGGATTACATGATTTATTATCAACTATCTATTGGTTTTAATCGTTATTTTTCCATTTAATGATTAAAGTGATATCCATTGTTTTTACTAATTATGGGACAACAAAGAAACAATAAAAGGAAAAGTGACCCATAAGTGTAAAATATCTGAAATTATATACCATATCACATAATAATGAAATCAATATATGATTTTTTCGAATTATTATTATTTTATCAAAATTTGATTCAACATAAAAACCCACAAAGACATCATTTGGAAAATTAACATAGTTATCATTGAAAACAAATATCAAGATAGTAATTTAATAAGAATGTAGATTTTTAAAAAATAAATAATACAATATATATGTCCAAAAACATCATGTAACATAATAACTAAAACAAAAAGATATTAATAATTAAGTTTCTAAAATAATGTACATTATTTTTCTACAACATGGACAATAATAATTTCGGCATTGTTTAAAAAATTAAGTTAGTTATTTTAACTATGAAACAAAAATTAATCATAATTTATATACCAAAAAATATCTTCTCACCATTTATGACTCTTTTAATCCTTTTTAAATCATATTATAGCGATTAAAATCAATAAATTGACATTTTAGAATTTTTTTTTTCTAAAAAAAATCTAATATTAATTTTAAAAATAAATAAAAAAATTGTATTCCGTATTTTTAATATAATTTGAGAATTTTAAAATTATACACATATGATATATTAAATATTTGACTTACAGTGATTTAAAAATCATTTTTAAATTAGTTTTATCCTTATTTACATAATTTTTCTATTACTAGTCTGATAATGTTTACTAATGTTACTATATAATATGACAACAAAAATAATCATGATTTTCAAAATTTGGGCATAATGGCTCGAAAACTAAAATAATGTTTCACATAACTAATTTCCTATAGGTGGGTGAATTTAATTCTAGAAAAAAATGAAAAATGTAATGATAATAATTTTTTGAATAATTAATTCATCAGCAGAAAAAAATTGTAATGAAACTATTATAATGATTATTAATATAAACATATAGAAATTATTTATAACTAAAAAATATTTATGTTAAATTAAAATCCATTTTAAATCATAATTGAACTTGTAGGTAGCATTATTTAATGAAAGGTAATGGATGTTTTAAAAAATCAATATTTTTTACATTTCACCTAAAAGTAATTATTTTTAGAAAAATACAAAAAACTAATCCCAAGATAATATTTTCATTTTTATTTGAAAAATTATATTAATTTCTCAAATTATATTTGTTATAACTGTATAAAGGAATTATTATGTATTTATACAAGATAAAATAAAAACCATTATTTTGAAAATATATTATGGATGTTAAATATTACATTACTAAAAAAATTTCCGTTTTTTAAATAGTCATTTCATTGATTAATATAGAATGCTCATAAATATATTCATATTTTTGTAATTCATATAAATACCACCACATTTAATCTTATTTTATTATTATTAACTTTAAATAATATATTTTATTTCATATAAACAATACTTTTTCATGTTAAAAAATCTACCGTGATTAGAATTAATTTGTACTTAATTTTTGGCATGTTAAAATATTCATCATGTAGTTTTTGAAAGAAAAACAACACTGAAAAAATGTGATATCACAATGATTTAGAGGAATAATAATCACACTTCTAGATGATTCCAACTAAATTTAGGGAGTGGAGGAGCAATAGGAATGTAGAGAAATATTGGGTTGACATTAACTCAAATAGTTTGGGAAAATATAACAACCTATGTCTTTTAAATATATTATCGCATGATTTTTTAACATAATCATCAATTAATTAATACCCAAAGATCATGAGTCCTTGTTTCCTTACAAGACATGGTTCATAATACATAAAATTGAGATTAAATTAAAACATCGTTATCTTAATCTCAAAATTGATCTCTTTAATTTTTTATATCTCCATAAAATGAAAGGGTATACATGGGGAATACATATACAGAATGGTTAATCTTGAAATCCTTTTATTGGAAGAAAAATTATAATGAAACATAATTTGTGATAAAATTGTATATCATGGCATTTGAAAGAGATGAACCAAGATTAATCACGTGGGAGCATAACATACTGTATAATACGATCATGAAAACCTTGTAAATATGGAAGAAACATATTACATAACATAAACATGAGTTAATGATAACTTCCTATGTAATATCACATGGTGTAAAAAGTATCATAGTGGATTATATTTACACCCTAATCTCATAAATGACACCTCATGAGATTAAATCATTACCAAATTCATTGACGTAGTACCGGGGCACACCCACCATAACTGTTTAATAAATTATATGTTCTAATGAAATTAAATCAATCATATGTCTTATAATTTTAATTAATTATATAAGGAATATGGGTTGTATAATCATTCCTCATATCTTAATCTAATGTAATTTAATATTTAAGGACATGGTGAAATGAACAAAATATTTGTACTAAACCAGAAAAGTTTGTTTAATATGTGAGGTATATATTTGATATACACATATATGTAATTTATATAAAATTTATAACATTATATATTATTTTTTTATGAAAATGTCTTTAAAATGTCACATGAAAATTTCCATTGGATATATATACCTTTCACTTCCAAATCACTTCCTCAAATTTCAATATTTTCTAAAATACTAATAAATCATTTTATTTAAAAAAGAAAATGTAAAATTATAATGTAATCCTCAAATATTTTGGTGTTCATGATGGTGGTTAATTCAATACTTGAAGTATTATTTGAATGAAACAATCAGTTCACACTAATATAATTTTGTTAGAAAGTGCCTCATATAGAAAAAAATCAAGAACAACCATTTAAAGCATTTTTTAAAAAGTTAAACACCCATAAAAATTTAATTAATAAATATATTGGGTAATGATAAAAATATTCTAGATAATATTTTTAGAAACTATGGATATATAAGAAATATGTTTTTCGACCGAAGAGATAAATAGTGTCATATTTTCATAACTACATTATCTCAAACATTTTATGTACTAATGAAATTGAAATGGAAATATTTATTAAAATGAACATGAATAAAAATAAAAGAATAAAATTAATGATTTTTATTATATAATGATCATATAATTTCTTACAATGTAAATTTATTCATAAAACATTCTTGTGATTTTTAGATTGAAACGAAAACTGTACTACATTGGTTAATTCGGAATCATAATGCTCATAAATAATGTAATACTATTGTGTCATAAAATATCATGAATTATGATGGATTCATGAAATAATATATATAGGGGATGTGTATAGACCATTTTAAAAAACATATATGCATAGAATATCAAGTGTTTCAAATAACGATGTTTTGAGATGAAACTGTAACCATGACTTTAAACATTGTTGTGTATGTATTTAATCTCATTTATAATAAACACGTATAAATTATAATATTTTCTAAGAAACTACTCATGTTTTTAGAAATTCTACGTAAACAATTTATTTTTTTATTTAAATTTTTTATTTACTTATTTATTCAATTATATACATTTTCGGTTATTTAAAGATACTGTTTTCATAAATTCAAAGGAGAGAATATGCATTGGAATAGTCCATGTGGGAATTATTCCATCAAATCATCATAAATTATCTTTAATTAATATATATATATATATATGATTTATTATTTTAAATATAACCATGAATTATGTTTTTGATAAATGAAATAAAATACAATCATGTATACAATATGGCATAGTTACACATGGATAACACTTCATTTTTTATATAGTGTCAATGGAAAAATTTTAAGTGTCATTTTACATTCCCAAACTTATAATAATATCCAAAATGTTAAATTATTTCTTTAAATAAACTTACATAAATTATCCATGTGATTGGTAATATCAAAACGAACCACATCGCTTCATGAGGCGGTAATCTTCACTCACTCGAACGATGTTATTATTTTTCCATCGATGGAATAATAAGAAATTAAATAATATATTAAAATAAATAATATATAATATTATATGAATATAATATATAAATAATAATACATTTTCATGAATAGATGTAAGAGGTGATGATGGAAAATAGATTCCATCTGTTCATGAGGCGGTAGTCCATCTTATACTTGAATGATTGTTTCATTTCAATATTGATGGTAGATGAGTTTGATAGAATTTATGTAATAATAAAAATAAAATTACATTATATATAGTATATCAGATTACTTATATTTTAATTTTTAATACATAAATATTTTTGTAAAGGACGAAGTAATAAGAAAGATCTCGACGAAGATGATTGTGTTCTCTTAGACGAACCTCCACTAGAAATCTTATTAAGGACCCCAAAGATGGTCTTTTGAGAAGAAGATACAATATATAATGTGTCTATGGATTTTGTGGAAAACATTCCAATGTTTTTTGTGTATATAAATGGATTTTCATTTGTGGAATGAATAAGGGAGGGATCCTTTTTATAAGGGCGGTGGAGTGAAATTTTTTGAAATACACAAAAATATTCCCTAATGGGATGTCTGTCTGATTAAAAGTGCATCCATAATTTATAAATAAATAATTATAAGAGAAATTTGTCAGATAAAATAATAAATGTAAAAAGAAACATGTTTTCAAAAAATTAACCTCTTTATCGATAACATTACACACTTGTACTATTTCAATTTCATTATAAGGGTACCAATGTTTTACATTTTTTAATATTAACTATGAAAAAAACTAAGTAGAACATATTATATAATACCAATATAAATGATTCAAAATATGAAATATATATTATCAAAATAATTTCATATAATTGGAATAATTTAATTTAAAATAATGAATTAAATCATGATGAAGAAGTGTTTTTCCAAAAAGTGCATTTTTCAATGAAAAAATGATTTTACATTAAATCATTTGATATTAATATTCATTATAAATTTTTTATTGAATTTATATTTCAATTATATAAATTTAAATTATCAACATTCTCTTTAGGGTTTATTTAAAATAATTAAATTGAAGAATAATTATGAACATTAAAATTATTTAAAGATATATATGTTTTTAAGAAAAATAAAAAACATATACAAAAATATTAAATAAAAATGATTTGAAGTTAATTAATTAGATTAAACCAAAAAATTCTTATGTTACTATTAAATAATTCTAAACTCGTAATTCATAATTTATATTATTTAATTTATTAAAAATAAATGATAGCTTTAGACAAATCTATATTTTATTAATATTCCAAAAAAACAATTTATTTCTAAAAAATCGAGGAACATCACATTATATAAAATCTGATAAACATATTTAATAATTTTTGTCGATTTTGGAAAACCACATTTATAATTATCCAATTAATTTACTTTAATAATTTAGCATTAAAATAAATAATTTTTTTTGAAGCAAACATATTTTTTTTGAAGAATAATATATCAGTATTAAATGTTTAGTGTTTGTTAACAATATATCTATAAATTGAATAGAATATTATTTGTACAAGAAACTGAGAGTACTACTAAAACAAATACTCAACGGACCAAACTAGTTAACCAACGAACTCCATGTGACCCCTCAGGTCACTCTACAACAAAATGATCACACATCACCCATGGCGATCAAACTCGAGTTGAAACCTGGACGGGCTTAAAACAGAAGTAGACTATAGCCGTGAGAATTAAAACTCATTATGTTTTCCCAATATTCTATTCCGAATGCACATAATTTAAAATAAATGAATCCTCAAGTTATTATTTTAAATACAAGATATAAAAGTTTGTTTTTCAAATTAGGTTTCGTGCTATAATAATTATTAGACAAAAACATACATGCTTGATAATCAAAAATGCAATTAAATTTTTTTC
This sequence comes from Viscum album, assembly GCA_963277665.1. Lineage (NCBI taxonomy): Eukaryota > Viridiplantae > Streptophyta > Magnoliopsida > Santalales > Viscaceae > Viscum > Viscum album. Next base: position 1,310,035,024 of record OY728119.1, on the reverse strand, counting down.
AATGAGGTGAAACTTCAAAAATAAATAGTTTCAATGATGGATGATTTATAGATTGTAAAATTTTAAATAAATAACACACATTACTGAATTTTTCATCCAAACACACTGTATTCCGATGGTGAGTAAAAAATATCCAGTGAGAAAACTCACGGGAATACCCCTAGGCACTAGTTTGTTGTGAGCCCTAGGTACCTCGTATCTCGGTGAAAGTAACCATAATAAATATCTATTCTTGTGCACACGAGTTACTAGTAGGGAGAATACCCATAACCTAGTGGTCCACCAAAATCTTCTTCATCATAGTTTAGTTAGTGTTGTCATTTCCAAAATTGCAACGTGAAACATGGGCAAAACCCCATAGAATCAATAGTATACTAGTACATGTTCGCCCACTTAGATATCCGGGGTTCCCATTATTAGTCAATCAAGTTACACACAGTATCAAATAAACATTTCAAATCCAAATTCCATTCCAAAACCATAAAAACACAAACATTCCTATACTTTATTCACATTTACTTAATGAATCAATAAACCACTACAAATTTTCGTAATACATTTTCGAGGAGTGTATTGAGGCTTTGCAAATAAAACTAATTCAAAAACACTATTTGAATTATAAAAAAACAACAACTCCATACCCAACCATATTTGGTATCCCTAAACACATTTAATAAAATCATTTCTTTGATGATAAAACAATCCCAATTGACACAACATTATATATACAAGTAAAAAACTCATTGTTCATTTTTAAGAAAGGCTAAACATGCCTTTAAACATTTTCCTATAACTAACATTTGAAATATATATGAATTTCAATTTTTTTAATTGGTGTATACACACGATATTCAACATTAATCCATATCCATAAATCCCATAAAACACTTACGTTATATATTCAAAACACTACCATTTTCATAAGAATGTGAAACATACCATTTTCTGGAAACTCAGGCCAAAACATGTTGTAAACCAAAACCAATTTGTTTTTTTTTTAAAAAAAAATTGTAAATCCATAAAGGATTCCAAAATAATTTTTTAGATGCTTTCAATGTGTTTATAAATCAAAACAAATCATTTTAAATTGTACTGGACACATAAACGCCAACCGGGCAATTTACTAAGAACGTGTCATGTGCTCTTAAAAAACAACTTATGTTAAGCACATAAAAGGGGATAAAATACCATTTTCAATCCATAATGTTATTTAATATACTGAAAAATATTCAAAATACTATAAAACATGTTCATAAGCTCATGCAATAATTTATCAAACAAGAGGAGTGCAGATTTATACCAAAACAACTATATTTTTATCAAAATAAGTCATAAAATAGAATTTGCACACAAAACCTTTAAAACCAAGGTTTCACAGTAGAACATATAATATTAATTAGGTTATAAATGTATGATAATTATGAAACATAAATTATAATGGCTTGTTTAATGGACATCCTACTTCACATCCTTGGCATAATTGAAACACACTCCCAAAATCACCATCTGAGGGTTTACAAACCGAAAACCGATGAAGACCAGAACAAAATGAATAAAAAACCCATAAAAAATCATTTAATAACATAACCCTATATGGAATAGGATATGGGGATATTATAAAACCAAGAAATAATGAATGGAGGAAGAATATGGAGGATAAAGGAGAAGGAATCTCACCTTTTCAACTATAAAACTCTTCGTATTCCACAATATACGCACCCTTAGATTAAAGTGAATGGATTGAAGCTTCTTATAAATACTCATACGGTATAGAAGAACCAGGGAAAGATGATTGGTGGCCCAAAGAGTATGAATTTATTGATTTATGAATGATACAATTTACCTTGTCAATTCTAGAAGATTTGAGAGACATTGAGAATGTTTCCCCACTCTTTGACACTTCTGAGCACCAAAGATGGAAACTAGAAAATGGGTGTGAGGATAGTGTTATTGGATTCGTTTGGGAGGTTAATTCCCCATGAAATAGTAAATATTGGATTAGATATGAAATAAAAAATTATTTTTTTAAAACTCGAAATGGGCCCATGGGCTGGACCATTTCCAAAATAAGTAACCCCAATTCACCATGATTATGAATTCATAAGGCTTCCAAAATGATATGATAATTTGAATATATCAGTTGAGGCCAATTGGGAATAGAATGGGTGAACAATTTTGGAAAACAAAGGAGTTATAAATGAATCAAATTTGGTATTTAAAACTGGATATGGGCTCACGGTTGGCCCAAATCATGAAGTAAAAACCATTTCTCCAAAAACTCCTAAAAAAGAAATGGGGATTCCAATTTATGATGTTTAGACATAGATGAAACATAAAAGATCAAAATTAATCTCACACAAGACCCATGAAAAGTATATGGATTTAAAATGAACCAGATCAAAACAAGGACATGAAAAACCAGGTGTGACAATTCTCCCCACCATTAAAGCTTTTCACCCCCTGAAAACCATATCACTTTCAAGATGCAAGATAAACACCTAAGGATCCATTATCATCATGATCAAACCTATCATTCAAGTGAAATAACATTTTCATTCAACATCACTTAATCCTCTTTCGCAAACAAAACCCCAACTCATAAGCACTTTTTGGAAATCAATGGAACGATCAAGCTACCACCTCCACAACCAATCCATGAACTAGATTGTTGGGCATTCTACCAATGAAACAAACAATCAACCAAACTAAAGAGAACTCAATAATACCAAGGAATCTAGGGGATTACAGAATTAACTCCCCAACAATAATAAACAATTAGCACTAGACAAGTTCATAGCCAGAAAAATCAACTAGACCTTTGGGTGGTCTCCCTACCACAAGAGCCCAACTAGCAATGAAATAAAACAAGAACTCAAAATTAACTCACATTAAAAAGTCTAAATAAAACACTACTACAACAACTGACAAACCCAAGTTAAGAGGGTTGATAAATGAACATATAAACCACCCACTCCTGAACAAATGGGATGAGAACTTGGCCAACACTATCAGCATTGATCTAGCCCCCACCACTCTAGGAGGGGAGGGAAGAGGACCCAATAATTTGGCCAGTGGAACCACCAAAGAAACTAATTAACTACCCAAAACTCTCCACCCACTAATAGGTAACACCCATATTGAACCCGATTTATAGAGGCGATCCACAAAGGGACATTGATCTGAAACCTACATCCATGAAGGCATAACCATAGACACTATGTGAGGGGTAATTCCACCACACTTGTTGAGACAAATGGAATTCACTATAATGTGGAACCATAATATAGAAATAGAAACTGCCTTTCCATAATTGTGGAGGCAAGATACTGGTCAAGCACCCCACACCTCTATAGATTTCATGACTACGTGAAAAGCTTCACTCCGAGGCCTATGGTTGGAGCCCTATATCATGAAGCATTTGCTACCCCGCAGTCAGGTGGTAAGTATCACACCACAAAAAAAATGACTTGCTCAAAAAATCACTTAATTATAAATAGGAACTGATAGATATATATCAAAATTCATTCTCACTCGGAATGAGGAGTATAATGGACAATGAATATGAATAAATGCATCAATATCAACAAACACAACAATTATGTCCACATGAATTATCACAAACAAGAATCACTATAAATCGATCCCAAATAGCTCTCTATTTAAACTAAAGGGATGAGGAATTATTTTAGGAGGCGGATATATCATGTGAAACATGAGAAATAATCTTTATGATAATAATTTGGAAATCATGCAAACATAAAACTATTTGTGGCCACATCACAACATCCAACTCATCTTTATAAACCCAAAAATCATTACTCCAAAACCGAGCCAGCAACAAGATCCCATCTCAAGATGCAACAAGAGTATTAATTGAAGATCATAAGGAATCATAATGAATATAAAACACTTCTATGACATAGTATAAACCATCCACATAACCGTCAGTTCAAAACAAACAACGTTATTTTTCAGCAAAAATCATTTTTGAAAAAAAACTATCTTGTTGGATTTTCACATTCACCAATGGTGTTTCATTATGTCTCACTCACATGAACATTTACATTCCACCCCAGGAAATTAACAACCATGTCATATCATGCATCCTTTATGATATCAATAAAACCATCCATCTTTGAAACCCTGAAAACACCAAAGGATAAAAAAAGACATCATTCCAAAAATCATGTCCCGTCAAAAGGAACACTAACCAAAAACTCAAAAATGCTTTTCATAATCCACAAAACAAACCACACATTATCAAGAACCACTTGATTAAAAAAACAATCCATTTTATTAATATAACTATCAAAAACAACCATTATATTCCATATACCATTCCCCATTTTTTAAAAACATCCAGCAAGGTCTCTTTTCATAATCTGACAACCACAAAAGTCAAAACCCCTTTCCAAAAAAACACCAGCCGCACAAAACCGAATTTCTAGATCTAATTCATCAGATTCAAACACATTTCAACAGCCCAAAACACCCCATTTAAAACAATTTTTCAGAATAACATTAAAATTATTCACACTTTCAAAACATTTTATTTCAATAAACCACAAGTTTGGATTACGGAAAATTCAATCCCGTTAAATCATTTCCACTTCCTCCACAAAATTTGTTTAAAAAAACAAAACATTACCAAAACCTTTTATATATTTAATTTTTGAAAACCCCTTTTGTAATTTTCAAAATCCAATCCTTACTTTAAAACCCTTTTCAATAATTCCCATACAAGGATTTTCAAAACAAAAATTCAGAATTCATGAAAGGTCCAAGAAACCCACAAAAGGGAACTAGTGTCGGTGGGTGACTTGAATATAGGTTAGAGGCCATATGTCAAACCCAAACTCAACACGGAGTGACTTATTAATACCATGCCCCAAATCCACATGGCTTTCCATTCCCTACAAGCTCACAAATTCCATTAGTCAGACTCCCTTGTCATATCCCAACACCAAACAATCAGCAATAATAAAATTAGACTTCCGAAGGAATATCGAGGATCATAAGGGGAAAGAGATCATGAAGCTCTTCACATACTTACCCATAAATTCCTGAAAATACTACTAAATATAACATGACATCCCAAAATAACACGGGTTCTCTAAAATAATGGTCTGCTAAGAGCCGACCTCCTCATATACCATTTTGTCACAAACTAGCCCGAGTCAACCCTGAACTGGTCACCCTAACGAGCCTGCGACTAGTCCCGAGAGGCATTCTCGATACTCCCAGGATTGAGAAAAGCAACAAGGGAATAAATAGAGTACTCAAGAACATGATTTCTCCCATATATAAACAATAAAACAAAGAGCGGAAAGAAATGGACAGCCCAAAAAACATTTATATAAAAATTTATGTGAACATTATTTGTACAACAAACTAAAAGTACAACTCAACCAAAAACTCTACTAACCAAACTAGTTATCCAATGAACTCCATGTGAGACCGCTTTTCACTCTCCTATAAAATGATCACACATCACCCAAGGAGACCAAACTCGAGCTGTAACGTGCACAATTGCTAAAAACAGAAGAAGACTATAGGCCTGAGTAATAAAATTCAGTAGGATATCCCAATATTCTTTTCCCAATGAAATTAATTTAAAATAAATAAATTTCAATTTATAGATTTAAATATGATATATGAAAGTATGTTTTTCAAATGAGGTTACATGCTATAATAATTATCAGACAAAAACATGCATATTTAATAAACAAAAATGAAACTAACAATTTTTCGAAGACATGTAACTTCAAAATGAAAATTGTTTCAATGAGGTATGCTTTAAATATTTTAAAATTTTAAATAAATAACATAATATTTTGAATTTACCATCCACACACATTGTATGCCAATGGTGAGTACAAAATAGCCAATGATCACAACTCAAGGGAACACCCCTAGGCACTAGTTTGTTGTGATCCCCAGGAACCTCATATCACGGTGAAAGTAACCATAATAAATATCAGTTCTGGTGCACACGATCCTCATTTAGAGAGAAAACCCATAACCTATTGGTACCCCAACATCATCATAATAATAGTTTATTTATTTTTTTCATCATCAAGCATTCTACGTGAAATAGTGGCCAAACCCCACAAAATCATTAGCATACAAGTACACGTCCGCCCACCTAGATAATCAGGATTCCCTTGAGTGCTCAATCAAGTTACACATATTATGGAACACACAATTCACTTACAAATTACATTCCCAAAGAAAAAAACACAAACCTCCCATAAACATTCTTCGCATTTCTTTAAAGAATCAATAAACCACTACAAATTGTCATAAAACATTTTAAAGGATTTTATTGAGGATTTACACATAAAAATCATTCAAAAACACTATTTGAATTACAAACACACAACAAGACCATACCAAACCATACTTGGCTTCCCTAGAAAAAATTAATAAAATAATTTTATGGACGGTAAAACAATCCCAATTGACCCAATATGGTATATACAAGTAAAACACTCATTCTTCATTTTTAACAAGGGCCAAACATGCCTTTAAACATTTTCCCAAAACTAACATTTAAAAAAGAAATGAATTTCATATTTTTTAAAGAGGTTCATGAAAAACATATATATCATCAAAACACATTCATAAATCCTATAAAAACATAGGTTACATATTCAAAACTCAACCATTTAAATATGAATGTTAAACCTGCCATTTTCTGGAAACTCAGGCCAAAACATGTGGTAAACCAAAACCCATTTATTTGTAAAACCAAATACAAAATTGAAAGACATAAAAGGAACCCAAAATAATTTTTTTACATACTTCTAATATGTTTATAAATCCAATACAAAATATTTTAAATTTCACTAAACAGAAAAATCCAAATGTGCAATTTACCGAACACAGGGCATGTACTCATTCAAAAAACAACTTATGTTAAGAACATAAAAAGGTCATTTCATGTTTATACCCATCTCAAATTCCATCATAGTAGAATGGAAAACCACCTTCTCAACTGATGGTCTGAGAGGAATGAAACATCATTATCACAGTATAAAAAACATCCACTTTTTTTTATTGATTATCACTCTCGGGAATAAGAAACATCTAGTGACACCCCACCATAGAACATGACTTAATCCTTGATTATTTATATCTAATCAATATCAAGATAGTATTATAAATCAGTAATTGTTCATGGATCCTATGATTATCAGATATATCTCAATCAATAACCATAAATTCTCTCATATCCATAAATATCTATCAATCACTATTTATATAATGATACATAGCCACACATCAACTGTGTTTCATCTTTCTCAAACAATAAATTTATACAATATTTGAATATATAAGGAATATGGGAACCTAGTATAACACCTCTATTTATGGGGTTCACCACATATATGAACCCATATCAAGATTAAATATGAATAAGACGTATTAAATCTATTATAGAAATTGAATGACTAATATCGGAATTTATATCACATTGACATTAGGATATCATGCCAGTTTTAGAAACCATACACATCTATATGAAAAAATTAATGATGTATGGATTCATATTTACATTCCATAAATACCAATTTATCTAACATTAATGAACATATGCTAAGTGTTTTTATACATATTAGCTATCATCAAACCCTTACAAACTACCCAATTTATGGTTTTAATCCATTCTAAATACCGATATGGATGACTTCCCCTTTTACTATGGATGCTACATCTATGTAAATAAAGTATGTATTACTCTATAACGGTTTATATAATGTAAAATAAGAAAAACATTGTTTTATAGAGTTGAACACCGTAAATTTCACCCTTTCAAAAAGAATAAACAAGTACATTAGAGGTTAATTATACATAGGAGTTTATGTAGTGAACATGTTCTAGAAAACCACTTTATTATCCCATACAAGAATGCACATGTAATATAATTGCATTATAATAATTGTGATACATTAATAATGACTAATTTTAACATAGTACCAGAGTGAAACTGATCTACCATATTCCCAATATCATTCATAGAAAATATAATCTAATCCTTAATAGTGAAAATTGTTAATATAAATTCCAAAACTCTTGAAATACGGATTTCAACTCATGTCGGTTCTGGCCAGAGTCATTCATAGTATCCATACCATATTATGGTTAGTCCTAACTCCATCTACCATATCTCATATGGTTATAATAATTAAAAATATTTGATAACACATTGTAACGTCCCAATCTGAATTTTCACAATGGAAACCCAATGTCTGAGTTCCACATTACCGTTTACATGCCTCCATATATTCCATAATATATTAACTACTGATGAGGATCAAGGAGTAACTCATGTTGATTAAATACCCCTAATATCATAATAATTATAATATTTAACAAAAAATCATTAATATAAATAAAATCATACTATAATAATTTCATTAAAGTGAAAATTTTAACATAAAAAATTACATCACCAAGTTATAATTTTTTATAAATTCAGGTCATATAATCATAAAAACCGCAATGAGATAATTATATAAAATATATGAAGAAAACTAGACAAGAATTTTGTACCACACCACCTTCACCATTATCTACTCTCACATTTATTCTTATCCACGTAGAGCTCCTTTATCCCATTCACATGTACTAAGGTCAAAGACTATTTTTTTAAAAAAATAATATGATATTTGGATCTCCGTTGGGTTTTTTTAGGTAATGTGTGACTAAAAAAACAGGGGCACAACTAATGATTCCAATAATAAAATCCAATTATATGTATGAATTCATGCTCTAAAGAAAATTTAATATATTAACGTTATTTTCACACACCAACATGAATATTGGGTACTTAAGAAGCCACCAACATTGATGAGTAATATATTGTATACTGGGTAATGGATATGAGATGGAGTCCCCTGTAAGATGATCATATATAGACAATAGTGTATTGTTTATCACATAATAATATATATATATAAATAGATAAAGGAAAATCACCACCATGTCAAATAATAGAAAAGGTGATATCCTCAACACCCCTTTAAACAATGATTGGTTGAACACATTGTCACCAATATAACACATTGTATAAGTGAATATTTAATCACTATAATCCCCTGTTGGGGAATGGATGACCATCATAATTAATATCAAGGTCAATGTATCATCACTGAAACAATAATACATACGATGAGTTGCCTACCACCAGTAGTGAATGTGATATGTATAACAATAACATGGTTAAGGGTTAATAGTATTTAATCACTCCAATAAATATTTAACAGAATGGATTATCACCTATAATGAATGAAATATCAATAATCAGAATCACTATAGTGAATGACCTATCACTATGTGATACATTTCGAAATAATGAATGAGTTATCACCAATCCTTAGGGTAGTAGTGAACATGTCACCAATATTTATTTCATAATAATAGTTTAATGGGATAGCACATATAGTGAATGTGTTACCACTAATTACATAGGTTTTTAGAGTTCCGCATAATGTAAATCATATCAAAAACACATATATAAAAAAATACTAATCTAGGGTATCATTATTTTTAATTGAAATATTAAAAAACATCTTACACAATGTCAATTTAGATATATCATATACATTATTACCAAATGTATTTGTTAAATAGAACATCAAATGTGATAAAATGGAACACACATAAATCGATATGATTGTTTTTGGTCTCATCTCCCCTTTTTAGAAATAATAGTTTCTAAATCTGATACTCACTTAATGATTTTATAAATGTCAAAAAACCATCCAGAATTTTATAGTGGAATAGTTTTCCATCATGGAACATATCGATAAAAATCATATGAAAATGTGATCATCTGCATGTTTTATAGGGGATGTAACTTTCGGTTATTAATTATTGATTTTATCAATTAAATCCAAAATAGTTGAGTTCTATAAAATTTATCCCACTCAGGGAGGTAGTAGGAGATTTATTTTTTAGATCAGGCCCATTAAATGGGATTCATGCATATTCATATGAATTTATTGAAAATGATCATAGGTCATTTAAATTCATTTGGTTAAATCATATCTTTTATGTTCATGTGACAAAGACAATCATTGTTCTATTGAGAGTTTTGTATCCATGACCATACTAGTTTCCTTTTATTGATAAATTTATAGTACTCAAGACATTATTTCATTTGAACATATGAATGGTTTACTATGTATCCTTATTAAAAGAACTAAAATACTATTTAGTTTCTTTTTTATATTTTAAATTTAAGTGATATAACTGGTCTTTGTATTTTATAATTTCATTGAATGGTTTTAATCACTATAGATTATTGTAGTAAAGTATGATATATTAGTTAAATTTTTTTTTATCTACCATGTGTCAAAATTATGCTGATGAATTGATAAAAAATCCTCTCATTCCACATAGGACATGATCAGTGTGATAGGAAAATTTATAACACTGTATAAAAAACATATAAGGGTATAAAATAGGAGATTATGTTGGGATTGAGCATTGGGATTCCCATTTGAGTTTACCCTAATTGATTATATATGAAAATGAATTATTGGGAAACTAGTTAGAGTTTCATGATTCATGTTTTTATGATGAAACCAATTGGAGTATCTCAACTCATGAAGATTAAGGAAATGAGGTAAATTCTCTAAAAATAATATATTTTAGAAACCAACAATGGTATCATGACTTATGTCATACAAAGAAACCACACAGAGTATCTTTAATAATTTTTCATGATAAAACCACATGAAGTATCTCAACTAATGGTGTAAGTGGAAACAATGTGTAACATCATGAAGTGATGTATATAAAGATGCAATGATGTGTATCTTGATGTGATACATATATTGTAAGCCTATATCCCCAACTAGTTTTCCTTGGTTAATTGGTAATTTGGTAGGCGAACTGGGATAATTTTGTGACCTCATGGTTAAAATCATCTATTTTTAACTACAAAAGATAGGTATAGTTTTTGAATACACCTTATGGTCGTGAAAAATATGAATTAAATCCCTATGTGTTTAATTACTATAATTTAGTCCCAACTATATGCATTTCAGAGTATTGGATCCTTGTTGGGTTACTGAGGAGATGTAGAGACCATTTATAGGAAAATGAATTAATTGTACCCCATATGGAGATCCTATGTGAATTTGATCCCCTTTATAGGTATTGGGGAGAATTAGAGCTCAGCCGGGGTACCCGGATAAATTAGATCATATGTATAGGGAGATGTCTAAACTAAATCTCTCCACTAGAGTCATGGGTAAAATAGACCCCTTGTATAAATTCCAAAGTGAACTAGGTTTGGGTACCTAGGATAATTAGAGCCAATTTATATGCGGGTGGGTGAATCTGATCCCATGTGTGATAACATGTAGAATTAGGTGTCATGTATAGGTTCTTGGGTAAATTTTATCCCTAATAGGATAACATGGTGATATTCATCGCACGTATAGGGTCCCGATTGTATTTTAGACCATATTTTGGGACCTAGGTGAATTGGAGACCATGTGTAGGTAATATGGTTACATGGATCCAAGGAGTAGGGACATAGGTGAAATATATCATGGGTTTACAATTGCAGATAAAGTATAGTCAAAATTTAGGGGGTCTGGGAAAAGGATCCTTGTAGTGGTAGTTCCTATTAAATTTGGACTCCATGTGTAGGGACCTTAATGAATTGGACCCTAGTTTTTAGATTCCGAGATAAGGAACACTTTAATATATGCATCATGAATGATATATCACCATAGTGGTGGTCTTGGGGGAATTTATTCTTAGGTTGGAGACCGTGGTGAAGTCACACTTGTTGGGACAGAGGAAGTACCATTCTAGAAATGGAGTCTAGTTATTGTTTATTTTTAATCCAATTGGATGATCACGGAGTATTTATTGAATGTATTCTTAGGGTTCATGTTGAAAATAGTGTTGAAGGCGGAATTTATTCCATGTGATTCTCAATTTTTGGGTCTAGAAATTTGAGAATGATGTTAAGTGTTTTTGGAAAAGGATGTTGTGAACATGTCTTAAGGTGTATTTTATTATTTTTTGAAATTAATGTTTTGGGATCATCTTGTAAAAATATATAATGGGAAATATCATAACAATTAGTATTATTTTGTCATGAATTATATTATTTGGAATGGAATATGCATACATGCCTAATGCGACCTCAAAAATTATTTTCCCTACTAAGTGAAATGCTACCCGTAAGGTGGTCTCCAGGTGAGAATCTTACACACATGGTGATTGAGGCCTATAAATATGTGCCTACCCCCATAGAATACATATATATTCTTCAAATTAATATCTGGTGTCTCTATCATGAATAATTATTGTGCGGAGAAGACATAAACAATTTAAATCTTCTATGAAATATGATCGTTGATTTTTATAAGACCATGTGTAAATCAAGGTGTGGTTACGTGGAGGATAAGGGTTGAGTGAAATAAATTTTATGTGACAATGAGAAAACATTTTTCCAAGATTAGGAGTTTCCTTCAAGAGCTATATTGAGCTACATTCTTGTTTTGAAAATATGGATTCTCTGATTAATGACGATAATTTTATAAATTCAAAACATCAATGAAATTTTATTAATGTGTTGTAATGGTTCAATAAATACAATGTAAATATATTTAAGAAACCTACAAGTCCATAATTATGGTAATAATTCAATGATTTTTGTGTTCTAAGGGAGTATATGGAAGTGTTATAATTGACATAGTGTGATATTCCTATAATATATTAAACGAATTGATCTAGGAATACAATGAATTTTATAAACTTATGGATTCCAAAAATTGTAATGACTAGTGTATTTAGGTACAAAAAACACATTGTCAATGTATTTTCCTTGTACTATCCAACAAAGATGAACTATGTAAAATGGTTGTGTTATCCCTTTTCATGAGACTATTTTTTTCTTCCCTTTTCCATTAGACGTTTTTAACTGGTTCATACGAGTAGGGGAATAATATCCTACCCTATAGAAAAATGATGACACTTTTTTCAGCTCTCCCATGTCAAGGTTTCTCAGGGTCCTTCAACTGGTATCAGAGCCTATATGTTATTGGAGTAAAATCTTTCCTCTTTTAATATAATGGATTTTTTAGAAAATTTCAAGGGTGTCCATCTCTTTGATGGATGAATGTTATAGATTTGGAAGAATATAATGAGATCTCATCTAATATCTCGTAGAATTTATGTTATTTTATCCACTAAAAATGGATATAGGCTAGTGATGAAAAAAGGATATCTTTCATGAATATAGACAATATAATGTTTGATATAGATTCTAAAGCATTGAACTCTGTTACAATTATACATTCTAATAAAATCTACTTTATGATGATTCGTTTTACTTCAACCACGTTAAAGTGGTAAAAACCAATAATATATATCCAAGTGAAAATTTTATAAATGATGATAAGATCCAGGTTTTTCACAATAGTTTTGATGATATGAAAATGTGTCCTAATGAATATGAAGATGATTTTTTTAATCAAATCTCTACAGTTGTTGGAGAAAAATGTGGGCATAGTGAAGAAATAATAAGCATTCACATTGTGAAGAAAATTTTGAGAAGGATTCAACAACATTATAATCTGAAAGCTTATTCCCTCTCTGAAATTGATCTTTCCATATGTTATTTGGATAATTTTCTATGCTTTTTGGTATCTCAGGAAATTGGAGTCAAACCAGAAGATGCAACAAATCGAGTTTTAAAGGAAATGGAATTAAAATCCACGAAAATACATATGAGATCTAGAGATATTTGGTATGATATTAATATATAAGATGAACATCATTTACTATTTGATATGAAATTTATGTGATGAAAAGTCTTATTTGAAGGAAATATTCTTACGACCTATTTTTATTCTAGTAGAGTTTAGTAAATTTCCTCTTGATTCTCAAAGAAGTTTGATTATGTATAATGTGATATTGTAAACATAAAGTGGACTAAGGAAAAGGTATTCTAAAAAGGGATACTATAAATCTAGAATGAAATTATAGGGACATAGGTTTCCCTATAACATAAAAGACGATGCTAATAAATTTTTTGAGAGTGAAAAATAAATATTAAATCTAGAATTCAAGATTCCATGACGGTTATAGATTAAAAGTTAGATGCATAAAAAGATAATGACACAGATAATAAGTTGACTATGGATTCTAATCCAAATTTTGAATTGATTATGATATTGGTAATTTTGAGAATCAAATAAGAAGAATACAATGTGGGGAAAAGTTCTTGAAGAATTATATTAATCTAATGATTATTTTTAAGATGTAATTGGTCAACTAGAAGAAGTATTAAATTAAAAATTGACTATTTTTGACATCTCAGATTATATAGTATTAATAAATCTCAAAAGTTTAGAAAAAGCTATTGTAATCAGTGAACTAGAAACCATAATATTGGATGAGTCCAATAATTTTAAGGGACCATAGGAATATGTTGATACTCTTATGAGAAAATAATATAGTGAATCAAATTCCAAGGAAATTTAGAAGAAAATATAATATAGAATATTTTTAGATAATGAGCTATTGGAGAGAGATAAGTGTAGTTCTGATGGAGTAGAAAAGTTTTTGAATGATAAATTATCTACATGCATGAGAAATTTTTGAATTTGTACTGATTCTGGAACATGAAATACTATAAATAAAATGGGCCAAAATAAAGGGAAGTTTAAAGTGCGACATGTTGCAATGTCACCTAATATCCTAACAAATAAAGACACAAATCAAACATAAAGTAGAATTGAAAACAATAAAAAAGTTTTCAATAAATATCAATATTCAAAAAAACTCTTAATGATGGTTATATGAGGAGGAATATTTCTGAGAACACATTTCCTCTAAAGAAATGTCAATTTTATGGGTATCTATACCACACTATCTAATACTATGATGAGGCAATGACCTATTTGAATGGGTAAGATCTATGAATTCAATAAAGAAGAATGAATTCATATTCTACATGTTATAGAAGAAATTATTTATATTTATTTTGTTCTCACTAATATAACTTTTCTGATAAATCTCTTCATTGCATGTATATAAAAGGTGGAAATTCTACTTAAAAAACATAGTGAAATTTCAATACTCACCAAACATATGGTATTTCTATTTAATAAAGATTATTTCCACTACAATGACAATCTAATTATTAAAAATAAAATCACTTGGAAATTAAATTGGATTGTTCCCCTTTATTCTCCACACAACCAAATATTTCATTGATGAAAATAAAGAAAATCGATAAATCCAATCTTGTTGTAGTCACTCCCAAAGGTATGAAGAAAATTACATCTAGATTCATGGTAGGGGTTTCCTATCATATATAATTAGAAATAATTATTTATTGTAAAATTTAAGGAAAATGTTTTATATAATATTTAGGTATGGAAAAAGGTGGTGTTTTGTATATCAAATGTTTAGGGATTATGGGACCAGAATGTGACAAACATATGAAAAATGAAGTTCTTTATTTGGAAAGTCTATATCACAATATAGTGAAATTGAGTCTACTCTATGACTTGGGAAATTTTTTTAAATTCAAAAAATATGGGTTTACTATAAATACAATGAATTATAATTTTCTATTTAAAGGATGTAGATTAGAAGGAAACATTTACCAATGCGATAGTAAAGAATACATTTTTTATTAACTAATGAAAAAAATAACTACTATGCCAAATAGATGGGTCAAATAAATAAAAAATGCATGTAAAAGATTTATTAGAATAATATAGTGAGGGATATCCCCCATTATAATCAATAACAGGAAAATATGTGTGATTCATATATACAAGGAATGTCAGTCTGTAGTATATCATGACCAAAGAAGAAAAGGCCCTGAAATAATCTTGTTCTCATACATATTGTTGTATGTGTTCTAATAAATGTGGATAAAAAATATAGAGATAATTAAATTTTCCATTTTTATTATTATTTTAGTATAATTTATTTTTTAATTAATATACATAGGAAATAACATGTCCTTGATCGCAGGATTTATTATTGAAAAATAGATGAGAAAGATATTGGTCATACAATCATAGTTCAATGAATTGAAAAGGAGGGGAATATATATCAATTGATTTATAAATTAATGAGATAATAATGGAATAATTAATGTGGTGTATAGAGTTCGTTCTTGAACACAATTGGTTTTAATTAGAACATTAATCGACAGGTGAAAAATATTCCCCAAACTTTGTTGATTTAGTGTTGTATCTATCATCATTAGAGGATATATGTTTTTTAAGAAGTATTTTATACTCAAAATCAGGCATGGAAATATATGGGAGAAATTGATAATCTATATTGGCTATTTCATGGAATGAAACCCTATTTTAGGTATTTTTATGACTTGGGACATAAATTGTTCATCAAAAACAATGATGGAAATCAATTGAAGAATGGTGGTGCTGCATATGAGGGAATATTAAATGGATATTATATGAAGATGAAAGCCTACAAATGCTACATTTTTCTCATAGAATAATTGTTGAATGTAGTGGTGTTACGATCATTCATGTTAAAGACAAATATAACCAATCAATCCAAAATATTTATATGTTATAAGATGGAGAAGATAGTGATGAAGGTAATGATTTAAATTTAGAAATATTATAAGGCCTCCAAATCAATCAAGAAACGCATGATGATATTAATTCAGAATAAGAATATTAATAGGAATTTATTTCTAAATACACATTATTAGAAACACATAAATGGTGTAAGTGATTATAAATTTGTCAATCCAACATCATTTGGGTTTGGAAAACACCTACACAGAAAAGAATAATTAGGAATGATGTATATTTTTCCTTTATTTAAATTATGGAACAATCCTTGTTAGAATAGGATACAATGGATGAATCAGTGTATAAATATATGAATGAATAGTTGTATCATATTTATTTATTAATAGACATGAATATAAAAATATTACAAGAATGATGTGGATTTTTTAAAATAAAACTGATGAGAATGGAAATGTTATCAGAAATAATTCTTGCTTTGGGGTATAAAGTATATTCACAAATTTGAGGAATTGATGATAGTGAAACATTTTATCTAGTGGCTTGACTAGAGTTAATCCAGATCTTTCATTCCATGGTGATCCAAAGAGGGTACACTCTGTTTGAAATTGATGTAAATAGATTTCTTAAATGTTGTTATAGAAGATAAATTCTCCATTGAACCACCCATTTTTTCTACTTTATAATGATGAAATAATTGTTCTTAGATTAATGAATGTTCTATATGGTCTGAAGAAGCACCATGAGCATGGTACTCTTTGCTAGAATATTATCTAATGAATCTGTAATTTAGATGTGGAGTGGGCCTCTATCTCTATGTGAAGAATTTTCTGATGGATCAATTAATTTTTTTGGGTGTCCTTAGACAATATTATATTTTTTGAAATTAAGATGGGATTTATGAAAAAATTTACCAATCACTTGATACCAATATTTAAATTTCCTATGATTGGTGATATCACATACTTCATGTTGATTAAAGTGATTTAGAGGATGGACACCACGTTCTTCACTCTGAAAAAATATGAAACCAACCTGCTTAATAAATTCAAAATGCATGAATCCAAACCAATGTAGAATATTATTGAGGGTGGGAAAAACGTAAAAATCAAGATGATTAGACATCAATAGATCACATAATGTACACGAAAATCATTTGAATATCATTTTAAATTCCCATGTTACAATAAGATATTGTCTTTTTAACATGCTTAGTGGCCCATATTCAATGTAATCTAAATGATTAACATTTAATGGTAGTAAAATGAATCATGTGGTACATTAAAGGAACTCACAATAATGGATTATACTTTGACATATGGAGGGATAATAAATTATCTGTATTTTCTTATGCTTATTCGGCTAGAGATATGGTTGATAGAGATTCCACTTGTGCAGGATTAATCATTATTGGAATTAATTGTCTCAACTGGTTGAGAAAGAAATAAGAAAGTACTTCTCTTATTACTGTTAAAGAAGAGATTACATATTCTACAATGTCTTGTACTCAACTAATATAAATGATGAAAAAAATGGATAAAATTGTTTATGAGGTGATGTAGCCAATGGTGGTTCATTATTATAATAGACGCTTGATTGATATTCTGAATAATCTTGTAGAAGATTATTATACAAACCATATTGAAATCATATATCACTTCATCAAGGAATTACTTGAACAATTCTTGATTATATTTTTACATATTGTTATTTTTGATAATTTGGATTAAATTATGACCAATCCATTGTGATACCATGTATTCCATAAACAAATGTTGAACCTCAGTGTTTAGCCACCTCCTTGTAAATGAAGAGGTTATGAGTAATCCTTTCTCCCCATTTGTATTAACTATTTTAATATTTCTGTGGATGTGATATAGGGTTATGTTGGAGATATGATCTATGGGGAGTGTGTCTTGATCTCTATTGGTTCAAATCTAGGTCCTTTAGGTTTATTTCCAAAGGGGGCTATTATTGAAATTCAAAGTTGCTATGTGGAAGAATGAGAGAATAAGAATATAGTGTTATGAGGAAACAATTCTACACCATTAGAGCATATCATGGACATCATAAAAAATTCTCAAACATGATAAACCAATTCATGGAATCCCACTTGTTTCTTACAATATTCATTTCTCACATAGACAGATAATATTGGATGATTAGACTTTTAAATTTGCAGGTACACTATTCCGGATATATAACTTTTTTCGACGATGATCTGGTGTCTATATGACATGAACAAGATTCATGTATAATACTTACACACAGTAAATCTAACTTGTATAATGATCCTTTATTCTATGAAGACCAAGTAAATCTCATTGTGGGGTATAATAAAGGATAAGGGATGAACGAAAGATATCTTATGTGAAAATCCCAAAACATGTTCACATGAGCAAGTGTTTCATATAATAGATGAGTTGACATTCATTCATGTTTAAAATATTTTACTAATTTGATAAATTCCATAAAGTTCATCAATTACATAATTTGATTCTTGTATAGTATCATTCTATACAGGGAAAAATATTTAAATGAAAATCATTTGAAGAAACATTCAGGTCGATCAACTGAGTAAGACATCACAAAATGTATTGACAAAGGAGGATTTGACAAAAGTGTTCTGTGGGATTCAATGTGTCATCCATAAAATAATTTAAATGAAGTGTTCTTGGAACAAGGTGACTATGTTTGAACTTATATACTCTACAACTAGTGAATATTAGTGTATTTAGGTATGACTAACACACATTCAATGTATTCTACTTATACTAGAACTTATTGGTGAACACAGAAATATTGTTATGCTAACATATGGAATGTAATTTTTTGTTTTCTTCACATTACAATCAGACATGTTCAAATGGTTACAACCAACTTGGTAAAATGATTCATCACATTAGAAGAAAAAATTGACACACTGATTCACCCCTCCCCTCTCAGGGTGTTCCGGGGTCCATCAACAATCAATTATGATAGTTGAGTAAAGTAGAGATTTTTAAGATAAATATGTGTTGATGAATATAGAAAATTAGCATTGGAAAACTAACACATAGGTATATGACCAGGGTTAAGTCACACTCATGTTGGATAACTAGTTGAATTATCACTCAGTTATGAAAACTTTTAGAATTTGTTTTTATGTTGAGGACTAGGAAAAAATCAAGGCTATGTTTGAGACATAAGAAAATCCATTCTAAAGTTGTAGACCAAGGTGAATTCATTCTTTAGTAGGAGAACACGGAGAACTCATTTATAGGTTGGAATATTCATAGAGGGAATATTTTTGTTTTACACTATTATATGATACATAGGATGATTATGATTGATAATACCCGAGGAAGGGGGTTTAGAAGAAACGGGTTATTTAAAGATCAAAACATACTTCATCTTTAATTTTTGTCTAAAAATGGGGATAATAAGGCTTATTATTATAAAATAAGGGATTAGGTCATTATGCTTTGTATAGGGGACATGGGTGTGATTCGAGTTTGTCAAAAGGTGGAGTGAGAACATGAGTTGGGAACACAAGAATGGACTTAGGAAATTGGACCTAGGTGCTGAAGTAAGACATGCGATCTTTCGCTCAAAATTCTAAGATGGATTATCCTAGTCATTTATGATTAATATAATGATAAAAATGCAATAAAAATTCAACCGATCATTAAATGGTCATATATTTCATCCATATGATTTTTTTCACTCAAATGAAAATCAAATTCAGCGTACAAATGAAATATTACACTAGATATATTGTTTACTTACCAGAGATCTTTTATAAGGAAAAAACATTCTTATAGAACCCTCGCAAATGGGATTCAAAATTTCAACATCCCATCTCATTATTAACTAATGATATATATGGATCAATCACTATGGGAGGTTCTCAATAGTACGTCAATGGACTAGGATGTTTTCTGGATTAATATTTATCCATTCGTTCATGTGGATTAATGAGGTATATATAGATCTAATTTTCCTCCTCTGGGGGGATGAAGATACATTTCTATTAATACTGTAGTCATTTCTCCTAAGCGACAATGACATTAGTATTTATGTATCGATGTTCATGGAACACATTATTCGAAGGAATAAAATTTCACTATTAGAAATGGATATGTTTAGAATTTAAATAATTTAATTCTAAGGTATCATATAAATTGTTTCTATAGTATATGAATATTCGGTGGGTTTTAGTAGTTGTTTGAAAAATATGGGGATTTTAACCATGTGGAGATTCTGAACCCAAGTTCATTGGGTCACCAAGTGCTATATTATACACATAAATTTTCATTTTAACAAGAGTAATATTGAAATTAAGTAATTTGGAATCAAATAATAAGATTAGCATTGAAAAATAAAACATGACGTATTGGTTTCATTTGTCAAGATGGTGGTAGGAATGTAATGAAACATGGTTTTTTAGATGGAATAATAATTGGATATTTAAATTTCACTCTAGGACCTATCGAACGAATAATCAGGACACATGTATTTCTTGGAGAATCATTCACTATGTAGTTAAATATCATGCACACTATAAAATGAAATGGTTGTTTCCTAGTGAAATGTAATTTTTGGAGACCCAACATGATCTGGAAAACTGATACATTAAAAACTCTTACATAGATATGACTAATACATCAGGGAATTTAGATATACTGAATAATCAAATGGCTGTGTTTTGTGGTACTATAGGATGTACCATTGTGATATTCAAATTAAAGTGATTCCAAAAGGACCATGTACCCTTGTATGTCTCACGAAAATCAATGTAGACGTGGAATAAAAGGGTCATATATCATTTTCCATGATCTGATGACATTTCTAGAGAAAATTTGATTTCTTTTAGGGATGAATGGTGGCCTCTACAAGTTTCATATCGTTAATTTTGACCCTAAAATTTTCATATTACGTTGATGGATATATCTAGTGGTAATGAACAAAAATATGTATAAAGTCACACTTTACATGTTTTCAACAATATAAATTTTGTAAAATTTTTATTTTTTTTAAATGATGAAAATTTCCCAAGGTTATACTAGGTGTCTGCCTATAATATAGATACACAAATTTTTCAAAAGATTCACGTTTTGGAGTTTTTACTTCATGAGAACTATATCTCATTCCTTGGTTATTTTATGGTCTTACTTGAATGAATATTTTATATGTATTATTATTTTAAATAAATTCGACCAAAAAATGAGTTTGTCTACATAAAAACACAGGTAATGAAAATGTGATATGAATAGAAACCAATGTCACGTATGTGGAAAAAATTTTAAGGAATAATGTATATAATTAATTATTATTGTATGCAGACCAAATATTTCTTATAATTATGTCAGATAGACATGAACCTAATGGTTGAGATATCAAATTTAACGGGAGGGACCAATACTTTTATAAACGATCACATGGGTGGGTTAAAATAGAATATGGTCATAGTGCTAAAAAAATTGTATCATATAGTCTATGTTAATGTGACATATATCAATTACTACTAGGTATTTTCCAAGAACTGAATATAAAAGAATATAATTTGGAACATCATTTGATATATATAATCATAAGTGAAATAGAATAAGAATATGATATCATAATTATTCCCTAAATGTACGAATGATGAACAAGTGTGTAACATAAGTGCTTCTTTAATATGATGGAATAAATGGGTTATGGAAAGTTTAAATCATATATTAATACTATTAATTTAAAAAGGAAAAAAAATATTTCGGGTCATAATCCATCCATTAGTAATGGAGAAAACAATTTCTCATTCTTAGGAAATATGATCATGAATTAAGGGG
The DNA here is from genome assembly GCA_963277665.1 of Viscum album. Classification (NCBI taxonomy): domain Eukaryota; kingdom Viridiplantae; phylum Streptophyta; class Magnoliopsida; order Santalales; family Viscaceae; genus Viscum; species Viscum album. The sequence goes on along the minus strand of OY728119.1, from coordinate 1,310,012,652 downwards.
ACCTTTCCTAATATACCATAACATACCCTAGAAGTAACATATCATCTTAAAGGAAACAGTGATATTAACCATCAATTCAGAGAAGTGTAATTTTAGTTTTATCATTCATTATTACCAATACTATGATGAAAAAGTGTTCCAAGAGATATCATTAACTCAAGGCTATAAGATACTAACAGGAGTAAAATGCCTTTGGGAATATGGTGGGTTACAATCCAGACAACCATGATATAATGTTTGTAAACAGACAAATATTTTCAATAAGGGTTTGAGAACCCTAAAGGTAACACAATGTTGGGTTGACCGCATTCTCAAGGGAGATGGAAAGAATATTAAAATTTTAAGAACAAAATCGCATATGTTGGTTTTTCAATCAGTATGTTTATGTGTTATTTCTTCAAAATAAATATTTATGTATCTACGTAAATAATACCCCTAATTTAAAAAGGAATAATTTCTCTAACTATTTCATTGATAAATAGGTTTTACTGAGAATATTTTTAATTTTTCCAAGAAAATTTGTTAGTCAATAAATGCATTATGGTTGTTCTATTTTATTATCTACAATTTTTTATAAATGATGAAATGGGAATTGGTTAGTGAATGATGGCCTGAATTTTCCTTAGACCTCCGTTTATGGATTTTCAACCTTACAATTATTTTTCATTCTATTGATTTGAAATTAATGTCCTTAAATCTAAAACATTTTGTTCTACATAATATGATCATATATCATAGAACAAATGTTCATGACGTTTAATGTATCATTGTGTCGATTGAATGTTTCCAGGGTTTAAAGAAATATTTCTTTTTAATAAAGGGATAAAAAGTATACCCAATTAGTCAGGAGTTAGAATATAATTAATGGATAGTCCAAAAAAAGTATATATGTCCTCACAAATAGGTTTTAATATTTTAATTTCATGATTATTGGATATGGGGAAGGGATGTATATGTTTGTATCTACTCTATGTAATAACGATCCATGCATCGCTATGTATCCTAAAGTAGTCTGAATCATTATACAAATAGTTGTATAATGAAAATTTATCATACTAAGATCATGTGATGGGTAAACAAAATGATTATTTTATCCAAAATTTGGACCATTGAAAATTTCCTATATGAATGTTATGGCCATAACACAAAGATAATTTGGGTTTTGAATTTATTATATTGAAATTTGGACTTAGACATGGGAACAACAAATCACTACGTATCATGCTGTGATAAGATACAGTCAACACAAAGGTCAGGTAAATTGTCTCTTTAAAGATCTTCCTCATATATAGGAATTAAAATTATTATATAAAAATAGTTTTATGGATATGAAAAATTATATAGGTTCCCTTTTGAGGAAGTATCACTCATGTAAGGATGTTGAGTCATAAGTATAGAATACACATATCATTTTTCTATAATGAATGTTTTATCATATATGATATATTTAAATATCATGAAATAAGGACTTATATTCCATGATTTTTAGGATCTTATGATGAATACCTATAGGTATGGAAATATTCACTAATGTTGATCTTGTTTAAAATGAAATAGATTTATCTCATTATGGAACCCATTCAGAGAAACTAGATGTGAATAAGAGGTCTTGAATATCAAAATGTACTAGAAGTTTAATTAAGATGCTCGGAAAGGGCTAATTTATGTAATTTATGATTCATTACATATCCAACATTTTAATGATCAATACACAAAAATTTCATAGTAAATTTTCTTGTGATCCCACAAGATAATTTAATATAGAAATACATAAGGTGAAGAGGAGACCATAAACTAGGTGGGGTGGGACATTGACTGATTTCTTTTGTTGGGACAAATATAATTTATCTAGGTGTCACTACATATCATGAAATTGAATGATTCAAGACACACAAATTTTTAAATAGTAGATTTTTTATCCCTAAATAGAGTCTAATATAGAGATACCCAATGTAAATGAAGTAACCATATATTAGTAGGGGTTATACATCAACTAAATTTGATGTTAGACTCATAATAAGTAAAATGGGTGTTACATTGCATCACAATGTATGGTAATCATTACTCATGTGGCTCAATGATATATAATGTATATGTATTAATATAACCCGTGTATAAAATATTGGGGTGAAATGTATGGGTTCTTGGTGAGAGAAGGATGAATATATATATAAATTTTCGAAGGCCTCATTAGATATGAAAAACCATGTTTGGAGGTTGATGTTGTGGCTGGGAATAATATATGAGATCTATGTTTAATTATTTTTCATAATATTTTATTACTCTCACCCCTCATAATTTTAATTATGGATAATTTTAGTAAAAGGTTTGTTGAACCATATCATTATGGCTGGTTCGTATTTCTGTAAACATTAAAACACCGAGGAAAGAAAATGAAACCCTATATAGAATAAGGCATTATATAGGGGTTGGGAATCTATTATATTTTTTAAATGGTACCAACAATTACATGTGGTTTAGGTTCAGTTTAGACATACCAATATTAATAATTTTAATCCATCTCCACTATTATATAAAACGTATGGTTAAAATAGACTCCTATCCAGGACACTTATTATCATTAAAAATAATCCTTGTGTACAACCTATAATATATGTATGTAACTAAATTTTTTAAGGATTGGATTTTTAATATCATAGTATTTATGGTTACGATGTTTTACAACAAAAATAATGAAACTATTAAAACACTATATATATTTTAAATTAGACCATCACACATTTTAATCCTCACTCCAATAATATTTTTTTTATCAATTTATTTTTCATTATACACAATAGTTCCTAAAACACATCAATTCATACAACTTAACATAGACATAACCCCCACCCAAAGTACTGATGATCCATGCACCAAGACACCAACACAAATTATTAACTTTAGGATGATTCTTTAATCATAGTGTCATGAAATAAATTTTTTTATATTTCATACTTCCATAATGGGTCCCATCATCCTATAATTATCCTTTTCTCCCACACTGTTAGAACATTATATATGATCATTTTAAACTATAATATTCACCTCATTCAAGATACTATAAATAGAACATAAAGACTCACCTCATCAAAATGATCATCATATTCTCACTTGTTTACCGATATATCGTAATCATTGTTGATATACTATACTAATTCTTGATGTCCTATTAAAAGGCCTATTAAAGGTACTGACCTTGACTAACCATCATATACTAATTCCAAAATATGGTGCTCTCCAATTAACCAAATAAAACTAGTGAATTATCATCCACGAACCAACATGAAACATTGTCAATCACTGTAATCGGTTAACCAATAATGTTACAATTTTTTTTATTGAAAACACACCTAAAACATGGTTTTTACTCATAAATTTGAAATGATTTTCTCTTAGTAATAGTATTACCTTTATCCCCACTCTATGATAACACTATTACTCATACTCCCTCATTAGGTGGGAGAAAAAACATATAAACGAACATCATTATAATATAAATGGCCCATGTCAAGAGACTCACTCAATTTTATAAGTATATCATGATTCCCATTGTTGGAAAATTTCAATTCTATGAATGATTAGTATTTTTATCCCATAAAGTTTATGGATATATCACAATATTAAGAACCCAAATATATATCATGTGAGTCCAATGTTTTATAATTTTATAGACTATACATAGTTTGATATTTAATTTCGTATTCTGATAGACCACAACTCAATATAGTTTATTAGATAAAAATTCATCACTAATTATATAAATCTACAAAGCCTCAAATAATTACATAGAAATCCATAAATAATCAGACAGCATTCCAAACACATAAAATAGATAAAAATCTTTACTCAAATGATGTGATCATATAGTTAAACAGATATTATAATCCAAATCAAGGTTTCTCTCAAAAGTTCAGGATTTATGTCATACTTTATTAAACCTTATGAGTGATAACTCGTTGAGTTTCACCAAAACACATCACGTAGATCTAGGAAATTATAGTAAATTTTAGATTCCTTTAATCCACAATCACAGTCATGAAACTCTAGTGGTTTTTTAATCTATCTTGTTCTCAAGGGACCCAATATATATACTTGATGGGTCTATACAATATACTTGGAAGATAAATCATGTATCTAAAATGAATCACCCACTATAATATTTTCCTAACCCATGCAGGCATGCAACCATTAATTTAATCATCAAATCAACATGTCCCACATAGAATCTAATTTTAATCGTGTTTAAAATCATTATATGATCACCATAAAAAGGTATATTGAATTTTATACCCAACCCACATTCCATCATTGTAGAAAAGAAAACCACCTTCTCTACAGATGGTCAGAGAGAAATGAAACATCAAAATCATAGTTTCAAATAACATGCATTATTTTTATTTTACTATCACTCCAAGGAATAAGAAATATCTAGTGACACCCCACTATAGAACATGACTTAATCTGTGACAGGTTATATATAATCAATCTCAAGATCATATTCTAAATCAATAAATGTTCATGGATCTGGTGATTATTAGATATATCTCAATCGATAAACATATATGCTCTTATAGCCATAAATATCTATCAATCACTATTATTAGAATGATATACAGCCACACATCATATCTGTGTCATCTTTATCACACAAAAAATTTATACATTATTTAAATCTATAAGGAATATGTGAACCTAGTATAACCCCTCTATTTATTAGGTTCACGCATATATGAACCTATATAAATATGAAAAAAGAATAACAAGCATTAAATCTATTATGAAAATTGGATGACTAATATCATAATTTATATCACATTGACATTGGGATATCATGCCATGTTTAGAAACCATACAAATCGATATGAAAAAATTAATTAAGTAGGGAATCATATTTCCATTCCATAAATACCAATTTATCTAACGTTAATGAAACTATGATTTAGTTTTTTATACTTATTATTTATCATCAAAACCATACCAAATACCCAAATTATTGTGTTAATCCATTCCAAATATCCGTATGGATGACTCCCCCTTTTAGTATGGATCTCACATCTATGTAAATATAGTATGTATAAAAATATAACAGTTCATATAATGTGAAATAAAAAAAATATTGTCTTATAGAGTTGAACACAATAAATATCGCCCTTTCATAAAAAATATGTTATTACATTAGTGGATAATTATACATAGAAGTGTAAGTAGTGAGCCTCTTTCATAAAATCCTTTTATAGTCACATACAAGCATGCACATGTAATATAATTGCTACAGAAAATATATGATGCATTAATGTAGGACTCATTACACCATAGTACCAGATTAAAACTTATAAACCATATTCCCAATATCATTCATATAAAATGCAATCCAATCATTAATAGGGAAAATTTTTAACATTAATCCCAACTCTATAGAAACATGTATTTCAACTCATGTAGGTTCTGGATAGAAACATGTATAGTATCCACAACATATTATTGGTAGTCCTAGCTCCATTTACCATATCTCAAAAGGTAATATAAATTAAATAGATGTGATAATACATTGTAACGGTCTTATCAAAATTTTCACAAAGGAAAACTAATGTCTGAGTTCTACATGCCCATACGCAAGGCTCATTATATTCCATAATATATTAAATACTGATAATGATAGATGAATATCCCATGTGGATACAATACCCTAAATATTATAATAATTATAATATCATACAAAAAATCATTAATATAAATAATATCAGAGTATAATAATTTCATTAAAGTAAAATTTTTTCCATACAAAATAACAACACCATGTTATACTGGTTTTTATAAATTTTGGTCACATAAACATAAAAACCCCAATGATCTAATTATATAAAATATATGAAGAAAACAATCAAAAAATGTAGGACCTCACCACCATCACCATTATCTACTCTCACCAATACCCTTATCCTCATAAAGCTCCATTATCCCGCACAGAAGTACAATGGAAAAAGCATTTTCCTACAAAACAATAAAAAATTTGGGTCACCATTGGGTTTTTTATATTACGTGTGACTGAAAAAAAAAATTAGGGAAAAATTAATTATTTTTATAATAATATCCAATTATATGTATGAATTCAAGTGCTTAATGAAATTGAATCCATTAACATTACATTCCCACAACAACAAGAATATTTGGTACCTAAGAAGCCACAAACTTGAATGAGTAATTTATTGTATACATAGTAATGGATATTTTAAGGAGTCTCCCATAGGATGATCATGAAAAGAAAATAGTGGATTGGTTATCAACTATTCATATATATATATATATATATCGATTTTGGAAGATCACCACCATGTGAAATAATAGAAAAATTGATATCATCAACAACCATTTCAAAAAAGCACGGTTCAATGCATCATCTCCAATATAACACAGTATATAGGATAATAGTTTGTCACCATAATACTCTAATGGGTGATGGTTGACCATTATTATTAATATCGTGGTCAATAGTTCATCACCAAAACAATAATACATACAATGAGTACCCAATCACCAATAGTGAATGAGATTTGTATAATAATAACATGGTTATGGGTTAATAGTATTTATCCACTCTAATAAATATTTAATTGAATGTTTTATAACCTACAATGAATGAAATATCAATAATCAGAATCACTATAGTGAATGGCATATCACATAGTGAGACAGTATGAAATAATTAACATGTTATCCCCAATCCTCAGGGTAGTAGTGATATGCCACTAACATTCCTATCATAATAATTTTATAATGGGTTAGAACATATATTTAATGGGTTACCACTAATGAGATAGGTTTTTAGAGTTCCCCATCCAAGAAATCATATCAAAAACATATTTATTTGAAAACTACTAATATATGTTATCATTATTTTTAATATAAATATTGAAATCAATCATACACAATGTCAATTTTGATATATCGTAGAGATTTTCTCCTAATGTAATTAGAAAATAGGAAATTAGATTTGATACCATGGAACACACATAAATTGATATGATGGATTTTTGGTCTCACCTCCTCTTTTTATAAATAATATATTCTAACACTGATACTCTATTTACGATTTAATATATGTCAAAATACCATCACAAATTTTTATGTGTAATAGTTTACCACCATCTATCATATAAATCATAATCATATCCAAATGCGAACATCTGCAAGTATTATACAAGATACAACATACTCTTATTAATTAGTGATTATGTCAATTAAATCCAAAATAGTTTGATTCTCTAGAATTTACCACCACTCAAGGAGGTATTAGGGGATGTATTTTTTTGATTAATCCCATGAAATGGGATTCATGCATATTCTTATGAATTAAATGAAAATGTGAGTAGTTCATTTAAATTCAGTTGGTAAAATAATATCTGTTATGTTCATGTTCCCAAGACCAACATCATTCTTTTTAATGTTTTGTATCCAAGAACATGTTAATTTCCTTTAAAGGATAAATTTATAATACACATGAAATTATTGGGTTTGAAAATCGGAATGGTTTCATATGTATCCTTTATAATAATACTGAATTTATATTTATTTTCTTTTGTATATTTTAAATTTATGTGATATAACTGGCCTTTCTATTTTATTATTAGGTGGCACGGTTTATGCTATATAGATTATGGTTTTATAGTAATAAATATTATGAACACCCTTATTTTAAATATGATGTGTCACAATTATGAAAATGAATGGGTTAATAAACCCCTTTAATCCCACTTAGGACATGATATATGTGATAAAAAAAGTGATATCAACGTATAAAAAATATCACATAAGGGCACAAAATTAAGGATTGAGTTGGTATTGTGCATTGGGATTCCAATTTGAGTTTACCCAGATTGATTATATAAGAAACTGTATTATTTGGATCCAAGTTAGAGTATCATGACTCAAGTTTTAATGATGAAACCTATAGGAATATCTCGACTCATGATGTTTAAGGAACCCATCTATATTATCTTCAAGTAATGAATTTTAGAAACCAACAATGGTATCATGAATTAAGTCATATGAGTAAACCAGACAGAGTATCTTAACTAATGTTGCATGATAAAACCAATTAATGTAACTCAACTCATCGTGTATGTGGAAACAAAGTGTAGCATTTTGACGCGATTTGTATAATGATGAAATGCAGTGTATGTTGATATGATACAAATATTGTAAGGCTATGTCCCCAAGTAGGTTTCCTTGGGGAATTGGTGCTTTGGTAGGTGACCTTGGTGAATTTATTGACCTTATGGATAAAGTCATATTTTTGTAACTATATATATAGATACAGTTTTGTATTACAGCGTATGGTTGGACCATTTATTAATTAAGTCCCTATGTGTGTAACAAAGATAATTGGGCCCCAATTATAGGAATTTGGGAGTATTGGATCCTTGTTGTTTTACCAAGGAGAGTTAGAGACAACATATATGGAAATGGATTAATTGTATCCCATATGGAGAAACTATGTGAATTTGATCCCCTTTATAGTTATTTGGGTGAATTGGATCCCATTTGAGGAACCTGGGTGAATTTGTGTGTATGTATAGGGATATATCTAAATTCCATCCCTACAATAGCGGCATGGGTAAAATAGACCCCATGTATAAATTCCCAGGTTAACTTGAGTTGAGTACCTTGGATAATTCGAGCATATTTATATGTATGAGTTTTAATATAATCCCATTTATGAGTCCTAGTTGACATAGGTGTCTTGAATAGGTACATGGTTGAATATTATCTCTAATAGGATAACATGGTTAATTATATCACATGTATATGGTTCTGATAATATTTGATACCATGTGTTGGGACTTAAGTGAGTTTGAGACCTCGTGTAGGGAACACGGTTACATGGATCCTAGGTAGAGGGACATAGTGGAAATAGATCATGGTTTTATAGATGCATATGGATGATAGACCAAATTTATGAGTCCTGAGAAAAGGATCACTTTAGTTGTGGTTCCTCTGAAATTTTGAGTCCATGTGTTGGGTCCATAATGAATTGAACCATAGCTTTTAGATTCAGGGAAAAGGAACACCTTAATATAAGCATAATGAATGATGTCCCACCCTAGTGGTGGTCCTAGGAGAATTTATTCTTAGGTTGGAAACCATAGTGAAGTCACACTTGTTGAAACCGAGGAAGTAATTTGCTATAAATGAAGTCTAGTTTTTGGTTATTTTCATTCCAATTGGATGATCATTGAGTTTTTTGGTATGTATTATTATGGTGCATGATGAAAATTGGGTTGAAGGTGGCATTGATTCTTATGTTTTCCAATTTTATGGGTCTAGAAATTCAAGAATGAAGGGAATTGTTTTTGGAAAAGTATGTTCTACACAATACTGAAGGTGGATTTTTTTTTATTGTGTGAAATTTACATTTTGGGATCATCTTCTAAAAATATATAATTGGAAATAACATAATAGATAATATTCTCTTTGAATTAATGATATTATTTTGAATGGAAGATGCATACATTCCCAATGCGACATCAAAAATTATTTTTTTCACTTGGTGAAATAATTCCTGCAAGGTGGTCACCAGGTGAGAGTCTTACGCACGAGGTGGTCGAGGCATATAAAAATACATGGCTATCCCCACTAAATAGATATATATTTTTCCAATTAAATTCTGGTGTCTCTAACATGAAAAATAATTATTCGTAGAAGACATACACAAAGTAAATCTTATCTGTAATATGATTCGTGATTTTAATAAGACCATGTGTAAATCAGGGTGTGGTTGCATGAAGAATAAGGGTTGAGTGAATTAAATATAATGTGAAAATACAAACACTTTGTTTCCAAATAAGGTGTTTCCTTCAAGAGCTATATTGAGATACTTTCTTGTTTTAAAAATATGGCTTTTCCGATCAACAACTTTAATTTCAAAAATTCATAAAATTGACGGAATTTTATTAATGTGATATAAAATGAGATTTAATTCAATAAAAATATATTTATGCAACCTTCATATCCATAAACATGGTAATAATTCACTGATTGTGGTGTTCTAGGGGATTCGATGGAAGTGTTTTAATGGACGTCGACTGATGTCCGTAAAATATTTTAATGTTATTGTTCCTGGAATACAATGAATTTTATGAACTTATGGATTCCAAAAATAGTAAATAATAGTATATTTAGGTACAAAAAACATGTTGTAAATATATTATCCTTGGACTATCCCATATATTTGAACATTGTAAAATGTTTGTGTAATCTCTTTTCATGTCATTGTTTGTTTTCTTTACATTTCTATCAGAATATTTTAACTAGTTTACCAATGGGGGAATAACATCCTTCACTTTTGGTTAATGATGACACCCTATTTAACCTCTCCCATGTCAAGGTTTCTTAGGGTCTTCAAGTGGTATCATTGCCTATAGGTTGTTAGAGTTAAATCATTCCTCTTTTGATATCATGAATAATTTAATAAATGTCATGGGACTCCCACACTTTTATGTAAGAAAATTATAGATTTTGATGAATATAATGAGATCACATATAATTTATCTTGGTATGAATGTTATTTTTTCCACTAAAAAATGGATATATTTCAATAAGAAAAAAGGGGAATTTATGACTAATACAATCAAGAAAATTCCTGATGTAGATGCTAATGAATTTAATTCCATTAAAACTACTCTTTCTAATCAAATATATCTAATGCCGATGATTTTTACTTCAAAAAATTTTCTGTGGGAAAAAATATATATCCAAGTGACAATTATTTAAATAAGGATAAAGTCCATGTTTTTCATATGAGGTTTGATTATATGAAAATTTATCATAATTAAAATTTAGATACATTTTTTTAATCAAAACATTGATGTTTTTGGTGAAATATGAGGGCATGGTGAAGAAATAAAAACCATTCACATTGTCAATATAATTTTGAGAAGGATTAAACAAAATTATAATCCAAAAGTTTCCCCCCATTATGAAATTGGTCATTCCAAAAAATATTTGGATAATTTTCTGGGCTGTTTTGTAGCTCATGAAATCAGAGTCAAACCATAAGATGCAATAAATCGAGTAAGCAAGGAAATGTAATTCTAATCCAGAAAAAAGAACGTGACATATAGAGATATTTTCGATGATGTTAATGAGTAAGATGAACATAAATATATTTTTTATATAAAATTTATGTGATGCAGAGGTATATTTTATGGAAATATTCCTAAGACTTATTTCTGATCTAGTAGTGTTTGGAAAATTTCCTCTTGTTGCTCAATGAATTTCAATGATGAATAATGTGATGTTTGAAACATGAAGATGACTAACGAATGGTATTCTAAAAATGGATAATAAAATCTAGAATGAAATTAGAGAGAAATACTTTTTCCTATAACATAGAAGATGACGATAAGAATTTATTTGAGAATGAAGAAACAAATATTAAATCTAGAATTCAAGCTTGCATGAATCCTATAGATTAAATTTTATAAGAATAAAAGGATAAATACATAGATAATAAGTTTTCTGCTGATTCTAATCCCAATTTTAAATTGATAATGATATTGGAAATGTTGAGAATCAAATAAGCAGAAAATAATGTGGAGAGAAGTTATAGAAGAATTATATGAATCTTTTTATTGGGTTGAAGTGAAATTGATTGGCTAGATGAAGTAGTAAATTCTAAGTTAACTAATTTGGAAATCTCCAATTATATAGTAGTAATAAATCTCAAAATTTATGAAAAATCTATTATCATCAATTACAATTCATCCAAAATATTGGATGAGTCCAATAATTTTGTGGGACTTTAAAAATATTTGGATACTCTTATGAGAAAACAATATAGTTAATTAAATTAAATGGAAATAATGAAGAAAATATAATTTAGAATATTTTTTGATAATGAGCTATTGGAGAAAGCTATGTGTGGTTCTTATTGTGTAGAAATGTTTTTGAATAATAAATTATCAAAATTCTTGGTAAATTGTGGAATTAGTACTGATTCCGGAACATGAAAAACTATAAATAAATGGGCTGAAATAAAGGGAAGTTGAAAGTGGGACATGTTTCAATGACAACTATTGTCCGAACAAATAAAGACACAAATCAAACTGAATTGAGAACTGAAAATCATACAAATGTTTCAAAAAAAATATCAATAGTCAAAAAATTTAACTAATAAAGGGTACATGAGGAGGAATATAATTGAAAACACATTTTCTCTTAGGAAATGTCAATTTGATGGAAATATATACCACACCATGGTATACCATGAAAAGTAAAGGACATATTTGAATGGGTAAGATCTAGGAAGTCAAAAAAAGTAGAATAAATTCATATCCTACATATTATAGATGAAATTATTTTTATTTCTTTTTCTCACTACTATAACTTTTCCAAAAAATGACTTCATTCTAGGAATAGGAAAGGTCAGAATTCATCCTAAAAAATAGAGAAATGTCATTACTTTCCAAACAGATGGTGTTTCTCTTATAAAATCATTTTCTCCTTTGTAATAACAATATGATTATTATAAACCAAATCATATAGAAAAGTATTTGCAATGTTCCCCTTTATCCTTCATGCAATCAAATATTTCATCGATGGATATAAATAAAATTGAGATCATTATTTGGACAGTCTATATCACAATATAATGATTGTGAGTCAACTATATGACTTTGTAAATATATTTAAATTCAATAAAAATGGGTTTACTAAAAATGGAATGAATGAAAATTTCAACATGAAAGGTTTCTGAACATATATAAACGTATACCATGTTGACAGTAAAGAATACATTTATTTCTTAAATGTTGAAAAAGATAACAATTTTACGGAACAATTGGATGTGTGACATTAATAAAAAAGACATGTAAAAGATATATAATATGAATATAATAATATATATCCCCTGTTATAATCATTAACATGAAAATATGTGTGATACATAAATATAAGGAAAGTCAGTTGTAGTATATATCGACTAAAGAAGAATATTCCCTAAAATCATCTTGATCTTCTCCATATTGATGTGTGTGTTCCACTAAATGTGGATAAAAAATTTGGAGATAATTAATTTGTTCTTTGAATTTATGATTATAGTAGAATGTAATTTTTTTAATTAATATACATTGGAAACAACATGTTCTTGATTTCAATAATTGTTATAAAAAAATAGATGATAATGATAGAGGTCATACAATCAACTTTATATGATATTAAACTTAAGGGGAATACACATAAATTTATTTTTAAATTAATAATCTAGAAGTGGAATAATTATAGAGGTACATAGAGTGTTATCCCTACTAAAAATGGATTCATTAAGAACAATGATCAACCTGTGAGAAATATAGATTAAATTGTGTATTTTGAGAGTCATATCTGTCATTATTGGAGGATATATGTTTTTTTGGATATAGTTTATACTAAAAATAATGAATGGAAATATATGGGAGAAATAAATTTTCCATATTGGCTAAGGAATTTAGGGAAAAAAATATTTTATGTATTTTTTATGTCGTTGGAATGAAATTATTCATCTATAAAAATGATAGAAATCAAGGAAAGAATGGTGGTGCTGCATATGGGTGGATATTCCATGGATATTTTTGGAATATCATATCCTACAAATGTTACAACATTTCTCATAGAATAATTGTAGAAATTTGTAGTGTTATGTTCATGGATGATAAGGAAAAATATACCCCATCAATCACAAATATTGATATGTTAGAATATGGAGAATATAATGACCAATGGACTAATTTAAATTTATAAATAGTATATGGCCTCCAAATCAATCACGATTCACATGATGATATTAATTCCAAATAAGTATCCTAATAGGAATATTTAGCTAATCAAACATCATCATAAAAACATATATGGAGTATATGTTTATAAATTGATCGATCAAATATTATTAGGGATTGGAAAACACCTACACAGACAATAATAATGAGTAATGATGTGAATTTTTCCATCAATTCAATTATGGAAAAATCCTTGTTGGAAGAGGATAAAAATGATGATCTACAAATTAAGAGATGGATCATATTGATTTATTAAGAGTCATGAAAATCAATATATTATAAGAATGAATTGTATTTTTGAAAATAAATTTGATGATAGGGAAATGTGATCAGAAATAATATGAACTTGGTTTATAGAGGATATTCAGAAATTTGAGGCATTGATGTTAGAGAAACTTTTTATCCAATGTCTTGACTAGATTTAATCAGGATCATTCTTTCCATGTATATCCAAAGAGGGTACACATTGTAATTAATGGATGGAAACAACTTTCTTAAATGGTGTTATTGAAGACGAAGTCTACATTGAACCGCCGATGTGTTTTCTACTTATTAATGATGAAATGAATGTTTGTAGATTAATGAAGGTTTTCTATGGTCTGAAATAAGCTCCACAATCCTAGTACACATGGCCTGATTCTTATCTAATAAATCAAGAATTTAAAAGAGGAGTGGACCACTATCTCTATGTGATGAATTTTCGGAATGGTCAATTCTTGGTGTTGTTGTGTGTAGATGATATTATATTTTGTAATTGTATGATGGGATCTATAGGATAATTTTCCAATCATATTATTTTTTTATTTGAAATTTCTAGATTTCTGAAATCACATACTTTATGGTGATTAATGTGATTTGGAGGATGTAATACATGTTTTACTCTCTAAAAAAATATTAAACAAACCACTATAATTAATTCAAAATTCATGAATCCAAACCAATGTCGACTCTGACTGAGGGTGGTTAAAACATAAAAATAATCAGGATGGTACATATTTAGATCACATAATTTATAGGAAAATCATTGGAATATTATTGTAAATTACCAAGAAAGAACTATATATTGTCTTTGTAACATGCTTATTGGCCCACATTCAGAGTAATTTAAAGGATGTACATTTGATGGTAGTAAAACGAAACATGTGGTCAATTCATGGAACTCAAGTTAATGGAATATATTTTTTTCTATTGATTGATAATTAACATTCATTATTTTCTAATGCTGACTCAACTAGAGCCGTGCTGGATAGAAATTCTACATGTAGAGGATTAATATTTATTTGAATGAATTGTCTCGACCTGTTGAGTAAGATTTAAGAAAGTAATTCTCTTAGTGATTTTTAAGAAGATTATATATCTTCTAAAATTTCTATTTGTCAAATACTATGGATGATGATACAAAATAATGATATAGGTAATGAGGTGAAGAATCCAATGATAATTCACTGTGATTACAGAAGCGTGATTGATCTTATAATGAATATTGTTCTTGTTTATCATATAAACTATATTGAAATCAAGAAATAACTTCATAAAGGAATGAATTGAACAATTCATGATAAATTTTAATCATATTTTATATGATGATATAGTGGATTAAATTTTGACCAAGCCATTGAGAGCCCGAGTATTCCAGAAACAATTGTTGAACATCAGTATTCAACCGCCTCCAAGAAAATTAAGAGGTTATGAGTAATCCCCTCTCTGCAGTTGTATTAACTATTTTAATCTATCTGTGGATGTGATATAGGGTTATGTGGGAGATATGATCCAATGGGAGTTATTTTTGATCTCTATAGGTTCAAATATAGGTCTTTAGTTTTATTTCCCAAGGGGGCTATTAGTGAAATTCAACGTTTCAAAGTGGAAGAATTAGATAATAAGAATATGATGTTATGAGGAAATAGTTCGACACAATTAGAACATATAATATAAATCCTTAATAATCCCATAACATGATAAACCAATTCATGTAATCCCTCTAAATTCCTACATCATGCATTTCTCAAATAGATAGATAATATTAGATGATTTGACGTATAAATATATGGGTACACAACTATTGTCATATAACTTTTTTCAACGAAGATTTAGTGTCTCTACTAAATTAATGAGATTCAAGTAAAATACTAACACAAAATAAATCTTACATATAGAATAATCCTTGATTACATCAAGACCATCTGAATCTCATAGTGTGTTTTTATAAAGGATAAGGGTAGTGTGAAATATATCTTATGTGAAAATGCCAAAACTTGTTCACATGAGCATGTTTTATATGTAATAGATGAGTTGACATTCATTCATGATTTAAAAATTCGTCTTGTTTGATCAATGCAATAATGTTCATCAATTACACAATTTAATGTAGGTATAGTCTAATTCTATATAGGGAAAATTATTTCAATGAAAATCTATTGAAGAAACATTCATGTCAATAAATTGAGTAAGAAATAACCAATGTTATTGACCAAGGAGGATTCGACAATAGTTTTCTGAGGGATGCAATGAGTTATCCTTAAAATATTTAATGGAACTTCTTTTGGAGCAAGGTGACTGTGTATGAACAACTATATTCCAAAACTAGTGAAGATTAGTGTATTTACGTGTGAATAACACACTTTCGGTGAAATCTCCTTATACTAGCACTTATTCATGAACCATGAAATATGGTAATGTTATATCACTTCTCGTGAAAGATTTTATTATTCACATTTCCATCATACATGTTTAAATGGTTACTACAAAATTGATAAAAATATTCAACACATAAGAAGAAAAAATTGACACCCTCATTCACCCCTCTCCTCACAGGGTGTTCCGGTGTCCGTCAATACTCAATTATGATACTTAAATAAAGTATATTTTTTTAAAGATAAATAGTCATTGATGATTGTTGAAAATTCTCATTGTAATACTAACACATAGGTACAAGACTAGGGTGAGGTGACACTCATGTTTGAGAACTAGTAGAATTATGACCATGTTATAATAACAATTATAATTTGTTTTTATGTTTGGAATTGGGAGAAAATTATAGATATGTTTGAAACATAAGAAAATCCATTATTAGGTTGGCGACTATGGTTAATTTAGGCTCTAGTATGACAACAAGAAGATCTCAATTATAGGTTTGATTATTCAGAAAGTGGATATTTATGTGTTAACTTATTATATGATCCTTATGATGATTTTGATTGATAATACCCTAGTAAGGGGGAATTAAAAGAACTAGTTTGAATAAAGATCATAACATAATTAATATTTAATATGTGTGTAAAATTGGAGAAAATATGGCATATTTACAAAAAATAATGGATTGGGGTAAGATGCTTCATACAGGGGACATGGGTGTGTGGGAAGTTTGTCAAAAGATGATCTGAGAACATTAGTTGCGAACACATGTTTGGACCTAGGAAATTTTACCTAGGTGACTAAGTAGGTCATGTGATTTTTGGCCCACAAGTATAATGTGCATTAACCTAGGAATTTTTTATTGATGTAATGATTCAAATTCAATGATAATTCAACCAATTGTTAAATGGCCATATATTGGATCCGTATAAATTTTTTTACTCAATAGGAAATCAAATTGATCATAAAAATGTAATATACCAATATATATATATATTGTTTACATATAAGAGATATTTTATAATGAAAAAACATTATTATAGAACCCTCACGAATGGGATTCGTAATTTCAACACCCCATCTTCTTAGAAACTAACGATATATATGGATCAATCACTATAGGAGGTTCTAAGTAGTATGTCAATATATTATGATGTTTTCTTGAATGAAAAATATCTATTATTTCATGTGGAATAATGAAGTACAAATAAATATAATTTTCATCTTCTTTGGGGATAAAGATACCAATCTATCAACACTAGAGTTATTTCTCCTGAGCGACGATAAAATTAGGATTTATGTGTAAATTTTCATGGATGATATTTTTTGATGCAAAGAAATTCCACAATTAGAAATTGATATATTTAGAATTTAAATTATTTTATTCTATGATATCATTTGGAACATTTAAATAGTACATAAATAGTTGGGGGTTTAGGAGTTTTATAACTATTTTGGGGATTTTAACCAATGTGAGAGTATCATGAATGTTGATTGGGTCGCCAAGTGCTATATTATACATATTAATTATCATATTAACCAGAGGAATAATGAAATTAATGAATTTCATATCATATAAAAATATTAATGTAATTTAATAAAACATGATGTAATGGTCTCATGTGTCATGATGGTGGGAGGAATGAAATTCAATAAGGATTTGTAGATGGAATAGTAATTGGATATTTAAATGTCACTCTATGTCCAATGGAAAGGGGAACCAGGCCACATGTATTTCCTGATGAAGCGATCATTGTGTAGTACAATATCATGCACACTATAAAATTTAATGGTCGTTTCCTAGTGGAATGTAATTTTTGGAGACCCAACATGAACTTTTAAACTGATACATTAAAAATATTACATAGATATGACTAATACATCAGGGAATTTCATCATAATTAATAATCTAATTTATGTTATTTGTGGTACTATAAGATGGACCATTGAGACATTCAAATTAAATTGAGTCCACAATAACCATGTACCCTTGTATGTCTCATAAAAACCAATGTAGATATGGAAAAAAAGGGTTCTATATCCTTTTCATAGAAGTAATGGCCTTTCTTTTAAAAAATGGATTTCTTCTAGGGATGAATAGTGGCCTCTACCACTTTCATATATATAATTTTGACCCTAATATTTTCCTATTTAATTGATGGATGTATCTAGTTATAATGAGCAAAAATATGTATCAAGTCACACTTTACATGTTTCTTACCAGATTAAATTTTGTTACATTTTTATTTTTTCTAAATGAACAAAATTTGACAAGGTTATACAAGGTATATTCCTATAACGTAGATGTGCGGATTTATCCATGGATTCAATTTTAGGAGTTTTAGCTTAATGAGAACTATATCTCATTCCTTGGGTATGTTATGGTCTTACATGAATTAGTATTTTATATGGAATTTAATTTAAAATTAACTTGACCAAAAAATGAGCATGCCTGCATAAAAACATAGGTAAAGAAAATGTGACATGAATTGAGGCCCAATGTCACTAATGTTGAAAAATATCCTAATGAATAATGTATATAATTAATGATCATTGTGTATGGACCAAATACTTGTTATAATTATGTCTGATAGACTTGAACCCAATGGTTGAGAAATAAAAGTTAAAAAGAGGGACCAATACTATTATAAACAATCACATGGTTGGGTTTACATAGTATATGGACATAGTGATAAAACCACTGTATCATATATTCTATGTTAATGTGACATAGACCACATTATTACAAGGTTTTTTCCATGAAGGGAATATAAAATAATATAATTTGGGACATCATTAGAGATATAAAATCATTTGTGAAATTTAATAAGAATAAGATATCATAATCATACCCTGAATGTTGGTATAATGAAAAAATGTGTAATAGAAGTGGTACTTTAAAATCTTTAAATAGATGGGTTTTGGAATATTTAAATCATATAATATTATGATAAATGTAAATTGGAAAAATATGTTTTTTGTCCTATGTGGTCCATTAGAAATGGAGATACATGTTTCTCATTGTTAGGAAATAAGTTCTAGAATTAATGGGGCCTTTCCTAATAGACCATAACATCTTCAAGGAGTAACATATCATCATAAAGGTGACTATGATTTCCACCATCAATTCATATTAGTGTAATTTTAGTTATTTCAATCATTATTACCAATAATATGATGAAAACTAGAACCAATAGAAATAATCAAATCAAGGATATAAGATACTAACAGGAGTATAATGTCTCCATGAATTGGGTGGGTGAACATTCACATATCAATTATATAATGTAGGTTAATAGAGAAATTGATATTCAATAAGCGTTTGAGAACCCTAATGATAAGAATATGTTGGGTTGAACACATGCTTAATGGAGATGGAAATAATATTATATTTTGGTGTACAAAATCACATATGTTGGTTTGTTAGTCTGTAAGAATATACTGTATTTTTAAAAATAAATATTTATATATTAATGGACATAATACCCATTAATGTGGAAAGGGATATTTTCCCTATCATTTTCTCAGACAAATAGGTTTTAGTGAGAATATTTGTTTTTCAAGAACATTTGTTAGTCATTAATATCGTTGTTTCTTTTAAATTTTATTATCTAAAATTTTCATAAATTATGAAATTGGAATTGATTAGTGTATGATGGCATGGATTTTTCTTAGACCAACCTTTATGGATTTTCAACCTAAGAATTTATTTTCATTATTTTGATTTAAAATTTTTATTCTTTCAATCTAAACCATTATGTTCTTAGGATTCAGTTCATATATATTTGACAAAATTTTCATGGGGTTTAATGTAACATTGTTTCGACTGAATTTTTTGAGGGATTTAGGTAATATTTCTATTTTGTAAAGGGTGAAAAAGTAAACCCAAATAGTTAGGAGTAAACATATAATGAAAGGATATTCCAATGAATGTATATATTTCCTCATGGATAGGTGTGCATATATTAATTTCATGATAATTTTATATGAGGATGGAGTGTATATGATTGTAGCTACTCATAGTAAAGGAGTTCCATGTATCACTATATTATTAAATAATCAGAATAATGACACAAATTGTTGTATAATGAAATTTTATAATACATGGATCATGTGATGTGTAATCATAAAGATGATTTTATCCAAAATTTGGACCATTGAGAGAACCCAATGTCAGCATTATGGCCATAAAACTAAGACAATATGGGTTTTTAAATAATGATATTGTCATTTAGACTTAGACATAAGATCAATGAATCACTACTTATCATGTCATAATTATAAACAATCAACATGATGTTTTTGTAAATATTGTCTTTTTAGGTCAACCTCATATATAGGAAATGATGTTTTTATCATATCAATTTCTTATGTACATGAACAATTATAGAGGTTCCCATTCAAGGAAATGTCTCTCATTTAAGGATGTTGGGTTATAAGGATATAATAAACTAAGTACATTATTTCCATGCAAGATTTATCATATATTATATAGTTAAATAGATAGAAACAAGGACTTATATTCCATGGTGTTTTGTATCTAGTGATGAAGACCTCTAGGTAATGACTTTTTCACTAATGTTATCCTTGTTTAAAATGAAATATATTGATTTCGTTGAGGAAACCATGAAGATAAACTATATGTGAGTAAGCTGTCCCAAATATAAAAATGAAATAGGAGTTTAATTAAGATGCACTGAAAGGCCTAATATATGTAATTTATGATCCATTGAATATCCAAAATTTTAATAATCAATACAAAAACATTTCATAGTAAATTTTAATGTGATCCCACAAGATAATTTTATATAGAAATACATAAGGTGAAGAGGAAACCAATAACTAGGAGGTGTAGAACATTGACTGATTTGTGTTGGGAAAATATAATTTATATAGGTGTCACTGCATATAATGAAATATTATTATTCAAGACACACATATTTTTCAATAGTTGATTTGTTATCCAAATATAGAGTCTAATATTGAAACACCCAATGTAAATGATGAAACCATATTATAGGAGGCGTTATACATCAGCTAAATTTTATGTTGGCCCCTGTGATATGTTATATGTGTGTAACTCTGTATCCCAGTGAAAGGTAATAAATCCCAAAGTGGCCCATTGATATATAATGTCTTTGAATTAATATACCCCATGTCTTGAATATGGGGGGGTAAAATGTATGGGTTCTTGGTGAGAGAAGGATGATTTTTTTTGAATTAGTGAAGGCCTCATTGAAAAATAATAACCATGTTAGGAGGTGCATGTTTTGGGTGGGCCTAATAAAAGAGATCTTTGTTTCATTATGTTTGCTAATATTTTATTGCTCTCACCCCTCATAATTTTAATTAAGGGTAATTTTAGTAAGAGGTTTACTGAAAAATAACATTATGGCTGGTTATTATTTCTATAAACATTAAACCACCTAATAATGAATATAAAACCCTATATAGAATAAGAAATTATATAGTGGATATGAAAATTGTATATTGTTTGTATAGTACCAACCATTCCATGTGGTATAGGT
This sequence comes from Viscum album, assembly GCA_963277665.1. Lineage (NCBI taxonomy): Eukaryota > Viridiplantae > Streptophyta > Magnoliopsida > Santalales > Viscaceae > Viscum > Viscum album. The sequence continues at coordinate 1,309,990,679 of OY728119.1, read as the reverse complement.
TGATTTTCGACATACCTATCTTAATAATTTAAATCCAAATTAGATGGATTGCATTTATTATAGTTCAAGTTATAGCGATATGGACCAAGTGCTATTAAATTTTAATTAATAAATCTAGGATAAGGAATCCATTTAATTTATACATGTGATAAGGATATGTAATGATTGATGTTTAATTTTATTGTTTTTATAACAATTTTTCATAAGATTTAATCTCATGTAACATAGATCATAGTCAAAAATTCATAACACGTAATGGTATAAAATGAAATGATATTTATAATATGTATGAATATGTGGATAAGGGATAAAATACATTATGTATAAAAATATTATAAAATAGAGATGTTGAGATTATTATTGGAGAACTAATGTAGACTATTAACAATAGAGAACCCATTTTCATACCATTAGGTTTGGTGGGAGTATGTCAACTCATAGTAATTGAGATACCAATGTTGAATCATTAATGAATAGTACATGGTCTAAATGGGGACATTTCCTCTATGGTGAAAAAAACTATGGGTTACATAATTTACGAATTGAAACATATCATTTAAATATTAAAATGTGCTTTATTTAGATTTGTTAAATAAATTGTAAGCAGATATAATGAATGTGAAATTTAAGAGAAGTACCTCCACCCTAGGTTTTTAGTGATGAGGAAATAGACATCAAAATTATAACATTGATTTGGGATAAATATTGGGATTCCAAATTTTATTGGAATTCGTTATGGCCACTATATTATATAATAGACATACTATTTTGTTTTTCATAATGATTGGACACTAAATGGTTAAGAGGCTATATTAAACCCCTGCAAAAAATGTGGTGTGGTAATTATATTTAATGACTGTACTCCTGATTATTTTTAATGTGAAAAAAATATTATTAATAATTTACCTCGATAAAAAAATACTTGTTACATAGTCATAAGCTCATATTTGATAGGACATTCCATGTAGTTTATGTCTATACTAGATATACCACAAACTATATTGTATATCATCATATAGAGAATACAATGTTTCATAATGAATAATGTCCTATGAAAAAGAATGCATGATTTTATATTTACATTCATATAGAAAGAACTTGGACCAATATTATTTTTCTTATGATTCATCCCAATTTATCTAATTGATATAGTAAACTTAAAAAACCCCAATCTCACATGAGTTAATATATAAATAAGTAGAAAGAAGTGATTGGAAAATCACACTTATTTTATAGGATTGTGTAACTGGGAAGGATGGTCTTGGGTATGAATGCCACAGAAACCTCTATAAGTGATACATGAAGATGGTAGGAATGGTATGGTGGGACTACCATTGACATGAATCACACAAATAGTTACATTCTATCAAATATAAAAATTGGGGCTACCGATACATTGTAAATCATATACCAATATGATCTGTCATCAATATAGTTTATGATTTTATAATTTGGACTAGGTGAAGTGCTCTTTGTCTTCATAAATCCCGGACTAATGTGGGATCTAAATTTTAACGTCATCCAACAAGGATGTGTAATGTGATAAAATTGGATGGTCGTGTCCAGTTTAGATGATAGAGGAATCACTACATATCCTAAAAGGATATGAATGAACACACACATTGTTCATCATGGGGTAAATTCTATCTCTATGATGTTATATTTAATATTATATAATCTATTGAAATATATAAATGTTACATGTAATGATAGATATGGAAAATCTTCATGAAATAGATTTTAGTACATAGGTGTGGTGGGATAGATTTGTTAAAATACTTGGTTATTTAAACAAAACCATCATGATATGGTAAACCTATATAGTGGAATCCATTTTTGTAGATCTTTTTCATACATATTATGATGGGAATTCCTACAAAGTTAACACATGTTTCATAATATGATTTCATTTATAATTACAAAATTTCATCTATTTAGAGTCACATAAAATTAGCATGGTTCATATTGTTTAATATCATATAGTTAGTAATATACACATTGTATTTTAGAGTCATACAATTATGAATTTTTCCATATCATTAGACATCATATGGAAGAGAATAGTATTCTTTTTATTTATTGTCATACATGTGGTAATTTATTATTTTTACACAACACAATCAGCATGATTAATTTTTTCAATGTAAGAATATATCAGGTTTAAATTTCATGCATACCAGTATTCTTTAACTCTATCTGGGATTTTTTAACAACTTATATATCAACTCCTTAATAGTTAAGAATCCTTTAATCATATTTTAAGGAATATTCAATGATTAAGTAAATATGATGGTATATCAAAAGATCATTACTAGATATCATGATCATCAAAAGTTCTATATTTCTATTCTATAATGAATAATAGAAACATACATAGATAAAATTTTGACTAATTGAATATAAATTATTTCATCTCTTACTGAGATATAAGAAACAATGATTTACCAAAACACATTTTGTGTTTTCTATAAGATTTTCACATGAATAGAGATGATAATTTGGAGTCACATGCACTATTCTCTCCTCCTCTATCTACTTCTAGATCATTTAATTAATGTTAATTGATATCATGATTTCAGAATGTAATAACTTTTGGAAGAATCATTAATATGGATGGTCTCTAATGTTTTTATCTTTTAGTATCCATGCCCTTTAGAACTCATACAATTTATTCTTCACAAAATGGGTGATGTTCATAGAATCATTTTCCCATATAAGGGAATACAACATTCATGTTCTATCAATAATAGATGGATGAAATAAAAATTTATATTGGGTTTTAATTATGATTTTATCTACATAGGATATAGTTACATTTCTTTTTCGTTAAATGGTTAATTTACCTCAATCAATTTATATTCAATTTTTTTTGAAATTGATGACCAAAATATATATAATTCCACACCTTGGCCAGATTAATATTACTATCAGGGAGACTATTTGGTTATCACAATGGTTGAATTTTTTTCAAAATGAACCTAATGTGTAGATTAAAATAAGAAAATTATTATTTACTAGTAACATGGGGTACATTACAATAAAATCCACTTACGCAGAAGGATGTTTGAATTTAACAATGAAAAGTAAAATCATTTAATTAGATATATGTTTTTTAACTATAAATCATTAATTTTTAAATACTACCATGTGATATGTTCATTAGTAGATATAAATCTATCCGCATTAGAGATATATAAAGATGTAAACATGGTCAAGCCCAAGACTTTTCCCATATAATGATTGGTGGTTGATGATGGGAGTCCATGTGTATATCCTTGTGATTCAATCCTATACTAGTATTTGGAAAATTCACCAGCAACATTTAACATTGAGTATGAAATAGGTTTCCTAAAGCCATTACTAGAGTAAATTATGATATAACCCAAAGAATCATCATGAATTATTGGTTCATCGAATGGTAAAACCTATTGAGAATCCTATGACTCCACTAATGATAGAATTTCCTCATTATGAATTCACTATTAAATACAAGTAGTAAATTATTTAAACCCAGATGATAACATGTTTGATGAGATATATGTGATCTAGTCATAATCATTATAATATGTTCTTGTTTTTTAGATGGTTCCCATTTTCATACATTATGGGTAATGGTTCCCATTTTATAATTTGGTCGGATGATTCCCATCTTCCCATTTAATATGGTAGTTTCCTTTTTCTCATTTTTTGGGATGGTTTCCATTCTATAAATTTTAAGGGCATATATTTTATATGAGTCTTTAGTAATTTTGGATTCCATATTAATCCCACATCATTTTCATTACTCTAATAGTTTTGTGTAATATAAAGAGATTAATAATTAGGAGTCAATCCATATAGAGATTCAGAAGGAATTGAGGTCATGTTTGGTGGATTTTGTCACACCCAAAGGATAAAATATATATAATCCACTAATTCGTACATCATCCACTCATCAAACTATTTATAATTCCCATTTTGTTCATTTTTTCATTACTCTAATTCATCTAAGGGAAATCTATTAACAATTTAAACATTTGGGTAAAGGAATTATAATAACACTTGACTGTTATGAAAAATAATATTCCATATATCCATGAATATATATAATTTTTGGGATCATCATTCCCAACATAAAATGGAAAGGGTAGTAATTTGGGTGACCATTATTCCCTTCCCAATCTAGATTCTTTGTTTTTCGAAATGTGACATATTTATTCTATATAGTATAATTAATCCACCCCAAAACCATTAAAGATTATATTCTTACTTATTTCACCATTTTTCAGACACCAAGATTATTGTTCGAGGGTGATAACTGATTTTCATATTTTCCAAGACCTCTTAAATGGTGACGTCATTTCATGATGATATTCTTCTTTGGTTATAAAACTGTCATCCCCTGAAGGTTGATCTATAGTCATTAAAATTGAAAACCAACTACAATAATCTAGTGGTATGAGTGTAGTTCTTAATTTATCAAATACGTTATGTATATTTATTCTTTGTTATTTTTCCTTGAAAAGTGTTATTTCCTGGTATTATATTAGAACCATACATATTTTGATGGAATAAATAAATATATCTCTCTCAACCTTATTGTATCTAATTAGAGATGTTAGGATAGTTTTTTCTATAGTATAATGTTCAATTGATATATGAAAATATAATAAATATCATCATAATTTTTAATATAACAAGAAGAATAGTTATTCTACCAAGAAAATGTGGGGCCTTTTACGGTATGTAGAGAGAATTTAATCATGGAAGACTGTTATTATTAATGGGTTCCCATCATTGGGACACAATAGAAAGAGAAAGGAATTATTTGGTACATTATATCAACTGTTCCATTGAATGTTGAGAAATTGAGACCCATAATTTTTTATGGAGGAGGTGTTAAATACAATCACCCAGGATATAGATTTTTTTTTGTTGTAAAAATTTATTTTTTCCTTCATTATTATTCATCACAACAGTGGGAGAATAAATTAATTATATAGATACCACCAACATAGTTAACCTCATATAACATTCTGGAACATTATGTCGATTTCTCTATATTGGTGTGTGATATGATTAATCAATTATAGATTTAGTAAAATTTATTTTTAGTACAATATCATGTTTACTAGTTTGATAGAATAAACTATTTGGGTTAACAAATATCATCCTATAGAAATTGTTTTGATGTTGGAGGTAGGAAAAATCAACCCACTGACCATACACAATGTGTATGATTTCATTGATCAATTAATCATTGATCATATCAAAATAGTATATTATAGACTAACACTAAAGAAGATTCTCATATACTGATATGGCTTTACCATTATCATGTGGTGGGTGGTGGTGAATGAGTCTGTACTGGGTTATTCTTTAATTGAATCAATATTTGAAACAACAATTAGGTCAACATTGATGATAATTACAACTGTCAATATTTTATATTTAATGAAAAATTATATTAATTGATATATATATATATATAATATGTTTGACTAGTAGATGGAACCTATGGTCATAATATAGGTATAATGTTTCCTATCCATGTGGGATTGGGTTTCCCCATTGACATTTCTATTAACACAAAAACATTCATTACTTATTAAAATGATGATTTTATAACTATTAGATCTATATATGTACCACTAAAAATACAAAATCGTGGGTTAAATAAATTTTATATTTTTTTGGGGTCAGTTGAAGTTATCTCTAAGGTTAATTTCTATGATGTTTGTAGCTTCTGAATAATAATGAACTAGATTTCTCCCAATGGAAATATCATGATCACTGATGTGCATTAGGGTTGTTATTACTAGCATCGGAATTCAAATTATTTTTATTTTTAGTGATTCCCATCCCTAAATTGGATCTCTTAAAATTTTCTAGATTTTAGATGATATGGGAACATGTATTTTAATCGATATATTCTTGTGGAGTTGGGGTTACAGGGTTTTGATTATATTCATGGTGAATAATAGCCCTGTTAGGTATCTCTTGGAAGGGTCCACGAATGTGTTGGGAATCTGAATGAATGGAAACATGTCTTCTATTCACCATTCAGGGTTCCGATGCTCTACTAATGTGTATAGGAGGACTCGGTTTGAATCATCAATGATGATACTTTTTAATAGTCAATTGTTTTTAGTTTATTGAATTTTGATTGGGGGTGTTTGTTTGTAGAAATTAATTGAAAATATTTATTTACTATGATCGATTTAACAATTTTATAAATATTGATGTGAGTAAATTATTAGGGAGTTAAGATATGGATATCATTGATCCTTGATTTAAATTTCATTAAAGTAAAACCCATGCCACATGTTGATGTTGATTGTAATTTACAAGTGTTACTGATTTAATCCAAGACTTAAAAAAACTTAAGGTTATAATATTAATCATATATTTTTTATGGTAAATTATATATGGTTCCAATAATCTATAGAAACCACTTGTTAAACAAAATAATTGATTAATCAATGACATGTTATGTCCAACACAGACAATGTTAATTCAATGAATATTCATCGACAAAAAATCTCAATCAATTAACATAAATTAATTATAACTCACCCCAATGAAAGATTTAATCATCCATTAAAATGATTAGTAAATTATTTTATTATGTTTATGATGATTAATTATGAAGTGAATAAAAATAAATGGATAAGAAAGATGTATCATGTCAAACACACACACATGCGATGAAGTTAAATAAACATTGAGATTCAATTAAATGAGAATGAAAAATAAGAAATTGATATTCACTCGAATTAAAATATTTTAAGACCACTACTATTTAATAACATAGGATGTATGATTCAATGGGAATATGAAGAAGAAAAATTCATTAAGAGGGTATTATAAAAAATAAACACTTACACGATTATAAACGAAGAATAAAAAAAATGTAAATGAAAGGAAACAATGGTGAATGATTTATCTATTTAAAACAAGACTATGGATGATCTTCCCAATCCTTTGGAAGAGAATTGGTGATGCCAATCAATTCTCATTTTCTCTTAACTTCCAACCTAGTAAATTTAGAAGAGGGGGACATATATATATAGCCCAAGAAGGTGGACTGTTTGCATTCCAAAACTACCCCCACTTGTCTCAATGATTTGAACATCACGAAATCTAAAACATGGAATATAGTATTCTTAAATGTTGTAAATAATAATGAATTAAATATACTTAGGAAATTTGGAGGGAATTGGACTTAAGGACCAGTGGTATGGTATTTTTTTTAAAAAAATTATAATTTTTCTATTTCAATATAAACTTTTTAGAAGGAAGAAATTTGAATGGATTTTTTAATAGGAAGATGACATCAAATAAAAATAATTTATTCTAAAAAGTTAGCTATCCAAGTATTTTATTTCCCATAGAAACATACCATCATTAATTGATGAGTAGATCACACGAAAATCCATGAATAATGTACGAATTGTAATTCATTGTCAGAATGGTGCGATGGAAATCAATGATTAATTGGGCCCCTTATTGTTCTAGTTGGAACTTCAAATCTTTATCGATGATTATTTTGTATATTCAAGGTAATATGGGGTAGTTTAATAAAATGTGTGATTTAGGATTTATTCTAGAATGGTAATCATCTTCGCTGGTCCAGTTTTTTCACAAATTCTTTTGGTCTTCTTGTATGGACCATATGAACCAACAAATGGATGATTTGAAAAAATAACCCTTCAAATGAAATGTTGAAATTCGATAAAGGAATCCTATAATGAAATAAAAATTCAATTTGGATATGTATAGTGACAGTTATAAATAAAATAGTAAAGTTAATCTATTTGGTTAATTCAATTAATTCTCAAAAATTTCATTTAATTTTTAAAGATGAGTATTGAACTCCAATTATGTACATATCATTGATAAACCATAAAGAGAGTAAATAAATATTTTCTAATAAATTAATAATATCAACTCCCCCACACACAGGCTTGTGCATGTACTCATGTGGAAAAGTATATAAAATTCATTACAAAATCATTTTCACTCACCATAAAATATTAAAATTTTGTTTTCCCCACTCAGAGGATGTTTTGACTATTTCAACCATCCATATTGAATTCCACCTCAAATTGTTACAGAATAAATGTTCGAAAAAAATCCTTTTTCATGCTCAATTTTAGAAATGTAAAATTTGGGCACTCGAAACATACTCATCTCAAGATAATACAAAATTATTTCTAGAGATTCACTCATTCACCATCCAAATGTAAAAATCATAGAGTCTATAGGAGCTATCATCTTCCATTCCCTATCTTAATGTGAACAAGAATCAAGGTGTCTTATGAAGGGGTTTTTCTGTGGATATGGGATGGTGGGAATTCAGTATTACTATGATTTGAAGGAGGGGTAAACACTAAAATGGACATATAAATACATAATATTTTTTAAATAAAGCATGGAAATAAATGGAAACACATATTTACAAGAGAACAATTGTGTGAATCCAGACACTAAAGCGGAAGAAAATTTTATGGGAATGAGAAGATGAAATATTTACAAAGCACAAAATATATCTCAATGAAATTAGTTTTTTTTTTCATTTCAAGAATGTGAAACATGAAACAGATATCACACTAATATCTCAACCCATGATTGATCTCCTCATGACAATAACTGTAATATTAATGAGAAGATAAAATGTTGATGAAGAGGTATTTTTGACCCACCCAAGACACAACCCATACATTTTGCATTTTTAATTTTTTTGTATTTTTAAACTCTATTCAATAAAATTTGAATAGTATGTCATAATAATATATACATTCCCAAAAAACACTGAATTGAAACCTCTCCAACACAATTTAATGGATAATTTTCCTCATGCATATGATGACACATTTAAAATAAATAATATGGAAGCCAAAATGAAATACATTCCCCCAACACATGAATTTAAATAAATAATGGAAGGTATATTCATGTTGATGTTGGGTGGGATAAGGTATTGGTCATATAATGAGTCTATCAATGAGAAGGTTTTCCTAGGCTCTGAGTGGCATTTAAAAGTATGATTAATGTAAGGGTAATGGGAGGATATTTTTATATTTTGATTCTCATGAGGTTCCAAAAGTTCCTCTATCATATTAATGAACACAAAAGAGGGAAATTACACTCATATTTACTCTATCTAAAAAATCACAATTGTTGTTGAAAAACACACATTTTGAAAAGGTTTCTATAGGTTTCCTTGGCATGAATGGTAATTTTTTCATCATTATTTGGGTAAAATAATTTTCCTAATAAAAAGCGAAACATTCAAAATTTTTTGGCTTGACACATGATTCTTTAGGGATATTTGTTTATGAAAATAAAAAAAATTATGATGAAAACATGTCTTCTGACTCCAAAAAATGGTTTGAAAAATTTTCAAAATAATATTTTAAGGAAGTATGACTCTTTTTGGTTTTTTTATTATTTTATTAATTTTTTATTTTTCCTAATGTATTCAAAATAAACACCCACTCAAAATAGAAATTGAAAAATATAGGGTCTTATGATGATATTTTAAAAAAAAGTAAAGAGAGAGGAAGAAGAATTAAGTGGTAGATAGAGGAAGTGAGAGAGATTTATAGGGAAAGCGGTATCCCAAATTTTAATTTGGTGGGTCACCGTCTCCTTCCAGTGGTGTCTTTACGGCAGTTGTTTTGGATCCATTGGGTGTTGATGTTGTTCTAGGATTGTGTGTACTATTAAGGTGATGCTTTAACCGATGTCCATTAACTGTGAATTTTCTTTTTGAATAGGTGTCTTGGAATTTCTATGAAAAAATTGTTAAACATGTTAAAAAATTGAAGGACCTTCCAAATGAAAATTATTCTTACCATGGTGAAGTCAAAATCGAGAATTGAAGAGAATTACCTTTTCACCTTCATGAGATACAATTCACAGGATGTGTTTCTCATTTAGTGCCATGGAATTTTCTTTTTAGAGATTATAATTATCATAATAATAAATTATATTCTCCTCTAGCTCTACCAATGGAATGAATATTTCTTACCTTCATTTTTAAAAATCAAAATTACATGTTTTCACAGCGCAAAATGACTTATGTTGGTTTCAACATTAAAATGAACTGATATAACGAAAACTTTCATTAAAGGACACATCTAAATGGGTGTTTTATAGGCATTTGATAAACCAAAAGTTAATCACCATGTCTTCCAGCATAGTCTTTTCTGGTGGCTTTTACCATTCTCTCATGAAATCTTTTAACTTCATTATTAGAACTTTCAGCCTTGACATTTGTCTGGGGGTCATACACAGTTGATGTTCTATGTAAAACCCTATTCTTTTTTAAAATATATTCCATGGTTCTATTTTAAAAATGGGTTCTTATGTCGCTTATCAAGGCACCTGCTATGCCATATCGGGGTATGATATGTTTATTTATGAACTCACTAAATTTATGTGAATAATTTATTATAGGGGTTTTGGCCTCGACCCACCTAGAAACATAATCAACCTCAACAAGAATGTTTGAGAATCTATTGGATGGGGGAATGGTCCCATGAAATCGATTCTCCAACCATTGAAGATCTCGCCGAAAATTAATGGCTTTTGGTTCATTTCATTTTTCGAAGAAATTGTGACAAACGTTTAGCAAGTGGTACATTAATGAAAGAACTCATGTGATTCCTTGAAGAGTGATGGATAAAAGAATATAGAGTATAGGATCCTTCGAAAGTTCTTTTGTGGTCCAATGTAGCAACCTTTGATTAGTGAGTGGAAAAATTATAATATGGATGAATGTTCATCTTCATCTATACATCTCTTAATTACCATGTTAGCCCAATTTTTCAAATGTTTAATATCATCACAAAAATAGAATTTTGAATCACTTTTCAACTTCATTTTTTTCTTTTGAAAACCTTTCAAGAAAAATACCTCCAACCTAGTTGTCTATAATTGGTGAAACAATGGTAAATTTGCAATGTTAGATGAAAGGTTCTCAATGGGGAGTTCAGTATCAATGATTTCTAAAAAAAAAGAATTATAAATTCAACTTAGGTGATCATCCACTGTGTTTTCATTTCCATGTCTATTAATGATTTCAAGTTCTAACTATTGGAGAATTAGGATCCACATTATTAACACATGTTTGGAATAACTTTTATTGGTTAAGATCTTTGTAGAAGAATGGTATTTGAAGATGATGATTTAGGCACCTGAGAGATTGGGCCAGAATTTATATATGGAAAAAACCAATGCTAAATGTTTAATTTCCGGGATAGTGTCGTGAGATTGAGTTTCATAAAATTTTTTGAGGAATAATAGATGACATGAGGAATCATATCTCATATTTGACCAATAACATCCCCAATGGCTCTATCAGAAGCCTCATCCATCAACTCAATGGGTGAGGACCAATGTGGGGGTTGGATTTTCTTGGAATATTTAATAGAAGTATTGAGTTCAACAGAGGCACTCTAGAAAACATCATCTAAATTTAAAGTAACTTCTTTTTGGAGAAAACGGTTGTGTGGGATGGAAATCATACTGATCAAATTGATGAATCGATGATAGAAACTAGCATGACCGATGAATTAATGGATTTTTCGAACAAAAGTTGGTTCATGAGATGATTAAATTATATCAATTTTGGAAGGATTGACTTCAATACCCTATTTTGAAACCTTTTTTTCCTAGAACATTAACATTTATAACCATTAAGTGAAATTTCTCAGATTTTTTCAAAAGGATACACTTTACACACTTTTGAAGGTCTAGAGAGAGCGAATTCAAGCAAGTTTCAAATGAATCACCTCAGATGGTAATTTCATCCGTGAAGACATCCATGTAGATTATAATAAATTAAGATAATATACTCATAATATATCCTTGAATATTCCATGAACATTGAAAAAGACAAAAGCCATTTTTCTATATGTATATGTTCTAACGGTATACGTGAAAGTAGTATTTTCTAAGTCTTGATGTGCAATTGGGATTTGTAAGTTGTTAGTGTATCCATAAAGAAAGAAACTGTAGTACATTCTAGATAATCGTTCTAACATTTGATCTTAGAATTTAAGAGGTTAGTGATCATTTATTGTTTCAACATTTAGATTCCTATAGTCGATGCACACACGCCATTTGTTTATCACTTGAGTTTTGACTACCTCTCAGGTTCATTTTTGAATATAGTTATCCCCATTAATTGGTATAACATGAATTAGACTAACCCATTAACTATGAGAAATTGGGTAGATAATAAAAGAATGAAGAATCTCAGTGATCTATTTCCTAACTACCTCATGTATGAGTGGATTGAGTCTTATTTTTTGTTCTCTAATTGTTCTGGATGATTCCTCAGGATGGATGTGATGAATGTAAAGAGTTGGTTTGATTCATGGTATGTCATATAGGGTCCAACATAAGACATTTTTGTTTTCATCTATCACCTGAACATGTTTGTACACCATTGATTCACTATGTGAAGCATACATAATGACAGGATAATAGAGATCATGGAAAAGAAATTCATATGTTAGGTGTTTAGTAAGAGGTTTTTGATCAGTATCAGATTTTATTTGTGGGTTAGAGAAATTAGAGAATGTAGGAAGGGACTTTATTTTCATCTAATTCATTTTATTTAATACTTTCCATTGTGGAGGAGACAAGATAATAGTTGATTTGGGATTAAAGAGAGTTTTCAAGTACCTCTAGACTTGTGGATTCAATGAATGAAAGGTCCACATCAACATCACTATTTATGACATGGTTATTCATGGTGAATATTTCACAAGATCCCATATTGATAGAAAATGATGAACATGATGTAATGGGGTTCACTTGACTCTTAGAAGTGTCCTCAAAAGCACTAATTTAGAATGGAAAGTGATCCTCATATGGGTATCACGGGGCATGGAAATTGTTGAACATGACAAGTTGGTCACCAATTTCTAGGGATAAGATCCCTGAATAGACATTAATCATGGTCCATGCTATCATTTACAAGGGTCATTCTTGAATTAATGGAGATTAAGAAGTGTTTTCCCCACCTTAAATGTTAAGTAAATAGAAATATGTAGTGAAGATATGATAATTCACATGAATAAGGACATCCTTGAATATACCCTCGGGACTAGGAGTGCTTCAATATGGAAATGGAATAAAAAAACTAGTTTGATTTAAGGGACCACTACCGAATTTAGAGAAGATGGATTTGGGTATGACATTATTTGAGTATCCTAGGTCTATGAGTGTATCATCAATAATGGAAATTCTAATTTGGCATGGAACCCTATAGGTACCTGGATATTTTTACATTATAGTAATAGTCTACTTGGTGGACAAATTTTTGATGGACTGAAGTTTCCCCTTATGGGTTCACAATTCCTTAAGAAACATGGTGTACATAGGAATTGTTTCATGGAATATAAATAGAGAATTTGTTACTTCCCCATATCTAAACATGTCAATCATTTCAGGATCAGGTTCAAAGGAACTATTTGGCTTAAAATGGCCTGAAAAAAAGGAATTTGTTTCCTAAGTGTAATGGTAGGAGGTGATAGAATGGATTCATATTCCTTTTCATGTTTATTTTTCATTTCATTTTCGAAGTCAACATTTAAGGGGGAGTTGGTTGACTCATCATGAGGCATTATAATTTCCATTCCAGATCTAAGTGAAATTGCACTTACATTACCCTTGGAGTTGGGTTATGGTTTAGGTGTTGGTTTGGAGGAATTTTATTGGAGTTTCGGGCTCAGGTGGGATGATTATAACCCAATTTGGGATTCTATGTTAATGAGGCTGAAATAGGAAAAATTGTAGACCGTACACTAAAATTTCACAAGGATTCATGGTAGAAGGGGATTGTACCAGATTGGGATACCTTGATTTTGGTTCTTGTGATAGAGATTTTATTGATATGGGAAATGGGATGGCTCACTAGGGCAGTGAAATATAGGAGGAGGAAGAGGAGGATTGATCCTTCGAGGTTGATGAACCAAAGGGTAAGTCTGTTGTATGTAACCAACACTTTAACCAAACTGAAATTGGTTTCAGATTAGAGGAGGGAATTGAGGGGGATGAGAAATGGTATCGCCATACCTCAACCCTTGGTTGATGGTATAAGAGAAGGACTCAGAATGGGGTTGGTGGATGATTCTAATGAACTGACAAGATTGTTGAGGTTTGGTGTTCCTCTAATCATTTGATAAATTTAGATCAATTGGTCCGATTGAATAATATGGATCTTCTGGATGTTGTGGACATGTATCAATTGGATGATATGGGGAGCTATATATTCCAATGTTTTTGAGAGGTTCGGGGAACATAGAATGCGGAAAAGATGAGTTTGGGGATTTGGATGCCTCAACTAGTTGTCTCCCAAGACATGTAAGTTCCCTAATGTACTAATTAATCATGTTTAGGTATATTGATTGTCCATCGTGGAACTGTTTTACCTAAATATGTGCTCGAGAATGTAATTTTTTTGTGTTTGTATTCATGTTGCTAATGAGATCTCTTGTTGGTGCATGAGTTTTATCTACACCACCACCACCACTTTTGACGTCAATGAGTGTTCTCTTGAAATCCAATAACCCATCATAGAAGTATTTGATCAATAGTATTTCAGGGATTTGGTGGGGTGGAAATAGTTTTAAATGTTTCTTGAACATTTCCCAATACTCATGGAGTGGTTCAATGGGTAATGGATGAATAACACTTATTTAAATTTGGATAGAAGTAGTACGAGAAGCAGGGAAGAATTTTTCTAGGAAAAGCCACATCATGTCATTACATGTGGTTATGGAAGTAGGAGGGAGGTAGAATGTCCATGACATAGTATAGTCAGGTAAGGAAAAAGGGAATTCATGATGTTTTGATTTGTTCCCCAGAAACTCGTTGAGTCTTCATGGTAGTGCACACCACATAGAGTACATTAATGTGGAGATGTGAATCCCCACCAGCTGTCCTATGGATATTAGGTAAAAGATGAATGAATCCCTATTTGAGTTCAAAGTCAGCCTCTATGTTTTCATATTTAATACCATTTGGATTTTAATTTATAACAAGGGCATCGAGTTCATTAATGGTTTGTTTCCTAGGATTATAAATATTTAATAAAATTGGTTAGAAAAAGTTTTTATTATCCCTAATTGTATTCCTTATTAGGATAATGTTTCACCCAATTTCATGGTTAATAAAATCTGGGGGATTTTTGTGGGATTCAGTAGGCCATTCAGAGAGTTTTTGGAAGGAAGAGGAGGATGAGTTTTTCCTTGTGTTTTTTCTTCAATTTTTTTTCAATTTTTTTTTATTTTTAATAATATCCAAAATAGAAGGACTATATAATGAACCATCCATAAAAATGGAGCCATTTCAAATCACAGATAGCTGTCTCATATTTACCATTCAAGGTTTTAGTTCCCTTCAAATCTGTATTGAGTCACTCGGGTCGAATGCTCGATGATGATAATTTTTAATAGTTATTTGTTTATAGTTGATTGAATTTTGATTGGCGGTTTGTTTTCATAGGTTAAATTAAATTATTGATTGTTTAAGATTGATATAAAATGTTAATTGATATTTGGGTGAGTTCATCATTATGTTGTTATGCTTCTGATATCATTGATCCTTGCTTTATATTTTATTTAGTTAACAACCATGTCACAAGTTGATGTTGATTATATTTTTCAAATATTATGGACTTAATCCATGCCTTAACATAAAATAGAATTCTAATCATAATAATATTCTATTTATTGTAGTGTATTTATGGTTCCAATAATCCATGGAAACCACTTATTAAACAAAACAAATCATTGATCCATGACATGTTATGTTTAACATACACAATGTTTATTCAAATAATATTCATCAAGTAACGACTATCAATAACCTTAAATACCTTAATTATTACTCACCCCAATGAGATATTTACTCATCCATTTAAATGATTAGTAATATGGTTTTTTATTGTTATGATTATGAATTAATAAGAGAATAAAAATAAAGGAATATGAAATGAGTGGTGCGCCGGGCACACACACGAACGTTAAAGAGAAATAAACAAGAAATTTTAATTGAATGATAACAAAAAATAGAAAAATAATTTTTACTTGGTTTAGAATATTTTAGTATCAATAATATTTAATAATAGAGAATGTATTATTTGAATAGAATATGGAGAAGAAATTTTCATTAAAAGTGAATTAAAAAAATAGACACTTACAAGATTATAATCGAAGAACAGAACAAAAATAAATGAATGGAATAATGGATGGATGTTTTATCAAGTTAAAATGCGAGTATAGAAGATACTCCCATTCATTGTTCAGATCCTTGTTTGTTCCATCCTATCCCAATTTGAGCTATAATACCAACTTATTGAATGTTGAATCAGAGGTGTATATATAGGCCATGAAGTCAGACTGTTTGGATTCCAAAACTACCCATCCACATGGATCAATGATTAAATATCCAGATAGCTGAATCACAAAATATAGAATTATAAAAAGATGTATATAATAATATCATATTTCTAGAAAAAATATATGCAGTCCATAGGACATTTGGAGCCAATGTTATGGTGGTTTGAATAAACAATTCTCATTTGTCCATTTCAATATAAACATTATTGAAGGCTAAAATGTGAATTGGTTTTTGAATACAAATATGACCTCAAATAAAAACAATAAATTCTACCATGTTCGATGACTATATCTTAGATTTCACACTAAAAAAATACTAGATTTATTTGAAGAGAATATCATGAGAAAAGTCATGAATAGTGTTCTAATTGTAATTCTAAGACAAAATGGTGGGCTGGATTAAAATCATTTGTTGGGAACCTTGTTTTTGTAATATGACCTTAATATTTTTATCCATGATTCTTTAGGATATTCAATAACATTTGGTGGAGTTTACACGAATTTGGGATTTGGGATTTAGACCAGTGACTCAATCATTATGGCTACTCCATTTTCATTACATAGTTTTTTGGTATTCTTTTGTGGGCCATATGACCATCCAAATGAATGATATGTACAACAATACCCTCTAATGAAATGTTTTAATTTGAGTAAAGCAGCATAAAAAAGCATGAATCATGCAATATTGATAATAGGGTGGCAGTTGTAATTAAAATATTATACTGACTCTATTTGTTTGATTAAAATAATTATAAAAAATTACATTCAATATTAAAACATTTTTATTTCACACTACATATACAATTTTCATTGAAAATCAGTAATTAATGTAAATAAAATGTTCATAATAAATGTATAATATCACAATCCTCCATAACCTCTATAATGTATGGGAGGTGGGTGTTATTTTTTTTTATAGGATGTTGAATAGGTCGTATGTGGAATGTGACACACATCATGTCAATATGGGATTAAATAATTAGTTAATTAAATTAATATTAATCAATTAGGGGTTCATTACAGTTTTAGGATGATATTTTTAAACTTCTATGTGAATTGGTGTTGTGCATAGTTTGTGCATTGTTTGAAGAAATTGTCTGTCAATCCCGTCCTGTTGTCTAAAATTGATATCTACACTTGACATGGATTGATCATGGTTATATCAATTATACAACTTGGTTCAGGCTACTATTATGGAACCATGTTCTGGTACAGTCAGGATAATAGGGATAAATAAATTTTTTGTATACCCAGAAATGAAAATTTTGAAAGATCCATAAAATTAAAATTATTATTTATAGTATTTTGTTCATGCTTTTTCACTTATGTTATAATTTGGATTTTATTCAAAATTCCTCCCCTATCACTCACTTCACAATATGAAAAACTGCACTCTCTACCTAATGGTCACATAAACCTCTATCTAGTGGGCCTTCTCTCCTCTAACCATTTTCCCTCGATTTCTTCAAGAATAATCAAATATCCTTCTAGGAATATTCTCCACTCATATTTTTCATTCATTTAGTGTTATTAATATGGTATTTTAATTTACAGTTTTAAATCAATAGAATTTTTCCATAAATCACCTCTATTTGATTACATATTGATTATTTTACTATAATAGAAATATATAACCATGTGACGATTTTGGGCATGATATTATTTTAATTTATGAAAAATAAAACAATGAAAAATTTTGAAATTATTAGAATATGTATCATTGATAAAATTGTGTTGTTTAAAAAAAATATGTGGTATGTTTAGGAATTTTCTATGGATGTTGGTGACTTTAAAAGTGAATGTATTTTTTGGGAAATGATTTATTTTATTCATTTGGGAATGTGTATGTATTAAAAAAAATTGGGTCCTTGAATGTGATCTTATTTGTTTGGTTGTGTTTCAACTTTTTACCCTATTATGTGGTATAGGAATAGATTATATTATATGGAAAACAAGATCAATGTGGTTATGTGTTTTGAAGATTTATGTTTTTCCCAATGTAAGGGACAGAATTTAATTTATAGGATTTTCTGTGAATTATTTGAAAATATTATGTGGAATATGTTCTTGACCATGAGCTAAGATGGTATAAACTTTTTAGGCCCGAGTTGCCCGAAATAAATGATAGAAAGATTTTAAAATACTAAATAGCACACCCCTGCAGTTATTCTGAAAAAGTGGAATAACATTTATATAGTTTCATGTATTAGAAATCTTAGTTAACCGTTGTATTCAAATATGAAAATTTACCCTAAGAAAGTCCTACCATCGGCCAACACATGTATGTTTTGAAAATTCATTTTTTAGGTTTTTAAGGAATGAAGTAAATGTAATATTTATTTTATTTATTTATGTTTTTTCAATGTCGAGACACATGAGTGGTTTATGTTAAATAATCAAGGGGACCTGGAACCATGGTTAGACTCCTAACCCTAGAAATTTTAATGAGGCACTTGAAAGAAACCTGGAGATTTCTCTAGATAGAAACAATGATGGGATGTGGGATCAATGATTGACCATAATTTTTCCTTCGAAATCTCTCCAACAATGATGATGTTGAACCCGATCATTGAAAACAAATGATCCATCATAGGAAGGTTGTGTTGGTTTGATTTCTCTATCCTTGTTCCATGACTTAACAATAAAACACGGACAAACCAATGAACAAGTAGTTCCACATAACAATTATTCTTACGGGATGTGCTTTTATTGAGTGGTTTTCAAGGGTTTTTTGATTGGTAATTGATTTTCATTTCTTTATAATTCTTATATGAATATATTGGTTCTAGAATGAATAACAGATGAGGTTTGTTCTTTGTTTAGGTCATTGTGATCATTCGACCCTGATATTTTTCATTCTTCGTGTTATTGATTTCACATGTCTTATGATTGAATGATCATTTAACATTTTATTCATGGAGAAAAATTAAAAAATTGATGATATGAATTTAGGGAATCCTAGAGGAGGTGAAATGAAAATTGAGATATATGATTCAATGATATTCAGGAATACCCTTTCTTCAAGAAATTTACGAGCAGATTAATGCAATTGGTTTTTAGAGATGATTAAAGGCCTGAATGTATAGACCAACCCCCAGTTCCCCAGATCCATTGGGTTTTTTTATTACAATGAAATATAAAAAAAGAAGTCATATAACAATGTAATGTATAGTTTAGTATATTTTTAAAACAAGATACATATAGGTTCAACATTACAACCTAAAAGTAAATACAACCCAAAAACTTCCTTTGAATTAAAAAAATCACCTTGGCTATCCATAAATTTAATTAACAATATACATCATCACAGTCCTGGGAAAATTAAACATGTGGAAGTGGTGATATCAGATTCTCAATAAGGGTTAATAATACAGTATAATGAAATATTAACATAATCACAAGGAAAGATGAATAACTAAAAATAAATGCCTTTAAATATATACATGAGAATAACATGGAAGGAATAAACATTGATTAAATAATTACATAAAATATAACCATGGATATTCTAATAGTAAAATAATCACACGGTATATCAATATCTAGTTTCATAATGAGTGAATTTATAATTCCAGATAACTGAAACATATCATCAAGACATCGATCAGGACATCTGAAAATACTAGGGTAAGGCCTCAGCCAAATCCCAATTCTATTTTATCTCATGATACATACCGATGCACCGAAGGGCTATAGTGGGGCCACCAATCAATTAAAAAGTCTAATTAATTACTCATATGAATGGGGGAAAACATATATAAAATATACATTCAGATTGAAACTAAAAAATGTAATGTAAATAACATTCTCCAACCATTAAACCTGAACATTACCAATTCTTGGTAATATGGTTAATGGTATCAAGAGAGTATATCCACATAAATATAATAATAAACTATTCAAAAAAAAAAGATGATATTATAAAACATTAACCCCATTGAAAAATTGTAATCAACATGAGTGTTGAAACTGGTGAAAATACTCTTATAAATTCATCGAGTAATTCTTGAGATAAATAATCTTTTACATTGAAACTCTGAGTGTATTTGAAAAAATAATTGTATAAAACGATTAGTTAATTAAGTATGTTTTTTCATAATTAAATCAATTATTTTATAAAAATATTGGTGTCTCATAATTGATTATATATTTCATTTTAAAATAGGTAACAATTCAAGAATTTCCTTCAAAACTGGCTTGTATATCAGGATGAATTTTTTAATGATCAATTTAAATCATGAAACTACCAATAAAATAATTTATTATTAAGATTGGTACTCATATATAGGACATTTTCAATGTATTTATGAGTATTATATAAGTATAAATAATTATTTCATTGAGGTTAGTAGAGAATAAGAGTAACCTGAACAAAAAATGGATATTTTCGTAGAAAATCCATAACTTCTTACTGAATATGTTCTTCTCTTCAACTTAAGGTCCTAGAATATGATATTATACATATAAAAAACATAATTTTGAACCATTTAAATTTTATTCGGATTTATTTAAATTTTATTTTGTTCTTTTATGGTTGCTTTCATGTGTTAAGAGACTCAAAATTGTCGCTTGTGTGTACTTGTTTCATTAGATTCCATTATCGGTTCATTTGTATGAAATATTATTTAAAATGAAAATAGAATTCCTAAATTGATGTTAAATGTTTTTAATTTTCATATATATTTTTAAATGTCCATAGAACACATTTTTTTTTAATTTTTTGGATGAATTATTTGATCAAATTTTACTGATAAATGGATTGATTAATTTGGTGATTTTTTAATCATCACGAACTCATTATATTTTACAAACTAATATCATGTGAAAAAAATGATTCCAAAACATTTCATAGGATATATTAAAAATATTATTTTTTTGGTTCAACCTTAAACATAGTTTCATTATAGATTTTAATACGGTAATAGATGTTGAAAACCTGTAGTCTTGAATTTGATAAATTAATAAATATTGTAAGGTGTTTATATTTCTAGTATAAAAGAAGTTGAAATGATATATGATGATGAATAATTAAATTATGATAATAAAAAATTTCACATGTATGTTACTGGATTTATCAGAACATTTTGAGTAAAGAATGTGAGGAGTGAAAATGAAACAATGGAACTTGAAAAATAAAGAAATGAAAAATAGAAATTTACCTCTTGTATTTATCTTTATTGAGAGCCACTTTAGAGGAGAGGATTTGGTCTTTTGAAGAGACCAAGGTATGATGGATGTCAGAGGGATATTGGGCGGTTATTTTAGCATAATTTATAAAGGTAAAAATGCTTTAGAGGATTGAATAGAAGAGAGGGTGACATGTTGTTTCTTTAGTAGAGGAGAGGCGTGATTTTTTAATATTTTATTCAATATTTTATTATTTTCCCCAAGAAAAGAAATAGGGTGGATTCATGTGACGAAGAAAATTAATAAGTTCATGTATGTTCGAACCAATTTCCATTTATATCATCCATGACACATGAATGAAGAAGAAAATCACTTATTTATAATATTTCTTAAAATATTAAATTTTAGTATTCAATAAAAATTTATGTACTTTAAAAAATTCAAAAACATAAACCAATTTTTTTTGTTTAAAATTAGAAAAATGAGATGGTGTTTATGAATATAATTTTCAAAATAATATAAATTTAATTTTTTAAATAATATCATAATTTACTTGAAATATACAAATTTTAAATTTTAAACTGATTTTATAATACGCTCACAAGTTAACTGAGGACTCGTAATATTATCATAAAACATAGGAGAAAAAAAATTATTTTGGAATTTATTTTATGAATTTTTATTTTCATAATTTATTAATTTCAAATTGTATGTAAATATTCATTACTCACACAATAAGAACACTTAATTATTAATTTCAAAAATACTGTATTTCATTTATAAGCTTTCTAAATTTTATTAATACTTTCATTGGTGAAATTACTATTCATATGAATTATATTACTATTCATTAGAATTATATTACTATTCACTTGTGTATAGTTCTATTAATAAGGGTCATGTAACTATTCAATATAAATGTATGTTGTTCATATGAGAATATAAATATCACACATAATGAAACCATGTTTGTCATTTGTTCTATATTAAATCACATAGGTGAAAAAATTATGTTTATGTGTTAGGTTATAACAATGTGGAGTTTTTTTGAGACTCAATGTTTCATGAATTAGTTGTAAAAATTATTTATAAATCATTGGATTGTTACATTCTCCCCCTCCCATACATAAATTTATTCCCTGAAATTCCAGAATATAACCATATAAAAATATATGGGTATTTCTTTATCATAATCTCCTCTTTCTCCAATGATTCTTATTTAATTTTAAGATTTTTACAAGGTACCATTACCAGTTAGGTCATAATATTTTTCAACACATGTTCCTTAGTGTCAAAAATATTGACATCATCTTCATAATAAGACAAGTCAGGTTCCAATAGTATTCCTTCATCAGTAAAGACAAGCATTGGTTCTTGCATGTACATTCTCAATATTTATATGTGAATCAAACATCATACCTTAGACAGGCTATGGGGGATTTCAAAATTATTATCGACAACTGTAATTATTTGTAGAATTTGATAAGTTATAATATATCTAGGGCTCAGTTTACCTTTCTTACCAATTCATATAACCCTCTTCTACATTGATACTTTCCGGAAAGCATGATATCCCACATGAAATTCTAAATCCTTCCATCAGTTATTAGTTTAGAACTTTTTCTTTCTTTGAGATAATTTGATATGGGTTTGAATAGTCATTACCTTTTCGTGGTTTCTTCCACAAGCTCTGGGTCTACAAGATTCCTTTCTCCAACATCATCCCAACATGTTGGTCTACAAAATCTCATTCCATGCAATTTATTATATGGTGCAATATGAATGTTATAATGGAAACAATGATTGTAGGAAAACTCAACCAATGGTAAATACTTATCCCACATATCTTGAAAATAATGTGAGCATCATCTCAACATGTATTCTAATGTTGGGGTCATTCTTTGGGATAGCTGGTCAGTTTGAGGGTGATAAGTTGTACTCAATTAAATCTCAGTAGCCAATGCTTTTTGAAGAAGTTTATAGAATTTAAATTTGAATAGTGTATCATGATCAAACAAAATTTATGGCGTTTCTCCATGAAGTCTCACAAACATCATATATATAGAGTGGATCTTGGTCCTCTAGTGGAAAATTTTCCCTTATAGCGAAGAAATGTGTAGATTTTGTAAGAGGATCCACAACTTCCCAAATTTCATAACTCATTCTTTGATATTTACCAAATAAAATGAAAAAATACATATTTTTTTCATTCTACTTTCTTGTAGGAATAGGTTGAGGATTCATTAATTATCTAGTATGTCTTCATTTAGCCTTTATTTTTTAGGAAAACTAAACATCTTGATACAAAATCTGTAGTTTATATTTTCATGTTATCAAACATGAAATGTTCCATCAAATTACTATACATCATAGTGATACAATGATACATTGAGAAACTATAATTATTGGAATCTTCCAGTAACTCCCTTTTTACTTTGGGTATAATAGGAACCCAAATCCTCTGCCAAAATTTCAGAATACAATCATCATATATGATGTCCTGCAAATTCCCATCATTTAACGAATTAATTTTCTTTGGAATATTCTTGACATCAGGTTGAGAACATTTAATTACATCTAATGATGATTGTAGAGAATAAAATTTAAAAGGTAATGATGATTCACCATATTTTATAATTCTCATTCCCATATATACTAGATCCATGAATATAGTATCCCTTTTAATTCACATTTGGATTAAAACTCCATTATACTTCTTACTCAATGAATTAAATACCATATTTTAATTTCATGGGGGGTAGTGTTTGGAACAATCATAATTCTTGAGTAGTTAAATCCATCACCTTTTCCTCATGTTGAGTTTTTTCTATCAGAAGATATGATTCAATCTTTTATGATCTATATATATCTCACATATTTCTCCATTGAGATAATGTCTCATTATATTAGGACTAAAGAATACATCTTCTAACTCAATCTGATGAGTAGGATAGTTTTCTTTATGAATTTTTAATTGTCTTAAGGAACGGAAAATTACTCTATCATTGTACAAAATGAAACAACCAAGTCCATTCATTCATGCATCACAATAGATCACAAACCCATCATTCCATGATGGCAGATTTAGGATCATATAATTCTTTATTCTGCTCATTAATTATCCAGAACATTCCTCATATTATTTTGATCGAATGAAAATTAAAACATTATGAGTAATATTGGTTAATGACTTGGATAACATGGTGTTTTTCGAAAAAAATGAAAATAAAAACTGGAAAACCCAATAAAACTAGGTACCTCAGTTATGTTTGTTGGTGTAGTCCATTAATGGGCATACATTGTCTTTACAAGATCAAATCATATTCCATCCAATGAGAAAATATGGTCTTGAAAGTAAACTAATTGATGTAAATATACACAAATGACATAATTCCTATATAATTCAATAATTCAAAAATAATTTAGAATAATAAACAAGTGATTCTAATGATCTTCATTGATTTTGAGGTATACTAGGATATCATAAATAAATACCCTAATAAATTATTCCATATTTTCATTGAAAACCTATTCATTAGATCCATAAAATATGAGGGTATATTATAAATTCCCATAGTTATTACTATAAACTTTTAATGCCATTACTTAGTTTGAAATGTCCTCTTTGAATATATTCATTCCTCACACACAACTAATTATATCTGGATCGAAGTTCAATTTTAAAAATGTATCCAGATCTATGAATTTCTTCAAATAGATCATCAATGAGATGTGGAGTATACTTTTTATTTATTATTATAAGATTTATCGTTTTATAGTCAATGAACAACCTCATTGTCCCATCATTATTTTTAATGAAAATAACATGGGATCCCCATAGAGAAACAGTTGGGGGAATAAATCCATCATCACTGAATTCATTTTGTTGATTCTTCAATTATACTGAATCCATAGTATCCATTCTATAATGAGTATTTGATATAGGTGTTGATCTGTGAATTAAATTAATAGGGAACTCAACATCAAACTTTGGAGGATGTCCATGTAAATCCTCTTGAAACACATCAACATATTCCTGCATAATAGGTATGTCCTCTATAAGAAAATTTCTTTCCTCACCCATATATATTATTTTTGCTTCCTCCCAAATAGTTGAATTCAGTAGAGATGCTGAGGGTTGATCTAGATGATAATAATAAAATGATAATTCTTCCATAATGATAAGGGATTCCACATCATCGTCAAAAAATGTAACTTCCTTCTTCTGGGAGTATATTTTTGCAACATAATTTGAAAACCAATCCATATATAGAATTATATCAAATTCATTAGTGGGTATGATGATAAAATAGGAAGATAAAGAACGTTCATATTCCATAATGGGGACTTCCTGACACATATTTGTTAGAATGAAGCATTCCTTTGGAGTTTTACTGATAACTCTTTTATTAAATGAAACTGAAAATATCTTATTTTCATGGAAAATAGGGAGATATAAGAGAATGTGATGATCCTGAATCAAATAAATCATTGGATTAGTTTATGAAAATGATTAATGTAACTACCATGACATCATTGAGAACTTCAACCATAACAGTTATTATAGAATAAGATTAGTCTTGAACCCTTTTCCTTATATATGGAATGAATCGTTGACACATAGGACAAACAATTTCTTAATGTTCCATATCATTTTAATTGTATCATTAAACATTAGAATGTTCTTTAATTCCCATTATATAATGTGATTGGTGTTAATTTTCCTCACACTTGATACAAAATCATTTTTCTTTTAAGCTGGCTCTGGGTGGTTCCTTCCAAAAGTATAACAGGTTGGATAACACCACTTTTTATTCTTCCCCTTATCCATTGTTTCCTCTTCCACTGTTTTCTTCTATTATTTCCCCAAAATTTATGATATTTAGACAATGTTTTCTCCATATTGATAGCATATGAGAGGATATGTTCATATGATGAGAATATTTAGGATACTAGTTCCCTTTAGAGAACTAGTTTCAGACCATCAATAAATCGATCAATATTCTTTAATGTATTACGTATATAGTTCTTGTCCTGACATTCTAGAATTATCAAGTTAGCTTCATAAATTTCAGGATTCTCATCTTATTTTTTCCTCAGAATTAAAAACTTCCTTTCCATATCTTATCAATTTTAATGAGGGATATATTTTTCTAAGATGATTTTTTAAAATCCCTCGATTCCATTAATTCTATTTATTCCCCCTCCTTTTTGTTTGGAATTAAATATGACCCCTGATCCGTATCTCTCGATATATTATAAACTGCCATGAAAACCTTCTCACTTTCATTACATCCCCAAGAGAGAAATATTTTCACTAAAAAAGTTAGCCACTACTCTGCTATGAATGGTTTTGTTGACTTGATGTATGATGGAGATTGTTTTTATATAAAGAGGTCTGACATAGATCTTCCGCAATGTAGATCACGATTGTCCATATTGGTAAGGATATGTTCCCAACATGTATCAACAATCCCAGTACAGTTATATGTTCTCATCGCCAGTCATACTACCATATCAAACATCATTATTTTGAATCGACGAGAAATCCCTACACGGGATACGTGTGTTCATGTGGATTACATTCCATGCAGTTAGAGATATTTCTAAATAATGGAATACATTATATTACGTATAAATCATAATCTATAATTTCATCATTGAAAAATACATTACATAAATTGGAATATTATCCATAGCCAACCACTCAATCATAAATATGGTTTTTTTGATCAAAAGATAACATTTAATTCCTTCATAATTATTTTAATTAAAATTTGAATTAACCTCAGAATATCCCCTTTCATTGTCGAACCTGGTGCACATTATGTCGCGTTGTTGTGTACCAAAATACCCAAGGTGAAGCCCCAATCACTGTGTCAGAGTTTTTACTCCTAGGTACATCTATTTCAGAACCACATCCATATGTAGTTTCTAGATCAACATTTATTTCACTCAACGATTAAAAAAATGTATTCCCTAACAAAATTCCATGATGTTATTTTTTTTATCCTTAAAATGTATTTTTGGGTTTTGTTCCCTAATCATTTTGTTCAAAAACTATTTTCCATTTTTTAAAATAACTTCCTTTGATACAAACTATATGGACATGACCCCATCTTTGCAGAGCCATTTCCTTATATTATTACATTTTAATATAATCATGGAACTCATATCATGAATGAATGAACAATTTAGTAGTTTTGGAAAATGAGGAACATATATAAGTTGATAATTACAACTTGAAAGTAAATACAACATAAATACAAATTTTGGATCACACATAATATCCTAGATTATTCATGCATGTCATTCATAATATAATTCTTGACAACATAGTGAATGTAAAACATGTGGAAGGGGTGAGCTCAGATGCACAAAAATAGTAAATAATATAGTTGAAAAAAATTAAAACATAAAAATGAGTAATGATGAATATTAAAAAAAATATGACTTTAAAAGTATACTTCAGAATGAAATGGTAGTGAACAAATGATTAAGGAATCCCATTAAACATAACCAAGGATATTCTACTACCCCAATATTCACATAGAATATAATTATCTAGTTTGACAATGAGAAAATTCATAATTCTTGACAACTAAATCATATCATTTTGTCCTCATCCAAGACATCTAAAAATACTAGGGTAATACATTGGCCAAAACCCAATTCTGTTTTGTCATATCAGACCTACTAATACATCAAGGGTCTATAGAGGGCCCCAAAAAGTCACGTACTAAGTACAATAAAATTTACATATTAATGATGATATATATAATAAATATATACATTAATATTTATACTGACATTTGTAATGTAAATAACTTCCCCCAAATAGTAATCAAAAAAATAACCATTCAGAGTAACATGGGGAATCATAACAAGATAAAAAATTAATTTTCAACCTAATAATAAACTAATACATTAAATATGGTGGATAATATCATGATACATTAACCCCGCTTAAAAATATGAATCAACAAGAGTGTTGAAATTTGTAAAAACACTCTTTTAATATCGTCGAGTAATTCATGAGATAAACACTCTTCTTCTTTGAATAGAACAGTTATTTTAGAAAACACATTTTATAAAAATAGAAGTTAATCAAGGTATCTTTTTCATAATAAAATTAGTGATTACTTTAATATAATTTTTTTTTGAAATAGATTATTTTGTGCATATGAATATATGAAACAATTTGAGAATTTCCTTTGAAACATACCTATTTATTGAGAATATTTTTTGATAAATCCTTTTAAAACATGTAAATACACATAACAAAAATATGTATTCTAGTTGGTACACATATATATAAAATAAAAATAGTATTTATATGGAGTACTTAAGTATAAACAGTAATTTCATTGAGGTATGTATAGAATAAGTGTAACCTAGAAGAATAATGGATGTTTGGGTAGGTATTCCTTTACTATTTTCTGAATATTATCCTCTATTGAAAATTAGGACATGGAATATTAAATTATAATTATTAAAAACACAATTCATAAATTATTCTAAATTTATTTTTCATAGTAATGTCTTTTTATGTAAATTTATGGTTGTTTTTATAGGTTAAGAAATTCAATATCTTCATTTGTGAGTGCTCATTTTAGTAGTTTTCAGGATCAGTTCGTTTGTTTGTAATTGAATGTAAAATTATATTTGAATAATAGAATTGATTATATATATTTTTAATTTTCATACTATTGTCTAAATGATCATATAAGTTATTTGGTTACTTTGGGTGAGGATAAATCATTAGATAAAAGTATAGTGATAAATACTGGGAATAATTTGGTTGTTTTTTGATCACCACGAAGTCATTTTTTACTATAAATTAATACCATGTGTTAAATATGGTTCTATAAAATTTCATATGATATATCACATATATTATATTCAGGTTCAGCCAAAAAAAGTTATGACCATAATTGAAGATTGTAATTGATGTCGAAAACTCATCATCCTTGAATTTTATAAATTAACACATCATGGATAGTTTTTTAATTTCAAGTATAATTTTATTGGAAAGGGTATATGATGATGAATTGTTCCTTTATAATAACAAAATTCTTTTAAATTTATGTTACTGGAGTTATCATAACATTGGTAGAAAATGAGGTCAACAAATAAAAAAACTAAAAAAACTTGAAGGAAAATAAATGAAATAAAATGTGGAATTGTCCTATTGAATTTATCTTCCATGACAGAAAATTTAGGGCAGAGGATTTATGATTTTGAAGAGAAAAATGGATTCAGGATGTGGGGATGTCAATTTGATGATATTTCATTATAATTTATACAAGGAACAAGTCTTGAGTGGAGTGAATATAACAGTGAGTTAGGGATGGTTATAGTGGAGGAGAAGAGTGATTTTCTAATATTTTATTCATTATTAGTTTTTACTTATTACAAGAAATAGTGTCGATTAGTGTGACCAATAGAAGAAATATGTTTATGTGAGTTTTAAACACTTTCCATTTACATCATCCATGACTCAAGCATGATTCCAAAATTCACTTATTTAGAATATTTCATAAATTTTTTAATTTCACCATTCACAACAAATATTTTTAATTCATAAAAATCTCAAAACATATTGCTACCCACTTTTGAACAAGTTGAATCAAAAAATGATCTCCATTCTATAAAAATTATTATTTAATTAGGAGAAATTTATTTTTATAATAAAATCATTATTTACATTAAAAAAATAGTTTAAATATATAAAAAAATTTTTTAATACATTTTCAAATTAACTAAGGCCTCATAAAATTATCTTAAAATCGTTGGACAAGAAAAATATTTATTTAGGAATATATATTATGAAAATTAATTTCATTAATTTATTAATATTATATTATAATTAAATATTTATTACTAAAAAAATTTGAACCACTTATTATGAATATATAAAATACTCTATTTCATGTATACGGTTTGAAAAATAATTTATATATTCATGTATGAGGCTACTATTCATAGGGATCATATTACTATTTATAAGGATATATTAAAATTCCTAAGGGGATAGTTACTATTCACAAAAAAAATGTATGTTGATCCTATCAAATTCTAAATATCTTACTTAACACAACCATGCATGTCCATTATTATAAATTAAAATCATAGAGGTTGTAAAATTATGTTTACATATTAGGTTATAACAATGTGGTATTTGGTAGAGATTCAGTGATTCATGAATTCAACATTAAATTTATTTATAAATACTTGGGGTGTTACAACAGAGCTCACTGGTTCAGTCTTATGATGGCAAGATGACCCAGGATCTTTAGTTTCGACATGAATGAATGTTAGGATCTAGAGCCAGAGGATCAATCGTGGAGTGAATAGGAAGGATATGATTTCTGGATAATTATGATCAAAATTCAATGGCCCCCATTCAGTGGAGGTTGGGGTATTGGGATGCAGTTACGATTCATAGGATGTGTGACGCACGTCAAATGGCATGTAATCCCTACCCTGAGACTCATCGTGTATCTCAAAAGATTCCCAGAAATGAGATCGACTACATTAGTTTCCTACACTCTGTGTACTTCCACAGACAACATGGCCTGGACCATGTATATAATCTACCTTGTTTACTATTACATGCGAAGATGTACACGGGTTGACCCCATGTACTATAACCAGGATGGAGTAAATTGGTGGACACAGGAATGAAGGAAACATCTTGTGACTTCTTTTACACACAGTTTATCCATATTCTATATGACATAGTTGGAAAGACATGGGCTATTTTACCCGGGTAGCACCTAAGGTCAAATGACATGGAATTTTCTCCTAATACATGGCATGCAACCCTTTATAAAAGGATGGAATATCTTGTGTACCATATCATAGATTTTATTTGTTAGGGTTTGTTACTTATATCACTTCACTAATGGTTGGGGTATTTATTCTTATAATTAGTAGTATGATCTCTTAATTCAATCTTCCTAGTTAGATTTGTTTTGAATCTTTTGACAGTCATGTTATGGGATCCCTTATTTATCATCATGAACATGGTAGAGTCCTTGGTAGTGATGTGACCAATCCTAATGGACATCGATCCTCTACTTAGCAGGTTAGTCAAAATGGAGTTATTTCTATCACCCTAAGGCCCTGGATGTGATCCTTATATGTTGTATTGTATCTCTTTCTCTGTTTAGTTCATTCAGTGTATCTCTCTCTTATTATGGTTCTTGAGGATATATATTCTCTGACGGACATCATCAATGCTATCAAACTTATGTTTTTGCTATCCTAGATGGGTGCTTCATGGAATCTTCAATCTAAATATATGGCGTTGATATATAGTGGCGGTGACTTGTCTCTAGACTCCATGTCTTGGTTTGGGTATATCTTGTTATTCTTGATAAATATCCTACGTACAAATACTTGGGTATGGATAATTGTACATTTATTTTTGTATTGCCTTATGCTTTCAGAGTGTCCAATTGTGCATTGGTATAACAACTCTTTCAAGGTATTTTCAAAAACATTATGTGTACTATGCAGATTAGATACCTTTTGACCATTTCCTAGGTGGACCATTACTAGACAAATCATTTGGAGTATAGATAGGCCGAGGTGTGTTCCTATTGCTACAGAAATCAGTCCGAGTACTATTGTTTATTGGATGGATTTTGTTGATTAAAGATGATTTTTGGGGGGATGGAATTCTA
This sequence comes from Viscum album, assembly GCA_963277665.1. NCBI lineage: Eukaryota > Viridiplantae > Streptophyta > Magnoliopsida > Santalales > Viscaceae > Viscum > Viscum album. Next base: position 1,309,958,461 of record OY728119.1, on the reverse strand, counting down.
GACATTGTTTCTTTACTACAATTTATGTTCTTATCATACTCTTTATGGGATATAGTTGTATTCAAACATGTGGATTTTAGTTTTCTTACATTTCAACATTTTATGGGCATTGATATGTGAGTGTTCATACAAGTATAGGTAATACCTCACATGTTAGAGATATTCCTACTCAGTGCTAGTAACCATCCCCTGACCTTTTAGAGGTGGGCATCTAGAGTTGCAACATATCCCCCACCGAGATAGGTCATAATATACCAGTATCAGAGGTGTCAGTTCTACCATAAGAATGTGAGTCTGTGGGATTTGTTTGGGGAAACATTTCTAATTGTTTGGAGTTTGGATTTCATGATAGGGGTACCAGTTTTGGTGAGGCGATTTATGTATCCATAAAAAAGTCCCTGATAACCTAATTTTCAACACGGTACTTGAGATAATTGTTTGAGAGAAAATAATGGTCCATGAATCACATATGAATGATTTTTGGTTCAACATACTTCATGATTCAACATTCCAACTATACTCATTGATCATGGTACATTAGATTTTCTTACATGAGGAACCGAATCCACATACCAACTAAATCAAAAGGATGAACCCCTCGTAAACAAGGCATCAATATAGGGAAGAGTTCCCCATATATTACCTCTAGTTGGTGCCCCATCCATTCCACAACCTATAAAGAATCACATGGTAACCGTATTAATAGAAAATGAGAAGTGCATGCTGAGATCGCTTAATCTGTTTCAGTTGTAGTCACTCCTACATATTAAAGGTGGGCCTTAAACAATGGTATTTGATGATCATCTTGAGGTGGTGACCTGAGTTTTCCATCAAGTTTAGATGCTAGAAGATCAGATAGTGGTCCTAACAGAGATCATTCTTTATGGCTTAGTATGATGAAGATAGTGTTTAGTTACCTGATCTTATGATAGGGTGAATATTTCATGGTCATAATTTGAGAACCTTTTTAGATGGGACTTATCACCGTACAAGAAAATGGTTATGTGTATCATGGTTATTATAAAGCTCTACCAGGATGACATGTATGTATATGAGTATTCATTGAGACATAAAATTATCTCTAGTTAATCGATGTATATGTTAAAAACCAACACAATATGGTTTGGGACATCAATTGAGGTCTTCCTAGAGATATTTTATACAGTATTACCCATCTGTGAATTCCTACATATACAGGGGTGTTAGAGCTTACATTGGTGGTTAGGTGCTCCATGATTGAGTGGATAAATCATGTGGTCATCAGAATTAGGAAGGTCGGAGTAGACACCTCGGGAAAAATGATCCATCATAGGTCAAATATACAAGTATTTTTGAGACACTTCAAGAGGAGGCACTAAGATAGTGGACTTGATGTTCAGGGCTCATATGGTGGGTCTAGTCATCCCAAAGAAAGATGGTGTTATTCATGTGACATTATGGGAAATCACACTCGATATTCTCTGACCCACCTTACTATTGACATGAAGAGAGTTTATGGACCAACAATAAAGAGATAATGATAATTGCTTGTAGATTCATTGGTTGTTGGACATGGAATATATGATGTGAGGAAAATAGAAGGTGTTCGACATTTTCACTACTCACTTACACCAACCCATGCGGTCCCCAAAAGGATCACGAAACTGGTGGGTATTGGAGTGAAACAAATCATGTTATTGAGGCATGTGACCCAGAGGCTTTGGGAATGATTCTGGATAATATCATTGTTTTTTCTACTTTTGTTGTAGTATAGTTACACAGAAGAACCAGTCATCCCTTTCATTCCCCATTTATTTTTCGCCACATAGAGATTATGGTCGAATTGTTAACTTCAGCCTTACTATTGGAGAGAAACTAGAGAAGACCTAGTGATGACATATATATTTTAAACATTTGATATGACCCTTAGAGTTGAGACTTTGGGATTGAACTTATTAGTGTAAATGTTTAGGCCTTATGATTCCATTCATCGTATGGAATAGTTATCCACGTTCTATGCAAATATTTATTGTTTTAGGAGAAGACTATGTTATGTTTGTAGTGATGAAACCAATTATTACTTTTTTATTAATAAAGAAATATGGGATGTGCATGATAGAATCATGAATGGGAGTATGAAGCTGATTAATTATCAGTTGGCTATCCAGGACCTTGGTGATGTGGATGTTGGGAGTTACCAATTTCCTGCAATAGTGGTGGACTAAGAGGATATCTTCTCATATGATGTTCCAAGATATCCTCCCTATTAAGAGATAGACTTATGTATTGATTTACACCCTGTGATGGAATTTATATGTGGACCAGCATATTGGATGACTCCCATATTTCATCGCGAGCTGAGGGTGTAATTATAAGACTTGCAGAGGAAGTGATTCGAGAGACCCAGTGTTTCACCATTAGAAAACGCGACTTTTTAACCAATAAATGATAATAGGAGCTTGAAGTATTGTTTGGATTACAGACACTTGAAATTTTTGATAGTGAAGAAGAATTATCCAATAAAATGTATCAACAACCCCTTTGATTGTTTGAGAGGGCCACGACAGTTCTTGAAGCTTTATCATTGGTAAATTATTTATGGGGCTGGGGAAGAGTCTGAGAAGAACTAAAATAATGGGTATATTAGAGGATGGTGTTTACTACATGGTACTCTACTATGAATCAAGAACAAGTATGAGTTGTTTCTTGATGACAAGAAAGGTGGTGACTAAATATAGTTCATTCCATTTGGAACCATATAATCATAACTAAAATATGCATGATGTTACATTAGTAGTGGTAGTCTCCACGTTGAAGATGTGAAGACACTAACTTATGGGCAAGCGGTTTATTATCTACTCTGATCATAAGAGTCTAAATTACACTTTCTCTCAGAATGATATGATCATCAGACAGAGGAAATGGTGGGAGTTCTATTAAGAATATGACTTTGAGATTGTATATACTCTTGTGGAGGGGAAATATGTGTTTGATTCTCTAAATATGAGATATAGTTCAGAGTTTTTAAAATAGGAACCCAAGTATTTTTCCTCAATATAGTTATACATATTGGATAGAGATTGTGAAACATCCCTCCAAAATACGGTTGTTACCCATCCATCCAGGTTGTTAGTTAGGGAGGAACAACATGGGGATTTTTACTGTGAGACCCTATGTTCTCAATTTTCCCTAGTGCATGCTTTAGATGGATATTTGAAAGGTGGGGAGTATATCATCCATTTATTGGGATGTACGGTAGTACTAGTGGTGTAACAGGGGAAGGATCTGAGGGTGATTCATACATCCTCTTTGGTGCTACATCCAGGTGGGAGAATGATGTACTAGATCCTCTGATGTCAGTATTGGTCACTAGGAACAAAGACGGGGTTTTCAATGTTTTTCTCTTGATGCCTTATTATTCAGCATGTAAAGGTTGAGCACTAGGTTCCACGGAGTTTATCTCAACATATTAAGGTTCTATAATGGATGTGGGAATGAACATCAAAGGAATTCATGAAATTATTTCCACAAATGTCCATGGGAAATGATTCCTTCTGGGTGGTTTTTCTCTAACTCACAATAATAGCATAGTTTAGTATATATATTAGGACACCTATGCATTGTGGAGTTAGTGAAACTCCATGGAGTTCCATTAATTATTTTTTTAGACCATGATGCTTCCTTTATATCTTAGTTGAGGAAGAAATTACTGGAGGTATTTGAGACACAGTTCTGATTGAGCGCAAATTTTTACCCACAGATAGATGAGTAGGTGGAGTAAACCATTCATGTTCTAGAGGACTTGATGGGAGATTTTTTGTTGGACTCTGGATGTAGTTTTGATGGTCACCTAACTCTAGTGGAGTTCATGTACAAATAAACCATTGAACCATTGATATTGAATCACTCATGTTCTTGTACATGCAGTGCTACCAATCACCTCTTTTCAGAACTATCCTATGAGTTTCAGCACTCATATGAAAATAAATGTTGAATGATACTATGGAGAATGTGCAGATCATCCAGAAGTATATTATAATTTCGTAGATCCACTTGATGTATTATGGTGTCAAGTGGTGGATTCCAATAGAGTTTGTGGAAGGAGATCATGTTTTCCATTAGGTTTCACCTTAATATAGATTATAGTGATTTGAATACGGAAACAAGCTGTATTTAATATTCATTAAAACTATTCAGATACTGCAAAGAGTGTGGGAGGTGGCATACCACATAGATCTACTTCTACTATTAGACCGAGTACATGGAATCTTCCACATGTTTTTTCTAATGAGGTACATTCATGAACCATACAACATTATCATCTAGGGTGATCGAGACCTTGATGATGGAGTCATATTTTTTGGTTACCCAATGAAGATTGAGTATCAAATAGATAGGATACTTCATGGGTGAAAAATTCATTTAGTACATGTCTATTGGTAACAAGAGATTCACTGCAAGAGAACATTGTATTGGGAGCCCATGATTCATGCTCAATACCCACATATTTTTGTGTATCCTTTATTTTTTATTTTTGGGGTAGTAAAACTCTAAGGTGAGGAGTATGTAATGTACCTTAATTTTTATGTATTGTTTTTAAATTGTATATACAATGAGCTTGAAACCAGTAGATGAGAAGGCTTGTAATTCTGAGACCCATTCTGCCATGAATAGATGTTTGAAATATTTTAAAATATTAAATAGAACATGTAAATAGTTTCCATGAAAAAGTGTAATAATATCTTAATAGAATCCTGAATTATAAATCTATGTGAATCATTGAGTTCAGTGTAGTGGATGTATACTAGTAGTGGTATGCCATAGGTTGGCATCAGTCAGATGTAGATATTAGTTTTTGGAATTTTTAATAAATAATATAAATTGAAAATTTAAATTGTATCATTTTGTTTCATTGATTAAATGACTTAGTGGTATTTTATTTTAAATAAATCTAGGGGTAGGGATCCAGGGTTAGTCTCATAACCCTTTAATTCCCTAGAGTCTCTTGAGAAAATCTTTGATGTTTCACTCAAAGGAAAATGATGAAGGAACATGGTATCAAATATCAATTACTGTCATTCATTGGAGATATCCACAACATCGATGATGGGGAAACTGGCCTTAAATAGAGAGTGTTCATTTTTATTTAGGACATTTTTTTATTTCTCATTCTTAGTTCATCTATTCAATGATGAATATGGACCAACCAATGTATCGGTTGATCCTTCGACCGATTTTTCTTACTATAAGGGATTTAATTAAGGTGGTTTATCAGGGTTTGTTGATTGATAATTGATTTTTATTAATTTATCATTATTATGGTAATATATTGATACCATAAGGAATAATGATCGTGTTACATTATTTGGGTTGTTCATTGTGGTCTTCCTCACTCGATATTTTTTTATTCTTCGTGTTCATTATTCCTTGTGGATCAGGGGTGAATAATCATTGTGCCATCAATTCATGGGAAAATGATCTGAAATTAAATATTATACATAGGGATAACATATAGGAGGTTTCACAAAAATGGTGACAGATAAGTCAAACTTATTCAGGAATATCCATTCATTTGATGATTTATAATGGGATGAATGAGATTGGGTTTTTGAGCCTATTGAATGACAAAAAATATCTGATTCAGTGTTGGGATGTAATGAAGACCATGGATATGCAGTATCAAGGAAAATGGAAATTTTGATCAATCTCAAAAGGATTATCCAATGTATTTGGTGAAAAGCAATAGTTTCTAGAAAATATTGATGAACACCGCATGTAATCTAGGATAGATGGTGTGTGGCCCCACGATGAGATGACTAGGGTTTCAAGATGTAGGTATGTGTCACATGACATGTGACTTCTATCACATGGTGTGTGGAACCTACCTCGAGTAATAGACTGTTATCGGGAGACACAGAGGCATTAGATGCCTATACAACATGTACTCCCCACACAACATGTCCTAGACAAAGTCCACATACTACCCATATACTAGTAAACATGCATATATACATGGGTTTACACTGTGTATTGGCAAAAAACCAAACTTCATAAGTGGGTCCCTAATATAATTAAATAATCTGCTACTAGTTATAAAATTTCCTTACCTATATTCTACTTGAAAATATTAGAACATCCTGGTCCGTTGTACACAGGAAGTACATGGGTCAAAGGACATGTTGTGTGGCCTTACTACATGTTGTGTACCACTATATACATGGATTTAATTTATTTTCAACATTATATTTGAAATGTTTCATTATGTTTGTTCCCATTATCACATCCCAGATAGTTGGAGGGTATCATTTCCTCCACATAAAAGTATAATCCCTCTAGACATATTTCCTAGATAGAGTTGTTGTAATCCCCTGAGAGGCCTAGTTCTAGATCATATATTCATCGTCGTGCCCTATATAGGGTCCTTGGTATTGAAATGCCCAACCCATCAAAACATAGATCTTATATATAGTGGTTTAATCTATATTGAGTTTATGGTGTCAAACCAAGGCCCTGGATGTGATCCTTGTCTATTATATCATACCTCTCTCTTCAAATCTTTTTGTGTATCTCTCTCACATGATGGTTCATGTTGAGAAGTACATATCAGAAGGGTTTTATCAGTCTTATGCAACTCAAGACTATATTCTTCTAGATGGGTACTTTTTGTAATCGTCATACTAAACCACTACTATTGGTACACAATGGTTATGACATGCCACTATATTGCATGTATGTGTATGATTATATCAAGATATTATTTTTATAAGTTCTATAGACATATACTTTTTTAGATATGATTGTACATTTATTTTTTTATTGCTTTGTGGATTCATGATTTCATTCGGAATATTATTATACTCACCCGTACATGGGCATTGCTCGCATTTGTATTGTATTGTGTAGGTGGGTATCATTTTGACAGATTCCTAGTCAAACAAAAACTGAATGGAACTTAGCTTGTTCAGAGAGGCTGAACTGTGTTCCCACAAATAGAGACAATAGTCCTAGTACCTCTGATTATTGGTTTGACTATATGGATAGTAATCATATTTTTTGGGAATGTATTTTGGAAAAAAATTTCATTAAAAAACTTTACTATCATGTATTATAGTTTTTTGATATAGTGGTATTCATGGATTTGGTTTATAGTGGTTTTTACTTTTCTCCATTTTGTGGGCTTGGAGATGTGCGTCTGAATACATGTACATAAGTAGTACCTACAATGTAATTTAAATTCCTACTCAGTTCTAGTCACCATCCCAAGACATGTTGGGTGTGGGATTAGGGAGTCAAGGCATGGGCCCCACCAGGACGGGTCGAGATAGTAATAAAGATAGAGTGGAAACATTAATCCCCTTATTATTGTGTTTCAGCCTTTTAACTTTTGGTTTTCTATGGGATCAGAGGGAGTCGGGTTTAATTAGGGATTATTAATTTTATTAGGATGATGGATTATTTTTTGAATATATGGATGATGAATTTAGATCCTTGGATCACTGAGGTGGATTTTTTTGGGTTGATATTTTTGTTTCACATTACTAAAAATTTTGGATAATGTAATATTGTGATTGCCTATGAGATTTTATGGATTCCATGGGATTTAATGTTTAGATTGATGGTCTTCCATTTGGTTTCCTTATTTTTGTAATTTTGCAGTTTTTTTGTATGTATGGGGTTTGATTTTGTTGGGATTGAATATTAGTGATGTTTTTTGTCAGTTCATGGTTAATTATAATATTTGATTCCATTGAGATGTTGAGTACTATGAGGACTGATAAGTATGGAGCCTATCGTGGGGCGAGGTTCTAAGAGTGGGGTCCTAGTTTACCCATTCATCCTAGTAACATGGGTCAATATCCCAAGTCGGTCTTCATTTTTTATACACATGAGTGGTTTATCATGATCCTTATAGTAGATAAATGAATATATTTCTTGGTTTTTATCCATGGTAAAGGATGCATAATGCCTTTATGATGTTGTCTTGTTCGATTTAGAAATAATATTACAATATTTTATGTTATTTTGAATTAGTTCCCATTGACTGTATCATATATAAGGACTCATCTATAGAGATGAGTTTGTTATGGATTACATAGGATACTGGTTTCTCAAGGTCTCATTGAGTTGTGTTTGTATCACCATGTGTGTCTTTTTACTTAATTTAAAATGAGTTGTTTTATGATGGTCTGAATGTATGAATTAATGATAAAAAATTATTTTTGTATTACTTTACTATTTATGAATAAAAATGTTTTAAATGATTTTTTTATAAAAATGAGACATTTTTAGATGTTATAAAAGAGGAAAAGTTATTTGGTATTTTTACCTCTCTATGAAGGTATAGTTTAAAATGTCAAACAATGATTGTTTTTATTTTATAAATGGGTATTTTTTTAATGATTAATTGGGGTTTGGTTTTCTAAATAATTTAAAAACATACCTTATTCCTTATGCATCAAAATAAGATTTTATAACTTTTTTATTATGGGGTTTCCAATGATTCAATGTGTTATGCTATCCTACAAGGTGATTTTGTGCGGACACGTATTATATTTCAGTTTCAGGTTTCTAGTTATAATTTGAACCCATAATTTTGTGTTTATTGACTGAGTTATTTATATTATTATCACATTTATCCTTTAATACATTATATTAAATTTTAGTCCATTTCTTTTTTTCATTTGATTTATTGGGCGTACCTAAAAAATATATTGATCTTCTTATTAATTTGAAATATTTAGGATGACATATTTAGTTTGATTATTAGGAGAATCTATTCCAATGTGTGTCACAATGATTTTAAATTGCATGTTTATATCACATGGGGATCATGAATTCCATTTAGTCTAGTGGAGGGTTCGTTTTGGAATCCATCAACTAGATGACATGGGGAGGAATGTTACATTGATATATATGCATTGTGTTTCTTTTTATAAAGAGATATATAATATGATATATGGGGATTCATCTATTAAAGGATCTCTTGATTTATATATATTTTTGTTGTGAATCCTCTATAACAGTACTCCAATACCATGGGGTTCATCAACTAGTTTCAGAGGCTCTAAGTCTATGACAACATTTGTCAACAAATGAGGTCCATGACCTTCCTATTAACCAAGGCATTTGTCAGGAGTTTTCTCAAGCTATGAACAATACCTTGCCGTGTCTTATGGTTACCAGCATATTTTCCTAGATTCATGGGGTTTAATAGTACATTTTTATTCCATATTAAATCTAATGGAATTTTGGAGATATCGTTCAAGAGAAAACACATACTAGAAACTCATCAATGTATCATGACATGTAACATTGGATATGATATTGATCTATTTCAATGGTGAAGGATACATATTTGATTCACCATTATATATTTGATTGAAACTCCATATGGAACTGAATGCTCAATGATTAAGGTTACATAGCTATTTGATTGCTAATGGATCTAAATCAGGTTCACTTTTCTATTTCCAATGGAATCCTAAAAAACATTCCAACCTATAATCATTTTTTATTCACCATATAGATGATTACAAATGGTATGTCATCATTAATAATTTACTAGAAACACTATGGAAAATGTGTTGTCAGAGATGATGAATGTTTGGTCACATATATTCCTTTTTATGTAATTATTTACAAAATCCATAATCTATTATATATTTAATATATGGTCAGTAATCCTTATCAAACCCCTAAATGGGAGAAAATAACACTTGGAAATTAATCTATACTGAACTAGAATCAATCTAAACATCTTTAGGTATTAGAGGGGATTCTATAATCTCATTTTAACTAGTAATTCTATACATTAAATCCACATAGTTGGGAACACTGTAATGTTTTCCATTCAAGGAGATGGTATGTGTTTCGGTGGTGATATCTGTCCACTAAAATGGGATTTATTTTGGAGTTGGTTCCTTAGATCCAACTATTTTTCATGTTATACTACATGTAAACTAAATGATTTTAATATTAATAAATATATTTTGATATATTTATTTTTATGTTTTGTTACATCAATGAAATAATTCCCATTAATTAATTTTATTAAATTTTATTACAACAATAGTTCTCTAACATGATGAGAATTGTTTTGTTCGAAGATAATATTATTGAATATAAGTCATATGGTTTTATGAAATCATCTTATAGTTCATTTATGAGAAAAAATATTTCTTTTTTGATTCTAAAAATCCCATAACGCTTCATCGCATACATTTCACATTTGTTAATCTCCATGACCAATGATTCTGAAAACAAACCCACAATTAGTAATTCCACATGATTTGTCTCATAAGATATTCTTCTCAACAAGTGTATAATGACCTGTATACATTAATATTATTTTTAATAATTTTCATTAATCATGTAGAATGATTTATTTCCTTAAATATCTTTACCATATGTTTTTTGGGATGTAAGATATTGTAACACCACGACCCCAGCTACCCAGAGTCGGTTCATTATTACGTAACATTGGCATGATCACAAAAGATCAAGTCTCGATAGACCGATTAGTTTAGTAGCCTTAGAAACACTAGATACATTCATAAGTCTTACATTACATCATAAAGTAAAAAAAATCTACAACAAAATCTTGTCTTCATATCCCCTCATACTATCCCTACAGGTCATTCATAATATACTTCTTCACATCCTAGAAAAATTAAAACATTTGAGGGGGTGATCTCAGATTCTCAGTAAGGATAAAAATATAGCGGAAGCATTCATAAATAAACAAAAACATTTAAGAAAATGTATAACTAAAACAAAAGCCTTTTAAACTTGAACTTCATCATAATATGGAAAATGTAAAATTAAATAATTCCATTTACTTATTCACATGGATATTCTACTGGTCGAATAACCACATGCAATATCAATAACCACTTTCATAATGATGGAATACATAATTCCAGACTATCATAACCATGTATCCAAGGCCTTGTTCCAAGACTAAAAATAAGATTTTGTCAAGGCCTCATGCCAAGATACTAGTTTGTCTCATGAGACTTGCCGATGCATCGAGGAGCTATAGCGGGCACCACCCGTCACTTATTAAGTCCAATACATTCCACATATGAACAGGTTCAAACATATCATAAACCATAACATAATCGTATCACATAAAACATGCATAAAGGAAACATAAAATTTCCACATTTCAATCACAATATTTCAATACATCACATTGATATAATAAAAACACTTTCAAAACTATTTTCAATACCAAAATAAAAGAAAATTTAATCCTGGTATTTATTTTTCTTTTAAAAAAAATTATGGCTTGTAGAGGAAGCCGAAACTCAAATAATGGTCACGGCGGTGGAGAATTCATCCTCGCCGCATACGTATGACAAAAAAAAATTCATTTTTGTCATTTAGTAAAACGCTTCGTATAAAAATATCCCTTTTGAATAAACGTAAATGTCAAAGGGGTTTATACACAGTTTAAACGAAATTTGTGTATAAAACAAAATATGCCTCAATGAATGGAGATTGAGACGAAGTCCATACAAAGATAATTTTTAAATAAAATATATCTATTATGTGTATACACTATATTTACACATAAATAAATTATAAATACAAGATAGGACATAATAATATCATGACATAATTTTAAAGTAGGAGGTTAACCCAAAGAATGAAAATTAGGTTAAGAAGTTCCCTTACATCGTGTCCGACTTGACTCGATCGTTATTTAATCTTATGAATAATAAACTAGAGTTAATTTAAACTTTCTTAAGAACAATTTTCAAGTTCATTATTTCTTTTATATCACTTATTACCAAGTAATTAACATTATGTAATTATTTAAGTTAATAACGATCGTTTTGTCGATATTTGGTACTTGAGTCAAAAATAAAATATTATAATTACAAGTTGTTCATTGGATAAAATATCCATTATATCCAGAATTATATTCATGATTTAGATATCATATATATCATACATATCCAGTATATACATTCATTTATAATATTACATAACATTTAGAGGTAAGAAGTGAAATGCACCGTTCATGGAGACGGTAAGTCGTACTTACGCATGAACCTTACATTCATTTCTATTTCATATTTAATGGAATGAAATTATAATTATAAAAAAGGTATCATATAATTCCAGTATAGTATAATTTATAATACCATTTACTTCATCCTTTATACATCTGACATATGGCATTAACGATTCCAATCACTTTGAGGGGGCGGTAGTCTGCACTTCCTAAAATGAAATTATCGCGTTTACCCATAATGGAAATAATAAAGGTATGCCATAAATGAAAAATACAGAATCATAAGAAAAAAACATAATATATATCATACAAAAAAATAGTTTCATTATAAGGTCCCCCATGAGAGTTGTTAAAAGAAGATTGAACAATCATCGTTTTGCGAGGCAGAAATTCGGCAACCACAAAAATAGTATATTCTTTAACCATTAGACGAAGGTGTGTGTAAGTGTAAATCAAATCCTTCTCATAATAACATCCTAGTATATTTAAGATACTGTTTTTGTTACAAAAGAGAGGAATAAAATGATTTTATGGGGTTTGAGAAGCAAAATAAAACAAAATAACATAAGAGAAGACATTACCTTAAAATCGGGTAACTCTTTTTTATTTTAGACGAAGGCTTCCTTGGGAAGAATTCTGTCTAAAGTGAGTCTTATAGGAGTAATAGATGGAATTTGAGACAGTATTTGGGTGAGTTTGGCCGAGCCAAATGGCTTTGATGGTGTGAATAAAGTGGTAGAGGTGGGGCCTTTTATAAGAGGAGAGGAGGGGAACTCTTGGAAAGATTGAAATGGTACTTTATTATGAAATGATTTTCAGATTCTAAAGGTCCCACAATGATATAATTCGAGTCCAAGGTGATAATGGTTCGAAATATGCTCATCTAAAAGGTTTTTGACAACTGAAAGCCTTATATTTTACATTATATTTTCATTTTATTTAAATCGTTAATTAATGAGGTAATCGCTGCATCATCATGGCGTCATAAAAAATTTAGTTTATTTAATGTATAAAAATTATAAAAAAATTCCATGATGTATGAAATATTTTTATATTTACAATGAATATTTATAGTCAAAATTTTAGCTTATATAACCCCATGTAATAATTGATTTAGTAAAACAACACATGTTTGTGACAATTTTATTTTTTCTTTAAATAAAAAGTTAATAATGTTATTTTCGTACCCAAGTGGCTCCATGGGTCCCCAAGTTGACCCATGGATTGTACGGGACAGCCATGACTCATCCAATAATGGTAGGACAAGTGTAAGGGTATTTTCATATTATTAAAACATTATATTTACCTTAAATTACACTAATTACATTTATTCGCGATTAATAGAACCTAAAAGTTACTATTCACCAAAAATTATTTTAATCTCATTGAACCAAATTTTACTTACTAATGATAACCATGTATGTAAGATTTTTTAAAGTCAAATCACAGAAGTGGTAATGTTTCATTTAAACAAAAAATCAGTTTTTTAACTACCACTTAGTGGATTCACTATTCATAAAAAATTGATGTTTTTGAGAACAATTCCAAAATTTCACCCTAAGCTATAATTGATATTCATAATTAAAAAAAGATGTCTACTTTACAAAATACCAAACATATAAGTTGAATTAATTGATTTTATAATTAATTCTTGTTGTCACAACAAATAGCATGTTTTTAAGATACAATATATATTAAAAGATAGACAATTGTTTATGTCCAATTTCAAAGAAAAATTAAATCTATTGAACACCATTGGATAAAATTTTAAAAATATATTCTAATTATACTTTTAAACCACTCAATATTATAATTTATCATTATAAATTCTTTTGATAAAAAAAGTTGTTTTTAAATATTTTTCACTATTCATTAAAAAATGGAAGTTCACAGAAAATTACAAAAAATTCAACTTAGGATAATTTTCATATTCCGAATACAAAAATGAAGTCCATTTTCAAATATAAAATTTATATAATTTTAAAAATTGGGTATTAATATTCATAACTGCAACTTTGATTGGTCGCGGTGTGTTAGAATCTCGATCTAGTGTACAATTCAAGCTGTTGCATTATTGAAAGAGAAGTGTATCGTGAAAGCTTGGGGTGTTACATTCTCCCCTAATTCAATAAATTGTGTCCTCGCAATTTGAAAATGTTTTTCAAAAATAAAAGGAAGAAAATAGAAAATACCTTTTTGGAAACCCTACATCAGAAATAAGGTTATTAAAAATATAACATTAAAAGAAAGAAAGGGAAGTATAAAGGTCACCCGAGATAGCCAATACTAGGATTCTATGAAGACATGTAATTGGAGGAAAAACAAACCATAAATGTCTGATGGATAGTTGTACAAAACATGATTAAGTGAAAGTTAACCACATGAAAATTACCAACTTGTGATTGGTTAAACGATCATTGAATCCCCTGTTGGAAAAGTTAAATGAAAACGTTTTTGAATTCTGTTACATTTCATAATGTTGAAAAATTTATTTAAGGGATCTACTAAGAATGTAAGGAAATAAACTTAATTGTCATGTAGACTTTCATTATTTAATAAATTTTACCACAACCCATCTTTCACTCCAAATGGTAACAGAACTCAAAAATATTCTTTTTATCCTAATTCTATAGGGTTCCAAAAATTAACACATACCATTTAGATTAGAAAAACTATTTTCAAATAACCAGGGACATCCTGTAGGCTAGTGGTAGGTAATAAAGTCCTCTCACACTATAGTTTTGGGTTCGATTCCTACAGCTTTGTGTGACGTGACAGGTTATCCCCCGACCTACAGGTTGTCCTTTTCCTAAAACTATAGTATTATAATATTCCAAAAATAATCTTACGAAATGTTTTAACCTTAAAAAATACTATCCAAAGTTCAAATTAATTTATTCCAACCTTTCTAGTTATCATAAATACCTTTGTCCAGACATTTTCTAGAAGTTCTTTAAATTCCAAAATCAATTGTATCAACATATTCCTCAAACAAAGTAAATTCTCCCTTATTGTCACATACAAAAATATGATTACCTTCATCATATTAAAACCTTAATGAAAACAACAAGTACTACAGTACAATCCTTATATATATCACATTATTCTTATAACCAGAATATAATCCTTGATTCCAAAAGCACCAATACATTAATTATTCCACTTCAACAATAGTTACAACATAAGATTGTCCTTGATCCCTTGGCCTTTTCTAAGGTCAGTTTCCCTGACGCTTAGGAAATTCATTTGCATAATTCCCCATTTCCCTAAAATTGTATCATTCAACATTGATAGCCTCATTCTTTCCCTTGCAAACACAAGACTGGTGACCATTTTCTCCACATTAATAACAATCTCACATTCCTTTTAGGCAAGTATCAGGGTGATTCTTCCCATAATTATCGCATAATGGAAAATCCATCTTTCCCATTTCCCTTTATTTGTCTCTTATTCCACCATTATATTCTTCTCTTGCTTTAATTTATTGTAATAAGATTTATAGAATTCCTTTTCTGTCTTTATAGCACACGAGACTATATCTTTGTATGATGAGAATGATTGTGAGACTAAGGCTCTACAGAGAAATGGTTTTAACCCATCAAATAAATGATCAATCTTAATTCTTTTGTTACGTATATAATCTGGACCATTCCTCGATAACCTTGTAAAGATATCCTTATACTTTGTGACATTCTCATCCTCTATCTGCATCAGACTTAGAAATTGTCTTTCCATATCCACTTGATGGTCACGAGGGAAGAATTGTCTAATAAAAGCTCGTTTAGCTCCCTCTATTCCATATTTGATACTTCATCATCTTCTTTTTTTGTTTTGAATCAGCGACCACCATTGATCGGCATCTTCAGTGAGGTGGTAAACTCCCATGATGACCTTCTCCCTTTCGCTACTCCCCAAGGCATGGAATATTTTCTCTATGAAGTATATCCATTTCTCAGATACTAATGTTTTTGTACCCCCATTAAATGATGGTGGTTGTTGACTCATGAAGCAGTCTAACATTTATCCTCCACGTTGCGGATCATGGTGCTCCATACGAGTAAGTTTATCTTTCACAACCTGAGTGAGTTGTCCCAGTATGGTGATAAGCTGATCAGCACCATTTGTATCACCAACTCCATTATAATTATCATGAGCAGGAGTGCAATCCCTACATGGAGTGTGTGCATTGATACAGTATCCATTCCTCCCACTAGGCGATAGTTCTAAATAATGGAATACACTAGAGCGGTTTTTGAATAAAAATACGTAATTCCATACATGTAAAACACTTAACATAAAATGAACTATTTAAGGATGTAATCCATAATCATAATTTTTTTTTGTAAAAGTATATACTCATAAAACATTTATAATTGTTTGTAAATAAAATGAGAATTATCCTAAACATATCCCCCGGGAGTGTCAAAACCAAGAGTGCAGCAAGGCACAATGTCGTGCACCAGTTCTCGTTCGAGTCTAGTTTAAAGCGGTGTTTTCGAGTTTTACCCCTAGGTACATCTGTTCCAGAGCCGCCTCTACCTGCTCGTATCCATACATGGATGTATTGCTCGGAAAACTCGCAAAATCTCTATAATACCAAAATTCTAAGAAGTTATTCTATACTATTCCTAAAAGTCTATCTTAGAGATATGATCTCTAATCAGAGTTTATCTAAATCTAGCTTCCAAGGTTAGTACTAAACTACCTATGATACCAACTGTAACACCCGGACCCCAGCTAACCAGAGTCAGTGCATTATTGCGTAACATTGGCATGATCACAAAAGATCAAGTCCCGAAAGACCAATTAGTTTAGTAGCCATGGAAACACTATATACATTGATAAGTCTTACATTACATCATAAAGTAAAACAAATCTACAACAACATCTCTTCTTCATATCGCATCATATTATCCCTGTAGGTCATTCATAATATACTTCTTCACATTCTGGAAAAATTAAAACATTGGAAAGGTTGAGCTCAGATGCTCAGTAAGGATAACAATATAGCAGACGCTTTCACAAATAAACATAAAGATTTAAGGTAATGTATAACTAAAACAAAAGCCTTTTAAACTTGAACTTCTACATAATATGGAAAAAGTAAAACGAAATAATGTCATTTACTTATTCACATGGATATTCTACTGGTTGAATAATCATATGCAATATCAATAACCACTTTCATAATGATGGAATGCATAATGCCAGACTATCATAACCACGTATCCAAGGCCTCATGCCAAGACTAGAAATAAGATTTTGTCAAGGCCTCGTTCCAAGACACTACTTTGTCTCATGAGACCTGTCAATGCATCGAGGATCTATAGAGGGCTCCACCCATCGAATATTAAGTCCAATTAATTTCTTATATGAACAAGTTTGAACATATCATAAACCATAACATAATCGTATCACATAAAACATGCGTAAAGGAAACATAACATTTCCACATTTCAATCACAATATATCAATACAACACATTGGTATAATAAAAACGCTTTCAAAACCAATTTCAATGCCAAAATAATAGAAAATTAAATCTTGGTATTGATTTTTCATTTAAAAAAATTATTGCTTGTAGAGGAAGCTGAAACTCAAATAATGGTCACGACGGTTGAGAAGTCATTGTTGCCGCATACGTACGACAAAAAAACAATCCTTTTTGTCATTTAGTAAAATGCCTCGTATAAGAAGGTTCCTTTTAAAGATACGTAAAATTCAATGGGGTTTATATACAGTATAAAAGAAATTTGTGTATAAAACAATATATTCATCAATGAAAGGAGATTGAGACGAAGTCCTTACAAAGATCATTTTGAAATAAAATATATCAATTATTTGTATTCACTATATTTACACATAAATAAAGTATAAATACAATATAGGACATAATAATATCATAAAATAATTTGAATGTTGGAGGTTAACCCAAAGAAGGGAAATTGGGTTAAGAAGTTCCCTTACCTCGTGTCCGACATCACTCGATCTGTCACGACCCGTCCTCAGGGCCCGTGCCCTGACTACCCCAAGATCGCCTTCCATAGGCCAGGGGCTGGCGACTAGCACCAAGGCGTAAATCTCGGTAAAAAGGGAAGGAATTGCCTTTGTAAAGTAAACAAGCACCTCAGTGTAAGAAAGCGGAAAAAGTAAACACTAAGTAAAAACTCATACAACAGTAAGTGCGGAAAGTAAGTGGGAAAGTATACAAACCCAAACTGAAAGTAAAGTACAACTCGAATGGGAAAACAACAACTGTAAAGTAATGCCGCAACGCCGAGCTGTCCATTGGAAATCCCACCTGATGGGTGGGTGCAGATAGCTCCACTGCTCCTTGTGTCCCGCCGTCCGCTCCGAGTATGTCCCACCCAGTGGTCCACCTCCAGGTACGGTCCTGCTCTGCAAGCCTCAACCACGATCAACGCTGTCCATCGTCTGCATCCAACACAACATAGTGCGGGCATAGCCCGTGCAGGGGTGAGTATAAGCTACTCAGTAGGGACCCCGAGACCCAGAAGGTCTCCCAAAATCCACAAATGATAAACCACAAAGGAAAGATACAATCACGAAGTAACAACCGACACGGCTTTGGTATATTCCCATACATATACCTACGTCATCAATTCCAATATGCTTCAACCTATGATCCCAAGTACAACCCAGTCCACACAGGAAAGTATACATATTGCACACAGGAAAGCAAAACGTAATCCATACAGGATAGCACAACACAGTCCACACAGGAAAGAAAACAGGATTCAACTCACACAGGTATACTTCTTCGAAGACGATAGAGATGACCACCGATCCATCTAAGTCGTCGGACCCACAAAGGATTGATAGGTACTAACCCCCGCAAAGACCCATACATGATCAGTAGGAAACTATCCCCCACAAAGACCCACACTGGATCAGACTCACACAAGATCTGTAGGCGCTGGCTCACACAAAACCACTGAGCGCTGACACACATAGAATCGGACCCACACAGTATCGGTAGCACTGATCCACATAAGATCGTTGAGTGCTGTAGTCGTCGACGTAGAATCCACTGGGGATCTCTGTACAATCGTCGTCACAGTCATAGTAGCAGTCGCAGTCAACACTAGGGTTCCCGCACACATCAAGCTCGTTCGGGAGGGTCCGCTCCACGAGCCGAGAGGCTGATACATCAACTGACACATAGTCCAGAGTTGATGTATCCAAAAGTTCCATATCGTCAACAGGAACTCAACGTCGCAGACGGCGCGTCGATCGGACGCCCGGTCTGAGAGTTATTGCCTTTTTCGTCCCAGGGGCCCGGTTGGTTTTTAAGGAAAAACCAACCGGAACATAGTCCACCTGCATCCAAACCTCGGGCGGAGTAAGCCAAAAGATCCGTCTCACTATGAGGAAACCAACAAAGTTGACGACACACCATTCGGACGTCCTGAGCTTAAGATATGAGTGTTTCTGCTCTTAGGGCCCGGTTGGTTTCGTGTACGATCCAACCTAGATGAACACAAATTAATCCGAAACCTTGAGTGCGATATAAAGAAACGACCGTTCCGTTCCAAGGATTGTGTCACCGCTGACGGTGCGTCGATCGGAGGTCCGTAGCCCGAGTTATGGGCAATTGAACCCAAACGGTCCGAAAACGGGGGTTTCGGGCCTGGACCAACCCAGCCCGAGACCCCCCTGTCGGCCCTAACTTGGTCGACCCACCCCGGTCCGGGTCTCCCGTCCCGGCGCGGCCCGGCCTAGCGGTCGGGCCAGGCGGCCGGCCGGGCTGGGCACAGCGCGCCCAGCGCGCTGCCAGCTCGGCCTAAGGCCGAGCTGTTGGCAAGGGGGGGGGGGGGGGCGCCTGCCCCCCTTGTGTAATAGCCCCCCCCCCCCCCAATTGAGGGGGACGTTTTGAGGTCCAGCTGGGGGAATTACATCCCCCGGCTCCTCCCTGTCCGGTCAGGCCGACCTGGCCGGTCGGTTCCTGCTCAACGGGACCGGCGATGGCTGGTCCCCTTCCAGCTCCGACGCCGGCCGCCCGGTCCGGCCACCGGTCACCTTGCTCCACCGCGGCCCGGTCCGGCCACCGGTCACCTTGCTCCACCGCGGCCCGGAACAGGCCGTGACCCTTGTCGTCCGGCGCGGCGCGACAACGCCGCGCCCCTCCGCCGCGACCCTAGAACTGGCCGTGGTATTTTTGGGTGTCTCCGACGCTGCGCGATAGCGTCGCGTCCTTGGATTAATTCGCGGCGCGGCGCGACAGCGTCGCGTCCTTGATCTTCTTTCCACAGCGCGGTGCGATGACGCCAAACATTTCCTTTCGCTTGATTCCGCGTGGTGCGACGACACCACGCCTTCCCGTACCAAACCACAAAGGAATCAACATGAAATAAGGAGGAGGTTCGGCCGTGTTTGTGCGGTCCGCCCCCCTCATGTTATTCGATAACAATTGGTTTTAATCCACGAAGATCGTTAAGTTGGTATTCACGAACAAATAAATAAATAAAACCCCTACCTCTGTTTCAAGAACGGTGCACGTCAACGAGCCGCAGAAGGCGAGCGTTGCAGAGGTCAGGCGTCGCGGAAAACGAACTTCGATTCCGTTGTCGTCGAGGTGCGTCCGAAGAGGAAACATCGCGGAAGAAGAACGTCGTGGAAGAATTTCTCCACATTCTTCGGTAGAGATGTTCTTCGTTGAAGAACGGTGTTCGTCGTCAGAGTCCGAGATGTTCTTCACGTTCTTCGTTGAAGAAGAATATGTTCTTCCCAAAACCTCTCAATGACAAACTCTAACAACCAAAATAAAATAAGCTCCTTTCTTATATTATTAACACAACAAGCCTTATGAAAATTCAAGGGTTTGAATTTTAAAAACTTACATTTAACTCACCACATTAAAACCATAAGTTTAATAAACTTATGTTTTCAACATTTAAGTGGAATTTGAGAGGGGTTAGAGGATATGAAGGGGTGGGGTTCTTGTGGGCCCCACCACCCTCATAACCTCCCAAGGGAGGTTGGGTGATTACCCAACTTCCATTAAGATCTAATCACTTAGAGTAAAAATACTAAAAATTTTAGAGTAATTATAAAATAATCTTCCACAATTTTTATCATCAACACTCGTGAAAATGTAACTCCGGAACAGGAGTTCCTAAGCAATTACTGGTGCTGCGGTTCCATCGGTTCCCTCAGAATTCGTTTTCGGGCACCGGTTCAAAAGTTATAAATTCTCACTCGTTCGTTCACTGAATGTACCCGAGCTAAATTTCATATAGAAATTCCGGGCACACCGGGCCTCGGAATCACGTGCCGTCTGAAACTGCGTTCTTGTAAAATTTCTAATAAAATTAAGAAAAAATTTCCCTTGAATTTTATGGGTCTTTACATTACTCCCACCTCAGGTCTTTACGTCCCCGTAATGATACATCGAAAACTAGGGAAACAAATGGGGGGTACTGAGCATGCATCTGAGCCTCCCGTTCCCAAGTGCTCTCCTGGAGGTTCTCGTGCTGCCATCTGATGCACACTAGAGGAATCGACCGTCCACATAGGACCCGCTCCTGTTGATCCTCGATCTCCACTGGGACCTCCGCAAAAGTCGCCCCATCATCAACGTTAAGCTCCCCATGGTCAATGATGTGCGTCAGGTCGTCCACGTATCTCCTCAGCTGAGATACGTGGAAGACATCGGGCACCCGGTGCAACTGTGGTGGTAGATCCAGATGATAAGACACCTCGCCAATCCTGCTGAGGACCTGGAATGGTCCGATGAAGCATGGAGACAACTTTCCGACTCGGCCAAATCTCTAGAATCCTCGTCGATGTGAGACACGCAAGAAGACGTGGTCGCCATCCTCGAACTCTAGTGGCCTCCGCCTCCTGTCAGCATAAGACTTCTGCCGGCTCTGAGTTGTCCTCTTCCGCTCCTGGATGACCTGGAACTTCTCTGTCGTGGCATGGACCATCTCCGGCCCCATAAGTGCTGACTCCCTAGGGTCTTTCCAGCACAAAGGAGATCTACAAGGTCGCCGTATAACGCCTCGTACGGTGCCATCCCGATGGTGGACTGGTAGCTGTTGTTGTACGCAAACTCCACCAAGGGTAGGTGGTCCTCCCAGCTACGACCAATGTTGAGGACACATGCACGGAGCATGTACCCGAGAGTCTGAATGGTCCTCTCCGTATGACGATCCATCTAATGGTGAATGGCTGTGCTCAGACGTAGATGTGTCCCAAATGCCTCCTACAACCCCTTCCAAAGATGGGACGTAATGCGAGCATCTAGATCAGAGACGATAGATGATTGCACATCGGGAATCCGCACAACCTTCTGAATGTTATTTCATCCCAATCTCTCAACTGATCCCTGATCTCTGATGGGTAAGAAGTGAGCCGACTTGGTGATTCGGTCGATAATCACCCAAATGGAGTCTTGACCTCTGGAAGTGCGTGGAAGTCCAGTCACGAAGTCCATAGATATTCCGTCCCACTTCCACTCCAGAACCTCCATGGGTTGTACCAAGCCTGCTGGTACCTGGTGCTTAGCCTTCACCTGCTGGCAGGTGAGGAATCGAGAAAAAAACTCTGCCACAACCTTCTTCATGCCTGGCTACCAGTGCTGTCGTCTGAGATCCTAGTACATATTCGCCACTCCGGGATATACCGCCAAGGGAGAAGTGTGAAGCTCTCTTAGCACCTCCGACTGTAAATGAAACTGGTACCAAGGTACGTCCACTGAAAAGGATGTCGTGCTCTACCCCAAAGGAGAAACCATCAGGTGCCTGTCATGAGGATATCTGTGCACGCCGCGTCTCACAGTCAGTGTCCCCATGCTGTGCCTCTCTGACGTGCTGTAGTAGTGGAGGTGTTATTGTGAGAGACTGAAGGAAGGCTGCTCCATCTCTATCCACGAAGGATATCTGCAAAGAGGCTAGCTGATATGTCGCCTCCTCAAGTAGCTGAATGCTCGTCATCCTGCTGAGAGGATCAGATACTACGTTTCCCTTCCCAGAAGTATAGACTATCTCAAAGTCATAGTCCTGGAGGAACTCGAGCCATTGTCGCTGTCTCAGATTCAGATTCTTCTGAGAGAAGATGTATCTGAGACTCTGATGCTCATAAAAGTCGGTAAAGCGCTCGCCCATCAGATCATGTCACCATGTATTCAGAGCGAAGACCACTACTGCTAACTCTAGGTCATGGGTAGCGTAGTTCTTCTCATGCGGCCTCAACTGATGTGATCCATAGGCGATCACTGCCCGCTCCTTCATCAGGACACATTCGAGCCCGGTCCATGATGCATCACAGTACACTACGTACCCTACTCCCTCCTCATGCAACCTCAAGATAGGGGCGCTGGTCAATCTCTATCTAAGCTCCTGAGAGCTCTGCTGACATCTATCTGGCCACACGAAGGGTTTCCCCTTCTTCGTCAATGCTGAGAGTGGTGCTGCATCTCTGGAGAAGTCTGGCACAAATCTCCAGTAGTATCCAGCTAGTCCCAAGAAACTCCTCAACTCTGTCACGCTCCAAGGTGGCTCCCAAGCTAGCACTGCCTCGATCTTCGCAGGATCCACTGCAACACCCGCCTCAGAGATGACGTGTCCCATGAATTGGACCTCACGTATCCATAACTGGAACTTCGAGAGCTTTCCATAATGTTGGTGCTCTCGGAGTGTGTCTAGTACAACCCGTAAGTGGTAGGCGTGCTCCTCCTCAGTCGTCGAGAAAATCAAAATGATGTCGATTAAGACCACGACAAATCAATCGAGGGATGGCTAAAAGATCCAGTTCATGAGGGCCATGAACACTGCTGGATAATTGGTTACGCCGAAGGGCATAACCAAGTACTCATAGTGGCCATACCGACATCTAAAGGGCATCTTCTGCACGTCCTCGTCTCGAACTTTGAGCTGGTGATATCCTGACCTCAGGTCTACCATCAAGAACCACCTTGCTCCCTTGAGATGATCAAATAGGTCATCAATTATCGGTAGCGGATACTTGTTCCTCACTGTCAACTGGTTCAGGCGACGATAGTCAACACACAGTCGCAAGCTCCTGTCCGCCTTCTTGGCGAACAATATCATGGAAGACCATGGTGAAACACTGGGTCGGATGAACCCCTTGCCTTGCAAGTACTCCAACTGTACCCATAGCTCTCGAAGCTCAGCGGGGTCCATCCGATACGCTGGAGTCGATATCGGGGTTGTCCCAGGGTACAGGTCAATATAAAAGTCCACCTGTCTATGAGGAGGTAACCCTAGAATGTCGTCATGAAAAACTTCCACAAACTGATCCACCACTGCAGGAAAACCAGGACTCCACACGTCAACTGATCCTAGGATGAGGCAGGCCAACTGATGAGTGATGGGATGTCCTCTCCTCCGCGGAAGTCCATCCTATGCTGCAAAGGCTCCCTTCTCACCGGTGAAGGTGAACCTGCTCCCGTTGGTGCGTACACATCGCACCATGCGCCTAAAACAGCCAATTTGTGCATGGAACGTAGATAACCTATCCATGCCCATGTTGACGTCGTAAGGCCTCGACACCACTACAAGAAGATCCCAGCTGAATATCTCTCCTCCTAGAGTAATCTCACACTGCCGGCACCAGTGCGTAATCGTTGAGTCTGCTCTCGTAGGAGTCTCTAGCCGTGAGGATCGATCCAACGCCTCTATCGGAATCTCTGAGCTCCGAACAAGGGTAGCGGCTATGAAAGAGTGACTCGCTCCTATGTCAATAAGTACTGCATCAAGGGTGGAATAGACACATATAGTACCTCGAATAATCTCAGGCGCGCCGTGGTCGTAGGCCTCTGATGTTTGGAGTTGTGCCTGTCTCTGCCCGCCAGCTCCTTGGGGTCAGGTTGGACCTCCTGGTGGTGGTGGTGGTAGAGCCTCAAAGTGTTGCCCACCACCTGCTGCTCGGCCAGATCCTCTGTCTCATCCGCCTGCTTCCTGCGGACCGCCACGGTCGACCCTCTGCCTATGCCTCGATGGTCCCTCAACCGTCTGCTGCTCCTCTGCACGGTGGGTCGGGAAGTCACGAGCTATGTGGCCATGCCCGCCGCACGAGTAGCACTGTCTGCCTCTCGAAAGACTGACTCCACGCTATGTGCCCCGCACTACTGAGCCAGTGTCCTGAGGTCGTTTTCCTGAGGGTCTGGTCTGCCTAGACCCATGAGTCATCTGTCGACTGCCTACTATAGAAGACTCTGCTATGTGTCGCTTTGCGGTGGGTCTCGGGGCTGGTGTAGACTTATCAAGAAAGATCTCGATCAAAAGGGCCCGCTCCAGTACTCCTGTCTGAGTCGGAATGATGAGGGAGATCGGTGATTCCTTGATCTCGTGTCTCAATCCCTTCTCAAAGGTCCGGGCCCGGAAGAATGGGTCTCGTACCATGTCGGTCGAGTAATGCGAGATATCAGTAATTCTCGCCGAGTACTGGGCGACCGTCATGCTGCCATGCCGCAGGAGAAGAATCTCCAGAATGCGCACCGCATGGAGGGTGGCTTGGACGAACTCCGAGCAGAAGAGGCTCTCAAAGTATGTCCACAGAAGAGATTCCTCATCTTGCACCAGGAGCATCAAGCTCCACCATCGGCTCGCTGCCGCGTGCAGTAGGCTCGCTGCGAGGATCACCATGAGGTCTTCTGGTTTCCTCACTAACAGAAAAACTCTAACTAATGCCTCCAGCCAGTCCTCGCCTGCCTGGGGGTCCATCTCCCCGCGTAACCTGGGCGGTCGCTGGCGTTAGAACTCATGCAGTGCACTAAGGTGATGTGCATCGTCAGTGACTGGGGCTGGAAGCATCGATGGCTCAGCGGGTAGAGCTACTACCGGTGCCACTGCTGACAAAGGGCCCTGCACCGAGGCCTCATCGCTCGGTGGGCTGTCGTCACGCTCGACTCTCGGAACCCTAGCTGGCTGCCGTCGTGGGGCCATCCTGAAAAGGCAACAGGTGCGCCACGGTCAGAACAGTATACTTAGTGAGCTCATACAAATTAATCACAAATAAAATTTGAAACACACACGCAATCAATGTTTTCGTGCATTAAGTCGGAAATCACAAGTCAGGGTCCTGGTGTAAGGATACGTTTGCCGCCACACCAACACTGAACTCCCTGAACTGATAACCACACTCAATATGCTAAACACTATTTCTTCACATAGAAAAAGTTCAGAATCCAACGTTCGGCGGTAGAACTGAATTCCTCTGATAACAATTTGTCACGACCCGTCCTCGGGGCCCATGCCGTGACTACCCCAAGCCCGCCTTCCATAGGCCAGGGGCTGGAGACTAGCACCAAGGGGTAAATTCCGTTAAAAAGGGAAGGCATATCCTTTGTAAAGTAAACAGGCACCTCATAGTAAGCAAGAGGAAAAAGTAAACACTAAGTAAAAACTGGTACAATTGTAAGTGTGGAAAGTAAGTGGGCCAGTATACAAACCCAAACTGAAAGTAAACTACAAATTGAAAGGGAAAACAACAACTGTAAAGTAAAGCCGCAACTTCAAGCTATCCACTGGAAATCCCACCTGAAGGGTGGGTACAGATAGCTCCACAGCTCCTCGGGTCTCGTCGTCCGCTCCGAGTATGTCCCGCCCAATGGTCCACCTCCAGGTACCGTCCTGCTATGCAAGCCTCAACCACGATCAACGTTGTCTATCGTCTTCAACCAACACAACGTAGTGCGGTCATAGCCCATGCAGGGGTGAGTATAAGCTACTCAGTAGGGACCCCGAGCCCCCCGAAGGTCTCCCAAAATCCACAAAGAGAAACCACAAAGTAAAGATACAATCGCGAAGTAACAACCGACACTTCTTAGGTATATTCCCATACATATACCTAAGTCAACAATTCCAATACGCTACAACATCCAAGCCCAAGTACAACCCAGTCCACATAGGAAAGTATACGTATTCCACACAGGAATGAAAAACGTAATCAACAAAGGATAACACAACACAATCCACACAGGAAAGAAAACAGGATTCATCTCACACAGGTATACTTCTCCGAAGTTGATAGAGATGATCGCTGATCCATTGAAGTCGTCGGACCCACAAAGGATCGATAGATACTAACCCCCGCAAAGACCCACAAAGGATCGGTAGGAAACTAACCCCCGCAAAGACCCACACAGGATCTGTAGGCGCTAGCTCACACAGAACCGCTGAGCGCTGACCCACACAGGATCGGACCCACAAAAGATCGATACCACTGATCCACATAGGATCGCTGAATGCTGTAGTTGTTGCCATCGAATCCACTGAGGATCTATGTACATTCGTCGTCGCAGTCAAAGTAGCAGTCGCATCCAGCACTAGGGTTCCCGCACACAGCAAGCTCGTTTGGGAGGGTCTGCTCCACGAGCCGAGTGGCTGATACATCAACTGACACATAGTCCAGATTTGATGTATCCAAATGTTCTGTTTCGTCAATAGGAACTCAACTTCGCAGAAGACGCGTCGATCGGAGGCCCGGTCTGAGAGTTATTGGATTTTTCGTCCCAGGGGCCTGGTTGGTTTTTAAGGCAAAACCAACACGACCATACTCCACCTACGTCCAAACCTCGGGCGGAGTATGCCAAAAGATCTGTCTCACAATGAGGAAACCAACAAAGTCGATGGCACATCATTCGGATGTCCGGAGCATAAGATATGAGCGTTTCCGCTCCGAGGGCCCGGTTGGTTTCATGTACGAACCAACCCGGCTGAACTCAAAGTAAACTGAAACATTGAGTGCGATTTACCAAAAAAACCATATCGTTCCAAGGATCGTGTCACCGCTGACATCGCGTCGATCGGAGGTTCGTAGCCCGAGTTATGGGCAATTGAACACAAACGGTATGAAAACGGGGGTTTCAGGTCCGGACCGACCCGGCCCGCGACACCCCGGTCGGCCCGAACCGGGTCGACCCGCCCCGGTCCGGGTCGGCACTGCCCGGGGTGGCCCGGCCCGGCCCGGCCTGAGCACATCGTGCCCAGCGCGCTTCCAGCTCGACCGAAGGCC
Organism: Viscum album; assembly: GCA_963277665.1. Taxonomy (NCBI): domain Eukaryota; kingdom Viridiplantae; phylum Streptophyta; class Magnoliopsida; order Santalales; family Viscaceae; genus Viscum; species Viscum album. Next base: position 1,309,930,458 of record OY728119.1, on the reverse strand, counting down.
GAGCTGTTGGCAAGGGGGGGCTTCCCCCCTTGTGTAACCGCGACCCCCCCCCCCATTATGGGTGCCGTTTTGAAGTTCGGTCAGGGGAATTAATTCCCCTGGCTCCTCCCTGTCCGGCCGGCCTGACCTGGCTGGCCGGTTCCTGCTCAACAGGACCGGCAATGGCCGGTCCCCTTCCAGCTCCGACGCCGGCATCCCGGTCCGGCCGCCGGTCACCTTGCTCCGCCGTGGCCCGGAATCGGCCATGACCCTTGTCGTCCGGCGCGGCGCGACGACGCCGCGCCCCTCCGCCGCAACCCCAAAACCGGCCGCGGTATTTTCGGGTGTCTCTGACGCGGCGCGATTGCGTCACGTCCTTGGATTAATTCGCGGCGCGGCGCGACGGCGTCGCGTCCTTGATCTTCTTTCCACGGCGCGACGCAACGGCGCCACACATTTCCTTTCTCTTGATTCTGTGTGGTGCGACGACACCACGCCTTCCCGTACCAAACCACAAATAAATCAACAAGAAATAAGGAGGAGGGTTGGTTGTGTTTGTGCAGTCCGGCACCCTTGCATTATTCGATAACAATTGGTGTTAATCCACGAAGATCGTCAAGTAGGTATTCACGAACAAATAAATAAATAAAACCGCTACCTTGGTTTCAAGAACGGTGCATGTCAACGAGCCTCGGAAGACGAGCGTCGCGAAGGTCGGGCTTCGTGGAAAACGAATTTCGATTCCGTTGTCGTTGAGGTGCGTCCGCAGAGGAAACGTCGCGGAAGAAGAACTTCATGGAAGATGTTCTACGCGTTCTTCGAAAGAGATGTTCTTCGTTGAAGAATGGTGTTCTTCGTCGGAGTCCGAGGTGTTCTTCACGTTCTTTGTTGAAGAAGAAGATGTTCTTCCCAAAACCTCTCAACGACAAACTCTAACAGCCAAGATAAAATAAGTTTCTTTCTTATTTTATTAACACAACATTCCTTATGAAAATTCAAGGGTTTTAATTTTAAAAACTTACATTTAACTCACCACATTAAAACCATAAGTTTAATAAACTTATGTTATCAACATTTAAGTGGGAGTTGAGAGGGGTTAGAGGATATGAAGGGGTGGGGTTCGTGTGGGCCCCACCACCCTCATAACCTCCCAAGGGAGGTTTGGTGGTAACCCAACTTCCATCAAGAACTAAACACTTAGAGTAAAAATAATAAAAATTGTAGAGTAATTATAAAATAAACTTCCACAATTTTTAACATCAACACTCCTGAAAACGCAACTCCGGAACAGGAGTTCCTAAGCAATTACCGGCACTACGGTTCCATCGGTTCCCTTAGAATTCGATTCTGGACATCGGTTCAAAAGTTAGAAATTCCCGCTCGTTCGTTCACTGAACGTACCCGAGATAAACTTTGAATAGAAATTCCGGGCACATCCGGCCTCAGAATCAAGTGCTGTCTGAAACTGTGTTCTTCTAAAATCTCAAAGAAAATTAAAAAAGAAATTCCCTTGAATTTTACGGGTCGTTACATGATCGTTCTTTAATCTCTTGAATAATAAACTAGAGTTAATTTATACTTTCTTAAGAACCTTTTTCATGTTCATTATTCCTTTTATATCACTTATTACCATGTTATGAACATTATGTAATTATTTATGTTAATAATGATCGTTTTGTCGATCTTTGGTACTTGAGTCAAAAATAAAATTATTATAATTACAAGTTGTTAATGGGATATAATATCCATTATATCTAGAATTATATTCATGATGTAGATATCATATATATCATACATATCCAATATATAATTCATTTATAATATTATATAACATTTGGAGGTAAGAAATGAAATGCACCTTTCTTGGAGACGGTAAGCCATACGTATGCATGAACACTACTTTCATTTATATTTCGTATTTAATGGAATGAATTATAATTATACAAAGTTATACTATAATTAAAGTATAATATAATTTATAATACCATTTACTCAATCCTTTATACAACCCACATATGGAATTAACGATTCAAATCACTTTGAGGGGGCGGTAGTCCGCACTTCCTAAAATGAAATTATCGCATTTACACATAATGGAAATCATAATGGTATACCATAAATAGAAAATACAGATTCATAAGGAAAGTAAACATAATATAAATCATATATAAAAATAGTGTCATCATAAGGGCCACCATGAGAGGTGTTAAAAGAAGATTGAACAATCATCATTTCATGAGGCAGAAATTCGGCAACCACAGAAATAATATGATCTTTATCCATTAGAAGAAGGTTCGTGTATGTGTAAATCAATTACATATCATAACAACATCCTAGTATATTTAAAATACTGGTTTTTTTACAAAAAAAATTAATAAAATGAGATTAATGGGTTGGATAATAAAAATAAAACAAAATAACATAAGATAAGACATTACCTTAAAATCGGGTAACTCTTTTTGATTTGATCCAAAGGCTTCCTTGCGAAGAATTCAGCCCAAAGTGAGGCTTCTAGGAGTAATAGAAGTGAGATTAGAGAGTATTTTGGAAGAGTATGTCCAAGCCAAATGGATTTTATGGTGTGAATAAGGTGGTAGAGGTGGGGGCCTTTTATAAGAGGAGAGGAGGGGCACTCTTGGAAAGATTGAAATGGTACATTATTATGAAATGATTTTCAGATTATAAAGGTCCCACAATGATATAATTCGAGTACAAGGTTATCATGGTTCGAAATAAGCTCATCCAAAAGGTTTTTGACAATTGTAAGCCTTATATTTTACATTATATTTTCATTTTATTTAAATCGTTAATTAATGAGGTAATCACTACATCATCATGGCGTCATAAAAAATTTAGTTTATTTAATCTATAAAAATAATAAAAAAATATAATGATGTATTTAATATTTTTATATTTCCAATGAATATTTATAGTCAAAATTTTAGCTTATACAACCCCATGTAATAATTGATTTAGTAAAACAACACATGTTTGTGACAATTTTATTATTTCTTTAAATAAAAAGTTATTAATGTTATTTTTGTACCCAAGTGGCTCCATGGGGTCCCCATGTTGACCCATGGATTGTCTTGGTCGTCCATGACTCATCCAATAATGGTAGGACAAGTGTAAGTGTATTTTCGTATTATTAAAACATTATATTTACCTTAAATTACACTAATTACCTTTAATCGTGATTAATTGAACTTAAAAGTTACTATTCCCCAAAAATTATTTTAATCCCATTGAACCACATTTTACTTCCTAATGACCACCATGTATGTCGGATTTTTTAAAATCAAATCACATAAGTGGTAATGTTTCATTTAAACAAAAAATCAGTTTTTTAACTTCAACATAGTTGTTTCACTATTCATCAAAAATTGATGTTTTTCAGAACACTGCCAAACTTTCACCTTAAGCATTATTTGATATTCTGAATTCAAAAAAGATGCCTATTTTACAAAATTCCAAACATATAAGTTGCATTAAATAATTTTATAATTAATTTCCACTGTCACAGCAAATAGCGTGTTTTTAAGAAACATTATATATCAAAAGATTGACAATTGTGTATGTCCAATTTCAAAGTGAAATTAATTTTAATTAACACCATTGGATAAAATTGTAAAAATATATTCTTTTTATACTTTAAATCCACTCAATAGTATAATTTATCACTATAAATCATTTTGATTAAAAATTTTGTTTTTAAGTATTTATCACTATTCATAAAAATTGGAAGTTCTCAGAAAATTACAAAAAAATAACTTAGGATAATTTTTATATTCCGTAAACAAAAATGAATTCCATTTGGAAATATAAAATTTAAATATTTTTAAAAAGTGGGTATTACTATTTATAACTACTACTTTGATTGGTCGTGGTGTGTTAGAATCTCGAACATGAGTATAATGCAAGCTATTTCATTATTGAAAGAGAAGTGTATCGTGAATGTTTGGGGTGTTACAGATATGCTAGGTGTGTCTTGAATGATGTATTGTTAATAAATAATTATAGATTTTGATTTCACCATTTTTTTATGGATTTTGATATCATAAACCATTGATTGGAATTGGATTTTTATCTAAATATCATGTTTGTGGTATATATATGTGATTATTTGAAAAAAGATAATTGATTATATATTGGTCAATTAGGTTGATGAAATTGGTGCGAATCACACATAATAATATATCAGGACTAATGGATTATATAAAATACTATTTATACATTTGTATATATCATAATTATGACATTATATTATTCTACCATGGGATCCATTATGGGTTTCTTGATAATAAAATTGGATTTTAGGAAATACCCCATAATGACAAAGAGGGACAATCCTAATGGTGAAAAATAAAAATGAATATATCAATCCCAATTTTTTTAATAGTTTGTAGTATTTATCACCATTGTCTTGTTATATAATTTATGTAAATTGAATCTTTAAGTTGATATTTATTTGTAAGGTAATAAATATTATTTATTTATTCAGTTAGTTAAATGGTTACTAAATAAATCAATTTTTTTCCAGACCATGAACATTATATTTATGTATTTATCAAATGAATAATATTTTATTATTATTCAATGTTTGATAAATTATATAAAAGTTGGATATGCTTATTTAACTATGAATAAATTGAAATCATATTCTAAATTTGACCTAAAAAGTTTTAATTAATTTATAATATTTTTAGTGTTTGTGAGACATGCACACATTGAAGAAATACTAATATCATTATTAGACATGGGGTTATCTAAGTATAAAAATATTATCAAAGGGCCTATGTGAAATAAAAAATTCTCTAAACCGTACTCAATGTAATCTAATTTATAACCTCTTTAGAGTTTGTTATTTTTTAAAATAATTCATTATGCACAATAAATCATTTCCCAAAATAAGTATCTCAAAGAAGAATAAAACTATAAATTTCATTCATTCCCTAGATAATACCTTACACCATATTCATCTTCTCAAGAATGAGAGACAATAGAGAAAATCCTCAAGCATAAGGGACTATGATGTGATCATGATTAATAATGAGATATGAATGGATCATCCATGTGATCATTTGTTTTTCCTTTAATATTATATAGTGATTCTTGTGAACTTATGTATCAACACAAGAGTGATTCTACATTGGATCCTCTCATAAAAATGATAGTACATCAAATATATGGATCGATCAATCATATCCTAAATTGAAGAAAGTTATCATGAAAGATTTAGTTTCATTCTATGACGTGGATGATAAATTTATTTGGAATGATCCACTAATATGGTTATAGGATTTTTCATTATTTATCATTGTATATAACAACAATTCAGGTAAATAATAACCATGTTACTATACTATATTAATAGGATATAATGAAAACCTATTCAAGGGAATGTGAAGAACAAGCTTCTATTGATCGCAGATCCTACAAGTGGCATTTTTGATATCACAATGAACTTTTCTATTATTTAATATTTTTTATTTATACTTAATTACCGTTTTTAGTTATTCATTTTTATTACGATTCAAAATCAATAAAATCCAGACATCATGTTTATTCACTCTCGTAAGACCATTCACATGCCATATGTATTTAAGTGATTCATAAAAATTATATATGATGATTTCACGGATTCTGGTTATGTAAATTTTATTACATGACATTTATAAAAAGTACACATCATGTTGTATTGGTATGACATACACATAAGTGATTCCTCTAATTATGAATGGCCATGTGGGAGGTCTTCATGAAACAGTGTCATTACACAACTAATTCAATACTAGGGTGGAACACCTCATTTAGTGTAACATTTCATGTAATGGAATTACCTGACAAGTAATTATCAAAACATTTTGAGTTCATGTGGTCATCAGACATGAAATGTAACAAATTCACACAACTCTTCCTCAATTCATGTCCGATAATACACATTCATCAACATTACACCACATGTAGCTGGTTTATATTACATATAACATGGTATTATGTCCCAAAAATTATATACTGAGTCCATCAGAGTGTTATATTTTATTATTAGTAGGTATTTACAAAATTCATAGTTGAAAAACCTGACTAGTAGCTCTTACTAATTTACTACAAATACACGAAAAACTGGGATATACATCATGTGAAATAAATATATATTAAAAAAACATAATGTGGAATTAAAATCAAAACAATGGAATGTGCTTGGTGTATTCATTATGTGATAGGGTTCTATAAAATATTAAATTCCTAATAAATTCAATGTAAATTTAGTTACAAAACATTATGTGGTGGTTTCACATAGTGTGTACACTACACTAGTATTTAAAGTCTTGTAATTTTTAATTATTTATAGTCATGCTTACTCATGTGTAACTATGTGAAATATCATGTTTGATACCTGATGGGCGAATTAAATATACACACTCGCAAAATGAAACATGTATCTCATATTGGTACTCGTCATTTTGAATCCAAATAAAAATCATGTATTGAATTAATTATGAATAAATTTTTTTAATTAATTTATTTAAATATAAATGATTGTTTTATATTATTATTTTTAAAGATTTATTGGATTATTAATTATGAAATAAAGTAAATTAATTAATATTATCATTAATTATTAATTCTTTATAATTTTGTCATAATTAATTGAGCGATTAAAAATATATGATAGCTGGTATGCATGAAATTTAATTGCATATATGTGACATTTCATCAGCTTTGACTGATATATGTATGTGTTATATTCTTACATAATTTTGTTATTTGATTGGTTTTTATATATAATAATTTTTGTTAAATTGATAATTAATATTTTTGAGTCATCCCTTCCTATTTATTATGTAGTACATGTGTTTCTATGGTTTATTTAAAATATCTCATACCTATAGATCCCCTCACCCAAACCTGAGTAAATACATAGAGGATGGATCGATAAGGTTAGATGGTTTTTCATAGCCCTATATGTAGTAATATCAATAATGAAGATACAAATGGTCGATGGTTGAATGAAAAAACACCTTCCAAACTCAACATGAATTATTTAGTCCCCTATGTTCATAGGTTATTTTATCACCCACTCAATAAATCAAACATTATAAAAACCATGATCAAGTCAATTTATTTATTTTGATCATTTCTATTGGATGGTCAATTTTTATAGATTTGTTATCATCATTGATTAAATAAATTAGATAAGAGGAATTCAATAATGAATTTAAATAAATATATAATGTGTATGATATTTCATTACAACCTGTTAAAATTATTGTATAAAATCTATATAGTATTCAAAATAAATTGAGAAGATAAAATAGTATATAATATATATTGTAAACAAATAGATCAATAAAATATTATGTCAGAATATTCCGTCTTTAAATAATGTTATGAATCAAACGATATTTTAATGTAATTTCCAGACCAATTTAAAGGTTCTTCCAACAATCATGGTGTTATAACTATGTTTTTTAGTAAACATAACTATGTAGCACCAATGATTGATTTTCAATGTACTACTTTGGGTAATATTGAAGATTATATTGTGGAAATCCATGTAATTATTTTATGATTGGATAGTCCAATCATTACGCAATTGATCTATTAGATATAATTTAGAAAATGTAACTATGTAAATAAAATTTAATAAAATTTCATCCCAATTTCTAGATTATTAGAAGGTAAATGGGGATATTCTGTACTATAAGGACAACATTACTTGAAATTCAATGTTCAGTGATGAAGATTAATCTTACAAGATAATATAATGGGATTCAAATATGATCAATAAATTTATTTCATCTATCAAACTTTTCTAATCTCTATAATGAACATATATCATCCATTTTTTTTATTGAAAAAATGGAATGTTAAATGATCATATTATATAATTGATATATACTAGATAAGAATAATCCCTTTACAATTGTTGCCTTCTATGAATTGTATAGATGCTTTGGAATTGTATTATTCCTTAAGGGGAAGCTCTATTTAATAGAGCCCCTATATTTGTATCACCTTTCCAAGGAGATGTATGAAAGTGATATTAATATCTCATTGGTCCACTTGAATAGGGCCTCAATTTAATTTTTTTGAATTTATAATCAATGAATAAAACATCACGATGTTTTATGAGTGTATAGATGTATATATAATACATGAGTAACTCGCTGGTCTATATCAAGAGATATCGATATATGATGTATTTGAGTTCACCAAGGAACACATTATGATAAAAAATGTAGAGGTTATTTATTATGGGCATTATGTGGTTAAGATGGTTCTCTACTTTTAGTTCATATACATTCTAGGGTTTAAATATCCGAAATAATTTCACATTATTACCCTATTACCTCACTCCCTTAGATACTGTCCATTTTTCAAAGAAATTTATTATGAACAACATAATGATAACATTTTAAGATCTTCATACCAAGATTATTCGTGTAGATAAGGATATTATATGCGAAATGGATTCTATTATTTTTCAATAAAAGATGAATGGTAAGGTGAATTGTTTAATACTAACACTCATTTAATGGCCTCTTCACAATTCCCATTTTAGAGGAGGATGGATAAGGGTTACTAAATGTTGTAGGAAGTAGGCTGTTAAATATACACAAAGAATGGAAACTAAAAGAAGAACCACATCATGGGAATAATGTAATGTATATATTTAGTTGTATTTTTTATTAAGTGAAATCATTTTTTTAAACATTGTTTTTGTATTATATTATTTTAGTGATTAAATTTATATCCAATTATAGTTACCATGTAGATTTAGAAGAGTTTCGTGAGGTGAGGTGGATCTATGAGTCACAAATAGAGCCTGGCCCATTGTGGGGGATATTGGAGATAATCACCTCCCATTGAAAATAATATTGATATTGTTTTGAAGAAATGTTCATATGTATCATTAGATATCACAAAATTTATTAAAATATTTATTCTTGAAATAAATTGATTTATTTTAAATATTTTCATAAATTTTTTTAAATTTATAGTGGAATAAAATGTTATGGACTGTAACACCTATATTACACAAGTGGAATACAATTTCTACTTTACATGAGTTTTTTTACATCGGTTACTAAGAAATGTTATTACATGAAATATTGTAAATAAGTTTTTACATAAAAATTACAAATTATAATAAAAATTATGATATAGTTTTAATTGTACTATTTCTGATCTATCTATTTTATCTTTTATTGTGATCCTATGATTCTATATATGTATATTTTTATTATCAATCATATCTCCAATATAATATATTTTCAAATTAGTAAAAATTTGTTCTTGGGATTCATCAATATGTAACACAAAAAAAACAGGAAGCTTTAGAGGATGATCTATAAGAGTATGATATGTAGGTGGAGTGGTCTATGTTTGTGGAGGTTTTCTAGAAGAATAATTATCTGTATTGGGATAAAAAACATGGCACTATCTTTTCATGTCTTCAAACACTGATTATACAAAATCTCTGATCTTTTCCTCTATCATCTCCAAAATATCCTTAACTATAGAATCCCCCGATTCATTATTTATAAACCTAGTCCATTATAGAATATTTATAATGTTGATACAATATTTATATAGATACACATGTTATGTATCCTCATAACAGAGCCAATTATTCGAGATTTCTCTGTGATTTTGCTAAATTATCCTTCATAACCTATACTATGAATACCCCTATGTTATCTACTCCTCATGATATTCCAGTATAGAATAGCTGAAAAATCCATTGTGAATCGAAATATATAAATAATTTATTTATATTACGTAATAAATAATGTAATCATCTTATTATAATCTATGCTAAAACCCTTGACTCATGTATAAGATGTTTCCCTTTTTTTCTTATTCGATCCATATTCCATTTATGATGCATAGTTGGGGTGGGATGTTCCATCGCTACATAGCATGAACACTTAGCTCTAAATTTTTTAAATTTTATAACTATCATTTTTTCACCCAATAATTTTCTCCCACACCAAGGTAATGTTTGATGACATAAATTTCTTGGTTTGTTCTCTTATTGAGATCTCCTCAATTTAAAACAAATTAAAAATAATGAAATTATTAATAGGATCATTAAAATAAAATTGATCTAAAAGGTAACATTACACATAACAAAAAACTTCATGTCTTCTACCTATAGAAAATTTCTCCATTTATATTCATCTATAAGTGGATATATGAAATTGATTTTTATGTTTTCTATTCTCAAAAAAATCTGATGTGATGGTTAGTTTAAAATCCAACCATCTTCTATCTTCTAATACAAAACATTTCTTCCCAAATCCTTCCATTGTCAAGAATATAATATTTCTCATGATATGAAAGGGGAAATGATACATTAGTATAATCATTTCACGATATCTAAAAGAATAATAATCATCCATACCAATACAATATCTCATAACTATGATATTTACATTTATTAAAAATTCATCCAATTAATAATAAAAATAATAACATTTCATTTCTATAACACAATAATGAAATTCATTGTTTTTTAAAAAAATTCGACCACTTGGAATATCATTATCGTCTAATTTAACTAATATTTTCAACACTAGGCTATAGAAAAGGAATAATTTTGAAAAATTTATTTTTCCATGTATACCAACCTTGAACTCATTTTTTCTCCATGTAAGTATATTATTCTTTTACATAAGGATTAGGAGGATCATCAACATGATTATGTGAACATTCCTCCCAGTATGTATGTGTACAATCATTCCATGAATTATGTGGTAGATTATATGTATGATTATTCATTATCCTACAAATCAATGTAACGTAAAATTATTAAACTAATATAAAAATAAAACTATTACATATTGTAATTAAAAATTAAAAACTATTATGGAAAAATTAATCTAAATTAAACATATTTTATTCAATTTTTTTAATGTCAAGGTAAATTTGATTAATATTATTGATTGATGAAATGAAATAATTACATTAAAAAACCAATAATAGTGTGTGAATATTAGAAATCATCCAATTTATTACAACATTATTATACATATAATAATATTATAAGAATATATTAAAAATGATACAATAAAAATTAAACTATACTAACCAAATTATTATCATATATTAGAGTATTTGACTAAAATGGTAAGATTATTAATGAGATATGAAATGACATAAAATAATGAAATGATTATTTTTACAAAAAATCAATAAATAGATAAGTTATGAAAGTGATAAAATTGGTTAAAATATTAAACTAATATAATATAAAAAACCATTTATATTATTAGTAACAATGAATGACTAATATATCTAAAAGTTTAAGAAATTTAACTGTATAAACTAAAATAAATAAATGTTACTTGTAATTTTAGGAATGGACCAACATATCGTTACTCATATTCATTCATCATGATCATTCAATATAGAATAGACCATTTATATTATGATCTCATTAACATAATCATCTATTTTTTCCATATAATATGCGATTTCACATAAATAAACATATTCATCACCTTCATCTTCACAAACAATTAATTTTTTACTTGCCAAAAAACATTACCACAACATATTGAGTTGATCAACAAGATATAATATTTGATTTGAATGTGTTTTCAAGATAAAAGGATCTTATTTATATTCCAATCTATTTATATAGACTTGTGTCATTACAAATACATCATTTTTGACACTTTTTTTACAAATAATCTGTCTTTATTTAAATAATTGAAAATGTAATTTAATGCAATCAACCTCGTTTATATCTTCATTGCCTCCATAATATGAACGTAATGAGGATATTGTATTTTTTTTTGGTAATAAAAAAATTATTTGATTATTCAAACACCGATACACTACTATTATAAACTAAAATTCTATTGTCTTAATCTTTTGTTTGAAATATGTTTCCATTAATGTAAATCACAACCCATGTTATCAAATTTAAACATAGAATTACATTTAATAGCTAAATTTTTCTGATACATCTGATCATCCAATCATGTTTTCTTTCAACCAGGGGAGAATTATTTTTTATGATCATTAAAAATCCATATATCTTTCCACCTTAGATAATGTTACTTTAACATATAATTATAAAATTTTATATATTATTGAAAATCATCTATGTTACTAATGTTGTATTAATTTACATTCATTATTATTTCAACTATAAATGATATAGCATTAAAGAAAATTTTCCTTATTTACCCATAATTGACTTTTTTATAATGAGATATAGAAAAATAGATGTTCTCCACTATAGAAAAGTATATTGTAGAAACCCATACAAAATCATTAGAAATTTATGTCTTAGTCTTTATATCGGTATGCATTCTTAACGTACACCTTCAAAATAATCATGTAAGATTCAAAAAAATACATCCAAGGAATATATATCTATTTGAAATGTTTTATTTCTCAAACTAAATGAAATAATAACTAATCAATGATATCAATAAATATGGAGGAAAACAAATTTATTTTATAATTTATAGAAATTGGTTCTTTCCCCAAATTGTTCAATGCATTCAGAATCGTAACCTTGTTAAAAATTTAATTAATGAAATAATAAACCATTATTATATTCATTCTAAAATATTTTGAAAATATTACACACAATTTAATAGGTAGCCTATCTGGCATCATGATTTGAAAATCATGATATTTCTAACATTTCAATTGGAATTCCTTTAATGACACAAAATTTTGGGCATTTCAAGAATAAACATCTGGCACATTGATATCGCGGAGACAATAGAAAAATTGTAGTTATATCGCTCTTGGATAATGTGAGAGAAGATGGGAGCTGGAATGTTCAACTTCTATAAGGGGTAGGTGCTAACTCAAAACAAATTGCCATTGAGAGTACGCCAATTCTTGCATTCATCCCATATTTTTAATTTAATATATAACAATGTTCTAATTAAACTGTCATATATTTTCATCCCAAATTTTATGAACCCAATGTTATCTTTGACGTAGTAATATTCTTAATATGGATGATCAAAATATATGGAAACTTTTTTCCAAATATTTATTTTATTACCATATTTTTGTGAAAGTCAAATTAAGTATTTTCATCTTCTAAAAATATTTCTCGATTAAAAAAGAATTTGGAGAAATATCAAATTCTTATGAACCATTTGATTCCTTTTTTAATATTTAATAATAATTATCCATATAAAAACACATAAATTTCCCATTTAGAATATTATTATCCCATATTTCAGTTGATAATATGATGAATGTTGTTCACATCTTAGATTAGCTTTATGCCCCTCAAGACAATGTCTAATTTATTTCATATGACGTTAATCCAATTACTGTAGATATAATATTTCAATGAATTTGAAAATCTTCCATTTATTAAGATTCATACACCTTATTACCATTATCCCATAATAGTTTCAATTATTCAATTAATGGCAACAAGAAAAGATCAATGTCATTTATGGGTTATTTTGGTCCAAATATCATTATACGTTGCATGACATATTTTTGGTTGATACAAAATTTAGGAGATTGGTTTTATACAACCTATAAAATGGAAATGAACTATGTGTCATACAAACGATTTGATATCGATTCATTATATCTAGTAATATTCTATGTTTTATACTTATAACTATAATTCTGAATGTATAAACATATTGATCAATTTTCTTCCATTATAGTTAATCAACTAGATATTTTATATTCCCATAGAGTTTCTACTTATCTACATTCCACATTAAATGAATATAAACATTTCAATTATAAAATATGTGTTTCATATGAGTAATTATAAGAATATACCAAAATGACTTTGTAGTGTTCTTTGTAACTGCCGAGTTAGTTTATGATTTTCCCCTGAAATTATATAGTGACATCCGATATTTATGACACATTGACATGAATTCATATTTTGTCCTTTATAGAACATGGTCATTCATGAAGAAATATATATTCCAACACCCCAATCCTATGAGTCACAATATATCCTTCTCAGTATAATGTGAATCTAGATGATCATTGTCATTTTGATGAATGAATTTAAGAATTTGAACCAACCCTATATAACTCTTCACACTACATCAAATTTTCCCCATCATGTTAATAAAACTAAAACTACCAATAAACTAATAAATTGAATTAAATATAGATACAATGGCTATTGAAATCACTATATATATATATTCTCAACTGTTTTGTACTTTCTCAATTATAAAGGCTTTAATATCATCATTCATTTCTTTAATTCGATGCAAATTATCATTTTGCAAAGCATTGAGATGAATATATCAGAAAGTTCTCCCAATTTTTGCAGTTCAAATCCTAGGTCTATTCCTAAGATTAAAAAAATCAAAAATTAAATTTTCTTTGACCAATATTTTTCTAAAATAATTGATTTTTTTTTGGAATTGACAGAAATGTTTTTATTTTTTAGAAGATTTCATTCAAAAAATTCCAATAATAATATTTCATACGATATGCATATTGAGCACTTATATAAAGTGCATTTTTCCAAATTAAACTCTTTTTTCTCCATTAAAAATATACAAAAATATAATATAGTAAATATAATTTAAAAAATAATTAAATATTTACATTTTAAAAAAAATGACATAATATAATTAAAAAAATACAACAAGTTTGATACCAAAAAACATTACATTGAAAATATTATTTTATAATTATTTAATGAAAAAATAATTACCCATAATCTAAAAAATAATTCATATATTAAAATTTTTAAAATATGAGAATATATTCAAAACTAAAAACTGAAATACCTTTGGTACACATAAAATAAAAATAATAAACCTAAAATGTAAATGGATATTTGAATCATGATGATCATTAAGGCGACACCAATTATATGAATGGACAAATGGAAGCTGATGTTAGATAGTGCTTGACTACAACAAAATATTATAGTGACATTAGTGGAAAATTAAAACTACTTCTAAATATTGAAATGAAATTTTAAATATCGTAGATATATGAACAATCAAAAAAAATCACAAACTTTAAATTGATTTCATAATTGGGAAAACTAAGATGATAACTCCAATAAGAAATAGTCACAAGAAGATGAGGATGTATTATTGTGTTAAATTCATTTTCAAATTTAAATCCAAAACCACTTAAAATTTGTACCACAATTAAAAAAGTGATTAAATGAACATAAAATGGAAATAATAAACATTAATCATATATTGAAATCAAAAATGGGATGAGCAATAATGACAGGAAGAAACATGAACAATGATAGATTATCGGTAACTGTTCAAAGTGGTGGTAGATTCCAACTAAATTATAATCCACAAAAAAAATTAATACAAAAATAAATGGAATAAAATAAATGAAAAAAATGAAAATTATAATCAATAAAATTATATTTTAATCATTGTCGGGACTAGTGACACCATGAATAAGAGGCATTATACTGATGGGGGACCATGGATGGTAGTGGTGTATATAAAATTAAATATTATTAAGTATAGGATTAATGAATTAATAAATTTTATTATCTTTAATGATCAATAAAGAGATCAATTGGGAGATTCAAATATTTTTTGGGTAATGGTTCACTATGTAAGGGAAAAAAGAGAAATTATATGAAGAGAGAAACAAAAATAATTCTTCTGGTTCCGTATTATAAATTCTAATGCATTTCAACATTAGTAATTAAATAAAAATGAGGAAATTTTGATATTTACCATCAATTATTGCATAACTTCTATGGAAAATGATCTTTCCTCATCAGTTATTGGATAAGTAACATGGATAATATTATGGTTTTATTTACCATGTAGGTGTTTTTTAAATAGATGTGAGATATATTTTTTCCCTAGAATTTCTCTACTATATAAATGAAACACGTGTTGGAGTAAATTCATTTTGTGCCATTAAAATAGCCATTATGTTTTTTATTACAAAATCCATGGAATTAAAATAAATAAAAAATCGTGTTCATATGATTCATATCAAAATAAAACCTTGGATCACTACAATATAAATGTAAATAGAAAAAAAACATTTATACCAAGATATGTATTTGGATACATTTTAATAAAAAAATTATATATTATGAAAGTTTTCAATAAAAAAAGACTAAATATCCATTTATTGGAAATACTGAATGTGATACAAATATTCTTGAATTGATACACACATGTGTGTGTTGACCATTTCTTATTGAATAATGTGATTGATTCTGATACATCATAAATTGTTTTGATTAATATTATATATACACACTTATATACAAAATGGGGTATAAATACCACTCCTTTGATAAATTAATGTGATTCAAGAATGATGTTGAGAATATATTTTGTATTAAGATAAATAAAAATTAAAAAACCATAATAGAGAATATCTTAAAAAATAAATAATTGATTTTTTATAGAAGTTTTTAATTCTAACTAAAATCCAAACTCCTCATACACCACAATGACTCTATTTAAGTGAATGATGGAAATGTACCCTACTAAACAGGGAGAGATCATTGAGGAACCATGTTATTCATCTATTTTTATGTTTGGGATTAAAAGTATAAATAGCAGCATACTATCCAAACAAAGTGTAAACTAATGTAAGAAAATGGGTTTCTATTAAAATTGTGGAGTATAAGGAAAACAGTTTTTTTAACATATATGTATTAATATTCTAAATCATTTTTAGGGACAATTCATGCGGAAAACATTCAATTTAATGATCTATGTACATCAATAAATGATATCCCAAAAACTAAAGGTAATATCATTTATGAAATTTATAGTAGAAATACACACCATATTTCTTGAGATAGATAACATATCTAAAAGGAACAATGTGGGAAAGAGAGAACTCGATGAATTCATTACTCACGATATGAAAGAGTAAGAAAAAGATTATAATCAACATAAAATTGGAAGAAGACATTCATGTGACACCGGTATATCATTATATTATATTAATGGTCATAGACATGAATAATATGTTTTAGTATTCAATATGTATAATTTATCATTATGAGTTGTTAATTAGGACCCCCTAACCAATAAAGAATCATTATGTGGAATAAAACCATCCAAATAGGAAGATGACATAATTTTTTGGACAAATTCCATGTACCAAAAGTAATTTTATCTCGGTAGATCTACTAATAAAAGTATATACCATTAGGTGAAAATTGGTATTCATGAATAAAATAGACATAGATGTAAAATACAGTACTTATAAACCAGGATTTCATAAGAAATCAATTAATCAACATAAAATAATAGGATATGGTGAAACATTTTTAGTATTTTCTATACAGAAATAGATTAGAAATTTAAATTCCATGAATGAATACAATTAATATGATATTTTTGAAAAAAGTTGTTAGAAAACCCTTCCTAAATATTGATCAACAAGAATATGTCTATATGACATTACTAGAAGGTTTTATGAAACCAAAATATTCTAACAACGTACGAAAATTGAAAAGATCTATTTATGGATTAATGTAAGTTTATAGTTCACAGAACATTCATCTTAATGAATCCATAATATAATTTTGTTTCATAAATAATAAATGTCAGCCTTGTATTTTAAATATATTTAGTTTGAATACTATATTTTTCCTAATATTTTTTATTAATGAAATATTTCTTATTGTAAATAAAATAAGCAGTCATAAAAATAGTTAAGTCTAGGTTAAATACATTATTTTACATGAATTTATTAGATGGAATAACATATATTCCTGGGAATAATATCCATTGTGGTAAATACAATAGGTTTTTTTATAATAAGTAATATGATAAACATTGGAAATATACAAATGAGTAAGGAATCAACCATAAACATTACATAATCACCTTAAATGAAATTGAATTCACTTTCATAAATTATAAATGATATTTTATGTTTATATGTTTAGATATTATGTTCATAACATCATATATTTAAACTCATGTATTACATAATATAAACTTATACTACATATCAATTTTTTTAAAATATGAAACATGAAAAAAAAATAAGATTCATTTATGTTATAATATTTCACAAATTCACAGAAGATTTCTACATTCCATTAACTATACCTAAACACTATGAAAATAATCTTAAATATTGGGATTATCATAGAATATATAGTAAGGAACATTGAAAGGATTATATAAACTACTAATTAATGAATGAAAGCATTTTCCCGATGTTAATACTATTAATCATAAAACACATGATTTTTTACTTTCCCTATGAAATAATAAATTAGATATAAAACCAAATAAGGAATACATAAATATTAAAAGGTAAATTTGAAAATCACTTTCATATCCATATTACATATAAATTATCACTCATTACAACATAAGGAGTAACCATCATTGAAAAATAAGAAATAACCATCGAAGTATATTCTGATAATATCATTGAAGAAACCTCATCAATTAAATCTATCCCACTATGAAATGAATTAGAGGGATACTACAGTCTCACCCAACATCGATTTATCATGGAAACACCCATCATAATAAAAATTCTATAGAACCATAACCAAGTCGTAACAAATATATCTTTTATAATATACACATTATTGAGGAACGAAAAAAATTCATTTCAAAATAACTTATTATTATTATGAAGTCATTCCCTTATAAATGAAAAAAATCATTTAAAAATAAACATGTAAACATGAAAAGAAAACATCAAATCAACAAGTATTCATGAAATAGGGAAATATTTATTATACAATATAAGTAGAAAACACTTATTTAATAAAAACAATTGTAACATGAAAATTGTATTTTTAAAAAAGAATATCCCTTCAGTTATGATTGAAATACTTTTTCAATTGTACTAAGTGTCCAAGATAATTAGATTATATTCATTAATTACATAATTCATAAAAATATATAAATATATTCAATATATTAAAATTTATTTATTTTAATTTATGGACATATGTATGAGTTATAAATATCAGAATCATCATTCTGGGGAGATTTGTTTCATGGATTTATAGTCAGTTTCCTATTGTATGATTATTAGAGTTCTTACCAAATGGAAGAAAAAAAATAGTGAAAAGAAATGGTATATATATATTGTATGAAATTGTAAATTATCCCATAATTTTTTTCTAATATGAGGATGTTTAATTAGATAAATCATTAATGATAAATATTAGGTAAATTTCTAACGGTTTTTTGAACCATCACAAACCGGTATAAATTTATTTAATTATTATCAACCTAAATTTGACCCACGACATTCTAGTTTTTATAATTTAAATAAAAGACTATGTTGTAATAATAATAATGGTTTTTACCCTCCATGGAGGATGTAATGGAAAATGAAATATCATAATCCAATAAGTTGGTCAATAGACTCTTACCAAATGATATTATCATTTTTTGGAATTAGAGGAGAAGAGAAGAGGTGTGATGTTAGATATACATTTTAAAAAATAAATTTATAATATATATATGATTTATAATTTATCATTCTTCATTTGGATAGTTTGGGTGTGTATATGGTAAAGCTGAATAATGAAATAAATAATTTAAAAAAGAAAGGCATATTTTACCTCATGAATATTGTCTCCTTGAGAACCTCCTTAAGGAAAATGGTTTTTTTATTTTGGAAGGATTTTCTGGTCTTGAACCTGGAGAAGTGGCTTAGTATGGTAAATTGGTAGATTTTTTAAAATCTCTAATTCTATAATGGTGTATGGAGAGGAGGAGGTGATGGAGGTATTTAAAGGTTGGGGAGATGTGTTTTTTGATTATTTTATTAATTTGTGAATTATTTTGGCACATGAAAATCAGTAGTGTTGATTCATTTTCTGTGTATAGTAAATATATCATATCAGTTCGATATAATGAGTGCATACCTCATCCATAATACATCCAGGGATCAAAAAAATCATTTCTTCAATTATAATTTTTTATATTTTATATTACCCTATTTCATTATTCACGAATAATTCACTATATTAGAAAAATCCCAAAACACCACCCTAACCATTTTCCAAAATTTATATTTATAAAATTGAATCTATTTTTGGAAAATAATATACTATAAACTGGAAATACATTTTTTAAGTAGAACTATCTTTTATCAAAAAAATCAATTGATTTTAGTATCATTTCTATTTTTATGAAAGATTGAAAAAATAATTACATTTACATAAAACTTTCATTTAATTACAATAAAAAATATATAAATTTACTAATATATTAGTTGAAAATAATTTTTTTTAAAATCATTATATATATTATTAAATTATAAATAAACATTTACATTTTACAAAAATACCACCACTTATTTTATCATTTTTAAAAAATTTGTTTTCCTGTTCTTGGATATAAATATATCACATTTTCACTTATAAGAAAACTAAAATGTTTTTATACAATCATAGGTGAATTTTCTATTCTAATGTGCATATTACTATTCCTAATAGTCACATTACTATTTCAACAGTCAGGTTACTATTCCATTACCATATATTTCTTATAAATACCTCTTATTTCATTACAAATATATTATATATTTAACTATTAAATTCCAATGTGAAAAATAGTATTCTATGAGTACCAAGTTCATTAAATTCTCTCCGTGAAGTTGTTTCTTCATGATAATATTCAATTATTTAATATATTAGGGTACCCTTTCATCATAGTATTTTCATATTCCATTTTTGATTAATTAACCATGTAGTTTGTCCACAAAACATAACTTGGTGAATTACCTTCCTTTGTAATACATGCTCTATATGATCAATAATCTGAACAGGTTTTTCATCATATGAAATTTTATCTTCTAATAATACAAATTGATGTATCAATGCATTAGATTAATATAGAACATAATTTTTATCATGAAAACATGAAAAACATTGTGTACTTACGAAAAAATCAGAGTCAATGCCCCTTGTTTAGTAAATGATTTAAATTTATTTATGATTTCATTTGGTCCAATGGACCATGGATTTAGCATACCCTTATAAACAAAACAATTGACATATTTACAAGGAAAAAAATCGATGAATACATGCTCACCTACATCAAAAGATATACCATTCCCCTAGTTATGAACATAACTTTTCTTCATACTCGGACCATTCCAATAGGGCTACTGAATAATCTGAAATTTATCCACCATTTCCTCTTCCAATTCTTACGCATTAACAATATTTCACCTACCTCATCCAAAAATGAAAGAGTTTAACACCACATTAAATTGGAGATTCAAAAGGCACCATTTATATAAATTTAAAGAAAACTATTATTATATAAAAATATATTCAATGAACGACGAAAATACAAACATCACTTGTAATCTATTGATTAATTTTAAATTATATCATCAAATGATTGAATTGATTACTCTGAAAATTAATTATACTATGAATGAAATGTAGTAATGAAAATTAATTCAATTCCAAATGACTTATGAAGGACTTTAAAAAATTTAAAAGTCAAATATGGGACCATGATCAAATATAATATATAATGTAACTCTATATAACATTATTATATTTTTACGATACAACCATGAAAGTAGATCCACAGAAATGTTTTTTAGAATATGAAAAACTCTGTATATTTTTTCAATAGATCAGAAATATCCCAAATCACTTTTTTATCGTGAAATGTTTTTGTTAGTCCTACTACGAAATCAATGGGTAAATTTTTTGTTTTCCACTCTGGCACTGGAAAAAAAATGAATCTCCCCCTTCCATAATATTATTCCTTTTTTACATATTTATTAGGCACAAATATCATGCTATATAATTCATTATAACTATTAATTACATCCCACCAATAATACATTGTATGTTCATTGTAAAAATTAGTACTTCATTGATGAACTGAAAATATAGAATGATGAGGTTCACATAATAATTATTTCTCCAACTCCGAATCATAACAAAAACATAATATCTTCTCAAATACAAACACAAAAACATTATCAATGTTAAATTCCAGAAACATAAACCTCGAATTCAATTCTAAATTATTTTAACTCATAGTATTCCTTGTGAACATTAATAAATCTCTCTAATAGATAGGATTTCACAAACACAAAAATCAAAATAGAAGATCACCCTACACAAATAACATCTTATCCAAAACTCTTAAAATCATTTTCTATGGGGTCACATTCCCAAAATTACATTGTTAATGAAACATCTTGTTTTTGACCCAATACATTAACCACTTTGTTTACCCATCCAATATGGTAATTGATCATGAAAACATAATCATTTATCAGTTCCATCCACATCATCATACTCATTTTCCATTCCTTCTATGTGAGTGTATAAATCAAACTTTTAAGATCTTTATATGTTTCACAGATTGTTCCCTAACATTTATTTCTCCAAATTATTAATTTTAAAACATCGTCTTCTAATTATAATCATTTTTTGAGGTCATTTAAGTTGTGATGTTTTCATCGTGATGAAGCATGGGTAATTCACTACTCATTATGCATCATAACTCAACCATATCTATTTGAGGATGCACCTATATAGAGAAAAAACTCTTTATTTCATGATGGAAGGGATAAAACTATAGATTTCCCCAATTTTCATTTTATTTTCAAAAACAACAACCTCATTATTATAAACAATAAAAGTTAACCCATTATCGTAATTACTTTGTTAGTGTGATAGATAATTATGAAATTTTTTAAAAATAATGTCTGTAATAGATTAGTAATCCATGAAAAATATAAATCACTATAACATTTTTAGGATAAGTATATTCATAAACCACATTTTTTTTTCTAGATCAACCAATATGCCATCCTTATTTAAAATTCATTAAATAAATAAAATCATTTGTAACTAAAAATTACATTTAATAAATTTTCTATATTACCTATATTATTTTTGGGTTTGAAAAATAATACATTAATTTTTTAATAACCCTCCTAACATTATTGATAAAAAAATATCTCAGATCAAAAAAAATAGAAAACATATAAAAATATTCAGGGAATATTATCTTCATATGATCCAAAATATAGTAATAGAATTTTTCAAACTAATGGTAATAACATCGATCAAATAATTCCTATATCTTGTATTGATTTTAAATTTTTTAATATATCCCTCTATTACATTAACTTGATTGTACCCAGTTCTCCAGTAGAATTTGGAAAAAACTGATCTCCCTGGAACTGATCATACAAGTCATCAATATGAGGAAAATGATACAAATCTTTAATAGTGATGTTATTCATTCATAAATGTTCAATTAAAAGGCTCATAGAACAATATTACATTTAAAAAAAATTGGTGCACCCAAAGTAGAATGACTTAGATAAATTAAACATTTTCATATCAACTCCTACTACTCCATAGTTCAATTCAATATATTCTACATGAGATGTGTGGTAATGGGGTTTTGAAATAGGTTTAAAATCTAGGAAATCATGAATAGTAAACTCAACCTCACTATCAAGTAAAATACCAGGAAAATTGGGTGGAAAATTTCTAGATACTCAAATACCACCTCTATATTATTAATCAAAATAGTTCCATTATTTTAATAAATATGTGAAAGATAATATATACTTCAACATTTTGAATGTTTCTTTGTATCCTATTATTTTATGAATGGGTTGGGTTCATTGATACATATATATATAATAAAACACTATCTCAAATATAAAATCATTTTCTCTAGAATAAATCATATAAAGGTAAATAGAAATCCAATCCATACTCAAAATAACATCAAATTCTACCAGGTGAAAGACAACAAGGTGTGTACGAAAATTAATTCCATAAACATTGTTAAGAGGATTATTATAAATTCTGGTTTCCTTAATATTTGTTCTAGGTGTTTTTACCAAATGTTTTGGCACCATTTAATGAGGTGAAATTAAAATTTTTTCTGAATATCTCTCATATTTGACTTAATTTGTAGACTCTGAATCAAACATGACTCTAGGACCATCACTGAGAAAACATTGTAAAGGATACCAATTCATGGGATGGAAAAAAATCTACTGAGGTGATTGAAAATAATTTCACCACACCTATCTTCATAAATTTTTCTTTCTTCCAATCATTCAGGTTATTCTTTGAACACTCATATTCATTATTTCCCACCATGATATATTTATAACAATTTAATATTTTTATATTAGAATTGTTATTACCAGTACCATGATATTTTTAGTAGAATTTAAAATCCTTAAAACCCAACTTACCACATTGGGATCATATAGAAGATTTCAAAATGAATTACTTAGTATGTTTTTAAACATAATTATCACAAACTAAAAACAAAATTTTCAATCTAGCAAACATATTTGATGTGTAAATTACTTTTTATGGCCACATAAATCTCTTTTTATTGATGGTTTCCAGTGTAAAAATGATCATTGATAATCACCATTTACACCTTGTCAACATTTTGAAAACATTTTTCATAATATTTGAATTCACGATAAAAAAATCCCTTTGATATTGTGGATTCAATACTGTGTACAAAAAATTTTACAATCAAGATATGAGAAGAAATTTTGGGAATAAAGTTTAAATCAACTGAATTTTCTTCATATAATGCCAATAAATCCTCTTCTTCCTCATTTACATGTCTTATTTCCATCTTAATATAGGTATCATTGGGAAATATTTCTCAAGGGATTGTTTTTTTATTTCATCCCATTCCAATGACTCAATATCCTTTTTATCCATGATATTTGTGGCCCTTGGGCCCCACTGGTCAACTTAATCTTCAAAATAGTAAATTTCATGAGTATCCAATCGATGGTATGAACCCACGATGTCATTGAAAATAATTTACATTGATTTAATCCACCCTTAAACTACTAATAGGGTATAATAGAAATGTAATTAAAAGGGTGTTTCCTTTTAATATGTCCCCACTATCATATTCCTCTGAGGGTTATCTAGATGATATAATGAATGTATGACACCACCATTTATGTCCTAAGTAAACTGAAAATTATTTTCTCATAAACATCTTGGTTCCAATTCCCACCATTCAAGATTTTAGATTTGGAAGGATTCCATCCACTAAGTGATATGCTACTTTAGTTGACTTGTTTCATCTACATAAAACCATTATCATGAGACATGTATTATATGGTAAAACATGGAAATAATTATATTCAATATCATTTAAAATGACCAATAAAGTAAAAAATAATTTATCAGTTTCCAATTAACATTATCATAACACCTTATGATATCTAAACCATTCATTGATACAAATTTTATGTACTTAACCATAATCATTGCATAATCTTATTAAGTCAAAAAGAATTCAATTTCATACATTCCCAAATATCCATTAGGATTATAGTTCATGATATTTAACTTATAACATTATATATAGAAACTATTATATTATATAGTCTACACTTCTACTCAAAATCCATTTTTCACAAAGTGAATCTTTTAATATAAAACAAGATTTATTTTTTAATAAAACATCATGACTTTAAACATGAATTCTTCCTTTCATTTACACATCTATAGAAAATTAAATTTTAAAACATGTCATCAACAAAAAAAATCTCTAATGGAAATAGAATGGGTCAAATAAACTATTAGTCTGGAAATGAAAACATTTTTATGATGTTATATCAATTATAAATAAAATATATGCTTAATAAGTCACCATATGAAATTATAAGGTTCATATAGAACCATAGAAACTGAATCATAAATCTTAAAAGGTATCTTATAGAATAATTTTCATAAAACTCTTACATATAATATATCTCTCATTGGTGCATTGAGAGTAACTATATGGTTACTATTGAAATTATCATCTCAATATATTCTAATAATATCTTAGGAGAAACCTATCTAGTTGACTCAGTTATTTTACCCAATTCATTTGAGAGAAATAATGGGATCACACACCCTTAGTTTATCCCAAACCACCCATCATCATAACAATTTCCATGAACCAAAACATGAAAATGACCTATAAATTATCCATAATAGAAATATTCTTAACGAAAATAAATTTTACAATGTAAAATCTCCTTTTATTTTTATGAATTCATTTCCCTATAAATGATAAAAATTATATGAATATAAACGTTTAAAAAATTAATGGAACGGTATATAAATAATTTTTATGATGTCACAAAACCCAATTATCACATATAAGTAAATAAATATTTCTATAATTATAAGAGTTCTAATATCAAATAAGTATTTCTGAAAGTAGATTCTACTTCCATATCTATAATATCATTAGCCGCATCTACTTAACATCCAGTATAATTATATTATATTCAATTATTACAAAAATCAAAAACATTTCATCATATATTATATTTATTTAAATTTTATTACATTTATTTATGTATATTTAGTTTCTTTATAAAATTTAGAATTGTTTTTCAAGGAGCATTTGTTTCATAGATTTACGATTGATTCCCTAGTGTATTATTATGGGAGTTCGTATCAGATTTAAGGAAAAATATAAAAGTGGAAATAAATGGTTTTAATTTTTCAATATAATTTTAAATGATCACATAGATAATTTTTTTCTTTATCTGATATTTAGTCATTATATAAAAGAATAATGATATCTATTATGTATCTTTTGGTAGTTTCTTTGACCATCACACATTAGTTTTGTTTTATTTAATTATTATGTGTTTTATTTAGTTTTGAAACATTAAAAATGTTATAGAAAACATATTAAAATATTGTATAACTATAATTAATGTTTCATTTCGTGCCATGGATGTGGTAATGTAAAATGAAAAATCACTGTCCGTGATGGTGGTGAATCTTCATGTCTCAGATAATGTTTTCATTTTCTAAAATAAGTGGATAAGAGAAGAGGTTTGATAAATATTATTACATTAAAAAAATAAAATTACAGTATATGTATATATATATGATATTGGAGTTATCATATTTTTCGATATGGTTGGTGATGATATGATTTAAATAAATAAAGAAATAATTAATTTACAATATAAATAATGAGTATTTTACCTCTTTATATTCATCACCTTGAGAACATCTTCAAGGGACTCTTATTAGGTCTTTTGTTGTGAACTGTAGGTCATAGATGTGTGGAAGAATCTTGGGATTATAATTGGGTATAATTTTGATGTGATTCATAGATTTAAAGGTGTTAAGAAAATAGGAGGTGAGGGGTGATATTTATATAGGGAGGAAAGTGTTTTTTTATTATTTTACAGTTTTGATAACTATTTTGGAACAATACAATAAATATTGTCAATTATTGTGACTAGGTATAGAATTAAGTACATGTGAGTTCTAAATAACAAGTTCATAACCCATCCATACAACATCCATTATTCAATAAATAATTTATTTTGTTATAATGTCAAATATTGTAAATTACGTTGTTTCACAATTCTAAAAAAATTAATCCATTTCAGAAAAATTCAAAAAAATCAAATTTAATTATTTTTTACATGTATATTTAAAAAATGAAAGGTATTATTTATAAATGATTTTCAATATTATATATATATAATTTTTAATTAAACTTATTATTTATTCAAAAAAATTTATTTAAATAATGTCACAAATTTTATGAAACTTTGAAAAAATAATCATGTTCTCATAAAATTATCATATAATTAGAATACAAAAAAATATTTATGTTTTAATTTTTTTTTGGAAAATAAATTTTCTATTAAATAAATATATTTAAAATAAAATTATAAATATACAATTAAATTTCAAAAAAATACCAACACATAATTTATCATTTTTAAAACATTTATTTACTCATTCCATGATATAAAATTACTGTATTTTCACATATGAGATACCTACCTTTTAATTTTTACTTTCATATGTGCTTAGATTTCTATAATGTCCATAAATCTATTCTAAAACGATCACATTACTTTTCCAATGACATGTATACTATTCCATTGTTATATATTCTTTATAAATACCTCATTTCTAATTATATTTTTACAATTAATGTTAATACATAATTCTAGAACAAAATTAAATTATTATATAAATACCAAGGAGATTACACAAATATATTAAATTTTTATGAATCCTAGATGATATTATCTCCAATTAAACAAAGCATACATATCTCTAAAAAATGTTTCCTCAGAAACATGGGGAGTGAAAGAGGATGACAATGATTCTAGATTTATATTCAATAGATATATTTGTTAGTGTCATACTATGTAAAAATAAAGATATATACTAAACTGTATGTGTTTTGTTATGTTATCCTAAAAACCTATCACTCATCTATTAAATTACCATTAATACTCCCATAATTAACCTCTTGAAAACTACAGATATGTTTTTAAATTATGGATTTCATTTCACTTAGCTAGAGTCAGTTGATTGATGTCATACATGGAGTAACCACATGACCTCATGCATGAAACCCATATTCTAAAGTAAACCAACTAGAATGATGTTTTATGGTTTTACCATGGGTAGATTATTCCCTCAAATTGGAGTGAAATAACAATATAAAAAATAAAAAATCATAAATATTACGAAATAATTTGAGTATGTATGAATAAATAAATAGAGACATGCTATCGAAAATGAAATTGAATGTTGGAAAAATAATCATACATACTGAACAACTAATCTCTTAATAAAGAAATCACAAATACATAATAAAATAAAGTACATAAAATTTATACTAATATACTACAATTTTAGGGTAATAACCCAATCCATGTCTCCATATCTATCCACGCTATCTTTGTCACTCATGAAATATAGAGGCTATTCCAAACATGAACCTTAAACCAATGAAGACTACTTTGGTTCCCGATATCCATTGATACACAATAATGTGATGAATAAAAATCAATAGAAGACCACTGATGAAGTCCCATAAAAACCCCATTAATGTATTTGGAAAATATTATATTCGTATATGAATATATTAAAATATTACATAATCATAAAAAAACAACCATTGATGATCCTCAGGTTATAACAAGACACCCATGATCGACTACACCTACTTCTATGAGTTCCATAGTTTCTTTGGGAATTATACATAATCATAACAGCCATTATCAATATTAGAAAATATATAATAGTATGTAAATTCAAGAATTCCTAGGGCATAATTCATGCCAATATAATACTAACATGCACAATGGTCAGATGCAAGGTAGTATCATAAACATCACATAATAATTAGATATAAATATTATTGACTGGATATTGTTAATGTAGTTATTTATTAATCGGAACCATTTTTAATACTGGGGTAATTCATGAATCATTCTATATAATTAGGTATTCAACATAAATCCAGTGAACATTCCAAGTAATTCTAGTTGATTTGCATCAATACGAATATAAAGGGTCTTCCAATTGATTAATATGATTAATAAGAAATATAATTAAATGTAGAGGGATTACCCAAATAATTAAAAATATATTGAAATAAATTTCAATCAAAGTGTATTTCATAAGGAATTATAAATATATTGAAATCATGAAGAATCCAATGGGATTTAATTTGTATTATACTATCAATAGGGAATCAAAAATTCCTATGTGATACCCTAGGAAATCCATACACAACACATACTACATGGAGTGTAGTTTTTACCTAATAGTAATAACCATAACATGAATAACATGGGTTTCCCACCCCACACATATAACATGTATTAACCTTCCAAATCCTTGACGTATACTCATTACAATAGCAATATCAGAGTCATATAATCAATTCTAGATATATGGAAATAGCTAAAATCATCAATCAAAATTACAATATTGATTTTCTCAATTTTTATGTGTCATAGTGGCACCCACATGGTACCCTACAGAAAAAATATCATTGAAAACCAACATGGGATCCATGACCACAATTTAACCTCTCAAGTCATCACTCTTCACAGAAAGGGAATAACAACCCTTGAAATCACTGTATTCCAATTATGGAAACCGTGGAAATTTAGGAAAATCCTTAAGGATCAAACCCATGATGATGTAATAAATCTTATATCACATTCTAATGTAATTCTATGTCAGTTCACACGCCCAACTTATGATAAATAACCAACGATCTATTAGCATTGGAACCCATGTGGCAGTGGGAAATTAAAACTCACCCAACACACATGAAATCTATCATGACTACATTAAGAAATTTCAATTTTAAAATAATTCATACATGATAATGTAATAAATTTTATATCACATCCTAAGGCAATTCTAGGTTTCATCACACAGCTAACTTATGATAAATAACCCATGATCTATCAGCATTGGTACCCATGTGGTAGTGGGAAATTAAAACTCACCCCAAACACATGGAATCTATCACGACTTCTTTATGAAATATAAATTTTATAATATTTCATACATGATAAAATCAAAGAAATCCAACACTCTCCTATATAAGGAGGGTATAATGAATCTATTCTAAGGTTTAATACATTAACATAGTTTATACACACCCCATTTAGGATTTGTGTATTCCGAGGAATATAGTCCTTATAATACCCTCAGCTATTAGTGGCACATGAATCAACCTATGACCAAGGTTCCATCGTATCCCTTTATACTTATTTTAGTCCATTAATATGCTATAAAATTTTAATTAAATAAAGTTTATAATTATAAACTGGTGAATTTACCAAAACAGTGATAATGAATGGATTAGTTAGAATCTAATAACAAATATTAGAGGTAGTGTAAGTGACTAAATCCGATGTCTATTTATATCCATGAATTAATTATGAAACCATTCTAAAATATAAATAAGGAAACACATATCGTTCACTGAAAATTCTACTAAATCATATCAATATCCATTAGATGGGTTTTAGAGTGACCATTTATCTATTAGACAAAATCCTCAATCCGTTAGAGGTATCTATAGTTTAGGAATTCTAATTTCATTATATATGTGGTATCATTATATCCTTGAAATGATCATTCATTATTTATAATAGAGGTAGGTGGAGATAGATTTGGGTCTCTAGGTGTTTTGTCCCTGTATGAAGTAATCAAACCCTCCAACCTATTCCGAAGATATGAAGTAATTAATATAAAACAAATATATTATCTTTAGGTGTTGTTTATTAACTCATGTGTTATAATGGTGGAGTTAATTCCTTGTCTAGTCCAGGCATTACATTCATAAATAAAAAATAATGTCATGTATTTTATTTGATTTAATACTTTCATTAATTTTATCCTATGTAAAGAATTTGATGAGTTTCCAACTATATAATCAAAGGTAGTGACATTATATTAAATGAAAAATTATATATCCTAGAATAAAAAAATGTTATGGAATTAATGAATATATATCATTCATTATCCTAGATTTAAAAAATCATCAAAAAATTTGTTTTTTTTGTCCATTTATTGAATTGTATATAAAAACAAATAAAATTCTATACAAAAATACTTTTGGATATATTCTTGAACTTTTTTAAAAAATAAATCATTAACATCACCTTATATCATATCATATACAATACCTTTGATTATGCATACAAAAATCTGTTGGATAAACTCTTAAACATTAATATAGTAGCTCTCAACATAAATATTAATCCTCATCAAATAAATCACTAGGTGTGACCCATAGGATTATGTGGCCTAGAAATAAATATGAACCCATAAATCTATATTTGTAGAAAAATAGTGGCATATATTAGTGAACCAATAGAATTCAAAATATAAAATATTATAAAATTATCTCCCCCAAAATCATTTATCCATATACATGTGTCCACTAATCTATATAATATTTTAATATAAATTGTCATATATTCACATTTTCTTGAAAAAAAAAGTCACCATAGGAAAAAATTATATCAATCCATAAATACAACTCATATAAGATCAATTTTATGTTTATTGATTTCATTGGTTTATTGACACATCACATATAATTATACTATTATATAGATCACATGTCACTCATAAAAATAGATAAAAACATCATATATAATTCCAAGTTCTGTCACATGATTCACGATATATATAAATCAATGTACAAGATGTAATATGCATTCTATGAATTGAAAATCCTATATCTTGTTGATCTTTATCTGAAGAAATGATGAGAAACATACCAAACAATCCAAATATCTATAAATTTAAAATATGGAATCTCATAATGTGGTTATAAATATTTAGTATTTTTCATTAATGGTGTCTCACCAACATTTGATAGAGGGAAACAAATATGGAAAATTCACCAATAGAAGATAAAAAATATCTATATTTTTCTCCATGGGGTACACCTTGTGGGTTTTCCAGTGTATAATTAAACATTTTCCCTCATGAGCATATTCTTTATGTATAAAAGAAATCATACACACAATATCATTATTATTTTACCATAACCTATAATACTACATTAATAAAATCCATTAGTGGTAAATGAAAATAATTTTTTATAGGTGAATTATTATTTCACTTTGTAAAATGTATATATATATATATATATATATTTCCCCCAATTTGAATGAATGAAAAATAGAATACTGACACTAATATAATACATTTTAAATCCTTAACCTAATTTATTAATACTTTACAAACCCAATAACAGAACCTGTCAAACATATCATATATGATATACTGCAATATTTTCATTATCTGTGATTCTATTTCTTGGAATTTTGTTAACTCATTATATAACATATAACTCTTTTCACTTTTTTATGTGACCATTTGATATGACCCTTCCACTATCTCTTTTGAGAGAAACATCAATGATGAATATGAATTTCAATAATAGTGGGATTTAGGTATCATATTTCTAACGATTAATATATTTTAGAATATTCATAAAAATTAATATCGACACATCAAATGTTTTGATGTATACTTCTACTATCTACTATAAAATCATTCTTCGTATTTGATCATAATCCTTGGAACTCATTACATAAAATCATTTCCATGAAATTTTTACAAATAATTTATATTATACATTGTTACTTTACCAATATATGCTAAACCATTTTAAGGACATATTGTTATTCTTGAAATTATGAAAACTAATATAACTCCTCATATTTCCCTTTACTACTATATCCTAAATGTTTTAATGATATTAAGTGTCATTCACATTATAATTTTGTTAGAACAATATAATAATTGAATACAATTATTCATGATAAATAAAATTTAATAATTTAAATTTTTTTATATTATAAATTATCCGAAACTCTTTTGCATATTATGTGAAGAAAAAATTAACCTTAGACGCGTAAAAATGATATTCACATTTTAAATTCAAAAAAAATATAACATTTTAAATTTTTTAAACATTCATATATACTAAACACTGTAGAATATTAACTGCAAATAAATTTATCTTTAAGGTTAGTGTAATCCTTTATTTGTTAAATTGGAACTTGTCTAAAACCAAATATTCTACCAATAACCTCTTAGTTACTATATTATTTTCTCATATCATGCTAATTTCACTGACAAATTTCTTTTTAGGAAGTGACATTAATTTCATATTAAGAAGATATCTTATAAAATAAAATCTTATTTCCATGTCATATATTATTTCCTACATGGTTGGAGTAATTTTTATTGAAAATTAGATGTTATTAAAATATACCATATGTTTTCAGAAATGAAATTCCAACATATCATAACAAGACAACAGAAATACATTTTCTCTTGGATAAACAATATTTTAAATGTCGCTTTTGAAAAAAAATTATTTTATATTTTGATAAAACCTATGCCACTTGTATTAAATTAATCATCTCGTTTTTTCATTACAAATTTAATGTATCATATCAAATTAAAGAAATTATTTGATGAAACACACACCTAACTATAAAGACTAGTAAATTCCCTGTAATTTTTTTTATTATAAGGGAATTTAATGAGTCTAAAAAAATTGATGGTGCATCATTACGAGGCCCGGTGTGCCCGAAATGAATTTATGAACTTTTTTTTGGGTATGTTCTATAATCGTACAAGCGGGGTTTTGTAACATTTAAACTGGTGATCATAATTGAAATTTGAGTGTAGCGTTTAACTCACATCGCTGATATTCATATAAGGAGCCCTACACCTCGACTATAGTAGGTCTAGGATGACTGATTGATTTTGTTTTTTTTTCATGGAAATGAAAAATAAATTAAAATAAACCTTTATTTTATTTCTAAAAAAACATCCCAAATGAATTTTAAAGAGGTGGGGAGCACCTGAATTAAAATATCTATTTTGAATTCCTATAGGTGGAGACAACAAGAACCATCTTAATGAGAGAAACCCCTTGAACTCCCTCATTAATGAAGAGTTAACCCACGGACTTCTTCCAAATTTATTATGATGGTGTGGTATAGTTAATTGTGCCAACAATTAAATGTTCCAACATAAATTAAATTGATACACATAATTTAATAAGATTGAACATCACATTTTTATGGAGAGGAAATTGTTGGCAATGGGAGAAGCCTGGGAGTGCTTGGAGAAACTCATCTCCAATGAACAACTTTTCCTCCAAACGAAGAACACCATCGAAGAATGTTCTTCAGAATAAAGAAAGAGGACGACTCATGAACTGACATCAGAAGCGTGATTTTGGAAGCAACGAACGTTTTCACCTTCTTCAACGTTACCATTTTAATCATGCAACATAACAACAAACCTTTGAGGCAGGGTTTGATGTTTTAAATACCTTCCTTAACCGTTCTTGATGTTCTTCGTGATTCAACAGTAGTGAACCGATTTCTACCGCTCTAACATTGAGGGTGGGGGCCAAACGAACATAGACCAACCTCTCTGCAATCCCTTGTGGGTTTTGATGAAATCATTGCGATGTGGAAGATGAAAACTGAAGACCAGTCGGACGTTGGGGGGGGGGGGTGCGCCTGTGCCGCCCGATAAACAAGGGGACATAGCATATGTCGCGACAACGCAGGGAGGAGAGTTGGCCAAGACAGCCTCTAGTGAATGCACGATGCATGACAGCGTCGCATTGAGGGCATGGATTTCCTTCCCGATAGCTGCGTCAGAACGCCCCACCCCCTCGACCCACTGCACCCCCACCCCCCCTGCATGTTGGACGCCCCGCCAACCTGTGGCCTTTTCACCACGCCGCACTGCCGCACTGCGTCGCAGCCACCCCACCACATTACGACCGTCTCATGGCCCCGTGGATTCCACACCGCACCATGGGCTACCAAGCAGGGACCGGGATGGACTGGACCCTGACCAGTTTCGACCATATGTG
This sequence comes from Viscum album, assembly GCA_963277665.1. NCBI lineage: Eukaryota > Viridiplantae > Streptophyta > Magnoliopsida > Santalales > Viscaceae > Viscum > Viscum album. The sequence goes on along the minus strand of OY728119.1, from coordinate 1,309,895,293 downwards.
TTCTTTTGGCCGTAACATTGGCACAAGGTGTCCGTTTGACGATCCAACTATAGCGCTATAAACCTAAGGTTGAGACGGTTATTTTAGCATACCTAACATGGGATTTGGTTAATCATACAGTATAGTTGGGTTGGATCAAGCATGAATCCAATTGGGCCCTCAGGATTGTTAGGTTAATAACATAATGACTGGGTGTCTGATTGATGCACTATCATTTGTGTTGGACTTTTATTACATGGTAGTCCTTTGGGATACTTATTCCCGAGACTTCATGGCAGTTTGAATATTGACTAGTATCATGAGTAGCAGACTCTCCCAGAGATGAGCATTCTTAGTGTGGGTACCCTATGGATGGAAGTGACGATGTACTAACGATGTAATATGATCATGTGTGGGATTGACAACATACTGACAATGTACTAGGATTCTGTATGGGTCTGAAAATCTACTAACAATGTATTATGATCACATGTGGGTCTGACGATGTATGGACGATGTACTAGGATCATGTGTGGGTCTGATGATGTACTGACGATGTACTAGTATCCTATTTGGGTCTGACGATTTACTGATGATGTACTAGGATCCTGTTTGGGTCTGATGATGTACTAGTATCATGTGTGGGTTTGAGGATGTACTGAAGATGTACTAGGATCATGTGTGGGTATGAACATATATTTGCAATGTACTAGGATCCAGTGTGGTTCTGAAGATGTACTGACGATGTAATAGGATCCTGTGTGGGTCTGAGGATGTTCTAATGATGTAATAGGATTTTTTGTTGGACTGAAGATGTACATATGATGTACTAGGATCTAGTGTGCGTCTGAAAACGTACTGACGATGTATTAGGATCATGTGTCATTCTGACGATGTACCAGGTTCCTGTGATGGTCTGAAGTTGTAATATGATTTTATGTGGGTCTGCAATTTTGGATCCTTCGTGGGTATTCCTATTAATAGATTATGATGATTTAGTAGCATCATCTAATCATCTATACTATTGTACCAAGGTTATAGCTTGTGTGATCTGATTTTGTACATGTGTGGTACTTTCCATTGTGGTAATACCTTTGTGGTATTCTTCTATGTGGCATACCCGTGTGGTACATACCATCGTGGTATTCCTTTCATTGTGGAACAGTTGAGATTTGGGATTTTGGGTTGGACCTGGTGTTTCCTCATGAATGATATGGGTATAGTTCGTAACGTAGGTATATGTATGGTCATATAACTAAGACAGCTTGTCAGTTGATTTCATGCTTTGTGGTGTTTTCTTTTGTGTATTTTGTGAGACCTTGAGGGTATCGGGGTCCCTACTAAGTATCGTTATACCCACCCCATCATGAGCTATGTCTACACCTTGTTGTTTTTGGTGCAGACGACGGACATCGTTGATCGAGGATGAGGGTACCAGAACTAGATGGTGCTAGGAGGTGGACCATACGGCGTGTCGGTATGCATAGGATATGAGCAGATGTTGAGTGCTGAGGAGGTGATCAATACCTACCGTTCAGGTAGGAACCTCGAAAATAGACCCAATAGGTTTCTTTCCCTTTCTTCATTTGTATTGTATTCTAGTTGAACGTGTACATTTAGTATTGGGCTTGTATTCTATCCCCTCTTAATTTTATCACTCTTTTTACTATAAAGTTTACTTGTGTCCGTATCTTGATATGTGATTGGTTTCATGTTTTTATATATAAAGACAATAGCTTCTCTGTTTTTGGGAATACACCTTTCAGTGCTAGTCCCCTGCCCCTAGCCTATGGAAGGCGGGCTTGTGGTAGTCACGGAATGAGCCCCGGGGGACGGGTCATGATAAATTGGTATCAAAGGTGTCGGTTATACCATTAAAAATTAGACATTGATATTTTTTTTAACAGCAATAGTTTTTAGTGTAGTAAGTGTGGAAAACAGTTTATGGAATCCAGTGTTGTCGTGGTTTCTGTTGTTTCCATACACCAGTACCATGACATATGATTTCTAACTCAATGCATAAAAACACTGAATGTGTGTGTGTTTTGAAATTTTTTCTTGTGTTTTATTGAGTCATATCACAAGGCATCACATCATCTATGTGGCACACCTATTCTTTTTTAGGATTCCACTTCATCGACATCCAGCTAATATTTCCACAAGAGTACATGATGACGGCCCATTGAGTGACAAGGCTCTGGTGCATGGCCCTATTACTATGTTGGACATTTTGGTTTTGTACCAACACCTCCACCACCCATTGGGAAATAGTTACCACCAGCCACACTGGCAGACAATGCATGCTGATTTAGCGCATTGCACTAGTTCTAGCAGCAGAGGCCTCTGAGGATTTGAGGCGAGATATATTCCCATGCAGTTGGGGGCGGGCTTCAGGCAGTTGCTAGAGTTTTCTCCCTAGTTGAGACACCAGTAGAAAAGATGGTGATCTTAGCAACTAGTCATTTTCAGTGAGTGACCATGAGGATGGTCCTCATTGTGATGAGGATTCGGTATGTGGACCATTACCCGAAATAGTGACTTCGGGTAGTGTGTCAGCTATATCACTTCCCGTTGTCCAGCAGTTACAACCAACGATACCAGTAAATGACACATATAGGCTTAGTGCCTTACATGGGATTCAAAGTCTGATACCCCTTAGGTTCTAAGGTGATCATGACTCCTAGGCGGTTGAGGACTGTAATGAGATGGAGGATGAGAGTTATCTTGAGATTCTATAGCTTCGACAGGACGACATGTCGGTATCTTAGTATTAATCGAGGTGTACCGATCATTCCTGGTATTCGATGAATATGATATGATCAGTTCTTCAAAGCTCGGACCTCTGAGTGAGGTGTGTTTAAGGTCATATGAACCAACACTTTTCCACTTTTTATTGATACTTATGTTAGGGTGCTATATATAACCTTTGTGGCTGAATTTTTTTGGCTATGCAGACACACAACCAGTGAATGTTAGTAGTGGGATGGCAGGAAACGAGCACCGATCTTAGAGACTTAGGCGAGTAAAATGTTTCGGGAAGAAGAAGTGCTATGGATAGATGAATCTGCAGGGCATCAAATGTAGGAGTAGAGCTAGGTGAGGAGTATGAGGTGGTTTACATTTCGACATGTTACAACCACACCCCATTATGGTCCACCGCCAGGCTCAGAGAGCTGGAGGACATGGGATGAGTGTAGAAGCATGCGATCAAGGAATGTAACCCAAGGGCTCTAGGAATGAATTGAGGTATAGTTTGCGTCTACTAATAGTAGTGGTATCAATAGGCATAGGTACCAATCATTCCTTCCTTCCTATAATATTTTCCCAGACCTTGAGTTTTTATTTAAACCATTGACTTGACCATTGAGTTTGGAGATACCATTGGGAGGATACTTGATAATCACACTTATGCATTTGGTGTGATCTGACCCTTGAGGTGAGAGTTTTGGCAGGAACCTCTTTGTGGTAGCATCAAGGCCTTGAAACTTTAGTCGGTGTATGAATAGACATCCACAATTCCTTCTCATATTTACATTATTTTCCAAAAAGTATATGGTTTATCTACAACATTGGGATGAGGTTTTACTTAGCCAAAAAAAAAGGAAACCCGGGAAGCACTTGATAAACTTTTTCATTGGAGGATGCAGCTGATCACTCATGAGTCGGTCAACCTCACCCTCATGAAAGAAGAAGTTTTGAGTTTTTAGTTGCAAATAAGAGTGGCAGAGCATTGGGAAATATTTTCAATATATGTTTCCAGGGTTACCTCCCCGTGGGGAGTGGGACTTCTGGTTTGGATGTGTACTACCAGAGTTTTGTACTAGATTTATCTAGAGTTTCTACACCTTTATCAGCGTTGATGAAGAAGGGGAAACCCTTTGTCTATTTGGAGAGATGCCAGTGGAGTTTTTGGAGGTGAGGTAGTGGATGACTAGTTCCCCCATATTGAGGCTACCAGAGGAGGTAATATGGTACGTAGTCTACTGTGATGCATCAGGGACTCGACGTGGATGTGTCCAGATGTAGGAGTGAGCACTGATCAAATATTCTTTCAGACAGCTAAGAAAACATGAGAATAAAAATTCTACCAATGACCTGGAGGTAGTAGAAGTGGTCTTCACCTTGAAGATGTGGTGACATTACTTGATGGGCTAGTATTTTATTGTCTACTCGGATCACAAGAGTCTTAGGTATATCATCTCATAGAAGGACCTGAACCTGAGACAACGATGTTGGCTCGAGTTCATCCAGGACTATGAAATCGAGATATTCTCTAATCCTAGGATGGGGAATGTTGTAGACGATGCCATCAGCCATAGATCTAGTATACAGATTCTAGGATAGTTAACAGAGAAGTTAGCCGCTTTGCAGATATCCTTAGTGGATCGAGATGGAGTAGATTTGATTTAGTCTCTTACAATCACTCCCCATCTTCACTAGATAGTCATGGAGGATTAGTATGGGGAGACAGACTGCGAGGCTCGACATGCTCAGATATTCATTCGAGAGTCACCTGATAGATTTTATGAAGGTGGGGAGCACACCATCTTTTGCAGGGGATGTACCATGGTAACAGTGTCACATCAGGAGGATGTGACGAGGGAGTTCAACACATCCTTTATAGTGGTACATCTAGAGGTATCGAAGTTGTACCAGGATCTCCAACAACAGCACTGGTGGCCAGGAATAACGAAATAAGTATAATATTTTTTCACTTGGTGTGTCCCTTGTCAGCAAGCTAAGGCAGAGAATCATGTACCAGCAGGATTGGTTTAGCCTCTAGAGGTCCTAGTGTGGAAGTGGGATGGGATATCCATGGACATCGTCATGAGACTTCCATGTATATCTAGGGGTCAAGATACTATCTGGGTCATTGTCAATCCACTCACCAAGTCATCCCACTTATTAACGATCTTAGAGTATGGTTCTGTAGAGATTTTGGGACACCTCTATGTGCAAGATATTGTGCGGATACATGGAGTACCTTCAACGATTTTATCCGATTGTGATACATGTTTTACTTCTTGGCTATGGAATGGGTTGCAGGAGGCTTTCAGAACATATCTTCATTTGAGCACCGCCTTCCATCCTCAGACAGATGGCTAGACTGAGTAGACCATTCAGACCTTGAAGGACATGCTACATGCTTGTAATCTCAACTTCAGTCACAGCAGGGAGGATCACTTCACATTGGTGGAGTTTGCATATTAAAACGGTTATCACTCCACCATTGGGATGTCACCTTTCAAGGTTTTGTACGGGTGACCTTACAGATTTCCTTTGTGCTTGACTATCCTAGGGGAGTCTGCACTCATGGGACTAGATATGGTACGGACTACCACAGACAGGGTACATGTCATCTAGGAGAAGATAAAGACTAAACATAGTAGGCATATGTCTTATGATTATAGAAGATGGAGATCTCTGGAGTTTGAGGATTGTGGTTGTGTGTTTCTATGTGTCTCACCTCGACAAGGGTTATGGAGATTTGGTCGGTGTTTCATGTTATCTCTAAGTTTCATCGGACCCTTCCAGGTCCTCAGTAGAGTTTTTCAGGTGACTTACTGCCTAGCTCTTCTACCTCAGTTGCACAAGGTGCAATATATCTTCCACGTATCCCAGCTGTGGAGATATGTCTAAAACCCTTATCCCATCATCGAACATGGAAATATGGACATTGATGATGGAGTGAAGTTTAAAGAGGTTTTAGTAGAGATTGAGGATTTATAGGAGAAGGTCCTTTGTGGGTGGACGAAACCTCTGGTACGAGTTCATTGGAAACACGGGAACCACCCAGAGTGTACATGGGAGCGGTGGGATCAAATTCGTGCTTAGTATCCCCACCAGTTTCCTTATTTTGAGTTGTGGATTATGGGAACATAAAGCCCTGATGTGGAGAGAATGTAAATACCTAAAAATTCCCTGTAATATTTTTTTAACTATATGGGAATTTTACGAGTCTGTGAAAATTGATAGTGCATAATTTCAAGATCTGGTGTGCCAGGAAAGGATTTATGAACTCTGTTTTTGGTATTTTTAGTAAGCGTTCGAGTGTTTTTTGTATCTTTTAATCATGTTCTATAAATAGAAATTTGAGGGCACTGTCGAACTCGCAGCACAGGTATTTTCTTAATGAGAACATCACCTTAACCATAGTAGGTTGATGGTGGAAGATAAATTTTGTGTTTTTCGTGAAATTTAAAAATAATATAAAATAAATTTTTCTTATTTCTAATAAAAACCTCCCACATGAATTTTAAAGAGGAGGGTACCACCTGAATTAATATCCCCATTTTTAATTACTAAAGGTGAGGATCACTCTAACCCACTTAATGGGAGAAACCCCTTAAACTCCTTCATTAATGAAGATTTAACCCATAGACTTCCTCAAATATTATTATGCCAACGTTGTAAAATTAATTGTGCTAATGTATATTAAAGTGATAGACATAATTTAATAAGTTGTAACCTCTCATTTTTCTGAAATTGAAATGGTTTGAAAATGTAGAATCTTGGGAGAGCTTGGAGAATGTCATCTCCAATGATGAACATTTCCTCCAAACATGAACGCCATCAAATAATGTTCTTTTAAAATAAGAAAGATGATGACACATTAGCCGACTTTAGAAGCGTGATTGTGGAAGCAATGATCATTGGAACCTCTTCTCCTTGACCATTTTCATATCGCAACACAACAAAAAACCTTCAAGGTGGGGTTTAATGCTTTAAATACCACCCTTAATCGTTCATGGTTTTCATTGTGATTCAAAAGTTCTAAATAGCTTACTAGCACTATAATGCCGAGGGTGAATGCCAAATTAACATGTCCTGACCTATATGTAATCCCTTGTGGTTTTTGATGAATTCCTTATGACATGGAATATGGAATCCGGAGGGTGGCCGCATGATGGGGGAGGCAGTGTATGTTCGCCCAACCCAACGAACATGGGGTCGTGGTGATGAAGGGAGGATGACCAGATGAGATGTCAACCAACGAAGGAGCGGCACGTGACCGTGCCTTGTAGAGAACACAGCTGTCCATCCAGAAAGATGTGGAAGACGGTCGTATTGTGGCCTCCCAAACACGCTACGGCTGTAAAACCATCCTGCCGCCCTGCCGAACCGCGACCACCCCACTGCCCCGCAGGACCCCTAGTCTGGGAGATTGGTCGGGTTCCAGACCTGGAAACCTAGTGCGGTCCGGGCCGGACCGAGCGAGCCAAGCTAGACCCAGTGGTCCGGGCAATCCCAAACAGGATCGGGTCATCCCAGGCCTAGTCGGGCAGGGTCGGACTGACCGGGTCGGACCGGACCCGGACTAGTTTTGACCCTCTATGTCATTTTTGTCATAACGTTGACACCTGACATCCATTTGATGAAAGTTCTGTGGTTCCAGAATCAATTTTGTGAGAAGGTCATTTTGGTATACCCCACATGAGATTTGGATATTGTTGGGGTATGGTCATCTTGTATTGAGAATGAATCTAATGGGCCCCTCAGGACTAAAAGGATAATAACTTATAGACAGGGCATCTGAATTACACATTATCTATTGCGTTGAGACCCCAATTATTTGGTGGTCCTTAGGAATACTTCTTCAAGGGGCTTCGTGGCAGTTGGAGTGTCAACTAGTAGCCTGAGGAGATGATTCTCCCAGAGATGAGCAGGCTTAGTTTATGTACCCTATAACTAGATGTGATGATGTACTAACGATGTACTAGGATTTTGTGTGGGTCTGACGATGTACTAAAGATGTACTAGGATTTTGTATGGGTCTGAAGATGTAATAGGATCATGTGTGGACTTGACAATGTACTGACGATGTACTAGGATCTTGTGTGGGTCTATCAATCTACTAAGGGGGTACTAGGATCTTGTGTGTATCTAACGGTGTACTGACGATGTACTAGGATCTTGTGTGGGTCTGAAGATGTACTGACAATGTACTAGTATCCTTTGTGGGTCTGATGATATACTGAAGATGTACTAGGATCCTGTGTGGGTCTGACAATTTACTAACAGTGTACTAAAATTCTGTGTGGGTCTGACGATGTACTGACGATGTACTATGATCCTTTATGGGTCTCACAATGTACTGACGATGTACTAGGATAATGTGTGGGTCTGATGAATTACTAACGTTGTACCAAGATCCTGTGTAGGTCTGAAGATGTAATGAAGCTGTAACAGGTTCCTGTGTGGGTCTGACAATATACGGATGATGTACTAGAATCCTGTGTGTGTCTAACAATGTACTAGGATCCAGTGTGGGTCTGACGATGTACTAACGATGTACTAATTATGTACTAGGATCCTGTGTGGGTCTGACGATGTACTAACGATGTACGAGGATTCTGTGTGGATCTGACAATGTACTTGGATCATGTGTGGGTCAGACGATGTATTGATGATGTACAAGGTTTTGTGTTAGTCTGACGATGTACTGACGATGTACTGGGATCTTGTATGGGTCTAAAGATGTACTAGGATCCTCAATGGGTCTATCAATGTTCTAGGATCATGTGTGGGTATGAAATTTCTAATCCTTTGTGGTTATTACTCTTAAAAGTGTAATATGATTCAATAGTTACATCTAATCATCTCTACTAGTTCCAAAATTATACCTTGTGTGATCTGAGTTCATACATGTGTGGTACGATCCATCTTCGTAATACCTCGGTGGTATTCTTCTATCTGGCATATATGTGTGGTACTTAACTTTGTGGAACAGTTGAGGTTTGGGATTTTGGGTTGGACCCTGTTTTTCCTCATGGTTGAGATGGGTATACTTGATAACTTAGGTATATGTATGATAATTTACCAAAGTAAGTTTGATGGTTGATTTCATGATTTGTGGTTTATTCTTTTTGGATTTTGTGAGAACTTGAGGGTCTCGATGTCCCTACTGAGTATTTTTATACTCACACCTTTATGGGCTATGGACACACCTTGTTTTGTTTGTTACAGAGGACAGGCAGTACTGATCGCAGTTAAGGGTACCAGGACTGGATATTTCTTAGAGGTGGACTATTCGGTGTGTCGGTACGTAGAGGAGAAGAGCAGATATGGAGTGATGAGGATGTGATATGTACCTACCCTTCAGGTAGGAACCTTAGAGGGAGACCCAACAACTATATTTCTAATTCTTCCACTGTATTGTCTTTCATTTATACTTGTACCTTTATTGTTAGCTTGTAGTCTGGCCCCTATTACTTTTAGCTATTTTTCTTCTATACAGTATACTTGTGTTTGTATTTTGTTGTGTTCTGGGTTGCATGTTTTTACAGGATATAAATTCAATGCCTTCTCAGATTTATGGCATATACCTTTCAGTTATAGTCACCAGACCCTGTCCTATGAAAGGCAGGTATTGGGTAGTCACAGCATGGGCCCCGGGGAATGGCTTGTGACACTTACAAAGAATCATATAATCATGATAAAATATTTTCAAATTGAATCAATATTATTAAAACTTTTGGAATCAAAATTTTATTGAAAAATAAATGATCTATTAATATTGACCTGATTCTGAACTCCATTTTATTAATAAGACCTATAAAATTTACATTTTGTATCACGTACCCTTCAAAATTATCTAATTGACTTATATAAACCCTATACATGAATTGGGATTTCCATGGAGTTTCCTAAAAAACATTCTGGTATCTACATAATCTATAATAGTGAATTATTACCCATTCTCATAAAAACCCTAGTTTTCAATTAACATTATTGTGTTTTCATAGAAACGTTTTCAACTTCATAATTTAAATTTTTTTCTACTTATTTTATCTATAAACCTATATAACTATCTAATAATCATTATTTTATTAAAAACATATGTTTAGTTCCTTTATTATCATCAATTGTTGAATATTTTTTATAACATTTCATGAATTCAATAATATTGTAGGAAAATTTCAATAAATGGTATAAAGATAAGTTTCCCAAAATAAATAATCCATTTATATACCCCCCTTAAATCATGTTTTAGTATTGAAAAAACCATAAACTATGTTTATTAGAAATTACCATCTAATATTATAATAATTTTTTGAAAAATTTATTCTCAAGTTAAAAATAGATAAAATACACATCTTATGATATGTGCGTATAATATTGAACCATATAAGTTATAAATATAGTAACTCCATTGATCTGTTAAATAGAAAACTACTTCAATATCCAAACATCATTTTATTCTATACTTTTGGAGTCTTGTATATTGAAACATCTAGTAAGTCATTCAATTGATATATTATATCTATTATCATAATATAATATAATTATATAATATTAATATATTATGTGGACTCTGCAGTACACATCTTACAACCCTCTTTGATGAATAATCAATAGAGGAAAACATTAGTCTCAATATTTCATAAGAAAAATGAATAATATTGAAACTTATTAACATACTCAATAATATTATGTATATGTGCGGAGTCAAAAATTCCATTATTAATTTTGATAATTATACTAATAAGACACTAAATGAAACATTTTATGTTCATATAATCATCTAGATTAAAATGTTCAATAATTGTAAAAGTTTCTTACCTAAGAAATTGTTGCAATAACCGATATAATTTTACTTATTTAAGAATGTTTCGTAAAACATAAGACTATAATAAGAAATGTTCCTTAGTTCCCAGACCCTGTATTGTCTTTTAATTAAGATTATATAATTATATTATTAATACCAATTATTAGATTTGTAATGATAACATGTTTAATCTACAATGAAATATTTTTTAGATAGGTATAACGTTGTATGATTATGAATAAGGGATTCTACTTAATGGGAACCCAAAAAATGATGACACATTTTAAATATTAATCACATCCATTTGTGGGCCATGGTCTTTATATCGCTATGAATGGAGAATTGATTGGTGATCTTCTCTGCACATAGATATTTTTTTAGGGAATAATTTGAATCATATCTTATATGACTCGTGGATTGATTAGCTGAAAACTATTTTTAAAATTCATCATATTTATTAACCCATATATTTCATATTGGTCTTCTAAATAATTGAATTTTTTAATCTAGGTGTAAATCAAATCAACCAACTAAAATAAACTAACCAAAGATTACTAATAATGATACATATGTGTTAGAACCGACCCAAGTATGTTATATCTTCATCTATAACATGATTTCATTACACAAGACAATTTAGGGGAAAATTAATTTGGCATAACTTACCTCAATGAATGATCCAGGTCTTTAAATTTTTTAATGATGATGGATTCAAGTGGTTATCATTTTAAGGGTATTTAGTTTCTTATTTATTTCTAATGTTATTCCATTTTTTATGAACTCTTCTAGTGATTTTGTTTGGAATACTTTTTTTTCCAGCAATACAATTTTTTTGAACCACATTGATCTATAAACATTTACAAAACAAAAAGTTTGAATTACTCTCCCAAATATATAATTCAAACATAATCATACATATCCAAATGAATCATATTCATAATGTAAAATTTTCATAAAATTGCTTAGATTCAGATGATATATGTAATATATGCATGAGTAAGTTAGGAGTGATAGATATCTAACCTAATCCACCTATATATAAAATACAGAAGCCTCCTAGATGTTATGTACTACATCGCTGAGTCCCTATTCTAGTGGCCAATTTAATAAAGATATGTTCCTTTTATCATAACTCTAATACATAAAATGCATAAACTATATCTAAAAAATAATGTGATGTTCATAACATCTATTAAAATCTATGGTTAAGTTAGATGAGAGAAAAAAGTCATTACGAAGTCATTACATGCATGGAAAATGAATGTATCCTTTTGGGAAGAGATTTACAATATATTTTTTGTGGTACATATATTTTATTAATATAAAAAATTTACTACCATAAAAAAATTGGATATAACCTCTAATAAATTATTGAGTTAAAATATTTAAAAATGAGTTAACTTTTTTAATTAATTGATAAATAAAATAAAATTAGAAAAACATGTAAAATTTTAAAAAAATATTTTTGACTATCCATAATCATGAATAAAACAACATTATATTTAATTTTAAAATTAAAATTTCATGTTAAATATTTTATATAATTTCATTTTCAATATTCGATTTTTAGTGAATTATCATCACTTTTATAATCCAATTCTTATTACATTAATATTATAAAAATTATAGATACACTATAGAATTATTCAAAATAAGGCTTTATTAATTTTTAACAATTCTAAAGAAGCTATATGAAAAATTCATTGAAAAAACATAAAAAAATATGTCATCTGCCTTTATGTAATATATATACATAATGAAAATTAACTATTATGATTATAAAATAATGTTTCATTAATTTAAATCAATATAACATTCCATTGAAATTTTCTAGTTGTGTTTTAAAAATTAACATTTAATAATTATAGAATATTTAATAATAAATAATTAATAACATTTATTATTTAATTATTATACATTTATAATTAATTAAATAAATTACATTTTTGTAAATAATAAATAAGATAAAAATATTTTTCTATTATTATTTATAAAAAATTATAATTTACTAATTTTACATAAAATTAGAAATGGGAAATCCTATTTTTCTCATAAACATGCCATATTATAGGTTTTTGTGAAACCAATTGTAGCCTCATTTTCAGAAATGAATGACACAACACTTTTTCAAATCATTTTAAGGTGTCTTGAAGGACCACATCACCTAGGTAAAACGACATCCATACCACCCCCTACTGAATATAAAATGTCCATTTTTCATTTTTCAACACTACACACTAAATCAAAAATGATTTTTTCAATAAAATATAATGAATAGTTGTTGGTTTTTTATCATACATTAATAGTTATCACATAGTCTAATATTTTTTTTCTATGTCATCGTGGTGGATTTCTCGGGCAGGGTGGTGGAATATGAACTGCTATGTTATGGGTGTTCTTCAATTCAAAATATGATTTTAGAATGATAAACAAATGGGATTCTGTGATACCCTTAAACATTTCATTAGGGTCTAAAAACAATAATAAGAGGTATAAAACGTTATTTAATCCTAGGGTGGTGGACCCTCATGATCAAAGTATGAAGCCATGCTAAAATGGAAATGAATTAATGTCTACATGTCATTAAAGATGCCACTACAAGATCATGATCACCATCACATGGGTATGAGAGTGATCACTAATGTAGTGGGTAAAATCCCTGACCATTGGGGCGAATCCATGGGTAATTCTAGAATATCCCTTCATATGTTAGATATCCTTACATACCTAATGGAATTAATTTTTACCATGTTTATAGGGGGTATAAGAAGATTGCTTCAATTATAGGGAAGTTTTTTCCAATCATAATGAAATCAAACTCCACCTTTCCAAACTATATAATGTAAAAGTTATATATAACACCCCAGTAAACTCCTTGGGTTTAATTGAATTAACACAGTCAATAAAATGCATCAGTTAATACCATGTATAGTCAATGAATTACATGGTGGAATTCTATAAAATCTATCACAAGTAATCTTATTTATTGTTTTAATTTACCACAGTGGTTTTCTCAATCAATGAAATATCTTATATAAAGTCAAGACCCATTTTAATTCACCCCTTGATGAATCTCACCAAGCTCTAACTAGCTCCACTACTCATCTCCAACCCACACGAAGCCCTAATAGGTAACAAAACATCCAATGATTAATTATAAAAAATGTATAATTAATTATGGAAATTATTTATAACAATTTATAACATATTATTTAACTTAAAATATATAATCATAGATAAATAAAAACATTGGAAATTTTCATTTCCATAAAATTATTAACATGAACCTAATGATGGTCTTTTGTAGGCTCTCAATACAACCTTGTAAATAATCAGTAATAATTACAGCTAAATCAAAGTGCAATGTTATTTAATTTATGAAAAATCAAGTGTAAATTTTTTAGTGTGACATACATAAATAAAAGCACTAAGTATTATTGTGTGATCACCCTCCCAAAACATCCTCTATCAATGTTGAGAAATGTTACTGGCTTATTAGCAGATTTATGCAATCTCTAGTGGTCCACATTTCCAAAATCTAGTAATGGAACTAAAATCAGATTAAAATATAAGATAAGATAAGTACATTAAGGATTGTAAAATCATGTTAAAATATTGGTAAGTCGATATAATGACAATCAACTTATATGGAGGTTATATGAAGGGGGAGACGAATAGTCTCCCTCTAAATCCTCATGATTAGTCACATGGGAGGGAGAAGAGTCATGGGGTGTCTTAATAAAATGTTTAAGGGAAACCTATGTATTAAAGACTTTTTTGGACATTATAGGTTATTGATGTAATATACCATAGAATTCATCATTTTATATTTTAACAATAGTGTTCTCCTCGAGGATTCTTGGAATTGAGAATCCCATGATGAGTCTCTCTATAATTTTCTCCCAATTTCACATAGGTGCACCCACACCATCATTACAAAAAGTCCAATGGCATGAAGCTCATCATGGTCCAACCCAATATAGTCAAAACACTCCCAAGGGAGAACCATGTACTAGTTCATAATGATTATTTAAAATAATAAGTTCCCTCATCGCATGATTACCTTCATCATGAGATGCATCTTCTCATGAATTCTTAAAATGGGCTCCATTTCTCTACCATGTAAGGGTCTACCATTTGGCTCCAATAGAGATAATACATATTATCCAGAAGATCAACTCAAGCACCATGTCCTCTAGAACACCCAGAATCCTTGGATCAATGTGAATGAATCATCCAAAAAAACACCAGAATAATTATTATATATTTACCTCAATACATGTCAACAATAGTTGGCATTTATAATTCTTGTATACCCAAATTACATATCCAAAAAATGACACTCCATCTACTTCCCACACCATTCATATTGGGGAAATATGTGTGCGACTGATAATTAAGAATGAGAGTTTAGAACACATGATGAGGATATAAACCAAGACCTGGGAACAATATCATGGGATCATATGTAGGGTGTATAATACATGGTGAACCATAATAGGATTTCTAAACTTATATGCTCCAGACTATGAATAAGATTTAAATCACATAAAAATATAACCATACTTCAATAGAACATAACTTTGGAATTGTAATTATGTTTTTAATATATGAAAAGTGAAATATAATCCTAAAAAGGAAATATTATACTAGATTAATGTATTTCTTCTATATGTAGTTTTTTGGGGAAAAAACATTCCATGAGGACCCTCAAAAATCTATTTTATGATTTTGAAATGCCTTTTTGTTATTAAAAGATGAAATACAAAACCTTTTCATATTGGGAGGCTCTGATAACCACATCACCCTATTGGGAATATAATATTACGAGTCATAATCCCATAAAATGTGACAAATCATGATATATATATATATATATATATATCCTATTTTATTCTAATTTATCTATATTGGATATACCACTATGTCAATACATGAGTTATTTCAGCTGATTGAGGAATGAATCACAGATTCCCAGTCAATGTGATATCAAAAAATTATCCACTAGGAATTTTCATAAATTATCATATTCATTGAGAGTGTAACACTACAAAATTCCATGGTATGCTTCATTTTTTAATAATTCAATAGAATGCTATGTATGAAACATCTGGTTCAAGAACACCTCGACTAAAAAAACTATACATCTAAAAGAGTAGTTATTAATAGATATACCAACTTTTTGAAATATTAAAAAAAATTAATTTTCAAAATGGACTTAATTTTTGGATTCTTAATATCAAAATTATCTTAGAATGATTTGTTAGTATTTTTTTTGAAAACATAAATTTTTTGACGAATAGTAAAAAAACATTGTGTTATTATTATAACCAAACAATTTATTTAAATAATTAATTTTAATTTCAATTTATTTTAAAGTCAAAATATATAAAATATACTTATACTGGTTAAATTTAATGCATGGGAGTCATTTTATAATAAGATTAGATGTATTAAATTTTATTGATCTGTTTAACGGCTATAATCCACCTTCTATGAACTTTTGTAAAATTTCATAAAATTTAATTTTACCAAATTTATGAATTGAATTTAAAAAATCTGGTAGCCATAGTTATCATCAATATATAAACTGTGGTTCAATTGGAAGAAAATAATTTTTGGTGAATAGTATCATTTGAATTTTATTTAGCACAATTAAAATTAAATACGGTAATTAAAGGTAAAATTAAAATTTTAATAACATAAAATTACCCCCAACACATGTCCTAATTTTATTGGATAAGTTTTTTTCAACCAAAATCAATCTTAGGACAAAAATATTATCCTTTTTTATCCACATGGATTAGATTAGGACATTTATTATATTTTTTAAAGAAGAGTTAAAAGTTTGAAAATAAATTTTTAAAAACTAAACCATTTTTATTATAGGGTTATACATAAGATAAATTCGACAATAAATATTCAATAGAAATATAAATAGATTTTATACATCATGGTATTTTATTTATAAATTTTATATATTATTAAATTAAATTTATTCATGACACAATGATGATGAAGTAATTACATTTTTAATGAATTAATAAAATAAATGATATTATAAATATTAAAATAAATTTAAATCTAAACTTTTGATGCCATCCACAAATTTTTTAGGTTAAAATGACATGTTCGGTTTGATTCAGTTTATTTATTTTTAATGTAATTTAGTTATTATGATTGTAACAACAACACATTAAAAAATACTTTCAAAATTGACATAAATGAGTTTTGGAAACAAATACTATTTTAATAAATTATATAAATGTTTTCAAAATATAAGAGTTGGATAAATTACATAGATAATGTAACAAATTTCATTAATGTACTAATTTCAGTTCTCTTGGCATTTTAGAGTAATGATATTGACAATGTATTATAAACATTAAAAAAAGACAAGATAAGAGTTAGCTTATTTTACTAATGGTTAAATCTAAAAGTTAAAGTTAATTTTATGAGATAAAAATGTATAAACTTAATGGTAGAGAGGATTTTTACCCACCCCCATTTTATCCTAAAAATAATTCAATTTTGAGGTATTAGAATCTGAAAATAATTTTATAATAAATTAATATTTCATGACTTTCCAAATGTGACCCTCACCTCTCTTATAAAAGGGAACCTACCTTTCTCTATAATTAAAATCTCAAAAGCCCTTTGGATCTTCCAAAACCATCACAAATATCCTCCCAACATCCCTCCATTAATCATAGAGGATAACATTGGGATGAAAGCCAACATAAATTTTCCTTCTGTTCATATCAATAGGAGACCCCCGTAAAAAACGAAATCATTTTATCTCAACTTCCAATGTTCATTTAATCTTGTATTTCCTATTACTAATTGGTTACCATAATAATAAAATATCTCCAAAATAAAATATATGATGAGATATTTTAATTATATTTATTTCTTAAAATTAATATTCCATCCAATTCCATACCATCTGACCATTAATGAAATCATAATGTCGCCATTGCGTACGTACGACATACTGTATCCACGAGGCATTGAGATTCGTTCTCCACTTTAACCTTATAAGAATAATTATAGTAAATATTTATTATTCATAATTATGAAATATATGACATAATAACTCTATTTTAATGACATATATATGTTTTTACATATATTTCATTCACTTACATCAATTCAACAAGATAAGAATATAAAAACAACATTCATGAGTGTGTATGACATACCTTCTCCATGAATGGTGTATTAAAATTTTTATATATATCTAATATATATATTTATATTATGAATATATATGATATATAAGTCTTATTATAAATTCTTTAACTTAGTAAATTATTATCTATGTAATATGATCAAGAATAAAAAGTCAAAACACGTATGATAAACAATGCAATATTACCCGAAATGTTTCTTTAACATGGAATTGATAATAAATGGGTAATATAAGGTCATGAGAATGATATATCATATCAGAAATATTATTATGATACATATATATATGTTAATAATATGTCTAAAAACATTATATAGGATTTTCATAAATGTATAGAGAGTGTCAGACATATGGTGCGAGTTAATCACACAATCTCATTATTATTCAAGGTTGTTGATGTGTAAGTATCTACAAGGACATATTTATCATCCATTTTAATGTTTCTAAATATGTTTTCATAAAATATTTTACTATAATTCAATGGATGTTTAAATTAATTTTTACACATGGTTGACTTATTACAAAACGGTTTTAAAAGAATCTTTCGGTCATTTTCCCAATAAGGTTCTTTATAACCTTTTAGGAAAATTATGGAATGAATGTTTTTGAAACATATATGGATTGAGAATATATTTTCAACCGTTATGTCACCTTTCTATTTTTATGCTTCACATACAAGCTCACATGGTTGTTTTCAAAAGAAATGTTTCATTTTAATCTTGCACGACATTTAAATTTTTTAATGTAAAATAGATATTTTCATTAATTAGTTTTAATTAATTAAATAAATTACATTCTACTATCTCAACATACATTGTTGGATTTTACACTTGTTTAATGTTTATTTATAATTAGAAATTAATCCATATTTTCTTCATGGTTTTTTTAATAATTTTATCAATCGATGTTGTATTTTTATACCATTCATGGATTATTGTTAAATTATTAACATTTTGTATGCGTGTTTTTATATGAATCTTTGTGTAATGTTTTGGCGTGTTCTTATTTGGAATGAATTTACCTTGGTATGTGAATGGTGGGGCCCAATCTATCCCCACAATTCATCATATGGTCTAATGAGACAAGCTTGTGTCTTTGTATAAGGCCTCGATAGAATATTTGTGAATGGTCTTTCCACAAGGCCTTGCCGTAGTAGTTATAATGTCTGACATTATATATCCCCATGTTATGAAATTAGTTCTCACATGTGATTATTCGACTATTAAAATATCAATGTGCAAGTTTATATGGTAATTTTTGAGTCATTGTTACCATATTATGTTGATATTTTTTTTAAAAATGGTTGTGGTTTCTATTATACATATTCCTTTAAATGTTTATAGCTTCTACTGAATAACACACCTTTACTGAGCATCTATGATCACCCCTTTTTATGTTTTATTTTTTACATTATTACAAGATTAGTATTATCTTTGATATGTGGTGTTATGCTAGGGGGATTAATGGCCTTATCAGAGGATTATTTATGTAGTGTTTTATGTTAGAATTTTTAATGTAATCATGTTTGTAATCTATTTTATAAGACTAGAAAACTTATCGGTCCTTGAGGAGCTGATTTCATGTAATCATACCAATGTATTAAAATAATGCTATAGCTATGGGTAACTAGGATCAGGGAGTTACATTTAGTATCAATGGAATTTCTTCAACAACATTGGAATTAAATTTAGAATACATATATTAGGTATCATAACCCTAAGATAGACGTTGTGGTTATGTATAGAAGAACCCCCCCCCCCCTTCAATTTTTGAAATGTAGGGAATACGTGGATATTCCAAGAAGAACTTTCATGTAATGATACTAAATTTGTACATCATTGTAGAATAGATATACTATGGGGTGAATACTCTCATAAGGTCATTTGGGCATGACTCGGGTAACCTATTACATTACAACAGGTGATAATGAACAATATGTTTATCACTCGCAGTAGATATTCTTATGATAATTCATATTTTCATTAAAAACCATTATTAATGATTTATGAGTTAACATGTCTTCAATGAAATCACAATTATTATTATAGATTAGACATGCATAAATATTTGAATTTATGTTATGAATTTTACTAGTTTGGAATTATGTATTATGATTTATAACATAATCCAGTGTATGGAATTGTTTTGAAATGCTCCCTAGTGGAATAAATGGAAATATTATCAATGTAAATAATCGATGTAGAGATTTACCTCTAATAAAAGATAATGATAGTGGGGCTAGTGACACAACCAGTAATGAACAACTAATAACCATACTAGGATAACTAACTCAGGTACTGAATAATAACTTTACTCTTATGGAGAATCCTGATCACAAACACAGATGATAAATGTTTGACCACATCATGAGACAAGAACCTCAAACATTTAATGGGACTACAAATCGTTTAGTAGCAGAGTAGTGGATATGTTCCATAGAGAAAATATATCTTGATTTGGGGAGTAACGAGAGGGAACAAGTTTTTATGGAAGTCTATCAGCTTTTAAAATATGCATATCAACGGAGGTCATTGATTTGAAAAACAAATAAGGATAAAGAATTGTGAAATATGGAATGGATGGAGTTTATACAACTTTTTCTAGAGAAATAAATTCCTCATGAACATTGAGCTGATATTGAAAGAAATTTTTTTTATCCTGGCTGAATGTGTGGATGAGAATGTTGCAATGTAATAGGATAACTTCCCAAGGATAGAATGGCACAATACAGACTAAATATGTAACCCATAAAGTATGATTGATCGATTCATTAATCGGTTAAAACAATTATTCTTATGGGCTTTGGTCTCACAATCATTATAACCATACAAAGATATAGTATTATGATCAATCAAGATAGAAAATGAATTCTCTATGTAAAATGAAAATAAATTAATAAAATAGAAGAAGAAAATGATGGACCAATATATAGATAAAGGGTAATGTGGAATGAAGGATTTTCCCTTAAGATAATTTTTTTCGAAGAAACTCCCTGGTACTTCCATATAAGAAATGGGACTTTGTTATAAATGTATAGAAAAAGGTCACTAGGGTCATGATTTTAAGGTAAATATATAAGCTGTGAATTTTTAAAACTGTAATGATATGAGAGATTATGAAAAAAAAATTTAAAATGTCGAGGAAATATCCCTATTAATAATAAAGTGGGACAAGGTCAATTTTATGTTGTTACTTCAGTCAAAGTGGAATAATTAATGTATTTGTGTTTTTGAATTCAATAATTATAATCTCATTTTAAGAATAAAGTGATATATATATGGATTGTAATGCATTAATTTTTTTAATTACTGTTTTAATATTATATAGTTAATCATATCTTTATTATGTTACAATAGTAGATATATTTAGTTTTTTTGTAGAATCTGATGTTACAAATGATTTTGGGAATTTGGAGACCTTTTAGACAGAGATTGGACCGAAAAAATTTGGATAACTACAATCTTTGGAATGGACTAAGTATAACATTGGAAAGTATTGTTTATGGTTAAAACATTTCATAAGATTATTTTTGGAATATTATAATACCATAGTTTTTTAAAAAGGATATCCAACATGTTAGGTGATAACCCATCATGTCTGATAGTTCAACAGTAATGAAACCGACAACCGAAGTGTGAAAAGGCTTTAGCTCCTACAACTATCCAACATGAGGTCCCTGTTTTTCATAAAAATGTTCATTTATTTAAATTATATATGATTATTTTTGTAACCTTATACGATTTAGATAAATATAATACTTTTTGGTTTTATTTATTGAAGAGAAAGATGAGTCTGTGGTAGATGATTAAATTCAACATGTTTGTTAATTATGCTTCATTTTGTTCAAAGTCTATGTATTAAATTAATTATCCAACACTATAAAAAGGATCGTAAAACCAAAATTGTTTTATTAGTACCTTATTTTGCAATAAAATAAATGGTCCATTAGTTTATTGCAGATTTATAGCTGTTTGGTTGTTAACATTCATATAATAATATTCTTTATTAATCATCATCAGGACATGATGGTATTTGTCTCTTCCATTTCCATTTTATCCTATATAGAACCCTAGTATGTGTTATTTTCAACAAACTTCATACTTACCTTTCTTTATTTTAAAATATATGCCTCATTAATCTATTTTTCGATGTGGGATTTGAACTAAGATATTTTGAAATGTCAGAACCCTAGTTTAAAATCACGTGTTTAAATTGTGGGGACACAATTTATTGAAGGATGGGATAATGTAACATCTCAAGATTCAAATGTACGCTTCATTTTTAAATAATTCAATACCATGCGATATAGGAAACATAGAGTTCATGCACACCATGACCAATAAAACTAGCCATTTAAAAAGAATATAAGGAATAATAATACCTAATATTATAAAATTTAGTAATTTTATTTTTCAAAATGGGATTCATTTTTGGATTTATAATATCCAAATTAACATATGGTTATTTTTTCTATTTTTCGTAAAACTACAACTTTTTGAGGAATAGTGAAAAAGACTTCAATATTTTTAATACTGACTTTTTATATAAATATTTATTTTTTAAAAAATTTATTTTAATGTTAAAAAAATATGAATAATACCTATATAAGTCCAATTAAATTCGTTGGTGTCATTTTATAATAATATTAGATATATAATATTTTATTGAACATTTAAACGTCTATTACGCACCATCTAGGAACATTTCCAAATTTTCATAAAATATCATCTTACTTCTACATTGAAATGAATTTCATAAATATGATATAAAATATTTTCATCAGTAATTAAAATATGGTTCAATATGATGAAAAACAAAATTTTTTGGAACAATAACTTAAAAATATTATGTACCATGGTTAAAAGTAAATAGGGTAATTAAAGTTAGAAATTTTGTTATAATAATAGAAAATTACCGCAAAAAATATACGAATTATATTGGATAAGTGTTTTATGACCAAAATCTACCTTAGGAAAAATATATGATCCTTTTTTATTCACTTTTAATCATATTATGACATTTATTATATTTTATTGATTGATAATTTAAATGTTTCAAATTCATATTTTAATAACTTAAGAGTTTTTAATATAGAGATATTAATAATATAAATTAGACAATAAATAATTTTTATAAATGATAAAATATCTTCTAATTCCTGGTGTTTTATTTATAATCTTGATACATTAAATAATAAAATCTATTAATGACACAATGATGATGCAGTAATTACCATATTAATGAATGATAAAAATTAATATTAATGGATACTTTTGATTCCTTCCATAAATTTTATTGGAGAATGATATATGTTTGGGTTGATTTAAAGTATTTTTTTAAGGAATCATATTTTTAATAATTTTATAGAAACCAATTACTAAATACTTTAAAAAGTGACATAAATGTGTTTTTAAATCAAATACAATTTATTAAATTATATAATAGTTCTACAAATCTACGATTTGTCCAAATGAATTAGATAATGTTACATGCGACAATAATGAACCACATTAGGTTCTATTGGCATTTTATATTTAAGATATTAACCATGTAGTATAAAAATATAATTGGACATCCTAAGAGTTAACTTATCTTGCAAAGGGCAAAATTTAGAAATACGGATAATTTTATTACTCAAACATCGATAAAACCTGTTGGTTGAGAGATGTTCTACCCATAATAATATCATCCACTAAATAAATAAATTTTTAGCTATAAGAAACGTGAAATATGTTTATAATAAATTAATATTTCAGTCTTTTTCTAAAGATCCCCTCACCTCTCATATAAAAGGGAATATCCCATTCTCTTAAATTCAAAACTCCCAAGACATTTAGATCAACCAAAAACCTCCCAAATATCCTCCCAAAATCACTCACATCATCCTAGAGGAAATATATTTGGCATAAATCCAACTTATAGAGTATATGTGTGTAAATCAAAATGAGACTCCCGAAGAAGTGATAATTGTTTTATCCCTTCATTCAAAGTTCATTCCATATTTTACTTCATATTACTATGTTTTTACTATAATAAAATAATAAATCCATAATATACTATTTTATTATATGTTGTTATGATTATGGGGCAACCACATTACTCTTTCTACCAATCTTATTAAAAACAATACCACCATGCGTGCGTACGTGCGACATACTGTCTCCATGCCGTGATGTAATTTTTTTTCATGTACACAATATTTATATGGGTATAAAGATGAATATTATGAAATTAAATAATATATATATCATTATATTTCTTTTTTAAAATTAATATTTCATCCAATTCCATACCATTTTACCATTTAAAAAATGATACTGTCGATCGTGAAAATGTACTACGTACCGTATCCACGGCGTGATTAGATTAATTCTACAAATTAACCATATATTAATAAATATAAATATATATATATTATAAAAAATAATAAAATATATGTCATAATAAGCCTACTATAATGATATATATATATATGTACATATATTGCATTCACTTACATCCATTCAGTATGATAAGAAAACAGAGAAAACTTTTATGCATACGTACAACCTACCGTCTCCATAAATGGTGTTTTCCATTTTATATATATATAATTTATATATATTTATATTATAAACATATATGATATATAAATCATAATATATATTCAGGAAGTATGTAAATTATAATCAATGTAATATGATCATGAATAATAAGTCAAAATACATACGATAAACAAAGAGATATTACTCTAAATGTTTCATTTACATGGAATTATTAACAAATGCGTAATATAAGGTCATAAAAAATAATATATTATATCATAAATATAATTTTGATTCTGATAAAAATTAGTAATATGTTTTAAAACAACATACATGAGTTTTAGACATGTACGCAGAGAATCCGAAAAAGTAAGGGGTAATCTCAAAGCCTCATTATTATTTGAGGTTGTTGATGTGTGAGTATCTACTGGGAAAACTTTATCAACCATGTATATGGTTCTAAAAATGTTTTCATAATTTTTTTTGATAATCCTATGGATATATAGATTTATTTTAACCCATATTTATTTTTTTATAAAATGATTTGAAAGGAATCTTTATGTCGTTTTCCAAATGAAGTACTTTTTGACCTTCCCAAAAAATTAATGAATGAATGTTTTTTCAAATTTTACGGTGTGAGGGGATAGTTTCAAATATTATGCCACCTTACTATTTTTAAGCTTCCCTTACAATTAAGAGTTTATTGGGAAATTAAATTTTTTATTTTGAAATTTCCATGCCTCTAAATGATTTAAATTAAAATATATATTTTCCTCAAAGAGTTTTAATGAATTTACTAAATTATTTTCATCTATATAAAAATCAATTATTGGATTTTATGCTTGTTTGTAGCTGATTAATTATGATACAATCAACCATATTGTTTTTATGGTTTTATTATTATTTTATTTTTAGATTTGTAAATATTAACTATTCATGATAATTGTAAAATTATTAACATTTCGTATGCTACTTTTAATATGAATGATTATGTTATGTTTCAACCATTTCATATGAGAAATGCATTGGACATAGAAAGTGATCGGAGGAGCCTGTTATAGCTCCTATGCATTGTTATGTCTCATGATAAAATTAGTGTCTTGACACAAGTCCTTGGTTGAATATTTGTTAATGGTCGTGGCATAAGGCCTTGATGTTTTATTTATAATGGTCGGTATCTTGCATTTCGTCGTTATGAAAATAGTTATTACATGTGATTATTAGACTATTAGAATATCTATGTGAATGGTTATATGGTAATGATTGTCTTATTTTTAACATATTGTTTTCATGTTTTAGGTTTAATAGTCTCCGGTTTTTATTATAATTCTTTCTATAAAAAATTATAGCTTCTGTAGAATTATTTACCCTTAAATATTAACTATGCTAACCGATTATTATTTTTTATTTTCTCAGGATTCCAAGAAGTGTATAATGTTTGATTTGCGGAGTTAAGCTAGGGGAATAATAAAGTTCTCAAAGTATTTTTTTTTGTGTTTTAGGTTTCAAAATATAATGAAACGTTCATGTATGTAATTTATTTTCAATACTGGTGAACTAATCGGTCCATTAGGGCTTGACTACATTTAATCATTCCAATGTTTTAAAATAATGCACTAGCTCTGGGTAACTGGGGTTTTGGAATTATAGATAGGGTTATTTGTGTGTCATAAATAATATAACATATAAAATGGTGGATTATTAGCCACTAATATGTAAAATATAATCAAGTATGATTGAATAATCACCACAATGAAGAATAAAAGAAATAGTGAATGGAAAATAATTGTAATTAAAAATAATATGATAAATAATAATACCAATTTTGAATGTATAATCACCATAATTATTAATTTAAAAAAACCATTCAACTCTCTAGGATACCATAAAAGTGATGTTGTGAACCTAGAACTATTTTTTGATTGTTTTCGTCCCTCAATACTGATTTAGAACCCAAATAATTACCTATATCATAAGGATTGATTGATGAAAACCAATAGATATCCCATAGTCGCATTACTAAGACATTAACCCTAATCCTAAATAATATATGATCCTTATTGCATTAAGTAATTCACAGTTATTTCTTAAAAGACTCACTATATAAAATCCTGGACAATGATAAACTACATGGATTCTATTTACTATATAACTAGACAATTTCTCACATCAACATAAACATGTGTTTCCAAGTGTTCAACATATAACGTTAATAGAATATATAGTAGTGTCGAAAATCATACTCATTGCTCAAGAATAAAGTAATATAAAATAGGATCTATTCATGGTCATTATTATATTCCCATAATTCATTCATAAAATATAGTTATTAGAATAAAAAATTTTGGTTTCACCGAAATCATAAATATAATTGAGTTCCACGTAAAAAAAACATAACATGGTCATTATGTCTTTTTCTGAATCATATACACCCCAATTTTTTCAATTACACTTAATGGTGATATATCCCTCGATGTTAATATGATAAAAATTTTTTCTGAAGAGGACCAACTAAGAGTGAAATTAGATTCCCATGTATGGCCTCGCATAAGGGAATCCCATTATGATTCATTCTTGGACCATTAAAAATGTCATTATAAATTATTAAACTGAAATAATATATGAAATAAAATATAAATATCTAATGATATACACCATAAACCATAATTATGGAGTTTTTCCATCAGCAATTCAAATGTTTTCACCCACTAATTCCACATTGAAAACAATCACCTCTGTATACGCCTAACACATCCATGACACTCCATAATTAATTATATCAAACATATAATCTATTAAGAAAATTATTTCATTATTATTAAATTATTCATAATAATTGTAAAAAAACAGAAAAAAACTTTATAAAATAATGAATGGAATTTCTTTATAGAACATCAATGAAATGAATCTAGACCCATTCTGGGAAAAATCTCAAAATTTCCAAGTCAATCCATCAAAAACATTAAAAAAATCCCTGAATATTAATAAATAATAAATAAATCCTATAATCTAAAAAACATTGATGTCAAAAATCATTCATTTAACATCTTATGTACTATTATATATTTCACAAAAAAATAAAATTCATAATAGTGTTATTACTCCATAATATAAAGAAATATCTCTTAAAACAATTGATGGGTTTCCCCAAATCACAAGTGAGAAAATACGAAAAAATGATAAGATGTGGGAAAGAGAACTTCAATTATGATGGAATTTCCAATAAAGAAATCTGAATCCATCAAAAAATATTTGATCGTAAATTGGATGAATACAAGATTTATGCCTTATATTCAATATAATTGATGAGGTAAACACCAAGTGGGTCTCTAAAATAAAATGGGATAAAATTATACTTTTATAATAGTTTGATTTTGTTTATAGATAATAACAAATTTTGGTGGCTATCAATAAATTTATGGTGTCATTGGAAATGGATTACCTCCCACTATCATACCCCTAACACATTTAGAGTGTCACCACCACAATTTGTCGGGAGGGGTGAGGGGGTTAGTACCCACATAATAATAATCAATCCCTCAGGTACACATTAAAACTTAACTCTTGTCCTTTTAGCCCAATCAACATCACTATAACCAACCTTATAATCATTTCAAATGTATATACCTATGTTAATTAATGATCAAAATATAAAAAATAAAAAGAACAAATTTTTTACATTTTAGTGTGGGTCATTACATAAATGAAATACACCATATGTACATGTGTTTGTATTTGACTTATAATGATAAACACACACTATGAAATCATATTCTATAAAATATTCATGGTTTTTTCAAATTTCCAATCATTCTGATTATATAATGATTTCTCGATTATTAAATTATAGTCAATTTCATTTTTATGTATTTTTTAAAAACTCAATGTAAAATAAATATATCTATCTTACATAATGATTAATATTACATTGTAAATCCAAATATATAAATTTACATATATCTTACCAAAATATTATATAAAAAATAACTCCTATATAATTACAAATTGGGATGATTTTATAGGATAGTCCGCAATAACATAGATAGAACCAATATTTATCAATTAATAGTGTATATAACTTTAAAAACACATCAAGAAATAAAAAATCGTGTTGAAAAAAATTAATTTTTGCAAAATTACCAATGTTGTTGATAATCATCCTTTATCAATTTAAAATTCATGAAATTAGATACATAATATAGAATATAATCCATAATTTATTAACTATAGTTCTCTTATCCTTCTTCTTGATAAATCATTTAAGTCCTAGGAAAAATCTCAAATAAATTTATGAAATGATTTCCTAAATATTACATTAATCACAAAGTAAATTACACACTATATTAGAAATATTGTGTTGAATATTTTACTAGAGACCAATCATTAGGGATTTTATTTTCATTTAAGGAATCTCTAAACAACTTATGTCCCAAGTATTTAATTTTCACAATTTTATTTATTATTAAATATAAAAATTTACAATGATATCATATAACACTATGTGAACCACCTCCACATGAGAATCCATATGTAAATCTACTATAAAACTCATTAGAAACCACTTAATCTATAATTCCTTCACCACATGAGTCATCCCATATAATTAATCTTCTTAATAATTACATATTCATAGTTTATAAGAAAAAAAACAAACTGTGAATAATTGGAACTCATCTTATTTTCCTAATGTTCAAATCTAACTTAAGATAAAATATACTTTCTACACTTATAATATATTTATTCCGTGAACCTATCAAAAAAGATATTGTATCATGTCCTTCAAGGCATTAATTTCAATAACAAACTCTAAATCCAGGGTTTGATATATTTTATCTTCTGTCCATAACTTCCTCAATCCTAGTCCCACTACCTGGTCTTCATTCAATTGAATAAATATTAGTCAAAATCGAACGGAATCATAGTACAATAAATACTTATCATATGATTATAATAATATTAAATTTGGTTTATAATGAAACATCCCATTTAACTCATAAAAAGATATATGAAACATACAATACAAAAAAAATTCACAACCATATTATTTAAGATGATCATCAATGTCACAAACATTGAGATGTATTATAAGATGTATCCATGGTATCCAATCAATATGCAGAATCATGGAATCATAATAAAATTATTTGGCTTCTCCATAGAAATTATAATTTTAACTCTCTCTCTCTAGGTCTCTATAAGCACCGTTCTTATAGGTAACATTTCATAATAACATCACCTCATGAATAAAATATTTATATATATTTAAATTTACTTATAACATGTGAGTCCTTGGTATCTAAAGATATATTATCAAAAACAAATCTGAGTTCTTAATTTATCTCGAGTAAACCCTAAAATCTTATAAAATCAAACTAGATAATGTGTCATGGGATAGATAATAAATAAATATCATGTGGAATGAATAAAAGTAGTGGAATTGGTAAACAAAAATGGAATTGAAAACCCTTTATAAATATTATACTATATTTTTATGAAATATTAGGGATATTTTCTATCCTCATAGGCCATATCATGATCTAAAATAAATGTTCAAAACCCCTTTCAATATTTTTAACTTGTCAAATATATAACTCATGTTCTGTAGAGGTGATATATTCTCAATTGCCAAATAATTATTCATGTAGTAGTAGATGATTAAAAATAAATTATCATTGATCATTCTGAAAATTTTAACTTATATTGCCTAATGTCATCCACTTAGGTGAATAAACTCATTTCTATCTAATAATTCAAATTTTATTTTTAACTCGTAAAGAATTTAAGATACTATTACCTAAAGATTCTATAAATTAATGTTCATTTTGAAAAACCATCAATTGAGAACTCCCAGCCTTTCTCTGGTGCTAGTCTAACAGGTAGTATTTTGGAAGCACATCTATGAAATAATAAACCCACAGTAAAAATGTAATTTTATCTTGTAATTATAGCTATATGTGAACCCATAGAATCAAATAATTAGTTTCATATCAAACATTTTTTTTGAATACAACTAAACGCATTATAATTTATTACTCTTCTTAAATGTATAAAAACTTTCAAAAGGAGAAGTACAAAAATATGACCATATAAGTCGATTATAGTCCTAAACATCACCATCACATCTATTCCAATTATGTGGTAATTTTTATTCATCTCTAGAACCAAGATGTAATTTAGTAATTTTATATAACTATTCCTAATGGATTAATATGAATACTTTAGCACTCATTATATCCATTTTCAAAGTGTCATGTCAATATTTAATGAATTATACATTAAATCCACTTCAAAATTAAATAGTTATACCCCTCACTATTGTTTGAATAAATAATATAAACTATACTAAACATAATAGTGAATATAGTATATATAATAATTATAGAACCTCACACTATCATAGATCCTACATTGGATTTATTTTTATCATTCCATATCATAAACACCTCACATTGATCATTTTAAGCCTGACCATATAAATTATTACTACTATGTGACGACCCAAAACTATATCAATTACATTTCTCCTCTTATAATTATTATATGTAGTATAAATAATATAAAACAAACAGAAAACACAATATAATCTTTTAAATGGTGAATTATTGAAATAATATGTATTTCAAGATGTTAAGGAACATATAATGATGAAATTATATTGTGATCTTATGAATGGTAATATAAAATGTAGGAGTAGTAAATTGAAAAGATAATTGATAACCACATCCTTGAATGAAAAAAATAAAATTCAGTCATATCATAAAATTAATTATCATATAACAATAACATAATATAGGTAAATGAATATTTTAAAAAATATTAATTATGTATTGGTATTTTTGTGAGTCATAAATATTAAACATATTTATATAATTAATATAATCATCTAATATAAAATTTATTCTAATATATTTTATTAATAAATTAATATTTTCTAATCTTAGGATTTTAGTATAATTTAATTAGGCCTTAATAATTTTTTCAGAGTGTTATAAAATTGGTTAAAATTTACAAATCTGTATTTTTTATGTAAATGATTATTTTACTTCAAAAATTAAATGTATTATATTTTGTAAACTAGTTTCATAAAATGTAGTAAATTTTTAATTTCCACACATTGATAAATGGTTAAAGTAATTTTTATTTATTTTTTAAAATAATTTTAATTTTGTGAATAGTAAAAAATGATGATTTCTGGTAAAAGATAAATTTATGAATTATTGAGTCATAGTTTATGTATAGATGTTTTAATCCCATAATATCAAAATATTATTCATTATTTTATTATTTATTTTAAAAAAAATTCTATGTCCATTAATAGTTTTTAACCAAAATAATAATCCATATTTAAAATATTCAAAAAACACCACTCTCCTCCCATATAATTACCACCGCTCACCCCCCTTATCCTTACCCCATCTAGGCCTGGATCACTATAAACATTAAACACAATACTATTTTATAACCCCTACCCCATTTCCAAGATCCTTTGGTCTCAACAAATGACCAAATCCAATTCTATAAAAGACATTCTGGTGGAGGATAATTCCAGAGGTAAAAATCCTCATTCTATTCTTTTTTAACTTATTTGTTTTAATTATTTACTTTTCCTTGCCTCTCCTACCCTATACAAAGGTAAATGAAAAAAAATATATACTATAATTTTATTATTTATTGAAATATTCTTCATCAAACTCATATATCTCTCTTTATATTATTTTATAAATAAAAACATCATATGTGATGTGACAATTTACCATCACCACGGCCGATGCATTTTTATATTCCATAAACATAAACAAGGATGTTAATAAAAAACATATATTGTTAAAATGATAATATGATATGTATTACATCCAATTTATTGTTCTAGAATGATTATATATAATTGATTATAATTAATAAAACAAAAGTACTTTGTGATGATCGAAAAACCACTAAAATAATGTAAACTATTATCCCTAATGCCTTATATAATGATTTAACCTCACCCAATATAATATAAATGAAATATATGATCATATAATATTTATGGATGTTCATTAATAACATATAAATTAAATTCTAAATATCTATTTTCAGTTTACGTGGACATCCATTCACATATATAAGTAAACTTATCATTAGAAAATCCAAGGAAACGAATGCTTCTGATTGATAAAATCAAATCTTATAACTCACCGAAAAGACTATAAATAAATTAAATAATATTATAATACATAAAGTAAATTTGTAGTTTTTTTGGATGTAATTAATTAATGGATGTAATTTCATTAACTAGGACATTACGGTTAAGTGAATAACACATTCAGACAAAAGGTATGGGTTTCTTCCGAAATATCCATTTTCATCCGGGTAATGATTTCTCTTTATATAAACCAATGAAATGATTTATTTTTAATATAATAATTATAATTTCATTGTATATATTCCAAAATAATTTATGTAGAATATTTCATCTTTTGATAATAACGAAAGACATGTTTTACATGGTTCCCTTCTCAATTATTCTTGATACACAAGCCAGATTAAATGGAAGGTCCCATGATCTTACACATTTTCAAGTAACATCCATAATCAATTTTGAGAAATCATTTATATAAATTCACTAATTTTTTTATGAATAAAAATATTTTTCATTTATGTTTTTGTATAATTAATTATGTCAAATATGTATGATATTTCTAAAAGACCACTTATTTGCCAAAGAACAAGCAGAATTATTATAAATATTTCCATGCTAATTTTCATAGATTATATTCATCTATTTCAACACATATTTTGAAGATTATGATATATTGATAAATATATATATATTTATAGTCATATAAAATATTTTATTAAATGGTTTATGATAAATTTGGTTGTGGATGTGTTATCATGATACCATTCATCATACAACTCAAAACAGTTAGTTAATATGTTTACAGATAGGGTAATTATATTTACTTCACAATGATATATGTTGTTAATGATTAAAAACATTCATATTATTAATTAATTGTACTTATAATGTAATATATGGGTCTAACTATATCCTCTCAATACATTATTTTTTACTATGAGACAAAAACAGAAATGGATATTTCTTGAAGCATTATCCATTTATTTTCAGATGTCTTGATCAGGTCCTCGATGATATGTTATGATTTTTGGCATATGCATTACCTCAATATGATATTTTAATTAAAAATCCATGTAAATTTTTCAATATTATAATATCTATGGTTAATCTCATTCTCACGTGATTATTTATACTAAATTATTTAACCATCCTTTATTTTTTCTTGTTATGCTCAAGGTTATGTTCTATTGGCATGTGTTTTTATTCCATCACCATTATTTATTATTTATATTAGCATCTATTATATTAAATTACCTTACTATTAATTTGATATCACCCATTTATTTTGTTTATTTTCTTCCCATTATGTGATGATTTAGATTATGAATGACTTGAAGGGATAATCTATGAGTTTATGGGTGTTTCTAATAAAGTTTATATGTTGTTATTGCATTCAAGTTGTATTTTAATGTTTATGTATGTAATCTATCCTCCAAATGTAATAAACTATTTAGTCCTTTGAGATCCATGTATTGTATCTATTCAAATGTAACAAAGTAAGGCACCGTGTCCAAACAACTGTGGTCTAGGTCATTAAAATTTGTATTAGGAAATGTTTAGTTAAATCCTTGCAAACTAGATAAATAAAACATGGATTAGGTAAAATTATCTTAAAATAGAAATTAAGGATAAGTATATAACAATAACCTAGAATTTTGGTAAGAATGAAACTATGTGGGTCTTCTTTGGAATACATCATATTCTGGATATAATAAGTAGCGGAGGTTTTGGAACCGATGTACCAGAGGGTAATAACTCCGACAAGGTGTTTGAGGTCTAAATTGAGATATCCCGATACATGAAACATTTTTTTTACAATGAACCTAGTTTTAAAAGTAAATATGTCACTAAAAAGGCCATATTTATAATTATATGACTAGTGATTCCTAATTTCCAATTTATATTTGTTAAATGTTATGCATTATGATTCATAACCTAATTTAGATAATTCCATTATTTATAAATGGTTCCTATTTGAAGTAATGTTAATTGTTTAAATGCATGTATCCCATTTAGGGATTTCCTGCATATTCAAGATAATGAAGTTTTTATTGGAGCTACAATAAATGAATAGAAACATATAACAATACTAGAATAATTGTTTCATGTTTTGAGAAAACAAATACCCTCATGATTAATATTAATCCAAAAATAAGAGAATTAATGATAGTCTATATTATGAGATAATTTCACCTATCATTCAATTGTACAATTATCCCATTAGTATTGGAGGAGTCACTTAGTTAACTACATAATATATTTATAACGCTGGGAAGTAAAAAAATGGATAAGGTTATCTTGGTAGTTTATGACCTCTTAGGAGATGCTGATAAATTGTAGTTATTGATTCCAAACATATTGGAGGAGGTTGGAATGTATAATATTTCCTAGTATGATTTAAAGGATATTTTCCAAGAAAACTATTTATTAGTGAACCATGATTAAATATGGAGTAAAAATAGTCTTATTTGTAAAATAATGGGAATGAAAATGTTGTTATTTATGTACCAAATTTTACATTGTTAGTAAGTAATTACATAGACTATATTTGTAATCCAAAGAGAAAAGTTTATTGATTCTCATATGGTTTAAAACTATTCCTCTAATGGTCACTGGTCTCCGAAATTTTATCATCATATGAAGATATTTATTAAGGTGATATAAAGATAGATAAATAATTCTCTTTGTCTTATAAATTTATGGTAAAATATATGTAGAATAGGGTTCTAGTGGGAATAATGTATAAATTGATGAATAAAAAATGAATTTTATACTGTGCGATACATGTAGAATAAAATACCCTTGTGCATGCTTAAAATGAAATACCGTCTATTACATGTGTTGGAAAAATGTGAACAATCATATGATTTAATTGGAAATAAATAAGATACCAATTTTCAAGGATAAAATTTTAGGTAGATGGGACACTATAGGAATGATTTTCTTAAGTGTCAAGGAATTATTCCCTAAAAAGTCCATAGAAGAAAGGCCATGCTTCTGTGATCACAACTGCAGAGGTTGAGGTTTTAAATGATATGGGGGAATGTACCTTAAAATTTTATTCACACATATTGAATGATTTATTTTATTTGGGAAAATCACATTCTTTTATATCATCCCATTTACCTAATAAAATTATATATTTCCTTTTTGATTTAACAAAAGAGTTGTGAGTCTAAACTCCTAAAAGAAGTATTCTTCAAACAACAAGTTGTTGGTCAGTTACTATCATGACACACATATGTGATTTAGTTTCTAACTATATTATCATACATATGATTGAATTTTATATAATCCAAACTAGGGACGTGATATCATAATATGATGTGAAAATATATTTCAAAAAGAAGAAAATTATGATTGTAGAGGAAGATACATAATCTATTTTATTATGAGCAAAATCCGTATCATTTTTTCAACATCATGGTTCACCTGCATTAGCTCTTCTAAATTAAATTATTTGGATATATAAACATCATATATAGATGAGGAAATAATATTTAAAATTGAAAAGTTACATATTGTGAAAAAATATATTGATGTGTTTCTTTATGATTTACTTAGGCATCATCTACAATGGGAAATCGAGTTCTCTATTAATTTAATTCCTTATGAATGACCTATATAAATACACTTTATAGAATATAGATTGGTTAATTAGTTGTTCTAAATAAATAACTACAATAAATCAGTGATAAGGGGTTTACTCACACTATAGTTTTTATATGGGGATCCCATGTTCTCTTTATAATGAAGAAATATGGATCATTGTAGTTATGAAGTTATTATCAAGAAATCAATGCTAATATAATAATGAAGAAGTTTCATCTTCCAAGAACTGATGATTTATTTCATAAACATCATAAATATCAATTTTTATAGATGATTAACCTTCGATCTGTATATAATCAATTGTGTGTGAATAAGAATTATTTTCCAAAAACAATATTTCAAAATATGTATGGACTTTATGAGTTTATATTAATACCATTTTCACAGACTATTTCACCCAGTGTTTTAATATATATAATAAATAGAGTGTTCAAGAAATATCTCCATAATTTTTTTATGGTAGTTATTGATTATATATTTATATATTTTTAACGATATGAGAATTATGGGATCCACTTGTGGAATTTTCTGGAGACTCTTAGAAGAACATTGTAATTTTGGAAGTTTAAAATGTGTTAATTATAGCTTCAAAAAGATATTTTCCATATCTATATTGTTTTTAAGGATACAATCATAGATCATCCTATTAAGGCACTAAATATTGTAGAATGTCCTACACCAAAAAACATTACTAAGCTATATATATTTATTTGGTAAATAGGTTATAATCATAGTTTTATTCATATAACTTCTTGATTAGAAAACCAGTTAACCAAGAGTACTCATAATGGGGTTTTGATAATTTTGAAATGAATTTGAATAATCCATTTAATAATTAAAGGCAAAACTAGTTAATTATATGATCTTGACTCTACCATTGGGTATTGTTGTATTTGTAATTTATAATAATATATCAAGTAAATGATATAGTTATATTTTTTATGAAAAATTATAGAGTGGTTTTTTGATGAATCAAGGTAGTTAAAAATTCATGAATATAACTATACTACTCATGACCTTTAATTATTAGTTGTAATATATTCTCTGAAAATATGGATACACTAACTATATAAAGTTATATGTGAGATATATACATACCACAAGATCTTGAAATTTATCTTCTCATATATGTAAATAAACATGAGGCAATGTTTATTGATTGAGATAGCCAAATCATATTATTATTGAAAAAAAATCCCCCAGGGAAGGAAAATAAAATAGTTGGTGTATTTAATTGGAATGATAATGGAGTTCTAAATAAAATGAATATTGAAAATATTCTTATGTTAATGGATATAGTAAATATATATTTTCGAATTATCAATGAGGTGAAACATAGTTATTTTTCAATTGGTTTCCTTACAAAATTTTTTGGAAAGGATTATTTGTTCATAGTGTTGATAATGAGAATCATCAAATAATAATTAAATCTATGAATGATGGGAAGTTGTAGGAAACTATGTATGGGGATAGAAGTTTAAAAATTTGGAGGATGTTATGTGTTCCATTTGTACCAAATATTAATAGAGGGTCATTGGATGATTCAGATATCACAAATTCATCTATACACCATGGTAGCACTAAGAAATATAGTGATGTCATTATACATTTCTGGTGGGATAATTTAAAACAAAAAGTTACTTATTATGTATCAATATGTTTTATGTATCAGTAGGTGAAGTCTAAAATAAAAAATGTAAAATGATCCCTACAACCTCAGCCTATTAAAACATATAAATATGATGACATCACTATGGATTTTTTGATTTGGGTTACTAAGGTCTCAAATAAATAATGATGTAGTATGGGTAATTTTATATTGACTTACCAAATCTGTAAATTTCATCACTCTATGGGATGATATTCCATTGGATTCCTTGAATGACTATATATCAATGAATTTTTATGAATTAATGGAGAACCTATATCAATTGTATATGATAATGATAATTGATTTACAATGATATTATAGAAAATTATTCCAAAAAAATAGATATTGATATTCATTTGATCACATGTTATCACTATTAAAAAAATGGGTAGTCTAAAAAGATCATTAAAAATTTAGAATACATGTTGAGATCATGCTCACTAATATTTCTAGGAATACGAGATTACTATTTTCCATTGGTATATTTTTCCTAACACAATAAATTCAATTTAATTATTAAAATTGAAAAATATTTATAATTTCATGGTATGATATTTCTTTCACCAACTTGTTGGGATAATTTTAGTTAAAGGAATATTTGAGGCCATGATCTTATTGAGTAAATAACAGAAAATGTAATGAAAATTCAAACCCAAAACAAATTAGCTCAAAATAGGAAAATTTGATATGGTAATAATAAAAGAAATTTTTTGTAATTCCATGTAAGAGATCATCTATGCTTTAATGTATCTCTCTCAGAGGGTGTTATAAGATTTAAAATAAAATTGTAAGTGAGCCCCATGTATATTGGTCCTTTTGAAATATTGGACAGAGAAACAGAGGTGGCTAATATGTTAGAAATTCCACCAATACATTATAATGTACACAATTTACACCACAATTTTTTTATGGATGTATATGCCAGACCAAATTCATGTTCTCACATCTGATAGAATAGGTTTGAAACACAATTTATCTTACTATGAAGAGTCGGTCTGGATTCTAGACACTGAAGAATAGTTATTGAGGAATTGGATGACTTGTCTAGTAAAGGTACTTCAGGATCTCTCCTTGGATCTGGTATGTTCGATGACAAATCTATTTTTCTTGTGGCTTCGAGTTTTCATATCTAAGTCATTGTGTTATGACCTCGATATTTATGGATTCGGGGTTTCGGTTCGGTGTCGAGTTTGCTCCTCTTGTATTTGGTTCTCTCCGCGGCTTCAGATTGCTCCTCTTCGATTTTGGTGTGCTCACTGTCAGCCTCGATGGTTGTTGCAGTTCTGTTGTGGCTTCTGGTTTTGGATTTGGTGTGAAAAACGTCAGCCACAATGACCTTCTGGATCCGATTCTCCTGCTTGGCTTCATCCCGTCTCGTCGTCGGCTTTGCGTGCACTAGTGTGTTCGGGTTATGATCCATGGGCTAAGATGGAGGGGGTCCATGTGTTATGTTTCTCTTGAATTAGTTTTGTTTGGTGGAATTTTTTGGTTTTTCGAAATGGTTTGGTTTATTGAAATGGTTTAGTTTGATATGCTAGGTCAGGACTTGATGCTAGTGTTTCTTTTGGTGAGACTGTTGTGGTGAGACTGGTGTGACTGGATTTTGCAGAGTTTGGTGTGGCGTCAACACTTCCCAAACTACCTTGATCTGGATTCTTCTTTTCCTTTTTTGGATGTGTTCTTGGGCAATCACATGTCGCTGGAAGGTTTGGGTGAACTCTGATCGGAGTTCTCCGTCGGGTTAGTGGTTTTGGGGCTAATGTAATTGGTTGCATCTGCGACATTCAAGGAGTCATATTCTGAGGTTTGTTCAAGATCTTATGATGTTCATGCACCCAGATTTATGATTTGAATTTCTGTATGGTTTTATTTGGCTTCTGGATGAGTTGATTTGTTTTCAGATGTCTGAAGGTTGTAAGTCATGAAGTCATGATGGGTTTACCATTTTCCTCAAAAGTTTTTGTTGGTTTCTAAATTTTTCCCAGAAAGTGTTTGGATAATAAAAAATGAATTTTTATTATAAATTATAAATCAAATATAATAATTTATAAAATAGAATAAAAACCTAATAAATAATGAAAAAAATGAAATAATATTTATATCTAGAAGTTAATTAACATATACTAATAAAAGAGTATCTTCAAAATAAAAATCGTAGTATCACACTTATGAATAGTAAAATGGAAAATTGAATAATAACATCACCCATGAATGTATAAATAAAATTCAGTCATATATTAAACCAAAGTATTGTATAATTATATCATAGTATACATAAAAAATATTTTTAAAAATTTTAATAATGTGTTAGAATTATTTAGAGTGATAAATATTTAATACAATTTTTCAATAAGTAAAATTATTTAAAAGGAAATTTATTTGCATAAATTTAATACATAAATTAATATTTTAATTTTATTTTGATTTTAGGATAATTTAATGAGAACATTACTAATTTTTCAGAGTGCTATAAAAATAATATTTTTAATTTAAATTATTATTTTAATTAATTTTTTTTAATTTTTATTAAATTATTTTCCTTAAATGGATTTCATTTTTTATTTCTAAAATTTTTATAATGGAATGGTTAAATTTTAGAGAATAATAATATAAGATAATTTATGATAAATGTTAAATATAAGAATTATTGAGTCATATGTTATGTGTGGATGTTGTATTCCCAAACTAAAAAACCCACCATTGTTATTTTAATATATTCTGAGGTAATCATCAAAATATTAGTACTCATGAAAAAAATAATAAACTAATGAATAAAATATTCAAAAAAATACCCATCTTCCACACTGTAAATACCACAACTCACCTCCCTTTCTCCTCACAACTTCCAAAAATGGATTATTGTAAAATTTATACCCAATCTTATCTACAAGTCCCTCACCCATTTCCATGATCATTTGGCCTTAATAATGGACCAAATCCAATTTCCTAAAGGATGTTCTAAATTAGGATAATTGAAGATGTAGAAATCCTATTTCATTTCTTTTTTAACTTTACATTTTCTATTATTTTTGTATCCTTCATAGGCCTTCCCTTTCCAAAGTGACATGATAACTATTGATACATTTAAATACTATAATTATATAATGTTAATGGAAGATACATCATAAAAATATTTTCTCTCTATCTATCAATCTCTCTCTTTAATTCTATGAATGAAAACCTTGTCTGTGATGTGTTAATTTACTAACTTCATTGAAAATGACGTTTCATCTACCATTAAAATCAACTAGGAAGTTCATAAAAACATATCTTTGTTTAAACTAATTATAACATATTTATTATGCACAATTTATTGTTCTATAAACAGTATATATATATATGTGGTTAATTATTAAAAAACTGGGTTTTTATGGTTGAAAAACGTTCAAAATAATACAAATCAGTATTACTAACGTCTTATCTAATGATTCATCTTCATAACAAATAAAAAAACTTTTATAAGCATATAATAGTATTATATGTTCATTAATAACATATAAATTCAATATTGAATATATATTCTCATTTTACTTGAACTACCATACTCATGTTCAAGTAAACAGATCCTGAAAACCAAGGAAACAAATGCTCTCAAACAGTAAAATTGTATCTTATGACTCATAATAAATAACATAAATGAACTAAATAAAATTATTAAAAATTTATTAAATTTATAAAATGTTATGTCTTAATTTGTCATTCGATTAAATTTGATTATCATAGACATTAATGTTATGTGTAGAACACCTTCAGACATAAGTTAAGGATTGTATCATTAATCCCTATTTTCATTCAGGTTACACTTTCTCCCTCTGTACAAAATTTTAATTCATAATTATCTATATGTAAATTTTCTATATTGTTTTGACACATTCCCAACTCAGTTATCTATATTATTTTATCTTTTTTTGGGGAAATACTTTTATAACATGATTCCCTTCTTAATTCTTCTTGATACACAATCATAGTTAAAGGGAATGCCTTAGTTTCCTAGCCATTATAAATTACCATCCATAATATATTTTAACACACATTTATCTTTATAAAATCTATAGTTTTTTCATGAAAAACTGTACTTGTTCATTTACGGTTTTATACAAAAAAATTTAACAATTACAAATGATTATTTCAAAATAACTCTTTTTTACAAAGAAAAGGGGTATTTCTCTCAAGAATATGTAAATAAAAATATTATTGAGTATTTTAGAATCTTTTAATATCTATAATAAATTTTATTCTCTATTGATATTGATATATTATGATTATCATTCAGATTATTTTTTTAAATTGTATGTGATCAATTGGACTATAGATGTATTATCTTGTTACCACTCACCATTCTACAAGGAATGGTTAGTGATTATCATTATTGATTTGAGAAAATTTATTTACATTTTAACTGTATATTGTGTTTATATTTTACCCCATTCATAATATGAATGAGATGGATTTATCAATTGATTAATGTGGCACTCCATATACCCTAGGTGCATTTGTAGGTCTCATGATAGAAAACAAAAATAGAATTTCGTTGAGGCCGTATCCATTTATTTTCATATTTCTTGGACGAGGACTCGATGTTATGTTATGATGTCTTAAATATGCATTCCCTCATTATTAAATTAGAAATTGAGAAACCATGTGAATATTATACTAGTAGAATATCAATTGTCAAACTTTATTCCCACGTGATTGTTTATATTGAATTATTTATTAATTATTTATTCATTCGATATTATTTTTAAGATTATGTTCTACTAGAATTTTATTTTTAGTCATTCAAAATTTCTTATTGTTTATATTAGCCTCTTCAACATTCATTACCCTTACTAAGCATCAAATATTACCCCTAATTATGTTATATTTTTTTCTATGATGTAGGTATTAATATTATGAATTAATACCAGGGATAATCTTGGAGTTTATGGGTATTTCTGATGGAGTTTATTTTTTTCATTCAAGTTATAATTTAATAATCAATTATATAATCTGGCTTAAAAAAACTCATTTGTCCATTGGGAATGGATTATTGTATCTATTCAAACATAACATATTTTGTCACTAGATCTGAGATACTTTTGTCTGCATCTTTACACAAAATCACTAGTATTTGATTACGATCCATAATTTTTAGTCTTATCCAAATTGAACCATGACCCATCCATCTGGTTTCTATCATCCAAAATTGACTCCTAGGTGAAGTACCTTAAAAAAATTTAATGAAACCAAATCTTCTGATATTAGTGACATATCCAAGGATAATTAATGATATCCTTATTTATATCTATCATACAATGATAATGGTAAATCATAATGTCAATCCTACCATGAGAAAAAATATTCCTATATATTTTCTAATAACCTCCTCCCTGCAATTAGTTTAAATTAATTTACCATGATCATTGAAATCACTCAAAGGAGGAGAATGTGAGTTATTGATTTTGTATAATTTTACAGTATATAATTTTTTTAAACCATTTTCATGGATTTAAGAAATATATCATTTCCATAAGACACAAACATGCACACATCAAATAATTGGTATGTTAGATTTATAATGTTCACTACTCAGTATGAGTAAACAGACCCATTACATGATCTGCAAAAAACACAAGATCATACAACCCACTGGTAACACACCTTTGGATAAAATACATAGG
This sequence comes from Viscum album, assembly GCA_963277665.1. Taxonomy (NCBI): domain Eukaryota; kingdom Viridiplantae; phylum Streptophyta; class Magnoliopsida; order Santalales; family Viscaceae; genus Viscum; species Viscum album. Next base: position 1,309,852,004 of record OY728119.1, on the reverse strand, counting down.
TGATATTAAAAAATATTAATAATAATACGGTTTCTCAATGAAGAATGCGAGACATGCATAAATACACTGATGTTGGATGGTTTTTGAAATAATAGGTGATCCCATAAATAATTTTGACATTAACCATTTTTTACCTTTATTGCTTATTTGTACACAACATGCATGATTCTAAGTTTGAAATACATCTTTATATTTTCCTTTCACAAAAATAAAGAAATAACATCTTCTCCATTTTTTTCTATTCAATATAATATATGTTTAATGTTTCACAATATTAGTTATATCTTTATAGTTTATCAAAACAACTCATCTCATTCTACTTTTCCTTTTATATCTCTAATATTCAAAAAATATAATTTCCATAACTGTTTTTTCCATCCATTTTATTATATGATATTGTCCCAATAAAACATACATGAATCATGGAATAAAAATCCAATTAAGACTGCTATATTTTTAATTATGTTAATTTAGAGGAAAATTTGAATGTCAACATGCATAATTCACATTGTGGTACTCCACATTATAGAATTAGATTATTGATAACAAATTTGGATCAAAATATATAAATTTTATGATACATTAGCTAAAAAATCACATTGAATATAAATATTTTATTATTTTATTCAAAATCATTATTTAAAAACTCATAATGTTATCCCATTGAATTATCAAACATTCACTAATTGGTATTTAATATAAATATAGGAAAATAAATCTTCTGAAGTATTACCATTGACTCTAATAATGTCTATGGGATGACTCTTTTGATTTCATATAAATAAATCATACAAACTTTTAAAGGAATCTAAAAATAATTAAATTTCCTCATATGAAGTATAGTTTGACTAATCCAAATTTAAAAAAAAGAATTTAATAAATGTCCAATTAAAAATTTTCTTGTGTTTATTTACTTATAGAAAAATTGTTTTAAATTCATAAAACTCATGGATTAGCCATATAAAGTCAAGGAATTACTTTTCAAATGATAAAGTTGACTACAATAATGATATTTATTTTTATTATTTAACACCTCCAGTATTAATAAGATTTTAATTAATAGGAAAATTTCAACTGAAAATTATTAAAATTATAGAATATTGATGAATATAATCATCTTAGGTTAAAACATCTCCAAATAACCTCCCTGAACCTTTAAAAGAATTTAATTTATTATATAACTATAGAATAAACTATATATCAAATAAAACACCAATAATTACTCAGGTTAGTTTATTATTTAGTAATTAAAAAAACATATCTCATGAAACATAACCATTTTACCTCTTCATCACATATCACCTTCTATATCATGATATTCAAAAATATCCTGAAAATATTTTTTATCTCATTGATATCTCCCTTTTGATTTTCTGGAAAAAGTGGATAATAAATCCCTAACAAACTGAAACACCATAAACTTTAATAATCATAAAATAATTGTATTTTACTTCAGTGAAATAGGTATAGAAAATATGGGTTAATAATAATAATATCTTATTTTCCATAAAAATATGTATTTAAATTCATTTTCTTCAAACCTGATCTTATTGATTCATTTTAGTTAAATGATTCAATTTTAAAACAATTTTCACAACAAATACTTCATGAAAACAATAAATAAGTTTCCAATATGATATATGTATCCAAGGAACCTATAAAATAATAATTTAAATAATAAACACAATAAAAAATATTAAAATGTTTTAAAAAACTCATGTAAAACCACACATGATGATTTCATATCTCACCCCATTTAATAACTATATCAAAATAGACTCCACCCCTCACCCGAAATGAGATAAACACATACCTTGTATACTCTCACTATATCTTTTTCCTCTTATCTGTTAACACATAATTGGATTAAATATAAATGGTTTAATTATTTATTTTTCTCATTGTTTCATAACAATATATAAATTAAAACATTTGAGTAGTGGAAAGATATCTATATCATAGATTTATGAAAAATAAATTTGACCTCTCATCCATTAAAATTCATCCTTTTGGGAATTTTTTGGTAAACACATTTTATATTTTATATAGATAAGGAATCAATTACATTTTTAACTCATATTTATCCATAATATCTCTATTAACATTACATTTGATATTATTTTTCTTAAAAATTGAATAACGATCATGAGTCAATGATAAATTAATATCCCAAATATTTTCACAAAACAATTGAAGAGGCAGATTTTTTCCCACATTGTTGTCTTGAAAATAAGAATTAAACCACACCATTTGATATTTAATTTTATTTGAACCAAAAAATTCTACCTAAATTGTATTCAAGGTCCCCAGATATTTCATAATTATTTACTAACAAAAATATTTCACCTCAAAAAAAATTTCTATAAGATATGGATCTTCAGTCATCATCACAACCTACCCAATATGCATCTATATAGATAAATAGATAAATTCTATATTTTCATAGCTACACTAATGAATTTTAGTACATTTTATTTATATGATAATTATTTTCCCACATATAAATAGATAAATTTTTGGAAGACTATGAAACATCTCATAAATAGTGACAACCTAAACAATATACTGTCTACACATTTTCACATATAGAAATATTCGAATGAGTTTAATAAATTATTTTGAATCAATATCCATTACATCCGCATCCTTTTTTAATACTATTCTAAAAAAATATGGGTGTAGAAAAAATCATCTTATCCTCAATACAAAACTTATTTATATGATCATATGAATAATTTTCATGAGATAAAAAATTTAATTTTCCTCTTGGTAAATTTTCATTATATAAAATTATCTCATTATGAAAACATGTAAATTTAAAAAAAATTATCTTTATATAAAAATTATCTATAGAATTATTAGTTACTAGAAATTTTTTATAAACTATATAAACATTGAAAATGAGTTATTCTTGGTTGTCATCATTATTATAAATATTTTTTAAACTATTTATTTTTGAAATGATATCGTCATCACATAATAATCTAAATATTAAAATTACGATAAAGAGTTTTATTTTAACACATATAGATCATTTTTACCCTAAAAACTTACTTCTCATTTTTTCCCAGAAATAATACAAACAATTAATTAATATAAACCACTAATTCTAGATTAATATTTTGAAATATAGATATAATATCAATTTTAACTAACATCTAATGAATTTGTATTATAATATTAGGGAATATTACAGTCCTTTTTTATAGAATCATGGTAGGAGATATCATGAAAATAAATTTCTTTAAACTAAGTATACACCTTACATCTGATTCATTCGTTATTTCTCACAACTTTTCCTCTTTAAATAATCATGTTTAAAAACACACATGTCTTCCAATTACATTAGTGCCTTCAAGATAGTATACTAAATATTTTTTTTTATTATCATTGAAATATATTTATTCATTGATGGAATAAACCCACACATTACACTATATATATTCTTCAAAATCTCATGGTTAATCCTATAAAAAGGATTTGGTAGATGTTGATTACATCAATGTTCACTTGTTTTGAACATTCAGTAATATATCTACAATATTGTTTTGGACCACCACTATTTTCCCAATCTTATATGAGATGAGATAAGATTATATACATCATTATAGTTTCCTAAATAATCATTTTTATCCTAAAATAATTGTTAATATTCACTAATATCTAGTGTGTCATCCTACTAAATAACCAAAAATGATTCATCTTTTTTTACAAATGGGTCATGAAACATTATTTATGAATTATTTAATTGAATTTTCAATCAAATTCATCTAAATAGAATAAATAATTTCCATAGTTTAATTTTTATAATATTTATATACTCTTCAATTTAAAGGAGAATCTAGAAAATTACCCTTAACAACTCAGTTTTCAAACATTCCCATATTATCACCTTTTTATTTGATAATATAGGTATATCCTAATACATTCTATTACTTGAAGCATGTGTTTTATTTTTAATACAATTAATGTAGGGATATATCAAAATTTGGATTATATATGTACTATTTTATAATATGATGTATTTATCAAATAGCTTTTCACAAAAAAAAATATTATGATGTATCATGTTTTATCAACATGGTTCATGCATTCGCTTCTAAGATTCCATTTTTCATAAAGCTGAATCCTTTATTTTGTAGGTTTATGTTATATTAACCTCATATAAAACGCTATTAATCTCTATATAATCTTAAAATCTTAAATTATTGTACTCAATAACATTATATTTTTATATATTATTCAAAGAGTAATGAAACCCCTTTTTATCCCTTCATTTGAAACTAATTAACATACTAGGAGCATAAAATTTATGTTTTATCAATATAAATAAAGTAATGTGAGTGGAGATAGAAATAAAAACCAATTTACCTCTTTATTTATTGATTTTTTTTCAAGGTCCCACTGATGTTAAAGTAAATAAGAATCAATGGGAGAGTTGTTGGTATCTCAACATTGGTGTATGAATAATAATTAATCTCTACATTCTAGCATATAGAAAATATTCAATATCAATATCCCATGACCATATAAACATCACGAATAGTTTCCCTTTGTGTAATATTTTTCATTTTACATTGGAAATATATATACTGGTCTTTTATTCGATATTTGGTTTTCTTTTTTCATACTCAAGTATTAGGAATCCTGATAATATCCAAAAAAATACAGTACCCTTCATTAATTTTCAATTTAAAGAACACTTTAATCTTATTGCCTCATCAAAAAGGACCCATATATGATAAAATAACTAACTTAAATTCATTAGATAGTTTAAAAATTCATAACATGTTTTTTTACAATTTCAAACATATAAGATATTCTTGTACTTCCACGTTTCCTTTTGCAACAGAGCTGAATCGACATCTTTTATTAGGAGTGACCCATCATTCAAAAAGGACACTAAAATTTTATGATAATATTGAAAAGTATTTTAAAACATTAGTCATCATATCATATATGATAACATCCACTATCTTGTATACATGGAAGTTCATTATTTGATGTATTATTTCAACATTTACAATAGTAAACATTTTATTAAATATTTACCTTTTATTCCAATAGATTATAATGTTGTTGTTTTTATCCAATTAAAATTGTAACAGAGTGATACATCCATTTTCTAGGAGGCCAATATTATCTTATATTTCATATACTTTCTCTAAATATTTAAATCTATGTGTAATCATTAGATTATATTTTTATGTTGTTTCTAAATTTCCTTTGATTGAGTGAACAAACTATGACTATAATTATACCTCCCAAATATTCAAAATTCATTGGAATTTTGTTTGTTAAACTAAAACCACTTTTTCAAATAAATCCTCTATGGTGATAATAGTATCCCTAATGGTCATTCTTTATAATCTATATAGTCTATTATCCAGAACCTAACACCTAACTTTTATCCCTCTTTCATAGTAACATTTTATATTATTTAATGATTTTTTTGTTTGGATTTACAATGTTTAAAAATATTTTATCTACACATGATTTGGAAAAAACATTTTATTTCTAACAAGAATATTTTGACCAATATTTTTAATAACATATTGATGAAAATTTTCTCCATCGGAAGATGATTTTTTTATTCTCAAAAGATAATTTCCTTTTTGAAGAATCCCAAACCTCTTAAATGGGATATTTGAAATTTGACCTTTATTTTTTAGTTTCTCATCATCGTTGAGATGTTTCTACTATATAAGGTAATTATACTTCTCTTCTTTGTTAAATTTCTCTTCCAATAAGTTTTAAATAATATTATCATAATGAATAATTTTATATAAATCATTATAATAATTAATCAAATCCTATTTTTATTCACCCTAATAATATACCATATAATTAAAAATTTGATAATATTTTAATAACAACATTTTATTCATTTTATTCATCGAAATAATTGAGAATTTTTTTTACATTATATTCAATATAAAATCTATAATTACTCCTTGTTTATCAGTCCTAGAATAAATAATGTAATCACTAGAAAATTTTTAATCGCACTAATCAACATTATGAATGGAATTTATAATTTCATATTCATATAAATTGTCATCATTTCCATTAAAAATTTATTATGAGTTCCTATTATTATGTTTTAGTTACTTCATATCCATCCATTTCAATATTTACATTGAATTTTGAGCTTTGTTCTTCAAGTATATTCTATATATTTCATATACTTCATGAAAATCGTGTTCTTATTTTAATTATATATAGTGTAGTCAAAATGGTCCAATAGTTCCACAATTTATTATTTTTGGTGATGTAATTTTCCATTTCATTCCAGTGCCTCTACCCGAAGTTATAGAAAAATATGAAACTAGCTCATATAAATTTTGATCTAAATATTCTTTTGATTCAAAATAACTAACTTTATCCTATCATGGATAATAATGTATTTCCCATATTGATTATTTAATTGATAATTATTTTTATCCATACCATTATTATTCATATCATTTTCCTTCATCATCTCACTAGTTTTGATAATTTTTTATAAATCATCAAGATCAATCATAATTGGACGTCAATATTTATTTAATGACACATTTCCATCCAATATGTATGGAATGATGTGTAGAATCTTATAAACAATATTTGAATACAATAACTTCTCAATCAAAAATATGATAATGTTCACAATATAATTTACTATAGTAAATTTATAATCTAAATATTTATTACCCATCATATTTAGGTATTTATTATTTAATATTCAAATATATAGTTTTTCTTACATAACTATAGTCATCACATGAAAAATATTTTATACTTTATTCCATTATAATGTTTCTATCCAACTTATCATTACTTTAATAAATCTATCTAGGATATGGTATATAGAATAATATTTTGAACAAATATATATTTATCATGATTCACTATATTATTTTCTGGAATGAAAAATCCTTCATCATTGGAAATAAATCCTACATATATAGCCTTCAATACATATATACATATCGATAATATACAAGGTAGTATTTGAACTATCCAATTATGGTAAATCATAACATTAAATAAGGGAACTACATTTTATTTATTTATTTATAATTAATAATCATTCACAATAAAAAATCATTTAATAAAAAATTAATATTACAAAAACCACTTTTCATAAACATGGAACCATAAATGAGTTAATGAAGGGAACCTGGGATATGATACCAAATAAAAATATTTTACCCTCATAATTTGTATCATAAGCTATGAATCATTTAGATATAAACCTTTTATGTTTGTCGCATTTAAACAACATCTTTTATTGAATAAAAAATCTATCATTGTTGTTGGAAACACTCATACAAACACAAAACAATGGACATAACGAATTTATGGGTTTTACTACATAAAAATGATTGGTAATATAAACCATCATATAGGAAAACATAAGATCGTAATTTCTCCATGTGTAGAACAATTTTTTTTTAAAAAAAGAGAACAATCATGAAAAATTCATATAATATATTCATTGAATAGTTTCCATTAATCTTTTTCAGTTTCAATTAAGTGGAATGAATTTTTTAAAAGTGGGAATGTCTTCCATAGGTTTTGAATAAAAATGTGTTGTCACTATGATGATTATTTCATCCCAGTATTCTTAATAAAATGTATAATATTCTTCCACATACAATTCATTCATAGTGTTGAGAAAGAACAAATTCTCCCCTTTTTGACTCTCTAATACAACATGAGTTGAATAATATACAATACTAGTTCCCTGATTTTTATTTCTTAACACAATTATTAATATTATTATTTCAATTATATATTCCAAGTATATTAGGAATTTAATATTAATAAATGATTTAAATAAATTTTACCAATTCCATCCATCTTTAGATCCCATGTAAAAACGATCATAAATTTTCCAATAGATACCTCACAATGATTGAACATATAATATTTAATTTGAAATTACATTAATTATTATAATCAAATATTTCTCAGGAAAACTTTAAGTGGTCCTAGACTCCACATAACACGAACAATATAAAATGGTAAATTATTTTGACATATAGATGTATTTGGGAATTAGTATACATAAACAATAATATTGAATACCTCTTTAAAGAATTATATTCTAAAAAACCAATGATGGTTATACTATATTTTTACAATTCATGTATTAAATGAAGATCATATAAGAAGAAATAATCATATATAATTATTTTCATCAGAATAAATACTCTAGAAAATCACATTTTAATCTATAAGAATTCAATAAAAACATTAATGGATGACTCTTTATAAGTCAGAAAACATACTATTGTGAAGTATTATATATGATATTTGAAAAACTATTTATGATTGATATTAAAATTTTATATGAAAGGCTATTAATAAAATTTAGTTTAATATTAAAAATTATACATTTTCTCTTTTTGAATTACAGGTTTAATCTTTAAATGTGGAAGAATGACTCTTATGAACATGTAGCTGAAAATTTTGTTGTATTTACTAACTCATATTATGATTGAGGCTGTATCATTAAAAATAATGTTTTATCATTAGGATTTCTATAAAAGAATCATCCAAATTATAAATGAATCAAATAATGTTTGGGATGCATCTTCTGAATTCATATGTTAAAATCTCATGGACCTGTAACAAACACTTATTATGTATGTATTTACTATTAAGAAGTACATGTTAACTATTCTAAACTAATGCTTTACCCTTGTGAATTACTAGAATATATTTCTTATAGAGAACACTAACTTTTATAAAGTCACTAATTTAGAATGGTTTAGTTTCTCTAATTCTAAAATAAATTTTCTAATATTTTTTTGACTTATGAAAAATCTCATTCTAATTTGAAAACATTAAAATACATAAATAAATGGTTCAAACATCACCATATCACTTTAAACTTTATAAAAAATTAAAATTCTTCTATAATTGTAAAATATCCCTTCTCCAAAATAAATCATCAAAAATAAGATGAGATTAAACAAGATTTATCAATATTAAAAAAACAAATGAAGCATATCCACCTCACCTATTCACCACTTCACACCATCAACATAATGATCTTTTACAGTCTTAGTAAAAATATCATTGGCTCAAAAAATATAATACCTCTCCATTTTCATTCAACCCAGAAAGTTATTTTCCCCATGATTTTGAGTTAGAATATATTTTAATCCCTCATCATTCATCTTGTATATTTCTTCTAGAACCACATTATTAACCACCACAGAATAATTAGATAAATTAATGAAATCTATTTCAATTGAATGTCATGTTGAAGCATCATCTTGACCAATCATGCCATTATATATTCAGTGTTTATTAACTATATTTATAAATAAACTCAATCTATATAAGTATCATTGCACTCCTTATTTAACATATTCACATGATCCTAATCTATAAACATTATTACCATACATGGATTAAAAGTATCTATTCAAATTAATTACTTGACATATTCTATAATATTACCTATGTCAAATATGCATGCAACTTATATTCTACATTAATTCAATCTTTCTTATAAGATAATCTCTTCAACATGTATGTAGTGAACTCAATATTTTAAAGATTAAGAGTATAAAGAAACAAAAAATATTTATTTTTTCCCATCTAACATATATCCATCTTCCCATAATCTGTCATTCCTCCAAAACCGGGGAGGATTATGCCTCAAGATCTGAAATGCTCAGACCAATTCTTATTGTTCCTCTGAAGAATTTCCATAAAAATACTATGGAACACTTGTACCAATGAAATAATGATATTCAGAAATACTTCTATTTTATCAACTCATTCCTCACTATTAGGCTCCCTATGTGGAGGGGCCCCTATAACACGGAAAAATTTAAAATTCAAATGTGAAGCCATATAAGAATTACCCAAGAATATATAAAAAGTGTGATAAACCGTAGAATAAAATATTTAATATATGTCAATGTAGATCTATTAAATATCAACTTATATCCTACCTTTATATGTCATGTTTCAGATTATGTTATCCTAAATAGATTTGAGAAAATACTTTTCAAAACGTCTATATTAATTAATTAATTTGAAATCTATTTCAAAACTAATTCTTGGAAATAAAATGTTTTCCAAAACCCAAATTATTTAATATATATTATTTAAAAACATAATATATTAAAATAGAACCAAAATCGACCAATGATGTTTTAAAAAACCATTAATGAATAACTCAATAACAAACAATAAGTAATCCTATTTTTTCAAACTTTGATAATTGAGAATATTATTTCACTATGATAATGTTGAAAATGCCTTTAATGGGTACCATATGATTTTAGAACAACCTAGTACTAATAAATATGAGATATACTAAGAAATAAAATTATATCCCACCTCTAAAATAATATTACAATAACTTATCTCAAATAACCACCCCATAACCTACTCTAGATCTCTACATGGACTAAATCTTATTCTTGATTAGATAATCGATAAATATAGTTTTTAAAAATAAAAAAATATCCCCATGTAATTATTTAACCTAAAAATAATAACCTCAATGCAAGTAATGAAAATTATTGTGCATTATAAAATTTAATCGAACATTAAAATAAACATTTTTAATGTAAATAGAGTAAAAACATAAAATTTACAAAAATGTATATTGTTTTAACAACAAATAACTAAACTGAACAAGGAAAAACATTTCCATAATAGATATTCCAACTCCAAAAGAATTATCACCATTATGTTTCGAATAAAAAAACCACTAGGATATATTACCATTGAATAATGTATCGTTTATCCTTATTTCATCAACATAAAATAAATTTACAAACACAGTAAGATATAAAAGTATGGTTGAGTACACAAATAAACAATAGTATTTTATCGTATCAATCCCATGAATTTCAACCTATGATACATTTTAACTATGTAATTAATAACACTAAATACATTTAAAACCATTTAAAAAAATAGTTTTCAATCAGTTATATATATATCTACAATGTAATGGAAATAAAACAAGTCCAATGATATTATAAAAAATATAAACCATAACATGATAAAACCATATCAAAATATATTATTATTTATAGAAAACACAAATAAAAATCATGGATAAATATTCTAAATAACAAAAACCTATGAGCATAGTGATATCTATCCATGGATCATCAACATTTCGATTATTTCTCAAACTAATAGACCTCTCTATCCATACCAATGAAAATAGAACACGAAATCTAAATTAATTTCATGATATTTATAATCATTACATTTATCATTAATTAATTCCGAATACTCGGTGATCAATAATCATATAATTTATCATTTATTTAAAAAACCAAATTCAATTGTAAAATAACAATCCCAAATAATCATTAAACATAAATAAAAATCCAATATAGGATTACATCCAATTGTTTAAATAAAAAATATTTTTAATCAAAACATATTACTTTTATTAAAAATTTAAATATTAATGTTCTTAAAATATTAAAAAACTAAATTATCATAACATAATTTTGAAAAGATATTGGATAAAATATATTATTTAAAAAAAACTGAAAATAATTTCTATCATGAAATTAGAATTCATAATCAACCATGGAGTGAATTGGATCCACATACCTTTTGTGAATAATTATATGACATATACAAAAAAAATATTTTCTTTTATAATTCATTATTTCATTCATCAAAATCATTAAATAGGAACACATGTAAAAATTATTCTATTTAGTGTTTGAGATATACAATATTATCACTCTATATTTAATTCAACATGATATTTCTATATTAATATGAATATAGTGAGAGAGAAAAAAAATATATATTAAATTATTTTCATATGATTTAGTATTGATCTATTTGACTATTGAGTGAACCAAATTTGTTTATAGTTGAGTGTCCCTAAAATCACTTCCGAGATTCCTTAAGTGAGCCTAATATTGTTTTAGGGTGTAGAGTATAAGGACCCTACATTAACCATTACATTATCTCTAGTGATGTCAAAAATTCACATTGAGGTTCATTTCAGGTTCATAGATTAATAGAAATAGTCTATAACTATTTAATAACATCTTAACAATTACAAATTAGTCACTTCTTCTGTATGCAATTTTTTAAGAATCTATTTAAAATAAAACAACCTTTATTATCTTGATATAAATATTATTGTATTATTCAATTCTCTTACACTTCCTTTCAACATATGAAAATCATTTCTAAAACATGGGATATGAAAGAAAGCTCAGTAAGGGATATAAAATAATGAAAGAAAACATTAATCCATTAATACATACAAATCAATGAAACCATAATTTTCAATCATAAAACATTAGATCATTATCATACCACGTGAAATCATAACATTTAAGAATAACACAGAGAAATAATAAATCATAATGGTTACTTGTGGCACCCATAACATACTTACATTTAAGATTTTACAATACATAAGGAGTAATATTTGAATACCCATAACAGTAAATTCGCTTAATCTTTTAGGATAAACATTATCGTTGACCTATGTCACATTACCCAATGCATTGAAGAGCTATCTCGAGCTCACCCACTCAGTTTAATCAGGGATCCACCCATATATGTTTTATCATGTAACCACCCGTCAAATTTCCTACTACAATTACATAATCAAAACATATAAAATATTTAAATTATCTACGTTTCACTCATCAATAACAAGAAATCAATTCAAGATATTGAGATATTAAATCCATTCACAAAACCATTTAAAACATTTATTAAAGATATTTTTTAGTCAAAGTGTCTAGTACCACATTGAAAATATTCAAATAAATTATCATTTTAAAACATTAATTCTTTATAAATAAATCCTCTAAAAAATTTGAAATCATTTACATTAATGATAATGAAGAATCATTTAAACATTAAAAATGATGTTTTAGTTAAAAATTGCATAAAAACATAAGAAAAATCATGAATAAAAATAATTAAAAAATTACATTAAAAAAATATAATATCATTAGAAGAAGGTTGTTCATGATATCCTATGTCGTAGGGCATTATATACACTATATAAAACTGAATTAGTGAATAACTAAACTGAAGTTTCAATGAAATTTAAATTGAGATGAAATCCCTAACAAATATCGTATAAATGACATAAGAATTTATCAATGGAGTGATTACATGTAGAAAAATTATATCAAAACAAATAATTGTGTAAATTACTACATAGATAAATAAATAGTGATTCAACCCATAATCGTGGTAAAATAGAATCAAGGATGTATGCATAAAACCCAATGATTGTAAATTGAGTTTTCAAATACCCTAACAAAGAATGTTCTGTTAATGTAATAGATCAATTGTGTGTACTAAATATAAATCCCCATAAATAAAGAATAAATATAAGATAAGATATAAAATTTCATTTTTCACATTATCATATCATGACCTAAGAAATATGTAGAATATTAACCCACTGAATAGAAATATGGTTATGAAGTTCCCTTGTGAAAATTTGGTAGCCTGAAGATGTAACAAAAAAACATAAAATGAGTTGATGGGAGAAAAATGTTCCTCATCATTTGTGCATAAAATTTAAATCAATAATTATATATAAGAAAATATCCCAACATAATAAAATGGAAATAAAAAGACCTAACATAAAATAACTCATTGTCTAATGGAAGGGAGTGAAAGGTTCCCTTACCATGAGTCTGAAGTGTCTCCTTCATTATTTATTTTCCTTAACAATAAATATAATTTAATTTCAGCTTTTTTCACATCCTTTTTCAATTTTACTATTCCTTTTATATCACTTATTACATTTCTATAGAAATCATATAATAATTCATGTTCATATTGGCCTTTTTGTCGATGTTTGGTACTTGAGTCAAAAATGATCTTGTTATAAATACAAATTGACCATTTGGTCAAAATTCCATTATCTATAGAATAATATTCATGATTTAAATATCATATATATCATTAATATACATGTATTTATAATTTTACATTATATTTTTATATAATAAATGAAACGCATTGTTTAGGGAGACGGTAAGTCATACGCATGCATGAATGATACATTCATTTATTTTTCATATTTAAAAGAAAAAAAACTAAATGATACATAGGAATATTGTAATTAATTTATATTTTCATTTTTATACACAATAAATATGTTCATTAACACAATCCTTTATACAGTACATTTTTGGAATTTACGAGTCATATCACGTTGAGGGGTGGTAGTTCACACTTTCATATTTGAAATTATCGTATATATAAATTATGTCTATAATATTGGTATTCTATACAGGACAAATATAGAATAATAAAGAAAATATAAATATAATATATATAATATATAAATATGGTTCAATCATATATTCCACAATCATATGTGGTAGGGAAAAATTGAATTATCAATGTTTCATGAGGTAATAGTTCGATGTCCACAGATTCAATATGTTCATATTAATTCGATGGAGGTAAGTGTAAGTATAGTTTTAATACTTGTCATAATAAAATCATATTATATTTAGTATATTTGTTTTGTAAAGAAATCAACTATTAATAATAGAATACGTATTGAAGAATTAAAATAATTGAAAGGTACTTTAGAGAAGACACAGCCTCTTAAAACAAGTAACTCCCTTTGATTTGAGACAAATGGTTTTCATGAACTACCTTCAGCCTAAGGAAAGGCTTCTAGGATTAATATAAAGATGTTACATGATTATTTGGGAATATTTTGGAAAATACTAGTGGATTTAGAGGTGAAATTATGTGTGTATGGGTGATTCCCTTTTATAAGAGTGAGGAGGGGCAATTTAGGAAAGTTTCGATGTATTATTTTATTATAATTTTTTTTAGTTTCAAGAGGATTCAAAGTATTTTATTTTAAATAAAGGATGTTTTTGTGTCGAAAAAATATCAACCCATATGTTTTAGACAATTCTAGATTACAAATTTATCCTCATATTTTAGCTTTAACCATTAGTTTACTAAATTAACACATACCATGTGTTCTTGTATATTCATATACATGATTAATATTGTTACTATAAAATGAAAATATAACATGAAGTGGTTCATTATTGACATTTTAAACATTATATATTTCATTTTCCCTAATGATATATTATTAGGACAGTTATATCATTTAATAAAATAGTATTAGATTTAAAACTCATTTATGTCAATTTTTATACTATTCATATCAGGAATTTTTAAAAAACCATTAATTGATTATTTAACATACACTACATTAATTCAAAGATAAAGATTAATAATCATCCATAATGTTCTTATATTTCTTAAAATGTTTTAAAAATAAATTTAATTTAATATTTATAATCCCATTTATTTAAATCATTCATTAATAATGTAATCACTACATCATCATTGTTTCATTAATATATTTATTTATTAGATGTATAAATAATATAAATAAATTACCATGATTTATAAAATATTAAATGCTTTCTAATGAATATTTATTGGCATATAGATATATTATATAAACCCATATAAAAATGTTTTAGTATAATATGCATGTTTATGTTATATTTTTCTTTACATTTAATTAAATCTTATAAAATGTCATTATCACTCCGATGTGGATCAATGGGGTACCAAAATCGACCCAAGGATTCTAATGGTCAAAGGTTTGTAATACAATAGGATATTTACATGTTTTAGGGTACTTTAACATTATTATAATATTATTATTTTAAAACTATTAACCAGATTAACCATTTAACCATTGAAAATAATATAATTACTGAATTTACTATTCATGATGTCCAAATATAAAAGGTTCCTAATCACTCAATTAGGTCCTTCTAGTTTAAAATATGGAATCCATTTTCCCAATTTTAAACATTGATTTCTAAATAATTAATTTAAAATTAATTATATTTTCAAAAACCATAAAGCGAGTATTTAAGAAGTAATAACTATCAAAAAATTAACATGTGTTTATGTCCTATTTAAATTTTAAATTACATCCAATGAACAACAATGGAAAAAATGTTATGAATATAGTCCTATCTCACATTAAATAAATTAAATGTGCATTATAAATATATAAATATCTTAGATTAAAAGGTTGTTTCGAATTAAAATGTGGTATTTTTCACTATTTATTAAAAAATGAACGTTATCAGAAAATTGCCAAAAATCTATCCGAAGTAAATTTGGATGTTCATATTCTACAAAAAAAAGTATTATTATAAAATAGAACATAAATATTGTCAAAATAGGATTTAAAAATGGTTCTCCATCAAAAGTTGGTAAAAAAACCTTTTAAAAATATTAGAGTAGTTCATGCTCAAAATCAGAATCACTCTTAATTTAAACATATAATTTTTTTGATAAATGTAAATACATTTGACAAACATGTATAATAATATTGTGGTTACTTATTTTCATTCCCACCAATATAATGAGTATTAATTAACTACTATTTAAAATAAACATATTATAATATTATTTTTTAGTATAACTAAATGTTTTTTGAAATGTAATATTTAAAAGAAAGTCATTGATCTTTATTGATAATGCAATCAGAAAAAAATAACCTTTAATGTAAAAATAAAATTTTATTCAGAAATACATATAGAAATGAAAAATTTTATTATTCTATAAATACCTGGGATGTTATATCCTTCCCTCTTTTTGTATATTGCCTCCTCACAGTTTTATAATTGTGCATGGAAACTTAATTGAAAGTCCCACATCAGAAAAATAGTCATGAAAATATAATCTTAAAAGAAAGAAATAGATGTACAGAGGTTACCCGATATAACCCGCACTAGGATTCCATGTTGTAAAAAAGTTACATGGAAGAGAAAAATTGTGGAACCTTTTGATGTAGAGTGATAGAAAACATGATTAGGAGGAATTTAACCCCCATAAAATCACAAACTTGTCATTGGTTAAACAGTATTTGACTTCCCTATATGAAAATTAAATGATCAGAATTTATTTGTTTCAAGTTCCTTTTCAAAATGATTTAGAATATTTTTATGAGATTGGCTATTAACATAAATAAATATATGTACTTTTCATAGAGAGTTTCATCATTTAATAAATTTCTGCACATAAATTATCTTTTCTCCAAACTATGTGTTTTCAAGATGATTTGGTCACACTAGAAGTTTTTGAATCATCATTAATAGAATCACATAATCCATAAAAGATTAGTTATATATTTCCCCTATATTTATACAATTACCAATACAAAAATGGATAGTACGAGATCGGATAATCCCTAAAAAGGATAATACTTTAGTAAAATCAATACTATAATTAATCTCTAAAATTGAACAAATAATACCCATTATTCAAAAATGAGCATTCAATACACAATTGTCCTTATAATTATTAAAAATAATCCAACTTATACTGAAACCCAAAATTCAAGAGGACTTTATCACATTGCCATCCACGGTAAATCTTAACATTTATCTCACAAAAACCATAACTATGCTTATTGTCTCATACTGAATTTTAATTAACCTAATCACAAATTTTATATGATAGGTTAATCATTTCCATAAATAACCCTAATTACCATTTGTGCACAATAAAAACATTTATTCTTCGAAAATAAAATTCAAACACTAATCCTAAACTAAAATACCATAGTATTCTATTTTCATTAGGCATATAGTGTTCCCAAAAGTGAGAATTCCTTCCAAAATAACATTTATCACATAATTATAAAATTATTTTCCTAAATTAGTGACATCTAATTTATAAAATTGAAGTTCCCAAAATCAAAATATTCCTAGTCCATAAAATCATTTAACTATAAATAATAATTCATTTTAACTAGGGACTTCACATAGGCCAGTGGTGGGTGATTCCCCCTCTTCACCCTTTAATTATGGGATCAATTCCCATGGCCTTGCCGGATGCGGCATATTGTCACTCATCCTGTAAGTTTTCCTTTTTCAAAAACCATATCATTATTATAACATTATAAAAAATAATGTAATTTCCCCAAATATCACCATAATGTGCATTATCCCAAATGGTTATCTAATAGCGTTCATATTTCATCCTAAAATGTAATAACTATTAATCATCTCAAAAACAAAATATCATTTAATCCCAAAGGTTTTCCATTATGTCCACACAAGAAAACACAATTCCTCCATGAATTACATTTTCACATATCAAAATTCAGAGTTACACATACGAGAAAAAGTCATCAGAAGTAATTTCATCACCAATAGAGAAATAATACTTTTAAACATTTCATAATCATCTATCCTACCGTAACTCTTAAATCAATTATATGTATACTTCATGCACATTCAGTGCTCTTCGTAATCCATTAACTATTCATTTCCATCAAATTTATTAATATACCATTCTTAAAAATAGAATATCCTCATCATTTATAAATATCATTCGAAATATGATTCATTATTTATGGATATGAAAATAAATCATACCTTGAATCCCGATATAATGATCTTCAAGATGTTCCCCTTCTCATTCGGCTTGTTGTAAAACTATCACAAATTAATTATTCCCTCCACTTTTGTAATTTTACTTTTTGATAGAGTTTCAAAAGTTGAGATATTTATATCATATGAAAAAGAAACCATGACCCCAAAAATTGTTTTAGAAATGAGTAGGTGTTGGAAAACTCCAACAATTTCTTCCAGGTGATTTGAATACTCAAGAAGTTGTCAATATCATTCGAACAAAATTTTTAAATAATAGTGATGATCAAATTGTTGAGGATGAATAAGAACATTATCAAATATCTCTTTCCTTACATTATGAAAAATAATCCTTAATCAGCTGAAAAGAATCAACACTTAAACATGAAATGAAATCTTATTATTAAAAAATGATTTCCTTTTTGGGTAAAGATAACATAAAAATATTTATATTACTCAAATACATCAACCTCCATATATTTTCATTGTTTATGTTTTTATCAAAACAACATATCTTACTATAACCCTCCAAAATATTCCATATGATAATTTCCCTATTGGATATATGGGATCCTTTACGAACACCCAGATAACACTCTAACCTCTAAAGTTATCTAAACATACCTCTGATACGAAATATATGGCTCCAACCTTAATCATTACTTAATCTTAAATTATTTCATGAATTAACATTGATGAACATTTAAGCTTTGGTTTTTTGGAGAATTAGGCCATAACTATTACATTAAATTTCAAAAATTATAAAATAGAAACCTCTAATCCATATAGTTTTTTTCACAAAAATAAATCTACTTAAAATAAAACAAGAATTATTTTCTTGATATAAAAATTCATGAATTCTTTTATTCTATTACCCATACAAACACCTTGTGAAAATAATTTCTAAAACATGGGATGAGAAAAAAAAGATCACTAAGGGATATAAAATAAGAAAAGAAAACATTAGTCCATCAATATATATAAATCAATGATACCATACGTTTGAATCATATAACTTATGTTCTTTGACATACCTCATGAAATCGTAAGATATAAGAATGACACCTAGAAATCATAAATCATAATGGTTAAGTATAGAATCCATAAAATACTTATATTGTTGATTTTACAGATACATATGGACTTATGTTTGGAATACCAATCATAGTATATTCCCAAAATCTCTTAGGAGAAATGTTATCCTTTACTTCTGTCATATAACCCAATTCATTGGAGAGTTGTCTCAGGATCACCCACCCTAGGATTATCATTAATCCACCTATATTTGGTTTATCATATAACCACTCGTGAAATTTCCATGTACCATTACATAATCATAACAAATAAGAGATTGAAATTATCAATATTTCATTCATCAATCATAATAAATTAACTCATGATATTTAAATATTCAATACATTTCAAAAAAAAATTAAAACATTTAATAAAGTAATTTTTGAGTCAAAGTCTCCCCAACCACATTGACACTTTTAAAATAAAATTTCATTTTGAAACATCTATTTCGAATTCAATAAATCCTTAAAAGAATATGAAAACATATACATAAATGGGAAACATAAATTTTTAAAAAATATAAAACTATGTTTTATTTATAGAGTTCATTACCACATCAGAAAATAGTTGAAAAAAATAATTAATGAATAAAATTAAAGAAAATATACAATATCATGAGAATCATAAGATTCATGATATCATATGTCAAATGGATGTATATAAACAATATAAAATTCAATTGGTATATAATAACAAATAAGTCTCTATAGAATGTATATTGAGACTAAATCTCTTACAACGATCATATAAATGACATAAGAAATTATCAACGTGGTAATTATGTGTAGAAAAATTATATCCTCAAAAAGGGAACATGATATTACATCGTAAATTAATAAATAGTTATTCCCAAAATAATCATGGTATAATGTCATCAACGAAATATGTATAAAACACAATTACTAGAATATGAGTTCCAAAATTGCCTTACAAATATTATTTTATTAATTAAATTTATAGATTCTTGTGTATTCAATATAAATACCCTTTAATAATGTATAAATAAGTGATAATATTTCAAAATTCAAATATCGCACAATCATAGCATGATCTAATCATGATATAGATGATTAATATAAATAATATAAATTAGGTTTTAAAGATCCGTTATGAGAATTTAGTAGCCTAACGACATCACTTGATAATTCATAAAATGTTTTGATGAGATAGAAAAGAGTACATAATCCATTTTCATTAAAATAGAAACCAATAAGAACATATAAGAACATATCCCAACATATGAAAATTCAAATTAAAAGACATAACATAAATGAAGTCTTTGACTAAAAGAGGAGAGTGAAAGGTTCCCATTCCTTGAGTCCGACTTGTATTGTTCATTCATTATATTAATTAATAATATAGATCAGTTAATTTATATATTCTTAAAAACCTTTTCTTGTTTATTATTAATATTATATCTCTTATTACCATGTTATTAGAATCAGATAATTATTCATTTCCATATCGGATATTTTTTTGAATGTTTGGAACATGAGTAAAAAATGAACTTGTTATAAATAAAAATTGTCCATGTGGTCATATTTATATTATCTCAAAAATAAAATTCATTTTAAAATATCATATATATCCATTATAAATATGTATTTATAATATTACATAGCACTTGTAGATAATAAATGGAATTCCACATTCATGGAGATTGTAAGCTGTACGTATGCATCAACGCAACTTCCATTTATTTTTCATATTCAATAGAATGAAAAATAAATGATACATAAGTATATTATAATTCTCATAAAAATTAAATATATTAAATATATTTCATATTTTCATTAACCACTTAATTTATATGTTCCATGTATGGAATTAACGAGTCATATCACTTTGAAAAAGGCGGCAGTCCGCACTTCCTCAAATAAAATTATCGTATTTACAGATTATGGAAAACATAATGTTATTCTATAAATGAAAAATAAATAATCATAAATACAATAGAAATATAATAAATATAATATATAAATATATTGTCTTCATAATTTCCTCCATGAGTGGATGTGGAGTAAAATTGAACGATCATCATATCGTGAGGAAGTAGTTCACCTTCCATAGAAATAGTTTTCTCATAACAGATAGATGAAGGTATGTGTATGGTTATTTAGAATACATCTCAAAAAAACAAACAAGTTTATTGAGGCTACTGTTTTTATTATATAATCATTGTATAAAAATTGAATAAGGGGTGAAGAATTAAAATAAAGGAAAGGTACCTTAGAGAAGACACAACCTCTTAAAAAGTGTAACTCCCTTTGATTTGAGCCGAAATGCTTTCTTGAATTATATTTATAAAAACGTATGTCTACTAGGATGAATATTGGGACGTTGGGAGCATATTTTGTAAGATTTTTAATGACCCAAGGGGAACTAGTTGTGTGATTAAATGGGTATGGGTGATGCCCTTTTGTAAGGAGGGGTACTTTAGGAATGTTTTAAAGTATTATTTTATTATAATTTTTTTTCAGTTGAAAAAGGTCCCATGGTAATTTATTTCAACTAAGATTATTTTTGGGTTGAAAACCTCTCAACCAAAAGGTTTTAGTCATGTCTATATCACAAATTTAACCATTTATTTTAGCATTAACCATAACTTAACAAATTTAACTCTTATTATCTCTTCTAGTATATTCATTGTATATGGTTAATATAGTTACTATAAGGTTATAATAGAATCTCATGTGGTTAATTAATGACATTTTCAACATTATATTAGTAATTTGGCAGAATATTAAATTTTAGGACTACTATATCATTTAATGAAATAGTATTTGTTTTAAATACTAATTTATGTCAATTTTTATACTATTCATATCATGGATTTTTTATAATTTATTAGAACTTAATTAATTAAAAAAACATCATAAATTCAATTATAAAAAGTCATAATCATCCATAAAATTATTTTATTTCATAAAATGTTTTAAAAAAAATTTATTTTATCATTTATAATATAATTTTATAAATCATTCATTAATAAGGTATTTACTACATCATCATTGTGTCATACATATATTTCTTTATATGATGTCTAAATGTTAAAAATAAAATCCCATGATGTTGGAAATAATTATATCTTTCTCAAGAATATTTATACACTAATAGATCAATTATATAACCCAAAATAAAAAAAAATAGTAAACGATACATGTTTCGGATATATCTTTAATTAAATTAAATTAATTCTTATAAAATGTCATTATAAATCCCAACTAGATCCATTAGATCGAAAAAATGACCTAAATAAGACCATGGCTAGAAATATCTAATCTAGTAGGATTATAACATGATTTAAGGTTGTTTAATATTGTTATAATATTTTTTTCATACCCTTATTTAATATATTTACTCTTTAACCATGGTGAATAAAATAATTACTGATGTTACTATACATAATATCCAAAAAAATAAAAGGTACCAATTCAACAAATTTTTAACATATTTTTTCAAATATGGAATCCTTTTTTCATAATTCAATACAAAAAATATTTAGTAATTAACTTAAAATCAATTCACTTTGTTAAAACCAAGAAGTGGGTTTTTACGAAGTAACAACTCTAAAAATAATGAAATGTGTTTACATCCAATTTCAATGTGAAATTACTACTAATCAAAAATGTTTAATTAAATAATAAAAATATAATCCTATTACACATTAAAGAAATAAAAATGAAAACATAACAATATTAATAAATTATATGCAATGGTATTTTTGACTTAAAATGTAGTATTTTTCAGTATTCATTAAATTAATAAATACAATTAGAAAATTACCAAAAATTTATCCAAAAAAAAAATATTTTCCACTTATAAAGAAGAAGTTTATTTTTTCAAATAGAACATATAGTGGTTTCAAAAACTATATTTAAAAAGGGTTCTCCATCAAACGGTGTTAAAATGACCATTTAATAATATTTGAGTATTCCATTCTTAAAATCAGATTCAGTCAAAATTTACACAACCAAAATTTATCGAATAAATGTAAAGGCATTTAAAAAACATATATAATAATATTGTTGTATGTTATATTCATTCATTCCAATATAAATAATAATCATTGAATACAACATAAAATAATAAAAAATATATATTATTTTTCACGATAACTCAAAGTTGTGTGCAACCTAATACATCAACGAAACCCAATGTATCATGTTTAGTACGCTATTAGAAAAAAAATCCCCTTGAATGTAAAAATAATATATTATTCAAAAAAATTAATTGAAATGAAAAAATGTATTATTCTAAATATTCTTAGGTCATTACATATACTATGGTTAAAGAAGGATAATAAATATTTTAAATGACAAATCATTTGAGCTATATTTTTATGGAAAATTTTGTTCACAAGGTACATGGGACCCTACACCTATACATGCAGGATATGTTATAAAAATACATATGAGTGTATAATTTTGATTCATGACTAGTAAAACTATTAAAAATACGATACATATGTCTATGGGCCTAAAAAAATTCAAATTACCAGTACAAAATTCAAAATAAAATTAAATGTTAAACATTTCACCCAAAATTGTTGTTCAATTCTAAGAGAACATTGTATATAACCTCAATCATGATTCATTCTATTCAATAGGTTGGTTACACTAAAATAGGTACATTTTTAGTATTAGTGATCCAATTTAATCATTTATAAAAAATATTAACATCAATATTTACCAAATATATGGAATCACAAATTTATAAGAAAATATTAAAAATAAACATGTAAATAGGTATAAAAAATGTTCCATTACATATTCTTTGAGGTTGTATATATATATATATAAACTAGATATTTAGAGAGTTACATGTACACTTCCTATCTAGTTGTAGTCATAGGAAGTTATATGTGGGATAATAAAATTTAATAGCCACATAGATATTGAAAATCATAAAAACATCCATAATAGTCATGATACAATTCAATGGTCATCAATAAACCAGAACACAATGATCAATTCATAAATGATTAAAATATATTATGGTATCTGATATAATAGTCTCATTATTCTACTTATTCTTGACTACTATAACTTTATTTTCTATGAGATATGATCTCTAATAAAGTGATTAATGATCATTCGACATGATATGTGTCAAACTAAAACTTTCACAAGTCATCAGACATACTTCACGACCACTATAGGCTAGCATAATCACATAAGGACAATTTGTGGTGTGTTGGTATTTGATTTACCCTCAAATAGAATTTTTTTCATTCATTGATGGATTCCACCCAAAATCCTTCATGAATATTCATCATGTCCTATATTTAAAAAACATTAATATTTTTAAATGTTTTATGGAACCTATAGGCCGAGAACACATGTCCTACCATTATGTCCATATAAATAAATATTTTAATAAGAGTTATATAAAAAATATCTAAAAGTTAAATAATACAACACCTTATATTTATACAATAAGAATTCAACCCACATATATAAAAAAATGGTCTAAAAAGGGGAAAAATTATCTCCATACATTAGAAAGAGTAATCCCATTAATATGAGATCTAATTGTAAACTAAAAAATTAGCAAAGATCCCATAAAAAATAAGATTCCCATTAACATCTCTATA
Source organism: Viscum album (assembly GCA_963277665.1). Taxonomy (NCBI): domain Eukaryota; kingdom Viridiplantae; phylum Streptophyta; class Magnoliopsida; order Santalales; family Viscaceae; genus Viscum; species Viscum album. Next base: position 1,309,826,921 of record OY728119.1, on the reverse strand, counting down.
ATATCTATAAAATTTCATATCACTGATTTTGAAGATTTCTTGTTCAATACTTCATTCACATTACTTGAATCATAAACAAAATGTTAACATTCACCCAAAGAAGAAAAATATTGGGTTTTAGTACCATGTACCCTATAGTTGGTCATCACCAGACCCTTACCTGTCTAATATAATACCATGTACATGTAGTAGTTGTAGTATAAGATAGTTAGGTAAGTAAAAAATATCATGATCATTTAAAACGTAAATAATGAATCTAAATTCATTTAATTGTTTATGGAGTTGGATAATTGCGCTAAAAGTTGGAAATGGAACCCAATAATACATGATATGTTCCATGATCTAAATCTATAATTGTTATATAGGTACATTGTTGGGAAATGTAAACAGAGGGATTCGTTGGAAAAAATAATCAAATAAAATGGTATATTTGTTGGAAAACCCCACATTGTAATATTGTTTGGGATTTATATTGTGGAAATTTTAAAATGTGTTGTTAGGTGATCCATGGTTTAGGAGAAAGGAACAAGATCATGCAATTGGGGAGTGACCTCCAAGCGACGGTGCATCCTCTTCTCCCTGTAGACGCCGGAAAAGTCCGTTGTTCCCAAACGAAGCTCCGGATGCGGAAAGCGAGGTCATATTTGGAGTCGGAAGGATGTTTCGAAGGGCCCGGAGGCCTTGCGCGGAATTTCAGAGGCCCGCGCGCAAAGGTGATGTTCCGCGCGCAAACCCCCCCGGGATGCGCGCAATGCGCCGGTCCGGCGCGCAATTTTGCGCGCCGCGGGTCCGCGCGACTCCCTTGCGCGCCGCGCCCGATTCCGCGCCCGCGGGGGGAATTTCGCGCTCGCACCCTGGATTCCGCGCCCGGGGTTGCCTATAAATACAAGGCGACCCCCAACGTTTCAAAGGTTGCTGAAAGTCGAAACGTCTCCCGTGCGCGCAATTCAACCCCTTCCGCGCGCAATGACGAACTTCAGGTAACCTCCTTTCTTTCGCGCAAGAAAGCCTCGGGGTCCGCCTTCGCGCGCAATCCCCGCTGGCTCCTTTCATTTGACTAAACATTCACCCTAAGGCCTTTGCGCGCAAAAGAACCCGCTTGCGCGCAATTGCCCCCAGGGTGCGCGCAATCCGGCCTGATTGCGCGCACCCCACCTTCTTTCAAGTGGCCATTCATTAGAGAATGAGTCGTTGCCCCCGCGCGCTATCCGAAGCCCGGTGTGAGCAATCTCAAGCATCCGCGCGCAAGGCGCTGGCCCAATTGCGCGCCAGCCGCCCCGATTGCGCGCCGGCCCGCAGTATTGCGCGCAAAGCTTCCTTTTTGCGCGCAATCTGCCAGGGTCGTCCCCGTTGACCTCCTAAGGGTACCCGCCTGTGTGGCACCCGATGATTCTCATCCCGGGTGCCCGCACCGTGCGTTGTCTTCCCGTGCGGCCCTCCAGGCTTGCGCGAAGTGACACGCACCTATGTCCAGCATGACGTTAAACTGCATACTCGTCCAGCATGACGTTAAACTGCATATACGTCCTGCACGACGTTAAACTGTACATCGTCCGCGCTGCAAGACGTTAAACTGCCAAGTGCTTCGTCCGGCAACCTATGCCCAGCATGACGTTAAACTGCACACCCGTCCAAGCTGCACGACGTTAAACTGCCTAGCCCCCATCGTCCGTGCTGCAAGACGTTAAACTGCCAAGTGCCTCGTCCTCAACACATGACGTTAAACTGTACTTCGTCCGGCAAGATGTTAAACCGTCCGCTTCGTCCTCAACACATGACGTTAAACTGTACTTCGTCCGGCAAGACGTTAAACCGTCCGCTTCGTCCTCAACACATGACGTTAAACTGTACTTCGTCTGGCAAGACGCTAAACCGTCCGCAACCTGATCCCGTGCTCCGCACGCAGGGTCTCCCCCGGTTTGGACGTGGCCCCCACCCGCTCGTCTCTGCAGGGATTTCGGGATTGTCCCCCTTTTGGGACGATTTAATGGGAGTGGCTTTTCCCTACGGGGGAAGGGTATTACAAACCCCTAGTTTCTCGTGGGAGGCTGCACATGTGTATCTCCATTGCACCTCCCCACTGCCGAAGCCAGTAGAGGGTCTGACTGGGATCGAGGTGTCTTTTGCTTTCGGTCCAAGTCCCTTCTAACTGAGTTTTGCAGTATCCGGGCTGCCCCAAGTGCGTAAGTCCTAACAGAATGAACTACGTGGACTTTGATCCATGTCTTCTATACAGGGTACGTAGGAAGCCTCCCTGAGGCCCAAGCCCACCACCTGGTCGTTCCGGTCGTATTTACGTCCGTTCGTCCATCAGTGGACCCCTCCAGGGTTCACGCTTGCGTTGATTCACCTATGAATCCGCCCCTGTGGAAGACTGCCCGTGTGTATCTCCACGGTGCCTCCCCACAGCCCCCCTTTTCCATTTCCCCTTTTATCGTCCAGCATGACGTGAAACTGTGATCCACCCGGCCGTTCCATCCCCCCTCCGTGCGAGGTGGTTCGGTTCAATCCTCCGCCCGGCGGCCTCGACCTCTTCGTGAGTCGGCTTGCCGACGTCCAGCATGACGTTAAACTGTATGCCCGAACTACGTTGACTTTGATCCGTGTTAACGCGCGGTACGTAGGAAGCCCCTCTGGGGTCCAAGCTCTTTACTCCATCATCCATCCTGATCCTTACCCGGGCCGCCACATCCCGGTGGGGTCATGCCACTTCACTTCACTCCACGTTACTTGGGAAGCCGCCCATGTGCTGGCCCCAGCGTCGGAGGTTCCCCGCAAGGGGTTCTGTCATCTGATCCACTTTTCGTGTTGATCGGTCCGATGCCGTCCCCGCTGGACGTTAAACTCGCGGCATACCCCGTGTTAAACACGGGAAGCTGAGGAAAACCTCAGGTGACACAGTTCCCCGCACCTAGTACGGGATGCCTCAGGCCATCGTGCCTTCGAGAAGCCCTATTAGGGACGGAAGACAGACGTGCAGAGCCGCAGTGTTACGACACGCCCCCAGCACCCAGAGCCACCCGGCCTTCTCACCGCAGGTTGCTGCCCCGCCCAGACTCCTTGGAACGTCCGGGCGGAAGCAGCGTAATTAACCGGTGTCCATGAAGATATGGCGCCGGGAACGAGATTCACGAACATTCTTAAGTCTATGAGGGAGACCCGGATTAGGCGACAAGTTCCGAGGAGACGTCCAAGGAAGGAGAAGCCGACATCCCATCATCCCGGTTTCGATCAAGGAGCAGACGCCCCTGAATAAGGGACGGATGCCGCCCGCCCTTGGAAAGCGGGACTGCGGGACCACAAGCCGCGCGCCCATCCCCTCGGGTTGACGGGTGCACGCGCGAACGCGTCCTGGCGGAACAGCGTAACCCGACGCACATCCGCACCGAAACAGAAAAATGGTGAACCCGACGTGAATCTCTTCTCCTCGATACGAAGACCGATGGCTTTCAGAGGTGTTGGAAGACCGGCGTGTTGCCCGGCCAAGCATTCAGTCTTACCCGCCAGGGGCTGGGGAAGGGACATCGGGCACTCCGTCTCGCAACGTCGAGGGCCTGGGTTCCCCCCACGGAAGGCGTCGTGGCGCTAATGGTTGGTTGTCGATTCCTTTTTCCTGTCAGTATTAATGGGTCATTCTCCCTGCTTGCAGAAATCAGGTCGCCCGATCTAGTGCCCGAACGCCACCCGCCCACTGGCGCAGGGACAGGGGAAACACCGACGCGGCTGCTCCGCGCGGTCCCGCCCGTTCCGCAGCCGTCCCAGCAGCCGCAATTGCGGGACGACCACGCCCTCTCTCCCCCTCGGAGGTCATCCAGAGAAGGGTGATCAACACCCTGGTGCAGAGATACGAGGAAGAGGGAGTCATCCCCACTAGGGAAATGGCTCGCCTGGACCTTGAGGAGGCTGCGCCTCGCCACCACCGCCGCCCCCGAGGGCCGCGCAGGGAGGCACCGCTGCCTACCTCAACGTCCAATCGCTTCGGGAGTTTATCCCCGGAGCGCTCTGACAGTTCCCTTCCTTATGCGGATGAGGTGGGAGATGCCCAGGATCACCCTATCCGAGGTCCGCTCCAGGGATCCACGATAAGGGCTCCCGCCAGGCCACGGCGACATCGCCGCCAGGCCCCTCAAGTCGAGGAACAGGCTCTCCACCTGCCCGCGCCGCTCATCCCGGCTCGTCTGTCTCGACGCCAACGTCGGGCACGAGCGGAAGAGGATGCCCACCTTGGGGCTCTAGCAACAGCGGCCGCATTGGCCCAAGCCACTGCTGGCTCCAGTCGCCAGGCCTCTGTGCATCCTGAGCGGGGGAACTCCTATGCCCGACCCGGATCGAGGCCCCGACCGCCCCAAAGGCAGGTTGGGTTGACTCTCCCGGTCGCTGGCACTGGCAGTAGCCACCGCGGACCACCTCGCGGTAGCGCTATTCACCGGCAGGATCTACTCTGTGTGGCCGATCCAGGAGGCGTGGGTCATCCCACCTTCCGATCCCGGCCCGGAGGCCTGCCCGGAATCATCTCTCCCCGCGTCCCCTTTGATATCTGTCCCGGTGCCCCTCGCACCTTGGTTCCCAGTCCTCTCGGCCCCAGCACCAGTGCGGCCGGAGGACGCCAGGACAGAGATCAGCCCTGCCCCGAAGAACCACCCAGGGGCAGGAAGGCAAGGCGTCGACGCCGAGGGAAGAATGTTGCGGAGTTCCGGACAGAGATCCGACCGGTTTGCTTCTCTGACTCAGAGGCAGAGTACGATTCGGCGACAGAGCCCCTTCCCCAATCCCGCCAGTCAAGGGCAGGGGTAGGAATGCGGCACGTCAGCCTCGTGCTCCCCGAGAGCGAGATCGATGTGATCCCCGCGTCTCTCCGAAGGTATATCCGGAGTAACGAGGGCCTGGTAGACCCCCAAGGATCAAACTTGCGGTTGGTACCGGCCCCTCCGGAAGTGCCTTCCGTCTCGATCAGAGAAGCCGGAGACTTTTTCTGGGGACCGACGGTCGAACCACGATCTGGTGCGCCCTCGGCGAGCACCGATGCTACGGCAGGATGTTCGCTCGCCGGCCCGTCCTATCGTGATGTGGTAGCTGGGGCACCGCCACCCTCAGGGGGAGGCCCGGGATATGGAGGCCAATCGGCCTGCTCGCCGTATTCACCGCCGGCCAGCCCGTCGGCCCGACGGCCCGCCTCGGCACCACTACCAGTTCCCCGTCCGTTCCCAGCCATGGAAGAGGACCGAGGAGATCTGGGTCCCGAGTTTGAGTCGTGGAGCTTCTGGACCGTCCTTGCAGAGGGCCACTTCCCTGAGAAGTTTTGGCCAGTCGCAGGACCGCGCTTTGATGCACCCGAATCGCTCACCCCGGATGAGTTCGAGTGCTTCCGCCGAACTCTCCGGGAGACTCACTCCCGTCTTCACTGCCTACAAATGCCATACCCCGGGAGTCAACTACACCTGGAGGATATTGGTGAGCAGTGCCGTCAAATTGACCTGGCCATGCTCCCCGCGGTTCGGCACCCCGGGTCATTTGGGCACCACGAGGCCCTCCAACAACGATGCGTTGAGTGCTTTCAAGTACTCCGCAAAGTTATCGAGGAAGCCACTCCCCACGTGTATATCCGTGGATGGGGGCAGTACGCTGCCCTACGCTTCAGTGTGATTCGCCGACAGCCCGATTCGTTGGGTGGCCCTGAGGGTATATCCCCAGGGACAGGAACAGTCAATATGGCTGACCTGTCGGGAGAGGGGAACGACTTGGAACTTCTCGACGGGGGCTTCCCCCCCGAAGACAAGCCGTCGTCAGACCCATCAGTGAGAGTTACTCGTCATCAGAGGAACCTCCTGGGGCTCCCCGCACCCACTGAAGCACTGACGTTGAGCCGAAACGTCAGCAAAGGAAAAGAGCACAGCGAGGCTATAAGGCCCGCCGACCCATCTGCCTCCATGCGGAGGGCAGAGGAGGATCCCGAGAAGGCTACGCTACGTCAGCAGCTCGCCGAACAGAAGAGGCTGGTTGACCAGCTCCTCGCCGAGCGCGCTGCAGAACGGCGGCCTGACTACGGTGATCCCAGGCCAGGACAGCAGGGACCGGAACAACCACCCCTCGATGAGACTCTCCCGGGCAACCGTGATTACGCCGTGTTCGCCGACAGGAGAGAGGCCATTGCCTACGGCAAGAGGGCGCGGTATGTTTCGCCACACCCTCCCGAGCGGCGTGACTACCAGAGAGATCCCGCTCGGATTCCTCCCGCTGCCCCAAGGGCCGCTCCGCCAGCCATCCCACGAGCTGCCGAGTTCGACGATCCGGTCGACGACCCGATTGAAGGGCCATGCAATGCGCTCGTGGTTAGAGATCCTCTCCAGGACTGGAACCCATGTCCGGACGATCCGATGGCGGCACTCATTGCCCGCTTGGAAGCCTTGGAGACTCGGCAGGTGGCGATCCCACCGGACGGCAAGCCATACCCAGCATGGGTGGATGACATGCCGGCGCCTCCGGGATTCGGGAATCCCACTTTCGCCCCCTTCAACGGGACCAGAGATCCGCCACAACATTTGGCCCATTTCAACTCGAGGTGCGGGCCTATGTTGGGGACTCCGGCGCAGCAAGAGGCCGCTAAGCTTCGCTGCTTTGTCCAGACAATGGAAGGGCCAGCATTTGTCTGGTACAGCCAGCTCCCCGTCGGGTCGGTAACCAGCTGGGAGGACCTCCGTAGACAGTTCCTCTACCAGTTCAGTTCCACGACCCGGAAGACGAGTATCGCAGACCTCTTCAAGTGCAAGCAGAGGCCTGATGAGCGAGTCGCGGACTTCGTCGCCCGATGGAAGGGTCTCACGTATTCCCTTGACATGCCATTGACTCAGGAGCAGTTGCTGACAATGTGCGTCGGGAACGTCAAGACCGAGCTGGTCCCTTCCCTGATTACTCAGAATTACCCCGGAGGGTTCAGGGACTTCTCAGACAAAGCTCAACGTCTTGAGGAAGCCCTGCAACAGGCCAGCCAGGCACACCCGCTGCCTCCTATGATTCCTGCAAGGAGAGTCAGCAGGGCTGAGCCCGCTGCTGTGGCCCAGATAGAGGCTCCCAGGCCGTTGGAGCTGCTGCCGGTGAGACCAGCTCCACAGCCTCACAGGAATCCGCCTCCACGGGCTCAGTTCCCGGCCCAGCAACGGCAGCCTCAGAACCGGCCGGCCCCTCCGCGTAATGTACCGCCACAACCCAGGCGAGATAATCAGGGTCCACCTCCTCGGCAGGCCCCTCCAGCCCCTCGTCAAGACCGCGCTCCCAGGGGCCCGCGACACCTGACGTACTCATTCCATGAGGATCAGGTCCCCGGTTATTTCCGGAGCGCCCTGGAGCAGAGGATTGTGCGATTGCCTGAGTGCTGGAGGCCAGAGGAGGCACATCTCACGGATAACCCCCGCTACTGCCCCTACCATCGGGCCCTGGGGCACACCATCCAGCGGTGCTATGTGTTTAAGGACTGGCTCCAAGACCAGATTAACAACAATGTAATCAGGTTGGGCCCAGCTCCAGCACAGGTAGCGGGCGTGTTCGTGGGATCAGATGACGATAGTGGCAACGAGGACGAATGGCAGCTGGTCTCCGACCGCGGGTCCCAGAAGTATAATAACTGGATGGCCCGCAAGACGACCATTCGCGCCCAGGGAATCATCCGTGCGCGCTTGAATCAGCCTGAGCCCCCAGAACCTGCGGGTGCTGCTTCGGCATCGTCGTCCCAGTCTGCCTCCTCCAAGAGGAGCAAACGGCGGCAGCGCAAGAAGGAAGAGCGCGCCCCGCCAGTTCCGCCACTATCCCGTACTCTCGGCGATTTCATGCCCCCGGAGATGGGGGTCCCTCCTCGGATCCGCCCGGTGATGGATGATTCGTCCGATGACAGTATTGGGTACGCTTCGGTTAACACCGTCGAGCTGGTAAATCCCTTTTCGGTTCCCGACGTTGAAGAACACCAGGTGGACCTCCCTAGTGTCCCCGGTCGTCGCCACCGTCAGAAGAACCGCAGCAGCAGGAGTCGCCGGGGCACAGCCGTCGGTACCTCCGGCCAGGCCGTGCACGCCACTGAGACTAGGCGGCAGGCTCAAGATCAAGCTCAACGTGCGCAGGCTCCCCATCCGGGGATGACGGATTCGCCTCCGCCACTGTTTGTGGTATGGGACCGGGCAGAACCGCCTCAGCCGCGTCGCGACCAGCTCCGCCCTGCCACAAGTCCATCCCGGCCTCCTGACTCCAGTACGGTGACCATTTCCCGGACTGCGACCCGTGAACAGCGAGATGCGCCAAGTACCAGTCGGCCGCCGATCCAACCGGTAAGGCCCGTCATGCCACCAACCGCAGAGCAATCTCCTGCAACCAGGAGCTCGCGCTTGGCCAAAAAGTATGATGTCCTGAAGCACTTGGCCGACATCCCAGCAAGGCTCTCCATCCTTGAGGCTCTGCGCATGTCATCTGAGATGCGCGAGGCACTCGCTGAAGCCCTGAAGAGCCCCCTCCAGTTCGAGACAGAGGTTGCGGCTGCAGAGGCCTTCCACGCCGAAACGATCGAGGACGCCGAATGTCAGGCAGTTATCTCGTTCTCTGGTAAGGATGAGGACCCTCCTATACAGGGACACATCCGTCCGCTGTATGTCACTGGCTAGTTCAATGGCCTTGAAGTCCGGTGTTGTCTTGTCGACACGGGGTCCGGGATTAATCTGATTCCAACTCGGACGCTCCGGAGATTGGGGTTGTCTGAGGATGACTTGATTCCCTCCGACCTCAGGATCCAGGGGTATGACCGCACCGAGCAAACCCCGGTCGGCAAGATACGTTTGAAGACCCAGTTCGGTGACTTGGTTGCCAACACCGAATTCATGGTAGTCTCTCAGGACACTGCGTATAACGCATTGATGGGCAGGCCATGGCTTCACCTTCATGCGGCGGTTCCCTCGTCATACCACCAATGCCTCAAATACTCCCTTAATGGTCGAGTAGGCGTGCTTCAAGGAGATGCCTCTCCTTTTGCCTCATGTGAAGCCCGCTATCTGGACGCGGACTATTACAAGAGCAAGGATAAGCAGATCCTGGCAGGTGAGGTTGAGCCTGTCGCTGTTGCAAGCGATCCCTGGGCAAGTCTGGATGACGCTTACGTCCTCCCGATTCACCGGTTGGACGTCGCCATGGTCTTGACGGTCCGCGAGTCTCCTGATGAGACGGCCGCGACCGCCCGCGCCAGCACCAGTGGCCCAGCAGGATCTGGTAGCCCCAATGCAGTTTCCAACGCAGTCTCTCCCGTGGATGATCCCTCCCCGAGTGGAGAGGGTATGGAAGACGCACCCCCAGCCTTTGAGGAGGGCGTCCCCGCCACGGTCGATGAGTTAATACAGGTGAACCTTGGAACCGAGGCCGATCCAAGACCCACGTTGGTTAGTGCCGCCATGCCCTCTGAGGAGCGGCAGCAGTACGTGGACTTTCTCAGGCAGCACCGTGATGTGTTCGCTTGGGGCTATGACGAGATGCCGGGGCTAGATCCTCAAGTAGCCGTCCACCGCCTTGGTCTCCCGGCAAACCATCGCGGGTTCAAGCAGCCTCCCAGGAAAATGCACCCATCCCATGGTGCCATGGTTGAGGCCGAAGTTGACAAGCTTATCAAAGACAACTTCGTGAGGGAAGTTCAGTACCCCAAATGGCTGGCCAACATTGTGCCGGTCAGGAAGAAGAACGGGCAGATTAGAGTCTGCATCGACTTCCGCGATCTCAACCGCCACTGTCCGAAGGATGATTTTCCCCTTCCAGTGACAGAGCTGTTGATTGATGCCACAGCAGGGTTCCAAGCCCTCTCCTTCATGGATGGATACTCCGGATACAACCAAATTCGGATGGCCCCTGAGGATGAGGAGTTCACTGCCTTCAGGGCCCCCCAAGGCACCTTTTGCTACCGGGTCATGCCCTTCGGCCTGAAGAATGCAGGTGCCACCTATCAACGGGCGATGCACCGCATATTCAAGCCAATCCTCGGCACACTGGTGGAATGCTACGTCGACGACTTGGTTGTCAAATCGCGCCAGCGTCAGGACCATCTCAAAGATCTTGAGAAAGTGTTCAGCTTCCTCCGGTCTCGCTGCCTGAAGATGAACCCGTTGAAGTGTGCCTTTGGGGTCACCTCCGGAAAGTTCCTTGGATTTGTGGTAAGATACCGGGGTATTGAGATCGACCCAGAGAAAATCAGGGCGATTAGCCAGATGCCTCCCCCGGGTACCGTCCGGGAACTGCAAGGGTTCCAAGGCCACTTAGCCTATATACGCCGATTCATCGCGAATCTGGCCGGCAAGTGTAAGCCCTTTTCTCGGCTTATGAAGAAGGGTGCCACCTATGTATGGGATAAAGAGTGTCAGACCGCTTTCGAGGAAATCAAGCAGTACCTGCTTCAACCTCCGGTCCTGATGCCGCCCGTATCCGGAAAGCCGCTGGTCCTTTATGTGACCGCCCTGGAACGGTCCCTGGGTGCCCTTCTCGCCCAGAAGAACAACGAGGGAACAGAGAATAGCCTCTATTACCTCAGTCGCATGCTCCTCGATGCGGAGGTTAGGTATTCCCCCATCGAGAAGAGCTGCCTGGCGCTCGTATTTGCCGTACAGAAATTACGGCACTACTTGCAGCACCATGAGGTACAGTTGGTTTCTCGGGTAGACCCGTTGAAATATATCCTGAGCCGACCTATGTTGACTGGCCATCTAGCGCGGTGGGCTGTGATTCTCCAGCAGTTCGACATCAGGTATGTGTCTCAGAAGGCCATCAAAGGGCAAGCGTTGGCAGACTTTCTGGCAGCTCACCCGACCTCCGCGGATCAGCCGCTGGATCTAGGCTTTCCTGATGAGACCATTCTCTCGGTTGATCGAGCCGATCCATGCTGGCAGATGCACTTTGACGGTGCCTCCCGGAGCCCCACCGGTAGAAGACTCGATAATCCTAAGCTCAATAGAGTGGGCTTGGGCATCGTCTTCATTACCCCGTAGCGAGCCGTGCTGCCATACTCTTTCCTGTTGTCAGAGGGTTGTACCAACAATGAGGCGGAATACCATGCCCTCATCACCGGCCTCGAGTTAGCTCTCGAGATCGACGTGCCCCGTCTGTGCGTGAAAGGGGACTCCGAACTGGTCGTTAAGCAGATCAATGGCGACTATGTTGTCAGGAAGCCGGAACTTGTGCCATTGTTGGAGTGAACCCTCCTTCTGATGGCCCGGTTCCCTTCTCGGCCAGAAATTGTCCATATTCCCCGGTCGCAGAACGGTCGAGCAGATGCTTTGGCCAGCCTGGCTGCGTCACTTGCGGAACCTGAACAGGACAACCTGATCGTCCGCGTGACGCGCCGCAGGCTCATCGCTCCCGTTGTCCCGGAAGAAGATCGCGGCCCGTTGGTAAGTAATCTCACCACGGTTGCCCCTATGCCCGGAGCCCCGAGTACCCCAGATATAGTAGTCGGATCAGCCCCTGATTGGAGGACGCCTTTGGTTGAGTACCTCCAACATGGCATTCTTCCGTCAGATCGGGCCGAGCGTGAGCGAGTTCGACGCCGCGCATCGCAGTTCGTCCTCCAGAGCAGTCCCGGCCTGGAGCAGATCCTCTACAAACGCGGATTTGATGGTGTTCTCCTCCGTTGCCTTCAGGGAGTTGAGATCCCACGAGTCATGCAAGAGGTTCATGCTGGTTCATGCGGCGCCCACCAGACTGGGCCGAAGCTGTCCCACCAGATTCGGAGGTTGGGATACTTCTGGCCCTCTATGATCCATGACTGCATCGAGTACGCCAGGAGGTGCCATGCGTGCCAGGTTCATGCGAACTTTGTGCATCGGCCGCCGGAGCCTCTCCATACCACAAGGTATTCCTGGCCCTTTTCAGTCTGGGGACTGGACGTTGTGGGACCTTACCCGCCGGCGACAGCTCGCCAGTGCCGGTTCATTCTGACCGCCACGGACTTCTTCTCCAAATGGGCAGAAGCGATTCCGCTCAGAGAGGTCAAATCCTGTTCGATCGCTGACTTCGTGACCTCCAACATCATCTATCGATTTGGAGTGCCTCACGCTATCCTCACGGATAACGGAACCAATTTCCGAGCAGCCGAGTTGAAGAAGTTGTACGCCAAGTATAACATCCGCTCGAACCATACATCTCGCTATCATGCGCAGGCGAATGGACAGATCGAGGCGTTTAACAAAACCCTCTCTAACATTCTGCAAAAGATGGTTGGTCAGAACAAGAAGAGTTGGCCGGACAAGCTCCCCAACGCCCTCTGGGCTTATCGGACGACGACTCGCAATTCCACCCAGATGACCCCTTATTCCCTGGTGTATGGAGCTGAGGCCGTCCTGCCCATCGAGATCCAGTTACCGTCCTTGCGCACTGCGGTCTACGACCAGCAAGCGCCGGACAGAGTTGCTGAAGCCCGTCTAGTCGAGTTGGAAGCACTGGATGAGAATAGACTTCGCGCTTTGCACAACTTGGAGAGGCATCAAAGCAGGATGGCTCGAGCTTTCAATAAGAAGGTTCGCCTCCGCTCCTTCCTGCAGGGTGATCTAGTGCTAGCCCTAAGAGCACCGATGATCCCCGGCAGGAAGCCGCCCAAGTTGGAGCCCAAGTGGGAGGGACCTTTTGTTGTCCACAAGGTCTATCCCAATGGCGCGTACTCCCTAGCGACTATGGATGGTGAGCGTGTCACTCCTCCCACCAACGCTAGGTTCCTCAAGCAATACTTTGCCTGAGTGTCACCACGTCCTGCACGACGTTAAACTGCATTCGTCCAGGCTACAAGACATTAAACTGTTCAGCATTCGTCCGCGCTGCAAGACGTTAAACTGCCAAGTGCTTCGTCCCGCATGACGCTAAACTGCACTACGTCCGAGCTACAAGACGTTAAACTGTTCAGCATTCGTCCTGCATGACGTAAAACTGCCACTCGAGAACTACGTGCGGCTTGATTCCCATCCTTATGGGATACGTAGGACCGCCTGAACCCTCGTGTTTCAGGCCCAGCCCCATCCTTCGGGAATTTCCATCCCATCTCGGGCCCTTGGCCCAGTTGCCCCGGGGTGTGCGGCGTATGGTGTGAGTGCGGGGCTATGCCCTCATTCACGTCGGTTTGTTCGTCACGCTGTACGCCCCCCCCACGTTTGGGGATGCCTTCTGCTCCCCCCTTCTTTTTTCCTCATCGTCCTGCATGACGTTAAACTGCACTTCAAGAACTACCTATGGCTTGATTCCCATCCTTGTGGGATACGTAGGACCGCCTGGACATTCATGTTTCAGGCCCAGCCCCATTTCCCGGGAATCTCTATCCCGCGTTGGGCCTCTGGCCCCAGTTCCCCTCCTTTTTGTGCGAGGCGTATCGCGTGAGCAGGGGATTATGTCCTCATTCACGTCGGTCTACTGGCCGCGCCGTACGCCTCCCCCGTGTGTGGGACTACCTCACACCCCTCATCGTCCTGCATGACGTTAAACTGCCTTTTCAGAACTACGTATGGCTTGATTCCCATCCTTATGGGATACGTAGGACCGCCTGGACGCTTGTGTCTCAGGTCCAGCCCCGTCTCTTGGTTGATTGCGGGGATCTGCCCCCCTTCGGTTGCTCTCGGGGTGAGTCCTCCGACCCTTTCCGGAGATCTGTTAACATGTTTTGGGTGCTTCGGTCTATGACTTGTAGTGTCAGATTCAATCCCGACAAGTCCTGTGTTGCTTGTCAGGCCTCGCGCTTCCTCTTGTTCGAGCCTTCACTCAAAGGGATCCTCGTTAGCGGTTTGGGTACGATGCCTCAGTGCTCTCCCACCGCTCCGGGTCGATTTACCGGTGGGTCTTGGGCCGCAAATCGATATGAATCCTCCGATTGAGCGGTTGATGCTCGTTTGCTTGCCCCGTCTTAGGCTGACGCGATCGGATGTTGTGTTGCGAATGCGTCAGCAACGTCCTTGATCGCCATGTCAGCTCTCTCGGGCTCTGAACATTGGTTGCGCAGTCCTCATCACACTCCGCCTTTGTGCGTTGTAGTGGGATCTTGACACTCTCTTCATACCGACCTCCGGTACGCCTCTACACGTTAGGCAGACCAACCAGGGTAATGATGTCGTTCGAGGCTCCCATGATCTGAGCACCAAGGATATATGCAGATATCCTCCCTAAGGGCCATGCGTAGCTGGACCCTCGTCCCCATAAGGAGGAGGGAGTCGCCCGAACAATTGCGTTCTGGGCCCAGTATATCTGGAGGCTAGCATCTCTGCCCCTCGGGTGATGGACATACGCAGACCCCTATCCCAAAACTCTTTTCCTGGAATCGTGCGTGACCGCAGGGCTGGGTATGTTCCCACCTCCGCCGTGTCCGCCGTACCGCGATAAGCGGGTTCCTCCATGGTCCGAACCACACGACCTTAAACTGTGTTGTCTGGTCCTACCACACGACCGTAAACTGTGATCGTCTTGGCCGCCCGACGAGAAACGGCACTGCATCGTGATGTCCTCCTCAGGGGACACTCATATTGGGCGCTGGTTAATGACCACGCCATTCATCAATGCCTTCCATGGCTTGATTATTGTGGCGACGCCAGAGATTTCTCAATCACGGGCATGTCGCCGCACAAAGAAAAACCATTCATCTTTAAGGACAAACAAGAAATATCAAATGCCGCTCCTTTTGTGTGCGAGGGTCAGACCCGCACTCTTCCCCGCGCTGGTGCCCGATAGTGTTGCACCGCGCTTCAAGAACTACGTGCGGCTTGATTCCCATCCTTATGGGATACGTAGGAACGCCCGGATGTTTGAAACTTCGGGTCCAGCCCCCCACCTCTTAGAGATTCCCCCTTCTCTGGGGAATCCGCCGCCTTCAGGTCACCCTCAAGGCGTGTTCCCCGACCCCTTGCCGTGGTCCACCGGTGTCAAGAGTACTCTGGTTTATTGCCAGGAGGGTCAGGATCCGCTTGGTCAGGTTTCCTCCACTTTTCAGGCTTCGTGCTCCCTTTCATTCGGACCCATCGTCTACGCCCTGGGTGGAGCCCCCGTGAACGGTTCGGACACAATGCCTCAGTGCTCTCCCACCGACTCGGGCCGGTACCCCCAATGGCCTCGGGCAGCAAATCGATATAAATCCTGCGATTGAGCGGTCGATGCTCGTTTGCTGCCTCATTCCACCAACGGTTGGTGCGATGTTGATGCTGCTTTTCCGCCACGGTCGGCAGTATTCTCATATCGTCACGCCGGTGCTCCCGGTCCTCGAGTGAATGGCCGCATGATTCAGATTTTCCACCTCCCATTCTGACCAGGCGAAACCTCGACACTCTTGACACTATCCCTCAGTGCATCTTCGCATATCCAGGGGATATGACCACGATGTGGCGTGCTTTGAGCCCTTATGGTCCGAGCTCTAAGACCTTAAACTAAGATCCCCCCTGTATGGTCCGAGCTCTAAGACCTTAAACTAAGATCTCTCCTTATGGTCCGAGCTCTAAGACCTTAAACTAAGATCTCTCTCCTTATGGTCCGAGCTCTAAGACCTTAAACTAAGATCTCCCCTTATGGTCCGAGCTCTAAGACCTTAAACTAAGATCTCCCCTTATGGTCCGAGCTCTAAGACCTTAAACTAAGATCCCCCCTTTATGGTCCGAGCTCTAAGACCTTAAACTAAGATCTCCCCTTCTGGTCCGAGCTCTAAGACCTTAAACTAAGATCTAGCCCTTATGGTCCGAGCTCTAAGACCTTAAACTAAGATCCTCTAGCCCTATGGTCCGAGCTCTAAGACCTTAAACTAAGATCCTCCACCTTTATGGTCCGTGCTCTAAGACCTTAAACTAAGATCCAGCCCTTATGGTCCGAGCTCTAAGACCCTAAACTAAGATCTACCCCAAATGGGGTCCTACGTCCTGCATGACGTTAAACTGCACTCACAGAACTACGTGTGGCTTGATCTCCAGCCTGATGGAGTACGTAGGAACGCCCAGGCATTTCGACTCGGGTCCAGCCTCAGGGATCGATAAGTCCCGCCCCTCCTCGTCGCCGGCCGTCTGGCCTGACTTCGGGTAGAGTGGTGCAGTTGTGATATTCTCCCCGATTCAGCTCGGGATGCCCCATCGCAATGATGGGAAGCGACAGTTTCCTCGTCAGAGAGGTGCTGTCTGAGAATTGAGGTGACTCACGGCCAGATTAGTGCATCCGCCTAATACGCTTTCCCCACGGTGGCGCAATTTTGAGAGCGTTGGATTCTGTCCGAACAAATCGTCACTTCGCCCCACGCTTCGCATGCCCTGTTGATCTGGATTTTCCACCCTTGTGTCTGAAGGAACCCCAAAGCGGTATTCATGATGACATGTGGTCCGCCTCCTGCAATATGAATGATGGCCTTTTTCGGTCCGTCTATTGCAGTTGTTATGGTCGATCCACTGTCCGCCTACCGTCTTGGGCATTTCCTGGAAGGCCGATCGTTGTGGATGTCTGGATTCGGGACACGCGATTCACCTTTTCTCATTTCCCTATGTTCGGATAAAATCTCAACGCCCCTAGCGTTGTCCCGCTCGTGTGTTGGAACAAGTTGGGGGATGATACATTGGTTAGGTCTGAGGTCTCCTTTCCTAGGAATGACCTCCCTCTTTTCTCCAGAAACCCAGGCCCAATTATGGATGCCTGATGCTTGGTTAACACTCCCGCAAGACAACGAATTGTGGTTGAGCATGTTAAACCAAAAGACGCAGATAAATATGGCGATTCATACAAGTGGATCAAAATATTAAGTAGCGGAAGCAAATGTTCTGGGAATGGCAAAAAACAGCCCTTAGGGATTAGCGTGCTGAATGAGTCTTTCTAATGCCGCTACCCTTTGGCTGGCGGCCTCCAGGGCTGCTTCTCATTCTCTGCGTGCCCTCTCCTCGTCGGCGGTCGCAGCACGCAGTTCGTCAATCCTGGCCTGTGCACGCTCCCGCTCGACTTGGAGTGTGACCATCTGTTGGCCCGCCTCCGTCAGCTGTACCTGAGCGTCGATCAGTTGTGCCGATAGTTGCTCCACAAGCTCGGTACATGCTGCGACGAAGGCCTCCTTCTCTGCCGCCTGCCCTTCGAGGCGCCGGACTTCCTGCTCTGCCGCGATGAGCGCCTGCGTGCTCTCCGACATGTCCCGACTTTGTGCGACGTCGGCACGCCGGCGGCTCTCGCGCATCTTCTCGGCCATGAAATCACGGACCGTCAGATGGAGGCGTTGAGCATCAGCTCCCCCGGCACACAGGAAGCGCAGCCAGGTCTGAAGTGATCCCATGCGCCCCAGCCATTCCGATGGGTCTCGCTTGAGGAAGCGCTGGATGCACTTCCACCCCCTGCGTCGCGTTACCCGGCTATCCTCGACCGCCTCCGCGTCCGAGTCATCCATCTCCTCTGGGTCGGCAGGCCGGTAGGCAGGGAAGGCAGCCAGCAGGTCTGCTGCAGGGTCCGCCCCTGGGAGGTCCTCACGAGGGATAGGTTCCCCAACATCCGGGCAACCTTCTTCTCTCTCCCCAGCGGCGCTGACACCCTCGTCAGCCCCCAACCTCTCTCCGATGTCAGCACCGCCGATGTCCGCAGCCCCTTGATCAGCAGTTGGTGGGGCCGGCTCGGTTTGGGAAGCCTGTTCCGGAGCAAGCGGCATGTCCACCACTGGTCCACTCGTAGATGGCCCGGGTTCGGCAACCCGACGAGCCTCCGATGTTGAGATCACTGCGCAGGGCATGCCATGGTTAGTCACGGATCGTCAATGGCAAGCACCGGCAGTAAAGCAAGGAGACTTACGGGGGTTCAAAGCGTCATCTTCCGCTGCCCCGGCCGCCGCAGGAACAGCTGCAGCGGGGGACCCCTCAGCGCTTGTCAGTTCAATGATGGGTGTCTTTCCCCCGCCTTGTCCTGCTGGCGCCTCTCCTACTCCTGCCGAGGACGCTTGGCCAACGTCCGTGTGCTCCTGAGAAGGATGGAGAAACGGGTTAGAAGCTGCATAAGAGAATGGATGAAGCAAGTTGAGTAGGGATAGAAGCGGACCTCGAGGAGCTCAGTGACATCAACGTTGTCAGAGCCGGCCACCTCGCCGCTCTCCCGTGGGCTCCCCCGATGGGACCTTCCCTCGGAGCCTTCATCCTCCCCCGTCTCCTCCTCCTCCTCGGAGTCGTTACTGTCATCTTCTTCCGGCGGCATCTGTTCCGGAGCGGGCTCGAGACCGAGCATCACCTTCACCAGAAGGGATGGCTCCGCACGCTGACCACGTTGGCGCGCGTACTCGTCCATGGCCGTCAGATATGCATATTGCCGGTTGAAGTCCACCCTGTCGGTGATCTGGAGGCGCCCGACCTCTGGCAGATAGATTCCTTCTCTGAGTATCTTTCGCCAGATGACGTCGGTCCCCAGTGACTGCCGCAGGGTCATCCAGGCCGACCACAGCGCCGGGAAGACTGCATCGTGGGAGGGTTCGAGCAGACGTCTCACCTGCTTCCCGGGCCGCTCCTCGACCGCCGCATGTGCCCCCTCTCTGGGCGCCGAGGTCGTAGCGACAGCCTGCGATGCGCCCGCCGCCGAAGTCCCTGCTCGCGCCGGCCCCGCTGCTTGGCGAGCCTCCGTTCTCCCCCGTGTGGCGGCGCCTCGCCTCCTTCCTTGACGCCTGGTCTCCGCACGGGTAGCCTCGAGCCGCCGAACTAGCTTCCGCAAGAGCCCCTCAGGGTACGCGATGGCCCAGTGTTCGGCGTACTCGGTTGCCAAGCCTGCGTTAACTCCGGTAGGAGGGAGGGTGATGACGTCGCCAGAGCCGAAGGCGACGAACATCAGCCACATCTGGCGAAGGACGCAAGGGTTCGTCTCCTCCCGAACAGCAGTGAATACCCTCTTCGGCATCCGTTGAAGGCACCCGAACTGCCTGGCGAACCGGGTCGGCACGTAAGGCTCGCAGATCACCTTCCCGTCGATCCGAGTCACGAGCACCCCGCCCCGCATGTTCAGGAAGTATTCATGCTGCTCCAGCGGGCCCTGTCCGTTGTCGATCATCTGGCCGACGGGAGTGGGGAACGGGCTGAAGTTGAAATTGGCATGATTGCCAATCCGAACCCTCACGCCCTCCTCACTGAGGGTCATCGGAGCGACCCCCGCAATGTTCAGCAGGGAGGGTCGCAGGCCGTTGCCCGGAGGACTGATGGCATTTGGGAACGTATACCCACCGAGGTGAGCAGCCACCCATCCGTGGAAGAACTGAAAGGGCCCACAGATCCTTCGTGGCGACCCCCCTCGTGAGATGCGTCCCAGAATGGCATACAGCCTCGCCAGTACTGGGACCCCGAGGTTGTACCTCTTATTGGCAGCCATGGCGCCCGCCATCGCCAGCGTCGCCGGGCAGACGCCCATCCTCGCATCCCGCACTGGCAGGAGCCACCAGCTCAGAAAGGCGGCCAGGAACGCCGCGTACCGGACGTTCGGGTCCCGGGCCTCGATGACGCGGTACCCCCATGAGCGGTAATCGCCCGTCTCCAGGACCCGCCAGTACGACCCGTTCCGGCTCCTCTGAGCTGCGGTCGGGCACCGCTTCCCCCTGCCTGGCATCTTGACCGCCGGGTCATGCTCCAGGAACTGGCCGAACCAATCCTTGTAGGCTATGTCCTTCTGGAAGTCTTGGATCCCGAGCCGCTGCGTAGCCAGGTCAAGAAGATGCCAGGTCAGAATGGGAGTCCGTGACCTGTCCTCCCAGATGTTCTTCGGTGGCAGGAACTCATCGTACTGGTAGCCCTCCAGCGGGATACCTCCGATGCAGTGGATGTCCTAGAGACCGATGCCGACCTCCCCATGGTGAAGATGGAAGGTGTTGGTATCCGGGGACCAGCGAGTGAACAGCTCCGGCCCGAGCTCAGACTGCTGGTAGAAGTGGAACTGCGACGTCCACACCGCCTCGAACAGGCCGATGTACCGCAGCTCCTCTGCGAAGTGATCGCAAGTGTGGCGTACCCAGAACGCCCAGGCCCATTCACTGGTAAAGTTGCCCCCGGATCGCAAGTCCCAGTCCTTCAGCCAGCCCTTGGTGTCGTCAGTGACACTCTGACGGTATGTGCTCGAGTAGAGGGCTGGAGAATTCTCCGCTGTAGGCTCACCCCCATCAATGGTTCGCGTCCTCGGGTTCAGGACGTAGACATCCAAGTGCCTGGTTTCCCTGGCAGGATGCCCATTGTTGGTGATGTTATAGCGGTGAAGCTCGTCCTCCCGAGTCACCCAGGTTCGCGGCGCATCAACCTCGAATCCTGGCACCGGAACCTCATCGAGGATGCCGAAGTTCCAGAGCGGCAGGTTGTCCGACAGTGGATATGTCTTCTGGGCCGGCGTTAGTAAGTCGAACAAGGATTGATTGTTAGAAACAATCTCCTTGGCTCCGTAAACCTCCTCGTTCGTCGCCATCTCGGCTCTGCGGGTGGCGGCATCCCCTTCATTTCCTCTGTGCGCGGCCATCTCGGAAGATTCGGGAGTCGTGCGGGTTAAGGGATGAAGCGTGCGGGATCGGACGAGGCTGGTGGAAAAGTTTGAGAGGCGGCGCGCAATCCAAGTGGACGGCGCGCAATTGGGAAGACTGTCGCGCAAAGTTCCGGGTTTTCGCGCAAAAACAGGCGAAATCCGGACGGCTTTGCGCGCCGATCGGGCGAATTCCGCGACCGGAAGAAGCAATTTCGCGCACGAGAGCTTTGGAGCTTATCGCGCGGAAGGCCAGAGTACGGAACGCGGGACCCAGCGCCCCTATTTATAGGCGAGGCCGGGTCCGCGCTGCGCGGAAAGCGCTTTGCGCGACCGCAGCGGCGAATTTCGCGACCGGCGCCCCTTTTTGCGCGCCTAAGTCCCGCGCCGCCCAGGACTTCGGCATTCCGGCGTCTCCCTCGGAACCCGATCATTGCGACCTCTCGCCGATCAGATTCCGAGGGGGGGCTTTTGAAGACGCCGGAAAAGTCCGTTGTTCCCAAACGAAGCTCCGGATGCGGAAAGCGAGGTCATATTTGGAGTCGGAAGGATGTTTCGGAGGGCCCGGAGGCCTTGCGCGGAATTTCAGAGGCCCGCGCGCAAAGGTGATGTTCCGCGCGCAAACCCCCCCGGGATGCGCGCAATGCGCCGGTCCGGCGCGCAATTTTGCGCGCCGCGGGTCCGCGCGACTCCCTTGCGCGCCGCGCCCGATTCCGCGCCCGCGGGGGGAATTTCGCGCTCGCACCCTGGATTCCGCGCCCGGGGTTGCCTATAAATACAAGGCGACCCCCAACGTTTCAAAGGTTGCTGAAAGTCGAAACGTCTCCCGTGCGCGCAATTCAACCCCTTCCGCGCGCAATGACGAACTTCAGGTAACCTCCTTTCTTTCGCGCAAGAAAGCCTCGGGGTCCGCCTTCGCGCGCAATCCCCGCTGGCTCCTTTCATTTGACTAAACATTCACCCTAAGGCCTTTGCGCGCAAAAGAACCCGCTTGCGCGCAATTGCCCCCGGGGTGTGCGCAATCCGGCCTGATTGCGCGCACCCCCCCTTCTTTCAAGTGGCCATTCATTAGAGAATGAGCCGTTGCCCCCGCGCGCTATCCGAAGCCCGGTGTGAGCAATCTCAAGCATCCGCGCGCAAGGCGCTGGCCCAATTGCGCGCCAGCCGCCCCGATTGCGCGCCGGCCCGCAGTATTGCGCGCAAAGCTTCCTTTTTGCGCGCAATCTGCCAGGGTCGTCCCCGTTGACCTCCTAAGGGTACCCGCCTGTGTGGCACCCGATGATTCTCATCCCGGGTGCCCGCACCGTGCGTTGTCTTCCCGTGCGGCCCTCCAGGCTTGCGCGAAGTGACACGCACCTATGTCCAGCATGACGTTAAACTGCATACTCGTCCAGCATGACGTTAAACTGCATATACGTCCTGCACGACGTTAAACTGTACATCGTCCGCGCTGCAAGACGTTAAACTGCCAAGTGCTTCGTCCGGCAACCTATGCCCAACATGACGTTAAACTGCACACCCGTCCAAGCTGCACGACGTTAAACTGCCTAGCCCCCATCGTCCGTGCTGCAAGACGTTAAACTGCCAAGTGCCTCGTCCTCAACACATGACGTTAAACTGTACTTCGTCCGGCAAGACGTTAAACCGTCCGCTTCGTCCTCAACACATGACGTTAAACTGTACTTCGTCCGGCAAGACGTTAAACCGTCCGCTTCGTCCTCAACACATGACGTTAAACTGTACTTCGTCTGGCAAGACGCTAAACCGTCCGCAACCTGATCCCGTGCTCCGCACGCAGGGTCTCCCCCGGTTTGGACGTGGCCCCCACCCGCTCGTCTCTGCAGGGATGTCGGGATTGTCCCCCTTTTGGGACGATTTAATGGGAGTGGCTTTTCCCTACGGGGGCAGGGTATTACAAACCCCTAGTTTCTCGTGGGAGGCTGCACATGTGTATCTCCATTGCACCTCCCCACTGCCGAAGCCAGTAGAGGGTCTGACTGGGATCGAGGTGTCTTTTGCTTTCGGTCCAAGTCCCTTCTAACTGAGTTTTGCAGTATCCGGGCTGCCCCAAGTGCGTAAGTCCTGACAGAATGAACTACGTGGACTTTGATCCCTGTCTTCTATACAGGGTACGTAGGAAGCCTCCCTGAGGCCCAAGCCCACCACCTGGTCGTTCCGGTCGTATTTACGTCCGTTCGTCCATCAGTGGACCCCTCCAGGGTTCACGCTTGCGTTGATTCACCTATGAATCCGCCCCTGTGGAAGACTGCCCGTGTGTATCTCCACGGTGCCTCCCCACAGCCCCCCTTTTCCATTTCCCCTTTTATCGTCCAGCATGACGTGAAACTGTGATCCACCCGGCCGTTCCATCCCCCCTCCGTGCGAGGTGGTTCGGTTCAATCCTCCGCCCGGCGGCCTCGACCTCTTCGTGAGTCGGCTTGCTGACGTCCAGCATGACGTTAAACTGTATGCCCGAACTACGTTGACTTTGATCCGTGTTAACGCGCGGTACGTAGGAAGCCCCTCTGGGGTCCAAGCTCTTTACTCCATCATCCATCCTGATCCTTACCCGGGCCGCCACATCCCGGTGGGGTCATGCCACTTCACTTCACTCCACGTTACTTGGGAAGCCGCCCATGTGCTGGCCCCAGCGTCGGAGGTTCCCCGCAAGGGGTTCTGTCATCTGATCCACTTTTCGTGTTGATCGGTCCGATGCCGTCCCCGCTGGACGTTAAACTCGCGGCATACCCCGTGTTAAACACGGGAAGCTGAGGAAAACCTCAGGTGACACAGTTCCCCGCACCTAGTACGGGATGCCTCAGGCCATCGTGCCTTCGAGAAGCCCTATTAGGGACGGAAGACAGACGTGCAGAGCCGCAGTGTTACGACACGCCCCCAGCACCCAGAGCCACCCGGCCTTCTCACCGCAGGTTGCTGCCCCGCCCAGACTCCTTGGAACGTCCGGGCGGAAGCAGCGTAATTAACCGGTGTCCATGAAGATATGGCGCCGGGAACGATATTCACGAACATTCTTAAGTCTATGAGGGAGACCCGGATTAGGCGACAAGTTCCGAGGAGACGTCCAAGGAAGGAGAAGCCGACATCCCATCATCCCGGTTTCGATCAAGGAGCAGACGCCCCTGAATAAGGGACGGATGCCGCCCGCCCTTGGAAAGCGGGACTGCGGGACCACAAGCCGCGCGCCCATCCCCTCGGGTTGACGGGTGCACGCGCGAACGCGTCCTGGCGGAACAGCGTAACCCGACGCACATCCGCACCGAAACACTCCCGAAGCAAGGGTTTATCTTGGAGTCGATCCAGAGGGGGTGGATCGTGCGTTGGTCTCCATGTTTTCCCTCAGCGTCGCCTCCCCCTTCTTCACTCGCGGTAATATGGTTTTCTTCTTCCCTCGCAAGATTTTTCCCTTGGTGTTTTTGTGGTTCGATTTGGGGTGGTCTTGATGGTGGATGTTCTGAGGATGGTTCTGCGCTGTCGCAGCATAGTTATGGCTCTGCCCCTGGTCCTCATTTGTCTTCCCCCCTTCTGATTCTGAATCATGCTTGATTCAGCCTCTGATGTGTCTTCCCAGTTTCGGTTCATATTAGCTGTGGTTTCGGTGGGAGGTTTGTGGGTTCGTTGCAATGGGGATCCGGCATTTTCTGGCGACTGAGTTGATGTCACCATCAGTGAGATTTTCTAAGATGGTGTTCCTTTTTTGATGGTCTTATCTAAAGCCACAGTATGTGCAACAATGGAACCTATTTTCTATCCTCAATGATTTCATATTTTTATGAAATCATTTTTACAACTTCATTACTGTTGATGCTTGGGTTTTTTCATGATCTTGTCTTCGTGAAATTGGATTCTTTGTCACATTGTTTACCAGTTCTGGTGATGGGGGATTGCGCGTATAAGTTTATTTTTCAGGGATGATGGTGTTTCTATGTTTTTGGTGATCTGGTTATTAGCTCTGGTTATGATAGGGTGACATCACTGCTCTTTATTTCTTGAAGTTCTAAAGTGTCAATGAATATGGGGAACATCATGATGGTTGGCGGAATGATTGACACCTGTGGTTCTCTTGAATCGAGGTATCCTCATGTCCTATGTTGGTTTTGAATTTTGAATTTTCATTTTCATCCTTTGAATTCAGATCCTGCATTTGGTGTAAGGATTTTTGGGGTATTATGTTGTTTTGGTTACCACTCACCAATAAAGTGGGTATTTTGAAATTCAAAAATGAGAATTTTATGTCAGTAGTTAGGTGATGATTGGAGGATTATTATAATTCTTGTTAATCCATCATGACATGGGAATTTATGGATCTTGCAAAGGAATATTTCTACATAGAAGATGAATCCTATTGTATAGATCATGTTCCAATCCATATGAAGTTTTATATGTGGTAAGACTATGTTATTGTACATCCAGATACTCTATAGAGGAGGTGTTTGGTGGTAACTATATAGTTTCATCATTTTATAGTCACCATGAATATGATGTATAATTTTCTATAAGGGTTAAAAATAGGGGCAATCCCACTCCAGGAAATCACAAGGGAATCCTCTAGAAAAACCACTGATAAGGCCCAGTAACCAAAAGGTTAAGCGAGTTGGAAGAGGTCTGAATATGTTTACCGACGTGTGCATGAATAAGTGAAGAATGGCATAATAGAATGATGTTGATGATGCCAAGAATTTGGATGTCAGAATCTAATTCACATTGTGGTATTGAATGCAATAGGCACTCAATGATTATAGTTAGAATCAATTAATATAATAACAGATGGTGGTTTTATATATATTAATTCTTTTTCTAGTGGAATTTCTAGTGATGTTATTAGATCACTCATGAGACACTATAGTAAAATAAACCATGATATATAGTGCCTTTCAAGATGATTATTGAGGATTTACGGTTCTAGATAAATATATTCAGTGTATAAAATATATATAATTTACTACACTATAGTTATATTTAAAGATCAATTAATATGTCCATAACTACACCTTATTTCATGTGATGTTTAGATATCATATAATCAAGGATCATGAGGATTGACTATATTATAAAATCTCAGTTTGTAGTTATGTTCCTATATTGTAAGTATTGTGGATGATGATAAGTATATTCTATTACTATTATTTTCATCATAAGGGTTTATAATTTAATATAATTAAAACAATTCATGGAATTCCAATCATTCAGGAGGACATGGAAAAGTATAAGTGTCTATTTCGGACATAGTTCATTATGACAATATTTTGAAGGTGATCATTCCAATTATAATTTGGGTATTAAAGGAGGATTTATTGCATGATAAGTGTGGTTTGGGTCAACTACACATGTACACACCATAGTGTGAAAATAAATTTTGTAGTGATTTTTAAGAAAAATAAGATTTCACGATAGTGATGTATACCACTCCATATCATATAAAGAAATGAGTATTTAATGTCATAGTATAATCGACCATTATATAATTAGGTAATTTTTATTTAGTAATTACTCATAGATAGGTTGAGTTATTGATCAGATGTCCAAGGTGTCTAATTTAAATTTAGGGAGATTTATGGTCCCATAAAACACTTGATAAATATGTTAAAAACCTAGAGGTGTGAGATAAATTCATAAACATTGGATTTAAATGAAATTAGGCTAATATCTACAAAAATAAGAATAGAGAATCATAATATAATAATAATATTTTTTTGTTGACTGTTTTACATTAATGAAATGGATCATTTCAAAATAGATTCATCTCACGAGAAAATTATCAGATGGTATAGAAGAGATACAATTTATAATAGGTATTAATACAATAAAAATCATGTGAGAAACCCCAATAAGGTGAAAAGGGGACCAATGAGTTCTTTTTTTAAATAGCCAATGGTCTTTATAATTTTATTTAAATAGATTATTAATATGGTCACTAGGACCACTCCATTATGTAAACCAAATGAACCTATGGTCTCTAATAATTTTTCAATGTCAACATATAATTTATTGAATTATTATTAGACTATCTAAATTTCGGTGAGAGGAGTAAAAATCTCTATATGGTATTTTATTGTCTAACCACAATTCTAGAGAAATAATGTGATAAAAAATATTTGTATCTCACATTGAGAAAATAATATCATGATCAAGAGATTCATGGTTTAACATCTAAAAAATCCTGGCTCATTTCCACATCGAGGTAATTAGAGTAATTGGAGATCTATAAGTGTTATCTAAGGGAAGGATTTTGGGGTTAATTTTTCTTCATCAATCAATACTAATATAATATTTTTAAATAAAAAAAGATACCAATATTTGATGGTAAAAATTTCATTTATTGTAGAATTTGATGTATAACAATTTCATATGATTTAGTATGGAAGTCTACATAATATCTCAGCATTGAATCTCCATGAACATGGAATGTTGGTCATTGTTAGAAAAAGACCAAAAAATAACAGGATAAAAATTTATATTTGATAAAATAATTACGAGGATCCTCATAAAAGCATATCTACAACAATGTAGTGTCTTTAAAACATATCATTCCATATAGAAAAAAGTCATGATCATTTATAAAGGTGATTCTAATGATATAGATACAACAATAAATGTTCTACGTAATAAATGTGAATAACTGGGGATGATTCGATCTAAAAATATTTATACATTTTTTTATCAACAAAATGATATTTGTCATGAAATATGATGATTTTGAGAAAATATCAATGACAATAAAATATTGAAATAAATCATGAGGAGACTTCTTCAATGGATTAATTCCAAAGTGGTCGTACATGATGATATAGATCCAAATGATGTATAAATAGACAATGCATTTAGAGAACATATCATAAATGAAATGATACATTATTAAAGTTAGTACAGAATGATGGAGAACTCACATTATGACCCTTTCATGGAAATGTTAACTTTATATATCAATATCGAAACAAATAATGATGAAGTTGATGGTTTGATATAACTTATCTCATTGACCATTAATATTGGAAAAGGGACACTAAAAGTAATGATTACAATTTCATGGTTGAATTGTGGAATGGTATGTTATATCCCTATTATGTGTTTTAATGTCATGACACGTCCTCGAGGACCGTTCCGTGACTACCCCAAGCACGCCTTCTATAGGCTAGGGGATGGCGACTAGAACCAAAAGGCGTAACACTAATAAAAAAGTGAATACATTTCCTTTAAACCTCTAGCACACACATTTTAATACAAAAACATCATTAAAAACAAATACTAGTATAGGAAGAGTTCTGAAAGTAAATCGTCCAGTATACAAACCGAATTGATGTACAAGTACAAGTAAAAAGAGAAAAAAGCACCTATATCGTCCACCGGGGAATCTTACCAGAAGGGTAGGTACAAATCTCGAACAACTCATCCCTAAGGTACATCCAATCAAGTCCATCTCCGAGCAGCCTCCCATTCGTCTCCCTTAGCCTAAATCACTGCCGACTGTCAGCTGCACAGAACACAACTAGGTGTGGGCGATGCCCATGCAGCGGTGAGTATAACCATACTCAGTAGAGACCCCGAGACCCCAAAAGGACTCCTAGAATCCACCATTGATAAACCTCAATAGCAAGATACAAACAAAAAGGATAAACCATCCCTACTTAGGTATATGCCCATACATATACCTATGTAACCAATCACAACAGGCTCCAACTCTCAATCCCAAGAACATCCTATACCACAACGGAAGAAATTAAATCATCTTGATGATAACATAACTTATTCAAGACTCATCTCACATGGGTGTACAACTCATGTAGAGGTGTAGAGATGAATAGATGTAGCCACTGAATCATCTCCTCTGTCAAACCCATGTAGGATCCGGGAACAGTAATCGTCTTTGTTGAACCCACATATGATCCAAGAACAATTGACCTCGTTGTCAAACCCACGTAGGATCCCAGTACAGTATTCATCGCTGTCGAACCCACATAGGATCCTGAAATAGTATTCGTTCCTGTCGAACCCACATAGGATCCCATCATCTTAATTCAGCCAGCCACTGGGTTCCCGCACAAATCACGCCTTATTCCAGGAGATTCTGCTCCTCATTCCAAGATTCGATACATAAACAACAACGTTGCCCCATTTTGATGTATCCCGTAGTTATTTCTCTTCATAAGGAACCCATCGCGATAGCTGGCGCGTCTATCGGGCACCCGGTTGGAATGATATAAGCATTTCTGTTCCGAGGGCCTGGTTTAATTTAGGATAAATCCAACCCAGTCGTACGCAACTGTATCCAAACATTGAGTGGGTTATGCACAAAGATCTTTCTCACTCTATGAATTCGGTCACCGTAGCCGATTTGTCAATCAGACACCCGTAGCCCAAGATATGGGCGAAAACGTGAATTGGGTCAAACCTGGGTCCAGGTCTGGTCTAGCCTAGTCTAACCGACCTAGACTAATCCGGTTTGGGCCAACCTAGGTCCGGATCTGGACCATGGTCCAACTTGGCCAGCGGGTCCGACTCAGCCCGCTGAAACCTACCCAGCATGCTGGAACCATCCCGACCCGCATAGGTGGGAGGCGGCCTGCCAGCAGAAGCCTATAGGTGGCAGTGCCTTGTGGGGCCCGCCCTAACCGAGCGAGGGGGGGTCAGCGCCACCCATCTCTTAGAAATGGAACCGGTGCATGGCGCTGGTTCATTCACAGCGGGACCCCCAGTGTCCCACAGGTGCACTCCCCATCGACAGCCGACATAGCCGGCCATCCCTGTCAATCAGTTGCAGCTCGCCTGGCAGCGAATTTCCTTCAGCGTGGCCTGATAGAACCATGACCCACCGTCCCATCGTCGCATCCCTCTTGGCCATGGCCCTTCCACCCACACAACACGACAGCACCGTGCCCCTCTAGTGGCCATCAGGGTGCCTTGCTCAACTGCAGCCCGCACTGGCTGCGTCTTGGTTCTTCATGCGGCATGATGGCGCCACTCCTCTCCGGTGACCTGGGGTCCCATTCACCGATGGTTTCCTTCGCGGTCGGCCCATCGACGACCATCATTGCTCCACCGTGGCCCGTCGATCGCGACATTCTCCTCTGGAGGTGTCGTTTCCCCACCATCATCGTCAACACTGCGAAGAGAAATGATGTCGGGGGGGGGGGGGGGGGGGGGTCGGGCTGTGTTTGTTCGGACAACACCCTCTGTGTTAGGGTGGTAACAATCAGCCTCAAATAGCACAACTAACGATGAATAACGGATGGTAAAACTCAATCATTAAAACAAACCCTACCTCGTTAGTTGATCGTTTATGATGAGAGGAGTGTTCAGATAAAACGAATTCGAAGACGATGTCATCGGTGTTCTTCATGGGAGACGGTTTTGTTCCTTGACTGAAGGTTCTTAGTTAGAGGATAGAACATCGAGGAAGAAGAGATCCTCATTGGAGATCCGTCTTCCACCAATTCACCAACCCTATAGGGAAAATCAATCCACCATCCAAGAGGATGATCCAACATTTAAATTGTGTTAATCAACCAGTTAATGTTGTCTCATTAATTGGGAGTTCCTAGAGTTACACCTCATTAAATGAAGAGTTTCAAAATTGGGCAGTCCCAACATGGAGATTTGAAATTAACATAAAACTTGTTTAATTTTTTTCCCTCTCCTTTCTCCCATGAAATGTTGGGAATTCAACTTCCATTCTCATTAGAACGCAGTTGCGGTGAAGGTATCACTAAGCAATCACTGATGATGTGAGTTCAACGGTGCCCTCTGATTTCAATTCCGAGCAGCAGTTCAAAAGTTACCAAAACGCACTGAAAAGCTCATTGAATGCACTTAAGAGATTTGGAAAAACATTCCATGCACTCCAGGCCTCGGAATCACGTGCCGTTTGAAACTACAGACTCAGGTGAAATCCATATAATTAAAAAAAATACATTGTATTTTTTAGGTCTTTACCTTCACCCCACCTTAGGGATCTGCATCCCCAACTCCCTCCTCGGGTAGCCTCAAGATGGGAACACTAGTCATTCACTCCCTCCGCTCCTGGAAACTAAGTTAGAATCTCTATGAACACACAAAGGGTTGCCACTTATTCATCAATGCTCAATGTGTTGCTGCAACTATGGAGAAGTCTGGCACAAATCTATGACAGAACCCATCCATACCCAGGAAACTCAGTAACTCTGTCACACTCTGGTGTGG
Organism: Viscum album; assembly: GCA_963277665.1. Classification (NCBI taxonomy): domain Eukaryota; kingdom Viridiplantae; phylum Streptophyta; class Magnoliopsida; order Santalales; family Viscaceae; genus Viscum; species Viscum album. The sequence goes on along the minus strand of OY728119.1, from coordinate 1,309,796,279 downwards.
ATCCCAAGAAAGTACTGCATCAATCATTGAAGGATCCACTGCAACTCCAGCCTCTTAGATGACATGTCCCAGGAAGTTCACCCATCGGATCCAGAACTGGAACTTCGAGATCCTACCATAAATCTAGTGCTCCCAAAATGTGTCCAGTACTACCCAGAAATGGTAGCCATGAACCTCATCGGTAGCCGAATAGATCAGAATGTCATTAATGAAGACTACCACAAAGTGATCAAGGTATGTCTGGAAAATACTGCTCATGAATCCCATGAACACAATTGGTGTATTGGTTATGCCAAATTTCATAACCAAGAACCCATAATTGCCACACCGGCATCTAAAAGATGTCTTTTGCACATCATCAGACCATACTCTGAGCAGGTGATAACCTGATTGTAGGTCTATCATTGAAAACCACCATTCCCCCATCAGTTGATCAAAGAGTTCATTAATCCTCAGGAGTGGGTACTTGTTCTTCATGATCACCTGTTTCAGGCACCAATAATCAACACAAAGTCACAAGATCACATCCGCCTTCTTTGTGAACAAAATCGCGGATGCCTAGGGTGAAACACTGGGTCAGATGAATCCCTATCTATGTCTGTCTTCTATCTGTACTCTCAACTCAGGAGTCTCCGTAGGAGCCATCTGATATGATCGTGTGGATATCATTTTCATCATGTGGTACATGTCAACGTAAAGGTCTAACTCTCCACGAGGATGTAGTCTTGGAACATCATCAGGGAAGACATCTATGTACTGATCCACCACAATAGGATAGTTCATACTTTGTACATCAACTGCTCCAAGGATGAGGCTAGAAAACTGATGTGGGATTGGAAACCTCTCCTCTAGTTATATCCATCCTGCACTACAAAGGCTCCCTTCTCGATAGTTAAGGTAAACCTCATTCTATTCTCATAGACACACCACACTTTCTTCCTAAAGCATTCAATCTGAGCATGAACTCTGGATAACCAGTCCATACACAAGATGATGTCGTAAGGACTCGAAGAAACTATTAGAATACCCCATCTGAATCTCTCGCCTCCTAAAGGGATCTCACACTAATGGCACCAGCGTGTAATTGTCGAATCCTCTCTCGTATGAGTCTCAAGCAATAAGGATCGAGCAAACGACTCCACCAGAATCTTCGAGCTCCGCACGAGTGCAGCGAAAATAAGAGAACTACTTGCACCTATGTCTATATGTACTGTATCAAGGGTGGAGTAGACATAGTTAGTGCCTCAAATCATCTCAGGTGTTCCATGGTTTTTGGCCTTGGCTTTCTGGAGCTGAGCTCTCCCCTATCTGCCAGCTCCATGTGGTCGGGGTGGACCACCTGGTAATGGTGGTTGTAGGACCTTGAAACTTCGTCCACCACCTGCTACATGGTTAGATCCTCTACCACATCCACATATTCCATGTGGACCACCTTGGAGAAACCTATGCCTCTACCCTGGAGGTCCCTATTCTATTAGTTGATCATCTGCATGGTGGGTCAGAGAGTCATGAGCCATGTGGTCCTGCCCACCATTAGAATAACACTGCCTGCTACTCATATGACTAGCTCTGTCTCGTGTGCCCCACACAACTGAAACTATGTCCTGTGGTCTCCCACCTAATGGCCTAGTCCACTTTGACATCTGCGAAATCTATGTACTGCCAACTACATAAGACTCCGCTATGTGTTTTTCGATGGTGGGTCTCGCTGCTGATGACTACTCAGCAAAGAAACTCTCCACTAGGAGGGATCGCTCCTACTCCTCTGCATGCATCAGAATGTTGTTGGTGATCCTCGCAGACATGATCTCTATTTTGATCCCCTGATCAAAGGTCCTAGCCCTGAATAATGGGTCTCGTACCATGTCTATGGAGTAGCACGAGACATCGGTGAACCTCGTTGAGTACTGTTCCACCGTCATTCTGCCCTGCTGCAGATGAAGTAGCTCTTGTATCTGCACCTCATGAAAGGAGGCTGGAACAAACTCAGTCATAAATAGTCTCTTGATGTATACCTAGAGAAGTGATGCATCATCATACACCTAGAGCATCAGGCTCCACCATCTACCTGTTGCTCCCTGCAGGAGACCTGCAGCAAGGATCACCATGAGGTCAGCGGGTGTCCCTACTAGTCTGAAAACTCTCCCAACTGCCTCCAGCCAATCCGCAGCTGCCCGTGGGTCTGTCTCTCCCCTAGACTTGGGTATCCTCTAGCACTGGAACTCATGCAACGTTCTAAGATGGAATGAACTCTTTGCTGCTGGAGCTGGTGGTATCGTTGGTCCAACGGGTAGGGATACCGTTGGTGCCTCCAATGTGATGGGGCCCTTCACTAAGGCCTCATCATGCGGTGGGATACCATCTCATAAGAAACATGTAACTCTGGCCGGCTACCTCTGTGGGGCCATCCTGAAAAAAACAGGTGCACCATGGTCAATAAGATATACCTAGTGAGATGACTCAAAGTAATCACAACGAAAAAACATCAAATGAAACACACATGCAATCAATGTTTTCATGCGTATGGTCGGAAATCATAAGTCAGTGTCCAAGTGTATGGATATGTCGGCCACCGAACCAACACTGGTTTCCCTAAACTAATAACCACACCCAAAACACTTAACACTATTTCTGTTAAAAGAATAATAGTTCAAGTTCTAGGGTTGCATCGACTCATTTGATACCATTTTGACACGACCCATCCTCTGGGCCCATGTCGTGACTTCCCCAAGCCCACTTTACACTGGTCAGGGGCTGTCCATAAGCACAAAAAGGATTAACCCTAATAAAAAATGGATGGCATTACCTTTAAATATTTAACACACACAGTCTGACACACAGGCAATAGTAAAAAAATACTGGTATAGGAAGTGTGTTGAATGTAAATTGGCTAATATACAAACCCAACTGAAGTACAATCATAAGTAAAAATGCAAAACAACTCTTGGATCATCCACTAGGGAATCCTACATGAACGTTAGTTATAGATCTCAAAAAAAATCGTCCCTGAGGTACATCCTATCTAGTCCAGCTCCGAGTTGCCTCTCATTGGTCTCCCTCAGCCTTGATCACTGCTGACCGTCATCTACCCAGAACACAACAAGTTATGGGAGAATCCCATGCATGGGTGAGTTTAACGACACTAAGTATAGATCCCGAGACCCCCAAAGGTCTCCCAAAATACACAAGGATAAACCTCAATAGCATGATACAAACACAGAGTATCAACCATCCCTAATTAGTTATATTCCCATACATATACCTAAGTTTCCAATCACAAATGGCTCCAACTCTCGAGCCCAAGCACATCCCATACCGCAAAAGAAAAAAATTCAGTAATCTTGAGGATAACATCACATAGTCAAGACTCAGCTCACTCGGGTGTACAAATCATGTAGAGGGGAATTGTTGATTAGATGTAGCCACTCAATCATCTCCTCCCTAGAACCCATGTAAGATCCCAGAACATTAATCATCACTGTCAAACCCACATAGGATCCAGTAATAGTAGTCATCGCTGTCGAAACCATGTAGGATCTTGGCACAATAGTTTTAACTATTGAACCCACGTAGGATCCTGGAACAGTAGTCGTCGATGTCGAACCCACATAGGATCCCATCATCTTAATTCAGCCATCCACATGGTTCCTGCACAATGTAAGCGTGATTCTAGGAGAGTATGATCCTCAAGAAAAATTTCGATATATCAACATCCATGTAGCCCCATTTTGATGTATCTCGTAGTTTTATCTCTTCATAATGAACCCTTCGCGACAGACAATGCATTAATCGGACGCCAGATCGGAAAGCCATTGGCATTTATGTTCTACGGGCCCGGTTGGATTTAGGTTCAATCCAACCCGGATATACTCCAACTGCATCCAAACCTTGAGTGGGGTAATCTTAAAGATCTTTCTCACTCCAAGATTTCTATCATCATATATGTTTTGTCAATCAGAAACTCGTAGCCCAAGATATGGGTGAAAAGGTGAATTGGGGAAAACATGGGTTTGGGTCCGGTCCCGGCTAGTCGGACTGAACCTCCACGACCCTCTCTAGGTCGACCCAAATGGGTTCAGGTCGAACGAACCTGGGTCCGAATCTAGACCGTAGTCTGACCCGGCCTACCAGAACTGGCCCGGCCTACATGGCTGGGAGGTGGCCCCCGGTCGAAGCCAGCAGGTGGTGGCGCCCTGGTGTGCCCCTCGCCGACAGATGTCACAGTCGACAATCATTGTCCATCCACTGTGGCCCACCTGGCCGCATCATTCCTTCCATGCAGCGCGCCAACACATTGCCCTACCGTCCGACCGCCGCGGACCTCTTGGCAGCACCCATCAGGACACCTTTCCCTATTGCGGCTCGCGCTGGCCTCAACCTGGTTCCCCGAGCGGCGCGGCGGCACCGCGCCCCTCCGGCGACCGAGCAGCCCTTGCACCATAGGTTTTCTTCATGGCCGGCCTATCGCCAGCCGCGGCCTGCTCCTTCGGGGGCGTCGTTGCGCTGCCGTCGTCGTCAACAAAGTGATGAAAAATGTGGCGGTGTTCGGGCTATTTTTGTTCGTCCCGCACCCTCTGTGTTAGGATTGTAACAATAGACCTCAAAAAGCACAACAAATGATGAATAACGGAGGGTAAAACTCAATTATTAAAAAAACCCCTACCTTTTTTTCCAATTTTTGATGGTGAGAGGATAGTTCGGAGAAAATGAAGTCGAAGACGACGTCATCAGTGTTCTTCATGGGTGATTCTTTCATTGTACAACTGAAGGTTCATCATTGGAGGATAGAACGTTGAGGAATCGGAGATCCTCGTTGGATATCCATCTTCCACTAATTATCCAACAACTGACAGAAAACCAATCCCCCATGTAAGAGTAAGATCCAACATGTAAATTATGTTAATCAACCAATTAATGTTGTTTCATTAATTGGATGTTCCAAGTGTTACACCTCATTAAATGAGGTGTATCAAAATTGGGAGAGTCCCCACCATGAGATATGAAAAGAAAATAAAACATGTTTAATTTATTTTATCTGATTTATCCCATGGAAATTTTGGAATTCAACATCCATTCACTTTAGATCATAGTTGCCGTAAAGGTCTCACTATGTAATCACCGATGTTGGGAGTTCGACGGTGCCCTCGGATATCAATTCTGAGCACCGGTTCAAAAGTTACCAAAATCTGCTCAAAAGCTCATTGAACGCACTTAGAAATGTTGGGAAAACATTTTGGGCACTCCGGGCCATGGAATCACGTGCCGTCAGAACTGTGGACTCGGAACAATTCCATATAATTTTTTAAAAAAAATTACATGTGATTTTTTGGGTCTTTACATTTAAAAACATTCATGATAATTATGGTGGAGAATCTATGAAATATTTTTTTAATAATGACAAAATTAGAATAAAATGGCATAAAAAATTCCTTAAAAAGAAATATGTTAAATTTTATGATGTTAAATCACCAGATGTGTCTAAAGTGGTAAATGTTCAATATTTTAGAGGCTACAATGATGATTCTTTAGTGGAAATTATTGAAAACCAAGAAAGTGTCTATAATGATGCAAAAAATGAAGGTGATTATTTGTAGAGTTGATATAAAACTTTGTCTTTTGGAATACATTGATGAACATGATAAATGGAGGGATAAAACCATGAAATCAAATGCATTTTTCCTTGAATAAAAGTTTTTTATGTAGTAACAGGATGAAGGGAATTCGTATTAAAAAGATGATTTTGAAAAAATAAATTTTTATTTTCAATAAGCACTTGAATAGATGTGGAGCTCAATATCAAAGTAGAGTTACATGTTTGAATAATTTAGGGTTTGAATGATAATGTGAATGAAAATGTGACCAGGATTAATGGATGTTAGGAATAATTTATGGTATGGATGTGTTTGTTTGTGGAATAATATAGACATATGACAACAAGCATGGTTTCTGATTACTAAAAGAAATTGGCCATAAGTGGGGCTAATAAATAACAGCGGGTTTCCATGGAAGAGAATATTATCATATTAAAATATCCTCACATTAAAAATAAATGAAATTATATTGTGGAGTATGTCCAATTTTTTTAATAATTATTACTTATTTTTGAACATGAATATTAATTCTTTAGAGGAATGTGGTCTTGGAATAAGAATAAATACTAATGTTTCCAATGAAAAAAATTGTGCAAATAGTATGATTGATTTTGTTGTTTTTTAATGTTGCATAAACTTGTACATAGGGATAATGTTTTTAATGAATTCCTATGGGATGAAAACGATCTAAAATCATAGCACTTATCTTATATCCATGATGATTAATTAACCAAAATTTTAATAGCCGACCATCATAGGGTAACTTGGACCGAGATATATTAGAACTCAAATTTTTTAAGATGATGGGAGTTTGGCATCATAAAACCTATTTTGGGGGATTTTATTCCTTTTATGAGTCTCTATTAATAATTTAATATATGTTTTTGAATACATCAATAAACCCCATTTATGATATAGAAAACTCTTTATTTTTCAATCAATTATTATCATTTATGAAATTTAGAATCATCTTCACGTATCAGTTTTTCTTCCTAGAAATATACATCATCTTGTGTATGAAGTTCTCCCACAATGGAACCCTATTATGATAAGATTGGATTTCTTTTCAATATTTATTACTACTATTCTAGTATTGAGGAATGAGGTGGGGAACTCTAGATTTTATCCTCATATTAGGAGAAATGAGTTTTATTATGTCTATATATATTCCAAGAGATGACTTTCCTATGTATCCATCTGAAATGAATAAGAACCCAAGAAGTTCAGTTCCACTTAATGGGGAACATCATAACTTCTAAGGTTATTTGATGAGCACCAAACAGTGCAGTTTAACATCATGCCGTAAGGACATCAACGTCGAATGTTACTAGTAAAATATTGGTGGGGGACTTATTCCAAAGTATCCCAGGGTACCTGGATGGGATTTGGCCTATCAAGTTATGCCTAACCCAATATGGAATATGGTATAATGATATTTATGGATTATTTTTCGTAGTTGGGTTTGGACCACATGGAGGAATCCTTTATATCCAACATTGATGGGAATCAAAGACTGCATATGTCAGCTACAGTTGGGGGAACATGCCTATTGTTGTCTTATAATGAATTTTATCTCATTTATTATGGAAATATTTGATGTTTAGGTAGTGCTTTTTGGGCTTACACCATTTAAAAGGATTCCCATTGGACTGAGCCTTGTGGAATGTCCCAAATCAGGGTGTTTCTGCGGATTGATTTTGGATTACACTAAATAGGATTCCCTTAAGGATGGATAAATGGAATTGAGGACCCAGGCTAAGAAGGCCCCAAAAATCAAGGCACTTCGAAGATCAAAACAATATTTACTTATAGGACATGAATATTTTTTATGGATTTCATTATCATAAATATCTGACAAGACAACATGATTTATGTCCATAATTCATAAACAAGAGTAAATGGATGATCCAAATAAATAAAATCTATTATCCACTAGTGAATGACACCAAGGATACAATAGAATACGAATGAGATTTTCAGTTCCTATCCTCTCCAATTTTGTAACCTAGATAGTTACATTGAAATAAACATTTGGATACATACCATAAGAATAATTAATTGGATTACTCAATGAGAAATACCCTCATCCTAGTCCCAGAAAATATATGAGGATATATAAATTATAATCAAAGGGAAAATAAAGCATGAACCTATATCTACCCACCTAAAACTAGAGGTGTCAGTTTTCAATGATGATTATTCATGTTAATTTATCATGACATTGTGACTAAGACTAAGAGGTTTCCGAAACATCCCCAAATACTTGGGTCCTCATGACTGATGGAATTCATTATTGAATGCACCCTAGGACCCTACCCATTTGTTTGGATAGGTGTAGGGTGATTGTGACTGATGGATTGCATAGCCAAAAGGGATATTCAATGTTGTGTCCCTTTTTGTGGTCATATAATTCTATAGGCTTTTTAGGATGCCATAATCTGACTGCATGTATGTGAAGTTTAATGGAAAGATAGAAATTCCATTGGTGGATTGAAATATTGCTTGAATGGTTTTTCTCGTAGGTCAATTCATTGTGAAAAAGGTGATTCCATTAAGTGTTCCCATGATGGAGCTGAAGATACCCCAATCAAGATTCCTTAGGTGAACTAATGATGCTAAATGAAGGGGTATATTTGGGAGGAACTAAAAGGTATTCATCAAGGGGTGTATTGAAAGGGCTTGATGTGACTTGGTTAATGAGAAACTTGTGAAACAACAATTGGGTGAGTCCTTCCTCTAGGAACAAATTCTTTACATTTGTGTCGCTAGAGTGGTCACCTAAATGTACGGGGTTAGGTGATGGACCATTACACTTGTACCCAATTACCCTATTCTATCATCTCACCCATGTTATATTTAATGGGAATTAGGGCTCTTACTAATAGAGTTCCCTTGAATTTCAATACACAGATTGACCAAGCCTATAAAGGTATTCATCATTTTATGCTAATTCTAGTTCGACAGCCACTGATATTCTTGTGGCAAGAAACATTCTTGGATTTAAAAAGGGTCATCCTATTGACTAATGTTAAGTTTTAGGTATAAATTTAGGAATTATTTCTCATAATATCTATCCCCCTGTGATTCAATACCATTATGATAATTTAATGAAATCATGGGGCTATCCAAATAATACAAACAAAAAATCAATAATGACTTGTTTTTAGCCTAAACCATCTAATTAATTTTCACATATAGGGATTCATGTTCATTTTATGATATGTCAACAATTACTGGAAATGGTGGGGATGTTTTAAGTCATATTCTATGGGATCCTAGATCTTAGATGATGTTATGGGACAAGTATATAGTGATTAATAATAGACCATTTTAAAAAATGTGTTAATGTTATGATGTTTCTATGAAATACTGTGTATGTGTAATTTCCCCTGACAGTGAACATTTATTAGGTAGATAAACCACATTTGGTAACATATTATGTGAATCCACTTAGAGCATAGAATACATAGTTAAAAAAATTCTTTTTTGATTCTGGAGATCTAATTTTAAAAAAGTGTTTATGTCTGTATTATTTTAAATAGATATTAATTCTGATTTATTAAAGGAAGGACTAAATAAAATATTATAGAAAAATTAAAAATGAGTTTGGATATGATTAAAATATCCCTAAGTAAGTAATGGTTCATTTTCATATTTCATGGGTTCATTAATGAACGAAATCACATTAGAATATGTTTCACTGGTTGGGGAAATGAACAAGAGAATTTGGTATTTTTACATGTTCCTATAATGATGTATTCAAGAATAACTATGCATTAATTTATATAATGATCATGCAATATGTAGTTTTAAAGTGAAATTCTATGAAAATGTCAATTTATCATGTAAGGAAATGGTATTTGTATCCTGTGGTTGTTAGTATAGGATATAGGACTCGAGCATTGCTATGTATCCTATAATGATAGGAATAATTCCAAACATAGTTCGTAATATGAAAATTATTGTTGTAGGAGACCATCACAAAAAATGGAAGTGTAACAATTTGTAAGCATCAAGATATCATGTAGACATATGTCATATGGAAATGATGTGTGAAAATTACAATTTAGGGTCCTATTTGAATGATGCAAATAAGATGGTGAGGTTTTATATATAGTGTGGGAATTTAAAAGGAACGATGTGAATAGAGATATAAAATTCATATATATATCATCATACTATAAATTTATACAAAATAGTGTGCACAACAGAAATAGGGTGGGACAAATAGCCCGAAGAGAAAAGGGATGTCTAAGGGGGGCGAAAATAGTAAAGGATGAGGGCATCCCCTCGAACCAAGTTGACCACCTCTGGCTTCATGGTGGTAGTAGTGTGAAAACAACACCAGGCTAGACCGGGGACATCGATGGAATCAAGGAAATCCTCCACCTTATTCCCCTCAAGACAAGTGTCACCAGAACACATGTTACTACTGAGCATGACCCTTCATTTCCTGGTGATGTAGTGGATAGTCCATGTGATGACAATGGATCCTTGAATGGCATTGTGGAGGATAAGGGAATCAGTTTCCACCTATGATAAAGTGATCCCCTCTTTCCAGCATAGGGAGAGGCCCATCAGCATTGCCTTGGCCTCGGCCTGAAGAGAAGAGGCTTGCCCCAGGTAGGTAGAGAAAGCCATTATGACTGACCTAGAAGGGTTCCGAACCACCCTCCCTCCTCAGATTGACCCCATGATACATGATCCATCAGAGTTTAGTTTGAGCAAACTACTTGGCGGTAACCAGTGAACCCAATTTCCTCACTTAATACTGCTACTTGATGTTTCGGTATCAAAAAAATCTTGGAGACGTTGGAGAGTTGGGGCCCCCTTCCATTTGAGAAAATATCTAATCACATCTAGCAGATGTACCTTAGTACAAATGATGATCTAATGACATGATGTGGTGCTCCCTTCATGATGAGCCTTGTTCTGGGATTTCCAAATCAACCAATAGCCTACATGAATGACCATCGTGTGGGATATCTGCTCTGGGATCCTCTCCTCCGTGTCAGGGAACCATTGGTCTAGAACCAACATGTCAGCCATGCAGTTGTCTGAAATTGTTGTGAACTCATTGAAGTGCTACCACATCGCCCTCGCCCATTCACATTCAAAAAACAGGTGACCCACATTGTAACACCCCAAGATTTCATAGTGTGTTAGTTCTTCAAAATAATTCAATAACTTTCACTACATGCAACAAAAAGTTCAAGCACACCATGACTTACCAAACAAGCCGTTCAAAAGAGGTTATGAATAGTATTAGATAAATTTTAATGTTTATATAATCCTTATAATTTTAGAATCCATATTATGAGTTTCTTAGATATAATGCAAGAACAAATTCATTTTCAGTATTGCACTTTTATCAACTTTAATAGTGAACCCTTTTTAAATACTATATTTTAAACTTTTTGACTAAATGGGGACATCAAAAATTTAAAATGAAACATCCCAAGCTTCTACGGTACGCTTCTCTTTGAATAATGTGATAGCGTGTGTTGTACGCAACACCGAGTTCTAACAACCAATTAAACTAGCCGTTATGAATAGTAATAACTACTTTTTAAAATTATATATATTTTATATTTCAAAATGGACTTCATTTTTGGATTCGGAATATCGAATTTAGCCTAAGGTGAAATTTTGGTACTTTTCGGATAACTTTCATATTTTGATGAATAGTGAAAATTACTAAATTTTAATTAAAAACAAATTTTTTAATCAAAATAATTAATAGTGATAAATTATGAATTTTAGTAGTTTTAAAGTATATTTAGAATATATTTTTACCATTTAATATAATGTTGGTCATTAGACATAATTTTACAATTAAACCGAACATAAACAAGTGTCAATCTTTTGATAGTTATTATCTCTTAAAAACACGCTTTTTGTTTTGACAGCGGGAATTAATTTTAAATTAATTTCTGCCACTTCTGTGTTTTGAATTTAGAAAAATGGATTCCATATTTGGAATCTGGATTTCCAAATTGTGTAAATAGGTAACTTTTATTTTTAGACATTTTGAATAATTACTGTGGTAAATATTTTATTTACCATGGTTAAGGGTAAATCCGGTAAATAAGGGTTAAAAAATAATATTATAATAATACAAAATTACCCTAAAACGTGTCCTAACCTTATTGGTGGACACATACCCGACCATGAGCATCCTTGGGTCAATTTGGGGACCCCTTAGAGCCACTTGTATGTGGTAGGGACACTTTATATTAATAAAGTTAAAATAAAAATAAAAATGGCATAAGCTTACATCTTTCAGAAGAACATCTTTTACATAAGGTTATACATGTTGGATTTTCGATTATAAATATTCCTTAAAAAGATAAAAAGATTTACTACATAATGATAATTTATTTATAATTTTTAGACATTAAATAAGTTATTTTATTTATGACACAATGATGATGCGGTAATTACTATAATAGTGAAAAATTAAAATAATTGATATTATAAATAACAAAATAAATATAATATGAAACTTTTAATGAATTAAACTAATTTTATAGGATAATATGATATATTAGGATTGATTTTATTGACTTTGTTTGAAGTAATCAATCTGTTATAAGTTTCAAAAAAATCAACTATTGAATAGTGTCAAAATTGACATAAAAGAGTTCTTAAAACAAATATTATATTATTAATTGATATTAAATTCCTAAAAATCTAAGGTTCGGCCAAGAGACTTATATCATGATAGGTTAATCATTAATGGACCACTTGGGGGTCGCTTGGATGTATATAGTATGTTTATTAACCATATTATATAAAACTACAAAGAGACATTGTAAAAGTGAAACTAATTAACTTAGAGTTAATACTTAAAGATAAGGTTAATATAAGTACCCAAACCTGTCTAAATTCTATTGGTTGAGTGGTTTTAGACCTATCCCAACCTTATACTTTGAATAGTCAACTTTGGAGCCATTGTAAACCGAATATGAATTTATTATAAATTAATATTTCTAGCTTTTCCAAAGGTACCCCTCACCCCTCTTATAAAAGGGCACTCCTCCTTCTCATTCCTTCACACATTCAAAGCCTTTTGGTTCGGCCACACTCTGCCCAAATACTCTCCCAACATCCCTCACTACAACCTAGAGTCCTTAGTTTGATCAGAAAGCCAACCTAAGGAGCCCTTTTGATCAATTCAAAAGGAAGAACCCGAAGAAGAGGTAATGATTTCACCACCCTTCTCCAAGTTCATTTCTTCTTCCACTTCTTCTTCCTTTGTTCTTACCATTATAAAATAATAACTCCAGTATCTCACATATACTTTGATGTTATTATAAATATGGTACAATCATATTCAGTATTCTATCCACCCTTTGAATAACATGTCACCATACGTGCGTACGTACGGCTTACCGTCTCCACGTCGTGGTGTAATTGTTATTCAATATAATATTATTTGGATGGGTATAATAATGATGTGTAACTCATGTAAATAATAAATATAACATGTTAATGATTCTGTATATATGATATACCATCCATTTATATATTATTTTAATGTCAAAAGAATGATATTGTCGCTCGTGCGTACGTACGGACTACCGTCTCCACGAACGCGATGAGATTCATTCTCCATCATATCCATTCAAGTATAATTATCATTTGATGATTTAAAAATGATGTTTAAGGACTTTATATCATTCTGGATATGAATAATATACAACCTATCCTTTACAAACATGTCTTACGTAACGAAACATATAAAAGAAAACAAGTAAGTTAACACCCGAAACGACGATAATTCTAAGATATTATTAACAAATCAATGTTAAAAGATCATATATGAAATCATATTAATATATATGATTCTTGTATAATTTAATAACAATTATTTCCCCATTATACAGGAGGATAACCTACCCCAACCAAGGAAAAGTACAAGGTAAGGGTTATTTCACAATCTCTTCATTATCCGAGGTTGTTTATACATAATAATCTACTAGGATATCTTTATCATCCACATCCATGTTTCTTAAAAATGTATTTCAAAACATTTTTACTATTTACAAGAATATGGGTTAAAGCCATTTATACCCTTGTTTGACTTTTTATAAGAGGTTTATAAAGGAATCTTTCCGTCGTTTTCAAAACAAGGTCCTTTTTAACCTTTTCGACAGAATTGAGGTAAGAATGTTTTTTTTAACTTATACGGCAGGTGCGGTTATTTTACGCCGTTATAAAATCTTCAAAGCTTTCCTTACAAGCTTATAAGAATATTTTCAAAGAAAATGTTTTATTTTATATGGATCTTAAATGATTTCAAAATAAAAGGAGATATTTCTTTAAAAAGAATTTTGATTTCATCTACGTCAACATCCTTTGATGGATTTTAAGATTATTTGAAGTTGATTTATTATGATACAAAACTTCTATATTGTATTGAAGGTTTTGTGATATGTTTGACTATGGATGTGCTATTTTTATACCATTCATAGTTTATGGTGAAATTATTGACATTTCGTATGCTAGTTTTAATACGAATGTTTATGTTATGTTTAAACCTTTTCATATGGGAATGCATTGGACTTAATAAGTGACGGGTGGAGCCCGCTATAGCTCCTAGATGCATCGGTAGGTCTCATGAGACAAAATAGTGTCTTTGCACAAGGCCTTGACAAAATATTATTTGTAGTCTTGGCACGAGGCCTTGGCTATGTGGTTATGATAGTCTGGCATTATGCATTCCAACATTATGAAAGTGGTTATTGATTTTTGCATGTGATTATTCGATTAGTAGAATATCCATGTGAATAAGTAAATGGCATTATTTCATTTTACATTTGCCATACTATGTTGAAGTTCAAGTTTAAAAGGCTTTTGTTTTAGTAATGCATTGCCTTAAATGTTTATTCTTATTTATGAAAGTTTCCGCTATATTGTTATCCTTACTGGGCATTTGAGCTCACCCCTTTTCTATGTTTTATTTTTCCCAGGAAGTGAAGAAGTATGTTATGAATGACCTACAGGGATATTATGTGGGGATATGAGTGTGGATTATGGAGACAAAATGTTGTTGTAGTAGTTTTTCGTTTAATGATGTAATGTAAAACTTATGAATATATCTAGTGTTTCCAAGGCTACTAAACCAACCGGTCTTTCGAGATTTGATCTTTCTTGTGATCATGCCAATGTTATGTAATAATGCACCGACTCTGGGTAACTGGGGTCGGGGCGTTACACACATTCTCATCCTAGTGATCTGAGCAGCAGTGACACCTTTCATCCAATGAGATGCTGCATAGCTTAATATTTTAGTCTGTGGGAATGGCCTTGTGAAGAAAAAACCAATTACAAAAACTATGTTTGAGCGGAGTCCCATTGGACCATAAGATCACATTCCATGAATTGCTCCGATCACAGGGGGGCATGTAACATCTCAAATATATTTATGAGAAGGATCCTGAGGTAGTGGAAGAGAACATGCACTAGTCCGGATCAGAGTTGATCTTAATTAAGTTGAAGCTATCAGGCTGGTCCACATCCAATATCGCTGCAATGAAGGTCGGGTGTGCACTCACCTCCTTGAAGGTGATCAGCGAGCTCGGAATCCCAGGGAAGCCGAGGACGGTTTCGTCCTAGTTGTGGCGCTATAAGAGAATTTCCTCCCTCCCCAAAATCCATATATACTATGAATCGGGATAAGCAATGAGAGGGGAATCACTGACCAGAAGGGGGAGGTATAGTCAGAATCCCTGGACTCGGGGCCTACATGGGATTTATGCATTGTTGTTCCCCATTGCGTACACTGCTCCCAAACCTCCCAGGCTATCTTTCCATACATGCACTGGATAGTATCATCGAGCTGAAGAACATTGATGCCCCCTTCAATGGATGGTTGTGCCACCCTGTCCCAGGAATCCCAATGGTGCATGCCCTCCGAACGCGAATCCCAGATGAGGCCAACAAATATATTTTCAATCCTTTTGATAATTATCTTCATAACATAGATGGATGATAGAGCGTGGACGGGGGAGGAAAGAACAACTCTATTGATTAGCATTATCCGCCCCCCAAACGATAGGTAGACGTTCTTCTCGTTGAGGATCCGATCTATAATCCTGTTGATGATGGTGTCGCAGTCACTAAAGCGGAGCCGCCTCGGGGAAATTGGCGTTCCCAAATACTCAATTGGGAAGTACCATCTGGACATGTCTAGGATTTGAGGAATATCATGGGTCTAAGAGACAGTTCAGCCATTTAATATTTTAAAATTGATATTTGCCTTGTTGATGACCTGCCAACTCCAGAGGCAGTACTCATGCAGCACCCTGTTGAGACCACTAATGGACCACCAGCTGGAATTCGAGAAAATGAATGTATCATTCGCGAACATTATATGTGACATGGGGGGATCCCTCCACCTTTTACGATAAGTCGTAATATCCTCATTGTTAATTACCCAATGTTGATTCCGACTAAGGGCATCCAGTTAAAGAATGAAGAGTCTCGGGGACATGGGATCTCCCTGCCTCAGACCACGGGTATCCTTGAAAAAACATTACATTTTCCCCATAAAAGTGAAGGATAGCCTAGGGGAGCTGAAGAAACTGAAGAGGATGTCAATGTTCCACATGTAGAAACCCATTTTTTCCAGCACCTTTTTGTGAAAGCCCCACTCATCCCGGTCATAATCTATGCTCATGTCCAACTTGATAACCAGATTGGATTTGTGAGTCTTTAAGACTAAGTCTATGATTATTTGTTGAGCCAGTGCAATGGACCCCAGAATGGACCTCCCTTTCAAGAATCAATATTGTTATAAGGAAACCCACCCGGGGAAATGGGGGGGCACACTTGCATTGATCAGGCCAGCCAAGATCTGATATGGAAAGTTGTAGAGGCTTATAGGCCGGTAGTGGGATATGTATGTGGGGTTCTTGATCTTGGTTAGAACAAAAACAGTTTTGGCACATGAAACCCTAGTAAGGTAACCCCAGATGAATGAAATCACGGACAACGGTGGTGACATCCGTTTTAAAGACAACCCGTGATTCCATGTAAAACGATCCTGGGAACCCATCTAGGCCTGGTGTGCTTTCGGGATTAAGCCTCATCATGTCTTCCCAGATTTTCTTTTTCTTTCGGAACAGTTCTCATAGAAGCATTTTCTTGTGCTGATTTTATGTTGATAATCAAATAAAAATAACCACCTTCCTCCACTGGATAGAAATTTGGTAGATGAGGATTGGGGTCGTCAAGGAATTCTACCAAGGAGGCCAGGTCCATTGCACCTACAGTATCTATGTCATCAGTGTAACTGCCATCATCCAGTAATATGTTGGGAATCACCATGTGCTTTAATCCTTTTACACAGGCATGGAAGAAGGTAGTATTCTTATCTCCCTCCCTAGTTCATTTGATCATCCACTCCTCCTTCACAAGACATTCTTGTTTAAGGATCATGTCCTCTAGAACACTCTTCTTGTTGGCAATGTCATCGAAAACCCTATCATCCCAGTCAACATCCAGGTTCCCCTCCAAGAATTTCACATCATGCATGGCGGCCGTGATGTCATCTCTCGTGGATTATTGAGAAATCGACCATGTTTTAATCTTATCCTTAACTCTCTGGAGTTTGTTTTAAATGAAAATTAATGAATGTACTTGTGTGTGATCCCCCCAGGAGTTGTTAACCAGGTCTTAAAACATAGTTAGGTTGTCCCTATAGAGACCCAAATCTTGACGTAAATGTAAATTACATTACTTTTGTAGAATACTTAATACATAACAAAAAATGACACCAAAGGACTATAATAGTTTAGTGCCTTTAGAAACTTGGAACATCATCTTCTAATCTTGGTGAAAGATCATCAACATCTCCCATAAAGTTCTTGCCTTCTTTTTTTACCTAAAATCTTTCCTAATATCCTGGGGAAAAGAAAACATAAAAAGGGTGAGCTCAAATGATTAGTAAGGGAAAACATAGGGAACATAAAACAATCCATAAACATTTGAAAGCAAAAACATGAAAATGAAATTTAACCATAAAAATCTTGAGTAAAGACATAAATCGTGGAAGTACGTAAGGAATATATCATAATGGAACATCAATCATGATAAAATATAATGGTAATAAAACATGTAATTGTGGTAACCGTTCAGCACATGTCATGATTTCCATAGTAGCCAAAACATTGCTGTCAAGAACATATTAGTGGACAAAGTCCCTTTCTGAGTCGAGTTCACTCCTCGTTTCAATATTCTAACACTGAACCGGATTAACATACCTTTCCAGCCATGTCTATCTCATGAGATATAAATCTTTACCCAATTCATTGGAGGTAGATATAGGACCCACCCATCTCATAATTAAATCATTCTTACTTGTGCCACAAAATAAACATAAATGATTCATCATAACCAAAAAAATAAAACGGGTTTCATAAACATCATCCCTTCATTTCAGAATCCATATAAAACAAATAGTCATATAATCATAAGAAAAGTGAAACCATATAAATAATAGAGACACTGAAATTGAAAAATAAACATATGAAATAATGTCATCCTATAAAGAAATTGGGTTTGATAAAACATTTGAAATGATTTCTTGAGGAAAATATACATTCTTCATCAAAATCATTTTATTTTCACAAAATGTCATGAAATTTTAAATGAAAAGGATTTTGTTGAAAATATTCATGAAATATTTTTGAGGAAGCTTCATGAAAATAATGCTTTATAAAACCGTAAAAATCCATTCATGTCGAATAAGATAAAAAATATTCTTCTCGTACTTTTGTCGAAAAAGTCAAAAAGTGCCTCTTAAAAGAATGATTCCATACATACCATGTATTAAAAGTAAAAAATGGGTAAAAGGGACATTAAACAAACATGAAACCATTTTTAGGAAACAGGGACATGGATGAGAACAATCACCCCAGTAAATACTTATGAATAAACAATCTCGGATAAGAATGAGATTGGAAAGGTTATCCCTTACCTTATGTCTGATATGCTTCGTATGTATCCGAACCTCCTGTATAATGATTTAAATAATGTCATTGACTTATTAAAGAATCATATTAATTTTTTTATATCATATATGGTTCAATTATGTATTTATATTACCCGTTCATTTGTCAATTCCATGTTAAAGTAGTGTTTTTGGTAAAATTGTTTCTTTTATCGTACATGTTTGGAAGTGTTGTTCTTGATATTATTATTACATATATCATGATTTAATTACTTTTAGAATGTAATTCACGATTTATATATAATATATATTCACAATATACATCTATATAAAATATCGATAAATGGAAATAAATACACCGTTCATGGAGATAGTAGGTCGTACGTATGCATGAATGTTGTTTTCCTTTCTTTTTTGACTTGAATGGAAATAAGTAGATGACATATATATATATATATTTATATATATAAATCCAGTAGATTCATTATTTCATATTTTTCATTATTATTCATTATATATACTTTATAATCATTCTTGAATGGTTAATCATCGAAAATGAATCTCATCGCGTTCGTGGAGACGGTAGTCCGTACGTATGCACAAGCGATGATATCATTCCCATGATCATAAAATTTTATTAAAGTTTATGTATAATATTACATAATAAGTATCAATTTACAATAATCATATATAGTTCTTTATTTACACCATTATACCCATCCATGTAAGGTGGTGGTGGAAAAACGTATTACACCACAGCGTGGAGACGGTATTCCGTACGTACGCATGCGTGGTGATTTCATTTTCCGTAGGATGGATAGAAGGTGGAATAGGGTTGTTTCATATCCATAATTACATATCAGTATATGAGTGACAATGATTTTATTACATTATAATGAAACAAATAAATAAGAATAAGTTTGAAGAAAAAAGAAACTTGAGATAATTGAAAGAAGTGATTACCTCTTCTTCGACGCACCTCCTTTAAGCCTTCTCTTAATGAAGTAGAGTTGGTATTTGGAGAAGACCAAAACCTCCAGAATGTTTCTAGGGAAGTGGATAAGAGAAATGGTCAGGGTTTGTCCGAGCTTCAAGCCTCAAAATGGTGTGAGGAAGAGAGGGAGGAGGTTCCCTTTTATAAGGGAGAGAGGGGCACCTTTGGAATAACTAAAAATATTATTTTATTATAATGTCATATTCGGTTTTTAATAGCTCCAAATTGAGTTATTTCTAAGCTAAGGTGGGGATGGGTCTAAATAATCTCATAAAATATAATTGAGAGAAGTTTATGTTTCTATTTTAACATTATCATTTAGATTAAACTTTAAGTTAAATAATTTTTCTTTTATCGTGTCTTGTTTTTTTCATACACTATAATGTTAATAAACATACTATAACAAGTCAAACGAACCAAAAGTTGTTTATTATTAATATATATATCCATATCTAAGTCATTTTCCCGAACCTCAAATTTTTAGGAATAAAATAACAATTAATAATATAATATTTGTTTTAAAAACTATTTTATGTCAATTTTGACACTATTTGGTAATTGATTTTTGTAAAACTCATAACAGAATGATTAGTTAGAAAAAAGATAATTAAATCAATAATAACATTTCATATTAACCTATAAAATTAGTTTAATTCATAAAAAGTCTCAAATTAAATTTATTTGGGTATTTATAACATCAATTATGACAATATTTCATTAATAAGATAATTACTGTATCATCATTGTGTCATAGATAAATTAAATTATTTAATGTCTAAAAATTATAAATAAATAACTATTATGTAGGAAATATGTTTAGATTTATAATTAATATTTATAGTCGAATTTATCTTATGTATAACCCTATATTGAGAATGATTTATTTATTAAACATTGATTTCCACTATTTTAACCCTTCTTTAAACAAATTAATAATAAATGTCATAATCTAATACAAGTGGGCCTAAATGGTTATATTTTATTCCTAAGGTTGTTTTTGGTCGAATTAAACTTATCCAATTTAATTGGGACATGTGTTAGGATAATTAATAAAGTTATTTTTACCCTTAATTACACTATTTACTTTTAACTGTGGTAAAAAAAGTAAAATGTTACAATTCACCAAAAATTATTTTCATCTCATTAAACCACATTTTAGTCCTTGATATTAACCGTGTCTCTCAGATTTTTGAAATTCAATTCACAAAAGTGGTAAAATTTCATTAAAATGAAAAAGTCAGTTTTTTTATCTAACACTAAGTGGTTGCACTATTCATCGAAAATTGATGTTTTTCAAAAAAATACCAAAAATTCAGCCTAAGAATTATTTGATAATCCGAATTCAAAATTGATGTCTATTTTTCCAAATTCAAAACCTAGAAGTGGCATTAATAAATTTTAAAATTAATTTCCTTTATCAAAACAAATAAAGTGTTTTTATGAAACAATAACTATCTAAAGATTGATACTTGTTTATATCCAATTTCAAAGTGAATTTAATTCCAAGGAACAACATTGGATTAAATGGTAAAAATATATTATAAATAAAATTTAAAACCAATTAAAATGATAATCTATCCATATAAATTATTGCGATGAAAAAGTTGTTTTTAATTAAAATATACCGTGTTTTTACTATTCATTATAATATGAAAGTTACCAGAATAATATAAAAAATTTATCCAAGGTAAAATTTTATATCCTAATTCCAAAGAAAAATTTTATTTTGTAAAATTGAACTTATAAACATGTCAAAAACTAGATTTAAAGTTGGTGCGCCATCAAAAGGCCGCAAAAATCCATTTTTTGAATAATACTTATTTTACCAGAAATATTTATATTGTTCTTATACCATGTTCTAGAAAATTTTTAAGGTGAATAATAATGTTATAAAATTTAAAATTTAGATAATATTATTCATAACGGCTAGTTCATAGTAATATTATAAAAATATATCGTTGTTTGGTAAAACGTGGTATTGCGTACAACCCACGCTATGGAGGAAGGTTGCGATTGTCTGTAATGCAAGCCAAGTCTGGGTTGCGTGTAGTGCATGACTCCTTTTTTATTGAGTATAAAAAAATAAATTGAATATATATGTAAGAACCAGGTTCTTATTTTCGAGGTACGAGCTTCTCCCTTTTCCTTTTCGTTGAGTGTTTTTATGAAAATATGGAAAATTGGAAAGAATATTAATTTTTGGAAGTACACGCCGTGTACTTTATCCACACGTCGTGTACTTTTGGCCGTGTTGGGATGAGTACACGGGGCGTGTGGCCATGCCGATGATGAAGGATGTTGGAACCGACCACAAGCCGTGTAGTGGTACCTTACACGCCGTGTAGTCAGTCGGCAGGCTTAAATAGTGAGGCGGTGGAGTCGCCGCCAGCTGGACGGCAGTACACGCCGTGTACTTGGGAGTACACGTCGTGTACTCTTGTCGGTAGATGAACAGTGTCGCGGTGTCGCCAAATGAATAGTTAAATGAAAGGATTACATGCCATGTACATTGAAGTACACGCCGTGTACTTTTTTCGGATTAAAACGGGCAGTAGCCTCCTCATTTTGCAGAGGAGGCACTTGAGCCATTTTGGAACCAAAGGAGGAGGCCGGATCTTTGATGATCCACCGAGCGTTCATCTAGAATTCGTTTCGGATTCAGACGATTTTGTTGGTACCGCACGTGTGAGACCTCTCCCCTCCTGGTACTGTTCTTGCCAATTCTTCTCCTAACGTAAGTTATTTATGTTTAAATGAGTTTTCTTCTTCGTCATATCTACGCAGTTCTTGGGCATTTCTGGAGTCGGCGTTCTGGTATAGCGTTCGTTGGCACATATGGTAGGTGGCTTTGTGTTTATTTTCCAATTGTCGTGCATTTTTGTGCGTTTTGTGCCACGATCCTATGTTGGGGTGTCCTGTGGCTGAGGCCGCTGCTATAATTAATGCCTAGAATTGCATAGGTGATTAAATTGTGATAATAAAAATGCAGGTTGGGATCGTTGCATGGATCCGGAACCACCCGGGGGGGGTGTTTCTCTGTTTAGTCATTTGGCTAGGATACCTGAGGGTATGCCTTCAATATAGTAATTGTTAGAATTTCCTTGAGAGTAATTGCTTTTTTACTGCATTTTGATATGTTGGGCATGGCCCAGTTACCTATTTAGCCTGAGGGAGTGATTGTATTAGCCTGATGGAATTGTTGTGATTAGCCTGAGGGCGTGACTATATTAGCTTGAGGGAGAAGTTCTATTTCTCCTGAGTGAAACCTTTCGTGCCTGAGGGCTTGACTTCTGTGCCCGAGGGAGACACTTCTTATGGATGAGGGTGATAATTTCTGTTACGCCTGAGGGTAAAACCTGCGGGTTGGATTCTGTATGGCCTGAGGGCAGGCCTGAGGGAATGGTTACTATTTTTGCCTAAGGGTACGGTACTGGTTGGCCTGAGGGCTTGGTGATATTGAGCACAAAAAAATGTCACTCAATTAAAGGAATTAAATGAATAATAAAATGTCAATTTAACTGTTAAGTTAGTTACTTTTGAGTATTTCTTAGTTATTGCATTTTACTACTACACACTTGTTTCATGTTTTACACACAGTTTAGCACGGTCCATTGGTGGTTGCCTATTGAGATATATTTCTCACACCCTATTTAGGTCACACTTTTCGGCCCAAACAGATTACGTTGCTGCAGGTGTAGATTGGGGAAAGAGTCCCTATACAGGTACTTGACTGTTGCTGAGGAGTAAGAGGGCATGGGACTGAGCCTAGGCTCGCGATGCCGCTACTATCTGTTTTGATTGTTTTGTTGTACTCTGTTTTCTGCTGTACTGTATTGATGTATAACATGTTCTAGATATTTTTCATAGAACTTGAAACATGTAGCATCATCACTTATATACTATTGGTTATATCCATTGATGTAGTTATTTCAGTTGTGTCTGTTTACTGCTTCCGCTATTGTTGTATGTTTATTTTGGTATTCCGCTGCACTACACTTTGACAAATGAGGGCATAGTTTCCCCACTATCTGACCATGGCCCTCACTGCTAGTTGGCAGCCTCTGACGTTTGGGGAAATTCGCTTGAGGTCACGTGGCGAACCGGGCATGGGGCACCCGTTGCGTGGCACCCTGGTCCGGGACATTACAAAGTGGTATCAGAGGTGTTTCTTTTCTTTAAATTACTATTTGGAGCCATAGTCAGGGATAGGACGGAATGGTAGTTGGTAATAAGTTGTGCCCGGGCGTAGCTAACTCGCGTATAGGGAAAATCCAGTCTACCTCGTATTTTGCATCGTTTTGATTTTGCAATTTTACGGTTGATATGTTTTAACCGTTGGGTGACGCACTTTGAGATTGTGCTGTTTATATTTTAACTGTGGGTTCTATTTTGTTGAAACCCGATGAGATGAGGGTATGCCGTCTCATGCATCATATAGGCACATGTTAGATATCACATGCCATGCATAGTTTCCATGCCATGTAGGTGCATTAGAAATTCTCATGTTGTTGTGATAGTTGTTGTGCTAGAAAAGCATGTTGTTGTGAGAGCTACATGATATATACATGCCTTGTGATATGGTGTTTTTGTTTGAGCTTGTTTATAAAGTGGATGCCAAACATCGATTTATGGGGAGTATGGGCCCCCATTGACCAGAATTTGGTGGATCATTGACTATTTTTTGTTATAACACAAATAAGATGTCAAACGTTGGTTCGTGGAGTGTATGGGCCCCCACAGGTCGGAATTTGACACATAGGTTTTTTTTCAGTATTTTCTGGGTTCCGGAGAAGTTTCTGAGGCATAGTGTCCAGAAACCCAGTATACACGCCGTCTAGTATTTTTATACACGCCGTGTATGTTCTTCTGTTCGGGAAGAAGAATGAACTTTTTGAGTACACGTCGTGTACCCTGAGTACAAGCCGTGTAGTCTCTTCCTGTGTCACAAACCGTGTGGGCGACGACACGGGGTAGGGAAGGGCTTGGGTAAAACACACAGTGTAGTTTTTGTACACGCCGTGTAGGGTTGACCCGGTGTCTGGCCGTGTAACTAACAACACGGTTTGGTGAACTCCTTGACTGAACACGCCGTGTCAATTATAGACATGCCGTGTAGTGTGACCTAGGGACTCGTCCATGTAACTAACAACACGGGACGATGTCACCATTTCCCTGAACACGCTGTGTACATATGGGACACGCCGTGTAGTCTTGTACGAGGATAGACCGTGTGGAGTTAGCCGTGTGGCTGGGAAACGGGGTGGTGTACATGTCATGTACAGGTGTAACACACAGTGTGTGGTAATGGTGCGTAGACGGCTGTGTCACAGACGACAAAAGAAGTTGGAAAATAACACCATACATGTCGTGTAGATATTATACATGCCGTGTAGTTTTGTGAACAGAAGTCGTGTTGCTTAGCCATGTAGAAGGACCCAGGCATGGGAAAGGAAGTCAATTACACGCCGTGTAGTCATTGTACATGTCGTGTAGTCTTGTTTTTTCCATTTTTTAATACCTTCTTCCTCTTGTTCCCTTTGTGGTTCCTTCTCTTTCAGTCTTAATAATCTTGAATCTGAGGCGTGGTTCTGACCTTGTAGAGTCATGCCACCTAGACGACTGCGAGTTGTTCACCAATAGAGCGGCGACGATTATACTACAGAGATGGTGGACCATGGGCTACTAGTTGATCCACCAACAGAGCCAGATGCGACACCAGCTGTTATACCGGACACATGTGCGGAGTCACAGTTCCGTGAAGGCTTATTGCGGTTCATGCAGACCTTTCAGGGAGCACCGTAGGCTTCCCCATCTATGGCTGACCTGACATGTATCTTTCAGCAGCAACATCCACCTACGTTTTCAGGGGATGGAAGACCACATGCTGAAGAGTCTTGGCTAGGATCGATGCAGACTATTTTCGAGCATCTTGAGACGCCTCCAGGGCGAAGGGTCAAGCTCGTGACTTACATGCTACGCGATACTGCCAAGAGGTGGTGGGATGTTACCACCAAGTCAGAGAATCATAGGGACATGGTGTGGGAAAATATTCAATTAGTCTTCTATTACTTCTTCTTTCCTGAGACGCTGAGGGAAGATAGAGCTTGAGAGTTCATGAATCTTCAGGAGGGCGCTATGTCGGTGAAGGACTACTCTTCTCGTTTTACAGAGCTTCAGCGTTTTTCACCCGTCTTGGTGGCTGATGAGACGCTGAGACCCAGAGGTTTTGAGGATGGTCTTCAATATGACATCCGAGTGCTATAAAATGTTTTCAGGTTGCCTACTGTACAAGCGATTGTGAACCGGGCGTTGATTACAGAGAGGAACTTGCGAGAATCTAGTGGTGTGGGCCAGGGCAGTACAACACCAGTTACTGGTAGTATATCTACTGGAAAGAGGAAGAGACATATGGACTTATCTCAGGGTGGTAGTACCATCCAGTAAGCTTTTTCAAGTGGCCAGATTAGGTGCTACCAGTGTGGTAGAGAGGGGCACAAGAGGCCACAGTGTCCACGAGACCCAGTGGAGATCCGAGCTTGCGGCAAGATGGGTCATCTGCAGTGCCTTTCAGGGCGTTTCTACCAGTGGCTAGTGAGATGGGTTCTGTGTAGACTATGCATGCGGGAGTAGGACCAGTAGCTTCCTACCAGTCTGGAAACTGGAATACGTTAGGGCGTGCAGGAAGAGATGGTGGTCGTTGTTGTGGTAGCCAGACACCAGGATCTCAGAGGAAACAGGGCGGGACAACTCATGGTAGCCAGGCTGTGTCGCAGGGCCGCGACATTGGACAGGCATATGCAGTCCAACAGACCCAACAGGAGCAGGATCCCAGACCTTCGACAGTTAGAGGTACTATTCTAGTAGCTTTTATCTTGTCTTCAGTACTTTTTGATACGGGTTCAACACATAGTTTTATAACTGTACCCGTTGTGGAGAGCCTTGGGCTCAGTGTTTCTACTTCTTCTGATATCATGAAGCTAGAAACTTCGTTGGGGACTAGAACGACTGGTGTGCATTAGTTCAAGGAGTGACCCTTGAGGTTGGTGGGTGTCACTTCCTTTCGGACCTCTATGTCCTCGAGATGATGAGCTATGACGTCATTCTCGGGATGGACTGGTTGGTTCCCTTTCGAGCCTTTGTTGACTTCTATCGTCTCAGGGTGCGTTTCACGTCACCAGAGGGCGAGGAGTTTCTATACAAGGGAATGTGGGATGTTCAGTAGAGTCGAGATGGACCAGAGCATCATGGGCATAGTGGAGTCACAACCTAGATTGCGATATTATATCTGGATGACCAGGGGACTTGTCAGACGGATTTACCTCCAGTTGTCAATCCTTTAATAGATGTCTTCCCGGAAGACTTTTCAGGTCTACCTCTGGTGCGTGAGGTGGATTTATTTATCAAGCTTGTGCCAGGAGCAGCACCGGTGTCCATTCCTCCTTATAGGATGGCCACGCCAGAGTTGCAGGAGCTGAAGAGGCTGTTAGAGGAGCTACAGGTGAAGTGACTTATCCGACCCAGTACTTCTCCTTGGGTTTCTCCGGTCCTTTTTGCAAAGAAGGTGGATGGTACCCTTAGGCTTTGTGTGGATTATCGTAAGCTGAACCATTTGACGTTTAAGAACCTATATCCCTTGTCGAGGATAGATGATCTGTTTGATCAGCTTCATGGAGAACGAGTGTTCTCAAAGATTGAATTGAGATCCGGATATCATCAGCTGCACGTTAGAACATTTAATATACCTCTCACACCTTTCAAGATCAGGTATGGTCTATATGAGTATACGGTTATGCCATTCAGACTCACAAATGTGCTAGCAGTTTTCATGTCTCTGATTAATCATGTCTTCAATCCGTGTCTTGATTCATTTGTGGTAGTATTCATGGAATACGTCTTGGTGTACTCTCACACTCGACACGACCATGCCACCCATCATGATATCGTATTGAGTACACTGAGAGAGCATCGGTTATATGCTATGCTCTTGAAGTGCCACTTTTGGATGGACCAGATTCACTTCCTGGGTCATCTCATCTCAGAGGCAGGAGTTGCAGTGGACCCAGACAAGGTGAGAGAAGTAGTATCCTGGGAGCAGCCCAAGAACGTGTTTGAGATACGGAGTTTCTTAGGGCTGGCTCGTTAATACAGATGCATTATACAGGACATCTCCCGCATAGCAGCACCATTTATAGGTCCGACTAAGAAGGGTGTGAAGTTCGTTTGGTCTGAATCTTGATAGACAGCTTTTCAGGACCTGAAGGGAAGGCTGACATCAGCACCGATCCTGATACTCCCAGAGCAGGGGAAGAGTTATACAGTTTATTGTGATCCATCAGGGATTGGGTTGGGAGCCGTTTTGATGCAGGGCGACCGAGTTGTGGCGTACGGGTCTAGGCAGTTGAAGCCACATGAGAGGAATTACCTGACACATGATCTCGAGTTGGCTGCAGTTGTGCATGTGTTGCGCTGTTGGAGACATTATCTGTTGGGAGAGCATGTTTTGGTTTTCACCAACCACAAAATCCTCATGTATATATTTACTCAGCGTGACCTGAATCTGATGTAGAGAAGGTAGGTCGAGTACCTACAGTCCTTCGATTTTGAGCTTGCCTATACACCTGGTAAAGGTAATGCAGTAGCCGATGCACTGAGCAGGAAGACTCAGATACAGTCAGTGCAAGAGGCCAGTGGTGAGTGGCAGCTTATGGACTTGTTCTCTGAGATGCATCTAGAGGTGCATGACAGTCAGGGGCAGACATATCATTCCACGTTATCTGTGACTTCTACTCTCCTGGATAGATTGAGGATGAGGAAGCTATAGATTTAGATGGCCTAGTTCTACGGGAGTCGGTGGCAAGTGAGGACCCTCCTTCCGGTTGGACGATAGGCGATGACGAGGTTTTGCGTTTCCATGGACGTGTATGGGTTCTAGGGGATATACGCGAGGAGCTGATGAGGGAGTTTCAGGATTCATCTTGGAAAGTTAATCCCATGGTTTCCAAGATGTAACGAGACTTGAGACATCAGTACTGGTTGCCGGGTATGAAGAGAGAGATAACTGGTTTTGTTACGAGGTGTTCCACCTATCAGCAGGAGAAGGCAGAGAATCAGAGACCAGCTGGGTTGTTACATTAGTTTTCCATTCTGGAATGGAAATGGGATGATGTCGCGATCAATTTCTTGACGGGATTGCCAAGGTCATCTCATGGTAACGACGCAGTGTTGGTTATTGTGGACAGACTCACAAAGGTAGCTCACTTCTTTCCGATCAATGAGACCTATGGTGTGGACGAGCTCGGAAGGCTGTATATCTGAGAGATCGTAGGTCTTCATGGGGTCCCCCGTTCAATTGTTTCCGATAGGGTCGCCCACTTCACGTTTTGTTTCTAAAAGAGTTTTCAGAGGGAGCTGTGTACACACGTGCTTTTGAGCACATCATACCACCCTCGGACAGATTTCCAGTCAGATCGGACGATACAGGTGCTAGAGGACATGTTGCGCGCATGCGTCCTAGACTTTGGGGGCTCTTGGGAGAAGCATATACCCTTAGACATGTTTGCCTATAAAATAGTTTTCATGAAACTATTCATATGGAACCATACAAGGATTTATATGGTAGTCCATGCCGATTACCTTTGTGCTAGTTAGAGGCAGGTGAGGTAGCTTTACTGGGACCACAGCTCGTGCAGGAGACATCTGAGCAGGTCCAGTTAATTCAGAAGCGGATGGCTACTACACAGTCTCGTCAGAAGTCTTATACTGATCACCGCAGACAAAATTTGGATTTTGTGGTTGGGGATCATGTTTTCTTGCGTGTTTTGCCGAGGCTGGGACACAAACGGATACAGAGATAGGGTAAGCTTTCATCGAGGTATGTGGGACCATTTGAGATTTTGGAGAGAGTTGGGTTGGTTGCCTATCGGTTGCAGTTACTGCAATGGTACCGATCCATGAATGATGTCTTCCACGTGTCTCTGTTGCGTCACTACCATTCAGACCCGTCTCACACATTTTAGCCATAGGAGGTTGAGCTTCAGCATGATGCGTCCCTTAAGGAGCATCTGATCCGTATCGTTGAAAGGAGCACGCAGGTTCTCCTAGGCCGGTCAGTTCCTATCGTACGGTTGCTATGGTAGCATGTCCGAGTGTAGGATAAGACCAGGGAGCGGGAGGCCGACGTACGTGCTCAGTGGCCAGAGCTGTTCTGAGCTTTTCTTCTCCATCCTTGGAAGGGAAATTCGGGGACGAATTGCTATAAGGGGGGAAGTTTGTAAGAACCCGGTTTTTATTTTCGAGGTAGGGGCTTCTTCCTTTTCCTTTTCCTTGAGTGTTTTTGACAAAATATGGAAAATGGGAAAGAATGTTAATTTTTGGAACTAAACTCCGTGTACATTATCCACACGTCGTGTACTTTTGGTCGTGTTGGGATGAGTACATGGGGCGTGTATCCATGCCGGCGATGAAGGACTTAGGGACCGACTACACGTCATGTAGTGGTACCTTACATGGCGTGTAGTCAGTCGGCAGGCTTAAACAGTGAGGCGGTTGAGTCGCCGCCAGCTGGGCGGCATTACACTCCATGTACATGAGAGTACATGTTGTGTACTCTTTTCGGTAGATGAACAGTGTGGCGGTGCCGCCAAATTAATAGTTAAATGAAAGGTGTACACGCCGTGTACTTTGAAGAATGTGTCATGTACTTTGTTTTTTCAGCTTAAAACGGGCAGTAGCCTCCTAATTTGGTAGAGGAGGCACTTGATCCATTTTGGATCCAAAGGAGGAGGCCAGATCTTTGAAGATCCACCGGGAATTCATCTAGAATCCGTTTCGGCTTCAGATGATTTCATTGAAACCTCACCGGTGAGCCCTCTCCCCTCCTGGTACTGTTCATTCCAGTTATTCTCCTAACGTAAGATATTTGTGTTTTAATGAGTTTTTTTCTTCATCATATGTATGCCTTTCTTGTGCGTTTCTAGAGTCGGCGTTCGGGTATAGCGTTCGTTGGCACATAAGGTAGGTGGCTTTGTGTTTATTTTCCAACTGTCATGCGTTTTTGTGTGTTTTGTTCCACGAACCCATGTTGGGGTGTCGTGTGGCTGAGGCCGTTGCTATATTTAATGCCTATAATTGCATAGGTGATTAAATTGTGATAATAAAATGATGTTAGGGATCGTTTCTTGGATCTGGAACCACCTGAGGGGTGTGTTTATCTGTTTAGCCGTTTGGACAGGATACCCGAGGGTATGCCATCAATGTAGTAATTTTAAGAATTTCCTTGAGAGGAATTGCTTTTTTACTGCATTTTGATATGTTGGGCATGTCCCGGTTACCTGTTTAGCCTGAGGGTGTGATTGTATTAGCCTGAGGACGTTGTTGTGATTAGCCTGAGGGCGTGACTGTATTTGCCTGAGGGCGACATTTTATTTCGCATGAGGGAAACCTTTCGTGCCTGAGGACTTGACTTCCGTTCCTGAGGGTGACACTTTGTATTCCTGAGGGAGAGAATTTCAGTTATGTCTGAGGGAAATACCTGCGGGTTGGCTTCTGTATGGCCTAAGGGAAAGCTTGAGGGTGTGGTTACTATTTTAGCCTGAGGGCATGGTACTGGTTGGCCTGAGGTCTTGGTGCTGTTGAGCACAAAAAATGTCACTAAATTAAAGGAATTAAATGAATAATAAAATTTCAATTTAACTATTAAGTTATTTACTTTTGAGTACTTCTTAGTTATTGCATTTTACTACAGCACAATTGTTGCATGATTTACACACAATTGAGCATGGGCCTTTGGTGGGTGCCTACTGAGATATATTTATCACACCCTGTTTGGGTCACATTTTTCGGCCCAAACAGGTTACGTTGCTGCAGCTGTATATAGGGTAAAGAGTCCCTATACATGTACTTGATTGTTGCTGAGGAGTAGGAGGGCATGGGACCGAGCCTAGGCTCGCGATGCCACTGCTAGCTGTTTTGCTTGTTTTGTTGTACTCTATTTTCTATTGTACTGTATTGATCTATAACATGTTCTATCTGTTTTTCTTAGAACTTGAAACATGTAGCATAATCACTTATATACTGTTGGTTATATCCACTGCTGTAGTTATTTCAGTTTTGTATGTTTACTGCTTCCACTGTTTTTGTATTTTTATTTCGGTATTCCGCTGTGCTACACTTTGACAAATGAGGGCATAGTTTCCCCACTATCAGACATGGGCCCTCGCTACTAGTAACAATCCTCTGGAGTTTGGGGAAATGCACTTGAGGTCACATGGCGAACCGGGCACGGGGCACCCGTTGCGTGGCACCCGGATCCGGGAAGTTACAATATATATATACTCAATGTTTCTTATAATAACTACTATCAAACAAACATGAAATTGTTTGTAACACGATCCAAGATTTGTGTTGCGTATACTGCAAGGTAATACGGTGTTGCGTATAGTGCAAGATAATCCTGGTGTAGCGTAAAATAGAAGATATGAAAGAAATTAAAACGAATATCTCTTATAAAATCATGGGTTGTTACATTCTACCCCCCTTAAAATGAATTTCACCCTCAAAATTTGTCAGGGTTATAAACCGTTTACTATTCATAGAAACCCACATCGTACAAAGGAATACTAAAACATAATTTTAAAAACTAAAGTATGAAACGTAACAACTACCCAAAGAAACTCATCATTGGGTTTCCAAATATGAGAACATATGTGAAAATATGGATATGGAAGAGAAATATAAACATCAAGTTATGATGGAGAGTGGTAGAGAACATGGCTATGAAAAATCCATCAATCACAAAGCCATAAATTTGGGATGATCTAAGGTACCATCTGATTCATCAGATATAAGAGCACTAGGAAAAAATTTTGGTTTTCAATATCATTTCCCTAAAGTTGAAATTTTTTAATTAGAATAAATACTTACATGATTTTTGTATAATCTCACTCTTGTTCGTGCTTTGAAAAATTTCCACTTCATCTCTTAAAGAAATGAAGTTGAATTTGTTATTCTTGAAGTGTTAAAAGATCTTGTGATAGAATGATGGGTCATTCCATTTGATTCAAACAAAAGGTTAGAAAAATTTATAAGACCATCTTATGGTGAGACTAATCATATATGGTTCCAAAAATGGACATATACATTATTTAGCATACCTCTTAATAAAATAAAACTACTTTCCACTAACCAGGGACTTCCTGTAGGCCAGTGGTAGGCGATAAAGGCCTGTCACACTTCTGTTGTTGGTTCGATTCCCACATCCTTGTCCGACGTGAAGGGTTGTCGCCAGTCTTGCAGGTTGTCCATTTTTTTCTAAAAATACATTATTATAACTTTCCATCAATAATATCGAAAAAGTTCTAGCCTTAAACAATACTAACTTATTTCCAACATAATCCATTCCAATCTTTAGGATTATCCAAAATACTATTGTACAATCTCATATTATAGTGAAAAAGATTACCAAAGAGTTCATATAACAAGCATGTTAATACCATCATTGATCCCCATATATCATAAGATATGTCTTGTTGGTCACATTCCAAACATTCAAAGGCCTTAATCATGTATTATCCTGAAAAAAAAGAATACCCATTGAACCTTAATGAAAACATGAATGCAGTTAAAAGTTAACACATTTCACAAACCAAAATCCTCAAAATTCTATACACTCAAACCATGATATCACATAGTCCTTATATCAGTCATGAGCTCATGAATACTGTGAAAATTTTAATTTTCTCCTTATCCCTTCATTATCCGCATATCATCCACTTTCCAAGATATCTGAATCACTTTTCATGGTTACCGGTACCATAAAATTATTGAAAACCACAATAGACTAATACAAAAATATTCTAATACAACATAAATGTACCTCAACAACATTATTCATGAATACCAATACATAAACACTTCAATACATCCTCTTCAATGATTGTCCTGGAATACGTCCTTCCTTGATTTAGAAGTAACTTTTTAGTTAAGGGCATTGAGTTGGGTAATGCCCATGTTCTCCACAAATAAGACATTGAACTCTATAACAGTATGTCACTCTATGACCCTTTTCTCCACACAGATAACATATGTCCCCCATTTGTGGTATTCCTCAAGGTTATTCTTCCCTTCTATAGAAATCCTATTCTTCCTTTCTTTATTCTCCTCAACATGAGAACATGCATAGAAGTCTATCTTCCTCTTATTTGATGAATTAGGCATACCACTGAATTTCACCTTTTTAATCATATATCACGATGACTGATTCGAAATAATCACAATATTTTTCTCTCTAGGAATTACGCAATTTTGTGGCTCATAGTCACCAATTTTTCCATTGGATTCAATGTTAACCGAATTCCTTCTGGTTACCTCCATTGACTAAAACACAAAAAGAATTCTGTGAGAGGAAAAAATCATAAAGGAAAATAACATAATCAAGGGGGAGTAACTTTGACATCTAACATCATAGGTTTAATTCTAATATCGTTACCATAATTCTAGGATTATAACCTATACTTATACTTAACCTTAGGGACATCCCTAGACATACCCTAGAAATATCTCTACGGATCTCACTAAAGTTCTCACATCCTAGTTTCCAAAGGCTGACGAATCCTTTCCTCTGATAGCAACTATAGAGAACCAATGCATTACATACATGGACATTACATTACATTTACGGAATACTTAATACATAAAAAAACAGACACCAAAGGACCGTAATAGTTTAGTTCCTTTGGAAACATGGAACATAATCTTCTAATCTTGGTGAAAGATCCTCAACATCTCCCATAATGATCTTCTGATCTTTTTTTACCTAAAACCATTCCTTATATCCCGGGAAAAGAAAACATTAAAAGGGTGAGCTCAAATTCTCAGTAAGGGGAAACATAGTGGATATAAAACAATCCATAAACATTTGAAAACAAAAACTTGAACATGAAAATTAAACATCAAAATCTTGAGCAAAGACATAAATCGTGGAAATACGTTTGGAATATATCATAATGGAACATCAATCATGATAAAATATAATGGGAATAAAACATGTAATTGTGGCAACCATTCAGCACATGTCATGGTTTCCATAGTAGCCAAGGCATTGCAGCCAAGACCATCTTAGTGGACAAAGTCCCTTTCTGAAACGAGTTCACTCCACGTTTCAGTCCTATAACGCTGAACCAGATTAACATACCATTCCAGGAATGTCTATCTCATGAGATATATATCTTTACCTAATTCATTGGAGGGAGATATAAGTCCCACTCATCTCATAATGAAATCATTATTACTTGTGCCACAAAATTAACTTAAAACATTCATCATAACCCAAAGAATAAAATGGGTTTCATAAACATCATCCCATAATTTCATAATCTATATAAAACAAATAGACAATTCATCATAAGAAATGTGAAACCATGTAAATAATATAGACATTAAACTTGAAACATACACTTATGAAATAATGTCATTCTTGATGGAAAATGGTTTTGATAAAACTTTTGAAATGAATTCTTGAGGAAAATATCCTTTCTTTTTCAAAATCATTTTCTTTTCACAAAATGTCATGCAATTTTAAAAGAAACAGATTTTGTTGAAAATAGTCATGAAATATTTTGGAGGAATCTTCATGAAAATAAGGCTTTATAAAACCGTAAAAATCCGTTCATGCCATATAAGTTAAAAAAATATTTTTCTCGTACTTTTTATGGAAAAGTCAAAAAGTACCTTGAAACATAAAAATTCCATAGTTACCATGTATTAAAAGTCAAAAAATGGGTAAAAGGGACTTTAAAAGAACATTAAACCATTTTTAGGAAGCATGGACATGTATGAGAACAATAACCCCAGAAAATACTTACGAATAAACAATCTCGGATTAGAACGATATTGGAAAAGTTATCCCTTACCTTTTGTTTGATATGCTTCGTATGTATTTGAACCTCCTGTATAATGATTTAAATAATTTCATTGACTTATTACATATTAATATTCATTTTTTTATACCATATATGGTTCACTTAGGTATTTATATTACTCGTTCATTTGTCAATTCCGTGTTAATGTAGTGTTTTGGGTGAAATTGTTTCTTTTATCATACGTGTCTGGACTTGTTGTTCTTGATATTATTATTACTTATATCATGATCTAAATACTTACATAATTTAAATCATTATATATATATAATATATATTCACAATATACATATATATAATAGATCAATTAATGGAAATAAATACACCGTTCATGGAGATGGTAGGTCGTGCTTACGCATGAATGATGTTTTCCTTTCATTTTTGACTTGAATTGAAGTAAGTAGATGACATATATATATATATACATAAATCCAGTACCATCATTATGTCATATATTTCATTATTATTCATTATATATACTTTATAATCATTCTTGAATGGTTAATCATGGAAAATGAATCTCATCGCGTTCGTGGAGACGGTAGTCCATACATACGCACGAGCGATGATATCATTCCCATGATCATGGAATTGTATTGAAGTGTACGTATAATATTAAACAATCTATATCAATTAACAATAACCATATATGGTTATTTATTTACACCATTATACCCATACATGTAAGGTGGTGGTGGAAAAACTGATTACACCGCTACGTGAAGACGGTATTCCGTACGTACGCACGTGTGGTGATTTAGTTTTCTGTAGGATGGATAGAAGGTGAAATAGGGTTGTTTCATATTCCTAATAACATATCCGTATATTAGTGATACAGATGATATTAAATTATAAGGAAACAACTAAATAATAATAATTTTGAAGAAGAAAGAAACTTGAGAGAATTGAAAGAAGAGATTACCTCTTCTTCGACGCACCTCCTTTAAGCCTTCTCTTAAGGAAGTAGAGTTGTCCTTTTGAGAAGACCAGAACCTCCAGAATGTTTCTAGGGTAGTTTAGAAGATAAATGGGCAGGGTTTTTCCAAGCTTCAAGGCACAAAATGGTGCGAGGAAGAGAGGGAGGAGGTTCCCTTTTATAACGGAGGAGAGGGTCACCTTTGGAATAACTAAAAATATTATTTTATTATAAAGTCATATTCGTTTTTTAAAAGCTCTAAATTCTGTTATTTCGAAGATAAGGAGGTTATGGGTCTAAATCCTTTAATACAATAGAATTTAGACAAGTTTAGGTTTCTATTCTAACCTTATCATATAGATTTATCTTTAAGTTAAATAATTTTTCTTTTACCGTGTCATCTTGTTTTCTTACACTATAATGTTAATAATAATACTATAAAAAGAAAAAATAACCCCAAGTTGTTTATTATTAATATATATAACCTTATCTAAGTCATTATTCTGAACCGTAGATTTTTAGGAAAAAAATAACAATTAATAATATAATATTTATTTTAAAAACTATTTTACGTAAATTTTGACACTATTTTTTAATTGATTTTTGTGAAAATCATAACAGAATGATTAGTTCGAAAAAAATTACTTAAAGAAATACTAAAATGTCATATTAACCTAGAAAATTAGTGTATTTCATAAAAATCCCCAAATTTCATTTATTTGGGTATTTATAACATCAATTATGTCAATATTTCATTAATAAGATAATTACTACATTATCATTGTGTCCTAAATAAATTAAAATATAAAATGTCTAAAAATTATAAATAAAACACCACTATCTAAGAAATCGTTTTAGCTTTCTAATGAATATTTATAGTCGAATTTATCTTATGTATAACCCTATATTAAAAATAATTTACTTATTAAACATTGATTTTAACTATTTTAACCCTTCTTTAAATAAATTAATAATAAATGTCCTAATCTAATCAATGTGGGCCTAAATGGTCATATTTTATTCCTAAGGTTGTTTTTGGTCGAATTAAACTTATCCAATAGAATTGGGATATGTCTTAGGGTAAATAATAATATCATTTTTACCCATAATTATACTATTTACTTTTAACCGTGGTAAAAAAAGTAAAAAATTACTATTCACCAAAAATTATTTTCATCTCATTGAACCACATTTTAGTACTTGATATTAACTGTGTGTCTCAGATTTTAGAAATTCAATTCATAGAAGGGGTCAAATTTCATTTAAATGAAAAATTCAGTTCTTTTATCTACCACTAAGTGGTTTCACTATTCATCGTAAATTGGCATTTTTTCAGAAAAATACCAAAAATTAAGCCTATGAATTATTTGATAATACAAATTCAAAATTTTTGTCTATTTTTTCAAATTAAAAACATAGATGTGGAATTAATAAATTTTAAAATTACTTCTCATTATCAAAACAAATAGTGTGTTTTTAAGAAACAATAACTATGAAAAGATTGATACTTGTTTATATCCAATTTCAAAGTGAAATTAATTATAATGACCAACATTAGATTAAAATGTAAAAATATAATCTAATTACACTTTAAAACCAATTAAAAAAATAATATAACCATAAAAATTATTGTGATGAAAAATGTTGTTTTTAATTAAAATATTGCGTGTTTTTACTATTCATTAAAATATGAAAGTTATCAGAATAATATGAAAAATTTATCCAAGGTAAAATTTTATATCATGAATCCAAAGAATAATTTTATTTTGTTAAATTGATCTTATAAACATGTCAAAAACTAGATTTAAAGTGGGTGTTCCATCAAAAGGCCGAAGAACTGCATTTTTTAAAAAATACTTATTTTACCCAAAATATTTATTTTGTTCTTATACCATGTTCTAGAAAATGTCTATGATGAATAATAATGTCATAAAATTAAAAACTTTGTTAATACTATTCATAACGGGTAGTTCATAGTAATATTATAATAATATAACGTTGTTTAGTAAAACACGGTATTGCGTACAACACACGCTATCGAGGAAGGACACGATTGTGTGTAATGCAAGCCAAGTCATGGTTTCATATAGTGAACGACTCCTTTGTTGTTGCGTATAACAAAATACATTGAATATTTATATATACTCAATGTTTTTCAGAATAATTACTATCTAACAAACAAGAAATTGTGTGTAACACGATCCAAGATTAGTGTTGCGTATACTGCAAGCTAATACGGTGTTGCGTATAGCACAAGATAATCTTGGTGTAGCGTACAACAGAAGATATGAAAGAAATTAAAACGAATATATCATATAAAATCATGGGTTGTAACATTCGACCCCACTTAAAATTAATTTCTCCCTCGAAATTCGTTGGGGTTATAAATCGTTTACTATTCATAGAAACCCACTTCGTACAAAGGAATGCTAAAACATAATTTTAAAAACTAAATTATGAAATGTAATGATTACCCAATGTAACTCATAATTGGTTTTCCATATTGGAGAACATAGGTGAAAATATGGATATGGAAGAGAAATCGAAACATCAAGTTCTGTTAGAGAGTGGTAGAGAACATGGCTATGAAGAAGCCATCAATCACAAAGCCATAACTTTGTGATGATATAAGGTACCATCTGATTCATCAGATATAAGAGCACTAGGATAACATTTTTGGTTTCCAATATCATTTTCCTAAAGTTGAAAATTTAGAATTAGAAGAAATACTTACTTGATTTTGGTACAATCTCCCTGTTGATCGTGCTTTAAACAATTTCCACTTCATCTCTTAAAGAAATGAAGTTGAATTTGTTATTCGTGAAGTGCTAATAGATCATGTGATAGAATGATGGGTCATTCAATTTGTTTCAAACAAAATTTTAGCAAATTTTATAAGTCCATATTATGGTGAGATTAATATTTTATGGTTCCAAAAATGGACTTATACTTTATTTATCATACCACTTAATAAAATAAAACTAATTTACACTAACTAGGGACTTCCTGTACGCAAGTGGTTGCCGATAAAGGCCTGTCGCAATTCGGTTGTGGGTTCGATTCCCACATCCTTGTTCGACATGACGGGTTGTCGCCCGTCATGCAGGTTGTCCCTTTTTTCTAAAAATGCATTATTAGAACTTTCCATCAATCATATCGAAAAAGTTCTAGCCTTAAAAAATACTAACTTATGTCTAACATAATCCATTCCAATCTTTAGGATTATCTAAAATACTGCTGTACAATCTCATATAATAGTGAAAAAGATTACCTAAGAGTTCATATAACAAGCATGTAAATACCATCGTTGATCCCCATATATCATAAGATATGTCTTGTTGGTCACAATCCAAACATTCGAAGGCCTTAATCATGTATTCTATTGAACAAAATGAATACTCATTGAACCTTAGTGAAAACATGAATGCAGTTAAAAGTTAACACTTTCCAGATACCAAAATCCTCAAAATTGTATATACTCAAACCATGATATCACTTAGTCCTTATATCAGTCATGAGCTCATGAATACTATGAAAATTTTCATTTTCTCCTTATCCCTTCATTATGCGGTTATCAGCTACTTTCCAAAATATTTGAATCACTTTTCATGGTTACCGGTACCATAAAATTATTTAAAAACACAATAGACTAATATATAAATATCTAATACACCATAAAATTACCTCAACCACATTATTCCGGAATACCAATACATAAACACTTCAATTCATCCTCATCAATGATTTTCCTGGAAAAAGTCCTTCATTGATTTAGATGTAACTTTTTATGTGAGGGCATTGAGTTGGGTGATTCCCATGTTCTCCAAAAATAAGACATTGAACTCCATAACAGTATGTCACTCTATGACACTTTTTTCCACACAGATAACATATGTCCCTCCATTTGAGGTATTCCTCAAGGTTATTCTTCCCTTCTTTAGAAATCTCAATCTTCATTTCTTTATGCTCCTCAACATGCGAACATGACTAAAATTCAATCTTCCTCTTATTTGATGAATTATGTATTCCACTAAATTTCACCTTGTTTATTATATATCGCGATGACTGATTCGTCATAATCACAATATCATCTTCTCTATGAATTTTTCAATTTTGTTTCTCATAGTCACCAATTTTTCCATTGGATTCAATGTTAACAGAATTCCTTTTGGTTCCCTCCATTGACTAAAACAAAAAAAATAATTCTGTGAGAGGAAAAATAATACAAGGAAAATAACATAATCAAGGGGGATTACCTTCACCATCTAACATCTTAGGATTATTTCTAAGATTGTTACCATAATTCTAGGATTATAACCTATACTTATACTTAACCTTAGGGACATCCCTAGACATACCTTAGAAATATATCTAGGGATCTCCGAATGTTCTCGCATCCATGTTTCCAATGGTTGAATAAACCTTTCCTCTGATACCAACTGTTGAGACCCAAATCTTGAAATACATGGAAATTAAATTACTTTTGCTGAATAATTAATACATAACAAAAATAGACACCAAAGGACCTTAATAGTTTAGTGCCTTTGGAAACATGGAACATAATCTACTAATCTTGGTGAAAGATACTCAACATCTCCGATGAATATCTTCCCTTATTTCATTACCTACAACCATTATTTATATCTTGGGGAAATGAAAACATAAAAAGGGTGAGCTCAAATTCTTAGTAAGGGCAAACATATTTAACATAAAACAATCCATAAACATTTGAATGAAAAAACATGAACATGAAATTTAAACATCAAAATCTTGAGCAAAGACATAAATCTTGGAAGTACGTAAGGCATATATCATAATGGAGAATCAATCATGATAAAATATAATGGGAATAAAACATGTAATTTTGGAAACCATTCATCACATCTCATGATTTCCCTAGTAGCCAAGGCATTGCTGCCAAGACCATCTTAGTGGACAAAGTCCCTTTCAGAATTGAGTCCACTCCTCATTTCAGTCCTGTAACACTGAACCAGATTAACTTACCATTCCAGCCATGTCTATCTCATGAGATATAAATCTTTACCCAATGCATTTAAGGGATATATATGTCCCACCCATCTTATAATGAAATCATTTTACTTGTGCCACAAAATAAATTTAAAACATTCATCATTACCCAAAGAATAAAATGGGTTTCATAAACATCATCTCATAATTTCATAATCAATATAAAACAAATGGAAATTTCATCATAAGAAATGTGAAACAATTTAAATCATAGATACATTAATCTTGAAACATACACTTATGAAATAATGTCATCCTAGATGGAAAATGGTTTTGATAAAACATTTGAAATGAATTCTTGTGGAAAATATCCTTTCTTCTTCAAAATAATTTTATTTTCACAAAATGTCATGAAATTTTAAAAGAAAATGATTTTGTTGAAAATAGTAATGAAATATTTTGGAGTAAGCTTAAAGAAAATAAGGATTTATAATACAGTAAAAATCCGTTCATGCCATATAAGTTAAAAAAACTTCCTTCTCGTACTTTTTCCAGAAAAGTCAAAAAGTACATCGTAAAAGAAAGATTCCATACATACCAATTATTAAAAGTAAAAATGGGTAAAAGGGACTTTAAAAATACATGAAACCATTTTTAGGAAACATGGAAATGGACGAGAATAATAACACCAGTAAATAATTAAGAATAAACAATCTCGGATAAGAACGAGATTGGAAATGTTATCCCTTACCTTATGTCGGATATGCTTCGTATGTATCCAAACCTCATGTATAATGATTTAAATAATGTCATTGAATTATTATAGAATCTTATTCATCGTTTTATATCATATATGGTTCACTTATGTATTTATATTACGCGTTCATTTGTCAATTCCATGTTAAAGTAGTGTTTAGGGTAAAATGATTATTTTATCGTACGTGTTTTGACTTGTTGTTCTTGATATTATTATTACATATATCATGATTTACATACTTCCATAATGTAAAGAATTATTTATAAAAAATATATATTCACAATATACATATATATAATAGATCGATAAATGTAAATAAATACACCGTTCATTGAGACGGTAGGTCGTACGTATGCATGAACGCTGTTTTCCTTTACTTTTTGACTTGAATGGAAGTAAGTAGATGACACACACATATATATATATATATATATATATAGTAGCTTAATTATGTCATATATTTAATTATTATTCATTATATATACTATATAATCATTCTTGAATGTTTAATCATGGAAAATGAATCTCATCGCATTCGTGGAGACCGTAGTCCGTATGTACGAACGAGCGATGATATCATTCCCATGATCGTGGAATTGTATTGAAGTGTATGTATAATATTAAAGAACAAATATCACTTTAAAATAACCATATATATTTATTTAGTTAAACCATTATACCCTTCCATGTAAGGTGGTGGTGGAAAAACTGATTACACCACGACGTGGAGACAGTATTCCGTACATACGCACACATAGTGATTTTGTTTTACGTAGGATGGATAGAACGTGAAATAGGGTTGTTTCATATTCATATTAATATATCAGTATATTAGTGATATTGATGTTATTACTTTATAATGAAACAACTAAATAAGAAGATGTTTGAATAAGAAGGAAACATGAGAGACTCAAAAGAAGAGATTACCTCTTCTTTGACGCACCTCATTTAAGCCTTCTCTTAAGAAAGTAGAGATGGACTTTTAAGAAGACCAAAACCTCCAGAATGTTTCTAGGGAAGTGGAGAAGAGAAATTGGCAGGTTTTGTCCGAGCATCAAGGCTAAAAATGGTGTGAGGAAGAGAGGGAGGAGGTGCCCTTTTTAAGGGAGGAGAGGGGCACCTTTGGAATAACAAAAAATATTATTTTATTATAAAGTCATATTTGGTTTTTAATATCTCTAAATTGATTTATTTTGAAAATAAGGTGGGTATGGGTCTAAATACTTTCATCCAATAGAATTTGGATAAGTTTAGGTTTCTATTTTAATCTTATAATTTAGATTTAACTTTAATTTAAATAATTTTTCTTTAATCATGTCTTCTTGTTTTCTTGCACTAAAATGTTAATAAACGTATGATAACAAGCCAAACGAATCCCAATTTGTTTTTTATTAATATATATAACCTTATCTAAGTCATTTGGCCGAACCTTATATTTTTATAAATAATATAACAATTAATAATATAATATTTGTTTTAAAAACTATTTTATGTTAATTTTGAAATTATTAGGTAATTGATTTTTGATAAAATCATAACAGAATTATTAGTTCGAAAAAAGTCAATTAAAGAAATAATAACCTCTGTTATTAATCTAGAAAATTAGTGTAATTCATAAAAAGTCTCAAATTACATTTATTTGGGTATTTATTACATCA
Source organism: Viscum album (assembly GCA_963277665.1). Taxonomy (NCBI): domain Eukaryota; kingdom Viridiplantae; phylum Streptophyta; class Magnoliopsida; order Santalales; family Viscaceae; genus Viscum; species Viscum album. The sequence goes on along the minus strand of OY728119.1, from coordinate 1,309,752,523 downwards.
ATTATGTCAATATTTCATTAATAAGATAATTACTGCATCATCATTGTGTCATAAATAAATTAAATTATATAGTGTCTAAAAAGTATAAATAAAATAAAATTATGTAGGAAATATTTTTATCTTTCTAATGAATATTTATAGTCTAATTTTTATTCTGTATAAACCTATATTAAAAATGATTTAGTTATTAAACATTGATTTTTACTATTTTAACCCTTCTTTAAATAAATTAATAATAAATTACCTAATCTAGTACAAGTGGGTCTAAATGGTAATATGTTATTCCTAAGGTTGTTTATGGTCATATTAAACTTATCAAATAGAATTGGGAAATGTGTTAGGGTAAATAATAATATCATTTTTACCCTTAATTACCCTATTTACTTTTAACTGTGGTAAAAAAAGTAAAAAGTTATTATTCACCAAAAATTATTTTCACCTCATTGAACATAATTGTAGACCTTGATATTTCCTGTATCTCTTGGATTTTTGAAATTCAATTCGAAGAAGTGGTAAAATTACATTTAAATTAAAAATTCAGTTTTTTATCTACCACTAAGTGGTTTCACTATTCATCGAAAATTCAAGTTTTTCATAAAAATACCAACAATTCAACCTAAGAATTTTTTGATAATCCAAAATCAAAATTGATGCCTATTTTTCCAAATTAAAAATTTAGAAGTGACATTAATAAATTTTAAAATTAATTCCCGTTTTCAAAACAAATATCGGGTTTTTAAGAAACAATAACTATCAAAAGATTGATATTTGTTTATATCCAATTTCAAAGTGAAATTAATTCCAAAGACCAAAATTGGATTTAATGGTAAAATTATATTCTAATTACACTTTAAAACCAATTAAAAAGATAATCTATCCATATAAATTATTGCGATGAAAAAAGTTGTTTTTAATTAAAATATACCGTGTTTTTACTATTCATTAAAATATGAAAGTTATCAGAATAATATGAAACATTTATCCAAGTTAAAATTTTATATCCTGATTCCAAAACATAATTTTATTTTGTAAAATTTAACTTATAAATATTTCAAAAACTAGATTTAAGGTGGGTGAGCCATCAATAGGCGGCAAAATTGCATTTTTTGAAAAATACTTATTTTACCCGAAATATTTATTTTGTTCTTATACCATGTTCTAGAAAATGAATATGATGAATAATAATGTCATAAAATTCAAAATTTAGTTAATACTATTCATAATGGCTATTTCATAGTAATATTATAATAATATATCGTTGTTTAGTAAATCACGGTATTGCGTAGAACACACGCTATCGAGGAAGGTCGTGATTACGTGTAATGCAAGCCAAGTCAGGGTTGCGTGTAGTCCATGACTCCTTCGATGATGCGTATAAAAAAATACATTTAATATATATATATATATAGTCAATGTTTCATAGAATAACTACTATCAAACAAACATGAAATTGTGTGTAACACGATCCAAGATTAGTGTTGCGTATACTGCAAACTAATACGGTGTTGTGTATAGTGCAAGAGAATCATGGTGTAGCGTACAACAGTAGATATAAAAGAATTTAAAATGAATATATCTTATAAAATCCTGGGTTGTTATATTCTACCCCCCTTAAAATGAATTTCTCCCACGAAATTCATCAGGGTTATAAATCGTTTACTATTCATAGAAACCCACATCGTACAAAGGAATACTAAAACATAATTTTAAAAACTAAAGTATGAAACGTAACGATTACCCAAAGTAACTCATCATTGGGTTTCCATATTGGAGAACATAGGTGAAAATATGGATATGGAAGAGAAATCTAAACATCATGTTCTGATGGAGAGTGGTAGAGAACATGGCTATGAAAAATACATAAATCACAAAGAAATAAATTTGTGATGATCTAAGGTACCATTTGATTCATCAGATATAAGGGCACTACGACAACATTTTTTATTTTCAATATCATTTCCCTAAAGTTGAAAATTCTGAATTAGAAGAAATACTTAATTGATTTTGGTACAATATGACTGTTGGTCGTGCATTGAACAATTTCCACTTCATCTCTTAAATAAATGAAGTTGAATTTGTTATTCGTGAAGATTTAACAGATCATGTGATAGAATGATGGGTCATTCCATTTGTTTCAAACAAATGGATAACAAAAGTTATAAGTCCATCTTATGGTGAGATTAATCGTATGTGGTTATAAAATTGGTCTTATGCTTTATTTATCATAATTCTTAATAAAATAAAACTACATTCCACTAACTAGGGACACCCTGTAGGCCAGTGGTAGGTGATAAATCCATGTCACACTTAGGTTGTGGGTTTCAATTCCCACATCCTTGTCTGACGCGAAGGGTTGTCGCCTGTCTTGCATGTTGTCCTTTTTTTTTCTAAAAATACATTATTATAACTTTCCATCAATAATATCAAAAAAGTTCCTGTCTTAAACAATACTAACTTATGTCCAACACAATCCATTCCAATCTTTAGGATTATCCAAAATACTGCTGTCCAATCTCATATTATAGTGAAAATGATTACCAAAGCGTTCATACAACAAGCATGTAAATACCATTTTTGATCCCCATATATCATAAGATATGTCTTGTTGGTTACATTCCAAACATTCGAAGGCCTTAATCATGTATTCTCTTGAAAAAAAATGAATACCCATTGAACCTTAGTGAAAACATGAATGCAGTTAAAAGTTAACCCTTTCCACATACCAAAATCCTGAAAATTTTATATACTCAAACCATGATATCACTTAGTCCTTATATCATTCATGAGCTCGTGAATACTATGAAAAATTTCATTTTCTCCTTATCCCTTCATTATGCGCATATCATCATCTTTCCAAAATATTTGAATCACTTTTCATGGTTACAGGTACCATAAAATTATTGAAAAACACAATAGAATAATACAAAAATATTTTAATACACCATAAAAGTACTCCAACAACATTATTCTTGAATACCAATACATAAACATTTCAATCCATCCTCTTAAATGATTTTCCTAGAATAAGTCCTTTCTTGATTTAGAAGTATCTTTTTAGGTCATAGAATTGAGTTGGGTAATGCCCATGTTATCCATAAATAAGACATTGAACTCCATAACAGTATGTCACTCTATGACCCTTTTCTCCCCAAAGATAACATATGTCCCTCCATTTGAGGTATTTCTCCTGGTTCTTATTCCCTTGTTTAGAAATCCCATTCTTCCTTTCCTTATGCTCCTCAACATGCAAACATGCAAAAAAGCATATCTTCCTCTTATTTGATGAATTAGGCATACCACTAAATTTCACCTTTTTAATCATATATCACGATGACTGATTCGGGATAATCAAAATATCATTATCTCTAGGCATTAGGCAATTTTGTTTCTCATAGTCACCAATTTTTCCATTAGATTTAATGTTAACCGAATTCTTTCTGGTTCCCTCCATTGAATAAAACACAAATAGAATTCTATTAGAGGAAAAAATCATACAAGGAAAATTACATAATCAAGGGGGAGTACCTTTCACATCTAACATTGTAGGTTTAATTCTATGATTGTTACCGTAATTCTAGGATTATAACCTATACTTATACTTAACCTTCGGGACATCCCTAGACATACCTTATAAACATCTCCAGGCATCTAACTAAAGTTCCCTCATCCTAGTTTCCAAAGGTTGACTATACCCTTACTCTGATACCAACTGTAGAGACCCAAATCAAGACGTACATGGACATTACAATTCTTTTGCGGAATACTTAATACACAACAAAAACAGACACCAAAGGACCGTAATAGTTTAGTGCCTTTGGAAACTTGGAACATAATCTTCTAATATTGGTGAAAGATCCTCAACATCTCCCATGAAGATATTCCCTTATTTTTATTACCTAAAACCATTCCTTATATCCAAGGGAAAAGAAAACATAAAAAGGGTGAGCTCAAATGCTTAGTAAGGGAAAACATAGTGAACATAAAACAATCCATAAACATTTGAAAGTAAAAACATGACCATGAAATTTAAACATCAAAATCTTGAGCAAAGACATAAATCGTGGAAGTAAGAAAGGAATATATCATAATGGAACATCAATCAAAATAAAATATATTAGGAATAAAACATGTAATTGTGGAAACCATTCAGCACATGTCATGATTTCCATAGTAGCCAAGGCATTGTTTCCAAGACCATCTTAGTGGACAAAGTCCCTTGCTGAAACGAGTTTACTCCTTGTTTCAGTCCTATAACAGTAAACCAGATTAACTTACCAGTCCATCCATGTCTATCTCATGAGATATAAATATTTACGCAATGAATTAAAGGTAGATATAGGTCCCACGCATCTCATATTGAAATCATTCTTACCTATGCCACAAAATAAACATAAAACATTCATCATAACACAAATAATAAAATGGGTTTCATAAACCACATCCAATTATTTCATAATCCATATAAAACAAATGGACATTTCATCGTAAGAAATGTGAAACCATGTAAATCATAGAGACATTAAACTTGAAACATACAAATATGAAATAATTTCATCCTAGAAGGAAATTGGTTTTGATAAAACATTTGAAAAGAATTCTTGAGGAAAATATCCTTTCTTCTTCAAAATCATATTCTTTTCACAAAATGTCATGAAATTTTAAAAGAAAAGGATTTTTTTGGAAATAGTCATGAAATATTTTGGAGGAATATTTATGAAAATAAGGCTTTATAAAACCGTAAAAATCCTTTCATGTCATATAAGTTAAAATAACATTCTTCTCGTACTTTTGTCGGAAAAGTCAAAAAGTACCTCGTAAAAGAAAGATTGCATACATACCATGTATTAAAAATAAAAAATGAGTAAAAGGGACTTTAAACATACATGAAACCATTTTTGGGAAACATGGACATGTATGATAATAATAACCCCAGTAAATACTTACGCATAAACAATCTCGGATAAGAACGAGATTGGAAAAGTTATCCCTTACCTTATGTCTGATATGCTTCGTATGTATCCGAACCTCCTGTATAATGATTTAAATAATGTCACTGACTTATTACAGATTCATATTCATTGTTTTATATCATATATGGTTCACTTAGGTGTTTATATTACCCGTTCATTTGTCAATTCCATGTTAATGTAGTGTTTTTGGTAAAATTGTTTCTTTTATCATACGTGTTTGGACTTGTTGTTCTTGATATTATTATTACTTATATCATGATTTAATTACTTTCAGAATGTAAATCATGATTTATATAAAATATATATTCACAATATACATACATATAATAGATCGATAAATGTAAATAAATACACTGTTCATGGAGATGGTAGGTGGTACGTAAGCATGAACACTATTTTCCATTCTTTTTTGACTTGAATGGAAGTAAGTAGATGAAATATATATATATATATATATATATCAATTTAGTATCTTCATTATGTCATATATTTCATTATTATTCATTATATATACTTTATAATCATTCTTTAATGGCTAATCATGGAAAATGAATCTCATCGCGTTCGTCGAGATGGTAATTCGTACGTACACACGAGCGATGATTTAATTCACATGATCGTGGGATTGTATTGAAGTTTATGTATAATATTACATCATTAATATAACTTTACAATAACCATATATAGTTATTTATTTAAACCATTATAAACATCCATGTATGGTGGTGGTAGAAAAACTGATTACACCACGGCGTGGAGATGGTGTTCCGTACGTACGCACGCGTGGTGATTCTATTTTCCATAGGATGGATAGAAGGTGAAATGGGGTTGTTTTATATTCATAATAACATATCAGTGTATTATTGATACTGATGTTATTACATTATAATGAAACAACAAAATAAAAATAAGTTTGAAGAAGAAGGAAACTTGAGAGAATCGAAAGAAGAGATTACCTCTTCTTCGACGCACCTCCTTTAAGCCTTCTCTTAAGGAAGTAGAGTTGGTCTCTTGAGAATAGAAGAACCTCCATAATGATTCTAGTGAAATGGAGAAGAGAAATGGTCAGGGGTTGGCCGAGATTCAAGGCTTAAAATGGTGTGAGGAAGAGATGGAGGAGGTTCCCTTTTATAAGGGAGGAGAGGGGCACCTTTGGAATAACTAAAAATATTATTTTATTATAAAGTCATATTCGGTTTTTAATAGCTCTATATTGAGTTATTTAGAAGCTAAGGTGGGTATGGATAGAAGTCCTCTCATCAAATAGAATTTGGACAAGTTTAGCTTTCTATTTTAACCTTATCATTTAGATTTAACTTTATGTTAAAAAAATTCTTTTTTCATCTCTTCTTGTTTTCATACACTATAATGTTAATAAACATACTACAACAAGCCAAAAGAACCCCAAGTTTTTTATTATTAATATATATAACCTTATCTATATCATTTTTCTGAAACTTATATTTTTAGGAATAAAATAACAATTAATAATATAATATTTGTTTTAAAAACTATTTTATGTCAATTTTGACACTATTTGGTAATTGATTTTTGTGAAAATCATAACAGGATGATTAGTTTAACAAATGATTATTAAATCAATACTAACATGTCATTTTAAACTAGGAAATTATTTTAATTCATAAAAAGTCTCAAATTACATTTATTTGGGTATTTATGACATCAATTATATCAATATTTCATTAATAAGATAATTATTACATCATAATTATGTCATAAATAAATTAAATTATTTAATGTCTAAAAATATAAATAACACCCCATAATTTTGGAAATTTTTTTATCTTTCTAATGAATAATTAAAGTCGAATTTATCTTATGTATAACCCTATATTAAAAATTATTTAGTTATTAAACATTGATTTTAACTATTTTAACCCTTCTTTAAATAAATTAATAATAAATGTCCTAATTTAATCCAAGTGGACCTAAATGGTCATATTTTATTCCTACGGTTGTTTTTGGTCGAATTAAAATTATCCAATAGAATTGGGACATGATTTAGGGTAAATAATATTATAATTTTTTACCCTTAATTACCCTATTTACTTTTAACCATGGTAAAAAAAGTAAAAAGTTAATATTCACCAAAAATTATTTTCATCTAATTGAACTACATTTTAGTCCTTCAAATTAACTATTTCTCTCAGATTTTTAAAATCTAATTCACAGAAGTGGTAAAATTTCATTTAAATGAAAATGTATGTTTTTTTATCTAACACTAAGTGGTTTCACTATTCATCGAAAATCGACGTTTTTCAGAAAAACACCAAATATTCAGCCTAATAATTAATTTATAATCCAAATTCAAAATTGATGTCTATTTTTCTAAATTCAAAACATAGAAGTGGCATTAATAAATTTTAAAATTAATTTTCGTTCTCAAAACAAATAGCGTGTTTTTAAGAAATCATAACTATCAAAAGATTGATACTTGTTTATATCCAATTTCAAAGAGAAATTAATTCCAATGACCAACATTGGATTAAATGGTAAAAATATATTATAATTTAAATTTAAAACCAATTAAAAATATAATCTCACCATATAAATTATTGTGATGAAAAACGTTATTTTTAATTAAAATATAATATGTTTTTACTATTCATTAAAATATGAAAGTTTTCAGAATAATAAGAAAAATTTATCCAAGGTAAAATTTTATATCCTGATTCCAAATAATAATTTGATTTTTTAAAATTGAACTTATAAACATGTCAAAAACTAGATTTAATGTGGGTTAACCATAAAAATTCGGCAAAACTGCATTTTTTGAAAAATACTTATTTTACACGGAAAATTATTTTCGATTTATACTATGTTCTAGAAAATGTGTAAGATGAATAATAATGTCATAAAATTCATAATTTATTTAATACTTCTCATGAAGGCTACTGCATAGTAATATTATAATAATATATCGTTGTTTAGTAAAACACGGTATTGTGTGCAACACACGCTATCGAGGAAGGTCATGATTGTGTGTAATGCAAGCCATGTCAGGGTTGCATGTAGTGAACGACTCATTTGTTGTTGCGTATAACAAAATACATTGAAAATATATATATACTCAATGTTTCGTAGAATAACTACTATCAAACAAACATGAAATTTTGTGTAACATGATCCAAGATTACTGTTGCGTATACTATAAGCTAATACGGTGTTGTGTATAGCGCAAGATAATCTTGGTCTAGAGTACAACAGAAGACTTGAAAGAAATTAAAACGAATATATCTTATAAAATCTCGAGTTGTTACAGTCCCAGTGGTGATAATATCTCCAATTTCAGAGCCAGTCCTATCCTGAGGATAAAAACACGACTAGGGGGAGTGGTCAGATAATCCCCACATAAACTGGCATACCTTGGTGCCAAAGAATGAGGACATGTCATGAACGTTGGCTAGGCATCGAATAAGGTGACTCCACGTGCGATTCCTTCTTTTTTTACTATTTCAGCACATGAACCTGTCTCCCGAGAAGCCACGGTCAGAGAGCCCTTTCCTAACCCTAAACTAGACAAAATCCAATCTTGCGTTCCTCGAAATGGGCCTCCTCCTTTCCTATCTTCTGCATTTGGGATCACGTTGAAATCCCTCCCGATGATCCAGGGAGTGTTTCCTAGAGCAAAAAAGTTGAGGGCATTCTACAAGAAATTCCTTTGAATCGTATTTCATCTTCTGTAGATGAAAGTTATTAATAGAGTCATTCTTCCATTCCCCACCCTCGTGGTAATATACTTATTGCTGGCTTGCACCAGGTCCACAGTGAAGTTCGTGTGCCACATAATCTATATGTTATTATTAATAGGGTCACCATGCAAGCACCCATGAAAATTTAATTTCCAGAAAATGTTACTGAGATTAGTCAGTGACTTTTTATGCTCGAGAACAACTATAATGGAGGCCTTGTTCCTTCGAATTTAATGGGCAAGGAAATCCCCCTTAATCTGAGCTCCAATGTCGCTGTTATTCTATATGATTACCGGAATCATTTATCGAACTATATCCTAGAACTATCACTAGAATTCATGGCCTTGTCGAAGTGTGAGGATGAGTAATCCTTTAGGATCCTAGATCGAGATCGAGTACAAACTCTTACCGACATGGGAACCTGTTGGGGAGCCGGTGTACGGGATGCCCTGGAGGCATTGTTGGAGTGGCCCATTTCACTAGAAAGGGACCTGAACAACTATCCTAAGAACCTGGCACTGTGACATTTGGATTATAACTTCATGTTCAGCAAAGTATTCAGTACCGATGGAACCCACCACATCCTCGAACAGATGCCTAGGGAATGGTTCGAGTCTCAGTCTATCTGTCGCATGTTGGCGACTACATGAGGGATATAGATGGTGAGTGATAAGGCTAAAGACTCTGCAGAGTAAACGGCTCCCAGGGAACATGGTTGGGGCAGCTCCGGAGGGCCTATGATACTGTCCAGCCTGCCTGAGAACTACCCTTCAAGTAGTGATCCCGAGGATATCCAAGGAATTATTATAGTTGGGTCAATTACTCCATCTAGGGAGGGTGTCATGGCTCTGAGAATGAATGCATCATGGTTTAGTCGTGATAATAGGCAGTAGGAGAGAGGTGGGATCAGTTCTATCTCATATCCTGGTGTGGGAGTCGGGGAGGTCATCAGTAACCTTGATGAGGTGTCTGCAGCGTGGGTGCCTTGATAGTACCGTAGGAGGATGCAATGGGCTTATGCGACCCAATCCCGGGATGGCTTCGAGATGTTGAAGGCGGATGGCATATACAAACCTATATAGAGTGCCCTTGGAGAATGCAGAAAGATAATTACTATGGAAAGACTGAGTTTGAGACGACCTGGTCCAATACCAGCCCATCTTCTACCTGAAGGGAGAGCCAATCCGGAATCGGTTGGGAGATATCCATCTCGACACATAAGTGTGCCGCCAACGCATCCACGCATCCTATAGTCCTGTCATCATCACATATAAATACACCCATAACATCTCCAATCACTTTGAGAAATCCCCTATTCTAGAAGGGGAGCGGTAACCCATGAAGGATGATTTGAATAGCGCTGCACAGACTTTCCTTGCACTTGTGAACATCCATGGTCCAATGAGACCGACTGCAATGCCAACGGCCAAAATACCTTGGAGCTTTGCACCACACTGACACAAAATCTGCTTCTGATGCTAGAAAAATGCATAAAGAATTCTTGTGAACCAGTGTGATCTGTGTCTGATGCTGGAGACCTCAAAAGGCGACAATGTGCTGGAAAATGGTGATGGGGGTTTTCTCGAAGCCAAAGCGTGCCACAAGGGTCCATTTGAGGTTCACCTCTACTACCGAGAATGCTATCATAGGGAAGACCACGGATTTGCATGTGCCTATTCTTGAAGATGGAGAGCCCACCTAGAATACCTCCAGAAATCGAGGCTTCAGTAATGTCACATGCAGCCCTCAAAGCGTTTCTCTGAAGGATCTTGGACGAGGAGCCTCAAGGGAGGGCGACGCCGGAATCTGGGGAATGTCTGGAGTCATGGGAGCAACTGTAGAAGCCTTAGCACTGGAGGAGCCTCGAGGCAGGATAGGGAACAGAAGGATATCACCTGAGGAGCCGAGGTGAGAGGTGATAAAGGGAGGGACAAGCTGCTGCTGTAACATCCCAAGTAAGTAATGAATAATAGATATTTTTATCTATGTCTATTAATGATTAAGATAGTGTTATAGAGGCTTAAAATGAAAATAAATACAATCTTATGCATGGAATACACTAATATTCTTAAAAGATTGTTTTACTACCTTTTGATGGAAAACCATTTGTGAATCTATATTTTGACAATTTTATAAACTATGTTTGTCAAAATAAACTTATTCTTTATGATTGGGACATCAAAATTTACTTTGTGTGAATTTTTGGTATTTTTCTGACAAGGTTCATTTTTTAATGAATAGTGAAAAATACTGCATTTTACATCAAAACTGCTTTTTAATCTAATTTATTTATATGATTAGATTATCTTTTGAATTGGTCTTAATGTGTAATATGAATATATTTTTACCATTTAATCCAATGGTGGTCATTGGAGTCAATTTCACTTTGAAATTGGACTTCAACTGGTGTCAATCTTTTGATACTTATTGTTTTGTAAAAACACGCTATTTGCTCTGGCAGCGGGAATTAATTATTAAATTAATTAATGTGAATTATATGATTTTAATTTTGTAAAATAGACTTCATTTTTGAATTTGGAATATCAAATATATCTTAGGGTGAATTTTTGGTAATTTTCTGAAAAACTTCAATTTTTGATGAATAGTGAAACCACTAAGTGATAATCAAGCAAACTGATTTTTCAGTTAAATGAAATTTTACCACTAATGTGTACTGAATTTTGAAAATCCGACATAAATGGTTGTCATTAGTATGTAAAATGTGGTTCAATGAGATTATAATAATTTTTTGGTGAATAGTAACTTATTAAGTTTTCAATCACGATTAGTGGTAATTAGTGTAGTTTAAGGTATAAATAATACCTTAATAAAATGAAATGACCTAGACACATGTCACAACCTCATTGGTTGTGTCATGGACGACCATGAAATGCCATGGGTCAACTTGGGGACCCCATGGATCCACTTTTGTTGGGAAATGACATAAATTACTTTTTATTTAATGTTAAAGTGAAAATGACACAAACATAATATGTTTTACGAAAACAAATTTTAAGTGGGGTTATACAAGTCCAAATTTTGATTATAAATAGTCATTGGAAATATAAAAAGATTTCCTACATCATAGTATTTTTTTTATGATTTTTAGACATTAAATAAATTAAATTATTTATGACATAATAATGATGCAGCGATGACATCATTATTTGACGATTTAAATAAAATAGAAAGATAATGTAAAATATATGAACTACACATGGACAGAACCAATTGGATGAGTGGATTTCGAACCCTTATCACCTTATCCACGAATTATATCAATTTGGGACCTTTTAAAACCGAAAAACATTTTCAAATAAAGTAATATTTCTTTACTTTCCAAAAGTACACCTCCTCTCCTCTTATAAAAGGCCCCCACCTCTACCTCATTTCAAACACTTCTCAAGCCTTTGGCTCGGCCAACCCCAGCCCAATTACTCTCTCCACATCCCTCTCCTCATCCTATAGGATTCCCTTTGGGCATAATCCTTTCAAAGGAAGCCTTTAGGCTCAAATCAAAAGGCGTTACACTTTTTAAGGTAATTCATTCTCTCATGTTCATTTGTTTTATTTTGCTTCTCCAACCCCCTAAACTCTTTTTATTTACTTCTTTTGTAACAACACCAGTATCTTCAATATACTAGGATGTTGTTATAAGATTTATTTGAGCTACACTCTCACAAAACTACATCAAATGGTTAAAGAACATACAGTTTCCGTGGATGGCGAAATTCTGCCTCCCGAAACGATGATTGTTCAATACTCATTTAACACCTTCAAAGGTGGCCATTATGATGTCACTATTTTTATATATGATATATAATATGTTTATGTTTTCCTTAAGATTCTGTTTTTTTCATTTTTGGCATACCTTTATGGTTTCCATTATGGGTAAACACGATATCTTCATTTTAGGAAGTGCGGACTACCGCCCCCTAAAAGTGATTTGATTCGTTAATACCATATGTGGGATGTGTAAAGGATAAAGTTAATGATATTATATATTTTATTATACTGGAATTATCATATACTCTTATATAATTATGATTCCATTCCAGAAAATATGAAATAGAAATGGAAGTAGCGTTCATGCGTACGTACGGCTTACCGTCTCCATGAACGGTGCATTTCATTTCTTACCTCTAAATGTGATGTAATATTATAAATGAATGTATGTACTGGATATATATGACATATATGATATCTACATCATGAATACCATTCTGGATATAATGAACCTTTGACCAAATTAACAACATGTAAGTGTAAGAAGTCTATTTTTGACTTAAGAACCAAATACCGACAAAATGAACATTATTAACTTAACTGATTACATGATGTTCATAACATGGTATAAAAGGAATAATGAACTTGAAAAAGATTCATAAGCAAGTAGATATTAACTCAAGTTTATTATTTAGGAGATTAAAGAACGATCGGGTCAAGTCGGATATGAGGTATGGGACTTCGTCTCAATCTCCTTTCGTTGAGGCATATTTTATTTTATACACAACTTTCTTTTATACAGTGTATAAACCCCTTTGACTTTTACGTTTATTCAAAAGGAATCTTTTTTATACGAAGCGTTTACTAAACAACAAAAGGGAATGTTTTTGTCGTACGTATGAGGCAACAACGACTTCTCCGCCATCGTGACTGTTATTTGAGTTTCGGCTTCCTCTACAAGCCATACCTTCTTTTTAAAAGAAAAATAAATACCATGTTTTACTTTTCTTTTACTTTGGTATTGAAAATGGTTTTCATAATGATTTTATATCAATGTGTTGTATTGATATCTCGTGATTGAAATGTGGAAATTTTATGTTTCCTTTATGCACGTTTTATGTGATATGATTATGTTATGGTTCTTGGGCATTATTATGAAGACGGGTGGTTCCTTGATAAACTAAGGGCGGGTGAGCCCGTTATAGCTCTCCAATGCATTGGGTAACGCGAATGAGTGAAACGTTAAGGTTTCTCCGAAGAGATTTTAGGGAATATACTGTGATGGGTATTCCAAAACGTAACCAAGAGGGTAACTCCCTACGTAAGAATGTTATGAATGCATCAAGTTACCTATATGTCTTATGATTTCTATGATTTATTCATGTTTTGATGAGGTATGTTAAAGTGATTATGTTTTATGGGTAAATTATGATTTCACTCTTATGTATGTATGTACCCATGTTTCCTTTCCATGTTTTTATAACCCATACTGAGTTTTTATGCTCATCCCATGTTTTTGAAATGTTTTTCACTGGTCAAGGGAAAGGTACATGATATAATGATAGAGTCAAGGATGTGTCAAGAAATAATCCATGTTTTATTTTAAATGTGTTTCCATTGATGGGAATGAAGAATACTATCTTTATGTAACCACTTTGTTTATATGTGGAATGTAATGCATGTTTTATGATCTAATCCTCTAAAACTCTAAACCCTAAAAGATCCTCAATGTGTAATCTTGTAATAACTCAAGATTAAGTAAGGTTTAAGGCTGGGGCCTTATAGTTGGTATCAAAGGTCGGTTTAGATAACTTTAGGAGTTAGAATTCTATTAAATGATTATCCAAAAATATTTTTTTTCAAAATGATATAGCATTTAAAGATTACCATGTTACTTCATCTAAGACATGTTTGTTCAGAATGGTTTTCCGCAGAGGAAACAGGGAAGCAGTGCTAGGAAGGCATACAGAAGGAAATAACCTTCCGAATCAGCATCCAGAAATGGTCGGAATTGGAACTGAACATTTTGTTGCAGTAATGGCGCAGTTGACTCAAGCGATAAATGGCGGTGGTATCCATGCACGAGATCATCCAGATCAACCGCAGAGGAACATGTCAGTGGTGGAACATTTCATGAGGCAACATCCACCATCATTCAGAGGATCATCTGACCCTGTGCTAGCTGAAGGGTGGATTAAAGCACTGGAGAAGATTTTTGATGTCATGGGGTGTTCAGACAATCAAAAGGTTAGTCTTGCTATTTACCGTTTGGAGGGTGGAGTAGATCAGTGGTGGTATATGGTTAAAAATATCCGGGACGCCGATGAGATTGATGCTCTTGACTGGGATGAATTCAAAGGTATGTTTCTTGAGAAGTATTTTCCTAAGGCTGTTCGACTTAGGATGGAAAATAAATTCTTGGAATTGAGGCAAGAGGAAGACTCAGTGGCTGCCTATGAAGAAAGGTTCACTCGATTGGCAAGGTATGCTCCAAATTTTATCCGGGACCTTGATAGTAAAATCAATAGTTTTTACTCAGGATTAAAGCCAAAGTATCGAAGGTCATTAGCTTCTCGTGAGTTTAAAAGTTATGAAAAGCTTTTTCGATGTGCTGAGAAGGTGGAAATGGAGTTTGCCGATGACCAAGTGTTCTATAACAACCAGCATAAGAAGAGACCGAGGTGGCAGGAGAAAGGTTAGAATTCTTCCAAAAAGTCTGATGGTAAGAAAACTAAGTTTCCAGTTTGTGATAAATGTGGCAAAAGGCATGCTGGGGAATGTCTTCTGAATTCTGGAAAGTGCTACCGATGTGGTAAGATGGGACATAAGGCTCGTGATTGCACTGAAAAGGATCAAGGTGAAGGTAAGACCAAATTTGATTTACAGTTAGTGAAAATTTATAAGTGCAATGAGATGGGTCACTATGAAAACGAGTGTCCGACAAGGAGCTTGAGTGATGGGAAGCAGTTAGACTACAAGCAGAAAGGGGTGGTGAAATCCTTTGCAACTACTTCAGCAGATGTCGGGCCATTAAATGAAGTTG
Source organism: Viscum album (assembly GCA_963277665.1). NCBI lineage: Eukaryota > Viridiplantae > Streptophyta > Magnoliopsida > Santalales > Viscaceae > Viscum > Viscum album. The sequence continues at coordinate 1,309,737,071 of OY728119.1, read as the reverse complement.
TATCAGCTCCAGGGAGCTCAGTTTTTTTTCAAAGATTGACTTGAGATCGGGGTAACATCAGCTGAAGGTAAAGGAGGCAGATATTCCGAAGACAGCGTTCTGTACGAGATATGGCCATTATGAATTTGTAGTAATGCCTTTTGGGCTAACCAATGCACCTGCTGTATTCATGGACTTAATGAATATAATTTTCCATGAGTTCCTGGATAAGTTTGTGGTGGTTTTCATTGATGATATTTTGGTGTTTTCTAAAAGTAAAGAGGAGCATGAAAAACATTTAAGGGTTATCTTGAAAACCATAAAAGAAAATAAACTGTATGGGAAATTTAGCAAGTGTGAGTTTTGGTTGCAACAAATTTCTTTCCTTGGTCACATTGTTTCTAAAGATGGAATAACTGTTGATCCTGCAAAAACAAAAGTTTTGGAAGAATGGCCAAGACCAACAAATGTAACTGAGATTCGTAGCTTCCTTGGTTTGGCGGGCTATTACTGAAGGTTTGTTTGAAATTTTTCATGGTTATCTAGTCCAATGACTAAGCTAACTCGGAAGGGTGTTAAGTTTATCTGGACAAAAGAATGTGATGATTGTTTTCAGGAATTGAAAAGAATATTGGTGAATTCTCCAGTTTTGGCACTACCTTCCAGAAATGGTGAGTTTGTTATATACAGTGATGCTTCATTGAAAGGACTTGGTTGCGTCCTAATGAAGAATGATCAGGTAATTGCTTATGCTTCACGACAGTTGAAAACTCATGAGGTAAATTACCCTACACAAGATTTGGAATTAGCTGCTGTTGTTTTTGCTTTAAAAATTTGGAGGCATCATTTTTATGGATTAAAGTTTGAAATATATACCGATCACAAAAGTTTAAAGTATATATTCACTCAGAAAGAGTAAAACATGAGACAAAGGAGATGTCTGGAATTAATCAAGGATTATGATTGTACAATTCATTACCATCCGGGAAAAGCAAATAAAGTGGATGATGCATTGAGTCGAAAAAGTAATGCTTCATTAACAATGTTGCGTTTGGAACGTGATCATTTGGTTAAGGATTTGATGAACTTTGGCATAGAAGTTGTTGGTGCAGGAAGTCCTTCTGTTTTGTTTCAGGTATCAGTGAGATCTTCTCTATCAGATAGAATCAAGCAAGCACAGAAGCAAGACAGTGAGTTGCAGAAAAAGGTAGAGCTGGTTCAGAAAGGTAAGTTGCCTAATTTCAACATTGATAATGATTGTGTTTTGAGATTTGGGAGGAGATTGTGTGTGCCTTGTGATTCACAGTTGAAGAGAGAGTTGTTATGTGAAACTCATAGTTCTCCGTTTTCAGTTAATCCGGGCAGTACTAAGATGTATAGAGATCTGCGGGAGTATTACTGGTGGGATGAAATGAAAAGAGATATTGCTGATTTTACTATGAAGTGTTTGACTTGTCAGCAGGTTAAAGCAGAGCGGCAGTTACCGAAAGGGATGCTTCAGCCTTTACCAGTGCCAGAGTGGAAATGGGAGAATATATCCATGGACTTTGTTGTGGGATTACCGAATACATCTCGAGGTAATAATGCAATCTGGGTTATTGTTGATCGCTTCACCAAATCTGCTCATTTCCTTGCTATACGAGATACTTTCTCTCTTGATCAACTTTCCCGTTTGTATCTTAAAGAGATAGTCAGGTTACATGGAGTTCCTCTCTCCATTGTATCGGATCGTGATCCCAGGTTTAATTCTAACTTTTGGAAAGGACTTCAGAAGTCGTTGGGTACTGAATTAAATTTTAGTACAGCTTTTCATCCTCAATCAGATGGGTAGTCAGAACGAACAATTCATACATTGGAGGATATGCTATGAGCTTGTTCTATGGATTATCAGGGAAGTTGGGACCAACATCTTTCTTTGGTTGAATTTTCATATAATAACAGTTTCCATTCCAGTATACAGATGGCACCATTTCAGGCATTATATGGGAAGCGGTGTCGAACTCCAGCTTTCTGGGATGAAGTGGGTGAAAGGAAGTTGATGGGACCAGAATTGGTAGAAGAGATGGCGAAAAAGTTCAGCTGATTCAGAAACACATGAGAACAGCTCAGAGTAGGCAGAAGAGTTATGCGGATAACCGGAGGAAGGATCTATCTTTCGAGGTAGGTGATCATGTTTTTCTCAAGGTTTCTCCTTGGAAAAGCGTGATGAGATTTGGTAAGAAAGGAAAGTTGAGTCCAAGGTTCATTGGACCATATGAAATTCTGGAAAGAGTTGGATCAGTTGCATACCGAGTGGCTTTACCTCCGAGTTTATCTCAGGTACACAATGTTTTTCACGTTTCGATGTTGAGAAAGTATATGCCAGATCCATCTCATGTTTTGAGTCCAGAGGTAGTTCAGCTGGAAGAGAACCTATCTTATGAGGAACAACCGGTCCATATTCTTGACCACATGGAGCAAGTGTTACGGAATAAGGTGATTAAGCAGGTAAAGGTTTTGTGGAAAAACCACATGATTGAAGAGGCAACATGGGAATCTGAAAATGCAATGAGGGATAAGTACCCCCATTTATTCGATAAGTAAATAAATTGCGGGGACGCAATTTTCTAAAGGGGGGAAGGATGTAACATCCCATGTAAGTAATGAATAATAGATATTTTTATCTATGTCTATTAATGATTAAGATAGTGTTATAGAGGCTTAAAATGAAAATAAATACAATCTTATGCATGAAATACACTAATATTCTTAAAAGATTGTTTTACTACCTTTTGATGGAAAACCATTTTGAATCTATATTTTGACAATTTTATAAACTATGTTTGTCAAAATAAACTTATTCTTTATGATTGGGACATCAAAATTTACTTTGTGTAAATTTTTTGTATTTTTCTGACAAGGTTCATTTTTTAATGAATAGTGAAAAATACTGCATTTTACATCAAAACTGCTTTTTAATCTAATTTATTTATATGATTATATTATCTTTTTAATTGGTCTTAATGTGTAATATGAATATATTTTTACCATTTAATCCAATGGTGGTCATTGGAGTCAATTTCATTTTGAAATTGGACTTAAACTGGTGTCAATCTTTTGATACTTATTGTTTTGTAAAAACACGCTATTTGCTCTGGCAGCGGGAATTAATTATTAAATTAATTAATATTAATTATATGATTTGAATTTTGTAAAATAGACTTCATTTATGAATTTGGAATATCATATATAGCTTAGGGTGATTTTTTGGTAATTTCCTGAAAAACATCAATTTTTGATGAATAGTGAAACCACTAAGTGATAATCAAGCAAACTGATTTTTCAGTTAAATGAAATTTTACCACTAATGTGTACTGAATTTTGAAAATCCGACATAAATGGTTGTCATTAGTATGTAAAATGTGGTTCAATGAGATTATAATAATTTTTTGGTGAATAGTAACTTATTAAGTTCTTAATCACGATTAGTGGTAATTAGGGTAGTTTAAGGTATAAATAATACTTTAATAAAATGAAATGACCTAGAAACATGTCACAAACTCATTGGTTGCGTCATGGCCGACCATGAAATTCCATGGGTCAACTTGGGGACCCCATGGATCCACTTTTGTTGGGAAATGACATAAATTACTTTTTATTTAATGTTAAAGTGAAAATGACACAAACATAATATGTTTTACGAAAACAATTTTTAAGTGGGGTTATACAAGTCCGAATTTTTATTATAAATAGTAATTGGAAATCTAAAAAGATTTCCTACATCATAGTATTTTTTTTATGATTTTTAGACATTAAATAAATTAAATTATTTATGACATAATAATGATGCAGCGATGACATCATTATTTGACGATTTAAATAAAATAGAAAGATAATGTAAACTCTATGCACTACACATGGACAAAACCAATTGGATGAGTGGATTTAGAACCCTTATCACCTTATCCACGAATTATATCAATTTTGGACCATTTAAAACCGAAACACATTTTCAAATAAAGTAATATTTCTTTACTTTCCAAAAGTACCCCTCCTCTCCTCTTATAAAAGGCCCCCACCTCTACCTCATTTCAAACACTTCTCAAGCCTTTGGTTCGGCCAAACCCAGACCAATTACTCTCTCCACATCACTCTCCTCATCCTAGAGGATTCCCTTTGGGAAGAATCCTTTCAAAGGAAGCCTTTAGGCTCAAATCAATAGGAGTTACACTTTTTAAGGTAATTCCTTCTCTCATGTTCATTTGTTTTATTTTGCTTCTCCAACCCCCTATACTATTTTTATTTACTTCTTTTGTAACAACACCAGTATCTTCAATATACTAGGATGTTGTTATAAGATTTATTTGAGCTACACTCTCACACAACTACATCAAATGGTTAAAGAACATACGGTTTCCGTGGATGGCGAAATTCTACCTCCCGAAACGATGATTGTTCAATACTCATTTAACACCTTCAAAGGTGGCCATTATGATGTCACTATTTTTATATATGATATATAATATGTTTATGTTTTCATTAAGCTTATGTTTTTTTCATTTTTGGCATACCTTTATGGTTTTCATTATGGGTAAACACGATATCTTCATTTTAGGAAGTGCGGACTACCACCCCCTAAAAGTGATTTGATTCGTTAATACCATATGTGGGATGTGTAATGGATAATGTTAATGATATTATATATTTTATTATACTTGAATTATAATATACTCTTATATCATTATGATTCCATTCCAGAAAATATGAAATAGAAATGGAAGTAGCGTTCATGCGTACGTACGGCTTACCGTCTCCATGAACGGTGCATTTCATTTATTACCTCTAAATGTGATGTAATATTATAAATGCATGTATGTACTAGATATATATGACATATATGATATCTACATCATGAATACCATCCTGGATATAATGAACCTTTGACCAAATTAACAAAATGTAAGTGTAAGAAGTCTATTTTTGACTTAAGAACCAAATACCGACAAAATGAACATTATTAACTTAACTGATTACATGATGTTCATAACATGGTATAAAAGGAATAATGAACTTGAAAAAGATTCATAATCAAGTAGAGATTAACTCAAGTTTATTATTCAGGAGATTAAATAACGGTCGGGTCAAGTCGGATACGAGGTATGGGACTTCGTCTCAATCTCCTTTCGTTGAGGCATATTTTATTTTATACACAACTTTCTTTTATACCGTGTATAAACCCCTTTGACTTTTACGTTTATTCAAAAGGAATCTTTTTTATACGAAGCATTTACTAAATGACAAAAGGTAATGTTTTTGTCGCACGTATGAGGCGACAACGACTTCTCCGCCGTCATGACCGTTATTTGAGTTTCGGCTTCCTCTACAAGCCATACCTTCTTTTTAAAAGAAAAATAAATACCATGTTTTACTTTTCTTTTACTTTGGTATTGAAAATGGTTTTCATAATGTTTTTATATCAATGTGTTGTATTGATATCTCGTGATTGGAATGTTGAAATTTTATGTTTCCTTTATGCACGTTTTATGTGATATGATTATGTTATGGTTCTAGGGCATTATTATGAAGACGGGTGGTTCATTGATAAACTAAGGGCTGGTGAGCCCGTTATAGCTCTCCAATGCATTGGGTAACACGAAGGAGTGAAACGTTAAGGTTTCTCCGAAGAGATTTTAGGGAATATACTATGATGGGTATTCCAAAACGTAACCAAGAGGGTTACTCCCTACGTAAGAATGTTATGAATGCCTCAAGTTACCTTTATGTCTTATGATTTCTATGATTTATTCATGTTTTGATGAGGTATGTTAAAGTGATTATGTTTTATGCGTAAATTATGATTTCACTCTTATGTATGTATGTACCCATGTTTCCTTTCCATGTTTTTATAACCCATACTGAGTTTTTATGCTCATCCCAAGTTTTTGAAATGTTTTTCACAGGTCAAGGGAAAGGTACATGATAAGATGATAGAGTCAAGGATGTGTCAAGAAATAATCCATGTTTTATTTTAAATGTGTTTCCATTGATGGGAATGAAGAATACTATATTTATGTAACCACTTTGTTTATATGTGGAATGTAATGCAAGTTTTATGATCTAATTATCTAAAACACTAAACCCGAAAAGATCCTCAATGTGTAATCTTGTAATAACTCAAGATTAAGTAAGGTTTAAGGCGGGGGCCTTATAGCTGCTGTGGCCCGGCACCGACATTGGAGGATCCAGAGGCCAAGTGAGTGGAGGCATAACGGGAATAAAATTGAACAGGAGAGCGGTGCGTGAGGTGAATTCTTGAGACAATTATTCGATACTACTAGTGGATTCTAGTTTTGGAATAAAATAACCATTAAATTTGGAATAACATAACCATTAAATTTGGAATACTATCTCAAAATATATAATCCCATGTGATTCATTCTTGATATGAGAAAGAATAAATTTTATGGAGTTATATAAATTGTACAAAAAATTCCAATGAAGGGTTATGTATAGTGCATAAAAGATGATTTTCCATTTTATAGTGATATGACCAAGAATTGTCTAAAATGAAATCAGTGTAAAGGGGGTATTTATTAAGACATAATATCAAGGCTCTACCATATTAGAATATTGTATGGGAAAATTATGTAGGGAATAATGATTGACCATGTTTGAAAAGTGATTATTACTTCAATGTTTTAGGGAATATTGGGATAAGAGTAACTTCTAGAATGGGGGACATTTTCTCTGATTTATATGACTATTTGGAGGAACATATTTATAAAGAATCAATGTCTGTGTTATGTAAAGATAAAATAGATATTATCATCATATTTAGAAACCAGTGTAACTGAACCCCATGGAGAGTTTATGAGGATCATTATTTCCCAAGATACATATTGTGATCTAAAAAAAGAAAGAAATATTGTATTAAAAGATCTGTTATACTGAAATTTACCAAGAATAGTTCATGTGACCATTACAATGATCTGAATCACATGTAAGGAATGGTACATTTATCTCATCCTTAATTTTATGAATTATATTATCCATATTGGAAAATCCTTTAATAATTAATGTCATATACATGTTAATGGGGATATATTTTTATTGCGGTGGGGGTAAAGTTTTGTGATCATTGAGTAACTATAATTCCTCTAGTGATTGGAATCTAGACTCAAATATATATGAAAAAAAACATTCCCTAAATAATTCTGGACAATATGCGAGGACATGCGAATTTGTTTTTATTATAAATTTATGATTGAAAGGAAACCCTATATTGGAGTCACTGATATAGATATGGTTCACACATAGGAGAGTGGGGTTAATTTTTTTGTTGGTCCTACGATGAAGGACCCAACAGTCACTGCTTATCTTTTCAATGTTAGAATCAATCAACATGTAGTTCTATGGTAAGGATACGGTAGGAGATCAGCATAAGAAATAATGGTATTCCAAGAAAATGGACATAAAAATGTATTGTTTTATTAAATATGAAAGGGTTGTAGACCATCTAGTTTAATATTTGTGTGAGTATTTTTTAAACCTAACTTTAATATAGAGAATAAGGCCTCCCATAAGAAATTATTTTTCAGAATGTTCTATTCAAAGTTTATGGTTGTGGTTCTTGGACCGTAAGGTGTTTTTATCCATCTTGAGTATCCAACCAGGTCCCTACCAATATTCATATACCCATGTGATCTCTGATCAATGTATGAAAATGAATGGTGAGGTTTATACCATATATTTTATCATCATTACATGTGAATGTAGGTCATACGTTTTATTATATTGTGATAAAATGCACGTTTATTCTTAATGTCATGATGTAAGGAATCTTCCATATAGTTTTATGTCATATGGTAAGGGATGTTGTGTAATAAAATGATGGAAAATAAGATATGGTGTGGATATTATTCATCAATGATTCACAGATGTTTGTGGAATCACCTTATGTAATGAATCATGTTCTCACTACACAATTATTCATAAGACAATCACATAGGGAATGATATGATCGACTCATGGGTTAGGATAATATTTAAAAATCATGGGTTAAAACTTATATCATATATTTTAACATATTTTGACTCAGATTTTATGATTTGTATCTTTTATGGTCATTAATCAAGGAACTCTCCGTGTAGTTTAACATGGTGTGGTATATATGAGAGGGAAACAGTTTAGCATCATGCAGATTGGATGATGGTTATCTGATGTGAATTGATGGATGGCGTCTTTCACTTTAAAAAAATATTCATAATAAGATGCATGAATTTTGTGGTCACATTTCTTAGATATTGTGGTGAACCAATATCATCTATAAGGTGGACTTCCACTATGTATTTTAATTCCATATGGAATGATTTTTAATGTATCCTTCAGGGTCTTGAATCTAGGACCAATGGTTATGCCTTTTATGGTCATGTGATATTGACCTCTGTGTATTATATAATCATGATGAGAGGACTATATGCTTTTAGTCAAATGAAATATTTATGGAGAATAATTTAATTTTTAGGGGAATAGTATGCTCACTATCAATAGTAATTAATGAATATTCACCATTAGAGAATGACTTATGAATGAAAACAGACCCTCTTAATTTGGTTTAATATTTAGGGACTTGTACCCAGGTAATATTGATTCTCTAGAAGATAAAACTGATTCAAAATAGTGAAATTAATTAATTAAAACATTATTATTATTTTCTTGTGGTATTCAGTTTAGATGATCCTCTAAATAATTTAATCTTAACACACTTTTCACTAATATAACTTCCAATCCATCCATTCACATTTGATCTTTATTATCTATTAATAGCATATTTCAAATTAAAATGTGACGTGATGGAAATTAATACCTAAAATATGGGGCAAAATTTTCAACATATATTTGTGAATATTGGATTATTGGTGTGGAACTATGAGTTGTAGTATGTTAATCCCACAAGGTGTGTTAATTCTTATCAGATACATCCATCTTATCATTATCAACTATGGTTAAAATTATGTATGATTCCATCTTGTTAAATGCTTCGATCAGACTATTTTACACTACATGATAATGGGATACATGGATTAAATCAGTGTTATGCTCCAGGATTATACTTTTTCATTAGATGTGTAGAAATTGGTAGTGTTGTTTATTAATATTGTGTCTGGAACATCAAATCTAGTGAGGATGATTGAATTCATGAAACTAGTGATTCAATTTATCCATCATTTCTTGATGGGCATTGCCTCAAACATATTTAGAGATGAATTTGTAACTAGAGAGGATTTTATATAACCACATGAATGTAAAGGGAGTTTATATCCCAATTTAATTAATTCCCTATATTTGAAATGACCATGAGTAGTTATCCTTTAATGATAACTCATACTTTTATTATTGAAATGGATGAAACATTTTGGTATAATTTTTGGAATATTTCTTTGTTAATGGAAATAAATACCCAAGCCACCTCATTTCGTGAGATAAAATAGTTATCAAATGATACACACTTAACTATATATTGTGGATGTATTTCATGACTACAACATTTTCTTATACATCAACATATATGAGGATGAATCCTTCGACACTGATTTTATAGTGGATCTTTTGATGATCCATGATATCATAGATAATGAATTTGATAGACAACCATCAGATTATATATTCCTTAATTATGTCTATTATAATATCTAATCATTAAAGGTAGTCTAGTGTGGGGGTCATCCAACTACTTTTGGGACATTATAGATCATGAATGTATTTTACCTATTTGATGTATTTTATACTATCAGAGAAAAATGGATATACTATTCTACAATTCACAATGATGATAAACATTTCTTATTGATCTGGATCTTCTAATACTATAACTACATTTTCTAATACATTGGAATTGGACTTGTAAGAACAAGGGATTTGAGAAAATATTGATTCTAATTTTAATTATTCCATAAAAAATTAGACATAATCTAATATATTGATTATATATCATATTCTAATGGAAATATCACAATTTATCTTCTAGATTAAAAATGCTAAATAATATTTTACTTTCATTTGGAACACTAGTATTTATAGTTCTAGTTCTATGCCTACAATGATGGATTGATATTATACATCATTGTTAGTGTAACATTATAGAAGTAAGATTTAATGAGTAATCATATCCATTTCTAGAGATATAATAATGAATATCGACCAATCATTATTACGCATGGAGTTTCCATTCTCGATCTCATTGGGCTTCTCGATGAACCATCTAAATATATTTACCATATCATTGGGATTGTTTAAATAGAGAATACATCTTCATTTAACAAATATGTATTCTATGGTTCTATTTATGTATAAGATAGTTCAATAAGGAAATATTCTAGTTATTTTCTTTTTTATATCATTTTTTGGTATGATATAAATGTCATACCACTGCAATATTTCTTCCTATCATACAAAATTCATAGTCATCCTTGGGAAGTTGAGGATGAATTTTATTGATTTTCATGGAAGGTCAAATTGATATTGTGGTGATTATAGAAGTTTCATTATTGTTTAACTACAAAAAATTGTTTAAGGGAACTATTCTCAATGTCAATATATTGGGTCTCATTTTAAATCATTGTTATACGAAGATAATAATGGTTATTCTCAATTGTGAAAAAAAATTTCAATATGAGAAAAGTACTTAGTGGTCACACTAAGGATGTCACATAAAAAATTAATTTATTTCCTTTGATAAGTTTAATTATCAATGGTGGTCTCAGAATATATTTCCTAATTCTATTGAATTCATCTAGATAGTGACTGTTCTGTTTGTATGTGACAACATTATTCATGATTTTGGTGAAAGGTATAAATTTTCCTACCAGAATCTCAATAAATCATATGATATAGGCTATATTCCACAATATTACTCTTAAATCCTTGAATTTTAGAGGATGTGACATATTGAGGATATCCTCAGCCTTGTTAGTGTAAATTTAGATATTGTGATCGTATAAAACGAAGTAAAGAAATACTCATGAGGAACACATAATAGACACATCAAGAGACCCATTTTTATGATATGATTACACATCTATTTAGTGATGATACTATGATCAGGAATATTTTTAGATAACATCAAATATTTTACTACTAAATAATAAACATAAAACTAGTTATGATTTCACAATAATGGATTGAATAAAAAGTACGTGGCTTGTTAGTTTGTTACAACAACATTTTTTAGAATAATGTGAATTACTTGATTATAGTATACACCTTGGAATTACCTAAAGAATGTATATTCTTCATACCCACGATCCATTTATATCTTGTTTTATCTTGGATATCCATATTAAAAGGAGATATTGTGATACTTTTTTTCTGCATTGATTAGTTGTTTTATAATTGAAAATGGAACATCTCCTTTTTGGAAGTGTATATTGAGGTGTTCGAAGTCGATGAAAACTCTAACATATAAATTATTTATATTGAGTAGGATAATATTTTAAATACCTTTTTGGTACTAAAATTCCATAATGAGTTTTTAATTTTGGTTTTATTATCTTCTTCATTGATAGTAGTTTCATGATTTGGATTTATTTTTTGGGTTTAATTCTTTTTAGCACGATGATATTCAGGAAGACCCAAGTGGTAGGTCGTCACAACAAGATCAAGGATACACAATTTAATATTAATTCATAGAAAAAAATTATTCTATATCATTTGAATGGTGGTTTATTATTTTTTTTCATGGTGAATGACCATGCTAATTAATGTGGGTTTCAGATCCTCCTCTATAATAAAATTTGACTAATAGAGTTTGTTAATTGTTTTATAAATTCCTTACTAGAATACTAGATGAGAATCATTGAGTTCTTCATCCAATACATAATCTTCTTCCACTATAAAAACAAAAAATGGAATGGAAAATGTTTTCTAATATTTGATACTTGGATAATAACATTCATTTCATCCTCTAGAAGATGAGGTAGGGTAATTATCATTACCAATATAATGTACAAAAGAATCCTTAGTATGAAATAATGATGTAGGGATACCGTGATGCTGTATTGATAAAACAATGTAATGTCTAAATGGGGTTTCACAATTATTGTCGAGGATAGAGGATTCAACGATTTTTTTGGTTCAGCAGAGGCAAATGATATCATCATGGTTGACGTTCACACACTTAATATTAAAATTAATCTTTAAATATGGTTTCTAGGAAATATATATTCATCATTTATATCTCTAAATGGGGTATATATGTTCATTTGGAGTAAATTTTGGAAGTAAATGATGAAATTGCCTTGGTTATGGGTTGTTTCTCTTCTGTCTGATAATATATAGAATCGATATATTGAGATTTGAAGGACTCAAATGGTTCACTATCACCAAGAAATTTTATCTTCTATACATTATTAATGTATTTTAGTCCATGGTTGTATGATGAAGGGAATGAAACATGTTGATTCCTCCATGGCTTTACTAGTGGGTTATTAAAAGTATTATCCTTCCCAATGACTTAGAATTAAGGGTTTCATTTATGATCTTTGAAGTGACTCCTAATATTAATTTATCCAAAAGAATGGTTCTTACATATTTCCAAATCCTACAGTGTTTTTGTGGAGAAGGAATAATACAATTCATGGTATCCTAATTGAGAGAGTGTTTAGATTGGGATGTTGTTTACTATCGAGCCATTATCAATAATTTCCTATGAAATTTCTATATCATCTTTCATTCGAGTCACAAACATGGACCTAATAAACCCCTTTATAATAGCATCTTTGACCAGATGAATGATAAATTTTATCCTATAAAATCACTCATTATTGATATTTGCATGATATAATTCAATATCCAAATCATTTTATTCAAACTATAGTGTGATCAGTAGGGCCTTTATTAGAGATTCTCAGATATATTTCAATAAAATGAGAGAATATATGATTAACAGCTTGTGTTGAACCATATAAAAGTTCATCAATATGTTTTATTTCTAACATAGAAATATACATTTACTTATGTAATTAGTCTCCCAAACTAACAAATTAATGATGATGTGATTAAATACGATAGATAATGTTGGCTACAAGACATTGATGAAATTATTACTATTGTTCTGTTACGCTAACCTAGCATGCCCACTAATTTTGGTTGACAATATTGTTAAATCCCTTCTGGAGATCTTCAAAAAAAATATTGTTTCAAAGGATTTGATTCAATTAAGGAATGTTTTTATACACATTCTACCATCATTAACGGTAGATTATAATAGTTTTGGTAGTATAAATATATATGATATAGATGTGGCAGAAATATTGAGTAATTTCAAGACTCTACCTCCCCCTATTTCCTTTCATCTCATAGCCTCGACTCGTATTCCACTAATTTTATATCAGTGGCTAATATTAAAATCCATTGTCACTGTTTCATAAGGAATCTATTAGATTAATTATGTTAATATAGATTAATATTAACACTTCATCTAATAATGAATTATTTTTCTAGGGTGGATATCATCAAGTTGAGACATGGGGAATGAGTTCGGAGAGGCTCAATACTGAATGAATCATCAATACTAGTATATCTTCTTCTTCTTGATTTTTCTTTCTCACATTACACCATTTAATGGAAGATAATCTCTTGGAGGATTAAGGTGAGGATGGATCTTTTCCCACTATGGAAGAGGAGATGAGGGGCACAAATTTTTGGATCAACTGTTCCCTGATGATGGCCTAATTCACACTGATCATCTTTTCAACCATAAAATCTTTAAACCTTTATGTGACATTACATGGAACATCATTCCATTAACCTTCCTTCTCTTGAATGGTATAATAAATACCTAAATCGTGTGTGGGTGGAATACCTAATTTTACTTACCTAGAATCAAACAACTTTTTTAGTCAATATATAAAAGAAAATTAATTACCAATTGTGTGTCCCACTATTCAATGAAATGGTAAATAGTGTTTACATTCATCAAACAAAACCTGATCAGGACATATGGTTACTAAAATTTACTACAATTTTTTTTCAATGGTTGATGAAAAAGTATTTGAGGATCTTGTTCATCTCTAATGGAGTAAATTTTATTCTTATAATCCTCAAATAGATTTCATCTATGTTGCCTATTATCATTCTAACAAGGGATTAGTTATTTTTATCATATAGGAGGATGTTTTAAATGATTGGGCATGGGTTTATGAGATAGAGAGTTTATAGGGGAAGGATTAATAGTGATGTTCAATGTTTCCACAATACATATTCTCTTTACCTGAGTTGTTAGAATATGAAGATTATTATCTTTGTTTCATACAATGGAGTCCACTAATATTTTTTAATAAGAGGTATCTTCTAAAACCTTCTAGTGAATTTTTAGGAGGAGAAGATTATATAAGTCACTACAATTGTTTTAATATAAATGGAAAATATATCCTTCAAGGGAATATTTATGTCTAGCAAGGAAGTCAAACCATACCTCCTAGTGATTAAATATGAGAAACACAAATTTTATCAATGTATAAAATTCGATATATTGATTATCATAGACTTATATAGAAAATTGATGAATTAATTGGGAATGTATTTATATATATATTCACATAATTTTATTAACCCGGTTGATATACATACATGCAAGAAAAAGACTAGTAATTCCATAGTTCACAAAAAATATTGGATTTTCCACTGGTTGTTAATCAAGGGTCCCCATAATGGATTGTTTTTGTGATTCGATGTATGTGAAGGAAGCTATGGATCCCCAAAAATGATAAATTTTGGAAACGTGAGGTTTTTTATTTTATGTGGAGTATGATTTGTATCTTTTAATTTGGGGTATTGTTTTTATTTTCAGATATAGTAGTATAGATTTTCCATACATATATTTTAATTGAAATACTAATGTCCCAATCAAGATAGAAAACTATAGGGTGTGATGGGTTAAAAACACTTGAACAATGACATTAAAAGTCAGATCCTAATGTGTTTTCTAAACCTATATTGTGGTTGACAGCCTATATGTTGTGGCCTATGAAAATTATTCTTTGTTGAGTCTAATTGTTTCAAAATTGAGGGGACTCTTGATATCATAATTTCATTGAGTTAATAGAAATTGTATTTATGTTCCATATGTTGGGATGATGTTTCTACCCAATGATATTCATCTTGATGATCTCCTCATGTGTGGGATACTAGCTGAGTGAGTGAGATGAGGCTCTCCAAAAATGACACACCCTACAGAGATATCTCTTCTACATAGTTTTCATTATGAATGTACAACTTAATCATCAAAACTTCATATGATGAGAATCATTCCACCCAATTATGTGGTCCCAATTATTTCGGTAATGGGTGAAATGTGGTTACACCATTACCCTTTTCATTGGATAAATCATATCGATGTGGTTGTAGAGGTGAAACCATATGTTTCCTTATTTTTTTTAACACTTTTATTCCTCGTACAGAAACCTTTCTCAATAATTTTTATAGGGAAAGTGTTGTATGAAATTTGATTCGAAAATAAAAATACTCATAATGTTTCTCCACATTGGTTTCATGCTCTATAGTGATTTCAAGACCAGTGATAAAAGTGTTTAATAACATGTAATGAATTGTGGGTGTCACATCACTACATAGATAATAACCGGGTTCATTTCATTGAGGGTGACCATAGAAAAGTCATGATCCTGATGGTAAATTATTTCCTAAGAAGACCATTTCATTCTATAACTGTTTTGGGGCCATTTATTGTGGGTTCTCCGAAGGATTTCCTATAACAAATGTGTCTGAGAATATTAATATAGATCTTCAGTATATGTATTTCCTCTATGAGAGACGAGGAATATATTTAGGAAAACCTAAAAGGGACATTATTGTGTTATGTCTCTATTATAAGAGAATGTTATCATCTGTGTCTGTGAAAATTGGGATAAAAATTACCCTAGCTTTGTGATATGAGGTTTCTAATAAAATTATATAAGATCACAATGAATTAGATTTAGTGATCCTGATAGTGGATATTGAAATAAAAATCACTCCATCGTTATGGGTATGGTACTTCTCCTATATGACTATGACTATGGTTATTGTTGTTTATCTCTGGAATTAGAAAACATTCATTCGAGATTAAACCAGGTGAATTCTTATATCTTCATGAATTCTATATTATTCTGAAAACATCATTGTTACATAATGATTGTGGTTTCTAAAGAGAGATGCCTACTTGATATTCTCAAATTCCTCATGAATGAGTCTACTAATGGAAACCTATCATTGAGTAAAATTCCATTGGGATTTAACTGCGGATAGATTCATCTAGGTATGATCACCATTTTAGATAAATTTCTATTAAAATAATACATTTAATGCAATGATATTTCATGATGCATTTTACGGTTTGATTTATTGGATAGACATTGAAGTAATATTCAATGTTACTTGCTCACCCCACGACACGATTTGGAGACTCAGTTAGGAATCATAAATCAATTGATGTAGTTTGTACAAATCATTTAGAAACCCACATTTTAAGGTCTTACAATATTTTATAAAAATTCATGTGTTGCACAGTTGAATGTTCTACTAATTCAATCTACAGATGATTTTATTGTCTTTAATTAAAATTATCATTAAAAAAATTATACGTCCATAATATTTTTTTTATGTTGTGAAGGGTAACACATAGTTTCATATGAATATCATGTTTGAAACCTCGTAACATTGTTTTTTTTCACACCATAATGAGTGGTTTCCATGGGTAAGAAAATATCTAGTACAATATCCTTTGATATATATTACTATATGAGCTACATTCCCTTTCCTCCTTCATTAAATGATCCACATATGATATACCCAAAGTGGATGTTTCCTAACATCCATTTAATAAGTGATTTTTTGGGTAGAATATCTTCCACTGTGTTAGAAACTAGGAAATCTATGGGAGGATCAATGAAAAAACATTTCCCAATGATATCTTCCATTTTTCTAATAATATCTATTTTCAATGATAAGGAATCAGAAATGATTTTCCTTATCTTCCAAGGAACCTCTGGATTTAATAGATCTCTCAAAATTTCTTCATAAATGAAGGGGGATTCATAATGAAACAACTATTCACAAAAGGGACGATTATAAAATTTAACATAATAATGTGGAGGACTATCATTGTGAATTACTGTCCGAATATATGTCGTTATACTATGAAACATTCATAGGGGAGGACCATCATGGTGGATGTTTGTAAGGGGATTAATTTCATGCATTCTGATCATCCAACCATTAGGAGGGCTTCAAAAATATTTATCAAGAGTGAAGTTGTCATGATCAATCTCAATATAACCATTAAATAGATATTCATGGTGAATATTCTTGGTTTTACCTCCAGATATTTTTTAATTGAAGTATTATGAAGGATATATAGAAATTAAATTTCTTAATACATAAATTTTGGAAAACTCAATTTGATATTTGGGCAACCATCGATAGCTATATAAGGGCCTCAATAACACCAACATTAAGTAGATAAGGGTGGTGGGACTACATCAAAATATTTAAAATAATTTAGAAATATCTACTTTTATATGGTCCTCATCAATGTGTTAGTCTCACATCTCATGGGAAATCATCATATATAGGACTTTCTTAAGATACACTCGTCTTACCTCTAGGATATTCAATCTAGTTTAGTCTTTTTGGAAGGGATATAAACCTAACCATGAATGAATGCTGAGATGTTTCAATTATCCTTAGTTAGAACATGTACATGTTCACGATCCTATTGTCAAATTATTTTTGGAGGATTCCAATGAACCCCCATGATGGGTGCAAGATAATTCTTTAACCCCTACGTAACCTTCACACTGTGATAATGTAACACCCTATTTACAAGTGTGGGGGTATTTGGCCACCCCCAAACCACCATCATAGCTATTATTTTATCATGTAATGTTTTTAGAATCTGGATAGAGATTCATTTCTACCCTTCCATGGCTATCATGGGATTATATATGAAATATTTTTACAAACATGTTGATATATTAAAATTCATTGATTAGGATTGGGATTTATGTTTAATCATCTCCTCCATTTCCTACAAGAATTTTCTAGAAGGGGTTCGGTGTTGAGGTGGAATCATGGGTTCTTCCCATTTATATACTAAATATGTTGATGATCCCATTCTTGTGATGCCAGATTATGCTGGAAGGCTTGATGGGTGTGAGTAGTCATATATTTATATTCTTGTGAATTTTTGTTTTATATTGGTGGGATTATCTGGTAGAAATAGGGGTTTACACCAACTCTTGACTAATATCTTTCTGCCCGTAATGGGGTGCCTAAGAACAAGGGCCTTGAAGGCATGATCGAGGTCCCACAAGGGGTATCCCCAACATAAAAAGGATTTTATGTCATTGAAGATTTGAAATAATTACTCAAAAAAGGATCCATTTTGGTAACTCCAATGATAAGGTGTTGAGTCCACTATTGGTCTCTGCATCTTCCTCCCTTAAATAAGGGGGGAATGTTTTGATGTGTCCCATGGAGATGCTCTTAAAATAGAATGAAATTTGGATTGGATCTTCTTTATTCGTTACAACAAGACATCATTGGTAGAGTATCGGCGAGGAATAATATTATGGTGGAATTAATGTGATGCCTCTAGGATTTGGACTGTACCATTTGACATATATTTGTATATTTTCTCATTTGAAACCTAGTGTTGGAGTCACTAGGTAGGTGATCATATTTTACGATTTGTTAAGGATTTTTACTATGTGACCACATATTCAGATATCTATTCTTGAATGATATATTCTATCTTTTATTAATGGTAGTTTTTTTAATGTTCTAAAAATAATTAAACAAACACAAACCTTGAAACTCATCAAAATAGCATAAAAGGTAGATATGTACATGAAGATTGGATTAATTAAGAGAAAAATGTTGGAACCTTTTCCAATACATGAAAATATGTAGGAGAAATTGATTGACATTGTAATTTTTTATAATGACAGGATACAAATTGAGTTTAAAAAATATTTCATCAAGAAAATGGTATAGGGCCTAATGATGGATTATGGTGGGATGAGTAGGGATGTATAATATTTTCATGCCTGGTTCACAATTTTTTTAATCTTCAATTTTTTATTTAGTTTCGATTGAGGTTTTTTCATTGAACTATAAACACCCATAAATTCTGGTATCAATGATATAGACGTCATTCCAATGGTTGGGCTCATCATGAATATATTTCCAATAAATCCTATGAGATCATATTGGTTTAGAATATGGGTTCTTGGGCTCATCATACAATTTGGGGGGGGGAAATATTTTTCATTTTGGGACTCTAACATAGATTTATTTCAAATTTTGTAATCTAGGATATAACCAAATATAAGAAATGAAACACTTTTTATCTTTAATAAATTTCAAACAAATGATAGAGTAATAATATTTATTTATCAAGGGTTCTCAAATTATGCAGCCATAAATGTTTTTATGATGTTCAACATTAGTATATCCATATTTATATATTATATTTCATCCCCCAAACATTTTTTACATTTCAATTATTTATTTTAAAGGACTACGTTTTAAAGCCTCATGGTTGGGTAACCTTGGGGTTATTTTATCTTGGGTTGCAATTGGACAGTGATATCCAGATCAGGGCCATGAAAAGGGATTCCAATGTATTCTTTATAAATGAATTGGAATCCATTTAGTTCATTTCCACATTAAGAAAAACATAATAATTTTTGTTTTCATGTGACAATGATTGTTCCATGTATTTCAATGTCATGCAGAAAGAACTTATATGTATATTATGGATGAAAGGTTGGATTATGACTTACTAAGTAATGGACATTTATTGTTTAACATACATTTATTATATCCTGATTGGAACATATTTGTCCTAATTGTAAATATTCCCTTTTATGGATGAAAATAACCCAAAAATTAAATTTATGAGGCATGGGTGATGGGGAACTGGAAGGAATAAAGCCAACCCTATGGAAGAATGATATTACTTGGAATATGTCCCAATAATAAAGAAGTGTGACAAGAGATATTGGGTTTGAACATTAATGATAGTTCCTATATATCTCTGGATTAGAGGACTCAAATCCCAATTAGTTTAAAATGTTTAAGAAAACACGTTCTAGGGATTCCCAATTTTATATCACTAGTTATAAGACACTCTTATGGTTTTTACGATAAGTTATATATAACATTGATTTTATGGTAAAATGTTTTCCAAAATACACCTAGTGGGAGGTGATAAAGTATTTTTTATTATTCCACTAACATGATCACCATTGAATACTAAGTCCTTGTGAGACGTTCTCGGCATGAGATACAAGTTGAAGTGGACGATACAGAACATCACACATTCATCGTCATTCCATAGTGGAAGTTGTAAGGGATATATAAAGAGATTTGGATATTAAATCCTATAATAAGTTCAAGGGAATTACTCTATGAGTGATTCCCTGTTCTTGGATTCTATAAAGAGGAGATGAAATATAGCACTAAACCATTTTAAATGGAATATAATGTTTCTCTCCTCATTATATAAAGAATATAGGTCCCAAACACTACCTCCAAGTTATCGGTCGTTGTTATGGATATGGTGCACACTTGTAAATATCCCAAGGACCCTCCATGTTGTGTATGTTATGTTTATGACATATTTTACATTGGGAATTAAACATATATATAAGGACACAGTGATGTGTCTCATCTCATGGTTAAATGGATCTGGTTGCAATGAGGGAGGTCTCATTGATGTTATTATTAGGATTTATTATTGGTTATAGGGATCTGATTTTACATTTATTTATTTAAACAATATGGGGATAAATTTTATTTAAATGGATGACAGAAAAAATAAAATGGAAGAAATAACTAAGGATACAAAATAATGTATACTTTTCTTAATCTTCATGATGGGTCACATTGAATGGGTCTCATCATAAAAAGTGGGATTACATCATGATTGAATGGGGTCTCCATTATGAATAACCTAGTATTCATAATGGATATCTCGTTACGGGTGAGAACCATGGCCATGGATCACTTTTGTGAGATTCCGATTCCATTATATGGTATGTCATATATGAATTACTTCTCCAATTTATCTCAATATTTATTCTATGTTCATCTATAAAAATGTCATAACCTCTCTATGTATATATTCTTTTGAGAAGACAAGTTATTTAAAGGGAACAATAAATAATTATTTCCCAAAAATGGTTGGTTAGTAATAGTGAATACTAAGTGCTTTAGGTTGGGTAATAAAACGATTTCCCATTAAGGATTTTTTATTGTGGGAGGTGGGTTGGGTGATCTATATATTAGGATTTTTTTGGGTAATTAAAATGATTAACGACACCTAAAATGAAAAATAAAAAGGGTGGAGAGGGAGATAATAACTCGTTGAAATAATTGACCAAATATTGGTGATGATTTCATAGCCTCACCCCATTAAAAATTTTCATTTTCGAGGACTCCATTAAATGTGGTGGTCTTACCTAGTGAGGAATTATACTATAGGAGAATGATTCATTATAGATTAACATACTTAAAAAATATTTACCACCAACTCGATTTAAATCTAGATTTCCCCAATTTCATTATAGATTCATGATATTCTATAAATACTATTACATTCCCAAAACATAGTTATATATATAATTTAGAAGCACTCAATAGAAATAATGTAAGAGAAAAAAATTATCTAGATAAGGAAATTTCATTTCCCACGGAAAAGGGTGTGTCAAAGAGTTAACATATTTAAAATATAATTTTTTTAAAAAAAAATTAAATAAAATATTATATTTTAATATATGTTTTGAAAATTATAATGGAAAATACAAAAAATTTAGTGGTCATGATGGAGGTAAATTATTTCATTAAATAAGAGTTAAAAAAAGAATTCATTTCAATGTGTACAAAATTATGAAAATCCCTTTTCAGGGAGTGAGAATAATATTTATTATAAAACATCTTATATAAAGTCAAACATGGATAAAAATTTATTTAACAAATCATTGTATAATTTAAAAAATATTCTTTATGAAATTTTAGACAATAAATGGATTTGGAAGGAATACCATTTTCAGCTGAAAAAGGAAAAAAATTCTTGTTTTTATATATCCAATTTCTCAATACATTTATATACTAATGACGGAAGTGGTATTATTAAATAAAAATTACATGAATAATTAATGTATTATTATTTTAAATGGGTATATTATAAAATTATAATATAGTTTCAATTACTATATATTCATGAGTATATTATATCTATTAAAATGGGATTGAATCATAAACCATTACAACTTTCATAAATTTTAAATCCCAAGCCCTATGATTGATATAAATTAAGTCATAATTAAAATACCATGAGGTATAAGTTACTAATTATATAACATGTAATGGGGGTAGCACATACACTATATTAAATAAATTGTATCATATCATTAAATTATTCTTTAATGAATGGAAATTGAGTGAGAATCCCTTTCCTCGGAAAGGACTCGTCATGTTAATTATTTATCTTCATCACTAATAAACTTATGTTAATTTTTTTACTTAATTAATACCAATATTGATGATTATTAATCCTTTTATTTTTATTATTACCATAATATATATAATTATTTTATAAATTA
Organism: Viscum album; assembly: GCA_963277665.1. Classification (NCBI taxonomy): domain Eukaryota; kingdom Viridiplantae; phylum Streptophyta; class Magnoliopsida; order Santalales; family Viscaceae; genus Viscum; species Viscum album. Next base: position 1,309,714,449 of record OY728119.1, on the reverse strand, counting down.
TTTCCTCCACACATAAATGTTTTTGATAATAGAAGACATTGTTGTATTCATGTGATGTTGTGGTGTAGTTTCGACATCGATAATGTTTTCATGGGGTGGTTATTTTTGAAAAACTAGTGTCGACTTTGGTTTCTCCTTATTTTAGGTTACATGATTCAAAGAAGTTCATGGATAAGGGTTACGAAGAAGGATCTATTTGATTTTAGAATTTTGAATGTTAAAATTTGAAATTTTAATTGTCAAATTTGTTTTAATAGTTGGTATGTGATAATATGTTGTTCTAAGGTACCAAAAAAATTAAAAGTGGTTTTTCAAAATATGAAAAAGGATTGAGTGTCGACTATAGTAATTTATTTCATTATAACATCATCTCGAGACTAGTAATTAGTATAAAACATAATTTTCATATATCAATTAATATTTTTAATCCAACCATGAATTTTGGTTGTGAAAAATGAACTACATTCGAATCATGGATATGGTGAGTCATAAGTATGATCGAGTTACATTACTATATATAAATGATTATTATGAAATGTAGGTAATTATTATTTTTCATTTCCTAAAAAACCATTAAAATATAAATATTATATTATTTCTTGAAATAAAAATTTACACGTCATCAATGTTATGTGGTGATAAGAAATTAATCACATTGCTCTATGGAGGTGGTAGAACACACATACACAAGTGTGATGTTATCATTTTTAATGAATGGACTGGTAAAAAATTGTATTATATTCTGTGTTTAAATATGTAAAAATATGCCATAAATATCATATATATATATATTTAATATATAATTAAAATTATTTGGGTGAGGAGGTCGTGGAAAATGAATTACATATGTTTTGGTGGTTATAGTTTGATAGACACACGAATGAAGATTTCATTTCAAATTTGATGGAAGTGGTGATTGAAATATTGGGTTACATTAACATTTAAAATCAATATATATAAAATATACTAATGTTATTTTATAATCTTGGTTTAATAGTATTTCATGGAGGTGGAATAAGAAAAAAAAGTTTATCAATAGTGATATATCTTCTTCAAACATCCTTTGTAGTTCTTCACAAAAAGAATTTTTAAATTGAACTAATATCCAATCCAAGTGATGTATAATATTTTAAGTGATGTAAATATGGTATTTGAAAAGGTAATTTCAAAACCAAATAGTGATTAATGTGTGTATTAGACAAGATAATGGGATCCCTTTTATAAGTGAGTGGAGGGACACTTTTTTAATTTATTAGAATATTAAATTATAATAATGTCATATTAAATTCAAATATATCAAAATAGAAAATTGTAAGAATTTGTTATTTTATAATTTGGATATATGACCATAAAATATATATAATACAAGTGTCTAAGTTATTTAAACCATTATTGTTTAGTTTATCATCTAGTAAACATATATTAACCTCTACCTTGATAATAATATTTTCACAATGAAAGGTATATAATATTACCAGAAATATAATAGAAGGATCATAAATAAAAAATATCTTGAATTTAGAAAATTTATCTTCCTAATTATCCCATTGTATAATTTTTAGTCTATAGTTAATTTAATAAAATATTATTTTACATTAAATATTATTAATTCCATTTTTAAAACTATTAATTTAATTTGTCTTTAAAGACCTAAGGAAAAAATTTAATTTTGAATATAATCGATTAAAAATTAATAATAAATCATTAATAATTATAGAATAATTTTTTAAATAAAACTCATCTTAAATTAAATACATTTGAAGTTTTTTAAATTATTTTCCTTGAGTATTGCACTATTTGACAAGCATTCTGTTGGTGTTGAATGAGGGTTTATGTTTACTACATAATCCAAAAAAGTTATAATTATTTTCCATTAGAAATAAAAAATAATTTTCCTCCAAATTAATAATTATAACATAACATTCCTCATTTTTTACACTTTTGATCACAAAAGATAATTTTTTACGTAGGAAAATTATATTATGTGAATTCTATTATTTAAATTCTTTTATGAGTCATTTTCATAAACATTTTTAACATAAATTACTAAATCTAAAGAACCATTTTATAAGGGTCAATATTAAGTAATCAAATAATAATTAATATTAATAATAGTGGCCATATTTCATATTTTTAAACATGGCTAACCTGATATTCCCTTTTACCATATTGATGAATTTATTTACAATTTTACTATTCATAATGAAACAAAATTATGTTGGACTTTTTAAAATAACCTGATGATTTTTAATTTAAATTATATGAAGTTAAATTCATGTAGATAAATATATAATATAAAAAATTCATTGAAAAAAATATACCATTATCGTTTTTAATTAATAAAAGTGGAGAAACATTTTCCATTGTTAACATTTTTCAAACACAAAATGCATTCTAAATTTTAAATGTAAACATATACTAAAATGAATAATAGATATGATTCAATTATAAATAATTATATTAACTATAACTAAGGAATATTTAATTACATTGTAACAAAATATCTTGAATAATTGGCCTTTTAAATTTCTTCATTTGTTAAACTAAAATTATAGTTTTATTGAAAGTATTATTTTTCAGTATTCATTAAAAATCACATTTTTAGTGAAATAATAAATTAAGAAACTAAATTAATATTTTCTCGATGATTTCAAAAATAAAGTTAATTTTTTATTATACATTTTTTGTAATTTTTAGAATTTAATTATATGATTTTATCACAAATGGAACACAAAATATTTTTAATGGAAAATATATATTGGAGACATCCAAAGAAATTATAAACAATCGTTTCTATTATTACCAATATATTTTATTAAACTAAAATAATTATAAATAATATTTTAAAAGTGATTTTTCCAATTCAAATCAGTAATTTAAATTTCTAGGTTATATCCATCACATTTAAATTGTATATTGATGTTTCTATAGGGCCTTTGCTTCTTGTATTTTATGATAGTGAACATAATTTTCTTCATTTAAAATTTTAGGGTTTCAAATTTTTACATATTAATTACATTTTAAATGTAATACCAATTATGGGGTCCTTGAAGTAAAGCATAACATTTTTGGAGGTGATAATCCACAAACACACGTAATGATATTTTTGTTTTTCTTCTTGATTCAGGAAGAAGGAATGAAATAGATACTCAAATACTATAATAATACTTCAACATATTAATAATTATAGTGTTATCATACCATCATGTATAGAGGGAATGAGAGTGTAGTATAATATGAAAATAACATAGATATTTTCAATTGAATGTATTACAATTCCTTGAGATGGTCTCCCTTGGGTAACTCTTCAAGTTTCCATAGCTCGTCCATTGGGTGAGAACAAGAACTAGTGGAAATCCATAGTGTGTCGATGATATACTAGTGTACATTTTTTTATCAAAATATATGTAATATGTGGATGAATGGGGATGATGAGAGCTTCTTTTATATGTAATGTTAGTCGAGTTTATGAAAAGTCACTGTACTTTTCAATAATTCCACAACATTATTCTAGGAAAGAATGTTCCATAAATTCATAATTAATTTTTGTGGAACAATATATTTTTATGGTACACTATCAAATATTATAATTTTATGTCACAGATTGTATCTTTTTTAACAATGTTAGAGCTATTTTTTCTTTGATTTTTCATTACCATAATACATTTACATTCAACCTCAATATCTAATTTTAAATGTAAACAATAAAAGTGACAAAATTAAGAAAAAATATTTACATGATTATTTCAAATATGGTAAATATTTTTTATATTATAATTTATATGGATTGGAAGTATTAATTTCACAATTATTTCACAAAACTCTTAAAAATTGTTTCAAGGAAAAAGTTCATTTTATGATTAAAATTTTTTTTTTGGAATAATTATAAATATTTTTTAAATTCAATTTGTAAGTTAGTTTATTATTAAAAAAATATGTTTCTTCAAATTAACCAAAAAAAAAAATTTCAAAAATAACAAATCATTAATTTTAAAAAATCAATTTTTATTATAATTAAATCATTGATATTGTTTTATATGGTTAAAAATCTATTTTATAAATAAAAAATAATTTTAAAATGAATAACATTATTACATAAATAAATATTTTATCAATTTAATAGTTTTATTAAATTATAAATCATTTTTTATACTATAAAAGCTAATAATTTCACTATTTGGAAAGAACTATAATTTTATCCAGTAATCTAAAAATCATGTATTTCAAAAAAATCTAGAAAATTTTAATCATCCACGAATTTTAACATAATGAATAAATTATAGGGTTAAATTTAGTTTTATTATACTTATAAATGTGAAAAAAGTCATTATTAGATATATGTTCTAAAAACTCAATACTTTTTTATTTCATTATAAAAAATGAAATATATAAATATTATTATTATTTCATTATATAGATTATTTTATAAATTTTAAAATTGTAAAAATAGTATTTTTTAAATAAATTATATGGTTATATTATTTCTTATCATATATATTACCATTAAAGACACATAAATATATTAAAAAATAATTATTTTTATATAAATTTGATTTTTTATAAATCCTTATAAACAACCTTAAGATAGTCTTCCATCCTATGAAAAGAAATAGATATAATCAAGGGTTGATTGGATAAAAGATAAAATCTATATACTACCATACAATGAAACCATATTTTGGATCATATGTTAATAAATACAATGAATATTCCCTCTCAGACAGTCCAAAATCCTTAGGATAATGGTACCATGTTTAAAAAAGTATATGTAAAAGGGATTCAATCACCATAAACCAAAAAACTCACCCCAAACTGGACGAAAAGTATGATGTAAATTCTTAATAGGATTTTAAAAAGAAACAACACAAATATTATGTTATGAATAAGGAAGGACTAAAATGAAAAATAAAGAATTTATATAGAAACCCATGAAAAGGAAACCATATTTAGGGAAATGACATCCAATTGTATTCCCAACCAGAATTATTCAGTTAAAGAATATTGAATAATGGGATCATTAAATCGATTTTCTATAAAATATAAATTATGTTGAAATAAATATTACCATTTTAGAAACCATCAAAAATCTTATAATATGCGACATTTATAAATGATATTTTTATAAAAATTGATGAATATATGGAAATGAAAGGATTAACTTTCAAATAAGTGTTTTAGTTCTTATTACACCACAAATTCCTATTAAATGGAAATATCTTTGGATATTACCTAATATTTTCCCATTCGCCTCTCTAACATTTTCTGAACGTTTTATATGATTTATAAAATTCTATAAATTTTATTCCACACACATTGATTATACCCTTTCAAATGGTATAATTGAATCCAATATGAGTGGAGGTATAGATTTAAAATTTATCCACTATGTTTCCTCTGGGGTTTTTGTAAGATGTGTTAGTCGGAGTTAAATGATTTATATATCATGAAAATTTATATGTGCTTACCATTGTGGAATATGGAGTTCCAGACCAATCACCCATCATATTGGGAAGACTATTCTTGAAAAAAACCACGAAAATAATGATTTTACATGATGGAACCCTCACAACAACATTTCTTGAAAATAGAATCCACTTCAATATTTTCAACTACATGTGTCACCCATCAGATGTCCAATCAGTTTTTACAGTCTCTCGTGGTGTTGACAAAGAATCTATAGATGATCTTGGTGTTTTTTTACATATTATTAACTATTAGAAATAAATTATTCTTTAGAAATACTATAGTAGTATATGTTATACAAAATTATAAATATTTTTTAAATTCTATTTTCATACTAGATGAATAAAAAATCTCATTGTTCTTTATGAATATTTTTATTTCTTTAGAGAATAATAATGTAATTACCCCATATTTTATTAATGGATGTTCACTTAATATAATTATTTTATGCAATATAAATAAAATAAAATCACATAAACAACATTATTAAATCATTATAAATAAAAAATGACTAAATTAAGTGGTACTTTAAGAAATTAAGAAACCTATACCAATGTAATTTTTACATGATCATTGGAATAGTAATCTGAACATTAAGAATAATACCCCATCTAACATAATAGAATGCTCAACTATAAAGGGGTAAATAAGTTTTGGGTATATTATTAATGAAAATATGATATTATTAAATATAGGTATAATTAAATAAATGATTTAAAATTGATAAAATCGGTGTTTTAATTTTTTTAAAAAAATAATGTTTATTTATAATTTAATAGTTAATATTATATTTTAAAATAAATTTTATTATAAATAAATTTATTCATAAAGAAATATTTTGTCTTGATATGATAAAAATGTAATTTTATGACACCTTGATTAATTGTGAAAAGTTTCATATATCAGTTATTATATTTAAATATGTATTTTTCATAAAAATGATGATTTTATTTAAAAATTAGATTTCTCCTATTTAGAAAAAAATAATTAATTAGAGACCATGTTTATATTTTATGCATATAAATAGGATTGTGGTGATATTTTGTATATTTCAAATGTAGTTAAATTTTTGTGAATAGTGAAATTCAATAATTTATGATATTTACCATTTTCAAATATACATGAATTTTTTAGTCCTTATTGCGTCAGAGGTCATGTAATCGACAACGATATAAAACAATCATGATCTAAATAATATATTTAGTCATGAGATTTAATCTACTGAATATCATGAAACAGAATTATATACAAATGAATAAAAAAATCACAAATAGTCGTCTCCTCCTACTATAAATACCACCCTCACCACATCTTCCACTCACACATCCAAATCCATGAATATTTTTTCAGTTATACATAATAATATTATATATTTTCTTCCATACAACTATCATATTTTTGTGTCATCAAAATACCAAACCATTTTTCCCTATGGAGGCTCTCAATGAAAAGAAGTTCAAGGGGTAAACCCATATTTCATATTCAATTAATTTTTTTAATATACTCTCCTCTCATCCAAACGAAGAATTTGTATCAAATCACTAGTATATTTCATATACTATAATGTTACTAATTTAATGAAATAATAAACCGTCAAATATCTTCAATCTTCCTTTTATTCAAAAAACTACACTATTTTCGTCAATGTGTTGATTTTCTGCCATCTTGGACGATGCATTTTCATTTTCCATTACCACCTTAATGTCTTATCATGAAACCATATTAATTTTCAAACAATATTATTATATATTTTTTATAAATTTTTTATTATTATGTTACTATTATATATTCCTAATATTAAATAATTATATAAAACTAGTTTGTGATGATTGATAATTCACCAAAATGAACTACATTTTATCACTAAAATTTTATATAATGAATCATTATCTGTAAAATCCAAGGTAAATAAATAATATTACATTCTAATGTTTATCCCTAGTTGTGAATAAAATGTTAATATCAATTTAAAGGGAACTCTATGCTCGATGGCTTACCCAATATGCAACAACAGGTTCCTTCGAAATCTTACGTTGCACTCTAATAATAAAATAATTTTATTTTAAATGGTAGTTAAAACCTAGTCGTTTTAATGACGAGAATGAAAAGAACTAACTAAAAATATGATTATATATGTTTTTCAAATATTTTTACATTTTTCAATAAATGTTAGAGGATTAAAAATGCGAATGAATAAAATTTTAAGCGTAAACATTCTAATATTCATTAAAAGGTCGATTAGATGCCTTTTGATGGCGAACCTATTTTAAATCCACATTTTGACAATTTTATGTGTTTTATTTGACAAAATAAAATTCTTCTTCAGAATCGGGACATCAAAATTTACTTTGTTTATTTTTTTTTTGTTTTTACGATAAAGTTCATTTTTTAATGAATAGTGAAAAATGTTGTATTTTAATTCAAAACCTATTTTTAATCTAATATATTAATATTATTATTTTATCTTCTATATTGGTTTTAAAGTTAAATTATAATATATTTTTACCATTTAATCCAATAGTGGTCATTGGAATTAATTTCACTTTGAAATTGGACTTAAACTACTGTCAATATTTTAATAGATATTGTTTCTTAAAAACACGCTATTTGTTTTGACAGCGGGAATTAATTATTAAATTAATTAATGCAACATATATGGTTTTAATTTTGTAAAATATACATCATTTTTGAATTTGGAACATCAAATATAGCTTAGGGTATATTTTTGGTATTTTTCTGAAAAACTTCATTTTTTGATGAATAGTGAAACCACTAAGTGGTAGTTAAAGAAACTGATTTTTCATTTAAATGAATCATTACCACTTCTGTGATGTTATTTTAAAAACTCCTACATACATGGTTGTTATTAGGAAGTAATATTTGGTTCAATGAGATTAAAATAATTTTTGGTGAAAAGTAACTTTTATGTTTTATTATTCACGATTAAAGGTAATTAGTGCAATTTATGGTAAAAATAAAGTTTTAATAATATTAAATGACATATAAAAATTTCCTACCCTCATTATATGTGTCATTGAAGACCACAAAAATCAATGAGTCAACTTGGGGACCCCATGGAGCCACATTGGTAGGAAAATGACATTAATATCTTTTTATTTAAAGTTAAAAAATTGTCACAAACATGAGTTGTTTTACTAAAACAATATTTAAATTGGGTTATACAAGTCATATTTTTTAATATAAATATTAAATATAAAGATAAATAGAATTTCTAAATCATGATATTTTTTTATAATTTTTATACATTAAATAAATTAAATTATTTATGACACTATGATGATGCAGCGATTACCTCATTATTTAACGATTTAAATAAAATGAAAAGATAATGTAACTTTTAAGACCTAAACAAGTCAAAAACCTATTGGATGTGTCGATTTCGAAATCTTATCACCTTATCATTTAAATATAAAATTTTGGGACATTTAAAATCCGAAAATCAGTTTATAATAAAGTAACCTTTTATAACATTCTAAAAGTGCCCCTCCACTCCTCTTATAAAAGGCCCCCACCTCTACCAGCTTACCCACACCTATCAAGCCATTGGATCACCCAAAACCTGACCATTTTGTCTCTCCAAATCCATATTTTAATTATATAAGCATCACTTTGGGCAGAATTCATTCCAAGGAAGCCTTTGAGCTCAAATCAAAAAGAGTTACCCGATTTAAAGGTAATGTCTTCCCTTGTGTTCTTTTTTGTATTTTTCATCTCCAACCATCTAAAAAATTTTATTCCTTTATTTTGTAACAAAAAAAGTATGTTCAATATACTAGGATGTTTTTATGAGAAGTATTAGAGCTACACATACACACACCTTCGTCTACTCGTAAAAGAATATATTGTTTCTGTGGAAGGCGAATTTCTGCCTCACGAAACGATGATTGTTCAATCTTCTGTAAACACCTTTCATGGTGGCCATTATGATGTCACTATATTTTATATATGATATATTTGTTATTTATGTTTTCTATATGCTTCTGGATTTTATATTTAAAACATGTCTTTATGCTTTTCATGTTGTGCAAATGTGATAATTTCATACGAGGAAGTGTGGAATACCGCACCCTCAAGCGATGTGACTCATTCTTGAAATACATGGAATGTATAAAGAATGAAATTAATGAAAATATGTTACGTATATTACATATATATTATACTTTAATTATAATATATATATCTCTCAATTATTTTTAATTCCCTTAATATGACAAAGAAATGAAAGTAGCGTTCATTCGTATGTACGACCTACCGTCTCCATGAACGGTGCATTTCATTTCTTTTTATCTCCAAATGTTATGGAGTAGTATAAAATGAATATTCACTGGATATATATGATATTTAAATCCTTAATACTATTCTATAGATGATTTACTTATAACTACATGGACAATCTGTTTCAAACAAGTTCACTTTTGACTCATGTACCAAACATAGACAAAAACGTCTAATATGAACTCACATTATTAACCAATTTTTATAACATTATATTATGTGATATGAACTGAATAATAATATTTAAAATAGGTCCTTATTAAATTTTAAATTGACAAATTTTTATTATTTAGGAATATAAATAAACGAACAAGACAAGTCAGACATGAGGATAGGGATCCAACCTCTCTCTTACTTTTTAAGTACTCTCTTTTGTGTCATTTATTTTATGCTCATATTTCTTATGTTTGGGGATGTACTTTTATATTCCTCATAATTTACGTTTTATGTTCATATTATGAGAGACCCTATTTCATCTCATAAATCCATTTCTGGAAGATTTAAGTGGTGTCGTTAGGCTGTAGAGTTTTCGTAAGGGATTTTTCATCTCACTTTTATTCTCGTGACATTTATGCTACATTTGCCACTATTTCCTTTGAGTGGTGTATGTACTTCCCATTATTTTACACTTTCTGTAGTATAATCTCATTTATGGGTATTTACATCTTCATTGTATGACCCTTCTTCCATGGGGTGTACATTTCGAAAGTTACCCAACTCTGTAAGGGGACCTTTCACCCTCCTCTTTTTGAAAGACTTCATTTGTTATGTCTTTTAATTCAGATAATATTATGTTGTGATATATTCTTATATATCATTATTTATGCAAATTTTACATCCAAGTGATGATATACCATTTTCTCTCTCATCCACTCATTTTCTGAATTTTAAAGTGACGTCGTTAGGCTGTCGGGTTTCTGCAAGGGATCTTCTTAACCCACTTTCAATTCTTTGGGTTAAACCTCTACTTCGTGATTTTATTATGCCAAGATTATTTGTGGAATCTCTATGTGGAAATTTACACAAACCTTTGTGTGGATATACTATTTCTACACATAATCATCTCATTGATAAATTCTTACGAACTTGTATGGGAAATCATAACTCAATCTCATTTCATTGAGTTATATATCTATGTCATTGGTTTTGTTTTTCCAAGATTATGTGTGAATGTCCACTGATTGTTTCACACATAATATCCACTTATATTGGGTGTATTTATATTTCACACACATAATTATTTGATAGATTTATCCTTAATTTAAGGATACCATCTTTATAATTGATTTCATCTCAATTTACATTTCGATTGAGACATCATTGTTGTTATGCACCAATTCACTATTATATGGTGTGTATACTGTCCTTTGACATATTATATCATAAATACTTTTATTCTCATGATATTATAAAGTTTGGATTAAATTTTATTCCGCAAATATTTTTATTCTAGAGTGTCTCATTTTGTTAAAAACTCTTTAACAAAAATTTCATTTTAAATGTTTTAAAGATTCATTATTTTAAATATTTATCTTTAATGTCCATGTTTCCAAAATGGTTTTTAGTATTTATTTATATGGTCATTAATGTTTTAAAATTATAATTCTATTAAAATATTCAAAGTGGTATGGGACACTTTGATTCAAAAATCTCTTTGAAATGTTTTTTTGAATATGGATTGATTAATTCAATATATTGGAATTACTTATTGTGATTGAAAATCAAATGTTGTTATTGAAATGTTTATATTTTCAATATTTTAAGTGTAATGATAGTACTTGGACATTTTATGGGTGGTTATGTGATAAACCATAAGACGGGTGGTGCCGTGAATACCAAGACGGGTGGTTACGTTATAACCACCAATGCATTGGGTATGGAAGTCGGCCGAATGGCTATTCCATTAAGAATGAGTCGAAGTCGACCATATGGTTATTCCATTTAAGTATGTTTATGTCCCAAGTTACCTTTATATGGTATGTATTCTTTATATGGGTTTTATGGTAATCTTTTGGTTACAAAAGTGTATGTAATTTTATTTTATTCAGTGAATAGTTTTTACTAATTCATAAAGGTGAAAAGTATTAATATGGTAAAGTACTCAGGGTTTACATGTTGTTTTGAAAAACTAATTGTTTTCCTTCTTTGTGTATCCTTTAATGATATTTTTATGCTCATCCCAAGTTTTTGAAATTTCTTCCACATGACTTAAAAATGAATAGGGTCAAGGATGGGATCAAGGAACGATATTCTATCTAAAACATGGAACTAGACATGTTTCTTTTTGAGAGTTTTTTTTATTTTATGGAAACATAGTAGAAGTTTAAACTATGTAATCTTTTGATATGTAATAGTTATGAACTAATTCTCTAAAACTATAAACCTGACAAGATCCTCTATGTGAATTATTCATTTAATTCATGATTAAGTAATGTTTAAGGACAGGTCCTTATAGTTGTTATCAGAGGTCGGCTTAGATAACATTAGAGGTTAGGGTATTCTCTAAGCATAACTGACATTACCATAATGGTTAGAATTTCAGAAAGAGTCCTTGTTTTAGATAAAGTGAATGAGTAAGTATATCATAATGTTTACCTTCCTCATTAGTACATGATGGTTTTGTTGATATACTCACACTGACATTCTATTTTTAGTAAATGGATGGATCTAGCTGGACCAAAGTGATAATGGGTTTGAAGGAAACTAAGGTGGTTCTCTGATTAAGAGACTAGATGAAATGGGGGATTCAATGAGGAATATCGTGGCTGTTCTAAACCAACTTTCAAGGAGTCATGATCAACCACTTGAACCTTGGTGAGTTATCTAATGCATCATGTACGAGATGACCAACTCGATGTGGAAATTCAGGTAATAATTATAAAGGAAACCATTAGGGTTTATATAATCCTTACTTTTGAGGTAATTATGGGTTAATATATGTTATGATAGAATATGAAAGACATGAGATAATCTTGAGGTTAAATTATGTTATGGTTATTTTTAAAGATTTTATCGTTTTTTGGGGAATGTTATAAGAATTATATAGTTTTGTAAAAAGGAAAAAACACAGACCGTGTGACAACCCGTCGCGTCGAGAAAAGCTGTGGGAATCGAACGCACAACCAAAGTGCGACTGGTATTTATCGCCTACAACTGGACTATGTGAAGTCCCTGGTTTTTTGGATTAATTATTTATAGTTAGATCATTTTAAGAATCAGGAATAAGTTTATTTTGGGTTATCTATGGAAATGATTATACTATCATGGAGAATATGTGTTTAGGATAATTACTTTTCAATGTGAGAATTTAAGAGTAACTGGTGTTATTTGGAGATAAATGTTAGGATTTACTTTGGAAGACAATGTTATTAAATCTTTCAGAGATTTGGGATTCAATTTTTTTTTGGATTAATTTGAAGAATTTTATAGATAGTTCTTTATTGAATGGTCTTTGTTGAACTTTGTGTATTGTTGGACACATTTTGGAGATTAGGAGTAGTTTTTCTTTTTGTAAATAAAAATATCCTTTTTCGGTATTATTTGATATCATACTAAAATTTTTGTTTTTGTTTTGGTTCATATATAAAGACATGGGAAATATATAGTTCTCTTTTTTGGATTAGGTGATTCTCAAGAAGTTGATTATAGTACTCTTAATGCAAACAAACCTTCCTAAATACTCGTCTTTTGGAGAAAATATGAGTTTGATTAAGGAATCTGGTAAAAGTTGAAAGTATAGGTGACAAGTAAGTAAGTTTCATTATGATTTAGTTAAGATCAAAAATAAGTTCCTCAATTAAGAGTATCTTAAATTAAAAATGATGTCTGTTATCTTTTCCTACTGGGGAATCAAATACTGTTTAACCCATCACAAGCTTGTGATTTTCTTATGGTTAACTTTCTCCTAGACATGTTTACTATCACTCTCCATCAGAACATGACCCTTTGTTTTTCCTCCATATCCATATTTTCATACTTGGAATCCTAGTATGGCTTAACTCGGGTGACCTATGTACTTCTCTCCCATTCTTTTTTAAGTGATAGTTTTACTGAATCTTGTTCCGATGTGTGAAATTCAATGATGTTTTCAAGACCAATTTTGAAATTGCGAGGACGCAATTCCCAAAAGGGGGAAGGATGTAACATCACAGGTAATTAAATAATATTAAATTCTAATGTTTATCCCTATTTGTGAATAAAATTTTAATATTAATTTAAAGGTAACACTATGCTCGATGTCTTACCCAATACGCAATAATGAGTTCCTTAGAAATCTTACGTTGCACTCTAATAATAAAATAATTTTATTTTAAATTGTAGTTAACACATAGCCCTTGTAATGACGGGAATGAACAGAACTAACTACAAAATTATTATATATGTTTTTCAAATATTTTTACTTTTTACAATAAATGTTAGAGTATTCAAAATCCAAATGAATCCAATTTTATGCGTAAACATTCTAATATTCTTTAAAAGGTCGATTAACAGCCTTTTGATAGAGAACCTCTTTTAAATCCACTTTTTGAAAATTTTATGTGTTATATTGTTAAACTAAAATTCTTCTTTATAATCGGGACATCAAAATTTACTTTGTGTAAATTTTTGGTATTTTTCCGAAAATTTCATTTTTTAATGAATAGTGAAAATGTTGTATTTTAATTCAAAACCTCTTTTTAATCTAATTTATTTATATGATTAGATTATCTTATGGATTGGTTTTAAAGTGAAATAGGAATATATTTTTACCATTTAATCCAATAGTGGTCATTGGAATTAATTTCACTTTGAAATTGGACTTAAACTAGTGTCAATCTTTTAATAGATATTGTTTCTTAATAACACGCTATTTATTTTGACAGCGGAAATTAATTCTTAAATTAATTAATTAAACTTATATGTTTTGAATTTTTTAAAATATAAATAATTTTCTAATTCAGAATATAAATATATCTTAGTGTAAATTTTTGGTATTTTTCTGAAAAACTTCAATTTTTGATGAATAGTGAAACCACTAAGTGGTAGTTAAAGAAACTGACTTTTCCTTTAAATGAACCTTTACCACATCTGTGATTTTATTTTAAAAAATCTGACATAAATGCTTTTAATTATGAAGTAAAATGTGGTTCAATGAGATTAAAATAATTTTTGGTGAATAGTAACTTTTAGGTTTTATTAATCGTGATTAATGGTAATTAGTGTAATTTAAGGTAAAAATAATGTTTTAATAATATGAAATGACCTAGACACATGTACTACCCTCATTGGATGTGTAATTTCCGACCAAGAAAACCCATGGGACATCTTGGGGATCCCATGGAGCCTCTTTGGTAGGAAAATGACATAAATAACTTTTGATTTAAAGTTAAAATAAAAATGTCACAAACATGAGTTGTTTTACTAAAACAATTTTTAAATGGGGTTATTCAAGTCATATTTTTGACTATAAATATTCATTAGAAAAAAAATCTTTCTTACATCATGCATTTTTTTAATAATTTTTAGACATTAAATAAGATAAATTATGTATGACAACATGATGATGTAGTGATTACCTCATTATTTAACGATTTAAATAAAATGAAAAGATAATGTAAAATCTAAGCCATAAACATGTCAAAAATCTATTGGATGGGTGTATTTAGAACTCTTATCACCTTATACTAGAAAAATATAATTTTGGGACCTTTAATATCCGAAAATCATTTTATAATAATGTAACCTTTTATAAGTTTCCAAGAGTGCCCCTCCTCTCCTCTTATAAAAGGCCCCCAACTCTACCACCCTACCCACACATCTCAAGCCTTTGTCTCGTCCAAAACCTGACAATTTTGACTCTACACATCCCTCTTTTACTCCTAGAAGCATCACTTTGGGCAGATGTCTTCCCAAGGAATCCGTTGAGCTCAAATAAAAAAGCGTTACCTAATTTAAAGGTAATGTCTTCTCAAGTGTTCTTCTGTTTTATTTTGCTTCTCCAACCCTCTAAACTCTTTTTATTACTTTATTTTGTAACAAAAAAAGTATCTTAAATATACTAGGATGTTTTTATAAGAAGTATTTGAGCTACACTTACACACACCTTCGTCTAATGGTTAATGAACATACTGTTTTTTGTGGATGGAGAATTTCTTCCTCACAAAATGATGATTGTTCAATCTTCTCTTAAAACCATTCATAGTGACCATTATGATGTAAATATATTTTATATATGATATATATGGTATTTATGTTTTCTATATGCTTCTGAATTTTATATTTAAAACATTCCTTTATGCTTTTCATGTTGTGCAAAGGCGATAATTTCATACGAGGAAGTGTGGACTATCGCCCCCTCAAGTGATGTGACTCGTTCATGAAATACATGGAATGTATAAATAATGAAATTAATGAACATATGTGACCTATATAAAATATATATTATACTTTAATTATAATATATATATCTCTCAATTATTTTTAATTCCATTAATATGACAATGAAATGAAAGTAACGTTCATGCATACGTACGGCCTATCGTCTCCATGAACGGTGCATTTCATTTCTTTTTGTCTCAAAATATTATGGAGTAGTGTAAAATGAATATCTACTGGATATATATGGTATTTAAATCATTAATACTATTTTGGAGATGATTTAATTTTAACAACATGGACAATCATTTTTAAACAAGTTCATTTTTGACTCATGTACCAAACATCGACAAAAACGTTTGATATGAAATCACACTATTAACCAATAATTATAACATTATAATATGTGATATGAACTGAATAATAATATTTAAAAGAGTTACTTAAGAAATTATAAATTTACCAAAATTTATTATTCATGAATATAATGAAACGAACACGACAAGTCATACTTGATGTAAAGGATCCAACCCCTCTCTTACTTTTTAAGTAATCTCTTTTATGTCATTTATTTTAAGCTCTTCATTCATATGTTTGGGGATGTTATTTTATATTCCTCATAATTTAATTTTTATGTTCATGTTATTAGAGGCCCTATTTGATCTCATAAATCCATTTTTGGAAGTTTTATGTGGCGTCGTTAGGCTTTCGAGTTTTCGTAAGGGATTTTTCATCTCTCTTGTATTTTCGTGACATTTATGATATGTTTGCCACTATTTTCTTTGAGTGGTGTATGTACTTCCCATTATTATATAATTTTTGTAGTATAATTTAATTTATGGGTATTTACATCTTCATTTTATGACCCTTCTTCCCTGAGGTGTACGTTTTGAAAGTTACCCAACTCAGTAAGCGGACCTTTCACCCTCCTCTTTTTAAACGACTTATTTTGTTATGTCTTTTAATTCACATACTACTATGTTGGTATATGTTCTTATATATCATTATTTATGTAAATTTTACATCCAAGTGATGAGATACCATTTTCTCTCTCATCAACTCATTTTTTTATTTTTAAATTGACGACGTTAGGCTGTCGGGTTTCTGTAAGGGAACTTCTTAACCCACTTTCAATTATTTGGTTTAAACCTCTACTTCATGATTTTATTATGGCAAGATTATGTATGGAATCTCTATGTTGTAATTTCCACAAACCTTTGTGTGGATATACTATTTCTTCAAATAATCATCTCATTAATAAATTCTTACAAACTTGTATGGGAAATCATAACTCAGTCTCATTTCATTGAGTCAAATATCTATATCATTGGTTTTGTTTTTCCAATATAACGTGTTAATGTCCTATGATTGTTTCACACTTAATATCCACTTATATTGGGTGTATATATATTTCTAACACATAATTATTTGATAGATTTATCCTTAATTTAAGCATACCATCTTTATAATGGATTTCATCTCAATTTACATTTCCATTGACACTTCATTGTTGTTATGCACCAATTAACTCTTATTTGGTGTGTATACTGTCCTTTGACATATTATATCATGAATACCTTTATTATCATGATATTATAAAGTTTGGATTAAATGTTATTCCGTAATTATTTGTATTCATGATTCTCTAATTTTGTTAAAATCTATTTAACAAAAGTATCATTTTAAATGTTTTAAAGATTCATTATTGTAAATCTTTATCATTAATGTCCATGTTTTAAAAATGGTTTTCAGTATTTATTTATATGGACATTAATGTTTTAAAATTATAATTCCATTAAAAGCATCAAAGTGGTATGGGACACTTTTATTCAAAAATCACTTTTAAATGATTTTTTAAAAATGGATTGATTAATTCAATTTCTTGGAATTACTTATTGTGATTGAAAATGAAATGTTGTTATTGAAATGATTATATTTTCAATATTTTTTGTGTAATGATGGTACTTAGACATTTTACGGGTGGTTACGTGATAAACCATATGATGGGTGGTGCCGTGAATACCAGGACGAGTGGTTACGTTATAACCTCCAATGCATTGGGTATGGAAGTCAGTCGTATGGCTATTCCATTAAGTATGTGTGGAAGTTGACTGTATGGTTATTCAATTTAAGTATGTTTATGTCCCAAGTTACCTTTATATGTTATGTGTTCTTTATATGGGTTTTCTGGTAATATTTTGGTTACAAAAGGGTAAGTTATGGTCTTTTATTCAATGATGATTTCTTACTACTTCATAAAGGTTAAAAGTATTACTTTGGTAAAGTACTCATGGTTTACTTGTTGTTTTCAAAAATGAACATTTTTCCTTCTTTGTGTATCCTTTACTGGGATTTTTTTGCTCATCCCATGTTTTTGAAATTTTTTCCACAGGACATAAAGATGAATAGGGTCAAGGATGGGATCAAGGAAAGACAATCTATCTAAAAAATGGATGTAGGCATGTTTTTTTAAGAGTTTATTTTATTTTATGGAATCTTAGTAGAAGTTTCTACTATGTAATTTTTTGATATGTAATAGTTATGACCTAATTCTATAAAACTCTAAACCTGAAAAGATCCTCTATGTGAATTATTCATTTAATTCATGATTAAGTAATGTTTAAGGTTGGGGCCTTATATTATCATTCCTATAAATACTATATATTGAACCATTTAATATTTTCAGGTGAATATATATCATATAATCCCAATTATATGGTTTTTATTCCATATGACATGAACTCTCAATAATAATTTCAATGGAACCAATTATAAAATCATGAAAAAAAATCTCCCGTAACAGTACAATTGAATCATATAACTCATAAAACATTTCAGGAAAACAATTATCATAAATAAATAAAATTTAAAATAGGTTTATAGATAATTAGTTATGGATATAATTTTTTTATAAAATAAATTATATGATAGAGAATAATATTTTCACACATAAGTTAATTGATAGTCACTAATCCTCCATTTTTCTTTTGGGTAATGCATTGTCTATCTTTACCTCATTTTAAATTTTATTTATTTTCATGTAAACCCACTACATTATTTGTATAAATTATAAAAAACAATTACCCATATAAATTTATCCTTATTTGATGGGGAAATATATGTTTTATATGGTTTCCTATTCAATTCATCCTGATAAGAAAGACTGATTAATGGGAACTTCCCTATATTGTTCTCATTTTCACAAATAATTGATAATATGTTTTTATCCCAAGTTATTCTTATAAAATCAATAAATTCTTTAATTGAAATATATCATATATAATTTACAGTTATATATAAATCATTATTTCTTTTTATTTTGTGTTAAATTATCATTAATATTTTACTTAAACATAAACATAAATTTTTATTTCAAATGTATCTTAGACATTATTTTTACATGATATCCCTTAATTTTTGAAATAAATTCTTAGAATATATCACTAGTCTCTATTATTAATGTACTTTTATGATTTAAATCCATTCATTCATTGACATAATTATGATATTTTCTTTTATACACCTTATGACATGATTAGAAAACCCATTTCACTATATGCTTAACCTTTATGTTTTTTATTTTATTCTTCTTGTGGAACACATTTTCCTGATCATGTTATTATTAGATTACTCATATGGTTATCCAATTCATTGGATAATGTTTAGTCTCGTGAAATGTCATGTTGTGACATGGATTAAACATGAATCCTTTATGGGATCCATATGTAATTGTCTTTTCAATTAGCCTTTAATCATGCTTATAAAATGTTGTATGTTATTGATACATTTCTGTGATTTTATCTTTACATGATTCGATGTAATACATGTTATTATTGCTTATGTTTATTCATGTTCCCTTCCTTTTTTTCATTATGTTTTTCCTTATAACCTGTGCTAAATGCATTACTTCTATATTTATTCACATATAGGGATTTTTAGCTCATCCATTTTGGTTCGTCTCTTAACCTGGTTTTCCAATGTCGAGATACCAACTATATGGAATTTAGGATCTAATTAATGATATAATATATGATGTTTTTTTATTCTGGATTCATGATTTGTAATTATGTCTCTAATTTTCCAAAGGCACTAGAATTTACGATCTCTGGTTTTAATTTCATGTTTAATTATTTTTAAAATCATGTAAATACATGTTTAAATTTATTTAGACTTTATATATTGTATTAGAGCATCGTCAGGTAATTTATTAGAGATTACTACTTGACCATTTTACTAATAAAATTAGTGGTAATTAAATAACCATGTATAACATGGAATGAATATTATGGTATCAATAGATAATATATAACTCTTATTTACAATTTTACCCTTATTTGATCAATATTTCTATTTCTATATGATTATTAGATATGTATTCAATCCTCCCACAACTTAATTGTGCATTATTTTTATAGTTAATGGATCAGAATAATTTAACTCAGGTGAACAATTAATCTGAGAGGCAAAGTAAATATTTTCCTAATGAAATTCCAAATCGGATGGGAACAAGAGATCCAAAATTCATGACATTACATGTTAAAGAGGCTTATATTTGTAATAATAACATTAATAATATGGAACTACATATTTCTTCTATGAAATTTAATGTTTTTATTGAATCCTTCAAGGGATTAAGGCCCCCCATCATTAGTGGATGTTATGATCCAGTCATCACCAAATAATTGATTAACTCCATTGGCACGCTACTCCGTATAAATCGATTCTATGAATAAGATAATTATTTACAAGAGGTATATCATACTGATGGAGAATCTCATTAGTGGTGGACACAGATCAAAAATAAGAATTTTTTAGGAGAAAATTGGTTTTATTAATTTTTATTCATTCACGAAAGTAATTATCCGTAATTATTTTCCCCGAACACATTTTAATAATTTATAAAAGAAGTTCCTCAGTCTGAATAAAAAGGAATATGAGTCTTTCAGTGTATTTGAGAAAAAAATAATAAAGACTACACGATACCCCTCTAGAATTTTCATGATCACTAATTGAAAGGCGCATCGCTTCTTTAGTAAACAAAATCCTTCTCTATGAAAATAATTTTTAACTCCCGACATCGAACAACTATAATGATATTGTATGTTATTCTCTTAAGGTTGAAATAATTATTATAGAATCCTACTGGTATCATGATAGTAGAGATAAAAAAGGATAATAGAGTCAAATATGGGGGACCAACAAATAAATCCCATTATGGAATGAAATACCAACATCCCATGTGTTAAATGTGTCCGAAGAAACATCCTCAAAAATAAATATGGAGAACTAATAAAATCATAAAATTTAGATGATTGTGGAATTTGGAATATAATTTTTGAAACGATATAAATAATCATAATAATGGTGAAGTAGAAAGGACAATTCCAATCAACACTCGACATGTATTGTAGTTTTTCTATGGTAAGGAACATGGCCTTTTTATATGATAATGACCAAAAAATGGCCATTAGAGGATATAATAAACAACCAATAATGCGCTATCTAATAGAATATGCTACCACTACTACTGATATAGAACCCAAGAAATACGTGGTGAAAGGAATGCAGATTAATAATTCAATAATGATGAATATTCAATTTTACTTTTGATCTACACAATTGTAACAGCCCGAGATTTTATGAGAAATATTTTTAATTACTTTGATGTCTTCTATCGTACGCTACACCAAGATTAGATTTCCCTACAAGCAATACCGTGTTAGCTTATAGTATACGGAAACACTATTCTAGGCTTGTGTTGCACGCCAGAGCAACCTTCCTCGATAACGTGTGTTGTACGCAATACCGAGTTTCACTAAACAATATATAATTATAATATTATTATGAACTAGCCGTTATTAATAGTAATATCCACTTTTTGAAATTTTATTTTTAAAAATGGACTTCATTTTTGAATTCGGAATATTGAAATTAGCCTAAGGTGAATTTTTGGTATTTTTCTGAAAACATTCAATTTTTTGATAAATAGTGAAAACACTAAGTTATTAGTTAAAAAAGACTTTTTATTTAAATAATCATTTATTTTATTTGAATTCATTTTGGGTAAAAATAGATACTTAATACTTATATATGTTCAATGTAATTAATTTGATTCATTTAATAATTATTTTAGATATAAAAAAAGTTTATTTAATTTTTCACCATCTTTTACCCGCCTCCTATTAGCATTTATAATTGTTCATAAAACATAATTTTACCGCTTCTGTGAGTTAAATTTAGACAATCCGAGAGACTCGGTTAATATCAAGGAGTAATATATGGTTCAATAAGATAAAAATACTGTTTGGTGAATAGTAACTTATTATTTTTATTTACCACGGTTAAAAGTATATATGCTAATTAAGCGTAAAAATGATATTACTATTACCCTAACATATGTCTTAATTATATTGTATAAGTTAAATTCTACCAAAAAACCTTAGGAATAAAATATTACCCTTTAGGTCCACTTGTATTAGATTAGGACATTTATTATAATTTTATTTTAAGAAGAGTTAAAATAGTTAAAATCAATGTTTAATAACTAACACATTTCTAATATTGGGTTATACATAAGATGAATTCGACTATTAATATTCATTAGAAATAGAATATATTTCCTACACAATGGTATTTTATTTATAATTTTTATACATTAAATTAGTTGATTTATTTTTGACACAATGATGATGCAGTAATTACTTTATTAACGAAATATTAACATAATTGATATTATAAATACCCAAAAAAATGTAATTTTAGATTTTTTTTGAATTACAATAATTTTATCGGTTAATATGACTTTTTATTATTGAGTTAATTAAATTTTTTAGAACTAATCGATATGTTATTATTTTCACAAAAGTCAATTACCAAATAGTGCCAAAATTGACATAAAATTGTTTTTAAAACAAATATTATATAATTAATTGTTATTTTATTCCTAAAAATAAAATTTTAGGACATATGTCATACATAATGTTATATATTCTAATAATTAACAACTTGGGGTTCTTTTGGCTCATTATTGTATGTTTATTAACCATATAGTGTAACAAAATGAAAAGACACGGTAAAAAGTTAAATTATTTAACTTAGAGTAAAATCTAAATGATAAGGTTAAAATAGTAACCTAAACATGTCTAAAACCTATTTTTTGAGATGATGTAGACCCATACCCACTTTAGATTCAAAATAAATCAATTTGGAGCTATTATAAACCGAATGTGACTTTATTATAAAATAATATTTTATGTTTTTCCAAAGGTGCCCCTCTCCTCCCTTATTAAAAGGGCTCCCCTTCCCTCATCTCTTCACACCCTTTTGAGATTTGAATCTCAGGAAAACCCTGCCAATTACTCTTCTCAACCTCGCTAGTTATATCGTAGAGGTTATGGTCTTCTGAAAAGACCACCTCTAGTTCCCTAAGAAGAAGTTTAAAGGAGGTGCGTCGAGGAAGAGGTAATCTCTTCTACCGACTCTTTCATGTTTAATTATTCTAATACTTTTTCTTCTTTAGTTGGTTAATTATTCAGTAATAACATAGATATTACTTATATACTGATATGTTATTATAAATATGAAACAACCCTATTTCTCCTTCTATACATCTTATGGAAAACAAAATAACCAAACGTGCGTAGGTACAGAATATCGTCCACACATCGTGGTGTAATCAGTTTTTCCACCACCGCCTTACATGAATGGGTATAATGGTGTAAAGAATAACTATATATGATTATTATAATATCTTAATAATTATAAGATATTATATCATCCACTATAATTCCATTCAATAAATACGGGAACGATATCATCACTCGTGTGTACGTACGGATTACCATCTCCATGACGTGATGAGATTCATTTTCCATGTTAATAATTCAAGAATGATTATAAAGTATATATAATAGATAATAATTAAATATATGAACTAATAATTCTACTGGATTTATGTATATATATATATATATTTCATCTACTTACTTCTATTCAAGTCAATAAGAAAAAGAAAGCATCATTCATGCGTACGCACGACCAACCGTCTCTATGAACGGTGTATTTCATTTCATTTATATATATATTTTATATATTTATACTGAATATATATGATATATAAATCATTATTTACATTCTGTAAGTAATTAAATCATTATATAAGTAATAATAATATCAAGATCAACAAGTCCAGACATGTACGATAAATAAAACGATTTTACCCAAAATGCTGCTTTAACATGGAATTTACAAAAGAACGGGTAATATAAAATCATAAGTGAACCATATATGATATCATAACAATGAATTTGATTCTTTAATTAAGTAATGAAATTATTTAAATCATAATATAGGTGGTTCAGATACGTACAATTCATATCAGACCTACGGTAAGGGATAATTTTGCAATCTAATTTTTATCTAAGATTGATTATTCATAAGTATTTACTGGGGTTATATTTATCATCCATGTCCCAATTTTTTTTAAATGATTTGATGTATATTTAAAGTCCTTTTTACAAATTTTTTACTTTTACTACATGGTATGTAATGTATATTTCTTTTTTACCATACGAGGTACTTTTTGACATTTTCGGCAAAAGTACTAGGAGAATGTTTTTTTAACTCATACGGTGTGAATAGATTTTTACGGTTTTATAACGCCTTATTTTCGTGAAGCGTATTATAAATTATTTCATGATTATTTTCAACAAAATACTTTTCTTTTAAAATTTAATTGCATTTTGTGAAAAGATAATGATTTTGAAGAAAAAAGGATATTTTTGTCAAGAATTCATTTCAACAGTTTTATCAAAACCATTTTCTATATAAGTTGGAATTATTTCATATGTGTATATTTCAAGTATAATTTATCTATGATTTACATGGTTTCACTTTTTTATGAGGAAATGATATCTATTTTGTTTTGTATGGATTACGTTATGATGGGGTGATGCTTATGAATCCCATTTTATATTTTGGGTAATGATGACTGATTTATGATCATTATGTGGCACAAGTAAGAATGATTTCATTATGAGATGTGTGGGAACTATATCCCCCTTCAGTTCATTGGGTAATGATTTATATCTCATGAGATAGACAAGGCTGGAACGGTAAGTTAATCTAGTCCAGTGTTACAGGACTTAAACGAGGAGTGAACTCGATTCAAAAAGGGACATTGTCCACTAATATGGTTACGGTAGCAATGCCTTGGATACTATGGAAATCATATCATGTGATTTATGATTTTCCACAATTACTTGATTTATTCCCATTCTATTTTATCATGATTGATGTTCCATTATGTTCATTGCCTTACGTACTGCAATGTTTTATTTCATTTCTCAAGATATTGATGTTTAAACATTATTTCATGTTTTAAGTTCAAATGTATATGCTTTGTTTTATTTTCTCCATGCTTACCCTTATTGATCATTTGATCTCTCCCTTTATATGTTTTCTTTTCCCCAGGGTATAAAGAAAGTTTTTATGTAAGAAAACAAAAGTGGAAGATCTTTATGGGTGATGTTGAAGATCTTTCACCATGATTAGATGATTATGTTCTGAGTATCCAAAGACACTAAACTATTACGGTCCTTGATTGTTTTTTTGTCATGTATTCTGAAAATGTAATGTAATGTACATGTATGTCATGCTTTGGGTCTCTACAGTTGGTATCATAGGGAGGTTTAGTTAACCTTTGGAGACTAGGATGTGAAAACTTTAGTGAGATATCTAGAGATATTTCTAAAGTATTTCTATGGATGTCCCTAAGGTTAAGTATACATATAAGTTAGAATCCTAGAATTATTTTGACGATCATGAATAAACTACGATGAACTTATGGTGTCAAGGATTAATGAATTTTTTATAAGTTAGATATCTCATAAGTGACATTTTATGATTGTGTTCGTCCTCATTATTTTAAATGATTCTTAAACTATGGTTTCTGGTCATAGTCAATTGAGGGAACGAGATGGAATTCAGTTAACATTGATTCCAATGGAAAAATTTGTGACTATTATCAATAAAATTTTTTAATGCCTGGAGAGAAAGATATTGTGATTATGCCAAATAAGTCATATCGATATATGATTAACATGGTGAACTTTAGTTGTATTTCTAAGTCATCAAAAAAGTAGAAGATGGAATTTTATGCATGTTCTCATGGTGAGGAGCATATAGAAAGGATGGTTGATATTTCTAAATAAGGGAATAAGAACCTTGAGGAATACCTCAAATGGAGTGGAAGATGTTATCTATGTGGAGAAAAAGGGACATAGAGTGACAAACTGTTATGGAGTCAAATGTATTATCTATGGAGAACATGGGCATTACCCAACACAATGCCCTACCCTAAGACGTTACATCTAAATCTAGGAAGGAATTATTCCATGGAAATTATTGAAGAGGATGGATTAATGTGTTTATGTATTGGTATTCAATAATAATGTTGATGAGGTACTTTTATGGTATATTGGAATATCTATGTATTGGTCCATTGTGGTTTCCTATAAGAATATGGAATCAGTAACCATGAAAAGTGATTGAAATATTTTTGGAAAGAAGATGATATGCACATAATGAAGGGATAAATAAAAAAATGAAATGGGCTCATGACTGATATAAGACAAAATTTATATCAAGGTTTGAGTATATAGAAATTTTGGGATTTTGTTATGTGGAAAGTGTTAAATTTTGACAACATTCATGTTTTCACTAAGGTTCAATGGGTATTAATTTTTCAATAGAATTCATGATTAAGGTATTCACATGTTTGGAATGCGATCAACAGGACATATCGTATGATAAATGATGGTATTCACATGCTCGACAGATGACATTTCAAGTAATTGTTTTCTTTATAATATGATCTTGAAATAATTATTTTGGATAAGACTAATGATTAGAATGTATAATATTGAACATAATTCAATATTGTTTAAGGATAGAACATTTTTCGATATTATTTATGAAATGTTATAATAATGCAGTATTAGAAAAAGGACAACCAGCAGGACAGGAGACAACCTGTCGTGTCGGACAAGGATGTGGGAATCGAACCCACAACTGAAGTGCAACAAGACTTTATTTCCTACCACTAGCCTACAGGAAGTCCCTGGTTAGTAGAAACTAGTTTTATTATATTATGCGGTATGATATATGAAGTATAATTTAATTCTTTGAGCTATATACGTTTAATATCTCCATATATGGACTTATGTATATGGAATAAGTTTTTCTAACCTTTTGTTTGAGAACGATGGAATGACCAGTCATTCTATCACATGATATGCTAACACATGATGGAAGAAAAATTCAAATTCATTTCTTTAAGAGATGAAGGGGAAATTTTTCAAGGCACAAACAACAGTATGATTGTTCCAAAAATCAATTATGTATTTCTTTTAATTCAACAATTCTTCATCTTTAGGGAAATGATCTTGAAAACCAAAAATGTTTTCCTATTATCCTCGTATCCCATGAATTAGAGGGTACCTTAGATCATCACAATTTTATGACTTTGTTATTGTTGGAATTTTTATAGCCATTTCCTCTACCAATCTCCTTCATAACTTGATGGTTTGATTTTTCTTCCATATCCATATTTCCACCTATGT
The DNA here is from genome assembly GCA_963277665.1 of Viscum album. NCBI lineage: Eukaryota > Viridiplantae > Streptophyta > Magnoliopsida > Santalales > Viscaceae > Viscum > Viscum album. Next base: position 1,309,686,715 of record OY728119.1, on the reverse strand, counting down.
TCTCTTATGTGGAAACCCAGTGATGAGTTAATCTGGGTAGCTATTACATTTTATACATTCATTTTTAAAATGAAGTTTTAGTATTCCTTTTTACGATGTGGGTTTCCATAAAAGAAACATTCAAGTAGTCAACCATTTATAACCCCGACGAATTTCAAGGGAAAAATTCATTTTAAGGTGGGGTAGAATGTAACAACCCGAGATTTTATGAGAAATATTTGTAATTAAATTGATGTCTTGTGTTGTATGCTACACCAAGATTATCTTTCACTATACGCAAGACCGTGTTAGCTTATAGTATACACAAACACTATTCTAGGCTTGTGTTGCACGCCAGAGCAACCTTCCTCGATAGCGTGTCTTGTACGCAATACTGAGTTTCACTAAATGAGATAATATTATAATATTATAATGAACTATCCGTTATGAATAGTAATATCCACTTATTGATTTTTTTTTCAAAATGGACTTAATTTTTGGATTTGGAATATCGAAATTAGCCTAGGGTGAATTTTTGGTATTTTTCTGAAAACATTCAATTTTTTGATGTATAGTGAAAACACTAAGTAATTGGTTAAAACCGACTATTTATTTAAATAATCATTTATTTTATTAAAATTTATTTTAGGTAAAAATAGATACATAATACTTATATATGTTCAATGTAATTAATTGGAGTCGTTTAATAATATGATTAGGTAGATAAAAAATTTATTGATTTTTTCACCGACTTTTACCCACCTCTTAGTAGCATTTGTAATTGTACATAAAACATAATTTTACAGCTTCTGTGAGTTGAATATCTAAAATATTGCAGTCATGTCTAAATCAAGGAGTAAAATTTGGTTCAATAAGACGAGAATAATTTTTGATGAATAGTAACTTTTCACTTTTATTTACCACAGTTAAAAGTAAATAGGGTAATTAAGGTTAAAAATTATATTACTATTACCCTAACACATATCCTAATTCTATTAGATAAGTGTAATTAGACCAAAAAACAACCTTAGGAATAGAATATTACCCTTTAGGTCAACATGGATTAGATTAGGACATTTATTATAATTTTATTTAAAGAAGAGTTAAAATAGTTAAAATCAAAGATCAATAACTAAAACATTTTTCATATAGGGTTATAAATAAGATAAATTCGACTATAAATATTCATTAGAAAGATAATATATTTCCTACATAATTTTATTTTATTTATTTTTTTTATACATTAAATAAGTTAATTTATTTATGAAACAATGATGATGCAGTAATTACATTATTAATGAAATATTAACATAATTGATATTATAAATACCCAAATAAATGTAATTTGAGACTATTTTTTAATTAAACTAATTTTATAGGTTAATATTACATGTTATTATTGAGTTAAAAACATTTTTAGAACTAATAATGCTATTATGATTTTCAAAAAAATCAATTACCAAATTGTGTTAAAATTTACAAAAACATTTTTTTTAACAAATATTATATTATTATTTGTTATTTTATTCCTAAAAATCTAAGGTTCGGCCCAATGACTTAGATAAGGTTATATATATTAATAATGAACAACATGGTATTCGTTTGTCTTGTTATAGTATGTTTATTAACCATATTGTGTAATAAGACAAAAATACATGGTAATAAGATAAATTATTTAACTTAGAGTTAAATCTAAATGATAAGGTTAAAACGGTATCCTAAACATGTCTAAAACCAATTGGTTGAGAGTATTTCGACCCATCCCCACTTTATCTTTTAAATAAATTAATTTGGATATATTATAAACACAATATGACTTTATTATAAAATAATAATTTATGTTTTTCCAAAGGTTCCCCTGTCCTCCCTTATAAAAAGGCACCCATTCCCTCTTCTCTTCACACCATTTTGAGCCTTGAAGATTGGAAAACCCCTACCAATTACTCTCCTCAAATTCTCTAGTGATATCATAGAGGTTATGGTCTTCTTAAAAGACCAACTATATTTCCCTAAGAATATGTTTAAAGGAGGTGCATCGAAAAAAGTGGTAATCTCTTCTACCGACTCATTCAAGTTTATTTCTTCTTAAACATTTTCTTCATTAGTTGTTTCATTATAAAGTAATTAAATAAGTATTACATATATACTGATATATTATTGTAAATATGAAACAACCCTATTTCACCTTCTACCCATCCTGCGGAAAATGAAATCACCGCGCGTGCGTACGTACGAAATACCGTCTCCATGCTGTGGTTTAAAAAGTTTTCTCCACCACTACCTTATTTGGAAGGGTATAATGGCGTAATGAATTACTATATATGATTATTATAATATCATACCTATTCTATGATATTATACCATCCACTCAAATACCATTCAATAAATATGGGAATGATATCATCGCTCTTGTGTACGTATGGATTACTGTCTCCCTAACGCGATGTGATTCATTTTCCTTGTTAATAGTTCATGAATGATTATAAAGTATATGTAATAAGTAATAATGAAATATATGATTTAGTAATTATACTAGATTTATGTATATATATATATATGTCAACTACGTACTCTCATTCAAGTCAATAAGGAAAAGAAAACAACGTTCATGCGTACGTACGGCCTACCGTCTCCATGAACGGTGTATTTAATTTCATTTATATATCATTTATATATATATATATACTGAATATATAATATAAATAAATCACTATTTACATTCTGGAAAACATTAAATCATTATATAAGTAATAATAATATCAAGAACAACAAGTCACAAACATGTACGATAAAGAAAATGATTTTACACAAAATGCTGCTTTAACATGGAATTTACAAAAGATCAGGTAATATAAAATCATAAGTGAACCATATATGATATCATAACAATGAATATGATTCTTTAATAAGTCAATGATATTATTTAAATCATCATACATGTGGTTCAGATACGTATGATGCATATCAGACCTGAGGTAAGGGATAATTTTTCAATCTCATTTTTATCTGAAATTGTTTATTCGAAAGTATTTACTGGGGTTATATATATTATCCATGTCCCTATTTTTTAAATAACGGATTCATGTATGTTTAAAGTCTTTTTTACACATTATTTACTTTTACAACATGGTTTGTAAGGTATATTTCTTTTTTTACCATACGAGGTACTTTTTTACTTTTCTGGCAAAAGTACGAGGAGAATGTTTTTATAACTTATATAACGTGAACAGATTTTTACGGTGTTATAATGCCTTATTTTCATGAAGATTACTCTACGATATATCATTATTATTTTCAAAAAAATCCTTTTCATTTAAAATTGAATTGAATTTTGTGAAAAGAAATTGATTTCGAAGAAGAATGTATATTTTCCTCATGGATATATTGCAAGTGTTTAATCAAAACTATTTTCCATATAAGATGGAATTATTTCATATGTGTATGTTTCAAGTATAATATCTCTATGATTTACATGGTTTCACTTTTCTTATGATTAAATGATATCCATTTTGTTTTGTATAGATAATGTTATGATGGGATAATTCTTATGAAACCCATTTTATACTTTGGGTAATGATGAATGATTTATGATCATGTTGTAGCACAAGTAAGAATGGTTTTATTATGAGATGGGTGGGAACTATATCTCCATAAAATTAATTGGGTAAAAATTTATATCTCATTAGATAGACATGGCTGGAACGGTAAGTTAATCAGGATCAGTGTTACAGGACAGAAACTAGGAGTGAACTCGATTCAGAAAGGGACTTTGTCCACTAATATGGTCTTGGCAGCAATGCCTTGGCTACTATGGAAATAATATCATGTGCTTAATGATTTTCCCCAATTACATGTTTTATTCCCGCACTATTTTATTATTAATTATGTTCAATTTTTATCTTTTCCTTACGTATTGCCGTGTTTATTTCATTGCTCATGATTTTGCTGGTTAAACATTATGTTCCTGCTTGAAGTTCAAATGTTTATGGTTTGTTTTATTTTCTCCATGCTTACCCTTACTGAGCATTTGAGCTCACTCTTTATATTTTTTCTTTTCCCAATGATATAAATAAAGGTTTTATGTAAGAAAAAACGGGGAAGATCATTATGGTAGATGTTGAAGATCTTTCACCATGATTAGATGATTATGTTCTGAGTTTCCAGAGAAACTAAACTATTACAGTCCTTGTGTGTTGTTTTTTTGTTAAGTATTCCGTAAAAGTAGTGTAATTTCCATGTATATAAAGATTTGGGTCCCTACAACAATCATTCATATCCTGCAATATTAGTATAACTATTAAAACCCCACCACAAAATATAGAGGTTGATTTATATGTGAGAATAGATAATGGGGAAATTATGGAATACAATGTATATTACTCCTCACCAATTAATTTTTCTGGATTAAAACTCCCATAAAATCATTTCATACTTCCTTTGGTGATGTTGGATGATATATTTGGTGTGGATTATATTTTTTATATAAATACAACATCACATTTCAAAAAAATTATATCAATATTTATATCCTGAGGCATCCTCAACATCAAGAGAAGTCTTTGGAGGAGGATGAATATCTTTCAGAATCATCTTCTCAAGTGTGGATATTACTTCTTTATTAGAAAAAATATCTTGCAAAAATGATTGAGATAATAGAATCATGATTGAGGACGTACCTATTGTTGGGGACTACACAGATATGTTCCATGGTGAATTATTTGGTCTTCCTCCAAGCCTAGATTTCATGTTCTCAATTGAACTTATTATTGAATATCATCTAATATCATTGAAACCTTATAGAATGTACAACATTTAGTTAATGGATCTAATGAAGCTGTTACAAGGGAATAAGGACAAAATTTCAATACGCCTGAGTGCTTCACCCTGGGGTAGATCATTCTCTAAAGGATATTTATAAAAAAGAGAACGTTAAGGGATTATTTTATCTAGATGTTAAATTTATTAGTCTTATTTTTGGGGAAGATAATAATTTTGGTATATCAACAACATGGTACTTTTAACTATTTATACATATTCTCAATATCATTCATTCCTGGTCTTTTTTTGTTATTGGAAGAAAATAAATAAAGGAGAGGATAATGTAGTGACATTGTATTAACTAGAGAATTAATTGAATTATGATCCTAATTTGGATCCATATTTCAATCCATTGGATTATTTAAATATAATAAGATAGTATTAATATAATTTAATTGTTTATTATATATTTCTTACCATTAGTTAGAAATTTGGCAAGAATTTAAGATTTTTTTATATTTAGAAAAAATTATTAAAAGAAATATTTATTCTATTAAATTTTTCAAATTGTTATGAAATTTTTATAGAATAAATTATAGTATAATAAAAATGGAACTATGTCTTAACATTCTATTAGGGCATTATAGAATGTGGAACTATTTTCCAGTTAATGATTATAAAATGTAATAATTGGATATAAGACTATAACTAGCCCATTTTTATAAATTTTTATAGATATGTTTTTTTCATTCTTTTCCCTTATTTTTCTAGGAATTAAATTTTAAAAGGCACTTATAAACAAATATAAATGGATAATTTGTTATCCCCATCCAAATAGGATACTTATTCCCTATCCCTTGTATTATTCCTGTTTTATATTCATCGAATATATATTTATAAGAATATAGTCATTTTATAAAATTATTTAAATTTATTTTGGGAAATTATGAATATTATTGTTCATGAAAAATAATATAGTTTATGTAAATCGGTTCCATGATTCCCGTTTTGTGTGACTCATGTTCCTCCTCGTTGTGTTGATCATCATGCTCTAGGGACTGAGTTTCCTACACTATATCTAAACCATTCACTACCACCCCATCTGGTGCTATTGGAGATCATTTGTAATAAATTATACTCTATTGGAAATACTCCCCTTTATATTTCCCTTTAATCCACTTCAGAAATTTTTTTATATCTAAACATCATTTCAATGACTTGTGTCTGAATGTGGATATAATTACGAAGATTAGTTTCAAAATGAATTCAATTCCATGGATGTTTTCGAAATGGATTCTTTTTTTGAAAAGGGTGTAATTGGTGTGGTTAGAAGGTCATTGATGATGATGTTTAATTATAATATTATTCAACAATTTCCATTATATTAAAGGAAACCAATTTATAAGGTGGATAAAAATAATTTAATGTTTTAATTCTCAAGGATAATTTTTTTAAAGAATTGTTTCATGTAAATCAATTTTATTTGTATTATGAATTTTTAAAAACGGTAAAAAATGTTTGGTCACATAGGAATGGTGTTTTCTACCATTATATAATGGGTAGTTGATTTTAATAATAAGATATTATATAACAAACTCACTTTGTATAAAATTATCCCACAAATAAAAATATATATATTTCATATATATTATTAATATTATTCATTTCATTGTGAATTTTATTTCATATTGTTTTTCGAATGACATCATATTAAAGGTCTATCTAGAATACTATTACCATTACATCATGAAGAATCATTTTAGGCTAATATGTGTAAGGTATCTATGATTCATCTTTTAGGAAAATGGTCATACATATAAACCCTTCTAATAAATGTTTTTATAAAATTCATAATTTTCATTAAATATCTTATGTTGAAAAATAAATAACTTATTTTTTAGGTTTCATTATTTATATCTAGATGATATTATTATGATTATAATAAAATATTTATCTTATGATTGTTTATGTAATATGAAGTAATTTGAAATTGAAATTGGTGGTGACTCATCAATCAAATTTAAAAGGGTAGTAATTTGGTACTTTTATCAGTTAAAATATAATGGTTTCTATTGTTCACTTATATAGAGATTATAATAAATATTTTTATAATGAATGAATTTGGGTATGAATGTTCATTGGGGATATTGGGAAATCACTATTATCGCAAATTTATATGAGGACCTATCGATGAGTATAACTATTGAACTCTTTTTACACTATTTTTCTACCCTATGTAGGAATTTTTTGAATTTGATATATCATTGATAATAATGAATAATATTTAATGTTCAAATTATTTTCAAAATAAAGGATCCTTATGATATCACAAATATATTTCAGTGTAATATTTTTCATGTTAGTACATGATTCAATAAAACATTAGATATTTTAATACTCATTTATTCCTCATTCTTACACATAGGTTATTAATGTGATATGATACATGGTTTACATTGTGCGGGATTTATATGACTATTCTCTTTATAGCATGATGGTATAACTGAATTATGCACTACAATGATTGAAAGTTTTCTTACTCAACTGGATTGACAAAAAATAGAAGTTTAACCGTGGAGTGTGATTTCATTAGATTCTTATTACGTTGAAAATCTATATCACATACCATGTGAATGTCCTATACCGTGATTTTTAGAAAACAATTTTAGTGCATGGTGATTTTTTTATGTGAGGAATTATACAATAGGATTATATATGATGGAATGTTGCATTGAGATTTTTTATCTCCCATTTATTAATTGGACAATGGTTTTTGGTTGATTCTAAGAGATTTCATCTTATTGAAATGATAGTGTTGTAGTAGACCACGACATATATATTCATTCATAGTGTGACACTAATAATTATTAAAGGGATTTGGTGGACATTGTAATAAATTAATATAGATATATTAGGTTCATTAATCCCATATTCAACCTCATTCTATATTGGTCATGGCCTTTAAATAATAAACATAATTTTTGGTACTCCCCTAATCAGCACTATAACGTTTATTTTAATTATTTTATGAGACATTTCCCAAAAAATCAATGATCATTTATAATGAAAAATTATATAGTTCACATTAGTCTGAAACTGGGTGATTTACCATGATCCCTGTTATGAAGGGGTAGAGCCTCATTGGGTACCTCATCACACGATAAAAAATCAACACCATTGAAGCCTTTATATTCATGACCATATTCCATAAAATTGGATTCCTTATATTCATGTATGATAATATGTTTCATGATGAAGAGATAATCCATGAATTTGATCCATTAGTTAGTGAAATTCCATGATAAATTAGAATATCTAATCCAGATTGTGGAATAATTAATTGTGGAATCACTCTCAAGAAGATGTTTGAATATGATTAACTTTGTGATACTTTATGTTCTGAGGTTATGAAATTATGTATTCATTTTATATGTTTTGAATGTGATGAAAACACATGTATAACTTTGTTTTTATGAGTACATGGGATGGAATATTTGGTCATCGTACACACCCATGCATGGGGTCTTGTATTATGAAATGCTTTTCATTAAGTATGAATATCCCATGTTTTTATAGAATATTACATTTCCATATCAATTAATATTTTTTAATTTAATATTAATTTTAGTTTAATGGGAACACTATTTATGTTAGAATACCCTATATTCAAGAATATTTTTATCCAAAATCAAACGTCACACAAAAAATAGAGTTATACGAAAAAATAATACAACAATTATATTATTATTTTAAAAGGTAGTTAATTACTATCATTTTTATTGGTGGGAATGATCAAATTATTCAATATTATTATTTTTCATAATTTTTATATGTTTTAACATTTATCCAATTATTTTTAGAGTGTTAAATTTGGAATGAATTCAATTTTAACTATAAAATGATCTAATATTTTTAAAATGAAATTTTACATCCTTTTGATGGTGAACCCTTATTATAAATGGTTTTTTACATTTATATATTCTATTTGATAAAATTAACATTTTAATTAGAAGTAGGATATAAAAATTAACTTAAATTGATATTTTTGTTTTTCCAGTTAAAATCAATATTTTTATGAATTGTGAAAAATAATGCATTTTAATTAAAATATTCTTTCTAATTTAATTTTTTTATATAGTAATATTTTATATTTAATTGGTTTTAAATTGAAAAAGGATAAATATTTTATCATTTAATCCAACTATATTCATATAATGTAATTTCCTATTTAAATTAGACAAACACAAATTTCAGTCATATGATAATTTTTACTCATTATAAAAATGTTTTCTAGTTTTTTCAATAAAAATTAATTTTAAAATAATTTATACCAATTAAATGTTTTATATTTGTAATATTTGATTCCATTTTTGGAATCATAAGGTATAAATTATGTAAATAGGTACCTTTTATTTTTGAAATTTATGAATAGTAACTTCTGTAATTATTTTTATTTTCCATGGATAAAGGGTAAATCATTTAAATAATGCTAAAAAATAATGTAATAATAATATAAAACTACCCTAACACATATTATCATCCTATTGGACGAGATTTTTCAGACCATGATCATCCATGGGTAAAAATTAGGACCCCATAGAGCATCTTGGATATTATAATGACCTGTTAAAATATTTAATTTAACGAAACAAAAATATAACAGAAAAAAATTCTCCTACCTAAAATAAATTTAACTTGGATTATATAAATTATCTCATAAATAATAATAAAAAATTAGATATATAAAAAAATTATAGATCATTTTATTTTATTTATAATTTTTAGACATTATAAATGAAATATTTTTGGGACAGAATTCTGATGCAACAATTACCTTAATAATAAAATATTAAAATAAATGATATTATATGTATATAAAAATAAGTGTAATTTTAACATTTTGATGATATAAAAGATTTATTATTGATAAAACTGAAATGTGAAGCATGACTTAATGATTTTTTTTCAATGTAATCAAGTTGTAATGACTTTATCAAAAATCATTTTTCAAATTTTGTAAAATTTTAAAAAAATGAGGTTTTTATAAAAATCGGTTTATTAAATCATATAATTGTCTTATGAATCTAAGACTCTCCAACTGATATATATAATGTTATAAATTTTATAAATGATCCACATGTGGTTCTAAGGTCATTTTAGAGTATCTATAATAACTCTATATTATGAAAATACAAGAAGACTTGTTAGGAGTTAATGTTTTTTAGTAGGTTTTATAGATAAATAATATAGTTAATTTTTGGAAGTAAACATTTCTAAAATCTATTTTATGTTTGTATGTTGACCCATACATATCGTATCCTTAAAATATATAACTTTTAATCTATTATAATTCAAAAAAAAATTATAATGAAATATTATTTCAAGACATTGATTAGGTGCCCTACCTCCCTCTTAAAAAGAAACAACCTATACCAATTTTCTCACACATCTCAAGCACCATGGAGCATCCAAATTATGCTCAAATAATCTCCCAACGTCCATCCCTTACTCCTAGAATCCTTACATTGGTCATGAATAATTTCAGTAAAACCTTTTGTCCTAAATTAAAAGGAGTATACCTGTTTAGAGGTAATGTCTTCTCTCAACCTCCTTTCATTTATTTTCCTTATCCAACCCCCATAAAAATATTTATTTCATTTCTAATAAAAACACCAATATCTTAAATATTCTAGGATTTATTTATTCATGGGTTTCAACCTACACTTATACACACCTCCATCTAATGGATAAATAATATATTGTTTTTGTGTATGACAAATTACTGGCTCATGAAACGAGGATTGATCAATTTTCTCCTACCACCTCTAATGGTGGACGTTATGATGGAACTATATTTATATATGAAGTATATTATATTAATATATTATATTTATTATATTTTTATTGCCTATATTCATCATTAAGTTTTACTTTCAATATAAATTTATGCTATCCAGAGTGTGCAAATACGATAATTTCATTTGAGGATGTGTGTACTACCACCCCTTCAAAAATGATATAACTCATTCATAAAATATATGGAAAAAATAATAGAAGTTTTTAAAGAACATAAGTAACATATATAACATATATATTATACTATAATTATATTATTCCACTGCATCTTTTTTTTATTCCTTTAATATGAGAGTAAATGAAAGTAGTGTTTATGGGTACGTTCTGCCTACCATCTCCATGAACAGTTCATTTCATTTCTAATCTCAAAATGATATAGACTATTATAAATACATATAAACTATATATATATATATATGTAATTCATATAATTATTTAAATGCTAGAGATAATGTAATTTTTACCAGATGGATAATTTTAATCAAAATATGTTTATTTTTGACTCAAATACCAAACATCAATAAAACATCTGATATGAACTCAAATAATTATCTAATAGCTATGGCATGGTAATACGTGATATAAAATGATTAATAATAATTAAAATTTGTATAAATAAATTTAAATTAACATATGTTTATTATTTAGGAAATAAAAAAACAAATGAGGCATGTCGAACTCATGGTAAGGATATATTCACAATATCATTTAATTGATGCATTTCATGACAATATAGTACTTTATTATTTTAAAGTGTGTATATATATGCACTGTGATATTGCATAATCATTTTTCATCTAAACTAAGGTTAATTACTAAATCACGAACATTAATATTTAAATATATAATGTTTTATGTGACCCCATGAACATTTAAACATGTAGTTATAAAATATTTTTCATCATGATATTAAATTAAGTATTTATATATGTGGGTATAAAAGGAATATACACAAAATTATATGTCACTCATGAATTAAATAAAATGTTTTCAAAATGAATATTTTAATATGAAGCATTTTACATTCTGTATATAAAAGAAAATGGAATTTTTATTAACCTATACAAAGACAATGACTTCTCCACCGCCATAACAATTATTTGAAGTTTTGTTTCCTCTATAAGACGTAATGTCATTTAAAGATGAAAATAAATCCCTAATTTATTTATATTGGTATCTTGTTATTGTAAATGGGTTCATAAATGAAAATGTAATTTTTAGATGAAAATGTTTGTTATCTATAATTATTATAATATTTCAGAAACCAGTTTTTGTGATGATCTTGTATCATTCAAGAAATGGTACATGAGAATTATGAGAAAAAGGTGAGCACAATATAGCTTATAAGATGGATTAATCCCCTTTATAAATCATGAGTGTTCCCTGTATAGATTATATGATGGGTTGAGCCCCATTATAACCCGTGGGTGGGCCCAACACATCATATACGATGGTTTGAGCCCCATTATTGATCTTGGTTGAGCTCGATATAGCTTATATGAAAGGTGATTCGAATTATAGATCTCCCATTCTGAAGTCAACAATATGGTATGTCCAATTAGAATATTTTTAATGTGTTTTATGAATATGATTCTCTAATTCACCTAATGAAGTTCTAACTTATTTTTATTTGTTTTAGTGTTTTTAATTGACAAAAATTATCAGTGTTATTGATGTGAAAATGTATTCTTTCATCTACTCATTTTACATTGAATGTCTTATCAGGTTATAACTAGACTAATGGGTTTTCCATTATTTTTATATCCCTTACTGATCTTTTTGGGCTTATCCTATGTTTTTTTATTTTTTACATTGGATTTAAGGGAGAATAGAGTCAAGGATGGAATCACGAAAATCATATGATGATTTAAAATTACATGAAACCATGTTTCTTCTTTGAAATTTCTATGTTATGGAGGAAACAAATATTTTTTAAAATTGTCTAAATTGTATTTATATTGTTCATTATTTAATAGTTATGGATTAATTCTCTAACTCTATAATCCCAAAAATAACCTTAGAGTGAATTAATTACATAACTAAATCTTATTCAAAGTTTATGGATAAGTCTTTATTGTTTGTTTCAGAGGTCAGTTTAGATAATATTATAAGTTGGGAAGGTGTTAATTGCATTCTGGTAGAGGATTTTTATTTTTTGTTAATTGGAGATGGTTTAGATTTTTATGATTACCTTTTTACTTCATCAAAAAAAATTTCTATTCAGTATGATTTCTTGTTGAGGAAATACAAAAAGTGAAACGGGAAAGAATTAAGAGAAAAATAACCATTCAAATCAACAATATCAATTGGAGAGAGTTGGAACTGAACAATTTTTTTTATTAGTGGAACATTTTATGAACCAACATCCCCCATCATTCGATGGATCATCAGACCCATTGGTAGCTAAAGTAAAAATAAATTCCCTAGAGAAGATATTTGATTTCATAAGATGTTCAGAACATCAATAGGTAACTCTTGTCATATAACATTTTCAAGGTGAATCTTATCGATGGTGGTCATTAGATAATAATACCAGAGAGTAAATTGATCATTATACCAAATAATGGGAAGAAATTAATGATATTTTCCATGATAAATATCTCCCAGATTTTGTTTAGCTTATATTGGAGAAATAATTCTTGGAATTAATTAAAAAGAATTATGATTTAGTTTCCATATGTGATGAAAACATTAAAATATTTTCATGGTATATTCCAGATTTTATTTTAGACATTGAAAGTAATGTTAATATATTTAACTCTACATTGAAACCATTTCTACATAGATTTTTGGCCACAAGGTAATTTTAATGTCATGAAAAATTGGCTCATTGTGTAGAGAAATATGAAATGGAGTTTTCCAAACATAAGTTCCATGAGATGATAAGAGTATGAATTGGTCATAGTTATAGTAATTGGAGAAGAATCCAACTATGAATTATGAAGGTAATCCCAAAACATGATCCTAGTGTGGTAAAACACATTTTGGGTATGTATGTCTTAATCTAGAATTTGTTTTCAGTGTGGTAAGTTTAGTTACAAGGATAGTGACTACAAAAAAGGGTACGAAATAGATTAGTAATGATACAATATATATTCCATTCTACAATATGATGCTTTAGCATCATTGAGTGGGTACATTGTGAAAATATTGTTATGATGTTAATTACAGAGGGAGGAAATATATATGATTAAAAAGAAAAAGGTTTGAGAATATCTTTCGTTCTACTATTGTTGATGTTGAAAAATTTAGTTAAGTGATGGAATCTTCTCAGAACATGGTATTTTTTAAAGAATAAATATAAGTTCAATGTTTTGGATGCATCTATTGAGGATTTATGTGATGTGAAAAAAAGTTAATATGGACATCTTAGGGAGATGTTTTTTGGGGTTATGTTTATATATTTCAATTACTACTATGGAAGTATGCCTTTACATGTGAAACTCAGTTTCAAGATATTGATATCCTTTATTGTTTTTTGTGATCATTTATACATAACTATATTCTTTGAGATGTATATCATATTCTAATAATATTATGAGGATGAAGTTGTGCTTATAAAATAGAAATACATCAAGAAATTATGTTTCCTTATATTCATATTTTGGATGTAAATTAATTACTCAACTCTATCAAAATGATCATAAAAAACATTATTCATTTACATTTATCAAAAAATTTCTTGACCATTCAACCAATTATGGTTTTGTGAGGGATAACCATCAAATTAATATGTTATCTATCACTCTTTATTAGTCTTTAATTGTTGTTTTTATCATCAATTCCCATGTTTTCCTATAAGGAACCCAAGAATATGATATCTCTGGTGACCTTTGTGTAGGATCAAAATAATGAATGTAGATGCTTAATATACAGTAGGGGGATTTTATACTTTATACTATAAAAAATTCCATTGGACCGTTTAAAGATAGTAATGTTTAACAAAGTTAAATAAGGTAAATTCATAAAAACTTTTAACTACTTCAAGCATTCTTGATTCCAGAAATGTGGTTCCAGAAATGAAACATAAGAAATGTTTACAAAGATAATGATTCTACCATAGAACATATAGAATCTTATTAATCAGAGTAAAAGTATAAGAAAGTATTAGATAGTTATACTTTCCTTAACAACCAAAATGTAGCGAAAATCATGAACTAATAGAAGTAAAAAATAGTAAATATTTTATCCTAAAGAGAAGTGTATCCAACAACATTAGATAAAGAACCATTCATTTCTACTTTAAAAAAAGTATATCTTACCCACACTAGGGTAAGCCCTCGATATGAATATCATAATATGTCTTGCAATCCCCGCAAGACCTTGAACTTCAAGGCAGTCAGCACCTTTGTCTTCCTATCCTCAGAAGCCCTCGAATGTACTAAGCAGCATTCGGAGTCCCACGAAGCAATTCTGAACATGATGTTGAGTATGTATAATGAATGAGAGTCTCTATATAGAAATATCTTCATCAGCATGTAATCTCTAGAGTCGTAAAATAGTATTAAGCTCGTTCAAATGAGATCCTATTTATAGGCGTATTTCCAATGGTCATCTCCCTCCTCCAACGTTCATATTATTACTTGAATTTCAGAGGGACCGGTACATGTATCACCCAAACAATGGTTGGTTAGAAACAGAATGTAGGACATAGTTTTATAACTATAAAAAAGAGTAGAAACAATATGGTTGCTTAACAAAATTAATTTTTTTTGGAGAGTAAGAAAAAATAAAAGCTCCCAATCTAACCAAAAAACTATTCGCTGTCTATAATAAATGAATATTCAGATTCTGTATTCAAAAAAATTGGAACCTAAATTTTATATAATTTCAGAGTCGGAATTTCAATGAAATTTGGAGTTTTAATTTATTAGAATTCATTGTCGAAATTATGAATGTTTGGAATCTGAATTCAGAGAATTCGGAGCTTGAAATAAGAAAGTTCTGAGATTAAATTCATAGAATTCTGAGACTGAACACAGAATGCGTGGTGTTTGACTTCAGAGAATTCAGAGTCTGAACTAAGAAAGATTGGATTCTGATTTCAGATAATTCAGAGTCTGAATTCAAAAATATTGGATTCGGAATTCATAGAATTTGGAGTCTGAACTCAGAAATTACAGTGTCTGAATTTAGAGAATTTGGAGTCTGAATTCAGATTATTCAAAACCAGAATTCGGATTCTGAAAACAAAATTCTCTATATCTATGTATATATATGATTCCAAGGTTTTAGATACGAAACTATATTTTATACTTAGAATTAAAATTAGATAGATTATAAGTTGAACAATGAAAACAAGGTAAGGATAAATTTCCAGGGGGAAGGAAAATTTTCCTTATGAATAACAAAATATAGGGGAAAATAAATTTACTTATTGATAGAGTGTTTGTGATTTTCAAAACAGGAAGGAATGGATAATTCACAATGAAAACTTATTTACTCAACAATCTCCCCTTTGTTGGAATGCACAAACATTCTTACGAAAAAAAATATAAGGACGTAGAAAATATTTTTCTGGACTTTGAAAAAAAAAACATATCCCCCTAAACACATGGGAAAAGAGGAATATGACTAAGTCTCCCTTAGGGTTTGGAAACACTATGGATCATATTCTTGATTTATGGTTTGATACATCCCATTTTATTGCATACGAAAATATTCGTCGATAACAACTCCCACTTAGATGAACACCCCCTTAGGGAAATTTATTCTTTTACTTTGTATTATTTTTTTAACATTCCTTTCTCCCCCATTTTTTATTTTCAAAAAGGAATACACGTAATAGAAAATAATATATGGTAATTGAAATATTAGTACTAAACTACCAAAATACGAGCAACCAAAAACATTCACTAGGATTGGAAAAATTTATACACGGAATAAATAAAATTAAAGATCGAAATTGAGAAATTTTACCCTTCTTTCTCATTCGGAATCAACTTCTTTTCTTTGTTTTGAGCTTCTTGAGCTCCTTGTGATCTTCCTTTGCACGTTTGAGAAGCTGATCCTAATTTTATATTTTCTTCTCTAAGGCTTTGATTTTTTCTTCATGAACCTTAAGAGATTATACCTGACCCTTTTTTACTTCTTCTTGATTAGAAAGTCTTTCCTCAAGTTCAATTATGAGATCTATTTAACCTCTTCAAACACTGTACAATTGAATACAATTTTGCATTCAGATATTTCACTTCTTATTTCTGAGTATTTTCTCCAAAAGATATATTTTTGTCAAAACTATTTGTGAGACCCTTGATCATCACATCTATGGTGTATAATGCATCGATGAAACATTCTTGGAATTCATAAAGGATTCTCAACTCTTCTATTGTCTTCTTTGACCATCTTGTCATTTTTTTTGTAAGATCTTTTGTGGGATTCGTAGTTTATGAAAAAGGTTTTGAAATCATCCGCAAGTTTGATGCACTTATCCATCACCATGGATAATGAATCTGATTTTTTATTTAAATTGTGCTGAAGCATCTAGAATCTCAAGTCTATACTGGTAAATATTTATTAGTCCCAACAAGATTCTTCAAATACTGCATTACCAAATCATTTCCAAGAGAGGATGATTCTGAATCAGAGATTTTTCTTGGTGATGATTATTTTTCAATATCAACAGCTTTCCTCTTTGATAAAGCACCCACTTCTTTCTTCTTCACCACTAAAAATCTAGGTCTTTCAACAAACACCTATTTCCCTATATCATCTTTCATAATTACTTCTTCTTGATTGGGTGATTCATGTTCACAATTAGATAGTTGCACAATTTTATCTTCATCGACCTCTTCCTTCTCAGCTCTTACCTTAGCATCCTCTAGCTGAATTAAATCATAATAACTACTATTCTCATCATACAACTTGTTCACTTCATCCTCACATATCTCATCAATCCCTAGTGTACTGTGTTTTTAATACTCGAATTTAAAGGTTCATAATGATTATTCTTCTGAAGGGATTTCGTTGTCATGAAAATCCTCTACATGTTTTATCATGTTTTCGGTACCACAACTCAATTATTCTTATTCTACTTCTACTTATTTTTATTTTACATCTTTTTCTTATACTTATTTTTCATGGAATTTTTTGGGAGTCACAAATATTTTTCCCACAGTCACTAATTAAGGTTCAATCTGGAAGGATTCTAGTACCAGAATATCCTCAGATGCTTTCTCAGTGGCCTTTAGAAGTGATTAGACTACATCTACCTCAGAAATTTTTTTCTTCGGCTTCTTCTCTTTCCCTTGATTATCAATCTCTTCAAAAGCTTTTTTCATCAAATATTTTTCCTCAGAAGGGTCCAAGACAAATTTATCAACAACCTCATTAGGATAGTCTTTTTGATTCTTTTCCTCTGGTGGTTCAAATTGAGTTTCCATTGTTATTGGGGTTTTTTCCTTCTCTTTAACATACTTTACCTTCCTTTTCCTTCAACCCTTTTTAGTGGTTTCAGAAAAGTCCTGTTTCTTTTGAGTAGCCTAAGCATTATCTCCAGGAAAATCATATAATTCTTTGGATTTTTTGGAATACCAACATTAATCCATCTCAAGGTGTCATCACTCTACAACATGACTTTTCAAATTCTTGACATAGTCATCAAGTAATTTTGAAGGATTCTAAACACTGAGCAAACATCTTTGATAGAATGGCTGGATACAGAATATTCTGATCCTTCAGGTTTCTATTATTTATGATCTCAATCATAACCATGATAATCTTATATAAGTTTATATTTTTTATGTTTACCATGAAATCTAGAATATTGATGTCACTCTTCTTTAATGTATCTTTATCACCTTTTTGTAGAATAATGAATACTTGAACCCACAATTCATGAATCCAAAAAAATTAAGACAGGTGAAGAATTTTTGGAGTCTTTACTTCTGAAAGACCAAGACAAACCATGGATTTTTCTTTAAAAATACTTCCTTGAACATCATACACCTTATGTGAGTAGAACACTACTTCTCATTCATAGGGAATTCTAATAAAAAATTCATCTTTGGAATATGAAAGACAATATGTCTTCCTGTAACACTTGAAAGAAACTTTTCTCCTACCTTCTTCCTTGAAGAATGTTAATGGTTTGTACAATTTAATTAGAAACTCCGATTACACCAGATCATGTACATTCGGTTTCAAAATGAAAACAATCTCTCACCCATTCAACTTTATATTCTTAGATATAATGGAATCATCGTTAGTTAAAAACATCAGATTAACCAACATTTCTCTATAAACATGCCATTCAAATATTTCCATTATGGACGAGAATTATTTTTGAGATAAAGCTTCAACAGACATTTAGAGATAAGGAAACCTAGAAGATCTGAAATGATCTTTTGTAGATGGGTCGGAGCTTCAGCACGCAGAGGCTTGGGTATCGATGTGGTACAACCATTGGGGTCCTTTATATATTTAATTGAGTTGATGGTTCCACTTCCATAATCAATCTAATGGATGAAAAGCCTTATGTTTAGATCTAATGGTAAAAAAATGGTCGATGATGAGTTTTGATGGATTCTGATCATTTGAGGTTTTTAATAAATAAATTCAGATTCATGGAAAGGAGAATATGAAAATATTAAAAATAGGTGAAAATTCCAACAAGTAAAATATGATTACGGAAATTTAAGAAATGAAACATACCTTTCAGATTTCTAGGATAATTATTCGTAATGTGGAATATTCTTCTTGACGAACTTTAGATTCCAAAAATTTGGTTACGAAAATTTTCAATATGAAAATCACTAATTTGGAAATTTTCTGTACATAAATCATCATTATAAATATTTTAAGTATGAAAATCTTCACTGCCAAAATTTTAAGTATGAAAATGTTCATTACGAAAATTATGAATACCGAAAAAAAATTTACAAAAAAAAAAATTTTAGACTATGAAAAATTTTAGACTACAAAAAAAATTTACTTTAAGAAAAAATTTTAGTCTACAAAAAAAAAAATTAGACTACGAAAAAATTTTCTAGTGCGAAATTGTTTTAGAAATCTATCAAACAAATGTACTCCCCCAATGAAAAAACGTTCCTTACAATACAAGGATTTGTTTTAATAGGACGTTCACATGGAATATTTCCTTACTATTATCATTCCTAACATCTTTTTAATGTATTCAAATCTATTAGAGGGTAATGATTTTGTGAAAATCTCCGCATGTTGATCCTGTGAACAGATAAATTGAAGAATGATATCTCTTTTTTTTTATCCCTATGAATGTAATGCCTAATATATATGTGTTTTGCATGAGAGTGATGTGAAGAGTTTTTACTTAAGGAAATGGTACTAGTATTATAACACAATATTTTTGTTTTGGTAAAACTCATACCATAGTCTGTGAGTGTGTTGCATCCACAACACTCGATCACAAGATCCAGCTGTTACATATTCATCTTCACCAATAGAAAATTCTACTGAGTGTTGCATTTTTCATGACCAAGAAACTAATGAATCTCCTAGGAATTGAAATTTTCCAGATGTAATTTTCATATTCGTTCTACATCGACCATAGTCTGCATCTGAAAAACCATTTAAAACAAAATCATTTCCAGAATTGTAAAAGAGTCCTAGATCCATGGATCCCATTAAGTAGCGAAAAATCTTTTTCACTTCCTTTGAATGAGATTCCGTAAGATTGGATTTATATATTACACATAACCATACTAAAAACATTTTTTCTAGATGACTAGCTATCATGTAAAGTAGGCTTCCTATCATACCCCAAAAAGAAGTTTGATCTACTAGTTTCCCAGCTTCATCCAGATCAAGTGAATTTGATTTACCAATGATAGTAATTACACTCTTGGTGTTATCATATCCATTCATTTTAAGAAAATATTTAATATACTTATGTTGGGATATATAAATTCCTTCGGGTTTTTGAGAAATTTCAGAAACAAAGAAAATGTTAACTCACCCATCATAATCATTTCAAACTCAGATTTCATTAGATCCATAATGTAATCAGTTAAATACTGCTGAGTTTAACCAAATATAATGTCATCAACATAAATTTGATAAATCCAAATATTTTTCTTATCTTTCATTATAAAAAGGGTTGGATCATAATTTCTATTAAAGTAATTTTTTTGAAGAAAAAAACATGTAAGTTTAGCATACCAAGACCGAGGGGCTTGCATAACTCCATACAATGCTTTGGTAAGATTGTAAACATGTTCAAGAAGTTTTTATATTCAATACTAGGTGGTTTTTAAAAAAAAACATCCTCGTGTTCAAAACCATTAAGGAAAGCACATTTAACATCCATATGAAATTTTTTGAAATTAATGAATGCTGCAAAGGGAAGTAGTATACGACTAGATTCAAGTATATCTAGTGGAGAATTGGATTCTTCACAGTCTATTCCTTATTTTTGATTATATAATTTAGAAACCAATCTACATTTATTTCTTACTATGATTCCATTTTCATCACATTTATTTCTGATGACCCATTTTAATCCAATAACAGATGATTCCTTAGGACTTTCAACCAAGGTCCAGAAATTGATACTTTCAAATTTATTTAGCACATCTTGCATATATTTTATCCAGTCATCATTTCCAAAAGCTTCATCAATGCTTTTTAGTTCTAATTGAGACATCAATGCAATATTTTCTACTTCATTTCATAAGGAACTTCTAGTCCTTACAGGTTGATTTAGATCACCAATGATAATATCACTGGGATAATTCTATGGAAGAAACTAATTTGGGTTTTGTAAAACCTTTTAATCAACATAGGGTAGGAAATCCTCTGGGGTAAATGATTCAGAAATAACTTCGTGAACATTTTCCTTATTAGAAGGATCTTCTAACAGAGGTTGATAATAAGTTTTTGAAAACACTTCCGAAGATGTGAGTCGTGGTTGTTTAAAAACAAAAGGATCGGTTTAATAAAATTTGACATGTAATTGTTTCTTCAACAGTACATGTATTTTTATTGAAAACTCTATATGCCTTAGAGTTTGTGGAGTATCCTAATAATATTTATTCATCATATTTTGGTTAGAAATTGTGTAGAATATCTTTATTATTCAGAAGAAATACCATGGAAACAAAAACCTAGAAATAGGAAATTCTAGGTTTTCTACCATTCCATAACTCATATGTACTTTTATTAAGAAAAGATCTAATAAAAACACGATTTATAGTATAGAAATCCATACTTAAAGCTTCATCCCAATTTTTTTTGGCTAAACACTTATTTAAAACTCGATTAATGCTTCTTTACATATTGACAAGGATCAAAAACTTTTGAAAAATCTTATCTATGATCTAGTGCAACCTTAACTAGTTTTTTCTTAGAGAGTTTGCATAGGTTCATAAGGTTACAGTTTCCTAAAATTCTATTCCACAACCACGGATGGTCGTCAATTAAACTAAAGAAAAGTAGATCTTGGCTTCTAAGGTCTTCTATGTTTAGTGTTTACACATTCTCTTGCATATTGGAAGAAAGAATAAAATCTCCTTGGAATTGTGTACAAAGCACTTGTCATTCATAAAATTCCCATGGTAACCTTCATCACATAATTGACATATGGTAATGATTTTGTGCTTAATACCCATAACAAATAAAACATTTGAAATAATTGTTTTTCCAATAAGAACGATGTTACCTATACCAAGAATTTCTACCTTATCATTATCTCCAAAAGTTAATTTTCTTCCATTATTATAAATAATATTTTGAAAGATGTTTTTGTTACCAGTCATATGTCAGTAACATACACTATCCATGTACCATGTATTACATTTGGTACTATCTTTATTTTTTGAAAATAAGAGAGTTAGACTTTCAAAACCAAAAATTTCATGGATCCGTTAATTGCAGAAAATAAAATTTTAGGTATCCAAGTTTTCTTTGAAAAATAAGCTTTATGATATCCTAAATACTGAGATATGTTTAAGGAAAAATTTTCTGCCCAATGTCCAACACACTGATACGTAGTGCCGAATCGAGCTATTTGAGGAACAAAAAAATTGCTACTAAAAATCAGTTTTGAACTACTATAACCATATTCAGAATTATTTCGTAGAGGTTGAATTTGGCAATACATATTATAAACAGTTTCCCTACATAATGTAATGTTTGAAAAACACTTTCTCAAGGAAAATATTTCTGATGTTAGTCAAATAACTAAATTCTTATACGTAAAAATTTTATTTTTAACACTAATGTTAGGATAGAAATCATTTTTCATAGAAATTACTTTTTCTAAATCCTTATATAGTTTATCTTTCTTATAAATAACTTCCTTATGTTGTTTTGAAATACATTCAAAATATAGGGTTTTCTTATCAAGAACCATAGATTGATCTGATATTTCTTTAGTATGAAAAAAAAATTCTAGAAATTTTCTTATCAAGATTTTTCATGACATTATAATTGTCATTCTGAAGGAGCTTAGCAAACCTAGAAACTTAATTATAGGTAGGTAAAGTATTATATTTATCAAAAAAAGATTCTTCATATAGGGATTCATAGTATTTACCATCATTATAAATAGAATTCAAGGATACATTGGTGATGGATTTATCATTGTTTACCTTTTCCATTAAACAATAATTTTCAATAGGTAGTCTGGCTATTAAACGAAGATTATTCTGTCCAAAAGATTCATAATCTGAGGATTCATTAGAAGAGTCTCCACCACTGCACTCCATGTTTCATTAAATTTCAAATATTTCTTAGAATTATCTTTGTCGTTCTTATTTATATTCATATTAGAATGCTTTTCCTTTCTATCATTTCTCTAGTGCAAATGACAATAGGGCCATATATGTCCAGCTCTTTTTCATTCATAACAAGTGACTTCAGATTATTTCTTATCCTTTCTTTATTTCTTCTTCTATCTATAGTGAAATTATTTCTTCCCAACTATCTTGTTCGCCTTTTGAGCAAGAATGGCTAGTTCATTCTAAGAATGTTCACTTTCACTTGATTCATATAAAATAGTTACCTTGCATTATTTAAGTCATTTAACTCTCTCAGGAGTCTAGGATTTCATATGATTAGTGGTGGATAAAAAAGAAACACTTCAATTTCCATTCTTTTTCGTAACATTGTCAGCATCATTCTTTATTCTAGTTTCATGATGATGAAGAGTTCCAAAAATATCATCAAGAGTAATCTGTGATACATTCATATTCTCGTCTATAGAAGTCCTATTTGATTCCTACTCACTAGGCATGATCTCTATAAACTTGTCTACAACTGCCTCATCATCCAAAAATTTTCACCCATGGATTGTAAGCTGTTGAAAAAAGTCATAAATATCTGTTGTACCTTACATATAGGGTCTCTATAAGGAAAGAAAGAACCATGGTTATCAGCTGTCACGATCTGTCCTTGGGGCCCATTCCATGACTACCCTAAACCTGCCTTACTTAGGCTAGGGGCTGGTGACTAGCACCAAAGGCATAAATCTCTAAGATCTCAACTGATCCCTGCTCTTTGATCAGTAGGAAGTGGTCTGACTTGGTGAGTCGGTCAATGATCACCTATTTCGAGTCGTGACTCATAGATGTACATGGAATACACGTCACAAAGTCCATGGATATCCCATCCCACATCCACTCGGGACCTCTAAATTCAGAACGAATCCTGCTACTACCAGGTGATCTGCCTTCACTTGCTTACAAGTGAGGCACCTTGAGACAAACTCCGCTACTACCTTCTTCATACCTGGCCACTGATTCTATCGTCGAAGGTCCCGATACATCTTCGCCACTCCGGAATGGACCTCTAGAGGGGAATATTGAAACTCCCTCAACACCTCATCCTGAAGTGAAAAAGGTACAGTGGTACTTCTTCTAAAGAGGATGAATTTCACCTCACCTTCTGAAAATCCATCAGGTGTCGGCCCTGTGGATATCTGAGCATATTGGGTCTCATAGTCAGCATCTACATCCTACGCCTCCCTGACTCGCTGAAGTAGTGTAGTTGTGACTATAAGAGACTGAAGATAGGTTTCTCCATCCCTATCCACAAAATATATATGTATGGCTGCTAGTTACTATGTCACCTCTCCTAGCAGTTGTGTTCATGATATCCTACTGAGAGCATTCGCAACAACATTCCCTCTCCCAGGAGTATAGACTATCTCGAAGTCATAGTCCTAGAAGAGCTCAAGCCAACCTGGTTGTCTCATGTTCAGGTCCTTTTGAGAGAATATATATGTGAGACTCTTGTGATCAGGGTACATGTTAAAACATTCTCCCATCAAATAGTACCACCACATCTTCAAGGCGAAGACAACTGCCGCTAACTCCAGGTCATGGGTAGCGTATTTCTGCTCATGTTGTCTCAACTACTAAGAATCATATTCAATCAATGCTCTATCCTGCATCAGGACACACCCAAGTCTAGTCCATAATTCATTGAATTAGACTGCATACCCTACACCTTCCCCTGGAATCCTCAAAATGGGGTCACTTGTCAGCCTCTTCCTCTGCTCCTGAAAGCTCTGCTGGCATCTATCCGACCACACAAATAGTTTCCCCATATTCATCATGTCTGATAGTGGTTCTGTAACTCTGTATAAGTCTGGAACGAATCTCTGATAGTATCATGCCATGCCCAGGAAAGTCCGTACCTCCGTCACACTCCTGGGTGGCTCCCAAGCAAGAACTGCCTCAATCTTCACTGGATCGAATGAAAATCCAGCCTCTGAGATGAAATAGTCCCAAGAAGTGAACCTCTCTAATACAAAACTGGAACTTCAAGATCATACCATAAAGCAGGTGCTCTCAGAGTTTGTCCAGCACTACCCGAAAACGGTAGGCATGCTCCTCCTCAGTAATCGAGTAGATCCGAATGCCGTCGATGAAGACTACGACAAAGCGATTGATGTAAGGCTGGATGATCCTTCTCATGAGACCCATGAACACTGCTGGAGTATTTGTTACACCAAATGGAATAACAAAGAACTCTTAGTGGAGATACCGACACCTGGTGGTCATCTTATGCACATCCTCATCTCGAACTCTGAGCTGGTGGAAGCCTGATCTGAGGTCTATCTTCGAGAACCATCATGATTTCATTAGATGATCAAAAATGTCATAAATCCTCAGAAGTGGGTACTTTCTCATCATGGTCACCTGGTTCAGGAAACGGTAGTCAACACGGATCCTCATGCTCTGATCCACCTTCTTGGAGAATAGAATCAATGCTGCCCAATAAGAAACACTAGGCCAGATGAATCCCTTCTCTTGCAAGTCCTCCAACTTTACCAACAGCTCACGAAGCTCAGCAGGAGCCGTTCAATATGATATACTATATATCAGTGTCATACCAAGGTATAGGTCAATTTATAAGTCCACATCTTTGCGAGGGTGTAGTCCTAGAACATCGTCAGGGAAAACATCCGTGTACTGGTCCACCACTACAGGGTAATTCAGACTCTCTATATCAACTGCTCTGAGGGTAAAGCAAGCCAACTAGTGAGTGAATTGCTGTAACCTCCTCCGAGAAAGTCCATCTTTCACTGAAAAGGATTTCTTCTTTCCAGTGAAGGTGAACCTGGTCCCATCCATGCAGACACATCGCACCTTGCGCCTAAAACAGTCTATCTGAGCATGGACTGTAGATTCTTATTTCATCCCAAAGATGACATTGTAAGGCCTCGATGTCAGTACGAGGAGATCACAGTTGAAGCTCTCTCCTCCTAGTGTAATCTCACATTGCCGGTCGTAGTGCATAATCGTAGAGTCTTCTCACGTAGGAGTATCTATCCGTAAGGATCGAGCCAACAGCTCCGTCGGAATCTCTGAGATCCGAACGGGGGTAGTGGAAATGAAACAATGACTGGAACCTGTGTCTATAAGAAATGATGCTAAGGGGTAATTGACACAGATCATACCTCATATCATCTCCTCAGTGTCATGGTCGTATGCCTCAGCTGCCTGACACTGAGCTCTCCCCTGTCCACCTGCTCCCTACAGTCGGGGTTGACCTCCTGGTGATGGTGGCGGTAACACCTTGTAACATCAACTGCCACCAGCTGCTCGACCAGCTCCTATGCGACGTCCTCATACGCCATGAATACCACCTCGATCAAACCAATGCGTCTGTTTGGGAGGTCCTGTAACTAACTGCGGATCATCAACATGGCAGGTTGGACAGTCATGAGCCATGTGAACTTGTCTGCTGCATGAGTAACACTATCCGCTCTTGGAATGACTGGTTCTGTCTCTAATTCGGGTTCCCCACACAACCTTTCCTAAATCGTGCGGTCGTCCACCTATAGTTCTGGTCCTTTTGGAACTCTACAACAACTATCTAATTCCAACTGTAGAAGACTCCGCAGTATGTCGACTAGTAGTGTGTCTTGCTGTTGTAGACTGCTCAAAAAATAAACTATCCACTAAGAGGGCTTGATCCAACACTCATACCTGCATCGTAATGCTGAGAGAGATCATAGAAACTCTAATATCTTGCCTGATCCCCTGATCGATGGTCTGTACCCTGAAGAATGGGTCTCGTAGCATATCTGTTGAGTAGTGTGAGAGGTCAGTGAACCTCACTATGTTCTTCACTACTATTATCTTTCCTTGATGCAGATGAAGTAGCTCCTATATCCCCACCCCTCATAGGGTCGCTAGAATAATCTCCGCCCAGAGCAGGCTCTCGAAGTCTATCCTGAGTAGTGTTGCTCATCTTGGACCTAGAGCATCAGGATCCACCATCTTCCTGATGATACATGAAGGAGATTGGCAGCAAGGATCACCAGGTATTCTACTGGTGTCCCTCCAAGCCTAAAGACTCTCGTCATAGCCTCCAGTCAATCCTCATCCACCTGTGGGTTCATCTCTCCTTGGAACCTATCTGTCCTATGGCTTTGGAACTCGTGCAGCGCACTCAAGCAGAGTGCATCGTCTATTGCTGGGGATGGTGGCACCGGTGGCCCAACGAGTTGTGGTACCACTGGTGCCTCAACTAGAAAGGTGCCCTACACTGAGGCCTCATCGCTCGAAGGGTTTTAGGTGCATACAAATCTCAGTCACTAACTAGTCGTCCGTGGGGATGCATCCTGAAAGAAACAGATGTGACATGTTGAAACAATTATAACTGGTGAGCAGACCTAGTTGAGCTCACTTAATAAAAAACATTGAAACACACAGGAAATCAGTGTCTTCATGCACTAAGTCGGATATCAGTAGTCAGAGTCCTGGTTTATAGATATGTCAGCCGGCACACCAACACTGGAGTCGCTGAACTGAAAACCACACTCGGTACCCTTAACACTATTGCTTCACCGAAAAGAAATATCAGAGTCCTATGTTCTGTAGTAGAACCGAATCCCTTGATACAAATTTTTCATGACCTATCCTCAGGGTCCATGTCGTAACTACCCCAGACCTACCTTGCTTAGGCCAGGGGATGGAGACTAGCACCAAAGGCATAAATCCCAATGCTCTCAACTGATTCATGCTCTCTTATCTATAGGAAGTGGGCCGACTTGGTGAGTTAGTCAATGATCACCCATATCAAGTCGTGACTCCTGGATGTACGTGGAAGACTCATCACAAAGTCCACAGATATACCATCCCACTTCCACTCTGAGAACTCTAAATGATAAACCAAGCATGCTGGTACCTAGTGGTCCACCTTCACTTGCTGATAAGTGAGGCATCGTGAGACAAACTTTCTACTACAGTCTTCATACCCGGTGACCAATAATATTGTGGAATGTCCTAATACATCTTTTCCACTACTGGATGTACCATTAGAGGGGAAGTGTGGAACTCCCTCAACACCTCCTAATGAAGTTAAACTGGTACCATGATACGTACTTTGAAGAGGATGACGTGCTCCCCATGATCAGAAAATCCATCAGGTTTCTGCCCTGTGGATATCTAAGCACGTCACGTTTCACAGTCAGCGTCTCCATGTTATTCTTCCCTAACTCGCTACAGAAGTGGATGTGTGACTGCAAGAGACTGAAGATAGGCTTCTCTATCCCAATCCACAAATGATAACTATATGGTAGATAGCTGCTCTATCGCCTCTCATAGAAGTTGAATGCATGTTCAATTGCTGAGAGGAAATGAAACAACGTTCCCTTTTCTAAGAGTAGAGACTATGTCAAAGTCAAAGTCCGAGAGGAACTCAAGAAAATGCCACTATCTCAGGTTCATTCCCTTTTTATAGAAGATACACCTGTGACTCTTTTGATTAGGGTACAAGGTAAATCGTTTTCCCATCATATAGTTCCACCACATCTTCAAGGCTAAGACAACTGTTGTTATCTCTAGGTCATGGGTAGCGTAGTTATGCTTAAACTGTCTCAACTGCTGAGAACCATACACACTCATAGCTCACTCCTATATCAGGACACACCCGAGTCGGGTCCCTGATGCGCTGTAGTAGAATATGTACCCTATGAATTCCCCTAGAAACCTCAAAATGGGGACAGTAGTCAGCCTCCTCCTAAACTCCTGAAAGAACTGTTGGAAGCTCTCCAACCGCACGAAGGGTTTCAATTTCGTTCTCAAGGCTGATAGTGGTGATTCAACTCTGGATAATTCAGGAATGAATCTCTGATAGTATCTAGCCAAGCCTAGGAAACTTCATACCTCTTTCATACTCCTGGGTGGCTCACAAGAAAGCACTTCCTTAATCTATGCTAGATCCACTGCAACTCCAGCCTCCGAGATAATGTGTCCCAAGAAGTGAACCTCTCTAATCCAAAACTGAAACTTCGAGATCTTACCATAAATCTGGTGCTCTCGGAGTGTGTCCACTACTACCCACAAATGGTAGGCATAATCCTCCTCAATAGTTGAGTAGATCAGAATGTCATCGATGAAGACTAAGACAAAGCAATAGAGGAAAGGTTGGAAGACCATATTCATGAGACTCCGGAACAATGCTGTAGAATTGGTTGCGCCGAAGGCCCTAAGCATGAACTTATAGTGGTCATACCGAAACATGAAGTCTGTCTTCTACACATCCTTTTCTTGAACTCTATGTTGTTGACAGCCTGATCTGAGGTCTATCTTCGAGAACCATTGTGCTCCGTTTAGCTGATCAAAGTGGTCGTCAATCCTCAAAAGTGGGTACTTGTTCTTCACGATCACCTGGTTCAAGAGACGGTAGTCAACACAGAGCCTCAAGCTCTCTTAATCCTTCTTGCCAAAAAGAATCGGGGTTGCCCATGGAGAAACACTGGGCCGGATGAATCCGTTCTCCTGCAAGCCCACCAACTGTACCCACAGCTCACAGAGCTCTTCGGGTGCCATTCGATATGCTAGAGTAGAAATCAGTGTCGTCCCAGGGTACATTTCAATGTAGAAGTCCACCTCTCTACAAGTAGGTAGTCCTAGAACATCGTCAGGGAAAACATCCGTGTACCAGTCCACCACTACAGGATAATTCGGACTCTCCACATCAACTGCTCTGAGGGTAAGGTAATTTGTAGGGTCCTGAATATTCTGTAAATGGGAAATCCAATTAGCCCAAAACTTAGAAATGGATAGAACCAGTCCACGCACCAGCTTCTAGCAATAGTACGTGGGCAGTTCAGTGAACCACCCTCCCACAGACGTTGTCTTTCATGAAATGGGGGAGGAGCACCTAAGCGGGCACAAAACAGGAAGACCACTGACGGACACCAGGTTGGTCCACCGCCACGAACCGCGAAAACCGGACCATGTTGCGCATGCCATATTTCACGAAATGGAGGTGGAAGCCATATTTTGCCATGAACCTCTTCATTTTCGGAATAGAGGCAGATTGGTGTGCCACCGCCAAGCAACCCCGCATGTCGCAACTCATCAAATATCGGTTGACCGAGTAATCCGTAGGTGGGGATTCATTCATGGGATTCCACAGAAAGTGTTTCATACCTCATCGATGATACCTCTTAGAGACTCTATAATTAGTCATCGATGGGCACCAAAAATAAGGTAGGAAGGGCGGGTGAAATACGGTTGAGAGATGCTTGAGAAATGTCTCCAAGAGGTAATGTTCTGTGACCATCAGCAGACCCCATATTGTCTACGGATGCACTCTTCCACATAGAGTAGAAACCAAACCGTGAACCACATGCTTCCATTTCATTCACGGATAGTCTTTCCGAGACCATCTCCTTCGCAGCCACCCCCTCTGCGGACCAGTGTCGTTTGTGAAATGGAGCTGAAAACACCTCCACAGGCATGAAGTATGACAGGATATGGACCCTTTGTAGACTCTCTTCGCGGCCATTTCCTTCACGGTCATTTCCTCTGCAGCCGTCTCATCCGCGAACACCCTTCGAGGAAAGCCCTTCCACAGCTGCTCCTACGCGGTCGGCTCCTCCGCGGATACCCCATTCGCGACCATCTCTTATACGGTTTCTCCTATAAGGACGTATTCTCCACAGATACCCCCTTCGCGTCCATCTTCTATGCGGCCAGCTCGTAGGCGGTTCGCTCCTCCGCGGACAACCAACACAGTCCGCCCCATCTGGAAAACCCCATGCACTCGATTGTCCATACCACGTGGGATTCTCCCCCCCCCCCCCCCCCCGCTCAGCCTCTGTGCCATGATACGGTTGTGACCCTCTACGCCAGTCCCTTCGCTACCGTCACGCACCCCCACGACAAATGGAGAGTCGCGCCACGAACTTTTCAGACATGGTAAACCGTTTTTTCAATTACACCATTATGTCGCTCCAACATCCGTCCTATAAATTCCAAGAGTCCATCTACTCCTTATGAGACTCCTAAAATCCCATTACCTAGCTCCCATGCTAGGTTCATCCAGAAAGGGTTGGACTTGCATATGTCCAACACTATCCATTTTCTATGTATCTCTTACCTAGTCATCTTGACCACATGACGTTAAACTCTATGGCCCTCTTCCTATCCATATGACATTAAACTATATGGAAATGGTCCCAAAAACATGACAATAAACTGTGATATCTTCAGTCCTATCTACATGACTTTAATCTGTACTAATCCTTATGTTCCAAACATAGGATTACTAATTCCATAATGACAATGGCCTGATTTCAAGAGAATTGGAATCCATTCAAACATTCCATCACTCCACCCCTCACTTTGCATGTCAATCATTCGGACCATCATCCACTTCCATGTCTGAAGGGACCCCCTAACGGCCTGGTCCCATGTTGCATTGGCTCACCTACCGTCCTAGGTCAACGCCCCGGAAGACGTTGTATGACACTTTGAGTCAGGTCCTGTGTTTCGAAAATGGTCAATATTCAACCCTCATTAGCTTGTCCCCATTTCAGGATAACGCGATATGGATACTGTGTTTCGAACATGATAAATAGTTTTCCTCCATCGTCACACCACCCTCACCGCATTCTGAATGTCTGGCATGTGATTCAAAAATTTCACCTCCCTTTGTTTGGACTGATTCCAACACCCTTGGTGTTATCCCTCTGGTGCACTCGTGCATATGTGTATTCCTCATTTAAATGCCTCGACCCACCAGCGATTTGAGATTACCTCATGTCCAGATATGAGGAATACACCCTGGCAGCCTCCTTGGTGTATGCCCCAAGAATTTATTGTGGTAGTTAGCACCCATGCACCTCTGTACTTCTCCGGTGCCAAGAAACAAGAGGGGAAATGGACATAGTGTTACCCTTTCCCTCTCCCGCTGCACTTTGTCTCCATCAGGCATCCATCTCGGAGTAAGCCTCGACCTTTCTTGATACCTCAGAGCGTAATCCCCATCCCCACCTGAACTACGTGGACTTTGATCCCTATCTCCTAGTCAGGGTACATATAAATCCTCTTTGAGTTTCAATCCCAAAAATTGTTCATTTCGACCCCCTTTATGTCAGTTTACCCGTACCTTGGGCTACATCAGATCATAAGACCCATACCCACCTGAACTACATGGACTTTGATCCGTGTCTCCTATGTAGGGTAAGCAGGAAGCCTCCCCGAGGTTCAAGTCCAACAATTGGTCATTCTGACCCCCTTTACATCGGTTTACCAACACCTTGGTTTTCCTCAGACCGTAAGACCCATCCCCATTCGAAATACGTGGAATTTCATTCCCCACCACAGGGATACGTAAGAAGCCTCCCCGAGGTCCATGCCCAATACCCGGCCGATCAGACCATCTTCAAGTCAGTTAACTGCACCAACCCCAGGCAGTCTAGAGCATATGCCCCTTACCTAACCAAACTATGTGAATTCTGATTCCTCTCGCACTGATAAGTAGGAGGCTCGTACCATGGGTTTGATCCAAATTCTCAAGTAGTTATCTATCCCCCCTAGATGACAATAAAATTTTGAGTGCGTGGTAACAAGGCTTTATTCCAGGGCCGTCTCAATGAGTCCATACTCCTTGGGGTCATTAATCCAACGAGGGATGGTAAACCTCATCCATAAATGACTCTAAACCCCTATGTCCAACTGACCATTTCCAACCAAGAGTAATCCATGGATACTATGCTTGGGTATAAACCAAAGATTTTTGAACATATGAATACGTCTTAAATCTATAAGAGTGTCCCGAAACATGAAATAATTTCACCCAAAAGGGTTCGATGAGACAAACTTCACACCCTCTCGACAAATGTGATATCTTCAGCATTTCTGGTCAAACCACCCAGTGAACACCTACCTTTGGAATGCAGATCCACGTATTGCTGGATTTGGAACCGTTGGGAATTTCGAGTCAAAAATGGTTCACTCGATATTAGTGATGAAGCAGAATCTATTATTCTCTAATAAACCATCAGGTAGCGCACTTTTCTCCCCCATGATCCGATCGTGCGCCGCGAGACACAATCCAACTTGTGACTGATCGGTTGTACCCTCCTCTGAGTAAGTCCGTCCAGCGCTCCAATGGAAACCTTCTCACCGGTGAAGGTGAACCTGGTCCGATCCATGTGGACACACCGCAGTTTGAACCTAATTCAGTCGATGTAAGAATAAACTATAGATAATATGTTTATACCCAAGATGACATCATACGACCTCGACACCATTACGAGGAAATCCCAGCCAAATCTCTCGCCTCCCAGAGTAAGCATACACTGTCGGCACCAGTGCGTAATCATCGAGTCTGCTCTCCTAGAAGTGTATGGCCATAAGGATTGTGCCAACAGCTCCGTCAGAATCTCTGACCAACGAACGAGGGCAGTTGCAATGAAAGAATGACTGGAACCTACGTCTATAAGAACTGTAGCTATGGTGGAATAGACACACATCGTTCCTCAAATCATCTCTGGAGCTCTATGGTTGTATGCCTCAGCTGCCTCAAGCTGATCTCTCCCCTGTACACCTGATCCCTATAGTCGGGGTGGACCTCTTGGTGGTGGTGGTGGTTGCACCTAGTAACGTCGACTGCCGCCAACTTCTCGCCAAACTCCTCTGGCACGTTCCCCCGCGCCATGCTGGTGGCTTGCTCGGCCCCTTCTGGTGGCCTTCCCGACACCTCGATGCCCATACCGTCACACCCAAAACCCTATGTCGCAGTCTGACTGGTACCCTGGAGCGCTGCCCGTACCCCAATGCGCTGCCCTGGCGTGCTGCCATGCGCCCTTCCTGGTGCACCCGCGACCTGCCCAGTGTCCACTCAGCCTGCCCGTGCCCCGCGCGGCCAGTTGTTTGCCTTCAGATGTCTGACCTTTTGATCCATGCCCCTCGCGGCACTGGATGAATCGCCCTCGTAGTCCGCTTGGACGAGCCCAACGAATCGGGCCTATGTTAGTGGGCCGAACCGCCCTCTTAGTCCACTGGTACTGGCCAAGCAGACCAGCCCTAATATTTCGGGATGACCCACCCAATGGGTTGAGTTAGACCCATTGGGTCTATCCAGGTTGACCCAAATCAGGTCGGCTCAGACCCGGTCGGCTCAGACTGGGTCGAACCGGACCTGGGCCCACTACCGACCCTTTGATTACTTTTTCCATATCTTTGGAACCAGACGTCTGTTTGATGAACCTTCAGCGGCACTGGTAATCTCGATTAGAGATGGTCCCCTTGAGAATACCCCACTATAGTTCGTGGTTTAGTTGAGATATGCTCAGGTTGGTTAGTACACGAATCCAACCAGACCCAAGGGACTAAATGGATAATAACTCACAGACCAGGTGTCTGATTGACGTGTCGTTTGATAAGTTTAGATCGCATTATCAAGAAAAACATTTGAGATACTTCTACACGAGACTTCGTGACAGTTGGAGTTTTCCAAGTAGCTAATGGAGCAGATCCTTCTAGTGACTAGAAGACAGTGTCTGGAGACCTAGTAGCTGACAGACCTGACGACTGCATGACCGATTTGACTTGTCCAATTGGGAGCACCTGGTAGTTGGCAGAAGACCCACGGTGGAGGATAGCCTGGTATTTGGCTACAGACCTGCGATAATCGATAAGGTTAGTACCTCTGTAGGCTGTTAGGGGGAGCGCCTGGTAGTTGGCGGTAGACCCATAGCGGGGGAGCGCCTGGTAGTTGACATCAGACCCACGATACTTGACAGGAGTAGTACCTCAGTAGTCCAAGGTTATTGAGAAGCGCATTGGAGTCGTGATAGGCACACTTTACTGAATATAGGAGGAGTTCTCCCGTAGCTGTGGTTTCGATAATGAAAATACTGGTTTGATCTGAGTCAAAGACCTTTGTGTTTTCCACATGATTGAGATGGGTTACAAGATAACATAGGTGTATATATGGGAATACACCTATTTATTGGTTATCTATTGATTTATACTTTTTGGTTTATCCTTGTTGGATTTTTTGAGACCTTGAGGGTCTCAGGGTCCCTACTGAGTATCGTTATACTCACCTCTGCATAGGCTATGCCCTCACCTTATTTTGTTGGATACAGACAACGGATAGCCCAGACCAAGGAGGAGTGTACAAGGACTGGACAGTACCTAGAGGTGGACTTGACGAAGATGGGGTACTTGGAGGAGACAGAAGGACAAGGAGTGATGAGGTGGCAATCTATAACTACCCATCCGGTAGGATCTCAGGAGGACAATCCAGGAGATACTCTGTAGTTTTCACTTGTATGTATGTTTTTTTATTTGCACTTATACATTACGATTGGCTTGTATTTCCTGTCCCTTTTACTTTCCAGCACCTCTTCTGTATTCAGTATTACATTGTGATTTTATTCTAGTTGTGTACTATGATTTTGTGTGTTTACTTTTTATAAAGGCAATGCCTTCCCAACATTTGGATTTACGCATTTGGTGCTAGTCACCAGCGCCAGGCCAATGGATGGTGGTCTTGGGTTAGTCACGACACGGGGCCATGAGGATGGGTCATGACATCATCTATAAGCATATATCTTCTAGTTTCAATAACATTGAAAGTACAAAAATGAGTTATTTCAGGATTCTTACAAATATAATTTGCAGCTTCACATGAATAAATATGGCTATATATTTTCCTTGTCATGGAACACAACAAAGTATTGTGTACCTTTTATTTTAGTTGATATTTTGACTTCTCTTGATTAGTAGAAGTTCTGGATTTCTTATCTGGAATCATGTAATATCCATTAATCATTACAAAGTTGTCCACTCTAGGGTTAATAACAAATGTTATCATATTATTACTCCAATATTCATAATCATTCCCATCAAAAAATTGGTGGTCTTGTAGTATTAAGATTATCAATTGAACCAAATTTCATTACTTCCATCTCATAGAAAATGTATTTCAATACAAACTTGTATGTAAGAATTTTTTTACAACGTGGATAAAAATATCCTAAGAACGAAAAATACAGAACAATGAAAAACTTGAGCAAGAAAACTTATATATGAATTTATGTATTTTAGATACCAGCTCTGATACCAATTGTAGGATCACAAGGATGAATGTAGATGATAAATATACAAGATGGAGGAGGGTGAATTGTATACTTTATTGTTTAAAAAAAATTATGGATCTTTTCAAGATAATAATTATTACAAAGGTACAAAATATAATATTCACAAAAACTCTTAGTTTTACAAGATTTCTTGATTCCGAAAATGTAGCTCCAAAAATGAAACATAAGAAAAGTTTCCAAAGATAATGATTCTACCTTAGATCAAAAGGAATCTTACTAATTAACATACAAGTATAACAAAGTATAAGATTGTTATAATTTCCATAACTATTGATATGAAGTAGAAAACATGAAACAATACAAGTAACAAATAGTTAATCATTTAACCCAAAGGGAATGGTATCAAACAACCTTGGATAATGTTCCCTTGATTTATACTTAAAAAAATTCAGTCTTACCCACACCAGGGTATGCTCTCGATACAAATATCGTAAACTGTTCTGCTGTCCACGCAAGCCCTCAAATATCATGGTAGTCGGCACCTCTATATTCTAATACCTAGAAGCCCTGGAATGTACTTAGTAACATTCGAAGTCACCTGAAGAAATTCTGAACAAGACTTTTATCACACACAATGAATGAGAGTCTCTCTCTAGAAATCACTTCAGCAGCATGTAATATCTAGAGTCATAGAATAGTATTGAGCTCATTCAAATGAGATCCTATTTATAGGCATATTTACAATGGTCGACTCCCTCCTCCAATGGTCATATTTTTTCCTTGAATTTCTGAGGGACCTGAACATGTGTCCCTCAAACAACGGTCAGTTAGAATGGGAAATCATGACATTGTTTTATATCTATTAAAGAGAGTAGGAATAATATGGTTGCTTAGGAAAATTCATTTTTTCAGAGTTTATGGAAAAAATAAATGTTTTGAGTCTAACAAAAAATCCATTAGTTGTCTATAATACATGAATAATCAGATTCTATCTTTAAAATAATTCGGAACCTGAATTCTATCAAATTCCAGAGTTGAATTTCAATGAAATTCGGAGTCTGAATATATAAGAATTTAGAGTCAGAATTCAGAAAGTTCAGATTCTGAATTCAGAGAATTCGGAGTCTGTACTCAGAAATTTTGAAGTCTTAATTCATTGAATTTGGAGTCTAAACACAAAAACATCGGAGTATGAATTCAGAGAATTCGAAGTCTGAACTCAGAGAGTTCGGATTATGAATTCAGAACGTTCGGTTTCGGAATTCATAGAATTCGATGTCTAAACTCAGAATGTTCAGAGTCTGAGTTCTGAGGAATCAAAGATTAAATTCAGAGAATTCAGAACCTGAATTCAGATTGTAAAAACATAATTCTCTATATCAATTTTTTTATATGATTCCAAGGTTTTAGATATTAAACTGAATTTTTTACATAGAAATAAAACAAGATAAATTATAATATGAACAATGAAAACATGTTAAAGATAATTTTCCTTGGGGATTGAAAATTTTCTATATGATAAAAAATATAGGGGAAAATAAATGTGACTTAAGATAGAGTGTTTGTGATTTTCAAAACATGAATGAATGAAAAATACATAAGGAAACATTACTCACTCAACTCTTTGAAGAAATATCTCTTTTTATTAATGTGATAGTTTTTTTACAGTTATTCCAATGTGGGATTTTCTATTAAATTTGTGATCCAAATTTTAAAATAATGAGGTTGTAATTTCCAAATGGGGGAATTGTTTTACATCCTAGGTATTTGTAGAATAATACTATTTAATATCTATTAATATTTGTGAATTTTATATTAATTGTAGCTTCATGTGGACAACACGTATGATAGTGTATCTGACTAGAAATATTGGGTTTCTCTGAAATCTTATATTGCACATAGGATCGAGTTGTACAAAAAAATCATACAATAATGATATTATTATTTTGAAATGTAGTTAATGCATATCTATTTTATTAGTGAGAAATAAAAAATTTAACTATATTTTTTTAATATTCTATTAATGTATTTATGTTTATCCAAGGAATTTTAGATCTCTAAAATGTGATTGAATCAAATTTTAACAATAAAGTACTCTAATATTTATAAAAGTTATTTTTACATCCTTTTGATGGAGTACCCTTTTGAATTTGTTTTTACTTTTATAAGTTCTATTTGATAAAATAATCATATTTCGAATTAGGACATATAAAGTTACTTTGTTTGAATTTTTTTTATTTTTCTGATAAAATCATTATTTTTACGAATAATGAAAAATAATACTTTTTAATTAAAAAGATCCATTTCGTCTAATTTATTTATACAGTATGGTTGAATAATTAATTTTTTATAAATTTTTATTGGATAATATTTTAATCATAATATAACATTATGGTCATTGTAATAAATTTCACATTTAAATTATACATTTATACATGTCAATGTTTTGATATTCTTTACATTCTAAATACATATTTTATAGTTTGGAAAATGGGAACTAATTTAAAATTAATTTCAAAATGTTTTTTTTGAATTTGAAAAAGTGGATTCTATATTTGGAATAAAATGGTCTAAATTATTTAAACATGCACCTTTTATTTTTGTATATTTGTGAATAGTTACTCTATTAATTTTTTTTCTACAGTTATAGGGTTAATCAGGTAAATAATGGTAGAAAAATATTATTATAAAAACATAAAACTACCCTAACAAATTCTCTAAACATATTGGATGATATATTTCCAACCATGATCATCCTTGGATATAATTTCAGGCACCATAGAGACACATGGGTGCAATAATGACCTTATATTATATAAATTTAAATAAAAAATAAATATATCATAAACATGTATCTACCAACTAAAACAATTTTTATTTCCATTATATAAATTATCTCATAAAATATAATAAGTAATTAGAAATATAAAAGGATTTCCAACATCATGGTATTTTATTTATGACGTTTATACATAAAATAAATATATATATTTATTACCAAATGATGATACAATTATTATCTTATTATTTAAATATTCAAATAAATGATATTAAAAATATGAAAATAATTTTAATTTTAATATTTTTATTAAATCTCAAAAAAAAAAAATTGATGACATTGACATGTTAGAGATGATTTAATTTTTTTGGTTGGGAGAAATAATATTTTTATGATTTTAACTTAAATCAATTTCTAAATATTTTCCAAATTGACATAAATTAGGTTTCAAAACAACTAATATTTTATTAAATGAAATAATTATCCAAATATAATATTATTCATAATCATTTGATACATAATGTTTGAAATATCATTAATTATCTCCTTGTGGTTTTCTCAGAATTCTTTTGAAAATAGAGTAACCAAATATTATGAATATACAAGAAGACATGGTAACATTTAATGTTTTTAACTATGGGTTGAAGAAAGAATGAAAGATTAATTTTGTTACCTAAACATGTATAAAACTTATATATTGAGAGAATTATGACCTGTACTAATTAAATTGTTGAAATGTATCACTTTTGAACTATTATAATTATAAAATCAATTAATAATAAAAATAATATTTCAATACATTCCTAAAGTACCCCCCTCCCTTTTAATAAAGGCGACCACCTCTAGACACAAACTCACACATATCAAGCCTCTTCTCTCATAAAATTTCATTGACATACCCTTCCAATATTACCCCTTACTCATTGAATCCATACCTTTGGTAGATGTATGTTTATAAAACTTTTGTCTAGAATCGAAAGGACTTACCCGATTTAGAGGTAACATCTTCTCTCAAGCTCCTTTCATTTATTATCCTCATCCAACCACAAAACATACCTTTATTACATTATTTTTTAACAAAAACAGTATATTAAATATACTATATTGTTTTTATGCTATGTTTTTGTCCTACACTAACACACACCCCCATCTAAAGTATATAGATCATATTGTTTCTTTGTACGACGAACTACAGCCTCACGAAACGATGATATTTTAATTTTCTCCTACCACCTATCATGATGGACGTAATTTTGGAATTTTTTTTATTTATGATATATATTTTATTTATATTGTCTCTATTATTTTTTAATTTTCATTTAAACCACACCTTTATGCTTTCAATAGTGAGTAATTATGACAATTTAATTTGAGGAAGTGTGGACTACCGCCCCCTCAAAATGGATATTACTTGTTAATTCCATATATAGAATGTATAAAGGATGGTGTTTATTAAATTATTTAACATATATAACATATATATTATACACGAATTATAATATACATTTGTATCTTTTAATTTTTATTCATTTATTATTACAAGAAATGAATGTGGCGTTCAAGCGTACATACAACTGACTATTTCCATGAACACTAATTTTCATTTCATATCAACAAATGTTATATACAACTCAAAATAAATATGTTTTGGATATATATGATGTTCAAATCATGATTAAGATGATGCAGATAATGGTATTTTGACCATATGAAAACTTTTAATCAAAACTAGATTATTTTTTACTCAACTACTGAACATCGACAAAACGTATGATATGAACTAAAATAATTAATTAATTTCTATGACATGGTAAAAAGTGATATATAATGAAGAATAATATTTAAAAATGTTCTACGGAAAGTAATAATTAATAACAAAAATTATTTAGGAAATTAAAAATGAATGAGTCAAGTAAGACTCAAGGTAAGGGACTTTGTCTCAATTTCCTTTTATTGAGGAATTTTTTGATAATATGCACCATTATTTTTTTTATGTTGTATATAAAACCATTATGAAAATTAATAACCATATTTTATCTATAGAAATTTAATTTACTAAATCATGGCGGTTGTTATTTAAATATTCAAAGTGGAATGGGATACCATGAACATTTAATGACTTAATTAACAAATATTTTTCTTCCTGATATTAAATTACCTATTAATTATTATGGGTATAAAATGAATATATAATAAATTTTATGTTACTATTGAATTTAAATAAAATATTAATAATTGATATTTTTATATGATGCACTTTACATTGTTTACATAATGATAAAATGAATGATTTTTAAAGTATACAGCGACAACGACTGCCACCGTAACCAATATTTCACTTTTGTCTTATTCTATATGAAAAAATGAATTTATAAATATAAATGAATCCTATATTCCTTTATGTGTGTATAGTTGTATTGAAAAAGGTTTCTTAATTAAAAAATCTATTTTTATACAGAAATTGTTTTCATATGGAATTAGTAGAAGCTTTCAGAATATGAGGTTTTGATGAATGTGTTTTACTCAGGTAATTTTATATGAGCATTATATGAATTAGGTGAGCCTGATATAGCTTATACAATGGTTTGATCCTCATTATAGCTCAGGGGTGAGCCCGATATAGCTTATACGAAGGGTTGACCCCAATATATCCCACGGTTGAGCCTGAAAAATCATATATGAAGGGTTGAGGTCCATTATAACTCACAAGTGAGGACTATAATGCTTATATGAAGGGTGATCCACAGTATAGATCTCTAATTTGGAAGTCAACCATATGGTTATTTCAATTGTGATACTATTGAGAGGATTTTGATTATATGATTGTCTTAGTTTGTAAACGGATTTTAAATTACTTTCTATTGGTTTTAGTGTATTTCATAATGAAAAAAGTATGAGTTTTATTTATGAAATTTTTTTTATCCTCTCAATGAACAATGAATGGGTTATCATTTTCTAAAATAGACTAAGCGGTATTTATATATTTTTATGCCCCTTATTGATCTTTTTTTTTCTCATCCCATTTTTTAAAATTCATTCATAGTATTTAATGGAGAATAGAGTCATGTATGGAATCAAGGAAAAGTTATGTTGATTAAACATGAAAAGAAACTATGATTTTTTTTAAAAATTTTATGTTATAGAAAAAACAGATACTGGTTGAATATTCCACCTTCATATATATGTTATTGTTATGTAATAGTTATGTCCTCATTCTTTAATACTCGATACCTAAATAGATCCTCAATGTGAAATCTAGACTTCACTCATGATTATGTAATGCTTAAGGTAGAGGCTATATAATGTAGATATTGTATTATTTAAATAAGTAAAAAAGAGGTGTAGATGTGGGGGATTTTAACTATAGATAAGTTTCAAGTGGTAATCATTGGTGTTATCTTAAGGGGGTAGTCTACATTTAATTATATAGGTGTCACTTGTAACTTGAATTTACATTCAATTTTATTACATGTCAATTGAATTGTATCATCTAAATTGTTTTTATGAATTTATTAATAAAATATTAATATTCTTGTATGGTTTCATTTTATATAGTACCTTGCATTTTATTTAATTTTTTGATATTTTATGCATTTAATACTTTTTATTGGAGTTATGTTTTATTTTATTTGGGTTTTATGGTTGAATTAACCAAAATTTATGTGTCGATAATGTTTGATCTAATCAATAACCTCATGAATATTTGAGGTAATAATAGGGATGGGCATGCCTTATTTTAAACCCATGGGTATTATGATATGGTTTGGTCAGGTCATATCATACAAAATGAATGCTGGAGATTAATTAAAAATTATGTGTAACCCTACCTATTTAAACATCAGAGAATAGTTCACTAGTTATAAAAATATCATCAATAATTTGAAATGTGGAATAAAATACCAAATAAAACCTAAATATAATCATAGATTTTATTCTCTTTATATCATCACCCATCTATGGTATTCCTAAAACAAAATCCCATCAATCCATACAACCTATAATTGAAGGTTAAATCTAAATCAATTTCACAGTACTCTCGATCGTTACTCATACCATTCATCTGTTCATGATAAATATATATCATTTCTCAAACATGATTTAATACAATTACTAATTATATTTTCATTTCAAAATATTTTTAAAAAACTACGAATTTATCTTAAATGCATTTAAATGTTTAGATATAAAAAAATTCAGGTATAAAAGAAATTCAATAAGATGGTTATTCAAAATCATAAAAATTATATCTTTTAACAGTATATATATCCACAATATTATCATATAAATTTTGATAAATTAATTTACACAAATAATACCAAAAAATATTATAAAAATCAAATCAATTATATAATTAAAAATCATAATCCTCCAAGTAATAAATAAGATCCATCTTCCACACATAAAAAATTCATGGATATCAAGGAATCATATTTTAATGATATAAAATGATCCCATGATTAATCATTTCATGTTTGGAGATAAAAAATAAAATCTATCAATATGTAATATACAATTATAGATATATAAATAGACTTATATATGTAGGGATATAAGGGTTGAAAACATCACAGATTCATTACTTAAAATTCATTTTCGATGTGTTTGATCTAAGATATAATCATTATTTTAAATGATAGAGAAGCCCCAAAGTCACTCCAGAGATGCCATATATTTTCCTAAGGTCTTATTAGATAATTAATACGGGTTATGGATGGATATTTGATATTTATATGTTCAATTTTATAATATTAGTGTGACTGTATATTTGGGTCACATGGACTATGGAACCATGCACCTTCCCATACAGACTATCCAACCAATTTTCCCAAGGATACATAGTTGGGTTAAAAAGTTCCTCATACCATGTTTATACATATCAACACATCTCAATTGCTTAAAATTTATTCATTTAAAGTATAAAATAATATAAAAAAATAGTAAAACTTACAAACCACAACGATGGTGTCATAATCCACCCCACTATCAGACTTTTAATTCCTCAAATTCCCATGGGATGTATTCTCCCTAAGAGACCTTATATATTGATGTCACATCATATCTTATCTCTTCCATGTATATTTTTTATCCTTTTCATACTTCAAAAACCATAACTCAAAATTTATATTCCACCATGTCATTATTTTTTCATACCTACTAACGATATGAAACATACTTTCTAAACTTCCATTACCCATAAATTATCTATGTTTCAGTCATGAAGGAACTCCTATGAAGAA
Organism: Viscum album; assembly: GCA_963277665.1. Taxonomy (NCBI): domain Eukaryota; kingdom Viridiplantae; phylum Streptophyta; class Magnoliopsida; order Santalales; family Viscaceae; genus Viscum; species Viscum album. The sequence goes on along the minus strand of OY728119.1, from coordinate 1,309,642,329 downwards.
TAAATATTTAACTAAAAAATCAAATGGACACCTTCAATAGTAGAAATAAAATTTCTAAAAATATGTTTCTAACATAATCCTTAATAGATTAAATAAACATGAAACATCACCTCTTACACCAAATTGAATCCCATGACTGAAAACTCTCCTTAATCGATGATTAATAATTTTTCATGAAATAAAATGTACCTGGCATTAATATTATCACTGTGGTATAATCCTTATAAACACTTTGAAATTGGTATATATCGACATATTACACAGGCTTCTGACTAGTTTTGAGGGAGAGTAAACATCTTTTGGGTATACTGTACCCTCAGTATTATTATAAATACAACTATAAGTAATCAATACAACCATAAAATTTATAATATCATAGTACAATAAATTATTTTACCATGGAAGTATAATTATAGAAAATAACATCCAAATACTATATAAAAATATCAAGATAAAATTCATAAAAATATATAACAAAACATTATCACAGAATAAGATGATCATATATATTACTGTTACTAATCTACAAAAACAAAAAAAATACTCTACCATTATACTCCACATAACCTTGCACTTCTCTCCATATACCTATATGATATTTCATCCCACTAACCTATAAAATGATCCAACTACAAACATTCATTATAAACATAAATATACACATCCATATAGGTGTACACAAAGGGCATGGGATATAAATCATAGTAGATAACCAGCTACAAAGACCCAAATAAAAGAAATATATATATATATATATATATATATATATATATATATGAATGAATCTATTAAATGAAATGCAAATCATAAAGATTACAAAAAACCACCTATTAAACTAATTGTTACCGAATAATATACCATTATCATTAACACATAAATAATTTTTCCTCTAATAAAAGAGGGATAATTTTCCCATAAAATTTTCACAATACGAAAGTGTAAATATGTTTTCAATGAATTAATGGTAAACAGGTCATCTCGAATCCAATATATATTTATGGAAACTGGGTTATCACTATAATAGTCAAGAGGAGAATGGGTCATCCTCATAATAATTATATATAAGCTAAATGTATTATCACTGATGGTGAATGGGATATCACCAATAATAGTGGTATTTTAGGATAAAGGACTAATGTCACTCCAAAATATTTCTAGGTTAATAGTTTATTGCCTATTCTAAATGGTTTATCATTAGTCACAGTCGCATAAGTAAATATGTTATCCCCTAGTATGAAATAATACAATATGGAATGTGTTCCCCCAATTACTTGTAGAAATAGGGAATTATTCCTCACCACCCTTATAACACCCTCAAATTGAATGATTTATTTAATTAAATTTAATATCATTGATATCTTTCATTACATGAAAGACCTAGTTCAAACGAATCATGTTATAAAATTAATATTATAATTTAAACATAACCATTATAACCAATAAATTAAACGTGTACGTATGAATAGTTATATCCACATTTAAGAACATATTTTTAAAGGTCTTATATAATGAAAATATATTTATAAAAAAGTTCAAAAAAATTAATAAAGTCATAATATATATTTCAAAAATACATTTTCTACCAAATAAATGATTTCTATTGTATATTTTAAAAAATAATAAAATGAATTTTTAAAACCTATATATAATTTATTTAAAAAAACTAAATTCATTTTTTGGATCAACATGTCAAAATAATATTAGGTTATTATTTGGATTTTTTAGAAACAATCAATTTTTTGATGAATCATGAAATTTTTTGTTGATATTGAATAATTCCCATTAATTTCAATAATTTATAAGTTAAATATTTTTCAAATGATTAAAAAATTAAAAATTTATCAATTTTATTAAATATAATCAAGTATTGCTAACCAAAACTAATTTCCTATTGAAATTGTTTATAAATTTCTTTACATCTTTGGGAAATTTTCTCTTTGTAAAAAATCGTTTTAGTCAAGATTGTAGCATTAATTATAGATTAATTTTCCACAAATAAATAAATATAAATTAGGAAAATTTATTTCATAATTATATTCAAAATAATAAATATTATATAACAAGTAAAACTTATGTTTTTACCCATGTTATTAATAATAATTTGTTACCCTTAATGTTTAAACGAGTTCACTAGGATTAAAATTAATATGATAAGGGATAAACTGATGTGAAAACTTGTGAAAATATTATTTTATATACATAATTTGATCATTATTCCATTAATTTTATTTATATGTTCTTTTTGGTAAATTTTCTAGGAAATTGACTGATATAAAAATTATTGTAATGAAAAAAACATGATGTCACCCTCTTGCTTTTACAATTTCAATTATGCGATCACATGTAGAAGAAAAAAATATGTGCATGAATATTAAAATTAATTTTTATAGTAGAAAAATAAATTTCAAGAGGGTAGTTTATTTTTAATTTTTATTAATTATATAATTACATTTTATTATTAAGAAATCCCAACACAGTAATTATTTAATTATTAAATAATAAATTAAATTATTCTAAAAATATTAATAGTAGTATAAAGTAAATTAATTTATTTCTTATGTATGTTTTGTAAATAAATATAAAATAATTAATAGGTTTGAATATTAATTATTCGAATTAAACCTTCTTCTCAGTTTTTTATAGTCAAATTAAATAAATAGATTATGAATTAACATTAATGTAACATTGTAATAAATAATATTTTATTAATTATTTTAAAAATAGAAAAACATATTACCTACTAGGTTATTGGTTTTTTTAGAAATATAATCCATAATTTTGTAAAGGAATAATATCCTTCTTAATATTTATATTAACCATTAAATTTTAAAATAACTGTTACATTGAAAATAGTTAAACAATATTTTCCATGTAACATGTGTTTGTGCTAAAAATAATTTTCCACAAACATTGGATGTTTTTTACAAATTTTATTTCATATTTAGAATAGGTGGTAAAAAATTATCTAATATTTCTAATTTTATTCTACACTTAAATGAATAATTACCATGATAAAGGCTTATTTTATAGTGAAAACTGAAAAGGAAATTTTAAAAAACCAATGAAAATAAGGAAAAAAATGTTTTAAAATTACGTTTTCATATGTGGTGGATGTGTGGATAGAAAATACTATTCTACAAAAGAATTATTTATAAATTATTTAGCAATAATGGGTGAGGGTGAATTCAAAATATTGAATATATTTTGGTATTTTCTAAAATGTCACTCATCCCCCATTAAAAAGGGGACCTCCACCCCTCATATATTCACTCAAATTATGTCCATCAGACTGACTATCCCCTACTAAAATTCCACCACAACATCCTTATCCATGTTCTATGGTAACATTTTGTCCAAAAATACTATCCCCCAGGTGTTTAATAAGAGATCAAAATGGATTTATTCTAAGGGAACTTAATTGTCTTTACTAAACATTTTCCTTTTAGTTATCTCTGACCACCTTAATTCTTGATTTATTAATAAAAATACAATGACACCAATATATAACATATACTAAGATGTTTTTTTGGATGTAATAACCTATTTCCACTTACTATTCAATCAAATGGTAAAAGAAACTTGAAATCTTGTATAGAGCAGACTACTACCTCGCGAACCGATGTAATTCATCTTTCATCATTACCAGCTGGATATAATGATTAATTTATCATATTTATATTAAAATTATGAAAAATTTTACATATTTACATATAATATCATATATAAATTTGTAATTTCTATTCAAAGGGAATTTGATAATCTCACATGTGTGTACGGTGGACTACCACCTCACAAAGCGATGTGATTCAATAATCATTTATGCATAAATGAAATTTAATAAGATTATTATTAATGAAAACATGTTATATATATGAAATAAAAAATTTCTATAAGGTTAATGTACTATTAGACTATTTTTTTCATTCATCGATTGAATAGAAACCACATTCATAAATATGTATGACCGACCATCTCCAAAAATAGTGTATTTTATTTTCTATCTTAACTTTTTATGGATTAATAAAATTACATATATAATGAATGTATATAAGATATTAATATAATTTTAAAAATTATGTATATTATGGAACCGTGCTCAATGTAAAATTACTAAAAATTAAAAATAAATTTATTCATTAAAAGAAACGTAATTGTTACACGAAACATGTTTCTAATAAGTGATTGATAATTAACAGGTTTTAAAATGTCATAAGTAAATAAATTATTGTATTTTTTATTTAATTATATTTATGAAAAATATATATAATAAACCTATTTTTATTACAAAAGATTTTTGAAAATGATTGAAGGATGTCAAGACATAATGTTAGGGATTTTGTCTCAACTTTACTTCATTCAGTAATATATTGTGATGTGCACCTGTCTTCATTTAAGAGATTTATATATGTACCATTTCACATTTAATTACATGAAGAAATTTATTTTAATTATATTTAATGTTATTTTTATCTTATTATTTATCGATGCTTACGATTCAAAAGGTACTTAAGTGGTAGGGGTTTGATGTTATAGTCACATTTTTTTACATGGTTTTTATGATTATGTTTTTGATTATTCAATCTAATGACATGTAACCCAAAAACATTGGGAATTTTACTATACTGAAGTTATTTCATATTAATGCACATTCTTCATTCACTTTATCATATTTGTAGACTTATTATTCCAAAATAATATGTTTTATGAAAATTAAAAATATTTTTCTCATCGATAATAAAACCTTTTTTCACCAATTAAATTATTTTATAAATATTAAAATGAATTTTTTATTATTAAATATAGATTTAAAAATAATAATTTTTTTAATTTTTTGTCTAGTTTCTTTTAAAAAAATAAACCCCATGTTTATTTCAAAGTAAGAAATGTTTGGATTTTTCTAAAAATGTGAAATACAATTTTTTATTATTTTATGACAAGAACAAAATTCATGGCTATCAACAGGAATAAATGTATTTTTTATTAATTTTTATGAATAAAAGATTATTCTCAATAAAAAAATCAAAATAATTTAATACGTATTTTTGAAAAAAAATTTATTTCCAAAGAATGGTTTTTTTCTTAAAAATTTATTGAAATTATCTTTCAAAATTAGTTTGGAAACACCCCATGCTTCCATGGAATGATTCTCTTTGAATAATTCAGTAGCGAGTGTTGTACGCAACTTCGAGATCTAACACACACCACAACCAATCAAACTAGCCGTTATGAATTGTAATACCCACTTTATTAAATTTTAAAAATTTTATCTTTCAATATAATATTTATTTTTGGATTCAGAATATCAAAAATAGCCTTGGTGGAATTTTCGGTATTTTTCTGAAAACATTGAATTTTTTATAAATAGTGAAAAAGCACTGAGTTATAGTTTAAAATCGATCTTTTTTTAAATAATTATTTATTTTATTTAAATTTATTTTATGTCAAATTAGATACATAATATCTATATAAGTTCAATGTAATTAATTGGAGTTAGTTGACAATAATTATTGATATATAAAAACTTTATTGAACTTTTCACCATCTTTTACCCACCTCTTATGAGAATTTGGAAATTCACATAAAACATAATTTTACCACTTATATGAGTGGAATTTAGAAAATCGGAGACACATGATTTATATCAAGGAGTAAAATGTGGTTCAATAAGATAAAAATATTTTTTGGTGAATGTAACTTTTTACTTTTATTTACCATGGTTAAAGGTAAATAGGGTAATTAAGGGTAAAAATGATATTAATATTACACTAAAACCTGTCCTAATTATATTATACATGTGTATCTCAACAAAAAAAAACCTTACGAATAAAATATTATCATTTAGGTCTCCTTGGAATAGATTAGAAAATTTATTTTCATTTAATTCAAGAAGAGTTAAAAGAGTTAAAATCAATGTTTAATAAGTAAAACATTTTTAATATAGGGTTATAACAAATATAAATTAAAGTATAAATATTCATTAGAAATATAAAAAGTTTTCCTAGATAATGGTATTTTATTTATAATTTTTATACATTATGTAATTTAATTTATTTATGAAACAATGGTGATGCAGTAATTACCTAATTAATGAAATATTTTCAATAATTGATATTATAAAAATCAAAATAAATGTAATTTCACACATTTAATGAATTTAAATAATTTTATAGTTTAATATGACATATTAGTATTGGTTATATAAATGTTTTTTGAAGTAATAACGCTGTTATGAAATTATGAAAAACAAAATACCCAATAGTGTCTAAATTGACATAAAAGAGTTTCAAAAAAAAAATTATATTATTAGTTGATATTATATTCCTAAATATATAACGATCATCCAAAGGAAATATATCATGATATGTGTATCATTAATGGACCACATGGGTGTTTATTGGTTGTATATAGTATGTTTATTAACTATATTATATAAAAATACCAATAGACATGGTAAATGTCAAACTATTAAACTAGGAGTTAAATATAAATGATAAGGTTAATGTAGTGACCCAAACCTGTATAAAATCTACTGGTTGAAATGATTTCTACCTATATCCACATTAACCTTTAAATAATCCACTTTGGAGCCATTATAAATCAAATATTAATTTATTATAAAATAATATTTCTAGCTTTTCCATAGGTGCCCCTCACCCCTCTTATAAAAGGGAACTCCCCCTTCTCTAAAATTAAAACCTTCAAAGCATTTTGGCTCGGAAAAACCCAGCCCAAATATTCTCTCAACTTCTCTCAATTTGACCTAGTGGCCTTATTTTGATCAGAAAGACATCCTAATGAGCCCTTTTGATCAAATCAAAAGGAAGAACACTATTAAGAGGTAATGTTTTCACCATCATCTTTCAAGTTGATTTCTTCTTCAACTTATTAATTCTTTGTTATTTCCGATATAAAATAATAACTCTTGTATCTTATATATACTTCCATTTTATTATAAATATGGTACAACCATATTCAGTATCTTATCCATCCTTTTAATGACATGTTGCATACGTGCGTACGTACGGCCTACCGTCTCCACATCGTGTGGTAATTGTTATTCAAAACATTATTATTTGGATGAGTATAATAATGATGTTTAATTCATGTAAATAATAAATATAACATGATAATGATTCTGTATATATGATATACCATCCAACTATATATTATTAAAATATCAAAATAATGATACTGTTGCTCGTACGTACGTGTGGATTATAGTCTCCACGAATGCGATGAGATTCATTCCCCATAATATCAATTAAAGTCTAATTCTTATTTGATGATTAAAAATAATATTTATATACCTGATATCATTCTGGATTTGAATAAGATACAACCTATCCATAAAGAACACAGTTTATGTATCAAAAGATATAAAATAAAACGAGTAAGTTAACACACGAAACGACGATAATACTAAGATATTTTTAACAAAGTAATGTTTAAAGATCATATATGATAACATATTAATGTATATGATTCATGTATAATTTAATAACAATTATTTCAACATTATACAGGAGGTTAACCTACCCTCATCCAATGAAAAGTACAAGGTAAGGGTTTATTTCACAATCTCTTCATTATCCGAGGTTTTTATATGTATTTATCTACTGGGACATCATTATCATCAACATCCATGTTTCTTAAAAATGAATTTCAAATCATTCTTACTATTTTAAAGACTATGAGTTAATGTCATTTATACCCTTGAATACGTTTTATAAGATTTTTATAAAGGAATCTTTCTGTCTTTTTCCCAACAAGGTCCTTTTTAACCTTTTCGACAGAATTAAGGTATGAATGCATTTTTTTAACTTATACGGAGGGTGTAGCTATTTTCCGCCATTATAAAATTATCGAAGATTCCCTTACAATATTATAAGAATATTTTCAAAGTAAATATATTATTTTATTATTATGTGATTTTTAAATTATTTAAAAAAAGAGATATTTCTCTAAAATAGTTTTGATTTCATCTATGTTCAGATCCTTTGATAGATTGTAAGCGTATTTGAAGTTTATTTATTATGATAAAAAACATCTATATTGTATTCAAGGTTTTTTGATATGATTGATTGTGGATGTGTTATTTTTATACCATTCTTGGTTTATGGAGAAATTATTGACAATTCATATTCCAGTTTTAATACAAATATTCATGTTATGTTTAAACCTGTTCATATAAGGAATGAATTGAACTTAATAAGTGACGGGTGGATCCCTCTATAGCTCCTCGATTCATAAGTAGGTCTCATGAGACAAACTAGTATCTTAGCACGATTCCTTAAAAAATACTATTTGTAGTCTTGGCATGAGGCCTTGGATATATGGTTATGATAGTCTAGCATTACGCCTTCCATCATTATAAAGTGGTTATTGATATTGCATGTGATTATTAGACTAGTATAATATCAATGTGAATAATTAAAAAAAATTATTTCATTTTATCTTTTCCATATGAGGAAAAAGATCATGTTTAAAATGCTTTTGTTGTAGTTATACATTGCCTTAAATGTTTATGCTTATTTATGAAAGTTTCTACTATATTGTTATCTTTACTGAGCATCTGAGATCACCCCTTTCAATGCCTTATTATTCCCAGTATGTGAAGAAGTATTTTATGGATGACATGTAGGGATAGTATAAGGGGATATGACTTTGGAGAGAAGATGTTGTTGTAGTTTTCACTTTATGATGTAATGTAAACTTTATGAATGTATCTAGTGATTCCAAGGCTACTAAACTAATCAGTTTCTTGAGAAATGATCTTTAGTGATCATGCCAGTGTTATGTAATAATGCACTGACTCTAGGTAACTGGGGTTGGGGTGTTATAGTAGGTATCATAGAAATTTTAGAACTAACCTTGGAAGCTAGATTTAGATAAACTCTGATTAGAGCACATAGACCTAAGATGGACATTGAGTATTAGTATAGAAAAAATTCCTAGAATTTTGGTAATGTAGAGATTTTCTGTGTTTTCAATGAAATACATCGCTGTCTGGATACAATCCGTTAGAGGCGGATCTAGTACAGATGTACGTAGGGGTAAAACCTGAAAACACCGAATTGAGCTAGACTCGAACGAGAACTGGTGCACGACAACGGGCCTTGCTGCACTCTTGGTTACGACACTCCCAGGGAATATGCTTAGGATAATTCTCATTTTATTTATAAACCATTATGAAGGGTTTATGAGTATATACTTCTTCAATAAAAACATTTTTATGATTATGGATTATATCCATAAACTGTTCAATTTATGTTAAGTGTTTTACAATTTGGATTCATGTATTTTGATTCATAAACTAATCTTGTGTATCCCATTGATTAGAAATTGTGCCTAGTGGAAGGAATGGAAACTGTATCAATTCACGCATTCCATGTAGGGATTTCCCTCATGCTCAAGATAATTATAGAGTAGTTGGTGATACAACTGGTGATTATTAGCTAATCACTATACTAGGACAACTCACTCAGGTTATGAATAATAACCTTACCCATATGGAGCACCCTGATCCGCAATATAGACGATCAATGTTATATCGCTTCATGAGGCAGCAACCACCAACATTCAATGGGAGTAAAAATCCACTAGTATATTAGAAATGGATAAATTCCTTAAAGAAAATATTCCATGCCTTGGAGAGTAGTGAAAGGGAAAATGTTATCATGGTCGTTTACCACCTCACTGGAGATGCTGATCAATGGTGGTCATTGATTCGAAACACAAATGAAGATAATGATGTATCAAATATGGAATGGAGGGAGTTCAAATATCTTTTCTTAGGAAAACACTTTCCTCGTGACCATCGAGAAGATATGGAAGGGAAATTTCTGAGTCTAAGACAAAATGAGGATGAGAATGTCGCAAAGTATGAGGCTAACTTTACAAGGTTAGAGAGGTATGCAGAATATTATATACGTAACCCATGAAGTATGATTGATCATTTTTTTGATGGTTTAAAACTATTTCTCCTTCGAGCATTAGTCTCACAATGCTTCTTGTCGTATGAAGACTTTTTCTCATGTGCTATCAAGACCGAAAAGGAATTCTCTATGTCTTAGGACCTTAAAGAAAATAATGAGAGGAAGAGATGTGTTGTTCACTATGAAATGGAAATAAGGGGAATAAGGGAAAAGTTGATTATCCATCCTACAGTAATTGTGGGAAGAAACACCCCAGTACTTTCTTGAAAGGAATGGGAGTCTGTTACAAGTGTGGTGAAAATGGACACCAAGCTCGTGATTGTAAGGGGAAGAAAGAAGCTACTGATGTTCAATGCTACAACTGTAGGGAGATGGGAAATTACTCAAATTAATGTCCTATGAATTAGGGAAACTTACCTCAGAAAAGACCAAGGCATTAAGGCCATTCTTATGCTATCACTACTGCTGAGGATGAACCTCTGAAAGACATAGTGGTAGGTAATTTAATGGATTCCTCAAGTTTATAAAATGCATTATTTGATTTGGGATCATCACATTTTTTTCATATCTTCCCAGTTTTCTATGAAAAATATATATTTCAAATTTTATTTAACAAGGGAGTTGTCACTCAAAACTCCTAAGGAAAGAATCATTGCTACAAAGTTCTGTAAATTAGTCCCCATTAAGGCTTATTAAAGTTCTTTATCTGCTGATCTCATCGTCATACCCATTATTGAATTTGATATAATCCTATGAATGGATTTCCTTTTGGACCATGATACAAATATTTATTTTAAGAAGAAAGAGGTTACGATTTTTTATGATGAAGATAAGGAACACCTTATCTTTAGAGCATAATCGTCACCACCTAATTCTCATCTAGATCCACCCCTGTAGCTCAACTAAATTTAATTATCGAGGAGGAAGAGAATGAAATATCAATGGGTGAGGAAAGGAATGTTCAAATAGAGGAAGTACCTATTGTGAGAGAATATGTTGATGTGTTTCTGCATAATTTATCAGGACATCATCCAAAATGAGAAATTATGTTTTCCATTTATTTAATTCATAGATCAAGACCTATATCGAAAAACCCATATAGAATGGCAACTGTGGAATTAGTTGAACTAAATAAACAACTAGAGTAATGGAGTAATACAGGATTTATTATACCTTGTGTTTCTACATGGTGATCCCCTATTCATTTTGTTAAAAAGAAAGATGGATCTATGAGGGTATTCATTGACTACTGGGAGATCAATACTATAACAAAAAAGAACAAGTATCCCCTACCTCACATTGATGATTTATTTGACCAAATGCACGGATCTCAAAAAATTTCAACGATTGATCTTTGATCTGGATTCCATCAGTTGCGGGTGAAGAAGGAAGACATTCCTAAGACAACATTTTGAACCAGGTTCGGGCCTTACGAGTTTACAGTAATTCCTTTTGGATTGACTAATTCACCCTCTGTATTTATGGATCTAATGAACAGAGTTTTCAAGAAATATCTTGATGACTTTTTAGTGGTATTTATTAATGATATCATGGTATACTCCAAAAGCTAAGAATATCATGAAAACCACTTGAGCATTATCCTGAAGACTCTTAAAAGACATGAATTATATGGGAAATTTAACAAGTGTGAATTTTGGCTTCAGGAGATCTCTTTTTTTGGATATATTGTCTCTAACTATGGAATCTCTATTGATCTTTATAAGACAAGAGAAATCTATGAATGGCCAGCACCAACGAGTATAACTGACGTACGTAGTTTTATTGGTTTAGCATGTTATTATCAACATTTCATCCAGAATTTTACCCAATTGGATAACCCATCAACAAAGCTCACACGTAAAGGAGATAAATTTGTTTGGAAAAAATATTGTGAAGAATGTTTTAAATAACTGAATAGAAGATAATTCAATGCTCCTATATTGACTCTACCATAAGGGAATGACGGGTTTGTTATTTATAGTGATGCATCGAAGAAAGGACTTGGTTGTGTCCTTATGCAGAATGATAGGTTTATTGCCTATGTATCACGAAAACTGAAAATTCATGAGAAAAACAATCCCACACATGATCTTGAGTTACCTGCTATATTCTTTTCACTGAATATATGGAGACATTATCTCTATGATGAAAAATGTGAGATATATACCAATCACAAATGTTTGAAGTATATTTTCTCATAGAAAAAACTCAACATCATGAAAAGGCGATGTCGTCAACTACTCAAGGATTATGATTGCACGATACACTACCTCCCAGGTAAGGAAAATAAGGTGACAGTTGCTTTGAGTAGAAAAGATCATGAAGATTTGAACATGATGATAATTGAAAGGGATCATATTTTCATAGATCTAGTGATTATGGATATGGGAATTACCATGGAAGGTTAAACATCAATGATTTTTTAGATGGTTTCCAATCAATCGTAACTATAAAGGATTATGAGTTCTCAAACTGATGATGAATAATTTCAAAAGAAGATTAAAACTGCGAATGATTGGAGATTTATATAATTTTTTTATGAAAAGGAATTTTGAAATTTGGGAAGAGATTATGTGTTCCCGATATACCTGATTTGAAAAGGGAATTGTTAGATGATGCTCATAGTTCCAATTTCTTTATACACCCTGGGTGCACCAAAATGTATACATATTTGAAAGAACATTTTTGGTGGGACAACATAAAGAAGGAGATTGCTGATTTTTTGTCAAGATGTTTGGTTTATCAACAAGTGAAAGCTGGAAGGTAACAGACTGGAGCAATCATGCATCCTCTTCCCATACCAGATTGAAAATGGGACAATATTACGATGGACTTTGTCATGTGGCTACCAATGACTCCTAGAAGGAAGGATGCAATATGGGTTATTATTGACCGTCTTACAAATTCAGAAAATTTTCTTACTATAAGATAAGATCAACCACTGGAACGCCTAGAAGTACTATATATTAACGAATCTTTTAGACTTCATGGAGTACCCCTATCTATTTTTTCAAATCGTGATTCCGGTTTTACTTCAATATTCTAGATTAGTCTTCAGAAGGCATTGGATACTGAACTTTGTTTGACCACTTCCTATGACCCTCAAACAAATGGACAATCAGAACGGACTATTCAAACAATAGAAGACATGTTGATATCTTTCTCACTTGACTTTCAGGGCATGTGGGATCGATATTTACCTCTAGTGAAATTTTCTTATAACAATAGCTTCCATTCAAGAATTATGATGGAACCATATGAAGTGTTGTATGGAAAGAGATGTCGCACACCAATCTGTTGGGATGATGTTGGTGAAAAAAAACCCATAGTCCCAATACTGGTGGAGGAAACAATTGAAAAGGTGAAGGTAATCCAAAACCACATCAAAGCAACTCAAAGTAGGTAGAAGATCTTTGCCGATAATCGAAGGAAGGATTGGGAATTTCAGGAAGGAGATCATGTTTACTTGAAGGTATCTCCATGGAAGGGAGTTATACATTTAGGTAAGAAAGGTAAATTGAATCCCAGGTACATCAGACCTTTCTATATTCTAGAACAGATTGGGGTTATAGCTTACCGTTTGAAAATGTTGCCAAGTCCCTCCAAAGTTCACGATGTGTTCCACGTATCATTGTTGAGAAAATACATATTGACCCAATGCATGTACTCAATTATGAGGAATTAGAACTAGAACCCAATCTGTCTTATTGTGAAGTGCCTGTCAGGATTCTTGATACAAGAGAACAAGTGCTGAAAAACTGGATGACTCATCTAGTAAATGTTTTATGGAGAAACCATAAGATGGAGGAGGCAACATGGGAACCTGAGGAACTTATGATGAAGAACCACCCCAGCCTTTTTATGCAGTAGTATTCTTGAAATTTTGAGGATTGAATTATTTGAAGGAGGGGAGAATGTAACACCCCAATCATCCATGGTATGCTGCGCTTTACATAATACATTAGTGTGTGTTGTACGCGACATCGAGTTCTAACACACACCACAACAAATCAAAATAGCTGTTATGAATAGTAATACCCACTTTTTGAAATTTTATAAATTATATATTTCAAAATAAACTTCATTTTTGGATTCGGAATATCAAAATATGCGTAGGGTGAATTTTTAGTATTTTACTGAAAACATTCAATTTTTGATTAATAGTGAAAACACACTGAGTTATAGTTTAAAACCGAATTTTTATTTAAATAATTATATATTTTATTTAAATTTATTTTAGGTAAAAATAGATGCATAATACATATATATGTTCAATGTAATTCATTGGAGTTTGTTAAGAATAATTTATGATATATAAAAATGTTTGTGAACTTTTCACCGTCTTTTACCCACCTCCTAGGAGAATTTAGAAATTCAAATAAAACATAATTTTACCTCTTAATTTAGTGGAATTTAGAAACTCCAAGAGACACGGTTAATATCAAGGAGTAAAATGTGGTTCAATAAAATAAAAATAATTTTTGGTGAATAGTAACTTTTTACATTTATTTACCACGGTAAAAGGTAACTAGGGAAATTAAGGGTAAAAATGATATTAATATTACCCTAAAACAAGTCCTAATTGTATTAGAAAAGTTTCTCTCGAACAAAAACGACCATAAGAATAATATATTATCATTTAGTTCCACATGGATTAGATTATGACATTTATTATTATTTAATTCAAAGAAGAGTTAAAATAGTTAAAATCGACGTTTAATAACAAAAACATTTTTAATATTTGGTTATACATAAGATAAATTCGATTATAAATATTCATTAGAAATCTATATATATTTCCTATATAATGGTATTTTATTTATAAATTTTTTACATTAGGTAATTTAATTTATTTATGAAACAATGGTGATGCTATAATTACCTAATTAATGAAATATTAAAATAATTGATATTATAAATATCAAAATAAATGTAATTTGAGAATTTCTATGAATTCCCAAAATTTTCTAGGTTAATATTACATATTAGGATTGGTTATATTAATTGTTTCTAAGTAATAATGCTGTTATGAAATTATAAAAAACAAAATACCCACTAGTGTCAAAATTTACATAAAAGAGTTTTTTTTAAAAAATATTATATTTTTAATTGATATTCTATTTCAAAAAATATATGGTTCGTCCAGAGAACATATATCATGATAGGTGTATCATTAATGGAACACTTGGGTGTCGTTTGGATGTATATTGTTAGTTTATTAACAATATAATAGAAAAATACAAAGAGACATGGTAAATGTCAAACTATTTAACTAAGAGTTCAATATAAATGATAAGGTTAATATAGAGACCCAAAACTATATAAAATATATTGGTTTAAAGTATTTCGAGCCATCCCCACATTAACCTTTACAAAATACACTTTTGATCCATTATAAACTTAATATGAATTTATTATAAAATAATATTTCTAGTTTTTCCAAAGGTGCCCCTCACCCCTCTTATAAAAGGGAACTCCCCCTTCTCACAAATTCATACCTTCAAAGCCTTTTGGCTCAGCCAACCCCTGACCAAATATTCTCTCAACTTCCCTCAATTCTACCTAGAGTCCTTTTTTTATCATAAATCCAACCTATGGATCACTTTTGATCATATCAATAGGAAGAACCCGATTAGGAGGTAATGTTTTCACCACCATCTTTCAAGTTTCTTTCTTCTTCAACTTCTTCTTTATTTGTTATTAAAATTATAATATAATAACTACAGTATCATATATATACTGTGATGTTATTATAAATATGGTAAAACCATATTCAGTATTCTATCCATCCTTTGAATGACATGTCACCATAGGTGTGTACGTACAGCCTACCGTCTCCACGTCATGGTGTAATTGTTATTCAAAACATTATTAGTTGGATGGGTATAATAATGATTTGTAATTTATGTAAATAATAAATATAACATGATAAGGATTATGTATATATGATATAACACCCAATTATATATTATTTTAGTATCCAAAGAATGATATTGTTGCTCGTGCGTACGTACGGATTACCATCTCCACGAACACGATGAGATTCATTCCCCATCGTATCCATTGAAGTCTAATTATTATTTGATGATTAAAAATAATTTCTAATGACTTGATATCATTATAGATATTAATAATACACAACCTATCCATAAAAAAAATGGCTTAGGTAACAAAACATATAATAAAAAACGAGTAAGTTAACACCTAAAAGGATGATAATACTAAGATATTATTAACAAAGTAATGTTTAAAGATAGTATATGATATCATTTTAATGTATATGATTCATTTATATTTTAATAACAATTACTTCACAATTATATAGGTGGTTAAACTACTCTCAACTAGGTAAAATTACAAGGTAATGGTTTATTTCACAATCCCTTCATTATCTGAGGTTGTTTATACGTAGTTATCTACTGGGACCTCTTTATCGTCCACATCCATGTTTCTTAAAAATGTATTTCAAATCATTCTTACTATTTTACAGACTATGTGTTAAATTCATTTATACCCTTGTTGACTTTTTATATGACTTTTATAAAGGAATCTTTCTTTATTTTTCAAAACAAATCCCTTTTAACCTTTTCGACAGAATTAAGGTAAGAATGTCTTTTTTTAACAAATACGGTTGGTGCGGCTATTTTCCAACATTATAAAATAATCAAGGCATACCTTACAAGTTATAAGAATATTTTCAAAGTAAATTTTTTATTTTATAATTATGTGACTTTTAATTGATTTCAAAAAAAGATATATTTCAATCAAATAGTTTTGATTTCATCTATGTCAACATCCTTTGATGAATTTTATGATTATTTGAAGTTTATTTATTATGATACAAAACATCCATATTGTATTGAAGGTTTTGTGATATGATTGACTATGGATGTGTTATTTTTATACCATTAATGGTTTATGGAGAAAGTATTCACATTTATTATGCTAGTTTTAATACAAATGTTTATGTTATGTTTAAACCTGTTCATATAAGGAGTACATTGGAATTAATATGTGACGGGTGGAGCCCGCTATATCTCCTCGATGCATCGGTAGGTCCCATGAGAAAAACTAGTGTCTTGACACAAGTCCTTGAAAAATATTATTTGTAGTCTTGGCATGAGGCCTTGGCTACATGGTTGTGATAGTCTGGCATTTTGTATTCTATCACTATGAAGGTGGTTATTGATATTTTGGGTCATTATTTGACTAGTAGAATATCCATATGAATAAGTAAATTGAATTATTTCATTTTATCTTTTCCATATTATGTATAATTTCAAGTTTAAAAGGCTTAGGTTTTAGTTATACATTGCCATAAATATTTATGCTTATTTATGAATGTTTCTGATATATTGTTATCCTCACTGAGCATCTGAGCACACCCCTTTCAATGTTTTATTCTTCCCAGGATGTGAATAAGTATTTTATGAATGAACAACAAGGATAGTATAAGAGGATATGACTGTGGTGATGAGATTTTGTTTTATTTTTTACTTTATGATGTAATGTAATCTTTATGAATGTATCTATTGATTCCAAGGCTACTAAACTAATCAGTCTTTCGAGACATGATCTTTTGTGATCATGTTAGTGTTATGTAATAATGCACTGAATCTGGGTAACTGGGGTCGTGGTGTTACAAGTTTCCATGTAAGGAGACATACTATAATTTAACTAGTGTTTTACTGGGATATTATCCAAGTATGCCTCATTTATTATTTTTTGAAATGGTTTATGTTTATGGAGAATGTAAATTAATGAAACCTATTCATTTTCAATTGGTTATACTATGATAAAATGTTCCTGAAACACAATTCTTTTCCCAGATTCTAATATGATGAATGTTTTATGATATTTTAGAACATATATATATGGTTATTATTATATAATTGTAGTTATGTTATAACAATGGAGGGTGGTTATGTTATAAACAATATTGGTGGCCACATTATAACCAAGGATGCTGGTAACATTACATCCAATAACGATAGTTCTGTTAAAACCAAGGATAGGTGGGACATATATTTCAATCCAATTCCTTGGTTAATGATATGTTATTCATGTACTAGACTTTAGGTTCAAAATTTTATTGATATAACTTTATTCATTTCCATCATACAATTAGATGATATATTTTCATGTATTTAATTAAAAGATTGAAAATGTTATTTTTATTCTAGATAAAAATTTTATATGTTTATTTTCATTGCATTAATCAATTCATTATTAAAATGTTAGGCTCTAATGGATTATATTCTTAGATTTATTTAATATTAATATCTTATAAAATTCCTATTTTTATTCTATGACACGATTTTGTGATCAATGATATGTAAGGTAAATTTTTCAAATGTTAAGATCATTTTCACATACACTTAAGATAATATTTTCCTTAGGATATCAATGATATCTACATTTTTACATGTAATAAGTCTTATAGCTCAGACATTATTATGTTTTTCTTCTAATTTAAACGATAAATATTTAATGTATGATACATCTATTAGGGATTCTATATATGGATAACATAGTGGGAGATTGTGGATTTCCACTACAAACTATATGAATATATTTCCATGTTACCAAATACTGTAAACCTATAGAATTTTTAGGTGTAAAATTTAATTATGGGAATAAAATTCATTTATTATGATGAAAACTTATTTGTGAGATATTTGGGTCTTTAAAGTGGAATCATAATAGGGTAATGAATCTTATCCCAGTAAAATATCATGTGTAAGCTTTGGATGAAGCACAATTCCCTGTGAATGGTTTTTATGAGGAATTTTCTACCACTAGGGATCGTGGTAAGGGCCCTTCCTAGGAGGTTTATCATCATATATATTTATAAAATGGGTATAAATAATAGTCCACTGTTAATAATTATAGGAATTTACTTTTGGAATCACATATTGATTTAGTTAACCACTAAAAACTAGAATGAGAAAACATTAGTTGGATATATAGGTATATGTCAAAAGATATGTCTATAAATATTTATAGGGAAATACCAAAAAATAAGCCTAAGGATAATTATAATTATATTAATTATACGAGAATTTTTTTACATGATAGATAAATTGGATTCCATGTAATTAAAACCCTATCAGGATATTTCAAGTGTATTTGGATCATGTATAGTTATATCAAGGTGTAATAAATCCGAAAGGGCACATTTAGCTAGACTCAATCGTATCTTGGTCCATTATAACTAGATGTAATTGACTCGTGGTTTGGCACACTTGGGCTATATGTTTTGGTCATTTACAAACACTTTATGAACCATCATGTGAGATTTAAATGGATGGTGGCTATAAATGGAATATGATAAACCTAAGGTTACATATAATAATTTTTTTTAGGATTTTGATATCCTATAAATTTTCATTTAGGATTATGTTGTTTTTTATTATAAATATTGTTAATCACATTATTTATATTGGTATTAGTGAATGGGGTAACTTTATTATAAAAATGGGTTTAACGAGCACTTGGTATCTAACAGGGCTTGATAAAATCGATGTTAATTTCACCCTTTCTCATTGTTAAAAAATCATTATTTCGGGGGTCTTTAAGAGTTATTTTCTATAGTGCTGTTAAATGGGGTATTTGATAGCACTAAAAAAGAGCTGTTAAAGGGGGGCCATTATCAGTTCCTTTTTACAAAAATCAATAAAGTCCAACCCATTATCATTAATTTTTAAAAAGAACAAATAAATTTGGTCTTTTATCACCACTTGTAAAAAAGCTCAAATAGGGGGTTTAACAACACTTTTTTTAGAACCACTAATAAATACCAATTTGTAATTACTTTTTTTATAGCATTAGTATTTTTATACTTTTAAAAAGTATGTTTCAATAAATATAATATATAAATATATAAATATATTTATAATACTGTAAATATAATTTACGTTTTTAAAATATGTTCTAAATAAGGTAATTAAGAATTAAATATTAATATAATATATATTTATAGAAAATTCCTTATAAAATAATTAAAAATATTTTTAATGAAATATTTTTTTATTACCACATAATATTCATTTAACATCAATATGATGATATGAAAATTCATAAAATTAATACAATATCTAAAATTAGTGGAAATCATTACATTAAATTCAAATGACGATATCATTTGAACGGAGTGTCTATTTGGGCTCCACCACATATCATATTGAATGCTGTAATGATATGTATGACCTTAGTAACACAAGTAACCCACAAAATTTTCAAGGCAAAAAATTCTCAAAGGGCCTCTAAAACCATGCGTGTAGTTAGGGTCCCCTAATATTTAAAATTCAATGGATTTTAATCCTCATTTTATGATGTATTATTTCCATTTTTTATGGATCTTGAATTTATTTATAGGCATTAAATTCATATTGAAATTATGGTTTTGAAATTCTATATTTATCGCAATGTAATTTTTTTTACAATTAAATATATGAATATTTTCTTATATTTTTTTATTTTAAATAAATCTTATAAATACATATATAAACATATTTATATAATAATTTATAATATAAAATATTCAAATCAAAACATAATCTAAAAATGTTCGTAAAACAACATCTTACCATTTTTTAGATTATAAAAATATATTAATATTGATTATAAATTCATATATATGTATATTAATAAATACATATATATTTATATTATATTCTAGTATATGTAAATTATTATAATATATAAAATATATAACTAAATATGTGTATATATATCAGACTCAAATGTATTGTAAAAATTAATTTAAAAATAACTATAAAAGTATATAAATAAAAAACATATTTGTATATATATTTGATTATATATATATAAATAGATATAAACTTCATTAAATAGATTATAAAACAACATGGTTTTCTTGTTATAGTGTTCCATCTCTAAAGGAGAGGTGTGGGCATTAAATATAAGTGGTCACACATGAGGCTGGAAATTCAAAAAGTGGTGGAAAAAGGGTGGTGGAGTGAAAAGCACTAATAAAGGTGGGTGGAGCATTGTTAAAGGATTAATGGAAGCACTACAAAAGGGATCAAGATCATGGATTAATGAAAAATACTATTTTACCCCCTTTAATGGTGCTTCCAATGTTGGTGCAAAAAATCACTGTTAAATTCTCCTTTTAATAATTTTTTTAGCATTCTTAAAGGGTCCTTTAAATAGTTCTTATAAAATATTTAGTATTTTAACCATTCTCCGGTTATAAATGCTTTTTTATCACTAATAAATCCTTATTCAAGTAATGTTAATGGCCACTTCTGTAGTAGAGTATCCAAAAGTAACTTGGTTAACATTGAATGTGATCGACAATGTGTTGATGAGAAACTAAATAGGATGATTACTCCAGTTATGGATATTTTGATTATTTCTATTCATTTATCATGATATATTATTAGAAAATTTCACCAATACCAACTCATGTACTCAGCAATAAAGATAATTGTAGAGTTCAATAAGAGTTTGGATGGTAGATACCATAGACAAATAATGTTTCACTTTTTTATATGTCAATAATATGGTACATATCACTCAAGGGAATCTATTAAATGAAAGGATACATATTTTATATAGGGAGAATAATATAACAGAGTAAGTAATTTCTAAACAAAAAGGGTATGTTTTTTTATTTCAGTGGTTATTAATATTGGTTTCCCTAAGGAATCATTACAGGTGAAATGTTTTCAACTCAGAATGTATGGGAATTATGAAAATAATTTCCATATAGGAATCTGAGGAATAATATTTGTATGGTGGTAAATTTAAATGTATAATTATTTATAATGTATAGAATAAAAATTAAATTTTTATTAATGAGATATAAAGTATAACATATTGAATCTTTGTTAATAGTCTAATTATTAATTTCAATTATAAATGTGTTTATGTTTTGGAATTCAAAAATTATGAAATATATATTCAATTTTATATAGACGATTTTAATTAAAAATATACTACATTTTTTAAATTTATTTGATTACCCAAAAAAATTGATTCAAATTGAAGGTGATATTTTATTGAAAACACCTCATTAAGAGAAATATTATCCTTTATATTCTCTTGATGTTGAAAAAAATGATGTTGTGATGTAGAGATAATGGAAGGTTCCATGATTATGAAGAGAATTAGGAATAGGAATCATTGGTGGAGATTTGTGAAAAAAGGATAATAATGAAAGAAATCAAGGACCTTCAAGAAATGGAGATGATGTTGTCTGTAAGCTTCTAGAATCTTTTGATACACCTACAAATTGGCTTATTCTCATTCAGATAAGCAGCGAGACATAAATAAATTCTTAAGGGTCTGGGATCAGAAAAGAGATTCACTAAAGGGGGTTTTCAATGGTTTTTCATTAAGGTGGAATATAAATAAGTTCGTGAATGCTGTAAATACCGATCGAATGTTTTGAGCAAAAAAAACTAAAGAAGATTGCAAAGAGAGAGTAATCTATGCAACTGGGAGGAGCCTCATGAAGGCTTTTTAAACTTCATTAATCAAGTGATCATCATTATAGTTATGATCTTT
Organism: Viscum album; assembly: GCA_963277665.1. Classification (NCBI taxonomy): domain Eukaryota; kingdom Viridiplantae; phylum Streptophyta; class Magnoliopsida; order Santalales; family Viscaceae; genus Viscum; species Viscum album. Next base: position 1,309,619,857 of record OY728119.1, on the reverse strand, counting down.
TTTATGATAGTTGAGGATTATAAAGTCGAAGCATCTCCATGGTTGTGAGCATCGTCATAGTTGTTCACAATTCGTTTTCTAATGCATTTGTGTTAATGTGTTATTCATATAAATGATATATGTGGAACATCATTAGGGAATCTATATACAACAAACGATATATTCAATAGTGATAATGAAAGGAACATTATTTTCCTAAAATATATGTGAATCCCTTACAAGATAAGTGAGAGAAGAAAAGAGGAAAATGGTTATCATTTCCACAAATAGAGATCCAAATAAAGAGATAGAGGAAGTAATGTTTGGGAATGTAGTATGTATACTATAAACCCTATGAATTTATTTATCCTATATATATAGGTGATCCGGCCCAATAATATAATTGGTAGTGAGAATTAATGGATTTGGTACATCAGAACATCACTATTATATAATCCATGAATGTATCTTAGTGAGGGTTACCTATTTAAAATGTTTGTGTCTTGTGAATGATTTAATTTTTTTCCAATCAATTCTATTAGAGGAAGATATAACTATGTTTTTTTTAATGGTGAAACAAGATCCATAGGGGAAATAGTCTTAATATATCATATTATAGCTCCCCCATATAGAATTTGACATAGTAGACCTAAAAATAAAATTAATTGGTTAATAACCATTAAAATATATTTTTTATTATCTTATTATCATTAATGAACACTAAATGATTCCTCAAAAGGATCAATAAAAAAATTTGGATAAAGAAACCCAATATGGATTCCATTCTATAACTCACCATATTCAAATAGTGACGTTACCCTTGGAAACCATGTGTCAGACAGATTTCGTTTAAAAAAAATATCTATGTAATGGTAGAAAATAATCATTAATAAATAACATGTATTCCACATTTTGTTCAATTATAGTTAATTCTCACATTTCTAAATATTCTCATGTTTCCCAAAGTTAATCACCTGACCATTAATTTTATTATCCTTAGCTATCACTCAATGAGAGAGAGTCACAAATAAAAACATGGAATCCATTGGTCATTAGATATATAGAAAAATTATCTAAAACCTCATTTGTTTCCAATTATATATTAAATAATCCCATTATATTGATGAGATAGTCATCACATCACATAAAACATATAGATTTGCTATGTTTATAACAAGACTCCCATGCCTCACCTCACAGAAGGGAATTCTTTTATACTTCAAAATTCAGTATCATTCATCAACATAGTCACAAATTAAATCTAGAAAATATAAGACATCACATTTTGTAAGGTAATTTTATATTCTACAGACAAGAATGATGAATTTTTACCCTCAATGATGATCACATCATCAAATATAAATCTCGTGTCAATCATCATCAGCTAGATGAACACTAAATAAACACACAAGAGGCTCAAAAATAACTTATAACCAACATTGAATTAATTATCTAATTAATCAACATTCATTTAATTAATTAAAATCACAGAATGGATTACATAACATATTTACATGGACAAAATATTGCACCAATATGTGTAAATCATCACAAAAATTAATCATTTCTTATCCAATAAAAAATACATAATTTCTTATATAAATCATTAAATTAATTTAATCATGAAATACACAAGATAAAATAAAAACTGATGTATGGAAATATCTCTTAAAAAACAATTTACAACATCATCCATGTGTCTTATTTTAGAATCTTAATGCACCTTCCACAAAATCTCTCTCTTAACAATGTAATTTCACCAAGATCTGGTGGAATCACAATCAACTAACAATACGAGTCGCACAAAATCAATGGAGAACATTAGAAAATGGATTAAGGAAAAGATTTACAAGGATCGTACCTCAAATAATGGTGGATAATCCTCCCATGAAAGAAAAATATTTTGACATTAATGGGAGGAATTGGGCTAAATGGATGTTGTATCCACTACATAATAAGATACTAATTTATGTTCCTCTAATTGGGTTTCAAAAAAAGGTGTAATATCCTATAATAAAATTGATGTTTTATAATTATAACAAAACATGTTGTGAATTCATGTTTTCCTAGAGACCTAACACAAGGCTTTTAGCAGCATGGCTAGTTGGGTTCCCCTTAAAAACATCCTTTCCCACTGAAATTATAGGTGGAATAATTTTCCATACATTGTCTATCAGTATTTTTACAATGATTAAATTTAACTCTCAAAATTTTATATTTAAAATTCCATTCCAAGCCCTATTTTGAGTGATTTAATCTGAATATAATAATTTCTATTCTTGATCCAAATATTAAAATAAATAATTAACTAGGATTATCTTCCTCGGTAAACTAAATTTTCATCAAATGAACCATAAAATTCTTGTATGGGACATCAAAAAATACTCACCATAAATCTAATCATTCATAAAAATATTCCTCATGTATAATTTAGGATTTATGTTAGTAACAAAAATTTGATTCATGGTTCAAATATTAATATCTTATTGGTTGTGGTCATGTAATCATTATAACCAAATCAACTAAATAATCTAAACATTGGGTACTTAATTGTTCATACTACCACCCATTTTAATCCTCTATAAATCTTTATGTTTTATGATTTTTTTGTGAAATTTTTTTCAATCTTGAATGAATCAATAGAGCGGATACCCTATAGAATTGACTTCACCCCCCAGTGACCAAGATTCCCACACACTATGAAATATATTAAATTCATTAACACAATGATGATGCTTTACTATTTGAGGAATTCATGGAATCAATATTCTATTATGTCAAACTCCCATAATTAGTTGAATCGGTCTAATATATACTGTTGTTTTCTTCTTGTTACACCCAAATATCTTTCCATGCATAGGGAGACATGAAATCATTCTCAAGACTACATTTAAAACAAGATTCCATTATTTATCAAAATGATCATTATATTCTACCATTAATACAATATATCGTAAAACCAATCATTATATTTGACAATTCTGGAATTACCCCTATGTCAACTACAAAAAAAGTGACATCAAATAACCATTAAAATTGAATTCCAAAAACTAGTTCTTATTAAAAAATAAATATATCCATGCCACATGAATCAATGAAATAACACCAAATATCAACCACCATTGAGTTTGGACCTCAAATCTGGATACTATAGATGTTCACTAAATCCTTTTCCATAATATGGTTTTTACTCATAGATGTGAAATATTGTTCTCATCCCCCATTGTAATTTCATTATCCACTCAATATGATCAACTTTACACTCATAATACATCATTATTAAAACACGAACATTTATACAACTCAAACCTTATAATCCAATAAATCCAATATGTGATACCCAATCTATGTTTTATGGATATTGTAAATACATATGATAAAACTATCCAATACTAATGAGGATTCAATTATAATACCTGGAAGATGATGGTTTTATCTCGTTATTAGATACCCCAAATTCAATTATGTGACTCTCAATATATAACCATATACAGGATCTCCCCAATCCAATAAGTAGTTTTCTAGTATAATACCTTCTAACATTATATAGTCAAAGAACTTCTGAATTCAACTCTAATATAGTTGAGCTTCTCATAATCTAGGTATTTCAATAAAATACTCTAATCATCTCAACATCTTTTATAAATATAAAATTGTTACAACTCTTTATTCAGAAGATTTGATATTCTAGGTAAAACCACATTCTAATTGTTATTAAGGTGTCTCACAATTTCTAAAGGGTAAAAGCGCACTTGATCAAACATTAATATTGATAATTCACTGTGTTTCATAAGAACATATTACATTGATCTAATGAAATAGTGTGAACTATGGATTTCTTAATGAATCCATTATAAAAAATCATATATAGAGAACCTATATCCAATATAGTTCGTAAGGGACATAAAAATATCCTTGATCTTTATAACATTCATAATTTAAAGGTGAAATGTAAAATTTACATGAATCATCCATCATCATCATAAAATAAAACTATGGGTCATGTAACCTTCAATTAAATACACAATCCAACTCGTCTCACATGGTATCCAAGGAGTATTAGGAATACAATTCATGATAATAAGACAAAAAATGAGATTAATATTTCATAATAATCTAACATTATATCACAGTGGCATATAAATCCACTCTTATATGTCAAACGATATTTGGATGTAACATCATACTCATGATATAACAATGTATATACCATTTTTCATCGTGTCTCACTCACAATCACACATACATGCTATTATTATCCCATCATCCAACATGATTCAAACTATGATGTGTCATATCCCATCAATCATAATATCACAAGCTTAATTATTAACTTGAAAAAACTTCTATTTAAGTCAAATTTGAATCAATCGTTCCCTATATATTCTCACATATCTATTTCATATACAAATAACAAATAATTAAATGATCGAGAATTAAAAATAATGTTTGGGTGATTTCTATAACATGAAAAAATTAACCATAGTTTAATCTATAACAATTATATTGTTGGTCGAAGTAGTTTACTCAAGAGGGGAGGGGTGAATTGGCTAACTAGAAAAATTTATGTTAAAAGAACATTATTTTCAAAAGAAATGGTTTCCCCAAAAATAGATACAGCCCAGTTAATCAAGGTTATATTCTTATAAGAGTTTGTCTTTTTAAACTGCATCTTATAAGATTGATTAAATCTCAGCAATATTAATTTTTATTATTAATATTAATTTTGAAGTTATCCTAGTAAGTCATACCAGTTGTAACTTCTTTCCACGACTAACTATCAAAGTGAAATTTGCGATTTCTGGATTATGCAATAAAGTAGTAAAAGATAGAAGACTAAATTTTAACACAACAATGGATATGAAACAAGTGGTTCAGTATCAAGATGAATCTTAATCCACTCCACATTGTGATCACCTTCCACTAAGTACATTATATAAATAATCCTTGTTCCACACCCTAGATAAGGGTTAACAATATTACACAGACTGTCCACGTCACACAGGGACCTCTTCCACAGTTTTCGTGGGTAAAAAAAATCATAACGGGGCCACACAGGGACCTCTTCCAAATGTTTCGAGGGTAAAAAAGGTATAAAGAGTTTGGTTTAAGGATTTTAGTATCCTCCAGTTTAGCTCGGGAGTTAGTATGTGTCAAAAAAGATAGGGGAACACAATTCTCATAATGTATATAAATAGATGATCACAGTTGAGCAAGAATATAAAGATGAGGTTAGAATTATCTTTTGTGATGTCAATGCAGCTCTGGACTTCGTTGTATTGATGAAGAGGAATCTTTGATTCCTTCTTTGGATGTTGTGTGAAAAACAGAGTGTCACGATTTATCTTTTGTTATTCATGAGTTTCGATAATGCGATGATGTTCTCTAGATTCCAGTGTACTTCATATGTTCTTCAACAGAGTCAAATTTCATGCATGTGAAAATGTTTCCTTTTAAAAATATTGCAATATGTTCTTCGCAGTTGTTATCACAGGCTTGTTTTTCGTTCAGTATCTCTCGCTATTGTTCTTGGGCACACTTTGCTAATTATCATCGAATGCACGAGTTTTAGCCGACAGGTTCCATGTGTTCTGCACCGCGTACCTCTTATTGTCCGATGAGATGTCTACAAAGAAACATTAGTTATGTCAGTGAATTAAAGGCATCAAATATGACAGTTAGATATTAAATTGAAAGATGAAAAAATAGTTTAAGAAATAGTGTCAGATAATGTTATGAAAACTGTATTTCCTTCACCTAGGGTCTAGACTGATCAAGGTGTCTGAGTGTCACAGTGTCTCATTTACGGTGTCCTGTTCACGGTGTCTTGCTTCGTGGTGTCTTTTTTACGTTGTCTGGTTTATGGTGTCATGCTTCACAGTGTCTTGTTTACGGTTTCTTGTTTACGGTCTCTTCATTCATGATGTCTTATTTACAGTGTCTGGTTTAACAGTGTCTGGATTTACGGTGTCTGGATTCACATTGTCTTGCTTACGGTGTCTGGTTTCATGGTGTCTAGGATCATGGTGTCTTATACATTGTCAAATATCTGTATTTAGACATAAACAGTGATATGTATGAAATGGATTGAGGATAAGCATTATAAAGCATGAGAGAACTTAAAACATAAAAACACCTGATTGGATATAATTTAAAATATGTAAATAGGATGATTAAGATTTGTAATCATCAAAACATGATTAATAAATGATTAATACATAAGTAGTCCAACAATCTTCCCCTTTTTGATGATCACTAATCATGTACTATTAAAGTGTAAATTTGATGAAACTATTGAGAATATATCATATAGAAACTTAATGTAGAATCGTTTCCCCCTTTTGGGATTATCAAAAAGTTGAAAAAAAGAGAGATAAAATATTTCACATTCTATTAAGAGTAAACATAGTTGATTATAAAATAAAGAAGAAATACAAAAAATAATGGAATTTTCATAAAAAATGAGTAAGCATTGGTCTTCTTCAAGGATTGGACTTCTCTAATCTTTTATCAACATCATAAGAGGAATCCATAAAGGTAGTGGTTGATGTAGAAGAAGGTGATTACATGGTAGATAAAGATGGTGAAGGGAGACATTCAAAGACTGAGGGAGCCAAGGTAGGAGTAGTAGAAGATCTAGACAATTGCTGATCAAGAATCACAAGCTTGATCTGACTGAAAGGTTGGCCAACATACATGGTAGTTGAGGCCAAGGAAGAGGTGAAGGTAGGTAGCCTAGGTCTGAGATGTGCAGCCACTAAAGAAAAAAATGTTGTACTCGGGACATGAAGATAAGGTCATAGGAGTTTTATGAAGTCTGGAATAATCTCTCCACCATAATTCATGGATTTTACAAAGTCATCTTTGATATCCATAAACTTTTCCATCAATTGGGTAAACACATTAACTTCTGGACTTTGGTTTGTAAGGCTTGTGTCATAAGAGGAATTCAGGGATTATCTACAAGGTATTTGAAGTGGTTGGTCATATCAGTCTTCGAGAAAATTCGGTTGAAATAGAAATATAATTTCTTAGAAATCTCCTACTGGGCATCATTTTCAATCTTGGTGTGAATTTGTACAAGGTCAAGAACTCTATCACTATTCTTGACAACGTCATACAAATAAGCTACATAAATGCCACTTAAAACATTTTGATGATCTTCATTGACTATGGATTTGAGAAAATTACAATCCAAGGAAGGTCTATAGGATTGAACAAAGGTTTTAGAAGTTTTGACGGCTATTTTCATATATTTGAGTTGATTTAGTACCTTTTGAAGACATCCATTGTACTAATGAGTGAGTTTATTAAGGTTCACCACAAGCTCTCTATTCTCCTTCGACAACTATTTGTGCCTTTATGAAACTTTTTCATCAAATGATTCCAAATAAGGATGAATCTGAGACACAACAACTCAAGGGATTTGGGAAATAATGGGTGCTAGAGGAGTAGAAATAGGCTATAATCTCGAATACAACTCTATCTGCATGTCTTCAACCATGCTTCTCAGGGTTGCGATTTCATTACTGGGCAGCTAATTTTCAACTCGTACTTCTTGAATCTCAGGGAGCATCTTAGGTTGTATTTTCCAAATGATATTTTTAAATAATAGTGAGGAATATCTGTAATTTATATTTTTCAGAGGATGAGGTTGGGAGTTCATATGTTTCTAAATTCCAGATAAGATATTATCTCCAAATTCTTTCAGATCATCCTTACTGAAAAAGAACTGTTGTTCAGATAAAGGTTCAGGTGTAGGAATTTGTACATGGTCTGGTTCATGTTCAGGTTCCTTCTCAGGTGCAAGGTTTGTGAATAATTTCAACGGAAATAGGGAAAAATAATCAAGCCCAGTTAAAGTAACCTATTGAGACTCATTCACATCATAGAAACTTGAAAATATTTTCTGAGTTTCCATAGGACTCGACTCAGTTGGATGTGAGGCTTCATCAGAATCATGATTTGGTGTCTGCTCCCCCTCAATGGGTGCTTCCTTCTTAGGACTGAGAGGCTTTTGAGATTGGTCTAAATCCACAGACTCAGCTCTATTTTCCAAATTCATTTCTTGTCTAGATAGTTGAAAGGCCATCTCTATCCTTTCTTCAAGATAGGGTATGATCTCAGGAATAGATTGTTCCACAGGAAGTTCCTCCAGATTTTATTCTTTCACAACATGATGTTTTTCCATATTTAGTTCTTTCACAATAGGAATTTCTTCTATTATAGGCTCTTCAATGGTTTGTTTCTCAAATTCTACGAGAACTAATTCTTTTTCAGCCTCCGGTTGGATTTCTAGATTGGCATCGTCTCTAGGGGAAGAAAAATCTTCTTCTAGAACAACATGAAGAAGAATAGTGATTTCTTCATGAACAATAACTTTTTTCTTATGTGGTACTTCAGCCTCTTATTCCTTTTCTTTTGAATACTCGACAAGTTCATCTGGTTCTAAAATAAGATCAGAAGTGTCATTCAGCCTTGATAGATAATCCACAGGATTGAACTTCTCATAAAACATATCATTTTCTTCCACCCATTCCATTTCCAAGGATTCCTGTTTATCATCATTCTCTTGACGGTGTCTTTAGAGAGACAGTACTTACAGTCCATGAGCACTTATTTATTTGGTCCAACTAAGCCTTTTGAAAAAATCATGGCTGATATCATCCAAGAGTAGAATAGAGAAGTGGTCTTGGATGTAACATTGATCAACTCACACATATAGTGAATGATGTACTTTCACAGGTTGATCTTTTATCCATTTTTCATAAGATTAATCAAAAAAAAATCTTGATATTTTAACACAGAAAAATCACCTTTTCTTGGACTAACCATATTTTGATCAAACTTAACTAGAAGACTAGTTTTCCAATCTAGTTCAGCAGTGACTACCCTTCTCTAGGTTCCATTTCTGGTTAGTGTTTTCAGAGAATCTTCTAGATCAATGAAATTAGTTTAAGGTAGAGTTCCTCTCTTATAATCCTCACATATACCATCATGAGGTATCCTAAGGCACGCAGCCCATAACCTTGATGAGAAGTAGCATCTATGGCCGTTAACCCAACTCCTCACAACATAACTTTCAGCGGAATCAAATTAGAACTAATAGTACTGGTAGAACTGAGCCACTCTCCTTGGATAGATGGGTCTATTATCCCATGAAAACAACTCTAACCAGCCATGTTTTTTTAACACTATCAAGACGATATATTTTCTAGATAGATGCCATTTGAGAAAAAATCATTTCCCATTTACAACACTCTGATTCACCAGATTCAGATATCATGGTCCTCCGGGTGTCATCTTAGGTGAAATCTTCTTCTTCTTCAAGCTGTGCTTCTCAAGTGTGGATGAGGATAGAAGTTTCATTCTTGTCATCCACTTAAGGTTTGAGAGAGAGAGAGAGAGAGAGAGAGAGTTTCATGGTTTTAAGGGTTTGAAATGAGTGAATAGGAGATATCCCAAGTGAATAACCGAATGAAACTTTTTGTTTTATCTTTTAAGAATGACAAACATAACAAAAAAAATGTGGGAAAGTAAAAGAGGTGAAATAATAACTACCGTGATATGGGTTTAAAGAAAAATATAATGAATTTTCACGGTGACACAGTGAGTGATCGTCATAATGAGACAGTGAGTGATCGTCACGTTGAGAAAGTTAGTGATCTTTTCACTGTGCATTATGGTGAGATAGTAAATGTCAGACTGTAACTACACAGTGCTAACGGTGAGACCGTAAACATAAGAGACAGTAACTGAGAAACCATAATCATGAAACAATAAAGTATAACATAGTAAAATGTTGAACAATAAGAAAAGTAAGATATCTATTTAATACTTATCATGCCAAGATCATGTGTGATGTAGTCTATTCTCTCATAATTTATTGGTTTAGTGAATATATCAGCAAGTTGATAATTTGTACCAATTAATTCCAAAGTGATATCACCTTTTAGATATTTATCTCTCAAAAAGTGATGTCTTACATCAATATATTTTGTCCTAGAATATGAAACATGATTTTTTGAGATGTTAATAGCACTTGTGTTGTGAAACATTATTGGTACAAGTCTGAATTGATATCTATAATATTGTAGTGTGTGTTTCATCCACAAAATTTGTGCACAAAACCTACGAACAACTCGGTATTCATCTTCTATAGTAGATAATTCAAAAAAATTTGGTTTCTTACTACACCATGATACTAGTGACATACCTAAATTTTGACATGTTCTAGAGGTTCTCTTTATATCTAACTTATAGCCACCGAAGTCAGCATCAGAATAAATAACTAGTTCAAATGATTGTCCTTTCGGATAGAACAGTCCTAGATTAGGTGTATGCTTGAGGTATTTGAAAATTACATTTACAACATTTAAATTAGATTCTTTAGTATTTTCTTGAAAACGAGCACACATACACACACTAAACATAATGTCCGGATGGCTAGCAGTTAAGTAGAGTAAACATCCAATCGTTCCTCTCTAAGTGGTTTGATCAACAGATTTTCCATCTTCATCAAGATCCAACATATAGGTGGTACTCATGGGAGTGTCACTAGTTTTAGTGATATCCAATCCAAAACGTTTTAGAAGATCTCTAGTGTATTTTATTTGACTTAAAACAATTCTATAATGATTTTGAAAGATTTGAAATCCAAGAAAGAATTTTAGTTCACCCATTAAACTCATTTCAAATTCGTTTTGCATCATTTTTGAAAAATAAATACATAATGAATTTTTTGAAGATCCAAAAATAATATCATCTAGGTAGATTTGAACAACTAAAATATCATTAGAAATTAGTTTTTAAAAATTTATAGGTTCATCTACTCCTTTTGTAAAACCTTTGGAAATTAGAAAAGTACTCAATATGTCATACCAAACTCTTGGAGATTTCTTTAAACCATATAATCATTTTGATTGTTTGAAAATATGATTGGGAAAGTGAGGATTTATAAATCTAGGGGGTTGTTCTACAAAGACATCTTCAGCTATATACCCATTTAGGAATGCACTCTTAACATCTGTTTCATATAGTTTGAAAATCAGATGTGCAACATAGGAAAGTAAGATTTTGATGGCTTCAATTATAGCTACTGGTGAAAAGGTCTCCTCATAGTCAATTCCTTCTTCTTGACTATAGAATTGTCCAACTAATCTATCCTTGTTTCTAACTATATTTCTAGCATCATCTACTTTATTTCTAAACAACCATTTAGTGCCTATGTTGAATGTGTCATTGGGTCATTCAACAAGTTCCCAAACTTTGTTTCTTTCAAACTAATTAACATATTCTTTCATAGAAATTACCCAAAATTCATCATTGATAGAATCATCAATGTTTTTAGGTTCATGTTGTGACAAGAAGGCTTGATGTTCAACCTAATTTCTAAGAGAAGCTCTAGTTTTGGTTCCTTTCTCTAAGTCTCCTACAACCGCATCTAAGGGATGGTTGTAAGGGTTCTAACCATTCTAGAAAAAGAGGGACTAGTTATTTCACGTTCATCTACAGATTCAGTTTCATTATAACTCAATTGTAGAGAATTTCCAGAATTGGATGTTTTCATAGATTCTTTCACAGAGGAATTTTAGGATTATGAGTTGATTTTCATATTTGATACATCATCCTCCCGATTTTATAGGATAGTTCTAGACTCATATGGATCTGTTTCATCAAACATGATATGTACATATTCTTCCACAAAATTTGTTCTCTTATTGAATACTCTATAAGCTTTACTTAATATTGAGTAACCTAGGAAAATTTCTTCATCACATTTGGATGAAATAATTTCAAGATTATCCTTAGTGTTGAGAATAAAGACTTTTCCACAAGAAAATGTAATGTAATTAACCATAGGCTTCTTATTGTTCTAGATTTCATACAGGGTCATTTTGAGAATTCTTCTACTCAAGAGTCTATTGATTATATAACATGATCTATTAACAGCTTCAGCCCAAAAGTAAATAGGTATTTCATATTCACTATGAATTTTTCTAGAAATTTCTTATAGGGTTATATTTCTTCTTTCTAGAACACCATTTTTCTATGTTGTTCTATGGGTAGAGAAATTGTGACTATAACCATTTTGTGAGAAAAAGGATTCAAACTCTTGATTTTCAAACTCACAACCATGATCAATGATTAAAGAATTATTTTTAAGGCCACTAATATTTTCTACAGACTTGGCATACAATGAAAAATAAGAGAAGGCTTCACTTTTGTGAGCTATGAAGAAGGTACAAGAATATATAGAAAAATATTCTACCAGAACATAAATATAGTTCTTCCCATTTAAACTAGAAACTCATGATAGTCCAAACAAATCCATTTTAAACAATTCGAGAGGTTGTTAAGTAGAATCTTCTTTCTTTTTTTTGAAAGAGATTTTCTGTTGTTTTCCCTTTTGACAAGGATTACATACTTTGTCATGTGGAAAATCAAATTAGGGTAAGTCTTAAGTAGACCTTTTCTAGTGAGCTTTCTATGGAATGAGCATTACAATGTCCTAGTCTCCTATGCCAGATCCAAGATTCATTATGTAATACACTTAAATGTGATGTATTTTGAGAATCTAAGGAATCTAAATTAACAGAATAAACGTTTTCATTCCTTGATGTAGAAAATACTAATTCATCATTAGAATTAAATACATTACTATAATCATTTTCATATTTTACATGATATCTATCATCACATAATTGTGAGATACTAAGCAGATTATATTTTAATCCCTTAACAAACAATACTTTCAAATTAAAATCAAATCAGTGTTACAAATCTGGCCTAATCCAATGATTCTCCCTTTAGAATTTACACCAAATGTGACATGTCCTCCATTTAATTTTATCAGTTTCTTGAAGCATGTGTAGTCTCCTGTCAAGTGTCTTGAACATTCCCTGTCCAAGTACCATAGATTTTTTCAGGAGCACTTTATTCATCATTCCTAAAACGTGATCATAAAAAAGACAGATTTTGGTACACAGACTCGTTTGGGTCCAGTAACATTACTAATAAGTGATTTAGGAACACATATTTGTCTCATATGTTTCCTATAAGCATTATATAAAGTATTAGAAAAATAAACTGTATTTGGTCCACAAAAACATGAAACAGTAGAATATGTATCATGACTTGAGCTAGTTGAGTTGTATCCAGAACTGGGAACAAAACCATATGTCTTAGAATTTGAAACAAAATTTGTTCTAACAAGTTTTCTTTTACTATGTTGAAAAGTAATGCCAGTATTGTATTTTGGGGAAATTTGTTTTCCTAGAATTTGGGTAAGGGAATTTTTCCCATTAGTAAACTTTTCTAAGTGACTTTATAATTTCTTATTAGAAATTTTTAATTCATTGTTTTCTTTGAGATTTTGAGAAATTTTAATCATTTCAGTAGTAAGTTAATATTTAACATTTATAGTGAGAGCATGTTTTTTCTTCAGTAATTTATATTTATCTTTTAATTCATTGCATGTCACTTCAAGCATGTTATAGTATTAAAAAATTTCATTGTTTGTCATATTTTCAGATTCACATTCCGCATCAAAATGGTATGAATAATTATAGAAAAGTAAGGTGTTACCTCAGATGTGTTTGTCATAAAACACATATTGTCTTTGTTATCATGTTCATCATGTGATGTCTCTGAGTCACCTGAACTATCATCTAAGGCACTCTAAATTACTTTCATTGCCTTTTTTTCTTCATGTCTTTGTCCTCATATTTATTCTTATACATTAGCTTTAGAGAGTCATCCTTTATATATCTATTGGACTCACATTCATAGAATATAATTTCATCAGTTTTATCACTTCTTTTCTAGTCCTTTTTCGTGTTTCCCTTTATATTAAACTTGCCCTTGAAGTTAGGCTTTCTGGAAAAGTTATTCTTTTTGTAAATTCATTTGAATATTCTGGTTAGTTGAGCCATCTCCTCATCACTGTCAGGTGATGATTGTTCAGTAGTGGAACATTATACAGAAGCTTCCACTTTCCCTTTATCTTTGTTCTTCGAGGAGGTGGTCTTGAATGATATATATTTTTCCTTTGGTTCATCCTCAAATTTTTTTTGACTTTCAACCCTTCCTCATACATCATCAGTTTCCCAATGAGTTCATTTATAGGTAGCTTACTGATATCACACGATTCTCTAATAGGGGTAGAGGTTCCCCTCCATCTATCAGGTAGGTATCTAATGATTCTCATGATCTATTCTTTGGAAATGACTTCTCTTCCAAGATAAATCGTTCTGTTGAAAACCTCATTTATCCTGAGACACATGTCAGAAATAGGTTCATCAGGTTTCATTTCAAAATTATCATATTTTATAGTATAAGTATTATGTCTCATTTCCTTTACAGTAGATGTGCCTTCATGTGAGACAGACAAGGTACGCTAAATTTCATGGCACTTTTTACAAGAAGAAATCATATTAAATTTTTCATCTCTTAAGGAACAGTAAAAAGAAATCATGGCTTTGCAATTGTTAGTGTAGGAATGTTTGGTAGGTTTATCCCATGTGATTATATCACTCATAGGATGTTTTTATTCATCTAGAATGGATGACCAAATTTCAAAACTCATACTCTTTATATGCATTTTCATTTTAATTTTCCATTGAGCATAGTTGGTTCCATTAAATAATGGTGTTCTCCTGGTTGTAGCACCTTCCAATATATTATCCATACTAACGTCTTAATTTAAAAGAGCTAGAATTTTAGAATTAACAGAAATTAATAGATCTTTATTGTACAACTACAATCACTGCTGAATAAGATTACACAGAGTCCTAATAAAGCAACCTCTAATACCAAATGTTTTTAGGTGTAGTTTACTCAATTGGGGAGGTGTGAATTGAGTAACTATTAAAATTTCTGTTAAAAGAACATTATATTCTAAAGAAATGGTTTCCCCAAGAATAGATACAGCCTAGTAAATCAAGGTTATACTATTATAAGAATTTTAATTTTTAAACAACTTCTTAGAAGATTGGATAATTATCTGTATTCTTAATTTGTATTATTAGTATTACTTTTTCAGTTATCATACTAAGACAAACCAGTTATAACTTCTTTCCATGACTAACTATCAAAGTGAAAATTTTCAATTCAGGATTATG
Organism: Viscum album; assembly: GCA_963277665.1. NCBI lineage: Eukaryota > Viridiplantae > Streptophyta > Magnoliopsida > Santalales > Viscaceae > Viscum > Viscum album. Next base: position 1,309,604,756 of record OY728119.1, on the reverse strand, counting down.
CAATATAGCATTAAAACAGAGAAGACTAAATTTAAACATCACAGTGGATATAAAACAAGAGGTTCAGTGTCAAGCCAAGACCTAATCCACTCAATTTGGTAATCACCTGCCACCAAGATGTTTATATAAATAAACATTGATCCACACCCTGAATCGGGGTTATCAATAGTACACAGACTATCCAGGTCACACATGGACCTCTTCAATAGTTTTCTTGGGTAAACACAAATAATAACAAGGACACACAGGGACCTCTTGCTCAGTTTTCATGGGTGAAAAAATTATAAAGTGTTTGGGTTAAGGATTTTAGTATCCTCCAGTTCAGCTAAGGAGTCTGTGTGTTTCAAAACAAATAGGGTCACACACTGCTCAGAATGTAAATAAAAAGATGATTGTAGTCGAGTAGGAATATAGAGATGAGGTTAGAATTCTCTTGTGTGATTTCAATGCATCTCTGGACTTATTTGGACTGAAGAAGATGATTCTTTGAGTTCTTCTTTGGATGCTACGTGAAAACCAGAGTTTTGTGATTTAGCATTGTTCATCACAAGTTTTCATAATATGAATATGTTCTCTGGATTCCATTATACTTCGTATGTTCTTCACTAAATTCAGACTACATGCATCTGATAATTCTTCCTTTTGAAAATATTGCAATATTTTATTCACAGTCGTGTTCATAGGATTGTTTTTTGTTCTGTATGGATCTCTATTGTTCTTGGGCACACTTCACTCTTTATCTTTGAATGCATGAGTTTTAGGTGACAGGTTCGATGTGTTCTGCATGTCATACCTCATACTGTATGATGATATTTCTACAAAAAAACACTAACTATGTTAGTGCATTAAAGGCATAAAATATGATAATTTGAAATGAAATTGAAAGACAGTATAAGTAACGGTGTCACAGTATGTTATGAAAATGGTGTCTCCTTCACATGGTGTCTAGACTAATCACGGTGTCTGAGTGTCATAGTGTCTCATTTACATTGTCTTGTTTCTGGTGTCTTGTTTCACAATGTCTTGTTTATGGTTTCTAGTTTATGGTATCTTACTTCACGTTGTCTTGTTTATGGTGTCTAGTTTACGATGTCTTTCTTCATGGTGTCTTCTCTATGATGTTTGTTTTCACGGTGTCTGTCTTCATGGTGTCTGGCTTCAAGATGACTTGCTTACGGTGTCTAGGTTCCTAGTTTCTTGTAATTAGGAAAATAATTGTATTCAGACATAAACTGTGATATGCATGAAATGGATTGAGCATAACCATTATAATTCTTGAGAGAACTTGAAACAAAAATACACATGATTGGATATAATTTAAAGGAGTTAACTAGGTTGAATTAGATTTGTGGTCATTAAAACATTATTAATACATGAGGAGTCCAACATATATGATCCTAGGATAACTACACATTCTCGTAGGATACCTATATATATCAAACTCATCTCAAGATGAAATATTCCTAACATTCCATAAATCTACATTGGATATCGAATCACATGTATCACATGTCTTATCTCATTACACTGAGAACTCATTCCTAGTCAAGAAATGATGCACGTCTATTTTCCAAAATTTACCATGTGAACACTCATTCTATCCCGTATAACTTAATTTATCTTATTTCAATAATCATATCCAAGGGTTTATATACATATACAGTATCTCCAAATGCATCCAACATCTCACTCTAGGGTGTTAATCATGACCAGGTTCCCCTATATTTTATTACACCATCAATGATTGATGTTAAATATATGTATATATAAAAATATTACTTATTAATGGTTTGTATCTTGTAAAAAATAAAAAACCTATTTTAGTTATGTTGAATAAAAAAAATTGTTCAGTTTTCAAAAACTAAAAAAACATATTAGTTATTACTTATAAACCCATTTACAAACACCAATTTCTGATCAAATACAATCATGATCATTGTATATATATCCTCTGTATTAAAGATGATTCATAAATAGGCACCCTATCCAAGTGTAAATACAGTAAACCAAAATCACTATATCATGCATTGAATAAGTTATCAAAGCCATAATAGAAACAATAAATAACATCATTCCTATCTCCCTATAAACATGGATTTCAACTCTCTTGAGTTCTATCCACGTATATGAATAACATAATTCACCTGTTATAATGAGTCCTAGAAACATTAACCATCTATAAAATAGTAAAAAATTTAATACAAAATCTATGATACTAATTTGAAATTCAACACACCCAGTTCCCATATGCGAATACCATATTCGTAGTGCGACATGTCCTCATGAATGCCTTCTAATAGACTTGATGAAGTTGACTAAAAAATATTTTTTATAAATAACTCCGGGGGATATCATTCTTTCAATATCATCAATCCAATAATAACAAGAAATAAAAATATCCATAATATAAAAAAAAATACAATAATGTAATGTTTTTTAGTGGGAAAACTACTATAATAAATAAAATTAACATGATATAACAAAATATTCACCTGTAGTTCGAATAATAATTGTACAATGAAATTACACCCTAGAAGCCAAAATTATATAGTATAGTAATAAACAATATTATAAAAGGATAGTTAACCACATTCTATGAAATCTATATATCCATATCATCATATACTTCTTTAGATCCTCTATCCCACTTTCCTATACAAGGGGTCAGTCCTTCTCTCTTTTTCTAAGCATCAATATAAGCATCCATCGGGTTTATTGTATAATGTTATTGAGGAAAATTTAGTAGGCCTCCACTAATAATTCACCTTATATAATACTAATATATATGTTCATGTATATACAAAATGAAATGGAATCGATAATACATACTTTCACACACCTATTGAATTATTCTGTGTTTAAGATTACACGTCAATGGTTGAATCATACCTAATTATTACATCCTTTTTTTGTGGTTCATGATATCCGATAAGATGATCCCACTATGAAAGAATGAATTAGTTATTATCTCTTCTTATATAATAAATTGTGAAAAATATACCACCTCTAATAATAATAATATAAGTGAATTTATCATCACCCTTATCAATGATGTAGGGGTTAATGAGTCATATTCACTCTAATGCAAAATATAAGTGAATTATTCACTACCATTAAAATTTATACGTGAATTGAACATCATTATAATTAACGATCTAGTGAAAGGGTCATCAATTATTTGAAAATACATTATGTGAGAATAATATCTATAGTTGTGAATAGAATTCCAATAACGATAATAGTTGTATGGGTGAATATAAAATATCCACTATAATAGACATCTAGATTAATTTTTTATCATCTTTGGTGAATGTTCTATCACTAATAAAATTTATAACGGTTAATGGGATTAAACATGGCATTAAATAATGAAACAGTGATGATGTTTTCACCAATATGTAGCGAAATTCTGAAGGAATCATTTCCTATCCTCTCATAATAATATTTGAATGTGTCCATTCATATTTTAAATAATCTATCACCAATAACATATGGGGAAGAAAATTTTATCTTGGAAATATTATCAATAACCACTGGCTAAAAAATGTTTAATATAGGGTTTCATACACAGTTATTGTTTAATAATGGATGAATATGGTACCACTAATTATATAAAAGATGAAATGAATAATTTGTAATCACTAATAAAAATAACCTATGAAATAGGGAATAATGAATCACTTTAATAAATTATATATAAAAAGTTGAATGTAAAATAAACAAAAACCATAAGATAATCCAACCCAATTATACAAATAGTACGTAATTTATCACCTTAGTAATTGATAAACACCAACCCAGTACACTCACTAGGCTACCCATAGCTATAATTTTGTACATATATAAATAATATTTCAGTCATATACCCCCTCTTCACATAACTCGATCTCGTACAATTTCTAATCTCATAAAATTTATTACATAAAAACTAATACTTATCCCAATGTCAAAAATGTAATATAATTAAAACTACATAAACCACATATGATATTCCAATAATTATTCAATGCTCAATATCAGCTCATAGGTCTCACTTATTCAAATTAATTAAATAGATAACCCTCATGGGTTATATTTAAAAAAATACCTACCTTACAATATATGTATAACCCTCACTATTCATTTGTTAGGAAATTATGGTTTAGATAACATGTCTTAATAAGGATAGTTTATAATAATTAATCAATAATTAATGAATCTTTCATTCATTCCATTATGGTTTATTATCCAATTTTTAAATTCTACATGTATATCATATGTTTAATCCCACAAAAATCAATAGTCTAAAATCTATTCATTATTCTGGGTGATATTTATTAACAAAATACATGACATTCCTATTTAATTAGAGATATATATCAATGATGTACAACCTCATTTGTCTTAAATTCAAAATAATAGTTACATAGTCATAGAAATATATTTGACAAAATCTAGACACTTTAAGGATCACTACGATTCCAATAAATCATTATATCATCATCTCTCATAATAGACCCCATTTATATTAATCTATTTGGTACGTATAATTCACAAACCCATTATTTTAAAACAAAAAATATATGAAATAACATATAAAATAATAATATAAGTGACCACCTTCAATAATTACACAATTTATCAAAACAAAATATCACATACCCATCAACCAATCAATCATTAATCATTGTCACCTTATCAAACCTCAAACTCATCAAATAAAATCTATGATTTATTATAACCAACTTATACTGAATTCATATAATTTATCCATTATTATTCAATTATTCATAATCAAGGTAAAACCAATTAGGTGACCTCTCTAGGAAAAAATCAAAATAAACCATGTTCCAATCATGACTAACCTTAATCTGCTCTTATTTCATGGAATCCCCTCAAATTTAATATTATCTTATAAAGAAATATAATCCAAAATAATGAATTTTAATTAATAACCAAAGCAAGGTATTACATCAAAAAATGAGATTAATACTCTTGTTTCCCTCCTATAATCTCTTTCATTATCCACTAATAAAATACCTCTCATAATTAGGTGATTAAACAATGATATGAGAGAATATCTATGAAATACAATGATGAGAATATATAAATCAAGGGGGGAATTGGAAGAAATTTAATGGGATATGAAGAAATAATATCTCAACATAATTGATGAACGAGAATCAAATAATAAAATTAGATACATTGTAATATAGGTGATGGAGAAGAGGTGGGGGTGTTTTCCCCTCTATTCTAGGTTGCTAAATTGGGAACCCCTAAGCGAGTACATTAATTAAAAAGGAATAAAACTCAAATTTTACTCTTATTTCAATAAACATTCTTATTTGACAACTATATTTTAGTGGATCTAATAAAACAACCCCCAAGGGGAATGATACACCTTTTTTCTTTAAAATATCAACACATGTGATGATGGAACATCAAAAAAATATGTGTGGTCCAATTTAAATTCCAACCAATCTGAGAATGATAGGATTTTTTAATATATTACTGACTTCCCATCGAATTATAAATTTTAATATAGAATATAAATGTAATCCATCTTTCTCTATCTGACATTATTGGAAAAAAACATTGTAAACCCAAATCTCTTACTTTGTTTATTTCTTACATGGGTCTTTAATAAAAATTGTCTTAGATTTCCATATTTCATTTATCAGTCTACATTCAACTAGATATAATCAATCATTACTTGTCATCAAGATTAACCCCTCATTAAATCATACTATTTTCAAGTTATTATAGTAAATGGATAAAATATTACAAATGTTATTGATATGAAACCTTTTGATATTGAAAATTCAACCATATTGAGACATAATTTACTATCCACCTCATTAATTCTGTCCACTAGAGACTTCATTGTCAATTTTGGTACATCTTTTTCTTTACAATGTGAAATTCCATTATAAATTTATTATATGATTTAACAATTTATTTCTTTAATATCATGCAATGTACCACTCTACATCAAAAATAGTTTTTCGAATCACCTACTAGATACCACACATAAATGATCTTATTACTATTTAGGGCATCACTAAACTTATTATCCTCTATATAAATGATATGTTTATCATTTATTGTCTCTATAATTATAAAATTGTAATAGATATAATATAACCCCATGTGATCCCATTCCTCATATGAATCCAATTGTAAATCAATAATCAAGCACCTTATCTTTCACAGACTATCTGATTCCTTCACTGAATGAGTCATCTATCTCAAGATATAACCTAAAAAATTACTTTTAACTATTGAAAAACATATACTAATGTTGAAGGAATGAATTTATTCAACCAATCTTTACTATATATGGTATAAATATCATCGAGAGAAAATACACATTTGAATCCTATAATATTAATGTACCATGAATATTTTAACAATCAAACAATGTCTCTAGTTCATCAAGGGATCAATGACCATCACCAAATATAATTCAGGGGAAGTATAATTTTTATCATCTATTCAAAAATGTTTCAAACCATTTTCCCTTTCATTATATCCATTAACAAGTATTCATCCTAATAATAGTCTATAATAATCAACATAAATTATATAACTGTCACTAGATTAATGTATTATTAGCATTTATGTAGAATCTGAACTCCTCTTCAAATCATCAATAGTTCTATGACACTTATCATCCTAATAAAACATCACACACTACTATTCTAAAATTATTATCCATTATTCTACATTTTAGAAGACTTATTTGAAGAATTTATAGTATCCTATAAATATATGGAAACATCAAATCAAAAAAAAATTTGGGTTTTTCTCATGACATCACTACTTGAACATTGTCCATGTGATATGAAACCCTATACATGGAGTTGACATGTGCCAAAAAATCACCTCGCGATTCCAAAAATTATATTTACTTATTCACAAATATATCATGTGGTTATACATTAGCAAATGAATTATTTTAAACATACCATTAATAGCCCCCCTTTAATACTATGTGAAGTATAATATTATCCAAACACACCATAAAAAATTATTAATGATATTTATAGAAGATGTGATTCTTAAAGGATATTAAACAATTTAATCATTTGTATCCCCAAATGAAATTAAAAAAAACATAAAATATATTTAATGTCATCCTTAGAATTTTCATTTCCTTAATCCTTACGGATGATATCCTAGTCTCAAATAACTTTTAAAAAAACACTTCACACTCTTTAAATTATCTAATAGATAATTTATAGGAAATATATGTGATTGTTTCTTCATTATAACTTAATTGAGCTTCTAATGGCTGAAATATAACCATAAAATATAGTTGTCCTTCTCATGAAAATAGAACTCATAGAACATAAGGTTGTCCAATTAACTGAATTAAATATGTTCCCTCCAAATATTAAAAATATTTATTTAAATATTGTATTAATTTAGGCACCATGAAATATAAATTCAATTAAAAAAACTCATTCCAAATAAAAAGTATAAAGATAAATCAACATATCAATTCTGTGGTATCCTAGAGATTTGTGTTTAGGAAACACATCCATTTTTTGTGGGATAAGATGACATGATTTAATTATAAGGAAAAATTTGTTTACTCAATAACTGTGAAATAACACTAATCTATAAAATAATATGTTTACTCAATAATAGTCATTCTCCCCTACTCCAACAATTGAAACTATCAATCATTGCAATTATTATAAGTATATGGGTAAAATGACTTACTAGAAATATTCTAGAATATTTTCGATGTAATATACTAAAAATCATCATATCTATAGTAATAAACTGGAAATAAAAAAATTCTCTATTAGATACGTATGCAGAAAAACATACATTTTATGTATTAGTATTATAATGAATCCAAAATATTTTTTATATCCTCTCTTAATTTTCTTAATGTTCACTTTTTCATCACCAAAAAACACAAGAGGAATATGAATTTATTATTTCAACACTCAACCCACTTCCTTAGGGTTTCAATTTTATATTTCCTTAAAAACCTCATAGATTTTATTGAATAAGGAACTCATGTGTTTATAAAAATTTTACATTTTTCCAACTCAATCCTCAAAATAGTATCTGTATATAAGGGAATCTCTATAACAAAAAAAATTAAACGAGACACCATATTGAAATTTACCCAGAATAAAACGAGGAGTTGTAAATCAAACACAAGGTATTTAGGTATATCTGTATGTGGATATATTCATATTTTGGATAACCATTCCATTTATAAATAATTTTTAAAATTAGTCTATCGTAAAATATTTCAATTAAATTCTTTTCCAAACCAAAATGTTCTTAAATCACATAAATCTATTTCATAACCAATTATATGAAATCAATTTATCAATAAAAACTATATACATATATAAACATTAGTACCATAATACATTTTCACACTATATATCTCTACCAATCATGTATTAAAACATCAATATGGATCAAAACCCAAATATAATATAACAAATCTTATTATTCTATTTCTTTTGTGGACACCATTCCAATATCACTTTCTTATGGATGTTATTATTAATGGTTCCCTCATGTGTTTTAAATGTAATAATATCCACACCTATTTGATATCCAATGGTGTATCTTTAAAAAATTTCGGTATTATTATTTTATAAAAATTTGGACTAGATAGCTTCCCCCAAACTTGATCTTGAACCACATAAAGCCTAAAAAATGTTCCATATTTCCACAATTTGGAAATTATTGTTAATGGATATATGTAAATCATTAGTGAATGATTTTTCATAAATAAAATCAATAAACAAATTTCATTGATTACACTTGCTTCATTAAAATTGAAATCCAAAAATTAAATAATAAAATTTTATGTAAATAATTTACCAAAAAAATATTGCAGGAAAAAATTCTACTATTATAACATTTAACAACTAAACTAAATTATATTACAATTATACATCATATATAGTACAAATATTCTAATAAAATATTTTTTCAATGAAATATGATCAACATGAACCAACTCTTTGGATCTATCACTAATGCATAATGGTTCTTCTTAATTTCATTCATCATGAAAAAGAAATCTAAATTTGTATTGAGATGTGTAGGTATAGGTGGTAACATGAATGCTCAAGATAATTTCTTTGTATAAAACCCCATAATTTCTATTCATGATCAATAATATACTAAATAATGCATTCCATTAAAAATATTTAATCCCATATCAAAATAAAATTTTATATCCACCAGTTCATGAAAAATCCATGATATTAAAAAAACAACTGAATATAGATTTTTTTAATAAAAATAATAACCCTATTCGGTTCACATAATATAAAAATAACTTCATAGTTATAAAAATATTAGAAATAATAATATATATGGAATAAAATACAAAATAATAAATATATGTTGGATACTGATCACCTTCCATGGATCATCATCTATCTAAGAATTTCCAAAAATATTTTCCCTCCCCGTACATAACAAGATTAATGGAACATCCCAAAAATATTAATTCCTTAATACTATTAATAATTACCCACACCATCTATAAATTCTAAATACTAACATTTAATTACTCATTCCAATATTTTATACATACCAAAATAAATTTTCATCTAAAATAATTTTCCGAAACAATTTAATTTTCATAAATCGTTATAAAATTTAATATATAAATGATATGTTTTATATTAAAAGAAATTTAAACAAAATCCCATGGTTTTTTAAACCTAAAATTCATAAGTTATGGGAATCTAAAATTCCAAAGTTTTAATGAAACGAAATTCAAAAAAATATTTGATAATCATTCAATATAATAATTAGATGAAATCAATTTCAATCTTGAAACGAGAAATAATAATCCACCATGGAATTAAATGGATCCACTTACTTTAGACGAAATAGTTTAAAGTCCCCCAAAACTGAGGATTTAGTATCAACATTCCTAAATTTATTCATCGAGGCCTTGAAGATATAATAATAAGTAGAAATTATTCTACTCATTATTTATGATCTAATATTTCATTACCTTAAATCTAATCCATAAATATGGACTTACATTGAGAGAAATTGATATATCCTTGTATTTAAAATGAATTAGATACATTATCGATTATGAAGTGTCCATCCATTTTATAACACCCGAGAATTTTATGAGAAATATTTTTTTATGTTATACAAATCATCAAATGAATCTTTCTATAAACACAACACTAGCTTGTCTTGCTTTACACGTAACCATGGCCTTCCTCGATATCTTGCATCGTACACAATACCGAGTTTCACTAAACAACGATATGCTATTAAAATATTATTATAACTAGCCATTATGAATAGTAAATACCACATTTTGAAATTTTGTAAATTTTATTTTTCAAAATGGACTTCATTTTTGGATTCAGAATATTGATATCAGCCTAGGGTGAAATTTTGGTAATTTTCTGGAAACTTTCAATTTTTGATCAATAGTGAAAACACTGGGTTACTATTTAAAAAGAAAATTTTTATTTAAATAATTATTTATTTTATTCAAATTTATTTTACGTCAAAATTGATACATAATACCTATATACGTTCAATGTAATTAATTGCAGTAATTATATAATAATTTTAGATATATTAAAATTTTATTGAACATTTCACCGTCTTTTGCCCACCTCCAAGGAGAATTTGAAAATTTACATAAAACATAACTTTACCACTTCTGTGAGTGGAGATTCAAAAATCCGAGAGACACAGTTGATTTCAGTAATTAAAATGTGGTTCAATGAGATGAAAATAATTTTTTGTGAATAGTAACTTTTTACTTTTATTTACCACGGTTAAAAGTAAATAGGGTAATTAAGGTTAAAAATGATATTATTATTACCCTAACACATGTCCTAAATCTATTGGATAAGTTTAATTCGATCAAAAACATCCTTATAAATAAAATATGACCATTTAGGCCCCCTTGGATTAGATTAGGACATTTCTTATTAATTTATTTAAAGAAGGGTTAAAATAGTTAAAATCAAAGTTTAATAAGTAAATAATTTTTAATATAGGGTTATACATATGATAAATTAGACTATAAATATTCATTAGAAATATAATAGGATTTAATACATAATGGTATTTTATTTTTAATTTTTAGACATTATATAAGGTAATTTATTTATGACACAATGATGAAGCAGTAATTATCTTATTAATGAAATATTGACATAATTGATGTTATAAATACCCAAATAAATGTAATTTGAGACTTTTTATTAGATAATTTAATTTTATAGGTTAATATGACATGTTAGTATTTATTTAATTAACTTTTTTTGATTTAATCATTCTGTTATGATTTTCACAAAAATCAATTACTAAATAGTGTCAAAATTGACATAAAATAATTTTTAAAACAAATATTATATTATTGATTGTTATTTTTTTCCTAAAAATATATGGATCGGCTAAGTTACTTATATCATGATAGGTGTATCATTAATGGACCACTTGGGGTCACTTTGGATGTATATGGTATGATTATTAACTATATAATATAAAAATACAATGTGACATGGTAAATGTCAATCTAATTAACTAAGAGTTAAAACTAAAATATAAGGTTAATATAATAACCTAAACTTTTCTAAATTATATTGTATGAGAGGATTTCGACCCAGCCCCACCTTATCTTCAAAATATATCCATTTGGAGCTATTAAAACCAGAATTTGAATTTATAATAAAATAATACTTTTAGTTATTTTAAAGGTTCCCCTCTCCTCCCTTATAAAAGGGCACCTCCTCCCTCTCCTCCTCACACCAATTTGAGACTTCAATATCGGCCAACCCCTGAAAATAACTCCTCTACACTTCCCTATAAACATCCTAGAGGTCCTGGTATTCTTCAAATACCAATTTTTAGTGCCCTAAAAGGAGGTCTCAAAGAAGCGCTTCAAAGAAGAGGTAATGTCTGTTACCGATTCTTTAATCTTTATTTTTTCTTCCACTTATTCATTAGTTGTTTCATTATGAAGTAATAAAATCAGTATCACTAATATACTGATATGTTATTATAAGTATGAAACAACCCTATTTCACAATCTATCCATCCTACAGAAAATGAAATCACCGCGCGTGCGTACGTACGAAATACCGTCTCCACGCCGTGGTGTAATCTATTTTCCAACATCACCTTACTTGGATGGGTATAATGGTGTAAAGAATGAATATATATGATTATGTTAAAGTGAAATTGATTCTCAAATAGTATACATACAGTCCAATAAAATTCCACGATCATGGGAACGATATCATCGCTCGTGCGTACGTACGGAATACCATCTCCAAGATGTGATGCGACTCGTTCTACATGATCTTCATTGCATAATGATTATATAAATTAATTTAATGAATGAATATGATATATATTACACTAATAAAATTCTTGAAATGGGTTATCTATAACCTAAAGAGAAGAATAAGAATTTATTCGACAAAAGACGCATAAGAACAAAAAGTAATAAAAAATCGAATAACAAGTAGTAATGAAATATTACTAAAAAGATGATAAGAATATGACCATATATGATATCATAACTATAAGTATGATTCTGTAATAATTCAATAACATTATTAAAATCATTATACAGGAGGTTCGAACACTTACGAAGCAAATTGGACCTAAGGTAAGGGAAAATATCACAATCTCATTTTTATCCGAGATTGTTTATACTTTGGTATTTACTAGGGGTTTTTTATCATCCACTTCCATGTTTCCTCAAAATGTATTATTATTTCCATCCAACTACAATTTTTTAAATCCAATTTTACCCTTCGTTGAGTTTTTAGTAAAAGATATGAAAGGAATCTTTTGTCATTTTTCGTACGCGGTACTTTTTGACTTTTCCGACAAAAGTACGAAGAATGTTTTTTTAACTTATACGGCATGAATGGATTTTTAAAACATTATTTCCAAGAATCATCCTTTACAAGTTTTCATGTCTATTTTTAATAAACTTTTTTTAGTTTAGAATTTTATGACATGTTATGAATGGAAAAGTGTTTTTGAAGTAGAAAGGATATTTTCTCAAGAATGGAGTTCAAGTGTTTTATCAAAATTATTTTCCATCTAAGATAATATAGGGTTCTGTTTCTATACCTATTATTACATTGATTTTATTATGTTGTGATGGAAATATTTTTATGAATTCTTTTATCTTATATTCATTGTTTTATGATGTTATGATGTTTAAGATTCGCATTTTTATTACATGGGTTATGCTATGATGTATGGTTTATGATTTTGTTGCACACATAAGAATGGTATCATTATGAGATGGATGGGACCTATATCTCCCTCCAATTCATTGGGTAAAAATTTTATATCTCATGAGATATACATGGCTGGAACGGTAGGTTAAACCAATTCAGTGAAATAGGACTGAAATGAAGAGTGAACTCAGTTCCGAAATGGACTTTGTCCACTAAGATATTCTTTTCTATGAGTCATGACTAATAAGAAATGATTCTCTATGATTATGTGTGTATGCCACAAAGTTTCATGTTTTATGTTATGGTTATTAGGGTTACATTTCACTACCATTATTTATCGCATGTTATGAAATTATGATCTCTTTTGCAGGGTACGATTTCCAAAATGTTATGTTCTTATAAATTTGATGTGGTTGATATTTCTTTTGTTTACCCTTACTGAGCATTTGAGTTCACCCTTTTGTATGTATTCATTCCCCAGGTCAGGAAGAAGTTTATTAAGTAAGATATGCCAAAAGGGACTATAGATATGATGAAATAAATGGGAGACAATGTAGATGCTTTATGAACCAGTTGTTTATGTTTCCCAATTTCTAAAGACACTATAACTATACGGTCCATTCATGGTTTTGTTATATGTTGAAATAAGTATGCTTCAATTTTGACGTATTAACAATGTATGTAAATTATGGGTCGTTATAGTTGGTATCAAACGAAAGGTATTTTCAACCTTTGGAAACTAGGATGTGAAAGCCTTAGTAAGAACCCTAAGTATAAGTCTAAGAATAGAACACAATATTAGTGTTTTAGAAATGTCTATGAATAACCTAGGATAAGACCTTAAGATTGAAATTTTATTCTTGATTATGTGGTATTCCTATTATAATTATTGTTTCTAACACTATTTTTCTTGGTTTTAGTCAATGGATGGAAACCGAAGGAACTATGTTAATGCAGAATGTGACGGCCAATGCAATAATTGTCCCCCTGAGCAACCAAACGTTATGGGAGCTGGAATGAAAAATTGTGTAACCATGCTCACACAACTTTCTCAAGCTATGAATCATATAGGACTTCCAAATGAGAAAAGGAAGGAGAAAGATTATGCTGAATCCTTCATGAGGCAACGTCCACCTTCATTCAGCGGGTATACTAATCCATTAGTTGCTGAACAATGGATTAGTACTACTGAAAACATATTTTCAGTTCTTCAATGTTCTGAACATGATAAAGTCATCCTAGTAGTGTATCGTTTTGAAGGAGATTCTGATCAATGGTGGAATCTTATTAAGAATACGAGGTAATGGGATGAAATTGAGCCCATGGAATGGGACAAGTTCAGGAACTTATTTTTCAATAAGTACTTCCCTTGTATTCTCCGAACAATGATGGAGAAAGAGTTTCTTGAACTGAAGCAAAAGGATGATGAATCTGTTAGTACCTATGAAGCAAATTTTACAAGACATGCAATGTACGCTTCTGGTATTATTATCCAACCTGAGAGTAAGAATGATTGAGTCTTTAGAGGCTTAAAACCAAGTCTTCGAAGGGCGTTATCCATAAGGGACATCAATAGCTACGAGGAAATAATTCGATGTGCTCTCAATGTTGAGATGGATATTGGAGTAACCCATCAGTCATATGGGTTTGATAAGAAGAGGAAAATGGAATTCAAAGGAAAATCAAAAGAGCACACTGAAAAGGAGATGAGCTTTCCCTTATGCTCAAAGTGTGGAAAGAAACATGGAGGGAGTTGTCTTAAAGGGACAAGTAAATGTTTCAAATGTGGAATGGAAGGTCATCAGTTATTTGAATGCCACAATGATGGGAAGAAGATGTCTAAGGAAGAAAAAAAGGAAGGGATACACAGAATGAACCTACTACACTTCAATGTTTCAAGTTTAAGGAGATGGGGAATTATTCCAATCAATGCCAAAATCCAAGGTTTGATGATGATGATCGACTTCAACTTAATCTTAAGGTTAAAGAAAAAGGAAAGTCACATTGAATTTCTATCAGCATTGTGGAGTACGATAACGAAGTGGTGAAAGGTACACTTACCATCCACTGTAAAGTAGAAAATGTTTTATTTGATTCTGGATCCACCCACTCATTTATTTATGATGAATTTTCTAAGGTTATCACCATATTACCTCAACAATTATATGTTGAGTTATCTATGAGAACCCCTAATGGCACAACAGTCGCATAAAAAGTTTATAATTCTTCTCCGATTGAAGTTTGTGGGAAAGTGATTCCTGCAAATCATGTGAACCTTCCTATAGTGGAATTTTATGTGATTCTTGGCATGGATTTTCTTTCTTTATATGGAGATCAAATCAATTTCCAAATAAGGGAAGTCACATTTTATATTCCAGATCAATCTATGATCGTCTATCGATGAAAGGATGAACATAACCTTCCAGTGTAAATTTCTTTTATCTTATGGTCTTGATTCCACTAAATGAAGGTTATTTATCTCAAATGGTTGGTGAGAAACTCACGATTAAGAATATGCCCATTGTACGTGAGTTTGACGATGTCTTTCCGGAGGAAATACCGGGTCTTCCACCAAATTGTGAAGTTGAGTTCTCAATAGAACTCGTACCGGGTGCTTTACCTATTTCAAAGACACCTTATAGAATGGCCTCAATTGAGTTTCATGAATTGAAGAAGAAACTCCAAGAGAATCCTGATAAGGGGTTTATATGCCCTAGTGCGTCACCTTGGGGAGCATTTGTTCTATTTGTTAAGAAGAATGATGGATCAATGAGACTCTGCATTGATTATCTAGAACTTAACAAGATCACTATCAAGAAAAAATATCCTCTCCCACACATTGATGACTTATTTGACCAACTACGAGGAGCTCAATACTTTTCCAAGATTGACCGTCGTTCAGGGTATGATCAATTAAGGGTCAAAAGGGAGGATATAACAAAGACAGCTTTCCGTACAAGGTATGGACACTATGAATTTATAGTGATGCCATTTGGTCTTACTAATTCTCCTTCTATCTTCATGGATCTGATGAATAGAGTCTTTAGAGACTATCTTGATCAGTTTTTGGTAGTCTTTGTAGACGATATTCTTGTATATTCAAAGAGAATGGAAGAACATGAAGATCACTTGAGAATTATATTGAATACCCTGAGACATGATAAGCTTTAAGCCAAATTTATCAAGTGTGAATTTTGGCTTCAAAAAGTTTCATTTTTGGGTCACATAATCTAAAAAGAGGGGATATATGTGGATCCAGAAAAAACAGAGGTTATCGAAAGATGGTCGAGGCCAACAACAGTAACTGATATCTGAAGTTTTCTTGGTTTGGCTAGATATTATCGACGTTTTGGGAAAATATTTTTCACGATTATCTAATCCACTCACCAGGTAGACTCGAAAAGGAGTTAAGTTCGTGTGGACGGAGGAATGTGAAGATTATTTCAAGTAGTTGAAAAGAAGGTTATCCAGTGCACCTATACTCACACTTCCCTATAGTGGAGAATGGTTTGTTATCTACAGTGATGCATCCAAGAAGGGATTGGGGTGTGTTCTTATGAAAAATGATATGATGATAGCTTATGCCTCACGAAAGTTGAAAATACAAGATCAAAATTACCAAACTCATGATTTTGAGTTAGCTGTGGTAATATTTGCATTAAAGATTTGGAGGCATTATCTTTATGGAGAAAGGTGTGATATTTATACTTATAATAAATGTTTAATGTATATTTTCACACAAATGGAGCTGAATATGCGCCAAAGAAGATGGTTGGTGCTGATAAAGGATTACGACTGCTCAATTCATTACCACCCTGGGAAAGCAAACAAGGTGGCAAATGCATTAAGTCGACAAGACAATGCTATCTTGTCCATGATGAGGATCACAAAAGATCCAATATTTATGGATTTACAAAGGATGGATCTTGGAATTATAATAGAAGGGGAAAATCGTATCTTTCTCAAATGAATGTTCAACCATCTACACATGTGAAGATTAAATAGGCATAGAATGAAGATGTAGAGTTACAAAAGAAGGTGAGAAATGTTCCTGATTTCAACCTTGATTGTGATGGGATAATAAAGTTCAGGAATCGGGTTTGTGTTTCTCCTATCCCCGAATTAAAGAAGGAGCTACTGGATGAGGCTCATAGTTCTTCATTCTCTATTCATCCTGGAAGCACGAAGATGTATATGGACCTGAAAGAGTACTTCTGGTGGGATGGCATAGAAAGAGGTGTTGTTGAATATGTCTCTCGATGTTTGGTTTGTCATCATGTTAAAGCTGAGAGACAGAAGTCTAAGGGGATGTTACAACCATTACCCATACCCGAATGGAAATGGGAAAACATCACTATGGACTTTGTCACAGGACTTCCTAAAAAATCCAAAGGCAATAATGCTATCTGGGTTATAGTTTATCATCTTACAAAGTCTGCACACTTCATTGCTATTAAAGAGTATTTCTCTCTAGATCATCTTGCCAGGATATATGTAAAGGAAGTGGTAAGATTTCATGGAGTAACACGTTCTATTATATCTGATCAGGATCTGAGGATTACCTCAAAGTTCTGGAGATGTCTTCAGCATACTCTAGATACAGAGTTGAGTTTCATTACTACTTATCATCCTCAGACAGACGGTCAGTCTGAGAGGAAAATACAAACTCTAGAAGATATGTTGAGAGATTTCTCTATTGATTTCAAAGGTGGTTGGGATCAACACCTACCTTTGGTGGAATTTTCTTATAATAATATCTTTAACTCCAGTATTCAGATGGCTCCTTATGAATCTATCTATGGAAAGAAATGTAGGACTCCAACTTGCTCGAATGAAGTTGGGGAAAGAGAGCTATTAGGACCTGATCTCATTGATGAAATGGCAGAAAAGGTCAGATCTATTCAACAACACATAAGAGCAGCTCAGAGTCGACAGAAAAGTTATGCCGACAACCAAAGAAAAGACATATAGTTTGAAGTGGGTGATAATGTTTTCTTACGAATATATCCATGGAAGAGGGTCATGAGATTTGGAAAGAAGGGGAAGTTGAGCCATAGATATATCGGTCCTTTCGAAATACTAGATCATGTTGGAAAGGTAGCTTACAGATGGGAACATCCACCGAATCTCTCTCAAGTTCACGATGTGTTCCATGTATTTCTCCTGAGAAAGTACATACCTGATCCTTCACATGTACTTAGCTCAGAAGTTATACCACTGGAGCAAGATCTTTCTTATGAAGAACATCTGATAGAGTTTCTGGATCGTAGTGAAAAAGTCATATAGAACAAGACCACTCACTTGGTGAAAGTTTTATGGACGAACCACCAATTAGAAGAAGCTACATGGGATCTTGAGGATACGATGAGGGAGAGGTATCCTCATCTTTTTGTTACAAAGTGACAGATTTCGAGGGCGAAATTCATTTTAAGGGGGGTAGAATGTAAAACCCGAGACTTTTATGAGAAATGTTTTTTTGTTATATAAATCATCAAAGTAATCTTTCACTACACACAATACTAGCTTGGCTTGCTTTACACGCAACCGTGGCCTTCCTCAATAGCTTGTGTCGTACGCAATACCGAGTTTCACTAAACAACGTTATGCTATTAAAATATTATTAAAACTAGCCGTTATGAATAGTAATATCCACTTTTTGAAATTTTGAAAATTTTATTTTTCAAAATGGACTTCATTTTTGGATTCGCATTATCAAAATTAGCCTAGGGTGAAATTTTGGTATTTTTCTAGAAACTTTCAATTTTTGATGAATAGTGAAAACACTGGGTTACTATTTAAAAACTAAATTTTTATTTAAATAATTATTTATTTTATTTACAATTATTTCAGGTCAAAATTGATACATAATACCTATATAAGTTAAATTTAATTTATTGGAGTAATTTTATAATAATTTTAGATATATAAAAATTTTATTGACTTTTCACCGTCTTTTACCCACCTCATAAGAGAATTTGAAAATTTACATAAAACTTAATTTTACCGCTACTATGATTGGAATTTCAAAAACCCGAGAGACACGGTTGATGTCAGTTAGTAAAATGTGGTTCAATGAGATGAAAATAATTTTTTTGAATAGTAGCTTTTTTACTTTTATTTACCACGGTTAAAAGTAAATAGGGTAATTAAGGGTAAAACTGATGTTATTATTACCCTAACACAGGTCCTAATTCTATTGTATAAGTGTAATTCGACAAAAAACAACCATAGAAATAAAATATGACCATTTAGGACCACTTGGATTAGATTAGGACATTTATTATTAATTTATTTAAAAAATGGTTAAAATAGTTAAAATCAATGTTTAATAAGTAAATAATTTTTAATATAGGGTTCTCCATATGATAAATTAGACTATAAATATTCATTATAAATATAAAACGATTTCCTACATAATGGTATTTTATTTGTAATTTTTAGACATTAAATAATTTAATTTATTTGTGACACAATGATGATGCAGTAATTATCTTATTAATGAAATATTGACATAATTGATGTTATAAATACCCAAATAAATGTAATTTGTGACTTTTTATGAATTACATTAATTTTATATGTTAATATGTCATGTTAGTATTGATTTAATTAACCTTTTTCGAATTAATCATTCTGTTATGATTTTCAGAAATATCAATTACTAAATAGTGTCAAAATTGACATAAAATAGTTTCTAAAACAAATATTATATTATTGATTGTTATTTAATTCCTAAAAATATAAGGTTCGGACAACATACTTATATCATGATAGGTGTATCATTAATGGTCCACGTGGGGGTCGGTTGGATGTATATGGTAAGTTTATTAACTATATAATATAAAATTACAAAGTGACATGGTAAATGTCAATCTAATTAAGTAAGAGTTAAAACTAAACGACAAGGTTAATATAATGACCTAAACTTGTCCAAATTATATTGGATGAGAGGATTTCCACCCATCCCCACCTTATCTTAGAAATATATCGATTTGGAGCTATTAAAAACCGAACTTTACTTTATAATAAAATAATACTTTTAGTTATTCCAAAGGTGCCCCTCTCCTCCCTTATAAAAGGGCACCTCCTTCCTCTCCCCCTCACAACAATTTGAGATTTCATGCTCAGCCAAACACTGCCAATTTTTCCTATCCACTTTCCCTAAAACATACTAGAGATCCTGGTCTTCTTCAAAGACCAATTTTAGTTCCCCAAAAAGGAGGTCTCAAAGAAGCGCTTAAAAGAAGAGGTAATGTCTGTTACCGATTCTTTCATCTTTATTTCTTCTTCCACTTCTTCTTCTTTAGTTGTTTCATTATGAAGTAATAACACCAGTATCACTAATATACTGATATGTTATTATAAGTATGAAACAACCCTATTTCACCTTTTATCCATCCTACGGAAAATGAAATCACCGTGCGTGCGTACGTAAGGAATACCGTCTCCACACAGTGGTGTAATCTATTTTCCACCACCACCTTACTTGGATGGGTATAATGGTTTAAAGAATGAATATATATTATCATTTTAAAGTGATATTGATTCTGAAATAGTATACATACACTGAAATACAATTCCAAGATCATGGGAATGATATCATCGCTCGTGCTACGTACGGAATATTGTCTCCACGATGTGATGCGACTCGTTCTACATTATCTTCATTGCATAATGATTATATAAATGATTTGTATGAATGAATATTATATATATTACACTAATAAAATTCTGTAAATGAGGTTTTTATAATCTAAAGAGAAGAATAAGAATTTTTTCGACAAAACACGCATAAGAACAAAAAGTAATAAACACCCGAATAACAAGTAGTAATGAAATATTACTAATAAGAAGCTAAGAATATGACCATATACGGTATCATAACAATAAGTATGAATATGGAATAAGTCAATAACATTATTTAAATCATTATACAGGAGGTTCGGACACTTACGAAGCAAATCGAACCTAAGGTAAGGGAAACTATCACAATCTCATTTTTATCCGAGATTGTTTATACTTTGGTATTTACTGGGGTGTATTTTATCATCCACATCCATGTTTCCTCAATATGTAATAATATTTCCATCCACCTAAAATTTTTTAAATCCAATTTTCCCCTTCGGTGTGTTTTTAGTAAAATATATGAAATGAATCTTTTGTCATTTTTCGTACGATGTACTTTTTGACTTTTCCGAAAAAAGTATGAAGAATGTTTTTTTAACTTATACGGCATGAATGGATTTTTAAAACATTATTTCCCTGAATCTTCCTTTACAAGTTTTCATGTTTATTTTTAATCAACATCTTTTAGTTTAGAATTGTATTCCATGTTAATAAAGGAAAAGTGTTTTTGAAGTAGAAAGGATATTTTCCTCAAGAATGGAGTTCAAGTGTTTTATCAAAATTATTTTCCATCTAAGATAATAGAGGGTTCTGTTTTTATCCCTATTATTACATTGATTTGATTATGTTGTGTTGGAAATATTTTTATGAATTCCTTTATCTTATATGAATTATTTTATGATGTCATGATGTTTAAGATTCCCATTTTTATTACATGGGTTATGCTATGATGTATGGTTTATGATTTTGTGGCACACATATGAATGGTATAATTATGAGATGGGTGGGAACTATATCTCCCTCCAATTTATTGGGTAAAGATTTTATATCTCATGAGATAGACATGGCTGGAACAGTAGGTTAAACCGGTTCAGTGAAAGAGGACTGAAACGAGGAGTGAACTCGGATCAGAAATGGACTTTGTGCACTATGATAGTCTTGGCTATGAGTCTAGAATAATAAAAAATGATTATCTCTGATTATGTGTGTATGCCACAAAGTTTCATGTTTTATGTTATGATTATTGGAATTACATTTCTCTACCATTATTTATCCCATGTTATGAAATTATGATCTCTATTTCAGGGTATGATTTTCAAAATGTTATGTTCTTATAAATTTTTTGTGATTGATATTTATTTTGTTTACCCGTAGTGAGCATTTGAGATCACCCTTTTTATGATTTCTTTCCCCAGTTCATGAAGAAGGTTATTAAGTAATATATTCCAAAAAGTGACTATAGATATGATGAAATAAATGGGAGACATTGTAGATGCTTTATGAACTAGTTGTTTATGTTTCCCAGTTTCTAAAGACACTATACTTATACGGTCCTTTGTTGGTTTTGTTATATGTTGCAAAAAGCATGCTTCAATTTTGAAGTATTAACAATGTATGTAAAGTATGGGTCGTTATACATTTGATCCTAAAGAGAATCACATTTTTTTTATTTTGGAGAATCCGCAAAATCGCATCCAATATACCCTAGGTTAACCTAAGTCTATATTAGTGTTTTGACAATGTTAGTGGGGAAATGATGATTTCAAAGATTAAGTTACAAAACACGAACATATATTTACAATAAATTCACAAGATATTCTTAACCCTTCACTATAATTTCCAAGGTTTTATGAGATATTAATATTATTATTATTAGTTAAATAATATTAAATTAATTTTATCTATTCTTTCAATTGGTTTGAAACGTTATTTGAATATATAATCTACAATATGTAATCCAAAATAAGTACACATTATAATTTCAAATGTGGGTTATTACAAAAAAAAAAGAAAACTAAGAACATCAAACCGTGGAATACTACTCACAATGGATGAAACATATCAATTAAAAGTGCATAAACCAATTGGGGAGTGTAGTTTGGAGTAAAATAAAATCACAAAAACTATCGAATATCCTACATCATAATTATATGTGAGGATAACCAATATAAAAATTCATATATTGTGTAAGACATCCCTTAAAGAATAATATGATATTAATATTATATAATATGAGTAATGAATTATTCCATGGAAAGTAAGTGTGTAATGAAAGAATGGTTTAGCATGTATAAATATATTTATAAATGAAATATAATTTATATACCTATTTTTGTTGAAAATATTATTATGGAAAATGATTCTTATAAATACATATTTTTATTATATAATAAATAGGTATTTTGAAGTCATGTATTGTTATGAAGTAAATATTAAATAAATAAACTCATAATGAAATAATAAGATGTTAAATTATTATTAATATGAATGTCAATGTTTTTTATGGGTAAATATTATTTTTATTATCAATGTATCACATGATGTATATATATAATTTAATAAAATATTTGAATAATTTGGGAGTAGTAAAATTATATTCGATAATATAAACAGTAAATTTTAATGGTTAAATCATAGTAGGTATAAAAGTAATATTTATTTTTTTGAATCACAGTTTTGTAGGTAATTATGTATTTTACCATAATAAATTAATATAATAAATTTTAAAATATTATAATATATTAACTAATATTTTATCAACATATATATTATAAATTTACATGAAATAATATTATGAAAATATAATATTTTAAAACATCATTTTTCAAAAAAAAAACTCCTTTTATATTTTTTATTTTCCTTTAAAAAACATTTATTGGTTTTATAATAAAAAGTAGATAAATATAAAATATTTATTTTTATTTAAAATCATAAAAATATACTAACCTGAATTTTTTAATATTTCAAAAAATTAATTTTTATTTGGAGAATAGAGAAAAATAATTGTTCAACAAATAACTTGTTTTTTATAAAAATATTAGTATTTTAGTATGAATAGGATATATTTTAAAAAAAATTATAATTTCATGTGTGAATTTTATATGTGTATTTATAATTTACATAATTTTATATTTAATTTATAAACTCATATTAAACATTTTAGAAATTAGAT
The DNA here is from genome assembly GCA_963277665.1 of Viscum album. Taxonomy (NCBI): domain Eukaryota; kingdom Viridiplantae; phylum Streptophyta; class Magnoliopsida; order Santalales; family Viscaceae; genus Viscum; species Viscum album. The sequence continues at coordinate 1,309,580,741 of OY728119.1, read as the reverse complement.
AATAGTTTTTCAAAAAAAAATATAATTTAAAAATTTAGTATTTAAAAATTAATTTTTATCGAATTTAAAAAACTAAATTAAAAATATAGTAAATGTGGAATCTTTATTTTCAAATTATCGAATATGGGAAAAATTTATTTTTATACATAATGATTATTCTACGTTGGTTAAAAACTAGTTCCAATGGTGAGAAAAAAATTCGTAAAAATGTGTACCCTATGAAGTAAAGGAAACAAAATGTTAAAAAAATGTTTTAATTTAGTGGTCATGGTGATGATAGGTTATTTTTGTTATCCTATATATTATTTCTAAATTTTGGTCAAATTATTTCAGAGAGTGACATTCCATTATTGAATCATTTTGTGTACTAACAATATTGTAAATCAATTTCACTTATAAATGGGACTCTCCTATACTCACTTCCCCTCAAAGTAGAACAACCTTATTTCAGATACAAATCATTTCCAAACCACTCATATACAGATCTAGTCACCTTAATAATTATATTTTGTTCTCACATGTTTATCTTTAAATGTTTTAACCCCCTTCTCATGTGAGAAAATCAAAGAAGTGAGGTGTAAGATCCCAACATATCGTCATATTTTCATTTTCCTTAGGAGAAATCCTTATTTAAAAGTTTCATTTTCTCAAAAAAATATAAAAAAATAACTTTATTATAATGTTTTTATATTTATTGTACAATATTAAATCACTCGTCTACATTCTCCTAATAGGGGCTCAAATTAAATCTGTATGTTCCCGGACTACCACCACAAAAAAACATCATGTTTAGTTTTCCATCACCACGTTTAAATTAAAGTCTAAATGAAGAATTTTTTATATAATTATTTTATTTATAACATAATTTATTTTATAAAATACTAAAACATATTATTTATTTCCCTCATGCTATTGTAAATTATATCATCTACCATGCATACATGTTGACTACTCCATCCACGGGATGATTGATTTCTATTTGTCTTCCCATATCCACAATACATGGATTGACAAGTAAATTTGATTAGTTTAGAAATATGTTTTTTAAGATAAAATTATCATTTATTAATAAAGATAATAGAACAGATTAATGATATGATGAACAAACCATTATCGTTAATTCTATCATTGAAAACAAACATACTTCAAAGAAAATACATGATAACCTTTTAAAATATTTTGATATTCATTTCATACTGTATTTAATATAATATAATTTTGATATATTAAAATAATAAAAACGAAATTAATCCATTTTGATACTAGTGAAATAATAATGATTCATAATATCCTCATAATCATCAATAATCATCATTTGTTCATGATTGGGTCGGTTTGACCATATTCATGAAAAATTATATAGATAACCATCAAAGAGTATCATGGAAAAATAATTTATAATTTAATATGATATAAATATGTATATAATTTTTATTTTCTAGTTTTGGAAAATATACATCAATATGTAATTCATTAATTAAGAAAACAAACTTTATAGGTAAAAAATAATACAAAATGACATTTTCTATTTCCATGTCAAGTATAACGAATGAATTTGGAGAAATTATAGTCTTATTTATGTACCCTAGTTTTTATATTTTATTGGAATTTAATGTGTTTTGGTGAATTTTATGAGATTTTAGAGTCTTTTGTAACGTATTTGGCGACTTTCTGAAGGTGTTCAATTTGAGCATTATTTGTGAAAACCAGGAAATTCTTGTAGAAAATTATGAAAAGTGATGTAGTGGGGTATATCTATGCCTAGGGTTAGGTATGTAGTTTCTCAAAAACATTTCTTCACCAAGGAGTAACTGTTCTTTTGTTGATACATTCGTGTGCATGGTTAATATACAATTTTCTTAATTGTTCACCGTAACTAAGTGCGACTAAAAATTAGATCAAAAAATTGTTGATATAATTGACATTTAACTCAAAACCTATATTTTCCCATAAAAAAACCTATATCTACATTATCTATTGCCAATTTTTTTAGAGACCAATACTATTTATCCAATAGTAAACTATAGGTGTCAGATTTTTAATTTATGGTTGTATATGTTTAAATGTCTCTATTCATGGTGGGTTTTCATAAGTCACATCTCATTACATGTATTAGATTAATAGATATAATACATTGGGGATATATATATGATTTGTTTTCAATCATTATGATATTTGGATGTTTTATTTTTACAAAATGAGACTGAGGTGTGTTTTTTGAGTTTTAACGTAGTTTTGTTGAGAAATTCATGTTTTTCTTCATTTTATCCATATTTTTTGTTGTATGTGGATTCACTCTCAACTCTTATTATAAAAACATGAAGGATTAATTTTAATATTTTTTGTTTCATGAATTTTATTATGAAACTAAGAATCAAATCATGGTACAAAACTTCATTAGTTATGGTTAATGGAATTATAATGATTGGATGTTGTGTAATGTTATTTGTTTCATGATTTTTAAATTATTATTTTTTATGATGGATTTTTTTTAATTTATAATTTTTATATATAATATTTTCACATATAATAATTATTATTTTTTAAATTTCATGAATTTACTTATTTAGAAAGGGTTTTGAAAATTTTGGTGGCATGTGTGAATTTTCAATTACATGACCCTATGGAAGCGGCATGTGCTATAAGGGCACAAATATAGGGTTATCTTGTAATGACATGGTAGATATTTGAGAGACTACACATGAGTTCAGAACTATTAACAGGGAATTCATGTGTGGTTCTGTTGATATTTTGAGGGAAAGGGTTATTCCCAATGGATATTCAAATTTTTTTGATAGACACTCATATATGATTTCATTAGAAATTATATTTGATTAGACAAGAATTGTGGATTGAAAAATGTTTTTATTTTGAATTTTATATATTTGATATGTACTGTTTTAATGTGTTTTCTATAAATTTTTGTTATAAAAATGTTCTAAAATGTTTCATCCTACTAGTAGAAGTAGATAAGTCATTTGTCAAAAACCTACTATATTTTATACGCACCCCTTTCGTGGGCACTTTAGTGTGTTTTTAGATATTGTTTGTCGATGAATTGTCAAATGATGAGTATTTCATTTCTTTAGTGATGATTCATTAATGATGGGAATTCATTTTGGAGGTGGATTTTGGGTCTTTTACGGATTTGTTTTGTTGGTTTCGTTGGTATCATTGTGTTTTGCTGGTATTGTATTCAACATTTTATTTTTATAGTGCTCTTAGTTCTTACATGGTACACTGATATAGAATGGTTTGTTATAAATTGAGTTTTATTAAATTTACATTATGAATCTTATATTTGTTTATTATTTAATTCTTATTATGTTGTTGGTTTTTTTATTTCAATAGTATAATCATCCCCATGTATTGTTGAAACTATTGGAATTTATTTAAAGCCATTCGTGTCATGGGGATGTCACTAAAGGCCATATAATGTTCCAATGCCTTCTCAATCCCATGATAAGGGGAGATATGTTACAATATACTCATGAAAGGAAATTCAATCATAGTAATTCATTACATTTCATCCAATATAGTTAAATTAATTAAGAAGGAATGATGTAGTTTTTTATTAGAATTAATAACTCCAATACTATGAAAAACGTTCAAAAAATATATATTACTTATACCTCACATAAAAAATATGAAATCTATAACTTTTATAAATGTACCAAATAACTATAATTGATGATAAAAATGTTTTTCTATATGGAAAATTTTCAAATATATGTGATTTTGTTATTTATTTTTGTTATACCTGATCATAGATTTCATTTAGTTAATTGTGGAAAAAATTAGAGGGATATTTGTCTCAAATGTTATATTTTTAGAATTAGTTATTATTTTATTCCATTAATATGATGTTATTAATTAATAATAAATTTATTTTACAATTTTAATGGGTTTTAATGATGCATATCATAATTTTTTTTAAATGGTCACCAATTCGAAAGATATCCAACTAGAATGTTCATTGATCAAAATGTTACTCAAACCATTAGGGTTGAATTACAAAAGTCTATTTTAAAATGAATATTTTTTTAAACGTAATATATCTATATTATTTTTATTATTTTTAAAACCTCTAATCATTTCCATTTTATAATAATGGGGTCTTTTTATAGTCCCGATATATTTCATTTCCACATTACTCATATTTTATAAAAACTGTTTCTCGTAAGGGAAATTGATATCTTCTATTCATTTTAATTAGGAACCTTCATTTTTAATATCCTAATTAATTATATTATTTCCAAAATATATATATCTGTAAGTCAATAAAAGACTAATTTCATTATATATAGGATTATCTTCTTCTAAAAGGAAAAAAATTACTTTTCCTGTGTGGTTCATTTTCAATAATAAATTAAAAAATAAATCTTTTTTATTATTTCCATGTGAACACATCTTTACAACATATTTATAATTTTATATGATAAATTAATTTTATAATTTAATGGTTTTATAAAATAAAATTATATTCTAATATATTTATAAAATATATCTATCTTTTTTTTCAAAAGTATCTTGTATGTTTCTTATTTCTAACGTTATTTTTATTATATTTCATTGAATTATTTTCATATAAATCTAGATCCTAATACATAAATTATTCCTGAAAAATTAAATTATTTTTTTTGTAAATATTAACCATTTTTTAATAACATATGAAATTTATTTTAAATTTAGAGTACTGATCTATCGATTCTTTTTTCTTCTCTAATCATCCACCATGTATAATCCCAACTATTCACCCATTGAATTTCATTTGTTAATAACATATCATGTATTCATTCTGATAATTTTTTTCACTTAGAATATATTCATCAATTAATTAGGGGAATGCATGAACATAACTATATACTCTTTATCTATATTGTGTAATTATCATATACTGTATTTTCGGGATTGAATAAAATATACCTAGAATGTTACTTGATAAAAATGGATAGCCATTTATTTTCAAAGGGTATATAATGTTATGAATAATGTTTAATTCCTTATTTTGAATCCAAATAGTACCCATTTTTTCTATGGGTTCTTTATAATGTATTGAGTGAAACTTATTTTAATTACATGGATTCATTATCATATAAAATTCAAATATTTTCATTCAAAATGTTTAATGAATCCCATTTAATTTTTTATGTGTTACTTATGTTGGGATGACTAATTTAGTTTATGTGGATATAATTACAATGTAAGAAGATTTTCAGGGCCTTATATCTCCCTCTATTTAATTTGTTTAAAGTGTATATCTCATAAGATTAATTTTTATATATATATTTTTGATTCTCACAATTGTGGGAATTGACAGTGCATCTCATTTTTGTATTGTTACCTATAATAATGAGTGTTTAATATTTGAAATATGTTTTAAATATTTATACTTATTCTCATTATTGTGTTAATTTCTCTTTTATTATTTCTATTCACGCATATTTCTAATCTATATCAATTCTTGTATTATGTATTGTTATGTCATAAGACATCATTAATTATTGATAATTTTTTAATTACGAATTTTCACATATATATTCATTATTCCTATATTATAATACTATTTTTACTTATGATATTCAATTTTTATCACTTATGTTTATCATTACTTGTCATAGGATTCCACGTCATTCTTTTATTTCAAATTGTCTATGTTATGTAGTTGACTGAAATGTATATAATGATTAAAATGGGATCTAATCTAATAAAATTAATATGAAATTATAAAAAGGATTATTAAATAATATTATTATATTCATTGTTATAATTTAAACATAAATTTCATTATTATTATTGTGTGTATATTTTTTACATGTACTGATTACAATATCAAAATGTTGTAAAATAAAGGCATGTCACATCTACCGGTTGCTATAATTTTTATCAGATATGTTGTAACCCTATTTCATGGTATGTAACCCTTGATTTATGTTTTTATGATTATAAATTATAATATTGATAGTTTGGAGAGATTTTATAACTTGTTGATAGGTTTTGGGGATAAAGGGAAGGTGTACGCGATGCACACTGTTTTTACGAACATGGCTGAAAGCCCTATAGAAACTATGAATTGTTTAAGATTATGGGTAGGAGAATAGACATAGTGTCAAAACTATTAAAAGGACTATTGGAGGAGTCTATTCATTGTGATATGGAAGGTAGTGTATGATTCTTGAATAGTGCATGGTTTTACTAATAGTGCGGGCTTACCGTGCGAGGGTTAAAAACACCTCCTTAAAAGTGGATATAGGCAGACCTTTCCTTTAATGAAATTTTTTTCCCAAAAAATATATCTATCTAGGGATTTGTTTCCAATAACGCTATAAAAGGTTATCCCATTAATCATTAGGTAATTCTAAGGATCCCAGTGGTGACTCAATGCTAAATTCTTGAGGTATATGATCACTCATCATTGTTCATTACTGGTTTATTAGATATTAAAAGATATAATTATCATCTACATTAATTTTAATATATATACATCTATTGTGGGTAAATATATGATATTTAATGAAAAATATGATGATATTTTTTATTGATCATGATAATAGACGATATTTAATGTAGTTTCATGGGATTCAACCTTGTTATCTTGAGAGTTCTTATTACATTTTATGTTATTTTCTAAATGGATGAGTTAGGTGGATTCACTAAAGAATCCTCTTAGTAGAAATTATTGAGATGGTTTAAAAATTATTTCTTTATGTGGATTTTATTTTTAAATTGAGGCTTTATGATTTCTAGAAACCCACATTGGTTATGGTGGTGGAAAATCTAGAAATTTTTTTCTTTTGATTATTGTGCTTGATTTTTTATTTTAAAATGATGATTCAGAAATAAAATTTATCATGAATAATTGGGAATGGATTTAATAAAATTACTTTCAACAATTAGAAGGAATTTAATAAACTTGAAATGTTTGATTATGATTTGATTGTTTAATGGAGTTTCAATTAAAGAAGAAATTTATTGAAATTGTTTAAAATGGTTATTTTAAATGGTTTTCGAATATTATTGGTGTGTGTGGATAAAATATTCAAGGTTTGGTTGGAATATGACATTGTTCTTGGTGCCCAAATTTTAATGTCATATAGGGTGTAATTATCATATGTCAGCATGGTAGATCGATGAGTGATCACTCATTAGTATGGATCTTTCATAATTAATCATGCATGGTTGTATGTGTAATTAAGTGGAATAGAAAGGTTCGAAAAAAATTAATGAGAAATGGTTTAAAAAACTGTTTGGTTGTTTTATGGAATATAAATAAAGGGATAAATGGTTTGAATATCACATATTTACAATTGTTTGCAAATTGTTTTTGAATATGTTTATATTTACTTATAAATTTTTGTGGGATATTTTTGTAAATAAATTATTTTATATAATTGTTTCTAACTTTTATATCCTAGTTGAATGATTAGGTAAGTGATAAAAGAAAAATATAAGGATTTTTATAATCACCTTTTCTTTGGTGCTACGATGCCTTTATATATTCAATCTTCCGAGACATGGGAAAATGTAATGTATCAAACGTATTTAGCACCACGTCATCATACATGGACTATTTAGTGATGTAATACATTAGAGATTGTGAAGCATGTAGTCTTGTGGTCTTCTTGGAGGCATTAGTTTTTTTTCAATGTATACATTTATAGTTTCTTGGTATTTTATTTATGAACACATTGTAGTGGTTTGATATGAATTTAATTTTTGATTTTTCCGTAATTGGATCATGCATCATGTTTTGAGATTTTTAGTTATGGTTTTTTGGGTTATTGATCTTTATATCAATGGATATGTTGTACCCCATAGGAATTGGAATCCTTTGGGAATTTTTTTAAATCATTTGGTGTCTTGGGGATGTTTTTTAAAGCCATGTAATGATTTTTTGCATTGTCAATTCAATGGGAACAAGCATGTCATTAAAAATGGAATAAAATGGATTTTTTATCTGATATTTCTTTATGAAAATTGGTATCAAATTGTTCCATCCATTGTGGATAATTACATCAAACTAAAAATGTAGAATACACCCATATTTCAAGGTAATTATGCACCTGAAAAGGTAGAGGTGTGGCTGAATAGGATGAATCGTATCATCGATTACATTTACAAACCATCAGAGTTGAATGTAAAGCTAATGAATTACATGCACAATGATATTGTATGATTATGGTTTGATTTGGGAGGGAAGTCTATACAAGATCACATCGATAGTTTTTAGAGTTTTGATGAACTGTGTAACAAAACAAATTCTACCCTCACATGTTCTGAATCAAGAGGATGATAGAATTCATCTGCCTAAAGCATAAAATATCTCTATCACTTAATATGAGGCTAAAATCATTAATTTAGTGACATTTGCATCATAAGTTTTATCTAGTGCGTCCTTGAAAGCATAAAACTTCAAATAATGGGTTAAAAAGAGATTCTCGTGAAGATTATGATGCCATATATTAAAAATTATAAAAATATAGTTAATAGAGTTATATCTGATAAATGGGAAATCTTATGATCTATGAGAGGAGGAAGAAAGATAATTCTAATATGAAATGTCGGGAACTCTAATGTTGTGTGAAAGCGGAATAGGTATACATATTTCCCAGGTTGGAGTAGGAGGAAAAATTAGACATCTAGATTAGTGAACCTTCTTCCATGAAAAATGAGCTATGTAAGATGTTTCCAATGTTGTTCATTTGAAAAAACGAATCATGAGTGTACAAAACCATGAAAATAATTCCACAATTAAAACAAGATGTGATATCATAAGTGCCATTATTGATGATATTTCAGGTCAGGTCCTCATTAAACATCTCCTATGTCATAGGCATCATACATTTCGACCATATGAGGAATGAAGAACCAGTCTCACTAATAGAGAAGATCTAGCTATGGTGATTCTGGGTACACTATGACTCCTCATTAATGGACATATTATCATAAAAAGTAGAATATTGTAGAGACAAAGAAATTTTATGGAAATGAGGGGATGATTTTACATGGTCAGGTTGGAAAATAAATGGGTATATGTATGATTCTATTGAATTATAATTGTAATCATGTGTTTTTTGAGACTAGTTTATCTCATTCTTTTGTTGCTTCTCGTGCTATTGATTTTCTAATTTTAAAACATAAGATGATATCCTCTATGATAAAACATCATAGATATCCTAGGGAAATATAATATACACAATTCCACTGTATATCATGTTTTATACATTTTGATGGATTTGAGATAAAATGGAAATTATCAGTGTTGGAGATGGATATCTATGATTTATCCTTTTTACGGATTTGTTAACAATGTTCAAGGCTCACATTGAATGTTACAGAAGAGTAGTTTGTTTTAAAATAGAGGAATGGAATCAAGAATCACATTAGAGGACAAAGGGTTGTGAAGATAGGTGTAACATGATTATTGGCACCACTTGTGAGAAGGATCACATACTACTTAGCTATGTTGACTTTGGCATTGATAGATGAGATCAAGGTTACTATATTTACCATATTTTTGAATCAATAACTATATTTCATTCCCAGGTAATTCGGGTTACCACCTATAATGGAAGTGGAGAGTATGAATTATCTCCATCCAGGGATGAAACATTTTTTACTTCCATCTTATAGGATTACATGAATAGTATAATGGAAACTACAAGTGGAATTGGAGGAGATGGAAAGAATAGTATTTATTTATCCAAGTACACCTTAATAGGCAGTGTCGGTTATGTTTGTAACAAATGAAGATAGAACCCATCAATTTTTCTTTGATTATCATAAGCATATCCATGTTATTATAAAGAAAAAATATCCAGTAATACAAATTTATTATATTATTGATCAATTTTGGGGAGCCCTATGGTTCTAAAAAATTGAAATTCTATTAGGATATCATCAATTACGAGTTTGGAAGGAATATATTCAGAAACCTACTTTTAGATGTACATATGGACACTTTGAATATATAGTAATTCCTTTTGGTCTTATGAATTCACCAATTGTCATTAAAAAATTGAAGAATATGATATTGCATTATTATCTGGACACATTTATTGTTGTCATTGTGGATTATATATTTTTGTATTCAAGGACAAAGGTTGATCCCATGGAACACATAACAATAGTGTTATAAATATTGAGAGATCATCATTTGTATGCAAGATTGTAAAATTTTGATTTTTTATATAATATTTATGATTTATTGGCCATATAATTTCTAAAAATGGGGGTTCAGGGATCCTAAAATTATTCAAGCATTTATCTCTTTGAAACTCTCGAATAATGTCTTTGACATATGAAGTTTTCTTAGTTTAACTGGTTATTACCATCAATTTTTTCATTATGTATAACCACTAAAATCACTAATTATTTATTTAGAAAGAATAATTTTCTATTCCCATTGAATTATAAATTCTATATTTCTATTCCATATTTAACGGTTCATATTACATGAGAACCTATCATGATTTTTGCAGAATTAGGACAAGGGTATGTGGTGTACAGACCACAAGAACATGAAACATATTTTCTCATAATGAGATTCGAATCCGAGTCAAAGGAGATCGATGGAATATATATATATGGTTGACTTTGACCTAATGTATAAACTACGAATTTTTACTTTTATGGATGATGCATTATTATGAAATTCATCTTCTCATTTAGTGAAGGATGTTTCAAATTAGTCAAAGTTACTGTTGGTACTAGCCGACATGAATGTGAAATTTGATGACCAAATTAATGTTGCAGTTTTATTTTTATTTTCTATGGTTTTTGATTTGGTAAATATGTTTATGGAGGCACAAACATATTATATATAATTCTTGTTTATGTGCTCAAAACGCAGTGGTGGGGAGACCATTAGGGGCTGTAAACATGAGGGGAGTCCAGTGCTCCTGTTCACAGATTTTATGGATGTACCTATGGGTTTTCAAAAGAAACATCTTAATTATTACAACCATTTGATATGGGTTATATATTCAGGAATAAAAAATATGTATAAGGCATTAATGGAATTGTTTAGGAGGATCAACATGAAAAGGAATTTTGTTTAGTTCTTTTCAAAGTGCATAACTTATTAGAGTGTTTTGGTAGGGAATGAAAAACCATCATGTATTTTGAAGGAATTAATGATTATAGTATGGAATTTTAGTTGATATTAATTTAATTTTTATAGGTATACAATGAATTTTTTGGAAACATGATTTCAGAATATTGAATGTGGAACAACTCACAATGTTGGAAAATTTTATCCCAATTCCTGAAAATCACATGGTCACGAATCTATCGAAAATATATATCTGAGAAGTGGAAAAGAGACATGGAATACCATTCTCTATAGTCTTATACAATTATTTGAAGTTAACATCTTATTTATGAAAATCCTTATTGAAATGCCATGGATCTCAATTGACTATGAGTACGGTGTTTCATCCTCAGAAGGTTGGGAAATATGAATGTATGATACAAACATTTGAAGACATGTTATGGGCCTATGTACCATATTTTAGTGGCTCATGTGATGAGAATATTCACATAGTGGAGTTATCATATAATAATATTTAATATGAATTAATATATTTTGCTCATTTTTAAGCACTATATCAGCATCCTTGTTATTCTCCTCAATTTTTGGTAGAAATAGGTCAAGCGTCAGTAGTTGGGATAAACCATGTCCATGAAATGGTGAGGAATATTAAGTTGGTTAGCAAACATATAAAGATTTATCAGTCATAAAAAATTATATATTGATCATCACCAAAGATATTTTTCATTTATGATGAGTTATCCTGTGTTCTTGAGGATCTCTATAAGGCCTGGACATCATTGTTTCTAGAATCATGGAATGTTATCCACCCAATTTATTGGACCTTTTTACATAATGAAATTTATTAGACAGGTGGATTATCCCTTAGAATTACAACCATAGTGGTGTTCTTTTCATAATGCATTACATGTATCTTAGTTAAAAAAGTATCAGCCTGATTCTAACCATGTGATCAGAATAGATCATGTTAAATAAGTGGCTGATTATTCATCGGTACATATCTCGATTTTGATTATGGATAGGAAAGAGAATTTATTTCATATAAATTCATCATTAAAGTGTGGGTTTATGGAAACATAGTAAGTTTTTGAATGGGTCTAGGGAATGTTGGAATGATACGAAATAGCGATGGCCGAAACTCTTTCAATGTACTAGTGATTTTCTACTTTTCAGGGATGGAAACACCAATTGTGGGGAGAATGTAGTACCCCTTGTTTCAATTTTTTAACTATTTATTTTTGTTTTTTTAATTATAATAGTGAATTTTGGGAGTGTTTGGAGAACTTATTGAGTGTATTTGGGGCGAGAGTGAAGGCCCACGATCTGTCCAAACAGTACTAAATTCATATTGAAAACCATGCGAATTTGCTGATTTTGTGTACTATCCTCGGAATAATGTGCAGAAATTTAGGAAGACTACTTGAATAAATCATGAGGGTTGATCAATAAATTAGTTTCTATTACACATTTACAACATGGTTTGCCTAACCATGAGGACTATCCAAGCATAGGATAAAAACCCACCTCCTTAAAAAGGGGATATCGGTTAGTATTGCCTTTAATCCACTCATTTTTACCCCAAACCATATATATCTCAATATTTTGATTCAACTAAGGTCATAGAAAGTTCTAACATTTATTTTAGGAAAATATAAAGTCTTCCTTTGGTGATTCAAATCCATGTTCTTAAGGTATGGGAACGTTCTTCATCATTCTGGATCAGTTTCCTAGATCTACTTAGATCTAATTGTCCTCTCATCTCAATTTCATAAATAAAGAACTATTAGATATCGATCAATGATATTAAATTCCAAATAAGATTATTTTTTGTCTTGGTAATGATAGGAGAAGGGATATTATGTAGTTTCATTGAATTCAACACATCTTTCTTGAAATTTCATCGTCCATTATCGGTTTTTGACAAAATGATTGTGGTTCGTGGTTTCACTCTCAAATAATATTAGTAGAACTAAATTTCATGGATTAGATATTATTTATTTTCTTATTTGATTTTGAATTTATTTATTTAGAATTTTTAAAAAACATCTTTAGTGATAGTTGTGTAAAACATAGAAAATGAGAGATTATAATTAAAGTGTTTGATTCTTTATTTAGATATGGGGATTATATAATGCAACTTCTTTTCAAAAATAGTGAATGGATTTGATAAAAACGTTTTCCATAAAAGGAATAAATTTATTGATAAGGAAATTGATCATTGAAATTGTTTTGTTTAAATAGTTTCCAAAAAAATCATTGTTTTATTGGAATGGTTTGAAATGGTTATTTGAAATGGTTTTGACATATTATTTTTTTGTGGGTGGATAAAATTTACAAGTCTATTTTGGAAATTTACATTATGATCAGTGCAAAAATTGTAATGTACTATAGGATTTAATTATCATGTGATTACATTATAGATCAATGAGATACAAGTCATGAGTTTGGAACTATCCTAACGAAGCATGCATGTTTGGAAGTGTGATTAAGTGGAATGAAAATATTTTTCCAATACATTAATGAGAAATTTTTTCAAGGAAGTTTTTATTTGTTTACTGGTAATGTGAATTTCTATAAATTTTGTCTCAATAGAACTTTTTTATATTAGGTTATATATGGTTTTGGACCATATTTATATTTGGTAACAAACTATTTTGGGGAAATGTTTATATATAAACAATTTTATATAAATTTTTCAATCTTTTCTGTCCTAGTGGCATGAGCAGGGAAGTCATTACGGAAATAATACATAGTTTTATACTCACCCCATTGGCACTTTTGTTATTTTTAAGGGGTTATCTTCCATGACATGAGAAAATGTTAAGTATCGCATGTATTTAACACCACCACCTTATACATGGAATGTTTTGATATATTAGATATTGAATCTTGTGGATCATGGAGTATTGTGATCATCATGTAGAATTTAGTTGTATTTCTACTTCTTACATTGATTGTTTCTTGTTCATCGACTGTTGGACACATTAGAGCGGTTTTTTATTAATGTAATGGGTGAGTTTTATTTCATATGTTCATGCATCAGATAAAGAGCTGTTTGGTTATTGTTTTTTGAGTTAATGTTATTTTGTAATGGTTAAAAAATAAACTTCATATATTTGATTCCCTTAGACACTTATTAATAGCCTTTAGAATCATGGGTATTTCACTTAAGGCCATGTAATGATACATTTAATTCTCAAGACAATGAGAATAAGTGGGACATAAAAATAGATGTGTTTAGTTATTTTTTGGGATATGTTTAGTAATTATTTGGATTATGGTTTGATAAATCTTTATAAAAACTTATTTATAATTATAAGGGATATTTATAATTATATGATAATATCCAATTTTTTTCAAATTTTAAATTGCACGAATTTGAAGGAAATAAAATCCCTCGAGGGAAAAAACTAGATATTATAGACAATAGAACATATTTACATTGAGTTAATAAAACAAAAAATGGTTTGATGGTTATTAACCTAATTATCACCTTATTAAAATCAATTCTTCTTAAATTTACAACTTGTTTGACACAACTGAGGGATATTCTTAATATAATCAAATTTATATCATAAACCATTATGAATAACTAATTAAGATACGGAATTATGTTAATATGTGTTGGAGAGCCCAATGAAATGACCTTGGAAATGATATAATAAATAATATTCATGTGTATGTATGACTTACCGTGTCCATTAATAGTGAATTTCCATTTAATAAATATATATATTATAAATGAACATAAATATTTCTATAATTAATATATATTATAAATTTTTCATGAAGGAAATTATTGAGATGATGTTACCATTATCATATGATAATGACCAAAACTACCAAACAAAAACATACCTGGAAAATAAAGCAGTTATCACCCCGAACAATTAACAGAATAAATAAATGTTGAAAAAAATATTATAAAACGCTATAAATAATTTAAAAATGGTGTGATGAATGTTGTTTTTTTAATAGGTGTATAATTATTATATATTAATTATATATGAGGTTTAAACCCAAATAATTGAATTTCGACTTGGGGAATGATATTTTCATCTCACTTTTACATATATCAGACACATTCCATATTTAGAACATGATTCTTTTATAAGGTGTATATACAACCCAAATAATTATTTTATTATGTTTCTCATGAAAATTATTGGATATAAATATCATTATTGTATTATTTCATTCATGAATATGATTATTCAAAAGATACCAAGAAGTAAGGGTTTTATGTTACGATCTCATTGTATTTCAGGATTATTTATGATTATGATTCCGATGATGAAATATTATTATATAACTACCACGGAAAACCTGAATTTTATTCTCCAATATTTTTTCTAGAAATTATAGCTTTTAATTTCATATTATACTAGTTATGAACTCAATATTCAAAAATATATATGGAAAACCAGCCTTATTTCTTTTTTTGATTGATAATATTTTTAATTTCATATTATTTTTTTCTCAAAATTACTTTAAAATGATTTTAAAATTACTATATGATTTCTAAATTAGTTATTATCTTGTTTTACTTAACAAAAATTGAATTAAATTATTCATATTGTCATTTTCTAAATGTGTTACTTTTGACTTGTACTAAAATTGTTGAAGGAATAAAAATTATAACATATATACGAATAAATATTTTTGACCATCATGATCACCCAATTAATTAACTCTTCCTTTACAAGATTCCAGAGTAATTTTAAAAAAATTTCTCTCTTAAAATTTTCAATTTCTTAACTTTAAAAAATTAATTTCAAATAAGAAATGATATTTTCCGTACAAAATGCTCCAAGTGGTTTTTGAAATCATTTTCAATTAATGATAACATCCTATAATGATTCCTAATCCATAATTCATATGGGATATAATGATAATTTGTTTTTTATTTTTGAAATATATTTTATGATTATTATAAAATTAATAATATCAATCTCATTCATTTTTCCAAGGGGTATATTATGACGAAATGACATAGTGAGTATGAAACTCGTGCGGTTTCCAAAAGTTATTCCATGATGAAATATTTATAATACCCAATTCATTTACCATTTTAATGTTTTTATAAATGTTCTATAATATTTTTTAATATATAAGTATGATATTCATTATTTTATGGGTGGTATTAGAATTATATATCCCTCCAATGTATTGGGTAAAGAATGATATCTCTTATGATAAACAATACAACAAATGGGCGTGAAGCTAGAATAATAAAGGACTTAGTCTCTTATAAAGGTATCAAGAGTGAACCATAAATACGATGATGGTTTGGGGTGTGAACCCATTCAAATATGATTTTCTTGGGAATGATCATAAACTAATAATGAAATGATTAAATATGTGTATTTTTAATTCACAAATTGTTGTATTATGACAATGTTATAATCTCATGGATCATGTTCATTGATTCATTTATGATTAATTTATTATTAACTTGCATTATTTATTTAATTAAAAAATATTTAGATATTTCAATTTCATTTTACTATTTTAAAAATGTATGCTCATGTTCTCATACCCTTATATTGATTTTATGTTTAAGTGATTAAAGTTATTATCATCTTTTCCATTACTATTAATTTGATCTCACCAATTCTTTTGATTCCATTCCTAAGGTTATGAAGAATGGAGTGATTTATGATATGTATATGAAGGGTTATGGTTAACGATAAATTTAAGGGAGATTATACAATCCACTTATGAACTAGTTTTTTATGCATCGATGTCTCCAAGGGCACTAAACATATATGATTCTGATGTGGATCATTATGTTTTGTAATATTTATATAATAAAATGTAATATTGATGCATGAAAATAATAATTATCTCAAACTTATTATTATAAATACATCATAATTATTATATATAACCTTAATAAAAATTATATAATATAATTATGATATTGGTGTAATCATGTTGCAACTAAATCACCTCATAATCATTAATAATCATGGTATGTTCATGTTTGAGTTAGTGTGACCACCTACTAAATGTTTGTTATAAAATTATAACATAGTATACTATAAAATAATTTACTAGTAAAATATGATATTAAAATATATATATTGAATACATTATAATTAATTAATGAATATTTCAATATTTAATATAATAAATAATAAAAAAAGCCCTTTATAGGTTGAAATTACTGAAAAATGTTCATTGAGGATTGGATCTTCATTAATCAATAATAAAATACTCCAAAAATGAAATTTATACGTCATAATTGATTATAATTCATCCATTTTCATAAAATTATTCAACTAGTATTGCTGAAATTTTGGAGAATAATGAATAATGAAACCACTATTATGAAACCAACTTCAAAAGATCTACATTAACAAAAACTGACATAAATTATGTAGTAAAATACTACTATAATTGTGAATAATAATTATAAATAATTTCATTAAAAGGATACGTATATCAATATGTTTATGAAATAGGTAATTATGAATATTGTATTTTTTATAGGATCTGAGAGTGCATTTGACTATAGAATGAAATAAGGTAATGGGTTCTTGGTCTGAAATTTTTCTTTTTGATACATTTTCTAATGGGAATCAAAATTTCATTAATAAAATTTTATTAATTTCCTATGAATATATTAAATCATATGAATTGTGTTTTTAGACCCTTATAATGTTCTTTATTTAAATTTCCATTAATTGAAAAGATACCTAAAATTAATATTGTTTTGATCAAACTAATACAAAAAATGTAAGGGTACTATTACAAATATTAATTTTAAATGAATATATTTTTTAAAATATAATATATATGTAAAATCATTGATATTATTATAGATACTCATAATTTGTATTTTGTAATCATTGTATTTTATATGTTCCCTAGTGATTTTATTTCACAATGACTCATATTTTTTCCAATTTTTTCACATAAGTGAGATCAACCCTACATCATGGTTATAACTAGTAACATCATTTTATCTCTATAAATTCATTATGTTCATTGAAATATTTCCTCATATATACCTCAATAATATATTATGGTTATTTTATACTAATTTATTTTATTTCAAATGTTTTAAATAAATTTTTAATTTTTTCATTATGGTTCAGTTCCATCAAAGTGCAAAAGAATATATTTTTAATGACTTCCTTGTGAACGCATTGTTCCACCGTCATTATGAGTTTCGATGAAAATTCAATTATAATAATTAATGTTTTTCAAATATAAAATCATATTCTTCTTTATTTAAAATTTTTTCTATCATAATATTTTCAAAAAAACATGGATGTTTTTTATTGAATATTTGTTTTTCATAGTGCACCTAAAAAATATTTTTATCTAAATCCTCATATTTGTAAAACATTATGGCTAATGAAGGATATTATTATAATGTAACAATTATTCATCTATATCTAGATGAAATATGTAATTTCCATCTCTTTTGGAGGAATAATCCATCAAATAATTTGTCTTTCCTAATCATTCACTATGTATTATGATAACATTTACCTTAACATGTTTACTTTGTGTATAACCAATTTGTGATTCATTTGAATGAATGCTGTTTAACAATATTCAATATTTGATTAATTTTTAGGGAATTATTGATATAATTGTTTACCCTTTATCTATATTGTGTAAATACTATATCATGATTTAATTATATTATCCTATATTGTTACGTAATGTCATTGGATGACCATATATGTTCCATTGTTTTATAATGTGACGATTATATATAATTTCAATTTTTGAAAATCTTTTAAACCTATTTTTTCTTTTTATATTTTAGATGTGTGTACTGAATCATTTTTTTCATATGTTTATTATTCTATAATATATAAATACTTTCATTTTCAATGTATTATAAAAGCCATTTTTTGCTATATATTCTTTAATAATATGTAGGTGATACATTTTATGTTCCATGCATAAGTGTGAATAATGAAGAGTGGGGTCATATATCACAATACAATGAATTAGATTAATATTTTTATCTAATTTGATAATTAATTTCTAAAATATTTTAGTTTCAGGATAGCATGGGCACTGATCGGGATCCTTGTGAAGTTGATTCTACAGATATTATTGTTTATTCCAATACTGAAAGATGATTCCTAAATTAAGGATTATTCTTATGACCATGTTAATATATCATGGGTCATTTTTATTTTCTCATGTTTCCATAGTATTTTGATTCATGTATTATGATTTTCCAATATATCTTATGTGATTTTCATTTAGTCATTTATAGAGCATGAATTTTCTTATGTAAAATGATTATTATAATATTTCTATCTTAATATAACTTTTAAAATTCATTTTTATCAAATATGTTTATCCATACTGATCATCAAAGATCACCACTTTCTTGTGTTTCCATTTCACCAGGTTATTAATATGAGAATAAAATATA
Organism: Viscum album; assembly: GCA_963277665.1. Classification (NCBI taxonomy): domain Eukaryota; kingdom Viridiplantae; phylum Streptophyta; class Magnoliopsida; order Santalales; family Viscaceae; genus Viscum; species Viscum album. The sequence continues at coordinate 1,309,561,278 of OY728119.1, read as the reverse complement.
TGAAGTATAGGATTGAGTCTAGTGTGGATTAATTATAGAGAAATATGCATAAGGATTGAAAATTATGTATCATATATATATATATATATATTCTTGAAAACACTAAAACTATTGTTCTATGTATATAATGATTATTTCAAAAAAATAAAGTATAAATTTTGGAATTATTGTAAAATATAGTCAATTCCTTCATGGGATTCTATATTCTAATACATATGAATGTTAACTTATCCAAATACTGAATATTAAACAGTTACTATATGTGACCAAATAAAATTTTCACAAAACCTATGATATATATTTTTAAATATAATTTTCCAAATTTATTGTCCAAAATTAAGAATAATTAATAGAGAAACCTACTACAAAAATTCAGGGCGTCATTCCAACAATAAATCCATATCTTCTAAAACAAATTCCACATATATTATAGGGTATTTAATTGAAATGAGGGTGTTCATTACAACATGTGAGACTATTACCAAAATTATAAAAACGGATTTTTGTTAGGAATTATCAATAATTTGTCATTAGGTATCCATAAGGGAAGCATTCGAGCAGAACAAGTACATATAAATAAAAAACAATTAACGTGATTCTCTAATAAAAGACGTATAAGATTTCCCCTAGTTATTATCATGGGTAATCATGACCATTATCTCTTTTTATTCATAGAATAATTTATATATAGCTTAACAAATATTATATATGAAAACACAGAATGACTATAACAAAAAACTATCAAAGTTATACATATACGAAATAATTATGATAAATAAATGCGACATCAATGATTGATAGATATATTAAAAATAATATTTAATGGAATTTGATCTAATTGTATCCATTTATTATTACTACACATCCCCATGGAATTATTTCATATGATACATGATCTCTAATAAATATTTTATTTATATTTCTAGAACCTATGTATTTGAATTTATTTTCCTAAATACTTTAGAATGATTCTCTAACACCATTGGGTCGAACAAACAATAACAGATATGTTATGGTAAAGTGTTATGTGATTTAACCCAATTTAAAATTATAATAGATCATTGAAAATTGAATAAAAATATCTAAAATGACTTGTTCATATTTAATACATTTTATTAATTTAAATCCACTCTATATCTTGAAAGGAACCAGTGTTCCCTAGAGTGTATTTCATACCAATATGGACATATAAATAAAAATTTTATTCATATAATAAATAAATTACTATCCAAAATTAAATACTTCACATTATAAATATAAAACCACAACAAACCACATATATTTAAATTCTCAAAAAACTATAAACAACTTTATCACTAGACATAAATATATGTAATCCCATTAATATGATATAAAATTGTAAAATAAAAAACAACCGTAAAAATATTTCAATGATATTACATCATTAACTTTGAAATTACCCTCAAATATCCAAAAACCATATCCTAGGAATACATTTTCACAATTTCATTCCCATTACTTAGTTAAAAAAATTTAAATGAAAATTACGTAGAAACATATTGGTTGTGAATGAAAAATTCATTGTAGGAGGTCATCACCTGAACCCATCATATGAAACAAATGATTATTTTCTTGTAGTATCATTATAATTATGGTAAGGATTTAATAAATATCACAATAAATATATAACATAAATGATGAAATTTAATGCTTTAAATTACATATGTTGTTAATTTCTGGGTTCGAATAATCCACCATGAAACCTAGATATTACTACTTAGATTGATTATAAAAATGTATAATTGTGAACTCATATGTAAAATGAACATGTACACTAGTGGATACCTAGAAATAAAAAATTCATATACTAGTTTGATATTTATATATGAAAGGTTATAATGATTCAAAAATAAGAGTTAAGGAACCTCTATGTTTATCCCTTTTTGAGGTAAGGTGACTTATTAGCTATCCCATAATTATGTATATCCTTGTAAATATTTTTTATACATATTCATTTATAGACAATGTACATATGATAACTCATTCTTCCCAAATAAAGGCATTGATGAAAACATAAAGTAATCATAAATTATATCTTCTTGTTACTTCCATATTTAAAAATTTAATCCATATATTTACGTATATCACGTGTAACCTCCCATGTACATATAAAATAATTTTCATTCATTCTAGATTTAAATATTTAAATTCCATATAAAAGTTTGATGAAATATCTAGTATTTATAAAAATTAATGAATCTATACTAACATACTATTATCCTCCCATATGAGACTATAAATACAAACTTGGTATCTTTTATATGAAAATATAATATATTTATATCATGGAATAAGTAAATTAATATTTTTAAAATAATAAATTATTTCTTTGTATTTTTGGTGACACATTAATTCTTATTTACATTTTTTAGATAAAAAACTAATTTAAAAAATTTAAATTTCATAATATAGAATCATAAATTAATATTTTTTCTAACTATTATAAGATTATTTTAGGATAATTTAATTAATTTTTTATGCTTTATATAATATTTTATAAATCTAAACATGATATTTTATAAAAAAATAATAATTTTAATTAAAAATTAAATATATCATTTTAAGAAAATGATATTCATTAAATTTACCTCTTTTTTTATTTCTTTACATCATAATATTGTTAGGGTAATTTTTTGGGATTTCCCGAAAATAGTTGATATTTTTTTGAATAATAATAGAATTTTATTTACGATATTTAACAAATATTGGATTTATTGAGTCATAGATGATTTATGGAAGATTTAAGACGATAATAAATAAATAGAATTCATTATTTAAATAAGTATTTATATTTCTAAAACTATTTATATTATTGAGCAACAATAATAAACTAAAAAATAATATAATAATTAAAAACCCCTCTCCTACTCTATAAATACTACCCTAACCACCTCTTATCCTCACAAAAAAAATCCTTTTATTTTATTTCATTTCATTTTAATTACCTTACTAATCCTTTTACCCACCACCAAGAACAACTGGTCTCACCAAAATTTTACAATCATGGGCCATAAGTAGGTTTGAAAGGATGAGAATTCAAGAGGAAAAATCCTCCTTATTCTTTTTATTTTATTTTTAATATCATTTAATTTATTATTAATTCTTTATATACCCTATCCAAAGTGACATTATATCCCTATTATATTACATATATTGTGATTTTATTACGTTAATAGATTATCATTCATCAAACATATCTTCATTTCTATTTATTCAAAAATAATGAAAGCATTGTTTGTGATGTGTTAATTTACCATCATCGTGGATGTTGTGTTTTAATTTTAAATTATCTCTTTAAAATATATTAATAAAAAAATTATTACTCCTAACTAATATTTTATTATACATATTATATGTTGTATAATGTTTTCTAACCAATAAAAAAACATGATATTAAATAAATGGATATGACTTTGGGATGGTCGTAAAAACCACCAAAAAAAATTAAATCATTCTCATTAATGTTTTTTCTAGAGAATCATCGTTGTATCAAGGAAAAAAATATACAGTATCATTCAAAAGTATGGAAACATATTAACAACTTGAAAATAAACTTATATTTTTATTCGTCTATTTGACCTGAAAATCCATTATGAACCAACTACAGACACTATGTAATAAATGAACATAAAACATTGAAAAATAACAAAATAGTATTGATAAAAGGGTGGAAAATTCTATAAAAACATCATATATGGTATTATAAATAATATTATAGTTTTGTAATATTTTGATAACAATCATTAAAAAATATACAGGAGATTTTAACACGTTTGATGAAAGAAGAACCCAGGGTAAGGGACTTTTATTAAAAATTATTCTTTTATATTCATATTTTTTAAAAAAAATTAAAATATTTTTTTGATGAAAGTATTCATGGTTTATGATTCTGTTATGATTATTGGGTAATTTTTATGATGATTGGTGGAACTATATCTCCCTCATATACATTTGGTTTGTTTATATTGGATGTTGAAACTAATGGTTATTACATGTGTAACTCTGATAACTACACCATAAGGTAGTAATGAGGGTTACACCATCTAGTATCCATGAGATGTACAATATAAGGTATCCATCAGAGATACCAATCATTTGGAAACTTTTAGGGTTACAATCTTATGTATGTAATTTCCCAAGATACTAATATGGTTTATTTTATGTAATCTCTATTTTATATAAATTTAATGTATCCAAAAAGCATGTATATAATAAATTAATAGTATGAAGTATATCGTGTAAAAATGATCTCAAATGTTTATAATTATTCATGGACTAATGGTTCTTTTCTCTATTGTATCAATTAACAATATGTGTAATCTCTTCCTCTATTTTTAAGCGTTTTTCATAGGGTTTGAGTATTGGTAAGGGAAAAAAGCTATGATTAAAATTGGGTAAATATTTCAGCAAAAGAACACATTTTTTATTTTAAAAAATTCTTATGGAAAAATTGGGTACTATTTTAGTAGTATTGACATTCTTGGATTTTGGGTTTATTTGTATGAATTATTTCCAAATTATCTAAATAAATAGAAATAACAAGATATTTAGGAATACAATAAGTGTATTATAGTTGAATTAACTATGTTATGTAATGGTAAAGGTTGTGTCTTTATAGTTAGAATTAGAGAGTGGTTTAGATAACTATAGTGGATAGGATGAGAATAATAATATATCATAATTTTTTAGCTTATTTTTAATTGGAAATGTTATTGTATTTATTTATTACCAAGTTTTATAATCTAAGATATGTATCTTTAGAATGTTTTTCTGTTGAAGAACCCATGTACCCATAGTAGGAAGGCACAAGAAGGATTACATATTTCTTAATCCACAATCTGGTATTGTGGAAATCAGAATAGAGATATTTTAGAAAGTAATGGCCTAGTTGAATTTGGCCATAATTGGATGTGGAATGAATGAAAGCAATAAAAGATTGTTACTATAATGGAACATGATGATAGTGGAATATTTTATAAGGAACCACTCGTAATCTATTAGTGGATATTCTGACATAGAAGTGGATGAAGGGTGGATTAAATCCCTTTAATTGATATTACATGTCATGGGGTGTTCATATAATCAAATTATTAGTATCTCTATTTAAATTATTTAGGTTGAATCCAACCAAGGGTAGTCAATGGTCATGAATATCATTGATAGAAAAGTGATAAATTCTTTTGAATGTGATCCATTTAATCCTCATTTCATTTAATAATATATTTCATTACTTGTTATTTATAAGATGGAAAATAAATTTCTTGAATTTCAAAAAATCGAAAAAGATACAATGGTCCAAGATAAAGGAAACATCACATGATTGGAAATGTGTCATCAAAATATTATTGAAGATCTTGTTAGTACAATCAATAACTTTTTCTAAGGAATAAATCCAATATATTGTAGGGATGAATATTCATATGAATTAAAATGTTATGACAATCATTTTTGTTGTGCTGAGATTGTATAAATCTAGATTTCTAGTGATCATGTGTATATTGACAACAAATAGAAGAAAATTTCCATAAAACAGGAAATGGTAATAAATCAATCAAATAAATCTGAAGGTAAGAAAGTCTAGATTCTATTTTTTTGGATGTACTGTAAAATGATCCCTGTGGAATGCCTTACAAAATCTGGGAATAGTTTTCTATGTGGTATGTTTGGACATGTGGATCATGATTACAATGAAAAAATATCATACTGTTGATATATTTAATTATGTTAATATAATTATAATTTGTTTCTTGTTTGAGGTATGCACCTTGTCATTCTAAACAGAATAAATAATTATTAAGTGAAGCTCATTGTTCACTAATTTCAGTTCATCCTGACAACACTATGTTGTATGGAGACCATTGGGAGTATTACATGTTGGATTTAATGAAAATATATATTGCTGATTTTACTATGAGATGATTGACATGTCAACCAGATAATATAGATTACAAACAACCAATGAATATTTAGTATCTTTTTCTAGTGCTAGATTGCAAATTGTAAAATATATCCATGGACATCATTGGAGTTATACCAAACACATATCGTGGTTACTATGTGATATGTTTTATTATTGAACAAGTGAATAAATCCAGAAATTTTATTTATATTCTATATATTATGTCTTTCGATTTTCTTTCACTACATCAAACAGAATATCAAGTGACAAGGAGTTCTATTCTCCATTGTATATGAATGTGATACTATGTTTACATATAAATTCTGGAGTGTCCTTCATAAGACATTGCAAACTGATTTAAATTTTAGCACAACCTTTCATCCTTAATCTGATGGATAATTGGCGCAAACTATTAAAACAATGAAGGATATTATTCGATCTTATTTAATGGACTACCACGGATGATGTGATCATCAAATTGTTTTATTTTTCTTATAATAATTGTATTCATTCTATTATATATATGACACCTTTTGAGGCATTATAGGGAAATATGTGTCAGACTCCATCATTTTGGGATAATGTCGAGGAAAATAGGTTGATGGGTATAACAACCCAAGATTTTATAAAAAAAATATTCTTTTTAATTTTATTAATGTCTTGTGTTGTACGCTACACCAAAAGGATCTTGCACAACCCGCATCCTTGTCTTGCCTTTCATTACACTCAATCGCGACCTTTCTTGATAGCATGTGTAATACGCAATACCGAGTTTCACTAAACAACGATGTGCTATTAAAATATTATTAAAACTAGCCGTTATGAATAGTAATAACCACTTTTTAAAATTCTGTAAATCTTATTTTTCAAAATGAACTTCATTCTTGGATTCGGAGTATCGAATTTAGCCTAAGGTGAAATTTTGGTACTTTTCGGATAACTTTCATATTCTGATGAATAGTGAAAATTACTAAATTATAATTAAAAACAACTTTTTTAATCGAAATAATTAATAGTGATAAATCATTAATTTGAGTGGTTTTAAAGTATATTTAGAATATATTTTTACAATTTAATACAATGTTGGTCATTGGATGTAATTTCACATTTAAACTAGACATAAACAAGTGTCAATCTTTTGATATATATTGTTTCTTAAAAACACGCTATTTGTTTTAACAGCGGGATTTAATTATAAAATTAATTAATGCAACTTTTATGTTATGAATTTGGTAAAATAGACTTCATTTTTGAATTCGGAATATGAAATATAGCTTGGGATGAAATTTTGGCATTGTTCTGAAAAACATCAATTTTTGATGAATAGTGAAACTACTAAGTGGTAGGTTAAAAACTGAATTTTGCATAAAACTTAATTTTACCGCTTCTGTGAATGGAATTTCAAAAATCCGAGAGACACGGTTAATATCAAGGACTAAAATGTGGTTCAATGAGATGAAAATAATTTTTTGGTGAATAGTAACTTTTTATTTTTTTTACCGCGGTTAATAGTAAATAGGGTAACTAAGGGTAAATATGATATTACTATTACACTAACACATGTACTAATTCTATTGGACAAGTGTAATTCGACCAAAAACAAACTTAGGAATAAAATATGACCATTTAGGCCCACTTGGATTAGATTAGGACATTTATTATTAATTTATTTAAAGAAGGGTTAAAGTAGTTAAAATCAATGTTTAATAAGTAAATCATTTTTAATATGGGGTTATACATAAGATAAATTCGATTGTAAATATTCATTAGAAAGCTAAAAAGATTTCCTACATGATGGTATTTTATTTGGAATTTTTAGACATCATATAATTTAATTTATTTATGACACAACGATGATGCAGTAATTATCTTATTAATGAAATATTGACATAATTGATGTTATAAACACCAAAATAAATGTAATTTGAAAATTTTTATGAATTAAACTAATTTTCTAGGTTACTATGATATATTAATGTTGATTTAATCAACTTGGTTCGAACATTTAATTCTGTTATGACTTTCACAAAAATCATATATCAAATAGTGTCAAAATTGACACAAAATAGTTTTTAAATCAAATATTATATTACTAATTGTTATTTTATTCCTAAAAATCTAAGGTTCGTCCAAATGACTTAGATAAGGATATATATATTAATAATAAACAATTTGGGGTTCGTTTGGCATGTTATAGTAAGTGTATTAACCATATAGTGAAAGAAAACAAAAAGACACGGTAAAAGTTAAATTATTTAACTTAGAGTTAAATCTAATTGATAAGGTTTAAAATAATATCCAAACATGTCTAAATTTGATTGGTTGATGAGATTACAACCCTATCTCATCTAATCTTCGAATATGAGTCATTTTTGGAGGTTTTTAAGTGGGGTTAGATTTATTATAAATTAATATTTTTAAGAATTCCTAAGGTGCCCCTCTCCTCCCTTATAAAAGGGCACCTCCTCCCCCTCCTCCTCACACAAATTTGAGCACTCAAGCTCGGCCAAACCCTGCCAATCTCTCCTCTCCACTTCCCTAGAAACATCCTAGAAGTTTTGGTCTTCCTCAAAGACCAATTTTAGTGCCCTAAGAGGAGGTCTCAAAGAGGCACTTCAAAGAAGAGGAGGTTCGGACACTTACAAAGCAAGTCGGACCTAAGGTAAGGGAAATATCACAATCTCATTTTTATCCGAGATTGTTTTTACTTTGGTAATTACTGGGGTGTATTTTATCATCCACATCCATGTTTCCTCAATATGTAATGTTATTTACATCCACCTACAATTGTTTAAATCCAATTTTACCCTTCGGTGAGTTTTTAGTAAAAGAAATAAAAGGAATCTTTTGTCGTTTTTCGTACGAGGTACTTTTTGAATTTTCCGACAAAAGTACGAAGAATGTTTTTTTTAACTTATACGGCATGAATATATTTTTAAAACATTATTTCCAAGAAGCTTCCTTTACAAGTTCTCAAGTTTATTTTTAATCAACTTCTTTTATTTTAAAGTTATATGACATGTTATGAAAGGAAAAATGTTTTTGAAGAAGAAAGGATATTTTCCTCAAGAATGGAGTTCAAGTGTTTTATCAAAATTATTTTCCATCTAAGATAATAAAGGGTTCTGTTTTTATCCCTATTATTACATTGATTTGATCATGTTGTGATGGAATTATTTTTATGAATTCCTTTATCTTATATGAATTGATTTATGATGTCATGATGTTTCAAGAATCCCATTTTTGTTTCATGTGTTATGCGATGATGTATGTTTTATGATTATGTGGCACACATAAGAAAGGATTAATTATAAGATGGGTGGGACCTATATCTCCCTCCAATGCATTGGGTAAAGATTTTATATCTCATGAGATAGACATGGCTGGAATGGTAGGTTATACCGGTTCAGTGAAACAAGACTGAAACGAGGATTACTCGATTCAGAAAGGGACATTGTCCACTAAGATAGTCTTGGCAATGAGTCTTGACTAACAAGAAATGATTCTATATGATTATGTGTGTATGCCACAATGAGTAATGTTTTAAGTTATGATTTCATTTCACTACTATGAATTATCCCATGTTATGAAATTATGCTCTCTTTTGCAGGTTAAGATTTCCAAAAATGTTATGTTCTTATGAAAATTATGTGATTGATATTTCCTTTGTTTACCCTTACTGAGCATTTGAGCTCACCCTTTTATGTTTTCTTTTCCCCAGGATATAAAGAAAGGTTTTAGGTAAAATAAAAAGGAAGATCTTTATGGGAGATGTTGAAGATCTTTCCCCACGATTAGAAGATTATACTCCGAGTTTCCAAAGACACTAAACTATTACGGTCCTTGTGTGTGTGTTTTTGTTATGTACTAAGTATTCCGCAAATGTAATGTAATGTCCATGTACGATAAGCTTCGGGTCTCTACAGTTGGTATCAGAGGAAAGGTTTAGTCAACCTTTGGAAACTAGGATGCGAGAACTTTAGTGAGATCCCTAGAGATATTTCTAAGGTATGTCTAGGGATGTCCCTAAGGATAAGTATACGTATAGGATATGGTCCTAGAACTATGGTAACTATCTTAGAATTTAACATAAGATGTTAGATATTAAGGGTAATCCCCCTTTACTATGTAGTTTTCCCTATAATTATTTTTGCCTCTCACACTATTCTTTTTGGGTTTTAGACGATGGCTGGAACCCGAAGGAACCGTGTGGATCAATGCAATGGACAATGCAATGATTGCCCTCCTGAACAAACAAATGTTATGGGAGATGGAGTGCAAAATCTTATTGCTATACTTACACAAGCTATGAATCATTCTGGACTTCCAAATGAGCAGAGAAGGGAACAATACTCTATTGAGTCCTTCATGAGGCAACGTCCAACTTCTTTCTGTGGGTCTTCTGATCCACTTGTGGCTGAACAATGGATCAGTACTAATGAAAAGATATTTTCAGTTCTTCAATGTTCTGAACATGATAAAGTCATCTTAGCAGTATATCGTTTGGAAGGTGAAGCTGATCAATGGTGGAATCTTATCAAGAATACGAGGCCAAGAGATGAAATTGAGTCCATGGAATGGGACGAGTTCAAGAACTTGTTTTTCAGTAAGTACTTCCCTCGTATTCTTCGAACAAGGATGGAGAAGAGTTTCTTGAACTGAAGCAAAGGGACGATGAATCTGTTGGTACCTATGAAGCAAATTTTACAAGACTTGCAAGGTATGCTTCTGGAATTATCATCCAACCTGAAAGTAAAGTTGATCGATTTTTCAGTGGCTTAAAACCAAGTCTTCGAAGGGCATTAGCTATAAGAGACTTCAGTAGCTATGAAGAAATTGTGCGTTGTGCTATCAAGGTAGAAATGGAAGTTGGTGTTACATATCCATCTCATGGTTTTGACAAGAAACGAAAGATGGAGTTCAAGGAGAAATCTCAGAATAATGGTGGAAAGAAGATGAATGTTTCCTTATGCACAAAGTGTGGATAGAAGCATGGTGGAGATTGTCTTAAAGGGACTAGAAAATGTTTTAAGTGTGGAAAAGAAGGTCATCGAGCAGCTGAGTGTCGAAGTAATGGAAAAAGGGTTTCTAATGATGTGAATAAAGCAAACACTGCAGAGAACGCACCGCCAACACTTCAATGCTTCAAGTGCAAGGAAATGGGGCATTATGCTAATAATTGCCCTAATCCAAGGGTTAGTGATGATCAACATGAGCAACCACTGAAGGCAAAGGACAAAGGGAAATCACATGCGATCACTATTGGCAATGTTGAATATGACAACGATGTGGTGGAATGATTAAGTGGGATTCCAAAATAATGTTGTATCATTGAGTATTGCAATATTTATTGATGTGGTATTCAAAGTGATTGAGATATTTTTTGGAAATAAGATGATATGCGCATAATGAAGACGAGAAAATGAAATGTTTAATAGTATTCATGAGCTCATGATTGATATAAGGACTAAGTGATATCATGGTTTGAGTATATAGAATTTTGAGAATTTTGGTATGTGGAAAGTGTTAACTTTTATCTGCACTCATGTTTTCACTAAGGTATTAAAGAGAATACACGATTAAGGACATTGAATGTTTGGAATGTGACCAACAAGACATATCTTATGATATGTGGGGATCAACGACAGTATTAAATCTCTGGTAATCGATGTCACTATATTATGAGAGTGGACTGCAGTATTATGTATAAGCCTAAAGATTAGACTGGATTATGTTGGACATAAGTTAATATTGTTTAAGGATAGAAGATTTTCGATATTATTGATGGAATGTTATAGTAACGTAGTTATAGAAAAAGGACAACCTCTAGGACGGGCGACAGCCCATCGCTTCGGACAAGGCTGTAGGAATCGAACCCACAACCGAAGTGCGACTGGCCTTTATCGCCTACCACGGACCTACAGGAAGTCCCTGTTTAGTAGAAGCTAGTTTTATTATATTAAGCAGTATGATATATGAAGTATAAGTCCATTTTAGGAACTATATATGATTAATCTTACTATAGAATGACTTATGCTTACCTTTTGTTTGAGACAGATGGAATGACCCGATCTGCTAACACTTCACGAATAACAAATTCAACTTCATTTATTTAAGAGATGAAGTGGAAATTGTTCAAGGCACGAACAACAGTGATATTGTATCAAAATAAAGTAAGTATTTATTCTAATTCAAATTTTCAACTTTAGGGAAATGATCTTGAAAACCAAAAATGTTTTCCTAGTGATCTTATACCTGATGAATCAGATGGTACCTTAGATCGTCACAAATTTATGGATTTGTGATTACTGGCTTTTCCATAGCCATGTTCTCTACCACTCTCCATCAGAACATGATGGTTAGATTTCTCTTCCATATCCATATTTTCACCTATTTGGAAACCCAGTGATTAGTTTATTTGGGTAATCGTTACATTTCATACTTTAGTTTTTAAAGCCAAGTTTTGGTATTCCCTTTTACGATGTGGATTTCTATTAAAGAATCTTTCAAATAGTAAACCATTTATAACCCCGACGAATTTCGAGGGCGAAATTCATTTTAAGGGGGGTAGAATGTAACAGCCCAAGATTTTATAAAAAAAATATTCTTTTTAATTTTATTAATGTCTTGTGTTGTACGCTACACCAAAAGGATCTTGCACAACCCGCATCCTTGTCTTGCCTTTCATTACACTCAATCGCGACCTTTCTCGATAGCGTGTGTAATACGCAATACCGAGTTTCACTAAACAACGATGTGCTATTAAAATATTATTAAAACTAGCCGTTATGAATAGTAATAACCACTTTTTAAAATTCTGTAAATCTTATTTTTCAAAATGAACTTCATTCTTGGATTCAGAGTATCGAATTTAGCCTAAGGTGAAATTTTGGTACTTTTCGGATAACTTTCATATTCTGATGAATAGTGAAAATTACTAAATTATAATTAAAAACAACTTTTTTAATCGAAATAATTAATAGTGATAAATCATTAATTTGAGTGGTTTTAAAGTATATTTAGAATATATTTTTACAATTTAATACAATGTTGGTCATTGGATGTAATTTCACATTTAAACTAAACATAAACAAGTGTCAATCTTTTGATAGATATTGTTTCTTAAAAACACGCTATTTGTTTTAACAGCGGGATTTAATTATAAAATTAATTAATGCAACTTTTATGTTATGAATTTGGTAAAATAGACTTCATTTTTGAATTCGGAATATGAAATATAGCTTGGGATGAAATTTTGGCATTGTTCTGAAAAACATCAATTTTTGATGAATAGTGAAACTACTAAGTGGTAGGTTAAAAACTGAATTTTGCATAAAACATAATTTTACCGCTTCTGTGAATGGAATTTCAAAAATCCGAGAGACATGGTTAATATCAAGGACTAAAATGTGGTTCAATGAGATGAAAATAATTTTTTGGTGAATAGTAACTTTTTATTTTTTTTACCGCGGTTAATAGTAAATAGGGTAACTAAGGGTAAATATGATATTACTATTACACTAACACATGTACTAATTCTATTGGACAAGTGTAATTCGACCAAAAACAAACTTAGGAATAAAATATGACCATTTAGGCCCACTTGGATTAGATTAGGACATTTATTATTAATTTATTTAAAGAAGGGTTAAAGTAGTTAAAATCAAAGTTTAATAAGTAAATCATTTGTAATATGGGGTTATACATAAGATAAATTAGATTGTAAATATTCATTAGAAAGCTAAAATAATTTCCTACATGATGGTATTTTATTTGGAATTTTTAGACATCAAATAATTTAATTTATTTATGACACAACGATGATGCAGTAATTATCTTATTAATGAAATATTGACATAATTGATGTTATAAACACCAAAATAAATGTAATTTGAAAATTTTTATGAATTCCACTAATTTTCTAGGTTACTATGATATATTAATGTTGATTTAATCAACTTGGTTCGAACATTTAATTCTGTTATGACTTTCACAAAAATCATATATCAAATAGTATCAAAATTGACACAAAATAGTTGTTAAATCAAATATTATATTACTAATTGTTATTTTATTCCTAAAAATCTAAGGTTCGTCCAAATGACTTAGATAAGGATATATATATTAATAATAAACAATTTGGGGTTCGTTTGGCATGTTATAGTAAGTGTATTAACCATATAGTGAAAGAAAACAAAAAGACACGGTAAAAGTTAAATTATTTAACTTAGAGTTAAATCTAATTGATAAGGTTTAAAATAATATCCAAACATGTCTAAATTTGATTGGTTGATGAGATTACAACCCTATCTCATCTAATCTTCGAATATGAGTCATTTTTGGAGGTTTTTAAGTGGGGTTAGATTTATTATAAATTAATATTTTTAAAAATTCCTAAGGTGCCCCTCTCCTCCCTTATAAAAGGGCACCTCCTCCCCCTCCTCCTCACACAAATTTGAGCACTCAAGCTCGGCCAAACCCTGCCAATATCTCCTCTCCACTTCCCTAGCAACATCCTAGAGGTTCTGGTCTTCCTCAAAGACCAATTTTAGTGCCCTAAGAGGAGGTCTCAAAGAGGCACTTCAAAGAAGAGGAGGTTCGGACACTTACAAAGCAAGTCGGACCTAAGGTAAGGGAAATATCACAATCTCATTTTTATCCGAGATTGTTTTTACTTTGGTAATTACTGGGGTGTATTTTATCATCCACATCCATGTTTCCTCAATATGTAATGTTATTTACATCCACCTACAATTGTTTAAATCCAATTTTACCCTTCGATGAGTTTTTAGTAAAAGAAATAAAAGGAATCTTTTGTCGTTTTTCGTACGAGGTACTTTTTGACTTTTCCGACAAAAGTACGAAGAATGTTTTTTTTAACTTATACGGCATGAATAGATTTTTAAAACATTATTTCCAAGAAGCTTCCTTTACAAGTTCTCAAGTTTATTTTTAATCAACTTCTTTTATTTTAAAGTTATATGACATGTTATGAAATGAAAAATGTTTTTGAAGAAGAAAGGATATTTTCCTCAAGAATGGAGTTCAAGTGTTTTATCAAAATTATTTTCCATCTAAGATAATAAAGGGTTCTGTTTTTATCCCTATTATTACATTGATTTGATCATGTTGTGATGGAATTATTTTTATGAATTCCTTTATCTTATATGAATTGATTTATGATGTCATGATGTTTCAAGAATCCCATTTTTGTTTCATGTGTTATGCGATGATGTATGTTTTATGATTATGTGGCACACATAAGAAAGGATTCATTATAAGATGGGTGGGACCTATATCTCCCTCCAATGCATTGGGTAAAGATTTTATATCTCATGAGATAGACATGGCTGGAATGGTAGGTTATACCGGTTCAGTGAAACAGGACTGAAACGAGGATTACTCGATTCAGAAAAGGACTTTGTCCACTAAGATAGTCTTGGCAATGAGTCTTGACTAACAAGAAATGATTCTCTATTATTATGTGTGTATGCCACAATGAGTAATGTTTTAAGTTATGATTTCATTTCACTACTATGAATTATCCCATGTTATGAAATTATGCTCTCTTTTGCAGGTTAAGATTTCCAAAAATGTTATGTTCTTATGAAAATTATGTGATTGATATTTCCTTTGTTTACCCTTACTGAGCATTTGAGCTCACCCTTTTATGTTTTCTTTTCCCCAGGATATAAAGAAAGGTTTTAGGTAAAATAAAAAGGAAGATCTTTATGGGATATGTTGAAGATCTTTCCCCACGATTAGAAGATTATACTCCGAGTTTCCAAAGACACTAAACTATTACGGTCCTTGTGTGTGTGTTTTTGTTATGTACTAAGTATTCCGCAAATGTAATGTAATGTCCATGTACGATAAGCTTAGGGTCTCTACAATGGGGCCAAAATTATTAGAGGATGTAGTTATGAAAGTAAATATTTTCGAGCAACACATGAGAAAAACACATAGTTGGCAGAAATTTTTTTACTGCTAATAGGAGGAACGACATTTCATATGAGGTAGGTGATCATGTCTTTATCAATGTTTATCTATGGTAAATTGTGATGTGTTTCAGTATGAAAGGGAATATGAGTCCACAATTTATTGGACCCTATGAAATACAAGATAAAGATGGATGACATTCCTATCTAGTATCGTTTAATCCATGTTTAATTATGGTAGACAATGTTTTTTATGTTTTGATGTTAATAAAGTATGAGCCAGAGTCATCTTGTGTTTTGAACCCAAAACAAGTTTTGTTGTAAGAAACCATTTCATATGAAGAGAAAGATGTTCAAATTATTGATCATAGAGACAATTTGTTATGGAATACAGAAATTCTACATGTTAAGGGTTTTTTAGAAAGCACATTGTTGGAGAACCAACATGGAAATATGAAAATTCATTGAGGAAGAAGTACCATCAATTGTTTATTAAATAAATTTAAATTGAAAGGATGAAATTTCCAGAAGTTGTAGAGAATGTAACAACCTGGGTACTTATATAATATTTTTTATTCATTATGGAATTATATAGCTACATTCAATATAATTTAAAAATGAAATTAGTTTTATATATCAAAATTAAGGAATTTATACAACTTCATTAGTAACCTCACTTATAATATTATATTAAAAATTAATGTATCTTATAAGTTAAAGTATAATATATATACATTTATATATATATATATATATGTTTATATCATGGAATAAGTAATTAAATGTTTTTAAAATGTTAAATTAAATATTGGTATTTTTTGTGACACAAAACCTATTATAAATAGATTTTTAATTAATATCATTATTTCAAAATAAAATTTATCTTCCTAAAATAGAATCATAAATTAATATTTTTTAGTCTTATTATTATATGATAGATTTATGAGAAGGTAATAATTTTTTCAATGTTTCCTAAAATCAATTATAATTTGAAAATTAGTTTTTTTTGAATAAATGGTGATTTAAATTGAAAATTAAATTTCACATATTTAAAAACTTATATTAATAAATTGATGTTAGATTTTTAATTATTCACATTGATAAATGTTAATGGATAATTTTTATTATTTTTCTAAATTAGATGAAAATTTTGTGAATAGTAAAATATGATAACATAGAGTATTTATCACATTAATGATTTATTTAGTTTTTGATGATGTTTGGATGATTTAATACAATTATTTAAAAATACCATTCATTATTTTAATATATTTAGTGATATTTTTAAAACTATTGGTAGTCATTAATGAAAATAATAATCCAATGAATGAAAAATTATGAAAACACCCATATCCTCCACTCTAAATTCCACCACTCAACACCTCTTTTTCTCAGTTATCAAATCCTTGTAGACTATTCAATTTCATCCCAATTACCTTCCCGATATTTTTCTCAATGTTAAATACCTAGTGTTCTCACTAAAAGTCTAAAACAAACATCATTAAGTAGATTTTTATGGAGGATAACTCAAGAGGTAAAATCTTATTTACATTTAATATTATTTTCCTTTTTGTTTCATTTCATTTATTATTCTATTATTACATCCCCTATATAGTATAATACATATAACATAATTTTTTATGATAATATAATATTCATCATCAAACCTCTCCTTTTCTAGACATGTTAAAAAAATTAATTCATTGTTCATGATGTGTTGATTTACAATCATCACAGATTATGTGTATTTAATTTTTACCACCTTTAAGGATAGTTATAAAACCAATATTATAGTTAAATAATATTTTATTATACATATTGTATGTTTTATATTTTATTTTAACAAATATATGAACATGATATTAAATTAAATTACATGGGATTGTGATTGATATAAAAAACTTCCCAAATAAATTAAATCATTATCATTTACTTCCTATCCAATGAATCAGCCTCATATTAGAAAAAACTAAATATTATATCATTTAAAATTATGGAACCATATTAACACCATTTCATTCCAATTGTAATGATTGTATTCTATTTTAAAAAAAAATCGATAATGAACCAAACATGGAAGATGTGAAATAAATGCACACGAAACAAAGAAAATTTTAAATATATTATTGATAAATTGGTAAAAAGATGTTATAAAAAGAACATATAAGATATTATAAAAATTAATATAGTTTTATAATATATTCATATTACTCATAAAACCATTATATATGATTTTTAGAACATGATTGAGGTAATATGAACCTGAGGTGGGGGAATTTTCTTAAAAACCCACTTTTAAATTTATATTTCTAAAAAATTGAAAAGGAATATTTTCGTGATAAAAGAAATTTTTTATAATTATTTTCTAGTTCCGGGGAATTTTTTATGAAAAATTTTGGGACTTATATAAATATTTAATGTGTTGGGTATGATTATATTGGTTGTTGAGCGTATGGGTGATTCTAAGTGTAACTCAGATGGTCTTAAAATAAGGTAGATATGAGTGTTACAACATCAGAAATCTGTGAGGGTTTCAATGTAAGGTATCCATGAGGGTTCAAAATCATAAGGTATCCATTAAGGTTAAAATCAGAGGTGAGTAATACCCCATGTTACTTATAGCGTTTTATTTATTTTTCTCTTGTTTATAGAAATCTCATGTTACCATGAAGTAAATATATGATACATTAAGGGTGATAAATATTACTTTAGAAAGAGACTTCATATGATTTATATCTATTCATTATCTAATGGTTACATTCTCTTTTATGTCCGTTAAAAATATTTTGTTCTTGTACTACTTTTTTAAATTTTTTCAGAGTGTTTATGGATTAGTAAGAGAAAATATTAAGCCATGCCGAAAACCATGAAAAAATTTAGGACTGTAACTCATGTTTTATTAAAATAATTTTTATTATAGACCAAATTGATACTATTTCGGAAGAATCCACTTTTCATGTATAAGGTTATATATGTTTTAATTATGTCATAACTATTTAAAACTATAAAATGAAAAAAATTGGAATGTAATAATTTTTTTTTTTTGAATTAAAATGAGTATATAATTTTAAATTCTTAGTCTATAGATCACAAGTGAAATAATAAAATTTCACATGAACCATTATGCATTCTCTAAAGATGCTATATAATCTATTTAAGATAATATTCAAAATATACTAACATATTTAACATGTTACAAATATATCTATATAGTTGGTATATTAAAATATATATTAATGTATTCATGTTCTAATACTAACATGTCACAACTAATAATCCAGAACAAATATATTATTTAAAAAGGAAATAATTAATAATAAATATCATTTTGGGAAATTTAACACAACCAAAAAATAATTACAATAATAATAAGTTGAATAAAACAAATTATTTTCAATAAAAAATAATATTAGGTTTACCCTCAATATATCCCATTATACTTCCAATACATACATTAAAAAGTATTGCAAGAGTATATGGACCACCTACTAAATAATTTGTTGAATCCAATATCTAAACTCCATCGAAATTTTTTTTACCAATAACAATTAATTTTGAAACAAATGAATATTTTTTTAGGTTTTTTATATAATAAAGAATTATTGACATCTATTCTGATATGTGATTTATTTTCTTCAAAATAACTAATTATGTGCTCCTAAAATAGCTTAATGAAAGAAAACTGAAATGTGGTTGATGAATCTTATAAATATATAGAGAATAATTTTTTTGATTAGGAATAATCTAATTAATGTTTATAGAAATAATATTAAAGAGTAGAAATTTAAAATCAACACTTCCAATATGAGTCTCATGAAGTAACATGTAGAATATATGGATCATGCTTGATGGATGGAATGAAATTTAAGGGGATGAGATGAAGGATGTAATATAATATAGAGAAACTTTTTAAAAAAAAATATTTTTTCAATGACCCATAATGGGTTTATAATTTAGAGGAAAAAATTAATAATAATAATAATAAAATTTAAAAAACACACCTATAACCCAATAGAAATCTATTTGGGAGCCACTAAACATATGTTGGACATCAAACATTTCCTTGATATCAACTTCATGGACACCATGTATCTTGTGTCACTGTAATACATAACCCCAATTTATCTATGAATTTATCCAACTCAGACATTATATATTACTTATTATTCAATTTTAAATGTCCCAAGATATGTTAATTAAAAATTTAGAAGATAATAATTATAATATGAAACTAATATAAGTTATTATTTTTATTCAAATAGTTCACTGGATCTAATAAACAGAACAGTAAATAAATTCTACCCCATGAAAACTAATAACTACATAATTTTTATGGTTTGGTGGTGAGTACACAAAACAATTAGTTATCCTCTATTATCCATGAATCCTTTAAGTGAATTTCATCAGTTTGGTTGTTCATATTACTGATGTGGTGAGAAAAATAAACACACCCAAAACATAAATATTTGGAAGATAAAAAAAATTATGCAATGATTGTATGAATGATAAAATATAAAAAATGAATACACATGGAATTAACAACCAAGACAATTCACACATACCCAATGTTGTTGGAATATATATTTATTACATCAAAATAAACACCATCCAAAAATAAATATATCTTGAAATTTGGTATTATCTAAAAAAAATATCATAAACCATAAATACATACTCTTGTAACTCATTATAATCCCACAAAACCAAATTTTTATCCCACTACCCATTAATATCTATCCCTAATATTCCAATGGAAAATAAAATCATTATCTGAATTTAAAATATGGGAAATGACTAAGCATCTAGGCATCAAAATTAAACTGTCATTATAATATGGAAACTAATGTCGAAAATCCATCTTGGCCAAGTAAAAATTAAAAAGGAAACTATAATGCTATCAAAATAAGATAAATAAAAGTCAAATATGATAAAAATATCAAATTAAATATCATCATAAAACCCATATCTATTGTTAAAACTACTATGTTTAGCTGGAATATTGTTTTCCTAAAATCAAATATTAATATTGTCCATGTGACAACATTCTATACCCCATCCAAAAGGAAAATGTGTCCATGTGGATAAACTAAATGATATATTAGAGATATCTTATACTCTCTGAAAATAAATTAACTATTTCCATGACAATTGTATTTAACTCAATGAAACTCTTTTAATGAGACACTATATATTAACAGTGTAGTCAAATAACTAAGTCACATAAAAGTGTATCACCACTACCTCTTAAAGGTATCTTTGGCTACTCTGTGATGACCAGTCCAACAATGCAGAAGAATGTAGATACCCAAGATTAATATATATTTAAATTACACCATTTTATAAGAATATTCATTACATTATTAAAAATTACATGATTGAGCATTGTAAAAGTCTAGCGTATTTGGAAACATGGAAATGTAATATTCTGTCTTGGTGAATGATATTCAAAAACCCTCCTAAAGATCATCCCCATGAGTAATCCTACTTAAAATAGTCTTTATTACTTGGGGAAATGAAACATTAGAAAGGGGTGAGATCTTATGCCATGTAAGGGTAAACAAGGATTATATGTTTGCATTACATGAGGATAAGTGTATGATTACATGATACTGTTATTATAATATCATACACAATATCAAAGAACAAAAAACTAAATCACAGAATAATGTTTTCCTGTTCATAATACATGAATCATATAGAAAGAAAATAACATGAGTCATGTGGGAAAAAAGTTGGCAGAAAATATAGATTTAAGTCCTACACATCAACTTATAACATTGTGAAATTGTGTAAATTGAAACATGTTGAATCATTAGTTTTAGTACATGTAAATAGAAATTAAAATAAAATTATAGACATGTAATCAGTTCCACAAATAACATTGTGAAAAGTTAATCTGGTTCATGCATAACATTTTGAACATGTATTTAGGTTAAGTAATAACATTATGAACATGTAATAATATTCACACATAACATTGTGACCATGTAATCAGGATCCACTATAAACATATGGAAATTCAACCATGTCCATGTAAATAATTGTCAACAGGTTATCAGGTCCATGGATAACACTATGACCATGTAATCGGGTTCACACATTAATGTATGGACATGAAACAAGATCCATTCCTAACATTTTTAATATGTAATCATGTTCACACATAACATTGTGAATTTATAAATAGGTTCTTGTGTAAGATTGTGAACATGAAATTAGGTTCACCCATAACATTTATACTAATGATTCATACATCTTTATCTATTTCATTGGAGGGAGATATATATCTTACCCATCCCATACTTATATCATATATACATGTTCCATAATATAATAAAACAACAATCAATTAATGATCTAGAAAAGGTATCAATATCATATAAATCATATAACAACCCATGAAATGAATTTTTTATCCTAAAATATTCATTATATCATGGACTATTGAAAATATATGGGTTTACGAATCATTTCATCATATAATAATATATTAAATGATGTGGGGTTCATTTTTTTAATCATGGTCTAACCCATGGGAGAGAAATAAGTTTCATAAATAAATTTTCATCTTAAACATTAAACATTTAATTAGAAAATAAGAATGTTTTCCTTAGATAATATCCCAATTAAGGATAAACTATTATAATGGATGTCATATTAGAGAGAGAAAGATTTTAAAAGATAACATGAGTAATTTCTTATTGGATAGTACTACTATATAAAAATAAATTTAAAAAAACATATTTTTAAAATCATTTCTGTTAAATCTTCCTTTGAAAACATATAATTAAGTCTTTTTCTAAAACTATTACAAAAATGTTTTTATAGAAAAGTGTTATTACAACAATGAAAAACAATTTTTAAATTATAATATTTTTTATAACCATTTCAATTTAAAACAATACTGAAAACTTATAAAAGAATATCTGAATCCATTGAAGTATTATTCGTTAAAATTGGATTTTTAAAACATATAATGGATGACATGAGAATAATTTTAAAAAACGTTTTGATAGAAAAAAAAATTTTAATACCATTATATTTGATAAAAAACCTAAAAATTATAAAATAATATTTATTTAAATGATTACCCTGTTAGTTGATAAATCCATACACTCCAAGCATTCATTCTACAACGTAAAAGGTTGAGAAAATATTCTCATCCAAAAAATGAAATGGTTATTACTTATTAAAATATACATTTTAAAAAAAAGAAAAAAATTGTTAAAAATATATTTTGAAGATCATTCATGAATATTAAAAAAATGAAATCATTTTTTTAAAAATGATTAAAAAAAAACATATATTCCCAACAGTAAAGAGAAATAAATTAGGATTTTCTTGAAACATTTTATTAATTAAATTAAAATCCAATGATTGGAATCATGTTACAATTATTATTAGATATCATGATTAACTAGAATAGAATAAAATTTGGTATATTTATATAGATATGGATAATAATATTTTTCTAATGGAAAGATAAACATAAACAATCCCGATAAAAGATTATATAATAGAAATAAACTATTACAATTTTCATAACATTGAATCATAATCCTCATAGAGAATATTATTTCATAATTTGTAAAATATCATTAAAAAATTATGTTTCATGATAAAACAAGTCAATATTCATTTTATACTCCTCATAGAAAAACATAGGTACATAACATGACATGTATCTCAATGAATGAAAATTGGGATAAACATTAATTTTCTAATTTGGTAAATTTTAAACCATAAACACTATAGAATATTTTTAGTAAAATAGATATTTAAATACCCATAAATTCAATTTTATGTGTCATATAATACATTCATTGTAATTCTATACACCATAAAAAATGATTAGTGAATAAGGCATAAGTCTCCTAGAAATAAATGTGAGACATGAAAACCCATACCATATATCTTTAATTTCATTGTACACATTAAAACCTGATGTATAATGAATATAAGTTAATTATAAATTTAATATAGGTCCATAATATTATATATCATACCATATATTATTTTATTAAATATTTATATTACACTTTTATTAAAATTCCATGTCAATGTCCTGTTTCGGGTAATAATAACTTTTTTTTCTTATATAACATGAATTGTTTTTATTTCTCCTATTACTCATATTTTTATTTATAATTTATTGCCTATGAAAATGAAATAAATATCATATTTATTGATTATATATGTTTTTATAAAAATCTATAACTGATATAATGATGAAATGGAGTACACAATTCATGAAGACGATATGTCATATAAATGTATGAACAATATTTATTTTTTCATATAATTATGGAAGATTGAAAATAAATGAAATATATTTATATATATTATCAATATAGAAAAATTATTTTTCATATTTATCATATAATTTTACAAAATCCAACATTAATACATTTTCATGTAGACAATGAATGAATCACATTTTTTTAGGAGAAGGTTGTCCACACGTCCACCAAAGAAGTAATCGTAATCAAAAAAATGGAAAGAATGAATCTTTGTGTTATATTAAAATTAAATTAGAATATTGATATCATATATATATAAGGAAAATATTTCTATAATAATTCCAAAAAATGTGAGTTAGTAATAGAAACGTGAAGAACATCATTTCCTGAGGAGGCAATCTATTATACACTCAAACTGTATGTTTTTTTACCCATTTTAGTTGTAGTATGTTTAAGTGAAGGTATATCTCATATAATAAATAAATAATTATATTTATTTTAATTATGTTGTTATATATTCATGAAATATTAATAAATTATTGGGTGGAAATGGAATAATATAGAACTACACATTGATAAATGTTAACTATTTTTGGGTAAACCCTTTTGGGTAGAACAAATTGGATTACTTGGATTGTATAATAAATGAATGTAATGATTTTTGAATGAATTTATTGATTTTAGGATCTCAATTGGGTAGGTTTTTTATTATTCAAATGGATCTATACTTGTGAATAAGTGAGGGGGTGAGTGACCTTAAATTGAGGATGAGTTCTTTGATTCTTGTAAACATAAAAAGGTATACACTATCAAATAGGCCTCCCATATATCATGTGCATCCAATTGTAGTACATTTTATATAAATTTATAAATATTGTTTATGTATTAAATACAGTTTTTAGGACTAATTTGTAGGTTATTTTTACCCACAAATTAATGTTTACCTTAGAGTAAACAAGTTTTCACCTTTTTAACTATATTTAAATTTAATTAATTTCAATAAATTTTTTTTGTAAACACTATGTTGAACATACTATAATTTATAAATTATTCTTTTTCATAATGTGGAATTATTTTTTCTTAATTCTAAAAACATAGGTTGATGAAACTAAATGAATATTAATCCCTCGTATAGGACATCCAATGTGTTTTTAAAGAAACAATGATCATATGCATAATTTTGTTTATATCCATCATAAATGTCAAATTAATTCTCATTACCTATACTGGATTTATTTTTTTACAATGGAAATAATTATAAATTTACCATAATTAAAATATTAATATTAATATTTGGATAAAATTAATGAAAAATTAGTTTTCCGTTATAATATTTTTTCTTTGTAGTATCTATAAGAATACCAATCATCTATAAAGAATAGCATAAATAAAAAATTTTAATTTTGATTTCATTATTTAAAATATTAAGTTTTTATAAAAAATATATAAAAGTGTCAAAAATTATCTTTGACATGTCTTCAGGATTAAATGGTGGTAATATTACCTTTTGGAAAACTAAATAATAGTATTCATAAAATTTAGCTTATTTTTGTATTATACCTATAAAATATATTTTATGAGTATAAAAAATTTATTAAATATATTATATATTATTTTAAATATAAAAATTCTTCAAAATTCATTTGTTTAAATAATTTATATAAAATTATATTTTTATATAGAATAATAGTTCATTTTTAGATATGTAATTTCTTTTTTTCAAATAGTTCTTATATTTATTTCTACAAATTTATTACTACTGGATTCATTTTTTAAACATTTGTAAATAATATTTTCGAAATTTTGTTAACACAATTAAGAAATTCAATTCCTACAGCTATGTGTTAACTATAATAATATTTTAAAATTTTAATTAATATAATTTCAATGTTTTATAAACATATTCCTTACCTGTAACAAAACCAATAGAAGTAACTTAGAATTGTGTGTAACAAATATCAAAAAAAGTATTCTGTGTACCACAAAAAAAATCTATGTATTGTGTGTTGGGAAATTATTATATGGTTTTTTTCTGGAACAGAATCCATACACATATCGTTCATATCACACATGTTATATTTACTGTTGTGTAGATTCATAATATCAAAAAATAATAATTTAAAAAAATTCATAAAATCAAATGGGCGTACTTTCATCCACCATAAAATAAATTTCACCCTCTAAATTCTTCTCGGTTATCAATGTTTTAATTCTTTAATGATATTGTGTTTGAAACTGTGGTAAAAAAATATATGAAAAAATAATTTATAAAGGGGATGTTGGATCCCTAAAAGTAATCCAAAGTAACTAATAACAATTTTTTCACCTAAGAGATCATAGGTTGGTAATAATAATTGGTAATGTAATATAAAAAAATTAAATTGATTTATAAAGATCATCAATATTTAGTAAGTTAATTATCCATGAAATGTTAAGGGCCTCAAAACCATATATCTATGATGATTTATAAAACCATCAGTTCAACAAAATGAATGGTTTTTGGAAAATTCTTTTTCAATATCCATTTTATATTGTTTGGGAATTATCATGTAGTGTAATTACATAAGGAAATATACTTACATTATTTTATTCCTTTTCATATGAATAATCCCACCCTTATATTATGCCTTCCTCGATTTCCACTTCAACTCTTAGAACAAAAAATGGATGTTAATATTTCATTCATAAATTACTAAAATATCATGATGTTGAATAATAATTCAATACAAATGTATTTAATAGTCTTTATGGATAAATGGAAAGAGTTTGTAATCGAATATTCATAAAACCATTTATGGGAGATAGTAATTTAATCTCTAAACCCTCATTCGTGGTCTAACATAAACCGTTCCGTAAATGGTTAACCTTATAACCCAATCAATATAGGAATGTAAAATACATTATAAATGATGTCACTATGTTTTGGGAAAAAATCATATCATTTATTATGTATATATCGAAACATAGTTCTTCTCAAACACATAAAAAATACGTGAATGAAACCATCATATTTTCTCTTAAAATATAAAAATAACATGAATTGCCATAAATCATTATTGGGAAAATGCATGTTTTTGTATTCCAAATTTTATTTTATATATTCATTAAATCCAAAAATATTAAAAAATCCATCCATGGTAGAATAGACCACTTTTTTCAAAAATCCATTATTCATTATAATGTAATTTGTACTGTGGAATTTAATTATTCATATCTTAAATAAATTTTGTTAAACATCACTATCTCCTCATTGGGATCGAAATTAGAGTTATCATCTCATAATCTAAAATTCACATTTCCATTAAATCCCTTTTCTAGTCATTTGGATCCATTAAGAACATTCTTATAAATCATTAGTGAAATATATAAAATAAAAATACTTATGTATTTATCAATTATTAATTTATGAATAAAAATTCCTAAACACTTCCATTATTCCAGTTCATCCTCATGAAAGTATCAAAGATACCTCATCCTATAAATGAATACATATTTATTTACAAATTTCACATGTAGTGTCATCATCAACATGAATATAACCATTACTCTTATATCCTTGTTGATTCTCTTCATAATCCTTCCACATAGAGAATTAATCTGAATAATTCCCACTAAATACATATTTAAATAATTCAACCATAGATTATGTCATAAGTAGGCCATTATTCTCATTCATTGTGTTAACCAAACTTTTTATATTACCTATTTAGTTCCTCCATTTATTTCCATATATTCCACAGAAAAATCTTCTTCATATTACTCTAATAAAATCACTTGGGAGATTCATTCCACATTCTTGTTACAAGGGAAACAAAATCATCATTCCATTATAGTCTCTATTATCTAAACTCTCAGTGAAATACTTCCTTCTCATTTTTCATGAGTCTAATAGTAACTTAAGGTACACATCAATAATAATATTTCATGAAATCTAATTTGGCATGATCACAATATCCTTCACTCTAGTGATAATCCCATTTGACTTTTCATCCAAAAATTGTTAATTGAATTCAAAGTTAACAAAATTACTTTTTCCCACCATTGACAAAAACTAGAAATAATAGTGTTAGAAAAATTTATAAGGGCATAAACCCACATAACAATGATAAATCTATTATTTTATGTCTAAATTATGACACATAATTCTTTAATCGATGGAAAATTCGGCTTATCCTCATATACATCCCTATACCTATATTAAGAAATATCTATAGGGATGTCACTAATTTTTTCAAATACTATTTTCCATAGGATGACTAAAACATTCCATTTCTTCCAAATATATTGAATTAGGTTTAGTATACATGTTTATTACATCATTTTATACTAATATTCAACACATTACAAAAAATAAATGCCTGAGGATTGTAATAGTTTATTATCATTAGAAACATGGAATCATAATATTATATCATGGTGAAATACCATAAACATCTCTGTTAATGATATTTCCCATTATAATTGCTTCTAAAAACTATTTTTATAAACTAGGGAAATGAAACATAAGAAAGGATTGAACTCAGATGCTCAAAAAGTCTAAATAATGGGGATATGTGAGAATAATAAGAGCATTAGTGTATGAGATCATGATCATATCCTTATATATAAAACCATACATATAATATATCATATATAGAAATCAATTAACATATGTCATAATAGCATAACATTGGAATAAAATACTTACTTTTGGAAGACATAACAACCTATAACATTGTGAACATTTGTAAATTGAAACATGGTAACTCATTAGGTTTAGTACATGAAATCATTCCCCCACATACACATATTGGACCAAAAAATAGGTATACGATATAAATTTTGAACATGTAATTAGGTTCAAACATTATATTGGGAAAAATTTATCAGGGTCGCTCATAAAAGTGTGACCATTTAATCAGGTTCATGCATTACATTGGGAAAATGTAATCAAGTTTATACATAAACTTATAGACATAAAAACTGATCCATTCATATCATCATGAATATGTAATTTGGTTCACTCATAAAATAAAAAGAGCCAGTAATTAGGTTCATGCATAAAAATATGGACGTGAACCATGTCATTTTATTACATTGTGAACTTGTAGTTAGGTTCACACATAACATTTTGAAAATGTAATCAAGTTCAGGAATAATATTGTAAACATGCGATTAGGTTTACAATTAAAATATATACTAATTATTAATCCATCATTACTCAATACATTTCAGATAGATATTGATCCCACCCATCATATAATGAATTCATCCATATGTTTATACAAGATAATAAAACATTAATCATATCAATATCCATTAAAGTTGTTAGTTTAGAAAACATAATATAATTACCCAAGGAAGGAAATGTGTATCAGAATCATTTCATCATATCGTGACCTGTAGAAAATAGACATGTTTACTTATAATTTTTTCATAGAATAATCCATGAGATGAATCATATTTATTATGCCTTTTATCATGGTTTAACATATATATGAGAAATTATTTTTATAAAAACACTTATCATCTTAAAAATAAATCATCATATGAAAAAATATAAATGGTTTTCTTTTAAAATATCCCATGAAAAGAATAAAATTTGTAAATAGATGTCACATTGTTGGATAAATATTTTTTTAAATCGTATTGAGCATTTCATAATGTAAATTATCATGATGTAAAAATTAATTTATATCAAATAAAATATTTTTAAAATACTTTCCTTTGAAAACCCATTTGAGAATATAAAAAGTATTTTTTAAAAAAATAATTATTTAAAAGAGTTAATGATGTACATTTTCTTTACATTATGAAAACAAAATAAGTTAAAGCCTAAAACATTTTGAATGTAATTTTGATTGAATCTAAATTTGGAAATGTATAATATAATAATAAAAATAATTGAAATCTATTCGTTTGAAAATAACCTTTTGAAAACTTGTAATGGAAGGTATGAATATCAATTGAAGAACTTATTAAAAAGAGGAGTTTTTTCAAAAAAACCATTGAAAAACCAGATGAAATATATATAATATAAGCCTCAAATGAATCAATGGTCATGATGTTATAAATATCTGTACATGTCAACCATTAATTATGTTCTGTAAAAAGATTAAAAAAGTGCCTCTATTAGAAAATGAAATGAAGATTCCTTTTTAAAACACATTTTTTAGATAAGGTAAAACATGTGTAAAAAATATTTTCATAAGCATATGAGAATAATATGAAATTATTTAAAACATTTTTTTTCTAAAGATATTAAAAAAACATATTTCTAACTGAGAATTGAAATAAAGATACATTTTATTAAAAAAAATTACTAATTATATTACGTTCGAAGGAATGTAAAATAGGAGCATTACATGAATATATCATGAATAAGTAGAGGATATAAAAATTTATGATAGTTTTTGAGATATGTTTCACAATATTTCATCAATGGAATCATAATGATAAAAAATCAGGATAAACGATGAGATTGTAGCTATAAACAATTAAAAATTTGGTAACACTGAATCATAATCCCCATGATAGAATAAAATTAAATAATGATTAAAATTCAATTAAAAATAATTAAATTCATATAAATCATTTCAAAGTATATTATATACACATTAAAAAATATAGTTTAAAAACATGGAATGTATCTCTAAGAAGAAAAATTGTGAAAAAATACATTACCGAATTTTTAGCTTTTTAATCACAAACACAACGAAAGAATGATAAAAATGGTATTTAAATACCAAAATATTTAACAATAATAATAATAGAATACATTAAATGGAATTACATATATGATAAAAAAATTAAATGAGTGGTGAATAAGACATAGGTCTTATAGAAATAAAATTGAGACCAGAAAACCCTTAACTTAAGTCATGACATTATTTTTTCATGTACAAAATTCATGTATAATAAATAATTTTTTATGATACATAAACCAAATAAACTTTTTAATATATATCATACAATATATTATTTTATTAGTACTTTACTCTTCCCATTTATTAGCACTTCGATGTTAATTTCTTGTTTTTTTTGGTAATAATCCCTTTGATTTTGGTATATGTTTTGACTAGTTGATCTTGATATTCTAGCTTAGATCATGATTTAATAATTTAATGAATGTAAAATAAATGTAAATATTATATATATTAATTATTTACATATTTATAATAATATATAAATTATATAAATATGAAATGTGATACATAGATCATGGAGACGGTATGTCATACATACAGATGAACACAATTTTTCTTTCCATGTCATATTGGAAGAATGAATGTATATAAAATATATTTATACAATCATTAAAGTAAAATTATTATGTCATATATGACATATATTTTTACTGAACTCATCTTTAATATATTCTATGCAGAGTGTCAAAGAATCACACAGTTTTATGGAGATTGTAGCCCACAAGTCCACAAATGATGTAATCATGTTCGCAAAAAATTGAAATCATTATGGTATGGTTTATATAATTCTATAATAATAATAAATATTTCATATATGTCATATATAGCACATAAAAAACTAGTTTCAGAAAAATTATTAACCATGGGAAGTGGTAAACGAGAAATCAGTGACATAGTTTAACAAGGTGGTATTCTACCGTACATACGAACTATAAGCTCATTATCCATTTGAGGAAAGTCTGTGTAGGTGTATACTGAAAACATATAATAAATTAATCTCACAATATTTAGGATACTTATTTTATTATATAATCTTGAAATAGGTAAACTGAATCCATGTAGGGAGAAATAAAAAAATAAATGCACATTGAATAACATTATATTTTTTCAGGTAACTCTTTTTGGTTTGCACCAAAGGGATTACATGGTTGGATTTATACAAAAAATTAGGTTTATTGGATGAAATTAGTGATATTTTTATCTTTCTTGGTCAGGTTTTGGATGAGACAAAAGGGTTGGGAGAATTGGACGAGTGAACAATGAGTTTCTTTTTATAGTGGAGGAAGAGTATCATTCTTCTAAATATTAAAATGTAAAAAATATTTGGATTTCTACCCTAGATAATTATCCTCTAATAACTATCTATATTTGTGAAAATGGAGGATAGGTTCTACATATGGATATATAATGACCTTTGGACATTTTTATAGGGTTTTCTTCCCTTTAAGTTAATGTTTAACCAATAAGTAAACACTATTTTTTACTTTAATCGTTGTAATTGATTTTAATTACTTACACTCATTTTTTGGAAAAAAACTAAGTACTTATAAAAACATATTATATATTATTCTGATTTATAATATGGAATCCCTTTTTCTAGATTATAAACTATATGTCAATATAAAATAGTTAAAAATTAATTTCACAGATTGGATAAGACAACATGTTTTTTATGTAAAAATCACCAAATGTATGAAAAATATTTATAACTAATTTCAATGTCAAATTTATTAAAATGAACTATATTAGTTTTATTTATGTATAAAAATATTAATTATTATTTAAATAAAATTTAATTTATGATTTTTAAATATAAATAAATTGGTTGAAAGAACTATATTCAATTGAAATTCAATGCTTCCACAATTCATCAAAATTTGAGACATATATATAAAAGAAAACAAATTCAAACAGTGTAAATTTTGATAATTTTCAATCAAAATGCTTTTTATTTTTTCAAACAATCATTTTCAAGGTTTAATAAATTATATTTTATATGTTTTTCCATTAAAATGTGAAAAAATTACATTTGAGAAAAATACCAATTTTTAAAAATTAAATTTGTTTAATTCTTATCTTATGCCTATAAAATATATTATATGAGTAAAAATTTATTTTTTTTAACATAAAATATATACATTTTATTGTAAAAATTAATCAATTTTTTTAGTTTATTGATATATATTTTTGGTATATAGAAAGATTGATTTCATTGAAAAGTTATTTAATTATTTTCAAATTATTTTACATTTAACTCAATTAATTTATAACAAAAGGATTCATATTATACAATTATTTTAATAATATTTTCAAAATTTATTCATTCATATTATTAAAATTCCTTTAATCATCTAGTTTTTTAAAATAATAATATTTTAATGACATTATTAAATGTATATTTTCATTCGGTAAAAATCATCCTTTTCTGTAATTTAGAAAATTGTTGAAACTCTACATTATATGTAACATAATATGTACATAGTATTTCATGTAATTCATGAAAAATATTTGTTCTGTGTAGTGAAATATAAAAAAACTTTATATGAAATGAACTCAAAACCTATCGATTTTAAACAAATAAAGTTGTATTCAGTGTTATGTTAATGAAAAAAAATCCAAATGAAAAATTAATTCAAAAAAATCCAAAAAAATATTGCAGTGTGAAAAATTGACCTCCTAGTAGTGATGAATATGATAAAATTTGATTCAACCCCATCATAATCTTATGAAATAAAATATATTAAAATAAATATAGAACGATAAATTGATCCCATAAAAACATAAATCCAACATCATCCTATGTGAAATTCCCTCATACCTAACACCATCAAATATCATAATACCACACTACAAAAAACTCCAATACTAGAGGATAATGTGATAGAAAAAAATTAGTTCATTTCATCTATTTTTCAGACTGTATTGTGCGTTTTTCATATGTATGTATATATATTGTAGTAAGAAAAAAATTATCTTGTATTAAAATGATCAAATTCTACCAAAATTAACATAACTAATATATTCCACTGAATATAATGTATTCAATAAAACAATGTTCATGGAAGGGTTTTTTTCTATTAAATGGTCAATATGATATGGGTAAGGAATAATAATTGGGATAAATCACGAGTTTATTTAACATTTTATAAAAATAAATGAAGATATATTATGAGCCTAATGAACTTATATGATAGATTCTGATACTAACACTTTTAACCAATATAGGCCAACATCCACACATGTGTAAGAATATATTAACCAAAATTAATTTCACAATCCCAAAAAAATAAAAAATATTTTTACATGCAACTCCATGGAATGATTATGTGACGTAATGTTTCCCCACAAGAACTTCTCACCTTGTGTTCCAGAAGTAACATAGTCCCCTAAAAGGACATAACACTATGAAAATGAAGGAAAGTGTTCACATTATGAATCCTTTATAATTAAATAACTTGCCTATATAGTTCTATGAGGAAGCATTATATTAGACTACCTCACAAGTATATGGCGTATCGACTAATCGAGACAGTTTTCTCACAATAAAGAAAACTCATCTCCAAACATTATATATGAATTCTCTCCAACACTTTTCAACTTTTGAAGCCTTAAATTGTATTATTTTCTTGTATATTAGGTACATGACTTATTATATTAAAAAATATCTTCATGTTAAAATATAGAATCCATCAACTAGTCGGCACAACTTGATATTTTACCACAACACTACACCAGCCAACTAAATTTTCCATAAAAACTAGTTCATGATATTTCAATAGTGGGCATAGTTTAACAATTGAATTTATAGGGTGATCGATATGTTATTATTAATGATTATGATGTCAAAATATCTTATGTGTGTGTCCCAAGGTATGTTAAAAGATTCCTCGATCAAGAAATCTCTACCAAATTGGTCAATGATTCATTGACAAATCTACATGGAGACTATCATTGATTTAAAATGTGGTGGATCATGGGAATTATTTTGAACACATTAATTTAATTTAATTAATAAATCTATTATATATGATGAATAATCCCAACCATGATTAAATTTCAATATATAAATGTTCATGAATTAAAATAATATAAATTATATGTAAAAAAATTTTAGGTTCCCAAAAATTCAGTAAAGGGAAGGAAAATAATCCCAAATGTTTGGTAAAGGAGATATATATTTGTTTGTTTGAAAAATATAGAAGAAATTGGAAGACATAAATTTTTTCAATAAAATCGTGTATAATTGCATAATAATTACCAAGAGAGGTTTTCATATGGAATAAATCATTATCCACCAGTATGCATATGGCCTATAATTAGTTGGCCCGTGAGGTGTTGGCCAGCAAATGAAACTATGTAATGTGAATTTCCTCCCTTGAACTGAATCCACAATGAACTATTTTCAATGTAAAGAGTCATAAAAAGGTACTCCCTGGAAGCCATAACCGTGAATAATGTGGTTCATGGATGAGGAGAAACCATATGGATCCCTAACATCGAAAAATCACAGTTGACCAAGTCATCCACGAGCTTTATTTCCTCCATTGGATTCTACAGAAGGTGTTATGAAAACTTTAAATTGAGCATCCTATGTACTCTAAAAAAGGAACTCTAGGTGAATATATAGAGGGAGGATAAGATTGAGTTATAGATATGGTATTGGTGAAAAGGCGATGAAAAACATTGAGGATGTGGATGAAATATTTTTGGAACACGGCGGTGTTCGCACGACTTCATCCTACATCCAAATCAGTTTGAAGAATCTATTCAACAAACCATATAGAGTTCACAGACTCCATCCAACAAAATAATATGTGGGTGTAACTTCAGGGAAATCCTTTCTACAAAATATATTCAGATGAACCTGTGCAGCCATCCGGAAAATGAATATTAAAAAAATATATTAAAAATGATTCGTAGATGATCCCTATTTGGAAGATTGTAAACAAACTCCCTATGTGGAAGACAGTTCATGTAAATCTCTTCCACGCATCACTATGTGTTGAAGTCTCCTTTATGAACCATCCTATGCTACGAGATCCTACACGACCATCCTTCTGTGGCCAACTCCTATGCGGCCTTCCATATGCAAACAACATTATGCGGATAACTGTTTGCTGACACTAATCTATACCACGGGGCCTACAACCCCACACCACCACTCAGTTTTAGTTCTTGGCTATAGTCTTGTCCCTCTTAGGCAGTCCTTTTTCTACCATTACTGACCCCCATGAAAAATGGAGTGCCTCATCATGACCTTTTTGGGCCTAGTCAAGGAAAGTTTCTATTATTCCCTTATACCTCCCAAATATTCATCCCTTAAATACTATGATAATAATCATTACTCATTCATCTCCCAAAACCATATCATCTACCACTTATTCCAATATTACCAATAACTCTTAGGAAAATCACATGTTAAGTGTTTCTTAAAATCCCAGAAACATCCTTTCCATCCATAAAACTCTCTCTCTCTAGTGATTTCAGATCCTCGTAATCCTCTATGGCCATCAAAACCAGAATACCAATGTCTTTGAGACACCATTGTCTAACATTGCACATCATAAAAAAAAAATTCATTTCTCACCACTCTAGGGCTCAATGGATTCTATGCCTCATATCATTTATCATCATCCAAGACTCCCTAGAGTCAAGGTTTTCACATTCCTTCCAACTTATGCTCGAGGCATGGCAGGACATCCCAACATGATTCTCATATAGTTAATCATCATCCAAGATATATTAAATTAAACTTTAGTATACATCACATGAAATTATGGGGCACTCCCACTAGGTTATGTCTTAAATTTTATAGGGGCCAAGAAGCATGATCTCTAACATAATCCCACATTAAATTTTTTATCACTCTGTGCTCTCTCCTATGGCTGCCTCAACTTATTCTTTTATAGGACAACCCTCTCCCATCAAAAGGAGAGGACGTTTCAGGTTGGATGGACCTCTCGCATCCACATTCTACTCACACTAATCATGGATTATGTGCGATTAGAATTTTTTTTATGAATACAACAACTACACTATTCCAAACTATGAGAACTCTGATAACAGGTCAAACCATGATACATATGATTCTTTCATGAAGGCCTGATCTCAAATGGGTGCCCATCCGAAAGGGTTCACCCAAACATGACCTCAACAATGGGTAGCTTCCAATAATAAGCCCCGTCTTTTGGAACTACTAGAACTCTTATTCCTGATTGAATCAGGATACATAGGATGCATGATTGATTGACCGTGCACAATAGGTTTCCTTTCGCACAGTGGTCCCCCAATTCTATTCCCCTCAAATAAGAAGCATCCAAGCATAACCCCAGCTTTTATGAATAATAATAACTCGGATTCCTGGTCAAGACAAGCTATATAGGATGCATGCAAGAAGTCTCGAACTCAAAAGGGTGTCCTTCCATAAGGGTTCACCCAATCATGCCCTCAAATGGGATCCTTCCATGCATAATACACAGTTATTCCAAATTATGTGGGTTCTCATTACTATCATAAGGATATGTAGCAAATCCTTCATATGGGTCTGATCCTGAAATCAATTCACCTTATGTCCCCCTCCTAAACGCCTTATTTCATGGAATATGACAGCATTAGCTTCATATTATACAATCTATGTGTTCCTATAATGATCCTATAAACAATGGGTTCCCTTTGGATACACTCTTCAAGAATGAACAATGGATTTATTAACATATCAACATGAAATAAATCTATTACAGAGTCCTATAATATTCAATTATTCCCCACCC
Organism: Viscum album; assembly: GCA_963277665.1. NCBI lineage: Eukaryota > Viridiplantae > Streptophyta > Magnoliopsida > Santalales > Viscaceae > Viscum > Viscum album. The sequence goes on along the minus strand of OY728119.1, from coordinate 1,309,523,724 downwards.
CAAAATGGTGCAGTGATCCCAAACTCTTATCCACTCGACTAATGGAATCCTTGAGTGTTTTCTTTCAAATAATCATCCAACAGTAGATTACCTTTGGAAAACATGTCCATGAATCATGAATACCATGGTCGCTGGGTGTTTCTAGATACACAAATAAACCTGTTGAAGACCATTCAAGGATGTTATAATGTATAATGATCAATTTCACAAGTACATGACCCCATGAAATAGCCTAATGGGTCCATTTTACTATGACAACTCCTTTGTAACACAGAAGAAGTAAACTACCTATTCCCCATGTCATTAATCCAATCCTCCATTAAAGGATAATGACACATAATCGGTCAAAATAATAGAAATGGTGAACATGATATGGGGATGTCTGTATAATAAATGAGGTATGAGGATCCTCATCCGACCATTTTATCATCACCACAAAATGTGCCCCACCAGTTGAATCAATTATATAGTTGGGGAGGAAATATGGGGTCTCACCATCCAGAGTAATTAGGTATCCATCCCTATATATTTATTTTCCCAACATGATGTCCACATTTATTTCACAATTCTACATACATGGAAGTCTAATCTATTGTGGTCTGCCTGGGGTTGATCATAGTTGTATATACATTATTTTTCTAATAATGACATTATTTTGTTTTCTTATTCTTATTCAAACTCTTAGATTTCATAGTGTTAGAAATGATAGAATTACTTTCAGTTTCCACGCATTGTTCTTTATTATGATTTCTTTACTAAACTACATAACATAAATTAATCTGTTCCTAAAGCATTTAATGAAAAAAATTAAAAAAAATTATTTAACAATTAATAAACTGTAATAGTGTCCATTTGACATTGTGAGTACCTTAGTCTTCACGGTGTATAATCATACATTAGTAAAGTATGTGGTTGAGTAATATTAGTGTTCATATTCACAACTATGTGGTGTATGATAAAATTAATTAGAAAAGATAACTAGAGTATACGTGTGATCAATACACAAATATCCTAAAAAGGAACATGGAAGTGGTCAAGGTGACAATGGGATACTGAAGGGAGTATGTGTTGGTTTACATTGTTTTAAAATACAATGTTTGTAGTATTATTTTTACCAACCTTAAATTTACATATGTTTATCATTACAAAAAATTAATTATACACCAAAAGTTACATTCCCATTATTATTTCACATTAACCACAAATTTTTAATACATTCCTTATTTAATTGTGATTCCAAGATCCAAAAAACAAAGAAATCATAAATGATGATTGAGGTTTATAGTGTCATATAATACATCCCTATATTTGAATCAGTTACACTTTAATATAAAACATATATGTACCCAAAAAATTATTCATTCACTAAATACAAAGGAATTTCCCTTAATAAATTCTAGATAGATCAAATTCTAACTCACATATGAAAAAAATGACCACCAATGAAATGATGGAAGTCAATCTCACCATGAATCAGGAACAAAGAAACATCAATCCTACAATAATATAAACCCATTCCCAATATAAAAATTTAACATAATTTCATTGAGTTCCCATGGAAATTTATAAATTTTTTCTTAGTGATTGGTAAATAATTAAAGAACCTAAAACACCCAAATAATTCATAATTAAAATATCTACATGCCCAGGTGTCAAAATTATCTTCACCAACCTAAAATGATGTTATATTATCCAGTAACTCTAAATAAGAGATAAATAAAATCCTAAAAATCACCTCTACTAAAAATCACCAATGGAATTTAACAATCTAAAAGGTAGAAACAACAAAAAAACAAAGCTGCACACTAAAATAATTAAATACCATCAATAAAAACATTCACATTCTAAAAAATTCAATGTAACCGATATAATATAAACAATGAAATCCATGTTCATTTTTTAAAATATTTTAATGATCTAATACATAATTTTCAATGTTCCCTGTCTCAAATAAAAAAAATAAAAAAAAATTATTTGAAACGCCATTTTATTTCAAGCAGGTGACTTAAATTAAATATTACAATTTTAGTTTTCAAAATTTTAGTTTATATAAATTTTTTTAGAAAGATCAAATTATTTATTTAAAAACAATACTGTTTTAAAATTTTGGATTATAATTCAGTCACTTATCACAGCTAAAAATCCATTTACCCAATTAGCGACAATAATTAATTCATTTCAATCTATTCATTTTTAAAATTATATAGTTTGAAATTTTCAAAAAATAACCTATAATTAAATATAATAATAATAAATTCATTCATATAAATATAATTAAATCAATGTACGTTCAAAATATATACAATTTAAAAATCACCCATTAACACATAAAAGCCATATAAATCCTTTTAAATATCAATACATATTTATATAAATCTAATCAAAATCATTACAAATATTTCTAAAAATATTCTTAGAATATAAAAAACTATATTTCATAACAGTATATTTATTTTAAAAAATATTCAAAATAAAAAATAAGTATGATGACCAAGCCTAGATTCTACAGATCACCCACTAAAACTCCACAATAATAAATATAGTAAAAATTATAATTTGAAAAAAAAATTAGATAAATAATTAAAAAATAATCATTATAACAATCATTTATGTTTCACGTAAATAAATATATAATATTAATAACCAAAAATTAAAAAAAATTGATAGTCATAATCATTCATACCACATTAATCATTAAACACTACAAGAGAAAATCATAAATTTAATGTTGAGGACCATATAAATATTTTATTTACATGGTTATTACCATCATGGATAATTATTTTATAATATCACTTATATTTCCATAGATCAATAGAAAGTAATGTAGTATCAATAAATTAACATTTTTTTTCATAACGTGTCAATAAATTCTAAATGTTCATACAAAATTCAATGTTATTAAAAATATAGGTATAGGTGGATATTTCCATGGATTTATAAAAATTTTGATAATAAATTTATTAAAAAATACTCAAATTTTGGGAGGTATGACCCCATGTATCCTTACAAGTTATAAAACCAATCCACAGACAATGAGTTTTTAAAATTTACATTCTATTTTTATTTTTTTATAATATTAAAAAAATACTATAACATAAAAATAAGAAAACTATTATTATTAATTGTAAACATTATAGAAAATAATAAAATAATAAATAGTTTCATTTATAACTATGGTTTACCTGATCCATATAAATAAATGTAAATAGATTAACCCTATTGCCACAGTTTCGATAACTATGAAAATAAGTGTTATATAGTAACCATTTTTAAATGTTTTTATAAATATTTTTGTTAGATAAATGATTTGATTTTATTATTAAATCATTTAATGTGTGATGAATGTGTTATATTTCATTCAACTTATTTTTAAAAAATGGAAATAGTGAGTAATTGACATTATTTTCTCAAACTGTGAAAAAAATCACAACATTATCTTGCTTTTCTGGTAGTGAAAAATAATGAGAGAAAAATATCGTACCTAGATGTTAGCATAAACCTCCCATATAATATTTTTTATCCAAATGTAATCTTATAAAAATCAATAATTCATTATAAGGGACTGTTTTAAAAAATCAAAATTCTAACAAGCCTTGCCCAAAAAAGAATAATAAAAATAAATTTATGATTTACTTTATACAAAGGGAAAACCCCCACATTCATTAATAATGTTTAAATAATATTAACAGTGATGAAGTTATAGAATATATAATTCTGTAATATTTTTTCAGTAACAGAATGATATAGAGGATTGTTGAAGGGGGCCAATTATTGTTGGGATTTTACAATATAGTGGGGGATAGATTATAATATGAACAATTCTCAACATAATTATATATATATATATACATTTGGTAATGTACCTGATATGTTTTCACCTTGAATATATTCACATAGTCTAATAATTCATTTATGTTATGTCATTTCAAAAATTAGATACATTACGCTACCTGATAATCTCAACATCACAAGATTCAATATGATTAGTATCATTGGAGATTAGATACATACTATGATTATTTTATGAAACTAATGTTCATTTCTTCTTTTAATAAAAATACTATTCCATTATATAGAAAAAATATTAGTGTGAATCAAAATCAAAACCTAGTGATAGGAATACTTTGAATGTTGTGAGATTAAATGCTCACCAATAAAAAAATAACAATTTCATCATGGATGAGTTCATAATAATAAGTGAAAAATAAAATCATGGGGAAAACATCATAACAGATTGAGTGATAATAATTAGACATTTTTGAGCATCCAAGTACATGAAATATGATTCTAAATCCACAAAAACAAACATGAAATCACTACAATTGAAACACATCTTATAATAATTTTACATAATAATTGAATCATTAGAGAAAAAGACCATAATTTATATCATAATTTAACTATGTTGCACACATTGGGATAGTGAAACAACAATTTAATGAGGATTTCCAAGCATTCACATTTTTTTTTGAATCAAAAATATAATGAAGAATAAATATTTCAAGATATATAAACTATTATCCTATGTATTTGATGATGATATAGGATCCCACATCTTAGTAGGCTATACTGACGTATCACACTAAAGAATTATTCAATTTTAAAATTATATAGAAAATGTGAAAAATAATTTATTTTTATAAAAAATTATAATATAAATAATTAATATTTCATAAATAAACAATGGAAATAAAAATGGAATTCATAAATATTCTAAAGGATATAACATAACATCTGAAATCAAATCAATTGATAAAAAATATATGAAAACCCAAAATGAACCCATAATAAAATAGGATATTAGAGTTAAAGAACATCATTAATTACATATAAGTTGATGATAATGAAAATAATATCATGAAAATATATTTTTGAAACCATTTTGTATTAATCTATGTTAAATCCATACTTACCAGCCTTTTATAGAATGTGACTTTGGTTTTTTTAAATGAAATGAAAATATTTCATGGAAAAAAATTTCGATCAAAAAAATCCCACATAAATAAAAGAATGAAAAAAAATTTAAATAATGAATTTCATGGATGAAAAGTTTATATATGAAATTATCTAACTCAAGGAAATTATTCTCAGTAAAAAATCCTCATACTTTATCCATCATTTCAACCGAAGTGTGTTAACCGTCTTTCTCAAATATATAATCATATTCATTACCTATTTAATAAAATTATTCATAAATATTTTCATATATACTATTAATTAATAAATATTATTTTATTGTTTTTTTATAATCACATCCCACAATAAATTTTTAGTAATCATCAGTGTTTTCAAAATGGTATTTAAAAGGAGTATTGAACATCCTTCTCATCCCCATGTTCATTATTACCCAAAAATTAATGATTTTAAAATTTCTGATTTGTGAAGGACCTTTTATTATATAATTCCATTACATTGGATTTTTAGTATCATGTCATTAATCTGAAAATGGTTATGACTAAGTTTCATCTTATTTAAAAATATTCATTGATATCAATATAATGATCTATAATTTTTTTTCAATAAGTAACCATATGCCTGATATATATTTTTATATGTTTTATATATATTCATGAAATATAAACTAAAACCACAAATCTGGGTCTTATCCAAAAAATACTATATTGTTCTATAGAGGATTTAGTATGTATGTACATATAGATGACGATTTTGTTTTTTAAAGGGAAGAAGAAATAAGTAACAAGGGTTATAATTTCCATATCAGAATTATGATATATATATATATATAACATAAAAATTGATTAATTCACCTTTATTACCAACGTTTATATATTGTGAATTGAAATTAAACATCTTTATTTGAGTATTTGGAAGTATTCATGTATACACAATTTCAGTTTTCATTTTTCTTAATGGAAAATAGAAAATTGGTTAATAATTTCACAATTCTAATAATAATAAAACTATATAAAAAATTTAAATACATTAAAAGTATAATATTTTTAAATGTTATTATTTGAGGAATTCGTGCTCATAATAAAATAAAAATGAGAAATGGGATGTTATAAATTTACACATAAATTATTAGATTATTTTATTTTCAAATTGTTTTATCCCTTTAAGATGTGTTATTTTAATAATACAAGATCCTATTGATAGTAGATATGAATTGTGAGGATAGTTTTGGTTATATTTTTGGATAATATGTCCTAGTTCCTATGTAAGGGGAAGTGAGGAGATTAGTTCCACTTTTATAAGTGAAAATAGATTGTATGTACTAAAACAATTTAATAATGGGAAGATACTGTCATGGAAAAAACCAAATAAATTATTAACTAAGGAATAATGAATTTTATATGATTAATAAAGTGATTAAAACCCCATTCCCTCTCTTGTTTTAAACCATTTCATCCAATATTTATTTTTTAAATACTTTTTTCCCTTGTTGAGTTTTATCGAGGTAACTAATTTTTACAAAAGCAATTGATCCGTTATGTGTGAAAATATAATCGTCCTTATTATATAATCTTAACTTAATGATACCAAATTTGACATTAGTTTTATTTCATTCTTTTATATTGAGATTCTTTTCTAGTTGTTTACGTTGAGAGAATTTAACCTTAGATCATACATAACAAAACAAATATTTCAAAGTTAACACTTCTACTGAATATCTATTATTCCACCAAATGAAACCATTTTAAAATAAAACATGTCTTCTTTTCATTATAAATATTCACTATTTTCCCTTTAATCATACCCTTCTCTATTACCTCCCTTCAATCCTATGATTTATTAATCTCGGTTTTAGAAAAAAATCTATATAAGAGACATAAAAGAATGAAAACCATTTTTTCCTATAAAAACTCAGAAAAACATTCATGAAAAAAAAACATTTTTAACAAAAAAATGGATTTTTATTTTCTATAAAATCATTATCATAACTTTTTAAAGTCATGTTATTTTCATAAAAACTCATAAGAATGTCTATTAGACATTATTTGGTAACATTGGACATAATTTTACATATCAATCGTACATATAATGTATCTCTCTCTTCTAAACACTATAAACCAAAACTGTTATTTTTTGTATAACCACCGCAGTATATTCCCTAAATATATTAATTGAAGCCCTAATGGTTAAATTTGACGCAATAATAGATGTATTAGAGATCTATAATGGGATGAAATGCCCATGATTTATCCCTGAACCAACCATTATTATAATCAATTTCAATGAAATATAACATAATCATAATATATAAATCTTTATTCAAATAAACATTCTTGAGGAAACAAAATTTTCTATTTTGAAATAAATTTTCATTTCTAAAAATCACTGCACTCATAGATGAAAACTATTTATTTGAAATTAAATTTGTATAAATTTCAACTAAAAAACAAAAAAATAAATTTTCAATGGTGTGAGAAATTATATTCAAACTATACATATTAAAAAATTTCTTTATTAATTTGTAAAAATAGAATAATGAGTGACATTAAATGTGGTTTTCGAAAGAAAGTCCCAAACATTGTGTCTGACTCCTCACATATAGTCTTTATATTGCCAAATAATTAATATAGGTTATTTATTTACTTACTTTATGAACATTAAAATGTTTATTTTTACTTTTATATCACGTATTATCATGTTGAAACAATAACTTAATTATTTAATTTTATGTCTGTTGTTTTGAAGATATTCAGTACTTAAGACCAAAATGTATTTGGTGTGATGTAAACAGTAAAAGAGGGAATTATTACATAATCTCTATAATAATAGTCAATGCATTATAATATTTTTCATTCATCAATTATGATTTAGAAACATTAATTATAGAGTTATAAAAATTTACCATCGTAATAACCATTTATATGGTAGACCACAAGTACACATGAGTAGTGTTTTTATTTTTCATTGATCTTTACAGAAATAAGATAAGTATTTTTTAACAAAAAATAATTTTCATATTTTCATTAATATCATATTAATCAATTAAATATTATTATACTTATCATCTATGTGATGTGGTGATGAAAATTTAAATACGTAGCCTCGGGGAGGTGATAGTTCACACGTACAAAATAATCACATTATAATTTTTCTATGCGTTGTAATTTTAGATAAAAATGATATATTATTATATAAAAATAGAAAAAAGTTCCTGAATATAATACATAATCATTAATTACATAATTAAAATCAGTTTTCAGAGTTGATTATAGAAAATGGATTTCATATGTTTGTGAGGCCTTAGACTGTTGTACACACAAATGACAACTTATTTTCACATTTTATATCAATGTATATGGATTTATATAATGATATTAACGTATTAAAATAATATTATAATTTTTAGAATGTATTTTATATTTCCAAATGATTTAAGAAAACATTAATGAAAAGTAAGACGAAATAAAACAAAAATTATAGATTAAAACAATACCTCTTCTTTGGAAGATCTCCATTTCAAAACACTTTAAGACAACTAAGGTTTGTGTTATGAATAAAAAAAGATATAAATAATCTATTTAGTCATTTTATAAAGGTATAAGGGTTGATATTTGTTTTAAAAGAAGGTTTAAATGTGTTAATACATGATAATAATTGGTTCCCTTGTATAAGAGAAGGAGTCGAACACATGGAATTATTCCAAATATTAAATTAAATTAACATAATTTTATATTAAAATTGGTTAAAACTAATTTTAATTTATTCTAAGATTATTTTGGGTCTAAATAGATTAATCCAATAAAAATTAGCCATGTTTTGATTAATTTTAATATCTTATATTTGTCTTTTAACCATCATTTAATCCCTTTAACTCTAAATGTGATATCATGTAATTTAAACTTTGAGGGTTAATATATTTACTATAAAATTAAAATATTCCAATAAAATATCCATTTATAAAATAATATTCCTTATAAAAATCTTTTGAAGGAATATTATATTTTAATAAACATTATATCATTTAATTTCATATATAATATTTTAAAATATCATTATAGTCAATTATGAAATTATTAATTACACTAATTTTTAATAATATCATAACAAAATGATGTATTCAAAAAAATATTTTAACACATCAATAACATTTAATTTTCATCTATAATATTCTATAATTTAATTAATTCTATAAAATTGTATTTATTTATATATTTTTAATAATATATTTTTCATACTTTCATTAATTAATCAATTACTTTAATATCATTATGAAATCCCTTAATTTAATTATTTACTCCATAAATAATTATCATGATGAATATATATATTTTATATTTGAAAATATTGTTTGTAGTCGAACATATCCCCTATAAAACACCATATTAAAAAATCCAATTGTAAAAAAGAAATGTACGATGATGTTTACATTTCATTTTATGAAATAATATAAATAGATTATATTAAAAAAAGTGGATTTAAGTAATCATAAAATTAGTACATGGAATATTTTGTTCCAAAAATAACTAATTAAAAATTTAAGACACGTGTAAAGGTAAATTTTTAATATTTGTAAAAATATATTTGTCCCAAATTAAATAATTTACCTGTAATTGTAGTAATAAATATAAATACGTGTACTACTAATATTTTATAAAAAAATGGACCAATTTATTAAATTTATAACTTCAATCTAAAAATATTTAATAAATTTCTCAAAATTAAAAACATATAATTAATTTAAATTAATTCAAAATTAGTCCCTTCGATGGGGTTAGAAAACATGTTATTAAACTGAAAATAGTTAAAATATTTTAACATTTTAATATAAAAATTCAAACTAAAATTTATTCTACATAAATAAATTGGATTAATTGATAAAATAATTGATATTTTTTTCCGTTAAAACCAATTATAAATATATTTAATCACTCTAAATTATTTAGACAAATAACCTTTTTAATTAAAATATAGTATTTTTCACTATTCCTCTTATCTTGATACATATCATAAAAATAAAAAAACCACAAAAGTAAATATTCATATTAATAATTTATAGTTTAATATTATTTTACAAATATAGTTTTTAAAATATTCAAAACCCATATTTAAAATAATTCCCCCATCAAAAAGATGAAAACATCCTTTAGAAAAGAAATCATTTTTTGTTTAGATTTTGATTTATTCTTATCATACTACTATCAATTTTATTGTAAGAAAGTAAAAAATATATTATTAAATATATAAAATATATATTTCATTAATTTTATTCAATAAAATTACATTATTTAATTTTTCATGATAAAAATCCATAGAGTATAAAAAATAGTTATTTACTAAAATCAAATCCTTTATTTCTAACTGGTCATTATTTTAATTTCAAATTAAATTTTAACCAATGAATTAATTTTATAAACATGCATATACAAGGGTTTTCTAATTATATTAATCTTGTTCATACAATCCATTCATGTGACTTTGTTATAATGGTAACATTTAAATTATAATATTTTATTATTAATTTAATCGTTATGTGGTGTATTTCGTAATCCATAAAATATAGATATCCATTTTCTAAAACTTATGATGACACATTCCCCCCAAACCATTAATAAATCACATCCATGAATTTTCAACTCGTTATTCGTAACGATGGTTTGAGTCTTCAAAATATCTTGATTGAAATTACACATTTGAAAAATTAGCAATAAAAAATACATTTTATATGATAGGATGGAAATAATTATGGTCACCTGGGATAAATCATAATTTTATGACAAGGAATAAAACATTTAAATAGAAGAAAAAAATCAAAATCATGTTCTCATGGAGTTTGATAGAGAGTATGGTCATATAATGTTATCTCTCAGAAAACTGTAAATCTGGGATGTGTTATAAGGTCATTGATTTCTTAGTAAGAAAAAGAAATTGAAAATATTTTTGTATAAAGATATTTTTCAAATTTGTTATGAATTCATTTACATCGTAAAATAATAATATAATGAATTATAAAATTTTTAAATTTTTTTTTCATCTGTTAATAAGTTTTTTTGACTTCAATGGTAATCTGATACTTCTAAAGTTGTATTGAAACCTATAATTACCTGAAAATATAAATTCATTAAGTATTTTAAATCATGAATATTAAATTTCATCTCCCTATTATTACATAAATCTATTCCATGATAAAATTTCAGCATACATAGATCATATTGCTCACCTGATTTTATTTTCATTTTGTTCACATCTATAGAATGCCTATGCATTATCAAAATTGTATAGATACTCTTCAAAGTCAAATGCTGCATTAATCCAACTAGACCTAGTAAAACTTTTTTTTACTGGGTTTTGGAAGAGAATTAACTTTAGAAAATAATTTTTTATGAAATATAATTTCAAAACCTATAAAAGATGATAATTATAAAAGATTCTAATAGTTTTTAAAAAAAATCAATCATGGGCCCTTTTGAAAGACCAAAAATATGACCTGATAGACTATAAGTTAAAACCAAATATAAATCCTACAAAAAGGATATATTGATTTTTATATTTTTTAAAAATAATAACATTAAAAATTTATTACGATAAGGTAATTTATTCGAAAATTCCTTTACAATATTAAGATATTTTTAGAATATGAGAATATTGAGAAAATAGGATTTGATAAAAAATCCATTGAACCATTGTGGTATCAAGGTGCATGGATATTGTTTAAATTTAATACAATAATTTACAAGATATTATAATGTTAATGAAGGTTCTATAATCATAAATACATTACTTTGTAAAAATAATTGCAAGAAAGTCATAAAGAATAGATAAGTTTGTTGTTCTTGATCCCACACCTTTCATTTTTAACTGATTTTACTCAATCAAAAAAAGTTCCAGATAAAGTATTTAAAAAATAGAATATAAAAACTACGTTAACATATTTCTAACCAAAAATCCATAATCTCTAATATTTTCTAAATCGACTGTTGATACCAATAGCAAGGAACCATCCATAAACAAGACATAATATTGAGTTTTAGTCATGGAAATTACATTCATTCACAATGAATATATTTTATAATACAGATTTTTTTGATAATTAGGCCATATATCATAGATAGAAACTATAATATTAAAAATTAGACACTTATACACAATATCCAATTTTCACACAAAAGAAAACCCTTATAAAATAATACATGTTTTATTTTCACTATCACTCTTCAAACTTTTAACCATAATCTAATCAATTTCTATAATACCCCTAAAATCCTGTGAATTTTATTATGTTTGGATGATCATAAGAATCATAGTAAGAGATATAAACTAATGGAATCTATTAGTAAAATTAAAATTAATAAAATAATTCTCTTAAAAACATACGTTTTACCTAAAAAATCATATTTTCAAAAGATCACTATCTATCCTTTTCAAAATAATGATATTATCATAAAAAATAAGAAGAAAGAATATAACATATATATAGGTAATATGGGATATAATTTTTTATAAAACTCTTAAATATATTGTATCTCTCTCGGCTCTGTAGGTGGTAACTATCATAGTTATGATTGTAATAACCACTCTAGTATATTCCCTTAAAATATTAAGAGAAACCCTTCAACATTACTCTATCTCATTACCCTGTGTGTTGGAGAGTTATAACAGCCTCAGCTACCCAAATTATATAATAAAAGAACCCATATTAATAAACAATTTTCAAGAACCATAATTTAATCCTAAATCATAAATATTTCATAAAATAATCATTCGTACAAAATTTAACATTACAACATTTAAATCACATTTCATTTTTAAAAGGAAGCACAATCATAAATGAAAACATTTAATATGAAAACATTCTAAACATTTAATGATAAAATCAAATAATAAATCTTCATGAAGGTTTTAAATTTTTTTATTTCTTGATATATATAAAACAATCATTTTCACTTTTGTAAAAATAGTTGAAAGTGTTACATTAAAATATATTTTTAAAAGAAATATTCTTACCTACATTATGACTCATCATGTACATTATTTTACTACCAAAAAATTAAAATTATGATAATAATATACTTTATTGGGAAATATTTTTTTATTATTGTTCTATTTATATCAATTTTTTCATTTTATATAAGTTACAATATTATTTACATTCATGTCATATATTTTGACGATATTCAGAACATGAGATGAAAATGAATTTGGTATGATGTAAAACATAAAAGTGGTAATTAGTTTATAGTCTCCATAATAATATTAATTTCATGATTATATTTTTTATACATATATTTTACTTTTAAATCAATCCATTATGTATGGAAATTGAAAATGAAGAGTGTTATAATCATGAATATGACATTAATACATACAATGAGTAATGATTCCATTTATAAATGAACATTATAGAAAGAATTTAAGATTAATTTATCATTAAATAATGATAATAGTATCATTAATATCATATAAATATTTTAAATGTACTAATATATATCTTCCATGTGATGTGGTGATGAAAAATAAATCTTATCCCTTCATAGATGTGATAGTTGACACGTATACATGAACAACATTATCATTTTTATATACTTGGATAAATAATAAATTTGTTATATATATTATCATTTTTTAATGATATATATTTTTTTAAAATAAAATATATATACATATACATATATTAATTCCACCATTATAACTAGTCTTGAGAGATTTTGATGGAAAATGAATTTCATCGCTTTGTGAGGTTGTTGTTCACTATAAAAACCAATAGTAAATTATTTTAAAAATTGAAGGAAGTGGATATGGATTTAGATGATTATATTAACATAATAAGATATCATTAAAATGAGGATAATGTAGATTTTATTTAATCATGGATGAAAAATACTTTAGGGACATGGAAGAAGAAATAAAAAATTAATTCTTTACTAAAACAATACATCTTCTTCGGACATTCTCTTTGTCATAACACCTTAAGACCATTAATGCTGATGTTATACCAAAAATAAGTGCTTGAAAACTATGGGATGGATTCTATGAATGTAATTTGGAAGATACCTTCTAAACCAAATAGTTTTTAATTTTTGATGAAATGATATGAAGTTGTTCCGTTTTATATGAGTGGGGAGGGTCAGTCATAGAATTCATCAATGTATTAAATTCATTTATTTTAATTTTTTATTCAAGAAACTTAAACTGAAAATATTTCAATTATATTATTATTATGGGTCCAAATAATTAAATCCAATGGAAATCATGCATATTTTGGAGTATTTTATTGTCCTTATCATTTTGTTTTAACCCTCATTTAACTAATTTTACTCTTACTATGATATAACATAATTTACACTTTGATGGTAAATATAATTACAATACTATACAAAAAAGTAATGAATATATCATTTATGAAATTTTTTCCATATCCCAATATATTAGATTGATTTTTTTTTTATAAATTTAATATTATTTATTAAAAATATATTATTTAAAATTATCATTAATGTGAATTTTGACCCATTTAATTACATGAATTTTATTCAATCTCATTAAAAAAATATACATTCAAAAACAATTCTAACACATCAAAAAAATATAAAATGACTCTATAAAACTATAATATGAAAATAATTGTATCAAATTATATGTACTTGGATATTTTTAATAACATTTATATATTATTTCTATTTATTATATAATTATTTCATCATCATTATGCTATCCGTTAAATTAATTATTTATTACCTAAAAATTATCACTAAATTTTCATAATGAAGATAAATATTTTATTATCCTAATGAATATAAATAGATTAACATATCCCATATATATCCTTAAATTAAAATTATTTCAGTTGTTGAAAAAAATGTATAACAATGTTGACATTACATTAAAAAAATACTATAAATGGATTGAAGTCATCCAAGTAGCTCCAAGAGAACATAAAATTTCAAAAAAGAATTATTTAAGTTGAAAATAACTCATAATAAAATTTAAGACAAATGTAAGGGTAATTTTATAATATTTATGACATTTTTCATCCTTAATTACCTGATATACCCATGTGTGTGTTAATGAAAAATACTAAAATTACTATTTATATAATAAAAAATTGTTATATTAACTAAATACGAACCTTATTTTTCTATATATTGAATCTATTTTTTAAAATTAAAATACTTAATTATTTAAAATTAATTTATAATAAATCTCATTGATGGGGTAAGAAAACATGTAAGTAAAGTGAAAACATTAAATTTTTGAAATGTTTTCATATCCAAATTCATTGTGAAGTAGATTAGATTGACGTAAATTGGATTATATGATATAAAATGAATCTAATTATACTTTAAATCAAATTAAATTTTTAATTAACAATATAAATATTTTTATGAAAAAGTTGATTTCAATTTAAATGATGTATTTTGCAATTATTCATCAAAACATGAAAGATATTACAAAAATACCAAACATTTAACCAAAGAAATTAATTATATTCTTTTTTTTTAAATTATTTTCTTCAAATATAATTTAAAAATGTTTAAAAAACTACATTTCATATATATGCGATAGCAAAAGTCAACAAAACACCCTTTAGAAATGAACTGCTTATTATGCTCAATATTTGATTATATCTTATCTTATACCTATCATATCTATTTTATGAATGTCAAAATATTAATTTTTGAATATATATATATATATATATTTCATTAATATACTTCAATAATTTAAATTATTTTAATTTATTAAGATAAAATACCATTTGACACATAAAAATATTTATTTATAAAACCATATCCTCTTTATTCAATTTGTCATTATTTTCAGTTCTATTTATTTAGTAAAAAATAAATTAATTTTATAAACATGTGTAAAACTTATTTTTATAAGTAAATTAAATTTCTTTTACCCACCATTCTAATGTCATTTTCATAACTGTATCATTTTATAAAAAATATTAAATTATTCATTTAATCATGATGTGGTTGATTTTATATGATTTCACTTATAGTTTTTCTTTTTAGAAAACATAGGATGTTACAAAAATAAATATTATTAAATTTAAAATTTTACATATACAATTAATATATTTTTAAAAAATGGTTTCATACATTTTAAAATAATACATATAATGTAATAATTCTATAAAGGGAACAATATTTCTAAAAACATTACATTTCACCATTTTGAAAAATGATTTTTTTAAAAAAAAATTAAAATTTCATCTTAAAATAATATTCTTATAATAAATCCCATAATAAAGTTAATTATTTCAAAATCCCATCCTATAATTTATAATAATAATTTTTAATTAAAATAATATAATATAATAAAATTTATTTATATTTAAAAATAAAGATTGGTATATTAACTCTTCACTTTCCTTTAAATTTATATTTATTAAATTTTTATCTTATTAATTATATAATAAATATATCATTATATTATTTAACCATAAAAAATTATTCCCTTGAAATAACATCCATTTTTTGGAATATTTCATTTTTTAAGGAAATAGTTAATTCAGTAAAAAACAGTTGAAAAGATAATAAATATTGATATGCATGTACATTTTAATATTTTATTACATGTTGATATAATCCTAATTTTTCATTAAATAACCTTTATTTACCTCCATGTATGAAATAGTAATCATGTAACATCGAATTAAATGATTTCTAGTACTTCTTGACCCGTGTTATGTTCCCCTTTTTGTTTCGGTGTGATTCAAAAAATGTGAGGATAGAGATAATTTATTGAGAATACGACTTAATGTTTGTGGATATATGTTTTTTATTTATTTATTAAATTGTAGGTATACTAGTTTTTATTGGATTTTAATTGTTTTTTGATGTTTCATGGTGTTTCCCTTAGGGTTATATATTTTGTTCCACCCGCATGAGGTATTTATGATGCAAGTGTATAATATATAGTGTTAATTAAACAATGGGAACAAAACATGGAAGCTATGAGGTAGTAAAACAATTTTTTTATTCATTTATTTTTATTCTAAAAAACACATTCAGATGATATAAAATCCTTGATATAGATAATTTTACTCAAGGTGATATGGTTTTCATCCTACATGAGTTATGTAATTTTGACAATATAATATTAAGATTTATAACAAGAATCCCCCATTCCTCAGGAGATATGTTTACTACTCATTTTAGTCCATCCTATTTTTTGTTAAACCTTCTCCCCTGATTTAGGTTCTTATGCTTTTTTGATACTTCTGGAATGGGTTTTGGGTGTTTCCTCGTGTAGAGGAAACTGGCGGTGGCCGACATCTCTCCCCATTTATGCCCTCATTAGAATATATCCCTACCCCATATCTTGGTTTTGAAGTGATTATGCATGTAATGAAAATGTGGAGTCTCTGCCCCGTCATGGAATATTTTATACTATATTTTGATCAAAAATGATGGAGTATATTTTCACTACTAGGGATATGAACATGAAATACAGATATTAGGTGGAGTATACCCATGTTTTTTATTTTTATATTGAATATAATCATGGAAAATGAATTTTTTTAGAGATGTCCCCTATAAGAAATTACAATCACAAGTAGTGGATGATTCAGAGGAAGAGTGGTGTAAAATGAGTTTTTTTCTATGTTGATCTTGGGAGTGGAAGAAGTGGGTTTGTTGGTTTATATGGAATCAATACGGGTAGAATAATCATGTGATTACTGGATTAGGCCCAAAAAATAACATGCCAAAATAAGGATTCTCTTTTGTAAAATCTTAAATAGTGGACAAACCTCAAGTTTTTGGTCTTAATCTCTTGATGGCTCTTCATATTTCCAAATCTAGATGGTTTTTCCTTTTTATCAGATATAAGAGTTGATGCGGAATGGACAGACCTCAAGTTGGGTGATCTTTGATCAACACATTATATTTTCTTATTTCTGCCCTACCATGGATATGAAAAAATTTTACTTCTTGTTGTCTTCAGTATCTAATAGGTTGAGAGACAATATGGGGACCACTTTTCAGATTATTCTTATTGGGACTCATGCTTATCATACATGTTTTTGGCATGTTTTTTAGAGCGTTATGGCTTATGAGTTAAAAATGCGAATGAAATATCATCCAGAGAGGTAAGATCATATAATGAGAGTTATCCATGTTGTGAGGATATGATCCAGGCATGTGAGATTGATTTTGGTAGTTTTGGGAATGTTTTTTCCTCTTGTTGGGGTTAACTATAAAAATAGATATCAAGGTTCAATTAAGATGGAACCATTTTATGTGTTTCATGGGATGCTATGTGCATCTCCCTTATGCATAGAATATTTGGTAGAGGAATTCACGGTTGGGACATGTGTTATTTTGGAAATTATGGAAATGAAACAGTTGATATATAATTTAAATTTCATGGAACAAGGTGACTAGAAATATTTTGTAGTTCATCATTGTCAATTTATAATGTTTGTGGTTTGTGATCGGGTTTTACTTATAGTTTCATGTCACATGGGATATCATCAGTTGGGTATGTATGGTATGATTGAAATGAGGTTATTAACCCCTTTGGGATTGTCTAGAATCTTGTAATGGTGGCATATGAGTTGAATTTGACAACACATTTGACATCCAACTGTGATGTGTTCCATGTTTATTGAAAAAGGAGGTATCAAAAGGATTCTACCCATGTGATTTAATGGTAGTGTATTTATCATGATCCCAACCCCACAATGGTTGAATAACCATTATTTATTTTGTATTATTAAGATAAGATATTTCATGGTAAAACAATTTCCTTTTTACTTTTAATATGGAAGTGTAGATTGGCTATTCTTGTGACTTTTTTATTGAAATTGTTGATGATATTGTATGGGCCTTACCTTTTTCTGACTCTAGTATAATGAGAACTTTTGGGGATAAATTTCTTATGGTGGGGATATTATAACATCCCATTACCTTATTTCCATTACATCTTGTCTCAAGTTTTTTCTCTCTTTTTATTTGGTTGTCTCAGGAATTTCAGTGATGGAGATAATTTGTCAGGGGAGATAACATAATGTTTTGTGTTTTATGCTTGTTTTAATTAATGTATTCTTAGAATAAATGTTTTTAAAGGCAACATATGGTTTGAATATGTCATGCGAGTTTTCTATAGAGATTTATGTTTTTACAACATGCATGATATATTTATTTTTTGAATGATTAGATTATAACACCTTCTTATCATTGGGAAATAACTATTTAGGCCCAATGGTAGTAAAACCATTTATGAATAAAATGTATTTTAAATATAATACCAATTACTATAATGTAAATTTTTTATTGGTCGAATTTTACTAAAGGTGACATGTTTATTGGAATACATGAGATGTAGAAAATATATATCATAATATTGAGATTTATTCACTAATGTCATTCCTACAGTGTTTTATATTATGCTCTGTAACACCATATTTTTTTTATGGGGAATTTCACATACATAGCTTATTTTAAATTTATTTTTATTACAATTTCCATTAATGCTTGGTTTTGGGGGTTTCCAATGGTTTTATGGAGAATAGGTGAGTTTTAATAAATTGGGCCAAACCGTGAGCCCAATTGCAGATTTAAAAATAAATTTTGTTTCTTTTATAACGTATTAATTTTTTAATATTTTTCACTCATTCCATCTTTTAAATGTACTCCCCAGATATTTTAACACCACAATTAAAATTTGGAGCCTTTGGAAATCCATAACAAATGTTTATTTTTGTTTTTTTTAGGGATTGGGCCTCCCTGGAAGCCCATATCGACTTTTAACAAAAAAATTTATTTACTTAATAACATATACAATTTTAAGTATTTTTCGGTGATTCTAAGCCTCATATTCTCCCCTTACACCCAACTGCTCCCTCAACCTCCTTACCCCCACTTTAGAGCTTTAGGAACTAAAATTTAGGGACGAACATCTTTGGGTTTCTAAAATCGGCCAGATTTGATAAGGTATGTTCATTCAATCATAACTCTGTCAATTCATACACTTTTCCCTCCATTACAATTCCTAGATGACGTACTTATTCTTGCTCGAACATCCCCTGAGTTTTGGCCATTTTAAATTTCAGATACTGGTGTTTTAGGGAGATTGATTCTATATTTCTCAAGTAAGTTAGTCCATTTCATTTCCCATTTCAAATTGATAAAGGATTCATTCTATTATTTTAGGGTTTCATCCATTTTAATTGAAGTGAAAAATGACCAGTGGGTAGGGGTTCGAACCTAAGGTTTAAACTTTGGGTTTCTTGGTCTAATTTTCTATTTTTAGGTTTGATCTACACTTCTTGAGGTGTGGTGGTGGTGCGTTGGTATTTTCACACAAAGGATTCAATGGTTTCATTTGATTTGGTAGGTGATTACAATGTTGATGAAATATTTGTGTATTAGAATGATGTATTTATCATATTTTCAGATTTATATCATTTTATTATTTCTGCAAATATTGGTTCTAATGATGTTTCTATTTCAAGTGAATTTTAAATTCCAATTTGGTGTGAAATGGGGCGTTTTCCAATGAAATGTTTTATTTTTTTATTTAGGGATTCCCTATAAATACTTAATTGTTTTTATTGACCTGTAATAAGACATAAAATATTGTTTATAATGTTTATCCCCTTTGGTTATTGCTGAAAAAATGGATTTTAATTGTGTTTGTAAAGAAAGTGAAGTTTTGGTTCCACTTTTGTGTGAAAATGATTGTTTTACAATGTTTACACTTCTTATTTAACATGGGGATGCCCGAAAAATGATTTTTTCTTTTAATTGAAATATATTGGGATGCCTTTAATGTTTTGGTAACTTAAAAGTGTGAACATAGTGTACATGTGGGTTTCTTAATGGGTTTTTATTGCAAAACAACACAGGATTTTGAGAAATTGATTTATTCAAATTCAAAGTGTTTTTTGTGTGTTTTAAGTGGTATAAAATGCGATAAATACTGTATTTGGTGTATGTGACCAATAGTGGTGTTTTCAATTAAAATTCATATGTGTTAAATCCAGAAATTGTTTGAGCACAAAGGGGGAAGCCTGGGTACCTAGGTGGGGAGGATTTGTACTAGTATGACTAGTGGACCAGATGGGTTGTGTCCCTATTTAACTTAGCATTTGGATAAATAAAACACTATCTAAACTATGTAGATGATGATTCGGGACCACTAGGTTATGGGTATGTTCCCTAATAGTGGCCCGTGCATGAGAACAGACTTTACTATGGTTACATTACACCGAGGTACGAGGTACCTGGGGCCCGAGACTATCTAGTGCCTAGGGGTGTTCCCAGTTTTTTTTTTCTCATTGGATTTTTGGTATTTTCCCTTGTTTTTGGGTGTATTTGGAATTATATTTAATTATATAACATACCTATTTAAATGTGTTAACATTCTGAAAGTTTTATCTTGAAAAATATTTTCAACATAAAGTAGCATTTCTTGGAATTTGTCGCCGCTTTTCATTGCATATTAAAACTGCCTCCTTATTCACCTTGTATTGCATGAACCTTGGAATCATTGGGTGTTATCCTATTGAAATTTGGTTCACAGACTACATACACCCCTTGGGTGTAAGTAGAATTTTTTATTTTTGACTCAGGTAAAGGAAAGGCCAAGGGTGATGGTTGTTTTGGGTGTTAGTCCCCATCGTTGGGGCATAGTTGTGGAGACGACTTGTGGGTGACGACGCCCTTGTCATGTGGAGTACTTGGGTATGTCTTTATATTTTCATTTGTTTTTATATTTTAACCTCTTTTATTTTATTTAATCCAATGTATTCAGTTCTGGTATTTTTATAATGACTTGTTTGGCCATAAATGTCAGAATTTATATTATGGATTGTTTTTATGGTTTTCTGCTTTCATATTCGGGTAAATCATTCCCAAACCAAGATAAATGATACCTAGGCACTTGTTCCAGACCTTGGGAATAGGGAATTCCCTTCTGGCCTTTTCACGGGCTAGGTTTGGTGCTGTTTCTTGGGGAGAGCAGATTCGGTTCGTGACAAAATGTTATCAAAGGAGGTTCAGGTTAACACTTTAAGTCATGTTATTTGGGGAAGAGTCAGGATAGTATGGAGTTAGGATTGTAGGTAATTGGTATTCTAGTTATGGGTAGTGTGCCTGATCACCACACCTCATGACGGGATTCATGTTTCCAGGGGAAGTCCTGTTTTATCTAAGTCCTTTGGTTTTCTTGGTTTGATGATGGTTAGGGGAAATGAAATGTGATTTGGGTTAATGGTCTCAGTGAGCTCACAGGGCCATGAAATATATGTGGAGCCGTGGATCTTCCTTATAACACTCTTTGTGACTATGAAGTGATTGGGGTATGGTCGCCAACCATATGTCCAAGTCACCCACTAAAACTAGTTTCCTATCGCATTGTCTTGTGTTCTTTAGTTTTGAAATCTTGGAACGTTGGTTTTAATGTGACTTGGTTTTAAGAAGCGTAATGTTTTTTTTGAAATGATTTTCAAATAATTAGGGGATGTTTTTGTTAATGAAATAGTGGAACTGAAATCTCAGAATTTTATTGAAATGTAAAATGGTGTGCTTACACCTCTTTTGAAAGCATGAACTATATTGATTTTGGTTTTGAAAAGTGTTTCCAATTGAGTTTTATAAATAATAAAAGGGTGATTTATGGGATGATATGTTTTGAAATTTATGTGAATATCTTGAAATTGAGTTATTGTATAAATGTTTCTATCTTTTCAAAAAATTTAGTAATATTTCAATTGGGATTTTGATCTCCTGGTTAACATTTTTGAAAAAAAGATGTGTAGGTTGACCATTTTGGTTTTGAAAAGTGGAAATAATATTTGTTTTAACCATTGGTATTTTCGTGAGTAACAACATGCATGGGGTTATATGGGATGATGTATGGTGGTTGGAATGACTTGATGAGAGCTGGGACGGATATGAGGAGGGTACCCAGTGTGGCACAAAAACATTCATGTGTGAGGCCCCTGGGGTACCATTGGTGGATATGCTTACTGCTAAACAGATTGTTTTCAAAGAAAGAGTTTTAAAGAAAAACATGATGTCCTGATGAATAGTTTGGTATAGTTTGTATTATGGGATTTTGATAATGTTGATGTTATGGGATGTTTTGAGTCCAAGAACCCCTCCTGTTTGAATTGTGTTTTGGGTTTGTGTTTGGTCGGTGAGCTGTGTTGTAGGGACGGTTATTGGTCTCTTTTGAAAAATGTTTTGGGATGCCTTTGTGGTGGTTCCATTCATGTGTTTGGATCTAGATTGTGTTATATCGTGACCAATGTTCCATCTTGGTTGGGTCCTTTGGTTCAATCATTGGATAAGGTACACCCCATTAATGGTTAGTGCACAACTGAAGTTCCACCCGGATTTTTTTGCCTTTTGAAGACCCTCCAGTTGATCAATATATGGAATATTTTTCTTGATATTTTTAGATTGAGTGTACACCCTTTCCTTTATTTGATTTTTAGATCCTCTTTTAATGGGAGAGTGCCCATGTAAGGTTGATATAGACCTTAGTTTATTAATTTTCGTGATACGTCGAAGGTGGGTGTGTTCTAGGGTTGTTATTGTGGATGAGTGTCTTGATGGTGTCTAAGAGGACCTTTGGGTTCTTCGATCTTTCTTTGATGCATGAATTCATGTTAAACCACTGGTGTGGGAAATATGGTCATGATAGGATATTGTGGCCACTTTCTAGAATTGTGTGTTGTTTGGGGATGTTGTATAAGGTCCCTCTCAATGAATTGTTTATATCAGTCGCAATGGTCATGTTCGGTGATGCCTTATGATGTCATGTGCACAATTGACCATATAGATTAATGTCGTGAAATCCTATGAGAGTCTCTGTTAATTTGGGAGAATGTATCCCTTGGAAAAAAACATCCAAATATTCCATTTTAGAGGAAGGACAGTATTGGTTTTCTTTATTTCTAATATTTCTCACCATAACAAAAAAGGTGTGATGTGGGTACATATTTTAAGGCATTGTTTCAGTGAAATAAAGAGTTAGGGTAAAGTGAGTTTGGAATGTGTTATGTCTTGGAAAACATATCGGGGATTTCATTTTAGTTGTTGGTTGCACCAAAATAAGAATTATCGTTCATGGTGTTTCCAAAGCCAAACTCTGAGGCCGAAGATGCTTCAATCATTTGAGCTCTAGCCATAGGTCTCGGAGAGAAGCTGGCATGTAGTCAGTGGAAATAACAAGGTCATTTAAACCATTGTACAAAGTCATATCCTTAGTATGAATTTTAGGAAGAGTTTAAACCTATGGTGTCATAATCATTCTACTGTTCTCCATCTTCGGTGAAAATAGGTGGAGGGTCATGTACTCATGCCATCGCCCAATGTTATTCCCTCCCCCTTTGGTTTACACTGAGTCTTTGGAGAATGGTATGAAGTTTTTCATGACTATTTGAGAACACTGGTTTCAATTGGTTAATACTGACCATGCCCCATAAAACCATGTGGATAGAAGGATCCCCACTGTTAGTGTATGGTTTCCCAAACTATACAAACTAACCATGTGGTCACCCTAACTCTTTAAATTTTGGGGTCTTTCTTTACCGGCCAGTGATGGTTGGTTAAGATGGTTGGTTCATAGGGTGGAGAGACCCACTATGAGTCTTATATACGTTCTTTTGTAAATTTCTGATGGAATTATATCCTTTATACCAGTGAGTCCTATTAGGCCTCCCCGTGTTAGTCTCTTGATTCTGTCTCGGAAAAAAAAATTATTGGTTGTCTCTTATGGTGGGGAGCGTATTTGTGTCCCCCCTGTACCAGTAACGTAGATTTTTCCGTGGTCTTGGAATCATGTAGATATTCTCATTTGGATCTATCTAGATACAAACATCTTTCTTGAGTAAACTTTTTGACTGGAGAGTTCCCAATGGTTTAGTTAATCTATGGTAAATGTAACATTGTTCGAAGTTGTTGTTCGTTTGGGTGAATTTCTTGAGTCTTGTTCGGATAGTGTTTGATGAGTTTTATTTTGGGATAAAGTATGAATGTTCTTGATTGTTTCAGTAATGTGGTGTATGTTTGGTTTTTGAGAGTATTCCTTCCTTCATTGATCACTGGATGCGTTTAGGCCTTTGGGGGAGAAACCTGGAAAGGGAGTAATTCTGGGTTTCTCAGTTGGGTTTGGTTATTGCTTTGGCATTGTTGTGACTTTCCAGGGCGGAAAGTTTCATGGTGGAGAGAAGTGTAACATACATATCTTATTTTAATTTTATTTTTATTTTAATTTCAATTAATGCTTGGTTTGGGGGGTTTCCAATGGTTTTATGCAAAATATGTGAGTTTTCATGAATTGGTCCAAACTGTGAGCCCAATTCCAGATTTAAAAATAAATATTTTTTTTCTATAAAATATTAATTTTTTAATATTTTTTACACATTCCAACTACTAAATGTCCTTCCCTGATATATTATCACCATAATTAAAATATGGAGCCTTTGTAAATCCAAAACAAAGGTTTATTTTGGTTTTTATTTAAGGGATTGGGCCTGCCCGGAAGCCCATATCCAGTTCTAAAAATTAACTTTATTTATTAAATAACATTGTCAATTTTAATTATGTTTCTATGATTCCAAGCCTCATATTCGCCCCATACACCCAGCCACTACCTCAACCTCTTTACTCCCTCTTTGGAGCTCTTAGGAATCACGATTTAGGGACGAACATCTTAGGGTTTCTAAAATCAGACATATTTGATGAGGTATGTTCATTCAATCATAACTTTATCAATTCATACTCTTTTCCCTCCATTCTAATTCCTAAATTACCTACTAATTCTTTTTCGAACTTCCCCTTAGGTTTGGCCGTTTTCACTTTTAGATATTGGTGTTTTGGGGAGATTCATTCTATATTTCTCAAGTAAGTTAGTCCATTTCATTTCCCATTTCAAATTGATTAGGGTTTCATTCTATTTTTTAGGTTTTATTACCTTTTAATTGATTTGAAAAATGACCAGTGAGTAGGGTTTCGAACCTAAGGTTTAACATTGGGTTTTCATGGTCCAATTTTCTAATTTTAGGTTTGATCTACCCTTCTTGAGGTGTGGCGGTGGTGCGTTGGTGTTTTCACACAAAGGATTAAATGGTTTCATTTGATTTGGTTGGTGATTCCAATGTTGATGCAATAATTGTGTATTATCATGTTGTATTTATCATATTTTCAGATTTATATCATTTTATTATTTCTGCGAAAATAGGTTCTAATGATGTTTCGATTGCAAGTTAATTTTAAATGCCAATTTGGTGTGAAATTGGGGGTTCTCCAAAGAAATGTATTATTTGTTTATTGGGGATTCCCTATAAATACATATTTGTTTTTATTGACCTGTAATAAGGCATCAAATACTGATTATAATGTTTATCTCCTTTGTTTATTGCTGGAAAAATGGGTTTTATTTGTGTTTGTAAAGAATGTAAACTTTTGGTTCCACTTTTGTGTGAAAATGAAGGTTTTACAAAGTTAACCATAGTTATCTTACATGGGGATGCCCAAAAAATGATTTTTTATTTTAATTGAAATGTATTGGTCTGCCTTTACTATTTTGGTAACTTACAAATGTGAAAATAGTGTACAAGTGGGGTTTCTTAATGGGTTTTGTGTGCAAAACAACACGGGATTTTGAGAAATTGATTTATTCAAATTCAAAGTGTTTTTGTCTGTTTAAGTGTTATTAAATTAGATAGATACTGTATTTGGTGTATGTGACCAGTAGTGGTGTTTTAAATTAAAATGGATATGTGTTAAATCCATAAATTGTTTGAGCACAAAGGGGGAAGCCCGGGTACCTAGGTGGGGCGGATTTGTACTAGTACGGCTAGTAGACAGGATGGGTTTTGTCCCTGTTTCACTTAGAATTTGGATAACGACAACTCTAACTAAACTATGTGGATGATTATTGGGGACCACTAGGTTATGGGTATGTTCCATACTAGTGGATCATGCATCATAACAGACTTTACTATGGTTACATTACACAGAGGTACAAGGTACATGGGGCCCGAGACTATCTAGTGCCTAGGGGTGTTCCCGATTTTGTTGCTCATTGTATTTGTGGTATTTTCCCTATTATTTGGGTGTCTTTGGAATTATATTTAAGTAGATAACATGCCTATTTAAATTTTTTATCATTCTGAAAGATTTATATTGAAAAATATTTTCAATTTAAAGTAGCATTTCATGGACTTTTTCGCCGCTTTTCATTGCATATTAAAACTGATTTTTTTTCACCTTGTATTGAATTCACCATGGAATAATTTGGTGGTATCCTATTGGTCTTAGGCTCTCACCCTACTTACACCCCTTGGGTGTAAGTATAATTTATTATTTTTGACTCAGGTAAAGGAAAGGCCAAGGGTGATGGCGGTTCTGGGTATTAGTCCCCATCGTTGGGGCAGAGTTGTGGAGACGAATTGCAGGTGATGACCCCCTTGTCATGTGGAGTCCTTGGGGATGTCTTTCAATTGTCATTTATTTGTATTTGAACCTCTGTTATTGTACGTAATCCAATGTATTAATTATGGTTTTTTATTGGGACTTGTTTGGCTATAAATTTCAGAATTTATATTATGTATTGTTTTTAAGGTTTTATGCTTTCATATTCAGGTAAATCGTTTCCAAACCAAGATAAATGATACCTGAGAACTTCTTCCAGCCCGTGGTGATAGGAAACGCCCTTTGGTCCTTTTCACGGGCTGGGTTTGGTGCTGTTTTTGGGGGCGACCAGATTCGGTTTGTGACAAAATGGTATCAAAGGAGGTTCAGTTTAACACTTTGTGTCATGTTATTTGGGGAAGAGTTAAGATGGTATGGATTTAGGATTGTAGGGAATTGGTATTCTAGTTATGGGTAGTGTGCCTGATCACCACACCCCATGACATGATTCTTGTTTCCAGGGGAAGTTAGGTTTTATCTAAGTCCTTTGGTTTTCTTGCTTTGATGATGGTTAGGGGAAATGAAAAGAGAGTTGGGTTAATGGTCTCAGTGAGCTCACATGTCCTGGCAAGCCATGTGGATCCAGGGATCATCCCTAGAACACTATTTGTGACTATGAAGTGATTGGGGTATCATCACCAACCATATGTCCAAGTCACCCACTGAAACTAGTATCCTCTCGCCTTGTCGTGTGTTCTTTAGTTTTGAAATCTTGGAACTTTGGTTTTAAAGTTAGTTGGTTTTAAGAAGCGTAAAGTTTTTTTGAAATGATTTTAAAATAATGAACGAATGGTTTTATTAATGAAATGGTGGAACTGTATTTTCAGAATTATTTTGAAATGTAATATTTTGTGCTTACACAACTTTTGAAATCAGGAACTATATTGATTTTTGTTTTGGAAAGTGTTTCCAATAGAGTTTTCTAAACAATCAAAGGGTGATTTAATGGGATGAGATGTTTTAAAATTGATGTGAATATCCTGAAATTGATTTCTTGTATAAATGTTTGTTTCGTTCCAAAAATATTAGTAATATTTCAATTGGCATTTTGATCTCCTGGATAGCATTTTGAAAAAAAAAATGATGTGTTGGTTGACCGTTTTGGTTTTGAAAAGTGGAAATAATTTTTTAACCATTGGTATTTTCGTGAGTAACCACATGCATGGGGTTATATGGGATGATGGATGGTTGATGGAATGACTTGATGAGAGCTGGGAAGGATATGAGGAGGGTGCCCGGTGTGGCACAAAAACATGCATGTGTGAGGCCCATGGGGTACCATTGGTGGATATGCTTACTGATAAACAGTTTTTTTCAAAGAAATAGTTTTAATGAAAAACATGATATATTGATGAATAGTTTGGTATAGTTTGTATTGTGGGTTTTGATTAATGATGATGTTGTGGGATGTTTAGATTCCAAGAACCCCTCCTGTTTGAACTATTTTTTGCATTTCTGTTTGGTCGGTGAGCTGTGTTGTAGGGACGGTTAGTGGTCACATTTTAAAAATGTTTTGGGATGCCTTTACGGTGGTTCCATTCATGTGTTTGGATCTAGATTGTGGTATATCGTGACCAATGGACCATCTTGTTTGTGTCCTTTGGTTCATTTGTTGGATCAGGTATGCCCCATTAATTGTTAGTGCACAACTGAAGTGTTACCCAGATTGTTTTTCCTTTTGAAGACCCTCCAGTTGATCAATATAAGGAATCTTTTTCTTGAGATTTTTAGATTGAATCTACACCCTTTCCTTTCTTTGATTTTTAGATCCTCTTATAATGGGAGAGTGCCCATGGAAGGTTGATAGAGACCTTTGTTTCTTACGTTTCCTGATACGTTGAAGGTGGATGTGTTCTAGGGTTGTTAGTGTGGATGACTGTCTCGATGGTGTCTAAGAGGACCTTTGGGTTCTTCGATGTTTTTTTGATGAATGAATTCATGTTAAACCACCTGTGTGGGAAATATGGTGACGATAGGATATTATGGAAACTTTATAGAAGTTTGTGTTGTTTGGGGATGTTGTATAAGGTCCCTCTCAATGAATTGTTTATATCAGTCGCAATGGTCATGTTCAGTGATGCCTTATGATGTCATGTGCTCGATTGACCATACCCGTGAATGTCGTGAAATCTTATGAGAGTCCTTGTTATGTTGGGAGAATCTCTCCCTTGGAAAAAACATCAAAATATTCCATTTTAGAGGAAGGTCAGTATTGGTTTTCTTTATTTCTATTGTTTCTCACCCGAACAAACAAGGTGTGATGTGTGTGCATATTTCAAGGCCTTGTTTCAGTGAAATATCGAGTTAGGGTAAAGTGAGTTTGGAATGTGTTATGTCTTGGAAAACTTATCGGGGATTTAATTGTTGTTGTTGGTTGCACCAAAAGATGAATTATCATTCCTGGGGTTTCCAAAGCCTAATTGTGATGCTGATGATGCTTCAATCATTTGAGCTACATCCATAGGTCTCTGAGAGAAGCTGGCTCGTATGTAGTGGAAATCACAGGGTCATTTAAACCCTTGTAAAAATCCATATCCTTAGTATGAAATATAGGAAGGTTTTAAACCTATGGTGTCATAATCTCTCTCGTGTTCTCCATATTTTGTTGAAATAGGTGGATGGCCGTGTACCCATGTCATCGCCCAATGTTATTCCATCCCCCTTTGGTTTCCACTGAGTCTTTGGAGAAAGGTTTGATGTTTGTCTAGACTATTTGAGAACACGGTTTTCACTTGGTTAGTAGTGAACATGCCCCATAAAACCATTTGGATAGATGGATCCCCACTTTTAGTGTATGGTTTCCCAAACCATGCAAACTAACCATGTGTTCGCCCCAACTCTTTAAATTTTGGGGTCTTTCTTTACCGGCCAGTGATGGTTGGTTAAGATAGTTGGTTCTTATGGTGGGGAGACCCACTATGAGTCGTATATATGTTCTTTGGTAAATATTTTATGGAAGTATATCCTTTTACTGGTGAGTCCATTTAGGCCTCCCCTATTATACTCCTGATTTTGTCTCGGAAAACAATTATTGTTTGTCTCTTATGGTGGGGACATATTTGTGTCCCCCCGTACCAGTAACATAGATTTTTCCATGGTCTTGTCTTCATGTAGATAGTCTCATTCGGAGCTATCTATATACCAACATCTTTCTTGAGTAAATTTTGGGACAGGAGAGTGCCCAATGTTTTAGTTAATGTAAGGTAAATGTAACATTGTTCGAAGTTGTAGTTCGTTTGGGTGAATTGCTTGAGTCATGTTAGGATAGTGTTTGAGGAGTTTTATTTTGAGATAAAGTCTGAATGTGCTTGATTGTTTCAGGAACGTAGTGTAATTTTGATTTGTGATAGTATTACTTCCTTTATTGATGACTGGAGGTGTTATGGGCTTTGGGGGAGAAACCTGGCAAGGGAGTACTTCTTGGATTCTCAATTGGGTTTGGTAGTTGCTTTGGCCTTGTTGTGACATTATGGGGTGAAAAGATTTCGTGGTGGGGATAATTTTCACATACATAGCTTATTTTAAATGTATTTTTATTTTAATTTCCATTAATCCTTGGTTTTGGGGGTTTCCAATGGTTTTATAGAGAATATGTGAGTTTTCATGAATTGGGCCAAACCGTTAGCCCAATTCCAGATTTAAAAATAAAATTTGTTTATTTTATATCTTATTAATTTTTTAATATTTTTCACTCATTACAACTCCTAAATGTCCTCCCCTGGTATATTAACACCATAATTAAAATTTAGAGCCTTTGGGAATCCATAACCAAGTTTTATTTTGGTTTTTATTTAATAAATTGGGCATTCCCGGAAGCCCATATCTAGTTTTAAAAATAAATTTTATTTATTAAATAACATTCTCTATTTTAAGTATTTTTATATTATTACAAGCCTCATATGGGACACATACACCCAGCCGCTCCCTCATCTTCTTTACCCCCTCTTTGGAGCTCTTAGGAATCACGATTTAGGGACAAACATCATAGGGTTTCTGAAATTGTCCAGATTTGATGAGGTATGTTCATTCAATCATAACTCTATCAATTCATACATGTTTCCCTCCATTCCAATTCCTAAATTACCTACTAATTTTTTTTCGAACATCCCCTGAGTTTTTAACATTTTCAATTTTAGATACTAGTGTTTTGGAGATTCATTCTATATTTCTCAAGTAAGTTTGTCCATTTCATTTCCCCTTTCAAATTGATTAGGGTAACATTTTATTTTTTTAGGGTTTCATCCCTTTTAACTGAAGTGAAAATTGACCAGTGGGTAGGGGTTTGAACCTAAGGATTAACCTTGGGGTTTCTTGGTCCAATTTTCTATTTTTAGGTTTTATCTACCCTTCTTGAGGTGCGCCGGTGTTGCATAGATGTTTTCTTTGAAAGTATTCAATGGTTTCATTTTATATGGTAGGTGATTCCAATGATGATGAAATCATTGTGTATTATCATGCTGTATTTATCATATTTTAATATTTATATCATTTTATTATTTCTACAAAAAAATTTCTAATGATTTTTCTATTGCAAGTGAATTTTAAATACCAATTTGGTGTGAAATTGGGGGTTTTCCAAAGAAATGTTTTATTTTTTATGTGGGGATGCCCTATAAATACTTAGTTGTTTTTATTGACCTGTAATAAGGCATAAAATACTATTTATAATTTTTATCCCCTTTGGTTATTGCTGAAAAAATGGGTTTTAATTTTTTTTGTAAAGAAAGTGATGTTTTGGTTCCACTTATGTGTGAAAATGAAGGTCTTAAAAAGTTAACACTTCTTGTTAACATGGGGATGCCCGAAAATTGATTTTTTGTTTTAATTGAAATGTATTGGGATTTTTTTACTGTTTTGGTAACTTATAAGTGTGAAAATAGCGTATAAGTGGGTTTCTTAATGGTTTTTGTGTGCAAAACAACATTGGATTTTGAGAAATTGATTTATTCAAGTTCAAAGTGTTTGTTGTGTTTTTTAAGTGGTATAAAATGTGATAGCTACTGCGTTTGGTGTATGTGAACAGTAGTGGTGTTTTAAATTAAAATGGATATGTGTTAAATCTAGTAATTTTTTAAGCACAATGGGAAAAGCCCGGGTACCAAGGTGGGGTGGATTTGTACTAGTACGTCTAGTGGACCGGATGTGTATTGTCCCTGTTTCACTTAACATTTGGATGACAACAAATCTATCTAAACTATGTGAATGGTTATTGGAGACCACTATGTTATGGTTATATTCCCTACTAGTGGCTCATGCACGATAACAGATTTTACTATGGTTACAATACACCGATATACGAGGTACGTGGGGCCCGAGACTATCTAGTGCCTAGGGGTGTTCCCGGTTTTGTTGCTCATTGGATTTATCATATTTTCCCCTGTATTTTGGTGTCCTTGGAATTATATTTAAGTAGATAACATGCCTATTAAAATGTGTTAACATTCAGAAAGTTTTATCTTGAAAAATGTTTTCAATTTAAATTATCATTTCTTGGAATTTGTCCCCGCTTTTCAATGTATATTAAAACTACTTTCTT
The DNA here is from genome assembly GCA_963277665.1 of Viscum album. Classification (NCBI taxonomy): domain Eukaryota; kingdom Viridiplantae; phylum Streptophyta; class Magnoliopsida; order Santalales; family Viscaceae; genus Viscum; species Viscum album. The sequence continues at coordinate 1,309,490,835 of OY728119.1, read as the reverse complement.
TTTCACCTTGTATTGTGTGCACCTTGGAATCAATGGGTGGAATCTTATTGGTCTTAGTATCACACCCTACTCAAATCCCTTTGGTTTATGTAGACTTTATTATTTGTTACTCAGGTAAAGGAAAGGCCAAGGGTGATGGCAGTTATCGGTGTTAGTCCCCATCGTTGGGGCAGAGTTGTGGAGACGACTTGAGGGTGATGACCCCCTTGTCATGTGGAGTCCTTGGGGATGTATTTCTATTGAAATTTTTTTGTATTTGAACCACTTTTATGGTATTTAATCCAATTGATTCAGCTCAGGTTTTTTTATTAAGACTTGTTTGGCTATAAATTTCAGAATTTATATTATGGATTTTTTTAAGGTTTTATGCTTTAATATTTGGGTAAATCGTTCCCATACAAAGTTAAATGATACCGGGGAACTTTTGATTGCCCGTGGGTATAGGGAACACCCTTCGGGGCTTTTCACGGGCTGGGTTTGGTGCCGTTTTTGGGGGCAATAAGATTCGGTTCGTGACAGGGCATCCCTCTCCCACAACACTTAGGTCTCTCCCTAGTGCATTAAGAGGGTTTTATCCCTATTGGATAATTTTTTGGTGTGGTAAAACACAAATTTAGTGGGTTATCTTCCTTCTAGTTTTTCAAAATTACCTCTCCAATTTTATATTTTCTGAAATTGGTTTGGTAATAGTGTCTATTTTTATAGGGATTAATACACTTGATTAAATCTCGATTGATTATTTTTAGTTCTCTCTCATTCCATGTATTTTGGAGGCATATAATATTTTTACTAGTATCCATTTTGGACATCCTTTAGGTATCTTTCATAGTTTAGGTGGGTGTATCTATTCAATGTGTTAATTCTAGAATTTTTATGTGTTCATTCCAAATACATTAGGTAATTAAATTAAAATTCATGATTTGATATTGGAATGGTTTCATTGAATTAAATTCATATTTTGAAATTTCATATCTTTTAAAATAGATTTTCCCACACCACGTTATTGATTAAATGCATTATATAGTGGTATTAATTTTGAATTGTGTTTAAATCTATGATGAAGATAGTATTCGGGAGGAAAACTATTTATCCAATGTGACCATGATTTTGAAAATGTTTATGAAAAAATTAGCACATTTCCTAGCATTTGATGCATTTTAAATAGTCTTGTCACTCCTTGTTTTTTTTATTTAATGGTATTTTATATGTATATTTATAATGTTAAATTACACTAGATGATATATAGGTTGGATCCACACTAGTCATGGATGGGTGATTTTCATTCTTATAAAAAATTTATAACCATAATTTTGATCCCAAATGGTGTTCTTTATCATTTATGGTTGGTTAATCACATGTTTTTATATTTCAGAGTTTTTTTCGCACTTAATTATCTTTTATTGTGTCCTTAATTTCATTCCTATGTCATTTCATATGTCATATGTTCCTTAATTTTCTGAATATAGTGTGATTTAGGAAGAATATAACATTTTTTATAAAAATATTTTTATTTTAAGTAAAATTAAATGTAAATGGGATTTGTTTTAAAGATATGATTGATTGATACCAAATATTAGAACATGGATATATTCATTGGTAATATCATACTAGGATTTGTGATCACACCCTATATTTGTCATTAGAAATTTATAAAAGTTATTTTTTTGGAATTTTGAAAAGTGTAGGGAATTGTGTATCCTTGAGTATTCTATTGTTTTCATCAACATTAAAGTGGGATTTTCTGTTGGAGAAAGATGGCTGCATATGGACAAATTTTGTCATTTATTGTTTTTTCTTTCTATTTAGTCTTTTTATATATACTTGATATGTCCCATGGATATGTTCTCGTACCTAAAAAATTTAGGTAGTTGGTTTTCTTGATTTAATTTTTCAGGAGATGTGTTTCTTCAACTTTTTTGTACATAGCCATGTCTTGTACATACCTATGTGACTCTTCTAGTGTCATTGGTGGGGTTTATTACAAATCATAGAAGATCATTTTGTTGTTTGTTGTGCATGTTTAGTTTGTAGTGAGTGTTTGAATGTAATCATAAGATTTTACATCTCCCATATATATTTTTTCAAATTCATAATGGGGTTTGTTTTTTTCTTAGTCTATGGAAAACCCTAGTGAAGCTAAATCCCTTCCTATATCAAAAAATGTGATTCATATTGAAGATATCATGATTTGGATTCGATTTTTTATTAAATTTTTAATTTACTGGGTGATATAATTACTATAATTTATACGAAATATTTTGGCATCTATGTTTTAATAGAAGTATTTTAGACTAAAACATTTATTTCCATTTTAGATTTCTATTTTCTATAGTGTGTGAAACCCTCCATCAATAACATGTTTAGTTAGAGAAAAATATATTTAAAAATATATTGGTTTTACATTCTCCCCCATGAATAAATTGTTTTATCATTATTTTAATTATTTATTAATAAAAGGTAATGATAAGGGATCCATGAGAATATTAAGATACATCTTTTACTAACAAATCATCCTCATTATCCTTGGTAAAATTTAGAAATAATTTATCCCAAATATGTATCTTAATAGTACTTAGGTATATGACATTCATAACATCATTTTCACGATCAGGGTTCTATAGAAATACTATGACCAAAAATGTTTTAATAATATCCCATAGAATTATAGTAAGTGATAACATGAATATGAAATATTATCCATTATCTGTCTTATTCAATGACACGCTCATTTTAACCATTAATCATTTATATTAAATTTTTTGACAATTGGATCATCATATATCCCCCTTGGTTCAACATAGGTTACATTATATTGTATTATCATATAAATCATAACCAAATATATAATAGTTACTAGAATAGAACTCCTTTATGTTGGATTACATATAGAGTATGGTAGACTAAAGAAAACCCACAAAAATTTCTTATTTAGTTGATAATTCTTATGCGCAATCGTCTTTCATTATAGGGATGATTCAGTTAATGCTCAACAATCCCTTTTACAGTGATAGCCCCTTAGTGCATTTTTCTCATAGCAACATCAACATTCCAGTATATAGATATGTATCTCTTTCTAGTAAAACCAAAACACAATATTTTACCAAAATTTCATGATAACATCTTATACAAAGACACATCGCTAGAGTTCTTAAAAAGGTGTTCTAAACCTATCTCTCAAAAATATATTCTATAATCTCAATATATGACTAAACCATTCTTTGATATAGAATAAAGTGACCCAAAATAAACATTTATTAATTATAAATCATTTCCCTAATTAAATTAATTACCTTATATGAGAAATTCAACATCCACTGAATTTAAAGGCTTAGTGTCATTAAAGGATAGAAAAATAAAAAAATACAAAACATGTGATTATTTCTTCTTAAAGGAACTATACTAGAACATCTTCTAAATATATCAGTAGTATTACTCAACCTCAAAACAATTGTAATTGAAAAACAAGAAATGGTAGAGATCAAACACTCGGTAAGGGAGGAATAAAAATTTCATAAGGATTATTGTATATAAATAGGTGAAAAATGTAGGAATATGGTAAATATGGAAAATCTTATGTGAATAAAAAATTAATAAATAACTTCAATGATCATGTCACATAAATATAATGATGGAAAACATAAACATGGAATAATAATGACTAAAACATGGATTATAAGTCATTAAAATAAACCTTGAATTATAATAGAATAAGTTTATAATGAATAACATTAATTAAATGTGGCATAACCATTTTCCTTGGGAATCATTACATTCATTATCCACACTATTGTTTTTTTATCCTAACTAGAGACTAAAATTTATTTTTGAATACCAATATCATGAGATATAAACTCTTAACCAATTAAATGGAGGGTGATGTAGAAAACCACCACTAATTCATCCATAACTACATGTTCCACTAAAAATTAACTCAGTTATCAATTCATATAGAAACCATGAAAATAAATTGACATTCATAAAATATACAAATTTTGTTAAATTATATCATTCATTAAATTTTCTGATATTGAAAACATTTTCTTCAAAATTAATAATGAAATAAAATGTAAAATTATAGTGATATAGGAAACATAACTCCAATAATTATTGATATTTTAAAAATATTGAAAATTAAATCATTATATGATCTTTCTTAGTACATTTTTTATTCATCGTTGTAAAATTTCATATTTTTGAGTCTCAATTGAAAATATATCCATGTTTTTTCAAATGAAAAGAAAACCATTGAAGGAAATGTATTTGGATAGAAAATTATTCCCATGAAATAAAATAGAGAACAAAATTCAACATGTAATGTCATGGAATAATTATTCTAATTCCAAATAATATAAATAAATAAAATTAATTTGAGTAACCATGTCCCTTAATATAACATTTTATTTAGATTATTGTTCCTTAAAATCATGTGTCATGTAGATAATTATATAAATTACCTACTTCTCAAAATTATTCATATGCATTACCCTTCAATCACAAAATCTATAAAAATGATCTTCTTGAATTAAATTTTTATAATCGCTTTTCAAAATCAACATTTTATAATCTTGACCATTTTAAACTATGACCATAAAAATGGTTCCAATCTTCCAAATTCTCCCAAATTTCATTGCTACTAAATAATTTAAGGTACTATAGTAATATTTATAAAGAACTATAATATTATAATTACATTAAATGTGAGTAATATTGGCATATTATGGACATTAAAATGATGATAAACTAGTTTCATATTATTTACCAATATCGATGGAATACAATATAAAAATGTGACTTTTCTTATTATCCATAAAGAAATATTCCGAGGATATATATACTATATATAAAATATATAGTAATAAAATATAAACCAAAATAGTCCATGAAGGTGGACATAAATGTATAGTTAAAAAGGAAAAATAAAATGTAATCACGAACTAATTTTAATCATCCAAAATTATAACATCAAAATAAAAATATTTCATCTTTTACATTCCTAATGACATTTTTGGTTCAGATTTTTAGATAATTTGTAACAATTTATTACATATAATCAATTATTCATAAAAACTTGTTCATAAAATCTATATTATCTCCCACTATATTCATCATGTCTAGTTTCCATTTAGGAATAACACAACTAAAAATATTATTTACCACATGGGCAAATGACAACATAATAAGGGGGACCTCAAATTATTAGTATGGGTACAAATTAGAATTAATATGTAAATTTATTATGTGATAGTAATTTTATTATAAAGGTATTGTGAAAAAATCATTATGTATGATAAAACATAGAATAATTCATACCCATCTAACATGGATAATAAAAGATGACACAAGTACTAAATCTATAATACAATACAATAGTCATATTTGACAAAAATCAGAATACATGTGAAAAAAATCATTGACTGAGGATTTATTATACCATTATGAAATTATATAAGAAACATGGTGGAAAATGGGCAATCATTTTCATATAACTTATACAATCACTCTATGAAATGGAATAACATACCCAATAAAATCTAATAAACAATTAGATAAATCTTATAAGTTGTTATCTATATCCCTTTACCCATATATTTTGGGATCTATATAATGATAACCCATATTTATAAAAGATATTAGGATAAAAGTTGATAATAAATAATTTCCATGAACCATAATATAATCATACCACAAAAAGGCTTTCAATTTTCAACATAATAATAATTACTTTATCTTTCATGGCATGATTTTCATGTAGAAAATATGATTTTGATGAAAATATCATTGAAATCGTAATAATAAATCCAAAATAATAGTAAATATTGTACAATTACAATATATTCTAAATGTATAATAAGTTAACTAATCTATTAATTTCATTGGTGAATTTAAATACCATTAGAAGATCATTAATAACATTGTGATGAATATATTTTTTACAATATGAAATTATATTTTTAAAACTAATTATTCAAAAAAAATGTGAAAATAATTTTCTTTGAAAATAATAATTGAAAAAAAATAAAATAATATTTAAATAAAATAAAGGACATGATTTCATGAACATATGTTCATGTCATAAATGATAAAAATAAATATTCATTTCGGACTTTTGTACAGAGAGACAAAAGTTAACCATGTGTAAAAAAATATGACATTTACCATAAAAATTATGAAATGATTAAATATTGTCTTAATTAAATATAATAAATATTATTTGTTTAGGAATGAGAATTCTTGAAATAATTTTTAAATATATTGAAGAGGAAGTGAAATATTTCCAATTTAAAATAATATACATGGTCATTATAACTTAAAAATATTTTTAATGTCACATTAATCCATAATGGATGATTTGAACATAAACATGTAAAAAATCATATCTATAGGAGCAATAATGTATGTGGTTCCTAAAAATAATAGTAATGAATTTTCCAAAAAGGAACTCAGAATATAATCAATCCTAAAATGAAAGGATATTGAAACATTGAGCCTTACTACTTTGGTAATTTATGAATCATAATCCCCATGGAATAATAATATCAAATTAAACATTATATTTAATGAAAATTGGAATTTTAATGACCTAATGTCACGAACCAAATCTGGTCGTCGCCCAAACTGGCACCAAACCCAGCCCGTGACATGACCCGAAGTGCGTTCCCTATCCCCACGGGCTGGCACAAGTGCCCGGGTATCATTTATTTAGGTTTGGGAACGATTTACCCGAATATGAAGTCATAACCCATTAAAAACAATCAATAAACTGAATCTGAAAATTCATACCAAATGATGTTTAAACAAAAACCAGAACTGAATACACAGGTTTAGAGTCAATACAAAAGGTCCAAAGACACAATGGAACAGAAACAAAATAGCCCCATGGACTCCACATGACAAGGGGTCATCACCCCCAAGTCGTCTCCACTACTCCGCCCCAAGGATGAGGACTAACACCCTGAACCGCCATCACCCTTAGCCTTTCCTTTACCTGGGTCAAAAAAAAGGTCTACTTACACCCAAGGGGTGTATGTAGGGTGTGAGCCTAAGCCCAATAGGATACCACCCTATGATTCCAAGGTGCATGCAATACAAGGTGAAAAAGTAAGCAGTTTTAATATGCAATTAAAAGCGGTGAAAAATTCTACAAAATGAAACTTTAAATTGGAAATATTTTTCAAGATAAAACTTTCATAATGTTAACACATTTAAATAGGAATATTAGATACTGCATTATAATTCCAAAGAAACCCCAAAACAAGGGCAAATACCAAAAATACACTGAGCAACAAAGCCGGGAACACCCCTAGGCACTAGATAGTCTCAGGCCCCATGTACCTCGTACCTCAGTGTAATGTAACCATAGTAAAATCCATTCTCATGCATGAGCCACTAGTAGGGAACATAACCATAACCTAGTGGTCCCCAATCATCATCCACATAGTTTAGTTAGAGTTGTCGTTATCCAAATTCTAAGTGAAACAGGGACAAAACCCATCCGGTCCACTAGCCGTACTAGTACAAATCCGCCCCCCCTAGGTACCCGGGCTTCCCCCTTTCTGCTCAAACAATTTCAGGATTTAACACACATACATTTTAATGTAAAACACCACTACTGGTCACATACACCAAATACAGTATCTATATCATTTTCTACCACTTAAAACACACAAAAACTCATTGAATTTGAATAAATCAATTTCAAAAAATCTTGTATAGTTTTGCACAGAAAACCCCTTAAGAAACCAACTTGTACACGATGTTCACAATTGTAAGTTACCAAAATAGTAAAGTCAGCCCCAATAAATATCAATTAAAAAAACAAATCAATTTTTGGGCATCCTCATGTTAAACAAGAAGTGTTCTCTTTGTAAAACCTTCATTTTCACACAAAAGTACAACCAAAACTTCACTTTCTTTACAAGCACAATTAAAACTCATTATTTGCAGAAATTACCAGAGGGGATAAACATTATAAACAGTGTTTTATGACTTATTACAGATCAATAAAAACAACTAAGTATTTATAGGGCATCCACAAATAAACAAACAAAACACTTCTTTGGAAAACCCCCAATTTCACAGCAAATTGGCATTTTAAATTCAATTGCAATGGAAACATCATTAGAACCAATTTTTGTAGTGATAATAAAATTATATAAATCTGAAAATATGATAAATACATCATTCTAATACACAAAGATTGCATCAACATTGGAATCACCTACCAAATCAAATGAAACCATTGAATCCTTTGTGCGAAAGCACAAACGCACCACCGCCGCACCTCAAGAAGGGTAGATCAAACCTAAAAATAGACAATTGGACCAAGAAAACCCAAGGTTAAACCTTAGGTTCGAACCCCTACTCACTGATCATTGTTCACTTCAATAAAAAGGGAGGAAACCCTAAAAAAATAGAATGAAACCCTAATAAATTTGAAAGGGGAAAAGAAATGGACAAACTTACTTGAGAAATCTAGAATGAATCTACCCAAAACACTAGTATCTGAAATTTAAAACGTCCAAAACTCAGGGGATCGTCTCACAAAAATTATTAGGTCATTTAGGAATTGGAATGGAGGGAAAAGATTAAGAATAGAAGGAGTTATGAAAGGATCAATTTACCTCTCCAAAATCTGGACGATTTCTGAAATCCAGAAAGTTTCGATAATTTTTGCGACTCTATCGAGCTCCAAATTGTGGGAGGAGGGCATGGGGTCGCGCCTGGGCTTCTTAGGGTCGACAGGGAGGTGGAATCACCGAAAAATCCATTTTAATGAATATGATATTAATAAATTAATGAAACAATTTAAAACTGGAAAATGGGCCTTCGGGTTGGCCCAATTCTCAAATAAAAACAAAAATCCCCCATGCTTATGGATTTATAAAGGCCCCAAATTTAAATTTGGGGTTAATATATCAGGGGAGAACAATTAGGAGTTGGAATGAGTCACAATATTAAAAATTGAAAAAGTTATAAATGAAACAAAATTTATTTTTAAATCTGGAATTGGGCTCGCAGTTTGGCCCAATTCATGATAACTCATCTATTCTCAATAAAACCTTTGGAAACCACCAAAACAAATCATGAGTGGAAAATAAATTTAAAATAACCCTAAAATAGGTTACGTACGTGACAATTCTCCCCACCTTGAAATCTTTCCGCCCCGGAAAGTCACAGCAATGTCAAAGCAACAACCAAACCCAACTGAGAAACCAATAGGTACACCCTTGCCAGGTTTCACCCCCAAAGGACAAAACACCTCCAGTGATCAATGATGGAAGGAATACTGTCACAAACCAAAATTACACCACTTTCCTGAAACAATAAAGTACATTGAGGATTTATCCCAAATGAAAACTCCTCAAATACAATCTGAACAATACTCAATCAATTTACCCAAAAAAAAACAACAACATTGAACAAGGTTACACTTCCCTACTGTAACTAAACCATTGGAAACTCTCCAATATCAATGTTTACCCAATGAATATGTAGGTAGTTAGATATCTTCGAATGATAATACCTACTTCCCAGACAAGTCCAAAGAAAAAAAAATGAGTTACTCGTATGAAGAGACACAAATGGGCTCCCCACCATAAGAGACAACTTAAATTGTTTTCCCGAGACAGAATCAAGACACTAATAGTGGGAGGCCCAAACATACTCTCTAGTAAAAGGGATATACTTCCATTAAATGTTTATGAAGTAATATTCATGAGAATTATAGTGGGTCTCCCCACCATAAGAACTGACCATCTTAACCGACCTGCATGGGCCGACACAGAAAGACCCAAAAAGAAATCAAAGATTTAGGAAGGGCGCAGGATTAGTCTGCATGGTTTGGGAAACTGTGCACTAACTATGAATATAATTCTTTCTACATGGCTTCCTAGCACACGACCACTGCTAAACGTGCACAAACTATGTGCTCAACCATGACGAAACCATAGGTTTGAACTATTCTCATCTTTCATACTAAGGATAGGACTTTGTACAGGGGTTTAAATGGCCCTGGGATTTTCCCTGACTACGAGCCAGCTTCTCTCCGAGACCTATGGCTGGAGCTCAAATGATTGAAGCATCTTCGGCCTCGTAGTTAATATTTGGAAACCCACTGAATGAGAATTATTCTTTTCGGTGCCACCAAAAACTACACCGCCGTCCCAAATAATTTTTCTAGACATAACACATTCCAAACTCACTTTACCTTATCCCGATATTTCACTGAAACAAGGGCTAAGAAGATACACACACATCACAACCTATTTCTTCAGGTGAGAAACAATAGAAGTAAAGAACACCTACACTCATATTCCTCTAAAATAGATGATTTTGATGTTTTTCCAAGGGAGACATTTGCCCAACATAACAGGGACTCTCAGAGGATTTCACTACTTTCACCTATACATTCAATCGAGTACATGACATCATAAGGCATCACCAAACATGACCATTTCAACTGATATAAACAATTCATGGAGAGGGACCTTATACAACATCCCCAAACAACACACAATTATAGAAAGTGGCCACAATATCCTATCGTGACCATATTTCCCACACCGGTGGTTTAACATGAATTAATGCATCAAAGAAACTTTGAACAACCCAAGGGTCCTCTTAGACACCATCGAAACACTCATCCACACTTACAACCAAAGAACACTTCCACCTTCGACGAATCATGAAACTTTAGAAACTAAGGTTTCTTTCAACCTTCCACAATAACTTTACCACTACAAGAGGATCCAAAAATCAACAAAATGAATGGGTGTAGACTCAATCAACAATGATCGATAAAAATATTCCTTATATTGATCAACTGTAGGATTTTCAAATGGCGAAACAATATGGATTTCACTTCAGCTGTGCATTAACCCTTAATGGGGGCATACCTTATCCAATGAGAGAACCCAAGGACCCAACCAATCTGGTCCATTAGTAAAAACATGCCTCAAACCATATCCAAACACATGAAGGGAACCACCGTAAAGCATCCCAAAATATTTTTCAAAAGAGACCACTAATCGTCCCTACAACACAGCTCACCGACCAAACACAACCCCAAAACACAGTTCATACAGGAGGGGTTCTTGGACTCAAAACATCCCACAACATCAACATTATCAAAAACCCATAATAAAAACTATACCAAACTACTCATCAATACATCATGTTTTTCTTTAAAACTATTTCTTTGAAAACAAACAGTTTTGCAGTAAGCGTATCCACCAATGGTACCCCATGAGCCTCACACATGCATGTTTTTGTGTCACACCGGGCACCCTCCTCATAACCATCCCAGCACTCATCCAGTCGTGCCATCCACCATCCATCATCCCATATAACCCCATGCATGTGGTCACTCATGGAAATACCAAAGGGTAAAACAAAAATTCCTTCCACATTTCAAAAACAAAATGCTCAACCAACCCATCCTTTTTCTCAAAACTGCTAACAATGAGATCAAAATCCCAATTCACATCTTACAAAACATTTCATAAAGACACAACAATTTGGAAAAGAACCCACATTCAAGATATTCATATCAATATCAAAACATCTCATCCCATTAAAACACCGTTTTATTATTTAGAAAACTATATTGGAAACACTTTTCAAAACCATCTTTAATATAGATCCTTCTTTCAAAAGAGGTGTAAGAACACCATTTTACATTTCAAAACAATTCTGAAAATTGAATTCCTCAATTTCATAAACCAAACCATTCCCTCTTTATTTGAAAATCATTTCATAAAAACATTACACTTATTAAAACCAAGTCACCAGAAAACCAAAGTGCCAGGATTTCAAAACTAAAGCACAAAACAATCCGAGAGGAAACTAGTTTCAATGGGTGACTTGGAAATATGGTTGGCAGTCATATTCCAATCACTTCACTGTCACAGAGAGTGTTTTAGGGAATATCCCCAGCTTTACATGGCATGCCAGGCCCTGCGAGCTCACTGAGACCATTATCCCAACTCTCTTTTCATTTCCCCTAATCATCATCAAACCAAGAAAACCAAAGGAATTAGATAAATCCCGACTTCCCATGGTGACTCGAATCCTGTCATGAGGTGTGGTGATCAGGCACACTACCAATAACCAAACTACCAAGTCCCAACAATCGTAACTTTATACTATCCTGACTGTTCCCCAAATAACGTGACCCAAAGAGTTAACCAGAACCTCCTTTGATACCATTTTGTCACGAACCAAATCTGGTCGCCGCCCAAACTAGCACCAAACCCAGCCCGTGACATGAACTAAAGGGATTTTCCTATCCCCATGGGCTGGAACAAGTGCCCGGGTATCATTTATTTAGGTTTGGGAACGATTTACCCGAATATGAAGTCATAAACCATTAAAAACAATCAATAAACTGAATCTGAAAATTCATACCAAATGATGTTTAAACAAAAACCAGAACTGAATACACAGGTTTAGAGTCAATACAAAAGGTCCAAAGACACAATGGAACAGAAACAAAATAGCCCCATGTACTCCACATGACAAGGGGTCATCACCCCCATGTCGTCTCCACTACTCCGCCCCAAGGATGAGGACTAACACCCTGAACCGCCATCACCCTTAGCCTTTCCTTTACCTGGGTCACAAAAAAGGTCTACTTACACCCAAGGGGTGTAAGTAGGGTGTGAGCCTAAGCCCAATAGGATACCACCCTATGATTCCAAGGTGCATGCAATACAATGTGAAAAAGAAAGCAGTTTTAATATGCAATTAAAAGCGGTGAAAAATTCCACAAAATGAAACTTTAAATTGAAAACATTTTTCAAGATAAAACTTTCAGAATGTTAACACATTTAAATAGGAATATTAGATACTTCATTATAATTCCAAAGACACCCAAAAACAAGGGAAAATACCACAAATCCACTGAGCAACAAAGCCGGGAACACCCCTAGGCACTAGATAGTCTCAGGCCCCATGTACCTCGTACCTCAGTGTAATGTAACCATAGTAAAATCCTTTCTCGTGCACAAGCCACTAGTAGGGAACATACCCATAACCTAGTGGTCCCCAATCATCATCCACATAGTTTAGTTAGAGTTGTCGTTATCCAAATGCTAAGTGAAACAGGGACAAAACCTATCCGGTCCACTAGCCGTACTAGTACAAATCCGCCCCACCTAGGTACCTGGGCTTCCCCCTTTGTGCTCAAACAATTTCAGGATTTAACACACATCCATTTTAATTTAAAACACCACTACTGGTCACATACACCAAATACAGTATCTATCTCATTTTCTACCACTTAAAACACACAACAAACTCTTTGAATTTGAATAAATCAATTTCACAAAATCTTGTGTAGTTTTGCACACAAAACCCCTTAAGAAACCCACTTGTACACGATGTTCACAATTTTAAGTTACCAAAATAGTAAAGGCAGCCCAATAAATATCAATTAAAACAAAAAATCAATTTTTGGGCATCCTCATGTTAAACAAGAAGTGTTCTCTTTGTAAAACCTTCATTTTCACACAAAAGTGCAACCAAAACTTCACTTTCTTTACAAGCACAATTAAAACTCATTATTTGCAGCAATTACCAGAGGGGATAAACATTATAAACAGTATTTTATGACTTATTACAGATCAATAAAAACAACTAAGTATTTATAGGGCATCCCCAAATAAACAAACAAAACACTTCTTTGGAAAACCCCCAATTTCACACCAAATTGGCATTTTAAATTCAATTGCAATGGAAACATCATTAGAACCAATTTTTGTAGCGATAATAAAATTATATAAATCTGAAAATATGATAAATACAGCATGCTAACACAAAAAGATTGAATCAACATTGGAATCACCTACCAAATCAAATGAAACCATTGAATCCTTTGTGCGAAAACACAAACGCACCACCGCCGCACCTCAAGAAGGGTAGATCAAACCTAAAAATAGACAATTGGACCAAGAAAACCCAAGGTTAAACCTTAGGTTCGAACCGCTACTCACTGGTCATTGTTCACTTCAATAAAAAGGGAGGAAACCCTAAAAAAATAGAATGAAACCCTAATAAATTTGAAAGGGGAAAAGAAATGGACAAACTTACATGAGAAATCTAGAATGAATCTCCCCAAAACACTAGTATCTGAAATTTAAAACGGTCAAAGCTCAGGGGATGGTCTCACAAGAAATATTAGGTCATTTAGGAATTGGAATGGAGGGAAAAGATTAAGAATAGAAGGAGTTATGAAAGGATCAATTTACCTCTCCAAAATCTGGACGATTTATGAAATCCAGAATGTTTCGATTATTTTCGCGACTCTATCGAGCTCCAAATTGTGGGAGGAGGGCATGGGATCGCGCCCGGGCTTCTTAGGGTCGACAGGGAGGTGGAATCACCAAAAAATCCATTTTAATGAATAAGATATTAATATATTAATGAAACAATTTAAAACTGTAAAATGGGCCTTCGGGTTGGCCCAATTCTCAAATAAAAACCAAAATCCCCCATGATTATGGATTTATAAAGGCCCCAAATTTAAATTTGGGGTTAATATATCAGGGGAGAACAATTATGAGTTGGAATGAGTCAAAAATAATAAAATTGAAAAAGTTATAAATGAAACAAAATTTATTTTTAAATCTGGAATTGGGCTCGCAGTTTGGCCAAATTCATGAAAACTCACTTATTCTCAATAAAACCTTTGGAAACCACCAAAACAAATCATGAGTGGAAAATAAATTTAAAATAACCCTAAAATAGGTTACGTACGTGACACCTAACATTTAAATGGTTCAGTATTTACACCTTATTAAACAAATTCGTTTCATATAATTATATAATTTTTTAATTAAGTGAAATTCAGAAGTAATCCCTTACCAGAAGTTCAAACCTTCAATGTATGCCCTTTAACTCATGTATAATAAAAATATATCAATTATTTTAATTCCAAATAATATTTTAAAATATTATTCCCATATTTTTAAAAACAATTGTCATTTATTTTAATTACATATTTAATTAATTAATCGATTATGTCCATGTTATGTTTTATGAGGTTGATTAGTTTGTGACATCAAAATAGATTCCATATATTGACCATGATCAATTTGGTAATAATTCCATAGTTTCTAGACTAATAATTAGGATATTTTTTCTATTTTTATTAAAAAATATTATTTTAATAATATCTATGAAGTATGGATATGAAAATTGAACAATGTTATAATCATGGATACGAGATGTCTTATGTAGGTATGAGTGAAATTTTTAATTTTTCAATGATCTGAATTGAAAAAAAGTAATACATATTTTTCCTTTCTATATTTATGATTATATCATGTGTATCATAAAACTACTTTAAATTTAATTTTATATATCAAACTTGTGATACGGTAATGAAAAACGTACCACATTGCCTTATGGATTTGGTCATCCACACCTACGAACAAACGTCATTACCAATTTTCAAATAATATAAATATAATAAAATAGATGATATATTATATTTATAGATTAATATTTTTTATATAATATATATTTATATATTAAATCCACTATTAGAATCAACATTGAGTTGGTCAGTATAGAAAAGAAATTTCATCAGTTCGTGGGTCATTATTTTCTCATATACAGGAACAATGGATTCCTTTTCCATTGAATGAAGAAGGATATGGATATAAATTAATAAACTAAAATAATAATATTTCATAATATTGAATATAATGGTGTTATTATTTTAAAATGGTTCATTAATTTTTGAAGGACTTATAATAATAGAAAAAAATAAAACATTCGCTTAAAATTTAAACACCTTCTTTATATATCATCCCTTTATATAAAAATAATCACCAATAAGGTCGGTATTATTCGAAAATATATGGCCTCTAAAATGATTGTAGGTATATTTGGAATTTATTTGAAAATGTATATTCTAAACTAATTGGTACATTAGGGTTGATGAAAATATTAGAGTATGTTCCCTTCTATATGTGATGGAAGTGGCATTCATCAAATTTCATAAAGTATTTTTTTATATATAAATTAAAATTATTGTTGAAATGTTTAATAATGATATAATAATAACATTATATTCCTACGAATCTGAATATTATTATAAATTAAAATTTGAATATTTTCGATGATGTTTTATATTTATCATTTTCTTTACACTCGTTAACCCTTTTAATAATTAATGTGATTTCAACGTTTTATTATCCCAAATGTACTAAAAAGATACTATTAAAATAAAATATACTCATAAATGTATCATGGATGGTATTTTAGAACATATATAATTAACATGGGTTATGATAATATTGTTATGAAACTTAAATCATTTAATAATATATTGTGTATTGTAAAATTTCATTAATGGTATTTTATTAAATACATGAAAAAGTAAAATATAATATGTGTCTAGCTCATGTAAAATGACACCAAAATGAAATATTTTATAATATAATATATTCATGTTATTAACATAATCATAAAATCAAATTATTACTTGTTTTTTTATAATTTAAACAATGAATTTTGGATTAACCACATTGTTAACTAATTTTACCGATAACCACAATAATAACTTTTTCAATATTAATGGTGTATAATTTAACTTATAAATTAAAAATATGATCATTAATGGGAAATAAATTATTATTTTTATTATTTATCATTTCAAATGTTCAATTTTAATGTTTTATTTTCTTTAAAATAATTTAACGCAATATATTCAACATAAAATGCTATTAATGACATTTTAAGAACTCTTCACATAATTTTGAATTGAAAATTTCCTTAAATTAATTGATTTAGAATATAATCAATTAACATATCTCTAATATGTTATATTTATCTATAAAATTATTGAGACACACTAAATAACCAATAATATTAGAGAGTATTAAAAATGTATTAACTTTATTATTATACTATTTGCACAAGAATTGTATTGGCATTACATAAGAATTTAAGGAAATCATTTCATCACTAATTTTTATTAAAAAAATAACATTTTAAAACCATGAAATTTAACTTTTAAAAACACTTTATAACAAAATTCTGTTTTTTCATCCCTTTCAAATAACCTATATGTTATTTAAAGTAAGAGGGTGACTCTATTTCATTATTGTTTACATAAAATAAAATAATTCATTTAGAAAGAAAAATAACACAAAATTCACATCGATTAGAATATTAGATGATCACGGAAGTTACCTAATCATAAAATTGACTAAAGTAAATTTTTAGAGTTATTTTTTAGTACTTATCATATAATTTGTAACCTCAATTTCCCAATTTATCCTGACATAGGTGAAAAATATTTTTTAATAATTTCTATATATAATTGACAAAAATAAAATGGACATATTTTAAAAAAATTAATCTCATAATTATATAAATTTTATCTATTTTTCATGATTTGATTCCTACAAATGGATGAAATATGTTTTAATTTATGTGCATAAAACACACAAAATAAATTTTTATAGAAAAGTTCATTTTTATGCCCATAATGAACATATATAAAAACCCATTGTAATATATATTGATTTTTATTTGAATATATTATATGTAAATAATGAATATTTATGTTAAATTAAAATAATTTTCAAATAATAATTATAAATTTAATTAAAAAGAAAATGTAGTTTGGATAAAAATGTTATTTTATTATTTTCACTGAAAAAATACTCATTATATAAAAATACAAAAAATTCCCTACAATATAATTTTGATATGAATATTTAAAAATTGATATCATTTTTATAAAATAAAAATTCTAATTGTCCTAGAAACTATTAATAGTATTCTTTATCAAATATAAATGAAAACAATTTTTAAAAGAGACGATTTTTTTAAAAGCACAAATTGACATTACTGGAAAATTGAGTGCTTGTTTCCATGTGATAAAGAATTTCATTTTTATTGGCAATGACCATTATATATATTTCATAACATGTTTAATCATATTAATAGCTACTAATTCAATTTATATGATATGACTAAAACATTAAAAATTTAATATTTAATAATACATTTATTCTCAATGTTGCATGTTATATATTCTATTGATCATTACATTTTTTAAAAATATCAACGTTATTGATTATATTTATTTTTACATTTTTATTTGGTTTTTATATGGTTACTTCAATTTATACTAGTTAATTTGACTATAATGTTTTGATGTTCATATTTAATATTGAAAATATATCATTATTTTTCATTTAAATCTGTCAATGTGTCTGAAACATGCTATAGATACATTTTTTATTTGAGGGTAAATATATTCCCAATTATTAAAATGTTACACCTAACACCTTATTTATATAAATAATAAAAATTAGATAGTATCATTATTAATAGAACACCATATAAGTGCATCATTTGGAAAAATAATAATTAAAAATTAAAAATAATCTTCACAATAATTTTCATATATTAAAAATCTATCCAATAAAACTCAAAATATTAACTTATATTATAATAATAAATTATAAGGAGATATTTTACATCCACAGAAAAAATTAAAATAACTATTATAACTCTTAAAATAAGATGAATAAAAATACTAATAATAATCATATATTTTATACAATTAAAAAATCAAACAAATAAACATATAAAATAACCCATATACACATAAAATTTTAACCATTTATAAAATATATTAAAATTAAATTATACTCACATTTTACAGTTTAAATAAAAATAAGATGTTTGAAGTAATTAAAGAAATAATAAAAATGGTTTATCATTAATATATTTTATATTGTTATTCATCATAATTGAAAAAGGTTGTGTTTTAATTTGAAATAAATATATCATTAATATCATGCATTGATCATTTATTTATGTATCTGTAGAATATAGATAATGAAAATTATGAAATTATAGGAGGCCAATTTACAGCTATATTGATCAACATATAAAAATTATAGAATAATAAATTATGAGCCTATCAATAAATTATTCATTACAATAAATTAAATTATGGACATAATTATAAATACACAAATATTTTAATTTTTAGATTTTATGAAATTGTATATATTTTCAATCAATGTGCGTATATTGGGAATTACATAGATCGTAGAAATAAAATTTGACCACAGCATTGGTATTGACATGTGAGGTTTACTATTATGAGTTAATTTCATATATTTTTTTGAGATATTTAGTTTATCACATAGATATCCAATGATGGTGAACTATATTAATTATTTATTTATTTAAATATTCCACCTTTTATAAGTGGGTTTTTTAAAATAAATAATATTTCATGTAATATGTTTTTTTACTATAGATGAGATGTATAAATATTAATTTTTATTATAGAGTTATATATTAATGAAAATTAATACTTTTATAGTAGAATAAATGTGGTGATATGAGAATTTAATTAGAGAAATAAATGGGAGAGAAAGGGAAAAATTAATGTGGTAATTTTGGGATATTGGTTAAAGGAATAAAATTTGAGGGAAGATTAATTTAATAATTATGTCATGAAATATATATTTTCTCTATTATTTATTTTATTGATAGATTTATCCATTGTGATGGGTTGATTGCAGATAAATATAATGGAATGTTAATAATTTATTATGATCAATAGTTGGTGGAAATCATTAATGAATTGGGACCAAAATTTTTTGTGGAGTTAATATCGTTGACTCAAAATTATCATTTATTATTTAATCTATTCCAAAACTCTATTATTTTTGTGGTATTTATTTGGTGTTTAATTAAATGAAATTATGTCCATGTGGTAAATTGAAATTACAAAAGGTTGATGGAAATTAAATTGATTAAATTATTAATCTAGTTTAACAATTGAATTAAGATACTTATAAAATGTTGGATATTATTGATGTTTATAATAATGGAATTGAATGTGAATATGGGTGGAATAATAAATTCAATGATAATAATATTTGAAATATTATGATATAAAAATTGTTTTAGTGTTTAAATATTAATAATTTTATACATGAGTATGAAATTGTCCATTTTGGGATATATATTAATTATTATCGATTTGATAATTATTTGATAATAAATTTAGGATGAATTTTTTTTGATAATTATTTATAAATATTTGGGAGATATTTTTTTACAGAATAATATTAAAATTTGAAACCATAAAAGTTATAATTAATATAAAATACCATATTTGTGAGATAATAGAACAATATAAAATATGGAATAACTCATGTAAAATCAACATGAGTCACGATGATTCATAACATAGCTATGAAACTCTCTTAAAAATTAATATAAGTTCTAGTGTGGTCTATGGATGTAGTGGTAGTGAGTTACATATGGATCATTCCATATATTCAAAGGGTAAATCAACATTCTCATATAAGATTATTTTTTTACAGTAAGTTATATGGGGTTGAATGAATCGATCATGGTTCGTAGCGTATTTTAGGAGACTGATCTATATCAATATAGGTGTTCATCCTAATGTAGTGAGATGTGATGTCAGAAGGTTGATTTGATGGTTTTAGTGGAACAAGTATCTCGACTGATCTTTTAAAATGATTCTTATTATAGATTCGTAGATTTTTTAAAATGAAATGGAATTGTGGATAGTGTTTCTTGATTAATTTAATTATTTGATATGGTCTAGTTACATTAAGAGGTTTTTATAATTTTGTACACCCAAGATATAATAAATATTACTGATTTGGTGTATCTATATAATTTATCTTGTGGGAATTATCCTAGGTTGAACCTTGAAATATATATGTTGTGGGACTATATTCCCTAAAACATTTGTATATATCGAGAACAAAATATGATGATAAATGGATTGAGTGGTTATAAATCCACTTATGTTATACTATAGTGATGTGGAAGTTATGATTACTTTCATGGTAGTTCTTTTAAAAATGAGGAATATAATGGTGATGAATATGTCAATGGTATGTCTATCCATCATTGATGTAAGATGTGTGGGGGTGTTGTCATAGGTTTAATAAGAGAGATTCGCTGTGGCTAGACACCTAATAATTTTTTGAGAGTCCGTGATGGGGAGAGATGCCTTTCCAATATGTGTTGTGGTAGTGAGATCCCCTAAGGTTAGACACTTGGAAATTGATTGAGAGTCCATGCTGATATTAAATTTCATGAACCACCCTCACTAAAACCCAAAGATAGACCATCATTGAAGACAACAATAACCTCTGATATCCATCACCAAAATGCCATAGGTTGAAAACCAACAATTAGGGTATAGTTACACATAAATTCTTGGAATTACACTCATATTCTGAGGAACTATAAATAATCCCACCAATAATAACTATGTAATATAATATAAACACCAATCCATTATTCATATAACGTTATATAAGAAAAAATCATAGAATAAAATACCCAAAGAAACTATTATGGTAGTTCACAATCAAAAACACCAATCATCGTGCAATTAATATCCATTATGATCACCAATTATATTTGAAAACATATAAAAAATGTGTTAAATATATATATATATATATGGGTTGGCATTCAAGTATACTCAATAGGATCTCCTCAAAACCTCTCAAGTAATTTTTGAAAATACATAGTAATGAAACCATCAATAAATAGTTAAACCAACTCACACCTATATGAGTTCATTTTTTGTCCATCCTCACTAAGGATCTCCCAATCAATAATACATGACTGTTATTTTTACATGACATAAAAATAAAATTTATCAATAAGTAACCATTTTACTAATTCCACAGAAATTTGTTCACTCTTATTCTACTAATGAGATTCATGATCTGTTGTATTCCATAAAAAATACAAATTTCTATATTATCACATTTAATCATATACATTACCACATATCTATATCCATAACCCCATCATAAAGATACATCACATCCCTATCACAATATAGAAATGTGAACAATAACATAGACATGGTTTACTCCTCCTTCTATGCACTTCCC
This sequence comes from Viscum album, assembly GCA_963277665.1. Taxonomy (NCBI): domain Eukaryota; kingdom Viridiplantae; phylum Streptophyta; class Magnoliopsida; order Santalales; family Viscaceae; genus Viscum; species Viscum album. The sequence goes on along the minus strand of OY728119.1, from coordinate 1,309,468,900 downwards.
CTACTATCTAACCAAACAAAAACAATGTAACCATTTCTGTTAGTATATGTATATAATATAACATCAATACATTTAAAATAATATATATATACTTTGTTCCTCATGCCGTTATAGTCCATGCTATGTCTAAAGTGGGAGCATTTAATATAGTGGATCCAGTAATTTACTACAATTGTTACTTGGATGTTGAAGAAGACACTTGGAACCCTTAACCTATTTTGGGAATTAGTTAGGTTACCTAATAAGGGTTTTTGTGAATTATAAATAATAAGAAAATATTATTAGTGTAGTAGTAACATACATGGAAATCTAGTGGGAAACTTACACATCACTAAATACCACATCAACTTACCTACCACACAATAACTACTACTAGTAAAATTAATAAAGTGCCATATTCAACCACACTGAATTGCCCTAAAAGATAAAAAAACATCTCATTCTGTAATATAATTCTAAAATTTTAGGTTTCACCATTAACATACACTATTAATTTAGTTATAATTATTTAATGGAAAACCATAAACTAATTATTTACCATATCTATCCTTGCCATTGATTTTCATCCTAAAAAAATGTTTGATTGATATAGCCACTAATGACTAGTTTTTATCCTATTAACCACACCATATTAATTATTAATTAATTAAAATTTTTAATTTCAATATTAATCATATTTTTTAATAAAAACATGTTTCAATAACACCATACTCTCCAAAAAACCACGTCACTATAGACTAATAATTTTAGTACCAATCCACCTATTTCCCACAAACATTTTACCCAACCATCCATATCAACAATATTGTATTTCCTCTAGATTTTCTAAAATTGTAAAATCACATCAACACCCCAAATTATGATGAAATAAGGAACACCCAATACCAAACATTTCATAGAAATAGAATCCAAAAAATACAATACAAATAAATTACCAATACCACAGAAAGGAATTCAGAAATTCCCCTTAAAATCCATTATTCATATATATTCATAATATTTGGAAAAAATAAAATTTATTGATTTCCTTTACACAATATAAGTACAATTTATAAGACATTTTATAATTATGAAAGTTTATTCAATAATTTATACAATATTGAACATGAATTATAATGTATCAAATCATAATTAATAAAATGGAATCACTTAATAATAAGAATTAATATTTCTTATAGATTTATTTTATCCAATTTATTATCGTATTTAAGTTAATTCTTTTCCATTATGCCAAAGAAACCAATTTAATTTTAATTAAATTATTAAAAATGAATAATAATTGAGAATACTTGATTCCCCTACCTCAAAAAATACTTGAATATCTGAGTGTATGATCAAGGGGAGGAATATGATATCATGAAAAATAACATTCCATAAAATCCATAACCAACTATAGAAAAGTGACCCCCAAAATCACCTAAACTACACCAAAACCTCTTCTGTAGACTCCTTATAAATTACAAAAATGGATAATGAAAAATATAGATAGAGGTACTCAACTTTTATCTTAGGAAAATTGATCTGTTAATAATGAGGAAAAACCCTCCATGAATCTAATCAAATACCTCAAAGGATTCACCACAGCTCACACATGGATTGATGAATGATATATCAATAAGATAGAATATAATTATGAATGTAATAATAAAAATTAAATAAATAAAACACATGATGACAACATAATTGGGTGTTCAATCTAAAATAAAGTCCTGATTTGGTTTCCATAGTAAAATATTCTCATATCCAAGGACAAAAACTCATTTTAAAAATGATATCAATAGTACTGGTCACTGCGAAACAACAAGGTTTATGACATAATAATAGCACCGAAGAAGATCATTGTCCAAATATCAACCTTTCTATATATATTTGATACCACTGCATTGCATATCATGAAACAAATACCATCACTATGGAGATGTTATTCCAAAATAGGTAAATCCAAAACAGTCAACTACAAAAGACTCTACAACAAAATGATTAGACTCCTTCCATAGATTCCATCAAATAATTTTAGAAAAATAACTCCTATAGAATCTCCTTGTAATGACCCAAATGATCAATTTAAAACTATAATTATATAAGATAAACCCAATGGATGTTATAATATAATTGAAATGAATAAAAATGTTACAGAATTCACCCAGTGAGACAAAAGGTACCCAATTCACATGACATCATTCTAATTCCAAAACAAATACCACATGGTGTTTTCATAACATGCATCTATTGTCTATCTCATCATATTTTGACGCACTAGGTTGCACTACAATATTAATTTAAAACTAAAAATTCATCTCAAACTCCATTTAAATTCCAAACAACATTGTCCAAATATATCCAATAATTATAAGATACAATGTAACAATCTATGAATGAATGGGTTGTCACATTAGATACCTCTCAAAATATTTTCATACTTGATAATAAAATACAACCATAGAATAATGGAAATAACTAGAAAACCCAAACAATATAGCATATGGCCAAATATTATCAATCAAATCAGCTCAAAATAAAAGATATCAACAACAAGGAATCTGGGGATCAAAACATCTAGGGATACAAAGAATGAATTTACGATCCTTGTTCATATATACACTATAATAAGATAATATGCCTCCATATGATCAAACTAAGGAAATGATTCTCCCCACAAGACTTCTCTTGACAGTAATGAATCATTATTATTCTCTCTGTTAAAATTGTGTTATTAATAATGACCAAATCACCATTATTAATTATATGGGTTTCATCATTAATATAATAAAAATTTTCTAACACATTGTAGACCATGTGAATCTTTCATAGATATAGATGAAGGGCTAACTCAAAATTCACATCACTAAAATGGTCTAATACCTCAAATGTCGTAAATAATTGAGATGAAAATATACTCCTATGACCATAACTCTACTACCCATAATGATCAGAATCCTTCAATAAAACATGAACATCGAAATCAAACACTATCGGTTATATCCTTTGATAATAAAAATAGTTCTAGTCTCTATGACCTACCTCTATCCTCTAAATAACCATTTATACCATATCATCCACTCTTTGATCCCTATCTAGTCTATGAACCATTGGAACCAAAATAGTGGTAGAAAATAATGGATGTATGCATTGTTTTGCATAAAATTTCTCAAATAGATCCATTCCAATAGAAGAGTGATTACTATTATTGTAAGAAAATCGTAAAGGGAAAATTATTCCCTCAAGAACCAGTAAAATATAGAATTTATGTAAAAATATTGTGTTTTAACATCATAGTGGTTTGCATGGTCTCATAATACTGGAGAGGATGTATATAAATTCTATGGAATAACTGATATCCAAAACACAGAGTAATAACTCCCAAGAATCATAAGGTATACTGCGGAACCAAATAAAAAATAATATCCCTCAAAACCCCATTATGTTTTCATATACCATCCTTATTTACACTAAAAAATGAATCCACCAAATGAGACTTCTTTATTTCTAATACTTGATCATACTTAACAAATTAATCCATGTCTAAAAAATTGCATCAATTCCTCCCTATGACCGAGGAATAAAAATGCAAAAATCAACTAAAATTTCATCTTAGTTTCAATAATAGAATTATAATTGATTCCAAAAAACATTATGAGTATGTTTATCTACATTCACTCTTTGGTAGTCTAAAAAATATAATATAAACTCCACCAATGAACACTTTATCGTGATCCCTATGAACTGACTCTTTAAATAATTATATATCTTGCTCATACAATAGTGTAAAATAATGATAGATGAGGAAACTCATAAAAACCCACATCGCATACAACCAATGGAATGAACACATTCCATTGAAATAAAAAACTGATAGTAATATTACAATAATTAATGACCATGTCCATGAAAAAAATGCCTCATAATACTTCTGCATCTCTGACTCACCACTAAGACTTCTCCACCAACTATAATAAGGAAGATTTCAGTATCATCTTCTATAGACAACTTCTACCAATAACTTCTCCAACATCAATATATAATGTCTTATGACTCCATAGAATTCATAATGAATCTCAATACATATATAAATCATCAATTCATGAATAACTACTAAATTTATTAGCAACCACATTAACTATTCTCAATGTATAATTGATACCTCAATCAATTTTATTATTATTTTCAAATTCATAATTTTGGTTAAATGGGAAGCGTAAAAACCATACATTGGAATCCATTTAACCCCAAATACTAGATTCCCAATTCAATTTACATGTTTTAAAAATAAAAACTAAAACTGTAAGTGTTTTTACCACCTCAGGTCATGCCCTCAGCACTTTGTCAAACCTGATCACTAAAGAGAAGACTTCAGAATTTTCAAATAAACATCATCATCATCATAAAAAACAAAATAATTGGACACCATAGATCATTAGAACCTCAAATAATGTAAAATAATCAATGTAGATGAAACACCAAAACCGTTGAAGACCAAAAAAAGATCGCCAAATTCATCAAAACCATGAAGATAAGTTCATCCACACTCAATCAAGAACATAAATCCCAATGGGAGCACGTTGATAGAGATGAAAACACCACATAGGTGTCCCTCTAATTACACAAATGACTAATCGATGTCAAATCCAACAATTCGTTGAGAACGACTATGTTAATTCATTGGGAGATGATTGATTGAAACTAAGATCCAGAGCATAATATGGAGCCAAAAAGGCCTAAATAGTGAGAGGAAACCACACCATGACCATTGAACCCTACCATTGGAACCACCACTAGGAAAAGAAAACAAATAGGCCATTATTAAACATCATTGATGAAAAAACAAAAACATCCAAAAAATTGATTATTCAATGAGAATCAACATCATTGAAAACATTACCTTCATGAAAAACCATTAACCAAACATCAACCCTTGTGACGTAAAAACAAGATTATCATCACCCGCAAAACAATAAATAAAATAGAAAATAAAAACCAAACAAGTGAATCGATATTGAAAAATTGAACACCAAAATTAAGGTGAAGGATCCTTAGATCTAGAATAAATATTTGGGGAATATAAAGATACCATCGAGTGATCAAATCTACAGACCAATGCTTCACCTTCACTATCCCAACCCACCATTAGAACCATCATGCTGGATCAAGATGGGGTCAGGCATAATAGGGAGGGAAAATTTGGCATTGGAGGAGAGATTACAAAACGTTTGCTATAGAATACCATGAAATGAACTAAAAAATCAATGAAAACCCTCATTATAATATGTTGGATTCCAATGCAAGAACATGAGAAATCAAAAAAAGATATCTGAGGGTATCTAAAATAGCACCACATAAAAACATGATATCGCGTGTGGAATTGTTTGGATGATGATGGTGTAGCTTCCAAGACCTCTATAATATATCTACCCTCCGATAAATCAAGAGAAACCCCAGACAAAAATGATATGAAAAAAACATCATATGAAACCCACTCGACATGAAAGAGAACAACATGGCCATTGACCATCTTCTCTTTTAGGAAGAATATTTCCATACAGTAATCACTATTTGAAATTTCATGCTCCCTCTAGGTCAGAGCTGTAAAAGGAGATACAATCCAAGAGAAATTAGACACAACATTATGATAATTGTATTAAGGTTCAATGAAATAGGGAACAACTACAATAATATTGGATTCGCGCATGAAAAAATTGAATCAATGTTAAACTGATCTGCTGCAACCGACAGTGGAGAAAATTCATGTAAAAGAAAATAAAACTCTCAAATAAAAAAATCAGTTGGAAAATAGAAAATATATCTATTGTTGTTGAGGGACATCCAAAATTATTCTTAAATACCCATAATGATCATCATATAACTTCCTAACCATAATATTATAATCAATGAACTCTACCATGAATTGAAATAGGAATTCACAAACACTAATTTCATTAGTCCAATTAATAAATGGAAAATTTGGGACATTGAACAGAATAACCACAAACTATATAATACCATAAAATTAATTAAATGTTGTATTTAGGATATCATCCTCACTCTCCCTCATCAGATGATATTCGACCTATAGTTTGATCTTAAATAATAACTATTGTGAATTGACTATTAAAAATCTATTCTATCCATAAATGGTGATAATGGGTCGTCAACATTCCATTGATAAACCACTGATAGATTATTCCCAATCTCAAAATAACATCTATATGATTACTAAATAAAACTTGAGTGACCCATGCTGACCCATTATGCTAGATTAAACCCTTCTGTACTAAATCATTACCCTAAATCCATATCACCTACAATATAGAAGGTTTTATTTGGTACAGATTCCTCAAAATTAACGATATTATATGTTACATCAACATCTATAACTCAATTTCACATTATAGGGGTATCATCGTAGTATATTGATAATGTTATTTAAAAACATATAGAAAACTCTTTGGTACACCACTATTAATATTTTCACCAAACATAATAATAAATCTTTTATCTGAGATAAAAGTGGTAGTTAACACCTACAATTCATCTGATGGACACACTATCCAATGAAAACCATTCCATATACTTCCACATCAAAGAATAAAATGATCATATAGAGTAAATTGATGACTAAATACAGATAATAAAACTAATCCATAACCATAGTGACATTATATGGATGAGTATATAGAAATAAATAAATCACCCAATAGATGATATCATCAAATAATCAACTCACAACCCAAGTACAAATCATGAAACATATAATAACATCAAACTAAAAAAGCGAACACCACGGGATCTAGAATCCCCTCAACATTGTGTCATAATGCACGTATCAAGATGGTTGAAATAAAAGAATGTGAATATTTAAAACAAATCCTAGAAAATTTAAATAAATTAGTTTAAAATATGGTACCTCGTATAATCAAAATACTAATCAGCACAAGAAACTCCAACAGATTTGGTTTTCTATGACTAGTACCAATACCTGATAAGACCTTACGGAGACCAGATCCATGAATATTCTTGGACATATGTCCTTTTGAAAAATTGGAATCACATAATTATTATTTTTCATGTCCATCTACCCTCTTATTCATTAAATCTTATTTTTTAATTACTACTGATAAGGAAATTATGAAAATTGCTAAAGAGGATGCTTCAGATGTATATTAGTGAATCCACACGATCCATTGAGAAATGTAAATAACTATTACTAACTATTTAAACGTGACATATAAGTATATGAACGTAGAATGATTCTTCTATTAGAGAGATAATAACTACCAACTGTAGAGAAGTGTGAACAAGATTAATGTGATCAGAACCCAGTTGATCGAATCCTAAATTACAAAAATATTTGGGATCACTCATCTCAAGGTTTACTCATCCACATGTTCAAATAGAACCCCTAAAAATATTTTTTTACTCATCCATGTGTCTTATTGATCAGCTATGCCTTTTATAACGTCTCATGGAATATCAATAAGGTAAGAAATATGACCCATTACAAGATCAATGGATTTTGTGTTTACTTGAAAAAATAAAAATGGAATCCTAATTAAGAATAAGGTTATGATAATAACAAAAAAGGTAATAGAATCATATTACAAGATTTCACAATGTAAATATCCCATTTTAAATGGTGATATCTCTTTCCAGTTCATAACCAATGGTATCAATGAAAAAAACTCCACATTGAATTATTTTTATTAATTATTCCATGATATAATTGAATCTTCATACAACCCAAGGAACTGAATCCACCATTGATTCATGTCCCATATTAAATAATTAATGAATAATAGGATCCAAATACCCTTCTTATATGTTATTGTATGAAAGGATATCTCCAACCCCTCTAACTAGAATACAATATATTAATTATAAAAACTCTCATCAAAATATATCAAAATCTTATATTGTAATGGTTATAGTTTCTTCCTTGAAGACTCATCCTCCTAATATTGTTTAACTACAATATGATCAATAGATCTATCATGACAATTGTCACTAACTAGAACCATATATGTATGACACCCATAGTCCATATCTACAAAAGATTAAAATAAATCATAATAAAAAAAACATGGATGTTTTCAGAGGATTGTTATTTTAATTCATTTAATTTCTCTAAAATCACTACAATTCATTCAAATGTGCTTATTAATTATATATTTACGACACCTACGTATCTACCCCATAATTACAATCATCTTATCAAAAAAAATTAAGTATTTATGGGGTGTTTTCATCACATCATATAGTGGTCATAAATCATGTTTTGTGACATGTCTCCTATAATGCATCACATCTAAATCTGGATTGATTTTGTTTAAAACCACAATAAAATATGTAATAGTTTTGTTCACTAATATTTATAAAAACTATCAACTAATGATTTATAATCACTCTATCATGAACTAAACTCAGTGGTGAACCCTCATACACCCGTAATGATGACACAATTGGTCCTTGAATCCAACATCCAGTTGGTTCTGGGTTGTATACTAGCTCCACGTTTATAGTCACACAACAATGTGTGATATATTCCAAATAATTCAAGAAATATGAAATAAAAAACCCATAATTTTGATATAATATAAAATTAATGACATTCCCTGATTTAAATAATTATAAACTAGATGAAAAATAAAATTAAGAATCAAGGAGAAAATCATATTGTACCTAATATTCAAGAAACTATAATCCATGATAAATTAATGTTCATATCGATCCCTAAATTCCTCTTAGAAAAATATAAAAATATTTTTATATATAATTATATATTTATAGGGATATGGATAAAAATATATTTTGTATGATCATCACCAAAATCACTCATGTTTATGTGGAAGGAGAATACTATTGCCATAATGAATAAATAGTTGAGCCAAACTGGACATATGTATATATATATCAAAAAATCAAAACATTTATATAATTATTGATCACCAGATAGAAAATCAATGTTATTGTAAAATAATGTCAAAAAAATATGTAATAAAAAGGTACCCTACAAATAAATCCCCATTGATATGGTCACTATTACACCCTAAAGGCATATGTTCAGGGATTTAATCCCTTCAATATATATATATATATATATATATATAATAAAATGTCGAAAAAATTATATTCAGATGTGTATAGATAAGAGCAGTTCAAGGACACACAACACAACCCCATTGTATTAAGGTGGGATGAACATGAAGGAAATCAAAATTGTTCCCTTCTCACACAATGCACACCCCTAACCATGTATCAACATAAAAACCACAAAAACAATTTATACCATACATATATATAATAAAACAACAAATTATTGTATCATTTATATAAAAACCAGATGCCATGATCCATCATATCCCATTATATCTCTAAAAGTAGAGTGGGGAAGAGGGAGTAGATAACCACCAATTCCTACTACATCCAAGACAATAGGGAAGCTGCTCAAAACACAAGTCATCATTCATTCATTAATTTAGTTATGAAAATGAAGTGGTGGTGTATGAAAAATAATGAGAGAATATAATAAGTATATTAGAAACACAATCTCAACTAGGGGTTCACCTGATAGCTTATCACCAACCACCACATCATCCCACCTGTAACATAATAATAACCACTAGATCAATTGTTAAACCACAATACTCATGCACACTGAATAGTCATAGAATATAAAACAACTTCTCTTTGATCACATAACTGTTAAATTTGATGTTTCACCATTATAATAAACATTACATTATATTATGCATATGAAATTTAAAACCATTCATTTATTATATACTATGTTTATTCAAGACATTATATTTTTGTCGTAAATCTCTCAATTTTTAAGCAACCCACTAATTACATGTTTTCATAAAATTACCCATTAAACATCAAATTTATAATTCATTCCTTCATTTAATTTTAGCATTAATCCATGTTACTAGAAAATATTGATTCTATCACATCATCCACTCTACCAAACAAAATTTTTCTTAACCAATAAACATGATGTATATCCACCACATTCCTATAACATCCACATTAAATGAGCCACAAAAACATAATATATGTACTTCAATTTTTTTAAAGTATCCATGTCAAGTTATAAACCCTAATTCCAACCAGAAAAACTCACTACCATTACCTAATAGATCATAAAAAGTGTATCCACACAAAAATAGTACTATGTAAAACTATTTATCATAGTAATGAATTCCAAAACTCTCTCTTCGAATCATACTTTCATTTAAATTCTTAATCATATAACACTAATAGTATCTATTAAATTTATATATTTTCAAGTTATAATTTCATTAATATCCATATGTTGTTTTCCAATTATAAAAGGTTATTCTGACATATGTACAATATCAAAAAAAATTATTTTCATGGTTGGTCTATTTGAAGATATCTAAAAAATTTGTACTGATATAGATATGGTCTCCTAGCTTGAAAAATTTAATTATGTTGTACTTATATGAATTAATTAACATTATATCATTTAAAAAACATGGTATAAATCATTACACTTTAATTTACTTGGATCTATTCATTGTCTTTTTTAGGTTAATTATAAAAATTGACGGAATTAAATCAATGGAATGGTAATTTCCTAATTATATATTAAAAATAATGGACAATCCTAAAACACAATTCCTCAACCAAGTCATTAAATTTTGTAATTAAAGGTGGAGAAATGGAATATGTACATGTGGACAAGAACATGAATGTGAATCCTTAAAAACCTATTGTACAATATTGACCATCAATTTTTAGACCTAATAACACCTAAAATTAACAATTACCACTATCAGTGTCTCCATATGAAGTATGAATAAAAGAGAATATATTAAAAAATGGTATGGAATCCACTTTGATATCTTATAAATTGATCTATTGAATTTAATGAAAAAATTCATAGATGTTTGATAAAATATATATAAATATGGAAAAATGATCTCTTGGGGTTTAAATAAATTTAGGTAAAAAAATATAATTTTAGAGGGATTCCATATTTGTATTGAAAAGTTGAAAACACTTGATTATTAAATGATATGAATGATCATGCCACAACAGAGGCATGATCACGTTTCCAAAACATGATCTCCCCATATCTTATGATGTCAACCCCTAATAAAACCATAATTAATAATTATTTTCATTGAAAAACACCTAGGTTTATGCAGTAACACAAAAAAATATGTTGATCGTGTCAAAAATATCATCACATTCGTCTAAATATGATGCTCCAAAAACAAACACCATTATGAATCTTCAATAAAAAATATGAAATGATACCTAAATAGTTAGAACAAAAAAAATTAACCACCCAAGTCTCCAACACATAGGGAGTAGGTCCACTCCAATTTATCAATATAATATAAGTAACCAAAAAATGGTGTGGCTCACTATAAATTAATCTGATAAATCATAACCCTAACTATTGTAATAAGTTAAATTTATGGGCCATATTTCCACAAACCACTAGAAACAAACTAATAAAAACACCATCAGGATTGGAATAAAAGAACCCAAACATCATGGCCTCTTCTCCATTTAATAATACCCAACTCATGTTGTGAGTATAACCCTTGTGGTGAAACCCACAAGACTATAAAAATCCTTCTCCATTATCTAACTCATCATTGAAGAACACAATTATCCACACTATAAAATATTATTTGGAATAAATATTCTCCTCAAAACCCCTCTACTATCCACCAAAACTTCTTTTACCGACACGTCCAATACCATAAAAATGTAATTTAACGAATTATGAATGTGTAGTTTGATACAATAACAAATATAAAAATGGATATGGATATATCTGGAGAGTCCCCTATGGGTGGATTTCTACATGGTGATTAATATATTATATATAGTTCCACATAGTTGGGAAGTTCTCTACATGTCTAAAGATTCATGAAAATGTTATAGTGAGGTTTCTATTGGTGAATATATCCTCAATTCATGGGTATAGATTGATAAAGGATGTGGTATAGTGGTGGTTTTATTGTTTTATGTGGTGATAATTTATAGTGTTTTGGAATGTTGTTATTATGTTGTTTGGAATAGAAGTGGTTGAATGGTTGAATGTAGGAATTTTATTTTTCATTCATTTATTTAAATTTATTTCATACATGGGTACATTATCATTATTATATACAATGGACAAATCATATTTCTAGGGAGAAACAAATTTTCTATAATAATATACTAACCCAAACAAATATGCACTATTTTTAGATTATATGAATAGATTTAGTGGTGGTGTCAAGTGAATTTAGATATATATATATATATATATAGAATAATTATTGATATAGTTGGATTAAATTATAAATTTTTTGGGGTTTATAGGAGTTTATATAACTTGTTTTTATTTAACTTCTAGTTAGAATTTGTAGTACATGAATTAAATTGAAATACACTACTCATTTATTATAGTTGGAAATTAATTTTATTATACATTATGGTAGGGAGTATTCATCAATAAAAAGTATAATTTATTTAGTTTATAGATGATGATTTAATTTTGGTGTTAGTTTCTAACAAGTTTCCTATTCAAGGAGATATTTGGAGGGTCACAATGTATCTTATTATCAGCTAATAAATAGACTAAATTTAAGAGTTTCATTAAGCAATTGTATTAGGGTGATTTTTATTTAAATAGATTTTGGTATAGAAACCGGTTAACAGTGAAAGGTGGTAAGGATACAGTATCACATGAGCATAGTATGTGAAGATGATAAAAAATTTAAAATTATGAAAACATAGAACACTAAATATAAGAAATGACTCTATAACATATAGATGAACAATTAAAGAATATTATAATGATAATTGGGTATCTATATAGGTTTAAATTCATGAATCATGTAATTTTAGTCCCTGATTATTGTTAATGTGATTTTCTAGAGAAGATTATCCAAGTGACGGATGAATGATGTGGTGGTGATAAAAATCTTGTGAATGATATGGTAGTATGATTAGATATTCCATATATATATAAATATATGGGATAGTTTTGTAATATTTATTTTTAGATATACTGGTTTTGTGATGATGACATGGGATTTAGAAAGAGCAGTGGTAGTAATCATCAGATTTTGTAGGAAAGAGGGAGTACACAAAGGCTCGAAGAGCGTGACAAATTTACTCAAGTGAGTTACAAAAGAATAAGTTATCAAAACATGAGGGTTATAGAATTATTCATAAGACAAATAATTAGATATAAATTGTTGAGATATTTTTCTAAATGATCTATAAATAAGGGAGAACCATGTTCCATTTGTGATGTGTTTATAATGAGGTTTTGAACACTAGTTTGGGTTGTTATGTTTATCAACTTATGATGTTTCTATAATCATATAGGAATATATTTTAGGGTTTCATATGAAATAGTTCCAATAGTGTACTCATAATATTGAGAGATACAAGGACATTTTAGTGATACAGTATAAGATTTAATTTTTTCAATTGTCTAGTCTGTGGTTTTTAGTCTTGATGTGATATTATTAAAAACTAATGATTGAAGAGATGTGGATAAAATATCATTTTTTGAGAGCCTAATTTCATAAGATCCATATGAAATTTGGGATATTTTATCATTTTTATTTTATAGATCTGTAGGTAATGGATGAGATGAGGTGATATTTTCAAACGATGACATGATATTTTATAGGGAGTACCTAGTCATGTGTTTCTTAGAGTAGAGATAGTAGTAGAGGTTCTCATGATTCAAATTAATTATATTACCTGGAATTCAATGTTGTTTGGATTAATGTGTGATATAAATTATATTTTTAGAGCATCATGAAATAATATGGTGGGAATTGTATCATTTAATGTATATCATATCATAGTATAATATACCACTCAATTGTGCACCCATATTTTCATGCTAGTGAATTGATGAATATTGATATAGTGAGAATTGATGGTCCAACATATCATGCTTTAAGCTTATTAAGAAGTTGTTTATACACCAAAAAAGGAAAAATGAACACTTTCTTTAAAAACACATGGTGTTGTTACAAGAGAATATTGTGGAGGATCAAAAGTGACATAAATAGGACATGGTAGAGTAGATCTATATATAATCTCGAGGTTTACACAAGCTAATATTTCTTGAATAAAAATATTCTTGATTTTAGATTGATTTTATTTCCATATTACATCATGTATTTTCTACTTCAGTTCTATCATGAACCAAATTTGAGTTCTAAAATAACTAAACTATGTAGCTCATGAGCCTACTCAAGAAAAACATTTTTTCAAACATTTTTTTAATATATATGTATTTATTTTTAAAATTTAGATTTTAATATTGAGAATAATTTTGATCATTTTTTTTAAATTTGAGAATGATATTATAATTATAATTATATTAATTTATGTAATTTTCCGGAGTAAAGCCTAACATATAAGATCAATTAATCATAAGTCAACATAATGATCGAGACTTATCATGAAAATTGATACTTAATAAATATGTGAGATGATCTTTATTATTTATCACATGTTTTGATTGATATTTTTCATTGAAATACATAACATTTCTCAACTCTTATACAAAACAATGGTATATACATGTAGTAGGGATTATGAGAAGGAGGAGTTGGTCGAAGGAAACTTTGGGCACTGAATGTAAAACAAGTTATGGGACTAGTGATGGTTCACAGTTTTATTTATATTTACTATATTTTTATTCAATTTTTATTGATATTACTAACTTCTATTCATTTTTAACCTCTTTCCCATTTTATGTGTTAGATCTTTCAGTAGAGAAAATTCAATGTCTAGTGAATTAGTAACACTATATGGAGACCAAACAAGGTTAATTAGTTGTGTAGTTGTCAAGTGGTTTAGGGAAAAGATGAACTATATTATAATTTACTCTTGTTATTAATATATCCACACAATGTTATACATGGGATATATTGGATAAAAATTTTATAAGTTCATATTGGTAGTTATTGATAGGGAGTGAATTTATCATTTCTAGTTAGTGATAATGTAGTGTATGTTGGAAAGAAATATTTATATTTTGGCATAAAAGTATTGAACATTATGATATTACATCTACTTTAGGGAGATTATGATACAATTATTGAAATGATTCTTCATTTTTTTGGAGATTATGTCATTGTTTCTCTAGACCATTTTATAATATTTTCTTCAAAGAGAGATATTAATTTTTGTATTGATAATATTATGGTGTTTCTCTTGTTGTTACAAAATCATATCAAATAGTTTCAACAGATCTTCATGAATTGGTGGTTCAACATAATATGTTATTACATCATGGATTTGTTATTCTTATTGTTTATTGTAGTCTTCATTAAATGATGGGAGTTTGAGAATATAAATTTTAAAGGGCTAAGTGATATTGGATCACCACTAAAAGGTGATAAATAACTGGATACCTAAATCAAAAACATTCAAATCACATTCACCTAATGTTTTGTGAAAATATGAATTAAATTAATTAAAATTAATGACGACATAAATAATAATAATGGACATACATGACAAAAGGGAAACATATAAGATTCACCAAGTCGTTTTATCATGTGAATAATATTCCATGATAAATGATTATAACCCATATAAAAAATAGGTATCTTATAATCATTAAAAATAAGTATATGATAAATTTGGTGGGCCTAATATCTATTTATAATATAGAATTACAATTTCAAATATGTTGAATGATGTTTTTGATCAATTTCGTAATGTGCCTCTAGAATTGTCATTACAATTTCACCATTTCTTTTTTCCTCAATTGATATAAAAACCTCCATGTAATGAACCATGAAATGGGTATTCATATACTTTATATTTTTATAGAACATATTAGAAATTTAATGTATCATTTTTTAAGGAGGGAAACTCTTATTAAAAGATATAAAACATCTATGAATGGAATTCCCCAAGACATACATTTTAATAGTTATCTAGATCAACTCTATGTCGATACATCTCCTCTAAAAATTATCCCAACCCCATTAAATTAATCATATATAACATCAACATGATGCTCTATTCAAAAATTGTAGTGTGATACCCATTTTCTACAACTAGTTCACTACTTTTTGGCCCCTCATGTACATCTTCATTGTTTACTTGGATTCCAACTAAATTTCTCAGACATGATATTTATTATCCAATCCATTTGAAATAGATAATTTTTCTTTTGAAAGTTGGTTCCCCATACCTTTTTTGAGTTTTATTTTTAATAGTTACTTCTCAACTCTTCCATCAAGTTCCTCAGGAAGAAAATAACTATATCACCCCAAGCTACAACGATACGCTTCTCTTTGAATAATACAATAGCATGTGTTGTATGCAACTTCATGTTCTAACACATAGCACAACCAATCAAACAAGCCGTTATGAGTAGTAATACCCATTTTTTGAAATTTTATAAATTTTATCTTTCAAATTGAACTTCATTTTGGGATTCTGATTATCTAAATTAGCGTAGGTTGAATTTTTGGTATTTTTCTAAAAACATTCAATTATTGATGTATAGTGAAAAACACAGAGTTATAGTTTAAAAAAATTATTTATATATTTATATATTTTATTTAAATTTATTTTAGGTCAAACTAGATACATAATACCTATATATGTTCTATGTAATTCATTATATTCAATTTATAATAATTTTAGATATATAAAATATTTATTGAACTTTTCACCGTCTTTTACCCATCTCCTAGGAGAATTTGTAAATTCACATAAAACATAATTTTACTGCTTCTCAGAGTATAATTTTTAAAATAATAGATACATAGTTAATATCAAGGAGTAAAATGTGGTTCAATAAGTTAAAAATAATTTTTGGTGAACAATAACTTTTACTTTTATTTACCACTTTTAAAAGTATATAGGGCAATTAATTTTAAAAATGATATTATTATTACCCTGAAACATGTCTTAATTCTATTGGTTAATTATAATTCTAAAAAAACAACCTTATGAATAAAATATAAACCTATTTGATCCACTTGGATTAGATTAGGACATTTATTATTATTTAATTCAAAGAAGAGTTAAAAGATTTAAAATCGAAGTTTCATTACTAAAAAAATTTTAATACAGGGTTATACATAATATATATTCCATTATAAATATTCCATAGAAAGATAAAAATATTTCCTACATAATAGGA
This sequence comes from Viscum album, assembly GCA_963277665.1. Classification (NCBI taxonomy): domain Eukaryota; kingdom Viridiplantae; phylum Streptophyta; class Magnoliopsida; order Santalales; family Viscaceae; genus Viscum; species Viscum album. The sequence goes on along the minus strand of OY728119.1, from coordinate 1,309,451,739 downwards.
TTTTATTTATAATTTATGGACTTAAAAAAATTTAATTTATTTGTGACACAATGGTGATGCTGTAATTACCTAATCAGTGAAATATAAAAATAATTGATATTATATATATCCAAATAAATGTAATTTGAGACATTTTTTGAATTCCATTAATTTTATATGTTCATATGACATATTAGGGTTGGTTATATGAATTGTGTTCGAAGAAATAATGCTGTTATAAATTTAGCAAAAACAAAATACCAAATACTGTCAAAATTGACATAAAAGTGTTTTTCAAACAAATATTACATTATTAATTGAAATTCTATTTCTAAAAATCTAAGGGTTGGACAAAAGATTTATATAATTATAGGTGTATCATCAATGGATCACTTTGGGGTCTCCTGGAAGTATATAGTATTTTTATTAACTATATAATATAAAAATACAAAGAGACATGGTAAATGTCAAACTATTTAACTAAGAGTTAAATCAAAATGATAATGTTAATATAGTGGCCCAAAACTGTCTAAAACCTATTGGTTGAGTGTTTTTTAAACCTATACCCACCTGAACCTTTATGTAATTCACTTTATAGCCATTAGAAACCGAATATGAATTTATTATAAAATAATATTTCTAGACTTTCCTAAGGTTCCCCTCACCCCTCTTATAAAAGGGCACTCCCTCTTATCTCTAATTCATTACATCAAAGACTTTTGGTTCAGCCAAAACCTACCCAAATATTTTCTCATATTCACTCACTTCAACATAGAGGCCTTATTTTTCTCAGAAATCCTACCTATGGATCCCTTTTGATCAAATCAATTGGAAGAACCCAAAGAAGTGGTAATGTTTTCACCACCCTCTTTCAAGTTCATTTCATCATCCACTACTTATTTCTTTGTTATTTACATTATAAAATAATAACTCCAGTATCTTATATATAATTTGATGTTATTATAAATGTGGTACAACAAAATTCAGTATTCTATCCAACCTTTTAATGACATGTCACCATACGTGCGTACGTACAGCTTACCCTCTCTACACCGTTGTGTAATTGTTATTCAAAACATTATTATTTCGATGGGTATGATAATGATGTATACATTAAGTAAATTATAAATATAAAATTATAATGATTCTATATATATTATATACCATCAAATTATATATAATTTTAATATCAAAAGAATGATATTGTCGCTCGTGCGTACGTACGGACTGCAGTCTCCACGAACGCGATTAGATTCATTCCCCATCATATCCATTCAAGTATAATTATCATTTGATGATTAAAAATAATGTTTAATGAATTGATATTATTCTCTATATGAATAAAATAAAACCTATCTATAACAAACATGGCTTATTTAAAAACACATATAATTGAAAATGAGTGAGCGAACACCCAAAACAACGATAATACTAAGATATTATTAACAAAGAAATGTTAAATGATCATATATGATATCATATTAAGTAATATTATTCTTTTATAATTTAATAATGATTATTTCACCATTATATATGAGGGTAAATTACCATCAACTAAGTGCAAGTACAAGGTAAGGTTTTATTTCTCAATCTCTTCATTATCCAAGGTTTTTTATACGTAATTATCTACTATGAACTCTTTATCATCCACATCCATGTTTCTAAAAAATGTATTTTAAATCATTATTAAAATTTTTATAGACTATGGGTTAAGTCATTTATACACTTTTTTGACTTCTTATAAGAATTTTATAAAGTAATATTTCCTTCATTTACAAAACAATGCCCTTTTTAACCTTTTCAACAAAATTAAGGTAAGAATGACTATTTCTAACTTATAAGGAGGGTGGAGCTATTTTTCGTCATTACAAAATCATTGAAGCTTCCCTTAAAAGTTTATAAGAATATTTTCAATGTAAATGTTTTATTTTATAATTATGTGGCTTTTAAATTATTTCAAAAATATATATATTTCTCTCAAATAGTTTTGATTTCATATATGTCAACATCATGTGATGTATTTTAAGATTATTTGAAGTTGATTTATTATGATACAAAAAATCCATATAGTATTGAAGGTTTTGTGATATGTTTGACTGTGGATGTGTTATTTCTATTCCATTCATGGTTTATGGAGAAAGTATTGACATTTCATATGCATGTTTTAATACGAATTTTTATGTTTTGTTTATACTTGTTCATAAGAGGAATGAATTGGAATCAATATGTTACGGGTGGAGTCCGCTATAGTTCCTCGATGCATCGGTATGTCTCATTAGACAAACTAGTGACTTGGAAAAAGGCCTTGACATAATCTTATTTATAGTCTTGGCACTAGGCCTTGACTATGTGGTTATGATAGTTTGACATTATACATTCCATCATTATGAAAGTAGTTATTGGTATTGCATGTGATTATTTGACAAGTGGAATATCAATGTGAATAAGTAAATGGAATAATTTCATTTCATTTTATCCATATAATACTTATGTTTATGTTTAAAAGGATTTTTTATTTATACATTGCCTTAAATGTTTATGCTCATTTATGAAAGTTTCTGTTTTATTTCTATCCTTACTGAGCATCTGAGCTCACCCCTTTCTATGCTTTATTTTTACCAGGATGTGAATAATTATTTATTGAAATACATGCAAGGATAGTATAAAGAGATATGAGTGTGGTATATGGATACAAGATTTTGTTGTATTTTTTCACATTATGATGTAATATAAACTTTATGAATGTATCTAGTGATTCCGATACTACTAAACTAATCAGTCTTTTGAGACATGATCGTTTGTGATCTTTCCAATGATATGTAATAATGCACCAACTCTGGGTAATTGGGGTAAGGTCATTACATTTGGTATCAGAGGAAGTTTAGTACAAAACATGGAAACTATATTTAGATAATCTCTGATTAGAGCACATAGACCTAAGATGGACTTTGAGGTTTAGCATAGAAGAACTTCCGAGAATTTTGGTATTGTAGAGATTTTGTGAGTTTTCCACGTAATAAATACCTATCTGGATATGAGCAGGCAGGGGCGGCTCTGGCACAGATGTACCTATGGTTAAAACCTAAAAACACCGCTTTGAGCTAGACATAAACGGGAACTGGTGCACGCCAACAAGACTTGCTGCACTCTTGGTTACGACACTCCCGGGGGATACACGTAGGGTAATTCTCACATTTGTTACAAACCATTATGAAGGGTTTATGTGTATACAGTTCCTCAAAAAAATTATGATTATTGATTATATCCATAAACCGTTCAATTCATGTTAAGTGTTTTACATGTTTGTATTTATGTATTGTGATTCATAAACTAATAAATTGTATGAAATTGTTTAGAAATGGCACCTAGTTGATGGAGTGGAAACCGTATCAATGCACACACACCATGTATGGATTTCCCTCCTGCTCAAGATAATTATAGTGGATCTGGTGGTGCAACCCGTGCTGATTAGTTAATCACAATACTGGAACAACTCACTCAGGTTATGAATAATAACCATACCCGTATGAAGCACCCAGATCCACAACGTGGAGGATCAATGTTAGATCGCTTCAAGAGGAAACAAACACCAACATTCAATGGGGGTAAAAATCCACTAGTAGTTGAGAAATGGATAAATTATTTAGAGAAAATATTCCATGCCTTGGGGAGTAGTGAATGGGAATAATTTATCATTGAATTTTACCGCCTCAGTAGAGATGTTGACCAGTGGTAGTCATTGATTAAAAAAACAAAAGAGGATGATGAAGTATAAAATATTTAATGGAGGTAGTTTAATGAGATTTTATTTGAAAAATACCTTCATCATGACCATCGTGCAGATATGGAAAGGCAATTTCTGAGTCTGAGACAAAATGAGGATGAGAATGTCGCAAAGTATGAGGCTAACTTTACAAGGTTAGCAAGGCATGCAGAAGATTATATACATAACCCAAAGAGTAAGATTGATCATTTATACGATTGGTTAAACCCATTTCTCCATCAAGCATTAGTATCACAATCCTTCTCATCGTACGAAGATATTTTCTCATGTGCTATTAAGAGGGAAAGGAATTCTCTAAGTCTTACGACTTTAATAAAAATCAAGAGAAGAAGAGATCTGCTGATCACTCTAGGAATGGAAATAAGGAGAAGAAGGTAAAAGTTGAATATCCATCCTACAGTAAATGTAGGAAGAAACACCCTGGTACTTTCTTGAATGGAATGGGAGTCTATTTCAAGTGTGCTGAAAAAGGCCACCATGCTCGTGATTTCAAGGGGAATAAAGAAATTACTGATGTTCAATTCTACAATTGTAGGGAGATGGGACATTATGAAAACGAATGTCCTATGAGTCAGGGTAACTTACCACTGAAAAGGACAAGGGATCTAGACCAAGCTTATGCAATCACTACTACTGAGGTAGAAGCTCCGAAAGATGTGGTGGCGGGTAATTTAATGCTATCCTCATGTTTAGTAAATGCTTTATTTGATTCTGGGACATTTCATTGTTTTATATCTTCCCAGTTTTTTATGAAAATTAGATACTTACAATATGATTTAACAAGGGAGTTGTCAGTCAAGACTCCCAAGGGAAGTATCATTGCAACAATGTTTTGTGAATCAGTCCCCATTAGAGAACATAAATGTTCCCTATCTACTGATCTCATCATCATACCAATGATTATATTTGATATAATCTTCGGTATGGATTGAAATTTAGACCATGATGTGAATATTTATTATAAGAAGAAGGATGTTACAATTTTTGATGATGACGATAAAGAAAACCTTATCATTGGAGAATAATCAGATTCTTATCTAGATCTACCCCCAGTAGCTCAACTAAATTCAATTATTGGAGAGGAAGAGAATGAAATCACTATGGGTGAGGAATGGAATGTTAAAATATAAGATGTACCTATTGTCAAAGAATATGTAGATGTGTTTCTAGATGATTTACCTAGACATCCTCCAGAACAAGAAATTGAGTTTTCCATTGATTAAATTCCCGGTTCAAGGCCCATATCAAATACCCCTTATAGAATGGCCACTGTGGAAATAGTTGAATTAAAGAAATAGCTATAAGAATTGGGTAGTAAGGGATTTATTCTCACTATAGCTTCACTATGGGGATCCCATGTCCTTTTTGTTCAGAAGAAAGATAGATCTATGAGGTTATGTATTGACTACAGGGAAATCAATGTTATAACAATAAAAGTCAAGTATCCCCCACCTCGCATTGTTGATTTATTTGACCAACAGAATGGAGCTCAACATGTTTCAACGATTTACCTTCGATCTGGATACCATCAGTTGAGTATGTATAAGAAAGACATTCCGAAGACAGCTTTCTGAAACCCGGTACGGGCATTACATGTTTACAGTAATGCCTTTTGGGCTGACTAATTCACCCCTTTATTTCATGGATCTAATGAACATAGTTTTCAAGGAATATCTCAATTGTTTTGTAGTGGTATTTATTTATGATATCTTGGTATACTAAAAAAGATACGAAGATCATGAAAATCACTTTTGCATTATCCTGTAGTCTTTTAGAATACATGAATAATATGGGAAGTTTAGCATGTGTGAATTCTGGCTTCAGGAGATTTCTTTTCCTGGCCATATTGTCTCTAAGGAGGGAATCTCTGTTGATCCTTCTAAGACAAGAGAAATACAAGAATGTCTATCACCAATAAGTATAACCGAGGTATGCAGTTTTATTGGTTTAGCAGGTTATTATCGACATTTCATCCAGAATTTTTCCCAATTGGATAACCCTTTAATAAAGCTCACAAAAAAGGGGATAAATTTGTTTGGAAAAAAGAGAGTGAAGAATTTTTTCATGAACTGAAGAGAAGATTAGTCAATTATCCTATAATGGCTCTACCATCGGGGAATTATGGGTTTGTTATTTATAATGATGCTTCAAAGAAACGACGTGGTTGTGTCCTTATGCAGAATGATAGGGTTATTGCATATGCATCACGACAGATGAAAATTCCGGAGCAAAACTATCATACTCATGATCTTGAGTTAGCTGCTGTAATATTTGCTTTAATGATATGTAGAAATTATCTCTATAATAAAAAATGTGAGATATATACCGATTATAAGAGTTTGAATTATATTTTCTCGTCGAAAGAACTCAACATGAGGCAAAGGAGATGGCTTGAACTACTCAAGGATTATGATTGCATGATACACTACCACCCGGGGAAGGCATTTAAGGTGGAAGATGATCTGAGCAGAAAGGATCATGGAGTTCTAAACAAAATGAGAATTGAAAGGGATCCTATTTTCATGGATCTAGTGAAGATGGACGTGGGAATAACCATGGAAGGTGAAACATTGATACATTTTCAAATGGTTTCCGAATCATCTATACTAGTAAGGATTAAGAGTTCTCAGACCGATGATGATGAATTTCAAAAGATGATTAAAGCTGTGAATGATGTTAGATTGAATGACTTTGTGTATGAAGATTGAATTTTCAAATTTGGGAAGAGACTTTGTGTTCCTGATATAACTGATCTATGAAGGAAGTTGTTTCATGATACTCATAGTTCTAATTTTTCTATACACCCTGGGAGCACCAAAATGTATAGTGATTTGAAAGAACATTTTTGGTGGGGAAACATGAAGAGGGAGATTGCTGATTTTGGGTCAAGATTATGGTTTGTCAACAAGTAAAATATGGAAGGCAATAGCATGGAAGAGTCATGAAACCTCTTTCCATACCTGAGTGGAAATGGGATAATTTTATGATGGACATTGTCATGGAGCTACCAAATACTCCAAGAAGGAACGATGAAATATGGGTCATTATTGATCGTCTTACCAAGTCATCACATTTTATTTCTATAAGGAAAAAATTACCACTTGAACATCTAGAAAGATTATATAATAATGAATATCGGAGGATTCATGGTGTACCCATATCGATTGTTTCTGATCATGATCCTAGTTTTACTTCATGATTCTGGAAGAGTCTTCAGAAATCCTTGTATATTAAACATCGTTTGAGCACTGCCAACCACCCCCAAACTAATGGACAATTAGAACGGAGTATTCAAACCTTAGAAGACATGTTGAGATCATTCCCATTTGAATTTCAAGGTATTTGAGATAAATATTTACCTCTGTTGTATTTTTCCTATAATAATAGCTTTCATTCAAGTAATCGGGTGGAACTATATGAAGTGTTATACGAAAAGAGATGTTTCACACTAACCTATTGGGATGATGTTAGTGAAAGAAAACTTGTAGGCCTAGAACATGTGGAGGAAATGATAGAAAAGGTGAAGGTAATCCAAACCCACATCAAAGTAGCTCAATGTAGGTAGAAGAGCTATGCTGATAACCGATTGAAGGATTTGGAATTTTAGGTCTGAGATCATGTTTCTTTGAAGGTATCTCCATGGAAGGGAGATATACATTTCTGTAAGAAACTTAAATTGAGTCCCAGGTACATAGGACCTTTTGAAATTCTAGAAAGAATTGTGGTTGTAGCTTATCGTTTGAAAATGCCGCCAAATATCTCCCAAGATCACGATGTGTTCCACACATCAGTTTTAGGAAAATACATGTTTGACCCAACCCATGTACTCACCTATGAGGAAGTAGAACTAGAACCCGATCTATCATATTGTGAAGAGCCCATTAGGATTCTTGACACTAGTGAATCGGTGTTGAGAAACCCGGCGACTCATCTGATAAAAGATCTATGGAGAAACCATAAGATGGAAGAGGCAACGTGGGAACCCGAGGAGCTTATTATGAAGAACCCCCTGAGTCTTTTAATTTGGTAGTATTATAGAAATTTCGAGGATGAAATTATTTAGAGGGGAGAATGTAACACCCCATGCTTCCATGATACGCTTCTCTATGAATAATACAGTAGCTTGTGTTGTACGCAACTTCGAGTTCTAACACACACCACAACCAATCAAACTAGATGTTATGAATAGTAATACACACCTTTTGAAATTTTATAAATTTTATCATTCAAATTGGACATATTTTTTGGAATCAAAATATCGAAATTATCTTAGGGTGAATGTTTTGTAATTTTTACGAAAACTTTCAATTTTTTATGAATAGTGAAAAACATTGAGTTATAGTTTAAAACAGAATTTTTATTTAAAAATTATTGATTTTATTTATATTTATTTTATGTCAAAATATATACATAATACCTATATATTTTTTATGTAATTCATTGGATTCAGTTTATAATAATTTGAGATATATAAAATTTTATTGAACTTTTCACCGTCTTTTACCCATCTACTAGAATAATTTTCAAATTCACATAAAACATAATTTTACAACTTATATAAGTGGAATTTAAAAAATCCTATAGACATGGTTAATATGAAGGAGTAAAATTTGTTTCAATAAGATAAATATAATTTTTGATGAATATCAACTTTTACTTTTATTTACCACGGTTAAAAGTAAATACTATAATTAAAGGTAAAAAAGATATTATTATTACCATAACACATGTCGTAATTCTATTCGATAAGTATAATTCAAAAAAAACAATAGGAATAAAATATAAACCTCTTTGGTCCACATGGATTATATTAGGACATTTATTATTATTTAATTCAAAGAAGAGTTAAAAGAGTTAAAATCAAAGTTTAATTACCAAATCATTTTTAATATATAGTTATACAGAAGAAACATTCGATTGTAAATATTCATTAGAAATATAAAAATATTTCCTAAATAATGGTATTTTATTTATAATTTTTAGACATAAAAGATTTTAATTTATTTTGGACACAATGGTGATGCAGTAATTACCTAATTAATTAAATAATAAAATAATTAATATTATAAATATCCAAATAAATGTAATTTGAGACTTTTTATGAAATAAAATAATTTTATAGGATAATATGACATGTTAGTGTTGGTTATTTGAAATGTTTTCTAAGAAAGAATGATTTTATAAATTTAGAAAAAACAAAATACCAAATAGTGTCAAAATTGACATAAATTAGTTTTTAAAACAAATATTATATTATTAATTGATATTGTATTCAAACAAATCTAAGGATCGGCCAAAACACTTATATAATGATATTTTTATCATTAATATACCACTTTGTGGTCTTTTTGAAGTATATTGTAAGTTTATTAACTGTATAATATAAAAATACAAAGAGACATGGTAAATGTCAAACTATTTAACTAGGAGTTAAATCAAAAATATAAAGTTAATATAGTGACCCAAACCTGTCTAAAACCTATTTTTTGAGTGGTTTTAGACCTATACCCACTTTAACCTTTAATTAATACACTTTGGAGCCATTAAAAACGAATATTAATTTATTATAATATTATATTTCAAGCATTTACTAAGGTGCCCCTCACCCCTCATATAAAATGGAACTCCCCCTACTCTCTAATTCATACCTTCAAATCCTTTTGGGTCAGCCAAAACTTGCCCAAATATTCTCTAAACTTCTCTCACTTCAACCTAGAGGACTTATTTTGATCCGAAAGCCAACCAATGGATTCCTTTTGATCAAATCAAAAGGAAGAACCCGAAGAAGAGGTAATGTTTTCACCACCCTCTTACATGTTCATTTTTCTTCCACTTCGTCTTTCTTTGTTATTTCTATTCCAAAATAATAACTCCAGTATCTTCTATATACGGTGATGTTATTATAAATATGGTACTATTGTATTCAGTATTCTATCTATCCTTTGAATGAAATGTCACCATACTTGCGTACGTACGACTTACCGTCTGCAAGTCTTGGTGTAATTGTTATTCAAAAGATTATTATTTGGATATGTATCATAATGATCTGTAATTGATGTAAATAATAAATATAAAATTATAATGATTATGTATATATGATATACCATTCAATTATATATTATTTTAATATCAAAAAATGATATTGTCGCTCGTGCGTACATAAGGACTACCATCTCCATGAACGCGATGAGATTAATTCCCCGTCGTATCCATTCAAGTATAATTCTTATTTGATGATTAAAAATAATGTTTAAGGACTCAATATCATTCTAGATATGAATAAAATACAACCTATCCCTATCAAAAAATGGATTATGTATCAAATCATATAAAATAACTAGTATGTTAAAACCCGAAACAACAATAATACAAATATATTATTAACAAATCAAGGTTAAAAGATCATATTTGATATCATATTATTGTATATAATTCTTGTATTATTTAATCATGATTATTTCACCATTATATAGGAGGTTAATCTACCCTCAACCATGGAAAAGTTCAATATAAGGGTTTATTTAATAATCTCTTCATTATCTGAGGCTGTTTATACGTAATTATCTATTGGGGCCTCTTTATCATCAACATTGTTGTTTGTTAAAAATGAATTTCAAATAATTCTCACTATTTTATAGACTATGTCTTAAAGTAATTTATACCCTTGTTTGGATTTTTATATAATTTTTATAAAGGAATATTTCGGACGTTTTCCAAAACTGATCTTTTTTAACCTTTTCGACAGAATTAAGGTATGAATGTATTTTTTTCACTAATACGAAGGGTGCAGCTATTTTACACAAAATAAAATCGTCGAATCTTCCATTAAAATATTATAATAATATTTTCAAAGTAAATTTTTTATTTTATAATTATGTGACTTTTAAATGATTTCAAATAAAAGAGATATTTCTCTCAAATAGTTTTGATTTCATCTATGTAAACATCCTTTGATGTATTTTAATCTTATATGAAGTTGGTTTATTATGATACAAAACATCCATATAGTATTGAAGGTTTTGTGATATGTTTGAATATGTATGTGTTATTTTTATACCATTCATGTTTTATAAAGAAAGCATGGACATTTCGTATTCTAGTTTCAATACAAATTTTATGTTATGTTTAAACCTGTTCATATGAGGAATGCATTGGACTTAATAAGTGATGGGTGGAGATAAGTATAGCTTATCGATGCATTGGTAGGTATCTGGATACAAACTAGTGTCTTGGCACAAGGCCTTGACAAAATCGTATTTGTAGTCTTGGCACAAGGCCTAGACTATGTGGTTATGATAGTCCGACATTATGCATTCCATCATTACAAAAGTGGTTATTGATATTTCATGTGATTATTCAACTGGTAGAATATAAATGTTAATACATAAATGGAATTATTTCATTTCATCTTTTCCATATTATGTTGACGTTCAAGTTTAAAAGGATATTATTTATTTATACATTGCCTTAAATGTTTATTCTCATTTATTAAAGATTCTTCTATACTATTATCCTTACTGAGCATCTGAGCTCACTGTTTTCTATGTTTTATTTTTCATAGGATGTGAAGAATTATTTTATGAATGACCTGCAGGGATATTATGAGGGGATATGAGTGCGGTCTATGGAGAAAGATGTTGTTTTAATTTTTCACTTTATGATGTAATGTAAACTTTATAAAGTTATCAAGTGATTCTAAGGCTACTAAACTGATCATTCATTCGAGAAAATATCTATTGTGATCATTCCAATGTTATATAATAATGCACTGACTCTGGGTAACTGGGGTTGGGGCATTACATTAACCACCATGGTAGGTTATACCTAAAAATTTCACACATTAGTATTTACATTTAAAACACTCACATTCCTTTTCCACAATTTCATAATTCATTAATGACCTAAATTCAACTATTACATTTTATACATAGTATAATCAACTATATCTTTAGAAATATTTTTCAATATTATAATAAAAACAACACAAAAATGTCCATGATTATAATTAAATTACTTCAAGAAATAAGTCATGGAAAGCATCAAACACAAATATTATATAGACACAACACTATTGGAATGAATTATATTTTAAAGAGTGTTCTAACCCCTTAGCTTAAGGATCATATAAATATTTACTATGTATCAGTGGTGAATTATTCACAGATTCCCATTTTTTAATTCAATTTTTGATAACTGATCAATTCCCAATACTCATTAATTTCAACAAGAACCATGGATTTTTTATCTTCCCAATGGATCTGTAATCTTTCCATTTTTTAATCATTTTAATGAATTCATGATCTGTTCCATATGATCAATATACTGGTACCTAATGTATCACCCATCATGTGAAACATCTCTTCTATCAATTTTTAATCACCTCTAAAAGGATGATTATTTCTCCCCCCCCCCTTTAATATTAAATCCTTTTATATTCTACGCTTTTATAATGAAATATAAATGAATAAAATTTATAACAAAATATGATATTATAATGATTTTAGTATAGTATTCAAACCCAATTACAAACTTATGATCCTAACATAATCCTAAAGAGTTGTGTTTTCAGTATATGTGTAACCTATATATTGGTTTAAACATAATCCCTTGATATATATCTGGAATCCACATTCACATTAATCAAATTTTACTTGGTTACAATATCACTCGACCATGAATATTGTACCAGATTATATGTCTTGATGGTTACACATTGATTTCCACACCCATCTATCATGGGATATGAAACAATCACCATCATGTCTTCAAGATTTGACTTCATAAAAATAATTTGTGTCATGGATTTATATTTTTCAAAATACTTATATTTTTCATCTAATATTGATGTAGTTTTTCCTCATAGAGTTCTTAGATACACACATCCATCCAGTAAAGAAGGAACCACTATATGTAGGCTTTTGATTCCCAGTATCTCTTACCTAATCCACATCAATATATCTTTAAATATGAAACGATGAACATTTTTCATACATGAATCCATAACTCAAATTACCCTTAATATAAAATTATATTTTTTAAACCCCAAGAATATATGGCTCATTTGTATTTAATTTTAATTTTTCACAAAGAATATACATAAATAATATTTAAGTATTTAATGATGTAAAATAACGTACGTTATCAATAAGCATCTATAACTCTATTTGATCCACAATACTTCATCATTAATTGGAATCTTAGTTCCAAAAATTGTTGTTGTGGGACTTCTCTGGATTCTTCCATGAAAAAAATATTATTATGTCATGAGAATGATATTATAGTGATAGAAAGATTTGTTTTCTATATTGGTTATATGGAGAACCATGAAATAATTACAAGTCATTGATCATTTATTTCTCAAAAAATTTCTTCCTTGGTGTATAAAAGTTATCACATTAATTCTTCTTTTTATAAAAAATAATTTCATCAACATAGACACTTAAAATATGGTAGTTCATGTCATCTCCCTTGATGTTGATATTAGATTACATTTTTAACTTCATGAATTGTCTGATCCTTAAACAAATTTCCAACGTTGAATACCAAGATTGGGGATCCTATTTTATCCCATATAATTGTTTTCTCAAATTTCAAAAATAAAAGTCATCTCTACTAAGGTTTAAATAGTCAATATTATCAATGTAAGCTTCTTTCTAAAGTTCACCACAAAAGTTTTTGACATTAGGTACATTGTGAAAATATTGTAGTCTCTATGAGTAAAAGTCTCAAAAAATATTTACATATCCTTTAGACTTTTATTTTGATAAAATAACTCACTAAAATCAATAACCTTAATTTGATATTATACTTTACAAATAAGAAGATATTTTTTCCTACTTCTATTTTATTATTGAGTCTGTTATAAAAACTTTGTTTCATCCAAATCATATTCATTTCATTATTACATTAAACCATTTTCCAATTGTAATTATTCAATTTTTTGTTAATATATTATTATATTTCTTTATCAAATCCTCATGCTATTGGGATTATTTAAAACTCTTTTATTTAAAATGTCAAATAAATATAGTATGATAAGTATTCATGAAACTTAATTACGTTTTCACCACATTTCAGATGTTTCCAAGGATTTTTCAAGCTTCCACATGTTTCTATTTTCATTAAAAATTTAAACAATCATAATCAAAGACTACATTATCCCTAGAGTTGTAATCATTAACATGATATTTTTAAAAAACATATTTCTCATTCAAAATAAATCTATGTTTTATATTTTTTTCATCAAGGGTTACATCAATGTTATCATTAATGGGTGATGAAATTTGGGAACAATATTTATTTTCCAACACATTTATATCAAAACTATAAATAACCCTTCTCATATTTTTGTTATCAATTGGTTTCTATATTCATCCAAGTGTATATCCAAGAAATATACCCTCTTTACCTCCCTCATTAATGTGTTACATTTTATTCTATTTGATATTGATAAAAAAATGATTTTGAATACATTTATATATTCTTGTACTATTTCTTAGAAAAGAGAATCTCAAATGTTGGTTTGAAGGCATAAGGATGTGTAAAAAGTGATTTAGAATATATTCAATTATAGATTGGGATTATTTTCTAAAAAATATTGTTATTCCATGATTAGATATATATTTTATTCACATCATGTCCAACATCCCTTTTTCCCACTCATAAATTAAATTTTTAAGGGAGTGTATGGATAACAAAACTCAGGTAAAATTCCATTATTCTCATGATATGTCCCAAAATCTAAATTATTCAATTCAAATATATTTTTAGACCATTCTATATTGATAAAACATCCAACTTGGTTTTTTGAAATTCATTGAATGTATTGGGAATTTATTAAGAGAATGTGACTGACATGTAATTAAATAAAAATAAGTTATATCATTAAAGTCATAAAAATATTTATTAAGTAATATTCACCTTTGGTTTAATTTAGGAAAATTTGTATACACACATCCAAGTTAACTGACTCATGTTGTTTCTTTATTTTGATGTTAACCAACATATGAATATTGTTTACCATTTTGAATTTGTGACATGTGTCACATGTTTTAATATTATAAATATTATTTTGTGGTGAATTTCTCAAAGATTCATGTTTTATATTCGTAAAAATATTCTTTCTCCCCAAATGATGAATCCTCCAATTAAAAAAATTGATTTTCCTATTTTGTGTTCATGTTTCAGGGGTCTTAATCCCTGGAAATTTTAAATATGTTTATAACATATTTACAATAACTTAATAAATATTGAATAATCATTCATCTTATTAATGAAACATTAATTCATACAAAAAACTCACTCATTAGAAATTCCATAATGTCTAGAAACACAATATATATTATTTCTGAACCTGTTGAAAAATATAGCATGGCTATATTTCTTCATACTAATCATGGTGTATTGAAATCCATTAATATTAATTATTTATTTATTTTTTAAATTTAAAATAAAAACATCATACATTTGAATGTGTTTTAAGATATTTTTTTTGTCACACATGTCTTAAATGTGATTCTAGGTTGTTGTGGACTCATTAAATAAAAAAAATTAAATCTCCTGGAAATCAACTATGGGAGCCCACGGGGTAATCTCATTAAGACATGAGAAAACAGATATTTGTATTATTATAATTCATTTTCTAATTAAATTTTTTATTTTAAAAATGAAAAATAATTGATTATAATGTTTTCTATTCTATAAATATAGAATTTGAAAGAATCAATTAAGACTCGAATACAACTACTATGAAGAAAGAGATACCCATGGGATTAGTTATTATGAGTTCCATCATTGTCTCAAATTAATTTCTCTCATTCCTGATCATTATTCACATTTCAACATTTTCATGAATGTCTTTCACTATCTTTATAATGTTTAGGTTCACTACACACCTATAGACCCTCTGGTGAACTCCATACCAACATATTTCATCGGATAATGAAAAAAATATTCCAATATCAAGATATAATCCAACTAGCCTCTATTTTAATCACCTCATTTATTTATCACTCAAAACTCATTGCTCCATTATATAACATGATGATTGTTTGAATGGTGGTAAATTGTGGTTTTCGGAATAAGGAAAATATAAAAAATCAACATGTTGAATTATTTTAAGAATCCAATAATCATTGAAATTCCCTAAATTATTCAAGTTTGGGTAAAAAAATTAACCATGAATTATAAGGAATCATGCATAATAAAAACAACTATCTTGAATAAACACTCTAAATAGCTCAAAATGATCAATTATTTAAGGATAAAAACATGAAAATTAAATAAAGGAAAATAAGAAGGACATGAGAATATGCAAAATTTATTAAACAATTATGAAAAATAAAAATACAAATTAATAATAAGAAATAATATTGTATACCAATCCTTGTTTAAAATTATTGATCATGAATATTCTAAAACAAAATGGAGAATTGTTTTATAGGATTTGAGGTCTATATTCTACATTCTATTGGAGTTCAATATCATATAGATCCTCTCTTCTATTTTCTCAGTGTAGAACAATTGAGAGTAGGTATATATAAATGAGTAGCATTCCAAGAATCTCCCATATATTGAAAAATTCAATTAATCACACATAAGATATGGATATATTCTTAAGAAGAAGGTTTATTCCATAAAAGATCATATAAATATATAATTAATTATTAAAACCATTTGAATTGGAAATAAATTTATAGAAAAATTATAACCCCCATTTTTTAGGTAATAATATTTCAATCACATGTTGTAATAAATTTTTAGTATTTAATATCCAGAGAGGAACTTGGATGGGTAACTAAGGTTGACTATGTATGTGAGATTTAGTTTGGGTTCATATTAAACATGCCAAAGTGAGTGGTAATAGATCCTAAATAAGCATCATATAATTTGGGTTAATCAAACATGAGATTTAGGAATAGGGTTTTATTTATGTGAGTGTTGTGTGGGGAGCGGTTCTAATGTCCCAGACACAGATTCCACATAAGAGTTCCTAAAGCTTAATTGGCCACTTGGCCAAAACTCCATCTCCCCATAATTCAGAGGCTACATACAAATAGTGACATCCTAGTGTGCGTCAATGTAGAGAATATTCAAACTTTACTAGAGTGTATGAAAGAAGATAACAAATAAATCATGATATAAGTCATTGAATCAATATAGTTAAATAAATGGGATTGAAGAATAAAAAATGAATAATAAATTTCTGAACAAAAAATAATAATTTAAAAAAGATGATGATGATATTTCATGAATCTATATAGATTGAGAACGTGGATAAAAATTAGTAAAAAAAGATATATAAATGTTTAAAAAGGAAACCAAAAACTATCCCCGTCATCCTCGACTACATCATGGTCATGTACTAATGATCTATCCTAATAAATCAGGTAATCAATTGCTTGATGAAATAAAATTCACTTTATCAACCCAAATATATATAATCTTCCCAAGTACCATTGGTTCCTAGATTGGGTGTTCTACAAATCTCAGCAGGCCAACACATACTATGTCTAAAACATCTTCTCCATGTTATATAAAAAAATGGTGTGAAAGAAAGCAAATATAAAGGTAAAATAGTCCAATAACATTAATATCCACTTACCTACTGCATCCCTTAACTGGTGTCCAAACATATAACTACTTAAAACAGTATTTATGTTCTCATTTATTTATTTAATTCACTTGAGTTAGATCAATTATTTAAATCACCTCATGATTTTAATAGTAATGTTTCAAGATATAACAAAGAACCCATAAATGTGATATTGAAATGAAAGGGTTACAAAGTAATGAACAAGGAAACCAAGACCGCAATTGTCACCATATTATAAGTAATTTAAACCTGGATAAAGGATTAAGATTTTAATAATTAGATTATCTTCCAATTAATACCAAAAATATTATGATCTAATTATGTCCAAGGAATAAACCAATAGTAGATTATGATATGTTATAGATAGCCCCATAGATAAAACCAAGGTATCATGTGTCTAAAAACCATTCTGGATCAATGTAGGGTATCCAAGGTGACCTATGGAAGTGAAAAAGGGTTCCTATATTGTAATATTATGCATCCACTAATAAATAAGAATTTTTAACCCATGTGGTTCTCAACCAATGAAACCGACGTCCTAGAATAATTATTGAATCCGTGTGTGTTTTATTCAACCCCTTGAGAATACAAAACTTAGCTCGAGTTTAACCTCCCTTATATATAATGATATCTATGTTCATATATGAAATTAATAACCTTACATTCAATTAATTTAGTCAATTATGCAATATTATAATTATTCTATTTCAACATTTTATAAGGATCTGAAAAATACATTTTTATTAGTTTGACATGGAAAAGGTTTATGCTACCATCTCATTAGTATATTTAAGTGAATATATTTTATCATTAGTTCAATCTTATACCTTAACCATTAGTGGAAAGGGGTGTTATGACATTAAAATGATGTTAATTTCATTTAATAATTACAATTAATTTATATAAAACATACCTTCTATCGGACGTAACAATGATTTATAATGATTTGAGCACTTTACACAGGTGGTTCAATGGTAGATCAAATTTTACTATTAATTCATTAATATAATAACCATTTAATATAAAGAGTCTTATAATAATTTTTTTAAGCTCTAGCACACCTCAATGGTCGCACATAGGTAACAAATCCATAAAAACACAAGTATGGAAACTCACCCTATATTGGGTAGAAAAAATTATGGATATAACCACCAAAAATATTAACAAATATTGAAAGGGTATTAGAACATAATTCTAATGAATATAAATAATACATTTTAACTCATTGGATGACATCCGATAATGTTAGAATAACATCATGGAAATATAAAAACATTGAAAATTGAGGAATGATTTATAAACCACCTACCTTAGGCTAGTATGACTATCCACTTCAAGTATCATACATTCTTTGGGCCTATATTTGAGTGAATTCTAAGGATGGATCAATTCCCTCAAATTGGTGAACATGATCATGTATCTAACTATCATAGTTTGGAGGAATAAGAATAAGTAATGATTAAATAGGAATTGACAATGAACTGTTGTGGAACAAATTTTTCAGAAAATGCTTTTATCGGGCTCTGGAAATATGCAAAAGTTGGATTCATAGAATTAATTGGTTTAGGATCTCAAAAGATGAGAAATGTGTTTTCAACCAAATGAAAACCCAATGGGAGAATAAATATGTTTTTAATATTCCATTGAGGGAAAAATCTTCATTTCACCAAAAAAAATTGAATTCGTCGACATTGTCCACATGGTTTGGCCAAACCTTGCACCAACCATGCATGCTTAGTTATATGAAGAGGAATACCACATGGTTAGGATACACTGTTTGAAAATTTTTGTTTTAACCATAGAAAATTACTATATAATTTTCTTATAGTTTTCTGCATGGTTGTACATCCATAGCTAATTTTGTAAATAAAACCATGCACCATATTCCATCACATTTTCTAGCCTCAGATGGTTAAATTTAACCACGCATCTTACCTCCCTTTGTTCAATCTAATCATGCGACATGCCATTTTATTCCAAAGTCCAAGTTACAGGATCAAAAATGTCCCTGGACACCCCCAAACCCTAACAAACTATTTACTCATCCATATTATGTCCATAAAATATAATCAACCCAAAATTTAAATATCTATACCTGAGAGAAGAAACTTGGTCCTTATAATCATCCTCCATAAAGGAAATCATCATTGAGTTAACCATCTGGGGAAGGAATAACATTGTCTGATAACAACTCTAGAAACTCGGCATATACATTGTCTACCCACTCATAAGTTTCATTATATATATAGTCATGATTCAACGGAACCAATACTAGATGGATAGTCCGGACTTGGAGATACTTAATGATCTGATCAAATATTCATATTGGATACTCTTAAAAAGAAGCATCAACATCTAACTCAAATAACTTAGGATCTAAAGTATGAGATGGTTCAGCATGGTATTATAATGTTGTAAATTGTGAATGATTATGTTCTTGGAATGGCGCCTCTATAGAAATTCCAACTGATAGGCTACCTCCATGAATCCATCCAGTATCTCAAATAGCTTGACAATGAATGGAGACAACTTCCCTTTCCACCATATCCATCTATGCCTTAGCATGTCGATGCCCGTAATAAAAAGAGATCCCCAATTGAATACTCCATAGGTAATCAGATTTGATCTAGATAAATTTATATCTAGAATATGAATTATACATATTCTTTCAGATCTGTTAATCCAGCTCTATAGTCTTCTTGAAGATATGAGTACCAAGTAGGGCTACTTGTCCTACCTCTAGCCTTTATAGGGGTGAACAACACTACCAACCCTATAAGGCCTTAGAAGGAGCCATCTGAATTGTTCTCTAGAAGCTATTATTATTGGGGAACTAGATTAGATGGATATTATTCTACCAATGAATATTTAATTGAATGACACACTCTCAAATCTTTTTCTCTAAAAACTATAGCATCCTTTCAGAAAGATATTCAGCCCAAGGGTGAACAGTATTCCTCAAAATAACTTCTGAACATATATAATCCAATTGACCCATCCAGAACAGTGAGGTGAAATGAGCATCCCCATATAAAATAATTATTTGAGGAACCCCATGGGGTCTTATAATCTCACATACATATTTTCTTCCAACATCATCTACTACGAAAGTATCTGAGATTGGAATATAGTGGACTATATTCATTGGTTTTTCAAGGACAACCCATACAATGTTGCAACATATAGTAAACTTTGGTAAATTAATTATAAAGTCCAAGAAACTATCATCCCATTTTTAATATAGGACTTGAATTATTTGTAACAAGCCTACAGGTACCTATTATTCCACCTTCATTTATTAATTCAAGAACATCAAATGATAAATCTAATTATCTAAAATGTCATCCCATGCAACCAATACCAGCATCCTATATATCAATGAATTTCTGATAATATTGGAAGAAATACCCACTAATATGGATGTAACTCATGCATAAACTCCACTCTCATATCATTAGTTACCCAGACACATCCATGAAGAAAAAAGATTCCATTTTTTTCAGTAGAAAAATTTGGAGGTGGGTCAGTTTGTAAAACACTCTCATGGATAACCAAGCCATTATGATTGGAAAATTTCTTACTCCAGACATTATAAAGGAGGGATGAGTTAATTATAAAGTATGAGATAATATACATCTTGTGGCTATCATGAAATTCTAGATGCCACTTCAAAACGAGTGGCATAAATTTGCATTCATCACCGACTTTCCTGACATCTTGTTTTGATGTTTTCTGGCTAAGAACATTAGCGAATACATTTCCCATTATAGGTATATAAGAAATATCAAAATAAAAGGACTTAAAACATTTTAACAATATATATTTTTTTATATTAATTTCATTTTGTGTAAATATATATTTGAGGTTATTATGGTACGTATACAACACAATGTCCTAAACGAATATTTATTGTGTCAAACAATTTAAAGAATTGAAAACAATTATGACCTAAAGATTGTGAATCGGGTATTTTCTACAAGTGATACTCAATCCTGGTGATCAGGAGTCTATATATGATGAACATGCCATCCTTATTGTCTATTTTTACATGTGCTACACAATGCTCTAGCCTTAAATGGATGAAAAGAAAATGCTCCTAGAGTTGGATCTGGTGCAGAACATCTTCCACTAGAAGCTAATGGAAGGGTCCAACAAAATATATAATGATGTCCATGATGTTATCCTACCCAAAACCCCAGAGGGTATCTATTATACTGAGGATTTAGGTTTCACTATTTTTCACACTGGTGACACACCATATAGCTACTAGTATGGGTACTCTAGCTACCACTGCCTTTGTGAGAATCATCGAGTGATTACTTCCTAATAACGGAGGAAATAATTGCATAATACAACACTAGTTCTATATACAGATTACTATCCCCATCCCTCAAGTTTTTCTTAGTGATAAGATCATGATCCAAAATTTCAAAAAAATTATATAGTTGAAAAACATTCACTAGAGTCAATATGGAATACTAAATCCCATCATGGAAGAGTCTAGCTCATGTAATCACATTAATGGGTAGTATATGTGAAAAGTTCATTAACATAGTGAATCATGTTGAATACTCTGTTACATGCACCAAATCCAACTCAAGATGCATAACATTCCTGGATTTATCATCTCACAACATCCAGGGAAAGAACTGACCACTGAATGAATTTTGGAAATCATCCCATAACATACCATGATGGAGTCCATATGGGTAACTAAATCATTCTAGCACATTTCCAAATCACACAGAATGTACACACCAAGCATTACCCTCCACTAATGGAACCTCCAGAAGCTCAAATATTGAAAAGATACCTAACGCCATGATTCAGCATCCTGTTGACATCTATCTAATGAAAATTTTTGTGGATGATGATGTTAGAACACATGGTATAGATCAACCATTATCGGTGTATGTTATGATGTACCATAAATTTACTTCATCGCCTATATAAAAAAATTTAGAACAAGAGTGTCAGTTCCCAAATCAAATGTAACATGTTTTACCTAAATTGGATCTTCTTGAGGGAATAATAGAAGATCCAGGCTCCCCACATCTAGAGCATGGTTTTCACCACCCACATGGACCATGAAATGAGGTTGTTGTGTTGTAATTTTCATACCAATTCCAAGAACATGCCTCACAACATGCTATAAGAATATAGATAGAAATAATAGTAAAAGATATATATACAAAATGATAACTATCCAAGGTATTCTACCCTAACTACCCCATACATGGATAGATATCGATATGTGATCATGTTTATTTTAGATGGGTTCCATTGGATTAAGGGTCATTAGTACCATGCCTCATCATTTACTAGCAACCATTTCATTCATTTCATATTTAATTACCAGGTTTACATATTTCCCTTTCGTAAACATGGTAAGGTGGGATATGTACATCAATCCTTTTCATTATAAAATTTTAGATTCACTATCAATTTATATTTTCTTATTTATGAATACTAAGGTTTTGGTAGAATGATTATCCATTGATATTTAATTAGGTCCCAGACTCCTTATCCCCAAAAACAATAGCCATTATATTTAATCAAATAACATGACTTAGTAAATTTTAAATTCCAACCATTTAGGGCCCATAAATCCTCATTAATTGATACCAATAATCACCAAAACACAGCCATGTAAAATCATTGAAATACTATAACTATAACAACATCACTCAAAAACCATTGGAATACTATGAAATGAAAATTAGTTAAATGCATTTATATGGAATATCAATATGCATGACATGCTAATTCTAGGTGCCAATGATGATGAATGTAACAATGATCATTTTTTTAATATCATTGGGGTAAGGATGGAATGATATCTCTATAAAAATAATAATCGATAACAATTCATTTCATGTGAGTTTCCCAACAGTTAAATGATGTCAATTGTTATTGGAAAAAGTAGAACAACTAATTTGATTCTGGAAACTCGCCCACTACCCCAGACATGGGTTCCCAACACCCATTCACAGAATATGGCCATGTTCCAAGAATCCCCAATCATAATTATATTGTATCAAAATATTAAATCAATAAAGAATTGTCATTGGTACTACTTTTTGATGTCCTAGGCCCATATTATTCTTGGGATTTCCCAAATATCTGTTGGCCACACGTCCTCAAGTGTATCTCTATGAATGTGAGATGATGCAGATGAGAAGCAATGACCTAGGTTGTGTCTATGGGGAGATTATACCATCATTATAAGAGAGTATAATAGTGAGTAGCAGATAAAATAGAAGATATGTAGTGAAACAAATATATGTAAATAGGTGGAATAATAGAATAAGATAAGAATAATAAATAACTAAAAACTTGACAATCATATAAAAACATTGATGATTATATTTCATTGATATATAATAATGAAAAGAAGGATATAAATAATAGAAAAAAAGAAATATAAAAGTAGAAAAGGGAAACCAAAAAACAATCCATATGATCATGTGATCCAAATAAATCACTTACTGCCAACTCCATCCATTGTAATCAATCAATCAAGCATCTTAAGTGATATTATTCCCTTCATCAACACCAACATACGTATAATATTCTCATAAATCTGTACATCCAAGATACGATGTGAGATACATCACAGTAAGCCACCACTAATTGTGTCTATAACATCTTATCTATGTAAAATAAATAACTACAGAGTGAATGAATCCATATATAAAAGTAATGTCGTGCAATAAACAAAATACTCGTGTACCTGATTTGGCCCTCGGTTAGTGATTGAACATCTTTATACTTTATTAAATAATACAGTTCATGTTTATATATTTATTTCATGAGATTCTTATCCATCACTTAGATATCCACATGATAGTAATAGTGGGGTTACAATATATGACATTAAAACCTGAAATGTGATTTAATAATTAAATGGTTCAATGCTAATTAATAATGAAACATAGACATCATGTGTCACCAACATAGTAGTGACTACAACCAAGCTAATGGGGTAAAAGTTTAATACAAGTAGAATCGTCCAAGTCATTCCACAATATGATTCCTGAACTAAGTCCAATGAGTCTATCTATGTTAGAATAGTATAAGTAATGGCTTGTACAAATGATATTACCATGGAACCTCATGTTTATAGAATCTATGTTGAATCCATGGATTGTATCCCATGTATCCAATAATTGTAATGAAGGGATCCTGTAGTGACATATCCATAATCTACCAATTGGTGAGGATTAGGTTCCAAGGTTAGTCTCAACCATGAAAATAGGATTCCTAGAATCATAGTGGCATTCATGAGATCTCAAGGCATTCCCTTGGGAATCCAATAGTTTACCCGAGTATGACCACCCATATTGATAATGATTCCACAAATAATATATGTAATTATAAAACATATATTCTATTCATTTAATATATTAGGCCATATTATAAATTTTCCACTATAACATTACATAACATTCAATCCATTGGCATTCATTCATTTGAGAAGTCTAAGGGAAATGTGACCATCTCATTAGTGCATTAATGATAAGATCATTTATCTTGGTTCAATCCAATACCTTCCACCATGAGTGGAAAGTGGTGTTATGGCATGTAACCAACATTCATTAAATTTAAAAATATAATTCAATTATATACAACATACCTTCAATCTCATTTAACCTTGATTTATCAAGATTTATGTACACACCTTCGATGGGTCATGTCTAGATCAACATAGTACTATTCATTTACTAATTCAATATCCATTTCATATAAGGAGGATTACAATTAGATTATCCATTCTCAAGAACACTTGAATGGTGGCTGAAATGTGTCAAAACACACAAAAAACAAAATATAGAAACTAACCATTTATGGGGTGGATGACATTGTAGATGTAACCACCAGCAAGGATTAGCATGTATGCAAAGGGTCTCACAACAAGGTCCTAATGACTATAAACAAGACATATAAATACAACTGATGATTCCTAATGAAATCGACATGATGACACATTAATTTATAAAATGATAGAAATTAGTGAATGAGTTATACACCACCTACCTTCGGCTCATATGACTCTCCTATTATAGTATCAACCATTAATTCATTGTGGAATTTATTATATAATAATTATAGATAAATTAACAAAAATCGGGGTATATGAGCCTGAATCAAAATAGCATCATTGATAAGTATATGAATGATTAAATATTAAAACAAAATTAAGAATGTACTTGTGTGGTTCTAATGAGCTAGACAGGGCTTCGATCGGACTTTAGGAAGACATTCTAGGATTATTCATAGAATAGATGGAATTGGGAGCTGAAAATTAGAGAAATGGGTGTTATGTCTACTTGAAAACCATGGGAAGATAAAATAAGGTTTTAACAATCAATCAAGGGGTAAACTATCACTTCACCCAAAACCTATCATTTACATGGGTTGATCACATGGTATGGTCAAACCATGTGCAAAATCTCCCTAACTATTTATGTAAAGGGTAATACAACACAATTAGGATTCATGGTAAGGGAAACCATCTGTGAACCTTGCATAATTCCTCTACTATTTTTCTATATTTTTTTAATGGTCATGCGGCCCTAATTGCACGGTTAAGAAAATCAGTGTCCCCTATACTATCCCTCTATTTAGCCTCACATGGGAAAATCTAACTATGTATCCATCCTCACCTCGTTTAAAATAACTATACGACATGCTATTTACTTCCAAAAAACTATCATGAGGGCTCCAGAAAACCCCCAGACCCCCCCTTGACTTTGAATAACTCATTAGGCATCCATATTAGATCAAAAAAAATTAGACCAAAATTTAATGGATCCATACATAATTGAAAACGTAAGATCGTATATAAATATTTTACTCAGATTTGGTGGCGGGTAGGTTAAAAAAGTCATGAATTCACATTCATGGGGTCATTATACATAAATGCGTGAATTGACCTGTGAGTTTTCCTTACCTGAATTATTATCGATGTTTTTTTTACTCAAACACAATGTATGAAATTTATATTGAATATAAGTTAGTAACTTAGTTGCTCATTTAAATTTCATTTAGTATTTCTATAATCCAATTATCTTTACATGACACCTCCCCATTAGAATTTAATAACATGTGGCCGCCCAGAATGCCTTTATTCTAACACATACCTCCTAAAATGTCTTTTAATTATATGAATCCTTCTAGACTGTAGAGGAATAATTATGCATGAAATTAGAATAAAATAAATAATTTTAATATTTTACCACTCCCAAACACTTAATAAATTACCCTCCTATGAAATTATAAATAATTAAAATACAAATATAATCCATCCATGATTAAATATAGAAAACAAAAAAGAAGGGAACAATTAAATAATATATTATTTTAAATTATCATGCTTCGTCAATGATTTTATTCCATTTTCCCACTTCAAATCAGCATACAATAATCCTTTAATCTTTACTGTCCAATAAATGATCTAACTCACATGGAATGTTTTCCCTCTTCACTCTTGGATAAATTTATATGGAGTTATTCTCATTTCTAAATTACATGTGATCTACTATGTTCTCAAAATTAATAGGTTATATACTTGAAGATTCAATTATTTTACTCAAGAGGTATTTCAAAATGTTATTATTAGATTCATAGGTGGTATGATTTTTTAGGATACAAATATTGAGGTAGAATGATTAGTTTTGGCCCCTAAAGCACAGTATGTATTATAAATTCATCAAACATAAAAATATTTAATATAACTCACTCTCCAATACTATAATGAAACACATCGGGACCTCATTACCTTATATTCATTCTAGGGGCCTCATTTAATTTAGTAAAAAAATATAAAATATCCATTCTCTTATCTCTGAAACTATATATATTTATATATATTATTTTTTAAATTTTTTTTATTTACATATTATTTTACATAATTTTTTATAATTGAATAAGATATTCGCATGCATAACAATGATAATGTGTATCATAGATACCCGCTACCACTACCAAATGTACAATCACCTTACACTGATCCACAATATAAGGAACTCCCCCCCAAAGATTACGCACCATTAAATGAATGAAAGATATGAGTACAAAAGGATTAATATTGTTTGTAATATAGATGAAAAAAAATATTGTTCATGATTTATAATAATTGATTGGGGTTAAATTTTAATGTCGATAGACTTTTTTTTTAGATTTTTAAATAATTGAGGGAAATAATCATACATAGAATACTTGAATCATATATCTCCATTCAGTGATAATGTAAAATTCAAGTTTCCCTAAATAAATCATGACGAAAAAATTGATTTCATAGATGAATATGAATATTTGTTTCATAAATTCTTTTATTATGGGGAATAAAAATATTAGGGATGTAAATTCATGGACTGGGCATTCATTTATAACCTAAAAACAAGAGTTAATGTACATTAATGTAGTGAAAATCTATCATCATTAATAATTTAATATTAATTTTTTTTAAAATTAGTCAATTATTGTAAAATTTCATGTAATTTTTACATGTTAGGGACATATTAGAGGAAAAAAATATTATAAAAAACAGTTTGCAAAAAAATGGAATAATAAATTTCCTAAGAAGATCCTAAAAAAATATTGAGACTCATCCTCACACTCATACAATACTACTCCATTTCAGTCCATTGCAACTATCATAATAAACGAATTCATTAAATATGTTTTTAATAATAGTATAACATGTTTATTATCCCAATATTGTCATTGATTTAGGATATTATTTATTTCCAATATATTCTTATAATTGTAAAAATGATTTATTTTTTAACGAAAAAATGAAAAATGAGACAGTAGGACGGGAATGAAATCATGGAATAGTTTCTATAGGGGAGTAATGTTCCTAAAAACCCATATCAATGAAGTTAAGTTTAATAATCCATTATTATAATTTGGGTATGGTTTCATTGATATAATCCACCACATGTTTTTTTCTATCAATTTTTGTTAGTGGACATTGTGGCATGGGTACCCCTTGAGAAAAGAAAGATATACCGAATCAAAAATTAATAATGAATTAGAAATTATTATTTTGACCTAGGAATATCATAAATGGATATTAATTATTTTAAAATTATATTAATGACATTATGAAAATACGTACATGAGGACCGTGTTATTTTAGTGACTTTTGATTCATTGATCATAATGTTCTTATCTATTCAATAATATACAATGTTTCCAAGAAATATCATAATATTTAGTAATATTCCTTAACATTCCATATATAAAGCCTTTAATCATAACCTATGGAATGGAAACAAAAGAAATGGTGAGTTCAGATGCATAGTAAGAATAAACATGGGAATTACATAAATATATCATGAGCATTTGGTTATATGGTCTTGAGAATAACAAAGGAAAACCCTACCTTACATATCCAAGATCATAATACTGAGTCATGAAATATTAATTTAAAGTTAATAAGACATGAATAATAAGGAAATAATTTAAATTGAGTCATGATATCATAACATTAACTTGATACATAAAACTATGGAATATACATAATCATATGAAATCCTTTTCTTATTATTTAAGGATCATGTCCTATACATATTAGGGAAATCGATTGGTGGACACACCTCATAGGAGGGACAAACCACCATCCCTAGTTTCATTAAATTCATCATAGTGGAATAGTATCAGTCAAAAAGACAATCGTAGTAGTCATAGATCACACCCAAGACCATAATAGCAGACAAAGTCCCTAACTAAAATGTGTTCACTCCCAAATATAGTATTATATAAATCAAGATATATAAATAATTACACAATGACTTGGAGGAACATATAGGTCATAATAATATTTTATAATAATTTAACAACCATACTTGGTTAAAACATAACCATCATACTTTTATATAACTTAACCACTATCACATAATTAAAATAATACAATTGTGTGACCCAATATCATAAAAAACACACCGTATCAAAACCCATAAAATAAAATGTGTTCCATAAATATTTAATCATATAATTACCTATAGGAAATAGATATATTTCATAATAATATTAACATTTACTCAGTTAATAACTCATGAAAATAACTGGAATTCAAAAAAATTTAATAAGGGTCAAACTAGTCGAAGAGAAACTGTTTTTATAAATATCTTGTTTCCATAACTGCTTATTTTTTTATATATGTTTTTGATTATTAGATTTTAGTCCACTTAAATTAATCATGTTTCCAACTACATTAGAATAATAATCATGAAATAATAATAAATTTTATACCTCAATTATAATTTTGTTGCAAATCATGAAATATGGTTTTTGGAATGGAGCTATGTCATGAACATTAAGACGATCGGTCATATGGATGCATGAGTACGATTTTAATTTTTCAATTATTATTATTTAAAGGATGTAAGTAATAAGTCATATTTATAGAATTATTATAATATCATAAATTAAACATAATTCAAAAAAATATAAATTTATATATCATTTAATTGTTTTGGATATGAAATGAGAGAGTGATATTACTTCCGGAAGGTTGTAGTCCACACATTTATGAATGATGTTATCTACTTTTAGTGAGCAAGATGGTGATAAAGAAAAATAGATATTATTTTTTATGAATGATAAATTTTAAGTAATAGAAATAATTGTTCCACATATAATATATATATATATATTTCAACATTATCAACATTATCTTCCATGTAATGAATTATAGACAATGAATTCCATCTCTTCAAGATGAAATAGTCCTCCATACACACAAGAGATGTTATCATATACACTACATAATTGAAAAAAAAATTATATCATATAATTACATCATTGGTATAATTATGTTATAAATATGATATATATACTTTATGTCCTTCAACATACCCAACCATGAGAGGTGGTAATGGAAAAACATATGTCCTCGGTGTGGGAGATGGTAGTCTATTGTACACATGAATGAAGATTTCATAACTATTTTCATGGAAGGAGAGATGGTTTTATGTCATTAACATTTCATAAAAGAATCTACGTATATCGGAGATAATTATTTTAATATATTATCCAGGTTTAAAAAATTTAAGGAGTGGAGTAGTAAATAATATAAAAATTATTAGTGAAGAATGTTACCTCTTCATTGAGTATCCTTCTAATGTTTTAACCAAACAATACATACTAGGTTGGATTTCATTCTAATACACATATTCTAGTATTATAAGTTGTAAATTGGGATGTTTTTTGGGATGGTCATGGATAAACCAACAATGTTTTAATATGTAAATGAGAGAAGAGAGTGGTGGCCTATTATAATTTATTTTAGTGGCACATATGTAACGTATTGAATGAAAATAGTTTACCCAACTTTTTAATATTCCACAGGGCTCGAAATACTATAGGATTCAAAAAAAGAATATATAAATTCTAAATTTGGAAAAAAATTGGTGTTGTCCATGTTTTTTTCATTTTTAACCCATACCTTCTTTTATTAACTGCACTATAAATCATTTTTTACCTTAACTATAGTAAATAATTAATAGAGTTTTTACTATTCGTTTCTACAAATAATTATCTTTAACTTGTTATATAATAAAAATTATTTTTTATTCTTAATATTAAATCCATTTTATCAAATTTCATTCATAAAATTGGAAAAATTTACATTACAATTAATCTCATAGATGTGATGAGAACGTCTGTTTTCATTCTCTAAAGGTTCAAAATTCAATAAAGTGCTCAAATAAAATTAAATATTCAAATGATTAAAATGAACAAAAATACATTAATAGAAATATATTTGATATAATTTTATTATCAAATCAATTAAATATATAATTTTTATTTTTATTAATTTTAATGCAATGCCAGTTTAAAATGAATATAGAGTATTCTCCACTATTCAAAAAATTAAACTCTTTAAAAATAATTATAAAAATTTACCCTTATAATGTTTTTATATTCCAACTTAATTTTTTAAATTTCAAGTATATTTCTAAAAGTTGTACAGGTAAATTTTAATCTATGTGGGCCATTGACACTAAAAGATTATTT
This sequence comes from Viscum album, assembly GCA_963277665.1. Lineage (NCBI taxonomy): Eukaryota > Viridiplantae > Streptophyta > Magnoliopsida > Santalales > Viscaceae > Viscum > Viscum album. Next base: position 1,309,420,354 of record OY728119.1, on the reverse strand, counting down.
TAGAAGAAATACTGTTTTTAGAATAAAACTGGATTTTTTATTATCTCTTTCATAGAATGAACATGAGATTAGTGTTAAAATATTTCGTTACTGTAAAATTTGTACATTATATCGAAATAAATATATAAAATAAATTCATTTAATTTATGGAGTTAAAACACGATTATGATTATAAAAAAAGGGTTTCATAAAATGACTTCCATTATTTTCAAAAGCATTTTATTTTCATTTCTAATTACTTTTTAACTAAATAATTCAATATATCTACATATGTGAACCATATATTTTCATAATTTAGTTATTGAAATTCATACACTCCATTCCAATAGTTATTTGATAATTATCATATTAATTAAAAAAAATTTAATAGTATGTCTTGTTTATTTTAAACACATTGTTGCATGTAAAATAATATAAATATCATATTGTTTCTAACACAAGAAAAAAACACGGTTGATATTGAACTAAAATATCAAAAATATTTTATTTATTTTAAAAAATAAATTTAAAAAATCTCTAGTTGTCACATTCTACTCCCCTTAGAAAGAATTTTTCTATCAAAATTCATCTCAATCATCCCAGGGATAATAGTTTAAAATTCCTTCATAGAAAGCCAACATTTTAAAAATGGTTACCAAAAATTTTCCATTAAAAATTCAAAGGGCTTTGTGAAATGCATCTTTAATGACAAATACTATGTTTCTAAATAAGTGGACATATAAGGAAAATAAAATCATGGACATAAAAGAAAAAAATAACACCCAAATACTGATGGAGAGAGATAATGAACAAAATCAATATAAATTTAATGTCCACATATACATAAACCAATTATGCTGGAAAATGGAAATAAATATCATTAAAAATGATGAACACATGAAAATATATTATTTCAGTACCCTTTTCCTAGTTTTGGGGAATTTCAAATCCATCAAGAATGAGAATATGTAAAGATGTAATTGATATATTTTTTTAATATGCATAATTATATCCTCTGGTTGTTCCTCGATCAATTTCTACTTAATTTATTTTCCTATGAGGTGAATTTTTCATCTCTAAACAATGAAATAAGGTCCATAATTACATGATAAGTCATTCCTTCTATCCCAAGATAAAAAAGGTTAATAATATTTTATCTAATATGAATAAATATTTATATGGAGAACTAATATGTTTTCTAAAAACTAAAGTTAAATTCATCATTAACCATTTCATAAATTGTTAACATTTTAACGCTTTAAAAAATTAAAATTTATAAATAAAGTTATTAAATTTCTCCTTATTAGCTTAACAGTAATCTCCCATATATCAGGAAGTATCTCTTGACTGTCACATACCAACCATTTCAATGTTATCATAATTTATTGTATTAAAACATTATAATAACAAAAATTATCAAAAATATTTATTAAAAAAATATAATTTCACTTCTCTTACACAAATCAGATATTATTGTACACATTCAATAAAGAGTAAGTAAACTCCATCAATGATAATTTAAACCAATTTTTTAATAAATCATTTATCTGTTCATAGGTTATCAATAATAAAAAACATACTCTACCCACATTAATCATCCTATTATATAAACTAAACACCATTTATTGAACCAAAAAAACATATTTTTTTTTTCTTCTTTTAATCATTTTATATATTAAATATTACTGTACAATTAAATCACTTTTATAGTTCATTGTTGACACCCTCCAAAGGAACATCAGTAAATTTAAAAAGGGTAAAATACCTGAATATTCGTATTAGTTTCTATAGTTAAACTTTATACACTACTATAACATCATATTAATGATAAATGACATAATAGTGCTACAACTCCATAATCCAAAGTTTTAGTGCCTTGGGTAAATTATTACCGTATATAACTATTATATAATAATACAAAATAGTTAATTTAATTCCATCTTCTCTAGAATCTTATTGTCCCCCCATGTTCTCTTCAGTATAGGTATTCAACTAAAAATATACATCTAAATATTGGGTGTGGGAAAATCCTAGTAATAGGTTAAATAAGAGACATGAAACATTTTTTATTACAATCATTATCATAATATCATCATCCTAATCCTGGGAGGAATCATTAGATAAAAACATGGAATACAGAAACGCCTAAAAATAAAATAGCACGTATTAGTGGTCAACCACCACACATAGTTAAGAAGTGATCTGAAATAATTTTCACTTATATGTATCCTTGTCCCATGAAATACATCATATTACCAAATTTGTTGGAGTTAAATATATTTATGGATGTGCTAGTCATATCGAAGAATTTAAATTTTCATGCATGCTATATAGTACATATATCAATCATCAATAAAAAATAACCAATAGAAAGTAATCAGTGTCACTTAATAAATAATACCTTCATGAATAAGTATTGGGGATCCAAAAATAAATAGGTAATAAAATACATGGTATAAGAATCATCAATCTTGGCTGAAGAAGATACAATCTCAAGGAAAGTAAAACATGTTTCCTTACAAAGAAAAGTTCTATTGGAAAAACCATTGCTTTTGTCATAAAATACAATTGGACAAATGTATATCCCATAAATGAAAAGGGATGTATATTGAAACTATATTTAAATAATATTAAATGGACATCCACAATGAAAATTTTCATGAAATAGGAATCGTCCAAAGAAATGAATTTGGGATTGAGAATCACCTTACCTATTGTCTGATTTCTTCGGCCACATTAATATAATAGATAATAAAATTAAATTAAATAATAAACATATCCAAGACCATAAATTTGTTTTTTTATTATTTATTGTTTAATTATGTTCATTCAGGTGATTTGGTATGCGTTATGGAGTTAAATTTGTTTTTTTGGGTGTGTTTACTTTCCTTGATTTTCTAGGTAGGTACACCTCTTTATGAGTATGAAAGTTCATGTAAAATGTGAATGATTCTATAGAATTGAAATTATATGTTATCTATGAACATAATTAAATTTTATTTTTCATATATTTAATTTGGTCATATGATATGAAGCTGATTTATTAGATATAGCATTTTTGAAAATGATTTCATTTATTTTGCCGGTTAGTATGACCATTATAAACCTATAACATTTTATTTAAATTTGAGTCTATATTTTGGTTTCAGATAATTATATAACATATAATATCCAGAAAAAATATTTTTTACCCATTATAATGGTTTTATGACCATCCTTGAAGGTGGTAATCAAGAACGAAAACTTTTCATCCAATAAGGTGGTGAATCAACTCCTCACTAAAGACATAATAATTTTTAGAATAAAAGGGTGGGGGAAAAATGATTGATGATGATTTAATTGATTAACATGAAAAAATTATAATATATATTTGATAATTTATTTTTTAGGCCACTTGTATAATTGTTGGTGAGGAGTGGAAAAAATTGAAATTTAAAATAAATTAATTGATAAAGAAAGAGGATTTTACCTTTTTAATTTATGCTCCATGAGAACCTCCTTATGGAAAAGGTAATGGTGTTTTGATGAGTCCATGGGATCTAGAATGTGGGGGAGGTAATTTTGATTAGTATTTTTAAAAATATATACAAAACTAAAATTATAAAATTTGTGGGGAGAAGAGGTGGTAATGTGTGGTATTTATAGGTTAGGAGAGTGGGGTTTTGTCACCATTTTATTCATTACTTTTTAGTCCTGGATCAAAAATCTGAATAAGGTGAACCTTATCACTAAATATGTTAAAATCAAAAATGGGTGTCTTATATTTTTTGTATACATAATTCACAAATAATCTATGAATAAAAAAGATATATATTTAACTATTATTATAAATTATTGTATGTTACTATTCACCAAAAATATAATATTTAAAAAAATTTAAAAACTAACTCTAAAAAATGTTTTTATGATTAAAATTAAAATATAAACTCCATTTTAGGAAAATATTTTTCTATATATGATAGATTTTAATTTTAATTAAATTATTCATGTTCATGGAAGATTCCAATTTTAAAAATATAACTAATTTTATAGAACATTTAAATACTATATAAGATCTTATAAAACTATCATATAATCATAGGATAACAAAATACTAATTTATGAAACTATTTCATGAAAAAAATGTGTTTTAAATCATTATATTAATTATAAAATTTTAATTTAATATTTATGACATACAAAAATTCCATGAATTAATTAATAATTTTGAATACAATTATTTAGTTATTTTATTATATAATTATATCATATAATCACTTATAGGATTCTTAATATTATCCAAAAATTAATAGAAAATGATACTATTATATTATCCCATTTAATCTTCCATCTGGTTATAAAACTATTATAAAGGTTTTATTACTATTCTATTGGGATCGATTCCTTGATTTCTAGAAATACATTTTATTTCATTCTTTATTCATTTAAAATGTAATAAGTGAGTTATCTATGTGTTTTTATGTGATTATAATATCTGAAAAAATTATTAGAAGGGAATTTAAATTGATAAAGTTTTGGGTTGTTATATATTCCTTTCAAATGAAAAGAAGGATGAAGGAGGACATGATCATATGGATCCCCTATACCCCAAGGACACAAGTGATCACATGGAAAATATAAGGGAATATAGGTAGTCATATGAATTGCATAATCTATTGAAGATATCACAATGCCACTTTTGATAAGTACTTCTATTCTAGGAAGGTGTCCGAGACAATCAATGATTATACACCGATTTCCAGGAAAGAGAACCCAGGGCACATGGATTATCAACTGGTGGGTTCTAGATAAACCAATCAAAAGTCCATTAAAAATATCATGAAAATATCTAAAAGGATGGATCCAATTTCAGTAATAAAACTCATTGGATGCATCTCCTATTATGAGAATGATTGTCTTCAAAAACACCAATCAAACTATTTCAACACCGAGATATTGTAAAATAATTAAAGGAAATAAATATTAGTAAGTGGGGATCCTCTTTTGACAATAAACAACATGTGAAACACCCTTGCAGATTTTAAACAAGATGTAAGTGACAAGTGTAATGTCTGCCTCATTTCACAAAAGTTTGTCAGCATGTCATCCTCATCATGTAAAGACACTCTGTCATGCCGAGGTGACCATGCACTCGCATTTTATACCCATAAGAAAAAATATATCGAATTTTACATGAAATTATTGTTCATCCTCATAGGTACTTTTTTTATCACGCAATGCATTGATAAGAGGTAGTCTGATTTTCATTGATAGTGCTCATGTAAACTTATGGGATCACCAACATTCATAAAATTAAAAAGGACATAAATGTTTGAATGATGGGGTTCCATAGTTGGTCTTAAAAATCATATGATATTCTTGGGATTTCCACAATAATGTCTCACATGACCCTTTGACAAGCCATCCTTGTATTGCGAATGGTATTGGACACGTTACATTAGGTCGCACGATGGGCATTTGGAAAGAAACTTGATCTCATGAAAGTGCATAGAAATGTCAACCTAAAAACATGAATTTCCCAAGGAATTTATGTCTAACTAAAAAAGACCCCAATAATTAAAAATAATCAAATAAATTGGATGTTTATGGGATGGTATCGTAGATGAAAAAAAGAAATGAAAAGCCACCAGAGTGATCCATGGTGATACCTTTCAAAGACACATAACACCAAGGCCTTCCACCAACTCCAGTTTGGATATGCATGATACACATTTCACAAATAAATTAACAACATGGGTGGAGACACTGATAAATTACCCACCACAGAATTAGAAATAAAACACTACCTTCAAAGTGTGGGTGGACGATTCATGGAACCTCGCACTGCTGATCGAGGGGATTTCACATAACAGCTGAACTCAGGACCAAAATATCTTCTCATCAAGTAAGATCTTGGAACAAAATGAGCGATCACACAATAGTTGTAATTTACATCACATGAACACTCATACATCTAGTGAAAGACTTCTATAAGGATATGAAAAAAAAACATCGTTCACACCAGCAAATTCATGGGATACTAAAAACAAGCTAGCATTGGAAATAATGTAAGACATTTGAAATAAGGCTTTAATGGATACTATAAGATGAGATACTTGTGAAATGAACCAAATTTTAGATCCTCATTTTCTTTTAGAGAACCACACAAGACACGAAACCACACTAGGAGATTTCTCTCATATGTCATGGTACTCTTTTAGTGTAATATTTTGTTATTTTGAAGCCCTATAAGTACCTCAAAGTAAGTTACTTGAAGCCTCAGAGGCATTCCACCCCAATTGTGTGAAACCATTAGAACTCACCATACAAACCATGTTGTTTCTGTCATACATGTTCTCGAACTCATACGATGATACCAACATGTGATAATTGAGTCTCAAAGTTTCTTTTGGGTATGTCTAATAGCCCCCACAACACCCTCTGGGAACACTAGTCGGGTCTCATAATGACCTCTAGTCATTTTTTCTAGGATCATGTGTCACACTCCAGACATGTCAGATAGATTTTTTTGATCCACTTCAAGTGTTGTCAATTTTTTTTTCAAATACACTACGGAATTTCGAATGGATAATGTGACAACCTCTAGAAAATTAACTGAGATCATACAATGGATTCCATGGAAGGATATAACAACCGGACCAATGATGGGTATAAAGCTGTAACTACCCCAATACCACCTCCATAGGACATGGGTTGGTGATATGCTCTAAAGGCACAACTAACTCAGGGAGGAATTTTAGTAAGAACACATACACATTCACAAAAGAAAATCAATGCTAATGTGTAGATGGAAAAGAAAAAATTCAACACTATAGTTATGTAAACCTAACATTGATGAACCTGTACAATAAAAAAAGTTCAGTAGTGGAAACTATAAAGAAAAGGGAAAAATACACGCCCAAACAAAAAAATTTCACAAATTGATATAAAACTAGAATGTTAAATAAGCTGAAAGAGATACAAGCTCTAGAATCCATTCCTACGACCACCGTATGTTGTTTAATCACCTTGTATCCCTAATATCCTCTAAATTAATGATCAATATAGCAATTATATTCGTAGGACATGACAAATGCGGGATAATACCATCTTGGGTTATGTATAAACGTACAGAGTAAGATACCCAGAAATACGAAGGGGAATTTAGAGATATGATATATGTAGAATATAGTAGATGTTCAAAGTACAGTGAAAGAGTATATCTCGACACAACAAGAGAGTAAATGTGATCTTGTACAAATACAAGGGTCTTGACATGGTGATATGATGATATTATCAATGATTCAATGTCATCCTATTACAAGATATTGTACTCATCCTACCATGAGATACTAAACATAGAAAGAGTGTGTCAGACCTCACACATCTTCACCTTTCCTGGTAGGAGAGTATCCAAATCCAAAGGGTGATTCAAAAAGATAGAATATATATATATTCTTAGTCAATGAAGCCCAAATGTAAGATTAAGGGGATATACATATCCCCGTCTAGGAAAAAAAATAAGAGCAGACAATAGTTCCAATTTTCCATTGATGATATTTAGTATCCCATGCATCTAGCCTGAACATACCACTATAAGGAACTCGATCACCAATCCTCGATACTATCTATTTTGGGTGACATTGAATCACTCGCAATGATATTTTCTCACCACAAAAAAATAACTTAGTGGGGATGGATTTCCCCTTTCTGATGATTCCAAAATCTATTCCAAAACATGTCTCATCATTATTCCACATATCTGTGTGGAAACAAATCAAATAAGAGAACACACACCATAGTATATCATCAGGGATATACTATAAAGTCAACATGAAACACTACTACCCATTCCCACTAGAATCAACCTCACAATAGAGGTCATTGGTGAACTCCACTACCTATCCCTCCTACAGGGTACAAGCTGGAATGTCGTGGAACTATGATACCCATCCTAGAAGAATGGTTTCTCAGAAAGATCATCAGGAAACTCCAATTCCAAACCCTACTAGAGGGTTAAATAGAATGATCTTTGAGGATCCCCACTGCCCATCCTTGGTAGAGAGTAATTCCTAGAAATTGTCGTCAGGGAACTCCACTTCCTAGCCCCATCGGAGGGTATCACCTAGAAAGATCTTGTGATCCTGTGTGACCATTGTAATCATCGAGTGTCACATTAAGAAGAATCCTAATTAGAACTAATCACATTGTATCTCAATATCCACAGTGGATTGAACCATCAAATTCTATGTGGAAAAAATCATGAAATTGACTATCCACTTGCCTCAATCAAATACCTAGTGAAAAATTACCTATTCACCATATCATGCTCGAATAGAGTTTAATTTCCCCGATCAATGAGTCCAAATTAAAAAATAGATATTAGTCTTGAAATATCTATCCAAATTTCAGGATCACAACTTGACATATGATTCATCATTATGAAACCTTTTGTGGGAGATATTTCAGGTAAAATATTTGGTAATAATAATTCTATTAATTTTATTTGGTTTCTTATCACTTGATGTATGAGATCAAAAAAGGTATTAAACATCGGTCATAATATGATGACCTCAATTATTGGATCATGTTATCACCTATGGTTCTTCCAATGGATGCCTCATTTAAAAAATATATCTGATATAATATTATTTAACCATGGTTTAAATCTAATATCTTATATCTCATATCATATATCTCATATCTCATATCTCATATCTTATATCTTACACCTCATGTCTTTTATCTTATATCTCATATCAAATATTATATATCTCATATCTAGTATCTAATGTATTATATCTCATATCTAATATCTAGTATATAATAAAATTTATCTAATATCCCATATCTTATATCTCTTTAAATTTAACCCAACTAATTTAAAATTATTTTCCATTATTAAATTAGAAGAATTCAATTCAATTAACCATATTTTTTTTAATTATTATGAGTATAATTAATTATATTTAACAACCAAATTGTAGACCACAGCTAACCATCTTGTCATAGATCTATGCGTGGACACCTTCACGCTCTGTTGGAGTAGCATCCCCCTTGGGGATCGGCGCAAGAACTCCACTTGGAATCAACCTATTCACACCACAGTATTCCCAGTACTATTCTCAATTCATAAATATTTTCTTGTTTCATTGATCCTCTATGAATCCATTCGTCTGATCTGTCTCAAAACCTCATTAAAAAGTCAAACTGGGACCATAAAAATCCAACAAATCATGAACTCAAATGAAGATGGGAAGAAAATCATAAAAAATGGTTTAAATTATTTTTGGCCAATAGTTCATGGCCAATGATCAAGAATGTGATCTAGGGGGAATATAAATTCAAAATAAATTAATTTCATTACATTGGTACATGAAAAGGCGTCGTGCAGGGGCCCAAATCGAATAATGATTTTTAATATACAGAAAATTTATTTTGGGTGGTGTGAAAAAATAATATATGCTACCTGCATATATTTTGTATCAGTATCTAACAAAAAATTAATTCTTAAAAAAGGAGGTGGATCTTTTGTAATTTTCGTTCCTTGATCAGATCTAATCTCACATTCCATTATTATTCATCATGATAATCCAATGGAACTAGAAGGATAGATCTCACCAATGATTGTAGAGTAATGATACCAACCCTGGAAAAAATACATAACTATATATTTAAAGACATCATTGTAGCACTGGAAAATAAAATATTAAAATTTTTATTAATTTAATTTATCCTTTAAACACACATCCAATATGAAAGGGTTATGAGTGTCCCAAACCAACTCACATTAGGTCATAACTAGGGTATGAACCTTATTTCAGACTCAACCATGGTCTTAGAATTCTGATTTGATAATATATTATGAGTTATACCATTTTATTTAATTAACCACACATACTCAATAAAAAATATTCATACTAGTTTTTCAATGTCAATTTCAGGAACATAATTCCGTGAAATAAAGTGTCATCTCCACAGCTAGCTTTTAAAAAAATATTGAAATATTTTAATGTCTTGTAATTAAAAATCTGGATCTCCACAAAATCTTCCATGGAAATTTTTTTCCATCAATAATGTCGACCTTGATCATGAGATGACCCTAAAACAAGTCACCAAGGACATGAGACCCCCATCAAATAAGAGAACTAGATAATGGGATTTTCTTTACACATGTCCACCATATAATGAGGATTTTCTATAATATAACGAGGCATGTTCATAAATCGATTGACATGTCAATGTAGAAAATTGAGTCTTCTTAAATAAGGTAGTCAATGATTTCATGTAGGTAGGAAAGATAGATCTAAATTGTAGCCTATTTTTATAACATTTTTCACCCTTGGTGTGTATGCTCTGATCTGAAGGGAAACATTCTTGTGGAATACCCAACTCAAATGATCAATATTGATTCTGATTATTTCTATAACTAGAATATGTAGGACATCTCATTGAGGCTTCATATCCTTATTTTTCATCCAAAGGTTAGTCCTAGTACATAATTCCTACATCCACATGAAATGAAATAGATTATTTCCATCCATTGTTTTGAAAATCGGTCATAGCTCATGTGGTCTTCGTGATTCGTAATGATCATATCATACATGTGACATGAAACTGTCAATATAAGGGTATCATTTGTGTGTAATCCCCAATTAGAGAAGTAATATATCTTCTCTAGTATATAAGGGAAATGTTAATGTGCATACCATGACCGGTGACATAATTTGATATGTCCTTCATAAAAGGGATATGTTATAGTGTATTTCCCGGCTACTGAAAAAATATGATATTACCATTATAAAATGGAAATATCATTGGGTAAGTCCTATATATGGGAAAATATGGTATTCCCCACTTAAAAGGGAAATGTTATTGTGTATACCCTAATCAATTGAACTATGAGGATTCTAATTCCTTCTATTACCTGGATACGTAGGATTCCTTCTTATTTATTGAACCTGAAATCACATGGGCATCAACCATAATGGATGTACCATAATGTCTCTGAAATTCCATCAATTTGGATCCAATCGTTCCCATGGGAGATCATTCTACCTCATCCATCACCAGACTAATATGCCAAATGAACTATGAGAACTATAATTACTTTTATATCTAGGATATGTAGGATTGATCCCTGAGGCCCAAGCTCCATATTAAACATATCATTGGTTTTTCTATCATATAATAAATACATACATATGTAATGAAGTTGTTAACTTTCTATCCCTTGTTTCTCATACTCAGCATACATCATGTGGTCTTAGAGAGCCACAATGAACAGATAATTAGAATCACAAATCTCCACCTTCAATGGAAATAATTGTATAAATTCTCCAACAAATGGCATGATATAAATATCCCTCATATAAGAGATTCTAATTTCACATCAGTCGCAAGGGTGTTATCAAACTACGGTATCTCTAATTCCTGATATAACAGGATATATAGGACATCTCTTCAAGACTCAAGGTAAAATTTATGTTACCTCAATTTTTGAAAATATTTCCTCTCCACATGACATTAAACTACATGTGATTTCATGAACTACATGGGTTTTTATTTCGGTAATAACCAGGATAATTTGGACACCTCATAGTGGCTCAATCCTCTCTTTATAATATTAGTTTCCCCTATGTGGAAGGAAATTGTAGAAAACATTATTTTATAAATTCAATAGAAGAATATATTCCCATTACTGGGAACGGGATGAAGAAACTCCGAAAAAAAATATATGGATTCATTATTCATATTCCCTTTCCACTCATAAAATGGGTTATCATGTGATTGTTATTATGGGACAATCAGTTTTCTTATGGGATTATGAAGTGATTCGTGAACATATATTAATTATATAATATAGTCCCATAGTATAGAAAAATCCCCCCAAATGGGTGTGAGGATCCTGAAGTCAAATCCTCTCAACCAATTTTTTTCGTATGTTTCATTGGGTCTGAAACCCCAACTAACAACCAGCCATTGGAAAGAAGGTATATACTCAGTTGTGGATATGGAAAATATTTGGACTTTCATGGGAAGACTAAAAAATGGTAAGATCGATTCAATTGATTAACCAAGGAATTGAACCCCCAACAACCAAACTATCTTGGGAATCTCATCCACATACTTTTCTTAATTAAATAAAAAATAGTGAACAATACATGATTCTAACAAATATAAGAATGATTCGTTAGTCATACATGAGTCCATTTTTCTTTTCATACTCTACTAAAGAAATGATAACTATGTAAAACCGTAATATAGCAGGATGGTTAGCTTAACATGTGCTAGGATTTTTTTGTATATCAACCAGTGATGATAAGCCTAAATAAATCTTATAGAAGATCCTATATAACTTTGGATTACATGAAATAATTTCGTCCATTATGTGACATGTACAAAAGGTTAGAATGGCTGGATTAATAATAAAAGGAAAAGTATTTTAACTATGCATAATTGAATGAGAACATATCTATTCTCGCTCAGAACTACTATAAGGAAATATTCTAGATGCAGGAATTGGGGAGGAGCATGTCCATTCCCACATTCATAAAGCATGTTGGCATATTTGGGTCACACAATGTAGACAGAAGATAGATCACATATCTATTTCAATCAATGATATCTTCTAGTATATTGTGTAGATAGAAAATATGCATGCCTATGTTCCTATACACTCTTTGATAAAACTTCAATACATCATTGAAAAAATTGAATAACTCTTCTGGAATACTGTAGCCTTGGAAATGATATAGCTTTAGTCTCATATTCATATCCTTACAGCTAGGGCAGATCAACAATCTAGTCATTATCAACATGTGGTTTCTCTAGAGAAAGATTACATTCTCTCTAGCTTCTATGAGGATCACCTGCATATTTTAGTAAAGAATGAGTCATCATACCAGTGTCATATTCTCATTCCAACTTGGGATCACTAGGCGATAGCGAAACAAGCCTCAGGATAGGGGAACATGCTTGTCAAAAATGTCAAGTTTCATATTCCAAAATCCCATTTTTGGGCTCATATACCTGTTACGGTTAGGGATCACTATGTGAGAGGGGATAATTCCTTGGAATATGCCCATATTGTTTTAAAAAAACTACAGTGATATACACTAAAGGCCCAAGATTGGGTTCATATACCCATCTTATCTAGTGATAATCAAGTGAGAAGGTTGCATGCCTTGGGACAAGATCATATTCCTATCAGTGAATATGTTGGGCATATTCTAGAAGATCACAAATGTCATGCCCTTTCTCCTACTTCAGAAAACAAATGACTAAACAACAATCATTATAAGGGTATACTGGTGGAGACTCATATCCCTTCTCACATTATCATGTTTAGTAGGAATATTATTAATGGATAATGCATATCTAAACCTGGTTCATATTTTTAAATCAATCTATGCTCACCAGGTGATAGAGGAATGTTCCATTGAATAGGATCATATTTTAATCACAAAAACCAATCAATATACTTTAATGGCTCAATATCATTCTCATATTCTTGTCATGATTGAGTAACACCAACTAAGATTGGGATATCCCGTAAAAAATTCTCATATTATTATCAATAATGAGATAGATCATTGGCATACTCTAACGGCTTATAAAGAGTGGGCCCATATTCTTACAAGACCATTTGGTTATAAGCATGTTTTGAAAACCATCATACAATAATAATATATCCATACACCAATCTAGAAGGCACATCAACATATTCTGACCCCAAAAAAGAATTAGAAAAATATTCCAAATCGTTGAATTGTGTTTTCCTTTTGGTAACCTGATATACGCTCTCAACAACCAGAGTATCTATGTACTCCTCATCTAAATTAAAAGATGACAATTACCATTATAGTCTTCCTTATGGTAGTGTTGAGATTTATTAGAGGGAATCTGCTCCTTACATCAACCATTCTCATCCTTCCCACAATGTTTTCACCTAGAGATAATGAAATAATCCCATTTCATTGATAACTCTAACAATAGTGGTCATCAAAACACATAAACCCTTTTATAGAGTGGTTATTGAAGAATCGTGGAAAACCACATATAGTTCTTCAAAAATATATAGAAGTACTCTACACCAAATAGTAGGTCACCGTTAGAATAATCTTTGTTCATCTCACAAGATATAGGCATATAAGTCTAGTTCATAGGAGGTATGCATTGATTTATTGGGAGGGTTATCCAGAAAAATATCCCCATCATTTTTTGGCCCCTCACTACTTCAAACAATGAGGTCTGAAATGAGATAGTAATGGAATGAATATCATATCTATGAAAAAATTTGTGTATTAATCATCAGGGATTGAAAACAAGAAAAATATCTTATCCAACATATGAGATTCACCATGATACTATCAATACACTCTATTATCTTTTGGATCTAGCTGGTATCTATATGTCTTGGTATCCAAAATAAAAAAATAACACTAAAAAATCTACAAGATTTCATCATTGCATCATAACTCTTTAGGACCTGATCACATTATATATGGAGTCTGTTAATGCCATATCCTCCAGAGAAATCAGATAAATGAGTAATGGTAAATCCAATTGGTCACTACAACAGAATCCCCCCACCCTCAATGATTCCCATACATCATGAATGGAGGGACCAGATAAGAAATAGGACTTAAAACTAGTCCCCATAATGAAATAATAATTCATTTAAGACATGAAATGTGATGTTTCACTAAGTGAAAGAACATCCTATAATGAATGATTCCTATAATTTGATACCATCTCACCCACAACTTACGTGACAACACTTCTACCACATCAAAAAGAACATAGTAGTAGATTCCATATAATCTAACCATGAGTGATTCCAACCCCCTAGTTTGCGGTAATATCACCATCTCCTCCTCATCTCAGATCATTAATTCCAAATAGTATTCATGGCATATCCTCAGTTAATACTAAAACAGTTTATCCTACAAGGATGAGGGAATTTATATCTCAATCATTGTTATAAGGTTCATCATCCCCTAATATGATCATAGAGAAATCAATTTTTTATACCATATCAACCACATCCCATTGGACTGAGGTAATTTATATCTTAATGTACATCCCAATAATCAAAAAATAATACACTAAAATAATTTGATACTCAAAAACAGGATCAATCCATGCCAATTCTGTCCCCAAATTACCCCGAGTCTATGTGGTTGGGGGAATTTTCATCATCCTCACCATAGATATAATTATTTGTTTATAGTTTGGGAGGTCAAAATCAATGTTAGGAATCTCATATATTTCTCCTTCCTCAAGACATAACTCTTTTATTCGAGGCTGATTTGATAATCACAATAAGAAAATACACCAAGGTAATTGTTCATAGACAAATATGGGATAACCATAAGTATAAGGCAATCAATGCTTGTTGAGTTCATAAGAAAAAAGGGACCAATAGGCCTAGGGGTTCAAATAATTTACCTATTGGTGGTAGTGAATAATCATCATGTTGTGTTGAATGTAATGGAACAACAACATTTTCACTATAATCCTCTATGAATGTCGTCACTTTCAAGATGACTAACATTGGGGATCATGACAAAAATTTCAATTTTTGTATCAGATAGAACGTTCCCTAATAGGATGGTTATCTGGATGCAAAAACCGATATTGAATAGACACAAAACATAAATAGGATCTAAAACCTAGACATATAGATAACAATTGTCAACATCGTCAATGTAACACATACAAATATAATTAGAAACATGTGGCTACATCCCAATCACCACCTAGAAGAGTCAAAGATCCTTCTATGAAGGAATAATTTTAGAAATATTTGAATAAGATATAAACTCTCAGATAAAACATTGAGGATCTACTATTGGATAAAATTCCCATAGGGTATCATCTTATAGTAGAGACAAATATTCTACCCTCCATAGTTGATCTTCTATTAAGAATTGCCTATGAAAATTAGATTGGATCCATAACAATGAACATGGTCTACATAGATAAGGACATCAACAATGATCATGACATCCCTCCAATGTATAAACATCATCTCCTCTCTAGGGTAATCATTTAGTCATAGAAAAAATCATTAATAATCAGGATGAAAAGGTAGTGCCACCTCACAAACCCCCACCCACTCTATGTAGATGGTACATGGATTAGAGATTAGTGCCCATAGAGATTCATAATATCATCAAGTACCCAGCGAGTTGAATGGAATAATAAGAAGGATTAAAATTAACATGGATTCCTGAGAGGAATTTTTACCCCAACTAGGTGGTTGAGGCTTTTTCTCCACCCAATTTCAGAAATCCTACCTTCTCAACTTTTTATAATGAAGGTGACTCCCAACATCATCTCATACACTTTGTATACCTATGTGGCTAATGATGGGCCCTCATGATCAATAAGAGGAAAAAAAGATGAGGTGTTTTGTAAATCTATTTTAGGGCTATTCATTTCCATGTTCAATAGTTTTCTAGTAGGATTTTTTGAAGTATGGGATGTAAATAATCTTCATCTTGTTTATCGTTTCATCTCCATGTTGTGGAAAATGAAAATCTTTAACTTGATATACTAAAAACAATGTTTAAATTAGAGGGTTTATAACTTCATATCCATTTATAATGGTTTGACCGATTCACTCATTATCCATTTCCCATCAGAAAAGATTAAATAAGATTCTGGTGAAAATATGTTGGATGAGTTGTAGACACCACAGATCCTAAAGAAGTATCCAAATGGGTATCGTGAGTTCGACAAAATAGAACAAAATCTCAAAGACATAATTTATCAAACAGAATCCAAATCTCTAATCATTACCTCAACATTGAAAAAAGGCTTATAAAATTATATAATTGTAGCAACCACTACCAAGCCAGTAGCATCGCCCTTCTAAGAACCTCGGTAGGACTCTAACATCCCATCCCCACCTATAAATTGGTGACCAAAACAAAATCACCCTCATCCAAAATCATATTAAAATCATTGTATCCCAATATTTGAGGACCAAATGAAACTATCATGCACCATATGAAAAGAAAATTTCACTGGTTGTTTCTTGGAGGTCATGTAAAATTACATAGTCAAGCTATTGTAGCCCAGGAAGCCCGATGGGGTCAACCATGCTGACCATCCCTTCAACTTCTCTTTCCCTAGATGGATGCTTCATAATATCTAGGACTTCTTCATATTAACATAATTTATTCAAGGAATGGTTAATTCTAGATAGGTTGTATTAGATAAATCATCAGGGTAGGTGGCCTTCATAACCACTACCCCATCTAAAGACAATAGTGATTTATAGAAAGTTTCATCCGTGCGTGAGTAGAATTTGAGAAACTATATGACTCAATGAATAGTGATTGATATCATGAAACACTAATAGGATAGCTACATAGACCCACAATATCAACACCAATTAAGGATACAACATCAAATATGCATCCTATATATGGGATTCACTTTCAGAAACATGATGAAATAGGAGAAAAAGAGTCGTATTTTGCTCAAATATAGCTCTCTCTATTGAATACTTCATCCCTACATCATTAGAACCAAAAAACTTCCCCAATAAATAGATCCATCAAAGGATGAAGATCTCATATTTGTTTCATTCAACATGATAGACATAGAAAACCACATCTATGATGATTATTTTTCTTTAGAATATGAGTATTTCATATATAATAGGGGAACAAAATGAGGAATGCACAATAAATTAGGATACTAGGGACAACAGGAGCATGGTCAAACACAATATACTTATTACATCCCTCAATAATATATATATACAGATAAAACCCATGGAAGGCTATCCAGAATGATTAAAAAGGACATGGAGCTGTCTCTGAAACCTCTAGAGGTTGTGTGCAACAATATTTATTACATGAATGTATATATGTGGTATAATTATACAATCATCCCAGGTAATGAAGAAGTCCATCACCACCAGTTCAACTAGCAGTATATGCCCCCACAACCTATACACAATCACCATGACAACCTACCTAAAATTCCCTAGTTCCCGAGCCCCTAATCTAGGAGAAACCCCACCTCAAGAACTAACAAACTATGAAAAAAATGTATGAAATTCTAATGAAGTTTTTGGTTTTCCTCGCCATGATCACAATACTTGATGCATTACATCTTTAAAAAGAACTCTTATTGGCACACATTAAGTCCCAAAAAATCACAATGAAATCTAAGACAGAAGTCTATGTATTTGATGTCTATGAAATGGTTACCATGTTAGAGGAATTCCATGTTGGCATCTCATTTAGAGAGAATAACCAATACAAGGTCATTTAGGGGCACATCATACCCCTATATGTTTCGGGAAGACTCAATAATGTTTACATCCTAAGTTATCTGATATACAAAAGATCATGGATCAATCTTATCATAATTCAAACCCTCTAATGATTGGGATATAATGAAGGGGAATTTTCTCCCACAAGTATCTCTATTAATGGGTTTGATAACCCTAAAAAAATACATCTGGGGAAGATCAATTTCAAAACTCAATTTCCAGATCTCACATCTAATGTTGAGATTATGTTTATCTTCCAAGACACTAGATAGAATTTCCTTCTTGAAAGCCCCTACATCCCAAGCCACGTGGTGGTATATTCCACATTATATAAATGTATAAAATACCCCATCAATGGAAAGGCCAGCATGATACATGGTGATAATGACTCATTCGAGACCAATGAATCCACATATGCTAAGGAATGATTCTAAAAGAATAGAAGAAACAAAAAATAGCATGGGATAATATATAGGTTTCATCTCCCAATGATATGATGACCTCCCAAGAAAATTCATGGAATATGCATGATAGTGACTATGTACTCTCCATAAATGCTAGTTGAGGTGGTAGACCTGGTCCCATGGATCCAATATTGTCCTCTCCCTAGCACTGATATAAAACACAGTTAGTTGTAGTATATCTCTTCAATGACTTTTTTATTAGGGGATGATAATATCTCTTATTTATGTAAATTATTTCCTAGAAAATGGCAGATAAGTCCATATATTTCTTGATTTATATGAATGTGTATTGAATATCAAAAAAAGTGAATGAATAAGAGGACGACTTTAGTAAAACCCTTCATGCCATCAAGATAGGCATCTCCAACCCAACCAATGATCTCAAGTAGGTTAATCTAGGAATAAAGGAAGACCCACCACATATACTTATTAGTGCAGACATTCCACCTGAAGAGTAATAATTTTATGTCAAATTTCTAAAGATACATCAATATGTTCCCATAGTAAATCCATATCAAGCTATGAATAATCTCATCTTACAGAATGATATTAGAGTCTTCTATCTTGTAGTTAGGAGGACTCACCCCACTAATGCCACCAATTTAGAGGCAGATGATGAATAATTAATCAAAGATATCTTTTCTGATGAATGGAAATACCCACAATGGCTCACAAACATCATCCCTCTCAAGAACAGTAATGGAAATATTAAAGTATGCATCAATTTCGAAGACCATTATCTACAGTTCCCAAAGTATGATTTCCTATTTTTGATAACAATACACTTTATTGATGAAACTAATGGCTTTTGATCCCTTTCCTTCATCGAAATTTAGTAAGGGTACAATCAAATAATGATTTCCCCTTAAGATGATGAAGCTGCAACCTTCGAAGAACCTCGATCCAGCTTATGGTATTTGATAATTCCCTTTTGGTTAATGAATGATGTCTTTAGAAATCAACGCATCATGAACCATATATTTAAGTCATTCATAAAAATATTAGTTGAATAATATGTCAATGACCTGGTGGTCAAATTCCTACATTGATGTGATCAGTTCACGGATCATCAAATAGTATTCAACACGTTGTGATAGAATTGTGTGTATATTAATCTGATGAATTGAGACATCAGGGTAACATCAGAGAGGATCCTTGGAATTTGGTATGCCATCAATTCATATAGTTTGACCAAAAAATACTGGGTATTTATTTTCAATTTCACCCTCATAAATATCAAATAATTGAAAGGGATCTAACGTAATATCATAAAAATTTAATGTTTTATAGCCATCCTAGCTGGCAAAGCTCTCCCATTCACTAGTATAATAATGAATGTAATTTCATATCACATGGATTGTGACTGAAATAATTCCTTTGAAATTATCATGTATTACCAATTTCACCCACATGTTATGATACCACTAGTGGAATGGAGGCCACTCATCTTGTTTTCATATTCCATGGAATGTTGTCAAGGTTCTATCCTTAGAAAAAAAATTGATTTTGTGAGGGAAAACATTCTCTTAAACCTTATCTAAATAATTCCACATAATAAGACTTGATTCTCTAATATGAATAATAACATCCCCTCACTCATCATCGTTATGAAATATAAGATGCATTACTTGTAGCACCATAGAGTACATGTGATCTCTCATATTGATCTACTCAAGCACATCATTGGCCTCCCAATTCTAATTGGGTATTCAGCTCAATTGGAATACATTCTATAGTAATAAGACATTTAGTTCATATAATTGATATTGTTGAAAGTGAAAGACATGACTTATTTCCTTGTAGCCCATCCAGCCCCAGAGAATATATCAGAGGAGATTGAGATTTGAGATGACGAAGTCCTCCATTACAATGAAACTCCCTAGACAGTGGATATGTAGTTTGATAATTTTTAGAAATGACCTATTGGAAAAATTACTAGAAACCTGAAGCATAATCTTGTTTCCTTAGGAATCATATTTGTATCTCCTTAAAAACTAGTATTCCCTACTCTTTCTCATCATCAGAAGGCTGCAAAAATAATGATGAAGAATACCAAGCCCTCATCGTAGGCATGGAACTAGCCCTACCTATGTAAACATTCTTAATGAATATTAAAGGGGATTCAAAACATTTAATAATGTAGATAAATGGTGAATATTCCATCAAAAATGTAAAAAAAACATCCCCTCTCATTGTCTAAATTAGTGGCTTGATGGAAGAGTTGTGTTTGGATCCCATGTTTCATCATGTTTCCTAATCACATAATACTTCCCAGATAGCATAGGATAATATAGCCATATTCTTGGATGGAACTGATCATGAGGATTCAATCATAAATATCATGTGTTGTATAATGGTATCATTGGTATTCATCTATGATATAGAAGATATATTTCTAGTTAAACACTTCCCTTGAGTGTGATGAATCATTATCCACCCCTAGATGGATGAATCTCGTAACCAGTGATCTCAAAAATTTATCTCTCTTAAAAAATCAATTTTGAATGGAATAGATTAGACGCTATGTAGTGATCCATACCGTTAATAATGAACCAAATGAGAAATAATCCCACAAAAATTGAGGAATTGAGTGAATTGTCCTTATATTAAAAGAATAAAGAGAGATTCCCACAATCCGGGAAGATGTCTTGTAGGGTCCTACAATAGACACGGCTCTAGGACCATAATCTCCCACCAAATAAAGAGAATAAGTTATTATTTTAAAACTATGATTAAAGACATTTGGAAGTTAACCATGAAATTTCATGCATTCCTGATCCATAAAAACATCATCTATCAACCCCAAAAATTTCGTCATATAGAATACTATTCCTAGCCACCATCAGTTTGGGGAATAGATGTTGTAGAAATATATATCAAAGCCACTACTAAGAACATCATG
Organism: Viscum album; assembly: GCA_963277665.1. Lineage (NCBI taxonomy): Eukaryota > Viridiplantae > Streptophyta > Magnoliopsida > Santalales > Viscaceae > Viscum > Viscum album. The sequence continues at coordinate 1,309,398,732 of OY728119.1, read as the reverse complement.
TAAATCAATATAGATACTGACTACATTACGAAATGGGTTGAGGAAATAAACCTCATGGATGTTAGAAAAAAGAATATCGACAACTTTTTGAAGTCTCCTATCATCACCAGGATTGGGGTCCCTCACCCAATATTGATGGACAACGACACAAAATTCTCTTCTGTGGAGTTGAAAAAACTGTATCAGGTGTACAATATGGAGTACAATCACTAATATCACTATCGTGAGTAATAAAAAGGATTGATATAATCCTTCAAAAAGTCAATATATAATATACACCAAATGATGATGAATAAGGATAAGAATTCATGGCCGGACAAGCACCTCCAAAATTTATGGGCAAACTGTACCACCAGAGATACTAATACACTAGAAACACCATATTCATTGGTTTATAAAACCGAGTATGTGTTACCCATATAAGTCCATCAACCATTTACTTCAATACCCATTTTGGATAGCTATTTAATGATGATAAATCACAAATGAGGAAGGAATAATTGGAGCGGATCAATAGGAAAATGACACATATAATAGAGAAACATGAAGTCTAAAAGAATCATATGTCATAATCCTTTATTTAAATGGTTCTCTTCCCTTCATTCCTCCATTGAGAACTGGTATTGGCTCATAGAACCCCAATGATAATCGGGAAGAAGCCTCCAAGGCTGGATCCCAAATAAGAGGGGTCTTAAATTATTCATATGGTCTATAATAATTGAGCCATATAATTGAAAAAAAGGATGGGAATAATGTTACAACCCCAAAAAATGTGATATAAATGAAGAAATAATTTACATAGGAGTCATCAATCACCACACTTCTTAATTCCATGATGTTAAACTGTGCAATATTTTCCTGGTTGCAAGACAATAAACTACACATCAAATTAAATCCTTCCAAAAAGACTTCAAACTGCATGGTACATCACTTCATGACCATGTGAAGATAACTTTTACATAATCATAATGGTATAACGAAGTTAAAATGTATAGTATCCAATATCCTGGTTGTGAGATATTGAATTTCACAACACCACCTTTTCCTTACAACATGAAATTTTAACTTCACATATTATATCTTTTATACGTGACACCAAAAAATAAAATTCAGTATAACTATGTATGGATTAATTAATAGTATCATGGGTTATGTATTTATTCTCAAACCTCTATTAAAGTGCCCAACCATAGGGATACATTCCATTAATGTTGGGTGATTCATGTCTTTGCTATAAGACGTTAAACTGTATGACTAATGTCCCTTCTATGGGATACTAAATTACATGGGGGTTTCTAGAACTAAATATGGCATGATTATCATTTTCAATGGGATACATAGGAAATCCTAAATACAATATCTTGGTATAGACACTATAAGTTAAAAAATTCTCTTAGCCTATCCTTTTATGCCTCTTCATGTTGAGAGGAACCATTTCCATTCCTTTTTTAACATTGAAATAATATAACTTGAGAGAATGAATTATGGTGGGGGAATCCCCACAAGAAATAGGAATAAAATGTTAGGAAAGGATCGTTGTGGTCCTGAATGAAAGACCATAAAATTAAAACCATGAATCCATGCCACATGATGTTAAAATACATGGTTGAGGTCCTTGGGATGACATAATACTTTACATCCTTCTGGACCTCACCAGATAGGAACATATTTGTTGGTGCCATCCTCCTTCAACACCTCCATTGATGAACTAGTTGTGAATTAATTCCTTACATCACGTAATACAAAGTGATTCTCAGATCCTCAATCATGGCACCATTTATGAACAAATATAAAAACATCCCCCTCTATGTGTATAGGAAAAACATGCATAGGATGGTCTTTCCCCAAACAAAATTATTTGTGGATTGATTCCTATAATCACTGGATATGTATTGATGAATAGATCTCTTATACCGATCCTATCTACAAAAATATAGGGAAATAATTACCACATTTTCTAATAGGTCATATTCATGTAGATATTTTACCATTCATGAATTATGTGTGGATTTATTGATATCATGAAAAGTTACATAGTGGCTCATAGATCTCTATTTATTGGCCTAGAAATGACAATAAATAAAAAAATTCACATTACATATAGAGAGGATGATCCATATAAGCCTACTTTTTCAACATATGTTTTAGAAATATATGTGGCCTTCTTGTGCATGTAATATCATGTACAATTTTTCATGTTGGTTTTCTCATCCTCACCAAATGATTTTAAACTGAAAAAAAAATTTCTTGGTTTTATGACATTAAATTTTAACAAAAAAACTCTCTCATCACATGAAATTATATTTCATTGAATAAATATGTCTTTACCACATGAAATTAAATTACATGGAAAATGTAATTACAACATGACATTAAAACAGAAAGGAAGAAAGAATTTCCCTACTACGCAACGTTTAACTGCATAGTCCATCAATCAAATTAATCCATATCAATGAACCATATTAGTATTACCCCTGTCAGCTAGAGTACATGATGTGTCTTCCATCTTTTAAATCACATTCAATCCATTACTCACACTTCATGTCCAGCACACCTCAAATTTATGCAAACCATCCAGAGCCCCTGGAATATATTCACAACTATAAGAAACCCTTTGTTTGACTATGAATGGGTTCCTATGGATCATTAGTTTTCCCCTATGGTCTCAACCCAAATATTTCACTCTACAAAAAGGTAATTATGATACATGTGATCCATGACATCACCGTGATAGAACTCAACACCTCAGTGTGTTGTAAACAAACTATCAGTGTGATTTCCCCATATCATTACTCATAACCTGAGAACCTCGATCCATTATTTAAATTAATAATATCTCCTACGTAGTATGATCTTGGGGTACTCTTGAACCTTGGTATCCGAATTAGTATCTTATGTATCATCCCCCATATTAGGTCCATGTGCGTCATGGCCTTAAAATTCATGCACTAGGGTAAAAGGTGTATGAAGTTAAACTCTATCCCATATTTGGTCATATTTACAAGACCTTAAACTGCTTGTAAAAGAAACAAAAAACATTTCAGGATGAAAAATCACAAATTAAAATATGATAAAAATACATGTCTTCGCTCAATGAACTCTTCAACTCTGTTGATTTGGAAAAAATTAGGGTGCAGAAAAATAATGTGTAAAGATAATAGGGGCCTTCTTTATATCCCTAGTAAGAGCCATGAATTTACTTCTATACCCCTCTAATATAAAATATAAGTAGTTATGATTTGTCACATCTAATTTCCTTGGAAATACAATCTCTATGCAGTGACATGAGATTTAGTGTTCTCGAACCCTTCATAGATATTATAGTTTCTAAAAATCATACCTAATGATTTAAGTGCCTTAGATAACCATAAATGATTGATGGCCCTTGGAAAAGGATACCCAACATCAAGTGACCATATTCCTAAAAATGAATGTATGATATTGGCTCTGGTATTTGATTCTATGGTTATCATCAAAATGCATCACTCTTTAAATAAGTATTTTCAATATTGGTGAGTCATGGACTCACTTCAGAACACCCCAACATCTTAGTGAGATTTGTGTTATTCATGATATGATTTTCCCATATCTTCCTCCTTAACCAAGTACTTTGGACCATGATTTTCAATCCTCACACCAAACTATTGGAAAAATTTAAATATCCTTGATGTTATGTCACTTTTTTTATTCCCTTACCCAGAACATGAATTTGAAATTCCATTCATGAACCATTGATGGAACACACCATTCAATTTCAAACTGTAGTGTGTAGGGCTCAATATTCATAATTTAAAAGCGGAAATTCTCTAGGGTTCTATAATCATTCATGGATAGATTTATTACCATTCCAATACTCATCATCTATAAATTTGATTCTCTTTAAACCTTTCATGGACCTTGGAATGGAGTTATGATCATCATTTCATGACCATGATATCAAATAATAAGGTATTTGACCTACCAACTAAAGGAATATCCTCCAAGAAATAATGTAGATTCAATCCATTGGATCTTCTGAAACATGGTTGTGGAACTAGAAATCTATGACTATTATGGATCCTCTATTGTATATTAAACCCATTATATTTTCAAGAACTCAGTATTTTGGGATAATAATTTTATCACCCATACTCCAACTATCCAGGTGAACCTAATATCCCTAAATATTTCACCCTTGTCCAATTTATCCCTAGATAAACCTTCCATGATCCTTGGAAAATTTCTCTAAAACCCATATTTGGAAATTCTACTAATTCATAAGGTATTCCACATACAAACCATATGTATCTTCTCCTTATAGTAAAGTAGATCCAATCCTTGTGAGCCTCTGAAACACCCCGGTATAACTCTGCAAAATAGAGTGTTTTGGGTCATTAATAGAATTTTTTCACTATATTCCATTATAATCAATTAGGTCCAAGCTAAAATACCGAAATCTTCATCAATAAAAGTATCGAGCTAAACGAACCTAAATGGAATCAATAGATGATCTATTCTAAATGACCAAAACCTACAGAGGCACATTGTCCAACCTAAGATACCATAATAATTCCGAGAGAAGGATTATGAAAAATTAAACTAAACTAAAAAGATATAAATTCAATGTTATGAGACCTTAAACTACAGTGATATAAGTACCATGATGAAAGACCCTAATCTTCATCAAAAGAAGGTATAATATAAAAGACTCTAAATTATCATGGTTGAAGGTCCATGTTAAAATATCATAAAGTACTACAAAAAATTGATTCAGTCTATATAAATGAAAAATCATTAATGTACCAACATGTGTCCTTGAAAAAAATTAATTCACACCATGGATATCTACTTCTGAAAATTAAAGAGTACACTCCCTCTAAGATATATATATTACCCAGAATATCCTTTTGTGATTCTTGTGATCTCAAAATTACTGGAATATATACAAAAATTAAGAATCTTGTTTTTGTGGGAATTCATGAGAAATTATTGGGAATAAACAGTAATGATTTTATTTTCAGATCATGATATACATGTTTACATTATATAATTTTATTGAATAGTATCATTGGGGTTTGATAAAATATTATATCAGTGAAATATTATTCATAAATGAATAAATAACAACTTTATAGTAATGTGGAAGGTTCCAGAATTCCATTTACTAGTAATGTGAAAAATGTGGATATTTTATTTTTCGGAGTCTCTACATGAATCTAATAAAAATTATAGTACATCAGACTATATAAATATTCAATCTTATAAGATGAAAAAATTGAAATTATTCTAGATAGAGGTGTTAAATGAATGCCAAAATGTCACTCGCCTCGCCACAACTGCTTATGCCCCATGATATATATTCTCATCTAAAGTATTCATCTCCTCATATCTCCTATAAGAATTTTAAAATGAGTATTATGTTGTTGAGTTGTTATACATTAGGCGAAATATTATTTTATCATATCTCCCATTTTTTTCGTCCAAACATCCATATGGTATTTCAAGTTAGAAATTACCTAGAGACTCTACTCTACATCCTACAAAGCCTCCTTCATCTATCCAAAAAGGGGAGCCTCATATTCATGATCTGATAAGTCCCTATCATTGGTATCCAAATCACACTGAGTCAGGATAATTTGTTTCATGATATCATATAGTGGTTGGGGATTAAAACCATCAAAACCCTATTCATTTAGGATCTGATGAATGTTTTCCCATTGATCATGGAAATTCTTGTTTAATTCTGTGTAGCAGATGGGATACATATGTTAGAAGAATGAATAGATAGTTCAGCTAGGAAGGGAGAAATAGAGGAAGCTCCACATATCGCCACCTCAATAGAGGCATCAATCATCTCATGTGACATAGGGAATATTTCCTCAATATATTTTGACCCAATATCAAGATAGTCGGTACTAGGAATATGAATATTCCTCGATGTCCCTCCCAAGTCCTAAATGAACTCCATTGTTTATATGGGAAGTGAGGTTAGTGAAAAAAATGGTTGTTCGAAATACAAAACAGCCGACATAGCACCCCACTTAGACATGATGCTACCTATATATGATTTTAATCATTAGAATGAAACATTTTATAAACATTGGATGCAATAATGATCTCAACAATAGTTTTCTCATGCTCCAAAATCATCCAAAACTTACAGATGGCCCTAGGTTTTCACTCCCCTCCCTCACCAACCAAAGGGGGAGGAGAGACCCTATGGGTACAACCAAGATAATGTGAAAATTGATAAGGTTGATATGAATAATATACTATAAGCACATCCATACTATATAAAAAAACCACACCCTGATTATATATCTTGAATGACCTCTATTCAAGAGAGCTGCTTACTTTCTTAAAGATCGGTCATTCGTTGCATGATAAGGGGTTAAATCGAAGCTATTAGATTAGATCCACACTTCTGTATCTCCATCAGATCATGGTCACATATATCCAACCCAATATATGTTTAACAATCTAGGTCAAGATAAGGCATCAAGGTTCCTAGTGGAATTTTAGTATTCATAGTAATGGAAATTATCCCTTATCTATAGAAATAAAAACTGGAAAGGGACACTTATCCTATTGGGGGTGTTTCATTATTTAATTTATACTGGGAGTTATTAATGGAGATAAAGAGTTTTAATCTCCATATTAAGGTGTTTCCCCTTTTCCAGTCATTCTTCTATTACCAGCGTACGAAATTGAATCCTTGTAGGTGAATCCCCAACAAGAAAAATCCAACTATTCAAGAATGGGTCCATAAATATATCCAGCCAATGGATTGGATAGTTCTCTAGATTATCTTGATATCCCCTTGATGTATAATACCTAACATAAAAATAGACCTATATGAGCTAGTACTATCACAAGCCTTCTTGGACGGTAACCGAAGGGGGTGTGTTGTAGTTTTTCTAAACCCTCTACATTAAAGGAAAATGTCGATCCAGTTATTAATGTAGAGAAGAAAGTGTTTATTCAATTCCTTCCTCAAAATTTCCATCACAAGGGTGAGAATGTCCCTCTCCAAGACCCGAGTCTGCAATGTTTCTGGAAATAAATATGCATTAGGGAGGAACTTTCCATACATCTCTCTAAGAGATGAAATCCCACCCAGTTTTTAGATGTACCATAAGATGATTCCCAATTCACCTTGGATAAAATGGAATGAGTTGGTTTCAAGGAACCAACGGCTGATCAAATCTAAAATAATATCAAGTTCCCGATTGAAATGAATTTGGGAAATCCATACTATTTTATAAATCTTGATCCTATATAACTTGTAAAAACACTCTAAACATCATATCCTAAACATGAATGGTCACAACCATTCATCAGAGAAATAATGCCAACAAATAGATCCCATTTTGAGTTCCATCCACCATTCGAATTTGTTTATAAGTGATGAATATACTCAATAAACACTATATAATAAGAAGATGAGAAAAATCATAGGCATCTGGACCTTGGGGTGAGTTTTCAATCATATCAGACAGACAATGGTATTGAGTTGTCACCAAAAGGCCATCCTCATTAGTTTTCATATAAATATAGTTAGAATACATTACACCTAGTAAGATGGTAGAATGAAATCCTAATGAGGAATTACAACAACTTTTGACAAGCTGAAATAGTATAGATGAATCTTTTGCAATTGAAAGTATTCATTGATTTTGAATAAGAATAACCACTTCAAGACCCCATTATAAGGATTCACACAATTTCAAGTGTGAGCATTGTGATTTCAAGAAATAATTTCCTATTGATTGGCCATAGTAAATTTTTTACGAGAGGTGGAATACATCTAAACAAGTGTTTGTGGAATATATCAAACATATTAAATAACATATTTTCAAAGGAACGATATAAGAAAAAATTGAGATCATCCTAGGAATTAATAATTGCCTTCTTGAATAACATAAACGTTTTATTAACCACCAAACTATGGATGATCTTTTGGATTGGATAAATATGCAAGGCATCATGACATCACATAACTCCTAAAAGGATTCACGATCATGTGACCTGGAAATGTTCATGTTAGCCACATGATAGACCAAAGATCATGAAAATAGGCCAGAAGATCCTTTGGAACACTGAATATAATCCTTTCCCCATAAAAAAGATAATGATTTTTTTATGTTTAGTTCATGGTTGGTTCGAGTGGGAACCTATGAGAAGGATGTCTTGTAAAGAAAATATTGTTAATAGGATCATGACAAGGTCTTGGGTTATATCTTGTCGGATGGTTTTATGAAATGGAAATTTCATAAAAACATCATAAAATAGGTCTGGCGAATAGAGTAGCCAGTGAATGAACCACTCTCTTTGGCCCTATTTAGAGGGCATCACTTTGAATACCAAACATTTTCTGTAGACAAAAATTTTCCCAAGACACTAATTCATGACAGTTCTATATACTCAGTTGGGAATGTATATTTCTTATAACCAAGACCTTATCCCTATGAACATCACTCTAAAGGGGTGCATCTGTTGATTCCTTCCTAAAGAGAATCGGTAAAGTCACAACAAAAGAAATACCTGAATAAGGGTATTATTTTTCTAAAATATCAATTGAATCAAATGTAGGCCACAATCCCATGGATCATGTGAGCCCCCAAGATAAACGCAGTCACATAATTAGAAGATGGTCATGCAGAAGTTTATGTGGAATGCATAACTTAATGTAGATCCCACAATGATCCTTTTGAGAATTCGTACAATTATATTGATGGAATCCAAGACAATAAATGAACCCATGTTGTCTTCCATGCTGGAACCCCCGGGAAAATTTTATTCTCAACAAGAAGACACATGATAAATCCCTTAGAAATAAATTGAAAATAAGAGGAAAATATTCACGAGGTGGGGAGGCCTTGTGGTTGTGGCAGTAGGTGGTGCCTAGAGTGGCGATATGCATACATTAATGCATATGGGTGTCGTGGAGGACACCAAGGATGATGGTATGGGAGGGATGTGATGGCTTGATGTTGGTTGTTTTGTATGGTTGTTTATCAGCTTTACTTTTTCCCACTGCTTAAGGTAGCTAGTCTTGCTTACCCACCTTCTGAATGAGGCGAAGACACGCGGGGTATGCCACATGCTTTCCTTATTTAGCCTCTCGAGGGAGAAAGGGTCTATTCTCTTTCTATAGGCAGCAAAGACTTGATGGGTAACATATCTACCCACCGTGTTGATCCCCCTTTGTGTTTAGTATCATAGGTTTCTTTTCTAGAATTCCTGGGAATATGGGAAATTATTTTTCTATAATGAATGATTGAATAAATGGTCTTAGCCCATGGTGTTGTAATTTAATGGAACATAATGATGAGGTGGTAATTTGAAAAACGGAAAGTGGACCCTTGGTGTATGACAATGATGTTTAATGTGGTATTGTTCATGGTTAATTAATGTGCAAAGAATTAATTAAAAAATGTGGGATTGATGAAAAAGGGAATGAACTAACCTAATGAAGTTCTTTAACTGGTAGTGTGCTTATAGGATGCGTATTCATAGAAATAGTATCCCGGAGTCCGAGAGACGTTATCTGTAGTTAAGGATAATACATGTTTATTCCCATAGTGTGGTTGTGAGTTATATATATTCTGTACATTCTGTGTTTCTATATGCTACTCCACCCTGTGAGTAAGGGAAACTGACACCCTAGCGATTCTAAGCCCTGTGGGGTGTTTTCCCCAGCATTCTGATGGGAGGTTGAATGGATAACTACCACCTTTAGCCCCGCTCTCTTCTCATGGTATATACTTGTGCCTTTGGCGCAGTGGATAGTTTTCCCCATATATGTGTGTAGAGGGATGTAATGTCTTGTGTTTATTTCACACACATATATTCTGGATATAGTATATTATGGACTACTATAGGTGTAACGTGTATAATATGTGATGCCTTGAGGATCCTTACTCGGCGTATGGCATGTGATGGCTTGAGGTATAATACCCAGTGTATGATACATGTACTGCGAGTTGTGGTGGATCCCGAAAACTACCTGGTCACTTTTGGTTCTGAGGATGGTGTGGTGCTTAGCGCAGGTGTCTGCGGGTAAGACTTTGTGGTGCATGTGGTGAATATTGTGGAGCATAGCCCAATTTTATATGGGCAAGACTTTGGAGAGAGATGCACATGACGTATGTCGTTAGGGAAAAGCAGTAAACTAGTGGGGAAGTAGTAGCAGGGTACCCTTGATATTCTATAATATATAATATATTATTGTATGTGTTACATGGTGAGACTAGCCATGGTGAGGTTGGGAACTTAGTATACCTGTTTAGGTGACATGTTAGGTTCACTTGTTGTTCACAATGCCTTAGGATTCATTCTTTACTTTTTCATGAGAGGCTTCGGGGAGGATCCCATTGAGTGTACTGTTATATGCACCCTATGTATATATAAACTGTTTTTTTTCATGTCACTTGGATTATGATGGAGATTAGGAAGGATACTACTAGATTTTGGTTGCAGGAGCAGTTCAGGCTTGTAGTTGCTGTTTTCTTTTCCTTTCTTCTGGGTACTTGTAGTTTCACATTTTTCTTTTAGTACTTTTGCATGGAATTTCATATATGTACTTCATTTTCATTTATATTTCAGTTGGATTTGGTTGGTTTCTATCTTATATCTCTCTTTCGAATGTGTTCTCTTTGAGGGTAATGCCTCCCATTTGTGTGTTACTATACCCTCGGTGCTAGTCGCCAACCCGGGGCCTATTAGAGGCAGAACTCGGGGATCATTATCCCCTTCTCACATTGTCGGCCCAGGAGGGGTACACATTGTGTGGAGGGGGTCCTGACAGAGTGGTATCAGAGGTCATGTTAAGGGATAGGATGGATATTGGAGTTAGGCACAGGTGGGGTTACATGGCTTGGTAGGTAAATTGTGTCATTCTTGTTTAGAAAGTGGGGTAAACACTAGAGACTGATAGAGACATTGGCATTTAGGGCCCCCTATGATCTATGTCATGGTGCTTTAAGATTACGATGGTTACTAAACAAGGTGATACTAGTTGCAGGGTAGATACCTAGGAAAGGATCATGCATCATTCTTATTTCCGCATGTGTTTGAATGGGTAGTCCATGGGATTCCTTAACCTAAAATGAACAAAATAAAACAAAAATTAATATTGAGTCTTCCATAATCCAGGCTTAGGAGCTCTAACGGTTTTTTCTTTTGTAGGTATGGCACTAGGTCGACGTCCTCGTCAGGTTTGCGCATAAAATGTCTAGCAGGCCGTTCCAGCAGATCGCCGCCAGGTAGAGGTTGACGACGATGACACTTGGAAGAAGACACTACGAGAGTTTCAGTGCCAGAGTCTGCAGAAGTATGAGTGATCTGTTTCAGATACTGTTACAGAAGATAGCTTAGAGGAGGTCGAAATTGACTTCAATTCGATTTGTGATCATAAGGAGAACTAGGTGTCCTTGGTTGTGACGATGTTGCACGGAGCAGCGAGGCAATGGCGGCTCTTTCTCGTCGGGGATCGTGGGGAGTCAGAGACCCATGGGAGGAGTTTTGAGACAATTTCAGTGTTGAGTTCCTTTCATCGACTGCGAAGGCGTCCAGTTTCCAGGAGCTTCTTACCCTTCGACATGGGAGATCTAGTGTTAGAGGGTTTGGAATCCATTTCAGGAACCTTCTACGATATGCTTCAGACCCCCTGCCAGATGAGGAGGCTAGGGCGAGACATTTCGAGGAGGCTTTGCATCCAGAGATCCAGTGTCAGGTCACCCCATTTATGCTAATGACATATCTTGAGGTTCTGGTGAGGTTACAGGTTGTTGATAGGACTCTGGCCTGGACCAAATCGTTATGAGAGGGGAATCGTCATGATTCCTCATGAAGCAGAGCTGTGGTCCGAGGTTCCCAGTTTTCAGGGCATACGATTTACTATTCACCTAGGGGTAGGTCCCAGCTCTTCCCATATAATTTCTCCGGAGGCAGGAACTCTCAGGCCTATGCTAAGGGATCAGGTGATTGTTTTTCTTGTGGTGGTCGTGGTCACCAGCAGCGGGAGTGCCCAACTTTTCAGAGCAGTCATCATGCACCGGGCGCTCCGCTTCAAGTTCCTCCGTTGAGGAAGTTCCAGCCAAGGCAGCAATAGCAGGATGCACCAACTTTAGATCACCAGAGGGTAGATAGGCAGGTAGAGGACAGCCCCATGATGCTCCCCGTCCTTAGAGATCAGAGCGTGGCCATGGTGTTGGTCATCATCAGGGTCAGAGAGGTCATGGAGGAGGTCGTGGTCAGGTTCATGCTCTAGCATTGCCAGCCCCAGATGAGCCAAATATCGTTCAAGGTACCATTCGCTTGTTTTCTACCTTGGTGTATGCCGTTTTTGATTCAGGATTGATGCACTCCTTCATATCAACTACCATTTTCCATTCTTTTGGGACTGGAGGTAGAGAGGCTTCTAGTGCCCTTGGCATTGACTATGCCAGTTGGAGGTCGAGCTAGATTATTTTAAGTATGTAGAGACTGTGAGATAGTGTTGGAGAAACACCGCTCTTGGGAATATTTCCTATGATTACAGATACACCATATGATGTCATCCTCATCATGGATTGGTTGTATTCGGTGCAGGATATCGTGGATTGAATTAGGAATAAGGTCATCTTCATCGGTGCAGATGGAGAGCTGGTTGTGTATGTTGGTGAGCGAGATCCTCGGATGGGTCATAGATGAGTCCCATCCTTATCATCCTCGATGGTTGAGTTGATGCTGAGTTCATTAGAGGTTCAGCAGTTGGTGTTTCCTAGGGACGTAGAGGTATACCCTGATGTCTTTCCAGAAGAGTTTGTAGCATTACCCCCTCGACGAGAGATCAAGTTTGGGATCGAGCTACAGCCAGGAGTGTCTCCTATCTCTATATATCCCTATAGGATGGACCCTTCTGAGTGATGAGAGTTCTATATACATCTTGATGGTATGTTACAGTGTGGATATCTTTAACCAAGTGTGTCACCATGGGGTGCACCAGTCTTGTTTGTGAAAAAGGCCAATGGTAGTTTTCAGTTGTGTATCGATTATCATCACTTAAACAATGTGAAAATAATGAACAGTGATCCTCTTCTGCAGATTGATGATTTATTCGATCAACTTAAGGGTGCAAGTTGGTTCTCAACGATCGACTTGCGGTCAGGATATCATCATATGCGTGTAAAGGATGAGGATATCCCGAAGACAGTTTTCCATTGTTGTCATGGGAATTATTTGTTCATTGTAATGTCGTTCGGTGTGATGAATTCTCCAGCAGTTTTCATGGGTTTTATGATAACTGTGTTCCGTAAGTTTCTGGACACGTTTTTGGTGGTTTTCATCAATGACATCCTTGTGTACTCCACATCTGAAGAGGAGAATGATGAGAATCTATGATCCGTTTTTGGCATTCTTTGTTTACATCAGTTGTTTGGGACGTTGTCGAAGTGTGAGTTTTGGGATCGATAAGTCCGTTTCTTGGGGCATATTGTTTCCCATCAGGGAGTACTCGTGGATCCATCGAAGATAGAAGCAGTGGTGTCTTGGGCATCCCCCAAGACCGCGTCAATGTTACGATGATTCCTTGGTCTCGCAAGCTACTACAACTGGTTTGTAGACAATTTCTCACGAGTTTTGACTCCTCTAACAGCTATGACTAGGAAGTATCAGTCCTTCATGTGGACTGATCAGTGTCAGGCAGCTTTCAAGTATCTAATGGAGAAGTTTCTAAGTGCTCCAGTCCTTTGTCTTTCAGGTGAGGGTGTCAAGTTTGATGTTTTCTATGATGATTCACATTTGGGGCTAGGTTTTGTTCTCATGCAGAAGAGGTCAGCTATTTTAATGGGTCTCGGCAGTTGCGTCCCCATGAACGTAACTATGCCACCCACGATCTTGAGTTGGTAGCCGTGGTGTTTGCGCTGAAGTTGTGGAGACAATACCTCATTGGTGAGTGCTTTGTGGTTTTCACCGATCATAAGAGTTTGAGGTATGTCTTCTCACATCACAACTTGAACTTAAGACAACATCAATGGATGGAGTTCTTATAGGAATACAACTTCAAAATATTGTATACACCTAGAAAATGGAATGTTGTAGCTGATACGCGGAGCCGAAAGTCAAGTAGTGATGCTGTGCGTGAATCCGGTGATTCTTGGAGAGCAGTGGACTAACATTCAGCTTTGAATTTGATATGGAAGAGGTTGAAGGTAGAGGATGTATATTCCAGATGATGGTGCAGTCATCCATGATGCAGATGTTGGAAGAGTCCTAGTTGGGAGATCTTGATGTGGAAGTCTAGAGATATTGAGTTATTTGTGGTGAGGCCCCTGATGGTTGGTCAGAGGATGAACAACATCACGTGTTGTATCATGGCATGCTTTTTTGTTCCCTTGGAGATGTGCGAAAATGTTCTCTGAGAGTTCCATAGATTGCCCTTATCAGTACATTCCGGTGTGACAAATATGTACCGATCCTTGAGGAGTCGGTTTTGGTGGCCTGCACTGAAGCGAGCGGTTGCGGAGTTTCTGTCTCGATGTTTATTCTGCTAGAAAGTGAAGGCTTAACACCGTGTTCCTGGTGGTCTTCTCCCGCTATTATAGATTCCTCAGTGGAAGTGGGAGGACATCAGAATTGACTTTTTTACTGGTTTACCACGAGCTCTGGGATGACATGATACTATTTGGGTGGTAGTGGATCATTTGACAAAATCGGCCCACTTCATAGCGATCAAGGAGTCGAGATCGGTGGATGTTTTGTCGAGGCAATATCTAGAGGAGGTGGTAAGACATCATGGAGTACCTAGGACGATCATTTCGGATCGAGATCCTCGTTTTACCTCCAGGGTATGGAGAGGTCTCTAGCACGCTGTTGGTTCTCAGTTAAGCCTTATCACTGCTTTTCTTCCTCAAACAGATGGACAGACAGAGTGAACCATCCAGACTCTTGAAGACATGTTGTGATGTTGTGTTTTTGACTATGGAGTTTCATGGATGAGGCACTTACCATTGGTGGAGTTTTCTTAAAATTATAGTTCTCACTCCACCGTAGGTATGGTGCCGTTTGAAGCCTTGTATGGCCGACCTTTCCGTTCTCCGTTGTGTTGGACTGGGGTTGGAGAGTCAGCAATTCTCGGACAAGAACTAGTGTAGAATACAACATAGATGGTTCAGGTGATTCGTGAGAGGATGAAGACAACACGAGATTTTCAGAAATCATATGTTGATCAAAGGAGGTGACCCTTGGAGTTTAATGTTGGGGATCATGTGTTTCTGAAGGTGACTCCCCGTCATGGGCAGCGGAGGATTGGTCATGGAAGTAAGCTTTCTCCCCAGTTTGTTGGGAATTTCGAGGTGTTAGCTCATGTTGGCATTGTGGAATATCATGCAGCACTCCCCACACAAATGAATCAGATACATGATGTTTTCCATGTATCACAGCTCCATCGTTATCTTCATGATGACTCTCACATCATCGATTCGGGAGAGATCGATATTGATGATGATGAAACCTTTGAGGAGAGACCTGTGGAGATCCAAGACCACAAGAAGAAGGTGTTTAATTGGAATTATATTCCCTTAGTTCATTTTTTGTGGTGACACGGTGGCATGGAAGAGTGTACTTGGGAACGTGAGTCACAGATGCGTGTTCAGTACCCAGAGCTGTTGAAAGTTGTTGTGATTAGTTTTATTTGATCCTTTATTTTATGTACATTTTATGTGTTGTTATTCTTGAATTGCATGGATGTGGATTGTTTGTTCCATTTCTATTGGATGGATTGGTTTTGTCCCAGCTTTAGAATAACTGAGCGTGGTTTTTCCCCTAAGAGGTATCTTATTGGGTGGTTGTTCGGACCCCTCTTTTCCTCAGGTTGGTTTTAAATTCTCGAGGACGAGAACGTTTTGAGAGGTATCTGATTTAATGTCCCAGACCTCTCGGGTCCATTACATTGTGAAATTTTGGAGTTGGCGGTGTTCCGGGAGGTCAAGCAGAATTATCCATAATACTTTTCCAATTTTCCAGTTTTGTGAACAGTGTTTCCAGTTTTATGAATAGTAACAGATCGGTCTCAGAGATCCGTCTTACAGATCCGTCTCACAGATCGGTATGAAAGATCGGTCTCACAGATCGGTCTCAGAGATCGGTCTGACAGATCGGTCTGACAGATCGGTCTCATAGATCAGTCTCACAGATCGGTCTCACATATCGGTTTGACAGATCAGTCTCATATATCGGTCTCACAGATCGGTCTAACAGATTGGTATGACAGATTAGTCTCACAGATCGGTCTGACAGATCGGTCTCACAGATTGGTCTCATAGATCGGTTTCACAAATTGGTCTGAAAGTTCGGTTTCACAGATCGGTCTCACATATCGATTTCATAGATCAGTCTCACACATTGGTCCAAGAGATTGGTTTCACAGATCAGCTTGACATATCAGTTTCATGTAGAGTAACGGTGGGTGAACAGTGTTTCCAGATTCCTACAGTTTTTCCCCTTTTGACGTTTCCATTGGTGTAAAATACATTTAACACCTTATTTTAAGGGTTCTTAAGGTCGTTTCAAAGGACATAAATGCTATATTAATTATACCTAAGGTTTGGAGTGTTTTTAGTTGGTCAAAATGCGTGGGTTGATGTGATCTATTTTTAATGGAGAATTAACCGGATCTTAAACTGTCGCCTCATTAAATATTCAAAAGGAAATGAGATATCATTCTACCTTTTTCATCCTCTTTGTTCTCAGCTATGAGACGCTAGAAATATTAAATCCTTCCCATAGGAGTTTCAAAATCAAACTTTACTCCTTAGATCAGTTCCGCTCTATTTGATGTAACCATGTTGTGTCGATCATTCTTCGATATAAGGTATGTTTTATCATAGTTCCTTCAGGGATCACCTTCTCTTGTTCTCCTTTCCATATTAGCATGTAATCTCGATGTCTCTAATGGGGGTTTCTTGGGGTTTGGTTGGTGCTTCCATGCTGTGGAATCCTCGGGTGGATGTAGTTGTCGTGATAGAAGGATCGTGACCCGTTGTTTGGATAAAGATCGTGAGGAACTATTTGAGGTAGGGGATTCGTGGCTTCTCTAATTGTTTATGTTCAATCGTAGAGTTAACATGATATTGCCCTTTGGATCACAATAAAATTGACCTAATTAAATACATGAACCATATTAAAAGATTGGGTTTGATCACATGTTGTTGCTTTGTACCGTGATAATGGTTTGCCTCATGTTTTGCTATATAGTGTGATATCTATGCTTGCTTTGGTAAGCTCTTTGTTCTTGATGGAAATCAGAAAAGAACATAAATCAGGATTAATTGATAATTGTTGGATAAAGATAAAGAGGCATGAAAATTAATCAGGTTCTTGTTGTAATTTTATTTTAATCAAATTAGTGTTGTAATAATGTTTATTTAATTGTGTTAGCTTACTGATTAGGTTTCCCGAATTTGGAACCTACACTTAATATATTTCTTAATTCAAGATGGATTAAAGAACTTGTTGTTGATTAAAGTTAATTCCTGACAGGGTTCTGAGTTACCCTCTTGCTTGTAAGGCCGAATGCCTTGTGGTTTGATGCCATGATTTCTCATTTTGTATGATGGTGGGATGACTTGTTAAAGGGACAAGAGCGATTTGATGTGATGATTTTTTTCCTACTGCTTGTACTGTGATGTGAGACTAGATAGCTGTTGTGGTATGTGGAGGCAGGGAGGCCCTGTGGTTGTGGTAGTAGGTGGTTCCCAGAGTGGTGAGATGCATCGTTTTATGCATATGAGTGTCGGGGAGGAATCCAAGGATGATGTTATGAGAGGTATGTGATGGCTGGTTGTTGGTGGTTTTGTTTGGTTGTTTATCTTCATTACTTTTCTCCACTACTCACGGTAGCTGGTCTTGCTTACCCACCTTCCAAAGGATGCGAATACACATGGGGTATGCCCCGTGCTTTCTGAGTTTAGCCTCTCGAGGAATAATGGGTCTATGGTATTTCTATAGGCAGAAAAGACTCAATAGGTTGTATTTCTATTCACCATTTTGAGACCCCTTTGTGTTTAGTAGCAAAGGTTTCTTTTCTAGAATTCTTGGAAATATGGGAAATTATTTTTCTCTAATGAAAGAATGATTAAATGGTGTTAACCGATGGGGTTGGATTTTTTTGGAACATAATGATGAAGTGGTAATTCGAAAAAGGGAAACAGGACCCTTGGTGTATGACAATGAAGGTTAATGTGGTTTTGTGAATGGTTAATTAATGTGCAACGAATTAAATAATGTAAAGTGGGATAGATGAAAAAGGGAATGACGTAACCTAATTATGTTCTTTAACTGGTTGTGTGCTTATAGGATGCCTAGTCTTAGAAATTGAATCCCAGAGTCCGAGAGACATTAGCTGCAGTGGAGGCTAAGACTAGGTTATGCCCATAGTGTGGTTTTGAGTTTTATATATTCTGTACTTTTTGTGTTTCAATATGCTACTCCACCCTGTCAGTAAAGGAAAATGACACCGAAGGGATTCTAAGCCCTGGGGGTGTTTTCCCCAACATTCTGATGGGAGGTTGAATAGCTGACTACCCCCTTTAGCCCCGCTCTCTTCTCTTAGTAGATACTTGTGTCTTTGGCACAATAGTTAGTTTTCCTCTTATATGTGTGTAGAGGGTTTTAATGGCTTGTGGTTATTTCACACACATACATTCTGGATATAGTATCCTATTGACTACTATAGGTGTAACGTGTATAGGCTGTGATGGAATGAGGATCCTTACTCGGCGTATGGCCTATGATGGCTTGAGGTATAATACCTGACGTATGATACATGTTATACGAGAAGTGGTGGCTCTTGGAAACTACTTGGTTACTCTTGGTTGTGAGGATGGTGTGGTGCTTAGACTAGGTGTCTGTGGGAAAGCCTTTGTGGTGAACCTGGTGCAGATTATAGATCTTAGCCCAAGATTATAAGGGAAAGCCTTTGGATAGAGATGCACATGACGTATGTCGTTTGAGAAAAGCTGTAAACCAGTGGGGAAGTAGTAGTGGGGTACCCTTGATATTCATTACTAGGACAAACCATTTTTTTCATTTTCTAATACCCGGTTTAAGGGTTTCTGGTACCCCAAACATCCCTCCAAACCGCAAATACAAACAGGCACAACATCCCTCTGTCAAAGTAAAAAATTCAACATTCAAAAAATCACCGCCCTCCACCTCGATCCACGAACCCACGTCGCGACCTCAAAGCACGGGACCCCTCGAAACCTGCAACACCTCAAAACACGGTCAGCCTCGAAACAACCGAGACAACTGGAGAATCCGCAATGAACCACCGATGAGCTTCGCCGACATTCCTCGTCACCATCACAGAGGAAGAAAATCACTCAAGCCGATATCCAAAAATAACTGTCGACCCCATCCGAAGCAGCCACCGCTCATCTGACCGCACACGCTCCACCTTCAACGTGAAATCCAACCTTATTCCATGATCGCACACCACCTTAACCGGTTTTCCTCTCCGTTTCCGCCATCAACCACCACCACCACATAAACCGGATGAAATCATCATTTTCGAAACAAGAATCAAATAGAGCATCGAAAATCTACCGAGAAAATCCCACTGCAGCCACCCCAACCGCCGATGAAACCCTCGCAGATCCTCAGAGTACTCATCTGCCGCACATTAGGAGATGACCTCTACATGCTGAGAGACCTCCATATGACAACAACCTAGAACTGGGAGCAAACCCTTGAAAGCTTCGTAGAGTATGTCACTGAAAAAAATGGCCTTACGCCCACAGGTTAGACCAGCAGAGTCGAATCCCGAAGTGTTCAGCCACAACAAGGAGGACGAATCCAAAGACTATCACGGAGAACACCCGAGGCATCTGAAGAAGTTCCACCACAGGGATGAGGTGACGGTAAGAAAATCCAAGAACTGCTAGCTTCAAACGGAATCGCTACAAGAAAATTATCAACACTAGAAACAATCCATGAAAACAAGAAACGATAATGAAACCCCCCCCCCCACTCCCTGTTTACTACTAGATTGTGGTTGTAGGAGTTGTTCAGGATTTTAGTTGCTGCTGTCTTTTCCATTAATTTGGGTACTTGTAGTTTCCCCTTTTTATTGTAGTACTTTTTCATGAAATTTCATATATGTACTTGGGTTTATTTTATAATTCAGTTTGATTTGGTTGATTACTATCTTATCTCTCTCTTTTGCATGTGTTCTCTTAAGGGGTAATGCCTCCCATTTGTGTGTTACTACACCCTCGGTGCAAGTATCCAACCCAGGGCATACTGGAGGCGGGACATGGGGGTCATTATATCCCTTCTAACATTGTCGACCTAGGAGGGGTACACTTTGTGTGGAGGGGGTCGTGAAAATTCCATTATGTATTTGTGACATCCCTCAGACAATATAAATGAATCATGTTATTTTCTATGAATATGTGCCTAATATAACCAGACATGTGCATGGGTCATCAGACAGGTTAAAGAAGAAAATAATGAATTTTCAAGAATACAGTCAAGCCTATCTGATGAGAATGATGTCCTAGTCCATATTGAATACTGGGTTTAGATAATTTTTCCACCCTTTTTTTGTATTCCCTGATCAAAAGGGGAATGTCAGTGTGTAATACACATTTTAAAAGACTATGTAGAATAGATTTAATTCCATGAATAGGGAATATAGGATGCCTTTTTGAGGCCCAATATCCATATTTATCTTCCAATGGGATGTCCCAATACATAAGACCTACACCTACATGAAATGATACTAATTATTTTCCATCATTTGTTTCTCACATATATCATACCTCACAAGGGATTAGGCATCCACATTTATCAAATCATTCAAAAGATATGCCCCTATCAATATTAGGGAAACATTAGTGTATAATTTATAGGCAATATAAAAATATGACAAGTCTGTCATATAGAAGAAATGTCAATGTGTAAGACTGAACTAGTGGTATAATACTATTTTCCCACATAGAAGGAAAATGATAGTGTTTATTCCTCAACAAACAACATAATATGATATGTACTACATAAAAGATATTTTATAGTGTGTAAGCCCAATGATTAGATGTAATATGGTATTCCCTATAAAAAAGGAAAATGTTAGTGTGTATGCCCAAATAAATTGAACTATGAGGACTCATTCATCTTAGTATAAGTGCCACCATATCTCCAACATTTTAACTATTAGTATATAATCATTCCCATGGTACGATAAATCTACATCACCCATCATTTGACATAGAATCTCACTAAAATAGGATGACTCTAACTCCTACTATAACCAAGATATCTTGGATGCCTCCCTTATGCTAGAGTTATATATTTAACATCCTAAGGTTATTCCCTGCAAAAAATCCCTTCATCAATATGAAATGTCGTAGATCACTAGAAATCCCTTGTTTCTCACACCAATCATATCTCACAAGGGCTTAGGGATATTCAATGGGAACACCATTGGAATCGTAAATCTCTACTAGCTTGGGTAATCAAAATATGTAATAGTTGATGAGTGGAATAATTTTAATATACCTCATATATGTGAGTCTTAATTAGTTCAGTCCCAAGGGTGTGAGAAAATTATGATAACTCTAATTATTTCTATAATAAGGATACAGAGGACATATCCCAAAGACTCATACTAAAATATATGGTGCCTTAGTGCTATCACATATATCCCCTCCACAAGATATTAATCTAAAAAGGTTTTAACCAACTATGTGGTCTTTTATTCTTATAATTACCAATTTTTGTAGGATGACTCATAATGGATCAATAACCTACGGAAATAAATAATTGAGTCCCTGTATTGCGCTAATTTTTATTGAAAATGGTTATACATATAGCGCACATAAATTGTGACCCTTGACGAGGAAAGGTATAGAGAACATTAAATATATTCATATGGATTCACTAATTAGATTCTCTTCATACACTGATAGAATTTGATAACCTATGATTATTTTGATAGGGTAAATAAAACAATATTTGGATTTGGAAGAGATTCCTGAACATGTCCTAAATCTATAAAAATGTCATTATGTTGCAATCAATTCCCCTAAAATGGTTATGATGAGCCCAACCACACATTCTCTCACCAATGTGTATTTCTAAATGTCAATAGGTCTTAAACCTCAACTGACAACCTGCCTTTGGAAATAAATTCAATATTCTATTATGGATTTGAGAATAATTGGGTATTTTTTTAAAATACTAACAAATGGTAAAACTGATGTGAGTGATTGAGAAAGTAATTAACACCCCCCCCCAAATCAATCCATTGAGTAAATCCCATTCTAATCATTTTATTGATGAAATAGAAAATAGTATTATTCATCATAACATTGTATATCCTTAATAAAAAAGTTATAGTGAACTATGCATATATATTTTATGACCCATAAAACATAATTCTACAATTAAAATAAATTAATAAATCTATCATTCCACATTATCTTTAATACATTATCAAAGATTCATAATCTTATTCATTAACACCTATCACCATTAGTATACCATTCAATGTGTCTTTATCATCAATAGAGAAACCATTACTCATTCAACCTTGCTAATTCTCTTCACATGATTTTCCCTTATGTCATTCATTTATGTAATGCGCACACGTTCTACTTTGAAAACATTTAGTAGTAAATGATATATTAGGGAGACCATTATTCTCATCCATTAAGTTAGCATAAATTTTCATTTTTCCCCTATAAGTACATATTTTTTGTCCTTATTTTCCACGTTCAAAATATCTTCTCATCCCATTGAGACATTATCTTGTGTGCTTCTTCCCATATTCTCAACATATTATAAATTGAATCATTTTTATGTCATGGTATCCATTAGCACAACTCTCATTGAGATATGTCCTTCTATTATTTGTGGAATTATAGAGTTGGATAAGGTTAATTTTTTCAATCATATTCCATGATAACTGTATAGAAATGATCAGAAAATCATTTTCTCCTATCATCATCACACTTGTCTACTCATTAAAAAAATTTCCATCACATTCAATCTTAACCCAGTTCCTTTTGGTTCCAAATATTGACTAAAACAAAAAATCGTTATGCGAGAAGTACTAATCATATTGGAATATCACATAATTGTGGAAAGTCACTAATAATATTTCTAATACAAGAAATTATTTTAAATCTAGGATACCCTATTAATGACCTATTTTTTCCATGATAATAGAATATTTAAATCAATTATGATGGTTTATAAATATTTGGTCGATTTCTAAAGCAGTCCCCCAGTAATTTTTAAACTAGTTTTGCATCATGTGATTCTTTCATAGAAAATGTTATGATCGAGAATAACTCAATGCACCATTTTTCATTTCATTAACTTCAAGTACCTATGTGGATTAGCTACAAAAGCATGTATTATATAGAGAGGGATTTAATTTTATGGAAACTGGATTCTCAATACTTTAACAGAATTTGAGGATTTTTTTTACTTTGAATCATCATTAGACTTGTCCATTGAGTAATCCCATGAAAATTCCTAAGAAATATTCCATGGAATCTCACTATAGTTATCGCATCCATTTTACAATGGTTAAGTAAACCTATACTATTATAAAAATTATAGTGATCTAGGATTCTCATACATGTGTATTATATCTATTTAGATTAATATTCATTTCAATATACAAATAGACACATGATGACCATAGTGTTTTAGTTCCTTTGAAAACATGAAACACAACCTTCTAATCTGGTGAAAGAACTTCATTGTTTCCGAAAAATAAATCTTAGGTATTAAACTTCATAAACATACCCTTAATAAAACCTTACTTCAGTTCCTAGTCAAGGTAATGATAAAGAAGGGTGAGATCAGTTGTCCATTAAGTGAGAACCACAGAAATACATAAATATAATGTGAGAAAATGTGTATGAAAACATGAGAATGACTTTTAAATACCAAACCATGCATATAAAAGTATAAAATATTTGGTTATAACATAATTTTTTGATTTTTAAATGGAATTAATCATAAGTAAATAATATAATATAATTAATGATAGTATAACATTTTCATAAGACATAGAATTGTGCATAAATATAAGCATAACAATTTTGTTCTTTAGTATTCAGGGTTCATTACAATGACTTATGAGGGAAATACAAGGGAGGATATACTTCAGGGGTTACACACACAACCATACCATATAGAATCCAATTCCTCATACTGGAATTATTATACTCTCCATACCATAATATTAGTGAATGTTCACTGCCAATAACATAATAGCAGATGATGTCACTTATGGAGAAGGGTTCTCTCCCAGTTCCAGTCTTGTCTATCGCATGAGATTTTAATTTTTACCCAATACATTAGATGGATATATATGTCCTACCCATATTTGGTTATAATATAACCACCAAATATTATTTCTACATAACAACTATAATATGTTATAAAATAACCATCGTCACTTAATGAAAATCATATATATATGTTCCACAAGATCATAAAACATTAACCATATAATAACACATGAAATAAAATGGGATTCATGATCATTTCATTGTATCATAAACTATTGAAAATTGATATATTTAATTATTATTTGAACATTTCATCATAATATGGACTAGGAATATAATTATCCTTCATATGTATTTTATCATGTTATAACCCATGGAATAGAAACAAGTTTCTAAAACATTTTTTCATAATGGAAATCAATCATTCCTAAAAAATAATAATTTTATCGTTGGATAAAATCCCCATTAAATCATAATATACCTCCAATTATTTTATAATGTATGGATAAATATTTTGAAAGATAAATCACATGGATCATTTCTTGAAGAATATAACATTCCTCGGAATAATAATTATTTAAAAAAATCATAAAACATTTTTAAAATACATTTCCATAAAAATATATATTTAAACTTATAAATTAGTTATTAATAATAATTAAAATCATTTCATTATGAAAATATCTTTTTTAATTTGAAAAATTATTTTTAACTCAATTTGTTTATACATTTTTTACAATAGATTCTGTTTTCTAAAATAAAAAATATGAAAAATATCAATGATTTTTTTTGTTAATAGAAAATTGAAACCTTTTAAGGGAATCTTTATAGAATTAAACAAACATAAATACAAGAAATAGTTTTCATGTCACCCATGTTAAAAACATATATTATTTTATTATTATTTTTAATAGAAAAATGAAAATTATATAGAATATAAAATAATGATTCATTTCAAAAAAAATGTGACAATTAAAAAATATCTTAAATATCATTAATAAATAACTTGAATATTGTTTAAAATATTTTTTTTAAAAAATTTATAATAAATAAGTTTTTTGAAGAAAACGTTTTTATGATAGAAAAGATGATATTTCATAATAACATTATCATTAAACTATTTAGTACATAATGATTATAAAATAAATGTAAAACATGTATCATAATTAAATAAATATAGTATAATATACATAATTTTTTTAAGATATAGATCATAATATTTTACCATTAGAAAAATAATTATAAACAATATAGATAATGAACAGATAGTAACAAAAAATATTTTCCACAATAGTAACATTGTAATCTATGCCCCATCGATGAATAATACTAAAGAAAACAAAATGTATAATGAGGATAAATAAATTCAAGATATTACATGATAAAGGGATGTATATAATTCTAATACAAGAATATAGGTTCATAACATAAAAATTTTCTCAAAAGAATGAAAATTGAGACACAAATCCCATACTGATTTTGTAACTATTGAACCGTAAACACCATGAAATATAGATAATAAAATTGAGATTAAAATACCTATAATTTTATGTATATTAATAATTAAATACATTATAGTTCAGTAAATACACCACCTAAAATAATCATGTTCTGAATATGGAATTTCTCTCACATAAAGTAAATGTGAGATAGAAATCCCAAACCTTAGTCTTGATATCTATTATACACTTTAAAAACAAATGTACATAAAATATAAATATATTATGAATATATTATATAAGTATAAATATTTATTTCATACCATATATTATTTACATATATTCTTTTATAACCCTTTTTAGCAATTCTTTGTTAAAGTCACACTTCAGTAATAACATCTTTTTTTCATATATGTTTGATTTGTTATATCCAGCCCTCTTACATTGATCATGGTTACATAATATCAATAATATTAATCATGAAATTATTATTATATTTATATATAAATTATAATTTTAATTCCAAACATGAACATTGTTTTTTGGGAAATTATTTATGCTCAGATCTTGTAGATTGTATGCCTTATATACAAATGGGTAACATTTTCATTTTTCATAGTTCATTATAAAAAGACGGTATGTAATAGTCTATAATTCCAAAATTATAAAAAACATCATGTAAAATATTATTCCTTTAAATACACTTATAAATATCATCGATGTGCTATGGTTATGAAAAGATAGAGTCGCTTTGCTTTGTGAAGGAGGTGGTCCACACTTACATAAACAGTGTTATCTTCATTCAATGAGGAAAAAGTTAACAAATAAATTTTTTTATTATCATTTAAGAATGATAAATATGACATTAATAATATTTTTTTTCAATTATATCATGTATATTTATTAATTTTGTTCTTATTACCATGCATGTAAAGCGTTAGTGAAAATGAATTACCTCGCATCGTAAGGTACCACTTTGTCGTACACCCAAGAGGCTTTATTATATAACCCAAGGAATAGAAGATAAAATAATGTTATAGAGACTAGAAATGTAATAGTATTTTATAATCATCATCTGTAGATGTTATATCCATTATTATATCCAACCGTGGGAGGTGGAAACTGAAAAATGGATGACATTAGTTTATGGGGTGATAGTCTTATATAGATATGAATGATGATTTCATAACCCATTTGATATAATTGTGTAGGGTTTTAGGTCATGACTGTAACATAAAAATCTCATTATAGAGAATATTTTGATAATATTGTATCATAATGTTTTTATAATAATTAAACATGTTTTAGGAAGAAATAATATAAAAAATATCTTCAAAGTATATTACTACTTCTTCGGGTATCATCCTTGTGTTTAAATGAAATAATTCATATGTTTTATTTAATCTATAACTATGTCTTATATGATGAGATGATGGAATTTGGGAAGTTATTTTTTGAGGTTGTTTCTAAACCAAAAGTGTTTGATGTTTTGAAGAAGAGAGGAGAGGGTAACCATTATTAAGTGAGGTAATTAGCACACTTATAAATTTTTTAAGTTAAAACAATGATTCCACGTAATTAACATGGTATGGGGATTTAAAAATGGGCCATTATAGATATAAAAATATAAAAGATATATATATGGATTTTAAATTCGTGTCTGAAATGTTGGTAGGTCATTTTTATCTCTTATCAATTCATTTTAACAGCACTATAAATCAGTTTTTATATTATCCATGTTATATAATATTTAGTATTATACAATTAATTTTGATGAAATATTAAGTGAAAATTATTAGATAATATAAATTATTATGATTCCAAATATTAAATCCATTTCTCCAATTCTATTCATAAAATTGGATCAGTTAAATTTAAAATTAATCCAATAGATGTGATGAGAATGATAGTTTTCAATGTATAAATGTTCAAAATTGTATAATTTTTTTTAAATTCAAATAGATTTTATAAAATTGATAAAATTTAATTTTAAAATAATTTTTCTGAAGGTGAGAAAATTAATTTTTAGAAAATAATATTTTAATCGTAACATTGGATTCATTTTTATATGTAATCTAAAAAATACATTAGACAAATGATTAATATTTTATCGAAAATATTATTTCGAAATACAGTAAAATGATTCACTAAATGTTATTAGTTTAATGTATATAGGTAAAACTTTTTTATGATCATACAAATAGTTTTTTTTAGAAAATTATTTCTTTATTTTTATAGTGGTTTGAGTTTTATTTATAATTAATTGATCGATAAATAATTCATTACATATAAATGTATAAATAATATATTTTAACAATATATTTTATCATTACTATTCACACCATTCTCACGGCTTAGTTATAAATATCTTGTCCAATAATAATTTTTTAATAGTTTTTCATGTTTCATTTAATCTCTTTGTTTAATATTACACTATTTAATATTAGTATTGGGTGTAAATGAAGTCAAACGTAGTGATTCATGTAATGATAAATATTAAAAACCATATATTTATTGGAAAAATCGTATTTAGTGAAATCTAAGGTTGTTACGTTTAATATACGACAAAAAATAATGTAACCTGTATCCATATCATATTTTTTTATCCTTCTATATGCAAGTATTTTACTTAATGAGGTAATGGTTTATTCTCCACATATTCTAGTGATTCTTTGATTTGATGAATATTATTTACATTAGTGGTATTTTACTCATTGTCTATGGATGGTTTTAGTATTATCAATATAAAATTAAAAAAATTAAAGGGCAGTTCATTTAAAAGATTGACTTGAAAAAATTGATGTATAAAGACTTTAAATCAGTACAACACCATTATTTTTTTGGTAGTGAACTACCACTGATCTTTGAGATAATTTATATTTGAATTCATGTTCTATTTTAACTTTTATATGTGATTATGTTTCAACATCTTAACTATCATGGGATATTAGAGGCTTATCCCACACTAAAATTTTAAATCATATAGATTTAATATTGATATTAATGAGGAAAAAATTAAGTAAAATAATATAGATTTTCTTTACTCCATCATGGTATTTTTACTATATCCATTGAACTTTTTAAATTTCCTAATAAAGCATTTATTCTTTTCTATTCAATGTTAGAAAACCCACAATGTATGTGTAGTTTCTTATTATGAGTGACTTTTTTAATTTTTGTTGATAAATATTTTAGTAATTTCTTTCCAACTCATTTCTATCTATATCATCAATATTAAAATCACCAATATTGACTTTTTCATTTCTCTATCCAAATATTATTGTACTATAGTTATGTTTTAACTCCTTCAAACAAGGAATACTCTAACCGTAATGAATAATCATTTTTAATAAATGGAGGGTTAGTTTCCTATATAATTTAAAAAATTGAATAAGAAAATAAGTTGTATTATCATCACCAAAAAATGTTTCAGGGGACATAACTTATTTTCCTTATAGTTTCTATGATTGGATAGTTTAAATATTTGGTAGATAAAGGGATTCATTTACTTCTTCAACCTATTTTATGTTTTTCCATGTAAATAATAGGTTTTAATAGTTGTGTACATCATATCATTAATTTTCTTTATCATATCCCAAAAAATTTCTTGATGTTTCTGGTCAAGTGGAAAATATCCAGTTGATAGCGTTTAAATCTACACTAGTAATGGATATTTTATAATATGATAGAAATATGGATTTTGAAACATGTGATGATATTTTTCATTTGTGTCATAAATTTAATCCTCTCATCCAATTCAATACACTAGTTATTTTTCATGTACCTAACTATGTGATTGACCATGACTCTCTTATCGTGAGATCAATTTATTTTTTCATAAACTGACCATCTTGGTATTTCTCCACTACATTAATGATTATTTAATTAATATCATTAAACTAGAAATAAATTCTTTAAAACATTATTTATTAATGTACACTTAATAATATTTATTCCAATTTATAAGAAATAAATAAAGAAAGTGAGAAATAAAATATAAAATTGATAAAAAACTATATACCAGTGTTATAAATAATGAATGAGAATATGTATCATTATATATTGAACTAAGTGATGTGATGTTATCATGATCCTTGTAATAAATACACTTTTTCACTCTTTGAACACAACTATGGAATCCGAATAGGGTTATCTCCCTAATATCAAATTTAAATACACATTGTTTAATTAAACATATTAATATATATTGTTTTTCAAAAAAATTAATGATGTAAAGATATAATTGGGGAGTGAATGTTTTTGTGTTTGGAAAATGAAATTATAATGTAAACATTCAATGAAAACTAAAAATCAATCATAAAAAAGTTCTATAATAGGATTATTTCTTATGATTTCCCTCGTTATCTCACTCTAGATGGTCTCATTCTAGATGAAATTCACACTCCAATGATTACATTGATATATCTAAATTAACATTTAATGATTGAGTTAATTAATCATCCATGTACCCATTGAGTTATCTAATAACATACCTACTTCATGAGAGACCAAAATAATAACCCACTATTTGGAGATATCCTGCATGCTAGTCTAGGAAGAAACTAATTCCATTATTTCATCAACCAAAATGTCCCAATCATATTCCAGGAGAAATAAGTAATGTAAAATAAAAAAAAAGTAAATTGAAAGAGAAAAATAGCTAAAATTATATAGAAAATAAATATCACAAACCAATCAAACTTATAACCCCCATAATTCTCATAGTTAGAATCCAACATTTAATATGGAATTACAAGGACATATAATGATTTAGAAGAAATCTACTATGATAACCCTATATTTATCTCTCTATAATGTTAAATATAAATATTATAGTTCAAAAATAAAATAAAAAAATGAAATAATATCATTAATTTGCATGAAATATAATGTGCGACCATTAAAATTGAACAAATTAAAAAAAATCCTATACTACAAGAAGCCAACTCCAATGTTTGCGGTATTGAATCATATCAAATGAAATACAGAATAGTTTTTATAATAATTAAGGTAATTATTAAAAATTATAGTGGTGTTTAGTGTTGAGTAGATCCCCTCCAAGATCAAATCCACATAGAAAAATTAAGGGTAGGAATTTCCTCACAGACAACATCTTACAAATCATTACTTGTGGGTGGGATTAATTTAATACATAATATAATATTGATCATCTATTTTAATGGATTAATTAACAATTTATTGTTGTGTGAATCATTCCAAATTTAGGTAGATTAGTTAAATAGGTATTTTATTAAAAAAATAATTTTAATCCCCCAAATATATATGTAATTTTGATTTAATTCCACGTTAAAATTTATCATAGGGTTTTAAATATCATATATAGGGCTTGGATGAGTCACATAGTGTGATTGAGTGTGATGAATTCACTTTTGCATCACCTTATATGGTTTAAGGTGCATAAAAATGAATCTTTCATTGACAGAGACGTTTTGGGATTAATCACACATAAATAGAAGCCCACAGATAGTATTCATATGTAATCAATGTGGGATTTGGTATTATAATCTGAAATAGGGAAATATTTTATCTCACACAATAATTTGGGATGTTATTTAAAAAAGATATTTCATTATAGATTTCATATTACATTTTTTGATATCATTGTAGTTTTGTATTATGATTTTGTGCTTGATTTTTTATAGAATCAAACATATTAACATTATATAAGACTTTAATCAAAAATAATAACTTTATTGTACAGTTATTTATATATATTTACTTCCTTTCAAATTTAATAGCATTTACGCTCCCTGAACGCCAATATTTATACACACCTTTCATAAAATAAAATCTTTTTTTTTCATCCATCAAAAATTCGCAATAAAAATTCCTTCCATTAAAAATTTTACTTTTATCACTGATAACTAATAATTTTCACCTAAAACTTATCAAACCCAAAAATAAATGTTGTATTATCTCGTAATTAACAAATATATATAAATTAGTTTAAACCCAAAATTTAATAATATTCCATATAAATTAAAAATATTTACAAAATGAACAAAAAAATTATTAATTTAGTAAAATTAATAAATAAAATATAATAGAATAATTATAAAACATAATCATATAAAATTTAATACTTAATCATTTTATCAATAATGAACCACTATCAAGAATCTAATGATTCTCTTTTTTCTATCATATCATGTAACGTCATATACCATTGTATTGTCTTCATTATTCCAGATCCTAATAGATTCTGAATTATTATTTTTTTATAACTATTATTATAACGACCCATACTTTACATACATTGTTAATACTTCAAAATTGAAGCACACTTATTACAACATATGACAAAACCACAATGGACCGTATAGGTATAGTGTCTTTAGAAACTGGGAAACATAAACTATTGGTTCATAAATCTTCTACAGTGTCTCCCATTTATTTCATCATATCTAGGGTCCCTTTTAGCATATTCTACTTAATATCCATCTTCCTGACCTGGGGAAAAGAAAACATAAAAGGGTGAGCTCAAATGCTCAGCAAGGGCAAATAAAGGAAATAAAAACCATATCATATCTTTTTGAAAATCAAAACCTGCAAAAGAGATCATAATATCTTAACATGGAATAAATCATAGAAGTGAAAATGAGATCCCCATAATCATAACATAAAACTTGAAACTTTGTGGCATGCACACATAATCATGGAAAATCATTTCTTGTTAGTCATGACTCATTTCCAAGACTATCTTAGTGGACAAAGTCCCTTTCTGAACCGAGTTCACTCCTCGTTTCAGTCCTGTATCACTGAACCGAAATAACCTTCCATTCCAGCCATGTCTATCTCATGAGATATAAAATCTTTACCCAATGCATTGGAGGGAGATATAGGTCCCACCCATCTTATAATGAATCCTTTCTTATGTGTGCCACATAATCATAAATCATACATCATCACATAACCCATGTAATAAAAATTGAATTCTTAAACAACATGACATCATAAAACAATTCATATAAGATAAAGGAATTCATAAAAATGTTTCCATCACAACATAATCAAATCCATGTAATAATAGGGATAGAAACAGAACCCTTTTATTATCTTAGATGGAAAATAATTTTGATAAAATACATGAACTTCATCCTTGAGGAAAATATCCTTTCTTCTTCAAAAACACTTTTACTTTCTTAACATGTCATACAATTTTAAACTAAAAGAAGTTGATTAAAAATAAACTTGAATACTTGTAAAGGAAGCTTCTTTGAAATAATGTTTTAAAAATCCATTCATGCCGTATAAGTTAAAAAAACATTCTTCGTACTTTTGTCGGAAAAGTCAAAAAGTACCTCGTACGACAAAATATTCCTTTCATACATATTACTAAAAACTCACCGAAGGGTAAAAATGGATTTAAACAATTTTAGGTGGATGGAAATAATATTACATATTGATGAAACATGGATGTGGATGATAAAATACACCCCAGTAAATACTTACGAATAAACAATCTCGGATAAAAATGAGATTGTGATATTTCCCTTACCTTAGGTCCGATTTGCTTTGTTCGTGTCCGAAGCTCCTGTATAATGGTTTAAATAATGTTATTGACTTATTCCAGAATCATACATATTGATATGATATCATATATGGTCATATTATTAGCTTCTTGTTTGTAATATTTCATTGTTACTTGTTACTCGGGTCTTTATAACTTTTTGTTCTTATGCGTGTTTTGTCGAATAAATTCTTATTCTTATCTTTAGGTTATAGATAATTCATTTCCAGAATGGTATTAGTGTAGTATATACCATATTCATTCATTCAATTCATTTATATAATCATTATGAAATGAAGATCATGTAGAACGAGTCGCATCACATCGTGGAGACGGTATTCCGTACGTACGCACGAGTGATGATATCGTTCCTATGATCGTGGAATTGTATTGGAGTATATATATATTATTTCAGTATCAATATTACTTCATAATAATCATATATAGTTACTCATTACACCATTATACCCATCTTGTAAGGTGATGGTGGAAAATAGATTACACCACGGCGTGGAGACGGTATTCCGTACGTACGCACGCGCGGTGATTTCATTTTTCCGTAGGATGGATAGAAGGTGAATTAGGGTTGTTTCATATTTATAATAACATATCAGTATGTAAGTAATACTGATGTTATTACTTTATCATGAAACAACTAAAGGAGAAGAAGTTGAAGAAGAAAGAAATTGAAAAGATCGGTAATGGATATTACCTCTTCTTTGGAACACCTCTTTGAATCCTCCACTAAGGGAACTAAGATTGGTCTTTGAAGAAGACCAGGACCTCTAGGATTATTCTAGGGAAGTGGAGACGAGAAAATGGCAGGGTTTGGCCGAGCTTGAGTGCTCAAAGTGGTGTGAGGAGGAGGGGGAGGAGGTGCCCTTTTATAAGGGAGGAGAGGGGCACCTTAGGAATATCTCAAAATATTATTTTATATTAAAGTCAAAATCGGTTTATAATGGTTCCAAAGGGTCTTATTTCGAAGCTAAAGTGGGGAAGGGTCGAAATCCTATCAACCAATAGGATTTAGACAAGTTTAGGGTATTATTTTAACCTTATCAATTAGATTTAACTCTAAGTTAAATAATTTAACTTTTACCATGTCTTTTTGTTTTCTTTCACTATATTGTTAATAAACTTACTATAACATGCCAAACGAACCCCAAATTGTTTATTATTAATATATATATCCTTATTTAAGTAATTTGGCCGAACCTTAGATTTTTAGGAATAAAATAACAATTAATAATATAATATTTGATTTAAAAACTATTTTGTGTCAATTTTGACACTATTTGATATATGATTTTTGTGAAAGTCATAACAGAATTATATGGTCGAACCAAGTTGATTAAATCAACATTAAGTTATCATAGTAACCTATAAAATTAGTGGAATTCATAAAAAGTCTTAAATTACATTTATTTGGGTATTTATATTATCAATTTTGTCAATATTTCATTAATAAGATAATTACTGCATCATCTTTGTGTCATAAATAAATTAAATTATTTGATGTCTAAAAATTACAAATAAAATATCATCATGTACGAAATCGTTTCAGCTTTCTAATGAATATTTACAATTGAATTTATCTTATGTATAACCCCATATTAAAAATGATTTACTTATTAAACTTTGATTTTAACTATTTTAACCCTTCTTTAAATAAATTAATAATAAATGTCCTAATCTAATCCAAGTGGGCCTAAATGGTCATATTTTATTCCTAAGTTTGTTTTTGGTCGAATTACACTTGTCCAATAGAATTAGGACACGTGTTAGGGTAATATTAATATCATATTTACCCTTAGTTACCCTATTTACTATTAACCGCGGTAAAAATAGTAAAAAGTTACTATTCACCAAAAAATTATTTTTATCTCATTGAACCACATTTTACTTACTGATATCAACCGTTTCTGTCGGATTTTTGAAATTCCATTCACAGAAGCGGTAAAATTATGTTTTATGCAAAATTCAGTTTTTAACCTAGCACTTAGTGGTTTCACTATTCATCAAAAATTGAAAGTTTTCAGAAAAATACCAAAATCTCACCCTAGGCTAATTTCGATATTCTGAGTCCAAAAATGAAGTCCATTTTGAAAAATAAAATTTATAAAATTTCAAAAAGTGGTTATTACTATTCATAACGGCTAGTTTTAATAGCATATTGTTGTTTAGTGAAACTCGGTATTGCGTACGACGCAAGCTATCGAGGAAGGTCGCGATTGCGTGTAAAGCAAGCCAAGCAAGTGTTGTGTAGAAAAAGATTCCTTTGATGATTTATATAACATAAAAGTCTCGGGTGTTACATTCTACCCCCCTTAAAAAGAATTTCGCCCTCGAAATTCGTCACGTTGTAACAAACAGATTAGGATAATTCTCCCTCATCATATCCTCAAGCTCCCATGTAGATTCTTCAAGTTGGTGGTTCCTCCATAAAACCTTCACCAAGCGAGTGGTCTTATTTCGTAGGACTTTTTCTCTACGATCCAGAATCTCTATCGGCTGTTCTTCATAAGAAAGATCTTGCTCCAGCGGTACAACTTCTGAGCTGAGTACATGTGAAGGATCTGGTATGTACTTTCTCAGGAGAGATACGTGGAACACATCGTGAACTTGAGAGAGATTCGGTGGAAGCACCAATCGGTAAGCTACCTTCCCAACACGATCCAGTATTTCGAAAGGACCGATATATCTAGGGCTCAACTTCCCCTTCTTTCCAAATCTCATAACCCTCTTCCAGTGAGATATTCGTAAGAATACTTTATCGCCCACTTCAAACTCTAGGTCTTTTCTTCGGTTGTCGGCATAACTTTTCTGTCGACTCTGAGCTGCTCTTATGTGTTGTTGAATAGATCTAACCTTTTCTGCCATTTCATCAACGAGATCAGGTCCTAATAGCTTTCTTTCCCCAACTTCATCCCAGCAAGTTGGAGTCCTGCATTTCTTTCCATAGAGAGCTTCATAAGGAGCCATCTGAATACTGGAGTGAAAGCTATTATTATAAGAAAATTCCACCAAAGGTAGGTGTTGATCCCAACCTCCATTGAAATCCATAGAGCAAGCTCTCAACATATCTTCTAGGGTTTGAATTGTTCTCTCAGACTGACCGTCTATCTGGGGATGATAAGCAGTGCTGAAACTCAACTCTGTATCCAGAGTATGCTGAAGACTTCGCCAGAACTTCGAGGTAAATCTCGGATCTCGATCAGATATAATAGAAAGTGGTACTCCATGCAATCTTACCACTTCCTTTACATATATCCTGGCAAGCTGATCTAGAGAGAAATCCTCTCTAATAGCAATGAAGTGTGCAGACTTTGTAAGACGATCAACTATGACCCAGATAGCATTATTGCCTTTGGATGTTTTAGGAAGTCATGTGACAAAGTCCATAGTGATGTTTTCTCATTTCCATTCGGGTATGGGTAATGGTTGTAACATCCCCTTAGACTTTTGTCTCTCAGCTTTAACTTGTTGACAAACCAAGCATCGAGAGACATATTCAGCAACATCTCTTTTCATTCCATCCCACCAGAAGTACTCTTTCAGGTCCCTATACATCTTCGTGCTTCCAGGATGAATAGAGAATGATGAACTATGAGCCTCATCCAGCAGCTCATTCTTTAATTCGGGGATGGGAGGAATGCAAACCCGATTCCTGAACTTTATTATCCCATCACAATCAAGGTTGAATTCAGGAACATTTCTCACCTTCTTTTGTAACTCGACATCTTCTTTCTGTGCCTCTTTAATCTTCACATGTATAGATGGTTGAACATTCATTTGAGAAAGATAAGATTTTTCCCCTTCCATTATAATTCCAAGATCCATCCTTTGTAAATCCATAAATATTGGATCCTTTGTGATCCTCATCATGGATAAACTAGCATGGTCTTGTCGACTTAATGCATCTGCAACCTTGTTTGCTTTCCCAGGGTGGTAATGGATTGAGAAGTCATAATCCTTAATCAGCTCCAACCATCTTCTTTGGCGCATATTCAGCTCCTTTTGTGTGAAAATATACTTTAAACTTTTATGATCAGTATAAATATCACACCTTTCACCATAAAGGTAATGCTTCCAAATCTTTAATGCAAAGATTACCGCAGCCAACTCCAAATCATGTGTTGGGTAATTTTGCTCATGGATTTTCAACTGTCGTGAGGCATAAGCTATCACCATATCATTTTTCATAAGAACACACCCCAATCCCTTCTTGGATGCATCACTATAGATCACAAACCTTTCTCCACTACAAGGCAGTGTGAGCACAGGTGCACTGGATAACCTTCTTTTCAACTCCTTGAAATTCTCTTCACATTCCTCTGTCTAGACAAACTTAACTCCTTTCCGAGTCAACTTGGTGAGTGGATTAGATAATCGTGAAAAATCTTTTACAAAACGTCGATAATATCCAGCCAAACCAAGAAAACTTCGGATCTCAGTTACTGTTGTTGGTCTTGACCATCTTTCGATAACC
The DNA here is from genome assembly GCA_963277665.1 of Viscum album. NCBI lineage: Eukaryota > Viridiplantae > Streptophyta > Magnoliopsida > Santalales > Viscaceae > Viscum > Viscum album. The sequence continues at coordinate 1,309,361,001 of OY728119.1, read as the reverse complement.
TCTGTTTTTGCTGGATCCACAGATATCCCCTCTTTTGAGATTATGTGACCCAAAAATGCAACTTTTTGAAGCCAAAATTCACACTTGGTAAATTTGGCATAAAGCTTCTCCTTTCTCAGGGTCTTCAATATAATTCTCAAGTGATCTTCATGCTCTTCCTTGCTCTTTGAATAGACAAGAATATCATCTATAAAGTCTACCACAAATTGATCAAGATAGTCTCTAAAGACTCTATTCATTAGATCCATGAAGATAGCAGGGGAATTAGTAAGACCAAATGGCATCACTATAAATTCATAGTGTCCATACCTTGTACGAAAAGCCGTCTTTGATATATCCTCCCTTTTGACCCTTAATTGATGATACCCTGAACGAAGATCAATCTTGGAAAAGTATTGAAATCCGCGTAGTTGGTCAAATAAGTCATCAATGCGTGGGAGAAGATATTTGTTCTTGATAGTGATCTTGTTAAGTTCTCGATAATCAATGCAGAGTCTCATTGATCCATCTTTATTCTTAACAAATAGAACAGGTGCTCCCCAAGGTGACACACTAGGGCGTATGAATCCCTTATCAATATTCTCTTGGAGTTGCTTCTTCAATTCCTGCAACTCAATTGGGGCCATTCTATAAGGTGTCTTTGAAATAGGCAAAGCACCCGGTACGAGTTCTATTGAAAACTCAACTTCACGATTTGGTGGAAGACCTGGAAATTCCTCAGGAAAGACATCATCAAACTCCCGTACAATGGGCATAAACTTAATCGTGAGTTTCTCACCAACCATTTGAGATAAATAACCTTCATTTAGTGGAATCAATACCCATAAGATGGAAGAAATTTCCACTGGAAGGTTATGTTCATCCTTGAATTGGTATACGATCGTAGATTGATCTGGAATATGAAATGTGACTTCCCTTCTTTGGCAATTGATGTGATATCCATGTAGAGAAAGCCAATCCATGCCAAGAATCACATCAAATTCCACTAAAGGAAGGATCACAAGATTTGCAGGAAGCACTTTCCCACAAACATCGATCGGAGAAGAATTATAAACTTTTGATGCGATTGATGTGCCATTAGGTGTTGTCACAGCTAACTCAAAATCTAATTGTTGAGGTAATACGGTGATACCCTTAGAAAATTTTTCAGAAATAAAAGAGTGGGTGGATCCAGAATCAAATAAAACATTTTCTACTTTAGAGTGGATGGTAAGTGTACCTTTCACCACATCGTTATCGTACTCCACATCGCTGATAGAAATTGCATGTGACTTTCCATTGTCTTTAGCCTTAAGAGTTTGTTGACGTCGACCATCATCATCAACCCTTGGATTTGGGCATTGATTGGCATAATGCCCCATCTCCTTGCACTTGAAACATTGAAGTGTAGTAGGTTCATTCTGTGTATCCCTTCCTTTGTTTGCGTCATTAGACATCTTCTTCCCATTATCACGGCATTCAAATGCCCGATGACCTTCTTTTCCACATTTAAAACATTTACTTGTCCCTTTAAGACAACTCCCCCCATGTTTATTTCCACACTTTGAGCATAAGGAAAAGCTCATCTTCTTTTCCGTGTGCTCTTTATATTTTTCTTTGAATTCCATCTTCCTCTTCTTATCAAACCCATGTGACTGATGGGTTACTCCAATCTCCATCTCAACTTTGCGAGCACATCGAACGATTTCCTCGTAGCTATTGAAGTCCCTTATGGATAACGCCCTTCGAAGACTTGGTTTTAAGCCACTAAAGAATCGATCGATCTTACTCTCAGGTTGGATAATAATACCAGAAGCGTACCTTGCAAGTCTTGTAAAATTTTCTTCATAGGTACTAACAGATTCATCATCCCTTTGCTTCAGTTCAAGAAACTCTTTCTCCATCTTTGTTCGGAGAATACGAGGGAAGTACTTATTGAAAAATAAGTTCTTGAACTCGTCCCATTCCATAGACTCTATTTCATCCCTTTGCCTCGTATTCTTAACAAGATTCCACCATTGATCAGCATCTCCTTCCAAACGATACACTGCTAGGATGACTTTATCATGTTCAGAACATTGAAGAACTGAAAATATCTTTTCAGTAGTACTAATCTATTGTTCAGCAACTAATGGATCAGTAGACCCGCTGAAAGAAGGTGGACGCTGCCTCATGAAGGATTCAACAGAATGTTGCTCCCTCCTTTGCTCGTTTGGAAATCCTGCATGATTCATAGCTTGAGAAAGTTGTGTGAGCATGGCTACAAGATTTTGCATTCCAGCTCCCATATCGTTTGGTTGCTCAGGGGGACAATCATTGCATTGCCCATCGCATTCCGCATTAACACAGTTCCTTCGGGTTCCAGCCATTGACTAAAACCAAGAAGAATAGTGTGAGCAACACTAATTATAATAGGAATCCACATAATTCAAGAATAAAATTTTCATGCTTATGGTCTTATCCTAGGTTATTCATGGCCATTTCTAAGATTGTGTTCTATGCTTAGACTTATCCTTAGGGTTCTTACTAAGGCTTTCACATCCTAGTTTCCAAAGGTTGACTATACCTTTCCTCTGATACCAACTATAACGACCCATACTTTACATACATTGTTAATACTTCAAAATTGAAGCACACTTATTACAAAATATGAAAAAACCACAAAGGACCGTATAGGTATAGTGTCTTTAGAAACTGGGAAACATAAACAATTGGTTCATAAATCTTCTACATTGTCTCCCATTTATTTCATCATATCTAGGGTCCCTTTTAGCATATTCTACTTAATATCCATCTTCCTGACCTGGGGAAAAGAAAACATAAAAGGGTGAGCTCAAATGCTCAGCAAGGGCAAATAAAGGAAATAAAAACCATATCATATCTTTTTGAAAATCAAATCCTGCAAAAGAGATCATAATATCTTAACATGGAATAAATCATAGAAGTGAAAATGAGATCCCCATAATCATAACATAAAACTTGAAACTTTGTAGCATGCACACATAATCATGGAAAATCATTTCTTGTTAGTCATGACCCATTTCCAAGACTATCTTAGTGGACAAAGTCCCTTTCTGAACCGAGTTCACTCCTCGTTTCAGTCCTGTATCACTTAACCGAAATAACCTTCCGTTCCAGCCATGTCTATCTCATGAGATATAAAATCTTTACCCAATTCATTGGAGGGAGATATAGGTCCCACCCATCTTATAATGAATCCTTTCTTATGTGTGCCACATAATCATAAATCATACATCATCACATAACCCATGTAATAAAAATGGAATTCTTAAACAACATGACATCATAAAACAATTCATATAAGATAAAGGAATTCATAAAAATGTTTCCATCACAACATAATCAAATCCATGTAATAATAGGGATAGAAACAAAACCCTTTTATTATCTTAGATGGAAAATAATTTTGATAAAATACATGAACTTCATTCTTGAGGAAAATATCCTTTCTTCTTCAAAAACACTTTTACTTTCTTAACATGTCATAAAATTTTAAACTAAAAGAAGTTGATTAAAAATAAACTTTAATACTTGTAAAGGAAGCTTCTTTGAAATAATGTTTTAAAAATCCATTCATGCCGTATAAGTTAAAAAAAACATTCTTTGTACTTTTTTCGGAAAGGTCAAAAAGTACCTCGTACGACAAAAGATTCCTTTCATACATATTACTAAAAACTCACCGAAGGGTAAAAATGGATTTAAACAATTTTAGGTGGATGTAAATAATATTACATATTGATGAAACATGGATGTGGATGATAAAATACACCCCAGTAAATACTTACGAATAAACAATCTCGGATAAAAATGAGATTGTGATATTTCCCTTACCTTAGGTCCGATTTGCTTTGTTCATGTCCGAAGCTCCTGTATAATGGTTTAAATAATGTTATTGACTTATTCCAGAATCATACATATTGATATGATATCATATATGGTCATATTATTAGCTTCTTGTTAGTAATATTTCATTGTTACTTGTTACTCGGGTCTTTATAACTTTTTGTTCTTATGCGTGTTTTGTCGAATAAATTTTTATTCTTATCTTTAGGTTATAGATAATTCATTTCCAGAATGGTATTAGTGTAGTATATACCATATTCATTCATTCAATTCATTTATATAATCATTATGAAATAAAGATCATGTAGAACGAGTCGCATCACATCGTGGAGACGGTATTCCGTACGTACGCACGAGTGATGATATCGTTCCTATGATCGTGGAATTGTATTGGAGTATATATATATTATTTCAGTATCAATATTACTTCATAATAATCATATATATTTACTCATTACACCATTATACCCATCCTTGTAAGGTGATGGTGGAAAATAGATTACACCACGGCGTGGAGACGGTATTCCGTACGTACGCACGCGCGGTGATTTCATTTTTCCGTAGGATGGATAGAAGGTGAATTAGGGTTGTTTCATATTTATAATAACATATCAGTATGTAAGTAATACTGATGTTATTACTTTATCATGAAACAACTAAAGGAGAAGAAGTTGAAGAAGAAAGAAATTGAAAAGATCGGTAATGGATATTATCTCTTCTTTGGAACACCTCTTTGAATCCTCCACTAAGGGAACTAAGATTGGTCTTTGAAGAAGACCAGGACCTCTAGGATTATTCTAGGGAAGTGGAGAGGAGAAAATGGCAGGGGTTGGCCGAGCTTGAGTGCTCAAATTGGTGTGAGGAGGAGGGGGAGGAGGTGCCCTTTTATAAGGGAGGAGAGGGGCACCTTAGGAATATCTCAAAATATTATTTTATATTAAAGACAAAATCGGTTTATAATGGTTCCAAAGGGTCTTATTTCGAAGATAAAGTGGGGAAGGGTCGAAATCCTATCAACCAATAGGATTTAGACAAGTTTAGGGTATTATTTTAACCTTATCAATTAGATTTAACTCTAAGTTAAATAATTTAACTTTTACCATGTCTTTTTGTTTTCTTTCCCTATATGGTTAATACACTTACAATAACATGCCAAACGAACCCCAAATTGTTTATTATTGATATATATATCCTTATATAAGTCATTTGGCCGATCCTTAGATTTTTAGGAATAAAATAACAATTAATAATATAATATTTGATTCAAAAACTATTTTGTGTCAATTTTGACACTATTTGATATATGATTTTTGTGAAAGTCATAACAGAATTATATGGTCGAACCAAGTTGATTAAATCAACATTAAGATATCATAGTAACCTAGAAAATTAGTGGAATTCATAAAAAGTCTTAAATTACATTTATTTTGGTATTTATATTATCAATTTTGTCAATATTTCCTTAATAAGATAATTACTGCATCATCTTTGTGTCATAAATAAATTAAATTATTTGATGTCTAAAAATTACAAATAAAATATCATCATGTAGGAAATCATTTTAGCTTTCTAATGAATATTTACAATTGAATTTATCTTATGTATAACCCCGTATTAAAAATGATTTACTTATTAAGCTTTGATTTTAACTATTTTAACCCTTCTTTAAATAAATTAATAATAAATGTCCTAATCTAATCCAAGTGGGCCTAAATGGTCATATTTTATTCCTAAGTTTGTTTTTGGTCGAATTACACTTGTCCAATAGAATTAGGAAATGTTTTAGGGTAATATTAATATCATATTTACCCTTAGTTACCCTATTTACTATTAACCGCGGTAAAAATAGTAAAAAGTTACTATTCACCAAAAAATTATTTTTATCTCATTGAACCACATTTTACTTACTGATATCAACCGTGTCTGTCGGATTTTTGAAATTCCATTCACAGAAGCGGTAAAATTATGTTTTATGCAAAATTCAGTTTTTAACCTACCACTTAGTGGTTTCACTATTCATCAAAAATTGAAAGTTTTCAGAAAAATACCAAAATCTCACCCTAGGCTAATTTCGATATTCTGAGTCCAAAAATGAAGTCCATTTTGAAAAATAAAATTTATAAAATTTCAAAAAGTGGTTATTACTATTCATAACGGCTAGTTTTAATAGCATATTGTTGTTTAGTGAAACTCGGTATTGCGTACGACGCAAGCTATCGAGGAAGGTCGCGATTGCGTGTAAAGCAAGCCAAGCAAGTGTTGTGTAGAAAAAGATTTCTTTGATGATTTATATAACATAAAAGTCTCGGGTGTTACAATTATAGTATCATATTTTTTAAATTTTTTGGAGTTGTTTTTGTGTTGATATAACCCAGAAAATGTTTTCATAAGAGAATTATTTGTTTTTTTCAATTTGAAAATCTATTTTAGTTTTTTTCTCTAGTTCCCTATAGAATTTTCATATTGAATACCACATTATTAAACACCAATTTTTGATTTTTGGAGTCATATATTTTACTAGAACATATATTCATTTTTTACATATCTTCCAAAACACTCTATCCTTCCTTTATAAAAAAATTCTTATGAAATAGATAATTTTATTAAAACCAAACCAAATTTTTTTTATTATATTCTCAAAACAATAATTTTTATTAAACTACATAGGCTAGTAAGATTTCTATTTAATGATGTCTTTTTTCTTAGGACATATCATAGTATTTAAATATTTCCACACATCACAACTCGAGATTTTTTATTAACATTATTTCTCTTGTGAGTGGGTATTTTCACATTTTTAAGTGATAAAATGAATATCTTTTCCCCCTTTTCACTTATACCATAATCGTTCTTGCAAGATTTGGTGTCCAAAATAGTGGTTTTTGTAACCATGGGAAAATGTTCAATTTTCATTGAATCACTAAAAACTCCTTTCATACCCATTAATATTTTACTTAATTCGATAACTAAATTTTTAAAGACATGGTCAGCAAATATCAATGAGGTTTTACCATCAACCAAATCTACCACAATATCTTTTTTCAAATAATTATTTATAGGGATTGTTTTTGAATAAATATCATCATTCATAACCCTATATTAAATGATATTATTGAGATCACCCATTGTAATTGTTAATTCCACATTATCCTCATAAAATGTCTTTTTATTTGACGTCATCAAGCGACTTTCTCAATTAAGAATTCTCATACATTAATGATTTATATTCTCTTTAAATATTACAACATACCTTAATTTATACCAAAATTTCTCTAATTAAGTGGAACTATTTTATTTATTAATAAATACTTCTTTATTTATCTTTTATAATTATTTATTCTTATTCACTCAAATCATATGTTCAATAAAATTTAAATTCCCATTGAAAAGTAATGTCACTTTCTCTCATTTAATTTACTCATTACAGGATATGACATCCGACATTGAGAAAAAATAATTATTTTTTGGTGTTTTAGTATTTCAATTCCTTTTAATAAATTTCTCTTGTTATAGATACATTTAAAAAATTTTCTTCTAAGTTGTTACAAACAAAATCAGGTCGCCATCAACCTGACACCTGACCCGGCCCGCGGCAAGGCCCAAAGGGCGTTCTCGATCCCCATGGGCTGGCACAAGTGCCCGGGTATCAAATTGAAATTTTGGGAATGATTTACTCGTATAAACAACCAGGAACAACCACAAGTAAACTGAACTCAAAAACAACATTGAAACCACAAGTCTATAAACGAAAAAAGTGAGTCTCAAAAACAACTACAACCCAACCACAACTAACACCAAAAATGGGTCACCAAAAACCAAGTCCGCAACCGTCATCTGATGGAGGGATACCATCATTCGTCCTTCACCACCAATGCTAAGTCAGAAGATGCAGCTAACAACTCGGACCATCGCTCTCAAAACCATTTCATTTCCCTGCGTCAGACATAATTTTATCTACTTACACTCAAGGTTGTAATTAGGGTGTGACCAATCACTCAATAGGTTGGCACTGGAGAAATTATTCCTCGTTTAAAGTTTAGGTGATGAAAATAGTTTGTAGGATTAAATTGTTGAAAATAGATAAATTCACTAACAATTTAATGAAAACAATTTTTTATGAAAGATAGTTTTAAATAGGGAACATGGTTTTTGGTACTAAAAGAAAATGACAAAACTCTTACCTTTTTACACCACCTATGTAATACAATCAACCAGTGATGTGTATATAATCGCACAGGAGAATCAAAATTGGGAGAGGCCATAAAAGGAGTAAAGCTGTGTGGGGCCCTAGAACCTCATGTCTCGGTGTACCAAAGAATCTATATCATACGTTCACATGAACGATCCAATAGTGGGAAAATACCTCCATAACCTAGTGGTCTCCAATCATCATCCAAGGTTTAGTTTGGGTTGTAATCGTCAATCTAGCTAAGTGAAACTGGCCCAGGGCCACTCCTGAATCACTAGCATGCTAGTCTAGTCCGTCCACCTAGTACCCAAGATTCTTCTTTTGTGCTCAATGTTCAAAGTCCACCCTACTCATCAACGTCAATTCACGACACACCTTGATGTCAACTACGTCAAACAAAATTCACCTAGGATTTCAACTATGTAAACTATCACACATACACATTCAATAAAGATGAATAAACATATAACCATTTAAGGGTATTACACACAACTGAGATCCTCAGAAACAGAACACAACATGCAAGAACTACAAAGTCTAATAGAATACAAAAATTCATGAACCAAACTAAAATTTATCAAACATTTGGAAAATTGGATTAGTATTTTTAAAGAAAATAAAACAACACAATCATCAGTGCCAAAAATCGCTGGAATGCACAATAAGACTCTAACAGGAATCAAATTTCAACTTCTACATTTTTTTAAAATAAAAAGGCACAACACAGTAAAAACCAGACAACCAAAACATGCCGCTAATAAAAAAACACCAAAGTATACCAACCAAAACCAACAACTCATACCATCAAGTGAATAAAAGACATATCAATTTAATTAAACTAGAAGAATAATTGATCAAATAACCTAATCATGAGAAACCACCTACCTCAAAGTAGATACGAAAAAGAATTTCAACAAAACAATCCCGCTATGCAACAGTCACACCGCACAGATCTGTCCAAAAGGTCCTAAAATAGTAGACCAAGTAACATCAATTCCAACACAGTAAAACATCAGTGGTCCATAAAAAAACATAAGAAATTAAATAATTTCGTTAACATTTAAACAAATTCAATAATAAATAAATAAATTGTTTAACAAATAAAAAAAATCAATTAAATAATGTGAGTAAAAACTAAATAAATTTAATTAATTAATTAACAAATTAAAAAATTCAATAATAATTAAATTAATTAATTAATAATTAAACAAAATCAATTAAATAAAATTATTATCAACTAAAACAAATTTAATAAATTAATTAAAAATTAATCAAAACAAAAATAATTAAATATATTAAACCTAAACCCCTATCCATGGTAATCGTCGGAATGACGACCGAGGTGCAGCGCGATGGCTGTCCGGCGAGTGGGAATCGGGTTGCAGGGCGGTTGCTCGGTGGGCGAGAGTGGGGGTGCAGAGCGACTATCCAGGATGGAGGTTTGTCGATGGACTGTCTGAAAGAGGGAGGAGGTGTTGGTCAATCGGGTGGTAGCAGTGGCAGCTACGGAAGCTGTTAGGATGAGCGGGAGGGTAGCAGGGGGTAAGAAGGGTGGTTTTGGAGGATTCTGGTGCTGGAATAGCGGGAGCTGCTGAATTTCTGGCCGGGGAGAGGCCGACCATGGGGGAGAGCAGGGGATAGGGGGGCGTGTGTAGCTGGTGGGAAGGGAAGTCTTGGAATAGAATATAAGGGAGGTAGAGAAGGAGAATACGAAGGAGATAAGGGAGAGAAGGGGGTGGTGAAGACGATTGGGGAAGAGTATAGAAGAGAGGAGGGGGCCTTAGGGAAGGAAAGGGAATATGGGAGGCAGCTGAGCGGGGAAGATAGGAGAAGGGAGGGAGTGAAGGAGAAGAATAAGTAGTGGAGGGAGAGAACGTGGGGAAGAAGAAAGAGTATGATAAAGAAAAGTGAAAAAAGTGGGGTGGAATCTAGGGTAGGGATTAGAAGCGGGAGAGAAAAAACATAGAAAATAAAAAATACAATAGAAGTAATGTAAATAAAAGAATAAAAAAATTAAAAAAAATTGATTATGAATAAAAAGATGATAAAATAAAATAAAATAAAATGAAGATGGTTTATTACTAATAATAATAACAATATCATAATATTAATAATACAATCATAATTATGAAATCCATAATAAACATTATCTGGTTATTTAACATTCGTGCATCGGGCACCGCACATTAACCAGCGAAGTTGCACAGCATCGCTCATGCCTTGCCCACACGCCAAGCGAGGTAAGGACAACATGCACTCACCGGCGCCATGACGGACAACCGACATGGAGTTCAGCCTTCACTACAACCAACCAAAGGAAGAAAATAAAAAATTAACTCATGTAACAAAAATTTAAAAAAAATTAATGTTGTACCTCAATTATAGGTCCGGGCGTGACAATTCTCCCCACAATGAAAACATTCTACCCTCAGAAAGTCAGCTCAAAACAAGATCAGAGAATAGAAAAGGGTACTCCTGATCAACCCAAAACATCCACTCCCAGGTCTCATTCTCATCAATCCCATGTTTCCATAGAATATGAACCAATGCAAAGGTCTTTCCATAATCCACCTTCTCATGAGAATCCACTACTTACAGCGGTTGCTGAAACACTGATAAGTCTAGCTCAATCACCAACTCTTCCCAATTCAACCCATGTGACGGGTATGAATTATAAATTTTTTGATGGAAGACATGAAATAAATCATGAATCAACATCAACTATGCAGGCAAATCTATCCTGTAAGCGACCTTGCCAATCCGCTCAATAATCTGGAAAGGACTAACATACCTCGGTGTCAGCTTCCCATGCTTCCCCAAATGGTGGTGGACCAAAAAAAGGTCCACCATCAAGAACACTATATACCCCACTAAATACTCAAGATCATGACACCTCTGGTCTAAATAATATTTGTGGCGACTCTGAGCTATCAACAACCACTGTCTAATCAGCTTGACCTTCTTAGATGTCTCCTGAACAAGGCTCGGTGCCAAGAGTTAGGTCTCTCCTACAACAACCCAACACAATGGAGACCGACAAGGCCGACCGTAGAGCACCTCAAAGGTTTCCATTATAATGGAATATTAGTATCTTTTATTGTAAGTAATCTCGACCAATCCCAAATGGCTATCCCTTGAACCTCCAAAATCCAACACACATGCGCAAAGCATGACCTCTAGAATCTGATTAGCCCGCTCCATCTGGCTATCCGTCTGAGGATGGTATGTCATACTCATTTTAATCTGTGACCCCAAATCCTTCTTGAGGCCTCCCCAAAATGGAGATGTAAAGTGGGGGTCGCAGTTAGAAACAACTTATGACAGCACACCATGAAGTCTGACCACCTCCTGAACTTACAAATGGCCCAGCTCATCCACCATCGATGTATCCCTGATCGGGATAAAGTGAGCTGACATGGTAAAGTGGTCAATCACTACCCAGATAGAATTCCTCCCCCAAGGTGTATGAGGAAATCCAATAATGAAGTCCATGTCCACCTCATCACACTTCCAGGATGGAATGGGTAATGGCTAGAGCAGGCCAGATAGTCTCTGATGCTCTGCTTTCACCTACTGACAAGTGTAGCACCTCGATGCAAATTCAGCTGTCCCCCATCTCATACCGGGCCACCAAAACTGATGGAGAACATCGTAATACATCTTGGTTGTACGAGGATGGACGGCCCACTGATACTGGTGGCTATCTTGCATCACCACGTTTCATAGAGACAACGACACCACATCACAGCCCTTGAAGCACAAGATCCCATCGGGAGAAAAATACCAATCAAAAGAAGTCTCCCCACCTTGAAAAAAAACTGCATAGATCACATACACATCTCATATCCTATTTGTTGCCGCTGAATAAACTCCATAAGAGTACGGGTCACCTGAATTCTAGCCAATAATTTACCTCTACTGGTCTCCCTTTTCTCCAAGTGCATCTGGGTGAATAGTCCCATCAAAGTCCACTCACTTCTGGACTTCCTCAATGCATGAACTAGCACCCTCCTGCTCAATGAATTGTCCACCACATTACCCTTTCCCGGAGTATAGACAATATCAATGTCAAAACCCTGCAGGTACTCGATCCAGTGATGCTACCTTAGATTGATATCGTTATGAGAGAAAATGTATGCTAGGCTCTTATGGTCAGAATAGACCACAAATTTCTCCCTAAAGAGGTAATGATGCCAAGTATTCAGGGCATACATCACTGCTTCCATCTCTAAGTCGTGAGTTGGATAATTCTTCTCATGTGACCGGAGATGTCGAGAACCATAATCCCCCACATGGTCATCCTGAATGAGTAAACACCCAAGGCTCGTACCTGACGCATCACAATAAACCACATATCCCTTTCCAGATTCCAGTAAGGCCAACATAGGTGTGGTGGTCAATCACTACTTCAACTCCTCAAAGGATGCCAGACACCGTGGGCTCCACTCAAGCTTCACCCCTTTCCAGGTGAGTGAAGTCATGGGGGAGGCAAGCCATTAGAAGTCCCAAAAAAACGCATGTAATAAACTTCCATGCTAAGAAAAATCCAGATCTCAAACACATTCCTAGACTATTCCCATGATATTACCACATTTATCTTCTCAGGATCCACTAAAACCCCTTGTACTGAGATGACATTCCCCAAAAAGTTCAATTACCTGATCCAGAATTACCACTTCAAGAGTTTGGTATAGAGGTGGTGGTCCCTCAAAGTGTCGAAAACAATCTGTAGGTGATGCTCATGCTCCTCCTCAGATCCCGAATAAATTAAAATTTCATCCACCAATACCACGACAAATGAATCAAGATATTGGTGGAACACACAATTCATGAGTTCTATGAAAAATGGATGAGCATTCATCAATACTAAAGGCATGAAAAATTACTCAAAGTGACCATACTTATATCAGAAAGCCATCTTTGGGATATCTGCTTCTCTCAACCTGAGCTGGTGGAATCCTGAACGCAAATCGATCTTAGATATTCACTTTTCCCCTTCAGTTGGTCGAACAAATTTTCAATCCAAGGCAAAGGGTATTTATTCTTGATGGTCACTTGATTCAATTTTCAGTAATCAATGAATAACCAAAGGGTTCCATCGGCCTTCTTCGCGAGTAGAACAGGGGCAGCCCAATGAGTGATTTTCAGGCGAATGAATGCTTTGGATTCCAAATCATCCATTTGTTTCATTAATTCCCTCAATTCAGTGGGGGCCATGCGACATGTAGGAAGATATATTTGCTGTGTTCTCAGTGCCAACTCATTCGAGAACTCCACGTCCTGCTCCGGGGGTAAGCCTGGAAAATCATTCAGGAACACCTATGGGAACTCATCCACTATATAAGGTAACCCTCCATGAGAAACACCAGCAGTGTCCTCCGGTGCGAGCGACGAAAACTTATAAACATGATTTCCCAACTCCGGGAGTGGAGGTCCTACGCATCCGGACCGTGAGTCCCATTCTCTATGAAATAACTGAGGACTCCTATCTAGTGTCGTAATGTTGACTCGGCACAGATAGTAGTCAATATGAACTTGAAAGCGCACCAGCCATTCCATGCCAAGGATCTCATCAAACGGGTCTATATCAAGGACCATCAAATCCCACTCCATCTCGACTCCTGACATAGAGAGAGTGCACGACATGCACCTAAATACATGCTCATTTTTCATACCCAGCGGTGTTACAAACTGCATTGCAACAGACAAATGCTCGGTTGGAAGCCTTAACATGTTCACATGACGAGAATATATAAAAGAAACTGAAGCACTAGTATCCAATAAAACTGCCGCTATTGAAGATGAAATCAAGATGGTACCCTGAATAGTCGAAGGACTTGCATCAGATCCCACTAGAGCTGGATCCACAACATGAAAAGTCCTGGTCCCTGCCTGAGAACGGACACTCGCTTGTGGCTCTTCCCTGATCTTGCTCTTCCCTGAAGACGACCTAGTCCTTCCACCATGACCACCAAACTGATATCCCGGCGTCCTGGTCAGCTCTAACTGCAATGATACTCCCTCGAAAGCCACAGATCTAGTCCCACGTTGGTGAGGGCATGCCACTCTACAAAATTGTTGTACATGCCATATGATCCCACACCAGTATCATGGCCTGGGAGGGGTGGGACATACAGATCGGATGTTCCCTGACCTTCCGCACTAATGCCACACAATGGACCTTGTAACAGAATCCCCAGATGAAGTCTTCCTGGAGGGATGGCCTGAGTTGCCACCACTCTTCTTCCACTGCTCATCACGCTTCCTCTTATTTTCTGAAGAACGGTCACTACCAAAACCTATCACTGATCCCAAAAACCCCAAATATCCTATCTGGTCAATCTCGACCATGAAAGCATGATCAACCCCCTCAGCATAAGTCCCCAACATGAATAAGAAAACTAGAGAGTGCATTTCTGGTCAAAGTCCCTTCTCGATCTTTTGAGCTTTCAGGTATTCACTTGAAATGATCTTAGGTGCACACCACACTAGCTTAGAGAAGCAGTTCACACACTCCATCACTTTCCGATTCCATTGTGAAATATCCATGAACTCTTGGGATCTAGCGTAGGATAGGAACTCTGGATAGTACTACTCATTGATGATAAATTTGAAATCGTTCCAACTCATATGCTCAAATATCCCAGTATGAATCATTGATTCCCACCATTTGCGACTAGAACCCTCTAGCTGAAAAGTGGAACACTTTACCCTGACTTCCTCGGGCATGTCACGGAATTCGAACATGCTTTCTATCTTTTCAATCCATTCCTCTACCTCCTGAGGTTCCGAACTACCTCAGAATGAATGAGGTTAATTCTTCAAAAACTCTTGAGCTCTATCCTTCTTAGAGCCAGATTGACCCCCTATAGCTAGAATAGGGGCGGAGGCAGGAGTCATCCCTTGTCCTAAATCTTTAATATCATGGACCACAGCCTCTACCAATATCTGATCAATCGGCGCGAGAGAACTCTCTCCGGCATCCTCATGTGGTTTCATGGGAGCTCTCTGGGGAGGCATCTTGCTGTAAGGATAAACTGTCATAAAAGAACACCATAAATATCTCATAGCTAAAGGGAAAACAAATTTTCAGCAAGATAAATGATCATCGGTCAACCAAACATTCCAAACTAACATTATGTCAAAACTCTATGTTTCCTCCTGGTGTCCACGCACAGTCTGCAACCTATGTGCCCCACCTGGGAAAGAAGTAAAACAAGAATCCTAACATCCCATGGTGACTCGGTGTCTATCACGAGGCATGCTGGCAAGACACCCTACTCACAACCAATGTTCTGAGCCCCATCAGTTCTACCTCATGTATTTTCAGACTCATCACAAATAACATAAACAATGTTTTAAACTTACTCTGATACCATTTTTTCATGAACCGAATCATTTCACCATCAACGCGACGCTCGACCCGACCCGTAGCAAGGCTTGAAGGGCGTACCTGATCCCCACAGGCTGGCAGAAGTTTCTATGTATCAAATTGAATTTTTGGGAATTATTTACCCATATAAACAACCAGGAATAACCACAAGTACACTGAACTCAAAAACAACATTACATCCAAAAGTCTTTAAATGAAAAAATTGAGTCTCGAAAACAACTACAACCTAACCACAAATACCACCAAAAAGGGGTGACCAAAAACCATGTTAGGAACCGTCACCTGATGGAGGGATACAACCGTCCGACATTCACAACCAATGCCATGTCAAAATAAGCACTAAAAACTCAGACCACTGCTATCAAAACCTTTTATTTTCCCCATGTCAGACATATTCAGATCTACATAAACCCATGTGTGTAAGAATGGTGTGAGAAATAGCTCAATAAGTTGGCATCATAGAAAAGATTATGCATGTAATGGTTAGGTGACCAAAACAGTTTTCAAGTTTAAATTATAGAAAATAAATAAATGAAATAACAATTTAATGAAAACAGTTTTTAAAGAAAGATTGTTTTAAATAGGGAATATGGTTTTTGGTACTAAAAGAAAATGAAACCACTCTTACCTTTTTACACCATAGAAGTCATACAATTAACCAATAATGAGTATATAATCGCACAGGAGCAACAAAAGTGGGAGAGGACCTAAAGGGACTAGTTTTGGGTGGGGACCAAGATCCTCACATCTCGGTGTACCAAAGAATCCATATCATAAGTTCATGTGCACGAGCCACCAGTAGGGAAACAACTCCATATCCTAGTGGACTCCAGTCATCATCTAAGGATTATTTAGTCTTCTAAGCATCAATCCAGCTAAGTAAAATTGGGCCGGGGCCACTCCCATATCACTAGCACGCTAGTCTAGTCCACCCACCAAGTTCCCAGGCTTCCCCTTTTGTTCTCGTCATTCAAATGTCACCCTACTCATCAAGGTCAACATAGAAAACACATGGATGTCAACTATGTCAAAATCCATACACCTAGGATGTCAACTAAGTCCACCATCACACATACACATTCAAAATAAATGAATAAACAAATAACCAATTAAGGGTATTACACACAACCGAGATCCTCAGAAATAGAACACAGCGTGCAAGAACTACACAGTGTAATAAACTACAGTAATTCAAGAACCAAACTAAAATTTTTAAAACATTTGAAAAATTGGGTTAGTAGTTTTAAATAAAATAAAACCACACAATCATCAGTGCTTATACTAACTCGAAGGCACACTAAGACTGTAATAGGAATCAAATTTCAACTGCGTTATTTGTTCAAAAACGAAAGGTGCAACACAGTAAATACCAGACTACCTAAACATGCCACTAATTAAAATAAAACACCATTTTCTATTAACCAAAACCAAAAACTCACAGTAGCATGTAAATATAAGACATATCAATTTAATTAAACCAGTAGACTAGTTGATTGGATATCCTATGAATGTGAAACCACCTACCTAAAAGTAGGTATGAAAAATAATTACAGTGAAACACTCATACTACTCAAAGGTCTCACCACATGGATCCGTCAAAAATGTCCTAAAACAATAGGCCAAGTAACCTCAATGCCAACCTAGTAAAACATCAGCGGTCCATAAAAAACCTCAACAATTTAATAAATTTTTTAACAGTTAAAAAAGTTCCATAATAACTAAATAAATTATTTAAAAATTAAACAAAATCAATTAAATTATTTGATTAACAACTAAAAAAATTTATTTAATTAATTAACATATAAAAAAATTCAATAAATATTAAATAAATTAATAAAAAAATAAACAAAATCAATTAAATAAAAAGATTAACAACTAAAACAAATGTAATAAATTAATTAAAAATCTAAAAAGAAATAATTCAATAAATTAAAGTCAAACCCTTAACCACAGGAATCGTCGGAATGATGACTGAGGGGCGGGGCAGTGGCTGTCCGGAGAAAGAAAATCAGGTTGTTGGGCGCCTGTCAGGTGGGCACGAGCGAGGGTGCGAAGCAACTCTACAGGATGCAGGTTGGCTGGAAAACATTCCGAAGGAGGAAGGAGGTGTCAGTTGAGTGGGTGGTTGCAGGGGCAGCTGCGGAAGAGGCTAGGCCGAGCTGGAGGGTAGTAGGGGGAAAGCAGGGTGGTCGTGGAGGATTTCGGCGCTGGAAAAGTGGGATCTGTCAGAAGTATGTCCGGGAAGAGGGTGGACGTGGGGGATATAAGGGGAAAGGGGGAGGCACGCGTGGCTGGAGGGAAGGGAAGCCATGTAAGAGAAGAGAAGGTAGAGAGATAAGGCTAAGAATATGGAAAGTAGGGAGAGAAGGGGGAGGCGTGGCCAAATGGGGAAGAGAGGAGAAGGGAGGAGGGAGGTCACAGGGAAGAAAAGGGAACAAGGGAGGCGGCCGAGAGGGGAAGAGAGGTGACGGGAGGTAGAGAAGGATAAGAAGAAGGAGAGGAGGGAGAGAATGTTGTGAATAAGAAATAGTAGTAAAAAAATAAAAGTGAAATAAGGGGGTGGCAACTTCGGTAGGGATTAGGAGGGGGAGAAAAAAAACAATGATAATAAAAAGATAAAAGAAGTAATCTAAATATATGAATAAATTAAAATAAAAGAAAATTTAATAATAATAGAAAGTTGAAAAAGTAAAATAAAATAAAATAAAGAGTGTTTACTAATAATAATAATAACAATAATATAATAATACTAATAATACAATAATATCCAAGAAATCCATAATAAATTTTATCCGGTTATTTAACGTCCGTGCATCAGGCACCTCAGGTTAACCGGTGAAGTCGCATAGCTTCGCTCATCCCTTGACAGTGCGCCGAGTGAGGTAAGGCCAACGCATACACACTATCGCCACGAAGGACAACACACATCAGGTTCATCCCACACTACAAACATCCAACGAATGAAAACAGGCAATTAACTCATGTAAAATAATTAAAAAAAATTAAAGTCATACCTCGAGTCCAGCTCCGTGCGTGATATTACTGGTTGTTAATATTGGTTATTATCTTTACCATCTTTTTATTTATTGGATAAATTTAATGAAAATTTTCCAATCATACAACAATTGAAAAAGATAAATAATATTTTCCCATTAAATTTATCTTTTCATCATTGAATTACTTTATAAATTACTAAAATTAATTTTTTACATTGTATTTTATATTGTTTAAAAAATGTTCTTTCCTCTAGGGATTTCCATGGATCAATATGTTTTGAAACATATCATGCTTTGAAAGTCATCTAATTTTATTATTTTTGATATCTTTATTTGATTGAGTTTAATATAATATCCTAGTAAATTATAAAATTTTCGGGTTTATTGATGGAAAACTCAACCATGTTTTAATGCTATAGGGAAAAACATAGAGTGGAACTTTTCTTATAAGATTCTTAATAGCTTCTTCATAATACTAGAATATTCATGTACTTATCCAAATAATTGAATTGAGATTATAATTTTGAATCCTTAATTATGAAACCTTCCATTATTTGTTATTATAATATATTTATATATATTTTTTAATTGATACTAATTTATATTTAATTATTACTCATTTGCCTTTATATCTTCCCCATGGAATCCACAGTGTTTACTCAAATTCTATTCAATGTGTTTATCCACAAGAGTTGTTTCTAATCCTTCATTGAGAGGGATAACAACAACACATTAAATGATCTTATATTGGTTTTAATATTACTCATTTACAATAGATTATAGGTTTTACCAAATTTGGATATATGTAAATCTGTCCTAGTGTAATCCTGAAATTTCAAGCCAATAGATAGAAGATATGAAACCATTCTCTCTTTCCTTAAATGATATAACTTTTAATCAAACATAGATACTAAATGATTATTAATAATATTAATAGAATCCATATATATCATAAATAAAAAATCTATCAATTATAAAATGTATAAAACCAACAATTTTACCAGGAATTACTATTAAAAATAACATGAATGTCAGGTGAATGGCCCAGGTGAGAGTAGAACACCATTGAGGGAAGTTGTGAATTTGTGGATACTAAAAACAAATATTCCTTAGTTCTTTTCCTTTATTGATTTGTATTAATAAGATAAAAATGTATACGATATGATGATATGCTAAATAGTGATAAATAACCCACAATACATAGGGAAAAATAAAATATTTTCCAAACAAAATCATGTGGCCAATTCTAGTTAAAAATTATTGTGATCCCTAGAATCAAATCCAAATAATATTCAAAATAATAATTTATAATGGAACAGGAATGTAAACATAAAATATATGTAAAATATATAATATAAAGTTAAAATTAGTTGAATGATAATCACTTACATTTGAATCAAGCACTATAGTATTTAGATTGTGTGTACAGTCTTATTCGTCTCCCCAATTGATTGAAAACATATGTCAATGGGAACATCTAAAGCACCATATGGTGATTTCCGAAAAAATTATTTATTTTAATCAATGATTAATATGATATTTAAAAACAATTAAAATAGTTAACAATGTAATCAAATCAAGGAATATATGACATGAGAATGAAAGATCCAAAATGTGGGATCATAAAAAAATGGATTTATATTTAATTTATTCAATTAATAAATTACATTCCCATGAATTATTTCTTATTTAATATATCTAAGAACATATCTACAGAGTGAAAATTATGAATTTCAAGAATCATGTATATAATACATTTATTGGTGATCTCCACATGCTCTACAAACCCTTTAACATCATCATAGATATCATTAGATTCTAGAACTATAGATCCCGAATCTTTCATTTCTCATCTTTGATCACCACAATAATCACTTGAAAGAATTATTCTATTTGATCACAGTATAACCATGATAGATTATTTTGGAGGATCTCTCTCCCTTTATTAGGTAATTATTATAGAGGGGCTCTTTAGGGCCTGAGAAATTTCACTAGCTATCATTGTGCACAACAAAAGCAATAGTCTCCAATTGGGTGAGATATAATATAATTGAGTTAAAATAGATCTACGGTCAAAAAACAATAAATGAACATGTTCCAATATTTTTTTTATTCACTACAGAACACCATTTCTAAGATATTATTATTATGATTATTTCTTAAAATGTGAAAAATCAACAAATTAATTAAATATTATTTATTCAAATAAAGTTTAATATATAATATTTCTCAGAAGAACATTTAACTAAGCCCACCATTACTCAACAGTATTTATCAAGACTAAAATAATGAAAATTTATTTAATAAATAAATTTAAATGAATTATTCACTAAAAAATAAATAATTATTATATGCACTTAATAGTAAATAAATATTTATTAAATATTCTTCCCACATAATAGTATATTAAATAACTAGTGACAAAATACATGTGATCAAGTTAAAAATAATAATTATCTAACCATATAGTGTAAAAATATTTATAATAAATGGTAAATCATAAATAATATTATTATTTAATTAATGTTTAGGATGAACATAGCATGTGGCCCTATATGCCACTTTCCCAGTAGGTGGAGGTTACTACTGTAAATGGTTAGTGTCTAGTAAAATTAAAAGGCACTTGTATAGAAATAATTTAATAAAAAATGATATAAAACCACACACAGTATATTTCTATATAACATAATACCTTTATCATGATATCACTAATCAATTATGCTGAATGCTTGTGTCATCAACCTATGTTCCCAATGTCTCTTTCGATGACTTTCCAAAAATGATATTTCCCATAAAACACCATTGATATGGATTTATTAAGAAATTACGTTCCTATAAAATGTATTATGATATCAATATCAGTTAAATAATTGATGGGATAAATCCTTCCTCACATTATTGGTTAATGAAATACTTCTTGTGAGGCACCCCTCATATCTTACTTCTCCACAAACATATGACCTCATGGTTTTCATCACTACATAAAAATATGACACTTACAATAACCATTATTTATAGTATTAGTGTTTATGTATAAATACAGTCATCCATAGATAGAAATTCCTAATTACACATGTAAATGCGGATCTCATACGGGTAGGTCCCATTCTCATTATCTACTATATTAGAAATTACCATGGGTGTACACCATGAGAATATGCCTCAGTGTAATAGATTCACTTATCCTCGTAGGCTTTATCATCCATGTCCCTGAATTGATTTCATCTATCTATAGAACATAAATTTATGAATACTATCATTGAACATCTAGGTTCCCATCACCGTGAGAAACATCTAAAATAGTTCAATGTGACAGTTACTCTTAGGACATTATAACATACTATGTCATATAGAATAATAATCATGATGTGGTAATATGTTTATCAATATACATAACAATGAATATTGGTAATCATAACATTAAAAAATTTGTTTCTAGGTAACCAACACCAAAAGAGACACACATATATAGATCCAACTTTTATCAACCATTACTCCACTGTCTATCACATGATACTCTTGCTTATTAAGAGATAATGTTTTTGTTAAGGGGTCCTCTGTGCTTTATTCTATGGAAACTATTCTCATTGTGACATCGCCCATTTTTTAGAAATCCTACATTAAGCGTATATTATTTTTTCATTATTGTGACATTTTATCCTCTTTGAAAACCACCAATGTTGTATTATCATAATATAATTTGATGGGGACTTTTCATTGAGGTACCACATACTGATCATTGAAAATGTTATGATTCCAAGGAGATTATTTGGTTGCATCAAAATCTATTATGTATTTATCCTCTGTCATAGAATTGGTGACAACGGGTTACTTGGAAATCATCCATCTCACAGATCTTCCATTGATATTGAAGACATATACTCATAGTGAATTTAATTCATTCAAGTAAATTTGAAAACTAGAATCATTATAACATTTAATGACTATATACTTGTCTCCTCCGTACACTAATAACATAGTCTTTGTTAATATTAGATATTTGAGGATATCCTTAATAATAGACCAATGAGGTTCACCTATATCATCTTGTTGTATGTATACTATGTTCAATTCATAGAAAACATCCAATATAGAACATAACATGGAATACATTATGGATCTTTTATCCTAATAATATGATACCTTTTCCATTGTATCTTTCTCCTATTGTGATTGTGGACACTTTTTCATATAAATATGTGTACCATGTGTCACAGATGAAAATACTCTATTGCATTATTCCATAACAAATATATTTATTATTTGGTCAATTTGTGTACCCAAAAATTGTCTATGAATCCTCTTAGATCTAACATGAATGATCATGATCTATATAATGAAGGCTACATCAACTAATCCCTTTATAGAGAAACATGTGATTAATAGGTCATTAACTAATAATAAAAATGGTTTCCACTTTCAAATAAATAATTTGTAATTGAGATATACTAATTTTTTAACTACCACACTCCCACTAAACCACTTTTAATAACAAGGATTATATTTATTATTAATGAAAGAAATTATTTTATATATTCATCCAACCAAATATTTAATGACTTGCATACATTAATCAATGTAAAAATTTATCTATAAAAATTTCAAATCAATTTGGATTTACATGGAGTCACAAACACTTCAATTTAGGTCTTATAGACGTATCATCAAGGATCCCATTATGGAAACATGGTTTAATATATAAATTAAAGTTTTCATAGTCCTTTTAATTTGTTATAGAAAGAATAGTACTAATGTATTTAAACATATAAACTAGAAAAAACAAATTATCTCATAGTCATATCCTTAAAAAATTAAATATATTTTCTAATATCTCAGATTTCTAGGAATTTACATTACCATCCATATATGGTTTTCTATAAAATATCCATTTTCTCCCAATAGGATTCACAAGAACTTGTGTATTTACCCTAATATAAACATGGTTATGATACATGGAATCTATCTCATAATTCATAGAATATTTCCATCTTGCAAATTTTGATCTCTCTACTAACAATTTCTTAGAGAGAGGATAATTATTATAAAAAATTAATGAGTCAATATATTCATTTCCATGAAAACATTATCTTTCCAGTTATATTATGTCTCTTGTGCTCATATGTAGTCTATGTATATCAATAAAAAAATTATTCTTCTAGGACATTTGTAACCTGTTCTTACAAAAAAATATTATCAATATTGAGCATCAATATCATAAAAGAAATGTTTTTCTCCCACTATCCTTATTTGAGATATGTTACCTCATGAAAATTATGACAAAAATTATGAATGCCAATTTATTTTCTATGATTTTTTACTAGTTTTATCCCTTAAATATATTAATAATCCTTATAGAGTTACAAACTTAATCCAGGTGGTGCTAATTATTTTCCTGATATGGCCATCAAAAATTATTCACACCTCCATAAAAGAGTGCGCGACAACAAAATTTTTGGGATATATGTTGAATCAAATGGTATTCTATTTGTTTCCTTAGTTTTTAATCAGTACAATTTTTATATCATAGATTTAAATTAATATCCCTATAAGGATAATGGGTCATCATCATGACAACTCATCGACCATAAAATCTCACATAGTGTAAAATTCTTCCTTTCTATAAAACCATTCCATATTAGTGATTAGGGTGGAGCGATATGAGATACAATCCCAAACTCCTATAGAAATTAAATAAATTCCAGGTCAAAATATTTTCCACATTCATCAGATCATAGATTATTTAGCTTCTTACCTTGCTTATTTTTTATTTTGATGTTGAATTTTTTTATTTCTCAAAGGCCTTAGACATATACCTCATCAAATAGACATAGACATATATAATCAATTAATCAGTAAATTTTATGAATTAATAATACCCACCTATATATTGTACAAGAAAATATCAACACACATAAATGTGTACTAATACAAAAAGTATTATGGGACTTTCACTCTGTTCAATGAGTGGTGGTTTGGTTATTTTTCATTGAATGCAGTAAATACATCTATAAAGTGTTCTAAGATAAAATGAGTTTAAATTCACATCTTCATAAATCATGTTTATATGATTTTCGATTACATGACTATGATAGTGATTCCATAATTTTTTGTTATATAATCACGATAACATTAGTTTTTTTTAATTTCCAATATTTATTTTTTGAAATTTAATACAAAAAGACCTCTATTTCGTTTTGCCACGAGGAAAAAATAATGTTTTTAAAATGGAAGCATTCCATATTTCCAAATTAGAATATAAATCCATCCATGTTATGGGAATAAATTCATTTTATTTTTTTTGTTCCTATTGGATCAAAATAGAAAATCCTTAGAAAAAGATCATTATAGTTTGAAATGGAAGGTGGTAATCTCTAATAGAAAAATTAGTAGGAATTATCCAATTGATGCTCAATGATCCACCCCATTCTCTATAAATCTTTTAGAATTTACTATGTCTATGCACTTTGATGTAGATGTGAGAACCAAAATTTGTATCATATAGAGATTTTGTATATATTGAATGATTTAATATGATTATGAAATCACAATTCACTTCTCCTTGTTTCTAGGTGTAGTTATTCTTTAATTTTCCCAGCTTTCCACAAGAAAAATATACTACCTAATTTTCCATCACATTATTTTGGATTTTTTATTCGTAGAAGGATGGTGCTAATGATCGGTATGCTTGGACATACTTTTGGTTACCTTCACCTTCTAATTATTCTTTTTATTCACCATTAAGACTATATATTTCTCAAACCCCAGGTCCTTTTCCCCTTGGAGAGTGAGAGTATGATGTTATAATCATGTATTTTCACAACTAATCATGTGTTAATTCTCAATTATATTGAAGTAGTATTAAGATAGTGAGGAATTATTTGATCCACTCCCAACTCATCAGGAATCTAATTCACAATATGTCTAAGAACTCTTTGTTTCTAATCAATTTGACTACATGAGGACCAATAGGAACTGACTCTACATGTTTTTTGTTGAACAATGCAATAGAGATCCCATATATCTCTTGTCTCCCATTAAATAGATATAGATCATAATGGTCATACATTATGATATACTTATCCATATCGTAGTGTTTTGTTAGAAACTCATTGGAAATATGTGGCATCATCAAAAAAATTCTTGTAGAGAGGAAATTCTTCATCAATAGCCTCTTGGATAGAATATTCAGAAATAGGGTTTCACATCACATATAATTTCTTTTCAAGGTATATAATAACAAATAATGGCATTGGAAATAATTCAAAATTAGTGTTTGTAATAATGTTATGCTTCTCAATTATGGATCACCGAGATATAGTAAAAAACATAATTTCATTTATATAATTATAAATGTTGGATTTTAGTAATTTATCTAACAAATATATTATAAATAATTTTATTTATTAATCACCAAATATTTTATTTAAAACTAATATCCCTAACAGTTTTTATTTAAATATCTTATTTGTTGGGTCTTTTTCAAGAATCCAAAAACACCTTCTCATAAACCCAATATGAATATATAATGTTATTTGAATGTATTTCGGTAGGAATAACTTAATGGGTTGCATATCATCATCTAATGAACATTTATATTTTGTAGATAACCCAAAACATAGGAATATGTATCATTAAAAAATCAACATATAAATTAAATGAAAAACAATGTTCCTAGAAAACATGAACAACTGTAGCTTCCATCTTCCTCCCATGGAGAGACAATGAGGAAGGCCATGACAGGTAGTGAAAATAAGCACTCTGCATCCGAGGGAGAACACCAGATAGTGGATCTACCATTATATCTTGAGGATACTAAATATTAAAAGGGGTGGTAGCACCAAATGAAAATGTTAAAACATTCCCTAAGAATAACTAATTTTAATAAAGGCTCATACACATCGCACAACACACATCCCCAATTGGAGAATCTAATACTCTTTTATAGCCTATGCTTAATGATCCTAAGATACATCAAAAGTGTTTCTACCAGATGGGATATAATTCAATTAGTTGATTGAATTAATTAATGAAAAACCTTTAATACTATGAAAATTTGATTGAAATAGTTGAAACCATTCTTGTGCAAATAAATAATATATATATATATCATATATATATATATATATTATATACATTTATCTTATATTTGTAAAATACATTCCAGAAATTCATTTGATAAAGATATTATTATATCTAAATAATAGCATATTATATATGTATATATATATATATATGTGCCATGAATCATATTCTTGTGGAAATTCCACCCATTAATGCATATTTTGGTGAACATCCAATAGTATCCCACATTCATTGAATCAAATAAGCGCTTTTTGTAAAACATCACAACCCTTTGTAAATATGTCAAAACTATTTTTTATTTCATTATATCACACAATATTTATTTTCAACCATTAATTTGACATAAATATTATCCTTATATGATTTCTTACCAACTTTTCCCTTTGGACCTTAATAAAAATGAAAAACACTAGGAATTTACAATTATATAGTTATAATTGAAGATCAAACTCTAGAAAAGAATCATTATTACTCATGCTACTAAGGGGTTTGATATGATCTCCATCATGGACACCAATATTTATATATAAACACATACACCACAATATGTATCATATAAATCACATGTGGACCTATATTGTCTTTTTTCAATCACATTGATCGACCACTAGACATGGAACATTTCAATCTAGTATTATCCTCCATTAAATTCACGATCCTTTAAAAAATAATGACCAAGTCAATGAACACATTAAAATTCATTCATCTATCTGGTAATTATATCATGTTTCATTTATCCAAGTAGTTGAGCACATAAAATGTAAAATAAATAATGGTGGATATGAATTTTATTTGTCAAATTCAATCAAATAAAATATTCCATTAATTTTTTATATAAGTAGACAAATACTATATTGGTTGTGCTCCAGTCAATTTCATGATCAACAATATACCAATCCAACCCCTGATTATATAAGTTTATATGTTTAATTTCATAATTATGGAATCAAAATATTGTGGTTATCAAGAAAGGTATCTCACCAACCTTAGGTAAAATGTTCTGATAATTAGAATACACCCCTAAGTATATCAATGACTTTATGACGTTATATAAGAAATAATTTATCACATCAATCAAGGTAATTGGTCTCTATATATTACATAATAAATCAATTATTATTTTTATCATATTGAAATAATTAAAATTAATATAATGTTCTTTTCATGTAAATCATTTCTTATCATTAAAACTAATAATACTATGGAATGATCATCTTTTTGGGATAAATCAAAGTCATACATTGAGCGTACATTATCATTTAGTTGATTATGTAAAATAATATTTTTTAACATGTGAATGAATGATAATTTGATATGGATCGTATTATAATAATAAGAAACATTTTAAACCATCACAACCAATCTATTATATGTATAACACACAAAAATTCTACATGACCAATATGTTATTGTTGTCATATTTGTTTATCAAAATATCTGATACATTCTCTTGTGTAACCAGCCAATTGATCATTGCACTTCCCCTCTCAACAACCTCCCATATGAGGTGGTATTTTAGGTGGATGTGTATGGTCCTTTTATGAGACCATGGTTCATTATCCTAAGAAGCCAAAAAAAATTAACATAATATATATTAATTTCTCAAAAAATCATGACTATTAATCGATGTTCATAAATGAACATTTTTATCGAAATAGTTTCCCTAACAGTATCGGGTGAATTGATGTGTTCCTCCACTATTCTCCACTCGGTTGTGTAGTATTATTTTTAACTCTTCAAAAAAATTACTACACCATTATGGGAAAACATGAATCCAAATTAAGATTTCATATCATATTTATTTTGATTTTAATATATATTTTTATTAACCATATACACCAAAATCCTCAGCTAGAATATATCTATAGTCGTTATCAATTTCATAAAGATGTTCTTCATTTCATTCTAGTGGCTCTCACCAAGATTTTATTTTAATCTACATTTTATTATAAATGTATATGAGACATTATTTAATGCAATAAATAAGACATACATGAAAGATCCTATAGAGGGATATTATGGAATTCAATTCATACTATGTAAATCATTAGATTGACCATGAACATCCTAATATTAGAGCCAACATATTTTGGAAAATAATCATTCGTGATATTCTCTATGTTAAACAACAATAAAAATTTCCCAACATATATTTTTTGACTCAGTCCAAGAAACTTCTTAGATCTATCTACATAGATCCTTATACTAAGTATGTATGTTACTTTGCCCATTTCTTTTTAATGGGAAGGATTTTCCCAGCCACATCTTTATAGAGTGAATTATAGGTAAATCATATCCAGTAATATTATTTCATATAAATATAGAATTTCAAATACTAATATACTCTCAATACGAAACATGTATACATAAGAATCATCATCATTCTAGATGAATTCAAACTCTTTGATCACATTAAAAAATTGGGTGTAATAGCTTTAATAAGATTTCATTAGTACATAAATGATCCATTACGACATGAAGACATAGAAATATAATTGAAAACATCAAAAAACATTGAGCTATATCATTTACACTTCCTCCACAAAATTCTCATCAAATAATGTGGTTTTGAAAACAATTAGATATATATTATTCATAATGATATGTTAGGTCTATAAAAAACCGAATGGATATTATTATCACAACAGGTGATAATATTTTATTTTAGTAAATAACATGAACATTTTGTAACCTTATAACACCATTCAGTCTTTCTACGTAGAAATTTATTCAACATGTTAGTTTTCTTATAGTAAATAGATTCTCACACTATGGGTATCTCCACTTCTGGTTCATCAACTACATTCAAAACCTGGTTAGTGTACATTGATTGGATCTACGATTTAATGAAATTAAGTCATTTCTAAGAATCAAAACAATCAATATTCTCTTAGTATGTAGTGGGTTCATCTTCAATGAATTTTACTTCAATGAAATTATCCATGATAAATAAATATATATATATATATCTTTTATTCATGAAGAATCCTATAAAGACATCATGGATAATGGGTTACATATGTTGGTTCTTCTTTTACAACTATTAATGGAATTGGTTGAACCACCATATTAAGAAAATTTACTATTTTTTGGTCATCAACATCACTATGTTTAATTTTTCTTCCAATAATGCCTCGATAAATTTGTTCTTTCAGATGGAATGTAAAATTTTGAGCAAAGAATACATTATATTCAATATATTTTTATAAATAATGTCCATTGGTTTCATTATGATAATCAACAAATTATTATTTTTCATAAATAAGGTCATCTTTATAAGAATCGAACCATCTTTTTAATCATTCAAATCCATAAGTATTCACATAAGTAAAACTGTGAAATTTAACATACAATTTCATATATAGATTCTTTCTAAATATTTTAAATGGATCCTAATTTGGTAGGAATGCCTAATTCTCAAGAGTATAACACTAAAATTTTATTGTAAGCTCAAAAAATATCATCATCGATTAGACCATATCTAACAAGTAAAGAATCATCTTTTCTTATAAACCATTTTATTGTGAAGTTCTATGATGTGTGAGTTGTGAAATAAGTATACAAACCCTCAAATTGTATTTGAATTTCTAGACCATGTACTCACTTCCCCAATCTGATTAGTGGACATAAATACTTTCACCTTGTGGAATATATACATCAGTAAAGAATCCCATTAAACATTTCAAACATTTCATACTTTGTATCATCTGAAATAGATTCCCATAATGACTAAAGACTTTGTTAAAAGTAAAAATGTACCTACAACCATCAATTCTGATAGTACTCATTGGTCTATATAAATCACTTCGTATATGAAATACTACTCCACTTGATCTCTCCACATTTATCCCTAAAGGTTAATTTTTTGTTTTCCCTAATAAAAAATATTAACATTTATCATGTTATTCATAATCAAATGTGTCCAAAAAACCATCTCTATGGTTTCATTGTATGTGTTTCTCATTTTTAGGTTCAATGAGACAATGCCCATTATTTTTGAGATTAGAATCAACCATTGAAATATTATTTTGAACATTATAAATGTGATTATCCATATTATGAATACATAAACCATTCATTTTATTCCCAATGTCCTAAAACATTTCATTTATATATATAGAAAAAATATTATTCTATGAATGGTTGAAAATATCATATTTTTGAATCAAGATATAAATAAATTCCCACTTATGGTGAGAACATAATAGCATATTTTTTATTTTAGGATCATTAAACATAGTAAAACCGGATCATTAGATCTAACCTCTAATGCATAAATTTATGTTTCTTTACTGAAATGAATATCTACTACAACCATTATGAATTACCACTTATATTGAATTATTTGTTTGTAAACACAATTGTTTGAAAGAAAACCGATATCAAATACCCCTGATTTATTGATTGAGAAATTTATTTATATATCATTAAAATTTTGGTACTCTAAAAATCTATCCATGAGAACCCTTATTAATCTAAGATTAAAATATTTAACTACTTTATAGGCCATTATAATTAATGATCTCAATATGGTTTATATGAATTACTCTATAATCTATAATAGATGCATATCTATAGGTAACTATAGAATATTATGTATTTTCAATAAGTTATTTAAATGAATGTACTCTACTAAAAATGATAACCCCATATATCAAATACATTTAGTGTACAATATCCATATGTTACTATGAAATGAATTTTTTATGGTGTTTCTCCCACCCCATGGTTGATTTGGTGGTGAATCATCCCAATCAGAAATATTTTCAACTCTTGGAATTTTCAGTAGGTAACAACTTATTCAAATACATTATATAAATCTTCTAATATTTATTTCTATTTTTTCCTAATCCAATTTGGGTCCCCTAGCTAGTGTAACCCATTATAAACACTAAAAATAAGATTATAAAGGTCAATGAAAGGTATACAAACAATTGAATAACCTAAACAAGGATCTTCCAGTGTCACCCATCACTCTTATATAATAAAGATGATTACTAATGGGTAACCATCTATGTCACAACCTACTAGGTTAAATAATCGTGTTCTTGACATGTTTCTCAATATAATAAATCATTCTCATAGTATTTATGGTATTTTCCGTTCCATAAATTTTTTATTGATCATATTAATATTGAATTAAAAAAAATTACCCCATATATAATCATTTTATTTTCATGTTATTTTCTTTTGATTATGCTTGTTTCTGATGATTTAGTATGGGAATCAAAATTGAAACCACCAAATTAATTATATCACACCACATTATTGTTTGACTCATTACATAAACCATAAGTTTATTCCAACAACAAAAAATAGATGTAAAATATATTCATACATATCCGAATACATTATCTGAATAAGTTATGTTAATAATTCATCTAATGGTATTCAGTCATATGATATTAAAAATCTATAAATCAGTAAGCTAGGAAAGATTGATATCTAACACCATTAACATTCCTGGGTAGGGAAATCCTCATGTAATGAAGGTGGTCTTACATTAAGTCCATCAACCTAGGGGGACTTTACTCTAGAGGTAATTAAATTCATAAAAATTATAACACCAAATATGTTCAAATGATTCAAAAAAATCATAATCTCTTAATAAATACAAGTTTTTTAAAAGGTAGATGAAATATTAATTTTTTGATATCAATAATAGAATGATATGAATGATCTAACCTATAATAAATTATTAATATCAATGGGAATACATAATATTCACATTTCAAAAAAAAATTAAAAAACTCAAATCAAGAAAATTTGACAAATAAACAACTTATTTTATTATTTTAAATAACATGATGTCATTATAAAATTTTCATAAATAAATTAAATATATAATAACCATAAAAGGTTAAATAAATATTAAAATTTTATATAAATTTTAATATGAAACCATCGATATTTATATTAAATAGAATTTAGAAAAAATTTCAATAATTGTAAAAATTTTATAATTCCATATATATTATATAAATTTTTATATAATATAAATATAATATATATTGTAAATATAATATCTTTAAAATTTTATTTTTATAATTTATAAAATAAACACTTCATTTCTAAATCATAAGGCTTTCCTTTTACCTTTTCAAATGGTATATTAATGTTGGAAGCTTCAATAATTAGGAATAATACTTCATGTAGATTTTTTTAATTAAATTATATACAATTTTAAATTTAATTTATTTATTTATAAAATACATATATAATAAAATATCCCAAAATATAATTTATTAGAATTTATTATCATTTTAAAAACCATTAAAACCATTTGATATTAAAAAAAATTTGATATGGTTTATCCTTACCCTTATGAAGAATCTATATTCTATGTAATGATATCCTTAGATTACCCTTACTAAGTCACATTGAATATAGGTACTGAGGTTTTTAACAGTGGTGTAAGGGTAATATGCATATTAACTTTTTATATATCCATTGTGTAAAGGTATTACCTTTATACAACTCATATATGCAGGGATACTCTCAATATTTCGTATGCTACATAAAGGTAAACATCTAGGACCTTTATGATTCAACTGCCATTACACTTGTGGGTAAATATACAATAACCCTTTTGTAAACCCCTTTCTAATGTGTACTAACTTTATTAAAAGCTTTTACATAATGTTAATAATGTGATTACCCTTACGTGTAACTTTTCATAAGTTTATCGTAAAAGGGTATCACATAAAGGTAAATAAGATTTACCATTATATAACACTAATTCGTATGGGTAGTAACATTACTCAACCCATTTTTAAAAGGATAATGTTGTGGTCACCCTAAAACATGCCGATTGTGTAATGGAATAACCCCTATGTAACCAACCAATGTATATATAAATCAAACATAACTTTTTTCAACTCTAATTATTTTATTGAACTAGTGATTTAAACACATTTAAATCTTCATGATATTGTTTATGAAACCATTGAATGTGTTTTTATGATTATATAGATATAACATATAATAAAATATATCCCAATACATAGGACGATCAATATTTAAGAAATAAATAGGTAAATAAAATAAAAAATTGAATACCTAGAAAACATAAAAAAGGGAATCTTCCATTATGATTTTCTAGAGAATATTAGAGGAAGTCCATGAGGGGGAGTGACCTAATCACATTTCCATCTCCAGTTTTACAAAAAAATCATTATTTTTCATTTAAAACTAGTGATTCAGATACATTTAAATATTGATGAAACTCAACATGATTTCATTGATGGGTTTAATATGATCATATAAAGGTCATTCTCAGTGGAAGGAACTCCCAAATAGGTTGATATATCTTTAATTAATCAACAGATAATTAAAATTAAAAAATAGAGTACTATGAAAACATAAACTATATCTTCTTCCATATTCATATTATGGATTATGTTTGAGGAAAAATTTAAGGAGAAATTAGCATAAGAACTCTTCCTTTGAGGGGTACTTGGGCTAGTGGATCGAAGATCATATCATGAGAATTACCAATATTTAAAGGGGTACGTTCTCCTTCTCATAAGATTATAAATAGTGATCAGGGGAAAAAAGTTTAACATATGATAATAGACATCACATACAATACATCCCTAATAGGATGATCTTGTCCTCTTATATTTCCAAAGCCTAAGGCTCCACCATTTATTCGTATTAATTTTTTCTTGTTGGGATATAATTCATTGAATAGTTTCAATGAATTAATGAAAATCCATTAATCCACTCATAAATGAATTGTTAACAATAAACCTATTTATGATTAAAATTTATAATATATATATATATATATTATAACCATGAATCAAATTCCTGGAAAATAAATTCATAAAATTCATTTATGAAATGTAAAATTTATATTTTATAACATATTATATATAATATATCTTGCATCATATTCATGTGTACATGTATCCCATATATATATATTTTAGTTCACAACCAACATTACCTTCAACTCTATTAATTCATAGTTCCTTATTCTATTGAGTGGACTCCCCAATCCTAACATTGTTAATTTACATTTCATCAATTGGTTCATTACTGGTCAAAATATTTATCTTGGAGGAGATAATACCTTAATGTAAACATGTTTATGTTGACCCAAAATTGAAGATATAAATTCCATAATAATTTAAATAACCCCAGTAGTGATTGATCAAGAACAATGAACAATGGTATGATTCCTACCCATGTAGTGGATGGAAATAAGAACATAATATATATAACTGAGTGGTTTAATTATTTATTTGTAAATATGACATTTTTATCCTAGTTACAGAATTTTAAATTTCATTTGGATTTAATTATGTGATTAACCATATATTATATAATTTTTACATGTTAGTCAATTTATTTTAGTTTTATCATTCATTATTATTAAATTCATTATTTTATGTGGTCATGATATGAATCCATAATTAAATAAACATTGAAACTTGATAAAAATAAAATTATTAGAGTAGTATGATCATAATATTTTAAAATGGTATTTTAGTTGATAATAAACTGACTTGTAACTTAGGGGGAAATACCTTAAACCATTAAATGTTTCATTTTTTATCTTTCCAATAGTCTAAAAATGTACCTATAGGATTTGTTTTCACCTCAACTCCAAACATTAACCACCACCATATTTTGAAATCCCTAAATAAAAAAAACTTTTATTCAAATAAAGGTTTGGTGAAGAAAATGATCGTTTAAGGGGATTTTATAAAAGTAAATAATTTGTATGAAGACACTTACATAATAAGATGACGGATGACATGTATGACATAAATT
This sequence comes from Viscum album, assembly GCA_963277665.1. NCBI lineage: Eukaryota > Viridiplantae > Streptophyta > Magnoliopsida > Santalales > Viscaceae > Viscum > Viscum album. The sequence continues at coordinate 1,309,325,717 of OY728119.1, read as the reverse complement.
TAATTTAACCAAAATTATAAATGATTCCAATCACATATAACTGTATAATCTACTATCATGATCATCCGTATATATTCAACTAATTACACATTTAATAATTTATTATCCAATCTATTCAATCTTATTTATGATAAATCATACTCATTTTAATTAATTATATTCATCAATTAGTCAATAATTTTATCTTAATTATCATCCATAAATTTTTCAGATTTAAATCCATCAAGATTTTAAATGAATTAAATAAATATATTTAAAACTGATTGTGTGGAAAAAATTCCATAGAGGAAAAAAAATTAGTACCCATATCTACCTATAATGTATGATATTCTTATAACATTTACCCAAGAATATTGTGTCATAAATATCTTATTTTTGAATTTCATGGTGTTTATGATCCATCTAAATGTCACACAGAACAAATGTTATTTATGATGTGTATTGTGTTTTTTTCCATAGAGTAATTATTGAAATATTAATTTTACATGATATGTAGTTCCAAATATTATTCTGAAATTAATTATACATTTAATATATATATATATATATAACACATAAATTTATTTTATGATTAAATTTATTCTCACATGGAGCACATGTTTGTAAGGTTAAAGGAGTATAAGAAATTAATTTTGTAATCTATGTCAACAGCTAATATTCATGGTGTTTATAAGCCAGTTACATTTCATGTATATGTATTGTGAATCTATTTGTGGTACAAATTGTGGGATTGGGTATGTTGGGTTTCTAGGAAAATTAATGTAGTACATTCCATGTACGTGGGGTACTCATTGTGTGTTATCTTTGTAACACTGTCACTAGTCATATATGTTGTGTAGGAAAATACATGGCATGTATTGTTCTAATGGATTTCACAACATGAATGCATGTTTTACCCCATGTATTATATTTAACTATGCACCACACTGGACTATTCTACACATGTTCTATTAAATAGACACCATGTGTAAAAAATTATCACGCTCCAACTACATTCTTGATACATTATAGTGTACTAAAAATAGTTATATGATGTGTACCAATGGGTAAAATATTGTGTACTCTATAAAATCTATCCATGATACATAGAACATCTAGATGATTTCAATTAATTGTATTCATTAAAAATAAATTCATTTACTGATTATATTTACGTATATAAATAGAAAAAATTATATCCCATGATTTGGAATAAAGAAGGATAAAACTAGAATTTAAAAATAAATATATCATCGAAATTCTAATAATGATAATTAAATTATTATAAACTATTATGTGATCACTCGGATACTGCCTAATGGTTTTGGGAACATTAGGACATCCATATAGGGTGTCAAAATGTTTTTGTTGTTGTAATCAATTATTAATATATAATGTACATCAGAAATAAACTCCCTGACTTGCAAAATTTTACCAAAAGATTTTTTGAATTGAAAACATTAGAATCTAAATTTTGGATTATCACATAGTGAATAATAATTAAATTAAAAAACTAATTAATTACTTTAATATGAATTAATTCTTCATTGATTAATTTGGAAATATCTCTACATTGTACCGTTATTTTTCTTTATGAATAAACTACATTTTTCCTCTTATAGTGATCCAGATGTGATCAATGAACATCTAAACATCTCTATATAAATCTATGAGTTCTAGTGTTTTATATCCTAACTCTTTATTTGTACATATTTGATAACCATATAAATCACTTAAAATAAATATTCACATTGATAACATGAGAATTTACAGAGGTGTGGAGGAGGACTTATCTTTTTTCCTGAGTGTATTCTTGGATAAGATCTCTCTTGGGATTGAGATAATTACCTAGATATCATTGTTCATAATAAAAACAATGGCTACTCATGGGGTTGTAAATACTAGAATTGGTTGTAAAGAGTGTTAGGGTTAGAAAATAATTATTAAACATGTGTCCTTATTATTTCATTAATAAACATACAACAACATTTGTATGATAATTTATTGTTATTATTATTTGTTTACATGAAAAGTAGTAAATATTGATTAATATTATTTATTAAAATTATATTTAATATATATAAATTTTCATTGAACTATTAATGTAGATTCACAGTTTCACTGTAATATTTATTAGGCCTTGAAAACTGACTATTTATTTAATAAATAAATATCTCATCATTATTTATCAATAAAAAATAAATATTAAATTCACTTAATAAAAATAATTACTCACTAAATAATCTTCTCACAAAATAATCTTTTGAATAACTAGTGGTAGAATATATGTTATAAATTTGAAATTAATAATAACTTTTCCATGTATGGGAATAATATTTATTCAAGATGTTAAATAAAAAATAATATATATATTTAACTAAAATTTTGGATACACTTAGTGTGTAAACCTCTATGTTTAATTATGAATGGAATTATGTGGATCCACCTAATGTCCATATATAGGGTCTAACAGTACACCAGGGAACAATTGAGATAAAATAAAATGTCTCAATGATATAAGACCATGCATGGATTCTTAAAATTTAATATATTCCTTATGTCACAATATTTATAATAATGGTGGTTTTATATTACCTCCATCAACATATGTGATCAATGCCTATTTTATTGAATTTTTGGGAAATGAACTCTCCCATAACACACCATTTATATAGATTTATTTACAATAATTTATTCTACTGAATTTTCATAAGATTTAAACATTTTAAATTAACAAAAGAAAAATCATCTCTTGCTTTATTCATCAATGAAATTTTACATAGGATGCTACCAAAGAATCCAAATTTACTGTGAAAATATGTCATCGTTGTTTTTATAAGTACAAAAATGAACATGAATAATAAAATTGATTAACAGTTATCTAAATGTCAAATGATCAGTGTATATTTATGCAGATAGAAACATCTAAGGACAGAAATATATGCGGATTTTCTAATGGCATGTTACAATCTAATAATCTCATGCACTAAATATTACCAAGGGAAAATGCAATGAGAACATGCCTCAGAGTCCTATGAGTCTCCATTCTTGATATCCTATATCATTTATATCCTTCATCTAATATCATCTATCTATAGAACATATATCCGTAACATATTATAGTATCTTCAAAGTTCTCATCCTAGTGGGGAATTACTATGACCTTTCATTGAAAATATTAATCATTGGATATTTTCATATAATATGAAACTTAGAATAAATATGATGATCTGATATTATGTTTATTAATTTAAATAATAAAGAAAACAAATTACCCAAAATTTTGTTGTTGGGAACCAAATACAACAAATTCATCTAGATAACTCCCTCTATAATGTTTAACTAACTATATAAGGGTTCATTTAAACATTTTATCATAAGTTCATATCATTTTTTATGTATATTAGATATTATTTAATGATACAATACCACCATTGCACGGAAAATCCCATAATTCACATTTGAGAAGTTATCCAAATCCGTCTTATATTGAGACATCTCCTCTATTTGTTATGACATACTATTTCATTTCCCTATATATTACATGAACATGAAACACCTTCCAATGTTCCTATTATAATCATTATGGTCCACCAAAATTCTATTAAGGTATGGTCTTTCATGTAATTTAGTCTGCTTAACTTGAAATCTAACTAAAATTCTCAAACAGAACACACATTTTTTTCAAAGAAATTTCTCATTATGATTTTTATCTTCTAATGTAAGTTACACCATGACTTTTCTATTCATTATTTCCCTACATGACTTCAAAAAACTACCATAGACATCCATTAGTAGAACCCTAGTCGCATAGTAATATGAACCCAACCACATATCTCCCTAGTAATAACATATTGATTACTAGTTTTGTTATCCTTAATGGTGTGGGGAAGGAATTGTGACAATTAATTCATTATATTACTTATATCTCAACAAAAAAATGTATACTCAATCATACATGATAATTATGTACATAAAAATAACAAATAAACTCTTCAGAATCATGAACAAATTTCATCATTAAATTATTCATATACATCCTCCAATGTGAATATTATCTAACAACCGAAAAATAGGATAGAGTTGATTTTTTGAGAGTTCTCCAGCATATCAATGTAAAAAAATCAATTTTATTTTATACATGTTTCCATTGAAAACAACACATATCTCACACTATGTCAATTTAATTCATGAGGGATCATTAATTATCAATAATCATATACTTCTTCAATATAAAAGGAATTTTTAGTTCCCCTAATGTCACCTTTCTATGGATTTCCAAAAATGAAATAAGATGACAATGAATCATTGTGACCCCCTCTAATGTATAGATTACTTATTTGATTTTTTTAAAGGGGTGAGTTTTTTTATAATATCTATTTGTGATCTGGATATAATCATATAAGGATTAAGAATGAATACAATTCTATGATATGATTTTCGGTGATGGTATGTGATTTTTTTTGTTTTTTATTGTTATTTGGTTTTATAAAATCACTAGTTGTGATTACGGGGATTATGAAAAAGGTGGTCCAAATCATGATGTTTTTTTGCTTATATTTTTTGATGATATTTTAGTTTATTTGAATATATAGTACGGTCATGAAAATCATTTCATAATGGTTTTGTATTTTCTCAAGAATCATTAATTGAATAATAATATTTTTATGTGTCAGTTTTGAAAAATTGAGATGCATTTCTTCCTGGATCATGGTATAATAAAAATCCTCACAATGACTGATCAAGTAGTTTAGTATAATGAACAAAATATGTAATTTAAAGAAAAAAATTTCAAGGAATTAGATAGTTATTATAGGAGTTCCATAGTTGGTTTTCCTTAGACTGAATCTCAATCAGATTATTTGACTTGAAAATAAAATGTTTTATCTTATATGGAGGATTGATAGGCATCCTTTTAATGTAAAAATGAAAATTTGAAAATCCCTCTAATTATTTATTTTCCTATGGAGGGTATTAAATATGAAAATTATTGTGATGAATCTCGTCAAAGTTTTCAATATTTCTTGATGTAAGTGATTTAATAATTAGTTACAGGTCTATGAAATTACATCTCCAAGATTTTAATTCTTCTACCAATAATATATATATTATTGTTTTTTGTGTTATCACCTTATATATGAATTCATTTTTTCTAATAAATTTCTTCATTATTTATTAAAATCATTATATATTAAGAGATTAATTTTCCATATATGGATATTAACTTAAAGTTGTGAATTTAGGTTATATTTATTATATATAATTATTTTGATCTCACAAATAGACCAAGAAAGGGTAATGTGGTGGCTGAAGCTAAGTAGAAATATTAACGTGGGGATACTCAGTTGATGTTAAAAATGTTTTTATTTGGAGTTTGTATCCATTATTCATCTTGGTTATGGTAAAATTGATGATTCATTATATAATTGTTATATGATTGTGACATCTTCATAGGTGAAGTAGGTTTAGGATTCTCAACTGATAGATTAGGATTTTTAATTGTGGAGATATTAAATTATGAACACTAATGCTTTAGATGGATGATCTAAGGATAAGGAACATCGGTTGTTTTTTTATAGGTTGTGAATTTTTCATTGGATTATGTGGGGAAGATTTTAGTTTGTATTTTAGAGTTTATCTTTTGGGGTCTATATACTAGTAGAAAAGATATATCATGGAACCCATGGGTCTTGGATATCATTTATTTATAGGGATGGAAAGTTATATTGATGCTAAATATAGTTTCATGGTCCGTTATAAAGGGATTTTATGTGACTTGTGATGTATGTTTTTATTAAACTATTGGATCAAGAATGGGGTTTTTAGTATAGGTTCCAATAATCATGCGATACCTAATTTTATGTATATATTGTGATATGTCATATCATAATTCAGGGCCCCCTTTATGGTCTGGGTATAGTAAAAAAGACTATGTATTCTTGATATTTTGGAAAAAAGTCGAATACAAATTCCCTAAACATTCCATGAATGGTTTTTTAGGGTCTTTTTAATATCTTATTGATTACCCACACTAAAAAAATCAATGTGATCTTCATGGTCCCTATAAAAATATACAATGACTATGCATATAGAGCATGTTGTGGGGTGTAAATTCTATTCATTAATAAGATGATTTAATAATCTATTTAATATCTTAGAAATCCTTCCAAACATGATTTAATTATTTTATCGATGATTTATTATTGATTTTGTAATCTCAGAACCTCTAATCAATAAATAAAAGGTGTTTATTATTGTACAAGATAATGGATCATATGTAAGCCCTAGGTCTACCATATCACCCTCATTTCATCTCACTTCTAACCTTGGTTCTAAATATAAGGATGTTAAATAATTTATTCTATGGTTTGGTTTTATATATTTTTATTATGATAAGGATTCATGGATTCATCAATATGTCATATTTTTGGACACCAAATCATTATAAATAAAAAGATCGATTATTAAAATATTGGTGACTGATGTCGTGGATGTTGTGAGGCTCACGATAAACATATTTTAACCCATGTAAAATGATTCAATTAGTCGTAATATCATTATATCTAGTAAGGATTATTTTTTATAATGTATTTTTCTTATGTTTTATGATTTCATTGTCTGTGGAAAATGAAATTATGAAGGATTTTGAATGTTGTGATTAAAACTAGATGGGTAAACTTTGATATTTTGTATCACCAAGTCTATAAATCATTATTAACTGAGATAATACTATCAAAATCACTCATGAACCAGTTGTGGCAAAAATGTATCTCCCTCTCAAGGTTGGTTTGGATTGAATTGATAAGCCTAAATATCACTATATTCTCATATTTTCCTTAGAATTAATAAAAATTTTACTTTATCAACCCTAAATAAACCCACATCCCTATATCTTGTGCATAATAAAGAATATTTAGTTATGACAATAAGTATCTTATGACTTTTCCATTCCATATTTTTTTAAAATCACTAAAACATTTTTTATTAATGATTAATTTCTTTCTCTAAGGAAATTAAAATTCCTAATCTTTATCATTTTCTTATATTTCATGCTAAGTAATATTTATTTAAGATTAACTATGTTTTCCATAAGTCTAGATTACCTTAAGATTAGTCAGATCCTTATCTAAATCATGATATAATATAGTTCATTAAAATATGTTTATCTCTATTTTTTTAATCGAATTATCCATATTTTTAAATCCAATTAACTCTAGAATTTGACTATATTTTTTTATAGAAATATAATTGTGATTTTATAGACATCTATATTCCGATTTCATTGAAATCTTTATGCTGATTTCATAAAAATCTAGACTCTAATTTCATCAAAATACATATTTTTATTTCTCAGAATTCTAGATTCATAGTACTCATATTTTCAGACTCCATTTCTATATGCTTTCAAACTCAATTACTATATATTTTCATAAAACATTCCCAAATAAATATAGACTCTGATTTCTCATTATCCTTAGAATCTGATTATTAATATTTGATAAAGTCACAATTTTCCCCTATTGTATTGTTCCTATTTTATCATATCCTATTATTATTAATTTTCATAATCTTGATATTTTTTCTTATAGAATATTATTTCGACCACATAATAATTTTTATCATGTTTTTATACATGAAATAATGTTGTACAATCTTGTATTAACTAACTGTTGGATTAGTGACATCTGTTTAGGTCCCTATGAATTTTAAGGAAACAAGTGACTGTTGGAGGAGGAAGCTGATCATTAGAATCCATGCCTATAAATACCAAGACATTTTAATGGGCTACTAAACTATGGAGTTTTTTATCTTTGGAATGAAGCAATAATTTGCGATAGCTATTCTCAAACCTGCCTTGTGTGAATTCTGTGATCAACTTGTTAATTCTAAGAACATATTGCTCAACCTACCTAGTTTGAATCTTAATATTGTTGTTATCAAAAAATGGCTTATAGGGATAGGAAGAAAGATGTGTCAATAACCTTAGTGAACTGTGGCATTTGGGAATAGAAATTCAAGTACGAATCATCATTTCAATGGCGTACCCTGGTGTGGGTAAGATAGAATTTTATGAAAATATAAATCAAGGTACCATAATACTGGGATGACGGATACACTTCTCTTTGGGTTAAAATATTTCTTATACTTTTTTAGTTGTTGTTTATTTAAAATTTGTTCACTTCACTTTCTTAAATATAGAAAGTGTAACATTCTTATACCTTTTTATTTGTATAAAATATCACCTAAATAAGATTCTATATGAATTAAGGTAGAATCATTCTCTATGTTACCATGTCTATAGGATAATATTGAAACCATTTTATTGGATCCACAAGAATGTTAGATTCATTGTTAATAACTAATGAGTGATTGTGGCTCCATCTTTTTTAACATTTTCAAACACAGATTCTCATAGGGATAGAAAAAAATGTTTATAAACTGGAGGTGGTGCAGAGCACGACAGAGATGGTTCAGCTTATACAAGAAAGGATGAAGGCGTCTCGAGACCGGTAGAAGTCATATGCCAATGATAGGAGGAGACCCTTGGAGTTCGAGGTTGGGGACCACGTGTTCTTGAATGTATCCCTCAGTGTGGACATCAGAGGTTTGGAAAGGGATGTAAGCTTTCTCCCAGTTACATCGGACCCTTCGAATTGTTGCGAGAGGTCCGTGAAGTGTCTTATTAGCTAGCGCTACCACTACCGCTACTGAGGATAAACGATGTATTCCATTTTTCCCAGCTTCGTCGATATATACACGATGACTCCCGCGTCATCGATTGGGGAGAGTTTGATGTCGAAGATGATGCGAACTTCATAGAACGACCAATCAAGATCGAGGATCGTAAAGAGAAAGTGCATCATGGATGAACCATCCCCTTGGTTCGTGTGTTGTGGAGGAATGGTAGCCTGGAAGAATGAACATGGGAGTGGGAGACCTAGTTACATGTTCAGTACCCAGATCTGTTTTGACTTCCTTGTTGTTTTTGTTCTGATCCTTGAGATATTGTAACTTGTGTTTTAATATATGAAATGCTTGTTTTTCTTAGCTATTTGATGATCTGTTCCCTGTTTTATGTGTGTGTGTGTATGAATGTGTGATGATGGGGAAAATCATACTGCTAATTAGGACGAATTTATATGGATGTGATTAAACCTGTGTGGTCGAGTCAGTGCCACCCAAAGCGGATAATAACCTGACATGTAGGAGGGGACTCCCTAACTCATGTGTTGGACATGTGATCCTTATGCTTGTTATGAGTGTTTGTGGTTGATAACTCTTGGGGGAGTATTACTGTATGTAGGAGAGGGTTCTATTCTAGCTTTCAAACAACTCCTAGGTTTTCCCCTCAGAAGTATCTTTTGAGGGTGGTTGTTTAGGCCCCACTTTTCTCCTTTCTCAGTTGTTCTTATATTCTCGGGGACGAGAATATTTTGAGAAGTATTTGATGTAATGGACCAGGTTTCTGGGGTCCATTACATGGTTAAAATCTGATATTGGAGGTTTTTGGGTGTCCTGAAAGGCCATCCTAGCTTCTCGGTGACTCTTAGTGGTAGCCTTGGCCTACCGGTAGCCTTGGTCTATAGGTAGACCTAGCATACCGGTGACCTTGGGGTACCGGTGGCCCTCATCTACTGGTAGAAATCTACTACCGGTGACTCTCGGCTTCTAGTGGCTCTCAGCTACAGGTTTCTCTAGGCTACCGGTACCTCTCGGCTACCGGTAGCTCTGGCCTACCCCCATGAGTTTTCCAGTATTGCCTCCTTTTTGGGATAATTGGTTTTTTAACCATATTTTGACCCCTTTTTAGACAGTTTTAAAGCCCATTAATGCTCATTTAAATTAAATGATTAGTAATGTACCCCCTTAAATTAGAAACCATGAGGTGTGCGTCGGTTTAAAATGCCCCGAAAGGCGGGGACCTTTAAGTAGCGTGTGGGGTGTCTCAGCCATGTGGTCATCCCACGATCTCGCTACTTACTCGGTTTCATTTTTTTATTTCTTTATCTTAACCGTCCCAGGAATGATATATCTAAGACTTTATAACAAAAGTCTTCTCCATATTTTTCTTTTCTCGGTCATCCTGCTTAGATTACCCTTCCTCTCGACGAGTCGTACCCCTGTTTCAAAGTTTTCCATGATCGCGTTCCATGGAGTTCCTGCCACTCCTGGTTTCCAGCTCCCACATGAGGACATAATGTCAATCCATCAAGTAGGGATTTTTTTATCCATCGCCTCTCCTTTTTGTGTACCATGTGAGGTGGGTATTTTTTCCCATGTGGAAATTGATGAAACCGAACATAACAAAGACAATGAACCGACCTTTAGATAATGAAATGGGGGGTGTGATTGATGACCTGTTGTTCTCTTTTATTGTGCATATATGTTGTGAATTATACAGGCCTATGCTCACATAAAATCAAGACCAATGGTGGTCTTTCTTTGTGCACTAATGAACCTCAGTGTTTGTGGATATTTAAATAACCGTGACATGGATTTGGTTAATTAAGTATACTCGGTTAAATAAATTGAAAGCACCTAGATCAACCCTTTTTCTGTGATAACCCAGTTTAAAGCACAATGGAATTGAATCCATGGAATGTGTTAAATATGAAATGAACTGCATGGGACTACTTCGTTTTGGTGGTAGCGGTTTGGTTGTTTCTTTCACAGGCAGATTGCTAGGGCGATACCGGTGGGGATGTTATCGCATGTTGTTATACTATCACTGGTTGTGAATTTGAGGCTGTGTGATTACTCTACTTATATCACGAATTAGGTTGGGATCATCTGTTGTTGAGAAACTATTGGCTCCTGGATTTTGGGAACATGGGGCTGTATCTTGGGGTTTTATTTTTTTTCCAGTACTTTGAGGGATCTCCATTATCCCTTTGTGGTTGTGACTTTGCAAGAGAACTGGGTGTGAATGCTTAAATGGTTGTTGGATGTAACATTTTCCATTGGTTTGTGCCTATGATTTTAGTTTACTAGTAGTGAAAACCCTTATTTAAATGAGATTACTTGAACATGGAAGCATGAATATCTTAAATGGGAGTTGGTTCTCAGGGGGTGAGTTGTGACTCGGCTTGAGCAGTGTGCTTCCTATGAATAGGAACGAGTGTTCTTGTGCATGGATTGGCTTTGGAATCCCTAGGTTTGGTTGAGTGTTTTTTACTTATACATATATTTTGTAGTTATTATGTTTCTTATTCGATCCCCACCAATGTTGGTAACTTAGTGCCGAACACCCCCATTTCATGGGGGAGGGTGTTTTCCTTAACACTTCTATTAGTGATTGGTTATTTTCTCCCTTCTGTGCCCTTTCCCGAATATCCCAAGTATCATCGGGTAGGCTGTGATGGCCTGAGGTCAATTATAATCCCAAGAATATTTGGGATGGGTGGTTACGGTGGTTGGACCAGGTGTTTACGGGTATGTTGTTTCCCAAGTATACTCGGGATGATGCCCAGGTGTCTTCGGGCATGACTGTAGCTTTCTGGCCCAGGTGTCCTCGGTCGTGGAAGTGGTTGTTCTGTCCTAGGTGTTTGTGGGCATGGTTACATGAGATTATTGTGTCCCAAGTGTCTGCGGGCGGGATAGCAGTTGTGGCCCATGTGTTTGCGGGTGGGATGTGTGGTTGTGGCCCAGGTGTGTACGGGCAGGTGTGGTAGTGGGACTGCGGTGAGAATGGCAGGATTGGTTCGATGCGTAGGATGTCTTCAATATCCTGTGGGAATGCGGTGTGGGGTACCCAAAAATCGATGTGCTATTACTATACTTTATTGACTTCCATTATTTGGGGAGTGAGCATTGGTGAGTCTTGGGTGGATAGTTTACCTTATTAGGTGTTTGGTTATCTTTTCTTCCATGGGGCATTAGAATGTCTCCTCACTTGTGCAAGAGAGTATTTGGTTTTCCCTACTGAGTGTACTTGTATGCTAACCCTACGTATATAAAATTGCTTTCATGTTTCTAGGAGGACTTCAGGGTTTGTGCAGAGCCGTAAAATCTTGGACCTTTGGGGCAGTAGTTGTTGTTGGTTTCCTTTTCATGGTATCTATTCACATTTGGAGTTTTGTGACGTGTATCTTTTACCTTTGAACATGCATATGGGAATGGTTTACCTTCATCCGTAGATGCACTTTTAGTTTTGGTGTTGTGGGATTCACAATATTATCTCATGATCCTATTAAAAGAAAAGGGTAATAATTTCCATTTAGTGTGTGATTACATACCCTTGGTGTTGGTCGTCACTCCGGGACCTATTGAAGGCAGGATTTGGGGGTCATTATCTATCCTTCAACATAAAGAAGGAAGGGCTTGGCAATCTGCTAACCCTTCCCTACTTTTTGTGAAGGTGGTTCATGACAGTACAACTACATGGCATGACATATGCATGATATGTGAATTTTTATGTTCCTAGAATGATGCATGTAATGCTTCATCCTTTACATACAATGACAAGATTAAAACTCCTTAAAAATACAATAATATTCAACATTAGAAAATTCACCAATCCTTATATGTGAAATCAGAATCATCTCTGATACCAAACAACATAACCATAATCCAGGCCCCGGCCACTTGGCCATTAATCATATATGGTTTGATCATTCTCAAGAAGAGATAATTACCAAGCACTGACACATTCATAGTCTCTTGTCTACCATCCCAAAATAGTTAGGAAAAGGGAAATCTTGTCCTAATAGCACATTGTAACATCCCTTCCAAAATGACCAATTATACGGTATATGTACCAGTGGGTCACATGGATGTAAATGTGTAACTTCATATGAAAGAGGCTATCAACTAGTAGTAAGGTTCTTCAGAGGTGATAGTGTAGAGACTATACCATCATATATGGGAAAAAATATAGTAAATAAGAAAGTAATGAGTATAAAAAAATAGAAGTAGTATAATAAATTGAATATAGATGAAAATAGCATAATGATATAATATCTAAAAAATGTCCAATGATATTTTACAACAATTAATGTTTGAAAATAAGGCTACAATTACAAATAGACAAAATTATACTAGCAGAAAAATTGTAATAAAATAATAACACCAAACATCTAGCTCCACAAGAATCCTAATCTCTATATCAGTCATGTGCTACTAAATATCATGTAGTAGAAAACAACAAATCAAACCAACCTAAGTCATGTAAATAAAAGGACATCTTAAGTACCCCGGTGCAATGGCACCCTGATTAGGATGTGAGAAATTAATCTCAGATCTTTGGAGCTCATAGGGTGTAACCCATTCCATTTTGTGAATATAATTTAAACTATGAGCACTTATACAATATGTTAATAATGATGAATAAATAACCATCCACATGTCAATGTTAATATGGGACACCTAACGACTATACATAATTTGGTTCGTTCTAGGAGTAATTACAATTAGTCACTATATATATTGTTTCAAGATATATATATATATATATACATTAGTTATATATTTCATCATCCCATATAGAACAACTGTCTACCAATGCATATTGGCTATATACCTAGAATTCTAGCATTGGAAGGATTCGGGCATAAATCACAAATCAACTACCTGCCTTTGGGCCTTAAAGCTCCAATGATATGGTGAATTCCCTGTATCTCTATATAGTGAGAGACAACATGATTATCACTCTGGATGGTGATTGTGAATTCCATGACCACACTCTAAATTGAATGTGGAATGTAAATCCAATCACCCATATGTTATCACTGGTGGATAGGGTACATTCCCTGCATCCTTATAGAGTGATAGATTCCAAGCTATACCACTCGGGATAGTGAGTGGGCCACCAGGAACCACTCTAATAATGGAAATCTCTACATAAAGACAATCTCTCATATTGTATCACTAGTGTGATTCTCCTTTCTCCACACCTGATGTATGGCAGTGTGATATTTCATTATCAACTAAACCCTTACCATCATAATAAGCATCTATAAAGGTTCATATTACTAAAAAATACCACAGGGAAAACATATCATCCATTTTACTATTAATAATATTATAAAATAATCATATTAACATTTATAATGTAATATATGAGGTAGTACCTTTCATGCATTAAATTTATATACGTTCCATTATAACTAATGGAATAATTATTATAACAATTCATATAAATTAAGAAAACTATCATTAATATGATATTTAAATTAAAACATTCCATTTTATTAAAAAACCTATAAATTCACTTACCATGTTTAATGTGGAACTTAGAAGGTACCATGGGTAAACAGATCAATTATTTACCGGGTAAATCCATTTTCTTAAAGAATTTCAAGTCATTAAACATATAATATGGGTGAAGAACTTATATGGTGCCTTGTTTTTAAAACATTTTTAAAAGGAATCTCAATTTTCTAATTTCATTGGAGTACATGTCCTAAAAATTACATATATCCATCATAACAACAATGGAGTAATCCAAGAAAAAATAAATTTCTAATCATTAATTTTTATCATAGAAGATAGTGCACCTCCACCAAGGGTTTTTATTACAAAAACATGAAATTGCTCTTAATAATTCCTTATTGAGGATTAAAAATTTTATTCGGGATTCACAATTAAACATTTAAAAGGGAGTAGTAATGGATGCTACCACCCACAGGAAAAAACACTACAAGGTTAAAATAATTAGAACAATGTGAATCTAGTAGGAAACTGGTGCATTCTTAATGTTAATGGGAAAATAGATAGGGATCTTATGACTAGAGAAGAGAAATCCAAGACAAACTCTTTTCACTTGTTGGTACAATGGGATACCACTCAAAGGTACATCTACCAACCTTAGAGATTATGTGTTGTCGCATATAAATTAGGAAACTTATCCTCTATATGAAAAATCACAAGGACATGAATATGTACAATGGGATCCTCACATATAGCTTATCAATGCATATATCAATTTTCACTAACATAGGTGTGAATAATTTAAGTACATACAAAAGCGAACCATTCTGCATATATATATGTATATCCACTTCTTTGGGTGAATATGCATATAATGGGTGATTTAATATATATATATATATATATATATATATATAACTACCTATACAAGTGCGGCAATTCACATTTAACTCTATAGACTCGAACCCACCTCAAGGATGAATAAAGCTGACTACAAAAAATTATATGGGACCCTAAATCACCAAATGACCCAAAAAGAACATTTCAAAATATAAAAACAAAAACAAAATTCAACCCCAAGTGGTGAAAAAAAGTTGTGAACCAATATACTTCACCATCAGGGGTGGATTCTATTACACACAACAAGAAATCATGGATGACTCTTTGCATTCCCTAATACAGGTGAAGAAACCAAAAATTGGGTTAAACCCTAACATTGGTATAAGAAGAAACAAACATCAATGGTGGAGAGAAAAATAGGCCAAACGAAGGGGATTGAAGAGATCTCTTAGTATTACCATGAAGGATTGAGTTGGAAGCACAAGAAACCCCTTGAGAATTGACACAAAAATAAAGACCACAAGTAAGGAACGAAGTGTGCACATAGGGCTCCCAGGAGGGTTGTCATGTGAGTGAGGTGAGGGGGAGAGATAGATTTGGTTTGTTTGTTTTTATTTTTTCTAGTTTAATTTTATTTTATTTTTTTATAAACTAGTACACCTAAAGTTATTTTGGTTGAATATTTTGGAAAAACGTTCATCAACAATGTGACTCTAATGGGAACCTAGGGAACCACATCAGGGCTGGACGCAATGTTCGAAAAACCCCACGCTAACCATATGTTGAATAGTTTTAGGTTACATCCTTCAAGAAATATATTGTTGGATAGGAACATGGTTAGAATAAACCATACACTTTACCTATGCTCCACTCTAACATCTTATATGTCTTGCTTCTGAAGGACGTATGGTTTCAGAAAAACTGTTACCCTCTAAAAACCTCCAAAATATATAATTCCCTACCCCAAAACTATAGAAACTCAAAAAGACAGCCATGTAACCTCTTGTTCCATCACCAAAGACCAAAAAAAACATAATAGAGTTAAAAATCTAAAAATTATGTTGTAAATATCATTTTCAAAAATGTCTCATCCACTAAACCCCAATGTTCAAATTCCCATGGATTTTTTTATGGTTCATAACATGGGATCTTACACATACCTATTCATATAAAAATATATTATTTTTCCTATTGGTTGAACCACCTACTTTCCCCCTCAAACTTAAAACTATAGAGAAATAACATTAAACTAAATGTGTAGTTTATTATTACATTAAGAGGAGAAGACTTCCCTATTAAATTTAATTCCTTGATAAAAACCCAATTATAATCTCTTAGGGAACTTTTGAATGTAGGTATAACCTCTAATTAATTGTGATTCAATTCATCTAGTAGTACACTATGAGTGGATTACATGATTTTTTTAAAGGAATAATGATACTAAGTGATAGAATAATGGGGAAGAAGAATGGAACACAAGATAAATTACATGAGGGTGTATTATACTTTCCTACCCAATCTACATGGAATATCTAAATATATAACATAATTCCATCTATAACCTAATAAAATACCCTATCCCATATTGGGGACCTTGACGCCCCCCTAATCAACATCCCTCAACAATGATGTTTTTAAACCATCGATAGTAAACCTTGTATACCAGATGCTTTTATCTTGGTTTATCACAAATAAAATCTTGGAAAATAGTATTATCCTCATGAAATAATGATGGAATCTAGTTTGTAAGGATTATTTCACACTCCAAAATTTCATCCTGTAATATTTTCCTCTATCATGTTATTAAACACTGATTAGTTTCCACACCATTATACAATTTGATCCACACAGAACAAATGACATGTATTTCTATCCAATCTGCAAGATCCCTTTCTAGGTCAGTGGGTAGAATAAGTCAAAGAACACAAGGGATAATATTTTTATTTATGATCCATGGGACAAAGGATGAATTATAACATACAATTATAATTCATGATAAAAGGTCGTGGTTTCAATATGGTTATGAATAGTAAAATAACTATTAAATTGAGGAGATTGTTTTTATATAATTGGGAAAGAACTATTGTTTATCTGGTAAAATATTTAAATACACCTAATCTCCATATAAAAAACAAAAATCTCAAATATACTGGCCATTTTGTTTTATATATCTATTTATGAATTCCATGTTGTGTTTGACCTATTTCAAAACCTCTATATGCTCCCACATGGTAGAGGCCACTACATACACCAACATTTTAGAAGGTATAAATATGAAAATTTTTTGTGATTGTTTTGGTAAAAAAATACATTGGTGGTGATGATAGATGTTTTTCATGTGGTGTTATATATTAGGTAGGTCCATGGTAGACTAAATGACCATACCATGGGGTTTTCCTTTAAAACTAAATGGGTGATTGTCTATGAATTAATTGATCATATAAATCTATCCATCATATTGTGGAAGGCAGTTAAAACACATCTTTAATTTTGTGTTAGTGGGATAAAATAGTTTTTTCCCAAAAAATGGTTAATAAATATGTGATACTGATGACTAATAATAATATTTGGAACATTATTTAAATGGAATACCACTCAAAGAAATACTTCATTAATTCCATTCATGGTGTGAGGGTTCATTAAAAAAACAAAATGGTCATACATGGAATATAAATAAAATAAAAATAGGATCAAATCATATCCTCTTGATGTTGGAATACCTTTAACGAAATACATGGAATGTTCTGTACATAAAATTGTTTAAATTTCTAAAGGTTGTAATAAACCAACTACGGAGAGAGTTTAATAAATGTAATAATTTATATATCTCACATTTTAATAAAATTTTTATTATTTTCCATTTTATTCCAATCCAATACATGTTAGTGAATATATTTATATAGGATTTATAAAATCCTAAATATAATTATAAGAAGATATGTGGAATTCCTTTATATGTTTTCACATCCATTGGTAATATTCTATGATAAAAAATTCAACCCTTGAATTTGAATGTCTTCTTTATATATTTAATCCCATGTTACGACTAATGTTCTACCTTTATAACATGGATGGAACTATAGAGGTAAAAATATATTTTTAGACATTTATTAAAATATTATCCCCATAGAAAATTAGAGGTGATCTGATTAATTATAACACAGATGATTCATCTCTCAAGATAAAAAAATCAACTACAATATTTCATTTCAAATGTTTCAATTTGACAATGAATTTTTATTCTAGAATTTTTAAATCAAATTTTTTTGGAATTCAGTACCTAAGCACAAATAAAACAGAAATTTGATGGATTGATGATCTAAAAATTTGAATTTTATCCCTAATGAATATAGTATTTTTTTTATATCTATTACCAAGTAAATAAAATAAATCTCATATTTCTATTTAATTAGATTCTTTTCAACCAATTCCTTACTAAAAGAGTTATTTTGAAGAAATTTTTGTAAGAGTATTTCCCCACCCATTATCTTGATACATCATAGAAAACATCAAAAAAATCGAAAAATATGTTAAATTTTGGACAAGGGATTATAATATATACTCTTTTAAATGTTCGTAATCTTCTGGTGATACCATCATCAATAAAAACCAATCTATTTGAGTTTATGTTGCGAGATGATGAAATTTTATACTTTCAAAATAAAATTTTATAAAATATTTAGTAATACTATGAAACCTCCATAACAGTCACTAGTTATAGCCAATACACCACTTCTTGGATCTTTGTAGGTTTCATAAATACTTTTTCTATTGATAATGCAAGGCCAGAGAATTAAATTTTCAAGGGAAAATAACAATTTCGTATATTTAGAAAATAATTTGTGTTCTCAAAGCACTTGTAACGTAGTTCATATGTTTTTCAAGTGAGAATTAATAGAACTATTGTAGACAAAAATGAAGTCAATAATACGGAAATTATCCTTTGAAATAAGGGACTAAAAATCACTCAAAGTGTCCATAAATATTAAAGGGACCTAGGTAATCATAAAATGTGTTGAAAATATTCATGTTGTCCACTGTTAGTTTGAAATATAGTTTTATACATTTCCTCCTCACACATGTTGATTATATGATAGAAAAATAAAAGGTCAAACTAATTGATGAAGGTTTCACTGCCCCCACATCATTCAATAATTATTCAATGATTCGAATAGGAAATTTAGATATAAATATTACCTCATTCATACACTAATATACCCAAAACAAATTACATGATCCTTCATTATTTATAATAAACATGTTGGAAACAGATACACCGTAAATGAGGGGTTGATTTAGGGGAAAGATAAATTTAAACATTTTTGTATATTCTAGTTAACTTTATTTTAGGATGTTGATCCCATGTTGGAATGAACAGTCTTCATCCTAACACTAGACTACTACTTCTTATCAACTTCACAATTTGATAATAATATATATAAAAAGTAATAAAACCATGAGATATATGTATTTTTTAACATGACTCACCAGAAAAGGGATATTCTATGGAACAAACATAGATATTGTGTAGGTCATAACGAATCCATTGACATTCAATATTTTTTTGGATATGAGTGATTCAAAAATTTCACTCCATTTCTAGAAAACATCATTAACAATATTTATGGTTTATAAATAACTAACAAAAGGAAAAATTCTTCTTCATGTTCAATGTCCACTATGTTGATAAAGTTACTTCCTCAATTTTTAAACATTAAGGTTTATATCTTTGAATTGGAATCATAAGGCTTCTCCCAAACAGAATGAAACTCTACTTGTATCATATTCAAAATTTGATGCTCCTTGAATGAATTGTTTACATAAAATAGATTTTTAGTACCTATTATGCATTAAACTATTTTACTTTTACTAAACTCTACAATTTTAATAAATATTTAGTTATGTTGTTTAACTCCACACATTCAAAAAACCTTTATTATGTCATGAAACTCCCAAATTTCATTCAATATTCACTTTATCACAAAACTGAAAAATAACCCAAAAAATTAAATCATTAAAAATTATAAAATTTTCTTATAGACATGGAATCTATATTCACACAACTCGTTTTTACATTTCTATTTTTTTAATATGTTATTTTTCAAAGAATATGTATGTGTGAATGTGTTATCACAACCCACTTGGGGAAACTAATATATGCACATCCTATAAATAACATATGTTTCACTATTTCTTCACAGAAACCATTCTTAATTCTGGACATTTGGGTATTAAATAATTTTATCTCTCCAAAATTATAGGGTATTAATATATTTATATACCTAGGTATCCCTTTGAAATATATTCTTGCATTCCACCAACATTGGGCCCAACATTCTATGATTTCTAAACATCATCGATTTGAAATCACTATTAGAACCCAACTCACATTTATCAAAAAAATACATTTTTTATTTCATGGGTTCACAAAAATAACTTTCATTGCACAAAAATTTCTTGAAAATTTTCATGTTTGATGATATTTGATGATTTGATATATCTTTTAGCATGAAACCTCCTACCATCATAAAACTAAATACATTTTTGAAAATAAAAATCTTCTATAAAAAATTTCCATCAATGAATATCGAAAAAAAGAATTATAAATCCCCTTTCATAAGACTATGTGGTTATTCACACAATGCTCCATGGGTCACATAACTTTGGATTTCATGAAAAATTATGTGTTTTTAGAATCACCTATTTTTATTGATATTAATTAATGCATCCTAGAATATTAAATTTTTTGAAAATTCACATAACTATAAACAAATTTGTCCAAAAAAACTAATTTTCATCTCAAACCCTTCCTTTTTCTAAAATACATTATATGGCTTAGAGGTAGCATGTTCTTTCAATCTGTGATTCCATGTGATTATTATCACATTTCTATAGTAACATTATAAAACTTCCTAGATCCATCAACTCATTTATTCTCAAACACTAACGAAATAAGAAATATCATGTTCCTCTTCGTTTCTTATAAATTCATGATCGGGGCTTTACTGCATGGTTTCACTATTTTTTCTTCCCAACACAGGATACTGTTGACTCCTATAGATGAGCATTAATTCCATGTATTCAATAAATAAAAAAACATGTTAATATTCATCCACATAAGAATAAATCCACAGTATAGTCATTCTATTTCATTCATTCTTAAAAATTTAGGAATGATCATTCACTATTGATTGAGTGATAAACATCACAACCTACTTCCCTTAACTCTGTCTCTTTTGATGCACTATATATTTTCAGTCCACTCAACCCACTAATTATGTAGTCTATATATTTTGGATATTTTCCTAGATATATGTTTTTATTGATCATTTTTCAATGATATATTACTTGAAACTATAATTTAAAAACTATTCACACTAATCATAGGATTGGGTGAAATATTAACCCAACCCTTCGGATTTTTTATCAATACATTCATAAATCTATTCTCTATCAAATACAATAAATTTTCAATGCTATAAATTTAGGATTCATTGGTTTCCTCAATGATAAATTTTACCTCCCCTTTTAACATCAAAATGGAATTGTCCATCTGAAACTAGATTTATTATTCCGGTTATCTTCACTTTTTAGTAATCACATATTCCTTTTATGTAATCTTCCCATGACATCTTGCATAAAATTGAGTCCTTTTTCCAAAAATTCCATTACGTCTCCTCCCTTATCACTATAATGTATAAAGCATATTTTATTATCAAAAACACTAATCTAAATTAATCTATAATATTTATTCTATATATTTATAATAAGATTCTAAAACTAGTGGGGGCATAGAGATCACTTCCTACTATAGGAAAATAAACATAGAGAGAATGTTATTTGCTTTTGAGATCCATATTTCACCTTTTCCTCCATCGACTAATGTATTCCTAAAGACATTTCTCTTCTTACCACATATGAAGATCAATTCCTTTTTTTCATACATATTCACACTTTTGAAAAAACTTCAACAAGTTAAAATATGATAAGAATTTAGTTATTGAAAATCCAATAATCTTAATATGTTCGAACACATAATAAGAAATAAGATATTCAATTAATAATCGCCAATATTATCCTGGTCATTTTCCTACTTCCACAGAAACTAGAAACATAAATTTATTTATTTTGAAGAACATTCTTCTGATATCAATCTCACTAACACTAAATAATCAGTGAATATGTAATGAATAATATTTATGTGAGACAAAGAACATGTTAAATCAATTAACATAACTTGTTAATGATAACCTCATGGAACCACTAGATATGACTTACCATTAATAAATATCAATATTCCTTATTATAAGGATAATAAAGTACTGTTATTTTTTACAACTCATCCTAAATATATCAATCTATGGACTGATGAAACATTCTGATAATAATTATTGAGCTAATGAAAACTATTGAATTCAACTTCATAATGGAGATTCCACAAGATGGTAATTCAATTGATTTTATAACTTCTTATAAGTATCCTAAAAATATTTAGTTGATACCACATTTTCAATATAATATATATAAACATAAAATACATGAATGACCCTTCTTCACAACCAATATATATTTTTTTGGTGGTAAAATAGCATTTTAAATAAATTCTTATGCCAATAGATTAATAATCAAAGCGACATAGAACCATTGTATCATTCAAATATATCTTTGAGATCTCATAAATTTCACATCATGAAGATAATCATATGATCTTCTATATCCACTACACACTTAATTAATATACATATTGGTAAAATAGTATAGTTTATTAACACCACATGTAGAATATGATACCATATCCAATTTTAATGCATTCTAATTCTTCTTGTTTTATGTATCACAATTTACCTTATACTCACGTTCTATTTTAGAACATACACACCCCAGGGATCATATCTCCCCCATAAGTCTACACCACATCATATATATATTTGAAATAGTTAAATTCATGGGGATAAGGGTGACATTGAAATCTTTAGAAAGAGGATTGTGGTAGACCTTCAGGGACCAACCATTGGATATTTCCTTACAAAATATTGTAATCCTTGTGTATATATTCCAATTTCCCATCCAACTCCAAATATTATTTCCTTATAATTAGACATTCATTACCAATGTGCATGGTTTTCATTTAATATAATTGTACATATTTTCTATATTTCTAATAATTGTTGATTCAAACCCATTTATATTGATTTATTTCATTGAAACTCTACTTTTACACAATCGTTTATGATTTTTTCACAGAGTATAAATCATACCACTTGAAATTTTCTCTTACCTTTTATTTCATTAGACATATCATATTTTTTATATCATTTATAGTCTTGATATGTTTTATATGTTTAATTGATTTCACTATTTTTTTATTCTCGTTAACATTCATAAAAGATCCTCATCATTTTTAATTTGAGGTGGTTTTTTCATTGAGTGCACATGATTCTTACTAAAAAATGGAAAAGATTCCAGCTTCAACTTCTTTAATTTATTTCCATCATTCCATGGATACTTATATAGGTGTAGAATAGTGGGTTGTTTTGGATCCCTTGATTGCAACCTATGTTTTTCCTCTAGATAAGTAAACCTATTTTCCATAATAATAATATTTTTCCCATTACATGATATTTATTTTTCTTTAATAGGAGTAGAGTACCTCTTCATGCTATCATTTTACCTACATGAATTTTTATATCTATATTTGTTTTCTATATTCCCAGGTTGTTCACAAATAAAACATCATACACTAAAAAATAAATTTTATCTTGACCCAATTTTTATTTTTATGAAACCATTTTTCATACGCTATCAAGCCTTTATGAATATTAACACAGACTCATAGTTTTCTCCATTATTCCAATATAGTATCATTTCATAGAAAATTTCTTATGAGAATTTTTACATTCATGTTTTCTTGAAAGATTATATTTATTATTAGATATAGAAATATTCATTCCCTGAATTGTAGATATCATATTTGAGTCCTTCAAAAATCCACTTATGGATACTTATCTAGAGGAAAACTCCACATTATCCATTCCCATACACAAATTTAGTTTTTATTCATACCTTCTAATATTTTTTTCTTTCACCTTTAGTTGAGGTTTAATTTCAATTAATATTAATGTAGCTTTATTTTATAATTTATTCTATGATTCATGAAGTGTCTTGAGTGGAATAACAAAAAAATTCAACATTTTTTTATGATCGAATTTTTTTTGATCTCATTTATCATTTCCTCAAGTAGATCCCTTTGTTCTCTCATCTTGGTACCCATATTGTGTATGATATAATTTAGTGATACATATTCAATTTTCATACTAATATTTTCTTTGCATAAATCATTGAGGATTAAATTGTCTAATTAAATATGACCTCCCTGTAATCCACCTTATCTTGAAGGGATTGTATCTCTTCTTGATCATGGAATACCCAGTTTCTGAATTGATGACCATACATTATAGAAACACAGTCCTAAGAAGATTTTTCAAAATTTGATAGTAGTTTATCTTTACCACTACATCATTAATAAAATTCTCAAATACAATAACTTAAAAGGGATTCATAAATTTTCTCCCATCAATAATTTCATACTCTAGTGACTCAATATTTTCACTGTGTTATTTTTTAGATGATTTGGCATTTTTAATTAACATTAATTTTCATTAGTATTATTCATGAGACGCACATATTCTTTAGAGTTTACCTAACTAAAATATTGAGTTATTAATTATGTATACATTCATTCCATCTCTACTTCATGCTCATCCACATATTCATTTGAATGTTTTAACAACCCATTAACCATTCAATTTTTTCACTTTCAGTGTTCAGTTCATTAAGAACACCTTAATGTTATACTTATAGCTCAATAACACCCACTAGTTATTTATTCTTATTGGAGGAATAATTACTTATTGATTTAAAATATTGTCCAACATCATGGTTAGATTCATATGTAATAGTTTAATGAGAATCATTCTCCTTGATATCTATATCTGATTTCCAAAAATCATCTTATTATTTTTCTTATTTGTGCAATTTTCTGAAGGAACTCTTTATAGTTGTTCATAACATATTTCATCATGATTGATTTTTCATACATGTAACTCCTTGACCCCAGTTACCCAGAGTCGATGCATTTTTGCATAACATTGGCTTGATCACAAAAGATCATGTCTCGAAAGACTGATTAGTTTAGTAGCCTTGGAAGCAATAGATACATTCATAAATGTTACATTAAATCATAAACTGAAAAACTACAATTACATTTTCTCCATAGTCCACACCCATATCCCCTTCATATTGTCCCTACAGGTCAGTCATAAAATATTTCTTCACATCCTGAGAAAAATAAAACATTGAAAGGTGTGAGATCAGATGCTAAGTAAGGATAAAAATTTAGCGGAATATTTCATAAACAAACATAAACATTTAAGGAAATGTATAACTAAATCCCATGCCTTTTAAACATGAACTTAAACACAATATGGAAAAATTAAATTGAGATAATGCCATTTAAATATTCACATGGATATTCTACTGGTCGAATAATTACATGCAATATCAATAACCACTTTCGTAATGATTGAATGCATAATGCCAGACTATCATAACCACGTAGCCAAGGCCTCGTTCCGAGACTACAAATAAGATTTTGTCAAGGCCTCGTTCCAAGAAACTAGTTTGTCTCATGAGACCTGCCGATGCATCGAGGAGCTATAGCGGGCTCCACCCATCACTTATTAAGTCCAATGCATTCCTCATTTGAATAGGTTTAAACATATCATAAACCATAACATAATCATATCATATAAAACATGCATAAAGGAAACATAACATTTCCACATTTCAATCACAAGATATCAACACAGCACATTGATATAATAATAAAAACACTTTCAATACAAAAAAAAGAAAATAAAAACGTTTTATTTATTTTTCATTTAAAAATGTTGTGGCTTGTAGAGGAAGCCGAAACTCAAATAATGGTCACAGCGGCGGAGAAGTCATTGTCGCCATATACATACGACAAAAAAAACATTCCCTTTTGTCGTTTATTAAAATGATTCGTATAAAAAATATTCCTTTTGAATAAATGTAAAAGTCAAAGGGGTTCATACACCGTATTAATGAAAGTTTTGTATTAAAACAAAATATGCCTCAATGAAAGAAGATTGAGACGAAGTCCCTTACAAAGATCATTTTTTAAATAAATTAGATATATTATGTGTATTCACTATAAGTACATGTAAATAAAGTAAAAATACAAGATAGTACATAATAATATCATGACATAATTGTAATGTAGTAGATTAACCCAATGAACAGAAATTAGGTTAAGAAGTTCCCTTACCTCATGTCCGACTTGACTCAATCGTTCTTTAACTTCCTGAATAATAAACTGGATTTAATCTCTACTTTCTTAAGAATCTTTTTTTCGAGTTCATTATCCCTTTTATATTACTTATTACCATGTTATGAAAATTATGTAGTCATTTGTGTTAATAATGGTCGTTTTGTCACTCTTTGTTACTTGAGTCAACAATAAACATCTTACAATTAAAAGTTGTTCATGTGGTAAAATATACATTATATCCAGAATTATATTCATGATGTAGATGTAATATATATCATATATATCCAGAATATACTTTCCTTTATAATATTATATAACATTTAGAGATAAGAAATGAAATGCACCGTTCATGGAGACGGTAAGCCGTACGTACGCATGAACGCTACTTTCCTTTCTATTTCGTAATTAATGAAATTAAAACAAAGTGAGATATATATATATATATATTATAATTATATTATAATATATATGTTATATAGGTCACATAAGTTCATTAATTTCATTCTTTATACTTTCCATGTATTTCATGAACAAGTCACATCAGTTGAGGGGGCGGTAGTCCACACTTCCTCAAATTAAATTATCGTATTTGCACAACATGAAAAGCATAAAGGTATGCTTTAAATGTAAAATACAGAATAATATAGAGTAAAAAACTATAATATATAACATAAATAAATATAGTGTCATCATAATGGCCACCATGAGAGGTGGTAGAGAAGATAGAACAATCATCGTTTCGTGAGGTAGTAATTCGCCATCCACGGAAACAATATGTTCATTAACCATTAGACAGAGGTGTGTGTAAGTGTATCTCGAATACTAATCATAAAAACATCCTAGTATATTGAAGATATTGGTGTTTTTACAAAATACAGGAACAAAAATAGTTTAAGGGGTTGGAGAAGAAAAATAAAACAAAAGAGAATAAGTGAAGACATTACCTTTAAATCTGGTAACTCTTTTGATTTGAGCCAAAGGCTTCCTTGGGAAGAATTCTCCCCAAAGTGAGGCTTCTAGGAGTAATATATGGATGTTTATAGAGTTTTTTTCCATAGGATGGCCGAGCCAAATTTCTTGAAGGTGTGAATAAGGTGGTAGAGGTGGGGGCCTTTTATAAGAGGAGAGGAGGGGCACTCTTGGAAAGTCATGAAATGTTACGTTATTATGAACTGATTTTAGGATTTCAACGGTCCCACAATTATATATTTCATGTATAAGGTGATAAGGGTTCGCAATATACTCATCCAATTGGGTTTTGACAAGTTTATGTCTTATATTTTACATTACCTTTTCGTTTTATTTAAATCATTAATTAATGAGGTAATCATTGCATCATCATAGTGTAATGAAAAATTAAATTTATTTAATGTCTAAAAATTATAAAAAAATATCATGATGTAGGTAATATTTTTATATTTCCAATTAATATTTATATTCTGAATGTTATCTTATATAATGGCATGTAATAATTGTTTTATTAAAACAACACATGTTTGCGACAATTTTATTTTTACTTTAAATAAAATGTTATTAATGTGATTTTCTTACCCAAGTTGCTCCATGGGGTCCCCAAGTTGACCCATAGAACTTATTGGTCTTACATGACTCGTCCAATAAGTTTAGGACAAGTTTCAAGATATTTTCATATTTTTATAATGTCATTCTTACCTTAAATTTCACTAATTACCTTTAATCGTGATTAATAAAACTTAAAAGTTACCATTCTCCAAAAAATTATTTTAATACCATTGAACCAAATTTTAAATCCTAATGACAACCATGTATTTAGGATTTTTTAAATTCAATTCATAGAATTGGTAAAGTTTCATTTAAACGAAAAATCTGTTTTTTAACTACCACTTAGTGGTTTCACTATTCATCAAAATTGAAGTTTTTCAGAACAATTCCAAACAATCACCCTAATATATAATTGATATTCCAAATTAAAAAATGATGTCTATTTTAAAAAATTACAAACATATAATTTTCATTAATTAATTTTATAATTAATTCCCACTGTCACAACAAATAGCATGTTTTTAAGAAACAATATATATCAAAAAATTGACAATTATTTATGTCCAATTTCAAAGTGAAATTAATTTTAATGACCACCATTGGATAAACTAGTAAAAATATATTCTAATTATACATTAAAACCACTCAATAGTATAATTTATCACTAAAATTTATTTTTATTAAAAATGTTTTTTTAAGTATTTTTCAAAATTCATAAAAAATTTAATGTTCTCAGAAAATTACAAAAAAATCAACTTAGGATAATTTTGATATTCCGAATAAAAAAATAAAGTCCATTTTGAAATATAAAATTTCTATAATTTTAAAAAGAAGTATTAATATTCATAACGGCTACTTTGATTAGTCACGGTGTGTTAGATCTCGAAATTGCGTACAATGCAAGATATTGTATTATTGAAGGATAAGTGTACTGTGGAAGCTTGGGGTGTTACATTCTCCCTTCTTAAAATAATTTCATCCTCGAAATTTGAAATTGTTCTTCAAAAATAAAAGGTTGAAAATAGAAAATACCTTTGTGGAAAACCCACATTGGAAATAAGATTAATAAAAATATAACTTTAAAGGAAAGAAAAATAAGTGCAAAGGTCACCTGAGATAGCCCATACTATTATTCTATGAAAATATGGATATGGAAGAAAAACAAACCATCAAGGTCTGATGGAGAGTTTTAGAAAACAGTATTAGGAGAAAGTTAACCACAAGAAAATCACAAAATTGTAATTCGTTAAACGGTCATTGAATCCCCAGTTGTAAAAGATAACCAGAAATGTTTTTGTTTTAAGTTACCTTTCATAATGTTGAGGAATTTATGTAAGAGATTTACTAAGAATGTAATGAAATATACTTAATATTCATGTAGACTTTCATTCTTTAATTAATTTATACCACAAACACATCATTCAATCCAAATGGTAATAGAACTCAAAAATATTATATTTATCCTAATTTTATAAGTATCTAAATATTAACACATACCATTTAGATTAGGAAAACTATTTTATAATTACCAGGGACTTCTTGTAGGGTAGTGGTAGGTAATAAAGGCATGTCGCACTATGGTTGTGTGTTTGATTCCTGCAGCTTTGTCCAATGCGACGGGTTATCCCCTGACCTGCAGGTTGTCCTTTTCCTAAAAATATAGTATTATAATATTCCAAAAGTAATCTTCAAAAATGTTTTAGCCATAAACAATACTATCCAAATATAAACTTATTCCATTCCATCCTTTATAGTTATCTAAAATACCTCTGCCCAGACATTCTCTAAAAGGTCTCTGAATTCCAAAATCAATTGTAACATCATATTATGCAAAAAACTAAAGTTATTCTTATTGTCACATACTAAAAATATGATTACCTTAATCATATTAATACCTTAATGAAAAAAAATTACTACAGTACAATCCTTATATATATGATATTATTATTATAACCAGAATATAATCCTTTAGTCGAAAAGCACCAATACATTAATCATTCCACTTCAACTGTAGTAATAGCATAAGATTGGCCTTGATCCCTTGGCCTTTTTTAGTTAAGTTTCCCTAACGCTTAGAACAGTCATTTTCATAATGCCCCATTTCCCTACAATTGTAGCATTCAACATTGATAGCCTCTTTCTTTCCCTTGTAATCACGAGCCTAGTGACCTTTTTCTCTACATTTATAACAAACTCCCATTCATTTTAGGCAAGTACCCGGGTGATTCTTCCCACAATTATCGCATAATGGAAAATCCTTCTTTCCCTTTTTCCCTTTATATGTCTCTTGTTCCACCGTTCTCTTCTTATCTTTCTTTTCTTTAAAGTCATAAGACTTAGAGAATTCCTTTTCCGTCTTGATAGCACACGAGACAATATCTTCGTACGACAAGAAGGTTTGTGAGACTAATGCTCGACAGAGAAATGGTTTTAACCCATAAAATAAACTATCAATCATACATCTTGGGTTACGTATATAATCTGAAGCATTCCTTGCTAACCTTGTAATGTTAGCCTCATACATTGAGACATTCTCATCCTCCTTCTTCCTTATACTCAGAAATTGCCTTTCCATATCTTCTCGATGGTCATGTGGAAGGTATTTTTCTATGAAAATTTCCTTAAACTCCCTCCATTCCATTCTTGATACTTCTTCATCTTCCTTTGTGTTTTGAACCAGAAACCACCATTGATCGGCATATCCAGTGAGGTGGTAAACTATCATGACAACCTTCTCCCTTTTGATACTCCCCAAGGCGTGGAATATTTTCTCTAAGGAGTATATCCATTGCTCAACTAGTAATAGATTTTTACCCCCATTAAATGTTGGTGGTTGTTGCCTCATGAAGAGGTCTAACATTGATCCTCCACATTGCAGATCAGGGTGCTCCAAATGGGTAAGGTTATTATTCATAACCTGAGTGATTTTTCCCAGTATGGTGATAAGTTTATCAGGAGCAGTTGTATCTCTAGCTCCACAATAATTATCTTGTGTAGGAGGGAAATCCCTAGATGGAGTGTGTGGATTGATATGGTTTTTATTCCTTCCACTAGAAGCCATTTCTATACAATGGCATAAACTAGATCAGTTTATGAATCATGATACATAATTCTCTACTTGTAAAACACTTAACATAAATTAAACAGTTTATGGATATAATCCATAATCATAAAAATGTTTTCTTTGAGGAAGTATATACTCATAAACCCTTCTTAAAGGTTTGTAATGAAAATGAGATTTATCCTAAGCATATCCCCCGGGAGTGTCGTAACTAAGAGTGCAGCAAGGCCCGTAGTCATGCACCAGTTCCCGTTCGAGTCTAGCTCAAATCAGTGTTTTTAGGTTATACCCGTAGGTACATCTGTGCTAGAACCGCCTCTACATGATCGTATCCAGACAGGGATGTATTACTCGGAAAACTGACAAAATCTCTATAATACCAAAATTCTAGGATATTCATTTATACTAATCCTCAAATTCTATCATAGGGTTATGTGCTCTAATAAAAGTTTATCTAAATATATCTTCCAAGGTTAGTACTAAACTGCCTCTGATACCAACTGTAACGCCCCGAACCCAGTTACCTAGAGTCGGTATGTTATTGTGTCACATTGTCATGATCACAAAAGATCAAGTCTCGAATTACCGATTAGTTTAGTAGCCTTTGAAACACTAGATACATTCATAAATGTTACATTACATCATAATGTGAAAAACTACAATAACATAGTCTCTATAGTCCACACCCATATACCCTTCAGACTATCCCTGCAGGTCAGTCATAAAATATTTCTTCACATCCTGAGAATAATTAAACATTGAAAGGGGTGATCTTAGATGCTCAGAAAGGATAACAGTTTAGCTTAAGCTTTCCTAAATAAACATATACATTTATGGAATTGTATAACTAAAACAAAATCCGTTTAAACATGAACTTCAACATAATATGGCAAAAGTAAAATGAGATAATTCCATTTACTTCTTCACATAGATATTCTACTGGTCGAATAATCACATGCAATATCAATAACCACATTTATAATGATGGAATCCATAATGCCAGACTATGATAACCACATAGCCAAGGCCTCATGCCATGACTACAAATACGATTTTGTCAAAGCCTCGTGCTAAGATACTAGTTTGTCTCATGAGACCTGTCGATGCATCGAGGAGTAATAGTGGGATCCACCTGTCACATATTAAGTCCAATGCATTCCTCGTATGTACAGGTTTAAACATATAATAAACCATAACATAATCGTATCACATAAAACATGCATAAAGGAAACATAATATTTCCACATTTCAATCACAAGATATCAACAAAAAACATTGATATAATAAAAAAACACTTTCAAAACCATTTTCAATACCAAAATAAAATAAAATTAAAACACTGTATTTATTTTTCATTTAAAAAAGTTATGGCTTGTAGAGGAAGCCAAAACTCAAATAATTGTCATGGTGGCAGAGAAGTCATTGTCGCCACATATGTATGACAAAAAAAACATTCCCTTTTGGGGTTTAGTAAAATTCTTCATATAAAAAATATTCCTTTTGAATAAACATAAACGTCAAAGGGGTTCATACATCGTATAAAAGAAAGTATTGTATTAAAACAAAATATGCCTCAATGAAAGAAGATTGAGACAAAGTCCCTTACAAAGATCATTTTTTAAATAAAATAGATTTATTATGTGTATTCACTATAAGTACACATAAAGATAGTAAAAAATAAAAGATACGGCATAATAATATCATGACATAATTTGAAAGTAGGAGATTAACCCAAAAATAGATCTACTATGTGTATTCACTATAATTATCACATATATGGATTATTTTACAATATGTTATTATGAAATAAGTATAAAGTGATTCATCCTATATCATGGAATATATAAGGATGTTGTATTTGAGTACCACTATTATTGGGTCCAAAAAGGGATGGAAAATCAAATTTAAGAATCCCATGAACTTATTAGGGTAATTCGTCACTCTAAATAAATTCACTTGATATACATAATTTATATATCAACAAATAACTAGAATATTTCGTGACCCACATATCTAAATGTCACCAACATCATGGTACTACAACACCTCATCCACACATCCTAATCTATAGAGCATAAAGTAAATGTCCAAATTCATATATAACATGTCTGGGAGCCACTTATACCCTATATTGTAAAGTGTTAACCATCATAATATTTCCGCATAATTGGTATAGATTATTCTTTTCTTATATTATTCAATCAATGAAAACACCCCTTAACAAAAGTACATGTAATAATATAACATGAATAAAAAATGCACTACTATAAAATTAACTTCTTCCAATTTAATTAACCCATTCATATAGGCCTAAAAACTATGGGTATAGCATATACCGATGGTTCAAAAAAACATTATGAGTCTGGTCTTTGGGATTAACTTATACTAATGGTTTGAAAAATATAGTTTGAATATGGGGTTCTTATCTTGTTTTTACCAATTGTTTATAAGAATCCTCAGTGTATATTTTTTTACCAATAGAAAGAAACTATTGATATAGGATGAAACTACACAAAAATTAAATCCAACGTTCACCAACACCTCAATCCCCATTCACCCAATATATTAAATCCTAAGAAAAAATTTATTTTATCAACAATTCAAAATTTATATTTAATATAACAAATATATTGTAAAATTCACATTTAATTAGTTGATAATTTATAAAAAATAAAAACACACATTTATAATTAGTTCTTGTCACTAAGAACCATTAACATAATTATTCCATCACTATTCATTTAGGAATAATGGGGATTGATATCTCCCTCATGAACACCACTAACATCATGTCCATAACATTCTTCATAGATATAATGAGATACCTCACTATAATCATCTCATTTTATACCCTAATGGATATAAACTCTAGGAAATCACATTCCAAACACCCCTCTTGAACTGTCATTGTAACACCCCGAGATTTTTTGAAAAATATTATTTTAATTTCATTAATGTCTTGTGTTATATGCTACACTAAAAGGAGCTTGCAAAACACGCATCCTTGAATTTCCTTGCATTACACGCAATCACGACCTTCCTCGATAGCATGGGTAGTACGCAATAACGAGTTTCACTAAACAAAAATATGCTATTAAAATATTATTAAAACTAGCCGTTATGAATAGTAATAACCACTTTTTGAAATTTTGTAAATTTTATTTTTCAAAATGGAATTTATTTTTGGATTCGTAATATCTAAGTTAACTTAACGTGAAATTTTGGTGATTTTCGGATAACTTTCATATTTTGATGAATAGTGAAAATTATTAAATTTTAATTAAAAACAAATTTTTCAATCGAAATAATTAATAGTGATAAATTATTAATTTTAGTGGTTTTAAAGTATATTTAGAATATATTTTTACAATTTAATACAATGTTGGTCATTTGATGTAATTCCACATTTAAACCAGACATAAACAAATGTTAATCTTTTGATAGTTATTATCTCTTAAGAACACGCTATTTGTTTTGACGACGGGAATTAATTGTTAAATTAATTAATGAAACGGATATGTTTTGAATTTGGTAAAATAGAAATCATTTTTGAGTTCATAATATCAAATATAGCTTAGGCCTAATTTTTGGAATTTTTCTGAAAACTTTCAATTTTTGATGAATAGTGAAACCACTAAGTGGTAGTTAAAAAACTGAATTTTTCATAAACATAATTTTACCACTTCTGTGAGTGGAATTTCAAAAATTTGAGAGACACGGTTGATGTCATTAAATAAAATGTGGTTCAATGAGATGAAAATAATTTTTTGGTGAATAGTAACTTTTTACTTTTTTTTAGCACGGTTAAAAGTAAATAGGATAATTAAGTGTAGAAATGATATTATTATTACCCTAACACATGTACTAATTCTATTGAAAAAGTGTAATTCGACCAAAAACAAACTTAGGAATAAAATATGACCATTTAGGTCCACTTGGATTAGATTAGGACATTTATTATTAATTTATTTAAGGAAGGGTTAAAAGAGTTAAAATCAAAGTTTATTTACTAAAAAAATTTAATATAGGTTTATTCATAAAATAAATTAGATTTTAAATATTCATTATAAAGATAAAAATATTTCATACATAATGGTATTTTATTTGTAATTTTTAGACATCAAATAAGTTAATTTATTTATGACACAAAGATGATGCAGTAATTATCTTATTAATGAAATATTGACATAATTGATGTTATAAATACCAAAATAAATGTAATTTAAGACTTTTTATGAATTCCACTAATTTTATAGGTTAATATGACATGTTAGTATTTATTTAATTAACTTTTTTCGAACTTATCATTCTGTTATGATTCTCACAAAAATCAATTACTAAATAGTGTCAAAATTGACATAAAATAGTTTTTAAAACAAATATTATATTATTTATTGTTATTTTATTCCTAAAAATCTATGGTTCGGCCAAATGACTTAGATACGTTTATATATATTAATAATAAACCAATTGGGGTTCTTTTGGCTTCTTATATTATGTTTATTAACCTTATAGTGTAAGAACACAAGAAGACACGGTAAAAGTAAAATTCTTTAACTTAATGTTAAATCTAAATGATAAGGTTAAATTAGGAACCTAAACTTGTCTAAATTCTATTGGATGAGAGGATTTAGACCCATCCACACCTTATACTCGAAATAAATTAATTTGGAGATATTTAAAACCGAACATGACTTTATAATAAAATAATATTTTTAGTTATTCCAAAGGTGCCCCTCTCCTCCCTTATAAAAAGGAACCTCCTCCCTCTCTTCCTCACACAACTTTGAGCCTTCAAGCTCGGCCAAACCCTGAAAAATTCTCCTCTACACTTCCCTAGAAACATCCTAGAGGTTCTGGTCTTCCTCAAAGACCAATTTTAGTGCCCTAAGAGGAGGTCTCAAAGAGGCGCTTCAAAGAAGAGGTAATTTCCCTTACCAATTCTTTCAACTTTATTTCTTCTTCCACTTATTCTTCTTAGGTTGTTTCATTATGAAGTAATAACATCAGTATCACTCATATACTGATATTTTATTATATGTATGAAACAACCCTATTTCACCATCTATCCATCCTAAGGAAAACAAAATCACCGCGCGTGCGTACGTAAGGAATACCGTCTCCACGCCGTGGTGTAATCTGTTTTTCCACCAACACCTTACCTGGATGGGTATTATGGTGTAAAGAATAACTATACATATTTATTATAACATCATAATGATTCTGATATATATTATCATCCACTCAAATTCAATTCAATAATTATGTAAATGATATCATCGTTCGTGCGTACGAACGGACTATCGTCTCCACGACGCGATGAGATTCATTATCCATGTTAACAATTTAAGAATGATTATAAAGTATATATAAGAAATAATAATGAAATATATGACATTATAAATCTACTGTATTTATGTGTATATGTATGTATGTCATCTACTTAATTCCACTCAATTCAATAAGGAAACGAAAACAGCGTTCATGCGTACGTATGGCCTACCGTCTCCATGAACGGTGTATTTCATTCCATTTATCGATCCATTATATATATGTATATTCTGAATATATATTATATATAAATCATGCTTTATATTCTATAATTAAGTAATAATGATCTATTTAATCATATGAATAATTACAAGTTCAAACACGAACGACAAATGAGACGATTTTACACAAAACACTACTTTAACATGAATTTACAAAAGAACGGGTAATTTAAAGTCATAAGTGAACCATATATGATATAATAACAATGAATATGATTCTGTAATAAGTAAATGACATTATTTAAATCATTATACAGGAGGTTCAGACACTTACGAAGCAAATCGGACCTAAGGTAAGGGAAATATCACAATCTCATTTTTATCCGAGATTATTGATACTTTAGTATTTACTGGGTTTTATTTTATCATACACATCAATGTTTCCTCAATATGTAATATTATTTCCATTCACCTACAATTTTTAAATCCTATTTTACCCTTCGGTGAGTTTTTAGTAAAGGATATGAAAGGAATCGTTTGTCATTTTTTGTACGAGGTACTTTTTGACTTTTCCGACAAAAGTACGAAGAATGTTATTTTTTAACTTATACGGTATGAATGTATTTTTAAAACATTATTTCCAAGAAGCTTCCTTTACAAGTTTTAAAATTTATTTTTAATCAACATATTTTAGTTTATAATTGTACGACATGTTTAGAAAGGAAAAGTGTTTTTGAAGAAGAAATGATATTTTCCTCAGGAATGGAGTTCAAGTGTTTTATCAAAATTATTTTCCATCTAAGATAATAAAGGGTTATGTTTTTATCCCTGTTATTACATTGATTTGATTATGTTGTGATGGAATTATTTTTATGAATTCCTTTATCGTATATGAATTGTTTTATGATGTCATGATGTTTAAGATTCCCATTTTTATTATATGGGTTATGCAATGATGTATGGTTTATGATTTTGTGGCACACATAAGAATGGTATCATTATGAGATGGGTGGGACCTATATCTCCCTCCAATGCATTGGGTAAAGATTTTATATCTCATGAGATAGACATGGCTGGAATGGTAGGTTATACCGGTTCAGTGAAACAAGACTGAAACGAGGGTGACTCAGTTCAGAAAGGGACTTTGTCCACTAAGATAGTCTTGGCAATGAGTCTTGTCTAATAAGAAATGATTCTCTATGATTATGTGTCTATGCCACAAAGTTTCATGTTTTATGTTATGATTATTGTGATTACATTTCAGTGCCATGATTTATCCCATGTTATGAAATTATGCTCTCTTTTGCAGGTTAAGATTTCCAAAATGTTATGTTCTTATGAATATGATGTGATTGATATTTCTTTTGTTTACCCTTACTGAGCATTTGATCTCACCCTTTTATGTTTTCTTTTCCCCAGGATATAAAGAAAGGTTTTAGGTAAAAAAAGGAAGATCTTTATGGGAGATGATGAAGATCTTTCACCACGATTAGAAGATTATATTCCGAGTTTCCAAAGACACTAAACTATTACGATCCTTGTGTGTGTGTGTGTTTTTGTTATGTACTAATTATTCCGCAAAAGTAATGTAAGGTCCATGTACGTCAAGCTTCGGGTCTCTACAGTCATCTCCATATCTCAGTGCATCATATGAAAAGTAAATAATCAAATTGCATGTATCAATAATTAAAATATAATCTAGTGGATGTGATGAGCATAAAGATAATATTGATTAAAAATTACACTTTTTACATTTTTCTTCTTTTACTAATCTTCATGGATATTTTGTTAGCCTATAATTTATTTTTATAGTCCTCTCCAACCTCTATGTATACCTTATTCAAATCAGTGACACTAGAGATATTAACGGCATCTGATGTGTGCCAATTACTAGTTGAGATGATACTCTTCATAAGTCAATAATAAACTATCCAATAGTTCTCATCAACTATTATATGTTATAAATGATTATATAACCCAATTTTATCATCTCTTTGGTCATCAGGGTACTCCATAGTACACTGTTGACAATATAAATTAAATATTTAATTACAGAATATATATAAAAATTTAAAATCATGAGAATATAAAATATAATATTTCATTGTGTTTTTTCATTTAATACACTCCCACTTTTCTTTCTTTCTGGTTGATAAAAATAATTTCTCTTGAGGCATTCCATAATATGTTCAATACAACATTTCTAAATGTCATTTAATTTTATATAACATTATTTAAAAATATAATATTGATTATTCAATTTACTTATGAATATTGAATTGTATATTTTGTATGTTTTGATGTATTTGGTTGTGATAAGGGAATCGTTTTGGGATAAATGTTTTTAAAATTAATTCGTGATTTAATTAAGTTGAGTGAATTATACAAATATAGTTAGGATACTTAATAAATTTATTATTTTCAAATTTATTGAACTAGAATTGATAAATGATTATAATGTTTGGTAATTACTTTCATTAATTACATGAATGATCTTAAATTAGGATATTTTAATTAATTATTAATTCCAATTCGTATTATTTGTGTTATTAATTTTGGGATTATTTTTTAGGGTCAATTGTTTTAATGTATATAAATATTTTTCATTTACATTGGTAATTTTCAGGATGTTTTGGTTGGTTGAAGTTATATATATTAGTACAAATAATTATTTTTTTTGGGTCCACTTAGATTTTTTATTTTCATTAGACATGTTAAATTTATTAATATTACATTATTTTAATAAAATACGTGTCATGGTTGTATTTTGGGACATCATTGTGTTAAAAATGATTTTTATCAAATATTTATCAAATTAGGTTTTCAATTTATAATGTTTCATGTATAAAATTGTAATTTTTAATTATTTTTTAACATTAAAACCATGATTTCAATTTTAAAAAAATTTGGTCAAATGATTTTTATTTTAAAAAAATTACAATCTTATTGGATATGACTTTTTTGGTGTCATTAATATAGATTATGTGACATATTGATGATTATGTAGTTGGATACATGTTTTTTTGGCTCTCCATTGGTTTTGTTTAAATGAATATTTTTTTTGTTTATATAGTTTATTTTTTTATAGTATTGGTTTTTCATAGTTGGATAAGTGATGGAGTTGTTAGTTTATGTTTGGTTTGAAGATTAAATTTCAGGATTTCATGTTCATTGGAAGGATAATGTTGATTTTTGGATTTATTTTTGAGATGGAGTTGGTAATTCTTTATCTAATATATCCCAATTATATATTTATTTATTTGATAGAATTTGGTGAATGTTCTGTTTTTTGGGTGGTTATTTTATATTTTATCAAATTTTGTGTATATTTGGTGGTATAAATGGAATTGGGAAGCAACTTCACTGGTAAATGAGTCGTTTTATGGTCCTACTATTTTAATTTTATAATTTAATGTTTGAACATGTTTACTTCATTTTTTATATATTATTAAGATGTTATTAATCATATTTGGGATGAGAATTGATGCTTTTAGTGTGGACATTGCCGAGATTGATTGGAAGTCTACTAGATGTTGAGGTTCCTAGTGGTGAATTATTAAAATATCATTAATTTTGTGTTTTAATGAAAGAAAAGAAATCAAATTATTATATATATTATTTTATCCCATACTTTTAATAGATATATATTACATAGAAATTAATCAATATTCATTGCATAAAATAGAAAAACCACAAAAGAATAGTGTAGGTTTAGGTTCATTGGAAATAGTTATATATAAAAAATTAGTTCACAAAACTTCTACATAATCTCCCAATTGTTACGATATAACTAATACCCCATTTGACTCATTTTATATAATACCTTTATTTATATCCTGGGAAAAGAAACATATTAAAAGTTGATCTTGAATTCTCGGTAAGGGTAAACGAGGGAGATAAATCATATCATCATCATAAGAAATCATAATAAAGGGAAAATATTTGACAATTATATCCTTCAAATCAATGATCATGATATCATGTCTTGGGATAAATCATAGAAGTTTGTAAGAAACATATATCATTATATCATAACATAAGACCTGAAATTATGGCACACACTTCTTCATAGATAATAATTTTCATATTATTTATGGCTTATTTCCAATACCATAATAGCGGAAAAAGACTATTATTAAAAGGGGTTCACTCCATATTCTAGCCTATTATTACTAAACCATATTTACATCCTATTCCACCTTAGAATGACTAAATTGAGATCATTTCCTATTCTGTCCTTATGTATATAATGAGATATAAATCCTTATACAATTAATTTTAGAGAGATATAGGTTCCACCCATCACATAATGAAAAACATACATATGTGTTCTATAATAACAAAAAATAACACATCATATCAGACCCCATTAAAAGAAATGGGTTTCATAAAAATCATTCCATCATAACATAACCCATAGAAATGAAATGGGTTTTATAAATATCATTCCATAATAAATAACAAACCGTATCAACATTATGGTTCATATATTTAAAAAATATCCCCATAAAAGAATAATAAACATAAAAAAATGTTATCATAGATAGAAAATAATCATGAAATATCACATGAAAATTATTCTTCAAGAAAATTTCTTTTCTAATTCAAAATTTTTTTCTTTTATTGAAATTACAATAAATTTTAAAAGAAAAAAAATCACTTAAAATAACCTTGTCATATTGTAAGGAAACATTGAACGGATTAAGGAATCATGAAATCAGAAAAATCATTCCATGCATTATAAGTTAAAAACATTTATCTAATATATTTGACAGACATTTTTAAAGTTACATCTTTAGTAAAAGGACAAAATAATCCTTTCATTCAATTTATTAAAAATTCATACATGGATAAAAATGACTCTAGAAATTATATAATAATTGTAAAAATAATTTCAAAAAATATTTTATGAAACATGGTTATGAAAGATAAATATTTCCCAGAAAATAGTTATGTATATGTAATCTTGGATAATAATGAGGTTGTGAAATTAACCCTTATCATAGGTCTAATTTCTTTTTTAATTATTTGAAACTCCTATAAAATGGGTTAAAAACTAATAATTATATAAAAATATTCATATTTATGAAATAAAATATGATCATATTATCAAAATTGTTATAATAATAACTCATAATTACATTTCCTTTGGGTGAAAACTACTTCATTTTCTTATGAATGTTTTGTCTAATAAGCCCCAATTATTGTGCATATGATATAGTTCAATAATTTATAGATTGATATTATCGGAATTTGTAACTTATTTATTCATTTATAATATTTATATAATAATTAAATAATAGTGAATATAGAAAATGAATCTCATTATGTGTTAGAGATGGTAGGTCGTATGTATGCACGAGCAACATTGTCCTTCCCTTAATGAAATTGGGTAAGGAAGTGTATAGTACATATTTTGTACCATAGTCAATATCATGTTATAATTATTATATATATAATTTTTTTCATCATTAAATCCATCCAGTTAAATAAGTGATGAAAACCACATTACACAACAATGTGGAGATGGTAAGTTATATATATGATTGTGTGGTACTTTCATTTTTTATAGAATTGAGAAAAGGTGTAATATAGTGATTAAATAATCATAATTACATATAATAATATAGTTGGTACTAAATATATTACATTATATTGGACTAAACACATGGATACGATGTAGAAGAAGAAATAATATTGGAAGATCTGGAAAAGATGATTGCCTATTTTTTATGGAACATCCTTTTGATTGCCTCTTATCGAAACTGGGGATGGAATTTTGAGAAGTGTAGAACATATATAATGTGGATAAAGAAAATGAGAAGATCAATTAGTATGGAATGGTCTATCTTTAAGGCTTAAAAGGATGTGAATAATTGTGGGATGAGGTACCCTTTTATAATTGATTTGAGTGGTAGTTTTAAAAATTTAAAAACATTAAAGTACCAAGATTGATGTACATAGACAGTACATTGATTTTATAGAATAATTAATACATTACCAAAATAGACCACCAAATATCATATTAGTTTATTTCCTTTGGAAACATGGAAGAAGTTCTTCTAATTTGGTAAAATATATTCAACAACTCACATATGGTCTTCCCCTTTAGAATTCCTGTATAAAACATTCTTTATATCATAGGGAAAAGAAAACTTAGAAAGAAATGTCCGATTAGATTATTGGTAAGGGTAAAAAATATTAAAATAATAATTTAAAAAACATGAACATAACCTTCTGATATAATACTACGTGTAACATATTTTAAAATCTTGAGAGAATGGATAAATCATGAATATTCATAAGATATGAATTGAAATGGAATAAATAACCTCACCCATAAAATAGTAACATAAGAATAAAACATGGTATTTATGAAAGACATATAAAATTTATTTCCCTGTAAGTCATGGAATCTCTACTAAATTTTTTGTTATAGTATGTGTTCACTCCATATACAAGCTTGGAAGATATGGTTCACTCCAATAACTATCTTGGTAGTCATGATTCACTCCCACAACCATATTGGTAGTCATGGTTCACTCCTATAACTATATTGTTAATATTGGATCACACCCATAACCATATTTTCCAAAATGGTCCTTTATTTTCAACTCAGGAGATATCAGTATTTATCCAATGCATTGGTGGGAGATATAGGTCTCACCCATCACCTAATTAAGTCATTCTTACATGCGCCACAAAAACAAAAAAACATCCATCATAGAATATCCCAAGGAATAAAATGGTTTTCTTAAATGACGTTCTATGAAAATAAAACCCATGTAAAACAAATTCATTTCAAAATTATATTCCTACCTAACCCTAATCAAACTATAGGAATAATAAGGATAATATGCATGAAATATAACACTATTAAATAATGATATCTTAGATAGAAAAAAATGTTATGGAACACTGGAAATTGATTCTTATGGAAAATATCTTATCTCTTTCAAAAATGTTATCATTTATGAAAATGACATGCAATTTTAAAAATATAATTTCCTTGAAAATGATATTGAAATATTGTAAGGGAATCCATGTCAAAATAATGTGTTAGGAAATCCTAAAAATAAAATTCATTTCATATATGTTTCAAAAATAATTATTCTCGTAATTTTTTCAAAAAAGTCCAAAAGTGCCTCATTTAGAAAAGTAATGAAATATAAAGTCCAAATATTAT
Organism: Viscum album; assembly: GCA_963277665.1. Taxonomy (NCBI): domain Eukaryota; kingdom Viridiplantae; phylum Streptophyta; class Magnoliopsida; order Santalales; family Viscaceae; genus Viscum; species Viscum album. Next base: position 1,309,282,137 of record OY728119.1, on the reverse strand, counting down.
TTTGAAAAGTAAAAATGGTTAAATATTTCTTTAAACATCCATAGTAAATATTAAAACATTTTATTATGTTTTTTTGAAAACATTGACATGTTTGATAAATATAGCCTAATAAATTCTTATGTAAAAACAATCTCGGACCTAAGGTATGGTATATTTGCACAATCTCATAATTAGGTTGTACATATGCATTATTAATTATATAATTCCATCTACAATGGAATGGTACATAATTAGATGTGGTAGACTGTATGTACATATGACCGAGGATATCATTCCCTCTACTGGGGAATAATGTAGAAGTGGATGGTATATATATTACAATAGATTGAAATGTTTTTACATATTTTTTCAATGTCAAATTAATGACAATGACCTACATTCAATTAAATTATAAAAATATAAACAATTTATTCTTTAAAACCATTCAATAATATAATATGACCTTATTAGTTATTTTTAGGAAAAAACTTCATTCAATTAAAATTTAGTAAATTTTTACTATTCATCAAATCATTAATTTTTTAAGAAGAATATCAAAAAACAATCAAAATAAACTTCTATAATATTATTTCAAATTATAAGTATATTTTTTCATATATAATATACACTGGTGTAAGAAAATTGTTTTAAAATGGGTGATCTCTCAAAATGGAAAACATTACATTTTGAAAAATACATCTTCAATCTAAAAGATTGTGTTTTTTTATATCATGTTCAAATAAAAATTTAGAAATTAAATTTAATATATTTTATATACATTTACATAATAAAATCCCAAAGTAGTGATTTTATAAATTTAAAAACTATCTTATTTTCATTTGAATAGTTTTCTAAGAACCTTTTCATTTTTTAAAAAAATGTTTTATTTTAATTTATAATTAATTTCTCACCAAATAATTAATTGTATATACATGTGTACAGAATATTTTCATAAATTAGTTAATAATTCTAATAAATTGTATTATTATGAATAGGATATATGGTAACAAAATAATATTTCACTATTTTCATAATCATAGTCTTATATGAAACAAAATCTATCAAAAGAACTCAAAATTATGTGAAACACAATACAATAATAGTGTTGTGTGTGTCACAATCTATAAGATTATATCATGTAATGCAGCCTTTATTGGTGTAGCATACAATAAAATACATAAAAAATTAAAAAATAATCCATCTCAAACAAAACATCAATGTATTACACCAAACCTATTATTCTCCAAAAATTCAGTGATATGAACCGAGATTTCAAAATCCTTATAAATTTATAGAATACAAAAAAAAATAAAAAAAATAATTTTCATAATTGAAATGTATAATAAATAAAAATTGAAATCAATGTTTTCATGATATTTAATTAAATAAACATCATTATTAAAATAAATTAGAGTCTTTTCGAGCATCAAAATTAATGAGAAAACAAATGAAATTATTGGATCAAGAATCATATGGCCAAAAAACTCCCCCTGTTTTAATAACACAAAACTCATAGAAATATTATCACAAAAATAATTTGGTTTTAAATTATGATAAAAAAAATATGGATTTATCAAATTTTTGTGTTCAGCCACATTTTTTCCCCTTATGTGAATTCTGAAAGAATTTATATAAATAGATTAAAATAAATTAATTATAGAAATAAACATTGAGTAATGTATTATTTAAATTGAAAATTAAATGGTTTATAAAAATTGAATAGTATTGAAATAGAAAAATATAATAAAGAAAAAAATATATAAAAAAGATAAAAAAATATAAAAAAAATTAATTTCATTAATAATTTTATATTAAAATGAATTTAGCTTATGAGTTTTAATATGTTAATGGGTAGGATAAAAATATGATTTCAAAAAAGTCTCTCTATAAAATAAGGATTCAATGGTCAAGGAATATCTTACCATATAATGCACTTCTTTTAACTCCTCTATTAATGTTTTGAAATTTTGATTCATTTTTCAAGCCCATTCCTTTGTCAACAGCCTTGATTCATAACACATCTAGAACACTTCCACCATATTTTATTATAGAAAACTATGAACATACATAGATAACTTAACCTATTAGGAGATAATTTAATTTACCTAGTAGATCCAAACTCAACTTATGGGTAATTTGTAGGTTGAATTATGAAACATCTCTTTCAAGTTTTCATCCAAAATGTGTACATCACGCTATCAAATTGTTAACTTTGAATATTTTCAGCCAAGGTAGATAAATTAGTATAAATAAAGGAAAAAAATTCAATAAATATATATCACTTCGACCATAGTATGTCGAATTCATTACCTATAAAGAACATGTTTTTACATACTATAAACAAAATGGAAAACCTTTTTCAAATCAGTTCAATCATACCTCGAAACATCATCACTGGTAATATTACTACCATGATCAGTCATCTCCTTTATAAAATAATCAAAATAACTTCTTGGTATTAAATTTAATTTAAAACCATTATACAACATTTTTCTGGATTCATATTTTTTATCATGGAATAGATTTATTTTTCAAGTGTTAATCAATTTTTCAAGGACTGTCAGACTATCCCATGAGTTATTTTAATTCATGTTCTACTAATTAAATTTATAATCCATGGAAGAATAAAATTTATGGGTATAGTTTTTCAATTTTACATCATCTTAACGATATAATGAACCTAGTTTTGTACTTTCATATGACTCCAAAACCTCAACCATTTGACCATTTTGAGATTGTAGGCCTTCTTTTGAAAAAAAAATTAAACAAATTGTTCATTCACTAGCTTCACCAATATTAATTTCTAATGAATCCTAAATAAAAAACTATCTAATCCTGAATCATTAAAAATTATGAAATAAAATGAGTACGAATTTTCTAATAATTTTAATTTAATTCATCATGAATTTTATAAATTCTTTTAGATTTTTGAAAAATGTTTTGTTTATTGATGTTGTTTTTATTCTACATGAATAAACTATTCAAATATATCTTCAAAATATGAATCATTCACACTGTCCCCCTCAAAAACAATTGTGGTTAAAAAACATCAATAACACTTTATTTAACAAAAATATCCAGTGGTTGGATGTATTCATAAACTATAGACACACCAACATTCTCAGTATCCACATTTTGTTCTCTTTTTCATGGTCTCTAATCAAGTCTACCACGACTTTATATTTCATAAGTCTCTTAAAAAGATATAGGAAATTGATGAACTCTAAAAGTCCTATCAAGAATATTCACTCCCTCTATTTTTATTTTCTTTATAAAACTATTGGTTTTTTTAAGAGACACTTCTTCTAAACCCCCACTACAATAGCTCCTCCAGTAAGACCTTCAATTGAAGACTCTCCAACTTCTTAAGTTCCTCTTGTAGAAGAACATTACAACTTCAATATCATTTTATACCCCTCTCCCTCCATGAATTCTCTGAGGTAACGGACCTCTTTGGCCTCTACTTAGTGGCTCTATTTGGTTGGAATCATTCCACACTTGGAAGCTTTGATAGATTCATCAACGATGCCTGGTCTCAGATGGAGTGAGTCATAATCTGGTTACTTGATCCTCACCACTACATTATTTTTTTCACTAATGAGTATGAACTCATCCTGGCTTGGACTAAGGTCCAGTTGTCATTTGAGGGATCTCACTTCTTCCTGTTTATATGGGAATATTAATTTCAGTGTAATAATGATCATCCAAAAATGACAATATTGGTAATTTCCAAGATCATACCACTTCAATTTCAATACCCTTATATCCTCTGAATTATATGAAATCTCATCAGATTTTTTGGCATTTTATGGATTCTCTTGATCCCTGTTCCACCCCATTTCCCATCACATTTATAAAGAAAATTTATCTTTTTAATCCTTCTATGGATTCTGACTTGTTTGAGGAGGATGAATAATTTAGAGTCCATCATGTAGTGGTGTTAAAGGATTAGTGTAACTACTACTCATCGTGTTCTATGTTCGGACACTCACTACATGACTGTAACTCAAGGAACGAGTTTACACATCCTCACTCAGAGGATAATAATTATCTGGCTATTTCTTCTTGTGATCGTGGAACGATCTAGGATATTAAAGGTGATATGTCAGTTTTTTCTATTAAAAGATCTATTAGATATCTTGGTAATACTCTCATTACTGTATGTTTGGGTGAAATGGTGAATGAAAAGGATGATAAGTTATTACCTGCTGATCCCAAGGTAATTAGACTTTTTAATGGGCTGATATGAGATATGGAATGTTCTCTAGGTGTCCAAATGATTGTATGGGCTGCGTAGCCGAATGCATTGGATTTTATTGATCTAGATTTGTTCAAGGATTAATCTCAAGCTCTAAGGGATCTAGTTCGAGTAGAGGTTTTAATTTCTAATGTAGAGGGTTTCCCAAGTTCATGCACCTATGCTATGGTTGTGCGTGTAAGAAGTAGTAAAAACCCTAAAAACTGATCCATCAGTTTGACTATGGAAATTATACGGATCGTCATGAGTGGGAGTTTCCTACTCTTGGATAAATCAAGAAGGTAATTCCCAAATTTTCATCCAATCTAAGGAATGATATGGCTTCTGTCAATTTGACAACCAATTTGAGAGTTTGTGTTTTGATGGAGAGGTCATATGAAACTCTTTTGGTCCATTAGAAGTCAAGTCTTATTGAGAAGAAAAAACATAGGATAATAGTTTTGTAGGAGAGATCAATAAAGGCTTTTATATTACAACGAAGAAGAAATGATGTAAGGAGAACAGGGACCTGAGGTGCTACATTGTTTCCAACAAGTAGAATCCAAAGGGTTATAAAAAATAATAATATATTCCAAGGTCAAAAGAGATACAGTCATCCAAAAAATGTGTTAAATCCATGTAACATTAGATCTAGAAAGTGGAAGGTGAGGAGGTGTAGCACGTTGGAGACTCTAGGCCTCTAGAACATGGAAATTATGTTTGAAAGGTAGAGGGTAGTTCAAACGTTTTGGTGAACCCTATAGGGGATGTGGAAACAGGGTTGGAGGTTCTTCTCTGGGATATATATTTTCACTTTGAGGATGTGGCCCTGGTGAATGAGGCTACATAACCTCATAATCATTAGGGTAAAGAGAAGCTATAGAAAATTATTATCTCTTCAGAGGAAGAAATATTGTAGAAATTGATTATATGCAATGCTTCGAAAGAGGAAGGTGATAAGTTGACTGAGAGATCTATTATAGTGGCCACTACCAAGGTGAAGACTTAGTTTATCGATATGAAAAGTCATATTTTGGATAGAGTATTTAATACAACGAAGTCAAATGTGGAGGAATTCATATAGATCTAGGACACGTTAGTATTTTGGACTGAAAAACATTTCAAAGATCATCAGAATTATGAGATAAATAGACTTCTCTAAAAACTATTTTCAAATAATTCTTCTAATAAGCTTAAACATTATTTAAATGGTTTTTCTATCTCATGTGTTGTTTGATAATCTATATTTTGTACTAACATGTGTTCTCAATTCCCTTAAAATTGTTTTTTAAAATAAAGTTGAAATTTTCATGTCAAGTCACTTATAATAAAAATCATGATATATATATATATATATATATATATTGATAAATGATTTTCACTAACTATATTATCCTTGACACTACTACCTTTTTATTAAACGTGGCTAAATTATTATGGTCTACCTCAAAATCCTTTATAAATTTCTTACGAATTTGGGTTTTCCAAATTATAATGGAATAATTTATTATGACTTGTGGATATCTTCCCTAATAGACTACAGTATAATTTGAAAGACTCTTTTTGGGGGGAACTTCAAAATTATTATGATATCAACAATAGAACTAGAAAATAATTTTTCATTTTCTGTAGATGATATGTCATTTATATATCTCAAAATTGAAAAATTATTTTCCATATAAATATTTTACTTCAATCAAAAAGATATATTATTTATTTTTTCAAAATATATATATACTCATTCACATGATATCATTTATGTCATGAACCAACAAGGGTACCCGGGTTGTACCCTGGTAACCTGATAACTATGGTTTCCCAGACATATCTTGAATTTTGTTCTTGATCCCCAAGGGTTGTTGACTATCGCTTGGTATCACACATCATGCAAGTGGGAAGAAATATTTCTAGCTAAATGTCAGAAGAAAAAAAATAAGATCGTATGCATAAATAATAGATACTCCTCTAGGAATAATGTTCCAGAAGCCAAGAAGGAATAAACTATCCCAAATGACTATTACCATAGTACAAAAATGGGAAAAACACCAGGGTCCCTATGTACACAACTCACAGAGACTGATGCTCAATAGTTGGATCCACCTATAAGAGATCCCTTACCTTTAATCGAACTGGAAGAAGAATGTAAACAAACACCTGAAGGAAAAAGTAGGGTGTGAGCCTATGCATTATAGGATACCACCAAAGATTCCAAAACATATGTAAAATATATATTATCCAAAGAAAATATATCAATTTTAATGTAAAGTGGTATGGAAATTCAAAATCAAATTTAAACCAAACCAGCTATTAATTTACAAAATGATGGAAAACTACTTTAAGAAAATGAATTACAAATGATAGAACCATTCTAAAAAAATTCTTCATGAAAACTATTAGGTTAAATAGCTTATGAAATTTATGAAGAGGCATATAAATAATTTTGACAACATTTTCATGTATTTATATCTCATATATAAATAAATAGTAGTTCTACATCATCTCCTACGAAATTGGTATGATCGTATTTACATCTATTGGACTCTGTACTCTTTAAGTGATCAAGAAAATATGTATAAAAATAAATCTTCTTAGACATGGGTTAGAGAGGAGTCATCTTCTTATCTTAATGGATACCACTATCTATATATATGTTATAGAACATTGTAATAATTTTTGAGTATGTGCAAATAAATCACCTATTATCTAAGGCTTTCATGTGCTCTTACAAAATCAATGATGGTCACTTTATTTAAATACTGCTTAATATAAAATGAATCTCATTCATCTATTTAAATTTTAATTTACAATTTAAAAACAAAGTGTTTTTAATCAAAAACATGTCACATTCACAAGATGAAACTACTAGGTTTCTATCAAAGCATTTTTAAGCCATTTTTACAAGTATGAAATCTATTCAAAACCATTTACTCATTACCCATTACATTTCCAAAATTAAATTTAACAATTTAATTTAAATCATTTCCCTCAAATCCATTTCATAAATTAAACAATTTAAATCATCATATTTCCATAAACATAATAAACTCTATGGAATTGGGGGTTTTCCAAATTTCTATGCCAAAACCATTTCAAATATCTTGATTCATTAGAGTTGGGTTTTCAACATTTTAATCGAAATAAAAAATGAGAAATTGAATTTAAATAAATTATTGAAATAAATCAATCAATTCAAGGATAATCAATTTGGCTAATCGGGATGGAACAACGTACATCATGTTTGTTTATATCAACGACAAAGTTAAACTTCCCTATGTTGTATAATAAACCTCCTAACAGACTTACTAATGAAAATGTCAACACACCAATGGTCGATGTTCATCATTGGTTTCATGAAAGAAAACTATATACTTTATTTCAAAAAAAATTAAATATCACATGTGATGATATATTCTCTCTCTTGAAATTTTTTGAAATTATCGATTAAAATATTACATGTAGTGATAACATATCTCCCCTCGATAATTCTCAATTTATCACTTTGATTATCACATTCAATGATACTTCCAATCACCATGATAAAATGTCAATTTATCATTTAATTCCTACACATATGTTCATAAGATTTTCCTTATAATAATTATAATCCACATTCAATATTATAAATAATATGATAATACATGTTGTAGTCCGTGAAATTATTCATATATAATTTAAATAATTATCCTTTTACAAATTCTTTTAATAATTATAATTTCAAATTCTCATGATTATATCATGATTATTCATTAAAATTATAATTTGATATTAATTTATTTTTATCCTTTAAAAAAAGTAATTTATCACTTGGTTATTCTCCATAATTATTATTCTATAATTTGACATATTTATCTATTGAAATATTACATATGGAAATATGATAAACAAAATTTGATAATCTGGTGTAATTATCATTAATAATTCTATGATATTACCATTTAAAAATTATGAGAATTTTCCTTTGATAAAACACATAATTATTCCATGATAATTTCAATAATCCATGTCACATGATAGTTAGGTTGTAATTAGCCATTAATAATTTGAGCTAAATTATATTCATTAATTTTATGCAATTGTACATTTATGATTTTTATAATTTATACTGATAAATTATAATCTGTAAAAAATAATTATTTCATAATTTATAAATTAAAATTGGTACTTTATGATTTATTCATTTAATTAAATCAAACCATTTTATATTTATTTTATAATTTAGGAAATTATGAAATAAATATATTAAAATTAATAAATTCAAAAAAACTAAGGTGAAACTCACTTGGTGCGCATCAGGAGGAACCTCCAAAGAAGGAACTTGAATCCGATTAATAGACATCATCTAACATTGTTAGGGTAAATCAATAGTTTATTGGACTCATCAAAAGCAATCATATAAATAAAAAAAGTGGATTTGCCTTTCGAGAACCTCAAATGTGTATTCCTATCCATATATTTAACCAAAAATTTGAAACTCTAATTTAAAAATGTGATTCAGTCTAAACATGATGGGGGAGTTATTAATTTATCTTATTTAATGAGTTTCTAATTTTAAAAGGTCAAAAAAATGTTAAATAATGGGTTTGGAAAGAATTCCTGATCGAATATGGATGTTACGAATGGTGGAAATGATGAATGGTTGAAAACAGTTTTATTTAATTAATTAAAAATAATAATTTAACATAAAAATTAAATGACACCAAACAACATTTTTGAAATAAATTTATACTCCATATAGGGTAAACACCTTATTCCAGACCATACTGTCATCTTGAGTTTCTCAATGGATGCATCGTTTGGAGATATTAATGATTTTTTATCTAATAAAATAATAAATAAATAATTAAAATAAAAATGGTTTTTTTGTGGGTGAGGTATCCAAATGATCATTGAATGCAAATTTTATACCCCATCTAGGGTAAGACCCACATTATGGATACATTAGTTGTCTCATATTATCTATACGATGCACCGTTCTAATGATATTTAATTATTTTGAATAAAAAGTGTTCGTTTAAAAATATTTTGTTTAATATTTTTATTCAGTCTTCACTGAGGCTTTGGCGGCCACATAATATCACAATAACATAGTTTTGAACTCCAAAAATATTTAATTGAACATTCCAAAATGTTAACTAGCAATTTAGAAAATTAACAGATTTTTTTAAAATTTGTAGACAATGAATTTCTCTCTACATAAGATATAAATAATTTAAACCATGTGGGTTTAGGAATACATAAAATTGTAATGGGTTTTTACAACCTCCCCAAAATACGAACTTTCAATCCCCAAAAAGCCTTTGAAAAAATCGCTGGGCCAAAAAGATAATTCCACTGCTCTCTCATAAATTTCTCCCTATCCCATGTCTGAAGAGAATAAAAACTATGTATCCATACCAAAAAATTTAGAGGTATCGTCCTCCCACAAAGTACCTTGATCTAAAATCCAACATCCCTAACCGGTCGTTCAATTATAGATAAATAAGGTTCAATCTCAAGATCACTCCAGCTCAAAATATGAGGTGGATCACAGTGAAAATTCATAGATGTGATATAGGGAACACATTAGGTATCGACGTTAGCTATAGTTGTAATGCTAAATAGTAAGAAAATTTCTCCACCTGATCAACAACCTCAAAATGTCCCACAAAATGAGGTGCACTATTCCCTTTCCTCCCAAGCCATCGATGACCCAATTGAGGTGAAACTTGTAAGAACACATGGTCCCCAACATTTAACTCCAAAGGTATATGGTGAAGATCAATATTAGACTTTTACAAGCTCTCTGTTGTCAAAATTCTCTAACAAATCAACTGAATCTTAGATGTCTTCTCTTTGAACCAACATAGTCTAACCAAGAAACATTCACCCACCTCCGACCAAAAAAATAGAGATTTACCCAGATGGCCATAAAATTTCTTGAAAATATCCACTCTAATCACAGAATGGTAACTATTGTTATAATAAATATTAATCTTCCCCAAATGATCATCCCATGCCCCAGCAATGTAGTGAACACACGTGTGTAGCATATCCTCCTGAAAAACATCAAACTGGAACATAAACTCTTTCCATTCATCTAGATTCATTTTTTAAGAGAGAATTGACACATGGTGAGTACCATGAGTTATGATTATAGAAAAATCAACCTCCATTACCAGTATGAAATCATATATGTTAGAAGGAAACACATCATGAAACTAAATAATGACTGGTAGGAGATCACCACTCATTTAATATCACTCCTGAAAAAAAAACACTAATATCAGTTTCTACAACTCTGGATAAAAAGTTACAGCTCTTCTAAACCTTAGGTCCCATTCCCCATGTAATACAAGAGGCACACCACCTAGTGTACTATTGTAGCTCAGCTGTAGATAATAATCCAACTGGGTTTTTTTTTGAAATGAGCCAATCCATCCTGAATATGACATCAATATATCTCATGTCGATCACCAGAAAACTCCTTTCATGTTTGAAATATGATAGAGAGAAGACACAAGAAATACTATAGAGACCCTACTCACTAATAATACCAAGGGTTGTTTAATATCCATTGCACAAAATTAAATCTTCATCGGATGATTAAGAAAATTAATGGTAAGGGTTGAAAATAAAAACTAGTGAGATGAACCTGTATAAAAAAAGCAGTCACTAATGGTAAAACCATAGTAATGGTACGTCTCATGGTCATTATCACCATATTATCATCCTTGGGAGACTCTTCCAATACATGAATAAGCATTGTTCTAGATGATAGTGGCTATAACTATTTTGAATGTGAAGCATTTGATTTCCGAGAAGTTTTTGGAAGGTTTGATGATCTCGTGCCATTGTGTGGAGTGGAAATGTTGTGGAAGAACTTCTTCAAGTTTCATAAATGTCTGCAAGAGACACAGTTCTCTTATACTAATCAATCTTGAAAAACTCCACAGCTTTGGAAAACACCATTGACTCTGGACAAACCTTTTTGGTTAAAATGAACCTTTAATTCCTTCCATTTCAAGTCTTCATGTTTCTTTTCTATCACTATCATGTCCCAACATCTCATTCTTTGTCCCTCCAACAAAAATGTGGAAAACTTCATGTTGATCTCATATACTATCTCCGAAAACTCAAATATATGTTATATCATGTCCATCCATTCCCCATCATGTTAAGGATTAGTGGATACTTTTAAACCCTATCGTTTCTAGTGAAATAATTCTTGAGAACAATTTTGATGATCATCCCCCTCATGATCCATAGTTGGATCCTGAATGGGGACTAGATGTGGTGCATGTCTCCGATCATGGAAAATGTGTACAATCAACTCAACTACACGTAGGTCTACTGGGTGATTCAATCACTGAGGTTCAGTAGTATCCCCTTCCTAGATCTGATTTGCAAGACTTCATAGATTCATGATGTTACACAACATCAATTGACAATAAGTAATACATTATATAATGCTCATAGATATGAAAAAAATGAAACAATGATCCAAAATAGTAGAACATAATTGATTTCTATTTCTCTATATCCAAAAAATAGGGAAATTACTAGAACTAATCAACAAGGAAACCCTCCATAACCACCTTCGGTGACATAATGTTCACTATGGTGAGAGTTGTCCAGACCCTCAATCTCAACTACCTCCTATGTCCTGATAAGAATACTCAAATGTAAATTGTCCTCAAGGAACGAAGCTTAACCTCCCTTTGATACCATTTTTTCACAAACCAGCCCGAGTAACCTGGTAATCCAATATCTGAGATGACATTTTCATAGAAAGAAAGACATTCTTAATCCCCATGGTTCGACGGCTAGTACCCAGCATCACACATCATCCATGTGGGAATGATTTTGAAAACAATAATCCAGAAAAAAACAAGACAGGATGCATAAACCAAAAGAAATTACATAGAGATTAATGTATCAGAAGTCAACAAGGGATAAACTAACCCAAATAACAACAACTAAAATACTACAATGGTAAAATAGCCTCATAGACCGTTTATAATCCCCCATCCTTAAGCCTTACTTAATATTGAACTAAATGAAATATTCACATTGAGGATCTTTTCAGGTTTATAGTTTTAGAGAATTAGATCATAAAACATCTATTACATTCCAAAATTAAGCAAAGTGGCTACATAAAAGATAATATTCATTTTTCCCTTCATCGGAAACATATTTAAAATAAAACATGGATTCTTTCTTGACAATTCCTTGACACAATCATCATATGATGTAACTTTCCCTTGACCTGTGAAAAACATTTCAAAAACATGGGATGAGCATAAAAAGCTCAGTAAGGGTTATAAAAATATGTAAAGGAAACATGAGTTCATATATATATAAGAATGAAATCATACTTTACCCATAAAACATTGGCACTTTAACATACCTCATAAAATCCTAAATAAATCATAGAAATCATAAGACAAAAATGTAACTTGAGGCATTCATAACATTTTTACGTAGGGAGTAACCCTCTTGGTTACGTTTGGAATACACATCACAGTATATTCCATAAATCTATTTGGAGAAACCTTAACGTTTCACTCCTTCGCGTTACCCAATTCATTGGAGAGCTATATCGGGCTCACCCGCCCTTAGTTTATCACGGAACCACCCGTCTTCATAATAATGCCCAAGAACCACCACATAATTGTGTCACATAAAACATGCATAAAGGAAACATAACATTTCCACCTTTCAATCACAAGATATCAATACAACACATTGATATAAAAAAATTATGAAAACCATTTTCAATACCAAAATAAAAGAAAAGTAAAACATGGTACTTATTTTTCTTTTTAAAAAAAATTATGGCTTGTAGAGGAAGTCGCAACTCAAATAATGGTCACAGCGGCAGAGAAGTCATTGCCGCCGCATACGTATGAAAAAAAAACATTCCCTTTGAATAAACGTAATTGTCAAATTGGTTTATACACCGTATAAAATTATGTTGTGTATAAAACAAAATATGCCTCAATGAAAGGAGATTGAGACGAAGTCCCATACCTCGTATCCGACTTGACTTGATCATTATTTAATCTCCTGAATAATAAACATGAGTTAATTTATACTTGCTTAAGAACCTTTTTCAAGTTCATTATTTCTTTTATATCACTTATTACCATGTCATGAACACTCTGTAATTATTTTAGTTAATAAAGGTCGTTTTAACGATCATTGGTACTTGAGTCAAAATATGCTCTTTATAATTACATTTTTTTCATGTATCCATTGTATCCAGAGTTATACTGATGATTTATATATCATATATATTATATATATCCAGTATATACATGCATTTATAATATTAAACAATGCTTAGAGGTAAGAAATGAAATGCACCGTTCATGGAGACGGTAAGTCGTACGTACGGATGAACGCTACTTTCATTTTTATTTCGTATTTTATGGAATTAAAACATAATGATACATAATAGTATTTTAATTCAAGTATGGTATCATATATAATATCATTAAATATATCCTTTATACGCACAAAATATGGTATTAACGAATCAAATCACATTGAGGGGGTGGTAGTCTGCACTTCCTAAAATGAAGATATCGCGTTTACTCATAATGGTAACTATAAAGATATGCCAAAAATGAAAAATACAAAAGCTTAAGTAAAACATAAAAATATTATATATATAATATATAAATATAGTGACATCTTGATGGCCACCTTTGAAGGTGATTTATGATTGTTGAACAATCATCGTTTCGTGAGGTAGAAATTCACCATCCACGGAAATAGTATGTTCTTTAACAATTAGATGTAGGTGTGTGTAATTGTAGCTTGAATACTTCTTATAACAACATCATATTATATGGGAGATATTGGTGTTGTTACAAAAGAAATGAATAAAAAGAGTTTAGGTTGTTGGAGAAGCAAAATAAAACAAAAGAACACAAGAGAAGACACTACCTTTAAATCAGGTAACTCTTTTTGATTTGAGCTCAAAGGCTTCCCTGGGAAGACTTGTGCCAATAGTGAGGCTTCTAGGAGTTAGAGAGGGATGTGGAGAGATTAAATGGCCAGGGTTTGGCTGGGCCAAAGTCTTTGGAAGTGTGGGTAAGGAGGTAGAGGTGGGGGCCTTTTATAATAGGAGAGGAGGGGAACTCTTGGAAAGTAAAGAAATGTTACATTATTTTAAAATGATTTTAGGATTTAAAAGGGCCCATATTGATAAAATTCTAGGATAAGGTGATAAGGGTTCGAAATCAACCTATCCAATAGGTTTTGGACATGTGTAGGTCATTGATTTTACATTATATTTTCATTTTATTTAAATCGTTTAATAATAAGGTAATCGCTACATCATCATGGTGTCATAAATAATTTATTTATATAATGTCTAAAAATTAAAAAAAATACTATGATGTAGGAAATCTTTTTATCATTCCAATTACAATTTATAGTCAAAAATCTTACTTGTATAACCCCATGTATAAAATTTCTTAGTAAAAAAACTCATGTTTGTGTCATATTTATTTTTACATTAAATAAAATGATATTAATGTCATTTTCCTACCGAAGTGGCTCCATGGGGTCCCCAACATGACCCATGGATTTTATTGGTCGGCCATGACACATCCAATAAAGTTATTACATGTGTCTAGCTCATCTCATATTAATAAAACATTATTCTTACCTTAAATTACACTAATTACCTCTAATCGCGATTAAAAACTTAAAAGTTACTATTCACCAAAAAATTATTTTAATCCCATTGAAAAACATTTTACTTCTTAATGAAAACCATGTACATCGGATTTTTGAAATTCAAACCACAGAGGTGGTAAAATTTCATTTAAAAGAAAAATCAATTTTTATAAGTACCACTTAGTGGTTTCAATATTCATCAAAAATTGAAGTTTTCCAGAAAAAAAAACCAAAACTTCACCCTAAGCTATATTTGATATTCCGAATTCAAAAATGTTGTGTATTTTAAAAATTTCAAAACATATATGTTGCATTAATTAATTTAATAATTAATTCCCGTTGTCAGAGCAAATAGTGTGTTTTTATGAAACAATAAGTATCAAAAGATTAACACTAGTTTAAGTCCAATTTCAAAGTGAAATTAATTCTAATGACCACTATTGGATTAAATGGTAAAAATATATTCTAATTGAACTTTAAAACCAATTAAAAATATAATCTAATATATAAATAAATTAGATTAAAAAGTTGTTTTGAATTAAAATGCAACATTTTTCACTATTCATTAAAAATGAACTTTATCAAAAAAATACAAAAAATTCACAGAAAGTAAATTTTAATGTCCCAATCATAAAGAATAAGTTTATTTTTACAAATAGAGCTTATAAAATTGTCAAAAACGAGATTAAAAGATGGTTTTCCATCAAAAGGCAGTAAAACAATCTTTTAAAAATATTAGTGTATTTCATGCTTTAGATTGGATTTATTCTCATTTTAAGCCTCTAAAAAAACTATCTATTTCATTAATAGGCATAGATAAAAATATCTATTATTCATTACTTATTTGGGATGTTACATACTTCCCTCTTTTCGAAAATTGTGTCCCCGCAAATCATTTACTTATCGAATAAGTGTGGGTATTTATCCCTCATTGAATTTTCAGATTCCCATGTTGCCTCTTCAATAATGTGGTTTTTTCACAAAACCTTTACCTGATGAATCACCTTATTCCGTAACACTTGCTCCATGTGGTCAAGATTCTGGACCGGTTGTTCCTCATAAGATAGGTTCTCTTCCAGCTGAACTACCTCTGGACTCAAAACATGACATGGATATGGCATATACATTCTCAACATCGAAACATGAAAAAAATTGTATACCTGAGATAAACTTGGAGGTAAAGCCACTCGATAAGAAACCAATCCAACTCTCTTAAGTAAACTGCACCATTACTGCAACAAACTATTCAGTTCCAATTCCGACCATCTCAGGATGCTGATTCGGAAGGTTATTTCCTTCTGTATGCCTTCCTAGCACTGCTTCCCTGTTTCCTCTGCGGAAAACCATTCAGAACATACATGTCTTAGATGAAGCAACATAGTAATATTCAAATGCTATATCATTTCAATTTGACCATAAAAAAATATTTTTGGACAATCATTTAAAAAAATTCTAACTCCTAAAGTTATCTAAACCGACCTCTGATACCAACTATAAGGCACCAGCCTTAAAACTTACTTAATATTGTATTAAATGAATAATTCACATTGAGGATATTTTTAGGTTTATATTTTTAGAGAATTAGATCATCAAACATGTATTACATTCCACATTTAAGCAAATTGGTTACATAAAAGACAGTATTCATTTTTCCGATCAATGAAAATATATTTAAAATAAAACATGGATTCTTTCTTGACACTTCCTTGACACTATCATCATATCATATACCTTTTCCGTGGCCTGTGAAAAACATTTCGAAAACTTGGGATGAGCATAAAAATCACAGTAAAGGTTATAAAAATATGGAAAGGAAACATGAGATCATATATACATAAGAATGAAATCATACATTACCCATAAAACAAAGGCACTTTAAGATACCTAATAAAATCATGAATAAATCATATAAAATCATAATACAAAAAGGTAACTTGAGGCATTTATAACATTATTATGTAGGGAGTAACAATCTTGGTTATGTTTGGAATACCCATCATAGTATATTCCCTAAATATCATCGGAGAAACATTAATGTTTCATTCCTTCACGTTAGCCAATGCATTGGAGAGCTATAGCGGGCTCACCCGGCCATAGTTTATCACGGAACCAACCATCTTCATAATAATGCCTAGGAACCACAACATAATCATATCACATAAAACATGCATAAATGAAACATAAAATTTCCACCTTTCAATTACAAGATATCAATACAACACATTTATATAAAAACATTATGAAAACCATTTTCAATACCAAAATAATAGAAAAGTAAAACATGGTATTTATTTTTGTTTTTAAAAAAACGTATGGCTTGTAGAGGAAGCCAGAACTCAAATAATGGTCACGGCAGCGGAGAAGTCGTTGTCGCCGCATACGTACGACAAAAAAAACATTCCCTTTTTTCGTTTAGTAAATGCTTCATATAAAAAAGATACATTTTGAATAAACGTAAAAGTCAACGGGGTTTATACACCGTATAAAATAAGGTTGTGTAAAAAACAAAATATGCCTCAATGAAAGGAGATTGAGACGAAGTCCCATACCTCATATCTGACTTGACTTGATCATGCTTTAATCTCCTGAATAATAAACTTGAGTTAATTTCTACTTGCTTAAGAACCTTTATCAAGTTCATTATTCCTTGTATATCACTTATTACCATGTCATGAACACTATGTAATTATTTTAGTTAATAATGGTAGTTTTAACGATCATTGGTACTTGAGTCAAAATACGATCTTTATAATTACAAGTTGTTCATGTATCCATTATATCCAGAGTTATACTCATGATTTATATATCATATATATCATATATATCCAGTATATACATTCATTTGTAATATTAAACAACGTTTAGAGATAAGAAATGAAATGCACCATTCATGGAGACGGTAAGTCGTACGTACGCATGAACGCTACTTTCATTTCTATTTCGTATTTTATGGAATTAAAACATAATGATACATAATAGTATTTTAATAAAATTATGGTATCATATATAATATCATTAAATAAATCCTTTATACATACCACATATGGTATTAACAAATCAAATCACTATGAGGGGGCGGTAGTCCGCAATTCCAAAAATGAAGATATCGTGTTTACTCATTATGGTAACCATAATGATATGCCATTAATGAAGAATACATAATCATAAGTAAAACATAAACATATTATATATAATATATAAATATAGTGACATCTTAATGGCCACCTTTGAAGGTGATATATGATTGTTGAACAATCATCGTTTCGTGAGGCAGAAATTCGTCATCCACGGAAATAGTATGTTATTTAACCATTAAATGTAGGTGTGTGTAAGTGTAGCTCGAATCCTTCTTATAAAAACATCCTAGTATATGTAATATACTGGTGTTGTTACAAAATAAATGAATAAAAAGAGTTTAGAGGGTTGGAGAAATAGAATAAAACAAAAGAACACAAGAGAAGACACTACCTTTAAATCGGGTAACTCTTTTTTATTTGAGCTCAAGGGCTTCCTTGGGAAGACTTATGCCCAATGTGAGGCTTATAGGAGTTATAGAGGGATGTGTAATGACAATATGGGCAGGGGTTGGCCGAGCCAAATGCTTTGGATGTGTGGGTAAGGAGGTATAGGTGGGGGCCTTTTATAAGTGGAGAGGAGGGGAACTCTTGAAAAAGTAAAGAAATATTACTTTATTTTAAAATTATTTTAGGATTTAAAAGGTCCCAAATTGATATAATTCAAGGTTAAGGTGATAAGGGTTCTAAATAACCCCATAAAATTTGTTTTGGACATGTGTAGTTCATAGATTTTACATTATCTTTTCATTTTATTTAAATCTTTAAATAATGAGGTAATCGTTGCATCATAATGGTGTCATAAATAATTTAATTTATTTAATGTAAAAAAATTATAAAAAACTACTATGATGTAGGAAATCTTTTTATCTTTCCAATAAATATTTATAGTAAAACATATGACTTGTATAACCCCATGTAAAAATTGTTTTAGTAAAACAACTCATGTTTGTGTCATTTTTATTTTAACATTAAATAAAAAGATATTAATGTCATTTTCCCACCAAGTGGCTCCATGGGGTCCCCAAGTTGACCCATGGATTGTATTTGTCGGCCATGACACATCCAATAAGGTTAGGACATGTTTCAAGCTGATCTCATATTATGAAAACATTATTCTTACCTTAAATTACACTAATTACCTCTAATCGCGATTAAGAACTTAAAATTTACTATTCACCAAAAAATTATTTTAATCCCATTGAACAACATTTTACTTCATAATGACAATCATGTATGTCGGATTTTTTAAATTAGAACCACAGAGGTGGTAAATTTTCATTTAAATGAAAAATCAGTTTTTATAAGTACCACTTAGTGGTTTCACTATTAATCAAAAAATGATGTTTTCCAGAAAAAAAACCAAAACTTCACCCTAAGCTATATTTGATATTCCGAATTCAAAAATGATGTTTATTTTACAAAATTAAAAACATATATGTTGCATTAATTAATTTAAAAATTAATTCCCGCTGTCAGATCATATTGTGTGTTTTTATGAAACAATAAGTATCAAAAGATTGACACTAGTTTAAGTCCAATTTCAAAGTGAAATTAATTATAACAACCACTATTGGATTTAATGGTAAAAATATATTCTAATTTAACTTTAAAACCAATTCAAAATATAATATTATCATATAAATAAATTATATTAAAAAGTGGTTTTGAATTAAAATACAACATTTTTCACTATTCATTAAAAAATTGAACTTTATCGGAAAAATACCAAAAATTCACAGAAAGTAAATTTTTATGTCCCAATCATAAAGAATAAGTTTATTTTGACAAATAGAGATTATAAAATTTTCAAAAGATATATTTAAGAGATTTTTTTCCATTAAAAGGCAGTAAAACAATCTTTTAAAAATATTAGTGTATTCCATGCTTAAGATTGGATTTATTCTCATTTTAAGCATCTAAAACACTATCTAATTCATTAATAGACATAGATAAAAATATCTATTATTCATTACTTAATTGGGATATTACACCATTTGTACAAAACTCAACATGGACAAATCTCTACATCTGGATCCACATTCAATAGATCCCTTCCCTTTTATAGAACCTGGAAGAAGAAAGTCTACAAACACCAAAAGGAAAAAGTAGGGTGTGACCTATACTTAGTAGGATACCACCAAGGATTTCATAAAAGATGAAATATATATATTATCAAATGAAATGCATTCAATTTTAAAGTAAATAGGTTTGGAAATTCAAAATAAAATTAAAAAAAACATGTTATTCATTTTCTAAATAATGGATAAATACTTTTAAAAAGGACTTTACAAATGATGGAATATTTCTAAAATAATGGCTTAAATAAAATATTTACATAAAACAGTTTATGTAAATTTGGTATAGGTGTTTAAATAATTTTTAAAACATTGTCATACATTTACATGTCATATATAAATAAACATGCAAGAAACAAGGGTCATCTTCCAAATAGGTATTATAATATTTCTAGTAATAAGAAGGCACACACTCCATGTGATCATGGCAATATGTGCACACATACATCTTCATAGACACTACTCAAAGATGAATCATCACTATCCACTAAGGAATGTGAAATGCTACATTAATATTTTAATATGTTTTCTAATCATAGACTGTTTCCAAATAACTCACCAACTACCTAGGATTTCATGTGCTCCTACAGAATGAATTATGGCCAATTTATTTTATAAATTCTTAAAATACAAAAAATCTCAATCTCCCATTTAAATTTCAATTTTACATTTAAAACCAAAAATGGTCTTAATAAAAAAACATGTTTCTTTCACAAGATCAAGCCACTCGGTTTCTATCAAAATATTTTTAATCTATTTTCACCATTTTGAAATTCATTAAAAACAAATTTCATTATTACAAATTTCATTTCAACAAATAATTTCAAAATTTTAATTGAGATCATTTTCATCAAATCTATAATTTAAATTAATCAATTGAAATCTTCCAATTTCCATGAACATAACCAACTCAATAGAAATGGTGGTCTTCCAAATTTCTATTCAAAAACCATTTTAAATATCTTGAATCACTGGAGTCTAATTTTTATAAATTTAATTGAATGAAAATAAGAAAATTTAATTTAAATCTACAATTTTAATAAATCATGCTATTTAAGGAGAATCAATTTGGCTAATCGGGATGGAACCACCTTCTTCAAGGTCACTGATATCAAATGCAAAGATAAACCATCATATATGGTTCAATGCACCTCCTCACTACCTTATTAATGAAAAAACTGACACACCAATGGTCAATGTTCATCAAGGGTTTCTAGAACCAAAACAAGTTATTTTATTTCTAAATGAAATAAAATTTATCATGTGATGATATGTTCTCTCTCCTAAATGATTTTAAATTTATTGATTAATATATTACATGCGGTGATAACATCTATCTCTCTTATAATTCCCAAATTCTCACATTTATTATTACATTCGATGATACATCCAATAACCTTGAAAAAATTACAAATTACCATTTTATGACAATGCCTATGTTCAGAATATTTTCCTTAGTATGATTATAAACCACATTTGAGAATTTAAATAAAAATATAACACATGTGGCAGTAATTTATAATTATTCATATATAATTTAGATAATTTTTCTTTTGATTAAATTTTCTAATAATTATTATTTTTCAATCTCATAATTATCTCAGGATTATTAATTTTCATTATAATTTGATAATTCTTTATAATTATTCTTTAAAAAAATAGAGGAAGTTATCACATCACGATTATTCATAATTATTAATACACAAATTGACATAATTTTCTTTTCAAATATTAAATAAAATAATCTGAAAACCCAAATTTGTTAATCCAATGTAATTATCCTTAACAATCATATGATATTATAATTTGAAAATTTCGATTATTATCCTTTTAAAAACATGTAATTTTACCATGATAATTTCAATAATCGATGTCACATGATAATTACCTTATAATTTTCCATGTGTAATTTGTGTAAAATTATCTTCAATAATTTCATTCAATTATAATTTGATGATTTATATATATTATATATTCATAAGTTGTAATCTATTTAAAAATTATCAATTGATAATTTATATATTAACCTTGGTAATATTTTGTTTGTACATTTATTTAAATCAAATAATGGTTTTCTTTATTTTAGAATTTAGTAAATTATGAAATTAATAAATTAAAATAAAATAATTAAAGAAACCCCAAGTGAAACTCACCTGGTGTGCAGCAGGAGGAACTGCATAAGAAGAAACCTAAATACGATCAATGGAATTCATCCTACATGCATCGGTTAAATTTGTTGTTTATATGACTCTTAAAGATCAATCAACTAAAGGAACTGATTGGTTAGTCCATTATAGAACCTCAAACATGTATTCCAACGCATATATTTAACCTCAAATTTGATATTCCAATTTTAATATGTGATTCAATATAAACATGATGGTGGTGTTTTTATTTTGTCCCCTTTAATGAGTTGCATGTTTCAAACAGTCTAAGAAGGTATTAAACCATGGTTTTTGGTATGATTTCCCGATTAGAATTGGAGGTTACAAATGGGGAAGCAGATGAATGGTTGAAAACCATTTTTTGAGATAATTAAAATTAATTATTTAACATAAAAATTAAATGAAACCAAACATCTATTGTGCAATAAATATATACCCTATATAGGTTAAACACTTCGTTATGGTCCCAACAATGGTCTCAAATATCATAAAGGTCGCAACATTTGAGAGATAATAAGGATTTATTATTTAAAAAATGGAATAAATAATTATTTAAAATAAAAATAGTTTTTTTGTGGGAGAGGTACCCAAAGGTATTTTCCTTATAATTTTTATAACCCATATAGAGTAAACCATTCTTTGTAGACTAAGCCGTGGTCTTGGATTATCCATAGGATGCACCGTTTTGGATATTTTTATTTATTATGAATAAAAAATATTAGTTTAAAAATGTTATGTTTTACATTTTAATTCAGACTTCACCGAGACTTTGGGGGCCTTTGAATATCACAATAACTTAGTGTTGAAATATAAAATAAATTAATTGAATATTACAATATGTTAACTGTCGTTTCCGGTCTTTAACATAATTATCAAAAATTAAAGGACATTTCATTGTTCTCCCACATAATATATTAATAACTTAAAACATGTGAGTTTAGGAATACCTGAAATAGTAACAGGTTTTTAAAATATAGATTTTCATAATAGATGATTACTCTAGAAAATAAACTTGATTTTTATAGCTTTTCCCTTCTCAACATTCTTCTAGACAAGATGAATTTTTCCTCATAATCCATTATGGTCTGAATTCATCAATAAATTTTTTTCAATCATGAGAATCAAAACGATTTGGTTTCGAATACTATGGTTTGAGAGAAATTAAGAGCTCAGACAATTAGAAGCTTGTAATTTGAAATTTTGGAGAGAGAATAGTTTTACTCAACTCATTTTTATATGATGTTTCAATTTCCCAAGAATAAATTATAGGGTAATAATTGTGTATTTTTAAATTTAATAGTTCATTTCACAAAAGATGTTTTTTATGATGATAATTTGATGAAAAAATATAAATAAACAAAATTTAAATAAAATAAAATCATTAAATGGAAAAAACATAAAATAAATAATTCAAATAATTATCATAAATAAAAATAAAAAGAATAAATCCTAAAAAATTTATACTACTACAGAATTATGTTTAATATGTGATACGAAAGTAGATAAATCAGTGGGGTTCCATATACTCTTTTTAGACCTAAATCCACTATCTATGTACACTATAACACTTTCAAAATGATGGTCCAATAATGTTCTTGACTATTTAGGTAAGATGATTTTTGGATCATTAGATCTATTTTCTTCTAAAAATGATTAATCCTAATAATATCCCAACTTATTTATAAAAAATAGAATACTCAAGTATCATGTTATTCAAGGGATCAATGACTTCATATTTTTTAAATTTGTTATGATTAAATGGATCAGTTTCATCAAATATCACATGAGTAGATTTTTCAGCTATCCTTGACATTTTATTAAACTATTTCAGAGTAATATAATTAGTAAAATATTCATGAAATATTATATTATAATTAATTAGATACAACTCTCTATGTTTCTCTTTAGTATTCAATATATACACCTATTATCCATGAACATTAAAATATCTAACTTGTTTTCCTATTATTCAATAACTCATTGGGTGTCTTTTTGTGTAACTTCATGATTAATAAAATATTCATGGTGTGTGAAGATGAATTCACAAGAAATAAAAATAATAAGTTAGTGAAAAATATTCATTCAATATAGTTATTTTCACCTATCTAATAGACTAATTTATTCTTTCTACTATTAAATTATGCTGAGGTGTTCTTGTTATAGATAAATTATTTTTAATAAAAAAGATTTAGAAAAAATAAATGGAACAATTTATTCTCAAACCCTCCTACATGATCACTTATTAGAGAAATTATTTTCATTTATTTTTCATTTTGAAAATTATTAAAAAAACTCATAAAAACAGAGAAATTATAACTTTTAAACATTAAAATATAAACCTAGATAAATCATGAAAACTCATCAGCCAAAATAATACAACAAATATTCCTACCAATATTGTTAATTTTGAGGGTCAAAAAAATCCATATAGATGTGTTCTAAATATTTTGATGTCGCAATTTTATTGATTAATTTGAATAATTATTTATGTTACATACCATTTTGGCATGAACGACAAAGTCAATTCCCTTCAAACTTATTCCTATGTAGTATTGAAAATACATTCTGCTAAGTGATCATAGATATTAAAATATATTATGATGATAGTCACTAATTATATATCCCAAAATTATTTATATTATTAGTAAAAATATGTAAATATTTATACATAATGATATATGAACCAATGCATAAACATTTTTCAATTCAATGTTCTATACACATATGTAATTAACCTTTTTAAGTAGAAAATCATTGAATGAAAAATCTATTTAAAACCTAGCATTATAGAGGAGATAAATTTTAATCATATTGTAATTTATCCCATTAACATAGATAAATTTATAGATTAGAATTGTTTTTAAATTTCTAACTAATATCACTTCATTCATATTACTTTTAGAATTGCCTCTAAATATAACCAATCCTCCATCTTTATTATATATTTTATGAGAATTTTAAATTCCCCTACTCATTTTCCTTGACAAGGAATTGTCCATGTATTATATTTCACTTTTGTCACTATGTATTTTAATCAATAAAAACATAAAATAAAATGTTATTTTGGTAACAGAATTCTTTTAGGAAAATTTGTGTCATCCAGTAATGATGTATGCAACCAAACCTATATATGTTATCTTGAATTTGATGAATTGAATACAAAACAATTTCAAAAAATTAGCGGTGTCATTGCAAAACTAAACTGATTATTTTATAGACAACAATTGTTATCAAATTGGCATTTCATTCCCTAGAAAAAACATTTAAGCCTTTAAATGTGACAGTTCCTTGATCTTAGTAAAAAATATATCTTATACAGATTATATTTTTCCCCATCACTACCAATGCATAATATTTCATTTTTGTGGAAATTATTTCTAGATATCCGATTTAATGATTCTTCTCTTGTATTTAAAATGATTGTAACTATTTTAAAGGATTATAATCCATCTAAAAATAAATTAATTGTATCATTATGTATGGTACAAATTGGGGATGTTTTAAGTAATTTTTATTTCAAATCCAGGTGTTATTTTGGTATGAAAACTTTCCCTTTAATAGATAATTTTGAATATTTTTAAAAAATTTATTCCTTTTTAATTTCGATTCATATTTTTACCCATGAATAGAAAAATATTCAACTAATTTTTCACTTGAGACACTTTTAGAATTATAGATGGTGGAGTAGTATTATTGTTTCTCATCTTCAATTTCCATAAATCAGGTTTTTTAATTTAGATTTTATTTTTCTTTTTATAAATCAGAACATTATGATCTATTATAGTCTAAAGAATGTCTCCAAATAGAGTTCATATCTTTTTTACATTTTCACTCATAATAGGAATTCATTTTTTATTTCTTTTCCTTCATTTCTATTTTTCGTTTTCATCTTTTTGATATGGGTATTTTGGTCCAATATTCCACCATTTTTTCATTCATAGCAATGAACCCATTTCATTTCATGATCATTCTTTCTAGAATTGGTTTACGACTACAAGAATATTATTTTATTTTTATATAACTTATTGTATCTTATATATATATTATTCATTTCCTATGAAAAAAATAAATATCATAAATCCTTTAAGGATATAATATCCTCTTTGACAATAATTTTGAAATTAAGAAAAGTAACATTGAGATCAGTACACTCCCTCTTGACCATTCAAGGATCTATTTCTTCAGCATTTATTTGAGCCTCATACATCAATAATGTTCTAATAAATTACTTTATTATTAGACATTTATCATTTTTGGATTTTATTATTGAAATAAAAAATCCATTACACATTGAGGGTAAAATTCTAAAAACAATTATTGACTGGTCCACATCTGGAATTAGAGATCACAAGGAAGAAACACTATTAAATATTTCATTCAATCATTCATTCATCTCAGTATTACATTCTCTAAAACACATTCTATATAATAAAATATTAATTTTTTAGTGGTACATCTCAAATTCTGGATGTTTTCATTCCAATTATAAGAACAAAAATCATAAAATACAACACTTTTTAAGTTGTATCACATTGAAAAACATGATTAAACTTATTAGGTCCAAGTTTTCATATAATAGTATTCATAGATTTTGAATTTTAATCATATTCGTCTTTTTTTATGTCATCATATTTTAATGGTTCCTCATGGATTCCATAAGGATTGAAAATATTCATATACACATTGAAACCATGATTCTTAAAATAAACTGCAATAGGATATTTCCAACATCCATAATTTCTTCAATTGAAATATAGTTCACTTTTCACTGACATTCCTTTGCTGAATTCATACAAGTCATCATTAGTTCATATATAACATTAACTCAAGCATGATGTAGATTATTTGAAATATTCAGGAAAACTCTCTTGATACCAAATGTTTTTTATAAAAAAATAATGAATCTTAACCAGTTAAAGGATCTATATAAGAATCACTTATTTTTATTTTTGTTATTGGTACCATCCCTAGTGATTGTAATTTAATTGTTAAGGTTATGGCTCTTAGTCTACATAATTTCCATACACTACTATTTTTTTTGATTTAATCTTGTTTATTCAACAATCAAATTATTTTCATTCTATAAAATATACAATGAAACAAGGGGTAGGGTGAATTGGGTGATTTTGAAAATAATTAGATGATTAAAACATTTCAACCTCTTAGCCTCGTTAGAGATGTCATTTCTTTTAAATTATAAGGATAAATAAATAAAATAATAAATAAGGGAAAAACAATTTTTATAGTGGTAGTGTCTATAAAGATCCCAAATTTAACTACATCAACACACTATATATGATCTGGAAAACATTCACAAATCTGGTCCTTTTTTGAGAACCATAATAACATAGTGCAGGTAGTTAAAACAATATATGAAGTCATGTTATTGTATAGGGAACCCTAAAAATGATAAATTTTTAAAAAATTATGACATTATAACATGAATGATTATATGCACTCAACACTCAAAATGAAGAAGATATAATTTATATGTTTAAGGAGCTTCATCACACAGTTTTAGTAGTGGAAAAAATTATGGTTCCTATTCTTTATAAAATAATAAATTACTTCTTTTATATGTATGAATAGAACTTATTTACATATGATATTTAAATAATATATAAATTAATAAATAAACTTTCACATAATTATGTTTGACAAAAATCAACATATCACAACCTAAATGCCTTTAAAAATTTATTGAATGCTTCGACGAATGACTATAAAGAGATAAGATTGTACAACAATAGTATCAAAAGAATAATTCAATCTTTTCATATTTATACTATCTCTCATTTCATATAACATATTTGGACATCAAAAAATTATGTGAATAAAATCAAATATGGTATTGATCACGGTCAAATAGAGATATAAATATCCATAGATAATTTTTGGTATTTAAGACACTCTATGAATATGAAATTTGTATTTGAATCTCTACAAAAAATTATATATTCCCTTATTAATAGGAATTATATAATATTTTTTGATGATATAATGAATTTTCCTATGAAAAAAATTTAATGAGTTATTTCTTCCATTAAAACTATGCCTGAAATCTAAATAAATGTCTTAAATTCAAATTTTGTAGATGACTGCACCAACATAGGGGTTTCTATGAATATAGACTCCGTAAAATTATGGTAAATAATGTATTATTCATTCCAAATATAGGTCTAACGAACCACACATTATATCCTCAAATATAGGGTTCTTAATGAATTTTAGGTTCTCAGTCTTATTATTTAGAATATATTTAAGGTAAACAAAGTACTGATTCATTTCCAAAGTAAGGATTCCAAATCTAATATTAACTGTGTAGGATGGGATTTGAATAGTGATCCCAGACTCATTATAAATTTTCATAACACATATAAAATCATCAACCAAATTACATCCATTATTTCATAGGAAGTTAAATAAATATTTTGATAAATATAATGCTGAAATTTACATAAATAATCATCATTAGAAAAATATATTTGGTGTCTGTGAGAATCAAAAATAAAAAAATCTTATTGTTTGAAAAAAAAATTCCAAATACATAGTGAGAAAATGAGGTTTATATTTTCATGGTATGGGTATCTGGTTGAGAGATGGTGGTTGTTTTCCCAAATTTCACTTGGAGTAGTGGTTGTTAGTCATGGTTGTTCTTCTTGTTTATTTTATGGAAATTCAAATGTATCTCTACTATTGGAACACTATTTGTTTTAGAATATTTGTTTTATTACAATATATTTATATATGTGTGTATATATATTTATATATATATATATTCCATATATCTCAATTATGGTTGTGACAAATCAGTCTTATTGATTTTTCATTAATGCATGGGTGTTGGTCCCTAGCCCATGGGGATTGGGAGCACCCTACATGATTTATTTCATTCTTGTTCATTATAATATGGGATGGGTTATCTTATTTAAACCCTCTATTTTATTATATAAACACTATATAACCTTTGGGGAATATATAAAACAATATACAAACATACCCAATAGGCTATACTAGTATATATCCTTTATAATCATGGGAATATAAAAACTTGTATATAAGTGAGCTACATTTTCTCCCACTAGTTTCTTCTTCATTACCACCCTTCTTACTAACATAAAACATAATGCATATCTTCATCAACATTGGAAGGAAACATAAAAATAGGTGAGATCAAATTCTCAACTAGGGTAAAAAATGGAGATATGTAAGCATAATATTGAGCATAAGGTTAGAAGAACATGATCATGAAAATTGAATATCATACCCTACATATCAAAGGTCGTGTACATGATTTGTGTCAAAAAGATTAGTAGTTCATAAGACTCGAATCACATGAAAATAAATAAAATGGGCCATGAAATCATAACATATGAATAAAACATTGAATTGTGACTGACACAAAAGCATAAATAATGATTTCCATAATATTCAAGGATTTTCTTTCGAGACCATCATAGGATACAATGTCCATTAATGAGTGGGGTTCACACCCCCCTTCTTTTAATGTATTACCGAATCGATTTCACCGTTTTTTCCAACCCTATATTACATAATTTAGTTCATTTCACATTATATAGATTTTATAATAAACTGATTTAATTTCCCATTCTATCCATGTCCATCTCAAGAGATATAAATCATTACCCAATTCATTCAAGGGAATTATATGTTCAACCCATTTCATTATGAAATCACATATATATGTTCCACATTATCATAAATTATAATATCATAACACATGAAATGAAATGGGTTTTATAAACATTTATTTATATCATACCTATGTATAGAGATGGGTTTCATAATCATTTCATCATGAACATAACCTATGAAAAGAAGTGGGTTTGAAAATCATATAACTTTAGAAAGAGAAACAAGTTTCCTAAACAACATGCCATCAAAATATGCCGTATTTTTTAAAATAATATGAATAGAAACAATTAATAATTTTTTAATAAATAAATGAGATACACCATGAGATGTTATCTTATATGGGAAATAATTATTAATGACCCTTTAAGAACATTTCTTAAAGAAAATTAATTTTATTATTTGAAAATTAATTTTAAATACTAAATTATTTTTAAATGTTTTTTCACTGAAAATAGCTTCGAGAACTAATAAAGGGATAAATAAAAACCTTAATCATTTTTAAAATACTTATTTATTGAAAGCTGAAATTAAATATATTTTGAAGAAAAATGATTTTATTGAAAACATGGTTTCGGAATGCTATAGATGAAAAGACCTGGAAATTTCAAGGAATTTTTTTTCTTAATTTTCTTTGGAATTTCACAAGAATTCAGTTTCTGATGGAACCTGATTCGGAGGCCCGGTGTGCTCGGAATCATTTTCCGAAGATTAGCTCGGGTATGTTCAGTGAACGAAGGAGCCGGTTTTCCTAACTTTTGAACCAGTGATCGGAATCAAAATCTGACGGCACCGATGAACTCACAGTGCCGGTAATTGCTTAAGAAGAGCCCTTTTTGGAGTTTCATTTTTTCGGGATGAGTTGTTTAGATAAATTGAGGGATAAGAATATAATTGTTTTACAATTATATTTTCTGTTCTTGTTAAGTCGATTAAGTGTTGTGTCACAACACTTTTCCTCTCTCTTATGTGGTTATAACATATGTATGTGAGTTAGGGGTGGGACCCACTTGTTGATAACTACCTTTTGATAGGATTAAGGTGGGGTGGGGCCCATAGGAGCCCAACCCCTCACCTTCCCCTAACATTCATAACTTTTCCCCTCTTAATTTTGTAACTCTCAAAAAGGGACCCCCCCTTTTTATGAATAAAGTCAACTCATTAATTGAGTAGGTTTTTCAAGTAATTAATTCTTGGATTTTTTTGAATTTTTCAAATGAATTCCTTTGTCTTGTGTGTTAATTAAATAATACTAAGTCTTATTTCGTGGGAGGATAGTTGATGGTGCGAAAAGATTTGGGGAGGAAAGATCTATGTTCTGACGGAGGTTATTCCTCCTTGAAGAACACGAAGAATTCACCATCACCGATGAATAATGCCGACCTCTGAAGAAGGACGATGGTAAGAGATGCCTTCCTCGAAGATCGATGATGCGATGTTGTGTACTGGGATGCCAACGACCCTCTCCTTCCGTGACGCCTACTTCCGTGATGTTAAATTCCGTGACGACCCTTCGTTCATCGATTACATCAGGTAGGGGTTTATGTATTGTTGATCGTGATCTCATGTGTCACCATTCTTGGTTTCATTTGAGCCGCCTGATATCGCAATAATGAGAGGGGTTCGGACTGCACAAACATGGTCGACCCTCCTCCCCCCTTGTTTGTTTGAATTTGTTTTGGCACGTGAAAGACGGTGCGGTGTCGTTGCACCGCGCGGAAACTATGAGAAAGGGCGAAGAAGCGCAGCGCCGTCGTGCGTCGCCGTTGAAGTCAAACAAGCCGCGGCGCCATCGCGTCCTGTCAGAAAACCACTAAGACGCCACAGTTTGATTATTTGATCATTGTGCGCGGATTCACGGGCAATGAAAAATTGGACCGCAAAGTCAATTTCAATCCTCTACAGTGAAGGTTGTGTCCCGAGAGGACCATTGGCAGTAGCGGTGAGAAAAACGGACCACCGGAGCACGTCCGATGGTCCGCGGAAGGTGCTGGCGGCGCGACTCAAAGCTGCGCCGGTCGCTTCGACCACGGGGGTTTGTAACCCCCGCACCCACTGGCCACGTGGGCGCCGTGCCAACACTAGCACCGGGTCGGGCCGCCCAGGCCGGGCCGCACCACGCCCAGGCCGGGCCACACCCAAGCGGCCCGACCCAGGGGGTCTCAGACTGGGTCGGACCGGGCCCGAACCCCCTCTTCTCGGGAAGTTTCCGTTAAAATTCCCATATCATGGGACAAGTACCTCTGATCGATGCACCTTCAGTTGCGATGCGATCCCTGGATCGAGACGGTCGTTTCTGTATATTACACTCAAGGTTTTGGAGAACTTTTGGTACGGCCGAGTTGGTTCGAACACGAAACTAACTGGGCCCTCAGAGCAGAAATGCTTATATCTCGAGCTCCAGACGTCCGGTTGACATGCCGTACACTTTGTTGGATTCCTCTTGATGAGACAGAACTTTTGGAATTCTTCGCCTGAGGTTTGGACGTAGGTGGATAGTGGCTAGGTTGTATTGATCCCGAAATCCAACCGGGCCCCAGGAACGGAAAAGCTGATAACTTTCAGACTGGGTGTCCGTTTGATGAACCGTTAGCGGCGTTGGTGATCACATTGAGAAACTGTCCCCATGAGTATACCCTATAAGGGTTTGGGGTATAGTTGAGATACGTCCGGGTTGGTTCACACACGAAACCAACCGGGCCCCTAGGACGAAAAAGCTAATAACTCACAGATCGGGCGTCTGATTGACGCGCCGTCTATTGTGTTGCCACCCCTATGACGAGGAGGTCATTTGAGATACTTCTTCATGGGAATTTGTGATACTTGGAGTATTGACTAGTAGCTCGTGGAGCGGACCCTCCTAGAGACGAGTGTGTGGAGTGTGGAGACCATGTAGCTGACTGAGACTTGACGACGGCTGGTCAATCGACTCGGTGAGTTTCGGATAGCCCAGTGGAGAGCGTTTGGTTGTAGCAGAAGACCCACGGCAGAGGAGCACTTGGTTGTAGCGGCAGACCCATGGCAAGAAGCTCTTGGTTGTAGCGGAAAACTCACGGCCGAGGAGCGCTTGGTTGTAGTGGCAGAACCATGGTGGGAAGTTCTTGGTTGTAGCAGCAGGCCTACAGTACTCGATAGGTGGAGTACCTCAGCAGTCTTAGGTTAGTACCTCGGAGTCGTGACAGGATCACTGTACACACCAGAGACGGGGCTCTTCAGCAGTTACGGTTTCAACATTTGAAAATCCTAGTTTGAGTTGAGTCTATGACCTTTGTGAATACCTCATGATTGAGACGGGACACTTGATAACTTAGTTATTTGTATGGGAATATAACTGGGTATTGGTTATCCGTTGATTTCATAATCTTTGTGTTTTCTCATGATTGAGATGGGTTACATGATAACACAGGTATATGAATGGGAATATACCTAACTAAAGGTTATATATTGAGATCTTTATTTGTGGTTACTCTTGTTGGATTTAGTGAGACCTTGAGGGTCTTGGGGTCCCTACTGAGTATCGTTATACTCACCCTTGCATGGGCTTTGCCCGCACTTTGTTGTGTTCATTGCAGACGACGGGCAGTGTTGATAGAGGCCGATTGTTCGAGGACTAGATGGTACCCGGAGGTGGACCTCACGACGAGTCAGTATCCACGATGCTCGGAGGAGGTTGAAGAGCGAGAGTGTTGAGGAGTCTATCTGTACCTTCCCATCAGGTAGGATCTGTGGTGGACGATCCAGGAGCTGCGATATCTGTACCTACCCTAAAGGTAGGATCTGAGGTGGATGACCTAGTAGCTGCTTCTACTCTTCTAGCTGCTTGTCTTTCTGTTTTACATCTTTTCAGTTGTAGCTGTACTTTTCAGTTGGGTTTTTATTCTGGCCCATTTACTTTTCAGCACTTTCTTTTGTACTTAGTGTATTACTTCTGCTTGCACTCTGTGGTGTTTTGTTTACTTTTATAAAGGAAATGTATTCCCAGTTTCCGGATTTACGCCTTGGGTGCTAGTCACCAGCCCCTGGCCTATGGAAGGTGGGCTTGGGGTAGTCACAGCACTGGCCCCGAGGATGGGTCGTGTCAAATTAGTATCAAAGGAGTCGGTTCTACAGCAGAACTTATAACTCTGATATTTTCTTTCTGTGAAACAATAGTGTTAAGGGTACCGAGTGTGGTTTTCAGTTCAGGGAGTCCAGTGTTGGTGCGGCCGGCCGGCGTATCCATACAGCAGGACCTTGACAACTGATTTCCGACTTTGTGCATGAAAACACTGATTGCGTGGGTGTTTCCAGATGTTTTTAAAAGTTAGCTCAGACCACGTCAGCTCACCAGGTATAAATCATTTGACCGTGTCACATATGTTTCTTTCAGTATTCCTTTCCAAGGATGGCCAGATAGAGCCCAGAGGGATGTGCGTACTGACAGCCTGCCAAGCGATGAGGCTTCGGTACATGGCCCTCTTGCAGTTGAGGCACCAGCGGAGGCACCAGCGGTACTACCATAAGATGGGCCACCGATGCCACCAGCCCCAGTAGCAGGTGATGCACACCACTTGAGTGCGCTGCAGGAGTTCCAGCGCCATAGTCCGCCCAGGTTCTGGGGAGAGACGGACCTGCAGGCGGCTGAGGATTGGCTGGAGGCTGTGGTGAGAGTCTTCAAGCTAGTGGGGATGCCGGCAGACTTCATGGTGATATTTTCTTCCATCCTTCTTCAAGAAGCAGCAGAAAGGTGGTAGAGCCACTTGATCGAGTTTTTCGATGGAATGACCTTCACATGGGAAGACTTCGAGACCTTATTCAGGGTGGAGTTTGTGCTAGTAGCTCTACACCCCGAGCGTGTACAGGAGCTGCTACCTTTCCCACAAGATTTTCGATCAGTAACCGAGTCATCTGTGGGCAGTAGACAGATGATGCAGAGGTCCAAGAGGACCATAGCTAGCCGTATGATGAGCAAGAATTGTTATGAATATGGTAGGAAAGGTCACCTGACACGTGACTGTCCGACCCCCCCCCCCCCCCGCACATTTGATCCGCTTGCATTGGAGGAGCCACCGAGGCAGAAGCAGTGGCGGGTGCTTGAGCAACAGCCGAGCAGTGGACAAGGCACTAGAGCTCCGTGAGAAGGTGTACAGGAGAGTAACTAGTGGATACGTCCCTTGTAATTCAAGTTCCATGTTGTTGTTATATTCATGTCTTTTTACTAAGAGCTGTAATAATAAAAAGACACTTTCTTGTGATGATTTCATTCTTGTCCTTTTGTTTGGTTGAAACTGAGAGATCCCGGTTAAAACGGTTGACTGGACCCTCACTTTCGAGATTTCTACTGGGGGAAACCCAGTGACCTCACACTGATGCCGACAGTGTGACTCAACCCTTGGAGGCGAGAGTGACAGTTGGATTTCTTGGTAGTTACGTCTAGGCCTTATGACGTCATCCATGGCATGAACGAATCATTCATGTCAGGATTGACTGTATTAGGCAATGGGCGTGGTTCATCCAGGGGATGAGACCGAGTTTCTCTTTTCAGCAAAGGAAAAATTTTAGCAGCTCCTTCAGATCGTAGGAAAAGAAGGTGCAGATCATCCAGGAGCGGATGAAGACAGCACAGTGCAGTAAAAAACAGGAAATCAGCGCCAGTCTTAGATACTCGAGCGTGTTAAATGTTTCAAGAAGAGGAATCTTTAAGGAGAGATGAGTCTGTGAAGCAGCATACATAGAGGCAGATCTAGGAGAGCAGCATGAGGTGGTGTACGTTTTAACATGCGACAATCACCCGCCTTAGTTTTCCCCAACAGGCTCAGGGAGTTGGAGGTAAGGGGAAGAGAGTAGCTTCACGCGGTCAGGGAGAGTGAACCAATGGCTCTAAGAATGATTCAAGGGACAGTCTGTGTCCACTACTAGCTGTCTTAGTAACAAACGTTGATATGAATCATTCCATCCTTCTATGAATCTTTTCCCAGACCTAGATTTTGCGGTAAGCCGTGGAAATGACACCCATGTCTGTAGATACCTTGGGAGGAGACTCGATAATCACACTTACGCTGACGGTGTGGTCAGACCCTCAAGGTGAGAGTTTCGGTTGAAATCTCTTTGTGGCAGCATCGAGACATTACGACGTTGGTTTGAGTTTTGACTTGGAAATCACAGTTCATACACAAATTGACGGTATTAGGCAAAAAGGATGTGGTTTAACTACAACATCAGGATGGGTTTTCCTCTATTAGCAAAAAGGAAACCCCAGGTAGCATCGGATAAACTCATGCATAGGAGGGTGTGGCCGATCACTCTTGAGTCGTAAAATCTTACCCTCATGGCAGTACGAGTTTTGTGTTTCAGTTCTAAACATGAATTGGATACCTCTTGAGTTTTAGGATTATGATCGCGTCCTTATACGGGTCTCACCTCGACGAGGTTTATGGAGATGTGGCCAAGGCATCAAGTTATCTCCGAGGATCATCGGACCTTTCTAGGTCCTCAACAGGATTGGTGAGGTGGTTTACCGCTTGTCCCATCCACCTCAATTGCACCAGGTGCATGAAGACTTCCACATATCTCAAGTGAGGAGATATGTTCTTGACCCGACACATATCATTGACCATGGGGAGCTGGACTTTGGCACTGGGGTGAATTTTGCGGGGTTCTAGTAGGAGTTGAGGATCGCCAGGAATGGTCCTACGAGGATGGTCGATTCCTCTTGTGCACTTTCACTGGAAGTACGAGAACCTCCAGGTGAGCACATGGGAGCGGATGGCTCAGACGCGTGCTCAGTACCGCTTTTTGTATCCCTAGTTTGTGTCAAAGCTTTACGAGGACGTAAATCCCTGAGTTGGGTGTAATGTAAAACCCGGATATTTCATGGAAATTTTTTTCTTAATTTTCTTTGGAATTTTACAAGAACGCAATTTCTGATGGCACCTGATTCCGAGGCCCGATGTGCCTGGAATCATTTTTCGAAGTTTAGCTCGGGTACGTTCAGTGAATGAACGAGCGGGTTTTCCTAACTTTTGAACCGGTGCTCGGAATCGAAATCTGAGGGCACTGATGAACTTGCAGTGCCGGTAATTGTTTATGAAGACCACTTTCTGGAGTTGCGTTTTCTTGGGATGAGTTTTTTAAATAAAGTGAGGGATAATAATATAATTGTTTTACAATTATATTTTCTTTTCTTGTTAAGTAGATTAAGTGTTGTGTCACAACACTTTTCCTCTCTCTTATGTGGTTACAACCTATGTAAAGGAGTTTGGGTTGGGACCCACTTGTTGATAACTACCTTTGAGAGGATTAAGGTGGGGTGGGGCCCACACGATCCCAAACCCTCACCTTCCCCTAACGTTCATAACTTTTCCCCTCTTAATTTTGTAACTCTCAAAAAGTAACCCCCCCCCCCTTTTTAAATAATGTCAACTCATTAATTGACTAGGTTTTTCAAGTAATTAATTCGTGTATTCATTTTAATTTTTCAAATGAATTCCTCTGTCTTGTGTGTTAATTAAATATGACTAAGTCTTATTTCGTGGGAGGATATTTCATGGTGCGAAAGTATTTGGGGGGGAAAGCTCTAAGTTCCGAAGGACGTTCTACCTCCTTGAAGAACGCGAAGAACGCACCGTCACTGATGA
Organism: Viscum album; assembly: GCA_963277665.1. Classification (NCBI taxonomy): domain Eukaryota; kingdom Viridiplantae; phylum Streptophyta; class Magnoliopsida; order Santalales; family Viscaceae; genus Viscum; species Viscum album. The sequence goes on along the minus strand of OY728119.1, from coordinate 1,309,244,667 downwards.
AGAATGCCGACCTCCGATGAAGGATTATGGTAAGAGATGCCTTCCTCGGAGATCGACGACGTGAAGCCGTGTAGCGCGACGCCCACAACCCTATCCTTCCGCGACAACATCTTCTCTGACGTTCAATTCTGCGACGAACCTTTGTTCAATGATTACATCAGGTAGGGGTTTATTGATTGTTGATCGTGATCTCATCTGTCGCCATTCTTGGTTTCATTTGAGCCACCTGATATCGCAATAACGAGAGGTTGTCGGACCACACTAACATGACCGACCCTCCACCCCCCTTGTTTGTTTGAATTTTTTGTGGCACGTGAAAGGCGGCGCGGTGTCGTTGCACTGTGTGAAAACTATGAGAAATGGAAAAGAAGCGCGGCGCCATCGCGCCACGCCGTAGAAGTCAAACAAGCTCTGGCGCCATCATGACGCGCCGAAAAACCACGAAGAGGCCATGGTTTGATTATTTGATCGTTGTGCTCGGATTGATGGGCGATGACAAATGGGGCCGCAAAGTCAATTTAAAGCCTCCGAAGTGAAGGTCGGGTCTCGGGAGGACCGTTGGCGGAAGTAGTGAGAAAAACGGACCACCGGAGAACGTCCGGTGGTCCGCGGAAGGTGGCGGCGGCGCGCAACTGGAATGGAACCGCCGCGACTGAGCCGCGCCGGTTGCTTCGGCCGCAGTGGTTTGGAACCCCCCCCCCCCTCCCCCACCCGCTGACCACGCGGGCGCCGTGCCAGTGCCAGTGCCAGGCCGGGCCTCACAGGATAGGCCGAGCGGTGCCCAGGCCGTGCGGGGCAGACTCGGACCCGGTTCGGGCCGACCCAGGGGGTCTCGGGCCCGGTCGGACCGGGCCCAAACCCCCTATTCTCGGGCAGTTTCTGTTCAAATGCCCATATCTTGGGCCACAGACCTCCGATCGACACATCGTCAGTTGCAATGTGATCCTTGGATCGTTACGGTCGTTTCTTTTTATTACACTCATGGTTTCGGAGAACTTTTCGTACAGCTGGGTTGGTTCGAACAGAAAACCAATCGGCCCCTCGGAGCGGAAACACTTATATATCGAGCTTCGGACGTCCGATTGACGTTCCGTCAACTTTGCTGAATTACTATTGATGAGATGGAAAATATGAAATTATTCACATGAGGTTCGGATGCAGGTGGATAATGGCCAGGTGGGATTGAACCCGAAATCCAACCGGGCCCCTGGAACGGAAAAGCTGATAACTTTCAGAATGGATGTCAGTTTGACGAACCGTCAGCAGCGTTGGGGATCACATTGAGAAATGGTCCCTATGAGTATACCATATGAGGGTTCGGGGTACAGTTGAGACACGGCCGGGTTGGTTCGCACATGAAACCAACCGGACCACTGGGACGAAAAGGCTAATAACTCATAGACAGGGCGTTCGATTGACGCACCGTCTATTGTGTTGAGACCCCTATGACGAGGTGGTCCTTTTAGATACTTCTTCGTGGGAATTTGTGATACTTGGAGTATTTACCAGTAGCTTGTGGTGAAGACCATCTCGGAGACGGCATGCGGAGTGCGGAGACCGTGTAGCCGACTGAGACTTGACGAAAGCTGATCGATCGACTCGGTGAGTTTCGGATAGCCCAGTGGGGAGCGCTTGGTTGTAGCGGCAGACCCACGACGGATGAGTGCTTGGTTGTAGCGGTAGACCTGTGGTACTCAACAGAAGGATTACCTCTGAAGGATATGAGGGGGAGCTCTTGGTTGTAGCGGTAGACCCATGGGGGGAAGCGCTTGGTTGTAGTTGAAGACCCACGGTGGAGGAGCGCTTGGTTGTAGAGGCAGACCCGCAGTACTCAACAGAAGGAGTAGCTCTGAAGGCTATGAGGGGGAGATCTTGGTTTTAGCGGCAGACACATGGTGGGAAGCGATTGGTTGTAGCAGCAAGCCCACAATACTCGACAGGTGGAGTACCTCAGCAGTCTTAGGTTAGTACCTCAGAGTCGTGACCGGATAATTGTACACTCTAGAGACGGGTCTCTTCAGCAGTTACAGTTTTGATATTTGAAAATCCTGGTTTGAGCTGAGTCTATGACCTTTGTGAATAACTCTTTATTGAGATGGTACACTTGATAACTTGGGTATATGTATGGGAATATACCTGGTTAGTGGTTATCCGTTGACTTCATTATCTTTGTGTTTCGTCATGATTGAGATGTGTTACTTGATAACTTAGGTATATGTATGGGAATATACCTAAGTAGTTGTTATCTGTTGAGATCCTTATTTGTGGTTACCCTTGTTGGATTTAGTGAGACTTTGAGGGTCTCGGGGTCCCTACTGAGTATCATTATACTCACCCCTTCACGGGCTTTGCCCGCACTTCGTTATGTTAGTTGCAGACTACGGGTAGCGATGACAGAGGCCGAGTTTTCGAGGACTGGACAGTACCCGGAGGTGGACCTCATGACGATTCAGTATCCGGAGGTGGACTTCACGATGAGATGATACTAGGATGAGGTTGACGGGTGAGAGCGTTGAGGAGGATATCTGTACCTACCCTTCAGGTAGGATCCATGGTGGACATTCCAGGAGTTGCGCTATCTGTACCTACCCTACAGGTAGGATACGAGGTGGACGACCCAGGAGCTACTTCTACTCTTTCATTTGCTTGTCCTTTTGTTGTAATTCTTTTCAGTGGTAGCTATACTTTTCAGTTGGGTTTGTATTCTAGCCCATTTACTTTTCAGCACTTTCTTTTGTACATAGTGTATTACTTCAGCTTGCACTCTATGGTGTTTTGTTTACTTTTATAAAGGAAATGTCTTCCCAGTTTCGGGATTTACGACTTTGGTGCTAGTCTCAAGCCACTGGCCTATGGTAGGCGGGCTTGGGGTAGTCACGACATGGGCCCCGAGGACGGGTCGTGATAATAGATTTCAAACGGGTGATAGAGAGGGTCATATTTTACATAAAATGTTTTATTAAGTAATAAGGAGGGATGAAATGATACTAATACATATATATGTTTTGAATAAGTATAGTATAATTAATCACATGATTATTCATTAGAGATAAATCATAATCTTTCATCAAATGAATCATAGCCATAAAAATCTCAAAAAGTGATGAGATTGTTTCAGTAAACGCATATAACTTGGGAACATAGGATCATATTCTTCATGTAAGAAAATGAAATTACATGAAGCATAAAATATCATGAAAAGAAGTAAATTCATATTATAAAATGTAAAATTGATGCATATACACCTTAAAAAAAGATTAGGTGAATAACAAATCATGTGCATCAATGTAGAAAAATTTAGACCAATCAATTTTACAGATTTGGTAACTTTTAAAACATAGAACCAATGAAAGAAAAGTAATAAAATTGATATGTGAATACCTATAAAATTAATTTAAATATACATATAATAAAATCATGGTTAGTATATAAACCACACAAAATGAATTAATGGAGAACATAGAATGTATCTCACAGAAATTAAAAGTGTAATGAAATCCCCTTACCTAGGGTTTTTACTCTCTTCGTACTTCGTCATACTACCTTTATAATAAATATAAACTTAATATACTTCTTTTATAAGAACATATTATCATATCTAATACAATATATGGATTTATTCTGACCTTATATTACCTTCTTGTTAACAATCCTATGTTATGGTTTCACTTGTGGTAATATTCCCTTCATTCTTCTTATGTGTCATAATTTATTATAAAATATGTACTTATACATTATATCATGATTTAAAAAATGTTAAACATGATATAAATATCATTTATATACAATATATGTGCATTATCCATCAATACATATTATATTTTTATTCTAAAAGTGTAGTACAACAAGGATACAAAGCTTAGGGGGACTAAAATAGTGAGACAGAGGGAATCCCCTCTAACTAAATACACACCCTCTAGTTTCTGGCTATTATTAGTGATGAGAATTGTGAAAATAGAGTTTTGGTCTTCCTAATAGGAAAAATGGTCTTGAACCCTATTCCCCTCACACCAAGTATGAGTTACATTGATATGCTATCCCAAAATATCTCTTTATTTGCGAATACCTTATTCAATAGTCCAAGGAGAAGAACCTATACTAAGTATAAAATCATGAAGCATCATGGAGTCTATATCCACCTGGGTAATTTCTAGGTTCTACTTTATGAAGAGGGTTATTTTAGTAAGCATTTCATTATCCTAGACCTGTATAGAGGTGTCATCACCATAAAATTAAGTGTGGACCAGAACAACATTCCCCATTGACTGTGAATGACACCCCGTCCACTCATGGTAGTCATCATACATGAATCATCCGAATTCAATTTATATCCTATGTTGGGTGTATTCTAGAAATCCCTTCTCCTCTACAGATGGTTGAGCGATGGAGATAAAGACGATCCCGTGAACTAAATAATCCTTAATAAAGGAGCCCCCATCCAGTTCGAGATGAGAGAAACCAAATCCACCTGCAGAAAACAGGTCCTCATGATGATGGACCGCACCAATGGAATATGACCCTTGAGTCTTTACTGGTTCTTGGATTACCACATACACCAGCATCAATCATGAGAAATCAATGTCCATTCCATTCAATCCATACCTTAATCCATCGTGCCCAAAAACCATCTATCCAAAAAAGGAGCCTCCTAGATATCTCATGTGGTAATGGTATTAAGGCCAACGAAGTAATTAAAAACCCCATATGACCATTAACCATCAATGAAATGATGCTGACAGCTCTCCTCCCACCCTAAATTTCAACAATGTTAGCTTGAATCCAAACTGATCCCCACCTTCTTGATATTTTCATCCTTAGTTAAAGTCTGATTCCTGATGGTCCATGAAAAAAGTTGTACTTCGCTAGAGTGTTGTTGAAACATAGCACCCCATTCCCACTATCATGATGGTTCTGTGTAGAGACCATCCATTTTAAATCCCATGATGAGAAGACACCCAATGAAGAAGGAGTGAACACGCATTTGTCTGGCCCGAGGTTGAACACAATTGATTTTGAGGAGTCCATGTTTTCTCCATCTAGGACAACATTCAGGACTTTGGGATAGATACTCACCTCCTTCACCATGATTGAGGGAGCTAGACAACCAGGGTAACCAAGAACTAAGCCTTCCCAATTATAGTTCTAGAATTAGATATCGTCAGCACCAACCAGCCATCAGATGTACTGTTGGAGAGTTTGAAAAATAGGGAATACGATTGACCAGAAGGGTGATGTGTACTCCCTCACTTCCTACCCAAAGCCTCCAAAAATCATTAACACAGACTTTCCCCAATGATTATATCCGACAATAATATCCCTTCATTGAGATTGTATGTCGTATGTACTTATGAATGCTATTTCTGTTTAATTTTCTTGATGAATGAAAGAAATTAAATTATATATATATATATCCTTATTAAAATAGTTTTACGGTGTCATATATAACATAATAATTCACTAAATGTATCCTTAATAAAATCCATGAAATGTATGAATGAATCATATTGCTTTGAGGGTGCGGTAGTCCACACTTCCTCAAACGAAATTATCTTCTTAACACTAAATAGAAAGTAAAAAACAAATTTTTTGTAAATAAAAAAAGAATATTAAATAAAAAATATATATAATATAAATAATATATGAATAGTGTTTCTATAATAATTTCAATGAGTGGTGGTATAAAAAACATATCAATAATCATTTCGTGAGATGGTAGTGAACCGTACACAAAAATAGTATGATTGTTACCAATTACATAGAGGTTTCTGAAAGTTTAAGTTGAAATTATTTCATTAAAACATCCTTTTATAATAAATATATTCATGTTGTTATAAAATCATAGAACAATTAATGTGGAGGGGTGTAGAATGGGAATAAAACAATTGACTGGAGAGAAGACGTTACCTCTTAATCGGGGAAATCCTTTTGGTTTGTACCCAAAGTATTCATTGGAATATTTTCATCCCAAACAGTGGATTAATTGAATAAGGGGGGTATTTTTGGAACATGAATGGTAACTTCTAGGTTGATCATATATTATTTTATAGGTGTGAAAAGATGGATAGGTGGTGGCCTTTTATAGGGAAAGAGGATTAATTGAGGAAGGGAGGGAATTTTTGAACTGGATTGGTAAGAGCTGGCGAATACTATATTTCTATTGGACTGCAATATTTTAGACCACAGTGACTTATTTTGTTCCTCGTTTTCTTTTTTTATGTATTTCTATGTTTCCCTTTTAATGAATAAAAATATTAGTTTTCAATACTGAGTTTCAATCTTGTAAATATTTAAAAAGGGAATTCCACCCAGGTTTTTCACGTTGCATGTGATCCAATAATTATCCAAAGACTAGGAAAGGGAGTATAATTTAGAAATATTTCTATAAAATTTCTTTTAGAAATGTGTATTGGTTTTATTGGCCTTTAAGGTAATGGTTTAGTCCTTTTTTATGCTAAATTTAACCTAAATCAATGTAAATAATTTTATTCCCTTTCACTAATATTATTAGTAAAAAATTATATTGAAATTATTAGAATCTGTAAATTATAATGATTCCAAATATGGAATCACTTTTTAATAATTATAAGCACATAAGTGGCATAAATTAAATAAAAATTAATCCCACAATATGGTCTACAATGCCAGTTTTAAAAGAAAAATATAAACAAAATCCAGCTACATTTTTATATTCTTTTTCTAAGTGAAATTGAATCTAGTTATAATTTTTTTTAAATGAAAAAATTTTAATATCATTAAAATTTTAGAAAAAATTACAATATTATTTATCCATCAAATAAATTTGATCAAAAATCTATTTTGAATTAAAATCGGGTATATTTCACTATTGATCCAAAAATAAAGTTTACATAAAATACCCAAAAATTCACCCTAAGATAATTTAAACATCATATATTCAAAAATGATGTCTATTTTATCAAATTAAATTTTTATCTTCTTCTAAAATTATTTTCATTATTTTTCATTGATGGACATTAAAAGAAGTTCATTCGAGAAAATTTTATTTTTAAACATATACAGACATTATCAAAAACCATATCCTTATTTTTTAATATGTTTTATTTACATAAAAAAATCATAAAAATTATTAAAAATTATTTAATACTATTCATAATACTATGTTTGATTTCTAGTTTACAACTATCTCATTTAAACAATTATAACCCCGAAATGATGTTTCGTAGAAACAACGGTGTTTCATGTAACAAACACCAAGTTAGTGTCGAGTTTAGAATACAATGCATAGAAGTTATGAGTAATATTCCACAAGTTAGTTCCATGTAATGTATGCAAATTCAGATCCATGTGAATGGAATGTTTTACCAAGTGCACTATAAGATATAAATGAAAATTTAATTTATTTGAAAAAAGGTCAATAAAAATTCTATGTTTTACATTATATGACCCATAATATTAATTTATCCAATGAAATTATTCAATTATGTAAAAATAAATGATGATGCATATACTTCATTTTAACCTCAAGATCTCCTGTGTCTTCCTCTAATTAGTTATTTCTCTACAAAACATTGACCAACTGAATGATATTTTTTCATAGAACATTCGATGTATGATCCAAAATATCAATAGGTTGTTCCTTGTAAAAAGGATCATACTATAGTAGTATGACCTATGGGTTCAGTACATATTATAGATTAGGTATGTAATTCCTCTAGAGAGATACAATGAACACATTATGTACTTGAGGGACATTTGGAGTAAATGTCAAGTGATAGGTACCATTCCTAATATGATCAAGAATATGAAAGCAACTAACATTCCTAGGAATTAGTTTACCTTTATTCTATAATATAAAAACCTTCCTCAACTGTAGGATTTTTGGAAACACATTTTCACCAACATCAAATTCTAGATCACACTGATAGTTATCAGCCTAATTTGTTTTCTAATTTTTAACTTCCATGAAATGTTGTTGAATGGTTCGAACTGTCTTTGTGATTTCATCATTAACTTTGGGTCCCAATAAATTTATTTCTCCCACCTCATACTAGCATGTTAGATATCTACATTTCTCCCATAGAGGGATTCATTTGGTTCCATCTAATTTCATGTGTGAAAACTATTATTGTAACATCCTAGGGGAATAAGGAATTTAAAATTTTCCAATTTATTAAAATTTATGAATTACATATTAATTTTACATTAAAGGGGATTCTATGTTTGATTGAATACCTGATACAAAACAATATTTTTCTTTAAAATCTTACGTAGCACACAACATTGAGTTATATTAAAAAAAGAAAATATAATGTTATTATTTTAAACGGTAGTTAAATCATAGACGTTGTATTGGTGGGAATGAACTGAATGAACCAAATTATGAATAAATATGTTTCTTAATTTTTTTTACTTTTATCTAATAAATTTAAAAGTCTTATAATAATAAAGAATCTGATTTTAAACATAAATACTGTAATATTCATAAAAGGTCATTTTATCACCTTTTGAGGGAGAACCCTTTTTAAATCAAGTTTTTTTATAAATTTTATTTTACCAAATAATATTATTCTTTAGAATTATGACATCTAAATTTACTTTGGATGAAATTTTGGAATTTTTTTGATAAAGTTCATTTGTTAAGAATGGTGAAAATATTGTATTTTAATTCCAAAATACATTTTATTCTAATTTCTTTATATAGTTGAATTATATTTATAAATTTTTTTACAGATTAATTATAAAATATTTTTACCATTTAATCCTATGTTGGTCATTGTATGTAATTTCACTTTGAAATTGGACCTAACGAAGTGTAAATCATTTAATATTTATTATTTCGTAAAAACACTCTTTTTGTTTTGACAATGGGAATTCATATTAAATTAATTTCTTCCAATTATGTGTTTTCAATTTGAAGAAAGGCATACCATATTTGGAATCAGGTTTTCCAAGTTGTGTAAATTGGTAACTTTTATTTTTAGACATTTTAAATATTTACTTCAGTTAATATTTTTTTACCATGGTTAATGGGTAAATCTGTAAATAAAGGTAAAAAATTAATATTATAAAAATCTTAAATTACTGTAACATGTATCGTAATCCTATTTGATGAAACATGTCCGAACATGGGCATCCATGGGTTGATTTTTGGACCCCATGTATCTACTTAAGAGTGATAATGACACATTATATTGATTAATTTAAAGTAAATACAAAATTGACTTAAACATATATGTTTTAGTAAATCAATTTTTACATGGGGTTATATAAGTTATCTATTGGACAACAAATATTCATTTGAAATATAAAATTATTTCCAACATTATTATTTGTTTTTTATTTTTATACATCAAATAAATAAAATTATTTATGGCTCAATAATGATGCATTGATTACCTCATTAATTAATTATTTAATTAAATAAGATTATAAAAATTAAAACAATATCCAAAACCTGTCCAATTCATATTAGATGATTTTATTTTGAAAAAGAGTAATCTTATCTTATACATTAATGAGTTTTGGACCTTTTGAAAATGAAAATCATAATATAATATAATAATATTTTCAAACATTCTTAAAGAGCCCCTCCATCCCCTTATAAAAATCCCTCACTTCTAACTCATTACTAACAATTCTCAAGCCCCTTGGATCATCCAAACCCTACCCAAATAATCTCTTAAGATCCCTAACTTCTACCTAAAAGCCTAACCATAGGCATAAGGCACTCCATGAAATTGTTTTGGATCAATCCAAAGGGAGTTACCCAATTTAAATGAAGAACAAATAACAATTGAGTCAAATCAGACATGAGGTATGGGGTTTCTTATCTCACTTTAATTACGTGAGATTTTCATTGTTCACTACTTATTTATTTCATGTGGTGTATTTTGTACATCCATTGGATATATATTATCATTATTATTTTTATATTCATTTTATTATGTGATTCATTTGGTGGTTATTGACTTTTGGTCATACAACTCGATTGATTACAATGTGGTAAGGGGTTTTCATCTCAATTTTTATTCCCAAGAGATTCATTTATATTTAACACTATATAACTTTTTGTGCAGGATTTAGTGATGATGATTGTATTATTTGTTTAATATACTTACATTTATGAGTATTTACAACTTCATTGTATGATCCTTCTTTCATGGGGTGTATGTTTCGTAAGTTACCAAATCTGTAAGAGAACCATTCACCCACTTCTTTTTAAAAGACTTATTTTTGTTAAGACCTTTAATTTATTTCTTTTTATAATGAAATATGATCCTCTATATACTTATTGTTGTAAATTGTATGTCCAAGGGATGATATACCCTTTAATCTCTCATCAAATCGTTCTCCGAATTTTAATGTGACTTAGTTTGGCAGTCGAATTTCTGTAAGGGAACTTCTTCACCCAATTTCAATTCATTGGGTTAAACATATATTTCCGGATTATGTCATTCTATGAATTTTTTTGAATAACTTATGATTTCTTTATAATTAATATCCACTTATATGGAGTGTATTTATATTTTTCACATATAATTATTCCATTGATTTATCCTTAATCTATGGATACAGTCTTTATAATGGATTTCTTCTTAATATACATTCCATTGAGACATCATTATTTTTATGTTCCAATTCACTTATATATGATGTATATTCTATCCTTTTAAATATTATATCATGAATACATTTATTCTAATTATATTGAAACTTTTTTATTATATGTTATTCCTCAATTATTTGTATTAAAGAATCTCTCATCTGGTTAATAACTCCTTAACTAAAATATTGTATAAATTTTTTATTCTTATAAATATTTATCATTAATCTCCATGTTATAAAAATGTTTTTTATCATATATATATATATGAACATTAATGTTCTAAAATTTTAATTCATTTAAAGGCATCAAAGTGGTATGGGAAACTTTGATTCAAAAATAGCTTTATTAAATGTTTTTAATGGTTTTGAAAATGGTTTGATAAAGAATTTATTTTGTCAATATCATGGAATGATATATTGTTATAGAAATGTGAAAATGTTATCATTCCTTTATTCTTGTTTTATGTGTTATGAATATGTTAAGGTTATTGGGAAATGATTACTTATATAGGTGGTTCCGTGATAAACCTTGGGAGGGTGACCCTGAGATAGCTCTCAAATGCATTGGGTAAAGGGAAGGTGGAAAATTTTAATGTCTCTCATTAGAGATTTAAGGAATATATTGTGATGGTATTCCAAATGTTACTCCCTATGTTGGTGTGATAGCTAAAATGCATGTCTGATATGGATGACACAAGTTACCTTTATGATTTATGATTTCTGTGTGTTATTCATAAATATTATGATTTTATGAGGAATGTCACAATTTAATAGTATAGTTTCTTTCATTTGTATTTATTAATTGGAGAATGTTTTCTTTAATTATTTTATAACAATTACTGATATTTTTATACTCATCCCATGTTTTGGAATGTTTTCACTTGAGTCAAATCGGAATAAGGTCAATGATGGGATCAAGGAAAAATCATGTTGTCTAAAACATTGAAGTAGACATGTTTTTAAGATTTTTTATTTTATAATAATAGAAATTGAGTAGTATGCCTACAATGTAATTTTTGAAATGTAATGTAATAGTTATGGCCTAAATCTCAAAAACACTAAACCTAAAAATGTCCTCAATGAGAATTATTGATTCAACTGATGATTATATAATGATTAAATTTGGGTCCTTATAGTTGGTATCAAAGGGTGGCTTAGATTACTTTATAGGTTACAGTGTTATTTAACCATAAGTGACATAACCCTATGGTTAGAATATTAGATAGATTCAGAGTTATTTTAGATGAATTGAATGAGTTTATGATAAAATGAATAAGTCTATCTTAATATTTACCAACCACATAAGATATTATATGATGATTTTACTGATATAATCACACTAATCTTTTTAGTTTTATTAAAGGGTTTGATCTAGTATGAACCAAAGTATTAGTGGATGTGAAGAAAACTGTGAGGGTTTTTTAAATTATCGACTAACTGAAATGGGAACTGCAATGAGAACTCTTGTGGTTATTATCAACCAACTATTTAGAGTCATGATTGACCATATGAACATTAGTGATTTTTATATGCGAGAAATAAATCCCAATATATGTTCAGGTAATAATCAGAAGGTTATGTATATTAAGAAAACCAATGTTTCAGGGATTTGGAAGGAAACACCTATCTAAATTCTTCAAAGGGAGGTAAGCTGATATAGATGTATAAATAATGGTCATAAAGAAACAAACATCCTTAGAAAAATGAATCATATAGTGTACTATAGTAAAGGGAATGAAGTTCTTTCTGAGGGATCAATTGAATGTTTTAAATGTGGTTTGCATGGTTAATATACACACATATTCCCTATAATGAAGGTTTGGGAATGGGATCACCAGGTCCATATAAATATATGTTTACCAATACCTAATTCCATTCCATTTTAGGAAGAGTAAATTGAAAATAACTAATAAAATGTATGGATTATTTCCTATCTAATGTCTTGACATTATTGAATATTAGGATATGATTCATGATTTTGATTGTAGGAAATAAGTATTTCATAACAATATGAAAGGGAATGTTTAATGTATCATGATGAACATTGAATGAGTAAGAAGTCAAAATATAAGGGATTCAGGAATTATTGTAGATTTTAGGATGATGAAATTCTTAAAAGTATTAAGACACTTTTGGTGATGGGATTATATTGGAAGACTTTTATGGTACGTGTAACCCTGATGTTTGATATATGAAAATGTTATCCAAGAAATAATTATCTTTTCTTCTGTGGAGTAATAGTAGAAATTTCATTTTGTAAGAATCTATGATTTTATGGTGATTTGGTTTATTTATGTAAATGATTAACCTATCATAATGAATATTTTATTAGGTTTTTTACACTTTAGTATGAAATTTTAAGAGTAGATGATGTTATTTTAAGATAAATGATAATATTTACTATGGAAGAATATGTGATAAAAAAATTCTGTTTTAGGTTTCAAACATAGTTTGGATTATTTTGATGAATCTTTATCGCAATTATATATTTACTAGTCTTTATTGAACTTTGGGTATTGTTTGTAGAATATAGGATATTAAGAGTTGTTTTTCTTTTTATAATGGATTCTCCTTTTTGGGATTATCTTATCTTGTACAAACATTTTTTGTTTTGTTTTTGATGTATAATGATTGGAGAAACATATTGTTTCTCTTTTGTGGATAATGTGATACTATATAAGTTGATTCTAGTGATTTTGATGTGACCAAGTCAGTTTTATACTCATCGTTTAATGGAAAGTAGATTTTGTGGTAGAAATTAATTAAAGGATGAAAGTCTACATGACATGTAAGTATGTTTCCTTATGTTTTTATTTAATCTTATAAATATATAAAAATTTTATGCAAACTAACTTAAAACAAAAACATTGTCTTTTAAATTTTTCCACTATGGAATTAAATACCATTTAACCCATCACATGTTTGTGATTTTCCGGTGTTTAACAATCTCCTAATAATATTTTCTACCACCCTCCATCAAACCATGATGGTTTGTTTCTTTTCCATAACCATGATTTTCTAACATGGAATCCTTGTATGGGATATCTCATATGACCTTTGTATTTACCTTTATTTATTATAAAGTCATATTTTTATTGAATCTTTTTGTGATGTGGTACTTTCAATAAAGTTTCCTCACCCAATTTTAAAATTACGGGGACACAATTCCAAAAATTGGGGAAAGATATAACATCCCAGGTAAATAAAAATATAATATTTTCATATTTAAAAAAAATTATGAATTAATTATGAATTATTATTTAAAAGGAATTCTATTTTCTATGGAGTACCTGATACGCAACAATGGGTTACTTTGAAATCTTACGTAGCACACAACTTTGAGTTACACTGAATAATAATAATATAATATTATCATTTTAAATTGTAGTTAAATCCAAGTCATTGTATTAGCAGTAATTAACATAACTAACCATATTATGATTAAATATGTTTATTAAATGTTTTTACATTTATCCAATAAATTTTAAAGGCTTAAAATAATAAAGATTCATATTTTAAACATAAATACTCTAATATTTTTTAATAGGCCGTTTTACCACCTTTTGATGGAGAACTCTTTTTAAATATATTTTTTTCTTGTGTATGTTTTATTTGAACAAATAATATTCTTTTTTAGAATCAGGACATTATAATTTAATTTCGATGAAATTTTGGAATTTTTCTAATAAAGTGCATTTTTTTGAAATAGTGAAAATTATTGTTTTTTAATTCAAAACACCTTTTAATCTAATTTCCACATTTGGATAGATAATATTTATAAATTATTTTAATGCGAAATTATATTATATTTATATCATTTAATCCTATATTGGTCATTGGAAGTAATATCACTTTTCAAATGGACATAAACATGCTTCAATCTTTTTATAGTTATTATATCTTAAAAACACACTTTTGTTTTGAGAACAAGAATTAATTATAAATTAATTTCTTCAACTTTTGTGTTTTGAATTTGGAAAAATGAATTCCATATTTGGAATTAGGATGTCCAAATTGTATAAATAGATACCTTTTATTTTGAGGCATTTTAAATATTTATTTCAGTAAATATTTTATTTTCAATGGTTAAAGGGTAAATCTCATAAATAAGGGTAAAAAATAATATTATAATAATATTTAATTACCCTATCATATGTCTTAATCCTCATGGTTGATACATGTCTGACCATGGGAATCATTGGTCGATTATTAGACCCCATGGAACCACAAAATAGTGATAATGACACATTATATTAATTTATTTAATTAATGACAAAAATGATTTAAACATATTTCTTTTAGTAAATAAATTTTTAAATTTGTTTATATAAGTTATCACCTCAACTATAAATAGTTATTTGAATGAAGAAAATATTTACTATATCATGGTATTTTTTTTATTTGTAGTCATCAAAAAAATAAAATTATTTATGACTCAATAATGATGTAGTGTTTACCTCTTTACTGAATGATTTAAATAAATAAGATTATAAAAATTAAAACAATATCCAAAACTTTTCCAATTCATATTAGATGAATTTATATCAAACAAGAGTAATAATATCATCAACATTAATCGATTTTGGACCTTTTGAAAATGAAAATCATAATATAATAAATAATATTTTCAAAATTCCCTAAGGATCGCCTCATTCCCTTATAAAATGCCCTCACTTATATCACATTCCTCACACTTTTCAAGACCCTTGGCTCATCCAACCCATACCTAACTAATCTTTCAATATCCCTCTCTTCCACCTAAAATCTCTACATTAGTAAGAATGAACTCCAAGAAATCATGTTGGTTCAAACCCAATGGAGTTCCTAATTAAAAGAAAGAACCAAGAACAAACAAGCCAAATTAGATATGTGGTAAGGGGTTTCTTATCTCACTTTTAATTCCATGAGATTTCCATTTTTCACCACTAATTTATTGCATGTGGTTTATTTTTCACTTCCATTTCATATATATTATCATGATTCTATTTATATTCATGGTATTCTGTGATTCATTTGGTGGTTATTAACTATTGGTCATATTATATGATTTATTATGATGTGGTAATGGGTTTTTATATCACTTTTTATTCCTGGGAGATTCATGCCATATTTTACACTATTTACATTTTGTGGGTAATTTACTACCTCTTATTGTATTATTTTTGTAATATACATTAATTTATGGGTATTTACATCTTTATTGTATCATCCTTCTTTCATGGGGTGTATGTTTCATAAGTTACCAAATCGGTAACGGAACCTTTCACCCTCATCTGTTTAAAATTTTTCTTTTTGTTATGACTTTTAATTTACATATTATTATGTTGTGATATGTTACTCTATATCATTATAGCTGTAAATTTTATGTCCATGTGTTGAGATACTTCTTTGTCTCTCATCAACTAGTTTTCTGAATTTCAAAGTGACGTCATAAGGTTGTCGAATTTCATTAAGGCAACTTCTTCACCCAATTTCAGTTATTTGGGTTAAAAATATACTTCTTGATAATTTCATGCTATAAATATGTGTTAATATCCTCTGATTTTTTTAAACATAATATCCACATGTATTGGGTGTATTTATATTTTTCACACATAATTAGTTCATTGATTTGTCCTTAATCTAAGGATACCATCTTTATAAGGGATTTCGTCTTTATTTACATTCCTTTGAGCCTTCATTGTTGTTATCCACCGAATCACTTTTATATGGTGTATATACAGTCCTTTGTAATATAATATCATGAATACATTTATTCTCATGATAAAATAAAGTATTGATTGAACGTTATTCCTAAATTTTTTGAATTCAATCATCTCTCATTTGATTAAGAACACCTTACCTAAAATATTATTTTAATGATTCGTTCTTATAAATCATTCTCATTAATTTCTATGTTTTAAAAATTGTTTAACAGTATATTTATATGGAAAATAATGTTTTAAAATGTTAATTCCTTTAAAAGCATCAAAGTTGTATGTGACACTTTGATTCAAAAATCACATTATTATATTTTTTAAATTCTTTTGAAAATGGTTTGATAATTTATTTATTATGTCAATATATAGAAATGATATATTGTGATTGCAATGTGAAATTTTAATCTTTTCATTATGCTTTTTTAGGTGTTATTAATATGATATGGTTATTGGGTGTTGTTTACATATATGGGTGGTTTCGTGGTATACCTTGGGTGGGTGAGCCCGAGATAACTATCCAATGCATTGGGTAACATGATAGTGGTAATCAATAATGAATCTCATAAGAGGTTTTTGGAATATACTGTGATGGGTATTCCAAAGGTTACTCCCTATGTTTTATTAATAGTTTAATGTATGTATGATATGGATTCCACAAGATACATTAATGATTTATGATTTCTATGTGAAAATAATTAATCTTTTTATTTCATGAGGTATTTCATGATTGAAAATTATGGTTTCAATGATTTGTATTTATTGATGGGATAATGTTTTCATTCATAATTTTATAACCCTTACTAAGCTTTTTATGCTCATACCAAGTTTTGAAATGTTTTTCACGTCTGTAAAATATTAGTAGGGTCATGGATGGGATCTAGGAAATGTCATGCTACCTAAAACATGGAACTAGACATTCTTTTTTATAGTTTTTATTTTTAGAAAAAATGGAAACTGAGTTGAAGTGTCTACTTTGTAATTTTTGAAATGTGATGTAATAGATATTTTCTATTTCTCAAAAAATCTAAACATGAAAAGATCCTCAATGTGAATTCTATATTTATCTCAATATTATGTAATGTTTAAGTACGGGTACTAATAATTATTGTAATAAAAATCAATTAGGAGAAGTTGTTGATCAGAACCACCAATGAAAACTACAGAAAAATATGTCAACATATCCTCTTGAATTTGAATAGTTATTTTATCCTAATCATATATTTGAGGATGATAAACAATAATTAAACTTCATTATGTATCAAGTACATGATGAATTCCTCACAACAACATTGAGGTAGTCCTCAAATACCTATTTGAAATAATATATCTTAGAACTCCATGAAACCTTACAAATTTCATAATGTATATCCTAACAAGATGATCCAGATAGAAGTATTCATTGATAGAAATAAAATGTGCGTACATACTAAGGTGATTGACTTACACCCATATATTATTAATCACTTTTTAGGTTTTGGTTATTCCAACAACTATATCCATATTGATGTTCTCCCATTTATATTCTGGTATGGAAAATGGATGCATCCTCACATTAGAATTTTTTCTTTCATCCTAAACATGATTTCATACCAAGTACTGAGATACAAACTATATGATATCCCACTTCATGCCCTCCCACCTGATGTATTCATTCACATCCCTATGAATCTTCATACTATTAGAATTAATTGAGAATTAAGAACTATTAGACTCCTCTAACATCTCTTTCAAGAAATCTGGTATTGAAGGAATAGAGGCATGATTCCCAAACCTTATAATTCCATACTATGAAGTTTAAACACATACAAATTTCTAAATTTCTTTTAAATCTATTCATATTCCTTCTATTCCTTCTTAATAATCAATTCATTAGAGGGTTGTACATTAATTTGATAAAGATAATATTTTTCCCATTCATTATGGATTTCTAGATCTATCCATTGGAAATTCATAAATATTAGATCTTTTTTATCAACAACATTTATAAGCTATCATGATACTTATAACTAAATGAATCATTCTCCCTTTTCACTTTCCCATGGTGGTAATATAATCATCAATCATAATCTTTTACCCACTCTAACCATCTTCTCTGAAACATTTTCAACTCCTTCTGTGTGAATATATATTTCTAAAATTTATGATCAGTATTTATATCACACTAGCCCCCATAATGATAATTCATGTATGTCATTAATGAAAAAATTATTTCTTCAACAACCAAATCATGATTTGGTTAATTTTACTCATTTATCTTCAACTTCCAAGAGGCATATGTTATAACCATGTTGTTCGGTATAAGAACACATCCCAATACCATCTTGGATGCATCATTAAAGTGTAACGTCTCGGTTCTGAATGCCACCCAAAGGCGCCCCGTACCCGGTTGGTCACATGGCCTCAAGCACATTTCCCCAAATTCCAGAGGCTTCCGACAATCATCAATCGCCATAGGTGTGATAGTGGGGATACTATTCCCTCATTTGCATAGTACACAATAGAAATAAATAAACATTGAATAGCGAAAGCAGTAAATGACCAAAAATAACAAACATCAGAAGAATAAATCAACAAACTGGAGCACATATTTATATATATGGAATGATGCAAGATAAATATCTAAGAAAGCATTCAAACAAGTCGCAATGCTGAAAACGCCACAGTACCAAAACAAGTACAAAAGAAAAGTATACAGCTCCTCAACATCGCAAGCAAAAGCTTGATCCCTTTCTCTACTGCTCCAAGAAATCATGTACCAGAAGTTGAAGGGTGCTTTCCCATGTCTATACCTGCAACAAAATAGTCTACTTGGGCTCAAAAGCATGGCCCAAACAGGATGTGAGATAAAATCCCAGAAGGAAACCACCCGAAGATCTGTGCCTAACAGTCAGTGAGTATATGGTAGGTAAAGGACAATAAGTAGTAAACAACAACAACAAGCAGTATGCAGTAAATAGTATGTGGTAAAGCAGGATGATAAACAACAACAATCAACCAAAAAAATAGAAGTAGTAAAGCAATCAGCTAACACAAACAGGAAACCCACCGGGAAGTACCCGCAGCCATCCCCTCTTGTCCTAACCAAAAAAATACCACAACCCTCTGGGCATTGAACTCAGCCGAACCCCTATGGCTTGGACATATGAATTTATGAGACTCTCTGGGGAAGCTAACTTGGTCAATTCCCCTCATATTCTAGGGTATTCAGGGACTCTCTGAGGAAGATCATGTGGACTAACCCTCTTATCCCCAAGGTCTAGAGACTCTCTGAGGAAGCTATCTCAGTCAATTCCTCTTATAGATTCAGTTATACCACTGACTCTCTAAGGAAACTCACTCGGTCAATTCATCCTCTAGCCTGGGAAGTTTCTTAAAGAGATTCAATCAAGGTAAGACTATCACAAGAATCTCACTCTATCTACCCTCTGGTAGTCTATAATATCCATGAATCTCTGGGAGCTCACTCAGTCCATCCCCTAAAGTCTGTAATGCCCAAGACTCTCTGATGAATATCTCTCGATCTACCCTCATGTAGTCTATAATATCTAAGTCTCTCTGGGAAGATCACTCGGTCTATCCCTTATAGCTTATAGCACTAGGTTCTCTCAGTCCCGTGCCAGTCAGTGCATAATAATGCTATTAGACAAAAGTACACCTATAATTCTACTTGGATAACTAAAGTACACCAATATAGCTATTTGGCTAAACGGTCTACAGGGCAACAAACATGTTATGAATTTCACTCCAACCTATAACCACAAGGCATGGGAACAGGTGAAACAACCAAAGGTAAACGAGACCTAAAGGCCGTAAACAGAGCAAGGCATTGGAAAAACATCCAAGAAGAACAAATTATCATCTAACAAGATTAAATTACCCCTACAAAAGCATACAAGCAAGGTATGAAAACAACAAGGGAAAAAAGTTAAACATGCAATACCCCATACATGGGTATTGGTGGAATTTGCACATAAAACTCAATGAATTGGAATGGTAAGGCACAAACCACTAACCTCAATCCTAGGAGGTCGATATAACTAATCCACGACGACTGATTCACCCCTGAACGTCGCAGATCTGAGAAAACATCCAAAACACTCAGAGCATGATAACTTGAGAAAGAGGAAGAATCGAGGAATGAAAATTAAGAAGATGGAAGAACTCACCGATGTGGTTCCAACATAATCGACAGAGGTCGAATTAGCTTACAGATGTAGGATATGTAATATGGAGAAGTTTCTCATTCGTACTACGTCGCTCGGTCGAACCATACCTAGAAGAAGACGTTTATGGCGATCGGGTGCGACCCCGGTCCGATTAATGAAAAACAAGAATGTACATGGAGTGTACTTTTAGAGTACATTGTTTGTACTAGGTCTTTGCATAATCTACCAAAATCGGCCTCCACGTCACCCCTACACACCGTGTGTGTGGCCCGTACGCGGCCAACACACGGCTTTGAGCGGGAAAAGTGTACACGGTGTGTACTCAGAAAGTACACAGTGTGTACTTCAAAAATTTCTAGAAACTCCATTTTTCTCAAAACCTCCAGAAAAAGGAATGACATACCTGAAAACGAAGATCTGGGTTCTTTCAAACTTCCCCCCTTAAAGAAATATGTCCCTGAATGTTTCTAGAGAGGCGTAGAAGAAGAAACCCCAAACAGTTTTGGCAACTGTGATCGTACATTGACCTCCCTTTCCCAGGTCACGTCCTGTACTCGCCCATGCTGCCAAAGCACCCATACTAAAGGAATAGACCACCCATATAGAACCTTCATACTACGATCGAAAATCCGGATGGGATGCTCCTCAAATGATGCATCCACTTCGAGCACAACCTCCTTGGGCTGAAAGACATGTGACAGTTCTGAAAAGTAACGTCGGAGCAGAGAGACGTGGAAGACATGGTATATGGCCTGATACCTCTGAGGTAACTGCAATCAATAGGAAAATTACCCAACTCTCTCCAACACCTCCAATGGCCCGACGTTCCGCGATGAAAGCCTACCCTGTATCAGAATCCTCAGGTGTCCCAACCTTGGTGAGATACGCAGGAAAACCTGATCTCCGACCTCGAAATCTAGAGGTCATCTCTGCTGATTAGCATAAGACTTCCGTTGAGACTATGCTGTATCCATCCTATTTAAGATAAGCTCTATCTTCTATGAGGTCTCCTGAAGAAGATGAGGTCCCAGCAAATCTGCCTTTCCTGCCTTTAGCCAGCATAAGGGTGATCGGCATGGCCTACCGTACAGAGCCTCGTAAGGTGCCATCTGAATGGTCAACTGAAAACTGTTATTGTAGGAAAACTCAACCAGAGGGATATGATTCTCCCAAGAACCGCCAAAGTCTATAATGAATTCTTGGAGCATATCCTCAAGCACCTGGATTGTGTGCTCGGACTGGCCATCTGTCTGGAGATGGTATGTTGTACTCAAAAGTACATGTATACCCAAATCCATTTGAAGTCCTTTCCAGAACCGCGAAGTAAAACGTGCATCGCTATCTGAAACAATGGAGTGTGGAACTCCATGTATGTGTACAATCTCTCGGATGTACAGTCATCCCAGATCATCAACACTGAAGGTATCCTTGATCGGCAAGAAGTGTGAAACCTTCGTAAGCCTATCAATGACAACCCAAACAACATCTCTTCCATGAGGTGAACTCGGTAACCCGGTCATGAAGTCCATCGCGATATCATTCCACTTCCACTCGAGAATGGGTAACTGCTGCAAAAGCCCCATTGGTCGCTAATGCTCTACTTTCACTTTCTGACAATTAGAACATCTCATTACAAAACCAGAAACATCTCTCTTCATACCTTACCACCAGTACTGGCAGTGTAGGTCACGATACATCTTGGTGATGCCAGGATGAACTACCCAAACTGGGGAATGAAAATCCTGCATCAGCTCCTCGAGTATGTCTACTGGCACCCATATGAGTCCCTGGAAATTCATGGTCTCATCCTCACCCAATATCCATCCAATAAGAGGGTCCTCTCCTAACACACTCTCCCGTAGGAGTAAGTCTTCTGAGTCTGATAGTTTCCCCATCCATAACCAATCATGTAGTGTAGAGGTAACAGCTACAGAAGATAGAAAAGTTTGTCCATGTCTGTCATGCACTTCCAAGTGCATCTCAGAGAACAGAGCCATAAGCTGCCACTCACTGCTGGCCTCCTAAACTGCCGGAATCGGAGTTCTCCTACTCAATGCATTTGTTACTGCATTGCCCTTTCCCGGTGTATAGGAGAACTAGAAGTCAAAGAACTAAAGTTACTCAACACACATACGCTATATCAGATTCAGATCATGCAGAGTTAAGATATACTGTAGACTCTTGTGGTCAGTTAAAACCACAAAGTGCCCTCTCAGAAGGTAGTGTCTCCAATAGCGTAAGGAACGAACAACAGCTTCCAACTCCAGATCATGCGTAGGGTAATTCCTCTCGTGTGTCCTCACCGTCATAGACCCATACGCAACGACTCCAACTCCCTGCATAAGCACAGCTCTCAGCCCGATACCTGAGGCATCATAATAAATAGTGTAGCACGTGCCCAGCTCAGGCAAGACTAGTATCGGTGCTGACGTCAACCACCCCTTCAGTTCTTGAAAGGCTGACTCACAAGAATCTAACCATAAAAAATTCGCCCCCTACTTGGTCATACCTATCAATGGTACTACTAGGCGTGAGAAGTATTTTATGAAACGCATGTAGTATCCTACCATCCCTAGAATTTTCTGTAACTCAATGTTGTTCTTTGGCTACTCCCATGAAACAACATCTCTCACCTTCATTGGGTCCACTGAAACTCTAATCTCTGAGATAACATGACCCAAGAAGTGAATCTGGTCCATCCAAAAGTGGCACTTCGAGAGTTTATCATACAGTCGATTCTCTCTCAGTGTACTCAGAATGATCTCATGATGTGTGGCATGGTTGTGTCGAGTGTGAGAGTACACCAAGATATCGTCCATGAAGACCCTGACGAAGGAGTCAAAGTACGGATGGAACACTCGGTTCATCAGTACCCTGAAAACTGAAGGCACATTCGTGAGACCGAATGACCTGAATGTATACTTGTATAGACCATACCTACTCCTGAAGGCTTTAAGAGGTATATCAGATGGTCTAACGTGAAACTGATGATAACTGGAACTCAAGTCGATCTTCAGGAATACTCGGGCTCCTCGAAGATGGTCAAACATGTCATCTATCCTCGGCAAGGGATATAGGTTCTTGACAGTCAAATGGTTCAGCCTCCGATAATCCACACAATGTCGAAGGGTGTCGTCTGCCTTTTTCACAAACAGGACAGGAAAACCCCAACGAGAAGTAATGGGTCGGATGAAACCATTTGCCTGCAACTCCTCTATCTAGTTTTTGAGCTTTTTCAAATCAGGTGTAGCCATCCTATAACGAGGAATGGACACCGGTGCCGATCCTGGCATGAGCTCAATAGAGAATTATACCTCACACTCTGGGGAAAAACCTGAAATGTCCTCTGAAAAAATCCCTGAAACGATCCAACGCTTTGGGAATGTCTAACTGTGAAGTCCCCTAGCCATCCAGATAAAGACTGGCAATCTGGCCTGTAACTACCCCTTGTCGATGATGCTCGGGTCCAGTTCTAACTGCCTGGACATCCCACTCATCTTTATGAAGAAAAGATCTACCCTCTAGTGATATGAATCTCACCCTGTGGCGATAGAAATTGACGACTGCCTGGAAGGGAATCAACCAGTCCATACCGAGAATGACGTCACATCCCATCATCGCTATGACATAGAGATCCCATAAAAAATCACACCCCACAACCTCTAGAGGGAACCCTCTGCATTGAAATACACTATATTTCCTTGTTCCCAACGGCGTTACAAGAGTCAACATGTCGACAGATGAAAGGATATAGAGCCCAAGGCTCTCCACAACCGCAACAGAGATAATGCTACGTGAAGCACAAGTATCGAAAAAAGCTAATGATAAAACTGAGGCTACTATGATCGTACCTAGAACTATAGAAGGGTCGGGATCCTTCTCATGGTAGGTCTACTCCATGGAAAAATACTGGCCTGGACCATGGCCATGCGCCCCTGGCTGACCGCTCTGAGCTGATCCACTCTACTGTCGTTGATGACCTGGTGACTGACCACCACAGCCGCGACCTCCACCACGACATGAATGGCCGGATGAACTCCAGTTCCCAGACTGGTGGGAAACTGGTGAAACATATCCAGAACACGGGGTCATAGGGGAACCACTACCCTCAAATGAAGGTGAGAAGATGTGACAGAAGCGCTGATGATGGCCCATCTATCTGCAAGATTGTCACTCCATCGGATCTCTCTGGCACTGAGGCCTAGTATGCCCAATCCTACCGCACTGGTAGAATACAACATGGATTCCAGAAGACACATCCATTGAACCCCAATATCCTCGAGAAGACTCTCTGCAACACTTCCTACTCTCCGTAGGAGGAATACCAGCTCTGGATGTCGAACCGCCCAGGCTCACTACTCCAGAATCACTCAGATTGTGCTCAGTAATCAGCGCCTGGTTGACGATGGAGGATATAGAAGTTAATTGGAAGATATTCACCTGGGAATGGATATCCTTCCTGAGACCATCCTCGATGTTCCTAACAATGAATAACTCATCAACTGGTGGATCAGTGTGAAATGATGCAGCTTAGTAAAACGAGACGAGTACTCCATGAAAGAAAAAGTACCTTGCTGAAGACTCATAAACACCCGGGCTCGATCGGCCCTCAGGGTCTCTGGATAGAAATAGTCATAGAAGGTGCCTCAAAACTCTTCCCATGACATACTCTACTAGTTTCCTAACTACGAGATCACCTCCCACCACCTCTTGGTTGTGTCCCAGAGCATATAGGTGGCCAGCTTTACCCTCTTCTCTGGTGGTATCTCCAGATGCTCAAAGATAGTTAGGGTGGCCTTGAAGAACGACTCTCTCTCCTGGGGTCCTCCATCCCCTGAGAATGTAGGAGGATGCT
This sequence comes from Viscum album, assembly GCA_963277665.1. Taxonomy (NCBI): domain Eukaryota; kingdom Viridiplantae; phylum Streptophyta; class Magnoliopsida; order Santalales; family Viscaceae; genus Viscum; species Viscum album. The sequence continues at coordinate 1,309,219,363 of OY728119.1, read as the reverse complement.
GCTGTTGAAAAACCCTCGTCAACTCAGCCATCGACGGGGCAGGAGGCGGAGCTCCCTGAAAATTTTATAACATTATCAGGAAGTCCTCCCTGAACAGCGTATCGGTGTCTGTGACGGGTATAACTGTCGATGCCAAGTCCGACACAATAGGAGGACCAACAGGGTGTTCCAGATCATCCATATCTGGTGTCTGGCCATCGTCTAGCAACTGACGCTCAACCGGAGGATGTCTCAGAAGCATATCTCTGAAAGGTCAAAAGCACACCTTAGATCTGAATAACTATGACTTAAAACATAGGAGTATAAAATAGGAACAGAGGAAAGAAACAATCATGATTTACAAAACACGACTACACGACATGTATAAAAACTAAATGGCGTGTACTTTTAGACATTAACATGGGCGTGTACTCCTGCCACTACTGGTCATGTAACACCCAAAACTACACGGCGTGTTGTCCCCAGACACGACCTGTACTTGAACTCTAAACCCATGCTCGAGTCTCCTTACACTACTAACCCACATGGTCCAAACTAACACTAGACTACATGGCGTCTTCCCTAGGGACATGACATGCACTAGACATGGTCTCGGTGGCCCATGATGTTAGTTACACGGCCGACTACATGGGTGCCCTTACATGGCATGTTCCGAACAAACACAGTGTGTATAGGAGAATATAACACCGACCTGTGTTGTTTGTGACATATCCGGGTACCTGGGAAAAAACTACACAGCGTGTTCGTTACCAACATGGCCTGTTCTACTCGAGCTTCCCTGGCCCGTGTTTTTAGTGACACGACTGGGTACATGGATCTAAACTACACAGCGTGCATCTATCGTACACAGCATGTTTCCTAATGTTCTTTTCACGACACCGTGTTTCTAGTCACACAGTCAGTGACACGGCCTGAAAACTACATGGTGTGTATCCATAAATTACACGTCGTGTATTCTGGGTTTATCTGGGCAGTAGCTCAGAAACAACATAGAAGCCCAGAAACACTAAAAACACGGAAAATAGGTGCCAAATTCTGATCTGTGAGGGCCCATACTCCCCGCGAATAAAAGCTTGGAATCAACTATTGTCATGTACAAGATAAAACCGGGCAATGATCCACAAATATCTGATTCAAGAGGGACCATAAAACCTCAATAATCTGAATCTGGAATTCATTTAAGCATGGTGCAACACAATCAATTTCTCAATCACAACGACTGGGATTCTATCGAACATATATCATAACAGCATGCATAATCTACACAACGTCTATCACAACAACATGAAATTGATAATGCACCCTAAATGGGATGGAAAGAATGCATGTCATGTGATTTCTAATGAGTGTCTATATGATACATGAGATAGCATACCCTCATCTCATCTGGTTGAAACAGAAATAGAACTATAATATCAAAACAATAACAACACAAGGCATGTGAATCACTCTAGGTGAAATCATATCAACCGTAAAATCTCAAAACCAGAAAACTGCAATAAACGGGGTAGTATGGATTTTCACTATACATGGGTTAGCTACTCCCAGGAACAACTTATTACTAAGTATCGAATCTTTCCTATCTCTGGATAATGTCTCCAAACAGTAAAGCAAGAGAAAAGGAACCCCTCTAATACCACTTTGTAATGTCCAAGTTCCAGAAGCCACCCAAAGGCGCCCCGTACCCGGTTGGTGACATGGCCTCAGGCGCATTTCCCCAAACGGTAGAGGATGTCGACTAGCAAAGAGGGCCTTGGGTGTGATGGTGGGGAATCTATGCCCTAATTGGCAGAGTACACATCTGAAATAAATAAACATGCAATAGTGGAAGCAGTAAATGACCAACAATAAATAAGAGAGGAAGACCAAATAAACAAACTGGAGAACATATGTATATATATGGAATGATGCAAGATACATATCTAGGAAAGCAGTCAAACAAGTGACAATGATAAAAAACACCACAGTACCAAAACAAGTACAAAAGAAAAGTAAATAGGTCCTCAGCATCGCAAGCAAAAGCTTGGTCACATGATCTTATGCTCCAAGAAATCATGTACCAAAAGTCGAGGGGAACTTTCCCTTTTCTATAACTGCAATAACATAGTCTTCTTGGGCCCAAAAGCATGGCCCAAACAGGGTGTGAGATAAAATCCCAATAGGCAACCACCCGAAGATCTGTGCTTAACAGTCAGTGAATATATGGAAGGTAAAGGACAATAAGAAGTAAACAGCAACAACAAGAAGTATGCAGTAAATAGTAAGTAGTGAAGCAGGATGATACAAAACTACAATAAACCAAACCAACAGCAGTAGTAAAGCAATCAACTAACACAAACAGGAAACCCACTGGGAAGTACCTGCAGCCATCACCTCTGGTCCTAACCATGAAAAAACATTCCACAACCATCTGGGCAGTGCACTCAGTCTAACCCCTCTGGCACAGTCATACAAATTTATGAGACTCTCTGGGGATGCTCACTCGGTCAATTCCCCTCATAGTCTAGGGTAGTCCGGGACTCTGTGAGGAAGATAACAGAGTCTAAACCTCTTAGACCCAAGGTCTAGAGACTATGTGAGGAAGCTATCTCGGTCAATTCCTCATATATCCTCAGGTATACCATAGACTCTCCGAGGAATCTCACTCATTCAGTTCCTCCTCTAGTCTTGGAAGGATCATAAAAACATTCAAACAAGATAAGACTCTCAGTGGAAGCTCACTCGGTCTACCCTCCTGTAGTCTATAACATACATGACTCTCTGGAAGCTCACTCGGTCCACCCCCTATAGTCTATAATGTCCAAGACACTTTGAGGAAGCTCTCTCGGTCTACCCTCATGTAGTCTATAATAACTAAGACTCTCTGGGAAGCTCACTCGGTCTATCCCTTATAGTCTATAACACCATGTTCTCTCAGTCTCGTGCCAGTCAGTGCATAATAATTCTATAAGAACAAAGTACACCTATAGAGCTACTTGGATAACAAAAGTACACCTATAGAGCTACTTGGCTAAACAGTCTATAGGGCGACAAACATGTTATGAATTTCACTCCAACCTATAATCACAAGGCATCGGAACAGGTGTAACAGCCAAAGGCAAACGAGACCCAAAGGTCATAAACAAAGAAACTCATGGGAAAAACATCCAAGCACAAAAAATTATCCTCTGAAAAGATTAAATTACCTCTACACAAGCATACAATCAAGGCAGGAAAACAACAAGGGAAAAAAGGTAACCATTCAATACCCCATTCACGAGTATTGGTGGAATTTTCACATAAAACACAAAGACATTGAACGGTAAGGCACAAAAACCCTACCTCGATTCTATGAGATCGATATACATGAACCACGACAACTAATTATCCCTTGAATGTCGGAAATCTGAGAAAACATCCAAAACGCTCAAACCAAGATAACTTGAGAAAGAGGAAGAATCAAGGAATTAAACTCAAGAAGGAAGAAATTACAGCTACGGTTCCAACGCAATCGACGGCGGTCGAATCGGCCAACAGGTGGAGGCTCAGGAATCCAGAGAAGTTTCTTGATCGTATGACGTCTCTTGGTCAAACCAGACCTAGAAGAAGTTGTTTATGGCGATCGGGGGCGACCCTGGTTTGATTAACGAAAAAAAGAAATTACACGGCATGTACTTTTAGAGTACATGGTGTGTAATGGTTCTTTCCGTACTCTGGAAAAATCAGCCTCCACATCACCCCTACACACCGTGTGTGTGGCCTAGAGACGACCGACACACGACTTCGAGCGGGAAAAGAGTACACGACGTCTACTCAGAAAGTACACGGCGTGTACTTAAATTTTTTTCAGAAACTCCATTTTTCTAAAAAACACCCAAAAAGGAAAGACATACCTGAAAACAATGATACAGGTTCTTATATAAATATTACATACCCTTCTCCACTACAATGTAATTTAATAATTCATTTGCTACTTAACTTTCTATTCAATTATTGAAAATTTCCTTAAATTGATCTGTCTACTGGAACTTGACACCCTTCATTATTAATTTGGTTGGAGGATTTGATATTAGTGAGAAATTATCCACAAAGAATCGATAATATCTAGCTAAACCAACAAATATACAGATCTTAGTCACTGTGGTTGGTCAAGGTCAGCATTCAAGAGCCTCTGTAAATTGAGGTATCTACAACTATACCATCTCTTGAGATTATGTGACCAAAAAATGAAAACTTTTTCTAACAAAATTCAAATGTCGTAAATTTTTCATATAGCTTATCCTTCCTAAATTTATGTAGTATAGGTTTCTTGTGATATTCATGCTCTTCAATTATCATTGAATAAATTTCAATATCATATATTATGACTACCAAAAACTGATCGAGGTAATCTCTAATGACTCTATTAATTATTTCTATGAAGATAAAATGGGAATTAATAAGGCCAAAAGGCATAACAATATATTCATAGACTGCATACCATATATTTAATTAATTCTTGGGTCTATCAACTTTCCTGACCATCAATTGATGATATCCAGACTGAAGGTCATTCCTAGAAAAGTATTTATCTCCACAAAGTTGATAAAACAAGTAATCAATATGGGGAATTGGATAATGCTCTTGATCATGATAATGTTCAACTACTAATAGTCAATTCTGATTTTCATTTATCCTTATTTCTATTTCACAAAAAGGATGGGTGCACCCCATGTTGACATGCTTGGCTGAATGAATCCCATATTTTGGCATTTTTTGAGTCGATTCTTAAATTCCTACAACTAAATTAGATAAATTATAAAATAATTTTTTTAAATTTTTGTGGAACTAGTTATGAGTTCTATTGAGAACTCAACATCCCATTTTAATGTAAGGCTAGGTAACACTTTCAAAAATTTATCCACAAATTCTTAATAAAATGGAATATCATAAATGTAAATTTTCTCCCCACAAATTTGATATAAACAACCATTTTGAATGGAAATTATGTCCCATACACTAGGTATAATATCTTCATGATGTTTATAATTATTGATACATGGATTAATGCTCATAGGATAGTTTGTAATATCTAATGTAACATCCCATCAAAGAAAATTGATTTCATATTAATGTAGATAAATCTAAACTATTCCTAATATGACATCATATTCTACCAAAAGATGAATGAAATTATTTTTCGAAAGAAAATTCCCACAAACTTCAATGTAAGAGGAATCATAGACTTGAGATTTAATCATAATACAATTCTGGGTTTGCACTGATAATTCCGCATATAATTGTTTTTGTGGAATCTGGACACCATTATAAATTCATTAGATATAAGTTAGTGGGTATATCTTGAATTAAATATCACATTATAAATTCTAGAGTGGATAGTAAGTGTACATTTCATCACGTTGTTATCACGCACCTCATAAAAAATATGCATTGCATGAGATTTCCCGAGTCCATTAAATTAAGAGGTTGATAACGTTGATCATCATCACCAGCCCTTGAGTTATTTTAGTTTCTTTCTTAAAACATGTTCCCCTTACACATGTATCATTGAATTATGGGTGGTGCATAATGTGTGTATTTTACCCCATTATCATTTTGAACAATATTTTCCCATAATTTTGACTATAAATTTTCTGGTATTGTTATTTTCCACACAAAATACATTTACTAGACCACTTAAGAAAATTTCATCAATGCCTCTTCCAATATTTAGAGCATAGAGAAAAAATCCTCTTCTTTTCTCAATGGTTTTTAGGATTTTATTTTAAATCCATCATTCTTTTCATATCAAAACTAGGAGATTGAAACATTAATTTGGCTTACATTCATCCTTGAATTCATAACATAAAATCTTTTTATAGATAGCATTGTATCTAATGGCCAGTTCCCTTCTAAAAATGGGCTTCGAGCCACTAAATATCCTACCAACTTTACTTTCATTTTGGATAATAATTCCTAATGTGTACCTCACACGTCTTTTGAAATTAGCCTCATATGTACCAATTAATTTTTCATCCCTTTACTTCTACTCAAATAAATAGTTCCCCATATTGGTATAATATATCAAAGGAACCTAGTAATAGAAAACTATGTTATTGAACTCATCCCAATCCATGGATACAATATCATCTTACCAACACATATTCTTGATTGGAATCCACCACTGATCGGCTTCACCTTCTTACTTATAAACAGGTAGAATGAAATTCTCATTCTCTGAATCCTGGTGAATAGATATTACCTATTTAGTAGTATATATCCATTTTCAAAAACATGTGGATTTTTAAAAACTATAAACTAATTTGGGAATAGCCTCATGAAAAACTCAATAATATGTCGTTCCCTCTAATATTCATTTAGGAGTCCACCATTATTTATATCTTGAGAATTTTGTGTGATCATAACAATGTCTTTTTTCATTCTAGATACCAAAAAATTCAATTTATTTGGATGAAAATCATTGAATTTTCAATCACATTAACCATTAAAATGTTTCCTTTGGTTTTTAGTCTCTGAAAGAAATAAAAAATCCAAGAGTACAAAATTTTTATCGTAATGAGGAACCACATAATCATGAAAATTCATGTATTTTATGTCTAGATTATGAAACGTTAAATAATATATGACACCTTAGGATTATCCTAGGTCATTAATTACCAAAATATATTTAAATCCTTCATAATGTTTCATGGAGAGTTTGTAATTCGAAACGCATATCCCCCAGGAGTTTCAAACTATGTATGAAATAAGGCATGTTGTTTTATACAAGATTTCCCTGAGTTATCGTAGAACATCTTCTCGGATTTGTTACCCCTAGTTATATCTATGCCAAAATCATATCCACTTGTAGTATCCTGGTAGGGATGTATTTCATGGAAACAACATACATTATCCATTACCAAAATTCTAGGACATTTTCCTTATCCATATACTGACCCCATGATATGACCATAGGTTTTTCACTAAGGTTTTATCATCCTAGATTATAAAGTATAAATAATACTTTTATCTGATACCAACTATATAAACCCTCAATTTTTATACAGTAACATCACATAGAATTTGAAGAATAATTAAAACATTATACAAACAGACTCCCAAAGACCATACTATTTTATTACCTTTAGAAACATGGGAACATAAACAATGGTATAGAATTGAGAAAAATTATCTCACACTAAGTTCTTCTTGACTAGAACACTTCTTACATACATCAAACATAATACAAATCTTCATCACCTGGGGAAGGAGACATGAAAATGGGTCATCTAAAATTCTCAGTAAAGGTAAAAAAGTGAAATTTGTATGAATCATCATGATAATAAGGTTTTGAGAACATGATGCTGAAAATTGAAGATTATTCCCTACAAATCAATGATTGTATACATGAATCTTCTCATAAATATAGGAATTTTATAAGACATGAATCATAATGAAATAAATAACATGATCCATGAATGCATAATTTTGGAATAAAGCATAGAAATATGGTGTATACTTTACCATATATAAAGATTTTTATAGTAGTCAAGGAATTGATGACGAGACAATCTTAGTGGAAAATTCATTTAATAAATCGTGTCCACACCCTGTTCGATCCCTGTATTACTGAATAGATTTCACCCCTCATTACAACAATGTGTTACCAAATCATATATTTTCTCTTTATTTCCATGTATTATCAAAACAATTTCATTTATCCTTACATCCATGTCTATCTCATGAGATATAAATCATTAACTGATGCGTTGGAGGGAGATATATGTACCACCCATATCATAATGATATTAGACATGCATGTACCCTAAGATCCTCTATAATCACATCATGACTACTGATATGAAAATGCTCTTATAAACATGTAATCATATCATAATATTTTGAATGAGATATGTTTAATAATCATTTCTCATGAACATATTCATTAAAAATAATCGGGTTTCAAAATCATATAAATCATGAAAGAAAAATGTGTTTCATAAACATCAAGAAATCAAATAATTATTCATTCTGAAAAATAATATAAACTGAAATATTGAAGAATATCCTAGAAAAGGCACGTAAAACCAAAATTGATGTTATCTTATCTTGGAAATAATTTTTAATGACCTTTTACAAACATTTCAGGAGTAAAATATCCTTTCTTCTTTGAATTTGTTTTTAAAATATAATAACATTTAAAAATATTTTTATTTGATAATAAATATTAAAACGTATAATGGAAGCACGGAAAACAATAAAATGTTTTGAAAATCTTTTTCCCTTGATAATTGGCTTCAAATATATTTAAAAAACATTTTTGTAAACATGGTTTTTCAATAAAATCGATTTTTGAGAGGAGAGAGATAGACACTCATATTTTACATTAAACTTTTATCGTAAGTACCAAAGAGTGAAAAAAATTGTACTAATAAATTTATACATCATTATTTAATATATAATATTTAATCTCATGATTTTTCTTGATTAATGGATCATAATCTTTCATCAATGGAATCAAAAACATAAATAATGTTGATAAGCGATGATATTGTTTCAATAAACACTTGTAACTTGGTAACTTCGGATCATATTCTCCATGTAAGAAAATGAAATTATATAAAGCATAAAATATCATGAAAATAAATTCATTCATGATATAACATGTAATATTGAATTTTATATACCTTTAAAAAGAGTTTATGTGCATAAGAATGTACGATTGTCAAAGAAGTCATATTAAGCAGCATCATTTTTACTAATATTGTACCTTTTGAAACATAGACCCCATAAAAGAAATTTAAAAAAACTATATCTAAATAGACATAAATTTAATTATAGTAATTGTATAATACAATCATGTTTAGTAAATACACCACACAAAATTCAATTGTGGTGATCATTCCATGAATCTCATGGAAATAAAAATTGATATGAAATCCCCTTACCTTATGTATTGAATATCAATGTACTCATTAAAAAATCATGTATAATAAAATAAATTGTTATAAGTATTTTAAAATACAATATTATTACATATAATAACATGTATGGTTTTATTAGAATCTATTTTAACCACTTGTTAACAATCATATGTTAACATGCCACTTAGGTTAATATTCGTTTTATTCTTCGTATCTATATTAATGTGTTATATATATTGTATTTATAAATTATATAATGATTAAAATAATGTAAAAAATATATAAATATTGTTTATATACTGTTTATTTTTATTATAATAATGTATAGATTTTATTTGTATGAAACAGAATACACCATTTAGGGAGACAGAAGGTTGTACGTTGGCATAGACGCTATTTCTGTATAATTGTCTTATTGAAAGAAAGAAAGTAAAAGACATATATGTATATATGTATATATATATCATTATTAAATTATATTTATTATATTTTAGATATATTATATATTAACTAAAACAATATTTAATAAAATCTTTGTAGTGTATAAATGAATCATATCACTTGGAGGGGGTCGTAGTCTACACTTACTCAAACGAAATTATCTTATTAACAACAAATGGAAAGTAAAAGTGATATATTTCTTAAAAGTACTATATAATATTTAAAAATAATTATTATAATATATATAATGTATTCATATATTTCCCATCATAATTCCCACCATGAGAGGTGCTATGAAAAATTGAACAATCACTGTTTGGTGGGGTGATAGTTTACCGTACACATAGTCTATATGTTTATTATGAATTAGATAGAGGTATGTAAAAGATTAAGTTAAAAAATTATCTTAAAACATCATATTATATTTAATATAGTGGTTTTTTAATTAATCCATTAAAATATAATGTGGACGGTGTAGAAGGAAAATAAAATAAAGGACCTCGGAGAAGCGATTATCTCTTAATAGGGTAGCTCCATTTTGTTTGTACCAAAATGCTTCCTTGGAAGACATTGTTCTCAATGGTATTATACAAGGAGGAATGTATGGATATTGGAAAGATTATTTGGGGAATATTGGCCTAAAATATGTGGTTTGAGAGGTGTGAAGAAGAGGGATATGTGGTGGACTTCTATATGGACAGAGGAGTTGCACTCTTGTAAATATTTGAAGAGTTAATTCCACCCAAATTTTTCATGTTTCAAGTGGATCCAATAATGATCAAAAGTATATAAAAGGGATCATGTTAGATATATATGGATATAAAATGGATTTTTTATAGGTTTTTAGGTCTCTCTGGGCCTTAAGGTTACAGTTAAGTCCCTTATTAAGCATAATTTAACTCTAATTGATGTAATTAATTCTAATCACTTTGACTAATATTTTTTAAAAAAAATAAGTTGAACTTATTAAAAGTTATAAACAATGATGATTCCAAAACGTTAATCCAGTTTTACATATACTAATCACAAAAGTTGCATAAATTAATTTTAAATTAATCCCATAGTCAGGTCGACAATGCATGTTTGTAAAGTAAAAATGATAAAAAGATCAGTATGATTTTATATCCAATATCATTGTCAAATTGGTTCTAATTACCTAATCTGTATTAATTGAAAAAAATATAATCTAATTAAACATTTAAACTTAATTGGAATATAATTTATCCTGATAAATAAATTAAATGAAAAGGTATTTTTGATTTAAAATCTTTTATTTTTTACTATTCATCCAAAAATGCTATTTCTCTGAAAAATCCAAAACCATCACCCTAACATAATTTAAAAATTATAAATTCAAAAATAAACTTTATTTTATAAAATTATATATCTAATTGTGTTTAAATTTAATTTCAAATTCTTTCACAAAATAATATCAAAATATGTTCATTCGATAAAACAAAATTTTTAAAAATAAAAGTACTTTTAAAAAAAATCATATCTTTCAATATAAATATGTTTTATTATTATAAAAATTTAATAAAAAATATTTCAAAATAATTTAATATTATTTATATTAATATTTTTAATGGTTGTGTTATAATTATCTCATTTCAATAATTCTTACATCAAAATGATGTTTCGTAGAAACATCGATGTTGTGTTTTATGTACACCATGTCGGTGTTGTGTGTAATGAAGACCATGTCGATGTTTTGTATAATTTATGTTGATTTGGTGATTTTTAACATATTCCATGTTTGTGAAATGTGAATGGAATATTTTCCTTAGTGCATTGGATGGCAAAAATTTAAATTTAAATTATAAAAAAAATATCTATAAAAACATGTTGTGTTACATGTATGATCCAATTCATGATAGTTCAACCCTTGAAAATTAAAAATCTACATAAATATTATAATGATTATATAGATCTATTGACTTATATAAATAGAATTATAATATAATATTTAATGAAAAAAAATTCTTACAAATATCAAATCCCAAAAATTACACTTTATTTAATTGTCAATGGTTTTCCTGGATGTTGGATTCACTTGAATGATTTCATAGTATTTGGAAAATGTCCCCACAAAAATCCAATATTCTCTCCAGGTTTTACCAATAATTTTTTTATCTTCAGTATAGTAGACCATAACCAATGTCTGATTGTTCTACACTTAACAGTTCTGAGTATTCCCAGGACACAACTAGTGTAAATATAAATATTAAATTATATAAAAAAATGATAAATTAGTTCTTATTAAAATGAATATAATATATGGGTACAAAATTTAAATGTGTTTTTATACATATACCTTAGTTAGGATGATCATTGGGATACGATATATTCCTATAAAAATAAAGATATATAGGATGCGTAGTGTAATAGGGACTAATGTCTGTTTAAGATTATCATAATGTGCTAGAGACGAATTTGAAGTTGAATTGATTTAAAATCCCAAATAAAAGAGATAAATAGTAAAGGGAGATGCTAACGTACAATCTTATAGAAAATAATAAAACTTATGTGGAGTGTGATCCATCCTAAGATAAGGAAGTAATATATAAATTTGATAATTAAATGATAATGATGGATCCTAGGGAACTGTTGGATAAAAAAAATGGTATATGGTATATCATGTGATGGTTCTAGGTGTGAACAGGTACAACTAGTGTTTCTAGTATCTCTAGAAACATCTCCACTAAAACTAGTAGTTCATTCAATGATTTTAATAGTCTGGTCAGAGAATATTTGTTTCATGGATGGTGGAAACTAAATAAAACATAAAAATTATTAATAATGTTATATCGTATATTTGGTAATAAATGTACACATATATATATAAATAATATACTCAAAACATGAACCACATGAGGAATACCCATCTCTTTAATGAAAATAATATTTTTAGACATTCTATTACTTTGTATTCCAATAATATATTTTTTTCATCCATTGGAATGTAAAATTATGATTATTTATAAATTAAAAATAAATGGTATAATATTATAAACAAATTTTAATTATCATGATTAAAAATGGTATGTTATGGTTTTCTTCTTTAACGGTATGTCTGATCAAATTCAGTTTGTATTAGGTTGATCAATTTTTTATTATTTTAGGATTGTTCATTTCTCATTGATTTATCCTTTTTTTTGGTTTGGATTAGTTGGTTTATATACAAGATGTATGTTTTTAGTTCATGATATATTTGGTCAATTTGATTTATTTTTCATTCGGTCATTCCAATCATTTTTTGGTTAGGATATTTGGTCATTTGGCCATTTTTCATTGATCATTTATTCATTTGGTCAGAGAATTTGGTTCATGTTGGGTTAGGTTGTTTTTTATCAATATGGTTAGGTGTTTTTTACAATTTTTTTGTTACATCTTTTATTTATTTTATTTGTATCATTGGGGTTATGTTTTTTAATTTTTTTTTATGTTTATTTTCTATAATTTTTTTTGAGTTCGTTCGTTTGGTTCATTCATTGATTATAAATTTTTTAGTTAATTCATTTTTCATGTTTCGGTCAATTGGTTTATTTTTTAGATATGTCAATTTTGAAAAAATTAATTTTCATAATTTTTTGTGATTTTATTTTTTAAATTTAGGTTTTATAATTTTGTTCATTTTGGATTATGATAGTTGTTTAATTTTGGGTTGGGCCATTTGGTCATCAATTAAATTTTTTCTTAAGTCATTTAGATTATTTTGTGTGATGTTACTTGGTTCATTTTGGGTAGGTAATTTGGTCATCTTGTCATTTTTTTAAAATTCATTTCATAATGGTTTAGGTTATTTGGTTTATTTCTGGTTAGTCTACTTGCTTATTTTGGAGTTAGGTTATTTGTTTCATTTTTAATTAGTACATTTGGTCATCAATTAATTTTGGATAGGCTATTCGGATTATTTTAGATATGGTTATTCGGTTAAATGGGAGTTTTTTTAAATTAGTAGTTCTCAAAATTGATCTGTTGTGGAATGATTCATTCCCTGAATCATGTTTTCATGGATTCATGAATTATGTTAATATATCATTGATTTATTATACTAAATTTATTCTAGATGGAATTTATATATTTCAATGTAATTCAAAACCTATTTAAGATATTAATTTTAAAAAATATTTGAAAAAGTAAGAGGAACCCACTAAATATATAATTTTTAGATTGAAGGTGTATTTTTAGCCACATATTCATGGGATTAATGATTAGTAACCCTAAAATTCATCATGAAAAGATAAAAATACTGTAATGATATTTTATATTATGATTATTCTAACATGATTAAATAGTTCCATTTAGTCTTCAATTCCTCCATAAAACATAAAAGGAATCTAGAATTGATATAAAAAAAGGAAATTTTATAAAACAAAATATAAAAGATAATGGGGGCACAAGATTCTTTCAATAGTCAAACATAAATAAATTGAATCTATAATAATGAGATGAAAATTCAATACATGGAATGAAAATAATGGTACATTTAAAACAATATATATATATATATATATATTGAATTTTAAAATAAAATTATATTTAAACCATCATTTATTTTAATGATAAATCTCACAGATCATAAAAACCCTATTAAATTCATGAATCCAAACACCCTAGGGAATCAGTATAATCAGCTATCATATAGGTTATTTTTAAAATTAACTTAAATGATGTTTGTTTTCATATTTAAACTATTAATTACATTTACAAAACATGTATAATTATTAAATAGTAACATGTAAATTATTTTTTATAATCATTTTTTAGTTTACAAAAAGATACGAAAATAATTAGATTTTAATAAAACAAAATTTAAATTTTGAAGACAATATAAAATTAATAAAAATTTTAAATGTATGGTTACTTCTATATATTAACCACCACAACAATGAGATCCAAATAAACTCTGACTATTGTAATATTTGAGTTATCATACGTTATAAACTGATCATGATAAATGGGTGTTGTAATGGTTTCCATTTCATCCCTAACATCATGAAAAATATATATTGGGAATACATTAACAATGAAATAATATTTAATTCTCTAATGATCATTCTAATAAAATACTTATTCTATCCTTAATGTCAAAATATATGGTTTACCAGTATCTTGGAAGTGGTTCATGATTATAAATCTAAATCCATAGTCATTAATAAGTATTCCATGTTATTTCATTGAATCATGCCATTTTAATTTCATCATAGTGATTCGACCATGAGAGTAATGGACTAGTATTTGTATATTATTAAAAATCCTTAATTATAATAATTTTAATATAAATTATTAATATTTATGGAAATATTTGTAGGGTAATGAAAATTCAAAAAAGGGTGGGAAGATACTCCAAAAAGGATGGTAAAGAAGATGGATGCATATTTGATTGAAAATTTGTGGTAAAAATGTAGGAAATCATAATTTCTAAAGGAATCGTCCTTGTCTATGTATTGTCACTGGGAACGGATAACATAAGGCATAAACTATGAACCATTAGTACACAGATGGCATATGATGCACTGGCCCGTGAGGGGTTGTCCTATGAACAAAACGGTTCGCGGTGAATTTCCACCCGAGAACCGAAGCCACCACAAAAAATTTTCACTGGAAAAAATATAAAGGAATTATGCCCCACATACCATCCCTACAAACTATGTATTTTGTAGATTAATAGTATTCATTGGTTCCCTAATAATTGCTTATCCAAATATTCGGTTTGACCGAGTCATTAGCATGCCAGATTTCATCCATGGGCTTCCGGAAAAGGTACCACATGAATCATAGATATATATTCAATGAAACTCTATAAAAGGACCACATCTATAACTAAATGGAGTGGAATAAGATGGTGGGAGAGTTCAGGGATGGGAAAAATGGGGACGAAGAACCCAGAGGGTGTGGGGGAAATTTATCCCTCAACCGAAGCAGTTCACATGATTTTATCCCGCATCCAAAATAGTTTGAAGACTCCATCCCATGAACCATATGCAGTTTGAAAACTCTATACCATGACAAATATTTTGAAGAACCTATACATCCAACCAAAAAACCAATAAAAATATAAATTTTTTTTTTGTTAGATTCCCATAAGCGGGAGACAACACACGAAATCCCATATGCAGAACCCAGTATGCAGACGGTCCTTGGAAGCCAACTCTTCCCCATACCATCCAACACAGTCTGCTCATATGTGGCCATATCTTTCGCGAACAGATAGTTTTCATACAACTCCTTTGTGTCTAGCTCCATCATGAATAGACAGTTCATAGTCATCTCTTAAGTGGACACTTCTACATAACTAGATCTTACGCGGACTACCCTATGCTAATAACACTTCGCACCACCAGTCCATATTGTGGGGACATCACCCACTTACCCCCACTTCTAATCAGTGCTGTGATTTGGTCCAATCCCTATGGTCCTTTCCATTCTTTACTATCACCAGCCCCGTAGAAAATAGAGAGTCGCACCGCAAACTTTTCATGGCAGGTCTACATCATTTTATAGTGCGCCCTTATGCCGCCCAAACGCACGTCCCTTAAATTCCATGAGAAGAGACATTCCTCATAAACCACTCAAAAAATCATATAACCTGCCTCATATTCCAGATTTCCCAGTTCTCTATAGAAAATCACCACTTTGAAGTTTCATAAATTATCAGACATATCGTTTCCATCCATAAAACTATTTGTATCTTGTGATTACGGCTCCACATAATCCTCTGTGGTCATCCAATGTGGAAGTCCAATGTACGGTGGAAACATTTTCTTGACTATGCACATCATGCATTGGTGGATCTGCATATGTTTCCTACAAAACAACCATCAACCAAAGAAAATGTTTTCTATAAGATACTCTTTTTCGAACTCTGTACGACTCAATGGCTTCCATGTCCTATGGAATTTCTCTGTATTTGAGAATCCCTAGAGTCAAAATTTACACTTTCTTTCCTGGTCATTTTTTAGGCATGATAGAACACCTCATCTTGATTATCCTATGACTAATCATTGGTTTCTATAACAAGCGGTCCAAACTCTATGACCTTAAACTATGAGTTATCATCATAACCACATGACATTAAACTGTATGGTATTAGTCTTGGCTACAAGAAATTAAATAGTGATGTCATCTTCCAAGATATATGATTTTAAATTGTTGTATACCAGGTAGTTTTTGATCTTCATAAACCTCTCTAGACCTCAAAAATGGATGTTCAGTGTCCTCCAAAAACCATTCCTGACTATTAAAATCATTCCCTGGTGTCTCTGCATATGATTCTAACTAAACAACCATCTACCAAAGCCAAATTCATCCTCAATAGAGTCATTTCCTACCCTTGTATTATTCAATGGATTCCGTGCCTCGTATCATTTATCCTGGTTCAATATCCGCCATAATCATTGTTTACACAATCCATTGCTCTCATGTTCAAGGAACGTGAGAATATCCCTATATGATTTTCCCCTAGAGAATCATGGTTTGAATAGTAAGTGGTCCTCACTGCATGAACCCAGACAGAAAGACCACAAATAGTCTGATCCACATGACGTTAAACTATGATTCCATCATCCAAGGTATATATCTTTAAACTATAGTATACCTCATATGAAATTCCCGGGAACTCCCAAAATGTAAGTCCCCAATCTTCTAAGGTCAGGTTGCAGGACATTTAATGTCATTACAAATTGAAATGATCATTTCATTGAGCCCTCTCCCACCATCACCCCAGCTTCTTCTGTTGTAGGCACATCCTCTCCCAACCGCAGGAGAAGAAGCATGTGCTTGGTTGGATATCATATATCCTATAGTTTCTCGCACCTAGCATAAATCATGTGGGAATAGTGGTTTGTGATGATTACAGCATCCAATAATTCTGAACTACAAGAACTATGATTCCTGATCAAACCAGGATATGTAGGATTCCTACCAGAAGGCCAGAGCACAAAAGTGTGCCCATCTAAAAGGTTTCACTGAATCATATCCCCCAAAATGGGCTGCTTCCCTACAGAATCCCCTATCAGTCCAAACTACGTGGTTCCTGATTCCTCTCTTGAGCATATGAAAGAAACCCATAGTATGGATCTGATCCCAATATCAATTCACCTTCCTTCCCCCCTAAATGATGATAAACTCTAGAGTGCCTTATTGTATTGCTCAAGTCAGCATTACCTCCATAGAATCAAATCTATATAGGCTTATGATGATCCTGCAAAATAGTGGTAGCTCATAGAAACACTCTTTGGGAATGAACCATGTATTCACAAACATATAAACATGAATTAAATCTATAAGAGAGTCCAAAAATAGGCAATATTCCCCCCCAAAATGTGTGTGACGAGCCCGACTTCCCATCCTCTCAACCAATGGAGTCCTAAATTGTCGTTGGCTAAATCAACTACCAACGAGCGATTACCTTTGGAAATATGGTCCATGAATGATGGATTCCAGGGTTGTTGTGTGTTTCTATATCCATTAGTAAACTAATTAGAGACCATGTGAGGAGTTTATATCTGAGGGGCATATATTGCACAAGTACATAATCCCATGAAATTTCTTTCTGGGATCATTCGACTATGGAATCTTCTTCACAATATGAAAGGGGTTAATTACCCAGTCCTTGTGGGGTTAATCCAAACTTTTTGAAAGGATAAAGATATAGAATCGATTGAATAAAATAAATTTTGTATTTGACAATAACCCATCTCTAGAAAAAGTGAGAGGTGGTTAATCTTGTTGCGACATTTCATCATCACCCAAAACGTGACACCTCGGAGGTGGAACAATATTATTACAATCTATCATTGAAGTTAATATAACTCCATAGTTATGGGATATCATTTTTACTAGACAATGAGTTGGCATGAATTGTTAATAATTTATTTCAATGGATTTTCATTCACAAACAACATAATGAAGACCAAGTCCAATTATCTTATTTGGTGATATACCAAGTTAAAAGTTAAACTCAATTATTAAAATATATATTAATATTAAAACTAAATTAATATTATTTTTTATTTTATTAAAATAATATGCATTCCTTGACTTTACCCATTCAAGAATCCTTATTATATGAAAATAATCTCCTACTCAAAGGTAAAAAAGAATGAATTATACTTATAATATTTTTATTCAGGGTATAAAAAGATAATATAAAATTAAGATATATCTGAAACTATGAAATATGAGATAATATATACATGTTAAAATTAAATACCTGATGTATTCATTGAATAAATCATCATTATGTAAGACTGTAAGATGTTTTGTTTAACCCCCATCAAGGATTAATGTAGAAAAACTATATGATCCATGAATTCCTTCTATCGAGGGAAGTTATGGAAAAACTATGTTCTATTTTCTCATACATTTAATCTTAATTTCACATTTTTTATTTACTTTTGGTGCTCACAAATCCCAAAATCATTGAATACAAATCCATAAATTCTTGATCCAAGTAACCTTTCACAGTGTAACCTTCAAGATAATTTTTATTTGGTTCTAAGAATTAATTATGTATAAATTTATTTATATTGGATGCATCTAATGAAAAAAATAGGTCCAATAAGTAGTATTTTATTTTTAATATGTATTTTTAGATGCATTATTCATGTAAAAAATTTATAAAAAAGTATCACTAACTCAAATAGAACAATTAGTGTCTTTTATTGCATTTTTTTATAAAAATATTTTTACAAACATTTTTGCATAATGATACCTATAAAATTGGAACCATCAAATGAATATCTCACATAATTATATGAAGTAAAATGATATATTTTTATTATAATTATTTTATAAAACAAGGATTTAATGATCATGAGATTTAGATATTTTAGTTCAAACTCTATTATGTTGTCATGTTTGGTTATTTTTGTTGAATAGCCACCAGTAACCCTAATAATGACTAATAAATATAAAAATTTATTTTAATATAATGGTGTAATCACATAATAATAATAAAGAACATTCCAATTCCTTTCTCCAATACATTCAGGATACAATTATGTTCTAATACCCTAATATATCAAGTCACATTGAGAGAATAAATCCTCCTTTTCTTCCTATAATAATTTGAAATAATTGAAATCAAAATTACAATTCATTTCAATGGAAATTATGTATGAAAAATTATGTACAAATTTGGTTTATCAACTAGTTAAATAAAATAATATTTTTCACTTCCTCAATTTTAACTAGATTTAGTGAAAACGTTCTCCCTCTTTAAAGAATTCATTTATTATTTCCCATATGAAAAATATAACACCCTAAAATTCATTAAACGCTTCTATTATAAACATATATTAAATTGGTTTCTCAATATTAATTATATTGTGAAGCATTTAATGATTATTCGTATATGTGTGATCCATTAGAAATAATAATCAATGACCCATACATGTGAAATTATGATGATATGTATGTCCTATAGAACATGTATTCTCCATTGATATTTGAGAAGATAGTTTTCTATTTTTCCTCTATCCTCACATCATTCCATAATAAGGAAAATCATTTAACATCCACATAAATGTAATATAAATATGAAATATTTATTTTTTAGAATTATCATAAGTAAAAATCCACAAATTCTAATATTAATTTAGATCTTTTATTAATGTTGTCTTGAATATATATATTTCATATTCAGGATCATAATTTTTAGGTATGAGTATTCTTGATAAAGTGGATTTTTTTTGTACACATTCATGGAGAAAGTATATAAATGTGAAAGAAAAATATATATGTGTCATGTGAAGTATGAATCTAAAAAATCAGATAAAAATATTTGCATGGTAGAAACAATATAATATTATGCACTATAGATATGAAAATAAATATGTCATTAATAAAATTTCCACCATGGAAATACATATACATGGTAAACAAAATCATCATTATCCTTTATTCTCTTAGCATAATTCCAATGCATATTTTTTTTATAATTCCTCAAAGGTAAAATAACATTTGATACTAAGAATCACTGAGAAGTTCCATATTACATTATTTAATACATGATATGGTTTTATTTTTAAATATGGCTTATATATATATGTAAAACACTCTTTAAAATAATTTAGGACCTTGGTTTCCAACCAGAATAAGTTATAATATTTTTCACAAGCTTCAGTATTTTGTAGAATATTTTAGATAGTCGATTAACATCTATTCCATTTAATTATTTTAGGGATAATCTATATCATTATTAATATATTCCATTAAAAATTTAATTATATAATCCATGGTATTATTATAAATTCCCTACATGATTTTCGAATGGTACAAATGCAATAGAAATTCCATATTTTTTATTTTACTACATGGCTGATATGAAGGATTCAGGGTATCACCCATCAAAGTTTCCACCCTCTAAACATTATCATTTTCATTAATTTAATAATTTCTACACATTATTACTAAATTGAATTAGTATACTTATTTCATGGAAATGAAATAATGAAAACTGATCAAATAATAAATTTTCCATACATTGGTGACCCAATATTATCAATACCCAAAGGAAGATATAATAAAAAATTAAAATTAAATGGATCATATATGATTATTAATTCATGACATTTGGTGTATTTGAGAAATTATAGTCCACTAATAAACAATTTTACATTTTTATCCATATCGTAGATGATATAATTCCCAATCACCGAGGGATCCTGTATTTCAATCCAATAATATAGAGAATGAAATGGTCAATTGTATACATTATAAAAGGGTTCAATATGAATAGAATAATTGTAAATGTTCTTATCAAATAATTAAACAATATAGAGGTTATTTTACCATGGGACACAAAATTCTAGAATACACCAAAAAATCATATCATCAAGTGTAAATATGGTATGTTTGAACATACTATATATCTGTTGTTGAAATATTTTAGAAAAATTCATTTGAAAATATAACATATGTTTTGATTCCTTGATTGAAATGTGAAATTATCCAGGGATCATTATCATAGATGATGTTAGTAGGTGTGTCATAAATTTTATTAATATCTATATGATAAATTAGAAGTGATCTATTTTAGTAAGATGGTTACAATCACATGTACGATATCATATATTTTTTATTAGGTCCATGGAGATTTCTCATGAGGTCCATGGTGGTTTGGTCACACATAAGGTTCAGCATAGATTTTTCATAATGTCTATAGTTGTTTGGTCCCACTGTAATAGTACTAATGAAAGTGGATGTAGTTACTATACAAGCATCTCAGGCTTCTCCTCCGCCTATTTACAAGTATGGTGCCTATACAAGAACCCCATGATATCTCTCTCCATATACGATATATATAATTGGTGATGCATATACTATTTTATCTTCATGATTCAAATATTTATCACCCTTCAAAAATATTGTTACTCTTTCATAAGGATATTTATCATCCCATAAGTGATAATTAGTCTCTCGTAGGGAAATATAAGAAATTATGGGTCTTATAAATGACCATAAAGAATATCCACACTATTGATCCTCTCCTAAATAATGATATAATCTGAATCTGGAATTTATGTGTCCTTGACCGATTCTACATGATAATGTGTGAGGTCTATAGGACTTAATGAGATCCCATGATTATCATCAACCACATATATGTTTTTATCATCCCTAAGATATATAAAACATCTATAATATTTATCTTTCACCACCTTTAGATATTGAAAATTTCATATATGATAGCCTATAATAATGGTTCCCATGCAAGGAGCATAGTGAAAATCATAATAAAATGATTGGGGATTTCTTGCTCAATGGAGTTGTCTGCGACTAAAATAACCTTGAAAAAAGATTTATTTCTTAAATTAATGGTCTTGGAACACTATATGATTCGAATCTTATAGAAATATCCTCTATAAATTTCTAAGGATTAACATCTATAGCCAATTATAAATCATTTGCAGGATAGTATCGAAATATGGCTAATTAAAAAAACATTGAAATACACATCAACAAACTTAACTAGTCGATGAAGAATGAGAGTTTATGTTGAGTTTAGTACATTATTTAAATCTTGAACCACTAACATACATTGGAATAAAAATATATAATTATCCCTATTATTTTTAATATTTTTATGGATTTACAATCATGTTAGAGTTCTAAACAAAATTTTGGGGGTACCTAGTAATCCCACGAAAGATCTATTCATCGAAGAACTTCATTGAGAATTTAAAATTATTCATCAAATCCACATTCTTGGGATCTATATAGATTTCAGCATCGAATATAACATTCCTGAAAATAATAGACTTCTTTGAGCTGGAATGAATTAGTTCATAATTTAGAATAAATAAAATATACTCTTTTGGAATCTAATATAAAATGGAAGTAATGAATACACTCTACCTATGACATTGAATAAAAAAATATATCATCCTAAACTACTACAAATAGGTATTTAGAAATTGATGAAAATTAATTTACATTAAAGACCAACTAATAATAAGGGAATTCATTTGGATAAAATAAATTACTATATTTTCAAAATTCTCATACTTGGTTCATAAGTAATTATTTAGGATATCCTTTGTAATAAATCGAATCTATTGGAAACTTGAACATAGGTCATTTTTTGGAATCCATATTGCCACATTAATGTTATTCAAATTAACATTAATTATTTTTGGATGATATTAGTTAAAGATAATGAACTAGTGATGTTTATATTAATTCAAAAATATGTGTATCCTCTATAGTCTTTCTTCAGAAAAAATTAGATAACCCTAGATATAAAGAGTCCTTTAGATTCAAACTCCACCATCATGGTGTTTAATTACCTCAATATATTGGTGGACATACGATATTGATGTATTGGTAACATTTTGATTCTATAAAATAATTATATGGTAATATCCACATCACACATAGGGAGAAATAATGAAAATACTTCAAGAATGAATCTTGATAAAAATAGACCACATGAGGAAATAATTTTTATAGTCTTCCATTAACAAATTATAGAAAAACATAAGTTATATCTATAACACCTAGACCCCTATAGACTATTTCGGGTATATTAAATATTACATTGAAATTATTAAGAGGAATTAAATCCTAAAGGAACTATGAATTTAGTAGTCTCTAAGAAACTAGATAAATAGTTGTAACTCCAATTAAATTGTGAAATATAACAAAAACAATATATAATATAAACTAATAACCCGCATTAACAGAAACTCAATAAATTGTATCGTAGTCATAACTTTTTAGTGGTAAAAAAATTTAAAAGGTTGATAAAAAATTCTTAGTAATGGTTAAAATTATTAGAATCATGAATCATTAATAATTGAAACACCATCATATATGGAATCGTGAATAAATGAAAAACAAAATCCATTAATAAACAGAGAATGAACCTGCATCCATAGATTTTGTCATATTGTAAACCTAATGGATAGTAATAACTTAAAATTAATAAAAATAATTCTTATCAATTGCAAATCATGTAACTGCCACATGATACAACTATACTGTCGAAACAGTTTAAGTCTACGTGTAGAAACCAGTTTGGTTTTTGGAATCAAACATGAAGAGTTTGTCCCCAACTGATGTGTCTCATAAGACCTGTCAATGCAGAGAGGTGCTATAGTGGGACCCTACTATAACTTTATGTCCAAATAATTCTTTATAAATATATTTAATAAATGTACAATATGCCTTATAAATATCTGTATTTATTATAGGATACATATTAATCAATGTTTCCATGGTTAAAACGAAATTCGAAATTAACACCATATGAAAAGGGGTATACAGATTAAGACAATAAACATATCAATGAAAATAGAATATGTATATATAGAATATTTACAATTTCAAATGAAAAATGATCTCAAATGGTTATTGGATACACCACATAAGAATGATTAGGTGCACAATACCAAGTAAGTCTCAATGAAATGGATATTGAGACAAATCCCTTTACCATGTTGTAGTCAACAAAGTGTTATGACAAAAAATTAATAACCAAAAAATAAATAATACAATAACATTAATATAAAGAGAATAATGATACTTTATATAAAATTTAATTTTACAATACACAACATGCAAGAAATAAGGGGCGAACCATTGAATTTATCTAGGAATTAAATGTGAGACAAGGAACCCCTTATAAATATTTCTGCATGGTAATAGGTTTTATTTTGAGGGAATACAGAGTGGTGAAAGGGTATACCGTCCTTTATCTATCATAAGGGATTTATTAGAGAGGTGAAAAAACATTACCCATTATTAGGAATTAAATATAGGACACGATATAGGGGGAATTCTTGAAAAACATGTGTGAGAGAGAGAGAGAGTTCCTTACCTTATGCCCGAAGGTGTTTTTGATTGATCTTAAAGACCAGGAAAATAAAATTTAGATTCATTAATTAATAATTAAATAACCATTATAAAAATTTAATTGACGCATTATAACTGTATTAGGTCAATTAATTCCCTTTTTCATGGGTTTAAGATATTCAAATTTATTGTTTTTATCCATTTTTTTACTTGGTTTCCAGGATCAGTTTACTTGTATTAATGAATATAGGTTTATTTGAAATTTGGTTAAACATCCAGAATTGTTAATATCTTTTATTAGTGAAATTATAGATATATAAATTATCTTATAAATATTTTGGTTTATATACAATTAAGATGAATCATTAGTTAAAAGCTAATTACCAATGCTTGGATTAACTTAGCGGTTTTGTACATAATGAACTTGTTTTGTATTATTATTTTATATTATGAGTGTGAAAGGGTTATTGAACATTAAATAAGGTAAAATAAAATTATTATGATTTTTTTCATTCATTAAAAATGTTTAAGGAATAGTTTTGAATATATTAATACAAATTGAAACCATGTAGTCCATGAATGTGATAAATTAACAAATCTCATAGGTTATTTTCATTTTTAGTGTGAGAGGTGGGTAAAATAGAGAATATGAAGAAATATCCAATAATAATAATAATACTACATTACATGTAAGGTACTGGAATTGTCATATCATTTGGATGTGGGGATGATAGGATAGAAAAAAATAATAATAGAACATGGAAAAGAATTTGAATAAAAAATGAAGAGAAGTTCACTTCTTGATTACTCCTCCATTATAATCTACATAAGGCCTATATCGTTGTCCATTTGATTAGACTAAAAGGTCTTGTAAGTGGGAGAGGAGATTAGGGAGATATTTGAGCTGAATTTTGTAATGTTTTCAAGCTTGATTGGTGTGGGAGGAAGAGAGTTGAGGGTGTTTTATATAGTTGAGTGGAGGAGGTTTTCCTTAATATTATAATCATTAATTTATAATTTCTAAACAAGAAAAGAATTAGTGATGATTCTGTGACCTAAAATAGTAATAAGTGAATGTTAATTCGATATTTGGGTACTTACATCACTCATTATCCTAGTAATAGACCATTTAAATTACAATGTATTTATATAGTATATTAATGTATTTTAATATTAAAAAAATTAAATTATTTCAGAAAAATCAGAAAAATTCACCTGAACATTTTTTCAACATCTAGAATCAAAAAACGAAAAATATTTTTCAAACTAATTTCTTGTATATGAGAAATTTTATTTTTAATTCAAATCATTATTTAATTTAAAAGTATCAACACTTAAAATAATTATCTTTATATTTTAATGTGCCTAACTTTATTTATACCTTCATGAGTAAGGTTACCAGTCATAATGGTCATATTACTATTCATAAGTGTAAGTTAAAATTCAAAATAAAATAACTTGATTCTATCAAACTCCAAATATCACCATGATCGCAACCGGGTATGTCTATTTTTCCAAATTTGAAACACAGAAGAGGAAAATTTATGTTTAATGGCTATGGTATGATTATCACCTAAATAACCATGTTCTTTTTCAACAAAACTCAATGCATTATGAAATATATGCAATGAATAGAATGTATTTTTGAGAAACATATCATAAAATGTTAGGGGTGTTCTAATATTCCACCCTTGGGAAATTTCATCCTTGAAATTCTTCATGCTTAATGCCCTCTAAAAAGATGTGGGTGGTTATTCCTTAAAACATACTCAGGTTCCAATATTTCTTCATACATATTATGGTTTATCCAAGGAACCTTTACTAGACGAGTTGTCCAATTTCTCAAAACATGCTCCCTTGTGTCCATAATCTCGAAAGGCTCTTCACAGTATGACATATCAGGTATTTTTTCTATTTATTCATA
Source organism: Viscum album (assembly GCA_963277665.1). Taxonomy (NCBI): domain Eukaryota; kingdom Viridiplantae; phylum Streptophyta; class Magnoliopsida; order Santalales; family Viscaceae; genus Viscum; species Viscum album. The sequence goes on along the minus strand of OY728119.1, from coordinate 1,309,192,813 downwards.
TGTTGATATATGCATTGGTTATGGGATGTATTTCTTCTACAACGTAACATGTAACATATTATGAACATTGGAGATACTTGGTGGCACTGCTAACCAGTATTCTATAGCTATAATCCTTTCCATAATTTCAAAAGTTCTGATATACATGAGGCTCAGTTTCCTTTACTTACGAACCTTAAGACACTCTTACATGAAGATAATTTTAGAAATACTTGATCTCTTACATGAAATTCCAAATCATTTCTAGGATTTTAATCATAACTCTTTCTCCTACATTAGGGTACTTTAATATGGGATTGAAATTTCATTACCTTTTTTGTTGTCTCTTCTATATGTTAGGGGCCTAAAATTTTCCTCTCGCCAACATCATCCCATCATGTTAGAGTTCGACACCTCTCATACCAATTGTATCACCCTAGCCCCTTTAGATCAGAGTCTATGCATTACTTATTACATTTTAATTATTAAGAGGAATGAAATCATGAAGTAATTATTAGTTCAATAGTCTTCAATAAACTAGATAAAAATATGTAACACAAATAACATTGGTAAAGGTAACAAAAACATAACATAACAAAAACTAGTAAATTGCATCCACAAAAACTCAATAATGGGTCTCTTCTTCGTAACAAGTTGAAGGTAAAAAATGAAATGGGAGAGATAAAATAATCAGTAAGGGTTAGAGGTAGGGGAATCATGAATCAAGAGTAGATGAATCATAAACAAATATGGAATGGTGAATAAAGGAAAAACACACCCATTAATAAACTGAGAATGAAACTACATCCATGGATTTTTTATAGTGAAAACCACATGGATATTTATAAATGAAAATTAATAAATATAATTCTTATAAATTTTATTTCATGGAGATATAACATGATACCACTATTCTATCAAAATGGTTTATGTTTGTGGATAGAAACCGATCTTATATTTAGAAACAAACTCGAAGGGTTTGTCGCCAACTAATTTGTCTCATGACACATGCCTATGCATCGAGGGGTTGTAGTGGGACCCTCCCATCACTACATGTCCAATACATTATTTATACATAGATTTAATTCAAGTACAATATTACTTCTCAAAATTCGTTGAGAGTAGAGGATGCAGATTAATCAATATTTCCATAGTTAATACAACATTCCAAATAAACAATATATGAAAAAGAGTATACGACTTTAGAAAATAATAATATCCATGAAACCATAATAAATATATTTAATATATTTATAATTTCATATGAAAAAGTATCTCTAATGGGATGTGGATAAACCACTTAAGAAAAAATTAGTTTAACAATACCATTTAAGTCTCAATCAATGAAAAATAAAACAATGTCCCCTACAATGTTGTAATCAATTTAGTCTTATGACCCCCAAATGAATAACGGAATACCATAAATATAAATATAATCATGATAATATATATAATTGTATTACACAATACACCCCATGCAAGAAATAGGTGGTAAAAAATGGAATTATTTTGGAATTATAAGTGAGATAAGGAACCCCTTACCAACATTTAGGCATAGTAACAGGCGTTCTTGTGAGGGGTTAAACAGAGGTCAAAGGGTATACCATAATTTATATATCATAATTGAATTATGAGGGAGGTGAGAAAATATACCACATAAATATGAATCAAATATATAATGACACGACAATGGGGGAATTCTTGAAAACATTGAGAGAGGGGGTCTTTTACCTTCTTCTCGAAGGTGTTCTTGATTTATCTTAACGACCTAAATAATAAAATTTAGATTCATTAATTTATAAATCAAAACCCATTATCATCATTTAATTTATACAATATAACCTTATTATGTTCATTCATGCCCTTTTGATGGGTTTAAGAGATTTAATTTTATTGTTGTGGATGCATTTTCTTCCTTGGTTTTCATAGTCGGTTTACTTGTATTCATCAATGGATGTCCATTTGAAATTTTATTAGACATCCAGAATTGTTAATATGTATTATTAGTGAAATTTATATGATATAAATTATCTTATAATGATTTTGGGTTATATATCATGTGTATGACTAATTAGGTAATAGTTAATTACCTTTTCTTGGATTAACTTAGCGATGTTGTTCATAATGACCTTGTTTTGTATTATTATTTTATATTATTAGTGTTTAATGAGTATAGAACATTGAATAAGGTAAAATAAATATATTAGGATCTGTTTCGACCTTTAATAAATTTTCATGACCTGTCATGAAATTAGTAATAGAAATTGAAAACTCGTCGTCCATGAATGTGATAAATTAATACATCTCTGATAGTATTTCAATTTTTAGTGTAAGAGGTGGGGGGAAATAGAGATGATGATGAAATATCATATTAACATAATGAAATTTAATTTAATTTAAGGTACTATAATTATCATAGAATTTGGATCTATGCAGTTGAGGATAGTGCCACAATAGAATGGAAATAGTAATGAATTTGAAATAAAAAGAAGAGAAATTCACCTCTTGAGTACTCCTCCTTGAGAATCAACTTATAGACTTTTTGGCCTTTTGGTGATACCATGAGTTCTAGGACGTGTGGGAGGAGATTAAGGAGATATTTTAGGAGAATTTAGGAAATTATTAATGCTTTAGTTGTGTGATAGTAAGAGGGGGTGAGGTGTGGTTTATATAGTGGAGGGGTGGAGGGTTTCCTTAATATTATAATCATTAATTTATTATTTCAACACAAGAAAAATAATAGTGAAGATTACATGACCATGAATATTAATAAGTGCATGTGGGTTTGAGATTTGGGTGCATACATCAATCATGATTCTCGGAATAGTTAATTTAAATTACAATGTATTTATATGGTAAATTAATTTATTTTATTATTCACCAAAAAATCAAATGATTCATTAAAAACCCAAAAATTCACCCTAACAATTTTTCCATGTGTAGAATCCAAAAATGACCACCATTTTCATAAGTATTTTTAAAAAATTTAAAAAATTTAAATTTTTATTGATTTATTTATTTAATCAAAAATTACCAACACATTAAATATTCATCTTCATTGTTTAGGGTGCTTAATTTTATATATAATTTCATGAGTAAGGTAACCATTCATAAGGGTCATATTAATATTCGTAAATGTAAGTTACAATTTATAAGGTTGTGTTACTATTTTAATGGGTAAGTTACTATTCAATGAAAATTAACTTGATTATATCAGACTACAAATATAACCTTGATCGCAACCATGTATGTCTGTTTTTCAAAATTCAAAACACAGATGTTGAAAATTTATGTTTCATTGATATCATATGACTATCTCCTAAATAACCATGTTTTTTTCGAATAAAATCAATTCCTTATGAAATATAGGCTATGGATAGAATGTATCTAATATAAACATATCATAAAAAGTTTGGGGTGTTAAATTATTCCCACATTCAGAAACATTAAACCTAAAAAATTTTCATGTATGAATCCCACTAAAAATAATTGGAATGTTCTTCTTCAGAACACACTCTGGTTCCCACATTTCTTCCTACATATTATGGTTTATCCAAAGAGCCTTTACTAGAATAATTATTTCTATATCTCAATACATGCTCATTTTGGTCAAGAATCATGATAGGCTCTTCATAGTATGAAAAATCAGGTTTCAGTTATATTTCTTCATAGGTGAGTACATGTATTGGGTTTGGCTTGTATATCTTCAAAAATGACACATGGAACACATTATGAACATTGGAGAGATTTGGTGGCATTTCTAAATGATAAGTTGTAGCTCCCACCCCTTCCAGAATTTCAAACGGTCTAATGTCCCCATGGCTCTGTTTCCCTTTCTTACAAAATATTAATACAACCTTCCACGGAGATACTTTTAAAAAGACCTGATCTCCACCATAAAATTACAAATCCTTTAATCTAGTTATCAACACAATTATATTTCCTAATTTATTCTGTTTTATTATGTACCTAAATTTTACTTACCTTTGTTGTTGTCTCTTTGATAAGTTCTGGGGATAAAAGATTCATCTTGCTTACTTCATCGCAACAAGTTAGAGTTCGACACCTCTGATACCTACTTTAACACCCCCACCCCCTCTAGATTGGATCCAGTGCATTATATATTACATTTTATTTATTAATAAGAATTAAATCCTGAAGGAATGATTAGTCTAGTAGTCTTGAGTAAAATATATATACATATGTAACTCAAATTACATTGGGAAAGGTAAAAAAAATAACACATAACAATATATAACAAACTGGATCCATATAAATTGAATAAATGGTCTCATATTCAGAACATGTTTAATTTATAAAAATGAAAGGGGTAGGATCAAATTATTAGTAAGGGTTACGAGTATAAGAATCATGAATCAACAATAACTGAATCAAAAACAAATATGGCATGGTGAATAAATGAAAAACGTACAACATTAATAAACAAAAATGAACCTGAATCCATACACATGGTCATAGTAAAAAAACTCATGGATTGTAATAAATAAAAATTAATAAATAAAATACTTATTAATATAATATCATGTAGATAGATCATGATACCACTATTCCATTGAAACGTTTTATGTTTGTGTGTATAAAACTATCTGAATTTTGGAAACATACTCGAAGGGTTTTTTGCCAACCGATTTGTCCCATGAGACTTGTCGATGCATCAAGGGTTTTAGTGGGACCCACCCATCACTACATGTCCAAATATTTCAATATGAATAGATTTAATACAAGTTAAATATTCCTTATCAATATCTATATAGAGTAGATTATATAGATTAACCAATATTTCTATAGTTAAAACAACATTCTAAGTAAACAGTATGTGTAAAAGGGTTTACGGCTTAAGACAATAATAATATCCACGAATAATCAAATTTAGCTTTATTAATTAAATATTACTGAACATTTATCAACCATTAATTGATACAGTATTTCATTATTTGGTTTATTCATGCCCTTTTTGATGTTTTTAAAAGATTAAATGTTATTGTTTTGGATTCATTTTCTTCTTTGATTTTCATGCCCATTTTACATGTATTCATTAATTGAAGATCATTTTAATTTTGGATAAAAATCCCAAATTTTTAATATCTATTATTAGTAAAATTGAAGATATATAAATGATCTTATAAGGATTTTGGGTTATATACCATGTGTATGAATCATTAGTTAAAAGTTAATTACCAATGCTTGGATTGACATAGTGGTTTTGTGAATAATGAACTTGTTTTGTATTATTATTTAATATTATGAGTGTTTAAGGATTCCAAAACGTTTAATAAGGTAAAATACATATTTTATGATCCGGTTAAACCATTATAAGGATTCATGGCCAGTCTGGAAAATATTAGTAGATATTGAAAACCTATTGTCCTTAAATGGGAAAAATTAACACATCTCAGATGGTTTTCTCATTTTTAGTGAAATAGGCGGGGGGAAAAAAGATATGATAATGAAATATCCCATTAGAATAAAAATAATCCATTCCATGTAAGGTACTAGAGTTATCATTGAATTTGGATGTGTGGATGTGATGATATAGAAACAAAATAATTGATCGTGTAAAAAAAATTAATGAAAAAGGAACAAAAGTTCACCTCCTGAGTACTCCTCCTTGAGAATCTCTTTAGAGCCTTCATTTTTTAGACTTTTGGTGAGACCATTCGGTTTTGAAAAAAGGGGGTATCTTAGGGAGATATTTGAGCATAATTTAGGCTTGTCTTGATGCTTTAGGGGTGTGGGAGGAAGAGGGGTGAGGGGTTGTTTATATAGTGGAGGGGAGGAGGGTTTCATGAATTTTATAATCATTAATTTATTATTTCCCCACAAGACAAAAATAGTGATAATTCCATGACATATAATAGTAATAAGTGCATGTGAGTTCGATATATGGGTTCTTAAATTACTTGTGATTCTAGGAATAGTTAATTTAACTTATAATTTATTTATACGGTAATATAATGTATTTTACTATTAAAAAAATTCAAGTATTTCAAAAAATTAAAAAAAATTAACCCTCGCCATTTTTTAGTGTGTAGAATCCCTAAATGAAATACATTTTTCAAAAATAATTTTCTAAATATAAGAAATTTAATTTTTAATTAAAATCATTATTTAATCTAAAAACACCAACACTTGAAATATTTATCTTCATTTTTAAGGTGACAAAATGTGTTTATAATTTTGTGAGTAAGGTTACCATTAATAAGGGTCATATTACTATTTATAAGGATATGTTACTATTCATAAGGGTTTGTTACAATTCATATGGGTATGTTTCTATTAACAAAAATTTAATTGATTCTATCATAATCCAAATATCACCCCGATCACAATCGTGTATGTCTGTTTTTTCAAAATTGAAAACACGGAAGTAGAAAAGTTTTGTTTAATGGCTACGTTATGACTATCTCAAAAATTACCAACTGTTTTTTTCAAAGAAACTCAATTATTTATGAAGTATTGGCTATGAATATAATATATTTAAGAAAAAACATACCTTAAAATATTTGTGGTGTTATAATCTAAGTGGTGATATCTCAAATATATCATTAATCAAAGTATCCTCGACTATACAAGATCTTTCATTCCCAATGAAGAGTATACTGAATACCAGCAAGAGAAGAAAAGAAGACTCCCCAATTTCAATAGTCAATACATGCTCATAATTATGTAATCCAATCCAACCCAAGTATAATGTCAATGTTTTCAATATTATGTACCATATGTTCTAAAATATTCCAAAATGAAACTAAAATTGAACCATAATATTATCACTTTCTACTATTCTCTGTCATATGTTATTGAAGAATATCAAGACTCATGGTGAATTTTTTACATTAATATGAATAATTGTTTTTGTATTATCGATAATAAATGATTTAAATGTACTTGAATCAAGTAAAACATAATCCAAAATTTATGATACGAGGATTTGACTTCTAATAGAATATGTATCATCTCCATCATCGGGTATAGGCTACACTGAGTCATACATACTAAATACTTCCTCATACTAACCCTTATATAAAACCCTCAATCTGAAATTTATGTTATATCAAGTTGGCATCAACCACCCCATCATCCACCTCAACCAAATTTTCAATATTTTGTTCAACATCCACCAGTAGAATACACTACTAACTATTCTGGGGTGCCTAGGATTTCGATGTATGATACCCAATACTCTGTGATGTGCCCCAACAGTAAAAAATTTGAAGGTGACTATACTGTCCCGGATAATTGTACTCTATTTTGACATTTGTAAAATTATGCTCAATATGACCACAACTAGTTCCCTAAATATGTAACGTACTTACACCTATGAGGGGTGAATTGACTTCGTTAAATAATTTCTCTATATTAAAACTTTTCCTTATAAGATAAAATGAATATGTCCTTCTCATTTAATTAATCAATACAATAGAACTAAAAGAATGTAAATATAATAGCATATTGTGATATTATAGTGGTTTGGGACAACAACTAAATCCCTTATTCTAGTCCAATAACACCCAATGTGGGATTGATGAATTTTGTTTGGATCATTTTCCATGAGATCTCATAACTAAGTGCAAGATGTTGAAACCTTGTATAATGATTTTTATGAGCCTTCATATCCTTTTATTAGATTCCTCCAAACCAATTGAGAAATTTAAACTTAACCATAGATAAATAAAAGCAGCTAGAACGGGAAAAAATATATGATATGTTTAGATTGATAAAATTAATCAAATTCTTGAAAAATTATAGTAACTTATTGAAGTGTATTCCTCCATAAAATTAAAGAAGCATCAATTTGAAGCTCTGAAAAAGTAATTCCGATGATCATAAATCAAGAATTATAGTAATATTATATCTATATATCCTTCTTTATTTATGAAACATCTTCTATTTCATATTTTATTTCATTAATTAAAGTGATAGTATTAAAGTAATTTAAATAATTTAAAGAGTATTTTTCTTCTCTTATGGTTACAACTTCTCTGATTTCTGTGAAATCTGGTTCAATATTTTACATTGTAAAAATTTTACTCCTACAAATATTCCAAAAAAAATTATATAATATTGAAAATAATAATATTCATTGAATTTTTCGTCATTTGATAATCCGAAATAAGCTGGTAAATGTAATCTATATTTTTCTCTATGATATTAGCATTGTTTTTGAAATATTTTTATGTAAAAAAGTATTGAATAGTAGTTATTTTAGAATTAATATAACCTATAAAATTTCATAATTTAGGATATAAATTTAATTATTTTAAGAAAAACAATTTTCAAAATTTGAATATTCCTTAAAATATCACAAAATATTTTCTTTTAATTTCAAAAATATCAATTTTTAATAAACAAACATCTCGTATTACTAATCGTAGTGATATCCAAATAATCATATAATGACTAAATAAGTTATTTTGTATTAAATAATTACATAACAATTTCATCTTCACTTCACATTATGATAATATTTGAATTAACAATACCACTAATATCCATATTTATCTCATAATAATGTGATATAATTCTTTATTTTACAGAAAATCTCTTTACTTTAGTTGATAATGTTTTTATATTCTGAGTAACTATACATATGTGTAAACTCTTTAGAGTCTTAAAACACTTTTCAAATTTTCATAACATCTGAAACACCTTATGTATAATAGAAAATAGTAAAATATTCAATTTATTGTATATCTATTAGTCAATTATTAAGAAATAAGTGTCATAAATTCACTAATATGAATCGTACAAGTAAAATTCAATATATAGTGGTAAATCATGTTACCATTAAAATTATGAAGTCAAATACATGTGAGTAAAATATTTATCTCCTTTTACTACACTTATAAAAATTATTTTATATAATATATAATCTAGGTTCATCATCATTTAAAAGAAACTAAAATAAGTGTATTTCTTTATTAAATGTGATAAAACTAGAATAATAAATAAATAATGACAATAAATAATTAAAAAATAGTGATAATAATGAATAAAAATGAAAAAACATATAATAATAGGGAATAAAATAGAATAATAGTTAATAACATATAATACTATATGGTGAAAAATAATATAACTAAATAAAATTATTCTATTTAAAATTAAATAAGGTGAGGGTAATATTAGTTATCAAAACATGAATAAAAAACAAGGATCTACATTTTATTAGTCCCTTATTTTATAACTAAAAAACATGGACACATAAAACAAAATCTCCCCTTTTTAAAGATAAAAAAGAAACAGATAGTGTAATATAGATCTATTAAAAGAAATATTAGAAAAAACTTATCCCCAATAAAATAATATAACAAATGCTAACATATAAATTTTAAAATAAAAAATTATTTGACATTGTTAGATAATAATTTACTTCAAACACATTACATTAATAAAGAATCCGATCTAGAATTCTTCCTCTTTAGATGATAAAAATGTAATAAATCATAAATAGTGTCAATAAAGAGATAAATAATTATTCTCAACACAAACATTAATTGATCACACATAATAACAAGATTTATTAAAGAATAAAATAGAAATATATACCCCCATAATATAACCTTACCATTTTAAAAATATGTGATAGTGAATTTCAATACAATGTTATTTCCTCATATATAAATAAATTTACTACAAGGATCCACGAAAAAAGTGTAAAAATCTTTAATGAATTAAATATAATTAGTTATGAAAAATATAATATATAATAAATATAAACAATAAATCATAATAAATTACTAAAAAATTATAGAATAATTCAAAAAATCTGTTCAACACCAGAAATAATAAAGGAGATAATGAATCAAATAAATAATAAATTACATGTCAGTAAAATAAATAATAATATAGTGAACACATTCTTACTGATAAATATAAAAACATATATACAAACTCACATAAACATTATAGATAATAGAACAATTATATGTATGAAATCTATCAAAAATATAATATTTGAATTAATGTAATCATTCAATTCCATAAAAATATTATAATCATATAAGATGTGAATTTTGAAATCTTATCATATTATATAATTCATTTAGTTTAAACGTAGTAGTTAAGATATGAATAATATAAGTTACAGATATACTTATATAATGATATAATCACAGGATTAATGATCTCAATCATATAATACTCCAATGATCCTTTATTTAGAATTATCTACATTACATTCATTCATTTTGAACATGATAATAAATTTTAAATAATATTTATTCATGTATTTGATTAACCACCATCAATAAAAAATTTCACATTTCTATTCTTAGGGAACATTTCTAATAAAATATCAAAAAAAAATTTAATCTTATACTCATATTATTTTGGGTCTCGTAGTGTTATAAATAATATATTTACTTATCGAAAAATGTTTATTGTGAATTGGAATTATATCCTTCAGGTAGCAAAAATATTTAGAAATGTTAAAATACATAATACTACAAAATTGTGGAGAATTAAGAAACAATAATTATAATAATATCCACAAATACCAAAAAACCAATTTCAACATAAAAAAATTATTTTATTTATAATTAATAAATAACAAATAATCAACTATATCATGTTTATAATTTAATTATAAATTTTTTATAAAGAAAACATAATTTTTGGAAACACCTACTAGTAATATTTATTAAGATATTTATGATTCTCCATTAATGTGTCATATTTATCATCAAGTATGAAACAATATTCATTAGACTCTTCCAAATAATATATTCTAAATTTAGTTATAGGAGATAGAAATGAATGAACCTATTTTTTTATAATCTATGAGATACATGATTACATTTAAATCCATATTAATAGATTTAGGGATAAAATGATATTCATAAATAGAATCCTTATAATCACTCCAACTATAATCCATAGAATCTTTTTCTATACTCATTTAATTTGATTTTCTTTATTTCCATTCCAAATTGATTGGAGGGAACTCAAGTATAACAAGTCCCATTTTTGTACAATCATTGGTTCTAACATATGTTTTCCATACTTATTAATTTTTTATTTTCTATTTGTTTAAAAAATATTAAATATTAAAAAATTATATAAAATCCATTCACTAGAATCAAACTACAATAATCATTATCATATTACTCATAATATTTTACCTTATCCTTTTCCTTTTCCTTTCAATTTGAAACCTCAAGATTTACATTTTATTTCTTTGCTAACTTATCATCGTTATATTATGTTTACTTATTAAGTTAATACATAATATTTTATTGAATTTGATTCTGCATTTTCAGATATTTAGTAGGAGAAGATTATATAGCTGTAGGAAAGAATCAACTCCACTAATCATATAAAACACTAATATAATTTTAAGATTTATTTGATTCATTTATATCAGTTCCAAAGGGAGATACATCATTTACAATATCATTAGGCCTCTTATTCATTTGTGGAATTATATATTCATCAATCATCCTAAATTTATAATATTTAAGCATTACAGTGTTTCACCTTAATTTTCATACATTATCAATTCCATCATAGGAAATTGTAATGGTTTCACACATATCATGTGTAGTGTTACACTAAGAAACATTGTAGAATTCATGAATATCTTGGCCATAGATGGTATTATTCATAGACTTTAAATTTAAATCAAAATTAGAAAGTTGATATATAATCTATAATTTAGCTTCATGTGAGGGAATCAAGTAGGTTGTTACTATCTTTATATAAAATTTCAAGCCAATAGTATTTAAAATAGATAATAATTATAGATTTCAGAAAACCGTAACTTTTACTATTAAAAAAGGACATTTAATCATTTACATATATTTTTTATGATCATCATTCTCAATATTTCATTGTCTAGTTGATTTTTTCTCCATATTATTAAATAAAAAAGGATATAAATTAATTTTAAGAGTAGGATCCCATCTAAATTTTTTTCCCAAATAAGTATTATATAATGACTCAAGTGGGTTTGAATTATGTCCATGAAATTATTTTGCTAAATTAAAATTCTCACCTTTAGGTTTGATCAAATATATACTTCTTATTTTATCATGTAATGTAATGGAAATAAATTAATTTAATGAACATGAAATATTTTGTTATAAAAGTTGATCAGGGTTATAATAATTCCCCCTTGTCCACTCATTTAATACCCAATATATACTTGATTAATTATATCAATGTAGTTTTCAATGTGATCTCACAAATTGGTGAAATAACATGAAATATAGTATAATAATTTTATCATTCCTTCATATCCTTTTACTGGGGACCTCACAACTAAATGAGTAGTTGAAATTCACCCACAACAATCTACAAGTAAAAGATACTTATAATCAAAATAGTTGAGATTTAGAGTGTGATTTAATTTCATTAAATATTATAGAAATTAAAATGACAATCAATTATGTGTTCTTATATAGAATAAATGAAACTTCAAGGTGAAGCTCCAAAAACTACATTGAAATGATATTCAATACAACAATACAGTAAAATTCTCTCTTCTACTCCCATTTTTAATTCAATTATACATTTTTATATTCAATTTCTCATATTCATCTAAGGATAGTGAATAGAATAAAAGAATATACATACTATTGTTATTTTATTTTGATTTCAACATTTATCATGCATATCTTATATTATTAATGTTGAAACATGTAGCACTAATAACTCTTGTCAATCTTCCAAAAACATATATATAACACCAATAAAATATTCTAGTCATTTTATTATATCTTCATTTTAAAAATAAAAATAATGTAATCAATGTAATCCATAATTATCACTTTGATTATTTTACAATGGTTGTAGTCCATACATTGAAAAACATATGTCTATGTGGTGAAATAAACTATAAAATATTAGAGTTGATAATAAATATTTATTTATTAAAAGTCAAAAAACATTTGAATGTTGAAAATCACTAAAATATCATGATATGGTTCCTTATAATTTTTCAATTATAAATTATCAAAATTTAATTTTCATTGACTACAATTCATTGTAGTTATCTATATAATCACGATCGAACTAAATAAGTTATTGTAAGGTAAACTAGTGCTTCATATAAATTCATCGCTTCATGGATTGATAATATCAAGATTAATAAAACCCCTAAAATCTATCTGTGTCTCATAATGATATAAAATAATTATTCTTGGTTATGGAAATATATTTACATTAAATGGTAATGTACTAACCAATTGAGTAGTTGTATATTTGAGAAAATTACATAGAGTCTACAAAAACATTTTTAAATTTCAAAAATTTATAAAGAAATTTATATCATAATATATAAAATATAAATATTCACTTTTCAATGTATATAAGATAAAATTCATCAAATGTAAGAGTAATAACATATCCAAAATTATAAATAAAATTAAAATTCAATACACAAAATAATTTATTTCATCTTTTATAATTACAATGTTTAATACATATGAATAATATACTTCTTCTCTTATATAACATTTTGATAAATTCTTCAACATAATGTTAATTTATGATATTCCTCCATTTTAAATAAAAAATTCTACGTAAAATTTCATGAAAATAAAATTTTACAAAAAAATAATAAATAAAGGATATTGAATAATAAATAAAGAGTGAGAATAAATAATAATAAACATCATTTTATAAAAGTTACTAGAAAAACACAGTACTGAATAAATTGATACTAAATAAATTAAAATAAGGTGATTGGAATAATAAATATTAAAATATTAATAATGTGGTAATGAAATACTCATCAACAAAATCCACACTAATGATAGTGTCTAAAGTATCTTCTTTAGCTAGGTGATGTATGTATACCACCACTACATATTTCCGGATGACTGCCACCTCTTCTTATTAATTTAGCGCATCGATCCCTGGTACTTAATGATAATTCCCCCTATGGTAATCTTGGTAATGGACCACCAACTCTTAAACTCCCATTGAAAATAGACTTTGAATTAACAAATATCTTGAACACTTTTGAGAAGGTATGAAAATTAAGGAGGGTTATCTAGGTCATTATAGGATCTTTAAGCCCTATATCAAATCACCTCATCTTGTATTCCTCATCCCAAATAAAGTATGCATTTAATAAAATAAGGAAAATATAATTAGTATTGTATTATATAAATAATATCAAAACTTAATATAGGATTAAAAATTATTTTGCCTTTACCAAACACAAATTATTGAGGTATAATTTCCCAACGAAGAGCTTGTAAAATCACATCTAATTGATTCCCTGTACATTCTTCGCCTCAAAAATCAAAAGGCCCCAACTAAATTCATGTCATTTAGTAATAAAGGTGTAAATTTGAACTCGTTGTTTCTCATGGGTTTTAATTCTATGGAAGATGTGATGGACATGGTTAATACACCTGTAAAACACATAAGCATTCAAACCACCCAGGAAATCAATTTATAGTGAAACTAACCCCCCCCCCCCAATATCTAAATTCACTGGATCCATTAATTGATTTCTTTAACTAGTAACCATTACATCCCAGATGAGCTCCTCTAAAATATGAGGGTGAGAAACAAGGATTTGTAGAATCATATTCATGTCTACCTTTGGTATGTGCTCAGCAAAAACATTCAAATTTATGAATTTTGTCTTCACGGTGTCATTATCTATAATAATTTAGATAATTACATTAATATTTCCATCCCAACAATGAGTTACTCAAGGCATTAGTACATTATATAGGAAACATTGAACCCTATCCCTCACTCCCTTATATTCATTTTCTTATATCACTATTTGTTATTAACTAATTTAAAGAACAATTTAAAAAACGTTTACTTGCTAATAGAATCCTATAATGATATATAAATGCATTCATTTAGTATAACATAAATTAATATAGCTATCATAGTCATATAATGTAACTATAAATCAATGTAATCAATTTATTACCAATGGTAGCTAGGTCATTGATAATAAAAACACCAAACAATCATTTACTTATTATTAGTTTTTAGTTAATATAGTACTACAATCAATTCCAACCATAATATGATAAAAAAAGATACTACAGTGTTCATCACGTCCTGAAATCCTATACATTTAAAACTATGGACCCCTAATATGATGCATCAGACTCGAAGGTTATGTACTAACTAATGGGAAAGGGAAATATAAAAAAGATGTGGCTCAAACTACCCTAAGTCACAAAAAAATTCTATTGTAATTATGTTGGATAGAAATATTTAAGGATTACATCTTGTATCCCAACAGACCTATTCTTCAAACTACCTTCAAACCTCATACCCAAGAACCCTTAAGGTTCTATGATACCCCTTTTAATATATTTGAGTTGAGTACCCAAATGAAACCCATTCAATTTCATCACAACACCTCAGTCGCACCTCTTGATTGAAAAAGGTTGGTTTAAAAATGGGGGGTAAATTAAAACACATTTGGTAGGTGTTTTTACCAATTTTGGTAAAGTGTTAATAAGTTAGTTATGTTATCATAAGTAGTGTAAATTTTTCTTAGTCTAGGTCACTTAATTAATAAAATTCATTCAATATAAGATGTTTTAAGAAGATAAAAATAAAAAAACACCACGACAAGAACATGAATTACATATTAAAAACAATATCTAAAATATACCTAAAAATAAATAATGTTATAGATACTATAATAAAAAATCCAAATAAAACAATGGGTGTTGTCAAAATCAGCCCTAGAGACCTATAATTGTTTCCCTTTGTGTAAATCCTATCCAAGAACTATCAAGGACAAACCACTTGTTACCATGTGGATTACCTGATAAACACCCAAAAGGAGATCCCAATCCATTTTTATTTGTCAGGTATATATCCCCCCATGATCAGGTGTATTTCATAATCCAATAATAATAATATAATGTTTTGTGTGAATCTTGACAAAAATAATACAGGTTGTGAGTATTCCAACTCAATATGAGGCTATTATACCATTTATAACATCCTTTCATAAACCATAGGGTATGTGTGAAAAAATATAACTTCATAGGAATTGATAAAGATCAAGAAAATATAATATAATTGATCCTCACAGATACAATTTTTAATAAACAAATTAATTTCCAGGGAGGGATGTATCAAAACGTGTATACCAACACTGAGTTGTGTTCTTAGAATATGATGCACACTAGTCCTTATAACGTTTTACTCATGTACTCGTATACACCCACACATATGAGTATATGTGTATAATGAAGTCAAGATCCTACCCATCCTTCTCAACACAAATTTGGAGGTCAAGATTGTTATTGGAATCTCCCAACTAATCCTAAGGAATATAGGAAATGGTATTACCAATTAGGTTATTTCAAATTTGTCACATGTGTAACCTATTAGGGTATATTCCCATTCTATGTATCCAACTAGTACAACATCATGTGTTCCTTCTCATTTATTTACAATAATATATATATATATATATATTCCAATTCACTAGTTAAAAGAAGCAATAGTCAGAACCAAAATCGAAGCAAGTGTATCCAAAATATCACAAAGAATGCATTTTTTTATTATTAAAGTATCAACTGACATTATCATGAATCCAGTAATAGAATTCACCATAAAATACAATTTGAGAAGTATAAATTACATTCTTTGAATAAGAAATAATTCATACACCCAATGTGTAGCATAACATATAGGAAATATAAATAAAACCAAGGAAGACAAAACAAATTCCATTATAAATAATTGGTATATGTTTTAACCTTTCTAGATTCAATTATTATTTTCATAGGGTTCACTCGAACCCAAATCATTGATCAAACAATTATATATGATTATTATATTATTCCTACAAATTGAATTTATATAATAGCTCATTGGGTTCTATAGAGAATGATCAATCCACCACATGATTTTTGAGGCCACACTAAAACCAAAATTAAATTATGTATTTGTTAGGACTCATCAAAAATCATGGAAGTGAGGGAAAAAAATGTAAAACAATGAGATCACTAAATGAAACATTATTTATCCACTAAACTAAAAGGAATTTGAATATCTATTAATTTTTAATAAGACCTATAGGACATAGACTAAAAAAGAAACATGGTTACTTGATAAAAATAAATAAATAAGATGATTAGGTAATAATGTAACCTTACCTTGATGAAGGAGATATTATGGGAAACTTGAACCCCTTTCCACAATGAGAAATAATGAGGTCACATTAAGGATTTATAGGATGAGAAGAATCTAGTATGAGAATAGAAATGAGTTAATCTATATTGAAATTCATATACATTTCCTATTTAAGTATTCAAATAGGTTTTAAAAGGGAAATTCCATTATTGAAGGATTTTTTATTTGGAAGCTTGCATGTATCTTCTAGAAAGCACCAGGTACCTAAAATCCAAAACAAAGAGCCTTTGAAACTGGGTCCCAACCATTGACCTAGTCCATATGCACCATGTTCCCAATAGTCACAAGAACTAGAGGTGACTATCCCTTTTCCCTTCCACTTTATATATACCCTCCTAATATTCTTCTAACCCCCTTTACACTAAATAATAACATAGAAAAATATTTAAGGATGTTACTTTTTAAATAGGTTGGGTTATTTTCAGAAACATTTTCTTATGGATGTCTTCCTCTAGAACCCAAATATGATCATATACAGACATATGAATGTTTCTTCACTACATTTAGTTGGTCAAATAGACATTTGATCCTAGAAATATGATATTTTCTTGATTTTTTTCTTATTTTACTAGATATTTTTAACTTATTTATTTAATATTCAATCTGCGTTCATAGAGAAAGAAATTGGCAATGAAAAGAATGGATATAAGATATAATGAGTAATTTCTCTAGTAGGTCCTCAATTTTCCCCTTTTATCTATCTATGATCATAAAAATCCATATGATAAGATAAAAAATTTTGGGTCCTAAGAAGTAATTCAAGGTTAAAATAAATCTATTGATGATGGAGGAAGGATTAGAATTTTTTGGAAATGAATATATACTCCTCTATAATTGTGGGATTTTTATCCTTCAAATAATTAGCATGGATCAAATTAAAGGTCTCCAGGTAATGGTAAATCATTTAAAAATTTCTATTGGTCAATGATAATCATCCCAATAAAATATATTAGTCACTATAAAGGTGAATCTAAACATAACTAATTAACTGATAATCACCTTCAGATGATATAAATCCACTCAATCATGGACGACTGATAACCATTCTATACTAATGATGAAATCATATGTTCTCATATTCACTATGCATATGTCTAAATTAAAGCACGATAGGTATAGAAAAAATCATAATCTGATGTCAAAAGTGGGAGAGAGGGTGATCATCTATAATAGAAATCTCTAGGTGAAGTTGTTGGACTGAGGTCTCTACTAGAATCTACAACTCCAAAATTAACTATTCTATAAAAATGTGTAAATAACCAGCATTGTAAAATATATACTCAAGCTACACGAACTAAAATTCAAATTCTTACGTTTTAAAATATATTTTTGTCTTAGAGTTTAAGAATGGTATCTCATAACTCTTAAATAAAAACTTATATATTACATAGTGTAAATTTTAATTCTGTATCAATTTTTCCCATAAGATCTTTTTCTATAAATAAACAAGTTTTTGTTTCATGCCAATTACTCAAAATTTTCATCTTGAATTCATCCAAGTCCCTATTGGTCATATTAAAAAAATTTAAATTTTTTTCTGAGCACAAAAATATCAGTAAGGTATGTAAAAATAATGAAATATACTATTAGTCTATAACCACAATAAATATTTTATTCTGTCAAAGGACAATTTAGAATTTAAATAAACATTTCACTACACATGAAATCAACTTGTAAACCCAAATATTTTCCTCAAACAGTTCATAGTATATATTAATTTCATAACAAAACTAATAAATCTTTCTTTGGAAATCATAAAAAAAAATAACTTCTTCATAGAGTTATAATTTTCATCCTTTTAAAGTAGTATATTCTTTTATTTACCATGTGAAATCGAAATATTTTCATAAAACCCCATATAAAGAATATATAAAACATATAAGAAACATGAGGAAACAATTAAATATCATTTCTATAAATAATATAACTATCATAATTACACAAATAATATCCATTGCAGTTACACATAAAATAACCATCAAATTTACAAATGGAATAACGTTCACTATATACCCTAATAATCAAACACGACAACCCTAATCTATTAACTACATACCATTACACAATTAATTAGAGAGCTATATTGGAATAACCTATTATCTATTTATAATGGAACCATCCATCCTCATAAGTAATTTGCAATAACAAAAATATAATCATAAAATTTTCAATCTTATATTCTCGTCACCACACTAATAAAATTTTTATTTAAACCCATAAGAAAACATTTTTTGATATTAAAAAATATCATTCCATTAAAAACCATTTTCCAAACTAAAATTACCTAAACAATTGGAATGTTGGATTATATTTTATGGAGAAAAAAATGTAAAATAATTGTTATGGGGATGGAAACGTATGTTTCTCCCAATATGTTAAAAAATAACATTCCTTTTTATCTTTTGTGGATAAAGAAATATATTTTATAAGAAGATTCATTATAAAAAATTGAATTAATGTAAATAGAGATATTAAATTTCTTTTATGTATCTATTATTTCCTTATTAATTAATCCATAAAATAATGTTATAAATAAGGAAATGAATGAAAATAGAGTATTAATGGAATTTTTAAAAGAGTATTTTATAAAAAAGTCCAACATCTGTAAGTCTTGAATCAACATATAAGATCCTTATATTCATAAATAATAAATTTTAGTTAATTATTTATGATATTAAAAACATTTTACAATTTTATTATTCCTTCTAGTTTATCTCTTACCATGATATATTTGACTATTTAATTGGTTACATTTATGTCATGTGTCTTGATGATATTAATTTTATATGATCAAAATTGAATTTTTAAGTTGAATATAGTCAGAGTGGTCATAATTGTATCATATCCAAAATAATAATCATGAATTAATTATCTATTTTTATAGATCCATTAAACAGTTAAAACCAATTGTTAATGATGGTTATGAATAATTGCCATGATTGCAATCTTGGAGACAATAGGTTGTACGTACTCATTTGTAATGTTTCCATTATTTAATTGTCATTATGGAATGATTGTAAGTATTATTTTATCTTATAAAATTATAATTATGTAATAAAAACATATTATATATTTATGAATAC
This sequence comes from Viscum album, assembly GCA_963277665.1. NCBI lineage: Eukaryota > Viridiplantae > Streptophyta > Magnoliopsida > Santalales > Viscaceae > Viscum > Viscum album. The sequence continues at coordinate 1,309,172,594 of OY728119.1, read as the reverse complement.
TTATAAATATCATCCATTTTATAGTGTGATGAAAAAAAAATAACATCACTTCGTTTAGATGGTAGTCTACACGCATGCGGGAATGAAGTTATCATTTTTTTATTCATATAAAGCTATGAACATATATTATATATTATAATTTCATAATGAAAAATTTATCCTGAATATAAAATATAATGATTAATTTCATCAGTATAACCATCTATGAGGTATGTTGATGGAAAATGAGTTAAATCTGTTCGTGATGTAGAAGTTTGTGGTACAGACGAATGATGGTTTCATTTCCCATTTAGTGGAATAGGAAATGGTTATTGGTTATTGAATTCACATAATAACACCTAATTATATATAATATACTTCATATATTATTTCATAATATTTTAAAATTGTTTAAAGTTGGTATAAGGAAAAATAAATTAAAACCCCTTTGTTAAAAACTATACATCTTCTTTAGAAAATTTCCATTTCAGAACACATTAATCTACCTATGGTGGGTATTATGGAAAAAATAAGGCCTCAAAAATGTGGGGAGAGTTTATTTTAAGGGAAATTGGTTTGTATTTTTGTAAACAAACGGATCTAGAGTTTTGAAAAAATTATATAAAGAGCTGTCCTTTTATGAGATATTGAAGGATCACTCTTGGAATATCATAAAATATTACATTACTATAAATTAATCATGATGTAAAGATGATAAAATTGAAAATATTAGAATATAAAACAAATATGAGTTTAAATGATCTTAAAAGATAAAACGTGGACAAATAGGGATCATTTTTGCACCCTTATCTTTTAATTTTATCTATTTGCTAACCTTTTTTACACTTATAGTGACAATAAGGTTTTTACTCCTTGATGGACAAGATAGTTACTATAAATGGATAAAAGACCCATTGATTTACCATGGTAGATATATTAATCCATATAATAATAACTAGGATAAATATTGTTTTTTCTTAGCAATTTGAAATCAATTAATAATTTATTATTTTCATAAAATATATAAAATTATAATTTAGAACTATTAATTTACATCAACATCAATAACATCGGGAAAAAATTATAATTGAAAAAAAATAATTAAATACATCAATAAAATGTTATATATATATATATAAGTTAAATTAATATAATTAATTCTTTCATATTATAATTCTATTAATATTTTTTATATAATTTATTTTATTTTTCCATTAATTTAATAATTATTTCATCAGCATTGTTTTGGCATTTGCGGTAATTATTCGTTCACAAATAATTAAAAACAAATCATCCTAATGAATATAATTCATTTATATTTTAAATTATTTATTATAAAAATAACCAATCCCTTATTTAACCACATGTTAATAAAATTAAGGCTTTAAAAAACTAGAGTGTGGCATTTTTTTACATTCAATTACAAAAAATATTATAGAGGTCATAATTACATAAAAATGGAAATAAAATTTCATATCATAGAATATTTTTTTATTATCGAAAAAATGGACTCATACATGGAAATTAATGAGTTTTATATGGTCATTTTATAGTGTTTATAATATAATTGTTTCAAATCATAATTACAAAATTTACCCTTAATCATGGAAAAAAATTTCTATTTTCAATATTCATAATATACAGAAATAAAAGTGAAACTATAATGAAATTTAAACCTCATAATTCCAAATATTTAATCCATATTTCATGATTAAATACATAGAATTGGGAGAATTTAATTTCAAATTTAACTAGAAAAGCACGATGAAAAATAGTTCTTCAGAAAAAAATCCCTTTTACATATAAAATGTACTTATAATAAATTAAAGTATAAAATTAATTCTGAAAAATAATTAGATTATTTTAAATATAAAGTTAACTAATTATATTTTAAAAATATTACAATATTTGAATTTAACTTATTAAATAATAAAAAGTAGAATATAATTTTCAATAAAAATCAGTATTTCATCAATATTAATTACAACTTTAATCCTTTTAGGAAATTATAAAAAATTCATCCTAAGATAATTTTAAAATTATTAATTAAAAAATTTAGTTATTTTTTGTCAAATTACAACTCTACAAATTCAAATCAATATTTTCAATGAAACATCACAATGTATAAAACGCAATTTGGTTAGAAATGATGATTTTTTATATTGAATGAAAATATTCTAAATTGTTTTAGTGAATATATCTCAACACAATTTTAACTATTGAATATATTAAAATGTTTTATCTAAATATTAATTGGGATATTTAAAAAATAATGTCTTCTTTCAAGGCTTATATGTTTAACATCCAATGTATAAAAAACACTGATTTTATGTGAAAATTTCTATGGTGTGGCCTGATAAAAACCCACCATCATTACCATATAACTATATCCCTGACTATAGACACCCTATTCATAATAAATACTATATTGAGGTGGTAGATTTGGTGTAAGATGATTGAAGAATCATCCACCTCTAGTTTCTTTTACACCATCAGATTCTTTTTTAAAACCACATTCAATATTACATCCTATATTATACATTCACAGATATTATATATTAATAAATTAAAATTCAATACATAATATTTTAATCCATGCTATATTTTTATAGGTATAGTATCTTTGGAAACATGGACACGTAAAATATTTTCTTAAACGTTTCTCTCATTTAGTTCATCATAACTATCACCATTCTTATATATATCTTGCTTTCCAATTTTCCTTATAACCTTGGGAATGAAAACCTAAGAAATGATGGGATTCGATGATCAAAAACATTAAATAAGGGAGATGTCAATGATCACTAAAAACCATGAGAATAAAAAAATGAGAACATTATAAACACATTTGAATACCATACCATAAAAAATATAGAACATAATATTTTTTCATGGAATAATGCTTGTCAGTTTATAAGTTATGAATCCTAAAATAATCAAATAACACCACTAATAAGAGTATGACAATAGTAAAATACATGGAATTGTGGAATAATCACACAAAATCATTTCCATAATAGTTAAGTATTATTTAAAAGACTATCATAGTGAATTATATTCATTCCTCATTCCACAATTATTGCCAAGGTTCACTCCCCAAACTATCATAGTGTACAATCCCCCATAATGAACTCTATTCACCACAAATGTAATATAATTTATCCCATGAGATATCAATAAGTACACAATGCATTGGAGGGATATATATTTTCTAGAAAATATCTTCTCGATTATAACAAAATCACTATACTTTGTTTATAACATAACCACAGGTCAAATAAAAAAACTACACTTGACTTCCATAAGATAATTAAAAATTAATATTATTATCACGTCATATCCAATTAAAATAAAATGGGTTTTAAAAAATTTTCCACAATTCCTCATCATATAACCAATCGAAATTGAATGGGTTTCATAAAAAAATCATCAATATAAACATTAACCATCCATAGAAATATTAATAACTGTATCACAATATCATATTCCAAGTAAAGAATAATTTACATTAAAAGATTTTATTGTATATAAAAATTAAATAAAAATATCACTGGAATATTTCTTTATAAAAATAATCATTGAACATTTAAAATAACTTTTAAAATAAAAATATTTCCAAAATATTATGGAAAAATTTTCTTTGAAAAGACTCATGGAAAATGCTAAAGGAATCTTCAAACAATTTATATGTTATCATAGAGGAAAATTCAATTCATGGATTTTTTATTCAAAGAAACTTTCCTTTCAATTATTTATTCAAAAATTTGAAAAGTTACTCATTCATAAAATTAAAATATGATTAATTTTAATGTATAAAAAATCATTCAGGGTTCAAAATTCCATTAAATAGTCATTGGATAATATTAAAAATATTTTTCAAAAAATATTTGAAAAAATTAATATGAAATAAAAAGGTCACTGATAGAATAATAAAATTTATTCTATTTTCATTAAATATGTATGTTCATCATCATTAGTATTTAAATAGAGTGGAATAAAATAAATACATATATTCTTAATAAATAAACATATGAGAAAAAAATGAATGTTGTTTACCATTTAGGGTCCTTGTTCTATCTATTTTGTTCCTATAAATGTTTCTGAGGATTTGTGTGCTCAAATGAGGCTTTAGTTAGTTAGTAATAGTTTAGCTTCATAATGTTGGAAATAGAGATATTACACAGCTTGTAATTATTACGCACAGTGTAAGTGAGTTTCACATCTGGGGTAAGGATTATCATTATGTATATTAATTTGTGGTTAAATTCCTCTAGGGGATGCATTTTTTGTGGGGGGGTCTAAAACATGAAATCAACCTGATATGTTGGCTTCAATGGCCCATGTTTTCCATAAAAACTATGAATTATATCATTTTACAAGGGGATAGTGACCCTATTTCCAGCGTTTTGAAATCCCTATGATAAGGATCATTCATTGGCCTTTAGTATATGACCTATGGTGATCCAAGGTGTGTTCTTTCATTTTTTTCTACAGGTTTCTCCATGATCAATCTAATTTTCTCAAGTTTCTTACCTCCGTTATTTGTAACTTGATCTACACTATTCTAAGAAGGATTCCCTGTTTTTTTAGTGATTTTTTGGAAAAATATATTAAGGATATTATAGTTTCCTCATATTAGAGAGGATTAAGGTTCTGAAACATTAGTCTATTCACATGTGAAGAACATTTAAACCATTGATGTAGGTGATTCATTGCTTTTCTATTTTCTTATATTCAATCATAAATTGATAATTTTCTATCCCTTTGGATAAAAATTTAATTAACCTAGTAATTAATGAATCATATTAAAGATATTTCATAGTGATTTCATATTAATATTGATAATCTATACTATTATAATGTGTTGCCTCTTGATTTTATAGATAATTTGATATCTATTATATAATTTTATATCATGTTATTATTTTGGGAATAACATGTTGAAATTGGTAAATAATTTAAATCTGGAATTAACTTATAATAAATTGGTTTATGGATAATAAGAGAAGTGTCATGTTTAAATATGAGGTGTTTTATAATTTTATGATGAAAAAGTTGATTCCATTCTCATGTTTAAATGAAAATGATCTTCCATTTGGATAATTGAATTAATAAATAAGCTGATGAATGTTTATTCTTGTTGATAATAAATAAAAGGCTTCATAATTGATAATTTTTCTTTCAAATTGTTTGAGGGAACTAGTTATAATGGTAAGCGCATGTTTATCTATTAATATATTTCGACATCATGATACCCTAAGAATACCATAGTCGAAACTTTTCGCTAATTAATTGGTTAATTCAAGACCTAATAAAAATAAGTTTTTTAATAAACATCTTATCTAGGTCATGAGTTTAACATCCACTTTAGAAGGTTGAGTTTTATAATTCTAAATCTGCGAGAGCTGGTTTATGTGTGAATGCTAAATTACCTATTTTTAGGGCCCAGATACACTATTGTCTATGATTTATTGATTTATTCTACTTTTATAATGACATTCAAATTTTATATTCTCTATGTGACATGCTATGGGGTGGGAAGGCCCAAAAGTTTTTTTACCTCTGGATCAGTGAGACCTGAGATGATTGATGTGACATTTGGGTGGGGATTCCTAGATGATGAGGTATAATATGATGCCTATAAAGGTGATATGTATTGAGAAATTCATATGGGTGTTAGTGGTGGAAGCATAAATAATGGAATGGGTTGAATATAGGCTCACCCATTCTTGTGATGTTGAGATATGAGATGCTCACCTATGAATCTGTTTAATGGTTGACAGATGGGTTTCAAGTTCTTTCTACATTCCTTTCCTTAGGGATTGAGAAATTTGGATGTGATTGGTTGCATTAATCCCTTAGTGATAGAATATAATTGTTTTTATATAATACATAGTTTATGTAATGATGAAAATACTGAATAAAATGTTCATAACTCATGACTTTTTGTGTTGAGGGGATTTAAATTCTTAAAAAATGTTAATCTTGTTAAACTATGTGCTCTGTTTGGATTATTTATAAAGGAAATTTGAATTACTCTGATTATTCGTGTTATGTATTATGAGATAATTTTCATGGTTTATTAATGGATAATTAATTAATGTATGTATGTTAATGATGAAAATGGAAAAAATTAAACTAATTTAGCTCATTGAATTATTCTATGCATTTAGGATATCTCTTCTTAATAGTGGAAGTCGGGAATTAAAGCAACATTAGCTTTATTTGATCCTAAGACGATGCCATACCAATTGTTTTGTTGTGATATATTCTATATCTTATACATTTTATTATTTCATTAGATATACCACCCTTATTAGTTAGGGATATTGACACCTACTGGACTCTAGAATGTTGTTTTCCCCCAACAGCTTAGTGGGAAGTTGGATGGCTAAGTACCCCCTCTTAAACCTCTCTATTCTCATGGTAGTGAATTATATTATTAATAAATGCAGTTATTTTTTCCCATATATGTTTTTAATGGTATGTTATGTGTTTTGGTTATTTTATACACATTTATTAGCAGATATAGTATCCAGATTATTTTACAGGAATAAGGTGTATATGTTTTGATGGCATGAGTTAAATACTCAATTTATATGGGGTAATGGCATGAGGTATAAATCTTGATGTTTGAAACATGTCATATGGTCCATAGTAGATCCTGGAAACATCCTGGTAACTATATATGGGGATGTTATATGGGATGATGTGTTGATGTGAGTCACAAGGTGCATGTTTTGTTTAATTGACAATGTGTCTTAGGACTAGCTTATGATTCGAGGAGAGATAGCTCAGGATGTGAGAAAATGGGATGGAGTGTAACCTATTGGGGAAGTTGGATTAGGGTTCCATTGATGTTTAGTTACTATGATATGATCTCTTTTATGTGATACATGGTGAGATTTATGCATGGTGAGGCTAGTAACATAGTATATCCATTTATGTAATGAGTTAGTTTGACTATGGTTAACTGTTATTTTGTGTTATTTCATTATGTTTTTCATGAGAGGCTCTAGGGAGGATCCGATTGTGTGTACTTTGATGAAAACCCTATGTATAAACTAATTTTCATGTCAATTGGATTAGGGTGAAGATTGGTCAGGATATTACTCAATTGGGGTTTGTAGGAGCTGTATAGTCTTTGAGGTCTTTACTATATTTACAATTTTTGTACTTATAGTTTCCTTTTAGTTATAATAGTATAATGTAGAATTTAATGTTTGAACATGCTATTTATTTATATATAAATTTTGTAGAAGGTATTTTTTGGATTATATTTCTTTATCTTTATCATCTACATATTCTCTTAGATGGTAATTCCTCCCATATGTATTCTTATTATACCATTTGTGCTATTTTCTAACCTCAGGCCCACTAGGGGCCTGACTCTAGTAGTCACCTTCTCTCTCCCCTCATTATGGAAACTTTGTGGAAAGAGTGTTTAGGGTGAGTGGTGTAAACGGTTCTGGTTTAGGTATAAAATGATGTTGTGAGTTAGAAATATGTAAGGTTGAATGGGTTGGTATGGAAACAATATCATCTATGTTTAGTATGTGATGTAATTAGAGGAGACTAGATGAGCCATCGGTATATAATTCCCCTTGTGATAAGACACATGGACGTATATTTTTAGTGAGCATGCTAATTGTAGTGATATCAGTTATGAGGTAGACACGTAGGAAAGTATCACAAATCATTCTTTTTTACAATTGTGTAAAAATTCATAGACCTTATAGAAGTGTTAAATGAAAAAAGATAAAAAATAATTAATAAATTTGTTAATGTTAAATATTCCATATTCTAGGATTGTGAGACCTAATATATTATTATTTTTGATGTCATGGCACTATGTTGATTTCCATATCAGGTTCATGCAGATGATATTCAGCAGGTTGTTTAAGTATATCACTATAGAGTGGGTGTCGATGATGATTACACATGAGGGAGGACACCCATAGACTTTTCATTCCAAATTTTTATGAATTATTGGGGCCTTATTCATATTAATACATGAATGATTTTTTTATTGATTTGAGATAGCTTTCAGTTTAATATGTTCATAGAAGGAGAACATGGTTTTATTGGTTGTGACAATGTTGAAATTTTTTGTGAGGCAACAGTTGTTCTTAATCGACAGGGATCATGAAGAGTTAACTTCAGGTTAATGTACTCATTAGGTTCATGAAAGTTATGTTCGTCAAGATGTTCTAGTATATCACCATAGAGTGGGGGACGATAATTATTACACTTAGTATAGGACACTCTGAGTCTTTATGCGAGATTTTTCAGAAATATGAGGGATTTGTCTCATATTCAGACATGGGAGGCTAGTTTTAGTAATTTCAGATAGCATTCAATTCAATCCATGGTTATAAGGAAAAATTGGTTTCATTGGATTTCACAATTATTAATTTATTAGTGAGGAAAAGGTTGTTCTTATTCCTCAGCTATCATGAATAGTCGGTAGTTTTTTTTGATAATTTCTGAAAATAGTTCCAAAAATAAATTATTTCATTGATAGCAAAGGAATCTAGCACCTGGGAGATTATTACCCTTTAACACAAGTGTTACACCTTATGAGAGTTTTGAATCTATATCAATAATGGAATGAAATTCCCTTCAAACTTGTTCCTTGATGAGGTGGTTTTGGAAAGGAATTTTATGGAGGCTTTGCATCTAGAGTTACAGTTCCAGATCACCATGTTTATGTTGATGACATATCATGAGGTTCTAGAAAGAGAAAAGGCTATTGAGAGGATTTTGGCCTCAACAATATTATCATCAGAGGGGGTCATCATGAATCCTATAACATAATAGTAGAGTTATGAGGTTTTATGTTGTCCTGATAAAAGATATTTTAGTCAATCATTGGTAGGTCTCAACCCTCACCATATCATTTCCCTAGATATGGAAAATATAAGACCTATTACAAGGGATCATATGCATGTTTTTCTTATTGAGGATGAGTTCATAAATGGAAATATTTTTCATCCTTTTGGAATATGTAGTGTTTTCTAGGTGTTCCACTTTATGTTCCTCCATTAAGGTAGCTTCAGTTAAAGAAATAGAAAAGAGGTGTTCAAATTTGAGATCAACATAGAAGATATGGTGCAAGAATATTATATCCATGAGATGATTCAATTCATCAGAGAGAAGAGTTTAACTTTGGAGGTGGTTATCAGTAGGGTAAGAGAGGCCCTGGAGGAGGTCATTATTAGCATCATGCTTTAACATTTCCATCCCTAGGTGATATGGAAATTGTTTGACGTAACCTTTTCTTATCTTTCATCATGGGTGCTTTCTTTTTTTATTTAGTAAAACACACTTTGTTATATCAACTACCCTCAACCATTTATTAGAACATTAGATAGAGAGTCTTCTAGTTCCCTTGTAATTTTCTATTTCAGTTGTAGGTTGAGCATACTTGAATGGAGTATGTAGTGATTGTGAACTTGTTTTAGGGAATTATTGCTCATGTGGAGTTTTCCTTTGTTTACAAATATATCCAAATGAAAGAATCATAGCAGTGGATTTTTTAGTATTTAGTAGCGATATTTTGGACTTCTTCAGGAGGAAGGTTGTATTTAACGATGTTGATGGACAGCCAGTTATGTTTTTTAGTGAGAAAGACCATCAGATGAGTCAGAGGCATGTTTCTTCTTTGCTAACTATTATGGTAACATTGTTTCTGAGATCATCCTATGTATGTAATTTTGTGTCCCATAGGTTTTTGGATGACTACACTTATTCATTTCTAGGGGAAGCTATAAAATTACCCCTAGAATGGATATCGAGTAATGAATCAAGATGTATCCAGGCATGTCTTCAATATCTCTTTATCCATATAGGATAGAGCTTTATGATTTGAAAGAGCTCTGAGTATAGCTCAATGATTTTTGGCAGTGACATTTTCTCTATCTGTGTGTCTCACCTTAGGGTGCACCTATTTTGTTTTTAAAGATAGTTGACGGTATTATGTGGCATTGTAATGGTAATCATCTTTTGAACTAGATGATAGTGAATAAACACTATAATATTCCATGTATTTGTGACTGATTTGATCATCTAAAGGTATAATGTTGGTTCTCGAAGATTGATCCCACTTCATCATATCATCAGATGTAGGTGAAGGATAAGTTTAACCTAAAAAATACTTTCTATTGTCATCAAGGGTATTATGACTTTTTTTAATGACATTAGTGTGAAAAATACTCCAGATATGTTCATGGGTTTGATTCTAGTAGTTTTCAAAGAGTTCCTTGACAAGTTCATGGTTTTTTTCATCGATGTCAAACTTGTATACTCAATGTATGTGGAGGAGAATACATGGAATCTTCATTCCATTTTTGTATCTTTTCGTGATGCTTATTGGTTTGGGATGTTTACTAAGGGTGATATTTAGGATTGTGAGGTTCTTTTCATGGGACATGTGGTATCCCATTAGGGAGTAGATTTGGATCCCTCAATGATAGTGGAAATTGTGGCTTGGGAAGCCACCAAGATAGTGGAATAGCTGTAGAGAATCCTTGGTTGTTCATGCTGTTATAGGAGTATCATAGATGATTTATATTAGGTTGTAACTCCTCTAACAACATTGACGTGAAAGAATTAATAGTTATTATAAAATGAATTGTGTCATGTGGATTTTGAGTACTTAAAGTATAAGTTGTCCAGTTCTCCAGACATTTATTTTCCATCAAAAGGATTTCAATTTGAGAATTTATGTGATGTGTCACCTCGTGGCTTGTCTTGTGTTGTGATATAGTATAGATCAGTTGTTTCTTATTGGTATCATCAGTTATATATCAATTAGTTTAAATATTCCACCCATTATATTTACTTAGTGGTTGTTTTTTTCTTTAAACATGTGGATACATTACTTCACCAATGATTTATTGGCAGTTTTTACCAACCATAAGAGCCTGGGGAATTTCATCTCCACATGTGACTTGAACTTTTGTCTTTATCAGTTGATGTAATTATAATATTTATTGAACATTGATAATTCATATAAGCCATATAAGGGAAATGTTATGGCCATTGTACTAAGCATTAACTCTTATATGGATTCCGTGTGTGAATATAGAGGTTCCAATAGTGTTACAAAATCTATTTTAGCTATGCATCATGGTATAGAAGAGGTTGGATACCGACGTCGTATTTTACGGACAATGTGAAATTCCTATTTGATGAAGAATATGGAGGAGACCTAGTTGGGGGATTCCAAGGTGGTGGTATATAGAGGCTGAGTTTCTTTTTGTGATGGCCTTGATGTTTAGTTTGTGGATAGACATCATTGGATACTATTCTAGGGAAGGCTCTTCGTTCCTTTACTATTTTGTGATTTGGTTCTCCATGAGTTCCAAATCTCAAATTCTATTATATATTAGTGTGAAATATATTTACTATGATTTGATAGGTTTTTTTTTGGTGTCCTAGGTTGAAGTAGGTGGTTACATAGTTTCTTATCACTGTTAGGTCTACCCAATGGTGATGGTCGGGAAGCAAAATCCAAGGGGGTTTCTCTAGACGTTAGTTATTCCCTAGTGTAATTAAGAGGACATATCTATGGACTTCATTACTAAATTACCTAATTATAATGGATTTTATGGTTATATATGTTTTATAATGGATCATTTTACAAAATAATCCAACATTATAGTGATAAAGGAGTGGATCTCAGTGGTGGTTTTGTCGAGGTAGTATCTAGAGTAGGTGGTGCAACTCTATGGAGTCCTAAGGATGATCATATATGATCATGATACACTTTTTTATGCCTAGGTTTATGGAGGTATCTTGAGTTCTTTTGGTGATAATTTATTCCTTATAACTACTTTTAATACATAGAATGGAAGTCACATAGGGAGGAGTATCTATACTCTTGAAGACATGTTGCAATGTTATGTTCTGGATTTTATATTTTAAGGGATGTGGACCCTATACTTGGTTTAGTTTCTCTTACAGTAACAGTTTCCAATCCATCATTGGTATGGATCCATTTTAATATTATTATAACCGGACTCTCCATTCTCTATTGTGTTGGATGAAAGTCAGATTGGCAACAATTCATGACATGGAACTGGTATAGATTATGATAGACATTGTTCTATTAATTCATAAGAGTATGAAGGCAATACATGGTTTTTAAAATTCATTTTTTGATCATAGGAGGAGACCCATATAGTTAAATGGTGGAGGTCATTTGTTCTCGTAGGTGACTCCACATCATGGGTAGTGATGGTTTAGTCTAGGGAGTAAGATGTATCCCTATTTTTTTGTTCCTTTAGAGGTGTTGAATCATGTTGGAATTACGATGTATGATATAGAACATCCCCCACATATGAGCTACATACGAAATGTTTTTCACATGTCATAACTCATTCATTATCTTCATGATGACTCTCATTTCATCGATTGGGGAGAGATTTATGTGGATGATGAGGATGAAACCTTCAAGGATTGGCCTATATAGATCTAAGACCACTAGTATATGTGATTCCACCATGATTCACTACTTTTTCACCTTTATATATTTATGTTATACTAATTTATTATTGTAAATTACACATTTTATGTCAAATTTAAATTCACATTATGTTCAGTTTGATTATTATTTCCTGATTAAAAAGTTTAATCCCAACTTTTTTATGTCTTCATTATTGTTGGAGGTGATTTGGAGAGCCCATACGAGAAATCAAGCAATGATATCCAAACTATGTAGGAGTCCAAGCCCACATGTGGAATTAAATGCCCACTTCCACTAGTCCCTGCATTTAATTTGTCTTAAATTAATTTTTACTATCATTTATTTAGTGGGATACAACTCTTTGGAATATTACAATGCCCAATTCATCGAAAAAGGGATCAAATTGAGCTGATCTATCAATGAAACAAAATATACACGAATTCAAAATATCATTTTTGTATTTCATTAATATCTCAGTCTGTAGTTATCCACTAGATTCAACATTGTCATGGAGACTTTAAATATTCATTCCAATAAATCTTATTGATTTTCCATGTTTAGATAAGTCCTTTTACCAACCAAAAATCAATCCACAACTTGAATAATGATATATGGGTTCCCAAATCCCCTTTATATTATGGCAATAAAAGGGAACCATGGGATCCTCCTTTGGTTTATCAACAATGTATTGAAGTAATTCCACTGTTTGAGTCTACTCACCAACTTGGAGGTTCTAGGACTCAATATTCTCAAAGGCTTATATCTCTAAGCATCCCTTCATCAAAGCTTTCTTCTCCTTCTCATGTGGTAACATTTTTTTCATTAGTTTCTATTTAAATTTTTCTATTTTTTTAAATTTTATTCTTCTATACTCATACTACTTAGGCCGTAAATAATGATTATAAACTTTATTATTTTGTACCATTTTTAAACCATTTACCATGAAAAACATCTCTACAATGACTAAACGACCCATGAAAGAGTATTTTTTCTTAGTAATTGATTTAATTATCTCCTTATTCACTTATTTTTTTAATCAATTTTATAATATAATTCATATAATATGATACATGAAATTATTTATTAAAATAAAATAAATTATACAAGAAACTTAATAATTAACACCAATCCTGTGAGATCAAAAATTGTGTGGCTTCTAATTGATCAATTTAATCAGTAAAATAAAACAATACAGGATAAATTTGTAGAGTTCAAATATAATCCATAAACTCAATTCCTACCCTTTTCTAGTTTTTATATGATTTAAAATTCACCACTGGACATAATATAGACTTGGAATGGAAATTAAATAAGAGTGATATGATTACATGTTTCGATGCTAGCATAGGTTTTAATACATTTCAACATTCTGGTTATGTTTAATCCCATGGGGTTCAAGGGTTAACAAATTAGGGGATCATAATTTATTGAAGATTAATCTAAATTATAATGATTAATAATTAATTTAAGATGTATATTTAGATCAATTTCAACTTCTAAATATATTTTTCAAAAGAAAAAAAATTCTCATTGATTTTTTACAATCTCATATCAAAACCGAAAACAAAAAAAATACAATCGTCTTACCGAATACTTATTTTTTTTTTATAAATGATAAACCCCCCATTATTTAATTTATTATGTTTATTTTATTTTATTTTAATTCAAAATAACATTAATATTATGTTTTAATTACTTCATCATTTGAGAGTTGAGCTTGGTCATCCAATTTTCTATAGAAAATTTACTAAAAAACCAGCATAATTTGAGAGAACCGATGACAACACCTTTCAAATTGGATCAATTTATGAGCACGAATGAAATTTATTCAACCAATTAGAGATATCTATTTAATTTTATTTCATTATTTTATTTTTCCTTCATTATTCTTTTTCTTCCCCTTTATCAATTTGTGTTTATTTTTTCCTATTTTCTTCTATTTTAGAACATTAATTAATAACTATTTTCATGATATTATGTTATAATATTACAATTTTACCCCTTTTATATTATTAATGAAATGGTCCCTTCTGTAGGATCTCATTGATCTTTAACCCAAGATTAAACACATCCTTGTGGCTCAAATCTTACAGTCTCAGTCTATGATAAGTTTTAATATTCACCCAGTTGGGGAATTATTCCAATTTGGGAACATTGAAACTGGAATACATTATTCTTCAAACAAAATAAATAATCAATACCTACAAATAATAATAATAAACTAAATATAACCATTCAAGAATTAATAAAATATTGAATCAGACATCTAACTAAAATTTATATTAATTAAACTTCTTCAAAATTATCAAGGATTATCTGGTTACGATCCAAAATAATAATAATTACTGAATTTAATGAGGTTTTATCAACACTAAAACCAAGAAATGTCACTGATGATTAAATAAAACTACGATTAGTCCCATTCTCACTTTATGGAACTACAAAATAATGTATTTTTTATTTACAAACTAAATTCATAACATGATGGAATGTTTTAAAACATATTTTCTTATATATATTTTTTCTAGAGTCTAGTAACACTACCATTCCATAAGAGATATTTGGATCAAGAAATCCCAAGGGGATTCAATGTATGAGTATTGCAAGTGATGAAATAAGTTTGGTGAAAGTTTATTATATTACCAAGTCACTGAGAAACTAATCATAAAATAATTTAATGAATGAATTACACCAATGGAGAAGATCATGGTGAATGTTTCATATAGGGGATAATGGTCAATAAACCATTAGCCGATGCATGTGTGTTGACTGAAAAGATGGAACAGAACTCCAAATCAATTGGTGATCGATGCACAACCCATGTTAAATGGATACATTAGGTAATTCCATATTCTATAAATATCATTTAAATTATATTATTTTGAAATAATTTACCACTATGGGGAGATGTATTTCTTTGGATGAAAATTGATCACAATGCTCCCTAATAAGGACTTGGGGATGTTACACTAAAACAGACCATCCAACTGATTATTGTCCCCAATTTTAGGAGATGGTAGATTATATAGACATATTTTCTTGGAGAACATATCATCATTAATAGTAACTAAATCTTTATAAGTAGTTTGATTCATATTCAAGAACATAAAAACACGGGTGGAAGGATCAATTAGACATGAGGTATGGCCCAAGGCAACAAAATATCCGCCCTTTTCAACAAAAAATCCAGCAACCTCATCCTTATTGATAAGGTTTTAAACAACCCCAAAGTTTTTTTGAATCCAAAGTGTAACCATGTCAACAAATAAGTAATTATCAACCCATGTTGTATTCAAATACTGAGAAATTTTGAAATAATTTGTTCTTAATCAGTATAATGAGATGAAGACACAATTTTTAATGTTGAGGGAGTTGAAGACCCAATTGACCTAGAATGACACCATCATCCATGAAGTGGTGAGTAAGAACTATATAAATATACATTCCCAACCTACTCAAAATCCAATGGGTAATTTGAGTTTTATCAAATTGATAAGTGGGAAGTAAATGACTGATACATATACACCTATCGTTCCACCGGGATTCACCTCAACATCAGAGATGCCTAATTCAAGACCTGTTGATGAGAAAACCATGGAGAAAGAAAAAGGTAACCATAATATTTATTATTTTCTTCCTAAACACCTTCCATTTCGAAATATATTTTTATAAAACAATAAGATTGATGAAGATGGGATGGAAAATTGGTATTTGAAGCATTCAGGATTGTTGATATCAATATCCCTCAATATAAAGTAGTTAAGAAAATCATAGGGTATGAAAAATTCTAAAAATAACATTATTCCAATCTAAGAGAACTCGAGTGAAATGAGAGGATGAATCCTGTATATAACATGTCATCACTCATTACACCTAATAAATAAATAACATTAAAGTACAATGGTTTGGGGAAATTCACCATTGTATGAATCATAGATGAGTTATACATTATTGATTCTATATGTGATTTGGGAGATAACATAAATGTGATTTCTTTCATTGAATTATTGTCATTACTAGTTGGTCTGTTGAAACAGATGAGATTAGTGGTGAATTTAGAGAATAAAGCTATAACATATCTACTGGGTGTCCTTTAGTATGTACATCTTTGAGAAAGAGATGTGTTCTTTCTAATATAATTCTAGGTTCTTAACATGGTGGATGATATGTTAAATTCTCATGCTCCCATTATCATAGGTATTCCCATACTTGAAAATCAAACAACCATCATAAATATCCATGAAGGTACACATTCCAATGATTTTAGAGATAATGATGTAGTATTTAATTTTATGTACTCCATGAAGTACCCCACATAGGACCATTCTTCTTTGTTATCTCACATTTTAAACCAAAAATTAAGAACCCTAAAGATTCTAATTTCCATATTCATAGAGTGATTGTGAGAATTGGTTCTATTTTAATTTCTAATATCACTTTCACACTGATTTAAAATGCACAATCATCTCTGGGATTACATTTTTATGTGGATCTATATTATTATTTTGATCATATTCACTTTAATTTTGAAATTAATATTATGTATACTAATTTATTTGAGGAATTATTATTTTATTATGATGATTTCTATTATGATTCAAATGTTAATTATGTACATATTTAATTTCCATCAATGATTCCATCCATATATCACCCCCTTCATTTGAACACAATCCATTTGTACCAAATCTCAAATACTCATACATGTTAATTGCTGAGAGATTACCTATTATCATTTCAAGAAATAGCTCTATTAAACATGAAGAAATACATTTGAATATTTTGAGGGAGAACATTAGGAAAATCGAGTGGACCGTGGATGACATATATGTTATTAGTCCCTCAATTTTCACCCATTGTATAATTTGGTAGGATGGGGCTAAATTTGTAAGGAATCCATAAATTATACTTATTATAACTCTTTTGGAAGTTGTATAAAAATACCTTCAAAACCACATTTAGGATGGTATCAACTATCCCATTTCATATTCCTATTGTGTGATTCATATTTATGTACTGCCTAAAAAAGTGGTGTTACTATTGATAGTAATTAAAATGTAGAATTATCTATAATGAGGGTGAAAAATTGTAAGTTTTGTGTATTGATTATAGGAAACTAAATATATCCTCTCTCAAGGACAATATACCCCCCAAATTTATTGATCAAAATCTTATGAGATTAGTTGGGAAGACACACAATTGTTTTTTGGATTTATTTTATATATATTTTCATGTTCTTATATAAATTGGGGATTAGGAGAAGAAAACATTCATTTGTCCATTTGATACATTTCCCTACACAAGGATTCCATTTGGACTTTGTAAATCCCCAGGTACCTTCCCTATATGCATTGCCAGTATCATTCAGATTTCCTTGAGACCTCTATAAGGGTATTTAAAGATTATTTTATAGTTTATGGGTCTTAATTTTATGAATGTATATTTAGTTTGTGAATGGTTTTGAATCATTTTTTTTTGAGAAGAATCTGGTTTTGATTTTTGAGAATTTTCATTTCATGGTAGAGCCAAGAGTTTTATTAGGGCAAGTAGTGTCAAAACATGGAATAGAGGTTGATATATGAAATGCATATATTAGTTAATTTATTATATATAATTCATGTGTGTGTCATGTTAGATCATTTCTTGGGCATGCATGGTTTTATTGACGCTTCATCAGAGATTTCAGTAAGATCACTCAGACCTTATCTCGATTACTTCAAAACGATATTGACTTCATTTTTAATTATTATTGGAGGGTATCATTTGATGATGTAATAAAGAATCTAACAACTCCAATGATCAATCATCCCCTATAGTGGGAGCTTCCTTTTGAGATTATATGTGTTGCATCCAACTTCTTAGTTGTAGATATCTTATCTAACAAGGTTGAAGGGTGGTCCCATGTGTTTTCTTATACATAATAGTATTTTGATTAATCCAAACAAAATAAAATCACAATGGAAATGGATTTTATTACTATTATATTTATATTAAATAAATTATTTTCATATTTATTGGGATCTAATGTCCTCGTTTATTTGAAAATTATGTTCTATGATACCTCTTGAAGAATTCATCTAGATATCCAAGAATTATTTGATGGTTTCCCCTTATTAAGTAATTTTATATTGACAAGATGTAAATGAAGGGGTAAAAAACATTAAGGATGAAAAAATGGGTAGGATTACTTACACAGAAGAGGCTAATACCTTGGACCATATACTACTTCAGGGCACTTTCCCTAATGAGCATATCTATATTATCTCAGGTATGTATCCTTCGTGTGCACATTTATTGAACAACCTTTTTCCATATAAAATTTATATAATTTTATAAAAACATGAATTCCATAAATTAAATAATGTGTATTGGTTTTATGTATTGGAGTATCCCTACCTATAGTGCATGTGTAGTGACCATTCATTAGAAGATGTGTTTAAAATCTGGAGTGATAGTGTATTTTGTATTTTTCTTCATAGAAATTATTGTGGATGATATATTGGATCACAATAGATATCTATGAATGTAATATAATCTATATTATAAGTTATAACCTTGTTTCATGATGCCCATATGTTTTGAAATTCATCCTCTCGTTTCCAACACACTAGGAATCTTTTGACAAGACCTGAGATTCCCCAACAACACATATTTTTTCTGAGATTTATTCCTTATGGGGAAATGATTTTATGTGTCATTTTCCCTCGTTAACTTGGTTTCTTGTAAATTTTGGTTACGTTTTACTATGTTAGTGAATTCATGGAGTCATAGGGCATCAGGACAGATTATTCTCTTGTTGTAGTGGATTTTTTTAAGGCTCTAATTTTTTACCGGTTTGGAGTACCAAAGTACATCATTAGTGACCATGGGAAACACTTTTGAAATAACAATTTGGTTCACATACATCCAAATTATTGGTGGATACTTAGAATTTCTATCAATACCAGCCCTAAAAAAATTTCCATGATTCGTTTTCAAATAAAGAGTTCAATAAAATTTCATAGAAAATCATGCATCAGTATAGAAATGATTTGATAAAGCAGATGGATGATTCATTGTGGTCTTATAGAATGGAATTCATGACTCCAATTAGTTTTCCCAATTTTTGTTTTTTTAAATCATTTCATCTGAATATAGATGTTGAGAATAAACAGTAATGGGTTATATTGAAATACAACATAAATTTTCCAATGATGGATATCAAATCACACTAAAAATTTTAGATCAGGGGTATAATCAATTTGTATCATATGAGAAATCATGTATCTTCAAAGAAATATAAAAAGGGTAACATGATGGAATTATCTAAAAAATGGAGTTTCATGTTGGTGAGAAAATCCTTCTATTCAATTCCTAACAAAAGATGATGCCAATATAGTTTCATTAAAGATGGTTAGTTCCTCATGTAATATATAATATTTTTCTATATGGTGTATTAGTGATCAGACAGGAGGAAATCGGAAGGAAATTTACATTAAATGGGAAAGGTTTAATGAATTATATATATAGACATCCCACCCATCTATTTGATTTCATCACACTGTTTGATAATATTATCCCTTGAGAATATTAGACAACTCATATCCATTCCACTTTTATATTATTTTTCCCTTTGAAATTTTTTATTTCTTGAGAATATATCATATTATAGGTTCACATTGTGGAAAATGAAATATTTTATCTATGGTGGAGGGGAAAAATTTAGGTTTAATATTTAGAATTTTCGTTTGTGTGTTTTCTAGTAAGATTTCTATTAGATTTTTTGAAACTAGAAAAAAACATAATATTTAAAAAAACATATCATGTAACATTCTCATTTATGTATAGAAAATACGAAAAATGAATGTTTTTAAATTCATTTGTATAATGAATTTAATGAGAAATATTTAATCATCAAGAGTTTATTTGTGTAAAAATATAATTCATAAATTAGATGATTGGTTTTTTAATCATAAAACCTTATATATTTTGACATTCATTAGAATATTTTTTCATGGAAATTTTTTTCATTGATTTCTCCACAAAACATTTCAAACAACCATGACATGGGATGTTTTTACTACTCAAATGATTGCATATACATTTTAGGTAAAAAAATCATCTTATATCAATAGTGTGCCCAAACCTTCTTTTATCTTCTTGTCAATTTCATTAATGTACAAATTGACCAATTTGTGTGTACCTGATATCCAATAGTTGTATGCCCTAAAAAATAAATCAAAAGTAAAAAATAATGAAAACAAATAATAATATCTTAATAATATAGAGTGTGATGAAATGTATGAAACATGGGGATATCTAGTTTAGGAGTTTAAGGTTTGACGATCTATAATTATTATGTTACCAAGTCTTCAAATTTGATTGCAAATGAATGTAGAACAAGTTCAGTGAATTGAAACATGTAAGAATAATTGTTTTACATGACCATAACATACTGAATAGAGGGTGGATATATGATCTTTAAATGATTTTCAAACACACACATGTGGAATTAATTTAATGGTATACCCCTATGTTGTTTCATCATGATCAATTCCATTAATCTCACTAGATTTTGTTTGATGTAATTTATGAGACAATTACTAAAATATTAATTAATATAGGATCTTGGGGGATTATTACTTATCCTATGATTCCAATGTGGATTAATGAATATGAACATTCATATCATTTAATTTTTTTATTAAAAGATATGATATTTTTCCTATGATTGAAAATTTATTGTTGTAGGGGTGTGATGGAACCACGATTAACAATTTTATTTCACCCTTATACCACTTTGTTATGGTAACTTCTAAATTTAAATTACACATATTATATCAAATTTAACAGAAAATTTCCTTTATGTTGGTTATTTTTTTCAAAGATAACAAAGATAAATTTCATCATGGTTTGATGTTTTAATAATAGATGGAGGTGATTTGTAGAGCTCGCGATGGAATTCCAACAAAGTGAGCCAAACTACAGAACAGACCAAGAATAAATGTTGAATCAATTAACAAAATAAACTAATCTATTCATCCAAATATGATGATTTGTTTTGGAATGATCAAAAATATAATAGGATACAAGTCTCTAGAAGACCGCCTATCGAAATTCCTCTAACAGGGGGCCCAACCGAGTTGATCTGTATAAGAAACCAAACTGCTCAATGTAAAAATTTTGGTTATATATTTCAGCCATATCTCAGGTTCTATTAATCAAATATAAAAATTATTTAACATGTATGCATTAAATATTTATTATAAAACTCTTCTCTTTTTTCCTAGTGGAGATAAGTCCATTTAGTAGTCCAACACTAAGTCGAATTTACTATCTTCAAATCATGGTGTGAAAAACCACTTCCCATTTGGGATATAAAGTGGAACCATGGGAACTTCATTTTGGATTAAGACCATGGAGGGAAGTTCTATAATATTTTAATTATATAAGAGTACTATAATCACAATTTATGTTCAAGAATTCCCAATACTCAATGATTTGGGTCTTGAAGCAAGGATCCCTTCATTAGATCCTTCTTCTCCTTCTCATGTTGTAATATTTGTGTTTTAATAATCAACATCTTAATTTTTCATTAATTTCGTCTATTTTGATAAGTTTTCACCTTCTATACTCATCCTATTTGGGATGGAAAAAAATATTAGTAATATGACCGGATAATACCATTCCTAAACCATTAGAAATGCAAAAAATATCTATGATTACTACACTACCCATGAAATTTTAGTTTTTCATAGTAATTGATCTCATTATCACCATCTTCACTTATCTATTTTGTAACAGTGAGATACTATAATTCACCTAATATGATCCATGACATTATTTTTTGTCTTAAATGAAACAAATAAATCAATTTAAAAATTAACAAAAAATCCATGAGGTTATGAATTGTGAGAATTGTTAGAGTTTATTCTTAATTAGTAAACCAAAACTATATGAGTTCAATTTGTAGAGATGAAATATAATCACTACACTCAAGTCATCTCCCCCCCTCTCACATGGATGTTTGAAATGACCCAAACATTTATCAATTAAAAATTCCCTTTTTATATATATGTCATATACTATAAGCCACAAAAAATCACTCTAAGAACACAATACTGACTTTATAAATAAACAATGAATGGAATAAGATGTATTTATAGAAGTTAATGAACTTATACAGATTAAATAGTAACATTAAAGTTGGAATATTTTTGTGACCCTTAAGAATAGTGAACTGGTCAATAGAATAGCGACCTCACCAATGAATCTATAAATAAAATTTTTCCATCATATAATCGACAGAATAATATAATTACATCATAGAATAAGTAAATAAATATAAAAAAATATTATTAATTAAGTATTTTTATTTTTGGATGTCCAAAATATTTAATAATATTTTTTTCGAATAATTTAAAAAATTTGAAGAAAATTTATTTTCATAAAATCTATTAATCAATTAATTTTTTATGTCTTATGATTATAAGATTTTTTTTAGACATTAATTATGTTTTCAAAGTGTTAGAAAATTAAATTTTAGTTTAAATTTATTATTTCCCAAGTAAAAGATGATTTTACTTAAAATTAAACTCCTAATATTTAGAAAAATATTATCATAAAATGCATTTTATTTCTGAAATCAATGTGTTCAAAATAATATAGGGTTTATTTTTTTGATTTTTCTAAAATACGTGAATTTTGGTGAATAGTAAAATATGGTAATTTACAATATATATATGTAAATTATACGTAAAATACACTATTATATGAGTCATGTATGATATAAGAACCATTGAATAAAACTCACACGATCTACTTTCGGTATTTTGTCTCAATAATCAACATTATTTCTTGCCTTGTGAAAACTAATTTACTAATGAATTAAAAAACGACGAAACACCCCTCTCCTCCAATATAAATATCAACCCAATCCACCACTACTCCACAAACATATCATGAATTTATCCATATCAAAATTAATAAAAATTATATTCCCATGTCCCTCATCAACATTGTAGGTTATTTTTTTCTTAAAAAAAGAATAAAACCAATCCCTATAAGTTGGTTCTCATGAATAAGGAATCAAGAGGTAAAATCCACACCATTTTTCCTTTAATTTCATTCCATGTAATTTTCTTATCATATCTCCTCCTCACTTACCATTTTATAACTAGCATAAAACCCGGGTATCTTAAATATAATGGAATTTATTCATGTTTATGGAATAATTCATCAACAAATATAATCTCATCTCTCTTTTATTTTAATATTTAAAAATTGCATGTGAGGTGTTGATTTACCACCATTATGGATGACATGCATTCATATTTCAACTACACCTTCAATTATGGTCATGAAACCATTTTAATGTTTGAAATATTATATATTATATGTATTAAAACCTATTTAATGTTATAGTACATGTATATATATACATGATATTTTATAATATATCAAAACATTTTTGCGAAGATCAAAAAACACTAAATTAATCTTAACATTTATCATTAATGATTTATCTAACGAGTCATCCTCAATTCTAGAAAGAAATTGTATTTTAATATTATATATGTTCATTAACAACATATATGTTTTTTTAGACAACTATCCTCATTCTACATGATTTTCCATACACATATATAAGTAAACTGATCATTAAAACCAAGGAAACAAATGCTTTTGAATGATGAATTTGAATCTCATAACCCATAAAAAGGGATATAGATGACCTTTATAAAATTATACCTAGAAACGTGCAGACCACAGGTGTCCCCATGGCCCGAAAAAAGTATTATTGAAAAAAGCAGTAAAGGAGACAAGGAGAGTTCAGGATACAAGTGACATACATCATCAAATAACACAAAGTTGGAAAAATCATTTCATCCCTTATGTCTACTACCATTCCCATGTCCTCCTCGACCTATTGAACCTCCATTTTTTGTTTCAGGTTACTATTTATATTTATTTATCCCATTGTAATTTTATTTTTATATATATAAATATACTAAATTATATTTATTCCTTCCAAAATCATTTATTGATATCCTTTCATCCCTCTTTGACTGGTTAATACATATTTTAGAAAGGTTCCTTTTTTAATTCTTTCATATAAGAAACCCTGATTTAAGGGAACTTCCCAATTTCATACCATCCTACAAGTGCAATATATAATCTATTTTAATCTGCCATTATATTTCTAAAATCACTCATTTTATCCTGAAAACCTATCTTGGTTCATTTATGGTTTAATTAAAACAAATATTCCTTTTCCACATTAAATTCTCTTTAATATTTTCTTTAAATGGCACTACATTATTACATTTATAAATTTTCATAAAAAACTCCTTTTACATGTTTTCACATAAATTGGACATAAAATATCATTATCCATTCAAATTTTTCTTTATTAATGTCCACTTATTTGTTTGAATCTATTTATTCAATGAATAGTTTTTTATATTTTCATATTTTATTCATTGTGAAATGATTATAATACCCACTTCATTCCATGGGTAACCCTTATTTAGTATTCTTCATCTAGAACAGATATTCATGAACATGTTATTATGGGTTCTCTTAGATAGCAATCTTGTAACACCCTGAGATTTTATAAGAAATATTATTTTTAATTTCTTTGATGTCTTATATTGTACGCTACACAAAGATTATCTTTCTCTATACACAACACTGTATTATCTTGTAGTATATGCAAACACTATTCTTGGCTTGTGTTTCATGCAAGAGCGACCTTCCTCGATAGCGTGTGTTGTATGAAATACCGAGTTTCACTAAAAAATGATATATTGTTATGAACTAGCCATTAAGAATAGTATTAACTATATTTTTAATTTTATTACATAATAATTCATCTTACACATATTCTAGAACATGGTATTAGAACCAAATAAATTTTTTGGATAAAATAAGTATTTTTCAAAAAATGTTGTTTTATTGAAATTTGATGGCGCACCCACTTTAAATCTAGTTTTTTACACGTTTATAAGTTCAATTAGACAAAAAAAATGTATTCATTGCAATAAGGGTATAAAAATTTACTTTGGATAAATTTTCTATATTTTTCTATTAACTTTCATATTTTGATGAATAGTAAAAATATGCTAAATTTCTCTTAAAAACATCTTTTTCCATCAAGATAATTTATATGTTTAATTATAACATTTAATTGTTTTAAATTATTAATAGAATATATTTCTACCCTTTAATATAATTTAAGTCATTATGATTATGTTTACATTGAATTCATAGGTGAAAACATTTCAATATTTGGCAATGTTTTAACTAACAAACACCATTTTATTAATAATGGGATGAATTTAAAATTAATTACTACAACTTCTATGTTTTGAATTTTGAAAAATGGATTTCATATTTGAATTCAGTGGGTCCATATTATGTTAATAGTTTACTTTTTTTTATATTATCAATAATAACTACTGTAATTTTTTTTAATACATTTAAAGGAAAATCATGTAATTAAGGGTAAAAATATGATTATAAAATTACCATAACAGCTGAAAAAATTCTATTGGAAGAATAAAAGTCGAACCATATCACCTAAGGGTCCAAATATATTCATTTCATGGGCTTTTTATCATGAAAATGATGTAATTATTATTAAAACCAAAGAAAGTGACAACATGTCACTCTCTTATTATTTATAAGTGTAATAATTTTGATTTAGTGATAAACTTCATAAAACCTAGAACCTAAATAGTCACCATAAATACAATAAAATTATCTACATCATGTGAATTTATTTATAATTTTTAGGGATTATATAACAATCATTAATGGTGATGCAATAGTGATGTAGAAATTATTTTATTGGTTGAAATATCAAATAAATTGTTTTAAAAAATAATAAAATAAATATTATATAAACTATTTAACGTTCTAAACGAATTTTATAGATAAATATGACATGTTATGAATCTATTAAATTTTTTTGAATATATCATCTGTGTGGATTTTATTAAAATTCAAATAAATGAATAGTGTCAAAATTGACACTACTGTTATTTTATAAAAATATCATATTATTAAATTGTTTAAAAATCACAAAAGATGTTTAAAAATTATAAATTAATATTTATATGGTCGAAAATTTCGTAAAATATCCAATTATTGAAAATTCAAAACACATAAATAATTATTTATAACATTTTAAAATATAGAATATTATTACCACAAATAAAATTATATAGATTAAATAAAGATAAATAAAGATGATAAGTTTTAAAATAAATTCCAAACATGTATAAATTATATTGGCCGATAGGATTAAAACCCTATCTCATCACATATTTGAATTTTAGACATTTTTGAGTTTTTTAGTTGGGCTTTGAGTTTTTTATAAATTAATATTTTAGAGGTTTCCAAAAGTGGCCCTCTCCTCTCTTATAAAAGGGAACATCCTCCCTCTCCTCCTCACACCAGTTTGAGCAATCATGCTCAACCCACCACTGAAAACTTCCCTTATCCACTTTTCTAGAAACATAATAGAGGTCCCGGTATTCTCAAAAGACCATCTTCAGTTCCCTAAGAGGAGGTTTAGAAGAGGCGTGTCGAAGAAGAGGTAATATCATTTACCGATTCTTTCAAATTTATTTCTCCATCTACTTCCTATTTTTTATTTGTTTAATTATAAAATAACAAAATAAGTATCAAAGATATACAGATATGTTATTATAAATATGAAACAATTCTATTTCACTTTCTATCCATCCTACGGAAAAACGAAATCATCGCGCATGCTAATATAGGGAATATCGTCTCCACGTTGTGGTGTAATCCGGTGATTGACACCACATTACATGGATGGGTATAATGGTGTAATGAATAACTATATATGATTATTATAACATTATAATAATTCAGAGATATTCTATCATCCACTCCAATACCATTCAATATTTATGGGAATGATATCATTGCTCATGCGTGCGTACAGATTACCGTCCCCACGATGCGATGAGTTTCATTATTTATGTTAACCATTAAAGAATGATTATTGTCACGACCCGCCCTCGGGGTCCGTGCCGTGACTACCCCAAGACCGTCTTCCATAGGCCAGGGGCTGGCGACTAGCACCAAGGCGTAAATCCCGCTAAAAAGGGAAGGCATTGCCTTTGAAAAGTAAAAAAAACCACAGAGTAAGCAAGTGGAAAATAAACACTAAACAAAGCAGAGTACAACTGAAAGTGCGGAAAAGTAAATGGGCCAGAATACAAACCCAAACTAAAAGTAAGGTACAACTCGAAAGGGAAAACAGCAACTGAAAAGTAAAAGCCGCTACACCGAGCTGTCCACTGGAAATCCCACCTGAAGGGTGGGTACAGATAGCTCCTCTGCTCCACGGGTCCCACCGTCCGCTCCGTGCACGTCCCGCCCAGTGGTCCACCTCCGGGTACCGTCTCGCTCTGCAAGCCTCAGCTAAGGTCAACGCTATCCGTCGTCTGCAACCAACACAACGTAGTGCGGGCAAAGCCCGTGCAGGGGTGAGTATAAGCTACTCAGTAGGGACCCCGAGACCCCTGAAGTTCTCTCAAATCCACAAAGGATAAACCACGAAGAAAAGTAACAATCACGAAGTAATAACCGACACTGCTTAGGTATATGCCCATACATATACCTAAGTCATCAATTCAAATACGCTCTAACCTCCGAGCCCAAGTACAACTCAGTCCACACAGGAAAGTTAACGTATTCCACACATGAAAGCAAAACGTAATCCACACAGGATTGCACAACACAATCCACACAGGAAAGCAATAGGATTCAGCTCACACAGGTATACTTCTTCAGAGGACGATAAAGATGATCACTGATCCATCTAAGTCGTCGGACCCTCGAAGGATCGATAGGTAACTAACCCCCGCAATGACCCACACAGGATCGGGCCCACACAGGACCTGTAGGCGCTGGCTCACACAGAACCGCTGAGCGCAAGGACCCACACAGGATCGGGCCCACACAGGACCTGTAGCACTAATCCACGTAGGATCGCTGAGTGCTGAAGTCGTCGTCGTCGAATCCACACAGGATCTCTGTACTGTCGTCGTCGCAGTCACAGTAGCAGTAGTAGTCGTAGCAGTAGAACAGTCGCAGCCATCACTAGGGTTCCCGCACATAGCAAGCTCGTTCGGAGGGTCCGCTCCACGAGCCGAGAGGCTGATACATCAACTGTCACGAAGACCAGAGTTGATGTATCCAAAAGTTCCGTATCGTCAACAGGAACTCAACGCAACAGACGGCGCGTCGATCGGACGCCCGGTCTGAGAGTTATTGGCATTTTCGTCTCCGGGGCCCGGTTGGTTTTTAAGGCAAAACCAACCCGACCGTACTCCACCTGCGTCCAAACCTCGGGCGGAGTATGCCAAAAGATTCGTCTCACTAAGAGAGACACAACACAGCTGACGGCACGTCAATCGGACGTCCGTAGCTCCAGATATGAGCGTTTCCGCTCCGAAAGCCCGGTTGGTTTCGTGAACGAACCAACCCGGCCGAACTCAAAGTAAACCAAAACCTTGAGTGTGATATACCGAAACGACCGTCTCGATCCAATGATCGCGTTGCCGCAGACGGTTCGTCATTCGGAGGTCCGAGGCTCACGATATGGCCAAAAGACCGGAACTGGTTCGAAACGGGGGGTCCGGGTCCGGGCCGACCCGGCCCGACCCCCCCCCCCCCCCCTGGGGCGGCCCGGCCGGACGGCCGGCCGGCGGTGCGGCGGCGCGGTTGTGGCGCGGCGGCCGCGGCGGCCCGGCGCCTGGCGCCGCACGAGGTGGGCACGCGGGGGGCTAAGCCCCCGCTGATTGAGAGGCGGCGCGGCCTTTGTGCCGCGCCTTTGCAACAAAACGGCCCCCACGTGGGGGCCAGTTTTGGAGAAGTAAACTGGGGGGCTGCTGCCCCCCCTTCATGGAACCGCCGCCCTCTTAAAGAGGGGGGTTTTATACGCTGGCCGGGGGATTAATTCCCCCGGTTTAACGTCATCCGGCCGGCCAGCTGGCCGGCCGGTTTTCTCCAACGGGACCGGAAATTCTGGTCCCCTCTTCGGCTTTCGACGCCGGCGGCCCGGCCGCCGGTATTCTCATCCCGCCGCGGCCCGGAACCGGCCGTGGTCACCTCGTCCCGCCGCGGCCCGGAACCGGCCGCGGTGTTCGTCGTCTGGCACGGTGCGACGGCACCGCGCCCCTTCGCCGTGCCTTGATTCCTTTTAACGTGGCGCGACGGCGTCGCGTTCTTGAAGATTCTTCCTCGGCGTGGCGCGACGGCGCCGCGCAAAATATTTGCACGATTATCCGCGTGGTGCGATGGCACCACGCCACTTGCTTTGCACGATTATCCGCGTGGTGCGACGGCACCACGCCACTTGCTTCCACCCGCAAGAATAAACAAGAACGATGGAGGGGGTTCGGCCGTGTTCGTGCGGTCCGGCCCCCTCACGTTAAAAATAATAACGCAACTTTAAATAATTCAAAGCCACACGTTATACTAGCTAAATTCACGATCAAGAATAAAATAATTAAACCAAAAACAAATCAACAACCCCTACCTTGGTATAAGGTTCGAAGATTTGTCTACGTTCCGCGGAAGACGACGTCGCGGAGGTCGGGCGTCGCGGTCGTCGTTCGTCAAATCCGTTGACGAAGGGATGCGTCCGATGCGATACGTCGTTGGCGAAACTTCTCAAGTCGACGAAGGAAAACCTAGGAGGAAGCGGTGTCTCCCTTTCTTTGACATGGAGAGAAGATAGAACGGTGTGTCTGTGTTCTTCGCGTTCTTCAAGGAGGAAGATGAAGTTCTTCAAAGTGTAGAACTCTTCTTCTCTCAAATCTCCACACAACACAGCAACTCCCAAAATAAAATAAGCTACACCTTATTTTATTTTCACTTTGCCAACCTTTCAAAATTCAAAAGTTGAATTCATTACATTAATTAAAATCTAGAGTTGTCAAAAAAATTAAATGAAGAGATAAGTTGGCAAGAATTAATGTAGGGGAGAGCCACATAATTTAAGAGGGGGTTTAGAGGGGTTAGGGAATTTGAAAAGGTGGGGGCTCGTGTGGGCCCCACCTCCCTCATAACCACACATGGGAAGTTGGGTGGTTGTGGGCCCCACCAACAACTTCCCATGAGAGAGTCTAACCACCACGAATAAAATAAAATTCACACACAATTTTATTTTACTTATCTTTTAATCCCCAAAACTAACTTTCAACCCGCAACAAACGCAACTTCCGAAAAGGTCTCAATTAGCGAATTTTGGCACTGCGAGTTCATCAGTGCCCTCGGATTTCAATTCCGAGCACCGGATCAAAAGTTAGGAAAACCCACTCGTTCGTTCACTGAATGAACCCGAGCCAAACTTCGGAAATTGATTCCGGGCACTCCGGGCCTCGGAATCAGGTGCCGTCTGAAACCGCGCTCTTGTAAAATTCTAAAGAAAATTAAGAAAAAATTTCCCTTGAATTTTACGGGTCTTTACATTACTCCCACCTCAGGGCTTTACGTCCCCGTAAAGATACATCAAAAACTAGGGAAACAAATGAGGGTACTGAGCACGCATCTGAGCCTCCCGCTCCCATGTACTCTCCTGGAGATTCCCGTGCTGCCATCTGATGCGCACAAGAGGAATCGATCGCCCACGCAGGACCCGCTCCTGTCGATCCTCTATCACACCGGGACCTCCGCAAAAGTTTCCCCATCGTCAACGTCAAGCTCCCCATGATCAATGATGTGCGTCGGGTCGTGCACGTATCTCCTCAACTGGGATACGTGGAAGATGTCGTGCACCCGGTGCAACTGAGGTGGTAGAGCCAGGCGATAAGCCACCTCACCAATCCTGCTGAGAATCTGGAAGGGTCCGATGAAGCGCGGAGATAACTTGCCGCCTCGGCCAAATCTCCGAATACCACGTCGAGGTGAGACCCGCAAGAAGACGTGTTTGCCATCCTCGAACTCCAGTGGCCTCCGCCTCCTATCAGCATATGACTTCTGCCGGCTCTGTGCTGTCCTCATACGCTCCTGGATGACCTGGACCTTCTCTGTCGTGGCCTGGACCATCTCCGGTCCCACGAGTACTGACTCCCCAGGGTCTGTCCAGCACAAAGGAGATCTACATGGTCGGCCGTACAACGCCTCGTACGGTGCCATCCCGATGGTGGAGTGGTAGCTGTTGTTGTATGCGAACTCCACCAAGGGTAGGTGGTCCTCCCAGATACAACCAAAGTCGAGGACACATGCGCGGAGCATGTCCTCGAGAGTCTGAATGGTCCTCTCCGTCTGACCATCCGTCTGAGGGTGAAAAGCTGTGCTAAGACGTAGCTGCGTCCCGAACGCCTCCTGCAACCCCTTCCAAAGCCGGGAAGTAAAGCGGGCATCTCGATCGGAGACGATAGATGATGGCACGCCGTGGAGCCGCACAATCTCCTGAACGTAGAGACGTCCCAAGCTCTCTGCTGAGCCCTGCTCTCTGATGGGTAAGAAGTGTGCCGACTTGGTGAGTCGGTCAACAATCACCCAGATGGAGTCGTGACCTCTGGAAGTGGGTGGAGGTCCAGTCATGAAGTCCATAGATATGCCGTCCCACTTCCACTCCGGAACCTCAAAGGGTTGTACCAAGCCTGCTGGTACCTGATGCTCTGCCTTCACCTGCTGGCAGGTGAGGCATCGAGAAACGAACTCTGCTACAGCCTTCTTCATGCCCGGCCACCAGTGCTGTCGTCTGAGGTCCTGGTACATCTTCGCTACTCTAGGATGTACCGCCAAAGGAGAAGTGTGAAACTCTCTCAGCACTTCCTCTCGCAAAGCAACTGGTACCATGGTACGTCCTCTGAAAAGGATGTCGTGCTCTACTCCAAGGGAGAAACCATCAGGTGCCTGTCCCGAGGATATATGTGCACGCTGTGTCTCACAGTCAGCGTCCTCACGCTGTGCCTCTCTGACCTGCTGCAGTAGTGGAGGAGTGACTGTGAGAGACTGAAGAAAGGCTGCTCCAACTCTATCCACGAAGGATATCTGCAAAGAGGCTAGCTGCTCCGTCGCCTCCTCAAGTAGCTGAATGCCCGTCCTCCTGCTGAGGGCATCGGCTACTACGTTCCCCTTACCAGGAGTATAGATTATCTCAAAGTCATAGTCCTGGAGGAACTCGAGCCATCGCCGCTGTCTCAGGTTCAGGTCTTTCTGCGAGAAGATATACCTGAGACTCTGATGATCGTAAAAGACTGTAAAGCGCTCACCCATCAGATAGTGTCGCCATGTATTCAGAGCGAAGACCACTGCTGCTAACTCCAGGTCATGGGTAGCGTAGTTCTGCTCATGCGGCCTCAACTGACGTGATCCATAGGCGATCACAGCCCTCTCCTGCATCAGAACACATCCGAGCCCGGTACCTGATGCATCGCAGTAGACTACGTACCCTACTCCCTCCTCAGGCAACCTCAAGATAGGTGCGCAGGTCAATCTCTGTCTCAGCTCCTGGAAGCTCTGCTGACATATGTCTTTCCATACGAAGGGTTTCCCCTTCTTCGTCAAAGCTGTGAGTGATGTCGCAACTCTAGAGAAGTCTGGCACGAATCTCCGATAATATCCAGCTAGTCCCAAGAAACTCCGAACCTCAGTCACGCTCCTGGGTGGCTCCCAAGCTAACACAGCCTCAATCTTCACGGGATCCACTGCAACTCCCGCCTCAGAGATAACGTGTCCCAAAAAGTGGACCTCACGTATCCAGAACTGGCACTTCGAGAGATTACCATAAAGCTGGTGCTCTCGGAGTGTGTCAAGAACAACTCGCAAGTGATAGGCCTGCTCCTCCTCTGTCGTAGAGTAAATCAGAATGTCGTCGATGAAGACCACGACAAACCGATCGAGGTATGGCTGAAAGATCCTGTTCATGAGAGCCATGAACACTGCTGGGGCATTAGTTACACCGAAAGGCATAACCAAGAACTCATAGTGGCCATACCGACATCTGAAGGCTGTCTTCTGCACATCCTCGTCTCTGACTCTGAGCTGATGATAGCCTGACCTGATGTCTATCTTCGAGAACCACCGTGCTCCCTTGAGCTGATCAAAGAGGTCATCAATCCTCGGTAGCGGATACTTGTTCCTCACTGTCACCTGGTTCAGGCGAAGATAGTCAACACAAAGTCGCAAGCTCACGTCCGCCTTCTTGGCGAACAATATCGGGGAAGCCCAGGGTGAAACACTGGGTCGGATGAACCCCTTGCCCTGCAAGTCCTCCAACTGTACCCATAGATCCTGAAGCTCGGCGGGGGCCATCCGATATGATGGAGTGGATATCGGGGCTGTCCTGGGGTACAAGTCAATATAAAAGTCTACCTCTCTGTGAGGAGGTAGCCCTGGAACGTCGTCGGAAAAAACGTCCGCAAACTGATCCACCACTGCAGGAAAACCAGGACTCCGCACGTCAACTGCTCCAAGGATAAGGCTAGCCAACTGATGAGTGATGGGCTGTCCTCTCCTCCGCAGATGTCCATCCTGTGCTGCTAAGGCTCCCTTCTCGCCGGTGAAGGTGAACCTGCTCCCGTCGGTGCGTACACATCGCACCTTGCGCCTAAAACAGTCAATCTGTGCATGGACCGTAGATAGCCAATCCATGCCCAAGATGACGTCGTAAGGCCTCGACGCTGCTACAAGAAGATCCCAGCCGAATCTCTCGCCTCCTAGAGTAAGCTCACACTGCCGGCACCAGTGCGTAATCGTCGAGTCTGCTCCCGTAGGAGTCTCTAGCCGTAAGGATCGAGCCAACGGCTCTGTCGGAATCTCCGAGCTCCGAACAAGGGCAGCGGCTATGAAAGAGTGACTCGCTCCTGTGTCTATAAGAACTGCAGCAAGGGTGGAATAGACACAGATAGTACCTCGAATCATCTCGGGTGTGCCGTGGTCGTAGGCCTCTGCTGCCTGGATCTGTGCCTGTCGCTGCCCGCCAGCTCCCTGTGGTCGGGGTGGACCTCCTTGTGGTGGTGGTGGCAGAGCCTCAAAGCGTCGCCCTCCACCGGCTGCTCGTCCTGCTCCTCTGCCTCGTCCGCCTCCTCCCTGCGGACCGCCACAGTCGACCCTCTGCCTCTGCCTCGGTGGTCCATCAACTGACTGCTGCTCCTCGGCATGGCGGGTCAGGCAGTCGCGAGCCATGTGGCCCTGCCCGCCGCACGAGTAGCACTGTCTGCCTCTCGTAAGACTGGCTCCGCGCTGTGTGCCCCGCACTGCTCAGCCAGTGCCCTGATATCTTCTGCCTGAAGGTCTGGTCTGTCTGGACCCCTGAGTCATCCGTCGACTGCCTGATGCAGATGACTCTGCCACGTGCCGCCCCGCGGTGGGTCTCTGTGCTGGTGTAGACTCAGCAAGGAAGCTCTCGATCAGAAGGGCCCGATCCAGTACTCCTGTCTGAGTCGGTATGCTGAGGGAGATCAGCGATGCCCTGATCTCGTGTCTCAAACCCTGCTCGAAGGTCCGGGCCTGGAAGAATGGGTCCCGTACCATGTCGGTCGAGTAGCGCGAGAGATCGGTAAATCTCGCCGAGTACTGAGCGACCGTCATGCTGCCCTGCCGCAGCTGTAGAAGCTCCTGGTTACGCACCGCACGAAGGGTGGCTGGGACGAACTCCGACCGGAAAAGGCTCTCAAAGTCCGTCCAAAGAATATATGCCTCATCGTGCACCTAGAGCATCAAGCTCCACCATCGTCCTGTTGCTGCGTGTAGTAGGCTCGCAGCAAGGATCACCATGAGGTCTGCTGGTGTTCTCACTAGCCTAAACACTCGAACCACTGCCTCCAGCCAGTCCTCTGCTGCCTGGGGATCCGTCTCCCCACGAAACCTGGGCGGTCGCTGGCGCTGAAACTCATGCAGTGCGCTGAGGCGACGTGCATCGTCAGCGGCTGCTGCTGGAAGCATCGGGGGATCGGCGGGTAAAGCTACCGCCGGTTCCACTACTGGCAAAGGGCCATGCACCGAGGCCTCGTCGCTCGGTGGGCTGTCGTCTCACTCGACTCTCGGAACCCTAGCTAGCTGCCGTCGTGGGGCCATCCTGAAAAGGAAACAAGTGCACCACGGTCAGAACAGTATACCTGGTGAGCTGATATAAGTAATCACAAAGAAAACTTTGAAACACACACGCAATCAATGTTTTCGTGCATTAAGTCGGAAATCAGAAGTCAGGGTCCTGGTGTACGGATACGTCGGCCGCCGCACCAACACTGGACTCCCTGGACTGATAACCACACTCAATACGCTAATCATTATTGCTTCACATAGAAAAGATCAGAGTTCGCGGTAGAACCGAACTCCTCTGATACCAATTTGTCACGACCCGCCCTCGGGGTCCGTGCCGTGACTACCCCAAGCCCGCCTTCCATAGGCCAGGGGCTGACGACTAGCACCAAGGCGTAAATCCCGGTAAAAAGGGAAGGCATTGCCTTTGAAAAGTAACAAACACCACAGAGTAAGAAAGCGGAAAGTAAACACTAAACAAAGCAGAGTACAACTGAAAGTGCGGAAAAGTAAATGGGCCAGAATACAAACCCAAACTAAAAGTAAGGTACAACTCGAAAGGGAAAACAGCAACTGAAAAGTAAAAGCCGCTACACCGAGCTGTCCACTGGAAATCCCACCTGAAGGGTGGGTACAGATAGCTCCTCTGCTCCACGGGTCCCGCCGTCCGCTCCGTGCACGTCCCGCCCAGTGGTCCACCTCCGGGTACCGTCCCGCTCTGCAAGCCTCAGCTAAGGTCAACGCTGTCTGTCGTCTGCAACCAACACAACGTAGTGCGGGCAAAGCCCGTGCAGGGGTGAGTATAAGCTACTCAGTAGGGACCCCGAGACCCCTGAAGGTCTCTCAAATCCACAAAGGATAAACCACGAAGAAAATTAACAATCACGAAGTAATAACCGACACTACTTAGGTATATGCCCATACATATACCTAAGTCATCAATTCAAATACGCTCTAACCTCCGAGCCCAAGTACAACTCAGTCCACACAGGAAAGTAAACGTATTCCACAAAGGAAAGCAAAACGTAATCCACACAGGATTGCACAACACAATCCACACAGGAAAGCAATAGGATTCAGCTCACACAGGTATACTTCTTCAGAGGACGATAAAGATGATCACTGATCCATCTAAGTCGTCGGACCCACGAAGGATCGATAGGTAACTAACCCCCGCAATGACCCACACAGGATTGGGCCCACACAGGACCTGTAGGCGCTGGCTCACACAGAACCGCTGAGCGCAAGGACCCACACATGATCGGGCCCACACAGGACCTGTAGCACTGATCCACGTAGGATCGCTGAGTGCTGAAGTCGTCATCGTCGAATCCACACAGGATCTCTGTACTCTCGTCGTCGCAATCACAGTAGCAGTAGTAGTCGTAGCAGTAGAACAGTCGCAGCCAGCACTAGGGTTCCCGCACATAGCAAGCTCGTTCGGAGGGTCCGCTCCACGAGCCGAGAGGTTGATACATCAACTGTCACGAAGACCAGAGTTGATGTATCCAAAAGTTCCGTATCGTCAACAGGAACTCAACGCAACAGACGGCGCGTCGATCGGACGCCCGGTCTGAGAGTTATTGGCATTTTCGTCTCCGGGGCCAAGTTGGTTTTTAAGGCAAAACCAACCCGACCGTACTCCACCTGCGTCCAAACCTCGGGCAGAGTATGCCAAAAGATTCGTCTCACTAAGAGGGACACAACACAGCTGACGGCACGTCAATCGGATGTCCGTAGCTCAAGATATGAGCGTTCCCGCTCCGAAGGCCCGGTTGGTTTCGTGAACGAACCAACCCGGCCGAACTCAAAGTAAACCGAAACCTTGAGTGCGATATACCGAAACGACCGACTCGATCCAAGGATCGCGTTTCCGCAGACGGTTCGTCATTCGGAGGTCTGAGGCTCAAGATATGGCCAAAAGACCGGAACTGGTTCGAAACGGGGGGGTCCGGGTCCGGGCTGACCCGGCCAGACCCCCCCCCCCCCCCCTGGGGCGGCCCGGCCGGACGGCCGGCCGGCGGTGTGGCGGCGCGGCGGCGCGGCGGCCGCGGCGGCCTGGCGCCTGGCACCGCACGAGGTGGGCACGCGGGGGGCTAAGCCCCCGCTGATTGAGAGGCGGCGCGGCCTTTGTGCCGCGCCTTTGCAACAAAACGGCCCCCACATGGGGGCCGGTTTTGGAGAAGTAAACCGGGGGGCTGCTGCCCCCCCTTCATGGAACCGCCCCCCTCTTAAAGAGGGGGGTTTTATACGCTGGTCGGGGGATTAATTTCCCCGGTTTAACGTCATCCGGCCGGCCAGCTGGCCGGCCGGTTTTCTCCAACGGGACCGGAAATTCCGGTCCCCTCTTCGGCTTCCGACGCCGGCGGCCCGGCCGCCGGTCTTCTCATCCCGCCGCGGCCCGGAACCGGCCGCGGTCTCCTCGTCCCACCGCGGCCCGGAACCGGCCGCGGTGTTCGTCGTCCGGCATGGTGCGACGGCACCGCGCCCCTTCGTCGTGCCTTGATTCCTTTTAACGTGGCACGACGGCGTCGCGTTCTTGAAGATTCTTCCTCGGCGTGGCGCGACGGCGCCACGCAAAATATTTGCACGATTATCCACGTGGTGCAACGGCACCACGCCACTTGCTTTGCACGATTATCCGCGTGGTGCGACGACACCACGCCACTTGCTTCCACTCGCAAGAATAAACAAGAACGATGGAGGGGGTTCGGCCGTGTTCGTGCGGTCCGGCCCCCTCACGTTAAAAATAATAACGCAACTTTAAATAATTCAAAGCCACATGTTAGACTTGCTAAATTCACGATCAAGAATAAAATAATTAAACCAAAAAGAAATCAACAACCCCTACCTTGGTATAAGGTTCGAAGATTTGTCTACGTTCCGCGGAAGACGATGTCGCGGAGGTCGGGCGTCGCGGTCGTCGTTCGTCAAATCCGTTGACGAAGGGATGCGTCCGATGCGATACGTCGTTGGCGAAACTTCTCAAGTCGACGAAGGAAAACCGAGGAGGAAGCGGTGTCTCCCTTTCATTGACGTGGAGAGAAGACAGAACGGCGTGTCGGTGTTCTTCGCGTTCTTCAAGGAGGAAGATGAAGTTCTTCAAAGTGTAGAACTCTTCTTCTCTCAAATCTCCACACAACACAGCAACTCCCAAAATAAAATAAGCTACACCTTATTTTATTTTCACTTTGCCAACCTTTCAAAATTCAAAAGTTGAATTCATTACATTAATTAAAATCTAGATTTGTCAAAAAAAATTAAATGAAGAGATAAGTTGGCAAGAATTAATGTAGGGGAGAGCCACATAATTTAAGAGGGGGTTTAGAGGGGTTAGGGAATTTGAAAAGGTGGGGGCTCGTGTGGGCCCCACCTCCCTCATAACCACACATGGGAAGTTGGGTGGTTGTGGGCCCCACCAACAACTTCCCATGAGAGAGTCTAACCACCACGAATAAAATAAAATTCACACACAATTTTATTTTACTTATCTTTTAATCCCCAAAACTAACTTTCAACCCGCAACAAACGCAACTTCCGAAAAGGTCTCAATTAGCGAATTTCGGCGCTGCGAGTTCATCGGTGCCCTCGGATTTCAATTCCGAGTACCGGATCAAAAGTTAGGAAAACCCGCTCGTTCGTTCACTGAACGTACCCGAGCAAAACTTCGGAAATTGATTCCGGGCACTCCGGGCCTCGGAATCAGGTGCCGTCTGAAACCGCGCTCTTGTAAAATTCTAATGAAAATTAATAAAAAATTTCCCTTGAATTTTACGGGTCTTTACAATTATAAAGTATATATAATAAGTAATCATGAAATGTATGACATAATAATTCTACCTTATTTATGTATATATATATATATATGACATTTAGTTCCATTCAATTTAATAAGGAAACAAAAACAGTGTTCATGCGTACGTATGACCTAATATCTCCAGGAACGGTGTATTTCCTTCCATTTATCGATATATTATATTATTAATGTATATAAATAATGTTTTACATTCTGGATGTAAGTAATCAAAATCTATGTAATCATATGAATAATTACATGTCCAAACACAGATGATAAATGAAACAATTTTACCCAAAACGATGCATTAACATGGAATTGACAAATGAATGTGTAATATAAATTCATAAGGGAATCATATATGATATCATAAATATTATCATGGTTATGTTAAGGTTTAAACCAACAATATAGGAGTCTCAGACACATACAGAATAAATTGGAAATAAGGTAAGGGACAATTATTCCAATCTTGTTCTTATCTGAGATTATTTTTTTCGTAAGTATTTACTGGTGTTATGTTTATCTTATATGTCCATGTTTTCTCAAAATGTTTTCATAAATTTTTTTACTATTCTTACATGTATGTATAAAGTCATGTTTATCCCTTTTTGACTTTTACTATGTAGTATGGAAGGAATCTTTCATTTGTTTACCATATGAGGTACTTTTTGACTTTTCTGGTAAACAGTAGAAGGATAATGTTTTTTTAAATTATACAACATTAATAGATTTTTACAGTAGCATAACGAATTATTTAAATGAAGATACCTCAACACAACTTCATGATTATTTTCAAAAAAATCATTTTCTTTTAAAATTTCATGTTATTTTGAGAAAATAAAATGATTTTGAAGAAGAAAGTATATTTTCCTCATGAATTCATTTCAAGTGTTTTATCAAAACCAATTTATATATAAGATGACATTATTTAATATGTTTATGTTTCAAGTATAATTTATCTATTATTTACTTGGTTTCATTCATCTAATGATGAAATGATATCCATTTATCCCATATGGATTGTGTTATGATGGGATGATGTTTATGAAACCCATTTTTTTCGTTCGATTATGATAAAATATTTTTGTTTGTTTTTAGGCACATGAAAGAATGATTTTACTATGAGATAGTTGGGAACTATATCTCTCTCTAATGCATTGGGTAATGATTTATATATCAAGAGATGAACATGGCCGGAATGACAAGTATACCCAGTTCAGTAATGGACATTGTCTGCTATGATGGTCTTGGAAACAATGCCATGTCTACAATGGAAATCATATCATGAGCTTAATGTTTTTCCACAATTACATGTTTTATTCCGATGCTATTTTGTCATCATTAATGTTCCATTGTGATCAATGACTTATTTACTGCCAATATATATGTCATTACTCATATTTTATGTTCATGTATTCATGTTCAAATGTTTATGGATTGTTTTATGTTCTCTATGTTTACCCTTACTGAGCGTTTGAGCTCACCCTTTTTATGTTTTCTTTTCCAAAAGATATAAAAAAGGTTTTATGTTAGAAAAAAAGGGGAAGATATTTATGAGAGATGTTGATGATCTTTCACCATGATTAGAATATTATGTTCTTAGTTTCTAAAGACAATAAACTAATTTGGTCTTTGGGCTTCTATTTTTGTCATGTATTAAGTATTCTGAAAAAGTAATGTAATATCCATGTGCGTCAGAATTTGGGTCTCTAAAACTCTAATGAAGTGGGGTAATGTTCAGTCTCATTACATGTTATGTAGGGATAGGGAGTGAACCATATTATTATACGAGAATTTTTCTACTATGTTATATAATCATGGAAGATAGCCTTGACTAAAGTTTTTGTCATTTTATATGTTGTTTTCACATTCCTATGATTCCATATTTATATGTTCCCATTTCATACATGTTAGAATTATTTATGTTTATTCATGATTCATTCCTTCATGTCATCATGTTATGTCATTTTACCAATGTGATATGTTTTCTTCTATGCTTATTTCCTTATTGGGATTTTTTTAGAACCTCCCTTTTATTAATGCATTCCCCTGTTTATCATATAAAAATGAATGTGCTCAATTGATTTTATAAGCTCATTATTGATAATAAATTAAATTAGTTTTTTTTTGATTCATGATTTTTAATTATGGTCCTAATCTTCCAAATACACTAGGATTTATGATCCTTGGATTGTAATTATACTTAATAATGCATTAATATATGAAAAAGGTTAGGGTATCTAAAATTTGATTCCTAATTCACAACTGACCATATTCTATACTTGGAATGACAACGAAATAAGGGTGAAGGATTTCACATTTTGATGTTATCCTATGTTTTAATTCATTTAATCACTGAGGTAAATTTGTCTCACGTAGGGATGTGGGGTTAACAAATTAAAGGATCATGATTAAGAATATATGAATATACATTATAATTATTAATAAATAAGTGGATAAGTAAATTTAAATTGATTATATGTTACTAATGTTTTTTAACAAACTTCATCACGTTTTGTTTTCTCAATCTCATTTCAGTAACAAAAAAAACAATCTTCTTCTGGTATAATTGTATTTATTTTATAAAAGATAAACACCCCATAGATTTAATTAGTCTGTTTATTTAATTTTCTAAATACCAATAATATTTTGTTTTAGTTACATATTCATTTGAGAGAATACCTTGTTCAGCCACTTCGCTACACCTAAATTACAAAAAAACAAACATCATATGAACTCCATTACGATAGCGCATTTTAAGAAGGTGGTGTGTGGGAGTGATATTACATTGTTTTGTGTCTTATATCAGCATGTTTCCTTTGATAAGAGTACCTTGGAACATGATTCGTAGATACAAACTTATTACCTCGAGCTGTTTTACATTCATCACTTCTATTGTAATGTAGTTTGTTTTGTGGATATTGACCTTTCAAGTTTATAAGTATGTTTTATCTTTTTCCATGTTTTGTATTAACTCTCCATT
Source organism: Viscum album (assembly GCA_963277665.1). Taxonomy (NCBI): domain Eukaryota; kingdom Viridiplantae; phylum Streptophyta; class Magnoliopsida; order Santalales; family Viscaceae; genus Viscum; species Viscum album. The sequence continues at coordinate 1,309,130,348 of OY728119.1, read as the reverse complement.
GAGATTTATATCCCAAAATATATTGTTTAGGATATTTTTTTGTTACATTGTTTAGTTAGTTTTCCTCTGATGAGGTGTTTGAGCTCCTTTGATGGTGAGACTATTGAGATGTATCTCGCGAGGTGGGCTTTCAAATGACCCCTTTTTGTTTTCTATTTAGTTTGGTTTTGGATTCTAGAGGATGATAATTTATTTATGGGTATATAATTTATGGTCAGAAATCCATTTTTTGTGATTATTTTTTTGTTTTCAATGATTTTGAGGCTTAGAGGTGTCCCCGGGTGAGTCTTGAGGGGTTTTTCTACACAAAGAGAGAAACCTGGAGATTACACAGTATCTAATTTTTAAACACTATTTAATTGATTTTATTGGATTTTTTATACCATTCATGTTTTTTATTTATTCAAGGTAAAATCCATTATGACTACACATTTCATGGTTGGAGTAAAATCTCTACATTTACATGACTTGAAGGATTTACACCCCCTTTTAATTCCCGATCCAGTGTGCCTATAAAGGTTATAGTGGCCCAAGATTTCCTCGAAACCTACACCTTCTCTCATTTTCTATGAGTTTGGTGAACCAATTACAAACTTTTATGAATACCTATGGCAAGGACCAATCCTTCACATTTTATCATTTATACATGGTGATCCAAGTTCTGTTATTCTTCGTTTTCTAGTGGGTTCAATTCAATTAGACATGTTTCCACTCATTTAATATCTCCATGGTATGGTACTTGATATACGTTTTACATGTGAGTTTTTTTATCAAGGTTGTTTTGTAGTTTGGTCATTTGAAGATAATAGTTTCATTTTTTGGAAATATGATTAGAGATCTGTAACATTTTTATATTCTTGAGTGATGAATTTTGATTCCATTAATGAAGGGGGTTTTCTTCTTTTCAATTTATTTACATTATATTATAAATTTATCATGGTTAATAACTTTGTATTGAAATTAAATTAACCTAATAATTATTTAATTAGATAATAGAAATTGGATATTTATCTCATGTCAATGTGGATGCATTACACATTTATGATTGCATGCCATTGTTTTCTAGATATTGTGATATCTATTCTATGCATTGTTAACATTTTTATAAGATTGGAATACCATGCTGAAATTTTTAAATTAAATAAATCTGAAATTAATTTGGAATTAATAGGAATAAGAATAATTGATGAAGATGAAGGTTTGAATCTGGTGTTTGTTGTGATTTGACAATGACTAAATTAGAGGAATGCACATGTTTAATTGAAAATGGCATTCCATGGAATGAATTGAATTAATAAATAAAAAAATAATACTTATTAATATTCATAATAAATAAATGTAATATAAATTGATAATATTTCTTCTCATAGATCTGTGGAATTGGTTTTAATGATAAGAGCATGTTTAGTTTTAATAGCTTGTGATAGCTTAATTTTTTCCCATAGTTGGAACCTTTGAATAATGAATCAGTTGATTCAATATGGAATAAATACTATTTCTTTGATTAATATGTTTTCTAGGGCCTATATTTCCCATCTCCTATAGAATGCTAGTTTCCATAATTTGAGAGTCGTGAGAGATCATTTATGTGTGAAGGCTTGATACCCTGTTTTTATTACCTAGATTGTCATGTTAGATAATTTTGTTTGTTTTATATTTCTTTTATAATGTGTTCCATTTGTGAGCATCGATATGAGATGTGATATAGGGTGGGGTTTCTTGAATGTGATATTAGTTTTGGATGTATGATCCTATAAAAAATGATTTGATATTTGTGTGGGGAGGAAAAGATAATGTGGAAAAAGATTGTGTTATGATGGTGAGATGCACTAGGATGTTCGTGATTGTGTTGGGTATGGAAGTAGATATAATTGAATGGGTTGATGCAATGATTAATCATTATATTGATGCTAATAGTTCATATTCTCTCTGATGAATCTATTTAATGGTCAATGGATTTGTTTCTAATTTTATAAACATACTTTTCCCCACTACTTGGGGTTATTGGATGTGCTTGGTTTCATGTTTCCCATAGTGGTATATTAGGAGGTATTTATAGAATTCATGGTTTATGGAATGAAAATAATAATGGATAAATAATTCCATATATAAGGGTTCTTGTATTGATGGAATGGATATTCATAAAAGATGTAAATCTCGATATACTGTGGAACTGGTTTGGATTATGATTGGAGGGAATAAACTTTACTTGAATGACTAATGAATTATAATGTGTAATAATGTTAATGTTTTATTATTTGATGATAAATAAATAAATGGAATGGAATTACAAAAATTAATGAAAGAATATAATGTAGATCTTTAAATGCTTGTGTGATTATAGAATATACGGTCTTAACAGTAGTATTCATGTGTCTAAGTGATGTTGTATGTAGTCTAATTTAAGACTATGATGTGCCTATAGTGTGTTTATGGGATATAGTATATCATATATATTTTATGATTTCATATTCTACCTCACCCATGTCAGTTAGGGTTACAGACACCTAGTGGACTTTAGGAAGGTGTTTTCCTCAACATCCTAGTGGAAGGATATATGATTCACTACCCTTTATGTCCCTTCTCTCTTATATTGGTAGTTACTTATTCTATTATGTACATTGGTTAGTATTCCCATGTATATGTGTATAGGGATTTTATGGTTTTTGGTTATTACCCATACAAATATAACCAGTTATATAATCCAAATGATTATTATTGGTGTTATGTGTATAACATGTGATGTCTTGTGGTAATTGCTTAGTGTATGTGATGTAATGGATTGAGGTATAATAATTTATGTATGATACACCTCATATGGGATATTGTTTATCCAATAAACTACTTGTTAACTACATATGATGATGTGATTAACAATGTGCATGTTGTGATTCCTTGGTCATGTATCTTCTGGATAGATAATCTTTCAGAGAGATATGACTCAAGATGAGTGACATTGTGGTTGAGTAAAAAACCTAGGGGTAGGTGGGATTGGGGTACACATGATGCTAAATTAAATTATTTTTTATCTCTCTTATTCAATAATTTGTGAGAGTTTTCCATTGGTGATTCATGATAAATACTACACATATTTAGGTGATGAGTTAGTTTAATTATTGTCCATTGTCCTTTAGCATGCATTCTCTATATTTTTTTTGAGAGGCTCAAAGGAGGATCCTACAAAGTATACTATTATGATCACCCTATGTATATATAAAATATTTCTTTATTAGTTTAGATCATGTTGGAATTTGGTCTGGATATTACTAGCATGGGGTTTTGTAGGAGATTTTTCATTTTCATGGTCATTATCATCTTTAATATTTCGGTTCTTGTAGTTTCCTTTCAGTTTTTATTGTACTATATCACATTACATGTATTCACATGGGATATAATTATATATTCATATATATATGTGTGTGTCTGTGTGTGTGTGTGTGAGTGTGTGTGTGATCATTTTTTTCACAGAGTATTTTTCAAATATATCTCTTTTGTATGTTCTTGTAATGGGTAATGCATGTGATATGTATGCTTGTTATACCCTCGTTGCTAGTCCAAGACCTAGGGACAACATGAGGCAGGACATGAGAAGTCACAATATCTCTCCAACCATTGGGGTATCTTTTATAAGAGGGTGTTTTGACCAATAAAATAGGCATAATATAATTTTATCTAATGGAATCCACTGTAAACAATCCCCCTTAATATAGTATTAAAATATAAATCCTTTACCCCTAGTCTGACTTCCTTTATAAATATTTAAACATATTTTATGATAAATAAAGTTTTACTATAAATATATAACAAAACCCTAATCATGTACTTTATAATATTTATGATTCACCTATAACCATTTATCACCCATTCATTAAAATTTATTTATTAAAATCAAAATTCTAGGTTATAACTGCTTCGTTTTTTCATGTGTGTTTTGTTTCGAATATTTTGGTATGTGTACATTGACCATGGATACAAAATCTCTATGGTTTTAGTCATTGTTTAAATATAATATATATTCACTAGATAAGTATTTATATTTGTCCATAAAATTTAGAAGTAGATAATTGAATTACATTGTCCATGGAGATGGAAGGTCGTACGTAATCATGAATGTTGTTCCCTTTTTCTGGTGGATGGAATGAAAGATATGAAAATATTAAATAAACTTATATATAAAATAATTACATAAAATGTATCAGTTATTTTTTTAAATCTATCCTTATTACCATCTATGTGTAATGGAAATGAAAAAAACACATCGCTTCATGGAGGTGGTAGTACACCATACACACAGACGACGATATTGTTTTCCAATAGTTCGGAAGGAAATATTATTGATATGATATTATCATTATAGATGAATAATTATGTAATAAATATAATATATGAATATAATTTATCCCTAAAAATTGTCTATTCTGATATAAATATATGTGGAAAATTATACATCTTCACATCTTCAGGTTCTAACATAGCTTACTCAATTTTATGATTTTCTACAAAGCTTTGATCAGATGAGAGGTCTTATTTCATAGTAATTTCTCTCAAAAATCAAAACATTCATCTTTATGTTATTCATATTAAATATCATTCTAAAGTGTTATAACCTTTGAGTTCAATACATGTATAGGATCATGTATTTACTTTCTCAGGAAAGATACATGGTACACATTATGATCTTTAGAGATATTCAATTGAGGTGATAAATGATTAGATATTGTACCAATATAATAATGAATATGAAGGTGAATAATATTATATGGATAAAATTTTCATTCTTTACAAACATCATAACATTCGTAAAAGGATATATCCATAGGAATTACTTTTCACCAACTTCAAACAATAGTTCTTATATATGATATTTAGCACATCATTTTTTCCGACAAGAGGAAGGTGGTGATCTTAGCCAACATTGAGAGTTTCACAAAGAGATATAAGAATTATCGAGTGAATGCTATTTTTAAAAGACAACTCTACCAGAGGAAGGTGGTGGTCATATAAACCTATTAGATACATAGAAAAATATCTCAACATGTCATCTAGGGGTTGAATGGTTATTTCATACTGAACATCTATCTAAGGATGATATGTCATACTAAAACACAACTCTATACCCTCATAATGTTGAAGACTTCTCCAAAACAACATTGTAAACCACATATCCCAATCAAGTACAATAGAATGTTGTACCCCAAGAAACCATACTAGTTATTTAATGTATATTCAAGAAAGATGGCCCCAATTGAAAACAACTCGAATATCGACGAAGTCTGTTATCTTTAAAAGCTGATTAACTACAACACAATTAGCATTGTGTCATTAGATGTTTCGTGTAATCTAATGACAAAATCCATGGTGATGTTTTTTCATTTCCATTATGATATGGGTAATGGTTGTAACATCTCTTTAGACATATATCTATCATCCTTAAATTTATAAATTACCATGCACTAATATACATACTCAACAATATATATCATCTATTTTCCCACTATAAATACTCTTTTAGATCACTACATATCTTCATAATTCCATGATGAATAAATTATGTGGAACTATGACCCTCATAAAACAACTTCTTCATCAAATAAGGAATGGATGGAAGACATACATGGTTCATGAACCATATTATCCCATTATAATCAATGATTAACAGAATATCAATTCCCAACTTCTGTCATTGATCCACATCTTTCTTCTGCACCTATATAATCATTTCTTTTATAGATGGTTGATAACTAATTTGAGAAAGAAAATTTCATTTCTCTTCCGCAAAAACTTCCATAACCAAACTTTTTAAATCTATAAATGTTGGTTCTTCCATGATACCCATCATAGAGGCTAACTTGATTCTTTCAGTTTAGTTTATCTTTCACAGTGTTTCTTTCCCATAGGGTTAATTAGTTGAGCAGTTATAATCAGTAATCATCAACAACCTTCTTATCTGGAACATATTTAACCCTTTATAAGTGAAAATATTCTTTAAATTTTTATCACCAAAAAATATATCATAGCTTTATTTATAAAGATAATTCCATTATATCATTAATGATAAAATTACAACTGCTAACTCCAAACCATGAATTGGTTAATTTTTCTAATGAACCTTTAATTGGTGTGAGGCATAAGCTATCACTATAATTTTGTTCCTGAGAATGAATCCTAGTTCATTCTTGGATGCATAACTATTGATTACAAACCCTTCATCACTCTATTGTAGTGAGATGATTGGTTCACTAACCAACATTTTATATATCTCCATGAGATTATCCTCTAATTTATTCATATAGAAGAACATATATTCATTCCACGTTAACATGATGAGTGGATTATATAGACATGATTAATTCTCTAAAAAATTATGAAAACATCATGTCAATCCATGAAAACTATAGATCTTATTCATAGTGGTCATTCTAGGCCAATTTTTAAAAACTTATTTCTTTTAAGGATCCACTCTATACACTCAAATTAGATTATATTTCTAAATAATGAAACATTTCAAATCCAAAATTCACACTTCGTAAAGTTTTTATATGGATTAATATTTTTATGGTTTTTAGGAAAATCCTTATGTGATTTTATTTCTATGAATTTCTCATTGAATATATATCAATATCATCTATAAAAACTACCAGAAATTGGTGCATGTAATCTATAAAGGCTCTATTTATTAAATCCATGAATATAGTGGGGGAATTTGTAGTAAAAAATGGAATCAATATAAATTCATATTTTTCTATACATTTTATGGAATGTTGTCATGGGTATAGGTTCTTTTATGGCCCTCTATTTATTATATCTAGAATGAAAAATAGTATTATAAAAGTATTGATCTATGTGAAATTTATTAAACATGTCATCAATACAGGGTATATGATACATGTTCTTTATTGTGATCTTTTTATAATATCGATAATTAATGTTGAGTTACATTGATCCATCTTTTTTAATAAAAAAAAGAATAGGTCCCCCACATGGTGATGTAATTGTTTGAAGGAATCTCTTATTTGGATTATCTTGGAGTTTATTCTTTAATTTAGGAAACTCAATTAGGGTAATTCTATATGGAGTATGTTAAATATGTATTGAAAAAAGTATGAGTTCTATTGAAAATAAAACATCAATATTTGGTATCAAACTAAGAAACATTTTTTAAATTTCATCATGAAAATCCAAAAAAATATCATTTCATTGATGTTCAGTTTCTCCCCAACCACCTAAGACAAATATCCTTCATGGATAATAATTAAGTCCAAAAATGTAGAAGTAATTTCAATTGGATGTATGCATTGTTCCTTGTACTAATAAATGAGTATGGGTTTATTTGTAATTCAAAATTTGATTTACCTTCCTTGAAAATTAATATGGGCTTCATTTAAAGAAATCTAATACATTTCTAGAATCACATAAAATTATACTATAGGAATAATCCCAGTATTTTTAGGAATCACCTTCCCATAAAATTTAATTATAAAAGAATTATAGAATTTGGATATGACCATAAAACCATTAGGATTATTCACCTGTAACTCCAAAACTATTCCTTGATCTAGTAATTCAATGCCCATTAAAAATTATGTTGATATAATAGAGTCGGAAGATCCTAAATCAAATAAGACAAGTGTTATTCTAGAGTAGATAATATGTGTATCTTTTAGTATGTTATTCACATGACCAACATTGGTAGTTGTAATCATATGATATTTACATTTTCCTTATTGATTAAGAGGATGGTGAAGCCGGTCATTAAAAACATTCGAATTTACGAACATGTTTGCATAATTGAAACACTCTTTAGATTTTTATTATTACACCTAGGGTGGTTCATTATTTGGGACATTCCTTTCTTACATTATATCAAATATCTTTTTTACCACCATTCAATATTCATTGGCTTAATGTCTGATCTTAAAACATTAAAAAAACTACGGAATTCAACTCAATAAATTCCTAAGACATTTCTTTCCACATTTATTAAATGTTGGTGAAACAAATATTTTTTTCACCTTTTTATTTAATTTATTTCCCTTGAGACTCAATATTAGTTTTAATTTCAATACCATGGAAATGGGTGGAATCTCCAATTTCCATTTTTACCTTGGCTGCACATCAAATTATTTCATTATAAACACTAGAGTATCTTATAGATAACACTTTCTGGAGACATTGTTTTAAGACCCAAAGAATCAATCAATTTTTCAATTAGGGTTAATGATTAATCCATAACCATACCCTAAAATTCTTCAAAAATTAGAATCATATGTACTAATAGTTTAATCATCCTCTTGTATTATCCCGAGAAATAATTTCTCCAAACTTGTACATAGAGTATGAGGTATGTAATTACTAAAAAATATTCTCTTAAATTCACTCCATTAAATGGATTTAATTTCTTTGTCCTATCATGTATTCATAATAAGATTCCACAATTTATCTTCTTCACCTTCAAAATGATAAACTACTACTGAAACATTTTTATATTCCAATAAATAGAGAATAATAAATATTTTCTCAATGGTTTTGATCCATCACTTAAACACAATTTTATTAGAAGATCCCAGAAATATAAGGTGTATGTTTCATCATTAAAGATTGAATTGTATATTTTTCCCATCCTTTTATTGTTTATAATATCATCATGATTAATAGAATTGGAATGTTACATGAGTATAACAATAGGATTCTAGATTACAACTACAATGGAATTTTTTTCTCATGTGGACATTTATTGAATTTTTCATCACATCATTGTTAATACCATAACATCTGGTTCCATTCATTGGCTGAAACTAGAAACTCAAAGTGTGAAAAAACAATAATCATAGTGGAAAATGAGAAAAGCATTAAAAATAATTTATAGGTTTTGTAAATAATCACACCTTATTCTTAATATATGATGTCTTAGGATTAACCTAGGTTATCCATAGTCATTACCAAAACATTAGGATGTTATCCAATACTTAGTCTTATTCATGGTATTCTCACAAAATGTTTCTTGTCCAAGTTTCTAAAGGTTAACAAAACCAATCTATGACACAAACTATAACGGCCCATAATTTTCACTCATAGATATTACTTCTCATAATAATAATATTCATTACATAACATTTTGATCCATTCCATAATATTTAGGTCTATAATTTTTAAAAACATGGAAGCATAATAAACTGGTCCATAAGTTCCCCCCATTATGTTCTTCATACCTATTTTCCTTCTGAAAAAGATTATACTCAATACCTTTATTCATAACAGGGGTAATGAAAACATAATAAAGGGTTATCTCAAATGAATGGTTTGGGTAAATCTGATAGATTTCAATAATCACTTAAATTTAACATGATCAAAACTGTATGAGAACATGAGAATGTCATTTGAATGTCGTACACTATAAATTAAAGATCTTAATCTTGATTAATACTATAAATCTTGGTAGTTTGTTTAATATATATAATAAAAAATCAAATATCAGGATTCATGAGTGAATACCATTAGCATAAGACATGGAATTGTAACATGATAAAAGAAAATCATTTCCTTATTACTCATGGTCATTTCCAATACTATCATAGTGGATTGTATTCACCCCACATTCAATCATAGTATTTTAGGATCACTACCATAATAATAATAGTGGAAAAATCCATTAGAGAACTATTTTCACCGACCATTCCAGTAATTTTATCTCATGAGATTGAAATCATTATCAAATTCATTGGAAGGATATATAAATCTAGTCCCACACATCAATAGTTGTACTTTAACCACCATCCTTGGTTTATAACATTACCATCTTCCATGGTTATAATATAAACATCGGAAATGGTTTATAGAATAGAAACCCATTACATAATGTAATCCTTACATATGTGTGATACAAGATCATAAATCATTCATCACGTCATTGATTTTTAACTCATGGAAAAAACTACTATCATAATCATTGCCTCAATTTTTACTGTAATATCCTATGGAATATAATTGTGTTTCGTAAACATATCATCAATATAATAATTAACCATACATATAAATACTAATAATGGTATCATTAAGTCATATCCTTAGTAAATCATAATTAACATACATGGATGTTATCATATGTGAAAATTATATTAAAATATCATTGAAACATTTCATATAGAAGATAACCATTCCACTTGGAAAATAACATTTAAACTATAAAATTTCCAAAATAATTTAAAGGTAATTTTTAAAAATAATAACCATGTAAAATTAAAATGTAATATTTAAATAATTGGGTAGTCATGAACAAAATAAATTTTTTCATGTCATGTATGTTAAAATACAATAATCCATTCCCATTTATTATAAAAATTCATGAAATGCCTCATTATGAAAATGAAAATAATATTAATTTTATATAATTTCGTAAAAATGTTAAATAATTACTAAAAATTTATTTAATCAATCATAGTATAATATTCAGAACATTAATGAAAACATTTTATAAAAAATATAGATATAGAAGAAATCCTTTCTCGATGGAATATGAAAACATTGACTATTTTCCTAAAAAATGATCATTCAGCATATTGAGTATTTAATAAAAGGGAGATTACTGGAAAAATTTTACTCATAACAAATAAAAATAGGATATGAATAACTAAATAGACAATGATAATTTAATTTCCTTTAAGTAAAATCATCTACAAAAAATCCGAATTAAAATAGTATTGAAACAAAAATTCCTTACCTCTGGTCCGACATCCTTTGTACATTATTGAACCTAAAACACAATAAATATATATTTATTATCAACATATTATTTGAAATATATTCATATATATCATACCATATATGATTTACTTATAACCTTTTATCACCCATTCATAATCAACTATTTATTAAAATCATTATTTTTTGTCATAACTACTTCATTTTTCGTATATGTTTTGGTTTAGTTGTTTGGGTCCCTACACATTGATAAGTGATCCATCATGTCAAAAAGATAGTCATTTTTTATGTAGCACATATATTATTTAGTTAAACAATTATATTCATCCATTAATGTTATCAATAAAAAAATGAATTTCATCAAGCATTGTGATGGTAGGTTGTACGTACGCATGAACATGGTGACCATTTTTAGAATTAAAAATAAATGAAAGGAAAAAATTAACTAAAATTTTAAAAATAATTAATTTTTTTACAATATCATACATATTGATTTAATTCTTCATTATAATCATCCATGTAAAATGGAAATGACAAAAAATCTCACTGCTTCTTATTGGTGGTAGTACACACATATGCATAAACGATGCTATCATTTTATAATGGTTTGGAAGGAATGAAAGAAGATGCGATATTAAAATTCGATAATACTAATTATTTAATAAATATCACATATAAAAACTAAACTCGTCATAATATGAATCATTGAATGATGGTGATAAAATTAATTGTATCATTATGTGGATATATTAATTTGTACGTACACATGAGAGATAAATTCACTTCTTAGTTAATGGAAATTAGTTGAATAAAGGTAGTTTTATAATCATAATAAAATTTAAATAATTTAGTATACTTATGCTATTATTTTATTAAGAATATAAAATATTTATAGGAGGTAAAATAAGAATTAAAAAGGTGGTCGGTTAATGTGATTACATCTTCATTGAAACAACTCCATTATATCTCCACTTAATGGAACTATGGATAAATTTTTTGAAAAATATAGATAATTTATAATATTTATAGTGGACTGTACAAAAAAATGGTATATTTTAGTCATTTAAGAAGCCTAAATGTATTTTGAATAATAGAAAGGAGGGGTTCTCTTTTATAATTGTGGGGAGGAGGCCTATGGGAAATTCCTAAAACATTACATAAATTAAAGTCATTCTCATGAATTTTTCCCTAATAACTGATAAATTAAAAGGCTTAGAATTAGAGAACATATCATATCCACGGTTTCCTTTTTTATTTTTATATATTTTATTTTAATATAAAAAAATATTCTTTTCATAAATTATCATTTTTTCCAACTTAGAAATTATTAATTTAATTTTACATCAAAGATAAAAATACCATGTTGTTATTTGAATATAATATTTTATCAGAACACGAAAATCTAATATTTATATAAGATATTTGTTTCACAGATTAAACCACTCAAATTATTTTACTTTTATTATTTTTAAAATTATTTATTATTTTTTATTAATTATAGAAATATTTCATCGATGTATCATAAGAATTTATGGTAATTATATAATTAAGAAAATAAAATAAATTTATATAAATAGCCTGATTTCTTTAATCTAAAAATAATTAATTTATTCTTTCATAACATACATTTTTTCCTTTCTGTAAACCTAAGTGATATTTAAAACTAATAATTTCTCATTTTTAACTTTCTTTGATTTAAATATTATATAGAACATTTTTATGGAAAAGTGTCCCTTAAATAATCAAATTTAGATCCCATTTTGATATGAAAAAAAATGAAATTCATTCAATAAAAATTATGATGAATAATTGATTAATTTTAACTTAGTTTCAACCAATATTATCAATGTTTATCCTTTACCAGAGTGATAAATATTATTAATGTTACTATTCATATTGAAAAAAAGGTCATATTAACCAAATGTATACCTGATAATTCCATGTATTGAATAAATTTAATCATATTCAATACCATTAATTGGAAGAAATTAATATTAATGCTGTAACACCTCATGGTTTTATAGTATATTATCTCTTTAATGAAATTTAATAGCTTGCGCCTCACACAACACCGAGTTCGAGCGCTCGATGACTTACCAAACTAGTCATTCAGAAGAATTTATGAATAGTATTAACTAAATTTAGAATTTTATATTTTCCATAAAATTTTAACAAACATATTATGTGTTTATTAGTCATAATATAAGAACCAATTCATTTTTTTTGAGATAAATGAATTATTTTTCAAAAAATGTAATTTTACCATATTTTAATGGAGGACACTTTTAAATAAATTATTTGACACCTTTATATCTTCAATTTGAAAAAATAAATTTCTTATTTAGAATTGGTATGTAAAAATTTAGTTTAAATAATTTTTTGATGTTTTTCTGAAAACATTAATATTTGGGTCAATAGTGAAAATACAAAATTTTAATTGAAAAAATATTTTTTAATCAAAATAATTTTTAGTGTTATAATATAAAATTTTATGGTTCAGAAGTATAATTATAATATACTTTTACTATTTAATCCAATTTGTTTGTCTTTGAAATTAATTTCACTTTGAAATTATACATAAATAAGTGTCAATCTTTTGGTAGTTATTGTTTCTTAAAAATACCCTATTTTTTGACAACGGGGATTAATTTTAAATTTATTAATGCAACTACTATGTTTAAAATTATGTAAAATAGAAATCATTTTTTAATTGGGATTAAAAAATATATATTAAGATGAATTTTTTCTATTGTTCTGAAAAACTTCTATTTTTGATTCATATTAAAACAACTTAGTAGTAGTTAAAAACTGATTTTCAATTAAATGATATTTTACCACATCTGTGAATTGAATTTCATAAATAAAAAACATGGTTTTTATTAGTAATTAAAATTTATTTCAATAATATGAAAATAATTTTTTTGAATAGTAACTTTTGACTTTTATTTATTGCGGTTAAAAGTAAATATGGTAATTGAAGGGCAAAAAATTTTATAATAATAAGAAATTACCATAACACCTATCCTAAACATATTTGATGAGTCATGAACGTCCATGGTCATCCTTGGGTCGATTTTGGGAACCCATGAAGCCACTTAAGAGTTATAATGACACATTATTTTAATTAACTTAAAGTAAAGACAAAAATGACATTAACAAATATCTTTTAGTATAAAAATTTTTACATGGGGTTATATAAGTCATATTTTAAACTATAAATTTTCATTATCATATTAAAATGATATCCATCATTATTGTATTTTTTTATAATTTTTATACATCAAATAATTTAAATTATTTATGACACAATAATGATGCAGTATTCATCTCCTTAGTAAATGATTTAAATAAATTTGATCATTAATATTAAAATAATATACAAAACATGTCCAATTATTATTTGATGATTCTATTTAGAACATGATCCATCTTCTCTAATACTTTAATGAGTTTTGGCCCTTTTGAAACCGAAGATCAGTTTATAATTAAATAATAAATTCAAGCATTTCAAAAGAGCCCCTCCTCTCCCTTATAAAAGGAAACCACTTTTAACCCATTCCTCACATCTCCCAAGCCCCTTGGCTCATCCAACCCCTTACTGAATAATCTCTCCAGATCCCTCTATTTCATTAAGAATTCTTACCTTAGGCATAAGTCACATCATGAAATCTGTTTGGTTCATACAAATAGAGTTCCCCCAAATAATGGAAATAGTTTTTCGTAACTTCTTTTCTTTTATTTTACTTCTCTAACCCGTAAATACTTTTTATTCAATTATTTTATAACAAAACCAATATCATCAATATACTAGGATGTCTTTATGAGAAGGATTTGAACTACACAAACACACACCACCATCTAATCGGTAAAAAACGCATTGTTTCTGTGGATGGAAAACTAACGCCTCATGAAACGAGGGTTGTTGCATTATCTCCTATCACCTCTCATGGTGGAAATTAAGATGGCACTGTATTTATATATGACATATATTATTTTTATTTTTTATTTATGCTTCTATATTTTCAATTTATTCTATACCATTATGTTTTCCAATACGGGTAACCACGATAATTTCATTTGAGGAAGTGCGGACTACCACCCCACAAAGTGATATGACTCGTTAATGCCTTATGTGGGATGTATAAAGGATTTTATTATTTATAATATATATGATATTATACTTGAATTAATATATAATTATGTATAATTATGTTTTAATTCCATTAAAATACAAAATAGAAATGAAAGTTGTGTTCATGCGTATGCACGGCTTACCGTCACCATGAACGGTGCAATTCATTTTTATCTCCAATCATTATGTACTTTTATAAATACATATATACACTATATATATAACATATTTTTGATATCTAAATCATTTATTTCATTCTGGAGATAATGGACTTTTGACCACATGGAAAAATTGTAATTATAACAAGTTCATTTTTGACTCATGTCCAAACATTGATAAAATATCTAATATGAACTCAAATAACTAACTAATTATTATTGCTAGGTAATAAGTTACATAAAAGGAATAATAAACATTAAAAAATTTCTTAATAATTTCTAAATTAAATTAATTTTATTATTCTGGGAAAAAATGGAACATACAAGACAAGTCGGACTTGAGGTAAGTGGTTTCATATCTCACTTTTAATTCTGTGAGACTTCCATTGTTCGCATATTTTTTATTGCATGTGGTGTATTTTATACTGCCATAT
Source organism: Viscum album (assembly GCA_963277665.1). NCBI lineage: Eukaryota > Viridiplantae > Streptophyta > Magnoliopsida > Santalales > Viscaceae > Viscum > Viscum album. The sequence goes on along the minus strand of OY728119.1, from coordinate 1,309,114,926 downwards.
GATATATATTATCGATATTGTATTTAAATTAATGGTATTCTATGATTCATTTGGTGTTTATTAACTTTTTTCATACAACTCGATTTATTACAACATGATAAGGGCCTTCCATCTCACTTTTATTCCTGTGAGGTTCATGAAATATTAGCCACTATTTCCTATTGTGTAGTGTTTGTATTTCCCATAATTTTATTATTGGTGTAGTATACTTTAATTTATTGGTATTTAAATCTTTATTGTAAGATCTTTCTTTCACAGGGTGTATGTTTCGTGGGTTACCAAATCAGTAAAGGAATTTTCAATTTCAATTTCCACTCATTGGGTTGTAGGCATGTTTCATTGATTATTATTAATCCAAGATTATGTGTAGGATCAGTATTTATTTTTTATGTAGTAATTTTTACTATCATTTGTTTGGATATACTTTTGATACAATTAATCACTCCATTGATAATTTCTCCTTTCATTGATATGAACTTGATAAGAGTAATATTAACTCAATTTCCATCGATTGAGTTAAACATGCAAGTCATTGGTGTTATTTTTACAACAATATGTGTGAATGTCCTTGGATAAATTTACACTGAATATCCATTCCTATTTGGTGTATTTATATTTTTCACACATAATTATGTCATTGATTTAATCTTAACATAAGGAAACAGTCTTTATGAGGGATTTCATCTCAATTTACATTCCATTGAGACTTCTTTGTTGTTATATTCCAATTCACTTGTATATGGTGTATATAATGTACTTTGGCAAAATATATCATGAATCTTTATATTCTCATGTTATAATAAGTATTTTATCACCTCAACTATTTTTATTCATACATCCGAAATTTCGTTATGAACTATAACTAAAATATCATTTTAAATGTTTTAAAAATTTATTCTTCTAAATATTTTTTATTTATGTCCATGTTTTAAAAATGGGTTTTCAGTATTTATTTATGAAGACATGAATGTTTTAAAATATTAATTCCTTTAAAAAGTTTCAATGTGTTATGTGACACTTTGACTCAAAAATCTATTTTAAACATCTTTTTGATAAATAGTGATACTTTTAAATGTTTTAAGGAAAAAAGGATATTTCTCTCAAAGATTTTTGCTGATCATTTTCAACTATGTCAACATCCTTTATGGAATATTTTTCATGATCGAGATTGATTTATTCGGATACAAATATTGATGGTTTTGTGATATGTTTGACTGTGGATGTGTTATTTTAATACCATTCATAATATATGGATAAATTATTGACTTTTCTATTTATAGTTTTAATACTAATGTTTATGTTAGTTTAAAAATTTTCATATGAGTAAGGCATTTGACTTAGTATGTAACGGGTGGAGCCCGCTATAGCTCACTGGTGGATCAGTAGGTCTCATGATACAAAATAGTGTCTTGGAACAAGGCCCTGACAAAATCATATTTGTAGTCTTGGAACAAGACCTTGAATCAGTGGTTATGATGTCCGGTATTATGAATTCCATCATTATGTTATTAGATATTGATATTTCATGTGGTTATTCAACTTGTAGAATTCCCATGACTGTGTTTTATTATGGAAATATTTACTCATCTCATATTGCTTCACTAAAGGTTTCATGATTATTATCTGTAAAGGAATTTGTTTTCAATTATTACCTAAGCCTAATGTTTATGTTATCTTCCTCTGTATTTATTACTCTTAATGAGCATTTGAGCTCACCCCTTTATTATGTTTCATTTTCCTAGGACGTGAAGAAGTTGGTTATGGTTGAATTTCAGGAATAATCTAGGAAACTTGGATGTATCTAATTGAATAAATTATTGTTGTTTTTCTTTTCAAGATTTAATGTTGAACTTCTGTATGTATCTTGTTTCCAAAAATACTAAACTTATTAGTCCCTCGATACTTGAATCCTTGGAATCATGCCAATGTATTAAAATAATGCACTAGCACATAGATTCTAGGTCCGGGGCGTTATAGTTGGTATCAGAGGAAGTTTAGTACAAAACATGGAAACTATAATTAGTATGACTAGAGAACATTACCCTAAGATAGACATTGAGGATTAGTATAGAAGAACTTCCTATAATTTTGTTAATGTAGAGATTTATGGTATTTTACAAGCAATACATCCCTGTCTGGATACAAGCAGGTAGAGGCGGCTCTTGCGTAGATATACCAAGAAGTGAAAACTACAATAAAGAGATTTAGGCTTGACCAGGGGTATCCTTATACATGAAAATGGGCCTTGCTTCACTCTTGATTACAACACTCATGGCGGATATTATTAGGTTAATTTAAATTTTCTTTACAACCCGATTTTATGGATTTTAATATAATATGAGAATAAATGACCTTGGTTAATCCTAAGGTGTTTCTAATTGCAAATATGGTGTCATGATACACTCTAAATGATTTTATGATTATTTTTACTCACACAATTATTTCTGGATTCAGTCAATCTCTAGATTCCTAGGAAATCATAGTAACTTTGAGCAAGATGTACAAGGTGGGAATGGTGGTGGAAATCAGAAACAAAATAAAATGTCGATAGGATTAAAAGATATCGTGTTCACACCGAGTCATTTTTTCAGAAATATGATAAAAAATATATATATTAACAAACTCTGAGATGCAACAAAGATGAGAAAGATGATGAATGATAAGATCTCCAGTAGTGGAGACCATGGAGAAAAGAAACGTCAGTTTCCACCATGCAGGAAATGTGGAAGGAGGCACCCAGGAATGTGTCTCAAGGAAACAATGAAATGATTTATATGTGGGGAAGAAGGACATAAATTAAATAATTGTCGAGGAAAAATGAAGAGTACTATGGTTGAAAATAAAAAATGACCCAAGAATACATATACAATCATTTTTCATAAATTTAGGAGACCTGGACATTACTCGAGTGAATTCCCTATTCTATAAGATATCATCTTGGTCCAAGAGAATCTATGTGGAAATAAATTGTTGAAAAATTTTTTAAAAGTATTAGTGCTCTTTGTTGATGGGATTACACTAGAAAAATTTTCTATTGTATGTGTAACCCTATAGTTTTCCATGTGAAAAAGATATTTGAGGAAGAATTATCTTTTCTCTTGTGAATATAGTTATAAATAACCATTTTTTATGTGATCCTTTAATTGGTTCCAATTACTGGTTACTATATTTTGGGATGAAAATGCGAGGTATGAGATAACATTTTTGGTGAAATTATGTTATGGTTATATTAATGAATTTATCTTCTCTTGGTAGTTTAATAAAATATAGTTTTTGAAAAACGACAACACACAAACCGTGTCACAACCTATTGCGTCGGACAAAGTTGTGGGAATCGAACCCACAACAAGAGTGTGATTGGGTTTTATCGCCTACCACTGGACAATGTGATGTCCCTTGTTAGTGTGACTAATAATATTTAGTTAAATTATTTTATTAAGTTTATTTGGTACATTATTTATTATCAAATGGATATCCTTATTTTATAAAATGATTTGGTGATTAAGTGATAAATGTTATTTTGGAAGACGTTTTCTCTATTTGGAATAGTATATTCCTAAGGAAAATAATTACTATGGGATTTTATTTGAGGAGTAATGGTGGATATTTTTAAATGTTTTTTGGGTATTTATATCAATTTGGGTTATGTATGGAATTGAATAACCTACCATAGAGAATATGGGATTAGGTTATTTACTTTTAAGTATGGAACTTTAAGAGTACTCGATGTTATTTGGAGATATAATTTAACCTGGAAAAGTATGCAATCAAATTCTTTTATGTTTTGGGTTTCAATATTATTTAGGATTATATTGAAGTATTTCAAGTACATTTTTCATTGAATGGTATTTGTTTAACTTTGGGTATTGTTTGATTAAATTTTGGAGATTAAGAGTGGTATTTATTTCTATAAAGAATTATCCTTTCTCAAGATCATATGATCAAGTTCTAACTATTTTGGTATTGGATGATTTTTAATGATAAGGGAAATATATATTTCATCTTATGTAGATTATGTGATTCTCTATAAGTTGGTTGTAGTGCTTCATGTGTAACCAAGTCATCTTTAATACTCATCATTTGGAGAAAAGATGATTTTGTGGTAGATATTTATTAATGGATGAAACTATAATGGTAAATTAAGTACATCTCTTTATACTCTTAGTCAATCTAATAAAAAATTCGTCAGCATTATGAAAAGGTACTTAAAAAAAATTTGTTAGTTAACTATTCCAACTGGGTAATCAAATACCTTTCAACTCGTCACATGTTTATGGCTCTCAGATCATTAACTTCTCTTAAAAATATTCTAGATCACACTCCATAAGAACTTGATGATTAGTTTTCTCTTCTATATCCAGGTATTCCTACATGGAACCCTCGTATGTGTAATTTTCGGTAACCTTCATACATACCTTTATTTATTTTAAAATATAGGTGTTATTAATCCATTTTCGATGTGGGATTTCAACTAATATATTTTGATATGTAAAAACCCGAGTTTGTAATTACCGAAAATAAATTGTGAGGAATAAATTTATTTATGGAGGGGAGATTGTAACACCCCAAGGATTCATAGTACATTATCTCTTTAAAGTAATTCAATAGCTTTAACCTAACACAACACTGAGTTCGAGTGCACGAAGACTTACCAAACCAGCCGTTCAGAATCAGTTATGAATAATATTAACTGAATATTGAATTTTATATATTTCATATAATTTTAACACCCATATTATGTGTTTCTTAGACATAATATAACAACAAATTCATTTTTCTAATAAAAGAAGTATTTTTCAAAGAATACAATTTTACCGCCATTTAATGGAGAACCTTTTTTAAATCCAATATTTGACACTTTTATAGTTTCAATTGAAGAAAATAATCATATAATTTAGAATCAGGACATAAAAATTGACTTTCAATATATTTTTTTTGTTTTTCGGATAACTTTACTATTTGGGGGAATAGTGAAAATACTAAATTTTAAATGAAAACAAATTTTTAATTCAAATAATTTATAGTGTTATACTATAAATTTGAATGGTTTGGAATTATAATTATATTATATATTTACAATTTAATCCAATTTTGTTCATTGTAATTAATTTCACTTTAAAATTATACATAAACAAGTGTCAGTCTTTTGATGGTTATTGTTTCTTAAAAACACGCAATTTGTTTTGACAACGGGAATTAATTTTAAATTAATTAATGCAACTTCAATTTTTTTAATTTGATAAAATATACATCATTTTTTAATTTTGAATATCAAATATTTCTTAGGCTGATTTTTTGGTATTTTTCGGAAAAACATCAATTTTTAATGATTAGTAAATCCACTTAGTAGTAGTTAAAACCTGACTTTTTCATTTAAAATGAAATTTCACCGCTTTTTTGAATTGAATTTTGAAAATTCAACAATCGTGGTTGTCATTAATAAGTTAAATTTGTTTCAATAATATGAAAATAATTTTTGGTGAATAGTAATTTTAGACCTATTTACCGCGGTTAAAAGTAAATAGGGTAATTCAAGATAAAAAGAATATTATAATATAACATAATTACCATAACACTTGTACTAACATTATTTTATGAGTCATTTCTGATCATGGTCATCCTTGGGTCGATTTTGAGACCCCATGGAGCCACTTAAAAGGGATAATGACGCTTTATTTGAATTAACAAAAAGTAAAGACCAAAATGGATTTAACTAATATCTTTTAATATATCAATTTTACATGGGGTTATATAAGTTATATTTTTGACCATATATATTCATTATAAAGATAAAAATCATTCCTACATTATGGTATTTGTTTTATAATTTTTATACATCAATTAATTTAAATTATTTCAGGCACAATAATGATGCGTTATTCAACTCATTAATAAATTATTTAAATAAATAAGATTATTAATGTTAAAAAAATATCCAAAATCGGTCCAATTCATATTGGATGTTTTTCATTCGAATATGAGTCATATTAAATTCATCTTTAATTAGTTTTGGACCTTTTGAAACTGAATATAAGTTTATAATAAAATAATATTTTCATACATCCAAAAAAGAACCCTTCCTCACACAACTTCTAACCCATTCCTCACACCTCTCAAGCCACATTGATCATCCAAACCCTACACAAATAATCCTTCAAGATCCCTATATTCCTCCTATAATCATTACCTTAGGTAGAAGAGTCTTCAAGAAGTCCTTCTCGTTCAAACCAAATGGAGTTACCCAAATTAAAGGTAATGGTTTCTCTTAACTTCGTTTCTTTTATTTTTCTTATCCAACCCATAAAATCCTTTTATTACTTTATTTTATGACAACACCAGTATCCTAAATATACTAGGATGTTTTTATGAGAAGTATTCAAACTACACATACACACACCTCCATATAATTGGTAAAGAACACATTGTTTCTGTGGATGTCAGACTAACACCTCACGAAACAATGATTGTTCAATTATCACCTACAGTCTCTCATGGTGGCCATTAACATGGAACTGTATTTATATATTATATATATTATTTTTATGTTTTTTATACTTCTGTATTATCCATTTATATCATTCCTCTATGGTTTCTATTATGGGTAAACGCGATAATTTCATTTGAGGAAGTGCAGACTACGACCCCATCATAGTGATATGACTCGTTAATGCCTTATTTGGGATGTATAAAGGATAGATATAATTATATTATATATGATATTAAACTGTAATTATAATATACCTATTTCACATTATGTTTTAAATCCATTAAAATACAAAATAGAAATGAAATTAGTGTTCATGTGTACGTACGAATTACCGTCACCATGAACGGTGAATAACATATTTTATCTGAAAATGTCATATACTATTATAAAAACATATATATAGTAGATATGTAATATATATAATATATTTAAATCATTTATATCATTCTAGAGATAATAGACTTTTGACCACATGGACAAATTGTAATTATAACTAGTACATCTTTGACTCAAGTTTCAAACATTGATAAAACATGCAATATGAACTCTAATAATTCACTAATTGTTTTATCAAGGTAATGATTGATATAAAAGAAATAATAAACTTGAAAATTTTTCCTAATATAGTAGAAATGAAATTAATTTAATTATTCAGGATGAAAAAGTAACATACAATACATGTTGGACTTGAGGTAAGGGGTTTCTTATCTCACTTTTGATTCTGTGAGATTTCCATTGTTCTCCACGTATTTAATGCATGTGGAGTTTTTTATACTTCCATATGATATATATTATCATGTTTTCCTTTACATTCATGGTATTCTGTTATTCATTTGGTGGTTATTAACTTTTTATCATACAACATGATCGATTACAACCTGATAAGGGGTTTTCATCACTCTTTTAATTCTCATGAGATTCATGCTATATTAGCCACTATTTAATATTGTGTGATGTATGTACATACCATGAATGTATTATTGGTGTAATATAATTTAATTTATCAGTATTTAAATCTTAATTGTATGATCCTTCTTTCATGGGGTGTATGTTTCGTGAGTTACCAAATCGGTAAGGGAATTTCCAATATCAGTTTCCCCTTATTGGGCTTTATGCATGATTCATTGAATATTTTTACCTAAAGATTATGTGTGGGATCACTATTTTTATTTATTTAGTTATTTACACTCCCCTTTGTGTGTATATACTTTTGATACACATAATCCATCCATTGATAATTTCTCAAGTCATTGATATGAACTTGATAAGAGTAATCCTAACTCAATTTCTATTCACTAAGTTAAACATCCAAGTCATTGGTGTTGTTTTTACAAGAATATTTGTGAATGTACTCTGATTGATTTACACTTAATATCCAATCCTATTGAGTGTATTATTATTTTTCGCACATAATTTTGTCATTGATTTAATCCTAACCAAATGATATGGTCTTTATAAGGGATTTCAACCCAATTTACATTCCATTGAGACTTCATTGTTGTCATACGCTGATTCACTTGTATATGGTGTATATAATGTACTTTGACATAGTATTTCATGAATCCATTTATTATAATGATATTATAATTCTTTTATTACCTCAATTATTTGTATCCAAACGTCTCTCATTTGGTTAGGAACTCTAACTGAAATATCATTTTAAATGTTTTAAAATTTTATTCTTCTAAATCATTCCCATTAATGTCCATCTTTTAAAAATGGATCTTAGGATTTATTTATATGGACCTGAATATTTTATAATGTTAATTCCTTTAAAAAGTTTCAAAGTGTTTTGGGACACTTTGATTCAAAAACCTATTGTAAACATCTTTCTAATAAATAGTGAGACTATTAAATGTTTTCATGAAAAAGGTATATTTCTCTCAATGATTTTTTCTGATCATTTTATACTAAGTCAAAATCCTTTATGGGATATTATTCTTGATCACTGTTGATTTATTACGATGTAACTCTTTCATACTCTATTGATGGTTTTGTGATATGTTTGACTGTAGATGTGTTAATTTTATACCATTCACGGTTTATGGATAATGTATTGACATTTCATATACTAGTTTTAATACAAATGTTTTTGTTATGATTAAAACTTTTCTTATGAGGAATTCATTGGACTTAGTAAGTGATGGGTGGATCCCTTTATAGATCCTCAGTGAATCGGTATGTATCATGAGAAAAACTAGTGTCTTGGCACCAGGCCTTGACAAAATCTTATTTTTAGTCTTGATGAGGCATTGACTATGTGGCTATGATGTTGGGAATTATGCATTTTGTCATTATGATAATAACTATTTATATTTTATGTGGTCAATATACTAATTTAATACCCATGACTATGTTTTATTATGGAATTATTTTATCATCTCATATTCCTTCCATAAAGTGTTCATATTTATTATTTATAAAGGCATGTGTTTTCAATTATTCACCATGCCAAATTTTTATGTTATCTTCTGTTTTATTGCATACTCTTATTGAGAATTTGAGCTTAACCCTTTCATATGTTTCATTTTCCCAGGATATGAAGATGTTAGTAATTAGTGACATGTAGGCATAATCTATGAATCATGGATATTTCTAGTTGAATAAATTAGTGTTTCTTCTTTTCAACATGTAATGTTGAACTTATGTATGTTTATTATTTCCAAGATTACTAAACTGATCTATCCTTCGGGACTTGATTCCTGGTAATCATGCCTATGTAATAAAATTATTTACCAGCTCCTAGATTTTGGGGTCGGGGCGTTACAAATATTATCACGTAGTATGTGATGAAAACCATATCTTATAAAAATACATTTTTAAGAATTAAATGGGATTTTATACTTATTACTTTACTATAAACAAATATTAAATTAATATAATTTTTTATTAAATATATAATATATTAATTTCATTAAAATCATTCACCAAATGTGATATAATAAATTAATTAATATGAAGTGTGTTTGTTCCCATAAAAACAATTTTATAGAAAAATATCATGTTCAATTTGAAATGACTATATTTATATTTATAATAATTTGGTAACCAATGAATTTATTTTATACAAGTAGAAGCCATAAATATTTCATAATTGTTTTAGTAATATTCATGTCAACCAATATAACATCTTTTCAATAAACATCTCATGATATTTTAATAATATATCTTGGTTTTTTTGAACATGGTGTTTCACGTAACACAGACTATTGAAAAAACATAAATTATTTAAAGACAAATATTTTATAAAATTCCAGGGGATAAACTACACCCATATTACTTTTTTATTTTTGATAAACCCGCATTAAGGTTCAATTATAACCACATACAAATAAAACAACATAGAAAAATTAACCTATCCAAACATGAATTCAAAAAACTACTGACAATAAGGATTTGAAATTCCAAAAACAAAACCACCATCTGTCTTGAACAGATTATTAAAGGTTCCACATGGAGAACACATTGATCTAAAAAAAACACCATGCACACAATCATCCAAATCCTAGATGGAATGGAGATGCTAACTCTCGTTTCACCTCGTGAACAACTGGTGATTGCACGAACTATACCTCCAAAAGCCTCCAACCGAATCATCGCACCAGACTGACCTAGTGAAGAGAATTGGAATTGAAAAATGGAGTAGATTATGAGCCTAAAGGGCCTCAAAGTTGTGCCAAACCTATTTCCAATATCATTATCGTCGACTGGAAAACCCCATCATCGACCAATCATCAAATAAACAAAGACCAAAACAACAGCTAAGCCAACTTTGAACAAATATGAATCATCGTCATAGAATTTGATACATAATTGAAATCTTTGAGGAAGATGACCTGAACAACTCTCCACTATTGACCACTGGAAAAAAAAATCTATATAAAAACTTATCAAACCTCCACCACCAAGAAATGAGGCAGCAAAAAATTGAGGAAACCTAAAAAATCTATAGATGGTGAATAAGTATAAGGTGGGAAGATATTGAACCATAAAACAACAAGGTTCAATGAAAAATATGAAGAGGAAGAAAAATACATGAACAAGATCAGGATGTCAATGCAAGATATGGGGATGAAAATATGTGAAGGACTAAAAAATGAGAAAGAAAAAAAGGGAAAAAATTGATCCCTTTCAAAGATGAATAAGTAGCAACGTGAATGAAATTCCTAAAATATGAATGGGGTTGAATAACTAAAACCACATGTGGAAGAAACTAGAACCAAAATTTTAAGAAAAAGGCATTTCAAGATAGATGCATGAAATTTTGAATAGAAAGGTGATTGTGAAACCTATTTCCAAAGTTTAAAGTGGTATTACACCCTTAGTAGGGCCACCAAAGGCCTTGCACCCATAGAATCGAGAGAGTAAAACTGGAGACTGAGGATCATTTCAATTATGATAAATTCTACCACATTGAAATTATTTTCAACCTCGATATTCATCATTTAAAAACCCAAAACAAAAAAAGGACACGTATTCCTCAGAACATTTGTGGGTTCCTATGTAGGTTCATCAATTTTATGATTTTTCCTCAAAACCCCTGACCAAGTGAGTGGTCCTGTTCTATGACACTTTCTATCTATGATCCAAAATTTATAATTTCTATTCATCATAAACAAAGATTATTTTCCAGTGGTATAACCTCTAAATTTAATATTTGTTAAAGTTCATGTATGTTCTTACTCATGATAGATACATGGAATATATCATGATCTTCGGTGATATTTTTAGGATGTGTCAAATGATAATCTACTTTCCTAATAACTTCGATAATTTCAATGAGACCAATTTATCTTGGGCACATGTTTCCATTATTTTGAAAAACATTTCTCTTTTTCCATGGATATATCTATTGGAATTACTTTTTGTCACACCCCGATCGGGTTTGACACGTGACTTGTGCACGCCTCTTAGAAATTTTTGTGACAACACATTGCTTGACTTTGTGGGTGGTTAGTGCCGGGTGGCTGATTCAAGTGCAGCCGCTCAATCGTGTGCTTGACGGTACGCAAGCTGCGTAGACGCCCAACATCCGAATTAAGTAATAAATTAATTAAAGGGAAAGTGAAATGAAATGAAGTAAAATAAAAAAAGTTAATAAAATAGAGTTTTATAAAACAATGTTTAAGAATAAAATAATAATGATACTATAGTTTTAATAATAATAATATTATTATTTTGGTTGTTGTCATTATTATTATTATTATTATTATTATAAATGTTATTAATATAATTATTAAGACTATTATTTTCAGGATTATTTTTATTATTGTAATTATATTATTATTAAGAATAAAAAAAATTAAAAAAGAAGGGGAGAACCCTAACCCGCCGCAGCCCCCCCCCCCCTATTGGCCTCCTGTGCGTCACCCCTGGTGTGAGACCAGCCTCTTGTGCCACCTCCGCAACCCACCTCATATGCCGGTGATTTTTCTTCCGGCTGGACCACCTCTTTGGTGAGGCCTGGTCTGATGGTGCCGCTCCTTGCTGGATCGACCCAATCTGACTACAACACCCTCTCTTCAATGAGCCCTCTCACCCCTCACGCTCGACCTGCGCGTCAATCCCTTCTTTCCCTCCACTGGTAACGCCTTGTGGATGAACAACCCTCTCTGGTTCCTCTCATCCGTGCGACCCTCTCTGGCGGCCGAGCTTTCACCGGCCAATCATCTCCCTTGCGTGCTCGACCTGCTCGCGACCAGCCAGCCCCTTCTTCCATTCACATTGGCAACACCCTATGGATGAACTCCTCTTTGTCACACAATACCTACAACATCCTTCCCTCCTCACAGTGCGTCTTGCCTCCCCTTTTCTCCCACTAGTAGGTATTATTCCGTTTTTGTGATTTTTCTTTGGGGTTTTTGTTTTTGGCTGAATCCTAATGGATTGAGTTATGTTCGGTTCATTTTTCATGCATTCCATGGGTGTGAGATTTGTCTCTTGGGACCCTTAGGTCCGTGTTCCAGCAACCGCCGCCAAAGGCGGAGCAGTTCGGCTTGTCTTAGTTGGTCGCCTCTATCTGAGGTGAGGTTTAAATATTCTTGCTCGGTTGCGCACGGTCTAAATTAGGTTCCTTAATTGTTTTATGGTACATATTAATTATCAGGTGGTGTGTTGGTGTTTTTGAGAGAGTTTATTTTGCTAAAAATGACTTTTGACGTTGTTTTTGGTTCTGTCTATGATTGTTTTTTGTCAATGGTGTTTGGTTAAAAGTCCTTTGGATTTTAATAGTGAAACATGATGTTTTATGTAGTGCAAAATATTTTTCGAAAGTGTCTTGACATGAGTATATCATGAAAATGTTCCTCTAAATAATATGGTTATGTTTTCATGTGTGCTTCAATAGGGTACTTATCAGAATTGTTTTTGGGGTTATGAAAACTGTGAAAAATGTCATTCCAAAGGCAGCTGTGATGTGAATGCATTGATAGTGAGTTTTTACAAAGGGGTTTCATAAATTGATTAAGGAATGCAAAATGCATTTGCAAAATGGTTTTGGTGTTTGTGAAAATTTAAAGCGGTTTTGTTTATGGAAAATGGTGTTTTCTTAATATATTGGTTTCTTAAATAGTTCATTGCATTCTAAATGAAGTCAGTTCCTTGTGGAGCTTCTAAAATTGGGTTAAAAATAATGTATAAGAAGGGTGAGGCGAGTTTGGAAATGCTTAAGGAAAATGATATTTCATATTATTGAAAATGGAATTTGAAGTGCTTTTGGTAAATGTATTTGAGATGTGAAAAACATAAAGGTCCATTTGAAATTGATCACTTTAATATAGTATTTCTTTAGATCTTGTTTTCTTTAATGGTCCATTGGTTTCTAAATAATGTTGGTTCCTCTAGGTTAATTAATTAAAGATTGGGTGGCTCATTGGTGGTGTGCACACATAGATATAGAGGTACATATGTGTATTTGTATATGTATATATATATCTTCCTTGCACATATTCCCTAATGGCATGGGGAATATGTCCAATGGATTAAGGGTATATATGTATATGTATGAGAATGTATGTGTGTTCTAGTGTGAACACTTTTCGACAAAAGCTTCAAGAGTCTAAGCATCTCGGCATGGTCCGCCTCTTTCTCTGAGGTAGGTCTCCCTATACATTTTCCATTAAAATTGAGAATAATTTATTTCATGCTTTTTTCACCTAATTCTAATATTAAATATCGATATAGAACTGTTGGTAAAATTTATGCCTTGAATTGGAGTGGTTTTTTTCTTATATTGGGTTTCAATAAATGGTTTGATCGTGTTTTCACATTAATTGCCTGATGAAATGACCCTTTGACCTTTGTGAACATGTTTTAGATTTAAAATTCTGATTTGGGTTTCATAAATGGGTTTTGATGTTAAGTTTAGGTTTTCAAAGTGGTGTGCATGTGATTCTTAAGAAATGGTTTGGCATGAAAAAATCATGTGAGGCCCGGTTGGCACATTTGTAAAATTTGTTATCTCATGAAAACTCTCCTATGATGTGGTCCATTTGCTTTCTAGGAGTTATATGTTATGGGGGTCCACTGTGTAGTACTTCCCTATGATAAATGGTTGAAAGGTGAGGGACATATTCCTTGGGGTGACTCGGGGTGAGACATGTTGTTCAATATTATTATATATATTCATGATTGGATTCTCAGCTGGCATCATTTGGATCACTCCCTTTTTTAATAAACGAGACATGGGAACCTGGAATATTGAGAGAATATTATAAGAAATATTGCTACACTGGTAGGTTATGGTATTGACCAGTGGCCCATAGTAGGTGGATATAGTGGGTTTGTTGCTATTGGATTTTCCCTTGGACTTCCTGAGAAAGGATGGCCGAGAATTTTGAGTGTTTTGATTTCATCGTGTGTGACATGTCAACGAGAATGATTTTTCATGTATTTGTGTCTTCTAGATTATTCTCAATCTCTTGGGTTCACCTATGTCTACTCGGATTTTGTTGCTTGTAGTAGTGATTCTAATGGTTATGTGTATACCTACATTTCCCTTGTTATGTGTTTTCTTTTGTGCATTTTTGTATATTGATTTCCATGGAAAGTGATAAACTGCTTTTGATTAGGTTTCTAAAAAAAATTTCAAATGAAAGGGTTTAATCCTCTTTGTACAAATATGAAAATATAGAGAATATTTTCCATTTGAAAATTATAATGTCTCATTGAAAGATTGATTTGTGTTTGGAGAAAAGAACAATGGAAATGACTTGTACATTCATTTTGAGTAACATGTAGAAATACTTACTTTTACATATTTTATTTCAAACCTAAATTTGATGGATCTTTTATTAAAAAGAAATTCATATGGTAATTGATTGTTTGGGCATGCCTACTGAGTTGTATTAATCATGCCTATAGTTTAACCATTGTTTTTTATCCTTGGTTGTTGCGCCTTGCTTGGATTCAGTCACCATAGTGAGACGTTGGTTTGAGGTTGGTGGTGACCCATAGTGCCACATTGAGGTATGTACGACTTTGTTTTCTCGTTTCTCATAGTTTTCATTTCCAATGTTCAGTTTTTGTTTTGTTTTTGTTTTTTTGTCTTTCGTTTAGGGGCCAAATCATTTCCAATTGTTTAGTTTTGATGCCCGGCACTAGTTTCCATCCCGTGGGGATCTGGAACGCCCCTTGGGCCATGTCGCGGGCCAACTCGGGTGACCGGTTCAGGGTCGACCCATGGTGGTTCGTGACAAAATGGTATCAAAGGCAGGTTCTTGTTATTCGGGATGTCTGGTAGATGGAGATTAATATTTTCAGGGCTTATGAGGTATGTTATGGGCTGGGGCCTGATCACCACCCCTCGCGACGAGACCTGAGCTACCAGGGGTAGTCTGGGCTTTGGGTGTTTTGGCCTTGTTTCCGATTGAGGGGTTACAATAGGGGTGACTCAGTGTCACACTATGACCCCACAAGGAGTAGTTACCCATGTGGAGCCCAGATGCCTGATTCAAGCTCCTCAGGTGTTATATCTTACTTGGGGTGTGGCTCACTAACATTTCGCCAAGTTTGGCACAACCACTAGTTCCATATTCTGTTTTTTTATTGTTGGTTGTGATTTAACTTGATTTTGGTCAGTGTTAGAGTTTTTTTTTGAAATTTAGGTGGTTTTGAATTGAAAGGGGTCTTTCTTTAATGGTTTTAAAACTAGTAAAAATGGGATTTTTTTCAAGTTCTTTTCAAATTGGTGAAGTGAGTTTTTAAAGAGTAAGTGTTTTGAAAATTTTGGCTAATGCTTGGATTTGGTAATGGAATGGAAAGTGCAACCCTTGGTATCCCTTAGGATCGTCCGCATATGTGTGGGTAGACACGTGAAGTGCACATTAACGCATATGTATGGGTTTTTTGAATGGAAAGGGTTGAAGGATTATTCATAGGTTCATATGATTCTATGGGTGGGGTTTTGGAATTTAAGGCTTGGCTTGATTTTACTAAAATGGACTTGAATGAAAAAAAAAATCGGGACTTGGTTTTTCGTGAATAGTGGGTTTTGGTATTTTGAAAAGTTGATTTTTCCTGTTTTTGGGTAAGTTAGATTTATGAGTCTGTTACCCTTGTATTTTGGTGGTGGGTTGGTTGTGTTTAAGCTTGTTTGGTATTCTAGGTCGGTAGTCTTGGCTCGAGGTGTTTCTTTTAATTGAGTTTGGCTTGATTCCAGTTGCAATTTTTTTTTTCATGTTCTGAATATGCCACCCAAAAATGTCCTCAAAACTTGTTAATGAGTAATGCCCAATTCTAGTTTCTATCATGTGTTTCTTGTCTTTCGAGGCATTCAGGGTTTTTGAAGGGAAATGAAGTGGGTTTAGGGGAGTAGAGCATGTCTTTGGGTGGTTGGGACGTACCGAGTTTGTTAGAGTTCGTATTGTTTTGGTTTTAGTGAATGGTCCAACTTTGGACCAATGTGGGTGGATGTGTCATCACACATGGATTTGGGATGATGTGAGAGGTGTTTAAGTTCATCTTCATCCAATGGATCATACCTGAGGAGGTGAAGGTGAAAGGAGGTGAGATCCCCTCCGTAGTTAAGAAGGCCAGTGGTTGGCGAAGGCATGCATTGGCTTCTTTTAGGAGTCGACATATAGAGCGCAAGTTCTTGGAAAATCCGGCGCCTTTCCCCATTCGTAAGGTTTCCCCTTTTTGCAAGCGGGGTGTACGAGATGAACCTGCTTCTGAAGAAAAACCTTTTTTGTTGGTGTCAACTTCTGGTTCGTCAGACTACTTTCTAATGTTTCATCGGTGTTGCCGGTTCAAGCATCCTAAGCCATCTTGTCTCGTCTCTACAAAGTCCGGCTATCGTGTGACCGTTCGGGTCACTGGTAATGGTTTTGAAATAAGTGTCATTTGAAGGAGTTATGATCATGGGATGCTCGTGTCTGACTGTGAGGAATATGATGCTTCATCCATCAGAGCCCCAGCCTTAGGTCTCACGGTAAAGCTCTCGCAAAGTCATGGCGTCAGAGGCATGTGATACCTTTTCTTGGTTGTTTATCTTTCATCATGGAATAGAGATGTTCAAGATTTTCTTGTCCTTGTTTTACCACTGTAGTAAGTTCATCTGTTGTGGTAATATTGTGATGAACTTATTCTTTCATGATCGTAGTAGTTGCGTTCTTCTAATTGTGGCCTCTAGAATTGTCTGTTTTTCTTACAAGTCTATTTGGCCTTGTGTGGGTTGGTCTTGATTTCATTAGTGATGTTTTAGAGATGTGAGTGATGTGTTTTTTGTTTTGTGCTGAGAGCTCTTGATTTTAGATGAAGCGTTGTCTCTCTCTACTAAGGGAGTTGGATGTGTTGGGAGTTTTAAATCGGTTTGGGGAATTCTTAGCTCCGACGGTGTTGGTATAGGGAGTTCATTGTTTAGGTGTCGCGATGTGTCAGGTGGCCTTGTATTGGCGTTCCGTTTAATTCTCAGTGGTCTCGTTCAAATCATGTGGAGAAGTCGGTATCTTCGGGTTGGTAGTTCCCACATCTACCCCTCCTCGGGTTGGAGTGCATGGGTTTTAATGTTTCCGGGTTAGTCTAGTTCTTGTTGTGGGGAGAACCCTCTCATGATCTCCCCTAATTTTATGTCTTTGTTTCTTCGTGACCAGTCAGGTGTGATTTGTGAAGTGAATCATCAATCTGAGGTTCTTGTTTTTCCTTTTGGATATGTTTGGGCATGGCCTAAAGCTATAGCTATGTTTTGGCTTTATGACTTTCTTGGGGCAGAAAGTGTCTTTGGTGGGGAGAATTGTCACACCCCGACCGGGTTTGACGTGTGACTTGTGCTCGCGTCTAATAAATTTTTGTGACAACACACTGTTTGACATTGTGGGCGGTTAGTGTCGGGTGGCATGGTTCAAGCGCAGCCGCTCAATCGCGTGCTTGACAACATGCGAGCCACTCAATCACCCAACATCCGAAGTAAGTAATAAATTAATTAAAGGGAAAGTGAAATGAAATTAATTAAAATAAAATAATTAGTAAAATAGAGTTTGATAAAATAATTTTAAACATAAAATAATAATGGTATTATAGTTTTAATAATAATTATATTATTATGTTGGTTGTTTTATTATTATTATTATTATTATTATTAATGTTATTATTATAATTATAAAGACTATTATTTTCATGATTATTTTTATTATTGTAATTTTATTATTATTGAGAATAAAAAAAATTAAAAATGAAGGGGATAACCCTAACCCGCCGCATCCCCCCCTTTGGCTTCCTGTGCATCGCCCTTGGTTCACGACCAGCCTCCAGTGCCGCCTCCGCAACCCGCCTCCTATGCCTGTGAATTTTCTTCCGGCTGGACCTCCTCTCGGGTGCGGCCTGGTCTGACAGTGCCCCTCCTTAATAGCTCGA
This sequence comes from Viscum album, assembly GCA_963277665.1. Lineage (NCBI taxonomy): Eukaryota > Viridiplantae > Streptophyta > Magnoliopsida > Santalales > Viscaceae > Viscum > Viscum album. The sequence continues at coordinate 1,309,096,589 of OY728119.1, read as the reverse complement.
CCCCATCTGACGAAAGCCCCCTCTCTTTGATGAGCCCTCTCCACCACCTCACACTCAACCTGCACATCCATTCTTTCTTCCCCTTGCAACGGCAATGCCTTTTGACCAAATGACCCTCCCTGGATCCTCTCGTGCGCACAACCCTATCTGGAGGCCGAGAATGAACCGGCCAATCCTGTCCCCCGCGCACTCGACCTCCTCGCGACCTTCCAACCCCTTCTTCCGTTCATGTCGGCAATTCCCTAAGGCCGAACTCCTCTTGAGTTCACAATACCTCCAGCAGTCGTCCCTCCTCATAGTGCGTCTAGCCTCCCCTTTTCTCCCACCGGTAGGTATTAGACCATTTTTTATTCTTCTTTGGGGTTTTTATTTTTGGTCAACTCCTATTGGATTGAGTTATGTTCGGTTAGTTTTTCATTCATTCCCATGGTGTGTGATTGGTATCTTGGGGCCCTTGGGTCCGTGTCCCTGCAACCGCCGCCGAAGGAGGAGCGGTTTGACTTTTCACTGTTGTTTTCCACTTTCTGAGGTGAGGTTTAAATCCTCTTTCTTGGTTTCTCATGGTGAAAATTAGGTTCCTCAATTGTTTTATGGTACATATTAATTATCTAGTGGTGGGGCGGTCTTTTTGCGATAGCTAATTTTGTTAAAAATTAATTTTAAAGTTGTTTATGTCTACGTCTATGTTTGATTTTTTCCAATTTTGTTTGGTTAAATGTCCTTTTGATTTAAATAGTGAAACGTGATGTTTTATGTGGTGCAAAATATTTTTTGAATGTGTCTTGACATGAGTATATGATGAAAAAGTTTTCTCAAAATGATATGGTTATGTTTTCATGTGTTCTTCATTAGGGTACTTCTCAGAATTGTTTTGAGGGATATGGAAAGTGTCTGAAATGTCTTTACAAAGGCACTTGATATGTGAATGCACTGATAGTGAGTTTTTACAATGGGGATTCATAAATTGATTAAGGAATGGTAGATGCATTTGAAAAATGGTTTTGGTGTTTTTGAAAATTGAAAGTGGTTTTGTTTATGGAAAACACTGTTTTCTTAATATCATGGATTCTTAAATAGTTCATTACATTCTAAATGAAGTCAGATCCTTGTGGAGTTTCTAAAAATGGTTTAAAAAGGAAGTATAAGAAGGGTGAGGCCCGTTTGTCAAATTCTTAAGGAAAATGAGATTTCATATTATTGAAAATGGCTTCTGATGTGCTTTTGGTAAATGTAGTTTGGTTGTGAAAAAGATAAAGGTCCGTTTGAAATTTCTCACTTTAAAATAGTGTTTCTTTAGATCGTTTTTTATTTAATGGTCCATTGGTTTCTAAATAATTTTGGTTCCTCTAGGTTAATTAATTAAATATTAGGTGGCTCCTTGGTGGTGTGCGCACACACATACATAGGTACGTATGTGTATATGTATATATATATATCTTCCTTGCACATATTCTCTCATGGCGTGGGGAATATGTCCAATGGATTAAGGGTATATATTTATATGTATGAGAATGTATGTGTGTGCTAGTGTGAGCGTTTCTCGTCGAAAGAATAAAGAGTCGAAGCGTCTTGGCTTGGTCTGCCTCTTTCTCTAAGGTAGGTCTCCCTATGCACTTTCCATTAAATTTAAGATTCGTTTATTTATTTCTTTTCTCACCATGTTCTAATATTAAATATTGATATAGAACTGTTGGTAAACATTATGCATTGAATTGGAGTGTTTTTTTCTTGTAGTGGGTTGCAATAAATGGTTTGATCGTGTATTCACATTAACTACCTGATGAAATGACCCTTTGACCTTTGTGAACATGTTTTAGATTTAAAATTCTGGTTTGGGATTCTCAAATGGGTTTTGATGTGTATTTTTTCTATTAAAAGTTGTGTGCATGTGATTCTTAATATATGGTTTGGCATGAAAAAATCATGTGAGGCCTGGTTGGAACTTTTGTAAAACTATTTATCTCATGAAAACTCTCCTCGGATGTGGTCCCTTTACTTTAGTTGAGTTATATGTTATGGGGTCCGCTATGTAGGACTTACCTATGATAAATGGTAGAAAGGCGAGGGACATATTCTTTGGGGCGACACGAGGTGATACATTTCGTACAATATTATAAGATATATTCGTTATTAGAGGCTCGACTAGCATCAATTGGCTCACCCTCTTTTTAAATACACGAGACATGAGAACCTGGAATATTCAGATAATATTCTAAGAATGATTTCCTGCACTGGTAGGTAATGGTACCGACCAGTGGCCCATAGTAGGTGGATATATTTTGTTTATTTCTATGGTATCTACCCACGGCCTGCTTGAGAAAGGATGGCTGATAATTTTGAGCGTTTTGATTTCATCATGTGTGACATGTCGACGAGGATGATTTCTTATGTATTGGTGTCTTATGGATTATTAATGATCTCCTGGTTTCACCTATGTCTACTCGGATATTGTTTCTTGAAGTAGTGATTATATTTCTTATGTGTATACCTACATTTACCTTGCTGTGTGTTTTATTTTGTGCATTATTTTATATTTTTTTCCTTGCAAAGTGGTAAACTAGTTTTGATTAGGTTTCTAAAAATTGTTTACAAATGAATGGGTTTAATCCTCTTTGTGAAAATCAGAAAATATAAAGAATAATTTCCCTTTGAAAATTCTAATGTCTCAATTAATGATTGATTTGGGTTTTGTGAAAATAACAAGGGCAATGACTTGTAATTTTATTTTGAGTAACATGTAGAAAGCCATACTTTTATATATTATATTTCAAACATGAAATTGAAGGATCTTTTATTTAAAGGAAATTCATATGGGAATATATTGTTTATTGAAATTTACTTGGTCCTTATAAGAAGTTGAAATGATATAAAATTAATTTTCATTTCTTCATCTTTATATGGTCCTATTATCTTTCTCTCATAATTGAATGTTTTATTTCTACACTTCCTCCCATTTAAGGAATTATAATGATCCATTTTAATGCTTGGGGGAATTCCATTGTAATAAGAAATATTGAATAGAGGAAAGTACTAGTACCAACCACCTTTGATATCCAAAAAATAAGATATTTGAATATCCTATTGGTTTTGAATAGTTTTCAAATATTAGTTATCTGTCTGAGGATGATATGTCATGTTAAAACTCTTCTCTATATCTAAAGCTTGCTGAATACTTCACTAAATCATTGAGGTGGACCTTGTATTCTAATCAGAAATAATGGAATATCGTACTCAATGAAACCATACCACATCCTTAATGTGTATCACGTAAAGATGATCTGGAGATAAATATTCTCTAATAACAACGAAGTGTGATATCTTTGTATGGTGATCTAGTGAAACACAAATAGAAATGTTTCCTTTTGATGTTTTGTGGAGTATTATGTAAAAATACAAGTTTATGATTCTAAATTTCAATTCTGCTATGGGAAATGGTTGTAACATCCCCTTATACATACGTCTCTCAACCTTAACGTACTAACATACCATGAACATAGATACTTATTAATAAATATATCTCTTCAAGTTTCCCTACCATAAATACACTTTTAGATATCTATACATCATAAAACTACATGATTAATAGATAATGATGAACTATAAACCTCATCCAATAGCTGCATCTTTAAATCAGTTCTGGGTGGAACACATACATGATTACTAAAATTCATCATCCCATTAAAATAAATTATAAACTTTTGAAAAAAATCACCTTCTTTCATAGTTCCATATATTCCTTCTATGCCAATTTAATTTTCATTTGGGTAGATGGTCGAACATTTATTTGAGAAAGATATGAACTTTCCCCTTTATTCATGCTTTCCATATCCATCCTTTTCTAATCTAGAAATATTTATTCCTTTATAATCCCCATCATAGATAGGTTAACATGACCCTTTCGACTCATTGTATCTTTTACCAAGATTTATTTCCTATAGTGGTAATGTATTTATTAGTTATAATATTTAATAAGCTATGACCAAATTCTATATCTTATATTAAACTATTAATATGGGAAAACATACATTAAACTTTTATGATCAGTTTACAGATTATACCTTTCACTAAGAAAATAATTCCTCCATATCTCAAATGCAAAAATTACTACTTATAACTCTAAATCATAAGTTGTGTAGTTTTTATCACAAGATATTGACGTCTATGATGTATAATCCATCACCATATTATTCTTCATCATAATTCAGCCCAGTCCATTCTTGGATGCATCACTAATGATTACAAACAATTTCAACTATAAGGTAATGTGATAATAGTTTCACAAACCAACCTTCTATTCATCTCCTTGAAATTATACTCATATTCATCCACCCATCGTAACAAAGATCCTTTCTATGTGAAAATGGGATGGAGTTTAGACATATGTGATAAATGTTCCTAAAAGTGTTGATAATATCTAGTCATTCTTGGAATCAAACAGATCTTAGTCATACTGGTTGGTCTGTTATAATGGTCAATAACATCTTTCCCTAAGTGATCTACACATGTACCCTCACATGAGATTATATGTCCCAACAATGAAACATTCCAAAGATAAAATTCACACATGGTAAATTTCTAATAAATATTCCCCTTTCATGGGGTTTTCAACATAATATTCAAGTGATTGTAATTCTCCTACTTTCTATTTGAATATATAAAAATATAATTTATAAATTCTAACTTAGATGACTAAAGGTTTTCTCAAAAGGATATATTCAATAAATCAATGAATATGGTGGATGAATTTATAAGGATAAATGGTATTAATGTAAATTCATAGTGTGCATTCATTGTATAGAATTTCATATTTTGTATGTATTATTTCATGAACCATAATTGATGATATATAGAGCTACGTTCGATATTCGAAAATATTGATCTGCATAGAGTTGATCAAACAAGATATCAATAAATGGTATAAGAAACATGTACTTGAAAGTGATCTTGATAATTTCTAAATAATCAATGTATTTTATATTGATCCATATTTATTCTTAAACAAATTACTTCTACAGTCCAAGGTGATTCACTAGACTGAATAAATCCCTTTTAAAGATTCTACTAGATTTATTTCTTTAATTCCTACCACTCAATTACCTCCATTCCATATAGAGTCCTTGAAATATGTATTCAACTAGTTATGAGTTATATTGAGAATATAACATCATAGTTTATTAGAATACAAAGAAATCATTCTATAAATACATTACAAAACATATAAAAAATTGGAATGTATTTGATGTGGAATTTAACCCCACACACCTAATAAAAATATCCTTCATGTATAGTAATTAAAACCTAAAATGTAGAATTAATTTCCATTTGATGTTTGTATTCATCCATGCACTGATAAATGATAATCGGTTTATTTTGATAAAAATTATGACTTTTTTTATTTATAAATTGAAATGAGATCTATATAAAGGAATCCAATACATGACTAAAATCACATCAAATTTAGGTAAGGGGGAATCACAATATTTTCTAGAACCAGTTTCCAGAAAACATGATTCATATCGGAATGATAGACTTGAGATATGACCATCATAAAATTATTTGTTTTCACCACAAAATCAATATCTAACCATTGATCTAGTAATTTAATACCCCTTGAAATTATATAGATATGAAATATTTTTTAATCTAGAATAAAATAAGACAATATTTTTTCAAGAGTAGATGATATGTGTACATTTATTTAATTAATTATTATAACCCTATTCAGTAGTGGTCATCACTTGATATTTCCCTCTAACATGGGAATTTTGGGGTAGTTGATACTGGTCATCAAAAACTTTAGGATTCATTGAATGGATTTCATAATACATATACTTGGTAAATTTGAACCATTGTAGTGTGGGTGGTGTATTAGTTCATTTCTTTCTTTCCTCTATATTACCAACTAGCCTTTCCACCACCTTTTGATAATCACTCACTCTTTGAACAGCCTTCCCACATTTAAAACACTTCCCCATTCCACTCATGAAATTACAATGATGTTTCATACCACATTTATTACATGTGGGTGAATTTAATTTTATTCCACCATGTAGTTTATATGAGATCTCATTATAATCAGTTCTCTTTTTTCTTATCGAAACCATTTGAATTATTAGAGTCTATGATTTCCATTTCTTACAGAGTGCAGGTAGAATTATTTCTTAAAGGAAAATAATGTCTCTTATAGATAACACTTTTTAGAAAGTTATTTTAATCCACCAAGTAATCAACCAATTTTTCTTTCATGGTTTTTCATTAAACCAAAAACATACCTCAAAAGACTTGTAAAAGTATCTATATTGGAACCAATCAATTCCTCATCCTTCTTTTTGAGCTCAATAAATTCATTCCCCATACAGGTATATAGAAAGAGTGAAAATTACTTACTAAAAAATATTTTCTTAATCTCATCCAATTACATTATTTTAATTTCTTCCTCTTGACATGTATTCTTAATATGGAACCATCGTTAATATTATTTTCCTTCCAAATGATTAACAACTTGTTAAAAAAATTTATTTCATGAGCATCAGAGAACAAGAAATATTTTTTCAATGTTGTTTATCCATATGTCAACCACTAATTGATTAGAATATCCATAAAAATAATGATGTTGTTTCCTCATAAAATATTCAATTGTCCGTTGTTCTTTTCTTTGATCATTTGTAAGCTCAGCAAGATTCAAGGATTGAGAAAGTAGAATGAGTGTATCAATAAGATGACACGTTATAATTGCCACAACAATTGGTTTTTTATGAAGTAAATCATTCCAATTTCCATCACATTTGTTGTTAGTATGAGTTATTCTAATTATATACATGTATTAAATGAAAAAAGGAATAATGTTTGAAATCTTAATCATAGTTGAAAGTTAGCCAATATTGGTAACCCAATTATATGTTGTCTAAAGAACATCAAATTCTTGGAAATATATGAAACCTTAGCTTTAACCAATGTTATCTATGGTAATTACCAAAATATTTATATTTTATCCTATACATAGACTTATCCCCAAGGTTCCCACTAAGGCTTTTGAAAATATTAACAACAAAATTTATGATACCAACTATAATGACACATACCATTCACAATACATTACATAATATTTGATGAATATTCATTACATGATATTGTGATCCATTCCATAATTTTATAGTTCTAGTATATTTTTAAATTTAAACCCCTAAAAATTGTTCAATCAGTGTCTTTCATTATATTCTTCATAACTATCACCCTTCTTAGTCATATCATACTAAATAAAATTCTTCATATCCTGGGGAAGGAAAAATTAAGAAATGGTGAGATCATATGATCAGTAAGAATAAATACGTAAGATATCAATGATCACTATAAATTAACTTGATCATAGGTTTTTGAGAATATGATAACAAAATTTTAAATACATGATATGCATATCAAATATCATAATCTTGGTTTATAACATAAAATCGGGTAGTTCATAAGATATTAATTATAAGAGAAATCAAAGAACATGATTCATGAGAGAATAAAATTGGAATAAGAAATGGAAATGTTCCATAATAATTGAAAATAATATCCTTAGTATTTATCGATAATTTTGATGATTATCATAGTGGATCAGTTACACTCTACATTTCATAATTGTAGTTTGGGTTCACTACCAAAACAGTCATTATGGGAAATCCTTTTACTAATTTCGCTTCAATCCCCATTCTAGATATGTTTATGTCAGTATATATCAACCATTACCCAATAAATTTTAGGGGTATATGATTCTAATCTCACTCATCCATGATTATAATAAAATCACTATCCTTTGTTTATAATGTAAACAATGCCCTTGGTTATTACATAACCAATATAAATGGTTTATAACAAAACCAATCCCCAAATAATTTAAACCATAATAAGTGTTCAAAAATATAATAAATCATTCCTCGTATTATCACTCCATATCCCATTCACAAAAAAGGATTCATAATCATTTCCTCAATTCATTGTATCATAAACCATGGAAAATAAATGGGTTCAATAAACATCTCCTCAACATAAACATTAACAACAGAGATAAATATAAAAAATGGTATCATTGGATAATATCCCTAGTAAATAATAATTAACATAAAAAGAAGTTATTATATATAAAGATTAATTTCTAATGCCAATGAAATATTTTTTTAGGAAGATAACCTTTCATCTGTGAAATCACTTTTAAAATAAAATGATTTCCAAAATAGTATGGAAATCTTTTTATTTTATAATAAGTATGGAAACGTATAATGTAGGATTCAAGACATTTAGTTTTATTGATTTTTGTAAATATTTTCATTCCTATACAATAAAATATAAAATTTCTTTTATAATTTTGGTAAAAACTACAAAAATACCTCATTCCGAAAATGATAAGAATTTACATTTTAAACTATTTTGAAAAAAATAAAAATCGTTGTTAAAATTTTCATTGAACATACATATTATAATTTTGGAAACATAATTGAAAACATATAAAAAAATATTTAGAAGAAAATGGTTCCTAATAGTATAGTAACACAAAGTAAGTCTTTCTTAGACAATTTTTTTAGTCCCTAGAGAATTAAAAAATGGAAAAATAAAAGGAATAAATGAATTATTAAGAAATAACCATATGATAATAATAATGAATGGGTTTAATTTGATAAGGATAATATAATTTATTCTTATAGTAATTTAACCATAAATAATCCTAATTAAAATAGTACTAAAACATTAATCCCTTAGCTGAGGTCCAATATCATTCATACATTTTCAATCCTCATTTGATATATAAGATTCAATTGTTATGTTACCTAGGATCATCCTGATGGTTTATTGTGAGGGTTTCATTTCTTTCAGAATCATTAATTTCGGGCCACAATATTCATTCTTAACAAAAAAAATTCAAATGGTTCCCTCATCAATAACTGGGTATGGTAATACACTACAATGATTGCTTTTCAGTTGGGGTTTTAGACTTAGTAGAACATACATAATCACATTGGTTGTGAGTATGGGAGGTTAGGCTCATCACATACTTTTGGAGGGAATTATCTCCTACTCCAAGAATCTATTATAGATTTAAGATATGTTTAAGAGTCTCTTCTTAATCCTAATATGGTACTAGTTACCATAAAAAATAATTATGGGATAAGCCTCATTTTCTAAAAAATAATGGGGTTATCTTTTTTGTGAATCCGCCTATATATATATTATGTTCTTCATCAATTTTCTAGTAATGGATAGTTTCTTATATACAGAAGTTTTATAACCAGTAATTTCATAATTTCCACCACACATGATGACTATTAATGTTATGAGTTGTTGATCGAACCATTATGATGGTTCCCACATATCCTAGTTATTCTAGGAATAAAAATACCACTTATTACATCAAACATGTACAATTTAACATATTTTAGAGGGGACATATTTATCAGCTCGAGTCTTAAGGAGATATATTATGTATCATTTTTATAGCATGAATAAGAGTTATCATAGTGTGTACATTCCTTTGAGACAGACCCCAATGTATATTTTTTCATATGGGAGAGGTTTATATCATTTTACTCATCAGGGAACACATACTGAGATTTCTTTGGATGGTGGGGATTAATGGTTCTAAGGGGATCACAATCCTAACTCCATAATCACACATGATCTATGCTCGATGTGAGAAACAAGGGATATAGAATAATTAGATTCAATTTAATATGAATTTAAGGATTTTGTACTGATTCAACCCTTGAGATATTTAATATGGAGCTTGGTCCTCAAGGAGGCATCTTATGTATAATGATTTTAGATGGAATCAAAGTCGTTGTAGTTCATGTAGTGTGAGGCTTACACACTAACATCTCCTATTAGAGGTTAATATAGATCTCGAGCCTTAGGAAGGTTTCAAATATATCCTTGTTAATATATGAATCAGATTCCATGTAGTTTATTAGAGTGCTCAATCCGCTGATGGATGTGGTAGAGTGAATGATTGGGTCCTCATTGATGAAATGTCACAGACATGGGGATTCCATCAAAATAGAATATTGTCTTATCTCAGGCCATAGAAGTCCTACTACATATCCTTGTTATCTTAGGAATCAATGTCCTCATAGTTTAGTTGATTAAGGATTACATGATGACATTTCCCTTGCCTTTGTAGAGGCTTATGATGAAAATTATATGATTGTTAAAATGCCCTAATCCCATCTGTTCTATGCTCAATGTAATAAATAAAGGATGAAAATTAAAAGTCTCACTACTTATGGGATTGGGACATATGTTCTAGAATGTCCCATATATATTATAATACGGAGATTGGGACTTGGACAGGTGTCCTACATATCCTTGTTATTAGAGGAAAAGAGTCCTTCTAGTTCCCTTGGTTTGGGACTATACACTAACAACACCCTAGTCATTGTTGATATATTTGGTGGAGATGATATGATTATTGAAACTCCCTAAGAACATGTGAGCTATGAAAGTTGTGAAAAATAAGGGATAGAAAATAATTAGTTTAATTTCTTTAGAATGTGGGTCTTATGTACTTGGAATGACCTCTGGCTTCCTAATACAGGGATTTGTCCTCCGAGAGGCGTCTTATGTATCTTGGTTATTGTAAGAGTTAGATTAATTTTTTTCACATGATCAGGGATTACACCCTGATGGTTCCCTAATAATTATTTCATACACACTAGGGAGGGACTAGGCTAGCAAATCATTGATTCCATTCTTGACCTATCCATATTTCATGCATGACATGCATTGATTGTCCCCTTGACATGCTTTGATCTCTTTCTTGAAAAGTAGGATATTGTATACCTAATATGCCTAAAGGTAATTATATGATCCAGTCGACTTTTACAAGGGATTTTTAGTAATATGGATGGTATATTGTAGGATTTTTTCATGATAAACAATGAAATGTCTAGAGGACATCGCAAAACCTAGATAGTTGGCCCTGAGATCCATTGCATGATATGGTTTATTTTTCCAGAGGATTCCATATGATCTTGGTGAATTTCCAATTTTTAATCACAATAGTTGGATTACACAAATTGAAATCATCTAGAAACACAATATAACATGTCTTTGAGAGTTTATTTTTTTCCTGAATAAATTATATAGAGAGCATCATGTTACGGGTTTGGCTTTCCTAGAGGGTGTCAGCAGTGCCAGTTGACAAGCCAGGGTGCTACCGTGAGACTTAAGTAACATGAGCAGGTGATGTTATATGAATTAGGAATCATTTGTGCTGGAAATATCTAGGTTTCTACAGTGATCCTAGAGGGAATCATGAGAATAATGTGGAATTCCCTTGGGGTTTCATGAGAATTTCTTCAACATGTCCTAGAAGAATTTTCATGATCTAAATAGTTTTCTAAAGGGATTTCATGGGATCTAGGATACATTCCCTATTTCCTTTGAGTTTCTTGGGTTGTTCATGTGAATTTTATGGTTATTAGTGTATATTAACTCTTCTTAAGTCTCATGTTTATTAGTCTTAGTTCCAACTGTTACATTGTGAATTCCATGCATTTGTTCAATGTTAGCTTGTATTAAGGCTCACGTGATCCAACCAGTTTGTGGGATGTAATTAGTATGTCGTTTTATAATTCCTTTCAATGATCCATGGTCAACCACAAAAAGAACCTATGTATATTGCATGAAAACTCTAGCTATTCGTTGGTATCTTACATAATGGATGACCTGTCAATCATGAGATCATCCACTATGAGAAATCATCTCTCGGGCCAATGCGATGTTCCAAAGGCTCGTCGGTCCACCAAGAGTAGATCTTCCTCATCAATATATGAATTGTCAATTTTTTAAAAGTTATCGCGGTGGATTTATATGTCTCATGTCACTATATTTTCATTGCTTTGTGTGGAACGTATCATGTGAATCTTTGAAGGAATTGAAGAAGGGCTTTGACATCATGCACCTTCCAGAGTCTCTAATCTATTTTACTAGGAGAATGTTACCTAATTTTCAGTGATCATTGGATAACCCCCTCAATCATCCTTTATTGGATTATTTAAAATTAATGGTGAATTGTTTGAATCCTAAGGACATGTCAAGGAACATTCATATTGTCAGGTTAATGTGTCCAAGGGCCTTCACGAGATCAAGGCACCTATAAAAATTCCTTCATGTCATATCGAGTGACATGTTTAAGACTTTTGGTGAGGCACTGAAGGGCTATCAAGGGGCCTTCATTGGATTAGGTTGACCTATAATATGGTGTTGTGAGACTATTACGTAAAAATACTTAGCACATCCCAAGCTTTTTGCAAATGCGTGAGGCTTCCGCCTCCTCCCCCTTTTTATTTCCATTTATAATTTTACATATTTTTGGGGTCTGTGAGGTTATTTGAGTCTTGTAAAAGAAAATCACTCTACCTCTTTGTGATGTTTCATGTGACCTTAAAAGGATATGAGGTATTTCATGTGATGAGATATTTTTGGTCTTTTGAGAGATGATGGGGACAATTTATTGGGGGGATTACGGTGTCCTGAGGGTGCTAGGGGAGATTTGTGTGCCAATTATGACCGTGAGATCCTCCCACCTCCCTCAATTTATGAAATTTTATTTATTTTACATAATATAGTGTATCATGCGAGTTTTATTGGGTTTTGTTGATGGAAATAATTGTTTCCAATGCTTTTGTAGGGGTTTGCATCCGTCTCTTTCGGAGTACGCAGAGCTGTTTCCCCACATTAGTAGATTCCAATGGCGGGCGACATCTGTCACTTATTTAAGGATGTTTTCTACTTGATCGAAATGTGATGATGGTATTTCTATTTCACTTTCTATGGATTCATCATCGGAACTTGTTTCCTTGTCCGGAATCGTCATAGACTTAAGAAATTGTTCATGAAACTCTTCCCAATGCCATGTCTTCAGGGACTCTGATTAATTATGTTGATTCTATTAAGACATTCCAAGGGTTCGACTCAGAGCAGAAACCTTTGATTAGGGGAGTAGTCATGTTGGACATCGCTAGTGTGTCTGGGCACTGAAACACTAGCGTGTATGGGTTTATTTCCCTTATTAAAGGGGTTATTGAAGGTTCAGAATCTTGAGGTATCCCTCATCCAATGTGGGGAGTTTTAAGCCATAGGAATGTCTCTATGGTTTTCCTCAGTTTCCAATTTTCAACACATGTTATGCCGCTAATTTTATGTCTAGTAGATACAGATCTGACTGATCAAAATATAGATGAGAGTAGATCATTTGGGTGTAATCACATGGGTGAACACTAATACTGGGGCTAACACATGGTTAGTTACTCGATAACGTTTAGGAGTAATGAGGAAGTGGCTGACATGATATCATTGAGATGTGGTGGCCTGGGTAAGAATCATGATGGATATGGATTGTTGAGTGTGGGTGAACAATGAGAAAGAGCCGAAATGAGGGAGACGATGATTTTGTAATTGGGCCTCAAATAGACTTCAAATGTATACCCATGGAAGCTTATCAATGTCAACGTAGTTGGATGTGGTTATGGGGCACCTAAGGCGGTGACCCTTATGGTTAGGACCCGGAGGAATTGGAACCTCAGGGTTAGGGAATGACCTTCTTAAAATACATATGATCAAGGGAAATACCAGGATGAGACATGGGTGGTGTTATTGGAAATTAGGGAGGATTTATACGTATCCCCGAGGCTGGGAATCAAATTACACATATTTTAGGTTGTGGTATAGAATTAGGGTGAATGCATAGGACAACGACTTGAGGATATATTGTGGCTTACGTGTGGTAAGAATTCCGAGAGTCAGTCTGACGGCACAAGCGCGGACCAAACATGTGGGTCCTAGAAAGGGAGACACCATAGTTTACTAGTGTTTGGTGTTGAACCTTAGGGTGTCTTCTTACTTACCAGGTCTATGAGACAAGGAACAAACCCACGTAGTTCATCTTACAATGACTTATTGTCGTTCGTGGCTGAAAATTTCCTACTGTTGGCCGGGTTTCCAATGGCATATTATTGGTTGTGGTACAATGTATTACCGCTGGATTGGGTATAATGGATTACCTCTGGATGGGGTACAATGTCATACCACTGGATGGGATACAACAAGTTAATTCTGGTTGAGATATAATGTTTTACTACTAGATGAGGGGATACAATGACTTACCATTGATAGGGGAACACAAAGGCTTATAATCAATTGGGAAACACAACGGCTCATTGTTGATTGGGGCTACAGCTCTGGGATTCTTCTTACATACATATCCTAGTATTCATGTATCAAAGCCCTTGTAGTTTGAATGGGTACATTTTATCATCTTACATGATGAAAAGGGGTGTTCATTTTAACATCATGGAAGACGATGGCAGACCGATGTGAAGTTTCCAGGACTGATGGGTGTTGGGATTGAACCTCAGGGAGGCTTCCAACAAACCATTCCATGGAAAGGATCAAAGTCTACATAGTTTGTAATGGGGGATATATCTTAACGTTGTGTTGGACGAAGGTGAACCGACGTGATGGGGTTTGGACAAGTAGGTGTTGTGATTTAACCTCAAGGAGTCTTCCTACGTACCATGAATAGAGGAAAAGGATCAAATTACATGTATAATAAATGGGTACAGTTTAATGTAATATGGGATGAATTTGAACCAATTTGAAGGAGGTCGGGACAAGTAGGTGTTTGGCGTGAACCTCAGGGAGGCTTTCTACATACCTTTCCTAGGATACAAGTATCAAATTCCTTGTTATTCAGAATGGAGGATTGGGGATTATTTTCTAGGGAGAACCAGTGAGGATGTCATGGTCGATACTAAATTTAAGACAAAATGATTCATGCTCAGTGTGTGGAACATGAGGTAGAAAAGACCTGATGATCACATCGCGAATGGTGTGTTCGTGGGAAGTGGAGTGGGGCTTACACATGGTTAATGGTACAAATATGAAATAGGGGCATATGTGGGGTAATTATCCCGGGGAGATGGATATTGGGACATACTCCAGGATAGAGTCTTGATGGAGAAAAATCCCACATGGAGAGGGATGGGATAATGAAGGTCCTTCTACCCCTCTCGCCTCTAGTCTTCGGCACGGATGAAGATAATAGAAACATGTATAATGCCACATGAAATAAATGCTAGGGATTTACACCAAGATGGTTGACATTCCCCAGGGATAGGATCCACTCTAGAATAGATGATATCATTCCATGTGAGGAATATGTCACTACTATGGAGACGAGTGGTTTTAGATAATGTCTGAGATGGGGCACCCTGCATATGATGCACGGGGCGAGGCCACGGTTTAACATCCTGTGTTGGGGAAAATGGTTCTTGGAAGTTTAATGTCCTCTAGCTCTGACAAGGAGGATTCAATCTGCACCCCTAGGACTTACATAACCGTTATGATTTAACCCCTTATGAAGGGAAGGAACTGAAAATTTGGTATTTTTGGGGTGTTGTGGAGTGATCCATTTAGGAGCCCATGTTAGTGTGGCTATGTGAAGAAGAAAAATCCCTTGCATGCCTATGGGAAGAAGGATGAGGCTAATCAATGCAATGTAAATCCCCACCCAAGGTAATTTTAAATCACTTCATATGAGCCTAGAGGGCCGCATGGGAGAAGGGTCTATGAAGAAAACATGTTCATATGAAAAGATTTTTTTGAAGATCCGGTGATCCACGTAGGGGATGGACTTCTTGAATATGTATGATTCACAAAGTGGAGTGGGCTTGCATGGGAATATGGAATAGGTTCATATAGAGGGTCCTTTTAGAATTATAAAGGCATTCATGGAGTAGGGTTTCGTGATGCAAGGGTACCTTGCAAAGCCTAGCAAATGGGAAGCAGTGTGCCTCACGAATCAAAGTGACCCTACCATAGAATGTTGGTCACATGTGAATTGAAGGTATATTGCAAATAATGAGTTATTTCTGAAGACTCAAATCCCTTTAGGGCTCTCCTTCCTTTGTGAAGGCCCGTGGGCTCTGTGAAGGGCATCCCAGCCGGAAGAGGGGTTGTGTTTAAGCCAAAATAAATTCCCTTCGTGATGCTCAAGTACCTTGAAGAGATCAATTTTCTTATAGAAAAAGGTGAATCATGATTTGAGAGATGAGAATATTAAATATCAGAGGATAATTATTTTGGGCTCTAGGGGAACCCATTATTTTCAAGAAAGAGGCAGCGTGAAGCAGGGATTGATCAGTGTGAAACCATGTTGTACTTTGTCGTAACAGTAGAGCCTCTCATCACATTACTATGTGGAGGATTTGGAAATGTCTATCGGATCACGAAGCCTCCCCCCCTCCCACTTTACTACATGGTGGATTCTCAAGCATCTTATGAATCTTGGATCTTCCTGCATCTTTAATATGTGGCTCTAGTAAAAGAGGTGGCTTCATGCCAGTTGCGGTGTCGTGGGGCTCTGCGAACATCCTTCATGTGGCATCATTGGTGGAGTTGGTTTATTTCATCGCATCCTTTTCATCCACTCAAATTTTTGTGGAAACAAATATCCCCTCACACATAGAGTGAAAAATAAAATAATGGTCTATGTCTGATGGTCAATGGCCAGAAATTTTATGCCAATCGAAAAGCATGTTCTCGAAGGTGGGTTGTGCTGCAAAGAGGCGACAGAAAGGTAGAGAGTGTCGTACCCGACGCGCCACAGTGAAAATGGGTTAATCAACTATAAATTTTGATAGATAATCTCTATTTTTTTCTCTCTCATCATCACATTATTGGTGATTGGATCTCGATTCATGAAGGTCTGCATGATTTAAGACTTCACTTTGTGAATCAGGCCTTTCTGCTTCGCAGTATAAAGTGATTCCTTTGACATTGCAAGTGTAGGATATATGTCTTGTGCTTTCTAGGACGAGGGTAGGGCTTTGTGACCACTTTCTAGGAGTGTTCTCCACGAATGAGCTTCGTAATCGCGCTTCACGAACCATAAAAAAATCCCAATCTTGAAAACCTAATGGCTCACAAGGAAGCTTCCAGGGGGGGTCCTTTCGGATGCTACCCGGAAGGAAGAAATGGAGAACATCTTAGGTATCATGGAATATATATTGAGATATTATATCCATGAATTTCTGGTGTACCAGCTATTAGAGAGAAATAAGAACTATCCACTCTGATAAAAGATGCATATGTTGCCGGAGGGATGGAGTATTCATTCCGAATGTGAGAAGGGATGAGTTGACCTACTGCTTCAGGAGCACGTCGTGCCTATGCCAATGGTTCAGAGCATCTGATGGACATACTTCCGGGGATTTCACCCCTATCAATGTTGATTTCCAGTAATACGACATGAATAAAATTGATGGGAAGGAACTGCAGCTAGATTCAACTACCCCATTGTACCACACCATTCTGATGGTGGCCTTGGGGAACCTGTAGAAGGGGAGGACAGACGAATGGGATTTTTTATTGGTCAGATACTTCAGTGATTATTAGGTTGGGGTCTACTAGGTCTGTTCCTCATCCGAGGAGTTCGCGGAGGATCTGAGCTGGATGGGCCTGTACGAGGTGTCATGGGCCTTCTAATTCCATATCTACCATCCAAAGCAGCTGATGCCAGAGTTGCTGAGAAGATGGTGGTCGAGGACCAATAATTTCCATTTGCACAATGAAGATGTCTGCACAGCCTCTGGGACATGCACAATATCTTGGGGGTCCCAATACTGGGGGACATGTATGATGAGTTCTTCAACCTTTTGAATGCATGGGAAGACCGAGATAATATTCCGCTGATTGCAAGGGTATTGATGGACCTAATGATGGGGGAAGACAAAAATTCATTGATGGAAATCCATTTCAAATGGTGGTTCATGCTATTTATGAATCTCCTTAAAGATGGACAGTTTCCTATGAGCTCATGATCATTCCTAAAGAAGGTTTTGTGAGGCATGGAGCACTCATACTGGTGACTCTTGTAGGATAGCCAGTGGAAGATGTGGGGATTTTGCATCAACACTAAGTAGTAATAGGAGGTTAGGTTGGTTGCGTTCATTTAGGAACTTATCTACAGAAGGATCCTTCTATTGATGGAGACGAATATGAGAATAAGACCGAGCACGTTCATCATGGTGTCCATATTGGCGACTGGAAGACAGGTCGGCCCCAGGATCATGATGCACTCTTTGTTCTATAAGGTGCTATGGCACATCGACAAGGGAAGAAGCCACATAGGATATTCATGGCATTCCATCTTCTATATGGGTGGATAGGGGCACATATTAGGGAAATCCACGAATATCCAAGACCCATCCCCCCTAGTATCAGATTTCTCCCTGGCCCTTCTAAACATAGGGGGGCGTTTTCCGACCCAATATGAATCCGCAGTTGGTGTTGTACATAGTCTGGAAGGTAGATGGGTTCATTTTCCACCCATTCTCGTTTCAAATAGGTGTGTTCACTAAGTACATACAGGGAATGGAAGAGCATCAATCCTTCCTCCTAGCATTTGGGTTGGATTCCTGGTGCTATTGGTTGAATGCAATTCTCTCTGCGAGCCGTACACCCCGAAACGCTTCATGAAGAATTTTTGATGCTTGCAGGGGCTCACCCACATGACTACTTGGGGGTGCACTATGAGGATCACCAGAGTGTGATGAGGTAAAAGTGGCTCATGTTCACACGAGAGGATGGGAAGATGCTGAACAAGTTGCCTCTGCCCACAGCTACTTACAGGTTGGTGAAAGAGTACACTAAGTGCTAGGAGGTGGTGTACCCAAAGGAAATACTAATGTAGCAAACTGTCTCTGCCAGTGATGGGGTTCCTCCCCAACCACAAGGTTGGGGACCGAAGATGGTGAGAACACCTCATGGTGGTGGGGATTTAGTAGCGGTGAGGCCCGCACCAGTCAAGAGGCATACAGTGGCAACAGACCCAGAGGCCCCAGAAGAGTAGATTCATCCCAATGGGAGGCCTCCAAGGGGATTACATAGGATATCCACCCACTCTTCGGAGAAGTGGTTTCACAACATAGATATTCCTGAGAATATCATCTTCTTGGAGGATTGGGATATCTTGGAAGTGAACAGACAATTATTCATCCTATTAGAGATGTGGAACCATCTGAACCATATTGGGATGGATTTTCTAGGGATGGGTAATATCATGGATGGCTTTTCGATTTCCCAGGTGGAGGGGGAGAAGTACCTTTCCATTATTGAAGACTATGTGCACTCCTGGGGTTCCCCCAATCCAATGATAGACCGGGTAAAGGTGTTTCTAGGTCGAACGACCCCTCCTCAATTGTCAGCAATTGAATTGATAGTACGCTTCCCCCTACCAAAAGATTCAGACAAGTCCCCCCTAGGGGGAAGAAGCTTGTGGAGGGAGTCCTCTTGAGTAGAGTGAGGTCAGCAAGTCATACACAGAGTTGGAAGTGTTTTTATAGGACCTTGAGGAAAAATAAAAAACCACATCACCAAATTTTTCATCCATGTCATTTAGGGCTTCTCATCTAAACATATAAATTTTTAAGTATATTCGGATATAAAAAACCCAATCTCTTCCAACAGTAGATGCAGTTGCGGGAACTTCAGGATCTATGCTCGCGGTTACAGTGATTACTATTCTTAGTAGGGAGGTGACACCTGGGGTGGTTCTTCCAAAGATTTTGGACTTCCCAATAAAATACGGATGGCCATGCCTTAGGGTTCCAATGGAAACAAATCTGAGGAATGATTGATTTTTCGACCTATGTATGTCTCCTTTACAGGATTTGTAACTGTCATCCATTGATTCGGTCAACTGAAGCCCATGCACTTTTTTTATGCACAGTTCTTTAAATGGTGTGGGTTTTGTTGGTAAGGTTTTCCAGAACTCCTGGAACTTTCTTCCATAGGGCGAGGCCAGTGGTCATGGAAGCGGGCACCCAAATCGGCCAAGCTGCAGTGCTCTCAATCATAGGTGGGACCATCTGTAGGGATGCACCGGAAGTCATTCAGGTGGAATCCAATGATGGAGACCAATAAGATGACATGGGTCCTAACAAACCTAATCAGACACTTGATCATGATCATGTTGATGAGTTCCTAGTGGTGTTCCCTACATATAAACCCACCGACCCCGCAGACCGAGATGAGACTGCCTCTCATGAAGAGGATAACAAAGTTGTTTATCCCTAATCATGGAAAATGATCAATCACTTCATCAGGGAGATCCCTCAAGCGCAATGGATAGACTATATGGGGAGGATTCGTTCCTGGCTACAAGAACAATGCACTGGGGTAGTGGATTCACAGGGTCCTCATATGATCTTCTGATATCTCCTGGTGAAGAAGATTCAGAAGTATTATTGTGGCCTTGGTGTAAGTTGGCAGTGGAGAAAATTGGTGAACCTCAAGAGGTTCCATGAGGATGAAAGATGGGTCCAATAGTTTTGAGAGCAAAAAGATGGGTATTATTACTTTCTCAATTTGAAATAGAGGATTATATCACAACTGAAGGCCCGACTGGCAGTGGTCGAAGAAAGAATGAAGCAAGCATCCTAGGATATGGATATCATCAGAACCGATGAGGAGTGGGCCCAAATTACAGCCGACAGACTATTCCCCATAACTATGGAGGATGAGTGGGAAGTAAATAGGTTACAACAGATCGTAGAATCCATAATCTAGAGAGTTTCATAGCTGGAATACTATGTTAATGTGGTTAACCCATCCATGGGAGGGGCAGATCCTCGGGTGCGGTAATGCATGTAAACTATAAAATATACTTTCATGCTTTGATTATTTTTGTTGGATGCATGCACGGGTTCCATAATTTGTTTTGGTCTACTTCAAGTCTGTTACATTCCTGAAATATCCAGCGATCAATCTCTAATTTCACGTGGGTCGAGCCCGATTTGAGAAACAAGGGAAGACCACCCCGTTATTCAATCCAACTATGAGAGTGTCGACCATGCTTCGTGCATCCATGGATTGACTAACCAATATGAATTTACAAGAAGAAAGGGGGAGGCCTGACTGGAGGATGATGTTCTCAAAATAGTCGAAGTTCCATTTTCCCAATGTGCTTAAGTGAACGAGCGGGGAAATGCCAAGGATGTTAGAATTATTCCAAACATAGGGGAGTCGAATGTGTGAATCCAAATACCCAGAATCCGGAACACTATGGAGGAGTCATGATAATGAATGATAACTTTTTAACTTGTTCAAAACACAGAATCCCTTTTATGTTATCCTGGTATGGGGACAATTAATAAGGTTCAACCGTTGACCCTATTTGAAACATGGGGACTGACTCAAAAATGCTAACCATTTGTTTTTCAGAATGTTGTGCCAGAATAGTAGTTGAGCCATAGGCCGAGCACCTAAACTATTATGGGGTTATTTTAGATATGAATTAGGACAAGGTTCTGAATAAAGGACGTGCATTGTGTGGGGGTGGAGTGATGGGTTGTTCTAATGGAGCCCAACACTCATGAAATAACTCCTCCATGGTGAAAACACATTAGGTGGGTGCATCGTTATGATCAAATATCACACTATCATCCAAACCGAACCTCTTTGGTGAGGGTCTAGAATGAATTTTGGTTTTACGTCATACCATGGAGGACAATAGAAATGTATTTTAATGTCGTACAGTGTGGACGGTGCACATTGTTTTAAGGTCATATTGCATGGACCATGATCGGGGCCCAGGGGCATGATTGGTTAATGACCCTGGGGATAGGCCTGTGTCGAATTGCCTAGTGATCACTACATTTATCATAAGGGGTAGAATCAATCCATATGTAGTTATTAAGCATGGTGTGGTCGGAGACCAACATTGGTAGATGAAATCCTCTGTAATGAGGAAATTGGCACATCCCATGGTAATTATGGGGCATCCTGAACATGTTCATGGTAGAGTTGTAGTTATATGGTTACCCATAATGGGAATATGCGGCAAGGTACATATCCCAACGTGAATGAGAGACTAAGAGGCAATCATCACACCACATTTTCCCCGAATAGTTCAGGAGGGGGGTGGAAAATAGGGGGAAGGATTTAAGATTTCTAGGGCTGGACCTGAAGATGAAATGTCACGGAATTCCTACATATCCCATAAGAATGGGAATCAAGCAAGAAATACTTCTAGGAATGTTGACATTATTCCATGAAGATAGAAGGTAGAGAGATGTTTGTTTAAGGACTTAGTGCTCAAACTAGATATGGAAAGTAATTATAGAGACACATGGTGCGGTAATTATTAAACCCGACATGAATTGGAACATACGCACATACCACCATGTGCTCTTTGGGGGGTTTTAGGACATGGGATCGAAAATGAATCTTATTCTAGGCTCAATGAGAAGTGAATAGGTGTTCCTATATACCCCATGGTGATGGGTATGAATCCATATGTAGTTCTAGAAATGGAACGGTATAACACCAATTCCTGGGACAATACTGAAGCGCAGGTCTGACCCATGCACCCAAAAAAGCGGTATTTGATAGATATTTTGTTTCCTTTAGGATGGATTTTTGTGTTTTTTTTGAAGAAATAACCCAATAAAGGAGGTTCCATGTATATTTACAAGAATCAAGACATATGTATGCATTGAATAAGGGTATGATGGACAACCACTTCCAAATATGATGTCCTCTCGAGTGAGGACATCACAATGTAGTGTCATTTTTCATCGTAAGGCTAGGATGATAATGTCATAGTTTAGGGTTGTATGATAGGAAAATTCAATGAATTATAACGTTTTGCAACAAATATGGAATATTTTAATGTAATGTGGGTCAGGAATCATTGTTAAATGTGATATTTCTTGGACACAGACAGAAGAAACGAGGTTTCAATGGGGAATGCGCTAGGTGTGATAAAGCATACCCGACATGAATGAGTATGAGTTCTACAAAACGTGCAATTCTAGGGAAGAAACCTCAGGCCAAGGGTCCAAAAAGGTCATAGAATATGGGGTTTTACCCAAGGACAAGTTTCCAGAGAATTATTACATACCCCATGAGGATGGGAATCAAGGCATTCATAGTTATGATAAAACAGTTTAATGTCATGCATGACGAGTTGAGGGAGGGACTAGCTCCAAAAAATTGAGTACGTGGTACGACTATTGAAAACACAATGTGAATGAGCATGTGGTCCCTCACCATACCTGGGAATCTAGTGAAATTCAGGGCCAAAAGGCTGAATAGTAAATGTATTTGTAGAACATGAGTTGTAATGCATTAAAAGATGCCTGGGCATTCCTAGGTATCCCATGAGGATGTGAAATTAGGCTATATGTAGTTCTAGGAATGTTATGTAGTTTTACATCATGTGTAAAGGGAATAATGTGATCTTAGATTATGGTCTTAGAGATCCGACTGTATATAGAAATAAGACTCATTAGAACATGTTCAAACCTTGAAAGAATCCCAAATCCCTTGTGATCTATGATCGATGTGGGAAGCGAGGGATGAGAAGGTCACTGCAACACATGAAATACATGAAAATGGGAAATCGGTGTGGGGCACGAATGATGCCTCAATTTGGTCTTTTTCCCCTAACGTGCAAATTCACACAAATGGATAGTACTAAGAGTATCAATAATTTCACATGGACATGATGGAGTAGAAAATTATGTAAATCACCCAACTAGTATTTAAGGCTTTATGGGGGTAGGGTGATGATAGAGGATAATTGTTTACTGTGTTTCAAACACAGAATCCATATCGCGTGACCTGAAAAACAAATGAGAATCAACCACTTACCATATTCATAACATGGGACTTGTATCAATTTGTCATTCGAGGTCCTTGAGTATGTTGGACTGAAATGATTGGAGAGACCTTTGGATATGTATTTATACTATTCGGGGGTCCTTTTGAATGTGAAAGATGATGGAAGCCCAAATTAAGGGGATCATGAAGCCTTAGGATTGGAGATAAGATGTCTATGTAGGATTCAGCATTCTAGGTCCTGAACAAGAGTGCTCTTAGGAACATCAGAGAATTTTCAAAGAGAGTCAAGGGGCCAAACACAAGGGTAGTTGATTCAAAAATATGAGTATAGAAAAGGGGGACTAAGTGGTCTAATGAGAAAGAGTTATGTGGTGTGTTTGTTACAAACTGGATGTGAATGAGAACATAATCCCAAACCACACTACATGCCCCTCTCCTGTGAGAACTTAGGCCATGGGCCCATGATGGTAAGGAGGTTCCTAATAAATGGGGTTGGTCTCGAAGGCTAAATGTTCGGGCAGTCCTACGTAACCCATATTGATAAGAATAATTCCACACATAGTCCCGAATGATGATGTGTAGTTTTACGTAATGTGGAAATGACATAGATATGGGAAAGGTATCTCAATGGGGGATGCATATGGCAGAGTGGATAACCTGATGTGAATGAGAACAAAATCCCATACCGCGCCGTATAATCTCAAATGATAACATGGTCCAGGGGGGGTGAACTAGTTGAGGTATCTTAGATGAGAAACCTCACCCAGTTCGTAGTTTAACATCTTGTTGTGAGGACGATGGTGAACTTAGTTTAAGGTAATAGGGATCAGACTATAAACACCCAATTTAATGTCATGTGTGTGGGATATATGGGTATAAAGGATGAATCACCATTCCTATTATGTGGGTGACCATAAAATGACAATAATGATCATAGATAATGGCTGACCATGTTCACAACACCATATCCTTATTGTGTGACAAGGATTGGGGGAAACTAATTGAGTGTTGACTATTGACCATATTCGCAATACGAGACTAGTATCAATTTTTCACTCAATATCCTCATGAAAGATGGTGCTAAATGTTAGGATATTTTTTATGACAAATATTTATGTTGTTTGGGGGTCCTTTCAGATGTGAATGATGGCGGAAACCCATACGATGGGACATGTGTAGAATGGTGGGGCATGTGCTATTTAATGTCTTGCTGAAAGGATAATGATGGAGGGTGTCTCAATGGGATGTGTGCAGCGTTGAAAAAATAGACAAACATGGATGAGGACAAAGAGTCATCACCACACCGCACAATCCAAGGTGAGAAACTAGGCCAAGGGACCAAAAATGTTGAGGGACCTAGTACTGGAAGTTCGGGCCAGTTTGCAGTTTAAAATCCTGCAATGAGGAAGATTGTGATCTTAGTTTAAGATTATAGAGCTTAGATCATGGAAACTTTATTGTTCATGAGGGTATTGCCTTACCAAAATTCCTAATCCCATGTGATCAATGCTTAGTGTGGGAAACAGGGAATGAGATTTGTCTCTCCCCAACATATAACGGTATGTCATCTGGAATAACAGTCCTTCCTGAGGTAGAATGATATTTGCAGGGATAACAAGAAAAAATGAATCACTACACCAAATAATAGGGACATAATGGGGTGGTGGAAATTATCATCGATGACTATTGACTGTGTTCAAAGAACAACATCCACATCGGGTGACCTTGAATGGGAGAAAAAAATGAGTTCCGACCAGTGACCATGTTCACAGCGTGGGATTTGAATCAATTGGTCAATATAGATCCTTGAGGAAATTGGACTTAAATGATAGTAAATCCCATAGGATGAGTGCATGTACCTATTGGGGGCCATTTTTAAAGTGAAAGATGAAGGAAACCCAAATAAAGGGGGTTTGTAAAGTATGAATTTAGCTATGTAGTTTAATGTCATGTGGGATGGGGAAAAGGTGGATATCTTCAGGGAGAGGGACACATAGTGATTTCATTATGAACTCGGTGTGAATGTGGGAAAAACCCACACCACACCATGTTTTTTGACCCATGGGGAGATACAGATGTTTTGGGTTGGGCCGACATACAATATGTCAGGGAATTCCTATATATCACATGAGGATGGGAATCAATCCATACATAGTTCTAATAGGGCCATGCAGTTTAACGTCATGTGGGGAGGGCGTGGGAGGATATAAGAATGAATAGGGGAACATGGCGTGATTATCATAATCCACCCATGAGTGGGGCCAAAGAATCCTATAATACACCATGTGGTGTCCTTCAAAGAATCTACTCCAAGGGGGGTAGTCAAAGGGAAGATTCTGGGGGCTAGAATCTATACGAGGCATCTAACCGTTCCTACATATCCCTTGAGAATGTGAATCAATATATATGTAGTTCTCAAAGGTGCCATGCAGTTTTAATTTGTGTGGTGAGGAAGAATGATGAGTAGTCTAACATCCTTTATTCTGGGCGAATCACACATTTTAATGTCACATTGAGAAGACTGAACAATTTAAGGTCATGCGGGACTGTACAGATCTCAGTTAATTTTCATATAGCTTAGACCATTTTGAAGATTATTATCATGTGGGACATAAAATAAGTTTAATTTCATCCATGATTTAATTTTTTAAGGTCTTGTAGGACCGTCTCTAACTCAGTAAAAGAACAGCTTGATGAATCTGGCTTTCGTGGGAGGAGTTAGACACTCGTTATCCATGGTAACTAGGTATTACCATCCATTTAGGTAAACCTTGTGAATAATGTGAGGTCCTTACCATTTGGGATCCAACTTTGGTGTTTTCGTACCATGTATCTTTTGTGTTCTCGTGGCCAACACCAATTCACCATTCAAGAAGGAGCAGAGGTGAACCTTCTTCTAGAAAGCTTTAGCTATCTTGTTCTGATGCCTCTCCAGAGTGTGCAGGGCACAAATCTTATTCTCTTTGAGAACATCCAATTTAGTTATTTGGATTTCAACTACCTAATCTGGTGCTTTAATTTTAAATACAATTGTGCATAATGAAGGTAATTGAATATTGATGGGAAGGAAGGCCTCCATTCCATACACCAGGGAATATGCGTTCACCTGTGTGGAATTGCGAGTTGTTTTCTGATAGGCCTAGAGGGAGTTGGTGAGTCTGTCCAGCCAAATCTTCTTGTTTTGACAAAACATCTTCTTGCAGGATGTTGGAGAATTTTTATTTAAACGCCTATATCTTCCAATTTTTTTGTGCATGATAGTGGGAGGTATGGTTAGAATAGATGTTGTACTTGGCATACAACTTCTCCAACTCAGCTGCCCAGAAGTTGGTGTCTTTATCGTTGAGGACGGCATGAGGGACTCTAAATTAGTAGATGAGGTTGGAGTTCAGAAATTCAATGAATGATTGGCCTTGAAATTCTTGAGAGGAATTAACTCTACCCACTTAGACAAGAAATCTGTAGTGTTTAGGATTTACCATCACTCGAGAGTTGTTTCCGGTGGATATGGTCCCACTGCATCTAGTCCCCAGACCGCATGTGGCCAAGATTACTTTGTATTGCGAAGATGCTTTAGTGGACGATACACAAAGATACCATGGATTTGGAACGCATGGCACCTCTTTGAAAACATTATACAGTCATGGATCAGGGAGGGCTGAAAATTCCCTAATCTCATGATCTGGTGAGATAGTTTGGGACCGGTCTGATGATCCTTGAAAGAACCAGCACGGACCTGCTGTGTGAATTGAGAAATCACAAATCCATTAATGCAACGGGGTAGAACCCATCAAACCAAATTATTTAGAGTATTTTCCCAAGACCATGACTGCTCAAAAGGGTAAAATGCAATGAGAAGCATCAGATTCGCTCATGCCCAGCTCGACCTTTCGAGAGATTTCCATGGTGGAGGAACCCGATAAAGGGGGTCCTCCAATCATGGAGTTACATCCAGCACCACATTAGGGGGAAATGGCGGCTCATGATGTGGAGGTGTCAGAAGTAATGTTGCTTACCTGAGGGATATCATCATCATTTGGATTGATGTTGGCGATAACCCTCTGTTGTGCCACATAGATAATCAAATAATCAAGATCCGTCTCCATGAGAGATGCAACCAAGTTTTCCAAGGCATTGACATGACTATTCTGGGATTGAGGGTTATGAGTTACCTCTTCCGAGATGGGAACTGGGCCATCAGCTGGTGGTTAAATTATAACAGTGGAATGAGCTCTGGCATTCTAACAATGTTGTCACTGTTGATTTGTTTGATTACTATTTCGGAGTCCTCTTTCACATGAAAGTGGGGAACGTCAATCTTGAGGGCCAACTCGAGGCCAGCAATGAGGGTTGGATACTCTACCTCATTTTTGGCACATCCTCTTAAAAATAAGAATGAATGTGGTAGAATGTCCCATGTTTGAGTGATGAATATAATACATATACCAACACTATTAAGTGTAGGGTCATTGATTCTTCTACCATTTGGGCTTCAGGAAGCGACATCAAAGTGAATTTTCCAACATGGAATGGCTTGGTCTTCTATGAGTATTGCCTCATTGGGAAAATCAAGGTCCAGAGACTGGTCCATAAGAGATAGATGGGTGGTAGGGAAGTCTCTCATTACATTCCCCTAAATATTCATTTGAGGCACAAAACTTATTTCGTACTGTTGGAGGATCACTACCCACCGAGCTAGACGACCTGTCAACAATGGTCGATTTAGGATTTACTTCAGAATATCTACTAGCGAGACTAGCTATACCTCATGGTGAAGTAAGTAGTGTCCCAATTTCTTCATTTTGAATACTAGAAAAAGGTAGCTCTTATAGACAGTGGAGTATCTGTTCTCCTCATTGAAGAGCATGCATCTCAGATAGTAGAGACAATTCTCTATTCCCTCTTTCTTCTTATGGGTGAGAAGCGTGCTAAGAGATTGTTCCATGGCAGTCACATAAAAGACCAGCAACTTTCTAAAAATGGGTGGCATCAGGACAGGAGGCTGAAGCAGATACTACATGATTTCCTTGAAATTAGTCTCACATTCCTCATCCCATTTATATATAGTTCCTTACTTCATGAGCCATGAAAAGGGCTTACACTTGCCGGCCAAATTCACAATGAATCAGCATATGTAGCCCATGTGGCTTTGAAATCCTTATAGCTCCTGAATGTTTCTTGGAGGAGGCATATGACTGATGGCCTTGATCTTATCTGAATCGATATCAACACCACAATATCTGACAACGAAGCCGAGAAAATTTACAGTGGTGGCCCTGAAGGCACACTTAAATTGGTTCATCTACAGGTGCCAATAATATAGGAAGCCCAACACTTTCTCAATATCTTTGAGATGGTCCTAAAGCTGGAAATAAATGACCACCAGATCTTCCACATCTAATTCCATCAATTACCTAACGATTGGCTTAAATATGCTGTGCATGGCATGTGGATAGTTGGAACCTACATTCTTTATACCGAAGGGCATTAGCTGGTAGAAAAAAGTACCTTGTAGTTCCATAAAATTTGTTGACTCGTCATCCTCAGGGGCCATTCGGATCTGGTTATACCTCGAAAACCTATCAATAAAAGAGAGTTCCAGGAACCCTGTTGTGGTGTCAATGAACAATTACATCATTGGAATGGTAAAATAATCCTTTGGATAGTTACAGTTGAGATCTGAGAAATCAATGAAAACCGTGATTTGTCCATTCTTCTTTCTGAAGAGAACAATGTTAGATAACCATCTGGGGTACTATACCACCTTGATGAAATAAGATATGATTATCATATCAAATTCGGCCTTGACCATGGCACTATGATAATGGTGTATCTTTCTGGGAGGATTCTTGAACCCATTATGATTTTCTGCGAGACTTAGGTGGTGGATAAATTCTTGGGGATCTAGTCCCAGAATCTCATAATAACTCCATGAAAATTCATCATGGTGCTACTTCAGGATGTTCATGTACTATTGTTTCTCTTCGAAAAACATAGTGGTGCTACCCAAAGTGGGTCTCGGATCTATCATGATGTCGAGGATCAGATTTACCAATTCATCGATTATGGTGGAGGCACCCTCTTAGAATGAAGGGGGTGCATCCTCCAGATCCACTGATTCAATTATGGAGGAGCTATCTTCAGTGGTAGGATATTCCACTGAGTAAACATATATCTATGGGAAGCTGGTGTGAGTCTGAGGAATTGTAGACAGTGCATCCGGGAACTCTTGCACTACTGAAACCATGGCGATGAAAGCTATCGATTTGATCATATATGGTCTTCGGACCAAGCGTCCTAAATACTGGTGCATTGTCCTGAGATTTTTTATTCATTCCCGGTGGAACAGGAAAGTATGGTGTATCAATGTTTCCATGGGGCAGATATCCTGATTCCTTATGAAAATAGGGGGCTCCGGGATAACCTGAGCGTAATTTGTGAAGTAATACGAGGTGATCTTCTAACATCACATAGACATGGGAATGTTCTCCCCCCTCATTCTAGACCCAGCAAATCATTTTCCCATATCTATGGGAATAGAATCTAATCGGTGGATCGAAAAGATATAGGAATCATCTGGTCTATCCATGGGTCGGTCATAGACATAGAACGTTTAACCTCGTTATCCTGAATTTGTTTGTCCTTGATCTTGTAATAGTCATCATCTATGAAGCAGACTTAATAAGTGGAAAAGGTAGATGTGTCACCTTGGAATATGCCCACTCGACTATTAAGGGAGTACTTCAGTCACTATTGATAAGATGAAGGGACTGCCGAATGTAGGTGGAGCCATGGCCTACCCACTAGTGCGTTATAGGTAGTGTCCTGAGAGACAACCATGAATTCGATGATGTCTACCAGACCCCCAAAGTGGGTCTTTAGGTGGATATTTCCAACAAGTTTTTGATTTGTTATATCATAAATTTTAATTTTCAGGTTAGAGGGGCTCACATCATTATCAAACAACCCCATTTTTCGAAGTTACCAAGTTAGGATTAGGTTGATCCTACAGCCTGTTTCCACAGGGCAGCGACAAAACCTCCATTCCATTGAAATGGTCGGCGATGTTCAATGGGAGGATGTTACCCTGTTTGGGAGAGCCATAATCTTCTCTAGAGAATGGGATAATGTCTGTTTATTCAGCATGCTAGACTTCCTCAGCATGGAAGGATTTTGTAGCTTCTACCTCCATCTCAAACAAGAGGGAGCTTTTTAAAGACTCGACAAGGGATTCATGCATATCTACTAACAGAAGAAGAAGATCAAGGAAATATATTCTTTCCAGAATACTACCATGAATATTGGGGACATATTAATTATGTTTTAATCATGATATTCTGCTTATAAGAGGTCATTCTGCTGCTGGAGGCATGACGGGCCCTTTTGGATGGACCGGTGGCTAATTGGTGCTGGGAACATCCCACTGCTCACTAGTCGAAGTACATGGAGTTACTAACATATGGAGATCAGATTACATATCCTGGTTCATTACCGTGTGTGGCAGATCATGGCATGGTTCATACATCTCTTCCTGATCATGTAAAACTAATGGTAATGAAGGCGGACCTGATGACACTGTTTGAGAAGGCTTCATGTGCTATGCTCTATGCTGAGCCTGCTGTCTAGTTTTGGTGGAATGAACCACCTGACTGGAATTTCTCATTGAGGCACTCTGATGGCCCATATTTCCAAGGCTCCGTCAATGCTAGAGATGGGTAGAAAAATTTGGAGGATTCATCCGGTGCTCCTCGCTGTCAGAAAACATGTATGGGCTTACCAGCTCTATGGTGTCAACTGAGGTGTACCCTTGATTATCACATAAAAAATCCTATACTACTAGACCGATTCATGAGTAATTTCCATCTCTAGGGGAATGAAGTCTCTAATAGAATGGCATGAAAATTACATCGGTAGGGGACTTTGTTTTCCCTTGCGTCATTGATGCTTGTTCTTTTGGGAAGATCATGGTTTAGAAGTTGACGTAGAAGTACTAACTGCGAGTGGCACAACTTATTCTGAGGGATCATGTCAATTTAGATGTTCACAATTAATGCCATGGGAATGGGGGACTTCCTTACAAGAAATAAATTAATCATACATTTGGGACTTGTGGTTATGAACCTGGTGCCAGTCACCTCCATTGTCACTGATGTTGTTTGGCTTCACGAATACAAATGCCACTTGTTCCAGAGTTGGGACTATCCTGACTATGTTGTTATGAACCTTATCTTAAAGACAATATTTATACACATAGAACTATTTGAGGGTGTTCTCTAGTATCTGGTGAGTGAATAAGTAGTTGGGGTGATCAATGAGATATTCCTCTTCGGGCCCCCTCAATTGGGGCAACCATAAAAGTCCCTATTCCATGGTGCTTCAGAAATAACCAGGGACATGAGCATCATTGAATGAGTAGGTATGGTTTCTCTATTCCGTGAAGGGGGATATAGGATCCTGGCCCTAATGATGGCCTGGATGATCCTGTTGTGGAGGTAGAACATGATTATCTCATCTAGGTAGTGGCGACATGTTACGTAGGGGCACCTGCCGATTATTAGGCGGGTGTTGTTGGGCCGAAGGCAGTGCCTCAGGTGGCGGGCCTCTGTGAGGCTATGGAGATGGCTCCACTAGTAACAATTCTTGTTTCCTGGGGGCCTCTATTTGGGCCACTGTGGTGGGATAAGCCTTATCGGCCCTTCTTTCTAGAAATGTAGGAGGCAACAAACATTCTTGTTTGGCCTATTGTAAGGCTTCTTCTAGACACCGAGCATTATTAGAGAAGTCTCAGAATCCCACAGGTTAATTTTGGGTAATGAGAGGGGGGGCCAGTTTGGTCTTAACAATCCCAAAACACACTGTCAGCTGATATTTCTATGTAATTGGAATATCCACAGAGTAGGTGAGGACTTTCCACTAGGTAAAATAGTTAATGGTGTGCTCGTTAGTCCTCTTCATACACTTAAAGAGGTCTATAATACATGTCTTCCATGTGGTAGAGCTGAAGTGGTAAATAAACATTCTAAGGAGGACTTCCCATCTGGAGACCGACCCAATGTGTAGGTGGTTGTACCAAAAAGATGTGGGTCCTATTATTTGTACGAAGCATCCATTTTTGGAGGCCTCTTGTGCGCTGGACATCCCAGCATGGGTCCACACCATGGGATGAATTTTTACATATGTTTAATGGGTCTCTCATCCCATTAAAGGTAGAGAAGGTTGGGTTTCTGAAACTTGAGGTTGCCGGCATATCATCGAACCATGTCGAATATGGCTTACTGTCAGGTGGGATTTCCACCTGTCGAGTTTCCAACACCTCGAGGCAGGCAATGAGAACCACCATCAGATCATCTGGTTGGGGATTCCTGTCTCGACGAGGGTCCCTGGCCACCAGTGCATTGGTAGTTTCATTAACATGATAATCAGGTCTTGCGTCACAAAGGGTTTATAGAGGGATGACCTGTGGAGTGGATGGGGGAACTTGAGTTGGGTCCCCAGGATTATTATGCCTCTCGGGTGGTTTTGGAGACACATACCAAGACCTAATACCATAAGTCTCGGAAACTATCTTGTCTATGAGGGTGGGATGGTCAAGGTCACTCATAGGCAATTCACTATGGGATTTTTGTACTTTCCCCTATTGCACCGACTAAGGATCACCGTAGTCTCGATGTCGCTCTGTGACACATACTTCAAGGAGGTCATCAACTATATTCTTGTTCTTTATGAGATGTTGATGAAATTTGGATTTTATAGGATCATCTTTTTTCTTCTTCATTGAGCCAGATGGGTCTAAGTGTTTGACGAACCCAAAATGTTATTTTCCCTTATTGGGTTTCCTACCGATGGATAATGACTCAGTATGTACAATAAGACCCATTGAATTTATTTGCTGGTGAGTGATCCACCCCATAGGATTCAATAGGGGCGATACTCCCTTGGGAGTTATGCCCTCTCTAAGGTGCTCTAACTCATTCTCTCCGCCTAGTATGACATCCATGTTAACCGCGACTCTACCTGGAGGCGTAACCTCAGTATCACCATAAAAATCAGGCTAGCCCTAGATATAACTGAAATGAAGGGAATAATACTACCCATAACCATGGACCTTTATGTGGGGGAAGCCTCCTTGATTATTTGGTAGAGCACTTTAAAGCAACAAACTCATCACTTTTGGATGGTCCGGTGGTGACCAGGTGACTAAGGGCGTTGTGTCATAGGGAGCATAGCCAAGTTGACCATACGAAATTGTTAGTAAATATATTAAATGTGGGCCTAACTATAGGGTTATTTCACTCACTGATAATGGATACGGATGTGCGTCACCCAGTGGGTCTGTAGAAAGTATGAAACTTCCTCCAGAGTAAGAAATTCTGGCACACTGATGTTTACTGTCATAATTAGCCAGAACATTTCTGGGAAATAATTTGTTGCGAGGATGTCCCATAATATACTTGGATTAGACTTTTGATAATGCATTTAGTTTCCCCACTCATCCACTAGGGTCAGTTGCGATACCGGTAATGTTACTGAAGTAGACCACTGAGATGGCAGATTGGCCGGTGGAGAATATGACGGACAGACCGACAATCCACCGCATCATGGGTTATCCTGTGATGAATGAAATGAAAAGGAAACCACATCGATGTATGAAAAGCTGGAGACTGCAGTTTTCGGCATGGAGGATTTGGTTAATGGTGGGGGATCAGGCTGTTGTTCATCCTTTATCCGTCCCCAGAATAGCTCCTTGTGGTCTTCAATTAAGGTAGAGAATGACTATATAATGATAGGGAGTATGGAATGGTAAAACCCTTGGAAAGGGCCAAATCTTCCTCCTCCTGGATGTATCAAAAAAGGGAGGCAAGAATGTGGTGGACCTCAAATTCATGAAGGATGATGTTGATACGCTGTGTTCCAGCCCTGGCCATTGCCACAGGGGATCGAGGTGATGGTTCCATTGCTGAGTTGAATTCCGCCTTAGAATCTATGTAGTATATGGGTTGAATTATTTTTTGAATCATCACAGCATTCATCTTATAATGTCAACCACTCACCCTCATGTCCTGAGATGGATCTTAGGGATAGGGTAGATTTTTGGATCGAGGTGGACCTTTGGTCGAATTGATGCTGGGGCAGAGAGGACTTCGGACTTTGTGATCTGGGGAGCGAGGATAACCTAGAATGCTGTCAAATGGATTATGGGGAGGACCTCCATGTCCACTATCAAACTCAAGGAGGGAGTCTCCCCCAGATGTGATGGAGTGGGTAGATCCTCTTCTAGAGATTTTAAGAGTATGGGTAGGGACTCCATGCATATATCCTTTGGTAGCTTCGGTTCAAGGAGGTTCCTTTTACTAGTCAAGCTGAACATGGGTAAGACCTCTGTGTTGGGTACCCATTAAGTGATTCAACCATCTGCTTCACTGATTTCTGGGATGATGAGCACCTTCACTGATTGTTATACGGACTTGAGGAAGACCCCCACATGGACAGTTGAATGGATGTGTAACATCTTCACACTAGCGATCTTTGACAGGTGGAATGACTCCATACCTAAGGTCATGGGTGAAGAGGAGTCATTTGTACTGTCTGTCACTACAGTGGAGAGGACCCTTATTCTGATAGAAGGTGGTATGGGTAGGACCGTCATGTTGAGCATGGGAGCAGGATGGACCTGTGCCTTCATTGGTGATGGTAAGAGGAGGACCTCTGTACTTGGATCCATTGTCGTGGGTCGGCCCCCAATAGGCGCTACTTGTGTCGGAAACCAGGAGAGTCGACATAGCATACACATGTGGTGGTTGGGGCCTTGATCTAATCTAAGCTTATGCGTTCCCCTACTCACCATAAAATGAATACTAATGTTATGTTTTAGTGGGGGTAATGGTCAATGGTAGTCATTAATGTTGACGCCCCTCAGTGAGAATCCTCTTTATCACATGATAGATGCTAGCGTTTGGTTAATCGGATTAGGGCTTGTGGTTCAGGTGAATAGATTACCAAATCCTCAGCTCATGGGGATGAGTCATGGCGCTGACGCGGCCCAGTGGGAGTCCTACTTGGGAGGCCTTGGAATGGGATTTTGGTCGGGCTTCGCTAGTCATCCCTCAATTTATTGATGTGGGGGAGGTATTCATCAAATCATTCTGGGAGATGATCCCAAAACGATTATACATCAGAGTGGGGAGCATTGGCTCCCTATGCAGCCCCCTAGGGGTGGATATGATGAAGAGGAACATAAACCCTTATGTTTTTTCGAGCCATATCCCAGGTTGGGATAATCCCCTCCTCCTCGTATCGTCGAATGATGTCATTAATCACCCTTCTTGGAATAATTTTAGATGGGGAGATAAAGTGTGGCCACCCTTCAACTGTCGACATGGAGGCTTCCATGTGGGAGTTTATGCCACACGGGGTTTCCATGTTAACGTTCCCCTGCTACTGTGTCAGTGGGTGGGCAGTGATTGGGTTCCTATCATGACATCTTGGGTCCTACAAAGTATGGAGATTTAACCATTAGTGCTAAAAGAAGGAAATTGATGCCTAGTGCCCCAATACAATTCCATTTTCCATGGTTGGAAAGAATGATCCACACTAACAACGGCATAGACCAAGAAGTCCAATATTCCACTGCCCCAATTTCTGGTGAGTTTGATTCAATGTCCACTATTTTCATGGTAGGACCTAGCATCAGATTTAGGGATCCGGTGACACATCAATTCACTAGTATCTCGAATGCTATTGTTCTCTAAATTGAGGAGAAGGATTCTATGTCGGGTTCACAATTTATGTTTTTGATGCTTTCATCGGGGTGCACCTCCATCTCATTTGGAGGACGTGCATCTGTTTCCCATCTTTCCTACATTCCATCGGTGGATGGAATCTGTCACTTTTTCAAGGATGTTTTCTCCATGACTGAAATGGGATGATGGGATGTCAGTTCCCCCTTTTGTGGATTCCTCCTCAGAACCTGTTTCGTAGTCCAGGTCTCCCCTATAGACTTAAGACATTGTTCTTGAAACACTTCCCAGTTACAAGTCTTCATGGACACTTATTAATTACGCTGCTTATATCAAGAAATTCCATGGGGTCTGGTTAGGGTAGCAACCTTTGGTCGGGGGAGTAGTGATGTTGGACATTGCTGGTGTGTCAGGGCACTAAAAGCTTTGTGCGTTTGGGTTTCTTCCCCTTATGATAGAGATTATTGAGGGCACCAAATCCCAAGGAATCCCACGTCAAATGCGGGGAATTACTTTCCATTGGAATGTCTCTGAGGTTTTACTCATCTTCCCATGTTTAACATAGGGTATGATTCTAGTTTAATGTCTCACAGAGATGTATTAGTGTGATCAGAACATTGACGGGAGTGGATTTTTTGTGTGTAACCCCAGGGGGAACACTGATACTAGGTCTAAATTGTGGTTAGTTAAATGATTTCCATGAGGAGCAGTGAGAAAGTTGGTGACATGATCTCAATAAAATGTGGTGGCCCAGGTAATAATCAGGATGTATATGGATTTTCGAGAGTGGAAGAAGAGTGAGAAGGATATGATGTGAGGGTGATGATTATGTTGGCTTGATCCATGAAGAGACTTCCTACGTATCCTTGTCGTAGGGAATCAATGTCCCCATAGTTTGGTGAGCCGATGGGGCACATAGGGAGGCGGCCCATATAGATGGGACCCAGAGGAAGTGGAACCTACGGTTTGGAGCATGACCTTCCCGAAACACATAGGCTCATGGGAATGACCAGGATGAGAAATGGGTGATGGTACTAAACATCAGGGATGCTTCCTATGTATCTTCATGGAAAGGAATCAAAGTACAGTTAGTCCAGGTTGGGTGTGTATAATCAGGGTGTATGCATATGACATCGACCAAATGCTATAATAGGGCTTACACGTGGTTATCATCCCAAGGGTGAGTCTAACGCCACAGTGGTTGTCCAGAGATGTGGATCACAGTATGGGGACACCAACGTTTACTAGTGTTTGAGATGGAACATCAGGGGGTCTTCATACGAACCATGTCATGGGGATAAGGATCAAACCCACGTAGTTCATCATACAACGGCTTATCATCATGTGGGATAGACAACGACTTATCTCTGGTCGTGTTTCAAATGTCTTCCCGCTGGTTGGGGGTACAATGACTTACCACTAGATGGGGTACAATGGATTACTGCTAGATGGGGTACAAAGTCTTACCACTAGTTGGGAAAAAATGGATTACCGCTGGTTGAGAAACCCCAAATTACCTCTATTTGGGTTGAGACAATGGCTTACAGTCAATTAGGGAAAACAAAAAGTTACCCTTGATTTTTAATTATAATTCCTTACCATCGATTATGGTTAGACCTCTGGAAGGATTCCTACATACTGTTAATAGACAAGTATCAAATCCAATGTAGTTAGAATGGGTACATTTTAATATCTTGTGGGATGAAAAGGGGTGTTCAGTTTAATGTTGTGGAAGATGAGGGAGGACTGACATGAATTGGTCAGGACTAATGGGTTTTAGGAATGATCCTTAGGGAGGCTTCCTACATACCTTTCCTTAGCATGGATCAAAGTCCATGTAGTTTAGAATGATGGATACTGTTTAATGTCATGTGGGACAAAGGTAAACCGACGTGAAGGGGTCAGGAGAAGTAGGTGTTGGGCTTCAACCTCAAGGAGGATTCTTACATACCACACCTAAGTGACAAGGAAAAAATTAAATGTGGTTTTAATGGGTATAGTTTATGTTCATGTGGGACAAAATGATTCAATGTGATGGGGGTCGAGATAAGTAGGAGTTGGGATTGAACCTCATGGATGCTTCCTATGTGCCTTTCCTAGGAGACAAAGATCAAAGTCCACATAGTTTTAAATAGAGGATGGGGGATTATGCTCTACGGTGTCATAGAGAGGACTTCATGGTTGATACTTTCTCTAAACCCGTGTGTGTCATGCTCAGTGTGAGAAACAAGAGGCAGTAAAGAAATGACAATCACATCGTGAAAGGTTCGTCCATGGGAAGTGGATTTGTGATTAAATGTGGTTAGTATCCCATAAGGAAAACATGGGATTAGGAATAGTAAGAATCCTAGGTAGATGGATATTGGGATATAATCCATGATGGGGGATGGATGTAAAAAATTATAGTGGGAGAGTGATGGGATAACAAATGTCCATATGCCCCTCTTGCCTCTAGTCTTTGGCACAGAAGAAGAGAGTACGAGCATGGATGCTTCCCCCTACAATATAGTCTAAAGGATTAAACCATGATGGTTTATGTTCCCCATGGACTGGCACCACTCCAGCATAGAGAATCACATTCCATGTGAGAAAGATCTCACTCCTGTGGAGATGAGTAGAAGTAGAGAATGTCTGAGACAGGGCACCTGGCGTATGATGCACAGGGAAAGGGCACAGTTTAATGTCATGTGTTGGGGACGATGGTGCATGGTAGATTGACGTCCTACTGCTCGAATGATTTGGGTTCCCCATGAACCCATACGACTTACATAACTAGCACCCTTTAACCCTTGGTGAAGAGAATGCACCAGAAATGTCATTGTGTTAGTGTGTCATGGAGTGATCCACTGAGGAACCCACATTAGTGTCACTATGGAAAGAATCAATAGTCATTATCATTATAATGAAAAGAAGAATGAGGCTAATGAATGGTACATAAAGAAACACACAAGTGACATTGAAATCACTTTGTACTAGTCTGGAGGGCCGCACAGGAGAAGGGTTTATGAAGCAAACAGGTTCACATGAAAGGACATTGTGAAGCTCTGGTGCACCACGTAGGCGAGAGACATTGTAAAGGGTTATTTTTCACATAGTGGGGTTTCCTAGCTTGGGAATATGGAATAGGTTCATATGGATGGTGCTTCACGAATCCAAAATGCTTTTGTGGAGTATGGCTTCACGAAGCAAGGGTACCTTGAAAATTATAGCACTACGAAGCAGTGTGCCTCTAAAAGAATTTTGACCCTACCTTTTCATGTGGTTCACATGTGCATGGAATGTACTTCACGAATCATGTGTGATTTGTGAATACCTGAGTCCCCATAGGGATATTAATCTTTTTCGAAGGCTCGTGGGATCCAGCAAGGGAATCCCATCTTGAAGAGGAGTTGTGTTTATGCCAAAGGAAAATCACTTCACGATGATCAAGTATCTTGATGAGATAATTTTTCGTAGAGTATAAGGTGCTTCGTGATTAGAGAGGTGAGAAAGTGAAAGGTCTGAGGATCTTTCATTTGGTATCGAGTGCAGACTAGTATTTATATTCAAGATGTAGCACGAAGTAGGGATCGCTCACAGCGATGCCACATAGAGCTTTGTCGTAATCATGGATCCTCTCATCACTTTACTCTATGGTGGCTTCACAAATGTCTATCATTTCACAGAGCCTCCCACCACAGTACTCTGTGGAGGCTTTGCAAAAATCTTTAAGATCACAATGCCTCCCACCACTTTACTCCAAGATTCCTGCAATGGATGTAACAGCCCAAGATTTTATAAAAAAAATATTCTTTTTAATTTTATTAATGCCTTGTGTTGTATGCTACACCAAAAGGAGCTTTCACAACACGCATCCTTGACTTGCCTTGTATTACACGCAATCG
Source organism: Viscum album (assembly GCA_963277665.1). Lineage (NCBI taxonomy): Eukaryota > Viridiplantae > Streptophyta > Magnoliopsida > Santalales > Viscaceae > Viscum > Viscum album. The sequence goes on along the minus strand of OY728119.1, from coordinate 1,309,056,307 downwards.
CGACCTTCCTCGATAGCGTGTGTAGTACGCAATACCGAGTTTCACTAAACAACGATATGCTATTAAAATACTATTAAAACTAGCCATTATGAATAGTAATAACCACCTTTTAAAATTTTAGAAATTTTATCTCTCAAAATGGACTTCATTTTTGGATTCGGAGTATCGAATTTAGCCTAAGGTGAAATTTTGGTACTTTTCGGATAACTTTCATATTTTGATGAATAGTGAAAATTCCCAAATTATAATTAAAAACAACTTTTTTTAATCGAAATAATTAATAGTGATAAATCATTAATTTGAGTGGTTTTAAAGTATATTTAGAATATATTTTTACAATTTAATACAATGTTGGTCATTGGATGTAATTTCACATTTAAACTAGACATAAACAAGTGTCAATCTTTTGATAGATATTGTTTCTTAAAAACACGCTATTTGTTTTAACAGCGAGATTTAATTATAAAATTAATTAATGCAACTTTTATGTTATGAATTTGGTAAAATAGACTTCATTTTTGAATTCGGAATATGAAATATAGCTTGGGATGAAATTTTGGCATTGTTCTGAAAAACATCAATTTTTTATGAATAGTGAAACTACTAAGTGGTAGGTTAAAAACTGAATTTTGCATAAAACTTAATTTTACCCTTCTGTGAATGGAATTTCGAAAATCCGAGAGACACGGTTAATATCAAGGACTAAAATTTGGTTCAATGAGATGAAAATAATTTTTTGGTGAATAGTAACTTTTTACTTTTTTTACCACGGTTAATAGTAAATAGGGTAACTAAGGGTAAATATGATATTAATATTACCCTAACACATGTCCTAATTCTATTGGACAAGTGTAATGCGACCAAAAACCAACTTAGGAATAAAATATGACCATTTAGGCCCACTTGGATTAGATTAGGACATTTATTATTAATTTATATAAAGAAGGGTTAATTAGTTAAAATCAAAGTTTAATAAGTAAATCATTTTTAATATGGGGTTATACATAAGCTAAATTCGACTATAAATATTTATTAGAAATCTAAAAATATTTCCTACATGATGGTATTTTATTTGTAATTTTTAGACATCAAATAATATAATTTATTTATGACACAACGATGATGCAGTAATTATCTTATTAATGAAATATTGACATAATTGATAATATAAATACCAAAATAAATGTAATTTAAGACTTTTTATGAATTCCACTAATTTTCTAGGTTACTATGATATATTAGTGTTGATTTAATCAACTTGTTTTGAACATATAATTCTGTTATGACTTTCACAAAAATCATATATCAAATAGTGTCAAAATTTTCACAAAATAGTTTTTAAATCAAATATTATATTATTAATTGTTATCTTATTCCTAAAAATTTAAGGTTCGGCCAAATGACTTAGATAAGGATATATGTATTAATAATATACAATTTGGGGTTCTTTTGGCATGTTATAGTAAGTTTATTAACCATATAGTGAAAGAAAACAAAAAGACACGGTAAAAGTTAAATTATTTAACTTAGAGTTAAATCTAATTGATAAGGTTAAAATAATACCCTAAACTTGTCTAAATCCTATTGGTTGATAGGATTTCGACCCATCCCCACTTTAGCTTCGAAATAAGACCCTTTGGAACCATTATAAACCGATTTTGACTTTAATATAAAATAATATTTTGAGATATTCCTAAGGTGCCCCTCTCCTCCCCTATAAAAGGACACCTCCTCCCCCTCCTCCTCACACCAATTTGAGCACTCAAGCTCGGCCAACCCCTGCCAATTTCTCCTCTCCACTTCCCTAGCAACATCCTAGAGGTTCTGGTCTTCCTCAAAGACCAATTTTAGTGCCCTAAGAGGAGGTCTCAAAGAGGCACTTCAAAGAAGAGGTAATTACCGTTACCAATTCTTTCATCTTTATTTCTTCTTCCACTTCTTCTTCTTAGGTTGTTTCATTATGAAGTAATAACATCAGTATCACTCATATACTGATATGTTATTATAAGTATGAAACAACCCTATTTCACCATCTATCCATCCTACGGAAAAAGAAATCACCGCGCGTGCGTACGTACGGAATACCGTCTCCATGTCGTGGTGTAATCTATTTTCCACCACCACCTTACATGGATGGGTATAATGGTGTAAAGAATAACTATACATGGTTATTAAAACATCATATTGATTCTGATATATTTTATAATCCACTCCAATTAAATTCAATATTTATTGAAATGATATCATCGCTCGTGCGTACGTACGGAATACCGTCTCCACGACGCGATGAGATTCATTCTCCATGTTAACCATTTAAGAATGATTACAATGTATATATAAGAAATAATAATGAAATATATGACATTATAAAGCTACTGGATTTATGTATATATATACATATTTATGTCATCTACTTACTTCCATTTCAAGACAATAAGGAAAGGAAAACAGCGTTCATGCGTACGTACGGACTACCGTCTCCATGAACGGTGTTTTTCATTTTATTTATCTACCTATTATATATATATATACTGAATATATATGATATATAAATCATATTTTATTCTGGAAGTAAGTAAATCATGATATAAGTAATAATGATGTCAAGAACAACAAGTCAAAACACCTACGATAAATGAAACGATTTTACCCAAAACGCTTCTTTAACATGGAATTTACAAAAGAACGGGTAATATAATGTCATAAGTGAACCATATATGATATCATAACAATGAATATGATTCTGTAATAAGTCAATAACATGATTTAAATCATTATATAGGAGGTTCGGACACTTACAAATCAAGTCGGACCTAAGGTAAGGGAAATATCACAATCTCATTTTTATCCGAGATTGTTTATTCGTAAGTATTTACTGGGGTGTATTTTATCATCCAAATCCATGTTCCCTCAATATGTAATATTGTTTCCATCCACTTGCAATAGTTTAAATCCAATTTTACCCTTAGGTGAGTTTTTAGTAAAGAATATGAATGGAATCTTTTGTCGTTTTTCCGTACGAGGTACTTTTTGACTTTTCCGATAAAAGTACGAAGAATGTTTTTTTTAACTTATACGGCACGAACGGATTTATACTGTTTTATAAAGCCTTATTTTCATGAAGCTTCCTCTAAAAGATTTCATGACTATTTTCAATAAAATCTCTTTCTTTTAAAATTGCATGATGTTTTGTGAAAAGAAATTGATTTTGAAGAAGAAAGGATATTTTCCTCAAGAATTCAATTCAAGTGTTTTATCAAAATTATTTTCCATATAAGATAATAAAGGGTTCTGTTTCTATCCATATTTTTACATTGATTTGACTATGTTGTGATGGAATTATGTTTATGAATTCCTTTATCTTATATGAATGGTTTTATGATGTCATGTTGTTTAAGAATCCCATTTTTATTACATGGGTTATGCAATGATGTATAATTTATGATTTTTTGGCACACATAAGAAAGGATTCATTAAGAGATGGGTGGGACCTATATCTCCCTCCAATGCATTGGGTAAAGATTTCATATCTCATGAGATAGACATGGCTGGAATGGTAGGTTATACCGGTTCAGTGAAACAGGACTGAAACGAGGATTACTCGATTCAGAAAGGGACTTTGTCCACTAAGATAGTCTTGTCAATGAGTCTTGACTAACAAGAAATGATTCTCTATGATTATGTGTGTATGCCACAATGAGTAATGTTTTAAGTTATGGTTTCATTTTCACTACTATGATTTATCCCATGTTATGAAATTATGCTCTCTTTTGCAGGTTAAGATTTCCAAAAATGTTATGTTCTTATGAAAATTATGTGATTGATATTTCTTTTGTTTACCCTTACTGAGCATTTGAGCTCACCCTTTTATGTTTTCGTTTCCCCAGGATATAAAGAAAGGTTTTAGGTAAAAAAAAGGAAGATCTTTATGGGAGATTTTGAAGATCTTTCACCAGGATTAGAAGATTACGTTCCGAGTTTCCAAAGACACTAAACTATTACGATCCTTGTGTGTGTATTTTTGTTATGTATTAAGTATTCCGCAAAAGTAATGTAATGTTAATGTACGATAAGCTTCGGGTCTCTACAGTTGGTATCAGAGGAAAGGTTTAGTCAACCTTTGGAAACTAGGATGCGAAAACGTTGGTGAGATCCCTAGAGATATTTATAAGGTATGTCTAGGGCTGCCCCTAAGGATAAGTATACGTATAGGATATAGTTCTAGAACTATGGTAACGATATTAGATTAAACCAAAGATGATAGATATTTAAGTTACTCCCCCTTTATTACGATTTTTGCATCTAACACTATTCTGTTTGGGTTTTAGAAAATGGCTGGAAACAAGATGATTCACAATAATGGAGGATATGATGGACAATGGAATGGTATTCTTCATGAGCAACCAAATGAAATGGGATTTGGATGTCCAAACATCATTATTATGCCGAATCAGCAATCTCACAACATGATCAATAAAGTAAAATTTGGTAAGTTTCCTGACTCGACTAATAAGAGAAAGACGGAGTTCCATGATGATCATAGAGGAAAGAAAGTTCAATTTCCTCTATGTAAATCATGTGGGAAGAGGCATCAAGGAGAATGTTTCAAGGGAACTGGAAGATGCTTTGGGTGTGGAAAAGAAGGAAACAAAGCAAGTAAGTGCAAAGTAAAAGGGTCGGTTAACACCATGGATGAGGATAATGGTATTGCTACGACATCAAAAATGGTTAAGTGTTTTAAATGTGGAATGTATGGGCATTATGCAAACAAATGCCCTAAGGGAAAGACTCATGAAGAGAATCAGTATGGTCATATGGGTAGTATTTATGTGGATGATGATGAAGAGACTACAAATGATATGTGAGATGAAAGAATTTTTGAAGCTCGGTCAATGGTTTGAGAATGTAGTGGCATGATTACATGTTTATCATGTGTAATTTTGGAATAAAGAGACATCTATGGATTGTTACACTGTTGCATTTCCTTGTGTTTTGAAAGTATATGATTAATGTTACCAGTATCCATGAAAGGTTATTCAGATATTTTTGGAATGTAGATGATATGCCCATAATGAAGGGATAAGGAGAAAATTAAATGTTTGATAGTATTCATGAGCTCATGATTGATATAAGGACTAAGTGATATCATGGTTTGAGTATATAGAATTTTGAGGATTTTGGTATATGGAAAGTATTAACTTTTAACTGCACTCATGTTTTCACTAAGTTATTCAAGAGAATACACGATTTAGGACTTTGAATGTTTGGAATGTGACCAACAAGACATATCTTATGATATGTGGGGATCAACGACAGTATTAAATCTCTGGTGATCGTTGTCACTATATTATGAGAGTGGACTGCAGTATTATGTATAAGCCTAAAGATTAGACTGGATTATGTTGGACATAAGTTAGTATTGTTTAAGGATAGAATATTTTCGATATTATTGATGGGATGTTATAGTAACGTAGTTTTAGAAAAAGGGACAACCTGCAGGACGGGCGACAGCCCATCGCTTCGGACAAGGCTGTAGGAATCGAACCCACAACCGAAGTGTGACTGGCCTTTATCGCCTACCACTGACCTACAGGAAGTCCCTGTTTAGTAGAAACTAGTTTTATTATATTAAGCAGTATGATATATGAAGTATAAGTCCATTTTAGGAACTATATATGATTAATCTCACTATAGAATGACTTATGTATATTTAATAACTTTTTCTTACCTTTTGTTTGAGACAGATGGAATGACCCGTCATTCTATCACATGATCTGCTAACACTTCACGAATAACAAATTCAACTTCATTTATTTAAGAGATGAAGTGGAAATTGTTCAAGGCACCAACAACAGTGATATTGTATCAAAATAAAGTAAGTATTTATTCTAATTCAAATTTTCAACTTTAGGGAAATGATCTTGAAAACCAAAAATGTTGTCCTAGTGATCTTATACCTGATGAATCAGATGGTACCTTAGATAATCACAAATTTATGGATTTGTGATTACTAGCTTTTCCATAGCCATGTTCTCTACCACTCTCCATCAGAACATGATGGTTAGATTTCTCTTCCATATCCATATTTTCACCTATGTGGAAACCCAGTGATTAGTTTATTTGGGTAATTGTTACATTTCATACTTTAGTTTTGGTATTCCCTTTTACGATGTGGGTTTCTATTAAAGAAACTTTCGAATAGTAAACCATTTATAACCCCGACGAATTTCGAGGGCGAAATTCATTTTAAGGGGGGTAGAATGTAACAGCCCAAGATTTTATAAAAAAAAATATTCTTTTTAATTTTATTAATGCCTTGTGTTGTATGCTACACCAAAAGGAGCTTGCACAACACGCATCCTTGACTTGCCTTGTATTACACGCAATCGCGACCTTCCTCGATAGCGTGTGTAGTACGCAATACTGAGTTTCACTAAACAACGATATGCTATTAAAATATTATTAAAACTAGCCATTATGAATAGTAATAACCACCTTTTAAAATTTTAGAAATTTTATCTCTCAAAATGGACTTCATTTTTGGATTCGGAGTATCGAATTTAGCCTAAGGTGAAATTTTGGTACTTTTCGGATAACTTTCATATTTTGATGAATAGTGAAAATTACTAAATTATAATTAAAAACAACTTTTTTTAATCGAAATAATTAATAGTGATAAATCATTAATTTGAGTGGTTTTAAAGTATATTTAGAATATATTTTTACAATTTAATACAATGTTGGTCATTGGATGTAATTTCACATTTAAACTAGACATAAACAAGTGTCAATCTTTTGATAGATATTGTTTCTTAAAAACACGCTATTTGTTTTAACAGCGGGATTTAATTATAAAATTAATTAATGCAACTTTTATGTTATGAATTTGGTAAAATAGACTTCATTTTTGAATTCGGAATATGAAATATAGCTTGGGATGAAATTTTGGCATTGTTCTGAAAAACATCAATTTTTGATGAATAGTGAAACTACTAAGTGGTAGGTTAAAAACTGAATTTTGCATAAAACATAATTTTACCTCTTCTGTGAATGGAATTTCGAAAATCCGAGAGACACGGTTAATATCAAGGACTAAAATGTGGTTCAATGAGATGAAAATAATTTTTTGGTGAATAGTAACTTTTTACTTTTTTTACCACGGTTAATAGTAAATAGGGTAACTAAGGGTAAATATGATATTAATATTACCCTAACACATGTCCTAATTCTATTGGACAAGTGTAATGCGACCAAAAACAAACTTAGGAATAAAATATGACCATTTAGGCCCACTTGGATTAGATTAGGACATTTATTATTAATTTATATAAAGAAGGGTTAAAATAGTTAAAATCAAATTTTAATAAGTAAATCATTTTTAATATGGAGTTATACATAAGATAAATTCGACTATAAATATTCATTAGAAAGCTAAAAATATTTCCTACATGATAGTATTTTATTTGTAAATTTTAGACATCAAATAATATAATTTATTTATGACACAAAGATGATGCAGTAATTATCTTATTAATGAAATATTGACATAATTGATAATATAAATACCAAAATAAATGTAATTTAAGACTTTTTATGAATTCCACTAATTTTATAGGTTACTATGATATATTAGTGTTGATTTAATCAACTTGTTTCGAACATATAATTCTGTTATGACTTTCACAAAAATCATATATCAAATAGTGTCAAAATTTACACAAAATAGTTTTTAAATCAAATATTATATTATTAATTGTTATTTTATTTCTAAAAATCTAAGGTTCGGCCAAATGACTTATATAAGGATATATTTATTAATAATATACAATTTGGGGTTCGTTTGGCATGTTATAGTAAGTTTATTAACCATATAGTGAAAGAAAACAAAAAGACACGGTAAAAGTTAATTATTTAACTTAGAGTTAAATCTAATTGATAAGGTTAAAATAATACCCTAAACTTGTCTAAATCCTATTGGTTGATAGGATTTCGACCCATCCCCGCTTTAGCTTCGAAATAAGACCCTTTGGAACCATTATAAACCGATTTTGACTTTAATATAAAATAATATTTTGAGATATTCCTAAGGTGCCCCTCTCCTCCCCTATAAAAGGACACCTCCTCCCCCTCCTCCTCACACCAATTTGAGCACTCAAGCTCGGCCAACCCCTGCCGATTTCTCCTCTCCACTTCCCTAGCAACATCCTAGAGGTTCTGGTCTTCCTCAAAGACCAATTTTAGTGCCCTAAGAGGAGGTCTCAAAGAGGCACTTCAAAGAAGAGGTAATTACCGTTACCAATTCTTTCATCTTTATTTCTTCTTCCACTTCTTCTTCTTAGGTTGTTTCATTATGAAGTAATAACATCAGTATCACTCATATACTGATATGTTATTATAAGTATGAAACAACCCTATTTCACCATCTATCCATCCTACGGAAAAAGAAATCACCGCGCGTGCGTACGTACGGAATACCGTCTCCATGTCGTGGTGTAATCTATTTTCCACCACCACCTTACATGGATGGGTATAATGGTGTAAAGAATAACTATACATAGTTATTAAAACATCATATTGATTCTGATATATTGTATAATCCACTCCAATTCAATTCAATATTTATAGAAATGATATCATCGCTCGTGCGTACGTACGGAATACCGTCTCCACGACGCGATGAGATTCATTCTCCATGTTAACCATTTAAGAATGATTATAATGTATATATAAGAAATAATAATGAAATATATGACATTATAAAGCTACTGGATTTATGTATATATATACATATGTATGTCATCTACTTACTTCCATTTCAAGACAATAAGGAAAGGAAAACAGCGTTCATGCGTACGTACGGACTACCGTCTCCATGAACGGTGTTTTTCATTTTATTTATCTACCTATTATATATATATATACTGAATATATATGATATATAAATCATATTTTATTCTGTAAGTAAGTAAATCATGATATAAGTAATAATGATGTCAAGAACAACAAGTCAAAACACATACGATAAATGAAACGATTTTACCCAAAACGCTTCTTTAACATGGAATTTACAAAAGAACGGGTAATATAATGTCATAAGTGAACCATATATGATATCATAACAATGAATATGATTCTGTAATAAGTCAATAACATGATTTAAATCATTATACAGGAGGTTCGGACACTTACAAAGCAAGTCGGACCTAAGGTAAGGGAAATATCACAATCTCATTTTTATCCGAGATTGTTTATTCGTAAGTATTTACTGGGGTGTATTTTATCATCCACATCCATGTTCCCTCAATATGTAATATTGTTTCCATCCACTTGCAATAGTTTAAATCCAATTTTACCCTTAGGTGAGTTTTTAGTAAAGAATATGAAAGGAATCTTTTGTCGTTTTTCCGTACGAGGTACTTTTTGACTTTTCCGATAAAAGTACGAAGAATGTTTTTTTTAACTTATACGGCACGAACGGATTTATACTTTTTTATAAAGCCTTATTTTCATGAAGCTTCCTCTAAAAGATTTCATGACTATTTTCAATAAAATCTCTTTCTTTTAAAATTGCATGATGTTTTGTGAAAAGAAATTGATTTTGAAGAAGAAAGGATATTTTCCTCAAGAATTCAATTCAAGTGTTTTATCAAAATTATTTTCCATATAAGATAATAAAGGGTTCTGTTTCTATCCATATTTTTACATTGATTTGACTATGTTGTGATGGAATTATGTTTATGAATTCCTTTATCTTATATGAATGGTTTTATGATGTCATGTTGTTTAAGAATCCCATTTTTATTACATGGGTTATGCAATGATGTATGATTTATGATTTTGTGGCACACATAAGAAAGGATTCATTAAGAGATGGGTGAGACCTATATCTCCCTCCAATGCATTGGGTAAAGATTTCATATCTCATGAGATAGACATGGCTGGAATGGTAGGTTATACCGGTTCAGTGAAACAGGACTGAAACGAGGATTACTCGATTCAGAAAGGGACTTTGTCCACTAAGATAGTCTTGGCAATGAGTCTTGACTAACAAGAAATGATTCTCTATGATTATGTGTGTATGCCACAATGAGTAATGTTTTAAGTAATGGTTTCATTTTCACTACTATGATTTATCCCATGTTATGAAATTATTCTCTCTTTTGCAGGTTAAGATTTCCAAAAATGTTATGTTCTTATGAAAATTATGTGATTGATATTTCTTTTGTTTACCCTTACTGAGCATTTGAGCTCACCCTTTTATGTTTTCGTTTCCCCAGGATATAAAGAAAGGTTTTAGGTAAAAAAAAGGAATATCTTTATGGGAGATTTTGAAGATCTTTCACCAGGATTAGAAGATTACGTTCCGAGTTTCAAAAGACACTAAACTATTACGATCCTTGTGTGTGTATTTTTGTTATGTATTAAGTATTCCGCAAAAGTAATGTAATGTTCATGTATGATAAGCTTCGGGTATCTACAATGGAGGTGACTTCGCACTAGCCGTGGTGTTGTGGGGCTCCACAAATAGGCTTAGCGAGGCAGCCTCTATGGAGTTGGTTTATTTCTTCACATCCTTTTACTCTGATCATATTATTTTCCAACAATCATCCTCCTCATCGATGATTCATAATTTTATTTTTATGACTACAAGAGGCTCCCAACTATTGGATATTTTCATCATATTTTTAATAGACATCCGAATGGTTTGTGAGGTTCGCACTAGTCGACAATCTGCACGATACCACTGATTGTCTAGAGAGCCTTTGGGAGATCATGAGAACTTTTTTGAAGGGGATATGTGGAACTGTATATATGCTATTCAGTGTGGATGTTGCATTTTTGTGACCTCATTATGGGAACATGATTGTATATCCCTTGGAGGCTCACATGATTTGTGCGTCTCAACCACCTTATTCATAGATTTCTTATCTAGGGAACATAATTTCCATATTCAGCTATTTATTACTTTTTTATTAGTCTGATTCTCACATGGGGGGAATCACAAAATTCACCCCCTAGTTGTGATGTCTATGGGGACAGGTGATTATTATTAAGGAATGTAAATTCATGCCTAGGACTTTGGCATTTCCATGAACTGGAATATTGGGAAACCTTTTATATATTAGGTGATGCTTGGTATTATATATAATTCCCTAAATTCAAGGGAGTGGATGGTGAACTTAATCATTGGTTACTCAGATCTCTCTCTCATCTTTCTTATATCACACGCCCATATCGCAAGACCATTCCACATGATCTCATTGAACAAACTCATCTCAATCGCATTCTGAGAGAACCATTCTACAAGACCATTTCTTCTTAGGCTCCCACTCAATCCAACTATAAACTATACTTTGTTAATTTGCTAAAATTTGGTCATGATATATCATGTCTGTCTTGAGGGTTTTGTATGATTTTGGGGGTTTGATTTCCGGATAATTTAACTATCATATTGCTCATGTGACCATGTTCAGGTCACACAATCATGAGTATTTTAGTGGTCTTGTGATTATTTGAAACCATGTGGGTGAGTGAAAACATTGATACCTCTAGGTGATTGGTGATTCAAGAGACCCTCCAATGATTTTGAAAGGCCTTTGTTGATTCATGTGATGAAAATGTTTCTACCAAAACATATCCATGTAATGAATTGGGGATGGCTATTCTGGGTAAAATACATTTATTCAAAATTCTCTATGGAATTCAAGAATATTAGAATGTATGAGGCTATCTGGATATTGAAAATGTATTCCTACTGCAAAAAAGTGTTTAATGATGGAACTATTCTGTCATTGGAGTTTGGATAGAAACACTTTCCACATCATTCATGGTGAGGTTGGAATCAACATTTGGTATGTGGAGTAGATCTAAGGTGAAGCTACATTAGGTGGGATATATGTCAATTTTTTCCCACAAGGTCTACTTGGGATGATGTAATAATGACTACTACCTTATCCTTGGAGTTGTTTAAGCTAACAAAAAGGCCATCCCAAACGAGTCGTTTCCTAGATAAAATATTTAATTCAAGAAATGGGTGGAATTCTTTATCAAAAAAATGTTCTCTAAGATAGATTCAAAGAATCTATAAACCTTTTTTATGAAGGACTCCTGTAGTGCACTGGTTATTTAGTGGACCTTTGTTGAAGAAGGGAAATTTTGGGAATGGGGATAGGAAGTTGTGCCCATTATTGACTACTGTATCTAACTTTTTATCTTCCTCACTATTTATTTGAGTAGTTACTTGGTTCCCAAAATGAAAAAAGGTTGATTTAGAGTTTCATCTTTGATAATAGAATCTTCTATGCAAGGGGGAAGCATATCAGGCTAGTTTTCCCTATGCTGGCTGAACTTTATCAACTTCTACACCATGATTATAGGGGAAAACATACTTATAGGTCTTAGGACCCTTAAATTTATGGTTTAAACCCTTTATTATGAGGTTTTCAAAAATTCCACCCATCATGAATGGGTGATGGAAATGATCTATTTGATAGAGAAAAACAATTCCAACAAAGTGACGATGTTGGTTATCAATTTATTCTCTTCGGTGAATAAAAACTAGGATATAGCGGTGAAGGAAGATACCCAACTTGTGTTGGAGGAGGCCACTCATCGGAATGTGGTAAATGAATGGATGGTTGAATCTTTAAATATTTTTTATGTGATGTACCATCTTTAGTCTGAGACCAGTCATCTTCTAGTATGTCTTTCCCAATTTCAAAACACACTCCTGATATTGAATATGAAAATGATCGAGCAATAGGTACTTCTAGATATACTATATAAAGACATCATTGGGGGTATTTATACGGATGAGATGTTGTAGTGAGTTATAGAAGTAAAAATTAAGTTCATCGATCAACAATGCCAATCTATGGCATCCTTAATGAAGGGATTTATAGAAATTTCAACTATGTGTTATGATTGAATTGTAATTCTGAAATATTTATTTGACTTCTATGTTTTTATAAAATTCATATATATATATATGTAGATTCTTCCTCACTGCATGAAATCAATTAATAGGTCTGCTTGAATTTATATGTGTTTCCCAATTCTTATGATTCATGATGTGAATGACTTCCTTGTTCATCTAGTATTACCTAAATCTGTAATGATACCCTTCCTTTTCATAATATCAAGAAACCATAAATTATTGGTTTTGAATGTCTAAATCATAATAGAACCTTCTTCAATACGTACTCCTGAATTAATAACAATCTATGATTCCCCACAGATGTGCCTTTTCCAATTATCTGGAGATTGCTTAATTTTTATAAGGGTCATTTGGGTAGAATATAAGTCCTATAAGGAGAGTAAACATTCTTCTTCCAATGCTTATTGTCTTAGTGAGAGGAAAAAAAATTTCAAGCCCATATGGTGGGACATTATCAATATTGTAGGATAAATAACATTTGTTTTGTATATGTGGGTCTTTTAGCTCAATCCTTCCATTTCAATATTTTAGGGTCTTATATCTTGTAATATTTTCACCATAGCTTAGGGGCTTTTATCTCAAGCCTTCTTTCATTGTAGATTCTGATATTTCTCTCAAACCTCCTTTCAATGTAAAATAAGGTGTTTTAGCTCAGTCGTTCTTTCAATGTAGTCTAGGATCTTTTATCTTCTAACATTATTCATAGTATTTTAGGGTATTTTAGATCAAAACTTTTATTTCCTTAGTTTTTGGTCGTATATCACTAACATTATATTGATTTAATCTATGGTCTTTATCTCATATGATCTATTGATTTTAAGCATCCTTAAGCTAGGACCCAATATCAAAGATAGTAGAATATGATGGATACATGCATGGAATGACCCAAAACACCCTTGGGTGGTGTGTTCTTCTATGGTGTTGCAGGGTCTTATAAGGATCAAAAGTCAATTTATATGGAGTGACACAATTTTTTGATGACTATAAGAACATATGTAGGAGACATAGTCTTACGTGCATAGTCACACAAAGGGTGTCTTGAAGCCTGGTATCGTTTCTAGTGTCATGGATTATTTATGGATGTAATATCTATAGATGGTTAAATATAATAGATGATAGGTATGATAGGATATTTGGAACATGGGTGATGTATGTCATAAACAAAATGTTTTATTCTTGAATATGAGTTGTGGAAGAAATTCCAGGTGTGTCTTATGACATTCTAAGATGTCAAGTTCATCAACATTGTATTCAAGGCTCACAAAATTTGAATCTCAATTCTGCTAAGGAGTAGATGACTTTAGATGGTGGGTCAATGACCTTATGCACTAGTTGAATGGTCAATAAAATTATGGTCTCCACTCATTTCCAGGTAAAGCTATATAGGAATGGTACTTGCCTCATAGGGTAGTTCATCTCATGATCACGAAGCATGATCCCTGCACCATGTGGTTTTGAATATTGAGGTGTGGTCTATCAATGGATTGGGAATGGAGTACGAAATTCTGGACAAGAGAAAGGGTTCAAGACATGGTTTATTAATGTCAATTATGTTGAACCCACATGGATAGTTTGGTATGGGGACTATAATTTGTTGTCTAATGTGCTTGAATCAAGAAGATGATATAAAATAGTCATACCAGGAGTAGTTTAGACACACTAAGGTGTTGAGTATTTATATAGTGATGCCAACACTTAAATGGATCAGAGTGTCCTTTTTTATGAGTGATGCATTTTTTTGACAACAATAGGCTCATATGCATGATCCATAGGCATAAACGCATAGACATCAAAATGATCCCCTCTATCTTGATATATTTTTTATTTCACATGAAAGGATTACGGTGATCATAGGTACCCAAATTATGAAGTGTGATTTCTGTAATGTGTAATATCCATGAAGTGTTCGAGCACCCTAAAAACTAATTCACTCTCTAAAAAACATATTATTATAGAAAAGAGACATAAAAAATCATTAATCTTATATTTTATACAACTAGAAATATAGTAAGTATAGCTTGGATTTTAATATTAATACATATTAGTCTCTATGAGATTTATTCCTTATTTATTTTTTCCCTCATTTGTTTTCTAAACTCAGTGGATGAAAAGATTAGTGAGTGAAGACTCAAATTTTTCTTAGGCTTCCCATTGTGAGTTCTCGAACTAAAAAATTTCGTCTCTATTTCGCTATCATTTTAATGACTTTTATTTATACCATTATAGGCTATATTTAAAAGTAATAAATGTTTAACAAATTTGTAACAATTTTAAGGTCATGAAACACATGAACCTAATATGTGGGATAGTGAAAAATTGATCAATAAGGATACATAGGGTCAAGAGTGCCTCTTCATGCTTCCGATATGGGGATAAAAAATTTTAAATAATGGATCGAGGTTCTCAATTCATATGTAATGATATTGGATAGTCATACCAAGAGTATTTCAGATCACAATGAGGTGTTAAGTTATACCAAAATGATGGCATGGCTCCCAAGGACTTGAAATTCTTTTTTACGGAGTGACATGTTTGGATGATGACCATAGGTGTATATACTGAAACTATAGGGATACATACATACTCAAGAAAATTTTACCTTGATTTTTTCCATATATTCCATGGTCTATGGATGATTAATGTAATCTTGAGGATCTTGGGAAATAAAGTATGATTTGAGGATGGAGTCTCTTAAAATGTTATGGAAGTACCCCATACTCTTGTTGTCCAAGGTAAGTCTCATTGGTCCTTTGATAGGCATTGAAAGATGGGTGATAGTCTGCATAGTTTTTAATCATGTAGTGGTGCTTTTTACAAGGATGTTTACCATTGTGTAGTAAGAACCTTCATCATGCAGTTTATCGTTGTCTTATGATGATGTTCTTGTCATGTAGTTTTGTTATCATGTGACTAGGAAGTTTTCTGATAGTTTAACATAAGGTGGTAGAGATATACTCTCTTTTAGTTTAACATCATGAGGTAAGGACATGTGTCATTCCATTTATTTTCATGTGGTAAGTTTTTATTTCATGACGTTTTATTATCATGAGGTAAGGATGTGTTATATGTAGTATATTATCATATGGTAAGGATGTGTTATGTGTAGTTTAATTTCATGTGGTAAGGTTGTATTCCATGGTGGATTATTGTCATGTAGTATGGACATGTATTGTTCTCTTTATTTTTATATGGTATGGAAGTTGGAATTGAAATGGAAAAATTTTGTAAAGAATATTATATACATGAGAAGTCCATATGTATATCTAACTCATGCTTAGGCAGAGTGAGATTTTATGAACCGGTCCCCTATGTATCTTAGGGTTAATTTTTTTATCTTTTCTTTCTACTGGGCCTAGGATAAAATATCTGGAGATCAATAAAAATTGTAAGATATCAGGAATAAAACCACATATAGTTATTGAACAAGAAACTCTCTATATAGGTCTGACACATGCACAGAGGTGGGAATTTATTCCATTTATTTTTTTGTATGGGGTTAATATTTATGATCCAGGAGTCACAATGTATCTTGTGATGATATGAATCAAGCCACATATAACAACATTCTTATTTTTATTACATTCATAAATGCATTAATTAAATAAAAGTACACTTAATACAACCCGATAGAACGAAAAGTTTTGTGTCTTTGGAAATTAGGAACATTACAAAACAACATAAAACATGAAATACATCCTGATTATTGATAACATATTTTACATGACCACAACATTCCTTTTTACATAATAGTGCATCGGAAAAACTAAGGACATATGTAAGAAATTTTTGGGTTTTAAATCCCAATATCAGATTAAACATGTCATAACATAAATATAATTATACATGTTAGGCAATTCATATCAATGAGTCATAAAATAACATGAATTATAAAGCATGATATAACATGATATTCATAACATGGAAATGTGTGAACAAGTTAAAACACTGCATCATAAGTCATGGAAAAACTACCAAGACATCATAGTAGAAAAATTCCTATAAAGGAATCTTGTAAACTCTTATTCCTGCATGACATAACATGATTCTAAACATTAAAAAATGCATTATAGTGCAATATAATTATGGGGGAACCTATTATGATTATTTCATTCTCATGCTTATGTGTGCCACATGGATCATAAAAACATGGATTCATTAATCATCCAAATTTATTCCATGATAAAGGAAAATTTAATTAATACATTGAAGTACTAAATAAAATATTTAGGTTCATAAAATTGAACACCCTTGATAGTTAATGGGTATGGTATTAAATACATAATTGTTTTGGAATAGAAATTCATGGTCCAATTTTTGCAGTCGAACGACGTGACATACAAATTCATAAAAAGGGTTGATAAGAGAGAAAGGGCTCTATAATCAAATATATATTAAGTGGAGAATAATATTTTCATATAAATAAATTTTCCAACAAAGGGAATGTGAAAATAAATGGTGTAACATAATAGAGAAACACAAATAATGATGAGAAATAAGATAACTCTTAATAAATTTCAGCATAGTATCTGGTGTAAATGGGAGGGACTAATGAGAGTGAAAGGGGACTATAATCATTAAAAATAATTGAATCATGGGGGAGGTATTATAACATACACCATCATTTTTAATTTAAAATAAAACAGTGTATCAAGATAAGGAAACTTGGATAAAAAATTGAGGAAGGAAATCTTACATCAGTGTGTGAATTCAATAGCTTGTATAGTGGATTCTTGAGTTCATGGGATGCCTTGGGAGGGTTATAGATAGGGGAGTATATATTATGAACATTATACATGTATTTTTTGTGAATATAAGTTGGATTAGAGGTGGGTTATTATAGGAAATGTGCGGATAATTCATTAATATTTCACAAACAAAGGATTAGGAATCATTATAATAAAATATAAAAAAACAAAAACCATCCCATCATTTTTAAATATGTTTTATTCCAAATAGGAGTGAAAAACAATTATAAGCCCATGGGCTGAAGATATTAAAATATTTGACATGCTTATGTGGAGGTGAGTCACAATATTAATGAAATTAACATAAAATCATAAAATAATTTATAAATTTTGGATTATTAACTAAGGATTTATAAAATTAGTAAAACAAATTACATTGTTTTAAATATAAAAAAAATTATTTTTATGAATACACCTTTTATAGTGCTTATTACATTACTATTGGGCCATTATAATGTCAAAAAACACACTATATTTATATGGTATTTAATGCTTACCCAGATATTTGATTATCTCATAAAATTATGAAAATTTCACCAGTGGGTAATTTTGATTTCCTGATTCTAAAAATATAAATCATTTTTTCTATTAAATTTTCTAAATATGAGAATTTTCATTTTTAAATTGAAAACCAAAATTTATTGTAAATTGACGCATTTCAGAAAAACTATTTTCAAACCTTAATAATGATTATATTTGACTTCAAAAAACTTATATAATAATTTATATTTAATAAAGTTAATTTAATGGTTATAATTTATTAAAATATTATCTATTTCAAAAATCCATTAATTCAGCAAAGTATGTTTCTTAATTAAATTTGAATATTAACAAAAGATACTATTTTTTCATTAAAAAAATATAAAAAGTAACAATAATGGAATTAATATATATTCATTATTACATATAAAAATAATGTATATAATCACTATTCTATGGTCTTGATACATATTCCTTTATTACACCAGTATATTCCCTATGAGTATGATGTGCGATGGTGGAGATTTTATGGGGTCGTTTGGTAAACATGGTTTAGATTGTGACCTCAATGAGCTTAAACTTTTCATGTAAATGGATTATGTCATGAATAAGATACTATATCATGGCTAGGGCATGGTCTAGGACAATAACAAGAAATTCTATCTCCCAATTAATCTCCGAAAAATGGGCTTCATAGTGAACGATCCTACGAGTTGTGAAAATTACCTCCTTTGTCGGTGTCAAATGGATTGGTTAGAAACCTATATTTATACTATTCATATGAAAAATGTTCAATGTATATATTATCAATGGTAAAGATACTTAACATTCCATTAAATCCAATTGGATATAATAAAAAATGTAGTTCATGTGTTTTCTATATCCACTTTCAAAATAAGAAATTTAATTAAATAAAAAGGGAAATGTCATTTATAATCGTTCGGGTAATTACAATATTTCCCCCTTAATAAATTTTCCCTAAATATTTTCACATCAAATATTAAAACATATGAGGGTAATTATACTGTATCACCACCATTAGTTCACATGTTTCTTTTTTAAACTTTTTTATTCTCCTTAATAATTTTATGAGGTGCATTTTTTTCTCAATAGAACTCTATCTCTACAATCTATGATCTTAGTTTTCTTCAAATCATAATAGATTTTATTCCATAAAGGTAGCTATCATATATTTATTACACGTGAGGGTCTTGGTATATAACTTCATAATAGGAATACATGGAATACACTTTGTAATTAAGATAGGATAAGTGTGTGTGCTAGTCAGTAGGCCACCACTTCGATGCGATAATGTATCTAAATGGAACCAATTTGACTCGGACTAAGCATTACCTTCTTCACAAATAAAATAAATTTCCTCCATGGAGATATATGGAGGAAAACCAAGTCCCCAACAGCAAACTCTAGGTCCTGTCGACCATTTTCAGCATACGTTTTCTTTCAACTCTGATAATCCTTGATGTGCTATTGGATGGTCCTAATGTTATCCTCCATTTCCTATACCATTTTAGCGCATATAGGTTTTCATTCCCCATCTTCATACATGAATTAAGTTGTTCTGTATCTCTTCTCCAAAATGCCTTTATAATGATCCATTTGGATGCTTGAGTGGAAACTGTCTTTGTAAGTTAACTCAACTAGAGGAATATGTTGATACCATCCCCCTTTTAAGTCCATTGATCATTCTCTCAACATGTACTCAAGTGTCAAGATAGTCTACTCAGATTAGCCATCAGCATGAGGCTGATATACCATGCTGAAGTATAACTCAGTATTCAGGGCATGTTGGAGACTCTTCCAAAACATAGATGTGACCTTTGTATCTCGATCAAATACAATTGATAGTGGTACACCATGCATCCTCACCACTTTTTTGATGTGTTTCCACGCAAGTTGGTCCAATGAGAAATCCTATTTAATTTTAATGAAGTGTTTACTCATTTTAAGACAATCCACGAAAACATAGATATCATTGTTTCTTATATATGTCTTAGGAAACCCAATGACAATGTCTATTCAGATGATTTCCCGTTTCCATATATGTATGGGTAATGGTTTTATCATCCCATTAGATTTTTTCCTTTCCACCTTTACTTGTTGACATTCAAGACATCTCGATTTATATTTTTTGATATCCTTCTTCATATTGTCCCACTAATAGTGTTATCTTAGATATCAATAGATCATTGTGCTTCTAGGAGGCATAGAAAGGGTATATCTATGTTCATCATCCATCATATCCATCATTAAATAAGTATTTTATGGTACACATAGTCTTGAAGTAAATGATAAAACACCTTAGTTATTGACATTTAACTCTAAGTATTTCCCTTCTCTTATAGTTTCTACTTTATTTTGAATTATCACATAATTTCATTGAGTATCCTTTAATCTCTCTATAAGAGATGGTTGAGCAATCATTTGTGAAAGAATTGATGAGGTTCCTTCCTTTATGATCCACATGTCAATACTCTTAATGACTATGATGATCAAATCCTTCTCAATTCCCATCAATTAAAGTGTTTCTAGATCCTTTCTATATAGATAATCTTTGAACTTCTATTTCCCATGATGGAAGTGAATTGAATATTCATATTATTGGATCATCTCTAACTATATTCGTTGGCACATATTCATCTCTTTCTATGTGAATATATACTTGAGGGTTTTATGATCCATATATATTTCACACATCTCCGCAAATGGGTAATGTCTCCAAATTTTCAACGTAAAAATACTAAAATCCAACTGCAAATCATGTGTTAGACAGTTCTGTTCATCAACATTCAATTTTCTTGAATCATAGATTTTGGATTTTTAATTTTACCTCAATAGAAATCCCATGGCCTTTTTTGAAGCATCACTTAATACAACAAAAATCTCTCCACTTGTGGGTATTATAAGAATGGTCACAATGATAAGCCTTATTTTTAGCTCCTTGAAGCTCTCTTTGCATTCATCATTCTATGAAATCTTGACTCCCTTCCGAGTTTGATTGTTTAGAGGGTTTGACAATCACGATAAATTTCTTACAAATCATCAATAATACCCATTTAATCTAAGGTATATACAGATATTTGTTACATATGTTGGACTTGGTCATCCTTGAACTTCCATAGACTTTAATGGGTCTATATATATCCCACTACATCTACTGTCATTCCCAAATATGGATACTTCATTCAACCAGAACCCACATTTATTGTACTTATATTTATGATTATTATTTCATAAGGTCTTTAACATAGTACTTAAATGATCCACATGATCCTTATTACATTTTGAGTATATAATATTATCAAAATTAATGACTACCACAAATCTGGTGAGGTGGTCTCTAAACACATTATTCATCAAGTCCATTAATATTTCTTGATTATTAGTGAGTCTGAATGGAATCACTATCAACTCATAATGTATGTACATTGTATAAAAAGTAGTCTTGGGGGTATCCTCCTTCTTCACCCTTATATGGTAATATCCTGACTACAGATCCACCTAGGAAAAGTATTGTTCTCCATGTACATGATCGAACAATTCATCAATTCATGGAAATGTATACTTGTTCTTTATCATGATTTTTTTTCAGATCACGATATTTAGGTGAAAGGCTTACTGGCCCGTCATTCTTCTTTGTAAAGTGGACTATTGCACCCCATGGTGAAGAAATTGGGAGTATAAACCCTTTATCTCGATTCTCATATAGTTGTTTCTTTGTCACCACAAGTTTAAAAAAATCCATTCTATAAGGAGTCTTGGATTTTTTATACTCCCTGGGTATAATATCAATAGATAATTGAATATCTCTTCAAAGAGGATGATTATGAAATTTCTCGAGAAACACATCGGCGAATTCCCTCACAATAAGATTTTCTTCGAGGATGGTTCCTTCCTTATACACAATCATCTAAGAAACATATGCATGCTCATACTGTAGTAATATCCATGTTTTGGATGATAGTGCTAAATAAGATTCCTCCTCCTCCTTGCACTTGTATCGAATCGGGTGTAGATTTTCCATGTTGAGGGTGCTTTCCCTCTAATGGAAATATATATTGGATCTATATTGGGAAAGAAAATCCATGTCAAGGATTGCATAAAAATATATAAAGGTAAATATGATAAGATTTTCAAGGATGTTCAATCCAAAAATTGTGATAGGGGATGATTTATATACATTTGATGATATTATTTCATCATTTTCCATTTTCATCAATATCTCTACTTCCATGATTTTTGGTATTGTTTGATTTGTTCTAATAAACATTCAAGATATAAAATAATTCTTAGATCATGAACTAAAAAGTACATTCAATTTTCATGAATGAATAACTAGCTTACATATCACCACTTCAATTTTTGGATTCAGTTAGGTGATAGTGATGGAAAAATATCACCCTTGTTATCTTGGAGGTTGTGGGATGCCTCTTAAACCCCTTGTCTTAGTGCATTGGTTTGAGAAATTCCCAAGTTCCTTCTAGTTGTTGAAATGAACAATGAATTGAGGGTTTACCAGAGTATTCATCCCCTCTATAAAAATAGAAGGTTTTTCTTTCTAGATAATGATGGCTAGGTGCCCTTCCTTCCTACACCTAATGTATTTCCTCATCCCCTTCAAGAAATTTCTTGGGTACTTATTTCCACACCTTTGGAATGTGGGATGTTGAAATTTATTGGAACTATTATATCTCTGTATCAGATCCCAATAATTTGACACCACCTTCGACATTTTATCCCCATGATACCATTGAGATTCTCAAATATCTATTTCTACATTGAGGGGACATTAGAAAATTTCATCATAACTATAAATGTCATAGATCTCCAAGTATTTCTATAGTCTAAGTTTTATCGCACCAAAGAAGTGGCCAAACTTGAATTTTGGGGTAACGACAAAGATGGAGGTGTATCAGGAAAGGCTTGAGATGTTTGCCTTATATACTTCGATGGATTATTCATCTTTTTCCTTTATTCAAAGGAAGTCCCTTCCCATGTTAATTTAAAGGGTGCAATGAAAATATTTATTGGAAAACCATTTCTAGAAACCTTTCCATCCCATCGCCTCAATATATTCTATAGGATTTCTATTTTTGATCTATGTCCACCATTTATCGGCTTCACCCTCCATAGAATAAGTATCCAAAATAACATTATCTTGTTTATATCATTATAGGGTGGATAAGATATTATCAATGATGTTAATCCATTATTCAGGGATTGAGGGATTTTATGATCCATTAAAATTATGATGCATTTGTTTCATGAAGATCTCGATAGAAAATTCTTATTTCTTAGGGGTGGTTCGACCTCCATATTGATCTAGGATTCTACTGAAATTTTGAGTTAACTGAGAGAGTATAGTGACAATTTTTTTGATTCTCGCTCCCATCAAACTGGGTATCTCATTTGGGAAGTCATTATAGTGATCTCCACATTGGTTGTTATCCTAATTCCTCCTATTACACTCCATTGGATATATTAAATGGAATATTAGGTGAAATAATTTTAAACTATTTAACACATGAAGGGGGATACAATGACATTAAACTGGGAACATATAAATTACATTTATTTCCTTAACTTCAAAATTTTTATGGTTCAATATCAGTTATCCATGATCTATTTCCTAACATATATTCTTATGGGATTTTATTGTTCCCTTAATAATGGATCATAAAATTATTATGAATTTACCCAATAATATCTATCTGGATTGTAAAAATATGAGTGTAGAAAGGTGGGTTTTTGTGCACCAGTTCTCATTCGAACATAGCTCAAGGTGATGTTTTCAGGTTTTACCCCTAAATACAATTGTGCCATATGCACCTCCACTTATTCATATCCATAAAGGGATGTATTTTTTTTATAAAAATCATTCACTATACTCATTATGATTTTGGGTTTTTTTCTTATAATTATTCATATCTGTATGGCTTTCAGTATATTTTTTGTAATCATAATCACAAAAATAACTAAAAATTCATCTGATACCAACTATAACAACCCTGGTCTTTTTATTTCATTCATACATGATTTAATTACATAAAATTACACTTAATACAACCTGAAATATTGAGAATTAAAGTGTATTAGTAAATTAGTAATTTTACATCACAAATTAAATAATTAAATACAACATCATTATAAAAAACTTCTTTTACATGATAATAACATTCCTTCATAATTAACATTATAGGGAATAACCTGAGGAAATACATAAGAGGGTGATCTATAAAGCCCATTAAGGGAGTAAACATGGATTAACATGTAGATAATAATATATGTAAGTAAAATAATATCAATTAGGCATAAAGGAACATGAATCATAAAGCATGATATAACATAATATTAATAACATTGAAATGTTGCGAAAAATTTAAACATTTCTCCATTAGTCAACGATAAATTTCCATGAAATCAAAGTGCATAAAGTCTCAAAATTTAATCTGGTAAACCACTATCCCAACATAATGTATCATGATAATAATCATTACACAATTAATTGAATTACTATATAATTTCAGTCACACCAATCGATTTCATTTCATTCGCATGCTCAAGTGTGCCACATAGATCTTAAAACATGGATTCAGTCATCATCATAATTTATTCCATGATCAAAGAGTGTGAAATAAATACATGTAATTCATCAATAAAAATTTATATGTTCCTAAAAGTTAACACCCTTTATAGGTAGTGGGTATCGTATTCACTACATAATTTTTTTGGAATGGAAATTCGCTGTGCAATTTTGACAGCCTAATGAGATGACAAAAAATCCCAAAAAACAGTTGATGAGATAGAAAAGTGGTATCCCATCATATATACCTAAAATTTATAGTAATAAGTTCATAGTAATATATTCCCCAACATATAAAATTTGGAAATAAATGGCGTAACATAATAAAGAAACATGAAGAAAGAGGAAAAATAGAATATCTCTTATGAAATTTCGTTATTGAATCAGGTGTACATGGGAGGGATTAATGAGAGATAATGGGGTCTCTAATCATTAAAACATTACTAGGGGATTAGGGGAGGTTTGAAAACATACCCCATCATATATAATCGATAATAAATGTCTTAATAAACTTAAGGACACATGGATAAGAAAAATGAGAAAGGAAGGGACACTTACTTGAGTGTGTGACTTCAAAATCTTGTAGAGGGGCTTCATGAGAGCTTGAAGTGCCTTGGGAGGATTCTAGATAGTTGAGGAATGTTTAAGGACGTGATCTATGTTTTTTAGTGAATATATGTTCCAAAATGGGTTGTATTATGTACGAAATTAGAAGGGAATTCATTAATATTTCAAACAAATTAGGTTTGGGAATTTGTATAATTAATTATTAATACAAACAAACCATCAAATTGGTTTTCCCATCTTTTTTCAAAGAAGAGTAGAAATATTATTTCATAATTCCATGGTCTAAAGATATCAAATTATTAGCCTTGATAATGTGGAGGTGAATCACATTATTAATGAAAAAAACAAAAAATCGTAAAATATATTTTAAATTTTGGAGGATTCAATAAGGATTTATAAAATAAGTCAAAAAAATCTAAAATCACATTATTTTAAAAGTGAAAAATTTAATTTTCTGAAGATCTATTTTATAGTGTCTATTACATTACTATTGGGCCGTTATGATGTCATAAAACATACTATATATTTATATGGTATAAAATTTCTACCTAAAAATTGGACTGTCTCAGAAAATTATAAAAAATTCCACATTAGATAATTTCCACATCCGAAATAAAATTCATTTTATCGAAATAATTTTTAAAATATATGAATTTTTAATTTTAAAATGAAAACTAAAATTTATTGAAAATTAAGGGGTTTTGAAAAAAAATAGTTTCATTACATAATAAATATTACATTCGACTTCTTAAAAATTATGGGAACATTTATATTTAACAAAAGTAATATATTAATAATATTTTATTAAAATATTATTTATTTGAAAAAACTATTAACTCACCAAAATAGATTTTATTTTTTAATTTTAATATTAACAAAAGATACTATATGTGCTTTAAAAATAATTTACAAAGTAACAATAATAGAATAGAAGTATATTCATTATTCTATAAAACAATTATGTGCCTAATCATAATTCTAGGGTCTGGATACATATCCATTTATTACACTAGCATATTCCATAAGAGTAAGGTATGTGATGGTGGGGCTTTCATGGGGCCATTTGGTGAACATGGTTTGGGTCGAGATACGGATAAGCATGAAAATCTTTTATAAATGGTACCAATAATGCTTAAGTTATTGGATCATGGATTGGCATTTTCAAAGGAAAATCATAGTAATTATATCTACCTTATTTTCTCTAATAAATGTGATTCATATGGAAAAATCCTATAGGTTGAAGCCATCACCTCTTTTTTCTATGCCAAAAGGATTTTTTAGACAACTATATTTATACAAGTCATGTGGTCACTAATCAATGGCTGTATTTACAATAGTAAAGAAAAATCACAGTCATTTAAATCCAATTTCATATAATAAAACAATCAAATTACATTTGTTTTCTATATCCATTTTAAAAAATGATACATTTCATTAAGTTAAAAGTGAAATTTCAATTAATATAGTTCATGTTGTTACACCAAATGTAGTTATTGAGTGAGGACCTTCCTTTAAAAGTCTATCCTATTCATAAAGAGGGGAGTATTTTTATGATTTTTTTAATGGAATTGGGATTCTATATTATGGAATCTCTATATATATTATGAGGATAGGAATCAAGTCATACATAGTTTAGGAATATAGGTGTTGTAGAAATCCAACACCAATAATGGTGGTCCTCTCGGGTGAGGTCCATGGGAATACCCAATTTTATGTCATGCAAGGGACATCAACCATTTTGTTTTATATCATGAAGCAAAGAATCGTTGTATGCCTTTTATGGTGTATCATTTCGGACCATGATGAGCGTGTTTCAAGGTTCTATGCCTTGTTTGAGTAGGGATGCCTAAACTGAAATTCCTACGATCATGTGAGTTATTCTTAGTATGAGAAACAAGTAATTAAAAGGTTTCCCCATTCTAGGTAGAAGAAATTAAGGATAATATTGGGTTATTGTTTATCATATGCTGGGTATACCAAGATATATGTTCTATTATTCCCTAGGTATCACATTGATTATGACAATATAGCCACATGTAGTTATAGAAAACACATACAGTTTACTCTCACATGGATATGAAAAAAACTATTTAGTTTAACATTATGCAATGAGGAAGTGGATCGCCCAATGTGAATGAGGAAATGAAAATTTTGAATCCTTGTTGTTTTACATAATGTGGAAATGACCAGGGTCGCCTCATTTGTATAATAAAGAAGTTTCATGGATCCATACAATTTTATGTCATGTGGAAAGGAAAAAATTGTAATGATTAACATCATGGGACTAGGATGAAATTTGTACAATTAAACATCATATAACAATGATAGAATTTGTATAGTATACCATCATGTAACCAGTAAAAAATCTGTATAGTTTTACATCATGTAACCATGATAATATTTGTATAGTTTAACATCACGTAACCAGTATGACATTTTTACTATTTAACATCGTGTAACCAGAAGGAGTGGAAAGAATAAAATGGACGTGGTTTCCATTATAATGATATCTATGAAAGTTATTTCTTGAGAAATGAATATTTTTTGGGGGTATAACATGATACCCATCTATTTTGGATAATGTGTAAGCTTCATTATACGAGACCTTATTTATGATATAAGGTCCTTCCCATTTGTTATCCACCATTAGAGGCTTAATTCCAACAATCATTGGGGCATTGAGTACCAATACCAGTTCTCTTAGGAGGAATGGATATAGGTGAACATTCTTATTAAAGGCTTTAGTGATCTGATTCTAATGAAATTTAAGGTTGAGCTATGTATACAACCATATTCTCATTAAGCTTCTCCAACTCATGTAATCGCTTCTATGATTTCTCATCATTTGAGTGTTGTATGAAAATGGATATTCAGAGTCAAGGAAGATAGAATAATATGTGTAACACTACCTCTATCTCGTACACTAATGAGTATGGTGTTTCATGTGTTTTAATATGTGTGGTGGTATGGTAGTCCTACAAAGAATAAAAGAGTTTTCATGGCCTTGATTTATTATCATTGTTCACCATCTTTTAGGATATATTTGATAGATTAATATTCCAGACCTCTATTTGTACATTTTCTTCAAAATAATTGTGGGATGAGTGATTTAACATGACATTGTAGTCCTAGGATAGCTTCTTCCACTCTCTAGGATTGAATTTTGTGTCATTGTCTGTTAATATTGTGTGAGGGATGACTAACCTAGTAATGATAAGATAATTTATGAAGGTAATGATGATATTTATTCCAACATACTCTTTGGGTGTCAGATCATCCCATTTTTAAAATAATTTGGTGGTAGTAAGGATGTACATGAACTTATTCATTGTGGATTGGCGATATTTCCCAACAACATTCATACCCCTATAAAAAAATGGCCAAGATTATTTAGCTGTATGTAGAAATTTTGGGGGTCGATGGATAAATTTCTCATAGATTCCGAATGCATAATGTTTCATGGTGTATTCCACATAGTCTAACATCATGGTTGTGCTGATGTAACCATCCCTCCTAATTTGGTGGGTGATCCTGGTCCTAGATATGGGCACCACAGGAACCGTCATGGACTTATTCCATGATGGAGAGAATATTCACTTCTATTGATCATATAAGGAGGATTCCATCAAATATACAATTATGAAGCACTTTTTTATCATTTGGACCATTATGCATAGTAAAATTTCACTTCATGGAACCAAATATGTTCCCTTCTATCTCTATCTATTGGAAGGTTCTCATTTTGGTGGTAACTGATTGTGGCTTCCATCGATCAACGGGTGTACATTTGTTCCCCATGCTCTGGGGTAATGTTGTCCTATTTAATTTCTTCCATATCACCTATGAATAGCAGTGAGACCATTCATTGATATGTGATATAGATTATTGCTTCCCCTAAGGAATTTTGTCTAGGACAGTGGCTGCATTAGCCAATTCTTCTATGCGAGCATTCTATGATCGGGGAATGTGATTCTATGTGGGCTCAAAAGGTAACTCTTCCATAATTCCCATGATATAGCCTATATAATGATCAATTTATTTCTTTTTTATGGAATATTCACCATTTATCTTCATTATCACTATCTCTGAGTCGCCTTTGATATTCAGGTAGGTTATTTACATCTCTTTGGATTATTCCAAGCCCATAATGTGTGATTTGTATTCTTCATCATTATTCATGAAGCCTTAAAATGGTGACAAATATTATGGAAAACATATTTTTCTGGAGAGACAAATATAATCCCTATGCCAACTAGATGGAATCATAAGTCTTCAATCCTTTTTCAAATAGGAATTTGGAAGAATCAAACAAAATACATCTCCCATGTGTGGGGAGTGTAATGGGAATAAAAGAACTTCTCATTTAGAAGATACGTGTAAACTAGTTTATTATTTGGGGTAAGATGTGTTGGGAGGAAATTAGATAGGACTTTTCATTTCACTGATTCCTATGATATGAACTAAATGGTGTATTACTATAGAATTACCAGACATGAGGCCAACCATCCATTCAACATTGAAGGACAAATTATGTACTTGATTTGATCAACATGAGAGACTAAATAGACATTCCAGTACAAAAATTAATGCCTTATATTTTTCACTATAAATATTAGTACAAGGAAGTTATTCTCAACATCAATGTATCAGGTCTCAGTACCAAGAATTGTTCAAATGAGGTGGTAAAGATTTTTCTATCTTACGACATCACTCTTCTATCTGAGGAGAGAACCCAGTGAGATTTCCAGGGAGACCACATATTAAATGCTTGTACTACCTTCCACTAGAGGCATCAGAACTAATTGATGTTTGAGATACTACATTATACATTCAAAGGATTCCTAGAAGTCACCATCCCATTTGAAGGTGATATATTCTTTAAAAATTATGGTAAATGTGTGATATTTTCCTTCTAGGATTCCTATGAAATTATAAATGTTTGGAAGGTTCCCTTGTATCACCCTTAGTTCATTGAGATTTATAGCGCTGAAATTTCTGGACAGTCACTATTCTTTTATGGGTTGATCTAAATGTTGTTGTGTTATACCAAAAAGTCAAGGAGCCTCCCTGATGTTACCCCAAAGGTTAATTTTAGTGGATTCATCTACATACTTTATTATCTCATCTCGTCGAATACTATTTGGATTTCCATGAATTGATTACATCAATTTTGAGATCAGACCACTAGGTCATCAAGATGACATTCATCTATCCATTCAAATAATGGATTAACAATATTTTCCATGGTGCATTGATATGTAACGCCATCATTATTTTGACCAAATGGAATGACCTAATAATAATAGATCCCTAAGGGTGTAAAAAGGTCTTGAAATATTCATCTTTAGGGGATATATTTATTTAATTCTACCCAGAATACCCTTACCTAATGGAAATGTCTTGTAATCTAGTAGTTCATTTGAATAATAGTTCTATAACTGAAAATGGAAAATCTTCATTTGAGAAATGTCAATTAATTTTTTCAAAATCTATTTCAGGGCTAATATACCCATTATTTTTCATGATTAGGACGATGTTGGAAAACCATAATGGTTATTTCACTTCTTGGAAAAAAATATTTATCAAATTTTCATATTCCACCTATATATTTGAGGTATGAGAGAGGTACATACTCTTAAATATATAAATTGTGCCCCATTTTTCATTAGGTAAGATTCTAGGATTCACAGTCACATTTGGAATCTGTTCAGGAATTTTGGTATAGTTCTGAGCAATAACATATTGATGATTCTTCATAAATGAATTACAAATCTCTTTCTTTTTTAGGGGCATGATAGAAATAATATGTGTAGGTCATGGGACATATTCTATTGTAAGATTTATCTATCTAGATCTTGGATGGTTGTGAACTTCCATGAATGTGGGAGGAGCTCTCCTGGGGACATTATCTTCTTCTTCACCCTTGAATCCTATGGATACATTTTCAAATGAAAATAGAAATATAGGGGCTTCACTATCAATATCAGGGTGAGGGTGGATATGAGAAGATACATTATTATCCTATACAACATTAGTAGTTGTAGAGAGATGTCCAAGCTGATTTTTTTTACAAAAAAATGGGGAAAAGAGGGTCTTGGATCTCTAGGACTATGTCTATTAACTTTATAGATTTATGGGAATCACATAGTCACTATCAAGTGTACTCTAGAGATTTTCATGGGTGGTTCCCAAGTTATTGAAGGTTATAACCTATATATCCGCATCCAACATTGGTTTCTTACCTCCACATTTTTAGAAATATGCTTTATCATTTCTGGCTCCTCATGTTTCCAAGGGGGCACTATCACCATACATTATGTTGACCTTTCCATTTACAAGGTATTTGAGAAATTGATGGAATGTTAAAGCCACCAACAAGTGCCTATAGAGATGGGGTTTTCCAATAAGAACATTATATATAGTATCATATAGGATAAAAACTAACTTATCATTAGATGTGAGGTCCCAAATTGAGAATTGAGTTTTATCATTCTAAGAGGTCTTCGATTATGCTTTTCATAACCTTGAATTGTCATCTTGGTGGTAGATATGTCATATTTTATATATATCAAATGTCATAGGGTTTAAACTAGGATGTGGTTGATCCCAGAACCATGATCAATCAAGGCCCTATAGATTTCATCATTATTGAGTCCGCTCGAAACATATATGTGCACGATGATCCCATTAAGGAACTCTTATTCATCCTGGTTGGTGAATGATATGGCGAAATAGAATTCAACTAACATAGACTCTACTGGGTAAACCACAAATGTAATGAAATATGTCTTGAACTACTATGGTCCCTAGAGGGATTCAACAAGATCCTACCTGAGTTATTTTGAATGATGGAGTGCATAGATGACATAGATAATGGATGAGACAACTGCCAATTATTTTTGAATGTCAAACATTTATTCTAGATTTCAGTGGTTTTCAATGTGGGGTTTCTCTAGGACATGTGGTTTATGAGTTGATACATTTGATTAAGATAGGCCTGATACATGTTCAGTGGTCTAGGGAGAATGTTCTGCTAATGGTGTAGGTTGTGTCAGCCTTCCCTAATTCTTGGTTTGATTAGATAATCAAACCCTATATAGGTTTTCATGGATGATAATTTGGTGAGGTCAACTGTTGGAGGGTTCTCTGACACCACACTGCCTTTTCTAGCCTATTGGGGATCTTTCCCATTATTTTTAGCTGTATATATGAGGACATGGACGAAATACATAGTTTGACCACTTCTGTGTTGTCCCATGTATCCTCAGTTCTAGCACATGCAACCTCTTGTTCTATGGTTAGGTGCAGGAAACTCATATTTTGAAGAAATTTCATCATTGAAGAAGGGGTATTCCAATTGTATCATATGGAAAAAACTGAGGATAATCTCTTATTTAGAAAATTATTAAATTTGGTGTGGTAGTGATTGTAATTATAATGTCATATGGGAGAAGTTTTCCAGAGACAGATCTTATTTTGGATATGATTATGACTCCATTTATTCTGTTTCTTCCAACTTCTATTGGTCATGCCCACCTTTGGGATGAATATTTGATGTTACCTCCTTGGGTGGTGGAGCAATTGAGGGTCTTCGCAGCTATGGTCATAGGGTATCGTGAGCACAGTCAGTTTTTTTAGTCAAAATTTTTTTGATGTTACACTAACACCTGGATATAAATTTCATCCACAAACCCTCCACTTATTACTGGATAATGGTGATATAATCCACGTGATCTAATGACTAATATAATAGGACCTGTCTGAAATTGACCATGCCTTGATAGATATATTTGAATACAATTTAGTCATGGATATAATTACCAAGACGTTAATGGAATGGGAAGAATATTGACTGGTCAGTGAGGTTGACCACATCGGCCATCCAAGGATATGGTAACATGAGTAAGTTATAGTTCATGGATGCCATGAAGTAGTCAAAGACAAGTTCATTTTGGAAGGAGTATGTTTTATTCACTTGATCCTCTAATCTAAGGTGACCTCGATTTCATTTTCCTTTTAGACAGGGGAATTCATGTGGTCATTACTACTTGAAACGAGGTTCTGGTGGTTTGGGGCATGCCAAGGTTCTCTGATGGGCACCGCTGCTTGCTTGAGAGTGATATCTGCAACTTCTTCATTGGATATATTTTTTCCCTATGTCATGGGAAGGTGTCAAGTATCCAGTTGAGTTTTCAGAATATAATTTTTTATACATTGATCCATTTTAGTGAACTCAAGGAACCAACACGGATAATCCATTGGGATTAAAGGTTTTTAACACTCATCATATATATTTTCATGTTAGTGATCAAGTAGTTTCTCTTTTGAGAGAGGGATGGTGGGAAGATATATTAAGACTTTCCACCTACATATAAAGTCATAAACCCTCAAATTCTCATGTACGTTTTTAATTATTCAGGTCAAATATAATTGTTTTCCTCACCATGGAGCAGAATTGATAAATGAATTGGCAATATTATCATCCCATCCAACAAAATATCAGCTGGCAGGCAGGTGTAACATACAAAAGAGGGACCTGTCAAAGTCTATACAAACCACCTATGAATTATTACATCCTTCAAATATTTTGGTCCCATCATAAACCCACATCAGGATATGAAGTGAGTGAGATGTTTTTCAGGGTTTCCTGCACAGTCCAAATTGAAGAAGGTGGGATATCTGAAAATTGGTCGAAGAAAAGTTTCTTCGAACCAATCAGGATGTGGATTCCTCCCATGTTGTATAGCTATGTGTCATCAGTAAATGGATTTCATTCAATTATCTATGTACATAATGATGTTTATTGGATCAAGGGTAAATATTATTTGAGATGCCTCTAGTATATAGGGGTAGTGATGGGTTGATGTGGTCGCCTCACTATTGTCTCCAACCAATTCTCAATTCATCCTAATACTGAATGATTGCATTTATGAGGGCGGGGTAATTTCAATAAAGGTAGTAATTCATGATAATTTTATGCATCCTCATTAATTTATACTATATTCTTAGATCTAGAGCCTGTTTGATTCTTAGATAGTGCAATCGTTGGAGGATAGACTATAGGAGGAAGAATATTTTTCTCAACCTGAAGATGAAACTCATTAGGAATATTACCCCATAGTACCTCCTTATTAAGTTATCTGAGAAATTTTATCACACTCTAATATTATGAAAAAAATTTCTCCATTGAAATAACCTTATATCTTCTTGGTACTGGATGGGATGTAGTCACATAGTCTCCCTCTATATTGGTAGTCTTTATTTAGAGATGTGGTAACTTGTAATTTACAGGATCCTAATTTTGGATTCTTCTATGATTCCTTGTGATTTATCCTTAGTTGGGGATTCAAAATAACCCTCCTACTATGGTATATTTTCATTTGATTTGGACCACTAAATTTGTTTGTTTATCAATAATGTTTCTCATGTTGATAGTGCTGTTATTCACAAGTAATTTCAGGCATTAATGGTTGTACCATTACATTCAAGGTAACAAGTTGAGTCTACACGTCCTTCATCATGGTCATTATTGAAACCATTTTTTTTGTTGGGTATTTTTTTATTGAAAATCAAGAAGGTTCTGATCACATTTTCAATATGACCCTCCAATGTTGGTACATTAATAGTAACCATGAGGGATTTTTCAGTCTTGGTTGTCAAGATATCTTCAACCAACAGAGCATTGTGTTGTGGTCGGAAGAACAGGTCGGACGTTGGTTTTTTATGTTTCCCTCCCAACCAAGAAAAGAATTATTCTCTCTATGGTGATGAAAATGATGAAAATACCCTCATCCCTATGGGGTGGGGGTTATTCAAGGGATATAATTGGCATAGATTTTTCTAGTTGTTGAGGATCCAATTATTCTTGTCAGGGATTTATTGACTCTTGAGATGAACATGAACATATAGATTCCCACATCCCAACAGTGTGGGGTTGATCTAAAATCACCAATGATTTCCCATGGACTCTCTCGGGGTATGATGAACCTGGGGATAGTGATTGAGATATAAATTCTCTCATCATAGTGGGATGGGGTCTATTTTTTCTACTGTAGTTATCTCTAGAATCTCATCGAGGATTTATGATATGAGTGGTGTAGGTGATGTTAGATATTCCCCTGGCCCGTTGAGATGATTTCAATTCTAGATAGATAATATGGAAGCTTCTAGACATCCAATGTAATGCCCCAAACCCAGAAGACCAAATTCGGTGCGTTATTTTAATACATTGGCATGATTACAAGGAATAATGTCCCGAAATACTGATCAGTTTAGCAGTCTTGGAAAATAGATTGCATACATTAACATTACATCACAAATTATAAAACAAAACAAAACATAAATGATCCTCTGGGTATGCCATTAATACCCTAGCTTAACCCTTCTTATATATCAAAATACACTTCTTGGAATCATAGGATAATTAAAACATATAAAGGGGTGAGCTTAGATGCTCAGTAAGTTTCAAAATATAGTGAAAACATTCCTAAATAAGAATAAACATTTAAGGTAATGTATAAGACTAAAAAAATCCTTTTAAACATAAACTTCAGCATAATATGGAAAATATACAATAAAATAATTTCATTTACTTATTCCAATGGATATTCTACTACTCAAATAATCAGATGCAATATCAATAGCCACATTCATAATTATTGAATGAATAATACCAGACTTCATAACTATATAGTCAAGGCCTTCTGCCAATACTAGAAATAATATATTTTTCAAGACCTTATTCCAAGACACTAGTTTGTCTCATGAGACCTACCAATGCATCGAGGAGCTATAGCGGGCTCCACCCGTCACTTACTAAGTCCAATGCATTCCTCATATGAAAAGGTTTAAACATTACATAAACATTCGTATTGAATCTAGAATACGAAATGTCTAAAGTTTATCAATAATCCATGAATGGTATAAAAATAACACATGCACACTCAAACAAATCTCTAAACCTACAATACAATATAGAAGACTAGTATAATAATAAATCAACTTCAAACAAGTTTAAAATCCATCAAATGATGTTGACATAGATGAAAATGATTTGTAAAACTCTTTCAGAGAAATATCCCTTTTTCATGAAAACATTTAAAAGTCACACAATTTAGAAAAGAAAAAATTTCAAGACATTTTTGAATAAAAGTGGCCCATACCACTTTGAAACTTTTGAAAGAAATTAACATTTTAAAAACATTCTTGTCTATATAAATAAATCCTTAAAACCCATTTTGAATACATGGACATTAATGAGAATGATTTAGAAGAATAAATATTTAAAACATTTAAAATGATGTTTTAGTAAAAAAATTCCTTTAAAAAGAATACCATTAAAATTTCTTTTATGAATCATGGACATGGATAATAAATATGTCCCAGAATATACTTACGTAAAAAAAATGTTATATAATAAAGGGATTGTGAAATTAACCCTTACCTTGCACTTTCCTTTAGTCGATGGTACGTTTAACCTCCTGTATAAAGGCCGTAGAATGTTATTAAATTATACAAGAACTATATTAATATTTATGATATTATGAATTATTTATTTATGACATTATACTACCCATTTAATAATAATTTCCATGTTAAATTAACATTTTGTGTAATAATCGCTTTCTTTATCGTACGTGTTTTAACTTGTTACTCTTGAATGTATCACTTAGATCATGATTTAAATACTTCCAGAATATAAAACTTGATTTAAATATCATATATATTTAGAATATAAATATGTATAATACAGATATATATTAAATGGAAAACACCGTTTATGGAGACGGTAGGTCGTATGTACGCATAAACGCAATCTTCGTTTTCATATCGTATTGAACAGAATTAAGTGAATAAGATATATGTATGTACATATATATATATATATATCTAGAATCATTATTATTTCATATATTACATAATTATTAATGATATAAAATTGATAATAATCATTGAATGGTGAGCGTGCAAATGAATCTCATCGCATCGTGGAGATGGTAATCCATAAGTACGCACGAGCGACAATATTATTATATTGATGGAAATATCATATGTAATTGGATGGAATATCATATATAAAAAATCCTTAACATGTTATATTTATTATTTAAATCATTTATACTGATTATTATACACATCCAAATAATGAAGGGTTTGAATAACAAACTACACCCTAACATAGAGACGGTAATCCGTACGTACGCACGTATGGTGACTTTGTCCATTATAGGATGGATAGAATATTGAATATGGTTGTATAAATTTTATAATAACATCATAGTATATAGACGATACTGTAGTTATAATTTTTTAATGGAAAAAACAAATAAGGATTACATGGAAGAAGAAATGAACTTGAAGGGGGTGATGAAATATTTACCTCTTCTTTGGGTTCTTCCTATTGATTTGATCAAAAGGGCTCCTTAGGATGCCTTTCTAACTAAAGGATGGCCTCTATGATGAAGGGACGAAAAATGGTAGGATATTTTGGTAGGGTTTGGATGAGCCAAAATTCTTTGGAGGTCTGAAAATAAGAAAAGGGGAAGTGCCATTTTATAAGAGAGGTGAGGTTCACTTTAAGAAAAGCAATAAATATTATTTTATTATAAAATCATTTTTAGTTTATAATGACTCAAAAATGAATTATTTAAAGTATATAGTGGGGATTGGTCTAAAATCACTTGACCAATATTTTTTGTACAGGTTTGTGTCACCATATTATCCATTTTATTTAGATTTAACTCCAACTTTAATAGTTTTACATTTACCATGTCTCTTTATATTTTTATATTATATGGTTAATAAAATTACTATAAACTGACAAAAGAACCCCAATATGTTTATTAATGACATATATAATATTATAAAGTCCCTTTGGCCGAACCATAGATTTTTAAGAATATTATAACAACCAATGATGTAGTATTTTTTTTAAAACTCAATTATGTCAATTTTGACATTATTTAATAAAGTATTTTTTTATGTCCTATAAACATTATTACTTCGAACTAAATACATATGTTCAATCCTAACACGTCATAGTAACCTATAAAATTATTTTAATTCATCAAAATTCTCAAATTAAATTTATATGGATATTTATAATATCAATTAGTTTAATATTTCATTATTACGGTAATTACTTCATCATTATTGTTTCATAAATAAATTAAATTCTTTAATGTTTAAAAATTATAAATAAAGTATCATTATGTAGGAAATTTTTATAGTTTACTAATTAATATTTATATTCTAATTTATCTTATGTATAACCCTATGTTAAAAAAAATAGTTATTAAACATTGAATTTTACTCCTTTAACTCTTCTTTAAATAAAATAATAATAATTGTCCTAATCATATCCAAATGGACCAAATGGAGTGATATTTTATTCTTAAGGATTATTTGTTCTAATTATACATATCCAATATAATTAGTGCATGTGTTAGCTAATAAGGATATCATTTTTACCCTTAATTACCCTATTTAGTTTTAATCGTGGTAAATAAAACTCAAAAGTTATGATTCACCAAAAATTATTTTCATCTTATTGAACCACATTTTACTAACTAATGTTTCCCGTGTATCTTGGAATTTTTAAATTCAACTCACAGAAATGGTAAAATTATGTTTCATGAAAATTTTCAATTGCTCCTAGATGGTGGGTAAAAGATGTTAAAAAGTTCAATAAAATTTTATACATCTAATTTTATTATAAAATGACTCCAATGAATTAAATTGAACATATATAGGTATTATATATCAATTTTTACTACAAATTAATTTAAATAATATAAATAATTATTTAAATAAAAAGTTAGTTTTATATAATTAAGCTGTGTTTTTCACTATTAATCAAAAATTGAATGTTTTCAGAAAAATACCAAAAAATTATCCAAAGCTAATTTTGATATTCCGAATTGAAAAATGAATTCTATTTTACTAAATTCAAAAACATAGAAGTTTAATTTATTAATATAAAATTAATTCTCATTGTCAAAACCAAATAAGGGGGTTTTAAAAAGTAAAAACTATCAAACGATTGACATTTGTTTATGTCAACATTAAATGTGAAATTACTTATAATGACCGAAATTGTATTAAATGATAAAAATATAATAAAATTTTACTTCCAAACCATTAAAATTATTACCTTATCACTATAAATATTTTCGATTAAAAAAGTTGTTTTCAATTAGAACATATTATTTTTCACTATTCATCAAAATATAAAAGTTATCAGAGAAGTACCGAATATTTATCCAAACAAAATTTTTATGTCTTGATTATAAAGTAGAAATTTAATTTTGTTAAATATTATATTTAAAAGTGTCAAAAACTAGTTTAAAAAATGGTTCGCCATTAAAAGGCGGTAAAATTGCATTTTTTTAAGAATACTTACTTTATCTGAAAAAAATGAATGGGTTCTTATATTTTTTCTGAGAACACATAATATGGATGTTAATATTACATAGAGTATATAATATTCAAAATTAAGTTAATAATATTCATAAATTCTTTTTTAATGGTAAGTTTAGTAAGTTGTGGTGTGCTCAAACTCGGTGTTGCATGTTGCATAAGTTATTGAATTACTTTGAAGAGATAATGTACTAAGAAATAATTGGGTGTTACATTCTCCAATAATTCAATAAATTGTTTCCTCACAATTTGAAATTGTTCTTAAAAAATAAAAGGTAAAAAATAGATAATAAATTTGTGGAAACCCCACATTGGAAATTGGGTTTAGAAAATTTAGTCTTA
Organism: Viscum album; assembly: GCA_963277665.1. Classification (NCBI taxonomy): domain Eukaryota; kingdom Viridiplantae; phylum Streptophyta; class Magnoliopsida; order Santalales; family Viscaceae; genus Viscum; species Viscum album. The sequence continues at coordinate 1,309,016,217 of OY728119.1, read as the reverse complement.
ATAATATGGAAAGGTAAATGAAAAAAGTCACCACCAAATTTGGGTTTTTAATAGGAGAAAATTGATGGAAATTATTGACACATAATTGGTGTAAAAACATAAATATTTATAGGGAGTGGTTGATTTCATCAATCACAAAAAAGTGTAAATATGAGGGCCTCAAAGCCCTCAATCTATGGTGATTTAAAATATCGTTGGTTCAACGAAACATAATGTATTAGGATAACACATTTTATTAATATTCCTTACCTAAAGTGGTAGAGTTAATTTATTCATATAATAAGACGAAAAAATATATACCTCAGAAGTAGAGTGTCTTCCTTCAACTAATTCCTACCACAAACTCACCTTTCAATTCTAAAGATAATATAATTCAAAAATAATCTATTTATCGTAATCATATAGAATTTCAAAAATAATAAATTTATAATTAATTTGTTAGACTATTTGAAAAACTACACTACACAAACCAAGACATCACATAGGCCAATCGTAGGTGATGTACCCTTATCGCCCTTAATTTTATGTTTCATGTCTCGCTCCCTTACCAGATGTGACGGGTTGTAGCCCAACCTCCGAGTTTTCTTTTTTATGAAAAGGCATAAAAAATCTTAATAAATTATTTAACCATAATAATAATATCAAATGTAAAACATAATTGATTCTAAACTTTAGACTTATCCAAAATACTTCTCTCCAAACTCACTATCTATATTTTATAAGGAAAACACAATGATGTTCCTTTTTCCACATAATAACCTGATAATACATTCATCATGTATTCTTTTAAAACACAGTAACACCCTGAATTATCATAAAACCTTATTGATTAAATTAATTCTCCCTTAATACTTATATAATACTAGATATATTTCTTATATCCAAAAATTTTGAATACTTCAACAGTGATGGAATAAACAAACCATTAATCTGTTCCATGGTATTAAGGTGTATCCAATATAATTTATGACAATTAATCATATCATATTCCAAAATCACTACCACAGTATCAGAACCATATTAGGGATTTTCTTTCCATGAACCATTTATTTTCCTAAAAAATTCATATTGATATTTAGTAACTTTTCTTAGAACCATATAATCTAAAATCTTCAATGAAATAGTACTACTGTAAAATCCTTATTTATTTCAAAAATTCATATAACCAGTACATCGTTGATACAACACTCAAATGAAATAATTATTTAATAACAACATAAGAATACTATTTATTCCCCTTCATCTATTGTATTATATTATGTTGATTATTATCCAATATAATCATTTGGGGCATACTCTGGTGATTTGGACATTGATTCACGTAGTGTCCCAACACTTTGCAGATAAAGCATGGTACCTTTGACACTTTTTTCTTACCCTTAAAATCATGTAACTGGTATCCTTTTTTCCATAATAATAAGAGACTCTCATTCACTTCAAGCATTTACAATGGTGATTCTTTCCATAATTATCATATATTGGAAAATCAGTCTTTCCTCTCTTCCCTTTATCTATCTTTCTATCTTCCATAATTTTCATCTCTTGCTTCCCTTTAAGGATAAAGGACTCATAGAATTATTTACATATCTTATTAACACTTGATACAGTTTTTTCATATGATGATAATACATGGGATACTATTTCCTTTCTAAATGTTGGATTAATACCATGAAAGATAAGATCATTCTTAATATTTGGATCATGCGTATTGTTGGAGTTCTCATTCCTTCTACTAGGAACCATTTCTAATCAATGGCATACAGTAGGTTAGTTTATGAATCTCAATAAATAATTGCAATCTTTTAAAACACTTAACATAAATTGGAATGTTTACGGATATAATCCATAATCACAAAAATGTATTCTTTGGGGAGGTATGTACTCATAAATCCATTATAATGGGTTGTAAAGAAAATTTGAATTATCAAAAGCATATCCCCTAGGAGTGTCGTAAACAAGAGTGCATTAAGGCCTATTTTCATGCACCAGTTCCCATTCGAGTTGATCTCAAAGTAGTGTTTTTAGGTTTTACCCCTAGGTACATCTTTGCTAGAGGCGGCTCTACCTGCTTGTATCTAGATAGGGATGTATTGGTTGGAAAACTCACAAAATCTCTACAGTACCAAAATTCTAGGATGTTCTTCATTATTAATCAGGATTGTCTATCTTAGGGTAATTTTCTCTAATCAGAGTTTTTCTAAATATAGTTTCCAAGTTTATTGCTAAACTTCCTCTAATACCAACTATAACGCCCCAACCCCAGAAGCCCAGAGTCAGTGCATTATTTTAATATATTCGCATGATTACAAGGAATCATGTCCCAAAAGGCCAATCAGTTTAGTAGTCTAGGAATATAGATTACATACATGAACGTTACATTACACATTAGAAAACAAAACAAAACATAAATGATCCTGTGAGAACTCCATTAATCCCCTAGCATAACCATTCTTATCAATCATAATACACTTCTTTGAATCTTGGGAAAATTAATAAATAAAAAGGTTGAGCTCAGATGCTCAGTAAGGATGAAAATATAGTGGAAACGTTCCTAAATAAGAATAAAAATTAAAGGAAATGTATAAGACTAAAACAAAAGCCTTTTAGACTTAAAATTCAGCATAATATGAAAAGATAAAATAAAATAATTCCATTTACTTATTCACATAGATATTCTACTAGTCTAATAATCACATGAAATATCAATAGCCACTTTCATAATGGTGGAATGCATAATGCCATACATAATAACCACATAGTCAAGTCCCTGTACCAAGACTACAAATAAGATATTGTCAAGGCCTTGTTCCAAGGCACTAGTTTTTCCTAGTATACCTACTGATACTTCGAAAGCTATAGAAGGCTGCACCCATCACTTAATAATTCCAATGGATTCCTCATATGAAAAGTATTGAACATAACATAAACATTCGCATTAAAACAAGCATACAAAATGTCATTACTTTATCCATAAACCAAGAATGGTATTAAAATAACACATCCACAATCAATAATATCACAAAACATTCAATATAGTATGAAAGGTTTGTATCATAAAAAATCAGCTTCAAACAAGTTTAAAATCCATCAATGGATGGTGACATAGATTAAAACGATTTGTAAAACTCTTTGAGAGAAATATCTCTTTTCCATGAAAACATTTAAGAGTCACACAATTTAGAAAGGAATAAATTTAAAGACATTTTTAAATCAAAGTGTCCCATAACACTTTGAAACTTTTGAAAGGTATTTACTTTTTAAAAACATTCATGTCCATATAAATAAATCTTTAAAACCAATTTTGAAAACATGGACATTAATGACAATTATTTAGAAGAATAAATATTTAAAACATTTAAAATGATGTTTTAGAAAAAAAATCCATTAAAAAGAATCCATTTGAAAATTATTTTATGAAACATGGGCATTGATAATAAATATGTCCCAGAAGACACATACGTAAAAACAACCTCGGATAATAAAGAGATTGTGAAATTAACCCATACCTTGCACTTTCTATTAGTCGAGGGTATGTTTAACCTCATATTTAAAGACCATAGTATGTTATTAAATTATAACAGAACCATATTAATATTTAGGATATCATACATGATTCATTTAGGACTTTATAATACGCATTTAATAATAATTTCCATGTTAATTTAACAATTCAGGTAATAATCGCTTTCTTTATCATACGTGTTTTCACTTCTTAATCTTGATTGAATCACTTGGATCAGGATTTAAATAATTTCAGAATATAAATAATTATTTAAATATCATACATATTTAGAATATAAATATGTATAATAGACATATATATGAAATGGAAAACACTGTTCATGGATACAATAGGTCGTACGTATGCGTAAATGCAGTTTCTGTTTTCATATCGTATTGAATGGAACTATGTGAATGAGATATATGTAAGTACACACACACACACACACACATATATATATCTAATATCATTGTTTTTTCATATATTACATACTTATTAATTATATATTTTTTATAATCATCATTGAATGGTGAACATGAAAATGAATCTCATCGCGTCGTGGAGACGGTAATCCATACGTACGGATGAGCGACAATATCATTATATTTATTGTGAAATAGTATGTAATTGTATGGTATATCATATATACAGAATCATTAACATTTTATATTTATTATTTATATTAGTTATAATCATTATTATACTTAACCAAATAATTATGTTTTTTAATAGCAAACTACACCACGACGGGTAGATGGTAATCTGTAAGTACGCATGTATAGTGACTTGGTCATTGATAAGATGGATAAATTAATTAATATGGTTTTATCATTTTTATAAAAACGTCATATTATATAGAACATACTAGAGTTATTATTTTATATTGGGAGAAACAAGGAAAGAGGAAGTGGAAGAGGAAAATAACATGAAAGAGGTGATGAAATATTTACCTCTTTTTTGGGTTCTTCTTTTTGATTTGATCGAAAGGGATCCTTATAATTGCTTTATGACCCAAGTAATTCTCCAAGGATGACGATAGGAATTATGGGAGGATATTTGTTCAGGGTTTGGTCGACCCAAAAGGCTTTGGAGGTGTGAAATGTAGAGAATGGGAAGTGCCATTTTATAATAGAGGTGAGGGTCACTTTAGGAAAAGCTTGAAATGCTATTTTTTAATAAAATAATTTTCTTTTTATAAAGGCTCAAAAATGAATTATTTAAAGGATATGGTGGTTATAGGTCTAGAACCACTCAACAAATGGGTTCTAGATAGATTTGGGTCACCATATCAACCTTATCTTCTTTATTTAACTCTTAGTTAAATAGTTTGACATTTACCTTGTCTCTTTGTATTCTTATATTACATGGATAATAAACATACTATAAACTGCCAAGAGAACCCAAATGGGTTTATTAATGATATATAAAATATTATTAAGTCCATTTTTCTGATCCATAGATTTTTAGTAAAATTATATCAACCAATAATATAGTATTTGTTTTAAAAACTCAATTATGTCAATGTTCACATTATTTAATAAATGTTTTTTGTTAAAGTCCTAATAAAATTATTACATAGAAATAAATTTATATGTTTAATAATAACATGTCATATTAATCTATAAATTTATTGGAATTAATCAAAAGTCTCAAATTACATTTATTTGGATATTTATAATATCAACTTTTTTTAATATTTCATAATAAAGGTAATTACTGCGTCATCATTATGTCATAAATAAATCACATTGTCTAATATCTAAAAATTATAAATAATATTTAATTATGTAGGAAATTTTTTTTAATTTTATAATGTATATTTATAGTCGAATTTATCTTTTGTATTACCCTATATTAAAAATGGTTTAGTTATTAAACATTGAATTTAACTCTTTTAAATCTTCTTTAAATAATATAATAATAAATGTCCTAATCATATCGAAGTGAACCAAAGGGGGTCATATTTTATTCATAAGGTTGTTTTTGGTTTAGTTATACTTATCCAATAGAATTAAGATCTGTGTTAGGGTAATTAGGATATCATTTTAAACATTAATTACCCTATTTACTTTTAACCGTGGTAAATAAAAGTCAAATGTTACTACTCCCCAAAAATTAATTTCATCTTATTGAATCTCATTTTACTTACTGATTTTAACCATGTATCTCGAATTTTTGAATTTGAACTCACAGAAGTGGTAAAATTATGTTTTATACAAATTGGAAAATTCTTCTAGAAGGTGGTTAAAAGATATTAAAAGGTTCAATATAATTTTATACATCTAATTTTAATATAAAATGACTCCAATTAATTACATTGAACTTATATAAGTATTATATATCTATTTTTACTTCAAATAAAATAAAATAAAATAGATAATTGTTTAAATAGAAAATCAGATTAAAAAAATAACGTAGTGTTTTTCACTATTCGTCAAAAATTGAATGTTTTCAAAAAAAATACCAAAAATTCACCCAAATATAATTTTGATATTCTGAATTCTAAAATTAAGTCTATTTAACCCAATTTAAAACATAGAAGTCTCATTTACAAATTTAAAATTAATTCACGTTGTCAAAAACAAGGATGAATTTTTAAAAAGTAAAAATGATGAAAAGATGGACATTTGTTTATGTCAAATTTAAATGGGAAATTACATATAATGAATAGAATTGTATTAAAAAATAAAAATATAATCTAATTATACTTCCAAACCATTCAAATTCATAATTTATCAATATAAATTATTTCTATTTAAAAAGTTTTTTTCAATTAAAACATAGTATTTTTCACTATTAATAAAAATACGATAGTTATCATAAAAGTACAAGAAATTTATTCAAACTAAATTTTTATATCCCTGTTATAAAGAAGAATTTAATTTCATTATATTTAATATTTAAAAGTGTCAAATATTAGTTTTTTTAAAAGGGTTTTCCATTAAAAGGGCGTCAAATCCATTTTTTGAAAAATACATTTATGAAAAAAAAATGAATTTGTTCTTATATTATGTCTAAGAAACAAATAATATGGTTGTTAAAATTATATAGAGTATATGAGATTCAAAATGCAGTTAATACTATTCAGAACTGCTTTTTGAAGTGTCAGTTTAGTAAGTTGTGGTGCGCTCCAACTCGGTGTTTCTTGTTGTGCAAGTTATTGAATTACTTTGAGGATATAACGTACTATGATATCCTGGGGTGTTATATCCTATATAATGCAGTGCATCTGTTATCACGTAGGATTTGGGTGTGATGGCAGGCCATGGTGGGAACAATTCATTATGTGAAGTTGTTCGTGTGATGAAAACATCAGTCTCCATGTTTGGAATTCATTCTCATTCGTTTAATGTGCCTAGTTTAAATATTTTTTTGGCTATACTATCCTTCTATTAATAATTTATGCGCCGCATTGAAATGGGGAAATTATGTACTAGTGACCAACTGGCTTGAGTTTTACCTTGTTTCTAAATTTCTTAATAGGCTACGAAATTACTGGACGTTGTATATGAATGGTTTTTAAATTCTAGTTGGGTGGAAAAGTGTAACTCTCTATTATATCCTCATCCATGAAGATGGATGCATAAAATGGATTTGGAGATCAACATATGAAGTGTCATGATGTAATGAAAAAATGTTTTTTGTATATTTGTGATGCTCTATTCCAAAATTGGATCTATCAAAATCGAGATCAAAGCTTGATCCAACTAAAAACAGAGTATCATGATCGTCTGAACGCTACCCATGTATACTTGATAAGAGAGGTGTATGTCCTTCAATCCCTATTGAGTATCCCACCAATTTTGGCATATATAATGCATGCACTCCTTTTCTATCTCATCAATAATCTCATAGTCAAATGTTGTGAGTGTTTAGAACATGATGGTAATGTTTTTTCGAACAACTCAATCCATATATCAATGTTGGTATCCTCATAATCATACATACATGCCTCCATAAATTCATACCATAGAATATGATTTTAAGGGTTTCCTACTGATTGGAGTAGAGTGATCTTAGGAGTTTATGGGGAACTATATGTGGTTGACCCCAATGTTTTAATCAGCTCTCTATATAAAGGAATAAGGTCTTTGAAAACCTATCTATATGAAGATGTCTAAACATTAAAAACCACTATATAAAAAGGAGTTTAGGTAAGAGGTGGATTTCTTTTTCCATTGAAGATATTTTGTTGGAGATTTGACCATAGTGGATGTTAGGAGTAGAGCCCTTATGGTCCATCTCTACACTACCATGAGAAGGAATATCATGGTATCAATCATCTTGTACTTCGTTAGAAGTGTTAAAATACCACTGGGGTGTTGAGAATGTGTCTCTAACGGCATAATGGACACAATAATTAAGATGATTAAAAATATGGGCCATGTTATTGGCCATGTTCAAAATATTATGACCTTCCTATTAGAATTTTTCAGCAATATGAGCCTATTTTATCATAGTTTCCAAAACATTCTTATAACCTTCTAGTGTTGTGGGAGTATTATCCCATTACTGATAATCTATTGGAATATTCAGGTTATCTATCTCATTATTTAATTGAATATGAGCCTATCCTAAGGCATGTTCCATTCTAGCTTGTTGATCCTAGGTTTTTATGGGAGTATAAAACTAATTATGATCTTTTGGAATATTCTTTTTGACTTTTTTGGCACGGATATGACCCTTCACTAAGGCATGCATCACTCTAACATGGAGGGCCCTCAGTTGGAGCATGAATATTAGCCAAATCTTTATATGTATCCTCCTATAGATTATGTTAATGGACTATCTTAATCGGAGAAGAGGTATGATCCACCTTCTATATTTCCTTAAAATGATAATGTTGTTGTCGTTCATCAGTAGAAGAATATACACCTGGATTCTGTGATTTGGAGAAATTTTCCTAACATATTTTCTAATAGGAAAGTGATCATATCCTTAGGAATGTGAAATTATAACATTGTTATACCTAGGAAAAATAGAAATATATTCCCAATACATGGCCTTTGGAGTATATCACTAGACTTATTAGAAAAGAATATGAGACTTTCTCGAGGCATTATCCCCTCTCATTGGTGATTCCTATCCAAAATGGGGATATGATCATAATCCTAGCCCTTTGGAGTATTCCACTGGACTTATTTGACAAACATTTTTTCATTTTTGAGGAATGTGATTCTCTCACATGGTGAGATCTAAATAGAATTAGAATATAATATTGATCCTATGACACTCCCTTTTCTCAAATATGCTGATAATCCTCCTGGATGGGAGAAAGAATGTGTGATTTCTCTAGTGTGGCCACTTCTTCTCAATGATCATAGTGTTGATTTATCCTGGTTATATGAATATAAATATTTGAATATTCATTTATAAAAAATAGTGCTATAATATACCAATGGTGTTTTTTAGCTATTTAAAAAAGAGATTTTTATTTTCAAAAATTTTCTGGAATGATATAAGCCTGCACAGTTTTTGATGAAACTATGTTCTCGAAGATGTATCTGATTGAAGAGGATGTATGAGATCAATTATAGATGATGTTTTCCATCAGAATATGCTGATGGGCATCATTCATGGGGGTCACAATATGTACCTCCCCCATGCCATCTATGGGAATATTCATGTAGACATGTTTCGAGTGAGTAGATATATGAGCCTTATTACTTGTCACTACTAGATTTTGAAAGAAGAAATAATTAGTGGGAGTACGGATATAATACCTCTCCTTGATATCCATCATCTTCCTCTCTCTATTTTCCCTCCTCGTTTCTCATGAATGGGTGTTAGAGGCAGCAGTGATTCATATGGTACCCTCAATAGTCGACTGGTGGGTACTAGTAGGATGATGTTGGAGACGATGGTGGACATCAACCATCTGAGGTTGCCCATGAACCATAAATGGGTCATATATGAACCCATGGTCCACCTTTATCAGTGACTGAAGGTGGATGTTTTCATGCTCTAGGTTTAATCTCTTGATGCATTTTTTTTGTGGTGATTTGGGCCACTAGCTTATTTGGGTCTTCCCCAGGGCGATGTAATCTCATCGGTTTTCATTGTTAAAGACCCTTTAAGGTAGCTTCTAGTGTTTTTATTTTACCACATCAGTGGTATACCAAGACCATTGTGTTCACCACATGGGGTTAGAGATTTCAAGGGGATGAGATCACTTTAAGACTCATTGTATTGCAACCTTAGGAGATTTAATACAGTGATTAATGGATGATGAAGACATTGTCTCAGATCGGGTTGTTGGGGACGAGATCATTATCTACATTTATATAGACAAATATGAACAACAATACTAATAAATGCTATATCATATTCAATATGTTCTCAATCAGATATGCATTTTTAAACTAATTTTAATTTTAATCATGATCATACCATTCTGCTCATTTTGACTTTTCAAAGCGAGGATATACTTATTTCATGAGATCCTTGGTTACATAGGATCTGTTGTAAGATTATTTTTATCAAAATAAATTATTTCTTTAGGAATTCAATACAAAGTTCCTGTTGTATAATTGATCAATCATTATATTATTTGAGAGATTCACATTGGGTTCATCATTTTAGTTTGTGTATACTATGACACCAATATATCTTTAAGTATAATAACCTAATCATTTTTTAATTTGAGATATTCACATCGATTTCACTATTTCTTTTTCAATAGGGGAAGGGATGGTTAATAGGCATGCTTGGTCTGACATCATGGTTGATTGTGAGGGGTCTATTTCTTGAAACAATCATTACTTTTAAGTCTCCATTTTCATTATTGAAGTAAAATCCCAAGGGTTCCCTCATCCATAACTAGGTATGTGCTTTCATTCCAAAGGAAGGTGGAAAATTCGGGATTCAGAACCTGTGACACATAGGTATGCACATTGTCTGATAGGAGGTGATTTCAGGATTTCCACACCCATTTTAGGGGAATTGCCTCCAACTTTGGGACTCTCTTATAGTTTTAAGATATGTTTGGGAATCTCTTCCAAATATCGATATGAGATTAGTTACCCGAACTGAAATAATTATGGGTTTAGTTTAATTTTCAAAAAAATAAAGGGGTTATATTATCTGTTAATCCGTCTGTATATATGCCAGGTTCTTCATCCATTTCCCAGTAAAGAATAAATTATTTTATGATGAATCTATACAACTAGGGAATTTTTAATTTAATACCTTGTATGAATAAATTTAATTTTTTATGGATTGGATTGATCCGTTATTATTCATCCTACATATCCTTGTTATTGTATGAATCAAATCCCACCTAGTTCTGTAAACCCATGTAGTTTAAGGTCTAGTAGATATGACATATGTGTAGGTATTTTGGTGTTGGATAGTTGAGCTTCAGTATTGAAGAGATTTCCTACATATCCTAGTTATAGTAGGTTTTATATTTATTGTAGTTCGGTCATACCCTTTAGACTAGACTTGAGGTAGACATCCTCATATGTTGGATTTTTATGTCATGCAACTCATACACACCTACATACTAAGATTCTGCTTGTTATTGGAGAATCATGATTCTAATGGGATACAAATAATAAATATCTATTACAACATGATCTATTATATATGTGAGAAATAAGGTATGTGGAATATTTATTTTCAATTTAATTGAATTCAACAATTATGTACTATGATAGCCCTTAAGATGTTTAATGTGGAGCTCCACCTTTGGGATGGTGTCGAATGTATCTTTATTATGTCATTAATAAAATTCCTTGTATTTCATATATATTAGGTCAAACACTATAACATATCCATTATTATGTGAATATTGATATCGGTCAATAGGAAGGTATCCTATGTATCCTGGTTGTTATGGGAATCAGATTCATCATAGTTCACTAGATTTTTCATCCTGCTAAGTGGTGAGGTAGAGTGAATGATTATTTCCTAATGGATGAAATTTTAGGGAAATGGGTCTTTCATTGAAATGGATTCTTTTTTGAGCTCGGGCCTTATGAATACATCCTACATATTTTGGTAATTCCAGTAATCAATGTCCTTATAGATCAGTTGATCGGGGCTTAAAAGATGAGATTTCATTTTCCTTTATAGAGGCTTACAATTCAAATGATATTATTATTATGACACACTAATCCCTCATGAGAAATGAATTATGTGAAAAAACAAGGGTTGAAAATGATTAGTCTCACTGCTTATAGATACGGTACTTATGTGATGTAATTTTTCTAAGATAGTTCAATATGGTTCTCGGGCCTCAAAGAGGTTTCTTACATATCCTGGTTATAGACAAAATCAAATTCCTCAGAGTTCCCTTGGTTAGGTATTACACATTGATGTTGCCCTAGTCTTGGTACTGTTTTATGGTGCAGATGATATGATTATTGAAACTCCCTAATCCCGTGAGAAATTTTCTCATTATGATAAATAATGGATGGAAAATCACTAATTTAATTTCTTCTAGATGTGGGTCTTCTGTGTTGTGACTACCCTTAGGGTATGTAATATAGGACACATGCCTTAGAGAGGTATCTTATATATCCTGATTAACTCAAGAATCAGAGTCATCATAGTTCACTTTATTGGTAATTATGCACTGCTTTTTCCCAGATAATTGGGGCTTACACATAAATGATGGACAAGTTCACCAAATATGGGGATGTTTGACATGACCTAGCTTTTTTACCTTCCTAACATGTGTTGATTTTCTACTCGACGTGACTTTATTTCTTTCTTGACATGATCGATAGTGTCTTCCTAAAATGTCCAAAGATAATTATATGATCTAGTTATGTTGTCTAGGGGACTTCACATAATTAGAATTGCATGTATGTAGGTTGTGTCATGATCAAGTCTGACTTGTTCAGAGTACATCAGAAGACTAGTAAAGTTCGTCCTAGTATCCATATAATTACCTAGATGATTTGTAGAGAGGGTGTCATGTGATCTAGATTACTTTACTAGGTGTAATCTCCTGAGCTAGCTAACACACATAGAGGGTTATGGGATAGTCATTTTGACACATCTTAAAAGGTGTCACATGTCTTGAATGAATAAACAGGACGACATAGCGAGGAATAGATGTATTTCCTAATGGGAATCATGAGGGTCATTTGGCATTCCATGGTGCTATGTGAGACTAATATGAAATGAGAGGGTGCCTTTATATAAGGAAAAAGACATGTCTAATGGAAATCACTGGGTTCGAATGGAAATACAAAAGGGCTTCGTGATACTAAGTTGTCTTGCCCAGGGGGCGCCATGCAACATTCTTCGACATGTCCTGGAGAACCTCACATGATCCAAATAGTGTGACAAAGGTATGTCACAAGTACATGGATTAATTCTCGTGTTCTATCGAGTATCTTTGTTTCTTCACACGATGTGTGTGAGGATCAATGTATATGTCCTCTATATAATTCTCCCATTCATTGTTATTAGTTCTTACCTTAAATAGGTGAATTCCTTGTATATGTTCAATGTTATCTTGTATTAAGTCTCATGTGATCGAATATTTTTATATGATGTGTTTCACATGTCCAACCAGGAGTCCTCTATGTGATCTATAGGTGATCACATGAAGTTCTTATGCATGTTGCAAGATCACTCTGGTTGTCCATAGTTATCTTAACTAATGAAATACTTTTTAGTTTCAAGATCATCCACTCCTATAAATATTCTATAGTGTCGATGTTATGTTTTTAGGGTTATCCCATTTTCTGAGAGAAGTTTCTCCTCCTTTTAAAATGTATAAAATTCTTTCTTCATACATGGGTAAAGAGTTTATAAGCCTCTCCACACCCATTTTTCTCCTCATTGAGCAGTGCATCTCACATGAATCTAGGCTACTGTCAGTAAAGGGTATTTGGTGCCATGAACCTTTATGCATATCCTCCATGGATTACTCTAAGTGCATCACTTGATTTTAATAAACCATGTAATCAGACCTTCAAAACCTCCTTTTTTGGATTATTTTCAATTAATTGGTCATTATTTGAATAATGTGAACATGTTATGGTACTTTATTGTTTTTCTAGTTGACAAGTCTAAAAACCTTTGTGAGATTAGGGAACCGCTCAATAGTCCTTCATGTGATCATAGGTGACTTGTTTGGGACATTTCACAATACAAGAATGTCGTGTCAAGGGGCCTTTGTAAGATTAGGATGACTTGTCATGGGGTATTTAGAGACCGTGTCTCAGATAGGATTAGTACCTCACGATCATTTATTGAAGGCATCAGGATTCCGCCTCCTCCCCATTTTATTTCCATTGATGATTTTATAATTCATTGGGGTTCACAAGTTTGTTTCATAATTGTTTAAGAAAATAAATCTACATATTATTGATGCATGAAATGACCTAAAAAGTTAATGAGGTCATTCATGTGATGAGTATTAAATGTTGGAAGTCTTTCACGAGATAATGAGGACATATCTTCCCAAGATTTTGGTGATTTTAAGATCAACATGGGAACATCGTGCAAGAATTATGACTGTTAGAGGATCCTTACACATCCAATTTATTTCTTAATATTTATCTTACATAATTGTTTTGATCTTGTGAGTTTTCTACTATATTGTCTATGGAATCCATCCTCCCCATCGGCAATTAATCATGTGATTTATACAAATAAAATAGGATGTCACCTTTTAGATATTGTCATCCTATTTTTTAGGACATATGGATGGTTTGTTTGGTTCCCACTAGTCAAAAATCAACGTTTTTTATGAGTGATCACCTGGAAGCAAGCACATGACCACTGATTTTCAGTGGTGCCTTCATGAGACAAAAAGGACATTGTCGAAGGGGCTCTTTGAAACCATCTACATGAAATTCATTATGCATGGTTCCTTCATGTGTCTTAATGATGGTAACCTAATTTTATATCCCTTTGAAACTTAAGTGATCCATGGGTCTCAGCCCCCTTCTTCTTCTATTTCTTTTGTGTGGAACATAATACTAGTATTTTGGTATTTCTTCCTTCGTGAATTTTCAAATTATCATTTATTAGATGTCAATAGAACCTACTATATTAAAAATTTATTATAAAATTATTATATAACCACAAAAATATATAACCTACCATATGTGATTTAGTTATAATCATTTATCACCTGTTTATTGGAAATTAATTTTTAAAACCACTATTTCCCTTGTTAACCACTACATTTCATCATTTATTTTTTGGTTGGGAAATTTTGGACCTCTAGCAACGATTATGGTGCCATAATATTATGAATGTTAATAATGATTTAAATATCATATATAATAATTATATAAATATATATCTATCTATAAAAAGTTAGATATATAAAAATGAATTGCATCGTTCATCAAGATGGTAAGTCGTACGTACACATTAATTCTATTTATATTTTTTGAAGGATGAAATGATGGAAGTTTAAATAATAAATCACCTTTGGAAATTAGTTGTTATATCATATTTAGTAAATATATTCTTTAAATTATTTCTTATAACTATCCATGTAAATAGACATCAGAAATAAATCGCATTGCTTCATGGGCGTGCTCGTCCACACGTACACATGAAGGACATTATCGTTTTCCAAAGGATTGGAAGGTAAGAAGGTATATATGATATTATCATTATAGAAGTATAATAATGTTATAAATATAATAATTAACCATTGAACCCGTCATAATAACTATCTATGAATGATGGTTATTGTAATGAATTGTACCTCTACATGGAGATGGTAAGTCATATGTATGCATGAGCGATAATTTCCCTTCCTATTAGATGGAAAGGGATTGAATTAAAATATTTTCATAGTCATAATAACATTTAATTATGATTAGGATACTAAATTTATTATTTTACAAATAATATAATAGATTTATAGGATGTAAAATAAGAATTAACATAAAAATTGATTGGTTAATGTAATTACCTATTATTTAAAACCAGTCCAATAGATATCCTCTTAAGGTCTCTAGGGTTCGAATTTTGGGAACACCCACTCCTCTGTAAGGTTTCTTGGATTTTATAGGATATATTTAAATAGTTAAATCACGATTGAAGGAACATAGTTGGGAGATTAATAGAAAGGATGGGTGTCCTTTTATAATTGAGGTGAGGGGCACAGTTGGAATTTCATAAATGATTAAAATATATTAAATTAATTCTCATGGAAAATGGTTGGAAAAAGAATTTAAATAGGAAAGTGATAATATTAGACCATTTTATAGCACCCTTTTTTATTTTAATATTTTTATGGTTTTTAGGTAATTTAATAAAATATTATGTACCAAAAATATATTTATTGCCAATTTAGACACTATTCTTTTAATTTTCCGTAAAATACATATAAAAAATATTTGAATTAAAATATAATAATTTATCATAATAATAATATTTTATATTCATCTTTTAAGTTTTTGGAACACATTAACACAATCAAATTATATTGCTTTCAATGAATATAACTCATTTGTTATAAATTTTGTATATATAGGTGAAATACTACATTAGAGTTGAATAATAATTTAAGGACATTATATAATTACTAAAAATTAGATATAAAATTCTAGAAAAAATAATAATATCATTATGATCAAAATTGATATATATATTTGTTCATAACATTTTTATACCCTATGTTTTCACATAATAGATATAGAAATATAAGAGAGTGGAATTTTTTATCTTTCATTGACTTAAATATCAAGTAGGTAATTTCCATGGAAATGTATCCCTTAAAAATATAAATTCATATCCTATTGTGATAAGGGTTATATTTAATTTATAATATAATAATTTAGATGAAAAATTATAGACATATCAATTAGTTTTATCCGAGGAAGACATGATTTACCCTTTACTAGGGTAATAAATTTTACAATGGTTGGTATTCATATTGACCAAAACAGAAAGGGAACTATTTAAAAAATTTATCCCTCCTAATTAAAAATATGGATTACATTTTATCATATTAAAATACCTATATGTGGCATAAATTAATTTTAAAATAAGAACATAACATGCAATGAAAACCATATTTTGGAAAAACAAATTTTTATGTATTAAAATGGAATTTATTCTTATTCCATAAAAATAAAAATGATTATATGAATAGTAAATAAATTATATTAAATTTATAATATTAATATTTGATAAAAATAACTCACCAAAAAAAATTTATGTAATTTATTAAAATAATATGTGATTGTGGACATAATAACAATTTTATTAAAATATACCACTTTTACATTCAAATTATTATATTTTTATTTTGAATGAATTGGTAACTATTGAATTTATTTTATGCATGTATAATTTTTTTCCATAAATTTTTTTATACTATTCATACCCTTAAATCCAACAACATAGAGATATTTGTATCATGATATTTTAATAACATATCACTGTTCATTTAAACATGGTGTTGTGTGTAACAGAATATATTAAAAGAGAAATAAAATTTATTTAATTAAAGAGAAATATAATATAATATATCAGCATGTTATATGATATGATGATATCATAATGTGGTATGTTCATATTCCATGATCGAAAATGAATATTATCTTTAAATTGTAATCTAAATGATAAACATAATCATTTTGTTTTCTTCCACATCAAGAAAAAATTATTATTGATATTTCATAAGAAGAAATTCCTAGGAGATTAGACGGTGAATTTTACTAAATGCATGATTAGTTGAAACATTACTAATATGTTCTAAAACATAAGAGTATATAAAACATATAGTGTATCCTAAGATATATATAAGGATTAAAATGAAGTAGATATGAATTAAATATATATTTATATATATGATTTATATTGGTCATATCATAAGATATAGTGCAGGTATATCATATGGAATGATTTAGATAAATCATTTCATTTCCATAAATAATAGTGATGTCTCATTATTATTTATTGTATGGTAGTGCTCTGAGTATAATCGAATAGTACGATTCTGTCTAACAGTCTATGGTAAATTTGAAACTGAATGATAGGTGTTTTCATTTGGGTTCTTGACCACATTGTTTATAATAATTACAAATGTTTTATATGATGAGACACATGGGTGGATGGATGGGGCATTTGTATGATGAATACATGAATTTCCAAACCATTAACTCATTTTTTATGAAATATAAGAGTTAATTCAGGATCACTCGACATTTTATTGAGTGATAGACACTTATATACTTATATTGGGAAGGTTTTTGTGACTTTTGAGGGCTTAAATTGTTTTTATTCTCTAATTACTAAATATCTCTTATTCCTCCTCCTTAACCATGAGATATACATGTATATCCTGGAGAGAAGAAGAATCTCCCTAGATTATTGAGTTACTTATTTCAACTCATGGATAAAAAAATGAGGAAGTATTCCTTTAGCATCCTCTAAGGGGTGGTCATCAAATACAAAACTAAAGGGGGTTTGAGAATATATAGTGAAATTTGCACATTTTTTCTTAGTTTTCTATTTATACATGGTTTCAGGTTATATAAATTGTTGATATTTAGATATATTGATTATAAGTTCTTCTTTTATTTTTAATGATTATTTTTTTTCATCCTTGGAAACCTTTAATTGTATTAAATCATTATCTTGTGTTTTGATTGACAAAATCATTTTTTAAAATAAATATTTTCTATATCTTATTAGATAACTATTGAATATTGCTAAAAAATATTTAAATTTTATTATTTGGTGGATCATAGGATTTAAAATATTTTTTGTTGGGGGTATGGTCACAACATACAGTCTTAGATATCATAGGAGGAAACACATTTCATTCCTTTGTTTTTTCAGTACATTTTTGTGTACAATAATGGGAATTGTGGCCTATAATAGTCATATCTCTAAAAATTGTTGTATTATTAAGGTGATAATGTGGCATATCATAAGAGTGGAAATCTCAGGAGGGGATTTTTTATTCTTACATAGGCTATCATCTTGGATGAGTTTATATTAAATAATGTTGATTTAATATCACATAAGACAAATATCATAAATGAAAATAAAAAATAAATTTCATGGGTAAGATAATTTATCATGGGTTATGATAGATACTAGATTCATGTAATGTTTATGATATGAACATATTGTAGAATATGATATAATAGAAAAAAAATATAAATTTCTATTATAAATTTATGTAAATAATAAAAATTTCATTTTTAAATTTTAGAAAAGGTTATTTGGGATATTTTTTTTTTAATTTATAAAGATTAAATTAATTAATTAATTAATTAATTACAAATATTTTATAATTGATTAATAAAATTATTTTATAAGAATCATTTTTAGACAAATATCTATATCATTAATTATAAATATTAAAATGGATTTTTAATTAATATAGAATGAAATAATATTTAGATATAAAATTGTAATTTTTAAATTATATTTTTAATTTCTAAATTATTGATAATTTATAAAATTAGGAAAAAATTTAAAATAATTTATATTTAATATTATTTAGTGTTCTTAATATCTAATTTTAAATATTTAAATAAAAATTTCTTATTTTTTAAATGATGAAGACATATCAAAATAAATTTTGATAATTGATATACTTACGTTTTAGATTATATTGAATATATGGTATTTAAATTACATAAATGTTTTACATAATAGATCCGGATTACTAAATATTTTAATTTACATTAATATTTTGTATTTTAGGTAAATTCTATATTATGGAATATATAAAATATTTCATATTAGAAATATATTAAAACTGTTTATATTTATTTCATTATTAAATTTCCATAATGTATGGATTAATTTTGAATGTGTTTATATTTTATTTATCTATAAATTTTTCATAAATTGTTTATCTCATGTTTAAATTTATGAATTTTTCATAAATTTAGTTTACTCACTACTTTATTCAGGGTTATATGTGTTATATTCTTGAAAACTGTATTCTTTAGTTTAAAGGGATAAGTTTATTTTATAAATTAGGAAACATGCATATATGAAGTAATATGTTAGATATAAAAAATTATTTAGTTTTCTTTTAACTTGAATCTGGATTGTACTAGGTTGGGATTTTTAATTAAATAGTTAATTATAGTTCATACATATTACGACTTATAATTAAAATGTAATCAAAATCCCTCACTCATAAGGTATCATTATTTATATGTATTTTGTAAGAAGATAGAATTTTTAAAAGAAATTTTCTTCCTAGTGAAATGTTTTCAAGATAATGTATAATAATATACAAGTACAAAATAAAGATAAACCAGAAAAATTTTATCTCATTTATATTGATCATTACATTGTTCATCAATGAAATAAATTAAAATTATAAAAAATCATAACAAGAATAAAATATAAAATAGAATAACTAAAATTATAATGATTGGATATCCATGATCTTCTAAAATAATCACCCTAACAAAAAATACTATACAAAATAAAAGAATATTAGTAAACAAATAAACATACTAATAAATGAAAATATACCCTTAGGGAGAATTCTTCAACATATTATAAATTTCACCTATTTATTTTAGAGATGCTTTCATCATATTATAAATACAAAATTTAATTTTAGTATGACTATTCATCCACAAACTGATGTCCATTAGAGGAGGCCATCAATTATACTTATTGTATCAACTATCCTTTTACATTACTACTTATAAGCAGTAATTATAAGAAGTAATTATACTTATTGTATCAACTAATTATAAGTAGTTATTATACTTATTGTATCAACTATCCTACTATAGTTGTATCTCTAAAAATTGTTGTATCATTAAGGTGATAATGTGGCATATCATAAGAGGGGATATCTCAGGAGGGGATTTTTTATTCTTACGTAGGCTATCATCTTGTATGAGTTTATATTAAATAGTGTTGAGTTAATATCACACAAGACAAATACCATAAATGACAATAAAAAATAAATTTCATGGGTAGGATAATTTATCATGGGTTATGATAGATAATAGATTCAAGTAATGTTTATGATATGAACATATTGTAGAATATGCTATAATAGAAAAAATATATAAATTTCTATTATAAATTTATGTAAATAATAAACAATTCATTTTTAAATTTTAGAAAGGGTTATTTGGGATTTTTTTATTTATAAAGTTTCAATTAATTAATTAATTAATTATTTAGAAATTGTTTAAAATTGATTAATAAAATAATTTATATGAATCATTTTTAGAAAAATATCTGTATCATTAATTATAAATATTAAAATGGATTTTTATTTAATATAGAATGAAATAAGATTTAGATATAAAATTTTAATTTTTAAATTATATTTTTAATTTCTAAATTATTGATAAATTATAAAATAAGGAAAAAATTTAAAAGAATTTATATTTAATATTATTTATTGTTCTTAATATCTAATTTGAAATATTCAAATAAAAATTTCATATTTGTTAAAATGATGAAAACATATCAAAATAAATTTTGATAAATGATATACTTACGTATTAGATTATATTGAATATATGGTATTTAAATTACATAAATGTTTTACATAATAGATCCGAATTACTAAATATTTTAATTTACATTAATATTTTGTATTTTATGTAAATTCTATATAATGGAATATATAAAAGATTTCATATTAGAAATATATTAAAACTATTTATATTTATTTGATTATTGAATTTCCATAATGTATGGATTAATTTTGAATGTGTTTATATTTTATTTATCTATAAATTGTTCATAAATTTTTTATCTCATGTTTAAATTTATGAATTTTTCATAAATTTATTTTACTCACTACTTTATTCATGGTTATATGTGTTATATTCTTGAAAAATGTATTCTTTTTTTTCAAGGGATAAGTTTATTTAATAAATTCGGAAACATGCATATAAAGAGTAAGATGCTAGATATAAAAAAATTATTTAGTTTTCTTTTACCTTGAATCTGTATTGTACTAGGTTGTGATTTTTAATTAAATAGTTATTTATAGTTCATACATATTATGATTTAGAATTAAAATGTAATCGAAATCCCTCACTCATAAGGTATAATTATTTATATGGATTTTGTAAGAATATAGACTTTTTAAATTATATTTTCTTCCTAGTGAAATGTTTTCAATATAATGTATAATAATATACATGTTCAAAATAAAGATAAACTAGACCAATTTTATCTCATTTATATTGATCATTACATTGTTCATCAAGGAAATAAATTAAAATTATAAAAAATCATAACAAGAAGAAAATATAAAATAGAATAACTAAAATTATAATGATTGGATATCCACGATCTTCTAAAATAATCACCCTAACAAAAAATACTATACAAAATAAACGATTATTAGTAAACAAATAAACATACAAATAAATGATAATATACCCCTAGGGAGAATTCTTCAACATATTATAAATTTCACCTATATATTTTATAGAAGTCTTCATCATATTATAAATAAAAATTTTAATTTTAGTCTTGAAAATCATCCACAAATTGATGTCCATTAGAGGAGGCCATCAATTATACTTATTATATCAACTATCCTTTTACATTACTACTTATAAGCAGTAATTATATGCAGTAATTATACTTATTGTATCAACTACTTATAAGCAGTAATTATACTTGTTGTATCAACTATCCTATAGTAGTCGTATCTCTAAAAATTGTTGTATCATTAAGGTAATAATGTGGCATATCATAAGAGGGGATATCTCGGGAGGGGATTTTTTATTCTTACGTAGGCTATCATCTTGGATGAGTTTATATTAAATATTGTTGAGTTAATAGCACACAAGACATATATCATAAATGACAATAAAAAATAAATTTCATGGGTAGGATAATTTATCATGGGTTATGATAGATAATAGATTCAAGTAATGTTTATGATATGAACATATTGTAGAATATGTTATAATAGAAACAAATATAAATTTCTATTATAAATTTATGTAAATAATAAACAGTTAATTTTTAAATTTTAGAAAAGGTTATTTGGGATATTTTTTTTAATTTATAAAGATTGAATTAATTAATTAATTAATTAATTAGAAATTGTTTATAATTGATTAATAAAATTATTTTATATGAATCATTGTAAGACAAATATCTGTATCATTATTTATAAATATTAAAATGGATTTTTATTTAATATAAAATTAAATAAGATTTAGATATAAAATTTTAATTTTGAAATTATATTTTTAATTTCAAAATTATTGATAAATTATAAAATAAGGAAAAAAATTAAAAGAATTTATATTTAATATTATTTATTGTTCTTAATATCTAATTTGAAATATTCAAATAAAAATTTATTATTTGTTAAAATGATGAAAACATATCAAAATAAATTTTGATAATTGATATACTTACAATTTAGATTATATTGAATATATGGTATTTAAATTATATAAATGTTTTACATAATAGATCTGGATTACTAAATATTTTAATTTACATTAATATTTTGTATTTTATGTAAATTATATATAATGGAATATATAAAATATTTCATATTAGAAATATATTAAAACTATTTATATTTATTTGATTATTGAATTTCCATAATGTATGAATTAATTTTGAATGTGTTTAAATTTTATTTATCTATAAATTGTTCATAAATTGATTATCTCATGTTTAAATTTATTAATTTTTCATAAATTTAGATTACTCACTACTTTATTCATGGTTATATGTGTTATATTCTTGAAAACTGTATTCTTTAGTTTAAAGGGATAAGTTGATTTTATAAATTAGGAAACATGCATCTAAGGAGTAAGATGTTAGATATAAAAAAATTATTTAGTTTTCTTTTACCTTGAATCAAGATTGTACTAGGTTGTGATTTTTAATTAAATAGTTAATTATAGTTCATACATATTACGAGTTAGAAATAAAATGTAATCGAAATCCATCACTCATAAGGTATCATTATTTATATGGATTTTGTAAGAATATAGAATTTTTAAATTATATTTTCTTCCTAGTGAAATGTTTTCAAGATAATGTATAATAATATACATGTACAGAATAAAGATAAACCAGAAAAAGTTTATCTCATTTATATTGATCATTATATTGTTCATCAATGAAATAAATTAAAATTATAAAAAATCATAACAAGAATAAAATATAAAATTGAATAACTAAAATTATAATGATTGGATATCCACGATATTCTAAAACAATCACCCTAACAAAAAATACTATACAAAATAAATTAATATTAGTAAACAAATAAACATACTAATAAATGAAAATATACCCTTAGGGATAATTCTTCAATATATTATAAATTTAACCTATATATTTTAGGGAAGTCTTCATCATTTAACATCGGTTATGGTGGATTAAAATATTATAAAATTTGCCCCAAATTTCCAAAACCTTGAGGAAAACCCATGGTTAAGAAAATAGTTTTTCATTTAACAAAACTAGGATTTCCAAGACCTATATTTGGATATTATTAAACAATTCCTAAATATTTTCTATAAATACACACCCATTTCACCATTCCCATTCCCTCCCAAAAAATCCTCAAAGAATTAATGGTTATTTTTTCACACATGGAGTTCTTTCATGGTGTCCACAATCCCTTAGGTTTCCTTCCTCATGTTTTAGGAACCAATCCTCAAGATAAGGGAACTCTCTTTTGTTGTTTTCCATTATGCTTCCCTTTTGTGTTGTATATCTTCTAATTTACAAACCAAGTTATTTTATATAGTTTATGTTATCTCAATAATGTAATAATAGTATTTTAAAAATTGTTTACCGTCATTATCCCTCATTTTACCCTCTTCTAAAACATCATTTCATACATGTCACGTTGTCAAAGGCTTTTCTCAAAATTCTGTCTTTTACATGAGAAGATCTCTTTTCCTTTTTATATGAATATCGTAAACACTTTTTTCATAATTCTAAATTTTAATATATGAAAAAATTAGTTATTGAGTTAGGTATTTATATGCTATAAACTCGAATTCCCTTTCCATGGGTTAAAAAATGACATAATGATCATGTTGTATGCACTTTTCTATGTCCTAATTTTTTTAAGAAACCCATTATTTACTCTCCATGTGTTGTTAATGAAATGATGTATAATGATCTATATGGATAAAATTAATATATAAATATGAATTCTATTCCATAATATTTATCTATTGTACTGGTAAGATAATTTAATCGCTATAGATGACATGTTTTATGATACCTTTATGAATAACCTTGGTAATTTTTCATTTAAGAAAAATTGGTGATAATCCATGGTGATATGATTATAAATGTCTCATTTAAATATTATATCGAAATTCCCATGTTATTGTTCTTGTTTTTATGATAATGTTATTCCTCTTGTTTTTACCATATTTTTCTACCTCATGTTCTTATTGATAGGTCTCATGATCAAATGTTTTTTTCTCTCTTTCACATTCCCTTGCTGACATTCATGATCACAAATTTTCATTGATGTATATCCCCAGGATTTAAGTTGTAATTAAATTATCTTAGGTTTAATCCATATAGATAAATTTTAAGTTGATTTAAAATATTGAGTTGTGTTTTATTGTGTTATGTAACTTATTTACATCAAACTAATATTTATAAGATCCTATTTTGGAACTTTGTAATGAAATTTTGTGTACTAAAAAGGTGAGAATCCATAGTCGTTGGGATAAATGGCTCACTAGACTAGAGGCTTATTCCATATCCTAAATAATTTGGGTTTTAATTCTATCTCTCCAAGCTTTCTGTTGTGTGTATTTTGTATTTAATATTATTCTATTCCTTTACATAAAACGGTTTCATGCACCTTTATCTCAGGATGCATTTGGATATGTATGGATGTAGAATGATTTTAATTTGTGGTGGTAACATGACCAGTTATTTTTGTAAAGAGACACAAATTAAAATGGTTTGAACAAATTTATTTGGGGAAATGTAATGTATTTCCTACTAAATCAATAAAATCATGCATACATTTAAGGATAATTATAGTGGTATAGGATTCATATATAAGGATATTTCATCTTCTTAGATGAATATTCGATACAATAAAAAATACATGATTGAGGACAATAATAGTATAGTGTATTTGGAAAATGGAACTCAATATTCTAATTCAGCAAATGGTTTTTAATGTTTCCCACAAAGATCTTACCATTTTGTAATCCTCATATAAATACCCTATATAAAGTTTTTTCATTGAAGGGGAAAGGAATCATAAGAAAAGGTGATATAAGATTATGATTAATGGTATGAAAAGTTAATTCATAATAATAAGACAAACATATTTATATTAAAAAATGAGGATTAAATTTGAAAACCAGACCCTAAATATCAAATATCATAATCCTAAGTCATGAAAAAATATTGGAAACCCATAAGACATGAATCATATGATAATCAAATAACATCAACCATGGTAACATAAAATTGTAAAAATACATATATTAATGTCATAAATATCATCTTATAACATTGTGAACATGTATAAGTAGAAATAAATTCACTCATTATGTTAGGGACAATAAATAAGGCGCTCAGAAAAATTTATGGTGAATCAATCTGATCCACACATGAAATTATTGAAATGAAATATTGGTCCATGAATAACATTTTAAATGTGTAATATTGGTCATGAATGACATTGTAAACATTTGATGGAATTCATTCATAACATTATGGAAACAAAAATAAGTCCATTCCAAATAGTGTGAACATGTAATCAAGTTCAAGAATAACATTTTGAATAGGAATTCAGGTACATGGATGACATTGTTAACACATAATAAGGTTCAAATATAACATTTTTAACAGGTAATCATGGTCATGCTTAACATTGTGAACATGTAATCAGTTTCACTCATAACATATATTATCATGATTTATCCATCATTACCTAATTCACTGGAAGGAGATATAGGTCTAACCATTTAAATAGTGAAATTCATAACCATGTGTTCTAAAAGGTTATAAAATTTCCTCATATCATAACTCATGTAACAAAATGGTTATTACAAACATTTAATCATATCATAGCTTATGAATAATAGACTTGTTTCATAATCATTTCATCATATAAAAACCCATGAAAAGAAGCAGGTTTAATAAGAATTTTATAATATGTGAATGTGATTTGGATTTTGTGAACTTCATTTCATCCCAAAAATAAATAATTCAAATCTATAATAAGATTTATTTAATTTTATATTATCCCCACTAGTGAATAAACTCTATCAATTTATGTCATCTTATATGAAGTATTTTTTTGAAAGATCACTTGGATCATTTTTTAAGGAGTATAACATTTACAAGAAAATAAATTTTTAAACATAGAACCTTTTAAAATTATTTTTCTTTTAAAACAACTTAAATAACCCATAAATTTATATTAAAAAACATTAAAAACCTTTCTCTAGAAAAATATCATTTCCCCATTCAAAAATCATTTTAAAAATTAATAAATTTTGAAAACCATTTTCCTTAAAAATAACAATGAAAACATATGAAGGAATATTTAAGACCCATATTAAACACTTTTTAAGAAATAAGTTTTTTTGAAAAATAATTATCCTTGAAAAAGAGATTAAAATATATATTAAAATATTTCTAAAACATTTGTATAAAACAAATTTTTGAAATAACATTGATTTTTTGACTAAAGAGAGAAATAATATCATATTTAAAAAAGATTATTTATTATCAAAAGTACTAAATACTAGTAATTGGTACCATTAATTTAATATTTCACAAATAAATAGAGGATTAGAAAATTCAGAAGTATTATTGAGTGATGGATCATAATATTTCATCAATGGAAGCCTAATTACAAATAGTCTTGATAAATGTTGAGATTGTGGTAGTAAACTCTTACAACTTTAGTAACATTGAATCATAAGCCCCATGAAGGTATAATATAAAATAAAACCTAAAATATAATGAGGATGAATAAATTATAGATATTACACTTCAAATGGTTATTATATACACCTTATTAACAAATATTAGTACATGACATAACAAGGGTCTGAAAGAATGAAAATTGTTACAAAATTATTGTACTTCTATGGTATCTTTGTAATAGTAACCACATGATAGGT
This sequence comes from Viscum album, assembly GCA_963277665.1. NCBI lineage: Eukaryota > Viridiplantae > Streptophyta > Magnoliopsida > Santalales > Viscaceae > Viscum > Viscum album. The sequence goes on along the minus strand of OY728119.1, from coordinate 1,308,988,665 downwards.
AAATCCTAAAATTGATATATAAATAACAAAAATTAATTTTAATAATTATAAATTACATTCATGGTAATTTCATACACCACATAGAAGGAATAGGTGGTAAATATATCATGTGCCTCACAAAAAGAAAAAGTGAGACAGAAATCACTTACTATATGTCTTGACTTAATTCATAAACATTAAAACCTCGTTTATAATAAAAATTAGTTTAATATATATATATATATATAATATTTATATATATCCTACCATATATTATTTTCATATGACTTTATATTACATGTTTATTAAAAATATCATGCTAAAGTTATGTTTTGGGTGAAAATAACTTTTTTTAATTAATGGATTTGAATTTTTTTTCTCACAATACTAATTATTTAATCATACATAGAATAATTATCATGATATAAAAAATATATTTTCATTATATATTTATTTATAGTCACCTCTATTATTTAGTTATAAGAAACGCAACACACCATTCACGGAGACGGTAGGTCGTGCATACATGTGAATGTTGCTTCCATTTTCAAGTCATATTGAATGAAATAAAGTAAATGATATATAGTATCATTAAATTAGATTTTATATAAATATATATATATATATATGTATATATATAATTTATTCCCATTAAAAACATCCTTAATACATTCTATGTAAATCATGAACGAATCGAATAGTTTCGCGAGGTAGAATTATACTGTACCCAAGAACGACATTATCATATTCCCAAAACATGGAATTCTTGATGTTATATGTTATATATTAAATAAATACTTATAAATAGATCATAAAAATTATAAATATCATATGTAAATAGTATTTCAATCATTATTCTCAACCTTTATGCGTGGTAAATAAAAAACCAATGACATCGGTTTTCGAGGTGGTAGTCTTCCATATACAAGAAAGATGATTTAGTAACCCATTTCATGGAAGTGTGTGTGGTTTTAGAAGATACCCATATCATTTAACCAATTAAGTATATTTAATATTATTATTTTATTATTTATTCATTATATAAATATAATTTAAGGGGTTTGATAAATAAATAAAATAAAAACATTCATTGATGAATGTTACCACTTCTTAAGGAATATCATTTTTTATTGCACCAAAGGCCTTACTTCGTAGGTTTAATACAAAAAAACTTCTTATTTTATTATAGGAGGTATTTTTATAATTTATTTTTTAATTTATCTTCTTAGAAAAATTAATAGAAAGGTGTTAATAAGTGGGGATAATGAGTTCCCATTTATAGTATAGGAGTAGTGGAATTCTTGTAAATATTCAAAATTATTCACTATAGGGGGTGAAGCTTTCAAATATTTTCTCCAATAAATATAAGTAATTATTTTGAGGGATTATATATTCTATACACTCCTCAAATACATTTTTTAAACATTATTTTCCATAATAATTATGAATCCTTATTTTACTATTCTTGTTTTTCATTATGGTCACTAGTTTTCTAACCTATGTCATTTACCATTTAAGACTAAATTATAATCAGAATAATCATATACATTGGACCCAAATATTATAAATATGATATCAAATTTATAAAATTTTAATCCTATGTTTTTTGGAAAATAATTTAATCATAAGCGCATGTAACGTTAAAAACACTACTTCAACCTTAATCGTGCTAACTGAGTATTAACTGTTTAATGAACAATATAATCATTGTAATATAAAAATTGGAAAATTAATCAACCATATAATATATTTATTAACATTTAAATCTACCTTGAAATAATAAGCTTTTTTTGGTAATTCTAAATCAATTAATAAAATAACATTTATTATAAAAGAACATTAATGTCAATTTTAACATGATTTATTTAATTTGAATTTAAAGAATATCATTATATTGAGGTTATTTGAATATATTAATTTATCACATAATTAAAGTTAAATATTAATCTAAAAATTAATTTGAAAAAATAATTTATTCAATTTTCTTCAATTTTAATATTTTTACTTCCATTTATTAATTTATTTATTATTAATTAAATTCTATGCGCCAATATCTTGAAAAAATATCTCAATATCTAATAAAAATATATCATAATTTGATAAGAATCTAAATAGGTCCATAAAATGGTTTTTCAAAAAATTTCTAAGTCATTTCATCCCTTAAGATTATTGTTTAGTCCTTTGGTAAACTCGTTTTTCTCTTAATCAGCATGATTAATATTAACTTTTTTCACATATCATGTTTGGTGAAAAATTAAGTTGTCCTTATTAAAAAGTAAAAATTATTATCATTACAAACATTGAATCCATTTTTCATAATTAAAATCATATAATTGAAATAAGTAATTTAAAATTATTCTCAAAATCATGACGAGAAAGTAGGGTTCTTAAGTTGAAAATTGATCAAAAGTTTACAAAGTTTATATATTCAATTTATATATGAAAATTGAATTATAATACACAAATGTGATTAATTGATATATAATTGAACTAATTATACTTGTAAACTAATTTTAATTATAAATTAACATTATAAATAAATTAATCCAAAGGTAGTTCTCAATTAAAATTTTGTAATTTTCACTATTCGAAAAAAATGAAACTTTTCAAAAAACTACCAAAAATTCAGACTAAGATAATTTTCATATTCAACATTAATAATTAATTTTAATTTTTAAAATAAATTTATTGAAAATTTTAAAATTTAATATTAATGTATGTGCACCAAGAATGACTAAAATGTCTTTTAAGAATATTTTTTAAAACATTTTTTATTTTTTTAAATGATTATTATTTTATTTATAATAAATAGATAACTTATAAACATGTGAAAACTATTTATTTTCATAATTGATTTAATATTATAATTTTCCACCATTCCAATTACTAGGTGATAACTATAATTTAAGATATTAATATTAATAGTATATTGTATTTTGATAAAACCTATTATTGTGTGTAACACAAGACAAACATAGTGTTACATAAACCGTAAGAAAAAAATTAGTTTTCAATTTAGTGAAATTTTAAAACAGTGTTATGTATAAATAAATATTAACTTTTCCTAGTTTTCAACAAAATCCATTAAATAATTTTAATTTTTTAGAAAAAATAATAATTCAAAAAATCAAGGGGTTAGATTCCTCTCCCATTAAAATGAATTTCACCCTTCCAATTAGTTTGGGTCATTAAAGGTTTAGTACTTTAAATATAATTTCATAGAAACCAAATTATAAAAATTAGTACTAAAACACCCTTTAAAAGGGGTATGTTGGGAACATAATGGTCAGCTAAATTAACTCACAACTAAGTTTACACATAGAATAACATAGGTGTGTAGTGAAGATTTGGACATGGAAGAATGGCATAAATAATTATTGAGAGTGATATATGTAAGTTATAACAATAAAGTGGGAGATCGAGGGATGTTTAGTGACCATAAAACCAAAAGCCAATTAAGAATGAATTATTCATTTATATAATTAGTAATGATGATAACTGGAAAATATTTTATCTCATAACCCTTTTCTTAAAGTTGAATAATTAACAAAAAAAGATCTAATTTCATGATTTCATTACATTTTTTATGCATAATATCATCCTTTAGTTGTTCCTTTATCAATTTCCAATACATATCTTACTCCAAAAAATGAATGTGTATTTTTCATTCATGAAGTACTAACGTATCACGAGATCCCAAAAATAAAGTGATAATTCATTTCATCTCTCATTAATTATCATCATATAAAAAAAATATCATGGTTTATCTAATATTTATAAATTCTCATATGATGAGATAACAATTTAGTCTCTAAAACATCATACGATGTTTAACATAAACTATTCCTTAAATAGTTAACCTTATAACCCCTCTGAAATTTGAAAATCCAAATATTTATAAAGAAGGTCACTAAATTTCTGAAAATCAGCATAACAATGGTCCCCCATATATAATAAATTGGTTCTTGGATATAAAATACAAAACATGTAAAAAAATCATTTTATGTTCTAAAAACATGGTAATAACCTAAATTTACCAAAAAAATTATTGAAAACATGCATTCTTCCATACTCCTTAAATAAAATAATGATTGTAAGATAAATTCCTTAAATACAAAAGTGATATAAATTACATCCCTGGTGGAATAAACTTCATTTTCATTGAATCCTTCATCATTTTTTTGGTCGTCATTACTAAACTATATACTTTATGGTTATCAATCATCTATTTATAAAAAACTGAACATCATTATCTCAGTATTAGAAAAATATTAAGGGTTTCTAATCCTTTAACAAAGTGTTTTCCATGAATATAATCTTTCTATTAACTCATTTTTCCAGTCCATCAAAATCATTCAACATATCTTTTCATATCCTTAATTAAAAACTAATACTAAGCAATACTTAATTATTCAATAATTCATATAGCATTATCACATAAGTCTAATACATAAATATGTCATTCATCCAAATTACTTTTGAAACAGTTGACTAAGCTTCTTGATTATATTATTTAATAACTATTTCCTTTCAAATGACTTTTGTAGTCTCTTCATCGTAATCATTAAATCCTTTACCCGTACCACCCGAATAATTCAATTCACGAGCATTTCACTTTGAAATCTGATTCACATAATTCCCAAATGTCATATGCTAGAAACATAAGAGTATGGGTGGTGCATTAGTTGGAATCCTCTTCACCTCAATTTCATTAACTGACCCATTAATCAAATTTTTACATCTTCTTGATTTATGAACTATATGTACACATTTAAATAACCTCTCAGTTCCATTAAATAAATTTCCATGATTCTTCTTCACACTTTTCAGCTATATAAAAATTGGATCTTTTTTCATCCATTGTATCCATTACCCAAAATCTCAGTAAACTCTATCCTGATCTTCTTTGGCGTATTTGGTAGTTGGATAAGGTGCATGTTGTTAATAAATTTTTTATGATTCATTCAGAAAAATATATTTCTCCCTATTAATTATCTAATTTGGATTCACATCATAACATTTTCTATCATAATACTTGTTAACCCAGTTCGTTATTTCCCAATCCATTAACTAAAACTATATCACATAGTTTGGGAAAAATTAATCATAGTGGGAAACCACATAATAATTAAAACATATTATAAAATGGATAAATAATTACACATCATTTTTAATCAATGAAACATTAGGTTCGTCTTAGGTTATTCATAGTTATATTTTATTTAATTTCTTCATGATTATTCATAAATATTTTGTCAATATTAAATGCATATCCCATGGGAATGTCAAACTAGGTGTGTGGAAGGGCCCATTGTCATGTAATAAGTCATGATTGAGTGTAAATAAATACGGTTTTTTATGTTTTTAACCCTATGTACATTTTTTAATGAGAAACATCAACTTATATTATCTTGACAGTAATGTAATTTCATAAAAACCCCTCTCTCAATTCTTTACCAAAATTCCAGGATATTTTCCAAGACATTGACTCATCCTTTGATATGTCCTTAGAGAAATCCCAATATATATACTTATAAATATCCCTAGGGATATCACTAAATTGATCTCATCCTAGTTTCCAAATGTTAACTAAACCTTTTATAGTGACCTTATCCTTTTACATATATTATTACATATATGTAAGTATAATCATTCATTATAAATAAACCAATGATTGAAAATCCGAATGTCTTTGGAAGACTAGGTACAAAATTAGAAAACATTAAACTAGAATAAAACAATTTTTATTAATATCCATAATGATATCCTAACATCCATTGAGATCTTATAACCATATTGGATAACCTAGGGAATATATAGACCAAATGGGATGATATACAAATCCCATTAAGGTAATAATCACAGAATAGAAATATAGAACAAGAGTTAGAAGGTTTAAAATAATTACAATAGAGGCATGTAACATAAATAAAAATATATAATCATATTATAGAGAAAAAGGATTCATATGATCATGGAAATATAGGAATGTTTCTGTAACACAAAACTTTACATAAACATGAGCCAAATCTAACTTCCAAGATGGTATCATATGGTATATAAAGTCCGCTAATGGATTAGGTTTACATTGTACCTTCATCAATAACATCTCATGGGACTAAAAATTACCCAATACATTTGAGAACTATCACATTTCACCAATCATAACATGTACATTCATATTTGTGCGACATAATGTAATCAAACACAAGTAACGTTTATAAGTGTTACCCATAGAAATAAATTTACTTCATAATCATGTCATAATGAATTATCATAGGGTGTGTCATAATTGTTTCATTGAAAGAATATATTAAATAATTTTAGGACAATGATAAAAAAAATATATAAATATATCATAAATAATGATTTCCAACTAAAGTTAATACAATAAATAGATGTTTAGGGAACTATATAAATGGTTTAATTTAGTGCGGTTTTTGGGAAAATATTAAAGTGTATTTAAAGAGGAAAATTTTATAATTGTTTTTATAAAACCAAAAATAAAATAAAATTATTTTTCATGATTAATGATATATTTTATAAATATAGGTGGCTTAAAACATAGTATTTATCGTACATGAAAATTAGTATGAAATAAAAATGTTCACTTTAATCAGGCTAGCTTACCAAGAGGAATTGAGAAGGGAAAATTTTCAATCATGTATTTCACCATCAAATATTGATGAATTGAACCAAATAAATATATTTTTAAAATGTAAAATATATTATCAAAAACATATATATATATAAATAATAATTACACTGGGGTAAAAATCGAGAAATCATAGCTCGAAGGAAAAAAATTGAGGTTCTAAGAGATCACCTGCCTTATGTCTAAATGTGTTCTGCAGTTGCACTTAATGTCATGGGTAATGAAATTATATACATTAATTAATTAATTAAAAATCAATTATACAAGTATTTTATTTATTATAATTTTATTATTTTCATTTATCTCTATTTTGATGAGTTTTAAAGGTCAATTTCATCATTCTATCAGCATTCATTTCTAATGATTCACGGTTAGTTTACTTGTATAAAATTATAAAAGTACTTGTAAAATGGAAATAATTATATAGAAGTGAAATTTTATGGAATTAATTAAATTATAAAAGTTTAAATACTACTATATATCATTTATTTTTCTGTTATGAGGATGATTCATTTGATAAAGCTTTAATGGTAAAGGTTTAATTTATTTTCTCCATTTTTCGGCCGTCATAAACTATTTTTATTAAATTTAATAGTCTGTCAATATATTATTTCCATAACATGAAACATGTAATAATATACATATTTAAATATTATTTCACCATAATAATGGTTTTATGACCACCCATTAGGGCGATAATGAAAAACAAAAACTCATCTTCCCGAAAGGTGATGAACTAACATATTACAGATGATGTTTTTATTTTTACAATAAAAGGAGAGAAGCGATATGATGAAGAATATTCAACTAAAAAATAAAATTCCAGAATATATATGATATTGGAGTTATAATTCCACTTTTTATTGGGTAGGTGGGGAGAGGATAAAAAAATAAAAGGATTTAAAAGAGAAGGATATGGGATTTTACCTCTTCAATGTTGTCTCCCTGAGAACCTCCTTAAGGAACATGGTTTTTTGTCTTTTGTTGAAACTAGTATCTATTAGACATGAAGAAGAGTCTTGGGAAGGGAATTGGGTATAATATTAACATTCTAAAAGTCATATAATGTGTGAGGAGGAGGGGTGTTTAGGGGTAGTATTTATAAGGGAGGAGAGGGGTTTTTTCAATTATTATATTCATTAGATCATTATTTTTGGCTCAAGACACTCAATACTAATGATTCCTATTACTAAATAATAAATAAATTTCAGTATATTTAAAAATAATGGTTACTTACATCATACATACATCATTCATGACTCCAAAATTTATTAATTCAGTATATAATATTAATACCAAAATTATCGTATTTCACTATTCACCAAAAAATTCAAATATTTAATAAAAATTAAAAAAACAATTAAACATAAAAAATTATCAAAACTCAAATTAAAAATATAGTATACTATATATAAAAAAATAAATTTATGATAAATTTACTTTTTAAATAAAATTATTAATTATTCAAAAAATTACAGATTTTAATATTATAATCGATTTTATAACCCTTTGAAAATATATTTAAAATCACATAATTTTATATAATAATGTTAATAAAAATAAAATTAATTTCTTAAATCATTTTGTGATAATAGATTTTCTTTTATATCATGGTATTTATTATAAAATTTTGAATAAAATAGTTACATTTTGAAAAAATAATAAAACATAATTTATCATTTATAAGACAATTATTTACTCCCACCATGATTTATATACATAATATTTTCAATTATAGAATATCTAAATTGTATTTTTCACTTTCATAGCTGGATTTACTATTCTAATGGAAAAATTACTATTCCTAATGGTCAGATTACTATTCCAATAGTTAGATCAACAACAGTCATACAGGTTCCTTAATTTATTTAAATACCTCATATTTCATTCATTAAATATTAACATATAATTTTTCACAAGTTAATATATTTTCATCTTCAAGAATAATATTAAATTATTAACATATTTTTATTTCTATAGATTTTGTCAAAAGTGTGATCATTCTTGTGGGTAGATCAGATCCAAATTTTATGATTCTTATTATCTTCTTTTGTATTTATTAACCCATTATAATATTTGGAATTATTATTGTCTTATTTGATGACTAAAGTATCTTTATTTTTTTATGAATAATATTTTTTTGGTTTCTCCATTTAGTTTTTGAGATTTATACTTTCTTGACATAATTATATGAAGGGAAATTCCACTGATAAAATTTTAGGTTGTTACATAATTTCCCCCACCCTTATAAAAATTTTCCCTCAAATTATGGTTTTAAAAAATAAGTTGAAAATTGGTGGGGGTGATTCTCTTTAATCGCTTCCACTGGTTTCCATGACACCTATTAGTATTTATGGTTCCTCCATATTAATTTAACCAGGTGATTAGTCATGTGGAATAGAATACTATCTCTACAGTCTTTGATCTTCATATGTTTTTCCCCATAAGAGAGTTCATTTTCTAGTTGTATCACCATTAAAATTTATTCATGTGAGAGATCAACTATGTGAATACACAAGAATCTTAAAGGAGTCAATATACAAGGGACTTAGCTTTTCATTCTTCCCAAATCTTATGACACACATGCATAGAAATTTGTAGAGGAAAACAATATCTCTATTTTCAAACACTAGGTCTTGTCTATAATTTTATTCATAGCTCTTTTAATGACTTTTGGACCCCTTGATATGTTGTTGAATGGTCTCTACCTTTTCTACCATTTCCTCATCCATTTTAGGACCCATATTCTTAAGTTCACCACTATCATCAGAGCATTCATTTGTAAACATATTTTCATAAAAATCGATTCATATAGATCCGTTTGGATGCTTTATAAAAAACAATTGTTGTAAAATAAATCGATCAGTGAATTATGTTGATACCATCCTCCTTTTAAGTCAATTTATATTTCTCTCAACATGTCTTCTACTTTTTGAATAGTCCACTTAGATTGGCCATTATTTTGGGCGTGATAAGTTGTACTGAATTTCAACTTAGTTTTTAGAGAAAGATGGAGGCTTTCCCAGAACATGGAGGTAAGTCTCATATCATGGTCATATATAATCGATAATGGTAATACATAAACCCTCAACACATACCTAATTTATATCTATGAATATTGGTCAACTGAAATGCCCTGTTAAATAATAATAAAGTGAGAAGTATTTGTAAGGTGATCCATAATTACACATATTGCATTATTTTCTCTTGATGTCTTTAGAAGTCCCGTGAAAAAGTCTATAATGATATTTTACCATTTCCATGTATGTTTTTTTAATGATTTCATGATCCCCATAAAATTTTTCCTTTGATCCTTAACTTGTATAAATACCAAACACTTTGATGTATATTCAGTTTTTTCTTTCTTCATGTTTTCCAACCAACAGTTCTCTAAGAGATCTTGATGCATATTTTTCCTCCATGAGTGCATATAGATAGTTTAGCATTATGAATGATTCAAATTTTCGTTCTTTATCTCCATATTTTATGGTACACATAGTTGAAACCCAAATATTAGGAATCCTTCCTCATAAATTTTGAAATATAAGGATTTCCTAATTATTATATCTTCCACCATTTTTTGAATTTTGACATCATTAATTTTTGAACCCTTTATCTTATTAAAATGGATTGTTGGGAAGTCATTTAATAAATGGATAATTATTTACCTCTCTTTATAATTCACATATGATTCCTTTATAAGTAATAGAATATTTTATCATTCTCAATTCTCATCATTGATAATGTTAAAGGAAACTTTCTACTTGGAGCATCTTCCATTTTATTTTCATTACCTTGATGATATTGGATTGAGAATTCATAATCCTTGATGATCTCAAACAATATTAAATATCATATATTAAACCCCTTATTTTTTAATATATATTAGTGGTTATTGTTATTAGTATATATCTCAATCTTCTCCCCATGAAAATAATGCCACAAGATTTTCAATTCACTGATCACAACTGCCATCTCTATATCATGAATGAGATAGTTATACTCATGAACCATGATCATACTTGAGGAATAGGAAATAAATCTATCATTCTTCTCAGAACATAACATAATCCCTTCTTTGAAGCGTTTTTATGTACCATAAATGTTTTCCCACATGTCGGTTGTGTATGTAATAGTGTATTGATAATACTATTTTGAAAATATTTAAATTAGTCTTCATATTCATCGGTTGATAAAAATATTACTCCCTTTTGATTTATCTTGATAAAAAAGTTTATAAATCTAGATAACTTCTTGAAAAAAAATTTAGTAATTCCTTTTTAGACCATAGCGACTATAGATATCTGTTTTAGATGTTGTTCTGTTTGACAATTAGATATCATATTTTATAATGGTCAACTGATATCCCTTTATGGTGATAACATGACCCATGAATTATACATCCCCCACATAGAAAACACATATGATGTACCTTTCATATATTTTATTCCTCTACAAAGTATTCATCAATGTATACAAATTATATTCATTTTCTTCCTTTCTATTGGAATATATTAGAATTTCATTGATAAATACTAAAAAAAAATTGATGAGATAATATCAAAATACTCTATTAAATATGTTTATGAAAATTTCTAGAGCCTTGGTGAGACTGAAAGGAATCTCTAGGAACACATAGTGTCCATACCTCATTTGAAAGGAAGTTTTGGGAATAACTTTCTCATTCTCATTTAATTAGTGATGTCCTAACTGAATGACAGCTTTATAAAAATATTATGCCCCACATAGTTGACCAAACTATTCATCAACACTTGGAAGGGGATACTTGTTCTTTATTTTGATTTTGTTGATCTCAGGATAATCGGTGCATAATATAATTGATCCATCCTTATTCTTGATCAAGATGATAGTAACACTCTATGTTGAAGCAATCATTGATATGAAAACCTTGTACAGATTCCCTTGAAACAACTTCTTCAGTTCTTCCACATAATTGGAGGTTGTTCAATATAATTATCCATTGATATGGTAAGACATCTAGGTATTGGATAAATTGAAAACTAAAACAATTTTTCTAGAGGAAGACTGTAAAATTATTTAGGGAACACATTTGGATAGTCCCTCATCATGGTAATTTCTTGGAGAATAATCATTTCCATTCTCTTGATCATTTGAGTCAGATATTATTTCACATAAATAAATAATATCCAAAATTTTGATTAAGATTCAGAAGAACATTTATACTTCTCCATAAACATGTATATAATTTTACGATTCCATGTGATGTGAAGTGTGATCTACCTTTATCAACATCTATTTTTTATTTATATTAACATAGCCAATCCTAGTCGAATATAGCATCGAACTCCACCAAAGGATTTGAGAAGATATTTTCTAGGAGATTTGACCAACAAAAACTGACTGGGGAGAAGTTATGTACATTACAAGAAATAATTTCTTTATTAATTATTCTCCTAGATAACACAATTTTCATATTTTTAAGTATATTTTTAATATTTCTATTAAACAAACAAGATATAAAATAGTGAATAATACCAGAATAAAATAGTATATTATTTATTCTTGAATGAATAATTAGTATACCTTTTACCACATAATCATCAAGATCCACCTTTGTAGTAGTGATATCATATTCCCTTACATGATTAATTGGAGGTGGTGGTTGTTTATTATATCTAACAACCATTTAATTAGGTCATTGTCTCACATAATTCCCATGTACATTGTAGTTGATGCACTACACTACATGTTGAGTGTTGATCTAAGACTTCCTTTATTCTTCTATGTCAGTGGGATTATTCAAATCCATTTTGAAATAATTTGTGTGATTACCCTCTCTAAAACATTTTATTAATTTACTAGTTCACATTAGAAAGTTCCCAAAATGATTCCTCCCATAGTTTTGACATGTGTTATATTGGTTATTCATTCTTTCACATGAATTTTCTACTAAATCTCCATTATTAAACTAAATATTCCTATTTTATCGTCAACACATGAGGCCACTGAGATTATATAAACTCAATATTATTTTTAAGGGCACAATGTACTATATCCTCATAGCTTTCAATGTCTCAAATCAAAAAAATCTATTCATAGACTAGAATTTAATCCACTAAATAAGAACAACACCATTATTTTAGTGTTAATGAAAAACAAAGGTGTATATCATGAAATACTTGAAATTTTTTCCATGTAATCCAATATTGATTCATCTTCCTTTTTCAATATTATGAGGAGCTACCTCTCCATATTATGATCAGTAGTTCGGGGAATTTTTTTTTGAAAACTATTTTCTTGAATACTACCAAATCCATGAAATCAATTTCCTCTTCAGATTTTTTTCTTTATTAGTGTCCACCACTGGTCAGCTTCCTCATCCAAAAAATATACTGCTTGTTTGATATTCACCTCATTTTACCATTAGAGGATAGAGAATACCTTTTCAATTGAGTTAATATATTGTTTTGAAAATAGGGGATTAAAAGATCCACTAAATATAGTAGTTCTTTGACATATATTTGATTCAACTTCTAGATTAACATTTTAAATAGAAGGAGGGAGATCCACAAGATTCATATTTTTTATTCATAACTTGATCTATTTGTGCCAATACTATCCTGAAATACTGAGATCCATTCCCCATCAGGTTTGGAAACTAATTTGGTAAATCCACCCATTTCCTGTTTCATTGATTGTTGGAATTCGTACCACTATTTCTCATTATTAACTAAAAAAAAGAAAAAGAAAATTAATATATTTAATAATTAGCTAATTATTATATTAAAAGAAACATTGAAAATGGTAGGATAAACTTATAAATGAAAATAATTTCCTAACATATTATTCCCTAAGCTTTAATCTAGGTTATCCATAGTGATATGATTATCCCTTGGGTTCTTATAAAATGTTTCTAATTCTAATCGCCCTAAATAAATAGACCATTCTCTGACACCTACTATAGCTACTTTATCCTTTTACAAATATTTTTACATCAATTTATACAAAATTATCCATTAAATACAAACCAATCATTGAAAATTATTATATATTTGGAATTATAGGTACATTATTAGAAAAAATGAAACTATAATAAATTATATTTTATTAATATCCATATTAATATCTTAGCTTCCTTTGATTCCTACATCCACATTGGTTAATCATGGGAATATATAGCTAAAAAGGGATGAGCTAAAAATCTTGGTAATGGAATAATAATATAAGAGAATTATAGAACATGGGCTATAAGGCACAAAATAATAACATGAATGTCATAGAACATAAATACGCATGTTGATGTATATAAAATACTATAAAACTGACCACAAACAGTGCTACAAAAGTCCTTTACCATTTCTAGAAAATGTTGAGTACATGAGAGAGTTTAAAATCCCCGTTCTTTTATCACTGCTATAAGGGCACTGGAAAAGAGGTCCTTTATAGGTGCTAAAAATTGTTCTCATAAATGGAACCATTATGAGTGATTTAATAAATGATGATAAAGGAATTTTTTGTCAAAGAATTAATTTAACCCTCTAAAGGAACCATTTATTAGAACTTATATAAGTGTTTATAAAGATGGCCTTTATTAGTGCTTTTAAAATAGCTTATGATGGGCCATACTTTATTGTGTTGTTATAACACACTGTAGCACTAGAAACACACTATATATATAAAACAATTCCTAATACAAGATTTAAATGAAATGAAATTTACAACACAAGTACAATAAAAAACACTATATCATAGATATTTAAAACATTAGTTCATACAATTACATAAATAAATATTGTTATGAACATTAAAATACATTAATGCCCCTTTATCATTGAATCTTAATCTGATTCATGCTATTTCTGAACAAACCACCGCTGCTCAAGAAAATTAACACACATATATAAGATAACAGTTCTTTTGTTAAAAATAATATAATGAAATAAATTTAAATAAAGTGTTATTTTTAGTAAAATTGATCTCAATTTTAAATAAAAAGAAGCACTGGGAGTCTACTGATCACACCATGCAATGAACTGAAGTGTTTCTAATTCCAACATGTCTCAAATTACTTATGGTTCATTTTCCTAAAGTATCAAAACAATATGAATGTTTTTATTCAGTTTTGAGTTTGTCAGTTGTCCTTTATAATAAAACGTAATTTTAATCATGAAACAGACAATTTTGATTCATTCTAATCACATCATGTATAGATTTGATCTGAAATTGATTTCTAAATATCAAAAATGACCTATGAATCGTTCTCCTAAATTATCAAGAAAATATGACCACATTTTATTAGATTTCAGTGAGTGAGACTTTTTAAACTAAAATTTTGAATTTATGTTGATAATGGAAATTTTGTACATCAAATTGTGGTGAATGTCATTTCTACAATCCTCAAATCCCATATGGATCATTTTTGTAATTATCAAAATAATTTGATGTTTTTTTTCAGTTTTTAGTAGGTTAGATTGTGTTTTTACTAAAATTGATGTCAATTTCAATTAGATGCACTTAAAGTCATACCGGTCACACCATGCATTAGATTGTGGTTTGGTTGATTCCTACATGATACAAATCACTTATGAATTTTTTTCCTAAAGTATCCAAACCATCATAATGTGTTTGATCGATTTTGAGTTTTTCAGATGACTTTTTTAATGAAATGTCATTTTAAACAAGAAACGCATACTTTTGACACATTATGATCACATAATGTTTTTGTTTAACACAAAAAGGTTTTCTACAAATCAAAAATGACTTTTGAATAGATCTCCTAACATATCAAGAAAACCCTAGTGAATTTGATTGGTTTTCAGTAAGTAATACCTTTTGAACTAAAATGATGATTTTAAACTGATAACGGACACATTGAGTAATATTAGGATCATTATGTATCATATTGTGGTCTAACTGATTCCTGCATATAAAAAATTACTTATGTATCATTTTTGTAAAGTATCAAAAAATTACAATGTGTTTTTAGGGTTTTGAGTAGGACTGTTGTTAATTTTAATAAAATTGATGCCAATTTTAAATAAAAAGATGCAATTTCAGTCATATCAGCCACACCAAGTGTCATATTGAGGTGAGACCAATTAGAACATGTCCCAAAACCTAGAAAACACATTCCTAGCTAAATGGAATTTAACCAAAAGTAGTGAAGTGCATTGATAATTCGTAGTTTTTTAACTTTTTGAGTGATGTTAATCTATTCTTCATTTTGGATCCAATGATAAATGGAGCTATATAGACACCTATATTCTTCTAAATCTTCGAGACTATTTTTTCTTGAATAGAAACAATATTAACACTAAAAGAGGATTTTAGAAACATTGTATTCAACCTCTCTTGAAAATTTGATAAACACTTTAAATTTATCTCCCTATTCGATTGTCAAGTTATTTGCACGCATCATTTTCGGTTTATATCAATACTATTGGGTTCATAAAAGATTTAATTTTAACAAAATATTAATAAATACAAGAAATATATTCATTACCAAAAGATAAATTAATATACCTTTAAAATAAGGGAAACCCAACTTTTAATTGTTTCAAAGAATTTCAGTATGTTGAAGAAATTGGGTAATTTAATTTATGGAAATAATTACTCCACATTAAATATTTATTAAATCCCCTAAACGAATGAAAATGTAACATATTCAATTATGGATTAATAATAAATGAATATATGATATACAAGAATAATAAACTCTCATTCATTAAACAATACTAGTGGTTTCCTGTATCAAGGAAAACACTAATGATAAAATGGAGAAAACTATCATTCTTTTTGTAGAATTTTAGTTCAATTTTAAGGAAAGGAATAAATAATACTTCAATTGGATCAATACTTAAATGAAGTTAAATATGTAACATTTCTACTAGAATATATGATTGCCCAGATATTAAAAATCCAATAATAAGGGCTGTTGAGATTTGAAAAAAATGTGGGATATATAATATAGTCATTAATAAAATCAGAATCAGTAATCATTAAATTGTAATAAATATTTTTTTAGATTGTGCAATGTTAATTGACTAAATCACTTTACTTGTGATCTAAATTAGAGAAGGATACTAACATATCCAATGAAAAATTCTAAAAGTTGTACAAAAACTAACACATCATATTTTACCTAGAATAGATTTTATATTTTTTAGAATCCCTTATACCTTATTATCAACCACTTATAGAGAGTGAGGGTGATATGTATTCCTATAGAAGGCACCTAGGGGATGCATCATATTTCTGATGAATCTTTTTATCAGTTATGTCTCTTATGTGTGGATACATAAAAATGACATGGATAGATACACTATTTTCAATCATCTCATAGAAAATATTAATGAATAAGAGATAAAGGCAAATAATAAATGATATTATCATTGAAATTTATAGCTATAAACCAGAATGTGGATAGTGTAATGACCCAAGCCTGAATTTTTCAAACAACACCAGGTCATATCATCATATGACCACTATAAAACCAAAAATTATCTAAAGGGGGGTTTGAACATTGGGTGTAAAAACCAAAAAATGGGAGCCCCCCCACCCCCCTTAAATAGAAACAATCAGTACCAGAGGTCGAACAACATTCTAGCATGACCCTTGGGGTCAATGGACATGAAGATCCAAAATCATCATTACTTGATATATGCCTAATTTTTAGACACACAACTATAGAAATAAATGATCCAATTTCTATATAGACACACATAAATGACACACCAGTATAAATACACACAAATAGACTAGGAAATGTAAAATAAATAAATAATTGAGATTCAAATATAACATCAACTAAAGGCGCCATAATGATTCAAAAAGTGAAGTCTTGATGTGATAAAACCACATGTGATTAACTGGGGATGGCCCCATTGAACATTATCCTTAAGAAATCTAAGGTCTATAGTGAATTCAAAGAGTAACTATATCCCATGATATATAATAATAATAGTGGAACATACATCACTCCACTAACATGGCTCCTTAAAAATACAATCAAGAAGTTATATGTCTACTATTTGATCAAGAATGATGTTAGTATATAAATAATAATTAGGGAACCACCAATGTGCCTCAAATCTGTACTCAATACAAAATAATATACATAAAAATTCTATTAATTTATATAAATAATTGAAAAACTTATTTATTAAGATGATATAAAACATAGAAGTAAAACTTCAAGGAATAAATCCAAGGTTTAGTGTCAGATATAACTAATAACTCTATTTATCTAGAGGGATCATACATCAATTGTAAAAAAATAGTGGTTCATAAACAAATGAATCCATTCTTAATATAAAATCAAAATAAGATTCAATCACCAGACCACAACTAATGAAATCATTAACGAATGAATCAAAAACAAAAAAAATACATCATGAAAATCGGATGGTCTACCATGAAAGGATAAAGAAAATCAAATAAAATCTTCCAAAACCCTAACTAAAATTAACCACTAGATGGCAGATGAGATTTTCAAGCTATTGGAGGAAATCGAGTGGCATGAATCGAGCTTCGATTCACTGAGGATGAGTGCTACCAGCTTGTGGCATCCACAAAAAGCTGCTAATATTGTGATTTGTTTGAAAATTGTTAGTATTTTTTAAATATACTGGGACACTTTTATCAGGGATTATGTAATCAGCACTGATTAAAGAACTTTTTATCAGCACTAAATTTATAGCATTGATAAATATTAATTTTATCAGTGCTTTGTTTAGTGCTGATTAAGACACAACATTATCAATGTGAAAAAAATAAATGATAAAAATTATTTTATCAATGCTTTTTACTTAAGGAGTGATAATGTATATAAATTTATAAATATAAAAAAATTCTACATTTATATAAAATTAATATATATATTAAATATATTCTTTTTTTAATATATTTATTATAATTTTGGAATTATTTATTTATAATTAAATATTTTTTTTGTAAAAAATAATATTTATATTTGTATATATATTTATAAAATTATTTATATATATAATAAACTTAAATATAGTAAATATATTCATTAATTAAGTAAATTTATTATAAATTTAATAAATATTTAAATATATATAATTATTTATTTATAATTATAAAAATACTTTTAAAAAATAATTACTCATTTGTAATTATAAATATATAACTATATAAATATAGAAAATGTAAATTTATAAATATTTTTATTTAAATTTTTTTATAAATATACTTTTAGCATTATTAATGAATTTATAATTTTAAGTGCATGCATATATGTTAAAAATGAGTGAAATAGAATAAATTATGAATTAGTAGACATTTACAATATTAAAAAAATTGAGATGTTTTATGTGTGTGCATTGTATATAAAAATGAATTAATTGGGTATATGTGAAATCAATATAACATAGATTTAATCTATGTTAAATTAATAAATCAAATGTCACTAAATTATATTTCTAGTACTATGAAATTAGTTGATATTTTTAATTCATATTAATTTTTAATTATAAACTGTTTTTCAATAAATATATGACTATTTAATGTATAGCGCATTAATATTTGGAAATATATATTATATTTAAATACATTAATATATATATATATCTATATTGTTAATATATATAATTTAAAAACATTAATTATCATAATGATCTAATTAATAAAATATTTAATATTTAATAATGTATAATCAATTAGTTCATTTTAATAAATAGTTATTTAATTAATAAAAAATGTAATATTTTTTTCAATAATATCATTTTTTATTTTTATTTTATTTAATTATTTCATTTTATTTATTTGGATTTGTAATAGTGTTACTAAAGCACCGATTAAATACATATTTATCAAAACTAAAAATAAAAAATTGATAAAGGCTACCCTTTATCATGCTACAAATAATGAACTGAAACATTTTACCATATATCAGTGCTACAAAGTTCTTATAAATGATACCTTTTATCATCACTAAAAATTAAGCTCTGATATTGGTTCCCCTTATTAGCGCTAAAAAAGAACTGATAAATGGTTGAATTTATCACCGCTTTCCTTAGCACTGATTAATTTACCATTAATAAGAATTTTTTCTAGTGATAATAAATACCAACAATATTAAAGGATATGTAGTTTTGTGGTAAATATAAAGTAAAACACTGAATCATATGGTCATTGAAATATAGAAATGTGCCAGAAACACGTAACATGAAATAAACATGATTCAATGATAACTGCCGAGATAGAATCACATAGTGGAAAAAGTGACATAATGAATTTATCTTACTCCATAATCACATACATACTGTCTCATGATACTAAAAATTACCTAATTCGATGTATCTTTATCTGGGAACACCCATCAGAAAATGTATATTCATATGTCTTCCACAAAAAAATCAAACAAAAGAAATACGTATAAGGGTAAACCATTGAAATAAATGGATCTCATTATCATTTCATAAGGAATAAAATAATTGGGTATTAAAATGGTATCATAAAATATAAAATATAAAATTAATAATTAATAATTATTTCCAACTAAAGTTAACTCACGAAGAATAGTTTTTAGGAAACTTTAGTAATGAGCCACTTTACTGTGATTTATGGGAAAATATTAATGAGTCATTAAAGAGGAATGTTGAATAAATGTTTCTTTAAAACCATAAATGAACTAAAATTATATTTTATGATTAAAAGATATATTTTATATAAATATTTGTGGCTTCAAATAGTCTATGGACATTACTATAAAATGGGTGTGAAAATGAGAAGTTCTCTTTAATCAGGCTTGCTAATCGAGATGAATTTAAAAGGGGTCCTTTTAAAAAATGTATTGCACCATTAAATAAGGATAAATTAAACAAGTTAAATATGTTTGTAGTATATAAATATAATTTATAATAATTATATATTCAAAAATAATAATAACATTTGGTTAAAGAGATAATATGTGTAACATGAAAAAAGGAGGATTAGAGAGATCCCTTACCATATGTATGAATGTGTTCCAAAAATGCAATTAATATACATTCTAACAAATTAGATACATTAATTAATTAATTAATAACCTATTATACATGTAATGTATTTATTATAAATTTATTATTTTCATCTATGGCCATTTTAATGTGTTATAAATTTTAATTGCATTGTTTCAGGAGAGTTCATTTTCATTATTTCAGGGTCGGTTTACTTTTATAAAAATATGGTAATTTTAGTGGGAATAATTTTGCAGAAGTGAAATTATATGGTATTAATGCATTTAAATTATTTTATATACACCCATTTATAATTTCAGTTTCTCGTATGTGGATGATTCACTTGATAAAATGTTAATGAAATTTTTTTAACTTATTTAGGAGGTTTTTTGGTCATCATGAACTAGTTACATTTTGTTTTATATTATGTATATATATTATTTTAATAATGTGAAATAAGTTATAATAAATATATTAATGTCTTATTGCACTATTATAATTTTATATGAGCATCCATGAATGTTGTAATTGAAAACGAAAACTCATCGTGCACAAAGGTGGCGAACTGAGATATTATAGATGATATTTCCATTTTGACAATAAAATGATGATATAAGGGATTTTATGATTGATATTCCATTAACACAATGAAATTCTATTATATATATGATACTGGATTTATAAAGTAGTTTTTTATAGTGGGGTGAGAATGGCATATGAAAAAAAAAATTAAAAGATTAGGATTACAGATTTTACCTCCTAAATGATGTCTCCTTGAGAACCAACTTAAGGAACATGGGTTTGGTCTTTTTTTAAACTATAAGCTCATTGTATTGGGGAAGAGGATTGGTAATGGAATTAGATAAAATATTTAAAATATAAAATGCTTATAAGGGGTGAGGAGTATAGGTGGTGAGAGGTTGTATTTATAGGGAGAGAAGACGGTTGTTTTTTATTATTATATTCAAAAGATTGTTATTTTGTATCAAGATTATCAATAGTGTGGACAATTATAACTAAATTCAGCAACTATTTCATGGAATTTCTAATAAATGGGTTCTTATGGAATAAAAACATCATCCTTGACTCAAAAATTCATGTATTTAGCATATAATGATAAATACCAAAAATTACCATATTTGACCATTCACCAAAAATTCCACAATTTAATAAAATTCAAAAATATTCAGCCCATCATTTTATTGATGTGTATATTAAAAAATTATATTAATTTTATGAAAATAAATTTCTATGTATGATTAAATTTATTTTAAAATAAAATAATCATTTCTTTGAAAAATACCAATTTTAATATTATATTCGATTTTATATACCTTTGAAAAATTAATTAGGGTATCATAAAGTTATAAATTCATTATAATAAAATATATTATTTATTTTTAGAATAATTTTATTTAAATAACTTTTGTTTTAAATCATTATATTTATTATAAAATTACCTATAAAATATTTATTTTTTACCAAAATACCAAAACATATTTTATCATCTTTTAAAAAAAATTACATTACAATGATATAAATATAACATGTTTTTAGTTATAAGATACTAACAAAATTATAATTTCGTAGGTGTGGAAACTATTCTAATGTCTGTTTTACTATTCCTTATTGTTAGATTTATATTCTAACGGTCATATTTATAATGGTCATATACGTTTCATAATTTCTATAAATACTACTTATTTTATTCATTATTCAATCACTTTAACTTTTTACAAAGGTTATATATTTTCATCTTAAAAATGAATATTATATTACTAACATTATGTTTCATTTCTATAGGTTTTTTCAATGTTGTGGTCATTCTAGTGGATGGGGGATATCTAAATGTTCTTATTTTTATTATTATATTTTTTTTATTAATTGAACTCCTATAATATTTGGAATTCTTATTAATTTATTTAATAACTAAAGAATCATTATTTAGTAATGAAAATAATAATTTTTTGGTTTATATATGTGTTGTTTGTGATTTATAATTACATGACATAACTATAAGAAGTGGAATTCCAATGATAAAATTCTAGGTTGTTACACCTTTACATTGATACCAATTACAGTGACCCAAGCTTCTCATACATGGAAATTACATATTTTATGTTAATATTCAATACATTACAAAAACTGATGCCTATGGATTTGAATATTTTAGTGCCTTTGGGTGTTTGGAACACAATATTCTAATAAGGTGAATGATCTTCATTGTTTCCCACAAAGATGTTCCCATTTTTTAGTGCTCCAAAGCAAACCCTACATAAAACATTTCTTTATAAACTAGGGAAAGGACAGTTAATAATGGGTGATCTTAGATGCTTAGTAAGAGAAAAAAGATATATGTTTTTATAGCATAGAAATAATTATATGAGAACATGAGAATAACATTTGAAAATCATACCCTGCATATCAATGTTCAGCTTTCTAGGTCATGGAATATAGATTGGAAGTTCATAAGACCCTAATCATATGATAATAAAATAACATGATCTATGAGATCATAACATTGGAATAAGAATTAGATTTTTGGAATAAACATCATCATATACCATTATAAACATGTATTAATATAAAAAGGTTCCCTCATTAAGTTAAGGATATCAAATCAGGCCCTCACATCAACTTATAAACATGAAAATAGGTCCGCACATAATATTCTAGACATGAAATATAGGTCTATGAATAATATTGTGAACATGTAATCTTTTTTGTGCATAAAATTGTGAACATGTAACCAGATTCATGAATAACATTATAGACATGAAATATGGGTCCGTGTATAACAATTTGAAAATTTAATCAGGTTCATATAAAACATTGTTTACTAGTAATCAGGTTAATGCATAACATTGTGAACATGTAATCAGGTTCACACATAACATATATACTGATGACATGTCCATCATTACACAATGCATTGAGAAGAGATAATGGTATAACATGTCACCTAATGAAATTCGTGCACATTTATGCCACAAGATCATAAAAAATAATCATAACATAACCCATGAAATGAAATGGCTATCATAAACCCTTAATTATATTATAACCTATGAAAAAGTAACATGTTCTATAATCATTCCATCATATCATAACCCGTGAAAAGATGCACTTTTCATAATAATTTAATAACCCGTGAAAGTGAAATGGGATTTATAGAAAAAAATTTGATCCTAAACAAATACCATTGAAATAAATAATATTAATGGTGTCCTCAGATCATGTCACTAGAAAATTATAAACTATAACATAGTATTTCATCTTATAAGAAGAATTATTATGAAATATCACTTGGAACATTTATTAAGGAGAATAATCTTTCTTTGAAAATAAATATTTAAACATAAAACCATTTGGAAATTATTTTCCTTTAAAAGGACTTTCAAAATTTATAAAAGAGTATTTAAAATCAACATTTCTTGTGGAAAATATCCTTTCCACTTAGAAAATGATTTTTTTAATATAAAACATTTGGGAAACCTTTTTCTTTGAAAATGAAATTTAATGCATAATAACAATGCATTAAAAAAATTATAAACATGTTTTAAAACATAAATCATTATAAAAAATATCATCTTCCTTAAAATGATATTAAAATATCATTGGAATGTTTTATTAAAATATTTTTAGAAAACATTTTTTTTGAAAGAGCGTGGATTTATGATCGAAGAGAGAAATAATGTAGGATTCAACACAATAATTTATTAATTATATCAAGTTAAAATGAGTGGAGAATGGTAAAATTATATAGAGATATCCTTAATTAATATATGAAAAACATTTATCAGGTTTTTTTTGAAATTGATCATTGTATTTCATCAATGGAGAAATAAACATAAATATTCTCGATAATCAATGAGATTGTAGAAAAAAAAATCATTTCACTTTTTTAATGTTGAATCATAATACCCATGAAGGAATAAAATATAATAAAATATAAAATAACATAATGATGAATATATTCAATATATGTCATGTGAAAGGGGATGTTTATACATCTCATTAAATTATATAGGTTCATAATATAACATGTGTCTCAAAAAATAATTGTGTCAAAATTCACTTTACCGCTTTTGTATCATTGATACCGTAACCCCATTGAAGATAGATACTCAAATGGATATGTAAATACAAAAAATATTTATTAGAATAATCATAAATTACATTCACTGTATGTAAATATTCAACATATAGGAATTATGTGGTGACTATTGCATGAGCCTCACAAAAGCTAAAAGTGAGACAATAATCCCTTACCTTAAGTCTTGAGTTTCTTTGTACAAGTTAAAAACAAATGGATAATAAATATAAGTTTAAAAAATCTATAATTTAAAAAAATCATATATTTCCCACCATATATGACTTTATTGTGACTTCAAATTACACCATTGTTAACATTCTCATGTTAATGTTACATTTTGTATAGTAACCACTTTGTTTTTTATAAATATCTTGATTTGATATAGAATTTGTTATCTTACCATAATCATTATAATTTCATATACATAATGAAAAAATGTATATAATTATCATATATATTAATTATATATGTACTTATAGAAAGAAAAATAATTTAGTAATAGGAAAAAAATACATTGTTCATGGAAAAGGTGGGTCGTACATACGAATAACAGATGTTTCTATTTTCTTGTCATATTGAATGAAATAAGATAAATAATATTTATATATATAGATTTATTATTATTTAAGTATTATTTTTGTGTTATATATATCAAATATTTATATTAAACCCATCCTTAATATATTCCATGTAAAGTGTGGGTGTATCAAATCGCTTCATGAGGTTGTAGTCCACTACACACATGAATGAAATTATTATATTCCTAAAAAATGGAATACAAGAATGTATGAGTTATATAGTAATTAAATATGAATAAATAAATCCTAAAAATCTAAACTACAATATATAAATAGTATATCGATCATTATTCCCAAACAAGATTTGTTATAGTAGGAAAATAAATGTCATTGGTTCTCATAGAGGTAGTTGGTCGTAAACAAGAATAATGATTAAATGACCAATTTGGGTAAAGTTAGTCTAGATTTAGTTTAAAAAAATAGAATAAAAACATATAATTATATTTAATATAATTAATTTATCATATAATCCTGATATAAAAATAATTTAAGGTGTTTGAGGAAGAAATAAATCCAAAATCATTGCTGATGAATGGTGTCCTTCTTCTAGTGTCACCTTTTGGTTTGCACAAAAGAGATTACTTGGTATGAATTATACCCAAATGAAGGCTTAACAAATGATTGTGATGGAATTGGATAAGTTATTTGGGTAGGTATGGGTGGATCCAAATTCCTTGTGAGGTGTGAGGAAGTGGGGAGCGTGAGTACCATTTTATAGTTGTGGTGGAGTGGAATTCTGGTAAATACTCAAAAGTATTCACTATTGGGAGGTAAATTTTACATAAGTTTTCTAAAAAACATAAAATTAATGGTTTTTAGATATTATATGGTATATAAAAACATTAACCATTTATTTATAAACATTTTTTTTAAAAAAATTCATAACGCTTATGTTTTCGTTATTTTACCATTTTTTCACTATGGTAGCTAGTTTTCTAACCTAAATATTTTATCCTTTAAGTATAAATTAAAGAGGGTATTATTAGATAATTTGGAACCAATAATTATAAATATGATATCTAATTTATAAAACATAAAAACTCTGTATGTTGGAAATATATTTTAATACAATTGCATATACGCACAAAAACACCACTTTAACCTAAGTCACACAAATAGATATTTTCATATGTAACAGTAAATATAGACATTATAAAATAAATGTTGTTCTGTTAATGGACTATATTTGATATTTATTAATATCTAAAAATCAATTTAAATAATATATTATTTAATTTAATTTTAAATCAATTAATAAAAAATAATTTATTATAAGATAATATTAATGTCAATTTTGACATTATTTGATTAACATGAATTCAAAATATATCATAAATATTATTTGATTTAGATATATTAAGTTAAAACATTTTTAAAATTATATATTAATATAAAAATTAATTTAAAATAATAATTCATTCAATTTACTACACCTTTATTGATTTTAGAGTAATTTGACTTATTTAATTATTAACTAAATAAATTTTATTTTGGTATTTATTTATAATTTAATGTTATTATCATCTCAAATAAATTAAAATGAATAATTTTGATAAAAATAATTTATCATCTATAATTATACTTATAACAAAACTTTTTTATTTATCCCCTTTTCGAAATCTTAATAAAAAATATAAAGAAGAGAGGCACATTTTCGTCTTTTCGTTTACTTTGCTTATTACATGTGTAACATTCAATGAATAGTATTAATATAACTCAAAATATATATATATTAATGTGGTAATGTTCAAAATTTGTGTATTAAATTTGTGTTTTACAAGTTTAGAGGTCTTTTTTTCCTAAAGATTAATGTTTAGTCCCTTGGTAATATCATTTTCTCCTATTCACTGTGATTAATTCCAATAGTTTTCACTAATAATTTTGGTCAAAAATAATTTTGTTCATATTAGATATTATAAATTACTTTAATTAAAAATATTAAATACATTTTAAAACTGTCCAATTATAAAATTGGAAAAAATTAATTTAAAATTACTCTTGAAGTCATGATGATAAAGTGGGTTTTAAAGGAACAGTTATCAAAAGTTTACAATGATTTATATTAAAGTTCAAAAAAAATTTATTTTTATGAAATAAATTGGATTAATATATATATTTTTTATATAATTATTCAATAAAAATAATTTAAAATATATTTAACATTACAAATAAATTAAATGAAATGGATTATTTCGATTGAAATTCGGTATTTTTCATGATTTATCAGAATAGTAAAAAATTTAAGAAATGAACAAAAAACTTCACCATAATATAAATTTTATTTTCTTGTTAAAAAACTGTTGATTATTTTTCAAAATTATTTTTTTAAAACTGATAAAATCTAACTATGAATTATGTGCACCAAACTTCATTGATCTGTTTATTATAGAAGATACAGTTTATTAAAAAAATTCTATTTGTTTTAAATGATTGATATTTTATTTAAAAGATAATTATAGATACTAAACATGTGAAAACAATATATTTTCATTATTTATTTAATCATATTCATTATTATCATTCCAATAGCTATGTGATAACTACCATGTAAAATAATAATATTAATAGTACATTGTAGTAAGATAAAAACATGTATTTTTTGAAGTTGAAATAAAACATAGTGTTGAGTGTACCAAAAGATAAAACTACTGTTTAATTTAGTATAAATTAACATGGTTTTTTTATAAAGAAATATTAACTTTTTGTAGCGTGTAATGAAAGCCATCAATGAATTTATATTTATTTGAAAAAAATTATATAAACTTATTGTGTCACAAGAATAACATAGATAAGATAATGAGATAATATCCCCATTAAAATAATAAGTTTTAAATTTATTATAAATTAAACACTTTCTAAGAACCAAATAATTTCTTATAAGTGACCCTACCCATTAGGTTCCCATGGATTATATGATGCAAGTATATATAGTTATAAGGTTATACAAACTATTATCTTCCAAGATCCTAGTGTGTCTATTAATTTACACTTATCTAGGAAAACCTAACCATATGGATATTAGAGGAATAGTGGTTAGTGGGTCTATATAATGTATTAAGACAAATATTTAACCACTCAACAATCCAATAGTATTATTATAAGGCCCCAGCCTTCAAATTACATAATCATGAATTAAATGAATAATTCACATAGAGGATCTTTTCAGGTTTAGAGTTTTAGAGAATTAGTTCATAACTATTACATCTCAAAAGATTACATAGTAGACACTTCTACTGAGTTTCCATAAAATAAAAAAGTACATAAAAAGAAACATTCCTAGTTCCATGTTTTAGATAGAATTTCTTTCCTTGATCCCATCCTTGACCTTATTCGTCTTTAAGTCCTGTGTAAAACATTTCAAAAACTTGGGATGAGCATAAAAAGCCCAGTAAAGGATACACAAAGAAGGAAATCTGTTAGTTTTTCAAAACAACAAGTAAACAATGATTACTTTACCAAATTAATACTTTTAACCTTTATGAAGTAGTAAAAACTCTTCACTGAATAAAATACTGTTACTTATCCTTTTGTAAACAAAATATTACCATAAAACCCATATAAGGAACACATAACATATAAAGGTAACTTGGGATATAAACATACTTAAATCGAATAACCATACGGTTGACTTCCACACATACTTAATGGAATAGCCATACGGTCGACTTCCATACCCAATGCATTGGAGGTTATAATGTAACCACCCATCGCAGTATTCACGGCACCACCCGTCATATGGTCTATCACGTAACCACTCTTCAAATGTCCAAGTACCATTATAAAATCTTAAGACATAAAACAAATATAATGGAAAGAAAAATTTTCCAAACATTGATCACAATATATCACTTAAATATATTGACATAAAAAAATACATTATAAAAACCATTTTCAATACCAAAATATATAAAAGATTATATGGTATTTATTTCATTTTAAAAACATTACGGCTTGTTGAGGAAGCCAAAGAACAAATAATACTTGCAGCGGCGGAAAAGGCCATTGTCACTGCGTACATTAAGAGAAACATTCCTTTTTTTCATTTTGTAAAACGATTCATAGAAAAAGATTCCTCTTGTATAAAATTAAATGTCAAAGGGGTTTATACACCGTATAAAATAATGTCTTGTATTAGAACCATATATGCCTCAATGAAAGGAGATTGAGACGGAGTCCCTTACAAAGACGATATCCTTGGATTAAGGATAAATCAATTAAATATTATGTGTGACAAACGAATACACCAAATATAAGTGGATATTAAGTGTAAAACAATAATAGTTAATTCACACATATATATATAATGACATATTCAAGGAGTACAAGTTTATCCCAAAGAATAAATATTGGGTTAAGAAGTTCCCTGGGAAAATTCGACAGCCTAACAGCGTCACTTCAAAATTCAGAAAAAGAGTTGATGAGAGAGAAAATGGTATTTAATCACTTGGAAATAAAATTTAAATCAATAAGGATATATAATAACATATCAAAACATAACAATATGTAAATTAAAAGACCCAACAAATGAATTCATTTAAAAGAGGAGGGTGAAAGGTTCCCTTACCAACTTGGGTATCTTATGAAACATACACCCCATGAAAGAAGCCCAATACAACCTTAATGTAAATACTCATAAAAAAAAGTATATTACACAAAGAGTATAATAATGGGCAGTACATATACCACTAAAAGAAAATTGTGGCAAATGTAGCATAAATCTCACAGAAATAAAAGTGAGATGAAAAATCCCTTACGAAAACTCGGCAGCCTAATGGCACCACTTAAAACATCAAAAAATGAATTGATGAGATCAAATAGGGTCTTTAATCATATCAAAATAAAATTTAAAGAAATAGGAATTTAAAATAACATCCCCCAACATAACAAATAGGATCTTAAAAAAAGTGACATAAAGGAGAGTACTTAAAAAGAGAGAGATAAGATCTCTTACGAAAATTCGCAAGCCTTACGGCGCCAATCAAAACTTCTAAAAATGGATTGATGAGATCAAATAGGGTATCTCATAATATTAATATAAAATTTACATAAAGTGTAATATAAAATAGAATCCCCTAACATAACAAATAGGGGCTTAAAATAAGTGACATAAAGGAGAGTACTTAAAAAGAAAGAGATACGATCTCTTACAAAAATTATGCAGCCTAACGAAGCCACTCAGAACATCCAAAAATGGATTGATGAGAGAAAATATGGTCTATCATCATATGAAAAAAAAAATTACAGTAAGATTAACATAAAAGAACCTCCCAATCATAAGAAATATGATCTTAAAAGGAATGACATAAAAGAGTGTACTTAAAAAGAAAGAGAGGGGTAGGATCCCTTACCTCAAGTCTGACTTGTCTTGTTCGTTTCTATATATTCCTGAATAATAAACATTGGTCAATTTATAATTTCTTAAGGACCTATTTTAAATATTATTATTCAGTTCATTTCACATATTATAATGTTATAATAATTGGTTAATAATTTGATTTCATATCAGACGTTTTTGTCGATGTTTGGTACATGAGTCAAAAATGAACTTGTTTGAAAATGATTTTTCTTGTAGTTATAAGTATATAATCTCCAGAATAATATTAATGATTTAAATATCATATATATCCAGTACGTATTCATTTTATACTACTCCATAACATTTGGAGATAAAAACAAATGAAATGCATCGTTCATGGAGACGGTGGGCCGTACATACGCATGAACGCTACTTTCATTTCTTTGTCATATATAATGGAATTAAAAATAATTTAGAGATATATATATTATAATTCCAGTATAATATATATTCTATATAGGTAACATATTTTCATTAATTTCATTCTTTATACATTCCATGTATTCCATGAACGAGTCACATCACTTGAGGGGGCGGTAGTCCACACTTCCTCGTATGAAATTATCACATTTACACAACATGAAAAGCATAAAAGTATGTTTTAAATATAAAATTCAGAAGCATATAGAAAAAATAAATACCATATATATCATATATAAAATATGGTGACATCATAATGGCCGCCATGAAAGGTGTTAAGTAAATATTGAACAATCATCATTTCGTGAGGCAGCAATTCACCATCCACATAAACAGTGTGTTCTTCAACCATTTGACAAAGGTGTGTGTAAGTGTAGCTCTAATACTTCTCATAACAACATCCTAGTATATTGAAGATACTTTTTTTGTTACAAAATAAAGGAATAAAATGAGTTTAGAGGGTTGTAGATGAAAAATAAAATAAGAGAACACAAGGGAAGACATTACCTTTAAATCGGGTAACGCCTTTTGATTTGAGATCAAAGGCTTCCTTGGAAAGGATTATTCCCAAATGTGAGGTTTAAATGATGAAGAGAGGGATTTGTAGAAATGAAATGGGAAGGGTTTTTCCAAGCCAAAGTCTTGAGAGGTGTTGGTAAGGTGGTAGAGGTGGAGGCCTTTTATAAGAGGCGAGGAGGGGCACTCTTCGAATGTTACAAAAGGACACTTTATTTTCAAATGCATTTCGGATTTTAATGGTCTCACATTGATGTATTTCTAGGCTATAGTGATAAGACTTCTAAATCCACCCATACAATATTTTTTTGACATGTGTAGGTCTTAGAGTTTACATTATCGTTTCATTTTATTTAAATAGTTAAATAATGAGGTAATCGCTGCATCATCATGATGTCATAAATAATTTAATTTATTTAATGTCTAAAAATTATAAAAAAACAATAATGATGTAGGAAATAGTTTTATCTTTCTAATAAATATTTATAGTTAAAAATATGACTTGTATAACCCCATAGAAATTTCTTTTAGTAAAACAACTCATGTTTGTGACATTTTTATTTTAATTTAAAATAAAACGTTATTAATGTCATTTTACGACCAAAGTAGCTCCATGGGGTCCCTATGTGGACCCATGGATTTTATTGGTCGGCCATGACTCATCCAATAAGGTTAGGACATGTGTCAAGGTCATTTCATATTACTAAAACATTATTTTTACCTTAAATTACACTAATTACCTTTAATCGCGATTAATAAAACATAAAAAGTTACTATTCACCAAAAATTATTTTAATCTCATTGAACCACATTTTACTTACTATGAAAACCATGTATGTATGAATTTTGGAAATCAAATCACAGAAGTGGTAAAGTTTCATTTAAATGAAAAAAATCAGTTTCTTTAACTACCACTTAGTGGTTTCACTATTCATCAAAAATTGATGTTTTTCGGAAAAATACCAAAAATTCACACTAAGATATATTTGATATTCCGAATTAAAAAATGATTTCTATTTTAAAAAATTCAAAACATATAATTTTCACTAATTAATTTAATTATTAATTCCCGTTGTCAAAACAAATAGCGTGTTTTTGAGAAACAATATCTATTAAAATATTAACACTAGTTTAAGTCCAATTTCAAAGTGAAATTAATTCCAATGACCACCGTTGGATTGAATGGAAAAAATATATTCTAATTAAACTTTAATCTCAATTAAAAATATAATCTATCCATATAAATAATTCAGATTAAAAGGAGGTTTTGAATTAAAATGCATCATTTTCACTAAAAATGATCTTTATCGGAAAAATAACAAAAATTTACACAATGTAAATTTTGATGTCCAGATTCTAAAGAAGGATTTTATTTTGTCAAAAAAAACATATAAAATTGTAAAAAGTATATTTAAAAATGGTTCTCCATCAAAAGGCGGTTAATCGACCTTTTAAATAATATTATAATATTTATGCTTAAAATATGTTTCATTTGCATTTTATGCCTCTAACATTTATTGGATAAAGGTAAAAATATTTGAAAAACATATATAATCATTTTGTAGTTAGTTCCGTTCTTTCCTTCCATTACAGTGGCTAGGCGTTAACTACAATTTAAAATAATATTATTTTATTATTAGAGTGCAACATAAGATTTCAAAGGAACTCGTTGTCGCGTATTGGGTACGCCATCGAGCATAGAGTTTCCTTTAAAGTAATATAAATATTTTATTCAAAAATATTGATAAATATAAAAATGTAATATTCTTTATTTTCCTGGGTTGTTACATCCTTCCCCATATTTGGGAATTGCGTCCTCGCAATTTTAAAATTGGGCTCGAAAACTTCATTGAATGCCCCACATCGGAAAAGGAGTAAATTAACCTATCACTTTAAAAGAAAAAAAGGGAAGTACAAAGGTCACTCGAGTTAACCCATACTAGGATTCCATGTATGAAAACATGGATATGGAAGAAAAAAAAGGGTCATGTTCTGAGGGAGTGTGATAGAAAACATGTTTAGGAGAAAGTTAACCACAAGAAAATCACAAACTTATGATCGGTTAAATGGTATTAGATTCCCCAGTATGAAAAGTTAACGGACAACATTTTTTTAGTTACTTTTCATGGAGGAATTTATTTTTGTGCTTAACTAAAACATAAGGAAACATACTTACTTGTCATGTTGACTTTCAACTTTTACAATATTTCTTACACAAACTCATATTTTCTCCAAAAGATGAGTATTTAGGGTGACTTGTTTACATTAAGAGAGATATAATCAACTTCTAGAGAATCACCTAATCCACAAAATAGAACTGTATACTTCCCATATATTTAGACCTTAACCAAAACTAAAACCAACAAGGTTAGTATGAGATCATATAATACCCTAAAAGGGAAATCCTTTATAAAAAGGAAAACTATTCTTAATCTATAAAATTTATCTAACAAGACCCAAAGATCAACTAAGACCAAAAGTAAAACAAAATAAGATTGAAACCCAAATATTTAAAGGATTTAATCACATATTTTTCCATGTTTAATCGTAACATTTATCTCCAAACAACATCTGTTTCTCTTAAAGTATCGTATTGAAAAGTAATTAATCTAATCACATATCCTCCATGATAGGCTAATCATTTCCATTGATAACCCAAAATCAACTTACTCTTAATTCATAAAATCATCTAACTAAAAAGAATCATTCAAAATAACTAGGGACTTCACATAGTCTAGTGGTAGGTGATAAATACCAGTTGCACTTTGGTTGTGGGTTTGATTCCCGCAGCTTTGTCTGACGTGACAGGTTGTCACACGGTCTGCGTGTTGTCCTTTTTCCAAAACTATATAATTCTTAAAACATTCCCCAACAAAGAGATAAAATCTTCAAAAATAACCATAACATAATTTATCCTCAATTTTATCTCATGCATTTCACTTTCCATCATAACATATAGTAACCCATTATTACCACAAAAGTAAGGATCATATAAACCCAAATAGTTCATTATAACTATGTCCACAATAGAATAGATAACTATTCATTAAATAAAATTTTCATATATCAAACATCAGGGTTACACATACTATAAAAAGTCTTCTAATGTAACCCCATCATCAAAAGAGACTTAATACACTTAAGAATTTCACCATAACTCTTTATGCCCTTATATGTTGACTTCATACTCATTCAACATTCTTCATGATCCATTAACCATTCCTTTCCAACTTATTCTGAAATACTTCTTTCCTACAAACAAAATCATGAATCATATCCTTATATTCCAAAATAGGAAAACTTAAGTTAAGAAATAATCCATACCTTTGATTGGTCATTGTCAGTTTCTTCATCCTCAATCAGAATGACATTTGGTATTGGTAAACGAATATTTGTATGATCTTGGGGATCCCATTCCTGAAACATCCTCATAGGACATGTGCTTTCATAATGACCATGCACAACACATTTAAAACATTTAATTGATCCCTCAGAAAGAACTTCTTTCCCTTTCATTGAGTCAACTGGATGATTCCTTTTTCCATGGCAGGTTCTTGATTTATGACCTTCATTTCCACATCTATAGCATATTTCTGTCCCTTTGTAACATTTTCCTAGGTGTTTCTTTCCACATCTTTGACAAATAAGTTTTTGAACACACATAACTTTATGATTATTACCAGTAGTTCCATAGGGATTTGTTTCACGCATATATGATTCCTTATAGAAATCACCAAGGTTTAGGTGGTCAATCATGACTCCAGATAGTTGGTTGAGGATAAACACAAGAGTTCTCATTACAGCTCCAATATCATTTAGTTGCTCGCTCAGAAAACTGTCATAGTTTCCTTCACATCCACTGTTACATTGGTGCCTGCTAGATCCATCCATTTACTAAAACCAAAATGTTCATTGTGAGTATATCAACAAAACCATCATGTACTAATGAGGAAGATAAATACTAAGATATACTTACTCATTCACATTATCTAAAACTAGGACCCTTTCTGAAATCCTAACCATTATGGTAATGTCACTTATGCTTAAGTAATACCCTAACCTCTAAAGTTATCTAAACTAACCTCTAATACAAACTATAATGCCCTAGCCTTAAACATTACTTAATCATGAATTAAATGAATAATCCACATAGAGGATATTTTCAGGTTTAGAGTTTTAGAGAATTAGGTCATAACTATTACATCTCAAAAGATTACATAGTAGACACTTCTACCAAGTTTCCATAAAATAATGAAAATACTTAAAAAAACATTTCTAGTTCCATGTTTTAGATAGAATGTCTTTCCGTGATCCCATCCTCGACCATATTCGACTTTATGTCCTGTGGAAAACATTTCTAAAACTTGGGATGAGCATAAAAATCCCATTAAAGGATACACAAAGAAGGAAAAATGTTAGTTTTTCAAAACAACAAGTAAACCATGAGTACTTTTCTAAAGTAATACTTTTCATCTTTATGAAATAGTAAAAACTCGTCACTGAATAAAAGTCCATTACATACCCTTTTGTAACCAAAAGATTACCATAAAACCCATATAACGAACACATGACATATAAAGGTATCTTGGGACATAAACATACTTAAATGGAATAACCATACGGTCGACTTCCACACATACTTAATGGAATAGCCATATGGCCGACTTCCATACCCAATGCATTGTAGGTCATAACGTAACCACCCATCCTAGTATTCACGGCACCACCCGTCATATGGTTTATCACATAACCACTTGTCAAATGTCCAAGTACCATTATAAAATCATAATACATAAAACAAATATAATGGAAAGAAAACATTTCCACACATTGATCACAATATATCAGTTAAATATATTGACATAAAAAATCCATTATAAAAACCATTTTCAATATCAAAATACAGAAAACTGTATTTGGTATTTATTTCATTTTAAAAACATTATGTCTTGTTGAGGAATCCAAAGAACAAATAATACTCGCAGCGACGGAAAAGGTCGTTGTCATTGCATAAGTTAAAAGAAACATTCCTTTATGTCATTTTTAAAATGCTTCATAGAAAAATATTCCTCTTATATAAAATTAAATGTAAAAGGGGTTTATACACCATATAAAATAAAGTCTTGTATTAGAAAAACATATGCCTCAATGAATGGAGATTGAGACGAAGTCCCTTACAAAGACGATATCCTTGGATTAAGGATAAATCAATTACATAATTATGTGTGACAAACAAATACACCAAATATAAGTGTATATTAAGTGTAAAACATTAATATGTAATTCATACATATTCATAGAATGACATATTCAAGGATTATAAGATTATCCCAAAGAATCAAAATTGGGTTAAGAAGATCCCTTGCAAAAATTCGACAGCCTAACGGCGTCACTTCAAAATTCAGAAAAAGAGTTGATGAGAGAGAAAATGGTATCTCATCACTTGGACATAAAATTTACATCAATAAGGATATAGAAGAACATATCCCAAGATAACAATATTTAAATTAAAGGACCCAACAAAATAAGTCTTTTAAAAATAGGGGTGAAACGTTCCCTTACCGACTTGGATATCTTACAAAATATACACCCCATGAAAGAAGGAAAATACAAAATTGATGTAAATACTCATAAACAAAATTATATTACACAAAGAGTAGAATAATTGGCATTACATATACCACTCAAAGAAAATTGTGGCAAAAGTAGCTTAAATCTCACGAGAATAAAAGTGAGATGAAAAATCCCTTACGAAAACAAGGCAGCCTAACAGCGCCACTTAAAACATCAAAAAATGGATTGATGAGATAAAATAGGGTTTCTAATCATATTAACATAAAATTTACAGCAAGAGTAATATAAAATAACATCCCCAAAATGAAAAAATAATATCTTAAAAGAAGTGACATAAAGGAGAGTACTTAAAAAGAGAGAGATAAGATCTCTTACGAAATTTCGACAGCCTAACAGCACCACTCAAAACATCCAAAAATGGATTGATGAGATCAAATAGGGTCTATAATAATATTAACATAAAATTTTCAGAAATAGTAATATAAATGAACATCCCCAAATAGAACAAAGAGGATCTTAAAAGAAGTGACAATAATGAGAGTACTTAAAAAGAGAGAGATAGGATCTCTTACGAAAATTCGGCAGCCTAACGGGGCCACTCAAAACATCCAAAAATGGATTGATGAGAGAAAATAGATTCTCTCATCATATGAACATAAAAATTACAGTACGATTAATATAAAATAACATCACAATCATAAGAAAGATGAGCTTAAAAGGAATGACATAAAAGAGTGTACCTAAAAAGAAAGAGAGGGGTAGGATCCCTTACCTCAAGTCTGACTTGTCTTGTTCGTTTCATTATATTCTTGAATAATAACCTTTGGTCAATTTATAATTGCTTAAGGAGCTCTTTTAAAGATTATTATTTACTTCATATCACATATTATAATGTTATAATAATTGGTTAATAATGTGAGTTCATATCAGACGATTTTTTTGATGTTTGGTAAATGAGTCAAAAATGAACTTGGTTGAAAATAATTGTCCATGTAGTTATAAGTAAATCATCCCAGAATAGTATTAATGGTTTAAATATCATATATATCCATTAAATATTCATTTTATACTACTACATAATATTTGGAGATAAAAATAAATGAAATGAACCGTTCATGGAGACGGTAAGCCGTACATACGCATGAACGCTACTTTCATTTCTTTGTCATATTAATGGAATTAAAAATAATTGAGAGATATATATATTATAATTATAGTTTAATATATATTTTATATAGGTCACATATGTTCATTAATTTCATTTTTTATACATTCAATGTACTGCATGAACGAGTCACATCACTTGAGGGGGCGGTTGTCCACACTTCCTCGTATGAAATTATCGCATTTTCACAACATGAAAAGCATAAAGGAATGTTTTAAATATAAAATTAAGAATCATATAGACACAATTAATACCATATATATCATATATAAAATATAGTGACATCATAATGGAAACCATGAAAGGTGTTAAGACAAGATTGAATAATCATCATTTCGTGAGGCAGCAATTCTCCATCCTCAGAAACCGTATGTTCTTTAACCATTAGATGAAGGTGTGTGTAAGTGTAGCTCGAAAACATCACATAAATACATCCTATTATATTAAATATACTGTTGTTGTTACAAAATAAAAGAATAAAATGAGTTTAGAGGGTTGGAGAATCAAAATAAAACAAAAGAACACAAAGGAAGACATTACCTTTAAATCAGGTAACTCTTTTTTATTTGAGCTCAAAGGCTTACTTGGAAAGGATTATTCCCAAAGGTGAGGATTAAATGATGAAGAGAGGGATGTGGAGAGATGAAATGGGCAAGGTTCTGCCGAGACAAATGCTTGAGAGGTGTGGGTAATGTGGTAGAGGTTGGGGCCTTTTATAAGCGGAGAGGAGGGGCGCTCTTGGAAAGTTATAAAAGGACACTTTATTTTCAAAAGCGTTTCGGATTTTAATGGTCCCAAATTGATGTATTTATAGGATATGGTGATAAGAGTTATAAATAAACCCATCCAATATGTTTTTGACATGTTTAGGTCCTAGAGATTACATTATCATTTCATTTTATTTAAATCGTTAAATAATGAGGTAATTGCTGCATCATCATGATGTCATAAATAATTTAATTTATTTAATGTCTAAAAATTATATAAAAATATCATAATGTAGGAAATCTTTTTAGCTTTATAATGAATATTTATAGTCAAAAATATGACTTTTATAACCCGACTTAAAAATTGTTTTAGTAAAACAACTCATGTTTGTGACATTTTTATTTTAACATTAAATAAAACGTTATTAATGTCATTTTCCTACCGAAGTGGCTCCATGGGGTCCCCAAGTTGACCCATGGATTGTCTTGGTCGCCCATGACTCATCCAATAAGGTTAGGACATGTGTCAAGGTCATTTAATATTATTAAAACATTATTTTTACCTTAAATTACAATAATAACCTTTAATCGCGATTAATAAAACTTTAAAGTTACTATTCACCAAGAATTATTTTAATCTCATTGAACCAAATTTTACATCCTAATGACAACCATGTATGTAATATTTTTAAAAATCAAATCACAGAAGTGGTAAAGTTTCATTTAAACGAAAAATTAGTTTCTTTAACTACTACTTAGTGGTTTCACTATTCATAAAAAATTGAAGTTTTTCAGAAAAATAACAAAAAATCACCCTAAGCTATATTTGATATTCCGAATTAAAAAATGATGTCTATTTTACAAAATTAAAAACATCTAATTTGCATTAATTAATTTAATAATTAATTCCCGCTGTCAAAACAAATCGTGTGTTTTTAAGAAACAATATCTATTAAAAGATTAACACTAGTTTAAGACCAATTTAAAAGTGAAATTAATTCCAATGACCAAAATTTGATTAAATGGTAAAATTATATTCTGAATAAACTTTAATATCAACTAAAAATATAATCAATCCATATAAATAAATTAGATTAAAAGGTGGTTTTGAATTAAAATGCAACATTTTCACTAAAAATGATCCTTATCGGAAAAATAACAAAAATTTACACAAAGTAAATTTTGATATCCATATTCTAAATAAGGATTTTATTTTGTCAAATACAACATATAAAATTTTTAAAATTATATTTAAAAAGGATTCTCCATCAAAAGGCAGTTAATCGACCTTTTAAAGAATATTAGAAGATTTATGCTTAAAATTGGATTCATTTGCATTTTACGCCTCTAACATTAATTGGATAAAAGTAAAAATATTTGAAAAACATATATAATCATTTTTTAGTTAGTTCCATTCTTTCCCACCATTAAAATGTCTAGGCGTTAACTACCAGTTAAAATAATATTATTTTATTATTATAGTGCAACGTAAGATTTCAAAGGAACTCATTGTCGTGTATTGGGTACGCCATCGAGCATAGAATTCCCTTTAAAGTAATATAAATATTTTATTCACAAATATGGATAAATATAAAAATGTCATATTCTTTATTTACCTAGGGTGTTACAATTATGTGATGTGTTTGAAAGGATTTTCTAATATATATATTCATGAATTCCTTACATTCTTAAATAGTGTGAGTCATGATAAAATATATATATTTGACAACTGTTGGATATGATATTATCATAAAGGTTTTTTTGATTTTGGTGGGAATAATATTTAACAAAATTACATATTAAATTATAATAAAACACGATACTCAAATGATAAAATATTATATCGTATATGAGTAACATCATAATCATTCTACTTGTCTTTGATATCAATACACTAAAAGGAGGATCATAATGTAACTAAATTCAAAGGGTGTTTTTCAAAATTTTAAAAATACTATTATTTATAGAAAAACCTTCCTATGTTATTCATTGTTAAAAAAATTAAACACTTCATCCAAGATGTATATGTAAAGAATAAAATTTTTTAATTAAGATTGAATAAGCATTATTTTTAAAATTACCTAAGGATCATTATCCTACACTCATATATTAAATGTGATTGTGTATGTTATTGAAATAGAGGGAAAATTTTTTTCCATTAAATTCATATTATATTTAAGTAATACATTTTAGAATTATTATTTGAATGATTCCAAAAATATTAATGATTTAAAGAAATTATTACTTTATTTTATCAATGTTTTGAGGATTTTTAAACAATGAATGTGATTCTCATGTTCTAGTGTTTTTTTGATAGGACAATTTGGAAAAAATTAAAACTAGAACAAGTAAATATAGTTGTGAATTATAATAAAATTTCTTCAAAATTTTATTTCAAAGTCATTGAATCCTAAATATGGGTCATTAAGGAAGTATATTATATCCATATGATTTATTTTTTCAAAATATCTGAAGGGTTTTACGAAACTCAAAGGAAAGTACATGTTATGCTTCATTATAATAGAAATAAATTGTTATATTATGAAAGTTATATGATATTAAATGAAAATATTACAAAGTATGTAAATATAATGGAGTTCAAGACCAAGGAAAGAAATCCTGGAACATGATCAAGAAAAGGGTTGGAAATATATAAATTTGAATATAAAAGAATATACCAATCATATACGGGTATAAATAAATTATATATATTTTAATATTTTATATATAATATGATAAGGGATGTTTTTTTAAATAAATAGTTGTTATAAAAAATATGTGATGATGAGTTTTATTATCATAGTTTATGATTCATCATATTCTATAATATCATTTAAAAGAATATGGGAAGAAAATGTTTTTTTAATGATGAATAATCTTATTCAATATTTTTGTTAAAATATTTGGGATTTCATACCACCATCCAAGAATAGAAAATTTAAAATAATAATTGTAGATTAAATTAAATTATCTAAACACATTGAATTTCATATAAGATATGGTGTTCAATATTTTTAAAAAAAATTACACTACTAAGTGTCATTTCCTAACATAATGGAGATTTTTTTTTCTTAGCATGATATTTTAGAAATAATATAGAGTCTAAGAGGTTAGTTAGAGTAGGTTTTGGATTATTTAAGTAAAAATTTATAAAAAGATAAATGATTTTAATAGTGAAAATAAAAGTTTGTTTTACTTTATATTCTAAAAGGTTGAGGATACTTCTATAAAATATTAATGTAACGAGTTATATTATTTACCAAAATATTGTAAGGAAATATTTTTATTCATTAGGTTCAAATGATGATGATCATGATGAAATTATAATGATTTTTAAGTAGAATATAAGAGTTCAAAATATCATTACCATTTTATATCTTAAAATAAATACATTATAATACATTTTAAAAATAGTTGAAACAATGAATATGATTTTAAATAGTCCCATTATTCAAAATAGAATGTTTCATATATTTTACTCAGTAAATATATTGAATTAATGGTTCTATCATATGGTTACATAAATATAAGATATCAATAAAAAAGAAATTATTTTTTTCCTTCAATTTCCTATCGTTATTTTGATTCAATTTAGGTAAGACCTTATAATTTTAATATATGATTATATATAAATAATTTAATGTGGTTGATAGTTTTCCTCTCACGTAATACCATACTAAAATGAAACTATTATATGTTTTAATAAAAATATAAATATAAAGGATTATTTTTAAATACTAGAAATTCAATTAATAAAAGTTAATATGAGTAAGCACTTTATAAAAAAATTATAGAATGAAAATAATTTCTACTTTTAATCGGAAAGAAATTCAGTTGGTAAAAGTATAAAAACATAGAAAATCATTTTATTCTTCAAAATATAATAATCTAAAATTATTGAATTATTTAAAGATATTAATTATAAAATGATTATATTTAATGAAATATATTGATAATATTAATAATATATTAAAAATGAATTAATAAGTAATTTTTAGGAAAAAATAATAAATAATAGTTACCATTTTAAGAAACTATATATTCCAATACATATAGTTTTCCAATATATTTTTGAATATTATTCAAATATAGAATTCCATAACTTTTAAATTTAATTTCATAAAATTGATATCATTTATTGACTAAGAATAATAATATATTCATAATATTAATTGTTTAGGTTTTTATTAAAAGAAATATTTTTAGGATAAAAGTGAAAAAAATGTTTCTCAAAATAACATGACTTTTATGACACTATTAATATATAGGAATGGATTTAAAATTCATTAAACTAGTTTAAAAAATTAAAATATTAATTATATAAGTAAATTTATTATTATAAAAATAGTTTCTTAATTTATAAACCCATATAAGATATTTTAGAATATGAGTAATATGTTCTCACAAATTATATTTAATGCATTATAAATTTTTATTTTCAAATTAATTTTTATCACCTTTTTAAATAAAAATTTCAAAAAATAAAAAATTTACCTAGTGATAATATATTATATAATAACTACTTCATTATTTATAGGAATTAATGTTTTTTACCATAGGTAAAAACTGGTTATCATAGTAAAAGTTAAAAGTGTAAAAATATTAATTCCATGTGTAAAGGGTTTCAGATAAAAAAAAATTCAATAATTATGTTTATGTGGTTTTTATTTAAATTATCTCTTACGCACTCCATTATTTAGAAAATTTAGAGCCACTTGACATGATTACCATATTCTCCCTTTATATAAAGATGAAATATTTACAATAAATTCATTCTCACCACTTATAAGAGAAGCCTCTCACCACCCCTTTAGGGAACTCATAAAAATTCGGTCCCATCATTACACTAGGACATTATTCTTTCCTATATAATAAATTATTTCAATTTTTAGCTTATGGTTATAATATATTAGCATATTCTATCAGTTTAGATGGGTTTATCCAAGGAAATATTGAAATTCTCAACCCGAGAAATCATTTATACAGAAGATATTAGTTTTTTTCTTTTCTAATTATAACATTACAATACCTATGTAATTAAATAATTATTTTTTATAAACATAATTTTTCTATGATATTTTCATAATAATTAATCATCTTTCCCCTTTTCTATTAAATCAATAGAAACTTCCATTCAAGTGTTGTGTGGATTACCACTTCTAGGATGTATTGTTTTTCATTTTCCATGACCACATTACAAGGCTTTTATAAAAGTATAATTTAATAAATAATCACGATGTTTTTATAATTTTTATTATTCATTAATATTATCCCATATTACTCATTTCTACTAATCTATGGAATATAAAATTGTCAACCATATAAACATGTGGACTACTACCCACATGGAAGGAATGATTTTCATGTTTACTTTTCATCACTGCCTTATACGTATGGACATGAGCTTGATATAAAAATAATAAATATGAATTTTAGGATATTATTTATTTCATATTATGATAAATTGGATAACATATTAAATAAATGACCAATAAACCATTGTCGTTAATTCAGTCGCTTAAAATGAGCAAACTGAGTGGAAAATTATCTCTTATTTCTAGGTAATTACTTTAAATAAATTATATTTTTATTATATTTCATTAAAATTTTGATATATCACATATATAATCACCAAATAATATCATTATTTATCACTTATTATGTTTTTACGACAAAACAACCTCATAATCACCCATTTATCATGGTAGGTTCATGTTTGGTCTGTTTAACCACCTACATGAACAACAC
Source organism: Viscum album (assembly GCA_963277665.1). Lineage (NCBI taxonomy): Eukaryota > Viridiplantae > Streptophyta > Magnoliopsida > Santalales > Viscaceae > Viscum > Viscum album. The sequence goes on along the minus strand of OY728119.1, from coordinate 1,308,943,928 downwards.
TATGAATTTATATCATGGATTACTATGTGCATATATTTACATTTATAATATGATATAAATATGTAAATAATTTTTTTCTGGTAAATTTATATGATTATTTGACTCATTAATTAATAAATCATGCCCATTTCTTTAAGAAACAACAAAACATGCTCATCATCAATTTTAACATGATGGTTTATAACAAAAAATACAAAAAGTGGAAATTATAGATTTATAAAATATCTTCAAAAATCTGTTATAATAACTTATATGATCTAATAATGATTTACATTGAAAAAATAATATATACGAACATAATTTTTACAAATCTTGTTCAAAGTGATAAATATTTCTGACACCCTATATTGAAAATATGTAAAAACTAAATTAAATATATGTATATAATGATTAAAAATAAGGAAAATAAATGGTAATATTAATTAATAATTCTATTTTAGGTATTTAGTTAACTTAATTTAATTATTTGTGAAATTTGGTCCATGCACAGAGTGAATCTAGACCGTGGTAAGGGTTTTCATCTCAAATTTTTCTCATTGATTCCAGATTGGTATTCAGCACCTAATTTCATTTTTTTGATTTATATACTTTCAATTTATATTTGTTATTTATAATTATCTTGTAATCATGTTATTTTAATTATAATTACATGACCACTCTTTAAAGGGAATGATGAAAATGATACTCAAGAATATATTGTCTTCATGGTCTCAATTCTAATTCCTTAAGACATGATTCATGTTATCCATCAAGTTTGCTTTATATATTTTTCAATTAATTTAATATAATTGGAATGTTATATACCACATTTCCATTTAATTAATTGGATAAACTAGTAAAAAAATTGTTCTTTTTCTTTAATTTTATTTTGATATATGTTTTTCTCCAATAAAAAAAAGTTTCTGGGGGATCAATTTTCATTTAACGTGTTATGATCTATAAGAACTCAGATCTTCTTTTTAGGTATGTTTTTCTTTTTCCTGGAGTTTTTGAGAATAGAGGAGTTTCTGTAAATTTTGATGTACACTCCATGTACTTTATGAGTACACATTGTGTACTGGGTTACCGTGGGTATCCAAGTTCTGGCCATGTAGCGGCCTTTCGCACGGCCTTGTGGGATGACCTGGATGTCGCCTAATGCAGAGTACGGAAACAGATAGTTCATTCCATGAACTCCTAAAGTACACATAGTGTATTTTGTTTTTTTCATTAAATGCACAGGGGTTGCGTCTGGTGGACAGAACCGTATACTTCTCAACCTAGTTCATCTGAGACACTTGAGTAGCCACGGATTTTTGACGAGCCCCTGAGCCTATGTCCGTCCTCCGAATCAAACACCGTCAATTGCATTGGAATCAAAAAGTTAAGATCTCTCTTCTTCTGGAACCTCGTTTCATGATTTCTCTTCTTTTCCATGTAATCGTGGGTTGAACATTTTAGACGTTTTCTTAGATATATGGGGTTCTATAGAGATTCTTGCTTTGAGGTTCACATATATTGATCTCATAATCCTAAGGTAAGTGGTTTTGTGCCATTCAATATGATATCTGAGTTATATGTGCAATTTTTCCCAATACCAATAGACGGTTTATTGCGTGTTTACCGTTTAAGGCCTATTGTTTCTCTCTTATGTTGGTATGCCTGAGTAGATGATTATTGATTGTGAATAGGGTGAATTGTTGTGCTTTTAATGTATTGCCCATGCATGTTGTGCATATTTTGACATTTGGGACTTGTTTTCCTATATGCTTATGTTTACTTCCCCATGTCTAGTATTATAGGATGGTGTGACTGTTGTTCTAGTATAATGTTGTGTTGTAGAATGATGGCCAAGTAGTTAATGAGGTTTACCTTGGACATTTCCTGCTGCTACACTTGCTTGACTTACACAGGGTCATGAGAACCTGGTGTATAGACCATAGAGATAATGGAAGTTGAGGGCCTCTCTAGAGTGTCTTCATATTTTACGATGCAAGAGCATTGGGGTAATTGACGTTGAGTGCTTCCCCAGAGTGTCTGTAGTTCCTCGACGTGGGCTACAGGGGGAATGAGATGTTGAGTGCTTCCCCATAGTGCCTTTAGTACCATTACGGGACTATAGGATGAATTGATGGTGAGTGCTTCCTAAGAGAGTCTATACATAAGCGGAACAAGAGGGGTTAGACTGAGTGTACTACGTAGAGCGTTTCTTGTACTTGTTAGGTCAGACCAGAGGGGATAGGTTGTGAGTACTTCCTAGAGTGTTACCTTGTGTTTAGCTACTTGCTAGTTTTGCTAGGTAGAACCATTGGGGAAATATTGTGGGTACTTCCCAGAGGGTTACCTGTTCTGTTATCTGCTTGTTTAGCTATTGGTTGTTGTGTGGTGGTTTGAATGCTTTAAACTATAAATTGTTTTCTACTTAGTGCTTTCTTGTTTACTGCTTCTTGTACATTTACCTACCATATACTCACAGACTATTTGTCACAAAAACTCGGGTGGTTCCCAACAGGGATTTAGTCCCACACCTTATTTGGGCCATGTTTTTGGGCCCCAACGGATTATATTATTGCTGGTATAGATAATGGAAAGTTCCCTTCTACATTTGGTACTTAACTTGTTGTGGAGTTGGATAGAATGGGACCAAAGATATTCTTGTAATCTTGAGGAGCTGTTTATCTTTTATTTTGTACTTTGGTTTAGTACTATTTATATTCCAGCATTGTGACTTGTTTTTTCTGATTTCATAAACATATGTATCATGCATAATTTATATATGTGATCCAGTTTTTTTTCTTATTCCTGTCATCCGAAGGTTACTATTGTTAGATATTTCATGTTTTCACTATTGTATGTATTTTTTTAATTTCTTTGTGTACTCTCTAGATGAAGTCATAGTTTCCCCACTATCATAACCAAAGCCCTCATTCCTAGTCGGCAGCCTCTGGTGTTCTGTGAAATGCGCTTGAGGCCATGTGACCAACCAAGTACGGGGAGCCTCTGGGTTGCTTCCAGAACCGGGATGTTACAAAGTGGTATAAGATGATTTCTTTTCTCTTGACATACTCTTTAGAGCCTTAGCCAGGGATAGTATGGAATAGGTACTTGGTAATAAACTATGCTTTGGAGTAGCTAACCCATGTACAAGGAAAATCCAATCTACCTCATTTAAATTTCTATTTTTCTAGTTTTGGAATTATTACAGTTAATCTGATTTAGCCTTGAGTGATTCACAAGATTTTTGTTGTTATTGTTGTTTTTATTAAGGTTCTATTTCTGTTGTAACCCAATGATATGAGGGTATTCCATCTCATCCATCATATGGTCACTTTCTAGATATCACATGTAAGGAATATTTTCCATGCCATATAGGATGCATTATATTGAATGTTGTTGTGATAGATGATGTGTAAAATATACATGTTGTTGTGATATTTTCCTTGATATAAATACCTTTTATTTGACAGGGTATTGTTTTGGGTAGATATTTTCTTGAATGAACGCCAAAAATTAGTTCTTGAGGTGTTATAGGCCCTCATGTACCGGAATTCGGAGGATCATTGCTTTGTTTGCCTTTCTATAACTTGTATAAAATGCCAAACTTTGATTAGCAGGGAGTATGGGCCCTCAGGGATCATATTTTGGCACTTTGAATGCTCATTTCAATGTTTTCTGGGTTCCAGAGTTGTTTCGGAGGCTTATTGCCTAGAAAAACCTAGAATACATGTCGTGTGATGTTATGTACACCCCATATGTTCTTCTATTTACGAAGAAACTATTTTTATTAAGTACAAACCATGTACTTTATGTAAATGCCAAGTAGTCTCTAACTGTGTCATAGGCCGTGTGGGAAGAGACACGGGATGGGGAATACTAGGAGTAAACACTACATGTATCTTCCCTACATGTCATGTAGCGTCAACCTCATGGCCACCCGTGTCACTAATAACACAGGATGGTCGAGTCATGTTTAATACACCATGTGTGCCCTCTAAACACATCATGTAGTCTGATTTTGGAACCCTGTTGTGTGAAGAACAACACTGTTCGGTGTTATCCCTTTTCATACATGTCGTGTCTGTCTAGAACACATCGTGTAGTTTGAGTTGTGTGTTAGGTCGTGTCACTAACAACACATTCCACGTAGAGCTTGTCTAGTACATGCTGTGTGGGAATTGTACACGCTGTGTAGTCTTACCATAGGAGAGTCGTGTGGCTTAACCGTGTAGAAATAATCAGGCATGGAAAGAGGATTCAAGTATAGGAATTGTGTTAAGACAACACGACATATGTCTGCGGTGTTACACGACCAGTCTATGAAGGAGTACACGGCCATGTGAATGACTTTAGGGAACTCACCATGTAGGAATTGTACAAGTCGTTTAGTCATGTTTTGTAAAACATGAGTGATTTGTTCCTCCTATTACCTTTTACATTAGTTTTTTAGTCCTTGATATCTTGATCTAAGGTGTGTGCTTAACCATGCAGAGTCATTCCTCCAAGACGTCCTCCGGCTGTACTCTAGTTTCCAGATGGTGATCAGACACCGGAAATGGACGATCAGGGACTCCCTAAACATCCTCCCATTATTCCAGCCTTGGCACCAACCATTGTACTTGACATAGGTGTTGATGCATAGTTAAGGTAGGGCATTTTGAGGATGATTCGGACCTTTAAAGGAGAACCACCTCCTTCCCCGTCAATGGCTGATTTGACGCTGGTCTTCCAGCAGTAGTATCCTCCCACTTTCTTGAGGAAAGGAGGACCATAGGCTACATAGTCATGGCTAGAAGCCATGCTGATGATCATTAAGCATATGGAGATGCCTCTAGAGGGGAGGGTCAATCTCTCTACCAATATGCTTCAAGACCCTACCAATATGTGGTGGGATGTGATCTCATAGGCGGGATGCCAGTAGGTTATGGCGTGGGATGAGTTTCAGTGCATATTATTTGATTACTTCTCTCTGGAGACCCTAAAGGTCGATCGAGCCTAGAAGTTTATGAGTCTGGAGCAGGTTACTCTTTCAATTATGCAGTATTCCTCCCGCATTACCAAGCTCTAGCGCATAACGCCTATTCTAGGAGTTGATCATCTATTCTTGGAACAGAAGTTCGATGATGGTTTTTGGAACAACATCTGATCACATGTGAACATATTTCAGTTTACTTCTATCACTTATATAATCAACAAGACACTGATCATAGAGTTCAATCTAAGGGATTCTGGAGTTGTGAGCCATGGAGACTCTATGTATGGGGTTATTATTCCTCTTACTGACAGTAGGAATCACCACAGGGAGTCTTCGCTTGGTGATCCGAGGAGGCGAGACACTTCTTCTTGTAGCCAGGTGGTATGATACCAATGTGGAAGGGTTTGGCATTCGAGGTCGTAGTGCCATAGAGACCCAGTGGTGTTCTGATCATGCAGAAAGATGGGTCATATTCAGCACTTATGTTAGATCTTATCTCCATTAGCTGGGTATAGGGGTTCTTCTATAACTTCTAGTTTAGGAGAAACACCACCAGTTTCTCACAAGACTGTGAACTAGAGTTCTTCCAGCTGTTTAGGATGAGGTGGAGGTCATGTTCGTGGTATCCAGTCACCCTGTTTTCGGCAACATCAGGGCAGATCATCTCAGAGTGGTCAGGAAGGGTCACAGGGCCACGATACATGCCAGAATTTTGCAGTGGAGCAGACCCAGCAAGAGCAGGATCCCAGACCTTGTATCATTTGAGGTACAATCTTAGTAGCCTCATTCCTATCATCTACTATTTTTGATAAAAGGGATTCCCATAGATTTATATTTTTCACTGTTGTATAGATCCTTAGCCTCTGCATCTTTTCTCCTGTTGATATATTGATTCTAGAAACTCTGCTGGGGACTAGAACAGTTGGTGTACGTCAGTGAAGAGAGTGCCCTCTACAGGTTGGTGTATGTCACTTATTATGGGACCTCTATGTCCTAGAGATGACATGCTATGATTTCATTCTTAGGATGGAATTGTTAGTTCCATTCCAGGAATTTGTTGACTGTCATTGTCGCAGGGTGAGTTTCATATAACGAGAGGGTGGATCTTTTCTTCATAGGGGAGAGTGGGACATCCAGGTGAGCAGAGCGGGTCCAGAGCATATTGGGTTGGGAGGAGTTATATCCCATATTTCTAGTCATTATCTTGATGACCAGGGGACTTCACATTTACACTTTCCTCTTGTGGTGGATCATTTCTGAGATGTCTTTCTAGAGGACTTTTCAGGTTTTCCTCCTGATAATGAGGTAGAATTCTCGATTGAGCTTGTTTCATGAGCAGCACTAGTGTCCATTCCTAGTTATAGGATAGCAACCCCTAAGTTGTAGGAGCTCAAGAATCAGTTTAAGGAGTTCCAGGAAAAGGGATTCATCCAACCCAATACTTTTCATTGGGGTTAACCTGCCCTATTTTCAAATAAGTTAGACGATACCCTAGGGCTTTGTGTGGACTATCCTAAGTTGAACAAGTTTATGGCAAGGAACCGATATCCCATGCTGAGGATAGATGATCTCTTTAATCATCATCAAGGATCTCGGGTGTTCTCAAAAATTGAATTGAGGTTCAGTTATCATCATTTTCATGTTAGACCATAATATATTCCTCTTATACCCATCCAGAGCAGGTATGGTCTATACAGGTACTTGGTTATGTCATTCGGTCTAACGAACACACCTGCACTTTTCATGGAACCGATGAACATAGTATTCCATCCATACTTGGATTCCTTCGTAGTGCTCTCCATGGTTGATATATGGGTGTACTCTCATTATCAACATGACCATTCTACAAATATTGAGATTGTTTTGAGTACACAGAGAGAGCATCAGTTATATGAAAAGATCTCGAGGTGTCACTTTTGGATGGATCAGATTCACTTCTTGGGTCATGTTATCTCATAGGAAGGAGTATCAATAGACCCAATGAAAGTGAGAGTTTTATTTTCCTAGTAGAATCCAAATAACTTATTTGAGGTGCAGAGTTTTCTTGTCCTGGTTGGATACTACAGACGTTTCACACAGGACTTTTCACATTTAGAAGCACCACTGATAGGTCTGACCCAGAAGGATGAAAAGTTCTTATGGTCAGATTCATGTGAGTCAGCCTTTTAGAACCTAAAAGGGAGGTTGAAATCAGAACTAATACTAGTCTTGCTAGTGTCGGGAAAGATCTTTCTTGTTTACTGTGATGCATCAGGTATCGGGTTGGGAGCTATTCTTATGCAGGTTGATGGAGTTGTTTCGTACGGGTCTCGGCAGTTCAGGCCACATGAGAGGAATTACCTGATTCAGGATCTAGAGTTGGTGGCTTTTGTTCATGCCTTACATTGTTGGTTTAATTATCTTCTGGGAGAGTATTTTTTGGTTTTCACCGAACATAAGAGTCTCAAGTACATCTTCACTCAGTGTGATATGAATTTGAGATAGCGCAAGTTGGTTGAGTAACTGTAGTCCTTTGACTTTGAGCATGCCTATATTCCTGGGAAGGGAAATGCAGTTGTTGATTCATTGAGAAAGAGGACATAGGTACAGGTAGATCAGAAGGCTAGCAGTGAGTGGATGCTTATGGCTCTGTTCTCTAAGATTCATTTTGAGGTGCACGATAGTCAGGGGAAGACGTTTCTTCCTTTTATAGTTGTTACCTCTACTCTTCTGGATTGAGTTTGAACGAGGCAACTATTAGATTGTGAAAGCCTAGTCCTAAGGGAGAGTGTGTCAGGAGATGACCCTATTTCTAGAAGGACTGTAGGCAATGATGAGATCATCCATTTCTAGGGGCTTGTATGGGTTCTAGAATACATACGCAAGGAGCTGGTGTGGGATTTTCATTTCTCAGTTTGGGTAGTCTATTCTGGCATCAATAAGATGTATCAGGATGTACACCGTCAGTATTGGTGGCCGGGTATCAAGAGGGATGTTGTTGGTTTCATCATGAGGTGCTCCACTTGTTAGTAGGTGAAGTCGGAGCATCTTCATCCAGTAGGGCTTTCACATCAGTTACCCATTCCTGAGTGGATGTGGAATGATTTTGCGATAGAATTCATGATCCGATTTCCAAGGTCACCTCGGGGGAATGACGTAGTTTGGGTTGTCATTGACAGACTCATGAAGGATGCTCAATTCTTGCCGATCAAGTAAACCATTAGTATTGATGAGCTAGAATGGTTGTACATCTGAGAGATTGTACGTCTACATGGAGTTCCACACTCCATTGTTTCAGACAGGGATGTATGTTTTACTTCTCAGGTCTAGCCGGGGCTTCAGAAGGCTTTGGGTACATAGGTAATTTTTAGTACAACATACCACCACCAGATGGATGGACAGTCTGAGTATACGATTCTGGTGCTTGTGGATATTCTCCAAGCATGCATTCTAGATTTTGGAGGTACTTGGGAGAAGCATATACCACTTGTGGAGTTTTCCTACAACAATAGTTTTCATGTAACTATTCAGATAGAACCTTATGAGGCTTTTTACGGTTGGCCATTCCAATCACCCTTGTGTTGGATGGATGTAGGAGAGGCAGCTTTGCTGGGACCTCGTCTTGTTTAGGAGACCACAGAGAAGATAGAGTTGATTCAGAAGATGATGGCTACTACACAGTCTCGACAGAAGTCTTATGCTGATCAGAGGAGAAAACCTCTAGAGTTCGATGTCGGGGATCTGGTTTTCTTTCGTGTCACACCAAGGATGGGAAACAATAGGATTAAGAGATAGGGTAGGCTTTCACCAAGTTATGTTAGGCTGTTTGAGGTGTTGGGGAGAGTTAGTCCGGCTTCCTATCGGTTGTTGTTACCTCGGAGGTACCAGGCTATGCATGACATCTTCCACGTTTCATAGCTTCGATGTTAATTTTCAAACCCATCTCATGTCTTTTAACCTGAGGAGGTTGAGCTCAAAGTGCGTTTTTCATTTAAAGAGAATCCTATCCGGATTTTGGATCATAGTACAAAGGTTCTCTATGGCAGGTATGTTACTATGGTATGAGTGTCATGGAAGCACAGGCAGGTGCAGGATGAGACTTGGGAGAGGGAGGCCGATGTACGAGCACAGTGGCCAGAACAATTCAAGGTTTATTCTTCTATGATGTGCTAGGGAAATTTGGGGATGCATTTATGTAATGGGGGATGTTTGTAAGAACCTGGATCTTCTTTTTAGGTATGGTTTTTTTCCTTGAGTTTTTGAAAAAAGAGGAGTTTTGGAAATTTTTGAAGTACACGTCGTGTACTTTATGAGTACAGGCCATGTACTTTATGAGTACACACCGTGTACTCGGTTACCACATGTAGTCGTGTGCTAGTCATGTAGCGGCCTTGCACAAGGCCATGTGTGATGACCTGGAGGCCACCTGATGTGGAGTATTAAACAAAAAGTACACATGGTGTACTCCAAAAATAAACGCTGTGTATTTTGTTTTTTTTTCATTAAATGCACTTCGGTCGCGTCTGACGGAAAAAACCATATCCTTCTCAACCTATTTCATTTGAGAACATTGAGCTACCATAGATCTTCGATGACCCCTTGATCCTCCATCCATCTGCCGAATCAAACATCGTCAGTTGCGTTGAAATCACATCGGTAATTTCTCTCTTATGCTGGAACTTAGAGTCATGATTTCTCTACATTTCCATGTTATAATGGGTTGAACGTTTCAGACAACTTCTAAGATCAACGGTGTTCTAATGAGATTGAAGCTTTGATGATCACATATAGAAATCTCTGAACCCTGATATAGGTGGTCTGTGCCTCTTTGTAGGAATTATTTGAGTTATATGTGCAATGTTTCCCAATACCCATGAACGGGGTATTGTGTGTTTAACGTTTTATCCCTATTGTTTATATGTAATGCTGGTATGCCTTAAGTAGATTATTATTAATTGTGAATAGGGTGAATTGTTGTGCTTTGGATTTATTTCCCATGCATTTTTTTCCTATTTTGACAATTGGGTATTGTTTGACTATGGGCTGCTGTTTAATTTCCCATGCCTAGTTTTGTATGATGGTGTGACTGTTATTCTAGTAAGATCTTGACCAGTAGAATGCTATCCAAGTATTTTGTGAGGGTTACCTTTACCATTGTGTGCTTCTACACATTATTGACATACACAGGGCCATGAGAACCCGGTGTATAGACCATAGGGAGAATGGATGTTGAGAGCTTCTAAAAAGTGCCTTTATAATTTACGATGCAAAACCATAGGGGGAATTGACTTTGACTGCATCACCAGAGTGTCTGTAGTTCCTTGACGTTGGCCACAGAGAGAATGAGACATTGAGTGCTTCCCCAGATAACCTTTAGTACCATTATGAGACTATAGAGAGAATTCACGGTGAGTGTTTCCTCAGAGATTCAATGCTTAAGCTGAACTTGAGGGGTTAGACTAACTGTATTGCCCAAAGGGTTGCCAGTACATGTTCAGTAGGACCATATGGGATAGTCTATGAGTACTTCCCAGAGGGTTACATTGGGTTTAGCTGCTTTCTCGTGTTTCTAGGTAGAACCATTGGGGAAAGGTTGTGGGTACTTCCCAGAGGATTACCTATTGTGTTATCTACTTGTTTAGCTATTGCATGTTGTGTGGTGTTTTGAATGCTTAAAATTTTGTATTTTCTACTACTTAGTGCCTTCTTGTTTACTAATTTTTGTAATTTTACCTACCATATACTCACTGACTATTAGGAACAGATCATTAGGTGCTTGCCTACTGAGATTTAGTCCCACACCCTGTTTGGGTCATTCTTTTGGGCCGAAACAGATTATATTGTTACCAGTATAGATAAGGGAAATCACCCTTCTACTTAAAGTACTTGACTAGCTGTGAATATGGAGAGCATGGGACCAAACATATTCTTGTGATGCTGAGTATCTTTTTATCATTTATTTTTTAATTTGGTTTAGTACTATTTGTATTCCTGCATTGGGACTTGTTTGGAGGCTTTCCTAGACATATGTATCATGCATCATTTATATATATTCTTTAGTTGTTTTATTATTCGAGTCTTACACTCTTTACTATTATTGGATATTTCTTGTTTCCGCTATTTTATATTTTTGTTTACTTCTACTATATACTCTGCCAATTCGGCCATAGTTTCCCCACTATCACACCCTAGGTCCTCGCTACTAGTCGGCAACCTCTGGGATTCAGGTAAAGGGACTTGAGGCCATGTGACCAATCGGGTATGGGGTGCCTCTGGGTGGCTTCTGAAACTGGCACATTACATGAACGTTCAGTTGAAATTATTTCATATAAGTTTAAAAAATTCTTACATTTGATTTTATTAGGTTATATTATCTCATGGTTTTCATTCTTACCACCAAAAACCCATTTCAATTTTCCTGTTCTTTGTGGAGTATGTTTCCCATAAGAGATATTGATAACGAAAATCTCATTTATTTGAGTTATATTGTTTCGTATTAAACTTTTCTCTTCCAAGATTGGGTTCTCCCACCATTATATTTTATTTTATACTAAATTCTCAACCATTGTGGGTAAAATAATATTGTAATGAAAAATAATTTTTTCCCCTTTACAATGCCAATTTTGAACAAAGGTATATTCAAAATAAAAAAAATGTTTTTTTCTTTTCACATTCATATATTTTATCTCTGTCACCACTTTTCTCCATATTATTTTCTTATTTTAAATTATTAACTATTATACATTATTTTTAATTTTCAATTATTTTCAAATATTTAACAATTCCTTTTCAAATTTTACTTTTATAAGTGACATGAACATTTGTATTTTACATCAATATTTAAAAAAACATTATAAAATATCATATATTTTTTGTCATCCATTTTAATTTTAAATTTAAAAATAATTTAGACTAATGGGATTTATTTTTCAGGATTTATCCAATAATATATTAATATATAATCATTTTTGGGATCAAACTCATGGTATCAATCAATTCAATTCCTGATCACTTTTAATGTGATATTGATCAAAAAATTATTTTTTATGGGGTGTTTTTCACATATTTTAACACCCATATATACTTTATTTGTAACAATAGGGATATTCTCTCTTGAAATTATCAACCATGTTTCTTCATTTGGTTTATTACCATGTTAACCCTTTTATTGTCATGGGGAATATTTTTATTGTACTGTATATCATTATTCAAATATAGATGCTTATTAGAAAACCGACTATGAATTTTTTGACTATCCACCTTCTTTATAGATATGTTTTCTATAATTTTTTCTATTTTATTATTAGTTAGAAAATTATTTTAATAACTTATATCATTATTCCTATACATCCAGTTACTGGCAAGTAGACTATATACTATTTTGTCATCGAATATATTTCTCAGGATGGGTTATGATCATGTAATCCCTTTTATTGATATGGAAAAATGTATTGTAATATATTATATTATTATTCAAATGTGGGTGATTATTGGAAAGTTTAATATGTATTGTTTGACCATACACCTATATTATAATGATGGTTCATAAGTATCTGGTCCTATTTTTTTAGATTGAGAATATAATTGATGTTCATGATGATTATTGACTACTAACATAAGATGATAATGTATTGGAATTATATATTCATTATTATATGGATAGCCATGCTTTTATTAATCCAAAGGTCCCATAGGTAACTGTATGAAAGTTATTGTCAAATATTATGGAAAAATCATTGGATGTAATCAAGAGACTGGGGACCCATAATTATATAACCTCTCGTTATATAACCCCTCATTTCTGATGATTATGGAATTATTCATATTATATATTCCTTCCATATTATGTATACCATTATTACATTTTTTAACACCATCAATTGTATGTTTTTATTACTAATAATTTGATATCACCCATTTATTAGGATTCCATTCCCCAGGTTGGGAAGTAAAGTAATAAATGTGACATATTTATAAGGATATCACATGTGGAATAATTTTTGGGAGATATTGAAGACTTACCATGAATTAACTAGTTAATTGAATATTTGAAAAAAAAATTAATTAAGAAATACATGGGGTTTTTTAGTTAGTATTGTTTAATAATTATCTAAATCTATAGACCTAAATTTCATAGTTATACATGTAATGAAATTTTTTATTTATGTCATATAATTATGGGATATTTATGTCTATGAATATATTTTTGGAATCTAATCAAGTATGAAAATTATGACTTTATGTCTACAAATCTTGGATCCCATATCTGGTGCATCACAGTTGATATTAGAGAATGGATTTGACTACATTGTTGATTATGATGTTTTTAATGAAAACTTCTGGGTTGATAAGTTAGCTATAATCATATATTTAATTGTATATATAACCCTTTATGATAGTAAATGATTTAACATTAAGGTAATAAAGCACTTTATTTTTGGATTAGGAGAAGAGAACATTAAAGGAAACACCTTGGGATAACTATTAGTATTATTTCAATGTTTAGTATAACAAATTCATATTTTGGTAAAGCATTGATTGAGTGGTTATCAGAGAAATTACATTCCTATATATATATTACAAGTGGATATAGGCTCTATAATTTATGTACTTAGGGGTAATTAACAAAAAAATGGTGGATAGAGTATTAACTCAATCAACACATTGTTCCTAGAAAATTGTCTTAACAAAACACTAGGTTTGACACTTTCATGGGATCTCCTTCAGTTAATTTATATTATCTATGTGAATCATTATAAGGGATTTGAATAAGTTTTGGAAGAATAACCCAATTTGAAATTGATAATAGATATCATATATTGAAATGTTGAGATTAATAATTTATGTTACATATTTACTAATATGTTCTTACTTTTTGTAAATTATATTCATATATTTCATGGATTTTTGTTTTATAATATTTTAAGAATGTTTATTAAAATTTGGGATCATTATTTTGAGGATTAGGTTAAGATTTATTAAAGAAACCAAATCAATGTAACCTATGTTAAACTAGGAATGATATATGTAAAACTAAAAGGGATATATAATGATCCTGTTCTGATACAATTTTATTGGTAAGAACTATAGGATAACATGATAGTGTTGTAGAGTGAAACATCATGATGTTAAATTTTCTTCTTCTTACAATGACTCTCCGAAATTATTTCCACTAATGTAAAATATTTCAGTCTTATTAATGGATGGAACCTTTAAGGATCCATTTTAATAATGGATTTCATAAATAATGATGAAAATTTTCCATTGAAAAATATATCTTCATAAGTGATGGAGTGATTTAATCTTATGATTACTCCAAAAATCCTAACAAAAATTTAGATTAACAATATGAACATAGTTGAAAATCACAAACATAATAAATATATAAAATATAGAATCTCATGGAAATTAATATAACCAAGATGATCAAGGAAAGAATATAAATCTTCATACAAGAAAAAAATGTGGGATGAAGTATGGGGAAAATTGACAAAAAAGGATAGGTAAATGTTAAAATTGTAATGATAAAGGTCATTAGACTCACAAGTGTATGGGAAATAGAGGAGTTACAAAAATTTGTTTCTTTATTTGCAAGAGTGTGGGGAATTATATGACTCAATATCCTAATATAATGACAAATAAGGGAAATAGTCACTAAAAAACATGAACACTAGGAAAATCTAATGAAAATACTATTAATGTATCATATGGTGGATTTTTACCCTATATTTTCAAGTATCCTATTTCAAGTATTTTTTCAAAAACTATAAGTTATTATGTTATAAATAAAATCTATAGTAGTATGATTATCATATAAATAATTTTCAATGTTTATGGGGAGTTATTACTGATGGATCTAGATCTTCATCGCTTAGTATAATTATATGTAAAATTATGAATGTGTTATCCCTATTTATAAATTTTTGTAATAATTTTTCAAATAGATAAATCTCATTCCACATCCTATATAATCCCATGATTGTCTGAAGGTTTATGTTAATTATGAGTTCCCGAAATAAATTAATATGATATTTTTATTGAAATTGCAAGTAATAACCAATTAAATTAATATTTATATAATTTAAATAAAGGTTACCTTTAATATGAATGAAATTTTATAGGTATATCTAAAATACTTAGAAAATAATTTTTATACTTAAAGATATATTTTTTATTAAATGCGTTTTTTAGATCAAGAAACAATTTATATTATGATTATATAATATTAAAATATATTAATAATATTAATAATATATAATAAATTCAATAACTCTTAATTAATATGAAATAAGAATAAAGAATAATTAGCATTTAAAAATCTATTTTCAGATATGAGCAGTTTTCAGCTATATTTTTAATTTAATTTAAATATTTCATTCTAAAATATTAGAAATTTAATTTTTAAAAAATAAAATATATTTTTAATATTGATAATAATATTTTCCTAATTTTAATTATTATATTTTTATAAAAAATATTGGTTTTTCGGTGAAAAGTGAAAAATGTAATTTTTTCAAATAACATAGATTATATTATTTTATTAGTATGTAAGTATGAATTATAAATTCATGAAAGTATTTTGATAAGAAACAATGTACATTTTAAAATTTATTTTATAATTATAAACATGTTTTTTTAATTTTTGAACTGATATTTTATATTTTAGAACATAATTAATATTTTTTCAAAATATATTTTAAATTAATTATTATTTTAAAATTAATTTTTATCACTTTAATAAATTGAATAAAAATAAATATATTTAAATATTATAATAAGTTGGTCCAAATTATATTGTAAGGAAAAAATTTATTATTAATTATAAAGATTAAGTTCCCATAGATAAAAACTTGTTACCTCAATAAAAGCTGAAAGGGTAAAAGTATTAATTCCAATTAAAAAGGTCTTAAAAAATGATAAAAATGTATATAATTGTGTTTATGAAGTATTTATAGACCTTATAACTTACCAAATTCAATATTTCACAATTTTTGAGCCACATAACATGTTTAGCACATGCTCCATTTTTATAAAGTTGAAATACTTATTGAAATTTCATTCTCACCACATATAGAGGGTGACTCCCACCACCACATCAATGATCTCAAGAAAATAATTTTCCACATGAAAACCTTAAATTTTCCTTCACCTATACCACTATTTCTTTCTCATGATAATATATTTAAAATTGATTAGCCTATTTCATCAATTTCAAAGGGACCTTCCAAGGAAATTTTAAATTGATTAACTTCTGTAATAATTTTTAATAAACTTATTTATTTTATTTTTCTATTTTAAAATTTCAATTTCCTAATTACTATGTAATGAAATAATAAATTTTTATTTAATAAATTTTATTATTATATATTTTTACTCATTAATCACATGTCCCATATTCTATTAATAAAAACTAAATTATCATGCATGCACTGTGCGGACTACTATGTCTAGGTCACAACATGTTTTATTTTCCTTCACCACCATAACAGGATGATAAAAAATATTCATTTAATAAATAAATATTATATTTTAATATTTTTTTAATATAATACAATAAACAATATTTCTACTTTCCCTAATTTTATAGAAAATGAAATCATCAACCGTGCATATGTGTGGACTGCCACCTCTATGGAACCATTGATTTTTATTTTTCATTTTCTTCCTTATATTACATGGCTATGAATGAGGATGGCATTAAATAATAAATATAATTTAAATGAAATTATTAATGTTATGATATGGAAAACTGGACAACTATTTAATGATATGATCAAGAAACAATTTTAATTATTTCAATCGTTTAAAATGAGATAACTAATAGAAAGGTGAACTCTTATTAATATGTAATGACATTATAAAAAATATATTATATTTATAATTGTTGAAAATTATGATATATCCCACTAATTAGAAACAAATAAGATCGTTATTCTTTTGATATAATGATACTTAAACTAAACCACCTCATAATCACCCAATATTTATGGTAGGTTCATGTTTGGGTCTGTTTAACCAACAACCTGAACTATACTATGCATTTATATCATTGATGAATTTGAGAAATTATTTAAATGTATAATATCATAAAAATATTAAAATATTTTTCTGTTTTTTTCTAATTTAATATGATTATTTAACTCATTAATTAGTAAATAACCCTTCATTCATTAAGAAATATTAAAACATGCTCATTATTAATTTCAACTTCATGGATAAAAAACTACCATGAAATGAAATTATATCATATAAACTAACATAGAACACATATATTCATACTATAGTGGATATAATTGTGAGTTAAATTTTACCAACAATATATATCAACACCACTTTTATAAAACTATTCATTGAAATAAAGATTACTTACACCAAGTGTTGAAAATACGAAAATAATAACTAATTTATATTAATTAAATTATTATAAATGTGGAGTAAAAATCATTATATTTATTAATAAGGAACTTGGGAATGAATTTAACGTACTAAAATTAATTATTCAAGATTTTCATTCAATATTAGTTTGAATCAGGAACATGATAAGGCCTTTCTTCTCAAATTCCTCTCATTGAGATATGATTGGTATTATGCACCAAATTTCATTTTTATGGTGTATATACTATAAATTTATGGTATCATATAATGAATTATATTTTAATCATGGTTTTTGGTGTAAAATTTAAAGACCAATCTTTCAATGGGTTTGATTAAAATGTTACTCAAGGAGAAAGGGTTTTCATGGTCCCTATTCTAATTATCTGATACATGTTATATGTTATGAACTATGTTTCTTTTTATGGTGTTTTATTAATATATTATCACGTAAATTATTTATAATTAATTTAATTGTAAATAACTATATAAAATATTTTTAATTATGTGCTTTTCTTCCAATTCATTTTGACTCAACTGTTTCCCTTATCATAATAGTTTTTATTTACTCAATTTTCATTCAATGATTAATGATACTTAAATTAAAAATATTTAATATATATATTTTAGATTATTCATTTTGATTTCATTATGTGGTATTATCTAATTGTTTACACTTTTACCATATAAACCCCCTTTTAATTATTTTAGACTTCATGGAGTATTTTTATCATAAGGGATTTTGATAACCTAAGATTCCTTTCATTGAGTTATAATATTTCATCTTAAACTTTTCTCTTCTATTATTGAGTTATACCACCTTAATATATAATGGTGTGGTAATTTATATAACTACATGGTAAAATATATATTTAAAAAAATAATATTTTGCTTCTCCTTTTATAATCTGAGATTTGAACAATGGTATTTTTAAAATAATAAAAATGGATTTCCCTTTCAAATTAATAAGATTTCTCATACTCTACTATTTCCTCTAAGATAAACATTATCTATTTTAAGGATCCATTTTTGAATATTATTTTAAATATTATATATTTTAAAAATCTTTTTCATCACATTTTCAAAATTTTCTTTTTAAGGAGAAATGTACATTTGTATTTTATGTTAAAGTTTGAAAAGTTTTATAAAATATTGTTCATTCTTTCACTTCCAGTCACATATAATTTTCAAACTGATTTAACCAAATATTTTTTAAGAATCATGATTTATCTTCTACTATATATATATACATATATATATTACCATTAGTGGGATTGAACAAATTGTATCAAACAATTCAACTCTTTTTTCATTATTTGTGCCAATGATAAAAATAATCATTACTCAAGTGTGTTTTCACTTATATTAACACCCTTATAAATAATTTTTATTTCATTAAGGCTGTGTTTTTCTAAATGAATCCCTCTTTTTTATCAATAAGGTTTATGATCATGTTATCCCTATGAATAACATGAATAATAATATTGGTGTACCATATATCCATTTCCAATATTAATGATAACTGGAAAGTTGAATATATATTGTTTAACCATCCAAATTTTATGTCATGATGGGTTTTGATCATGTCATCCATTTTATTAATATGGTGAATGGTATTGTAATATCTTATATCATTATTCCAATACGTATTATTATTGGTAAATTGACTATGTATTGTTTGACCATCCACCTAATATCTTATGATGGGTTGTGATCATGTTATCCCTTCTATTAACATGGGAAACGAATTGGGATTTCATGTATCTTTATTCCAATATTGTAAATTATTAATAAGTTTACAGTTTATTTTTTTGACCATCACCCATCTTTCTTAGGATAGGTTATTTTTCTATTATCCCTTTTTTAATGGAAAATTATTAAAATTTGTGATGATTATTAACTACTAACATAGGTTAATTAAGTATTGATATCCTATATTCTTTATTATAAGGATAGATAAGTTTTTATTTATCAAAAGGTTCCTAAAATAATGGTATGAATGTTCTTGTTGACTCTAATGGAAGATGCATTGTTCTTTGTCAAGTGATAGGTTGGGTTCAGAATTATATATCCCCTTGATGCATCGACGAGTGTCATGAGACAAAATAAATTGAGTTTTGGTGTATGTCCCTACCCATGTCAGTACATTTTCTTTTCCACAAGACCTTGATAGTATGTTTTTGATTTCCCACATTATACATTCCATCAGTATGAGATCATTAATTATCCATATTCATGTTTTCATTTATTTTCATGGATATCACATGTTCTCAGTTTTAGTTGATTATGTAATTATTATGATTATTTAGTACTTAAATATTTTATATGCCATAACATAATTTTTGGTAGATTCAATTATATTTTTCCCTTATAATTTTATCTCACCCTTATCTTATGTATCAATTACATGGGATTTAATGTAAACTATTACATGTGACATATCTAGATATATATCAATTGTGGAAATTTTTTGAGAGATGTTAAATACATACCCCGGATTAAGTAGTATCTTATATAGTGGAAATAATATCCATTAGTTAAGAAATATATGAGTTTCATTATATTATATTTTATCAATTTCCCATAAATTTATAAACGTAAAAGTTATTGAAAATTTATATAATTCCATTCTTTTATTATGTTTTCAAATTATGAGATAGTTATTTCTGGGAATCTATATTTGGTATAAAATAATGTATGAAAAGTATGTGTTAATGTCACTGGACCTGAGACATAATGTTTTGGGCCACATAATTTGGACCTCCATTCAAATGGAAAACAATCACCGAGACATTAAAAATGATTATTTAGATTTTGAATTGTAAAGATGATGATAGGTAGGGCTCATATCACCCTTTTGGGTGTAATTATTTCTCACTTATATACTCTTTTAATGATTTAAATAATGTTTATGAATCCATTATATTAATAATATCGGTTACCCTTATGAAATTGATTAACTAAATTGACATATTAAAGATTATTTCACACATAATAAATAATATTTCAACTTATTCGATCCAAATATATGGTTCTCTATAGTTTTGAGAAATATAAGATGTTAATATGGATTAATTACCATCTAGGGAGGTTTTGGGATCTCTTGATGTATTGCATAGTTGGGATCAGTCCAATGAGAGAGACTTTCTATATATTAATTTGATTTGATTCAGAACCCATATAGCTCTATGACTCTTAATAGGACATGATATACCATTAAATGAATTTGATAATAGCCAATTGATTTTCATTTAAGGTCCTCCATCCATGAACAAGATAATTAAATTTTATTTTCATGCATCTAGTACTGGTTTTAGGATGTGTAATGTCATGTCGAATGGAATACTAGTTAACGGGTTCCTATAAATGGTTTATTTTGGACTTATACAAAAAAAATCATTTCTATTTCATCCTCTTCCCTTGTAACATGATAATAGAGAGTACAATCCAGACCTACACCTGGTCAGATTCTACTTTATCTTCCCCATTCAAGGACACGAGGGTATTTATACTCATAACATAATGTATGATTGGACATCCTGTATTAAACACATAATATATATATATATATACCCATCGCATTATGTGGTTGGTTCCTTATGCACATTATATAAGAAATATGAAAAAATTTAGGAGATAGTTCTTCTTGAGGGAGAGATGTGATTTTAATATATCATTCATATTCAGATTGATATTCAATGAGGTATTGTACATATCCTGTTGGAACAAGAATCAATGCTCACATAGTTTAAATTTCATATTTCAAATTCATGTGATAGGAAATGTTCGTGTAGTTTAGCATCATGTGGTAAGGACTCTTCGGTCATAAAATAGTTATTAAATGAGATGGAGAGGGAATTTGGAATTAGGATACTATTCTTGGATTGTTCTAGAAGATGATATGGTTAAATATGTTTTTTGGAATCCATAATGATGATCACAACTCAAGGTATTTCTTCAAAATACATGTATTATCTCAACAAAGCGATATTATGCAAACCAAGAGCTGTATTCTGACTCAAGGAAAAGAAACCCAGTATGAGTATCTTAACATATGTAATTGATATATGTATTATGTATAGGATTCCAATATGATTCATTATATATGGTGAATAAGGTGAAGGTGGCTTTGGTTCATACATCAAATGGGAGGCACACACACACAGATATATATATATATATATATATTATTGGATCATTGAGTGGATAAAAGGGCTCTATTAGATGTTGTGTCTAATGAGATGTTTTATAAGGGGTTCCCAAGTTATTTAAGATGACCCAGGGGGTGTTTCTCCAACTTCATAAAGATAGGGACCATTGCTATTAAGGGAATAATTGATCATTATTATCATGATGGCCTTTTTAATTTTTTAGAAAAATGATGGAGTGGTATTTAATTAATGAAATACATTAACAAAGGGGTTAAAATAGGTTCACATATACAAGTCATGTATCTATATATCCCATGTATAGGGCCATATTTCAATGGGATCTTTGGGGATTGGTCCTTTGAGAATATAATAGGATATTTTTTATAATATTTGTTACCCATAATGGATTTACTTCATGAAATAAAAATTTCTGATGGCCTGATACCTTTTGAGAGAGGTTGATAAGTATATTAGAAAACCTCATTTTTTATTAGTTTAGTTTCTTATCTGAGGGGTTTTAATTAAAGACATGGTATTTAATCCTACCTGTTCAAAGAAGGAATATCTGATCATCCATCCTTAGATATACCTCTACAAACAATGCTTAATAAAGGATGTCACACAGGTAATCCTCTGTGGTGAATTATTTTTGGGAGACTTGTGCAAGGATATTTATGTGGGAGGAAACATAAATGATCTATGCGGGATAAGAAAAATCAAAAAAGTATTCTACACTCTCCCAAAATTTAATTCCATGCTTTACTTGAGTCCTCTTTGAGGTCATATAAAATGGAACAATTCCTAAACAATATGATTCTTCTTATAAAGTGGAAATCAAAAATGAAATAATTTCATCGATAGATTCCTAATTGAATGTTGTATATTTATTTTAAAGTTTGTTCCAATATTTATAAGTATCACTTCAAAAAAACCCTAATAGATGAAAAAAATGGTATATGAAATTCACAGTCACTAAGTGTTATGAAACTATATAGGATTCTTGAAATGTCATTGTAAACAAAACATGGCCACAATGCCTTTTTGGAACTTCCATGTAATTTTTACATTCAACCAAAAAAATATAATTCTTGAATATATTATATGTTTGTAGTGGGGTTTTATTAATGATTCATTTAAATGAATTATACCATCTCCATTTTTCTTGCATTCTAGATTGAATAAAATATTAAAATGAAAATAAATTTTATTTTTACACCCATTTTAGTTCTATGATTAGTCACATAAAAGAATGTGAAATGAACTATGCCCATAGATATCAGGTTTCCATATATTGTTCATTTTATGGGGCCAATGAGTTCTTATAGGGCCCTTAAAAATGGTTTTTGTCGTTTTTATTCCCCCATTTATTAGAAACTAAAGAAATACATGGTTTACAATCCACAAAACTATCTCACCACCATGTTAATGAACTATGAATATTTTATTTATAATATATATCCATTGGTATGTGATAAATCATGTTGTACGTGGAGGTACTATTTTCATCTTCTTCATGTAGGAATATACTTTTATACTTGTACATGAAATTTTCATATAAGTGGGGACTGTAGTATGGATTCTTTGAGAAATTATATGGAATACATTTGTTTTATTCCGACAAAAATGAATTGAGTTTAATAAAACTCTACAATTGTATCAACAAAAGGATACTTTTTAAATATATAATATAAAATATGATGATATAGGATCTTATGTATGGTTTTTCATAGAACTAATATAATAGTTTCAAAATATTTAATGCATCATGTTATATAAAAGGTAGTCTCCACTTTATCATTCATTCATATTGGATACATAAATTATAGAAAGTGAAATTATATGTAACCCACCAAAGTATGGAATTTGGTTTTACCTTATCAATTTTCATCATGGAGAATCATAGGATATGATTAAATAAAAATTTTACTGTGCGTACGATTATTTTATTGGGATACAAAATATGTTTATGAGGTAAACCACAAGTTTTTTGCCTTAAATGAACTATGTTGTATAACACATGGAGTTTCATGAGCTATATATTTGATATACAAGGGGTGCATGTTTAATAATATTATTTTCACATACCTAGTAAATTTAAGATACCGTGAATAATAAAATTCATACATTGATATATTTCATACATAAGGATTAAGGATTATCTTATCAGGGGGTGGTTAAGTATGTTGTTAATCATGTCATCGGGTGGAGCTCAACCAAGATGAATTTTATTCTATCATATAAAATGTATGATATATGTTCCCTCAATTTAGATATATTGAAGAATTATTGGTATATAACAAGATATTATATATGATGTTTGTATTTATTGAAATTGGGTCTTGTGAGGTTTCAATCAATAAGGGTGAATGAATTTTAATGTATTCGTCAACTTAGTTACTGATATACAATGAATTAAGGATGTATAAGTTGGATATATACGATATGGACATACTATATGTATTAGGATTCGTTTATTTCTTCGATAAAGGGATCCTATGAAAATACATTCTTATAAAGGTTGTAGCTGGTGGACACGGGTATAGAGATATACATGTTTGATAGAGATCAAACTAGATCCCTTTAATGATAGAGTAGAAATGATGATATGATGGAGGATAATCTTTTCTTACATTTTCTTATTTAAGAATTCATCTATTTTTTATATAACTAAATATTATATTTAGGTCACACATTGTGTTTTAATGAATAAAGATTGAATTTTATAAAACATTTTTCATTAATATAAAAAAATATAGTTTATATAAAATGAGTTTTGGAAGGTTAATCATAATTTATTTCATACGATATGATGTGTGATGAATTTTATGACATCTATACAATAGTGAATTTAATGCTATCCAAAATTATTGTTGAATATTGTTTTATAATTTGCTATACATGATACAATATTGAGTGAAATGGAACAAATTTTATAAATATTTAATACAAGTGGGAGATTTATAATGATATAAACTAAATAAATATATACTTAAGATATATATTTTCTATATCATAGGAGATAAAATTGGTATTTAGTAACGAGTGATTTTGTAAAATCATTAATCTACTTTAAACAATCATAATTTATGATTACGACTAATTGTAAGGCAAATTTATGAGTATAATCATATAGTATGATTCACTTTAACAATCTATGAAAAATTACAATTTGAGTGATAATATTCATCACTCGGGTTCTCAAATACACTAGTTATCTTAATTTAGAATATTTTATATTATGAAACAGATTATTGGATTGATGGTTCATTTATATGATGAATTCATAAACATAAGGGATTGTCATAAGGGCTATATATGGGTCACCTTCCCTTGAGATGTTTTGTATTTTATGAGTGTACTATATCTTTTACAGACTCTCCTGTACCTGAAGATCTATTCTTCTTATTCCTTTACTATAATTGATAATAGTACATAGTAGAGAGAATAATAATCCCACCCAAGAATGAGTTTATTCAGAAAGAATCCAGACTCAAGAGCCACAAAAATGGTTCCCTAATCTAGTTTGCCACTAGGAATCAAGTACACCTCTACAAACAGTAGAGCCTTTCAACTAGAAGAAAGTGTCTAATGATTGTATTTTTAGTAGAATATTCCATATGAATTAGTATCACAATACTGAAGAAGCATAATAAATGACAAAAGAAATAGAAGAAAATAAATACCTATCAGAATAAAAATGTGATAATGTAATTGATGCCATGTATAGAATTTTGAATGGGAATGCTATGTTATAAATAAATGGAAAAAAATTAATAAAAATACATAAAAATACTAAAAAATTAATAAATAAAATCCTTTTTGTCTGTCTTTAAAAGAATCACAACCCATATCTTGATCCCCTTCTCCCACACTCCCTCTTAGCCAAAAAAGGTAATATTATGAATAAAAAATTCAATGTTTTGATCCTAAACCCAGATTATATCATCTCTAGTGACAAATGACCATTCAAAAAGGATGTGAGATATAATCATTAGGCCACAAAAAATTCAATATATTGAATAATACATTACATTTATATTAAATAAATTAGTTTTTAGGTATATCAAAAAAATTATTAAACAATAAATAAAAACATGTCGGCCTCAAGTTCCTTGAAGACACCAGACTAACAATATATGCTTCATCATAAGTCGTAATTTAAATTCAATCCTTCCATAATATATATATATATATGAATATGAATATATAAAAATGTCATATGAAAAAATATACATGAACTAGTATGGACATGAGTTTAGTACCAAGACATCCATCAAGGAGGATGACCTATGAGATAAGGGACAACATGCCTAGTGGATCATACTAGTAATCAAAATATAAGGGATACCATGCATATGGACTCTATTTACATGAATCATAATATATTTTATTCCATTTCTTGGGATTCCTTGTTTTTAAATTATAATATAATGGAGGCTATTTCGAGGGACGCCATACCCGAGCATCAACATATATATGATTCTATGCCCACAGATTCCATTCCCATAAATCATTACTTATGTGATGCCATACTAAGTATCATAATACAAGGTATTACAAGCCTAGGGACACCTTACTATAAAATTATAAAATATGGTGTGTTATTCCCAAGTTGCGTCATATAATGTATTTGGGACATGTTATTTTACAAGCCTCATTAATTCTCAAGTATAATTAGTTAAGAGGACATGTCCACATATATAAAAATTAATTCTACTGTAAGGACCATCATATAATAAGTAAAACCATGTGATTAGGTCATTTCATTTATAAATAAAAAATAAAGGCCTCGCGAAGCACTAATGCCTCAACATGGTTCATCTCAATACAACTCATTTACAAATTCAATTTTAATTCATTTAATTATAATTAAATTTTCACTAACATACTATATATTATATCAAAAAAAACTAATAATTTAGGTCAAACCTAGAACAAAGTCCTTACAATAAAATTCCTATACATTTCAGTTAGTCATTTCATAAGCTATGATGTTACCAATGCCATTAATCTATTTCAATATTAGTAATTAGGAGGTCCAATAAAGAACATATTCCCATTTTGAAATTTCAAAAAATTCATTTATCAATAATTAACCAATTATCACTATTTTTTTAAATAAAATAAATGTACAATAAGGTCTATTGATAAGACTCCACAAAGGGCTTGTTTTTTCTCATGGGACACAAAATGTTTGTAAAAATTATTCAATCTCACCTAGGGAACTGGTTATGGTTGAGGAATCAACCTCCAACATACTAATGTGGGATAAGTAACCTCAAGGAAAAGGTATAAGGATTAAATTTGAGGAATTAAATATTTTACGGGAAATTATAAATATTTATAGTGCGTATTAGAACAAAAATATTACATAAAAATATCAAAATTTATGTAAAATAATGTATACAACCAACTGAAAGCTTAAGATAGTCCATTAGTCCATTATCAAGCATTGATTCTAACCAAAATGAGAAAAAATGGGAATCAAATTTAAATTCCCTAAAAATAGGGGAAAACATATCTCAAGGATTTTCCATTACTTATGGTGATATATTTAATGAAAAAATTATGTGTAGTTATAGAATCATGGATATGCATCCAATTATCATAGCATATCCTGAATTGGAAAAGGAATGATGGATTCTCACCAAGGTAACTGGGTTAAATGATGGTGCACATGTGGGAGGACTTCATATTATGAGAGAAGGAAAAAATGGGGCCAAGCCCATTTAAGGGATATGCGGTAAATAATGTAATTTTTCCTCTTTAAATTAGGTTTAGGGTGTGGGTGCATGGTTTGGCTAACTGTGTGCCAACTTTGTGGCTCATTATATCCTAGAGCCAAACCCAGCATGGTTTGGATGCAATTTGTATACTTTTCATGATGAATTTATAATATTAGACTAGTTATGTGACCGCAACCATGAATCCAAGAATACAGTTTAAAAGTTATTGAGCAGCATTTGTTCCCCTATTCAATCTAATAGAAACATCATGCATTGATATGCACCCCACCTTGCATGGTTTAAAAAACCATTTTTTACCCCTTATAGGACCCCATAGTGTCACTAGTGGAGCTACGTAGTTTAAAAAAATTGTACAACATATCTTTTTCTCCTGAAAAGTGAGTATTCAGATCCCAATACTCTTGAAACTCATCCAAACTTCTAGAAAAACTCTCAGGCCTTGAACCCCAGATAAAAACAAAACTTATAAGTGTTTAAATTCTTGTATTTAAATTTATAATCATATATTAAAATTCATCCCATCAAAATATCCAAAATTTATAATTACAATGTAATTTTCTACCGGTTCAATACATGGGTCATTATAATTTAACCACATTTGAACATCTCATCCTCAATAAGATTTGGAAAATAATAAAACATCACCTGAGCTACTCATTAAGATAATATTTGTTTATACGACCATGTTATGTTTACATATTCCCAATGAATCTTCAAGTTATACTTGAATAGTATGTTACTTAAACCATTAAAGTCAATCCAATGCTCATATCTTATTCTAAAAAATGATATAGTGATTAACCACACCCATCTAACCAAATAATTGATCATATAATTGTCTCTTTTATTAACCATCTAAATGCTCTTCCCATCATAGGTTAGAGATTCCTAGGGGTAAATTTTATGTTATGGTATTCCCACCATAGAAATTACATATTGTAGAATATATGTAGAATTATAATGGTACTCAAATAACAACCATCAGATTATATAATAGATCACTACCATCAGTCCCCAATTGATCAATTCGATCTAACTCTAATTGAACATGATCATACTTGTCTAGCGATCATTTTGGTGAAAAAAAACATGGCCAACCATTAAACTACACACACATAATCCTAGAGGAATAAAAAATGTAGTTACCCATCAACTACATCCTACTACATGAGGAAACTCATGTTCATCCACCTGTGGTCGACAACTTTTAAAAAACACTCGACATTAATAGTTATTTTTTCACTAAAACAGATTCTAAATCCATACCCCAAGGAATAATGGGATTATTATGAGCAAAATCATTGAATACTGCACAAAATTTCATGTGAAATATCTTAGATGAAACATATCCTAATCATGACTATCATCATTGTTTAGCACAAACACAAACACTATCCTTGTCCAATGTTTATGGGTGATCAATGATACATAAATTTTAATTTACACATATGTATTTCATCCAATAAATAATTGAACAAGTACCTAGAATTTATTGTGGATTTCATCTATACACTGATTCCATTCATTAAATGGAATACAAGGTCCAACACTTCCACCATCAAACTGGTCTCAAAGTATCACAACACTTTTTCATGAGGGTTTCCCACTAACAATTGAGGTCTCACTCTCCACCTTAAGAGAATTAAGATATTTTATTAATATTTCCCATACCCCATCCATCACTAGACCTAAAAGATGGAAAGGATGAGAGACCTTTCATCAGAGCACATATATAAACATCAACCACCACACATTCCCAGTTCCTGAGAATGGTTTCCACATGGATCATGGAAATATGCATCCCATCCATGGTCACCACCCTCAAAAGGCCACTGGTTTACTAGGAGCCAGATGGATTATATTTAAATACTCCTCAAGGGAAACTCTTAAAGTGTATCTTGATAAAACCAATGGATAGATTTATATAAGTAGATCGGTTTAAGTTGATTCCCTCTCCGTGTACCCATGAAATATTTATGATAAGGAGCATGATCTCCTCTAGACTAAGATTATACCCATATTTTTATTGATACATATAAACTAATTTTCCTAATCCATTATCTCTTTAATAATAATATAAAAAGGAATTAAATTACCCCTAACACCATATCTCCCAACCATGCATGTCAGGGTTCAATCATGGGTCAACCGTCTTAGGTCGCATAGTGGATTTTTATAATTATCCCTTCCAAAAAAAAATTATTTAATTTACCCAGAAAAACACTATGAAAACCTAGCCAAATATTTAGTACCTTGAAACCATCAGTCCTTACATCACACGTATCCACTCATTGACATTTAGTTTCAATTATTTTCCATGCATAAACGGTGTAAAAAACATATCACGCAAAAAGGATGTATTTCGTGTAACATTTGGTTCATACCTGACTCACGCATCCAAGATTCATTCATTAATAGGGTCAAACTAAACATGCTACATGTATAAACAGTACATTAATGTTTCATGAGTTCCCTTGTAACTCCTCTTTAAATAGATAATCCAATATGTTCCAATATTTATCAAATGGTCTCTTCCCTCACAACAGTGTTTCCAAAACGGGGGTATAAATCATGACACTATGGGTCAACTAGGTTAGGAATGGAAATAATCCTTCCCGTGATATCCGGTTTTCAAAAACAATCACTCTAGGTTATTTCAAAAAGTGTGTTAATCAGCCAAACTAAATTTTATGTGTCAATCATCTACCTTGAATCAGTCTATAAATGAGCATGAAGTGAATAATACTACAAAAATAAAAACATAGTCGTTTACCAACCTATTCCAAAGGATATACATAGTAGAACTAATTCACTAAACTACTGGGGTTTGAGTCCAAGTGGGGGAATCTAAGTCCTTCCTCCAAGCCAAAGGTCTCATTCGTGAGAAAGAGATCCCATTTATAGTAATCAGTTATATGAAATCTTGTGTGCCAATAAGATCTATTTGGAAGATTTAAAACAAATGTTTCTGGATAATCATTTACCAATGAGGATCCAAACCTATCATCAAGGCCTACATCATCACATGAAAATAATTAGTCACTAGGACCTGATCATCTCTAACCATCTAGATAAGTTATTTATCATTGAATGTTAATAATGCTAATGTAGGGGAGGAATAGATGAGACTCACTAGGAATCCATATTCAGTAATTATCAATCAAGGTTCAACTTACTAAACAACAACTTTCATACTAAGGGGGGGGGGTTGTTTCTTTATATAGAGTTCTACTTGGGAAAATTGGTACCAAAACTTCTCCTCACCTCAAAAAAATGAATGTATGAATTTATCAATTATTTAGGGATGGAGGGTGCAACCATTACCAAGATACCCCCTTACATAAAACATGCATTGACCCTAAAACAAGGTCACACATAAAATGATCACTAAAACATACCACATAACAACTAGGTCTAAAAACCAATTAAGAAGTCATCAAATTTTCATGAAAATAATCACATTCCCTCTTAATGAAACTCTCATTGAAACATTTAATATGAGCCCCTATATAAGGGTCTAAAGAAAAAGAAACTATACAAGATTCATCATTAAAGAACATAAACAATTTTCATTTGTTTAAACATTTAAAATAGTTCATATATAAAAGAAATCTAGTACCAGTTTTAAGGGAACCAATACATTTCCTTTTATATAGTCGTAACTATGCATCATTGTTAAGGAAATGGCTTATAATATTCATTTAAACATTTAATCATCCACAGGTTTATCCAAGTGGTATTGGTTAATGAAAATTTAAATTTCAATATATATAGGAAAAATATTTTTATATTGGAATTGGTATTTTAATTATCCAACTCCTCCTAATAATAAGGTTAAAATGAAGTGAAACATTATTTTATCAAGAAAATGGGGATAAGATAGTTTAGATACCAACATACGTTTATATGTAACACCATATAAGAAAATTTGTAAATTTTAACTTCTCATCACATTAGCTTCAATATACCCCCATGGGGTTGAGTACCAAGGTATATAAAGAGTAAGGAGAACTAAGAGGGTCCCATCATGTCAAAATGGGTTCAATTATGAGGGAATCCATTCCCAATTTATGACATCAATGTTCTGTACTAAAATTTGAATCCCATTTAAATGAAACCCATAACTATTATTCCATTAAAGATTTTATACAACTTTAATGAGATAATATCATTAGAAATTCCCCCCATCCAACCTATTTGGGTCAATTTATATATTTTGGAAGTAAGTCTTACGGGTCTTTAAGACCAAGTCATAGAGATGTTTTCCCTTATACACTTACAATTTAAATCATTTTTTTAAATAGATACAATCTATCATATATATATCATGTTTTATTAAGATGAATTTTCATTCCCAAGTTATAAAGATACATTCTTTAAAAAGTTAAAATTGGTATTCATGTAACTATAAATAGGTTATCATAATTTTCTTTATAATATAACAATTCTCTTAGAGATGGTTCAATTATATGGGTCAACATTGCACAATTTATAAAGATTTCATAGACATTATAAATTGTAAATATTGAACCCATTTTATCGAAAAAATTAATGTTTCAACTCATGTAACAAATGTAAATGTCTCAAATAAACCCAAATGAGATGATTAAATATAATTCCACCATCATGATATGTAGGAAAAACCCATTTAGGTTGATGTATAAACATTATTTGTCAAACCATATTTCATAGTTATAACAATGATTGCTATTATGGGGGGAAGAAATAAAAGTAATAAAACAAGAATGTAATTCAAATAATCATGTTTATAAATCACACATCATTGTATATAGACAAGCATGTATAATAATTACCTAAGTAGGGTATTAAAATTATCTTCCATAGGGAAATTTTTGATGAAACCTACATGTTTTGGAATACATATGGCGTGTTAATTATATGTTTCTATAATGATGAATGTAACAATACTTACTTTCCATACTGGTCCAAGGGTAATTTTCATAAATCATAAATAAATAACCAATAGAAGTACAATATTCCCCTTAGGTGAAATAATAACAAATTATAATATATAAAAACTGTCTCATACCGAGTAACTTGATCATTCCCCATTGCTTGGGTTAGTCATACCTAGACACGATCCAATTACTAATTTTCAACTAATTCCTAGTCTCATGTTTACCATCCAAAAATAGTAATAGAAAGGTAAATAAACACTTCTTTTAGTATTTATAGCATCCCAAACCAAGATCTACTAAAACAATCCCCTGAGCTGGTTGGCTACTTTGCCTTGGGCTTGCCTCCTCATATCTCAAAGGTTTCTGAATAGAAATGAGGGTTTAGTGATGGTATAGAGAGGATAATATACTCTCTATATTTGTCTCCAAAAATGTAGAAAGAATAATAAATGGATAAATTGTAGAAGATGGTAGATAAATTTCAATAAAAATTACTAGTAAACAGATCAATTTAAAGTATCAAATATGAATGGGAATGATATGATGTATATATAAGATGAAAATGAAATAGGAATACATACAAAAAACTAGATAATAAATAAATAAAAGACTCAAAAGCTATCTCCAATAGAATCGTGAGCCTTATATTGGTCCCCTTCTCCAATACTCCACTTATCCCAGAAGGATAATAGAAAGAAAACACAATCCATGGTTCTGAACATGAAACCATATAATATCTATTCAGGTACCAAATGGAATCCTGATCCAGGTGTGAGATATACTTATTTGTCCCCCACCAATGATTTCAATTCAATAATATTGTAACACCCGAGACTTTTATGTTATATAAATCATCAAAGGAATCGTTTTCTACACAACACTTGCTTGGCTTACTTTACACGCAATCGCAACCTTCCTCGATAGCTTGCGTCGTACGCAATACCAAGTTTCACTAAACAACAATATGCTATTAAAACTAGCCGTTATGAATAGTAATAACCACTTTTTAAAATTTTATAAATTTTATTTTTCAAAATGGACTTCATTTTTGGACTCAGAATATCGAAATTAGCCTAGGGTGAAATTTTGGTATTTTTCTGAAAACTTTCAATTTTTGATGAATAGTGAAACCACTAAGTGGTAGGTTAAAAACTGAATTTTGCATAAAACTTAATTTTACCGCTTCTGTGAATGAAATTTCAAAAATCCGAGAGACACGGTTAATATCAAGGACTAAAATGTGGTTCAATGAGATGAAAATAATTTTTTGGTGAATAGTAACTTTTTACTTTTTTTACCGCGATTAATAGTAAATAGGGTAACTAAGGGTAAATATGATATTAATATTACCCTAACACATGTCATAATTCTATTGATCAAGTGTAATTCGACCAAAAACAAACTTAGGAATAAAATATGACCATTTAGGCCCACTTGGATTAGATTAGGACATTTATTATTAATTTATTTAAAGAAGGGTTAAAATAGTTAAAATCAATGTTTAATAAGTAAATCATTTTTAATATAGGGTTATACATAAGATAAATTCGATTGTAAATATTCATTAGAAATCCAAAAAGATTTCCTACATGATGGTATTTTATTTGTAATTTTTAGACATCAAATAATTTAATTTATATATGACACAAAGATGATGCAGTAATTATCTTATTAATGAAATATTGACAAAATTGATAATATAAATACCAAAATAAATGTAATTTGAGACTTTTTATGAATTCCACTAATTTTCTAGGTTACTATGATATATTAGTATTGATTTAATCAACTTGGTTCGAACATATAATTCTGTTATGACTTTCACAAAAATCATATATCAAATAGTGTCAAAATTGACACAAAATAGTTTTTAAATCAAATATTATATTATTAATTGTTATTTTATTTTTAAAAATCTATGGATCGGCCAAATGACTTAGATAAGGATATATATATTAATAATAAACAATTTGGGGTCCGTTTGGCAGGTTATAGTAAGTGTATTAACCATATAGTGAAAGAAAACAAAAAGACACGGTAAAAGTTAAATTAATTAACTTAGAGTTAAATCTAATTGATAAGGTTAAAATAATACCCTAAACTTGTCTAAATCCTATTGGTTGATAGGATTGCGACCCATCCCCACTTTAGCTTCGAAATAAGACCCTTTGGAACCATTATAAACCGATTTTGACTTTAATATAAAATAATATTTTGAGATATTCCTAAGGTGCCCCTCTCCTCCCTTATAAAAGGGCACATCCTCCCCCTCCTCCTCACACCAATTTGAGCACTCAAGCTCGGCCAACCCCTGCCATTTTCTCCTCTCCACTTCCCTAGAATAATCCTAGAGGTCCTGGTCTTCTCCAAAGACCAATCCTAGTTCCTTAAGTGGAGGATTCAAAGAGGCGTTCCAAAGAAGAGGTAATATCCATTACCGATCTTTTCAATTTCTTTCTTCTTCAACTTCTTCTTCTTTAGTTGTTTCATGATAAAGTAATAACATCAGTATTACTTACATACTGATATGTTATTATAAATATGAAACAACCCTAATTCACCTTCTATCCATCCTACGGAAAAATGAAATCACCGCGCGTGCGTACGTACGGAATACCGTCTCCACGCCGTGGTGTAATCTATTTTCCACCATCACCTTACAAGGATGGGTATAATGGTGTAATGAGTAACTATATATGATTATTATTAAGTAATATTGATACTGAAATAATATATATATATACTCCAATACAATTCCACGATCATAGGAACGATATCATCACTCGTGCGTACGTACGGAATACCGTCTCCACGATGTGATGCGACTCGTTCTACATGATCTTCATTTCATAATGATTATATAAATGAATTGAATGAATGAATATGGTATATACTACACTAATACCATTCTGGAAATGAATTATCTATAACCTAAAGATAAGAATAAGAATTTATTCGACAAAACACGCATAAGAACAAAAAGTTATAAAGACCCGAGTAACAAGTAACAATGAAATATTACTAACAAGAAGCTAATAATATGACCATATATGATCTCATATCAATATGTATGATTCTGGAATAAGTCAATAACATTATTTAAACCATTATACAGGAGCTTCGGACACGAACAAAGCAAATCGGACCTAAGGTAAGGGAAATATCACAATCTCATTTTTATCCGAGATTGTTTATTCGTAAGTATTTACTGGGGTGCATTTTATCATCCACATCCATGTTTTATCAATATGTAATATTATTTCCATCCACCTAAATTTTTTTAAATCCATTTTTACCCTTCGGTGAGTTTTTAGTAATACGTATGAAAGGAATCTTTTGTCGTTTTTCGTACGAGGTACTTTTTGACTTTTCCGACAAAAGTACGAAGAATGTTTTTTTTAACTTATACGGCATGAATGGATTTTTAAAACATTACTTCAAAGAAGCTTCCTTTACAAGTTTTAAAGTTTATTTTTAATCAACTTCTTTTGTTTTAAAGTTGTATGATATGTTATGAAAGGAAAAATGTTTTTTAAGAAGAAAGGATATTTTCCTCAAGAATGGAGTTCAAGTGTTTTATCAAAATTATTTTCCATCTAAGATAATAAAGGGTTATATTTTTATCCCTATTATTACATTGATTTGATCATGTTGTGATGGAATTACTTTTATGAATTCCTTTATCTTATATGAATTGATTTGTGATGTCATGATGTTTCAAGAATCCCATTTTTGTTACTTGTGTTATGCGATGATGTATGTTTTATGACTATGTGGCACACATAAGAAAGGATTCATTATAAGATGGGTGGGACCTATATCTCCCTCCAATGCATTGGGTAATGATTTTATATCTCATGAGATAGACATGGCTGGAACGGAAGGTTATTTCGGTTCAGTGATACAGGACTGAAACGAGGAGTGAACTCGGTTCAGAAAGGGACTTTGTCCACTAAGATAGTCTTGGCAATGAGTCATGACTAACAAGAAATGATTTTCCATGATTATGTGTGCATGCCACAAAGATTCAAGTTTTATGTTATGATTATGGGGATCTCATTTTCACTTCTATGATTTATTCCATGTTAAGATATTATGAATTATTTTGCAGGTTTTGATTTTCATAAAGATATGATATGATTTTTTATTTCCTTTATTTGCCCTTGCTGAGCATTTGAGCTCACCCTTTTATGTTTTCTTTTCCCCAGGTCAGGAAGATGGATATTAAGTAGAATATGCTAAAAGGGACCCTAGATATGATGAAATAAATGGGAGACACTGTAGAAGATTTATGAACCAGTTTTTTATGTTTCCCAGTTTCTAAAGACACTATACCTATATGGTCCTTTGTGGTTTTGTCATATGTTGTAATAAGTGTGCTTCAATTTTGAAGTATTAACAATG
Source organism: Viscum album (assembly GCA_963277665.1). Lineage (NCBI taxonomy): Eukaryota > Viridiplantae > Streptophyta > Magnoliopsida > Santalales > Viscaceae > Viscum > Viscum album. Next base: position 1,308,907,405 of record OY728119.1, on the reverse strand, counting down.
TATGTAAAGTGTGGGTCGTTATAGTTGGTATCAGAGGAAAGGTATAGTCAACCTTTGGAAACTAGGATGTGAAAGCCTTAGTAAGAACCCTAAGGATAAGTCTAAGCATAGAACACAATCTTAGAAATGGCCATGAATAACCTAGGATAAGACCATAAGCATGATTTTTTTTTTCTTGAATTATGTGGTTTCCTATTATAATTAGTGTTGCTCACACTATTCTTCTTGGTTTTAGTCAATGGCTGGAACCCGAAGGAACCGTGTTAATGCGGAATGCGATGGGCAATGCAATGATTGTCCCCTTGAGCAACCAAACGATATGGGAGCTGGAATGAAAAATCTTGTAGCCATGCTCACACAACTTTCTCAAGCTATGAATCATGCAGGATTTCCAAACGAACAAAGGAGGGAGCAACATTCTGTTGAATCCTTCATGAGGCAGCGTCCACCATCTTTCAGCGGGTCTACTGATCCATTAGTTGCTGAACAATGGATTAGTACTACTGAAAAGATATTTTCAGTTCTTCAATGTTCTGAGCATGATAAAGTCATCCTAGCAGTGTATCGTTTGGAAGGACATGCGGATCAATGTTGGAATCTTGTTAAGAATACGAGGCAAAGGGATGAAATTGAGTCTATGGAATGGGACGAGTTCAAGAACTTATTTTTCAATAAGTACTTCCCTCGTATTCTCCGAACAAAGATGGAGAAAGAGTTCCTTGAACTGAAGCAAAGGGATGATGAATCTGTTAGTACCTATGAAGCAAATTTTACAAGACTTGCAAGGTACGCGTCTGGTATTATTATCCAACCTGAGAGTAAGATCGATCGATTCTTTAGTGGATTAAAACCAAGTCTTCGAAGGGCGTTAGCCATAAGGGACTTCAATAGCTACGAGGAAATCGTTCGATGTGCTCTCAAAGTCGAGATGGACATTGGAGTAACCCATCAGTCACATGGGTTTGATAAGAAGAGGAAGATGGAATTCAAAGAAAAATCTAAAGAGCACACGGAAAAGAAGATGAACTTTCCCTTATGCTCAAAGTGTGGAAAGAAACATGGAGGGAGTTGTCTTAAAGGGACAAGTAAATGTTTTAAATGTGGAAAGGAAGGTCATCGGGCATTTGAATGCCGTGATAATGGGAAGAAGATGTCTAATGATGCAAACAAAGGAAGGGATACACAGAATGAACCTACTACACTTCAATGTTTCAAGTGCAAGGAGATGGGGCATTATGCCAATCAATGCCCAAATCCAAGGGTTGATGATGATGGTCGACGTCAACAAACTCTTAAGGCTAAAGACAAAGGAAAGTCACATGCAATTTCTATCAGCGATGTGGAGTACGATAACGATGTGGTGAAAGGTACACCTACCATCCACTCTAAAGTAGCAAATGTTTTATTTGATTCTGGATCCACCCACTCTTTTATTTCTGAAAAATTTTCTAAGGGTATCACCGTATTACCTCAACAATTAGATGTTGAGTTAGCTGTGACAACACCTAATGGCACATCAATCGCATCAGAAGTTTATAATTCTTCTCTGATCGAAGTTTGTGGGAAAGTGCTTCCTGCAAATCTTGTCATCCTTCCTTTAGTGGAATTTGATGTGATTCTTGGCATGGATTTGATTTCTCTACATGGAGCTCATATCAATTGCCAAAGAAGGGAAGTCACATTTCATATTCCAGATCAACCTACGATCGTCTATCAATGCAAGGATGAACATAACCTTCCAGTGGAAATTTCATCCATCTTATGGGTATTGATTACACTAAATGAAGGTTATTTATCTCAAATAGTTGGTGAGAAACTCATGATTAAGAATATGCCCATTGTACGGGAGTTTGATGATGTCTTTCAGGAGGAATTACCGAGTCTTCCACCAAATCGTGAAGTTGAGTTTTCAATAGAACTCGTACCGGGTGCTTTGCCTATTTCAAAGACACCTTATAGAATGGCCCCAATTGAGTTGCAGGAATTGAAGAAGCAACTCCAAGAGAATCTTCATAAGGGATTCATACGCCCTAGTGCATCACCTTGGGGAGCACCTGTTCTATTTGTTAAGAAGAAATATGGATCAATGAGACTCTGCATTGATTATCGAGAACTTAACAAGATCACTATCAAGAACAAATATCCTCTCCCACGCATTGATGACTTATTTGACCAACTACGCGGAGCTCAATACTTTTCCAAGATTGATCTTCGTTCAGGGTATCATCAATTAAGGGTCAAAAGGGAGGATATACCAAAGACGGCTTTCCGTACAAGGTATGGACACTATGAATTTATAGTGATGCCATTTGGTCTTACTAATGCCCCTGCTATCTTCATGGATCTAATGAATAGAGTCTTTAGAGACTATCTTGATCAATTTGTGGTAGTATTTATAGACGATATTCTTGTCTATTCAAAGAGCAAGGAAGAGCATGAAGATCACTTGAGAATTATATTGAAGACCCTGAGAAAGGAGAAGCTTTATGCCAAATTTACCAAGTGTGAATTTTGGCTTAAAAAAGTTGCATTTTTGGGTCACATAATCTCAAAAGAGGGGATATCTGTGGATCCAGCAAAAACAGAGGTTATCGAAAGATGGTCAAGACCAACAAACAGTAACTGAGATCCGAAGTTTTCTTGGTTTGGCTAGATATTATCGACGTTTTGTAAAAGATTTTTCACGATTATCTAATCCACTCACCAAGTTGACTCGGAAAGGAGTTAAGTTTGTCTGGACAGAGGAATGTGAAGAGAATTTCAAGGAGTTGAAAAGAAGGTTATCCAGTGCACCTGTGCTCACACTGCCTTGTAGTGGAGAAAGGTTTGTGATCTACAGTGATGCATCCAAGAAGGGATTGGGGTGTGTTCTTATGCAAAATGATATGGTGATAGCTTATGCCTCATGACAGTTGAAAATCCATGAGCAAAATTACCCAACACATGATTTGGAGTTGGCTATGGTAATCTTTGCATTAAAGATTTGGAGGCATTACCTTTATGGTGAAAGGTTTGATATTTATACTGATCATAAAAGTTTAAAGTATATTTTCACACAAAAGGAGCTGAATATGCGCCAAAGAAGATGGTTGGAGCTGATTAAGGATTATGACTGCTCAATCCATTACCACCCTGGGAAAGCAAACAAGGTGGCAGATGCATTAAGTCGACAAGACCATGCTAGTTTATCCATGATGAGGATCACAAAAGATCCAATATTTACGGATTTACAAAGGATGGATCTTGGAATTATAATGGAAGGGGAAAAATCTTATCTTTCTCAAATGAATGTTCAACCATCTATACATGTGAAGATTAAAGAGGCACAGAAAAAAGATGTCGAGTTACAAAAGAAGGTGAGAAATGTTCCTGAATTCAACCTTGATTGTGATGGGATAATAAAGTTCAGGAACCGGGTTTGTGTTCCTCCCATCCCCGAATTAAAGAATGAGCTGTTGGATGAGGCTCATAGTTCATCATTCTTTATTCATCCTGGAAGCACGAAGATGTATAGGGACCTGAAAGAGTACTTCTGGTGGGATGGCATGAAAAGAGATGTTGCTGAATATGTCTCTCGATGCTTGGTTTGTCAACAAGTTAAAGCTGAGAGACAGAAGTCTAAGGGGATGTTACAACCATTACCCATACCCGAATGGAAATGGGAAAACATCACTATGGACTTTGTCACAGGACATCCTAAAACATCCAAAGGCAATAATGCTATCTGGGTCATAGTTGATCGTCTTACAAAGTCTGCACACTTCATTGCTATTAGAGAGGATTTCTCTCCAGATCATCTTGCCAGGATATATGTAAAGGAAGTGGTAAGATTGCATGGAGTACCACTTTCTATTATATCTGATCGGGATCCGAGATTTACCTCGAAGTTCTGGCGAAGTCTTCAGCATACTCTAGATACAGAGTTGAGTTTCAGCACTGCTTATCATCCCCAGACAGACGGTCAGTCTGAGAGAACAATTCAAACCCTAGAAGATATGTTGAGAGCTTGCTCTATGGATTTCAAAGGAGGTTGGGATCAACACCTACCTTTGGTGGAATTTTCTTATAATAATAGCTTTCACTCCAGTATTCAGATGGCTCCTTATGAAGCTCTCTATAGAAAGAAATGCAGGACTCCAACTTGCTGGGATGAAGTTGGGGAAAGAAAGCTATTAGGACCTGATCTTGTTGATGAAATGGCAGAAAAGGTCAGATCTATTCAACAACACATAAGAGCAGCTCAGAGTCGACAGAAAAGTTATGCCGACAACCGAAGAAAAGACCTAGAGTTTGAAGTGGGTGATAAAGTGTTCTTACGAATATCTCCCTGGAAGAGGGTTATGAGATTTGGAAAGAAGGGGAAGTTGAGCCCTAGATATATCGGTCCTTTTGAAATACTGGATCGTGTTGGGAAGGTAGCTTACCGATTGGCGCTTCCACCGAATCTCTCTCAAGTTCACAATGTGTTCCATGTATCTCTCCTGAGAAAGTACATACCAGATCCTTCACATGTACTCATCTCAGAAGTTGTACCGCTGGAGCAAGATCTTTCTTATGAAGAACAGCCGATAGAGATTCTGGATCGTAGCGAAAAAGTCCTACGAAACAAGACCACTCGCTTGGTGAAAGTTTTATGGAGAAACCACCAACTTGAAGAAGCTACATGGGAGCTTGAGGATATGATGAGGGAGAAGTATCCTCATCTGTTTGTTACAAAGTGATGAATTTCGAGGGCGAAATTCTTTTAAGGGGGGTAGAATGTAACACCCGAGACTTTTATGTTATATAAATCATCAAAGGAATCTTTTTCTACACAACACTTGCTTGGCTTGCTTTACACGCAATCGCGACCTTCCTCGATAGCTTGCGTCGTACGCAATACCGAGTTTCACTAAACAACAATATGCTATTAAAACTAGCCGTTATGAATAGTAATAACCACTTTTTAAAATTTTATAAATTTTATTTTTCGAAATGGACTTCATTTTTGGACTCAGAATATCGAAATTAGCCTAGGGTGAAATTTTGGTATTTTTCTGAAAACATTCAATTTTTGATGAATAGTGAAACCACTAAGTGGTAGGTTAAAAACTGAATTTTGCATAAAACTTAATTTTACCGCTTCTGTGAATGGAATTTCAAAAATCCGAGAGACACGGTTAATATCAAGTACTAAAATGTGGTTCAATGAGATGAAAATAATTTTTTGGTGAATAGTAACTTTTTACTTTTTTTACCGCGGTTAATAGTAAATAGGGTAACTAAGGGTAAATATGGTATTAATATTACCCTAACACATGTCCTAATTCTATTGGACAAGTGTAATTCGACCAAAAACAAACTTAGGAATAAAATATGACCATTTAGGCCCACTTGGATTAGATTAGGACATTTATTATTAATTTATTTAAAGAAGGGTTAAAATAGTTAAAATCAAAGTTTAATAAGTAAATCATTTTTAATATAGGGTTATACATAAGATAAATTCGATTGTAAATATTCATTAGAAAGATAAAAAGATTTCCTACATGATGGTAGTTTATTTGTAATTATTAGACATCAAATAAATTAATTTATATATGACACAAAGATGATGCAGTAATTATCTTATTAATGAAATATTGACAAAATTGATAATATGAATACCAAAATAAATGTAATTTGAGACTTTTTATGAATTCCACTAATTTTCTAGGTTACTATGATATATTAGTATTGATTTAATAAACTTGGTTCGAACATATAATTCTGTTATGACTTTCACAAAAATCATATATAAAATAGTGTCAAAATTGACACAAAATAGTTTTTAAATCAAATATTATATAATTAATTGTTATTTTATTCGTAAAAATCTAAGGTTCGGAAAAATGACTTATATAAGGATATATATATTAATAATAAACAATTTGGGGTTCGTTTGGCATGTTATAGTAAGTGTATTAACCATATAGTGAAAGAAAACAAAAAGACACGGTAAAAGTTAAATTAATTAACTTAGAGTTAAATCTAATTGATAAGGTTAAAATAATACCCTAAACTTGTCTAAATCCTATTGGTTGATAGGATTTCGACCCATCCCCACATTATCTTCGAAATAAGACCCTTTGGAACCATTATAAACCGATTTTGACTTTAATATAAAATAATATTTTGAGATATTCCTAAGGTGCCCCTCTCCTCCCTTATAAAAGGGCACCTCCTCCCCCTCCTCCTCACACCAATTTGAGCACTCAAGCTCGGCCAACCCCTGACATTTTCTCCTCTCCACTTCCCTAGAATAATCCTAGAGGTCCTGGTCTTCTCCAAAGACCAATATTAGTTCCTTAAGTGGAGGATTCAAAGAGGCGTTCCAAAGAAGAGGTAATATCCATTACCGATCTTTTCAATTTCTTTCTTCTTCAACTTCTTCTTCTTTAGTTGTTTCATGATAAAGTAATAACATCAGTATTACTTACAATCTGATATGTTATTATAAATATGAAACAACCCTAATTCACCTTCTATCCATCCTACGGAAAAATGAAATCACCGCGCGTGCGTACGTACGGAATACCGTCTCCACGCCGTGGTGTAATCTATTTTCCACCATCACCTTACAAGGATGGGTATAATGGTGTAATGAGTAACTATATATGATTATTATTAAGTAATATTGATACTGAAATAATATATATATATACTCCAATACAATTCCACGATCATAGGAATGATATCATCACTCGTGCGTACGTACGGAATACCGTCTCCACGATGTGATGCGACTCGTTCTACATGATCTTCATTTCATAATGATTATATAAATGAATTGAATGAATGAATATGGTATATACTACAATAATACCATTCTGGAAATGAATTATCTATAACCTAAAGATAAGAATAATAATTTATTCGACAAAACACGCATAAGAACAAAAAGTTATAAAGACCCGAGTAACAAGTAACAATGAAATATTACTAACAAGAAGCTAATAATATGACCATATATGATCTCATATCAATAGGTATGATTCTGGAATAAGTCAATAACATTATTTAAACCATTATACAGGAGCTTCGGACACGAACAAAGCAAATCGAACCTAAGATAAAGGAAATATCACAATCTCATTTTTATCCGAGAATGTTTATTCGTAAGTATTTACTGGGGTGCATTTTATCATCCACATACATGTTTTATCAATATGTAATATTATTTCCATCCACCTAAAATTTTTTAAATCCATTTTTACCCTTCGGTGAGTTTTTAGTAATACGTATGAAAGGAATCTTTTGTCGTTTTTCGTACGAGGTACTTTTTTACTTTTCCGACAAAAGTACGAAGAATGTTTTTTTTAACTTATACGGCATGAATGGATTTTTAAAACATTACTTCAAAGAAGCTTCCTTTACAAGTTTTCAAGTTTATTTTTAATCAACTTCTTTTGTTTTAAAGTTGTATGATATGTTATGAAAGGAAAAATGTTTTTTAAGAAGAAAGGATATTTTCCTCAAGAATGGAGTTCAAGTGTTTTATCAAAATTATTTTCCATCTAAGATAATAAAGGGTTATATTTTTATCCCTATTATTACATTGATTTGATCATGTTGTGATGGAATTACTTTTATGAATTCCTTTATCTTATATGAATTGATTTGTGATGTCATGATGTTTCAAGAATCCCATTTTTGTTACTTGTGTTATGCGATGATGTATGTTTTATGACTATGTGGCACACATAAGAAAGGATTCATTATAAGATGGGTGGGACCTATATCTCCCTCCAATGCATTGGGTAATGATTTTATATCTCATGAGATAGACATGGATGGAATGGAAGGTTATTTCGGTTCAGTGATACAGGACTGAAACGAGGAGTGAACTCGGTTCAGAAAGGGACTTTGTCCACTAAGATAGTCTTGGCAATGAGTCATGACTAACAAGAAATGGTTTTCCATGATTATGTGTTCATGCCACAAAGTTTCAAGTTTTATGTTATGATTATGGGGATCTCATTTTCACTTCTATGATTTATTCCATGTTAAGATATTATGATCTCTTTTGCAGGTTTTGATTTTCATAAAGATATGATATGATTTTTTATTTCCTTTATTTGCCCTTGCTGAGCATTTGAGCTCACCCATTTATGTTTTCTTTTCCCCAGGTCAGGAAGATGGATATTATGTAGAATATGCTAAAAGGGACCCTAGATATGATGAAATAAATGGGAGACACTATAGAAGATTTATGAACCAGTTGTTTATGTTTCCCAGTTTCTAAAGACACTATACCTATACGGTCCTTTGTGGTTTTGTCATATGTTGTAATAAGTGTGCTTCAATTTTGAAGTATTAACAATGTATGTAAAGTGCGGGTCGTTATAAATATAGTCCATATATATAAAATAAATTAGTGTGCATATATATCAAATTGAATAAGTGAATAATGAATAAAAACATGCAAGGATTAGGTTTCTTGAAGACATGTGGTCGACCATACCTGCTTCAACCTACGTGAAAATTTCTCTTCACACCTTTCGTCATGTTTATATATTCATTTGTATGAAAATAATATGAATAGATATACAAACACTTGGGTGGACCCAAGTTTCAGTAAAAAGGAATCCACCGTGGAGTATCACATATCATATAATGGTCACAATACCTAGGTTTTCAAACTCTTAATCATAATATAATGGATTTCATACCCGAGGAAACCATGTCTAGAAATCATAATATAAGTTTTTTTCATTTTCAGGGTTAACATTAATCTAAATCATAACATAATGGATTCCATTCCTGAGTATCATAATAAGAGGGATGCCATTACTAGAGAAGTAACTCCCATAAATAATAACAGAAGTGGTGTCATAACTAATTATCATAATATAAGGTACACTATTCCCAGAGATTTCATGCCCATAAATCATATCATAAGAGACTCCATGCCTGAGATTCAGAATATAATTTAAATGGACCATGTTATTAAGTAATCCTCATTATTACTCAATTAGAAATAATAAAGATGAAATGTCTGATAAGATATCTAATAATACCATGATAAGGTCCATTCCATATTAATTGAAATCATGTTATTTTTTATTTTTCTTTATAACTAAAAAGTATTTACATGGGTTCCATCATAACTCAACTATGTTCATCTCAAAACATATCATTTAGAAATTTTATTCTAATTCATTTAATTATAATTATCATTTTTTTAATGGACTGTAGGATCCATTCATATAACATAATCACTCAAGTTAATCCCACTATAATTCCTTTCCAATAACAGTATATTCTTATTTAATTAGTCAATTCACAGGACATTGGATTACTCAGGTCGGTCTTTTATTTAACAGTAATATATTGTGATGACTAAAAAGTAAAGACACCCATTTTAAAATTTTAATAATCAAAATTTATCATGAATTAATCATTTCTCACTCTAGGTACAAATATAATAAATGGATAATTAGTTCCATTTATTGGACACCCCAAATTTGTAGTTTAATCATAAGTGAAAAAATTTTATAAAAATTAATCGAACTCACAAAGGGTGGTGGTTCAAGTAGTGGTGTTAATTTCTAGACAAGTAATGTTAGTAAATTAATATCTATGTCAATGTATAAGGATTAAATTAATGGAATTATAAATTTTTTGAGTGACCTGTAGGAAATCTTTTGTCAGGTAAAAAATCAATACTACAAAAACTAGACTATATTAATGTAAATTCATGTTTACCACCTAACCCGTTATTAGGAAGTTCCACTGGTCTAATATTAGGCTTAATTTCTATAAAGATTGATAGAAATCAGAATAAACATCAAATTCCATGAAATAGGTAAAAAGAGATAGTATATATTTAGAACTCCATATGGTGAAATAGTGAAGAAAAGAAGGAAGATGAGCCGAGAGTCCCCAAAATTATTAAAATTAACATAAAGGTGCTTAAATTAGATCAATAACAAATGAAATTTTCCAAGTGAATAGGGATGAATGGTGGTGCATGAATGGGATACTTCCTTAGTGAATGATAAAAAAATAGGAAAAATACCATTTAAGCATAGAGGGGAAAATTAGTAATATTACCCAATTAAATGATGCACCTGTTTTGGACACATGGTTTGGAAGAATATATTCCCACCATGTTTTTCAATTTTTCCATGATTCATATTCCCATGGTTTGGTCGTACAATTTATGGTAACGTTGTTCCAATTGTGTGGTGATATTGGTTAAGTGGAACTAACCATTTGTCAAAGCATGTAATTTGGAAAACTAGGTGCATCCTATGCACTCACCTCTACAACATACTATATAAATTATTCATGGTCATGTGACCCAACATACATGGTCAAAAAAATTGTGTTTCAATCCTTATTGGGCCATAAAATTTCTCTTGAGGGGTTACATGTTTTAAATAAATTTTGTTCCCAATTTGTTTCCTCCAAAAGTGGGTTTTTGGAGACCATCACTCCTGAAAATCATCCAAACTTTCAAGAAACCTCTCTAAATGTAAACCAAATATAAAACAACATTTTTAAGTGTTACAATTTTTATATTTACATTGCATGTCTTAGTTTAAATTTTTTCCCATCAACGAAATATAAATATAAAATTCCCTTGTATATTTTGAATGATTCAAAACATGAGACGTTGAAATTCATATCAACACATGGATACAAAATGAATGAGGGAGTATGATTCCTCTGAGGGATCGTTACAAGTAACATGAATAAAGAGTGATTATTTTACATCTATGATGAATGTTACACATGTTTTATTCATTTTCTATCTACCTAGTTTTAGGTTTCATGCATGGAAGTTCTTGGATAATGTGATTTCTAATTTCTTTCAATACCTTGTACTAGTTTCATTCATCACATAGAAATCCTTTATAAATTCAATTGAGTTTGTGGTGGTTTGAATCTACATTATAATATAATTAATAATATCACTCATAACTCTCATCGTTATCCTTCATTAACTCATTATATCATATATTATCTTTGTTGAGAATACCACCCCATATTTAGATGATTTGGTTGGATCATAGATTACCATAAGAGGGAAGAGTTATTTGGATATTCCTAGTTGATTTTCAACAAATATATTTGACTGAAGAAAAAATCCATTGTTATCCTTGGTGAAAGGTAGAAATTATTCAATTACTGTTTATACATGGTTTCCATTTTTCGTAGAATATTGATCATGGTATTATGTTTCCACAGTCTTATACTTTATTGTACAAGTGTCGTTCAACACTAAGAAACCCTTTTGTTGTATCAAAGTGTAAGATAATGATATTTTCTGGATATGTATCAACCTCATTCTTAGTTAATTTTTTTCCTTTTTTCCCTATATATATTTTTTGGGTTTTAACTTGGGTGTGATTTGGTAAATTTTGGATGTTTTGGGAGGGGTTTTGGCTAGTGCATGGTTGGCTCAATGTTTTCCCAAACTGAGATCTCTGCCCCCATTGAACCGTACAACCCCATACATAGGGGTATTTAAGGGTCGGTACAGAGTTTTTCAAACCAAGTGACTTGTTAGGAGTAATCATGCAGCCCCACAAGAGATATAAATTGTTAGGGTATATGGTTTGGAAAACTATATTCCCCGACCCAAGAAACTATGTTCATAGGATTTGTTTCTCTAAAAAATAATTATAAATTTATTAAACCAATAAATTATATCACTAAATACATTAGATCAACCATAACTCATTTCCCTTAAAATATGGAGGCTCTTATGTGGATTCCAAGGCCCTTCAAATATCATTCTGGGTGAATCAATCATTAAATTGACATATATGCACCTATCCTGATATATAATCTCTTCCCAAATCGTTTTCTCTCTATCCTCTCCTACTTTTACAATGAATAGGTGTTAGGTTTCCTCTATTGGTAATGGTTTGAATATAGATTTTATTGGATGTTAATCCATTCAATATTTTTTATGTGGTTTTGAGCTAAAACTCATTCTTCTTCATATTCCTGATCGTTCTGTTTCAATTATGTAATTCTATTGGAGAATTCTCTTCAATGATCTTGATATTGGTGTTATAAATTGAAAATCGCATTTTATATAATTGTAATTACATTTATGTATTTTTGAATTTAGATTTCCATGAATGGTAATTGAATCATGAATTGGATTGATTAATTTTTTAAGTAATTAATGGAACGATGGAATGGATTAATGGATTTTCCATATGATTATGAATTGAGTTGAACATGTTCAATTAATGGGATTGTGGAATTAGTTGATTAATGGGAACTTCAATTGACAGAATAATGGAAATTATGGTATGGTCATATTTAACCATAAAGTCTTAATATTTTATTTTATAATATGTTTTAAAATAGATTAATGGAGAATTTTCATTCTATTCCATGTGATTAAAGTGTTGAACCATGTTTAAATTGTTAATTCAAATGGTATACCATGATTTGAAATGTTTATAAGAGGGTTAATGTTTATTGAACATGTTAAATGTGATATGTGTGATATATAGTGATTCTTTGATAAATAGGTTGTGGGACATAGAATAATACTTCAAATACCCAAAGGGTTCTAGGCATGAAATTCTAGACCCAAAGTCGTTCATGTGATAAATGGGTGTGGTACATGGACTGGTTCTTCAAAATCATATATGGTTTGATTGATTAATGGGTTTTGGTATGTGAACTGTTTCTTCAAATAACCATAGGATCCAAGAAATGGTGTTCTAATCCAAAAGGTTCGAATTGGTATGGGGTTCCAAGTATCCATGACATTAAAATTGAAATGAAATGATACATGAAAACCTATGAGTAATGTGATATTTGATATTCATATGATTTATGGCACAGAATATAGAACATGCTAAAGAATTTATTGATGGTTTGGGTGTCCTTGGGATCCTGGTGACTTATGTGGTTAAATAAAGAATAATTGAATATGTAATATTGTTATTTTATCACTTGTATTTTAATATTTATTCAACTACACACACTATTATTGACTTGATATTGTTATAAATGACATTGGTAACAGACTATGGAGTAGTTCTCAATCCCTACTTAGGATTCATGACAAGTACATGAATATACATCATGTATTTAGGACAAGAAATTAAAAATAAACCTATGTTAGATGGATATGTCTAGATGGATTGTGGATGAGGGAACTATACATGGTGTTGTAACCCTCTTGGGGAATCATTAGTGTCTTTATCTCATGTTTTAATTTTGACACATGAAACTAATATGTCATGATATATCTACTTATTTATTATGATTATTATATCATTTTTCTTCATCATGTGATACTGGAATAATTCTTTTTATGGTTATTATCTTTTGGAATTTTTTTAATTATTTATATTGTTGTGTTTCATTGATAAAAAGTGTATAATTTCATTGTGTTTTATATTCAACCCTCACTTTTAGTTAGCAGCCTCTATCATATGGGGATGTGTTATTAAGGTCATGTTACTGACTGGCTTGGGGTACTCATGTATGACACCTAGGATGGGATATCACAAAGTGGTATCAAAGGTATGTTTTCATATATTTTATTGTTTTACTATTTAGGAATGTTTTTGGGATAATATGATGATTTTTACCTTCATTAAGACATCTTTCAGAGGATTAGGTATCCCATGTTTGGGGATAAAGTAAAAATACTAAGGGAAGGACTGTTGTTATTGAGGTTTTTTATTATAGTTGGATGTTAAATCACCTTGACCGATGCACTACATATGCAATGTGATTATTGTTTTTGAGAATATTGAATATTTTACTCATATCCTAGTATGGTATAAGAGTTGAGCATACATGAATCATTTTAGGAACATAGGTTTTATTGTAACATGAATTATTTTTAGGTACACATGGAAAATAAGGTTCTGGGTAATTTCTCAAAATTGAATTTTTTTCACTGCTTATGTAATTGAATTTAAAATATGTTCCAAATATTAATTGAATAAAATGATTTAAAAATGTTTAAATTGGTTTTCTAATGAGAAATAGGGTTAATTAGAATTTTTTTTATTCTTTTTTAACATAGAAATGGACAAGCGTTGTTTAAGGGTAATGATGACACCTCATTTTTGACTATGTGGTGGGGTTTGGTGATGAAATATTATGGGTCATTATAAATCTACCTTATGAAAATGTGATATTGTTGTATTTTATATCTTGAGATGTGTGTATAGAATTATATATATATGACTCAATGAAAAAACTTATTTTTTGGACAAAAGTAGGACATGGCTAGAAATGAACCTCCAAATAGTTGAACCAGAGTCTCTGATAGTTGTTGGTGAGGAAGCTATAGAGAAATTCCATGAAACATCTTCTGAGCTTATTAATTTTATATAAACATATCCAATTTTGGGTTTGAAGAGTGTGTCTGAATTAATAAAAGATTTTCAATTGAGTCACCCTTAGGATTTCACTAGAGAAGGTGGACCTGAGGATATAGAGTTATGGACTGAGTCTTTTCATATGATCCTTGACTACTTGGAGACTTTTGTTTTGAGGAGAGACAGGTTGGATGCTAATTTGTTAGGTGTTCAGGGAAAGCATTGGTTGGACATCCAGAATGAAGGAGAGAAATACAATATTGACTAGAAGGACTTTTAGGATATGTTCTTAGAGTAATTATACCCTGAGACACTGAGACATAAGAGTGAATCCTATTTTCTGAGGTTAAATAAGGGGCTCATGTTTGTGATAGAATATGATGAATTATTTAAGGATTTTATTCACTTTGATCTAGTATTGGTAAAGGGCGAGGATTTTGTGGAGAAGTGGTTTCAATATGGACTAAAATATGAAATTAACAACCAAATTAATATATTTAGGATGAAGAAGATTCCATAGGAGGTAAATCTGGATCTCATGTCTGAGGGGAAGCTGAAGGAGGTTTCCAATAGAGTACATGTGGTTTCAAATTGATGACCACGAGGTACATATTCTAGGAGAATTAAGCATCACTATTGTAATTTTTACCATAGTGATGGAAATAATTGTGGATTGAGGGAATGGTATGTTGCTCATGACCTTACCTGAGTTACCATACCCAGGTGTGGAAGGTTGGGGGAATGTTCATAGAAATTTTCCCCAACAACCAATATAGTGTCAATATTTCATCAAGATAGTATATCTAAAATGATTCTATATGAACCCATGGAATATGGGTAATGATATAGGATATAGGAAGAATCGCTTTATTTGAAAGGGTATTCTATATTGTACGACTTTAATTGTTATAGTTCCACTAGTCGTGGTGGTTGAGTTAGTGGATGATGGACTAATGGGAAGGAGTTCTCATTATGGCAGATTGGTACATGTTAGGAGACTCCTACTACATCAAAGGAGTATAGGTAGGACAATTTCATATAGTTAACCTACACTTTTGGATAACAATTATGGAAAAATGATAATTAGAGGTACAATTCATGTAGCTACAAAAAATTCTTTTTCTTTATTTGATATAAGTTCCTCTGATTATTTTATATACACAAAAATTCTAAACCATTTGATTCTTTTTGTTTAATTTGTTAGAGGTGTTTTTACGATCACTTTGACAAGATAAGGGTTGATTTTTTTCTTTTCAAAGATTGACTTGAGATCATGGTATTATCAGTTGAGAGTTCGAACATATGATATACATTGGAAAAATTTTATAAGTAATTATAGACTTTATGTGTCTGTTGTGATTCCTTTTGGTCAAGCAAATGGTCTAACAATGTTTACGGTGTTGATTAATAGAATATTCCTCCCATGTGTGGATTAATTTGTGGGTGTGTTTGTGGATGACATCTTAGTGTAATCCTAGACTCATGATGACCCTTCCCAAAATCTTAACATCAGCCTGAGTAAACTAAAAGAGAATTATTTATACTCCATGCTATCTGAGAATTAATTCTAGATTAATCAATTACACTACTTTGGTAACATCATCTTAATAGAAGATGAGTCAGTAGACCTAGAAGAATTATAGGTAGTTTTTCCATGGGAGTATCCCAATAATGTTATTGATATATATATATTTATGGGATTAGTGGGATATTATCATAGGATTATTCGTGATGTTCCCCACATTTCATCACCTATTTTAGGAATGACCATGAATGGAGTAATGTTTGAATGGTCTGAAGAAAGTGAGAATTTTTTTCAAGAGATGAATAATTGGTTGGAAGCCACACCGATATAGATCCAACTCAATCTAATAGAGGAGTGTATTGTGTTTGGTGACGCATATGTGACTGGTCATGTAGAATTGGTGATACAATGAAATTAAGTTGTGTCATATGGTTCCTGGATATTGAGGAAACATGAACAAAATAACACTATACGTGATCTCAAACAAGTTGTGTTGGTTTATGCTTCGAAGTGTTAGTGGCATTATCAATTTGGTGAAAATTGTACAATGTATATAGATCACAAGAATAAATTATATCTTTTCACAGTGATATTTGAATATTTGGTAGTTTATGTGGGTTGTAAATATGTATTTGTTTGATTTAGAGATAACATATACACTCGAGAAAAGAAATACTGTCGCTAAAACATCGAGCATTAAGAAACACACTAAAGTAGTTTGTGATTTAAGTTCAATGAGAAAAATTATACCATTAATGTATGAGATTCATTTTGTGGTTCAAAAGGTCTATAAGAAGATAACTCTCTTATCTATATTATTTGATTTTTTTATTTTGATCCAGATTAGTGATAGTTAGTAACTGTATTCAAAGTGATTATCCTTGAGGGAATTCTTGAAGTTGGGGGATAACTTAATATTATATCATATATGAGGATGAGATCATTTATGTATAAGGTAATAAAGTTGTGCTTATGTGTACACTCATGGATTTTATTCATGAATCTAATGCCTCATAGTGGGTGGTTCATCCGAGTTTGAGAAAATTTTACCTTGACCTACATCAGTAATATTGGTGGCTAGACATGAAAAATGAGATTGTGGGGTTCATAACATGATGCTAAACCTATCAACATGTGAAGGTTGAGCATAAATGGCATAGTGGTTTACTGTAGCCATTGAAAAATCAGATATTGTAGTGGGATGATGTTACCATGTATCCTTTGGTTGGTCTCCAAATGATGCCTCAAATGAATGATGCTACATGGGTGGTTGTAGAAATGATAAAAAAGTAGTACATATTTTGCCTATATGAGTGACTTTATCAGTGGAAAAGATGAGAGAATTTTACATTTAAGAGATACTTCATCTGCATGGGGTTCCATGAAGTATAGTTTCAAACCATGACCCATACTTTTACTTCATGATTTTTTATGGACCTACAAAAGGTGATTAGTATACAATTATTACATAGGACAAAATTCCACTAACAAATAGATGGGAAGTTGGAACGTACTATATAGGTTATTGATGATATACTATAGGTAGGTTTAATTGACATAAGTGGGTATTTGGAGAAGAACATATTACTCTATGAGCTTGACTATGACAACATCATTCAGGAAAATATTCAGATGGAACCATATGAGGCGGTGTATGGTAGGCCATGTAGACCACCTCTATTTTTGAATAAATGTAGGTGAGTCGGATATTTTGGTACTTATTCTCTTTTAAGAGACATCATATCATGTTTATCTGATTCATGAACATATGTTTATGGTCTATAGTAGGCCCAATTCCTATGTGGATAGAGGTAGAGGACCCCTTGAGTCTATAATTGGTTATCGTTTTTTTGATTTGGTGTCCCCTAGATTAGTCCACTCTAGAATATATAGATAGGAAATGTTGGAACACAGGTTTATTGGAACATTTGAGTTTATGGAGTGAATCCAGCTAGTGTCGTATGGATTTGATCTTCCATATAGGTATACTGTTATGAATGATGTTTTTCCTTCGTCACAGCTTCAGCGGTACCACCCCGAACCTTCTCACATGATCGATGTTGATGTTGTTGATCTTGAGGTTGATACAACCTATTAGGACAAACTAATACATGTATTGGATTGATGTGAGAATGTTTTGTGGGGAAATATTGTGCTGATTTTTCATGTATTTTGACATCATGTGAATTTTCAAGAGGAAACTATAGAGAGAGAAATGGATTTGCGTGTATAGTGGCCTGATCTTTTTATCTCAGAATCATGTTGATTCATTGTAGTATATCTCAATGATGAGTATTCATAATCTAAGGATATTATGAGATCCCAGACTGTTCCAGATTTTCCTCAAGATTGTCCTCATGGACTCTTTTTCTCTATTTTTAAGTGTATCTTGTCTGGGTTTTACCTTGGGTGCATTTGGGTGAATTTTGGATATTATTTAGGGGTTTTTTGTAGTGCACGGTTGGGGAATAGTTTTCCAAAACAGTATTTCATTCCTATAGAACCCTGAAACCTCAAATTGTGGGGGATTTCATGGATGGAACACAGTTTTTCTGACCATTCACCCTCTTAGGAGTAATCACGCACCCCCATAGGAGAGGTGCACTGTTTGAAAAATTGTGTTCCCCTTCCTAAGAAACAATTTTCATTGGATTATTTTCCCTAAAAATCATTAAACATTTATATAACCCCATTATTACATCCCAAAAAACCCTGGATAAACCGTAACTCATTTTCCATTGAATTTGGAGGCTCCTCGGATGATTCTAAGTCCTTTATAATAGAGTTCAGGGAACATTGAAGATCATATTGGTGGATCTTCACCACTCATTTTATGTAATCTCTTCCAGATTAGTTTTGTCTCTCTGTAATAAATATTTCCTAATGAATAAGGGATAGTTTCACTCTATTGGTGATATTATATATCTTGTTTTTCATAGAGATTTATATATTTAATCTTTTTTCTAGAATTTGGTTCTAGATCTCCTTCTTCATCATGTTCTTGATCCTTCTATTTCAATTAGGTAATTCTATTGGCGAGTGGTCATTAATGATATTGACATAGGTGGTCTAAATTTAAAATCCCATAGGCATGAACTAATATTTACCATATTAATTATTGATTTTCAATTTCCACACATGGAAATTCATCCTTGAATTGCATTAATTAACTATTTAATTAATTGGTGGAACCATAAAATGGAATAATTGGTTTGACATGTAAAAATTAATTGGTTTAAAAATGGGAAATTAAATTTTTTCAATTAATGGGACTGTATAATTGGTTGATTAATGGGATGTTGAATTGTTTGAATAATTTAAATTATGAGATGGTGGTCTTTAACCTCAAGGGGTTAATATTTTATATGATAAGATGTTGTTAAATGGGATAATGGTGAATTGTAAAATTATTCCATGTGATTGAAACAATTTTCCAGCAAGTTATTTTTCCAGAAAAATAACCAAACAAGCTTTAGAACCATTTCCCAATATCCCTTTTTGTCATACCCAACCATTCCACAAACCTTGAAACCAACCATCCATGCTTCGTTATGAAAGTTCCATACTCATGAGCGGTCTCTCATCAATCTACCATGTTGTCACAAGGTAATTGTTTCCCATGTGCCATTACACTTTTGGCATCGACCACAAGGTCATATTTCAACCAAGCCTCGTACATATAGTTACCATTTTCCCATTAAACGGTGGGCACTGAGCACAGGGTCATATCTCAACCAATCCTCGTACATGAAACATGAACACACACCACATTTTCACATCAATCACGACAAAACACCCTTTTAATAAAAACAACTTTTTATTGAAAATCATTTCCATTAAAACCATTTCAATGCCAAACCCTTTCAATTCCAAAACATTTCAATAAAACATCATTTTTATTGAAAACCAATTCCATCAAAGTCATTTAAATCTCAAACATTTCAATAAAACAACCTTTTTATTGAAATCCCACTTTTCATCAAACAATCTACAATTTCAGCAAATCCATAATTAAAAATCATCATTCTAAATTCAACAATACAAATCACTTTGCACAACAATTCACCAAGATTTCAAAATCTCATCAAAACCATAAATCATCACTAAAGAAGATTTATTCTATAATTTTCACAACAAAATCCATTTAAATTAACCAACTTGAATCTACCCCAATCAATTCTAGTAAGAGGAGTCGAGAGTGAAGCCTCCTACCACAACAGTTTTGAAGAAAACCACAACGGTCGAAGAGTGCTCAAGAAAACTAGTTTGATTCTTCAAAAATCCTCCATAGATATCATCTCCTAGAAAGATAAAGACCAAATCAGAAGATACTTCGCATCCACACACTTAGATATACCCATAACAGGCATATATCTAAGAATCTGGGAGAAGAGGATATGTATATCTATGTATATCTAAGAAACTGCTCAAGAACGAAAAAGAACGATCACATACCTCAAGAATCCGGCATTGATTCACCAAGAGAAGACTTCGGATCACCTCCGGAATGATGGGAGAACCTTCTATGACCTACTGAGAAACAAAAACCTGAGTTATGTCCTCTTAAAAGGAACAACAATCCACTTAGAAGAAAAAAACGTCTGAGATGCACCTTTATAGGTTCTCGTTTAAGTGGTTGCACGGTTGTCTCTCACGGTTAGACAAACCGTGCGCTAACCGTGCATTAGCTTCTGCCTCGACCACCCTTCTCACATGGTTTGGTATCATGGTTAGACAAAATATGTTTAACCCTTGTAGAAGCTACTGTCTCCAAGACCAACAACGCATGGTTTGGCCACACGGTTTAGACAAACTGTGCACCACCCGTGCAACATCCCCTTTTGCCTCAAAACTTCATTCCAAGTTCTCCTTACTCTCCCATTAGACACCCTTAACATTATAACCATTAAAAGAATCATGTAATGGTTACATACTAGAAACTGGGGGTAATACATTCTCCCCACCATTGGTGATTCTGTCCTTGAAAATTAGAAAACATTCAACCAACTGAAAGAGTTCCGGCCACTTCTCTTTCATTTCCGTTTAATGTTCCCAAGTCTCTTCTTGAATCTTACCATGATACTATAAACCCCCCAACTAGAACTATGCCTTTTCCATGCAAGACTTTATCTTTCCTATATACAATTCATACTAGGATATGTATCAACGAAAAATCCGAATCTAGGTCAGCATGATCACATCTGATCACATGGTCAGGATCAGGCTGATACATTTTCAACTGAGACACATGGAAGATATTATGCCCCAAACTGAACTGTGGGGGTAATGCCAACCAATATTCCACATCTCCAACCCGTTACAGTATCTCAAAAAGGCCAATGTATCTAGGAAATAACTTTCCCTGCTTCTCGAAACGACGATGTCCAAGCCTTTGATAGATATTAAAGAAGACTTGATCACCCACAACGAACAACAATGGTCTTCGACAGTGATCTGCATAAGATTTCTGATGAATCAAAGCCGTCTCCATCCTCTTTCTAATCAACTGAATATTATCCATTGTTTCATGGACAAGGCTCGGACCAACTAGTGAAGTTTCACGAGTTTCCACTGAGTATAGTGGAGAATGACAAGGACACCCATACAATGCTTCTAATAGAGCCATGTGTATCTAGGATTGATATCTATTATTGTATGAGAACTCCACTAAGGGTATATGATCCTCCCATGATCCACCAAAATCTATTACACAAGCCTGCAACATATCTTCCAATTTTTGTATCGTCCGCTCAGATTTCCCATCTGTCTGGGGATGATACATCGTGCTCTTAGACAACTAACTTCCAAGGGCTTGCTTTAAAGATTTCCTGAATTGAGATGTGAACCTCGGATCTATATATGATACTATTTCAGGCCTCTTTACCACTTCTTGGATATATATTTTTGAAAGATCTTCCACCGTATGATTTTCACAAATTGGGATGAAATTGGCCGACTTGGTTAGACGATCCACTATCACCCAAATGGAATAGTTGTTTCAGAACATTCTTGGATGACCTGTAACAAAATCCATTTCTATCTGATTTTTTCCACACTGGGATAGGTAAATATTGTAACATTCCAGCTGGTATCTGATGCTCTACTTTGACCTGCTGACAAGTTGAGCACCATGAGATGAACTCGACCACCTTCCTTTTCATTCTGCTCCATAAAAATTGTGCCTTCAACGCCTTATACATATTCTGTGTACCTAGATGTACAACCAATCTTGACTTGTTTTAATCATGAAGGAGTTGTTCCAGACAACCCATAGGTACAACCATCCGATCTTTGAAACACAAAACTGAACCCCCACCATGTTTTTAGCCATCAATGGTCTCCCCACCGTTGAGTTTTGAAAATACAAACAGACATTAAGCATCAAATTTTTGTGATTCTTTGATCCTATTAACTAAATCAATAACAAGTGTAGCTGAAAAGAAAACAGAAAAATCACCTCGGCCTTCACATTCCACATGAATGTCGGATAAGACCGACAAC
Organism: Viscum album; assembly: GCA_963277665.1. NCBI lineage: Eukaryota > Viridiplantae > Streptophyta > Magnoliopsida > Santalales > Viscaceae > Viscum > Viscum album. The sequence goes on along the minus strand of OY728119.1, from coordinate 1,308,885,046 downwards.
AAATTCCATTCATCTGAAGCTTCTTTCGCTAAATAAACATATGACTTTATAGTCAATGCATCCACCACAGAATTTCCTTTTCCCAGTGTGTACAACAAGTCAAAATCAAACATTTGGAGATACTACATCCACCACATTTGCCTCAGATTCAAATCTCACTGTGAGAGAATATGTTTCAAGCTTTTTTGATCCGTAAACACAGTAAATTTCTCACCGAAGAGATATTGTCTCCATGTTTTCAAAGCATGGATGGCTGCATCTATCTCCAAATCACATGTTGGGTAATTCTTCTAATGCACCCTCAACTACCTTGAACCATAAGCAATCACATTATATCGTTCCATGAGAACACAACCCAACCCTGATCCTGAAGCATCACAATACACCACATAATCCTATCCTAATTCAGAAAAGATCATGATGGGTGCCAATGTAAGACGAACCTTCATTTACTAAAAAGACTTCTGACATTCTTCTTCCCATTGGAATGAATCATTATTCTTTGTCATAACTGTCGTTGGTGTTTCTAGTTGTCAGAAATCATGCACAAAGCATCAGTAAAAACCATCTAGACCAAGAATATTGTGTTTCTCGAACACATTCTTCAGTGGTTTCCAAGAGATAACGAATTCTATCTTTTCTGGATCAATTTAAACACCATTATTAGAAATGACATGGCCAAGGAAACGTACTTCCTATATCGAAAAATCACACTTTGATAGTTTGGAATACAGATGATGATCTCTTAAGATTTGTAACACTATTTCCAGGTGCACCTCATGATCATCCCTTGTTTTTGAATAGACCAAAATATCATCCACAAACACCAGAACAAAAGAATCCAGATATCACTAAAATATCTGATTCATCAAATCCATGAATTTTTCTGGTGATTTCGTCAGACTAAAAGGCATGACTACATATTCGTAGTGGCCATATCTGCTTCTGAAAGTTGTCTTTGGAATATCCTCCTTCCGAACTCGCAATTGGTGATATCCTGATGACAAGTAAATCTTGAAGAACCACTGAGATCCCCTTAATTGATCGAACATATCATCAATTTGTGGAAGTGGATAACTATTCTTTATCATAACTTGGTTAAACATACAATAATAAACTCACAACCGAAGAGTTCTATCTACCATATTCACAAATAACACCGGTTCTTCCCATGGAGAAGTACTTGGTCGAATGAAAACCTTGTTTTCCAGCTCCTCTAATTGCACTTTCAATTATCGTAACTCTATTGGTTATATCCTATAATACAGAAGGTAAATATGACTAGTCCCTAGAAATAGATCAACTGTAAAATCCACTTCCCTTAGAGGTGGTAACCTTGAAAATTTATTGGGAAAGTCATCTGAAAATTGATCCACTATAGTTGGAAAACTATTTTCTTCAATCCCTTCCATTGATTCCAAAGTCAACGCTTCCAGTTGGTAAGAGATCGTTCACACCATTGGTGACAACAAGTTCTTTGCACCTTTCCTTTCCATCCTCTCTCCTTTGAAAAGATGGTTGATGTAGTCCTCAGTCTTGAAAATAATTGTCCTATAAAAGTCGATGTGATCCTTAAACATTGTCAACCTATCCATACCCAAGATTACGTCATTGACATCCATTTCCAACATCGAGAAGTCCCATTTTAACTCAACTCAATCAACATTTATAGCATATGCTCTACACACAAAGGCTTGACATTCTCTTTCACCAAGAGGTGTTTTTAGTTTCAAAATAGAATACAACATTTCCATCTTTAAACATAGAAAGTCAACCACACGAGAAGAAATGATGGAATGTGATGCATGAGTATCAAACAACACTTACATATGATTAGAATTCAAAAGACTCATACCTCTCACTATATATGGTCCAACCTGATCATCGACCATCATCTTCTCTACTCCATACAATTGCTTCATCGCTGCGATATTTTCCTTGTTTCCATTCTGAGATTGTCATGGTTGAGGAGTCATAGTATTTCAAGAATCACTATAGCTAGCTCTTTTATACTGACAATACTGATTTCTCTATCCTCGTCATGTCGAAGCATATGATGATTGTGATGCCTGAGAAGTGTCACGTGTTCCTGATCTAGGAGAACTGCTTCAATAGTGGGGAAGATGTCCTATCTTGTTGCAATTGTAACAAACTCTAGGTTGTGTCGTACACTCTCTGTTTATGTGGTCAGTCGAACCACATTGAAAGAAACCTACTTCACTCTGGTGACAAGTAAGAAGGTTCACTGATCCTGTCGTCTGGTTCTGATTTCCACTTGTACCGTGGAAATTGATGTCGATTTTCCTCTTGTTCCCAATGGTTGAGTTCCCACCATTTCCCGTAGATATCAACATCCCTCCTCCCATCGATCTTGAGATATCAAATTCATCAATAATTTCTCTGTTCACCATTTCTGTAAAATCTGTAATACAGAGCACCCCAATCTTCGATCGAATCTCTTTCCTTAGCACTTATTCAAAGATGTGGACCTTCAACGATGCACTTGTCGCAACCTCCAGTGCAAAATAGACTAAATTCATGAATTAACCGCATACTCTGTGACAGAGAGAGTCTCTGGTTTCAAGCTAAAGAAGTCTATCATTTTCTAGATCTTGAACATTTGGGGATAGAATTTATTATTGAACAATTATTCAAAATCCTCCCATGTAAGGCCTTCATCCATATTAGCTTGCACTTCTAAATCCCACCACTGAAGTGAAATATCCTCAAGCATATACATCAACAACTAGACATTGATCTCTAATGGTTTACCGATGAAATCAAATATATGATTCATCCTACATAGCCACACCTATGCCTTTTCTTGTTCAGCAACACCCTGGATAGTTCGGTGGATTCTGCTTCCTGAACTAGATGGTGTGATCCATAGGTCATGGATCATTCATTCGGTTCCCTGTATCCATAGCATTAAATCCTAGACAATGCTCTGAACCAGCTCTGGGTTCACACGTGGTTCTGGTGCAACCACATTCTCTACAGACTCTTCGGGTTGGTTCTGAAGACGCCTATCGGGTGCCATTTTCTAAACCAACAACAAAATTCGTCAATATCACTCTCTAGAAACTAATGGCTTAGCATTTCAAATTCTATCACATCATCTATCACAACATTTTTTTTCAGAACAACCTTTTTCCATGGTCAACCATTTTTTAAAACATTCAGCATGCTTTTTGAAAATCAACCCATTTTCAAAATACACCAAATACCCTGTTTTCAAAATCATTCACTTGAAAACAATTTTTTCATTTTTCAAAAATTCACACCTCGCAAAAAATCCTTACACATTCCTCACAATGAGATATGTAATCCTAGTGGGAAGTCATTCCTCTACAATGCATCCCATGCTCCTCTCATTGGCTAAACCCATGACAATGAGATTTCCAACATTCTAGAAGTGTATCCAAAACACTTATATACCCAACACCCTGGTAACTTGAAGTTCAGCATAAAGGGGTTAGCTACGTCCTTTTATGCTCTACATATCATGTTCTGACAATCCTACTCCTGTTTATTATTTCGACCTAAGGAATAGACAAGAATGAATTTCAACTCCAAGACCAAGAACACTAATGACTACATGTTAGGCAAGGAGTGAACAAGATAATACCATTTGTAATCACCCGCCAATTATTATTGTCATGAGAGCTCAACGATTCCTTACGAAGACATAAGATATATCCCCAAGTAGTCAAAGTTTGGCAATAAATGCGAAAGGGTTTCAAGTACAAGTTGTGGGACGATTTACCCTTTAAGAAAATTACCCATAAACCAACCAAGCATAACCAAACATTCACTATATGATGCATGAACAAATGATAGACCAATAAACACTTCATTTATACAAAACTACATCAAAGTACACAACAGCAGCAAACCAATCTAAGCATCAAAGTACACCACAGATGAAAAGATCGATAATCTCAAAAGACACCCCAACTCCACGCTCCATAAGCTCCAAGCTCCACAACATATCCTAAGAATCACTGCAAGCCTCTAGTAGTAAGATGCCTTACCTTTACCTACGCCTTGGAATACGACATCTGCAAAAGCACCAATGTGCCAAAACTGGGGTGAGTATAAAACTCAATAGGTTTTCCCCAATGACTTCCCTACTCACACCACTAGGATAGAAGAGTTAGACACATTTATATAAAAAATGATTTATATAAATTTTTTTCTCAAAAGCAGTTTATAACTAAATATAAAAAGTTTCCAAAACCATTCATAACCAAAGGCATTCAAGGGGAAATTGAAACCAATTTTCCAGAAAGTTTTTTTCCAGAAAACTAACCAAACAAGCTTTATAACCATATCACAATATCCTTTTTTGGCATACCCATCCATTCCACAACCCATGCAACCAACCATGCATGCTTCGTTATGACAGTTCCATACTCATGAGCGGTCTCTATTGATCTTCCCCGTTGTCACAAGGTAATTGATTCCCATGTGTCATTACACCATTAGCACCAAGTACAAGTCATATATAAACCAATCCTCGTATATATAGTTACCATTGTTCCATTAAACATTTGGCATCGAGAATAAGGTCATATTTCAACCAAGCCTTTTACTTATAACATGAACACACACCACATATTCCCATCAATCATGCCAAAACACTCTTTCTATAAAAACGTATTTTTATTGAAAACCATTTCCGTTAAAGCCATTTGAATTCCAAACCATTTCAATTCCAAAACATTTCAATAAAACTCCCATTTTATTGAAAACCAATTCCATCAAAGTCATTTCAATCTCATACCATTTCATTAAAACCCCCTTTTTATTGAAAACCCAATTTTTATCAAACCATCTAAAATTTAAGAAAATCCATAATTTAAAATCAACATTTTAAATCCAACAAGCCAAATCACTTTGCACAACAATTCACCAAGATTTCACAATCTCATCAAAACCATAAATCATAAATAAAGAAGATTTATTCTATGATTTTCATAATCTAATACATTAAAATAAACCAATTTTAATTTAATCCAATCAATTATAGAAAGAGGAGTCGAGAGTGAATCCTCCTACATCAATGGTTTTGAAGAAAACCACAACGGTCGAAGAACGCTCAAGAAACATGTGTTGATTCTTCAAAAACCCACCCTAGATCTCTTCTCCGAGCAAGATCAAGACCAAATCTCATCATATTTGACATCCACACACTTAGATCTACCCATAATGGGCGTAGATCTAAGAAACCGAGAGAATATGAGAAGTAAATCTAAGTAGATCTAAGAAACTGATCAAGAACGAAGAAGAACGATCACATACCTCAAGAATAAAGCTTCGATTCGCCACGAGAAGCCTTCAGATCACCTTCGAAATGATGAGAGAACCTTCTTTGACCTACGGACATGAAAAAACCCGATCTATGGCCACTTAGGAGGACAAACGAGACACTTAGAGGTAAAAACATGTGAGATCCACCATTATAGGATCTCGTTTAAGTGGTCCACAGTTTGCTTGCACTATTAGACAGACCGTGCAATAACTGTGCATTAGCTACTACCTCGGCCACCCTTCTCACATGGTTTGGCTGCACAGTTAGACAAAATATTCAAATCACGTGCGAAAGATACTTCCTCCAAGACCAACAACGCATGGTTTGGCCGCACGGTTTTGACAAACCATGCACCGCCCGTGCGACTTCCCCTTTTGCCTGAAAACTTCATTCCATGTTCTCTCGACTCTCCCATTCATCACCCTTAACTTTATAACCATTAAAAGCATCAAGAAATTGTTACATATGAGAAACCGATGGTACTACACTAAATTTTCATGTGACACATAGCGTCACTCTTCAATCCTAAAACCCAACAAACCCAATGGATATTGATACAATGTTATAGCCTCCACTAGAAGCTAAAAATATGAAACTCATATATGTGTGAGTATTAAAAATCAGTAGGTGTGCGGCAACCATCTATTCCGAAAGAAGTTACTTTCAACAAAGAATCGTCAATTTAATTTTCGTAATACAATATTCGGAAACATATTTTCACATATTTTCTCTTTAAAAAATTCACATCCCATTGCACTTTTTAATTAAATATGAATTATTTTCAATGAGAATCAACCATTAGCAATTTTTAATGAGTGAGGGAGAAAGATGAATGTGATGTTTACACTTTAAAAATGGGGTAAGTGGTGTAATTAATTCTTAAAAAAAATTCCATGAAACTTTTCAAAATTAAGTTATCCTATTTTACAAAAGAGGTTCACTATGTATGATATCAAGAAAAATAAGAGAACAATAAGTAAAATGTAAAAGAGAGCACAAATGAGTAACCAAATCAACCAGGTCACCTAAACTATCTACCATATATAAATAATTTTCAGGGAAATACAAGAAAAACCTAGTATCTTAGTGGATAATATATAACATAACGAAACCTAATTCATCCTGTAGTCATGCCTCACCCAAAGACATCAACTCACCCACACGCCCAGTCTTACCCAACCAGGACTAACTATGGGAAAAAATCACATAGCATAGTGTGGTCAATAGTAAGAGCCACTAGTTAAAGTAGTATCCTAACCTTGTTTATCAACTGATCTCAGAAAAAACATTAGTTATACCAGGTTTCTATGTTAAGAGTAAATATGAGGTGAACCAATCCTACTCAAACAACCAACCACACGTAAATATATAAATCAAACACACCATTAGGCAACAACATAATGATGCATTAACCCCGAGTCACAATAATGGATATTTCCCCAATTTACATCAACTATCAACACATGATGGAAGTATAATCCCAGGACCTCGCATTCTCAGTAACATTCCAGAAGGATAGAGGATCAGCCCAATGAGTGTTTTCCAAGTAACTCATTTTATAAAAGTACAAAATGAGCCTAAATCAACCATTAAACACCAAAAGAGGAGTTAAATAAATCATTTGAAATTGAAAAAAACATTGAAATCAATTTTGGAATCTTATAAACATTTACCAATCCAAAACCATAATTTATAAAAATTAAATACCATATAACGGCCAATCTGACAATTTATCAAACACATGGTGTTTGATACTAAGTAAATAATTTCCTAACACTTCAAAACAAAAATTAAATATCATCATTTGACATCAAAAAAATTATTATAAAATAATACATCACTATTTAGTATGAAGACCTGGAGTGAATGAAAAGAAATATGTGATTCTTAAATTTAAAGGCCTAATTAAAAGGGGAAACCTGCCTCAAAAGAGAAGTGCTTCAATAATTCCAAACTAGACAAACCCCCATGAGTGTTATAAGAAGAAAGAAAAAATACAAGGAAACTTAAGAAGAAATACCCTATAATTTAATATTAATAAAATATGAACCCTATACCCAAAAGACCAAATAATAACAACAATTAAAGAGAAAATATACGGAGGAGAAATATGAAGAAGAGAGGTGGATATTAACTTGAAGATTCACCAAAAACCCTTTACGAGTATTTTGATTACAAACATTTAGTAGGAGGGGAGGCATAGGAATGCATGAAAGATGCTCCCTAGTGTCTCATAATCCCAGAGGGGTGGAATAGATGTGTGATAGGGTTAAAATCATTCGAGGGTTGAAGTGGAATTTCTCATTTTTAAGACACTTGGGAACTGTGTATGATTAGGCTGCACTGATTCCATAATCAATAACCAATTGTGTGCCACCTTACTGATACACAAGGCAAACACATAGATTGGATACATGGTTTGGAAAATCATGCACCAAATATGAAATGGTTCAGTTAAAATTTCCAGAACCATATGAACATCTTATGTATGGTTTGGCTAATCATGCTCATTTCATGCACTCTCATGTAGAGACACCCATGGACCCACATGATTTCTACTAAGAGACATATTGTTTGACCCAAATCATGAAAATCCCCTGAAAATCAAATTTAACAAGTTCGAAATGAACTAAAACGTGACTCAGCAGCATAATGTCACATAGTTACCCCTTAACCATGCACCTAAATTGTGAAACTGGAGAAAACAGTCCATATAATGGCCTTGTACTTTTACACGTATTATTAAATGATTTTAAACATAATTAACCATAAAATTTCAAGAGAAGGATCATAATTTATCATTTTATTGGATGATTAGATACATAAAACTAAAAACATGGAAATAGAATAAAATATCATTGTTTTCATCATCTATAGAGAGATCCTAACATAAATTGTTGTCCTACATCTACATAGGATAACCTATAGAAATACATGACCAATGATATGCACTAAAAAGACTAATAAGTGTATAAAAAGTAATAGAGAAAATAAAATGGGTTATAAGTCATAAAATGATTACATATAGAGGCATGTAACATGACTAAACATAAAGAAAGAAAAAATATATAGCAAGGGGACATTTGATAATGGAATTATTGGAATGTTGAAATAGTATACAACCTGATATGAATAAGGCATGGATCATTATACATGGAGAATCATGATTAAAGTCTAACCACCAAGACTGTTGCACATGGAACATGAGTCAAGGCTAACCACCAAGATAATTGAACATGGAACATAAGTCAATTATAACAACCAAGACCATTGAACATAATGTATAATGAGAATAAACACTATCCAATTCATTAGAGTTATATATGGTTACACCCTTTATAACGTGTTCATGAATATGTCTTCCACATGAAAAATAAACATAAGGTTTTCTAATGGAAGGAAATGGGTACCATAATCATGTCATAAAGCATAATAAATGGGTGCAAAATATTAGGGTTTATGAAAAATGGATTAAAATACTATATGGAAATTACTAAAGGAAATTAGCCATAAATTGTGATGATTGTTGTCAATATGCAGAGAAAACATGTGAAAATTGGGATTAAGATACTTTAGAATTGAGCAACATTAGTGTGATTTAAGGGAATATTTATAATTACTTAAAATAGAAAAGGAATAATTGATTTTATAAAACCATAAACAACCAAAAATATTTTTACATTAAAAAATGAGTGATTTTAGAAAAATATTTGTGGATTAAAAAATATTATGGAGTGATCTTTAAAAGCGGTAAAAAAGTCAGAATGTTCCATTTCATTGGTCTTGTTTATTCGGATGATTTGAGATGAAATAATTTTTAAAACAATAATTTCCACTCAAAGGACATAATGATTTGTATACATAAATTTTGAACATATAAATATAATTTTAAGAATTATGTAAAATTAATGAAGAGTTACATTGTGGAAAATATATATAACACCTAACCTGAAGGAAAAACGGAGGATTAGGTAGAAACCCTTACCGTATGTCCGAAATTGTTCTTCGCTTGATCTTAATGTCATGGATAATCATATTAAATATTTTAACTAAATAATTAATATCCCTTTCAAAATTTATTTCATTTATTATAATTTTTTATGTACACTTATTTCCTTTTTGATGAATTATGAGATACAATTTTATCGTTCGAGAGATTTCATTTCTTTGGTACACTTGTATATGAATATGGAAGTTCATGTAAATTTGGAATAGTTATCTAGAATTGAAATTATAGGTTATTAATGAAATTTCATAGGACTAAATTATCTTGTATTTTATTTTTTATATCATGTGAGGATGAATCATTAGATAAATAGTTAATTAAAATGATTTAATATATATGGATGATTTTATGACCATCATGAACTCTTATCATTTTATTTAATATCTTGTTTATATATTGATTCCAGAACATTATATAACTTATAATATGTATAAAAAATCTTATTAAATCATAATTATGGTTTTATGACCATCCATGAAGATGGTAGTGAAAAATAAAAACACATCATCCATGGTTGCAGTAAATTAGTATACCACATATGATATTTGAATTTTTAGAATTAAAGGAAAAGAAAAAAATATTATAAGATTAATTATTAAATTAACATAAGAAAATTCCAAAATAAAAACTATATTGGAGTTATCATGCCTCTTGGATATGTTTAGGTGAGGAAATTATTAGAAAATAGATGAATTTAGAAAGAAAATAATATAAAAAGAAAGAGGATTTTACCTGTTGAATTTCCCCTCCTTTTGAGTATCCATAGGGAAAAGGGTTTAGTATTTTTACAAGACAATGAGATCTTATATTTGGATGAGGTTCTTTGTAAGATTATTGGGATGAATTTTTACAATACACAAGGATTTAAAAGTGTGAGGAGAATGTGTGGTAAGGGGTGGTATTTATAGGTGATGAGAGGTGTGTTTTCTCGTTATTTTATTCATTAGATTATTGTTTCGGCTCAATATTGTGAATAGTTTGAATACTATCACTTAATATATTAAAATAATGAATGAGAGTTTAATATTTCGGGCATACATCAACTTTACATCATCATTGAATAAATTGTTCAGTTATTTATCTTATACCAATAATTGAAGTATTCCATTATTCACCAAATATTCAACTATTTTTGAAAAATCCCAAAAAATCACCCTTATAATTATCTATTTTGGAAAATTAAATATTGAATTTCTTTTTATCAAAATAATTTTATAAAATAATTTTTTAATTACAAACCTCATTTACTTAGAAAATACAAATTATAAAAATTACAACTGATTTTATTACACTTCAAAAAATTATATATGGTCTCATAAAATTATCTTATAATCATAAGGGGAAAAAACTAATTTAGGATTATATTTTATGAAAATAAATTTTCTTTTCAATCTTTATTTAATTTATAATATAGTAAATAAACATTTAATTATTATAAAAATACCAACTCATAATTTATCATTTTAAAAACATTTAATTACATAAAATATGATATAATTATATAATATTTTCTCTTATAAGATGGATACATTTAATTTAAACATTCATAGGTGATATTACTCTTCTATTGGTTATTTTGCTATTCATAAAGGTCACATTACTATTCTAAATATTATGTTACTATTTCATTGGTATAAGTTTATTAATTTATAGAAATAGTTATTATTTAATTTTTTCTTCATTTATAAACTTTATTTTGTGTTATTTGTGTGATTTCATGTATTTTATACAATATGACATGATTATTTGAAAAAACATATCAATTGATATAATTATAGTTTGTTACATTCATCCCCCTTATCAATTTTCTCCCTCAGAATTTAATTTTACATACTTTGGGGGAAATATTTGATGGAATTTCTCCTTTATTTCTTCCTCAAGTTCATGTGTTACCTATTTGTAATTATGGTTCCTCTATAGTAATTTGACCAGGTGAGCGGTCTAGTTGCATATAATACTATCTCTAAGGTCCATGATCTCCATTGGACGCTCCTCATAAGATATACCATTCTCTAAATATCGCACTTATGAATTTAGTTAAAATGAGGGATCTGATATGTACATACTCAAGAGGGATACGTGGAATACCTAATGTAATTGAGGAATTGTTTGTGGAAGTTTGATTTAATAGGACATAGCTCCAATACCATTAAGAATCTCAAACGAGTTGGTGTAATTGGGACATACCGTTCATTTCATCCCAAATATCAAGACCCTATTCCCTGGAGATATGTAGATAAATACCATGTCTTTAACCTTAAACTCCAGGGCCCATAGACAATTGTCTACATGGATATTCTATCGACATTAGGACACCTTGATGTTCTAATGAATGATTTACACATTTCCAAAATTTATTCGACAATTTATAGTCCTAGCAGCTTATGTTCACTGACTTAATCACATCATTCTGATGCTCTACATATTTTCCCATACAGGGATTCATATGGAGACATATAGATTCTTTGGTGGAAACTAATATTACAAGGGAACTCAACCATAGGAATTTGTTATTATAATACTCCTTTGAGGTCTATACAACACACTCCCAATATATCTCCCAGTTTTTTGAAATTCTGGCCTAATCGGCTATTATTTTAAGGATTTTAGGTCATACTAGAGTTCAACTATGTGCTTAGAGAATATAAGAGACTCTTCTAAAACATGGAGGACAATATCAAATATTGTCCATATGTAATCAATAGTGGTACTAAATGAATCCTTATAATTATTTGAATTATATATGTACATGTTGATCTAGTATGAAGTCCTATCCAATTTAAATAGAGTGATATGTCTTTGTAAAACAATCCACAACAACTCATACAGCATTGTTTCCTTTATATTTCTTCAAGAGTCTGGTGACAAATTCCATAGTTATGTTCTCCCAATGGTTAATGGTTGAATCATCCACTCATAATTTTACCTTTAATCCTTCACTTACTAAAATATGGTGCACATTCATGTATATTTAGATAATTATATTTTCATATTGACCAACCAATTGTGCTCATGGAGATCTTGGTAAATATTTGTGCTCCCTGGGTGAACTTAGAAGTTTGAGCTATATGAATCATTCAGAAGATCTATTTTATCTCTGAAATAGAGTGCACAAATACCCATGAACTAAATATCATGACTCTTTGATCATCCATTTAGAAATATAATTATTTTTTATTTCTAATAGCTTCCACCTTTTTAAGAATTTTAGAATAATTTCTTTGAGAATCCTTTATTTTCTTCACAAGGGATGGTTTAGAAATAATTTTAGAAAAGATTGATGATGTTCCTTCTGTAATTATTCCCATGTCTATACTTGAAAATCTTTGTTGATTGGATCCTTTTCAATTCTCAACTTCGATAATATTTTAGGATTTGTTCTACAGAGATCATCAACCACACCATTTTATTTTTCAGGATGGTAGTGGATTGAGCATTCATAATCCTTGAAGAGCTCAAACCATCTTCGTCGGTGAATATTAATCACATTTTGTGTGAATATATATTTGAGGATCTTATGATCAATATATATTTCAATCTTCTAAAAATATAGTTATTGTCTCTATATTTTCAATGCAAGGTTCATTGTTTCTACATCCAGATCATGTATGGGACACTTTTTCTCATGAACTTCCAACTCCATTGAGGAATATTCTATCAATTTATCATTTATCATTAATAAAAATTCTAATCCCTTCATTAAAGCATCACCATATACCAAAAATGTTTCTCCACTTGTTAGTAGAATGAGTATTGGAATAGTGATATGAATCTTTTTCAACTCTTTGTAGTTGTCTTTGTATTTACTAGTCCGGATAAACCTCACTCCCTTCTGAGTAAAATTTTTTACTGGATTAAAAAATTGTGATAATTTCATCACAAATAATCATTAATACATAGCTACACCAAGGAAATTATTGATCTCCATTACATATGTTGGAATGGTCCATTCTATTATTTCATTTTTCTTGAAGGGTCTACATATATTCCTTTTTTTAATAACATCCCCCATGGATGATACTTCCTCCATCCAAAACAATCAATAATTTTACATTACAAATAGTTTCTCCCTTTACAATTTTTTATCACATTAATCAATTTCTCCTATTGTTCCTCCTTGATATTAGATTATATCATAATATCATCAATAAATAAGACCACAAAATTTTCAATGTAATCTCTAATGACTCTGTTCTTTTTATACATGGAATTTTACAGATAATTAGTGAGCCTAAATAAAATCATTATGAACTCATATTGTTCATACCTAATTTAAAAGGCTATATTGGGAATATATTCATTCCTAATCATTAATTTGTGATATTCTATCCATATGTCCACCTTAAGGAAATATTTTCCCCACGTAGTTGATTGAAAAATTAATCTTTCTATAGTAGATGATACATGATCATAATCCTGATTTTTTTGAGCTCGTGATGATCAATACATAGGTGCATTGATCCATCCTTCTTTATAGATGAATAGCACGAGGTCACTCCATGTTAAATCACTTGGGAATATAAAACATGTGTCTAGATTCTTCTACTTATTATTCATTTGATCTTCCAACTCAACAGTGGACATTTTATAAGTAGTATTTTATATAGGCATAGATTCAAGAATAAGTTAAATTATGAACTCAATATATTCATCAGGAGGAAGTCTAGGAGACTCTTTAGGGAACACATTAGTGTAGTCCCTCACTGTGGGCATGTCTTAGACCAAGATTTTATCCCTTGTCATAATTATTTTATATTGATATGATTTCTCATATAGATTTTATATTTTCACTTGACAAGATGATTCTGAACGAGATTCATCATCATACTTATACTTTTATAGAATTAGAGGATACCTTAGGATGTGAAGGGTGATATCTCTCTCCCTATAGTAGATTTTTTCTTCTTATAAAGATATCCAATCCATCCCCAATATAGCATCAAACTCCACCAATGTAAGTAAGAAAATATTTTCTAGGAGGTTCAGTTCAAGAACATAAATCAAGGATGAGTTTTATGCATTGGATGGAATAATTTCCACATTTTCTATTCTCATGGATTACTCTAACCTTATAAATTATGGTGGTGTTTGAATAATTCTAATATATTTTCAATATGTGAATAAATTTGAAAAATTAGAATTAAATAGTATGTTTTCTACTCTTGAATGAATAACTAGTGTACCTATCACCACATAATTATTGTGTTCAACCACAGTATTAGTGATAGAACATTCCCTTATTTCCTTGGAGGTTTTTGTTGTTAATTTACTCCAAAAACCATTGGCTTTGGGTAACGGTTCATGTAATTACCATGATCCTCACAGTTGAAACATTCCACTACAAGTTGGGTGTTGATTTTAGCCTTCACATATTCTTCCACATTAGTGGTATTCTTCATATCCTTTTGATAGTTATTAGACAGGACCTCATTCATCCGTATTTTAATAATCTCATGGTTCCCTTTAGGAAGATTCTAGGATTCTACATCCCATAATTTTGACATGTGGTATGTGGTATTTTCTTCCATCATGGGATATATCTGTTAATCCACCCACATTAGAGAACGTCCTCTATCTTTTTCGGAAAAGGTTTCTAGTTTCTCGGAAGAATCGACTCGTAAACATGCATGGTCTTAGGGAGGGATCCCACCCCTTTATCTATCAGGAGTTCCATATTTTTGGGGAAGCCCAAGGGCATCACACTTTTCATAGGTCCTCACTAAAGTGATAAAAAGTATTTCCTCTTGGATGGGAAAGTCTCTTTATATGCTTGGACGTGTTCTTCTTGTCAGACACATTGTCATTTCACAGTTGGTGTACCACTTCATGGTATATATGACGTCGGTCGCTGTTGTCAAAACTCTTATTGCAATGATGAGGAGCTTTGTTTGTAATGGAAATGTGTATGAAAGGAAACTTATCATAGTAAAATGGAAAAAATGGTGTATGCCTATCAGAACAGGAGGGTTGAGCATCAAGAATATTTTCGGTTTCAACCAAGCCTTGTAGGCCAAGTTTCTTTGTCTCCTGGTTCATAAAAAATATGCTTCTCTAGACTTTTTATGAAGAAGAATTCTGTCAAGACTCATTATAGGAAAATCGGGATATCTCAACTCTTCGATATGGAATATCTTGCATTCAGTTTTTCACATCATAATACTACATTCTTGTAGGGCAGTCAACATGAATTCTTCACTTCTGTTTTGGACTACCAACTGGACTGCCACCCCACTTATTGAGTGTGTCAATGCTGAGGAACACCAAATTGATTGCAATGTTTCCATCAAAATCTAGATTGAGCATCTTGAGGACATTCCAGAAGTGGTTGTTTCCTTTATCAATGACTATGATTTTATTAATCAAGGGGACATGATGCTTTGGGAAGGGTCACTGAATGGTAAGCTGGTCTCAAAATCTTTTTATTAGAATTTTATGCAGGGCGAGGGAAAATGTAGCGGTGATTTGAAAAAAGACATGGCTGCTTCCATCTCGTTTTACGCTGCATTGGAGACTATTCCACAACAGGATTCCAGTTGATGAATTTTTCCAGAGGAATGGGGTTTATCTATGTTTGAGATGCACTCTTTTTTATCAGCATCGTGAGGATGTTGATCATTTATTTATGTCCTGAAATACTTCTTCCTCATATTGTAAATCTGTGCTTAACACATTTGAGCTACATCATCCCAGCGCTTCAGCAGTTCTGGAATTCGTACAGGCACTGTTTAATGTACAACAGTCCAAAAAACTCAAGACTCTCCTTCGGGTCGCATGCACTGAAGTTATTCACTCGATCTGGATATCTCGAAACAACCTTATGCATCGAAGGGAAATATATCATGAAGCCTCTGTGCTGTCAGATATTGTAGCGGCTGTCAATGTGGTTAACGATCGGACCAATGATCATTGCAGCAATTCGGTGAGGGACCTCATAATATTAAGAAGGTTGCAGGATGCAGTGTCATTCCCTAAGCCAAGGGGCACAATGGAGGTTGCATGGTCCCCTATCCCATTTAATGGATGGATCAAATGTAATACGAATGGGGCCTCCTGAGGAAATCCAAGATCGTCATGTTTTGGGATTATATTCATAGACTATCAGGGGGACGCAGTGGAATGTTTTTATGGCCCCTGTGGACAGGCCAATACTTTGGGAGTTGAAATTATGGCGCTAATTAGAGCAGTTGATATGGTCTATCGGAATCATTGGAACAATATTTGGTTCGAGTGTGATTCAATGGTGCATGTTCAGGATATTTGGATGAATCAATATCATCTCCCATGGAAATATACTGATAAATGGGTCAACTTCCTGGAATAACATGCCAATATGATCGAATTTTTCACACACACGTTCAGGGAAGGGAACTATCATGTGGATGAAATTGGAAATAAATATACCTTGTAAGAATAGTGCATGTGACTATTCACTGTGCCTAATGACATGATGAATTTTGAGATTCTGGATAAATGTCAAATACCCTCCTTTCAAATTGTGTAACTCCTTGATTCTTCAATATTACAGCCTCAGTGCTCATCTTTCTCAAAAAACTTCATTTTCCAATTTTGTCCTTAATCTCTAAAAAATTGAGTTTCTATGATATCTATTTAATCTTTAGGGTAAAAAAATAAAATCTACTTACTATTTTTAATGTCTTAAATCACCAACGGTTTTCATATACATGGATTAATATAGTTTAAGAATTTATACACCTTTCTTTCAGTGTTCATGAAAAATCTGGTGGTGTATCTTGCAAGAACTGTGATGTTTTATTCATACTCTCTAATAGAAATGTCTTCCTTCAAATTTAGTTCAAGGAACACCCTATCCATATTATGATAGAGTTTTTAGAGAAAATATTTATTGAACATTATTTTCTTGATATATTCCCAATCCATGGAATCAATTTCCTCCATGGACATTGTCTTCTTGATTTGTGTCCTCTTTTGATCAGATTCCCCATTAAAAATAGATATAGTGAGAACAACATTATCTTATTCTATGAACTAAAATATAAAAAATATCTTATAAATACATTTAATCCATTGTTCCGTGAGAAGGGGATCATAAGATCCACTAAATATTAAAGGCCTTTGATGCATTATGAATTTGACTGCAACTTTCTCTCTCTTAGGAGAAGGAGGATGTTCCGAACAATTCATGTTATTATTCATAACCTAATCCAGCTAATGGATTACTATCATTAATTTTTTAGAACCTATCCCCATTATATTTTTCATATCATTAGGGAAATCATCACATTTCCTATCACATTGATTTTTTGGATGGGTTCTTCTATTTTATGCCATTAACTAATAAAAATAAATTAAAATTAGAAGGATTGAATACGTAACAAATAAGAATATAAAATGAAAAAAATTGACATATAAGGATACAAATATAAATAAAATGTGTATCTTAAATTTTTATACCTACTATTTCAGTCTAGTTTATCCATGGTGATTGAATTTTCCATTGGGTTATTACTCAAGTGCTCTAGTCAATATCTCCAAAAAACACTAGAACATTCTCTAATATCAAATATAACATCCCTATCATTATACACATATTAGTAAATGATTTTAAGAAAAATTGACCATAAAATTAAAATACATGGATCTTAAATTCTAGCATCTTTTTATTATTAGATACATAAAACTAAAAACATATAAAAACAATAAAACAGAATTATTTTTATCATCCATAAAGAGATCATATCTTATATTGAGATACTACATATTTATAGGATAATCTAGGGAAATACAAGAACAAATGGATCATCTAAAAGTCCCAATATGGGTAAAAACATGGAAATAAAGATAATCAAATGGGCTAGAAAGCATAACATGATGTCATAAAAGGAATGGAACATGAATAAACATAAGAAAGCATAAAATATTGAGCACGGGAAAATGTAGTCCTGGAAACATAGTAATGTTGAAACAAAAAACAAAATGACATAAGCATGAGTCAAGAATTATTACACATGGAGGAGCACAAGTCAAGACTATCCACCAATACCGTTACACATGGAGCAAGAGTCAAAAAAAATCATGAAGACCATTACACATATAGCATGAGTCAAGGACAAAAACCTTGACCATTAGACATCACATATCATGAGACTAAAAATTACACAATGAATTGAAGTTATATATGGGCGTCCCCATTATAACATGTTCATAAATATGTGTGCCGCATGAAAAATATACATAAGGGTTACCCATTGAAAAAACAAATCTGTATCATAATTCAATCGTAAATCATAATAAATCAGAGTATAAAAATTGGGTCTGTGAAATTATGTATTTAAATCATAAATCATCATTCATAAGTAAAATTATGAATAAAACATGATAACTTATTTCAAAAAGATGTGAAAATTTGTGTAAATAGTGTTTAAGAAACATTAAAAATGAGGCACTTTAGTTCTACTTAATGGAAATTTTAACGATTATTTTAAAAAAATGATTATTTTTTGTATAAAATAAAAGATGAACCAAGATATATTTTCCTGAAAAAATTAATCATTTTTGAAAAATATTTTTTCCTTATCATAGAATATATTTGGAACCCAAAAATGAGTAAGAAATAAGAATGTTCTTTTTAATCGGGGTTTCTATATGGAATATTTGAGAGGTGATCCATTTTAAAACATATATTTCCACATAAAATAAGGATTTAATGATGATTTTGGAACATATAAACATAATATATAACAATTATTTAAAAATAAATTATAGTTAAATTGGGGAAAAGAGAGAGAAAGTCTAACCCAAAAGAAAAATGGAGGTTTGGGTAAAAAATCTTACCTTATGTTGAAAGGTGTTCTTCACTTGATCTTAATTTCATTGATAATAAAATAAATCCATTAATTAATTAATTATGATACTTTTATACATGTATATGATTTAAAATAATTTTATTAGGTTCATTTATTACCTTCTTGATGAGTTATAAGATATACTTTTCTCATTCAGGGGTGTTCATTTCTTTGGTTTTCATTGTCGCCTTGCTTGTATATGAGTATGGAAGATCATGTAAAACTGAAATAGTTATACAGAATTAAAATTAAATGTTATTAATATAATTTTATATGAATAATTGATCTTATATTTTTTTATGGTATGAGTATGAATCATTAGATAAAAAGTTAATTAAAATGATTAAATATATTTGGTGGATTTTACGACCATCATGAAATCATATCATTTTATTTAATATTGTGTTTATATATTGATTAAAGATCATTATATAACATATTATATGTATAATAAAATATTATTGAACCATAATTGTGGTTTTGTGACCATCCTGGAAGGGGGTAGTGAAAAATGAAAATGTATCATCTATGTTGGCGGTAAATCGTCTCACCACAGACTGCTTTTTTCATTTTTAGAAAAAAATGGAAAGGGGAAATATTATAAGATGAGTTATTAAATTAACATAATAAAATTCAAGTATATATATTATAATTGAGTTATCATAAAACATGTATAGGTGGAGTTAAGGAGGGGATATGAAATTAAATGAAGTTGAAATGAAAATAAAAGAAAAATAAAGAGGATTCTACATCTTTAATTTAACCTCCTATTGAACCTCTTTAGGGAGAAGGGTTCAGTTTTCTGATGATACCATGAGATACTAGACATGGTGTTGGGTTTGGGAAGGGTATTTTATAAAAACAATAAGTGATAAAATCTTGAATGGTGTGAGGATAAGAGTTGGTGTGGGGTGGAATTTATAGGGGAGGAGAGGGGTTTTCATATTATTTTATTCATTTGTGTATTATTTTGGATCAGGACTATGAATAGTTTGAACCATATAACTAAATATATTAAACTATGAAGTTGAGTTCAAGATTTTGTGCCTACATCATCCTTACATCATCTATGACTCGATATTTTATGTTTTTAGCTTATACCGTAAATTGTCGTGTTTCACTATTTACAAAAAATTCCACTATATTAGAAAAATACAAAAATTTAACGCTAACCATTTTTCAGCATTTATAATCCACAAATGAAATCCATATATTGAAAATAAATTTCTAATTATGATAAAATTATTTTTTATTTAAAAATTTCATTTACTTGAGATATACCAATTTTAAAATTATATCTGATCTTAAAACACTTTAAAATTTTAATTTATGTCCATATAATTATCATATAATAATAAGAAAAATTATTAATTCATGATTCTATTTAATTAAAATAAATTTTATTTTAAATCATTTTATTAATAATAAAATTTTAAATAAATATTTTTGTTTTATAAAAAATACAAACCCTTAATTTATTATTTTGAAAACATTTATTTACATACTCTATGAAATAATTATATCATATTTTCATTTATATGAATGATAAATTTAATTTACACTTTCATTTGTAATGTTACTATACTATTGGCAGGTTCACTATTCATAAGGTTCATGTTACTACTCCAAAGGCCAAGTTATTACTCCGTTAGTATAAGATCATTAAGTTCTAGAAATTCCCTTTATTTCATTCATTCTTCATTTACAAAGTGTGTTTTTTGTTATTTATGTCATTTTTTGTGATTTATAATGTCTGAAATATTGATAAGAGGGGAATTTTTATTCATATAATTCTGGGGTTTTACAGTCCAAAACTCCAAACATCGATTCAAAACTCCTAAACATAGATAGGAAATGAAAAAAACAAGAACCAGCATAAAAAAGAAAATAAAAATCAAGGTGTAAAAATTCCAACCACAATTTTTCTTTATGCCCCCCAAATACCACAAAGTCTCTAATTTATCAACGAAAATACAAGGTTTACACTATTTCACAATCCAAATCCTCAATCCATTAACACCTCAACCACCTCTAAAAAAATCACACCTCTACTAAGAACAAACCAATAAACCCAAAAAAAAATCTCATAACATAATGTAAAACTCAAAAATACAACATCCACAACCTTGCCACAAACAGAACCATTTGACGTACCCCAAATCCCATCATTCACCCCAATGAAAAAAACTTATAATTTGGACACTCCAATGGAGACCACCTATTTCCTAGCCAACACCCTAAAACAAACTAAATTACCAATACAGGAGTCTAGAGTAGAATACCACAATTTTAGAATTCTAACTGGATTCCCAACCAACTCCACCCATCAACCATGGAACATTCATACCAAAAAAAGCATAAAAACTATATAAATAACCTAATGAACATGATACACCATTGGATTCAATTCACACCAACAAGAAACTTACACTAAAATTGTGACTTAGAAGATACACACACATCATTCTCCTAAATCCCAAATGAGAATCAATAGAAACAAGACACACAATGAGACACGCCTCTACTCAAAATGAAAAAATTGAGAATTACAAAAATATATGCTTCCATTAAAATAGAGGTTTCTAAAAATGTTCACCACAACCATTACAATAAGAAGAACCCTTACAAAAAACTATAAACTAGAACCAGACCGACATCCTACATCTACAAATATGATGGGACATCATCCGGAGGGGGGTTACTTGGCTCTGTGACAACACTTAGATACACCCCAATAGATCTATTGAAAATTACATAATCTTCCATACATATGACAGGTCTTTATAAAACTCAGATATGATGGATTTTTTACCCTTTTTTCTATATTGGTGACCAACTGATGTCTCATTCCTAGAAGAAGATAATGAGTGATCAACATGCCTTATAATTCCACTACCAGCACTAGTAACTTCATGTCGATTTCCCATATCCCTAATGGGAATCACTACACCGCTACCAGGGGTTGAATAATGGTTTGATGTCTTAGGAACCTCTTCAATCCTAGCTTCAACCTGAATAGCATTACATACCATGTAGGAAAAGGAGGTTTGGCTGAACTTTATCACCTTCAACTGAATAACATGAAAAATTCTATTCTCAAAAAATAGAGACATCAAGGAATAATCCTCATACCAATTTGGAAGATAATGAACTAGATCCAAAAAATAATAATCAAAATCCAACATTGATCCATCACCTTATTGAAGGAATCACATATTCATCACCTTCCACACCATTACTGCCTTAGAGAAATACTTCTAGATAAAGGAAGTCTTGAAAATTTCCAATATAAGATCTTCTTGAGGCTTTGTCCTATGAACTAACATTCATCACTTCAATATCATACATTCAAGTATAAATGTAGAAAACATCACCTTTATAGACTCTTGAAACTACAATAAATCGAAGATCTTCTCAATTTTTCTCTTCTACAATTCCGCTTCAAAATGGTCCACTTGACCAAAAAAGAGAGGAGGGTTTAACTTCCAAAACGTATGGAGAAAATATTCATGTTATTCAACTAGATAGTCTTCTAAAAGTGAATTTCCCATAGAATCTTCTTGAATATCAATTTAATATTTGGTATCTTTTTATAATAAAAAATGAGAAACTATTAACTCAATCAAAACCAATTCATTGGCATGAACTCAAACTCAAAACACCATTTAAACAACATTATCAGATCATAAGAAAACACACTACACAACTACCAATTATCAAAACCTCACAATTATTCCTCATAAACAGACTTTTCAAAATAAATATGACATTTATAAGTTGAACACACCCAGATAAAATTACATAGAGCCTCACACATGTATTTTCACATGCCAAATCGAGAACCCATCCACTCATTCCATCAATCACCCACTTCCTAACACACATATATACTAGTGATTGATCATAATAATATTATAGCTCTGAAATAGAGTTTTATATTTTCAAAACAAAATGTTCAACACAAGTTTCAAATTCTCAAAATGCATATCATTTCAAATATAACAAAACTCTTCCAAAATTCAACCAAAAATCTTCCAAAACCCATTCCATTTCAATAAATAATTTCCATTTACAAATAAAACAATTTAAATAACCATAGGTTTTTATCATAAAAGTCATATTTCAAAATTACAATTCATGTTATACTAAAAATCAAATTATTAATGATCCTTTTTCTATGGAATTATTTAAAAAAAATATTAAAAATCATTTTACATCTTCCAAAAAAACCATTAACACTCGAAATATGGATTTCACAATTTCAAAATAATTCTTTTCAAATTGAAAATGAAATCCATGGAGATCCAATATAAAATCACAATGGGAAACTAGTTTCTAAAGGTAAATCAGACATATGGTTCATAGTCATATAAAAATAACACTACCATCATAGAGAGTCATTTAAAGCCATGTCCCTAAGCCAATGAAACCTTCCAGTCACTACGACCAAAATGTGACCATGATCCCAACTCCCATTTTGTATCCCAAACACTGTACAACCCACAAGAACTAGATAAACTAAACAAAACATGAAATCACATGGTAACCCATGGTTAATTATATAAATTTTTGGCCAAACACTACCCTGGACCTATAAGGCCCCAGCCTTAAACCTTAATTAATATTGAATTAAATGAATAATTTACATTGAGGATCTTTTCAGGTTTAGAGTTTTAGAAAATTAGAACATAACTATTACATCTCAAAAGATTACAAAGTAGACACTTATACTGAGTATCCATAATAAAAAAAACTCTTAAAGAGAAACGTGTCTAGTTTCATGTTTTATATAGGATTACATTCCCTTGATCCCATCCTTGACCTTATTCCACATTAAGTCCTATGAAAACATTTCAAAAAAAACATGGGGTGAGCATAAAAAGCTCAGTAAGGGATACAGAAAGAATGAAAACTGTTATTTTTTCAAACATCAAATAAACCATATATACTCTATCAAAGTAATACCTTCACCTTCATGAAGTAGTAAAAACTCTTCACTGAATAAAGTATCATTACTTAACTTTTTGTAACCAAAGTATTACCATAAAATCCATAAAAATAACACATAATATATATAAAGGTAATTTGGGACATAAACATACTTAAGTAGAATAACCATACGGACGACTTCCACACATATCACTTAATGGAATAGCCATACGGCCAATTTCCATACATACTTAATGGAATAGCCATACGGCCGACTTTCATACCCAATGCATTGGAGGTTATAACGTAACCACTCGTCCTGGAATTCACGGCACCACCCGTCATATGGTTTATAACGTAACCATCTGTTAAAATGTCCAAGTACCAATATAAAATCATAAAACATAAAACCAATATAAATGAATGATAACATTTCCACATTTCAATAACAATATATCATAAATATATTGACATAATAGAATCCTTTTTCAAACCCATTTTCAACACCAAAATACATAAAAGAGTATATGTTATTTATTTTATTCTAAAAACATTACGGCTTGTTGAGAAAGCCAAAGACCAAATAATACTCGCGGTGGGGGAAAAAGTCGTTGTCGCCGCGTATGTTAAAAGAAAAATTCCTTTTTGTCATTTTGTAAAACGCTTCGTAGAAAAAGATTCCATTTTAATAAAAGTAAAATTCAAAGGGTTTTATACACCGTATAAAAGAAAGTTGTGTATAAAACGAAACATGCCTCAATGAAAGGAGATTTAGGCGAAGTCCCTTACCTCGGGTCCGACTTGACTCGATCGTTCTTTAACGTCCTAAATAATAAACTTGAGTTAATTTATACTTGATTAAGAACCTTTTTAAAGTTCATTATTCCTTTTATATCACTTATTGCCATGTTATAAACATTATGTAACCATTTAAGTTAATAATGTTTTTTTTCTCAATATTTGGTTCTTAAGTCGAAAGTGGACTTCTTACAATTACATGTTGTTCGTGTGGTCAAAGGTTCTTTATATCCAGAATGAAATTCCCGATTTGGATATAATATGTATCATATATATCCAGCATATAAATGTATTTATAATATTACATAATCATTTAGAGGTAAGAAATGATATGCACCCTTCATGGAGACGGTAAGCCGTACGTACGCATGAACGCTACTTTCATTTCTTTGTCATATTAATGGAATTAAAACTAAATGAGAGGTATGTATATTTTAATTCCAGAATTATATTCATCATTTTGATATATCATTAATTATATATATCTATTATATACATGTACTTTTAATAGTACATTACATTTGTGGATAAGAAATGAAATGCACCGTTCATGGAGACGGTAAGCCGTACGTACGCATGAACGCTACTTTCATTTCTAATTCATACTTTAATGGAAAGAAATAATAATGATATAGAGGTATATTATAATTCCAGTATAACATCATATATAATAACTTTAAATCCATCCTTTACACGTCCCACATATGGCATTAACGAATCACATCACTTTGAGGGCGCGGTAGTCCGCACTTCCTTAAATGAAGATATCGTGTTTACCCATAATGGAAACCATAAAGGTATGCCCAAAATAAAAAATACAGAAGATTAAAGAAAACATATTATATATCATATATAAAAATAGTGACATCATAATGGCCACCTTTGAAGGTGTTAAATGAGTATTGAACAATCATCGTTTCGGGAGGCAGAATTTCGCCATCCACAGAAACCGTATGTTCTTTAACCATTTGATGTAGTTGTGTGAGAGTGTAGCTTGAATAAATCTTATAACAACATCCTAGTATATTGAAGATACTGGTGTTGTTACAAAAGAAGTAAATAAAAATGGTTTAGAGGGTTGGAGAAGCAAAATAAAACAAATGAATAAGAGAGAATGAATTACCTTTAAAAGTGTAACTCTTATTGATTTGAGCCTAAAGGCTTCCTTTGAAAGGATTCTGCCCAAATGGAATCCTCTAGGATGAGTAGAGGGATGTGGAGAGAGTAAATGGGCAGGGGTTGGCCGAGCCAAAGGCTTGAGGAGTGTGTGAAATGAGGTAGAGGTGGGGGCCTTTGATAAGAGGAGAGGAGGGGAACTTTTGGAAAGTAACGAAATATTAATTTATTTGAAAATGTGTTTCGGTTTTAAAAGGTCCCACATTGATATAATTCGTGTATAATGTGATAAGGGTTCCAAATCCACCCATCCAATAAGTTTTTGACATGTGTAGTTTATAGATTTTACATTATCTTTCCATTTTATTTAAATCGTCAAATAATGATGTCATCGCTGCATCATTATTATGTCATAAATAATTTAATTTATTTAATTTCTAAAAATTATAAAAAAACTACTATGATGTAGGAAATCTTTTTATCTTTCCAATTACTATTTATAATCAAAAATCGGATCTTTATAACCCCTTGTAAAAATTGTTTTTGTAAAACATATTATGTTTGTGTCATTTTTACTTTTACATTAAATAAAAAGTTATTTATGTCATTTCCCAACCAAAGTGTCTCCATGGGGTCCCCAAGTTGACCCATGGCTTTTCATGGTCGGCCATGACACAACCAATGAGGGTAGGACATGTGTCAAGTTCATTTCATATTATTAAAACATTATTTTTACCTTAAACTACACTAATTACCACTAATCGTGATTAAGAACTTAATAAGTTACTATTCACCAAAAATTATTATAATCTCATTGAACCACATTTTACTTCTTAATGACAACCATGTATGTTGGATTTTTGAAATTCAAAACCCAATGATGGAAAAATTTCATTTAAATGGAAAATCATTCTTTATAAGTACCACTTAGTGGTTTCAATATTCATCAAAAATTGAAGTTCTTCAGAAAATTACCAAAAATTCACCCTAAGCTATATTTGATATTACGAATTCAAAAATGGAGTCTATTTTACAAAATTCAAAACATATAAGTCACATTAATTAATTTAATAATTAATTCCCGCTGTGAGAGCAAATAGCATGTTTTTATGAAACAATAAGTATCAAAAGATTGACACTAGTTTAGGTCCGATTTCAAAGTGAAATTAATTTCAACGACCACTTTTGAATTTTAATGGTAAAAATATTTTCTAATTTCACTTTAAAACCAATTCAAAAGATAATCTAATCATATAAATAAATTAGATTAAAAAGAGGTTTTGAATTAAAATACAACATTTTACACTATTCATTAAAAAAATGAACTTTATCAGAATGGTACCAAAAATTTACACAAAGTAAATTTTGATATCCTGATTCTAAAGAAGAGTTATATTTGCTCCAATAGAATTTATAAGATCAATCAAAACTATATTTAATGACGTTTCTCCGTCAAAAGGTGATAAGTGGACCTTTCGTGAAAATTAGGGTATAAATGCCTAAAATTGAACTCTTTCCGTATTTTAAGCCTTTATCTTTTATTGGGTAAATGTAAAAACATTTAAAAACATATATAATCATATTTTAGTTATTTCTATCCATTCCCGCTAGTACAAAGGCTACTCGTTAACTAACATTTAAAATAATATTATTTTATTACTTGTGTGCAATGTAAGTTTTGAAAGAAACTCATCGTTGCGTACCAAGTATGCTATCGAACGTAGAAAACCCTTTAAATTAAAATTATTATTTAATTCGTAAATATTAATAAATATGAAAATTCTTTATTCTTTATTTACCTGGGATGTTACATCCTTCCCCCCTTTTGGGAATTGCTTCCTCGAAATTTTATTCACTTATCAAAATAAGTGGGGGTATTTATCCCTCATAGCATTTTCAGATTCCCACATTGCCTCTTCAATCACATGGTTTTTCCACAAAACCTTTACCTGATGAATCACCTTATTTCATAACACCTGCTCCCTTTAGTCAAGAATCTGGACCGGTTGTTCCTCATAAGATAGGTTCTCTTCCAGCTGAACTACCTCTGGACTCAAAACATGAGATGGATCTGGAATATACTTTCTCAACATTGAAACATGAAAAACATTGTGTACCTGAGATAAACTCGGAGGTAAAGACACCCGGTATGCAACTGATCCAACTCTCTCCAGAATTTCATATGGTCCAATAAACCTTGGACTCAGCTTTCCTTTCTTACCAAATCTCATCAAACTTTTCCAAGGAGAAACCTTGAGAAAAACATGATCACCTACCTCGAAAGATAGATCCTTCCTTCGGTTATCCGCATAACTCTTCTGCCTTCTCTGAGCTGTTCTCATGTGTTTCTGAATTAGCTGAACTTTTTCTTCCATCTCTTCTACCAATTCTGGTCCCATCAACTTCCTTTCACCCACTCCATCCCAGAAAGCTGGAGTTCGACACCGCTTCCCATATAATTCCTGAAATAGTGCCATCTGTATACTGGAATGAAAACTGTTATTATATGAAAATTCAACCAAAGAAAGATGTTGGTCCTAACTTCCCTGATAATCCATAGAACAAGCTCGTAGCATATCCTCCAATGTCTGGATTGTTCGTTCTGACTGCCCATCTGATTGAGGATGAAAAGCTGTACCAAAATTTAATTATGTACCCAACGACTTCTGATGTCCTTTCCAAAAGTTAGAAGTGAACCTGGGATCACGATCAGATACAATGGAGAGAGGAACTCCATGTAACCTAAATATTTCTTTAAGATACAAACGGGAAAGTTGATCAAGAGAGAAAGTATCTCGTATAACAAGGAAATGAGCAGATTTGGTCAAGCGATCAACAATAACCCAGATTTCATTATTACCCCGAGATGTCCTCGGTAATCCCACAACAAAGTCCATGGATATGTTTTCCCATTTCCACTATGGCACTGGTAAAGGCTGAAGCATCCCTTTCGGTAACTGCCGCTCTTCTTTAACCTGTTGACATGTCAGACACTTCACAGTAAAATCAGCAATGTCTCTTTTTATTCCATCCCACCAGTAATACTCCCGCAGATCTCTGTACATCTTAGTACTGCCCGGATGAACTGAAAACGGGGAACTATGAGCCTCACATAACAACTCATTCTTCAACTGTGAATCACAAGGCACATATAACCTCTTCCCAAACCTCAAAACACAAACACAAACTTATCCAAGAACTCATGGAAAATTTTATTCATAAGGTCCATGAATACAGCAGGTGCATTGGTTAACCCAAAAGGCATAACTACAAATTCATAATGGCCATATATTGTACGGAACGCAGTCTTCGGAACGTCTGCTTCTTTTACTTTGAACTGATGGTACCCCGACCTTAAGTCAATCTTCAAAAAATAATGAGCTCCCTGGAGCTGATACCACTCCATTCGATGGCCCAACATCTTCTGAAGTTGTTGCAAAAGATTTCACCACCCCTTTCTGCTTGTAGTCTTGCTGCATTCCCCCAGTTGAGTTCTTCGTTGGACACTCGTTTTCATAATGACCCATTTCATTACACTTAAATTATCTTACCGTTGGATTTTCATTTCCTGCTTGATCATCTTCTTTACAGTTACGAGCAATATGGCCAGACTTACCACACCGAAAGCACTTACCAGACTTGGATAAACATTCTCCAGGATGCATTTTACCACACATCTCATAGGATGGATATTTTTTTTTCTTACCTCCTTGCTTCTTTGATGAATTCTTCCCCTTTGCCTGCCAACTAGACCTCTTATTCTATTGTTTGTCATAGAACACCTGATCATCGGCAAACTCCATTTCCACCTTCTCCGCACATCGAACAAGTTTTTCATAACTTTTTAACTCATGAGAAGCTAAAGCCCTTCGATACTTTGTCTTTCACCCTGAGTAAAAACGGTTTATTTTACTATCAAGATCTCGTATGAAGTTTGGAGCATACCTTTCCAATCGAGTGAACTTTTCTTCATAAGCAGCCATTGAATCATTCTCCTGCCTCAATTCTAGGAACTGTTTTTCCATCCTAAGACGAACCACCTTAGGAAAATATTTCTCAAGAAACATACCTTTGAATTCGTCCCAGTGAAGATCCTCAATCTCATCACTATCCCTTATATTTTTCACCATCGACCACCATTGATCAGCTTCACCTTCAAAACGGTAAACAGCAAGACTAACCTTTTTATGTTCTGAACACCCCACGACATCTAAAATCTTCTCCAGTGATTTAATCCACCCTTCATCTTGCACAAGGTCAGATGATCCTCTGAATGATGGGGGATGTTTCCTCATGAAATGTTCCACCACTGACATGTTCCTCTGCGGTTGATCTGGCTGATCTCGTGCATGGATACCACCACCATTTATAGCCTGAGTCAACTGTGTCATCACTGCAACAAACTGTTCAGTTCCGATTCCAACCATCTCAGGTTGCTGATTTGGAAGGTTATCTTCCTCCTGATGTCGTCCCAACATAGATGCTTTGTTTCCTCTGTGGAAAACCATTCTGAACACAAAAATATCTTAGGTGAAGCAACATGGTAATCCGTAAATGCTATATCATTTCAATCATATTATAATTTAACACTTTTCTAACTCCTAAAGTTGTCTAAACCGACCTTTGATACCAACTATAAGGCCCTGACCTTAAACCTTACTTAATATTGAATTAAATGAATAATTCACATTGAGGATCTTTTCAGGTTTATATTTTTAGAGAATTAGAACACAACTGTTACATCTCAAAAGATTACAAAGTAGACACTTCTACTGAGTATCCATAATAAAAAAACACTTAAAAAGAAACGTGTCTAGATCCATGTTTTATATAGGATGACATTCCCTTGATCCCATCCTTGACCTTATTCCACATTAAGTCCTGTGAAAACATTTCAAAAAAAACATGGGGTGAGCATAAAAAGTTCAGTAAGGGATACAGAAAGAATGAAAACTGTTAGTTTTTCAAACATCAAATAAACCATATATACTCTATCAAAGTAATACCTTCACCTTCATGAAGTAGTTAAAACTCTTCACTAAATAAATTATCATTACTTACCTTTTTGTAACAAAAGGATTACCATAAAATCCATAAAAAGAACACATAACATATATAAAGGTAACTTGGGACATAAACATACTTTAGTGGAATAACCATACGGTCGACTTCCACACATATCACTTAATGGAATAGCCATACGGCCAATTTCCATACATACTTAATGGAATATCCATATGGCCGACTTCCATACCCAATGAATTGGAGGTTATAACGTAACCACCCGTCCTGGTATTCACGGCACCACCCGTTATATGGTTTATAACGTAACCACCCATTAAAATGTCCAATTACCAATATAAAATCATAAAACATAAAACCAATATAATGGAATGATAACATTTCCACATTTCAATCACAATATATCATAAATATATTGACATAATAGAATCCTTTTTCAAAACCATTTTCAATACCAAAATACATAAAAGATTATATCGTATTTATTTTATTCTAAATACATTACGGCTTGTTGAGAAAGCCAAAGACCAAATAATAATCGCGGTGGCGGAAAAAGTTGTTGTCGTCGCGTACGTTAAAAAACATTCCTTTTTGTCATTTTGTAAAACGCTTCGTAGAAAAAGATTCCTTTTGTATAAAAGTAAAAGTCAAAGGGGTTTATACACCGTATAAAAGAAAGTTGTGTATAAAACGACATATGCCTCAATGAAAGGAGATTGAGACGAAGTCCCTTACCTCGGGTCCGACTTGACTCGATCGTTATTTAACGTCCTGAATAATAAACTTGAGTTAATTTATACTTGATTAAGAACAATTTTAAAGTTCATTATTCCTTTTATATCACTTATTTCCATGTTATAAACATTATGTTACCATTTAAGTTAATAATGTTTGTTTTCTCAATATTTGGTTCTTAAGTCGAAAGTGGACTTCTTACAATTACATGTTGTTCGTGTGGTCAAAGGTTCTTTATATCCAGAATGAAATTCCCGATTAGGATATAATATGTATCATATATATCCAGCATATACATGTATTTATAATATTACATAATCATTTAGAGGTAAGAAATGAAATGCACCGTTCATGGAGACGGTAAGCCGTACGTACGCATGAACGCTACTTTCATTTCTTTGTCATGTTAATGGAATTAAAACTAAATGAGAGGTATGTATATTTTAATTCCAGAATTATATACATCATTTAGATATATCATTAATTATATATATCCATTATATACATGTACTTTTAATAGTACATTACATTTGGGGATAAGAAATGAAATGCATCGTTCATGGAGACGGTAAGCCGTACGTACGCATGAACGCTACTTTCATTTCTATCTCATACTTTAATGGAAAGAAATAATAATGATATAGAGGTATATTATAATTCCAGTATAACATCATATATAATAACTTTAAATCCATCCTTTACATGTCCCACATATGGCATTAACGAATCACATCACTTTGAGGGGGCGGTAGTCCGCACTTCCTTAAATGAAGATATCATGTTTACCCATAATGGAAACCATAAAGGTATTACAAAAATTAAAAATACAGAAGCTTAAAGAAAACATATTATATATCATATATAAAAATAGTGACATCATAATGGCCACCTTTGATGGTGTTAAATGAGTATTGAACAATCATCGTTTCGGGAGGCAGAATTTCGCCATCCACGGAAACCGTATGTTCTTTAACCATTTGATGTAGTTGTGTGAGAGTGTAGCTCGAATAAATATTATAACAACATCCTAGTATATTGAAGATACTGTTGTTGTTACAAATTAAGTAAATAAAAAGAGTTTAGAGGGTTGGAGAAGCAAAATAAAACAAATGAATAAGAGAGAATAAATTACCTTTAAAAGTGTAACTCCTTTTGATTTGAGCCTAAAGGCTTCCTTTGAAAGGATTCTGCCCAAAGGGAATCCTCTAGGATGAGAAGAGGGATGTGGAGAGAGTAAATGGGCAGGGGTTGGCCGACCAAAAGGCTTGAGGAGGGTGTGGAATGAGGTAGAGTTGGGGGCCTTTTATAAGAGGAGAGGAGGGGCACTTTTGGAAATTAAAGAAATATTACTTTATTCGAAAATGTGTTTCGGTTTTAAAAGGTCCCACATTGATATAATTCATGGATAAGGTGATAAGGGTTCTAAATACACCCATACAATAAGTTTTGGACATGTGTAGTTTATAGATTTTACATTATCTTTCCATTTTATTTAAATTGTCAAATAATGATGTCATCGCTGCATCATTATTATGTCATAAATAATTTAATTTATTTAATTTCAAAAAATTATAAAAAAAATACTATGATGTAGGAAATCTTTTTAGCTTTCCAATTAATATTTATAATCAAAAATATGATCTTTATAACCCCATGTAAATATTCTTTTTGTAAAACATATTATGTTTGTGTCATTTTTACTTTTACATTAAATAAAAAGTTATTTATGTCATTTCCCAACCAAAGTGTCTCCATGGGGTCCCCAAGTTGACCCATGGATTGTCTTGGTCGTCCATGACACAACCAATGAGGTTAGGGCATGTGTCAAGTTCATTTCATATTATTAAAACATTATTTTTACCTTAAAGTACACTAATTACCACTAATCGCGATTAAGAACTTAATAAGTTACTATTCACCAAAAAATTATTATAATCTCATTGAACCACATTTTACTTCTTAATGACAACCATGTATGTCGGATTTTTGAAATTAAAAACACAATGATGGCAAAATTTCATTTAAACGGATAATCAGTCTTTATAAGTACCACTTAGTGGTTTCACTATTCATCAAAAATTGAAGTTTTTCAGAAAATTACCAAAAATTCACCCTAAGCTATATTTGATATTAAGAATTAAAAAATGAAGTCTATTTTACAAAATTCAAAACATATATGTCACATTAATTAATTTAATAATTAATTCCCGATGTCAGAGCAAATAGCGTGTTTTTATGAAACAATAAGTATCAAAAGATTGACACTAGTTTAAGTCCGATTTCAAAGTGAAATTAATTCCAACGACAACTTTTGGATTTAATGGTAAAAATATTTTCTAATTTCACTTTAAAACCAATTCAAAAGATAATCTAATCATATAAATAAATTAGATTAAAAAGAGGTTTTGAATTAAAATACAACATTTTACACTATTCATTAAAAAAATGAACTTTATCAGAAAGGTACCAAATATTTACACAAAGTAAATTTTGATGTCCTGATTCTAAAGAAGAGTTATATTTGGTCCAATAGAATTTATAAGATCGATCAAAACTATATTTAATGATGGTTCTCCGTCAAAATGTGATAAGTGGACCTTTCGTGAAAATTAGGGTATAAATGCCTAAAATTGAACTCTTTCCGTATTTTAAGCCTTTATCTTTTATTGGGTAAATGTAAAAACATTTAAAAACATATATAATCATATTTTAGTTATTTCTATCCATTCCTGCCAGTACAAAGGCTACTTGTTAACTAACATTTAAAATAATATTATTTTATTACTTGTGTGCAATGTAAGTTTTCAAAGAAACTCATCGTTGCGTACCGAGTACGCTATCGAACGTAGAAACCCCTTTTAATTAAAATTAATATTTAATTCGTAAATATTAATAAATATGAAAATTAGTTATTCTTTATTTACCTGGGATGTTACAGGACCTACACCTAAAGTTTAAACAATCCTAATCCATCTACCTAGACATCCCAAATAACAATGGGTCCTCTGAAATCTAGGTCCTCTGAAGAACCTAAGCTATGATACATTTTTATCACAAACCAACCTGGGTCATTGTTTAATTGGTCACCTAAGGTGGCCTTAGACAAGTCCTGAGAGGAATTCTTGATCCACATGGGAGTCAGAAAAGAACCAAGGACACCAGAGAGATAAAATGGTAATGATTTCTTACCAAATAGAAATAAAAAAGTAGAAACGTCTAAATAGAGTGACCGAAGATAAATTAAATAACCCAATATGGAAATATATACACATAAACTAAAAATTCAACTAATATAATAGAAAATAAAAACTAAACCTAACAACCAAAAAATTTCCATGTGACCCAGAGGGTCACTCTCCAATCCCAAAACACTACATAGTCCATGGTGATTGAAACAATGATAGAACCTACCTATGAATCTAAAAACAATAAATATTTATATTCATGAGTATTAAAACTCAATAGTTGTTCCATAAAAATCTATTCCCACCGAATTTCTAATAAACAAAGAATAATCAATTTCATGTTAGAAATACAATATATGAAAACAATATTTTCAAACAAATGGTTTAAAATAAATCTTGTCCTATTGTCTGATTTAATTGAAAATTGTTTCTTTTCTAAGATAATGAGTCTTTTTCATTTTTAATTAAAGAGATTTAAATAAAAAATTGATGTTCTCATTAAAAAATTGGAAAAGGGGTGTAAATAATTATTCAATCATTTTCCAAAAAACATTTAAAAATTATTTATCAACTTTTATCAATGATGTATACCATTAAAGAAATAAGGAACAATAATTAAACAACAACGTAAATGAAAAATATAGCACACATGCATAACTGAATCAACAAAAGCATCAAAATTAACCACTGTGGATAAATATGTTCCAGTAAAACATGGAAAAAGAAATGAGATTAGTGGATAATCAAGAATAAACTGTAAAAAAACATCATGTAGGAATTCCCAACATAATTTCATTAACTCACCCACATGCTCAGTCATACCCAAAATGTCCTAACCTAGGGCCACAATCCAAAAAATATATCATGGTCCATACAATGGGACACTAGCCAAAGCAGAATCTTATTCTAGTAAAGCAACCATTTTTACAAAATCTGCTATGTATACCAGGTTTCCATGTTAAGACTAAAGTGGGCGTGATCCAATCCACTCCATGAAACTAACCAAATATATAGACACACACACACACACACACACACAGATATATATATATATAACACAACCATCATGCGAAAACATAACGATGAATCCACCCAGGTCACCACAACAGATAATTCCCCTCTCTATCGAGGCTATCAACACATGAGGGAAGTCACATATTATGACCACCCACTATCATTAACATACAGAAAGGCATTAGGTTCATCCCAAGGAGAGTTTTACAAGTAACGCATTTTATTGAACTACCAAAAAGACCTCCCGAAACCATTTAATTCCAATCCATCTACAAATGTATCCAAACACGTCATTTGAAAATAAAAAACACATATAGAAATATATTTGGGAACCCAGTACACATTTACCAGGACAAACCCATAATTTAGAAACCATAAATCCCTTAGAATTGTCACCCATGCAATTTATCAAATCATTGGTGTGCGATACTTCATAAGACAATTCCGTATACATTCAAAAAAGAAAGAAATCACAAAATTTCACATCAAAAAAATGAAAAATTATACCTCATTATTTAGTATAAAGACAACGAAAAAAAGACAAGAAATCAACTATTGATAAATCTAAAGACCAATTGAAAGGGAAACCTACGTAAACCCAACATTGATTTAATAATTCCAACCTAAAACAACTCCAAAAAGGGTTCCAAGAAGAAAGAACAGCTACAATGAACTATAAGAAGACCAAATTCCGAATTTAAACTCAATAAAACATGAATCCTAGTTCTAGAAGACCATAATAGATGAAGGAAATAACTCATTATGGAAATAGGATGTTGAGGAAGAATATATGAGGATATTAATTTGAAGATTCACCCCACATCCCTGAATAATATCACGATTACACCCTTAGAGGAGGAAAGGATGTATTAAAAGAAAGGGAGCATGCTCTCTAGTAAGGTATGAGACTAGAGGGGAGTAGAAGATATGTTTTGGGGTTATAGTACAAATATGGTAGTAGAGAAATTTCACATTTTTAAGAAACTTGGTAAATAAGAACAGTTATGCCACATGGTTTCCTAAACATTTTTCCAACTGTGAACCCCCTCACTAGACACACTGGGCACCTGTATGGTTTAATCGCACAGTTTGGGAAACAGTTTGACATGGTTTTGTCAAAAAATACCTAACCAAGTTCACACCTTCTGCACGGTTTGTCTAGTCACGCTGAAGTGGTGCACCCTCAATTAAGGAAACCCAAGGACCCACAATGTTTCTCCTAGGAGATAATCAATTTTATCCACATTGTTTAGTTCCCAAGAAATTTAAAAATGAACTAAAAAAATACATAACCTCATGAGGTCACAGGGTTTCCCATAAACCATGCTCAAAAACCCTGAAAATGAAGAAAAATATTCCAAAACTCCAAAAAAAATTATTTAAAATACCTAAAACTCAAGAGGAATGTCAAAAAAAAATTATAAACCAACATAAAATAAGAAAATAAAATCCATGGTGTGACAATTATCCCTACCATTACGCTTTCCACCTCTAGAAATCCTCAAAGTATCTTATTGATCAAATAAAATACAAGGTTTCCAAACTCATATGATCCCACTCCGAAATCCAAGAACACCTCAACCACCACCAAAATATAATAAACATCTCTAAAAAACAAACTGACAATCCCAAATGAATTCATGAAAAACATTGCAAAAATAAAATGACAAATTCCATAACCTTGCCAAAATTAAAACCCTTAGACATACCAAAATGCTGAATTCTCACCTAGATGGAAATGATCCCGAATCGTGAAAATCTAATGGAAACCACCTATTTCTAAGACATCACTAGGGAATAAAATTAATTGCAAATAAGGGTGTCCATAGTGTACTCTACAACATTTTATAATTATAAACGGATTCCCATCCAACTCTACCCATTAACAACTAAAAAATCAGACTCGAAAAACCACACAAAACCATAAATATAACAGAATTAACATGATAAATCGTGAGACTCACATAACTCTAAAAAGCCACTTCCACCAAAATAGGAATTTAGAAGTTACCCACACATCATCCACTTTCACCCAAAATGATAAATGGAAAAAAAAGACAACATGAAACACCTCAACTCAAAATAAAATAATAATAATTTAAAAAATATTTACACTTCCATTAAAATAGAGGTTCACAGAAAGGTTCATCACTAATATTGCACAAAAACAAAACTTATAGAAAAATAAAATTTAAACTCGACTCAGACTGACATCCTACCCTTATAAACAGGTTGGGGAATCCTTCAAAGTGGTGGACATGGCTCCCTGTAGCATCCTAGATACATCATGACGGAACCATTCACAATTTTCTAGGTATCCACAGGTGTAGAAGGTATTTGGAGAAAAAAGAAATTATGGATTCTTGTGACCTTGATTGTGTAATTGGTGACACACCAAAGTCCCTTTTCTAATAGAATATGTTGAATGGTTAGTGGGGCGCTTAATTCCACTATCTGCACTAGAAGCTTCAGTCTGATTTCACATATCCCTATAAAGAATCCATTCCCCACATCCAAGTATTAAAGAATTAAATTTTTTGTGTCCATCACCCCTTCCATAACAATGTAATCTCAAACATCATTCCATACCACATTGGAAAAGAAGGGTAGACTGAACTCGGACACCTTCAACTGTTGATTAAGAAACATCTCATTGTAAAAAAATTTAGAATTCAGTGAATTTTACATAACACAATATATAATATAAGTAAATATATCCATAAAATGATGAATGGAATCCAACACTGATCCATCACCGTGATGAAGGAAATGAATCATCATCACCTTCTTCTCCTTTATATCCTCAGATAAATACTTTCGAATGAACAAAGCCGTGAAAAAAATCCTTGGTATGATCATATGGAGTCTTATTACTAATGACCGACATCCACCACTTACATCTCAGAACTTCAAGAAAAAAGGTAGAAATATTCCCCTTTAGAGACTAAGGAATCTCAAGGAAAATAAATATTCTCTAAATTTTTCACATCCACTCTTCTAATTTTTAAGGGCCCACAAGACCATAAAATATATGAATGTTAAACTTCTGAAACTCAAGAAGAAATTATTTAGGTTGATCAACCGGAGTGTCTCTTAATGGTGAACTAATCATAGTTGAACCAAAAATATCCATAAAATCATTGGTTGGGGTTTACACAAACCAAAAATAAAACCAAGAAATCAGTTAGAAACAAGTCACAAACAAGAACTCAAACTTGAATCATTGTCTAAAAATTTCCAAAATCCAAAAATAAATAAACTATAAAACAACCAGTTATCAAGACATCCAAGTTTTTCATCTTAAAAAAACCATTGAAATGAAAAATAAACATCGTGATTTGAAAACTCCCCAATGGTATTCGATGGAGCCTCACACACACACACACTGATATATATATATATATATATATTCTTATTCTAATTCATGCACCCATACACTCATGGAATAAATTATCCACTTCCACACACCCAACATTACATGTGAGCACTAAAATAATACCAGAGTAAAAAACCTGAATTTTCCATTTCTGAAACAAAACATTCAACCCATTTTTCAAATTCTCAATATACTTCCCATTTCAAATATCACAAAACATTTTAAAAAATACCACAACTTTTCTGCCAAAATTGTTCCATTTAAAAATAGTTTCTATTTCCAATGAAAACTATTTAAATAACCCCATGTTTTGATTTCAAAAATCCCATTAAAATTTAGAAATTTCTATTTTACCACAAACTTATCTTATTTAACATCTATATTCTATGGATTTTATCACAATATATCTGAAAAGTCATTTTGGATCTTCACAAAACCAAACCATTATCATTAAAAAATAATTTTTTTCAAAATTTTAGAAAATCTATTTTCAAAATAGACTTCGAAATCAAGGAGATGAGAAATAAACTCATGATCAGAAACTAGTGTCAATAGGTGACTTTTACATATGGTTGGTGGATATATTCCAAAAACACCACCATCATAAAGAGTCTTTAGAAGCCATTTACATAGCTCCACATGGATTATCAAGCCCTACAAGCTCACTATGATAATGTTAACAACTCCCATTTCATATATAAAACCCCATACATCCCATATGAACAAGATAAACCAAACAACACTGAAATTCCCATGGTAACCTACGGTTCGATTAAGAATGTGTTATCCAGACACTCCCACAGACCTATCCCACGAGTTCTTAAAATCTTACTCTATCTACCTTGACATCCCAAAAAAGGGTTCTCTAAAAACTAGGTCCTCTAATGAACCTAACCTCTTATACCATTTTTTCATCAACAAACCTTAGCCAACCCCAAACCTATCACCCAATCCAACCTGTGACAAGGCCTGAGAGGTGTTTCAATTTCTCTTGGGCTAATGAGAAGAACCAAGGGATCTAATGAGATCAAATGGGAACTATTTCACAAAAAAATAGATATAAAAAATAATTCGAAACAAAAAAAAACAACCAAAGATAAAAAAAAATAACTTAATTTTAAAATATGGAGAAATAATCATTAAATACATCTGAGCTAAGAAAAACAAAATGAAACTAAACCTAACCACCACTAAATCTTTTTGTAACCTGGATAGTCACTCTTCGGTCCAAAAAACCAACATTGCATAGGAATATCAAAACAATGTTGGAGACAACATCAAAATCTAACAACCATAAAGTATTATAGGAATGATTATCAAAATTCCTCTCTAGAATACTAATAATTTTGTACCGGAAATTCTAGTGTTACCTCATATGTTTCTATCATAAACACATATTAGTTATCTTATTTCTTTCAGTGTGTGAGGATTCTGACTCATTCTAGCTATCTTCAGAAGCACTCCATGTTTCCTTCATTGACTTTTTGTATGTTTTTTCTATATACTCATATTTCATTTTGTATTTTAATTTTTGACAATAAACATTTACATGTACTTTCATCTTACACTCATAACAAATTGTAAGAACCTGGATCTTCATTTCAGCTATGCATCTTGATTTCAGGTGTTTTTGAGAAAAAGGGGAGATTTTGTAAATTTTATAAAAACATGTTGTGTACTTAGGACTACACGCCATATACCTGGTTGTTGTGGGTAGCCATGTACTGGTTGTGTAACAGCTGAGTACATGGCCATTTAAGATGACTTAGAGAACGCCTAAAGAAAGAGATGGTTAAGGCATGTACACAGTGTGTATATTAAATGAACATGTCATGTACTTCTCTTTTTATTTGTTAAATTTGATCGGGGTTGAATCTAATTCCCAGAACTATCTTCATCTAACCTGGTCTAATCTAGAAGAGACCTGGAGTGATGATAATTCTCTGAACATCTAATTAGACATGTGTTCTCCAAATCAAACCTCATTAGTTGCGTTGGAATCCCCTTGGTGAGTTCTTCCATATTCTATAGCATCTCATTTTGATTTCTCTTATTTCGTCAGATATTTGAGGTTGAGAATTTTTTGATTTTTTTTGTAAATATATGATGTTATAGGTTGATTAAAAGGATGAGGTTCAACTATATCAATCATACAATATCAAGGTAGGTGTTTTATGCTTTTCCAGAGTTTTCTTCGGATTATATGTGAAAACAAGTGACAAATACCCTAGTTTAGGGTATTACATGATTTAGAGATTTAACCCTATTTGATTCCTTCTATGTTTTTTTCTGAAAAATGGTATTGATTATGATTTATGTTTATTACCTAGTTTATGGATGGGTTTTCCCATGTTTGTTTGATATTGGATGCTATGTCTAGAACTACATGTTAGGTTGTTTTGTTTCCATGCCGAGTGCTATTAGGATAGAGTTGATATTATATGAAACGTTTTTGATATGAATTGTAGCTACTTATCCTTGTAGTAGGTGATATTACTTGGGCTATTGGATATCATTTGTGCACAATTGTATTGCACAGGGCTGTGAGAGCTTGGTGTAGTTAGACCATTGTGGGAATTGACATTGAGGGCTTCCCCAGAGTGGTTGTTATAATTTTTACATTATGAGACCATATGAGGGATGGATGGTGAGTTATCCCTCATATTTTCTACAGTATACCACTATGAGACCATAAGGGGTATGGAAATTTAGTTCTTCCTCATAGAGTCTGTTGTTAAAGATAAAATACCACAAGGGGAATTGACATTGAGTGCTTCCTCTAAGAGTCTTTGTATTTGTAAAACCAGATGGATAAGATTGTGAGAACTTTCCCAGAAGGTTCCCTGTGAATGATTGGTTGAAAAATTAATAAATTTAAATGAATTTAGTTTGAAAATTATTCATTTTTTACTTTTAAGTACTTCCTTGTTTATTACTTCATTTTTCATTTTCCCGCTATATATATTTATTAATAGTTCGGAATAGATCATTGAGTGGTTTCCTAATGGGATTCATCTCACATCCTCTTTGGGTTGTGATTTTGGGCCTGAACAGATTATATTTTTGTAGGTATAGATTAGGGAAATTGCCATTCTACTTCAAGTACATGATGGTTGTGGAGTTGGAGAGCATGGGACCAAACATAGGCTTGTGATGCCACTGGAGTTTACTTGTTTTCATTGTAATTTTGTTTATTACTATA
Organism: Viscum album; assembly: GCA_963277665.1. Taxonomy (NCBI): domain Eukaryota; kingdom Viridiplantae; phylum Streptophyta; class Magnoliopsida; order Santalales; family Viscaceae; genus Viscum; species Viscum album. The sequence continues at coordinate 1,308,842,525 of OY728119.1, read as the reverse complement.
TTTCCAGCATTATGACATGTTTAGATGCTTTCCTAGAAATATGTGACATGAATCATTTAAATATGTGGTCTTGTTTTTTATTTACTTTCACTCTTCTTTTGTTTTCTTATTGTATGGTATTACTGCTTCCATTGTTGTATATTATTAGTATTCCATTGTGTTACTCTACCAATGGGGGAATAGTCTCCCCACTATCACACCTAATTCCCTTGCTGGTAGTCGGTATCCTCTAGTGTTCAGGGAAATGCATTTGAGGCCGTGTGACCAACGGGGTACGGGTCACCTTTGGGCGCTACCCGGAACCTGGATGTTACTAAGTGGTATCAAAGTAGGTTATTTTCTTCTTTGACTTACTGTTCAGAGCCTATAAATAGGGATACGAAGGAATAGGTAGTTGGTAATAAGTTTTTCCTTGGATTATCTAACCCGTGTACAGGGATAATCAAATATTCCTTCATTATTACAATTTTCTAGTTTTTCATTTATTAGAGTTGATCTGATATCACAATTGGGTGATACACATGTTTTGTGTTGTTATAATTGATATTATTAAGGTTCAATTTCTATTGAAACCTAATGATATGAGGGTATTCCATCTCATGCATCATATAGTCACTTTCTAGAGATCACATGTCATGCTTTCTTATCATGCCATTTAGGGTGCATTCATGATTGCTAGTTGTTGTGATAGATGTTTTTCTAGGTATGCATGTTGTTGTGATATATGCCATGATAGAATACCTACTATTTGAAAAGGTATTCTTAATATGTAATGTTTCATTCAAATGGGCGCCAAACTTTAGTCCCTAAGGTGTTATGGGACCTCATGGATTAGAATTAGGTGGGTCATGTGATTCATTACACTATTATACTTCGTGATATACATGAATATGATGTGAAGATTTGATTCGCAGGGTGTATGGGCCCCCACGAATCAGAATTTGGCACTTTAATGTTTGTTTCAATATTTTTATGGACTTATAGAGTTGTTTTTGAGTCTTATTGTATGAAGAAACCTAGAATACAAGGTGTGTAATGATGATTACACACCATATATCCTTCTGGTTGGGAAGGTTCAACTTTTTTTAAGTATTCACCATGTACTATATATACACACTGTGAAGTCCTTAACTATGTGATTGGCTGTGTGGGTAGAGAAATGGGGTTGGGAAAAGGTTAGTGGCACATGTCGTGTAATTGGAGAACACGTCCCATTGTAAGGACTGGGTTTCCAATCATGTGACTAATTACATGGGTGTTTGAAACATAAGTGGTACACATCATGTTTATGGAGAATGTTCCATGTGGTAGAAACCATGTATTCAGTCATGGGGCTAATGACATGAGTCGGTGAAATACTTCTAGTACATGTTGCCGCTAGCATAAACATGTTATGTAGTTTTTTTCTAAGAGAACGTTGTGGTATAGCCATATAGAGGAACTCAAGACGGGGGGAAAGATTCAAGTACACACCATGTCAATGGAGATCATTCCATGTGTATGGTGTGTTACATGACTAGTTTTTGTAGAAGTATACACCCATGTAAAGGCTTAATAGAACATGCCTTGTAGGGGTCATAAACACCGTGTATCCCTATTTTGAAAAACTTGAATGTTTTCATTCTCCTTTTCATGTCCTGCACATAGAAGTTTCAGTACATGATAATCTTGAACTAAGGTGTGCACTTGACTGTGCAGAGTCATGCCATAGATACGTCCTCCAATTGTACTCCAGATATTGGGTAACGATCATACACCAGACATGGTAGATCACAGACTTCCAGAATATCCTCCTTTCGTGCCTGTCTTGGAACTAGTCATCATTCCGAATATAGGTGTGGATGCATAGTTCCAAGAAAGCTTCATGAGGTTTATGAAAACCATCTAGGGAGCATTGCATCCTGCCCCATCTATGGAAGAGTTGACATGTGTTTTCTAGTAGCAGCATCATCCCACTTTCTTAAGGGATGGAGGTCCTCAGGATGTAGAGTCATGGTTAGAAGCCATGATGTCTATCTTCGAGCATCTGGAGACGCCTCTAGAGAAAAGGGTGAAGCTCGCTACGTACATGATTTGAGATTCAGCCAAGAGATGGTGGGTTTTGATATCCTAGATAGGATGCCAATGAGTTATGGATTGGGATGAGTTCCATCAGAACTTCTATGACTACATTTACCCGAAGACATTGAGGGCTGACCAAGCCTAAGAGTTCATGAGTTTTGAGCTATGTAAACTCTCAGTCATGGAGTATTCTTCTCACTTCACAGAGATTCAGTGCTCCACACCCATTCTAGGGGTGATGAGTTATTTATCGTGTGGAAGTTTTAGGAAGGAATTGGGAATGAAATTTGATAATAGGTGAACTTCTTCAGGCTGACTTCCATAAATCTTATAGTCAACCAAGCACAGATCACAGAGCGCAGCCTGAGTGATTCTACAGCTGTGAGCCTGAGCGGCTTACCATCTGGAGTTGGTATTCCTCTATCTAATAGTAATAAGTATCACAAAGAGTCTATGTGTGGAGATCTGAGTAGGCGATATACTCCTTCAAGTTTCTAGTCTGTATGCTAACAGTGCGGGAAGAGTGGGAATATGATGTCATATTACCCAAGATACCATTTTGAGTTTTCATCTTGTTTCAATATGGGTCATCTTTAGCATTTTTATCAGTTTTTCTCACCAGAAGCTGGTGATAGGGGATCTTCTATAACTCAACATTAATGAGTAGGACCACTAGTTTCTCATCAGTCATGGAACCTGAGTTCATCTAGATGTTCAGGAAGAGGGGGATATCATGGCTGCAGTGGTTATACACTGGGTTTTCAATAACCGTAGGGTGGATCAAATCAGGGATCACAGATAGCTTCATACGGTCATGGTGAAGGTTAGGCTTTTGTGCTAGAGCATAACTAGTAAGACCAGGATCTCGAACCCTCTACAGATAGGGGTATGATTTTGGTTGCCTCAATTTTAGTGTCTACTCTTTTCAACACAGGGGCTTCCTATAGTTTCATCTATGTGCCTTCTGTGGAGAACATTGGGATTTCTGTCATCACATTGGGTGATATCTTGACTTTGGACACACCATTCAGGACTAGAACAGCTAGTGTACGTCAGTGCAAGGAGTTCCCTCTTGAGGATGGTGGGTGTCACTTATTATGGGAACTTTGTGTCTTAGAGATGATTGGCTATGATGTCATTATTTTAATGTAATGTTTAGTTCCCTTCATGGTCGTTGTCAATTTCTATTGTCATAGGGCTGGTTTCAGATCACCATCGGTAGGAATGTTTCTTCATAAGGGTGAATGGGATTTCCAGGTGAGCAGAGTTAGACCCAAGCATCATGGGTTTTGAGGAGTTACAACCTATATTTCTAGTTTTTATCTGGATGACCAGGGGACTTCATAGATGGACATTCATATAGTGGTGGATCATTTTAGGGATATCTTTCCAGATAAATTTTTAGGTTTACCTCTAGAGAAAAAAGTATATTTTTATATTGAGCTTGGAACAGGAGTGGAACTAGTGTCCATTCCTCCTTATAGGATGGATACACTAGAGTTATCGGAGCTCCAAAAGCTGGTAGGGGAGTTACAGGAAAATTGTTTCATCTGACCTAGTACTTATCCTTTAGGTTCTCCAATCCAGATTGCGAAGAAGGTGGACAATACCCTCAGACATTGTTTGAATTATTAGAATCTGAACCAGTTCACGGTTATGAACCGATGTCCAATGTTGGGGATTAATGATCTTCTTGATCAGCTTCAAGCCGCTCGGGTGTTCTCGATGATTGACTTGAGATCCAGTTATCATCATTTTGACATTATACCATTAGATATAACGCTTATATCCTTTTGAAGTAGGTATGGTCTATAAGAGTATGTGGTTATGCCGTTCTATCAAACAAATGTACCTGCTATTTTTATGGCACTAACGAACTGAGTGTTCCATTGGTAGTTAGACTCAATTGTAGTGGTTTTCATGGATGATATCTTGGTGTAATCTGACACTCGACATGACCAAGCTACATTTATTGAGATTATTTTTAGTACAAGGAGAAAGCATTATATATATGCTATGATCTTAAAAGGCCACATTTGGATGGGAGAAATTCACTTCTTGGGTCATGTTATCTCAGAGACAAGAGTATCAGTAGGCCCAGCGTATGTGAGAGCAGTAGTTTCGTGGGTGCATCCAAAGAACGACTTTGAGGTACAGAGTTTTCTAGGGTGGGATGGTTACTAAAGATGTTTTATACAGAACCTTTCACACATAGTAGTGCCACTTATGGGCCTAACATAGAAGGGTGTGAAGTACATGTGGAAGATTCTTGAGATTCACCCTTTCAAGAGCTGAAAGGGAGATTGACTTCAGCACTGATACTGGTTTTCCAGAGCCGAGCAACAGTTATACTTTTTACTGTGATGCAACGGGTATCAGGCTGGGAGCAGTTCTTATACAGGGGGAAGGCATCATTGCATACAGGTATCTGTAGTTGAGCACACAGGAGAAGAATTTCCTGAAGCGCGATCTTGAGTTGGCAGCAGTTGGTCATGCCTTTCTCTGTAGGAGACTTTGCATTCTAGGATATCATTTTTTGGTGTACACTAACCACAAAAGTATCATGTATATCTTTACCCTGTGTGACATGAATTTGAGACAGTGAAGGTGGGTTGATTACCTTTAGCCCTTTGACTTTATCTTTTCTACATGCCTGGGAAAGGCAACAGAGTGGATGATGCATTGAGAAAGAGGACTCACATACAGACAGTTTATGAGGCTGACAGTGAGTGGAATCTTGTGGATCTGTTCTTTGAGATGCAGTTGGTGGTGCACGACTGACAGGGGCAGATGATTCTTTCTTATTTAGATTTTTCCTCAACTATACTTGATTGAGTGTGAATGAGGTAGCTACCAGATTCTGAAGGCCTAGTGTAACACTACAAGCTTCCATGGTACGTTTCCCTTTGAATAATAAAATAACTTTTTTTGTACGCAACATTGAGTTCAAACACACCACAATGAATCAAACTAGGTGTTATGAATAGTAATACCAAATTTTAAAATTTTTTATAAATTTTATATTTTAAAATGGACTTCATTTTGGGATTCGGAATATCTAAATTACATTAGGGTGAATTTTTGGTATTTTTTCTGAAAACATTCACTTTTTGATGAATAGTGAAAATCACACAGTTATTATTTAAAATCGACTTTTTATTTAATTAATTATTTATTTTATTTAAAACTATTTTAGGTCAAAATAGATACATAATACTTATATATGCTCAATGTAATTCATTAGAGTCATTTTATAATAAGTATAGATATATAAAAATTTTATCTAACTTTTTACCGTCTTTTACCCACCTCCTAGGAGCATTTCCAAATTTGCATAAAACATAATTTTACCACTTCTATGAGTTGGATTTCAAAAATCAGAGAGAAATGGTTAATATTAGTAAGTAAAATGTTGTTCAATAAGATGAAAATAATTTTTGGTGAATCGTAACTTTTGCCTTTTATTTATAACGATTAAAAATAAGTAGGGTAATTAAAGGTAAAAATGATATCATAATTACCCTAACACGTGTCATAATTATATTGGATAAGAGTAATTTGACCAACAAAAACCTTAGAAATAAATTATGTTTCTATTTGGTCTACTTGGATTACATTGGGACATTTATTATTATTTTATTTAATGAAGAGTTAAAGGAGTTAAATTCAAAGTTTAATAACTAAACCATTTTTAATATAGGGTTACACAAAAAATAAATTTAACTGTAAATATTAATTATAAAGATAAAAAAATCTTTCATAATGTTATTTTATTTTTAATTTTTAAAAATTCAATAATTTTATTTATTTGTGACAAAAAGATGATGCAGTGATTTATCTTTTTAATAAAATATTAAAATAATTGATATTATAAATATCCAAATAAATGTAAATTGAGACTTCTAATGAATTACACTAATTTTATATGTTAATATGACATGTTAGGGTTGGTTAAATAAATTTTATTAAAATTTTTATATTTTTTATTGCTTTCAAAAAAATCAAATACTAAATAGTGTCAAAATTGACATAATTGTGTTTTTAAAACAAATAATATATTATTAATTGATATAATATTATTAAAAATCTATGGATTTGAAAAAGAACTTATATAAGGTTATATATATTAATATTGAACCACATGGGGTTCTCTTGTATTTTTATAGTAAGTTTATTAATGATATAATATAAAAATACAAAGAGACACGGTAAATGTCAAACTATTTAACTAAGAGTTTAATCAATAAGATAGGGTTAATATGATGACCTAAACCTGTCTAAAACCTATTGGTTGAATGTTTTTTTGACTCATACCTACATTATCCTCTAAATAATTCATTTCAGAGCCATTAGAAACCGAAAATGAATTAATTATAAAATAATATTTCAATCTTTTACTATAGTGACCCTCACCTCTCTTATAAAAGGGCAGTTCCCCTTCTCTTAATTTTACACCTAAAAACTATTTGGCTCGGTCGACCCATGAAAAAATATCCTCAAAAATACCCTCACTTAAAACTAGAGGCCTTATTTTGATCATAAATCCAAACTAAGGATCAATTTTGACAAACTCAAATTGAAACACCCGATGTGGAGGAAATAATTTCACCACCCTCTCTCAAGTAATTTTCTTTTCCACTTCCTCTTTCATTGTTGTTTCCATACCAAAATAATAAATCCAATACCTTATATATACTGTGATGTTTTTATAAATATGGTACAACCATATTCATAATTCTATCCATCCTACAAATGAAAAAGTCACCATACGTGCATACGTACGGCATACCGTCTCCACATCGTGGTGTAGTTTGTTATTCAAACACTTCATTATTTTCATGGGTATAATAATGAGTATAACATATGTAAATAATAAATATAACATGTTAATTGTTATTAATATATGATATACCATCCAATTACATATGATTTATCAATAAATATAATGATATTGTCGCTCGTGTGTACGTATGGATTACCATCTCTACAAACGTGATGAGATTCATTCCCCGTCGTAATCATTCAAAAATAATTTTCATTTTATGATTAAAAATAATTTTTATGATCATAAATATAATTCTATATATGAATAAAATACATCCTATTCATAAAAAACATGGCTTATGTACCAAATCATATAAAGGAAAACGAATAAGTTAACACCCAAAATGATGATACAGATAAAATATTATTAACAAAGAAATATTATAAGATCATATATGATATAATATTTACATATATGGTTCTTGTATAATTTAATGAAAATAATTTAACTATTATAAAGTATGTTAACGTAACCTCAACCAAGGAAAATTACAAGGTAAGGGTTATTTTCACAATCTCTTTATTATCCTAGGTTGTTTTTACGTAAGTATCTAATGAGACCTCTTTAACATCCACATCCGTGTTTTCATAAAAATGTATTTCAAAACAATTTTAATATTTACTAGAAAATGGGTTAAAGTCATTTATACCCTTATTAGACCTTATATTTTTTGATAGGAATCTTTCTGTCATTTTCCAAACAAGGTACATTTTGACCTTTTAGACAAAATTAAGGTAAGAATGTTTTTTTAACTTATACAACGGGTGCGGCTATTTCCACCATTGTATCATCATCAAATAATCCCTTATAACATTATAATAATATTTTCAAAATAAATTTTTTCTTTTATAATTATATTACTTTTAAATTATTTCAAAATAAAAAAAAAGATATTTCTCTAAAAAAGGTTTGATTTCATCTGTGTCAACATCATATTGACGGATTTTAAGCTTATTTGAAGTTGATTTATTATTATAAAAATATTCCATATTTTAATGATGGTTTTGTGATATGATTGACTGTGGATGTTTTATTTTTATACCATTCATGTTTTATAGATAATGTATTGACATTTTGTATGCTAGTTTTAATATTAATGTTTATGTTATGTTTAAACCTTTTCATATGAGAAATGCATTGGACTTAGTAAGTGATAGGTGGAGCCTACTATATCTCCCTGATGTATCGGTAGATCTCATGAGACAAACTAGTGTCTTGGTACAAGGCCATAGAAAAAACTTATTTGTAGACTTGGCACAAGGCCTTGACTATGTGGTTATGAAATATGGCATTATGCATTCCATCATTATGTAATTGGATATTGAAATTGCATGTGATTATTGTATAAGTAGAATATCCATGTTAATATGTAAATGGAATTATTTGATTTTATCTTTGAGATATTATGCTAAATTTTAAGTTTAAAAGTCTTTTGTTTTAGTCTTATACATTGCCTTAAATTATCATGCTTATTTATGAAAGTTTTCGCTATATTTTTATCCTTACTAACCATTTGCGCTCACCCCTATAAATGTTTTATTTTTTCTTGGAAGTGAATAAATATTTAATAGTTGACCTGCAGGGATAGGCTAAGGATATAAGTGTGTTCAAATTGAAAAAATGCAGTTGATGTTTTTATTTCCTGATGTAATGTAATACTTATGAATGTATCTAGTACTTCCAAGGCTACTAAACTAATCAATATTTCGAGACATGATTCCTTGTATCATGCCAATGTTATATAATAATACACTAACTCTAGGTAACTAGGTTTGATGCATTACAGTTGGTATCATCGGATGTTTAGTAAAAGCATTATAAACTTGATTTATAAAAACTCTAATTAGAGAACACTATCCTATGATAGACTTTGAGGATTAGTATAGAAGAACTTCATAGAATTTTGGTACTGTAGATATTTTGTGAGTTGTCCAAGAAATACATCCCTGTCTAGATACGATCAGGTAGAGGCTGATCTAGAACAGATTTACCTAGGGGTAAAACTAGAAAACATCACTTTGATATAGACTTGAATGGGAACTGGTGCACGACAACCGGCCTTGCTGCACTCTTGGTTACGACAAACCCAGGGGATATGCTTTGGATAATTAAAATTATCATTACAAGACATTATGATGGATTTATAATAATATACTTTCACAAAGAATTTTTTTTATGATTATGGATTATATCCAAAATCTATTCAATTTATGGTAAGTGTTTTAAATGTTTGGAATTATGTATTGCGGTTCATAACCAAATCTACTGTATGCTATTGTTTAGAAATGGAACCTAGTGGAATGAATGTAAATTGTATCAATGCATGTAATCCATGTAGATATTGACTTCCTACTCAAGATAATTATAGTGATTCTGGTGATGCAATTGTTGATGATCAGCTTATCACTATACTGGGACAACTCACATAGGTTATTAATAATAACCTTACTCATATAGAGCACCCTAATCCAAAACGTGGAGGATCAATGTTAGACTGATCCATGAGGAAACAACCACCAACATTAAATGAGACTATAATTCCATTTTTAACCATGTTGTGGATAAGTTCCATAGAGAAAATATTTCACGCTTTGGGGAGTAGCAAAAGGGAAAAAATTATCATGGCAGTTTATCACCTCACAAGAGATGCATATCAATGGTGGTCATTAATTCAAAACAAAAAGTAAGATTATGAATTTTAAAATATTGAATGGAGGGATTTTAAATAGATTCTATTAGAAAAATACTTTCCTCGTGACCATTGAGTAGATATGGAAAGACAATTTCTGAGTCTGAGGGAAAATGAATATGAGAATGTCACAAAGTATGAGGCTAACTTTACAAGGATAGAAAGGATTGCAAAATCTTATAGAAGTAACCCAAATAATAATATTGATCAATTATTTGATGGTTTAAAAGCATTTTTCCAGTGAGAATTAGTCTCACAATCCTTTTAATCATACAAAGATAATGTCTCATGTGCTATTAAGACAGAAAAATAATTCTCTATGTCTTACGACTTTAAAGCAAAGCAGGAGAAGAAGAGATCTTCTGAATAGTCTCGAAATGGAATTAAGGGGAAGAAGGGAAAAGTTTAATATCTATCCTCTAGTAAATTTGGGAAGAAAAAACCTGGTACTTTCCTGAAGGTAAACGGTGTCTATAACAAATGTGGTGAAAAAGGATACCAAGCTCGTGATTGCAAGGGGACGAAAGTGGTTGTCCATGTTGAATACTATAATTGTAGATAAAAGTTGAATTATGAAAACAAATATCCTAAGTGCCCAGGGAAAATACATTAGAAAAGGCCAAGGGAGAAAGGCCAAGCATATGCGATCACTACTGTTGAGGTTGAAGCTCCAAAAGACGTGGTGGCAGGTAATTTAATTGTTTCTTCAAGTTTAGCCAATGATTTATTAGATTCCGAATCATAGTATTTTTTCATATCTTCCCAGTTTTCTATGAAAATTAGATATTTACAATTTGATTTAACAAGGGAGTTTTCAGTCGAAATACCTAAGGGAAGTATCATTGCAACAATGTTTTTTGAATTAGTTCCCATTAGGGAATATAAATGTTCTTTATCTACTGATCTCATCGTCATAACCATGATTGAATTTGATATAATACATGGCATGGATTTGTGTTCAGACCATGATGCAAAGATTTATTATAAGATGAAGGAGGTCACAATTATTTATGTTGATAAAGAGTACCTTATCTTTAGAGCAGAAACATCACCACCTGATTTTTATCTAGATCCACCCACAATACCTCAACTAAATTCAATTATTAGGGAGGAAGAGAATGAAATAACTATGGGTGAGGAAAGGAATGTTGAAATATAGGATGTATCTATTGTTAAATAATATATTGATGTGTTTCTAGGGGATTTACTTGTATATCCTCTAGAATGAGAAAACTGAGTTTTCCATTGATTTAATTCCGGGTTCAAGGCCCATATTGAAGACCCCTTATAGAATGGCCACTATGGAATTAGTGTTACTAAAAATCAACTAGAGGAATTTAGTAATATGGGATTTATTCCCCCTACTGTTTCTACATGGGGATCCCCTGTTCTTTTTGTTATGACGAAATATGGATCTATGAGATTGTCCATTGACTATAGGGAGATGAATGCTATTACAACAAAGAACAAGTATTCCCTACATCGCATTGATGTTTTATTTGAACATCTTCATAGAGATTAATATTTTTAAAAGATTGACATTTGATCTGGATATCAATGGTTTTGTGTGAAGAAGGAAGACATTCTTAAAACCGCATTTCGAACCAGGTACGGGCATTACGAGTTTACAATAATGCCATTTGTATTGACAAATGCAACCTCTATCTTCATGGATATAATGAATAGAGTTATCAAGGAATATCGTGGCTACTTTGTAGTGGTATTTATTGATGATATTATGGTATACTCAGAAAGATATGAAGATCATGAAAATCACTTGTGCATTATCCTAGAGACTCTAAGAAGAAATGAATTTTATGGGAAGCTCAGCAAGTGTGAATTATGGCATCAGAAACTTTCTTTTCTTGGCTATATTGTCTATAAGGATGGAATCTTTGTTGATCCTTATATGACAAAGGGAATCCATTAAAGGTGAGCCCCGATGAGTATAACTGAGGTACACAGTTTTATTGGATTAGTAGGTTATTATCGGTGTTTTGTCCAGAATTTCGTCTGATTGGAAAACAGATTAACCAAGATCCCAAGTAAAAGGGATAAATTTTTTTGGAAAAAAGAGTGTGAAGAATGTTTTCAATAACTAAAGAAAATATTATTCAATGATCATATATTGAATCTACCATTGGGGAATGATGGGTTTTTTATTTATAGTGATGCATCAAAGAAAGGACATGGATGTTTCCTTATGCAGAATTATAGAGTAATTTACTATGCATCAAGATAGATGACATTTAATGAGAAACAATATCCTACTCATGACCTTGAGTTAGCAGTTGTAATATTTTCTATGAAAATATGGAGACACTATCTCTATGGTGAAAAATATGAGATTTATACTGACCATAAGATTTTGATGTATATTTACTCACCGAAGGATCTCAACATGAGGCAAAGACTGTGGATTAAACTACTCAAGGATTATGATTTGACTATACAATACCACTCGAGGAAGGAAAATAAGGTGGAAGATACTTTGAGTTGAAAGGATCAATGAGTTTTGAACAAGATGTGAGTTGAAAGGGATCATATTTTCATGGATATAGTAAATTTGGATATGGGAATAACCATGGAAGGTGAAACATCAATACTTTTTCAAACGGTTGCCAAACCATATTTACTAGAAAGGATAAAGTGTTCTCAGACTAGTGATGAGGTGACTCAAAAGAAGATTAATGCTCTGAATGATTAGAGATTTAGTGACATTATATATGAAGATGGAGTTTTGAAATTTGGGAAGAGATTTTGTGTTCCTAACATACCTGATCTAAAAAGGAAATTGTTGGTTGATGCTCATAGCTCTAAATTCTCAATACACCCTGGGAGCACCAATATGTATAGAGATATGAAGGAAATTTTTTAGTGTGACAACTTGATGAGGGAGATTTCTGATTTTGATTCAAGATGTATGGTTTGTCAAAAAGTGAAAGATGGAAGGCAAAGACTTGGAGGATTCATGAAAACTCTTCCCATACGTGAGTGAAAATGGGATAGTATTACGATGGACTTTGTAATGAGGCTACCAAAGACTCCTGGAAGGAATGATGTAATATGGGTCATTATTGATCATCTTACCAAGTAAGCACATTTTCATTCTATAAGAGAAGATTTACAACATGAATATATGAAAAGAATATATATTAATTAAGTTGTAAGACTCCATGGTGTACCTCTATCGATTATTTCTGATCATGATCCCTATTTTACATCAAGATTCTGGAAAAGTACTCAAAAATCCCTAGATACTGAACATCATTAGAGCACTTCCTACCACCCTCAAACTGATAGACAATAAGAATGGACTATTCAAACATTAGAAGACCTATTGAGATCTTGCTCAATTGATATTCAAGTTATGTGGGATCAATATTTACCTCTGGTAGAATTTGCTTATAACAATAGCTACCATTCAAGTATTCAGATGGAACCATATGAAGCGTTATATGGAAAGATATGTCACAAACCAACTTGTTGGGATGATGTTGGTGAAAGAAAACTCGAAGGCCCAGAACTTGTTGAGGAAATGATGGAAAAGTTAAAGGTTATCCAAACCCATGTCAAAGCAGCTCAATGTAGGCAGAAGAGCTATGCAAATAACCGAAGGAAGAATTTGGAATTTCAAGTAGGTGATAATGTTTTCATGAAGGTATCTCCTTGGAAGGGAGTTATATGATTTGGTAAGAAGTGTAAATTAAGTCCCATGTGCATAGGACCTTTCGAAATTCTAGAACAAATTGGGGTTATTGCTTACTGTTTGGAAATTCCACCAAGTCTCTCCAAAGTTCATGATGTGTTCCACATATCACTATTAAATAAAATAAATTTCTGACCCAACACATGTACTCACCTATTAAGAAATTCAACTTGAACCAGATATATCTTATTGTGAATAGAATGTCAAGATTCTTGATACAAGAGAACAAGTGCTGAGAAACTAGATGACTCTCTTGGTAAAAGTTCAATAGAGGAACAATAAGATAAAAGAGGCAACATTGGAACCTAATGAACATATGATGAAGAACCACCCGAATCTTTTTATGTAGTAATATTATAGAAATTTCTAGGATGAAATTATTTTAAGGAGGGGAGAATGAAATACCGCAAACTTCTATCGAACAATTCCCTTTGAATAATACAATAACTTTTGTTGTATGCAACTTCGAGTTCAAACGCACCAAAACCAATCAAACTAGCTATTATGAATAGTAATACCCACTTTTTGAAATTTTAGAAATTTTATCATTCAAAATGGACTTTATTATTGGATTCGGAATATCAAAATTAGCATAGGGTAATTTTTGGTATTTTTCTGAAAACATTCAATTTTTCATGAATTGTGAAAAACAATTTTGTTATTGTTTAAAACTGACTTTTTATTTAAATAAAAATTTATTTTATATAAAGTTATTTTAGGTCAAAATAGATATATAATTCCTATATAGGTTAAATATATTTCATCGGAGTAATTTTATAATATGTTTATATATATATAAATTTTATCAAACTTTTTACCGTCTTTTACCCACCTCCTAGGAGCATTTGCAAATTTTCATAAAACTTAATTTTACCGCTTATGTGAGTTGAATTTCAAAAATCTGAGAGACATGATTATTATCAGTAAGTAAAATGTGGTTCAATAAGATGAAAATAATTTTTGGTGAATCATAACTTTTGACTTTTATTTACCACTTTTAAAAGAAAATAGAGTAATTAAGGGTAAAAATGATATCATAATTACCCTAACATGTGACCTAATTCTATTGGATAAGTATAACTCAACCAAAAACATCTTTAGGAAAAAATTATGATCCTCTTTGATCCACTTGGATTAGATTAATATATTTATAAATATTTTATTTAAAGAAGAGTTAAAAAAGATACATTCAATGTTTAATAACTAAACATTTTTTAATAAAGGGTTACACACTATGTAAATTTGACTATAAATATTAATTACAAATATAAAAATGTTTCCTACATAATGGTATTTTATTTATAATTTTTAGACATTATATAATTTAATTTATTTATAACACAATAATGATGTAGTAATTACCTTATTAAAGAAATATTAAAATAATTGATATTATAAATATCCAAATAAATGTAAATTTGGACTTCTGGATAATTCCACTAATTTTATAGGTTAATATGTGATTTTAACCTTTTTTAAATAAATTTTATTCTAAGTGATAAATATTTTTTGGCTTTCAAAAAAATCAAATACTAAATAGTGTCAAAATTGACATAATTGAGTTTTTAAAACATATACTATATTATTAATTGACATAATATTCATAAAAATCTAGGTTTCTTACAGTGGACATAGATAATATTATATATATTAATAATGAAGCACATTATATTCTCGTGCCTTGTCATATTATGTTTATTAACCATATCATATAAAAATACAAAGAGACATGGTAAATGTCCAACTATTTAACTAAGAGTAAAATATAAAATATAAAATTAATATGATGACCTAAACATGTCAAAACCCTATTGGTTGAGAGTTTTTAGACCGATAACCACATTATACCAGAAATAATTCATTTTGGAGCCATTATAAACCTAAAATGATTTTATTATAAAATAATATTTTAATCTTTTCGTAAAGTGAGCCTCACCTATATTATAAAAGGGCTCTTCCCCTTCTCTTACTTTCACACCTCCAATGCCATTTGGATGGACCAAAATCTGCCCAAATATCCTCCCAACATCCCTAAATTCATCATAGAGGCCTTACATTGATCATAAATCAAACCTAAGGATCCTTTTTTATCAACTCAAAAGAAACACCAGAAGTAGAGGTAATAATTTCACCACCCTCATTCAAGTTCTTTTCTTCTTCCACTTCCACTTTATTTGTGGTTTCCATACCAAAATAATAAATATAGTACCTTTTACATACTATGGTTTTATTATAAATATTTTACAACCATATTCGAAATTCTATTCATCCTTAAAATCACAAAGTCACCATACATGAGTACGTACAGTTTATCGTCTCCACGTCATGGTGTAGTATGTTATTTAAACACTTAATTTTTTGGATGGGTATAATAATGGGTTTAACATATGTAAATAATAAATATAACATGTTAATTATTCTGTATATATGATATAACATCCAATTACATATGATTTTGCCATCAATATAATGATATTGTCGCTCGTGCGTACGTATGGATTATCGTCTCCACGAACACGATGAGATTCATTCTCCATCATAATCATTCAAGAATAATTTTCTTTTCATGATTAAAAATAATTTTTATTAACATAATATAATTCTATATATGAATCAAATAAGTCTTGTTCATAACAAACATGGCTTACGTAACCAAGCATATAATGGAAAATGAATCAGTTAACACCCAAAACGATGATACTACTAAAATATTATTAATGATGGAATATTAGAAGATCATATATGATATCATATTTACATATATGGTTCTTCAATAGTTTAATAAAAATGATTTAACTATTATACATAAGGTTAATGTACCCTCTACCATGTAAATGTA
Source organism: Viscum album (assembly GCA_963277665.1). Classification (NCBI taxonomy): domain Eukaryota; kingdom Viridiplantae; phylum Streptophyta; class Magnoliopsida; order Santalales; family Viscaceae; genus Viscum; species Viscum album. The sequence goes on along the minus strand of OY728119.1, from coordinate 1,308,826,402 downwards.
CACGGTAAGGGTTAATTTCACCATCTCTTTATTATCTGAGGTTGTTTTTACGTAAGTATATATTGAGACCTCTTTATCATCCACATCCATGTTTTCTTAAAAATGTATTTCAAAACATTATTAGTATTTACTATTAAATGGGTTAAATTAATTTATACCCTTATTTTACCTTATATGATTGGAAATGAACCTTTCCGTCATTTTCTAAATAGGGTACTTTATGACCATTTCGACAAAATTAAGGTAAGAATGTTTTTTTAACTTTTACGGTGGGTGCGTCTATTTTCCACTTTTATAACATCATCGAATCTTCCCTTAAAAACTTATAAGAAAATTTTCGAAATAAATGTTTTCTTTTAAAATTATATGACTTTTAAATGATTTCAAAATAGAAAGAGATATTTATCTAAAAAAAGGTTTTGATTTCTTCTATATCAACATCCTTTTGATGGATTTTAAGATTGTTTTAAGTTGATTTGTTATGATACAAATCTTCCATATTGTATTCTAGGTTTTGTGATATGTTTCATTGTGGATGTGTTATATTTATACCATTCATGGTTTATGGATAATGTGTTGACATTTTTTATTCTATTTATAATACGAATTTTTATGTCATGTTTAAACCTTTTCATATGAGGAATGAATTAGAATTAGTAAGTGACGGGTGGAACCCGTTATAGCTCCTAGATGAATCGGTAGGTCTCATGAGAAAATCTAGTGTCTTAGAACAAGGCCTTGGAAAAATATTATTTTTATTCTTGTCAAAAGGTCATGACTATGTGGTTTTCAAGTATGGCATTATGCGTTCCATAATTTTGAAATTGGACTTTGAAATTGCATGGGATTATTCGAATAGTTGAATATCTATTTCAATAAGTCAATGTATTTATTTGATTTTATCTTTTCCATATTATGCTAAATTTTATGTTTAAAAGGCTTTTGTTTTAGTCTTATACATTTCCTTAAATGTTTATGCTTCTTTATGAAAGTATCCACTATATTGTTATCCTTACTGAGAATATGAGCTCACCCCTATCTATGTTTTATTTTCCTAGGATGTGAAGAAGTATTTATTGGTTGACCTGCAGGGATAGGATAATGATAAAATTGTGTTCAAAGGAGACAACATTGAATTGATGTTTTTATTTGATGATGTAATGTAAAACATATGAATATATCTAGTACTTCCGAGGATACAAAAATAATAAGTATTTTGGGACATGATTTTTTGAATCATTCCAATGTTATGTAATAATTCACTAACCCTGGGTAACTGGGGTCAGGGAGTTACACCAAATTCTATGGAATATTGTGTCAAGAGATGATCCTATTACTGGAAATACCATAGGTGATGATATGATCTTGTATTTTCATGGGTTCTTGTGGGTGTCAGAAGAAATATGGGTGAATCTTTTCTATAATTTTCATTCCTCTATTTAGGGAGTTCATCTTCATGTATCCAAGATGTTTCATGATCTACACTGTCAGTATTGGTGGCCCGATATGAAGGAGATGATGCTAGTTTTTTGATGAGGTGTTCCACATGTCAGTAGGTAAAGATGGAGCATCATTGACCAATAGGGATTTTGCAGCAGCTAACCATTCTCGAGTAGAAGTGGAATGATTTCATGATGGAATTTGAGACCGGTTTACCGAGGTAGTCTCATGGGAATGATGTAGTTTGGGTTGTCAATGATAGACTCATGACGGTTGTGCACTTCTTACCAGTCAAGAAGACCTTCAGTTTTGATGATCTTGGAAGTTTGTACATCTGAGATATTTTAAATTTACATGGGGTTTTACACTCCATAATTTTAGATTGGGATGCTCTTTTTACTTCTAAGGTCTTAAAAATACTACAGAGGGCTTTGGGTACATAGGTACTTTTGGGTACATCTTACCATCCCCAGATAGATGGCATGTACGAATGTGTGATTTTGGTGCTGGAGGACATGCTTCAAGCATGCGTCTAAGATTTTGTAGGTTCTTGGGAGAAGCACATACCTCTGGTAGAGTTTGAATATAATAATATCTTTCAGGTGACTATCCATTTGGAACCTTATGCGGATTGTTATGGCTGGCCATGACAATCATCCATATGTTGGATTGAAGTAGGAGAGGCAGCTATGTTGGGACCTCATTTTTCCAGTAGACCACAAAGAAGGTGTAGTCGATTCGGATGAGGATGGATACTACATAGTCATTGTAGAAGTATTATGATGATAGATGGATATGACCTCTAGAGTTCGAGGTTGGAGATCAAAATTTCCTATGTGTCACACCATGTTTGGTACAAAGGAGGATTTGGAGATAAGGAAAGATTTCAATGAGAAATGGAAAGCCGTTGAGATTTTGGAGAGAGTTGGGATGGTTTACTATCAATTGTTGTTACCTTATAGGTACCAGGCTTTTCGTGACGTCTTCTACATTTCTCCACTATAGAATTACATCTAATACATGTATCATGTTTTTCAACTAGAGGAGGATGAGTTGGAGGTGAAAACATAGTTCGAGGAGCATCTTATCTGGATTATTGATTGCAGCGAAAAGGTTCTACATGGCCAGTTTGTTCCTCTGGAATATGTTTTGTGGTAGCACGAGTGAGTATAGGACGAGACATGGGATAGGGAGACCAATGTGAAATCGTAGTTATAATGACGCAGCCTTAAACATTACATAATATATAATTAAATGAATAATTCACATTGGGGATCTTTTCAGGTTTAGAGTTTTAGAGTATTAGGCCATAAATATTACATTACAACTTGAATATTACAAGTAGACACTACTACGCAGTATGCATTTTTTCATAAAATAAAAACTCTTCAAAATATACATGTCTAATTCCATGTTTTAGATATCATGACTTTTCCTTGATCCTATCCTTGACCCTATTAATCTTTACGTCCTGTGGAAAAAATTTCAAAAACATTGTATGAGCATAAAAATCTCAGTAAGGGTTATAAAATAAGAAAGAAAAACATTAGACCATAAATAAATTAAATCAATGAAACCATACTTTTCAATCATAACATACCTTACGGAATCATAAGATTTATGAATAACAAACACAAATCATAAATCATAAAGGTTACGTATGGAATCCATATCAAACTTATATTGTAACTATCATAGCTACATAGGGAGTTACACTTGGAATATCCATCACGGTATATTCACTAAATCTCTTAGGAGAAACATCACGTTAACCTCCGTCATGTTACCCAATGCATTGGAGAGCTATCTCGGTCTCACCCACCCTAGGTTTATCACGGAACAACCCATACACCTAAAGAAAATTCCCAATAACCATAACATAATAATAACACATAACACATGTATAAAAGAAAGTAACATTTCTACATTTTAATATATCAAAACAATTCTTTATCAAATCATTTTCAAAACCATTTAAAAAGAGATTTTTTGAATCAAAGTGTCACATACCACTTTGATGTTTTTAAATGGATTATCATTTGAAAACATTAATGTCCATATAAATAAATCATAAAACCCATTTTGAAAACATGGACATTTATGATAAATATTTAAAAGAATAAATCTTTAAAACATTTAAAATGATATTTTTGTTAAAGAGTTTTTTAACAAAAAAGAGAGATGCATGAATACAAATGAATGAGGAATAACATTTAATCAGAACTTTATAATATCATGAGAATAAATAGATTCATGATATAACATGTCAAATTACAGTATATACACCATATAAGAGAGAATTGGTGCATAACAACAATGAAGTATCAATGGAAATATAAATTGAGATGAAATCCCTTATAAAGATGGTATCCCTAAATTATGGATAAATCAATCTCATAATTTTGTGTGAAAAATATAAATACACAAAATATAAGTGGATATTAAGTGTAAAATAATAAGAGTTCATTCACACATATTCATTGGATGACATATTCAATAAGTACAAGTCGAACCCAAAGAATTGAAAATGGGTTAAGAAGTTCCCTTGTAAAATTTTGACAGCCTAACGACGTCACATTATAATTCAGAAAATGAGTTGATAAGATAAAAATGGTATCTCATAACTTGGAAATAAACTTTAAATAAATGGGGATATAAAATAACATATCCCAACATAATAATATGTAAATTAAAAGACATAAGAAAAATAAGTCTTTTAAATAGAGGAGGGTGAAAGGTTCCCTTACTGATTTGGTAACGTACAAAACATATGCCACATAATGAAGGATCATACAATGAAGATGTAAATACTAATAAATGAATTTATATTACACAAATAGTATAATAATGGATAGTACATACACCACAAAAAGGAAATAGTGGAAAATATATCATGAATCTCACGGGAATAAAAAGTGAGATGAAAAACTCTTACTTCATTGTAATCAAATCGAGTCGTATGACCAAAAGTTAATGATAAAAAAATTAACCACATAATACCGTGAATATAAAGATAATAATCATAATATATAAATCAATTTCAGTACACATTACATCACATGAAATAAATTAGTGGCAAATAATGGAAATCTCATGGAATTGAAAGTGATATAAGAAAATCCCTTACAAAAATTCAACAGCCTAACAGCACCAATTAACAATTCTTAAAATTAATTGATGATAGTAAGAGGGGGTCCCTCATTATATGAAAATACAAATTACATTTTTGTTAATATAAAATAACATCCTCCAACATAAGATCATGCATCATAAAAGAAATGACATAAAAGAGAGTACATGAAAAGAAAGAGAGAGGTCAGATCCCTTAACTCCTGTCTGACTTGACTCGATCGTTCTTTAATCTACTTAATAATAAACTAATGTTAATTTATAATTTCTTAAGAACCTTTTTCATTTTTATAATTCCTTCTATATCACTTATTACCTTGTTATAAACATTATGTAATCATTTAATTTAATAACGTCCATTTTGTCGATATTTGGTACTTGAGTCAAAAATAGACTTTTAATAATCACATGTTGTTCATGTGGTAAAAGTTTCATTATATCCAGAATGATATTAATTATTTATATATCATATATATCCATTATGTACATATATTTCTAATATTACATAACATTTAGAGGTAAGAAATGAAATGCACCGTTCATGGAGACGATAAGTCGTACGTACGCTTGAATGCTACTTTCATTTCTATTTCTTATTTTAATGGAAATAAAACATAATGATAAATAGGTATGTAATAATTCCATTATAATATCATATATAATATAATTAACTCCATACTTTATACATCCCACGTAAGGAATTAACGAATCAGATCACATTGAGGGGGCGGTAGTCTGCACTTCGTCAAATGAGATTATCGTATTTACCCACTATGGAAACCATAAAGAGTGATATAAATGGAAAATAAAGAAAAATAAAGAAAAAATAAACATAATATATATCATATATAAATACATTTAAATCATAATGGCCACCATGAGAGGCGATACGATATAATCGAACAATCATCATTCCATGAGGCGTTAGTTTTCCATCCACAGAAACATTTTGTTCTTCACCCTTTAGATGTTGGTGTGTGTAAGTGTAGTTCAAATTATTCTCATAAAAACATCCTAGTATATTGAGGATACTAGGGTTGTTTAAAAGAATGTAATAAAAAGATTTTAGGGTTTGGATAAGTAAAATAAAAGAAAAACCATTTAAGAGAAATTGTTACCTTTAATTTGGGTAACATCCTTTGGTTTGAACCAAAAGGACTTCTTGAAGTTTCTTCTTCATAAGTTAAGGAATATAGGGGCAGGAGAGGGATGTTGGTAGATTAATTTTGAAGAGTTTGGATGAGCCAAATGGCTTGATAGGTGTGAGTAATTGGATAGAAGTGGTCTCCTTTTATAAGGGAGAGGAGGGGCTCTTTAGGAATGTGTGAAACTATTATTTTATTATATATTGATATTCGGATTCAAAAAGTCCAAAAATAGTTAAATATAAATATAATATGACTCATGGTAGAAATAAAATCATAAAATAATAATTGGACATGTTTTGGATAATATTTTAATCATTATAATCTTACTTATTTAAATCATTTATTAATGAGGTTAACACTACATCATTATTGTGTCCTAAATAATTAAAATTATATGATTTCTAAAAATTATAAAAAACTAATAACATGTAGGAAATACTTTTATCTTTCTAAGTAATATTTATAGTCTAAAATATGACTTATATAACACCATATAAAAATTAATTTACCAAAAGATATTTGCTTTTGTCATTTTTTCCATTACATTAAGTTAATTAATCTAAATTGTCATTATCCCTCCCACATGGCTCAATGGGGTCCCAAAATAGACCCAAAGTTGCCCATGGTCGTAAATGACTCAACCAATATGTTTTGGACAAGTGTTAAGGTAATTTTAAATTATTAGAATATTACTTTTACCTTGAATTACCTTATTTACCTTTAACCATGGTAAATAAAAGTCAAAAGATACTATTCACAAAAAATTATTTTCATCTTAATGAACCACATTTTACTTCTTGATAACAACCATGTATTTCAGATTTTTGAAATTCAATTCAAACAAGTGGTAAAATTTCATTTAATTGAAAAAGTCTGTTTTTTTAACTACCACTAAGTGGTTTCACTATTCATCTAAAATTGATGTTTTTCAGAAAAATACCAAAAATTCAGCCTAAGATATATTTGATATTCCGAATTCAAAAATGATGTCTATATTTTCAAATTCAAAACATAGAAGTGGAATTAATTGATTTTAAAATTAATTCCCATTATCCAAACAAATAGCGTGTTTTTAAGAAACAATAACTATCAAAAGATTTATACTTGTTTATGTCCAATTTCAAAGTGAAATTAATTCCAATGACCCACATTAGAATAAATGGTGAAAATATATTTTAATTTCACTTTAAAACCAATTAAAAAGTTAATCTACCCATATAATTAAATTAGATAAAAACACACTTGTGAATTAAAATACAATATTTGTCACTATTCATTAAAAATAAACTTTATCGGAAAAATTCCAAAAATTTACAGAATGTAAATTTTGATGTCCCCATTCTAAAGAAGGATTTTATTTGTTCATATATAATATATTAAAGTTACCAAAACTAGATTTAAAAAGGGTTTTCCATTATAGGGCGATAAATCATCCTTTTAATGTAAATTATGCTTAAAAGTAGATTCATTCGCATTTTAAGCCTCCAACTTTTATTGGATAAAAGTAAATACATTTAACAAAAACGTATAATCATATTGTATTTAGTTTTGTTCATTCTTGCCAATACAACGGCTAGGATTTGACTACCATTTAAAATAATAATATTATATTATTAGTGTGCAATGTAAGATTTCAAAGAAACCCATTCTTGTGTATCGGGTATGCTATCGAACATAGAATCCCTTTTAAAGTAATATTAATATTTAATTCAGAAAATATTAATAAATATAAAATATTTCTTTTCTTTATTTACATGGGGTGTTACATCCTTCCCCCCTTTTGGGAATTCCTTCCTAGAAATTTAAACAAAATGGGCTCAGAAACTTCATTGAAAGTCCCACATCGGAAAAAGAGTCAGTAAAACTATCACTTTAAAAGAAACAAAGAGAAGCACAAAGGTCACCTGAGTTAACCCATACTAAGATTCCATGAAAACATGGATATGGAGAAAAAAAAAGGGTCGCGTTCTGATGGAGAGTGTTAGGAAACATGTTTAGGAGAATGTTAACCACCAGAAAATCACAAACTTGTGATGGGTTAAACAGTCCTTGATTCCCCAGTTGGAAAAGTTAAAAGACAAGGTTTTTTTAAAGTTACTTTTCATTGAAGAATTTATTTATGAGCTTAACCAAAAACATATGGAAATATACTTACTTGTCATGTAGACATTCATATTTCACTAGATTTCTAACACTAATTCATATTTTCTCCATACAATGAATATTTAGGATGACATTTTTTCACATTAAGAGCGCTATAATCAACTTCGAGAGAACCACATAATCCACAGAATATGAACTATATATTTCCCATGTATATAGATATTAACTAAAACCAAAACGTTTAGTATAAGATCAGATTATCACCAAAAGTATAATCTTTATAAAAATAAATACTACTCTTAATTTCCAAAATTCAACCAAAAGAACCCAAGGTTCAAAAAAGACCCTTAAATAAATAATTGACCTTAAATTTATTCAATGTAATACAAACTAAGATTGAAACCCAAATCTCTAAAGGATTTAATCACATAGTCTTACAAGGTAAATCTTATCATTTATCTCCACATAACATCAGTTACTCTTAAACTCTCATACTGAAAAGTAATTAACCTAATCACATATCCTCCATGATAGGTTAATTGTTTCCATAGATAACCCAAAATCTTCTTATTATTGACTCATAAGATCATCTAGATAAAAATAATTAGTCATACTAACCAGGGAATTCACATAGTATAGTGGTAGGAGATAAATAGCAGTCACACTTTGGTTGTGGGTTCGATTCACACAGCTTCGTCCGACGCGACGGGTTGTCACACGGTTTGGGTGTTGTCTCTTTTTAAAAAATACATAATTTTATAACATTCCCAAAAATAGATAAATTCATCAAAAATGACCATAACATATTTTAACCACAAAGGTTATCTAATAACTTTCGTTTTGCATCCCAAAATGTATTAACCAGTAATTGCCTCAAATTCAAGGATCATATAATCCCAAATGGTTCTTTATAACTATAGCCACAAAAGATAAGATAATTATTCCTTGAATAAAATTTTCATATATCAAACATCAGGGTTACACATACTATAAAAAGTCTTCTAATATATTCCCATCATCAGAAGAGCCTTAATACTTTTAAGTATTTCACCATCCTAAATTATACAATATCTCTTGAATCCATTATGTGTTGACTTCTTACATATTCAACATTATTTATGATACGTTAACCATTCCTTTCTAACATATTATGAAATAATTTTTTCCTACAAACAAAATCATGAATCATATCCTAAGATTTCAATAATGGGAAAACATATGTTAAGAAATAATCCATACCTTTCAATGGTCATTGTCAATTTCTTCATCCTCAATTGGAATGGGTATTGGTAAATGAATATTTGTACGATCCTGGTGATCCCATTCTCGAAAGTTCTTTGTAGGACATTTGTTTTCATAATGATCATGCACACCACATTAAAAACATACAAGTGTTCCCTTAGAAAGGACATATTTCCCTTTCCTAGAGTAAACTAAATGCTTCCTTTTTCCATGGCAGGTTCTTGCTTTATGACCTTCATTTCCACATCTATAGAATGTTTTTGTCCCTTTGAAACGTTTTCCTAAGTGTTTCTTCCCACATCTTTGACACAAAGGTTTTTTTAACACACTTACCTTTATGATTATTACCTGAACATATGTAGGGATTTCTTTCTCGCATATATGATGCCTTATAAAAATCATTAAGGTTCAGGTGGTCAATCATGAATCCAGATAGTTGGTTGAGAATAACCACAAGAGTTCTCATTGCATCTCCCATATCATTCAGTTTCTCGTTTAGAAAACTATCACATTTTTCTTCACATCTACTATTACTTTGGTTCCTATTAGATCCAACCATTTAATAAAACCAAAAAGGTCATTGTGATTATATCAGTAAAATCGTCATATAATATCTTATGAGGAGGGTAAACACTAAGATATAATTATTTGTGTTATCTTAAACTCATACACTTTATCGAAAAAAAACTATGACTCTTTTTGAAATCCTAACCATTATGGTAATGTCACTTATGCTTAAAGAGTTCCCTAACCTATAAAGTTATCTAAACCGACCTATGATACCAACTATAAGGTACCGACCTTAAACATTACATAATATCTAATTAAATGAATAATTCACATTGTGGATATTTTTAGGTTTAGAGTTTTAGAGTATTAGGCTATAATTATTACATTACAACTTGAATATTACAAGTAGACACTACTACTCAGTATCCATTTTTTAATAAAATAAAAACTCTTAAAAAGAAACATGTCTACTTCCATGTTTAAGATAGCACGGATTTTTCTTGATCACATCCTTGACCCTATTCATCTTTAAGTCCTGTGGAAAACATTTCAAAAACATGGGATGAGTATAAAAAGATCCGTAAGAGTTATAAGATAAGAAATTAAAACATTATCCCATCAATAAATAAAAATAAAAGAAACCATACTTTTCAATCATAACATACCTTATGGAATCATAAGATTTATGAATAAAACACACAAATCATAAATCATAAAGGTTACTTATGGCATCCATATCAAACGTACATTGAAGCTATCACAGCTACATAGGGAGTTACACTTGGAATACCCATCACGGTATATTCCCTAAATCTCTTAGGAGAAACATCACGTTCACCTCTGTCACGTTACCCAATGCATTGGAGAGCTATCTCAGGCTCACCTTCCTTAGTATTATCACGGAACTACCTGTACACGTAAATAAAATTCCCAATAACCATAACATAATCATAACACATAACACATGTATAAAGTAAAGATAACATTTCCATATTCCAATATATCAAATCAATACTTTATCAAATCATTTTTAAAACCATTTAAAAAGACATTTTTTGATTCAATGTGTCCCATACCACTTTGAAGCTTTTAAATGAATTATAATTTGAAAACATTAATGTCCATATAAATAAATCCTAAAACACATTTTGAAAACATGTACATTGATGAGAAATATTTATAAGAATAAATCTTTAATACATTTAAAATGATATTTTTGTTATAGAGTTTTTTGACAAAAAGAGAGATGCTTGAATACAAATAAATGAGGAATACCATTTAATCAAAACTTTATAATATCATGAGAATAAAGGTATTCATGATATAACATGTGAAGGGACAGTATATACACCATATAAGAGTTAATTGGTGCATATCAACAATGAAGTCTCAATAGAAATGTAAATTGAGATGAAATCCCTTCTAAAGATGGCTTAAATTAAGGATAAATCAATCACATTATTATGTGTGAAAAATATAAATACACCCACTATAAGTGGATATTAAGTGTAAAACAATCATAGGTCATTCAAACATATTCATTGGATGAAATTTTCAATAAATAAAAGTTGAACCCAAAGAATTGAAATTTGGTTAAGAATTCCCCTTGTAAAATTTTGACAGCCTAACAACGTGACATTAAAATTCAGAAAATCGTTTGATAAGACAAAAAGGTTATCTCATAACATGGAAATAAATTTTACATCAATTTGGATATAAAATAATATATCCTAACATAACAATATGTAAATTAAAAGGCATAATAAAAATAAGTCTTTTAAATAGAGGAGGGTGAATGGTTCCCTTACCGATTTGGTAACGTACAAAACATACGCCACATGAAGAAGGATCATAAAATAAAGATGTAAATACTCATAAATGAAAGTATATTACACATAGAGTACAATAATGAGGAGTAAATACACCACATAAAAGGAAATAGTAGACAATATAGCATGAATCTCATGGGAATAAAAAGTGAGATGAAAAACTCTTACTTCATTGTAATCAAATCGAGTAGTATGACCAAATGTTAATGACCACAAAATGAATCACATAATACCATGAATATAAAGATAATAATCCTAATATATATCATTGTATGTAAACATTACACCACATGCAATTAATTAGTGGAGAATAATGTAAATCTTATGGAATTGTAAGTGAGATAAGAAAATCCATTACAAAAATTCGGCAGCCTAACGGTGCCACTTAACAATTCTAAAAATTCATTGATGAGAGTAAGAGGGGGTCTCTCATCATACGAAAATAAAAATTATAGTTTGGTGAATATAAAATATCATCCTCCAACATAATAACATGGATCATAAAAGAAATGACATAAAATAGAGTACTTGAAAAGAAAGAGAGAGGTTGGATCCCTTACCTCATGTCTTACATGACTCGATCATTATTTAATCTCCTAAATATAAAATAAAGTTAATTTATACATTCTTAAGAACCTTTTTTCATGTCTATTATTCGTTTTATATCACTTATTACCATGTTATAAACATTATTTAATCATTTAAGTTAATAATGTCTATTTTGTCGATATTTGATACTTGAGTCAAAATGGACTTTTTATAATCACATGTTGTTCATGTGGTCAATTGTTCAATATATCAAGAATGATATTAATGATGTAGATATCATACATATCCAGTATATATGAGTATTTATAATAGTACATACCATTTATATGTAAGAAATGAAACGCACCGTTCATGGAGACGGTAAGCTGTACGTACGCATGAACGCTACTTTCATTTATATTTCTTATTTTAATGGAAATAAAACATAATGATACATAGGTATATTATAATTCAATCATTATATCATATATAATATAATTAACTCCATCCTTTATACATCCCATATAAGGCATTAACGAATCACATCACTTTGAGGGGGCGGTAGTCCGCACTTCCACAAATGAGATTATCGTATTTACCCACTATTGAATCCATAAAGGAGTGATATAAATGGAAAATACTGAAGCATAAAGAAAACAAAAACATAATATTTATCATATATAAATATAGTGCCATCATAATGGCCACCATGAGAGGCGGTAGGAGATAATCGAACAATCATCGTTTCATGCGGTGTTAGTTTTCTATCCATAGAAACATTATGTTCTTTACCCATTAGATGGAGGTGTGTGTAAGTGTAGTTCAAATATTTCTCATAAAAACATCCAAGTATATTTAGGATACTGGTTTTGTTTCAAAATAATGGAATAAAAATATTTTAGGGGTTGGAGAAGTAAAATAAAAAAAACAATTTAAGAGAAATTGTTAACTTTAATTTGGGTAACTTTATTTGGTTTGAACCAAAAGAACTTCTTGAAGTTCCTTCTGCCTAAGGTAAGGCTTCTAGGGGAGAAGAGGGATGTAGTGATATTAATTGGTCAGTGGTTGGATGAGCCAAATGGCTTGAGAGGTGTGATGAATTGGTTAGAAGGGGTCTCCTTTTATAATGGAGAGGAGGGGCTCTTTATGAATGTTTGAAACTATTATTTTATTATATAATGATATTCGGTTTCAAAATGTCCAAAAATTATTATAGATGAATATAATATGACTCATGTTCCAAATAAAATCAACCAATCATATTGGACATGTTTTGGATCATATTTTAGTCATTATAATCTTATTTATTTAAAGAATTTATTAATGAGATAACACTACATCATTATTGTGTCATAAATAATTTAACTTATTTGACATCTAAAAAATATAGAAAAACTACTAACATGTATGAAATCTTCTAATATTTCTAAATAATATTTATAGTAAAAAATATGACTTATATAACACCATATAAAAATTAATTTACTAAAAGATATTTTCTTTTGTCATTTGTGCCTTTACTTTAAGTTAATTAATCGTAATTGTCATTATCACTCCCAAGTGGCTCAATGGGGTCCCCAAATCAACCCAAAGATGACCATGGTCGTTAATGACTCAACCAATAAGTTTTGGACAAGTTTTATTGTAATTTTGAATTATTATAATATTATTTTTACCTTGAATTACATTATTTACCTTTAACCGCGGTAAATAAAAGTCAAAAGTTACTATTCACCAGAAATTATTTTCATCTTAATGAACCACATTTTAATTTATTTATAACAACCATGTATGTCGTATTTTTAAAATTCAATTCATAGAAGTGGTAAAATTTCATTTAAATGAAAAAGTCTATTTTTTTAACTACCACTAAGTGGTTTCACTATTCATAAAAAATTGATGTTTTTTAGAAAAATACCAAAAATTCAGCCTAAGCTATATTTAATATTCAAAATTCAAAAATGATTTATATTTTTTATAATTCAAAACATTGAAGTGGCATTAATTAATTTTAAAATTAATTCCCGTTATCAAAACAAATAGAGTGTTTTTAAGTAACAATAACTATCAAAAGGTTGATACTTGTTTATGTCCAATTTCAATGTGAAATTAATTCCAATGACCCACATTGGATTAAATGGTAAAAATATATTTTAATTTTAATTTGAAAACAATAAAAAAGATAATATAGCCATATATATAAATTATATAAAAAGGAACATTTGAATTAAAATAAAATATTTTTCACTATTCATTAAAAATGAACTTTATCGAACAATTCCAAAAATTTACACAAAGAATGTTTTTATTTCCCCATTCTAAAGAAAGATTTTATTTGGTCATATAGAATGTATTAAAGTGACCAAAACTAGATTTAAAAAGGGTTTTCCATTAAAAGATGATAAATCAGCCTTTTAATGTAAATTATGCTTAAAATTAGATTCATTCACATTTTAAGCCTCTAACTTTTATTTGGTAAAAGTAAATACATTTGACAAACATGTATAATCATATTGTATTTAGTTTTTTTCATTATTACCAATAAAATGGCTAGGATTTGACTATCATTTAAAATAATAATATTATATTATTAGTGTAGAACATAAGATTTCAAAGAAACCTATTGTTGTGTATCGGGTATGATATCGAACATAGTAACACTTTTAAAGTAAAATTACGATTTAATTCAAAAAATATTAATAAATATGCAATATGTATTATTCTTTATTTACCTAGGATGTCACAGCAGTGGCCGGATCTATTTGAGGATTCTTCTTCTGTGCTTCCTCACTAAGGAAATTCAGGGATGAACTTCCTTAATGGGGAATTTTGCATGAACATTGATCTTTATTTTAGGCATGGATCATGATTTCGGGTGTTTTTAAGAAAAAAGAAAGATTTTAAAAAAATTATAAATACACGTTGTGTACCCGGTGGTCGCGGGTAGCTATTTACTAGTCGTGTAACACCAGAGTACATGCTAATGTGAGGTGACTTAGATACTGCCTAATGTGGGGGCCAGTTAAGGCATGTACCCAGTGTGTAAATTATATGAACATGTCATTTACATTTCTTTTTATTTGTTAAATCAGATCGGGGTCACATCTGATTCCCAGAATTATCTTCTTCCAACCTTATCTTGTCTAGGAGTGTTTAGGAGCGATGATTCTTCTTTGAGCCTCTGATATGTCATTCGTTTTTTCAAATCAAGCATCGTCGATTGCATTGGAATC
Organism: Viscum album; assembly: GCA_963277665.1. Lineage (NCBI taxonomy): Eukaryota > Viridiplantae > Streptophyta > Magnoliopsida > Santalales > Viscaceae > Viscum > Viscum album. The sequence goes on along the minus strand of OY728119.1, from coordinate 1,308,811,240 downwards.
CCCTTGGTGATTTCTTCTATATTCTAGAGCCTCTCCACGTGATTTCTATTCTTTTGTGAGATATTCAAGGTTGTGTTATTTTTATGTTTTTTAAGATATATGACATTCTAGGTTGTTTCAAAGGACAATATTCAACTATATCGATCGTACAACATCGAGGTAGGTGTTATGTGACTTTGCATTGTTTTCATTGGATTATATGTCCAAAAAGTGATGAATACCCTAGTTTAGGGTCTTATAGGTTTTGGAGATTTAACCTTGTTTGACGCCTGCTATGTTTTGTTTTTTGAGAAAGGGTTTTGATTATGATTCAGGTTCATTACCATGTTTATGGATGTGTTTTCCCATGTTTTTTTGATATTTCTCATTGGGTCTAGAACTGCATGTTAGGATGTTTTCATTCCATGCCTAGTGTTGTTAGGATGGAGTTGATATTATATGACATTCTTGTGATAAGAATTATAGATGCATAGCCTTGTAGTAGATGAGATTACTTTGGCTACTATATATCTTTTGTGCACGATTGTATTACACATGGCTATGAGAACCTAGTGTAGTTAGACCATTGGGGGAATTGACGTTGAGGGCTTCCCCAAAGTGTCTGTTATACTTTATACATTTTGAGATCATTGGGGGATGGATGATGAGTGATCCATAAGTGTCTCTATAGTATACCGTTATAATACCACAAGGGTAATGGATGTTTATTACTTCCTCATATATTCTATAGTTATCATTAAAATACCACAGGGGGAATTGAAAATGACTGCTTCCTCAGAGAATCTTTGTATTTGAGAAACCAGACGTGTTAAATTGTGAGAACATTTTCAAAGGGTTGTTTGTGAATTTTTGGTTGAATAATTGATAAATGTAAATGAATTTAATTTTCATCTGTAATACTATTTACTTTTTAATACTTCCTGGTTTATTACTTCTTTCTACATTTTTCATTCTATATATATTCACTAACAGATAGGCATAGATCTTTCGGTGGTTTCCTACTAGGATTCATCTCACACCCTGTTTGGGTCATCCTTTTTTTCCCAAATAGAGTATATTGTTGTAGTTATAGATATGGGAAATAACCCTTATACATCAGGTACTTAATGGTTGTGGAGATATAGATCATGGGACCAAGATGAGGCTTGCAATGCTGATAGAGTTTACTTGTTTTATTTGTACTTTGGTTTAGTATGGTATTTTCATCATTGTGACATGTTTGGATGAATTCCTAGACATATGTGACATACATCATTTATATATGTTCTCTAGTTGTTTAATTACTTTCAGTCTTCCACTTTTTTCTTATTATATGGTATTATTACTTCCGCTATTGTATACAATTGTTATTTGATTGCATTTATCTTCCAATGAGGGCATAGTTTCCCCACTATCACACCCAATTCCCATGCTGATAGTTGGAAACCTCTGGATTTATAGGAAATACACACGAGTCCATGTGACAAACAAGTCATGGGGCACCTTTGAGTGGCACTTGGAACCAGAATGTTACACAAACTATCTCATCTGTATTTTAACATATCATTATGTCCTATTTTTAGTTTCCCTTATTTTAATACTTTCCTTTGAAGCTTTTCATTATGTAAAAAATATTCTACCTATAGAATGTTTTGAATTTTCTAGATATCTGAGCCATTTCTTTGTCACTATCAGATAATTATTCTTTATTTATTGATTTATCATAATGAGTTTGTTCCTACTCATTTTCATTTGTTTTAAAAGCAATGATTTTGACAGTCACTAACATTTGATTTCCTTCTTCATCCTCTTCCTTATTAACCTTTAATTATTTTCCACACATCATTAGTTTACCTATCAGCTCCTTTACTAGAAATGTACTGATGTCACAGGATTCCCTTATTGACACAGAAGATCCTCTCCATCTTTCTGGTACACATCTAATGATTTTCATGATTTTTTCATTGGCTATAACATCCTTTCCCAGAGAGATCATAGTGTTTACAATATCATTAAACCTGAGATATATGTAAGAGATTGGTTCATCAGGATCCATCTTGATATTATTTTATTTAATAGTATACGTGTTAAGTCTAATTTAATTAACATTAGTGGTTCCTTCATTTGAAATAGGTAAGGAATCCTAAATTTCATGGGATATTTTACATGTAGAACTTCTATTTAATTATTCATCTACTAAATCACAAAACAAGGCATTCATATCTTTACTATTGTTATTGTAAGAAATTTTTTTAGCATCACTCAATATAGTTATTTTAGTTTTTGGTATTTCATATTTTTCTTCAATTACTTTACAATTATAAAAACCCGTACTTTAGAAATGAATTTTCTTCTTAAAATTCCATTGATCATCATTAATTCCTTTTAAAAATGCAGTTATGTTGGTAGCAGCACCTTCCAATCTATTATCCATAATAAATAATAAACAATATGTTTTTTAAAGAGCTAAAAAATTTGAACTAATAGAAATTTAGATATTATTAAAACACAAATAAATCACTGTTGAAAATATTTTAAAAAAAAATTTAAAATATAATATTAAAAATGACCTATCATACCAAATGTTGGTCAGAGTAGGACACTCAAGATGGGGTGAATTTAGTTCGTATAAAAATTTCTATTGAAATATATATTTAAAAATTTCTCCAATTTAAAATCTAAATGGACGAGTTAACCAAAGTAGATGATTTATAATAGTTTTGAATGTTTAATTAATTTCTTAAAACATTGATTGATTATCAGTTACACAAATTTAAATGATTTATATAACTTTTGAAAGTAATTTATGAAATAAAAAATAGTTATAAACACTAACTATGATTAACTATACAAGAATATTTTCTTTTCTTAAAAATGTTTGATTGTAGAGAATACTAAATTTGAAAAAACCAGTGGATAAAAGACAAAAGGTTTAGCCCCAAGTAGAGACCTAATCCTCTCCACTTGGTGATCACCAACCACTAATAATTTTACATTAATAAACTTTATTCACACCCTAGATCAGTGTTCACAATATCACACAAGGCTATCCAGGTCAACATGACCACTACCATAGTTATTAGTGAGAATAAAAAACAACCTGGTCATGTAGTGACCTCTTCCATGGTTCTATGTGGGAGAAAAAAGGTGTAGAAATATTAGTGAGTTACAATATCTTGTATCATATATATTATATTAGGAGATAATGTGTGTTTGTGATAGAGATGCACACATTGCTCAAAATTAGTGGAAATGTACCCAATAGATAAGAAATAATTGGAAAGGGTTTATAAAGCTTTGTGTGATGTGCATGATGATTCTGGACTTCTTGGATGTAGTAGCTGAGAAGATCGAGTCCACTTCTAGAAACAGACACCAAAAATAGAATGTCATGGATGCTGTGTGTTCTAGTTTCTATTTATGTGAGAAACTTCTCATAAATCCTCTTCACGTGGTTATGTTTCTATAAGGATGTTCACACTTCAGTTCACATTAAGTTCTTCCTTGTTCAATTCTAAGAGGGTGAGTATATTTTGTTTTTTTACTGCTTGGTCTCATGTGTGTATCAATCTGCTCGCACACCACATTATTTATTTTTTGTTATTTTTATTTGGCTGATATGGATCATTATCTCTATCACATATAGGTACCTCATACCTTATACAGCCTACTAACAAGGTCATTAATATTATCTGTGAAAGATAATAATAAAATTAATGTCATTAATAACTCAAATATGATTTTTACTAATAATTTGTAATTAAAATTGTAAGGGAATAAATAACAATGTTTGGAATTGTTCCATAAGAGCTTTGACACAAGATTTGTACTTTTCCTTTTTCTATGAATGGTGTCCTCATAAATGTGTCTTATACATTGCGAGAATTAAAGAATTATGGAACAGTGTCTTAGACTTTCAAAAAATCTAGAATTTTGAAATTGTGTCTATAGAATGGTGTCTTTAAACATTATGAAAATTTGTAATTTCGGAATTGTATTTGGTTCTTTTGGGAAAATTTTAAACTGGTAGATCGATGCAACTGTGACTTGTTTATATCAATGGTGTCTGGTCTATTTTGAATGTTCAGAACTGATAAGTCACTACAATGGTGACTGTATGTCATGACCATTAGCTGTGAGTTTTCTGACTAGTGATTGATATTAATATAAATATGTTCAACCTTTCGTATGAAGTAATACATAATATAATAGATTAAAATTATAAAAAATATAATGAAACATAATAAAATCAGATTAATCATGATTTGTGAGCATTAAAACTATAGGAGTCTGACAATTACGATGGAAACTATGTTCTATGTATGATATATATGATATTTGTTATTTATTTTTGTTTATTTAATTATTATTTAAAACATAACATTATTATTTCTATTTTTGTAAATACAATAACTTCGTTTGTGGACCTGTAGACTATTGCCTCCTTAAAGTAATGTGATTCATTAACACTCTACATAGAATGTATTTTGGATGGACATAGTGAAATTATATGATATATATGTAATAATAATACTACTTTAATTATAGTTCATATATATATATATATGTCACATTCTTTCTTTAAATATGATAATAAAATGGAAATATTGTTCATGCATGTGTACGACATGTCTTTTCTATGAATGGTGTATTATATTTCATATTTATATATTTTATAAATTATTATAAATACATATATGTGTAATATATATGATATTTATTTCATTATTCATGTTATGTAAATATTTAAATCGTGATATAAATAATACGGTCTAGAATAACACGTGAGAACATATATAAAAAATAAGTCAAATATTACCTGAAACAAAACATTAACATGGATTTGTTAATAAACAGGTAATATAAAGTCCTAAAAAATAACATATTCTATTTTATATAATAATATATTTCTATGGTGGATTTATAATAAACTTATATTGATTACACATGAGTTTTGAAACTTTATAAATAAATTCAAGAATTAAGGTAAGGGAATTCCATCTCACTTTTAATTTCCATGTGATACATGACATATTCACCACTCGATTATTTTGTGTGGTGTATATACTTCAATATGAAATTATATATCATTAATTTAATTTATTTAGTAATATTCAATTCTTTATCTGATTATATTCTTTCATTTGGATCATAATTCTAATGTTACTCAAATAGTTGGGGTTTTCTCACCACAATTTTTATATTCATGAGATACATACCTTATTCACCACTCATAGTTTTTGTCTAGTTCATATACTACCCATGAATGTATAATATGATTTTCATAATTATATTTATGGGTATTTAAATATCTATTTTATGATCTATCTTTCATGGGTATTTTGGATCAAAATTTACCCATTCGGTAAATCCATTGTTGTATCACGTTTCCTTCTTTGAGTTATATGTCATTTTATGAAACTATATTTTTATATGGGATATATATACTATCAATTGACATGTTACATCGTGAGTCTCCTTATTCAATGATATTTTAAGAATAATTCTATTTTATTCTTTCATGTAGATCATGGGTCTATTCTACCAAAGTGGTAAAAGTTTATTTCTATAATCTCATCATTTATTAGGATTGTTTACAATTATGACTCCATTGATGAAATATTATTATCCATATCTCAAGAAAACTCATGATTTTTATTCTCTTATGGTTATCTATGTTACCTTCATGTATTGTTACCTTTTTTCAATATTTGTTTGTTAATATAATTAATAAAATCTATTTTATGAAAATATTAATTTATTTCTCCTTTCAATCATAAATATATGTTCTTTCAATACCATGTTTTCTAAAAATGTTCTAAAAAATGATTTACTATTATTCTATGATGCGTAGAAGACATTCTTACCAATTTTTTCATCTTTAATAAATGTTCTAAAAGGGATATTTGTGTATTTTTCTGATCAAGTCACTTTTTTACACTTTGTAAGGTGAAAAAGTTATTTTTTTGAATGTAAAAGAAATACCTACCATCATGACCATCATTTCCTTGAATCTTTCTTTATAGTTTTCAAGTTTATTTTCAATGAAAACTTTTTCCTAATATTCTCTAAATTTTATTACTTTAAAATGTCTTTGAATGAAAAATTATTTCATATACGTTTTTTGTTTAAAAATGGTTTTAAATTATTTTCAAATATTCTGTTATATGTTTCAAAATTATATTTTAAAAGAAATGTATTTCAATGACTCGATGTTCTATTTATAGTTTTTGAAAACCATTTTATAGCAAAGTGTTTCCAAAATTATTTGAAGCCTTATTTTTATGTTTTTAATTTCTTTATTAAAGAAAAGGAATCTCAGTGTTCTTTATGTTTAAAAAAAATTCTAATAAGAACATATATTTTTCTAATGAAATGTAATAAATGTAGTTTTAAATCCTTCTTTATAAGAAAAGTATTTTTTAATGTTTTTATAAAAAAAATTTATAAGAATTTTTTTTCATTAAAAAATGAATCAAGTGATTTTTTAAAATTCAACTTCACCTAAGATGTTTTGATTTATTATAGTTTATTCTTTACTAGGGATATTATTATATAATTCCATTCATATTCTTTTTTTAATGGCTTAGGTTTTGACAGAATGATGTTTATGACACCAATTTCTCTTCCATGGGTTGAATGATTTTGTAACCCACTTCTTTTCATGGGTTATTCTCTAATGAAATAATTGTGAGACCTATGTATTTTCCATTGGTAATGATATTATGAAATGTTCATGATAACCATTTCATATCCTGGGTTATGATATGATGGTTGTTTATAATCTTTTGCATGTGTATGTATGATTTTATTATGTGATTGGTAGGATCTATATATCCCTATAATTAATTGGTTAATGATGGATGACTCATGAGTATATATTATATGTGTGAAATTGATTACATGTTCACAAATTAATGAGTAAACCTGATTACATGTTCAAAATGTTGTGCATTGTCTTGGTTTTATTTCCATAATTTTATAAGTGGACCCGATTATATATTCATAATTTTATAAGTGAGCCTTATTTCATGTTCACAATGTTATGTGTGAACCTAATTACATGTTCACAATGATATGAATGGAACTGGAAGAATGTCAATAATTTTAATCATGAACCTAATTACATGTTCAAACATTTATGCATGAACCTAATTACATGTTCACAATATTTTGCGTGGACCTGGTTTCATGTCCATAGGTTTATGCGAGGGTCTGATTTTGTATTCTTAACTAAATGAGTGAACTTGTTTCTACTTATGCATGTTCATGATTTTATATTATAATGCTTACGCCACAATTACTTGTCTTATTCTTATGTTATGTTATCACTTTTTATACCATAGATTACCTTATTCTTCATGTCTTATGAACTGTCATTATTTATGCCATGAATCTTGATTATGATCTTTGATATGCAGGGTATGACCTTGTAATGATATGATCTTGTTCTCATACCCCTTATGCTAATGATAATGCTTACATACCTCATTTTTACCCTTACTGAGCATCTAATCTCACCTTATTCATATGTTTCCTTTCCCCGGGATATAAAGAAATAATTTAATGTAGGATTACTAAAGGGGAATATATTTACAAATATGTTGAATATATTTTACCAAATTAGAAGAAGGTGTTCCCAATTTACAAATACACTAAACTATTATGATCCTTGGTAATTTATTCATTTAATGCGTTGAATATTCATCTAAAATGATGTAATATCCACGTATGTTAAGTCTGGATCGCTATAGTACATACATATGAACATTTTTTTAATTTTTTTTAAAGGTGGAGTGAAGGAAATTGAAACCACATTTCACTATTATCGAATAATATTTAATCATATATATGAGATATATTCGTTAAATATATCATTATTACCATCTGGGTTAACATAAAATGAAAAATGCTTCCCATCGGTCAATGGTGGTGATATTCTGAACGTATGCAAGAGCGACGTTAGTGTTTTCTAATGTATTGAAAGGTAAAAAGTTGGATTTGATATCCATAAGTATAATTATTTCAAAAATATAATATATATACATTAAATTCATCATTATATCTATTCATGAGTGGTGGTTATGGGAAATCAATTACATCGGTTCGTGAGGGGGTAGTCCATTGTACACACGATTGACCGTTTCATTTCCATTTTGATGAAATATGTGATTGATATTGGTAATAAAATTAACATAATAACATATTAGTATATGAAATATAATTTATTTTTATTTTATAATATTTTATTGAGATTTTAATATGATAAAGGATGAAATAAAATGAAAACGCATGGTTAAGAACTGTACCTCTTCTTCGGAAAATCTATTTTGGTTTATATTAAAATCCTTCCTAGATTGGTTTTTTGATAACAAAGGGCTCTTGTTATAGGGGAATTATGTAATAATGTTATTTTGGTAGGATCTTTGTGAACCAAATTTATTTTTAAGTGTGAAGAGGAGAGGATAGTGGGTGCCCTTTTATAAGTAGGTGGATTATAGACATGCTATTTTTGAAACGGATAAATTGTACAAACATTTTCTCATGGTATAAGGATCCAAAATTGATAATTCTTTAACCATATATGTCATAAGTTTTAAATATTCCTATAAATATTAATAGAACATGTTTTTATATAATTTTTATCCTTATCTTCCTAGGTTACCCACTATAACCCTATTTTAACATTAGCCATGATAAATAGTTTTCAATATTTTTACTATTCATTACCACAAAAAATAATGTTAGCATTTTTATATAATATTAATTATTATTTTCCAAATAAGTAATATATTTTTTTAAATTCAATTTACATAATTTTATGAATTCAATTTAAATTTAAATTTTTAAACACAATGAAAAATTTATTTCCAAAGGAATAGTTTTTCAAATGTATAGAAATATTTTTATATCAAAAAATAATGATAAAATTGATTAAAATTAAAAAAAATAGATTATTTATTTTATAATTTAAATAAAAAGAATTTCAAAATTGTTTTAAACAAAATTTAACATTATAAATTCATTAAATGAAATTGATGCATCCAAAAAAATTTGTATTTTCCACTATTTTTTGAAAAAATAATCTTTCCAAAGTATTATAAATAATTAACTAAAAGATAATTTTAACATTATAATTTTAAAAATGATATTTATTATTGAAAATAAATTTTATAAAATTGATAAATTTTAATTAATATAAGGTCACATAATGCAATGTAACCGCTTATTAGAACAAATTTAGTTTTTAAGCATAAAATTGGGTTTATTTTTATCACATGATTTTTAAAAATATTAAATGACTGATAATTTTTTTATATATATAATATATAAATTTCATTAAAATTATTCAGTAAAATAGCCTAATTTAATTTATTAAGATAAAAACACACTTTAATAATAAAAATAGTTTTCTTAAAAAAAGTTACCATACTTTCAAATACTTTTTATTTATATATCTAATCCACTTTTAAAAATTGAATTTATTGTATACATTTGTAAATCATATAATTTTCATAATTTATTAACTCATATTAGTACCCAACATTTTAATGGCTTGGATTTAGTCTTCATATATAAATAATATATTTTATGTTTCATTTATGCTTTTTTTTCATGTTTTATAAGCTATCAAACATAATTTTCTCCATTTGAAATATCTGGGTTTTGTGCATCAAAAGTTATCAAAGAGCTTAAATTAATTTAAAATAAATATATCATAAATTTTTGGGTTATATTTTTTTCCACCTTTAATAAATTTTTGTTACCAAATTTAAACTTACACTTGGAAATCGAGGGGTTAATATTTAAAAATATGTTTGCTGAAAACCAACATACTAGAAATGTTTGATAAACCTTCTTCTTGATATGCTTGAAAATGAAAAAATAAGGTCATCTAGAATATCACCGAACTAGGTTTCCATGTAGTAAAACATTAGTGTTATATAGAATAAAATCCTAAATTATTATTAATGTTGATAGATATCATTGATCATGATAAAGTGAATGATCAAGAAAAGTTAACTACCATAAAACCATAAGATAATGAGCAGTGAAAAAGTTACTATTTGGTTTATTATAAATGAAGGTAAATGTATAAATTATTAATTTTAAGATCCTTTTTCCTAATATTGATGGATAATTTTACAATAAATGTAGAGAACACTATAAAATATGCTTACATGATATCTTTTATTTTATATGCACAATTTCATCCTTTAGTTGTTCTTCGATCAACTTCTACTTCATTTATTACACAAAGAAATCGATATCCAAGATTATTTTTTTGTGCCTGAAGTACAAAAATAAAAATTTTACAGATCATAATATCCAAAAATTTAACTCCCTATTATTGTATAATACATTTATTTTTAAAATAAATTCAATTGTTTGTGTTGTACACAACACCAAGTCCGAGCACACTATGATCTAACGAACATTCAATTTAAAATAATGTTATAAAAATTATTAAACACATTATGAATTTTATAAATTTTATTTTTCAAAATAGAATTTATTTTTTAGTTTTTAAAATAAAAATTTTCTCAGGGTGAATTTTTCCTATTTTTTTAAAAGGATTCATTTTTGGATGAATAGCTATAAATACTACATTAATGTTAAAAACTGAGATTTTTATAATTATTTTACTTTAAATTGGTATTAAACTGATAGTAAATAAATAATATATATATTAATCCAATATAGTCCATTTTAATAATTTTTAAAATAATATTATATATAAAAAATTTGAAAGTCTATTTTACCCATCTTCTAGCCATATTTTAAGGATTAGTATTAAATGTCATTTTAATACTTCTATGAATGGAATTTAAAAAAATAGACATAGATAGTTTTAATTATTATAAAATTTTTGGTCTAATAGGTAAAAATAAATTTCTTCATCAATGCTAACTTTAATAAATATTTATTTATTTACCGTGCTTTTGGATAAATTAGGTAACTAAAGAAAAAAATAATATTATAATATTTAAAAACTACAATAGCACTTGAACTAATTTCATTATATATTTTTTTTCAAAAAAATCCTCATTGGGTCTATTTTGGGACTACTTGGAGAAACTTGGATGACTTTAATATATTTATAAGATTATATTTAAACAAAATCAAATTTTGTTATACTTTTTTTAACATGTAATATATTTGTAACATGATGTTATATAATTGATATAGTGAAATATAAATAGTCATTATAAATATAAACTATTTATATAAATTATGTTAATTTATTTATAATTTTATAAAAAAATATTAAAGTAAATGGTTACATAATGATGATTCAATAACTGTTTTATTAAAGGATGAATCAAATAATTGATATTAATAATATTAAAATAAATATAATTTAAAATATTATATGCCATAGAATAATTTTTTATATTATATTGACTGGTTGAGGAATATTTAATGTAGTTTTTTTGAAGGAATCAATTTGTTATGATTTTATAAAAAGGTTAATAATAAATAGTATCCAAATTGACATAAATGAAATTTTAAAATGAACAATATTTTATTAAATGATATAGAATTCATAAAAATATACATTTCATATAAGTAACTATTATAATTTCAAAGAAATAATAAATTATCCAATTGGGGTTGTTTTCGTTTTGTATAGTAATTATGCTAACCTTATAGTGTAAAAACAGGTTGTCACGGTAAGAGTTAAATTGATTAAATAAGGGATAAAACAAAATGAAAAACATTAAAAATAATAAAAAATGTCCAAAAAATATTGGATGGATAAAATTAGAACCTTATAATATTATTATCTATTTATAAAAATTTAATGAACAATGTTCCATGAAAATGGCACATATATTATAAAAATAGAAGAATGTGACAAAATGTCCCACTCTTATTTATTATATGTATAAAAATTTTAATATGGGGATAACCAGGAGATAACTTCAATCATTTATTTTATATGGAAATATAATATAATTTTATACATCATTGTAATCTATTTATCATTTTAAGAGATTAAATAATAACCATAAATACTGACACAATAGTAAAGAAGTAATTATTTTATTAATATAAATATCAGATAAAAGATTTTAACAAATATTCAGAGAAATATAATTTGAGTTAATTGAGGTTATCCACAAATTTTATATGTGACTATGATAAGTTAGGTGTGTATTAAATGTTGTGTTTTTAATTTATCTTTATATTTGGATTTTATTTATTCTCAATGTAATTAATAAAGTCAAAATTTACATTGTTTATTATTTATAAAAACAGTAATTTATTAAATTCTTCTAGAATCCTAAAAATCTCTAAAAACAACAAAGTTACAATTTTAAGGTCTATAAATTCATAAATTTTCCATTTATATACAATTGACACCATGTAAGAAATTGTATCACCATTTAATATTTATAATATTATTACTACAATGGGAAGGACTATTTCTATGTTATTGTGGAAGAATTGTATAGATACACATGGGTATTATTTTTATCTCGCAAAATTAATCCTTATCTTACATTATCATGTATGATAAATCTTTAGAAAATATAAGTTGACATAGGATTGAGTCCTTAATAAGTGATCATGGTCTGGAGTTTGAAAGTCATGACTTTGAATCCTTTCTCTCAAAAAAGAGATATAGTCACATATTTTCTTCTCCTAGGATCCCCTAGAAAGATGGATATTTAGGAAGAAAAAATAGTGAACTTCAAGAGATTTATATGACAATGCTTAATGAATATGACCTTCTTGTTTACTTTTGGGTAGAGTGTCTGAATGTATCCTACTATATAGTTAATAGTGTTTTGATTATACCACTCGTAAAGAAACCACCATATTAAATTTGGAATAGTAAAAATTTTATGGTTAATTACTTTAGAATTTTTTTTAAAAGTATTTATTCATAATACTAAGGATAATCTTGAAAACATTTCTTCAAAGATTGATAAAGGAATTTTCCACGGTTATTCAACGTATAGTACATCCTATATGGTATTTAAAAAAATAACCATGATATTTGAAGAATCTATTCATGTCAATTTTGGTGATATAGATCCAAATAAGCCTAAGATCCCTTTAGAAAACATTTAGGATTATTTATAAAATCTAAAAATTAATGCCAAACCTTGTGACACGTTTGTGAAACAATAAGAACAATCATCCAATCCTAAGAAAATTTCAAAACATGAACATTAATCAATAGAATACCATGAAATAACAAACCATTATTTTCGAAGAGTTGTTAGGACTCAAAAGTATAATAATTTAGATTTTATATTTAGAGATATAGATATTGTTAAAAGGATTAGATATTCTCTTAGAAATTAGGTTGAACATTAATAATTCTAGTCATGGAATGAACCTAAGAACATCACTTATGCTATTAATTATGACTTTTGGGAGATGGTTATGAAATAGGAACATATCCAATTTGAAATATATAGTGTTTGGGAACTTATAGATAGAGCTAAATGCTCCATGAAAATTGGAAGTAAATTGGTTTTTAAAAACAATTTTGATGAATATATAACTACAATAAGATATAAATCTAGGTTGGTTGCATAAGGATATAGTTAAATATAAGGTATTGACTATGAGGAAACCATTGGACCTGTATCCAGAAAATAATCCATTATAATTATGCTTTCATATGCCGCACAATTTGATTTCAAACTTTATCAAATATATGTCAAAATTTAATTCTCAAATGGATATATAGTTTTTGATATTTTTGTTGATCAACCCCCAATTTTTTAAAATATTAATTTTCCAAATCATGGTTTTAACTTAATAAAGGATTTATTTGGTTTAAAATAAGCACCTAGATATTTTTATGACAGGCTCCTCTCTTTTCTAATTTCAAAAGGTTTTTAAAAGGTATAGTTGATCCTTGTCTTTTTATAAAATTAATTTCATATGATGTTTTAGTTGTTAAAATCTATGAAGAAGACATTGTTTTTTATTTTTCTAAAAAATCTTTGTGTATTGATTTTTTAAAAATGATGAAAAATGAATATGAAATGACATTAATTTATGAAATGATATTCTTTCTTGGTTTTTAGATTTTTTTTTAAAAAGGAAGGAATTATTTTTAATCAATGTAATTACACTAAAAACATTTTACACTCTTTGGGTTTTGATAATACAAAAATAGTGACACTCTCATGAGTACCACTTGTATGTTGGTTCTTGATGAAATTAGAAAACTAGTGGATCAACCCAGTTACATGGGTTTGATTCAATGTTTTATCTACTTAACTACTAGTGAGACTAATATTATGTTTAGTGTGTGTACGTGTTCTTATTTTCAAGAAAACCCCAAAGATTCTTATTTACATTCTGTTAAAAGTATTTTAAAATACATAAATTATATAACCAATTTAATATTGTTCTATCATATAGTACAAGAATTTGACATAGTGAATTATTCAGATGCCTGTTTAGGTGGTTGTAAGTTAGATAAAAAAACCTATCAAATATGTAATATTTTGGGATAGTCTATAGTATCATGGTGTACTAGGAAAAAACTTTTTCTTCATTATCTTCTAATAAAGATGAATACATTGATGATGGTAGTTGATGTGCTCAAATAATATGGATGAAACACACTCTACTCGACTATAGATGTCAATACTAAAATTTCCCTATAAATTGTGACTGTAGAAGTGCTATAAATATTTCCAAGAACCACGTGTCTCACTTTATAAAAAAACATATTATTGTAAGAAATCAATTTTTGAGATATCATTTTCAAATGGGTGATTTAACTCTTGAATTCATAGGAACTAAAAAAATAAATTGTTGATATTTTTATGAACACATTTAAATATGATAGATTAAACTACATCAGACATTAATTTTTAATGATAAATTTTATTTAAACATTAATTTTAGAAAGCCACCATTGGAAAATTGACCATTGAAAATCACCAAAAATTGAAAATTACCCACCATTGGAAAACTGACCGTCAGACAACACTCTATTAGATGCCCCAAAAATTGGATAAACCACTATTCAAAATAACCCAACATTGGTATTTTTATTTTTTGGGTTAATATTTTTATACAATTAAAATTTCAATATTTCATTTTTATTTCCAATTTTAAATCCATAAATGATATAAATTGGGGCTTAAACATATGTTGGACTCACTCTCTTCCTCATTCATTTTTCTCATTTAACATCTCCACAAGCCTCTCTATCCCGACCATTATTATTCTCTCATCCTCACCTGAACATTTTCTCTATTAAAATGTTGTGATTAAAGTGAGATTTTAATTTTATATCTCAAGGATTTTTCCCTTTGATGAAGAATAAAGGATAATCAGGTAGATCCAAATTCAAGATGAAAAACCCATAGTTCATGAATAATATTGTATTTGTTGAGAAATAAGTAAATGATAAATTGTTTTTTTCTAGACGATCATTGGTTCTTAGTGTAATCTATGACTAGGGATTAGTGGACTAGATGTCAATTAATGAGACACTGTACTATCCTAGGTTTCTTTATCTTTTTTTGTCAATATGTCAAGGTAATGTTTGGTAGAAAAACACTATATTAGAAGCATAATATAAGTACAAGAGGTAGAATTATCTTTGACGAAATTGGTTAAGTTCATTAAAATTCCTCATAATGGTGTTTGAAATGAATATCAAGTGTCCATTCCAACTTGTAGTGATTATTTTTTGTATGAGAATTATTTAGAATATCTTAGAAGATACTGAACTCTAAGAAGACCAACTACATCTGAATTAGATGGTGAGTGGATATTTTGGTTTAAGTTTATACAACACATGTTATGCATGAGAAATGGAGACTTCACCATAATGATATATTAGGATCTATATATTCTATACCTTATAAATAAATGATTCAAAATCAATTTGTGTAGTTATCTAATGGTCCATACAATGGAGATGTGCAAGTCATCATCCAGGTCTAACTGCCTTTTCTGTGAAAAGTTTTTTTCATCCACTCATGAGGCCAAAGTTTTAGTTGATGAAGATGAGAAAGAAAAGGTGAAGTGTGGTGGATTTTTTTTTATTAAAGAACCATGTAAGAGAATAAAGATAAACTGGATCCCCTAGATGAGGAATTGGGTGGATAATTCTGATAAAATCTATGATTATTTTATTCTTATAGATTACCCTACCAAAACAATGGTTTTTTGGTCCTGGATTGGTGAAAAATAAGGTGGTAGAGTAATCCAATTAAGATTCATTTGTTGGAGATGAAATAGTTGAATGTTTTAAGGGGGAGTAAACCCCAATTTTTTATCCATCGGGTTGACCATGAAGATGTGACTTTGTAGATGTTGATCCTAATTTTTTTTATACTAGGATGGAGGGATCAGTTTTTGATGAATACTAAATATTCTAAGGGTATGTGAGACATGTATTATATAATTTTAATTATTATTTTGATGAGAGAAGTCCACCGAATTATGGTGGAACATCATCTTTAGTTTGATTTGTGGAAGATACTAGGGGATTCATGTTTTTTCATATTGATTTTGAAAGAGAGCTTTAGATATTTCCTTTAGATGTTCCTTTCATCACAAATCTAGGAGAGGAAAATATGCCTCATGCAGAGAGAGATATTTTAACACAACATACTTCCACTACACGTGTTCATATAGATTTAATTTCCAGAGTATATCTAACGTCTTTTATAGAGGGGATAATATTTTATTCTGTTTGGATTATGATGATTTTAGAAACACTAGTCAAAAATATTTGTGAGATAGATAAATGGTGTTTGTTTAAGATATTGATATGCCACATCCATATAAAAACAAGTCAACATATATAAGAGGTTGAGAGTGAGAAAGTAATTCTAGATAATAAGATGGAGGCCTTGATGTCTATAGTGGTGGAAATAAATAAACATTTAACTACCAATTTGGATACTTTCTTGGATCGATTGGAGTCTTTATCATATGTAGCTTCTACTTCCACATATCCACCTTCATCAGTTGATATAGAGTTGATATGGATACTTTTTAGGGAATAACTTCATACTATTCTAGTAAATGTTCATGTTACGCATCATGAGGATCTAAGGTAGGTCTATCAAAATAGTGAAGATTTTTATAAAATGGGAAGGGAATGTTTGAATCATGCATTAAGTGATCTAGAATCCATTACTAAGGTAATTTTTTAATACTTGTCTATGATTTACACTAACATTGAATTAAACTCTCACTTTAAGATTCTATATGAGAACCTTTGGTTTCCCTAACATTCCAAAGATTTTAAGGAAAAATTTAATCAATTTAAGTAAATGACTCCAATGAATTAGTTTTTTATGGTGGAAAACAAGGGATTATTCAGTTCCATAGAGCATAGAGGAAACATCGTTATGGATTTCATCAATCCGATGATGCCTTTATTAAATATTTTTTTCACAAAAATATAATCTCATGAGTCCATTCTAGTGAAATTTCACCTGTTTGGTATGTCCACTAATCCTAAATATTTTTTAGATGATATTTTCCAGAATGAAAATGATTATTTTCCAGCGCATCTTTAGCCTCTCATTTTTTCTCTAGTGGAAGCATTTTGACATCCTCAGAATGTAATTATCAGATATTTTCCTACTACTTTTCTACATGAATTTCCTAAATCCATTTTCATAGTTACCACAATATTTACCTATGTTCCCCATCTCTCTAATAAGATAAAAACTCATGTTGTACCTTGTACCCTAGATAATGGATTTTTATTTTAGATTTTTTCTTTTCTATAGACATTTTTTGTATCTTTATTTTTGATGTAATACACTCCAATTTTGTCCTCAATATAAATTTTATGACAATTAAACTCTTTATTATTTATATTGTTGTTTCCAATTTTCAATTTTTGATAATCACAAATGGGGTAGAATAATTATGGAATTATATTCTCTGGTGATTTATGTTTTTTATGTAATTTTTTTTACCCTATTAACCTATGATATAATAAGTGTGTGAATTTTATTCTCTAATATCATCTTTAACATGTCCTAACATAAATTTGACACATTATTTATTTATATTATATTTTAACATTTATGTTCAATCCCTCATATTAGCTTCATTATGTGTTATGCAGATACGATAACATTTTCAAATACATCCATTTTATGCCAAAGATTATTCTACACATGGTTTATAGAATTCCATGATTTGGGATCAGAAAAAGCGAATTGATTATTGAAACAGTCTTATTTTATTTCTCAGAAATCATTTAAATTATTTTTTAATGGTTTTATTGTTTTATGATAGCATTTTATAATATAAGACAATCTGATATAAAATTAGATAACTATTGGGATAAGTCACCATTAGTTCAATTTGAATCACTAACAAAAAAAGACTCTCCACTAGAAAAGACTCACTAAAATACTTTACCTACTATAAAACTGGAGTCACCACCATCAATGATTCACCGTTAGAAAAGAGTAACCACCAGAAATTACCTACAATCAGGAAAGATTCCTTTTTTGTTCAACTTGACTCACCTCCAAATGTCATACCATCACATGATCATCCCTCAGATGTGTCACCACAAAACATGACTCACTACTAGATGACCTTCCTCCAAATAAACTACTTCTAGCCTCACTCATTGCTAGATTGACTCACCATCAGACCTGAATCACCATCAGGTTATGTTATCATCACAATTATGATATATTTTAATTAAATAAACTCAACGAATATATTGATACAATTAATATGAAAAATTATTTTATGATTATTCATAACCATTTTAGGTAAACATTAAAGACTGTTTCAGATCTTGGTACAAGGATTCATAAGATCTGAATCATGGTTCTTAAAATAGACACTCCACTATGTACAACATTATATTGAAGAGAATTATCCCTCATGCATGTGAGTAAGAAGAGAGAGTGAACATATGATCAAGTTTTCTACATTTCTAATACTTAGAGAATCATTTATTAAAGAGAATTCACACTGCATACTTTCATACGCTTGAAATAAAGGGAGATCTGTGGTGCTTTTTTTAACTATTATTTTCATATAAATGCCTCCAACTCCCCACCAAGTTACATCTGAGGAGACTCAAGCATCTGGAGCACTTCATACCACGAAACGTCATCTTTTCTAAACCATATTTCTTTATTTTTCTATTTGTTTCTCTTATTTTATGAAAAGTGTGTTTTTATCCTCTTTTTCAACATGCACATTATCTTGTGCTATAACTATAGATTACTAGATATTCCCTTGACTCTCTTTTTATTTGTATACTCATGATTGTTCGGGAAGAGTTCCTTGTATGGCCTGTATTGTTTTCTTCCCATGGTTATTTTGGAAGTTGTACTTGCATGTATTGGATAGCTTTTAAGTGGTTGTGTGAATACCCAATCCAGGTGGTACATCATATTATAGTTATAAAATCTTCTTGGATACAATAGATTTACTAGTATATGGTATTAGGTCTTGTCTTGATATTGGACCCCTTTTTTTAATCAGTTGTCTGTTTTGTTTTGTTTTATTCTTTTTAGAGCTTTAAACTGTATTTGTATTTAATCTATAAACAAAACATTAACTTTTATAGCTAATCTTAATAGGCCCTCAAGTAAAATTTTGATTGATTAAATTGATTTCTAAAGTTGAATTAATTTTTTTATTATTTTACATGATAATTATTCAATATTTAAGGAATATTTTTAAAGATAAAAATTCTATTAAGTTGATACTTTGATTTACTGTGTGGTTTTATTTTAATTGAGGTAATTTATTTAATTTTTTTTAACAAAAATGTTTTTTAGGAACTCAATTCACCCACTATTGAGTTACACACTCTAACCAACAAATATTCATATTGAAAAACTAACTTAAAAATATTAATAATTTCATAATAAATAAACATAATCAACATATACATTCAAATAAAAAAAAATTATAAAATTTTAATAACTTACTCAATTAATAAAACTAATCATAAACCATCCATAGTAAAATAATGAATGGTATCATAATAGTAAATCTCTAGTCAAACTGATCATAAACTATCCAGATAAATAATAAGGATGGTATCATTGCAAGATATCCCTAATGTATCATAATTAAAATAAGGTTTTTGTAATTTATGAATATAAATACACTAAAAATTTTATTGAAACATTATTAAGGAAAATACCCTTTTCAGTTTGAAAATAAATTTTTAAAAATATAAATTTCAAAAATATTAGGGAAAATATTTGAAAAGAATCATGGAAAATTGTAATGTGATATTAAATTAAATGAGTGTTCGTTATGGTGGGAAATTCCATTCGTGTAATATAAGTTAAAAAACATTCTTTTCAAACTATTGTAAATAGTATAAAAGTGCATTATTCAGAAAATGAAATGATGATTCCTTTAAAAAATTATAAAAAATGAAAAATTTGTAAAATTTATTTAATTAAAAATTTGTATAATGTTAAAAACATTCTTGAAAATATTTTTAGAAATATGGATTTGGAAGAAGAATTATTTTTGACCAAAAATAGAAATAAAGTCATATTTTCATTAAACCATTACTTCAATCAATTTAATTACAAAAGAGGGGTAAATTTCACAACTACATAAAAAGTTCATTAATGACCATATAATAATAAAATATATTTTTTTAATAAATAAACACCAAATAATTCCAAAAAGGGATACTTAAACATAAATAATCCTTAATGATTAATATATTATAAAATAAAACCTTACAACTTTTGTATATTTTGAATCATAATCCCCCTGAAATAAATAACATTAAATACCATGAAGAAAATATATTCATGAAATAACAAATAAAATTGCCATTATATACACTACACAAAATAAATAAGTGGTTATTATGGCTTATGTATCAAATAAGTAAAAGTGGGATGAGAAACACTTATTGTAAGTCAAAACTCATCACATGTGTCTAAACCTCATGTATAATAAATATCGATTTATTATAAATATATTATAGAATAATAATTATATATATCATACCACATGTTATTTTCTTTTAACTTTTTATCACCCTTTTATCAAAAATTTATTATTAAAAACACTATTCTCAATGATAATTACATCGTTTTTTACGTATATTTCTGTTTGGTATTTTCAGTCCTTACATTGTTCCATAATATCTAGAATTTTACCCATTTTATAAATATCATACATATTTATTATATTATTATTCATAATTGTACACAAACTATTGATGTATAAAAATGTGTAACATCATCCATCGATATGGTAAGTCATACATACTCATCAACATTGTTTTCATTTTTTGATAGATGTTATAAAACCATGATAAATAATATTTCACCTTTACCAGAATCATTATTATATCACATATATCATTAATATTTATTAAATATATTCTTATTACCATCCATTCATAAATATTTTGAAAAATGTTTCACATCACTTCATGGGGGTAGTATTCAACACATACGCACGAGCAATGTTTCCATTTTTATCACACAATGAACATGGTTTTATTTTATTTATTTTTTCTATTAGAGTTAAATATTTTTTGATGATGTTCATGATGAGTTTTCTGTTACAAATGTTTTTGGATTTTTGAGGTTTTGGGTTGTTTTTGTCCCCAATCATGATTACTTTGAACAGTTTGGGGAGAAACTATGCTTCTGGTGCACATGAAGGGATTTTCTAGTTTATTTTTTTATTTACAATTTCTTCTTGAATGGTATTCTTATGTTGTGGCCCAAAATATAGATGTAAATGAGTAATCATGCATCTTATTGGTGGTTTCTAGGACCTGGAAAATGGCTTGTGTTCGGTTAGAGTGAACTATCCAACAAGTGTATGAGGGAGTCTATCCTTTTGATAGAGCTAGTTTTCATTATGGGAACACATTTTTTTAAGATAGGTTTCCAAACCATGTGTGTAAACCTTCATTCTATTAGGGTGAAAATATTTGTCACATGTTTTGGAAAACAATGGTCTAAATATTTCTACTTAACCAAATTCTTATAAAACATGGAATTCCATGTTTTAATTATTATGTTTTAACCCTAATCGACACTCCTCTCCTCTTACATGGTTTTGGTTAATCAATGGGTTCCAAATACCTTATCACGTATTCCATCTTCCATCATTGATACTCCATCATGGTTTCTAGGTGTGGTCCCCTTTATTTTTGGGTGTTTTCCTCATCTCATCTTCCCTCTATATTGGATTCTTAGTTTTTCATGGATTAGATCCATCTTAAAAGAACTCTAGGGTTTGAGGGATGATGTTTCCTTGAATTTATTTTTATGTTAGGGTGTGTGGTTATCTATTTGGTCCCTTTTCTTCATTTTCCAAGAGTTTCATCGCATTCACACACTTTTTAGGTAGCTTTTTCTATCCATTTCCATTCCAAAGCATTCCATTTTTTCTTTATATTTCATATGTAATTTTTAAATATGTTATTCAAGATTTTGATAAGATAATTTTATTTATTTGGATCCATGTTTTAAATTTTATAAAAATGGGTTTTTAGAGGATTTTCTTGGTTATATCCATATATATGTATAGAAGGTCTTTGATAAAATTTAAATTTCCCTTCTAAGTTATTTTACCCATTTTAGAAATATGTTTTCCCCCGTTTTAGTTTTGGTAATTGGGTGATATGTGGAAATGTGATTTTTTTGTGGGTTTTGGTGTCGCTTCATTGTTTTATGCTTGTGTGTGAATCCTTATGTTTTGGTATGATGATTATTATGCTACTTTGATTGGACCCATATACAATCTTATGGTTATAATTTTTAATAAAGGTGATTATGGGAATATCCATATATAAATGAGGTGCACACATAGATATACGCATCCAGGAAAATGGAAACTCTATAAAAATTTCTGTGTGATGACCTTAGTTTCCCAAATCATTTCTCCCATATTCCCTCTCCTCTTCCTCTTCTTCCTTCCATATAGTTTTCTAAAAACTCCAAATGTTTTCTAAATAAAATTTTGTTTCTACATGATTTCAACTATGGTCTTCAAACTTTCATTCTAAATCATTTCCCATATGGAACCTTGAAGTATAGTTTGGAAATCACATGGCTTGAAAGTCCCATTTGTAATATTTCAAACTTCAAAAATATTATATCCGTGGTTTTTGAAATGGTTTTGTATTTGAAAATTTTTAGGTTTTTTTGGTAATTTGGGATGGTTTGGAAATTGTTTCTAAACCCATATTGGGTGTAGGCCCAATTGGCACTTGTGGAAGGTCCTTTACATGATGGGAACCCACATGTTCATTATTCTTATAAGAGGACCTTTATATAGTTGTTGTTGGGTACTGGGAAATGCATGTAGAGTGGAATTTATGATTTTTGATTAATTTCAAGAGTGTGATGACCTTCTCATTCCATTTTATAATATTCACTTTGGATTCCAGTATTTTGTCAAGTGGTTTAAGTGAAGATTTATTTTTATTTCTGATTAAACAGATTAGAACCACCAAAATAAAGGATTTTATAGGTGGGATTTTTTGCTAGTGAGGATAGTTTTCAGCATCTAGGTTGGTTACTGAATATGGAGGTGCACCATATGTTGGATAGTGGGTCCAAACTGTGTACTTATAGGGATTTTTCCAGGGATGATTTGGAAATTCCAATGATTTCCTATCCATATATTCCTATTTTAATTTTTATCACATTAGTAAAATGTTTTATTATTATTTTTATACATATTAATTTTCAGTTACCTTTATTTTTGTCTTTGATGGTTATACATTTATATTACACTTAGCTTTGACAACCATTCCATTTGTGCTTTACACAGTTAATCTTTTTTATTTGTATCTATATTTCAAACTAGGTTTAAAATTAGATTTCTTTTAATATGAAAAACCATGTTATTTTTCAAAGTGGATTTTATGGAGATATATTTAAGTTGTTTTAAAGAAAAAAACCATATTTCCTTAAACGTACATCAAATTAGGGTTAATTGACATTTTTAGGTTAGGACATGTACAGATTCTATGGTGCCTAACTGTTGATATATTTTATGTTCACACCCTACATGTGACACTCAACATCAGTAGACATGAACAATATTACATGGTCATATTTGTTTAGGTATTATTGTCAAGTGGGATATTCTTATGTATGGTAGTGACAAATAGGTGCCATGTAGTTCAAGTCAGACCCCAGTTTGGTTTCTTGTTTAGATTAAGTTTTCTACTTTTTTCCACTGTCATTGTATCTGGATTTGTTTATGTATTTAATTCATTTAGTGATTTATGGATTCTCATTTTATGTTTCATACTCTATCATTCTTCATTTATAACTATTAATAACGAGATAAATCACTACCAATTGAATTATCTTTAATTCCTAACAACAGTTTCAATCCTGATAGGATTGGGAATGCCTATCATCCCTTGTCGTGGGCCTATTCTGGTGACTGATTTGGGTTCAACCAGGGATGGTTCATGAAAAATGGTGTCAGAGCAGACCTCATTATTTGGGGTTTCATGTAGATTAGAGATAGTACTATTGAAAATCAGTAGGTAGGTGTTAGAAGAGAATCATAGAATATTAATTTTTATATTCTCCATGCTACTAGGGGTTGTTGGGATGGATTCTTTAATATTGATTTTGGGTTTATATTATTGGTGTTGTTTTCCCTATTGGGTTTTTTATTTGGGTAATGACATAGGAAGTGAATTGTTGCTACACAGTGAGCTTCCATGGAGTAGTGACCCATGTGGAGCCCATGTTCATGATTAATGATATTTCCTTCTATCGGTGCAAGCTGTGGGAATAATCTGCTAAACCATGTAGTCAGGTTATGCATGGCCACTAATTCATATTTTTTAGGAGTATCAGTGTGAGTTACACTTTGGTTTGATTTTTCGTCGATGCTAGTTTATTGTGAAAGAAAAATGGTTTTTAGTGAAATTTCTCAAAAGGAAAATTGATTTGGAGATGGTTTGTATTTTAAATGTGGGCATGGGTGATTATATTTTATTTGGAATTAATTTACGGTATGTGATATGTGGAAGTGAAGTGAAGTGATTTTGAAATTTTTAATGGAAATGGTGATTTCTGAAAGGGAAATTTGGATTTTCATTTTTATTTTTTTATTTAGGAGTCCGTATTTTTGTTAATGTTACTTTTTGTCGATTTCTAGTTTGATGTTGGTTTTATTTAATGTTTATTATATTTTTAGATTATGCCATCTAGATTGATCCTAATGGTTTCTAGTGAGTCCTCTACATTCTTTGGACCTTCTTAGACTCCTAGTGCGATGGAGGAGTTGGGATATTCTCAGTTGTTTACCATTTTCCATGGTGATCATGGTCTATTAGAAGCTATAGGATGGCTTGAGGAAGTCAAAACAATTTTCAAGTCATTATGAACCCCCAAAATCATGAGGGAGCAAGATATTGTGGGTTTATTTGAGGGTCTAAGTATATATTAGTGGAATTTGATCATCCCATCATCGTTACAATTTAGGATTAATTAGGATGTTTTTAAGAAAACTTTTATCCAATAGTTCATACCAGAGTAGGTAAAGGGGAGGAAAGTTGAAAAAATCTTCGATGTTTTAGTAATTTCAATGGACAGTTAAATAATATGTTGACCATTTTATTGATATGGTTTTCTTTTCTATAGAAATAACACCAATGGAGCCCGTGAAATCTTCTCTCTTGATCTGGGGTATTAATAAATTGATTACGGATCAAGACCTCTCATCCGGGGAAGTTTCTTTAGAAAGATCAAAGCTGAGGTGTTTTATCTGAGTTAGTTCCCATAAATTTGTCTGTAGTATTTTTCAACCTCATTTTTCTGAGATATCATGGAGGTTCCCCATATGGAGAAGTGTGTGTGCCAAAGAAGACCATTAATGTGGAGTCTCCCTTATTAGTTCATTCTTCTCTTTCACTAGAACACCAACTCATGTTCTTTCAATTTGGTCATTTTGGGCATTAAAATTTGTCTTATTCTAATCCTCTAATTTTTTTCTAATGATAAAGTCATTTGAATCACTCATAGATGTTTTTTATGTTTTTTCATTAGAATATGAAGTCTTAATCGGAGGCCATTAGTTCTTGACAAAGGGAAGCAGATGCTTCTTGATACCAAGGCTCTAACTAGAGTCCCCAGAGTGAAGTTCTTTACACATTCAATAATTTAATGGTATGTTGGGCGTTTCTAGACAATATTTTTATTCATATGTTTGATTAAAAATTGTTTTTGTTTCCCTTTTTTAGTTTTCATTATTTTTTAGTGTTTCTTTTTGTTTTGAAATTCTTGGTGTCCTCCTTATTTTGTTTTCTTTTTCATTATCTTTGCATTATGAGGCTTTTGTGGTTATCCTTTTATATATTCATTTTGGTTTGTGCTATTCTCATTTTGGATAAAAATAATGAAAAATTTCTTATCTCATTATTTGGTTTTGAGATTCTTTTATTGGGTTCCCCTTATATTGGGATCTTTAGTGTTAGGGTTGTTATGAAAATAAATTTATAAATAGTGTGGATACCCGTCATTGATATTATTCTTGTTTTATATAGATTTTTTATATTGTGAATTTTGAAGTTTAAAGTTACAATAAGTTCCATGGTTTCTTTTGACCCTAATTAGTTTTGATTTTGAGTTTTGTTCCTCAACTGGTTAGGTAGATTTCTAGGGGTAGAATGTTTTTTTGTTGGGGAGAAATTTTACACCCTGAATCTTATTCAATTTTATTTACTTATTTATCTTTTTTTTATCTTTTTTGTGGGGTTTAGGTTGAGTTTTTTAAGATAATTTTTTAATTTTAGATGGTTTTGGGTTATTATGGACCGATGAACGGTTAGTGTTCATTTTTTGGAGAGAAACCATACTCCTAGTTGGCCTGAAGGGATTTCCCAGTTCATTTTTTTCTTCCCTAGAATATCTTTCATGTACTATGCTTGGTTTGGCCCAAACAGTTCAAGGAAAATGATTAATCATGTGACTTTTTAATGGTATTTGGGACTTGGAGCATGGATTATGCATGTCTAGAGGGAACTATGTAGTTAGAATGTAAGGGAGCCTGTCATTTTGATTGATCTAGTTTTCCTAGTTAGCACATGGTTTATCAAACCATGCATCGAACCCATGTGAATTTCCCTTTCTTCTAGTAGGGTGTGCACAGTTGGCCTATGATTTGAAAAACCATGTGGCCAAACCATCTGACTTATCAATATTCTTAAATGCATGAAATTCCATGTTTTTCCCCCTTATTTTTTAACTCTATTAGACCATCCTCCCTTATTTTTCAATTTTGGTTGTTGAAGGGGGATTTAAAACCCTTATCCATTGGTCCTTCATCATCTACTAATTATCCTTTAGGATTTTATGGTGATTTCCTCTTTATTTTTATGTTTTTTTACTCCTCTATACTTCTCCCTCTCTTGGGTTTTTTATTTTTATTATCTTGGATCCCTCTTGGATGAACCCTAGGGGTTGAGGAATGATGTTGGATTGTGTTTCTTTTGATGTTATGGTTTGTGGTTTTCTTCTTCATCCTTATTCTTATTTCTCCATGAGTTTCATCACATTTTCATAATGTTGAGGTAGGTGTTTCCATCTATTTACTTTCTGAAGCATACCATTTGATTCTTGAGCTTTCTCAAATAATTTTTTAAATATTTTATTCATGTTTTTTATGTTATAGTGTGATTTATTATGGTGTTTTCATGTTTTTAATTTTATAAAAGTGGGGTTTTAAATTGATTTTCTTGGATATACTAATATATAGCTACAATGTGTTGGATAAAATGATAATGTTGATTCAGTTATTGGATGTGCCACTACTGAAGATAGGTGACCCCCTTTGATGGAATGTCAAACTCCAGTCCAGAGACCGGAGAACAACTCGGAGTTTGCTGATGCTGCTTTGAGGGTGCAATCCGGATTTGGATAGGAGAATTCTGGGGGAGGGAAAGAGAATGAGAGTGGTCCAGTCGGCCGCTCATTTAGTGATGTTGTTAAAAGTTGGAATCTAATTGTGGCTACAGTTGATGTCCCTTCATCTGCTACTCCATGAA
Source organism: Viscum album (assembly GCA_963277665.1). Classification (NCBI taxonomy): domain Eukaryota; kingdom Viridiplantae; phylum Streptophyta; class Magnoliopsida; order Santalales; family Viscaceae; genus Viscum; species Viscum album. The sequence continues at coordinate 1,308,783,255 of OY728119.1, read as the reverse complement.
GAAGACCAAAGAAAGACTACTCCTTTCTTCCAAGGCCGATGTGGACTTGATCTTCATCAAAGTGGAACAGCAAGGTGTCTTTGGCTTTTAAAAGGGGGAGTGTGGTCAAGAAGGCTTACCCAGATCAATAAGTTCTTGATCAGCTTAGGAGTCAGGTGAAAAGTGGAAGTTTTTGGAGGCATCCAGAATGGGAATTGGCTACTGGAGAAGAATAATCTTTCTTGGGATGCGAAGATGAATCTGTTTATTATGACATTTAAGTCTTTATGTATTTTTTCTGTATTTTTTGTGGTTTTAGGTTGGGGTACCGGGAACCCATAAACCGTCTTCTAAAAAATGAAAAAATGATTTGCAGCCTTATGTTATGGTGTGATTCTTCTTGTTCTACATTGATTGGGCACAAGGAAATTCTTAGGGTTATCCATTTAAATTTTGGTGAACATGGGAATATCTATATGTGAATGCAATACACACATAGATATATTCATACAATAAAATTGAAACTCTATAAAAATGTCTAAGTGATAACCTTTGATTTCAAAATCATTTCTACCATATTCCCTCTTCTATTTGTCTTCTTCCTTCCAAATGGTTTTCTAAAAAATACCAATGTTTTCTTAATATACATTGGTTTCTAAATTATTTCAAATGTGACTTCAAATACATGTCATGTTTAGAACCGTGAAGTATACTATGGTAGTCACGTGACATAAAAGGAATGTTTGGAATCTTTCAATAATAAATAATGTTCTCTTCTAAGTTTTAGAAATGGTTTTGGATTTTAATATTTTACGGATCAGTTTATCCTTTGTGATGTTTTAGAAATTTGTTTTGAACCCATATTGTGTGTAGGTCCATCTAGTACTTGTGAATGGTTCTATGCATTTTGGGAACCCCTATGTTCATCCTTCCGATAAGAGGGACTTCACATAGTTGGTGACAAGGATTATCCAAGGAATTAATAGTGGCATATTTCAGTTATGTTTAATTATAATAATATTATAACCTCCTCATTCTCCTTTATACTGTTATCATGGTATTCCTAGATGTCATCTATGGGGTTTATTGAAGTGTTTTTTCTAGTCCCAATTAGACGAATTAGAATCTCCTAGATAGAGGATAGGCCATGTGGTATTTTCTAATGGTGAATCTTTTTTAGAATATCTAGGTTGTCTATTGTGTAACACCCCGAGATTTTATGAAAAATATTCTTTTTAATTTCATTAATGTCTTGTGTTGTACGCTACACCAAAAGGATCTTGCACAACACGTATCCTTGACTTTACTTTCATTACACGCAATCACGACCTCCCTTGATAGCGTGTTTAGTACGCAATACCGAGTTTCACTAAACAATGATATGTTATTAAAATATTATTAAAACTAGCCGTTATTAATAGTAATAACCACTTATTGAAATTTTGTAAATTTTATTTTTCAAAATGGACTTCATTTTTGGATTCGGAATATCGAAATTAGCTTAGGGTGAAATTTTGGTAATTTTCGGATAACTTTCATATTTTGATGAATAGTGGAAATTACTAAATTTTAATTAAAAACAACTTTTTCAATAGAAATAATTAATAGTGATAAATTTTTTATTTTAGTGGTTTTAAAGTATATTTAGAATATATTTTTACAATTTAATAAAATGTTGGTCATTGGATGTAATTTCACATTTAAACCAGTTATAAACAAGTGTCAATATTTTGATAGTTATTATCTCTTAAAAACACGCCTTTTGTTTTGACGACAGGAATTAATTTTTAAATTAATTAATGAAACTGATATGTTTTGAATTTGGTAAAATAGAAATCATTTTTGAGTTCATAATATCAAATATATCTTAGGCCTAATTTTTGGTATTTTTCTGAAAACTTTCAATTTTTGATGAATAGTGAAACCACTAAGTGGTAGTTAAAAAAACTGAATTTTTCATAAAACTTAATTTTACCGCTTCTGTGAGTGGAATTTCAAAAATCCGAGAGACACGGTTGATGTCAGTGAGTAAAATTTGGTTCAATGAGATGAAAATAATTTGTGGTGAATAGTGACTTTTTACTTTTATTTGCCACTGTTAAAAGTAAATAGGGTAATTAAGGGTAGAAATGATATTATTATTACCCTAACACATGTCCTAATTCTATTGGACAAGTGTAATTCGACCAAAAACAAACTTAGGAATAAAATATGACCATTTAGGCCCACATGGATTAGATTAGGACATTTATTATTAATTTATTTAAAGAAGGGTTAAAAGAGTTAAAATCAAAGTTTATTTACTAAAACATTTTTAAGATAGGGTTATACATATGATAAATTCGATTTTAAATATTCATTAGAAATATAAAAATATTTCCTACATAATGGTATTTTATTTTTAATTTTTAGACATCAAATAATTTAATTTATTTATGACACAAAGATGATGCAGTAATTATCTTATTAATGAAATATTGACATAATTGATGTTATAAATACCAAAATAAAGGTAATTTAAGACTTTTTATGAATTAAACTAATTTCATAGGTTAATATGACATGTTAGTATTTATTTAATTAACTTTGTTCGAACTTATCATTCTGTTAAGATTTTCACAAAAATCAATTACTAAATAGTGTCAAAATTGACATAAAATAGTTTTTAAAACAAATATTATATTATTTATTGTTATTTTATTCCTAAAAATATATGGTTCGGAAAAATGACTTAGATACGGTTATATATATTAATAATAAACAATTTTGGGTTCTTTTGGCTTCTTATAGTAAGTTTATTAACCTTATAGTATAAGAACACAAGAAGACACGGTAAAAGTAAAATTATTTAACTTAATGTTAAATCTAAATGATAAGGTTAAAATAGGAACCTAAACTTGTCTAAATTCTATTGGATGAGAGGATTTCAACCCATACCCACCTTAAAATCGAAATAAATCAATTTGGAGCTATTTAAAACCGAACTTGACTTTATAATAAAATAATATTTATAGTTATTCCAAAGGTGCCCCTCTCATCCCTTATAAAAGGGCACCTCCTCCCTCTCTTCCTCACACAACTTTGAGCCTTGAAGCTCGGCCAAACCCTGTCAAATTCTCCTCTACACTTCCCTAGAAACATCCTAGAGGTTATTTTCTTCCTCAAAGACCAATTGTGGTACCCTAAGAGGAGTTCTCAAAGAGGCGCTTTAAAGAAGAGGTAATTTCCATTACCAATTCTTTCACCTTTATTTCTTCTTCCACTTCTTCTTCTAAGGTTGTTTCATTATGAAGTAATAACATCATTATCACTCATATACTTATATGTTATTATAAATATGAAACAACTCTAATTAACCTTCTATCCATCCTACGGAAAAAGGAAATCACCGCGTGTGCGTACGTACGGAATACCGTCTCCACGCCGTGGTGTAATCTGCTTTTCCACCAACACCTTACATGATTGGGTATTATGGTGTAAAAAAAATAACTATACATAGTTATTATAAAATAATAATGATTTTGATATATTTTATCATCCACTCCAATTCAATTCAATAATTATGGAAATGATATCATCGCTCGTGCGTACATACGGACTACCGTCTCCACGACGCGATGAGATTCATTCTCCATGTTAACCATTTAAGAATGATTATAAAATATATATAAGCAATAATAATGAAATATATGACATTATAAAGCTACTTGATTTATGTGTATATATATGTATGTCATCTACTTAATTCCATTCAACTCAATAAGGAAACGAAAACAGCGTTCATGCGTACGAACGGTCTACCATCTCCATGAACGGTGTATTTCTTTCCATTTACTGATTTATTATATATATGTATATTCTGAATATATATATATATATAAATCATGTTTTATATTCTGGAATTAAGTAATCATGATCTAAGTAATCATATGAATAGTTTCAAGTCAAAACTCGGACGACAAATGAAACAATTTTACCCAAAACGCTCTTTAACATGGAATTTACAAAAGAACGGGTAATATAAAGTCATAAGTGAAACATATATGATATCATAACAATGAATATGATTCTGGAATAAGTCAATAACATTATTTAAATCATTATACAGGAGGTTCGGACACTTACAAAGCAATTCGAACCTAAGGTAAGGGAAATATCCCAATCTCATTTTTATCTGAGATTGTTTATACTTTGGTATTTACTAGGGTTTATTTTATCATCCACATAAATGTTTCCTCAATATGTAATATTATTTCCATAAACCTAAAATTTTTTAAATCCAATTTTACTCTTCGGTGAGTTTTTAGTAAAAGATATGAAAGGAATCTTTTGTCGTTTTTCGTATGAGGTACTTTTTGACTTTTCCGGCAAAAGTACGAGAAGGATGTTTTTTTAACCTATACGGCATGAATGGATATTTAAGACATTATTTCCCAGAAGATTCCTTTACAAGTTTTCAAGTTTATTTTTAATCAACTTATTTTAGTTTAAAATTTTATAACATGTTAAAGAAAGGAAAGTGTTTTTGAAGTATAAATGATATTTTCCTCAAGAATGAAGTTCAAGTGTTTTATCAAAATTATTTTCCATCTAAGATAATAAAGGGTTCTGTTTTTATCCCTATTATTAAATTGATTTGATTATGTTGTGATGGAATTATTATTATGAATTCCTTTATCGTATATGAATTGTTTTATGATGTCATGATGTTTAAGATTCCCATTTTAATTATATGGGTTATGTAATGATGTATGATTTATGATTTTGTGGCACACATAAGAATGGTATCATTATGAGAGGGTTGGGACCTATATCTCCCTCCAATGCATTGGGTAAAGATTTTATATCTCATGAGATAGACATGGCTGGAATGGTAGGTTATACCGGTTCAGTGAAATAGGACTGAAATGAGGGTGACTCGGTTCAGAAAGGGACTTTGTCCACTAAGATAGTCTTGGCAATGAGTCTTGACTAACAAGAAATGATTCTCTATGATTATGTGTGTATGCCACAAAGTTTCATGTTTTATGTTATGATTATTGTGATTATATTTCACTACCATGATTTATCCCATGTTATGAAATTATGATCTCTTTTGCAGGTTAAGATTTCCAAAAGTTATGTTCTTGTGTATACGATGTGATAGATATTTATTTTGTTTACCCTTACTGTGCATTTGAGATCACCCTTTTATGTTTAATTTTTCCCATGATATAAAGAAAGGTTTTAGGTATTAAAAAAAAAGAGGAAGATCTTTATGGGAGATGTTGAAGATCTTTCACCAGGATTAGAAGATTATATTCCGAGTTTCCAAAGACACTAAACTATTACGATCCTTGTGTGTGTGTTTTTGTTATATACTAAGTATTCCGCAAGTGTAATGTAATGTCAATGTAAGTCAAGCTTCGTGTCTCTACAGTTGGTATCAGAGGAAAGGTTTAGTCAACCTTTGGAAACTAGAATGCGAAAAAGTTAGTGAGATCCATAGAGATATTTCTAAGGTATGTCTAGGGATGTCTCTAAGGTTAAGTATACGTATAGGTTATAGTCCTAGAATTGCACTAACGATCTTATAATTTAACCTAAGATGTTAGATATTGAGGGTACTCCCCCTTTATTATGTTGTTTTCCCTAGCATGATTTTTTCCTCTCACACTATTCTTTTTGGGTTTTAGAAAATGGCTGGAAACAAGATGATTCACGATAATGGAGGATATGATGGATAATGGAATGATATTCTTCATGAGCAACCAAATGAAATGGGATTTGGAAGTCTAAACATCAGTATTATGCCGAATCAGAAATCTCATAATATGATCAATAAAGTAAAATTTGGTAAGTTTCCTGACTCGGCTAATAAGAGAAAGATGGAGTTTCATGATGATCATAGAGGAAAGAAAGTTAAATTTCCCCTATGTAAATCATGTGGGAAGAGGCATCAAGGAGAATGTTTCAAAGGAACTGGAAGATGCTTTGGGTGTGTAAAAGAAGGACACAAAGCCAGTAAGTGCAAAGGAAAAGGTTCAGTTAACACCAGGGATGAGGATAATGGTATTGCTACGACATCCACAATGGTTAAATGTTTTAAATGTGGAATGTACGGGCATTATGCAAACCAATTCCCTAAGGGAATGTCTCATGAAGAGAATCAGTATGGTCGTATGGGTAGTATTTATGTGGATGATGATGAAGAGACTATAAATGATATGTGAGATGAAAGAATTGTTGAAGCTCGGTCAATGGTTTAAGAATGTAGTGGAATGATGACATGTTTATCATGTGTAATGTTGTATAAGTAATCTCATGGAACTATGGAATAAAGAGACATCTAAGGATTATTACACTATTGTCCTTCCTTGAGTTTTGAAAGTATATTATTAATGGTACCAGTATCCATGAAAGGTTATTCAGATATTTTTGGAATGTCGATGATATGCGCATAATGAAGGGATAGGACGATAATGAGATGTTTGATTGTATTCATGAGCTCATGATTGATCTAAGGACTAAGTGATATCATGGTTTGAGTATATAGAATTTTGAGGATTTTGGTATGTGGAAAGAGTTAACTTTTAACAGCATTCATGTTTTTAATAAGGTTCAATGGGTATTCATTCTTCAAGAGAATACATAATTAAGGTATTCACATGTTTGTAATTTTACCAACAAGATATATATTATGATTTATGGGGGATAAATGAGGGCATTCACGTGATTATTTCCTTTATACTATGAGCTTGGACCGATGTATTTTAGATAAGCCTAAAGATTGGAATGGATTATGTTGGACATAAGTTGGTATTGTTTAAGGATATAACTTTTTTCGATATTATTGATGGGATGTTATAGTAATATATCTTTAGAAAAAGGACAACTTGCACGACGGGCGACAGCCCATCGCGTCAGACAAGGCAGTGGGAGTCAAACCCACAACCGAAGTGCGACTGGCCTTTATCACCTACCACTGGCCTACATGAAGTCCCTGTTTAGTAGAAACTAGTTTTATTTTATTAAGCGGTATGATATATGAATTATAAGTTCATTTTTGGAACTATATACGATTAACCATAAGATGGACTTATAACTTTTGCTAACCTTTTGTTTGAAAGAGATGGAATGACCCATCATTCTATCACATGATCTGCTAACACATCACGAATGAAAAATTCAACTTCATTTCTTTAAGAGATGAAGTGGAAATTTTCCAAAGAACGACAAATGGTGAGACTATACCAAAATCACGAAAGTATTTCTTCTAATTCAAATTTCATCAACTTTAGGGAAATGATCTTGAAAACCAAACATGTTGTCTTAGTGCTCTTATATCTGATGAATCATATGGTACCTTAGATCGTCACAAATTTATGGCTTTGTGATTGCTAGCTTTTCCATAGCCATGTTCTCTACCACTCTCCATCAGAACATGATGGTTAGATTTCTCTTCCATATCCATATTTTCACCTATGTGGAAACCCAGTGATTAGTTTATTTGGGTAATTGTTACGTTTCATACTTTTGTTTATAAAGATTGGTTTTATTATTCCTTTTTACGATGTGGGTTTCGATTAAAGAAACTTTCGAATAGTAAACCATTTATAACCCCAACGAATTTTGAGGGCGAAATTCATTTTAAGGGGGGTAGAATGTAACACCCCGAGATTTTATGAAAAATATTCTTTTTAATTTCATTAATGTCTTGTGTTGTACGCTACACCAAAAGGATCTTGCACAACACGTATCCTTGACTTTCCTTTCATTGCAGGCAATCACGACCTTCCTTGATAGCGTGTGTAGTACGCAATACCGAGTTTCAGTAAACAACGATATGCTATTAAAATATTATTAAAACTAGCCGTTATTAATAGTAATAACCACTTTTTGAAATTTTGTAAATTTTATTTTTCAAAATGGACTTCATTTTTGGATTTGAAATATCGAAATTAGCTTAGGGTGAAATTTTGGTAATTTTCGGATAACTTTCATATTTTGATGAATAGTGGAAATTACTAAATTTTAATTAAAAACAACTTTTTCAATCGAAATAATTAATAGTGATAAATTATTAATTTTAGTGGTTTTAAAGTATATTTAGAATATATTTTTACAATTTAATACAATGTTGGTCATTGGATGTAATTTCACATTTAAACCACTTATAAACAAGTGTCAATATTTTGATAGTTATTATCTCTTAAAAACACGCCTTTTGTTTTGACGACGGGAATTAATTTTTAAATTAATTAATGAAACTGATATGTTTTGAATTTGGTAAAATAGAAGTCATTTTTGATTTGATAATATCAAATATATCTTAGGCCTAATTTTTTGTATTTTTCTGAAAACTTTCAATTTTTGATGAATAGTGAAACCACTAAGTGGTAGTTAAAAAAAACTGAATTTTTCATAAAACTTAATTTTACCGCTTCTGTGAGTGGAATTTCAAAAATACGAGAGACATGGTTGATTTCAGTGAGTAAAATGTGGTTCAATGAGATGAAAATAATTTTTGGTGAATAGTAACTTTTTACTTTTATTTACCACGGTTAAAAGTAAATAGGGTACTTAAGGGTAGAAATGATATTATTATTTCCCTAACACATGTCCTAATTCTATTGGACAAATGTAATTCGACCAAAAACAAACTTAGTAATAAAATATGACCATTTAGGCCCACTTGGATTAGATTAGGACATTTATTATTAATTTATTTAAAGAAGGGTTAAAAGAGTTAAAATCAAAGTTTATTTACTAAAACATTTTTAATATAGGGTTATACATAAGATAAATTCGATTGTAAATATTCATTAGAAAGATAAAACGATTTCCTACATAAGGGTATTTTATTTGTAATTTTTAGACATCAAATAATTTAATTTATTTATGACACAAAGATGATGCAGTAATTATCTTATTAATGAAATATTGACATAATTGATGTTATAAATACCAAAATAAATGTAATTTAAGACTTTTTATGAATTACACTAATTTTCCAGGTTAATATGACATGTTAGTATTTATTTAATTAACATTTTTAGAACTTATCATTCTGTTATTATTTTCACAAAAATCAATTACTGAATAGTGTCAAAATTGACATAAAATAGTTTTTAAAACAAATATTATATTATTAATTGTTATTTTATTCCTAAAAATCTAAGGTTCGGCCAAATGACTTATATAAGGTTATATATATTAATAATAAACAATTTGGGGTTCCTTTGGCTTCTTATAGTAAGTTTATTAACCTAATAGTATAAGAACACAAGAAGACACGGTAAAAGTAAAATTATTTAACTTAATGTTAAATCTAAATGATAAGGTTAAAATAGGAACCTAAACTTGTATAAATTCTATTGGATGAAAGGATTTCGACCCATCCCCACCTTAGAATCTAAATAAATCAATTTTGATCTATCTAAAACCGAACTTGACCTTATAATAAAATAATATTTTTAGTTATTCCAAAGGTGCCTCTCTCATCCCTTATAAAAGGGCACCTCCTCCCTCTCTTCCTCACACAACTTTGAGCCTTCATGCTCGGAAAACCCCTGCCAAATTCTCCTCTCCACTTCCCTAGAAACATCCTAGAGGTTCTGGTCTTCCTCAAAGACCAATTTTGGTACCCTAAGAGGAGGTCTCAAAGAGGCGCTTCAAAGAAGAGGTAATTTCTGTTACCAATTCATTCACCTTTATTTCTTCTTCCACTTCTTCTTCTAAGGTTGTTTCATTATGAAGTAATAACAACAGTATCACTCATATACTGATATGTTATTGTAAATATAAAATAACTCTAATTAACCTTCTATCAATCCTACGGAAAAAGGAAATCACCGTGCGTGCATACGTACGGAATACCGTCTCCACGCCGTGGTGTAATCTGCTTTTCCACCAACACCTTACATGGATGGGTATTATGGTGTAAAAAAAATAAATATACATAGTTATTATAAAATTTTAATGATTCTGATATATTGTATCATCCACTCTAATTCAATTCAATAATTATGGAAATGATATCATCGCTCGTGCGTACGTACGGACTACCGTCTCCATGACGCGATGAGATTCATTCTCCATGTTAACCATTTAAGAATGATTATAAAGTATATATAAGAAATAATAATGAAATATATGACATTATAAAGATACTGGATTTATGTGTATATATATGTATGTCATCTACTTAATTCCATTCAACTCAATAAGGAAACGAAAACAGCATTAATGCGTACGAACGGTCTACCGTCTCCATGAACGGTGTATTTCTTTCCATTTACTGATTTATTATATATATGTATATTCTGAATATATATATATATATATATAAATCATTTTTTATATTCTGTAATTAAGTAATCATGATCTAAGTAATCATATGAATAATTACAAGTCAAAACACGGATGACAAATGAAACAATTTTACCCAAAACGCTCTTTAACATGGAATTTACAAAAGAACGGGTAATATAAAGTCATAAGTGAACCATATATGATTTCATAACAATGAATATGATTCTGGAATAAGTAAATAACATTATTTAAATCATTATACAGGAGGTTCGGACACTTACAAACCAAGTCGGACCTAAGGTAAGGGAAATATCACAATCTCATTTTTATCCGAGATTGTTTATACTTTGGTATTTACTGGGGTGTTTTTTATCATCCACATCCATGTTTCCTCAATATGTAATATTATTTCAATCAACCTAAAATTGTTTAAATCCAATTTTACTCTTCTGTGAGTTTTTAGTAAAAGATATGAAATGAATCTTTTATCGTTTTTCGTACGAGGTACTTTTTGACTTTTCCGGCAAAAGTACTAGAAGGATGTTTTTTTTAACTTATACGACATGAATGGATTTTTAAAACATTATTTCCAAGAAGATTACTTTACAAGTTTTCATGTTAATTTTTAATCAACTTCTTTTAGTTTAAAATTTTATAACATGTTAATGAAAGGAAAGTGTTTTTGAAGTAGAAAGGATATTTTCCTCAAGAATGAAGTTCAAGTGTTTTATCAAAATTATTTTCCATCTAAGATAATAAAGGGTTCTGTTTTTATCCCTATTATTACATTGATTTGATTATGTTGTGATGGAATTATTTTTATGAATTCCTTTATCGTATATGAATTGTTTTATGATGTCATGATGTTTAAGATTCCCATTTTTATTATATGGGTTATATAATGATGTATGATTTATGATTTTGTGGAACACATAAGAATGGTATCATTATGAGATGGGTGGGACCTATATCTCCCTCCAATTCATTGGGTAAAGATTTTATATCTCATGAGATAGACATGGCTGGAACGGTAGGTTATACCGGTTCAGTGAAATAGGACTGAAACGAGGGTGACTCGGTTCAGAAAGGGACTTTGTCCACTAAGATAGTCTTGGTAATGAGTCTTGACTAACAAGAAATGATTCTCTATTATTATGTGTGTATGCCACAAATTTTTATGTTTTATGTTATGATTATTGTGATTACATTTCACTACCATGATTTATCCCATGTTATGAAATTATGATCTCTTTTGCAGGTTAAGATTTCCAAAAGTTATGTGCTTGTGTATACGATGTGATTGATATTTATTTTGTTTACCCTTACTGAGCATTTGAGCTCACCCATTTATGTTTAATTTTCCCCAGGATATAAAGAAAGGTTTTAGGTATTAAAAAAAAGAGGAAGATCTTTATGGGAGATGTGGAAGATCTTTCACCAGGATTAGAAGATTATATTCCGAGTTTCCAAAGACACTAAACTATTACGATCCTTGTGTGTGTGTTTTTGTTATGTACTAAGTATTCCGCAAATGTAATGTAATGTCAATGTACGTCAAGCTTTGGGTCTCTACATATTAACTATTGAGGTGAAACATATGATGAAGGGTGGGTCCCAACAAAGTACATCTACAGTTTTCTTTAAGGGATGTCTAAGAAATTTTCATGATTGTATTGTTGAATGTTCCTATTTTATTTTTCCGCATTTTGGTTTCTTTTTATTTTTATTTTTATACTTATTCATATTCAATTGCCTTTATTTTATAATATAATAGTTATACCATACATTTTAAATTATCATTTATCTCCCTTCCTCTTAATCGTTACTCACATTATGTGTGACACTTCTCTTCGGATTTTAAACTATGTTTAAAATTAGAATCATTTTTAATATAGAAAACCATGTTTTGTTTTCAATGTGGGGTTTTAGAAAGATATATTAGATTTTTAAAGTATAGGAACCATGTTTTAATAAATTTATTTCAAAATAGAACTTATGGACTCATTCATGTAAGGATTTATAGATTCTACGGTGCTTTCTGACTGAGAAATTTTGTGCTCACACACTACTTGTGCCACTCAACATCGATAGACCCAAATTATTTTGTAGGTTCTGATTTTTTCAAGTATGAATATGATGTTGTAGGGTACTATGGATAGTGATAACCAAGTGGTCAAATGGATTTTTTGTGAGTTACTTGTTTGGTTTCCATTTTTTTGATTTTTCTAGTTTGTTTTACTGTCATTTTATCTGGATCGGTTTTTTCATTTAATTCGTTCAATGATTTATGGATTATCCATTTTACACACCATAATATATCTTGATTCATTTATAACAACTTATTATTGGATAAATATTTACCAATTTTAATATATTTTCTGTTCAGTAATAGTTTCTATCCCTTGGGGATTGGGAACGCCTCTCAGGCCTTATCGCGGGCCGGCGTGAGTGAATTCTTCTATGTTAACCCAGGTTAGTTCATGACAGTTTTCCAAAAGATTGGAAGGTATGAAATTAGAGGTGATATTTTAATTAAAGATGTTTATTTATTTCATAATATAATATATATACATTAATTCCAACATTATATACATCCTTGATAGGTGGTGATGGAAAATGAATAACATCAGTTTTGGGAGATGGTTCTCTGACGTACACAATATCGATGGTTTCATTCCACATTTTATTTAACAGGTGATAGATATAGGTATTGAAATTAACATAATGACATATAATTATATAGTAGACACCATTTTTATTTTCTTATTATATTTTTAATATTTTCTTCTAATTAGAGGAAGAAATTAAATGAAAATGCATGGTTAAGAACAATACCTCTTCATCAGACAACCTCTTTAGGATTATACCTAAATCATTAAAAGATTGGTTTTTTGGTCAATACAAGGAGTATAGGTTATGGGAAGATATGTAAGTAATTTATTTTTTTATTTACTGGATGAAAAATGGATTCTGAAGTACCTATAGGGGAGGAGATAGGGTACTCTTCTAAAAGTGGGTGGAGGACACAATTTGAATGTTTGAAAATGATATATTTTACCCATATTTTTCAGGTTCTTCAAAGATAAAAAATTGGTAATTATTTATATAAGGTCAAAATAGGCCCATAAAAAATAAATTTTAAATTTGTTATGTCATTTTGACCTTTATCTCCTTAGTTTAACCTCTGGTAAAGTCATTTTAACCGTAATCGTGATAATTAACCTTTACAGTTTTTACAATTCATTATGATGAAAAAATTAATTTGGACTTCTTATATAATATAAATTATTCTTATAATAAATATGGAACAAATTTTACCAAATTCAATTCATAAAATTTTGTAATTTAATTTAAAATTAAACCCACATAAGCATTGAAAAATGGTTTTCTAAGTGAAATGTCTTCAAAAGTATAAAATGTTTTTTATAAAAATACCTCATAAAATTTATTCCAATTAACTAAATTAGTTTTAGAAATACCATTATCTAAAGAATAATATATTAGGGATGGCTCTATATGAAGTGGATAATCATCTCAAGTTTTCTTCTTTTCCCTCTTCATCACCTGTTGCACATGAAGATCCTGTGGAGGTTCCACCACTTGATCCAAGAATCTATTGTATTTGATCCAAATATAATTTCAAATTCATATCTAACCACTCATGGTCATTCAATGAGGTTCATTTATTCCATTCTAGATCGTATTGTGATGCACATGTGATAATTCTTCGAGTTGAAATTTCTCCTCAGTGCTCTCTGAACGGTGATGGGGGTCCAATAGTATATTTTTTTGAGGAGGAAATCAAAGCGACGGTGGCATTTCACAACCTTAATCCAATCACCTCTTCTAAAATCGATAAGGTGATGATTGATTTCCTCATAGATTTTGTCTTATTATGGGGGCTTCATCATCCTACGATCATATCAGTACTATCCTGATCAAAAAAAATTCATTAATTTGGAGACATGGAATGACTTTGTATTATCCTGGTCTTGGGAGTCTTGTAGGTCTGGATATTGGAGATTCACATTATCCAGATCGACTCGGGATGGTCACTTTGGATGGTAATAAATATTTCTAGTATTATGGATCAAATTACTAAGACGTTCACTACCTTTTCATAATTTATAGTGGCCGAAATCCTTGGAAGATTCATTCAATAGATTTATGTCCTGAGTTTTGGACACACAAAGATTCTAGGTGGCATCAACTCCAAGAATTTATGTTTAGTTAGATATTGTGTCTCCATTATCATTCTAGTTTCTCATTATATTTGGTGAGGTACATTCCTAGTTGTAGTGCTTATTCTATCAATATAATTCACACTTTTTTGGGCACTACTATAGGAAAGGTTATTCATCAAAATACTACCACATCATGGGTTAAGGTGTCTTAGGGGTTCAAGGATAGTTGTTTGGCGCCTCAAAAGACCCTTCTTTTTGAATGTTCTTTGATGGGTATATCGGGTCTATCAGAGGATTTTGCAAAAATAACTATGATTCACCTCTTAGAATGGGAATATAGGATTTCCAAAGATAATAATATTTAAAATTATAGTTATGTGCTTCATGTGCCTGATTTTATTTATCTTTTTCAGTATAGGTGATAGTTTTTATACAAGTGTGGTCCTTAGGTCCCTTTCCTTTGGAGACAACATTTCTGCAGAAGAATTTTGTTGCTGTGAGGTTTTTTCAGGATATAGTTTTCGAACATTAAAATAATTAACTTTATTCTTCAAAGATGTTGGAGGACATAGTTTTTTGTGTGTGTGAAGATTCAATACTAGGTGAAGAGGTTATTGCACATTCAGAAGAAGGGACTATCCCTAATACATTAGATATTTTAGAAAATTACGATATGGAAATAATGAATAAAGTGGATGGGATCTGTAGAGGATTAAATGGAAAATAATGTTCAAGAGTTAGTCATGATGGTTTCTCAAATAGATGCATAAGGGTTGTCAAAAGAAAAGATTGAGGTTTTTGAAGTGTCGATCAGGGATGAGGAAATTATCTCATAAACTGAAGATTGATTTTTTTGGTAATTTAGAATAAAAATGGTTGCTGGGTTGGAAAAATATTAACAAGATAATATTTACCCACTTTTTAATCCTATTTCATCTCAATACCGTTGTTCACCTTGACTTTTAATGAGGGATACCTTGACTGATATTTCTAGAGCAATTCATCTCTAGAAAATGTTGTTTATAGATGAATCTTATACAAAATAATGTATTTTCAATATCATGGAGCCTAATTGAAATGGTAAATTAATGTTCAGAAAATCTCACATCCATAGTGGACTTATCACTTGTGAGAGATATAAGGACATTCTTACTTCCATTTTTGGGTAATAATGTTGGAAAAATTTTAGGTCTCAAGAATAGTCCTTCCTAGTTTTAAAGAACTCAATAATTTTGTGGAATGTGTGAGGTCTGAAGGTGATGGAGAAAATACATTTTTTTTATCTAAATATTGAGGAATTCAAATTTCACCAGCATCTATTCATGAACCCATGAAGAATCTGGATCGTTTACCAATTATTGCGAGGAAAATGGGTTTCTCAAAGTACAAACACATGGGTACATGAAACCCTTCCATTTGGATTTTATGGAAATGTAAGGATATTGTAGAATTTTTGTAACATTCATCTCAATACATTAAAATAAACTTGAATATAATAGGTAAGGTATTTTTCGTTGCTTTTTTCTATTTCATAATAAATGTAGCAGGTAGAACATTTTTGTTGGAACAATTCTGTTCTTTTGAATCTGTTGGCTATGTGTGGTATATTGGAGAGAACATTAGAACAATTTATAATATCTTGAAGAAAATATGAGTGTCTTCTTATTCCAATACATACATTAATGATTTCAAAATCATAATAACCACCAATGGTCTCATGGATCTGTGTTTTCTGGAAGTAGGAATACCCGATGTTACACTTTTCTAGGAAATACTATGATATAGTGTAGGTTGGATAGATGTCTGGTGAATGCTAAAAGAATTAATTCCTTATCTAAAACTCAAGTCTCCCATATTAAGGGACAAATATACTATCAAATTATTCTAGAAATCAAAATTAAAATATGTTTTGGAAGGCATAATAGTTTCTCCTACATAAGAAATATGTCCAAATTGGAAGGATTCAAATAGATGGTCAAAAATTAATGGGGATAACAATTGAGCATATATCCTTGGGTGGAATTAACACAGCAACTCAAGTGATTAAATATATAGTTCGTGGAATGAATTCCTAGTAGATTAATCAATTAGTGCAGTTTGGAAATAATTAAAATGGATTTTGATAATATAGAGGAGTGACTTCATCAAAAATGGGATGACGATGTTTTCAACTTGCTTAATGATTAGAGAACTGAACTGGCACAAACAAAATTATGGATATTGAATGTTTCTATAAAGAAAGATCAAGTGAGACATGGTTGAGAGAGGGATATCAGAACACATAATATTTTAAGGATTTTCTAAAGGTAAAGAGAATCACTAATAAGATCAATATGAAGATAATATATGGGTCTTATATGGGAGACATTTATTTTTTAGGAAATATAGTCATATATTACTTTAAATATTTGTTGGATGTTTTGATAATAAATAATGCAAAAATCATGATAGATTCTCTTAGTGAAAGTAGCATCAGGGTTTATATTCAATGTCTTGTGGAGGTAGTAGTTAGTGATCAACTTTTTGACTTTCTAGAAGAGAATAAAATCCCAAAAGTATTTTTCATCTTGATACTAGATAGTGCACTTGGACTAGACAGTTTTCTAGGATCAATCACTATAGGTACCTAGGATATCATTAAAGAGAATAATAATTTGTCTATGTGGGACTTCTTCAAAGGTGGGGTTCTTAGGAAACCTGTAAGTGATTCTAGAGTTATTCTAGTTCCAGAAACTCTCCATCATGAATCTATAAATAAATACTATCCTATTTTCTTATACATTTACATTTACAATGTCTTGAAAAATCATGTAAATAAAATAATCAGTAAGAACATCCCGAAATTAGTCTCAAAGGAATAACATGGTTCTAGCCAAGATAGGAGTACACAAGGATCACTTAGGGTAAAAAAGGCATGGTTGAATAAATTAATAAGAAGGTAATTTTTTCCAATGTTGTTATCAAAGTCAATATAGAAAAGAAATAATATAAAATTTAGTAGGTTTTTATCATCAAATTAAAGTGAAAGTTTGTGTTTTCATAAGTTTATAGTGACCTCTTGTTTAGAGGTTACTCCACCACATTGATTTCTTTATCTCTTATGGGTAAGAGTTTTGACTTCAAAAATACATTGAGGGCCTTAGGGAAAGAGACCCAATATCACCATGTTTATTTACCATTTCACATGATTTCCTAAGAAACAAAACCAAATCGGGTTTGGAAGAGGGAGTTATTTTACTTAATAAGATGATTTTTGGGGAAACTATTGTATCTTATATCTTGTTTTCTAATTAAATTTTGTTGTTTATGAATGGTAGGATAAAATCTATCAATATGATTAATAAAATCTTGGAGTAATTTGGATCATATATGGTCAAATAATTAATAAATGGAAAATCATGTTTTATATATCTATAAAATGATCATAAAGGAATAGTAAGAGAAATTAATTTAAGCTTGGAATGTAACGACACAAACTCTTAATAGATTATTTGGGGTCTCCTATTTCCAATGATCGAATAAAAAAATACTTGTTGGAAGTCATAATAAATGAATTTTAGAAATTATTTGGACATGAAAAAATAGATTAAATTCTTTTAGAGGTCAGATTACTCTTATTAATTATGTGGTTACATCAATTCTTACTCATGAGTTGTCAGTGATCATGGAATTGAAAGGGATGATAGACCAAATAAGAAAAATAATGAAAAATTTCTTATGGGATGAAAATCAGAATGGTCAATGTTATTTGGCTTCATGGAAATGATTTTAAGATCCATTGATTAAGGAGGAAATACTCGTCAGAATGTATTAGAATCCATGAAATCAAATCTTGCATCGGAGATCTTGGAAGTTAATAAGCTTTGGACTTCATTTGTGATAAATATATATGGAAAATATTGGATGGAGTGGGAGATAAATTCTAGGAGAACATCAGTGTTGGCTATAATTATGGAAGATCATTTAGAGACTACGAGAGAAAAAACCACATGGGTGGGGGTTGTGGTGATATAAACTTTTGGAAAAAAATTGGGTTGGAGACTTGATTTATTTTATAGGATGTCCAATGCCTAAGATCATATTTTTAGGGGATAGATTATTTCCCAACATCATAAATTCCATCTTAAATGAACACAAAAATTAATCATAATTCACAATATTTTTATGAATTATTAACCTAATAGGTGTGTGTTCACTAAAGACCACTTTGGAAAGTTCAGTAGAAAGGCTTTCTGTAACATTGTGTATACAATTAGCCAATAGTATGAATGGGATAT
The DNA here is from genome assembly GCA_963277665.1 of Viscum album. Classification (NCBI taxonomy): domain Eukaryota; kingdom Viridiplantae; phylum Streptophyta; class Magnoliopsida; order Santalales; family Viscaceae; genus Viscum; species Viscum album. The sequence continues at coordinate 1,308,764,522 of OY728119.1, read as the reverse complement.
TTATCTATGGTGTAAAGAGATACTATTAAAAATGGACCTTTTAATATGTAAGATGAGGAAAAATTCAATCCCCATGGACAAAAAAAGTTAAAAAGACATGATTGAGTATGGGATCTCATTTTTGGTGTTGCAGGAACCCTAGAAACGAAATGACGTGGAATTTATTTTTCAAAGATTATTGGGATTCTTCTATCTGGAGATTGCTCGAACATGGATTGCGATTACCTATACAGGGGTACTCAACAATATAATTGGTTGCATCATAGCTATAGGGAGAAGAATATAACACAGTGGTACAGAAGGCTCATGGCCTGATTTTTGTAGTAGTGTGTTGGGTCATTTTTGAGGACATAAACAGAGATATTCAAGGAAAACTCAGTTCACAATGTCTTATGAAATTCATTATAGAATAATTAGTGTCGTAACTGAGAGTACTATTTGATAAAAGATGTGTATTAGTGTCTTGGATATGATTTATCCAAGGGAGTGTAGGAAAATGCAATAAGTGTAAGAAATAACATAGGGATATGGGTTAAATGGAATTCAAAAATGTGGGTCTCAAACTTAAGTTTTTATGGAACCTTCTTTATAGGTTATATGAGAGGTGGTGGGCTGGTGAGAGATAGAAGGGGATTTATAATTTTTTCTTCAGGTGCATCTGTGATCTCGGAAACTAAGTGGAAGCTAAAGTTAGGTCCCTAGAAAAGTAGACTAAATATGTGTTGGATTTTTAATATTGACATCGTAGAGTTGGAATCCAAATCTACAGTATTGGTGGATCTCATCCATGGTAGGACCAATACTCAATGGGACTTGGTCTTCTTGATTCAGAAGATCAGGACTTTAATTGATGAAGTTACTGAGGTAAATCACACATGGAGAGAAGGAAATTTTGGAGCTAACATGTTGGCTAGATAGGGGGGTCTTAATTATCATACTATAATTTACTTTTTCATTGTTTCTCTTCCAAATTGTTGTATGATGATTTTAAAGGGAGACACACTTGGTCATCACCACTTATGTCCCTGGTGATGTGTCTTCTTCTTTTTTTCATAATAAAAGTATAATGTTTAGGAAAATTACCAAAATTAGATTAATTATGAAATACTTTAACAAATTTTTCTTTTAAAACAATTTCAAAAATTTGAAATTTTTAAATTCATTAAATGAAAAGGACGTTTTCAAAAATAATTGATATTGTTTCTCTATTCATTTAAAAAATAATTTTTATATAAAATCCTAAAAAATTAACTCTAATAAAATTTTGAAAATTTGAATTGAAAAATAAATTTTATTTTTTAAAATCAATTTTCTAAAATTTTTAATTTTTAGTTTTAAAATATGTGAACTAAATTCAAGGAACCACTTTTTAGAAGAAGAAAAACATGGTTTCTAAGTATAAAATAGGGTTTATTCTTATCTAATGCCAAGAAAACTTTTTATATGAAGGATAAAACATTTGATTGAATATATAATATAAAAAATTAATTAATTTTATTATAAAATAGGGACTAATTTAATTTATTGAGATCAAAACACAATGCATGAATAAGAACAGTTTCTCATAAAAATATTTCTTTTACATTCAATTGGTTTTTATTTTTATTTCTAATCAATGGATAAATAATGAATTTATTTTATAAATGTGTAAATATTATAATTTTTATAATTTATTTATACCTATTCATTCCCTACATTTTAGTGGCTAGGTTTTAGAGGTTATATTTAATTGATATATTTCAGAGTCCATTTAATCATGTTGTTACTTTTTGTATACGCTATAAATCATTACATTCTTATTTAAAAATCATGGGGTTTTTATCACAATTATAAAAGAGGTTAAATATATTTAATATAGATATATCATAATGTCAATGAGTGTTATCAATATTAAAAATGATAAATTCCCAAAAAAAGAAGAAATATGGTCTTCTTTAAAAAACCATGTTGACATACAATGTAATATTTAAAATGAATAATATTTATGATGTAAGGAAAGAGAGTTCATGTAGTAAATTATAGAAACATTATTGTTTAATTTTTTTTAATGAAATTGAATATTATTTTATGGAGAATGAAAAAAAAAATATTTCTATTATGAAATTTATAAATAATGTGAAAATTAGTTGAAAATAAATCTTAAATATATTTTAATTATAAAAAAGAACATACTTTACAAATTTTGAAGAAAATGGATATATAGGAAAATTATTTTAATGGAATACTTTAAAATAAGGTTTTAAATAAAATTATATTACCTAAATTTCATATAGCTTCATCCATTATATAAATAAAGAATAATATAATTATATTAGTTATTTACATTCTTAAAAAACTTTTTCATATTCATCCCATTTTCTTTAATCCTTTTGTTTAAATTATTACAATGTTTTAATTAGTTACTAAAACAGTTAAGCAGACATTGGATGTTTTGGTGTCATTTTTTTATAACCTCCCAATAACATCGGTGTGTTGATTATGGTTAAAGTGGTTATAAATGCATTACCTTATACATTTTAACCATTATATAATTATCATGTTTATACTTTCAATATACATTTTGAACCATCTATTTATAGTGGTTATGAAAATTGAAGTACATCATTTCTTGGAGGTAGTAATACGTATATACGCAGCGATAACATTTTTCATTTTTCTACTAAGAGTAAAAGTAAAACATTTGATGATATTATAATTTTATAGAATAGTATATATGTTATAAATTTTATATTTTTTCATTTTTTCCATCCTTATTACCATCCATGTGAGGAATCAATGAAAAACAAATCAAATTGCTTCATAGTGGTGGTATTCCACACATATGCATGAGAGATTTTATCATTTTGAAATAGATGGATGTGTAGGAAGGTAGATAATATATTATCTTTCTAGAATCATAATTTTTTCATATATATATTATTTATTTATTTTATCCTTTATTTTAACCAACCATGAGAGGTGGTTATCAAAAATGAAACACATCACTTCAAGGAGGTGGTATTCAACACATATACAGGCATAATGTTCTCATTTCTGATAAGTTGTAAAGGTAAATAAAATAGGTTTTTAACATAATAATAACAAATTTAAGTATATTTTATATACATATGTTATTTCATAATAATTATTATGATAGGTTTGAAGGACTTTGGTGATGAAATAACACAGAAGAACTTAGTTAATAGTTATACATCTTGTTTGTAAAACATCAATAAAATAGCACCTTAAGACTTATTAGATTGGTATTTTAGTTATATTAAGACATATAAGATATAGAGATGGAATATTTTAAGGTATTTGGGTATGTATTTTCTGATATAGAGTCCTTAATGTTTTTGAATAAGTGAGGAGAGTAGGTGTCCTTCTATAAGTGAGGGGAGCAGAACACTAATAAATATCCATAACTTTTGAATATTATAAATGTCTTACTCATATAAAATTTTCAATAATAAATCAAATTTATAAGATGAGTTAATAAGGGTTTTAATATTCTCATAAAATGAGAATTACGATAATATTTTTCAACCGTATCACTTTGCATTAGCTTTAATTTCCTATATTACCTTTTACCACAGAAACTATTCATTATGAAAGAAAATTAGACTCATTAAAAAATTTTAACCTCCTAATTCAAAATATTAAATATATTTTTCAATATTCAGTTTTCTTATGTTTTATAAATTAATTTTAAATTAATAACTCAAAAGGCAATGAAATGGAGTTTTTTAAGGTGTTTTAATCCTACAAATGAATTTATAACAAAATCAAGTATAAGTGTGAATAATGTTCATTTAATTACATTATATATAATCAAAAGAGTCTAATTTTACTTTAAAAATAATCCAAAGTATAAAGGGACATTTTAAATACTTGAAAATAAGTGAGAGTTTTTATAAAAATAAATATTTTTTCTATTAACCCAAAAATTAATATTTTCATAAAAGTACCAAAAAATAACCCTAAAGAAAATTTGATATGATAACTAAAAAAATTTATTACTTTTTTTTATCAAATTTAAATTATAAAAGAAATAAATTTATCTTTTAAATTAAACCAACAAATACATGGAAAATTTTATTTAAATACAATTATTCCTTATTTGATGGAAAATTATATAAAATAATTAATAAAACTATGATGGATATGAATAAGTTAATTAATAATAAATGATAAAATTGATTTATTTATAGGATTTCCAATAATAACACATTTTTCCAGTATTCAAGAAGATTTTTTCCTAAAATTGTATTCATTATGTAAGTAAGTGAAGGTATTTTTCCATTGTAGCTTTTTTTTTGATTCTCATGATGCTTCCACAATCACAAAATACATCCATAAATCATAAACCAAGTGAATCAAATTATTTATGATATATCCTATCTCTGAAATAAAAATATGAACTGTGTTTTATTTATATTAAATATTCTACTCTAACTGTACCACATTAGGGATCCTAATATGAGATATGATAATACATATTTTATTGACAATTAAACATGTAATTTTTCATATGTCCAAGAAAAATTATAGGTATGGATTTTCAATAAGAATCAAATCCCAATTTTTCCATTATTTTATATGGTGTAATTAATCATATACATAACTTTCCCTATTTATCAAAATTCATAACACCTTTATTGGGGCATGTTTTAATAAAGACATGATTTCCTTCATCAAAATGAATGTTTTTCGCTCCTATTATATTTATAAATCTTCTACCTAGTCTGAGATTTCCTTTTGTGAAACTGAATCATCTGTAATTTTCATCCATTTCTATTACTAGTTATAGACCCAATAACTTACTTTCACTATATTTATCACAATACATAAAAGTTAATAACCAGTTTCTATATAATTCATTAAAATAATCCATCTATATAATAGAATAAAAAATGTTATTGTATAAATTTTGACAAATGAATGATGTTAATCCCAAATTCCCTATCAATATAAGGATAAATCTCAAAGTATATCATCCAATGTCTTAATCATTCTCTTTAACTATCCATTATATTAAGGATATAAATTTATAATAAAATTTAATTCGGAACCCAATGACTTTTGATTTGCATAATAAAAATTATAGGTAAATCTAGGACCATGATCATATACAATATAGAGAGGGAATTTATAAAATCTGAATATCTGTTTAAGATAAAGTCTACAAATATTTTCTAAATATGTTCCTTCTGGAATACGAGAAAAATTCACATACTTAATTAATAAATCAATAATAACACAAATTATATTAGTCCATCCAAATTTCATTGGTAACCCCACCACAAAATCCATTTATATATTCTCTTACCTCCATTACAGAAGATAAAATGGATGAAGCATCCCCTTAGATAGTCATCACTCGGCATCAACCTATTGAAAATTAAAACATTTCATGGTAAAATTAGTAATATAATTAATTATTTAATCCCCCTATTAATATTTTCAAAGGTCTCTATATATCTTAGTTCTGATGAGATTAATAGAAACTGTAGATCTTTGAGGTTCAGTCAACAAATCATTCTTTAATTGGGAATCACTTGGCACATAAAAACACTTTCCAAATTTTATAACACCATTATTTTTTGTGTTAAAATAAAGAAACTTACCCATGATAAAAAGATTTACTATTTTTTGAAAATCATTATCTTCTTATATAGAATGATTAATTTTTTTAATAAATATAACATCACAGAAAAATGAAACAGAATAGAGAGAGTCCATTCATGCAAAATTTCTATGTCAATATTCATTAATTCATTGACCAAAGGATCGTGTTCTAAATGTATCGTGATTAATGATGTGTTATCTTTTTAACTCAATGAATTGGATACTTTGTTTATTTACTTAGATGGTAGAGAATCATGAAATCCTAATCCTTTATTAGTTCCAATATTATTTTTTGCCACATGTTCAACTATTTTTGAGTGAAAATATACTTCAAAATTTTATGGTTAGTATATAGTTCACATTTTACCCCATATAAAACTTGTCTGAAAATATTTTACGTAAAAAAAACACCCTTAAAATCTCTAGATCATTTTTATGGTAATTCGTCTGAAGGAGTTTCAATTTATGTGAAGCATATGAAATTAATATATCATTTTACATCAAGACACAACTAGGGGATTTAAATAAATCTTCATTATAAATAAATAAATCAATATTTATATATGGAATGGATGAAACCTATGAATTAACCATTCTTATTTTCAGTTCCTAAAAACATTCATCAAATTCCTTTTTTCAGATGAATTTAACTCTCTTTCAGGTTGACTTGGTTTTAGATATAATTAACTAATAAATTTTTTCAACAAAAAATTGCTTGTAACCATCAAATATGGGAACACTTCAAATATTAAGGACATTTTTAGGTCCTGGAAACACTTCCTACAATTTGGTTTTAACATGATCAATAGTTATTCCTTTTTTAAAAATAATATACCCAAGAAATGAAATCTATTGTAACCAAAATTAACATTTTCTAAATTTTACATAATAATTATTTTAATTAATGGTATACAGGATAATCCTTAAATGTTTTAATGTTCCTAATAACATTTATAATGATTTATAATTTTATTTATAAGCACAACAATGAATTTATCCAATATATACATGGAAAAATAAATTCATAAGATCAATATATACTGTTGGCGCATTTGTAAACCAGAAAGGAATAACCACAAACACATAATAGTTATACCTTGTATAGAATAGAATTGTTGAAATTAATTCTTTATTCACTTTCAACTCATGAAACCTAGACCTGAGATCAATCTTTATAAAACATTGTCCAACCATGAGCTGATAAAAAGAGTCATCGATATGAGGAAACCGATAATTGTAATTAATTGTTATGTTATTGAGTTTTCTATAATCAATTAAAATTATCATCAAATTATCATATTTTTTTTTAAAAAAATAAAAGATCCCAAGGAAAATTTATAATTTTAATGATTCCCTTATCAAGAAACTCTTGTAACTATGTTTTTCAATTCCAAAAGTTTTACTATAGTTGTTCTATAATGGGGTTTTCAAATTGAATTAGCATCGGGCATAAAGAAAAAAAATTTAAATTTAACCTCACGGTTTGTAATAAAACTAAACAAATAATCAAGAATTGCAACTAGATACTCATTTATTACTATCACATCACATATTTAAATAGATACTTTATTTACAATAATTTGTTCAAGATAACTTTAACTCCCACATTTTATTAGTTTCGTGTATTCTTAATATGTAATAAAAGGTATAATATATTATTATATATGAATGAAAATATCATTATGAAAAATAAATTATTTTTTTAAATCAGTATTATCTTGATAAACCATAATCTAATACATACCGAGAATAATATCAAACTCTATTGTGGTAAATACAACTTGTTTTTTAGGAAAACATATTCCATTGAATAGGAGGAAATATATAAAGTATTGTTTCTTTTATATTACCTAAAATATTTTTTTATAAAATTTATGAATTTTTTTCTTGAGATGATATTTTTATTTTACATTAAAATTTACAAAATATTAAATAATAGATAGATCCCAAATCAAATAAGATTTTGGTATAATCAGAATAAACAAGTAATTCACCATTAAAAACTTTATTTTAGTGTCCCATATCATTCAGAGTAGTTGAAATAAATTTATATCTATATATTGATAATATTTATGATTCTTATCTTGATTATCTAAGTTCAAACATGGGTTATCATAATGCCCTGAATCATTATAATTAAAACATCTTACTACTGACTGATTTTCTATTTTCTTATTTCTAGTCTGATCAGAACTCTTTTTATTAGAATTACAAGTCAAATGACTAATCTTAAAAAATATATAAAACTTTATCAATCCCATTAAACATTATTTAAAATAAATATTACCACATTTTATACTTTTAAGCTGATTACCACCTGATTTATCTACTGGATGCTTCCCTAATTCTTACCACCTAGACCACTTATTACTCTTATTTTCAAGGGGTTCATAAGTGTTGGAAAAATTCATACCTAATTTCTTAGTATATTGAGAAGTTACCTCATAACATTAAAAATCACTATGGGTCAATTCTACTTATAAACTCAGTTTTGGACCAATATATAATCTTTAAATTTCAATTTGCCAGTCCAGAATTTAATTTGGAGAATACCCATATAGTCTAGTAAATTGTTTTTTCATATGTGAGACATTGTTTCTTCTTATTTATTTATCAATCATTGAAATTTTCTTTCCATTCTAATTCAAATATCATTCAGAATACACTTTTGAAGAAAAAATCCTTAATTATCATCCACTCAATATCATAAATATCATATTTTCCATTAAAATTATTAATTAGAGACTATAATTGAGGATTCATATTAAAAATTTAAATGGAAATTATTACCTTTTGATATTCCATGTTGCCCAAAATTTCAAATATCCTCTAAAATGAATTTATCTATCCTTCTACTTTCAGGGTGTCTAAATACCCAGCAATGTTTGTGGGTCTTTTTTTATGAAATCCTTCATAAAAATACATGTTAATCTATGGATAATTTGGGAATTCTGTACATAAATTGAGTTAAAACTTATACAAACTAATATATTCTATTCATTCGAGGTTATTGGTTTAGAATATTATTATCCCCTTGATTCCTTCCTACTCTAGAATCCCTATTTCCTCTTTGTAAAACAATTATATTTATACATGTATTAGATTATGCAACATGTAAATACTCAAAATCTATCTCATGATAATATAACCATAAAAATTAATCTCCAAAGTGTGTCTTTTAATATTCTCATAACATATAAATGTATCTAAACATTTCTCTAATACCAACTATAACAACACATTCCTTTAGTAACCTATAAATTTGAGTTTAATAGTATGGGTTTTAATTTTTTACATTACCAAAACGTTTTTGGTATAATGTTTAGAATAACAAGGGAAATTAGTACATAAAAATTTTAACACATAAATTTGTGTATATTTTTTCCCAAAAAAATAGGGCTTTATGTTTACACTCATGTTTAATTCATGGCACTTTTGATTCTATTAGGTTGATTCCAAATTGGATAGTTTAACCATGAAATAATTCATACTCATCCTTATATCATGTTAAAATTATTTGAAAATTTTTGATGAGTATAAAAATATCTTTAAGGGATATATAAAAATAAGGAAACTAGTTATTCTAGAGAAAACATGAATTACTATAAAGATGTTTACCTTTTTCACAACAAAACGTTGATAACATAAATCAAAAATACCATATGTAAAAACTAAATAATTTCACAAATAAATATTTAAAACCCATTATGAATCATAGGAATACCATTATGAAATCATGTTCTATGTGGGTACATATGAGAAATTTTTTTGATTAATAAATCTTTCACCTGTAAAAGTTTACATATTTCCATACCTGATGATATCAAAATATTTACATAAAAACCATTTGAAATCATAGAATAGGTATATTATATATTCATATTTATAACACATATTTATTATTTTTAACCCATGTTGTATTTACTACAACTCAGTTAATTCTATAAGAGTAACTAACCTTGTTATCACCCTCATTTTTTATTTGAAAAAAAAATCATTACTCAATTCATTGGAGAGATATATTGGTCTCACAAATCATCATAAGATATTTTAAGATCACCTATCATGTATAATTCAAATGTAGAATATCATGAAATAAAAATTTATAGGAATGAAATTTTAATCATGTATTCTATGAAAAACTCATTTGAACCAATAAGAAAAAAACTTTCCATTTTAATATAAATATAATGTGAAATATAATTTTTATATGAAAACAAATAAAAAATATCAAATTATAGATAATATGATATTATTTGAATTAATAGTTTAACTTTTAAATTAATATTTCTAATGAATATAAATAATTATGAATATAAAGGTTTGTCATACAATAAACATTTATGAAAATTAGACATTTGTAATGAATAGTCAAAATGACTCCTATAGAAAATGAAAACAAAATTCTTTATAAAAAAATTTAAAATATTTATTTGAAACTATTTTAATTATATATAATAATATTCTTAAAATATTTTAAATAACATGGATATGGAGGGAAAATATTCAAATACTTTAAAATAATGTTTTAAAGAAAATTACAATAAAATAAGCCTCATGTAGATTCGAACATACTCTAACTCCTGAATTATAAAATTATATTAGTTATTTATCTTTTTAAGAAAATTTTTCATATTCATTCCAGTATTATGATTCCTTTTGATTTCATTTATTTTCATTATTTATAGTTTAAAATATGGTTATGATTTTATTGCGTATTTTGAGGTCGTTCAGTTTATAACCTCAAAATAACATTGGTGTGTTGATCATTGTCAATAGGGATATGGTAACACTTCCTCTAGAGTCTTAAACATATTGTTATTTACATTTTTAAAATTCAATATACTTTTATAAACATACATGTAAGGAAATCCAAAAATTTGAAGTACGTCATTTCGTAAATATGGTAGTATGTATATATGCATGAATGATGTTTTCATTTTTCTAATGGATTTAAAAAAAATGTAGATTGTATTTTACTTATATAAAATCACTAATATTTGATAAATTTAATATTTATTAATTATTTCTATCCTTATAACCAGTTATATGATGCCTTAATGGAAAATGAATTGCATCGTTTCATGGCGATAGTATTCTACACATATGCATGATCGAAGATATCATTTTCCCACAGGAAAAGGCTAAGAAGCTATAAAATATATTAAATTTATAGAAGAGTAATTTTTTCATATATGTCATATATTATAATTTTATTCATGTTTTTGACCAAACTAAAGAACTAGTGATCAAAAATGAAACACATAACTTTATAGAGATGTTAGTCCACATGTACACATGTGCGATGTTTTCATTTCTCATGGGAGGGAAAAGGAGATTAAAAAGGGTTATATCATAATCATAATAAGATTTCAGTATATTGGATATATGGATGTTATTAAATAATATTTTTATGATTTTTTTAATGAGGTAGAATAATAAATAGACATAAGGACTTAAGTAAGAGTTATAGAACTTCTTTGGAAAACCCCTTCCAGATTAAACCTTAATCATCATTAGATTTTTTATTTTAGTGATACCAAGACCACTAGGACCCTGTAATATATCTTAGGAAGGTAATTGGGAATTTATTAGTTGATATAGAGAGCTCAATGTTTGGAAATAAGTAAGGAGAAGAGGTCCCCTTTTATAAAGGAGTGGTACACTTAAAAATATCCTAAACTTTTAAATATTATAAATGACATAGTCATGGTCTTGTGGAATAAAATCAATCATATTTTGAAGCTGAGGTGATAAGGGTTGAAAAAATATCATCCAATAGTAATTAATATTTGATTTTGTCACTTAATCACTTAGATTTTACCTTAATTTACTCATTTTACCCTTTACCATGGTTATTAATTTTTTCCATGGTAACTCTTCATTATAACAAAAAATTAAATTAACTTGATTACTAAATTTGAACCTCATTATTCCAAATATGACATATATTTTTTGGATACATTTTTTGGAAATGGAAGAAATTAATTTTTATATAAGAACCAAAAATGAAATGACTACTATTGTTTTAATGTTTTTTAAGCCTGAAAATGAATTTATACCAAAATAAAGTATCATGTTTATTATTATATAATTAATTGAATTATTTTTAGTCATAGGTAACTAAAGTTACTTTAAAACCAATCCAAAATATAATTTTACTTTTTGAATACATGAAATGAAATTATAATTTTTTATAAAATCGGTTTTTTCAATATTCACCCAAAAGATTATATTTTTAGAAAAATCCCAAAAATTCACTCTAATAGAAATTTGATATGATTAACCAAAAAATTAGTTTTTATAAAATTTAAATTCATAAATCAATAAATATAACTAATAAGTAAAACCATGTACTACATGGAAAAACTATTTAGTTAAATAAAATTCATCCTTATTTATTAAACTTTTATATATATTTATTTATAATGCTATGATGAATATGAATCCATATAATGAATACTTATAAATGATAATATTTATTTATTTCTAAGATTACATGGATTTTCCTATTAACACCTTATATGTATTTATGACAATTTATTGAAGCACTTTAACTCTTTAAACAAAATCATACACACATTCCTAATATAAAAAATATATTCATGAATAAATATGGAATAAAATAAAAAATGAATAATTCATATATTTAAACATGATATAAACTATAAATAAAAACTCATCGAAAAATAAATTATAATCTCCATATAATTTAGCCATAAATTATAGGCATTCAAATATCAAATAAATATAAACATTTTTTACTTACTTATAATATAAACTCCTAAATATTATATTTTTATATGAAATTTTACTTAAATAAAAGATATTAAAATAAATATATAAATTTTTACATTCCAATTCAATTATGTAAATAATTTATACAATATTCCTATCACATATTTAAATTTATTTAAACCTTGGTCATATCAATTATCAAATCTCATTTTGATATGCTTAAAATAATTTATAAACTAATAAATTTATTAAGAATAATTCAAATTAAATATTATAAACAATATCTTAATATCAAATATAAAATCTTTTTATATTTATCCTTATTTTATAATTTATAAAAACTTTATAAATTACCCTTTTAATATCAATATAAACATTTTATATCTAAATTATAAGTCATGCCATATAATTTCAAAACTAATTTTATTTTAACATTTAATATTATAGACATTTATCTAATAAATGATTTACAAAAAAATAAACTATTAATTTTTAAAAAAAACTAATTAATTTATAAATGTGTTGTAAATTAATGAAATATCTCGATATAATGGTAATAGAATTTATAGGAAAATTTTAAATTATTCAATTATATTCATAATTGAAATTTAGAAAAATTAAAAAATCATTTATATTGTATTTTCTGATATAAATTATATTATAATAGTTGATTGACTGTCTATGTTGTATAAAACCCCATGGGGTTTTTCTATTATTTCTAAATATATATAATGTTGCATATGATAAGTCTATGGTGGCCTATATAAGAATAACCTGGCACTCAATGACCTATTTAAAATTAACTCTCGGTAATCATAGCTTAAAATTAGACATGTGTAAGCATGGAATTTAGAACTATCACATCTTATGACTAGTTTTTATATCCATTTCACATTATGAAAGTCTAATTTTGAGCATGGAATTCGTACAATAATTGGGTAAAACTCCTCTCACTATATGTTACAATATAGTAGAAATTGAATTATTACACTAAATTACTTGATATAATCTCATATATAATATAGAGGAGTCTGGTTATATATAAAAATATCATATATCATATAGCCATCCATGGTTGAAAATTCATTTCATTTTCAAAGATATATGATACGATATACAATGGGATTTCAAAAAAATTATTTTTCTCATGATTTTATAAATCAAACAATATGGTAAGATCTGATACACATGATCGGTTTCTCTAGATTGAAAACACTAATTTAATGTTTTGAAAGAAATTAGAAACCAACAATTTTAAACTTCTTCATTTATTAAACTAAATCCATGTATAAAAAAATTAATAATTTATGTACCTCTCACTAATGAATTCCACCACTACCATCTTCATCCATACATTTTATGAATATTTCTAAGACACAATTATCACACTCCATATTCTATAGTGTACCTACTAGTTGAAACTATATCACCAAACGATCAAGTTCAATTATACTACATTCCACAACATTCTAGTGTCTTGAGTGGTAAATGGATGAGGATAAAGAGATGTACAGTTATGGGAGAATCGATAGGTTCTTGTGAATTCACTAACTCACCAAATCCCAATGGTAGTACCCCCTTATATATCCCTCAATTAATTCCTATGTTTTCATAGATTAACTCATACGTTACAAAACACATGATTAATAAATTGATTGTTTCATGCATTCAACCCATAAATTCATCATTGATCCCCTAAACTAATCAAATATTTTCAATTTTTATCTAACGTTTTCAATTTCAATTAAGCACATAATTAATATAAACCCATATAAATTAATAAATTTCTAATATTTTGCGTAAATAAAAGTTATAATTCGAAATTTTTTAAATCATGGTTTCTAATTTTTTTATTCCATTAAAAATTATTTTAAAGAAAATATTGCACATAATTTTAAAATGATTGATTATTTTGAAGTGTAAAGTAAAAATTTCATATTATTAGTGGTGATTTTTCAAACCTATGTGTGATTAATTTGAAAAAGAGTAGTTTCCTATGGTTATATCACTTTTTTGTAGTATGTTTGAGATTAATCTATCATATGATTCATAATGTGAGATAAGAGTAAAAAAACAACATTTTGTATGGGTCATCTTGTGGGTAATAAACTCATGAACCATATATAAGACACTTCAGTTGATGTGTAATAGTTACCCCTAGATGAAATTGATACATAAGAGTATATTATTTCCACAGAATAAGTAATATCATGTTTTGTAAGGAGAATCTATAAATAATATAACTCACATATAAATAAACAATGGCTCGCATAAGAATCATCAGTTCCCCTATATAAGATGAAACATCACAATCGAATTCCCACATGTGAATAAAGCAGCTCACATAAGGTGATATAGCCGCACAATTTCTCACATGTGGTGTACAATAATGTTTCTCACATTTGAATAAATGGGACACACTAAGTCTCCCAAATTATATCATATATGAACCAATATTTTTAACATGCTTCGTAAGAATGATAAAATGATGGGAGTCACGCATAAAGAGAATCAGGAACCTATTTTTAATGAAACATCCCTTCTATTAGGTGATATTCCATATTCATGTGACTAAAAGGCTTCAATACTAACCTACCTATGGTTATTGCATGAGGTTATATTTTTCGTACAAAAACCTTCTTCAACCTAGGCCCTTGCAAGATATTAAAATAATCAAATTTGATTCCAATGTGGTATTAAATTCCATTTAAAGAAACAAATTTAGGGACCAACCTATTCTAAAAATACTAAATTTTATATCAATCATATAGAAAAAAAAAGATAATAGAGGCTCAAATAATATCTTACACACCATCCCTCCATCGTTAAATGGGAATCAGTGATCGTGGGAAATAATTATACCCTTCTAAAAGTATATGAATAGGTAGATCATGTTAGGAAGGAAATGATCATATTGACATGGAATTTACTGATATAATGTATAGGGATTATGATATTTATAATTCCATTCTCATTATAATTTATTGAGGATTCTATATTCGTCTTTTTATCCATTCCCTGATTAGATTAGGTCTCTTTTGGAATTATATTATTTTAATTTTTAATATAGTGTTTTCTTCTTCTCTTCATGTGTTGTATTCTCATCTCATCCCTAATTTATTATTGTTTCTCAAATCACTATGATATTCCCATGTACGTTTTCATTATTTTTATGAATATATTACCCATATTGGGTAATATAACGGGGCATCACAGTTTTGTTCCCAAATTTATATGTTTAATTTCAATTAAATTTACCTGATTTTGATGAGGGGGTAGAGAGAGAATATAGAAGAGGCAATCATAACTCTATATTCCATCACACTTTCATATATTTTCACTATTTTTAAATTTATATCTTCCCAACTATTGATTCACTCACCATATAGAAAGAGTTGTTTGAATAGAGACAAAAAAATGTTATATGATTACTTCAATGTGGGTTGAGTAGGTTCAATTTCTTAATTTATCAGTCTTTTCCCACTTGATAAGGAGGATAAGTGATTTACTTGTGTGATTGAGGATCCTTAAGTATACTTTAATTATTGTATATATGAAATAGTTAGTGTTATGTAGTTTAATGATATTCATTATAATTATTGAAATATATTAATTATAATAAGTTGAAATAATGATGAAATATAATGAAATCTATATAAAGATCATCTACACTTCTTGCTAACTTTTTGGGTATTTTTTTATTTTTTTCAACTTCATAAAATAAATAACCCAGACAACCCCCTATCATTATTATACTTTTAAATTTTGATAATTACAAAAATAGTTATAGGTTTTATGTAATAGTGAGTCTATCTTCTTATATATTCATAAGATGACCACAGTCAGTCCCACAAGACTTCGTTCTGAGAGTTAAAAATATTTTTTTTGCGATTCCCTTGAAATCCTAAAATAGTTTGGATTCATATTGCTGGGATCTTATTGGTTTTTCAAAATATCTAATTATTTTCTTTTTTTATTTATTTCTTTATATTTTATTTTTTCTCTCTTTTTTCCTCATTTATCTATTTTTCTCCAACTGTGTTAAGTATTTTAGTGGGACCTTTCTTTAATGGTCCTAAAATAAATACCCAATTCATTGAGATTCATAAAATATATACTAATTTCCAAGACTCTCGCATTATTGAATTTTTTAAAACTAATTTATATCTCTTCTTGTGGGAACTCAAGGAAGCAATCCAAGGGAATCAACTTGAGAACCCTTTAGTACACACTAATGGGTTGTGTGATGAATTATTATACACTAATGAACCCAAAAACATTCAAGTCACATGACCCAACACTATATAAATAATGATAAACCTACATTAGATGATATTAAAGTGGTAATATGATCTATATAAACCAATTGTAAGTTATTAGACTTATAATTGAAGGAGCAGTAAAGTAAGAAGATCAAGATAAAGGAAATGTTTCTCATGTATCCACTACACTCTAAACCATTATAAAGAAAGGAAAAACACAAATAATATGAATAATAATATGTTCTAATGTTCTTTTCTCAAGACTAAATTTAGGAGGTAAAATAAACACTTAAAGAGACTTATCTACCACACACTTAAAATATTTTTCCAATAATTATTTATGGTAAAAAATGTAACCAAATGATAGATTATAAAGAGATTATTGAACACTTGATTTGATTACTTATACAGTTTATAAAATTTTTTTGAGAATAAAACAACTTAGTTTTGATGATATATATTCATTACTGTTGGAGTATTCATTAAAATTGGAAGAATAAAAAATAGATAGTGGCCTTTGAAGAAAGGATGACATACAGACTTTTCTATCCTAAATTAACCCTTCTATATTCATGAATTAAATATCATGAGATCAAGGAAAACTATATCAGGGAGCGGGATGTTCTTTTTAATTAATTAATTTTAATTTTTCACAACATGAAAATCATTATCACTCTCTTTATTATTAACTTGTAGATCAATTCAATCCTAACACTTCACTTTGTAGTGAGGAATATCTTGATGAAACCCCCATAGAAGAAAAATGGTGTTGTAATTTAATAAAAATTAAACACACATTGATGTGAATGAAAAATAGATTCTTAAGTTGATATAAAAGAGGAAAAATCAATTTTGAATTTTACTTTTTAAAAAAATAAATTAACATTTTTTACTGACCTCCCTTTGGATATTTTTACCATGGAATCATTGAAAAAAAACCTATTATATAAATAAAAATTCCACCTTAATGGTAGACCAATAAGAATAAAGTTCTCTTAGATATATAGTGAATACACTACTCCCTCAACAATCACATGACTACTATATTGTGTGAGTTTCTTCTAATTGAGAGGATCCTTAAATTTTTATTTTCTTTTAAAATCATTTTCAGTTTGTATTGAAATATGATATTCATTGGGTACTCTAAAAAAAATTCCTCTTATATAAATTTGTAAAAATCACTTGATGTTGTTTCCATAAAGGAAACTGAACCCACCATCATTTTGGGGTTGATTCATTATAACTTTCCAGTTTCATATGGTATAAAATGCAGCACTTATTGGTGGGTTTTACCCAATATTATATTTCCATCAAGTTTTTTGTTTTTATTTTTATTTTGAATAAATTACTATTATTATTATTATTCTTAGTAGTTAAAATGATATAATCTCAAAGTATAACTCAAGGTTTTCCATAAAACACCAATGGGATGTTTTTAAACGTTCAAATTAGTTTTAATTATGAAGGATGGCCTATTTATACTATACCTTTACATTGGTTTTACCACTCCTAATATGTGTACGCATAATGGACTTAAATGGGTAGTGTCAGATAAGTGTGCGGGAATTCTATTTAAAATATTTTTAGGACCTTTTTCATATTTTCTAATTTTTTTAATTTTTATTTTTGGTGTTTTTTTATATATAAATTTTTATATTTAACTAGTTTCTTACTATGTGAAAATTTCATTCTAATTTAGTGGATTCCTCTAGTTTTAAAAAATAGTTTAAATTTTATATTATATTAGTGTTTTTCTAATTCCATGTAATTTAACATCTATTCAGAGGTAGAAATTAATTAGGCAATCCCTAAAATGACTGTAAATATTATTATATCCCCAGCCTAAGGGATATTCTAATCCCATCTTGATATATTCTCCCTTATAACACATTTCTTGAGAGTCTTGATTCATGTAGTGAAACTATAACTTTCCTTCATTCTTTTATAAGTCATGGGATTTGAGTGTGATATACATTATAAAGATCATTATTAAATTTTAAAATCACCTTTAAATTCCAATTTCCTAGACACCATTATATTTATACCTATTTAAGCCTTCGAATCCATGAAAAATATATTAGGTAACAAAACTTTTATATCCTTGTTTACCCATTAATTTTATATATTGCATGTTATTATTTTAGTTTATTGAGTGGGAAAGGGTATGTTCTTCTTATCTCTAGAGAATATGTTCACTAATTTTTTGTTATAGTAACTGGTTCCTTTAAATATTTTTTTTTTGAATGGAGTTTACAAGATTATTTCATCATAATTATATAACTTTCCATATTTATATCCAAATAAACCATGTTTATAAAAATAAGAAAAAAATATAAAATTTCATTCCATGAATATGAAGATATATAATGATTTAATAATTATTTTTCACTGACTTAGTTGTGACCTATAGAAGAAGAATAATGGGGAATGGGTGGTGGTAGTGTTTTACTCTTATGATATTAGTGATATTCCTTCAATGTTTTACACTAGCTGAATTATTACATTATTTATGATTTAGGGATCAAAACTACTCTTCTAACTCAAAATTTATACATCTAAAACCATTTATCTTTTAACCTTGGGACAACTTACTAAAATTATTATAGAGTAACACATTTGTCTCTACTATTAAATATCAAAGTATATTTGAATGAATATTTAAAATTACTTGCACTTTAATAACGATCATAACTCCTTTTCTTATATTCTATAATTTATGATGGAAAAATTACATGATAGGTAAGTCATGTAGTATTTGGATAGAATTTCAAGGTTAAAAACTTGAGTAAGATAAAATAAAAAAAATTATAAACTCATAAAGGAAGAATGGTATTTTTCAATAATGAATAATTATAGCTTTTCATTTTATTTGGTTTAAGCATTTAAACTTGGATAGTTGGATAATTTTGTGCTTTAATTTTTTGAATTTCCTATCAGTAAAGTGTTTTTAATGAAGGGGTGATGTAAAATAATATTTTCAATTATCATCTAAGATGTTAATGTCAATTAACACTATAAGTAATGTAAAAACTAAAAAAATACTATATTTTTATTATTTTGGTTAATATAGAATATTATTTTAAATGTATTTAAATCTTGGTTTTTATTATATTATTACTTTTGAAATTATTTTTAATAAAATAATAAACTATTTTTTGAAGTAATTAATGATTTTTAAGGGTAAATTTATAGTTTCATATGTTTAGTGGTGATATTTCAAACATACAGGTGATTAAATTGAAAAATAATTAGTTCTGTATGACTAAATCGCATTTTATGAGGGTTTTATGATATTAACCTACCCAAAGATACATGGCATCGTAAAAAAGTAAATGAAAATAACCTTGCATGTCATTCAGATAATATGCAATAAATTCAAGACATATACATTAGAGTATTTATTTTATGGGTGATTATTACCCATGGATTCATTTGATATGTAGGAGTCAATCTTTTACCATTGAAGAAGTAATATTAAGCTGTGTATCGATAAGTTGGGCAAAAAACCCATGTATGAATGAATAACGGATTAGGTAAAAATCATTATCATCCTAACCTAAGGATAATTCTTAGACCCCAATTCTCATGTGAGAATAAAGAAGCTCATGTACGGTGATGAAGTTACAAAGAAACTCATGTAAGGTGAACCTGATAGTTTTTCTTGTTAGAATATATGAGCGACACTGAGTATCATGTTATGTCACATAGAAGTGGAACTATTTCAAAATAAAGTGTCACCCATTACAATTAATTATTTGATCCCCAATGATACATCAGGTGAACCAAGAAACTCAATATGTTTTAAATTAATCATTAAGTATCGGGATTTACATCTAAGGGGAACCAAGGGCAACATGTATAAATGAAATCCCCCTTATGTTGGGTAATATTCCATTTCTATTTAATTAATATGGCCACATAAAAACCTATATAAGGTGATCATATAAGGTGATGTTCCATTCTTAATCCCCTTCTAGAAGCTAGTCCCTCACATGATATTAAAAAACCTAGTGTCAATTTATATATTGGGTTAAATAAAACATTCACCAAGAAAAATGTTTTGATTACCAATTTTAAAAAACATAATTTTTATGTGGTTCCTTAAATATAACAAACTCTAATGAGGCTTACCTAAGATCCCATGCAATATCCCTATATCAATAAAAAAGAATAATTGATCGTGGGGAAAACCTCACCCTTTATCCAACACATGTAGAGGGAAATAATGTTAAAAATAAAAGGATTTCATAAGTATAGAATTTAATTTTATTAAGAAAGGGGTATTTGATGATTATTAATTCAATTTCACTTCTAATTTGTTGAGGATTATATACTAAGACCTTTTTCATTACTCAGTTTAGAATAAGTATCTTTTTTAATTCTATTATTTTAATTTTTCTCACACTTTTTTCTACTATTATTTTTGTGTTGTGTTCCTCCCCAATTCCCAATTTATTTATCTTAATAAAATAATTGGGAGGTACCTATGAAAAATTACTTAATGATTTTTAATAGTTAACGCACAATGTGAAGTACAAGGGGAAATCATAGTGATATTATTTTATTTTTGTGTTTAATTTCAAATATAATTTCATGATTCTAGTGTGCCAGTGGAAGTAAAATATAGAAGAGGAAATTTCACTCTATATTACATAACCATTTATATATTATTTCACTATTTTTATATTTATAGATTTCAAACTATTGATTCACTCATTATACTAATGGTGGTGAGTAAATTAAAATGTTTGATGGTATATGATAACTACATGGTGTGTTGAGTAGGTTCAATTTCTCAATGGAGACATGTGATTTCTCTCTTTCTAAGGAGGATAAGTGAGATACTTGTGTACTTGGGGATATTTGAGCATAATCTTATTCTCACATGTAGGGAAAATGAATGATAAGTGGTTGAGTTGTATTCATTATTATTTTGGAATTTAGAAATTTATATTACGAGAAAATAATGATAAAAATTCACAATAATTAACCTGAAGACCATAAAACCTATTGATAACTTTTTGGGAATTACATTATTTGGTTTTAATTTCATAAAATCGAAAACACAAATAATAACCATCTCTTAATTTTAAATTTAAATTTTTAAAACTATAAAAACAATTATAAGTGTTAAGGAATTGTGAGAGTATCATCTTATATCTTCATGAGATGACTTTATTCATCCCCACTAGACTGCATTCTAGGAGGTTAAAATATTTTTTTCTTTCAGGGAGTATAGCAGCCTCGCATGATCCTCTGATGTGCTTCGTCATGTGAAATGTTTACAATTATGATAGCCAAATTGGAATAATTCCCATGTGATATCACTTATAATTTAACTATAAATAAATCTCAGGATCTAATTTGAATAATACAATATGAATCTTCATTCCTTATGATATATCCAAGTCATACACAGTGATTGGTTTGGGAAATGTATAGTATTTAATTTCAATAACTTTTTTGTTTATTCTATTATTCCCATTACCACATGAAATGGTCAAAAATACATCAAAGGTGTACATGATTTTAGAAATATCTTCATCGATTAGTGAACACAAAAAAAGTATGTCCTTGCAGGATTATCTTATGTATGGAAAGAAATTAATGAGGGGTCCTAAAGAGTTGGGTTCCACCTTTTTTATGTTTTATTTTTGTTACACTTAGCTAGTAAACCCTAAGATTTATGATACTAGAAAAAGTATATTGATTTTATCCATATTATAAATAGAAGTTGTTTTCTTAACTATCCAAGAGTTATATCTGATATGGTTGACATAATTGACCACCTAAATAGCTAAATTGGTAATATTAAATGTATAGAAAGGAATTTTCTACGCTAAATATGGGTATTGGACAACTAGTGGATATATTGGTTTTTTTAAATGGTGTAACCATATCAATGGGATAATATTTAATAAAATTACATATAATGAATGTAAAATATGAAACTCGTCTAATTAATTCTTCTATTATAGATAAATGAAACCATCATCATCAAAAATTACTTTTAGATATATCCTAGAGAAACAAAACTATTAATATTGCGATATCATAATAGTGTTTAGAAGACAAAAAAGGGGGTAAACTGTAGTTTATAAAAAAATTAAACACAAAATTTTTTGACACCTTGTTTTTTAAGAATGTATATTGAAAGAAGGTTGATTCCAATATACATTATATTATTATTGTAAGAAACATGTTTATACAAAAAAATATAAACATTATATAAAATGAAAAAGGAATATAATAAGATTCTATAAAAAAGTATAATATAGTACATGAAACAATTAACAAATATTGTAATAAAACATTATGAACCTTTCATAAGAAAGGTATTCAATTTCACCAAAAGTTATAAGGAATTATGTAAGCCTGACTAAAGGTATAATTGATTATAAACCTATAGAATGGTGTGTCTTCCATGACTTGGGATCCCTCAATCTGAAATATCTGATAAATATTGTTCTCTATATCCCTAGAATTTCCCAATCAAACTAGACCTACACACTTTTGTCTCTATATCCTTGATATATCTCAATCGCATGACCACGCACACAACTATTATAAAGGAGAAACCATAAATCATTCAGAATAAAATCATCAGTGGATAGAATTTAAGGAAACTATCTAATGATTAAAATTGAAGTGCACTCAACATAAAGATATTGAAAAACATTATTAGTTACTTTAGATAATTGAATTTTTAATATTCTTCTTCTCCTCAAGATTATAGTTCTATTTTTAGACATACATCCAAAATTAGGATTCCAAACATCTTGGGATTGGTTTAAACTTTATAATAGAAATATTTTTTGATATTAAAGGTCTTAGATATCTATTTTTGTTTATTATATGTTGCAACATTACAATTCATTGAATTTTTTATCTATTATAAATGATAAATCATAGTATGATAAACTTTATAAATCTAAATTTTGTAGTCTCAGTAAAACATCAGCCATTGGACTTTGTAAGAATATATTTAATAGACATCATAAATCTCTCTTAAATAGTGTTCATACAACACTATCTGATGGAATTCATAAAAATATATCTAACATTTTTTATATAATTTAATATAATACAATTTATAATACTTTTCTTGATAGACTTTGTATAAGTCCACATAATTTAATTTTTACACAATTTTCTATTGTACTTAGTGTATATTGATTTGATATACCTGGTATAATTTTTTTTAAAGGATGGGGATAAAGAATCATTTTCTATTAATGAAATGTAAAGACCCTTTTAACAGGGTAGAGGGAGACCCATTACATATCCTGAAGGCCCAATGGGCATTTATCCCATTATATGGCCCGTAGGTCCATTTTTTGGCCCAAGGCCCATTCTATGAATAGTACTGTGATAGTACCCACACTACTACAATACTACACAGTACCCACCAATACTAAAGTACCCTGCCACCACTACAGTGCTCGCCGTTTCTACAGTGTTTTCGTTGCTACAGTAGGCTAAAGTATTGTTATAGTAACATTGTGGTGTTTTTTAGATGATTGTGTTTGTTGACTAAGAATGTTTAAATAGATAGTTTTGGAGGTCCAGATATATTTTTGACATCCTATTTTAAAAAATATTCAAGATAATGTAATGGATGCTTTGGATGTGGTACAAAATAATCATATACATGGTGGGGACATTTCCAATTGTTTGCCAAGTTTTTGGGGTCTCAAATTGGTGAATAGACAAAAGGTGTTTTTGGAAAAGGATATTTTAAACAATATTTAAGGTGTTTTGGAATTTTTTTCACAATAATTTTTTTTGGAACACCTCACTAATATTTGGAAAAGGAAAAAAGTGTGCAAAAGATTGGAATTCATGAGAAAGATGAGTTTGTCTACCAAAGGCTGAGTTGCGTGTAGCCATGAAATAAAGTTGAAGTGATCAGTGAAAAATGGAGTTACGCACCAAATGTGATATCAAAATTGGAATTATTTACTTGTTTAAAATATTACATGCACATTGGAAGACCCATAATGATCATACATGTATGGTCGGTCATTTCTATAAATAAGCTGTTACCCCATTCATTTCAGTAGCTCAACCCTTAGAGAATATCTGGTCATAGAATCATGTAAGAATTGTGTGAAAAGGTCATTGCATATAATAATAGAGTGTCATGTAATAATGGAGTTTCCTGTAACAATAATTTTTTACATAAGAAGGCAGTTTCACATAGGAAGTGGTTTTCTTGAAAATCATAAAAGTTGTGTACAAGACACTCAAAGGTTGTGTAGATGATTGATGTTGCCCAGTAATACTATGGTAAAGTGGAATTCATCAATTGGATGAATATATAAAATAATTATACACTAAATTATGTGTAAAACAAAAATATTTAAAAGATAAAAGTGGATCTTCTAGAGGATTAGTGAGCACCCTTTATTTGAGAGAGTGGTGATCTTTAAAATTGTGATTGGTTGTAAACTAGGTGGACAATGAGTCTAAATTAAACATTGTAATGGAAGAAAGCCTAGGCATAGAAGTGATCTAGTCTAAACCACTTTTTGGAAGGGATCTCTAGTAGATTTGTTATATTAATACATCATCATTTTATGCTCTTTGGACATAACCCAGTGAGTGTGAACCAAGTAAAATTATTGTGTCTCATGCATTCTTTCATTTCTGTTCATACATTTTTATGGGAAATATAGATAAGAGTGTTTTGTTTAACATTGAAACATGATCTGATGGGTTGTTGTTTTAATCTTTCACACCCTGATCCCCACCCCCTCAGGGTATTTAAACTTGTTGGTCTAACAAATGTAATTTTAGAAATAGGTATTTTAAATAAATAATATCACCCTTTTAGAAACTCATAATAGAAATCACTTATGATAAAAATTATTAAAGTGAAACATTTTAAACATACTCCTCCTTACTTACAAAACATTGAAGTTATATTCTTCATCCACATTTGTGATTTTAAAATAGGATTTCAAAATTCAGAGATACATAAGTGGGTGGGATTATTTAAAATGTTTGATAACCACTCTATAAATAGTTGTATGGAGTGAAAATTAGTATAGTAAAACTTATAATCCATTAAAATATATATTTGAATGTATAAAAATTCATCCAAAAATATTAGTGATTAAAATTTTACCAATATTCAATAGTTTAAAAAAAATATCATTCTTTCTTAGATAGTTTTTTATGTTGATCATTATCTTATAAAAAAATTCTCTTTTATTTAAGTTCTCTTATTTTGACTCAAGTTCCATTAACCTTTTATTATAGAAACTCCATATTTGATTTTTTTAATAGAGCTTTATGTATTTTTGAATGGTAAGAAACTTAAAATCATCAACTATACTTGATAAATATTTTACTTCAGAATTCATACATTCCACAAATAATGAAACTAATTTATTTTTTATTTTTATCCAAGATATCTATTCATCAAGGAACATCATATCCTCTTCAATTTTTTTCATCCCGTTGATGGTGTTTTTTAACTTTTTGAATTCAACCAAAAATTTATTTCTGAGATTTTTTATCTTGGATTCATTAGGAATAAATGTTTCAAATATTTTCTTAATATTTCTTAGACCTTTAGTAACATCTATTTTTCCCTACATATATTTACATTTTGAATTAATATTAGATAATATATGAAGAATTAATTTAAGAATTTTAATTATTTCAGTAAATTAAATTATATTCATTTTTATCCTTTTAGATATTATGTTCTGATGAGAATATTTGGAATCATTAGTTACTTTTGGAATTAAAGTTTCTATAAAACATAGAGAGAAGGTTCTTATATTTAAAACAATTTGACTGAGAAATTTCATCAACTTCTGTGTCACCATCGAACTAATGATGTTTTAATTCATTGATATTTATTCTATATTTTCACTATCTAAAGAAAATTCTTTTAATGAACTAAGGGATGTTTATTCGTCATCTAATTGAGAAGTTAAATATATTTTTTACATATAGAAGATTCTATTATTTCTTCAGTTATAATAAGTTATTTAAAAACTTATTTTGAATTTCGTAAATTCATCATCTTACATGATACCTAATAAGTCTCATTAAGATGAGAATATTTTCCAAAAAATTCTTTTTTTACTTTGAAATACCGTTTCAAACAACTTAGTCAACATCTTGATCAAAATCTACCACACCTTGTTTAACATTTCATATTTTAGAATATAGAGGGAAAACATTAGGAGGAATGGAAAAAGGAATAGTATAGGATACTGATAGAGGAACTTGAACTTCATTCTCAACAAAAATAGATAGATGAACTATTTCCTCATTCCTCTCTACCTATTCATAGTCTTTTTCTATTACCCCTTCTAAATCTCTTGAAACATTTGTTTTTTTTTTCTTTTTTTTCTTATTTCTTATTCCTTTCCACTTCTTCTAATTTTCTTACAGTTCTTATTTTATGAATTTTTCTTTAACATCATTAAGTACTAAACGTAGATCACCTTCTTTATGATCCTTATTCGTCTCAATTAAATCTGTAAATGTTTCATCATTAATTATTGTTAAGACCCGGAAGATTTTGTTTTTGGTTTAAATAAGAAGATGGTTATTGAAGAAAAAAGTTTTATTTAGTATTTTATTTTTTTCAAAAAAAAACACTTAAAAATATGAACATATAAAGGCCAACGGATATTTTCTAATGGATGATTTGGATGGGACAATTTTTACATACTGTGTCAATTGGAAATAAGTGATCAAATTGAGGATAGAAACAAGTGATTATTTAATTGATTTCATTATTCTATTAGACATAGATGTTGGGTAAAAATAAACTATGTGAGTATTTATAGATAAACAGGCTTAATATACATTGATATTACAACATTTTATATGAATATTCAAAACATTACAAAAGTACATTCCCAAGGACTATAATATTTTAGTGTCTTTGGAAACATGTAAATATAATCTCTTATATTGGTAAAATATCTTCAACATCCCCCTTAATGAACTTCCCCTTTGGTAATCCTAATTGAAACCTTTATTTATAACCCGAGAAAAAGAATCATAAGAAAGGGGTCATATCAGTTTCACAGTACGGGTAAACAAAGGAGATATATATGCATGATATAAGAATATCGGTATGAGAACATTATTATAACATTAAAAGATCATAATCAAGATTCTTAGTATAAATATTAATAGTACATAATATATAAATTATAAGGGAATGAAGAGAATAATAAATTAAAGCATAAACTATGAATAAGACATTGAATTGTTGTAGATGCGTTCACAAATAAATTCATTCCCTATAAGTCAAGTTTTATTTCCCAAACTTGTTAGATCACTTCATAGGGGGGAAGACCTACTAGGTGGGACACACCACCATCCCCTGTCGCAACCCTTTCCTTATATTTTATTAGGTTATACCTTTTACCCATATTGTTTTGATCCCATATACTTGATCCCATCATTATCATATGAGATATAAATTTTTACCCAATTTATTGGAGGTATATAATAGTCTCACCCGATGCGATCTAGGATAGGCCATCATAGAATAGGTAAACGGATTACCTAAAGCTAACTAGGATACACTATAAAATAATCTATAATGGTCTTACCTATTAATATTTTTTTCCACCCATTATATAATCTATAACAGGATCACCCAGTGCTATTCTAGGCCACCCTATCAAATAATCCATGTCCAGTAACCACCTCATGAATAAAGTAAAAAAAAATCTTGCATATCATCAAAAAATCATAAAAATAATTATTCTTTCGTAACATTATTAACCCATGAAAAAGAAATTTACTTGATGAAAATAACATTGAAACGTGATTAGCATATGTAAAAAAATGGGTTTTATAGAAATCTATTTGAATCATATTTTACTCCTGGAAAAGAATGTGATTTAATAAAAATTATGCCATAAATACATATAAAATTCTATTAAATAATATGAATAGTATACCTGGATCATATCCCTAAAAAATAATTACTATATCAAAGGATTTTATCTTATATTGGGAAGGTTTTTAAAGGAACTTTTCAAACAAATTTCATTATAAAAACATTCTTTCTGTTTTGAAAAACAATTTGAAAATCATAATACAATTCGGAAGCATTTTTCATTGAAAATAACATTGAATCTTATAAAGGACGCTTGAATGAATTTTTGGAACCATTTATTTGAAAATAATTTTAAAAACATATAAATTAATCTTGAAAACTTTTTCTTTACAAATAACTTCAAAAACATATAAAGTATGCTTAAAAATATTTTAAAAAACATTTAATTAAAAAAAATTTGAAAACATATAAATTATGCTTTGAAAATCATTGATATCATTTTTTAATATAATATTAAAATATCATTTTAAAAAAAATCTAACCCATTTTTATAACATTTAAATGAATCTTTGAAAATCATTGATATCATTTTTTTAATATAATATTAAAATATCATTTTAAGAAAATCTAAACCATTTTTATAAATCATGGTTTTTTAAAAAACATATTTCCGAAGTAAGAGAGAAATAAAGTGTGATAGTATTTAAAAATATTAATTATATTAAGTACCAAAGAGTAGAAAAATAGTAATAATAAAATAATATATAATTAGTAACGATAGGGTACTAAAATTCATGATATTCCATGAGATGTCGATAATAATATTTCATCAATATAAGAATAATAAAAAACTATCTTGATAAATGATGAGATTGAATAAATAAACTCTTACCAGATTAGTAACATTGAATCATAATACCCATGAGATAATAAAATTAAATGAAATTTAATATATAATTCGGATTAATAATTTAATTATATTACATTTCAAATGTAATTATATAAACCTCATTTAATAATATAGGTGCATAACATAATCTGTGTCTCAAAGGAGGAAAATTGAGACAAAATTACTTTACCAATTTGGTAACTTTTGAACCATAAACCCCAAGATAGGGAGTTCATAAAATGGATATCTAAATACCAATAAATTTAATTATAATAATCATGGAATACAATAATTGTCCTTACATACACCACACAAAATATATGAGAGGTGAATAAGGCATAAGTCTCACAGAAATAAAAGTGAGACTAGAAATCGCTTACCTTATGTTTGGAATTTAATTGTACAAGTTCAAACATCCAAAATAATATTAATAACTTTATTATAAAATTATTATTTAAAAATTTATTGTATATAATACCACATATATTTTTATTATTACTTTATATTACCCATTGATTATTGGTTTCATGTTACAGTAACGTTTCATGTTATAACTTCTTTATTTTTGGAATATGTTTTGACACGTTATCCATTGTATGATTACATAGATCACGATTTACTTATTTTATGATTATAAAACATGATATATATATATATATATCATATATATATTATATAATTATTTATCATCATTTAGGAAATATATAAATATGAAATGAAATAGACCATTCATGAAGACGATAGGTTGTACATATGAATGAAAATTGTTTCCATTTTCTTATCATATTTTAAAAAAAGTTAAATAAATGATATATATATATATATTATATTTAGAGTAAATTATTATTTCATAAGTATCAAATAATTTTATTAAATCCATCCCTAATACATTCCTTGTAAAGCGTGAATGAGTCGCATAGATTTGATGAGGAAGTAGTCCACACATCCACAAATAAAGTTATTGTATTCCCAAAAAATTAAAATCATGATGTTATGTGTTATATAATAATTATTGATCTATAAATACATGAAAAATCATAAATATCATATTAAAATAGTATTTTCATAAATTTTTATCCCAGATGAGTGGTAATAGAATAACTAATGACAATGATTCGAGAGATAGTTGTCCGATGTACACACAAATGATGATTGTGTCTCTTATTGGATGGATGTGTGTGTAAATGTAGGTTTTAACATTATCATAACAACATATAAGTATATTTTTGATACTGAGGTAATTAGTTAATAATTCAATAAGAATAGGGAAAGAAATAAAACAAAATTCATTATTGAAGGATGTTACCTTTTCTTTGGGTAACTCATTTTAGTTTTCACCAAAGGGCTTCCTTGGATGGCTTTCTTCACAATGAAAGACTTCTTGGATGAAGTGAGAAATGTTTGGAGTTTACTTTTTCAGGATTTGGAATAGAGAAAGGGATTGATATGTGTCGATAAGTGAGGGGGTGAGTACCCTTTTATAATGGAGGAGGAGTGACATTCTTGTAAATATAAAATGGTAAACACTATTGAGAGGCATCCCATACATCATGTGCCTCAAATAATGATCCATTTTTTCATCTAATGGATTAAATAGTTTAAATATGGTCATAAACATTATTTTGAACATGTTTCTAGGAAATTGGGTTCCTCATGTTAATGTTTAACCATTAAGTAAACTTTTTTTTATCTTAATCAATTTGACCAATTTTAATTAATTTCAATAATATTTTTTGTCAAAACAATAAGTTGAACATAATGGAAATTATAAATTATGCTGTTTAAAAATATTGAATCCATTTTTACAAATTCTAATCACAAAATTGGCCGAAATTATTATAAAATTAATCTTGAAAATGGGACAAGACAATGACTTTTTAACGTAAACATGTTCAAAAGTTTGAAATGTGTTTGTATTGATTACTAATGTGAAATTTATTATAATGAACTAAATTTTATTATTATGTTTATAATTGGTATATATATACTTTTATAAAATAAAATATACTTTTACTATTGAAATAAATTAGATGAAAATTCAATTTTCAATTAAAAATCAGTATTTTTCACTTTTCATCCAAAAAATAAAACATGACAGAAAAATACCAAAAATTTAACCCTAAGATAATTTTGGTTTTTAAATTTAGAAAATGAATTTTATTTTTTAAAATATAATTTATAAGTGTTTTAAAATAATATTTAAATTATTCTCACCATTAAAAGTGGTAAAATTTTCTTTTAGAAATTATATATCTTTATGCATAAAATTTGATTGATTCTAATCTATTCTCTAAAAAATTAATAAGATGAATATTTAATAGTTTTTTTAATATATAATATTTACATTCCATTAAAATAATTCTTAAAAAAATTAATTTATTTATTTAGGGGAAATTTGTTTTACTGTATAAATATAGGTTTCCAGCAAATGATTTCCTATATTTTAAAAAGTGTATTATTTTTATTTATAGATAATTGGTTACTAAATTATTATTATTATATACACTTGTAAACCATATTTTCATATTATAATTAGTATTATTCATAAAAACCATTCAAACATCTAGGTGATAACTATAAAAACATTTTAATAACAATATTAATAGTACATTTTTGTCTTGTAAAAATAGCTCTTGCATGTCATGCAAGTTATCGAAGGAACTCAAGGTTGGGTGTAACAGAATCCAAACATAGTGTTTCATGTACTTTAAAACATATATGTTTTGGGTATAGTTCAAGCATGTCTTTATGTTTCATAAAAATCATTAAAAACATAGTGATTTGTTATAACACAATATATAATCACTGTTGTGTGAAACAAAAAATATAAAAAAGATTAAATTAAATAAAAAAAATAAAAATTCATGTAAAACTAGGGGTGTTACATTATACCCCATTAAAATTACTGACTCCATCAAAATTCATCTAGGTAATCAAAGGATTAATACTTGAATGTTTCATATATATAAACCTACATTATAAAAATAAATACTAAAGCTTGCTTTAAAAAGGGAAAGTTGAAATCATTATGGTTACCGAAAGTAACTCATAACTAGGTTTCAACAAAAGTGGAAGTTCAAAATATTGACAAGGAAGAGAAATATAACTATTAATTTTCTGATGGATAGTGATAGAGAACATAGTTTAGATAAATTTAAGGATAATAAATCCCTAACCCAAAGAATCTTGAAAAAAATGTCATTGATATCATCAAAATGATGATAACGGGACAAAACATTCGAGGACCAATTACTAAAGTTATTTAATTTTCATGAGAATATATACCTACTTGATTTCAGTATAATGTCACCCTTTTTGTTTATTTATCAATTTCCACTTCATCTCTTACACCAAGATATGACAGTGATTTTTTTATCCATGAACCACTAACAAATCGAAAGATCCATAGATTGAATCATAATTCATTCCATCCATCATCAGTTAACATCAAAAAAAAATTTATTACTGGTAATCTAATATGTATAAATCCTCATATGGAAAGATAATACCTTAATCTCTAAAAAATCATCTGAATTTTAACGTCAATCATTCCATAAATTTTTAACCTTGTAATCCTTTCAAAATATGAAAATAAAAAAATTTACAAACAAGGTTCATAAATTTCTTTCAATTAGGTTAACATTAATCCCCCATATATCATAAAGTATCTATTTAGTTTTAATTACCAAACATGTGAATATATTCATCATTTCTTCTCTTAAAACATGGTAATAACCTGAATTACCATAAATCCGTATCGAAAACATGAAATTTTTTATTTTTAAAAATATTATTGGATATATTCCTTAAATCCAAAATATCATAAACTACATATACGATATCATAAAACACTTTTTCAACCCATCCTTAATTAGTTCTAAGGTAATCATTATTGTCCAAATTACTTTATTCTTACCCAATATATATTTATCCATACATCATTATCTAAACATTATGAAAATATTAAAGGTTATATTTACCTTAATCATGTTTTCACCATGAATATCACCATGCCTTCAAATAATTTTTATAGTCTATCAAAACTATTCAAGACATTCTTGTAAAACATTAAATAATTATTTAAAATTAAATATAGTTATATACTTTACAATTCATATAACATATTTCTTGAATCTAAGTACATAAACACTTAAATTAATCCTTATCATCCTTAATCCATTATCAATTCTACCTCATCATATTATTTAATATCTCTTTCCATTAACATTTCACATGTAGTATTATCATCAGTAGAAATATAGCCATTACACATACAACTCTGATGATTCTCTTCATGAGCTTTCCACTTATGAAATTGATTTTCATAATTCCCATTCATTCCATATTTAAGGAATTCATGAATTGATAATTCCTTAGGGATCCATCATTCGCATTCATTGCCTTAACTGAACTTTATTTTTCTTCCATTCCATTTACTAGATTTGTGACCTTATTTTCTAAGTTTAAAACATCTTCTTTTTCATCTAATACATTTTCTCGGGTTTTTCATTCCACATTCTCAACATGTAGTAAAAATAATCATTTTTTCACTTTGGTATACATTACCCAAATTCTTAGCAAACTATTTCCTTATCTTATTTTGTGATTCTAAGAGTTGATTATGGTAAATTTTTTTAATCATGTTCCATTAAAACTGGTTATCCATGATCACAATTTCCTTCACTCTAGTTATCATCCCATTTAACTACTCTTCATCAAATTGTTCATCACATTCAATGTTATCCCAGATCCTTCAGGTTCCCTCCATTATCTAAAACTAGAAATCACAGTACGAGAAACACATATCATATAAGAATACAAAATAATAATGAAAAATCAGTAATATTATGTATAAATAATGATATATTTTTTAATATAATACACCTTAGTATTATCTTTAGTGATATCCCTAAACATATCCTCAGAAATATACCTAGGGATTTCATTAATGTTTTCACATCATACTATTTAAAATT
Organism: Viscum album; assembly: GCA_963277665.1. Taxonomy (NCBI): domain Eukaryota; kingdom Viridiplantae; phylum Streptophyta; class Magnoliopsida; order Santalales; family Viscaceae; genus Viscum; species Viscum album. The sequence goes on along the minus strand of OY728119.1, from coordinate 1,308,730,226 downwards.
TTACTATGAATTTTCTTTAATACTAACTATAGAGACCCAAACAAAACATACATGGATATTAAATTATTTTAGTTTAATATTTATCACATTAAAAAAATAAATTCCATATGATGTTAATAGTTTATTGTCATTCAAATCATAGAAACACAATTTTCTATCTTAGTGAGATATGTTCAACATCACCCTTAATGATCATCCCTTTTAGTAATCCTACTTAAAACAATTCCTTATAATCTAGGGAAAATAAACATAATAAAAGGGTGATCTAAGATTCTCAGTAATCGTAAACAAGGGAGATATGTATGCATAACATGAGCATAAGGTTATGAGAACATGACTATTACATTAGAAGATCATAACCTACATTTCAAATATCATAATCAAGAGTCATGGAATATATATTGGTAGTTCATTAGATAAGAATAAAAAAATAACTAAGATCATAATACACAAAAGAAAAACATTGGAATATTACATGGATTTTTGGTAGAAAGATAAACATAAAAAATAATTTCTTATAAGTCAATACTCATATCCAAAAAATGTCAAAGAACGTCCTTGTTTCAAAACCTACTGGGCGGGATACACCCCAATCCCCATTTGTATCCCTTTACTTATAGTAGATCAGTTTATAACATCATCCCATATTATCTCAATCCCACCAACTTATTTCACTCATTATATTATGAGGTCTAAATATTTACTCAATGCATTGGAGAGCTATAACAGGCTCACCTGGTGCTATCTGGGCCACCCCATCATGTAAGTCGTAATGTACTTAGCTAAAACTATTTGTTCTACCCAATTTTATAATATATAATGGTGTTACATAGAACTATTCTAGGCCACCCATTGTATAATCTATAATGGTCAAATCTAGTGTTATTCTAGCACACCCTATCATATAATCCATTTTCATGAACCACAACATAAATAAAGTAAAAATAGATTGAATATCATTATAAAAACACATTTAACCAATTTCTATTTCATAAGTTTATTATCCCATGTAAAATAAATGTGTTTCATTTCAATCTCATTGAAATTTTATGATTCCATGGAAAAAATGCCTTTTATAAAAATTCTATTTGAAACATGTTTTACTTGTAGGAAAGAAATGGGTTTCATAAACATCATTCCATCAAAAAAAACATTTAGGAAAAGAAATATGAATGGTATCCTCAGATCAAATACCTTGTAAAGAATAACTATATCAAATTATTTAATCTTATATGGAGAAGTATTTTGACATATCTTTTCAAAAAAAATTCTTGAGAATAATATTATTTTCACTTTAAAAAATACTTTTTAAATCATAAAACATTTATAAGACCATTTTCTTTGAGAATACAATGGAAATCATATATATTATTCTTTAAAACATTTTTATATAATTTTCATTGAATAAAATAAACTTATAAAGGATGTTTGAAAAGAATTTTCAAACCTATTCATTGAAAATAACTTCGAAAACTTATAATGGAAGCTTGAAAGCATTTTGAAAAAACAAATCATTGAAAATAATATTTAATAATTATAAAGGTAGCATTGAAAATCATTAAAACAATTTTCCATGAAAATAATCTTAAAATTTAATTTAAAAACATTTTTAAAACACAATATTTTTGGAGAAAACATAATTATGATCGAAGACAAAAATATTTTCGGATTTTATTAAAAATATTTTATTAATTATATAATGTAACAATGAATTAAAAAACTGGTCACAATACATGAATATATAATGAAAAAACAATGTAAAAGAAATTCATTATATTTACTGAGATATGGGTCATAATATATCATCATTATGAGTTTTATCGTAAACAATCTTGAAAAAAGATTAGATTTTAGTAATAAACACTTACCACTTTGGGAAATTTGATTCATAATACCCATGAGAGAATAAAATTACATAGAAAATAAAAAATAATTTGGATTAATAAATTTATTATTTTATATTTCATATGGAACTGTATTCTCCACTTAGAATAATATAGGTGCATAACATTACAAGTGACTCAAAGTAGGGAAATTGAGAGAAAATTACATTACCAATTTAGGAACTTTTGAACCATGAAACCCATGATAGAGAGATAATATAATCGATATTAAAATATTCAGAAATTTATGGATAATAACTATATAATACATTCATGGGAAGTTTATACACCACACAAAATAAATGAATGGTGAATAAGGCATAAGTCTTGTATAAATAAAAGTGAGAATACAAATCCCCTTACTACTTCAGTTAATTTTGAGTCATGATACCCATGAAATTATAATATAAAAGTAATCTTTTAATATCATTAAATAAAACAAATTCATGACATAAAATTTCATAGTTTTTTATATACATCATATAATAAGAATAATTTGTAAATAAAACATTTATCTCACCAAAATAAATGTCATACTAGAAAACTCTTACCTTAAGGCTTGAAATTATTTAAGATCATTAAAACCTCCTTTATAATAATTAAATGTTTTTTATATCTCTACAAAATAATTATATTATTATATATATAAACACATATTATTTTATTATATATAAATATTATCTTTTTATTAATAATTTCATATTAAAGTTACGATTCTAGTAATAGCTGCTTTGTTTATCAAATATGTTTTGACTTGTTGTTCATGGTCCTATTACATAGATCATGATTTAATTATTTAAATAATTTTATAAATTATATAAATATCATAAATATTCATTGAATAATTATTTTTAGTAATTTATAAAACATATAAATATGAAATAAAATACGCCATTCATGGAGACGGTGGGCCGTACGTAAGAATGAATGATGTTTCCATTTTATTGTCATATTTTTTATGAATGAAAAATAATTGATATATATATATATATTATATTCTGAATAAAATTACTATTTCATATATATCACATATTTGTATTAAAATAATCCTTAATTTGTTTCTTTTAAATCCAGAATGAGCCATATCTCTTTGTGGAGGCGGTAGTCCCCACATCCAAAAATGAAGTTTTGTTATTACCAAAAAATTGAACTCATGAATGTATGTGTTAAATGATAATTATATAAGCATAAATACATAAAAAAATATAATATAAATATTATTAAAATAGTATTTCCCTCATTATTTATAACCTTGATAGGGTGTAATGGATGACTAAACAATATCGTTTTGTGGGGCAGTAGTTCATCGTACACATGAATACTGATTTTGTATCCTATTTGATGGACGTGTGTTTGTGTTTATGGTGTACCCTTAACATAAAAACAAATCATTATATTTATTATACTTAATTTATTATATATTCATTGGATAAAAATTATTTATGGGGTGGATAATCTAATAAAATGAAAGTGTGTGTTGAAGGATGTTACCTCTTCTTTAGGTAACTCCTTTTAGTTTGCACTAAATGGATTCCTTTGTTGTATTTATACCCAAAGGGAGGATTATATAATTAATAAATGGAAGTATGGATATTATTTTCATAGTTTATGGATGATAAAAATTTATTTAAAGGTGCTAATAATTGAGGGGTGAGTTCCCTTTTATAGTGATGGAGGAGTGTCATTCTTGTAAATATAAAATAGTAAACATTATTGAGTGGTTTCCCTAACATCATGTGACAACAATAAAGATCCATGTAATATGAAAGGGAGTATATGGTTTAAATATTTTCATCCAATGTATTTTGGACATGTTTATAGGTTATTTTTTTCCTTAAATTATAGATTAATCACAAAGTAAACTCTTTTTTAACTTAATCAATGTAATCAACTTTAATTACAATCCGTAATATTTTCAGCGAAAAACTAAGTTGACCATAAATAAAATTATAAATTATTATTATTAAAAATATTTTATCCATTTTTTCAAATTATAATCACATTATTGGAAGAAATTAATTTAAAATTAATCACACAGACCGGATGAGACTACTAGTTTTTAATGTAAAAATATTCCAAAGATTGAAATGTTTTTATATTTTATTTTATTGTGAAATTGATTATAATGAACAAAATTTTATTAATATATTTATAATTTATATAAATGTACATTAAAAAAAATTTAAAATAAAATTTAACTATATAAATAACTTAGATGAAAATTCATTTTTCAATTAGATTTCATCATTTTTCATTATTCATCCAAAAATGAAACATCATAGAAAAATACCAAAAAATAACATTAATCAAATTTTAATGTTAATAATTAAAAAATTAAGTTTATTATATAAAATTAGATTTATTAATGTTTTAAAAATTATATTAAAAATAGGAACCATATTAAAAGCCGCTAAAATTGCCTTCTAGAAAAATATATATCAATTTGCATAAAATCAGTATTGTTACTATCTATTGTATAGAAATCAAATACGATGAATGACTAATAGTGGATTTAATATAAAATATATAACATCTATTAAAATTATTCATCGAATGTTTCTAAATTAATTCATTTAAGAAAAAGTTTTTTATTTCATAAATATTTTTTTTCAGCAAAACATTTTCTGTAGTTTTAAAAGGGTTTTAATTTCATTTGTAGTTAATTGGTCAATAATTAATTCTTATTATATATATGTTTAAATAGTTTTATAATTTAACTCATATTATTCATAACCACCATTCCAATGGCTAGGTGAAATCTAAAATCATATTTTGATAACAATATTAATAGTACATCATAGTTTGGTAAAACTAGGACTTCCGTGTTATGAAATTTATCGAAGGAACTCGACATTGTGTGTAACACAAGATAAAAATAGTGTTTTATATACCAAAAAATAATATAAGTGTTATTAGTAGCACGAAATTGACATGGTGTTGTGTAAAAAAATAACAACTTAGTTAATTCATATAACACATTTTATATTCAGTGTTGGTTGAAATAAAATATATCAAAAAGAATAAATTAAATTGAAAAAACAATTATTCAAAAAAACTCTTGGTGTAACATAATTTTTTGATTTTAAAAGTACTCAAACAATATGGATATATAAATCTACTCATTATTTTATATTATGTTCTTCGATGGTTTTTTTTGTATAAAATTGACAGAACTAAGATTCTCTATTAAATAAAATTGTTGTTATAGTTTTAGTCCAAGTTATAACAGATAGGGGTGTATGTGTTTTTATAGAAGAATTCCTTGAAATGATATAATAGAGTATTCCTACCTACTTCATTTCATAAAGGAAACATATCAAGGCATTAGACAAAGAGTTTTGAGCATAATAAACTTATGAATCATTCTCAATATACAATTATAGAGTATGTCGGACATGGGGTGTCCAAACAAATAAGAACATTAGACGGTTACCAAACTGAGTCCACCAAATGGAGATGTTCCTATAAAGTTGTATCAACTGAATCATGATGAAATTTATAATGTTTTTATAAATACAAAAAATATGATGATGTTGAGATATAAATTAAATTCTATTATAATCATGATTAGAAGATCCTGATTCGAGCGAATATTTCAAGGGGTTTGAAGAAGATTGTTGACATTGTGTTTCAAGGAAGTTATTATGATGATTTTTAACTACTATATTTTAGAAATTTTAAAGGAGGAAAAACCTTGAATTGTTTGGATTTAATATTCAAAATTTTAGTGGGAACATTGAATTTGAAGCTCACACTCCACCATAATATTTTGGAGAAATGATTTTGATATAAAAGGGGGCATGGGGTGATGTGAATGGGTTTCTAATGTTGTTATTACTGGGAAAATTACTAGAGTTTTGATTTTCTTGTTATAGATCTTGAAATATATTTTTTCTTCTTTACATCAGATTTAGTTTCCTTCGATGAAGAGTTATCATATATAGGATACCAGACATAGTAGTGTCAGACATACAGTTGGTATCATTCAATCTGGGCATCAAAGAAAGGGAAAAAACTGAATATATCAGAAAAAGTATTAAATAAAGGATTCTAGATGGACTTATACCAGATCAATATGTGATTATAAAACCATGTTCATATAAAAAGTTGATATAAATTTTATTTATCTCTACTGTGAAAGAAATTTAAGATAAATAAGAACTTTCAAGAATAAAATTGTAAATAATGTTGAAGTAGTACAGTAAAAATTAATTGAATATTATTGGTGAAGGTTATTATTTTTGTTAAAAAAATTATATCATATTATATGTATTCATGTCACATGCACAATCAAATTAATATAGTTTTATGCAAGTTATTGATATTCCATGTTTTCTATAAAACACCAAATGAATTATTTTATATTAGTTGTGTTGTTTGGGATTACATCCAAATCATATCAAGGACTAGAACCCTTGTAAATACTTATGCTCCTTTTGGGTGTTCTTGTTTATCACCTTCAAGTACAGTTGATTCTCACTAACTGAAGGTAAAGTTCATTTCTTAATAAAATAACATAAAAATAAAAAGATCTTTGATTCAACTACTCTCCCTCAAATTGATCATATAGATCATAACTGGACCTTTCTAGTGTTATTAGAGTAGAGGTTCCTTAATTGACTATTGTTTATGTGAATTTTTTGGAAAATGATGTTTTTCATGGTGGTTCAGAACTCAGTTAATAATAAGGGGATTCATAAAGAACTATCATATATATAATGACATAATTCCACCCTATATATTATATATTGTATATGATGTTATTAATTCAATAATAGATGTTTTCATTCACCCGATTGAGGGTATCCCCATAACTATTACATATAAGAAGAATATTGGGAATGATGGGAAATTTAGAAATTATATACTTTCTCTCACTCTAAAAGTAAGTTTCTAAGGGAAGAAGAATTAGAATAGATAATGGAATATAGAAAAATCTTATGAATATCTATGATGAAAAAATGATTGTGAAGAAATAAAAGTTATAAACCTATATTTTTAATTTTAAAGATCTTAAAACAAGATATGATTAATCTATTTGTGACTTCATTACATTGATAAATGACATTTTAAGTACCATAAATTTTTTTGGTGACATTTAAGAAGATTAATTTGTAATTAATAAGATAATAAAAATTATTATAGATAAATTTAATTTCAAGGTCTCATCCTTAGAATATATACTTCCAAAAAATATCTCACTTGATGATTTTGATTTTATTTTCATCACTTGTGAAATGAAAAGAGAGAAGGATATCATGGTGAAGGAATATAAATTTGATCAAGAAATATCTTTTAAAGATGATAAGAAAATAAAGTATAAGGAAGTTGTTATTGAAAAATAATTTAGTTACTTTGACACTGAAGATAAATTAATTAAAAATCTTGATGAATTTTTTCTTCTATTTTTTAGGAAAGTTAAATTAGGGTCAATGAATTAAAAATTAATGTTACCGCTGAAGTTATTTTTATGTGGATCTATTATACTTTTTTCTACAAATTTTCCAGCATCAATGGAATTTAAAGACAATGATAAATAAGATATGAAGTCAATAAATCAATAAAAAATAAGATATAAAAATCAAATTCTTTTACTAAAGAAAAATACCATAAGTTATATAAATACAAAAGAATAATATATTTGTCCAAATGTTAAGAAGATAATAATTGTGAAGTGTATGCTTAAGACACTAGTTATGTTGTTGTTAAAAAGTTGAATTTTGTAAAAGTGAATGATGAAAACTCTATTAGTGATGAAAGTCAAACCTCTAAATAAAAATAAAAGAAATCTAAAATGGAGTTTATTCATAAAATAGAATTTATTGAATGTCCCTCAAATAATATTAAATTTGAAAAAGGGAACAATAAGTTGAACAAAGAGAATATTTTAGAAAACTATCAATAATTAGTTCTTAAAGAAAAAAGATAAGTGACTAAATGAGATTAATTATCATAAAAATCTTATTTTATGATGGTAAAAAATAATTTAACAATATTTAAGAAAACATAAAAGTGATAGAGAAGTAATTTTATATTTTTCAGTAAAAACATATTGATGCTAAGAATGGATTAAGAAACTTCCAAAACTAAACTTTAGATGTCTATAAAATTTATAAGAAGTGTAAACCCTAAAAAGGATCAATAAAAAACATGATCATAGTTTAATAACAAGATTGATTTTTCTGAAAAGAAAAATAAATTTTAGAAGACATTATAAGCATAAAAATCAAATGGATTTGAATATTCTAAAATATATGAAGTACCAAAGTATGATGAAAAAAATGACTATAACTAAAGACTCTGTTAAGTATAAGAAAAAATCTATGTTGATGAAAAATATTTTTGATGGACACTAAAACATTAGTTTACAAAAAATACCCAACGATGATAGTAAGAAAGATGGTGAAAAGCAAGTACATAGTTCTAAGAAACATGTTTTTTACAAAGGAGAATATGATTTATATAGATATAAATTTAACTGTAGAAGATTTGGGAATATAGTAAAAAAATTGGTTCAATCATAAACACTATAATGAATATATGAGGAACTATAGTAAGAGTTTTGGGGGATTAAACCCACTCAAAGATGCTAACCTGAAAAACAAAATTGAAAACTGAAATTAGATTTCAACCTCTAGAAACTATTTTTGAAATATGTGATCAGTCTATGCATAATATATGTAACATCCCAAGTAAATAAATAATATTACATTCTAAGGTTTATCAATATTTGTGAATTAAATGTTAATATTAATTTAAAGGGAATGCAATGCTCGATGGCATACCCAATACGCAACAACGATTTTCTTTGAAATCTTACGTTGCACACTAATAATATTATAATATTATAATAGTTAACGCATAGTGGTTGTAATGGAAGTAATGAATATAAATCACTACAAAATTATTAAATATGTTTGTTAAATATTTTTAAATTTATGTTAGAGGCTTAAAATCCAAATAAATCCGGTTATAAGAATAAATACTCTAATATTTTTTTAAAGATTGTTTTACCGCCTTTTGATGGAGAACCTTTTTTAAATCTAACTATTGAAATTTTTATAAGCTCTATTTGTCAAAATAAACTTATTCATTATGATTGGGACATTTAAATTTACTTTGGATAAATTTTTGGTATGTTTCGGACATTGTTCATTTTTAATGAATAGTGAAAAAATACTGCATTTTACATCAAAACTGTTTTTTCGTCTAATTTAAATATATGGATATATTATATTTTTAATTGGTTTGAAAGTGTAATATGAATATATTTTTACCATTTAATTCAATGGTGGTCATTAGAATCAATTTCACTTTGAAAATGGACATAAACAAGTGCCAAACGTTTCATAGATATTGCTTCAAAAAAATCCGCTATTTGTTTTGACAACGAGAAATATTTTTAAATTAATTATTGCAAGTTCTGTGTTTGTAATTTGGTAAAATGGATTACATACTTTGAATTAGAAGGTCCAAATTATGTAATTAACACTCTTTTGTTTTTGGACATTATGAATAGTAACGATGGTAATTATCTTTAATTATCGTGATTAATTAGTAATCGAGTAGTTAAGGATAATAAAATAATATCATAATAATAACAAATGACCCCAAAATGTGTCCTAATTCTATGGGTTATGTCATGGCCGACCATGGTATGCCTTGTGCCAAACTTTGGGACCTCATGAAATCACTTTAGTGTGATAGTGATACTTTATCATTTTATTTTTAAAGAAAGGAAAATAAAACATTAGTATGTATCAGCCAAGTAAAAAAATTTAGTTTTGTCTGTGTAAATGATATCTTAGACTATAAATATTCATTTTAAATCTAAAAATACTTCCTACATAATAGTTTTTTTATAATTTTTAGACACTAAATAAATTAAATTATTTATGACATCATGATGATGCAGCGATTACCTCATTAATGAACGATTTAAATAAAATGAAAATATAATGTAAAATCTAAGACATAAAATTGTAAAAAACCTATTGGATGAGTATATTTATAAACCTTATCACCTTATCCTCGAAATATATCAATGTGGGACCTTTAAAATCCAAAACTCTTTTTAAAATAAAGTAGCATTTCTGGACTTTCCATGAGTGCCCCTCCTCTCCTCTTATAAAAGGCCCCCACCTATACCTCTTTACCCACACCTCTCTACCCTTTGGCTCGGCCAACCCCTGCCCATTTCATCTCTCGACATCCCTATCTTCATCATTGAGGCCTCAACTTATGCAGAAATCTCTTCAGGAAACCCTTTTGGTTCAAACCAAAGGGAGTTACCCGATTTAAAGGTAATGTCTTCTATGATGTTCATTTGTTTTATTTTTATTCTCCAACCCCCCTAAACTATTTTTATTCCTTTATTTTGTAAGAAAACCAGTATCCTAAATATACTAGTATGTTGTTATAAAAAGGATTCTAGCTACACTTACACACACATCTGTCTAATGGTTAATGAACATACTGTTTATGTGGATGGCGAATTAATGCCTCACGAAATGATGATTGTTCAATATTCTTTTAAAACAATTAAAGGTGTCCATTATGATGTAACTGTATTTTATATATGATATTTATGATATTTATGTATTATTATGTATTTTATATTTAAAACATACCTTTATTCCTTGCATGTTGTGCAAATGCGATAGTTTTATATGAGGAAGTGCAGACTATCGCCCCCTCCAGTGATGTGACTCGTCCATGCAATACATGGAATGTATAAAGAATGAAATAAATGTAATTATGTGACCTATATAAAATTTATATTATACTGTAATTATAATATATATATATTTCACTCAATTATTTTTAATTACATTAATATGACAAAAAAATGAAAGTAGCATTCATGCGTACGTACGGCCCACCATCTCCATGAACGGTGCATTTCATTTCTTTTTATCTCAAAATGTTATGGAATAGTATAAAATGAATATTTACTAGATATATATTATATTTAAATAATTAATACTATTCTGTAAGTTATGTAGTAATAACTACATGGATGATTTTTTTCAAACAAATTCATTTTTGACTCATGTACCAAACATCGACAAAAACGTCTGATATGAACTCACATTATTAACCAATTATTATAAAATCATAATATGTGATATGAACTGAATAATAATCTTTAAATTGGGTCCTTAAGCAATTATAAATTTACCAAAGTCTATTATTCATTAATATAAATAAACGAACAAGACAAGTCGGACTTGAGGTAAGGGGTCCTACCACCCTCCTTCTTTTTAAGTACTCTATTTTATGTCACTTTTTATAATCTCTTCTTTCCTATGTTGGGGGATGTTATTTTATATTACACATACTATAATTTTTATGTTAATATGATGAGATACCCTATTTTATCTCATCAACACATTTTTTGAAGTTTTAAATGGCACTGTTAGGCTGTCGAAATTTCATAAGGGACTTTTTATATCACTTTCTATTTTCGTGAGATTCATGCAACATTTTCTACTATTTCCTTTTGTGTGGTTTATTTACTGCCCATGATTGTATTATTTGTGTAATATAATTTAATTTATGGGTATTCAAATCTTAATTATATGATCTTTATTTCATGGGGTCTACGTTTTGAAAGTTAACCAAATCGGTAAGGGAACCTTTCACCCTCCTCTATTTAAAGGACTTATTTTTGTTAGGTCTTTTAATTTACATCTTCTTATGTTGGGATATGTTATTATACATACTTATTTCTATTAATTTTATGTACAAGTGATGAGATACCCTTCTAATCTCTCATCAACTGATTTTCATAATTTTAAAGTGATGTCTTTAAGCTTTCGATTTACTGTAGGGGAACTTCTCAACCCAATTTCAATTCTTTGGGTTAAACCTCTACTTATTGATTATGTTGTGCTATAAATATGTATGGATGACATCTGATTGTTTTACACTGAGTATCCACTTATATTTGGTTTATTTATATTTGTCACGCATAATTATTCCATTTCATTATCCTTGCTCTAATGGCATGATCCTTGACTGGGATTACATCTCAATTTCTTCTCATTGAGACATTTCTTAATGATATGGACTTTTATTCTTTATTAAAGTGTATATAAAGCCCCTTTGACATCCCATATCCATATTATGTCTATACTAAAGTCATTTAGATGTTTTTAAAATTGACTACTTTCATGTGGCTTATAATTTAAATGTTCACAATGGAAAAGGACTCTTTTATTAAAACATTATTTTAAATGGTTTTAAAGATGTATTCTTTTAAACATTTATCATCCATGTCCGTGTTTTAAAAATGTTTTTAAGGTTTTATTTATAGGGACATGAATTTTTTAAAACCCTTTCAAAAGTTTCGAAGTGGTATGAGACACTTTGATTCTAAAATCACTTTTAAATGTCTTCTTTTAATATTTTCAAAGTATAAAGGGATATTTCTCTCATAGAGTTTTAATGATTTTATTAGATTTTTTATTTATGATAATATCATGATGTGATATCTTGTGATTGAAATGTAGAAATTTTATGTTTCTTTTATGCATGTTTTCAGTGTTATGATTATGTTATGGTTCTTGGCCAATGTTTATGAAATTTGGTGGTTCCATGATAAACTAATGGCGGGTGAGCCCGAGATAGCTCTCCAATGCATTGGATAATGTGAAGGAGTGAAACGCTATGGTATCTCTGGAAAGATTTAGGGAATATACTGTGATGGGTATTCCAAACGTAACCATGAGAGTTACTCCCTACATAATAATGTTATGAATGCCTCAAGTTACCTTTATTCCTTATGATTTCTATTGAGTTATGCATAAATCTTATGATTTCATGAGGTATTTTAAATTGCTTATGTTTTATGAGTAATGTATGATTTCATTGATTCTTATATATACATGGATTGATGTTTTTTTTCTGTACTGTTATAACCCTTACTGAGCATTTTATGCTCATCCCATATTTTTGAAATGTTTTCACAGGACATAAAGTTGAATAGGGTCAAGTATGGGATCAAGGAAATGTCAAGCTATCTAAAACAAGGAACCAAACATGACTCTTTTGTTCAAGAGTTTTTATTTTGTGGAAAAAATGGAAACTGAGAAGATTTTTCTAATTTGTAATCTTTGAGATGTAATAGCTATGTCCTAATTCTCTAAAACACTAAACCTGAAAAGATCCTCAATGTGGATTATTCAATTTAATTCAATATTAAGTAATGTTTAAGGTTGGGTCCTTATAGTTGGTATCAAAGGTCGGTTTAGATAACTTTAGAGGATAGAGTGTTGTTTAAGAAAATTTGACAAGTTGTGTATAACCACAATGGTTAGTATATTAGATGGAGTCATTGTTTTTTTTTGAAAGTTAGAATGAGTTTGAGATAACTTGGATAAGTATATCTTGGTGTTTATCTTCTTCTTTATTATATGATTATTTTACTGATATACTCACACTGACCTTTTTGGTTTTAGTAAATTGATGGATCTAGTAGGCACCAAAGTAACACTGGATTTGAAGACATCTGTGATGGTTTTATGAAAGAACAACTAAATGATATGGGATCTGCAATGATAACTCGTGTGGTTATCCTCAACCAACTATCTGGAGTCATGATTGACCACCTGAACCTTAGTGATTTTTATAAGGCATCTTATATGCGAGAAAAAAATCCCTACGGAAGATCAAGTAATAATCATAAAGGTAAGTGTGTTCAAAAACCTATGTGTCAAAGATGTGGAAATAAACACATAGGAAAATGTTTCAAAGGGATAGAAATATGCTATAGATGTGGAAATGAAGGTCATAAAGCAAGAACCTACCATGGAAAAAGGAAGCATCTAGGTGACTCTAGGAACAGGAAAGTAGTTATTTCTGAAGGTTCAATTGAATTTTTTAAATGTGTTGTGCATTGTAATTATGAAAACACATATCCTACGAAGAATTTTCGGGAATGGGGTTACCAAGATCGTACAAGTATTTATTTACCAATACCTAATTCCATTCCGATTGAGGATGAAGAAACTGACAATGACCAATGAAAGGTATGGATTATTTCTTAACATATGTTTTCCTATTATTGGAATCTTAGGATATGATTCATGATTTTGTTTTTAGGAAATAAGTAATTTAGAATAAGTTGAAAAGGAATGGTTAATTGATCATGAATAATGTTGAATGAGTAAGAAGTCAACATATAAGTGATTCAAGAGTTATGGTTGATTTTAGGATGGTGAAACTCTTGGATGTATTAAGTCTCTTTTGATGATGGGGTTACATTAGAAGACTTTTTATAGTATATTTAACCCTGATGTTTGATATACGGAAATTTTATTCAAGGAATAATTATCCTTTATTTTGTGGATATGGTTTTAAAGAACCATTTGGGTTTATATGATCCTTGAATTTAAGGCAATTAATGGTTAATACATTTTGGGTTGGAAAATGGAAGTCATTAAATAACCTTTGTGGTTAAAATATGTTATGGTTATTTATTAAAATTTATCTCTTTTTGGGGGATGTTTTAAGAATTATATATTTTTGAAAAAAGGACAACACGCAGACCGTGTGACAACTCGTCGCGTCTGATGAAGTTGCGGGAATCGAACCCACAACCAAAGTGCAACTAGTATTTATCACATACCACTGGACTATGTGAAGTCCCTGGTTAGTTTGAATGATTCATTTAGTTATATGATTTTATTAATTAAGAGTAAGTTGAGTTTGGGTTACCAATTTAAATTATTATCCTATCATTGACGATATGTGATTAGGTTAATTACTTTTCAGTATGAGACTGTAAGAGTAACTGATGTTATTTCAGAGAAAAATTTTAAGATTTATCTTAGGAGATTATGTGATTAAATCCTTCAAAGATTTGTGTTTCAATAATAGTTTGGTTTACTTTGACTAATTTTATAGATAGATGATTATTGAATGGTCTTTGTTGAACTTTGGGTTTTGTTTGACAAATTTTGGATATTAGGAGTAGTTTTTCTTTTTTTAAATAAAATATACTTTTTGGGTATTATCTGATCTCGTACTAAACTTTTTGGTTTGGTTTTGGTTGAGATCTAAAGACATGGGAAATATATAGTTCTCTTTTGTGGATTAGGTGATTCTCAATAAGTTAATTATAGTACTCTTAATGTGAACAAGTCTTCCTAAATACTCATCTTTTGGAGAAAAATATGAGTTTGATTAAGGAATCTAGTAAAAGTTGAAAGTCTACGTGACAAGTAAGTATTTTTCATTATGATTTAGTTAAGCTCAAAAATATGTTCCTCAATGAAAAGTAACTTAAAACAAAAATGTTGTCTGTTAACTTTTCCTACTGGGGAATTGAATACAGTTTAACCCATCACAAGTTTGTGATTTTCTTTTTGGTTAACTTTCTCCTAGATATGTTTACTATCACTCTCCATCAGAACATGACCCTTTTTTTCTCCTCCACATCCATATTTTCCTACTAGGAGTTCTAGTATGGGTTAACTCGGGTGGCCTTTGTACTTATCTCCCTTCCTTTTAAAGTGATAGTTTTACTGACTCTTGTTCCGATGTGGGACTTTCAATGAAGTTTCCAAGACCAATTTTGAAATTGTGAGGACGCAATTCCCAAAAGGGGGTAAGGATGTAACATCCTAGGTAAATAAATAATATTACATTCTATGGTTTATCAATATTTTTGAATAAAATGTTAATATTAATTTAAATGGAATGCTATGCTCGATGGCGTACCCAATACACAACAACGAGTTTCTTTGAAATCTTATGTTGCACACTAATAATATAGTAATATTATAATAGTTAATGCCTAGCTGTTGTAATGGCGGGAATGAACAGAAATAACTGCAAAATTATTACATATGTTTGTTAAATATTTTTACATTTATGTTAGAGGCTTAAAATCCAAATAAAGACAATTTTAAGAATAAATACACTCATATTTTTTTAAAGATTGTTTTACCACCTTTTTATAGAGAACCTTTTTTAAATATAAATTTTGACATTTCTATAAGATATATTTTTAAAGATAAACTTATTTTTTATGATTGGGACATTGAAATTTACTTTGGTTAAATTTTTGGTATGTTTCTAACATTGATCATTTTTAATGAATAGTGAAAAAATACTACATTTTACATCAAAACTGATTGTTCATCTAATTTAAATATATGGTTAGATTATATTTTTAATTTGTTTTTCAGTGTAATTAGAATATATTATTACCATTTAATTCAATGGTGGTCATTATAATTAATTTAATTTTGAAAATGGACATAAACAATTGCCAAACTTTTAATAGATATTGCTTCAAAAAAACCCGCTATTTGTTTTGACAACGGGAAATATTTTTCAATTAATTATTGAACTTTTTGTGTTTGAAATTTGGTAAAATGGATTAAATATTTGGAATCAGAAGGTCCAAATTTTTTAATTAAGACTCTTTTTTTTGGACCTTATGAATAGTAATGATGGTAATTATCATTAATTATCGTGATTAATTAGTAATCGGGTAGTTAAGGATAATAAAATAATATCATAATTATAACAAATTACCCAAAAATGGGTCCTACAGCTACTGGTTGTGTCATGGCCAACCATGGTATTCCTTTTTCCAAACATTGGGACCCCATGGAATCACTTTTGTGTGATAGTGACACTTTATCATTTTATTTTTAAAGAATGGAAAATATAACAAAAGTATGTATCACCCAAGTAAAAAAAAATTAGTTTTGTCTGTGTAAAATATCTCTTAGACTAAAAATATTCATTGGAAATCTAAAAAGATTTCCTATATAATATTATTTTTTATTATTTTTAGACATTAAATAAATTAAATTATTTATCACATCATGATGATGCAGCGATTACCTCATTAATGAACGATTTAAATAAAATGAATAGATAATATAAAATCTAAGACTTAAACATGGACAAAACCTATTGGATATGTATATTTAGAACCCTTATCGCCTTATCCTCGGAATATGTAGATGTGGGTCCTTTAAAATCTGATTCTCTTTCTAAAATAAAGTAACATTTTTTTACTTTCCATGAGTGCCTCTCCTCTCCTCTTATAAAAGGCCCCCACCTCTACCTCTTTACCCACACCTCTCAAGCCTTTGTCTCGGCCAAAACCTGCCCTTTTCATCTCTCCACATCCCTCCCTTCATCATTGAAGCCTTACCTTAGGCAGAAATCTCTTCAAGAAACCCTTTTGGTTCAAACCAAAGGGAGTTACCCGATTTAAAGGTAATGCCTTCTCTTATGTTCTTTTGTTTTATTTTTCTTCTCCAACCCCTAAACCCTTTTTATTCCTTTATTTTTTAACAAAACAAGTATATTCAATATACTAGTTTGTTGTTATAATAAGTATTTGAGCTAAACTTACACACACATCCGTCTAATGGTTAAATAACATACTGTTTCTCTGGATGACGAATTACTACCTCACGAAACAATGATTGTTCAATATTATTTTAACACCTTTAATGGTGGCCATTATGATGTCACTATATTTTATATATTATATTTATGATATTTATTAATTCTTATTTATTTTATATTTAAAACATACCTTTATTCTTTTCATGTTGTGAAAATGGGATAATTTCATATGAGGAAGTGTGGACTACCGCCCCCTCAAGTGATGTGACTCATTCATGCAATACATGGAATGTATAAAGAATGAAATTAATTAACATATGTGACCTATATAAAATTTATATTATACTGGAATTACAATATATATATTTCTCTATCAATTATTTTTAATTCCATTAATATGACAAAGAAATGAAAATAGCGTTCATGCGTACGTATGGCATACCGTCTCCATAAACGTTGCATTTCATTTCTTTTTCCTCCAAATGTTATGGAATAGTATAAAATGAATATGTACTGGATATATATGATATTTAAATAATTAATACTATTCTGGAGATTATATACTTATAACTACATGGATGATTCTTTTCAAACAAGTTCATTTTTGACTCATGTACCAAACATCGACAAAAACGTCAGATATGAACTCACATTATTAACCAATTATTATAACATTATAATATGTGATATGAACTGAATAATAATATTTAAATGAGTTCCTTAATAAATTATAAACTGACCAAATATTATAACTCAGGAATATGATGAAATGAATAAGACAAGTCGGACTTGAGGTAAGTGGTCCTATCACTCTCCTTCTTTTTAAGTACTCTATTTTATGTCACTTCTTTTAATCTCGTCTTTCCTATGTTGGGGGATGTTCGTTTATATTACACTTACTATAATTTTTATGTTAATATATTTATAGATCCTATTTGATCTCATCAATAAATTTTTGTAATTTTTAAATGGCACTGTTAGGCTGCTGAAATTTCATAAGGGACATTTTATCTCACTTTGTGTTCTTGTGAGATTCATGCTACATTTTCCACTATTTCCTTTTGGGTGGTGTATTTACTGCCCATGATTGTATTATTTGTCTAATATAATTTTGTTTATGGGTATTTACATCTTCATTGTATGATCCTTCTTTCATGGGGTGTACGTTTTGAAGGTTACCCAAATCGGAAAGGGAACCTTTAAGCCTCCTCTTTTTAAAAGACTTATTTTTCTTATGTCTTTTAATTTACATATTCTAATGTTGGGATATGTTCTTATACATCCTTATTTATATTAATGTTATATACAAGTTATGAGATACCGATCTAATCTCTCATCAACTCATTTTCATAATTTTAAAGTGACGTTGTTATGCTGTCGAATTTCAATAGGGGATCTTCTCAACCCAATTTCAATTCATTGGGTTAAACCTCTACTTCTTGATTATGTTGTGCTATAAATATGTGTGGATGAAATATGATTGTTTTACACTTATTATCCACTTATATTTGGTGTATTTATATTTCTCACACATAATTATGTCATTTCTTTCTCCTTGCTCTAATGACATGATCCTTGATTGGGATTACATCTCAATTTCTTCTCATTGAGACATTTCTTAATGATATGCACTTTTATTCTTTTATAAAATGTATATACAGCCACTTTGACATTCCATATCCATATTATGTCTATACTAAATTCATTTAAATGTTTTTAAAATTGACTACTTTCATGTGGCTTATAATTTAAATGTTCAAAATGGAAAAGGACTCTTTTATTAAAACATTATTTTAAATGGTTTTAAAGATGTATTCTTTTAAACATTTATCATCCATGTCCATGTTTTAAAAATGTTTTTCAGGATTTATTTATAGGTACATAAATGTTTTAAAACCCTTTAAAATTTTTCAAAGTGGTATGGGACACTTTGATTCTAAAATCTCTTTTAAATGTCTTCTTTTAATATTATCAATGTATAGAGGGATATTTCTCTCATAGAGTATTAATGATTTTATTAGATGTTTTATTTATTATAATATCATGATGTGATCTCTTGTGATTGAAATGTGGAAATTTTATGTTTCTTTTATGCATGTTTTAAGTGTTATGATTATGTTATGGCTCTTGAGAAATGTTTATGAAATCGGGTGGTTCCGTGATAAACTAAGGGCATGTGATCCCGAGATAACTCTCCAATGCATTGGGTAACGTGAAGGAGTTAAACGCTAAGGTTTATCCGAAGAGATTTAAGGAATATACTATGATGGGTATTCCAAACATAACCATGAGGTTTACTCCCTACATAAGAATGTTATGAATGCCTCAAGTTACCTTTATTCCTTATGATTTCTATTGAGTTATGCCTAAATATTATGATTTCATGAGGAATGTTAAATTGATTATGTTTTATGAGTAAAGTTGATTTCATTGATTCTTATGTATACATGGACTGATGTTTTCTTTTCGTACTATTATAACCCTTACTGAGCTTTTTATGCTCATCCCAAGTTTTTGAAATGTTTTCACAGGACATAAAGTTGAATAGGGTCAAGGATGGGATCATAGAAATGTCAGGCTGTCTAAAACAAGGAACTAGACATGACTCTTTTGTTAAAGAGTTTTTATTTTGTGGAAAAAATTACAACTGAGTATATTTGTCTACTTTGTAATCTTTGAGATGTAATCGCAATGTCCTAATTCTATAAAACTCAAAACCTGAAAAAATCCTCAATGTGAATTATTCAATTTAATTCATGATTAAGTAAGGTTTAAGGTTGTGTCCTTATAATATAAATGGGTGACTTTTTATGCTACAATATCAAAAAAAATATGGTAAATATAATAATTTTCATATGATCTAAGAAAAATTGAAGGAGAAGGCCTTAGTGGTTGAAACTAATCTATAATCCAAAAAAGGATAACAACCATAGATATTGGATAGTTGGTTTTATTCATATAAGAAAAAATATTTTATGTTTTTGGAGAATGTGAAAAATTACAAAGAATTAATAGTGACCTTTCAAAAGAATTAATTACTCATAATCAATTACATTTGATATTTTATCATCATAAAATAAAGATTTAAATAAAAAAGTTCCTTGTTTATTGATGGGATGAAACACAACATGTTGATTTTTTCATATATTTTTGATGAACATAAACAAAATTCTGAAGAGATTTAGTTTTTGTTAAAGGTGTTGAATATATGAAATTTGTTACTAGAGGAAAATAAATTAGGGGAAACTAGTTTCAATATAGAGATCCTCATGGATAATATTTTATGGCCATGATGAAATAAAATCATATTTATCGTAAAAGGAATAGACATATGTGTTATAGGAATATGATCACACTAACAAAGAGAGAAATTATTAATGATATTTGTAACATGAAAATAAGAAGAGATTATTATTTTTTAACATTCTAGAAAGGGATGATAAGAAATTTAGTACATAATAATGTTGACATTCATTCAACTTATCCCACATATATTATTCAAACTGACATATGTTTTCCTATTAAAAAGAAATCAAAAAATAGATATAAGTAAATTATTTTCTTTATCAATGGTTTTACTCATATTAAATATATTAAATTGTTCAATCATAAATAAAAGGCTCTATAATTGTTTATGTTTCAAAAGAAATTCTGAAAGGAAATGTAGATATTATGGGACGAAGATTCGGACTAATAAAAGTGAATGAAATAAAAATTATAATTTTAAATATTAACTTGAAAATCATGGTATTTTTCATCAATTTAGTACATCATGAACACTACACACAAAAATTATTGTTGAAATAAGTAATAGAAGTTTGGTTGAGTTGACTAAAACTATGATAATTAAAAATGATACTTCCTTATTATTTTGGATAAAATCCATTGGAGCATGGGTCCACATTTAGAATCATTGTTTTTATAATCCAAACTATAATATGAATTTACGTGAGATGTATTATAAATAAACCCCATGTTTGAAATATCAATGGTGTCTGGTAGTCCCTATATTTTTAATTTCAGTGTTTAAAATCATGTGATGTTTATTCAAATATGTGTTTATCGAATATTTCATAGATAACCTCTTTATAGTAGAGGATACAAGTTTTATAATAAAGAAACATGAAATAATTTTGATTCTATTTATGTTAAATTGATAGAAAATTATATTAAAAACATAACCATAAACTACATATATAAGGGAAATCTAAGATGATGTTGTTACTGTTAAGAAACATAGTAATGTTTCCAAAATAAATAATGATAAAAAAGTTGTTATGATTAAATATTTTGATTCATCCATTTCAATTTATGGGTTAAAATAGGTTTCATCTCATCCATGGTTAAGAAAGTAAGTATAAGACTAAAATATCATTAGAGATCATGGAAATAGTTTTAAACTAGAAGAACATGGATAACTATTTCACATACCTCTTTATATCATAGGTTCAGTCAATTTATGCTAAATTAGATCTAGAGTATCACAATGTTATTGATTGCATGAAGTATGACTGAAATAATATTGAGAACAATAAAACATTATAACTTTTACCCAAACTCAAAGAAAATAATGTGATTGGAACAAAATTGTTATTCTGAAACAAGTTGAATGAAGAGGTCAAAGTGATAAGAATTGATGAAATTAAAGTTTTAAAGGATACTCTAAGGTTCAAGGAATTTATTTTTATGATACATTTTCCCCAGTGACAATATTAGAAATGATAAAAATATTTCTTTTTATTATTTCTCAATGATGATATATTATATTTTAGATGGATGTAAAGTCATCATTTCATAATAGAGGGCTTTATTAAGAACTTTATTTTGAGAAACCATGTTGATTGATGCCTGGTCACGATTAAGAATATGTTTCCAAGTTATATAAGGCATTTTATGGATAGGAACAATCCCTATGAGCTTGTTATTCTATATTGGATACTTTCTTAATTAAGATGAATTTAAGAAAAAGGAGATTTTAAAACAACCTCTACCTAAAATATAATCAGGAGGATTCCATCATTGGGATTGTTTATGTTAACGATATCATATTAATAGGTAATGGTGAAGAAATAGGTTAAAATAATTTGAGGAGTTGAAGGAAATATTTGATATATCTATTCTAGGAGAAATCCATAAATTTCTTGGTATTCAAATATCTCAAAACAAAGGGTACATCTTATTATCTCAATATAATTATGCTTGTTAACTCTTGATGAAATTTAATATGAAGTATTTAAATCCTGTTTACACACCAATTTCAGAAGTAATAACATTTTCAAAAGTTTGTAAATGAAAGTATTTTTATCTAAAAGAGTCTGTAAAGTTGATTAGAAGCATGTTATATCTAAAAAATTATAGTCTAGAGTGAGTGTATATGGTTATTCATTGTTCTAGGTATTTATGTTCTCTACATGAGTCTCATCTTGTAGTTAGAAAATTTAGCCTATGATATTTTAATGGAACAATTGATATTCTGTTTAAATAGGACTTCACGGAGAAGGTTTCTTTATTTGGATACTTAGATATAGATTTGATATGATGTATTGAAGAAAAATGATCCGCATCTGATTGAGTTTTCTTTTTATGAGAAATATGTGTTATCAATCATATGATGAAACAATGTTCAGTGAATATCAACACTATATAAGATTATTATATTTATATCACTCAATAAGGAACAAATTTGGTATGAATGAAGACACAGTTGGAAAATTTCTTGGTTGATGTGAAGTTTACCCTTCTCTTGGGTTGTGATAATAAATGTTCTATAAATATAACCAAGAATCCAACAAAATATTAATAATCTAGGTGAATTGATATTGAATATCACTTCATTAAAGATCATGTGGAAATAAATGAACTTCATCTATATTTTTTCTACAATAGAGAATGTTGTTAATATCTTTAAAAAACCATTTTCAAATGAAACATTTTAAAATATGATGTTGATCATTTGTATACAACCACACACTCTTCAATGAAAAGGTATATGAGAAGCATACACTATCTCATATTTTATTTTGATAGTGTTACCATAGAGGGGATATGTAATATAAATATATGCATTATTATGTGATTTACACTTAATGGAGGAGAATATATTTAGGGGAGATTTTAAAATGGGTAATCTATGTGTCAATCAGGTCAAAATTATTTTATTAGTTTATTGGAGTAGATGCAGGAACTATTTCTTATAGGTTTGAGAAATTTCCTATTACGATGATGATATTAAGATTGTATGAAGAATTTAAAAACTTTCATAGCCATTGTTTATATATATCAATGTATTTTTGTTCAATGATTCATATTTCCTACAACAATTTTTCTCACATAGGATTATAATAGTTTGATAGTTGTCCATTTCTCATGTTTCAATGCATTGGTGATTTATGTTCCTTGGTTGACAACAAAATCAAATAGGGGATACTTTTGTGACAAAAAATATTTGAGGTGTTGTTTCATGAAGATGTTTTTTATAAAGTAAGAAGGTTTTATTTACTGTTTTATTTTTGTCAAAACAAAAATCCCTTAATAATGATGAATAGATAAAGAAAAAAATATGGAGTCCAATTTTATGATCCCAGATTTTTTTTAGGTATGGATCCTCTTAATTTTTAGTTTATCCCTTGTTGCACCTTTTTTTTCAAACCGAGAAGTTGATATTTTAGGCTTTCCCTTATTTTTGAGGAAAGTGTAAGGGGGGAGATGATGGTTCACTGCATGCCAATTACATGACATGTGATTGGAATACATGATTTATATTAAATACATGATGTGTATTTGAATGGGTTGGATAATTCATGAACGGTAATGAACTTTACCCAAAAGGTAAAGCATGAACATTATATGATGTGTAAAGAACGTAAACACTGTTTAAATTTCATAGAGTATTTATAAAGGGTCAGACACATTTTCTTTTCTTTTCCATCAATTCTCTATTTCTCTTTTCTAAAAAGCATCTCCTCTCATTTGTGCTCCCTTGAAGCCTGAAGTCAGGCATTGATGTTAGTTTTCTATCAGAATTTTTATTTTTCTTCTAATTATCTCATTGGATAGCCAGAGGTGAGTTTTCTATTCATATTTCTCCTTTCCTTAATTGGATTAATCCTAATGTAGTTATTTATGTGCAGGCTCATATGCCCCCATTTTATAGGGAATTTTCCTAATTTTATGTTTTGTTCTAATCTAGACCAAAAAAATGGCCAATAATGGATGATTTATCCTCTATAGTAATATCGTAGGTGGTCTAGTATTTATCCCTCAAAGTTCATATTCTCTATATTATGCACTATGTTCTACATTCCAGTTTCGTCATGAATTTCCCATAATATAATTTTTCCTTTAATTAGTCACCCTATCCTAGAACCTAATAATACTTATAGATTCTATAATATGTTATATATCTTAAACATCAACATAATCCACACATTTGTGTGTTCCCTTGGAATTATTAATTGACCTTCAATGTTGTATAATCAAAACACCTATCATTGTGTGTAACACCCCGAGATTTTATGAGAAGTGTTCTTTTTAATTTATTTGATGTATTGTGTTGTATGATACCCCACGATTATCTTGTGTTATACACAACACCGTATTAGCTTGTAGTAAATGCAACACTAATATTGGATCATCTTACACACAATTTCAAGTTTGTTTGATAGTAGTTATAATATGAAACATTGAGTATATATATATATATTAAATGTATTTATAAAATATGGTTGGATTTTGTTAAACGAAACAACAAAGGAGTTGTGCACTACACGCAACCCTGACTTGGCTTGCATTACACGCAATCACGACCTTCCTCGATAGTGTGTGTTGTACGCAATACCGGGTTTTTACTAATCAACGATATATTATTATGAACTAGCCGTTATGAATATTATTAACTAATTTTTTAATTCTTATTCGTCTTACTCATTTTCTAGAACATGGTATATTTAACAAAATAAATTTTTCGGGTAAAATAAGTATTTTTCAAAAAATGCAGTTTTTCTGCCTTTTAAGGGCGCACCCACATTAAATCTAGTTTTTGACATGATTATATGTTCAATTTTACAAAATAACCTTATTCTTTTGAATCAGGATATAAAAATTTACATTGGATAAAGTTTTGATATTTTTCTGATAACTTTCATATTTTAATGAATAGTAAAAAACGCTATATTTTAATTAAAAAAAACTTTTTTCGTTATAATAATTTATATGGTTAAATTATAAAATTGAATGGTTTTAAAGAATAAATAGAATATATTTTTACCATTTAATATAATTTATTTCATTATCATGGATTTTACCTTGAATTCGTAGGTTAAATCAATTCAATCTTTTGCAATGTTTTAAACAAAAACCCGTTTTCTTTCGACAACGGGATTAATTTTAATTTAATTTTTGCAACTTTTGTGTATTTAATTTGGAAAAATGGATTCCATATTTGGAATTAGTGGGAAAAAATTATGTTAATAAGCTACTTTTTATTTTTTGGGCATTATGAATAGTAACTACGGTAAATTTTATTTACCATAGTTAAAGGTAAATCGGGTAATTAAGGATAAATATAAGATTATAAGATTATCCTACCACCTGCCAAAATCCTATTGGATAACTAAAAGTCGACCCATATCACCTAAGGGTCGGATTAGATTCATTTAAATGACTTTTGTCCATGAAAATAATTTAATTATTGTTAAAACCAAAGAAAGTGACAACATGTCACTTACTTAAATATTATAAGTATAATAATTTTAATTTAATGATAAACTTAATGAAACATAGAACATGAATATTATCCAGAACGCTAATACAATTATATACATCATATGAATTTATTTACAATTTTTAGGGGTTAAATAAATATCATTAATAATAACACAATAGTGATGTTGAAATTATTTTATTAATTAAAATATCAAATAAATGGTTTTAAAAATATTAAAATAAATATTATATGAACTATTTAATGTGATACACTAATTTTCTAGATACATATGACATTTTATGAATCTATTAAAGCTTTTAGTTTGAACATATCTTCTATATATATTTTATTTACAGTCAAATAAATGAATAGTGTCAAAATTGACACTATTGTTATTATATAAAAATAACATATTATTAAATTGTTTAAGATTCACAAAAATATTTGAAAATTATAAATTGAAATTTATATAGTCTATAATTTCATAAAGTATCCAATTATGTAAAATTAGAAACACATAAGTGATTATTTATAACCATTTGAAATTTAGAATTTTATTACCATAAATAAACTTAAATAGATTAAATAAGGATAAATCAAAATGATAAGGTTTAAAATATGATCAAAACATGTCTATATTTTATTGTTTTATGATATTACAACAATATATCATCTAATATTAGAATGGAGTCATTTTTGGAGGTTTTTATATGGGGTTTGAATTTATATTAAACTAATATTTTTTAGGATTCCAAAGGTGCCCCTCTCATCCCTTATAAAACGGCACCTCTTCCATCTCTTCCTCACACCATTTTGAGCCTTGAATCTCAAAAAACATCTTCCCATTTTACTTCCCCACTTCCCTAGAAACCTTATCGAGGTACTGGTCTTCTCAAAAGACTAACCCTAGTGCCCTAAGAAGAAGTTTAAAGGAGGTGCGTCGAAGAAGAGGTAATCTATTCTACCGATTATTTCAAGCATATTTCTTCTTCAACTTCTTCTTATTTAGTTGTTTCATTATAAATTAATAACATAAGTATCATTAATATACTTATATGTTATTATAAATATGAAACAACCTCATTTCACTTTCTATACATCCTATGGAAAACGAAATCACCGCACGTGCGTACGTACGGAATACCGTCTCCACGCCGTGGTGTAACATGTTTTTCCACCACCACCTTACTTGGATGGGTATAATGGTGTAAATAATAAATACATATGATTATTATAACATCATACCTATTATAAGATATTACATCATTCACTCCAATTCGATTCAATAAATATGGGAACGATATCATCGCTAGCGCGTACATACGGATTACCATCTCCACGACACGATGAGATTCATTTTCCATGTTAACAATTCAAGAATGATTATAAAGTATATATAATAAGTAATAATGAAATAAATGACATAGTAATGATACTAGATTTATTTATATATATGTATGTATGTCAGATACTTAATTCCATTCAATTCAATAAGGAAATGAAAACAGCATTCATGCGTACGTACGGCCAACCATCTCCATGAACGGTGTATTTCATTCCATTTATCGATTTATTATATATATGTATATTATGAATACATATTATATATAAATCATGTTTTATATTCTGTAATTAAGTAATCATGATCTAAGTAATAATATTAATAATTACAAGTCAAAACACGGACGACAAATTAAATGATTTTACCCAAAACGCTCTTTAACATGGAATTTACAAAAGAACGGGTAACATACAGTCATAAGTGAACCATATATGAAATCATAACAATAAATATGATTCTATAATAAGTAAATGACATTATTTACATCATTATACAGGAGTTTCAGATACATACAAAGCATATCTAACATAAGGTAAGGGATAACTTTTCCAATCTCGTTCTTATCCGAGATTGTTTATTCGTAAGTATTTACTGGGTTTTTTGTTATCATCCATGTCCCTGTTTTCTAAAAAAATCATGTATGTTTAATGGCCTTTTTACCAATTTTTGAATTTTACCACATGTTATGAAAGGAATATTACTTTTGTTTACCATACGAGGTACTTTTTGACTTTTCCGGAAAAAGTACGAGAAGAATGCTTTTTTTAACTTATACGGCATGAAAGGATTTTTTTTACGGTTTTATAAATACTTGTTTCATGAAAATTCCTCCAAAATATTTCAAGACTATTTTCAAAAAGAAATCCTTTTCTTTTGAAATTGCATGATATTTTGTGAAAGGAAAATTATTTTGAAGAAGAATGGATATTTTCCTCAAGAATTCATTTCAAGTGTTTTATCAAAAACATTTTTCATCTAAGATGAAATAATTTCATATGTGTATGTTTCAAGTATCATGTCTCTATGATTTAAATGGATTCACTTTCTTTATTATGAAATGATATCCATTTCTTTTTTATGTATTATGTGATGATGGGATGATGTTTATGAAACCCATTTTATTCATCGGGTTATTATGACTGATGTATGTTTATTTTGTGGAACAAGTAAGAATGATTACATTATGAGATGGGTGGGACATATATCTCCCTCCAATGCATTGGATAAAGATTTATATCTCATGAGATAGACATGGCTGGAACGGTAAGTTAATCTGGTTCAGTGTTACCGGACATAAACGAGGAGTGAACTCGATTCAGAAAGGGACTTTGTCCACCAAGATGGTCATGGCAGTAATGTCATGGCTCCTATGGAAATCATATCATGTGCTTAATGGTTTCCACAATTACATGTTTTATTCCCCTGATAATTTATCATGATTATTGTTTCTTCATGATCTACGCCTTACGTACTGCCATGTTTTATGTCAATGCTCAATATTTTGATGTTTAGATTTTATGCTCATGTTTTTTTACATTCAAATGTCTAAGGATTGTTTTATGTTCTCTATGCTTACCCTTACTCAGTATTTGAGCACACCCTTTATATGTTTTCTTTTCCCCAGGATTTAAAGAAAGGTTCTAGGTAAGAAAACAGAAGGGGGCGATCATTAATGGAGATTTTGAAGATCTTTCATCACGATTAGAAGATTATATTCAATGTTTCCAAAGACACTAAACTATTACGATCTTTCTGTGTCTGTTTTTGTTATGTATTAAGTATTCTGCAAATGTAATGTAATGTCCATGTATGTCAGGCTTCGGGTCTCTACAGTTGGTATCAGAGGAAAGGTTTAGTAAACCTTTAGAAACTAGGATGCAAAAACGTTAATGAGATCCCTAGAGATATTTCTAAGGTATGTCTAGGGATTCCCCTAAGGATAAGTATACGTATAGGATATAGTACTAGAACTACGGTAACAATATTAGAATTTAACCTAAGATGTCAGATATTGAGGGTACTCCCCCTTTACTATGTTTTTTCCCTAGCATGATTTTTTCCTCTCACACTATTCATTTTGGTTTTAGAAAATGGCTGGAAACAGGAAGATTAACGATAATGGAGGATCCGACTGACAATGGAATGATATTCTTCCTGGGCAACCAAATGAAATGGGATTTGGAAGTCCAAACAACGTTTTTATGCCTAATCAAAAATCTCATAATATGATCAACAATCTCAACTTTGGTATGTTTCCCTACATAGATAATAAGAGAAAGATGGAGTTTCATGATGATCATAGAGGAAAGAAATTTCAATTTCCCTCATGAAAATCATGTGGGAAGAGGCATCGGGGAGATTGTTTCAAAGTAACTGGAAGATGATTTGGGTGTGGAAAATAAGGACACAAAGCCAGTAAGTGCAAAGGAAAAGGTTTAGTTAACACCATGGACAAGGATAATGGTATTTCTACGACATCAAAAATGATTAGATGTTTTAAATGAGGAATGTATGGGCATTATGCAAACCAATTCCCTAAGGGAAAATCTCTTGAAGAAAATCCGCATGGCCATATGAGTTGTATTAATGTGGATGATGATGAAGAGACTAAAAATAAAATATGAGATGAAAGAAATGATGAAGCTCAGTCGGTGGTTTAAGAATTTAGTGGAATGGTTGTATGTTTATAAAGAATAATGTATGGTACTATGGAATAAAGAATCGTCTAAGGATTCTTACACTATTGTTTTTTCTAAAGTATTTGAAAGTATATGTTGAATGGTACTGGTAACCATGGAAGGTTATTCAGATATTTTTAGACAGTAGATGATATGCGCATAATGAAGGGATAAGATGATAATGAGATGTGTGATTTTATTATGAGCTCATGACTGATATAATGACTAAGTGATATTATGGTTTGATTGTATAGATTTTTTGGGAATTTGGAATATGGAAAGAGTTGCCTTTTGACAGTATTCATGTTTCCACTAAAGTTCTATGGTAATTTATGTTTCAAGAAAATATATGAATAAGGTATTCATGTGTTTGGAATGCAACCAACAAGATATATCTTATGATATATGTGAGATAAATGCTTGTATTCATATTCTTGGTAGATAACCTCTCTAGTAATTGTTTTCTTTATACTATGAGCTTGGACCAAAGTATTTTAGATAAGCCTAAAGATTGGAATGGATTTTGTTAGACATAAGTTAGTATTGTTTAAGGATAGAACTTTTTTCTATATTATTGATGGGATGTTATAGTAATGTAGTTTTAGAAAAAGGAAAATCTGCAGGACGGGCGACAGCCCATCGCGTCGGACAAGGCTGTGGGAATCGAACCCACAACCGAAGTGCGACTGGCCTTTATCACCTTCCACTGGCCTACAGGAAGTCCCTGGTTAGTATAATCTAGTTTTATTTTATTAAGCGGTATGATATATGATGTGTAAGTTCATTTTTTGAATCGTATATGATTAACCTCACCATAGATTGTCTTATGTATATTTGATAACTTTTTCTAACCTTTTGTTTGAAACAGATGGAATGACTCATCATTCTATCACATGATCTGCTAACACTTCATGAATGATAAATTCAACTTCATTTTTTTAAGATATGAAGTGGAAATTGTTCAAGGTACGAACAACGGTGAGATTCTACCAAAATCAAGTAAGTATTTCTATTGATTCGAAAATTCATCAACATTAGAGAAGTGATCCTGAAAACCAAAAAATGTTTTCATAGTGCCCTTATATCTGATGAATCAGATGGTACCTTATATCATCACAAATCAATGGCTTTGCGATTGTTGGCTTTTTCATATCCACGTCCTCTACCACTCTCCATCAGAACTTGATGTTTAGATTTCTCTTCCATATCCATATTTTCACCTGTGTTCTCCCACGAGGAAACCCAGTGATCAGTTAATTTGGGTAATAGTTATGTTTCATATATCACTTTTTGAAATTAAGTTTTAGTATATGGGTTTCTATTAAAGAAACTTTCAAGTAGTCAACCATTTATAACCCGGACGAATTTCGAGGGAGAAATTCAATTTAAGGGGGGTAGAATGTAACACCATGAGATTTTATGAGAAGTATTATTTTTAATTTATTTTATGAATTGTGTTTTATGATACCCCAAGATTATATTGCATTATACGCAACACCGTAATATCTTGTAGTAAATGCAACACTAATCTTGGATCGTGTTACACACAATTTCAAGTTTGTTTGATAGTAGTTATTCTTCACAACATTGAGTATATATATATATATGTATTCAATGTATTAATGAAATATGGTTGGATTTTTTATACGAAACAACAAAGGAGTCGTGCACTACACGCAACCCTGACTTGGCTTGCATTACACGCAATCACGACCTTCCTCGATAGCGTATGTTGTACGCAATACCGGGTTTTACTAAACAACGATATATTATTATAATATTATTATGAACTAGACGTTATGAATATTATTAACTAAATTTTGAATTTTTATTCATCTTACACTTTTTCGAGAACATGTTATGTGAAAAAAATAATTTTTTCGGGTAAAATAAGAATTTTTAAAAAAATGCAGTTTTGCCGCTTTTTAATGGCGCACCAACATTAAATTTAGTTTTTGACATGTTTATAAGTTCTATTTTACAAACTAAACTTCTTCTTTTGAATCAGGATAAAAAAATTTACACTGGATAATGTTTTGATATTTTTCTGATAACTTTCATATTTTAATGAATAGTAAAAACACGCTATAGTTTAATTAAAAACAACTTTTTTCATCATAATAATTTATTTGGTAAAATTATAATATTGAATGGTTTTAAAGTATAAATAGAATATATTTTTACCATTTAATATAATTTATGTCATTATCATTGATTTTACCTTGAATTCGTAGGTTAAATCAATTCAATCTTTTGCAATGTTTTAAACAAAAACCCGTTTTCTTTCGACAACGAGATTAATTTTAATTTAATTTTTGCAACTTTTGTGTATTGAATTTGGAAAAATGGATTCCATATTTGGAATTAGTGGGTCCAAATTATGTTAATAAGCTACTTTATATTTTTTGGGCATTATGAATAGTAACTACGGTAAATTTAATTTACCATAGTAAAAGGTAAATCGGGTAATTAAGGGTAAATATAAGATTATAAAATTACCATAACACCTGAAAAAATCCTATTGGATGACTAAAGGTTGACCCATATCACCTAAGGGTCGGATTAGATTCATTTAATGGACTTTTTTCAATGAAAATAATTTAATTATTATTAAAACCAAAGAAAGTGACAACACGTCACTTTCTTAAATCTTATAAGTATAATAATTTTAATTTAGTTATAAACTTAATGAAACTTCGAATATGAATTGTCTAAAAAAAGCTAATACAATTATATACATCATATGAATTTATTTATAATTTTTAGGGAATAAATAATTGTCATTATTTATGACACAATAGTGATGTTGAAATTATTTTATTAATTAAAATATCAAATAAATGGTTTTAAAAATATTAAAATAAATATTATATGAACTATTTAATGTGCTCAACTAATTTTCTAGAAACATATGACATTTTATTAATCTATTAAAGCTTTTATTTCGAACATATATTCTGAATATATTTTATTTAAATTCAAATAATTGAATTGTGTCAAAATTGACACTATAGTTATTTCATAAAAATAACATATTATTAAATTGTATAAAAATTAAAAAAGTATTTAAAAATTATAAATTGAAATTTATATTGTCTAAAATTTTATAAAGTATCTAATTATGTAAAATTAACAACACATAAGTAATTATTTATAACCATTTAAAATTTAGAATTTTATTACCACAAATAAACTTAAATAGATTAAATAAGGATAAATCAAAATGATAAGGTTTAAAATAAGTTCAAAACATGTCTAAATTTTATTGGATGATTATATTATAACCCTGTCTCATCTAAGCATCGAATTGAGTCATTTTTTGAGGTTTTTATGTTGATTTTAAATTTTTATTAAACTAATATTTTTGAGGATTCCAAAGGTGCCCCTCTCCTCCCTTATAAAAGGGAACCTCCTCCCTCTCTTCCACACACCATTTTGAGCCTTGAATCTCGTCCAAACTCTGACCATTTCACTTCCCCACTTCCCTAGAAACCTTATAGAGGTACTGGTCTTCTCCAAAGACCAACCCTAGTGCCTTAAGAAGAAGTTTAAAGGAGGTGCGTCGAAGAAGAGGTAATCTCTTCTACCGATTATTTCAAGCTTATTTCTTCTTCAAATTCTTATTATTTGGTTGTTTCATAATAAAGTAATAAAATAAATATCACTAATATACTGATATTTTATTATAAATATGAAACAACCCCATTTCAACTTCTATCCATCCTACGGAAAATGAAATCACCGCGCGTACGTACGTACAGAATACCGTCTCCACGCTGTGGTGTAATCTGTTTTTCCACCACCACCTTACTTGGATGGGTATAATGGTGTAAAGAATAAATTCATATGATTATTATAAAATTATACTGATTCTATGATATTATATCATTCACTCCAATTTGATTCAGTAAATATGGGAACGATAACATCGCTCGTGCGTACGTACGGATTTCCGTTTCCACAACACGATAAGATTCATTTTCCATGTTAACAATTCAAGAATGATTATAAAGTATATATAATAAGTAATAATGAAATATATGACATAATAATGCTACTGGATTTATATATATATATATATGTCATATATTTAATTCCATTCAATTCAATAAGGAAACGAAAACAGCGTTCATGCGTACGTACGGCCAACCGTCTCCATGAACGGTGTATTTATTTCCATTTATCAGTCTATTATATATATGTATATTCTGAATATATATTATATATAAATCATGTTTTATATTCTGGAATTAAGTAATCATCATCTAAGGAATCATATGAATAATTACAAGTCAAAACACGGATGTCAAATGAAACGATTTTACCCAAAACGCTCTTTAACAATGAATTTACAAAAGAACGGGTAATATAAATTCATAAGTGTACCATATATGATATCATAACAGTGAATATGATTCTTTAATAAGTCAATGACATTATTTAAATCATTATACAGGATGTTCGGATACATACGAAGCATATCAAACATAAGGTAAGGGATAGCTTTTCAAATCTCGTTCTTATCCAAGATTGTTTATTCATAAGTATTTACTGAGGTTTTTGTTATCATCCATGTCCCTGTTTTCTAAAAATGTTTTCATGTATGTTTAATGGCCACTAGTGGAATGTGGGTTTTTCCCCATAGTTACATACCAACGGTTTGATAGAACCGTTGGTAAATGATTAAAATAGAGGTTTTTCCCAACGGTTTCTTAGAACCGTTGGGATAGCTTGGTTTGGGGGAGTTTTTCCCAACGGTTGCCTAGAACCGTTGGGATAGGCCTTGTTTTGGGGAGTTTTTCCCAACGGTTCCTTAGAACCGTTGGGGTAGGCCTTGTTTTGGGGAGTTTTTCCCAACGGTTCTAAGGAATCGTTGGGATAGACCTTGTTTTGGGGAGTGTTTCCCAATGGTTCTAAGGAACCGTTGGGATGGGCCTTGTTTCGGGGAGATATGCCAACAGTTTTAAAAAACCGTTGGCAAAGGTTTTCCCCAAATCCCCAGCAGCCCATTCTCTCCCCCATTCGCGTTACAGAGCCCTAACGGGAGCAGCAGCAGGCGATTTTGGAGTACTGCCGGCCGGACCTTGAAGCTCTTCTTCAGGTTCTTCTTCTTCTTTATCTCAAAAGGTATTCAAATGTTTGGATAGTATTGAAACTTATTTTTATTTTTCCCTTCAGTTTAGACGATTTTGGAGCTACTTCCGGCGCCTAAGGGTGAGTTTTCTTGAAAATTCCTTTTTGGATTTTACCCTTTGAACATGGGATGTCATTTGTGAAAGGTTATATAAATCGAATTGATTGTTCGATTTATGAATTGAATTGTAAATTAAATTAATTAAGGGTATTTTATGGTTTGCATTCCCCTTTAACACTTATATTTTATGTTACCATGTTAGATATATTATAACTAATGCATGTGATATCTTTATAGTCTTGTTAGGAGTGTTATATTAAAAATTCCCATGTGAGTGCTTGAATTTTCATTGAATTTCTAGCCATTATGAGTTATGTTGAGACCATGATATGGAATTGATTGATTAAGCAAGAGAATCTCATTATCTTGTCATTACAACATGAGTAAATGAAGCTTCATTCTTTTCAGGTTATTATTTGATTGAGTCGCCATTTTGAGGTGAGTTGTATTAAATACCTTTGTTTTTTACCTTGGTATGTTTAATGAATTGTTTAAATGAAATTAAATTCATTAAATGATTAATAGTAAATAGTGATACATGGATTCTATTAGGATGTCAGGTATATAATCTTGTTTCTATTAACTTATATGCTTTATGTGATAAATGGATTCACAGTGGAATTCCACGGATAGACTCATTTCGTTGAATATTGATTATGCCATTGGTGATACATGGATCCAAGGGAGGGATTCCATAGATAGACTTATTGAATGTAGAATTATATTCCAATTGATACATGGATTCTTATGATAATTCCATAGATAGACTTATTGAATGTAGAATTATATTCCAATGATATGCGTCTTGTGTGGTGGTGGTGTGGTTTATGTGTTTTATGGTAGTAGTGAAGTGTGTGATTATGTAGTTAATGTGAACCCATAGGTTGAGTATTTTGTGCTATCTATATATCATGTATTTTTATGTTATTTCTACACATTCCCAACCAGAGTTGGATAAACTTACCAACGATCAGAGGTTTTGAGTTATGGGTATTTTTCTAATATCTAGGATGGTGGTTATATGTTTGGATAGCTACCATGTCTTCCCTACTCTTCCTTAAAAATTGATTGACCATGTGTTTTTAGGCAAGATGCGATGTGATTGTCCATGTGTCTTCAGGTGAGATGTACTATGATTTCCCTAGTGTTTTTCGGTGAGGTGTGATGTGATAAGGCTATAATAAGATGTGGCATGTGGTTGGGGTCATGTAGGGTAGGAGGATGGCACAAGTTTGATGTTATTCATGTTCATGATACCCTACTAATATGGTTATGGGATGAGTCATGCTGTTATGTGATATAACACATTAAGTTCTTGTTGGTTTTACATTTTTTCAATAACACATTTGTATGTTTTTTTGACATGTGTAGTTGATACCTTGATTATTTTCTTCCTTTATCGTTTACTTAAATGTATTTTCTATTATAGTTAATGTCTATTGAATTGTTTATGACAAAATGACTTATATAAATTCTTTTTACAGAATGGACAGAAGTTTGATGTATGAAACCGATCGGATCTCAGACGATTTTCAAAACAATTTGGAGAGCTTTATAGATTTTGCATTTCACAATGCTTTAGATAGTGGTCGCATACACTTCCCATGTTCCAATTGTGTTGGTAGACCTTGGTTGATCCGTGAAGAAGTCAGCTACCACATAACCAAAAATGGGTTTCAAGCAAACTACTTTCTGTGGTATCACAATGGGGAGAAAACGAAATCTCAAATTGGTGATGATCGAAATGAAAAGACTGGAATGGAGAATTTGTTAGATGATCGGTTTCCGTTTATTCGTCATCATGAAAAAGAAAGGATTTCGACTCAAGAAGACTTCGATATGAGGACAGCTGATGCATCTAGTGAAAATGATGATATTGATAGGGTGAAAAAATTGAATGATGCTGCGACGACTCCAGTATATCGACAATGCGATAAAATGAAAAAGCTGGAATTTTTAATCCGATTATTTCATGGGAAAACTATGTATGGGATTTCTAATACAGCAATCGATTACATTCTTACCCTCTTGAAGGATTTGCTTCCAGATGATGCAGATATTCCCTCAAACCACTATATGGCATGGAAGTTAGTTGAGGATCTTGGATTTTCAAGAAACAAAATTCATGCTTGCCCGAAAGATTGCAGTTTATTCTGGGAGGAAACCGCTGAACGAAATGAATGTATAAAATGTGGCACGTCCCGCTGGAAGTCAAAATCTGATGGAACACCATCCCGCATTCCACAGAAAGTAATGTGGCACTTTCCATTGATCCCCAGACTTCAGAATCTTTTTATGTCTGATGACATATCAATAAAAATGAGATGGCATGATACCGAGAGAAAGAAGACTGATGATGAGTTGGTTCATCCTGCAGATGGATTTGCATGGAAGAGATTTTATGCTCGACATCCTGATTTTGCAGCTGACGTGCGTAATGTGAGGCTGGGTCTTTCATGCGACGGTTTTAATCCGTTTGGGCAGATGCTTACTTCGCACAGCACATGGCCCGTTTTTATGCACATTTATAATCTTCCCCCATGGTTGTGTATGAAAAAATCTTTCACTTTCATGAGTATACTCATATCTGGTCCTTCTGATCCCGGCATTGATATTGATGTATACATGCAACCTTTAATAAAAGAGTTGAAGCTTCTTTGGGATGTGGGTGTGCGCACATACGATGCATGTTCGAAAGACATATTTCAGATGCGCGCTGCGCTTATGTGGACAATCAATGATTTTCCGGCTTATGCAATGATGTCTGGATGGAGCACGAAGGGGAAACTATCATGTCCAGTTTGTATGAAGAATACTCGATCCAGAAGACTGAAACATCATTGTAGTTTCAGTTTTATGGGACATCGGCGATTTTTGCCAAAGGGTCATCCATATAGAATGAATCGTCGAAGATTTGATAATACTCTAGAGACCGATGATCCACCTCAGCGTATGTCTGGAACTGATGTGCTTAATGAATTGAAAGATTTCAGTTTTTCGTTCGGGAAGGGTCAAATGAAATCTGGAAAGAGAAAGAATGTTTCCACAGAAACCTGTTACAATTGGAGGAAGAGGAGTATCTTTTTTGATTTGCCTTATTGGTCAACCAATTTGCTACGTCATTGCTTAGACGTAATGCATATTGAAAAGAATATATGTGAAATGTTGCTTTCAGTTCTTCTAAATGTCAAGGGGAAGACAAAAGATGATTTACGATCTCGACGTGACTTGGTGGATTGGGGCATCAGACCAGAATTGCATCCTGTGCGTATCAGTGAAAATAAATGGAAACTTCCATGTGCTTCTTATGTGATGACACCTACTGAAAAAAAAC
Organism: Viscum album; assembly: GCA_963277665.1. Lineage (NCBI taxonomy): Eukaryota > Viridiplantae > Streptophyta > Magnoliopsida > Santalales > Viscaceae > Viscum > Viscum album. Next base: position 1,308,691,713 of record OY728119.1, on the reverse strand, counting down.
AATTTTTGGAAGTATTGGAGACTATTAGAGTTCCTGATCGCTATTCAAGCAACATATCTAAACGGGTCAATAGAAGAGAGTTGAAGCTAAAATCTTTGAAGACTCATGATTATCACGTTCTACTGCATGAGTTGCTTCCAATAGCAATCCGTCATCTTTTGTCCAATAATGTAAGGGTGGGTGTTATTCGGTTGTGCCATTTGTTTAGAGATCTTTGTGCTAAGAAGTTGTCCACGTCTTTCTTGCAAAAAATGTTGACAGATGCCCCATTAATTTTGTGTGAGTTGGAGAAAATATTTCCCCCATCATTTTTCACATGCATGCTGCATCTGACTATCCATATTCCAACTGAAATACTTCTCGGAGGACCTGGTTCTTTTCGTTGGATGTATCCAACTGAAAGAAATATGTTCACATTAAAGTCTTATGTTCGAAACAAGAATCATCCCGAAGGTTCTATCGTGAACGGTTACTTAGCTCAAGAATGTATGGATTTCTGTTCAATGTATTTGTCTGATCTTACTACAAGAATGAACAGACCAATGAGAAATGAAGAAGAACAATATGAGCAAATTGAACCCAGTTTTCCATCACTTCCTCAAACAGGAGGAATTCTTGGATCATATACATTGAAGACATTAAGCCATGAAGAGCGGGAGATGGCACATCGCACAGTTTTGTTCAACTGTGATTTGTTCGATGACTATATCAGGTAACAAAATTGAATATGTATATATCTTACATATATATCTGTTAAACTATTCATATTTTTTTATCTACAGGGAACATAAAACAATGATAAATAGGAATCATCGTTCTTTATCTTTGAGAAGGAGAGAGACTTTGCATAGCAAAGATTTTTCTGCTTGGTTAAAATTGAAGGTAAAAATATTACTATTTAAATTAATTATTTCAATATTTACTTAAGTTTAACTATCATTTATATTGCAGGTATTGAGTTTGTCTGCTGACTCTGTCTCTGAGGAAATAAGAGCTTTGGCTTTTGGTCTTAATACCGTGGTTCGTGACTGTAAATCAATTGTTATCAATGGGTACAGATTTATTGTCACTGAACGAGCCAAAAACATGGGAACACAACATGATGGTATTATGGTTACTGCCACAACAGATTGTTATGCCAGTGCATCAGATAGTAGACCGCGACTTGAAAATGTGGGTTATTATGTAGTCATTGAGAAAATAATAATATTGGATTATTACTCTCATGGACGAGTCACAATGATGAAATTCTATTGGTTTGATTCGATGACGAGACATGGCACATTTATTGATGATTGTGGATTTCGAGTAATTAATATGACCCGCACTCTTGCAACTGAAGAACCATATGTGTTGGCATCAATGGCTAAACAAGTTTTTTATGTCAAAGATCAACTTCAACCAGAATTTGGTGTCGTAGTTGAAGTAATTCCAAGACATATTTTTGATGATGCTGATGATGGAATTGACACTGTCCCTATTGCCATTGGAACCAATCCATTTATTTCTTTTGATGACTCCAATAGCTCAATTGTCAGAGTTGATTGTGAACCTGAAGTTGTGGTTGGAAATATATAGAATCATTCATCCATGTTCTCAATTCTTTTGGTTTACCTCGAGTTGGGTTGTTAAGGTTGGTAATATTCATATTTATTTAGTATTGATCACAAATATGTTTTAGCTGACTTGACCGTTATGTGAATTTTCAATGTTTATTGGTTGCTGTTTTATTTGAATTGCATTTTCTAATTTGGAATTGAAATGTATTCAAACCAAATCAAACAATATTTCTAACTTGGTGAACATTACAACTTGTATGTTTTATTAAATTCATTCAAGATCTTCTAAAACAATTGATAGCTAAATTACCAATGAATCCCCTCATTCCCTCATATATTTAGTTTTTTGGTTTACACATTAATTTTCTTTTTCTAATTAATTACATATTTGTTTTCCAATGCAGGAAATGAAGCCAATTGAAGAGAGACGAAGAAAAAAATGGCTGAGAACAATCGTCGGATGGAGGAGATGGGCATTCCACCATTAGTGCCTAAAGTGAGTACTTTATTTCAAATATATATATATATATATATATATTTATAGAATATATAATGTCATGTGATTAATTTTTTTTGTAAACTTTTTTGTAGGATCCACCATTACGTCGACAGTTATTCGACGAGGAGCCTAGTACTGGTCCTAGTACTCAGGCCGGTGGTACGAGGAGGGTTCGTACCAGAGGTGGACATAGAGCTGCGCGTGCCCGACTAGACCCTGCCCCTCCCACTAACATTTCAGCCTTCCCACATTCTGATCCCGGTGTGTCGTTAGGGACACACGGGATATTTAGACCTCCCATGTTTTCGCTACCTTCTGCATCTTCTGCCCCATCATTTTCACATCCCATGATGATTCCCACTCCCCAGTCAGCATCAGGTCATACAGTTGTTCCATCTTCTTTTCCTTCTACTTCTGTCTCTCCGAGCTTTTATATTCCATCGTCTTCGACTCCTGTTCCACCAGAGGGTGTTCCATCAGGTTCTGTGGATCCGGCGCCACTCATTGATCAGACTAGCACAGGTATATTTATAAAACCCTATCAAATTTTTATAGCAATATTTATTTTCATTATAACATGTTTTGATAAAATATTTTTTTTTCTTTCATGACAGATACATCTACTGATAGGAGGCGGGGGCGGGGCCGTATACGCATGCGTTCGGTGTGGAACCGTCGCACCCAGGTTATGGTGGAATATAATGAAGACAATCAGATGGTTGAGAAAACAGGGCAGCAATGTCGGAGTTTTATGGCGACGCTTGCCAAATACTCCGACATCATTCCCGTCAGCCCGCTGTCGTGGAGACATTTGCCACATGAGGTCAAAGATAGAGCTTGGGCAGAGATATGGGTAAAAAAATCTGTTGTATTTAATGCCATGAACTTTTTTTTGTATTTATATAAATTAATATTTTCATTTCAGCTTCGATTTAATTTTCCTGATGGTGAGGGTGCATGACTGGAACGTCTAAAGTATTTAGGCGAGCTTTGGAGAGCCTACAAGCATGAGCTGTATATTGGCTGGCATGCTAGAGTTGGCACTGAGTTAGAGGCGGTACCAGTCGTGGATGATTGTCCTATAGAGGAGTATCGTCAGATGATTACTCATTGGACGAGTACCCAGTTTAAGGTATTAATTACATTTGAGGTATTTAAATAATAACTTTCAAGTTTTGCATTAATATTATCCTTTGCATTATCGAATTTTATTTAGGAATCATCTGGAAAAAATAAAAAAAACATTGATGCAAAAAAATACCTCCATACACTAGGACGCACGACGATGTCAGATCATGAGAGGCAGCAGGTATGACAATTGTTTATAAGTTTTCTTTACGACTTACATTTTCTTTTGTTTCCTCAATTATTTAATTATTTTCTGAAGTCTTTATATAAATTTTGTTTTCAATGTCATTGTAGAGGCAAGTACAAAATATTGAAGGACGTGTGCCTCGAGCAAAACTGTTTTGCTCGAGTAGACGAAAAAAGGATGGACGTGTTGTCAACGAAGCGACTCAGCAGCAGATTGTAAGTTTTAATCTGTTGATTTTATATTTTAATATCTATTTCGTAACTTAATATTATATTTATATTTGTAACAGGATGCTTTAGAGGCCCTCGATGCCCAAGAAGCAGACAATTTTGGGCCATCTGGTCACTCATATCAGGTGTTGGGAGATGATCATTCTGGCAGAGTACGCTGCCGACCTAGGATAGCCCCGACGAGGTATTGGTCTGCCTCAGGTACGAGTTGTAGTGCCACCGAGCTGCAGCAAGTTAGGGCATAGGCAGAACAGGCTGAGAAAAGGGCCACAGAGACGGCAGAACAGTCTGCTAGGGCAAACAGTGCATTTATGAAATTTATTGAAGTTCTACGTCCAACACTTCCAACAGAGTCCAGCCCAGCGATTGATTAATACATGTCGTCGATACATTCTATATATGGTGCACCAGGTGGCAGTTCCAGTGGTGGTCAAGCCGATGTCCAGCTTGAAGATGATGATGGCGAGCAGTCTGATGTGGAAGAGGAGGGAGATGAGGAGGGCGAGGAGGAGGGCAAAGGCGAGGAGGAAGGCGTTGTGGAGGGTGAGGACGATGAGGAGGACGATGACGAGGGCGATGATGATGATGATGATGGAGATGGTGATGCTGATGTGGGACATATTGATCCGTTACATTTTTGACTTGAGATTTGATGTTTAATCTATTCTAGTTGTTGGTTTTATCTAGACTCGTAGTATAGTATTGGAGTTGAGTTATTTTTATATATTGTCTGTTTTTATGGATGTTGTTGTCTTTTAGTGGTTGTGTGTTTGAGAACTCCCTGGACAACCCCCCTCATTCTTGGACCCTGGACAACTCCCCCTCCCCCTTGGACCCCGAACACCCCCCAAACACCCCCCGGACAGCCCCGCGAACAGCCCCCTGGACAGCCCCCAACCCTCCACCCTGGACCCCGGATAGCCCCTCGGACAGCCCCCCGGACAACCCCCCCCCCCCCCCCCCCCTCCCCCTTAGACCCCGGACAACCCCCCAAACACCCCCCGGACAACCCCCTGAACAACCCCGGACAACCCCCTGAACAACCACCGGACAGCCCCCTAAACAACCTCGGACAGACCCCGCACAGCCCCCCCACCCTCCTCCTTGGTCCCCGGACAGCCCGCCGGACACCCACCGGACAGCCCCCCCGGACAGCCCCCTGGACAGCCCCCCGTACAGCCCCCAACCCTCCACCCTGGACCCCGGATAGCCCCCCGGACAGCCCCCCGGACAACCCCCCCCCCCACCCCCCCCCCCCCCCCCTTGGACCCCGGACAACCCCCCCACCCCCCCCCCCCCCCCCCCTTGGACCCCGGACAACCCCACAAACACCCCCCGGACATCCCCCTGAACACCCCCGGACAACCCCCTGAACAACCCCCTGAACAACCCCCGGACAGCCCCCTGAACAACCCCGGACAACCCCCTGAACAACCCCCAAACACCCCCCGGACAGACCCCTGAACAACCCCGGACAACCCCCTGAACAACCCCCAAACACCCCCCGGACAGACCCCGCACAGCCCCCCCACCCTCCTCCTTGGTCCCCAGACAGCCCCCCGGACACCCACCGGACAGCCCCCCCAGACAGCCCCCCGGACAGCCCCTCCACCTTCCTTAATTTCATTAGCTCTGAAATGTTTCATAGCACGATCAACTAAAATCTAATCCATACTAAATATGATATAAAAATATTCTATATGAATTTCCATAAGATTTTAAGTGAAAACAAAAAGTGACATACGAAAAACTGACCAAACGCATTCAAAATGTGTTGATGCTTTAGGACAACGATCCATGGGTCATATGTGACGTGTACGAGTCATCCCCGCCTCATTCCGAGACGCGGTGTGGTCGGAACAACTCAAAGTGTATGTCTTTTGTTTCAAAAGGACATCATTTTAAGTGAAAACCATCAACTGGCATACGGAAAACCGGCCAAACGCATTCGGATTGTGTTGATACTTTAAGACAACGATCCATGGGTCATTTGAGATGTGTAAGAGTCAACCCCGCCTCAATCCGAGGTCGTCCTCTATGAATTTGACCGTTGGACGCCCGTTTTGGCCGTTTATGACACCAGAACTGCGTTGTCGGTCACCGCGGGCACACGGCACGTCCGATTGATGCGCTGTCTGCTCGAACACTTCAGAAATCACTGTCCCGTATTTTTCGTCTGATTTCAGGCCATTCCGACATCGTTCGGCCCGTTTGGACCCCCCTCACGCGCGTTTACGAAGCGCGTGCATCACTTAAAACAAGAATATTGAGCCGTACCGGGCAAACCGCACGTCCGATTGACGTGCCGTCTGCTCGTACACGTCACAAATAATTATTAGAATGTTTCACGGTGGTTTCGGGTAAATCTGTGGTCGTCCGCTATGAATTTGACCGTTGGACGCCCGTTTTGGCCGTTTATGACACCATAACTGCGTTGTCGGTCACCGCGGGCACACGGCACGTCCGATTGACGTTCCGTCTGCGCGTACACATCACGGATAATAATTAGAATGTTTCACGGTGGTTTCAGCTCAATCCGAGGTCGTACACTATGAATTTGACCGTTGGACGCCCGTTTTGGCCGTTTATGACACCATAACTGCGTTGTCGGTCACCGCGGGCACACGACAAGTCCGATTGACGTGCCGTCTGCTCGACCACTTCATAAATCACTCACTCGTATTTGTCGTCTGATTTCAGGCCATTCTGACATTGTTCGGCCCGTTTGGACCCCCCTCACGCGCGTTTACGAAGCGCGCGCATCACTTAAAACACGAATATTGAGCCATACCGTGCAAACCGCATGTCCGATTGACGTTCCGTCTGCGCGTACACGTCACGAATAACAATTAGAATGTTTCACGGTGGTTTCGGGTGAATCCGTGGTCGTCCGCTATGAATTTGACCGTTGGACGCCCGTTCTGGCGGTTTATGACACCATAACTGCGTTGTCGGTCACTGCGGGCACACGGCACGTCCGATTGACGTGCCGTCTTCTCGACCACTTCATAAATCACTCACCCGTATTTTTCGTCTGATTTCAGGCCATTCCGACATCGTTCGACCCGTTTGGACCCCCCTCACGCGCGTTTCGAAGCGTGCGCATCACTTAATACACGAATATTGAGCCGTACCGGGCAAACCGCACGTCCGATTGACGTGCCGTCTACGCGTACACGTCACAAATAATAATTACAATGTTGCACGGTGGTTTCGGGTGAATCTCTGGTCGTCCGCTATGAATTTGACCCTTTAACGCCCGTTTTGGCCGTTTATGACACCCGAACTGCGTTCTCGGTCACCGCGGGCACAGGTCATGTCCGATTGATGTGCCTTCTGCTCGAACACTTCTGAAATCACTCACTCATATTTGTCGTCTGATTTCAGGTCATTCTGACATCGTTCGGCCCGTTTGGACCCCCCTCACGCGCGTTTACGAAGCGCGTGCATCACTTAAAACAAGAATATTGAGCCGTACCGGGAAAACCGCACGTCCGATTGACGTGACGTCTACGCGTACACATCAAAAATAATAATTAGAATGTTTCACAGTGGTTTCGGGTGAATCCGAGGTCGTCCGCTATGAATTTGACCGTTGGACGCCCGTTTTGGCCGTTTATGACACCATAACTGCGTTGTCGGTCACCGCGGCCACACGGCACGTCCGATTGACGTGCCGTCTGCGCGTACACGTCACGGATAATAATTAGAATGTTTCACGGTGGTTTCAGCTCAATCCGATGTCGTACGCTATGAATTTGACCGTTGGACGCCCGTTTTGGCCGTTTATGACACCATAACTGCGTTGTCGGTCACCGCGGGCAGACGACAAGTCCGATTGACGTGCCGTCTGCTCTACCACTTCATAAATCACTCACCCGTATTTGTCATCTGATTTCAGGCCATTACGACATCGTTCGGCCCTTTTGGACCCCCCTCACGCGTGTTTACGAAGCGCGCGCATCACTTAAAACACGAATATTGAGCCGTACCGTGCAAACCGCATCTCCGATTGACGTGCCGTCTACGCGTACACGTCACAAATAATAATTAGAATGTTTCACGGTGGTTTCCGGTGAATCTGTGGTCGTTCGCTATGAATTTGACCGTTGGACGCCCGTTTTGGCCGTTTATGACACCATAACTACGTTGTCGGTCACCGCGGGCACACGGCACGTCCGATTGACGTGCCGTCTGCTCGACCACTTCATAAATCACTCACCCGTATTTTTCGTCTGATTTCAGGCCATTCCGACATTGTTCGGCCCGTTTGGACCCCCCTCACGCGCGTTTCGAAGCTTGCGCATCACTTAAAACACGAATATTGAGCCGTACCGGGCAAACCGCACGTCCGATTGACGTGCCGTCTGCGCGTACACGTCACAAATAATAATTAGAATGTTGCACGGTGGTTTCGGGTGAATCTCTGGTCGTCCGCTATGAATTTGACCGTTTAACGCCCGTTTTGGCCGTTTATGACACCCGAACTGCGTTCTCGGTCACCGCGGGCACAGGTCATGTCTGATTGATGTGCCGTCTGCTCGACCACTTCAAAAATCACTCACCCGTATTTGTCGTCTGATTTCAGGCCATTCCGACATCGTTCGGCCCGTTTGGACCCCCCTCACGCGCGTTTACGAAGCGCGCGCATCACTTAAAACAAGAATATTGAGCCGTACCGGGAAAACCGCACGTCCGATTGACGTGCCGTCTACGCGTACACGTCACGAATAATAATTAGAATGTTTCTCGGTGGTTTCAGCTCAATCCGAGGTCGTCCGCTATGAATTTGACCGTTGGATGCCCGTTTTGGCCGTTTATGACACCATAACTGCGTTGTCGGTCACCGCGGGCACACGGCACGTCCGATTGACGTGCCGTCTGCTCGACCACTTCATAAATCACTCACCCGTATTTTTCGTCTGATTTCAGGCCATTCCGACATTGTTCGGCCTGTTTGGACCCCCCCTCACGCGCATTTCGAAGCGTGCGCATCACTTAAAACACGAATATTGAGCCGTACCGGGCAAACCGCACGTCCGATTGACGTGCCGTCTGCGCGTACACGTCACAAATAATAATTAGAATGTTGCACGGTGGTTTCGGGTGAATCTCTGGTCGTCCGCTATGAATTTGACCGTTTAACGCCCGTTTTGGCCGTTTATGACACCCGAACTGCGTTCTCAGTCACCGCGGGCACAGGTCATGTCCGATTGATGTGCCGTCTGCTCGACCACTTCAGAAATCACTCACCCGTATTTTTCGTCTCATTTGAGGTCATTCCGACATTGTTCGGCCCGTTTGGACCCCCCTCACGCGCGTTTACGAAGCGCGCGCATCACTTAAAACAAGAATATTGAGCCGTACCGGGCAAACCGCACGTCCGATTGACGTTCCGTCTGCACGTACACGTCACAAATAATAATTAGAATGTTTCACGGTGGTTTCGGGTGAATCCGTGGTCGTCCGCTATGAATTTGACCGTTGGACGCCCGTTTTGGCTGTTTATGACACCATAACTGCGTTGTCGGTCACCGCGGGCACACGGCACGTCCGATTGACGTGCCGTCTACGCGTACACGTCACGGATAATAATTAGAATGTTTCACGGTGGTTTAAGCTCAATCCGAGGTCGTACTCTATGAATTTGACCGTTGGACGCCCGTTTTGGCCGTTTATGACACCATAATTGCGTTGTCGGTCACCGCGGGCACACGACAAGTCCGATTGACGTGCCATCTGCTCGACCACTTCATAAATCACTGACCCGTATTTGTCGTCTGATTTCAGGACATTACGACATCGTTCGGCCCGTTTGGACCCCCCTCACGCGCGTTTACGAAGCGCGCGCATCACTTAAAACACGAATATTGAGCCGTACCGTGCAAACCGCATGTCCGATTGACGTGCCGTCTGCGCGTACACGTCACAATTAATAATTAGAATGTTTCACGGTGGTTTCGGGTGAATCTGTGGTCGTCCGCTATGAATTTGACCGTTGGACGCCCGTTTTGGCCGTTTATGACACCATAACTGCGTTGTCGGTCACCGCGAGCACACGGCACGTCCGATTGACGTGTCGTCTGCTCGACCACTTCATAAATCACTCACCCGTATTTGTCGTCTGATTTCAGGACATTCCGACATCGTTCGGCCCGTTTGGACCCCCCTCACGCGCGTTTCGAAGCGTGCGCATCACTTAAAACATGAATATTGAGCCGTACCGGGCAAACCGCACGTCCGATTGATGTTCCGTCTGCGCGTACACGTCACAAATAATAATTATAATGTTTCACGGTGGTTTCAGGTGAATCTCTGGTCGTCCGCTATGAATTTGACCGTTTAACGCCCGTTTTGGCCGTTTTTGACACCCGAACTGCGTTCTCGGCCACCGCGGGCACAGGTCATGTCCGATTGATGTGCCGTCTGCTCGACCACTTCATAAATCACTCACCCATATTTTTCGTCTGATTTCAGGCCATTCCGACATCGTTCGGCCCGTTTGGACCCCCCTCACGCGCGTTTACGAAGCGCGCGCATCACTTAAAACAAGAATATTGAGCCGTACCGGGCAAACCGCACGTCCGATTGACGTGCCGTCTGCGCGTACACGTCACGAATAATAATTAGAATGTTTCTCGGTGGTTTCAGCTCAATCCGAGGTCGTCCGCTATGAATTTGACCGTTGGACGCCCGTTTTGGCCGTTTATGACACCAGAACTGCGTTGTCGGTCACCGCGGGCACACGGCACGTCCGATTGACGTGCCGTCTGCGCGTACACGTCACGAATAATAATTAGAATGTTTCACGGTGGTTTCATCTCAATCCGGAGACGCGGTGTGGCCGGCACCACTCAAAGTGTCCGTCTTTTGTTTCAAAAGGACGTCATTTTAAGTGAAAAGCATCAACTGGCATACGGAAAACCGACCAAACGCATTCCGAATCTGTTGATAATTTATCCCAACAATCCATGGGACATATGTGACGTGTACGAGCCAACCCAGGATGAATCCGAGTCGCGGTGTGGCCGAGATAAGTCTAAGTGGCTCTCTTTTGTTTAAAATGAACACCATTTTAAGTACATACGGAAAAACGAGCAAACGGATTCGGTTTCCATTGAAACTTTAGGAGAACGATCCATGGGTCATATGTGACGTGTACGAATCAACCCCGCCACAATCGGAGACGCGGTGTGGCCGAAACCACTCAAAGTGTCAGTCTTTTGTTTCAAAAAGACGTCATTTTAAGTGAAAATCATCAAGTGACATACAAAAAACCGACCAAAGGCATTCGGACTATGTCGATAATTTAGCACAAGGATCCATGGGTCGTATGTGATGTGTACGAGTCAATCCCGCCTCAATCCGAGGAGCGGTGTGGCCGACACCGTTCTAACTGTGTATCTTTTGTTTAAAATGGACAGGATTATAAGTGAAATGAACAACTGGCATACGCAAAACCGACCAAACGCATTCCGAATCTGTTGATAATTTATCACAACGATCCATCAGTCATATGTGACATGTACGAGCCCACTCGGGCTCAATCCGAGTCGCGGTGTGGCCGGGATCAGTCTAACTGGATCTCTTTTGATTAAAATGGACATCATTTTAAGTACATACGGAAAACTGACCAAACGCATTCGGTTTCTGTTGAAACTTTAGGAGAACGATCCATGGGTCATATGTGAGGTGTACGAGTCATCCCCGACTCAATCTGAGGCGCGGTGTGGCCAACACCGCTCTAACTGTGTCTGTTTTGTTTAAAATGGGTAGGATTATAAGTGAAAAGAACTGGCATACGCAAAACCGACCAAACGCATTCGGTTTCCATTGAAACTTTAGGAGAACGATCCATGGTTCATATGTGACGTGTACCAATCATCCCCGTCTCAATCGGATTCCACATATAATTGTCATCTAAATTTTAAATTGAATTATATATGAATTATGTATGTTTATGAATTGTAAATTAATTATGGATGTGTATAGTTTCAGGATCCATTATATGTTAAATGTGTATGAATTTGTTCGTAATTGTATATGTATGTTTTAGTTTATTACAGGTACAATAGTTGGATCGAAAATGAGGTGAGAATGAGGCCTAATGAGATGAAAGGTGGCTGATGTACAGAGGGGCTGTGCAAATTGCAGGCTGCTGCAATTTGCAGCCTAGGGTATGCCAACGGTTTTAAACCGTTGGCATAGAATCTTAAAAATATGTTTTTACCAACGGTTCATTGAACCATTGGTAATAACTCTTTTCCCAACGGTTTAGAACCGTTGGGAAAGAGTTCATCCAAATGTATATTTAGTTTTCCCAACGGTTTGGGAGTTGGGAAAAACTATTGATTTTTCCCAACGGTTTTTGAAAACCGTTGGGAAAAACAGTGTTCTGAGTTTTGCCAACGGTTTGACAACCGTTGGGAATCTTTTTTAGTATTTTTCTCCACCTATACCAACGGTTCACTGTAAACCATTGGGAAAAGTTTTTCCCAACGGCTTACTTGCCTACGGTTGGCAGAACCGTTGGTATAACATATACCAACGGTTCCCCAGCCTTTCCCAACAGTTCTAAACCGTTGGGACATCCTCTATTTCCAGTAGTGGGCCTTCTTACCCATTTTTTTATTTTACCACATGTTATGAAAGGAATATTAATTTGGTTTACCATACAAGGTACTTTTTGACTTTTCCGGCAAAAGTATGAGAAGAATGTTTTTTTGAACTTATACGGCATGAAAGGATTTTTTTACGGTTTTATAAAGCCTTATTTTCATGAAGATTACTCCAAAAGATTTCATGACTATTTTCAACAAAATCCTTTTCTTTTAAAATTGCATGACATTTTTTGAAAAGAAAATGATTTTTTGGAAGAAAGGATATTTTCCTTAAGATTTCATTTCAAGTGTTTTATCAAAACCATTTTTCATTTAAGATGACATTATTTCATATGTGTATGTTTCTAGTATCATGTCTCTATGATTTACATGGTTTCACATTCCTTATTATGAAATGATATCCATTTATTTTATATGGATTATGTGTTGATGGGATGATTTATATGAAACCCATTTTATTCGTTGGGTTATTATGAGTGATGTATGTTTATTTTGTGGCACATGTAAGAATGATTTCATTATGAGATGGGTGGGACCTATATCTCCCTCCAATTCATTGGGTAAATATTTATATCTCATGAGATAGACATGGTTGAAACGGTATGTTAATCCGGTTCAGTGTTAGAGGACTGAAATGAGGAGTGGACTCGATTCATAAAGGGACTTTGTCCACTAAGATGGTCATGGTAGTAATGCCTTGGCTACTATGGAAATCATATCATGTGCTTAATGGTTTCTACAATTACATGTTTTCTTCCCATGATAATTTATCATGATTAATGTTTCTTCATGATCTATGTCTTATGTATTGCCATGTTTTATGTCATTGCCAAAGATTTTTATGTTTACATTTTATGCTCAAGTTTTTTTTTCATTCAAATGTATAAGGATTGTTTTATGTTCTCTATGCTTACCCTTACTAAGAATTTGAGCTCACCCTTTATATGTTTTCTTTTCCCTAGGATTTAGAGAAAGGTTTTAGGTAAGAAAACAAAAGGGGATGATCATTAATGGAGATGTTGAAGATCTTTCACCATGATTTGAAGATTATATTCCGAGTTTCCAAAGACACTAAACTATTACGATCCTTGTGTGTCTGTTTTTGTTATGTATTAAGTATTCCGAAAATGTAATATAATTTACATGTATGCCAGGATTCGGGTCTCTAAATTATGTTTGGATTTATGTCTAAATGGGGATATCATAATTGATAATCAATTATTTTAATGGGGAAGCATGTCTAGAAAACATACCATACTATATTAAATTAAAATGAAAGTGATTGGTAAAAGAATGTCACATATTTTAAATAGAATAAGGGTCATTCCCCTGTTAATAAGGAAGGTTAATGAACTATGAATCATCTTTTATTCTTACCAAATCCTTTGACTATTTATTACCGACATAATTTGGGCATGGTGACCAAATTTTATCAAATACAAGAATGGAGACCGATTTCTAGGATTCAGGAATAAAAACCATATAGTTATGATATGGGCATGACATCCCCATTTTATAAGATATTTTCATAGAATCCCAATACTATTATGATTCAGGCATGGAAACCCATTTTTTATAATATGGGTAGGGAAACCCTCTACTATTATGATTCAGACATGTCATCCCATTTTTATGATATAGGAATAGAAACCCAATAGTTATGATTTAGATATGGAGAGATTATTTTTTTATATAGGAATGGAATCCCAATATTGCATTATGGACATAGATACCCATATAGGTTATGATTCATGGGCATGGTGACCCTACTAATACGATTCAGGCATGGAGACCCTACTATTATGATACATAGTATGGGGTCTCTTCTTTTTTTTGATATCTGGAATGGAATCCCTTGACACTTGTGAGATTCTTGTTACTTCTCATCGAAACCTGAGTTAATACTCAGTTCTAGTCTAGTACCAGTAGCCACATATACGGTTGTAGACATCACTACATATACATACCATAAATATGTATATAGATGTTTATTCTCATAAAGATTATTAGACTTATCCCAAAGCAGGTAGTGTCAGCCTAGTGTCCTTCAGGAACCATATCCGACCTTTTATATCTTTATTATTTCTTACCATTATCATCTTCACACTTTCATATTATATTTATTGACTAGATATTTATAAATACCATCGGTGGTGGCAACTGAGTTTATCTCAGACCATATTCGAGCAGCCAATGGTACCTGGGTATATTATGTGGATGTAGGTAGGGATAAGGGTAAGCACCAAATGGTTTATACAACATCAAATTATAGTTTGGGAGTGAGGAAGCACATGACCAAGTCATGGCTTATTATTTTATTAGTGATAGTATTTTTGGTCTTTTTATCTTTTGATATATTGATTGCATTGTAGGCCTGCTATAATGCCTACCTTTTTAATTTTGATGGAAACATGGAATTATATCATTTTATATATGATGATGGACATTATTTTTGTTGGTTATTTATTACCATTGGATCCTTTATATTTTGTTTTCATTTTTTTGTTACTCTTCTTCTATTTATCTATTCATTTCACTATTGTTCTACTCTAATCATGAGAGTATAGTTTCCCTACTGTACCAACTTGGACCCTCTATTCTAATTAGTATCCTCTTGAATAAGGGGATGCATAATTGAGTCCATGATACCCACTGGATTAGGGCATCATTTAGTAGCATCCGAGTTGGGAAATCTCAAAGTGATATTAGAGAACTTTCTTCACATTTGTCATATTACTTCGGAATATTTGAAAAGAGATTAAGAATTTGTAGAACTTTGGTAATGATCTATACTTGGTAGTTTCTCACCCACATATAGGGGATGACCAAATTACTTATGATGGAACATGGTGTTCATGTTTATACATGTTGTAGTTGATTTGATGTCACCATTGGGTGACGCACATGATGTTTGATATTTATAATTATAATTTAGCTGTAAATATTATCCTTGTCATGATGTGGAAATGAAACATGACCATGCATCATTTTAGGCTCTTTATAGGACTAATATGTCATGCATTATTCCAAGCCTCATTTACTTACTGGGTTCATTACTTACAACATGTTTTGGTTCTTATTTAAATGTCCATGAATTGTGATAACATTTCAGGCAAGGGATTTATAAGTGAGTTGTGGGGATTAAATGAATTCAAAAATTCAATTGATAATGATTTTGGTCCCTTGTAAATTTAAATTGGTTATCCAAATATTTCAAAATTTTAAACAATAATGTTATATAAGTGAGAATTAAGTTCAATGAAATTTAATTCCAATTGTAATAGCCACCATTAAATTGTCATGATAATTGAAATTCCAATCCTTTTTTCCTCTATAAATTTTAATTTAAACAATTTCAGCTATAATTTTTGACTTATACCATATATATTGACCCAAACTAACCCTTAGTAGTTGTTAATAGGTGTTATCTTTTGTGTTTTTTATAACTGTTCCCTTCACCTCTACATTACTCTAGGAGCATTCATGGGGTGTGAATATTACAAAGGAATCCTTGTACCTATCTTATTCTTTAATCTGTGATATTTACCATTATTGAAACCCATCTAAATTTTGCGCATGTAATTTTTGGAGGTATTAATCCATGATTTCCTTTTGTAATACAATGGGAGTGTAGTGACGACCAAGCTCCGGAGGTGGTGGTCCCTGAGCCACCATTGATACCTCTAGTGGTGCCACCTATACATCCTTTTTTATCCCTAATGTGGGTGTTTATTTCTACTTTCAAGGGGATTTTATGTTGCTTTTGAATAATATTTAGGTATCTCTATGACCTACCCCTTATATGGGAGAGTTGACATGGGAGTTCCAGCAGCAGCATCCACTTACTTTTTCAGGGGATGGTGGACCCGAGGCTATATTGTTAGCGATGGATACAGTATTATATATCTTTAATAACCTTGAGACACCTCTTGAGAGGAGGTTGAATCTATATACTTATATTATTCTAGGATTCTTTAAATTTTTGTGGGATATTCTTAACCAGGAAAGTCAGTATCAAGATATGATTTGGAGAGATTCTCAGTCTATCATCAATGACTATTTCTTCACTATGGCCCTGAGGGTTGATCATTCCTAGGAGTTCATAATCCTATAGTAGGTTTCAATGTCTATCATGGACTATTTATATTATTTTATAGTGATTCTACACTTTATGACTATCTATACTATTGATGAGATGGAAAAAGTGAGACAATTTGAGAATCGCATTAGGAATCCTATTTGCTCTTAGGTAGACATTTTATGGTTGACCATTGTTCCTAATATACTGAACAGAGATCTCATAATTGATTATAAACTAAGGGATGATAACACTATGATCTAGGAAGGTTTAGAACTGATACAAGGAATTGTTTCAACTAGTGGTTGGAAGTGATTCTTTAATACTACTCACATGATCAATGAAAGTCAAGTGGAACCCACCAATAGTAATTTGGGTTTTCACCAATGTGGGAATCCTAGGCATATGAATCCCTACTATCCCAAAAACCCCATTGAATTCTAAGGATACAGTAGAATAGGGAATATTTACTGTTTTTATAGGACCTTCCCATTTATTCCTAGTGTGAGATTATCTATATCATCTATTCCTTCAAGAAAATAATCACGAGAACCTTTACAGGTAGTTATATTGAGAATTATAGGAAATATAGGTAGAGGAGGAGGTTGTGGCTGAGGTAGACAAGCTTCAGATACACAACACTAATAGAATGGACCCACTCCAGGTAGTCATGTTATAGTACAGTGTTTTGGATCAAAACAGATTAATTTTGAACAACCTATACCAAAAGAGTAGTGTGTCGGTCCATCTACTATTTTATGTACTATTATAGTGGCCTCTACTATAGTTTCTACCTTACTCAATACATGTGTATCTCATTCGATTATCTATGTAGTTATTGTGAAAATCCTTAGGCTTTATGTTGAGTACTCATATGGCATGATGACACTTGAAACTCCTTGGGGTACGCTTTCAGATTGTGTATGCTAATGAAAGGAATACCCATTGAGGTAGGAAATGATTTTTTCTTTTGGGATATATTTATCCTCAAGAATATGGTCATTGATTCCATTATTAGGATTGATTTTTTGGTCCCCTATCAAACCTATGTGGATTTTTATCAACATATGATATCATTTACATCACTATTGGGTGGTAGTTACCTTCACAATGGTGAGTTTGATGTCCAGTCAAGTAGAGATGAGTGAGAGCATCTCAGGCTTGTTGGACTGGATGCCCATATTTTTATCCATCTTATGGGTGATCCAAGACTACATTATGTTGAATTCCCTCCTGTACTTGATCAAATTATATATCTTTCACAAAAAAACTTTTTCAGACAACCTCCTAAGAGAGAGGTCGAATTTAATATTGCTATAGTTCCTAGAGATACACTGGTATCTATTCCTCCTTATAGAAAGCTACTAATGTGTTTCAGAAGATCAAAATGTTGTTATAGGATTTAGAGTCCACGGATATTATATAGCCCAACATTTATCCCTGATGTTCACTAGTCCTTTTCACAATGAAGGTAGAAAAAATTCTCAATCTCTGTTTGGATTACTAGAAGTATAATTTTATTACAATAATGAAATTATATCACTTAACTTGAATTGATAATCATTTAGACCAGCTCTAAGTAGACAGAGTATTATTGAAGATTGACCAGAGGTTATGGTGTCATCATGTGCGAGTCGGGAATTCGTATATACCATGTGTGGATTTTCATAGTTAGAATGTTTGATTTGAATATCTAGTTATGTTGTTTGGTCTCACGAATGCACCTATAATTTTCATGGTTTTGATGGATTGGTTTTTCTATCTATTTTTGGATTCATTCATGGTAGACTTGGTAGAAAACATCTTGGTGGACTCTTATATGCAAATCATATTACAACACTTCTCTTTTTTACATATTAGTTCATGATTTGTTATATAAGAGTATACATGATACAACCCAGAAGATCAAGAAGAATAGTGTCTTTGGGAATGAGGTACATTACATAACAACATAAAATAGTTAATTCATCTTCTTTATTTAAAACTTACTTATAATGCTAATATTATTCCTTTATACCTAAAACATTATATGATAACCTGAAGACATACATAATAATGGGGTGAACTATAATGCCTAGTAAACAAATAAACATGACATAACATGAATAATTTAATACATGTAAGGAAATAGGAATATCAATGATATATAAAAGGGTTAAAATATTGAACATGGATAATAAGGCATGATATATCATGATAATCATAAAGGCAGCATGGGAAATGTCGAAACAACTTCAAACACTGCATCATAAACATAAGTAAAGGATAACTGCTAAGAAATATTGATGTAAAATGTATTGTGAAGGATTATGTTCACTCATAAATCCTTTGAAAGACATTGGATGAGACTAAAACTTTTCCCAATTCATTATAGCACTATATAATTCTAGGCGCACCCAGCACTTTCATTTCATTTTTATTCTTAAGTATTCAACATAGATCATAAAAAATCGAATAATTTATAATTACATATTATTACAAGATCAAGGAGTGTGGAATAATTACATGTAATGTAACAAACCAAGATTTTATAAGATATATTTGGTTTAATTTATTTCATATCTTCTGTTGTACGCTACACCAAGATTATCTTTCACTATACGCAACACTGTATTAGCTTGAGTATACGCAACACTAGTCTTGGATCGTGTTACACAAAATTTCATGTTTGTTTGATAGTAGTTATTCTACGAAACATTGATTATATATATATATATTCAATTTATTTTGTTATACGCAACAACAAAGGAGTCGTTCACTACACGCAACCCTGACTTGGCTTACATTACACACAATCGCGACCTTCCTCGATATCGTGTGTTGTACGCAATATCGTGTTTACTAAACAACGATATATTATTATAATATTACTATGAACTAGCCATTATGAATATTATTAACTAAATTCTAAATTTTATGACATTATTATTCATCTTACACATTTTCTAGAACATGGTATAAGAACAAAATAAATTTTTAAGGTAAAATAATTATTTTTCAAAAAATGCATTTTTGTCGCCTTTTGATGGAGCACCCACTTTAAATCTAGTTTTTTACATGTTTATAAGTTCCATTTTACAAAATAAAATTATTCTTTGGAATCAAGATATAAAATTTTACCTTGTATACATTTTTCATATTATTCTGGTAACATTCATATTTTAATGAATAGTAAAAACATGCTATATTTTAATTAAAAACAACTTTTTTCATCGCAATAACTTATATGGTTATATTATCTTTTCAATTGGTTTTAAAGTGTAATTAGAATATATTTTTACCATTTAATCCAATGTTGGTCATTGGAATTAATTTCACTTTGAAATTGGATATAAACAAGTATCAATCTTTTGATAGTTATTGTTTCTTAAAAACACGCTATTTGTTTTGATAACGATAATTAATGTTAAAATTTATTAATGTCACTTCTATGTTTTGAATTTGGAAAAATAGACATCAATTTTGAATTTGGATTATAAAATAATGCTTAGGCTGAATTTATGGTATTTTTCTGAAAAACATCAACTTTCGAAGAATAGTGAAACCACTTAGTGGTGGATAAAAAAACTGACTTTTTCATTTAAATGAAATTTTACCACTTCTGTGAATTGAATTTCAAAAATTCTAGAGGCACTGTTAATATCAAAGACTGAAATGTGGTTCAATGAGATGAAAATAATTTTTGGTGAATTGTAACTTTTTACATTTTTTACCAAGGTTAATAGTAAATAGGGTAATAAAGGTTAAAAATGATATTATTAATTACCCTAACACATGTAACAATTCTATTGGATAAGTTTAATTCGACCAAAAACAACCTTAGGAATAACATATGACCATTTAGGCCCACTTGGATTAGATTAAGACATTTATTATTAATTTATTTAAAGAATGGTTATAATAGTTAAAATCAAAGGTTAATAACTAAATAATTTTTTATATAGGGTTATACATAAGATAAATTCGACAATAAATATTCATTATAAATATAAAAAGATTTCCTACATAATTGTGTGTTATTTATAATTTTTAGACATTATATAATTTAATTTATTTATGACACAATGATGATGCAGTAATTATCTTATTAATGAAATATTGACATAATTGATGTTATAAATACCCAAATAAATATAATTTGAGACTTTTTATGAATTCCAATAATTTTCTAGGTTAATATGACATTTTATTATCGATTTAATTAACATTTTTCGAACTAACCATTCTGTTTTGATTTTCACACAAATCAATTACCAAAAAGTGTCAAAATTGACATAAAATAGTTTTTAAAACAAATATTATATTATTAATTGTTATTTTATTCCTAAAAATCTACTGTTCAGCCAAATTAATTAGATAAGTTTATATATATTAATAATAAACAACTTTGGGTTTTTTGGTCTTGTTATAATAATTTTATTAACATTATAGTGTAAGAAAACAAGAAGACATGGCAAAAGAAAAATTATTTAACTTAAAGTTAAATCTAAATGATAAGGTTAAAATAGAAACCTAAACTTGTCTAAATTCTATTGGATTAGAGGATATCGACCCATACCCACCTTAGCTTCTAAATAACTCAATTTTGAGCTATTAAAAACCAAATATGACTTTATAATAAAATAATATTTTTAGTTATTCCAAAGGTGCCCCTCTCCTCCCTTATAAAAGGGAACCTCCTCCCTATCTTCATCACACCATTTTGAGCCTTCTATGTCGGACAAACCCTACCCATTTCTCTTCTCCACTTCCCTAGAATCATTCTGGAGGTTTTGGTCTTCTCAAAAGACCAACTCTACTTCCTTAAGAGAAGGCTTAAAGGAGGTGCGTCGAAGAAGAGGTAATCTCTTCTTTCGATTCTCTCAAGTTTCTTTCTTCTTCAAACTTCTACTTATTTAGTTTTTTCATTATAAAGTAATAACATCAGTATCACTCATATACTGATATGTTATTATGAATATGAAACAACCCTATTTCACCTTCTATCCATCCTACGGAAAACGAAATCACCACGTGTGTGTATGAACGAAATACCGTCTTCACGTCGTGGTGTAATTAGTTTTTCCCCCACCACCTTACATGGATGGGTTTGATGGTGTAAATAAATAACTGTATATGGTTATTGTATAGTGATATTTATTCTGTAATATTATACATACACTTCAATAAAATTCAACAATCATGGGAATGATATCATTGCTCGTGCGTACGTACGGACTACCGTCTCCACGAAGGCGATTAGATTCATTTCCCATGATTACCCATTCAAGAATGATTATAAAGTATATATAATGAATAATAATGAAATATATGACATAATTAAGCTACTGGATTAATGTATATATATATATATATGTCATCTACTTACTTCCATTCAAGTCAAAAAATAAAGGAAAACAATGTTAATGCGTACGTACGGCCTACCATTTCCAGGAACGGTGTATTTATTTCCATTTATCGATCTACTATATATATTTATATTCTGAATATATATTATATATAAATAATGATTTAAATTCTATAAGTAAGTAAATCATGATATAAGTAATAATAATATCAATAACAACAAGTCCAAACACGTGTGATAAAAGAAACAATTTTACCCAAAACACTACTTTAACATGGAATTGAAAAATGAACGGGTAATATAAATACCTAAGTGAATCATATATGATATAAAACAATGAATATTATTCTGTAATAGGTCAATGACATTATTTAAATCATTATACAAGAGGTTAGGATACATACGAAGCATATTAGACATAAGGTAAGGGATAACTTTTCTAATCTCGTTCTTATCCAAGATTGTTTATTCGTAAGTATTTACTAGGGTTATTGTTCTCATACATGTCCATGTTTCATAAAAATGGTTTCATGTTTGTTTAAAGTCCCTTTTACCCATTTTTTACTTTTAATACATGGTATGTATGGAATTTTTTGTTTTACGAGGTACTTTTTGACTTTTCCGGCAAAAGTACGAGAAGAATGTTTTTTTAACTTATACGACATGAACATATTTTTATGGTTTTATAAAGCCTTATTTTAATGAAGCTTCCTCCAAAATATTTCATGACTATTTTAAACAAAATCCTTTTCTCTTAAAATTTCATGACATTTTGTGAAAAGAAAATTATTTGTAAAGAAGAAAGGATATTTTACTCAAGAATTCATTTCAAATGTATTATCAAAACCATTTTCCATCTAGGATGACATTATTTCATAAGTGTATGTTTTGAGTTTAATGTCTCTATGATTTACATTGTTTCAATTTTATTATGAGGAAATTTCCATTTGTTTTATATGGATTATGAAATGATGGGATGATGTTTATGAAACCCATTTTATTCATTGGGTTATGATGAATCTTTTAAGTTTATTTTGTGGCACAAGTAAGAATGATTTCATTATGAGATGGGTGGTACCTATATCTCCCTCCAATGCATTGGGTAACTATTTATATCTCATGACATAGACATGGCTGGAACGGTAAGTTAACCCGGTTCAGTGTTACTGGACCGAAACGAGGAGTGAACTCGATTCAGAAAGGGAATTTTTCCACTAAGATGGTTTTGGTAGCAATGCCTTGGCTACTATGGAAATCATGACATGTGCTGAATGGTTTCCACAATGACATGTTTTATTCCCATTATATTTTATCATGATTTATATTCCATTATGATATATGCATTATGTACTTCCATGATTTATTTCTTTGCTCAAGATTTTGATGTTTAAATTTCATGTTCAAGTTTTTTATTTAAAATGTTTATGGATTGTTTTATGTTCACTATGTTTTCCCTTACTGAGCATTTGAGCTCACCCTTTTTATGTTTTCTTTTTCCCAGGATATTAGGAATGTTTTTACGTAAAAAAAGGTAAGATCTTTATTGGAGATATTGAGGATCTTTAACCAAGATTAGAAGATTATGTTCCAAGTTTCCAAAAGCACTAAACTATTATGGTCCTTTGGTGTCTGTTTTTGTTATGTATTAATTATTCCACAAAAGTAATGTAATGTCCATGTACGTCAAGCTTTGGATCTCTACTGTTGGTATCAGAGAAAAGGTTTAGTCAACCTTTGGAAACTAGGATGCGAGAACATCAGTGAGATCCCTAGAGATATTTCTAAGGTATGTCTAGGGATGTCTTTAAGGTTAAGTATAAGTATTGGTTATAATCCTAGAATTACAGTAACGATCTTAGAATCAATCCAATGATGTTAGATGTCGAAGGTACTCCCCCTTGATTATGTTATTTTCCTTGTATGATTTTGTCCTCTCACAGAATTCATTTTGTGTTTTAGTCAATGGAGGGAACCAGAAGGAATTCGGTTAACATTGAATCCAATGGACAAATTGGTGACTATGAGCAAAAAAATTGTGTAATGCCTAGAGAGAAATATATTGTGATTATACCGAATCTGTCATCGTGATATATGATTAACAAGCTGAAATTTAGTGGTATGCCTAATTCATCAAATAAGAGGAAGATAGAATTTTATGCATGTTCGCATGTTGAGGAAAATAAAGAAAGGAAGATTGAGATTTCTAAAGAATGGAAGAAGAACCTTGAGGAATACCTCAAATGGAGGGACAGATATTATCTGTGTGGAGAAGAGGGTCATATATTGACAAACTGTTAGGGAGTTCAATGTCTTATTTGTGGAGAACATGGTCATTACCCAACTCAATTCCCTAACCTAAAAAGTTACTTCTAAATCACATAAGGACTTATTACAGGACAATCATTGAAGAGGATGGATTGAAGTTTTTATGTATTGGTATTCAAGAATAATGTTTTTGAGGTACTTTTATGCTGTATTAGAATATTTTTGTATTAGTCTATTGTGGTTTTCAATAATTTTATGGTATCGGTAACCATTAAAAGTGATTCAAATATTTTGGAAAGTTGATGATATGCGCATAATGAAAGGATAAGGAGAAAATTAAATTTTTCATTGTATTCATGAGCTCAAGACTGATATAAGGACTAAGTGATATCATGGTTTGAGTATATCGAATTTTGAGGATTTTGGTATGTGGAAAGTGTTAACTTTTAACTGCATTCATGTTTTCACTAAGGTTCAATGGGTATTCATTTTTTTCAAGAGAATACATGATTAAAGCCTTATAATATTTGGAATGTGACCAACAAGACATATCTTATGATATACGGGGATCAACGATGGTATTAACATGCTTGTTATATGAACACTTTGGTAATCGTTTTCACTATAATATGAGATTGGACAGTAGTATTTTGGATTAGCCTAAAGATTGGAATGGATTATGTTGGACATAAGTTATTATTTTTTAAGTCTAGAAATTTTTCGATATTATTAATGGAAAGTTATAATAATGTATTTTTAGAAAAAAAAGGGACAACCTGCAAGACGGGCGACAACCCGTCGCATCGGACAAGACTGTGAGAATAGAACCCACAATAGAAGTGCGACGGGCCTTTATCGCCTACCACTGGCCTACAAGAAGTCCCTAGTTAGTGGAAAGTAGTTTAATTTTATTATGCGGTATGATAAATAAAGTATAAGTCTATTTTTGGAACCATATATGATTAATATCACCATAAGATGGGCTTATAACATTTTCTAACCTTTTGTTTGAAACAAATGGAATGACCCATCATTTTATCACATGATCTGTTAACACTTCACGAATAACAAATTCAACTTCATTTCTTTAAGAGATGAAGTGGAAATTGTTCAAAGCACGAACAACAGTGAGATTGTAACAAAATCAAGTAAGTATTTCTTCTAATTCAAAATTTTCAACTTTAGGTAAATGATATTGAAAACCAAAAATGTTGTCCTAGTGCTCTTATATCTGATGAATCATATGGTACCTTAGATCATCACAAATTTATGGCTTTGTGATTGATGGCTTTTTCATAGCCGTGTTCTCTACCACTCTCCATCAGAACATGATGTTTATATTTCTCTTCCATATCCATATTTTCACCTATGTTCTCCTATATGGAAACCCAATGATGAGTTACTTTGGGTAATCATTACATTTCATACATTAGTTTTTAAAATTATTTTTTAGTATTCCTTTGTACGATGTGGGTTTCTATGAATAGTAAACGATTTATAACCCCGACGAATTTCGAGGGCGAAATTAAATTTAAGGGGGGTAGAATGTAACAACTCGAGATTTTGTAAGATATATTCGTTTTAATTTCTTTCATATCTTCTGTTGTATGCTACACCAAGATTATCTTGCGCTATATGCAACACCGTATTAGCTTGCAGTATACGCAACACTAATCTTGGATCGTGTTACACACATTTTCATGTTTGTTTGATAGTATTTATTCTACGAAACATTGAGAGTATATATATATATATTCAATGTATTTTGTTATAAGCAACAACAAAGGATTTGTGCAATACACACAACCCTGAATTTTCTTGCATTACATGCAATCGCGACCTTCCTCGATGGCGTGTGTTGTACGCAATACCGTGTTTTACTAAACAAAAATATATTATTATAATATTACTATGAGCTAGACGTTATGAATATTATTAACTAAATTTTGAATTTTATAACATTATTATTCATCTTGTTGTACCTCTCGTTCCCCTCGCTCTTTGATTTTCATGATCACAATCACTTTCATATGTGTTTAACCTTGTTTCAAGTGTTTTTGTTAATAGGCACAAGGTTGCCAAGAAAATGGCCCAAGAAAGCATCTCAAAGTGGACTGAATTTCAGTCCACCGGCCAACCGGTGTGATAGCACCGGCCGGTCGGTGGACCTAGCTGAGGCATTGCCCACTGCCAGGTTCCACCGATCAGCCGGTGGCTCTGTCACCGGCCAGCCGGTGGCACCCAGACTCAAGGGGTAGCTACTGCCTCCCCACCGGCCAGCCGGTGGCACCCAGCCAGAACAGTCTGAGCTACTGTCTCAGCACCGGCCAACCGGTGGCCTCAGCACCGGCCAGCCGGTGGAGGCTGAGCCCGAATCCTATGCCTTTTTGCACACACCGGCTAGCCGGTGGGACTGTACCGGCCAGCCGGTGGAGCCAGTCAAACTAGCCGTTGCAGTTTGACCAGGCTGTCCCACTTGGCTCCCAACGGCTCTTTAAGCCTCTCCAACGGCTCCGAAGACTACCCAAGGGTTCCATGCCTATAAATAAAGGCCAAGGAAGCCCCGGACACAAACCGGATCACATACCAAGCGCTCGGACATATTGTTGAACATTTGGCGAACCTCCGGCGCTCCACCTTCAAGGATCCTCAAGTGCTCCAACCAATTTCCAATCCAAGGAGCACCTCAAGAAGCTTGGGAGAGCACGCTACATCAACTCCATCATACTTTGGCACCCAAGTCCTCCTCAATTACAGTTTTTCTTGCTTTTTATACTTTGAGCTTAAAATTGGGTTTGTGCCTACAAACCCCAACCTTTTCTCATCCCCTCTTTCTTTTGGGTTTCACATCACCATTAAGGTGTGAAGAGGTTTCTTCAAGCCTTTCCTTTTAAAAGGATTGTGTCATAGGTGAGCTAGCCTTCACCCGTTAAAAAGGCTAGTGGGTTCTTACTCAACCATTAAAAGTAAGTGGGTTCTTGCTCAACCAATAAAAGAAAGTTGTAATAGGTCCTAGTGCTACCTCAAAGCCTAGTGGGTTTCTTGCTAAAACCATTGAAAAGCAAGCGGTAGGAATCTCTCAACGGTTGAGTTGGGAGCGGAGACGTAGGCCGGGTTTTGGCCGAACTCCGTTAACAATTTCTTGTGTGATTGCCTCTTTATTTCCGCTGCACTTTTAACTTTGATTTTAATTTGTTAACCTTTTTTTTAAAAGGCAATTCACCCCCCCCCCCCTCTTGCCATCCTTCCCGTTTTGTTTCGACCCAACAATTGGTATCAGAGGGGTATTTGAATAATACCCTAACCGGTTTCAAATTAAAGATCCTTTTTGATGGCATCCACCTCTTTCGCCCCCGAGGGCTACTCATTGGGTCGGGCTCCATTTTTTGATGGGACCAACTATAATTATTGGAAAACCCGCATGACTACCTTTCTTAGAAGCATAGGATATCCTATTTACAAAATTGTCATGCATGGTTATACTTTGTCTACCCCCGACGAATCCAAATGGACCCCCGCCGATATTAGAAACTTTGAGCTTGATGGAAAAGCCATGAACGCTCTACATTGCGGCCTTGACCGAAATGAGTTCAACCGAGTTTCCACTTGCACCTCATCTCATGAAATTTGGAAACTATTGGAAGTGACCCATGAGGGCACTAACAAAGTTAAGGATACTCGGTTAGACATGTATAGACAAGATTTTGAAAGCTTTTCCATGCATCCGAATGAATCTATTTCTGAAATGTTTACACGCTTCACTGACGTTTGCAATGGTAGAAAATCTCTTGGTGATGATGTTTCAGTTGAAGCAATGGTGAAAAAGATCCTATGGGTCCTTCGAAGCTCATGGGCACCTAAGGTGACGGCTATCCAAGAAGCTAAGGATGTAAAGAACATGTCGGTCGAAGAGCTCATCGGATCCCTAATGACGTACGAAATCACGATGAGGAGGCAAGCTCAAAAGGAGGGCACACCAATCAAGACACCAAAGAACATTGCCCTCAAGGTTCAAAAAGAAGTAAGCTCCTCCTCATCCTCATCTTCCTCATCTACTTCATCTTCAAGCAGCGACTCGGAAATGGAGAATCTCGCCCGCCAAATGCACAAGTTTATGAAGAAGCACAAGAAGAAGAAATCCCACAAGCACCGAAAGCAAGAACCCACCGAAAAATCCGAGCCCAAGGTAAAATGCTACGGGTGTGGCCAAAAAGGGCATTACAAGCCCGATTGCCCACTCAACAAAAAATGGGCCACGCCAAAGGAAAAAGGAAAGAAAAAGGTCCTCAAGGCGACATGGAGTGACACCTCATCATCCTCCTCCTCCTCCTCCTCAAGCGACCAAGGTACAAAATGCCTAATGGCAAAACATGAGGTATCTTCCTCCTCTTCCTCCTCTTTCTCCTCTAGTTCTTCTAATTCATTTAATCATTTATCATACGAAGAACTCCAACATGTGCGAGACCAATTAGAAAATGGTTTTCATGAACTCTCTTCAAAATTTGTTTCTTTGAAAAAGAATTTCAAAAAACTTTCCTCCGAAAAAGACCAACTTCTCAAAGAGAAGGAGGAACTCTCACTAAAAATCCAAAATTTCCCCAATGTTGATTCTTTGGAATCAACCATCAAGGATCTTAGAGAAACTCTAGCCAAGTTCACCCAAGGGGAACAAAATTTGAATAATTTACTTGGTTCCCAACGCGTTTCCCGAACCACCCAAGGGCTTGGCTATTCCAAGCAAGCTTCCTCCTCCCATGCACCCACTGTTTTTGTAAGGGGGAGCTCTAGTTTTAAATTTTGTAAATATTGCAAAAAACCCGGGCACCTAATTTATGAATGCGATTGCAAAAATGCCCGTTATGGTATGCCCAAATCTATTTTTTATTCGGACGAGTTTTATAGGAGAAGACCCGCCATGAAACAAATTTGGATTGAAAAATCCCTTTTGGCGAGTCTCTCCGGGCCAAAAATAGTTTCGTTTCCCCGATGATTTTTTGTTTTATTTAGGGGGAGAAAGTTTCTTTTTTTTGTTTTCAAACTTTCAATTAAAACTGTTATTCAATCTTTTAATTTCAAAAAAAAAATTCATTTAATTTCAAATTTCAATTGGTTTTTTGATTCACAACTTTCAATTCAAACTGTTATTCAAATTTTCATTTCAATTTCAAAAATCTCAATTCATCTTTCAATTCTCATTTCTAGTTTTTCAAACCTTCTCCCTCAATCAAGTTTTATGCCCTGTGCTATTTTGATAATCACAAAGGGGGAGAAATTTCTTGATTGATTGGGGGAGAAACCTTTTTGATCATGCTTTGCTTTACATTTCATTTTATTCATTAAAGCAAGCCTTTAATTTAAGTTTTTAAATTTTTTGTTTTGGTGATTGTGATCATCAAAATAGGGGGAGATTGTTGTACCTCTCGTTCCCCTCGCTCTTTGATTTTCATGATCACAATCACTTTCATATGTGTTTAACCTTGTTTCAAGTGTTTTTGTTAATAGGCACAAGGTTGCCAAGAAAATGGCCCAAGAAAGCATCTCAAAGTGGACTAAATTTCAGTCCACCGGCCAACCGGTGTGATAGCACCGGCCGGCCGGTGGACCTGGCTGAGGCATTGCCCACTGCCAGGTTCCACCGGTCAGCCGGTGGCTCTATCACCGGCCAGCCGGTGGCACCCAGACTCAAGGGGTAGCTACTGCCTCCCCACCGGCCAACCGGTGGCCTCAGCACCGGCCAGCCGGTGGCACCCAGCCAGAACAGTCTGAGCTACTGTCTCAGCACCGGCCAACCGGTGGCCTCAGCACCGGACAGCCGGTGGAGGCTGAGCCTGAATCCTATGCCTTTTTGCACACACCGGCCAGCCGGTGGGACTGTACCGGCCAGTCGGTGGAGCTAGTCAAACTAGTCGTTGCAGTTTGACCAGGCTGGCCCACTTGGCTCTCAACGGCTCTTTAAGCCTCTCCAACGGCTCCGAAGACTACCCAAGGGTTCCATGCCTATAAATAAAGGCCAAGGAAGCCCCGGACACAAACCGGATCATATACCAAGCACTCGGACATATTGTTGAACATTTGGCGAACCTCCGGCGCTCCACCTTCAAGGATCCTCGAGTGCTCCAACCAATTTCCAATCCAAGGATCACCTCAAGAAGCTTGGGAGAGCACGCTACATCAACTCCATCATACTTTGGCGCCCAAGTCTTCCTCAATTACGGTTTTTCTTGCTTTTTATACTTTGAGATTAAAATTGGGTTTGTGCCTACAAACCCCAAACTTTTCTCATCCCCTCTTTCTTTTGGGTTTCACATCACCATTAAGGTGTGAAGAGGTTTCTTCAAGCCTTTCCTTTTAAAAGTCTTGTGTCATAGGTGAGCTAGCCTTCACCCGTTAAAAAGGCTAGTGGGTTCTTACTCAACCATTAAAAGTAAGTGGGTTCTTGCTCAACCAATAAAAGCAAGCTGTAATAGGTCCTAGTGCTACCTCAAATCCTAGTGGGTTTCTTGCTAAAACCATTGAAAAGCAAGCGGTAGGAATCTCTCAACGGTTGAGTTGGGAGCGGAGACGTAGGCCGGGTTTTGGCCGAACTCCGTTAACAATTTCTTGTGTGATTGCCTCTTTATTTCCGCTGCACTTTTAACTTTGATTTTAATTTGCTAACCTTTTTTTTAAAAGGCAATTCACCCCCCCTCTTGCCATCCTTCCCGTTTTGTTCCGACCCAACACATCTTACACATTTTCTAGAATATGGTATAAGAACAAAATAATTTTTCTGGGTAAAATAAGTATTTTTCAAAAAATGCAGTTTTGCCGCCTTTTGATGGCGCACCCACATTAAATCTAGTTTTTGACATGTTAATAAGTTAAATTTTACAAAATAAAATTATTCATTGGAATCAGGATATGAAATTTTACCTTGGATAAATGTTTCATATTATTCTGATAACTTTCATATTTTAATGAATAGTAAAAACACGCTATATTTTAATTAAAAACTACTTTTTTCATTGCAATAATTTATATGGTTAGATTATATTTTTAATTGGTTTTATAGTTTAATTAAAATATATTTTTATCATTTAATCCAATGTTGGTCATTGGAATAAATTTCACTTTGAAATTGGATAAAAACAAGTATCAATCTTTTGATAGTTATTGTTTCTTAAAAACACGCTATTTGTTTTGATAACGGGAATTAATTTTAAAATTTATTAATTCCACTTATATGTTTTGAATTTGGAAAAATAGACATCAATTTTGAATTTGGATTATCAAATAATGCTTAGGCTGAATTTTTGGTATTTTTCTGAAAAACATCAATTTTTGATGAATAGTGAAACCACTTAGTGGTAGATACAAAAACTGAATTTTTCATTTAAATGAAATTTTACCACTTCTGTGAATTCAATTTCAAAAACCCGAGAGACACGGTTAATATCAAGGACTAAAATGTGGTTCAATGAGATGAAAATAATTTTTGGTGAATCATAACTTTTTACTTTTTTTACCACGGTTAAAAGTAAATAGGGTAATTAAGGGTAATAATGATATTATTAATTAACCTAAAACATGTTCCAATTATATTGGATAAGTTTCATTTGACCAAAAACATCCTTAGGATTAAAATATGACCATTTAGGCTCACTTAGATTTGATTAGGACATTTATTATTAATTTATTTAAAGAAGGGTTAAAATAGTTAAAATCAAAGTTTAATAACTAAATCATATTTAATATATGGTTATACATAAGATAAATTCGACTATAAATATTCATTACAAATATAAAAATATTTACTGCAAAATGGTGTTTTATTTGTAATTTTTAGACATTAAATAAGCTAATTTATTTATGACACAATGATGATGCAGTAATTATCTTATTAATAAAATATTGACATAATTGATGTTATAAATACCCAAATAAATGTAATTTTAGACGTTTTATGAATTCCAATAATTTTCTAGATTAATATGACATGTTATTATTGATTTAATTAAATTTTTTTAGACTAATAATTCTGTTATGATTTTCACAAAAATCAATTACCAAATATTGTCAAAATTGACATAAAATAGTTTTTAAAATAATATTATATTATTAATTGTTATTTTATTCCTAAAAATCTATGGATCGGCCAAATGACTTATATAAAGTTATATATATTACTAATAAACAACTTGGGGTTAGTTTGGCTTGTTATAGTATGTTTATTGACATTATAGTGTAAGAAAACAAGAATACACAGTTAAAGAAACCTTATTTAACTTAAAGTTAAATCTAAATGATAAAGTTAAAATAGAAACCTAAACTTGTATAAATTCTCTTGGATGAGATTATTTCGACCCATCCCCACCTTATCTTCTAAATAACTCAATTTTGAACTGTTAAAAACCGAATATGACTTTATAATAAAATAATATTTTTTGTTATTCCAAAGGTGCCCCTCTCCTCCCTTATAAAAGAGAACCTCCTCCCTCTCTTCCTCACACCATTTTGAGCCATGAAGCTCGGCCAACCCCATCCCATTTATCTTCTCCACTTACCTAGAAACATTCAGTAGGTTCTTTTATTATCAAAAGAAAATCTCTACTTCCTTAAGAGAAGGCTTGAAGGAGGTACGTTGAAGAAGAGGTAATCTCTTCTTTTGATTCTCTCAAGTTTCTTTCTTCTTCAAACTTCTTCTTATTTAGTTGTTTCATTATAAATTAATAACATCAGTATCACTAATATAATTATATGTTATTATGAATATGAAAAAACCTTATTTCTCCTTCTATCCATCCTATAGAAAACGAAATCACCATGCGTGCGTACGTACGGAATACCGTCTCCACGCCATGGTGTAATCAGTTTTTCCACAACCACCTTACATGGATGGGTATAATGGTGTAAATAAATAACTATATATGGTTATTGTAAAGTGATATTGATTATTTAATATTATACATACACTTCAATACAATTCCTCGATCATGGGAATGATATCATCACTCGTGCGTACGTACGGACTACCGTCTCCGCAAACGCGATGAGATTCATTTTCCAGGATTAACAATTCAAGAATGATTATAAAGTATATATAATGAATTATAATGAAATATATGAAATAATGAAGCTATTGGATTTATGTATATATATATATATATCATCTACTTACTT
This sequence comes from Viscum album, assembly GCA_963277665.1. Taxonomy (NCBI): domain Eukaryota; kingdom Viridiplantae; phylum Streptophyta; class Magnoliopsida; order Santalales; family Viscaceae; genus Viscum; species Viscum album. The sequence continues at coordinate 1,308,658,640 of OY728119.1, read as the reverse complement.
CCATTCAAGTCAAAAAAGAACAGAAAACAGCATTCATGCGTATGTACCACCTACCGTCTCCATGAACGGTGTATTTATTTCCATTTATCGATTTATTATATATATTGATATTGTGAATATATATTTTATATAAATAATCCTTTACATTCTGTAAGTAAGTAAATCATGATATAAGTAATAATAATATCAATAACAACAACTCCAAACACGTACGATAAAAGAAACAATTTTACCCAAAACACTATTTTAACATGGAATTGACAAATGAACGGGTAATATAAATACCTAAGAGAACCATATATGATATAAAACAATTAATATTATTCTGTAATAATTCAATGATATTATTTAAATCATTATACAGGAGGTTCGGATACATACGAAGCATATCGGACATAAGGTAAGGGAAAACTTTTCCAATCTCGTTCTTATCCGAGATTGTTTATTCGTAAGTATTTACTGGGGTTATTGTTCTCATCCATGTCCATGTTTCATAAAAATGGTTTCATGTATTTTTAATGTCCCTTTTACCCATTTTTTACTTTTAAAACATAGTATGTATGGAATCTTTTTTTACGAGGTACTTTTTGACTTTTCCGGCAAAAGTATGAGAAGAATGTTTTTTTAACTTATACAGCATGAACGGATTTTTACGGTTTTATAAAGCCTTATTTTCATGAAGCTTCCTCCAAAATATTTCATGACTATTTTCAAAAAAATCCTTTTCTTTTAAAATTTCATGAAATTTTGTGAAAATAGAATGATTTTGAAGAAGAAATGATATTTTCCTCAAGAATTCATTTCAAATGTTTTATCAAAACCATTTTCCATCTAGGATGACATTATTTCATAAGTGTATGTTTCAAGTTTAATGTCTCTGTGATTTACATGGTTTCACTTTTCTTATGATGAAATATCCATTTGTTTTATATGGATTATGAAATGATGGGATGATGTTTATGAAACCCATTTTATTCTTTGGGTTATGATCAATGTTTTAAGTTTATTTTGTAGAACAAGTAAGAATGATTTCATTATGGATGGGTGGGACCTATATCTCCCTCCAATTCATTGGGTAATGATTTATATCTCATGAGATAGACATGGATAGAATGGTAAGTTAATCTGGTTCAGTGTTACAGGACTTAAATGAGGAGTGAACTCGGTTTAGAAAGGGACTTTGTCCACTAAGATAGTATTGGCAGCAATGCCTTGGCGACTATCGAAATCATGACATGTGCTGAATGGTTTCCACAACTACATTTTTTATTCCCGTTATATTTTATCATGATTTATGTTCCATTACGATATATGCCTTACGTACATCGATGATGTATGTATTTTCTCAAGATTTTGATGTTTAAATTTCTTGTTCAAGTTTTTTGCTTTCAAATGTTTATGGATTGTTTTATGTTCACTATGTTTTCCCTTACTTAGCATTTGTGTAACACCCGAGACTTTTATAAGAAATATTTTGTTTTTATGCTATATAAATCATCAAAGGAATCGTTCACTACACACAACACTATATTGGCTTTCTTTACACGCAAATGCGGCCTTTCTCGATTGCTTGAGTCGTACGCAATACCGAGTTTCACTAAACAACGATATGCTATTAAAATATTATTAAAACTAGCCGTTATGAATAGTAATAACCACTTTTTGAAATTTTATAGATTCCATTTTTCAAAATGGACTTCATTTTTGGATTCGGAATATCTAAATGAGCCTAGGGTGAAATTTTGGTATTTTTCTGAAAACTTTCAATTTTTGATGAATAGTGAAAACAGTGGGTTACTATTTAAAAACCAAATTTTTATTTAAATAATTATTAATTTTATTTAAATTTATTTTATTTAAAAATTGATACATAATACATATATAAGTTCAATGAAATTCATTTTAGTCATTTGATAATAATTTTAGATATATAAAAAATTTATTGTACTTTTGACTGTCTTTTACCCACCTCCTAGGAAAATTTACAAATTTACATAAAACATAATTTTACCACTTCTGTGAGTGGAATTTCAAAAATCGGAGAGACATGGTTGATGTCAGTAAGTAAAATGTGGTTCAATGAGATGAAAATAATTTTTTGGTGAATAGTAACTTTTTACTTTTTTTACCACGGTTAAAATTAAATACGGTAATTAAGGGTAAAAATGATATTATTATTACTATAACACATTTTATAATTAAATTGGATAAGTATAATTTGACCAAAAACAACCTTAGGAATAAAATATGACCATTTAGGCCCACATGGATTAGATTAGGACATTTATTATTAATTTATTTAAAGAAGGGTTAAAATAGTTAAAATCAAAGTTTAATAAGTTAATAATTTTTAATATAGGGTTATACAAAAGATAAATTCAAATATAAATATTCATTAGAAAGATAAAACTATTTCCTGCATAATAATATTTTATTTTTAATTTTTAGATATTAAATAATTTAATTTATTTATGACACAATGATGATGCAGTAATTATTTTATTAATGGAATATTGACATAATTGATGTTATAAATAGCCAAATAAATAAAATTTGAGACTTTTATGAATTATACTAATTTTAGAGGTTAATATGACATGTTAGTATTGTTTTAATTAACTCTGTTTGAACTAATCATTGTGTAATAATTTTTACAAAAATCAATTACTAAATAGTGTCAAAATTGACATAAAATAGTTTTTAAAACAAATATTATATTATTAATTGTTATCTTATTCCTAAAAATATAAGTTTCGGACAAATGACTTATATAAGTTTATATATATTAATAATAAACAACTTGGGGTTCGTTTGGCTTATTATAGTAAGTTTATTAACCTTATATTGCAAGAACACAAAAAAGACACGGTAAAAGTAAAATTATCTAACTTAAAGTTAAATCTAAATGATAAGGTTAAAATAGTAAACTAAACATGTCAAAATTCTATTTGATGAGATTATTTCGACCCCTCCCCACCTTAGCTTCTAAATAAATCAATTTGGAGCTATTTAAAACCGAATATGGCTTTATAATAAAATAATATTTTTAGTTTTTTCAAAGGTGCCCCTCTCCTCCCTTATAAAAGGGCACCTCCTCCCCCTCTTCCTCACACCACATTGAGCCTTCACGCTCAGCCAACCCCTGCCAATTTATCCTATCCACTTCCCTAGAAACATCCTAGAGGTCCTGGTCTTCTTCAAAGACCAATTTTAGTGCCCTAAAAGGAGGTCTCAAATAAGCGCTTCAAAGAAGAGGTAATGTCTGTTACCGATTCTTTCAACTTTATTTCTTCTTCCACTTCTTCTTATTTAGTTGTTTAATTATGAATTAATAACATCAGTATCACTAATATACTGATTTGTTATTTTATGTATTAAACAACCTTATTTCACAATCTATCCATCCTACGGAAAACGAAATCACCGCGCGTGCGTACGTACGCAATATCGTATCCACGCCGTGGTGTAATCTATTTTCCACCACCACCTTACTTGGATGGGTATAATGGTGAAAAGAATGAATATATATATGATTATTGTAATGTGATATAGATTCTGAAATAGTATACATACACACCAATTCAATTCCACGATCATGGGAATGATATCATCGCTCGTGTGTACGTATGGAATACCGTCTCTACGATGTGATGCGACTCATTCTACATGATTTTCATTGCATAATGATTACATAAATGAATTTAGTGAATAAATATGATATATATTACACCAATACCATTATGTAAATGAGGTATCTATAACCTAAAAAGAAAAATAATAATTTATTCGACAAAACACGCATAAGAACAAAAAGTAATAAACACCCGAATAACAAGTAGTAATGAAATATTACTAATAAATAAGCTAAGAATATGAATATATATGATATCATAACAATTATTATGATTCATCAATAAGTCATTGACATTATTTAAATCATTATACAGGAGGTTTGGACACTTACGAAGCAAATCAGACCTAAGGTAAGGGAAATATCACAATCTCATTTTTATCCGAGATTGTTTATACTTTGGAATTTACTGGGGTGTATTTTATCATCCAAATCCATGTTCCCACAATATTTAATATTATTTCCTTCCACATACAATTGTTTAAATCCAATTTTACCCTTCGGTGAGTTTTTAGTAAAAGATCTGAATGGAATCTTTTGTCATTTTTCGTACGAGGTACTTTTTGACTTTTCCGACAAAAGTACGAAAAGAATGTTTTTTTTAATTATACGGAATGAATGTATTTTTAAAACATTATTTCCAAGAATCTTCCTTTAAATGTTTCAAATTTATTTTTAATCAACTTCTTTTAGTTTAAAATTGTATGACATGTTAAGAAAGGAAAAATGTTTTTGAAGTACAAAGGATATTTTCCTCAAGAATGGAGTTCAAGTGTTTTATCAAAATTATTTTCCGTCTAAGATAATATAGGGTTATGTTTCTATCCCTATTATTACATTGATTTTACTATGTTGTGATGGAAATATTTTTAGGAATTCTCTTATCTTATATGAATTGTTTTATGATGTCACGATGTTTAAGATTCCCATTTTTATTACATGGGTTATACTATGATATATGGTTTATGATTTTGTGGCACACATAAGAATGGTATCATTATGATATGGTTGGGACCTATATATACCTCTAATGAATTGGGTAAATATTTTATATGTCATGAGATATACATGGCTGGAACGGCAAGTTAAACCGGTTCAGTGAAACAGGAATGAAACGAGGAATGAACTCGGTTCAAAAATGGACTTTGTCCACTAAGATAGTCTTGGAAATGAGTCTATACTAATAAGAAATGATTATCTATGATTATGTGTGTATTCCAAAAAGCTTCATGTTTTAAGTTATGATTATTGTGATTAAATTTCACTACCATGATTTATCCCATGTAATGAAATTATGATCTCTTTTGGAGGGTAATATTTCCAAATTGTTATGTTCTTATGAATATGATGTGATTGATTTTTCTTTTGTTTACCCTTACTGAGCATTTGATCTCACCCTATTGTATGTTTTCTTTCCCCAGGTCAGGAAGAAGGTTATTATGTAGGATATTCCAAAAGGGACTCTAGATATGATGGAATAAATGGGAGACAATGTAGATTCTTTATGAACCAATTGTTTATGTTTCCCAGTTTCTAAAGACAATATACCTATACAGTCCATTCATGGTTTTGTTATATGTTGTAATAAGTGTACTTCAATTTTGAAGTACTAAAATTGTATGTAAAGTATGGGTTGTTATAGTTGGTATCAGAGGAAAGGTATAGTCAACCATTGGAAACTAGGATGTGAAATCCTTAGTAAGAATCCTAAGGATAAGTCTAAGAATAGAACACAATCTTAGTGTTTTAAAAATGTCCATGAACAACCTATGATAAGACCTTATGTGTGAAATTTTATTCTTCATTATGTGGTTTTCCAATTATAATTAGTGTTGCTCACACTATTTTTCTTGGTTTTAGTCAATGGCTGGAACCCGAACGAATCGTGTTAATGCGGAATGCGACGGGCAATGCAATGATTTTCCCCCTGAGCAACCAAACATTATTGGAGTTGGAATGAAAAATCTTTTAGCCATGCTCACACAACTTTCTCAAGACATGAATCATACAGGACTTCCAAACGAGAAAAGGAAGGAGCAACATTCTGTTGAATCCTTCATGATGCAACGTCCACCTTCATTCAGCAAGTCTACTGATCCATTAGTTGCTGAACAATGGATTAGTACTACTGAAAAGATATTTTCAGTTCATCAATGTTCTGAACATGGTAAATTCATCTTAGCAGTGTATCATTTGGAAGGTGATTCTGATCAATGGTGGAATTATATCAAGAATATGAGGAAAAGAGATGAGATTGATTCCATGGAATGGGATGAGTTCAAGAACATATTTTTCAATAAGTACATCCCTCGTATTCTTTGAACAAAGATGGAGAACGAGTTTCTTGAACTAAAGAAAAAGGATGATGAATCTATTGGTACCTATGAAGAAAATTTTACAATACTTGAAAGGTACGCTTGTAGTATTATTATCCAACCTAAGAGTAAGATCGATCGATTCTTTAGTGTCTTAAAACCAAGTCTTCGAAGTGCGTTATCCATAAGGGACTTCAATAGCTATAAGGAAATCTTTTGATGTTCTCTCAAAGTTGAAATGGATATTGGAGTAACCCATCAGTCATATGGGTTTGATAAGAAGAGGAAAATGGAATTCAAAGGAAAAACTAAAGAGCACACTGAAAAGAAGATGATTTTTCCCTTATGCTCAAAGTGTGGAAAGAAACATGGAGGGAGTTGTCTTAAAGGGACAAGTAAATTTTACAAATGTGGAAAGGAAGGTCATCGGGCATTTGAATGCCGCAATGATGGGAAGAAGATGTCAAATGATGCACAAAAAGGAAGGGATATACAGAATGAACCTACTATACTTAAATGTTTCAAGTGCAAGTAGATGGGGCATTATGACAATCAATGCCCAAATCCAAGGGTTGATGGTGATGGTTGATGTCAGCAAACTCTTAAGGCTAAAGACAATGGAAAGTCACATGCAATTTCTATCAGCGATGTGGAGTAAGATAACGATGTGGTAAAAGATACACATACCATCCACTCTAAATTAGAAAATGTTTTATTTGATTCTGGATCCACCCACTCCTTTATTTCTGAAGAATTTTCTAAGGGTATCACTGTATTACCTCAAAAATTAGATGTTGAGTTAGCTGTGACAACCCCTAATGGCACAACAGTCGCATCAAAAGTTTATAATTCTTCTCCCATTGAAGTTTGTGGGAAAGTGCTTCCTAAAAATCTTGTGATCCTTCCTACAGTGGAATTTGATGTGATTCTTGGCATGGATTGGCTTTCTCTATGTAAATCTCATATCAATTACAAAGAAGGGAAGTCTCATTTTATATTCCAGATCAATCTATGATCATCTATCGATGCAAGGATGAACATAACCTTCTAGTGGAAATTTCTTCCATCTTATGGGTCTTGATTCCACTAAATTAAGGTTATTTAACTCAAATGGTTGGTGAGAAACTCATGATTAAGAATATTCCCATTGTACAAGAGTTTTATGATGTCTTTCCAGAGGAATTTTTGAGTCTTCCACCAAATCGTGAAGTTGAGTTTTCAATAGAAATCGTACCGGGTGCTTTACCTATTTCAAATACACCTTATAGAATGGCCCCAATTGAGTTGCAGTAATTGAAGAATCAACTCCAAGAGAATCTTGATAAGGGGTTCATATTCCCTAGTGTGTCACCTTAGGGATCACCTGTCCTATTTGTTAAGAAGAAAGATGCATCAATGAGACTCGGAATTGATTATCGAGAACTTAACAAGATCACTATCAAGAACAAGTATCCTCTCCCACACATTGATGACCTATTTGACCAACTACGCTGAGCTCAATACTTTTCCAAGATTGATCTCTATTCAGGGTATCATCAATTAAGGGTCAAAAGGGAGGATATAACAAAGACAACTTTCCATACATGGTATGGACACTATGAATTTATAGTGATGCCATTTGGTCTTACTAATGCCCCTACTATCTTCATAGATTTGATGAATAGAGTCTTTAGAGACTATCTTGATCAGTTTGTGGTAGTCTTTATAAACGATATTCTTGTATATTTAAAGAGAAAGGAAGAATATGAAGATCACTTGAGAATTATATTGAAGACCCTGAGAAAGGAGAATCTTTATGACAAATTTACCAAGTGTGAATTTTGGCTTCAAAAAGTTTCATTTTTTGGTCACATAATCTCAAAAGAGGGGATATCTGTGGTTCCAGCAAAAATAGAGGTTATCGAATGATGGTCGAGACCAACAACAGTAACTGAGATCCGATGTTTTCTTGGTTTGGATGGATATTACCGACGTTTTGTGAAAGATTTTTCATGATTATCTAATCCACTCACCAGGTTGACTCAAAAAGGAGTTAAGTTCGTGTGGACGAAGAATGTGAAGAGAATTTCAAGGAGTTGAAAAGAATGTTATCTAGTGCACCTATACTCACACTTCCTTGTAGTGGAGAAAGGTTTGTGATCTACAGTGATGCATCCAAGAAGGGATTGGGGTGTGTTCTTATGAAAAATGATATGGTGATAGCTTAGGCCTCACGACAGTTGAAAATCAATGAGCAAAATTACCCAACTCATGATTTGGAGTTAGCTGCGGTAATATTTGCATTAAATATTTGGAGTTATTATCTTTATGGAGAAAGGTGTGATATTTATACTAATCATAAAAGTTTAATGTTTATTTTCACACAAAAGGAGCTGAATATGCCCCAAAGAAGATGGTTGGAGCTGATTAAGGATTACGACTGCTCAATTAATTACCACCCTGGGAAATTAAACAAGGTGGAAGATGCATTAAGTCGACAAGACCATGCCAGTTTATCCATGATGAGGATCACAAAAGCTCCAATATTTATGGATTTACAAAGGATGGATCTTGGAAATATAATGAAAGGGGAAAATCGTATCTTTCTCACATGAATGTTCAACCATCTATACATGTTATGATTAAAGAGGCACAGAAAGGAGATGTAGAGTTACAAAAGATGGTGAGAAATGTTCCTGAATTCAACCTTGATTGTGATTGGATAATAATGATCAGGAATTGGGTTTGTGTTCCTCCCATCCCTGAATTAAATAAGGAGCTTCTGGATGAGGCTCATAGTTATTCATTCTCTATTCATCCTGGAAGCACGAATATGTATGGGGACCTGAAAGAGTACTTCTGGTGGGATGGTATAAAAAGGGAGGTTGCTGAATATGTCTCTCGATGCTTGGTTTGTCAGCAAGTTAAACCTGAGAGATAGAAGTCTAAGTGGATGTTACAACCATTACCCATACCCGAATGGAAATGGGAAGACATCACTATAGACTTTGACACAGGACTTCCTAAAACATCCAAAGGAAATAATGCTATCTGGGTCCTAGTTGATCATCTTACAAAGTTTGCACACTTCATTGCTATTAGAGAGGATTTCTCTCCGGATCATCTTGCCAGGATATATGTAAAGGAAGTGGTAAGATTACATGTAGTACCACATTCTGTTATATCTAATCGGGATCCGAGGTTTACCTTAAAGTTATGGCGAAGTCTTCAGCATACTCTAGATACAGAGTTGAGTTTTATCATTGCTTATCATCCTCAGACAGACGGTCAGTCTGAGAGGACAATTCAAACTCTAGAATATATGTTGAGAGCTTTCTCTATGGATTTAAAAGGTGGTTGGGATCAAAACCTACCTTTGGTGGAATTTTCTTATAATAATTGCTTTCACTCCAGTATTCAGATGGCTCCTTATAAATCTCTCTATGGAAAGAAATGCAGGACTCCAACTTGCTGGGACGAAGTTGGGGAAAGAAAGCTATTAGGACCTGATCTTGTTAATGAGATGGCAGAAAAGGTCAGATCTATTCAACCACACATATGAGAAGCTCAGAGTCGACAAAAAAGTTATGCTGAAAACCAAAGAAAAGACTTGGAGTTTGAAGTGGGTGATAAAGTGTTCTTACGAATATCTCCTTGGAAGAGAGTAATGAGATTTGGGAAGAAGGGAAAGCAGAGCCCCAGGTATATCGGTCCCTTCAAAATACTGGATCGTGTTGGGAAGGTAGCTTCCCGATTGACGCTTCCACCGAATCTCTCTCAAGTTCATGATGTGTTCCATGTATCTCTCCTGACAAAGTACATACCTGATCCTTCACATGTACTCAGCTCAGAAGTTGTACCGCTGGAGCAAGATCATTCTTATAAAGAAAAACCGATAGAGATTCTAGATCGTAGTGAAAAAGTCCTACAGAACAAGACCACTCGCTTGGTGAAAGTTTTATGTAGGATCCACCAATTAGAAGAAGCTACATGGGAGGTTGAGGATATGATGAGGGAGAGGTATCCTCATCTGTTTGTTACAAGTGACGAATTTCGAGGGAGAAATTAATTTTAAGGGGGGAAGAATGTAACACCCGAGGCTTTTATAAGAAATATTTTGTTTTTATGTTGTATAAATCATCAAAGGAATCTTTCACTACACACAACACTAGCTTGGATTTCTTTACACGCAAACGCGGCCTTCCTCGATAGCTTGCATCGTACGCAATACCGAGTTTCACTAAACAACGATATGCTATTAAAATATTATTAAAACTAGCCGTTATGAATAGTAATAAACACTTTTTGAAAGTTTATAAATTTTATTTTTCAAAATGGACTTCATTTTTGGATTCGGAATATTGAAATCAGCCAAGGGTAAAATTTTGTTATTTTTCTGAAAACTTTCAATTTTGGATGAATAGTGAAAACACTAGGTTACTATTTAAAAACCGACTTTCTATTTAAATAATTATTTATTTTATTTAAATTTTTTTAGGTCAAAATTGATTCATAATACCTATATAAGTTCAATGAAATACATTGAAGTCATTTTATAATAATTTTAGATATATAAAAATTTTATTAAACTTTTGACTGTCTTTTACCCACCTCCTAGGAGAATTTGCAAATTTACATAAAATTTAATTTTACTACTTCTGTGAGTGGAATTTAAAAAATCCAAAAGACACTGTTGATGTCAGCAAGTAAAATGTGGTTCAATGAGATGAAAATAATTTTTGGTGAATAGTAAGTTTTTATTTTTTTACCACGATTAAAAGTAAATAGGGTAATTAAGGGTAAAAATGATATTATTATTACCCTAACACATGTCCTAATTCTATTGGATAAGTGTAATTAGACAAAAAAACCTTATGAATAAAATATGGCCATTTAGGCCCACATGGATTAGATTAGGACATTTATTATTAATTTATTTAAATAAGGGTTAAAATAGTTAAAATCAAAGCTTAATAAGTTAATAATTTTTAATATAGGGTTATACATAAGATAAATTCGACTATAAATATTAATTAGTAAGATAAAAAATAGTTCCTACATAATTATTGTTTATTTGTAATTTTTAGACATTAAATAGTTTAATTTATTTATGACACAATGATGATGCAGTAATTATTTTATTAATAAAATATTGACATAATTGATGTTATAAATACCCAAATAAATGTAATTTGAGATTTTTTATGAATTACAATAATTTTATAGGTTAATATGACATGCTAGTATTGATTTAATTAACTTTTTTCGAACTAATCATTCTGTTATTATTTTCACAAAAATCAATTACTAAATAGTTTCAAAATTGGCATAAAATAGTTTTTAAAACAAATATTATATTATTAATTGTTATTTTTTTCATAAAAATATAAGGTTCGGCCAAATGACTTAGATAAGGATATATATATTAATAATAAACATCTTGGGGTTCGTTTGGATTGTTATATTAATTTTATTAACATTATAGTGTAAGAACACAAAAAGACACGGTAAAAGTAAAATTATCTAACTTAAAGTTAAATGTAAATGATAAGGTTAAAATAGAAAACTAAACTTGTCCAAATTCTATTGGATGAGAGGATTTCTACCCATCCCGACCTTAGGTTTGAAATAAATCAATTTGGAGCTATATAAAAACGAATATGTCTTTATAATAAAATAATATTTTTAGTTTTTCCAAAGGTGCCCCTCTCCTCCCTTATAAAAGGGAACCTCCTCCCCCTCTTCCTCACACCACTTTGAGCCTTCACGCTCAGCCAACCCCTGCCAATTTCTCCTCTCCAATTCCCTAGAAACATCCTAGAGGTTCTGGTCTTCCTCAAAGACCAATTTTAGTGCCCTAAAAGGAGGTCTCAAAGAAGCGCTTCAAAGAAGAAGTAATGTATGTTGCCGATTATTTCAACTTTATTTATTCTTCCACTTCTTCTTATTTAGTTGTTTAATTATGAATTAATAACATCAGTATCACTCATATACTGATATGTTATTATAAGTATTAAACAACCCTATTTCACCATCTATCCATCCTACGGAAAACCAAATCACCGCGTGTGCGTACGTACTGAATACCGTCTCCACGTCGTGGTGTAATCTATTTTCCACCACCACCTTACATGGATGGGTCTAATGGTGTAAAGAATGAATATATACGATTATTGTAAAGTGATATTGATTCTGAAATAGTATACATACACTCCAATACAATTCTACGATCATGGAAACGATATCATCGCTCGTGCGTACGTACGGAATACCGTCATCAAGATGTGATGTGACTTGTTCTACATGATTTTCATTGCATAATGATTACATAAATGAATTGAGTGAATAAATATGATTTATATTACACAAATACCATTCTGGAAATGAGGTATCTATAACCTAAAAATAAGAATAAGAATTTATTCGACAAAACACGCAGAAGAACAAAAAGTAATAAACACCCGAATAACAAGTAGTAATGAAATATTACTAATAAGAAGCTAAGAATATGACCATATATGATATCATAACAATTAGTATGATTCTATAATAAGTCAATGACATTATTTAAATCATTATACAAGAGGTTCGTACACTTACGAATAAAATCGGACCTAAGGTAAGGGAAATATCACAATCTCATTTTTATCCGAGATTGTTTATACATTGGAATTTACTATGGTGTATTTTATCATCCACATCCATGTTTCCTCAATATGTAATATTATTTCCATCCACCTAAAATTGTTTAAATCAAATTTTCCCTTCAGTGAGTTTTTAGTAAAAGATATGAAAGGAATCTTTTGTCGTTTTTCATACCAGGTACTTTTTGACTTCTCCGACAAAAGTACAAGAAGAATGTTTTTTTAACTTATATGGCATGAATGGATTTTTAAAACATTATTTACAAGAATCTTCCTTTACATGTTTCATGTTTATTTTTAATCAACTTCTTTTAGTTTAAAATTGTATGACATGTTAAGAAAGGAAAAAAATTGGAGTATAAAGGATATTTTCCACAAGAAAAAAGTTCAAGTGTTTTATCAAAATTATTTTCCATATAAGATAATATAGGGTTATTTTTATATCCCTATATTACATTTATTTCACTATTTTTTGATGGAAATATTTTTAGGAAGTCTTTTATCTTATATGAATTGTTTTATGATGTCATGATTTTTAAGATTCCCATTTTTATTACATGTGTTATGCTATGATGTATGGTTTATGATTTTTTGGCACACATAAGAATGGTATCGTTATGAGATGGGTGGGACCTATATCTCCCTCCAATGCATTGGTTAAAGATTTTATATCTCATGAGATAGACATGGCGGGAACGGAAGGTTAAATCGGTTCAGTGAAACAGGACTGAAATGAGGAATGAACTCCGTTCAGAAATGGACCTTGTCCACTAAGATAGTATTGGAAATGAGTCTATACTAATATGAAATGATTCTCTATGATTAAGTGTGTATGACACAAAGAATCATGTTTTAAGTTATGATTATTGTGATTACATTTCACTACCATGATTTATCCCATGTTATGAAATTATGATCTCTTTTGCAGGGTAAGATTTCCAAATTGTTATGTTCTTATGAATATGATGTGATTGATATTTCTTTTGTTTACCCTTACTGAGCATTTGAGATCACCCTTTTGTATGTTTTCTTTCCCCAGGTCAGGAAAAAGGTTATTAAGAAGGATATGACAAAAGGGACTCTAGATATGATGAAATAAATGGGAGACAATGTAGATGCTTTATGAACCAGTTGTTTATGTTTCCCAGTTTCTAAAGACATTATACCTATACGGTCCTTTCATGGTTTTGTTATATGTTGTAATAAGTGTAATTAAATTTTTAAGTACTAACAATGTATGTAAAGTATGGGTCGTTATAGTTGGTATCAGAGGAAAGGTATAGTCAACCTTTGGAAACTAGGATGTGAAAGACTTAGGAAGAATCCTAAGGATAAGTCTAAGCATAGAACACAATCTTAGTGTTTTAAAAATGGCCATGAACAACCTATGATAAGACCTTAAGTGTGAAATTTTATTCTTGATTTTGTTGTTTTTCTATTATAATTAGTGTTGCTCACACTATTTTTCTTGGTTTTAGTCAACGGCTGGAACCCGAAGAAACCGTGTTAATGCGGAATGCAACGGGCAATGCAATGATTGTCCCCCTGAGAAACCAAACGTTATGGGAGTTGGAATGCAAAATCTTATAGCCATGCTCACACAACTTTCTCAAGCTATGAATCATGCAGGACTTCCAAACGAGCAAAGGAAGGAGCAACATTCTATTGAATCCTTCATGAGGCAGCGTCCTCCTTCATTCAGCGGGTCTACTGATCCATTATTTTCTGAACAATGGATTAGTACCACTGAAAAAGATATTTTCAGTTCTTCAATGTTCTGAAGATGACAAAGTCATCTTAGCAGTGTATCGTTTGGATGGTGATGCTGATCAATTATGGAATCTTATCAAGAATACGAGGCAAAGAGATAAAATTGAGTCCATGGAATGGGACGAGTTCAATAACTTATTTTTCAATAAGTAATTACCTCATATTCTTAGAACAAAGATGGAGAAGGAGTTTCTTGAACTAAAGCAAAAGGATGATGAATCTGTTGGTACCTATGAAGAAAATTTTACAAGACTTTCAAGGTACATTTCTGGTATTATTATCCAACCTGAGAGTAAGATCGATCGATTCTTTAGTGGCTTAAAACAAACTCTTATAAGGGTGTTAGCCATAAGGGACTTCAATAGATATGAGGAAATCCTTCGATGTGCTCTCAATGTTGAGATGGAGATTGGAGTAACCCATCACTCATATGGGTTTGATAAGAAGGGGAAAATGGAATTCAAAGGAAAATCTAAAGAGCACACTGAAAAGAAGATGAGTTTTCCCTTATGCTCAAAGTGTGGAGGGAGTTGTCTTAAATGGACAGGTAAATGTTTCAAATGTGGAAAGGAAGGTCATCGGGCATTTGAATTCCTCAATGATGGGAAGAATATGTCAAATGATGAAAAAAGTAGAAGGGATACACAGAATGAACCTACTACACTTAAATGTTTCAAGTGAAAGGAGATGGGGCATTAGGCCAATCAATTCCCAAATCCAAGGGTTGATGATGATGGTCGACGTCAACAAACTCTTAAGGCTAAAGAAAAAGGAAAGTCACATGCAATTTCTATCAGCTATGTGGAGTACGATAACGATGTGGTAAAAGGTACACTTATCATCCACTGTAAAGTATAAAATGTTTTATTTGATTCTGGATCCACCCACTCTTTTATTTCTGAAGAATTTTCTAAGGTTATCACTGTATTACCTCAACAATTAGATTTTTTGTTAGCCATGACAACCCCTAATGGAAAAACAGTCGCATCAAAAGTTTATAATTCTTCTCCGATTGATGTTTGTGGGAAAGTGCTTCCTGAAAATCTTGTGATCCTTCCTATAGTGGAATTTGATTTTATTCTTGGCATAGATTGGTTTTCTCTATACATAGCTCATATCAATTGCCAAAGAAGGGTAGTCACATTTCATATTCCAGATCAATCTATGATCGTCTATCGATGCAAGGATGAACATAACCTTCCAGTGGAAATTTCCTCCATCTTATGGGACTTGATTCCAATAAATGAAGGTTATTTATCTCAAATGGTTGGTGATAAACTCACGATTAATATTATTCCCATTTTACGGGAGTTTGATGATGTCTTTCCAGAGGAATTTTCGGGTCTTACACCAAATCGTGAAGTTGAGTTTTCAATAGAACTCGTATCGGGTGCTTTACCTATTTCAAATACACCTTATAGAATGGCCCCGATTGAGTTGCAGGAATTGAAGAAGCAACTCCAAGAGAATCTTGATAAGGGGTTCATATGCCCTAGTGCGTCACCTTGGGGATCACTTGTTCTGTTTGTTAAGAACAAAGATGGATCAATGAGACTCTGCATTGATTATTGAGAACTTAACAAGATCACTATCAAGAACAAATATCATCTCCCACGCATTGATGTTCTATTTTACCAACTACAAGAAGCTCAATACTTTTCCAAGATTGATCTCCGTTCAGGGTAACATCAACTAAGGGTCAAAAGGGAGGATATACCAAAGACGTCTTTCCGTACAAGGTATGGACACTATGAATTTGTAGTGATTCCATTTGGTCTTACTAATTCCCCTGCTATCTTCATGGATCTGATGAATAGAGTCTTTAGAGACTATCTTGATCATTTTGTGGTAGTCTTTATAGACGATATTCTTGTATATTCAAAGAGAAAGGAAGAACATGAAGATCACTTGAGAATTATATTGAAGACCCTGAGAAAGGAGAAGATTTTTTCCAAATTTACCAAGTGTGAATTTTGGCATCAAAAAGTTTCATTTTTGGGTCACATAATCTAAAAAGAGGGGATATCTGTGGATCCAGCAAAAACAGAGGTTATAGAAACATGGTTGAGACCAAAAATAGTAACTAGGATCCGAAGTTTTCTTGGTTTGGCTGGATATTACTGGTGTTTTGTGAAAGATTTTTCACGATTATCTAATCCACTCACCAGGTTGACTCGAAAAGGAGTTAAGTTTGTGTGGATGGAGGAATGTGAAGAGAATTTCAAGGAGTTGAATAGAAGGTTATCCAGTGCACCTATATTCACACTTTCTTGTAGTGGAGAAAGGTTTGTGATCTACAGTGATGCATCCAAGAAGGGATTGGGGTTTTTTCTTATGCAAAATGATATGGTGATAGCTTATGCCTCACAACAGTTGAAAATCCATGAGCAAAATTACCCAACTAATGATTTGGAGTTAGCTATGGTAATCTTTGCATTAAAGATTTGGAGGCATTATCATTATGGAGAAAGGTGTGATATTTATACTGATCATAAAATTTTAAAGTATATTTTCACACAAAAAGAGATGAATATGCGCCAAAGAAAATGGTTAGAGATGATTAAGGATTACGACTTCTCAATTCATTACCACCCTGGGAATGCAATGATGGTGGCATATGCATTATGTCGACATGACCATGCTAGTTTATCTATGATGAGGATCACAAAAGATTCAATATTTATGGATTTACAAAGGATGGATCTTGGAATTATAATGAAAGGGGAAAAATCTTATCTTTCTCAAATGAATGTTCAACCATTTATACATGTTAAGATTAAAGAGGCACAGAAAGAAGATGTAGAGTTACAAAAGAAGGTGAGAAATGTTCCTGAATTAAACTTTGATTGTGATGGGATAATAATGTTCAGGAATCGGGATTGTGTTCCTCCCATACCCGAATTAAAGAAGGAGATGCAGGATGATTCTCATAGTTCATCATTCTCTTTTCATCCTAGAAGCACGAAGATGTATAGGGACCTGAAAGAGTACTTCTGGTGGGATGGAATGAAAAGAGATGATGCTGAATATGTCTCTCGATGCTTGGTTTGTCATCAAGTTAATGCTGAGAGATAGACGTCTATGGGGAGGTTACAACCATTACCCATACCCAAATGGAAATATGAAAACATCACTATGGACTTTTTCACAAGACTTCCTAAAACATCCAAAGGCAATAATGCTATCTGGGTCATAGTAGATCATCTTACAAAGTTTTCACACTTCATTACTATTAGAGAGGATTTCTCTCTGGATCAACTTTCCAGGATATATATAAAGGAAGTGGTAAGATTATATGGAGTACCCCTTTCTATTATATCTTATCAGGATCTGAGGTTTACCTCAAAGTTCTGGCGAAGTCTTCAGTATACTCTGGATACAGAGTTGAGTTTCAGCACTGCTTATCATCCTCAGATAGATGGTAAGTCTGAGAGGACAATTCAAACTCTAGAAGATATGTTGAGAGCTTTCTCTATGGTTTTCAATGGTGGTTGGGATAAACAACTACCTTTGGTGTAATTTTCTTATAATAATAGCTCTCACTCCAGTATTCAGATGGCTCCTTATGAAGCTCTCTATAGAAAGAAATGCAGGACTCCAACTTTCTGGGATGAAGTTGGGGAAAGAAAGCTATTACGACCTGATCTTGTTGATGAGATGGAAGAAATTTTCAGATCTATTCAACAACACAAAAGAGTAGCTCAGAGTAGAGAAAAAATTTATACCGATAGCCGAAGAAAAGACATAGAGTTTGAAGTGGGTGATAAAGTGTTCTTACGAATATCTCCTTGGAAGAGAGTAATGAGATTTGGGAAGAAGGGAAAGTTGAGCCCTAGGTATATCGGTCCTTTCGAAGTACTGGATCGTGTTGGGAAGGTAGCTTATCGATTGGTGCTTCCACCGAATCTCTCTCAAGTTCACGATGTGCTCCATGTATCTCTCCTGAAAAAGTACATACCTAATCCTTCACATGTACTCAGCTCAGAAGTTGTACCGCTGGAGAAAGATCTTTCTTATGAAGAATAGACGATAGAGATTCTTGATCTTAGTGAAAAAGTCCTACTGAACAAGACCACTCACTTAGTGAAAGTTTTATGGAGGAACCACTGATTAGAATAAGCTACATGGGAGCTTGAGGATATGATAAGGGAGAGGTATCCTCATCTTTTTGTTACAAGTGATGAATTTCGAGGAAGAAATTCATTTTAAGGGGGGCAGAATGTAACACCCGAGACTTTTATAAGAAATATTTTGGTTTTATGTTATATAAATAATCAAATGAATATTTCACTACACACAACACTAGCTTGGCTTGCTTTAAATGCAAACGTGGGCTTCCTCGATAGCTTGCGTCGTACGCAATACCGAGTTTCACTAAACAACGATAAGCTATTAAAATATTATTAAAACTAGCCGTTATGAATAGTAATAACCACTATTTGAAATTTTATAAATTTTATTTTTCAAAATGGACTTCATTTTTGGATTCGGAATATCGAAATTAGCCTAGGGTGAAATTTTGGTATTTTTCTGAAAACTTTCAATTTTTGATGAATAGGGAAAACACTGGATTACTATTTAAAAAATGACTTTTTATTTAAATAATTATTTATTTTATTTAAATTTATTTTAGGTAAAAATTTATACATAATACCTATATAACTTCAATGAAATTCATTGAAGTCATTTTATAATACTTTTAAATATATAAAAATTTTATTAAACCTTTGACCGTCTTTTACCCACCTCCAAGGTGAATTTGCAAATTTACATAAAACATAATTTTACCACTTCTATGAGTGTAATTTCAAAAATCCATGAGACACAGTTGATTTCAGCAAGTAAAATGTGGTTCAATGAGTTGAAAATAATTTTTGTGAATAGTAACTTTTTACTTTTTTTTACCACGGTTAAAAGTAAATAGGATAATTAAGGGTAAATAATGATATTATTATTACCCTAACACATGTCTTAATTCTATTGGATAAGTGTAATTCGACCAAAAACAACCTTAGGAATAAAATATGACCATTTAGGCCCACTTGGATTACATTAGGACATTTTTTATTAATTTATTTAAAGAAGGGTTAAAATAGTTAAAATCAAAGTTTAATAAGTTAATAATTTTTAATATAGGGTTATACATAAGATAAATTCGACTATAAATATTCATTAGAAATCCAAACATAGTTCCTACATAATTATATTATATTTTCAATTTTCAGACATTAAATAATTTAATTTATTTATAACATAATGATGATGCAGTAATTATTTTATTAATAAAATATTGACATAATTGATGTTATAAATACCCAACTAAATGTAATTTGAGACTTTTTATAAATTACACTAATTTTCTAGGTTAATATGACATGTTAGTATTGATTTAATTAACTTTTTTAGAACTAATCATTCTGTTATTATTTTTACAAAAATCAATTACTAAATAGTATCAAAATTGACATAAAATAGTTTTTAAAACAAATATTATATTATTAATTGTTATTTTATTCATAAAAATATAAGGATCGGAAAAATGACTTAGATAAGGTTATATATATTAATAATAAAAAACTTGGGGTTAGTTTGGCTTTTTAAAGTAAGTTTATTAACCTTATAGTGTAAGAACACAAAAAGACACTATAAAAGTAAAATTCTCTAACTTAAAGTTAAATCTAAATGATAAGGTTAAAATAGTAAACTAAACCTGTAAAGATTATATTAGATGAGAGGATTTCTACCCATCCCCACCTTAACATCTAAATAAATCAATTTTGAGCTATTTAAAACCGAATATGGTTTTATAATAAAATAATATTTTTAGTTTTTCCAAAGCTGCCCCTCTCCTCCCTTATAAAAGGGAACCTCCTCCCCCTCTGCATCACACCACTTTGAGCCTTCAATCTCGGACAAACCCTACAAATTTATCCTCTCCACTTCCCCAGAAACATCCTAGAGGTCCTGGTCTTCCTCAAAGACCAATTTTAGGGCCCTAAATTGAGGTCTCAAAGAAGCGCTTCAAAGAAGAGGTAATGTTCGTTACCGATTCCTTCAACTTTATTTCTTCTTCCAATTCTTATTCTTTAGTTGTTTCATTATGAATTAATAACATCAGTATCACTCATATACTGATATGTTATTATAAGTATGAAACAACCCTATTTCACCATCTATCCATCCTACGGAAAACAAAATCACCGCGTGTGCGTACGTACTGAATATTGTCTCCACGCCGTGGTGTAATCTATTTTCCACCACCACCTTACTTGGATGGGTATAATGGTGTAAAGAATGAATATATATGATTAATTTAAAGTGATATTGATTGTAAAATATTATACATACACTCCAATACAATTCCACCATCATGAGAACGATATCATCGCTCGTGCGTACGTATGGAATACCGTCTCCACGATGTGATGTGACTCGTTCTACATGATTTTCATTGAATAATGATTACATAAATGAATTGAGTGAATAAATATGATATATATTACACCAATACCATTCTGGAAATGAGATATCTATAACCTAAAAAGCAGAATAAGAAATTATTCAACAAAACATGCATAAGAACAAAAAGTAATAAACACCCGAATAACAAGTAGTAATGAAATATTACTAATAAGAAGCTAAGAATATGACCATATATGATATCATAACAATGATTATGATTCTGGAATAAGTCAATGACATTATTTAAATCATTATACAGTAGTTTTGGACACTTACAAAGCAAATCGGACCTAAGGTAAGGGAAATATCACAATCTCATTTTTATCTGATATTGTTTATACTTTGGAATTTACTGGGGTGTATTTTATCATCCACTTCCATGTTTCCTCAATATGTAATATTATTTCCATCCACCTACAAATTTTTAAATCCAATGTTACCCTTTGGTGAGTTTTTAGTAAAAGATATGAAACGAATATTTTGTCGTTTTTCGTACGAGGAACTTTTTGACTTTTCCGACAAAAGTACGAGAAGAATGTTTTTTTAACTTATACAGCATTAATGGATATTTAAAAAATTATTTCCAAGAGGCTTCCTTTACATGTTTCAAGTTTATTTTTAATCTAATTCTTTTAGTTTAAAATTTTATTACATGTTAATAAAGGAAAAATGTTTTTTAAGTAGAAAGGATATTTTCCTCAAGAATGGAGTTCAAGTGTTTTATCAAAATTATTTTCCATCTAATATAATATAAGGTTCTGTTTCTATCCCTATTATTACATTGATTTGACTATGTTGTGATGGAAATATTTTTAGGAATTCCTTTATCTTATATGAATTTTTTTATGATGTCACGATGGTTAAGATTCCCATTTTTATCACATGGGTTATGCTATGATGTATGGTTTATGATTTTGTGGAACACATAAGAATGGAATAATTATTAGATGGGTGGAACCTATATCTCCCTCCAATTCATTGGGTAAAGATTTTATATCTCATGAGATAGACATGGCTAGAACGGAAGGTTAAACCGGTTCAGTGAAACAGGACTGAAACGAGAAATGAACTTGGTTCAGAAATGGACTTTGTCCACTAAGATAGTCTTGGAAATGAGTCTTGACTAATAAGAAATGATTCTATATGATTATGTGTGTATGAAACAAAGCTTAATGTTTTATGTTATTATTATTGTGATTACATTTCACTACCATGATTTATCCCATGTTATGAAATTATGATCTCTTTTGCAGGGTATGATTTCCAAATTGTTATGTTCTTATGAATATGATTTGACTGATTTTTCTTTTGTTTACCCTTACTTAGCATTTGAGCTCACCCTTTTGTATTTTTTCTTTCCTCAGGTCAGGAAGAAGGTTACTAAGTAGGATATGCCAAAAGGGACTCTAGATATGATGAAATAAATGGGAGACAATGTAGATTCTTTATGAACCTGTTGTTTATGTTTCCCAGTTTCTAAAGACACTATACCTATACGGTCCTTTCATGGTTTTGTTATATGTTGTAATAAGTGTACTTCAATTTTGAAGTACTAAAAATGTATGTAAAGTATGGGTCGTTATAATTTGAGCTCACCCTTTTTATGTTTTCTTTTCCCTAGGATATAAGGAAAGGTTTTAGGTTAAAAAAAGGTAAGTTCTTTATGGGAGATGTTGGGGATCTTTCACCACGATTAGAAGATTATGTTCCAAGTTTCCAAATGTACTAAACTATTACGGTCCTTTAGTGTCTGTTTTTGTTATGTATTAAGAATTCCACAAAAGTAATGTAATTTCCATGTACATCAATCTTTGGGTCTCTATATGTAATCCTCAAATTAATGAATTAAAAGTTTATAAGGTTGAAAACCCTTGATATGAAATGGGTATGGTATTCACTACATAATTGTTTTGGAATAGAAAAACATGGTGAAATTTTGGCATCATAACGGGGGTGTATAAATGTTCATGGAAGGGATTAATGAGAGTGAAAGGGGTATCTCATCATTTAGGCATAAAATGGACAGTAATGGAGATTTGTAAGAACATACCCCAACATTAAGAAATGATGATAAAATACATAAGATAATGAAGAAGATTCTTGAACAAAGAGGAGGAGGATATGATCCCTTATCAATTTTTGGTATGGTAACAAGCGTAAATTAAATAGAATAGGAGGGATTAATGAGAGTGAAAGGGGAATATAATAAAATTAAAATAAATTGAAAATTAATAGGGGTATATATAAACATACCCAAATTGGTGAAAATGGAAATTAATAGGCACAACATAAATGATGTACAAAAATAAAAAGAAGAGTGGGATATCCCTTACATTGAGAGGGTGATTCCAAATAATTTGTAAGAGATTATTGAGAGATTGGGGGAACCATTGGAGGAATCTAAATATGTAATGACATGCTACAAGGTTTTTTAGTGAAGAGAAATGATGGATTTTGTGTGTTTATATAAGAAATGAGTTGGAAATTTATTATTATTTCGGATACATTGGTTTTGGAATCTATATAATAAAATAACCAAAATCACAAATCTTCCCATGATTTATGACCCAGGTTTCTAAAAAAGAGTTTAGTTTTAATTATATTTTTATTCCAAGTGGATAAATTTTTAAAATAATATTTTTTTGATGTGGAAGTGAGCCATGTCCTTAAAGAAATGATTTTAAAACCCCAAAATATATTATAGGCATCAGATGGTTCATAATGTCTTAATAAAATAAATAAAATAAACATAAAATCAAATAATTTTAAATTTAAAACATATATTTGTTTTTGGATACCCTTTATAGTATTTATTAAATCACCTTTGGGCCATTATGGTGTCATAATACACACTTTATGTTTATACAGTATTAAATTTTTACCCGAAAATTCAAATGTCTCAGAAAATTATGAAAAATTAACCATTGGAAAATTTATAAATTATTATTCAAAAAATAATACTAATTTTATCAAAATAATTTTCTATGTATATGAATTTACACTTTTAAAACAGTAATTTACATTAATTAAGAAATGATTGATTTTTTAACAATACCTATTTTCAAACCCTTATAAAAATTACATTTTACATCATAAAAAATATATTATAATTTATATATCATAAAAACTATTTTATAATAATATTCTAATAAAAGATTATTTATTTCAAAAATCCATTAATTCATAAAAATGATTCTTTAAATGAATTGGAATGTTACTGAAAAATAAAATTTGTGTTTTATTATATCAAAATAAAAATCATTTATAAAGTAACAATAATAAGATGAAAATATTTTTGTTGTTCTGTAAAATATAAATACTCATATTATTAGGGTATTGATATATTTATCCCTTTCATATACCATCAAATCCCCTACGAGTGAGATGCACAATGGTGAGACATTCATGGGGTGTTTTAGTGCACATTTTTGGGTTGTGATCTCAATGAGCATAAACTTCTACCACAAACAACTTTGATCTTTCATAATTTGTTAGATCTCAATTTGGTCTTATTAAAAATAAAATACAAATGATTATACTTCCCTTAGAAGCACCTATAAATGGACTTCATTTGTTATGATCTAATTGGTCGAGGTCGTCACATTCTTTGTCGGTGTCAATTGGATTAATTAAAACCTTATATTTAAACTAGTCATATGATCATTTTATAATGGGTATATTATCAATGGAAATAATTATTAACTTACTTTTAAATATGATAGGAAATAATTAAATCAAAGAAGTTAAAGTTTTTCTATAACCATAATATATAATAATGTATTTAGTTAAATTAAATGGGGAATTTAACCCTCAAAATTTCACCATTGAAATTTTTATTTCACATAATAAAATAGATGAGGGTAACTAGGTTTCATCACCTCCTCTAGTTCCCACATTGCTTATTCAAACTTGTGGTCTCTCCGTATTACAATGACCAAGTTCATTGTCTTATTTTGTAGAAAATTGTCACTATGATCTATGATCTTCACTGGTTTCTCCTCATATGATATATAATTCTCTAATGGTTAAACCTCTAGATTAACTGCATCTGATGGGTCTAGTATTTACTTCATCAAAAGTGATATGTGAAACACATCATGTACTTGAGATAGGTTAGGTGTGAGTGTTAGTTGATAGTCCACCACTCTGATGCGATCAAGGATCTCAAATAGACTGATGTATCTTGGAATAAGCTTTCCCTTATTCAAAAATCTCAATAATTTATTCCTTGCATATATGTAGAGGAATACCATGTCTCTAATATTAAATTCTAGGTCTCATCGATGAGTTTCTGCAAATCGATTTTGATGACTCTGAGCATCCTAGACTTGTTGTTGAATGGTCTTGACCTTTTTGAGCATTTCGTTTAAAATTTATGGACCTATCAGTTCTTGTTCCCCAACATCATACCAGAATGCATGTATTCTACACCTATTCCCATAAAGGGATTCATGGGGGGCCATTTTTATGCATGATTGGGAACTATTATTGTATGGTAACTTAAATAGAGGAATATATTAATCTCATACTCATTTGAAGTCAATTGAGTAGGCTATCAACATGTCCTCAAGTTTCTAGAATGTCTGCTCAGATTGGCCATCAGTTTGATGGTGATAAGCCATGATAAATTTCAAATTAGTACATATATCATGTTGGATACTCTTTCAGAGCATAATTGTAAATATTAGATCTCAATCGGATATAATAGATAGTGGTTTTCTATGTAGCCTCGTCAATTCTATAATGTATATCCTTGCAAGTTAATAAAGTAAGAAGTCTTATCATATTGAAATGAAATTATATGTATTTATGAGATGATACACCACAAATCATATAGAATTATTTCCTCTTTATGTCTTTGGATGACCGTTGATAATGTCCATGGTGATGTTTTCTAATATCCATATATGTATGTGTCATGGTTTCATCACCTACTTTGGTTTTTTCCTTTCTTCCTTCACTTGAAAACATACATGGAATCTTGGTATATAATCCATGATATCCTTCTTCTTTTTTTCCCACTAATACTACTCTCAGAGATCTTGATACATCTTCATGCATCCTAGATGGATAGGGATAGTCAAACTATGTGCATCATCCAACATCGCCTTCATTAACTCTGGATTTTATGGTACAGATAGTTGTCAACAAAATATCACAAACCCTTGTTTATTATCATTTAACTCCAAGGATTTTACTTTTCATATAGTTTCCACTTTCTTATGAATTCCCACATCATCTCTTAGAGCACCCTTTATAGCTCCATATGGTATGGTTGAGAAATAATTTTTTTACGGTATTGATGATGTTCTTTCCTTTATGATTCCCATTCCTATACTTTTTAAATCTAGTATGATGGGATCCTAATCAATTATCAACAGTGATGATGTTGATGGATCATTTCTACCGAGAGCATCTAACACTTTATTTTATTTCTTAGGATGTTATTGGATTGAGAATTTGTATTCCCTGATCAAATATAAACATATTCATTGGCACATATTCATCTCTTTCTATGTGAATATATACTTGAAGATTATGTGATCCATTAATATTTTATACTTCACCCTAAATAGATAATTACATCATATTTCTAGTGTGAATATAACCAAATCCAACTCTAGATAATGTGTTGGGTAGTTCTATTGATGAACTTTTAATTTCCTTGAAGCATAGGCTATCACCTTTTTATTTTTCATTCACACACAACCCAATCCCTTCTTCAGTTCATCACTTAATACCATGAAATTGTATCCAGTTGTGGGTTGTGTGAGTATAGGTAAAATGATAGTCCTCATTTTAAACTACTTGAATCTATCTTGAAATTTATTATTATAACAAAAAATGACTCCCTTTTTTATTATCTTGGTTAGAGGGTTTGAAAATCATGATAAATTTCTCAAAAATACATGATAATACCTAGTTAATCCAAGGAAACTATGGATATCTGTCATAGGTATTGGACTCAGACCTAACTAAATTGCATCTATCTTTGAAGGTTTTATAGATATCCCATTTTTTGTGATAATATGTCTCAGTAATGAGACTTACTTCAAAAAAAATTACATTATCTATACGTTTCATAATGATTCTCATTTCGTATGGTTTTTAGCACAATGTTCAGATACTCCTCGTGATCCACCTTCATTTTGGAGTATATTATAATATCATCTATATAGACTATAAAATATTTGTTGAGGTAATCTCTAAAGACTTAGTTAATCAATTACATGAATATTTCTAGAGTATTATTGAGTCTAAATGTAATTACTATGAACTCATACTTTATGCTCCTTGTTCAGAAAGCAGTTTTTAGGATATCATTTTTATTTTCACATACGTGATAATATCCTGATTAGAGATCCACCTTAGATAATATTTTTCTCCAAATATCTGATTAAAAAATTTATAAATCCATCATATATTATGTTTTTTCTTTATCAAGAACATATTAAACTTGTGATAATCAACACAAAGGCTCATTGACGCATCCCACTTCTTGAAGAAGTGGACCAGTTCACCTCAAGGTGAAGCACTTGGGATTTTGAACCCTTTATCCAGATTCTCCTATAGTTGTTTCGTTAGCACCTCATATTCCAAAACATCCATTATATATGGACTCTTGGATAATGGAAATTACCTAGGTATAATCATGATTTAAAATTAATCATCTCAACTAGGTGGAAGACTAGTCAATTTCTGAGGAAACACATCAATATAATCCCTCACAATGGTCTTGTCTTAAAGGATGATCCTTTATATAGAATCAATCATTTGATCACAAGATTATTTCTTGTAGGGAAATAGTATCCATGCTTGAGATTTTTCCTCTAAAGAAGATTCATCTATCTCCTTGAAATTGTATTAAATTGGAGGATGATTCATCATACAGAGAGTGATTTACTTCTCATGGTTTTTTATTTTGGATCCATATAGGGAATTTCAATCCCTTCCTAGAATTTCATAAAATCCTATCAATGGGAGTATCACACAGTTTTGTTTGAAGTTAAACCAATTAAATTATAGAGGAGGAGTTATATGCCCAAGATGCATTAATTTTTCCATCCTTCATTTTATCTAATAGCTCTACATTCATGTTTTTTTGTGGTGTCTTAATAATTCTATAAAACCTTCA
Organism: Viscum album; assembly: GCA_963277665.1. Lineage (NCBI taxonomy): Eukaryota > Viridiplantae > Streptophyta > Magnoliopsida > Santalales > Viscaceae > Viscum > Viscum album. The sequence continues at coordinate 1,308,630,704 of OY728119.1, read as the reverse complement.
TGATATAAAGAAATGTATAGAAACAGAATCAAAAAGTAAATTAACTATTATTAAATTAATAAATAATGTTCCTATAACCTCTTCACTATTAGGATACACCTCAATGGTTATGATAACATAATATCACCCTTGATTCCTTAGTGGTTGTTGGATGTCCTTTAAAACACATTCCTTGGTGAATTGGTTTACAAAGTGATATGGTTCCTCATAGGTGAAACAATGAAAAATGCTCTAAGAGTTGACCTAAGCATTACTTTCTTCTTTGGGGGTTCTCATGTTGGGAATTGCTAGCTATGTATCCTTCCTTCCTACAACTAATGAATTTCCTTATTCCTATTAATCAATTTATGAGGTGCTTCATTCTGTTACTTTGGTAAGTGGGATATTGTAATTTCGTAGAACCATTATATTTATCCACTGATCCACCAGAATTAAACTCCATTTTTTTTCTTCTTATCCCTTTCATATATTTTATATTAATTGATATCCATTTTTACTTTGAGGGAACAATAGACAATTTCCTCATATCTATAAAAGTATTAGATTGCTTGGGTTTTTCATGGACAAGGTTTTATCCCACCAAATAAGTGGTAAACCTTGTATTTGGGGGTAACAACAAAGTGGGAGGCATGTCATGAAATTTTTGTGATGTTTTCATTGTATTCCCAGATAGATTCTTTGTATTTTTTCTTGAGGTAAAGGAAATCCCTTTCAATTTTAGGTCAGAGACTGTGAGGAAACTATTTATATAAAACATTTTATGTAATTCCTTCCACCCCATCACTATGATCTCTTCCTTAGGCTTATTATTCTTGATCAAAATCCATCATTGATCATATTATCCCTTTATATGATAAAAACCCATTAGAACCTTCTCTTTCTCATATCATTAAAGGATTCGTTAAAATATTATCAATGGAATTCATCCATTATTCCTTGATTATGGGATCATATGATCCATTGAAATTAAAAAGCATTTGTTATATAATGGTAGAAATTATAGTGTGTTCTTTACTAGGTGAATTTGTGAACTTATCTTGATATAGGTTTCTATTCAGAATCAGATTTAGCTAAGATATTATCATCATAAATTTCATTATTCCTACTCCCATTAGGTTTGGCATCTCATTTGGGAGTTCATCACATTTTCCTTCACATTGTTTTTTTACCTGATTCCTCCTATTCCCGACCATTAGCTAGAATAATGAGAAAATGAGGGCTAATAATTTTTAAAATATTAAACACAAAATGGTAATCAAATGAAATTAAAGGTAAAACATATAAATTACTTTTATTTATTAACTTATGAGTATCTAGACTTCAATATATGCTATCCATGATTAATTTCCTAAAATATAATCTTATGGTAATTTTTTCCCTTAATAATGGATCATAATGATTTAGTGAATTTATGAAATCATATCCCCCCAAGAGTGTCAAACTAGGTGTGTAGAAAGTTTAGTTGGCATGCACTGGTTTCTGGTCGAGTCTAGATCAACATGGTGTTTTCAACATTTATCCTTGTGTACATCTATGCCAGAGACACACACACTAGTAGTATCCAAATAGGGATGTAATTTCTTGAAAAACGACATACTCTATATTTTACCAAAATGTAGGGATTTCCTATTATACTTAGTTTTATCCCTAAGTCTTTATCTGGAGTTTTATAATATTAACCCCAAAAATAACTAAACTTATCCTCTAATACCAACTATGACAACCCTTTACCTTTATTACATATTAATTCATGATTTATTACATAATTTTTCACATAATACAACCTGGATGATCATTAAGTCTTGTGTCTTTGGGAATTAGGTACATTATATGACAACTTAAAAGAGGGACTACATCATATTTATTGAAAAAATCCTTTACATGATTATATTTTCCCTTCATACATAAATTGGAATATGATAACCTAGGGACATACATAAGAAAGGGGTGATCTATAAATAACATTAAGGAAATAAACATCACATAACCTGAAAAAATTAATAAATTTTAGATAATAGGTTTATCAGTGATACATTGAAGGGGTTAGAATCATAAACATGGACAATGAGGCATTATATGGCATGATAATCAGAAAGGAAACATTGGAAAAGTGGTAACAACTTAAAACACTGTATAATAAACATAGGTGAAAGATAACTTCCAAAAAATAATGATATAAAAAGTCATGTGATGTATTAGGCTCACTAATTAATCCCTTTTATGAAGTCTCCAAGGACAAAATCATTACCCAATTCATTATACAACATTAAAATTCTCAATGCACCCATCACTTTCATTTCATTCTCATGCTAAAATGTTCCACATAGATCATAAAACATGGAATAATTTATCATTAGATTTTATTACATGATAAAGGAGTGTGTAATAAATACATTTATGTCCATAATAAATTATTTCTAAGTGTATTAATGTGAACAACATTAATATGAAATGGGTATGGTATTCACTACACAAATGTTTTGGCATGGAATATCATGGTGAAATTTTGATTGCATAACAGGGGTGTATAAATGTTCATGGAAGGGATTAAAAAGAGTTAAAGGGGTATCTAATTATTTATACACAAAATTTATAGTAAGGGGATATATTATATCTTATCTAAACATTGGTAAATGGAGATAAAAGGCATAAGATAAAGAATATACTTGAATAATGAGTAAAATGATAGTATCCCTTAATAAATTTCATCATGGTAATGGTCATACCTTAAGGATCATGGGAGGGATTAATGAGAGTGAAAGGGATCTCTCATAGAATGGAAATAATGAGGTAATTAAGAGGGATGTATAAAAACATACCCAAGTAAGAGAAAATGGAAATTAAGAGGCATAACATAAAAGAGGTTCTTGATTAAAAATGAGAGTGGAAGATAACATACCTTGAGAGGCTGATTCCAAATTCTTGGGGGAGATAATGTGTTTGAGTGAAGATAAATGGGAGCTTCGGTGGGTTTATATATGAAATTGGTAGGAAATTATTTATCATTTCTCAAATATATGTTTGTAAATCTATATAAAAAACAACTAAAACCACAAACCATAACATGTCTTTTGCCCATGGTTTCTAAAAAATAAAGTTGGTTTTAATTATTTTATTATTCCATGTTCCAAAATTATTAAAATAATACACTTTTTGATGTTGAATAGTTCCATGTCCTTAAAGAAATGATTTTTATACAATAAAATATATTATAAGTTTTGGAGGATTCAAAATTGATTTATTAAATTAATAAAATTTTCCTAAAATAAAATTACATTATGGGACACATATATTTGGTCTTATATACTATTTATAGTATTAATTACATCACTTTTGTGACATTATGATGTAATAATACACATCATATATTTATACAGTATTTAATTTTAACCCAAAAATTTGATTATCTCAAAAAATTATGAAAAATTCACCATTGGATAATTTTGATGTTCCAATTTAAAAAATAAAATTTATTTTATCTGAATAATTTTATAAATATGTGAGTTTTCTTTTTTAATATAAGAATCGACATTTATTGAGAAATGCTTAATTTTTTTAACTATAATAGTTTTCGAACCTTATATAAATTTCATTTGACTTCATAAACATTATATTATAATTTATATTTAATAAAAATTATTTAATAATAATATAAAAAAATATTATTTATTTAAAAAGTCCATTAATTCGTCAAAATAAATTCCTTGATTGAATTTGAATATAACCCAAAAATATAATTTTTGTTCTATTGTATCAAAATAAAAATCATTTATAAAGTAAAAATAATAATTTGAAAATATATTCATTATTTTATAAAATATACATATTTTAACACCCCAATATTCCATGGTATGGTTCTCTTTGATTAATACAGTAGCGTGTGTTGTACGCCACTTTGAGTTCTAACACACCTCGACCAATCAAAGTAGTCGTTATGAATAGTAATACCTACTTTTAAAAATTTTATAAATTCTATCTCTCAAAATGGACATCATTTTTGGATTCGGAATATCAAAATTAGCCTAGGGTGAAATTTTGGTACTTTTCGGATAAGTTTCATATTTTGATGAATAGTGAAAATTACTAAATTTTAATTAAAAGCAATTTTTTTAATCGAAGAAATTAATATTGATAAATTATGAATTTCATTGTTTTTAAAGTATATTTAGAATATATTTTTACCATTTAATTCAATTTTTGTCATTTGACATAATTTCACAATTAAACCACACATAAACAAGTGCCAATTTTTTAATAGTTATTATCTCTTAAAAACACGTTTTTTATTTTAACAACGTGAGATAATTTTAAATTAATTTCTGCCACTTATGTATTTTTAATTTGTAAAAATGGATTCCAAATTTGGAATCAGGATTTCCAAATTGTGTAAATAGGTAACTTTTATTTTTATACATTTTGAATAATTACTTCGGTAAATATTTTATTTAACATGGTTAAAGGGTAAATCTGGTAAATAAGGGTTTAAAAAGTAATATTATAATAATACTAAATTACCCTAAAACGTTTCCTAACCTTATTTTTGGATACATGACCAACCATGGGCATCTTTGGGTTGATTTTGGGACCCCATGGAGCCACTTGTAGGTGATAGGGCCAGTTTATTTTAATTAAGTAAAAATAAATACAAAAATGACATAAGCATATATCTTTAAGAAAAAAAATTTACATAGGGTTCTACATGTTAGATTTTCGACTATAAATTTTCATTAGAAATATTAAAATATTTCATACATAATGGTATTTTATTTATAATTTCTTGACATTAAATAATTTATTTTATTTGTGACACAATGATGATGCATTAATTACCATAATAGTGAAAAATTAAAACAATTGATATTATAAACACCCAAATAAATATTATTTGAGACTTTTTAGGAATTAATCTAATTTTTTAGGTTAATATTACATGTTAGGATTTAGTTAATGAACTTTGTTTGAATTAATAATTCTGTTATGATTTTTTCAAAAATCAATTATTGGATAGTGTCAAAATTGACATAAAAGAGTTTTTAAAACAAATATTATATTATTAATGGATATTAAATTTCTAAAAATCTAAGGATCTTCCAAGAGACTTATATCAAGATAGGTGTATCATTAATGGATCACTTTGGAGTCCCTTGGATATATATAGTATGTTTATTAACCATATAATATAAAAATACAAAGAGACATTGTAAAAGTAAAACTAATTAACTAAGCGTTACTACTTAAAGATAAGGTTAATATAATAACCCAAACCTGTCTAAATTCTATTTGATTAGTGATTTTCTACCCATACCCACCTTAACCTTTAAATAATACACTGTGGAGCCACTAGAAACCGAATATGAATTTATTATAAAATAATATTTCTAACTTTTCCAAAGGTGCCCCTCACCCCTCTTATAAAAGGGAACTCCTCCTTCTCATTAATTCACACCATCAAGCCTTTTGGTTTGGCCAACCCTTTCCAAAACAGTCTCTCAACTTACCTCACTTAATCCTAGAGTCCTTCCTTTAGTTAGATAGCCAACCTATGGAGCCCTTTTGACCAAATAAAAAGGACGAACCTGAAGAAGAGGTAATGATTTCACCACCCCTTTTCAAGTTCCTTTCTTCTTACACTTCTTATATCATTGTTATTAACATTATAAAATAATAACTCCAGTATATTATATATAAATTTATGTTATTATAAAAATGGTACAACCATATTTAAGTAATCTATCCATCCTTTGAATGACATGTCACCATACATGCGTACGTACAGCTTACCGTCTCCACGTCGTTGTGTAATTGTTATTCAATAAATTATTATTTGGATGGGTATAATAATGATGTGTAATTAATTTAAATAATAAATATAACATGATAATGATTCTTTCTATATGATATACCATCCAATTATATATTATTTTAATATCAAAAGAATGATATTGTTGCTCATGCGTACGTACGGACTACCATCTCCATGAACGGGATGAGATTCATTCTCCATGGTATCCATTCAAGTATAATTCTCATTTGATGATTAATAATAGTATATATGGACTTGATATCGATCTGGATATGAATAAGATACAACCTATCCATGACAAACACATCTTTTTTAACAAAACATATAAAAGAAAACGAGTAAGTTAACATCCGAAACGACGATACTTCTAAGATATTATTAACAAATCAATGTTCAAAGATCATATATGATATCATGTTAATGTATATGATTATTTTATAATTTAATAAAAATTATTTCACCATTATACAGGAGGTTAACCTACCCCAACCAAGGAAAAGTACAAGGTAAGGGGTTTCTTATCTCACTTTTAATTCTGTGATAATTCCATAGTTCACCACTTATTTATTACATTTGGTGTGTGTACTGCCCATGATTGTATTCATTGTGTAATATACATTTATTCACATATATTTACATCATCATTGTATTATCCTTATTTCATGGGTGTATGTTTTTTATGTTACCAAATCAATAATGGAATTTGAAATTTCAATTTCCACTCATTCGGCTTTACGCATACTTCATTGATTATTTTACTCCAAGATTATGTGTAGAATCACTATTCATTTGATTATGTCATAATATCCACTCCACTTTATGTGGATATACTTTTGATACACATAATCACTCCATTGATAAATTCTCACGTCATCGGTATGAAATTGAAAAGAGTAATTTTTACTCAATCTCCATTTGTTGAGTTAAACATCCAATTCATTGGGGTTGTTTTTACAAGATTATGTGTGAATGTACTTAGATTTTTTTACACTGAATATCCAATCATATTTAGTGTATTTATATTTGTCACACATAACTATGTCGTTGATTTATCCTTAACCTAAGAATACAGCCTTTATGAGAGATTTCATCTCAATTTACATTCCATTGAGACTTCTTTGTTGTTATACACCAAATCACTTTTATGTGGTGTATATAATGTAATTTGACATAGTATATCATGAATCCCTTTATTCTCATGATATTAAAATGTTTTTATTACCTCAATTATTTGTATTCAAGTGTATCTCTTTTGGTTAGAAACTCTAACTAAATTACCATTTTTAAATGTTTTAAAGACTTATTCTTCTAAATCATACTCATTAATGTACATGTTTTAAAAAATGGTTTTAAGGATTTATTTAAATGGACATTAAAGTTTTAAAATTAAAACTCCTTTTAAAAGTTTCAAAGTGGTATGGGACACTTTGCTTCAAAAATCTATTTTGAAACGGCTTCATGACAAATAGTGTGACTTTTAAATGTTTTCATGAAAAGGGGATTATTTATCTCAAATAGTTTTGATTGTTATTTTCATCTATGTCAATATCATTCATTATTATAGATTGAGGATAATATGATACAATACAATCTTCCATATTTTATCAAATGAGTTATTTTTGACTGTGGATGTGCTATTTTTATATCTTTCATGGTTTGTGGTTAAAGTATTGACATTTCGTATGCTAGTTTTAATACCAATGTTTATGTTATGTTTAAACATGTTCATATGAGGAATGCATTGGACTTAGTAAGTGACGGTTGGAGCCCGCTATAGCTCCTTGATGCATCGGTAGGTCTCATGAGACAAACTAGTGTCTTGGCACAAGCCCTTGGCAAAATCTTATTTGTATTCTTAGCACGAGGCCTTGGATATGTGGTTATTATAGTCTGGAATTATGCATTCCATCATTATGAAAGTGGTTATTGATATTGCATGAGATTATTCGACAAGTAGAATATCCATGTGAATAAGTAAATGGAATTATTTCATTTTATCTTTGCCATATTATGTTGAAGTTCATGTTTAAAATGATTTTGTTTTAGTTATACATTGCCTTAAGTGTTTATTCTTATCTATGAAAGATTTTGATATATTGTTATCCTTACTGAGCATCTGAGCTCACCCATTTCAATGTTTATTTTTCCCAGGATTGTGAAAAAGTAATTTATGAATGACCTGCAGGGATAGTATTGAGGGGATATGAAGAAAATAGGATTTTTATGATGTAATGTAAACTTTATTAATGTATCTAGCTATTCCAAGGTTACTAAACTAATCGGTCTTTTGAGACTTTATCTTTCTTGTGATCATGACAATGTTACGTAATAATTCACTGAATCTGGGTAACTGGGGTCGGGGTGTTACAGTTGGTATCAGAGGAATTATAGTACAAACCATGGAAGCTAGATTTAGGTAAGCTCTGATTAGAGCACGTAGACCTAAGATTAACTTTGACGATTAGTATAGAAGAACTTCCTAGAATTTTGGTATTGTAGAGATTTTGTTAGTTTTCCGTGAAATACATCCCTTTCTAGATATGAGAAGGTAGAGGCAGCTCTGGCATAGAAGTACCTTGGGGTAAAGCCTGAAAACACCACTTTGAGCTAGACTCAAACGGGAAGTGGTGCACGACAACAGGCCTTGCCGCACTCTTGGTTACGACACTCTTGGGGGATATGTTTAGGATAATTTACATTTTCTTTACAAACCAATTTGATGTATTATATATATAAGATGAGAGTAAATGACCTTGGTTAATCCTAATGTGTTTCAAATTGAGAATATGGTGACATGTTAATCTCTAAATTATTTTATGACTATTGTTACTCAAACAATGATTTATGGTTTTAGTCAATGGCGGGATTCCATAGAAATCATAGTGACTTTGAGAATGATGTACAAGGTGGGAACGGTGGTCGCAATGAGCAACAAAATGGATTGTTGATAGGCGTAAAAGATATCGTCTTTATTCCAAATCAATTTTCCAAAAAAAGTGATCAAAAATATATATATTAACCAATTCCAGGACTCAACAAAGAAGAGAAAGGTGATGAATGATAAGAGCTCCAGTAGTGGAGACCATGGAGAAAGAAATACTCAATTTCCATCATGCAGGAAATGTAGAAGAAGACTCCCAAGAAAGTGTCTCAATGTGACAAAGAAATGCTTTACGTGCGGGAAGGAAGGACATAACGTGAAGAATTGCTGAAGAAAAATGAAGAGTACTATGGAAGAAGATAAAAATGGTCCCAAGAATCCATTTACAGTCATTTTTCGTAAATGTAGGGGACCTGGCCATTACCCGAGAAAATTCCCTATTCTATAGGATATTTTCTTGGACAAAGAAGAAGCTATGTGGAAATAAATGGTTGGAGAAATGTTTAAAAAGTATTAGTCCACCTTGTTGATGGGTTTACTTTGGAATAATTTTCTCTTTTATTTGTAACCCTACATTTTTTCATGTGAGAATGATATTTTATTAAGAATTATCTTTTCTCTTGTGGATATAGTTATAAATAACCATTTGGTTTTATATGATCATTGGGTTTGAAAAAATTACAAGTTATTATAATTTGGGATGAAAATGAAAGGTATGAGAAAACATTTGTGGTTAAATTATGTTATGGTTATTTTGAGGAATTTATCTCATTTTGGTAATGTTGTACAATATAGTTTTTGAAAAAGGACAACACGCAGACCGTGTGACAACCCGTCGCGTCGGACAAAGCTGTGGTAATTGAACCCACAACCAATGTGCGATTGGGATTTATCGCCTACCACTGGACTACGTGAAGTCCCTGTTTAATGTGACTATTATTTTTTAGTTAAATGATTTTATTGATCAATAATAATTTTATTTGGGATCATATTTCTTATTAAGTGAATACCCTTAGTATAGGAAAATTATTTGGTGATTAAGTGATAAATGTTATTTTGGAAGATGTTCTCTTTTTTGGGGACACTATATGCCCAAGGAAAATAGAATACTATGGGATTTCATTTGAGGAGTAATGGTGGATTTTTATATATGTTTTTATTGTGGATTTATAGTGATTTGGGTTATTTATGGAAATGATTAACCTATAATAGAGAATATGTGATTAGGTTAATTACTTTTAAGTATGTTACTTTAAGAGTAATTGATGTCATTTGGAGATACCATTTAACGTGGAAGACTACATAACCAAATTCTTCTAAGTTTTGATTTTCAATATTATTTTGGATTTTATTAAAGGATTTTAAGGACAATTATTTATTTAATGATATTTATTTAACTTTGGGGTATTGTTGGTTTAATTTTACAAATTAAGATTAGTGTTTCTTTCTCTAATGGATTATCCTTTTGAGGGATCATCAGATCTTACAGTAACCATTTTGGTTTTGATTAATCTCTAAAGACAAGGTAAATATATAGCCTATCCTTCATGGATCATGTGATTCTATAAGAATTTTATTCTATCTCTTCCAGTGTGACCAAGTATTCTTGAATACTCATCGTTTAAAAATGAGTTAGTAGTAGGAATTTATTAAAGAACGAAACATTCCAAAAAAAGTATATCTCTTCATGTTTTTATTCAATCTCAAAAATTAATTATTCATCTTTATGTAATGTATCTTAAAAAAATTATAAAAAGGTTGTCCATTTACTTTTCCTACTAGGAAACTAATGATTGTTCGTCCCATCACACGTTTCTGGTTTTATTATTGTTAACTTTCTCCTGATCATGTTTTCAATCCCTCTTCATCAGAACTTGACACTTATTTTATCATCCATATCCATGTTTTTCTACATGGAATCCTAGTATAGGTTATCTCGGGTAACCTTTGTACTTCTCTTTCTTTCTTTTAAAGTGATAGTTTTATTGTATCTTTTTCCAATGTGGGAATTTCCATTATATTATAATTCCAAATTTTAAAAATTGTGAGGATGCAATTTATTGAAGGAGGGTATAATGTAACACCCCAATATTCCATGTCACGCTTCTCTTTGATTAATACAGTAGTGTGTGTTGTACGCAACTTCAAGTTCTAACACACCTCGACCAATCAAAGTAGCCGTTATGAATAGTAATACCTAATTTTTGAAATTTTATAAATTATATCTCCCAAATTGGACTCCATTTTTTGATTCATAATATCAAAATTATCCTAGGGTGAAATTTTGGTACTTTTTGGATAACTTTCATATTTTGATGAATAGTTAAAATTACTAAATTTTAATTAAAAGAAACTATTTTAATAGAAATAATTAATATTGATAAATTATGAATTTTAGTGGGTTTAATGTATATTTAGAATATATTTTTACCATTTAATTAAATTTTTGTCATTGGACATAATTTCACAATTAAACCAGACATAAACAAGTGCCAATTTTTTAATAGATATATTCTCTTAAAAACACGTTTTTTATTTTAACAATGGGAATTAATTTTAAATTTATTTCTGCCACTTCTGTGTTTTGAATTTGGAAAAATGGATTCCATATTTTTAATCAGGATTTCCAAACTGTTTTAATAGGTAACTTTTATTTTTAGACATTTTCAATAATTACTTCAGTAAATATTTTATTTACCATGGTTAAAGGGTAAATCCAGTAAATAAGGGTTTAAAAAAATAATATTATAATAATACTAAATTACCCTAAAACGTGTCCTAACATTATTTTTGGATACATTACCAACCATTTGAATCTTGGGGTCGTTTTTGGGACCCCATGAAGCCACTTGTAGGTGATAGGGACACTTTATTTTAATAAAGTTAAAATAAATACAAAAATGACATAAGCATATATCTTTTATAAAAACAATTTTTACATAGGGTAATACATGATTTATTTTCGACTATAAATATTTATTAGAAAGATAAAAAGATTTCCTACATAATTGGGTTTTATTTATAATTTTTAGACATTAAATAATATAATTTATTTGTGACACAATGATGATGTAGTAATTACCATAATAGTGAAAAATTAAAATAATTGATATTATAAACGCCCAAAGTAATATAATTTAAGAATTTTTATGAAATAAACTAATTTTATAGGTAAATAGGAAATGTTATGATTGATTTAATTAACTTTGTTTTAATTAATCATTCTGTTATGATTTTAAAAAAATTCAATTATTTGATAGTGTCAAAATTGACATAAAACAGTTTTTAAAACAAATATTTTATTATTAATTGATATTAAATTCCTAAAAATCTAAGGTTAGGCAAAGAGACTTATATCATGATATTTGTATCATTAATGGACCACTTGGGGGTCTCTTGGATGTATATAGTGTTTTTATTAACCATATAATATAAAAATACAAAGTGACATTGTAAAAGTCAAACTAATTAACTAAGAGTTATTACTTAAAGATAAGGTTAATATAATGACCCAAACCTGTCTAAATTATATTGGTTGAGTGTTTTACAACAAATACCTACCGTAACCTTTAAATAATACCTTTTGGAGCCATTAGAAAGAGAATATGAATTTATTATAAAATAATATTTCTAGATTTTTCAAAGGTGCCTCTCACTCCTCTTATAAAAGGGCACTCCTCCTTCTCATTAATTCACACCTTCAAGCCTTTTGGTTCGGCCAAACCCTGCCCAAATACTCTTTCAAATTCCCTAAATTAATCCTAGAGTCCTTCCTTTAGTCAGAAAACCAACCTAAGGAGCCCTTTTGATCAAATCAAAAGGAAGAAACCGAAGAAGTGGTAATGATTTCACCACCCCTTTTCAAGTTCCTTTCTTCTTTCACTTCTTCTATCTTTGTTATTACCACTGTAAAATAATAACACCCATATATTATATATACTTTGATGTTATTATAAACATTTTACAACCATATTTCAGTATTCTATCCATCCTTTGAATGAAATGTCACCATACGTGTGTACGTACGGTTTACCGTCTCCACGTCGTGGTGTAATTGTTATTCAATAAATTATTATTTGGATGGGTATAATAATGATGTGTAATTAATGTAAATAATAAATATAACATGATAATTATTCTTTATATATGATATACCATCCAATTATATATTATTTTAATATCAAAAGAATGATATTGTCGCTCGTGCGTACGCACGGACTACCGTCTCCACGAATGCGATGTGATTCATTCTCCATCGTATCCATTCAAGTATAATTCTAATTTGATGATTACTAATAGTATCTATGGACTTGATATCATTCTGTATATGAATAATATACAACCTATCCATGACAAACACGGCTTATGTAACAAAACATATAAAAGAAAACGAGTAAGTTAACACCCGAAACGATGATAATTCTAAGACATTATTAACAAATTAATGTTAAAAGATCATATATGATATCATATTAATGTATATGATTATTGTATAATTTAATAACAATTATTTCACCATTATACAGGAGGTTAACCTACCCCAACCAAGGAAAAGTACAAGGTAAGGGGTTTCTTATCTCACTTTTAATTCCTTGAGAATTCCATTGTTCACCACTTATTTATTACATGTGGTGTGTGTACTGCCCATGTTTGTATTCATTGTGTAATATACTTTTAACCATGTATATTTACATAATCATTGTATGATCCTTATTTCATGGGTGTATGTTTTGTATGTTACCAAATCAATAAGGGAATTTGAAATTTCAATTTCCACTCATTCGGCTTTAGGCATACTTCATTGATTATTTAACTCCAAGATTATGTGTAGAATAACTATTCATTTGATTATGTCATAATTTTCACTACCCTTTATGTGGATATACTTTTTATACACATAATCACTCCATTGATAAATTCTCACGTCATCGGTATGAACTTGATAAGAGTAATTTTTACTCAATCTCCATTTGTTGAGTTAAACATCCAATTCATTTGGGTTGTTTTTACAAGATTATGAGTGAATGTCCTTACATTGTTTTACACTGAATATCCAATCATATTTAGTGTATTTATATTTTTCACACATAACTATTTCATTGATTAATCCTTAACCTAAGGATATAGCCTTTATGAGAGATTTCATCTCAATTTACATTCTATTGATACTTCTTTGTTGTTATACACCAAATCACTTTTATGTGGTGTATATAATGTACATTGACATAGTATTTCATGAATCCCTTTATTCTCATGATATTACAATGTTTTTATTACCTCAATTATTTTTATTCAAGTGTCTCTATTTTGGTTAGAAACTCTAACTAAAATACCATTTTTAAATGTTTTAAATACTTATTCTTCTAAATCTTACTCATTAATGTCCATGTTTTAAAAAATGGTTTTGAGGATTTGTTTATATGGACATTAAAGTTTTAAAATTAAAACTCCTTTTAAATGTTTCAAAGTGGTATGGGACACTTATATTCAAAAATCTATTTTTAAACGGCTTCTTGACAAATAGTGTGACTTTTAAATGTTTTCAAGAAAAGGGGGATATTTCTCTCAAATAGTTTTGATGGTTATTTTCATCTATGTCAATATCATTCATTATTATCGATTGAGGTTGATATAATACAATACAATCTTCTATATTGTATCGAATGAGTTATGTTTGACTGTGGATGTGTTATTTTTATACCATTCATGGTTTGTGGTTAAAGTATTGAAATGTCATATGCTCGTTTTAATACCAATGTTTATGTTATGTTTAAACATGTTCATATGAAGAATGTATTGGACTTAGTAAGTGACGGGTGGAGCTCGCTATAGCTCCTCGATGCATCGGTAGGTCTCATGAGACAAACTAGTGTTTTGGCAGAAGGCCTTGGAAAAATCTTATTTTTAGTCTTGGCTCGAGGCCTTTGCTATGTGGTGTAATAGTCTGGCATTATGCATTCCATCATTATGAAAGTGGTTATTGATATTGCATGTGATTATTCGACAAGTAGAATATCCATGTGAATAAGTAAATGGCATTATTTCATTTTATCTTTGACATATTATGTTGAAGTTCATGTTTAAAAGGCTTTTGTTTTAGTTATACGTTGCCTTAAGTGTTTATGCTTATTTATGAAAGCTTCTGCTATATTGTTATCCTTACTGAGAATCTGAGCTCACCAATTTCAATGTTTTATTTTTCCCAGAATTATGAAAAAGTAATTTATGAATGACCTGCAAGGATAGTATTGAGGGGATATGAAGAAAAGATGTTTTTTATGATGTAATGTAAACTTTATTAATGTATCTAGTTATTCCAAGGCTACTAAACTAATCGGTATTTTGAGACTTGATATTTCTTGTGATCATGCCAATGTTATTTAATAATGCACCGACTCTGGGTAACTGGGGTCGGGGTGTAACACATATTGATATTATTAGGGTCTTGATACCTATCCTTTTAATACACCAGAAAATTCCCTAAGTGTAACGTGTGTGATGGTGATACATTCATGGGGTTGTTTGGCATACATTCATTGGGTCGTGATCTCTCAAACTTATCTCATAAATAGTTTCACTTATGCTTAAGTAGTTTGATCTCAACATGGGATTGGTCAAGGTAAAATCACATTGGTTTTATATCCTTTATGAACTCTGCTAAATGGATTTCATATGGTATGATCCTACTAAGTAAGGTCATCACTTCCTTTGTCTGTGTTAATTGGATTTGATAGAATCTTATATTTAGACTAGTCATATGATCATTCTTCAATGACTATATTATCAATGTAAATGGTGATTAATGCTATTTTAAATTTGATAGGATATAATAAATCCAAATAAGTTATTGTGTTTTATATAACCATTATATATAACTGTTCATTTAATTAAATTTCAAGGGAAATTTTATTTATAAAAGATTGGGTAGTTACAAAGAGATCATGCCAAATAGCATGAGATCATTCTAAATAAAGTAATAGAAAACCATATATTTGTTATGATAATTAAATATCACTTTTGGATACATAAAGTAAACATAATGGGTCATATTATCTCATAGGAAATAGTATTAGTTGTCTGAGATAAATTGATATTTTTAAATACCTTGGAGCATTCCAAGAGAATATTTTATATAGAGTGTTTCTTGGGGTTAGATGGTTATTATAGGTGCTTCATACAATAATTCCCATGCTTGGAATAAAATATTATGGGTTTTACTAAGAAGGTCTTTATTTTTATATGGCATGAATCTTACAAGAAAACCTTTCAAGAGTATAAAGTGAGACTGAGTTCAGCATAGATCCTAATTCTACCAGAGCTAAGAAAAATCTATACAGTGTGTTTGTATACATCAATTATTATTATAGGTGTAGTAATGATGAAGTAAGATCAATTTTTTGTATATGGGTTATGGAAATTAATACCTCTTGTTCAGAATTACCAAATTCATGATCTTGAGTTGTTAGTTGTTGTCCACACCTTGCATTGTTGGATACATTAAATACTGGGAGAGTGTTTTTTGTTGTTAAGATACCAAAAAGAATCAAGTATATTTTGAAAAAACAATACATTAATATTAAGTATAGATGGTTGTTTGAATACCTATATTAACTTGACTTTGACCTTTCTTATATGCTTGGGAAATGAAATTTTGTTGAAATTTTATTGAAGGGGGAGTAAGGGTTTCTACGATGGGGGGATCTACGATGCTCGTTCCTGATTCGTGACGGCAGCAGCCACTACACTGTTCCCTCTCCCACTAGTAGGGAAGGGACCTCTAACATTTAGAATGATAGTCGATTTTATTTTCTCTTCCTTCTCTAACCCAGATCTCCTTACCCATTTCTCTCAAGCATTATTGTGTCAAAAAGTCCTTGATCTGTTCAATTCATTCCCTAACCTATCGTTATCGATCTCAGAGTTCAAAAAAACCATAGTGCTTCTAAATATTTTGTTGATTTCCTGGTTCAAGTAGTGAAATCCCTTGGTGGATTCATTTGATAGGTATGTATTCGAGTCTTAGGATTTATAGGAGAGGGTGACAATTTGTTTGATCGACAACAGACATTATGATATGATTTTGACTCGGGGTAAAATTTAATTAAGTACTTTTCCAATGCTCCTCTTCTATTATAGAGATATTTGTTATACCTATTTTTATAGACATACGACTTCCATATGAATCGTGATTCGCCTAAAATAGTGATTTAGTTGAGTTTCTCTAATCTCTATTTACTGTTTCAAAATCCCTTAGATATTTGTCTTTTTAGAACCTATTTAGTTTGTGATTGTGTTCGGATAGCCACACTAAAGCTACGTGTCATACTATAAACCTATGGGTCTATGTGGAATTGGATGTGTCTAGAGTTCCTTTCTATTATTCTTGGATCTTATTTTGGGAAGAGTACTGGTGCAAACAACAGGTTGTCCAAGAATCATGGTATGATTTTTGTTCAGTCTATAAGAAGTTGGGCCATACAACGACAACTTGTTGATGTGGGTCAAAGAGTCTCATGAGGCAGATGGGAGTAAACATTGGTAAGGAACCAGATGATTATGTTTTGGCAGGATTTTCAAGAAAAAACCTGGTGGGCATTGATTGTTATTTTAAATCAAAAATGAAGGTGAAATTTGGAGAATGGGAAGTGAACCCACTGGTGAAAAATGTATTCAGATTCTTGAGGGAAGACTTGGGTAGACCTCAACCTCCATTTTCAGCTCCTTTGGTGATATAGGCTTAGGATGTGGAGGATGAGTGACTTGGAAGTGGTCTCAATGTTGTGGATTGACAAATGGTGGATGAAGGAGGCTCCAAGACACCCATGGATTCTTATTACGCTAAGGTAGTTCACTCAGGGTCTGCTTCTCCCAGTGGTACAGAAACAAACTCACCAAAGGGTTTTTATTCTGGTTATAAGGTATTATAGTGGGTTTTAGGGAATTATTGAAGTAAGGAAGTGGCTACAATTGTGTTATGAAATGGGTTTCAAGAGTTGTCGAATAATAATAGGGTTCATTAGGTTGAAATCAATATGGTTAGTCCCTCGCATGAACAGGGTGCCCCAAGACCAAATCCTGTGATGAGGATTCTGATCACTTATCAGGCGGTATAGATAATGACATTTCGGTTTATCGACTTTCAAGCCCAAGGAAAAGTAAGAGTATGGGGGGAATTAAGAAAGAGATAATGGAATATTATTATTTTCCACCACCAAGGGAGAAATTATCTATGACGAAATTGAAATCCAAGATGATGTAAAACGATATCCTCCTCCCTACCAATGCTGCCACTGGCCAACAACGAGTGTATGGTACATTGATTGAAACTTCATTGGAGCTTCTTATGAACTTGAGAGAGTAAATAGTTGAAACAATTTATATGATAAATTATACTGATGATGAGGCTAATAGGATTATGGGAAGTCCATTAAGGGTGGTCACCAACGAGGAGCAGAGTAACTAAATTGAAAAAAAAGATCTTTTTTTTATCTGGGCTTTCAATAATGGGATGCTCAGTCAAGAAGAGTATGTATAGTTTTGGGACAAGATGGAATACCACTTCAATGAACTTTTGAAGGATGATCATGATACACAGGTTAGAACTATCTCTTGGAATCAATATAGGGAGATCAAATATAATAGGATTAAGTTTCCTTTAGTGGTTTGGTTATTTCTTTCAGTTCTTGAACTATAGACTTCTCAATTTTTCATAAAAAGTGTTCCTGTAATAAAAAGATAATTGTTAGTCAAGGAAATATTGTTGGGATTCCCTAAGTAGAAGTACTCAGATGCAGGCAGTTCATGAAACCTGTAGGGAGTTGCAGCTTATGGACCCACTTTTTGAGATTCATATAGAGTTTGAGTACAATCATGGATAGTCTATACTTACATCACAATCAGTGAGCTCTTCATTTTTAGTGAGTGTGAATATGTTGGAATTTTCATACCTTGAAGTCTTGGACCTATATATTATTATTTCAAGTTATGACCCACCTTCATATATTTCTATTGATATAGACGACATCATACATATACATGGGTATATATTGGTTCTTACAGACATGATAGAGGAGATGATGTGAGATTCATATGCTTCTCCATGGGATGTTCACCCAGCTATCTCTAGGATTTATCATGATATGTGCTTTCATTATTGGTGTCTAATAATGAAATGCCATATAATGGGTTTATTAATATGTGTTCCACCTGTCAGTTGGTGAAGTAGGAATAACAGTGTCCTTATGATTTGTTATAATCATTACAGTTCCCTGAATATAAAATGGAGGATGTTTCAATCGATCTTTTCATCAGCTCACTGAGGTCCCCTCAAGGTAGAGATGCTATTTGGGTGGACATGGATAGGCTGATAAAGGTGGCCCGCTTCCTTACTTTATTGTAGACTTTATCAGTTGATGAGTTGAGAATACTGTATGTTCATGTGATTATATGGATACACTAGATCCCCCATACTATCATTTCAGATAGGTACTATCATTTCATATAGAGGTTATAGTAGTGGTTATAGATGGATTTGGATACATAGGTGCTTCTGATAACATCTTTTCACCCCCATACTGATGGCCAGTCAGAACGGACTATGCAGGTGTTGGAGAGCATGCTCTAATAATGTGACCAAGATTTTGGTGGTTCTTGGTAGAACTATATCCCTCTCATCATGTTTTACTATAATTATAGATTTTATATAGCAATTCACTTGGATCTGTATGAGGCATTATATGGTATGTCATTTTATTTACCCTTGTGCTCGTTAATGGTAGGGGAGGTAGTTCTACTAGGTCCTCATCTCACATTGGATACTTCTGATTAGGTGTAGTTGATCAAGAAATGTATGGCTACTACTTATTCAAGGTATAAATTTTATGTCAATCATCCTCAATAACCTCTATATTTCAAGTTCGGGGATTGTTTTTTCTGGCAAGTATTACTCTGACATGGTAATAAACATATTCGAAGGTAAGAAAAGTTTTTCCCTCACTATGTGAGACCTTCTGAGATCCTGGATAGAGTTGGTTCTGTATCCTATCAATTTATATTGTCTCATAAGTATTTTTCCATTCATTACATCTTTTATATATCACTGCTTTACCATTATCATGCCAAACAATCTCATAATTTTGAGCCTAATGATGTTAAGCCCGATGTTGATGCTTCTTTTCAGAAGTATCTTGTATTCATTGTGGATCAGGGCATAAAGTCTCAAATGGGCCGATATGTCCATTTAGTATAGGTGTTATAGTAGCATAGTCAGTTACAAGATAAGACTGGAGATTCAGAGGTCGATGTACATGCTTAGTGGCCGAAGTTTTTCTCAGATAGTGTCTTACCTCCCATAGAAGTGAAACTCTAGTACAAGATACTTTAATTTGGGAATACTATAAGATCCCAATTTTTCCTTTAGGTATGAATTATTTTAACTTTCAGTTCATCCCTTGTTATAACCCACATTTTATATTAGATCCAAAAGCCAAGACTTTAGGCCGGTTTTCATGTTTTGGGAAGGAGGAAGTATGGATATTAAGGCTAACTATAGGATAAGTACATGACATGTATTTGGAATATGTGTTGTGTATTAAATATTTGATTTGTACTAGCTTGGGAATGCAAATTCATGGCATGTCGTGAAAATTCCTCATAAGGGAAATCCTAAACATTAAATGATATGTAAATAATTTACACACGAAGTAAATTTCGTGGGGTATTTTTTAAATGTGAAAACCTCATTTCTTTTTCCTCATCCACATTTATTTATTTCCCCCTCGAACAGATTCGCTCCTCTAATTTGATCTTGCTTGAAGACTAGTGATAAGCTTTGAAGCCATTCCTCCTTTGGGACTCCGATTTGACTTTTGATCCCCCCCCCCATTGGATAGCCACTAGTGAGTTCTCTATTCATCTTGCACATTTCATCATTTTTATTCCTCTTGATAGAGTTATTTAGTTGAAGGCTCGTATACTCAATTTTACAAGGTGTTTGCCTATTTTTCCATTTTCTTATGATTTTGACCAAACCGGAGGCCAATACTATATCAGTTCTCCTCTACATGAATGGGGTTAGTAGTCTAATATTTATACCTCATTTTTTAGATGATTTATATTATGCATCATTTTGTGCCTATCTACTTCATTGAGAATTGAGGTAAGTTCCCAGTAAAAGAAATTGTATTACAGTGAGTGGGAGGGGTGAATCAGTTATACTTTTTCTTTTATGTTTCTTTTCAATTGAAACAACATTCACCTCCTGTTAAAGATTTTATTCCTTATTGAAAACAATTCATATAGGAATCCAAAGGAACACAAGTATTTAAAAGGTTAACTATTAAATAATAATATATACATCCTTATTATGGTATGGAAATGATCCAATAACACACAATCCATAAGAAACCAATACTTATATTACAATGAGTAGGATATATCATTTCACTCATGTATCACTATGTAAACAATTCAGTAGTGTGTGTGAACCCTCTTAGAATAAATATGGTAATAAAAATTTTATGTAACAAATCATGTTATTTATTCTTATTTTCAATTTTATAAATGTATTAAATTGAAAACACATAATCAAATTGTTACCAAAAAGATGGCAAGAACTTCTTGGATTTTGTTAAAGAAAAATCAATCTAATTTTCCAAGTATGATTTTTCCCAATCTGATTCCTCTAAGTATGATTACCCATGATATGATTCATTCTAGTATGATTCTCCACAGTATGAAAATTATGAATTTGATAGAATACAGTAGAAATGAATCAAAACCACTTCAATTCAAAGTACAGAATAACTTTGTATGATTCTCCCTCTACAATTCTTCTTCAATATGGAAATATCAATACAACAATTCCAAATCTAATCATCCTACCTAATAAAATAATCATTTAAATAAGATTGAATAGCCAATTATGGTAATCAGCATAGTATGATAATCACTGTGTATAATGATCAGCTAAATACAACCTAGTGAACTTGTCTTTTCTCTTTCACTTTTCTGTCAAAACTTCTTCCACACAAGTGAAAACAAAAATTTATTCTCTCTTAAATTTGAATCATCTCTCTCTTCTACAGTGAGAAGTACATCTCTCATAAAAAATGTACAATGTAATTTTATCCTTTTATAGCTAACTAGTGAGATATTTATAGGGAATCCAAAAAACATTCTTGCGCACTAAAATTCACCAAAATCTCAATTTCCCCTAAAATCTTGGGTGTATTTTGATTTCATCAACTCTACTTGAAGCTTCATGATTCTTCTATAATCCTTACTTCTTATTAAGACATTCATTTCAATTTCCATTACAATTTCAATTTATAAGTCCGATTTTATGAATCATATTTCTTCAATAAAATTCCACGAATTGGGTGAATATAAATGAACGTAGAAATAGATACCACTCTTAATGATGTATACAATCATTCTTTTGAATGTCAAGATCCCCTTTGACAAATCATTCACCAATATCTTCTTTCAAACCAATTTTATTTATTTAATTATTCTATTGACCTAGTTAAAAACATACAATGTAATTCATCCATTTTGAAATGGTTAACTACATTACTGATCTCATTCTTTTCTTTCATTTTCATTCATCGATCTCAAGCAATTCCTTTTCTGATTACAATTCAATATCAAATCTAGTCAGTAGATTATTTTTTTCTGAATACGATACAACTTAAAACATATTTTTTCCACAAACATATTTCTTATTCCTCTAAATACATTTTAGGATCAGCTGCTAGAGTGCCTAAGTATGATCATTTTCTTCAAGTTCCTGATTACGCTTTTCTAGGTCTGATCAGTTTGAGTACGATTAGGCTGAGTATGATTGACCTGGATTTGACCATCTAGATCATTCTAGGTATGATTACCCTAGATACGATTATCCTGGGTATGATCATTAGAGTATGATTCCCAATTGCCTTTTCTTCTCAGGATAAAATTTGCCTGAATATTTTTTCACTCCCCTTTTCCTTCATCAATCTTGCATGATAATATCCCCAATTAACATATCATTTATGAAATACAAATCAAAAAAGGTTTTTCATATTTAATTTAATCATAGTCATTAATACTCAGATAGTTAATCAAAATAATCACTTATTTTATATCAAACTCAATGTGAATCTATTTAAAATAAATTCCACATTATGATTTTCTCCTATTACATACCCAAGGAAAGTCCTATTAGATCATTTTCTTTCAAATATATTCACCTCATTATGATGGAAAGAGTGAGTCTGATTCTTTTGAACACAATTTCTAGTACGATTTTCACTAAAAACAAAGTGAGGTTACTTTCTTTATTCAAAATCATTCCTTTACAATAGAATACAACACATGAAAAAAAATCATCTTCATCATCATCTTGGTCCTAACAATATCCCCCTTTAGATTTTGTTATCAACCAAGTTTCATAAATAAATTAACATTTCATCCTTAAGTAATGGATTAATTATCAATAATTCTAAGCCTATGTGAGCTAACTCACTATAGGAAACAAGAATCATTGGCAAAATAAACATGTTTTCCAAAATTAGTGATTATGTAAACCCTTTTCTTTTTCCTTCTCCATATCTTCTTCAACCACCTTGTAATACAAAAAAAAATATTTCTCTATAACCAATATAACAAAAAGTTAGAATAATTCATTCACAAAACAATTATAAATTCATTTATTACCCACAACTTCCACTTTTTAAAAGAAAAAAAAATAAAATTGTCAAACAATTCTCCCCTTGAAGATAAAATCCAATTGTAAGATAACAGATAAGATAGAAACACTTACCTAAATTATGATGAGAAAGAGGTTGGATGACCATGTTTAACATAAATTTATATAATGATTCCTTTAGATAATTTTTTATGGAAATGTATGTAACTTTTTCATATATTTGAACATATTCTATATCCAATTCATTCTTCTCTACATGTTCATTGATGAAATTATATTTTATATCAATATACTTTGAATTAGAATGAGGAACTAGAATTCTGGTGATATTTGTTGTACTTTGATTTTCACAACCCAAGAGCAAGGGTAACTTCACTTCAACAAGTAAATATTCTAATTTAGATTTCATCTACATAATTTCAGTAGTGGCTTGTGTTGTAGCAATATAATAAAATTCAAATGTACTAAGAGTTACTAAATCCTTCTTTTTTGAATTCCAACTAACACAATTATTTCCCAAAATAATGCTTTACAAAATGTGCATTTCAATTGTCAACATTTCCTACCCAATTAGTATCTAAATACACAAACAATTCAATATTATCTGAGCATTCATGCTAGATTTCGAATTATTTTATGCCTTTTATGTATCTCAGAATTCATTTTCTAGCATGTAAATGTGATTCTTTTAAAGAAATCTAAAATCTTTCACATAAGGAAAGAAAATTAACAATTAAAATACTCAATGCAGTCAAATATAAAAAAACATCCAATCGCACTTTTGGAATTCTTTACGATTAATTTATTTTCCATCTCCATATTTAAACAAATTTGATATCACTAAAATAGGTTTGCAAACATGTTTTCAACATTATGTGTAAAACCTCTTCAAAAGTTCATTAGTATATATTTATTTAAAATAATATTTTGTTTCTCCTTTTAGAGGATTGGTAATCCAAAAAAGGACATTATTTCCACTAGTATAGAAATTTCATGTACCCTTTTCATTTCTTCATCAAACCTTTCACAATTTCATTCATCATTCCCATCATAGATAATTTCATCAACATAAAAAATCACAATGAAGGAATATTATTGACTTTATATAATGTAGATATTTTTTTACACTCTTCTATTATAAGAATTCATCTTCTATAAGAACATATCTAATTCGGAATACCATTCTATAAGAACTTGTTTTATCCCATATAGAGCCTTTTTCAATTGACACACATAACGTTCATCTTTTCTAACAACAAATCCACATGGTTGTTTAATATAAACTTCCTTTTCTAGATCACCATTCAGGAATATGGATTTAACATCCATTTCAATGATATTGTATCCTTATTTTGCAGAAATAGCAAGAAAATTATGATTGTTTAATGTATTTCCATTAGCTAAAAGGTTTCACCAGGACAATAATGTCAATTTTTGAATACCCTTTACACACCAATATTTCATTGTTTCTTATAAATTCACATTATTCATTCAAATTGTTCCAAAAAAATCCACTTTTTTCCTGTAAAGTTTTTAGTTGTCTAACATGTGTATGAGTTCCCATATATCATTCATTATAATTTAATCTTAACCTTCATTCATATCTTGAACCCATTATGAATTCTTAAAATCTTATTTAACATCATTCTCATTCACCTATGAATATAAAGAAGTATTGTAATAGAATTTTATTTTCTTCTTGTTTGAACCTTCTGGTGTTGATCACTAATTATATTCTAAGAATCTACGTTCTTCCTTAGACTAGGATACGAGTTTTGAGTATCTTACCCATCACTAGAAATGGTAGAGTCTGATTCTTCCTCTTGTGTAGGAATACAGTTGTATGTATCCATATCAAAATTGTATTCTTCAATATGCAAAAAATCATTTTCTGCCTGAATATGTTCTTCTTTCTCAACTCTTTCAATTAAATTCACATCAAGAGAATAAAAAATTATTTGTTTCTCTTTGTTGAAGAATATATATCCTATTTATTTCTAAGTATATTAAAGATATATTTTATCTTTACCTTTCTACTCATAAATTCCATAGTTTCCACCTATCTTCGTTATAATACATAGACTCCCAAAAAATTTAAAATGTTTCAAACTTGTATTTTTTTCAATATTAAATTTTTATGGATTCATATTAGAATGAGTCCAATAGAAACAAAGGTTCTTAATATAAATAGTAGTTCTCATGGCTTGCCTCCAAAAGTAATGAGAAATAATAGGGTTATCTAACATAGTTCTTTCAATTTTCTCCAAACATCTATTCTTTCATTTAAAAACATCATTTTTGAGGAGTGTAATTGGAATTATACACATGTTGAATTCCATGATTCTCCAGAAAACTATCAAATTCTTCACTTTTTCATTCACCACTATTATCAGTTTGCAACATCTTCCTAGAATACTCACATTCTTTCTCGTCCTTCCTTCTCAGACTTTTAAACATTTGAAAGACATATTATTTAGGTTTCATATACATAACACAAGTAATGTGACTAAAATAATAAATTAAAATGATGAATTACTTATCTCTATTTTTTTATTTTATTCTCATTATCCCACAAATATCTAAATTAATCAGCTCCATGGGTTATTTTAAACAAATATCATCTTTCTTCTGCACTGGGTTTGTAATCATTCCTTTTAGAAAGAAAGTCAAACACCAATCTCTTCTTCATAGAAAATTAGAAATTTATTTGACACTATAGATCATTGATAACTTTCACGTGTTTCTTTGACACATGTTTCTTATCCTTTTATGTCACAATTGATTCTCTTCCACCATACTCTTTTAACAATATTTTTTTATTTCACCAATTTGAAAGAAATTTCATTTTGTATATTGGCCTATTGTAAAAATATTTCTATCTTCTTTAGTTTTTACAAAAAAAATACCTCTTTTGTGAAGATAAATTTGTTACCCTCATCCCACAATTGTGAAACACTTAGGAAATTATATTTTATCCCATCAACATATAAATCTTTCTTTGATTTCAATGTTTCATTTCCAAAGATGGTTGATCCAAAAACATTGATTCTCAGGGATTAATCATTTCAAATTCCATTGTTCTTTCTTTAAAATATTTCACATTTTTCAAAAAATTCTTATATAATACCATATAAGAAGAACACCTGCTATCCACAATCCATGGTCATTCTCCTTTTGAAGATTTAAAAGTGGTTACAACAACAGGAGCCTTTTCATCTTCATTTTCATTCTTCATCTTTGAATTATGATAATTCTTAAGAATATTTTGGTGTGTTGGTATAAAAATAAGACATCCTTTTGCATGGTTTCTAGGTTGTTCACATATTTCACAAATATTTTCCAATGGTTGGAACCTATTTTCAATTTTTACTCCACCTTTCTCAAGGATCTCATAATTCTTCTTTTGAGGGAATTTATGTCCCCTAAACCTATGCCTTTCAAACCCTATGGAATAATAGTAATGTTTTCGGTTTAACTAACAGATATTTTCTAAATTTTTGAATCCAACATAGTACCAACAATATCCATAGATGGAGTGTTTTTATCTGAAACTTACATATTAATTGGAACTATGAACACATTTTTCAACCACCTTCTTCTCTTTTTTCTTAAGCCACTGAAATATCTATTATCAATCAGATTATTCCATTTCTTTACTGCTTTATCAAAAATAGATGTTTTTAAAACTTTTTCAAACTCATATTGTTTTAAAACTTTTTCAAACTCAAGATTCTTTGAGACTTCTGAATTCCCTACTTTTTTTGACTTGGCCACATACATGACTTTCCTATATTAATTAGAAACAATTTCAAATTTATTCTCAGCCTTTATAGGTATATTTGGTAAACCTTATCCTATTTATCATTTCACGAACATTCACCCACTTCAGTGATAGAGTTTTGGAAACTAGTATTTCTCAATTCATCTTTTGATAGTCTCTGTTAGAGAAGTTCCAACTCTTATTATTTTTCTTTCTTTTTGACCTACAGATGATCATTATGATTCTTTTCTTCTTCAATAGATTTCCTCAATTCATCAACCACTTTTATCAATCTTATTTTTTCATCAGAAAAAAATTGTAGATTTCTTATTAAGGAAAATTTATCATAGATCATTTTGTTTTTCCTCTCAAGCCTTCAGATCTTTCTCAAGAATTTTTTTAACACTTCTTTCAAATTATGTTCATGTTGAGTTTCTTCTTCTTAATAACTATTGCTTTTTAATTATTCATCATTGAAAATTTGAATAAACATGTTTTCAAAAGAATATTCAATAGGTTTTTTGCATTCAACATCCATGTCTTCTTTTTCATCATCATATATAGATAAAAACTTCTTCTTTTGGATTCGAATAACTTCTTATATTTTCCTCTACTAATAGATTTATCTTTATCACTCTATTTATTCTACACTCTTTTGGTATTTAATTCTTCTTCATCATTATCATCTACTTTCTTTCTTCAAGGAAAATTGGCAACAAAGTGTCCAATGACTCCACTTTCAAAACTTTTCAAGGTATGTTTCCCTTGGTATTTCCCTATACCTTTTTTCACATTTTTTCAAAACAAGGATAAAATATTATCAAAATTTTTACATACCAAATCTATAGAATCAGATTCACGAGTTTCATTTCCAATAAGAATCTTATTTGAATTTTCTTCATTTGCATACTTGAAATACATTTCTCTATCACCCTCTCTTTTTCTTTTAATATCTTTCTCACATCTCATTTCATAAGTAATGATAAAGATATGAAAATTACTAATAGATAATGTTTTAGGATTTCTGTCATCCAATAAAGAAACTTTTGCATCAAACTTTTTGTGAAGCACTATTAAGATCTTTTCAAGAACTATAGAATCATCGAACATTTTTTCAAGACATCTGATAGTACTCACATTGTCATTTATCATGGTAAAGAAGACCCCAACATAATCATTCTCACTCATCTTAAAATTTCCATATTTCAATATCTATATTTGTAACTTTTACTTCTATACTTTTGTATTTACTTTGTATATGACTAATAATTAATCACATAAACCTTTGGATGTGCAATATCCTTTCACTATTAATACTTCACTTTTAAAAAGTGGTTATAATATATCATTATTGGCCCTTCCATAATTCTCTATATTCTTCATATCAATATATGTAAGAGGATTTTTAAAATCAATATGAAGAAAACCATTTGTTGCATCTTCAAGAACATCATATCCCATAGACATAAGATAGGGAAACATTCTATCTTTCTAGATATGATAATTCATACCATAAAAAACTAGAATACCTTTACTATTCACATAATTAAAATTCTTTGTCATCAAATAATAAGCAAAGAGAACCTATGCTCTGATACTAGTTGAAAGTGCCTAGTCAGTGTAATTGTATCACTAAGAGGGGGACGAGTGAATTAGTGATACTTTTTCTTTTATTTTTCTTTTCATTTGAAATAACCTTTTCCTCTTATTAAAGATTCTATTTCCTACTAGAAAAAATTCAAAAACACATCTATAGGAACACATGTTTTTGTAAGGTTCACTATTTAATAAGAATCGTTAAGTCCTTGGTATGGTCTGGAAATGATCAAATACCACCCAATATACTAGAAAGTATTCTTTACATTACAATGAGTAGGATATACCATTTCACTCATGTAACACTATGTAAACAATCCAATAGTGTGTTTTCACCCTCTTAACACAAATAAGGTAACATAAATTTTATGTAACAACTCATGTTACATGTGATTCTTTTCAATTTCATAAATGTATTCAGTTGAAAAAAATTCTTTAATATCTTACCCAGAAGATGTTAATAATTTCTTACACATTGTTATGGAAAAATCACTCTAATTTTCCCAGTATGATTCTTTCCAGTCTAATTCATCTTAGTATGATTCTCTTTGATACAATTCATTCATGTATGATTTTCCCTAGTACGAAAAATGTCACTTTGATAGAATGTGGTAGAAATGAATTGATAGAGCATTAATTTTGGTTATAGAAAAACTCAAAATGATTCTTCCTTAGTCTAGAAATATTATTACAAAAATCCATAATCTGGTTATCTAGCCTGATATGATGATCAAATGAATATTATTGACAAGTAGAATATGTTAATCAGTAGAGTATGATAATCACTAAGTCTGATGATTTTTTGAATACAACATTGTGATATTTTCTCTTCTCTTTCACTTATAAATAAAACTTTTTTAACATAAGTAAATACATAAACTTATTATTCTCTCTGAATTTCAAAGCTTCTCCCTCTTCTATGGTGAACAGTACATCATTCATCAGAAAAGTACATTATACATTTCACCTTTTATAGGTGACCCACGAGAGATTTGGTAGGAATCCAAAAATATTTCCCAGTCACTTAAATTTACCCAAATATCAATTTCCCCTAAAATCTCTAGAGTATTTTGAATTATTAAACTCCAATCAAAGATTATCTATTGTTATACAATCATTACTTATTCTTAAAAAAATTATTTCAATTTTCAGACTAATGCCATTTCATAAATCTGGTTTTATGAATCTGATTTATTTAATACAATGGATTATATAAATTGCATATAAATGTATAAAGAAATGGATACCACTCTGAATGTGGAATATAATAATTCTTTTGAATATCCTTCTCCCCTTTGAAAATTCATTCAGCAATCTATACTTTCAAAACACTCTTACATATTAACTTTTTCTCTTGACCCAGTTGGTAACCTACAAAGTAATTTAACCTTTATGAAATTTTTTACGACATTGTGGATCTCATTATTTTATTCTCTTTTCATTAATCGATCTCAAGAAATTAATTCTCTTATTTTGATGGCATACTATGTCTGATCAGTATATTATTTCTTTTTTGAATACCATACAACTTAAAAAGTCTTTTTTTCATTAAATTCATTCTCATGCCTCTGAATATGTTTGAGTATTGGCTTCCAAAGTTCCTATGCTCGATTATTTTCTTCCAGAGCCTGAGTATGATTTTAAAGGGCTAATTAGTTTGAGTATGATCTTACTAAGTACAATTTTCCTGGATACGATCATTCTGATCATTCTAGGTAAGATTAGACTCGATATGATTATTATTTTTACAATATTTAGATTATGACTCCTAGAAGAGTTTTCTTCTCAAAATAAAACCAGCTTGAATATTTTCACTCTCCCTTTCATTAATTAATCTTTAATAATATGTTCTATAATTAACTTGTGATTTATGAAATATGAATCAGTAAAGCATCTCCACATTTAATTTAATTTTATTCATGAAAAATTTGATACATCATCAAAACAATCACTTATTCAGTATTTAATTCCAAGTTAATATGATTAAAATAATTTCCTCATTATGATATTCTCTCATTCTAGACCCAAGACAAGTCTAATCAAATACTTTTCATTCAAACAGCTTCACCTCGTTATGATGGATAGAGTGAGTCTTATTCGTTTAAAAATAATGTCCAGTATGATTTTCACCAAACACAAAGTTAAGTGATTTTCTTTCTTAAAAAATTTACTTGAAAACAAAATACAGCACCTGAAAAACAACCACCATCATCATCAACATAGTCCTAATAGTTCCCCATAAAATGAATAATTCTTTAATTGGTTTCCCCATCCAAGAACGAAATGACACGTATAGATACTACATGATGTTGTAGGTTGTAAACCTCAATATAATCCACCCATTTGGGTGCTCCATTGAAATGATTAATTGACCTCCATCTTTATATAACCAAAACAAATATCAGTGTGTTTGGATTTAATTATAAATGGTGATATCATAAATGATAATCCATGAGTTTAGTGGTTTACAATGACTTGAACACTTACAAAACTATATATAGAATTAAATTTAAAGTGAATGGTATGACCACGTCACCTATTTCAAATTTAATAAGGGTCACACCCTTGTTAATAATAAATTTTAATGAACTGTGAATTATATTTTGTATCTTACTATAGCCATTGAATCTTTATTATTGGAATAATTTGGGCATGAAATCCCTATTAAATATAGACATGGAGACCCATTTTTTACGATACGGCCATGGTATCCTTATAATTTTATGATTAAAGATTGTAGACTGATTTGATATGATATAGGAAATATGGGAAAGGTGTTCATGTACTATTATGATTTGGGTATGTTGAACCATTTGTTATGATATAGGCATGGTGACCCTATAGTTATAATTCTGTCATGGTGACCCTTTTTTTATGATATGATCATGTAATACCTTACACCTATGATATGTAGGAATGATGACCCTACCTTTATGAGATACATGAATGGTGTCCCTATATTGTGATATAGGAATGGTGACCCTTATGGATTGTGATACATAGGCATGGTGACCCTGTTGATATGATTTGGGCATGGAAAACATAATTTTATGATACTTGGAAAAGTGCCCCATATTTTTGTGATATAGGGCATGGTGTCCCTCCAAATGTATGAGACTCATGGTACTCCCCCTGGAAATCTAAGTTTCACATCTTTTCTTGTGTAGTAGAAGTATCCATATATATGGATTTAAATGTCACTACATATATAGACCATTTATATGTATACACATGGTTACTTGATCACAGGTGATCCAACGTATTCTGAAGTAGGTAGTGTTATCCTGGTGTCCTTGAGGATCTAGAGTCGGCCCTTTATACGTTTTTTATTTCATACCATTATTATATTCACACTGCCATATTATATGCACTGATTGGATATTTATAGACACCATTGGTGGTGATCTACTAAGATTATATCACACCCTATATGGGCTACCGATGGTACTTGGGATGATTCTATGGAAACTGGTGGGGATAAGGGAAAGTACCTAGTGGATGATACTTGATCTGATTATAGCAGAGTTATGGGGAATCATAGAATTAAGCTCTGGCTTTTCATGCTATTGTAGATAGTCATTTTTTTCTTTTGAGATTTTGATACATGTATTGAATTTCATGTTGTTTCCATGATTTCCAATTTAATTTTGATAAACATATGACATTACATAAATTTATATACAATGTTCATTATTTATTACCTTTTTATTCTTTACCATTCACTATCAATTATTTATTATGATTCTTCTATTTATCTATTCATTTCACTATTGTGATACTCTATTTATGAGGGTATTGTCTCTCCATCATACCACCTTGGACCATCACTACTAGATGGAAGCCTCTAGCTTATGGGGATTCCCACTTGAGTTCATGTGACCCACAAGCTAAAGGCATGATTTAGTGGCATCTGGGTTAGGAAATCACATCAATATATGGATTCTGACATACTAAGTCAGGTGGACAAAGTCGGATGGGCTGAGTCAATCTAACTGGGGAGCTCAAATGGAGGATGGAAACAAGTTGTTATTTGATTACTTTAATTTTTCTATTGGATAAATATATTTGGTACAAATAAATCACGAAATGCTTTGATGATATTCTAAGTACTCAAATATTATGTTTATATGATGGTATTCATGGATCTGTCTAAAGTTGGTGGATGGAATGTTTAGGTAGAAACATGCTAGAACTAATATTCCTAGTTAATGAAAAGTGT
Source organism: Viscum album (assembly GCA_963277665.1). Classification (NCBI taxonomy): domain Eukaryota; kingdom Viridiplantae; phylum Streptophyta; class Magnoliopsida; order Santalales; family Viscaceae; genus Viscum; species Viscum album. The sequence goes on along the minus strand of OY728119.1, from coordinate 1,308,597,756 downwards.
TTATGTAGTTGAATTTCAAGTTTGAAAGGATATAGAAGTATAAATTTTCTTGGATAAATGTTCTTATTAGGCCGAATAGGGGCTTAGATATCCTAATCAGGTGGGATGGATCGGGGTAATGGGTATTCGTTCTGAAATTCATTCTATCCCATTGGATCATGACCTCTTTATTATGAGGGTTACTTTGTATTCTCTATAGTGATTATATTCATCTTATCCAGTCCATAATTATCAGATGATGATTTAGAGAAATTAATGAAGTAAATAATGTATAAGGAAACACATACTTTTACTTGTATTACCCTCATAAGGATATATCAAAGGTTCATACAATAGAAATGTACCAATGTACCAAATCCCCAAACCCTCACTTCAAAATTAAGGTTCACACTAGATCACTTCTATGTCTAGTATCACTACTTAATAAGATTTAGGGATAGGCCACTAATTCCCAATGGAAAATCCCTTGATCTCTCCTTCAATGGATCACTACCGGTGTAAAGGATCACCTTCTTCCCCTTCTATTAATCACTGATCTAAAAATGATTCAAACAAATTTTATTGATATGTAGGTCCCTTAATTATTAATAATGAATACATCCTAAATTGTACATTGATTCACTTTAAAAGTTAATTTTGGGATTCTACTTCACTTCTATGAAAACACCTTGTTGAAACACATCGACATTCCAAACAACTAGAACAATATTCACTTTTTTGTATAAACAGAAATTAAAAACCCATTCTTTGGCAGGATCTCCAATGGATGTCAATTCTTATTTTCACTAGATTCAATGTAGTGGTGAATAAACTCATTATGAAAATATTGTCAAATGGATGAGATATGCTATATTATTCTTTAGAAATTAGATATGACAATGATATTTTAAACTATGTAATCTAGAAAGGTAAAATATACTTCACCGCATGGCAATTACATTAAAGATATAACATTCATGAACTATTTTCACTCCTTCACAGACAATATTATCTCATTACGAGCTACCTTTCACCTTATAATGTGAGTGATTTGCAGTCCGCCTTCACTACGTGGTATGTCTTCGATTCCTGGGATGAGATAACTTAATGTGCTACCTTCGCATTACAAACTTATTTTCCTCTATGGTTAAATAATGCCTTGCTAACCTCTTATCCTTTTCAGACTATAGTGTCTTGGAAAAAACCCTCTGCATAATGATTTTACTTTAATGTCTATAGTGCCCCACAAATAGCTTCCATAACAAACAATCCCATCACATAATCCTTCCTCACAAACAACTTTCTCTTTCTTGCAAAACCTCTTTTATGAATCACTTCCTTCCCAGAAATCCTCCTTTGAGAACTATGCATTTGTACAATCCTCCCTTGAGAACCACTATCTCCTCAAATCACTTTTTGAAAAATCCAAATTATCCTAATGATAATTAACTCTGATAAAATTTTATCCAACTAATGATCTGATTAGTGGTCTCTATATAGTAAAATAGATCCATAAAACATGATAGTCATAATTAATGAAAACTCTATTGTGGTATAGTATTCACCATGAACATGTTATGTGTTCTGCATAGTGAAATTATTTTTTCTCAACCCATCATAAATCATCACCTTCCTCCCACAAACGATGATCCCCTAGCATTAACCATAATTATCCACCTCCATCCACAAATGATGAAATCCTTTGTAAACTTCCTTTTCAGTTCACCTAGTATTGATTTTCAGTCTGTGAACTCGACACTTTATCGTATGCGAACACCATCATTTGTGGTCCATGAATTCCTTTACTGCCTTCACATCACTGATGCTATGTGTAGATATTTCCATTTCCGATTTTTCTTGGCCATTCCATATATCTTCTTGTGTGGTTTTCCAATTTTTTATGTGGTGTCCTTCCTTTTCCATAAAACAACTCTAGATTTTTAAAGACAAGTTTTTTTTAAATGGCTAGGAAATTGTGAAACCTAAAACACATCTACATTAGAAGTACCAACTATACTAAAACATGGTCATCTATATTTTTCAACAAACTAAATCACCCCAAAAACATTGAGATGGAACCTGGAGGTATTTTTCCCTTATAATCTACCACTTTAGTATTATTGAATACACTTAAGAACATTGATCGGAGATCAATGATTTAGTCAACACACACTCCAATCTCACTTTAGCCTTGCTCGACATGAGAATAAAGAATTTCATGAAGGGTTCATAAATTAATTAATTCATTATAAAACCACACAAATTATTTCATCACAATCCACATTTTTCATGATATATGACCTTTGATCGAACATCTTTTGCATCATCAAATTTTAAAACTCTCCATACTTAATCGGTCCCCCTATCATATTCTTCCCTATATTTATTAAGACATTGTGTCCCTCATTTAGATATAACGTATCCCCCTTTATCAACGAACCCTATGGTCACCCTTTTTTGGTCTCTAATAGGGTAAAGAACACATACCAACACAAAAGGGAAAACGTGTCATAACTCTGGGAGATGGGGTCCCACATCCACACTCTTTCAAGTGTGGGGAGTGGAATAATCTTCAAGATCAATTCAATACCACTCAAATGCCACTTTTGGTAAGGCCTTAACCATAATGTCTACAACCTATAGTTGTATAGGAATAAATTCCAACGTCAAAAGGATATTCTCCACCTTCTCCTTGATAAAGTGATGCTTGATTTCAAAGGTGTTTTGTCCTTGACTAAATTACTATATTTTGGATAATTTTTATATCACTTGAATTATCATAATGGATTCTGATCAGATACTTCACTTTAATATACCCCTTTCACATAGAATTCAATAAGGGAATACATGTTTTATGAATTTACTCCCCCTTAGTCGATAATCTATGTGCATCAAATCTAAAAAACTATGAGGGTGAACATATTATTCTTTTTTATAGTTGCGCACTGCTATAATATTTTCAACAAGTGAAATTAAAAATTCAAAAAGATTCATTGACAGATACTCTAATCCTGCTGAGTAAGATCTCTTTATAGGAAACAAGAGTTTAATCCATTACAAATAATTGTTGTTCCTATCACTCACTTAAATCCACGGACTCTAGAAGTATAACTTTCCAATAATATTTAGAGGACTCTATTATCATATGATGTAATATCACCTAGTGTGATTGTAATCATATCTCTATAAAATCTAATTTCTTTTTGATATCCTAAAAATAGTTAGCTGATATCACATTATAAGAAAAAAATATATAATCCTGAAATATATAAATATTTTTTCTTCTCCCCCAATTTTCCTTATCTCATTAGAGAAATGAAACTTCATTTAAGGCATGATACCAATAGTTAAATATACAATAAGACATGGAACCACTGGATCATTCATGTATATCTTTGACATCTCATCAATTTCACATCAAAATTTTCATCACATAATTTTCCTATTCAATATCACACAAATTTTAAATACTGATTTGAAAAATAGAGTTGTTTTATGACACCATGTTTTGAATATGATACCATATATTAATTTAAATATGTTTTATTCTTCTTACTACATGTATCTTTATTGAAAATTATGCACTCATTCCCATTCATCACATACACATCCCATAGATTATACCTCCATCTTTGTTCTTCACAATTTCTAGTGGATATTAGAAATATTTAACACATAGGGAGATATGTACCTATGGAATCTTTAAGAGGACAATTTTAGTATATTCTAATGGTCCAACCCTTTGATATTTTCTTGTAAAGAATTGTAAACATTTTTTTTTGTTCTGACTACCCAACCAACTTGTTATTTTCTTGTGATATAGTAATAAATTATTTACCCACTTTCTCGTTCTTTTATTGATGTGTAGGTTCTGTAGTATTTTCCTTCTCACAATTTAGGTCTTAAGGTCACTGGTAAAAAATTATTTCTTGTCTCATCAACATATATACCATTTTTCATGATGCTTTCTCTGAGTGGGAATATTTACAAAGAATTTCTTATCTTAATTCATCCTTCATTGGTGGGCTCTCTCTCTTACCTTAATTTCTATATGCGGGGTTTGAAACATGAATTTTTTGATGAATTATTTGTTTAGTTTTATTTTATAATTTTTTTGAGTCAACTTGCACTGATGTACTGGGAGTGATTCTTTCATTGAATGTACATTCTTATTACTTACTACTAGACCAGATCCTCCTTTTTCTACTGGATTTATTCACATTCATTTAAAGAGAGATGTTGTAAGTCTAAAACATTATGTGATTGGTACACCATTCGTGGAGATACATGTGTTCCATCCGAGACTTAAAACCCCATTCTCAACATAGTAGGTCTTCTTCCAGTATAATCACTCTCATTGTACATGGCTGCAGTTGAAGATCTCAATTAATGTTTATTTACCTTCCCTTCATTCATTTAATAGAAATATCATTCAAAATTCATACGATTAGAACATATAAAAATATCTTTTTAGAAACATACCTCATATAATCCTTTCTCAACTATAATGTTAATACAGCTAGATTTCTTCTTCTGGTATTGATCCCCCATGCTTCTTGAACCATACTCATTGTGTTTCCCTATCATCCACAATAGTATAATTTTATACGAAGAGTCTTCTGAGAGACTATTCTATCATATTAATCAAGAAACTTCTATTTATTCTTAGATTTGTATATATTTCTATCATTATAGCATGAAATTTATTTCAATTCCTCAAAATAAAAAACATGAAATATTATCATACATACCAAAAAAATATAACATGTTGTCATTACTTCCTAGAAAAGTCTACCATGGTATATTTCTAGTACCAATAGGATTTTCTCTATTTATAGAACTATTTACATCTCTCTTCCTCTCATGAATGGAAGAGGTTTAATAATAGCCAATGCCATATTTTCCCAAACTACATCATCTTTAGGATGATATAATCATTTCATGTTTTCCTCTAAAAATGAAAATTTTAATATCGTTCCATTACTACCTTCCAAAGGATAGTCAAATTAAAAATGAAAATAATCCTTATATTTGGAATTTCCATTACCATTTGATTACTAGAATTTTTTCTAGACTGAATCTAGATTATTTACAAATTTTTTAATCTTCCTCCCTCTTAAAATTTTTTTGAATTAAGGTATCTCTTGGGATTCTTCCCTCTAGTTATCTAATTTTTAAATTCTCATGAGAGTATATCCACCATGTCATCATTCTCCTTTTTTATATAACTCATATGAGTAACAAAATCAGTACATAATTCATTCTCATATTTTAGCATTTGATTTTCCAGAACTAGTTCAGGTAGGTCTCCTGCATGATCATCATTTTTGGATTTCTAATTTTCAATTTCATTTAAGTTCATATTAATTCCCTTGTAATAAAATTTGAGTTTATCTGTCATTATGGAAATAGATTTTAGTTCTTCAAATTGGGAATAATTCTTCTCCATTCAATCAATATCCACTTCAATAATTCATTTATTTAAACATTTTATCTTGTTTAATTTAATTTAATGCTCTTGGATCTAAATATATTTAGACTTAATTTCTTCATTAAATTGCTAATCCAATTCATTTTTTGGTCAACTTATATTATTGGAGTTCTATTAATTTCTTCATCATCAGTTGTTCAATTATTGCTTGTAATGTAAGGTTCTTCACTCATTCCTATAGAATCATTGAATGAGTAGATATTTTCAGGGTATGTTTCTTCCAAACCATTATTCAGTACACTATTTTTTCTATCAACGGAATATTTATCTTTCCATAAACACATCCATACTAAAGAATTCCCTCGAACTTCTGCTCATTCTTTGATTTTTATCCCTTTTACATGCCATAATGAGATAAGAGAAGACTAAAATTTATTTTCAAAAATTTATTGAACCAATTCAAAGAAAACAAATTTGATAAAATAAACTAATTATCTGATACCAATTGTTAGTACCAATAGGGGATTAGATGCCATGATAGGGGGATGAATTGGGTTATGGATATTCATTTCAAAATTCATCCCACCCACTGGATCATGACCTATTTATTATAATTTTCGCTAAATTTTATTTATAGTGATTATATTGATCCTATCCTTTACAAATTTATCTAATGATGATAAATATAAAGTGAAGTAGGAAAGAAATTACAAGTACATGTAGATTTTTACTTAGTTTATCCTCACTAAGCTACATCAAAGGAGAATACAATAGAAATGTACTGATGTACCAAATATACTAAGCCTCACTTAAAAAATGATGTTTAGGATAGATAAATTCTATGTCAATGATCCCTGCCTTAAATGATTTAGGTATAGATCACTAATCCCTAATGGCCACCCCCTCGATCTATCATTCAATGTGTCACTACTGATGGAAATGATCATATTAGTCATCTTTCTTTTCTCAATAATTTGGAAAGGATTCACACACCATTTATGGACATTTAAATCCCTTAATTATTACTTATGAATACATCCAAAATTTTAGGTAGATGCTCTATTGAAATTATTTTGGGATTATCCTTCACTCTTATAAAAACAACTTAATGCAGCACTTCTACTTTCCAAACAACTAAAACCATATTCACTTTTCTGTAGACGTAGCAATTACAAACTCATTATTTGGAAAGATCTCCAATGGATGTAAATTCTTCTTTTCAATAGCATGGATATAGCTTCAAATAAACACCTTCTAGAAATATTTTTTAATGATGAAGATATGCTATCTTCTTTTTTTGAATTCAGATATGTTGATGATATTATTCACTGATTTACCCTTAAAGATGAAATACACTTCACCGCATGGATATTTCCTTACATGGACAGCTTTTGTGAACTTTTTTTACTCCTTCATGAACTTCCTTACCCCTTCATGAGCTACCTTAAACTATGTAGCATGAGTTCTTTGTTGTCTTCCTTCACTTCATAGATTTTCTTCACTTCATGGTCTACCTTCACATTGTGGGATACCTTCGCTTCACCAACTTATTTTCCTTCATAGTCAGATCATTCCTTACAAACCTATTCACATTTTCAGACCACATTATCCCAAAAAAAAACCCCAAAAACAATTATTTTTTCCTTAAGGTCTATAGTGCCACATAAACAATATCCTTCATGAGAAATGAATTCAAAGAATCCTTCCTCAAACAAAACTTTATATTTCATGGAATACCTCCTTTATGAATCACTTCCTTCCCTTAATTCCTCCTAATATAATTATGGATTTTTAGAAACCTCCCTCTCAAACCACTTTATCCACATATCACTTTCAGACTAAGTTGAATTCTCCCAGTGATAATCCTCTCTAATAAAATTTTCTCCAACCAATAATATAATTAGGGGTATTTATATAGGAAAATAGATCTATAATACTAGCTAAAAATAATTACCAAAAACTTAGTTTTTATATATACTTCACCACAAACATTATATGAGTTCAACAATGTGAATTTATTTTTTCATGGCACCCCTTAAATCACCACCTTCCTCCCTTAAATGGAATTCCAATTGTGGTGTCCTTAATTCACTACCTACATCTACAAATGAAAAAATCATTTATGGAATTCCTTTACAGTTCAAAAATAATAACTTTGATATCTGTGAACTCCACACATTGTGGTCTACAAAATCCATGCTTTGTGGTCTGAGAATTATTTTTCAAACCATATAGTGCAGCTATTATGTAGAAATATTTCCTTTTATAATTCTAATAATTGGTTGAAAATAACTGCTATGTGGTTTTCCCGTTTTCTTTGAGGGATTTTTACTTTTAAATAAGACAACTCCTGATTTTGAGGATCAAAACTTTGGAAAACATTGGGAAACTATTCTTCCTTAAATGAGACTTCTTAAACAACACCAACCATACTAAAACACAGTCATTTGAATTTTTAAACAAACACAGTTACCCCCAAAAACACTAAGACGAAACCTTGAGGGATTTTTTCCTAAACCTTATAAATGATCTGAAAGGGTTTTCCGAACCACTTCATCGGATAGATAAATCATATGAAGACATACAACAGAGAATAAAAATTAGATGAAACTTTTGAGGGATTCTTAATATATAAGTATGAAGTATGTCGGGTAGAGGGTAACTGAAAAATGAAGAACATTATCTAGTTACCAAAATAAGAACATCAGCTGAAGATATTCTAATAAATTTGTATCAGATGAATCTTAAAGAAATTTATAATGTTTTTATAAATACATTAAATGTGATAAAACTATGCTTTACATTCAATTATACAATAATCCCAATAGGGTATCATGATTCTAGCTAAGAATCAAGAGGTTTGAATAATAATGTTTATACTGAGTTTTAAAGAATTATTTATGAATATTATTAAGATCTATATTTTTTGAAGTTTTAACATGGTAAAAAATTGAATTAATTGAGTGGGATAGTCTAATTTTGAGTGGGAAAATTGAATTTTGATGTTTGTGCTCCTCCCAAATATTTTAGGGAATCACTGACTATATAAAGGGGAGAAGGTGTGATGTGAACAAGTTGTTTATGTTTTTTCTATTAGAAGAATTATTGAAGAATTAAGGTGTTGTTGTAGATATTGAAATATTTTTTTATCATAGTATTGTATGAATTTGAATTTAATTCATAGGTGTTTGACATAGTATACTGGAACGAGTGGTGTTAAATATATAGATGGTATTACAAAAAAAGTTGTTGAAGATGTGGAATAAAATTAGGCTACCATATTAATTATTAGATAGAGAAATCTATATAGACTTCTATTGAATGAAGAGGTGATCATATGAATAGGTTCAGATAGAAATTTGATAAGGAATTTATTTCATTCTTATGTGTTATAAAGTTAAGATGGATAAGAACTTGAAAGGAGTCAATTGTTAAAGAAACTAAAAAAACACAGTGATAATATATTAAAACTTTTTGGTGAAATTTATTATTTTAATTTAATAAATTGTTTTAACATATTATATGTGCATTGAAAACATTCACTATTTATGTATTATAGTTTTACGTAAGTTATTAATATCTCTACCTATTGTAAACCACTAAAAGGATTGTTTTTTAGTGCTTGTGTGGTCTTTTATTACTTCCAAACTATTTCAATGAATAACTTCCCTTATTGAGTAGTGAACCATTTAAATATATATGTCTTCATGGAGTAATTGTTTATCATTTTCTAAAAGGTTAAATTATCAATAATCATAGGAGAAGGTTGTTTCTTAATCATAAAACATAGAAAGTAGTAGATCACTAATCCTACCACTCCCTCTATGAATGATCACAAATATCCTAATATGTCTATTAAATTTCCTTCATTTTCATTGGTGGTAACTTAAGAGATTTATGAGATCAATCACGAGATTCTCTATTCTCAATAACATTCATCTAAAGTAATTTTACTTCTTCAACATAATAAAAAAATTATATTTTCATTTAAATTCCCCTCATCATGGAAAAACACTAACTTCATCTTTGAAATTATTTCATCTCAAAAATAAGATTCAATATCTCTGATATAGGAAGATCCATTATTTTTTTTTAAATTCCATGAACGTAATAAATAATCTATTAATAAATATTGCGTACAACAAAATCTTAAGATTCATAATTCATATCCTGATAGCTTCAATGCAGTTCCTCATAGACATGACTAACAAAAATATCCTCATATTTCAAATAAGATCTAGAATATATATATACTGCACCTTTAAGGCATCAAATTGTTATTTGCATAGTGGAAAGTAATTTTGGATCCACAAACATCCCATCCCTATTTCTAGTGAAAGGTGATATATTTTCACAATAATCATATTTAAATGAAAAAAAGTGATATCCATAAGGGTTTTTTTCAAATGAGAAGATTTTCTTGATAACGTAAAAGTTTCAAAAAATAATTATCCTTCTAAAGGGATTCCAATAAAATCATTTAATATTTTAATTTTCAAATTGAATAAATTTTAAAAAAAAATTGAACATTACATTTTTCATCCCATAAAATTAATTAAACTATGTGATAATGTAAAACTCATAAAATATACCCAGATAGTCTAGGTAATAATAATCCTTGGTTAAAAAAACATTCTCCATACTAGAAAGAGATTTAGTTTTTTCAAAAGTGAATTATAACTTTCAAACCAAATTTGATTAATTACTATTTACTTAATTACATCCTTGATTTTTAAATCATTAGTGGTTTCCATATAAACATAATAGAAAGGCTTGAAATATCCTACAGAACTAATGAAAAAACTATGAAGATAAATGGAAAAGGAATAATAAAGTTGGTGATAGATTATATTGTAATCATTTGGATATGAAAATTGAACAATGTTTCCTTTACAATATATATACAAGAGGATTGAAGCTTCAAATTCCAAAAAAACCAATGATTGAGATTTGATCTTATTATATGATTTCATTAAAATTTTAAAGAAGAAGATATATTCAACTCCTGACTATTTGTAAAAATCTTGTTATAATGTTTTTTAGTTTATAAAAAAACAACCTCTAGATATAACATCAAAATTTGTAAAAAAAAGTAATAAAATTTACTCTATTATATTTATAAGAAAAGATAGAAATTTTACCTCCAAGAGAATTTATAATTTAAAGTTCATAAAAAAGTTTTTTTAGTGATATGAAAACATGGTGGAATAAAAAGGTTTAGAAAAATATATTGGGTCTGATGAAACTTTTGAAAAACCACATTCATATGAAACTATAAAAGTTTTTAAAAAAACTATATCTAAAAATTTTATTAACAAGGTAAACATAAGAATACCAAAAATAATATCCCCCTTTATTTAAAATTTTTTCACTATAATGTGATCGGTAAAAAATAAATATATTATTGATCATTTTCTGTTGATAAAACCAAGATTATATTTAAAATATTCAAATTTATCAAAATAAATGTATTTGTAAAAGTTCAGAAAGTTGATCTACTATTCTCATGAATTGTAAAATAAAATCTAATTTTTTCATGTGATATCAAAGGAAATGTTTCATACATCTATATTAATTTCATGTGATTGGTATGTGGGGTTCTTATAAAAATATATTGAACTATTTTTATTATAGAAAATTAGATTTTTTTTAAATATTGTTAAAAAATTTGTGTGTGTATGTTAAATCCACAGCACCTAAGCACAACAACCTATAGATTCTATATAATCAACTTTATTAGTGGAATATATTGCTATGTGTTTGTTCTTTAATAACCAATAAAATAAATACACTGTTAAGAAATTAAATGTTCTACATATACTTTTTCTAATTATTTTACATCCACCAAAGTTGGTATCTAAAAAATTATTTGTTTAAAATAATTTATATAATATTAAAATAACCCAAGGTATGATGTTACTTTAAGATAACATAATATTCCTTTAATAGAATTGAGATGGTATTATTTAATATTTTATTAATATCTTACCTAGAAAACTACTAAAACAATAAATACAGTCAACTAGCTAAAATATATAATATACTAAAAATCATTCCTCTAAAAAAAAATTGATCAACTAGTATCCCATATTCATTAAGATCTAGAGATTATAATGTCTTGGTAGGATTGCTTATACTTTTTTTCATTTTCCTGATCAAATATATTAATTTAATCTTTTGTATATTTATGTTGAGATATGAAATTTCCATCTAGTTTTTGAGAAATGTTAAAAATAATGAAAAACATTAGTTCACCCATCATGCCCATTTCAAACATAGATTTCATAATTTCTATAAAAGAATCATAAAGATATTTTCAATTTGAGATAAATATTATTTCATCAACCAAAATATTAGAAATGATGTTATCTTTAAAAACATTCTTAATAATAATATTTGGATTAGAATCTCACTTAGAAAAATCATTTTGAAGTAAAAAAACATTAAGTCCATCATGTCAGGCTCTTGGTGCTTCTTTAAGTCCATAAAGCACCTGAATCTATTTAAAAACATGATTTTGAGATTTTTAATTTTCAAAATAAATTCATTGTACTCTATAAACTTCCTATAATACATATCTATTAAAAAATCACACTTCACATCCACTAGAAAAATATTAGAATTTAAGCATACTTCAAAGGCTATAATTATAATAATAGAATCAAGTTTTGATACTAGTGAAAATGTTTCCTCGTAATATATGAATGTATATTGTTTATAAACCTTTGAAAAAATTCATACCTCATTGCATACAAAAAACATTTTAATAACATTTTTTATGGAAAATCTGTTTTAATCTAATTATAAAATGATCTTTAGGTTGTTCTACCGAATTCCAGACATTGTTCCTTTTAAACTCAATGAGGTTTTCATATATTTCCCTTATCTAATCTCCATCACCTAAAGCCTAATCAAGTGTTTTAGGTTTTAACTAAGATACGAATGAACAATGTTCACATTAATTTCTTAAGTAACAATGAGTTTTGACTGGTTGATCTACATCGCCATTAATATTATTAGTGGGATGATTTCTTAATATCATCTGATTTCATAGATTTGAAAAACCTTTTCCTTTAACAAAATTTTGAATTAATTCTGAGGATAAAACATCAAAAAACAATTCTTTAGTTTTATTCTATTTGAATAATTTTTCAACTTGGGTTAAAAATTAATTTCTTATAACTTCATCTGAAGATATAGTTTTGAGACATTTCAAAAAAAAGGATCAGTTTTACCAAACAAAAGATGCATTACTTCCCTAATATTTTTTATTAATTTTTAACATGATAAACCATATCTATTATAAAATAGACCAGAAAAAAATACATCTTAAATTTTTTTTTCATCAAATTTATATAAATTATCTTTAGTATTAAAAAGTAACACTTTATATCTAAAAAATCTAAGGTAATATTTGTTTCCCTTCTATACACTGCTCATAAGGAGTATTATTATGAACGTTTTTATGTAAAAAAATCAATTTATAGTATAATAATAAATAATAACATCTTCAGCCCAAAAATGATTAGCCATTTATTACTCACTCAACATGGTTCTAGTAAATACTTATAGAATTCAATTTTTTCATTCAACTACTCTATTTTTCAGATTTATTCTATGAGTTGAAAATATGTGAGTGATACCATTATACTAAAAAATGTTTCAAAAATAAAAAATTTCAAAATCACCATCTTGATCACTGTGAATAGTGATGAAAGATTGGTTTTTTTTTTATTTTTAAAATATTCTATAAAATTATAAAAAAAATATCCTCTGAATTTTTTGATATAAAATAGAAACACATATATCTAGTATAGTCATCGACCAAGAAATATCTGTATTGTTTATCTCCAATACTTCCAATTTTTAATGGACCAAATAAAACCATTTGTACTAACTATAAAACATTAGAAGTGGATACTTCAGTATTATATTTAAATCTCAACTTTTTTTCATAACATATTGAGAAGTTTTCTAAATATTATAATAATTAAACATTAAATATGATAGATCTCTTACAAGTGATTTCCTAAAAAGTTTGGTTTATGTTCTTACATTTTTATATCCTAACCTTATATACCAAACCAATATTGATCTTCTATTTTACTTAGACATGGTAGATCTTGTATTATAAGGTACTATAATTTCAATGTGTAATCATTCTCAAACTTATTAGTGGAAAGAATAAATTTAAATTCAAAATTTGAAGAGTACATTTATCATTCCAGAAGTTCACAAGATAAAATTCATCAGATAATTAACTTATCCGAATGATATTGTGCTTAAATCCTATAAAAACAAATCCTTGGAAGGAAAATATTTACTAAGTCATTCGGTTTCACTATTCCATAGATTTATCCTTGAGTGTTGTCACAAAAAGTCACTTTTCCACCTTTCATTTTTATAAAATTTTGGAATAACTTTTTCTTACCATTCATATCTTATGAGAAACTTCTATCCATATACCATATGTTTTTTATACTGGAATAAAGAATTTCTCCTTGAAATAAAGATATAAATATTTTTTTCACCCAGACTTGATTGGGTCCAAAATTATTAGAAAATGAAACATTCATAATCCACATTTTTTCAACATTATTATATTTAACCTCTACTATTTATTTAAAAATATATTCTCTTTAAAACCCAAATTATTAAATTCAATTTAATGAACATTTGTTTTTCCAATGTATACCTATTTTAAATTTCATTCAAAATGATGCACTTTTTTTAAAAAAATTATATTGAAAATAAATATATTATAAAGTAAAACAAATCCAAGATGTATTTATGTAAGTCCTCAACTGGTAATATAAATTATCAAAATTTTCCTCTATTTATGTATAATTTGAAATAAAAATCAAACTAAGTATATTATAATTACATTTTACAACCATATTATTATTATTATTAGATTATTTAGAATCGTATTTTTTATCCAACTCTGAAGAAAGATTATAAATCATTGAAGTAAATATGGAAATTCAAGTATTATATTTTTAAAGATCTAATTTGTAAAAATCATAGTTTTTTATAACATTATTATTATTTTTCTCTAGTGATGTAAAATATCTATTTATTTCATCAAAATTAGGTATTACATCATCGTCCTCTAATATAATTTTTTTTATTCTTATATAGAATTTTAATTATATTAATTATTAAAATCAGTTTAATTAGAATATAATGTTATGTTTTTAAGAGCTTCATCGGATGCATTTAGTATATAGAATTTTCCGTTGTTTCTAATTCTAGTATAAAATCCCAAAACCATCTGATTCTCACTACATTATTTTGAAGAGATTTCTGATGAATTATCTCGACCACTAGCACTCCATGTGTCTATATCTTTCAAAAAATAATTTCAATTTCTCTTATAATGTTTCATTATGTTGGGACCAAGTTGGATGAAGAAAGAAGTACGAAGAGTTTTTTTAAATTGTTGTCTTTTTTTATAAAAAAAGATAAATCTATTAAATTTGTAAAAGCCTTGAAAATATGAAGTTGATTTTTTTTCATAAATATCAAAAAGTTATTTGGAGAACTTGTGATGCAATAATTATGAAGTAAATGGGTAGAAACGGTGTTTCAAATCGTATTTGGGTTTGATTGAAAATAATTATGGTGCTTGAAGATAGGAAATTTACAATAATTTCCGTGGTATTTTTGATGAGGCAAAAGGTGATCAATGAAAGGTTAAATATCATTAAATATGCGGTTTTTAATGAAAGAAAATTAGTATGGTTAGTGTTGTAGAAGATTATTTTAAGGTGGAGTTGTTTCCCAATTTTTCAAAAATTGTTGGGCCTCAAAATTAGGGGTTCGTTTAATGGAAAAGACAGATTTTTCTACAAAGGATTCCACCAAGTATAGTTAATATACCACGAAGCACAGTTCGTGGACCACATAGGAGGAACATAGAATGCTGATGGAAAATCGACAAAGGAAGGATTTTTCATAGCAACAGTATATAGACCATGAAACATGGTATACAGACCGCATTGGGGAAAAGATTCATGGGAGGTTAAAAATTCATGGAAGTATTTTTTCCATTGGAAGGGAATCATTTTCAGCTAAGAGTCGATGATCCATTTACAGATGGAATCAGCTGTTGTAATGGAAGATAGGTGTTGTTCATAACACGGGGGGAAAATGGTTTGCGAAAAGAGAAAATTCCACAGTGGAGGCTATACCAAATTAAAATTTTGGGTAAATCAAATTAGTAATATTTGAGGATTTATTTTCCTATGTAAATAAGTATAATCCCATTGTTATGTGTGAGAAAATTTTTTAAGAAGTGATCATTACTACAGGGTGAATTTAGAGAACTAAAAATTTGTTCATTGATAAGAATTCTTTGAATGAGAAGAGTTCATGGTTGAATGAATTATGTAAATGAGAGAGAGTGCAATGATAGTTTGAGAAATAATTTTGTGGGGCTTTATAACCCAAAAAGGGAAAGGGACCTCATAGGAAAGTTTTTCTATGAGGAATTTTCCAACCGCAGAGTAGAGACGGTCCATGGAAGAAATTTTGGTCCATGGGGAATTTTCTATTTGAGGAGAAGAGATGGTTCATGATAGAAGAGGTGGCCTACGAATCACTATTTCGACTTGGTGAAACTCAGTTCACATTGGATACAGGCAGTTCCCAACCGAAGTAGGATTGTTCACAGTGGACTGTAGGAAGTTATTACGAGCTTCTGGGTAGGAAATAGATGAATTGTTTTAAAAGATCAAATTTTTGGAAGTGGATCAAGAAGCACTGTAACATAATATTTTATCATTTAGGGCTAGAAGAAGAAAAAACACTATTGTATTGATTTTATAATGCTACATGAGTGTATGGGAACATCATACTCATTTTATTCCATATGAAATTATTATTTTCTAGTGTATTATGTTGTATTGTATTATCTCCAAACCATACAAAGGATATAGAAACTATTTTTGAGTAGTGAATATTATAAATTTTTATGTTTCTATGGATTCGTGGTTGAATTTTGGTCATTATGGAAATAAATAATTAATATGAGGATAAGTTTGTTTCATAAGGAAACATAAAAGAAAAATACATCACTCATTCACTCCCTCCCCCACTCAGTGATACTTGCATGCTAACTGGGAAACTTTACATTAAGAATTTTTATTTCTTCTTTAACCATGGGAAATAAAACTATATATTTTTTGTTTTTTTATATTTATAAAAAATTATATCATAATTATCCTTATTATCACTTTTAAATTTTTTATAATTTTTAAAATTAGCGTGAATCCTAATTTCCAGTTATCTTCTTCGTCCTTTTTTCTAACTGTTCAATAATATTTTCAATTTATTCTAAAGAACTAGAATCTTATTCAACCATTAGTTTATTTTTATATTTAAAGGACATAGAAACCTTTTCATAAGACTTATATTTCTTGGTTTTTACTATCCCAATGGTTGAAGCAAAAGCTACACCAATTTTTTTTTTCTCATCCTCAACATCTCTTTTCAATCTACTAACATATTCTATAAGAGTTCCTATAAAATCATCCAAACTAAAATTAAATAGATAATTAGTATCATCAATTTCTATACTCTAATATTTCCATTCCATTAGAATAATATCAATAATCATTTCTATAAGTTGTTCATCTATTATTTATTTCTCCCCAAGAGATTATAAGCCATTAAAATATTCCCAGAATATTTGATAATTTTTTGAATAGATTCACCTAAAAATACTGATATTCAGCAAACAACATAGTAATTCTAGTTTAAAAAACATTATCAGTTACAAAATGAGTAAACTATAGCTTCATCCATATAATTTTGGTTGGTTTACAAAAATAAATATGGTTGTATATATTCCTTTTCATTAAACATAACATATTCCAAACTCAACAGTTTAGCTAATATTATAATTTCTTTTACCTAATAAAGGTTGTTACTTCATTATCAATATTTTTATAATTTTTTATCATAATAACAAGGCATTAAAAACTATTTTTATAATGATGTTATTTATTATATATCTCCCATATTCATATTCAAGGCCATCAAAAATTGGTGGCTTTCTAAGATCAATATTTTCTAAAGTACCTACTAAAAAAGCTACCGTCACAAGGAAAGAAATATTATTCTCTACATAAACATTATTAATGTAATCAATATATATTTATATTCCTTATTTAATACTAAATATGAGATCATAAGTGTATACGCAATACTATAATATGGGGTAAAATTTAGTTTATAAAAAATTGAAATTATATTTTTCCCTTTTACTTGTTTTTCAAGAAAGTATATTGGAAAAAGGGTTTTTCTGATATACATTATGTTACCAGAGTAAGAAACAAGGTTATAAAAAATAATATAAACTTACTATAACATGAAAATAATAACTAATAAACATATATAAAAAATTATAACAAAGTTCTTTATTCCCTTCAAATGAGCATCGGAATATTCATAAAGTAATAAACACATGAATATGTGTATTATGATCCCTGTAAAAAATAAGTAATAAGGTGACCAAAGAATAATGTATCATGTGAGCCACTAAGAGACACATGATCATGTGACCATCATGAGTTCATGTGAGGAAGCCATGACCATCACATAGCCTACGGATGGCCCTATATGGTCCCTTCAACAAGTCCTTTTTTCTTTAATAAAGGCACCCCAAACAATCAATGGTCGCATGGAATCATCCAAATAACCTATAAAAGATCATGAGGAATTTGAGCTAGAAGATTCAAACAAAACATCCAAAATTCCTTCGAAAATAAGAGGAAAATATCTGAAATGGGGGATACTCTTGTGATCGTAAATCTCACACAACACATCACTGGTGAGGATAATGATTGACCCTAACAATATTCAAAAAACATCAAAAACTCTCAAACCATTTCAAAATAAACCAATAAAAATAAATATATAGGATATCATAGCCTCTTTTCATTTTAAAATTAATTTTAAACACCGTTGGTGGTTTACAAGACACCGTAATCCCTATGTGACATGTCCACCTCCTCTCACAAAAGCCCATCAGCTTATCATCTGCATTGCATGGATGGCCTTGAGTATTTCCAAGAAACCATGTGCTCTCTATTTTTCTACATTTGTAAAAGAAAATGGAATTGTCTATAAAATGATCTTGTATCTCCATAGGACCTTTTGTGTTCATGAAACACATCACCAAGAAGTATGGTGATTATCACTGACAACACCCAATCAACCTCACAAACTCCCGATCCTTTGTAAAATAAATCAAGGAAATAAAAATAAAGAAGTTTCATAAGCATCTGGTTTCCATTAAATGCTCATGGAACACTGAATTTATCAATAACATGGTCTCGAAAGACCCCTAGACAAGTTGTTCAGATCCCACTAGGGCATCTTGACAAGACATCCTTGTCTCGCATGAATTGCTAGAAAAGTTACCTGAGATCGCGGAGAGGATTTCTAGAGGAGCCTTGAAATTGTGAAGGCCCTTCTACAAGTCTATATCAGAATATGAATGTCCCTTGAAATGTCGGAATGAATCATTAAATCCCTATTATTTGGAAATAATACAACATAGGAGGCTTTGATAGGGTGATCCTGCGGTTGCTGAAAATCTGGAAAAGCCTCTCAACAATCCAATGGTAGGTCTTTTTGAAAACACATAATGCCTAGGACCTCTGATGACTCCAGTCTGGTTTTTTATTATATTTTCCACACAAATGGTTGAAAAAATGGGTGTAAATATTTATAAATCTCCCACCAGAACATGAAAAAATCATACCATCAGACAACTACTCTCCAGACAAAGAGTTGGAATTATCACACCCAGACACAATGACACTAAAGTGTATTTCTTGGAGCAGTTGATCTTGTGACCTGCAAACTTACTACAGGTAAGATCTAGGGAAAAACTTTAGTGATCATACATCATGAATAAATAAATTCACACAATCACTCATAGATCACATGAAGAACTTCTGGCAGGACAGACGAAGAACATCCTACACATCTTCTAGATCACTTGAGACTTAAAAAAACTAACATTGAATAAATATAAGGATCTCACAATATAAAGTATGGAACAATGAAAAAATGTGGGAGAGTTATGAAAATAAAATATACCTTGATCCTTAGGTTCTTAGAGTGAACCACCTAAGACATGTGACAGCAGCAGAGAATTTCACCCATATCTCATGAAGTACCTTCAGAATATTATTTCTGTCATGCAATGTCCCCCAAACATTCTGCAGAAAGTCACATATTTCACCTTAGGCATGACACCCAAGACTAATGAAACCCTTTAGGTTTGTCATTCAATCCTCATGTTTTCCTTTATACATGTTTCTTGACTAATATAACAGCACCAACATGTGTTATCCATGTCCCATAATAGCACCAGGGAATGTCAACTGACTCTCATGATGCCCTCAAGGCATGCTAGTCAGCTCTTGTTTTTTCCTTCATGGATCATCAGCTAGGTCTCACAATTCCATCCATACATGTTATTCAGGAAATGTGATACCTTTTAAGACATGACAAAATTACTCTTGTGATTCCATGTAAGTGTGTCATCTAACTCTCATGATGACACTAGGGTATGTCATTCAGGTCATGTGACACCCTCTAGACATGTCATCTGTTATCATGTGTAACATCTCGACAAAGGATCCACATACTGGTGCCCTGAGCCCGTGGGTCTCATGACCTCAAGCATGTCTCCCCATACTCTAGAGGGTACCCACTAGCTGTGAGGGTCTGACAAGTTGATCATGGGGAGACAATACCATCTTTTATCATGGTAAAACACCAATAAAAAATAAAAACAATAGAAAAATAAATATGTATCAATAATAACACCAATATCTCTAGACAAAAAGTATGAAATACAATGTCCAACTGAAATATAAAGCATGCCATGCTACTTTATGTGTCATGTGTATAATAAGAAAACCAAAAGAAAGACATTGACTACTCCAAGTAGGTCTTGAACAACGTCTGGTACCCTCAACCATGATGCATCCTGACCCAGCCACCTAACACAAGGTCTTTAACATAACCTTCCCTGCAACAATAGAGTCTATTCAGGTACTTATCTGGTGGCCCATGTAGGGTGTGAGTATGACTCAGTCGGCCACAACCAATGGTGTCCAAAAAATCCAGTTAAATAATAGTGTATTCACTTATATAAATAAATAATTACAATGCCTAATTAATCAGTTATCACATTATCAATTAATCCTTATTTAACAACATAAACCCTTGGGTTCCTATAGAAACGCAAAAAATTGTACCTTATTTAGACCTTGCTGATGGCTAATCCATATAACATAATAAATTATTATTTAATTATTTCATGCACTTATCCCTATATTCCATTTCCATGGTTTTATCTATATAACTCCATGTATAATCCCCCTCTTACCAAACATTTGTATATCTATACATCTATTATGGTCATACAACATTATGTCTAACATCCCAATTCTCAAACATGCATGTATACCATTGGTGTAGATCATCATGTATAACACATAAATTCTCACTTGTTCACACATATCAAAGGTACAAATCATCATTTCTATCACCCCATTTACTAACCATACAGATAGATCTATCACTAATATAGAATGTTATTTCTATCCCCCATTTAACAACTATTCATGTATATCATCTTCGTATTAGATCATCATGTCTAGCACCCCATTTATCAACTTTTTATTAATTCAAAAATTAATTAATCCAATACCATTAATTAATTAAAAAAATTAATTAATTACATCTCTTTTTTTTAATCAATTCCATAATTAATTTACCAAACACATTCTCAACATCTAATGATTAATTAACTAATTAATTACTCATAATTTCTAATTCAGAAATTTGATAATTAAAAACACAATTAACTATCTATTATCTTAATCAACATTTAATAATTAATTCACCAATTAATTATTCTCAATTACAATTCAATCAATTTGATAATTAATTAAACATTTAATTATCCCCATATTCTCAATTGAATACTTTGAAAATCAATTTACTAATTAATTATCTCAACTCCACAATTCTCAATATTCAATCAAATTTCTAAATCCACAATTCATGCCTTTATAATTAGTTCATTAATTAACTATCCAAATTCCAAAATTTCTATAATCTCATAATTAATTATCCAATTAATTATTTCCTTCATCAATCCAAAATCTCAAAATTTTATAATAACCTCAATTAATTCATTCACCACATTAATTAATTCAATTAGGGATTTCAATTGCTAAACGACTATAGAAATTATACAACTTTAATATATGTAAACAAAATTATGACAAGGAGAATTGAATTTTAGACCACCTACCATGATTTTTTCATGGAAAATTTCCCAATGGAAATCCCCAAAATCGAGCAGCAGAACAATGTAGATCGGGTTCCTATTATAAAACCCTAAACCAATATTAAAAAATAAATATCTATTTAATTATAGATTTAGTTCCACAATACTAGATCTATATTCACCAAATATAGATCTTTATATACAAAAAAAATATAAAAAATTCCACCAAAATAATGAAAGAAGAAGGGAGGATGAATAGGAAAATCAGTTGAAGAGAAACCACATACCCAGAGAGGAGGATATCATTGATCTGAGCTTCCAATCACAAATAATGGACATTGTGAAGGATTGAAATTCATCTAGAGAGCTGTAAAAACGTAAAAAGGACCCATGGTTGAGTGGGTTGGAAATAGATGAGTCCCAGGAGTTTGGGGAAAATTTAAAAAAGTTTTCAGGCTAATTTAATTCCTATGCACAGTTTCCTAGGATGAGGCACATGATTTCTCCAAACATTTCGCCAACTATACGGCAGTTGTATTTTGGGTGCATGGTTTGTATTTTTAGGGAACATGGTTTGACAAATCTTGTTCCAACTATTTGAACCCTCCCAATCTATAGATACATGGTGTCCCAGGTTGGGATCATTATATTCTCTAACTGTGCACCAACCGTGCACATTCCCGTTTTCTTCTATTTTTCTAAATTTTCAACCAAACACACCTAAAGGTAAAATATAATAGAAATGTACATAAATAAACACAAAAAGTACATGACTATGAAGGCCATATTAACTCCAAAAAGGATCATGATCTTATAATATCCCCACCTTATAACGACTCTTCCTCGAGCTACACTTCTAATCTTCTCTAAGATTATGAACAAAAAAGATCGGGCCATTGATCGCTCGTATATACTTCCCTTTACCAAGTTTCTTCCTACACACACCCATGTTTCCATAATACACTAACTATCGACAAGGTATTTCCTTTCAACACTTACTCCCTGTGATCCAACACGCATATCAGATGCTCTTCAAAGGATGCATTTATCTGAAGATCCAAATCATCCACATCAATCTCATTAGAAGGCTTAGGGTAATATTTCAGTAGTTTTGAAACATGGAAAATATCATGCATAGCATTGTATTTCTATGGAAGATCCTATTGGTATGCCACCAGCTTGATTCTCTCCACAATCTTTAATGGTCCAATAGACATGGGCACTAACTTTACCTACCTTTATATCCTATGGTGACCCAAACTAGGAGACACTTGAATGAATAAATGATCACCTTTCGTACACTCTAGGGTTTATATCTGTCTTTCAGTATACTACTTCTTTCTACTCTGAGCCATAGAAATACGTTTCCAAATTAGTTGAACCTTCTCCGACGTCTCTGGCATGAGACTCAATCCTACTAACATTGACTCACCTACATCCATCATGCATTTTGGTGATCTGTATGGCCTAACATAAAGATCCTATTATGTTTACTTCTGTATAGTTTCCAAAAAAAATATTATATTAATACTCAACTAAATCCAATTGCTTCTCCCAAGACCCAACAAAGTTAAGAACACTTGCTCACAGCATGTCCTCAGGAACCTTTATAGTATTCTATGAATATCCATCTATATGTGGGGGGGAACTCATACTCAATAAAACTTGTGTACCAAGCTCCTTCTACAATCCCTTCTAGAAGCTTGAAGTGAAGTGTGAGTCATCATATAAAACTATAGTCTGTGGTTCCATGATTAGATAGACTATCTCCGATTAATAGAGTTCTCCCAAATACTCTACTGAGAATGTCCCCCATATAGGCCATAAATGAGCTAATTTCCTTAGTCGATCCACAATAACCTAAATAGAGTCATTCTTCCTATGTTTATTCATAAGAATCACCAAAAATTCCATGGTAACTTCATCCCACTTCCACTCAAAAATGGGTAATGGCTGTAGAAAACCTCGAGGTAATTGATTCTCTTCCTCCACCTACTAGCAGGTAAAGCATCGTGTCACAATCCATGCTATCTCTTTCTTCATTCCTGGCCACTAAAACTATCATCGTAGTTCATGGTACATTTTGGTCACCCATGGATGTACTTCCCATTTTGAGGTATGAAATTATCGCATGAGATCATATCACATGCTCCTATATACAACCCAATTTTGGTCATAGATGATTCCATCCTCATCTATGTTCCAATCAGAAGGTGACTCCACCCCTTCAAGAATTTCTCTCAAGGTAAAACACTTTAGATATTCATACTACATATCTCAAATTTGCCTCAAAATTATATACTCCATTGTAACTAATACAAGAATTATCTACTACTAGCTCTTCTAAATCACAACATGAATCTCATCTTGTATGGTTATCATTTTCCACTAAGCATTATACTCTTGAACCACCTCTGTCTGAGTCTTCCTTCTTAAAGAATTAGCCAAACTCTTTCCTTTACTAG
This sequence comes from Viscum album, assembly GCA_963277665.1. Classification (NCBI taxonomy): domain Eukaryota; kingdom Viridiplantae; phylum Streptophyta; class Magnoliopsida; order Santalales; family Viscaceae; genus Viscum; species Viscum album. The sequence goes on along the minus strand of OY728119.1, from coordinate 1,308,573,560 downwards.
GTGTATATTCTAGATCAAAATCAAATGATTGTATATACTCAACCCTTATTTTCTATCAAATATTCATATCCTATTATGAGAATATGTACCTTAAACTCTTGTGATTGGTAAAAATATTAAAATTCTCTCCCAATAGATTGTTCCTCCAAAACTTTAGAGAATAGACTATTACTGCTAACTCAAGGTCTTATGTAGGGTAGTTTTTTTATGTGGCCTTATCTTCTGAGACCCATATACCATAACTCAATCTTCCTGTATCAGCACATCTCTGAGTCAGATCCACGAAGCATCCCAATATTTCATTTACTCCTCAGTTGTCTTAGGTAGGATCAATATTTCTGTCTATGTCAAGCTATTCTTCAACTCTTGGAAATCATTCTCATATAAATCCAACAACTAAAACATTATCACCATTTTGGACAAGACCAAAAGCATAACTACCAAATGGGAAAATTCTTTTATGAATATCTGATAATATCCTACTAATCCCAGAAAGATATGAATATAAAAAACATCATTAGGATTCTCTCAGGATACCACTTCATGTACCTTCCCCAAATCCACTGAAACACCTTCCTCTGAGATGGTGTGTCACAATAATTATACCTTGTCAATCAAAAAATGAAAATTATATAGCTTGGTGTATATTTGATACTCTATTTGTGTACTCAGAATTATTTTAAGATTGTGGGCATGATCCTCATGATTCATGGATTACACAAAGATATAATCCACAAATACTACAATGAAATGATCTAGGTATGGGTGGAATATTTTGTTCATAAATTCCATAAACACTACTGGGGAGTACATCAACCCATACAACATTACGATAAACTCATATATGACCTAAATTCTTTTAAAATTAGTTCTTGATATATCATAAGTATGAACTCTTAGTTGATGATAACATGATCTCAAGTCGATCTTTGATAATACACAATCTCCTCTCTACTAGTCAAAAATTTCATCAATACATAGAATAAGATATATATTCTTCACATTAATCTTGGTTAACTTCTACTAATTGATACACGAGCACAAAATAATGTATTCATTATTTTAATATACCATGGATAAACCCCAGGGCGATGTGCTCGGATGGATAAACACTTTATCCAACAACTCTTCCAGGTGAGTCTTGAGCTCCTAAAGCTCTGTCGGTTCCATTCTATTTGGTGGAATAAATATTGTCTTAGCCCCTAGCATGAGCTCAATGGTGAATTTCACATCTCTTATAGGTGACAGCCTTGATAAGTTTTTGACAAACCCATCTTGAAATTAATACACCACTAGTGTAAAGATGTCAGGGTTTAATCCTCCATCGTCATTAAAAATACTAGAAACCAGGACTATGAACTCTCTCAGTTTCTGAGTAATTAGCCTCACTCGGACTTCCAGAATATCCTAATCACCCTGATGAATTTACTGGTCACCCATAGAAGACTTAAAAATCACTCTCCTATGGTAAATATCAATGTGAGATCGGCATGCGGCTATCGAGTCCATACCCATAATTATGTCAAATCTTGATATATGAAGAATATTGAGATCCCAGAGAAAATGACACTCCCCGATATCAAGATAACATAATTTTCAAAAAATAGATGAATCTAGACCTCCCTCCCAATGGTGTATCTATAGTAATTAAACCACCCAGAAATTCCACCACTTCGCTCAAACCATTAAATGTTTTTGAATATATAAATGAATAAGAAGCACCATTGTCAATAAAGGAACTAGCTAAAGTAGAAACTACTAGAATAGTACCTCCCAATTTTAATGGTTTAGCCACAATATCCACAAGTGTATGATACACTACATGACATTTTCCTTCCCTTCCTACCTATGATACATTCTATATCCCATGAGTTCCATCACTTTGCTGATATGGGAACTCTTTCCCTGAATCACAACGTACACATCTTATGTCACCTCATCTAGTATAACTTTAGCTTCTAGTCTGATAAGGTGTAGATGATCCCTTTAACACATGCATAATCTATCTAGATTCTCCCTCACTACCCATCAATCTCAGGTTCCTATAGAACATTCGTAGATTTTTTATTTTCCAACAGCTCAACAGTCAACTTGTTTTGGGGAAAATTTTTATGATAGTATCCCATATTACCAAACTGGTGGAAAAGAACTTAGGTAATATCTTTATTGATTGATCCTCCTAACATCCCACTTTTCATCCCACTACTATTGCTAAAGTTATCATAACGATGATTCCTAATCTCATAAGTTCCACCTCTAGATCATTCAATAGAAACAACGTATCCACTACTAGAAGCCTCCTTTAGGTTCCCCTCTAAGATGAGATCCTAATTAAATATTTCTGGGATTTCATGACCCATCCCTTGGGTCCCCTACTTTGACTAACCCAATCAATCTCACCTTCCATAGGTTAGGGGGTGGTGAGAAGCACCAAAAAGGTGTGTCCCTAAAATGGGAAGGTATTTCCTTTTTAACCTATACAAACAAACTGTCCTAGAACACAACAAGAAGAAACCATGAAGTAAACTGCTATTAAAAAGTGCGCTAGAAGTAAAGGGGATGGAATATATGCCCAACTGAAAAGTAAAAGTACAACTGAAAAGTAAAAATACAACTGGAAAGTGAAAAAAAACTCCAATATTGTCCATCTAGGATCCTACCTAAAGGGTAGGTATAGATCACGACCAGTAGACCATGTGTCACATCATGCCAAATGGTCTTCCTCGGAGCACGGTCTAGTCCTGGTTTGATCAGCCCCGATCAATGTTTTATGTTGTCTGCACAATACACAACAAGGTGCGGGGGTAGCCCATGTAGGGGTGAGTATAACGATACTCAATAGGGACCCCGAGACCCCAGTTGGTCTCCTAGATTTCCACAAAGGAAAAACCACAAGGCAAGACCACCATCTCAAGCACGAAGCAATAGACATCATCTCTACTTAGGTATATGCTCGTACATCTACCTATGTTATCAAGAAATTATCATCCCATACATGAGGGAAGAATACCAAAAAGGTAACACCATGAAGGTAGAAGTACCACATAGGTAACACCATGAAGATAGAAGTACCACACGGGTAACACCACGTAGATAACACCACAAAGGTAGAACTACCACACAGGTAACACCACGAAGAAAACTCCACGATTGTAGAGGTACCACATAGGTAACAACACGGAGATATCACCAAGAAGGTACAAGTATCACACAGGTATCACCATGAAGATATCACCACTAAGGTAAAAGTATCACACAGGTATCACCGTGGTGGTAAAAGACTCAGGTTACACCAAGTATTAGTGAAGTATATAAGTACAGATGATTTGTGGCGAAGATAGATCATATTATTATGTCAAGAGGCACTGCTGCTGACCATACGGAGTCTTACCCACATAATATTGATAGGTACTAACCCCGGAAATAACCCACACAGGATCCAAACTGCCCGAAGTCAATAGGTAACTAACCCCCGCAATAACCCACATAGGATCTGACCCACACAGGATCGGTATGCACTGACCCACATAGGATCGATGAGCGCTGACCCACAAAAGATATTACCCACATAGGATTGTTATGCGCTGACCCACATAGTGCTTCTGAGCACTAAGCCACATAGGATTGGTGCTCATCCATACTGGATCGCTTGGTACTAAACTCCATATGATCTGTCTAGAACCTCTGCCTCACTGGCAGTCACTAGATTCCCACTCATAGTACACTTAATTCTAGGAGATCCACTCCTCAAGACATAGTTCATACACCAATGTCCATAAATATCAATGAATAAGTATTCCAAAGGACCCCCATGTCGTAAGGGTTCCAACGAGACAAACGGTGCGTCAATCGGATGCTCAGTCTGTGACTTATAAACGTTTTAGTTCTGAGGGCCCAAAATGGATTCGGATTCGATCCAACCTGGTTGTACTTTGACTTTATCCAAATCTCAAGTGGAGTATACCAAAAGGACCATCTCTATCTAAGGGTCCCATCACTGTATACGATTCATCAAACAGACACCTGGTTCTAAAGTTATGGCCCTTTAAGCAATTTTGGGCCTGGTTGGGTTCGGGTCCGATCTGACCCAGTTTGGGCCGACCCAACCCTATTCAGGTCGACCCAGCTGGGCTCAGCCCACTGGGTCGCAGTTCAGCCTACAAAGGGGTGCGTCCTGACCCACAAGGGTGCGTCCTGTAGGTGGCACAACCCAATTATGTGGGGTCCGTTAGGCTGGAATAATGTGGTGAGGGGGGAGGGGGTTTCCCCATTTAGAAGGTGAAGGGTAGTGCCATTTGGCACAGTTAGGTCACTCGTGGGACCTGCTATGGGTCACGCCGCCACAGCATCAGATCCACAGCTCCTCCAATGGCACGCCGTTGTGCACTGCTGCTTCCTCCTGCAGTAGTCTGATGTCGGCTACCCTACATCACCCCTCTGCAGCTGAGAAGCCACGGCCCTTCTCTGTCGACATCATGCGATGGCGCGCCGCATCACCATAGCGGCTCATAGGTGTCAGCTTCTCTGTTGACCACCGCAGCTTAGTGTTGCGGCCTCCTCCTACAGAGTGTGACAATGTGCCGCCTCCATCACGGCCAACCAATGTCGGGCCCCACCATCATATTCCGATCTGAGACTTATCCAACCTGAAGATAAGTCTTGTGAAGAACACACCAAAATTCCCCAAAGGAAGGAGGGACCAAGCCTAGTTCATTTAGCTCGCACCCTCCGCGTTAGATTGATTGTAAGAAGGTAGCAGGAAAGCTTCATCAAAACATGGAAACAAACAAGATTAAAACCCTAACTCAAGATCATTGGAGAACACCCATGATTGAGGAATAAAGGTTTTCTTTTCCCACACAACATGCTGCCAACAATGCCGCTCAATCGTCGTTCTTCTGTTCGTGGTTTTGTGTCACTCATCACCACTCATTAGAAACAGCTCCATTTTCCAAGTGTTGGGCGTCACATAACTTTACCAGAGCTTTTTCTCTTGGTAAAGCCTTTCCAATACCTCCCCCCCATGATATATATAAATAAGATAGGGGGAGGGTAAGCAACGATTGTGGAATTTATGGGGGTTCATTTAATACGAGCCTTCTGAAATTCCAATGATTTTGTTACTTAGGATTTGAAGGGTCAATCCATTTATTGTCCTAACACATCGATTATCCCACACTAAAAAATTTTTGTTTGTGGAAAAGAAATAACTAAATAAAATAATAGAGTAATTTTATTATTCTTTTAAAAATTCTAGAATCAAAATTTTTCTCCAGACTTACTACGGTCGAAGTAAAGCCTCTCTTATGAGAACCCTGGAACTGCGAATTCAATGGTTCCCTCAGATTTTTAATCTGAGCACCGGTTAAAAATATAGAAAATGATGTCCACACATTTACTTAATGTACCATAAAGAAAAGTTCAGAAAATTAATCTGGGCACACCTGGCCTCAGAATCATGTGCCGTCAATTTTTGCAGACACATAATAATTCCATACAATAAAAAAATTACATGGAAAATCCAAGGTCTTTACATTCTCCCAACCTTAGGTATTTTTGTCCCTGAAATCCAAAACATAGAATAAGGAAACAAATGGGGGTACTGATCACGAATCTGAGCCTCCCACTCTCGTGTGCTCTCCTAGAGGTTCCTGTGCTGCTAGCGAATGCACACCAGAGGTATCGACCATCCATGAAGGACCCAATCCTGTCGATTCTCAATCTCCAGTGGAACCTCCGTAAACATCACCCCAGCATCGAAGTCCATATCCCCATGGTCGATGACATGAGATGGGTCATGCATGTATCTCCTCAGTTGGGATACGTGGAAGACGTCATGTACCCTCTCCAAATGTGGTGGTAGTGCAGAGTAGTATGCCACCACGCCTATCCTCCAAAGTATCAGAAATGGTCTGATAAACCTCGGTGAAAACTTGTTTCCTCGGAAAACCTCAACAAACCTCATTGAGGTGAGACTCATAGGAAGACGTGCTCTCTCTCCTCAAACTCAAAAGGTCTCCATCTCCAGTCAGCATAAGACTTTATCCTACTTTTTTGAATCTTCTTCCTCTCTTGGAGGATCTGCACCTTTTTAGTAGTAGCCCGTACCAACTCTCTACCCATAAGTGTTGACTCCCCTAGGTCTATTCAGCATATAGGTGATATGAAAGTTTGACTTTATATGGCCTCTAATGGTTCCATGTCTATGGTGGAGTGATATCTATTGTTGTATGCGAACTCCACCAAGGGAATTTTCTCCTCCCAACCACAACCAAAATCTTGGACGCACGCATGAAGCATGTCCTCTAGCATCTATATGGTCCGCTCTATCTGATCATTAGTATGTCGATGAAAGGTAGTGCTCAAAATTAGCTGAGCCCGGAATTCTTCCTGTAATTCCTTCCACAAATGGGAGGTAAAGCTTGTGTCATGGTCAGATATGATCATTGATGGAACCCCATGAAGTCGCACAATCTACTATACATATAGCTGTCCCAAACCCTCTTCTGATCCTTACTCTCAGAAGGGTGGGAAGTGGGCCAAAATGGTGATTCGTTCTATGATCGCCGAGATGGAATCATGTCCCTTGGACATACATGGAAGCCCTATCACAAATTCCGTTGAGATACCATCCCACTTCCACTCTGGCACCTCTAGTGGCTGAGCTAAGCCAGCTGAAACCTGATGCTTGTCCTTCACTTGCTAATAAGTGAGGCATCGTGAAACAAACTCTGGCACTACCTTCTTCATCCCTAGCCCCCATTTCTGACGCCAGAGGTCCTGGTACATATTTTCCACACCAGGATGTACTACTAGAGGGTATGTCTGGAAATCCCTCAACACCTCCTCCAGTAGCACCCCTGGTACCATGGTGCATCCTCTAAAGAGAATGGCATGCTCTCCATGTTCAGAAAATCCATCAAGTTTCTGTCCTATGGTTATCTGAGCATGCCATGCCTCATAGTAAATGTCCCCAAGCTGTGCCTCCTGAACTCACAGAAGAAGTGGGGGAGTGACAGTCATAGACTAGAGGTAAGTTGATGCATATCTATCCACAAAGGATATCTGAAATGCTACTAGCTACTCTGTCTCCTCACTCAGCAACTATAGACAAGACCTCTTGCAGAGTACGTCTACCACAACATTCCCTTTTCCAAGATTATTGACTATCTCAAAGTCATAGTCTTGGAGGAACTCAATCCATCTTAGTTGTCTCGGGTTTAGGTCCTTCTATGAGAAGATATACCTGAGACTATTGTAATTAGAGTAGACTGTAAAATGTTCTCTAATCATGTAATGTTGCCACATCTTCAAGGTGAATACCACTGCTGCTAACTCTAGGTCATGGGTAGCATAGTTCTTATCATGCTACCTCAGTTTTCGAGATCCATAAGCGATCACTACTTGCTTCTGCATCCGGACACATCAAAGTTCGGCCCCTGATTTATCATAGTAGGCTACATACCCAACACCCTCTTCTGATAGACTCAAGATGGAGGAACTCATCAGTATCTGCCTCAACTCCTGAAAAATCTTCTAGAATATCTCTGTCCACATAAAGGGTTTCCCCTCCTTCATCAATGCTGAAATGAATTCCACAACTCTGGAAAATTCAGGTATGAATCTCTGGTATTACCAAACCAACCCCAAGAAATTGTGCACCTCGGTGACACTCCTGGGAGGCTCCCAATCTAACACAACCTCTATCTTAGCCGTATCTATTGAAACTTCATACTCCTAGATAACGTGTCCCAAAAAGTGAACCTCTTGTATCCAGAACTGAAAATTCAAGAGCTTACCCAAAAGATGGATCTCTCGGAGTGTATCCATAACTATCTATAGATGATTGGAAGGATCCTCCACTATCGCTAATTACACAAATATGTCGTCGATAAAGACCTCTACAAAGTGATCAAGGTATTGCTGGAGTATCCTATTCATGGGTCCCATGAACACTTCAGGGGCGTTGGTCACACTGAAAGGCATAACCAAGTACTCATAGTGGCCATACTGACACCTAATAGTTTTCTTCTGCACATCCTCATCTAGTACCTTGAGTTGATGATAGCTTGATCTGAGGTCTATCTTTAAAAACCATCGAGCTCTATTCAGTTGATCAAAAATATCATCAATCTTTGGAAGGGGATACTTTTTCTTCACGGTCACCTGGTTCAGGTGTTGATAGTCCACACAAAGTCTCAAACTCCCATCTGCCTTCTTGGCAAACAAAATCTGGGATACCCTTGGAGACACAATGGGCCTTATGAACCCCTTCCTCTGTAAGTCCTCCAGATATACCCATAACTCACGAAGCTCCACGTGACCCATTTGATATACTCGAGTAGATATTGGCGTTGTCTTGGGTACATGTTTATGTAGAATTCCATTGCTTTGCGAGGAGGTAGACCCAGAACATCATTAGGGAATACATTCGCATACTGGTCCACCACTACAGGATAGCTCAGACTCTCAACATCAAATTCTCTGAGGTTAAGTCTAGTTAACTGATGTTTGATCAGTTAGAATTTGCTCTGGGAAAGTCCATCCTGTGTTGCAAAGGTTCCATTCTCTCCGGTGAAGGAAAACATGGTCTCATCTGCGCAGACACACCACACTTTGCACCTAATACAATCAATCTAATAATGGACATTGGATAACTATTCCATACCCAAGATGACCTCGTAAGGCCAAGATTCCAGTATTAGAAGATACCTACCGAAGATCTCACCTCCTAGAGTAAGTTCACACTGCCGACACCAGTGTGTAATCGTCAAATATCCACTCGTAGGAGTCTCTAGCTGTAAGAATCGAGCCAATGGATCTGTTAGAATATCCAAGCTCTAAATGAGGTCCATGGAAATAAAAGAGTGACTAGAACCTATGTCTATAATTACAACAGCTAGGGTGTAATATAAATATATCATACCTCAAATCATCATTACAACGTTGTGGTCATAGGCCTTAACTTCATGGAGCTGCACTTGTCCTTGTCCTCCTTCTCCATGTGGCCGGGGTGGACCACCTGGAGGCAGTGGCAGTAGAACCTAAAATCACTGTCCACCGCCTACTGAGTGGCCAGCTCCTCTACCACGTCTGTCACCCTGTGGACCTCCTTTATCAAAACACTACATCTACCTCAGCAGTCCCTCGACCGTCTGTTGATCATCAGTACGAAGGGTCTGACAGTTATGAGCCATATGACCTTGCCCACCGCATGAGTAGCGCTGCATGATCCTCAACTGTTCTTCTATGTCTCATGAGCCCCTCACCACCGACCTTGTATCCTGAGGTCTCCCACCCAATGGTCGGGCTTTCTTGGGCCCCTGTGTCATCTATCTACTACCTGCTACAGATGACTCTGCTACCCGATATCTTGTGGTGTCTCTCGTTTTCACTACCTGCTCACTTAGGAGTCTCTCCACCAAAAGTTCTTTCTCTAGCATCCCATCCTACATTGGAATGCTAAGTGATACCATCGATGATATGATCTCTAGTATATGACCATAATCAAAGGTCAAGTCCCTGAAGAGAGGGTCATGTACCATGTTAGTGGAGTATCAGGAGAGATCTATGAACATCGCTGAGTACTGGGCCACTATCACGATGCCCTTCTATAAGTGTAGCAACTTTTGTATACGCATAGAGCATAGAGTTGATGGAATGAACTCTACATTGAAAAGTCCCTTGAAGTCCACCTTGGTGAGTTTAACCTCTCCGTGTAACTGGAGTTTCAGACTCCCCCATCTCCCAGCTACTCCCAGGAAGATACTGGTAGATAGGATCACCATCAGATCAGTTGGTGTCCAAACTATGTGAAAAAACTCTGGCCACAACCTCCAGCCAGTCCTCAACTGCCTGCTGGCCCATCTCGCCTCAGAACCTCAGAGCTCTCTACCATTGAAACTTTTTCAACGTTCTTATTTAGCGTGCACCCTCTACTAGTGGGTCTTTTGTAAATGGATTCCCAATGGGTAGTGGCGTTGCAGGTACACCACCCAAAGGTGCTAACATTATAAGAGGGCCCTGCAATATGCCCTCAATTCTTAGTGGGCCATCATTGTGTACTCTCCCAATAATCATAGCTAGCTATCTACATGGTGGCATACAAAAATAAAATAGGTGTTCCATGGTCAATAAATTATACCTAGTGATCTAACTCAAAGAAATCCAAAGAAGAAAAAAACCTTTCAAAAAAACATGCAATCAGTGTTTTCATGCACTGAGTCAGAAATCAGAATTCAGGGTCCTGATGTATGGATACGTTGGCCACCATACCAACACTGAATTCCCCAAACTGCAAACAACACTCATAACAAATAACACTATTTCCACATAGAAGAGATCAGAATCCTAGTTTTTTGGTAAAACTGACTCCTCTAGTACCACTTTGTCACGACCCATCCCCCAGGGCCAGTTCCATGAAAACCCCAAGGCCGCCTTCCATAGGCCACGTGTTGGCGACTAGCACCAGAAAGTAGTATACCTAAAACTTGAAGGAATTTCCTTTTTAACCTCTATAGACACACTGTCCAAAAACACAACAAGAATAAACCACAATCTAAACTACGGTAAAAAAAGTGTGCTAAAAGTAAAGGGGATAGAATTCAAGCCCAACTGAAAAGTACAAGTACAACATAAAAGAAAAAATACAACTGGAAAGTAAAAAATAGCTCTGAGATTGTTCACTGAGGATCCTACCTGAACATTAGGTACAACTCAGGACCAGTAGTCCATGTTACACATCACACAAAATGGTCCACCTCCAAGCACTGTCCAATCCTGGCTCCCTTAGCCTCGATCAAAGCTGTACGTTGTCTGCACAATACACAACAAGGTGCGGGTGTATCCCATGCCAGGGAGAGTATAATAATACATAGTAGGGACCCCGAGACCCCTATAGTTCTCCCAGAGTTCCACAAAGAAAAAACCCCAAGGCAAGACCTTCATCTCAAGAACAAAGCGATAGACATCATCTCTACTGAGTTATATACCCATACATATACCTAAGTTATCAATTTATACTCATCCCATGCATGAGGAAAGAATACCACAAAGATAAAACCATGAAGGTTGAAGTACCACGTAGGTAACACCATGAAGTTAGAAGTACAACATAGGTAACACCACATAGATAACAACATGAAGGTAGAAGTGCCACACATGCAACACTGTGAAGACAACACCATGAAGGTAGAAGTACCACACAGGTAACACCACAAAGATATCACCATGAAGGTAAAAGTACCACACAGGTATCACCAAGAAGATATCACCATGAAGGTAAAAGTACCACATAGGTATCACCATGAAGGTAAAAGACTTATCTCACACCAGGTATTAGTGAAGTACAGAAGTACTAATGATTAGTCGGGAATTTAGATCATCTTATTATGTCAAGAGGCACTACTACTGACAATATGGATTCTGACCCAAATAGGATTGATAGGTACTAACCCCCGCAATGACCCCCATGGGATATGACATGCCCGGAGTCGATAGGTAACTGAGCCCCCCAAAGACCCACATCGGATCTGACCCACACAAGATCGGTATGCGCTGACCCACATAGGATCACTCTGCGCTGACCCACACAGGATCTAACCCACACAGGATTGGTTTGCTCTAACCCACATAAGATCCCTGAATGTTGTCCCACATATTATTTTACACACACAGTATCGGTGCTGACCCACACTGGATCTCTTGTTACTAACCTCCATTTGATATGTCTCCAACCTCTGCCTCACTACCAGCCACTGGATCCCCACTCATAGTAAGCCCGATTCTGGTAGAAATGATCCTCAATACATCTATCATACCACAACTACAAAAAATATCCACTAATAAGTATTCCAAATGACTTCCATTTCTTAAGGGTTCCAATGGGATAGAAGGTGCGTCAATCGGACACCCGGTCTGTGACTTATAAACGTTTTAGTTCTGAGGGCCCGGTTGGATTTGGATTTGATACAACCTATCTGTACTACAAATTAATCCAAATCTCAAGTGGAGTATACCAAAATAATCACCAATATACAAGGGTCCTAGCACCATAGACTGTCTATTAAATCGGTGCCCAGTTCTCATGTTATGACCTTTTAAGTGATTCTGGGCATTGTTTGGTTCAGGTCCTGTCCGACCCGGTCGGACTGACCTGGACCGACCCAGTCTCGGCCAGCCCGACCTAGTCTCAGCTGACTCGACCCAGTTTGGGTCTGACCCAGCTTGGTGGGGCTGCGGTCTGCCCACAAGAGGGCGAGGCCCGGCCCGCTGGGCTCGCGCGGCCTGGCCTACAGAGGCACGGCCCATTGGGCATGCGCGGAGCGGCCCGGTGATTCAGGGTCTACCAAGTTCTAATGGTTGGGAGGGGGGGTTTCTATATGGGATGCGAAAACGCAGTTCCCTTTGGCAATTCTAGGTCACCTGTGGGACCTTCTGCGGGTCCCACCACCGCGACGTTGGAGTTGCGACTCCTCCGGCAGCGCGCCGCTGCTTCCTCCTATGGCTGCCTAATCCCAGCCACCCTACTCGACCCCACCATGGCTAAGAAACCACAACCCTTCTCCATTGGTGGCATGAGACGATGTGCCACCTTCATTATGGTAGTTTGGTGCCTGCCACTACCATCATCTACTGACCCAGGTCTTGTCCAACCCGAAGATAGTGCTTGTGAAAAACGCACCGAAATTCCAACAAGGACGGAGGGTCCAGGCCTTGTTCATTGGACCTAACCCTCCATGTTAGCTTTATAGAAATAGGGTTTCATGAAATATTCATCAAATCTTTGAAATAAACAAGATTAAAACCCTACCTCAATATCGTTGGAGAACACCTACGATTGTGGAAGAAATCTTTTTGTCACCCCCACATCAAGCTGCCAACAACATCTCTCAATCGGTGTTCATTGGTTTGGGGTTCGGTGTCTCTCATCATCACTCGCTGGAACTGGCTCCGTCCTCTATGTGTGAGGTGTCACATCACTTTACCAGATCTTTTTCACTTGGTGATTTCGTGCCAATACCTCCCCCCCCCAAACTCTATATAAATAGGAGAAGGGGAGGGTATGTAACGATCGTGTAATATATGGGGGTTCATTTAATAGAAACCATCCTAAATTCCAATGATGTTGTTATATAGGATTTGATAGTTCAATCCATTTATTGACTTAACACATCATTACTCCAACACTACCTCTTATCTGTTGGAGGAAAGGAAAGAAATAAATATAATAACAAGGTTATTTTATTATTCGTTTAAAATGTCCCAAAATCTAGCTTTTTTTCCATACTTACTATGGTCGAAATAAGCCTAACTTAAGTGAATCCCAACACTGCTGATTCAATGGTGCCCTCTGATTTTTAATCCAAGCACCAGTTCAAAAGATAGAAAACATTGCTCGCGCATTTACTGAACGTAACTTTAAAAAAATTTAGAAATTTATTCCAGGCACACCGGGCCTTGGAATCACGCATAATCAATTTTCTCATACTCTTAATAATTCCAAACAATAAAAAATTACATGGAAAATCCAGGTCTTTACATGGTAACTTCTTCAGCCTAGAGGTATTCACCGGGAACAAAATTGCACACCTAAGTCCACCTTGAAATCCTTTTTCCAATGTAGCCTCATCTGTCACCAATGCTGGAGTTAAGAACTATAAATCTAGAATGCGTCAAGTATATTACATCATAGATATATTACCTTAATTAAATCTCATGAAATCATCTACTCTCTCATGCCTCATCGTCTCTAGAAATCAGTTCTCCAATAACTTCTCCAAGATTTCATTTCATAGCAAACCATTCATATGTCCATTAAAAACCTGAAAGACCCACCATAAATTCACTGATCCTCATGTCATATAATCATCCAACTTATCCCTATACTCAAAAAGATTCTCTATGTGGTCAATTATTGTCTTGATTGACTCAAACCAGAACTCAACTACCTATAGTCCACCCTCTCTTGTAAAAGTCACAGGGTGCTGCAACTAAGACTCCCTCTTCAAATCAGAGATACCCTTCACAACCACCATGGATCTCTTTACATTAATTGAATGAAGTCAGTAAAGTTCTCATGGAACTTATCCCCTACTTCCCCACCCAGTATAATAAGTACCTCAGGTTCTACCACGAGAGGATTATCCATAGCCATGTCCTCCAGTCATCCTCTCAATAAACGTCTTTGTGGAGGAATATCTCTATAATTCCAAACAAACCTCCTAGTAATTTTAACATATTTTTATCATATTAATGTAAGAGGATAATAATAACAATTTATAATAAGTATTTTCCTCTAGACTTTCCACACAGTAAAAACCTAGATGCTATTGCTACCCTTTACCATCTTACACCTAGGCCTTGGTTATCAAAGTATATTCACATTTTCAAATTCTAGTCTCTCATTTATAAACCCATTTATTTTTATTTTGAATCATTTTTCTTTTATCAATTCCTTATTTGGCACCATTTTCAATTTAATTTTATAAACCAAGAAAATTTTCCATGTTCAAAAACATACCCAAAACCCATTTTTCTTTTCATTCCTAAAATGATGCATTTCACCAAATAATCATAAGTACCTAGAATATTTCATGAAGACTCAACTATTTTGTTGTTCTGAGCTATGAGTCAATTCAAAGAAAACCCCAATAACAATAATCATAGCACAAAACATGTGTGTCACCCAAGGTGAAATAATATTCAAATGTAACACCAAATAACAATAACAACAATCCCACCCTATGTACTTGGGTTTTCCCCCCATAAATGGGTTTGAAACTCCCATGAATCAACACATTACCTAGCCTTGAATCATCCTAGTCCCATATCTACCTTTCACTAAATTATAATACAAAAGAATAATAAAATAAAAATGATTCTATGATTCCACTTTATAATATCCTAACCCGGGATTCATATATCGGTGCCCTGAGTCGGTCAGTCACATGACCTCATGCGTGCCTCCTCATACACCAGAGGCTTCCGTCTAGCAGTGAGGGTCTAATAGGTCGATAATTGGGAGAGAATTCTCTATTTTATCAAAGCAAAACACCAGAGGAAAGTAACAATAATATTCAAATGAATATATAATCCACAATAATACCAATATATTAAGATAACAAAGTATGTAATACAATATTGAACTAAAATAGAAATCTTGTTGTGATAATGTATGTGTAAAGTGTCTAAAATGAAAATAAAAATAAAGACACTGACTACTCCCGACAGATCCCAAACCACATCTCTTTCCTTCAACCATGATCCATACCAACTCATCCATCTAACGCAGGTCTTTTTACTTTAAACTATCCTACAACAATAAATTTTATTTGGGTACTGATCAGTAGGCCTGAGTAGGGTGTGAGTACGACTCATTAGGCAACCACCAATGCTATCTAAAAAAATCCAATCAAATAATAGGGAATAATGTTGTATAAATAAATAATTACTATACATAATTAAATAGTAATCACATTGTCAATTAATCATTATTTAACTACATAAATCACTAGGTTCCTGTGGACACCCAAAACACAATGCTTGGTTCATCCCTTAACGGAGTTTCATCCATGTAACAAAATCAATTCATAATTCATTATTTCGAAAACCTAGAACCTTATTCTATCTCCAAGGTTTTGGGTGTATAATTCCATGTTTCATCCCGAGCATAAAAAACATGCATATATCTATACATCTATTATGGGCCTAGAATGTCATGTCTTTCTTCCCAATTATTAAACATGTATATATACCATTGGTGTAGATCATCATGTCTAACTCCCCAATTCTCACTTGTGTGCGCATATCATTGGTGTAGATCATCATGTCTAGCACCTTATTTATTAACCATACCGATTGATCTATCATTAGCAAAGATAATCATGTCTATCCCCCATTTTACAACAATGCATGTATGTCATCATTGTCGTAGATCATCATGTCTAGAACCACATTTATCAAACATTAATTAATTCATAAATTAAATAATCAAATCCCATTAATTAGTTTGAAAAATAATTAATCACCTATATTTTTCATTAATCAATTCAAAAAATAATTAACCAAACACATTTTCAACATCTAATAATTAATTCACCAATTAATTATTTTCAATTTCAAATTCAAGAATTAAAAAAATAATTCAATAATTAATTATCCATTCATATAATCAAAATTTAATAATTTATTCACTAATTAATTATTATCAATTACAATTAAATATATTTTGATCATTAATTCCATAATTAAAAAAATTCTTAATTCAATACTTTGATAATTAATTTACCAATAATTATCTCAACTCTACAATTCCCAATATTCAAAAAGAATCCCCAAATCCTCAATTCATGTCTTGATAATTAATCAATCAATTAATTATCCTAATTCCAAAATTTCCAGAATCACATAATTAATTCTCCAATTAATTATCTTCTTATTCAATCCAAAATCTCACAATTTCACAGCTATCTTAGTTAATTAATTTTCTAGATTAATTAATTCAATTAGGGACTTCAATTACTATACAAATCTAGAAATTATACAACTTTTATACATGTAAAAGAACCATGACTATGGGAATTAAATTTTAGACCACCTTCCTTGATTTTTTGACTAATGATTTCCCAATAGAAATCCCCAAAATTGATTAATATAATGATGTAGATCATGTTTCAGATCTAAAACCCTAAAACAATATTAAAAAAATCAATATAGATTTAATTATAGATCTAGTACTATAATCCTAGATCTAGATTCCCCATATATAAATCTAGATTAAGAAAAATAGAGAATAACTTCCAGCAAAATAATGAATGAAGAAGGGAGGATGACCGTGATAATCAATGGAAGAGAAACCACTTACCAAGAGAGGAGGAGATATTTGATATGGTATTAGAACTACAAAGAACGAATGTTAGAAAGGATTTTAATTAATTTGGATAGCCTAAAAAATGATAATTAGGACCTAGAATTGAGTGGGTGTCAAAATAAGTGAGTCTATGGAATTCAGGTAATATTTAAATAAAATCAGGCCAATTTAATTCATGCACACGGTTTCCCAGGTTGAGGCGCGTAGTTTCTTCTAACTGTGCACCAACTGTGTACTTGTTATTTTTGGGTTGTACAATTTTTCTTTTTAGGGTGTATGGTTTGACAAACCATGTGCCAACCATTAAAACCCTCATAGTCTAGGGCTTCTTGATTTCCTAGGTTGGGAGAATAGTTTATTCTAATCTTCCACCAACTCTTGAAAATGTAGGGATCTTACATCATGTGATGGATTCAACAATGAACTGGCTAGGTATCGCAGTGTCCTCTCAACAAGTCAGCCTTTATCATGTGATGACCCTCAAACATGCCATCCAGGATAGGTGACGTTTCTCCAAAAAACCTACTGGATCATGTGATTATATTTATACATGTCTAAAACATAACAAGACATGTACAGACATCCTCCGACATGTAGAAATGTACAATCGGGGCATGTTAAGCAGGAAATCAAGAATGTCAGATAGAAAAGTAGGATAGTTCAACAGGGTATCCTAGGTCTTGATAACATTTCCCACCCTCTGTGTGTAATCCCCAACCAACGGGAAGTGTCAGTGTGTAAACCCCAATCTAGGGAACTATGAGGAATCTGATTCCTACCATAACTACGATAGATAGGAAACCTCTCTAAGGTGTGATCTCTATATTAACCATCCTAAGGGTTGTCTCAGTACATAAGTCGCACATCTAAAAGTAGTGAGATAGATCATTTTCCAGCCCATATTTCTCACATTAATAACAGCTCATGTGGGCTTAGGTAGTTTCAATAATCAAATCATTTTCATCATAAGCCTCTACAAAGGAAATGGTGACCTTAGAGTGTAATCCCAAATCAGTGGAATAATATGATATGTCCTACATATAGGGAAATCATAGCATTTTAACCTTGATCAACTAAACTACAAGAACATTGATTCCTATTATAACAAGGATATATGGGAAGCCTTCTTAAGGTCTAATCTCAAATAAGTATCAATTTCAATGTAATCCCTATGTTTCCAACATTTTAACCATCAAGACATAACCATTACCATGGGTTGATCACTCTACCTCATCCCTCAAGGGATTGAGAAATCAAATAAACTATGATGGCTCTGATTCCTACCATAACCAAGATATATAGGATGCCTCTCCAAAGACTACGCTCTATATTAATATCTAAGGGTTGACCCAGTACATAATTCCAACATCCATATGTAATGATACTAATCACTCGTTATCCCTTGTTTCTCACACCAAACATAGCTCATGTGGGATTATGGAGACACAATGGAAACATCATTTCATCATGAATCTCCACCAGCCATGTTAGTCTCCTTATGTAATCCTTAATGAGTGGAAATATATAAATATCACACATATGAGGACATCTACCTTGGAGATATTCAAAATGGAATTATCAAACTATAGTAAATCTGATTCTTACCATAACCATGATATGTTGGACTTCCCCTCGAGACTCGATCTCAATTACCCAGTATCAATGTGCCTATACATATGCCTTTTTCTTGTGAAATTAAATTTCATGGGTTTTAATGAATACATTGGTTTCTATTCCTGTAATAACTAGGATATGGTGGATTCCTCATAATTAATCGATACCCTCATTAGAATATTAACTACCTCTTTGCATAGTAGAAAATTTTTAAGTACCTGGTTATACGAGTTCAACACATAAGTTGCTACCCATTACTATAGAAACTGATGAAGAACCTAAGATACATATAGATAGATTCACTAATGAGATCATTTTCATCTATACATAAAACAGACTTAACCTATAAATTTTTTTGTTTGGGTAACTGATCCCATATCAGGATTACGAATAGAATCATGAACATATCCTAAATCTATAAGAGTGTCTCAAAATAGGCAACAATTCCACCAAAAAATGATGTTCTGGGCCAAAAATCACATCTTATCGAACAGTGTGAGACTTTAAGCCTAATTGGTTTTAAAACAACAATTAAACACCTACCTTTGGAAAGTGGTTCTATACCCAGTTATGGATGTGGGACTTGTTTGGATTTTATGTTAAGAATGAAAATGGTGACCTGATGATATTAGTTGTGTAATAACTGAATCCCTAAAAACCATCCATTGGGCTAAACCTAATCCACCTTGATGGGGGTCCTAGGTTATATCTTCTCTGTTTAAACAAAAATAGTGAACCTGACATGAATCAATCAGATAAAAAAATGATTATATTATCATCCATTGAGCCCTTTTTTTCACACTATACAAAAACAAAAATGGTGAACTAGATCTGAAACACTCAAATAATAGAATGGTCAGTTAATCATATGTTGTAAAAAATTATTTTGAATATCCTACATAAAAAAATATGATAATCCCAACATGAATCTTTCCATTGATCCTCTACATTTGGGGTTCCTAGAAATAAGTCCATCCTAACATTGACAAGTCTACATGGGTAAGAATTATGGATCAGGAAGAAAATGAAAATTGTGTTAATGAAGCATATCTTATTGATAACACATCATTCCTATGATATTTCACTAATCAGTTACCTTGTTCCATATTGTATCCATGAGTGAAGATACTGCTCTCATCAACAAAATCTTGATCTAAGATAATTTATTCATCATCTAGTGACTATTTCAGTAAATTACCTATAACTGAAACCCTTGTGGGTCACAAAATGATGTCACTTTCCTAACAGATTAGACATCAGGTAGCGAACACAATGGTCTATGAATAACACTGATATGGTACAATATTGACCCTAGAATCTTCCTATGAGGGTCTCCAAGCATGAAAATTGATGAGTATGAAACTTCTGGGGAAACGTTTTGCTAAGCCAGTGGCCCTCATCATCACGAACAACTGCTTTGGGAGAAAATCTCTAGAGCGCAAAAACTACCATATTAAGTATCTAATGAAGGTGGTCTAGGGGGTCAAATATGGCTCCCTTCCAGTTTTGGTGATGTTGAGGAGGGATCCTATCAAATGTAGTCACTATCATTCTCTTATTCGTTCCCATTAGTTGCCTGATTAGGGTACAACCTGATACACTTCTACCTCTGACTCCCATGCATGGGCAGTAAGGTAGACACATCAGGGCAAGGATACTTCTGGATAACTAGAAGAGGGAAATTATTCCTACTCCTATGGATGAGGTCTAACGGTATATTCCAATAGTAACCAGTAAGAAGGATCATATTTCTACTCACTTGGAACAGGTATGTGGGCATATTTTTATTGTAGACATGTTGGAGGCGCATATCCCTACCCCTATGCTTGATGTCCATTGGCATATTCCAGTGGAATAAGGAGGACAGAGGTGGGCGTATATCCCCAATTCAATCAAATACAACTGCAAGTATAAAATTAAAACTAAAATATGTAGTCTTATATCCCTATCAACACTTTTCTAAATTTCATTATATTTTTTCAATAGCTTAAGAACTCCCCCAGAATATTCTGGAACTAGTTTAGATATAGGGATCGGTTCATATTCCTATCCCTACATCCAAGACAGCTCAACACGCTGATCATGATGAACAAATGGCACCTCCAAAACAAGCTCGTATTTTTTCTCCTATCTAAGAGAATTATTGTTATATTCTGATAAAGGGTAAGGCATTAGACTAGGATCATACTGAAGTTCCAACTAGGGCTCACTAGGAGAGAGTTTAACATGTCTTCGGATAGGGGCTCATGCCTATCGAAAAATACCGGCAACATATTCCAAATTCCTAAGATCATGATCATATTCTCATTCTAGTTAAGGCTCACCAAGTTTGGGGCACATGCCTCTAGACAGGATCATATTCCTATCAAAGAAGTCCAAAGACTTACTCTAATGCCCCAGATCGGGCATATACCCTCGATATAGTGAGGGATAAATATGTTATAATGACCCATGCCTCGTAAAAATCTCATATTCCTATCAATTAATCTACCTGTCATATTCTAGTAGATCACAAAATCTATGTGTATATTCCTACTTCTCTCAAAGAATGACTACACCAACATTATTCTAAGGCAATGTAGGATGATTCTCATGTCCCTTCTCCCATTATGATGGTCTCCCAACTTATTCTAATAGGAATTTTATATATATACTAGGATAATATTCATATTCCAACTAGGTTTCACTAAGTGAGAGTGGCACACACCTCAGGGTAGGCTCGTATTCTTACCGAGAATGACCAGTGAAATTTTACAAGGCTCAAAATTAGGCTCCAACCACTATCCTAACCAAGGATCACCATGTGAGAATGGAACAAGCCTCAAGATAGGAGAATATTCTTATACATAAAGATACATCTAATTAGAATATTCCAAAAATATCTCAACAGTGGTCTCATACTCCCACAACATGAGACAATTGTATAACATTTAGGGGAACCATTATACATCAATCTCATATCCGTGTATAATTCCATGATCTAGGTTGAAAAATTCTGTCCAAGACACAGGATGTGACCCATATTCCAAATCTATTCAATTTCATTTTCCCTAAGGTCATTTGAGACACATTTTCAACACCAAAAGTTTCCATAAACTCTTCAACTGAATCATAAGATGATCGTTACCATGATATTCCTCCTCGTGATAGTGTGGATATGGATCGAAGGGACTCTACTCCTAACATCCACTATGGTAAACCTCCCATGATGATATATCGCACAAATAATAAAATCCTACTCATTCTTAGATACATTCATATAGAGAGGTGTTTAAAGCTTACACACCTTCCTATAAATTTTTTTTCAAATCTCAGAATACTTCATATAGAGAGGTGCATGAAACATTGGGTTCAACCACATATAGTGCCCCATTAACTTTTAGCAGCACTCCACTCCAGTCGACAGAAAACCTTTAAAAACATATTATATAGTCTAGTTGGATAGAGATGTGTAAGTATGATGAAGAGGAGGCCAACATTGATATATAGAGAGAGAGTTATTCAAAAACAACATCCCCATCATGTTCTTTCCACTCACCACTTCTAACTATGATATCCCAAAAAACTAGAAAAGGAGTGAATTCATTACCTATGCCAAAAATATGTGGTCTACCCATTAATAGATAAAGGATAGCCACCTCACTTATCAAGAATATGAGGTTCACCTTCATACCATCAAAATACAATATTATTAGCCGGACCTAGCTATTATATCCATGGCTCGGGATCCCAAACCTGATAAGTATAACATAAATATATAGCTTAATTGTTTCCATTACATCATATCTCTTAAGTAGCTGATCTTTGAAGCCATGTTATGCATCCATATTAGAGTATCGGGAGATTATGGAGTGTTACACTTTCCCACACCCCTGGAATAGAAAAATCCTCTATAAAGAACAACCTATAATCCCATATCATCCAATGAAATTAGGGGACCAAGTAACACTCCGACCAATTGGTAACTACAAAAAATTGCATCACTTAAACGATGCCTAGAAATCATGAATGTAGGGAGAGGATATCCAACAAGTTTTTGAATTTTTTACCTTGAAACAATGAGAATGCATTTAAGACATGGAGACCAAAGTTGCGATCACCTAGAAAACATATCATAAAGAATTTTTATCATTATGGGATTCCATTTCACCTAGCTCCTTTGTATAAAAAATTTTGCCACATGAAACAATCTATAATAGTAGATGCCATATCAGCCATCCAAGTGCTAAACCAGCTCATCAGGCTGACGAAGTATCTTCCACTTCACCTAACTCTAAGATAATCAATTCCCAAGAGAATTCAAGACAAACTGGAAGTAGCTGCAAGAAAACCCCAACTAACTAGGCTAGGGGGATTTATATCTCAATCACCATCACCAGGTTCATCATCCCCAAAGAGGGTCCTGAAAAAATCAATAGTGATTTTGTATCAACCCCACCCCACTGTTCTCGGGGACTTTATATCTTCATTTCATTCCTAAATGTCATAAGATCCCTAAATTGAATTATTGGATCCTCAACAACAGGTCCATTCAATTTCAATTGCCTCCCTGAATAACCCCCAACTCACAGGGATGGGGGAATTTTCATCATCATCATCACCATAGAGGGAATCAGTCATCAATGGGTTGGGAGGAAAAAAATCATCGGTGTCCCATATGTTTATCCCAATATAATAAAAACCTCTACTGGTCGGGGTTCGCTTGGAAATCAAGAATAGAAACTACCACAAGGACATTATTCATAGAACAAGTTAGTGGGAGTGTATAATGAAGCTGATGAGGACACCATCGGGGTCACATGCCAAAATGTACTAATATAGCCAAGGGTTTAAATAACATCCCTGATGTTGGAAGTTAAAATAAACCTATTACATCAAAAGTAATGGGTTAACCACCATTTATTTAAAATACTCTATGAATTTCATCATTATCAACATGATAAAAATTGTGTATAAAGATGAAAATTTATAGGGTTTCAACACTAAAACTGTACCCCAATAGGTGGGTGATTTAGATGCACCAACTGAGGCTGCACACACCCAGAACCAAAGAAGGATCCAAAATATAGAACCTCCAAATAATGAGTTTCCACCTATCCAGTAGAACATAGTAAAATAAAATAGAAAAATGGACAATATCCTAGTGGGAACCCAGAAGAGTTGTGGTTCCTTCCATGGATGATTAGTTTTCACAATATGAGAGTCAGTTAAAAACTCTCAAACACATCAATGAGGAGCTACTTTGGATAAATATTTCCACTAGGTATCATCTTCAACTGACATTCATTCTACATCTATGAAAACTCTAAAATTATCATGAAGTCCATCCATTTTGGCAGCATCCCCTCCCTCATCATAGTAATCATTCAATCTGAGGATGAATTGAGGATCTTTGGGAGGAAAAGGTAGAGCCACCACATCGATCCCCACCCACTCCCTGTTGATGAGAGGAAGCTCAAACAGTATTTCCCCCATGTCTTCTTAACATTACAAATTCCCTAGATACTCAAATGGGATCCATGGAAGGGAGACGTGCACCTGTACAGCTTGACATGAATCTATATCCTGAGTGGATGGATGACACCTTACCCCCACCCAATTTCAAAAATCCTACTTTCTCTACCTTTGATGGTGTAAGAGACCCTAAATAGTATCTCACACAATTAATATCCTGATTTGGGATGATTATGGGCCCTCAAGATCAATAGGAGGTAACAAAGATGAGGTGTTTTGTATAGACTATGATAGGGACAGCTTTTGAATGGTACAACAGCCTACTAGTGAGATCTATTGAAGGATGGTAAGACCTTAATCATCAGTTTTTTATCATCTCAACTCTACACTGGGGAAAATAAAGATTATAAAAATAAAAATTTTAAACCAATTTGAAAATTAATGACTTTCTAACTTTGTATCCAAATGTAAAGTTTTAACTTATTCACTCAACATCCCTCTCTCACTGAAGAAACTATTATAACTCTATGCTTAAAATCTCTATGGGGAGTTGAAAATGCCTCTGATCCAAATGAAGTATCCAGTTGGGTTATGTGAGTTCATAGAAATGGAACAATGTCATGAGGAATCCATTCAGAAAACCCGATTCAAAACTCGACTCATGCCCACAACATAGGGGAAAATTCTAGGAATTGTAAAATATTTAGCTATCACTATCAAGAAAGTAGCAGTGACTATACAAGAACCTAGGTAGGTCTCAAACCACCCATCACCTCCTATCGAGTAGCACAAACCACAGAATAAACCTCATATAGAAGTAAAACAAAACTAGGGTTGCCTAAGCTTTGAGGAAGGGATGAATAAAGAATACTCCCATTGAAATGAACAAGTCCCTAGTTATTTCTTGGAATCCATGGACAATAACCTACTTAGGCTACCACAACCAAGGATGCTTGATGATTTCAACCTCACCAATCATCCTAATTGCATCCCTTTCCATTGAAGGTTGGGTCATAATATCTGAGACTACTTCATCTTAAAACATTTCATTCAAGTAATGGTAAATTTGAGAAATGTGGTATAGATAACTCCTCAGACCAGGTGTATTGAATAACCATTACTCAGTCTAAAGAAGAGGTTTATTTAAATAATGTTTTGTTTAGGTGTGAGAAGAATTTCAACAAATGGATGACTTGAAAAAAAGTTGATTGAGATCATGCCACCTTATGATCATAATTGTGCATACCCATAATACCTCCACCACCTAATAAGAATACATCATATATAAATCCCAATGGTTGGTGCATCTATCAAAAGTAGGAAGAAATAAAAGATGAGTCATATTTTCCTCTAATGTAAGCTATAACTCTTGTATATTTCTTCCCATCAACATTTGCATCATGAGCACAGCCCCAAAAAATGGAATTCTCATCAAAAAAAGATCTCATCTTTGGTTCTTTTAACATTCTACACTTGGAATACCCCTACTCTGATGATTATTCCTCATACATGGATTTCTTATGCATAGGTGGGGAATAAGAGGCCACATGCATATGAATAGAGGATACTGGGGATTGTGTAGGCATGGTTGGACCCAATATTCTAGTCGCATCCCCA
Organism: Viscum album; assembly: GCA_963277665.1. Lineage (NCBI taxonomy): Eukaryota > Viridiplantae > Streptophyta > Magnoliopsida > Santalales > Viscaceae > Viscum > Viscum album. Next base: position 1,308,548,005 of record OY728119.1, on the reverse strand, counting down.
TAGAGGACACATATATAGTTGAGAATCATGGAAAATCACTTCAGAAGGCTCAATAGAGGCATGGAGGTGTCCCATAATGATCCTTTGGTCATATTCACCCAATTATGTCACATGAATTCCTAGTGAGGGTTTGATTATCTAATCATTCCATTCAATAGGGATGGTTGGGTAGATTGACACCACTTGCGGTAGATTCTCCCTCGACTTCTACACAGGCGTCAGGCTCATCAACCTCAAATTTTTCATCTCCTGAGTCACATTTAACTGAGAAACCCCACATCAGGAAGAACCAAACTTTGGTACAAAAGTATGACATTCTGAAATAGCTAGAGGTTTTCCCAACCAAGATCTCAATCATCAATGTGCTCCATATTTCAAAATAACATGGGGAGGCACTTGTTGAAGCCCTAAAAAGCCCATAATAATTCAAGATAGAAATCGCTATAGATGAGGTTTATTGAGTGGAGACCATGTTACCGAAATTCCATGTCGCCATTTAATTCACTGACCTTGATTATGAAGTTGTCATCCAGGGGCACATGATACTGCTATTTGTTTTAGGAAGAGTCAGTAATGTTGATGTCCCAAGGTCCCATATTGAAAAAGGCATCAAGATAAAACTCATCCTAGTTCGAACCCTATGATATTAGGGATATAGATAATGGTAATTATCTCATAAAAAGATAACTATTCAAGGGTATGATAATCACGGGTAAAGACCTATTGGAAAGATCAAAGTCGAAGCTCGGTTGGGAGATATCACGTCTGAAATTGAGTTTATGGTTATCCAGTAAGACGACACATAAAATATCCATCTTGGAAGCCCTTAGTTCCATATACACATGGTTTTACCTTCAACATTCCATTAGTTTCTGAAATACCACATCATTGGAATACTGAGAATAATACATGGTGACAACACCCCCTTCGAGACATGAAGAGCCACATATTATTTAATAAATTTCTACTAAAGGTTATAAAAACAATAAATGGAGAATGATGATATACAGGTTGTAGCCCCCAATGGCTTGGGGACCTCCCTTAAAAATACTTGGAGTATGTTCATCAAATACTATGTGTTCCCCATAAATCTAGTTGGGGTGATAGACTGGACCTCATAGTTCCAAGATCCTCATGTCCCTAGAGACAGTGTAAAAGACAACCAGCTATGACATCTCTCTACAATGAATCAAGGAATAGGGGATGATAATGTTTCATATAATAGAATCGGTCACCCCAATACTGACAGAGATACCCTCATATTACCATATTAATATATAAATTTCTCTATGTAATCAGAGGTGGAAGAAGAAAAGGATGACCTCTGGAACACCCCTCCCCCATTCGAGGAAGCTTTATTCACCACCATTTATGAGCTAAGGTAGAAAAATTTGAGAACAAAAGAAGACCTGAGGCCTACAATGAATAGTTCCACCTTTCCCCTTGAAGAGAAAGTTATTTTTATTGAATTTCCAATGTAGCACTGATATGTGATCGCTTGGAACTATACAGAAATTCTCAAAATGAACCAAGTTGTGGCTATACACCATCTATGTTGTCTCAATGAGCACCAAGGATTAAAGTAAGCAACTAGGAGGATCCACCACTCTCATTCCACCAATGTAGAGGCATAATATGACAAGTTGATCAAATATAAATTTTTCCAAGAAGTTTAATACCCAAGAAGTCTTTCCAACATCATCCATATCAAGAAAAAGAATGTTTATTTCAGGGTATACATCAATTTTAGAGAATTTAATCAACATTTACCAAAGGTTGATTTCTCATTTATAATCAATGAAATATTGGTCGATGTAACTGCTTGATTCCAATACCTTTCTTACATGGATGGGTATTCAGGGTAAAATAAAATAAAAAAGGTCCCCAAATATGAATAAGAAACTGCCTTCAGAGCGACTTAGGGGATCTTTTGTTATTAGTTCGTGCCCTTTTTCATGAAGAATATGTAAACCACAAATCAAAATGACATGAATCATATCATTAATCATTTATTAGGAATAATAATCCTATGTTATGTTGATGACCTGGTGGTGAAATCTCAACAGTGAAGTGATCACTTCAAGGATATTCAAATAATATTCTACAAGATGTGACAACATAATATAAATATGAATCTATTAAAATGTGCCTTTACGATAACATTATAGAACTTCTTTGGATTTGTGGTAAGCCACTATGGCATTGAGTTTTTCCTAGGTAATACTGGTGTTATTCTAGAAATTTTAACCCCCATGAATTTAAAATAACCGATGGCTCTACGAGGGTGCCTCACCTACATCCATATTTTAAAATCCAACCTGGCTGGTGAATCTCTCCACTTCACTAGGATAATGAAGAAGGGAATCTATTATCAATGGGATGATAACTTCCAAGAATCCTTTGAGAGTCCCAAGTAGTATTTACTATACTCACTATTTATAATTCCTCTGGTGGATTGGAGGACACTTATCCTATATGTGTCCACTATGGAATGCTCAATTGGAACCCTCCTCAGATAGAAAAATGATGTGGGGAGTGAAAAGTCTCTACTACCTCAACTGAACAATTATAGTTATCATGACCTGATACTATGATGTTGATAAGAACTACTCTACACTCATCTTTATAGTGAAAAGGTTGATTTATTACTTGCAACCCCATAAATTCTATATGATATCTCATATTTATATGCTCAAGTATATCCTTGTTTTTACTATATTCACTAAGTGCTTGTCTTTATGGTTGTTTAGTCTTCATTAATATAAAATTTAATTTGTATCATATAAACAATTGAATGGGAAATCCCTTTATGATTTCGTTGCAACACATCCAACACAAAGAATACACTGGTGGACACCTAGCTTCCATATAAAGAGTTTTTCTCTTCCCATAACACTCCAAGTACATGGGAGATGTATTTTTATGGCATCACCCAAATTCCTATCAGAAAAAGTATGGAAAACTCAAAGGTCAATTGGTTTTTATTTGGGATTGTGTTTGTCTCAAAAGACAAATCAAATTTCCCTACTCTTTATCACTATCGGAAGGCTACATGAATAATTAGGAAGAATACCAAACCCTCATTTCTAGATTGGAAATATACCTATAGGTGCATATATCCTTCTTGAATTTCAAAGGGGATTCAGAACTAGTGATAAAGAAGATCAATGGTTAATATTCCATCAAAAAGAAAGAATTTTCTTCTACCAATAGCTATTCCAAGAGACTAATAGTGGAGTTCCCTTTTGAGTCCATATTTTATCATGCTCCCTAATCATAGAATTATCATGATGACCCCCTGTCTAATGTAGCCACAATCCATTTTGAACCTAATTAGGATAAATAAATCTCTTGTATCGTACATCAAATAATTGTCTCATCGATCATCATATTTGATATGAATAAAATAAGACAGGTGAAATCTTCCCTAGATAACAATGAACCGATGTCCACCCCTAGATGGATGGATCCCATAATCAGTTATATCCAAAATGGGAATCTCCTAATAGATCGAGTTGGAAGGGAATGTTTTTGACACAGTTCATTAAACTTTATCATGTAGGATGGTTCAAATGAGAAAAATACCTCTACAAGTGAGGTTTCGATAGAACCCTCCTTATATGAATTGGTAAAAAGGTAGATTCCCATCATCTTTGAAGAATTCCATGTAGGCTCCTTCCACGATCATTAGTCTATAACCAGAATCTCCCACCAAATCAGGATGCTGGGTTACGATTGGGAAACCATGATATAGGACTATATGAAATACACCAAAAAATGTCATGCATTCCAGATCCCTAAAAACATCATCCATCAACCCCCATAATTTCTACATAAAGCTAAATATTGTTATCCATTTCCCATTTGGGGTATGGATATGGTGGGGACATATCCCACATCCACATCTATGAAGTTCAAGTAGTTCCTTAATATCACTGACATTTTTCTAAATGGGATGAGGCGATACCCCTTAAGTAAATTTAGATGAATAAAACAATCAACTTCATAAATTCCCATATCATCACTAGGTATATAATCCCTCAAAAAATATTAATGGAAAATGGTTCTAAATTATATTATATAGAGTTAATGATATTGTACCAGGAGTTAAAGATTGACTCTAATCACTCATCTCACTATCATGCAATGAAAAATTGACAGATAGAGGACTTAAATAAAACTCGGTAAAATAAACTACATAAGATAGTGAACAAGAATATGAATTATTGGTTAGAAAAGCTCCTCCCCACTTTATGGGCCTACGATACCACCACCCATACTACTACATAAGAAATACCATACTCATTGGAGTAGGGGACCGAGGCAGGGTTACTCATAGAAGTCCATCTACCTTCGATCCGAGTATCCATTTTTATATAGCTCTCAGATGATTAGCAATTGCAAAAGCATATACATGAATTGGAGTGGCTTGTTGAGAATAATTTGCATACATTTCATAACCTTGAGGTCCATCAAAATAAAATTGCATGAACCTTTAATAAAAAAGGTTTACCTTTGTTCATTACTCTAAGGAGAACAAGTATTGACTCTCAAAACCCCAATGCTACCCAGTAAAAATCCTCTAAATCTGGAAAAAACTGGGAAGGTTCTTACATCATACATATGCTCAATCACAACAGATATTTCTCTTTGGCAACCATGGATGGGGAGCATGTTACACTAACCACAAATGTGAGATTTATCAAGAAATATTGTGCATAAACTTCTCAAGTATGAGTTCATCCAAGATGAATAAAGTAAAACTGCATGGTATCCCACATACTAACTACATGACATTAAACTTTACAAAAAAGTCATAATAGTAAGACTTTAAACTGCACAGTGTCTTGTGTCCTGGCTACATAATGTAACATGAATGGAGATAACCAAACCATATGAAATTAAACTATATAGAACAAGTCTTGACTATATCATGTTAAACTGAATGTTTGAATTCCTCACTACATGACATTAAACTACACGGAGAACACCATTTCACTAGTGACTCACTGCATAGAATCTAGATCTGTGTGAAAAAGGGATGAAATTCCCCCATCCTCGTATGAGAGTTAGTTCCACTAGAGGAATATCTTCAACCAAGAACTATGTGTGGATCGCTTCCTATCATCATTAGAGACATAGTGAAACCAAAAACTCGAGCCATGGTCCCAACCAAAACTGTCTTTTTCATTCAAATTTGGTGATCAAAGTCATTTCATCATGATATTAAACTGCATGGGTTTCTAGAACAATGTATGTCTTGATTTTCATTCTCAATGAGATATGTAGGGATGCCTTGATCTGATATCTTGGTCCACCCATCACATGATATCAAATACACATGTCCTCAATGTAGTAAATAGAATCTATCCCTATGACTATATACCTATGGGTTATAAGAACCATGGGTATATATTTTTTACCAAACCCATACCCACTGTTTTTAAAAAAATCATGGGTATATACCTTTAGTTAGGTAGTATCGCTCAGGATCCTCCTCCACCTCCAAATTTGAATCCCTCTCTCTCCTCTCCTACTAGCCTCCAGCGACCTTGATTCCCCCCCCCCCACCCTCATTGAGAAAGCAATGGAATCCCCCCATCCCCTCTTTAAGGAACATTACACTCATCAACCAACTGTTCTTCCTCTATCCCTAGTATCTCTTTTGTTTCCATCTTTGAGTGTTAATATTTCTTTCTCTCCTTTTAATTATTTTATTTTATTCTACGGTGTCCATGTGTTCTTTCTCTTACAATACCTCATGTATGGTTGTTTCATGTTATCATTATTCCAATTTCACTCAAAAGAGGTATTCGTTTGTGTGAAAAATGAATTCCATGACATAAAGGTATTTTATTTCATATGATGTCTTAGGGTTTGTTTTTGAAATAAATTTTTTTAGTGCTATTTGGAATTTTTCATGTAAAGGAATCTATACCCTCTTGAAGGGTATTTCAAGATTGTTTATTTTTAACATGTTAAGTATAAGGGGTGTTTTAGTTTTAAACTAGTTGGAAACATTGTGAAATATAAATATATTATTATAAGATATTTTCTAATTTTAATGAGATTCATAATCATGATACAATCATGTTATAAAAAAATTATGTCAATAATAATATTTTAAAAAAATGGTGATTTCCAAAAGTACATTTTTCACCACGATGGTGATTTATTTCATTAGTTGGTGTTTTTAAATTGTTTAAAAATGTGAATGTTTTGTAATTAAACAAGGTAGTTTTTTTTAAATTTTATTCAAAGGTGTTTCCTCTATTATGGTTTAATTATTTCTATTTATCACTTATTTTTTTAGGACACGTTGAATAAGGGGGTCTATAGTTTCAAAAAGGGGAATGTTTTTAAATCATATTTATTATTTTACAGAGTGGTATGATTTAATTGTAATTTCCATGTTGGGTTTATTTCCCATGTTAATTTAATATAGGCCTCTCAGAATGGTCTACTGTGAAGATAATGTACTTGTATTTGGGGGTCATTCCACCTTCTAGATTTAACACTTTCCTAGATCTGAATACAGTTCCATGGGTTATATTCTATTCTTTTTCTATTATTTTTTATATTTTAGTAGAGGTTATATCTAGTGATAATTTATATAGATCATATAGTTCAATTACTTTAAAACTTTATCGTAGTACAGATAGTTGGTTTGCTGAGGGATGGTTTTAAAAGATACATAAAGGTGTGATAGAGTTTTAGCATCACTTATATGAGTTTCCCTTGGTTTTTTCTTATGATATTCCTTATTCGTTGTTGTGATGGATATTAGAGTATTATATAAAGGTCACTTACATCATGCATTATATTTAATTTTCATTCGTATTAGTGTTCTTTAATTTACACTACACAATGAATTTAATTTTAATTGGGATTTGGGTATCATTGGATAATTTTCCTAATGGACTAACGACCAATTGGCCTACATGAATAATGGGATAATGGCCAATTTTCCTAAAGGCTAAATAGCCAATTGGGGAACTGGCCAAATTGGAAATTGTCCGAAAGGAATAGTTTCCAATTGGCCTAAAGGCCTAATGGCCAATTGGCCAATTATCTTAATGGTCTAATGTCCAATTAGCCTAATGCCCTAATTTCCAATTGGCCAATTAACCTAATGGCCTAATGGTTAATTGGCCTCATAGACAATTAGGTTAATAACCATTAGTCAATTCGGCAATTGGTAGTCATTGTGAATTAGAAATAAATTATTTATATTTAAAGATTATGAATTGTTGATAAATTCATAATTTCAAATATTCAACTTAGGGGTATTATTTTGATATTATTGAAATCACATAAAAAGGTTTAAGATAATTTATTTGATTAAGAATTAAATATGATTATTGTATTAAATTTAGATTATATCAAGAGTTTTTATAAAATAAATACATAAATAATCCTTATATTGAATAAAAAAGACATATATATAAACGAAATTCCATATAATGAATAATATGGACTTACAATTATGAAATTTACATAATTAATTCATATTAAATATTATGGAATTTTCCTAATGAGTATCTAAAATTATAAAAATATTATGATTAGATTTTTTTTAGGAATTTTTCATCAAATTTTATCACATGTTTACATTTATGAATTGTTCATTCATTTCAAATTTATTCCCATTTATTATTATTCATTATTATAAAGTGTTTATATTTTGCATATGTGTAAACTAATCAATATCATTTGAAAAAAGTTGTATGAGACATCAAAGGTTGTATGCATCGATTAATTTTTTTTACATGATTAGGAAGAAAAAGGATGGAAGTGTAGTAAATGCACAAACATAAGAAAATAATGCAAGTGTTTTATTTAAATTTCAAATATTTATACAAAATTCATAATTAAATATCTTTTTTACATTTTAAATAGTCTTCCCTATAGGCCCTAGATGATAATGAAGATGAAAACATTGAGCCAAATGATCATATGAGTCAGGTATTAGGTGGGGAGCACCAGGGGAGTGTCTGATGTCTTCCCTGAAAAAAACCATCCTCACTCGGTATTAGTCCTCATTGGGGTCATCTCAAACCTCTAAGACCACCAAGATGGAAAGCACTCATGTAGAAGAAGTTGAGGCCAAAAAAATAGATTTATAGGAGTGTGAAATAATTAAACTAATCACCACACTTCCTAAAAGATATGTCAGTTAAAAGTAAATCAGATACATTAGATTATTATATTATTCTTTATTCATATATGGAATCAATGTGCTCTTTAAAGGATATCCATAGTGATTCCAATGATATTCCTACTGGCGTTCTAGCTGATGGTGGTGGCGATAATGATGATGATGATGATGATGATGATGATGATGATGATCCAGATGATGTTTTTTGTTATGAGGATATTACTAATGGTGATGTGGATATTGTTGATGGAGGAGATATTGATCCCCCCATGTTTGACTTAATAGTAAAGATTCATGTGGATTTTGTTTAATGACTTGAGTTGTTTGTTTGTATGATTATATGTGTATCATATAGTATTGTAAATGGTTTTAAATTTATTACAATAATTTGGTTGAATATCCATGATGAACAATCATATCTTCTCCTCTCCGCCTTTTCTTTACCTCCTTTGATGACCTAGGAGATGGCTGCATCACCACCTCCCCTCCATGGCCCTCCTCTATCGGGTGGGAGAGTCTTCCACCTATTCTATAGCTTACTCACCCTTCTTCCTTCATTACTTTTGTAGATCCTTCTTATCTCCCTAGATTCTCCTCTATAGAGGTTAGACCTAAAGTCCAAATGTGTATTAATGGGGTTCCAAAAATTCTGATTTCTTTCCTAGAGTTCACGCAGTCCTCTGTGATGTTGGATAGTTCACTGGTCGTTCACATCGGCAATAGATGTCCTTCTGTTGATGTCATCAACTAGATCATCTCTAATAGGTGGATGTTTCAAGAATGGGTTTCCATAGGTATTTTGGATTCAAAACATTTCATGGTTAATTTCTCATCTTAAGAAGACTCAATATCATATTGGTTTATATCTTCACATGTGATCTGAAGTATTCTTTTTTCCCTCTATTAGTGGTCATTCAGTTTTCTCTTGATGTGATATCCCCCACTATAGTGATATGGATATTTCTTCCTGTTCTCCCCTTACTATTTCAAAACCTAGTGGCTCATTGTCCAATTATAAATCTAGTGTTTTTTCCTCTATCTATAAAAGTGAACTCACACCGTCTTCTATCTAATTTCTCATTGGATTTGTGTTAAATTTAATGTTTCCAATAAAATGAAGGACGCAATTGGTATTGAGATTGAAGTCGAATTATGGTGGTATGAAAAGATTTTATATGAATTTTGGGTACATTTTTTCTCATCCTAAAGTTTTCATTGACATGAACCCCTCAATTGTAGTCAAGTAATGCTCAGAATTTCTCAGGAGTACCTTTATTAGGATAACTCAGGTGAGGGAAACCTTGTGCAGGTCATGGAGGAGTGTAGAATGAAATTTTAGTTGCTGCTATTAACCTTGAGGTGGAAGATCAGGGATCTAGTATGGTTATAATTACTACTTACATATATAAAGAGGCTTGATTTAGGATTTCAAATACTAATATAGTTGACATTTTTTAACATCTGAGATAGGATTTGGGAGATAAAAATGTGATAAGGAAGGAGACTGGGGGACCTCTGAGTAGGAACCCATCTCCCTCATTATATGTAGAGGTTGTGAATCCATATGGTGGTACTACTATGGTCCATGAGTTGTATTAGTGTGTTGAAAATATTTTCTATCAATAGTTGGTAGTGCTGGAGCATCTGACGTTCTAGGGTATGGGTTGGATTTAGTGAGCAGGTTGGGTTATTTTAGGACTTTGACACTATTAAATTGGGAAACCTCTTTGTACGGCTAGAAGTTAAGGGTCTGTCAAATGACCAAGGGGATCTTGAGTAAGAGAAACATCCCAATGAGAAGAAATAAGCACAGTGGGTATAGTCAAATGAAGAGTGTGATAGATACTTGTTAAGAGATAGCAATGAGGGAAGATATAATAGAGGAATTCATAGCCCAAAAAGGGTGAAAGTCTAGAAAGGGAACCAAGACTCTGGTAATTACATCCTAACTAAAGGGAAGAAGTCCAAAAAGATGAAATACTACTCTTATTTACCTAAATCAATGGATACTAGGTCTACTAAAAAAAGGAAACCTTATGTAAAGGTAGGGAGAGTCTGAGGAACCAGGAAATACATGAGACCTACTGATACACTCAAAGTAAAGAATGTTAGAGGAGGCCATTTTGGTAAAGGCCCCCAAGAAGATGCAGGGAAAATAGTGGATTGAATTCTTGCAATGAATTTTAATGATGAGTAGAGGGGATGTTCCAACAAGAAGGAACTCATTCTGATCAAAGATTTCAATGAAAGGAAAATATATGTGGAATATTTTATTTAGAAATGGGATGATTCAACTAACCAGCTTGAAGACATCATCAAGGAGGACCCAGAAATAGAGGTTAGTACACTCTGTTGGAAATTATTTAGGGAAATAGTATCTAATAGACTAATATTATAATTTAATGGTTTAGTGATCTCCTATGGTGTGTGAAACACATTACTATGGTATGTAAGACTAGTGATGGGGTCAATTGGTGAGGATTTCTCCATTCCCCTTAAAATTGATTTTTTTTTAAATAAAATATTGATTTGGAGTGGGAGTTGGTTGAATTCAAAATATACAATATTTTTATCGCATCGAATGTGTAATTTTATTTATAGGTTCAGGGGTTGGAAGAGATGATGTTGCTGCCAAATGGGGACACCTACAGATACCCAATTTTTGGAGAACCGTGGGTATATGTTTTCTGTTGGGAAAATTTATACCCATGGATTTTAAAACATAGGGTCTAGATATATAACCATGATTTGGATAAAACATGGGTATGTTAAAATCCTCTAAGTTTATACCCACATTTTCTATTGAAACTATTGGTATAGACCTATACCGACAACTCCAAAATATATAGTGCCTAAAACCATGGGAATATGCTATACCCATAATTTTTTGGGCTATACCCAAGGTTTTAAATCGTGGGTATAGGCTATGTTTACAGTTTTTCTTAACCCTAATTTCTTATTCATAGTGAGAGGAACCCCTTACATTCCTTTTTTATCACACCAATCATAGAACACTTGATCTAAGGAATTTTACTATGGGCTTCCATGCATGAACAAGGAATAGAATCATAAGACATGATCATTGTGGTCTGGAATTCAAGACCATAAAAGGAATACCATAATCCATCACTGCATGATGTTAAACTATATAGTTGATGTCCCATAGATGACACAAATCTGTATATCTTGGTGAACCTCTCTTGAGAGGACCATCGTTGTTGGTGTTGTCCTCCTACCACACCTATATTATAGAACTACATATGGATTGATTCTCGTTCTAAAAGAGATACATATGGTCACCTCGATCCTATATCTTTTTCCATCCACCACATGATACAAAATTTTCCTTCTCTGTATAAAGTCCAAAATTTTGCAGGAATGTCATTCCTGAATAAATATGTATGGATTGATTATTATTACTATAGGATATGTAGTGATGCCCAAATATCCCTCTTTGGGTCTAGCCAGAGTTCCCCTTTTAATGTTGGGAAGCCAACATCTTTACTGCTTGACATTAAAATGCATAGTTCTTTACGAAATATGTTTGGATTTATTTCTATTACCATAGGATACATAGTTATGCATGAATATCCAATCCTAGGATCAACTACAATAATCAATGGAAAATATTCACACCTCTTAGTACGAGTCAGAACTACATAGAGAGTTTCTCATCCAAGCACTATGTGTGGCTTCATTCTTTTCATCACGAGATATATAGTGACACCCAGGACTCCAATCCTAGTCCTAGATACAAAAACAAATAAAAATGCATCCCAATCACATAGGTATTGATTCAATGAGATCATTTCTCATACATACAAGCTAGATATATGTATAGATTGTTTGTTAATGAAATATATCATGCATGTGTTTTTTAAATGAGTTCCCACGTCCCTACTGCATTATGATAAACTTCAAGGAAAATATTCTGGTGATATGATATAAAATAATTATAATAAAAACATCCTTACCAAATGATAATAAACTAGATGGAAAATATATGTACCGCATGACATTAAACTACACATGACAATGTCCCCTCTATATGAAAATAAATTGTATAAGATATCCCCCGTTTTTCAACCCCTATTAAGTGACCACAATATTTTTACCCCAATCAATTTTAGTATGGGTTTCATCCAACATCTTTTAAAACCACCTCAATCCATAAATCATACTTCACGGTTTGGGTGCTTCCGGTCATCATAATCCTTCCATGGGCCTTGGAAAGGATACCCGACTTCAAGGGACCATTTTCTTGATTATACAAGTATGTTTATGGCTCCGGCATATGCGCCTATTGTCATCAACCATATGAATCACTCCATAAAAATGGATTTGTAATCCTGATGAGTATTGAAATAATTGTGTTAGGACAAAACACCATAGTGTGATCTGAACTACTCCTGGTATGATGGCCCCATATAAATACTCTTGACCTCACGACCTTGATCCATGATTTTCAAAATTTTCATCCCCCACTCAGAATGATTTTGGGGACCTCTTAACCCTATGTATCTTAATTAGGATCTTTTTTATCATTATTTATAAAATGTTCATATTTGTTATGAACATAATCTACATAAACTTTTTTCAAAGTTATACGACCTTAAACTATAACCTATTACAGTTCAAATTGCAAGAACTTAAACTACTAGTGAAAGAGACACAAAACTTTTCAGGTTTAAAACATCAAAATGGTGTACTAAGAAAAATTCAAGTCTTCCCCCACTAAAATAATCATATCTATATTTTAGTGTAACACCCCAATATTCCACAGTACGTTTCCCTTTGAGTAATGTAGTAGCTTGTGTTGTACGCAACATAGAGTTTTAACACACCACAACCAATGAAACTAACTGTTACGAATAGTAATACCTTATTTTTGAAATTTTGTTAATTTTGTTTTTAAAAATGGATCTCAATTTTTGATTTTTTTAATTTCTAAATTAGTTTAGGGTGATTTTTTTGTTATTTTTCTAAAAACATTCAATTTTTTATGAATAGTGAAAAACACCGCGTCATTGTTCAAAACCGCCTTTTTATTTAAGTAATTATTTTATTTTATTTTAATTTATTTTATGTCAAAATAGATACATAATACCTATATATGTACAATTTAATTCATTGGAGTCATTTTATAATAATTTTAGATATAAAAAATTTTATTGAACTTTTCACTGTCTTTTACCCACCTTCTAGGAGCATTTTCAAATTTGCATAAAACATAATTCTACCACTTCTATGAGTTGAATTTCAAAAATCCGAGGGGCATGGTTGAAATCAGTAACTAACATTTGGTTCAATAAGATGAAAATAATTTTTGGAGAATAGTCTCTTTTGACTTTTATTTACCATGGTTAAAAGTAAATAGGTTAATTAAAGGTAAAAATGATATTATAATTGCCCTAACACATGTCCTAATTCTATTAGATATGTGAAATTCGAACAAAAACAACCTTATAAATAAAATATGATCCTCTTTGGTCCACTAGGATTACAGTAAGACATTTATTATTATTTTATTTAAAGAAGAGTTAAAAGAGTTAAATTCAAAGTTTAATAACTAAACCATTTTTAATATAGGGTTACACAAAATATAAATTAGATTATAATTATTCAATATAAATATAAAATATTTACTACTTAATGGTATTTTATTTATAATTTTTGACATTAAATAATTTAATTTATTTATGACACAATGATGATGCAGTAATTAACTAAATAATGAAATATTAAAATAATTTATATTATAAATATCCAAATAAATGTAAATTTAGACTTATGATAAATTACACTAATTTTTTAGGTTAATATGACATGTTAGGGTTGAGTAAATAAATTTTATCTGAAGTGATAATGTTTTTATGGCTTTCAAAAAAATCAAATACTAAATAGTGTCAAAATTCACGTAATTGAGTTTTTAAAACAAATACTCTATTATTAATTGATATAATATTCCTAAAAATCTAAGGTTCTACCAAAGTACTTAGATAAGAATATATATATTTATATTTAACAACATTGGTTTCTCTTGGATTATTATTGTAAGTTTATTAACCATATAATATAATAATACAAAGAGACATGGTAAATGTCAAACTATTTAACTAAGAGTTAAATCTAAAAGATAAGGTTAATATAGTGACCTAAACCTGTCTAAAACCGATTGGTTGAAAACTTTTCGACCCATAATCACATTATCCTTGAAATAAATCATTTTGGAGCTATTATAAACCGAAAATGATTTTATTATAAAATAATATTTCAATTTTTTTCTAAAGTGACCCTCGCCTCTCTTATAAAAGGGTATTTCCCCTTCTATTAATTTCACACCTCCAAAAGCCATTTGGTTTGGAAAAACCCTACCCAAATATCCTCCCTTCAATCTAGAGAACTTACATTGATTATAAAGACATCCTAAGGATCCATTTTGATCAACTCAAAAGGAAATACCTGAAAAAGAGGCAATAATTTCACCACCCTCTTTCAAGTTCTTTTCTTCTTCCACTTTCTCTTTCTTTATTTTTTACATAACAAAATAATAACTCCAATAACATAAAAATACTATGATGTTATTTTAAATATGGTAAAACTATATTCATTATTCTATCCATCCTATAAATGCCAAAGTCACCATACGTGTGTACGTACGGCTTACCGTCTCCACGTCGTGGTATAGTTTGTTATTCAAACACTTAATTATTTGGTTGGGTATAATAATGAGTATAAATAATGTAAATAATAAATATAACAGTTTAATGATTACTTATAAATGATATAACATCCAATTAAAAATTATTTCACCATCAATATAATTTTATTTTCACTCGTGCGTACATATGGATTACCGTCCCCACGAACGCACTGAGATTCATTACCTGTTGTAGTCATTCAAGAAGAAAATTTCATTTTATGATTAAAGATAATGTTTATGACCATAATATAATTTTGTATATGAATCAAATACATCATTTCCATAACAAACATGGCTCAATTAACCAATCTTATAATGGAAAACAAATCAGTTAACACCCAAAATGAAGATATAACTAAAATATTATTAACAAAGAAATATTAGAAGATAATATATGATATCAGATTTATGTATATGATTCTTTTATAATTTAATAACAATTAATTAACTATTATAAAAGTGGTTAACATACCCTCAACTATGTAAAAGTACAAGGTAAGTGTTAATTCTACAATCTCTTTACTTCTCTGAGGTTGTTAATACGTAAGTATCTATTGGGACATCTTTATCAACCACATCTGTGTTTTCTTAAAAATGTAATTCAAAACCTTTTCATTATTTACTAGACTATGGGTTAAAGTAATTTATACCCTTTTTTGACCACATATGTTTTGAAATGAATCTTTCTGTCATTTTTTTAAAAAGTTACTTCCTGACCTTCTAGACAAAATTTAGGTAAGAATGCCTTTTTTTAACTTCTATGGAGGGTGCGGCTATTTTCCTCCATTATAACATCGTCGAAGCTTACCATAAAAACTTATAAGAATATTTTCAAAAAAAAAATTTATTTTATAATTATATGACATTTAAATTATTTCAAAATAGAAATAGATATTTCTCTACAAAAAGTATTGATTTCATCTATGTCAACATCCTTTGATGGATTTCAAGCTTGTTTGAAGTTGACTATTATGATACAAATATTTCATATTTTATTGATGTTTTTGTGATATTTTTAACAATGGATATGTAATTTTTACACCATTCATGGTTTATGGATAATTTATTTACATTTCGTATGCTAGTTTTAATATAAATGTTTATGTTATATTTAAACTTTTTCATATAAGGAATGAATTGGACTTAATAAGTGACGGGTGGAGATCGCTATAGCTCCCTAATGCATCGGTAGGTCTCATGAGAAAAACTAGTGTCTTGGCATAAGGACTTGAAAAGATATTATTTGTAGTCTTGGCACAAGGCCTTAACTATGTGGTTATGAAGTCTGGCATTATGCTTTCCAACATTATGAAATTGGCTATTGATATTACATGTGATTATTCGACTAGTAGAATATCCATGTGAATAAGTAAATGGAATTATTTGATTTATCTTTTCCATATTATGATGAAGTTTAAGTTTAAAATTCTTTTGTTTTAGTTATATATATTTCTTTAAATGTTTATGCTTATTCTTGAAAGATTCCGCTAAATTGTTATTCTTACTGAGCATCTGAGCTCACCCCTTTCTATGTTTTATTTTTCCCAGGATGCGAAGAAGTATATTATTACTGAACTACAGGGACAGTCTAAGGGATTAATGTGGTCAGTGGAGACAATGTTGTTTTTGTTGTTCATTTTTTAATATAATGTAAAACTTATGAATGTATCTAGTACTTCCAAGGCTACTAAACTGATCTTTCTTTTGAGATTTTGATCCCTTAATATCATGCCAATGTTTGTAATAATACACTGAATATGGGTAACAGGGGTTGGGGTGTTATGGTTGGTATCAGAGGGAGGTTAGTACAAACCTTGGAAACTAGATTTAGATAAACTCTGATTAGATCACATTAGCCTAAGATAGAATTTGAGGATTGGTATAGAAGAACTTCCTAGAATTTTGGTAATGTAGATATTTTGTGTATTTTACAAGAAATACATCCATTTCTAGATATGAGCAGGTAGAGGCAGCTCTAGCACATATATACCTAGAAGTAAAAACTCTAACAAGGAGTTTTGGTCTTGACCGGGGGTATCCTAGTACATGACAATGGGCCTTGCTACACTCTTGGTTACGAAACTCATGGGGGTATGTTTAGGATAATTCACATTTCCTTACAAACCATTATGAAGGATTTATGAGTATATACCTCCTGAAGGAAAATATTTTTTTTATGATTATGGATTATATCCTTAAATTTTTCAATTTATGTTAACTGTTTTACAAGATTGGAATTATTTATGGTGATTCATAAACTAATCTAGTGTATTCCATTGTATAGAAATGGAACCTAGTGGAAGGAATGGAAATAGTATCAACACATGTAACAAATTTAGGGATTTCCCTCCTACTCAAGATAATTATAGTGGAGATGGTAATTAAACTGGTTCTAATCATCTTATCACCATACTGGGACAACTCACTCGGGTTATGAATAATTTCCTTACCCGTATGGAGCACCCTGATCCACAATGTAGAGGATCAACATTAGACCACTTCATGAGGCAACAACAACCAAAATTCAATGGGAGTACAAATTAATTAATAGCTAAGCAATGGATAAGTTCCTTAGAGAAAATATTTCATTCTTTAGGGAGTAGCGAAAGGGAAAAAGTTTTCAAGGCAGTTTCTTGCCTCACGAGAGATGCAGATCAATGGTTTCCATTAATCCAATACACAAAGGAAGATGAAGAAGTATCTAATATATAATGGAGGTAGTTTAAAGATATTTTCTTAGAAAAATACTTTCCTTGTGACCATCGAGAAGATATGGAATGAAAATTTCTGAGTCTGAGGCAAAAGTAGGATGAGAATGGCGCAAATTATGAGGCTAACATTACAAGGATAGCAAGTCATGCATCATATTATATAAGTATCACAAGGAGTAAGATTGATCGATTCTTTGATGGGTCAAACCCATTTCTCCATCGAGCATTAGTCTCACAATCTTTATTATCCTAATAAGATATTGTCTCAAGCACTATCAAGACAAAACAGGAATTCTCGAAGACTTATGAATTCAAAGAAATGCAAGAGAGGAAGATATCTGCTGATTACTTTGGAAATTTAAATAAGGGGAAGAAGGAAAAAAGTGAAATATCTATCATGCGGTAAATGTGGGAAGAAAGACTTCGATACTTGCCTGAAGGAAATGGGAGTCTGTTACAAGTGTGGTGAAAAGTCCACCAAGCTCGTTATTTCAAGGGAAAGAAAGAGGCTGTCAATGTTGAATTCTAAAATGGTAGAGAAAAGAGAAATTATTCAAATAAATATCTTATGCCCCAAGGGAACTTACCTCAGAAAAGGCCAAGGGAGCAACGTCAACCTTATGAGATCACTATTATTGAGGATGAAGCTCTAAAAGACATGTTGGCAAGTAATTTAATGGTTTTCTCAAGTTTAGACAATGATTTATTTGATTCTGGATCATCGCATTATTTCATATCTTCCAAGTTTGATAAGAAAATTAGATGTTTTCAATTTGACTTAACAAGGGAGTTTTCAGTCAAAACTCTTAAAGGAGGTATCATTGTAACAATGTTTTGTGAACCAGTTCCCATTAGGGCAAATAAATGTTCTTTATCTGCTGATATCATTGTCTTACCCATGATTGAATTTGATATAATCCTCAAAATGGATTTTCTTTTGGACCATGATGCAAAAAATTATTGTAAGAAGAAGGAGGTTAAATTTTTTTATGATGATAAGTAGTACCGTATCTTCAGATCAGAAACATCACCACCAGATTCTTATCTAGATCCACCCCCAGTATCTCTACTAATTTCAATTAATCAGGAGGAAGATAATGAAATAATTTTAGGTGAGGAAAATAATGTTTGGATAGATCACATACCTATTTTGCAAGAATATGTTGATGTGTTTCTAGAGGATTTACATGGACATCCTCCAGAATGAGAAATTGAGTTTTCCATTGATTTAGTTCCTTGTTCAAGGCCCATATCGAAGACCCCTTATATAATGGCCACTGTGGAACTAGTGGAACTAAATAAAAAACTAGAATAATATAGTATTAAGGGATTTATTATCCCAATTATTTCACTATGGGGATCCCCTATCCATTTTGTTGAGAAGAAAGGCATATCTATGAGGTTGTACATTGACTACAGAGAGAACAATTCTATAAAAATAAAGAACAAGAATCCCCTACCATGCATTGATGATTTATTCGACCAACTTCATGGTGCTAAATATTTTTCAAATATTGACCTTTGATTTGGATATCATCAGTTGTGTGTGAAGAAGGAAAACATTCCAAAAACAGCATTTCAAACCTGGTACGGGCATTTTGAGTTTACATTAATTCCTTTTGGATTTACTAATGCACCCTCTGTCTTCATGGATTTAATGAATTGAGTTTTCAAGAAATATCATGTTGACTTTTTAGTGGTATTTATTGATGATATCTTGGTATACTCAAAAAGATACAAAGATCATGAAAATCACTTACGCATTATTCTGAATACCCTCAGAAGAAATGAATTATATGGGAATTTTAGCAAGTGTGAATTCTAGATTCAAGAGATATATTTTCATGGCCATATTATCTCTAAGTATGGAATCTATGTTGATCCTTAAAAGCCCAAGGAAATCCAAGAATGTCTAGCATTGACAAGAATAACTGAGGTACATAGTTTTATTGGTTTAGTAGGTTATTATCAATGTTTTGTCCAGAATTTTGCCTGGTTGGATAACCCATTAACCAAGCTCACACGTAAAGGGGTTAAATTTTTTTAGACAAAAGACTGTGAATAATGTTTTGAATAACTAAAGAGAATATTAGTCAATGATTTTATCTTGACTCTACTATTAGGGATTGATGGGTTTGTTATTTATAGTGATGCTTCAAATAAAGGGCTTGGTTGTGTCCTCATGTAGAATGATAGAGTTATTTCTTATGCATCATGACAGCTAAAAATTCATCAGAAAAACTATCCCACTCATGATCTTGAGTTAGAAACTGTAATATTTTCTATAAATATATGGTGACACTATCTCTATTGTGAAAAATGTGAGATTTATACTAATCACGAGACATTGAAGTATATTTTCTCAAAAAAAGAACTCAACATGAGGAAAAGGAGATGGCTTGAACTACTCAAGGATTGTGATTTCACAATACACTACCACCCGGGGAAGGCAAATAAGGTGGAAGATCCTTTGAGCAGAAAGGATCATGAAGTTTTGAACAATATGAGAGTTGAAAGGGATCCTATTTTTATTGATCAAATAGTGATGGAAATGGGAATAACCATATAAGGTGAAACATCAATACATTTCCAAATAGTTTTCAAACATATTTACTAGAAAGGATAAAAATTTCTCAGACTAATGATGAAAAGTTTCAAAAGATGATTAAAGATTTAAATGACAGGAGATTGAGTGACTTTGTATATGAAGCTGGAATTTTGAAATTTGGGAAGAGACTTTGTGTTCCCGATATACCTGAACTAAAAAGGTAATTTTTGGATGATGCTCATAGCTTCAATTTCCCTATACACCCGGGGAGCACCAATATGTATAGAAATTTGAATTTTTTGTTGGACAATATAAAGAGGGAGATTGGTGATTTTGTGTCAAAATGTATGGTTTGTCAACAAGTGAAAGTTGGAAGGCAACAGCCTCGATGAGTCATGAAACCTCTGCCCATACTTGAGTGTAAATGTGATAGTATTACGATGGACTTTTTCATGGGTCAACCAAATACTCCTAGAAGTAATGATGAAATGCGGGTCATTATTGATCATCTTACCAAGTCAGCACATTTTATTGCAATAAGAGAAGATTTAACACTTTAACGTCTAGTAATGCTATATATTAATGAAGTTGTAAGACTCCATGGTGTACCCCTATCGATTGTTTTTTATCGCGATCCCTGTTTTACATCAAGAATTTGGAAAATTAATCAAAATGCCTTGGATACTGAACTTCGTTTGGGAACTTCCTACCACCCTCAAACCAATACACAATCAGAATGGACTATTCAAACCTTATAAGACAAATTGAGATCTATCTCACTTGACTTTCAAGGTAAGTGGGATCAATATTTACCTCTGGTAGAATTTTCCTATAATAGTAGCTTCTATTAAAGTATTCAGATGTCACCATATGAAGCATTATATGGAAAGAGATGACGCACGCAAACTTGTTTTGATAATTTTGGTGAAAGAAAACTTGTAGGCACGAAACTTGTTGAGGAAAAAATAAAAAAGGTGAAGATTATCCAAACCCACATCAAAGAAGATCAATGTAGGAAAAAGAGATATACCAATAATCGGAGGAAGGATTTAGAATTTCAAGTATAAGATCATGTTTTAATGAATATATCTCCATGGAAGGGTGTTATAAGATTCATTATGAAGGGTAAATTGAGTCCCATGTACATCAGACCTTTCGAAATTCTAGAAACAATTAGAGTTGTGGATTATCATTTGGTAATGCCTCTAAGTCTCTCCAAATTTTATGATGTGTTCCACATATATCTGTTGAGAAAATATTTGCCTCACCCAACGCATGTACTCACCTATGAGAAAATTAAACTAGAACCTAATTTTTCTTATTGTGGAGATCTTGTCAAGATTCTTGATACTAGAGAACAAGTGCTGAGAAACCAGACGACTCCTCTGGAAAACGTTTTATGGAGAACCCATAAGATTGAAGAGGAAATGTGGGAACCTGGGGAACTTATGATGAAGAACGACCCGAATCTTTTTATGCAGTAATATTTTATAAATTTCAAGGATGAAATTATTTTATGGAGGGGAGAATGTAACACCCCAAGCTTCCATGATATGTTTCCCTTTGAATAATGCAGTAGCATACGTTGGACGAAATATTGAGTTTTAACGCACCACGACCAATCAAAATAGTTGTTATGAATAGTAATACCCACTTTTTGAAATATTATAAATTTTATTTTTTAAATGGACTTCATTTTTTAATTCGGAATATAGAAATTAGCTTAGGGTGAATTTTCGGTATTTTTATGAAAACTTTCAATTTTTGATGAATTGGGAAAAACACTGTGTTATTATTTAAATCCAACTATATATTTAAGTAATTAGTTATTTTATTTTAATTTATTTTAGGTCAAAATAGATACATAATACCTATATATGTTCAATTTAATTCATTGGGGTCAATTTATAATAATTTTGGATATATAAAATTTTATTGACCTTTTTACCGTCTTTTACCCACCTTCTAGGAGCATTTGCAAATTTGCATAAAACATAATTTTCTGCTTCTGTGAGTTAAATTTCAAAAATATGAGAGACCTGGTTGACATTAGTAAGTAAAATTTGGTTCAATATGATGAAAATAATTTTTGGTGAATAGTATCATTTGACTTTTATTTACCACGGTTAAAAGTAAATAGTGTAATTAAGGGTTAAAATGATATTATAATTACCCTAAGAGATGGTATAATTCTATTGGATAAGTGTAAATATACCAAAAAAACCTTAGGAATAAAATATGATCCTATTTGGTCCACTTGGATTAGATTAAGGCATTTATTATTATTTTATTTAAAGAAGAGTTAAAAGAGTTAAATTCAAAGTGTAATAACTACACCATTTTTAATATAGGGTTACACACAATATAAATTCGACTATAAAAATTCATTAGAAATATAAAAATACTTCCTAAATAATTTTATTTTATTTATTTTATTTTATTTATTTTAGGAATTAAATAATATAATTTATTTATGACACAATGATGATGTCGTAATTACCTTAACAATGAAATATTAAAATAATTGATATAATAAATATTCAAATAAATGCAAATTGAGACTTTTGGTGAATTAAACTAATTTATAGGTTAATATCACATGTTAAGGTTTATTAAATAAATTTTATTCTTAGTGATATTGTTTTTAGGGATTTCAACAAAATGAAATACTTAATAGTGTCGAAATTGACATAATTGAGTTTTTAAAACAAACACTATATTATTAATTGATATAATATCTCTAAAAATATTAGGTTCGGACAAAGGACTTAGATAAAATAATATATATTAATACAGAACCACTTGGGGTTCTCTTGGCTTGTTATAGTATGTTTATTAACCATATAATATAAAAATACAAAGAGACATGGTAAATGTCAAACTATTTAACTAACAGTTAAATCTTGAAGATAGGGTTAATATGGTGACCTAATCCTATCTAAAACCTATTGGTTGAGATTTTTTAGACCCATACCCACCTTATCCTCGAAATAAATCTTTTTGGAGCCATTATAAATCTAAAATGATTTTATTATAAAATAATATTTCAAGGTTTTCCTAAAGTGACCCTCGCCTCTCTTATAAAAGGGTACTTCCCCTTATCTTAATTTCACACCTCCAAAAGCCAATTTGATCAGTCAAACCCAACCCAAATATCCTATCAAATATCCACCATTCAACCTAGAGGCCTTACTTTGATCATAATGTCAACTTATGGAAACCTTTTGATCAACTCAAAAGGAAACACCTGAAGAAGAGTTAATAATTTCACCACCCTCATTCAAGTTCTTTTCTTCTTCCACTTCCTATTTCTTTTTTGTTTCCATACCAAAATAATAATTCCAGTAACTTATACATACTTTGATGTTATTTTTAATATGGTATAATCATATTCATTATTCTATCCATCTGATAAATGAAAAAGTCTCCAAACGTGCGTACGTACGGCTTACCGTATCCACCTCGTGGTGTAGTTTGTTATTCAAACACTTCATTATTTGGATGGGTATAATAATGAGTATAAATAATATAAATAATAAATATAACATGTTAATTATTCTGTATAAATGTTATACCATCCAATTAAATATGATTTTACAATCAATATAATGATATTATCACTTGTGTGTACGTACGGATTACTGTCTCCACGAACACGATGAGATTCATTCTCCATCGTAATCATTCAAGAATAATTTTTATTTTGTGATTAAAAATAATGTTTATGAACATAATATCATTCTGTATATGAATAAAATACATCATATCCATAAAAAACATGGCTTGTGTAACCAAGCATATAAAGGAAAATAGATTAGTTAACACCCAAAACAATGATACTACTAAAATATTATTAACAAAGAAATATTAGAAGATCATATATGATCTCATATTTAGGTATATGATTATAATATAATTTAATAACAATTATTTAACTATTTTACAGGAGTTTAAAGTACCCTCAACTAAGAAAAATTACAAGGTAAGGGTTAATTCCACAATCTCTTTACTTATCTGAGGTTGTTAATACATAAGTATCTATTGGGACCTCTTTATCATCCACATCCATGTTTTCTTAAAAATGTAATTCAAAACATTTTTACTATTTACTAGACTATGAGTTAAATTCATTTATACCATTATTTTACAACATATTTTTTGAAAGAAATCTTTCCATCATTTTCCAAACAAGTTACTTTGTGACCTTATCGACAAAATTAAGGAAAGAATGTCTTTTTTATTTTATACAGCGGGTGAGACTATTTTCTACAATTATAACATCATAAATGATTACAATAAAAACCTATAAGAATATTTTCAAAATAACTGTTTTCTTTTATAATTATATGTCTTTTAAATGATTTCAAAATAGAAAGAGATATTTCTCTACAAAAAGTTTTGATTTCATCTATGTCAACATCCTTCGATGGATTTTAATCTTGTTTGACGTTGATTATAATGATACAAATATTCTATATTGTATTAAAGGTTTTGTGATATGTTTGATTGTGGATGTTTTATTTTTACACCATTCATGGTTTATTGATAAATTATTTACATTTCGTATGCTAGTTTTAATACAAATGTTTATGTTTTGTTTAAACCTTTTTATATGAGGAATGCATTGGACATAGTAAGTGATGAGTGGAGCCTGATATAGCTCCTCGTTGATTCGGTAGGTCTCATGAGACAAACTAATGTCTTGGCACAGGGCTTTGAAAAAATATTATTTGTAGTCTTGGCACAAGGCCTTGACTATATGGTTATTAATTTTGGCATTATGCATTCCAACATTATGAAATTGGCTATTGATATTACATGTGATTATTTGACTAGTATAATTTCCATGTGAATAAGTTAATGGAATTATTTTATTTATCTTTTCCATATTATGATGAATTTTAAGTTTAAAAGGCTTGTGTTTTAGTCTTATACATTGCCTTAAATATTTATACTTATTCTTGAAAGTTTCTGCTATATTGTTATCCTTACTGAGCATCTGAGGTCACCCATTTATATGTTTTATTTTTCCCAAGATGTGAAGATGTATATTATGACTGACCTGCAGGGATATTCTAAGGGATTAATGTGGTCAATAGAGACAATTTTGTTGTTTGTTTCATTTTATAATGTAATTTAAAACTTATGAATGTATATATTACTTCCATGAATACTAAACTAATGGGTCTTTGTGGATTTTTATCCCTTTTGATAATGACAATGTTATGTAATAATGCACCGACTCTGGTTAACTGGGGTTAGGGCGTTACATTTAGGTACTAATTAGGGTGAAATTAAACAAGTCATAAAGCTCATTGGGCCTACCCGATAAACCTATCAAAAGACAAGCTATGCTCATTAGACCCCCTAGTTTATAAAAAAGATAGAGTGATGATTTTTCACATCACCTCTCTATGAGAATACGTTCACTAGGTGGTGTCACAAATTTTAGGGTGTTGGTACTGTTCTTGGATATTACGATTTCCAAAAATTTCACTTCATGATTTAGGATCCTCGGATCACTGTAAACCTTCCAGAGCCCTTGGAAAGGATACTTGAATTCAAGGTACCCTTTGATTAAATATGAATATATGACTATGTATCATGCATATGTGCCTATGGTCATCAACCAAATGTGTTGATTTGTAAAAATGGATTTTTGATCCTTTTGAGACATTACATCACCATAGAGGAACTCAATACCCCCAAGTGATCTGAACTACTCCCTATATTATTGTCCCATATCATCCTCCTAACTCGAGCACTTTGGACCATGACATAAAATTTTCATACCACTCTATCCAAGTGAATTTGAAATACTTGATGTTACATCACCATGTTTTATACCCTTTGTCAAGGACGGAAAGCAACATTACATTCATAAACCTTTGATGTCCCACACCTTGTGATTAGAAACCAGGGGACATGGGGATTGTGATTTATGATCAAGAGATGAACTTCCCTAGGGTTCCAAAACCATTCCTGGATAGATTTCCTTCTATACCCAACCTCATCATCTAGATGTTTGAGTATTCATAAATATTACATGTCCCTCAAAAAGTATTGGAAATAATCTTCTCTTGACCATGATACTAACACATTTGGGCCTTAAACCACCAACTAAATGAATCTACTCCTTCCCAAAAAGGATATTCAATCCTTGTGATCCCAAGAAACACCATGGAGGAACCTGGAACCTCATCATTTTATATGTCATCCTCGATATGTGTACCCCATCCCATATTCAATAACTTTATCTTTTTTATGGCTTAAAAAACCCATATTCCAACTATCCGGGCAGACCTAGAATCCCTAGAATTTCTCCCCCAAAAAATATTACTCTCATAACCTTCCATGAACCTTGGAAAAGAGTGGATACACCTCTCTTTGTCCATGTTATCAATGCATAAGTGCCCTGACCTTCCAACTAGAGGCATATCCTCCTTAACGGAATGGATATCTAATCCTCTTGAATATCAGCAACACTGTACAAGTACCCAACACCCCAGAGTGTTTTGGGTCATTCCTATCATATCTTCATCATACCCCATGATCATCAATTAGGTCTAAGATAAAAACCCTAAACTAAAGAAATAAAATTTCCGAGATAAAAGATCATAAACTAAAGAAATATATGTTCTGAGCTAAAAGACCCTAAACTATAGTTATAGAAGGTCCAAGCTAAAAGACCCTAAATTATATTAATATAATGTCTGAGATAAATGACCATAAACTATACTGATTGAAGGTCTATGATAAAAATCCCGAAACTAAAGCAATAGAATGTCAAATATAAGAGACCAAAAACTAAAGTAATAGAATGTCTGAGATAAAAGACCTTAAACTATATTGATAGATGGTTTGAGCTAAAATACCCTAAACCATAGTGATAGAAGTTCTGATCTAAAATAACATAAACTAAATCAATTGAAGGTTCAAGATAAAATCTCCTAAACTAAAGAAATAGAAGGATAGAGATAAAAGACCCTAAACTATGACATATAAGTGAAATAATATACAAAAATGAAAAATATTATAAGTCCACCATATGGCCATAGAAAAATCAAGTTATGATCACCAAGCCTATTGAATTTAGTAAGAGAAGATCAATCTCCCTTAAGGATGTGTATTCAACCTAAATTATCCTTATTCCAAATAGGTAACCACTTGATAACTAGAGAATATATATTAGTAAGGAATCCCATGTTTGTAGGAATTAATGAGTACCTCTCAAAGGAGAATCTATTATGATTTATATATATAGACCCAAACATTCAGGTTTACTTGGTATTATGAAATGGATGGTTATCATTAACGATTCACATAATATCAGCAGAATGAAAAGGTCAAGCAGATCATGAATAAAAGATAAACTAGTCAATTCATATACAGTTTACAAAATCTATTCATTGATAAAGTGTGTGAAATGGGGATTATCCACATTTTTGTGTCTATATAAATATATCCACAACAAAAATACAGTACATAGAATTATAATAAGATTTGATCTCCTATGATAGCCAGGTTAGAAAGAGTCTAGAGAGAAGTTTTAATTGAACATTGAAGTGCCATTAACCCCACCTATTCTACAACAACCATGAGGTATAGATTCAAGAATAAAGTATCCTAATCCTCAACTCTCTTTTGAGAAGTTTCCAATTAGGAATAATATGTTCAAATGTGGAACTTCAGGCGAGCTATGATTTCTTCTCATAACCATATTTTCATGGTATAAGCATCCATATGGACTTGCAGTTTAGATATCAACTAATGTCCTTACTCCAATTCCTCTGATTCCTCCTTAATCAGCTTAGTAATTGGAGACTGGTACAAAAAATCATACAAGTCTCTATCATTGGAGGCCAAATCCCACCAAGATAGAAAATTTTGTTTCATGATTTCACATATTGGTTAACAATAAAATCTATCCACCCAAAAGACATTGAAAAACTCATGAAGGAATTAACCTTGGTCGTGAAATGATTCTAAAGGATTCTTAATGATAAATTCATGAGTCTGCTTCTAGATCAACATACATTGTGTCTTAGATTTTATGACTGATGGGACAAGCGATCCAAAAGGAGGGATAGTCGGATGAGTTTGGAAGGAAGCAGGAGAGGAGGCTCCACATATCACCACTTCAATAGAGTTATCACATATATCTTATATTGGGGGTATTATTTCCCAAAAATATTCACTCCCAATATCATTATAGTCATTTCTAATATGAGGGTTCTTCCTTGAAGTCTCACCGATGTCCAGAATCAACTCCATAGTTTCCATGGACAATGGAGTTGGAGAGGAAAAAGTCATATCCACATGACGAATCATCCAATTTAGAATACCATATAGGTAAGTTGATACCCAATCCTAGGAATATTATTGGGTAAGGAATGTGGGAGAATCAAAAGGTGTAATAATTATCTCAACATCAGTATATTCACCTTCAAACATCTTCCAAAACCAGTGGATGATCCCAGGGTCTCTCTCCTCGCACACCAACCAAAATAACAAGGGATACCATTTGGGTGCATCCAAACATATGAGAGAATTGATAAGGTTTATATGACTCATATATTACACTCACATTCATCCTAGCTACGAGAACCTCATCCCGAAGAGAGGTCATATACGACCTATCATAATGGGAACCACTACCATTATCAATAATCAGTGTAGTTAGTTCATAATAAGCGGTGAAATCAAAGATGTCATATTAGCTCAATGCATCTATAACCTCTTTAGAACATGGTGACATGGACCTGACCCAATATATGTTTAGTAATCTAGGATGGTATGGGCATTAGGGATCCTATTATCATTATAATAGTCATAGTAATGGAAATGATCCCTTATCCAGAAAAATAATAATAGGAAGGGTCCACGAACCCTATAAGGGGTGTTACCTTATTTAATATGGATAAGGAACCAGTAAATACATCAAGGGAATATAATTTCCATGTTAAAGCATTTTTCTTCCTCTAGTGGCTCTTCCAACACCAACATGCTGACATAGATTCTAGAATGTGCATCCCCAGTAAGGAAAATCCATCCAATCAAGAACATGGTCGTAAATCCTTCCAAAATAATACTTGGATAGATCTATGATTTCACTTGAGATACAAATGTCTATGATCCACATCTTCTTGAATGTCCCAATACAAGCCAACTATATCCCAAACCTAGTGGGAAGGGCACTGATAGGAGAAGATAATGGTTGTCCTAACCCAACTGCAACAAAGGAAAATGTTTATCCAGTCTTTGAAGGAGATAAGAGAGTTCATGGTCAACTCCTTTATCATATTCTCATTGATAATGAAAATAATATCCCTCACAAAAACTGGAGTTTTCAAGGGGTCATTCCAAATATATATAGTCAAGAGGAACACATCATACATCACTCTAAGAGGGGGAATCCCACTCAATTAGTAGATGTCTCATAGGCTGATGCCCACTTTACTATGTGCATATGGAATGTGTGTGTGATTGGGAACCAATGGAAGATAAGTTTTTAAAAAAGATTTGTCTTTTCATAGATAATAAATTGGGAAATCCACATGGCTTCATAAAGGTAAACTTTGTATAACTGGTCTGTGAACTCTATGTAGCTTTTCCTGACCGATAATGGCCACAACCATTCATTAGAAAGGTTTCTTCTTGAATAGAGAACACATTTCAAGATCCCTCTAGTAAAAAAATGTTCCTATAAGAGACAAATATACTCAAGTAGTTCATATAAATAGGATGATAAGTGAAATCACAACCATCTGGGACCAAGGGAGAGTTTTCCAACAAATAAGACAAACCCCACGGTTGACCTGCGACCGATTGTCCTTCTCCATAAATATTCATCTAAATGAAATGAGAAGGATTTGATACCTATAGACATGGTATATTTAAGTATAATGGATGTATGAAGACATCATTCAACAAACCAAACTAGTATAGATGAATTCAGTGTGATAAAGGGTAATCTTGAAGCTCGGATAAGAGTAACATCTTTAAAATCTAATTATTATAATATATGTGATATTATTGGTCATCATTAAAATTTCTAGAAGTCATGGACCTTTTATTTACTTCTAAATAAGAACATTTATGTGCATCATAATCCATCTAAAAAAAGTATGTGGAATATGTCATATAGATAAAATAAACTCTTGAAAGAGGAAATACATAAAATACAAGATGCATCATGCGTATTGCATGAATCAAAAAAGGCATTCATGAATCACATAAGAGGATCACAAATCACTTGACTCCCAAAAAAGTTATGGGTCACATAAAACTACAAGGCCTATCACAATTGAATGACTCATTGAAGACTCATGATCATGTGACCTAGATATGGTTTCATGAGGCTCATGATAGCCATATGATCACATGATTAGGTTAGCATCCCTTGTGGAACACTCAAGATAATTTCATTCTCATAGATAATGTTCAAGAAATTACCAATTTAAATAGTTCATAGTTGGTTTGAGTAGGTTCCTAGTTACATGAGGTCTTGTGGAATAGTTCTCATGGAAAGCGATCATGATGGGGTATCAGGATCAGGTCTTACAAAATGGTCATGTGATAAGGACATGTGATGGGTATAGGGTGCATGAGATTTGAAGATTGAGTAGCTGGTGAATGAGGATAATCTGTGCTCCCCTATATATAGTTAATTACATGTAAAACTATTTGTCACCTAGAAGACCAAACATCACCCAATACATCAGTTTGAAACAATGTCAAAGACTCAGGTATGCATTTAATTTACCCATAATCAAGCCCTTTTCCCTATGGAAATCTCTCCTGAGGGGGTATTATTGGTTGACATCCTCCAAATGAGAATTGGAAAATTCATAAAGGATGAAATACCTAAATATGGGTATTATTTTTCCCACAAAAAACAATGGATGGAGAAGGTGGAAAAAGACTCATGGATCATGTGATCCTCTAAGAGACACATGATTGTGTGACATCATGAGGTCACATGAAGAATCCATGACTAGTACATAGCCTATGGCAGGCCCCATGGAGTCCCCTCAACAAGTCCCTTTTTCATTTTCAAAGTCACCCCATACAATTAATTTTTGTGTGGTGGTAGAAAAATATGATCCCCCCATTCGTATAGATTTTCATCCAAAAAAATCCTGAAAAAACACTCCAAAAATCCCTTCAATAATAGTAGTAAAATATCACAAAGGATCCACTTGTAATCATAAAGCACATGAAATGCATCACCGGTGAGGAGAATTATTGTCCTAAAAAACATTAAAAACCCTCATAAACTCTCCAAACATTGTAAAATATAAAAAGTACAATAAATATGCAGGTGGTGGGAGCCTCTCACAGTTATAAAAGTCACATGTTGTACCCCTGGTAGTTTAAAAGACACCACAAGTCCCAAGAGACATGTCTGGATCATCTCATGAAATCTAACTAGCTTTTTATCCCCATCACGTGAAGGGACTTGAGTATATATATGAAATATCATGCTCTTAATTTGGATCATTAAGGACAAACATATGCAATTTTCTATGAAATGATCATGAATCTCCTTAAGACCTTTTATAGTCACGTGATGCATCACCAAGAGGTAAGTTGATTGTCCATGAAGACACCCAAATAACCTGACGAACTCCCCAACCTTTGTAAAATGAATTAATAAAATAAAAATGAGGATGAGGAAGAATCCTCTCATGGTCATAATACTCTAATGACACACAATGTTTGTCTGCAGTATGGTCTTGTAAAACACCTTAACAAATTTTCCTAATACCATGAAGGCCTATTTAAAATATATCCTTATCTAACAAAAATTATCAGATAGGTCACCCAAGATATTGGGAAGGCCTTATAGAGGTTCTTGAATCTCATGAAGGCCCTTAGACATGTAGATATGATAATATAAATTCTCTTGGAATGTCTACAAGATTCAAAAAATACCTATTAATTGGAAATAATACAATAAAGGAGGCATTGATAGGGTGATCTTGTGGTCACTAAAAATTAGAGAATGTTTATGGAACAACCAGTGGAAGGACTTCATGAAGACTCATGACACCTTGGCCATGCGACGAATCCATCATGGATTAATGTGACATGTTCCATGAAAAATGGTAGATAGACAGGGTGCTGAGACCTATAAATCCACCACTCCATCATAAAAAATTCTAAACTTTGGATGTCTACTCTCTAGATGAAGAGTTGGCCTTCCCACACACAGACGCCCCAGTGCTAGATTTGATTTATCAAATGGGATAATCTTGTGACTAAAAAACATTCCATTAGGTATGATTTGAGGAATAACCATAGGTATCATGCTAAATGAATAAATCACATCACATGATCACTAATAGATCACACAAAATACTTCTAGCAAGACATCCAAAGAACATGATTCACATCTTATAGATCATGTGACACTTAAAAAAACTAAAATTGAAATAATATAAGTCATTAAATATATAAATGAGATAAAAAATACTTATGGTGGGAGACTTACATGAAGTACATATGCACTAATCATAATGTGCTTCATGTAAACAACCCAAGACATCCGACAACATTGGGGCATGTCGCGCAGATCTCGCAACGTCCCTTTGGTATACTATTTGGGTCATGCAAAGTCCTCTGGACATGTTGAAGAAAGTCACATGGTCCCCTAAAGAATACTGACCGAGTCTCCTGAAACACTCGTGGATCATCATTTAATCCCCACAATGTCCTTTAGATGTGTTGACTAACTCATATAATGGCACCAACAGGTGTTAGTCAAGTCTTGAGATAGCACACAAACATGTCAACTAACTCTCACAAAGACCCATGGGCATGCCAGTTAGCTCTTTTGATACCCTCCAGGCACATCAGTCATGTCTCTAAATGCCCTACATACATATCATCCAGGAAATACAACACCCTCTAAGACATGACACATTGACTCTTGTGATTCCCTCCAAGTGTGTCAGCCAGCTCTCATGATGACACCAAAGTATCTCATCCGGTTCATGAAACACCCTCTAGGAATGTCAGATGAGATCATGTGATGGATTCCCAAATCAACCAAATAGGTGTCGCGATTTCCTCTAGAGATTTTAGCCTTGATCATGTGATATCCCTCAAACATGCCATCCAGGATAAGTGATGTCTCTCGGACAAGACAACTAAATCATGTGATTTTATTTGGACATGTCTGAAACATAACAAGACATGCCCATACATCCTTCAACATGTCGAAATGGAAAATCAATGTATGTCAAGTTGGAATTCAATCATGTATGGCATGCAAGATGGCCAGGACAACAGGGCATCATAGGGATTGATATCTTTTTCTACCCTCGGTGTGTAAAACCTGACCAAAGGGCAATGTTAGTGTGTAATCCCTAATCTAGTAAACTATAAGGAACTTGATTCCTTACATAACTAAGATACATAGGGTTTCTAATGGAGGCCTGAGATCTATATTAACCATCTAAAGGGCTGACTCAATATATAATTCCTCCATTTATAAGCATTGATACTAGTCATTTTCCATCCCTTGTTTCTCAAACTGATCATAGATCATGTGGTCTTAGAGAGTTGAAATAATCCCATATTTTTCATTATAAGCCTCTATAAATGTAAGGGAAACCTTAGAGTGTAAGCCCAGATCAATTGAATAATATGACTTGTCCCTCATATATGGAAATATCATCATGTAATCCCTGGTCAACTAAACTATGATACTTTGATTTCTGTAATAACTAGCATACATAGTGTTGTGGCACTCTACCTCGAATGATGACCCTTCTAGACTGGAAATGAAGAAAGGGAGATAATGACCCCAGATTCCCACCCCAATTAGACCTAGGTGTGTGGACCATCACCAAAGGTTTACAAATCTTAAAAAATAAGAAGCATTACCCTTTTATTGTAAACAAGATCAGTAGATATGATGTATCAACCCCAAAACAACTCCAATAAATATATAAAGGAAAACCAAAATCCATCCCACATGCATGTTTAAAATAAAAATATTTCAAATACAATGAAAAAAATCCAAATTAAATAACAAAAATACAGCTAAGTAATGAAATGGAAACTATCCCAAAAGTCCGAGCTAGTTAGGTTCAGCACGATCTATGTAATCCTTCTAGAAATATGAAAGCAATTTTATATATTTAGGGTCATCATAAAAGAATAATCATTAGGAAAACCAAATTCTATCATGCATAAGTGATAGAAGCATACTAATGCTCCCATGAGAAAATAGCAGAACCAACAGAACCTAACAAGGTATACAAACCATCCCCACCTCATGAAGGAACGCTCACTAAGTTACGAAAATCAAGTAAAGTAATATAGTAAGAACATCAATGAGATGGTACCCCACACCACTTTCAAAGTATTTATCCCATCTCACGCCTTAATAGAAAACGCCTTGGAACTCCCACCTCATCTAAAAATCCATGTCCCAACCCGTCCATACACACATGGGCCACAAAATACATTACATCTCGCCCGCACACACCTTGTCCACATACCACATCACATCGTGCCTACACACACCTGTTCCACATACCACATCACATCTCATCTTGAAGACACCTGTGAAAAAACTACTCGCCTACACACACCTGAGCCCCACAAACCACAACCAGCTTGATGAATCTTGGGAAATCCCCACTTGGAAGAGGGAGTAGGGAAGAGCAGGTGACCATCAATCCATCCTTCCACCAGGATGATTGGGAAAGACACCATCC
The DNA here is from genome assembly GCA_963277665.1 of Viscum album. Lineage (NCBI taxonomy): Eukaryota > Viridiplantae > Streptophyta > Magnoliopsida > Santalales > Viscaceae > Viscum > Viscum album. The sequence continues at coordinate 1,308,513,153 of OY728119.1, read as the reverse complement.
CCTATGATGATGGGGTTTTTTTGAACATAGTGCTCAACTAGGGTGGGGTTTGTATAAAAATCACAAGAAAAATACAAGTAATACACATATATAATCCCAAACACTCCTACTCTAACTATGAGATTCACAATAACTACTACCTTTACATGTTTATTAGTACCATCAACAGTTAATTCAGATGTTGATAAATTAAAGTGGCTTCACAAATCTTCTTCTCTCAACACTCATTCATTTTATTATTTAGCATTAACCATAGTTAACTGTGTAACCCATCATTTAACTTTTCATTGACAAACTTCATCCCATTTACCAAACCAACTCATTCTATCTCAACATTATTAAGTATTTATTTTCTCCATCATTACCTGGTAAACTAAGTAACACAAAACATTATAATCATCCCAATGAAAGTCACACAAAAGAATTAGAACCATGGTAAATTAACCCACTTCACATTACTCACCATTTAACACCCCTTTATAACATAATATACATTAATCCTCAGACACATGGTGAAGATTTTTGCATTATACTCAGGGAGAAACTATGGACCAATTGCCCATACCAGCCACTATCATTATCATTGATCAAAGTAATTTTTCCTCACTTATACTCTCAATAGTGAAAACCCCCATCTTATAGCCACACCCAACAACACCACCAATCACAACCATTCTCAGCAGGCCTGCTACATAACCACACAACATCAACCGAACCAACCCCCTATGCACATACATTCCCACAACCACATAACCACATGAACCCAACCATGATATATTGAGATTTAACAATGAATTACTTATATAATTGAACTTGTCAATTCTAGGGTTATCAAAAGAAAAATTTGATACTAGGGAATCATTTTATTAGATGAATTTATATGGTTAACCAATTTCATTATAATTGTTCAACAGAAAAATAAAAATACATCATTCATTCCAAAATCATTACTTAGTGAGAAAACAAATACCCCCAACTGACATGATTTTAAGTAGGTTTTTTATCCCGTATAATTCAAAACAACAACCAAAAACAAATAACAAGCATCATCCCTTTTTTCTAACCCCGCATATTGATATTGAACTAATTAAGTTATCTTTATTAATTTGGTATTCCTCTATATTGAAATGAGATACATTCATATGCCCACCCTGCATGATATGAAAAATATAGAGACGATGGAAAAAACTACATGGGAGAAAAAGAAATCAACACTTCTTTAATATACCAAAGAAGGGGCGTCCATGCAGTAGAAAAACTCCAAGGGGAAAATATGGTCTAATTTCTATAGAATAAATGCACAAATCATCGAGGAAAAATGGTTATGGGGACATCTCATACCAAGATAAAGGAGAAATAATGAATAAAGGGAAGGCCCCATCTTAGAAGGATTAGATCGGAGACTCATAGAAAAGAAATTCTTTTTAAAAGTCATTAACGGTCGATCTTAAACAGGACCACGTGGTTTGAAAGTCAAAGGATGATTCAGGTAATTAGAATATATATATGATTAAAAATTTCTCTAAAAAAATTAAATAGGGTATTATATTAATTTTACATCAAATAAAACATTAGAGGGGAAATTGGAAAAACTGGGAGAAACTAAAATTTTGGCAAAATAATGGAAAAGACACATCGTTGGATGAGTCACCAGTGTGATTCCCCAGTGGATGTGTCAAAAGTGTGAGTTACTGGTGTGAGTCACCGATATGAGTAACGATTGGATGAGTCGTTGTCATGACCTATCATTGCAACTCATTTATGCGACTCATCATTTGAACTCGCTATCTTGGCCTGCCGATGTGAATCACCATTGTGGCTCAGCGGTCCTGACCCAGCGCCATGACCTACTAGTGTGATTTACCATTGTGAGATACTGATGAAAGTCACCATTTCGACTCACCGTTGAGACCTAACATAACTAACCTACCATAGGAAAACTTGAATTATAGAAAAATCTTAAAATGAGTCATTGTTACCTCCTAGAACCCTTCAACCACTAGATTTTCACAAACTAATGGATCGGAGAGGTTCAGGTCATTACATCAGAAACCTCTAAAACCATACCCTCCCCCTCAAGAATTAAAAAAAAAATCCTAGAATAAAGAGGGGTCTAAAAATCCAACTTGTGAGATACCTCTCAAGGAACCCACTATACTTAAAATGCTGTTAACAAAAAAACACATAAAGGTCCAAGGATAAACCACCCTACATTATTCTAAAGATAGAGTAGAAACCTCCTCATCCAATAACACATCCTTTGACATCTTCTAACCCAAAAAACCACAAGGCACACCATATAAGAGCAACAACCACACTATCTCAAACACACGAATCAAATAATCTCATCCTCCATGTAAATATATTATCTGCTCTAGGCGGCTCTATCTCACCTAAATGGGTTTAATCACATCGTAATTAATTCATCTTGATTTGGAATATAGTCTTTCCCTTTTCACATGTTAGTGCTTTATCACACATCGCACCATACAAATCCCAACCTAAGGAAAACTAAATATTCTCATAGAAAAAAAGTTCAAACATGACATCATAAGAAAAAAAATAGGGAATAAGTAAAAAAATATGGTTCATGGGAATGCATCGACGCTTCTTGTTCCCAAGTACTCTCATACAGGCCATCATGCTTCTATAACTCATGAACCAAAGGAATGGTCCACCCATGTATCTCCTTCTCCCGATGATCCTGGATCTCTACTAGCCACTCCACATATGTTGCCTTTTCTTCGATATACAACCCTCCCCAGTCAATAACATGGGATTCATTGTAGAGATACCAATATAGTTGAGAGACATGAAATACATTGTGGATCCTCTCCAACTATTGTGGCAGTACCAACTTGTAATCCACCCTTCCAACTCATCCCAACACCTCGAAGTGTCCAACAAACCCAAGAAAAAATATTTCTCCCTATACCCAACCTCTACTACCAACATCAATGGGAATCCTTAGAGAATATAGTGTCCCCAACCTCAAAATATAAGGGCCTCCTCCTACGATTGGAATAAGACTTCTATCGGTCCTATACTACTTTCATCCTATCTCAGAGAAGATCAACCTTCTCTGTCATGCTCTACACTACCTCAGGACCAAGAAAAATTGTCTCCCCAACCTCTACTCAACACAAAGGTGAACAACATGGTATTCCATACAATTCTTTGAATGCAGTCATTCCAATGGAAGAGTAATAATTGTTATTATGAGAAAACTTGTCCAAGGTTAAGTGTCACCCAAGATCCTCTAAATTCCAAGATGCATGCTCGCATCATACTTTCCAGTGCCTGGATAGTCTGTTCTATCAACCCATTTATTAGAGGGTGGAAGGAAGTGTTGAGGTGTAACTGTGTTTCAAATGTATGTTTCAATCCCCTCCAGAATTGTGATGTAAAACATGTATCCCAATTCATGACGATGGATCTTAGAAATCCCTGAAATCGAACAACCTCATCCACATACATGTGTGTTAATGTATCCACTGCACCTGAATCCTTAATAGCTAATAAGTGAGCTTATTTCAGCAGTTGGTCCACTACAAGCCAGATAGTATTGTATCCTACTAGATATCTGGGTAACCCTATGATTGAATACATTTATATGTCATTGCCTTTCTACTTTGAGATGTCTAAGGGCTGTATAAAAACCATTGGGGACATGCTACTCAACCTTCACCTACTGGTACACTAAAAACTTTTCCATAAAATCCACCACTTCCCATTTCATCCCAGGACACCAAAAATAAATCCTAAACCCACTGTACATATTATAAATCATGTGTGTTCCACAAAGGGTGAGTTATGAAACTCGCGAAGGACTCCCCCATCCATTTACACTGGAACAAATAGGCTTCCACAGAACATCACCTATTTCTGACCATCCTCTGACCATCCCTCTGGAGCATCACCATGGTCAACACAATCACATATCACTTCTACCAATGAGTCTCCCCACTAAGAGTCCTCCACCTACTACATCATAGAATATTATACCATCTTCTAGAACAAATAGCCTCTACCGCAATCCATTCATGTATTTAAGTCTAACGATGTTATCTCCTCCATTTCTTCCCAAGAATCTACATATTCTTGAACAACCTCCTTCTGTGACTTCCTACTCAATGAATTGGCCATGAAATTTCCTTTCCCTCAGGTGTAAGAGTTCTCAGAATCATAATCCGTAATAAACAACATCCACCTCCACTATCGCAAGTTCGTATCTCACGGGGAAAAGATATACCTCAAACACTTGTGATTTGTGGAGACCGTAAAGTGTTCCCCAATGAGGTAATGTCACCACAACTTCATCGAAAACATGAAATATTATAGCTCTAGATCATGGGTGGCCTAATTATGTTCATGGGGAAGTAACTATCTAGATCCATAAGAGATCATTTTCCATTGCTTCATCAGGATACATTCCAATCCCAAATGAGAAGCATCACAAAACACATCGAACATCACCCCTTCATCTAGAAATGGGACCAATGACCAACTTCCCAATAAAATAGTCAAACTCAACATAGCACTGCTCTCTCCAAACAAAATCCTAGTATTTTCTAGTCAAAGCTATCAATGGAGTTGAAAATTGAGAGAAATCAGGTACAAACCTCTGGTAATTTCTTGTAAGACCAAGAAAATTGTGATCCACTACCATATTCAAAGGTGGATCCCATGAAACAACTGCTTCAACCTTAGCCGGGTCCACTGCTACACCCTAATGAGACACCACATGCCGATGTAAATTCACTTATCAAAGTTCCCATAACTACATTTGAAATTAATCTTCATAATATCATTTTCCTTCACACTCAACAGGTGATATCCATACTACAGATAAATCATAGAAAACAAACTCGCCCCTATAATATATTTGAGTGGATTTTCTATCCTCAGAAAAGGCTAATGGTTCCTGACAGTTACGTGATTCATCCCCTGGTAGTCTATGCACAACCTCATACCACCATCTTTCATCTTTACGAATAACACCAGAGCACCCCACAGTGACACACTGGAATAGATAAATCCCTTCTTCATCAGATCATCTATCTGAATCCTCAAATCCCAAAACTCAAAAGGTTATATCTGATAAGTATCCATAAAAATCAGATAAGTATTGGGTTCTAAGTCTATCTCAAACTCAACATCTCTTCAAGGGGGTAGAGTCACATCAACCTTAGGTAAAACATCAATAAACTCCCCAAATACTTTGGGGACCTCCACCATCCCAACATTTGCTGATTCCATGAAAAACTCATCCAATAAAAAAAGAAAAGGTTATATATTCTGAATAACCACCTAACAACTTTGTTCACCAATGAAGACTACACACTGGCCATCCACATCCGAAAACATGACTCTTATCTAGAAGCAGTCGATAATTGTGTGCACAAAGTAAAACTAGTCTTTGTTGATAATGACATCGTATGGTTACATCTATAGAAAGAAGAGATCCCCACAGAACTGATATAGACCCATCATCAGACTATATCCGTAGAACACATCAAACAAGTTAGTCTAGCCTCTGACTAGCATACTCAAAACTAGGGGAATAGGAATCCTCTCTATGTATAGTCCCAGAGCATGGGATAGACTAGGTGAAACAATGGTTTTTGAAGATATTTAATCAAACAAAGCACAAGAAAGGGTACTAAAGAAGTTGATCGTACCTCTGACTATCTCTAGAACTGGTGGAACTACTACTTATATGACATGAAACTAACCACACCTAGATCCTCTACCTCTATTCCAATGACTGTCTCCATGAACATTCTTGGTTTAGGTCCCTAAGGAACACCCTAAGGTAGTCCTCTATCCACTCTATCTCCTCTCAGTGGAGTATGAGCCAGTGGTCCCTATTAATTAAATGGATTGGCTAGCAAATGATGTTGAGGCTGGTGCTAAATATGTTCACCTCCACCATACAGATCTCGAACAGCCACTAGACACTAGTTCTAAAGATGGTTGTGAACCCTACAATAGAAACACATTGGACCTAATCTTATAGGAAATGCTCGAGGACCATAAGGTTGAAATAGAAACTATTAAGGTCGACTCCCTACTTGTTAAAATCTCAAAGGCACTGGTGACTGAGACCTGATATTGGTAACCCTGCCTCTAGAAGAACCCTATTGGCTCCCCTCTCGTGGTAGACCTCCATGTGAGTGCGTCCACTCAATCTCTTTCGCCTTCTTTTGAAACACAAACTATGTAAGAAACGTAAAGTGAGTAATTGCGTACTAGATAGAAGGGTGAAGTGCCTCCTCTAGGTGTCTTTCATGAGACTCCTCATCCGGACAGAGATCTAGATAAAAGTGAAGAGGGACTTTGAATATTATCCCATGTACTTGCACTAACATACTCCCCTACTGAAGGGAGAGTAACTCTTACCTCTTCTCATCCTTCATGGTCGTTTAAAGTAATTCCACTCGAAACATGTTCAGAAAGATAACCCACAACATGACTTCCTTATTCCTCTCCCCTGGGTACAATGTCAACCACTAACGCATAGCTTCCCACATTTGACTCACCACCAAAGGAACCCAGTACTCCATTGGAGCTCTGGTCAAACTGAAGATGATCTCAAACTCCTCAACAAATCCCTCCATCTCTATTTCTGAAACACTAACCTCATAATTTCTCAAGATTTGTCGTTGGAAATCATGTAATGTTCTCTACCACTGGTCATCCTTCTCCACTGGATCAACCATTCGCCAATCAACAAGATCTACCTACTAAGCCTCAACTTCTTGATCCACATGAGGACAATGATCGGGGTCGATAGCTAAAAAATGTAAAAAAGGAATATATAATCCCAAAAATTATGGACTTTTATTGAAATTAACTTTTACTCATTTAACTCATTATTATATTCAAATTCATTAAAATAACCCAATTCAGATAATCACGCAATTCATTATGATGCATGTACATTTCATGGGGTCTATATAACAACCCTTCACATTATTTCATATTTATAAATGATTTATTACATAGAAATGCAATTAATACAACCTATAAGATTGATAGGTCTAGTGTCTTTGGGACTTAGGAACATTACATAAAAATATAACACAAAAAATAAAACATCTTTATTGAAAACGTTTTTTACATGACCACAACATTCCTTCGTACTTAGCATTGCATGGGATAACCTAATGACATACATAAGGAAAGGGTGAGCTATAAAGCCCAGTAAGGGGGTAAACAAGGCATAACCTGAAAAATAAAATACATTTTAGAAAATAGGAATTTCAACAGATCACAGGTGAAATATGAACATAAAGCCATCATATAGAATGATTATCATAACATGGAAATATGGTAATAACTTAAAACACTACATCATTAACATAAAGGAATCATGTAAACCCATGTCCCAACATGGTGGATAAATGTCATAAAAGGAATCAGGTAAAATCCTTTCCCAACATGATATATCATGATACAAAACATTACCCAATGCATTGGAGTGCTATCTAGGCGTACCCGTTATAATCATTTCAATCTCATGCTTAAGTGGGCCACATAGATCATATAACAAGATTTCATTCAACACTATTATTTGTTTCACAATAAAGGAATGTGGAATACATACATGAAAGTATATATTAAATAATAATATTTTCATAAATTTTAATACCCATGATAGAGAAATGGTCATGGTATTCACTGCACAATGATTTTGGCATGGAAAATCACGTTGTAATTTTGGCATCCTAATGACGTGACATAAAAATTAATAAAATTATTGCTGAGATAGAAAGGGGTATCTCATCATATATAGATGAAATGTACAGTAAGGCTACATATAAATACATGTCCCAACATATGGAATTTGGAAATACAAGGCCTAACATAATAAAGAATATTGAAGAAAGAGGATAAATTTAATAACTCTTATGAAATTTTGGCATGGTAACAGGTGTACATGGGAGGAACTGATGTGAGATAAAGAGGCCTCCAATAATAAAAAATGATAATAAGGGAAGTATGGTCGAGGTTCAAAAACATACCCCATCATTTTTAATTGTTAATAAAATGGTGTAACAATATTAGGAAATTTGGATAAAAATGAGAAAGGAAGGAAACCATTACTTGAGTGTGTGACTTCTAAAGCTTGAAGAGGGGATTATTGAGAGATGGGGGCACCTTGGGAGATTTTAGTGAGGGTAGAACAGAGTAGGGACCTGATCCAAGGATTTTTATTGAATAGAAGTGGGGTATTGGGTGTGTTTATATAGGAAATGAGAGGGTCATTCTTTAATATTTCACAAACATACATTTTGGAATCTGTATAGTTAAATCTTAAAAACCAAAAACGTTCCCATAGTGTTTGCCCATGTTTTTTTCCAAAGTGGAGTGGAAAAATTATTTTATAATGAAAATGGCCGAACATATTAAAATAGTATCCTTGATTATGTGGAGGTAAGATAAATTAATAATGAAATGAATTTAAAATCATAAAATATATTATACATTTTAGAGGATTCACTAGGATTTATAAAATAATATAAAATCAATTTATTTTAATAGTAAAACATATATTGGTTCTAGAAAACCTATTATAGTATTTTTTTACATAATTTTGGGGTCCTTATGATGTCATAATATTTTATTTATATGGTATTTAATTTTTACCCAAAAATTCGACTGTCTCAGAAAATTATGAAAAAATAAACATTGGATAATTTCAACATCCTCATTAAAAAAATTATATAAATTTTATCTAAGTAAATTTCTATATATGTTAATTTTCACTTTTAAAATGGAAACTGACATTTATTAAAAATTCACGGGTTTTGAAAAAAATAGTTTTCAAACATTAGTAAAAATTAAATTTTACTTTATAAAATTTATATAATAATTTATTATTAATAAAATTAATTAAGAAATAATATTTTAATAAAATATTTATTGTTTAAAAATGTCATAAATTCTTTAAAAAAAATTCTTTAATTAAAAAAATACACTTCTTTATCATAAAAATTATAACTCTTATCAAACTGATTTATTAATCATTTATAGATAAAGAATTGATATAATCATAATTTATGAGAATTTTTTTATGGTATTATTAATAAAAATATTATTTTAATATAATAATGTAAATATTTCTCAAAATTTTCATTTTTACCTGAATAATTAATTTATCAAATTCATATTTTTTTAAGAAAGACTATTATCATAAAGGAATTGGTGGAATAAAACTATTATTTAATAAAATAGATTGCACAATAAGTAACTAATACCTTGTTAAATTAACCCCTGATAACACCCACCAAAAACCTAAGGGGAATGTGTGGGATAGTGAAAGACTCTTAGGGTTGCTCAGATAACATCGCTCAGGGGGTAATCTCTATTAAGTTGAACTTCTCCCGTAAGTGATTCTATTCTAGATTAACATGTTGAAGTTCATCTTGGTCTTGGCCAAGGGAGTATATCAGTCACACTACCTCCTTTCTAAGCTCTGATAAATGATCTTTTTATGGCCTGAGTCTACTAGATGAGGTCATCCTCTCCTTTGTCTGTGTCGAAAGGATTTTTTTTAAAAACATTATATTTATATCAATTGTGTGATAACTATTCAAAGGATATATTATCAATAGTAATGATACTTAACCATCATTTAAATCCAATAATAATAAATATAATTTCATGTGTTTTCTTTATCCATAAGACATTAAAAGAAAGGGATTTATATTCATAAATTATCAAGCCATTACAACCTTATCACTTAATATATTTCTCCCTAGAAATTTCTTTTTCCAAGACTAAAAAAGATGATGGTTACTCTCCATCATCACTTCTTACAGTTCCCACATTGCTTCTTCAAACTTTTGGTTTCTCCAAAACACCTTGACGAGGGGCATCGTCTTATTTCACAACACTTTTTTTCTACAATCTAATATATTCAATGTATTATCTTCAAAATAGAGGTCATTTTCCAATGATATCACCTATGGATTGAGTACATGTGATGGGTTAGATATGTACTTCCTCAATAGTTGTACATGGAATACATCATGTACTTGAGACAGGTTCGGTGGGAGTTCTAGTCAATAAGCCACTACTCAGATGCGATCAAGGATCTCAAAAGGGTTGATGTACCTTAGAATAAGCTTTCCCTTATTCCCAAATCTCATCATTCTTTTCCAAAGAGATATGAAGAGGAAAACCGTATCTCCAACATCAAACTCTAGGTCTCATAAACGGTTGTTAGTGTAGTTCTTTTGGTGACTATGTGCATATTTGATGTGTTGTTGGATGGGCTTGACCTTCTTCACCATTTATTTGACCATTTCTGGACCTAGAAGTTTTCTCTACCTAACATCATCCCAACATGTCAGTTTTTTACTCTTCTTCCCATAAAGGCATTCATAAAGAGCTATTTGGATGCTTGAGTGGAAATTATTATTGTAATGGAACTCCACTAAAGAAAGATATTGGTCCCATCATCATTTGAAGTCCATTGAGAAAGATCTAAAAATTTCTACAGGTTTCTGGATAGTTCATTCATATTGTCCATCATTTTGAGTATGGTAAGTCGTACTGAAGTTCCACTCATTTTTCAGATCATGTTGGCAACTCTTCCAGAACAGAGAGGTGAATCATGGATCTCAATCAGATACAATCGATAGTGGTACACCATGAAAACTTATAACTTATCTGATGTATATTAGTGCAATTTGATTCAATGATGAATAATCTCAAATCATAATGAAGTGTGAAGTCATTATAAGATGATCCAAAACAACCCAGAAAGAATTGTTTCCTTTGGCTGTCTTTAGAAGTTCAGTGAAATATTCCATGGTGATGTTCTCCCATTTCCATGTTGGTATGGGTAATGGTTGCATCATACCCTTATAATTATGACTTTCAGCCTTCACTTTCTAACATACCAAGCACTTTAATTATATTCAGTGATCTCATTCTTCATGTTATCCCACCAATAATACACTCAGAGATCCCGATACATATTTTTGTTTCCTAGGTGAATGGAGAAATTTGAACTATGTGAATCATCTAAAAGTTCTTTACATAACTCTAGATTTTATGGAACACATAGTCTTAACCCAAATCTCACAATTTCTTCTTCATTAATATTGAACTCCAAGGATTTACCTTTTCTTATTATTTCCACTTTCTTCTAAATTCCCACATCATCTTTTTTATCAAACTTTAACCTTTATAAAATAGATGTTTGATAAATCGATTGTGAAAGTATTTATGAGGTTCCCTTATTTATGATTCCCATGTCCATATTAATAAAATCTAATAATATTTTATCCTTTTCAATTCTCATGAATGATAGAATTTCTGGGTCATTTCTACTTAGAGCATGGGTCACCTTATTCGCATTCCCAGGGTGGTAATAGATTGAGAAGTCATAGTCTTTTATCATCTCTAACCATCTTCATTAGTGAATATTCATCTCTTTTTGTGGGAATATATACTTGAGGTTTTTGTGATCCATATATATTTCACACTTATCCCGAAATAGTTAATGTCACCAAATTTTTTAAGAAAATATTAATTCATCCAACTCCAAATCATGTGTTAGATAGTTATTCTCATGAAATTTTAATTACCTTCTAGCATAGGCAATGACTCTTTCATTTTGCATCAACATGCGGTCCATGCCCTTCTTCGAAGAATCACTAAATACCACAAAACGTTCTCCACTTGTTGGTAGTGTGAGCACGAGCACAGTGATAAGTCTCCTTTTCAACTCCATGAATCTTTCTCCACATTCATCATTCCAACCAAACTTGACTCCCATCCGAGTTTGCTTGGTAATGGTCTTTGAAAATTATGAGAAATTTCTCACAAATCAGTGATAATATCTAGCTAACCCAAGGAAGTTATGGCTATTCGTCCTGGATATTGGCCTCATCCATCCATAAATTTCATTTGTCTTGGAGGGATCCATCCCATTTCTTATAATGATGTGACCCAATAATGAGACTTCCTTCAACCAAAAATCCCACTTTATGTACTTTACATAGATCTTCTCCTTTCGCACGGTCTCTAGTAAAATGCATCTATGCTCCTAATGCTCCTACTTGTTTTTGAAGTATATTATAATATCATCAATAAAGACTACCAAATATTTCTCAAAGTAATATCTAAAGGCTCTATTAATCATGTTCATGAAGATTTACGGAGAATTAGTGAGTCCTAAAGGCATTACAATGAATTCATAGTGCCTGTACCTTTTACGAAAACAAGTCTTGGGGATATGCTCTTTCTTCACCCTTATTGGTAATATCCCAACCATATATCTACCATGGAGAAGTATTGTGCTTAAAATAGCTTATTGAATAATTCATCAACTCTTGGAAAAGGATACTAGTTCTTTATCATGATTTTGTTGAGATCACGATAATCAATGCAAAGGTGCATCGAACCATCATTCTTTTTGACGAAGAGGACCGGTGCACCCTATGGTGAAGCACATGGGTGTATAAACCCTTTATCCATATTATCCTATAGTAGTTTATTTAGCTCTTAAATATCTACTATATACATTATATATGGATTCTTGGATATTGTAAATTTTCCAAGTATAAGATCAATCAATAATTCAACATCTCCTCTAGGAGGAAGACCGAGTAATTCCTTAGAAAACACATCAGCGAATTCCCTCACAATATGCATATCTTCAAGGATAGTTCCTTCCATAGACTCAATCATCTTAGAAAGATAGGTGTGCTCATAGGGAATTAATATCCATGCTTGAGATGATGCAGCTAAAGAATATTCATCCTCCTCCTATCACTTGTATAGAATTGGGGGTTGATCCACCATATGAAGAGTGATTTCCTTCTCATAGAAATTTATGTTGGCTATATATAAAGAAAGTCAATCCATCAAACTAATTGTAGAAAATTCCACTTGAGGGAGTATTATGAGGTTCTTTGAGAAGTTAAATTAACAAATTATGATAGGGAAGGAGTTATATTCATGGGATGAAATGATTTCCCCATTTTCCATTCTCACCGACATTTCTACTTCCATGGTTTTTAGTGGTGTTTTTATGGTTCTGCTAAACTTTTGGGATTTAAAATAATGCATATATCTAGAATAAAAACGCACATTCACTGTCCTTGATTGAATAACTAGTGTATATGTAACTGCTTTTTTATCGGGATTCACTTCGATAGTAGTGATGGAAAAAGATCACCCTTGCTACATTGGAGGTTTTTGGTAACCTCTGAAAATCCTTGTCTTAGGGAACTAGTTCGCAATGTACCATGGTTCTTTCTAGTTGTAGAAATGAACAATGTGTTGAGGATCAAACAAAGTTATCTGTGGTCTATTTCCTAACGTATATTCTTATGGGATTTTTTTACTCCATTAATAATTGTTCATACTAAGATAATGAATTTACCAAAGCATATCACCTGGGGTGTCTAAAGAACAGTGCATCAAGGCCCATTGTCATGCACCAATTCATATTCTAGTTTAGCTCAAAGAGGTGTTTTCTGGTTTTACCCTTAGATACATCTATGTTAGAGCCAACTCAACTTGTTCATATCCATACGAGGGTGTATTTTCCTGATAACCCACTTACTCTATAATCACCAAAATTTAGGTATTATTTTCTTATAATCTGTCTTATCCCTAAGGATTTCACAAGAGTTTTATAACCCTAATCCCAAAAATACCGAAACCAATCCTTTGATACTAACTATAACAACCATGCACATTATTTAATATTTAGACATGATTTATTACACAAATATGCACTTAATAAAAACTATATGAATGAGAGGAATAGTGTCTTTGAGGGTTAAGAATGTTACGTTACAACTTAAGACATTAAATACAACATCATTATTGAAAACATCTTTTACATGACCACAACATTCTTTTTCACTTAGCATTGCATGGGATAACCTCAGGACATACATAAAAATAGGGTGAGATACAAATCCCAGTAAGGTAGTAAACAAGGAATAACATGGTAAATAAAATACATGTTAGGAAATATTAATTTCAATGGAGAACAATAGAAACATGAATATAAGGCATGATATAGCATGATTTTCATAACAAGGAAATGTGTAAATAACTTAAAACACTACATCATTAACATAAATGAATTAGGTAAACCCCTATCCCAACATTGTGGAAAAATTTCCAAAAAGTAAACAGTTCAAATCATGTTTGAACATGATGTATCATGATACTAAACATTACCCAATGCATTGGAGTGCTATCAGGGTTCACCCTTGATAATCATTTCAATCTCATGCTTTCGTGTGCCACATAGATCATATAACATGGATTCATTCAACATAATAATTTATTCCAAGATAGAGTAATGTGTCATAAATACATGAATGTATATAATAAATAAGTATATGTACATAAAGGTTAATACCCGTGATAGAGAAACGTTCATGGTATTCACTACATGATGATTTTAGCATGAAAAATCGCGGTGCAATTTCGGCAGCATAACGACATGACATAAAAATTCATAAAAATGGTTTATGAGAGAAAAAGGGGTCTCTAATAACATATACATGAAATGTATAGTTATTTTTCATATAAATACATTTCCCTACATAAGGAATTTGTAAATAGAAGGCGTAACATAATAAAGAAACTTGAAGAAATAGGGGAAATTGAATAACTCTTACGAAATTCTAGCACTATAACAGGCGTACATGGGAGGGATTAATGAGATAGAAAGATGTATCACATCATAAAAACATAATAAGGTAAGTATGGGGTAGGTTTGAATACACACCCAGTCATTTTTAATTAAAAAATGGTGTAACAATATAAAGAAAACATGGATAAAAATAAGAAAGGAAGCAAACCCTTACTTGAGTGTTTGACTTCAAAAGCATTAAGAGGGGATTATTGAGATATTTTGGATCCTTGGGGGAATTATATATAGGGTAGGACAGCTTAGGGACTTGATCTAATTATTTTTTGAGTGAAGAGAAGTGGGAGCTAGGGTGGGTTTATATAGAAAATGAGGGAGGAATTCTTTAATATTTCACAAACATAGGTTCGGGAATCAATATAATTAAATATTCAAAACAAAAAATATTTCAGGGTTTTTCCCATGGTTTTTTCCAAATATAAGTCGATAAAATTATTTTATAAATTAAATGGTTAAACATATTAAAATATTATCCTTTCTTATGTGGAGTTTATTCACATTATTAAAAAATGAATTTAAAATCATAAAATATATTATACATTTTGGAGGATTTACTAAGTCTTTATAAAATAAGTAAAAAAATTCTTAAATCACATTATTATAATTTAAAAACATATATTGAGCCGATAATACCCATTATAGTATTTATTACATGATTTTTTTTTTCATTATGATGACATAAAACACATATTTTATTTATACAGTATTTTATTTTTACCCAAAAATTTGATTGTCTCAGAAAATTATGAAAAATTAAACATTAGGGAATTTATATTTCCTAATTCCAAAAATTATTCATTTTCTCTAAATAATTTTATAAATATGTGAATTTTTATTTTTAAAATGAAAACTGGCATTTATTGAAAATTCATGGGTTTTAACAAAAATAGTTTTCAAACCCTAATAAAAATTAAATTTCACTTCATAAAAATTATATACTCACATATTTTAAATAAAATTAATTTTATAAGAATATTTATTAAAATATTAATTATTTCAAAAATTTAACAATTCCTTAAAATAAATTTGTTAGTTAAAAAAATACACTTTTTATCGTATAAAAATATAACTCTTATAAAGATGATTTCCTAATCATTTATAGATATGGAATTTATATAATAAACATTTATAAGTTTTGTTTTTATGGTATAATTAATAAACAACTTAGTTTAATATAATAATCTATATATTTCTCAAAAGATCCATTTTTACCCGAATAATCAATTTATCAAAACCTTTTTTTAGAAAGAATATTCTCATAAAGGAATTGATGGAATAAAACATTTATTTATAAAAAGTTATTACACAATAAGTAACTAATACCTTGTTATATAACCCCTTATAACACCTACATAAGACCTAGGGGTAAGGTGTGTGATGGTGACAAACTCTTGGGGATGTTTGGATAACATCGCCTGGGTGGTAATCTCTATTAACTTGAACATATCTAATAGGAAATCACGTTCAAACATAAGATGTTGAAGATCAGATTGTTCTTGGTAAAGAGTGAAGAACAGAGACACTACCTTCTTTCCGAACTCTGACAAATGAGCTTTGTACAGCCCAAGTCTATAGGATGAGGCCATCCTCTCCTTTTTCTATGTCGAAATGATTTTTAAACTTATATTTATATCAGTTGTGTGATCACTATTCAATTGCTATATTATCAATGGTAATGATACATTATGGTCATTTAAACCCAATAATAAAAAAAGACTGCATGTGTTTTCTATATGCCTAATACATTAAAAGAAAGGGAGTTCAATTTATAAATGATCGGGTTGTTACAATCTCTAACATATAAATGATGTTTCCTCACTTGGTCGTTTGGTAGGTGTTTCTGATGCTTTTTTCGAGGTGCGTGCATCCGTATGTGGAGGACGCACAGTTGTAGCCCCTCATTCCCACTTTCAAAAGGTGGGTGGAATCTGTTCCGTATTTAGGGATGTTTTCTCCTTGATCGAAACATGATGATGGGATGTCGGTTCTTCCTTTTGTGGATTCCTCATCAGAACTCCTTACCTAGTCCAGGTCTCCCTTAAAGATTACATCATGGTTTCTGAATCTCGTTCTCAGTGCCATATCTTTGTGGATGCTGGTTAATTACACTACTTCCATTGGGATATTCCATGGGGTCCTGACATGGTAGCAACCTTCGGTCAGAGTAGATGACAATATCAGGCATGTCGGGGCATCTCTGAATGTGTGGAAATTGGGGAACATGTGTTATGTTTTATAATAGGGCATCTCAGGGGTGCAGAACCCAAGGAATCCCAAGTCAGTCATGGGGTATCTTATGCTCGAGGCATGTATCTTAGGTTTTCCTGAGCTTATCATGTTTAACATAGGGTATGTTGCGAGTTTAACGCCTTACGGAGACAGTTACGCTAAAGGCATGTCTTCCGAAGTTTTCTTCAGGCATCTAATGTTTAACATGAGGTAGGTTGTGAGTTTAATGTCTTTCAGAGATAGAATGAGGGTGATCAAATTATCCCATAGAGACAGATCATATTTGTACATCCCTGGGAGGGAGATCGAGGAGTGTTTACAAGGTGGACGGATCAGATCACTCAATAAGAGAAGACCCAGGATGGTGTGTCCCATAAAGTGAAGATTTCACACCGTGAAGGATGATCTAGACAACACTAAGGGAAGAGTAGGGAGAGTTCACCCCAAAGTGGGGGGCACCAAGTTTTACCATTGGCTATGATTGAACCTCGTGGAGGTTTCCTACGTACCCTATGTAGACGAAAGGGATCAAAACCCACGTAGTTCTAAGAGGTGATGAATCGGGGTGTACATAAATCACAACAACTCGGATACATGCTCGGAATTATGCATGGAAAGCAGCCCATGTACTGTTAGGTGTAGTGAGGAGGTGGATGACATGATCCCACTAGGATGTGGCGGCCCAAGTAAGAATCAAGATGGATGATAGAGAGTTGAATAAAGTGGAGGGAGAATGAGATGGAACTGATGTGAGGACCGTGATAATGTTGGGATTCCACATTAAAGAGACTTCCTACATATCCCTATAGCATGGAATCAAAGTATGCATAGTTTGATGGGACGATGGGACACCTAAGGAGGATACTGATGAGAATGGACGCATGGATGGGATCTGGAGGAAATAGAACATCCAGGTTGGGGCATGATCTTCCATGAATACATGGGATCGAGAGGTAGATTAAGATGAGTTATGAGTGATGGTCTTGAACCTCAAAGAGGCTTCCTACATATCCCTGTGGCAGGGAATCCATGTCTATGTAGTTCATCTGATAGTGGGACTTTGATGGCTTACCATCGATTGGGGGACTTCAACAGCTTACCACCGAATGGGGATGACAACGACTTACTGCTGAATGGGGATGACAACAACTTACCATTGAATGGGGTTTACAATGGCTTACCGTTGAATAGGGATAAACCTCGGGGAGGCTTCTTAATTATCCTTTCAAGGATATAGGGATCAAATCCCATGTAGTTTGAATGGGTATAGTTTAATGTCTTGTAGGATTAAGAGGGTTCGTACAGTTTACCCTTATGTCAGATGGGGGTGGACCGTTGTGAGGTGTTTGGGACCAGATTGATGGTGGGCTTGAACCTCAAGGAGGCTTCCTACATACATTGCCTTGCCATGGATCAAAGACCACGTAGTTCAGATGTAGTGAAAACCAACATGAAAGGTGTTCGGAACCAATGGATGATGGGCTTGAACCTCAGGGAGGCTTCCTACATACCTTTCCTTGGAAAGGATCAAAGTCCTCCTAGTTTTGGGATGGTGATGGTGAAACGACGTGAAGATGGTCGGGATCCAATGGGTGTTGGACATGACCCTCTGGGAGGCTTCCTAGGTACCCTTCCTTGTCAAGGGTCAAATTCCACATAGTTCGGGATGGTTTTGGACCGATGTGAAATGGTCGGAACCAAGGAATGGTAGGCTTGAACTTCAGGGAGGCTTCCTATATACCTTTCCTTAGCAAGGATCAAGACCTTGTAGTTCAGAAGTTGTTTGGTGAACCGACGTTAAGATGGTCGGGGCGAATGTTTGTTGGGATTAAACCTTAGGGAGGCTTCTAATGAACCTTGCCTTGGCAAGGATCAAAGACCTCATAGTTCAGAAAGGAGGTTGGGGCTTACACTCTAGGCTTCCCAGAGAGGATTCCATAGTCAATAATTATTACTCTAAACCCATGTGATTCATGCTCGGTGTGAGAAATAATAGGCGGTATGGACTTAACAATATTGGTGCAAAGGTGCATCCATGAAGGGTGGTGAATGGGTCTTATGCAAGGAAGCTTCACGGGTGCCGCTAAGGAGCGACAATGGAAGATGGGGCTTATGCATGGATACAACCTGTGTGCCACTATGAAGCGTCAATGGGGAATGGGGCTACGGCATGGATGTTTCCAGGGGGCCTCTATGGAGTGGCAATGGTGAATGGGGCTTGCGCATGGAAGCTACCCGGGTGCCGCTATGGAGTGGAAATGGTGAATGGAGATTATGCAAGGAAGTTTTCTGGGTGCCTCTATGAAGAAGAAATGGTGAATGGTGATTACACAAGGAAATAGCCCGAGTGCCGTTGTGGAGCAGAAATGGTGAATGGGTCTTAAGCAAGGAATTTTCCTGGGTGCTGCTATGGAGCAGCAATGGTGGATGGGTCTTACGTAAAGAATATACAGGAGTTCTGCTATGGAGTGGTAATGTCGGATGGGGCTTAAGAAAAGAAGCTTTCCATGTTCCTCTATGGAGCGGTAATGGTTCATGGGGCGTACACAAGAAAGTTTCATGGGTGCCGCTATGGAGTAGAAATGGATGGGGATTATGCAAGGAAGCTACCCGTAACGTCTTCCTCATGTATGTCCGTGAGGGCATCCCAACCCACTGGTGGGTTCAAGCCTTCACCTATGTGCTTGTGCACAAGAGGTATAATGCCAAGGGCGTTGGAATCATTCCAAATAAAGGGAGATAAAAAGTGTAAATCACAAGCCCGACATTCGGAACACAGTGAGGGTGGTGTGATGATTGAGGATAACTGTTGACCATGTTCAAGACACAACATCCATATCATGTTAGCCTGAAATGGGGAAAAAATGTGTGTCGACTATTAACCGTTTTTGAAACACAAGACCTGAATCAAAGTGTCATCCAAAGACTTCTAGGGCATTGGCCTGGGACGATAAGTGAGCCGATGCGGCATGGGACCAGTCCATTAGGGGGTCCCTTCAGACATGGAAGTGGATGAAGATCCGAATGAAGGACACAAAAAGTGTGTAGTGGTGAGATGTAATGTTTGAACGGATTCCAACACTCTTGATATTACGCCACTTTAATCATGGCATTAGGCATCTTATTCTTTGAGCATAAGGCTTCTCTTGTTTGGAGCAAGAGGCATCCTATGTTTGGAACATAGGGTGTACTACAGTTTATAGTCATGTAGATAGGACTATTGGCATCTCATGCATGGAACATAAGGCATCTCGTGTTTAGAGAAAGAGGTGTCCTATGTTTGAAACATAGGATGTACTACAGTTTAGAGTCATGTAGAAACGATTGTTGGCATCTTATGCTTGGTGCGTAAGGCATCTCTTGTTTAGAGCAAGTGGTATACTATGTTTGGAACAAAAGATGTACTATAATTTAAAATCATATAGATATTATTGTTAGGCCGAAGGCCCCTAGAAATGGCTGGTGTTGGGACTTATGCAAGAGAAACCCTTGCTGGTACAACCTGGTATATGAGCCAAGCGATGAGGTTTGGATGAGTTACTTGAGGAATGGTTCAACTTAAGGTACTCAGGGAATTGATGATGAGAATCTCAACTCACGAAATGGGAAAAGAACCTAGAGAAATATGTTGACTCAATGGGTTTGATGGTGTGCAAATGAATTTCTCAAATCATGGTATTCCATAGGTGGAAGGTGGGTGCGCATAAGGGTGCAATGTAAAATGCCAACACCCCAGCCCGAAAAGTTCATGGTGCGACTATTCATTTTTCATGGGGTTCAGTGATGGTAGCGAGGGGACCGGCCTGAAGGTCCAGGACTGCATCCAGGCACTGACCCCGAGTAGGGGTGCGGGGGCACAGCCCCCACAGTATGGATCAGTGGGTACAAAGGTAGGAGCTTCTCAAAGGATAGGCCTTCGCGAATTAGCTTTGCAGAGCAAAGGGGCTCGTGGAGTATGGGGTCTCATAGAGTAGATTTACAAAGGAAAGGTGCTCATGGAGCATGGATTCGCGGAGAAGTTTCATGAAGGAAATCTACTCATGGAGCATGGAATCATGAAGAATCTTCGCAAAGGAAAGCTTCTTAGGGAGCCTCGAGCAACCTGAAGGTGCTCCCACCTTCACAAAGGGTGTGAAGGGCATCACTTCACGAATCATGGGAGCTCCGAATAATGGGAGCGATTGGCAGCTCATGGGTCGGCGTAACTATCTCGATGAAGGGGTGAGGTGGGTATTTATAGGGGAGAGGCAGCATGAAGCAGATCCCGCTCATCACGAAGATAGAGCTCACTCTACCGCGGGTTCACGAACTTCAAAGGGGTTCACGGAGCATCACACCTCCTCGCTCCGCGATGATTTCACGAATGTCAAAGGATCTTGCGGAGCATCCCACCTCCTCACTTCGTGGTGGGTTAGTGAACATCCAAGGGGTACTCGGAGCATCTCGCCTCCTCGATCTGTGGTGGGTTCATGAACGTGAAAGGTGTTTTCGGATCATCCGACCTCCTTGTTCCGTAGCAGCTTCGCAAAGGAGGAGCTTTGCGCCAGCATGGGGCCCCGAGGGATCTGTGAAAATGCTTCGCGAGGAAGCCCCTAATGCTTTCCATTTGTTCTTGTTCATCCCAAATTTTGGTTCCAACAAATTCCCCCCCTCAAAAATGGATCTGAGGAGAAATCGAGGGTTAATGTCTAAGGGTCAATCACCAATATCCCTTGGTCAATCGTGAAGCTGACTCATGAATGAGGAAAATGAAGCGGAGAGGCGACGGGAAGGTTAAGAGCACCGTGAAGCTCACTGAGGTTGGGCCAGATTTGAGAAACAAGGGATGACCACCTTATTATTCCACCCAAATGTAAAAGTGGAAACCAAGATCTAGGCATCCGGGGTTGGAATAACCAATCCAAATTTCCAAGAATAAAGGTAGAGGATGATTGGAGGATGAGAACCTAAGAACAATCAACATTCCATCCTTCCCATGTGCTCTAGTGCATGAGTGGGGTAATGATAGTGGAGTTTGACTTAATCCAAACATAAGGGAATGGAAGGTGTGTATCACAATACCCAAAATTTGTAACCCTATAGGGATGGCATGAAAATGAATAATAACTCTTGATCATGTTCTAAACATAGTATCCTTATTGCATTATCCTGAAATGGGGGTAACAGACGAGGGCTGGCCACTGACCATATTCGAGACATAGGGCATGACTTAGAATATTATCTGTTAGTCTTCCCAGACATTGGCTCAAAACAGTAGGTGAGCCATAGGCTAAGCATCCATACTATTAGGGGGTTTATTTAGATGTGAAAGATGACGAGGGTCTGAATAAAGGGCACGCAAAGTGTGGAGTGTTGAGTGATGGGTTGTTCGAATAGATTCCAACACTCTTGAAATTATGCCACTATGGTGAAGACACGTTAGTTGGGCGCATCAGTCTGATCAGGGATCATACCTACTTCCGAACATGACCTCTCTGGTAAGGACTTGGATTGAAATATAGTTTTATATCATAAAAATTAGGATGATAGACATGTAGTTTAATGTCATACGGTGAGGGCAGTGCACATAGTTTTACGGTCATACTGCATGGACCAAGGTTAATAGTTTAATGTCATTGTACATGGACTATAGTCTCCTAGTTTAAGGTTATAGAGTTTGGACCGTGATCAGGGCCGAGGGGCCAGGAGGGTTAATGACCCTGGGGTAGGGACTGAGGCAGAATGTCTGGGCGTCGTTATGTATCCCATAAGGATGAAAATCGAGCCAAACACAGTTCTTGAAGAATGGTGTGGTAAGAGACCAATGTGGATAGGGGAAATCCTTTATGGCGAGGGATCCGATGCATCCCATAGTTATTATGGGGAATCATAAACTTTTTCAAGGTAGAGCTGCAATTTAATGTCTTGCGTTGAGGACAAGTGGACTCGTGTAGTTTAACGTCATACGATAGGATAGGGAGTGAAATGGAATATCCCAAGAAGGAAGTATGTGGTGTGGTAGCTATAAACCCAATTTGAATGAGAACATAAGGATTTTTCACCACACCACGTATCCTCAGAGGATGTTCTTTAGGTCAAGGGACCAAAAGTGAAAGTTAGGCTCGGCCCGAGGCAAACTGCTCAGTCGTTCGTACTTACCCCATGAGGGTGAAAATCAATCCATATGTAATTCTAAGAGCATTGTTTAACGTCATGTGGGGAGATTAAAGGAATGTGTGGAATGGTTGCGCCAGTACATGTCCTACCATAACTGTTAAGCCCATGGGAGTCATGCTCGATGTGGGAAACAAGGAGTAGTGATGGGAATTTCCTAGAACAGGAAGGCACATGTTTGGGGCGATGTGAATGACGTCCCAATGATGCTGACCTACCTATATAATGCACCTAGATACGCGAAGGAGTAAAGATGAGAATGTGGTAGTTCCACATGAACATAAGGAAGTGGAAATATGTGAATCATGATGCTTGGGATCTGTACCACAGTGATGGTGGCATGATGATAGAGGATAACTATTGAACATGTTTGAAACATAGTATATACTCTTTGTTTTCCTTGAATGGGGAAAAACAAATGAGGGTTGATCACTGACCATGTTTGAAACATGAGACATGTCACAAATGTCATCTGAGGTCCTCAGGGACATTGGCCCAAGATTGTAGGTAATACAATGTGGCATGAGACCAGGCCGTAAAGGGGGTCCCTTCAGACGTGGAAGAGGATGAGGATCCAAATAACCGTATCATGAATCTTGGACATGGAATGATGGAATATCCCTGTGAAAATTAAACACCTCAGGCACTACCACAATGCATCTAAGTATGACAACAAGACATATCAGATAGAGGGAGTCAGGTACCCCTCTAAGGACAAGGGTCATGAGGTTGTACACTTCTATATTAATGGTCGTAGTATGGGCCATTGTGGGGGATTGATTTAATGGACTGGGCGTAGGGTGGTGATGTAGCCAAACATGACATGCAGTTACCATAGAGAGATCTTAGTTTAGGGTCATAGAACTCGAACCAGGTTGGGAAACAACAAGGGAGAAACATGGTTTGGTTGTCGAAAAACCTGACGTGAATGATAATTCAAGAGGTACTCACCACTCCACATGCTTCCAAATGAGTTCAAGCCAAGGGGCCAGAATAAAGGGAAATAAGATTTAAGATCCTCAACACTGTACCTAAAGAAAATAAGCCTGGGAGTTCCTACATATCCCTGAGGATGAGAATCAATCCATACGTAGTTCTGGAATATGTCATGCAGTTTAACGTCTTGTATCAATGACATGGAGAGATCATAGATTTAGGGTTTTAGTGCTCAGACCATGAAGAAGAAAAACTCGTCCAAGTGAGCGTAGACCTTGATCTAGCCCATTATGCCCACATGAGTCAAACTCTGTGTAGGAAACAGGGGTAGAAGTGGTCTTTGCAACACATGGGATACACGTAAATGGGAATTCAGTGTGGAGCCCGGAATGATTCCTTACAATGTCTTGTCCTCTAAACGTGAAAAAACACCATGAGGTATAGTACCAAGAGTGTCAAAATTCCACTTGGACCTGAGGGAGTGGGAAACAATGTGAATCATGCAACAAAAATTTTGGGCTTGATGGGGTTGGAGTTACGATGGAGGATAACTACTGACTGTGTTTGAAACACAGAATCCATATCGTGTGACCTGAAATGGGAACAATAAATGAGTGTCGAACGCTGACCATATTTCCAACACGGTACTTGTATGAATTTTTTGTTCTAGATCCTCAAAGATGTTGGCCCGAAATTATAGGAGGGCCTTTAGGTTGAGCATCTGTACCATTTGGGGGGCCCTTTTGCATGTGAAAGATGATGAAAACCCAAATTATGGGAAACACAAAGCATAAAAATGGGCGATAACATGTCCATGTAGGATCCAACACTCTAGGCGCTGAACCAAATTGCTCTTGGGCACATTGTTGAACTACTAAAGAGGGTCGAGGGGCTCAAATTAAGAGCATCTGACTAAAAAAGATGAGTATAGAAAAGGGGGACGAAGATATATCAGGATAAAGAGGTATGTGGCATAGTTTTTACAAACCTGACATCAATGAGGACATAATCTAATACCACACCAAATACCCTCCCATCTAAAGGGCTCAGGCTAGGGGGCCAGGAAGATAAGAAAGTTTCCAAGAAACATGGCTGGACCCGAAGAAAAAATGTCCAGGCAGTCCTACGTATCCCATGGAAATGGGAATCAATCCAAACATAGTTCTGGAAGATGATGTGCAGTTTTAATTCATGCTGAAAGGATGTAGTAGATCTTAGTTTATGGTCATAGAGATCAGATCGCAAATTCCCAGTTTAATGTCATGTGAAAGCTACAAATAGGTGGAAATGGTGAATCCCCGCACCATCTATGTGGGAGACCACAAAATTACAACAATGATCAAAGATAATTGTTTATCATGTTCACAACACAATATCCATATGGTGTGAACAGGGATGGGGGAAGACAATTGAGCATCAACCATTAACCATTTTTGCAACACGAGACTTCTATTAAATTTTTGTCCCAAATCCTCGAGGACATTAGCCTGAGATGGTTAGAGATCCCTTGGGCCTAGAATACATGCCATTTAGGGGACCTTTTGGATGTGAGTGATGATGGAAAACCAAATGATGGGTTGCACAAAGTATGTTGGGACCTATTCTTACAAAAAAGACGATAGATGAAGGGGGGATGTCTCAAGGGGATATGTGTCTGGAATGGAAAAAATAGCCCGAGGTGAATAAGAACATAATTCTATACCACACCACACAATCCGAGATGAGAAATGGGCTAGTGGGTGAAAAGGTCAAGGGACCTGAGGCTGGGTCTCAGAAGGAAAGTCTCAGCCAGTTTTTTGTTTATTATCATGTGGGAAAAGTGCTGAGTGGTTTTACGTCCTTCAGTTTGGATGGATCACAAATTTTAAGGTCTGGGTGAAGACAAAATAGTTTAAGGTCATGTTGGACCATATGTAGTTTAACGTCACGCAGAATGACAAGCAATTTAACATCACGTAGGACGAAATATAGTTTAACGTCATGCGGGACGACATACAGTTTAACATCATGCGAGATGACATACAGTTTAACGTCATGTGGGATAACATATTGTTTAACATCATGCAGGATGACATACAGTTTAACATCACGTGGGACGACATACAGTTTAACATCATGTGGGACATCATACAGTTTAATGTCATGTGGGATGATGTACAGTTTAACGTCATGTAGGATGATGTACAGTTTAACGTCCTGCGGGATGACATACTGTTTTAACGTCATGCGGGAAGACATACTATTTAACATTATGTGGGATGACATACAGTTTAACGTCATGTGGGATCACATACAGTTTAACATCATACAGGATGACATACATTTTAACATCATGTGGGATGATATACAATTTAACATCATGCAGAATGACATATAGTTTAACGTCATGTGGGACGAAGATGAGTAGTTAAAAGTCATGCAGGACGGTAATGCAGTTTAACATCATATAGGACGAAGATGAACAGTTTAATGTCATGCAGGATGATAATGCATTTTAACATCATGCAGTATAAATATGGGCAGTTTAATGTTGTGCAGGATGATAATGCATTTTAACATCATGCGTGATGAAGATGATCTATTTAACGTCATGATGGACGGTAATGAAGTTTTACATCATACAGGATGAAGATGAGCAGTTTAATGTCATGATGGATGGTAATGCAGTTTAACTTCATACAGGACGATGATGAATAGTTTTACGTCATGCCGGATGATAATATAGTTCAACGTCATACGGGATGAAGATGAGCAGTTTAAAGTCATGTAGGATGATAATGAGCAGTTTAACATCATGATGGACGAAGATGAGAAGTTTAACGTCATGACGGATGGTAATGAAGTTTAATGTCATACAAGATGAAGATGAATAATTTAACTTCATGTAGGATGATAATGTAGTTTAATTTCGTACAGGATGAAGATGAGTTGTTTAATGTCATGCAGGACGATAATGAGTAGTTTAACATCATAAAGGACGATGATGCAATTTGATGTCATGTTGGACGAAGATGAGAAGATTAAAGTCATGCAGGATAATAACGATTAGTAAAACATCATGAAGGATGGTAATGTAGTTTAACATCATATAAGATGAAGATGAACAGTTTAACATTATGCAAGACGATAATGCAGTTTAACGTCATACGGGATGAAGATGATTAGTTTAAAGTCATACAGGATGATAATGAGCAATTTAACGTCATGATGGATGATGATTTCGTTTAACGTGATGTTGGACAAATATGAGCAGTTTAAAGTCATGCAGGATGATAATGAGCAGTTTGATGTCATGATGGATGAAGACGAAAATTTTAACGTCGTGTAGGACGGTGATGCAATTTAACATCTTGTGGGATGATAATGATCAGTTTAACGTCATGAAGGATGAATATGAATAGTTTAACATCATGCAAGACGATGATGCAGTTTAATGTCATGCAAGATGAAGATGAGAAGTTTAAAGTCATTCAGGATGATAGTGACCAGTTTAATGTCATGATGGATGATAATGTAGTTTAACGTCATGCTGGACAAAGATGAGTAGTTTAAAGTCATGCCAGACAATAATGATCAGTTTAACATCATGACGGATGAATATGAACAGTTTAACTTCATGTAGGACGATGATGTAATTTAATTTCATGTGGGATGAAGATGAATAGTTTAACGTCATACAGGATGAAGATGAACAGTTTAATGTCCTGCAGGATGATGATGTAGTTTAACGTCATGCGGGACAAAGATGAGCAGTTTAAAGTCATGTAGGATGATAATGATAATTTTAACGTCATGATGGACAATGATGCAGTTTAACATCATGCGGGATAGAGATGAACAGTTTAAAGTCATGCAGGATGATAATGAGCAGTTTAATATCATGACAGATGGTAATTTAGTTTAATTTCATACAGGACGGAGATGACAGTTTAACGTCATGCATGATGATAATACAGTTTAACGTCATATGGGATGAAAATGAGTAGTTTAATGTCATAAAGGATGATAATGAGAAATTTAATGCCATGAAAGATGATGATGTTGTTTAACATCATGATGGATGAAGATGATCAGTTTAAAGTCATGCAGGATAAAGATGCATGTGTCACTCAACCAAATCAGTACACATCCTATCAAACTACTAAGCCCACATGATTCATGCTCAGTGTATAAAACAAGTAGTAATGATGGTATTTTCCTGACACATGGAAGCACATAGAAAGGGGATTGGAGTTAACAGGTTGGAAATATCCCAGTGACACTGGCCCACTTATTCGACATGCAAAGATGCACAGAAGGGTAACACCAAGGGTGTTAGGGCTCCACCTAAACATAGAGAGGGGAAAAAAGGGGTGACTCACAATGTTCGATATCTAGATCATAATGATGATGGTGTAATGATGGAGGATAGTTATTTACCATGTTTTAAACAAAACATCCATATCATGTTACCATGGAGGAGGATAGAAAAATGACGGTCGACTACTGACCATGTTCAAAACACGGGACCTATCGCAAAATGTCATTCAATGTTTTTTTAGGCGTTGGCTTAGGATAGCAGGCGAGACATAGGATGATAATATGTAGTGTTAGGGGTTCCCTTTAAACAATAAATAAGTTGTGGATCCAAATAAAGGTACGCTACGAAGCATGGATATGGATTTGGATTATGATCATTTGGATTCCAACACTCTGGGTTCTACACCACAACGCATCAGAGCGTGTTAGTGGGAAGACATAGCAAGACTCAGAGTAACAGACCCCGGTGTTGTAGATAGTCTAATGTCTTATTTTTTGGACTAATGTTTCTTAGTTTAAGTTCATAGAGTTTGGAACTGGTTCATGGTTTTACATCATGTGGCTAGGATGACTGATAGAAGTCATTTAGAGTCACATAGCTTTGACCATGGTTGTTGCAGTTTTAGGTCTCCTAGCTTTGACTATGGTTGCTATAGTTTTAGGTCACATATCTTTGACCAAAATTTGTTACAGTTTCTTGTCTTGTGACTAAGATGTTGTCTCATAGTTTAATGTCACTCGACCAAGATGGTGGTTGTTGTGAAGTTTAATTTCATGCAACTAGGACGTGGTTATTACGTAGTTTAACATCATGAAACTGGGATGTGAAACCACAAGGATTGTGTCAGTAGAGGGATGGTCATCTCTACCCCA
This sequence comes from Viscum album, assembly GCA_963277665.1. Lineage (NCBI taxonomy): Eukaryota > Viridiplantae > Streptophyta > Magnoliopsida > Santalales > Viscaceae > Viscum > Viscum album. The sequence goes on along the minus strand of OY728119.1, from coordinate 1,308,483,968 downwards.
TTTCGGTGGGTTGGGATGAGGTGGGAATCTATATTATGGGATTTCCATAAATTTCCCCATGTGTAAGCATGGATATTCATCACGCATGAGATGGGCTACCTCATAGTGTACATTCAACAAGATGGTGTCAAGGCCATAGGGAGGACCTCTATGTTTGATGAAATGTGGTAGTTGGGATGACATAGAGTGTCACAAGGGTTTTATGGATAACAACATTCCATCAGTCCGGAGGGGTGATGAAGCCAGGATCGTTGGTACGACAGGGTGATGGAGCCCGAACGGCGTGGAATCCTAGAGCGTTGCTATGATGGGGGTGATGGAGCTCGGAATCATTGGAAGCCTGGAACATCACCACGACGGTGGAGATAGATCTTGGAAGGTGTGGAATCTTAGATGTTGGTACAATAGGGGTGATAGAGCCTAGAAGGTGTGGAAAACTGGACATTGGTACGATGGGGGTGATGTAGCCCAGAAGGCGTGGAATCCTAGAGCATCGGTAATATGGGGCGATGGAGCCTAAAAGGGGTGGAATCCTGGAGTTTCGGTATGATGGGTCGATGGATCCCATAACGCATTGAATTCTTGAACATCTGTACAATGGGAGCGATGGATCCCGGAAGGCTTAGAATCCTAGACATCGGTATGATGGGGGTGATGGATCCCGAAAGGTGTGGAATCCTGGATGTCGGTACGATGGGGGTGATGAAGCCTGAAATGCTTGGATGCCTAGACGTCGGTACCACGGGGGAAATAGATCCCAGAATGTTTGGAGTCATTTAAGTCAGTACGACAAGAGTAATGGAGTTCAGAAGGCGTGGAAGCCTGGATATCGGTACGACAAGGGTGATGGAGCCCAGAAGGCGTGGATTCCAGGAGCGTCGGTATGATAGGGGCGACCAGCCTAGAAGGTGTGGAAGCCTAGAGCATTGGTACGACTGAGCGATAGATCCTGAAAGTTTTCGAAGCCTTGTACATCAGTACGACAGGGGTGATGGATCCTAGGAGGTGTGTAAGACTTGAACATCGGTACCAAGGGGGTGAAGAAGCCCGGAAATTGTGGAATCCTGGAGTGCCGGTATGATGGGGGAGAGAGAGCCTAAAGGTTGTGGAATCGTGGACGTCGGTATGATAGGGGAGATGGATCCCAAAAGGCGTGGAATCTTGGATCATCGTTATGATGGGGGTGACGGAGCCCAGAAGGCACGGAAGCCTGGAGTGTCAGTACAATGGGGGCGATGGAACCCAAACGACATGGAAGCCTGGAGCGTCATCTCATAAGGCAGGGAAACTTTTTTGAAGAATAGGGAGGACCTCCCTTATGGTTGATGTCCAGGATGGGTAGAACCATTGTGTAAAATGGTAGTTGTGTGGGTAGAACCTCCGCAGTGTTTGTTGGTGCTGTTGGAGATGAGGCATTGGATTGGGGTGGTTTTCCCCAGTGTTCGTTATGAGGGCAGAAGATTCATCAAATATCCATTGAAATCAAAAGGCGAATTCCCCCTGCGCGGCCTCTTGAGGAAGCAGATTCGGTAAGGAGATGATGAAGTCAGGGGAAGATGCCCCCTGTGTGGGCTCTTGAGGTGGCAGGGTCGGCGAGGAGCCGATGGAGTCTGGTGGCGGATTCCACATGTGTGGCCTCTTGATGCGGTAGGTCTAAGAAAGATCTGATGGAGTCCGGTGAAAGATTCCACCTGTGTGGCCTCTTGAGGTGGCGGGGTCGGCAAGGAACAAATGGAGATGGGTGGCGGACGCCACCTGTATGGCCTCTTGAGGCAGCGGGGTCGGCGAGGATCCTATGGAGTCGGGTGGCGGATGCCACCAGTGCGACCTCTTGAGGTGGAAGGGTCGGGGAGGATCTGATGGAGTCTGGGGTGGATTCACCCTGCATGACCTCTTGAGGCGGCACGGTCGGCGAGGAGCCTATGGAGTCGGGGGAGGATGTACTCTACGCGGCCTCTTGAGGCGGTGGGGTCGGTGAGGAGCCGATGGAGACTGGTGGTGGATTCCACATGTGTGGCCTCTTGAGGCAGCGGGGTCGGCAAGGAGCCGATGGATTCGGGTGGCAGATACCACTTCTGCGGCCTCTTGAGGCAGTGGGGTCGGTGAGGAGTCGATAGAGTTGGGGGAGGACGCCCCATGAACGGCCTCTTGAGGCGGCGTGGTCGGTGAGGAGCTGATGGATTCAGGGTCAGATGCCCTCTGTGCGGCCTCTTGAGGTGGTAGGGTTGGTGAGGAGTCGATGGATTTGGGTGGAGGATGCTACTTGGGTGGCCTCTTAAGGCAGCGGGGTCGGCGAGGAGACGATGGGGTGGGTGAAGATTCTCCCTACGCGGACACTTGTGGTGGTAGGGTCGGAGAGGAGTCGATGGAGTCTAGGGGCGGAAGCCCCCTGCGTGGCCTCTTGAGGTGGCAAGGTCAGTGAGGAGTCGATGGAGTAAGGGGAGGATGACCCATGTGCAGCCTCTTAAGGTGGTGGGGTCAGCGAGGAGATGAAGGAGTCAGGTAGCGGATGCCACCAGTGAGGCCCTTTGAGGTGGCGGGGTCAGAGAGGATCTGATGGAGTCGGGTGCCGGATGCCACCTGCACAGCCTCTTGAGGTGGCGGGGTCGGCGAGGAGCAGATGGAGTCGGGGGAGGAGTGCCCCCTACGGGGCCTCTTAACATGGCAGGGTCTTCGAGGTGCTGATGGAGTTGGGTGGTTGATGCCACCTGCGTGGCCTCTTAAGGTAGTGGGGTCGGCGAGTAGTCGATGTAGTTGGGGTAGATTCCCCCTGTGTTTCCTCTTAAGGCAGTGGGGTCGTCAAGGATCCAAAGGATTCAAGTATCAGATGCCACCTACACGGCCTCTTGAGGTGGAAAGGAGTCGATGGAGTCAGGTGGTGGATTCCACTTGGGCAGCCTCTTGAGGTGGCGTGGTCGGCGAGGGGCCAATGGAGTCGGGGGAAGAGTTCCCCCTGCATGATCTCTTAAGGTGGAGGGGTCAAAGAGGAACCGATGGAGCCAAGTGGAAGATGCCACTTGTGAAGCCTCTTAAGGCATTGGGGTCAATGAGGAGCCAATTGTGTCAGGGACAGGGTTCCCCCTACGCGGCCTCTTAAGGTTGTGGGGTTGGCGAGGAGATGATGGATTCGGGGGGAGGATGCACCCTGTGTGGCCTCTTGAGGCGGCGGGGTCGGCAAGGAGCTGATGGAGTCATGTGGAAGATGCCACCTGGATGGTCTCTTGAGGTGGTGGGGTCGGCGAGGAGTTGATGGAGTCTGGTGGCAGATACCACCTGCATGGCCTCTTATGGCGGGGGGGTCGGCGTGGAGCTGATGGAGTAGGGTGGTATATGCCACATGTGTGACCTCTTAAGGCATCAGGGTTGGTGAGGAGCCAACGGATTCAGAGGGGGGATGCCCTCTATGCGGCCTCTTGAGGGGGTGGGGTCGGCAATGAGCTGATTTAGTTGGGTGGTGGATCCCACCTGGGTAGCCTCATAAGGTGGTGGGGTCGGTGAGGAGCGGATGGAGTCGGGTGGCAGATGCAACTTGCAGAGCCTCTTATAGTGGTGGTGTCGACGAGGAGTTGATGGAGTCGGGGAACAATTCCCCCTACGTGGCCTCTTGATGCAGCAGGGTCAGCAAGAAGCCGATGGACAATAGTCTTCACACACCCGATGGTACTCATCCTATCACATATGAAGGAGTAGGGATTCACATGGGTGATTTTTTGATTTTCCCAACATATTAGGTCTACTCTCTATTAATGTATTAGAGATTCATTTCAGTTTCACCACTTTTGTTTCTGACACTTTCGTTGGGGCGCGTGCATCCATCTATAGAGAACACACAACTGTTTCTTCTTATTCCCACTTTCCATAGGTGCGAAACACCAATTCTTTATTCAGGGATGTTTTCTCTTTGGTCAAAACAGGATGATGGGATGTTGGTTCTTCCTTCTGTGGATTCCTCCTTGGAACTCCTTACCTAGTCTGGGTCTACCTTAAATATTAAGTCGTGGTTCAGAAATCTCGTTCCCAGTTCCATATCTTTGTAGTCTCCTGTAAATTACAAAACTTCTATCAGGATATTCTATGGGGTCCTAATATGGTATCAACCTTTGGTCATAGTAGATGAAAACATCAGGCATGTCGGGGTATCTCTGGATGTGTGGACAATGGGGAACCTATATTCTTCTTCATAATAGGGAATCTCAAGGGTGAATAACCTGAGGCATCCCACATCAGTCATGGGGTATCTTATGCTGGAGGCATATCATTGATTTTTTCCTCAGATTCCCATGTTTAACATAGGGTATGTCCTGAGTTAATGTCTTGTGGATATGGTTACACTAAAAGCATGTCTTCTGAGGTTTTCCTCAGGCATCTCATGTTTAACAAGAGCTAGGCCGTGATTTTAACATCTTGTGTAGATTAAATGAGGGTGATCCAAACTTCCCATAGATACAGATCATATTGGTACATCCCTAAGAGGGAGCTCCATGAGTGTTTTCCAGGTGGATGGATCAGAACACTCAATAAGAGAAGACCCAGAATGGTGTGTCCTATAATGGGAAGATGTCACACCATGAAGACTAATATTAACACCATTGAGGGTGGATCAAGGAGAGTTCACCCCAAATTGGGGGGCACAAAGGTTTTCCATTGGTTGGTATTGAACCTCTTGGAGGTTTCCTATGTACCATGTGTAGATAACAAGGATCAAAACCCACATAGTTCAAAGGGGTTATGAATCAGGGTGTAGAGAAATCACAACAACTCGGATACATGCTCAGTATTAGGCATGTAAAGTAGCCCATGAATTTCTAAGAGTAGTGAGGAGTTGGATGACATGATCCTGTCGGGATGTGGCATCCCGTCGGGGTGTGGCGGCCCAGGTAAGAATCAAGATGGATGATAGTGATTTTAATGAAGTGGAGGGAGAATGAGATTGAACTAATGTGAGGACGATGTTGATGTTGGGATTGAGCCTTGAAGAGACTTCCTACGTATCATCGTGGCAGGGAATCAAAGTCTGTGTAGTTCGGTGGGATGATTGGACACCTGATGAGGTGGCCTGTGATAATGGACACATGGATGGGATTTAGAGGAAATATAAACTCCAGGTTGGGGCATGATCTTCTAGGAACACATGGGATCAAGAGGTAGATCAGGGTGAGTCATTAGTGATGGGTTTGAACCTCAAAGAGGATTCCTAGGTATCCATGTGGCAGGGAATCAAAGTCCACGTAGTTCATCTGAATTGGGGACTTCAATGGCTTGCCATTGATTAGGGGACCTCAACGGCTTACCGACGAATGGGGATGACAACATCTTACCACTGAATAGGGTTAAAAATTTCTTACAGTTGAATGGGGTTGACAAAGACTTACTTTTGAATGGGGATGAACCTCAGGGAGTCTTTCTACAAATCCTCTCAAGGAGATAGAGATCATAGCCCGCATATTTTGAATGGGTATAGTTTAACATATTACAGGATGAAAAGGGGGAGTATAGTTTAACATCATGTTGGACAGTGGTGGACTGACGTGAGGTGTTTGGGACTAGATGGATGGTGCGCCTCTACCTCAGGGAGGCTCCCTGTGTACCTGGCCATGGCAGGGATCAAAGACCACATAGTTCAGAAGGAGTGGGAACCAACATTATGGGTGGTCAGAACCAATGGATGGTGGGATTGAACCTCAGGGAGGCTTCCTACATAACATTCCTTGGCAAGGTTCAAAGTCCACGTTTTTCGGAATGGTGTTGGTGAACTGACATGAAGATGGTCGGGACCAATGGGTGTTGGGATTGAACCTCAGGGAGTCTTATACGTACCCTACCTTGGAAAGGATCAATGTCCTTGTAGTTTTGGATGGTGTTGTACCAACATGAAATGGTCGGAACCAATGGAAGGTGGGATTGAACCCCAGGGAGGCTTCCTACGTACCTTGCCTTGGAAAGGATCAAAGACCTGGTAGTTCAGAAAGTGTTTGTTGAACTAATGTGAAGATGGTTAGGACCAATGGTTATTGGTATTGAATCTCAATGAGGCTTCCTACGTACCTTACCGTGGAAAGGATCAAAGACCTCATTGTTCAGAATAGAGGTTGGGGCTTACACTCTAGGATACCCGGAGAGGATTCCATAGTCAATGATGAATACTCTAATCCCATGTGAGTCATGCTTGGTGTGAGAAACAAGAGGCGGCAAGGACCTGATGATCATGGTGAAAAGGTGCATCCATGAAGAGTGGTGAATGGGGATTATGCAAGGAAGATGCCCGTGTGCCGCTAAGAAGCAGCAACGGTGGATGGGGCTTACACATAGATACAGCCCGTGTGCCGCTATGGAGTGGCAATGGGGAATGGGGCTTAGGCATGGAAGCTATCCGGGTACCACTATGGAGTGAAAATGGTGAATGGTATTACACAAGGAAGATGATCGAGTTCCTCTATGGAGCGGCAATAGTGAATGGGTCTTACGTAAGGAATCTACCCGAGTGCCGCTATGGAGTGGAAATGGTGAATATGGCTTACGCAAGGAAGCTACCTGGGTGCTGCTATGGAGTGGCAATGGTGAATGGGGCTTAATCATGGAAGCTTATTGGGTGCCGCTAGGTAGCGGAAATGGTGGATGGGGCTTACGTAAGGAAGCTGCCTGGGTGCTACTATGGAGCGGCAATGGTGGTTGGGGCATACGTAAGGAACCATCCCATGTGCCGCTATAGAGTGGTAATGGTGCATGGGGCTTACGCAAGAAAGTTGTCCATGTGCTTCTCTGGAAAGGAAATAGATGGGGATTATGCAAGAAAGCTTCTCGTAATGTCTTCCTTAGGTATGTCCATGGGGGCATCCCAACCCACTGGTGTATTGAGGCCTTTACCTATGCGCTAGTGCACAAGAGGGATAATGCCAAGGGCGTTGGAATCAATTTGATAAAATGGAGATAAAAAGTGTGAAACACAAGCCCGACATTCGGAACGCGGTGAGGGTGGCGTTACGATGCAGGATTACTATTGACCATGTTCCAGACACATCATCCATATCACGTTAGCCTAAAATGGGGACAAAAAATGAGGGTTGATTGTTGACCGTGTTCGAAACATAGGACCTGACTCAAAGTGTCATCCAAAATCTTCTGGGGCATTGGCCCAGGACAGTTGATGAGGTGTTACGGCATGGGACCAGGCCATTAGGGGGTCCCTTCAAAAATGAAAGTGGATGAAGATCTGAATGAAGGGAACGAAAAGTGTGCGGTGGAGTGAGGGAATGTTTTAATGGATTCCAACGCTCCTAAAATTATGCCACTGTAATCATGGCATTAGGAATCTTATTCTTGGAGCATAAGTCATCTCGATTTTGGAGAAAGAGGCATCCTATGTTTGGCCCATAGGGTGCACTATAGTTTATAGTCATGTAGATAGGACTATTGGAATCTCATTCTTGGAGCATAAATAATCTCTTGTGTGGATCAAGAGGCATCCTATGTTTGGAACAAAGGGAATTTTACAGTTTTGAGTCATGTAGAAAGGACTGTTGGCATCTTATGCTTGGTGAATAAGGCATCTCTTGTTTGGAGCAAGTGGCATCCTATGTTTGGAACATAAGGTGTACTATAGTTTAAATTCATTTAGATAGGACTATTGTGTAGAAGGTGTCTAGCAATGGCTGGTGTTGGGACTTATGCAAGTGTGGCCCTTTCTGGTTCAACCTATTATATGAGCCAAGCAATGAGGTTTGGATGAGTTACTTGAGGAATGGTTCGACTCAAGGTACTCGGGGAATTGAAGATGATAATCGCAACTCACGACATGGGAAATGAACCAAGAGGAATATGTCGACTCAAGGTGTTTAATGTTATGAAAAAGTGTGTCTCAAATCACGGTATTCCATAGGTGGAAGGTGGGCGCACATAAGGGTGCAATGGAAAATGCTGACAGCTCGACCCGAAAAGTTCACGGCGCGACTATTAATTAAATAAATCTTGATAAAATTAAATAAATTTAAAATACATGTTAATAAATTATAAATATTAATAAATAGTATGTATTAAATATAGATATATTAAATGACTAAAATTAAATAATTAGACAAATAAAAAATGGAAAATTTTTAAATAAAGAAAAATATTTAAAATTTTAATTAATTATTGATAAAAATAGTTAAATTTAATATACATATATATAGATTAAAAATATTATATTAGATAACATTATATGTATATATATAATGAATAAATTACAAAATTATTAAAAAAATTATTAATGAAACAATTATTGCTAAAAATATATATGTTTAATATATATATGTGTATATATATATATATATTAATTATAGATATTAATAAATAATATATATTAAATATAAATATATAAAATTAATAAAATGTAATAATTAATAACATATTAATGTCTTATTCATTTTTAATGATTTTTATACATAATTATTCATTAATTAATTTAATATAAAAATATATTAATATATATTTCTATATATATATATATATATTATATTTCCTAAAATTAAATTTATATAAAAAAAATATTTATGATTACATTAAAAAATTCATATATTTAGTGAAGAATGGTTTATAATTAAAAATAATGACTAATTGTATCGAATAATGGTTATTTATTGAATATTGTTGATTTTTCAATTTAACATATATAAAACATGTGTTATACTGATTTAACACATAAATATACATAGTTAATATATTTTTATATAAAAAACACAAATTAATAATTACGTAATTAATGTAATCTTATATAGAAACACATACACATAATATTTATGTAATTTATTAAAACTTTAGTATTCATTTTGGAATTTCATTTAGTAACATGATAAATTTAATATATTATGTTTTTTAATCATTACACTTTATTTATTTATTTATTTTTAATAATATTAAAATTAGGTATTATTTTTTCATTTTTTATTTTTTTTATTTTTTATTTTTTTATAATTTAATCATTTCCTAATATTTATTTTTATTTATATATTTATTATGTTTTAATATTTTAAATATGTATATATATAACTTTATTTAAATATATATCCAGATTTTTTTAATAATCTATATTTAATTAATAAAACTTATCCATTTTTTAATTTTTTTAAAGTGTACTAATTTTTAATTATTTAATTTCACTCATTTTTAACATACATGCATTTCAGATTATATATTCATTAATAATGTTAAAAATATATTTTTTAATAAATATAATTGTAAATTAATAGTTACTATATTTATAAATGTATATATTTATAATTATAAATAAATAAATATTAGTTTTTTAAGAAAAGTATTTATATAATATTAAATAATTAATTATATATATTAAAATAATTGTAAAATTATAATAAAATTATTTAAATAATGAATATGTTTTCTATATATTTATATTTATATTTATATTTATATTTATATTTATATTTATATTTATATTTATATTTATATTTATATTTATATTTATTTATTAAATATATATATATATATATATAATTATATATATATAATTATATAAATATGTAAATAATATTTTTTTAAATGTCTTTATATAATTATAAATAAATAATTATATTATTAAATAATTATATAACTATAATATAAATATTTAAATAATGATTATATTTACTACATGTATAATTATATAAATATATATAATGATATGAAATATTTATAATAAATATATTTAAATAATGAATATATTTAATATACTTGTATTTATATTTATATTTATTTGTTAAATATATATATAATAATAAAAATATATATAATGATATAAATATATTTATCATTATAAATAAATAATTATAAAAATATTTAAAAATATTTTTATGAATGTATATTTACAATAACTATAAAATTATATATATATATATAATTATAAATAAGTAAATATGATTTTCAAAAAAGTATTTATTTAATTATAAATAAATAATTGTTTATTTAAATATCTGTAATATTATATTAAATATATTCAAATAACGAATATATTAAATTTATATATATAATTTTATAAATGTATATAATGATATAAATAAATTTATAATCATATACCAATATTTATCAATACATTTACAAAAAAAAATATTTATAATTATAATTATAAATCCTTTATCAATTATAATTTTTAACATTAATAAAGAAGCCTTTTATCTGCACTAAAATTTTAGTGATTGATTTTATCAACCCTTTTTTTAACACTTACATAAATACGTTTAAAATCATATACTAACTAGGCAACATTCCCAGTACTATTTTAAAGTGGAGGTATAGTGCAATGCTATATTTTTTACTGCAATATACCAATGCTATCTACTTTTTGATTTGTTTTCCCTTTTCCCGGCTTCGATTCATATTTTTTTTTATTTTTTAATTTAAAAATTATAGTGTAAAAATGATGCACTAGGTGGAGATCATTTTAATATATCTATGTTATTTTAGAGAAGAGGTTACAACATTTTAGTGTTATGGGTTGAAGATAGTTTTAGGAATTTTAGCCATGCAATAGGTTCCATCCTCTTCATTTTTTTGTCCTTGTGCAGCGAGTTGTGAAATTTGTACATTTCTAATGTTCGAAATTTTAAGAATGCTCTTTGGTGGGCTCTGGGAAGACCTACTTGGGAATTCACTATACATTTTATTTTTATTATTGTACCACTCATTGTGTATGCAGTTTAGTTTAGTAGGATACCTATCTTTTGGTTGATCTGGTTTGTTGGTTCTTATTGCATTCTCACATGGGAAGATGCTTTATCTTTCTTGGTTCTTTTATGTGTTGTGATTTCTAGGAGGGTTCTGACTAATCCTTTAAAGTGGTTTTCCTAATAATAAAAAATTTTAATTTAGATTTAATGGGTGGGTTACAATATAAAAAAATTATCATATAAATATCAATCCAAATGAGGTATAATCATTACTTTTAAAATTTCCTTATGTTAATCCACTCCAGGCTAAATTTGTGGTGTATGTATAGTTTTTAGTTCACTAATATCAAAAAAAACAAGTTACTAAACATGGAATGGAAAATAACTAAATCATCCTAGAATTATACTAGGTAAATTATTAAAAATAACATTACTTATAACCAATTCTTATTCATAATAACCTAAACAAGGCATAAGGTGTGACTCAAGCATCAATTAATATGTTCTATTTAAAAAAGAAAGATTCTTGTTTTAATAAATTTTATACATTTAAAACGCAATTTAGTAACAAACTTTTTTAAGGAAAAGTGTTCATTTAATGTTAATATGCGTATGTATAACTCATATTTGATGAAAATGAATTTTTTCACTTTTTATCTTTAAAATAAACAAAGAACATGTCCTATTTGTAATGTAAAATTATTATTTAGTAAACCTTTTTAAGTAATGGAAATACCTAAGGTTTTGGTTTCATAAAAAACTATCTATTTAAGGTATTTATATAAAACCAAATCCATATATAATTCTTCAAGAAAAAATACCTTTAGTACATAAAATGTTTTTAGTTTAGTTTAAAAAATCAAACAAGTTGATGATACTTAATAAGTTATCATAAAAAATAATTTCTCCCCACTTAATCAACCCAGCCATTATCTCATCACTTATTCAATCACTAAATCAAATTTATATATTATTCATTGACATATAATTCATTTAGGATTTATTGAAATGAAATTAATTTCTTTGTAATACAAGATAATGTATAAATGGGAATGATTAACTAAGTATATTCATACCATTTAATCTCATAATTTAAAACAAAATTCGAGTTTAATAAAAGTAATCAAGATGTTAAAACATAAATATATACCAAATAGTAATTTCTATTCTTGAACCAAGGTCTAAGACATGTGAATATTCATGTTAATTTATCAAAATAAAGTGAGTTAACATAACTCAAACATATGATAGCTACATTCATTTATGGATCTTAAAATGATTTAGAGCATATAGAATTTCAAAATGTGAAATTATATAAATGAAAGAATCTAAATAATTAAATAATATAAATCCAAAAATTAATTTCATATAATAAATAATTTTAAAACAATTAAACGTGTTTAACAGACTTTCCACAATAAACCAAGCATAAATATATAATGTGAACAATATTTTCAACGTGGTTTCTATCTCACAACACCCAATATCTTGAAAACCCATTATTCAGTCCTCCTTTAGCTAAATTTCCAATTAAAATGCTCAGTTTCACCTATTGACACGCTATCTCATCGCTCTGTCACAATTCCTAAGAAAACCAAATCATGTTATGATCTTTAAAACACCCACAAAAAAGCACAAACTCAAAACTTGGTGTAACATCATGGTCAATTCCTTCCCAAAAAACAAAATTTGATATTGTTCTCTCACCCTGGGTATAATAGAACTTGCAATTCAACACACACTTTGACAAAATCAAATCAAACAAAATCCAGATATCACACATGGACTCCATATAACTCATCCTGATATTTTGGAATATAGTTTTCAATATCATGAATTTTTTTAAAACCTCCATGATAATGATGATTGAATAACTTATATGGAATTACAAATATTTTATTTGTTTCTTCTTTTTTGATATTTGATGAAAATATTTTTTGTTAAATAAATATTCCCTTGATTGAATTTGTAAATAAGGTCGTGGGAACCTCATAATTAAGGTGGGTAGCCTTGGAAAATCATGTTAGGATTTAAATTGTTAACTTACTCTGGTCTTATGAAAAATGACTTATTCATGTAAACTTTATAAAATTTTTATGAAATGTTTAGTAACCATTATTATATTTAAAAAGGGTGGTGTCCTACTTATCATTTTTATGGTCATTCCAATTTTAAATTTTAGTTTTGAAAAATCAAACTTGTTTTAAAATTTTAAAGGGGGTTTTTAATAAAAAATTATGTTTTCCCTTAAAATCAACTAAAATGGATTCTATGTTTGAAAACACAAGAATTTATTTAAAAGTGAACCTATAAAGATTTAAATATTTCAAAGTTTATATCTTTATAAGGAAGTGGTTTTATAATTTTAAATGTTTTGATGGATTTTGAATATGATTTCAAAAAAATCACTTGATTTCAATGGCTTTTACAGAAAAACGAGGTTTCATATCCCATTAAGTGTTTTGAAAAAATTAGTCAATTTTCATGTGGAATTTTTAAAAACATATTTCATGTGGGGTTTTAAAAATTCAAAAATCAACCTTCTAGAATTTTAAAGTGGTTTTTAGATGAGAATTGGAATTTTAAATTATGATATGGTAATTTAAAAAAACATTCTCTCTTGAAAAGTTTTTTTTAAAGTGGTTGGTTACAGTATGAAATTTAGAAAATGTTTATAGCCATAAGATCATTAATTTGTTGTTCATTAATATCTTTCCCTAATCCTATTTTTTTGGAATTAATCCACTTATTCTTTAATTAATTCTAGGAAGATGATTTATATTTTTTATTCCTTTTATACCAACTAGGAGCCTCTCCATAGTGCCTGAAATAAGTGGGACTATAAAATCATGCATCTATTACCACTAGAAGAGAATATTATATTCTTTGTGAAATATTTTTTCTATTCAAGGGATAGTGGTTCATGTATACTCAATCATAGGTGATCATGTATCTCAACACATTAGGAATGGGGAAAGGGGTATAATATAGTAAGGTAACTATGAGCATTTATTGTATGGTCATCTAATCTATCAAAAAAATTTGTGCCTGAGAAAATTTTCAACTTTATGAAACTAACTAAGAAATTTTGTATGGTGCTTCCCCAATTCCCAGCCTGGAAACATTTAGATTTATGGAGTCAACTATCATCCTCATCATCTTCATCTCCTGAAATTTTATTATTTCATTTTATTGCTTGACATTTATCCCCCGACTCTTCTAGCCATGAACCTATGTTTCATGAAATACTCTGAGTAGTGGTCATCCCATACCAGGAATTAGTGATAATTTTGGATGAATTCAGAGGATAACACCTACCATAGTGGATTAATTCATTTCTTAAATTAAATTAACCATTTTTTTCGAAGCATACAAAAATTATTTGAAATAATTAAATGTTGGGTTCCCCTTATTAGAATTATATATAACTTTCACCTTTGATAATTAATATCTTATGTGTACTTATTAATATTTTGTAAAAAATGAATATTTCATGAACCTGATAGGATATATATATGAATCAAAAATGGATACACACTAATCGTATGACAAAATATTATGAAGAAGGAGATAAATATTTCATCAATTGTTCAATAAAGAATTCATATGACCCTTCTCAAATAATTTTTCCATGTTAACATTATTTTTATTCAAGAAACATTAGTCTATAAGAGTTATTATAATGTTTGATTTGTCATAGATTATATTAGAGTTATAAATTTTTGATTAAAAATGGGGAAAACTAAACATGCACACCGATTGGGGTTATACAGCAGTTTAGGGAACATTGGATCTGAATACTAGTCTAAATGATGATGGAGATCAAATGTAAGAAATAAAAATAGAAATTTAATATGAACTTTGTGATTTTTCAAAGTTATTTGAGAAGTAAAATAGTTGTTATAAGAGACAATTTTATACAGGTTATACTAAATACACAACATTGTTGGCTGGATTAAAGTTATATAATTTTAAATCTAATAGTAGATGGAGAGACACTAAATTTATATAACTACTTGGTCTTCTAAATGATATGTTACCAGAAGAAAATGAACTTCCATGTCGAACATATGAAGCTAAATGATTGATACATTCAATAGGTATGATCTATAAAAACATATATTCTTGTCAAATATTTTAATGTTGTTTTGTAAGGACTATGAATCACTCATAAAATTCCATAATTTTGGCACTAGCCGATACAATAAAATGAATAAAGTCCTTTGAATGTTTCTTGGTACATTCCTTTCATTGCACTGTTTAGAAGACTATATAGATGTCAGGAAATTATGAGACAATTAACAAGGCATGTAGGTATGAGAATGAAATATTAGAACCTATGTCATCAAGAAGATTCTCCTCAGTGTAATAAAATTGATTATGAGTATCCTTATGTTGGAAATGAGTCAAGAAAATTATGTCTTGTGTAATCTACAAATGGAATAAATCTTTTTGGAGTGCAGAGTATTATTCAACATATATGGCCCGTAATTTTGGTAAATTATAACTTACCTCCATGGTTATGCATTAATAAAAAATACATTATGTTTTCTATGCTTATATATAGACCAAAAAAACCTAATAATGATATTTATTTGGATCCATTGATCGCAGATATGAAATTGATATGGAATACAAGTGTTAAAATATTTGATGCTCAAAGAAGTGAGGAATTCACTTTAAGGGGCATTTTGTAAGGTATGATAAATTCCTTTCCTGTTAATGGAAATTTTTTAGGGTATAGCATTAAATGAATTTTTGGGTGTCCCATTTTTGAATAATTCACACACATAGTTTGGTTGAAACATTACCTAAAGAATTTGATTTTAAGAAATTAGGAATTTTTTAACTCAATGACATAAATACAGATCTTGGATAAAAACATTCGATAGAAATGACCAACAATATAGAACACCATCTCTACTAATGGGTGATCAACTATTTGATAAAATAAAAGATATTGGAACTTTTTTTGGTAAACCATTTTCAAAAGAAACTTATGAAATCAATTTTTAAAAAGAGAACAATTTTATTTGAATTTTCAAAATGTAATTTTTTTTATGTCATACATTTTCTAGATATCATTTATTTAGAAAAATATATAATTTATAGGGTTATTGGCATGTTACAATATGTTCCTATAAGAACAAAAGATAATATCAAGGCTAGTTTAGACATAATTAACATGGGGTTAAAGGAAGATTTGAAACTGGTGAAGGGTAAAGGGAGGAATCTTCTTCATCCAGTAGCTTACACTCTATCCAAATATGAACAATTATAATTTTTTATTTTTTTTAATGCTGTAAAATTTTCAAATGTTTATTCATAAAATATCTATAATTTCATATCAATGACTAATTTGAAGTTATAGAGAATAAAATCACACATATATCATTTTTTATGAAATATTTTATGCCCATTTATTTAAGTTATATACTATATATAAATTTAAGACATAAATTAACCAGAATATATTTCTTTTTTAAATCCATATGCATTAAATTTATAGACCTAGTGAAGTTTCCAATCATAAATAACGAGGTTTCAGTTAAATTTGTGAATTAGTGATGTTATTCCCACCATCATTCTTTAATACAATATTCCACCTGATTGTTCACTTATTTAGAGAGGTTAAACTATGTGGTCTTGTCCATTACAGATGGAGGTAACCCATTGAATGGTGTTTGAAGATTTTTAAAGGGTATGAAAGAATAGAAGTTGTCCAGAAGTTTTTACTGTAAAACAATATATTGTTGAATAAGCTATTGAATTTTATACTAGTTACCTATTAGATATTGACTATATCTATCTCCCGAAGTCTCATCATAGCGGATTCCTTTTGGGTGAAGGGGTTTTCAAAAGAGATGTTGTTACAATTAACATCTTAGAGTGGGAGAAACTAAAACTTTACATTTTACATAATATTAAATATGTTTATCCATACGTTTAAGCCCACAAATAAATTCATAGATATTTTAATCCATCAAGGGATGAAGGATGCATATAAAATACACATAATCAAAAGTTTATAGGAAGTTATGAGATCATATTTATAATGAGAAATCAAAAAATATGAATTCAATTATCTAATGAATTTCATGGCTATCTTGGAGACCAAATGCAAATGTTATATCTTACATTGGTTTTTTAATAAATAGTTACATGTTCTATACAAAAATAACATGATGACTATAGTCCGATGAAAAATTGTGGAGTAACTCTTGTTTTAGAAGCGATGTACATATATGGTTCTAAGGTTTGAAATCCATTTTATGAAAATATGTCACATTTTTTAATTATCTAAGAGATATAACAGTTGTATTATATAATATTTAAAGTGTTTATTTTCTATAGAAAATTGGTTAACAATAGGAGTTTAGTGACATTTAACAAAATGGCCTTCATGAAGGTGAAATTAAGTGTTGAAGGGTAAAAGGATGATCCATTCATAATAGAGTCACAAAAAGTGAAATTATTTTATATCTAAGATACAAAAACTAATAATTGTCCAATTTTCCAGTTGGTGAAACAACAATAGGGTCAGATGAAAATTCAATCGATGTTGACCCTTTCATTGGGATATCATAATCAGTTCGTAGTGGTCCCAATGTAGACAATGTTTTGTATGTTAAAGGGTACCACAAATATGGGATTCAGATTCTTGATAGAGGATTTAAATACCTTCAACCTTTTAAAAAGGAAAGTGAGTTCAACATTAATGTTAATGCATCTTTAATGTACTAATATTTTCCTCATAATATTATATGTTATCAAATACTTTAACATAGTCTAAATTAAAATTTTAACTACTCTAGTTTATAATGTCTTATGTACATAATGATGTTATCAATATTAGGGAAGAACCGACTATTGATGATTAAACTAAAAAAATATTAGGGGATCAATAGCATGTTGATGAAAAAACAAGAATGAAACAACATCATAGTGTTGAATACAATTATCAAGGTAAGAAGTAAGGGTATAAATCTTTAGGATGGTCGGAATAAACGTGTCCAACCTATTGACCCCAACAAGTCAATATTCATTAGTTACGTTGGGGTCACAATGAAGATGAATGTTCCCATTGATATAGATTCTTAATGCCACACCCATTATATAATGAGTTAAACCCTTTGGGAAGATATAAAAGTAATTTTTTGATATACTTCATCTATTTTACTAAAAATTTATATATTGAAATGTCGATTTAGTTTTCATTATTCATTATAGACTTAGTTTATTTTTTAATATTTTCTATAATAAATACGTCTTAATGGCCATTGGAAAATCCCATAGAGGCCTTAAGACTCTTCTTACCAAGTTACATCTTAGGTATGCTCAGGGGAAAGTAAATCTCCACCCTCTATTTATTTATGAACATATTATAAAGTAGGAAAAATGGAATTATTTCATTAGTCATTACAATGATAAATAATTTCAGATTCATTACAGTTGATAGTTTTTTAGTTGAGATTATTTATTTTATAGATTTTATTCAAAAGTTTAAATTTATAAAATAACAAAGGAGTTATAAAAATAAATAACATGAATCAAAACCAATGTTCCCCTATCGAAAATCAATGATAGGGTATAATTCACAAGAGAATAAATTAGTATATATTTAAAATAACCAATAAAAGATTTATGTGATATGAAATAATATATATTCCTTTTTTATATGAATATTGATTAATAAAAATATAAATCCACTTCCATCACATGTCATTTGGTATGGACGGAGGTCGGTATAAATAAGAAGGGTAAACTTTTTGATGAAAACAAAATATTAGCATGGGAAACATGTGTCAGTATAACATAATAGTAATTTTTTATCATTTATAATAGTGTAACATAAAAATATCTATTTATGTTCTTTTTTTATATGGTTTAGACATAAGAATAAGTAGTGACCGTACTGAAAGAAAAACTACTTTCAGTAGCTTTGATGTGGCTAAAATAATGTGGTCATGTTAGAGGAGTAGGTTTTAAAGCATCTTCTCAAACATATTTTGATAATAAAAAACCACAAGAAGATGCATATAAGGGGATGAAAGGATTACAAGAAAACATATATGCTTTGAAAGATATTATTGTCCATTCTGATTTGGAAGACCAATATATGAGAATGGATAAATAAAAAACAATTGTGTAACAAATATCCATATATGAAGAACCAAATGACCATACAATATTTGAGGATATTCATTCCCCTCAACCATATACCTTACCCGTGGTAATCAATTCTTTCATGAATATTTCACCTAAATCTGAATCAAACAACTTCTGATATATTTATATTACTAAAATTATACTTGGTAATATTATATGTGATTTTTATCTATCAATAACCACATGCCACCTTTTTGTGAGGGGTATGGTGAATAATATCTCTTGATACAAGATGCACAATAAATAACTCCAAAAAAATAATATAAGAGTTGGGATTGATGTAGCTAAGGAGTCAACCACTGAGTTTCTTTTTCTACTTCATGATATATATATTATAGTGTCCAATGATATTATTGGAACTTTTTCATCATGTTCATCTAATATTATAAATAGTTATGTGATATTTATTTAACAAAATTTTCATATGAAAAACCTTTAATAGTTAATGAAAAAAGGTCTAAACTGAGGTATGGTATTATAAACAGATAAATATATGCTGAAATAGAATGTCAGATCAAAATATTCTAGTAAATTGACCAATAAATCAAAAGGTTGTTCTAGGAGTTCCTTCTCCCCACCAGTTTCACAAAAATATTTATTATCATTACAAATTCATATAAATACCACATTTAATGTTAGAAATATTTTTTACATTATATATGAAGAATAAATATATATAACCTTAATTAGAGATGTAGTTGATCAAGATAGTATATATGAGATTGATAATATTTTGTGTTTGGGAGTCTTAGTTTTGAATATATATATATATATATTACATTTTCATAATATTTATGTCCACAAAATGATATAATATGTTCATTAAAGTTAATAACTATTTATATTTCATATAGTATCTTATATTATTACTATATATAGGGAAAACCGTGTGAAGCATGATTTGGATTCATTAATCTGTTTATCATTTCTACACAAGAAACATCATTAGAGAAGGAAGAAATTGATTAAAAAATGATTTAAAACATAAGTTTGAGAAAAAAAATAATAGATGACCAGCTCTTTTTGATTCCTACAATGCATGGGTAAAACACTACAATCTAATCACATAAAAATATTTTTATTTTTTCATTAATATTTTTTTGGGAAGCACTGGATTCTAATCTTACTCAATATAGATATTAGAGATATTAATTTTTTGGATCTAATTCGTGGATATCCAACAAACCAACCACACAATATGTGTATTGTGAATTTTTAATACACTATAATTAACATTTTATAGATATGATTGGAATTATATGATTAATTATATATTTTAACAAGGATTTTATTATGATAGGACGATTGCTAAATATTAGCTAAATCATGGTATAAAGTCGATGACTGGACACAAAAAGCCTTTGGATTACTTAAAATTAAAACATATTAAGGTATATATAGAAATATTAGACAATAAAAACATATTTCAAAACAATTTACTTATTTTTCCAATATTTTTGAAATGTTTGACGAAAGATAATAACAAAGATTTTTTATATTATGTTTTAAAATTAATGAGATTGATCATAAACCATGAAAAGTTCATCATCCTCGAATAGATAATTTCTAAAGGTAATTAAAATGTCATTAAAAAAATTTCTTAATATTTTTTTTGTCTATATTTTCATAATAATACTAATATTCTTGAAAACCTTACTCAATATAAAAAAGGAAATTTTTTTAGAGATGAGTATCCGACATATATGGTGTTGGAAGGTTTTCCAACAAAAAAGTTTGGTGATTACCTACTATGTTTGTAATCTAGTATAGGATATGACATTATAAATATATTTGGGGTGTGAAGCATTAGTATCAGAATAGTTATATATTATTTTTTTGATATATTTATCTAGGATAAGTATAATAGTGGAAATGAATTTTTTTTAAATGAGCAGAAAACATGATGTTAGAATGTATAAAGACATAAAGAAGAGGTGAATTCCTACTACTTATTTTGTTAATTTTCCCACAATTTTATCTACTTTTTTAGTAAATTTCTTAATCATTATTAAATAAAGTTAGACTAATTCCTTCTCCAGGGTTCTAATATGGGTGGTGGTAAATGATATAAGGAAATAACAATATAGTGGTTTCACTTTGGTGAGTGGTGGAATTATAGTCTTTTAGGTCATCAATTAAATACATGATATAATATCACAAATTCTTATGAAATTCATACAAGTAACACATCATGTTTACATTAGTGAAATGGATTAACAAAAACTCATTATTTTTATGTACATGATGTGAAATTAAATCATCCCACCATTATATCACATAGAATGTCAAAATCATTACAAAAGTATAGGTTTTTAACCTATACTAATTATGAATATAGATACTTGGTCAACATGTCACCATTAAAAAGAATTTCCACTGGTTCATCACTAATATGCATGTGCACATTAATTATGTAAAACGATCCATGTTCACAAGATCATTAATAAAAATACTCATCATAATTCTCAATAAAAAAAACATGAGAAGAGAGATGTTCTCATTTTTATGAACAAATAATGATGATTTTATGGAGTTTATCATCACCTACAATATTGATAAGGATACACTAATCTATATCATAATCTAGTAATACCTAATGGATGCAATATAATTTAGTGTCATTTTCATTCTATAAAGGGCTATACTAATGTTTATTACTAAAAAAGGGGGAGAAATTTTATAAATAAGTTTAGTGTCATTTGAAAACAATTAAGTGTAAAACCTTGAGATTTTTATGAGATAGGGTTTTTAAATTTTATGTCTTGTGTTGTATGGTACACTATGATAACCTTGCATTACACACAAGATTGAGATTAAGTGAAAAATGAAATATTATTATGTTACCCTATAACATAGGCATTATAATGGAGAGTGTAAAAAATATAAACTAAATTATGAAAATATTATTTACACATGTATATATAATTAATTATTTGGTGATTAATTGATTATAAATGTTAATAAAACACTTTATAAATAAAAGGAATTTCTTTTTTGGAAAACTATTTAAATGAAAAAAAGTGAGTTTATAACGTAATAAAGTAACTCTTAATATATTTTATAAATAATATATTCAATATAATGTTTAAAATTAAACTTATATGTTTTCTAGATATGATATAATAACAAATTCATTTTTTCGGATAAAACAAATACTTTTCAAAAAAATACAGTTTTGTTATATTTTGATGGCACAACATTTTTAAAACTAATTTTTAATACCTTTTTCAATTAAATATGAAAAAATAAACATCCTATTTGTAATAATTATATGAAAATTTACTTCAGATGAATATTTTATATTTTTCTAATAAGTTTTAAGTTTTAATGAATAGTAAAAATATACTAAATTTTAATTGAAAATAACTTTTTCTATCAAAATAATTTATGTGGTTAAGTTATATTATTTAATGGTTTTCAAACATAAATAGATTATATTTTTATCATTTAATATAATTTAGGTCATTGGAATTAATTTTTCATTGAATTTTGATGCAAAAACATTTCAATCTTTTGTAATGTTTTAACTTTTAAAACATGTTTTCTCATCCAAACAAATAGATTAATTTTAAATTAATTATTGAAACTTATGTGTTTTGAAATTTGAAAAAAGTATTCCATATTTTTAATCAATAGGTCCAAATTGTTTAAATATCATTCTTTTATTTTCTGTCATTATGACTAGTAATTTTAGTGAATTTGTATTTACCAAAGTTAAGGGTAAATCTTGTGATTAAAGGTAAAAATAATATTATAATATTATATAATCACCTTAAAATTTTTACAATTTTTTTATATGTGTTTTTAGACCAAAATAAACCTTATTCTGAAATTATTATCCCTTTTAAGACAATTGTGTTAGATTATGATATTTAATATATTTTATTTAATGAAAAGTTAAATATGTCTTATGTAAATTTAAAAAATATATTATTTTTAATATAAGTTCATATAGAATCTATGTTTGCCTAAAAATACACATTTTAAATCATTTGTTTTCTTTATCATGGTAACTTTTTTGTGATTTTTAGGAAATAAATATGACCTTAAAGCCTTAATCATTGATGATGCAGAAATTATTTAGTTGATAAAGATGAATAAAATATTTTTTATTAAAATGATTATAACCATTAAAAGACAATAACACTTGAAAAAATATTACTGGTAGAGTTAATATCGACCATAATAATCCAAGGGTCCATTTATTGACCATTTGATCTATAAGGAAAAGATTATGACACTTATAATATTTTATTTAAAGTAATGTTAAAGTTTTCACATTCATGTTTTAATACATTTAACATTTTTAATGTATGATTATCCAAAAGATATATTTGAATATAAGTATTATTATATAATATATATTATTTATCTTCATCATAGTATTTTGTTTTTTATTTTTATTCAATAAATAAGTATATTAAATAATTACACAAAACTGATGTAATAATTATTTTATTAATGGAAATATCAAATTAATGTTATTAAAAATATTAAAATAAATATAATTTGGGATAATTAATATATACAATGAATATTATATATTACCTTAACCCCTTAGTTATATAATAAAATATATTTTTTTGGGATAAAATCTTACCTTGATATTTTTAGAAACCATAAATTGAATAGTGTCAAAATTTTCCCTATTGATTATTTATCAAAATAATGTATTATTAAATTATTAAAAAAATCATAAAACATTTTATGAAAATATATACTAATTATGATATGGCGTAAAGTGTTGTTATTTATTTTTTTATGGTCTAATTGATATCAAATAAATAAATATTTTACCCTTTTAATATCGAAATATTTGTTATCTTTGTTAAAAATTAAATAGAATATCTAAGTGTTAATTAAAATTATAAAGTATAAATTGATAGAAAATATAGTCTTAAATTTATTAGTAGATGATATTACTAACTTATCTCACATAATATTATAAAATATGGCATTTTAAGGTTTTTATGGGTTTTTACTTTATTATAAATAAATATTTTTGGAGATTCTAAATATGCCCCTAACCTCAATTATAAAAGGGCACATCCTCTCTCACAACATCAATTAACATTGAACTTTAAATCTAGGATATCACCTAAAAATTTCCCTTCTAAAATTCCTTAGTTAAATTCTAGATGTTATGGTATTCTTAAAAGATCAACTCTAGTACCTTAAAGAGGATATCCATAGGGAGCTCATAGAAGAAGTGGTAATGTCCTCTACAAATTCATTAAAAATTATTTCTTCTTCTAATTCCTCTTACTGATTTTTTTCCATTAAAATTAATAAATAAAATATCACTTATATTCGTATATCTTACTATTATTATGGAACAACCATATTCCACCTTATATTCATCCTATTAAAAATGAAATCACCATGTGTGCGTACGTACGTCTTACCGTCTCCACAACGTGGTGTAATCTGTTTTCACCATGACCTTACATAGATTGGTATAATGATTAAAATAAAAACTATATATGATTATTATAATAATATTTTTATTTTTTAACAATATATATATGATCTAATTCCATACCATGTTGTACCTCTCGTACCCCTCGAGGTTTAATTTTCATGATCACAATCACTCTCTTTTTTATCTAATATTGTTTTAAGTGTTTTTGGATGATAGGCATAATTTCAGGTTGCCAAGGAATTGGGCCAAGAAGGCCAAGAAGGCAAAAAGCCAAAAATGGACTAAATTTCAGTCCACCGGCCAACCGGTGGAAGACCACCGGCCAGCCGATGGAGGCCTGGACAGAAGGCATCTTTCTGTCCAGACCACCGGCCAACCGGTGCCTCACCAGCGGCCAGCCGATGGCACTCAGATTGAATAGTGATAGCTACTACCTCAGATCCGGCCAACCGGTGGCCTCCTCACCGGTCAGCCGGTGGCGCCTGGACAGAAGCATCCACCCATCTCCAAGGCACCGGCCAGCCGGTGGTCCTGTACCGGTCAGCCGGTGGAGGCAGTCAAACTAGCCGTTGGGCTTTTGACCAGCCTGTCCACTTGGCCTCCAACGGCTCCGAAAGCCTCTCCAACGGCTCCAAAGGCCTCTAACGGCCATATGAGGGTTCTCCCTCTATAAATAAAGGACTAGGAACCCCCGGAAGCCCAACGATAAACACCGGAACTATACGGAAGCCCACGGGACATATTTAACATCATTTGGCGAACCTCCGGCAGACTTCCTCCAAGGAACCCCAACTGCTCCAATCCAATTCCACATCCAAGGAGCACCACCATAGAAGCTTGGGAGTGCACGTCTTCAACTCCAATCATCCATTGGCGCCCAAGGCTTCTCCTCAATTACGGTTTTTCTTGTTTTATTCATTTTGAGCATCAAATTGGGTGTGTGCCTACAAACCCCCATCTCTTTCATTCCTCTCTTCATTTGGGTTTTCACACCACCTTTAAGGTGTGAAGAGGTTAGTCAAGCCTTTCCTTTTAAAAGGCTTGAGTCAAAGGTGATCTATCCTTCACCCGTAAAAAGGCTAGTGGGTTTCTTGCTCAAACCATTAAAAAGCAAGCTGTAATAGGTGAGCTAGCCTTCACCTGTAAAAAGGCTAGTGGGTTTCTTGCTACAACCATTGAAAAGCAAGCGGTAGTAAATCTCTCAACGGTTGAGTTGGGAGCGGAGACGTAGGCCGGGTTTTAGGCCGAACTCCGTTATCAAGTTGTGTGTTTTTCCGCTTTTATTTCCGCTGCATTTATACTTTGATTTTAAAATTGTTTATTATTTTTTAAAAGGCAATTCACCCCCCCCCCCTCTTGCCATCACTCCTTTCTTCTCCGCCCAACAATTGGTATCAAAGGCAAAATTTGAGTAATACCTTCACCGGTTTCAAATTCAAGATCCCTTGTGATGGCCTCAACCTCTTTCGCCCCCGAAGGCTTTTCTTTGGGTCGTGCTCCATTTTTTGATGGAACCGACTATACATATTGGAAAACCCGCATGACCACATTTCTTAGAAGTATAGTTTATCCCATTTATAAAATTGTCATGCATGGTTATTCTTTATCTTCTCCCGATGAATCCAAATGGACTCAAGCCGATATTAAAAATTTCGAGCTTGATGGAAAAGCCATGAACGCTCTTCATTGCGGCCTTGATCGTAATGAGTTCAATCGAGTTTCCACATGCACCTCATCACATGAAATCTGGAAACTATTGGAGGTTACCCATGAGGGGACCAACAAAGTTAAGGACAGTCGATTGGACATGTTTCGTCAAGATTTTGAGTCTTTCACTATGCACCCACATGAATCAATTTCTGAAATGTTTACTCGCTTCACTGACCTTTGCAATGGTAGAAAATCTCTTGGAGATAATATTTCTGCCGAAATGATGGTCAAGAAGATCCTTTGGATCTTACCAAGCTCATGGGCACCGAAGGTCACGGCAATCCAAGAAGCGAAGGACATCAAAAACATGCCGGTCGAAGAGCTCATCGGATCCCTCATGACCTACGAGATTACCATGAGGAGGCAAGCTGAAAAAGAAGGCAAACCGATCAAAGTTCCAAAGAACACTGCCTTCAAAGTTCAACAAGAAGAAAGCTCCTCCTGCTCATCTTCTTCCTCCTCAAGCGGCGATTCCGAAATGGAGAATCTTTCCCGCCAGATGCACAAATTCATGAAGAAGCACAAAAAGAAGAAATCTCGCAAGGCCCGCAAGGCTCAACCCAACGAAAAATCCGAGCCCAAGGTAACATGTTACGGGTGCGGCGAGAAAGGCCATTACAAGCCCGATTGTCCACTCAACAAGAAAAAGGCCAAGCAAAAGGAGAAGAAGAAGGCTTTCAAGGCCACATGGAGTGATAGCTCCACATCAACCTCCTCCTCCTCCTCAAGCGACAACGGTAACAAATGCCTAATGGCATTTCATGAGGTAACTTCTTCCGACTCCTCATCCTCTTGTTCTTCAAATTCTTTTAATCATCTATCCTATGAGGATCTCCAACATGCTAGAGATCAATTGGAGGAAGGTTTTCACGAACATTCTTCCAAATTTGTTTCTTTAAAAAAGAATTTCAAAAAACTCTCTTCCGAAAAAGAACAACTTCTCAAAGAGAAGGAAGAGTTGACCCTCAAAATCCAAAATCTTCCCGATGTTGATTCCATGGAATCAACTATCAAAGATTTAAGGGAATCCTTAGCTAAATTCACCCAAGGGGAACAAAATTTGACCAAATTGCTAGGTTCCCAACGTGTATATAGAACCACCGAAGGGCTTGGCTATTCCAAGCAAGCTTCCTCTTCCCATGCTCCAACTATTTTTGTAAGGGGGAGCTCTCAAAATAAATTTTTCAATTATTGTAAAAAACCCGAGCACTTAATTTATGAGTGCAATTGTAAAAATGCTCGGTATGGTAGGCCCAAAACGTTTTTCTTAAATGATGAATTTTATAGGAGAAGACCCGCCACTAGACAAGTGTGGATTGAAAAATCCCTTCTAGCGAGTCTCTCCAGGCCAAAATTTGTCTCGGTTTCAAAAACCACTCCCCGGTGATTTGTTGTTTTTATTTAGGGGGAGTTAGGATCGTTTAATCCTTTTTGTGTATTCAAATTCTTATTCAATTCTTTCAATTCAAACTTTCAATTTCAACACTTGGTATCAAAATTTTCATTTCAAAACTTTCAATTCAAATTTTTCATTTCAATTTTATTTTCAAAACTTTCAATTCAAAGTGTTATTCAATTTTCTTTTCAAAACTTTCAATTCAAACTGTTATTCAATTTTTCATTTCAAAATTTTTGATTCAAAACTTTCAATTCAAATTTCAAAAATTTCAATTGGTTTAAAATCTCCAACTTGTTTTTCAACGTTACCCTCAATCAAGTTTTATGCCCCATGCTATTTTGATAATCACAAAGGGGGAGAAATTCTTGGTTGATTGGGGGAAAAATCTTTTAAAGCATGCCTCTCATTTCAATGTTTTACATTGTTTGTTTTGGTGATTGTGATCATCAAAATAGGGGGAGATTGTTGTACCTCTCGTACCCTTCGAGGTTTAATTTTCATGATCACAATCACTCTCTTTTTTATCTAATATTGTTTTAAGTGTTTTTGGATGATAGGCATAATTTCAGGTTGCCAAGGAATTGGGCCAAGAAGGCCAAGAAGGAAAAAAGCCAAAAATGGACTGAAATTCAGTCCACCGGCCAACCGGTGGAAGACCACCGGCCAGCCGATGGAGGCCTGGACAGAAGGCATCTTTCTGTCCAGACCACCGGCCAACCGGTGCCTCACCAGCGGCCAGCCGGTGGCACTCAGATTGAATAGTGATAGCTACTTCCTCAGCACCGGCCAACCGGTGGCCTCTTCACCGGTCAGCCGGTGGCGCCTGGACAGAAGCATCCACCCATCTCCAAGGCACCGGCCAGCCGGTGGCCCTATATCGGTCAGCCGGTGGAGGCAGTCAAAATAGCCGTTGGGCTTTTGACCAGCCTGTCCACTTGGCCTCCAACAGCTCCGAAAGCCTCTCCAACAGCTCCAAAGGCCTCTAACGGCCATATGAGGGTTCCCCCTCTATAAATAAAGGACTAGGAACCCCCGGAAGCCCAACGATAAACACCGGAACTATACGGAAGCCCACGGGACATATTTAACATCATTTGGAGAACCTCCGGCGGACTTCCTCCAAGGAACCCCAACTGCTCCAATCCAATTCCACATCCAAGGAGCACCACCATAGAAGCTTGGGAGTGCACGTCTTCAACTCCAATCATCCATTGGCGCCCAAGGCTTCTCCCCAATTATGGTTTTTCTTGTTTTATTCATTTTGAGCATCATATTGGGTTTGTGCCTACAAACCCCCATCTCTTTCATTCCTCTCTTCATTTGGGTTTTCACACCACCTTTAAGGTGTGAAGAGGTTAGTCAAGCCTTTCCTTTTAAAAGTCTTGAGTCAAAGGTGAGCTAGCCTTCACCCGTAAAAAGGCTAGTGGGTTTCTTGCTCAAACCATTAAAAAGCAAGCTGTAATAGGTGAGCTAGCCTTCACCTGTAAAAAGGCTAGTGGGTTTCTTGCTACAACCATTGAAAAGAAAGCGGTATTAAATCTCTGAACGGTTGAGTTGGGAGCGGAGACGTAGGCCGGGTTTTAGGCCGAACTCCGTTATCAAGTTGTGTGTTTTGCGGCTTTTATTTCCGCTGCATTTATACTTTGATTTTAAAATTGTTTATTATTTTTTAAAAGGCAATTCACCCCCCCTCTTGCCATCACTCCTTTCTTCTCCGCCCAACATACCATTCAACAATTAAGGTAATGATATCATCGCTCATGCATATGTACGACATACCGTCTCCACAATGTGATGTGATTCATTCTACATGATCTTCATTAAATCATGATTATATAAATGTTTAGAATGAATAAATATGATATATATTATATTAATATCATTCATGAAATGAGATAATTATAAACTAAGAATAGTAATTGGATCTTATCTGACAAAACATATGTAAGAAAATAAACTAGTTAATACCTGAAGGATGAGTAATAATGTCATCAAAAAAAGAGTAATAATATGATCAATTATGTTATCATAAAAATGAATATGATTCTAGAATAAGTTAAATAATTTATTTAAACTTTTATACAAGAGTTTATTATATGCATAAAGAAATTCATACCTAAGTTAAGGGGTAATTTTACAATCTTATTATTATCCAAGATTATTTATACATAAGTATTTGTTGGGGTTTATTTATCATCCATGTCCATTTTTTTTAAAAATTATTTCATATGATGTACTAATATTTTACTATGTTTTTTTAAAGTCATTTTACACATGTTTGAATTTTTATGACATGGTTTTAAAATAATATTTCTTTTATTTTTTAAATGAGGTACTGTTTGACTTTTCCGGCAAAAGTATGAGAAGAATGTTTTTAACTTATAGGACATGAATAGATTGTTAACTTAACGTCTCTACACCATGGTGTAATATGTTTTCACCACCACCTTACATGGATTGGTATAATGATTAAAATAATAACTATATATTATTATGATAATAAGATTTTGATTTTGTAACAATATATATACCATCCACTTCCATACCATTCCACAATTAAGGGAATGATATTGTCTCTCATGCGTATGTATGACCTACCATCTCCACAGTGCGATGTGATTCATTCTACATGATATTCATTAAATCATGATTATATAAATTTTTATAATTAATAAATATGATATTTATTATATTAATATCATTCTGGAAATGATATCATTATAACCTAAGAATAGCAATAGGAACTTATCCGACAAAACATGCGTAAGAAAATAAACCAGTTAATACCTGAAGGATGAGTAATAATCTCCTTAACAAACGAGTAATAATATGATAAATTATGATATCCTAAAAATTAATATGATTCTATAATAAGTTAAATACATTATTTAAACCCTTATATAAGTGGTTCTTACATGTACAAAGGAACCCAGACATAAGGTAAGGGGTAATTTCACAATCTCATTATTATATGAGATTATTTATACGTAATTATTTCTTGGGGTTTATTTATCATCTATGTCCATGATTTCTAAAAATTATTTCATTGGATGTTTTAATATTTTAATATGTATTTTTAAAGTCATTTTACCCATGTTTGAGTTTTTACAATATGGTTTTAAAAGATTCTTTCTTTTTTTTAACGAGGTACATTTTCAATTTTCATGAAAAAGTATGAGAATAATGTTTTTTTAACTTATAGGACATGAACATATATTTATACTTTCGTAACACCTTATTTACATGAACCTTACTTTTCAATCACTAAGGTATATTTTAAAATAAATTCTTTTATTTTAAATTTTTGTTGTATTTTGAGAAAAGAATATGATTTTGAAGAAGAAATGATATTTTCCTCAAGGATAAATTTCAAGTGTCATATAAAAATTATTTTTCATATAATATGGAATTCTTTAGTAGGGTTAAGTTTTAAGTATATTATCCCTATTATTCCTATGATTTTATTATTTTTATGAGGGAATGTTATTTATGAAATCCATTTTTTAACATATATTATGTTATGATAAAATGATGTTTAAGAAACCCATTTTATTATTTGGGTTATACTATGATGAATGATTTATGTTTTTATAGAACATGTAAGAATTATTTCATTATGAGATGGGTGGTACCGATATCTCCCTCTAATTAATTTGGTAGTTTTTTATATCACATGAGACAGCCATGGATGGAATGGGAAATGATCTCAATTTAGTAATACAATGTTGGAATGGTAAGTAAACTCGGTTCAGTAATATAGGGCTGAAGTGATAGGTGAAATTGGTTCAGTAAAAGACTTTTTCTACTATAATGGTCTTGGAATTTAGTCTTACCTAATATGAAAATGATTTCCTACAGTTTTGTGTTTTCCACAATTCCATTTTTTATTCTAATGCTTTTTTTCATGAATAATGTTCCTTTAAGATTTGTGCCTTATAAACTGCCAAGACTTATTTCATGACTCAATTTTTTAATATATGTTATATATTGTATGATTTTCAAAAGTTATGTTCAAGTTTTTACATTCTTTTTTTCATGTTCTACTAGATATTTTTCTTATTTACTATTACTGAGAATCTGTTCTCACCCTTTTCATATGTCTTCTTTTACCCGGGATAAAAATAATGTTTTTAGGTTTGAAAACTAAAGGGCAAGATCTTTTTGGGATATGTTGAAGATATTTCACCAAATTAGATGAATGTGTTCCATGTTTCCAAAGGCGCTAAACTAACACCATATTTGGGCATCTATTCGTGTAATGTATTAATTATTCCTCAAAATTAACATAATTTCTATGTACATCAAGATTGGGTCCTTAGAGTTGGTATTATAGAGAACATTTATTCAAACTTTGGAAACTTGGATGTGAAAATTTAGACATATCCCTAGAAATATTTCTAAGGATATTTCTTGGGATTTTTTTATGGATAAGTCTAATTATATAATAAAAACATAGAATTCATATATGATCATGGGTTACATAGGATTAAACCTATGGTGCCATATATAGAAATTATTATAATTAATTTCCCTTGGTTATTTGATTTTCATCTATGATAATTGTTTCTCACACTTTTCCTTCTAGTTTTAGTCAATAGTTAGAACTGGATAGAACTTGGTTAACATTGAATGTTTCAAATGTGGAAAGTATGAGAATTATGAAAATCAATTTCATAAGTGGAAATATCATGAAGATAATCCTAAAGTTGGTATGAATATTGGTTGTACTACTCAGGATGAATAGATTGTAAATGAAATGTGAAAGATTTGAGATGTTCTAGCATTATTTTATAAATTAAACATAAGAATCATGGTCATATTAAGGTTAAAGAACCAAAATATTTGATTCATATTTTAGGAAATACTAAGATAATGGATCATGAGTAATGGTTTAATAATAAAGTCGGGTGATTGAGTTGTCTATGTTTCAGAATTCAAAGATTATATTATACAAATCATGAAATATATAAGTGTTTTCAGTATAATTTATTCATTGGAAAGGATATGTTGAATAGTTCAAAATACTTAGAATAGTTATTTAGTGGAATGTTAATATTTTGATTAAGTGAGGGTAACCCTTAATGTGTTCATGATGTGGAGAAAATTATGTTTATCTTGAATAAAGATATTTTGAATATGAATAAGTAAATTGGATGGTAATTATTTCCTTAGAAATGATTAAGGATTTGGTAAATAGTTTTTTATGCTAGAATGGATGAAGTTTACAGTTTTTTTGGACTTAATAATAAGGAGGCATGCATATTTTCTATAAGGATGTTTGGTAAATTAGGTTATTACCATGTTTCTACAGATTACATGATTAAGGTATTAACATGGTTGGAATGTGACAACCACGAACTACCTTATGAAATATGGGAGATAATTGATGTGTTAATTTTGTTAACCACTTTCTAAAGTTTAGGATTTTTAGTTTTTTGAAATATTGTAAGTTTATCCATTTATAGAAAGTATAAGTTAAAATTTGTATAATGTTTGTTAGATTAAATTATTATCTCATAATTGATGGACTTATTCATATTTGATAACTTGTGCTAACCTTTTTGTTGGGACAAAGACATATGGAATGACCCATCATTTTATTTATGGATCTCATTTTCTGCTAATGCTTCAGGAATGATAAATTCAACATCATTTCATGTAATAAGAGATGAAGTGAAAATTAATCAAGGAATAATAAAAGGGTGATATTGTGTTGAAATCAAGTAATTATATCTTCTCAAAAAATTATTTAACATTATAAAAATATCATGATGTAAATATTTTTTCTTTTTATCATCATTTTGATGATATAAATAACATCTTTCACACTTTTTTAGTATATGCTTCTCTGATTGTTAACATTCTCTGGGTCACCCACTTTCTTATAATCAGTTTTCTTTATTAATCTCTATGATTATATATGTTTTTCCTACATGCCTAAATCTTCACCTATGTTCTCCTATATAGAAACCTAGTTATGACTTACATTGGGTAACCATTATGTTTAAAAAATTACTTTTTAAAAGGAATTTTTATTATTCATTTTTATGATGTGGGTTTCTATGAAAGAAACTTTAAATTATTAATCCTTTTATAACACAAAAGAACCTATTGGGTGAAATTAATTTTTAAGGGGGGTAGAATGTAACACCCTGAGATTTTATGTGAAAGATGTTTTTTAATTTTATATCTTGTGTTGTACGCTACACCAAGATGAGTTTGCGCTACATGCAAGGCCGAGTTTAAGTGAATAACTAAATATTATTATGTTACCTTATATCATAGCCATTATAATGGTGGGTATGAATAATATAAACTAGATTACGAAAATATTATTTACACTTGTATTTATAAATAAATCATTGGTGAATAATTAATTCTAAATGAAATTAAAACCCTTTTTAAATAAAAGGATCTATTTTTCTAAAAAAACTATTTAAATGAAAATAAGTGTTTTTATAAAATAATAAAATAATTCTTGAGGGGTTTTATTAAAAATATATTCAATATAATGTTTAAAATTAAACTCATATGTTTTATAGTCATAATGTAAGAACAAATCTAATTTTTCAGATAAAAGAAGTATTTTTCAAAAAATACAGTTTTTCCGCCTTTTGATGGTGCACCCATTTTAAATATAATTTTTTTTAAAAATTATATTATATTTTTAAAAAAACTTCTTTGTAATCAGAATATAAAATTTCACTTTGGATGAATATTTTATATTTTTCTAATAAGTTTCATGTTTTGATGAATTGTAAGAATATACTAAATTTTAATAGAAATCAACTTTTTTCATAAAAATAATTTATATGGGTAAGTTATAATATTTAATGGTTTTAAAATATAAATAGATTATATTTTTATCATTTAATGTATTTTAGTTCATTATAATTAATTTTACATTGAATTTTGCTGTTAAAACATTTCAATATTTTGTAATGTTTTAACTTTTAAATTTTGTTTTCTCATTCATGAAACTATTTTAATTTTTAATTAATGAATGAAAATTATGTGTTTTGAATTTAACAAAAAGATTGCATATTTTTAATCAGGGGTTACAAATTATGTGAATATATTTCTTTTATGTTTGAGCATTATGAATAGTAACTTTAGTAAATTTTAATTTACCACGGTTAAGGGTAAATCAGGTAATTAGAAGTAAAAATAATGTTATAATATTTTAAAATTAACCTAACACTTATCCTAATTTCATTGGATAAGTTTTTTTAGACCAAAAATAACCTTATGACTAAATTATGATCCTTTTTAAGAAAATTGAGTTTGATTATGACATTTAATATATTTTATTTAAAAAAAGTTAGATATGTCTTACTCAAATTATAATAACTATGTCATATTTATTATATGGTTATACAGAATCTATGTTCAATTATAAATACTAGTTTTAAAGATAAAATATTAATGTATATCATGGTAATTTATTTGTAATTTTTAGGAAACAAATAATGACCTTAAAGGCTTATACATTGATGGAATAGAAATTATTTAATTAATGAAAACTCAATAGATTAATTTTTATTAAAATTATAATAACTGTAAAAAGAAAAAAACACTTGACTGAATATTATTTTTCTACTTTATCTAGACCATAATCATCCAATGGTCTAGTTATTTACCATTTTGAGACATATGGAAAAGATTATTATACTTTTAATATTTTATTTAAACTAATGTTAAAGTTTCCGCATTCCTATTTTAATAAAAATATCATTTTTAATGTAGGATTATCTAAAATATATATTCAAATATAAGTATTCTTATAAAATATATAGGATTCATATTAGTAATAGTATTTTATATTTTATTTTTATTCAATAAAGAAGTGTATTAAATAATTACACAAAACTTATGCAATAATTATTTTATTAATAGAAATATTAAATTAATGACATTAAAAATATTAAAATAAAAATAAATTTTGATGATTAATATATCCAATGAATTTTATAGATTAAAATTTCACCTAATAGATATAAAAAAATTAGGATAACATCTTATCTTTATATTGTTTTAAATCAATAAATTGAATAGTGTCGAAATTGACACTATTGATTGTTTATCAAAATAATATATTATTAAATTATTTAAAAATAATAAAACATTTTTATAAATATATTATAATTAGTATATGATGTGAAATATTATAAATTACTCATTTATGGTCAAATTTACATCAAATAAATAAATATTTAACACTTTTAATATTGAAATATTTCTTACCTTAATTAAAACTTTAATAGAATAACTAATTGTTAATTAAAATTATAAGGTATAAATTAACATAAAAAATTGCCTAAAATTTATTAGTTAATTATATTACAACCTTGAATAATATAATATTCTAAAATATTACATTTTTTATTTTTTTGGAATAGTTTTTATTTTATTTTAAATTAATATTTTTGGAGATTCCAAATGTGCCGCTCACCACAATTATAAAAGGGCACATCCTCCCTCAGAACTTCAATTGAATTTGAGCCTTCAATATCATCTATACCATTCCCATTTCCCTTATAAACTTCTTTATATACTTTATATAGGTTTGTTTCTTCATAAAATACCAACTCTAGTACCATTAAGAGGAGATCTTGGGGGAGTTCATTGAAGAAAAGGTAATCTCCTCTACCAATTCTTTCAAAATTATTTCTTATTCTACTTACTCTTCCTGAGTTCTTTCCATTATAAATTAACAAATATAGTATAAAATATATTATGATATGTTATTATGATTATGGAAAAACTATATTCCACATTATATCCGTCCTGTGAAAAATGAAATCACCACGCATTTTTACATACGGTTTAACCTCTCCACATTATGGTGTAATATATTTTTCACCACCACCTTACATGGATGGGTATAATGATGGAGATAATAACTATATATGATTATTATAATAATATTTTGATTATGGTACAATATATATATCATCCAATTCCATACCATTCCACAATTAACGGAATGATATTGTCACTCATGTGTACATTCGACCTACTGTCTCCACGATGTGATGTTATTCATTCAACATGATTATTATTAAAACATGATTATATAATTGTTTAAAATTAATAAATATGATATATATTACATTAGTATCATTCTGGAAATTATATTACTATAACTTTGGAATAGTATTAGGAACTTATCTGACAAAACATGTGTAAGAAAATAAAGCAAATAATAATAGAAGGATGAGTAATAATGTTATTAACAAATAGGTAATAATATGATAAATTATGATACTATAAAAATGAATATGATTCTATAATAAGTTAATAAAATTATTTAGAACCTTATACAAGAAGTTTTTACACATAATAAAAAACCCAAAATTAAGGTAAGGGGTAATTTTGCAATCTCATTATTATCTGAGATTGTTTATATATAAGCATTTATTGGGGTTTATTAACCATCCAAGTCAATGTTTTCTAAAAAAGATTTTATTAAATGTTTTACTATTTTCCTATCATTTTTTAGATTCATTGTTACCCATGTTTTACTTTTACTGGAAGATTTGAAAATAATCTTTCTTTCATTTTCAAAATGAGGTACTTTTTTACTTTTCTCGAAAAATCATGAGAAGAATTTATTTTTTAAATTATACAGCGTGAATGGATTTTAATGATTTCATAATGCCTTATTTCAATGAATCTTACATTACAATATTTCAATTTTATTTTCAAAGAAATTATTTTCTTTTAAAAACTCGTGGAATTTTGAGAAAATAAAACTATTTGGAAAAAGAAATTACATTTTCCTCAAGTATTAATTTCAAGTGTTCTATCAAAATTATTTTCCATATAATATAGAATTCTTTAATAGGGTTATTTTTCAATTATATTATCCCTATTATTCCTATGATTTTATTATGTTTATGTTGAAATTCTATTTATGAAATCCATTTTACAAATGGATTATGTTATCATGGAATGATGTCTAAGAAACCCATTTTATTCTTTGGGTTATGTTATGATGAATTATTTATGTTTTTGTGGCACATGTAAGAATTATTTCATTATGAGATGGGTGGGAACTATATCTATGTCTAATGCATTTGGTAAATATTTATATCTCATGAGTTAGATAGGTATGAAATATTAAATGATCTCAGTTCAGTAATATAGGGATAGAACTGTAAGTAAAATTTTTTTATTAATACCGAGCAGGAACAAGGAGTGTACTCAGTTCAGTAAAAGAATTTTTCCCCTATGATAGACTTGGAAATTATCCTGAGGTAATATGGAAATGTTTTTCTATACGTATGTGTTTTTCACAATTACATGTTTTATTATAATTCTATTTTTTCATGGCTCAGGTTCTATTATGATTTATTCCTTATAAACTACCATGATTTCATGACTGAATATTTTGAAATATGTTATACATGTTATGATTTTAAAAAGTTATGTTCATGTTTTTACATTCTTGTGTTCATGTTCTGTTTGATATTTTCCTTGTTAACCCTTACTAAGAAACTAAGATCACCCTTTTTAGATTTTTTATTTTCCCCAGGATATAAAGGAAGGTTTTTGGTAGGAAAATTAAGGGGTAAGATATTTATGGGAGATGTTGAAGATCATTCACCAAATTATAAGAATATTTTTCAAGTATACAATTACAATAAACTATTATGGTCTTTGGGAATATATTTTTCTAGGTAGGATTCTCTCAATCTTCATTACTTTAGACCACCTTAACTTTTGTTATCTTGTAGGTGATTCACATATGAAAATAAAAATTCTATGTTATTAGTAGTAGTTTTTTTGTAAATAAGAAGGAAAAGTTTTATATATGAGTTGTACCCCAACCTAAAAAGATAAAAGTTTTTATGGGGATTTTTTGTAATATATTAATATTATGTTATTTTAAAGTAGTTTAATAAATCATGTTGTTGGGATTTAGCTTCTAAAATATCTCATATGTATCCATAGTGGGTGAATCGAAAATGGTATAGTTTGGAATAATAGTTTAAAATAATGGGACTAATAATTCCAATAATCTTTGATAAATGAGTGTTATAATTTTAAGTTATGATAAAGGAAAAATATATTTTAATGTAGAAAATGTAGTGTGAAAGAAAATCATTTATTATGAGATTTATATTTTAGATACTTTAATAAAGAAATATCATATACGTAATCATCATCCATATAGGACGGTATTTCATACAGTTAAATGTCATGTGGTAAGGACCACTGAAGGAAGTTTAATTTAATATTAGATGGTCAAATGTATTTTATTTTCAGTAATTTAAGATTTACTAAATTAATTTTATTTTAGTTTCATATGAATAATAATAATTATAATATAATTTAAAGTTATATAACTATAATAAATTTCATTTAAGTAGATTTTATCAACATTTTATCTACATTTTTTAGTTAATTGCCTCGTCATTTTTATCTAGTACTTATTTTGTTACTTTTTACATAGATCATAAAGAAATGACTTATTTAATAAGAATGATTCACTCATGTATTATGATCATACACTCAACAAAAATAATGAAATTTTATTTTTATTCTATAATACATTTAATATTCTGGTTTATCAAACAAAAATATTGTTAGATGACCTAGAATGTTGAAAGAACTATAAGATAAAAAGACAAGGTGGAATGCACCATACCTCAAATTGATATATGGTGTACCAATTGTGACTAAAATTGTGTGGTTTCAGTATAAAAATGAATTTTTATTAATTTATTA
This sequence comes from Viscum album, assembly GCA_963277665.1. Taxonomy (NCBI): domain Eukaryota; kingdom Viridiplantae; phylum Streptophyta; class Magnoliopsida; order Santalales; family Viscaceae; genus Viscum; species Viscum album. The sequence continues at coordinate 1,308,444,898 of OY728119.1, read as the reverse complement.
TTTCGTATTCATATTAAATTTATTTCTTTATAGTATTAATAACATAAGAATTGTTTTCTTATACAAAGGGATTATTTTACTCGAGTTGGGGTCATTTGTTTGAAGATACTTGTTCTTGTTAGATACTGTACTTCAAGGATACAACTAGGATAATGACAAATAATAAATTGGTTAAGAATTAGTATAGAAATCTTGAAAATTTGAATTCCTAATACTTATTTAGTTAATTTTGTCATCATTTTATCTACTACTTTGAAGTTAATTTTCTTATTATTTTCATCTAATTATTTTTTTTATAGAAATTTTAGGATGTCATATTTTTTCCTAAGTTATCTACATAAAGCTAGAAAAGAGAGAACATGTTTCTTTTGAATGATGCATTTCAGATAGCATTGGGTTTCCTCTTCCATTAAAATGTAAAATTTCTTTGTTTTCTTGATTAGTGAAGAATTTTGAATTAAAAACACACATCACATACTCAATCAGCCACACCTCAATCTGATACATACTGTTCATAGTATGACTAAATAGTATTTTTTTTTATAATTTAAAGTTTTAGTTTAAAACACACAATATAAACTCAAAACCAAGCAAACACATTCCCCATGATCTGAAATACATTCAACTATATCTATATTTCATCAAATAAATTTAGTGAGTTAAAATATAACATACTAGTGAGTCATTAACTAATCCTCTAAGTCCAATTTTTTTGAAATTGATATAGTGTTAAGTATTGGAGATAATAAATTCAATGTTATCTAGATAACTCAATTAATACCATAATCACATAAACCTGGGAAACTGTATTTCTTCAATATAAAACACAAATAGATCTTTCAAACCACTTGAGGAATTTATATCTTCAAAATTTAATCATCTCGAATCAATGCCTTCATCTTCTTTTAGTGTATATACACCATGGATCATATCTCCAACTTAATAATCCCTCTCATAAATCATAAAATATAATAATTATGTTTATGGGATAGGGTTAATTATTAATAATTCTAAAGTAGAGTGATGTTGATAGTAATTGTAAGCTAACCACTTCCTTTCAACATACTTCCAAGGCATCTTACTTGTTCTCCTTGAAATAACTCTTGTGAAAAATTCCCTCTAAATATTTGAATTATAATTATATAACTACCTTTTCTAGTGATTTACCTACATTTTGAAACTAATCTAAATTATGTATATATCTTAATTCAATGCCCTATCACTACGTTCTACACTATTATTCCTTAGCTATATGATGGTATTTTTTAGTTTTCCACTCTTTCATTATGACCTGGTCTGTGAAATAACTTAGGAATATTTTATGTTTGTCCTACTCAATATCCATTAGAAACACCTAAGTCTCATTTTTTACTTAGTGCATATTTCTTCACATGTCTATCCATTTTTTTTCCAAAATTAGTAATTTAATTCTCTATTTTCTCCCATAATTATTTTTTAAACTATAATTATTTATGAAAAATGTTAACTATGGGTAATTGGTTCATAGGTCATTACAATCCAACCTCATATTCTTATAATTCCATAAATCCATTTTTCAAAACACTAAATTTTCTACCATCAAATATATCCTCCCCCTTTCCATAGAGTTTCTCTTCTAGGATTCATCGTAAACTCTATGATTACATTTTATTTTCCATATATCCATGGTTAGTACATGTAAAATATATCATTGTAAAGTAATATATCTTTTGTTGATATATAGGTTTAGATATTATTGTCTCTATTCTTTCAATATTGAGCCTTTGTTATTATTAACACACATCCATAATGTTCCCCATAACTATTACTTGATGATATCATGATTTACATATGAGGTGTTTCTAGTTTAATAAGACTCTAGAATTCAGGAACTAGTGCCACTCATGGATCCCTCCCCCAACAACACTATTATAGAGACCTTATGCAATTTTATTAGCCATGGTTTGTACTATTTATAATTTTTGGTGTTCTATTAAATACACAATCGATCATTAATTTTAATTAAAAATAAGTTGTGGAAAAATCATGGAATTCATGAGTAAGGGGTAAAAAATAACTTATCATTACAGAAGAAAATTGATTCAAAGACACGTGGAATTATCTTTTCATGTAATATCTCATAGCCAGTAGTTAGAACTTTTATATGATGATAGTTGATCCATGTTAGGGCTAAACGGTGATCTTATTACACAGATAATGATCATAAAAAGTTGAAATATTAAAGGATAAGTGTTGTAAAATCATGGCTAGTGCTTCTTTGGCTTCTGTCATTGCAAATGTTTTCCCAATGCACACTCATGGCCCAAATCTAAAGGATGAAAAAGGATGGTTGAGTCTATATTCCAATAGAGACTCCCTCTAAAAAATGATTTGGTTTTGACATAAAAATTATCACTCTAAGTAGAAGAATAATCTACACAAGATTTGTTTCTCAAGACGTAGTTCTTAATAGCTCAGGTATCAATGGTTATAGACTAAGAGCCTCCAGCAAAATCTTCCCAAACTTTTAAAATTCTAAAATTGTGTTTTAGATATAAAACAATTTATATAATTAACATTCATGGTCAAAATTTGTATTTATGTTTATATTTTTTAGTTATTGTAACCCATCGTTGGTTTTTTTTCTTCCTAAATATTTTAAAAACCTCTTCTCTTGTACGGGCTTTCCAATATTGATGTTTTCATAGTAAAATCATTATCTATAGAAGTAAGTAATTAATGGTGTCATTTAAAATAAACAGAGTAGCTTACATTCATTAAGGATCTCATAATGATCCATCCCCTTCTCATTCTTCCCTATATATTGTTCAATTTCTTATTCATTGAAATTTATAAGTATACCCAGTAAGCCATCTGTCTTTACATAACCTATATTTATTCCCTCATTTTTTTATGGATGATACCTCTGATCAAGGAACAAATTTTATGGTGGATTTAATAATTCCTATTATTTATTTCAGTTGGAACAAACCTATACATCATTGGATTAGATTTAGTCTATTATATATGTGATAATCTATGAATTTATGAGGTAAAAGATACTGATTTTAATACTCAAGTGGTTAATACAGTGCCTTGTATGAAATGTGGTAAGAAAAATAAAATGATTACCTTCATCCAATAATGTAGGTTGAGCAGGTAGCTTTCAATAAGATAGTAGTGTGTTCTCTTAAGAGTTTCAAAATGTTCCTTCCTTATTCAAAGATACTTCCAAATAAAAAATGAGAAATCACAGATCTGTTCAAATTCTCAAAACTTTCCTTCAGTTGAAACTCACAACTTTACTTTTTTGAAACATCTAATCCCACTGCATTAGTATTTTCTCATAACTAAACTAAACTTTTAGTAATAAATTATGCACTATTGAAATTTTTTGGATTCCCGAGATGTAATTTCCCCTTCTATATATTATAAAAATTATATATATGTGTTCTATAGTTTTTTTAAATTATTTTTATCAAAAAAATATATAATGATTATTTTATAAATAATTTGAAAAATAATAGTTCTAGTTTTATAGGTTGCACACAATTAAGAAAAATTCAATTCACTTGGTAACATGATAAAAAAATAGGGAAATTAAAATACCTTAATTTTATTGACGTGGAAATCTAGGTTGATAATGTTCTAATGGTTTGACCATTTATCACCTTCATAAGAAGTGATACCACAAAAAAGCGACCTTGACAATGAAGGTAGACTCTTCTGAAAGGTTTTGTAATTTGAGAATAAATATCCTACCATTTTGGCCTCCATCACAAATAATTTCACCTTAAATCCCATCCAAGTGAATGAACACTTTATTGTATAGTTTACACTAGTTAAAAAGTCAGTTCAATTCCCAACAAGACACATAATAATGAGTAAAATTAATGTAATTTATAGAAATGAAGACCTTGTAGATAAAACACTACATTATGAGGGTAAAACACATAAATTTGAAACAAGAATCACAATGCTTCAATATTAGAAGTAATATTTATTTAGTATATATAAAAGTAATAATTATTCAACACACTATGGATTTGATAGTAATTCTAATCACAAGGTCTCAATATTGGATGTAATAGTTATTCTAAACACTCAAAGTGTGTGTTTCAAATTTAAAATTAAATTTTAGTAAAAAAGTAAATGGACATACTTGAAACCCAAAAACATCATTTGAATTGTATTGATACTTTAGTAAAATGATTAATTGCTCATTTTTGACATGTAGGAACAAACATCACCTCAATCTGATGCATGGTGTGACTGGTATAACTCCAAGTGTGTTGTTTTGATTAAAACTGATATTAATTTTAGTAAAAATGACAAGCGGCTTTCTCAAAATAGATAAAACGCATTTTTATTATTTTGAAACTTTATTAAAATGATCTATAATTCATTTTTGATGGGTAGGAATCAGCCACACCTCAATCTGACACACGGTGTGAAAGGTATGACTCCAATTGTGTCTCTTATATAAAATTAAAATTAATTTTAGTAAAAAATAAAATTGACCTACTCAAAACCAAAAAATTGCATTTGGATTGTTTTGATACTTTTGTAAAATGATTCCTAATTTAATTTTTTTCATGAAGGAATTATCTCCACCATAATTTGAGGCATGGTGTTCCCGATATAACTCTAAGCGTGTCTTTTTATTTAAAATTGAAAATAATTTTAGTACAAAAGACAAGAGACATACTGAAAATTGAGAAAACACATTAATATTTTTTTTATATTTTTGAAAAAAAATCATAATTCATTTTTAATGGTTAGGAATAATTCTCACATCAATATGGTGCACGATGTGCCCGATATAACTCAAATTGTTCATTATCAGTTTAAAATTAACATTTTAGTTTAAAAAGTGTGTCACTCATTGAAAACCAAGAAAAAATGATAAAATTATCTTAATAATTTTTGGAAAGGTTTAATAAGTCATTTTTTACATATAATAATCAGTCTCAAATCAAACTAAAACACTATATGAACGGTATGACTCAAAGTGTGTTTTTTAGTTTAAAATGACATTTTAGTAAAATATAAAAGTGACATAATAAATACCCCTAAAATTCATTAGGATTATTTTTATACTTTATTAAAATAATCCACAATTCATTTATGATGTGTATGAATCAACCGTACATCAATCTAACATACAGTGAGATCGGTATGACATCAAGTGTGTCTTTTTATTTAAAATTGGCATTAATTTTATAAAAAAAGAAAAGTGAATTACTCAAAATCATGAAAATTCATTTTTATTATTTTGGTAATTTATTAAAATGATCCATAAGACATTTTTTACATGTAGGAAAGTGTCACACATTAAAAAGTTAAATGGTATGACTGGTATATATCCAAGTGTGTCTTTTTATTTAAAATTGACATTAATTTTAGTAAAACAAACAAGTGACAAACTCAAAACTATTAAAACTCATTCATATTGTTTTGATACTTTAGTAAAATGATCTATAAGTCATTTTTCATGAGTGGGATCAGAAAATACTCAATCTGATGCACATTATGCCCAGTATGACACAAACTGTGTCTTTTTATATAAAATTATCATTAATTTTAGTAAAAAAGACAAGTGAAATACTCAAAATCAAGAAAACACATTTGTATTGTTCTAATACTTTTGGATTAAAATCCATAAGTCATTTGGGAACTGTAGGAATCATCCACAAATCAATCAGATGCATGGTGTTCCCAATATGACTCAAAGTGTCTATTATCAGTTTAAAATATTCATTTCAGTTCAAAAAGTCTATAAATCACTAAAAATAAAGAAAAATTTCTCATATTGTGTAGATAATTTAAAAAATAATATTCATAATTCATTTGTGATATGTAGGAATCAATATCACAATAAACTGACAAACTATGTGAGTTTAAAATGACATTATTAAAAAAAAAAGTGAAAGAATCAAAAATAAGAAAACAAATTTGAATTGTTTTGATACATTATAAAAATGATCCAGAAGTCATTTGTGATGTGTAGGAATCAGGAGAACCTCGGTCTGACTCATAGTGTGTCTGGTATCACTCCAAGTGTGTATTTTTAATTAGAATTGACATTATGTTTAGTAAAAAAGACAATTGAAATATTCAAAACCGAACAACCACATTAATAAAATTTTGATAATTTAATAAAATGAACCATAAATCATGTTTGATGTTTAGGAATCATCACACCTCAATTTGATATAGGATGTGTTGGGCGTAACTCAACGTGTTTGTTATTAGTTCAAAATTGAAATTTTATTTCAAAATGTACCACTCACTAAAAACTAAGAAAACATAATCATATTGTGTTGTTAATTTAGGAAAATTGTTAATAATTAATTTTTGTTGTTTAGTAATTAGTATCATATAAAAATGATACATTATGTGATCAGTGTGACTTAAAATGCATATTTCCAGTTTAAAATGGAATTTTAGTAAAAAACAAGTGACATAATAAAAACCAAAAAAAAACATTCATATTATTTTTATTCATTAAGAAAAAAATCCATAAATAATTTTTGCCATAAATTAATTGACTGCACATCAATCTGGCCCATGATGTGGTAAATATGATTCAAAGTGTGTGTTTTCCATATATAAGTGTCATTTTTTTTAAAATGAGAATCACATCTCCAAAACCAAGAAAACAAGATGGGATTGTTTTCTCATAATTTTATCTACTATTACTTAATTAATTTGTTTACCATTTTTATATTATAATTATTTAGTGAATTTTTAGTGATCTAATGCATGAAGATGAATAAGAAAGGGGGGTGACGTGCAAGAATCAATCAAAAATCAATCCACTACACAGTGTTCCTGGTATGAATCAAAGTTTAGTTTAAAATTAACACTATCTATTTAATTTATTTCATTATAGTATTATTAACATAAGAATTTTTTTCCTATATTGGTGCATTTTTTTCTCGAGCTGAGGTGGTTTGTTGGGTAGTAGCATGAGTGGGGGTCATTGACCAAAGACAGAGGGACATTAATGTTTTTAAATGACTAAGATAATTTTAATTACTCATGTATTTGTATAAAACAGTGTTTTAATTTCCTATAATATAATTTTTGTTATTTTATTTGTGTTGTAAATTTTATTTCATTTAAAATCTGTATTTTTACCTATTTTTGAGGATTTTTTTGGTTTCTATATACCTATTTTTTTTTAATGTTTCTACTACTCTAGTGTGCTATAAATTTAATATCACACTATAGTATTTACTACTATTATTTCTTTTTTAAGTTCTCATAAATGTTCCCTTTATTAACACTATTAAATTCAATGATAAAGGTGTCCTTTATCAATAGTAAATAAAATTTCTCATAAATGGGGTCATTTATGATTACTTCTAAAATCAATGATAAATTCATCTTTTATAGTTTCTTGTCTTATTTCTAATAAAGTATTCCGTTATTAGTTATTTCCTAGAACAAATAAAATACTAGGGCTCTTAATTATGCTCTAGAAGTTAGTTCTTTTTTCACTAACAATGGCCAATTTTAGCACTCTTAAAGGGCTGTTTTGTAGTTGTGATGTATCATAATCTAATTGATATATATTTATGATTATGAGTTTAATACTCTATTAATGAATTATGTTTAATGATTTCTAGGTGTCCAACTAGGTATGTATATATTCACCACTTCATGGGATCTACCCACACAAGTTGTGTCATATATAGACGATATGTCTTTCATTGGAGTCTTAGGTGGACTAGGAATTGGTGGAGCTGGAGTGACCTTAGAAGAATCCAGTAGTTTCTTTTTGGTATATTCCCCTCTATTTTCAATAGTATGGGTTCTTTTATAGTTTATTGGTCTTGTAATTGGGCTTGTTTACTTCTGTTATACATCTTAATGTACTCTGAGGTGGGATATAGATGTATGCATGCATTTTGGTATCAGTTGTATCTTTACCTTTCAGTATTATACTATAGTATGGAGATGTCTGTGTGATTTTATGTGTGTTTACAATTACTTTAGGATAAGGCCTTCTATGTGTGTGATATTTCTACTCAGTTCTATTCACCTACCTCTGGCCTATTATAGGTGGTATTGGGGTGTCATTCTCAGCTTAACACGTGTTAGGCAGTCCCCAGTGGGTCATGTCCTGACATCAAGATTTTTTAGGAATTCTTAATAGGAGAAGAATATCATAATAAAGATATGGTTGGTTTCAATCTACGGATATAATAGTTCACCACTTACTAACTAGAATATCATTTTTAATTTTTATTATTGTGGATACTGGGTGTGAGGAGGCGAGTCTTCTATATGTCTGTCTGAGTGATGTATAGTTGATTTAGAAGGCTTTCCTTTGTATTTTCTTATTCAATATAGATTTTTATTATCTATTCACTATTCCTTTATTATTAATATTCTTAGAAGTAGTGATTTTTGGATATTAGAGAGTAGATATTCCTCTAAGATACAATGTAAACAGTCAGGGTGATGATGTGGATAAAGAGGAGGTTGTTATCACTCTCTATCCATATTTCTCACTTTTTAGATTTAATTCTATGTTTAAATATATTTTTTCCCTTATTAGACACATATTACATAGGTTTGAGTGAGGTGTGTATTATGAGATTATACTTTGGGGTCTCTTCTATAAGAGTATACATGAATCTATGTTGGCATGCTTGGTTGTGTGTGTTTCATGCATCCATTACATTGAACTAGAGGTATAAGCTGAAGGTGTTATATAGAATCTATCAAGCGAGTGATTTAATATAGAAATTATTTCAAGGTAGACTATGAATGATAGGATTTTTGGGTTCCTAGGTTTACTAACCTCTCAATATTTCTTCTACACTTTTTTTATTGTTTTATTCATTTGGTTTTTACTCCATAAACTCCAATACCTTCATTTGTTTAAATTACTTTAAAACTAAAAACATAAAAACAAGAGATAATCATAAATTAGTATTCACTATATCACATTGAGCCTCATTTTGAGATGACCCTATTTATCCATTGTGTTGCATTTAAGAGTTTTTTAAAGTTATGTTTCACTAATATCTCATGGCATTTGTGTATCAATGCACATGATTTATTTATATTCAAATCAATTTTTAACAATTTGATCTTATGAATACCACATTATAATTTTTTTATGATTTAAAATTCATAAAAGTAGTTTTATGGGTTTCATGTTTATATCCTTAAATATAATATAGGACAACAAAATATTTTTCTTATCTTCAATTATGAATTAAATTATATAATTAATAAAATGACTATAAACTCTAGAAAATTTATTTAGAGATATTTATATAATTTTTTAAAATTTCTATAAATTAATTAATTAAGAAACTAAAATAAATTAATTAAATTTCTATGAAACAATTATTAAGTAAATATTCTATAATATTAGTCATTAAGGTTAAGAAATTAGATTATATGGCATGCCTTATAACTTAGATATGAAATTTTAGTATTGAAATTACAAAGGTAGTTTATAAATTACATCACCAGACCCACCAAGACCCCTCATAGGTGGCAGAGAGATAAGTGTGCCACCACAAACTCACCTCTAATTGGTCATGGGATGGTGACTACCAATAAATAATAATAACATTCAAATGGGATTCTATAACCTTTAATACCTGTACATAATGCACACCTCAATTCGTTTTACAATAATGAAATGAAATAACTGAACTATCTAATTAATGGGATAAATACATGTAAAAACGCCCAAGAACCCTAGGAAAACAATAATACATAAATCATAATAAAATTAGAAAAAATACATTCCCAAAATTATGAGAAACCTAACCTAAAAATGAAAAGGAGGAATATCCTGGTTCCTCAACCCCACCCCAACCCCAGTATGAACACCACCACCAAGTATTTTTATGCTTCACCAATGCCTGATCCTTCAAGATCACTGCAAAATGGTGAGTATATACATACCTAGTAGGATGAAGTAAAAACCATATAGAAACATCATAATATCAGTAAACTCATAAAAAAAATAAGATGGAAAAGATAATGAAAACCCCAAATATGCTCAAAAGATAAGAACCCAGGACAACAGAAGGGGTCTTAATCACCACAACTAGTATAATGATAAATTTATCTCACATTCCCATAATCTAGACTAACCAATAGTTTAGAAACCCACACATCCACTTGAAATCAATAATGGAGTATCATAGAACATAAAAAAGATGGGTTGGAATAACGAATTTGGTGTTGAATACCAATCCAATCTAAGCTCTTAAATGAGTGAAATAAAAACTCTATATATAGAGGATCCAAGTACCATGTAAGTGGGTGAAATAAAAATATTATCAGATCCATAGATAGAGGATCTTGGCCCTATATCTAAATGGGTGAAAGACTATCACTACCAAATATGTAAGTAGAGTATCCCAATCCAAACCAGTGGAATACCAATCATACCTGAAGATGGTGAGAAGAATAAACATCCTGATGAAAATTTATGCTTCTATAGGGTCAACAACTGTTTAAAATTCCATGAATACCATTCCCAAAACCTATCATTGGTAACCCAAAACTGAAGGATTAAACCATGCTCATATTGTCTCAGGCCACATCTTTGTTATCAAAGATAAGTCCACCATAGTGTTCTATATGAAAATACACTCAGGATAGACTACCAAAATGTACAAATTAATGTTAAAACAAGAATATATAAATAATAGGTGTTTTAGAAATAAGAATATGGAATGTTCCATAGGGTGCACTCTAACGTCCTAATTTTTAGTAAAATATTCCTCCTTAAATAAATATTAAGTTTGAAATCATTCTCAAAAACTAGAAACCAAAAAAACAATATAGACCATTGTAACATAGCTATATAATTTTGAGGTATAAATAGTGGTAAAATAATTATGATATATATAAGAATAAAACAAAATTAATATCAATTTAAATATCAAAACAACTAGGGCATCTAAACAACTAATAAAAATATTTGTTTCTAAAATGTAAACGTTTTTAAACAATGATATATTTTGGTATGAATAGTATATTAACACTAGTATAATTAATAATATATTTGAAATAATGAAGAATAATAGATAAAATAAAAAAATTCATTTTCCTATAAAACTATGTTTTCACTATATTTTTTATTTCATTTAAAAGTAAAATTTATAAATTTTAGAATGATTGATTGAAAATTTTAACTTCATTTTTAGATTTATCCTAATAATATTTTTCTGATATGAATTTTTTATATTTTTATAAAAATATTTATTTCTAGATGAATTGTGTAATATACTATTTTTATTAATATTGATACTTTTATGGAAATATTAGTATATAACAAATGACCTATATATTTTTAAACCATTTTCGTTAAAAATTATATATTTTATAATTGAAATTATAAATTTTAAAATATTTATTATAGTTTACAAACATATATTTGATATTTTAAAACTGAAGTAATATGTTTATAAACATTGTTTTAATACATTATAAATTTATTATATTAGAGTTAAAATTTAAAAAAAAATAGTAATTGAATTAGTAAAAATCTATTTAAAATTTAGAATCCATAGTTCTAAATTACTTAATAATTAACACCTTAATTCAACGAATAAATATAATTTTTCTTCAGATAAAAACAAGTTATCAATATAAAAACTAAAATAGTAAAAGTAATAATTAAAGGGTAAAGGGATTGAAACATGTTTAAAACATGTGTGTAAAAATATGGTGGAGGATTTCTAGGCCTTATCTCATACCCACTCCATTATTTCTAAAATTTGGGATGCGATTTCATTGAGATTCACTTCCCATTATTGAACACCCACATAAAAATAATAAAGATTATTATTATTATTATTATGCGATTATTTTTTTGATACCATTTAAAATAAAAGAGAAACCCATTTTTATTTGTGGGTTTTAATGATGTGTTGATTATATGTTTTATTATGATACACATGTATGTTTAATATTTAAGTGATTTTTGGTCACTATATATCCTTTCAATCTATTAGGTAGAGCTTTACATTATGTGAGATAATGTTGAAATGAGTAGTAATACTCAATCCAAAATGGTAAATTGAATATCGTGCATGATCTTATATGGAAAACAGGTTGTGATGTTCGATATGGTATGGTAAATAGGTGGTGATTCCTAATACACAATGTTAAACTTTTTATTCTTATGTTTGTGACACTTGAATTTGATATTTAACAATTCTATGACCAAGGATCGTGATTTAGGTCTCATGTTTTAAAAATTTGTACACCATGTTGTATGTTTTGTCATTTTGGATTACTTTTTCTTCTATTATGCAATATGAACAATTTTTATTATTCTATGTTCTTTTAATCATTGATTTCTCTCCTTATGTTTCCCCAAATACATATTATCTCACCCTAGGTAATATATTGATTTTTTTATTATTCTTTTACTGACTGGTTGAGCTTACTAATTTCTTATGTTTCTATTTCCTAGGTTATGATGATGAGTTTCAATTACAAGAAGTCTAAGAGAATATCTAATATGATGGAATTCTAGTTAAATAATCACAAGAAATATAAAATAATTTTTTTTATATAGCTATCCTTTAATGATACTAAACCAATCTATTCTCAGGATGTTGTTATTATTATGTAATTTAACGTTTTATTATAAAAATGATGTAAAAGAAAGGTATTTTTAGCTTGGTTCACCTCAGTTGGTATCAAAGACTGGTTTACTTGTTTTTGTATATTAGTTTAGTTATATTTGGGGTTAACGTTTGGGAACCCTTATAAAAAACCATGAGATGATTCTAAGTATTTGATGATATCCTGTAATGTTGTTAAAGTCTTTATTATGTGGATTTCCTATAAAAAATCCATGTATGGATATTGGTAAGTGGATTCGACTACGGAATAGGTGCACCTAGGGGTAATCACCATGAAAAGGGTTATTTGAGCATTAATTTGATCACTTTGATGCATGATGAGTGGGCCTAGGACTGCACACCTAGATAGACACTCTTAGGGGATATTATTTTGTTGATCATATATTCTTTACAAACCTCAATAATGGATTGATTTCCTAGAATTCTTGAGGTATTATGTTGAGAAGAATAAAATAACCCATATTTAAGTAACTAAAGGAATTATAGTATAATGTGATGATTAAAAATGGTAAAAGGTTTTAAGGTTTAATCCCTTTATGTTATTGATTATGATAATACCTTATGATGTTAAATATTCTTCACTCATGTTAACCCCCTTTTGTAGATGGTTGCAACTAAAATGAACCAAATTAACAATGGTTTTGAGGAATAATATGATGAATTTTCCAATGAAAACCCAAATGGAAATGGGGATGGATTACAAAACCTTAGGAAAATTATCACATAACTCTCACAAGAAATTAATAATAATGAAAATCCTATTGAGCTCTCAAAGACTCCAATGGGAGAGTATCTTACTATTGAGTCTTTCAAGTGGAAACATCCACCCTCTTCTAGTTGCTCTCTTAATCCACTTATTTCTAAGAAATGGATCAATGTGATGGGAAATATATTTTCCATTCATTAATTCTTAGAGTATGAAAAGGTTTTTTTGGATTTCAATAAATTAGAATGTGAGGTTTTCCATCGGTGGACTCTTATTAAGAATACAATGAAGAAGGAAGTAGACTATATGGTATAGGAAGAGTTCAAGAAAGTATTTTTCTCCAAGTATTTTCCTAGAAATCATTAAATAAATTTGGATAAGGAATTGTTGGATTTGAAACAAAATGATGATGAATCCATTGGAGATTATAAAGTGGATTTAAAAAGGATGGAAAGGTATGCCTCCAGCTTTTTTATAGACCATAAGAGTAAGATATAACAATACATTAGTGTCCTTGAACCATGTATCTGAAAGGAACTAGCTATAATATACTTCGGTATCTATAAACATATCACCTGATGTAATATTTAGGTGGATATTGAAGTAAGATACTCTCATTACTCTAGATACAAGAAATGAAATATAGAGTTAAAAGGGAACTCAAAATAAAAAAATTAAGAAGGAAAAAGTATTTAACTCTCTTCATACCATAAATGTTTGAAGAAACACTAAGGAAATTACCTATGATGGTTGATAAGATTTTTTAAATATGGTAGACCTGGACATTCGGATCATGAATACCGAAAGGATTCAAAAAATTCCAATAGAAGAGAATAAGGTCCCCATTAATTCTCCACCCACTCTAAAATGTTTCAAATAAAACATGTTTGGGAATTGTGCTAATCAATTCCCTAACCCAATAGTTAATTAATTGAATTTATCCCAGTAACCTTCCATCCTCAGGGAATAAGGGAGATCATACAAAATCACTACCATTGAGGTGGATCACAATAATGATGTGATGTGAGGTATACTTATTCTCTGTTATAGATCTATGAATTCCTTATTTGAGTCTGGTTCTTTAAATTATTTTATATTACACAATTTTTTCAATAATATTGAATCATCCCCTCATGCTTCGTATATTGATCTATCTATAAAAATACCTAGTGTAATAATGATCAAATGTAAGATTTATAAATCCACACTGATCAAATTTTTTAGAAATATACTTCTTATAGATCTAATTTTTATCCCCTTGGTTGAATTTGAACTAATATTGGGTATGGATAGGATATCCCTTCATAGATCTCATATCAATTTTCTAGAGAATGAGGTCTCATTTCATATCCCCGATCATTATATTCTAAAGTATCAACAAATGGATGATCTCCCATGTGAATAAAATTATATAATATTGGTTATAATACCCAATAATAAGGTAATATTGTCTCAAAAGCATGTGGATGAATTAAAAATTGATTATATTCCTATTGTATAAGAGTATACTGATGTAATATCCTAAAATTTTCATAATATGTATTGGACTCTATTATAAGTACTATATTTCCTTGTGTTGAGTCAATTTTGTTTGGGTTTTAACTTAGGGTGTGTTTTGGTGAAATTTTAAGAAAAATGGAAGTGTACAGTTCACATACAGTTTTCCATAACTATGCACTTCGGACCAGAAAACCATGCAACCCTAGATAGTGAGGATTTTCCTAGTTGGTTAATAGTTTTTCAAATAATGTACCCTCTTAGGAGAAACTGTTCCCCCCTTATAAGAGGTAAATGGTTAGGCACACTGTTAGGGGAAACTGTGTGCCCCGAGTAGCAAACTATGCATACGGAATTTTAATCCCTTGGAAATTATTAAAATATTTCTCGAACCCCCAAATAATACCCCTTAACACCCTATCATGATCCATAAATGATTTATTTCAATTCCAGATCCTCTTTATGGGATTCTATGTTCTTTTGAATTTTATTCTTGGCTATTCAAAGACTGGTTATTAGATCTACATCTTTTGGGGTACATGGCTTATTCCCAAATTATCTCATATTCTTTTGGTGGGTTAGTATCCTCAATTTTTTTATCTAGATATATATTGATGAATCTAGATTTAGGATTTTGTAAATATGTCTAAAATTTAAGGGTCTTGATTTGTTCAATCTTGGATTCATGTTATAGATCCGGATCTCGTTTTACGCCATTACTCCACGGAATTTGGGGGATATCTGTTGGGAAATTTTTCATCAAAGAATCAAGTTAGGTGGTATATTACTCAAATAACATAGTCATGATATCAATTACATGTATATTATTGTATAATTTCTAGTTTTTTTAGAAATTGAAATTCTTAAATTGAATTAATTAAAATGTTCAACTAATTAATTAAGGAATTGGGGATTTGATTGAATTGGGATAATTAATGGATAAATTAATTATCAAAGTATTAAATTCTGAATTGAGATAATTAGTTAATGAATAAATTATTGGAATATTGAGATTATTTGAATATGGGTAATTAATTTTTCAAATAATTATGGGAATAATTGTGGATGTGGATTTGATTAATTAATGGTTGAATTAATTAACTGAATTAATGGGATTAGTTAATTGGTGAACTAATTAATGTGATTGATGTGATAAAATATTTATTGAATTAATAATGTTTTTGATGATGTTAATTAATTGTTGAATTAATTAATGGAGTTGATGTGACCAATTAATTGATGAATTAATTGAAGTGATTTTCATGATTAATTAATTATTAAATTAATTAATTAAATTGATATTATTAATTAATTATTGAATTAATTAATTTGAAATATGTGATACAAGTTATATTTATGATTGATTGAGAAAACGAGGTGTGGGACATGGACTAATGCTCTTTCTCGTGGGGTCCTAGACATGGTGTTCTAGACCCAAAGCATTGCAGAAAATTTTATAGGATAGGGACTAATTCTCCACATACCCATGATGGGTAGGAGAGGGACTGATACTCTAAATACCCATGATGTGTGAGATATGTACTGATGCTCCAAATACTCACATAGCACTAGACATAATGATCTATGCCTAAAATGGTGGCATTAGAATATGGTTCCAATTAGTCATATTATTAATTGTGATGAAATGGATAATGAAATCCCTTTTGATAAATAAATTTTGAATAACTAATAATTGAAATGGTTCAGAATTCAACATGGGACAAAGTAGGAATTAAGATTTGGGTGTCCTTGGGAATCCAAGGGTTTATAGGGTTAAATAAATAATAAATGAAAATGTGATAACTATTTACTTATGCATTTTACTTATTTACTTATACCACTGTATACAATTTTATTGAATGGATATTATTTTAGACGTCATTAATGGGGACCTACTGATTTATACTCATATCCTACTCAGGCTACCATATCAGTACCTGAATAGATTTCATGTTTGTAGGACAAGATAAGGGAAAATTCTATGTGTTAGATGGATGAGTCGGGATGAAGCATGGTTAAGGGAACTGGATGAGGTTCTGGGTCCACTTGGGAGTCTTCAGTGTCTTTAATTTTGTGTTTTCATTTTGAAACTTAGGACGTACATTAGCATGATTTATTTACAATTTATTTTTGATATTGTGTCTCCAGTTTGGGTCATCTACTGACCATGGTACTGTTCTATTTTTGGTTACATGTTATTCAGTGATTATTTATTATTTTCAACTGGTGTGTTACTATAATAAAAGACGGTATAGTATACAAATGATCAGTATTAGACCCTTATTGCAAGTTAGTAGCCTCTGACATACGGGGAGGCGTGCCTGGGATCATGTGGTGGACAAGTTCGGGGCACCATTGTGTGGAAACTGGATCAAGACATTACAAAGTGGTATCAAAGGGGTTTTCTTTTATTTTATTGTGTTTATTATTTGTAAAAGGTTTACAAGAGACTTTTAATAGTTGTTCCTTTCACATGATCTCGTACATGGGAGTTCCAAACCCATGTTTGGGGGAAAACCCAAGTACCCTAGGTGGGATTGTTTTTATTACTATTTTTTGTAGTTGAATATTATTTTACCTTGATTTATGTACTTTTTATGTGATGTGATTATTATTTCATGTATTTTTTGATATTTTATGAGTTGTGACTCATGGACCAGTAATCCATGAGAGTTGAGTAATAATGAATCATTCTATACACTCATTATTATTTTATGACTTGCATCATTTTAGAAACACATGAGAAAACGAGTTTTGGGTAAGTTATTGAGCTTGAACTATTTTCCTTTCTTGTGAAATTGAATTGAAAATGGTGCCTAATATGAAATTGAAAATGGTAAAATGATAAAAATAGTGAATAATAGGGTTTATAAATGAGAAAGTTGATTAATGAGAATGTGTTTACCCTTGTTAACCAAGATCCAAGTGTAGGATGGTTAAGCGTAATGATAGAGCCTTAGTCTTAACTATGTGTTGAGGTTTGGGGGAAATACGTGTTGTGCCTTATTTTATTTCCATCTTACGAAAATAAGTTAATTTTCTAAACTGTTTACTATGGTGGATGTCTGTAATTGTAGAGATATTTATCAATGAAAACACTTTGTGAGGGGACGACATGAGGATGTGGATTGGGATAATCCTCTGGTGGTATAATCTAAGACACCGACAGTGTTGGGTGAAGAATTCAAACAACAGTTCCAAGAGAACATTTATTACTTCATGAAAATTATGGAAAGATACCCTCGGCACATTTTAAAAATCATATTTGATCTGATAAGAGAGTTCTATTTTCCACACCCTCTAAATTTTAAAGGAGCATGTGGATCAGAGGGAGATTTGTTTTGGATTGACTCTATATAGACTATACAGGACCACTTGGAGAATCTTATTTAGAATAGAATCAAATTCTCTTCCTATATATTACATGGTTAGGCGAAGTAATAGTGGGACATCAAGACTTGAGATAGAATGCTAGAAGCTGTGGAATGGAAGGAATTTCAAGAGAAATTCCTGGAGCATATTTATCCAGACATGCTGAGATGGGAGAGAGCAGCTGAGTGCATGAGAGTGAATTAGGGGAATATGTATATGATGGAATATGATGGATTATTCATAGAATTTTAGTGTTTTTATCTATCATTGGTAGGAGACAAGGATACTATAACAAAGAGTCTTCATGATGTACTTAAATGTGAAATTAAGTCCCAGGTAAACATCCTATAGCTGAATAAGTTTTTAGAAGTGGTGAATCAAGCTCTGATTTCAGAGGGGAACTTAGAGGCTTCTAGTTGTGGATAGGTGGTTTCTCCTAGATGATATATAGGTACGAATTATAATTGAAGAAATTGACTTTATGAGAAATTTAGTTAAAGAAGTGGTAATATAAGTTTACAATTAGGGGGATTATTTACACAATAACTTACCAAAGTTATTTTGCACCTGTGCAGTAGGTCGGGACACTTTTGTAAAAATTATGTGCAACCATCGGTAGAGTGTTGATATTGTGATAATATGGGACATATGTATAATTTATATAGGAATCCATAATATATAATTAGTGATAGAGGATATAGATAAAACTAGGGTGTGGGAAGGGAATATTTTTACACTATATTCATCCGGAAATTTAGAGTTCTACTGGATGAGGTGGTAGAGGTAGTGGACACGGTGCTTCTGGGAAATAGTTCTCATATCAGTAGTGTCATGCATCTCAGGAAATTTATACTACATAATAGGTAAGATGGGTAGGGAAGTTTCTTGTAGTGTATCCTACACATGTGGAAAGCAAGGCTAGACCATCGACAATGAGAGGTACTATTATTATAGATTCTATATTAGCTAGTGCCTTATTTGATATTGGTTCTTATCGTTCCATTATATATCCAAACTTGTTAATGGTTTGATCCTAGTAGTGGATTTTGTAACTTGGGTTATGAAAATATATTCACCATTGGTAGTACAATATCGAGACATTTATTTGTGCAAGGGGTGTTCTCTCGAAGTAAGGGAGTATCATTTTCTATAGGGTCTTTACATCCAAGACATGTCATGATTTGACTTGATTTAGGGTATGGACTAGTTAGTGACATACTGATCCCACATTTATTGCTACTACAAGAGAGTGACTTTTATATCTCCTAAGGTTGGAAACTATACTCACAGAGGAGAGTGGGATATCCAAGCAGGCCGAGTAGGGCCAATTACTCAGCAACTGAGAGAGTTCACATTCTAGGTTGAAAGATTATTATTGGATGATGGAGATATGAATCAAGATATATTTCCACTCATAGTAGACAGGTTTCAATATTTTTTTACTGAAGACTTATCATGGTTGTCGCCTAAGAGAGATGTAGAATTCACTATTGAGATCATGCCTCGGGTTGATCTAGTTTCTATTCCACCTTATAGAATGGAACTGAAAAATATTGAAGATCTCAAGGCTCAACTATAGGAGTTCTAGGATAAGGTATTTATCTGCCTAAGTATGTTTCCTTAGGGTTCAACTGTGTTGTTTGAAAAGAAGGATGATTTTACTCTTTGCTTGTGTTTTGATTACCAAAATTCGAATTGAATAACTATGAAGAACTGGTATCCTCTTCTACGTATCGATGATCTATTTGCCCAGTTGAGATGAGCTTGTGTATTCTCAAAGATTGACTTGATATTGGGGTACCATTGGATGAGAGTTCAGACTTTTGATATTGAGGACAACTTTAAAAAGTGGGTATGGCCTTTATGAGTAATTCATAATTCATTTTAGGTTGACGAATGCACTAGAAGTGTTTATGGATTGATGAATTGAATATTCCATTTGTTACTGGATTAGTTTGTGGTAGTGTTTGTGGATTACATCTTGGTGTACTCCATGACTCATGTTGATCATACCCAACACCATAACATTGTCTTGAGTATATTGAGAGATCATCAGCTATATTCCAAGATATCTATGTTTTAGTTTTGGATTGATGAGGTACACGTATTAGCTCACATCATCTTGGGGGAAGGTGTGTCAGTAAACCCAGATAAAGTGCAGGCAGTTGTGTCTTGGAAGCATCCCAAGAATGTTTTTGATATCTGAATATTTTTGGGTTTAGCTAGATATTATCGGAGGTTGATCTAGTAATTTTCTAGATTGGATGTTCTGCTTACAGGATTGACCAAAAAAGGGATAAATTTTGAATGGTTAGAATCATGTGAGAATTGTTTTTGGAAGATGAATAAGTGGTTGGATTCTGCACTGATTTTGATCCTACCCAATCTAAGTCATGAGTATACAGTGTATTGGGATGCTTCTAGGATTAGACATAGAGTTTTTTTATACATGTAGAATGAGTTTTGGTGTATGGGTCTCGAAAGTTGAGGCCACATGAACAAAAATACCCTATGAATGAACTTGATTTGGCTGCAGTATTGCTTGCATTGAATTATTGATGACATTATTTTTTCATTGAGAAGTTTATATTGTAAACAGAACATAAGATCTTGAATTATATCTTTTCAAAGAGAGACTTGAATATTCAGTAGTATAGATGTGTTGATTATATGCATTTGTTTTATTTCAAATTAGTGTATACGCCTAGGAAGGGGAATAATTTAGCTGATACTTTGAGCAGTAAAACACAGACTCTGGTAGTCTAGGAGTCTAGTGCTGAGTGGAAGATGATGACTCTACTAGTGGAGATGCATGTAGTGGTTCAGAAGAGTTAGGAGTAGATGAATATCATATCCATTTTAGTGGAAAGTACTCTTTTGATCTGAATTATAAAGACAGTATGAGGAAATGGATTTCTTGACCTTGAGGGAGGCATTGAAGGTGGGGAGTCACCTTCAAATTGGATCACAGATGAGGATGAGGTCACCTATGTTAAGCATCATGTTTTTATTTCTATGAGCATACAATAGGATTTGATTTGGGAATTTCATGCCCCAAATTGGATGGTGAATCTTGGTATGACCAAACGTACTGTGACATATGACAATAGTTTTGGAATCCATGCATGAAAAATTTGATAGTAGGATTTATGATATGATGCTACACTTGTCAGCTAGGGAAGGTCGAACATCAATGACCTGAAGTTTTACTACAACCATTTCCAATTATAGAATAGAAGTTGGACGATGTGACTATGGACTTTGTGGTAGGTCTACAAACATGCTTTGTAATAAGGAAACTCTTTGGGTTGTTATGGACAGACTGAAGAGAGTAGCCCATTTTTTCCAATATGGGAGACTTTTTGGTAGAGTAATTGGGATAACTGTTCGTTCAAGAGATAGTCCATCTAGATAAGGTGCCGCAAACTATAGTTTCAAACTATTACTCATGCTTTAGTTAACTCTTCTGGAAGTTATTATAAAAGAATATTGGTACATAGGTTATATTGAGTATGGATTTCCACCCATAGATAGATGGACAGTCAAAGAGTACTATACATGTGCTTGAGGATATGTTGTGATAATGTGTCCTAGAATTTGGCAAATCTTGGGAGAAGCACCTAGATTTGAGGGATTTTTCCTATACCAACAGTTATTAGGCAACGATATAGATGGAACCATATGAGGGACTTTATGGTAGGCTATATAGATCTCCTCTATGATGGACAGATGTGGGGCGAGTTAGAATTATTAGAATCAAATATTATGTAGGAGATGTCAGAATAGGATCAACTGATTCAAAGATTTAGGAATATGGATCATAGTAGAAAGAAGTCATATGTTGATATACTTTGATGACCCCTGGATTTACTAAGGGTGATCATTTATTCCTTTGGATGTTTTTGAGATGGGGTCACCACGGGATACAAAGGTAGGGTAAGATAGCACCCAGGTAGGTTGGACCATTTGTGGTTGGGAGGATAATTGGGTTGGTGGCATACTGATAGAATCTTCCACATAGATACAGTTTTATGCATGATGTTTTCCATGAATCACAACTACGGAGGTATCACCCCTTCCCTTCTCATGTGATCATCAAGGATGATGTTGATTTTGAGATAGATTCATCCTATGAGGGGCATCTAATATATTTGTTAGATCACATTTAGAAAGTGTTGCGAGGAAATATTATTATGATAATTAATGTATTTGGGAAACATGGGTGTGTGTATCAGTAAAATTGGGACAGAAAAGAATATATGAGGGCTCAGTGGCCCAATATTTTTTACTCGAAATCTTAGAGATGCTTGGGAGTGCAACTCAACGATGAGTTGTTATAGGTGGGGAGATATAAGATACCTAAATTTTCTAGAGATTTCTCTAGATTGTATCTATGTACTCTTTTTCCTTGTGTTGAGTATATTTTTTTAGGTTTTATGTTAGGGTTTGTTCAGATGAAAATTTGAGAAAATGGAAGAAATAGGGTAGTGCATAGTTGGTGTATGGTTTTCCCTAACTATGTGTTCTAACCCAGTAAACTATGAAACCATAGATAGTGGGGATTTTCATTGATAGCACAACATTTTTTCAAACTTTTCACCCTCTTATAAGAAATCATGCACCCCATAGAAGAGGCACGTGGTTAGGCTCATAGTTAGGGGACATTGTGTGCCCCGAGAAGCAACACGTGTGTATGGGATTTTAATCCACCCAAAAATATTAAAATATTTTTTGAACCCACATATAATACCCCCAAATGCCCTAGATTGACCCATAAATTATTTACATCAATTCCAAAGACTCTCAGAGGGATTCCAAATTCATATGACTTTTGTTATTGGTGATTCGAAGCCCGATTGGCATATTTGGATCTCTTTGGCTACATAGTTTCTTCCCAAAAGATCTCTTATTCTTCTCCCATTATTTTTGTGGGTTGTTATCCTCTTTTTTGTAGGATCTAGTTCTAGATTTGATGAATCTAGATCTAGGATTGTTGATTTGGGTCTAGAATTAGTGGATCTTGATTTGTTAAATCTTTGATTTATGTTATAGATCTAGATCTCATTCTACATCATTACTCAGCTGAATTTTAGGGATTTCCATTGGGTGATTTTTCATCTATAAATCGAGGTAGGTGGTATATTATTCAAATCCCATAGTCATGGTATCAATTATTTGTATATGATTATACTATTTCAAGGGTGTTTTAGTAATTAAAACTCTTAAATTGAATTAATTAATGTGGTCAATTAATTAATTAAGGAATTAGTGATTTGATTGAATTGGAAAAATTAATGGGTGAATTAATTATTGGATTATTGAATTATGAATTGGGATAATTAATTAATGAATTAACTATCAGATTATTTAATCATGGGTTTAAGGATAATGCATTGTGAGTTAATTATCGAAATGTTGAATTGTGAATTTAGAATAATTAATTATTGAAATAATTATTGGAATATTGAGAATTGTTCAATATGAATAATTAATTGATGAATTAATTAAGGGAATAATTGTGGCTATGTATTTGATTAATTAATTAATTAATAATAATATATGGATGTAATGGGATTAATTAATTTTTCAATTAATTAATGGGATTGCGGAGATTAATTGATTTGTGAATTAATTAATGATATTGATGTGATAAAATAATTTTTGAATTAGTAATGTTGTTGATGTATTTAATTAATTATTTAATTAACTAATAGAGTTGATGTGACCAATTAATTGATGAATTAATTGAATAGACTTTCATGATTAATTAATTGTTGAATTAATTAAATGAATTTATATTATTAATTAATTTTTGAATTATTTAATGTGATGTAAGTGATACATGTGATACATGTGATAAAAATTATATAGGTGATTGATTGAGAAAATAGTGTGTGGGACATGAAATGATGCTCTAAATACCCATGGGCTCCTAGATATAGCATTCTAGATCCAAATCATGCATGAAAATTGTACGGGATAGTGACTAATGCTCCAAATACCCCTAATGTGTGGTACATGTACTGATGCTCCAAATACCCATGATGTCTGAGATATGGACTAATGCTTCAAATAATCATGGGGCGCTAGACATGAGGATCTATTCCTAAATTAGGGCATTGGACTGTGGTTCAAATTATCCTTATTATGAATTGAAATTAAATGTATAATGAAAATACATTTTTAAATAAGTTTGGAATTTCTAATAATTAAAATGTTTCAAACATCATCAAGGGTCGAAGCAAGAATTAAGCTTCCGGTGTCCTTGGGAACCCAAGCGTTCATATAGTTAAATAAAGAATAAATTATAATTTCATAACTATTTACTTAAGAATTTTACTTATTTCTATATACAAATACATACAAATTTATTTATTGGATATTGTTTTAGACACCATTGGTGGTGGCCTACTAAGTTGTACTCACACCTTACTTAGGCTTTCTGAATGGTACCCAAATAGATTTCATGTTTGAAAGATATGATAAGGGAAAAGGCCATGTGTTAGATGGATGAGTTGGGATGGAGCGTGGTTGAGAGAATTGAATGTGGTTTAGGACCCGCTTGGGTGTTGTTAATATATTTACTTTTGGGTTTTCATTTTTACACTTGGAACATACTTTATCATGGAATATTTATAGTTAATTTTCAATATTGTATCTCTAATTTTGGTCATCTTGTGATCTTGGTATTATTCTGTTTCTAGTTATATGTTACTCAGTCATTGTTTCTTTATTTTCCACTAGTTTGTTACTCTGAAAAAAGAGGGCATAGTCTCCCCATTATTGATATTAGACCCTTGCTGCTAGTTGGTAGCCTCTCATGTAGGGGAAGGTGCATATGAGGTCATGTACTAAACCAACTCGGGGCATCGGGGTGTGGTACCTAGGCGAGGATATTACAATTAATGTATTTATAAATGAACAATATATTATTTCACCAGTATGTGAGGTTGATTTTTCAATTAAGATCATACCTAGGTATATTCCTATCTCAAATAGTTATTATATAATATACCTGATTGACTTTGAATAATTTAATAGAAAGAAACTTCTAGATAATTTGGATAAAGGATTTGTATGTCTGGTTGCATCTCCTTTAGTTGAACAAGTGTTTTATGTTCAGAATAATTATGGATAAATGTTTTTTTTCATTGACTCTCATGAACTTAACAATATTATTATCAAGAGAAAATCTCCTCTACCTAAAATTGATGATTTATTCTATAAACAATGAGGAGGTCAATATTTCACAAATAATGACCTCTGATCTAGGTATAATCAATTAAGGGTAAGGAGATAAGATATACTACTGGAATATTTCCATAAAAGGTATGAAAACTATGAATTTATAGATATTCCTCTTAGACTTACAAATTCTCCTACTCTCTTTATGGATTTAATGAATAGAGTCTTTAGATATTACCTTGAAAAAATCATGGTAGTCTTTATTGATGATATTATCATATCTTCTAAGAGTAAGGAGGGACATGAATATCATTTAATAATTTTTCTAAAGAACTTATAAAAGGATAAATTATATTCCAAGTGTAGTAAGTATGAATTTTGGCTGTGAAAATGTATCATTAATAGGTTATGTTATCATCAATGAGGGTATATCTATGGACACATCAAACATATATATAATTAGAAAATGGTTAAGGATGACCTCTATGATAAAGAGCTGGAGTTTTCATAGATTATCTTAATACTATTAGAATTTTTGAGAAACTTATCATTATTATCTAATCCACTAACCATGCTTATTTTAAAGGGAGTGAAGTTCCTCTGGATAGTGGAATGTGATTAATGCTTCAGGGATATTATAAAGAGAATGGGAAATTCACTTATATATACACTACCCTATAGTGGTGATGTTTTTGTGAGATATGGTGATTCTTCCTTGAATAGTTTCGGTTGATTTATTTTGTAGAATAAGAAGATAAGTTTTTATGCATCACATCAATTAAAGACTCATGAGAAGAACTACCCAAAACATGATCTGGAGATGGAATTAGTAAGCGTTGTGTTGAAGATTTGGCGACAACATCTCTATATTGAGAAGTGTGATATTTATACTGACCATAAGTGATTAAAGTACATATTCACACACAAATAGTTGAACTTGAATCAATGTATATGGTTATAACTAATCAAGGACTACAACTACTCAATACATTATCACCCAGGGAAGGAAAACAATGTGGTTGATTCCCTAAGTATAAAAGATCATTCTACCTTATTCATGATGAGGATTGAAAATGACTCAATTCTCATAGATTTTTCAAAGAATGAATTTTGAAAACATAAGGGTGGGAGAAACTATCTTTCCTTAATGATTTCTAACCCATCCATTCATTTAAAGATCAAATAATCCCATAAATATAATGCACAATAATAATAATAAAGTACTGAGTATGCCAAAGTTCATCTTTGATAAAGATGGAGTTATAAATATGATAACCTAAATATGTGTCCTATAAGAACTAAAATTGAAGAAGGAACTTCTGGATGATGCACATAGCTCATCCTTCTCTTTCCAACCAGGCATCATAAGGATTTATAAAAATCTAAATCAAAACTTATGGTGGGATAACACGAATATGGAAATTGTAGAATGTATATCTCATTGCTTGGTATGCTATAAATTTAAGGATGGATGATAAAATTCTAAGGGTATATTGCAGCCATTACCCATACTAGTTATGAAATGGGAAAACATTATTGTGGCTTTTTTTGTAAGACTTCCAAATATGTATAAGGTCCATAATACTATTTGGGTTTTATTCAACCACCTTACTAATTTTTTTGCATTTTATTTCCATCAAATAAGATTTCTCTCTTAACCAACACACCACGATATAGACAAGGTAAGTGGAAAATCTACATGGAGTACCACTCTCCATTATATCTAATCGGAATATGAGTTTTACCTCGAGGTTTGGGATAAGACTTCACAAATCATTAGAGATAGAGTTTACTTTCAAAACTTCTTATCACTCTTAGATAGATAGTCAATATTATTGGACTATTCAAACTCTAGAGGATATACTCAGATCATTTTCAATGGAATTCCATGTATTTTGGGATCAACACCTCCCCTTGATATAGTTCTCCTGTAATAATATTTTCTATTCTAGAATTAATACGGAACTATATGAGGCTCTATATGGAAATATATTTAGGGATCCAACATTTTGGGATGGAGTTAGAGAGATGAAACTGTTAGGTCCTGATCTTGTATAAGAAATGGTGGATAATGTTCAAACCATTCAATTTCATATGAAATTATAAAAAAGTCAACATAAGTGTTATATAGATAATATCTCATGAGATCTAGGATCTGAAGTTGGTGAAAAAGTATTCCTTTTTATATCTCCAAAGAATTAGTTTATGATAATTTTTAATAAAAGAATGTTGATACAAATATATATATTGGTCCCCTCAAGATCCATGAATGAGTTGGGCTCATAGCTTATTACATAGTACTCCCTATAGACCTCTCTCAAGTGAAATGTGTATTCCACGTAATTATTTTCCAGAGGTACATACTAGAACCATTAAATGTAATGACCATTTAATCCATGAATGTTGAAAAAGATATCTCATATGAGAAATAAATTGTGGAAATTCTGGATTTAAGAGATAAGGTGTTGTGGAACAATACCACTCATGTTGTCAAAGTTCTCTAGAGGAATCATTATTTCAAGGAATATATGTGGTTACAGGAGGATGTGAGGAAGGAAAAGTACCCTCACTTGTTTTCTTCCAAGTAATATAATTTCGAGGATGAAATTATTCTTATTGGGGTATAATGTAACAACCCCAGTTTTAGTAAAATATTCCTCCTTAAATAAATACTATGTTTTATAACTTTCCCCAACACTAGAACCAAAAAATATATATAGTATTATAAGGTAGTCATATAATTCATAGGAATAAATACTGGTAATGTAATTATGAAATGTATTTGTTTTTGTATGTGTATATATATATAAAGAATAAAACAAAATAAAGATCACATTAAATTTCAACTCAACCAGTGCATCTGAACAACTATTAAAAATATTTTTTATAAAATTTAATCTTTTTAAGTATGATATATTTTTTATGAAAATGATAATATCACTGGTATAATTAATATTTTATAGGAAATAAGTGGGAAGAATAGATAATATACCAAAATAATTTTCCAATAAAATCATTTTTTACTATAATTTATGATTTTATTTAAAAAAGAAACTTATAAATTTTAGATTGAAATTTTTAAAAAATTAAAATTATTTTTAGATTTATAATAACAATATTATCTTAAGATGAATTTTAAATATTTTTCTAAAAGATTCATTTTAGATGAAAAGTTTAATATATCATTTTTACAAATATTGCAAATTTTATGGATTTATTTACCTATAAATAAAACCTACATATTTATGAAACCTTTTTATTGATAAAATTTTTATTTTATAATTGAAATTATACATTTTAAAATACTAATTATAGTTTAAAAACTTATATTTTATATTTTAAAACTTAAGTAATATTTTTCCCAAAAAATAATATCATATGAATTTATTGTATTAAAATTAAATTTTAAAACTTTTATAAATTCAACCAGATTGAATAGATTTAAAATTTTTAATCATTAGGTAAAAATTATCTAATAAGGACCACTTTATTTTTATAAAAACAAATTATGTTTCCTTAGATAAAAACTAGTTACCACGGTAAAAGATAAAGTCGTAAAAATATTAATTGAAGGGGTAAAGGGATTGAAACATGATTAAAAAATGTGTGAAAAAACATAGTAAAGGATTTATCAGCCTTATAGATTCCATGAACCATTATTTCTCAAATTTTAAATCCACTTTCCTTAAAAGTTACTTCCCATTATTAAAAAGTTAAGGTTATTAACAAAAATGTCACCCCTTTTAATTTATAAAAGGGTCTATCCTCTCCCCACTTCCCCTCACACCACAACAGCCTAATTTCATCCCAAAATATTCCTAGACCACTACTAAACATTCATATCCCATTAAATAGGTTCTGGTATTATTAAAATACCATCCCTCAAAGGGTTAAACCCCTTTATAAAGAAGATAATCCAAGAAGTGGAGTACAAGATCTTAACCTCTCTTTATCACTTCAATTTATTTTTGTGCACTCCTTATTCTTCAAATTCCATTAGAACATCATAAAATGATAAAATTATTATATGTAATATACTGATATGTTATTATAATAATGTTACAATTATTTACAACCTTTCCTTTTATCCATTAAGAAAAAACTAAAACGTGTATCATGTGTGGGTGTGTGTGGAATACCACCTCTATGAATAAACAAGCTAATTTTTCAATAACATATTTCATTGTTGGATACAATAATGGTTTTAAATGAAATATATAATTTCAATGATATAAATAAGGTTTCATTGATAAAAATTAAATAACAACTTAATGACATGAATGAAAAACAATAGTTTTGAAATTAACCATCTTAAATAAGCGAACTAACAGGAAAAATAATTTATTCATAATTTATAATTGTTTTGTATATATTATATATTATCATTGTTGATTATAATTATGATATTTCACAATAAAAAATCCAAAACTATATAATTATGCAACCAGTATAATTATATTACAACAATGTACCTCATAATTATCCATCTATCATTGTATATTCATGTTTGGATCAGTTTGACCACCTACTTGAACAATGATATGAAATTATGTCATGGATGATTATAAAAACATATTTAATAGTGTAATATTATATAAATATTAAAATAATGTGTTTTATTGGTTCTTTAAGTGTTATATCAATATCTAATTCATTAAATAAGAAATCACCCTTCATAGGTTACAGATTACCAAAATATTCTTTTTGTTGATTTCATCTTCCAGGATAGAAATAAGTCACTCAATAAAGTAAATTTAAACATAATAATTCAATAAAAATCATATGTTTTATTTTAATAATTTTGGAAGGATTAACTTTGAAATAATAATGAGTACTGATATTTCTCCTTCGAAACTAGTACAAATGGTCCAAATAATAAAAACATGATGTGGGAAAATTTGTGACCAATATAAATGTAGAGAATAATTTAAATAAAAAGTATAAATAAAAATAATTATAAATATGTTTATTAAATAGGTAATTATTTTTTTTATTTTTGATATAGGAAGTTAAATTACTTTTTGGGAAGTTAAGAGTCAATGTAAGGGACTTCAGTAACTCAAATATCTTTCTCTGAGTTATATAGTTTATTTTGAGATTTAACCTTCAATATTCTCTTTATTAATTGATTTAAAATTTTATATGATTCTCCTATTTAAATTTTTTTTGAAAAAAATCTCTATCGATACAAATATTCTTACTTGATTTTTCTATCAACTAAAAGTATTACATTATCAAGAACAAACCTCCATCTCTTAATGGGCTCTTTTTTCAATTCCATGTTTTAAATTATCACCAATGTTATCATTTAATGTATTAAAATCCATGTATGTATCAATTTATGTTATCTTAATAATTTCATTTAACACTTTTTAAAGATAATTTATTATTATTATTATTATTATTATATGTGAGTTTTCAAAAACTATATTTCAAATTATCAAATATGATTTTAATTTCAGAATGAAATGTTTTAAATTTTGATTCCCTTTTCATATTTATCTAAATGGATCTATTATATAAGTTTTTATGATTTATATACCACCCTCTAAAATATTTTATGAATTTACTCTTTTGGGTGATTGAATTTGGTATCGATTGATCTGGTTTATATGGTTATTTATATGATGCCTTTTTAAATGTAATGTGAAACCCATTCTTATTCCTACATTTTAATGATGTTATAATTAGATTTTTTATTAATGCACATATATATGGTTATTCTTTAAGTTATGATTGAGCCTTATATGTTCCTCCAATTCATTGGGTAAAGCTTTATATCTCATGAGATAATGGTGAAACATGTTGTGATTCTCCATTCAAAATGGAAAATATGCCATGATGTGTGATCCACTATGGGATTAGGTTGTGAATTCTGGATTATCTATGGGAAATATGTTGTGACTCTTGATCCAATTTAGGAAATATGTGGTGATGCATGATCTGTAATGGTGAGTTTCTATGGTTATATTGGTGCCATACTATTTTGATATGTGACTATGATATGCCCAAGGCTAATGATTTATGTCTCATGAAGTAGTGATGCTCCATCCAAAATGGGAAACATGTCATGATGTGTCATCCACTATTGGAATAGGTTATGAATTTCTGATTCTATATGGGAAACATATATTGATTCTTGATCCACTTTAGAAAATAGGTGGTGATGTATGATCTGTAATGTTGATTTTCTATGCTTATATTACGGTCATACTATTTTGATATGTGAATATGCTATGATGGGGCTCATGATTTATCTCTCATGTTTCCATAGTCTTTACAACATGTTATATGTTTGATCATATGGGATTAATTTGTCTCATATTATACAATATGAGACATTTTTATGATTACATGTTCATTTAATCATAGATTTCTCTCCTGCTTATATTTTCACGTTTGATTATGACCTTATATTGGGTGACACGTTGATATGTTTCTAATTCCCTTATCAAGTGTTTGATCTAATCCCTTTATTATTTTTCTATTTCCTAGGTCATGATGATGATTTTAACTTGTTATACATCTAGGAGAAGGTATAGTATAATGAAATTATGGTGAAATATTCACAGGAACTGTAAAATAAATTATTTATGTAGTTAGACTCCAAAGACACTAAAGCTAAACATTCTTGATATGTTGGAATTAATATGTAATATAATGGTTTAATTATATAAATGATATAAAATAAAGGTAGGTTTATCTTATATCACATCATATATAGAGTGTATCCCTAAGAATTAGTCAATTCAAGTTCTGACACCCCACATGGAATATTAGGATCCACATGCATAGTCTTTAGGTAAGAATACATGGCGTGTGATGTAGAGGGTGGTACTCATCATGTACCACAACCTCATGTGTAATGTAAAATTTATTTACATGATGTTTAGTCCTAACCCACATAGTGTTTGTATCCAAAAAGCCTCTTAAGAGTAAACTGTTTGTACATTCCATGTTGACATGTGATTTAATCACACGTAGTGTGATATTTAACTCAAACCAAAACCATAGACATCATAGCAACTGAAGTATATGGCATATGTTCTTCTGAAATACATGTCTGGTATTTATTAATTTCTATTAAATCATGTTTTCTATAATCTTCTCATCATTTCCACCAATCTGTTATCAATCCCCCCCCCCCCCCGCAAGCACTGATATGAGAGGATGGAATCCATATGTCAGTTTAGGACACCACTCTCTAGAAATAGGGTCCACTAATGAGGCCCCTCATCCATGTTTCTCTCTATAGGGATCAAATAACACCCTCCTTCATCATGATCTACTTCCATCTGGTGATTATCTCATGTATCATGAACTATGGTATTGAATGCAAACACACATGCATATATCCAGGGTTTGATATAAATTTGAACCAGACCAAGAGTCTAATCATTGGCTTAACAAGTTCCAACAAATATTACATGGGTAACTATATAAGAAAATCATGAAACCTATAATTGAATAATCATTATGGTCATTATGAACCCAACCATCGATCACAGGTGTGGAAACTGAATAAAAAGGTTAAGAAAAAAGAAGGCACAATAAAAAATAATCTAAACCAATTGTAAAAATTTTATAAACTAACAGGGACTTGTAAAGATTAAAAATTAAAATTGATATCATTAATACATTCTTGACAATAAAAAAGTAATAAAATATGTTAATAATAATTCCCTACCACATCAAATGTTTATTTTCTGGTGAATGATGCATTCACACAAATTTTTTGGTGATTCCATTGATTTATTCATCATTATTGGATTCTCTAGGATCTACACACGAAGAGAATTCTCTCATGGTGGATCTACTAAAATATATCACGGTTATATATCTCACCCCAGGTATTTTACTAAATTGTATTTATATAGAGTAATTATTAGGTCAATGAATTAATTAAACTATTAAATTAACTATTTAATTTATTCCTCTAACTCCACCCATGACTATAGCATACCTAAGGACCCAATGTGATTTGAGCCTATAACATTCCTAGGGTGAAACCCATGTTCTAAACTCAATTGAAGCCTCTATTTTCTAATCCAAAACGTTGTTTATAAGGAATTTTATTGTAACCAAAAACATACATACTCATGTTTAAATAATTTATATATATATATATAATATTAATCTCAAGGATCTAAGAATACTAAAAATCCTCACTTCCACATCAGCTAAACTAAAAAATATACTTAATGATTTTTAAAGGGGTTCAATCACTAAAGAAATTGGATTCATTACACCCTCTATAACATCAAGTACTTTTTTCTCAAAAAAAAATAATATACTCAAAAAGGTGAGGGTACTAATCTTGCATCTATCTCTCACACTACCATGAGCTCTCTTTAAGGTTTCCATTAGACCCTAAGACATGCAGTAGGGGAATAGATTATCCATAAAGGGTCCTCTTCTACTAATACCTAATCATCATAGGACACTCTAAAGAGGTTTCTGAATCCTTGATGTCTATATTTACCTAGTTAATGACATGTAGTGAGTCATGAACATATCTACTCTGCTACAACACATGGAAACCTTCATGTAACAGGTCTCTATATGGGGTCATCTCTAAGAATTATGCAACGAATCATACTTTATGTAGGATTTGGAATAGATCGGTGAATCTTGAGGATAGCTTATCGCCCTGAATAAACCTTCATAATCCTCATCAATGTGAGAACTTCAAGAACACATGGTATCCCTTCATGACCTCAAAAGGAATCTTTAGATGGTCCATATAAGACTACTGATAGATCTGGGTGGTTATTATCCACTAATGAATCACCTAGACATTCTATGTCATTACTGTCACCATCTTCACCCCATAAGTGATGAATCTCCTATATATGTCTCGCACAAGGGTGACCTAAAAGGTCTCCCTTACATATACTCAAATTATTCCATGATGATAGTATAGTGATAGATGATTTTGTATCCAAATACAAAGGGAAAATGTTCTTCCAAGCCTCATTTTATGTTTATCGTGTAATCTAACAACTTTTCAATGACAGTCTGAGTGGTTCACTTGTTCTAGTCATCATTCTGAGGATTGATTCTATAATAATATATAACTATGACCCAAATACCACCTAAAATATAATCCAAAAACAAGATATAAATTGGTAATTATGGTTATATATGATCGTTGAGGGTACATTAGGAATGTGGAAAACATCCTCCATATAAAATTACCCCAAGATATCAACTAAACTATACTCCTACATAATAAGAAAATGGGATTACATAGTCATTAGTTCTATAATAACTCAAATATCCCCATGAAATATCATTGATAATGAAATACCCATCACAAAATCCATTGATATACCATCTTAATTTTACTCTGAAACATTGAGGTGTTGGGTCAAACCCGATGAGACCTGGAGCTCTACTATTACCTCCTAATAGGTAAACCATCAAGAAATAAATTTGTAAACACACTGATCCATTTCTGTCTAAAAAAACTAGCATCAAAGGTTGTGTTGAATCATCACTACTCTAGGATGTACCACTAAGGGGGATGTATGGAAATACCTTAGTACCATCACTCATACTGTGATCAGGTTAACTATTAATCCTCAAAATTTAATGACATGATTTTCACCTTCATAGAATATATCTAGTTTGTTACCAGAGAATATCTAATCACACAAAACCTATAAATATATGTCTCTAAGTTGATCCTACCTCACACACTAAATAATTAGAGTGGTCACTACCATGTATTGGAAGGAATCCACTCCTTCCTCATCCACTAAGGAAAACTACAATGAGGCTATCTACCATGACTCCTCTCCCAACAAATGAGAATGATATTTCCTAATATTTTAATCTACTCCCACATTACCCTTTCATATAGTATATACTTCCAAAAATTCATAATCCTATAGGAACACCAACCATCATCTCTACCTAATGTTCAGATATCTCTGATTAATGAAACACTAAAGACTTTGGTGGCGTAGGTAGACTATATGTTACTGACCAAGAAGGTAGTGCTTCCAAGTTTCTAAGGAAAAAACTATTTGTACCAACTCCATGTTTTAGTTCATGTAATTATTCTATTAAGTTCTTATATACCTATACCCATAATAAATTTCCACCTTCTTTTATATCAACCCACATCTAATCCCAGCTCCAATTGTATTACAAAATACCATATAATCAATTATATCCTCTAGAAGTCTCAAGATATGATCTCGAGGAAGTCTCATCCCCAACTCATCAATGGACCCATGACATCACTCAAACTAAAAAAAATAGTTACCCATTTTATATTAGTATAGTAAAGGGTGTTATGATCCCAAAAAATTCATCCACAAACCTCTTGGATAGCTCCCAAGAAAACACAACCTTGATCTTCACTAGGTCTATAGATACACCAACCTCTAAGATAACTTGTCCTATGAATTATACCTCCTTAATCCATTACTAAAACATTTATAGTTTTCTATAGAGTTGATGGACTCAAATTATTTATTAGACCATTTAAAAATTCTATTCATACTATACCTTTGATGCCAAATAAGTGAGGTTTTCATTTATGAATGTAATGTCCCAAACTCGGTTCACTCAAAAGTAACCAAAATAGGTTGGCCATGTAACACCCCAACCCCTATAGATTGGAGATGGTGAATTACTTGTGATATTGGAATGGTTAGAAGGAATGAAAAATCCCAAAGGAACGATTAGTTTATTAGTCTTGAAGAAACTAGATACATAGATGTAACACAAATTACATTGAAAAAGGTTATAAAATACAATACATAACAAAACTAAAAACAGCAACCACATGAACTGAATAAATGACCTTCTCTTCATCACATGGTGAAGATAAACAATGAAAGGGGTGAGCACACAATGCTCAGTAAGGGTTATAAATATCCAAATCATGAATACAATAATAAGTGAATCATAGTCAATCTGACATAATTAATATGGCATGGTGAATAAATGAAAAACTAATACAATTAATAAATTGAGAATGAAACATCATCCATAGATTCTGTCATAGTGAAAACCTCATGGATAATAATAATAACTGATAATGAATAAATAGAATGATTATTAATTGGATTTCATATATCTGGAACATGAAACCATAATACCATAAAAAAAATTTAGTTCTATGGGTAGAAACCCGTCTGATTTTTGGAAACAGACTCGAAGGGTTTGTCTCCAACTGATTTGTCTCATTAGACCTACCGATGCATTGAGGGGCTATAGCAGGCCCCACCCACCACTACATGTACAAATCATTATTTATAAATTGATTCAATAAAATAGCAATATTCCTTTTCAATATTCTTATAGAGCAAAGTATACGGATTCATCAATATTTCCATAATTAAAAGAACTTTCCAAATAAACACCATATGTAAAATGTTATATGATTTAGACAACAAATATATCCATGATATGAGATTATTAATATTTTATATAAATATAACTTAAAATTAAAATTGATCTCAAATGGTCAGTAGGTACACCACATAAGGATTATTAGGTGCACAATACAAAGTTAGTCACAACAAAGTAGTATTTGAGGCAAATTCTCTTACCACAGTGTAATCGATCGAATCATATTACCATAACTTAATAACCCTCAAATGAATAATTTAATAACATGAATATAAATAGAATAATGTTATTATATATCAAATTTTAGTTCAAATTTACCACATACAAGAAATAAGTGGTGAACAATGAAAATCTCACAGAAATGAATGTGAGATGAGAAACCCCTTACAAACATTTTGGCATGGTAATGAGTGTTATTGTGAGGGATTAATGAAAGTTAAAGGGGTATTCCATTATTTATATGTCACAATGGATGTTTTGGGGAGGTTTGAAAACATACCCCATCATTAGGAATTAAAAATAAAAGGGAACAACATAGAAGAGATTCTTGAACAAAAGTAAGAGAGAGGATCCTTTACCTTATACCTGTAGGTGTTCTTGACTTGTTATTAAAGACCTGAATAAAAAAATTAGGCATATTAATTCATAATTATAGAAATTATTCTATATTTAAATGATTTATTAAACCCTTTTTAGTTTATTCAAGGCCTTGTTGATTAGTTATAGTGTTTAATTTCATTGTTCGGGCTTTGTTTGATCACTTGGTTTTAAAAGATCGGTTCACTTATATTCAAGTTCGGATAAATATGAAAGATGGAAGTGGTTGTCCAAAAATGAATTTATATGATATTAGTGAACATTTAGGATATTACATGGTTTTAAATTTAATTTGGATACTTAGATTGAGGTCAAATTATTATATATATAACCTTAGTGACAACCGTTTTTGGTTAATCAGTGGGTTTGATTACAATGAACATGTTTTACATTATAAATTAATACCACTGGTACAAAAGCATTATAGAAATAAAATAGGATATATTAGATATATAATAATCTGGATCAACCATAACACAAATGGTTTCAGGACCGGAATTCAAGATTATGATAGAAATTGATAAAATGTCTCCCTTGAATGTGCTAAATTAGCACATCTCAAATGGTGCTTTCATTTCATCCAAATAAGGGGTGGGGAAAAGAGAGAAGATAATAAAATTTCAAATTAGTATAAAAACATTCAAGTGAATGTATGTTATGGGAGTCATCATAATATTTGGTTGAAGGGATGTGAGGAAAGAAACAAAATGAAAAAGAACTTAAAAGAAATTAAGGAAATGAAAAGATGAATTTACCTCTTAAGAATTCCTCCATTGAGAACCTATTAAGGGGAGAGGTTTTGGTATTATGAAAAGGATAGGAGATTTTGGACATGGGAGTATCTTGGGAAGAGATTTGGGCAGAATATTGGCAAGGCACAAGGCTTGTGAGTAGTGAAGGAAAGAGGGAGTGAAGGGGGTTTTTATAGTGGAGGAGAGAGAGGATTTCTCAACATAAAATTCATTAATTTAATAATTCCTCAGAAGACAAGGAATAGTGAGTCTTCCATGACCAAGAATAGAAATTTTATCATGTTAATTCGAATTAATTGGGCATACCTCAGAATATCATCATCAATGACTCAATTAATCCATTATTTAGCATTTACTGTGAATTATCGGATTTTACTATTCATCAAAAATTCAAGTATTTCAAAAAAATCCTAAAAATCCATCCAAACCATTTTTCGATGTTTATAATCCAAATATTAATTCCATTTTTCATGAATAATTTTCTTAATGTGATTAATTAAATATTTAATTAAAATTATTATTTAATAGAAAAATATGAACACTTAAAATTTTGATCTTTATCTTTAAGGTGCCTAAATTCATTTATACACTCAATGGTATGGATACCATTCATAAGAGTCATATTACTATTCATAAGGGTAAGTTATTATTCATTACGGTATGTTCCTATTCATAAGGGTAGGTTACTATTCACCGAAAATTGATTTTTCCTTATTGGTCTCCAAATAACTTTCTGATCACAACCTTGTATGTCAGATTTTCAAAATTCACATCATAGAAGTGACAAAATTAGGTTTACTTGGCTAGGTTATGGATATCTCCTATAAGTAACCATGTTTTGTTCCATAGAGGCTCAGTGATTCAAAAAATATAGGCTACAACTAGAATGTATTTAAGAGAAACATACCATGAAGTGTTTGGGGTGATACAGGACACATAACCTTAAGTACACCTCCCCTTATGATAGAGGATTTCGACTAGCAATGAGGGTCTATGATGGTGCATTGGAGCGACTATACACACATGGTCAGAGTGACACAAAACTTTTATAACTAGTAAATTAAAATAAACGAGATAATACAATGGAAGAAGCATAACAGTGTAAATAGAAGTCGATGAAAAACATCTAGACAGTAATAATTAGTAATAAAAACAACCCAGTTTCATGTAAAAAATGATTTCATGCCTATATTCTATAAAAAAATGGGGGTATAAGGAAGATAGAGTATCTGAAATATACAACATTCTATAAAAAATTAAAAAAAAATTAAAAGGTTGTCTCTTATAGAATCAAGAGCATAATACTGATCCTCTAGTCCCATACTCCATCCTAAAATATAATATCAGTAATATATAGATGGATTTTTTCATTGTTTCCCTTCCTACATTATTGAGATATGTTAGGGTACCGATCATAATCCCAAATAGGGTGTGATTAAAACTCAGTAGGCCACCACTAACAGTGTCTAGAATAATCGATATAGTGAATATAAAATGATCCGTTTGTAGGTATAATAAAAATAAATTAATTAAGTAAGTTGTAATCAAGTTGGCTCATGTCGCTAAAGGACACCCAACTGACTCTACCTGCTTCAGCCTAAGACAGAATGTCTCTAAACAAATGTGTCTATATATTTATATATATATATCAGAATATTTATATATATATAATATTTATTTCTAACATATATATCCATATATATATACATAATACTATTTAGGACCTGACCCATGAAACCAAGGTGTCCATACATAATATTAATAGTCTTGTACAATAAATAGGGGCACCAAACCAACACTCATCCAAGGATATGAAAAGTCATCTCCCTCAATACAAACCAATTATGTGATTCTTCATACTCAGTATCATAAGAAAACGAGCTTTAACCATCATGTCTAATGTCTTAATGAACGGTGTGAAACATCATGTTCAACATCAAATTTCAAGAGAAACAGAAGCATCATGATAAATAACTTCCTCAACTATTTCAGAATAACAAGTATCCCTAGTTTAATAATAATAATAATAAAGAATTTATTTAATACATTAATGAAGTCAAAACTAGGTATACATGTAAAAATTCACCTTCCATTTCATCCCATTTATCTATTTTGAATTCAGAGTCTATCCAATACCACATAGAAGGTGGTTTTCTCACTTAAGACTTTATAAGTTCATTGGAATTTAATAAAATCACCTTAAAAATAACGGAAAATCATTAAGGTGGATGACCTCTAAAAAATAAGGGTATAAGATAATTCCTTTAAAAAGGGATACCAATTTAAAAATATAATTTTTAAGGAAA
Source organism: Viscum album (assembly GCA_963277665.1). Lineage (NCBI taxonomy): Eukaryota > Viridiplantae > Streptophyta > Magnoliopsida > Santalales > Viscaceae > Viscum > Viscum album. The sequence goes on along the minus strand of OY728119.1, from coordinate 1,308,404,496 downwards.
CGCATGGAAATATCGGCACATGCAACAATGGCGGATAATATAAAACAACTCACATTTTGTTAAAAGTAATTTACCACATACCATATAGTATTAGAAGACTCCTCTTCTAGTTTTGTCCTATAATGTGGGATATAATAGGAAAAATAATATGAATAGATGAAAACCCTAAAAATAGAGAATATTATCTTTCATTGATTTAACATTCAATTTGGTGAGATAAACAAAAAAAGGAAGTGATAGGATTTAAGACTTTTTATAGTGATCCAATATGAAAATATCACTTGAATTGGAGTCTGATTTAGGGATGAAGCTCAAATCCTAGGAATATAGAGATGAGGAGATCAAGTGAACGGTTGATGTGCATAGGATAAAAAAAGAGGAAGAATACAGAATTAACTTAAATGGAGGAGGGGTAAAACTGAAATTTCACCCATTTTAAAAGGGTGGATGATTTGGATAGATGGTTGGAGAAATTGTGTTCACCCACTACCTATGGTCCCACCCTCCCCCCCCCCCCCACACACACCACATGACTAGTTGAACAGTTGTAAAACTCATGTAGAGAACATGTCTACTCAATGTCTAAGGACTCTACCCCTCACGTGGTTAGGCACACAATTATAAATATTATGGCTTAACCATCAGTTTCATCTCTACAACACACCTACAAAATTTTTTATAGCCTTTCATCTTCCCTAATATGGTTTTTCAAACCATTATCTTTTATATATGGGTGATATGGTCATGTCGCATGGTTACTACTAACCATGCGCCAACCATACACCTAAACCTATTTCTCTAAAAATTAGAGCTCTAGACTCTGAACAAGCCCTATATTCTCCCAAATACTTCCTTAATTCTTTTATAAGATTTATTATATTTTTTAAAAAAAATGATTAAATGTGAAATTTAAAGGATTTTTACCCCATGATAAAAGTTGGTATCTTACAATAAGGATCTCTATGAACTAGTCTAAAAATGTATGAATGATATATTTCATGAATCCTATGAACACATCTAGGGAATTTTTTACAAATGGAATCATTAAGAACTCATAATTCCATTACAACATCAAAATTTCCTATTTTGTATTTCCTCCTCATGAACCCATAGCTAATGATATACAAATATGAGGTTGATCATTCAACACCACTTCACTCCCTTTAATTAGTAAAAGAAGTTACAGATCCTATAAAAAGGGTTTTTTTTCATGAATGTCACTTGGTTTTTATAGACATGTTTAATTAAAAACCAAAACCTCTCATATTTCTTCTTGTTGAAGAACATTAGGGATACCCAAGGGGACACACTGGGTCTGATGAATCATTTCTCATAAAGGTCATCAAACTACATACTTATCTCTTAAAGACTAACAAGGTCCATCTCATAACTCAAATAATATATTTGTGTGGATATAGGGTGTAGATCAATAAAAGATTAACATCTTGAAAAGGGGTAATATATGTACATCCTCATAGAATATATTCATGTATTCCTCTAGCACTGGTGTAATTTGATCATCTAAAGTGTTTATTACACCAAAGTTCAAACTCACAAACTGGTTAGTGATCATCTACATCTTTCGACACATGATCCATGCTTATCTAAAATAAAAATTGCTTCAACCCATGAACAAGAATGGTTTCCCATCATCTCAAAGGTACCTCTCTTTATGATGGAAATAGTCTATCTAGGCATGAACTATAGATAGATAGTACATACCAATGTTTTTTTCATACATCTTCATGGAAACTACAAAGAGAACCCATTTGAACCTCTCACCACTAAGCATGAGTTCACATTGTTAGTAGATGTGTGTAATCATATGATTACTCCCATTATAAGTCTCTAGCCACATGGGTCATCCTTGAGGCTCTATTGAAACATCAAGCTCCTATATAAGTGATATAAAAATCAAATAATGGATCACACTTGTATTTATAAGTACTAGTAGCATGGTAGAAAAATACAAATCATACCTTAAATTAGGTCATCTCACACCTAATTATACCTCGCATTAACCTAAAGATAATTGTTTCCTTGACCACCACCACTTTAATCATGGAGTGGAACAATTAGAGGTGGAACTAGTGGATGGGTTTTATAGTGATGGCTTCCACCTTCTCCATCTCCTGGAGCTCCACCAGATCCTCTACTAGATCAACCACCTTGGGGTTCACCCTGAACACTTTGAGAGGTCTGTTATTGCACCCTTACCTCTGGTGTAGGGGTTTTTCAACTACCTCATTATCCTCATCATCACATTAGGTTGGTTATCATCTCACCCTATGACCCCATCCCTCATAGGAAAATAAAAACTAGTAACATGGTTTTCATGATCCTCTATGTGATCACTATTGTCATGAACCAGCTTGGATACCCTAGTACACTGATAACCAAGCCAATAATGACATGGCCTTAAGGGAATTCTTGATCCCTACAAGTTATAGATAGGAACCTAAAATCTTAAAAGAATTAATTGGGAATTTTATTTCACAAAAAAAAGTGAATGATAATAGGATACAAGTTGACATATCAACACTCCTCTTGGGGGAAGTTCCAAAATTCAAACAGGTAAAACAACACCAAAGTAGATAGATGAACAACTAAAAGGAAAACCCAATTTCAACCAAAAAAATTATCAAATTCCGTATGTAAAAATTGTAAAATATCTCCATTATTCACCATCACCACTCCATGGTCTAAAGGATCATGAACATACACCACCTCTAAGTGGCACTTTCCCACTTCTTGGACATAGCATAAGAAAATCTCTAAACTCTTGAAAGAAAAGGTAGTGTGTGAGCTATAAATACTAGTTGGGTATCACCAAGAGTCTGATAATAGATTCCATAAGAATAAACCAATCTGGATTTAAATTTAAATAAAACAGGTCATGGAATAATGTTTCATTTTCATCTTTAAAAAACACACTTTCTTTTTCAATAGGTGGAAAACATTTCAAAGGTCGATTAATAAAAAAATTTATCTAAATAATTTGGAATGATTAAAATAGTTCTATAATCAATCTAATATATAATAAAAATATAAAAAACAAGAACCATGGTCATATTTACTAAATTTTGTTAGTTTCTAGCTATAGGATCATCACACTTCTCAAATAATGGATCATGTCTAAACATGTGTTCACACATCCCTTAGGCTCAAGATTAATATGACTCATCAACATACCTTCAGGGATAATCATGATAAACTAGGATTTTATTAGAGTTTTAATTTTCAATCCATTTCAGAGGATCAAGATACTAGTATTCATGTCCCAAATAACCCACTAACTACCCAATATCAGATGTGCTCAATTAATCAATAATCAATGGGAAAAATATCTTTTTTCAAATCAAATAAATATTTTCAATTCAATTGCCCAATTTTTAGTTTTAATGTACTAATTAAATTTCAAAACAAAAAAATGGGTTTTCCTCATTTTTTGCCATTTCAGTCCAATACTAAACATAGGTTTTCATCATCTCAATTTGATCGATTTTCTCAAAATAATTCTCAAATAATTTTATTAGTTCCATAATTTTCAAAATTCACCCCACAATTCAAATTCTTTTCGAATTGTGCGTTTTTCTTAAAATCAATTCCATTTAAAATTATAGTTTCAAATAATTAGAAATTGGGGTTTTATAAATAAATTGAAATCTATTTTAAAAAAATCTAGAAATTCAAGGTCTCAATTACCTAGAAAATCTCAAATGGAACCCTCTACCTTTAATTATAGAGATCGAACGATCAACACTTTCTTTGGGAATGATAATGACAATTGAAGTCGAATAAGATATATGAATCAGATATAGAATCAATATACAAATAAATGTGGATTATATTCATCAATAATTTTATTGTCTATAAATATCTATGAAGTAGGGAGGGGAAGATCAGATGAAACTAAATGAGAGGACGTCCACTTACCCAGAGGATATTGATCGAGATCAATACGACTTTGATTCATTAGGAAAGGTTTTGGATGATCAAAAACCAGATATAGGGGGACTTCATAGCCAATGAATTCAATTTAGGGTTTAATGGGGTTGTTAGGCATCTTAAATAGGTGGTATGAGAACTAGAAATTAATTTTTGGAACTTTTTAATCATGTGTGCATGGTTAGGGTAAATCGTGCACCAACTGTTCAACCCTACAATTTAGGGAACATAGTTTTCCCTAGGTGGGTGTATGGTTTGGGAAACTAGGTGCTAATTCTTCATTCCCCACTATCTAGTGGATAAACGGTTTTCACTGGAGGTTCATAGTTTAGGAAAACCATGCGTCAACAATGAACAACCCAAGAAGTCTCCAAAAATTTCCAACATCTCCTGGAACAACCACAAAATGAGACCCGACATAAAGGGGGTTAAAACAAGGTTCAAGGAATACCTAAAATATGTTAATAGGATTTAAATCCTCCCCACCATAAAAACATTGTGTCCCCGGAATTCCTGTCAATAAATATCTATATAAAAGAGATGAGGTCACTTCTTTATTATCAGTGTCTCACGCTCCCAAGTATCATGATATTCAGAACCATGTTTCCAAATCACATGAACTAAAGGTATCATCCTTCCATGAATTACCTCGGTATTAGAATAAAAATACAAAATGGGTGCTTAGTTATAAATAAATGTTCCCCAACATCAATATCCTCCCAACTCAAGACATGATATGGGTAAGAAAAAGATAATTTTGAAGTAGTGATACATGGAACACATCATTTATCAACATCAACTATGGAGGAAGTGATAAATGGTAAGAAACTTTCCCTATATGCTCATCAACCTCAAAAGGTCACATAAACCAAGGTTCAAGATTCCCTTATTTTCTAAGATGTCAGTAACCCAACCAAGGCGAAACTCTCAAGAACAGTCGATCACCAACCAAAAACTCCAATGATCATCTACTATGGTTAGAAAATATTTGTATCTGTATTGTGTCATCAACATTATCTGGAAACCCAACTAAATCATTTTTATCATATTTTGGACAAATATTGGTCCAACCAAAGATATTTCACCAATATTTGACAAACACAATTGTGATTTACATGGATTTTCATACAAAGCCTCAAAAGGAACCATCTGAATTGTAGACTGGTAACTATTGTTATAATAATACTCAATCAGTCCCGAATGGATGTCCCAATATCCACTAAAATCATGGAGTAAATCATGGAGAATGTCTTCCTAAAAATATATATCTCATTCTGTCTGGTTTTCCATCTATGACTATCATAGATAAAACACTATGAAAACTGATAACATACTATATGTAAAGGCTATCCATGACCTCCACTTTGGTTGTATAATGGATTGTTATAATATGATTCCATTTGGTCAGTAGATCTATCACAACCCATATCACATTATTTTTCTAAAGGATAAGAGGAAAACCCACCACAAAGTCCTTAGAAATTGTGTCCCACTTTCAAGTCAAATATAGAGGTGATGGAGAAGACCTGAAGGTTTTTGGTGATCATTCTTGACCTATTGAAAATTATAAAAACATTAAATATAGTTAGTGATGTCTTATCTCATACCTAGCCACCAGAATTGATGTCACGTATTATAGAACATCTTTACAATACCCATGTGTATTATTGACTAGTAATTATGACAACCACCCATCACAGCCTTCCTCATGGAAAAAAGCACAACATAGTAGTTTCGGAAAGATAGAATAACCTCCATGGATAATAAACACTCAATAATGGTCTCCCCACTATAGAGAGAGTCCCTAATGACACAAAATTCATCATCACATTGTTTATCCCAAAGAATAATCTCAATAATAGAGGAGGTCAACTGAACACTGGTCAAAAATGACTCAGAATCATTCTCTTGTACTCCCAAACCTAACTACGAAAATAAATCCATTAAATTCCAATATTCAGATGATTATTTTATAACCTGGTTCAGAAGTTTCCTACTTAAAGCATCAGCAATGACATTCTCCTTTCTTGGGGTATAAGAAATATCGAAATCAAATGACTGTAGTTACTCCACTAGATTCCTCTGATGTAGATTTAAATATTTTTTTATAAAATATATAACATAGTATTTTGTGATCATAATTTTTGGTAAAACATTCTCCATAACTTTATTGTAGCCAAATCTTAAGTTCATGGAACACGATTGTGAGTTTGAGGTCATGGGTTAGATAATTCTTCTCGTGTGTCCAAAAATTTCAATAACCATAGGCTACCACATGATTACCCAATATAATAACACAACCTAAAACCAAACCTCATGAATCAAAGAAAACCACATAGCCATTCTCACCCCCTAGAAGACTCAATACTGGTGCAGATTTCAAAATATATTTCAACGCAACAAAAGAACTATAACATTTTTTATTTCATAAGAACTTTTCTCCCTTACAAGTGAGAGTGTTCATTGGAGAATCTATGTTTGATAAATAATTTAAAAACCAATGATAATACCCCAACTAGACCCAAAAATATCTGAATCATGAAAACATTATGTGGTTGTTCCCATTTCATGAAAACTTCTACATTTTCATGATCGACTAAGATACCATGTTCCAAGAACATGTGCCTCAAGAAATTCCTTTCCTGAATCTAGAAAAAACATTTTGAAAGATTTACATAAAGTTAGTGATCTCCCAAAATTATAGTGGTGACTACAGTTTTGTCTCGTGAGGAGGTTGTAGGATAAGTTGTCAAACTATCACATTACTACATTTTTTTTTAATGTTAAAACTAAAATTAGAGATTTTAAATGAGATAAAATAGGTAAAATTATTGAAAATTAGAATGAAACTAGAAATATACATCAATTATTAGAAAGCATAAGAAAATGGGAATGAAAAGGGAAATCTAAATAAGAGAGCGGTGGAAAAACTATGATCCTAAAACACTCCCTTTACCATTTTCTACCAATGTATTGAAATTAAATTATCCAATTTATAACTTAACACCTAAATTTATACACAAATATTGACTATAAAACATATCGAGACCTCAATTATGGGTGTTTATCTGCTTATGAAAGTGATTTGATTACCCAAAGACCTCTGAGAATCCGAAATAAGTTGTCCTTGATGTGCTTAATGGTGAGACATCACCCAAAGAAGATTAAACAACAAGAAAACTATTTTAAACAAATAAGTTGATAAAAATTCCCAAAAAATAGAAGAAAATGAAAAAATAGAGAAATATACCTCCTTTAATCATGCAAAAAATTTGCAGAATAATTTAAAAGAGAAATATTTACAGTTGAAAGCACAAACTCCAAAGATGAAATGTTTTCAATCTTCATTGCTAACCACATATTGGTGTTTAGAACTTAATGTATTGATTACTTCATGAAAAAACTCATCTTATAAAATATTTCTTTATCATTACATCACCCTCACACAATACATCTATAATTTGAAATGAATAGGATATGGGAGTATAAAGAGATAAGGATTGTGTAAATCTTCTTTCCAGAATCTGTCCCCCAAATATCGGCTATTTTTGGAGCATCTTCCCAAAATAATATCACTCTAGTAACTTATAGAGAGTTATTATAAAATTAATCCTCTATCGACCCTAAAGGTTTCAAAATATTTTGAGATGTGATAAAAAATATATGAATTTATTACCAAATGGATTTGTTTCTTCTTAAGGACACTCTCCATCTTCCATCTCTTGGACTCATTCATATAATGCTTTAATGGTCAAATTTTCCCTTGAAAATTAACATAGACTCACTAAATTGATTCATATTTCATATAAAGGTGTAAGCGTCCCCTTTTTATACATATTTCTAGAGTTATACCTCAATATTTGAGGTAAGTTTCATTCTTTCATCCAGAAAAACATTCCACAAATCCTGATTTATTTGGGCTTTCTGATGTATGAATCATGACTTGGACCAGTCGAAAAATATTTATCCCATGAAAATAGGAAAACTAAAAAATAATAATCAATAAATTTTGGTCAATATTAAAAAATATATTCCAAAATTATAGAAGTGATTAAAAATAGTTAAAATTCCAAAATTGTGCAATTTTTAATTTCAAGTTCAAAACATCACTAAAATAAAAAAAATGAAATTAAGCTCAAAAGGTTAAATTGGTTGGGATTAAATCATTTAATTAGACATGAAAAACATGGGAAATATTATCTATATCAATTCCCCCATACTTATCACTTGGAATCTAGGACAAGTGAGCTTCAAAATCAAATAAATGAAAATTCAAAACAAAAAACCAATGATGTTTACCAATTAATCACCAAGAATAAAAATATATCTTCCCTCATAAAAAACAAATATAAAAATTTCTCAATTAATATAATTTAATACATTTACACGTATTTTCTCATCCCATGCACACAACACACTTACCTCACATTAATTTTCTCTCAACACACAAATATGGATTTTTAACAAGCATATTCTCATCCAAAATCATGCAAGAATCACCATAGTATTGATAAATTTCTACATCTCCATATGATGTAATCCAAGAACATTTGATTATCATGTGTAATTTTTAAGTTTGTTTTGCAGCTTAAGTTTGGTTGGTTCCAAATATGAAAAATTATGAGGCTGAATAAGGAGGGTTTGGATCTTTTTGAAGAAAAAATACATGACTCTAATTTACACTTGAGTATGGCCTCCTATATACCCTCCTCCAAATAAAATCATTACTGAGCATCTCTATGAATATATTTTACATCCCACGCCAACAATATTCCTACATAAAAAAAATAAATGTGTCTTCTCTTTTTCTTTTGAAGCTCCATATAGGGCACAAATTTCTTCCATTGAGAGTTTTAGATTGGTACAACACTTTTTTTTATTCAAATCTCTATAAGGGAACTTTCAGTATGAAAATTTCCAACAAAAAAAACAAATCTCTTTAATGTTTAATATCCACCCAAAAATAACTAGATGAGTTTTAAAACCATAATATATCTTCACCCTACACTTAAGTTCAACTATATCATGCATTTTCACTTCTAGTGTAGGTTGGAAAGGGAAAATTGGCTGGTAATGTTGCCAACCTAATAGGATATACATAGTTACTAATGGATCATAAATAATCAAATGTGAAAGGAAGTCCAGAATAAAAAGTATTTTCATGAAATGGGGGATTCAAAATACAAATAAATACCTCAATAATTTAAATCACAAGTACATCAGACCGTAAGTTTTGACAAAAATAGTTAAATTTCTAGTTCATGGAAGAATGGACTGGTTCTCTCAAGAAAATAGGTGAATGTGAATAATATATCAAAATGGTTCTAAAAGCCTCACATGAAATTAATTTCAAAGATAATGATAGTGATATATGGCATGAGATTAAAAAATTAGAGGTTTTTTTAAGAAATTCCAAAGTATTTAACCTGAAACAATTACATTTTTAGTATTTATTTTTGTACGATTTCAAGGAATTAACTGGTTTATTTGTTTACTTGAGCTTTAAAAGTGATAAATATAATCATTTAAGTTCACCATTTTTTTAACACAAACTTTTAAACAAAACACTTAAAATTTGAAAATAAAGAACACAAAATCCTATTATACCCAACACGTTCCTCCCCCCGCACATAATTTGTAAAATTTCCTTATTGTTTATATATTATATGAGAAATGAAAATCAATAAGAAAATAAATGACAAGAAAAAGTCGGAAGGAAAGGTAAAACAATTTTTTATTGACCAGAAGCAGTCATGAGCTAACCTCTTAAAATTTACAACTTGGAAACCTACGTTAAAAAAATAAAGAATAAAAAATTTATTGAATGAAATTAAATAAAAATAAAAATAAAGATAAAGTAAAATATCCTTGGTATGAACCCCCAAGTGGGTGCTAAGAATTCACTACCCATAGTCAAGAAGTTCTAGCTGATCATCCCCAGTCTAAAGGTGGGTGAAGCTTATTCCTAATTAACCACCAAAATAAAATCTATTTAATCTTCTTCAACTAACAAAACATTTAGAATCTCATAAAAATATATTTATTTAGTTTCCATTCCTTGAATTTGATGTCCTAATGATGTAGTTGAAAAGTGGGAAAATGTTAGGAAAACATCCCATGACTTTATCCTCGCAAAATACCTCTACTGGTTTTTGAATTTTAATCTGAGCATGTGTTTTATCTTCATGTTTTTCCTTAAAAATGATTTATTCTTTGAAAACAATCTTGTTACCACCATACTCATCTAAGAAAATGTATTGTTCAACTGGACACACTATTATTTCTTCTATTTCAAACTTAACATCCACTTCCTCAGAAAAATTAGTCCATCCAAAAAAATGGGAGATAAATGTGCATAGGGAGAAACATCTATCAATTTAATATCAAAATATACGTGAAAATATTGATCAAAATTTAATAATTCTCTCTATGGACTCTCATTTTCCATCTCTTTTGGGGAGTCAAAAATAGTGGTATTGAATGTGGGAAGTAGCTCAGGTACCTCCATATGCTCTTAAAAAATTAATGAATAATTTTTATCATCCTCATTACCCAAATATTCATATAAAGGTTCTAAATTTTAAATTCCAAAATGTGGGGGTTCACATGAAATTTCATTTTCATCATATTCCACCCAATTATTTTCTAAATACATTTGATTTCCAAAACATAGAGCACATGGTGATTCAATGATAATTTCTTCCTTAAAATTTTAAAAAGATGATTCAAAATTAGTTTTTGACTCATACCCAAAGGTTTTATCAAAATCAATAGTGGGTGGGTCATGATTTTTCATTTCTTGAGAATCTTTTTGATCTTTCGGTTCTATTAATTCTTTCTATTAATTGGAAAGAATTCTCAATTTTTTTATTACTTCATGAACATTGTATTGGATCACCAAATTCCTTTGTTTTATTTCTATACTATTTTGTTGAAATTTAAGTATAAAAAATTCATCATGACTAGGATCCTCACATTGTTCATAATCATTCAAACTATAAAATTAATCATTATTAAAATATATATTTTTGTTTTTTTATGAATTTGAATTAGTGGATAGAATCCTAGAATGTCAAAAAAACAAAATTGGAAACATCCATGAAAATGGATTCAAATTGACATTGGGGTTTTCAGTTTTGTTACCGCATTCAATAATTTCCCCATAAAATGTAGTATAGTTGTGACTATGGGGTTGTCTCATGAGGACGTTGTAGGCTAAGTTGCCAAACTATCACATTGTTATTTTTTTAATGTTAAAACTAAAATTAGGGATTTGAAATGATATGAAATAGGAAAAATATACAAAATTAGAATAAAACTATAATTCTACATCAATGATTAGAAATAATAAGTAAATCGGAATGAAAATGGGGAGTTATAGAATACAATGGTGGAAAACTACAATCTTCAGAAACTCCCTTTGTCCTTGTCTACCAATTTATTCTAATTAAATTATAAAATTTATATATAAATACCTAATTTTATACACCTATACTGACTAGAAACAATGTTGAGACCTCAAATATGGGTGTTTATCTACATATGAAAGTAATTTGATTACCCAAAGACCTCTGAGCAACCGCAATAAGTTGACCTTGTTGTGCTCAATGGGGAGACATCTCCCAAAGAATTTAAAATAAAAAAATAAACTATTTTACAATAATAGGTTGATAAAAATTCCCTAAAAAATATAAGAAAATTAAAATAAGAAAGAAATAAACCTCCTTCAATCATGAAAACAAATTCCCAGATAATTCAAAAGATAAATGTTTGCATTTGAAAACACAAACTCAAAAGAGGAAATTTCCTTGGATATTCACTTTCCACCACCACTTAGAGTTTATCCCTTAATTAATTTATTGATTCATGAAAAAAATTTATTCTATATAATTTATTCAATAGCATGTCACTCTCACACAATCCAACTATGCTTTGAAATGAAGAGGATATGGGAATATAAGGAGTGGAGGGTTGTGGAAATATTCTATCTAGAATATGTCCCCCAAATGGTGGCTCTATTTTGGGTCTCTTCCAAGAATAATCTCCCTCTAGGGTCTTATAAATATTTTTTCAAATTTATAAACTCTTTTTACCATCCAATTTTCCAAATATTTAGACACTCAATAAAAAATATGAATTTATTACTAAATTGAACTATTTATTCTCGAGGATACTCTTCATCATTCATTTCTAGGACTCGTTCATATACTACCTTAATGATCAAAAATTACCTTCAAACTAAATAGGTACTCACAAAATTGAGTCATATTTCATATCCATGTGGAATTATCTCATTTAGAAAGACATGTCTAGATTTATACCTCAATTACTGAGGTTAGGTCCATTCTGTTGTGAAGAAATACATTCCAAAAATAATTATTTATTTGAGCCTCTAGATGTTCAAATAATTACTTAGAACATTTGAAAAAAAATAATTCCCTGAATATATGAAGCCTACAAAAATAATCAATTAATTTGGATCAATATAGAAAAAGATATTCTGAAATTACAAAAGTGATTTAAAATAGATAATATTCCATAATTGTGAAATTTTCAATTTCAATCTCAAAACATCCATAAAATCCAAAAACATTGAAATTAAGATCAAAATGTTAAATTGGTGGGTTCTAAATAATTTGATTTTACATGAAAACATTGAAAATATTATCTCTATCAGTGACACACATAATCCTCATCAGTTTTTGAGTAAACTAGGATTTCAACCACAAAGACTACAATGAACGTGTTGAGGTACTTTTGGAATATACTATTCATAAACATCATGAAAACTATAGGATCATTGGTTAAAAAAAAATTAATGACCATAAACTTATAGCATCTTTACCTTCACTATAAGGTAGTTTTTATAATTTCATATTCTTTTATTCTAAACAAGTGATAACCATATCGAAGATCAATCTTTAAGAACTAATTTTCCCCTTTTAACAGGTAAAATGGGTCATCTATCTAAGGTAATAGATAATTTTTACTTACCATAACTTTTTTGAGATTTTAGTCATCAATACATAGGTGAAGAGCACCATCAGATGTCTTATTTAAGAGAATAGGTGTCGACCATAGTGACACACTCAGACATATATATCCATTATCAATCAAATAATCCAATAGAGTCTTAAACTCTTATAGATAAAACGGTGTCATATGGTAAGAAGTAATAGATACCAATTGAGTACTAGGTAATAAATAAATATAAATTTAAACACTCTTATTAGTGAGAAACTATATAAATCAAATGGAAAAATATTGGGAAACTCGACAAAAAATGGAGGGAGATCATCACTCAAAGATTCACACTCTAGGTCAAAAGAAAATGATGATATTACCCTACCAAACTCTGGAAACGAAGTTCTATATTAACTCTATCTTGGGTTCTATTATCCCTAAAATACACAATCCACCCCATTGGGCGTGGTAAAGGATAACCGGCAAAGATAACAGTCAATATGAGCCTGATGAGTTATCAGACAATCTATTCCAAGAATTATGTTAGGAGATTTCATATTAGGGACTAAAAAAGTCTAGGTAAACTTAGTATCTAATAAGGATAAAATAAATGAAGGACACTGAAGACCCTACTCGCTCTTCATTCTGATGGGTTTAGTAATACTCATCACATAAGGTAAAATATCTATAGGAAGGGTTATAAATTCAACAACATGATTGGATATGAATGAGTGAGATGAATTGGTTTGATATAAATTAATCAATAAGGATAAATCTATAGTGATGTTACCTACCACAGTCATTAGAATCATATCAACTTTCTCTCAAGACTCATATATTTTGTAATGAATATTGTTTCCATATTCTTGTAACTGTAAACCATTTGTTCTTGCAAGTGGTATGATCATCTATAGGAATTGAAAATTATGGGTACCTCAATGAAAACCTATTTTGAATTTCCATCCTTTCTATAGTATAAGTATGTCAAAGGGCCTCTTCCCAACACTAAATGAGGTCTAGAGGAAACCTTCTATCAAGAACCCCCATCTAACTCATCATTCTTACTCTTTTATTTAAACGAACTCATAGAACTAACATTGAGTGAAAAGGGAACTGTTGTCAAAGCTAAACTACCAATATGGTAAATCTCATCAATCAATTCTCCATCTAGTACTTTAGTAGAAGAAGAGGTCTTTAGCATGAAAAAATAGGATCGAATATCATCTCAATGTTCCATATCAAATATTCATGACATCAGTTTCTCATTAGTTATAATATCAATGAAAAAATATAATATCTTAATAAAGTGGTTTTCATACTGAGTCACGGTCTTTTCACTTTGTTGAAGATTAAGAAACTCAATATAATTGTATGAAACCATAAACTATGGATATAACTAATTAGTAAAAAGGACCTTGATGTCTTTCCACTCAAATAATTCACGCTTCATCTCTATCACCATTTAATCCCTCCACATTTTTCTAGGTCCCTCAAGCTTTAAGGTAGCACACTCCACTTTAATTTAATTAGACTTTTCCAAGAACTCAAAAAGTTTCTCGATTACATTTATCCAATCCATAAAATGTTGAGGATCATTAGAGCTTTGTAAATATAATTGATTCTGGTGAAGGAACACTTGTGCATGGTCTCTAGATTCATCCCTTCAAGGTTCCACAATTAGAGCCCGAATGAGAATGTGTGTGGCTCTTTATCCTAGATCATGGAAAGCACACACCACTATCTAAATTAGATTCTAGTTAGCTAGTGAATTTTATTTCCATGGTTCATCAATAGATCCTTTATTAGGTCAGTTGAAATTCATTCTTGGAGTCATGATGCTACAAAGAATCAATAGAAAAGAAGAAAAATGTTGACCAAGACACTTAGATCAACAACTCAAATAGGATTCAAAATTCTAGGATCTACAGATCAATCTAATAAAATATTTTAAATACTAGAAATAGGTCAAACACTCATCAAAGACACTTTCCCCACATCTCCCATGGTGACTTAAAGCTCATTATGACAAGATATGGCTAGGAACATTCTCATAACTACCACCCAAGTCCCATAAATCCTACGTCCTTTCTACCAGGACAACCCATACCATAGTTTGACTTCGAGGAAAGATTCTTAACCTACATCTTTAATACCACTTTTTCATGAACCAAACTGAATACACTAGTACCCTAATACCCAAGCTAGTACTGACATGTCCTCAAAGGAATTTTGTATCCCCATGGGTTGTCGACAAGTACCTGGAATCATACAAGAATAGAAGGGGAACTTTTTTCTAAAAAATATTGGAATATAACAAGATACAAGTCAACATATCAACACTCCTCAAGAAGAAAGTACCATAATTAAAATAGGTATATTCGTACCAAAGCTAATAGATAAATAAGTCAAAGGAAACCACAACTTCCAACAGGATAAATTATTAGAATCCATATGTAAAAAGTGTACAACAGCTCCACCGGTCACTATCACCAATCCATGATCCAAATAATCAAAAACATCCACTATATCCAAGTGGTTATTTCCCTTTTCTTGGACCTAGAATAATAAAATATATAAATTCCATAAGTAAAAGGTAGATTATGGGCTATAAATCCCAGTAGGGTCACACTATGTGTTTCATAATATATTCTATTACAATAAATAAATCATGCTTTCAATTTTAAAAAAAAAATGCATGGAATAATGTAACATTTTAATATATAAAACAAAAACAAGATTTATTTTTTATTAATTTTAAAACATTTCAAACATGTCTTAAATAAACATTTTTATATAAATTATTTTATATAAATTATTTGTCATGCTTAAAACAGTTCTAAAATAAATAGATTATATAATTAAAATATAAGCAACAATAATGATGGTCATAAACTGAGAACTATGTTAGTTTCTCTCAATAGGATACTCAAACTTCCCAAATTAGTGATCATAGAAAACATGTGTTCACATATCCCTTAGTCTTAGGCCAAATAGGACTCATCAACATCTCATCAGGTATAATCATACTGAATTAGGTTTTTGTTAGATTTTCCCTCGTTAATCCATTGATCGGGGATCAAGATCCTAGATTTCTTGTCCTAAATAACCCACAAACTACCCAGACTCACATGTTCTCAATGAATCCATAATTCGTGGTAAAATAATCTCATTTAAAATCAAATCATCATTTAAAATTCAATTTCAAAATGTTTGGTTTCAATATGCCAATTCAATTTCAAAAAAAGATGGGTTTTTTATCATTTCATTCCATTCCAATCCAAAACCAAACACTGGTTTTCATTATCTCGATTTAAATAATTTTCTCAAATAAATCTCCAATTATTTCATCAATTCCATTATTTTCAAAATTTACCCCACAATTTCAATTCTATTGGAATTGGGGTGTTTTCTCAAAATCCATGAAATTTTAAATTCTAATTTCAAATCATATAAAATTAGGGTTTTATAAATAAATTCAAATCTATTTGAAAAAAATCATGTAATTCAAAATTTCAATTACATGGAAATTATCAAATAGAACCTCTTACCTTTAATTATGGAAATCAAATGATCAACAGCCACAATGGGAATACGAACGATGATCGAAGGTAAAGAATATCTATGAATAGGATATAAAATTAAGATCTATCGAAATAGATAGTATGTCTATCAATATCACGATGATCTATTAATATATAATAAAGAGATATGGGGAAAATTAGAAGAAACTAAAATAGAGGAGATCCACTTACCTGGAAGAGATTGATTGAGATCAATGATGCATCAATCCACCAAGAAAGGGGTTTGGAGGAGCTGAAATTGCTTCAAGGGATCCTTCACAATTAGGTAATTTGAGTTAGGGTCAAATGGGGTTATTAATAATCTAAAAAATGGGGTTCAGGAATTTAAAAATAATTTTAGGAACTTTTTAATCATGTGTGCATGGTTACCTAGAGGGATGTTCATGGTTAGAGAAAATGATGTTCTATCCATGCTTCCCTATTATTTGGAGTGAACATTTTGGGAAACTATCCACTAACCATGCATTCCCCACTATCCAAGGGCTTCACAGTTTACTCTAGGGGTTCATGGTTTGGGAAAAACTTTCACCAACTGTGCACATCTCAAAAAGTCTCAAACAAATTCCAAAATTTCCCAAAACAACCACTAAACAAGACCCAATTTAAAGGATTTAAAAACAAGGGTAAATTAATACCTATAATAAGGTAATGGGATGTTATATCCTCCCTACTATAAAAACCTTTTCCCCAAAAATCCTATCAAGAAATCTATATATCAAATAGATGAGGCCACATCTCTCTCATTACTGTCTCATGCTCCCATGTCTCATGTGAATCAAACCCATGCAACCATACACATGGACCAATGGTATCATCCTCCAATGAAGTAAATTAGTCTCAAAATCAATAATATTGATCGGATGCTCAGTCACGGATAAATTAGGATCAATATCAAAATCTTATCATCTTAATACATGAGATGTTTCAGACATATACTTATGAATCTGTGATACATAGAACATATCATGTATCAATTTCAACTATGGAGGATGTGATAAATTATAACCCACTTTCCCCACTTACTCAAAAACCAAAAAATGTCCCACTAACTAAGGAGAATGATTCCCCTATTTTTGAAGACATCGATGACCCAACCAAGGTGAAACTCTCAAGAACACCCAATCACTAATTGAAAACTCCAACATTTTCTTATGATAGTCAACATAAAATTTGTATCATATCTTTGTTGTAAACATTCTCTAGAAAAATAAAAAAAATCTTTGTTTTCATCTCTTAAACCAATCCCATTCTCAAATATCTTTCACCAATCTCCCACCAACACAATGGAGATATACATGGAATTCAATATAATGCCTCAAAAGAGCTATCCAAATTGTGTACTAATAGTTTTTATTATATGAAAACTCAACCATTCCCAAATGGACATCCCAAGCTCTACCAAAATTGAATATGCAAGCATGGATCATGTATTCCAAAATCTACATATCCTATTTTATCTGGTCATTAATATATGGATTATATGTCATGTTCAATCTCACCAAATATCGTGTTTCGTCCTAGAGGCCTCCCTAAAAATTTCAAGTGACCTGGATTTCTCAATTAGATACTATCATATATGTAAAACCATGAAAACTAAAAACTTCTTGTATATATAGGCCTCTCAAGTACTCTAATTTGGTTATATCATAGATGGGTATAAAGTTAACTGATTTGGTTAGTCTGTCGATAACAACCCATATCAAGTCTTTTTCTAATGAGTACAATGCAAACCCACCATGACATCTATAGAAATATTGTCCCACTTCTAAGTCCGCATTGAAAGAGGTTGGAGACAACCAGAAGGTTTTTGGTGCATAAACTTGGCCTATTGGAAATTATAACAACATGAAACAAATTCAGTGATGTCCCATCTCATACCTAGCCACCATAATCGACACTGCATATCATAGAACATCTTCTTGGAACCCAGGTGTACTTACCACTAAGAACTACGATATTCTCCCATCATATTTGTGCTCATAGAAAAAGCCAAAACATACCTATTTTGAAAACATATAATACTCTTTGTAGAGAATTAACAATCACCAATGATCTCCTCACTATAAAGAGATTATTTAATTTCACAGAATTCATCATCACACTGCTGGTCCTGAAGAATCATCTGAAGAAGAGAGGAGGTCAACTAAAAACTAGCCAAACAGCCTCAGACTCGTTGTCTTGAACTCTTAAATTCAATTGTGGAAAGATATCCATCAAATTCCACTCTTCTGGTGAATTTTTCATGACCTAGGTTATAAGTTTCCTACTCAAAGCATCAGCAACAACATTCCCCTTTCCCAGGGTATAAGAAATGTAGAAATCAAATGACTATAGGTACTCCCCCATATTCCAATGATATAGATTAAAATATATTTGAGAGAATATATAACTAGTTATTTTATGGTCAGAATATATGTTAAACCTTTCTCCATAAAGGTAATGTCACTAAATCTTAAATGAATACATCACAGCGATGAGTTCAAGGTCATGGGTTGGATAATTTTTCATATGTGGCCTAATATTTTAAGAACCAAAGGCTACCACGTGATCACCTTGTATAATAACATATCCCAAACATGAACCTGATATGTGATAGAAGACCACATATCCCTACACAGCCTCTAAAAGAGTCAACACTAGTGTAAAAGTCAAAATATGTTTCAAATCAACCAAAGAATTCTAATATTTATCATTCCATAAGAACTCCACTCCCTTATTAGTGAGAGAAGTCATTAGAGAATCCATATTTGAGAAATCAGTTATGAATAAAATATAATACCATGCTAAACCCAAGAATCTCTAAATATCAAAAACATTACATGGTCATTCCCATGTCATTAAAGCTTCCACATTTTTAGGATTGACTAAGATACCATGTTTTGAGACCACATATCTCAAGAACATTACATCTAAAATACATAAACAACATTTCAAAATCATGGAATAAATTTTGTGATATATCAAAAACTAGAACTTCCCTCAATTGAATCCCATGATCCTCTTAATTTTTTTATGTAAAACAAGATATCATCCAAACAGTCTATAAAAGTTACTCATCCAATACAAAATTCATCAATTCCATGAAAACTATATGATCATTTTTTAGACCAAATGGATTGACCATATATTCATAATGGTCATACCTACTATGAAAGGTAGTTTTTAGAATGTCATTTTCTTTTATTCTCAACTAGTGATAACCAGATAAAAGATCAATCTTTGAGAACCACTTAACCCCTTTCAACTGGTCAAATAGATTATTTATCCAATGTAATGGATACTTGATATTTATCGTAACTTATTAGATCTTATAGTAACCAACACATAGGAGAAGTGCACCATGATATTTCTTAGTGAATATAAAAGGTCCCACCCAAGGTGAAACACTCAGGAAAATGAATCCTTTCTAACAAAATCATCCAATTATGTCTTTAAATCTTTCAGTCTAACTAGTTCTATAAGGTTACAAGAAATAGATATTGGTTGATTACTAGGTACTAAATCAATAGAAAACTAAACCTCTCTTACTGATGGAAAACTAGGAAAATCAGAAGGAGAAACATTGGGAAACTCAATAATAATTGGAGGAAGATCATCACTCAAAGATTCCCGCTCTATCTTAAAAGAAAATTATTATATTAATCTATCCAACTCTGAAAAATTAAATCCATTTCTACTCAATCTCGGGTCTCATTCTCACTAAAATACATGTCCCACCCCATCAGTCATGATAAAGGAGACCAGTCAAAGATAACATTCAATATGGGATTGATGTGTGCTCATTAAATCCATCCCAAGAATGGTGTTAAGAGATTTCATATTGAGGACTAGAAAATTATAGATAAGCTCAATCTCTGATAAAGAGAAAACACTAGTAGGACATGGAAAACTCTTCTCTCTCTTCATTATGAGGGGTATAGTAATATCCCTAAATTAATGTAATAGCTTCATATGAAGGGTTAGAAATTCAACAACACGAGTCTATATGAATGAGTGAGATGCACCTATATCAAATAAAGCAATCACTACGGATGAAGTTATAGTGATGGTACCTCTCATAGTTATTGGACCCACATAAACTTCCTCTAGAGACTCTTATACTGTGTGAAGAAGATTTTTTATGAATTAATGTGGCTAGAACAAGTTTATTCTTAAAGCATAAAATTGTACGACATTAATTTTTGGTGATGATGATCATGTTCCACTAAATAGAGCAGAAATGATATAATAGAATTTATGAAAATGACATGATCATCCAAAGGAACTACAAATCTTGGGTACCTTAGTGCATCCCCATTTTGAATTCCAGGCCTTACAACACTAGAAAAAAGTTCAAAGGCATATTCCAAGAACTGTAAGAGTTCTAGAGGATTCCTACTATTGAGAATCACCAACTGACTCATCACGATTCATATTTCCTTTAAAGGAACTCGTACGACTTCCACTAGGAGAAAATGAAACTACCACCAACCCTGACTTACCATCCAAGATAAGCTCGCCCATAAATTCTCTATCCAATACCTCAGCCTAAGAATTCATCTTTAGAAATAAAAATTAAGATATAATATTAGCTCAGAGTCCCATCTCAAATCATCATGCCTCCAGCTTCTCATTAGTCACAAGATCAAGAGAAAATGATACTAGCTCAATTAATATGTTTTCATACTATGTCACAGTCTTGTCACTTTTCCAGATATTAAGAGACTCTATATAATTTTTAAAACCATGGACTATGGATAGAACTAATTAGTAAAAAGGACCTTTAAGTATTTCCACTCTAATCCTTCATACTTCTTTATCTTCACCATCAAATCCCAACACCTTATTCTAGGTCCCTCAAGTTAAAGGTAGCACACTTAACATTAATTAAATCAGATGTTTTCAAGAACTCAAAAATCAACTTTATTCTATTCAACCAATCCTACAAATCTTGAGGATCATTAGATCCATGTAAATTCAATGCATTCTATAAAATAAACTTTGGCACATGATATCTAGAGTATTCCCTTTGAGTTTCCACAACTGGAGCCTAAATTAGAATATGTATGGCTTCTTGTACCAAATATTAGATAGCACACCACTATCTCAATGAGATTCTGTTCAACTGGAGGGTTCACATATGATGATTCGTCATCAAATCCCTCCTCAAGTCGGTTCACACATTTTTTAGAGGCATGATGAAACACAACATCAACAGAAAAAAAAGAAAAACATTAACCAAGACTCTCATATCAACAACTCAAATAGGATTAAAAAGTATAGGATCTTCAAAACACACAAATAAAATAGGTAATAGACTACAATAACATTAAAATACTCATCAAAGACACTTTCCCACCATCACCCATAGTGACTTAAGGCTCTTTATGATAAGATCTAGCTAGACACGCACTCATAATTACCTCCCAAGTCCCATAAATCCTACCTAATATCTACTAGGAAAACCAAGAAAACATTTCAACTGCAAGGAAATATTCCTAACCTACACCTTTAATACCGCTTTTTTATGAACTATACCGGATACTCTGGTACCCTAACACCTGATCTGGAGCTGGCATGATTTGCAGGGAATTACCAATCCCCACGGGTTAGTGACAAGCACCTAGAATCATACAATAATAAATAGGGAATGCTTTTTCCACAAAATAGTAGAAGATAATAAGATAAAAGTCAGTATATCGACACTTCTCAAGGAGAAAGTATCAGAATTAAAATAGGTAAAACAACAACCAAGATGGTAGATAAACAACTCAAAGTAAACCACAACAACTATAAAAATGAATTAGAATCCCTATGTAACAAGTAGAAAATATATACACTGGTCACTATCACCACTCCATAGTCTAAAGGATCAAAAACATCAACCACCTCCAAGTGTCACATTCCCTTTTCTTGGACCTGGAATAAGAAAAAATACAAATTCCTAAAGGAAAAGGTATGGTTTAAGCTATAAAGTCTAGTAAGTTCTCACCAAGTTCTCCATAATAGATTCCATTACAATAAACTAATCATACATTCAATTTAAATAAAATAGGGTATGGAATAATGTATCATTTTCAGGTTTAAAACAAAACATTATTTCTTTTTCAATATAGGTCAAACATTTCAAATATGGATTAAATAAACATTTTTATATAATATAATTTATATTAATCATTTGTCATGAGTAAAAAAATTATTTAATCAATGGAATATATAATCAAAACATAAATAAAAATCACTATGGTCATATAACTTGATGTATGTTAGTTGCTAGCTAGAGGTTCCCCCACTTCTCAAATTAGTGATCACGACTAAACATATGTTCACACATCCCCCAAGCTCAAGCTAAATAGGGCTCATCAACATCCCATCTTGGATAATCATGTTTAACTATGTTTTTTTGGAGTTGTCATAATAAATCCATTTCTAGGGGATCAAGATCCTAGTGTTCTTATCCCAAATAACCCACTAACTACCCAAGATATTAATAAATTGAAAATTTATCACATTTCAAATCAAATAAATATTTACAATTAAAATGACCAATTTTAAATTTCAATAAAAAAAATAAATTTCAAAACCAAAAAATGGGAATTTCATCATTTATTTTCTTTTCAATCCAAAACCAACAATGGTTATTCATCATCTCAATTTAATCCATATTCTCAAAAAATCTCAAATTGTTTCATGAATTCCATCATTTTCAAAATTTACTCCACAATTCCAATTCCATTGGAATTGGGGGTTTTTTCTTAAAATTAATTTTATTTCAAATTCTAATTTCAAATCATATAAAATCAAGTTTTTATTAATCATTTGAAATATATTTCAAAAAAATAATGCAATTAAAGGTTTTAATTACATGTAAAATATAAAATGGAACCACCTACCTTAAATTATGGAAATCAAATGATGAATACACATAATGGTAATGCTAACGATGATCAAAGGTGAGTAAGATCTAGAAATCAAATCTAGAATCAATATCCATAGAAAGGGAGATTATAACAATCAACTACATGATAATCTATCAATATCTATGAAGGTTAGAGGGAGATATCAGAAGAAACTAATCAAGTGGATATATTCTCACACAATGGAGATTTATTGAGATCAACACCACTTTTATATGAAAAAAAAATGGTTTGGATGAGGAAACATTGATTTAAGGGAGCCTGTATAGCTAAGAAATTAGAGTTAGGGTCAAATGGGGTTGTTAAGAATCTTAAACAGGAGGTTGGGAATTTAAAATTAATTTTTAAAATTTTTTAATCCTGCATGCATAGTTAGCTAGAGGGGTGCACGGTTAGGAGAAATTGTGCACCAGCTATGTGCCCCTACTATATGTGGTGAATGGTTTACCTAACACGGGTGCATAGTTTGGGAAACCTTGTACCAAATTTTCGTTCTCCAATATCTAGGGGGTGTATGATTAGCACTGGTGGGAATACGGTTTGGGAAAACTATGCACCAACTATGTATGTCCCAAAAAGTCCCCAAAAAATTCTAAAATCTATTAGAACGACACCGAAACATGACTTGAATTTAAAGGAGATCAAAAAAATAGTGAAGTAATACCTCAAATAAGGTAATGGTATGTTACACCTATGTTTTTGGTCTTTAAGTTTGAGTATGAATATATCGATGATTCAACTATCTCAACCCTAAAGTATGTTGTTCGATACCTATCACTAAAGATTCCACTCCAAAATGGGTAATTCTCCCACCTACAACTTTCAACACTTCAACTAAAAATTTCATTATATCCATGTATTCTCTAATAGCTTAGTGTAAGTGGACATATATAGAGGTACTAATCCTACTTAGATATATCTATATATACCCAGTTCAAACCTCCATGATTAAAAGAATCTGTCTCAAATAAAATTAAGTGAGTATTAGGTAAGATATGAGAATTTCGATGTGTACTTTAAAATGGTCATACTAACCTATCATATCTTTAAAATATCTAGAATAAATATAGATCTCAGAGTCACTGGGTAATACTTCTCATAGAAGAGGTGCTAAAAATCTACCCTAAAAAGTATCACCTCATCATGTGTATGAGTGATCAAAGACTACTAGAGACTCTCTACACTCTATAGAAAACTGAA
This sequence comes from Viscum album, assembly GCA_963277665.1. Classification (NCBI taxonomy): domain Eukaryota; kingdom Viridiplantae; phylum Streptophyta; class Magnoliopsida; order Santalales; family Viscaceae; genus Viscum; species Viscum album. The sequence continues at coordinate 1,308,379,907 of OY728119.1, read as the reverse complement.
TGCAAGAACATCAATTTGGTTAATAGGGTTCTAAATGAGATATAACACTCAAACCATTAACTCAATCCAATCCTCAACTGCATGTGGGTCAGGACCACACGAAAACCTGGGTGACCTATAACTCTAAAATTTCTATAGTGTGCACAACATATGCATATGCTCTTCCAGAGCTACTAGAATAATCATCTGGTTAATATGGAGAAAAATATTTTCTTGAGACATAGGAGGTGGATATGCTAATTACTCAATGGGTGGTGGCACCACTATATTCCCTTTTAAAGGAAGCACATCATGAACATTCCCCAGAACATAGGCCTCATTGCTCAACTAGTCATTATCACGATGCTACCTCAAAATCTAGATTTCCCAAATACATTGTGGAATATGATAATTTAAAAAAGATGAACCAATATGAATAGATAATATATGTGGAGATGACTTGATATGGACATTGAAAATTAATAACCTATTCCAATTTGATTCAGGTTCCATTATTTCCCTACAATGGGTTTCATAGTGAACCGAGTCGATAAATAAGTTATTATAGTCTAAGTTAATAAATACATCTATCACCACACTATTATTGGTTTTCGTGGCATGGATGTCTAAATCGATACACCTTAACATCATTTACCTAGATTCCCAAACCAAACCTCTAAACACGTATAACTCTAGATATCATCCCTGAAATAACCCAATTTGATACAACTTTACAATGATCTAACCTAATGGGACCCTCTTGGGAAACGATAAACCTATTGTTCCACCCCAAGCCTACCTCCAATAGGTCATAGGTTGGTTACCAACAAAGAGTTGGAATATCACACAAATGGGAGGCATTATCCTATAATATCTATATATAACTCACACCACCATACATTCAAAAATAGTGCCATGAAATAAATAAATCATATAATAAATACAACAAATGCATGCAGTATCCTCTATGATCCATAGGTGAATTGAAATATATAAACCATAATGTAAAGGGGATAAGTAAACAGAAAAGAAATAGAAACCCAATCTAACAATTCATAGGAGTGAATACCTACTCATATCCCCCCCCTCAAGTCCAAACACTGGTAGCTAACACCACCACCAGGTACCACTAAGCCCCACTAATTCCTTGTTTACTAAGATCCCCACCAAATTATTATCATCTATATAAGACACAACACATATGGGTAAGATTCTTATGCAAGTTTAAGTATATAAATACCCATTAGGACACCCAAAAAATAGCATAGAAACATCCTAAGATCAGTTATATTATAAAAAATATTATGGAAAATAAATTAAAGAAAGTGGAAATGCTCAAATGGAAAATTATGAGACAATATAATAGGTTTTGTTTGTTATATCCATCCAATAGAGAAATACAACTCACATTATCAAAATATTAACTAACCAAATGATCAATTCATGAAACCTATAGAAATTTATAATTGAGGATCTTAGTTCGCAAAGTATTTGGGAATTAATACCATCTCTGGTGAAGGATTCCATTCCCATTTGATCTCATAGGCTGGAGAAATAATATCTTTGTCTAATTTATAGGTAGGGGAACCTATAATCATATCTAAATTGGTGAATTTATGACCCAACAAGATCTATAGGCAGAGGATCCTAGTCCTAATGAGATAAATACCAACATTACCTAAAGATGGTGAGAGGATCAAACATTCTAATGCAACTTTAATGATTGAAAGGTTTGATGACTACCGAAAATACTGTGAATATCATTCCCAATCCCTGTCACTGGTTACCCAAATCTAAAGGAGTGAACCATGCTCATATCAATCTGTTCTAAATATTTAATTTTTAAGATAAGGTCACCCTCATGTTTTATGTGAAAAACATCTCATGATGGACTATCTTCATATCCAAATTTGTGTATAAATAAGTAGATATGTCTAATAAGTGGGTAGAGAATAAGTAAAAAAAAAATTTCAATAGGTTATAGAGCATATATCCCTAATAATTATCATGATATATAGTTTCAATCAACATGGAATGCAAGGATCTACATACACATTATGTAGGTTAGAACACATGGTGTGTGGGACTGACAGTGGTACTTGTATGTACCACAACCACATGCGTCATGTGAAATTGTGGTATATTATTTGTGGTTTTAATCCACATGGCATGTAGACCCAAATGGAATCTTTGGATTTTACTCTACATACATTTCAAGTAGTTAGAAAGGAATACATGGTGTGTGATTCAATCACATGGAATGTGATATTTAACTCAGAACAAAACCCTATCCTTTATAGCACCTGAAGTACACAGTGTGTGTTCTTTCGAACTACACATTATGCATTCAAGAATTTTCCAAAAAAATCATGTTCTCAATGATATTCTCATAATTTACAAAAAAAAATCACCACTAATCTCACTCAAATCACCCATATATGCATTGATTATGGTAGGTGGATAGCCATAAGTTGGTTTATAACTACCTCTCACTAGAAATAGGATCAACCATTGAAGTCCATTGTCTATTCATTTCTTTAGGGGGCATAGTATGAACCCACCACCATCCATGATCCTCCCCTATTTGTTGATACTCCCATGCATCATATCTTTTGATATTGAATGAAAATATACAATCATGGATCTAAGTTCGGGTCATGATTTGAACTTGATTGAGAGTCAAAATCGGCCTAACGTAGGCCAATGGTGATAATGTGAAGAATGGTAGGGCAAAAAGTGAATAATAAAAAAAAATTGTGAAACCATGAATTGATATCATTTTTGGAAACTAAGGATAAATTGGAAGAAAAATATAGTCTCAATAAAAAATAATCTAAATCAAGTTTAGACAAGTTATAAATTGACAAGGACGTATAAAGATAAAGAATTAAAATGAATAGAATTATTACATGGTTAAAAATCAAAAAGGGATATAAATCCTCAAATAATGGTTTACTACCTCATCAATGTTTTTTTATGGTCAATAATGTGTTCAAGCTGATGATGTTGAAGATTTAATCAAATCATCCACTGTTATCAGATTCTCTGTGATTTCCATGCCAAAAGAATTCATATGTAGTTGCCCCTCTAAAATCTCTATAGGTTGTGTGGATGAACCCAAAGATTTTCATAAACTAATTTTATATAGATGAATAATTATTCCAAGGAATTAATTTTAAAAATTTAATTAATTATTTAATTTATTCTTTTAACTTCACTTGTGACTATGAAATATCACGATACCTGATGAAAATGAATCTTACATCGATCCTAGGGTTAAACCAATGTTTTGGACTTAACATTGGTCTTATTTTTTTCATTTTAAACTCTATTTAGAAATAATTTCATTATCACAAAAAATTTGTGTACACTCAAGTTTAAATAATATATATATTTAATATATTAATCTCAAGGTTCTGATACTACAAAAAATCGTTGTCTCCACTTCAACTAAACATAAAAATATACATAATAATACTATAAGGGATAAAATAAAAAAATTACAGTCATTACCTTAAAGGGATTATAAATTAAAAAATTTGGTAAAAATATAAAATTATTTATATCCAATATTATAAATTTTTTATAATATTTAATTTTAATTATTCAAAATTAAATTCCATGTTTAAGGAATCTATTTAAACCAAATAAAAAGTAATTTTTATAATTTATATGATTGTGGTTTAAATAATATTAAATATGTGATATTAAAATTATTTAAATTTTCATAATAGAATTGAAATATAAAATTTTAACTATTCATGTAATATAATATATTTAAATTAAATGTTTTATAATTAATAAAATTTAAGAGTTCATATATATTTTGAAAAATATATAAAATGTTTATGTTTATTTAATTATAGAATGTACATAATACATGGTTAAATTGTAAAGTGTTTCAAATCACCTTATTTATGAATTATTTATAAATTATAAAGTGTTTATAATTAACTTTATTTGTGAATATAATTCTTATTGTATGAATATATGTATGTTATAGCTTAATGTTTAAAATGATTCTATGAATTTTTATACATACATCTAAGGAGTTACATGATAGGTATGATAAATGATTTAGTTTTTTTCTACCTTGAATTTGGATTGTTTTAGTTTATGATCTTGAATTTAAAATTTAACTATAATTTATACATATTAGCTATTAAAATATTGATGGTATTGAATTCTATCCTGAGTAAAGTATCCATAGATAGAGGGACTTTAGGTGAGACTACTCATTTTCCTGGAGGTTTATGCCTTATCATGAAAAGTCAGGGTTGGTTATTTGTCACTCCAAACATACTACTATAGATATTGTCAATTTTATATGATTATAATACTTTACATGAAAAGGGTTTTATATAACTTATCAATATGATGTATTTGAATATGTACAAATATATTTGGATTAAAATTTGGGTTAGTAACACAAGCTATGAGTTTTGTAATAGTTTATACATCAACATGGTTTGAAAATATTGTTATATTTGAAGGAATATGATTCCAAACAAAATAATTATAATCATTCATACATGTTAAGGTAATACATGAGATAATGTTGTGAGATTAAATCCCCTTAAAAATACTAAGTGTTATATTACTTCCAAAGAGACACATATTAAGACCCCGATCATTTAGTATGGGTGACCTTAAATGTTAGGTTCCAATATATTATATTATGAAGGAATGTGTGAAATGAGGTGACCCTAATTATTAGGTTCCTAGTTCTTAGGGTATTATTTGGTTTAAACTTATCTGAGATACTCTAACCATTTAGATACCAGAGTAATTGAGTTTAGATAATCCATATGGTGTATTGGACAAAAACATGTCCACTCAACTATACAAAATTCATATATGATATGATTGAAATGATTTCCTGCTAGATATAGTCATAGATTATTTATATAATTAACTATTTTAATTCATCATGAAATATGAATCATATCCCACTAATGGATATTTTGAGTTTAAAAGGGGTCATTATTTTATTGTGATAATTTTTAATGTTTCAAAAATGTAATACTAATATGATAAAGGATTCTATTATAGATAAATGACATCATCAACATCCAACTTAACTTTGAGATTAATATTTTAAAATTTAATCTTAATGTAGAAAACATCTTAAATTGATACAAAATTTAATAATAATACTTAAGTAAGAAAATTATATTTTGTAGTGAAAAATCTTCATGAATAGATTAAGTATTGATGTTGTTCAACAAGTGAGTCCTAACTCCTATGAGAAGTATTGAATTATTAACCCAATATTTCAAAATCATTAGACACAATATGACCAAAGTAACATTAATCTCTACTCATATATTCAATATTATTGAATATATTAATTACTAAGAGAGATTTGAGGTTTCCTTGAGTCTTATTCTAGTTACGGAATTCATTATGTTGTCTTATTGGAAATGTTACAACAATATAAATTAGTTCAAGAAATGTTTACCATTTTTTCTTAAAGTTTTGAGAATATATGAACTAGGACATGAGGTTTCCAGGTATCATTGTTGTATTAAAAGTATAGGTATGAAAATTTTCAAACCAAAAGGAGAAAAGTTAATTATAAAGTACAATAATGTTTCTTAAAGTAACCAGTCATGGTCATTGAAACATATAGGTTAAATAAGGAATATGGGCTCATTTTTCTATATGATTTAATTTTATAGGACATTTTAATGAGTATGAGATACTCCATGGATGTTCCATGTGATGTATTGATGTTATGAAAAAAAAATATTCAATTTTTAAGTTCATATGATGAAAAATGTATATTGTACAATTATTGTAAATATATAAGAGTTTAAAATCAAGAAAATAATTGATGAAGTTTTTTAATATTCGAATAGTGAATCAAGATGTTGTGGAATAAATTAATTTAGTGTAAAGAAATTTATCAGGCTTTGATGGATCTAAATAAAAGTATTTTTATTTCCATATTGAATTATCTTATATAATAAGGTGATTTTTTTATTAAAAATAGATTTTATAATAAATATGAGTTGATGGATACAATAAATATAGATTATGATTCATTGGTTTCTATAACATGATTAATTCTATAAGTACATAGATTACCATATATGATATGGAAACAATGTTTTATTTTTTAAATATTCCCACCATAGTAAAAAAGAGTTATTTTATATTAAAAATTATTTTTTTATATCATATCTTTATATTTTGAAGAGAATATAATTTATAAAAAATAGTGATAGTTTTTTATACTTAGAGAAGTTTGAAATTAACAAGTAAAAGATTGTGCTAGAAAAATTACAAAGTGTATATTGATTTTAAGGAAAAATTTTGATTAAAAGGGTTATAATAATGATTATTATAAACTTAGAAATAGTTCTAGGTAGATAAAAAACTTCTTAACATCAGAACATTTGATGTTGTAAATTTTAGAGGTATTAGATACTTGTTCAAGTATTTAGACATTGGGAATATGATTCATAAGTATCATCATTATTCAAATACGATTATTTCAAACATATTAATCACTAAAGAATTTAGAGGGGGGGTTATCAAATATTTACATAGAGATAATTGTAATTACATAGAGATATAATGAGTTTAAAAACACACTAAAAGTAAAAAAACATAAATATGATATAACAGTTTATCATATGTGATATGTCAGGTAGGTTCTTATTTATAGTTTTGTTAAGTATTATAAATGAAAGGATATAAATTTTATCATGTTATAAAAAATGAAATACCTACTTTATCACTCTTTCATATTAGATTCATATATATATATACATATTGTAAAGTGAAATAATAATTGACCTCTCAAAGAAAAACTGTGAGTTATAACTAACAAATATTTTTCATGGAGTATTATATGTTATGATTAAATTTTATCTTTATAATGAGTAGGATTATAATATCAAGATATAGAATATGATCATGAGGCATAAAATAATTTTTTACACCATATGGCCCTTGAATTATACCATATAGAGTGTTATAAAATATTTCATTGGTATACTAGGTGTGCATGGTGCATATTTTTAGTCCTCGATACTTGAGTTTGTAGAGATACATATCATGATAAAATTAATAATTTGATACCTTTTTATGAAATGTTTATGTTTTAGCTAATCAAGGTGGTTGGGTGTTCTATTAATAATTGCATTGGTTTTTGCTCAAATAATATAGTATTTTCCTCTCATATGATGAGTATTAAATTTTGTCCCTAAAATGATATAAATTAGTAAAGTATATAATTGTACCTATATAATACATATAATGTGATTGTCTATTAGATAATGGGAATGTGATGTCCTCATCTATAATGGTGAATGACATGTGGTGTATTCTTCAACCATGTCAGCCTATACTAATATAATTGAGAATGTATAATGAGGTATTGTGTGGTTGACATACTCTATGTCCCATGGTCACTCTATTTCGAAGAAAAAAAATCATATAAATATTCATGATTTCATATGATACGGTCAGTGGAAATAGGTATATACATACATGTGTTTCATGAATATTATTCCAGATCCATTTATAGATCGAATAGTAATGATTATTTTTTAGAGGATATTATTTTTTTACATTAATGAATTCATAAATTTATATTTTTTTCTACAGTACAATGTACCTTGGGGTTATACTTTTTGGTTGATTAAATTTTAATTGATTTTTATATAAGGATATTATCAAAAAGTGTTTTAGATTTAATCCAAAAATAGTATTACATGGGTATTGACAAGGTATTGTATATGATGTGAGACATAGTGAAGATGGTGATAGCTTTCTAGAGGTGTTTTAGAATATATCCTAAGTATTTTTGAATATCATTTCACAGCTTATTGTATATGATTCAATATAAGTTGAAATGGAACTAAATCTACATAATGTTAGTATAAGTGAGAGATTGATGAATATTTGACCTAAAACCCCATATCATATTTTCTTATATAATTTTTCATATGGTACAAAATTAATGAATTAAAGGTGTATCATATTCCTAGATAAAGGGGATATCATAATGCATGTTATATATGATAACATGCTACTAACTATAGTAAATGAGTGGAAAATATTATCACTTAGTTATTCTTACATGTTATATATAAACATTATAATCATTTAAAATAATTAAATTCATAGAATATGATTCATGTGATCAATTATTGAATTATTTAATGTAAACTACACATGCACTATAACGCATGAGTAAATACATGTGCACTACAGGAGTACCCTAAAGTGAATTATAAGGGATCCACCTCTCTGGGGTAGTTTTTTAATTTAGTTCAAATCTCCTATGTGCTTATTTATTTATCTTGAAGATCTCTTCCTCCTTCTCCCTTCAACTTTGTGAGGATCAAGAATTCCATGGAAGATTTGAGGGTAATTCCCATGTGATGTGTTATTAAATTTTAACCTATTGATACACTATAGATGATGTAGTCCTTAAACTACCTCTCATTGATCATTGTCAAACTAATTTTATGAAAACTATAGATTTGTATCTATGGTGAAAAGGTACATGGATTATTTATTCTATTTTATGTATGTTTTTAGTTTCAAGAATGGTAAATCTTAGGAATTTTGTTTTCTATTAGTTTTTTTTACATTTATTAAGAGTTAATTGATCCTAAAAACCCTATTAAAGGTTTCTTATAATGTGTTATCTAGATATTGAATTCATTATAGAATCATTTTTGGAAATATATAAACAATGTAAATGAGTTTTAATAAATGTTTACTCTATTTTATAAAAGTGTTGAGGATATATGAAATGGGAAAGTGATATACATTATCTATTGCTTTATTGATAGTATAAGTGGGTAAAAGTTCAAACCTGAAGAAGACAAAATATTTGGATAGTCCAATAATTTTTCCTTAGAAAACTAGTCATGGTCATTGAAACCTAAAGTTAATGGGATAAAGTATGTTTTTTCTATTAGATAAAATTATATAGGATATCTTAAGGGATTTAAAAAATCCATGGAATTTCTATACCATATATTAGTTTTATAGAATTCAATTATTTATTTTTAAAGGATATATGATAGCAATTGTATGTTTAAAAAATATTATAAATATATAAGAGTTAAAAATAATAAAATAATCAATATATATTTTAGTTTTCATTTTATTAATAAATAGGATGGTTATTAAATCATATATTTGAGTGTAATGTAAAATATCAAGTTGATACGGATATATATAAAGTATGTATCTTTTAATTTAATTTCTCTTATATTCTAAGAGAAGAAGTTTTTTAATAAATAGTTTTTATGAACAGTATTTAATTATGGATTTAACTTATATGGTTTATGATTCATCATATTTTATAACATTTTTTCTAAATAAGATAAAATTGGAACAATACTTGGGGTGAGATGATGTAGTTTATGTTGGCCCATGTGCAAGGATGACATGCACAAATCGAGAAATGGTTAAAAAATTTTGAGGGGTTGATGCCACTGAATTCCATGCTGGTGTTGTTGTGTATCTGCCTACTTCTTATTTATTTTATGGCCTATAGGATTTTCGTCTTCTATCTATTAAAGCGAACATGATTTGTAACTACTGAACTCCACCTGAGGATGAACTTCATCGGACTTCATTGTTCTCTCTGGAGGATCTTAGCTGGCTTGTTGATTTTGTTATGATGAGTGCATTTCATGTTTTGACACTTGCCTACTACTTGAGGCGAGCTGATGAAGTTTATGCGGGTGACTAAATTTGGATTCAGTCTGTCTTCTTTTTATGAGTGATTTTTTCAGAGATGGCTGGTTTTGGATATCTTCCACTGACCTTCTTAGAGGAAGTCATTAAAAGATCGATAACATGTTGTTTTGGTCATTTTTAGTGATGTTGTTTGTTTTTATTGAAAATCTAATTTTCCCCTCAATCCCCTATTAGTGTAAGTTATTTAAACTTCGTGTTTTTACTATTATCCTTTTATTTTAATAAATTCCATTGGGGCATGAATTGGGTTACCAATTCATGTCACCCTTTTTTACAAAAACAAATAATGATAAAATGGGTTTTATTCAAGATCAACAGTTTATCCTATATATTTTATAAAATATATGGAATTGATATATAACTACCCATCTAAGAAATATTTTAAATAATAAAATTTTCTTTTCATAGTAATGATTAAAAAACATATAAACCCATATATTATTTTTGAGTTAACAGTTTACTTTAAAAAAATCCACCTCAAGAAATAATTTTTATTTCCTAGCACAAAAGAGTTTGTATGCCTTAGAATTATATTCTGAAATAATAGTTTCTAAGAGCATATTGGGAGTTTATCAATACTTATATAAGTTTAAATTGTAATAAATAAAGCATTATACCATTCAAAATTAAAATTTAATGTTATTTTATATCCTAAAAGAGTTTTGGGTATTTTAGTAAAATGTTAATATAAAGAGTTACATTATTTACAAAAATATTTCAAGAAAAAAGTACTATGGAATGGTTTCAAGAATGATTATGATGATGATGAACTTTTAAAGAGTTATATATAGAAAATATGATTTATTACTATTATAACATTGAATTTTTTAAATTTTAGGATTTTAAATATTCAGTTCAAATATTTCAACATTGGGAATATTATTTCTATGCCTTTCTATTATTCAAACTATATTAATTCATAGATTTTACTCACTAAAGAATTTTATTGGAGTAGTTTATCATATGGTTATATAGATGTGTGATAAGAATCATATATGGATGTAATTAGTCAAAAAACCCCTAAAAGTTTTGAAAACATAAGGAATCTCTATTTCTCTATCATATGTGATTTGACTAGGTAGGTTCTTGTGAAAGGTTTTGTTAGTATTCATAAAGGGGTTTAAAAATATAAAATATATAATTTTATAAAAAAATAAAATTTTTAATTTTTAATTATTTCAGGTTGGATGTATATACTCTATAATTGAAATTATAATTGACCTATTAAAGTATGATGTTGATTTATCTTTAACACATATTCATCATGGAGTGGTATAGGTTATGAAAAAATGTTATGGTTAATATGGGTAGGATTTCATATTGAGATAAGAAATATGCTCATAGGGGTTATGTGCACCATATGACCCATAAAGTATATTATATGGAGTAATATACAGTGTATATATTTTGTACCATGGGTGTGTATTTTATATTTAGATTTATATATTCATATAGTTAGTGTGATACCTAGAATTATAACTTTCATACTTTGGTACCTTCCTTGAACAAGCCTTAGGGATTAGCTAATTTGATGGTTGGGTATTTCATTGCTCATTTCATCTGTTGGAGATTATCCAAGATGGGATTTCCCCTCTATTATGTCATTTATACCCTTTATTGAGATATATTGAGAAAGTGTACGGTCAAACCTAGATAAAAATATTATATTATTATCTATTATTTGAGGGGAATGTGATTTGATCGTCCATAAAGGTGAATAACAAGTGATGTATTCATTTCCATAGTCATTTTATACTCAGAGAATCAACAATGCATGAGTCGATATATAGGATTGACATACCTTGTTTCCTATGGTTACCTGATGCCTTAAAAAAAATATCATATGAAAATGAATGGTTAGGATACAGTTTTTGTACATTGGTATATAGATATATTTGTTTTACATAGATTATTCCAATTCCCTTTTCACCTTTTATTGCATTGATGCTTTTTTAGAGGTTTCCTTTTACTATCATTTTTGAATTCAAGAATTCATATTTGTTTTAAACACTAAAAATTTATATAGGCTCATATTTTTGGGTTGATTTAATGGGGATTGAGTTTTATAAGACTTATAAGGATACTCTAGAAAATTTATATCCAAAATGAGTTTTGGATGGTTATTAACAAGTTGTTGTAAATGGTGTGATATAATATTAAATTGATGATAGACTTCCAAACTTTTTTGGGAAATATACAAAATTATTTTTGGATATGCTTTCACAAAGTTAATTTAGATGACACAATATAAGGTGAAATGGAATAAAGTCTACAAGGATTTATTACAAGTGGGGTATTGAAGGAGATATGTCCTAAATAGTTAAACACATGTGATGAGTTTATGTTATATTGTATTTTATGATTTGGGTATGTCATAAGGAATGAAATATAAATTTCATGAAAATACCTTCATCTTTTCATACTATATGATACAGGCTTATCATATGGAAGTGTATAATATTGAATGATTAATATAGAGGCATTATGATACACTTAAGAAATTGATCGATAAAAATTAATGTTCAAATTATCTTCCTTACTAATTATCATTAATAAATATAATGTATGGAGGATCATAATTCATTCATATTATGAATGTATGTTTGATCATGGGGTTACAAGGGTTTTTAACTACATGCATTACTCATATGTGTTTTAATATATGAGTTAATTCATGATCACATGAGGAGTAAACATGAGGTATATATGAAGAGGAAATCACCTTGAGATGGTATGTGATCCTTTGGAAAGCCTTATGGATGATAATCCCTCCCTTTCAAAGCTCTCTTCTTCTTTCTCCATTACCTTGTGAGATACTAGCATATCATGGAGTAAATAAGAATCTCACTTGAGTGTTGAGTTATTAAATTCAACCCATGGTTACACCATAGATGAGGGATTATGATGGACTCCTCTTAGTGGTGTTCTTCAAATATATGATTGAATATGAAGAAATAGTAGCCTATTATTTAGGGTACACATAAGTTATTTATTTATATTTATACATGGTTTCAGTTTTATGCATGAATGATCATGGTATTTGAGGTTTCTGTTGTCTTTTATCAATATTTAGTGTGTGTAGTTTGATCCTTAAAAACCCATTCAATGAAATATTATGTTTTTATAGGTAGGATTTTATATAGATATATAAAATATTCTCATGAGGCTCAAAATGGGGTTTTATGCATTGGATAACCTTCCAAGTATTCCATATAGAGTGTAGACATTGAGTCTTTCGTATACTATGGGTTTATGTTTCAAATTTTTATTTACCCAATATCTAAGTTTATAAAGAAACATAGAAATATAACCTTCATAATTTGATAAATTTCTTATTCAATCCCTGTGGCTTAGCTAATCAAGGGGTAGTTGGGTATGTTGTTGATCATGTCATCTATTAGTGTTTAACTAAGATGGGATTTGTCCTCTTGTGTTGTGAGTATGAAAGATAGGTCCTCAATTGAGATAGATTTAAAGAGTTTATAATTAAACCTAGATAAGAAATATTATGAACTTGTCTATTTTGGTGAGGGGCATGTGATGTTCTCATACTCTTAGATTAATGATATGTGATGTGTTCATCAACCTGGTCATTATATACCCATGGAATAGAGAACATATGAGTAGATGTGTGGTTTTTCCATAATCCATGTCCTATGATTACTTGATGCTTTGGATAAAGGGATTTTATGAAAATAAAAATGTGTATATGATAAAATTGGTGTACATAGGTATAGAGATACATGTGTTTGATGGAGGTCACATCAAATAACTTTGTATCTCGAGTAGAACTGATTCTTTGTAAAAGGCTTCTCTTTTCTTAGATTATTAATTCAGGAATTTATATTTATTTAAAATGATAAAAGTCTCATGAGTTCATACTTTATGGTTAACTTAATGTGGAATGAGTTTTTATAAAACATGGAGATATTATCTAAAAGTATTTTAGAGTTTATGAAAGAGGATTTTTGGATATATATTTATCATATATTATATATGATGTGATACAAAGTAAGTTTGATGATATATTTCCAAAAGTTTTTTGAATATATTCAAAGGGATTTTTTAATATGGTTTCACAAGTTATTTTAAATAATATAATATTAGGTGAAATGACACAAAACCTATAATTATTTAGTGAAAGTAGGAGATTAATGAAGATATTTCATAGTGTCGTGAATATATGTGATTTATAAATGGTTAGTTTCATATAATATGATATATATATATGTCATAGCCTAGTAATAACCTAAAAAATAACTTTTATCCAATATAATGTAATAAAACAAAAAATCCAATGATGATATAAAAAAACTAAAATATAAGTAGGTATATACATGAGAAATAAAAATTTTGAAACAATTCCACAAATTAAAACTCAAAATAAAATAAAATTCATAAATAAACCACAAATTAAGACGGACTTAGGACAAAGGGCAATACCTCTTCACTATTATTGAATCCTAGTATATTCTCTAATAGAAATTGTTATAAAAAAACCACTATTCACTAGATTCACCAGTTTCATTACAACCAAGGTCACCACTAAACTATGAATTTTCTATGTATAAATAACATGTGGGGTATGAAGGATCATGAAAGGTGAAAATAAACATACCTAGTAGAATTTCCTGAAAACACAAGTAAGGATGAAATGTAAAGTCACCTCAAAAAATAAGTAAAACCAAGACATCTTTAAGGATTTAGATAACCAAGGATAATAGATAAATACCAAAATTTAAAACTTATCCCTAAAAATTTCACATATTTAAGAGAAAACCAAAGAGACCTAGAATAAAAAAACATATAATATAGAAACTACCTTGCTCCATAACTTCTATATCACCACCACGGAATTTAGAGTAGAGGACTCATAACTCATCTAATAATATATGTTGTCCATGGGAGTACTAAATCCTATGAAGTTACCCCATATATTCTATAAAAAAAATTCTATTAGGGAGGTTTCAAATCCATAGTTGGAGGACCAATAACTCATCTCTTAAGGGAGAATAGACATAATTTGTTATATGGGGAAACCATGGCTTGGTAGGGTCAAGGGAGTACTGAATCCATGATTAATGTAAATTCCCCATACCCTAGGTCTATGAGGGAATTATAGATCTTTCACACATATATGTGACCCATTCCCTATCATTAGGAGTCCTCTATGGGAGTACCAACCTAATGCTAACTCCGGATGTCTCACCCAAACCCGATTATTTTCTCTTTAGAGATACAATCTTATGAATGCCCAAAACACCATAAAATGGTCTTTAATAGAAAATATAATTTCACCATCACACTTTATGTGTAAAAATTAATAGAGTGGTCTATTAATTTTTTTAATTCAAATATCTGGATGAGAAGATGTGAAAAAAATCTAGAAGAGGAAAGTGCATGGCTTGTATGTTATGGGATATAGCATGTGGGGATTTGTTAGTAGTTAATTATATACCAACATCATTTGGATCATATGGGGTCAAAATAAATGTAATTCCATTTATATAACATGACATTTTGGACTCTTAAGTTTAATGGGAGTTTATTAAGGATACATAGAGTCATGTTTCCTATAGACAAGATGTACCTCCTTGACCACATGGAATGTGTGGCTAAGACGGTAACTGGTCATGAACTCATGTACATCTTGGGTCATGTGGTCAAGATATACATGATGTGTGATTCAAAACTACACACTATTTATTAATTAACTATACCACATGAACCCTCGAATAAACTAATACGAAACATGACATGTTCCCAAAGTTTACCCACCATGTTATATTTAACACATTGAGTAAGCCCTAGTTATAGACTAAAATGAGACATGGCATGTACTCTAAAACTAAATGTTTTGTGATCATAATTTCTTCTCTGAGAAGCCTTTTCCTCCAGATCCATCATGATATCTAGATCTTATCATTATATTATTGACCATTCCTGATTTCATCAAAGATCATTACCTTACCTTGTCATATTAGCATAACCATTTCTCCAAACACCTTTTATTTATTTTTACTAATTTATATCTAGGAACATATAATCATGTTATTTCACAAGGGTCCATTTCACCCCATCCACTGCTAAGCCTCACCAACACCTCCTATCACTAGCTCACACAAATAGAACCACCCTCACATTATAGCTAATTGAACCCTTATCTTGGTATTTTGTAATAGAGCTACTATATATTATGAAGTTTTAAATTGATCATTAATAATTATAAGGGACAATAATGGGGAATAGAGGTGAGAAATTTATGGTCAATTCCATTTTAGAAACTTTAAAATCCATTCAAAATTATGTTCCTCAATTAATGAACACATGTCAAGAATCATTATAATATTTACAAAAAAATAAATGGGATCTCAATTTAACATAACCAAAATAATTTAATAATGGATTTTAAATATAAAACAAATTATGAAAGGATCAATAAAAATAATTGAATTCTTACCTCACTATTAGATCATTGACACTTCAAGGATAAATCTTGATGTCTGATCCAACATTGAAACCTTCACAAAAAAAATAGAAACTTTAACCCTCACCTATTAGGGTTTACTTCAGTTCCACTGATACCTAATCCCCTCAAAAGAGGATAATTGACTAATTTTTTATGTCAAAATAGTTTAACCAATGATTAATTAAAAACTAAAAATGTATTAGTTTGGGGATGAATCCCCAAACATAAAAAATAACTATGATGTAAAATACCTTAATCCATATATAGCCATAGTGTCAGAATTTCCTTTCATGGATCCATTTTTGAAATAGTAATTATCTAAACAATTCACACATTGTGGATAAAATTAATTTTTAAAAAATATTTAATATTTTAAAAGGATCTAAAATGATTTAAAAATGAACTATCCAAGTGGAAACCTTAATATTTATTATTTAAAAAATATCTAAAAATTTTATAAGAATAATATGGTTTGAAATAATAATATAGACTAAAAGGTAACACTCACTATAGTGTGGGTTTAAACTTGTGAGAAGGTGATGAATTCTTTCAAAAATTGAAATACTAGATAATGGTGGAGATATGAAAAATAAGTATTTTTTTAAGGTTGTGGTCGAAGCATCTTTTTATTATCAAAGAAAATCAAAGACCTCTTTTAACGAGGTAGAGGGAAAAATAAGTATTTCTCGTTTGGATATTAACAAGAAATAATTGCCATGGGAATCATGGATTTTTGAAAAATGGGAGTTTCTATTGGATTTTAAGAATTCAAATATTTTCCGTTGTATTTTAGAAAATAAGGATTGTCTATCAAATTATGAAAACTAGGAGTTAACTAGGTACTTGGGGAAGATGGTGTCTTTCGGGATAAGAGTTTTCAATAAGAAAACAATGATTTGTTTATTTAATAGAAATTATTCCATAATAAAATGTTTTAATAAATTGTGTAACTATTTAAAAATGAATTAATATTTTTGGAAATCTTAGTTAAATAAATTTTTTAGTTTTAAAATTGTGTTTGATTCAATATCGTTTATTGGAATTTTATTTGAAATTTCCATTGTATAGGTGTTCATTGTATTCTTAGTAAAATATTACTGAATTTATACTCACCACCTATGTGTACACTATGGTGGAAATTTTGACATGATTGGTCATGATACAGGTAAAGGGAATGCATCATTCCTTGTCAATGGTGATTCATAGTTTCATGTTGATTTATGGTAGAGGATTTAGTGATTATTAGTCTGATTAGTGTTATTTTGTTATTATAATGTGTCAAATTAATTTATTTTTTACATTGGTGTTGCATTTATTTTGATATTGTAAAATTATTGATTTCCACTATTAAATTTTATTTAAAAGTGTTTTATTTAATTGGTTATGTTACATGTAATTCATGGTTTAATTTTATGTTATTGAAGTTAAATCACCCCCCTTATTTTATTTTGGTCCCTTGAAACATGTCAAAAAATCTGGTAATATGGGATGAACTTAAGGCCATATGGTGTCTTAGTTCATGTCACAAGGTTATGTATCCTATGTTGTGCGGTTATATATCACATTTTGGAGAGTTATTTTTATTTAATCAGGCCAAATAAGGTGGTAGATAAGTTTTTGTCCTAATTTATTTAGTATCAGTAGTTAAAAGATGAACATTTAGTTCTAATGAGGTTTCTATAACCATTGAAAAATCCTCAGTGGAAGTATGAGGATATTTATATGAATTTAGTATGGGTTTCCCTCATACCTTAAATGAGTTTGATTCTATTAGTTTTATAATGGATATATTAATGAATTATGAACATTATTTATTAACTAATAAAGATCAGTGGATAGTTTAGTGAAGCTTTATGTGATTGGTGTGATGAATCTTTATATGGTCCCAAGGTCAATTTTTTATAATAAATATACCTCATTTACATCATGGGTGTAGAAGGGATTGCATCATTCCTTTGGAGCCCAAGTGTTCCTTAACACCACATTTCACCAAAATACTATTGGTTAAATTGATCATGTGAACCAAAAATTAGAGGATATGTTAAGGGAATGTATCTTAGATTTGATAGGATCATGGGTGGATCATTTATCATTAGTGGGGTTTTCTTATAATAATAATTTTCATTCCTTTATTAGTAAAGGACCTTATGAGGATTGGTATAGGAAGTTATGTCATTTGATTCTATGTAGTGTTGAGTTTTTTTAGGACAATAAAGTTGTAACACCATAATATTTCATGAAATATGTTTTTTCAAATAATTTTAAATTCTTTAATTGTTTGTGTTACACACATCACTGAGTTTAAACGAACCATGATATACAATTAAAATATTAATATTTAATGTTATGGTTATTACATAGTCATTGTATTAGTGTTTATGAATAATACTAACTAAATTATGATAAATTCAAGCTTTACACATGAATAAAATAAATTCATTATAAATGAAAATAAAAAACATTTGAAAGTAAAAACATATTTTTTGAAAACATGTTTTTATGCTTCCAATGTAGTTTTATCTTAATAAATTAAATTATTCATTATTAGTGAATTATTTTAATGAAATTTAAATATTATATATTCAATAAAAATATTATCATTCATTAAATATTTTTTCTAGGTAATGGAGAATAATAAATCTATTATTATGCTTCAAACTATATTTTTCTAAAAAATAGTTTTGTCACATTTTCCGCGCTTATTTAAAAATTAATTTTTTCATTTTTTTAAAATTTATTTTAAAAAATTATCTGTAATTTTGTATTCAAAATATCAAAATTATATTATAGTGAATTGCTGATAATTTTATGAAAAGATGAATTTTTTGATGAATAGTTAAAAATACTAATTTTTTTAAAATATTATATTTTCATTTAAAGTATTAAAAAAGTTAAATTTTATTTTAAAATGGTCCTAAAACCAAAATTAGATTAATTATATTTTGATTAATCCATATTTTTTCATTTTAATTACTTTTATGTTGAATTTTGATATAAAAACTTTTTATACTTAATAAAATGTTTTCTTTGGAAAACCTATTTTTATCATGATTACAGTTTTAATTTTAACTTAAATTATTCCAATTATATAAATTATATAAATTAAATTTGTAAAATTTATTATATATTTTGAATCAAAATAATTAATATTATTTAATAATTTCAACTCAATTTTTTTATAATGAATAGTAAAAATAGTAAAACATTTGTTACCATGGTTAATGTTAAAACGGGTTTACCAGGGGTTAAACTAAAAAGATAAGGGTTAAAATAAAAAAAAACAAGTCAAATTTAAATTGGAAGGAAATTTATCAAATGTTACACACATATTTTTTTTAAGGTTCTATTTTGGATCTATTTGGTGTGAATTGAACATTGAATTATTTGATTCTTTTCAGAAATTCCAAGTGTTTCATTTCCCCCACTTATAAAACGACACCCTCTATCTTATTGTATTCACAGTTAAAGAGAATTTTTTTAATAAAATAACTTTCTAAATACATTCCATACATCCCTATATATGACCTTGAGTCCCTTTTTTGTTCATAAAACCATCCTAGGAAATCTTAGTTGTAAACCTAAAGAGGTTGGTCGAAGAAGAGGTACAGTTCCTAACCATGAATTTTTGTTTTATTCCTTATTATACCTCCTTAAAATATTAATAAAATGTGCTGAAATTATAACAAAATTATATTCCATATAATTAAATTTTATTCTGATAATTTAACAACATATATCCATATCTTCTTCCATCAAATGGGAAATGAAGTCGTCGATCAAGTGTATAGCAGACTACCGTATCGCAAATCAATGTAATTCATTTTCCATAATAGCCAATCACGGATAGAAATAATGATGTATTTAATATATATATAAATGATATTCGTGACATAATTATACTTATATTCTAGTCTGTTGGAAACAATAGCGTCGCTCTTGCGTACATGTGGACTACCGCCTCCATGAAGTGATGTAATATACTTTTCATTTTATTTTTTTATGGATGGTAATAAGGATAGATTTAATGAATATATATGATATATATGATATAAAAATGATTTTAAAAATTGTAATTATTATTTTCCTTTATTTAATTTCAACTCATGCGTACATATGACCTACTTTCTCCATGAATGATGTAATTAATTTTTATATCTCTAACTTTTATGGATGAATCTAAATATATATATAGAGAGAGAGAGAGAATATATATGATATTTATATCATGATTTAAATTCTATAGATTATTTAACCATAATCAATGTACATGGACTAAAACTACCAAACAAAAAAATATTTGAAAAATAAAGTAGTTGTCACCTGGCACAATGATTTTAATAAATAATTGTTAATAAATGGCTAATAAAAGGTTATAAGTAAATCACACATGGTATTATATATGTGATTTTTCATCTATAATAGATTTATAATAAATATAAACTTATTATACTGGAGAATATAAAATGTACAAATGGATTCAGACCTGAGGTAAGGTATTTTCCCCTCGCTTTTATATATTTGAGACACATGTCATATTCACCACTTCTTTATTTTATGTGATAATTATACTACACATGAATGTATTAAAGGATTATTATCATTAATATTATGCGATATACATATCCATATAATATTATTTATTTCATGGGTCTTATGATGCAAAATATTTGAAAGTAGTAGGGGTTTTATGTTATTATATCATTTTTTATCAGGATTGTTTATGATTTTGTTTTTCGTAATTAAATTTCATGATATACATCTCATGAAACTCATTAATTTTCTTCTTCTATGGTTTTATATGGAAATTACATGTTCTCCTTTCATTTAATTCTCTATATATACTCAAGAGTTCAATACCCTGAAACTTTATGATATATTTATTTCAAATAAATTTAACCACTTTGATATCTTATGATACATGGAACCCTAAGATTTTATAATAATAAAATTATGTTCGATAGTGTATACAACCTGTAACACCGAGCTTAAATAACTCGTAAAATATATTATTTAAATATAATTATTATAACCTCATCATTAAAATTATGGGTATAAATAAGAATAATTAATTTTGAAAATTATATAATTTACACATGTATAAAATAATTCATTAGTTATCAATTAATTTTAAATAATAATCATCATTATTTGAATATAAAAAAAAATATTTTTTCTGAAAAACTATTTTATGTGCACAATATATTTTTATATTAATAAATTAAATTAGTCACTATTGGTTAATTATATTAATAAAATTTATATATTATATATTCAATAAAATGTTATATCATTCTTATAATATTTCTTTTAAGAATGATATAATAATAAACCCAATTTTATGCTTAAAACCCATATTTTTCTCTAAAAAGAGGTTGTGTTGTGTTTTATACACTTATTTTAAAAATAAAATCTACCAAATTTAAAAAAATTATTTGTAAAATTAAACTAAATTTTTTAAATCAGAATTTTACAATTATCTGATAAGTTATTTTTTATAATGTTTTGAAAAACTTTGTTTTTTTTGGTGAACAATGAAAAAATACTAATTTTTTTGGAAAATTATATTTTCATTTAAATAATTTACAAAGATATATTTTAATTAAAATTATTTTAATAGTAAAATTAGTTCAATTATATTATAATTAATCCAATGTAGGTCATTTTAATCAATTATATGTTCAATTTTTATATAAAAATGTTTTATACTTTTGAAAACGTTTCTTTTAGAAAGATATTTTTCATCACATCTATGGGTTTAATTTTTAATTATTCATGTAAATTAAGTGAATGAAATTTGCAAAAAAATTATTCCATATTTTTAATCATCATAATTAATATTATAATTCAAAATAATTTTTTCATAATGAATAGTAAAAATAGTAATAATCAACTACTACAGTTATGGTCAAAACAGGTTTATCGGGGGTTAAAATAAAATAATAAGGGTTAAAATAACCTAAAAATTTCCAATTACTACTTTATAGACACATTTAAACCTTATCTCATCTAATTTTCAATAATTATCCATTTTGGAACCTTTTCTCATCTAAAAAAGGGTACAATTTTTTCATTTCAAAAATTACAAGTGTATCCCCCTACACTTATAAAAGGGAACCTCCTATCATATACTCTTTACACATTCAAATAAATTATTTTTAGAAAATACCTTCCTTAAATATATCCCCATGACCTAGAGTTGTTTTTTACTCATAAAATCAATATAGGAAGGCTTTAGGTATAAACCTAAGAGGTTGTCTGAAGAAGAGATATAGTTATTGACCATACGTGTTCATTTTATTTATTCCTTTAACTCATTATAATATCTATGATATATTATAAAATATTAATATAATTATATGAATTATATTTAGATATTATTATGTTAGTTTTATGACATAAATATATCTCATCTTCCATTAAATTGGAAATGAAATTATCGATCGTGTGCATAGTGGTCTACCTCTTCGTGAACTAATTTCATTTGTTTTCAATAACCACCACTCAAGGATGGATATAATGATTAATTTTATATATATATATATTATTTGTATGATATAATTACACTTATGTAATTATATTATTACATCTACCCACTTTCCTTTCAACCATTTGGTAAATGATAACATCGCTCATGCGTAAGTGTGCGCTACCGCCTCCACAAAGTGATGTGAATTGTTTTTCATTTTATTTTAACATGATGGTAATAAGGATATATTTAATGAATATATATGATATATATGATATAATAATTATTCTATAAATTTGAAATATTATTTACCTTTATTTCATTCTAACTATTAAAAAAATAAAAACAACGTTCATGTGTACATATGGCCTATTGTCTCCATGAACGGTTTAACTCAATTTTCTACCCCAAAATTTTAATGATAATTTTGAATACTTTTATAATGAATATATATTATATTTATATCATTTTTAATGTTCTATATATAATGTAACCATGATCAATTTATAAGGTTTGAAACTACCAAACCAAAATATATATGAAAAACAAAGAAATTATCATCCGAAATAGTAATTTTAACAAAGAATTGTTAATAAATGGGTGATAAAAGGATATAATTAAATCATATATTTTTTTATATATATTTATATGGTTATAGAATATATTTTTAATAAATATATATTTATCATACAGAATTTTTGGATATGTATGAAGGAAATCGGGCCTGAGGTAAGGGTTTCTCATCTCACTTTTACTTTCTTGAGACATATTCCACATTCACCACTTTTTGTGTGTCTATACTACCCCTTTGAAATGTTATATCGTGATTATATTTATCTTAATTTTATTTAAACATTTATTTAAAGTTATTTCTGTCATGGGGCTTACGATTCAAAAGATACCAAAGTGATAAGGGTTTATTTCAATTTCTCATCATTATTCTTGCTTATTTATGTTTAAGTATACATTGGGAGAATTATTTTTTATTTATATCTTAAACCCAATATATTTTAGTATAATATTGTTATCAATTAACTTTTCATGTAATAATACAATTTCCTCCACATTTGTACTTAAAATAATTGAGAAAATGTTTTTAAGAAAATCTAATTTTATTCATCACTTCTATAGAAAATTCATTTTCTTCGATATCCATTTTTCAAAAAATAATTTCAAGAATGTATTTAACTTTATCCAAATGATTTATTAAATAAATTTTATACATGTTTTAATTTTAAAAAAAATTTAGAAATGAATCTTCTTTCTGTTTTCTAAATGTGGTAATTTAAAATTTTTACAATAGTATGAAAAGAATGTTAAATTTAACTTATAAGGAATAAATGGAATTTCACACAATAATTAGGACTCGTTTATTTGAATCTTAATTTAAAATTTTCCATTATTATCTTTAAATAAATTTTTTCCCCAAATATTTTGGAATTTTTTAGTTTATAAAATTGATTTTCAAGGCAAAGAGAGTATTTTCCACAAGAATATTTTTAATGAATTTTTATGGTGTTTGTATTAATAAATGAAAATAACCCTTATTTGACTTATGTTCCATTGGGTAAATTCGGTAATAATAACATCCTTATTATTTATTTGAATATTTTATGGTTAGTTTACTTGGGATGTACTATTTTGATACAATTCTCCACATTACTATAGATTCTTTATGATTAAATTTATTGATTGGAGAAATTATTAGCTTTCATATGATAGGTTTCCAATATTAATGTATATGTTTATTGTGATTATTGATTAAGGAAATTATTAAACTTTTATAAGATATTTTTTAATTAAAAGGTTTACATTGATCATGTTTCTCCCCTTTCATATGAGGAATACATTAGACTTAGTAAGTGACTGGCAGGGACTATTATATCCCCTTGATGCATTGGTAGGTATCATGAGACAAACTACCTTGAGTATTTGGATGAGGTATTACCTATTTATGTATGGTTTCTTGGAACTATTCCTTGATGGTATGGTTATGATGTTTGGAATTATGCATCCCATCATTATGATATTAGTTATTGATGGCCATGTGATTATTTTATTAAGTAGAATATCCATAGAAAACTTTCAAGATCATGTGATAATTTATATAAAATTATTTTGATCATTATATTTTCCAGACACATTATTCATAATGTTTAGGTTATTCATTAAAGGACTTGTGTTTTAGTTATTTACCTTTCCATATTTATTATTCCTTATGTATCCATGATAACTTTCTCTATATGCATACCCTTATTGGAGAATTAGAGAACACTCATTTATTTTATTTCTATTCCCAAGGATGCTAGGAAGTGTTTTATGATTTATATATAGGGATATTCTAAATGTAATAATGGTGTTCTAAAATAAAATTGTATATTTTATTTTATGTTTTCAAATGTAATGTGAGTTTTAGGTATGTATCTAGTTTTCCAACAGTACTAAATTATTTGATCCGTTGGGATGTGATCGATTGTATCTAGCACCAATGTAATAAAGTTATCACTGACTCTAGGATACTAGGGTTGGGTTATTCACAATTGGTATCAAATAAATTTTAGTATAAACCTTGGGTACTAAATTTTGGAAAACATATATTAGGGAATATAGCCTTGTGACTGAATTTGAGCATAATTCTAAGTATATGCTAAAATCATAACATTTTTTGTAAGGTATAGATTATGTGGATTTCTTATAAATTCACACCTATCTAGATACTATAAGTAGATGTGTCTCTAAAACAGTTATACATAGGGGTAATAAATCTAAAAATGGAACATTAGGATTTGACTCAATCATCACCTGGTGCACAACATGGGTCGGGCTGGACACCTAGTTTGAAAATCCCATGGGATAAGCTTGGTTTAATTCAAAATTTATATATAAAAAATCATGAAATATTTTAATATATGATTAAAATGAATAACATAGGTTAAATCTAAGGTGTCTTATATTGAAAATGATCTTTCATTGTTTTGATATTCTATAAATTATTATATGGGTTTCCATTATGATAAATGTTTCTCACACCATGCGTTTTTGTTTTATTCAATGGTTCAAACCCAAAGGAATCATTTCAACATTTAATATTTTGGAAAATGTGGTAATTATAAGAAACAAAATGGCATGATTATTGGAGTAAAATATGTCTTGATTATTCCTAATTAGTTATCATGATATATTATTAACAACCTACACCTTAAACAATTGTGGGACTCTCCAAAGAAAAGAATATCATTGTTCATTGAGAGATCAGGTGGTAGAGACTATAGAGGAAAGAAGTACATATTTCTTTCATATCAGAAATGTGGAAAGAAACACCTATTATAATTCGTCAAATAAATAATAAAATGTTTTATGTGTGGAAAATAAGTGTATAATAAATTAATTTTTGAGGAATGGTGAAGATTTCAATAGTTATTAATAAATTTAATCATAGAAATCCAATTATAGTTAATTGTCTTAAATGTGGGGACATTCGCCATTGTTTGTGGCAATACCCTCTTTTAAAGGCCAACTCCTAGACCATGTATGGACCTATCATTGAAGAAAAGTGTTAAAGTATTTATGTATTTGTATTCAATAATTATATTTTAGAAATATTTTTATCAATGGTATTTTGGTTATAATAATCATGAATAATTTAAATATTGGTATAACTTTTGGAATCATATATGTCTTCATCTAATATTAAATTAAGATTTATCGATACCATCATGGTTTTAAAAATGATGTATTTTTGACTTTTTACCTAAAACTTTAAAAGAATATTTTTCTAATATATAGAGAATAAACATAATTTATATCCATCATGAACACTCAATACATTTAATCTTCCCTTACATGTTTCCAAAAAAAATTTAAATAAAAATAATAATTTAATATTTGGAATTTTTTTAGATTTATATAAGTGGTTTCAAAGTGGAAAGTATTTTTTTCTCCAAACAAATATTCCAAGTGATATTTTAAAAGTATTTTATATCTAAGATGACATCCTTTGATGTTTCCCCATCATTAATGGCTAAATTATCCAATGATATCATCATTATTCTTGATCTGAATGGTTTATGAATATGATTTCAATATGTTTATAAAAACCATTCCTTTTCCTTGGTTATTCTATTATGAATTTATGTAATTATTATGAAACCTATTTCTTTTCCATGGTTTATATCCTAATAAATTTTTTATGAAACCCATTTATTTTCATGGGTTATGATATAATGAATTTTTTATGATCTTTTGGCACACATATCTATGATTTTCATTAAGTTATGGAAGGTCTTATGATTATATAACCATCTAATTCATTAAGTAAATATGGATATCTTGTTATATAAGCATGACTCAAAATGGGCAGTGAACCAAGTTCTATAAGGTACTATGTTCACTATGATAGTCATGGGATTTAACCTTGACTACAATGATGATTTTGGTAGTTAATCCATTAAAATATGATAGTCTTGGCATTAATCCTTGACTAATAAAGAAATTATTTTATATTCCTATTTTTATGAAATGAACTTATGTCTTAAGCCTATGTTATACTCTCATGGACCATGTTCTTTGATTCCATTATGATGCAAGTCTTCTAAGCTGTAATATTTTATTACACGACTCAAGATTATGATCTATGATATGCATGATATAGTTTTAAAATGATATGTTCATGTTATCATATGCTTATGCTCAATTTATGTTTAATTGATCATTGATATCTCCCTTTTTTATGCTTACTGATCATCATATCTCACCCTTTCTTATGTTTCCTTTCCCCATGTTATAAATAATAGTATTAACTATGATATGTCGAAGATGGATGATGGTTATGAAGAACTAAGTGGGAGATGATGTATATATATTATAAACCAATTGTTTATTTATCCAAATTTCTAAGGATACTATAACTATATGATTCTGGTATATATTTGTTTGTTATATAATAAATATTTATCTAATAGGAAGTAATATTTATGTATGAAAAGAATGGATTGCTATAATGGTTGGGTCAGAGGTGGTATATACTATGATAGAGCACATAAAAGTTCTCTAGGATCACATGTGGATTAATCATAGTAGTTATAAATCCTCTGTGAATTAGTGGAGGAGACTCATATAATTATCTATTAGAGATAATGTGGTCTTGAATATTTCTTCTTAAAATAGTCATCAAAGGTGTGGTAAGGGATTAAAGTAAGAGTAGAGATTTATGACCTAAAAATGAACATAACATGAATCGTATATATGATTAAATAAATAGATTAATTTTTTTAGAGTGTGTATGACATGAAAGAATAATAAATAACATGATTATTTAAACATTGTAAATTTTTATACAAATATTATTAAATAAAATATATTATTTTTTTGTAAATTATTTTTTATACATGATGCTTTTATTTTATTTGTAATTATATATATTCTATGAATTATTTTAATTAATATAAATATATAAAATATAATAAATATATTATAAATATATTATATACTTAATTAAATATATTAATAATATGTGCCAAAATTACATGTCATGATAACATGATTAATAAATGGTTTGAGTTTGAGTTTGATAATCTCAACATGAATATTAAATATGTTAAGATTACATGACATTAATTTTTACCCTTAAAGGCAATTTATTTCCAAGATTTATTATCCCTTTTAGGTGTTAAAGTGGGTTGGGGAGGTAGTCTATCTGTTGTAACTACCTTTTCGATTTGAAAAGGATCATGACATGTTTCATGTGTATCAACTTCATAAGTATTATAATTATCTTTCATATATGATTGATTTGAAGGATGTGTATGTGGTGGATTATTTTACCTTTGAGAAGTGTTTTTTGGAATAGTTGAAATCACTTAGGATCGGGAAATAGAGATTAAAGTTGAATATCCAAAATTTGTATTAGTAGTTCCCTTATTGTGTTTAATGTTGGATTTTGTAAAAAAATATAAGTTGAATAAATGTATTTCTAGGGTTTTTTTCTATTCATATGATTATGGTTGAAGATATTTTAGGATTAAAATTTTAAAGGGGTGTGTAATTTATAGATTAAAAAATTTGAATTTTTTGAGTTTGTGAATTTTTATATATTTTCAACCACTAAGAATAAATTGAAAATTTTGTAGTTCCTAGAATGTAATTTTAATAGTAAAATTAAATTCATGACGATATTTTCACTCTTCTGTGGTGATTTTGAAATTTTATGAAATGGATAATTTATCTTGTGGATGTTGGGTAGTGGTGAAATCTATTCATTATTTAATTATTCATGTAACTCATATATTATGGATTATTTTTTATAATATAAAAAATATGGTATGTCAAGTATTTTTTGCAGTGAAGGTGATATAGAAATATTTGAGGTTGTTATAGAGTTAGATATTTTATTTAGTGTAATTCCTTGTTAGAATAATAAATATGGGGTTATAATAATTTAAATAAATAATTAAATAGTGGAAGAGAAACATGAATGGTGAAATTATGGGAGCGAAATTAGGGGAATATTGATTTGAAACATGTGACATTTCCTAGATATTTCTATGTTTAGTATTATCACAAGGGGTAGATATTTGTTGACATTATTGTGATGGGTCGAGATATAGGATAGTAAAAAATGAATTTCTATGAATGATTAGTGGAAATTATAAGAGTATTAATATATACATTCATCATGGAATCATGTTTGGTCACTATAATTTCTAATATATTATATAGTCCTTGTGAATCATCCATGATTTTTATTTTCCATGTTTGGTAGATAATTTTCTTGAATGATGAACATATTTTAAATTAAAATTATAAAGGGTTTATGGAAATAAAATTGAAGGAATTATTATTCTAATTGAATAATTGAAATGGGAAGAGTTTTAAAATGAATATTTTTTATTGAAATTGATAATAATAGAATAAAAATATGAATATAGATGTAAATATAAATTATATTATAATAGAATTTTAATTCATAGGGATGAAAATAGATGGATTGTATAAATATGAATAATAGTGTATATAAGAATGAAATTGTCGATTTGGTGTTGAATATTGATTATGATCCATGTAATAATTATTTGATAGGTTAATGATGTTGAAAATTATTTTTTATAATTTATTATAAATATTTTTGAGATATTTGATAAATTATTGAAATTGAAATTAGTTCCCTATATGTGAAAATCCATAGAAAATAATTTGGATGTGAGATTGGTAGAATTTATGAAATTTGAAATGGGACATATTAATTTGATGTGTCTCTACTCAACTTTCTCAAAAAATTGATTAACCACAAGACATAGAATATTTCAATACCATATAGCCACTCATATATTCTTGATTTTCTAAGAATAGGTTAACTAAAAGGATAAAAACATCACATTTCATTAACCTTACTGAATGTGTACAGTAATGCCCCTCACCCAATAGAAAATCACATCACATGTCACTTATGTAAGTATTGATGGACACTCCTTTTTTATCTCAATCAAGGTCCTAGATGTCATAATTTTTATATGAAAGGATAAATAAAATATTAATTAAAACTCAACCAATTACATGATTAGTAACATACCCAACCACCCCTGATCATCTCAACTACAAGGCTAGCATAAGAAAGGTATCAAATTATGATGTTTTTCATACTATGTATATTTTATAACCACAATTATAGAGATTTGATCTGAAATATACACCCCTAGTAAAAAATGAATAATGTATAACACTCTCTATGGTATACTTGGTAGTTTATCGAGTACACTAAGCTTTTTTTATGTATTATGAGTATATCTCATATCTCTATATGTAATAATACTCATGATAACCTTAACATCTCATCTTACCCTATAATACTACATGATGAAAATTGATTAGAGTTAACAAAAAGTTATATTTTGATAGGTTAATTATCATTTTACTTTATAATTATATATAGAAAACATGAAATAATGATAAAGTGGAGACTTACTATTATATAACATGATATTTTTTATATTCTTAGAAACCTTTAAGACTACTAAAAAACCATACATAAGTTTCCATTTAATCATCTCCCAAATAATATACCACTAGATAGGCCTTATGTTTTCTATACTTTTATGGTTTTATTGAACTCATTACACCTCTATGTAATTTCTACCACATATTTATGTGTCCATCTGATAAAAATTCTCACTAAACATTATTAATATGTAACTTCTATGAATTAATATTTTTTTATAATTAAGATACTAGGAATCTTATTCCTAATGTTTAAATATTTGAAAATAGTATTCAAACTTTTTACTTCTCAATATATAATATTATAATGTTAATAGCTTTCATTATAAACTTAGAACTCTTTATAATATTATTATCATCTTCATTATTAGAAATTTCCAATTTAAATATTTCTATAAGATCATTGTGGTTATCAAATATAATGATTTACATTAATATATTTACTAAATCATCCTAAAATATTTTAGAATATAATGTGAATTTCATTTTGAATATAAATTTTTAAAACATTTAATTTTTATATTTTGAAAACCTCTAAGTTCAAACATACTCCTAATAGCCTCTTAGAAACTATATTTTCTAAAAAATATAATGTTGAGATACCCAAACTCCATTACTTTATGAAAAAAAAACTTCTTTCCTATGGTGGTAATATTTAACAAATATACTATTAACAACAATATTTTATATGGTACCTATGTTTGTGTTTAATTCTTCTTAAATGTAGAATTTAATCTATAAAATATGCCACTAAAAGTTTGTGGGAACTCTCTCCCTTGTATTTTAACAAATATCTTTGATAAAACACTTTTATCATAGATAACACCCCTTTTATACTTATATTCTCTTTAGAAATGTTATAGAATTTGATTTATAGTAAACCATGTGTATCAAAATATTTTCTCATTTTATTAATAATAGAATATTACTTACAAATAACTTCTCTTATCACATAAAATAAATGGGGTAAAAATTCCCATTCATTATTTAGATCAATATAATATTGAAATATTCCTTTACATTAAATTCATGATTTCACAACCATTTTATTTATCACTTAAATGAAAATTACAAGCTTCATAAACTCTTTCCTTAATTATGAAATCATGTATATTTACAACAATTGTAAAATATATATTTGATATCATATACCCTTCAAAATAGAATAATTGGTTTATATAGTATTAATACATGGTGTAGACTCTCCATGGATTTGTATTCACCCATTTATGTGTTTTGTATTTTCCCTTATCCAATGACTAGGTTTTCTACGATGGAAGCACGACCCCTCCTTCCTAACTCCAACCTTAGTTTTTAATGACTTTGACTGAAATCTGAAAATTGATTTGTATAATTTTCAATATACCTCATATTATTTGAGATCAAACATTTACCCTCTTTCATAATCAATACCACACTCAGGTATGGACCTTATATGTACTACTCAGTTGTTCTATTTCTCTTTAAAATATTAGGTAAACTTTTATTTAGCTCATTCATACTGTAGTTTACAATAAATTGTTATATTCTTTCTCATAAATATTATATAATGAAGTATATATCAAGATCAACACTAAATAGAGACCCTTGACTATCCAAATCATTAACATACCCAATCATATTGAGTACATGAGTAGAGTATATAGTTCCTTCAAACATTTTGCATCTAAACGATGCCTTTGAAATCCCATACCTCACAAATCTAGCATGTTTTTAACAGATCCTTGTCTAGTTATCTATCATCTTTAATGTATCCATATTATCATTTTTCCTTTGAAACTTAGACTCCATGGACACAATAATGAGAGTCAAAACATTAAGAAAATATTTTAAATGATTCTCATAAGCATCTAGATTTATTTATTGGATAGATTAACCTTTCGGATACTCAAGAAGGGATTGATCTAACACGTAGAATTTTTCTTATTAATTAAGAATGTTTATTATGTTCTTATAACATTTTAATAAGGTTATTACATTAAGATTATACTTCTCTAGGATTGATCTCAAATTCATGTTTGATGATGATAGTTTCATTTTATCTACAAGTGAATCTTTTATAATATGAGTATCAAATTTTAAATTCGTTTAATAAATAATTTTATTAATTTAAATTACATTAAAAAGGTGAACCATTTTAAATTACATTATATCTATTAGTAGTTTAAGATTAATATTTCACTAATCATTGAGTATGATTTATTTTATCACTTAAAAATTATCTATTTAGGTATGTCATTACCCTAATCATATTATACATGACTCTTGGATGGTTGACTAGAAAACTCCTTACCCTATCCATCATATGGATTATCTAAAATATATTACTCCAGTATTCTATAAAATAGGGTTTCCCAACTAAGTTTTATCCAAATATTATGACGATATTTGGTTACCTATGTAATTCCCCACCACCCCAGACCACTCGATTGGTGTTCAGAGCGATAGTCTCTACTTGACCTTAGGTGAACCTACCCATATTCCAAAGCCTATCAACTATAAGTGAGGGTCTAGGGTGTTACCATGGGAAGGATATACCACTATATCAAATATAAAAACTATGAAAAAATAACCAAATATCATCCAAAATAAATAATTAGAGTAAATATATGGAATAATACAAAACATGATATAACAAATGAAATTTTGAATCATACCATCATATATTCCAACTGATCGACCACTCAATTGATCACATATAAAAAGTAAATCAAAGAATAAGATATAGTAGACTCTACTACCATCCTCAATCCTTTTCACATCCCTAACTCTAGAATCAATCTTATAAATCTTACTTGATCATGAAAAACAATGCCTTTACCTAACCTGAACCTATAAATCATGAAGTCTTCTTAGGTATCCAAGTGTCATGGTCATCTGAGTAGGGTGTGAGTAAAACTCAGTAGGATGATACCAATGTGGTCCCATACATAAGAAGTTAATACAATGTATGTGCTTATAATATTCTCATAAAATAAACAGATAACAATAAAATCAAAATAAAATAGTCTCTATTGATCCTTAGGTTCTAACATGACAACTATGATTGACCATACTTGCTTTATCTATTTTTGGGGTGTCTCTAAGAATTAAACTTATCATCAAGGGGATGGATTTCTTACCCCATAATCTCATTAATGTTATCAATAACTTAAAGGAATGAATATCCACCCAGATCATCTCAATGAAGATGATCAGGGTCCAATATCCACCTAGGAGTGTCAATGAAACATGTGGTTCAACATCCACTTGGTAGTATCACATAAATAATAGGGGAAGTAATCCACCTGATAGTGTCAATAAATGTGTGGGACAATTTCAACCTAATAGTATCACATGATAGTTAGATCTAATATCAACCTAGTCAAATCATAGATATAGTAAGGGTCAAAATTTATCTGATAGTATCAATAAATGAAGGGTCCAGCATCCACCTAATAGTATCACAGAAATAGTGGGGATCAGTATCCACATGATAAGATATCATACTAGAACACCATGGTTTGGTTTCCTTTCTAATCTATCTCATATATCCAAGGTCATCCTCTGATGTTTTTTAATTATCCCTATCACTATATTCATACTAGTCTCACACTATTTATTTAGGTTCTAAGGAACCCCCCCCCCCCCAATCATCAATACACACCCTCACACTAACCCTCTTAGGGGTTAAATTAACATTGGGGAACCCATCAGGCTCTCTAAGGTCACATCAGAGCATGGATACCCTATATGTGTAAGAACCTGGTTCTTACTTTGAGGTACGGGTTTCTTTTCTTTTCTTTTAATTTGTTTTTGAGAAAACAAGGGAAACTAGAGAAGTACTAGAATAAAAGTTTACACATCATGTAATCCTTAGAAAACACTATGTATTATGGCTTTGTGTGAAGGTAATATATGGTTTTTGGGAATGTCATCCAGAAAAAGAAGAAAAACCAACTACACGTCGTGTACTTCTTAGTACACGCTGTGTAATCATGTCAGAAGGTACTGGAAAGTAAGTCGGTAAAAAAATGAAGCCAAATGAATAGTAAAATTATATACATTCCATGTATATGGTATTTCATGTTGTGTATATGTATTTTCTCACTTAAAATGGTCAAAAACTCCTCCTTTCGGAAAAACGGACAGATGGCTCGCCAGGTTAAAGAACAAGCACCTCAATAACTTCGACCTTCTCCCAAATATTTGTCCAGACTCTGATTAGATCGTTTTCAGTTTATTTTGAACTGTATCGGTAATTTATTGATAAATATTTAAGTGTTATTCCTAATTCATGATCTAGAAGTAGTTATTTAAGTTTGAGTGTTTATTCTTGTTTCGTAGATCTACATCATTCTATCCCAAATTGGAGCTCAAGGTTGGATGAAGAGAGTTGTACTATGATGAGGTAGGTGGTCTCATGCTTATTGCTTGATGTAAAATTGTTTATACATGACGTTGTGCCACTATCCCATGTTTAGGGTGTCGATTATTGAGACTTTGACTGTGTTGATACCTAAGGATGTTTAGGTGATTAATTATTTGAACTGAAGCATGTTTTAGACTGATTATTTTGATTAAGGGACACCATGTGGGTGCTCTTCACTTAGATAACTATTGTTGGGCCATTTGGATTAGGATACCTATGGGTATTTCTCTATTTTTTCCTTTTATGGGTTTCTTGGAATGAATTTGTTAATTAAATGCTTACCAAGTGATCTATTTCTTTGTTAACAATTTAATGGTTTATATTGCATGTGTTGTCTTGTGATAAATTGCTTAAATGTCGGGCTAGGCCCTATTGTTTTACTATTCCTATGGGATTCCAGTGGGAAAAATTATCATGCCTATGGGCAATGTCTTGTGTGCCTGTGGGAAATTACCTAAGGGTGATGCTTTTTCCTGCCTAAGGGTAAACATTTGTTATCTCTACGGACTACCAAAGGGAAAGGATTCAAACTAAGTATTGACTATGGTAATTAAGATGTAATTCAATGAGCAGGAACTATATAAATGGAAACATGATGAATTTGAATGTTTACTTTTGAGTACTTCCTAGTTTATTTATTTCCTTATTGCACACTATTGGTGCATATACTCCTTGAATGATAGGAACAGATATTTAGGCGGTTGCCTACTGGGATTTATTTCTCACTCCCTATTTGGGCCATGTTTTTACCCCAAACAGACTATATTAATACAGGTGTTGATAGGGGAGAGGCTCCTTATATACGTACTTGATTGCTTCTTAGTACCAGGAGAGCATGGGACCAAGCCAAGTCTTGCAATGTTTTTGTATCTATTTTTTGTATTGTTTTACTTTAGTGTTGTATTTTACTTGATTGTAGTATATATTATTTTGCTGTTTTATTAAAACATCTGACATGTGGTATCATTATCATATTATATGTCTTCTGGTTGTATTTACTTTTCAGTCTTCCTTATTTACTTATTTTTATATTGTTTATCGGTTCTATTATTGTGATTATTTTTTCCATTGTGTTATATTATACTAAGGAGGGAATAGTTCCCCACTATCACACCCTAGGCCCTCACTTCTATTCAGTAGCCTTTGGCATTTGGGGAAATTCACTTGAGGCCATGTGTCCAACTGGGTATGGGGCATCAGTTGAGTGGCTTTCGGATCAGGTACCTTACAAAGTGGTATTAGAGGGTGTCTTTTCTAGTTGTTTTACTATTTGGTGACTATATAAAGGATACAGAATTTGGTAATTAGTTGTTCCTGAGAGTAGCTACTCTATGTACAGGGAAAATCCAAATTACCTCGAATTATATTGTGCTTTTGGATTTTGAGCTATTACAGTTGATTTGATTTCACTATTGGGTGACGTACCTGATTTCTGCTATTACTATTGATGCAATTACAGTAGTTGAAACCCATTGATATGAGGGTGTGCTAGCTCATGAATCATATAGAAACTATTATAATCACATTCCATTAATTATACCATGTTATCTAAGATGCATTAGATATTTCATGTTGTTTTGATAGTTGATGTGATAGTTGTGCCTGCTGTTGTGTTAACTGGGTGCAGTAGAAAATGGTGTGATTTCATCTTTCAATCCATAAGGAGTATGGCCCCTTATGAATTGGGAAATGACACACTGATGGAATATAGATGTTAAATGAAAATTTTTTGATATATTCTCTACTTGGGTGTCAAACTTTGATTTTCAGGAGGTATGGGCCCTCATGGATCGGAATTTGACATACCAATAGTAGGTTTTTCTATAGAATAAGAGTTTTCTAGGAAATCTGGAGATTCTGTCCTAAAAACCTAGTATACACAATGTGTAGTTTTATTCTAAAAATTCATGTGTTCTTTCTATTCAGGGAATAATGTTTTCCAAGTTTTAAGATGTACATGCCATGTATCTCATGTACAAGTCATGTATTATCTAGCCGTATAACAGGTCGTGTGAGAGGAAACATGAGTTGTTGAGTTTTGACCAGAAAATGTCGTGTACTTTTCGAACATGCCTTGAACCAGGGGTAGATACTTTCACAGACTGAGGAGACTACATGGTCATGTAGATATATAGGGGTACACGCCATGTATGATTTCTACACACCTTTTAGTACTTTTTTCAAAACCATGAGGGTCTTTTCCTATTTTATTTTGGTACTCCTAAATGGAAAATCTTAATAATGAGATTGAAATAAGGAATGTTCTTGACCTTGTAGAGTAATTCTACCATGAAGACCACAACATGTACACCGGGAGAGATGTGATGATCATACTCTAGAATTGGTAGGCCATGGGATACTGATGGATCCTTCAGTTGTGTCAGTTGAGGCACCGGCTGTTATACCAAACACAAGTGCAGATGCACAATTCCATGAAGGTTTTGTGAGGTTCATGCAGACCTTTAAGGGAGAACCGCAAGCTACCACATCTATGGCAGAGCTGGCTCGTATATTCCAGTAGCAACATTTGTCTACCTTTTGGTGATGGTGGACCAAAGGCTGCAGAATCATGGATGGAATTAGTTATGACTCTCTTTGAGCATCTGGAGACACCTATCAAGAGGAGGGTCAAGCTTATAATATATATGTTTCATGATTATTCCAAGATATGGTGGGATTTTATCACTCAAACAAGTAATCATTGAGATATGGAATGGGAAGACTTTTAGGAGGCCTTCTATGATTATTATTTTCTTGAGATACTAAGGTTCGACCGAGCTTGGGTGTTCAGGCACCTAGAGTAGGTAACACTGTTAGTTATGGACTATACTTCCCAGTTTACTAAGCTTCAACGATTCA
The DNA here is from genome assembly GCA_963277665.1 of Viscum album. Lineage (NCBI taxonomy): Eukaryota > Viridiplantae > Streptophyta > Magnoliopsida > Santalales > Viscaceae > Viscum > Viscum album. The sequence goes on along the minus strand of OY728119.1, from coordinate 1,308,341,999 downwards.
CACCTATTCTGATGGGTGATGACTTATAAAAATATATATGATTTGAGGATGGTCTCAGGTTCAATATTCAAACATAGGTGAATGTCTTTAGGTTTATTTCTGTCTCTTCTATTGTGAATCGAGCAATGATCACCGAGTGCAATCTGTGGGAATCTAGTGTTGTGATCTAGGGAGGATCAACACTGGTTTCTGGTACTATATCAACCAAAAAGAGGAAGCATCATGTGGATTTATCTTGCGGTGATAGTAGCAGCTGAAAATTTTCCTCCACTGGCTAGGTGACGTGAAACCAATGTGGAAAGGTTGGAAACAAGAGACCTCAGTGCCCAAGGGACCCATTTGAGTGTTGAGCTTACGGCAGGATGGGACATCTGCAGCGCTACTGTAGAGAAATTCCACCAGTGGCTAGTGAGAAAGGTTTTATATAGACTTCATGTGCAGGATAAGTGCCAGTAGCTTCTCACCAGTCTAGAATTTGGAATATGTTTGGGCGTTCCGGACAAAGTGGTGGTTGTGGTCATGGTAGTCATACCCTATGATATCAGCGACAGTAGGGTGGGTTAGCTTAGGGTATCCAATTAGTGTCTCAGTATAAGGACCTAACCTTAAACATTACATAATCTTGAATTAAAGGAATAATTCACATTGGGGATCTTTTCTGGTTTAGAGTTTTAGAGAATTAGTCCATAACTATTACATAACAACTTGAATATTACAAGTAGACACTACTACTCAGTATCCATTTTTTCATAAAATAAATACTCTTAAAAAGACACATGTCTAGTTCCATGTTTTAGACAACATGATTTTTCCTTGATCCCATCCTTGAACCTATTCATCATTAAGTCCTGTGGAAAAAATTTCAAAAACATGGGATGATCATAAAAAGATCAGTAAGGGTTATAAAATAAGGAAGGAAAACATTATCCCAATAATAAATACAAATCCATGAAACCATACTTTTCAATCATAACATACCTTATGAAATCATAAGATTTATGAATAACACACACAAATCATAAATCATAAATGTTACTTATGGAATCCATATCAAACTTACATTGTAGCTATCATAGATACTTAGGGAGTTACACTTTGAATACCCATCACAGTATATTCCCTAAATCTCTTAGGAGAAACATCACGTTTACCTCTATCACGTTACCCAATGCATTGGAGAGCTATCTCGGGCTCACCCGCCCAAGGTTTATCACGGAACCACCCATATATGTAAACAATGTCCAATAACCATAACATAATCATAACATATAACACATGTATAAAAGAAAGATAACATTTTCCACATTCCAATCTATCAAATCAAGATATTGAAATAAAAAATGTTTAATCAAATCATTTTCAAAACCTTTTAAAAAGAGATTTTTGAATCAAAGTGACCCATACCACTTTGAATATTTTAAATGCATTATCTTTTGAAAACATTTATCTCCATATAAATAAATCCTAAAACCCATTTTGAAAACATTGACTTTAATTAAAAATATTTAAAAGAATAAATCTTTAAAACATTTAAAACGATATTTTAGTTAAAGGGTTTTTTAACAAAAAGAGAGACACTTGAATACAAATAATTGAGGAATAACATTTAATCAGAACATTATAATATCATGATAATAAAAGGATTAATGATATAATATGTCAAAGTATAGTATATACACCATATAAGAGTAAATTGGTGTATAACAACAATGAAGTATCAATGGGAATGTAAATTGAGATGAAATCCCTTATAAAGATGGTATCCTTAAATTAAGGATAAATCAATCACATAATTATGTGTGAAAAATATAAATACACCCAATATAAGTGGAAATTAAGTGTAAAACAGTTAGAGTTCATTCAAAAATATTCATTGTATGACATATTCAATAAGTACAAGTTGAACCCAAAGAATTGAAATTGGGTTAAGAAGTTCCCTTGAAAAAATTTGATAGCCTAACGGCGTCACTTTAAAATTCAAAAAATAAGTTAATAAGATAAAAAGGGTATCTAATCACTTGGAAATAATGTTTACATAAATGTGGATATAAAATAACATATCCCAATAATAATATGTAAATTAAAAGACATAATAAAAATAATTCTTTTAAATAGAGGAGGGTGAAAGGCTCCCTTACCAATTTGGTAACGTACAAAACATACGCCACATGAAGAAGGATCATACAATGAAGATGTAAATACTCATAAATGAACATATATTACACAAATATTACAATCATGGGTAGTACATACACCACACAAAAGTAAATAGTGTCAAATATAGCATGAATCTCACGGGAATAAAAAATGAGATAAAAAACTTTTACTGCATTGTAATCAAATCGAGTCGTATGACCATAAGTTAATGACCACAAAATGAATCACATAATACCATGAATATATATATAATATTCATAATATATATCAATGTTAGTACACATTACACCACATGCAATAAATAAGTGGCGAATAATGGAAATCTCACAGAATTAAAAGTGAGATAAGAAATCCCTTACAAAAATTCGGCAGACTAACGGCGCCACTTAAAAATTATTAAAATGAATTTATGAGAGTAAGAGGGGTTATCTCATAATATGAAAATATAAATTACATTATGGTGAATATAAAATAACATCCTCCAACAAAAGAACATGAAGATTAAAATAAATGACAGAAAAGAGAGTACTTGAAAAGTAAGAGAGCGGTCGGATCCCTTACCTCGTGTCTGACTTGACTTCATCGTTCTTTAATCTCCTGGATAATAAACTAAAGTTAATTTATAATTTCTTAAGAACCTTTTTCAATTTTATTATTCCTTTTATATCACTTATTACCATGTTATAAACATTATGTCATCATTTAAGTTAATAATGTTCGTTTTGTCGATATTTGGTACTTGAGTCAAAAATGGGCTTCTTATAATTACATGTTGTTCATGTGGTAAAAGGTTCACTATATCCAGAATGATATTCATGATTTATATATCATATATATCCAGCATATACATTTATTTATTATATTACATAACATACGGAGGTAAGAAATGAAATGCACCATTCATGGAGACGGTAAGTCGTACGTACGCATGAATGATACTTTCAATTATATTTCTTATTTTAATGGAATTTAAACATAATTATACATAGTTATATTATAATTACAGTATAATATCATATATAATATCATTAAATCTATCCTTTATACATCCCACATAAGGCATTAACGAGTCACATCACTTTGAGGGGTCGGTAGTCCGCACTTCCTCAAATGAGATTATCGTATTTACCCACTATGGAAACCATAAAGGCTTGATATAATTAGGAAGTACATAAGCATAAAGAAATAATAAACATAATATATATCATATATAAATACATTTCCATCATAATGGTAACCATGAGAGGTGGTAGGATAAAATTGAACAATCATCATTTCGTGAGGCATTAGTTTTCCATCCACAGAAACATTATGTTCTTCACCCATTAGATGGAGGTGTGTGTAAGTGTAGTTCGAATCCTTATCGTAAAAAAATCCTAGTATATTGAGGATACTGTAGTTTTTAAAAAAGAAAGTAATAAAAAGAGTTTAGGGGTTGGAGAAGTAAAATAAAATAAAACTATTTAAGAGAAACGGTTACCTTTAATTTGGGTAACTCCCTTTGGTTTGAACCAAAGGACTTCTTGAAGTGCCTTCTGCCTAAGGTATGGATTCTAGGAGGAGGAGAGGGATGTAGGGAGATTAATTGGTCAGAAGTTGGACGAGAAAAATGTCGTGAGATGTGTGATTAATTGGTTAGAAGTGGTCTCCATTTATAAGGGAGAGGAGGGGCTCTTTAGGAAAGTGTGAAAATATTATTTTATAATATAACGATATTCCGTTTATAATGGTCTAAAAATCATTAAGGTTGAAGATAAGATGAATCATATTCTAAATAAAATCATCCAATCAGAATTGGACATGTTTTGGATAATCATTTAATTATTATAATCTTATTTATTTAAATCATTTATTAATGAGATAAATAATGCATCATTATTGTGTCATAAATAATTTAATAAATTTGATGTCAAAATATTATAAACAAAATACCATGATGTATGAAATATTTTTAGCTTTCCAAATAATATTTTTAGATGAAAATAGGACTTATATAAGACTATATAAAAATTAATTACTAAAAGATTTTTTTTAATGTCTATTTTCTCTTCACATTAAATTAATTAATCTAAATTGTCATTATCACTCCCAAGTGGCTCAATGGGGTCCAAAAATCGATCCAAATATTCCCATGGTCGTAAATGACTCAACCAATAAGGTTTGGACAAGTGTTAAGGTAATTTTGAATTATTATAATATTCTTTTTACCTTGAATTACCTTATTTATCTTTAACTGCGGTAAATAAAAGTCAAAAGTTACTATTCACAAAAAAAATTATTTTCATCTTATTGAACCACATTTTACTTTTTGATAACAACCATGTATGTTGTATTTTCTAAATTCAATTCACAGAAGTGGTAAAATTTCATTTAAATGAAAAAGTCAGTTTTTTAACTACCACTAAGTGGTTTCACTATTCATCAGAAATTGATGTTTTTTAGAAATATATCAAAAATTAAGCCTAAGATATATTTGATATTCCAAATTAAAAAATGAAGCCTATTTTTCCAAATTCAAAACATATAGGTGTCATTAATTAATTTTAAAATTAATTCCCGTTATCAAAACAAATAGCGTGTTTTTAAGAAATAATAACTATCAAAAGATTGATACTTGTTTATGTCCAATTTCAAAGTGAAATTAATTCCAATGAAAAATATTCGATTAAATGGTAAAAGTATATTTTAATTTCACTTTAAAACCAATTAAAAATATAATCTATCCATATAAATAAATTATATTAAAAGGCACTTTTTAATTAAAATACAATATTTTTCCCTATTCATTAAAAAATGAACTTTATCGGAAAAATTCCAAAAATTTACACAAAGTAAATTTTGATGTCCCCATTCTAAATAAGGATTTTATTTGGTCATATAGAATGTATTAATGTGACCAAAACAAAATTAAAAAGGGTTCTCCTTTAAAAGGCGATAAATCGGCCTTTTAAATTAAATTATGCTTAAAATTAGATTAATTCACATTTTAAGCCTCTAACTTTTATTGGATAAATGTAAATAGATTTAACAAACATGTATAATCATATTGTATTTAGTTTCGTTCATTCTCTCCAATAAAACTTCTAGGAGTTAACTACCGTTTAAAATAATAATATATTATTGGTGTGCAACATAAGATTTCAAAGAAACCCGTTGTTGCGTATTGGGTACGCTCTCGAACATAGCAACCATTTTAAAGTAAAATTAATATTTAATTAAAATATGAAAAGGTCATATTCTTTATTTACCTGGGATGTTACATCCTTCCCCCCCTTTTAGGAATTGCGTCCTCCCAATTTTCAAATTTGGGCTTGGAAACATTATTGAAAGTCCCATATCAGAAAAAAGAGTCAGTAAAACTATCACTATAAAAGAAAGAAAGAGAAGTAAAATGGTCACCCGAGTTAACCCATATTAAGATTCCATGAAAACATGGATATGGAGGAGAAAAAAAAGGGTCAAGTTATGATGGAAAGTGATAGGAAACATGATTATGATAAAGTTAACCACAATAAAATCACAAACTTATGATGTGTGTAAACGGTCTTTGATTACCCAGTAGGAAACGTAAACCAGCAACATTTTTGTTTTCTGTTCCTTTTCATAATTTTGATAAATTCATATTCTACATAGAATAAAAACATAAGGAAATATACTTACCTTCAAGTAGAGTTTCATCTTTCAATAAGTTTCTACAAAAACAAATCATTTCTCTAAACGATGAGCATTCAAAAAGACTTGGTCACATCAAAAACACAAGAATCATCTTCTATAGAATCACATAATCCAGAAAAGGAGAACTATCTATTTACCTTTTATTTAGACATCAAATAAAACAAAAATTGTTAGTACAATATCAGATAATCACCAAAAAGATAATCCTTTATATAAAGAAATACTACTCTTAATCTCTAAAATTCAACAAAAAGAACCCAAGGTTCAAGAAAGACCATAAAATAAACAGTTATCCTTAAAATTATTCAAAGTAATCCAAACTAATATTGAATCCCAAATCTCTGAAGGATTTAATCACATAGTCTTCCAAGGTAAATCTTGACATTTATCTCCAAATAACATCAGTTACTCTTAAAGTCTCATACTGAAAATTAATTAACCTAATCATGTATCCTCCATGATAGGTTAATCATTTTCATAGATAACCCAAAATCAACTTATTCCTGATTCATAATATCATCTAACTAAAAATAATTAGTCATACTAACTAGGGACTTCACGTAGTCTAGTTGTAGGAAATAAATACTAGTTACACTTTGGTTGTGGGTTCGATTCCCACAGCTTCATCCGACGCGATGGGTTGACACACGGTTTGCGTGTTGTCCCTTTTCAAAAACTATATAATTTTATAACATTCCCAAAAAGAGATAAATTCATAAAAAAATAACCATAACATATTTTAACCACAAATGTTATCTAATAACTTTCTTTTTGAATCCCAAAATGTATTAACTGGTAATTGCCTAAAATTCAAGGATCATATAAACCCAAATGGTTCTTTATAACTATATCCACAAAAGAGAAGATAATTATTCCTTGAATAAAATTTTCATATATCAAACATCAGGGTTACAAAAAATATAAAAATTATTCTAATTTAATCCCATCATCAGAAGATCCTTATTACTTTTAAGAATTTCACCATCCTAAATTCTACCATAACTCTTAAATCCCTTATATATTGAATTCTTACTCATTCAACATTCTTTATGATCCATTAACCATTCCTTTCCAACTTATTCTGAAATACTTCTTTTCTACAAAACAAATCATGGATCATATCCTAAGATTTCAATAATAGGAAAACATATGTTAAGAAATAATCCATACCTTTTATTGGTCATTGTGAGTTTCTTCATCCTCAATCGGAATGGTTTTAGGTATTGGTAAACGAATATTTTTATGATCCTTGTGATCCCATTCCTAAAACTTCTTCGTAGGACATGTGTTTTCATAACTACCATGCACGCCACATTTAAAACATTCAATTGATCCCTCAGAAAGGAATTCTTTCCCTTTCATAGAGTCAACTAGATGCTTCCTTTTTCCATGGTAGGTTTGTGCATTATGACCTTCATTTCTACATATATAGCATCTTTCTGTCACTTTGAAACATTTTCCTAGGTGTTTCTTGCCACATATTTGACAAATAGTTTTGTCTACACACTTACCTTTATGATTATTACCTGAACTTCTGTAGGGATTTGTTTCTTGTATAAATAATGCCTTATAAAGATCACTATGGTTCAGGTGGTCAATCATGACTCTAGATAATTGGTTGAGAATAACCACAAGTGTTCTCATTGCAGCTCCCATATATTTCAGTTGCTCGTTCATAAAACTGTCATAGTTTTCTTCACATCCACTGCTACTTTGGTGCATGCTAGATCTATCCATTTACTAAAACCAAAAAGTTCAGTGTGATTATATCAGTAAAATCATCATATAATATCTTATGAGTAGGGTAAACACTAAGATATATTTATTCGTGTTATCTTAAACTCATTCACTTTATCTAAAAAACTATGACTCTTTCTGAAATCCTAACCATTATGGTAATGTCACTTATGCTTAAATAATTCCCTAACCTCTAAAGTTATCTAAACCGACCTCTGATTCAAACTATAAAGACCTGACCTTAAACATTACATAATCTTGAATTAAATGAATAATTCACATTGGGGATCTTTTCATGTTTAGAGTTTTAGAGAATTAGGCCATAACTATTATATAATAACTTGAATATTACAAGTAGACACTACTACTCAGTATCCATTTTTTCATAATATAAAATCTCTTAAAAAGACACATGTCTAGTTCCATGTTTTAGATAGCATGACTTTTCCTTGATCCCATCCTTGAACCTATTCATATTTAATTTCTGTGGAAAACATTTCAAAAACATGGGATGAGAATAAAAAGCTCAGTAAGGGTTATAAAATAAGAAAGGAAAACATTATCCCAATAATAAATACAAATCCATGAAACCATGTTTTCAATCATAACATAGCTTATGAAATTATAAGATTTATGAATAACACACACAAATAATAAATCATAAAGGTTACTTATGGAATCCATATCAAAATTACATTGTAGATATCACAACTACGTAGGGAGTTACACTTGGAATACATATCACATTATATTCCTCTTAGGAGAAACTTCACGTTTACCTCCGTCACGTTTCCCAATGCATTGGAGAGCTATCTCCGGCTCACCTGCCCTTGGTTTATCACGAAATCACCCGTATATTTAAACAATTCCCAATAACCATAACATAATCATAACATATAGCACATGTATAAAGGAAAGATAACATTTTCCGCATTCCAATATATCAAATCGAGATATTGAAATAAACAATGTTTTATAAAATCATTTTCAAAACCTTTTAAAAATAGATTTTTGAATCAAAGTGTCTCATACCAAATTGACGTTTTTAGATGATTTATAATTTGAAAACATTTATGTACATATAAATAAATACTAAAACCCATTTTGAAAACATGGAAATTATTTAGAAATATTTAGAAGAATAAATCTTTAAAACATTTAAAATGATATTTTAGTTAAAGAATTTTTTTTAAAAAAAAAGAGACACTTGAATACAAATAATTGAGGAATAGCATTTAATCAGAACTTTATAATATCATGATAATAAAGGGATTCATGATATAATATTTCAAAGTACAGTATATACACCATATAAGAGTGAATTGGTGCATAAAAACAATGAAGTCTCAATAGAAATGGAAATTGTGATGATATCCCTTATAAAGATGGTATCCTTAAATTAAGGGTAAATCAATCACATAATTATGTGTGAAAAATATAAATACACCCAATATAAGTGGATATAAAGTTTAAAACAATTAGAGGTCATTAACACATATTAATTGGATGACATATTCAATATGTACAAGTTGAACCCAAAGAATTGAAATTGGGTTAAGAAGTTCCCTTGAAAAAAAATTGACAGCATAATAGTGTCACTTTAAAATTCAGAAAATGAGTTGATAAGATAAAAAGGGTATCTCATCACTTGTACATAATTTTTACATAAATGTGGATATAAAATAAAATATCCCAACATAATAAGATTTAAATTAAAAGACATAATAAAAATAAGTCTTTTAAATAGAGGAGGGTGAAAGGTTCCCTAACCGATTTCGTAACGTACAAAACATACACCACATGAAGAAGGATCATACAATGAAGATGTAAATACTTATAAATGAAATTATATTACACAAATAGTACAATAATTGGAAGTACATACACCACAAAAAAGTAAATAGTGTCAAATATAGCATGAATATCACGGGAATAAAAAGTGAGATGAAAAACTCTTACTTCATTGTAATCAAATCGAGTCGTATGACCAAAAGTTAATGACCACAAAATGAATCACATAATACCATGAATATAAAGATAATAATAATAATATATTTCAATGGCAGTACACATTACACCACATGAAATAAATAGGTGGCGAACAATGGAAATCTCACGGAATTAAAAGTGAGATAAGAAATCCCTTACAAAAATTCGGCAGCCTAACGGCGCCACTTAAAAATTATTAAAATGAATTTATGAGTGTAATAGGGGTTATATAATCATATGAAAATACAAATTACATTATGGTGAATATAAAATAACATCCTCCAACATAATAACATGGAGTATAAAAGAAGTGACATAAAAGAGAGTACTTGAAAATAAAGAGAGCGGTCGGATCCCTTACCTCGTGTCCGACTTGACTCAATCGTTCTTTAATCTCCTGAATAATAAACTAAAGTTAATTTATACTTGATTAAGAACCTTTTTCAAGTTTATTATTCCTTTTATATCACTTATTACCATGTCATAAACATTATGTAATCATTTAAGTTAATAATGTTCCTTTTGTCGATATTTGGTACTTGAGTCAAAAATGGACTTCTTATAATTACATGTTGTTCATGTGGTCAAATGTTCATTATGTATAGAATTATATTCATGATTTATATATAATATATATCATATATATCCATCATATACATGTATTTATAACAGTACATAACATATGGAGGTAAGAAATGAAATGCACCGTTCATGGAGACGGTAAGCCGTACGTACGCATGAACGCTACTTTCATTTCTATTTCTTATTTTAATGGAATTTAAAAAAAAATTATACATATCTATATTATAATTAAAGTATAATATCATATATAATATCATTAACTCTATCCTTTATACATCCCACATAAGGCATTAACGAGTCACGTCACTTTGAGGGGGTGGTAGTCCGCACTTCCTCAAATGAGATTATCGTATTTACCCACTATGGAAACCATAGAAAATTGATATAATTGGGAAGTACATGATAATAAGGAAATAATAAACATAATATATATAATATATAAATACAGTTCCATCATAATGTCCACCATGAGAGGTGATCGGATAAAATCGAACAATCATCGTTTCGGGAGGTGTTAGTTTGTCATCCACAGAAACATTCTGTTCTTCACCAATTAGATGGAGGTGTGTCTAAGTGTAGTTCAAATACTTATCATAATAACATCATAGTATATTTAGGATACTGGTTTTGTTACAAAATAAAGTAATAAAAATAGTTTAGGGGTTGGAGAATTAAAATAAAAGAAAACAATTTAAGAGAAATCGTTACCTTTAATTTGGGTAACTCCATTTGGTTTGAACCAAAGGACTTCTGGAAGTGCCTTATGCCTAATTTAAAGCTTCTAAGAGGAGGATAGGGATGTAAGGAGATTAATTGGATAGAGGTTGGACTATAAAAATGGCTTGAGAGGTTTGAGGAATTGGTTAGAAGTGGTATCCTTTTATAAGGGAGAGGAGGGGCTCTTTAGGAAAGTGAAAATAGTATTTTATAATATAATGATATTCGGTTTATAATGGTCAAAAAATCATTACAGTCAAAGATAAGATGACTGATATTCAAAATAAAATCATCCAATCAGAATTGGACATGTTTTGGATAATAATTTAATCATTATAGTCTTATTTATTTAAATCATTATTAATGAGGTAAATACTGCATCATTATTGTGTCATAAATAATTTAATTTATTTGATGTATAAAAATTATAAAACAAATACCATGATGTAGGAAATTTTTTTATCTTTAAAAAGAATATTTTTAGTCGAAAATAAGACTTATATAACACCATATAAAAATTAATTACTAAACAATTTTTGTTAATGTCAATTTTGTCTTCACGTTAAATTAATTAATCTAAATTGTCATTATCACTCCCAAGTGGCTCAATGGGGTACCAAAAACGACCCAAAGATGCCCATGGTCGTAAATGACTCAACCAATAAGGTTTGGGAAAGTTTTAAGGTAATTTTAATTATTATAATATTTTTTTACCTTGAATTACCTTATTTACCTTTAATCGCGGTAAATAAAAGTCAAAAGTTACTATTCATCAAAAATTATTTTCATCTTATTGAAGCACATTTTACTTCTTGATAACAACCATTTATGTCGAATTTTCAAAATTAAATTCACAAAAGTGGTAAAATTTCATTTAAATGAAAAAGTCAGTTTTTTAACTACCACTAAGTGGTTTCACTATTTATCAAAAATTGACATTTCTCAGAAATATACCAAAAATTCAGCTTAAGATATATTTTATATTCCAAATTAAAAAATGATTTCTATTTTTCCAAATTCAAAACATATAAGTGGCATTAATTAATTTTAAAATTAATTTCTGTTATCAAAACAAATAGCGTGTTTTTAAGAAACAATAACTATCAAAAGATTGATACTTATTTATGTCCAATTTCAAAGTGAAATTAATTCCAATGACAAAAATTGGATTAAATGGTAAAAATATATTTTAATATCACTTTAAAACCAATTAAAAATATTATCTAACTATATAAATAAATTATATTAAAAGGCACTTTTTTATTAAAATACAATATTTTTCACTATTCATTAAAAATGAACTTTATCGGAAAAATTCCAAAAATTTACACAAAGTAAATTTTGATGTCCCCATTCTAAAAAAGGATTTTATTTGGTCATATATAATGTATTAAAGTGGCCAAAACTAGATTTAAATAGGGTTCTCCATTAAAAGGAAATAAATCGTCCTTTTAATGTAAATTATGCTTAAAATTAGATTCATTCACATTTTAAGACTCTAAATTTTATTGGATAAATGTAAATACATTTAACAAACATGTATAGTCATATTTTTGTTAGTTTCATTCATTCCCGCCAATAAAACAGCTAGGAGTTAACTACTGTTTAAAATAATAATATATTATTAGTGTGCAATGTAAGATTTCAAAGAAACTCGTTGTTGTGTATTAGGTATGATATCAAGCATAGAAACCCTTTTAAAGTAAAATTAATATTTAATTCAAATATGAAAAACTAAAATTCTTTATTTACCTGGGATTTTACACTTAGGGTCGTGGTGTGGTTCAGAATGATATAGTGAAACAGGCCCAGTAGAAGTAGGATCCCGAAACTTTTACTATCATAGGTACTACCTATTCACCTCTATTTTATCTTCTTCACTTTTTGATACTGGTGCTACACGTAGTTTTATATCTTTGGTCATTGTGGAAAGTCTTGGGATCTGTTTTTATACTTCTCCTAACATTATGACTCTATAAACTTCATTAGGGATTAGAACGGTAGGGGTGTGTCAGTGTTAGGAGTTCCCCGTTGAGATTGGTGGATGTCACTTTCTATGGGACCACTATGTCTTAAAGATGATAGGCTTCAATTTAATTCTTGGAATGGACTGGTTGGTTCCCTTTTGAGCCTTTATTAATTGATATCACTATAGGGTGAGTTTCACATCACCATAGGGTGGAGAGTTTTTTCATAAAGGGGAATGGGATTTCCAGGAAAGATGAGCTGAACCCGAGCATCTTAGTGTGGGTGGGATGATAGCCTAGATTGTAAAGTTATATCTTGATGACCAGGGAACATTTCTGGTACCGCTAGTGGTTGATCTTTTTAGGTATGTTTTCCCAGATGACTTCTCAGAACTACCTCCAATAAGAGAGGTGGAGTTCACTATTGAGATAGTTCAAGAAGTTGCACCGATATCCATTCCTCCTTAAAGGATGGCTAAATCAGAGTTATAGGGGCTCAAGATGCAGTTGGAAGATCTAGAAGCTAAGAGTTTTATCCAACCTAGTACTTCTCCTTGGGGTTCTATGTTCCTTTTTGAAAAAAAGGTGGATGGTACCCTTAGGTTATGCATGAACTATCAAAAACTGAACCAGTTGATGGTTCAAAACTGATATCCCTTTCCATGGATAGATGACCTGTTTGATCAACTTTGAGAAGCTCGGGTGTTCTCAAAGATTGACTTGAGGTCAGGATATCATCAGGTACATGTTCTACTATAATAACTACCTCCTACAACCTTTTGTATCAAGTATGGTCCCTATGAGTACTTGGTTATGCTATTTGGTCTCATGAACATGCCAGTAGTTTTCATGTCATTGATGAACCAAGTGTTCCATCCGTACCTATATTTTTTGTGGTAGTTTTCATGTATGATATATTGGTGTATTCTCAAAATCGACATGACCATTCCAAACACCTTGAGATCGCTTTTAATACACTAATAGAGAATCAGTTATATGCTAAGCTCACAAAAATACACTTTTAGATGGATCAGATTCACTTCCTAGGTGACGTTATCTCAGAGAATGGAGTATTAGTGGACCCAGAGAAGGTGAGAGTAGTAGTTACTAGGGATCATACCATGAACATTTTTGAGGTACAGAGTTTCTTGGGTATAGTTGTCTACTACAAGTATTTTATATAGGACTTCTCATGCTTAGCAGTGCTGATAATAGTATTGACTAAGAATGGTGTGAATTTTGAGTGGTCAGATTCTTATGACGCAAACTTTTAGGAGTTGAAGGGATATTTGACTTTAGTGTCGATACATATATTTCTAGAGTTGGGAAAGAGCTATACTATATACTATGATGCATTAGGTATTGGGCTGGGAGTAGTGCTTATGCAGGGGGATCGAGTTGTTGCATACAGGTCATGGCAGTTGAGGCCACATGAGAAGAATTACCCAACCCATGATCTCGAGTTGGTTGCAGTTTTTCATGCCCTGATATGTTGGAGACATTATTTATTGGGATTTCATTTTGTGGTGAACAATAACCACAATATTATCAAATACATCTTTACTCATTGTTATTTGAATCTAATACATTGAAGGTGGGTGGAATACCATTAGTCGTTTGACTTTGAGTTTGCCTATACAGCTGGGATGGGTAATGCAATGGCTGATGCACTGAGCAAGAGGTGTAACATCCCTGGTAAATAATGAAATATGAAATTTTCATATTTATTAATATTTTGTGAATTAAATATTAATTTTACTTTAAAGGGTATTTCTATATTTTATGGTGTACTCGATACACAACAACAGGTTTCTTTGAAATCTTACGTTGTACACTAATACTATAGTATTATTATTTTAAATTGTAGTTAACGCCTAGTCATTGTATAGGATAGAATGAATATAAATAACTAAAATATGATTATATATGTTTTTTAAATGTTTTTACATTTAACCAAAAAATATTATAGGCTTAAAATAAGAAAGCATCTGATTTATGTATAAATACTCAAATATTCATTAAAAGGTTGATTTATCACCTCTTGATAGAGAACCCTATTTAAATATAGTTTTCTTCACATTCATATGTTCTATTTGAAAAAATAAAGTAATTCTTTAGAATTGGGACATCAAAATTAACATTGGATGAAATTTTAGTATTTTCTGATAAAATTCATTTTTAAGGAATAGTGAAAAAATACTGTATTTTAATTCAAAATTGTCTTTTAATCAAATTTATTTATAAGGTTAGATTATCTTTTTAATTGGTTTTAATGTTTAATTAGATTATGTTTTTATTATTTAATCCAATTTTGTTCATTGGATGTAATTTCACTATGAAATTGGACATAAATAAGTGTCAATCTTTTGATAGTTAATATTTCTTAAAAACGCACCTTTTGTTTTGATAGCAGGAATTAATTTTAAATTAATTTCTACCACTTCTGGGTTTTGAATTTGTAAAAATGGATTCCATATTTGGAATCATGAGTTCCAAATTTTTTAAATAGGTATCTTTTATTTTTACGCATTATGAATATTTACTTAAGTAAATATTTTATTTACCATGGTTAAAGGGTAAATCTGGTAAATAAGGGTAAACAAATATTACTATAGTAAAATTAAATTACCCTAACATGTGTCATAATCCTACTTTTTTATACATATTTTATCATGGTCATCTTTGGGTCTATTTTGG
Organism: Viscum album; assembly: GCA_963277665.1. NCBI lineage: Eukaryota > Viridiplantae > Streptophyta > Magnoliopsida > Santalales > Viscaceae > Viscum > Viscum album. The sequence continues at coordinate 1,308,326,478 of OY728119.1, read as the reverse complement.
GACCTCATGGGGCCACTTGGGAGTGATAATGAAACTTTATTTTAATTAACTTAAAGTAAAGAAAAAAATGACATAAACAAATATCTTTTAGTAAATTAATTTTTACATGGGGTTATATACATTATCTTTTAGATTATAAATATTAATTATAAATCTAAAAATATTTCCTACATGATAGTATTTTTTTTATAATTTTTATACATCAAATAAATTAAATTATGTATGACACAATAATGATGAAATGTTTACCTCATTAATAAATGATTCAAATAAATAAGATTATAAAGATTAAAATAATATCCAAAACCTATCCAATTCTTATTTTATGATTTTATTTCGACCATGAGTCATCTTATATTCGACTTTAATTTTATTTGGACCTTTTGAAACCGAAGATAAGTTTATAATAAAATAATTCTTTCAAACTTTTCTAAAGAGCCACTCCTCCCCCTTATAAAAGGAAACCACTTCTAACCCATTACTCACACTTATCAAGCCCCTTGGATCATCCAAAACGTGCCATAATAAGCATTCAAGATCCCCATATTACACCTAGAAGCCTTAACTTATGCATAAGGTACTTCAACAAACCCTTCTGGTTCAAACCAAAGGGAGTTACCCGATTTAAAGGTAACATCTTCTCTTAAGTTATTTTGTTTTATTTTACTTCTCCAACCACCTAAAATCTTTTTATTCATTTCTTTTATAACAACAACATTATCCTAAATATACTAGGTTTTTGTTATGAGAATTATTCTAACTACACTTACACACACCTCCATCTAATGGGTAAAGAACATACTGTTTCTGTGGACGGCGAACTATTTCCTCATGAAACGATGATTGTTCAAATATCTCCAACCGCATCTCATGGTGGCCATTATGATGGAACTGTATTTATATATGATATATATTATATTTATATTGTTTATGTTCTTCTGTATTTTTCATTTATAGAATAACTTTTTGGTTTCCATAGTGGTTAAATACGATAATCTCATTTGAGGAAGTGCGGACTACCGCCCCCTCAAAGTGATATGACTCGTTCAGGCCTTATGTGGAACATATAAGGGATGGAGTTAATGATATTATATATGATATTATACTGGAATTATAATATAATTATTTATCATTAAGTTTTCATTCCATTACAATACGAAATAGAAATGAAAGTAGCGTTCATTTGTACCTACGGCTTACCGTCTCTATGAACAGTGCATTTCATTTCTTATCTACAAATGTTATGTACTATTATAAATACATGTATATAAAGGATATATATGATATATATGATATCTAAATCATGAATATCATTCTGTATATGATAAAAATTTTACCACATTAACAACTTGTAATTATAAGTAGTCCATTTTTACTCAAGTACCAAATATCGACAAAATGACCATTATTAACATAAATGATTACATAATGTTTATAACCTGGTAATAATTGATATAAAAGGAATAATAAACTTTAAAAATGTTCTTAAGTAAGTAGAAATTAATTTTAGTTTATTATTTAGGATATTAAATAATTAATGGGTCAAGTCGGACACGAGGTAAGGGACTTCGTCTCAATCTCCTTTCATTGAGGCATATATAGTTTTTTACACGACATTATTTTATATGTTGTATAAACACTTTTTAATTTTCATTTCATTCAAAGGGAATATTTTTCTACATATCATTTTTCTAAATTAAAAAAAGAATGTTAATTTTTAACATAAGTGGTGACAATGAACTTTCTACTTCTATGAGTATTATTTCCTCTTTGGCTTCCTTAACAAGCCATATTTTTTAAAAAAAATAAAATAAATATGATATAATCTTTTATGTATTTTTTTATTGAAGTTTGTTTTGATAATGGATTTGTTATGTCAATATATTTAAGTGATATATTGTGATTGAAATGTGGAAATGTTTTTTTTCCTTTATATTTGTTGTATGTGTGATGATTTTATAATGGTACTTGGACATTTGATGTGTGGTTACGTGATAAACCAAATGACGGGTGGTGTCATGACAAACCTGGATGGGTGGTTATGTTATAACCTCCAATGCATTGGGCATGGAAGTCAGATGTATGGCTATTCCATTTAGTGATATGTGTGTAAGTCGACCGTATGGTTATTCCATTTAAGTATGTTTATGTCCCAAGTTACCTTTATATGTTATGTGTTCTTTATATGTGTTTTATGGTAATATTTTAGTTAAAAAGGGTAAGAAATGATCTTTTATTCAGAAAATAGTATTTACTACTTCATAAAGGTGTAAAGTATTACTTATGATAAAGTATTCATAGTTTACCTGTTTTTTTTAAAAAGTAATAGTTTCCCTTCTTTGTGTATACCTTACTGAGCTTTTTATGATCATCCCAAGATTTTTGAAATGTTTTTCATATGAAATAAAGTGGAATAGGTTAATGGATGGTATCAAGGAAAATTCAAGCTGTCTAAATCATGGAACTATACATGACTCTTTTTCCAAAAAAAATTGTGAAAAATATAGAAACTGAGTAGAAGTGTCTACTTTCTAATTTTTGAGATTTAATGTAATAGTTATGAACTAATTCTCTAAAACTCTAAACCTAAAAAGATCCTCAATGTGAATTATAAACTTAATTCAAGAATATGCAATGTTTAAGGCCAGGTCCTTATAGGATTACTCAAACCTAGGAAGTATAGGAGGACAGTGGTGAGTAGTAGCGTATGGATTTGTTCTATGAGATGAATTTAGATGTGCAAGACAGTTAGGGATAGACTTATCTTTCATATTTGGAAATTACCTTTACCCCTAATGGATAGAGTGAGGATAAGGAAATTATCAAATTCCGAAAGCCTAGTTATATGGGAGAGTGTGGAAGGTGAGGACCCTCCTCCAGTATGGATGATAGGCGAGGATGAAGTTCTGCGTATCCATGGACTTGTGTGGGTTTCAGGGGATATACACAAGTTGATGATGCTAGAGTTTAATGATTCATCTTGGGAAGTGCATCCTGGATTCACCAATATGTACTATGACTTGTGCCATCAGTACTAGTGGTTGGGTATGAATCGAGAAGTGGTTAGTTTCATTACGAGGTGTTCCACCCGTCAGTGGGTGAAGGTGGAGAGTCAGCAGTCGACTGGTCTTTTACAGTAGTTACCTATTCTGGAGTGGAAATAGGATGATGACATGATGGATTTAATGACGGGGTTACCGAGTTCAAATAGATTCAATGATGTTGTTTGGGTTGTAGTTTATAGGATTATGAATGTTTCTCACTTCTTTCTTATCAAGGAGACCTTCGGTGTTGATGAGCTTAGAAATATATATATCCGAGAGGTGGTACAACATCATAGGGTCCCTCGTTTTGTCATCTCGGATAGGGACTCCCTCTTTATGTCTTGTTTTTGGTATTGTTTTTAGATGGATTTGGGTACACAGGTTTTTCTGAGCACAGCATACCACCCTCATACCGATGTCCAGTTAGAGAGTATAATACAGTTGCAAGAGGACATGTTTCTTGCATGTGTCCTTTTCTTTGGGGACTCTTGGGAGAATCATATTACCCTAGTCGAGTTATCCTAAAATAACAGTTTTCATGAGACTATACATATAACACCTTACGAGACCTTATATGGTAGGCCATGTTGTTCTCCCCAATGTTGGTTAGAGGTAGGTGAGGAAACCTTACTAGGAACCTGTCTCATGCAGGAGACTTTTGAGCAGGTTCAGTTGATTCTAATGGAGATGGCTATTGTGCAGTCTCATCAGAAATCATATGTCGATCACCGAAGAAGGTTTTTAGAGTTCGAGGTTGGCGATCGAGTTTTTCTTCATGTTGTACTGAGGATAGGAAATAATGGGATCAGGAGATAGGGTAAGATTTCACTGAGATATGTCATACTGTTTGAGATTCTGGAGTGATTCGGGTCAGTTGCCTATCGGTTTTAGTTACCTTAGAGGTACTGAGCCAAGCATGGAATCTTCCATGTACCTCAGTTATACCACTATCACTCATACCCATCTTATGTTCTTCAGACCGAGGAGGTTTAGCTTTAGGTTGATGCATCCTTTGAGGAGAATCTGATTTGTATATTTGACAAGAGAACGAAGGTTCTCCGAGGATGGTTAGCTCCTCTCGTACGGGTGTTATGGTAGCACAACTAAGTACTAGGAGTGGAAGGCCAATATGCATGCTCATTGGTGAGATTTATTCTCATATATTCCTTCACCGCCCTTGGACGAGAAATTTGGAGAATAATTTCTTTAAGGGGTGAGTTTGTAAGAACCTGATTCATACATTGAGGTACGAGTTTCTTAATTTCTTTTTTCTTTAAGTTGTTTTTGAAAAAAAGGGGGAAACTAGAAAAGTACTAGAATTAGAGGTTACACGCCATGTAATCCTAAGAACACATATTTTATTATTGCTGTTTTTTAATGGAATACATGGCGTGTGGGCATGTCATCCAAAAAAAGAGGAAAAACCAACTACGTGTCATGTATTTCTTAGTACATGTTGTATATTCATGTCAGAAGGTCCTAGAAAGTATGTCGTTGGAAAATAGATGACAAATGAATAGTAAAATGATATACATGTCATGTACATGGTATTACACCTCATGTATATGTCCTTTCTCACTTAAAATTTCCATAAGCCCCTTCGTTTGGCAAAACGGACAAAGGGATCACTAGGATGAAGAACAAACACTGTCGAAACTTCAACCATCTCCCAAATCTTTGTCTGGACTCCGATTTGATCATATTCAGTTGAGTTTGAACTGTATCAATAAGATCTAGATTAATATTAATCCATTATTCCAAATTCTTGATCTAGAATAAGTTATTTAAGGTTGACTGTTTATTCTTGTTTCTTAGATCTGGGTCATTCTAGCTCGAATTGGAGCTCGAGGCTGTACGAGGAGAGTCGTACTATGATGAGTTAGGTGGTCTCTTTCTTATTTCATGATGTTAAATTGTTTATACATGTCTTTGTGTTACATTCCCATGTTTAGGGTGTATCTTTGTTGAGACTTTTACCATGTTGATACCTAGGGATGTTTAGGTGATTAATTATATAAACTGAAGTATGTTTGAGACTGATTATTTTGATTAAGGGCCACCCCTACAGTGTGATTCCCTTAGATAACTATTTTGGGTTGTTTGGCTTAGGATACCAGTGGGTATGCCTATATTGTTTCCCTTTATGGGTTTCTTGGAATTAATTGGTTAATTAAATGTTTGTCAAGTGATCTATTTCCTTGTTAACCATGTAATGGTGTATATTTCATGTGTTGTATTATGATTAATTTCTTATATGTTGGGCTTGGACTTGTTGTTTTACTATTCCTATGGGATGCCTGTGGGTAAAGATTTATCATGCCTATGGGAAACATCTTGTGTGCCTATGGAAAATTACCTGAGGGTGATGCTTTATCCTATCTGAGGGTAAGGATTTGTTATGTTTGTGTACTACCTGAGGGAAACATTTCAAACTGAGTATTGAATATGGTAATTACTTATGATTTTCCTTCCAATTAAAACCATAATATTGGATTCAATAATGTTTTTACTTCTTAGATAGCATGTCGACGTATCTGTTCTGCTTACTTCTTTTAGGGGATTGACGGGCTGAGGCCGGATCTCAAGAACTTATAATTCAATTAAATTGAATTTTCTAATGAATAGGAACTATATAAATGGAAACATGATGAGTAGGAATGTTTGCTTTTGGGTACTTCCTAGAGTATTTCTTTCCTTATTGCACATTGTAGTTGCATATACTCCCTGACAGATAGGCACAGATCTTTTGGTAGTTTCCTACTAGGATTTATTTCTCACACCCTATTTGGGCCATGTTTTTTGGCCCAAACAGGCTATATTACTATAGGTTTTGATAGGATCAAGGCTTCTTATACAGGTACTTGATTTCTTCTTAAGATATGAAGATCATGGGATCAATCCAAGTCTTTCGATGTTGTTGTGTCTCTTTTTTGTATTGTTACACTTTGGTAGTGTATTGTACTTGATTTGTAGTATATACTATTTTTTTGTTTTATTAGAACATGTTTCATGCTGCATCATTCTGATATTATATTTCTTCTGATAATATTTACCTTTCAGTCTCCCTTTTTTACTTAGTAACATACTGTTCACCTCTTCCTCTATTGTGATTATTTATTCTGTTATGTTATACTCTACCAAGGAGGGAATAGTTTACCCACTATCATGCCTTAAGCCCTTGCTACTAGTTAGTAGCCTCTGGCATTTGGGTAAATGTGCTTTAGGATATGTGGCCAACTTGGTACAGGGCATCAGTTGGGTGGATTCAGGATTTGGGATGTTACAGTATGGGTTCCTCTATCTCAATCCCAACTCTCTGTCCAAGACTTCTAGTTAGAGGTCATAGTATCCCTCAATATCATTATGGTCACATTAAATCCTCACTAACCTCATAATATGATCCCGGTTAGCATTACGCTAAAGATATTTAACAATGATCATCTCACTTCTTGAGACATCCTATGTTGGTCCACTCACCTAACTTACCATAAATATACCCAGGGTAAACCCACCTGGGTAAATCATATATTCATGGGGGAGGAACACTCACCCCACACTCATATCAACTCGTTGAAGGGTATAAGGTATCTCTAGGTCCCATCAATGCCTTCTTGGGGAAATCATCTCAATTAAACATACTCTTGTGCTCAGAGGTCACTAAGGAAACCTATAAATGGGTCCATTGTATCTCATTAATTTCATTTAACTATCCCCCCTCATAGTCTATATATCTCAAGATAAACAATTTATAATCAATCCTTCACCCATCAGTGACAGATGCACAAATCCTGTGGACAAGGAACCATTTTATCCCTTATTACTTTTTCCATTCTTGGAATTTTATTTTAAAGAAACAAATTATTTGATAGAAAGTTTGACCACCCTTAGTGACAGAACCATATCGCACATGAATATAACAAAATGAATAAACAAACAGGATATTCCCAATAGAACACTTATCTCAGAAAATTTTATTCCCTATAAGCATAGCCCAAATACTCTTGACTAAAATCATCTATGTCGGTATCAACTCTTAAGATCCTCTATCAAGACACAATATAAAATTAATTTAATTATAATTATTTATAATCAATATCTTAATTAAATTTAATTTAATTTTTATAGGAATAAACCCCTTAAATTCTCACATGGAAATATCTGATTTCCAAAAACCAGAGCAATGGGGTGTGGTCCACTCTTGACACACACCAAATAATTATCTATATAAAATCTCAAATTAGTATTCCTGATTTAAGGGACAATTTATCCCAATTTCACCAAAAACACTATAAAAATATATAAGGTGATATACCCTCATCAAAACAGTGTGATGTGACATGAAGAAATCATATGAGGACATCCGCTATCCACACTAATAAAAATCCAAATTATATAAGATGATTTTCAACATGCACTGGTAAAATAAATTAATAAATGCTAAGCTAAAGAACCAAAATCAGTGGTGGGAATAATGAGAAAAATAAGGGAGTAAGAAGACGTGAATCTCAACATGAATTATTGAAAAAAAAAACACCAAGAATCGCCCTTATTTAGAGGGGTGTTTAAAGAGATAAAATGAGGAAGTCCACTATGGTTTGTCACACATAAGGGAGAAGAAGAGGGGTGAGGGTTAAAAACTAAGAGGATAAAATGACTCTTTTTACACATTTTAATAAAATCAGTTAACTCACATAGTTACAAAATGGTTTATAAAAATGTGTTCCATCCATTTGGTTAGAAATATATTAATCTATATTTATTAAATGTTTTAGACAGATGGTTTCCCAAACCATGGTCCAACCATTAAAATCAACACTAAAATGAAATTATAGGTTTTGCACAGTTTATTTTCAGTTGTAAACCAACCATAAACTAATCCCTCAGACAAAATTAACCTACATAGTTTACCTACAAAGTTTACCCACATTATTTACCTTTACTATTTACAAACTATGAATAAAGAAAACCCTTTTTTAAAATAAAAAATTTTGACATGAAGCTCAAGAGATTCACCCAAGCACCTAAAACACCTCTTGGACCTAAATCCACATCTAAAAACATTTCCTTGAGATGCTCTAACCCATGAAGTCCCTATGTGAATATTGATTCTCAAAACACCCAAAATTAAAAAAAAATTAAATTCTTTCTAAAATTTATAACCTAGAAATGCATGGGTCTTTAAAACCTCTCCACCATAACACTTCTCATCCCTGAGAATCTTTATTGGTCCTTAAAACATAAATCTTGACCTATCCCAACTGTAAATTCCTAATAAACTCCTCACGCAGTATCCTAGAATGTTGGATGATATTTTTCTGCACCACTCTAAATACAGGGTGAACTATTCATCAAAACCTAATACATTTCTTATAACTCCCTGAGATTTTGTGACATGTTTTTTTTCAAATTAATTTATCTTTTTTATATTTTTCATTTCACATCACACTATAAATAGTTATATATATATATATATATATTAAAACACTAATTCAAAAATTACTTTCACAACGAACCAAATTGTTTTGTACTATACGAAACCTTGACTTGGCTTACGCTACACGCAACACCGACTTGTTGTACATTACACATAGTACCAAGTTTCTACGAAACATCAATTTATTATTATAATTATTTAAATGAGTTATTCATAAACTATACATTAAAAATTAGTAATATGAAAAGTTATAACTATTTTTCCAATATTCTTATAATGTTTTTATATAAAAAAAATATTGATAATGAAAAACATAATTTTTTGTAAAGTCTTTATTGCTTAAAAATACTATTTTTCTTGAATAAACTGCTCTCCATATCCTTATGTGAAGAATAAAAAAAATTAATTTTAGAAACATATAGAAATTTCATTTGATAAAATAAATTTCATTTTCTAATTTATAATTCTAAAATTAGATTAGGGTGAATTTTTTGTATTTTTTCTAAGAAACATCATTTTTTGATGAATAGTGAAAGGTACTACATTTTAGTTAATAACTGCCTTTTTTTAAATAATTGTTTATGTTAAAATATATTTTAATTTTTTTTTTCATGTCAAATTAGATTAATTATAAATCTATTAATGTAATTTAGGTCACTATAATTAATTTCACTTTTAAATTTAATATCAAAAATTAACAAACTTTTGAACATTTTTCTACTTTAGAAACCCACTATTTCATCCCATCAAAAGGATTAGCATTAATATTAATTTTAACACTTCTATGAATTTAATAATAAAAAATATACATAAAAGATTTTAATCAGTATAATATTTATAGTCTGATTAGATCATGTTAATTTTTTTCCAAAACGATTAGTAAAAGTGATTAAAATTAATCACAGCGATTAAGGTCAAATTAAGCTTAATTAGGGACTAAACCTTAATCTCATGAGCCCAAATGATCTATAAACTTTTATAAAACCCATTAAATTTAAATTTTTTGGCCATAAACCTTCCATTATTTATTTATTTATTGGTTTTTTATTCCTTTTTTATGTAAGAACATGTGTACACCAAACTTGTTTTCAAAAATTTCAACTGAGTTCTTTTCCTTCCCTATAAAAGGCCATTGCCTATCCCTATTCTCCACACCTAAAAAACCTATTAGTTTTAGAAAATATCTACTCAATAAACTTCTTAACATCCCTCCCTTACTCTTATAATCCTCTTCTTAGGCAGAAATCAATCCAAGGAAGCCTTTGGTCACAAACCAAAAGGAGTTACCTGATTAAGAGGTAAGCTCTTCTCTCAAGATCCTTTATTTTATTTTTCGTCTACACCCCTCCACTCTATTTATTCTATTATTTTATAAAAATACCAATATATTCAATATACTAGTATTTTTTATGCTATTTGTTCTATCTAAACTTACATACACATCCATCTCATTGGTGACGAACTTACTATTTATATGTATGGCAAACTACCACCTCACTAAACGATGATTGTTCATTTTTCTTTTAACGCCTCTCATGGTGAAAATTATGATGTAAAATATGTTTATATATTTAATATATTATATTTATTATGTATTTAGGATTCTTTATTCCTTTATAATATGTATCTTTTTTACTTTCCATTTTGTGTAAATGTGATAATTTCGTTTGAGGAAGTATGGACTACTGCCCCCTCAAAGCAATGTGACTCGTTCACACACTACATGGAATGTATTAAGGAAGTTTTTAGTAAAATTATATGATATATATGATATAATAAATCTACTATGATAATTATATATACACATATATTTCATGTACTTTGTTTCTTTCAATGCGACAATAAAAGATGGAAACAACATTCATGTGTATTTACGGCTTATCGTCTCCATCAAAATTGTAATCCTTTTCATACTTCTATATTCTATATATTATTATAATATAAATATAATGAATATAAATGATACTTATATTATGGTTTAAATTTTTTAAATCAATATATAAGCATAATTACCAAATATATAACAAATTAATACACAAATGTAAAACAAAGTGAATATTACCCAAAGCATAACCTTAACATGAAATTGCTAACAAGTGGGTAATATAAAGTCATAATAAATATATATATGGTATTATAAATAATAATATGGTTCTGTAAAATATTTTTAATAAATTTATATTTATTATAAAAGAGGTCTGAACAAGTATGATGAGAGTAAAGACATAAGGTAAGGGATTTCATCTCACTTTTTTTTCCATGAGATACATAATTTATTCACCACTCACTTCTTTTGTGTGGTATATGTATGGAAAATGAATGTATTATATGTATCTTATACTTATATTTATGATTATTTACATATAAATTATATGATATTTATTTCATGGGGTTAATGTTTCAAAAATTACCAAATTGGTAAAGTAGTTTTCTCTCTAATTTCCTTCTTTGAGACACAAGTTTTGTTATGAACCTATGTTATTTAACAAGGTTTATATGCATCCAATTGACATATTATATCATGAATATCATTATTTTCATTATATTTTATGCTTCATGTAATTTTATTTTCTTAAGTAAAGATTATGATTCCATGTAACCAAGTTGTAAGAGTTTATTGAGACAATATCATCACTTTTTGATATTGTTAATGATTATGATTATTTTTATGAATATTATGATCCATATCTAAAGAAAACTCATGATATTCCTTAAAATTTATTAATTAAAGATATATCCATGTATTAGTATTTTTTCCCACTCTTTGGTACTTAATATAATTAAAAAATTGTTTTTAGAGAAACTTGATCATATCTCTCTCTTCAGTCGGAAATCTATTTTATTTCAAAATCATGATTTAAAAATGGTTTCAAATTTTTTTTCAAATGATCTTTGAAGATAATTTTAAATAAAAATGTATTCTAAATTAGTTTTATATTTTTAAAAGATTTATTTATAATTTTTCAAAGTTATTTTCAAATAAAATGTTTTTCAAAACATTTTCAATCATTCTTTATACATTTTCAAAGTATTTTCAATTAAATGGTTTTAAAAACTTTTTCAATATTTATTATAAATTTTTCAAAGTGTTTGAAAATAAAAAACTTTTTTAGTTGTTTTTAATATTATTTTATACGTTTTCAAGGAAAATAATATTTAAAATGTTTTCAATCTTTTTTTATAAGTTTTCAAGGAAATGTTTTTAAAAATGATTTCAAGACTTGTTTATAATTTTTCAAAGTAGTTTCAAAGAAAATGGATTTCAAAAAGGTATTATGATTTAAAAATAATTTTTCAAAGAATAAAGGATATTTTACTCGAGAAATGTTTACAAAATATCTTTCCATGTTATTTTCCATTTAAGATGACATCTGTTGATGTTAATCATGCCCTTGTAGGAAATGATCCAGAGGTTCCAATAATATCCATTATTGAATGGTTTATGTTTTTATGGAATAATTATTATGAACCCCATTTCACTTACATGGGTTATATTCTTTTGAAACCTGCTTCTCATCATTGGTTATGAATTGATGAAATGATTATGAAACCTATCTCTTTTACATAGATTATGATGTGATGAAATGTTAATGATACCCATTTCATTTCATGGGTTAGGATTTGATGTTTATAAAACCCATCTCTTTTTATGGGTCATGATATGATGCAAGTTTTAATTTCTTGTGGAAAATGTATGTATGATTTTGTTATTTGATGGGTGGGACCTATATCTCCCTCAAATGCATTGGGTAATTAAAAAACTTTTATGATATGAAAGGGTACACAGGAGGGCATCCCAAGCCTAAAATAAGAGGGTATATGGAAGGACGTCCCTAGCCCAAAATAAGTGGTTACATAAGAGGACATCCCAAGACCAAAATAAGAAGGTAAATGGGAGGAAATCCCATGATGAAAAATAGATGGTAAATGGGAGGAAATCCCAAGACTGAAACAAGAGGGTATATGGGAGGACATCCCAACCCTGAAACAAGAGGGTAAATGGGAGGACATCCAAAGCCCAAAACAAGAGGGTACATGGGAGGGCATGACAAGCTTGAAGTAAGTACCTGGGTGATTACCCCAAGCTTAACATGTTACAATGTCCTTAGTAGGATGCCTTTACATAGGGTTATTATATGCTTATGTGTTTTCCAGAATTCCATGTTTTATTCTTATGTTATGATTTCATGGATTATCATCTCGATTTCCTTATTATTCTTGTATTATGAACTTCCAATCATTATTATGAACTCAAATACGTTAGTGTTGGAACCAAAATGGGAGATGAAGATGGAGAAACAGAAAGCCTCAAGAGGCTACCTCGCGAAGACCATTCGCAGAGCCTCAGTCGCACCGCGCCCACCGTAGAGAAAGAAGGTGGTAATGCTCCACGAGCACCCTTGACGTTCGCGAGGCTACTGTAGAGCAAGGAGGTGGTAACGCTACATGGCCGCATTTGAGGTTTGTGAGCCCACCATGGAACAAGATCCATCTTTACTCTGAGCGAGCTCTGCTTCACGTTGCCTCTCCCTTATAAATACGGGCCTCCCCCCATGTCTCAAAGGTAGATCATCCGACCTTTCACTTTCCTAGCTCCTGAATCACGAAGCACCTTATACTCTGCGAACCATGAGCTATGCGAGGTACTTATGCTCTGTGAAGTGCCTCCCCTTTTCGTTTCTTTAACCCCCTCTATCGAGAGGGATGCCTTTCGCAGAGCCTAAGGGCCTCCGCGAATTAAGGGGATCCTAAAGGGGATCTGGGTCATTGCGGAGCATTTATGCTCCGCAAGACACCCTCCATGTACATGTCATCCATATGCTAAGGTAGGGTCACTGTACTTCGCAAAGCACATTGCTTCATGATACCATGCTTTGCGAGGCACCTTTACTCCTCAAGGCAGTGCTCCATGAATGCCTTTCCACTTCGTGAAGAACCTCCTATATGCACCTCTACCCTATTCTTAGGATGAGGCTCCCCACTTCACAAAGCACACCCCTTTGAAAGTACCCTCTTCCACGTGGAGCAGCAGAGTTCCACAAATCCCCTGCTTGTGGACTACTAGGCTTTGCAATTCATTTTCCCGTGTAACCCTAGAGGTTTTCATGATGTGATTACAAAGTCCCTTGGATGATATTGCTCGTTGCGTTGCTTCACCTCATGCTTCTTTGCATAGTCACACTAATGGCTATTGCTTCCTCGCATAGTCATGCTAACGTGGACCCCCCAATGGTTCTCTCCATAACACCCCCTAGCCACGACATTGCCTATCCCTTCTCTTCACCAAGGAGTAGAGGTTACCGGTTTTGTAATTACTAGGGGCTCGGAGCAAACCCACCTCATTCGAGCTGGAGGATGTTAAACATCCAATAACCATCATCCTCAGAACATGACGTTAAACTGTGACCTTGCCCCATGCCTCGCACGCAGGGTACCCCCACCTTGGACATTCTGCATGCCCGCTGGTCTCCATGAGGAAGATATATTCCCTCACAGGGGATGATATCCTCCTTATCGGAGTGGATTTTCTCCGTGGGGAAAGGAAAACCATCATGGTGTAAGCCCCTAACTTTTCTTTCCGGGGGCATCATCTCTACTCTTCCTTTCTTCTTCAGTCCCAAGGACTGGGGGGAAGGGGGAAATGGATACCATACCCCTCATTTTTTTGGTAGAAAATCCCTCTCCCACTGGGCTTTGTCGCCACCGGGCCTGCATCCTGGAGTAAGTCACAACTTCTCGGGTCGCTAACCACGCGTAAGCCCCACTTCACTTCCCATGAATGCACCTTTCACGACGTGATCGGCAGGTCCCTGCTGCCTCTTATTTCTCACACCGAGCATAACTCACGTGGTCTTAGAGTAAGCATCGTCCATGAAATCTTCTTTGGGAAGCCTAGAGTGTAGCCACACACACCACACCCATCTTGATCGATGAGGACTTTGATCCTTTCCAAGGCAGGGTACTTAGGAAGCCTCTACGAGGTTCAGGCCGACCACCCGGTTGTTCCGACCTCCTTCATGTCGGTTCACAAACACCTCAGGAAGCCTAGAGTGTAAGCTCAAAACACTACCTGAACTATGTGGTCCTTGATCCTTGCTAAGGCAGGGTACGTAGGAAGCCTCTATGAGGTTCAAGCCCACCACCCATGGAACCCCAGGTCCTCCTTCACTTTGGTTCACCGACCCACCTGAACTACATGGTCTTTAGTCCTTGCCAAGGCAAGGTACATAGGAATCCTACCTAAGGTTCAAGCCCCATAGCCATTGGTTTCGACCCCCTTCACGTTGGTTCACCAACACTCCGATCAGCTTAGATTGTAAGCCCAATGCCATCCTGAACTACGAGTACTTTGATCCTTGCCAAGGCAGGGTACGTAGGAAGCCTCCACGAGGTTCAAGCCAACCACCCATTGGTCGCTCGGACCCCCTTCACGTCGGTTCACCAACGCCGTGGTCCGTCTTAGATTGTAAGCCCCAAATGCCACCATCTAAACTATGAGGTATTTGATCCTTTCCAAGGCAAGGTACGTAGGAAGCCTCCCTGAGGTTCAAGCCCAAAATTCGGTCGCTCTGACCATTTTCACATTGGTTTTCCCCCATCCCGCATGACGTTAAACTGTGAAACTCTTTCAATGGTAATTCATTTTCACTCCATTCAGCGGTAATCCATTGTCAACCTCTTTTAATAGTAAGTCGTTGTCACTCCATTCAGTGGTAAGTCGTTGCTAGTCTCTTTCAGCTGTAATCTGTTGTCACTTCATTCCACGGTAAGCCGTTGGAACCCCAATCGGTGGTAAGATGTCATTAGATGAACATCCTAGACTTTGATTCCCTACCATGAGGATATGTAGGAAGCCTCTTCGAGGGTCGAGACCAAAACTATCATCATCCTCATGGCGGTTCCATCTCATTCACCATCCACTTCATTCAACCGCTCTATCATCCATCCTGATTATTACCCAGGCCACCACATCCTGGTGGGATCATGCCACCTCAAACCCCATTCCCCTCAATAGTAAATGGGTGTTCAAACACATGTTTTCCCCAATATCAGTGTCCCCCCCCCCCAGGGGTTTCACCCATCTGATCCACTCTAGTCAGTGTTCTGATCAGTCTGATATGTCTCCGCTGGACGTTAAACTTACAGCATACCCCGTGTTAGACAGGGGAAGATGAGGAAAACCTTAGATACATTCACATGGAATATGATTCCTCGCATTCTATGTGGGATTCCTTGGGCTTCTGCACCCTCAAGAAGCCCTAAAATAAGGGGCAGAAGATAGACGCGCCAGTGTCCCAGCGCCTAGACCTACCAGTGATGCCCAACGTGACTACTCCCCTAACTGAAGGTTGCTGCCCTGACTGGACCCCTTGGAATGTCCTGACAGAAGCAGTGTAATTAATTAGTGTCCATGAAGATATGGCGCTAGGAATAGTTTCATGAATAATGTCCTAGGTCTATAATGGAGACCTGGACTAGGTGACGAGTTCCGAGGAGGAATCCACGGAAGGAAGAACCGACCTCCCATCATCCCGTTTCAATCAAGGAGAAAATTTCCCTAAATAAGCGATGGATGCTGCCCGCCTTTGGAAAGTGGGAATGTGGGGAGACATCTGCGCGTCCACCATAGACGGATGTGCACGCCCTGGTGAAAGCATCGGAAATAGTAATGGTGAACCCGACGTGAAGTTATTCTCCTCAATATGGATATTAGTAGTGCTTGAGGAATAGATGGATTGACATGTCACCGGATCCAGTTATCCGGTGCCGGGTCCCGCTAATCAAATAGCGATCTTGGCATGAAACTTACCAGAAGTTGGGGAAGTAGAACGTTGGACATCCATTTATGCGACATTGTCAGCGTGGATCCCTCTTACTGGCCATGGAAGACAGGATGGAGTTGGGGAATTGGTCGTCAATTCCTTTTTCTTTCAGCACTAATGCGTTCATCTCCCTGCTCTTAGGAATCAAGTTGCTACTCCAGGGACGCGATCACCGCCTGCCCATCGACCCAGGGGCAGGGGAAGCACGCACATGGCCATTCCACGTGGCTTCATCTCTTCCATGACTCCCTCTACATCCACAACCATGAGGCACCCACGCCCCCTCTCCCCATCTTAGGTCATTCAATGGAGGTTAATCAATGACCTCGTGCGCCGCTACGACGAAAAGGGCATAATCCCGACCCGGGATATGGCCCGCCTAGATCTAGAGGTTCCTTTGCCTCAACACCAATGATACCTCCAAGGGCCGCGCAGGGAGCCATTACTCCCCACCATAATGTACAACCGTTTCTGGAGCCTGTCCCCAGAGCGCTTTGATTAATCCATGCCTTATACTGACGAGGTAGGTGATGTCCAGCCCAGCCTGGTCAGAGTCCCATTCCAGGGGCTCCCAGTGAGAGCTCCCACCCGGCCATGTCAGCGTTTTTGTCCCAT
Source organism: Viscum album (assembly GCA_963277665.1). Taxonomy (NCBI): domain Eukaryota; kingdom Viridiplantae; phylum Streptophyta; class Magnoliopsida; order Santalales; family Viscaceae; genus Viscum; species Viscum album. The sequence continues at coordinate 1,308,309,562 of OY728119.1, read as the reverse complement.
ATTGCGGGAAGAGGAGTAGGTAAGCTACTTACCTGCACCACTGGCCCCGATTCGTCCGACCCAATGCCAGTGTCGGGCGTAAGCCGAGGAGGACACCCGCCAAGCGGCGTCAACGTCAACGGCTAATGTGGCCCGAGCCACCTCCTATTCATATCATCAGTTCCATGCATACACTAAGTAGGGGCACTTCTACGCCCAACTAGGATCAAGGCCCCAACTACCCCATGGGTAGGCTGGGTCGACTCTCTTGGTCGCTGGCACAAGCAGTGGCCGCCGAAAACCAACCTACAACGATTCCACTCAGTACGGAGGTCCTCCTCATACCACGACCATGGAAAGTGCGGGACTTCCCTGCTTCGAGGCTCATCATGGAGGTCCACCCCAGGCCACGCCCAATCCAAATGAGGGTCTTCCCCGTGGCAGTGATACTCGGCACGGAAGCCTATCATGTTCCCATTACACTGGGTATAGAGTCATTTCTCCTACCCCCAATTTTTAGTGTAGGGACATTGGCCATCCGGTCTCTCTTCAACGTGGGGATCCTCCCCATGTACTCTCAGTAAATTGTGAAGGTCATCCACGCCTCGGAAACCATAGGGGTGAAGGCCAGCCTCACGCCCCATGCACCCAGCATGGGGGTCCTGCCTATGTTCAGCTATACTAGTACAAGGACCCCCCTCATACTGAGGTCACCTGGGAAAATAGGAATGGAGGCCCTCCCCGTGGTTCATCCAGTTCCAGTGGAGGTCTTTCCCACTCCAATTCTACCCATGGAGGTCCTCCCCATGTCCCATTTGAAATTTTCCCTAGTTCTCCTCGCACCCTGGCTTTCTCGGGTGGAAACCCTCTCTGCACCAGCACCAGTGCGACCGAAGGACCTCATGTCAGAAATCTAACCTGTACCAAGTAACCACCCAGGGTCAGGAAGGCAGGTCGTCGCCACCATAAGAAGAATCCTGGGAAGGTATAGACAGAGATCAAACAAGCCCTTTTCTCAGGATCTGAATCGGATTACGACTCTGCACGGGAACCCTCTTCTCGCTCATCTGAGTCAAGAGTCGGGGCAGGGACAAGGCGCATCAGCCTAGTGCTCCAGGAATGTGAGGTCTATCATATTACCACCTCCCTTTGTAGTTATATCTTGGAGGATTAAAATCTAGAAGCCTAGCAGGTTGCGTTCATGAAATCACCACCATCATCACCGGAAGAGCTCTCTACCTCAACAAGAGATCATGGAGAGCTATTCTGGGGACCAATGGCGGGCGAGCAGCAGCGCAACCCATCTTCAGAATCCCTATCCCCGGATCAAGTAATGGCGGTCATCATCCATTCTTATCGCGTTGTAGCAGCCAAGTTGCTACACTCTTTGGAAGACAGCCTGAGATTCGGTGGTCAGTCAGCTTGTTCGACATACTCTCCACCTGCCAACCCACCGTCCCAGCGATCTACCTCAGTACCGCTGCCATTTCCTCAGCCACCCCCATTTGACGAGTGGGGAAATCAAGGGTTGAACCATAAATCTGAGCCGAGGAGTTTATGGAACATCCTTGTAGTGGACCACTTCCCTGATAAGTTCTGGCCCATGGCAGCGCAGAATTTTCGCGCACCGGAATCCCTCACCCCAGAGGAAATTGTGAGTTTCCACCACACCCTCTGGGTGACGCATTTTAGTCTTTTTCATCGTTGAGTGGTTTATCCTAGGAGCCACGTGCATTTCAAAGAAATCATTGAGTAATAATGTCTTGTTTATTTGGCCGCACTCCCTATGGCCCAGCACCCCAAGTCACCAGGTCGTTGTGAGGCCCTCCAGCATCAATGCGTTCAGAGTATCAAGGTACTCTACATAATTATCAATGAGGCTACCCTCCCCCCATGTGAAAATTTTTGGTTGGGGGTAGTATGATGCCCTCATCTTCAGTCCTATACGACGGTATCCTGACTTGCTAGGCGACATCGAAGACATGCCACCGGGAAGGGTCACGGTCAACATGGTCGAAAACGTGGACGAGGAGGACGAGCTAGAGATTCTTGATGGAGACTTACCCCCCGAGGGTGTGCCACCACTATTAGACCCATTGGGAAGGATTACTCGTCAGTAGAGGAACCTACTTGGTCTCCCTACGCCCACTGAGGCATTGGTACTCAACAGGAATTCTGGTAAGGTTAAAGAGCACGTCGGAGCTGCCAAACACTCTGACCCATCCGCCTTAGTGTAGAAGATGGAGGAAGACCCTGAGAAGGCCACATTGTGCCAAAAATTACTGAGAAGTAGAAGTTGGTTGAAAAACTCATGGCTGAATGTTCTGTGGAGTGACGGCCGGACTATGGAAATACTAGGCCAGTACAGCAAGGGTAGGAACAACTTCCCCTTGACGAGCGTCACTTAGGAAACCCTGATCATACTGCTCCCGCGGACAGTGCTGAATCCGGATATCATGGAAAGAGGGTGCAGTATATCTCCGCAAACCCTCTGGAATGGTGCGAAAATCTAAGGAACCTAGCTCGGGTTCCCCCAGCTACCACGCAGGTCGCCCCGCCAACCGGTCCACGAGCCATTGAGCCTATCTATCGTGTTGAAGAACCCGACAACACACTCATAGTCAGGGATCCCTGTCAAGAGAGGGACCCCTACCCAGATGATCCAATGGAAAAACTCATTGCCCACCTAGAGGCGTTAGAAACATGACAGGTGGAAATCCCACCTGATGGTAAGCCATACCCAGCATGGGTGGATAATATGTTGGCACCACCAGGTTTTGGGAATCCCACCTTCTCCCCCTTTAATGGGACGAGGTACTCGCCAAGGCACCTCGCCCACTTCAACTCAATGTGTGGGCCCATGTTAGGGACTCCAGCATAGCAGGAGGCTGCCAAGCTCCGCAGTTTTGTTTAGACATTGGAGAGGCCAGTATTCGTCTGGTACAGCCAGCTCCCCATCAGATATGTAACCAGCTAGGAGGACCTTCACATGAAATTACTCTACCAGTTCAGTTCCACCACATGAAAAAAAAGTATCGCAGACCTTTTCAAGTGCAAAAAAAGTCCTAATGAGTGTGTCGCAGACTTTATCTCCCAGTGGAAAGGGCTCATATACTCCCTTGACATGCCACTGACTCAGGAGAAGTTACTGACGATGTGTGTAGGTAATGTCAAGATAGAACTGGTTCCTTCTCTAATCACCCGGAACTAACCTGGAGGATTCTGAGACTTCTTTGATAAGGCCCAACACCTGGTGGAAGCCCTACAACAGTCCATCAAGGCACGTCTATTTCCCTCTTTAATTGCAGCAAGGAGGGATGCCAGAGCTGAGCCCACCATGGTGGCCCAAATAGAAGCCCATAGGCAACTAGAATTGCTACAAGTGGAACCAGAATCATAGCCTCACAGAGGACCTCAACCTCAAGCGCAGCCTCCACCTCAAAATCGGCAGATTCCCCCACGTAATGCGCCACCACCGCCTGAGGAGGACAATCAGTGTCTTCCTCCTCGACAGGATCCTCTAGCTTCTCATCAAGGTCAGGCTCCAAGGGCCCGCTTTCCCGACAAGAGGAACTGGACCTACTCGTTCAACCAGAATCTGGTCCCTGGTTACTTCTGTAGTGCCTTAGATCAGTGGATTTTATGCTTGCCTGAGTGCAGAAGGTCAGAAGAGGCGAATCTTACTGATCGCCCCAACTACTACCCCTATCATCGGATTTTGGGGAACAACCTCAAGCAGTGTTATGTGTTCAAAGACTGACTTCAGGACCAGGTCAACAACAACATATTTAGGTTGGGCCCAGCCCCAACACAAGTGGCGGGTGTCTTAATAAGGCCATATAGCAGCAGTGATAATGATGGTGAGTGGAAGTAGGTTTCTAACCATGGATACAAGAAGTATCATGACTAGATGGACCACAAAACAGTCTCCCATGCCCATGGCATCATTTGGGAACACATGAATTAGTCTTATCTTTCAGAATCCACAACAGTCACTTCTGCATCATCATCTCAGTCGGCCTCTTCCTAGAAAAGGAAGCATCAGCGGTGCAAGGGAAAGAAATGTTCCCCGCCAATGCCATTATCATCCCTCACTCTCGGTGACTTTATGCCTCCGAAGATGGGGATTCCCCCCATAATCCACCCAGTAGTGGATGACTCTTCAAGTGATAGTTAAGGGTACGCTTCGGTTAATACTGTGGAGTTGGTAAACCCCTATATAACTCTCGATGAGGGAGAGAGCCCGGCGAACCTCCCCAACGTCCCAGCTGATGCCAACATCGGTGGAGCCATGACCACATGGGTCATCGGGGCACATCAGTTGGAACCTCCATCCAGGCAGTGCATGCCACTAGGACAAAACAGCAGGCCCAGCGCAGAACTCAGCATGTGTAGCCTCTTCATCCAGTGTCGTCAGGCCTGCTTCCACCACTGTTTTTGCTACTGGATCAGGCAGAGCTACCTCGGCCATGCCACGACCAGCCTCTCCCTACTACAAGTCGATCTTAGTCATCCAGTCCTCATCCGGCAGCTACTCTCTAGGATTCGACTAGTGAACGGCGGGACATGCCCAACACCAGCCAGCCGCCAGTCCAGCCGGCGGGGGCCACCCTACCTTCTATCACAGAGCAGCCTCCTGTAAGCAGAAGTTCACACCTGGTGTAGAAATATGACTTCCTCAAGCACATATCTAGTATCCCATCGAGGCTTTCCATCCTCTAGGCCCTTTGCCTATCGTCAGATATGCGTGACCCCCTCGCGGAGGCTTTAAGAAGCCCCCTTCAGTTTGAGATGGAGGTAGTGGCTGCAGAAGCTTTTCATGCTGAAGTGTCCAAGAATACTGAATTCAAGTCCATCATTTTGTTTTTTGGAGAGAATGAAGGTTCTCCCATACAGGGGCACATCCGCTCGCTGTACATCACTGGCCAATTTAATTGTGTGGAGGTTCGCTGTTGTCTCATTGACACCGGCTCCGGGATTAACCTTATCCTAACGCAGACACTGAAGAAGCTGGGGTTATCCGAAGATGACCTGACTCCCTCCGATTTAAGGATCCAAGGACATGACAGAACCGAGTAGACCCCAGTTGGAAAGATCCGGCTAAAGACCCAGTTTGGCAGCCTAGTTGCCAGTACCAAGTTTATAGTTGTCTCCCAAGACACCGTGTACAATGCATTGATGGGTAAACCATGGCTCCACTTGCATGTGGTCGTCCCCTCATCGTATCACTAGTGCCTAAAGTACTCCCTTAACGGTCGATTAGGCGTACTCCAAGGTGATGCATCTCCTTTCGCCTCTTGTTAAGCCCGCTACCTGGATGCAGACTATTACAAGAGAAAGGACAAACAGATTCAGGAAAGTGAGATTGAGCCCACCACGGTCGCAAATGACCCCTGGGAAGGTCTGGATGATGCCTACGTCTTTCTAATCCATCGATTGGAGGCCACAACCCCCAATATGGGGCAATGTTTTTTTGTCTCTGTCACAAGAGGGAAGCATGTTCCCAAGTCCAAGAGACGATGGAAAATCACCTCGTACTCCTAAACAAACTAGGCTTAGGTAATCCTAGAGCCTCCTACCCCCGTACGGTATCGGGATGTATGCCCCATGGAAATGGTAGTACATCATACGTGTTTGTTTTGCTGGGATGGGATTAACTGTATAAAGTTGACGCGCCACTACTACTTTGATATCATCAAGAGTGGCCCCTTGGGCTGAAGACCAGATGGGATCATTTTTATTACCTTCATTGCTATGGTTTTAGCAGCCTGTGAATCTCCCAATATGTTGTCCACTACTGTCCAGGCTGGTAGCAGCCTCCCATCAGGTTCTACCGACTTAGAGGAAGCTTCTCCCACTGGGAATCCCTCCTCTGTAAGTGAATAAGAGGATTTGGAGGATACTTCCTCTGCCTTTGAAGAATGCATCTCCACCACGGTCTATGAACTGGTACAGGTGAACCTTGGTAGTGAGGCATATTCGAGACCCACATTGATCAGTGTCGCCATGTCCCTCTAGGAGCAGCAGAGGTACACAGATTTCTTGAAGTAGCATCATGATGTATTCTCCTAGAGCTATGACCAGATTCCAGGACTAGATCCTCAAGTAGACTTCCACAACCTCGGTCTCCCTGCAAATCACCACGGGTTCAAGTAGCCTCCCAGAAAAATGCACCCTTCTCACAATTCCATGGTCGAGGCCAAAGTTGACAATATTATCAGAGCTAACTTCATCAAGGAGGTCTAGTACCCCAAGTGGTTAGCCAACATTGTACCAGTCAGGAAGAATAACAAACAGATCAGGGTCTGCATCGACATCTGAGATCTCAACCTTAACTCTCTGAAGGATGATTTTCCCCTTCTGGTGACAGAATTGTTGATCGACGCTACAGTTGGGTTCCAGTCCCTTTCCTTCATGGATGGTTACTCCGGATACAACTAGATCCAAATGGTATCAGCGGAAGAGGATTCCAAATCTTTCCAGGAACCCCAAGGTACTTTCTATTACCAGGTCATGCCCTTAGGCCTGAAGAATGCAGGTTCCACCTATCAGTAGGCCATGCACTGCATATTCAATCCAATCCTCAGGAAAATGGTGAAATGCTATGTGGAAGATCTGGTGGTCAAATATTTCCAGCGCCAAGACCATCTCAAGGACCTTGAGAAAGTATTTGGATTCCTCCGTTCCCACCACCTGATGATGAACCCATTGAAGTGTGCCTTTAGGGTCACCTCTAGGAAGTTTTTTGGATTTGTTGTCAGGTACCGGGGCATCGGGATCGACCCGAAGAAGATCAAGGACATCAGCCAGATGCCTCCCCTGAGCAATATTGGGGAGCTTTGAGGTTTGCAAGGCCATTTATCCTACATACACCTATTCATTGTGAATTTTTCTGGCAAGTGTATTCCCTTTTCTCGACTCATAAAGAAAGGATCTGCCAAGGAGTTGGACGAAGAGTGCCAGACTGCGTTCGAGGAAATAAAAAAGTATCTGCTTCAGCCTCTGGTCCTGATGCCACCGGTCTCTAGAAAACCATTGATCCTATATGTGACTGCACTGGAATGATCTCTTGGTTCCCTCCTCGCGCAGAAGAACAATGATTGAACTCAAATTATCCTCTACTACCTCAGCCACTTGATCCTCAATACGGAGACCAGATACTCCCCTATTGAAAAGATTTGCCTTGCACTGGTATTCATAGTACAAAAATTGAGACACTAATTGAAACACCTTGAGGTACAGGTGGTGTCTCAATTAGACCCATTGAAGTACATTCTGAACCACCCCATGTTGACCGGACGACTAGCGAGGTGGGAGGTAATCCTCCAACAGTTTGACAACAGTTTTTTGCCTCAGAAGTTTTTCAAGGGACAAGCATTGGCAGATTTTCTAGTTGCCCATCCAACCCCCGTGGACTAGTCCCAGTACCTATACTTTCCCGACGAGGCAATCCTCTCTGTAGATCATGTCATCCCATGTTGGCAGATGCACTTTGATGGTGCCTCCTGGATCCCCACCGGCAGAAGACTCAATGATCCCAGACTCAACAGAGTAGACCTGGGTATTGTCTTCATTACCCTTGCGCAAGCCATTCTACCGTACTCATTCCTGTTGTCGGAAGGCTTCACCAACAACGAGGCATAGTATCAGGCTCTTATCAATGGCCTTGAGATGGCCCTCAAGATCAATGTGCCCCACTTGTATGTGAAAGGGGATTCCAAACTAGTCATCAAGAAAATCAACGGTGACTACATTGTTAGAAACCCAGAGCTCATACCATTTTTGGAGCACACCCTCTAGCTAATGGCCTAGTTTCCATCTTGTTCATAATTTACCCATGTCCCTCAGTCTCAGAGTGGTCGAGACGATTCCCTGTCCGGCCTAACTACATCACTTGAAGAACCTGAGTATGATGATCTAATTATACACGTGGCACATCGGAGATTCATTGCTCCCATCACCCCAGATGATGAAGATGACATACGATTAAGCCATCTTACCGTCGGAGCCTCCATGTCGGAACCCCCAGGTTCCTCAGACACATTGGTTGAAGAAACCCCTGACTGTAGATCCCCCTTTCACGGGTATCTCAAAAATGGTTACCTCCCAGCTAGTCGGGCTGAGCACGAGCGAATCTGATGCCGCGCGCTGTGGTTTACCCTCCAGAGTGGTCCTAGTCTTGAGAAAATCTTCTAAAAGTGTGGGTTAAATGGTGTTCTCCTCTGTTTCATCCAAGGAGTCGAGATTTCTTAGGTCATCTAGGAAGTTCACATTGGTTCATGGGGGGATCACCAGACTAGGCCGAAGTTGTCCCATCAGATCCAGAGACTAGGGTACTTCTAGCTCACCATGATCCAAGACTGCATCGAGTTCTCCAAGAGATGTCACGCATGCCAAATTCATGCTAACTTCTTGCATCATCCTCTAGAACATTTTCTCTCCACCAAGTACTCTTGTTCGTTCGCAGTATGGGGACTCAACGTCGTGGGACCATATCCACCGGCGAAATCTCTCTAGTGTGGGTTCATCTTGACCGTCACGGATTTCTTTTCCAAGTGGGCAGAAGCAGTTCCTCTCAAGGTGGTCATGGTTCGTTCTATCATTGACTTCGTGAGCTCCAATATCATCTACTAGTTTGGAGTTCCTCACTCCATCCTCACCGATAATGGAACCAACTTCTGAGAAGCTGAGATGAAGAAATTGTTCACCAAGTACAACATCAATTCGAACCATACCTCCCGCTACCATGCGCAGGCAAATGGATAGATCAAGGAATTAAACAAAACCCTCTCTAACATCTTACAAAAAATGGTTGGTCAGAACAAGAAGAGGTTTCCAGACAAGCTACCGAATGCCCTCTGGGCCTATCGGACGACATCTCGTAATTCCACCCAAGTGACCCCATATTCCCTGGTGTATAGAGTTGAGGCCATCCTGCCCATCGAGATCCAGCTGCCTTCATTACTCACAGAGGTCTATGACTAGTAGGTTCCAGATAAGGTAGCTGAAATTCATCTGGCTGAATTAGAAGAACTCGATGAGAATAGGCTTTGTGCCCTGCACAATCTGGAAAGGCATCAGAATAAGATAGCTAGAGCCTTCAACAAGAAGGTTTGCCTCTGCTATTTCCTGCAAGGCGACTTGGTATTGGCCCTCCAGACACTAATGATCCCTGGCAGAAAACCACCCAAGTTAGAGCCCAAATGGGAAGGACCTTACATAATTCATAGGGTTTACCCCAATGGAGCATACTCCCTGGTGGCCATGGATGGTGAGCGTATAACTCCTCCCACCAATGCAATGTTTCTAAAGAGATACTTTGCCTAAGCTAGCTAGTCCAGCATGACCTTAAACTATCCAATCCTACATGACATTAAATTGTGTGTCATCCTGCATGACGTTAAACTGCATCTTCAGAACTACATGTGTCTTGATTCCCATATTCATGGGATACATAGGAACGCTCAAGCGTTTCATCTTGAGCCCAGCCCCCAAACTCTTCTCTTTGACTATTCCCCCTAGGTATAGTTCTCACGAAGGATCATTGCATGATATGGTGTAGTTTTCTTTATCCCCACTCATGCTAGGATTATAACAGTTACACCATGTGACTACTCCCCGTTCTTCTATCCTCCCATGTCCTCACTGCATGACGTTAAAATGCAAGGCCTTCAAGAACTACATACGGCTTGATTTCTATCCTTATGGGATACATGGTAATGCCCATACATTTCATCTTTTGGCCCATCCAAAACACCAAAACCTCCCCTCGGGTCAATACAATTGGTGTGGTGTAGGTTATTACCTCAATACACGTTGAGATCATCTCAATTCTACCGTGCATCCCACTCCCCAGAGGTGTCCGCCACTTTCGCCGCCCTGGTTGATTTTAAAATGTATGGGTACAGATATGCTTCACCCACTCCTGTGATTGGTACTCCACCATCCTTCCCATCTGTAAGGTCCCCCGGATGGAAGGGATACTAGGACCAAGGGATCTTCTACTATTTCGGGCCAACTCCCTTGAAGATGTTGAGTGACAAATTGATACATGTCCTGGATTAGGAATATCGCCAGTGGTCGATGCTCATTTGGTGTTCACATTCCAGGTCACTATAAGGACGTTGTGTTTCAAACGTGGTCAATAGCTATCCTTTTTCATTAGATCCACCCCAAGATGTCCCAAACATCGAGTGTAGTGGTTCATTCAGTCCCATTGTATATCCAAGCGATGAATCCCCTCAGGAGATGTTAGCAATTAGACCCCCATTTGATGGGGAAAGCCAAGTCTAGATACTGGTTTCCCACACCAAGCACTGCTCACATGGGATTAGGATCTGTGATGAGGCGGTAACCACACAAGAGGCTGCATGGCTACCATTGGCCGGGACACCCAGCCTTAGGCCCCTTGGCCTCTTTTTTCCCCATCCCAAGTTCCTATTTAGGGTTGTACGGTGTGGTATGGGATTATGTCATCATTCACGTAGGGTTACTTACTACACCATAAACCTCCCTTGTTTGGGGTATCTTACCCTTGTATTCATCCTCACTGTAAGAAGTTAAACTAGGAATTGACTGGGCCTTCCCATCTGAGGCCCAGCCTCAGGTCCCTTGGTCTTTTTGGTCCCTCGACCCAAATTCGTATTTAGGTTTGTATGGTGTGGTATGATATTATGTCATCATTCACATCGGGTTACTTGTCATGTCGTACAACCCCCTTGTTAGGGTATCTTACCCCTATGTGCGATTCCAGAACTACGTATGGCTTGATTCCCATCCTCATGGGATACGTAGGACCGCCTGAGCATCCCGTCTTCAGGTCCAGCCCCATCTTGTCCCCTTGGACCACATTCCCCTAAAGAGAGGAATATATGGTGTGGTTTGGGATTATATTCTCACTCACATCAGGTGTTGTAACAACCATTCCATTTACCTCCTCCTCCTGAGAGTTTTCCATCGCCTTGAGCTATCCTCATCTTTTCAAACTGGCCACTCTCAAGATGAGCCCCTCATCCCTCTTAGGCAACTCACCAATGTTCCTAAGGGTACTCTAGCTTAGTACCTAGAATGTAGGACTCTACTTGGACATGCTTTCACCCTTTTTTTAGGCTTCATGTTCTCCCTCATTAGGGCTTCCATCACCTTTCACATCCAAAGGGACCCCCAAATGGAATGGATGCTTGGCCCAAGGGCCCTCCTACCATTACAGGCCAATGTCCTCTAGGGTTATGGACAAGAAGTCGATACAAGTCTCGCGTTGTGAATATGGTCAGCGGTAGGCGCTCATTTGTTTATCCCCATTTCAGGCTAACGTGATATGGATGTTGTGTTTTGAACACAGTCAACAGATCTCCTCCATCGTCATGCCAACCCCATTAAGCCCAAAATGTCAGTTACATGATTCAAATCCTTCTCTACCTCATCATGTACAAGTAGAACATCAAAATTCTTGGAACTATTCCTCAGTGCGCATCTGCACGTTAGGAGGAAAAATCCGCGATAAGGAAATCATTCGGGACTCCACCGATTTCCCTTTTCATATACTTCACATATTTCAAATACCTTATCCACCCTTGTTTCTTACACTGATTTTGACTCACGTATGCTTAGGGATTGGGTTAAGGTTCTCCTTTACTTGGGATAGTCTCGCTTCTCCATGGTCCAAGTTCTAAGACCTTAAACTAAGATCTTTTCGTATTTCCCCTTCGTATAACTATGCACAGCTTGATTCCCATCCTCATGGGATACATAAGACTACCTGAACATCTAGACTTCAGGTCCAGACCCATATCTCAGAAATCTCCCTTTCACCTTGGGCCCTTGGCCTACCCTTTCTAAGGGAGGGGAGTATATGGTGTAGTATAGGACTATGTACTCATTCGCGTCAGGTTTGTAACGACCACGCCACATACCTCTCCCTCCTGGGAGTTCTCTATCTCTATATTCTATAGTCATACCTTCAAATTGGTTACTCTCAAGTTGAGCACCCTCCTCAACCCTCATTGGTGATCCACAAATCTTTTTAAGAGTACTCTGGTTCAACATTTGGAGTGTCGGATTTTACGTAGACATGCTTTTTCCCATTTTTCAGGCTTCATGTTCCCCTTCATTTGGCCTTCCATAATCTTCCACTTCATGTCCGAAGGGACCCCCAAATGGCATGGATTCTAGGCATAAGGTATCTCCTACCATCACGGGACAACATCATCAAGGGTTTTAGACAACAAATTGACACAAGTCATGCATTACAAATATGGTCAGCAGTCGACGCTCATTTGTTTGTCCTCATTAAAGGATAATGCAATATGGGTGTTGTGTTTCGAACACAGTCAACAGTCATCCTCTATCATCAATCCAACCCCTTTAAACCTTGAATTTTTGTTACAAGATTCACATCATTGTCTCCCCCATTATGTCCAAGTGAAATTTTAACACTCCTGACACTATCCCTCAGTGTGCATTTGCACGTTAGGAGGACAGAGTCACGGTAAAGGCGTCATTAAACGCTCTGCACCAGATTCCCTTCTCCATGGTCCAAGATCTAAGACCATAAAATAATATCTCTTTTAGAACTATGTGTGGCTTGATTCCCATCCTCATGGGATACCTAGGAACACCCAGACGTCTTGTTTTCAGGTCCAGCTCAATTGGGAGCTAGTTTCACCAACCCCTTACCCTCTTACCACTATTTTGGCCCCTTGACCTGAGGTTTATTTCACAGAATCACATACGGTGTGGTATGAGATTATGTCCTCAATCACGTTTGGTATTTTTTATTACACCGTGCACATTCCCCCTTTAGCCTCCTCTCTACTATGTCCGTTCCACATGAAGTTAAAATGCACACCTGGTCCCATAACATGACCCTAAGCTATGACATTATCATCCTAGATGCATGAAGAAAAACAGCAATGCATCATGATGTCCTCACTCAAGGGGACACCATGTTTGGTATCGGTCACATGCCATACCATTTTTCAATGCCTACATATAGCTTAATTCTTGGGGCAATGTCGGGACTTGCTGTCCTAGGCATGTCTCTTCACAAAAAAACCCATTCACCTTAAAGGACAAACAAGATAAATCAAATACCACTTCTTTTAGTGCGAGGGACACACCTACACGCCCCTTTAATCCCTAGAACTTGTACCTTACCGTGCCACCCCTTAGAACTATGTACAGCTTGATACTCATTCTAATGAGATACTTAGGAACGTCCGAGAACTTCCCCATGGGCCCAGCCTAACTTTAGTGTTTAGTTTCTTGACCTAAACACTTCCCCAAGGAACACATGGTAACCTGGACTTTGGGTCCTCTTTCACGTCGGGTTTTATAATTACCCCCCCAGGTGTCACCTGCGTTTCCTACCATCCATGGTCCGAGCTCTATGACCATAAACTAAGACCACTCTGTGTCCTTATCACAAGATGCTAAACTGCACACGACATCTTCTAGAACTACATATGTCTTGATCTTCATCCTCATGGGTTACGTAGAGACACCTAGGAATTTCTCCTTGGGTCCAGCCCCAGGAATCATAAATCTTATTCCCCCTCATTTCTGGCTCCCTTGCCAGAGAGGTCCTAACTAAAAGAAGGAATGTTCCATGATCAAACCAATTCGCCCATCTAATGTTCTTCCACCATGGTGGTGTAATTTTGAGAGTGTTGGATTCTGTTCGAACAAACCATCACTCCACATTCTACGCTTTGCGTGCCCCTTATTCAGACCCCCATCCTCTTTGATGTTAAAGGGAACCCCCTAACAGTATGGATGCTCAGCCTATGGCCCGCCTATTGTCCTGGTCCAATGTTTTGAAAGACTAATGGATGACATTTTGAGTTAGGCCTTGTGTTTCGAATGTGGTCAGCGGTCGGCCCTCATTTGATATCCCCATTCTAGGCTAACACAATAAGGATATTGTTATTCGAATGCGGTCAACAGTTATTTTTTATTTTCATGCCACCCCCATAGTGTTCCGAGTCCTATGTATCATGATTCACACATTCCATTCTCATCTGTTTGGATTGATTCTGGCTCCCTTGGTGTTACCCCGTTCGTGCACAAGAGAACACTAGGAAAACGGTAATTCGGTTGTTCTGAGAGCTTCATTCTCTAGTTAGGTCTCTCCCATTTCCTCCTAGAAATCTAGGTCGGTTGTTCAAACCCCGGATTCCCGAAGCTTGGTTTGTACTCCTACATTTGGATGGGGGTGATAAGGTGGTCATCCCTTGTATCTCACATCGGGCCCGACCCACGTGAGCTTAGGGAATGATCACTGGATGCTCCATGAATATCACAAGAATGAAATAAACCAATGTAAACAACAGAACTCATGTATTCTATGGCATCAAACAATCAAAGAATGAAAGTAAATTTGAGGTTTAGCAATCATTAAATTACCCAAGGGTCATTTCCCCCCATGGATGGGTTAACCTCTTCAAAAGAGCATAGCAACTCTGCCACCCTCTGGCTAATGGTGTTCAGGATTTGATGTCACATGTTCAGCTCCTGCTCCTCATCGGCTGCGATGGGATGAAATTTATCGGCCGCAATCTAGGCCCACTCTACGTCGGTCTGAATTAAGGATATCTCCTTAGAGTCTCGCTTCATGCACTCTTCGTCCTCTTCCAGCTGGGCTTTCAGCCGTGAGACAAGCTCTGATTGCGCTCCAAGGGAAGCGGAATGCTCATCTGCCGGGGGCTGCAGCCATTGAACCTCATCTTCAGCCTCCTGGAGCCTCTTGATGTTTACCACCTTTCTCCACTGCTATCCCACACTAAGGCCACGATCATTCTCCTAAATCTTTTCTGCCATAAGATCTCAGAAAAACATTTGGGGACACTAGGAATCCTCTCCCCTGTCACATTGTTCGCACAGTCACGAGTGAATTCTATCCATATCATCCAAACATAGTGCATGGGGGTGTCATCAATGAAGCACTTTATTAGATTCCATGATCGGCGATGGATTGCCTTTCTATCCTCTTTGTAAGAGGCCATCTCATCCCAGTCGGTGCGATTGGTAGGCTGAAACGTGGGGAACGCCCCCAGGAACTTTTCATTAGGGTCCATGTCTAGTGTTCGATTGGGCATGGTGGGACCTGGAATATCTGATCGATCCACATCATCGGATCCTACCTCAACGATCTCAAGTTCAGCCCCACTGACGGTCCCACCAGTGATCGGGAGCGTCGCCGCTCGGTCAGTTTGGTGCTCTGCCTCCATGATCATCAACATTCCCCTGGGAAAGATTCTGTAAGAATCCCTGAACAAACTCGCCAAGGTGACCCATGCCATTTGAAGAACTGTACACGCCAAAAAAAGGGACATGGACGTCAGTAAACATGGTTAGTGGATGACAGTCATAAAATTGGTAGAGTGGACTTATAGAGATCGAATCCCTGGTCTCTCTCTTGGGCTGATGTCACCGAGTCCCCAAAGCGTGGCCCCCCATATATGGTTAGAAGGTCTAAAAACTCCGAAGGGGTCACTTCAGGTGTCCTAGACCCACTGGATGTAGAAATAGATGCGGCCATAGGCATAGATCCTGAAGGTTCCGCATCTGCATCCACTGAGGGATGAGAACGAGTTCTTTATATAAGATTCTCCTACATGGTTCAGATGTTTACAAGGATTCCGGAATGACCTCAAAGAAAGTATCAAAGAAGGGGGTTTCTGATTTTTTACCTCAAGGGCCTCTGTGAACTCTTCAAGATCTGAGTCTTGATCTCCAACGTTTACCTCCTCCAACGGGCTCCCTCTCCCGGCCTCATCTCCCCAGGAGGACTCTTCTGATTCTTCTAGAAGAGGGAAGCGCTCTCTTAAATATGCGGCTGACAACTGCAGGGGTATTAGTTCAGTCCAGCAGCACCTTGACATAGTCCATCATTGGACAAGGGGCACTTTGGGAATGCACAAAGTCCTCCAGCTTTGCCAGGTACCGCTCTACCTCCGCCTGGGGCACCGCAAAGCTGGCCCTGATAAGGCCTATCCCCAGTAAATCAATCCCGAGATGGTTCAGGTACTGCCACAACTCGGAGGGGCCGAGGAATTTCCTGTTGACTTACTAGATGTCCAAGGCCTCTGAGAAGATAGCATCCTCTGGCATGTCGATATGGCGTAGCTGCTTCCCCAGAGCCTGGGTGGGTATCGTGCGGAATCCTCTAAGTGGCCTCCCCTCTGGATGGCTCTGTTCTTTTGGAACCGCCGAGTCTGCTACCACTGTAGGATCTAAGGTTGTTTCCTCACCCTAAACTAGTGTGGTCCTCTCCACCATGACAGCCCAGCCACTGAGGGATGCCCTTGCTGCTTTTCGGCCTCGATCCTGAGGTCAGGGAGGTTCGCCATCACCGATCCGAATGGTTGTCTGCTTCATCATCTCCCCTGGATAATCCGCCTCCCAGCTTATTGCATACTCCTTCACCAGCCCAAAGACGATGGTAGGTGGAGGCAGTTCATTCCGAATCTTCTCATCTTCCCGTGTGAACATGAGCCACATCTGCCTCATCACACATGGGTGTTCATTGTGGCACACCTCCAAATAGACTCATAGGGTCAGTCGCTGCATGCACCGGAATTGCCTTGCAATCCGGTGTGGGGTGTATGGATCACAGAGGGGCTCACAGTCCACCCTCACCACCAAGAATCCACCTTGGAAGGCCAAGAGATATGCCTTGTTCTCTTTTTTTCCCTAACCATCATTAGTAAATACCCCTGTCGGTAACAGAAACGAGTGAAAATTGAACTCTTTCGCCTTCCACACCCGGTTCAATATAAATGGTGTGGTCAACTTGGATGGAAAGCTCCCTGCGGTGTTCAGGATTGATGGGTGGAAGTTCGAGCCTGGATGAGAGATAGGGTTTGGGTATTTGTAAACCCCCCTGATATGTGCCTCTATCCACCCATACAGGAGGTGGAATGGCCCATATACCCTCTGCGGCCTCTTCCCCTCATCGATATGCCACTGTATCTTATACAGTTTAGAGAGTATCAGGATTACTAGGTTGACCCGCCCTCCTATCGCCAACATGGAAGCCATGATAAATGTGATTAGGTGTACTCCCATGTTGGTATCCCTCACCAGCAGGATCCAACCACAGATAAGAGTCGCGATAAATGCCGCCAGCCTGACTATTGGCTGCTGGTCAGTGCTGATGTAAACCCCCAGGTCTTTCACTGGTTTTCCTCCAAAAGACGCAAGTATGAGTGCTCCTTGCCCTGTTGAACCCCCTTCAGGCATGAATGAGGCCTCTCCGAAAACTTTCGATCTACTGGGAAATTTAGGAACTACTTTAACCACCACTTAAAGTGGGCATCTCTCACTGCTTCTTTTTCCTCTCTCAGCACCAGCTCCATCAATTTCATTACCAGCTACGGAATCTGCTCCGGATCCTCCCATGCGCTCATGACAGGGAGGAATTTATCGTACATAGCCCCCAGTATCGGGACCCCCAAAATATGGTGGACATCCCACAAGCTAATACCAACCTCCCTGTGGTGTAAATGGAAGGTATTGGTCCTCGACAACCACCTTCTCCAAATCTATGGAATTATCTATTTCGGTTGATATATATGGAATTGGGAGGCCCAAGCCACCTCATATAAACCCACTCTCTTCAGCTCATCCCCAGACTCCTCACACGAGGCTCCTACCAAGTAGGCCCAGGCCCAATTGTCTGTGAAGTTGCCACCCTAGCGCAAGTCCCATTCCTCAGACCACCCCTTCCTTGGGTTCCTGAAAGATTCCTTTAGTATCATGTGGTATAAAAGAGGATACTTCTCTGGCTTCAATGCCTTCCCATCGACATTATTTAGGTGGTAGTATAGGCAGTCAGCAAAGATGGGTGTGAAGTCTTCCTAGGCATGGTCGTTAGCCGCCCCGAACTATTGGTGCTGGCACGACGTACTCCTGAACCAATAAGCTGGTTCGTCCCTACTTTCTTCAGGTATGAAGATGTCATCCCTCTTCCCAAAGCCATATAAAGGCAGCCTCTTACACAATGGTTATTTCTTTTGGATCACTGACAGAAGCACCACCAATGAATCATGGTCAGAGTTGCTCCGGACCAACACTCCTAGACCCAGACTGTTCGCCATCTCATCCCTCCAAGCAGCATCTGCAAGAACCCCATCGACAGCTTCTTGATGAGCCATTCAGTTTTATAACTTGGATGATTTTCAAGTTGGTTCACGAAGATCATTCATAGAGAGCATTCGCGAAGCCTGGTCACAGAGTCAACCCTACGCCTTCAAGCGCAAGATCTTGAAGCGCTATGGAAGAGTCAAAACTCATTGTGCGTCATGAAGAGAAGACCCGATTCGTGGGGAGAAATCGCAGAGTACGTGGAGCTTCAAAAATCAAGTGATCAAAAAGTCAATTTTTTGGAAATGGGAAAGGAAAAAAAGAGAGGTAATCTTCAATTTATATAGGCGACACCCTTTGGAGCTTCGCAGAGTGTCCATTTCACGCTGATCTTCGCGGTGCACTCGGCCTGCGCGCCGCTTATCCACCTTGCAATCCCTCTTCGTGAATGACTAATGATCTTGGTGATTGACCCTCATAATTCAACCCTCGATTTCTCTGCAGATCCATGTCTGAGGTGGGTCATTTGTTGGTGCCAAAATGGGAGAAGAAGATGAAAAAAATGGAAAGCCTCAAGGGGCTACCTCAAGAAGACCATTCGCGGAACCTTGGTCGCACCGCGCTCGCCGCAGTGCAAGGTGGTGGTAATGCTCTCTGAGTGCCTTTTACGTTCGCAAGGCCTTCGTGTAGCAAGGAGGCGGTAACGCTCCGCAGCCACATTTGATGTTCGCGAGCCACCACAGAGCAAGGAGACAGTAACTCTCCATGACCGCATTTGATGTTCTTCAGCTCGCCATGGAGCAAGCTCCATCTTCATGTCGAGAAAACTCTACTTCACAGCGCCTCTCCCTTATAAATACCGGCCACCCCCCAAGTCTCGGAGACGAATCATATGACCTTTCAACTTCCTATCTTCTGAATCGCAAAGCGCCTTCTGCTCTACGGACCATGAGCTATGCGAGGTACTTCTTCTCTACGAAGTGCCTCCCCTTTTCTTTGCTTTAACCCCCTCTTTCAAGAGGGATGCCTTTTGCAGAGCCTAAGGGCCTCTGCAAAGGAAGGGGATCCCCAAGGGGACCTGGGTTTTCGTGGAGCATTTATGCTTCATGAAACACCCTTCATGTACATGCGATCCACATGATAAGGTGGGGTCACTGTACTTCGCGAAGCACATTACTTTACGATACCTTTCTTCACAAGGCACCTTTGCTCTGCAAGGCAGTGCTCTGTGAATGCTTTTCCACTTCGTGAAGCATGTCCTACATGCACCTCTTCCCTATGCTTAGCCTGAGGCTCCCCACTTCGTGAAGCACACCCCTTCGCAAGTACCCTCTGCCATGTGGAGCAGTAGAGTTTCACAAATCCCATACCTATGGACCCCTCTTCTTTGAAATTCATTTTTGTGTGCGACCCTCCAGGTTTTCATGATGTTATTTTGAAGTACCTTTGATGATACTTCCCATTATGTTGCTTCACCTCATGCTTCTTCACATAGGCATGCTAACAGATATTGCTTCTTCACATAGCCATGCTAACGTGGTCCCCCCAATGGTTCGCTTCATAACACCCCATAGCCACAGTGTTGCCTATCCCTTCAATTCACCAAGGAGTAGAGGGTACTGGTTATATAAGTCCTAGGGGTGTGGAGAAAACCCACCTTGTCCGTGCTTCAGGATGTTAAACTGCCAAGAACCATCGTCCTCAGCACATGATATTAAATCGTGACCTTGCCATGTTCCTCGCACGTGGGGTTCCCCCACCTTATACATTCTGCATGCCCACTGGTCTCCACGAGGATGAGATCTTCCCTCGTAGAGGATGATATCCCCCTTATCAGAGAGGTGTTTGTCCATGGGGAAAGGGCAATCATCCTGGTGTAATCCCCTATCTTTTCTTGTCGGGGGCAGCATCACTGCTCCTCCTTTCTTCTTCGGTCCCAAGGACTGGGGGGAGGGGGAAATGGACACCAGACCCCTCCTTTCTTTGGTACCAAATCCCTCTCCCGCTGGGCTTTTTCACCACAGGGCCTCCATCCTAGAGTAAGTCCTGACTTCTTGGGATGCTAACCACACGTAAGCAACACTTCACTTCCCATGGACACACCTTTCAGGGCGTGATCATCATGTCTATACTGCCTATTGTTTCTCACACCGAATATGACTCACATGGGCTTAGAGTAAGCATCGACCATGAAATCCTCTTTGGGCAGCCTAGAGTTTAAACCTCGCACACCACACCCATCCTGAACTATGAGGACTTTGATCCTTACCAAGGCAGGGTACGTAGGAAGCCTCCATGAGGTTCAATCCCACCACCCAGTCATTCTGACCTCCTTCACATCGGTTCACCAACACCTCGGGTAGCCTAGAGTGTAAGCCCCAAACACTACCTAAACTATGTGGTCTTTGATCCTTGCTAAGGCAGGGTACGTAGGAAGCCTCCATGAGGTTCAACCAACCACCCATGGGACCCCAGGTCCTCCTTCACGTCGGTTCACCGACCCACCTGAACTACGTGGTCTTTGATCCTTACCAAGGAAAGGTATGTATGAACCCTCCCTGATATTCAAGCCCAAAATCCATTAGTTCTGACCCCCTTCATGTCGGTTCACCAACACTCCAGGCATCCTAGAGTATAAGTCCCATGCTATCCTGAACTATGAGGACTTTGATCCTTGCCAAGTTTGGGTATGTAGGAAGCCTCCACAAGGTTCAGGCCCACCACCCATTGGTTTCTCTGACCCCCTTCACATCGGTTCACCAACATCGTGGGCCACCTCAGAGCGTAAGCCCCAAATGCCACCATCTGAACTATGAGGTCTTTGATCCTTGCCAAGGCAAGGTATGTAGGAAGCCTCCCTAAGGTTCAAGCCCAAAATTCAGTCGCTCTGACCATTTTTACATCAGTTCTCCCCCATCCCACATGAAGTTAAACTGTGAACCTATTTTAGTGGTAATTAGTTGTCCCTCCATTCAGTGGTAAGCCATTGTCAGCCTCTTTCAGTGGTAAGCCGTTTTCACTCCATTCAGTGGTAAGTCGTTGCCAGTCTCTTTCAGCGGGAAGTCGTTGTCACTCCATTCAGCAGTAATCCATTGGAACCCCAATCGGTGGTAAGCCATCATCAGAAGAACTACATAGACTCTGATTTCATACCACGGGGATACATAGGAAGCCTCTTCAAGGATCAAGCCCAAAAATATCGTCATTCTCATGGCAGTTCCATCCCATTCACAATCCACTTCATTCAACTACTCCATCATCCATCCTGATTTTTACCCGGGCCGCCACATCCCGGTGGGATCGTGCCGCCTCAAAACTCATTCCCCTCAATAGTAATCAGGAGGTCAACAATGTGTTGGCCCCAACATTAGTGTCCCCCCCCCAGGGGTTGCACCCATCTGATCCACTCTAGTCAGTGTTCTAATCTGTCTGATCTATCTCCGTTGGACGTTAAACTTGAGGCATACCCTGTGTTAAACATGAGAAGCTGAGGAAAACCTCAGATGCATGCCCATGGAATATGATTCCTCACGTTTGAGGTGGGATTCCTCGGGCTTCCGCGCCCTCGAGAAGCCCTATTATAAGGGGAAGAAGAAAAATGTGCCAGTGTCCCAGTGCCCGAACATGCCAGTGATGCCCAACGTGACTACTCCCCTGACTGAAGGTTGCTACCCTAACTGAACCCCTTGGAATGTCTCGACAGAAGTAGTGTATCTAACTGGTGTCCATGAAGATATGGCACTAGGAAGAGTTTTACGAACAACGTCTTAAGTCTATAAGGGAGACCCGGACTAGGTGACGAGTTCCGAAGAGGAATCCATGGAAGGAAGAACCGACCTCCCATCATCATGTTC
Organism: Viscum album; assembly: GCA_963277665.1. Taxonomy (NCBI): domain Eukaryota; kingdom Viridiplantae; phylum Streptophyta; class Magnoliopsida; order Santalales; family Viscaceae; genus Viscum; species Viscum album. The sequence continues at coordinate 1,308,287,645 of OY728119.1, read as the reverse complement.
CGATTAAGGAGTGAACATCCCTGAATTAGCGACAGATGTCGCCCGCCTTTGGAAAGCGGGAATACTGGGCAATAGCTGTGCATCCTCCACAAACGGATGCGTGCAACCCGGAGAAAGCATCGGAAATAGTTAGTTATGATCTTCAAATGTCATTCTCAAGTTCAATACATTTTTTTCAATTTATGCTTACGTATTTTCTTATTTATCCTTACTGAGCATCTAAGCTCACCACTTTCTTATGTTTCCTTTCCTCAGGATATGAATAAATGTTTTAGGTAGAATTACTAAAGGTGGAGATATTTAAGGGATATTTTAAATATCTTTCACCATGATAGAATAGTTTGTTTCCATGTTTCCCATGACACTAAACTATTATGGCCCTGAAGCATGTATTTTTAGAATGTACTGAATATTCATCTAAAATGATGTAATATCCATGTATGTTAAGCCTAAGTTTTTATAGTTAGTATCAAAGAAAATATTTATTCCACCTTTGCAAACTAAGATGATAAAACTTTAGTGGGATCCCTAGGTATATTTCTAAGGATATGTCTAGGGATGTCTATAAGGATGATTTAACATTTGGGAAGATATTTTAGAATTTTGGTAAAGGATAAAGTAATTGGTTTCCTAAAATTGCATCCCTATTTGGATACTACAAGTATATGTGGATCTGAAAAAAATTTACCTAGGGGTAACAACTCTAAAAATATTTCTCGGGCCTAATTTGGGGTAATCTGGTACATGAAAACGGGCCTTACTACGCACCTGGTTTGACACTCTGAGGGGATCTGCTTTGGGAAATCACAAATTCTTCAAAAACCATCATGAATGATTTAAATAAAATTTAAATATAAATAACATATAATAAAACAAACCTTTCATATTTTAATAAAGGTATTATAATTTAGACATTAGATAAGTGTTTTTCATGATTATGTGGTTCCTCACTCTGATAACAGTTTCTTTTTCTATGCTTTTTTTAGCTAATGGATAGAACCCGATGGAACTAAGTTAATAGTGATTGCAACATATAATGAAGTAATCCTCCAGAGCAACCAAATGATATGGGAGAAGGAATGAAAAGTCTCATTGTTATACTCACACAAATTTATCAAGATATGAACCACGATAGATTCTCAAATGAGAAAATGATGGGAAAAATTATGTTGAGTACTTCATGAGGTAATGTCTTCCTTCTTTCAACGGGTCTCATGACATGCTTATTATTGAATAGTGGATCGGTACCACTAAAAAGATGTTTTCCATTCTCAAATTTTCAGAACATGAGAAATACATTCTAGCTATTTATCAGTTAGAATGTGAAGCGAATCAATGGTGGACTCTAATAAATAATATGAGGTAGTAAGATGATATTGACTCAATGGATTGGGATGAGTTCAAAAACATATTTTTTAATACGTAATTTACACATATTATTCATACAAAGATGGAAAAGTAATTCATAGAGCTTAATAAGAAGGATGATCATTTTTTTTCTTATGAATAAAATTTTACAAGGCTTGTGAGGAACTCTTAGGGTATTATCATTCAATCTGAAAGGAAAATTGATTGATTCTTTGGGGGTCTGAAACATAGTCTTTGAAAGTCCTTTTCTATAAGAGACATTATCAGCAATGAAGAAGTGGTCAGATGTTCTATAAATGTGGAAATTGAGGTTTTATTTGTGTATCAATCTCATGGTTTTGATAGGAAAAGGAATATGGAGTTCAAAGAAAAATCTAACAACCCTGGAGAAAAGAAAATGAGACACCCATTGCGCACAAATTGTGGGAAGAAACCTAGAGGGTATTGTCTTAAAGGAACTTATAAATGTTTTAAGTGTGTAAGGGAAGGAAATAGATTGGATGATTGTTAAATTTATGGGAGGAAGTTAGATAATGATGAAAATAATGAGAAATTCACACAAAATGAATCTCTCAAACTTTAGTGTTTCAATTTTATGGAGTTTGGACATTACACTAACAAGTTCCCCAATCCAAGGACTAATGTTAATGATAAGCCATAAAAACATTTCAAAAAAAGGGAAAATGTAAATCTTATGCAGTCATAATGAATGAATTGATTCGAAATAATTAATAATTACTTATCCTTCCCTCCTTAGTTGGGAATTTTATATTTTATTTTGTATGAATAATCCCTATGAAAGTTTTATTGTTCAGACTTTGGTGAGTTTTCATGTGATTTTATTTCCCTATATGGATTATAGAATAATAAAATCACATTTGATATACTATCAGTATATAGGGATGGACTCAAGTTTCTAATAAAAATATTTTTGGTTTAAGATATGAGATTATTTAAGGAATAAAGGGTGGATTATATTATGGAAGGGTTGCAAGGTTAACCATTTATGGAATTTTTAAGTTAAACTTTAGATGAATTTAGTAAGATTAAAGTGTTATTCTTATATATGAGGATTTATGCATATTGGATATAATGTTCAAACTTCTTTGTGTTTATGATGACTGATGGGATGGAATATCATGTGTCTCATAATATATTAGTACTTTAGGAATGAAAATGTCACCTTCCATTTTAGAGAAATTGGTGAAGTGGATCAACAAAATATCAAGGGGTGATGTTGTCCTTAAATCATGAAAGTATATCTTTACATGAAAATTATTCATCTTTAGGAATAATGATCTTCAATTCAAAAAAAATTCCTAGTGCTTTCATTTATGATAAATTAGAATGTCCCATAGGTTATCATAGATTTATGGATTTAGGATTTTTAACTTTCTTCTGAAGATGTTCTCTATCACTATGCTTTAGAACTTAATGGTAATATTTCAATTCCATGTCCATTTTTTCACTTCTAACCTATGTTCCCTTATATGTAAACCTAGTCATATGTTAATTTGGGTAACCATTTTGGTTCCAACTTTCCATTTTTTAAGGAAGTTTTAGTATTCATTTTTACAATGTGGGTTTCTGTGAAATTAACTTTTAAGTATTAAAACTTTGATAACCCAGATGAATTTTGAGGGAGAAATTCATTTTAATGGCAGTAGAATGTAACACCCCTATATTTTGTGAAATATTTTTTTTTCAAATTAATTTATATTTTTGATATTTTTTATTTCACATGACACTAAAAATAGCTTTATATATATATATATATATATATATATATATTAAAACACTAATTCAATCATTAATTTAATATAGCATAAAATTTTCTTGCACTATCATCAATTTTGACTTGTCTTACTATACATGCAACACTGACTTGGAGTACATTACATGCAATATCGAGTTTCTATGAAACATCATTTTATTGTTATAATTATTAAATAAGTTAGTAATAACGTAGCCATTAAAACTTAGTAATATGAATAGTGATAACTACTTTTCAAATATTTTTATAATGTTTTTATATAAATAAAACATATTTATAATGAAAAATATAATTTTTGTAAAGTCTTTATATGTTTAAAAATACTATTTTATCGAATGAACTATTTTTAATGTCCTTCTATGAGGAATAAAAAAATTAATTTTCGACACATGGAAATTTAATTTTATAAAATAAACTTCAATTTTGAATTTATAATTATAAAATTATATTTGGGTGAATTTTTGGGATTTTTTTGAGAAACTTCGTTTTTTGATGAATAGTGAAAAGTAGTGCATTTTTTTAATAAATGCATTTTAATTTAAATAATTATTAATGTTAAATTTTATTTTAAATTTTATTTATGGTCAAATTAGATAAATTATACATATATTATTAAAATTTACGTCTTTATAATTAATTTCACTTTGAAATTGAATATAAAAACTTAACAAACTTTTCAACATTTTTCTACTTTAAAAACTGTTATTTCATCCCATCTGTGGGACTAACATTAATCTTAACTTTGTCACTTCTAGGAAGCTAATTTAGAAAAATGGAAAATAATCCATTTTAATTATTATAATATTTATATTCTAATTAGAACATGTTATTTTTTTACCAAAAAAATTAGTAAAAGTGATTAAAATTAATCATAGTGATTAAGGTCAAACAAAGCTTAATTAGGGACTAAACCTCAATATTAAGAGTCCAAATGATTTATACACTTGTCCAAACCCCCTTTTCTAGCCATATTTCATCCATAAATCTTAAATTATTGATTTTTGTTGGTTTTTTATGTCTTTTTTAGGTAATAACATGTGTACACCTAACTTGTTTTCGAAAATTCCAAGTGACTCCTTTTCCTTCCCTATAAAAGGAAACCACCTCTCCCTATTATTTACACATATAAAACCTATTATTTTCGGTTAATATCATACCAATAAAATTCTTAAAAATAATTCCTTCCTCATATAATCCTCTCCTTTGGGATAAATCAATCAAATAAATCCTTTTGGAACAAACCAAAAGGAGTTACCCAATTAAGAGGCAACCTCTTCTCTCAAGCTCCTTTCTTTTATTTTCCTTCTCCACCCCTCCACTCTCTTTATTCCATTCCTGTATAAAAAAACCGGTATATTAAATATACTAGGATGTTTTTAGGCTATGTTCTTAACCTACACTTACAAACACATCCATCTAATGGGAAACGAACATATTGGTTATGTGTACAGAGAATCGTCGCCTCACTAAACGATGATTGTTCATTTTTTCCTTTACCGCCTCTCATGGTAAAAATTATAATGGACAAAATATATATATATATGTAATGTATTATATTTATTATTTTTTTAATCTTATTTAATATTATTACAAAACATATTTTTTTACTTTCCATTTTTTTAAATATGATAATTTTTTTGAGTAAGTGTCGACTACTGCCCCTGCAAAGCAATGTGACTCGTTCACACACTATATAGAGTGTATTAAGGATGGATTTAGTGAAATTATATGATATATATTATATAATAATACTACTTTAATAATGATATATATACATATATATTTTCCTATATTTCATGTACGTTGTTTCTTTCAATATGAAAATAAAAGACGGAATCAGTGTTCATGCATACGTACGACTTACTATCTCCAAGAACGGTGTATGTAATTTCATAATTATATATTATATATATTATTATAACATAAATATAATGAATATAAATTATATTTATATCATTGTTTAAATTCTTGAAATAATTATATAATCATAAGGACCAAAGATATAACAAATTAAGACACAAGCGAAAAATAAAGTGAATATTACCAAAAGTGTAACTTCACATGAAATTGATAACAAGTGGGTAATATAAAGTCATGATCAATACCTATATGGTATTAGATATAATAATATGATTCTGTTAAATATTTATAATAAATTTATATTTATTATACAGGAGTTTTGAATGAGTATGGTGAGAGTAAAGACACAAGGTAATGGATTTCAGCTCACTTTTTATTTTTCGTGAGATACATGCTTTATTCACCAATCACTTATTTTTTGTGGTATATATAATTCCCATGAATTTATTATATGTCTATTATAATTAAATGTATTGGTATTTACATATCCATTATATTATATTTATTTCATGTGGTAAATGTTTCAAAATTTACCAAATCGGTAAAGTAGTTTTATCTCAAATTGCCTTCTTTGAGACACTTGTTTTGTTATGCACTTATGTTCTTTAATAAGGTGTATATGCATCCTATTAACATGTCATATCATGAATATAATTATTTTCATTATATTTTATGATTCATGTAATTTCATTTTCTTACATTAAGAGTATGATCCCAAGTAACCAAGTGGTAAGAGTTTTTTGAAAAAATCTCATCACTTTTTTAGATTGTTAATGATTATGCTTCTTTTGATGAGATATTATGATCCATATATCAAGACCCATAATGAGATTCCATATACTCTATTTATTCAATATATATCCATGTATTATTACCATTTATCCACTCTTTGATACTTAATATAATTAATAAAATATTTTTTTTTTAAAATCTGACTGCATCTCTCTATTCAGTCGGAAATCTGTTTTATTTCAAAAAAAATCAATTTTTTTCAGATGATATTTAAATATTATTTTCAAGTGAAAACTATTTTGAAAATGTTTTATGGTTTAAAAATCTTTCTTTGTAAGTTTTCAATGTTATTTACAAATAATATGGGTTTCAAAACATTTTCAAGCTTTTTTACACGTTTTCAAAGTATTTTCAATGAAATGGTTTTCAAAATGTTTTCAAGCTTTCTTTTAAATATTTAAAAGTGTTTTAAAATAGAAATTTTTTTAAAATGTTTTTAATATTATTTTATAAGTTTTCTAGGAAAAAGTTTTTCAAAATGTTTTCAAGTATCTTTTATTGGTTTTTAAGGAAAAAAGGATTTCAAAATGATTCCAAACCATCTTTTTAAGTTTTCAAAGTATTTTAAAGGAAAATGGATTTCAAAAATGTATTATTCTTTAAAAATACTTATTCAAAGAAGAAAGGATATTTTTTTAAATAATGTTTTTTCAAAATATATTTCCAAGTTATTTTTCATCTAAGATGACATCTATTGATGTTAATAAATACCTTATAGTAAATGATCCAAATGTTCCATTAATATTCATTCTTGAATGGTTTATGTTTTTATGGAATAATTATTATTACACCCATTTCACTTCCACAGGTTATATGCTTTTGAAACCCTCTTCTATTTATAGGTTATGGTTTGATGAAATGATTATGAAAGCTATCTCTTTTCAATAGGTTATGATATAATTAAATTTTAATGATACCCATTTCATTTTAGGGGTTATGATTTGATTATTATAAAACCCATCTCATTTTATGGGTCTTGATATGATGCAATTTTTATCTTCCTATGGCACATGTATGTATGATTTTGTTATGTGACAGGTGGGGCCAATATCCCCCCCCCCATTGCATTGGGTAATGATAAATGTTGTATGAGCTCAAAGGTTATATAGGAGGGCATACCAAGCCTGAAATAAGAAGGAATATGGGAGGAAATGCAAATACCAAAATAAGAGGGTGCATGGGAGGATATCCCAAGCCCGAAACAAGAGGGTAAACAGGAGGACATCCCAATCTTGAACCAAGAGGGTAAATGAGAGGGAAACCTAAAACCTGAAACAAGAGGGTACATGGGAGGACATCTAAAGCCTGAAATAAGAGGGTAAATGGGAGAACATACAGAGATCAAAAAAAGGGGTACATGGGAGGGAATCCCAAGCCCGAAGCAGGTACACGAGTGATTACCCCAATCCTAACATGTTACAAATGCCTTGGTAGGCCGCCTTAACATAGGGTTATTATATGCTTATGTGTTTCCCAAAATTCCATGTTTTATTCATATGTTATTCTTTTATGAATTATGTTATGATTATTGTCTTATGAATTTCCAATATTTATTATGATCTCTAATATGTAGATTATGATCTTCAAATGTTATTATCATGTTCCATACACTTTGTTCAGATTATAGTTATGAATTTTCTTTATTTACCCTTAAGGAGCATCTGAGATCACCCCTCTCATATATTTCCTTTCCCCTAGTTATGAATAAAGGTTTTAGGATGAATTACTAAAGGTAAAGATCTTTATGGGAGATGTTGAAGATCATTCACCTAGATAGAAGATTTTGTTTCCATGTTTCCAAATACACGAAAATATTATAGTCCTTAGGAATGTATTTTTGTAATGTACTAAATATTCATCTAAAATGATGTAATATCCATGTATGTTGATCCTAGGTCACTATATTTGTCATCACCATCAAAAAACCACTGAGACAACACTTACTCGTACCTATTTTTTTTAAGACATGATGGTGTCATCCAATGATTAATCCTCAATATTTTAGTTCTCCCCACCTAAGTCAGTACCCATAAAGGCCAATCCTAAGCCATGGTGCTCTCCATGATTATAATCTCCTATCTAAATGAATTCTGAGTGGTCCAATGACCTGTTAATTTTGGTTTATATATCACCACATCAAATTCCAGATAAGAGCACCATTTATACCCCTCTATCTAACATTTCCCAAAAACACTCAATCACACCCACTAACACATTGAATCATCACCTGATCATGATTCCTTAATTATTAAAGGTGTCATATGATCATAAAACACCTAATAAATTATGAACCCAACTCTTAGTGTAATTCCATATCACCAAGAAATCAAACTAGATTTCATGCTTTCACCATGAGCACTAATGCATATCCAATCTAGATCATGCTCAAATCACATCAAAATCATCCCAATCCAAATTCTACTACATATAATCTGTCCAACACAAATTTTGAATCAAAAATATGGCATTCACTGAGAAATTAGATAAAAATATATTTACTTACTCACCAACATGCTAATTCCATGTATAATATCCAACAACTTATTTTATCACACCCATGACCCTTCTAACACAAGGTTTGTACCTCCATTACCCACACTCTATCTATTGCTATTTGTAATAAAATTAAATGATCATTCCTATTGTACAAGATCGTCAATATGAAGCACTAAATGATACTCATTCTTGGATTACTGAGAAAATCATCCTCTAAATCCATTAAATTCAATCTATAATGAGGGTCAAACACTAAAATAGTCAATAGTGAACTTCCCACTATATGGATTCCCTTATACCACTCCTTTAGTGAAACCTCAACATGTTTCATCAATACACCATCCTGACAACCTGTGTTAAGGTGCACACTCGAGTAAACCATTCCACATCACCTCAATCTATCTTTAATGTCACCTATCACCATAGAGGGAAATTTTCCATTGTATAAAACTCTTGGACAATAATTATTGTAAGTATTTCATTGAATCCATTGATCCTTATCTTGTTCATGGTCACTCACTAATATATAAATAATGGGAACCATACATAACCATTTTGTTCTTTCCCTCATGAATCAAGAATTTTCCCATGAAAATAAATGCCTACACTCACTCTCTTCATCCTAAGGTAGAGTGTTTGTTTTAATAAACTTCTTATAGGTTCTCATAAAATACTCATCCCAATTGTATCTAAACCCAATAGGCATACTCTCCTTTACCACCTAATCATACAACCCAATAATGCTCCCATGAGTCACACACTATAAATTCTCAGATCTTGTTCCTAAACACTGACTATACTTCACTTTCATGTTAATCTCATCTAACCAGAAGCACCTCATTGATTTTTCCAATGAACATAATGCATCACGCTCATGCCAAAGTATATCATATAATTACATACCAACCCAAGAATCGTCTTGAAATTAGAAGCACCTACCTATGGCCTATTCATCCCAGATCTATATATCCAGGATCATGTTTCATAAACTCATCAAGAACCATACCTGAAATCACCATGGTTATGAATCCTATCGACCCTGCACTTAAAATCCAACCATGATACCGAATCACCTCAAATTATTTATATCATGTAAGCCTAAGTTATATTCATGAACATGAGCCTTAGCCCAGTTAGTGAGGACTCGGCAAGTGCATCCAAGAGACCCTATATCAAATTCCAGTAGAGACTTATTTTTAAGGTACTGTAGTAGTGTCATAGTAGGAACTGTAGTAGATACTGTAACTGGTAATATAGTAAGTAATGTTTGGTAGTGTAGTAGTCGGAACTATTAATACGTTTGGGCCTTAGGAACACAATCGTGGTCCTCGAGTCCTTCAAGGCCTACAGGCCACCCAATGCCTTTGGGATGGTAAGGATTTCAGGCCATCTCAAGACCTTTGGGCCACCTCAGGTCCTTCAGGCCACGTGAAAATGTAGATGCAACCAGATAGATTACAAGGAACAAGGATCCATATGAGGATTCAGAGCAAGTTCATTCACTAGAGTAGAACTAAATTGAATTAGAATATTTAGAGGGTATGGCATTTCCATCGGAATAATGCCTATGCAACTCTGCACATGACAGCTTGTCGACCAGCCATGCGAAGGTGGAGATCTCACATCACGATATTTTTTGGGGTGGGGCAGTTCCAAGTTTTCTTGTTTGGGATAATTTCCTAAGACATATAGGTTATTTAATGTTTCACTTAATCCTTAGGGCCATGTAAGGGTTCCCCCTAAACCCTTTAAGTGGTATTATCAAAAATCAATAAAAATTAAGGGCATTGTTCCATCCAGTCAAGGAATATCCATTCCTATAAAATATACCTGGTAGCCCCTCTCATGCACTAATATCACAACCCAAAGTATCTGTCCTTTCTTATCATCTCTAAGGAACTCAAAATATTAGTATATCCACTCTCATGGGATACCTTCATATATCAATTATCTCACCAATATCATGAGTTGTATCTCAATGAAAATAGGCTCTCCTTCCTAACCCATGAATCACATATCACATAGTTCATAACTCATGTGGAAGCTCTCATGCTCCTGTATCACATATCACCTGAAAATCACATATTAAAAAACCACTCTAGTGTCCTCATATAAATACATAAAAGTCAAGAATCCCATTCTAAGTCATCAACCTAATTGGTCACTGATGCTTTTTTAGAATCTATATATGAAACTAACCCCTCAAGGACCACAGTCTCATCCACAAACATATATAATGGTATCATCCCATGATGAAATGTCTCAATTATACCATACTCATAAGGTTTAGTTAAGTATAATGACACTAAGAAGACATATGTTGAAACACAGTAGAGGTTTTTGTTAATTCTTTAGAAAATATAACAAATTTTATTTCCAAATCCAATACCTTATAACCAAGTGACAATAATGACCCACTAAGGGTCACTATACATACCATACAAGAGGGAGTGTTTAGTCTTCATCAAATAGAATACCTCAATGAGATTCATATGATCTATCATCAAAAGAAGTACCATGGTCTAGCTGAGTAGAATGTTAAAAAATTATATGGAAAAATTCCATATAATTTCTTATTGACACATTAAACAACTGAACCCTTGTAGTTAGTGATATCAATAATAGTCATTCACATGAATTTCATGTGATTCAAATGTGTAAAAAATGATGTATGTACGTTGGAATCATTCCAACATGATAAGATCCAAAACCCATAAATCATAAATCCAAACCCCATATGCATCACACTATATGAAATAAATAAAACATAAAAGAGGAAATAAGGAAAAACATTCCCATATCCTAGTAACATGGACTTCCCATTGAGAAAAGTGTTTTAGACAAACCAATCCTTTATCCATGGAAAGATCATATACATCCTTGTTCCCTATATACCATATCACTAAATAGTAATAAAAATGAAAGATGTATTGATACCTATATTTAATGCCCCTCCACCCTAGAACACTTGACCAGTGTCTTGGATGGTAGTTGCTACTTGACCATAGGTGCACCTCCCCATACACAAAATCTTGAAGACTGGAAGAAAGGGTCTAGTGTTTTTCTATTAATTTCAAAGCCAAAAATAATATAAAAATTACCAAACATCATCCACAATAAATAATAAGAGTATATAGAATCATTAAAACATAACATTCTATAATAAATGACTTGTTGAAGTAAACATTCATTCATCTCAATTAATCACCAATTGGTCTAATTACATATACAAAGTAAAAAATAAATAAAATAAATGAGGCACTAATAAAATCCTTAAGCCTCATAAAATACTAGTATCTAGACTCTATATGAGATATATTTCCTGATCATGAAACATTAGGCCTCTAAAAAATCTGAACTAGCAAACCGTGAAGTCTTCTGGGATACCCAAGTGTCATGGCCACCCAAGCAGAGTGTGAGTACAACTTAGTATGGAACCATCAATGGGGACCCAAAAATAACCAGTAAATACAGTGTATACACATATGATATTATCATAAAATAAATTAATAACTATAGAATCAAAATAAAATAGTCATTTTAGATCTCTAGGTTCTAATATTACACCTAGTATTTACCATGACAAAATCAGATAGTGTCGGGGTGTCTCTAAGCATGAAATATATCATCAAGGTGATACATGTCCTTACCTAGAATTTAATGAATGGAATTGATCACTTGGGGGAATATAGTACACCCATATCATCTCAACAAATACGGTCATGGGATAGAATCCACACAAGAGTATCCATGAAAACCTATGTCCAACATTTACTCAGAAGTATCACATAAAAGGATCATGTTAGTATCCACCTAATGGTATTACAAAAATCATGGGCCAACATCCACCTAGTTGTATCAATAAATATAGGATCCAACAACCACCTAATAGTATCACAAGAATAGTGGGATCAGGTATCCACCCAGTGAAATATCATATAGTAACAACATGGGTTATCTATATACCAAACCCATATCACATGATCAGGGTTGGAAACTCAATTTAATGACCTATACTGATGTTATTAATTTATTAATATCATTTTATATACTCCCTCTACTGAGTTTCAATTAAATGTTCATAAATTATGTGAAATACTCATGCTTTAATATTAAATATTATTTTGGAGTATTGTTTCGAATAATATAGATTCATGTCTGTTTAGTATTTTAAATATAACTCTCACCCTACTAATCCAAATTGTGTTATTATTGTCTTGTAGGGTTCTAAATTCAATTTCCTACAAATTACTCAACTGTAGCATTGGCTAATTCGGCCATTTGAAGGGCCATATGGACCACACAAGATGACCCACCGGATCTGCCTAATTTCTGGACCAGCCTTGAAGATTTCATTACTGGGCTCAATATCCCAGACAAAATGAGTGGATATTCTTTTTCAAGCTCTATAATTTCCTAAGGAGTCATGGATAAAAATTTAAAGTCCCAACTATACCATTTGGGGCCCAATGGATCCATTGAAATCAAGCCCACCATTCTGTCCGGGATTTTAAATCATCCCACCATTCTTGACTTTTCAACTTATACACTTGTCCAAAGAAGCTCATATTTTGTGGTGTGAAAGATAAGATATGGAGGATCAACTTTCCAGAATAAATGGTTCGTATTTGAAGGTATCTCCATAGCCATAAATGAATTCACATTTAGGCCATGGAAACTTTCTGGATAAAATTGGACAGTAGAAAGGTTTTTAGTAATCCGGCCATAACGTTGGCCAAAAAAGTCCAATGACAGCCAAATTTTGAGGGTGACTATTCCACATCCATATCTACAATATTGAAGAAGGATATCTCTCGATATTCAGCTGTCTAAAAGGTCAAATTGGCGGGCCAACGTGAGGGGTAGTTTGGGAATGAAAACAGTCCACTGCCTTTGGCTATAAATACACTCCCCTCTTCTCCTTGCAATAGGTTGGCACTTTGGCACTTAGGAGGATATATTGACACGACCAATTAATTTCCAAGGGCTTGGGAGGATCTTCCATACTCTAGTTTTCACTTGAGAAACCTTTCCTCCTTCATTTCTTTCCATGTATTTCATGCTCTTTCCTTTGTAATTGTTTTAGTGTACTTGTAATTTCTTTTGAGTTTTAATGCAAGTTTCTCCTTCATAACTTCTAATTATCATACAACTTCTATAGTTTAATATTAATAGTTTCTTAATTTTTAAAAATCAATCTTAAAACCATTTCCTTTAATTGAATTCTTATTCAATCAAAACACGTGTTTCATTCAAGTTCTTTGTAGTTCGTGTGTGTGTTCGGCACACCACTCTTTTCTTGTCCAATTCTTCTTCCTCTTATTCTCATACCCTAATACAATAAACATACCTACCATATTAATAACCATCCTAATGGCTGAGTAAATCTCTCATTGGGGTGAGTTATAATTTAGGTATGTTAAGCGATGGAGAGCTTTTGCTCGATGTGTATTCTTTGAATTAACATTGCGTATGTTGGACTTAGCATGTCATGGATTAATGACTTGTTTTGTTTAACATGTGGTTTCCATGGATTATTGGAACCATAAATATGATACCATAAACAAGATATGATTAATATTAGAACCCTGAGTTAAGTCAAGGCTTGGATTAATTCCTTAACACTTGGGAATTCCAATCAATGTCAACTTGTGACATGGGTGTTAATTTAATGCAATATAAAGCAAAGCTCAAGGATATCACAAGCTTAACTACCTAATGATGAACTCACCACAATATTTATAAAATTGTTAAATCAATATTAATCAATCAATCATTTCAATTAAAAGCTCTGCAAACAAACCCCCAAATCAAAACACAAATCAAAAACAATCAACTAAAATAAATTATACCATCGCCGAGGATTCGACCCGAGTGCTGCTATACACATTAGCAGAGCACCGGAACCTTGAACGGTCGATAGGTGACAATCGGCCGCGCTTTCATATACCTATCACTACAAATATACCAGGCTCACACAATCAAATTTAGGTTCTAAAGTGACACCCTAAATCCTCAATGTCCTATCCCAAATTGACTCTCTTTGGGGTTAACTTAATAGTGGGTCACTCACCAAGGTCCCCTATAACACATCATATCACAGACACCGTACATGGGTTCTTCTATCTTGATCTCAACTCTTGGGAAAATCCTTTCATTCAAAGGTCATAGTCCCCCTCAATATCATCATGGTCACTTTATGTCTTGGTTGACCTCATAGCATAATCACCACTGACATTACTCTTAAGAGATGGTGTAATTACAATCCCAATTCTTGACATATCCTAGGTCATCCTTCTCACCCAACATACCATAAATCTATCTAGGGTATACTCACCCTAGTAGATCACATATTCATGTGGGAGTAAAACTCTCCCAACACTCATCTCAAACAGTTTAAAATATATAAGGTTTCTCTAGGACCCATCATGGCCTTTTCGGCCCAATATTCTTTGTTTAACATGCTCCACTACTTAGAGGTCACTAATAGAGCCTATATTTTGGTCCACTAAGTCTTGTTAATTTTATCTAACTATCCCCACTTGGGGTAGATATGTCATAATGCATGCATGTTATTATCAATCCCTTTTCCATCAATGGATGGGGCACCAAGCCAATGAATAAGGGTCCACCATACCCCTTTTAACTTTATCCATTTCTAGGACTTTTATTTTAAAGAAACAATTAAATTTATAACAATTTTGACTACCCTTGGTGATAATACTGCATATCACATGCACATGTCAAAATGTATATACAAAATGGGTCTGCTCAAGGTACCAACTACCTCATGCAATGTTTTTACCTCTAAGAGGAGCCTAATTACTCCTTCTTAAACTCATCCAAGCATCATCCATTCTTTTATCAACTCATGTGCCCCTATATCAAGCCACAATATCCAATTCAATTAATTATAAAAATTTATAATTTTTTTCTTAATTTAATTTAATTTAATTTCAATACGTATAAATTCCTAAAACATAACTAGGTGAAATCATCTTTCCAAATCCTCATGAAATTGGGTATGTTATACTACTAACACATATCTAAACCTAATACATGTAAAATAACCAATTATTACTCCAAATATAATGGATAATTTCATCCAAATTCACTAAAATCCTAAAAACCCATAGGTAAATGTACCTTCATCAAAACAGCATGAGATGGTTTCCAAACATCTTCTCAAGATGTCCTCTAGCCATGACAAGAAAATTCCCATCATATAATACTATTTCCATCATGATCTGGTGGAAATTATCACCAAACCCTAAAATGAATAACTAAAATCACATGTGAAGAGGAGAGTTAGGTTGGAATAAGAGGGGGATCTCACATTGAATGATAACCTCAAATCACAAAGAATTTTCTATATTATAATGGAGGTTAAAGGAGACAAATGGTGGAGACATTCCTTGGTTTTTCATGTACAATGGAGAAGAATGAAAGGGGTGAGGGTGAAAAATCAAGAGTGGTGAATGGTTTTTTTCACAATTTTTAATCAAATATAGGCACTTTCATGGTAACCACAAGGTTTTTCAAACCATGAACCTACTATGTTGTTATCACAATCTCAAGTTATCTTCCCCTTATAGTTTGTACACGCAATTTTCCAAACTTTTCATCAACCACAAAAATCACCACTAAAATGAAATTTTTGGTTTTTCACAATTTATTTGAAATTGTGCACAAACCATGCATCAAACCCCAAGACAAAACCAACTTGAATTGTTTCCCCTGACTATTTGGAAACCATGAATAGAGAAAAATACATTTTAAAATTCCAAATCCCAACACAATTATCTTAAGATTCACCTAAGCACCTAATACACATTCTAGGCCTCGATCCATATCTAAAAACATATCATTGATATTCTCCAACTCTTGAAATTATAATTTGAATCTCGATTCTCAAAACATCAAATCTCTAGAAATAAAAAATTCCAATTCTTTTTGAAATTTATAACCCAGTAAGAAATTATTATTTACAACATAACTCTTTTTTTATCCATTTCTTGCATACCTTACATAGGATAATTCATGGGCATATTATTTTACAATAAACATATCCAATTGGATGATCAAGGTATTGACATGTGTTCACTTTTAAAGGTTTCTAACACTTCAAATTTTAAATGGTTTTTAATTATCTCTTCATATTATCTTCTTTATCCCCTTTACATGTATTCATGATTCTAATGATTTAGTTTTAAATCCATATTCCTTCCACAAAATCAATATGTTCAAACAATATTGATTTTCAACTCTATACACAACTCATAACTTGTGTTATCAACCCAATTTAAAATAAAAGTATATTTATATATATCTAAATTCATCAAATACATAAGTTACTTGAAAAAATTTCATGCAAATGTATACATTAATATTAAATCAAATATTCCATTAAGATAAATCATGGTATGATAGATAGTTAACCCCCACTTTTCTAGAAAAGGTCTAAGCTCCTAGTAAAGTGAGCAGCTCAACCCAAAGTCCCACCACCCATGATTCAGTACTCAGAAGTGACCTCAATTACATCAAAATTAAAATTTCTAATATATATATATATCAAAAATTAACCTCAAAATTCAAGCCCATAACTCATGATCAAGTCAAATTCATGTTAGAAAAATATTGAAGAAATTATCATACCAAGCTTGTAAATCTTTAAATGCACGTAAGATAATGTATAGTAGTAGTTTAAACTCATTTAAAATTATGAATACATAAATTCATAAAATAAAAAATTTATATCTATGAATAAAATTTAGAATAACTCTAAATAAATAAACATTTCATAAATTTAAATATGATATAAACATTTATGAATAATTCGTAAGTAAGAAATTATAAACACTTTATAATTTAGTTATGCATCATGGACATTCCATAATTAAATAAATATAAACACTTTATATTTATTTCTAATATGAAATACTTCATATTATCATTCTATATTCCATTTATTTTATTATATGATATTTAATTGAAATATAAACAACTTATATTTTTTATGAATAATTCATATACATCATGTAATCATTCTACACAATCAAAATACCATATATTTAATATTACTTGAACCTTTATTACTTAAATTATAAAAAAAACCTTTTGATATAGTTTAAATAAATTCCTAAATAAGGCCTTTAATTTGAAATTTTAAAATTATTAATTATGAACAATGTATAATTCAATATATACTATTTTATATTTTTCCTTATTTTATATTTTATAAAAACATTATAAATTACCTTATAATTTCTATATAAACCTTTTATATCCAGATTACAAATCATTATAGATAGATCAAAGATATTTAATATTAATAATTAATATTAAATATATTTATTTATTAAACATTTCAAAAACATTTAATAATTAATTATAAACACTTTATAATTAATTAATTTATAAACACTTTATAAATTAAAAAATATACCTCAAAATACATATTTATACAATTTATAAAAGAAATTATAAATTATCTAAATAAATTTATAATTGAAAAATTGAAAAATAATATATTTTCTTTAAAACAAATTAATGATATACATTGAACCATAATCCACGATATACACATAAACCATATTTCAAATTACAATTGGTAGGCATCGGTCTGAGATGCATTATTCATGCATTGGAAATCTTATTTAATGATATGGTCTATTATAATACAAGGTTTAACATAAATCATGTATTGTATTTTATGATAGGAAAATCATGGTACAACATCATCTTTGATTCATTATCTATCATATTTTATGATAACCCTGATAAAACTTGACGATACAAGGATCACTTTTGTGAAATGAAAACAATATAAATTGACATTATCAGATTATATGATTAGCCCATATCAAAAGTTATGATATATTGAAACCAAATAAATAGAATTGTGTCATAATAGATGAAATTTTATATTTTATTTTTGTATCATATCGTTGCTTATGATATGAAAAATCATAAAATAATCCATAGTACAAAATCAATATCATATTTTATGATTGAGAATATGATATTCATTTTTTATTCATTTTCAACATGATTTCACAAATCAATTAAATCATGCCATGGATCTAATACTGTTATTGAGTTTCATAAAATAAAATAATTATTATTCAATCAGTCAAAGAAATCAAAAAACCATAAACCAAGATCATCCATGCTTTTAAACCAAAACTATTCATTGTATAAATGAAGGATATATCTTCCACCATTGATGGTCAAGCTTCTTTATTCAATTTTATTATTGATTAAAAACACTAAGAATAAACCAAAGGACTCATTCCTCTTATGGTATCCATGGGTTTATTAATTTCCCAACACAAGGGATGGATCCTACTTTAGACTATCGTATACCTATACTGCTTAAAGGTAAAGGAATAAAGAAAAGAGATATTTGGATAGGAAAAAATTCATAGTATACACACACCATTATCAGGGTTGTAACTCATTACATATTCCTCAAGGATGTTTCTCATGAATTAATACATTTAATCAAACACTATGTAACATTTGAGTAATGCTTGCAATTATAAAGCATTTTTAATAGCCAGTCATATACATTAATTTAACATTTAAATGCATTCATGATTATACTAAACTTTGTATCATATAAAACATCAATGATCAATGATATCCTATTGGAATACCTGTAACAAGGTTGTATAAAATATAATTTATATTTCTCTTATTACAATACGATGGCTGACCAATGCCATCTCTTAAGAAGCCTGTTCGGGATCACTCACAATTCTTTTCACATTTTTTATTTTTTTATATTTTAAGGAAAATAATTGAAAATGGGGATTTCATAATTATGTAATGAAGATATAAAAATAAATATGTAATTCATACTATACACAAAATGAGTATTAAGAAAAAGGGGAATGATCTTTGGAGAATTACCATAAGTGGACCTTCATTACCTATTTACTAGTCTCTAACTTATTTAATGATCACACTCTATCATATGTTTGGTCATATTATTCTACTATGGTTGTGAATATATGGTGTAATTAATAATCACTAAGAACATTTTACATTTTTTACCTCCTTAGTTAGCAAGCTAGATGTCTTCTTAATCGAGATACCCCCCTAACACACATTCGTGGTATAAAATTGAACCCATTTGTAACTTACCATAAATTCTTAATTGTATTCCATGATGATCAAGTGAATGTATGGATAATGGTACATAATAAGAATTAAATCATAAGACATAATAGTAAGAACACATGACCATAATTCCCCACTATTGATTACCCTTGGAAAAACTCAAAGTAGATAAATAACAATTAAATTTGAATATGATGGGAATCAAGTTAATCCTTGTATTCTTCCTCTGAGAGATCCCTCTGGTTATTTCTTCACAATTGTGGGGAAATAGAGAGAGATCACTTGAATTAAAAATGAATATTTAATTAAAGTCAAAAAATATATCTATTCTAAATTCCAAGGATGAGTTCCAGGTTATGATCCCTATAGAATAGTTGTAAATATTATTTAAATATGTATTTGTAAGGTTATTAAACTTTTTCATAGGTTTAGATTCCATGTACATGGTGTATGAAATAGGATGTTTTCATGTGGTAATAGACTTCCATTTTTTTCTATAAATTTGAAATTCTCAAAAATCTCCTCCTGATCTTCACTTTGAATTTATAATATCTTCAAATAATATTCATTATTCTATTACCTTCTTATCCCTTTGATTTAATACATGTAGTCAAATAAAAGAATTGAAAATATATTTCATGATCACATATCATGAGATGAATTCCATATTGTTAAATATTTGGATAAAATTTTTCTACGTATGGAAAACTTACATATTCTATGTTATTCCAAAATAACCCTTATATATTCCTCTACACTACATGGTAACCTTTAAATATCCAAAAAAATACATTTATGTGTTCTAAGGGATATTATAAAAACCCTTATGTATTGAGTGTTTCATTCCTATGGAAAAGGTGTTGACCTTTACATATCATATGGGCTATATGGTTACCTTTATGTATAAACTTGGGGACTCGTACGTATTAGTATGAAGACCTTTACACATTAATACATTTCTGAATTTTTAATTTGTGGCTCAAAAATAGTCTTATATATCAAATCATAGTAGATTGACCTATATGTATATAGTCGTTTTTCAAATTCAAAAAACATCCAAACTTATACTAATATTCTTCCCACTGCTTCATCCAACCCATTTTCATTCAAAATAAAAAATTAAAGGATTATCAATATATCTATATTCATTTTTATTTTTGAAATTAAATAAATAGATTAAATTCAAAATTTCAAATATTTTAACAAATATTTACAAATTCAAATGAAATGTTCCTTTAATTTAAAAACTCCCTAAAACATAATTAATAAATGAATATAAGGAAGTAAAATGATTAAAATGTTAATAAAATATAATTAATTTATTTTCTCTATCAATTCCCCCACACTTAAATATTTCACTCTTGAGTAATCACAAAATATTCATATCAAATCCCACACAAAATCCAATAATGAGATAATTTTCCAATATATTTTCATAAATATAATTTATCATGTTTTATTTATGAAAAAAAATTCCTTTCATTTTCTTCTCTCATATTTAAATGTTTCCAACCTAAATATTCTAACCATGACTAAATCATAACCTACCACATATATAAATTCATGTCACCCTTCACTAAAGATAAATTCCTTCTAGATATAATACCATTCAAGTAAAATTCATGTATCGCTATAAACTTTCAAAAAATATCATTTACCTATATCATGAGACATCAAAAATCAATCATGAGGTCTTTTTCCAGGTGATTTGGTCGTTAAGGTTTGGTGGGTAAATGAATTTAAAAAATTTAACGGATGAAAATATGTGGTTTTACTCTTGAATAAAATTTTAGAAATATTCAATTGAAACCATAGGAAATATACCTAACTCAATCCCCTTTTACAAAATATACACCACACATCCCTTTTAATGGCATGATCTATGAGTAAATTAATATCTGAAATGGATGATTTCATTATTTTTCTACCCGTTTTCCCCTTTTTTATATTTTTATTTTCAAGGAAGATGAGATAATAAAGGAATGTAATTAATGAATGATAGTTTATGACGTTTTATTTTTGAGAGGGGCATGAGTAATAAAATTATGAACAGTGACTAATTCAATATCATAACTATTTTTTCCTTATCTTTTTTCTTTTCGCTTTTTTTAATAGAGACTTATGTGAATAAATTAATTATAATGAATAAAATTAACTCATGACCATTCTTCTCTCTATTTCCCAAAATATTTTTACACACCTCACATACCTAGTAATGAGCTGTTTCGCCATAAAACACACACAAAATTCCCTTTATACACACTCAAACATGAAATATACATGAAAATATATTATGAGTGAAGATAGGTACAGATAAATTGGATTGTAATGCGGTTTAAACTTAGAAGAAAATTTATGGATTCTGAGGGCTAAAAAGGATTGATGTGAATGGTTGGTCTCAAGTTAAAAAAATTTCTTACTATAGAAGTGCATCAATCCTATCAAAATAAATTCGTAAACACCAAAACTTTTAAAGAGAAATAATCACAAGTTCTAATTCTCTCATAAGCCACAGGTTTATCCCAAGAAAGTGATCATGTAAAGAAGAATATGTCAAAAATGGTATAGAATACCTCTTATGTCTGAAAAAATATTTTGGATATGTGTTTCATGAACTTGGATTTCAAAAATTGGTTAGAATTATAAAAATTTTAAAAAAATAAAATTCACAAAAAATATTACACAACATTAATATTTAAATATCCATTTTTTCAAAAATCAAGTAAAATATCTCAAAATAAATTCTAGAGTGAAAATGATAATGAATATGTAGTTAATATCAATGTTCCTGAATATAAAAAATGAAAAATAAAATCACACGAAGACTTCCAAAACAAGTCACCATTATAAAATACTTAAATAAAACTTACCTTTTTAATTATAGCACAATCATCATAGATATCAAATGTTGGGCATGAATAGAACATGAAGAAGAAATAAAACCTTAATTATATCATAATTTGATAAACTATGTTAAGTTATTAAATATAACTTCCTTTAACCTATAAAAAAATTAAATTACTAATTGTTTCAAAATTAAATATAGTAGTAAATATATACAAGTAAAGATAAACTTGGGTTATCTCCAAAGAGTTGATGTGTTTATATAACCTACAATCAGAAAATCTTATAGTTATACCTAATAAAAATGAGGATGGGTTTTATTTTATAATAACCACCAAAAATTATTTCTTCCAATGCTCATCCACATGAACTAGTTATAGAGAACTCCATGGATAGTGTTTTGTAAGTCCTCCCTCATTGTTATGAGATATAGTTTGTTTGGTAGGGGTAAGAGTAGGTATGGGTCCTCATATTTTTTAGCTATATTTCCTATGGATTCTATTTTAAAATATAGTTCCTATAGTAGTGGTGTTTCATCATAAGATTCATAATAGAGGAATTTAGTACACAACTTCCTTCAAATAAAATTAAACCAATATAAATTCAGATATGATTCTCCCTTATTAATGACAACTATAGAAGTTATTTCCTCCTGAAAAATCATCAGGAACTCTACATAATTTAATTCTATCATCACCCTATATTCAATGGATGACATATATTAATATAATTTACTTTACGGAGTTGTGTCTATCTCATCCAGATTTAAAATTTCATAATAGAAGTAGTTATATTCTGTTTCCAACAAAGAAAAATTAAGTAAAACATAATCTAATGAAAATTCAAAATCTATTAGATAGTTTAGCCTTAACCTCTTGATTTTTTTTATCTACTAATTTCCTCTTATAAATTGTATGTATAGAGGGTAGTGGGTACTAAAGGAGATATTTCCTAAATCACTTTTTCATGTGATACAATTTTTCGTGTCATTTTATACAACATATGGGGATATTATAGAATCATATAATCATACAATTGTGACTTTTTCCAACCATAAGGTATGATTGGGCCATATCATATGGATAATTTATAAAACAAGTCTTTGTGTATGTCCAGATATATCATAAGGATTATATATTTAGTTGTTTGGAAAAGTAAATGATAAAAGTTATCATTCAATTGAATCATTCTCACATTGGGTATCATTAATAACCATTTTATAAGATGAAATAGGTGATGAGTTTGTTTCATTCATGAAATAATTTCATGAACTGGCTAGGTAATTTTCTCATGTGTTATAATGAATGATTAAATGCATGGTCATATAAGGAGAATTATCAAAGGCTCTATATAAATGGATTGTACACATTAAATGGGAATATGAGACTCTAGTATATACCTAGTTGAAACTCCTACAATAATGAAACTCTCTTCACTTGCATTATTTACATGATGAGGTACTAGCATACCATGGAGGGTGGATAATCTCACTCAAACATCAAGTGATTTAGCATCCCATGGATACCTCTAGAGGAGGGATGTATTTTTTCTACCTTTATATGTTATTTTCATCAATCATATGAGATGATGACAGTTACATCATCCATATTTAATGAAAGGTACATGATATCTTCATTTATATTTGATTCATGGTTTCAGTTATCTATCATGGTGATCTTTTAGGGTTTATTTTATTACTTCTATTATGTCTAATAAGTGTTTTAAGATCACTTAAAAAATAAAAAGTGAAATTAATTCTTACCATGCCTTTAGATTCTTGAAATATTACTAGAGATAAAGATTTTTTAAATTGTATTCCTTGTTATAATGAAGATCATAAAATATGATTTGAGCATTTATTCTAGTCATTAAAGTCTCAGATTATGATATGGGATATCATAAGCAGTGACTCAATACAAATCATGTGGATTTTTATTATTCATAGCATATGAATCATAGTTATCATGCACTAAGATTTCATTACATTTTTTTTTAAATATACAATGACTTATCACCTTTATAATATCTCTCTGAATCATAAAATATGATTTTGAATTGTATCAGGTGATTTAGTTATCAACTGTAAATTTCAAAAGATAGTGTATAAAATATTTGTGCATTGTATCTCCTCAATTGTAGCCTATGGTTTTCCATAGATTGGTGAAAATTATTTCTATCATATATTATGATTTAATTAATAAAATTAAATATGATTTGTTAAAAATATTAAAATTAAATTGTGAATTAATTATATTATTTATAATGTTTTAAAATAATAATAATAAAATTTATTTTTGTATATTTATTAATTTATAATTTGTTTATAAATTAATTAATTATAATGTATTTTTAATTAATTTATTAATTAATTGTTGAACATTTATTAATAAATAGTCCACAACATTAAGTGTTAATATTAAAAATACCTTTTACCAAATTTTATAGATTCCTTATGACATAGTAATATAGATTTTATTTATAAATCATAAGGGTAATTTATAAAGTGTTTATAAATTCCAAAATAAGGCTACATTTAAAGTGGTTATATTTTAATATTGTGAATTGTTTAGAATAATTAATTTGGATTATTCAAATTAAGGGCCTTATTTGGGATATTATTTAGATTTCATCAATTGATTTTTGATTATTGATTTGTTCAAGGATTAAATAATGAAAAGTATGTGATATTTAGATTATATAAAATGTTTACAAAATATAATTGATATATACAATGCTTATATTTCATCATATATTTATAGTAAAATTTTATATAATGAATAATATAAAGGATTTAAACTTGGGAAATGAATATTTTATTTTTTATATTCAAGATTAAGGAATATCCAAAATGGATAGATAAAATTATAAAGTGTTTATAATTAGAATTTTATTTATAAATCGTTTATATATTTTCATAATATATTAAAATATGTAAATTTTTCATTTGTTTAAAAGTTATTATCTTGTTTATTATTCAAAGATATAAATTTTTCATATTATGAATATGTGTATGCTTTAGTTTAAATTGTTAAAATGCTTCTATAGATTATCATACATGTATCTATGGAGTTACATTCTAGGTATGATAAAGAATTTATTTACCATCTACCTTGAATTATGTTTGTTATTAAATTTATTATCTTGAATTTAATTATTGAATTTATTTTATACATATGAGGTATTAGAGTTAAGATGAATTGAAATATCTCTTTAGTAAAGTATCCCTAGGTGGAGGGAATTTATGTCGAACTTCCCAATATCCTAGAGGCTTCTGCCTTATTCTAGAAAGGTGGGGGTTGGCTATCTATGTATCTAGGATTACTCATGAGGGTATTGTAAATTTCATATAATTATAACCTTTACCTAAAAAATTCAAATACCATATTAATGAGTTATATTTTGATGTGTTTAAATATGTTTGGCTTCTATTTCTGGGTAAATAACACAAACTATTAGTTGTGTAAAGATTTACACATCAAGATAGTTTGAACATATTAATTTGGTGTTGGGAATAGAATTATAAAATAAATCACAAATAATCATGCATATATAAAGGGGATAACATGATATAAGATAGTGATATTAAATTCCCTTCAAAATAATAAGTGTTATATTCATTCCAATGCGACACTTTCCAATACCTTGATCAGCTAACCGGGTAGTTTCATTCCAAATATGTGAGTTTTTTCTTGTAATTCTCTTTATTTTTCACTAAGATGGGAAACTCTAATAGATGGGGTATTAGAGGAATATATTTTAGTTTATCTATATGTTTAACTGAATAAAAATTTATCCACTCAACTATCCAAGAGTCATATATAATATGATTGGGAAAAGTATATACCTAAATAGATAAGTAGTGTGGGGAATAGAAAAGACAACTCATTATTCATTGAAATATGGAACATGGAACACTAATGGATGTGATGAATTTAAGAAGTTTCATCATTTTAATGGGATATCATTTAATAAGATTACTTATTAATTATTAGTAAAACATAATAATAATCTAATAAAAAATTATTTTGTAGATGAATAACATCATCATTATCATACTTAAGTTTGAGATTAATAATATAGGTAAGAAAAGATAAATTTAATAAAATCATACTAATAGTGACATAAGAAGTGTTCTTAAGTGATGAATAAATTTATGTGTTAGATCAATACCTCTTCCTAAGTAAACAATTATTGAATCTGTACAACAAGTGAATCGAGATGCTAATGAGAAGTATATAATTATTCAATTAGGGTTTCAAAGATATTAGAAGAAAAATGGCCTAATTAATTTTAGTTTAATAAACTCAATATGATTGGGTATGTTAATGATACTCAATATGACTGATTGTACTAATCACTTAGAGAGACTAGAGGTTTCACTAAGGAATATTCTAGTTAAGTAATTCATTCTATTATCATCTATGGAATGTTCTAATGATATAAATTAATTTGAAAAAATTTAAATAAATATTCTCAATATTTAAGAATATATGAACATGGAATATGTTGTCTATGTTATATGTTGTATAGATAAAGAAAATTCGGTAAAAGTTCAACTGAAAGAAGAAATGTTAGTTAAAGAGTCTTACAATATTTCTTCAAGTAGGCGGTTGAGGTCATTGAAATTTTAAGGTGTTATCAGGAAGGAGGAGTTATGATTATATAGGATGGAATTATTTAAGGTACCTTATGGGTTTTTGAGACTCCATGGAATTTCCATGTTAGGTATCAATATAATAAAAATAATTTTTTTGGTTGTGAAGTATATATGATGAAAATTGTATACTTTAAAATTTTTATAAGTATAAGAGAGTTTAAAATCACAAGAATAATTTATAGAGCTTGTATTTTTCAATAAATTGGTGAGGAAAAGAGTTTTCTCATAAAAGGTTTTATTTTAAATGAGTTTATCAAGATCATAAGGATAAAAATAAATGATGTGTATAGTTATCTCATATCTCTTATATGATAATAGGAGTTATTATTTAATAAAGTGTTGTTATAAATAGTATGAGATGATGAATTTAATACACATGGCTTATGATTCATCAGATTCTATAACATGTTTTGAAAAGGTAACACAGATAAAAATGTTTTATATAGGATAAAAGTTTTTTGTCTAGATGTTTGTTAAAATATGAGGTAAGATATTCTCATCACCCATCACTGGTATATTTTAAATAATAAAATTTTATTTTCAAAGATAAAATTCTCCAAGAAAATATAATATCATATATGATATGAAAATAATAGTTTATTTTTTAAATATTCCTACTAAAACAAAATAAGTGTTATTTCTTAAATAAAAAGGAGTTTGTGTGTCTTATCAAGGTATTCTTAAGGGAATATAGCATCTAAGGGGCTAGTGGGAGTATGATTTAAGTTATAGAACTTAAAATTTAACAAATAAAAGTTTATATCAATCAAAAATTAAAGTTATTTTCATTTTATATCCTAAATATTTTAGTATATGTGATGGTTAAGAGAAATGTAAAGAGTTACATTTAGTTTCTTGGAGAAAGTTAATATCAATATTTCCAAAAGGATTATTCCAGCCAAAATAAAAATTGAATTTTCAATTAATATGTTAAAATATTTTTAGGTTATGATGGTAAAAAAAATGTAAATGGTTGTATTTAGTTACAATAATAAATAAAAAACAATTTATCCTAAAGAAGTTTTGGATGTGCTGGTAGGAAATAATATAAATAGTTATATTATATAAAAAAATATTTAAAGTATAAATTTTGGTTGAAAAGGTTCCAAGTATGATAATGTTAAACTTATAAATAGTTATAAGTAGTCAAAAAAAGTTAACATCATAAAATCTAATGTTATGGATCTATAGATTTTGAATATGTTTTTAGGAGTTTTAAATTTTGGAATCTAAATCCTAAATCTCGCCATTTTCTAAACCTAATTTCTTTATAGATGTCACTAATTAAAATCTTTAGTGGGAGATTTTTTTCATATGGTCACATAGTGATGTGGCCTAAATTATATATATTGGTAATGAGTTAAAATAATCCCAGAAAGTGAAAAAAACTTATGGATAGTCTGGTCAGATATCATATATGATATTATAGATAATCACTTATATAGTGAATTTTAAATTATTCTTAAAAGAGTGTAAAAATATAAGTATATATTGGATGTATATATATATATATATTGATATAAATTTTTTGAGGGTTTGTAACATACCTCAGTCCATGGCCCCTAATTGGTATTGGACAAGAGATTTATACATGACTGCAGGTGAACCTCCCTATACGCTAAGGGAAACCAACTAGCAGCATGGGTCTATGGTGGTATGGTGGGGAGACTATACCCACATATTAGATTGAAAAAAATAGTTTAAATAGAAGAAAACATATAATAATCCATAATGATAAATAAACTAGTATCTAGAAAAGTGACCAAATAAAATCACAAACCCAAGCTATATCAAAATGAACAATAAATGTGTCAACAATCATATAGTAGAAAACTATATCCGTAAATATCAAAAAGAAAAAAATATAAAGTTGTAAGACACCAAAAATTATCTTGAACTCGCATTACCCAACCTATCAACCAAACTCATGCAACATTTATAGGGTGATTTCCCTTATCCTATCCTGCACACATTAAGTTTTTTTTGGTACCAACTAGTTTCCCAAGAATGTGTCAGTACAACACAATATTCCTCCACCAACAATATCTATAAATATATCGAATATCATTAAATTCATGTTAAAGTGATAAATAGATACAAATATGTAAAGCTAGAGTAGAAAATAAATGATTAAATATTGTTGATCCTTCGGTTCCATAATGAAACCTAAGAAAAACTATAACTTCCCTAGTTAGTGATTGATGTCTCTAAGTAGTGGTGTTTATCCAAGGGAAATATACCCATCCTTGATATAAAACACCTCCCAAGGAAATATACCCATCCCAAAATAAAATATCAAACCTATAGGGAAATCCATCTCCAAAATCATGAAACAAAAATAATTAAGGGAAACATCGACCATATAACTATTTCTTAAGGCTAGAAACATTCTCCATTTTATAAAACAATATTTTAATTTATAATTCAAGTCAAAAAATTATTGTTTCAACACTTTTTATAATGAATTTAATTCCAAAACTCCATTTTTGATGCATCCTCATAGGCTTCTTTATAATTAAGAGTCATAGACAAACCAAGGGGTCGTCCATATATATAATTCCCATGATTTAGGAGATGTAGAGAATCATGTTGAAGATTTGATGCATGATGGTGGTCTACTTGGAATTGTTTGTTGTTGGGTGATCATTTTCATGGTATGATTTTCTTCTTGTGCTGTGATTCTTCTTCTTCTTGCCATGAATCTGTTGTGCGAATCTGGTTGTTTTTGGTTGGGTGGTGTGTTTTGTTGTGTGGTCATAGGTCTATGTTTCCATATCTTCTTTAGGGGCCGCTTCATATGAGGTTTAAAGATGATAGTTTTCATTAGATCATGGATATTTGGAATCAGACGTTTGAGAGGGTATGACTTTTGTTATCGGCACCAGGCATGTGCATCACTACATGGTACATCTAGTTGAGTAGCGTTGAGAAGGTGGAAGTTGAACTGATTGTTTTGTACTGGGGTGGGGCTTCCCTAGTTGATTTGATATGGTTTTATGTATTCTGATCCATTGGGGAATAGGTTAATGTCTTATGTCCTTGAAGTCATGTTTGGTTCCCCCTCACCCTTTAAAAGGGGTTTATGATATAATAAAAAATAATTGTCAGTCAGTCCCATGATTTAAATTATATAGTTTGATTTTTGGTTAAACACAAGGTAAATCAGCATGAACACACAATGAATGCACTAATAAATAAATTAAGGATTACTGAAAAACTTATAGACCATTTATCCTAAATGTAGTGAATCTTAAATTCTATGAACTGCTAATCAAAATGATTCCAATGATCCAAGATCCCTCAATGTGATTGAATCAACATCATATTAGGGATTTATGAAAATGAGATAATAATATGGAAAAGAAGATTTTTTTGGGGAATGGAAAGTCTTGGACTTACCAAGAGGATTAAATCTTAATGAATGGAACTTTGATCCACTAATAATTAAAGGATAATGTACCATAGAATCAATAATTCCCTAAAAATGAGAGGTAAATCCAAGTAGAAGAAAATAATTGTTTTTGGAAGAATTGATTATTTTAAAACACTTAAAAAAACTTACTAGGGATAATTCAGGGTGTAAATCATGTTTTCACACCAAGAAAGTTTAGGCCATCACTCTCATAGGCCTACCCATGATATTTTATAGTGTAACACCCTCTATCACTCCAAGAATGGATTATTTCATCTCATAAACAGTTGTAGATCTATCCCTCTCCACTTGAACTTTATATCAGACTATCTTCATACAACTATTAGTAAAAAATGAATATATTACATGCATATATACCAAAATCTAAACCATAAAATGACTCAAAATATCTTAGGTTTGTTACATGCTCCCCCTCTAAGGACTTCTTATCACTGAGAAGTATCTATATGGGTCTCTTCCGAACAACCTATCCTCTAGGCCCAAATATACCAAACTCTTTTTTCCAACAACTCACTTATTCTCACAATTAATTTAATAGAGACATCAATGAAATCACAACACTCAAGTAAGAGGTCATGAAAATATTCACAACATGATTCACCCACTGAATCATGTCACAAAACATCATCTCACCCAATGAATCATGTCATAACCCACTATTGAACTCAAAATCTTTATAACAAAAAAATATATACACAATTCAGTAGAAATTAAATTATTTCCGAATAATTTAAACTAGTCAATTCCTAAGTAAGATTCTATGGGTTTTATAACCTCCCCATCATATAGTATTTTTATCTAAAGTGTCATTTTATAATTTCACTGGGATTCATTAGTAAACAACTTTGTCCACTAAGTCCTCATGTTTGATATGTGCAAAGAGAATTTTTACTTCAGTCTACTATAAAAAAATAGATTCTACTCAAAGGATGCATCAACCTTTTGATAGTATCTTCCTAAAATTGATATGTAAAAAACATCATGCATGGAACTGAAACATTATGGAAGAGATAATCTATGTTTCGTTGGAACAATTCTCTCCATTATTATAAATGTCCTTATAAATTTGGGTTCAAACTTCCCCTACATATGAATTCAATGATACCATGTCATTGGGTACACTTTCAAAATTACCCAATCACCAGCCTTGAACTCAAGAGGTTAACATCACTGGTTTAAAGAACATATATGTCTACTCTAAGTGGTACCCAATTGCTTCCAGATCAAGTTTACATGATTCAATCTCTCCTATATGTGACTCAGTCCAATCAACACTAACTCACCATCCTCCATCCAACATAGAGGCGGGTGGTATGGTCTACTATAAAAATACTTATAAGGTTCCATCTATATTTAAACCTGATAACTATTATTATAGGAAAATCATTCTAATCCCAATTCATTCTCCTAATAATCATTAAATTCTATGTTAGAAACTCTCAGCATGTCCTCCAAAATATGTATAGTCCACTCAGATTTTATGTTGGTCTATTGATGGTAGGCATTGGTCAAATGTGCATGTGTACCCAATGATTTCTATAAACACTACAAATATTATTGTCACATATATTAATAAATGTTTATCAAACCTGGTAGAACATCCCATTTCAAGATATGATACTCGCTCATCATCTCTTCATGCATATCTATTGGAACTAGGGCACAACCATGAATATGAAAAATCTCATCATTATCCAAGGTCTAGTTTAGTGTTTACTCCTATTTATATATGTTATCCCTTAAGGATAAACATTATGTCTCATATAGTTATGACTAGTATATCTTACTGATCAATGAAGGGGAAATGTACAAGGATGTGTGTGTTTCCTGGCACTAAAACTCATGGACATCTAAAAGAATCTCAGTGAAAAGATCCATTTACTATCATTAAATACTTAAATCCTAAACTATTTGAGCAAGTTTCTTCTAGATTAAGTTATCTGGAACTACATTTCCCATTCTAGGAGTATATTCCATCTCAAAATAAAATGACTATAGATATTCAACCAACCTTCACCGCTGAAGGTTCATGTCTCATTGGGAAAAGATATATTTAAAGATTTGGTGGTCTGTACATTCCATAAATTTTCAACCAATAAATTTTTCATCTAATATATTAAGGAATTCACCACTTATACTATCTCTAGATCATGGGTAAAATAATTCTACCTATGATTCATTAGCTTCCTAGAACTACAACTCACCACATGACCTCCCTAAATCAATACTTATCCCATCCCAACCCCTAATTATCACAATACACAGTGTATTCCCTAACCATATTGGGAAAAGTCATGATCAATTTTTTTTGTCAATCCTTACTTAATTTTTCTAAATCATCCTCACAAGCATCAAACCAGATAAACATCACTTCATTTTTAGTCCATCTCATCATTGGTGCTACCAAATGGGAAAATCCTAGATAAATATATATTAATACCCAGATAAACCCAAAAATATTTTTTGTCAAAGACATTATTAGGACACTCCCTAGAAACAACAATATTTACCTTCTTAGTTTCCACATATATAATGGACTCAGAAATAACATGGCCCAAAAACTACACCTCATCAACCCAAAAGCATCACTTGGAGAGCTTAGTGTAGATCTGATGTTTCCAATGTTTACCCAACAAAATATCTAGGTTATTCTATTTATATACCCTCATCTTGTATTACACTATAATTTAAACCAAAAAACAACACAAGCACCCAAATACTAGTAAAAATAAAATTCATTATATCTATAAATACCATCAGTTCACTCTTCAACCTAAACAACATCACTAGGTAATCATTTCGATTATACCTACTCCTAAAATTAGTGTGTGGAACATATAAGAATATTACCCTCATCTATTGATAACCTAATCTCATATAAATCATTGAGAATACTTAGGCACCTCTCAACTAGTCAAATGGGTTGTTAATATGTGGAAGGTTATATCAATTTTTAACCTTTATTTGATTCATTTTTTGGTAGTTACAAAAAAACAATAAACCATCCAACCTCTTAGTGAATAGGACTAGAGATCCCTAAGGGTACATGTTTATCCTAATAAACACCTGATATCAACTATAATGACTTGACCTAAACATTACATAATCTAGTGTCTTCAAACTATAATTAACTTTCTTTCATTTCCAAAGATATTTTAGGTTTATAGCATTAGATAATTAGGTTATAACTTTTACATAATGAACCCATATTTTACAAAGTGGACACTTTTTATTAGTTTCCATTTTTCTCACAATATAAAACCTTTAAATATGATTTATTTTTATGATAATTCTTCATAACATTCAACCATGACTAATTCCTTTCCTTTACCAATCCTTAAATCGTATTAAAAAATTTTAAAATGTGTGTTGATCACAAAAAGATCAGTAAGGTACATAAAATAAATAAATCCTTTAGTCTGGTGAAAAACATTAAAACCCATAAAATACTTACCTTTATTGAATTAATCTATGATATTAAGAAATAAATTATTTATATAGTAAAAATACACACTTTTTACTCAAAGGGAACTTTCAAAACTCATTACAAGCATAGATAAAACATTTAGGAAACTTGGGGCAAGATTTTCATGTCACTCTTACATATGGAAAAACCATCAGAATTATAAATTTAATAAAAATTGTCTTTATACTTAGAATACACATCATATTTTATTTCTATAATATCTTAGGACAAACCTAATAGGTTAACCCCTTCCCATATTTGGAATAACCATTGTATTATATTCCAATAATCTCTTAGGAGAAACCAAATATGTTAACTCCTTCCATTAACACAATGCATTAGATATCTGTAATGGGCTCACCCAGACTTGTTTTATAATAGAACCAACCATAATAATATATAATTCCAAAGAACCATAATAGATTACATAAAATATTGTATCAGAAAAACATTCCTTACACCGATAAGAAATAATTTTTGTAAATTGATATATCCCTTTTGTTTAAAACTCAGTTTTCAGAACTAAAATTCCTAAAATAAAGGTTAATGTTTTTTATTAGAATAAAACATGTAATTTTATAAATGAATCCAAATAGTTATGGTAGTATAAAAGTATTTTTCTCCTTATACATTAAAATAGAACATTTCTTTTGTCTTTTTGTAAAGAATTTTAAATCATTCCGTTAGAGATTCCTTTTAAAAACCATTGTAATAAATTAAAAGTAAACATAAAGTGTCCAATAATATTAAATTATTTGCATATAAATATATCCATAAAATAATTTTATAAAAATGTATATGGAATAAAACGTGAGTTTTAATGGAAACATTAAAAGATGGTTTTTAAAATAAAGTCTCTTACCTTGAGTTTGACTCATCATGTATGTTCTTTATCATTATTAATAATAAAAATAGGTTAATTATTTAATTTTTTAAGAACCTTTTCCAAGTTTATTCATTTTATTTTATCTCTTACCATACTATATTTAATTAAATAAATTAATATCATATGTATTGATGATATTCGTTTCATAAGTCCAAAATGGATTTGATAAGTTGAATATGGTCAAAGAGGTCATTATTCCATCATATATATAATAATAATCATGAAATAATTATATTTTTTTATAAATCAATAATACTTTTAAAACCAATTATGAAATATGGTGATGAAAAATAAACTATGTTACAATCATGGGTGTGGTAAGTCATACCAACAAATGAGTAACATTTTCATTTTTTAATGATCAATGTGGAAAGATGGTAAGTATCATTTTATATTTATAGATTTATCATAATATCACGAATATCATATTATTTATTTAATTATACTTATATATATCATCCATGTGATGTAGTGGTGAAAATGAATCACATCACTTCGTGGAGGTGGTAGTCCATACGTACGCATGAATGACATTATCATTTTTCAGTGTATGGAAAGGTAAGAAAATATATGTTATATTATCATTCCCAAATAATAAATATTTCATTAATATTATATATATAACTGAAATCCATCATTAAAATCCATTCAAAATATACACTGATGGAAAAATAATTACATCAGTTCACGAATCGGTAGTATGTTGTACACATGAATGACGGTTTTGCTTCCCATTTAATAGAATAATAGGTTGATATATGTCATTTCATTAACATAATAAAATAAAATTATATATAGGATAAAGATTTTATTATTTTATCATGATTTAATAATATTTGAAGGAGGATAAAAAAGATATAAAACAAAAACATACAGTTAAAATTAAACCTCTTCTTTGGAGTCTCTCCTTTGATTAACACCTTAAGCCCTATAAGGTTGGTATTATGCCTAAACAAGGACCTCTAGATTGATGGGAGGGATTATATTAAGGAATTCGAGAAAGGATTTTCTGAACCAAATTTTTCTTTATGAGTGAAGTAATTATAATAATAGATGTCCTTTTATAATAGAGGGGAGTATCATTATTGGAATTTCTCAAAAGATTAAATTAATATAAATTGTTTTTAATTATTTTTCAATTAAAAATGGCTAAAAACTAATTTATTTCAAAAAAAAGTATGAGAATGGTTCCAATTTATATCCCAAAATTAAAATTATACATGTTTTGTCTATGTTTTTACCCTTACATTTTTTTAACCCCTAGTTAATCTCCTTCACATTTACCATGATAATAAGGATTTCTACTCTTTGAGGGTCAAGATAGTTACTATAAATGTAAAAATGGCCCATAAATGGACCATGGTTCATATTATCAACCATATAATAATTATTTTTCAAAATATAATATTTTTAAGAATTTTACATCATTTAATAAAATATTATTTTTTATAAAATATAAAATGTCAATTTGTAGAACTATTCATTACATTGAATTTAATAACATCAAGAAAATAATTAAAATTTGAATAAATTTTTTAATATGTCCCTAAAATGTCATTTTAATGAATAAAATTTTTGGATAAAATTAATTATCTCAAATTATAATACTTTAAATATCATCAATATCATTTATTTAATTTTTCCATTGATTGAGTAATTACTCTATCAGAGATGTGTAAGCATTGAAGGTAATTATATATTCACTAAAAATTAAAAAATAAATTTTCATTATGAATATAAATTATTTTTATTTTAAAATAATATTTTTAACTGAAAATATCCTCTGGTTATCCCAATTTTAAAAATATTATAGTTATTAAAAACATGAGTGTGTAATTTTTTTACTTTTATTTAAATAAAATATTATGAATGTTATTATCATATCCAAAATAAAACAAATTCCATATAATCAAATATTTTATTAGTATGGATGAAATGGAATCATATAATAAAAAAATTCAAGAATTTGTGTCATTTTATAGTCATTATAGTTTTATTTTTAACCCTTAATTACTCAATTTACCCTTAAATAGGTAGCAAAAAATACTAAGATTATTATTCATTTTGACTAGAAATAAAATGGGCCTATTTAAAAAAATTACCTTATGATTCAAAATATTTAATTCATTTTTAAAAATTTAAAATATAAAAGTGTTAGGATTTAATTTAAAATCAAATCAGAAAAACATGATGAAAACCTGTTTTTCAGAAAAATGAACTTTTAAAATATAAAATGTGTTTATACTAAATACAAGTATAAAATCCATTTAAAACCCCATAATTGGATTATTTTAAATAATAATTAAATAATTAAATTTTAATACTAATCCAAAATAGAATTTTACTTTGTAAATACTTAAAAATAAAATACAATACTTTAATAAAAATTTGTATTGTTCACTATTCGTTTAAAAATAAATCTTTTAAGAAAATTATCACAAAATCATCCTAAGATAATTTTGGCATGATGAATTCAAAAATGAAATTAATTTTTTCTAATAAATTTTCTAAAATTTCAAAAAACTAATTATAATATTCACTCATAAAAATAAGAAGACCCATTTTTGATGAAAATGTATTTTTGAAAAACAAAATGACTTTACTAAAAAATTGGATGATTATTTAAAAATTATAAATTTATACATTATAAATGAGTATGAACATAATATATATCATAATGCAGCTAATACTATTCATTCCTACTAATTTAATGGCTAGTTTATAATGGTCACATTTAAATAATAGTAATTCAATGTTCGTTTAAGCTCGGTGTTGTGTATCTTGTATGCTATCCAATATAGTATTTATTTTTAAAATCTAGGAATATAAAATTATCCACCATTTAAGAAATTTTTTCATTATAATTTGAACTTGGGTTTAATAACCAATTTTTTAATTTCTAAAAAATCATTTTTGAAAACCCACATCGTAAAAAGGGTCAATAAAGCTTCCTCTTGAGAAGAGAGAAAGGGAAGTACAAAGTTCATCTGTAATAACACAAAATAGGTTTCAAAATATGAGAAAATTAGTGGGAAGTGAAAAAATATATATGAATAAAAAACCTAACTTCCATGTATGGATAGAGAGTGATAGAGAACATGGTCAAGAGAAATATAACCATCACAAAATTGAAAATCTATAATGGGTTAAAAGTTCATTGATTTCTCAGTAAGAAATGTAAACAAAAAACTTTTTTTTCAAAATAATTTTCCTAAAGTGGAGGAATTATTTTACTACCTATACGAATAAAATAAGTTAAATTTAATTACTTTTTAATAATACTTTCATCTTTTAATCAATTTCTACTAAAAACCCATCTTTTTTTCTCTAAATAATGAGTATTCAAGATGAATTTTTCATATCAAAAGCACTATAATCAACTTCTAATACATAAAACAGTCCCCAAAATTTTACCACGATATTCCACCTATCTATAGAAATTCACTAAAAGAAAATGGTTAATATAAGATAAGATAATTCCAAAAATGAAGAAACCTGCATATGATAAAAAACTACTTTAATTTCCAAAATTCAATAGTAATACCCAAATTTTAACTTAGATCATTCAATAAATAATTAACCTTAAAATTCATCAAAATACTCCAGACTAAGATTAAAACCCAAAAATATAAAGAAATTTATCACATGGTCTTCTAAGATTAATTTAACATTTTTCTCTAAATAGAATTAATCACTCTTATCTCACTCCAAAGAGTATATAACGTAATCAAATAATATCCAAGATATGATAATCATTTTTATAAATGACCTAAATCATCATAAAGAAAAATTAAAATCATATATACTTCCAAAATATAATTCAAACTTTATTCCTCAAATAAAATCCAAGAATATTGTTTCTTACCTAAATCATATAAGGTTCCCTAAATAGTGAAATTTTTCCAAAATAAAATTAATCACATAATCACCAAATCACTTTCAATCTCATTGGAATTTATACAGTAAAATATATGTTCCAAACTTTAACTTAAATTTTATCTATCAAATAATTCAAATAATTAAAAATAATTTCATATTAACCAAGAAATCATATAGGCTAGTTGTAGGCAGTGAAACCATATCTCCCTTCGATTGTGGGTTCAAGCCTCATGGCCTTGTCAGATGTGACTGGTTGTCTCTCATCTGGTGGGTTTTCCTTTTTCTAGAATTATATTAATATAATCATTATAAAATTACTATAAATGTGATAAAAATACTCCAAAATAACCTTAATATATTCAACATTGAATAAATTTTTTAACCTCTGTGGTTATCTCATACCTTTCATTTTTGAATCCCCAAAAATTTGATAACCCATAATTACCTCAAAATTGAAGATCATATAAACCCTAAAGGTTATACATACCTTTAAACTTATATCTAAAAATTTTACTGATCATTTTTCTTCAAATAATTTTTCACATGATGAACTTAAGGGTT
Organism: Viscum album; assembly: GCA_963277665.1. Lineage (NCBI taxonomy): Eukaryota > Viridiplantae > Streptophyta > Magnoliopsida > Santalales > Viscaceae > Viscum > Viscum album. The sequence goes on along the minus strand of OY728119.1, from coordinate 1,308,248,505 downwards.
TCATCTACCTAAAACATCTATCAAAACTCAATAAAAGTATCCCAATGCACTCCCATAATCAAAAGAGTATTAATTATTTTAAACTTACGATCATCCTTAAATATACCATAAATCTTGAATCCCTTATATATAGAAATATTATTCCTTAATAATTCATTATAATCTATTATACATTCATTTCAATATTATTCCTTAATACTTATTTACTATAAACAAAAATATGAATCATGTCCTAATATTCAAAAAAGAGAAAACATAAGATATGGAATAATCCATACCTTTTATATGTAATTTTCAGTTTCCTCATATTCATATGTCATGGAATTAGGTATTTCTAAAAAGATATTGGTATGGTATTCATGATCCCATTATTATCCTTCCCCATATGACATTAATTTGCATAATGACCGTTTTCCCCACATTTTAAACATTCAATTGATACCTTAGGATAAAATTCTTCCCCCTTAATGGAGTTAACTAAATACTTTCTTTTTCCTTAGAATATTATTTCTTTATGACCTTCTTTACTACATATAAAACATATTTTCATTATTTTAAGACATTTTCTTAGGTAATTATTTCCACATTATTTAAACATTGGTCATTGAATATGTTTACCTTTATAATCATTATCACCTGAACTTACATAAGGATTTATTTCTATCATATTTTATTCATTGATAAACTCTTTAAGGTTTAGGTTGTCAATCATTAATCCTAATATATGGTTAATAATTACCATAAGAGTTCTCACTATAGCTCCCATTCTATTCGGATTCTCATTTAGACAACCATTTTATTTTCCTTTATATCCATTATTACTTTGGTTCATAATGGATCCACCCATTTACTAAAACTAAAAAGGTTATTATGATAATATCAATAAAATCATAATATACCATCTTATTAGCAGGATAAACACTAATATATCTTTATTCATTTTATCTCAAACTCTTTTTTTTTATAAAAAATAACTATTATTTTTTCTAATATACTAACCATTGTGGATATAGGGGATTATTAACTTTTTCTCCTATAACATATTATCCTATAAAGTTATCTAAAATCTTTTATGATACCAAATGTTAGAAATAAACCTTAAACATCACATAATCTAATGTCTTTAGACTATAATTCACGTTCTTTTGTTCCCAAACATCTTTTAGGTTTACAGTTTTATAGAATTAGATTATAAATCTTACATAAAAACCCATATTTTACAAAGTAGACACTTATAATTAGTATATATTGTCCCAAAATACAATACATTTAAAATAAAACAAGATTTATATTCATGAAAGATATTAAAAAATTTCAACCATGACTTAGTTTTTTTCCCTTACCCATCCTTAAACCCTATGAAAAAACATTTTAAGATGTGGGATTAGCATAAAAAAATAAGTAAGGGAAATAAAATAAATAAATCTATCAGTCCATTGAAAAACATAAAATGTCATAAAATACTAACCTTTATCACATTAATATTTGATGTTAAGAAATAAATTATTTCCGCATTAAAAATACCCAATTTTTGTTTCAAGGAAACTTTTAGAATAGCGATCATTGATAAAACATGTAGGAAACTAGGTCCATCATTTTCATATCACTCTTACATATGGAATAACTGTTATGGTTATACATAGAATAAATATAATAGTTACACATGTAATAACCATACTTGTATATTCCTATAATATCTTAGGAGAAACCTAATCAGTTAACTTCGTCCCATATTTGGAATAAACATCATAGTATATTCCAATAATATCTTAGGGGAAACCTAATAATTTAACTCTATCCCTTTACCTAATGAATTTAATAGATATCATGGGATCACATAACATTGTTTTATAATTAAACCACCAGTAATCATAGACAATTCCCAGGAAAAATAATAAAATACATTAAATCTTGCATTATAAAACCATTCTTTATATCTATAAGAAAACATTTTCAAATATTGATATATACCTTTTCTTTAAAACCCAATTTTCAAAAATAAAATTCCTAGAATAAAGGGAAAGATTTTTTATTTAAATATAACATATAACTATATAAATTAATCCAAATGGTTATTAAAATGGAAAATTCATTATCATTCGTATATATTAAAATGGAACATTCCTTTTTGTCTTTTGGTAAAGGATGGTAAAACATTCTGTAAGCCATTACTTGTAAAAAATTGAAATAAATTTAATAAAAAAATAAATTAATCTTTATGAATCACTTATATCCAAATAAATATATCAATAAAATTATTTTTGAAAATATTTACATGGAATAAAAATAGAGTTTTAAGGGAACCATTAAATAATGGTTTTAAAATTAAAGTCTCTAACCTTGAGTCTGACTCATCACGTATATTATTTATATTCATGAATATTAAATTTATGTTAATTATATACTTGATTAAGAACCTCTTTCAAGTTTATTCCATTTATTTTGTCTCTTAAAATGCTATATTTAATTAATAAAATTTGCATCTGGTGTTTGATGATATTTGTTTCAAAAGTCCAAAATGGCTTCTGTAAGTCAACTATGGTCAATGAGGTTATTATTAAATCATCTAAAAAATAATAATAATGAAATAATTATCATTTTCATATAAAAATTATACTTTTAAAACCAATAATTAAATAATATTTTGAAAGTTAAACTATGTTACAATCATAGATATGGTAGGTCATACATACGCAAGAGTAACATTTCCATTTTTCAATAATCATTATGGAAAGAAGTTAATTATAATTTTATATTTAAATAATTATCATAATATAATAAATATCATAATTTTTTCTTTAATTATATTTATATATATCATTCATGTGATGTGGTGATTAAAAATGAATCACATCGCTTTGTGGTGGTGGTAGTCCATATATATGCACAAACGACGTTATCATTTTTCAGTGTATGAAAATGTAAGAAAATATGTGTTATATTATCTTTAAAAAATTATAAATATGTCTTGAATATCATATATATAATATACATTCATCCATGAGAGACGGTTATGGAAAATGAATTACATTGGCTTGTGAGGTGGTAGTTCTCCGTACACACGAACGATGGTTTCATTTTACCATTTGATAAAAGATGATATGGATGTAGGTCATAAAATTAAAATAATAATATTTTAGTATATGTATGATACTGGTGTTATTATTTTAGAATGTTTGAATAATATTTTTAATGATTTTTAAGAATAAATAAAACAAACACATGTAAAAATTATACCTCTTCTTTGGAAAATCTTCTTTGATTAACATATTAACCCTATAAATTTGATATTATGCCTAAATAGAGACCAATAGAATGTGTTTATATACTATATTATCTTATTTATGTAGGTATTAATGGAATAAAATGGTTCTTTAAGTGTTAAGTAATGAAAATAATAGATGTCCTTATATAATGGAGGAAAGGGGCACTCTTGGAATTTCTCAAAATATTAAATTAATATAAATTAATTTTCAATTACAAATGGAACCTAACTTATTTATTTATAATATAGGATGATTATGGTTTTAAACCATATCATAAAATAAAAATTAGGAAATTTTTGACTATTTTTTACCCTTGTCTTTTGGTTTTAACCCCTCGTTAACCTCTTTCACACTTACCACGACAACAAGGATTTTTAATCTCTTAGGGTCAAGATAGTTACTATAAATAGAAAAATGGTACATAAATGGACCATTATTTATATTTTAAACCATATCATAATTAATTTTATGAATATAATATTTTTAGTAATTTGATATCATTTAGTAAATTGATATTTATTATAAGATATCAATAATATCAATTTGTATAACTATTCATTACATTGACTTTAATAACATCAATAAAATAAATAAAATTCTAAAAAAAATATTCTAATACATACATAACATTTCATGTTCATCTATAAAATTTTTGTACCTCGTTAATTATCTCAAATTATAATACTTTTGATATTTTTACTATTAGTTATTTTATTTTTTCATTAATGGAGTAATTATTGCATCGAGGTTGTGTAAGCAGTTAAGGTAATTATTTCTTCACTAAAAATTAAAAATAAATTTATATGATGAATATAAATAATTTATAATTAAAAATAATATTTATAACTGAATATATATTTGGGTTATCCCAATGTTAAAAAAATTATATTTATTAAAAAAAAGAGTGTGACATTTTTTACTTTTCATTAAATAAAATAATATAAAAGTTATAATCACATAAAAATGTAAAAAAAAGGCCATATAATAGAATATGGGGTTATTTTGGATTAACTTTACTCATAAAATAAAATTTATTCAAGTTTTGGGGCCATTTCCTAGTCTTCATTATTTTATTTTTAACCCTTAATTACTCAATTTACCATTAACCAAGGTAATAAAAATTATTAAGATTACTGTTCATTTTGAATAGAAATAAAATTGAAATATATAAAATATGTGGAACATATAATTGAATACATTTATTAAAATTCAATTCATATAATTCTCATAATTTTATTTAAAATCAAACTGATAAAATGCGACAAAAATGTTTTTTTAGAAAAATAACCTTTTAAAATATAAAATGTTTTTTACTAAATTCATTTGAAAATACATTTAAAAAACAATAATTAGATTATTTGAAGTATAAATTTTCTAATTAAATATTAAAACTGATCTAAAATAGAATTTTACTTTGTAAATACTTTAAAAAATACAATTTTTTAATAAAAAACGGAATTTTTCACTATTCATTGAAAAATATAAGTTTTCAAAAAAATTTCAAAAACTCATACAAAGATAATTTTTAAATGATAAATTCAAATTCAAAATTAATTCTTTCTAATAAATTTTCCAAAATTTCAAAGAAAAAATAATTATAATATTCACTCATAAAAAACAAGAAAACCCATTTTTGAAGAAAATGTATTTTTGAAGAATAAAAAGAATTTCCTAAAAAATAAAGTTATTATTTAAAAATTAATTAATTAATTAATTAGAAATGTATTGGATCATTATATAATTCATGATGTGGTTAATAATATACATTCCTGCTAATTTAGTGGATAGGCTATAATGGTAACATTAAAATAATAATATTTTGTTGTTCATTTAAGATCAGTGTCGTGTACCTTATACTTTATCAAACATAGTATTTATTTTTAAAATCATGGTATATTACAACCTCTAATTCCTCTAATAAATCCTTATTCTTAAAAAAATCTATAGGAGCCATCTGATAAAGTGGAATGGAAATGGACTGATCTCTTACCCTGAGCTCGATAGTGAACTCGACATCTCTCTCTGGTAAAAAACCTAAAAAGTTATCAGGAAAAAAGTTTTGAAAATATTCCACTATGAAAGAAAAAACATATTTCAGTGTGTTTCCATCATCAATAATCAAACTAGAAACCTGGGTTGTAATCCCGACTAGTTGCTTATGGTCTGGTCTTAAATGACTTACCTCTAACCCCACTTAGCAATATGAGAAAACTCACCATGCTCTAGAGATGTAAAGAGAACTCATCGATGGTAATATTCAATGTGATAGTGGTATAGAACTAACCAATCCATCCTAAGTATCATATCAAATCTGATCAATTCTAACAAAAACAAGTCTCATAAAAATCAGTATCTTCTAGTATCTAAGGCACATTCCCTACAATAGATAATACCCTAGAACCGCACTCCCAATGGTGTGTCAATAGATATATCCCATACATGAACTCTATAGACTACCCTATGATCTATAAAAACAAAAATTTATATAAAATAATGTGAATCACCTGTGTCAAAAAAGGATTAAGTCAAAGTAGAAGTCACTAGAATTATACCTATGACAGTCGAAAGTATAACATCCTGACCAATAGAAACATGTTGAACTACATGCATCTGGATTTTCCTGTAGCCATGAACCCTATACTATATCCCCTATACTGCACTTACCAACTAACATAGTTTTCTCTTTCCCAGAGCACCATCTCCTCCACCCTGACCTGTACATTTTTTTGAACTCCAACTACATGTCTATCACAGTGTATGTCTATCACAGTGTAACTGATTCTACTCTTAAAACTCGATATATCAACTCAATATAAACACAACTTAAATAATGAAATAATTTCAGGATTTATATAATAAATATCACACACAATCACACGATATGAGGACTTAAATATTTATTGTATTGGAGATTGGAAATATAAGAACTTTAATCTATAATCATTTCCCTATAATAAGACTCCTCTAGACTCTCTTCTATACGTTATTTATGGTGTACTTATCTTTATAACCTAGGTAAAGGAAAACATAATAAAGGGGTGAGATAAAATTCTTGGTAAGGGAATAAAATTAACATTTCATTAAGGGTTTAATCATAATAATATGAGAAAACATGTATAGGGGATAAATTTATTATTAAAAATAACATGGAATAATGAGCATTATCTATAAGTCATGATAGGATAGCATGTAATATCAAATGGAAAAACATATACTATAAAAAATTGTGTGGAATTATATGACACTAAACATTATTAAAGGAGCATAATCATAGGAATAATATTATAAAATAATAATATAGTATAAACATAAGCATATAAATCATATTTCAATACTACCCACCAATACATTCGTCACATAATAGGATTGGTTTAACGACCTATGTACCTTTTTGGTCTTGGTATAATCCTCATGTATACCCTTGGTATTATGATAAAACCTCATATTTACCTCTTTGTATTGGGATAAATACTCATGTGTACCCTTTTTCTTGGGATAAACCCTCATATGTACCATGTTGTCTTTGGATGAATCATCATGTGTACCCTTTTGATTGGGATAAAACCTCTCATATAGCCTTTTGAGCTCATGATAAAAAAAAACAAATAAATTAAATGTTGATAAAGGACCTCACTCATCATTGTCCATATATATGTGTGACATATAAAATAAATCATATCATATCATAAATAACTCAAGGAAACAAAATGGGTTTCATGTCCTTTTCAAATGGAATCACAAGGGGAAAAATTTAATAATTCCATAAATAATCATAACATGATATACCAATGGAAAATAAATGGGTATCCAAATATATTTAGTAACTTTATAGGTAAATACAATTCAATCATGATAGTAAAACATATGGTATTTACACTGTATAAATAAAGTGTATACTATTAACTCAATAATTTAATCAATCAATCAATGTATGAAATCTTTGTAAATTCCCTTCAATAAAAAAATAGAAAACATTGTACTCATAAATCAAATGAAATGGAAGAAAATTTATTACTATTTATGATGGATGGTTAGGAAAGACAAAGTTAGTGATCAAACATTCCTCCAAAAGAGAAGGAAATGTCATAATCTATATAGAGAAAGAAGGAAGATGGTATCATTTTAAGAATGAACTCGATCAACTATAAGATATGTTAAATAATAATATCTTAAATGAAAAATATTTTTTTATGATTTTTAGAAAAAAAAAATCACTTCAGAAATAAGAAATATCCTTGATCTTTTGAAATAATTTTAAAATAAATATTTTATAAATCTAAGAGAAAATAATTTCTTTCCGAAACCAAGAAAACATAGATAGAATGATTCGTACAAAATTACAAATGTAGGAAAATATTTCTAAACATAGAAAAACAATAAAAATAGATTTTAGAATAAATTTTTGAGGAAAAGTTATCAGTCACTTTCAAAAGTTATTTTTATAAAGGTGAAGTGAAAACATTAAAAAACATTTAACTTAGAAAAAAGAAAAATCAATAATAGATCCTAGAAAATACATAAATTCTATCAAAAGAAATATAGGGTGGAATATAAATAAAATTAAAGGATATAAAACATTTTAAAATATTTTAAAATATCTTTATTTAAATCACACATAATAAAAAAAGTAATAAAACTTATTTTATAAAAGAGGGAAAGGAAAATATATATGTTTCATGAGATAACACATAATTAGTTTTGGATTAGACTAGTTCCTCTTTATTTTAATTATCTTAAATCATGTTTATAATGTTATTGATAAATTTATTGTTTTCTATAAGTAAATGGATCTCTATAAAAACATGTGAAAATTTCTAAGCCTGGACATTTCCATGCCACCTTATCATGTGAAGACTTTGAACATGCTGTGAATTTAAAGTGACCATGTCACCTTACCACATGTTATATATCACCTGACCGCATGTACACTCTACCTACCATGTGTCATTAAACAAATTTTATCAAAGTAATTAACCTACCATGAAATGGGGTTGATCTTACCATGTAATGATATTAACCTTACTACATATACAATCAACCTACCATGAGACAAAGTTGTACCTAATGAGAGTAAAAAAGACCTGACCATGTGAATTAATAAAGTGACCATGTAAAGGAAACTTCCTACCGCATGAAGAAAATAAGTTATCATGCCAAGGTATGTAAAATTTTCATTAAGTAAAATAATAACCATTTATATTATTATAGTAACAATGTGAAGAGGAATTCCTACTACAAGAACAAATTAAATGGATTTATGAAGTAATTAACAGACTGTGAAACCTTTCCATATCATATAACCATGCCAACTGTCTGTGTCAAGTTTCCGTGTGATCAATTAATCAGGATTTATGTAAATATATCTTGTCATGTTTAGCTTAGTCGGGGAGTGTTTAAAATATCCAATGAATAGTTTCTAAAGCATTAATTAAAGAATAATTTCATTTAAGACTACATTTATTTTTCTCTAATGGTTTATTTTGAATGAATATCTTTTTAATATGATAAAACCAATCATGTGAGAAGTTTTTAAGAATATATTCTCTTAAAGATAATAACAGAGGATCTTGTTCTAATAATAATACTTTTTCAAAAATCTCCACAACACTCTTTTTTCCAAAACATTTCATGAAAATTTTCTAAGCTCTCTCCAAATTTAAATTCAAAGGACTCAGAACAATAGAGGAAATTCAAATTGAGTTGCCTCACATTTTCTTATCTCATATCTCTTGAACAATCTATTTATGCTTTATATTTAAGCTGTGTTTTTTATTACTCTATTTATTTGTAAAATATAGTCTCTTATTCTAAACTAGAGCATACTTAATACTCTCCCAAAAAATTTTATTTTTATTCCCATGAAAAACTATGGAAGAGTACATATGTGACCTGGAATCTAGTTTTTATCCCTCATATAATTGTGGAAGAGGCTCTATGCTTGGGCAGTCTTATGTACTATTATATATAAAACCTAATCCAGGTTGTGGATTGTTTTATTTAAAAATAGTCTTCTTGTAATAATGTGATTTCCAAAAGGGTGGATTAATTATTGGCTTGATACTAAACCCCTTATTAATTTTTTTTGTTCACTTCAACTATTTTATTTACTTTATATTCAAATTGAATTAGTCTCTATCTATAGTTTATTGAACAAAATTGTACTCTAATAGTTAAATTAAACTTGTGTTTTATATACCATGTTTGATATGATTATATTATTTTCAAATTTTAAAATATTTTACAAATTATTTAAACAGATCTATGATCAATATTTTTAGATCATTTTATATAGATAAAATTATATATTTCTACTATTTTTATTAATTGGGTCATTTTATCAAATTGGGGGATTTAATTTTTAAATTTTTTGAAATAGAAATTTTAATTGGAAACTCAATTAACCCCCTATTGAGTTGTCTAACAAGACCAAAAATTAGGTTTCCAATTATAATGGATAATTTTGATGGGAAAGGAAAATATGGATAATAAGGGGGAACTTTTATTAAAGAAGGTTGGAATTATTCTCAAGAATGATATACTTTTTGGGAAAGAAATTTTATCATGGTAAAAGATATTAATTAAAATGTCATTTACTACTCTATTAGAATATAAATTACCATTAAATAGACTCTTAAGGTATAATAATCCAATCTTGTAATAAATAAGTTCTAGAGGAATCATTTTAACTCCATGGAGGGAGTTGAGTTAACAAAAACCCTTAAAAATTGGTATCTTTGGAATAAAAATCCATTTAAAGAGAGAACATAATATGGATCTTCAAACATCATTAATTATATAAATATGGTAAAATTAATTCATTAGATAGTAATCATGCCATATTAAATATTTCATGGTTATATAATAAGAAATATGTCTCAAGAAATTAAATTTGAGACACAAAACCCTTAACTTGAATTCCCACTTAGTAGATATCTCTATAACCACATGTATAAAAAATAACCATCTTAATAAAATATTTTAAAACCTTATTCATGTATATAATCTTTTATAAACTTTATTTATAATTATTCCTTACATTTATATTATTTACTTATTATCTATTTTCAATATCAGGTGTGGGTAATCTTAATAGTTATGAACTAGTTTTGTAATAGTAATGTTGTTATTAATTATTCTACCAAAGTTAATTATAAGATAATAAAAGTTAATGGAATTTATTTTTTATAATTTTATAATTTCTTTTTATGATATTTTTTATTATGACCCTTAAAAATTAAATCAGTGATCAGCATCTTTCAGTGATTTTTAACGAACAGACAGTGGTATCTCAACTAATGAGTTTAATATTAATTTTACCATTCAATAAATAAAATAAAATAATAATTTTATTATTTATATCATATATTATTATTAATTATGTTCTCATATTCATCTATGATATTATTTTATAGAATTGTTCATATAGGTGGTTAGACTGACCAAAACATGAACATACGATAATTATTATATAGTTATGATTATGAAAGTGGTTTGTTTTAGAAAAACATCATTTATATATAATAATAATTATATTATTTGATATATTTTTAATTTTTTAATCCTACTTTAATATGATTTAAAAATAAGAAAGAAACTAGATGAAAAATGAGATATGTTACTTCATGGAGGCTATAGTCCACACAACACACAGTTAACATTTTTATTTCTCAAAGAATGAGAGGGAAAGAAGGTAGATTATAATTTTTCACTTAATAATCATAATTATATTATATATGTCACATTTATTCCCAAATTTCACTTTTATAATCATTGAAGATAGATGGTGGTGAAAAAATATAAGTCTTCACTTCATGGTGTTAATAGTCTGCACAACACACAAATGATGATTTCATTTTTCATAATAGAGAAGGGGTAAGTTAGTTCATAGTTATTACCTTAGCATAATAAAATTTAGTTTTAAAAAATAATTTTTTAAATATATAGTAAATAAGAAATTATAATATAAAAATTAATATAGTAAGAAAAATAATTTAAGAAAATAATAAGTAATCATGTAGAAATCTTTTCATTTTCCCTAGTGGGTTCCTCGGAAATAGAGTTTTTAAGCTAATATAATGTGGATAAGGCCTGTATAAAAGGAATAGAAATATAGGTGAATGAAAAAAGGTACAGTTTTAATAAGAAATAGGATTCTTTAACTCGTTTTGAATGGGTGGGGAGAGTTTCCTTTTATAAATGGTAAAAATTACATTATTGTAAAATATTTTAACTTATTATAAAGAAATCACATGTTTCACCTGTCAAGTGGATCCTAAAATGGAAAATAATGGAGTGGGGGTGAAATAAGTTCGATAATATCTCAAAAAATCAATTAAAATTATATTTTTAACATGTTTCAAGCCCTTTACCTCTTGATTTATTACATTTACTATTTTAGATTTTACTATGGTAACTAGTTTTTACCTGCATAATTTACTTTTACTAAAAAAATATTACTTGAGTTGCAAATATTTTAATCATACATTTTTTAAATTCAATATAGTATTTTTAAAATGTATATTTTTTTTTATTAAATAAATATTTTATCAATTTTTATGCACTTCTAGGTATTTCTTATATAATATTATCATTTTACTAAAAGTAGTGTCTTCACTATTCACCTAAAAATCAATTATTTTTAAAAAATATAAAAAAAATAACCTTAGGATAATGTTTAAATTTGTAATTAAAAAATGAATTTAATTTTTTAAAATTATAATCATAAAATTTATAAGTTTATCTTTTAAATGAGAAAATAAATAAAACTACTTTTATTTAAAAATGGTCATATTAAATGTTAAGTGTTCATAGTGTTATATTATATCAATTCCTAACTTATTGATGTTGATATGTTAGTTAATATATTAAAATATTATACATAATCAAATAATATTTTAAAAGTGATTGATTGTAATTTATTAATTCATTAAACAGTTTTTTGAGAATGGAAAATTATTTTATATATAAAATCATATTAATTATATATCCTCTAAATATAGGAATTTTTAATCAGATAATATATTTTTATTTATTATTGGTTTTATTATTCTTAAATTTTGTTAATAATAAATATTTTAAGGCTTGTTTGAGTTCGGTGTTTCATGTGGACAATCTATTGAATAAAAAATTTATTTAAAGAAATATATTCTAAAATCTAAGTGTGTTACACTTGATAGGTGGTTGAGCACACTAATGTTAGGTATGGACTTTTCTACCACATTAATAAAAATTAATAATCCAACCCCCTATTAAAAGGGGTGAAATACACTATTCTAACTACTCAAACCACTACCACCTAGGCATGAATCCTTATTATTATGTTTCATGATGTCTGTTGATCCACTACTGAATTCTTCAACAAACACCAACTTCCCCAAGCCTCCCCCCTTTCCTTGGTTTCTATTTGTAATAAAAGAATGATTCATGACTCCAATGAATGTTATAAGATAGAAAAAAAATCACCTTCACCCATATCTCATTACTCATTCTATCCTAAAAACACCCAACCCTTTCCACCCCCCCCCCCACTAGCATCATGGTGAAATGTTGTAAATCAATAAAAATGGATGCATAATACAATATATAAATCCCTCTATGTTTCATTTTCACGAACTCATGGTCCTGATTCAACCTCATATTCTCTTTATAGAATATTTCAAATAACCTCCTTAAAAAATATTTCAAGGATATCCCCACATGTTGGTCTTCCAAGACCAAAATATCCCAACAATGCTTTATTATTTCCCATAGCATATTCACTAAAATTTTCAACCTCCTCTATAGGGGTTTCTCTAGGTGATAAAAAATCATATGTATGGACTCAATCAAAAACTCATCCACTTTAGGACCACCTTCCCCAATAAATGTTGGTGGGTGTTCTAGCTAAAATTCCCTAATCAGGTTAGAAATCGTTAGCACAACTCAAGGAGCCTATGTCTTTATAGGTGGAACCAATCTTAGAAACTTTCTTGGAGATGAACATCTACCACCTTCTCTAGTACCATAATAGGTTCCATTACAATAACATCAATGGTGTACATCACCACCCTCCCAATACTCTAATGATTTACATTGAAGAGGAATTCATCTACAATTACAAACACATGCCACTTAACATGTTGTTACAACAATTCATGAAAACACAATATATATAAAATGATAACATACATTACATTATGTTATTTTCAATATCTCATATCATAAATAACTCATAACATAGGAACTCTCACTATCCTCAAACTACCAATACATAGGGTCAATTTCATACATGAATGTGTCATGCATCATACCTATATAATCCACATCATATACATAGGAATTATATCATCAATATACTCTATTATACTTTAACCAGGAATCAATAATAAGGGTTAATTTAAATAAGATGTTAATTACATTTTTAAAAGTAAATAATTAATAAATTATAACTTTCATTTAATTTAATTAGATTATATCACAAAATAAATTAAACCAATGGTCATGAAATATCATTTTACCTACTAAAACAATCAGTTAAGTCAGATGCAACTAATGCATATCATAACTAAACTAAACAACCATATTCAATCATGTAGATGGAATACGAACCCTACATACCTTCTTTGATTCATAAAATCTATCTTGTTTTCTTGACCAAGTGAAAAAATCCCATAACTCATAATTCTAAACTCATGAACATCACTCAAAGTGAAAAAATTTCAATAGTAAAGAATGAAAATCCGGAACATAAATCTCACCCCTGGTAATATAGTCTTTCCTCATATGTGGGTTAGATACTCCCAAGAATAAGTTCCATACCATTTCCTAATAATTCCCTATATCTATTCTACCATATCTAAAATAGAACAAAAAAATAAAGAGTTATTATACCACTTTGTAACATCCCCCAGTCTATAGCCACTAATCGATGTCAGACTGAATATTACTAGATGATCTAAGGCATGCCTCCCATATATCATAGGCTAATAACTAGAATTTTGGGTTTATGGTGATATTTTGGGGAGACTATACCCATATATCAGAGTGAAATAATAGTTTAAATAAAATAGAATTATATATTAAGGCCTTCGGACCATTGGATGGATATATGAATCCAAAATAAGTAATAAACCAGTATTAGGAATATTCTAATATAAAATCAAAACCCATGATATATCAAAAAGAATAATAAACTTGTCAACAATCATATAGAAATAGACAAAATACATGAATATCCTTAAGAACAACAGATAAATCAATAATGATCCTTCAAATGATCTCAAACTCTCATGATCCAAACTATCATCCCAAATCACACATAAACTATAGGGAGTTTTTCCCTATCTTATTCTACATACATGAAGTCTACCCAAGTACCAACTGGAAATCTGGGAAGAGTGTGGTTATAAATCATTAATCCACCACCAACATTTTATATAAATATATATATATATATATAACTATATTAGAAAATTAATAATTAAACATCATTGATCATCAGGCTCTGTTATGATACCCAAGGCCAATTATACTATCCTAGTCCAGTGTTGGGTGTCTCTAAATAGTGGTGACCATCCAGGGGAAATATAACTATCCCCGTGGTTAGATACAACTGAGACAAATATACCCATCCAGTAAAAAAAGATCAACCCCTAAGGGAAATCCATCTTCAGAACCATGTAATAAAAATAACCAAGGGAAAAACCAACCTCGGAACCATTCCCTAAGGATAATCACATTAAATCATTCAAAATCTTAACATACCATTAGAATTTTTTTCACCCCACACCCAAACTCTTGGGTCGAGTGATAAAAACATATTATTTTAAAAATTAACTTTATTACAGATTGTGATGATCCAAGATAAATTTTTAAAAACTTCATATTAGTATTACATATCACAATAATCTCCCAAAACTCGAATAACCTTTTTGTTTAGTGTCTTTGTGGATTAGCTACATAATAAATTTATTTTATAACACATGGGAACAATTATCCATAATATAACTCCTCAATATTCCCTTATATACTTCATACATGTTATTATCTTTACAACTAGGTAAAGGAAACATAATAAATGGGTGATATCAAATGATTATTAAGGGAAACTTGATCAACATGACATCAAGGGTTAGATCATAATAATATGAGGAAACATGAGCATGGGAGAAATTTATTATTAAAATAACATGGAAAAATAAGCATTTACTATAATTAATGATAGACGACCACATAATCTAAAATGAACAAAAATATAAAATAGAAAAAATTAATGAGATCATGAGACATTAAACATGATTCAATGAGCTTAATCAAAGGAACAATATTATTACATGAGAGTGTGGCATAAATATAAGAATAGAAATAGTATGTCAAGGATACCCACAAATAAATTCATCACATATTATTCTTGGTATAATCACACATATGTATTCTCAGGATTGTGGTAATCTAATCATGTACCCTTGGTCTTGGGATAAAACCACTCATATACCACTGGTATTGGGATAAAACTTATTGTATTCCCTTTGGCATGTTATAAATCCTCTCATTTACCCTTTATCTTGGGATAAATATTCCCATATACCCTTTAGCTTGGGATAAATCCTCTTAAGTACCCTTTCTCTTAGTATAAATCCACAATTTTACTATGTATCATGGGAAAAATCCTTTTTTTACCCCTTATCTTAGGATAAATCACCCCATATACACTATGTCTCGGGATAAATCCTCCCATGTACCCTTTAGAGATCATGAGATAAAAAATTTACCAATTAATTGAAGGGTGATGTAGAACCTCACCTGTTATCAATCCATATATATTTGTTCCACTTGAAAACAATCATTTATCACTTCATTAATAACTAATTTAAAGAAATATGGGTTTTATAACATTTTCATATGGAATCACCAAAATTGACCTCAATAATGTAAATCGTTGATACCCAAAATTCAATCACCCAAAAGAGTATTTCATATTAAAATATAGTGGGTGATTCATGAAAAATAATTTCCAATGAAATATTTCCTTTAGATATAAATAATAAAATGGTATTACAGTCATAAAAATGCTTTTATAAAAAAAATTTATCTTTATCATAAAAATAGAAGTTATGTACACTTTGAAAATACTTTTTTTAAAAGGTGAAGTGAATTTTTTTTTTAAAAACGAAACTTTTAAAATTAAATTTAAATAGTGTATCCTTGAAAAATTCATAAAGGGTTAAAAAATAAATGTAGATTATAAGAAAAAATATATATTGAAATTTTTGAAAACCTTTTTTAATATTTTTGAAATACCCATGTTGAAAAAAGAACATCATAAAAAGATATATTAAAAATTCCATTTAAAAAATATAAAAATTTAAATATAAATTTCACATGAGATAATAAATAATTATGTTTCCAAATATAAATTAAAACATTTATAGGAAGGAAAATATGAACAAGTATGAAATACTATCATTAAATAGGATGCGAATTATTCTCAATAATAATATAATTTTTAAGGAGATAAAATTAATTGAGGAGTAATATTTGAATTTAAATTGTCATTTTTCCTATAAATAAGAAGAATGTACCATGAAATAAAATCTTAGGGTGTAATAAACTAATCATGTAAAAATGAAGTTCAAGAAAATGCATTATAACTCAATAAAGGGTGATGAGTTATCAAAAAACCCTTATAAAAATGGTAACCTGAGAATCAAAGAACATAATAGGGATACCATGAAATGAACATTAAAATATAATGAAATTAAATATTTTCATAATAATAGAATTAAGTGGGTCATTTAATATACTATATAATAGAAATTATGGAGTGAAATATCAAACATGTCTCATGGATTTGAAAATGAGACAAAGAAACCCTTATAACCATAGAAACATTCAAATCAAAACACCTTGAAGGATAGGGTTTCAAATGAAATATTAAATAAAATTAATATTTATATTATCATGATATAGAATATTAAAGTTGAATTAGATACACCATTCTAAATAAAACTTTGTGTATAATAATAAATATGTCTCAAGGTGTGAAAATTTGAAATAAGAAACCCTTATCGTGGTCCTGGTTCACTCTACGCATGAACCTTACTTTTTAAATAATAAAATTAAATTTATTAAATACATTATTAGGAAAATTATTTATATATAATTAATTTAATAAGTACCATTTATTATCATATTATATTTAATTATTATATTTTTTTCTTATGTTTTTTATTTTGTGAGAAAAATGAATCGGTGTCGGGTTATTTTGGTAATGTTAACGATCGATGAAGATATTTTAATAACAAGTTAGATACATAATATAACCCCTCCAAAATTAGAAAAAATAATTATTTTATTACTAAATTATAATAATATTAGTATCAAATTTTCCATATTCATCCATGATAGAGTTTTATAACATAGTTCATGTACATGGTTAAAGTGGACCAAAAAAGAACACTTTATAACATGATGGGTGAGTATGGTTAAGGAATTCTATAATATCATTATAACATAAGAATAATGATAATATTTATATGTTTTTATTTTTTTGAATAATAATTTATTTTTTTGTATAAATAATGAAAAATAAGGTGAAAAAAATTTTATTTCCTGGAGGTTGTAGTCCTTACAACGCACGTTTGACATTCTTTTGTATTTCTAAGTGATTGAGAAGTAATAAATAATAGGTATTCCATTAATATAATTACACTTAAAAATTATAATGATATTGATATGATTATATTAATATGGTTAGGGTATGATTTTAATATATTTATTAATAATAAAAGGATAAGGATTAATTAATACTCACTTTGCATGCATGTAATGGCTCGAAGGCCTTAGATTTTACTATTTTTTCTAGATAATCACCATTTAAACTTGGAAGAGAATGAACCCTACATGGATTTATCTACTAGTGTAAATCTTCCATTATATGTCTTATAATCTAAGTGGAACAAATTTCTAATGCATGAATCATAGGCCCAATTCCCAAGACCCAATACTGAAACAACCCCATTGTGTCCTAAATCCATCACTCCGGCTTATAGTCATGACTTCATGTTCATGGTTATCCATTTCTACTTACCCTACCTAAGTTCTATAATTGGTTCATGAAATATTCTCACTGAATGATCCTCAACATCCAAAAAATCATCAGGTCCCAAATTTTCATCTTTTTCTCTCTACTAGTTATGTACTGCTCCAGCATGAAGTCCTTATCTACTTCATGGATTGGAGGCCCTGTGGTCCATTGCCCTATAATGGAATTAAGGTACATTTTTATGGCCTTAAATCCCACATGTAATGAATATTACTATTTTTATAGTACCCCACTATTGTACCTATGTAAATTCACTTCCACCCAAATTTGAACATAGGTCTGATACTGTAATACTCACTTTGGGACCTTGGACATTATCTTAAAATTATCATAGGAAATGAAGGGATTGGGATAATTAATTATGACCATAAGATTTTTAAAATAATATATATTTATATTAGTTGTAAAATGGAAGACATTTTTTAAGATATTTGAAGGAATGGGTGTGGTGTGAAGGGGTAGAAGTTTTTTCCTTTTATAAGTGAAGAAAGGGGCACTTTTGTGAACATCTATTATTTTTCAATAATGGAATGAAACTATCCAATGATAAGTGGTTCACAAAGTGAAAAATAATATATTTGGGGGTTGTATAAGGTTTTTAAATCCTCAATAATAAATTTACACACATTTATTAAGTTATTTTCCATTAGGTTTTTATATATTACCATTTTTGTTTTTTCTAGGGTAACTAGTTTTTAACCAAGTAATTTATATTTTATTAGAAATATAAAACACCTCTTATAAAATTTGGGTGTTATAAAATTAAATTAAATTTTCATTTAATCTAATTCAAATTCTAAATAATATAAAGTTAAATTTTAAACTAATATATTTTATTTATAAGAAACTATTTTTTGTAGAAAAAATAATATTTTAACCATTGTGCATTCTTAATATTATTTAGAAAAGATTAAAAATTAATTGTGTGTTAATATAATTATATTTTTATTAAATATAATATTATTTACATTATTTAAAAAATATTAATTTAATTGATTGGAAGAAAAAATATACAATATTAATGAAACAAATCTTTGAAAATAATAGTTTCACCATTATTAATGTAATTGACCTTAATCATAGTAATCTTATTTGTATGAAAAAAATAAAATTGAAATTATTAAATAAAATGAAAATTTTATTTAAAATATTAAAATAATTTTATGAAGTAAAATTTATAAATGTTATAAACATTAATTTTAATATTATTGCACATAACGCAAAACCCCTAATTTTAGAAAAATTATTTTTTAAGCATAAAATTTTTGTATAGTATAAATATATAAATTTCATTGACATTAATGATATAAATTTGCAGCTAATAAAACAAATAAAATTTATTTTTAGTCTAGATCAATGCAAAACTAAATATTGCAATTAAGATTTTCAATTAAAAGTAAATAATGAAAACTATTTTTAAATTAGAATGGAATATAATTTATGTTATAAAATGTTTAACAAAGGGTTTCTAGGTTCAAAATTATATTTTAAAATACATATTTTCACTCATTACATAAATATTAAATCCATTAAAATGTTTTATTAACTTCTAGTCATTTCTCATATATTGATAATGTCATAAAATTCACAATTTTGGTAAAAACTGTATTTTTACTATTAACTTAAAATCAATTATTTTAAAAAAACTAAAATATCATATTAGGATAATTTTAACATTCTAAATTCAAAAAAAATTATAATTTTGTAATTTTATAATTTATAAATATAGATTTTTATGAAAATAAAATATATAAATAAAAATTTCTTTTATTGAAAAATACCCTTTTAAACTTTAGGTGTTCTTAATATTATTTTATATGAATTTATAATTGATTAAGATATTTCTATTTAATAATTTTTTTTCATAATAATATTAATATAATATTTTTTGGCTCATTTTAGTTTAGTGTTTCTTGAAGAATAATATATTTACATAATATTTGTTTAAGGAAATTATATTGTGAAATTTCAGGTCTTTACACCTTTTATAGAAATATATTTTTCCATTTAAACCAAAAACCTTTTAATCGATAATCTAACATCATCATTTAACCTTTTCAATAACAAATATTCTCTATTTTATAAACCAATATTTTCCATTTATTCTTCAAGTGAAATAATTTTGGTTTCCACACTTTGTCTAACACATTATGTGTAAAAAAATCCATTTCAAGGAATCCTCATGGGTTTCCTTCTAATTCAGAGTCATAGATGACCCAAGGGCTCATCGCTTTGTATAATTGATAGAGCAAATATTTTCAATTAATTTATATTGAATATCATTGTTTATACTCCAAAAAAAAAGTGTTATTGGATGGGTAATTGTCATGTTTTTAGGTTTTAGTGTTATTTTGAACCCAAATGTGAAAAACGACTATTTCTGGATTTTTGACAGATTTTTACGTCAGGGGTATTTCGGTCATTTCTGGAAAAATAAAATTCCAAATTTTCTGATTAAAATTTTGTTATAATCCTTATTTTATTTCCATCATTTTTGTCTTCTGGACCAGGAGCTGATTCGGCCATCTAAAGGGTCTAACAATTCATTGAAGTTGGGAATTTTTCCGGGCGGACAGCATGGACCCACCCAACATAAAAGACATCAAACTCGGCTTACAATTATCTAAATGATGTGTTTCCACCTGGGATATGACGAGGACATATAGTGGCGACTCTACAAGAAATTTGGTGAAGTTTGGAAGTCATTAAGGAGTCCATTAAACGACATACATTTGGAGGAACCATCCTGGAAACTTCATCCAGAAACAGAAATCGAGAATGAAAAATTCATAACTCCTCCATCCGGTTTTCAAATGAGCTGAAATTTTGGGGAGAGACGGCCAAGATAATTGTGCACAACATTCATGAAGGGTGGAACGCGTGAAGAGGTCATTAATGGGGTCGAAAACGCTCAACCTTTCGGGGGTCCAATTCTGCCTTTAAAAGGAGGAGAGCTCCTCCCCCTCAAGACATCCCATTCTCCACCCCATTCCTTCTCGGGCACCCAGGAGAAGAACTTCTCATATTTTTCTTTTATTTCTTTTGTTTTAAAATGTCTCTCCTCTCCCGAATCATCTCTCTTACCCCATCCATGGAGGGGTAATTTCATTTGAGTGATCGGAAAGAGGGGAGGCTGGACCGATGTGTTGTGCTTGAGTTTTGTGCTTGAAATGAATAAAATTTGTTCTTCTTTCTTCTTCTGGTTCCAATTCTTAATTCAGTATTAAATTCCAAATGCGGTTGTGTTATGGTTTTTATTCTGAAATTATAAATTGTTTTGGTCGATGATCACATCTCCCTCCACCCAATTCTAATCTGTATACGGTGGAACATGACTAGGGTTGGGTGGTGATTGCTCGACGGTTGTCAAGCACGTGTATAGGATTGTATGTCGAAATCTTGGTTTATTAGGGAACAACAATTCCAGGTCTGGGATTGCTCTAATTAATCAAGAGACCTTCTACAACCCTAAACACATTGGAAGGAGGATAGACCAATCTAAGGTTTTAGAAAGGAAAATTCTCATCACATTTATCTGACTAAGGGAGAGAGAGGACTCGGTAGATAAATCTCTCTCTTACCAGTTTAAGGAAGAAGAATAGATAAAATTTGGAAACAATGATGGCACAACACTAAGTCCAGCCAAACCCAATCCGATCACCATCTTTATCATTTGTTAAAATCAATCAATTTCTGTTGTTTGTTTCTCTCATAATCATTCAAATTAATTAAAACCAATCTTTTGAAGAAAACCAACAAAAAGTGACAACCTTGTTTTGTGTGCACTCCTCTTCGGGAGACTACCTAGGATCAACTGCTATACTATACTTAGGTAAATAAAATATTGTTTTGCCACGCCCCACGACAGGCGTGCGTCAAACTTGGCGCCGTTGCCGGGGAGGCAGTGCCTCAAAGTTTTTTTTTTAAAAAAAAAAAAATAAAAAAAATCTCTTTTGAATGACCCGTAGTTCAAATAGCAATTTATTAGAATTCGATCCAGAAATTGAGCGCACAATAACCAAATTGAAAAATCAAAATCTTCCCAAAGAATTTGAAGAAATCAATCTCACCGATTCAAGTGATACCTTAAGTGAAGACTTTGAACCATTAATAATGGCTGTAAATCCCAACCGAACCCTACGTGACATCTGTGCACCTCAATTTGTCAATCAAAATTATCAACTTGCAATTCCTGCCATAGAAAATGATTTTGAATTGCGAATTAGCATGATCCAAGTGCTTCCTAAATTTCATGGTCTTGCAGGTGAAGACCCAAATCGACATATTCAAGAATTCACCTATGTCTGCTCCAGCTTCAAACCTCGAGCAGTCGCGGAAGAGCATGTGAAGTGGAGGGCTTTCCCCTTCTCACTAGAGGGAGCAGCAAAGGAATGGTTGTACAATCTACAACCAGGGGAGATCAATGACTGGGAAGATCTAAAAAAATGCTTTCTACAAAGATTCTTCCCAACATCTAGGAGCACTGCAATAAAGAAAGAGATTTATGTCATCCATCAATCAACTGGAGAAACACTCTACGAATACTGGGAACGTTTCAAGAAGCTTTGTGCAAGTTGTCCACACCAAGAAATAGAAGAGGACCAATTCCTTGTGTGCTTCTACCAAGGATTGCTTGACAATGAAAGGAATCTATTAGATGCCTCGTCAGGAGGAGCCCTCATTGATAAATCACCTGCAGATATACGAATTCTGATTGAAAAGATTGCACAAAATTCACAGCAGTTTGGCACTCGAGGTACGATCACCAGAGGGATCCATGAGGTAAGAACATCTGATTCAGTAGATTTAATTAGGAATGAAATGGGTGAACTCACCAGGTTGGTGCGACAAATAGCTGTGAACCATGTGAAGGAACAACAAGGACCGACTCAGGTATGTGGTTTATGTTCTTCTAATTCTCATTACACTGATCAATGTCCAGAAGTGCAGGGGACAGAAAGTTGTGCTGCAGCCTATCAACAAAGGCAATACCAACCGCAAACCCAACCAGGGTATGGGTTTCAACAGAACCAAGCTAGAGCACCTTTTCAGCAGCAATATCAGAACCCTATAGCATTCCAACAACCTTATCAGAAGCCCTTCCAACAACAACAAACTTTTCAACCACCACCTTTCCAGCGGAAGAATTATGAGCAACCATCCACAAGTGCACCAACAAATGAAGACCAACAACTGAAGACAAGAGTTGCAGGAATAGAAGATAAGATGGACAAGCTAGCTGATCAATTTGCAAGCATTATGGATGCTTTCACCAAGAACCAAGGTAAGCTTCCTGCACAAACAATTCCCAATCCAAAGGAGAATGTTAGTGCAATCACAACCCGAAGCGGGAAGGAGCTCAAACCACCAGAACAAAATGAGGAGGATGAATCTAGGAAACCTGCTGAAGCTCATCCTGTCCAACCAAAAGATGGAATCAACAACAAAGTAGAAAGAACAAGGTTCAAGAAAGAAAGACTAGAAACACCACTGCAGAAACAACAAAGGGATAAAAAGGATATTCCAGCACCATTCCCATCCGCATTGGTTGAGTCAAAGAAGGGAGAAGAAGAACGAATTCAACGGGAAATTCAAGAAACATTTCGAAAAGTTGAGATTAACATTCCACTACTGGATGCAATCAGGCAAATCCCTAAATATGCAAAATTTCTAAAGGAGCTATGTACTAAAAGAAAGAGGCTGGATGGAAATGAAAGAATCAACTTAGGAAGAAGCGTCTCGGCATTGATCACACCACCGATACCGCAAAAATGTCAAGATCCAGGGACTTTCTCTATTCCCTGCACTATCGGTTCATTAAATTTTACTGATGCACTATGTGATCTTGGAGCTTCGATAAATGTGATGCCTCACTCTGTGTTTTCATCTTTGCAGATCGGAGAACTAAAATCAACTCGGGTGGTGGTACAATTAGCAAACAGATCCACCGTTTTCCCAGCTGGAGTCATTGAAGATGTACTTGTAGGAGTGAGAGGATTAATCTTTCCAGCAGACTTTTATGTCCTTACCATGGAGGAAGACCAAGCATCATCCCAATCTCCCATCATCTTAGGGAGACCATTCCTGAAAACAGCAAGAACAATCATCAACGTGCATGAAGGAACCCTCACCATGGAGCTTGGAGATAGTACGATACACTTCAATATTCTTGATACGATGAAACACTCATCCAGCAATCACTCACTTTATGCAATCGCCCATGATGAAGGTATAGAACCAATTGAAGACTCAGGTATGCTTCATGACTTGTTATCTGTGGGAGAACACTCTTCATTTGAATTTTATAACTCCCATGAACCTGAAAATTTTGATATCATGCTGGAGGATGAGGTAAAATCTGATTGTTTCGATGATTTGTTAAGAGGAAGTAAGATTATTCCAGAGAATTCAACATTAGATGTAGGAAACATAAATGCAATATCATCCCTTGAACAACCCCCATGTTTAGAACTGAAGCCTTTGCCATGTGACTTGAAGTATGCTTACCTAATGGAAGGGGAGAAATTGCCAGTAATCATTGCCAATAACCTATCCCATTTACAAGAACAAACATTGATTGACCTTCTCAAAAGGAATGTAAAAGCTGTAGGGTGGAGTTTAGGTGATATTCCTGGAATCAACCCTAAGGTATGCTCTCACAGGATATTTTTAGAAAGTGAATCTCGGCCAGTTAGACAACCTCAAAGAAGACTCAATCCCACAATCATGGAGGTCGTTAAGAAAGAGATTGAGAAATTGTTAGCAGCTGATATCATTTACCCAATCTCTGATTCTCAATGGGTCAGCCCAATTCATGTAGTCCCCAAGAAAACTGGCCTGACCACTGTTACAAATGAAAGAAATGAACTGATCCCCATGAGAATACAAAACAGCTGGAGAGTGTGTATAGATTACCGAAAGCTAAATCAAGTTACCAGAAAAGATCACTTTCCTATTCCATTCATTGATCAGATGCTTGAAAGGTTAGCTGGAAATACTCATTACTGTTTTTTAGATGGATTCTCAGGTTATTTTCAGGTACCAATTGCACCAGAAGACCAGGAGAAGACAACCTTCACCTGCCCTTTTGGAACATTCGCCTACAAAAGGATGCCTTTCGGGCTATGCAATGCCCCAGGTACATTTCAACGGTGTATGGTGAGTATTTTCTCGGACCACATTGAGGATTGCTTGGAGGTGTTTCTTGATGATTTCACAGTTTTTGGCAATTCATTTGATCATTGCTTGGGAAATTTGGAAAAAGTTTTGAAAACATGCATTGAAAAGAACCTTGTCTTAAATTTTGAGAAATGTCATTTCATGGTTGAAAAAGGGATAGTGTTGGGACACATAATTTCACAAAATGGGATTGAGGTTGATAAATCAAAAGTTGATGTAATAAATTCCTTACCATATCCAACTTGTGTCAAACATGTTAGATCCTTTTTAGGGCATGCAGGATTTTACAGAAGATTCATCAAGGATTTCAGTAAGATTTCTCTCCCTCTCTCAAGATTACTTCTAAAGGATGCTAACTTTAATTTTGATTGTTCATGTAGGGAATCATTTGATGAATTAAAGGAAAGGCTGATAACACCACCAATAATGAAGCCACCCAATTGGGATTACCCTTTCGAGATACTTTGTGATGCATCCAACCAAGCAGTGGGAGCCGCTCTATCACAGAGAATTGACAGCAAACCTCAAGTCATCTCCTACGCATCAAGGACCTTGGATGAAACGCAAATAAATTACACAACCACAGAGAAGGAGTTCCTTGCAGTCGTTTTTGCACTAGATAAATTCCGATCATATCTTCTGGGCACTAAAGTTGTTGTTTTTTCTGATCATGCAGCTCTTAGGTACTTAATGAAAAAGGCGGATGCTAAACCACGGTTGGTGAGATGGATGCTACTCTTACAAGAGTTCAACTTGGAAATCAAAGATAAGAAGGGGACTGAAAATCAAGTGGCTGATCATCTGAGTCGACTACCCCACACCGCTGAAACAGAAATACCAAAGAAGAACCCACTTAATGATGAGCTTCCTGGAGAACAACTCTACATCATCAACAGTGAAGTACCATGGTATGCCAACATTGTCAACTATTTGGTGACATCTCAGGTACCCTCTCATCTAAGCTCTCATCAACAACATAAGCTTAAATCTGAATCAAGATTTTACATTTGGGAAGATCCGTTTCTGTGGAAAATTTGTAATGATCAAATCATAAGAAGATGCTTGCCAAGAAGTGAAATTGAATCAGTGTTTGAATTTTGTCATAAATTATCATGTGGAGGCCACTTTGGACCTCAGAGGACTGCCCGAAAAGTTTTAGAATCTGGACTCTACTGGCCCACCTTATTCAAGGATGCATATGAATTTTGTAAAAGATGTGAAAAATGCCAATTTTCTGGTAACATATCTAAACGACATGAAATGCCACAAAAACCAATAACCTTTTGTGAAATTTTTGAAGTTTGGGGCATAGATTTCATGGGACCATTCCCAATGTCATTTGGAAATTCATATATTCTTTTGGCTGTAGACTATGTTTCAAAATGGGTGGAAGCAAAAGCAACCAGAACTGATGATGCAAAAGTTGTTTGTGATTTTGTTAGGGCTAACATTTTCTGTAGGTTTGGCGTGCCACGAGCAATCATCAGTGATCAGGGAACTCATTTCTGCAACAGGAAAATGGAAGCATTGCTGAAGAAGTATGGGGTACATCATAGAACATCTACCCCATACCATCCCCAAACAAATGGCCAAGCAGAAGTCTCTAATAGAGAAATCAAAGCCATTCTGGAGAAGACTGTTAAACCCAACCGGAAGGACTGGAGCCAAAAGTTAGATGATACATTATGGGCATACAGGACGGCCTACAAAACACCGATAGGGATGAGTCCCTATAGATTGATCTATGGAAAGAGTTGCCACCTTCCTGTGGAGTTGGAGCATAGAGCCTACTGGGCGGTCAGAGAGATGAATCTGGACCTTGAGAAAGCTGGGAAAGAAAGAAGATTGCAGTTGCAAGAGTTAGAGGAAATTAGAAGGGAATCTTTTGAAAACTCAATGATCTATAAAGAGAGAACGAGGATGGCCCATGACAAGATAATTCAACCAAGAAACTTCAACCCTGGAGATCACGTGTTACTATTCAAATCCAGACTTAAGCTTATGCCAGGTAAACTTCGTTCCAGATGGGAAGGCCCCTTTACTGTTACTCATGTATATCCCTTTGGTGCTGTGCAGATTCAAAAGGAAGGAGGAGGAAAACCATTCACTATAAATGGGCAGAGGCTGAAGAAGTTCCATGGGACCGTACCTCAAGAACCAGTGGAGGAGATCACACTCCTTCATCCTGAATACAAATGAACACCTACCAGGTTGCATCATTCCTTTACACTTGATTAAATGCAGTAACTCCATATTTTTGAAAGATAAATAAAAAATTCCATTTACATGCATTGAGGACACTGCATCAATTAAGTGTGGGGGAGGAAATTTGTAGTCCAGGAGATTTTTTTTTTTTTTTTTTTTTAAAAAAAAAAAAAAAAAAAAAAAAATTTGTTTTGTTTGTGTTGTCGAGCCAACGACATTAAACAAAGGCGCTACCGGGAGGCAACCCGCATTTTCCCCCATTTTCCACTTGTCTTCTTAGTCATTTACCAACATGATTGAATGGGCCTGCACTATCAATTGTTTTCATTTTTTTTTCAGGTCCATTAATGAAGAGGGTGTCGTGGGATTATACGTCGTGAAGAAAATGATCCATTTGACAGGGGAGTATGAGTTTCAATTCTATATTATCCAACTTTATTCCCTACATTTTTTAGTCTTTTAAAGAATTAATCAAAAAAAGGGCATGCCCATGCTTGAATTCATGTTTTACTTGACTTCTCTAGGAGACATGAGTTTCATAGAAATCCAGTGATTCTATGTTTTAGATTTCAATGTTAATGAGATTGAATGATTAAAATGGATAATTGGATGATTAAAGTGAAGCAAGGATATTGAAATAAGGACTCATGATTTAAGGGAATTAATTGATTCATGTAAATGAAATTTCCCTTCCTTTTTTCATTCTTTGAATTTCTGAAATTCATGTGAATTAATTTGTTATTATTAATCATGCCATGAGTGATTGTCCAATATCATATTCTCATTCCTGAGAGGATTTCTAGACCAAATATTTCCTATTTTATCTTGAGCATATTTCTTGAGTGATCTTGGGACGTGCCACCTGCTAGAACTTGTATTGAAACTTGTCAAAGCTATGACTGTACAAAACCACATTTAAAATGATTGAGGCATCTCTTTGGCTAGCCACATTTTATCCTAAGACCCACCTTTACATTTATCCTTCGTAAGACCTTAGATGCCATGAATTGCCTTATAGGTTTAAGCCACATTACAATCCAATTTTTCCTTACCTACCCGCACTTTTAGTATTTTTGCATGGTTATTTCAAGTTTGAGTGTGGGGGAAGGGCCTTTCGTGTGCGTTCCTTGGGATATGTATCACTTTTGGGTGGTGTAATGTGTGTGTCATCATTTTGGGCAATGTATTATTAGAAAATTGGGCATGAGTCATCATTTCATTATGCTTCTTTCATTTCATCCGGTTCTCCAGAAAAAAAAAAAAGAAAAAAGAAAAAAGAAAAATAAAGCTGTGCCTTTCTGGAGCTTTACAAAAAAAAAGAAAATAAAGCTGTGCCTTTCTGGAGCTTTACAAAAAACAGGGAGAACTTGGATGATATCATTCTTTGTAATCATTTATTGACTCATGACCCATGTCATTGAAAGGGGAGTGGTGTTGTGATTCACATTTCAAGGGGATTTGAGTGAGGTTCATCTTGTGTTTTCACTTGATTAATCATGCATTGTACTTAAGAGTCAAACCTCCTACTTCTGGCCTTACATTATTTCAATCATTTACCCACCAACCCTAAGCCACAGAGTCATTTGAACCTTTATTGCAAGTCCTCATGATTTTATGTGTGTTTTGTCTTTACAAAGTGGAGAAAGTAGTTACTTTACAAGCCTATGGGTAAGGAGCATGTTCTCATGATATGAGCATAACTCCACTATTAATTGTATCATGAGTGATGAGAGAAAAGATTCATAAGTGAGGTAGATCATGATTTGGCATGTTTAATAATAATAAATTGAGAAGCTTGAATGAATGAAAGGAGAAGCTTCATTATTTTTCAAAGGGGAAAAGTAAAATGCATGAATTGATTGTTTCTTTGAAAAATGGGAAATTAAATTAGTATTTTTGTGGAACTCGAAAATTTGATTGGACATTGATAATCATTTTATTTTATTCCATTTGAAATTTAAATATTGGTGACATTGGTGTCCTTTGAATTCCATGTTGAGATTTTATGCTTGAGGACAAGCATAGTTTAAGTGTGGGGGAATTGATAGAGCAAATATTTTCAATTAATTTATATTGAATATCATTGTTTATACTCCAAAAAAAAAGTGTTATTGGATGGGTAATTGTCATGTTTTTAGGTTTTAGTGTTATTTTGAACCCAAATGTGAAAAACGACTATTTCTGGATTTTTGACAGATTTTTACGTCAGGGGTATTTCGGTCATTTCTGGAAAAATAAAATTCTAAATTTTCTGATTAAAATTTTGTTATAATCCTTATTTTATTTCCATCATTTTTGTCTTCTGGACCAGGAGCTGATTCGGCCATCTAAAGGGTCTAACAATTCATTGAAGTTGGGAATTTTTCCGGGCGGACAGCATGGACCCACCCAACATAAAAGACATCAAACTCGGCTTACAATTATCTAAATGATGTGTTTCCACCTGGGATATGACGAGGACATATAGTGGCGACTCTACAAGAAATTTGGTGAAGTTTGGAAGTCATTAAGGAGTCCATTAAACGACATACATTTGGAGGAACCATCCTGGAAACTTCATCCAGAAACAGAAATCGAGAATGAAAAATTCATAACTCCTCCATCCGGTTTTCAAATGAGCTGAAATTTTGGGGAGAGACGGCCAAGATAATTGTGCACAACATTCATGAAGGGTGGAACGCGTGAAGAGGTCATTAATGGGGTCGAAAACGCTCAACCTTTCGGGGGTCCAATTCTGCCTTTAAAAGGAGGAGAGCTCCTCCCCCTCAAGACATCCCATTCTCCACCCCATTCCTTCTCGGGCACCCAGGAGAAG
Organism: Viscum album; assembly: GCA_963277665.1. Lineage (NCBI taxonomy): Eukaryota > Viridiplantae > Streptophyta > Magnoliopsida > Santalales > Viscaceae > Viscum > Viscum album. Next base: position 1,308,217,958 of record OY728119.1, on the reverse strand, counting down.
AACTTCTCATATTTTTCTTTTATTTCTTTTGTTTTAAAATGTCTCTCCTCTCCCGAATCATCTCTCTTACCCCATCCATGGAGGGGTAATTTCATTTGAGTGATCGGAAAGAGGGGAGGCTGGACCGATGTGTTGTGCTTGAGTTTTGTGCTTGAAATGAATAAAATTTGTTCTTCTTTCTTCTTCTGGTTCCAATTCTTAATTCAGTATTAAATTCCAAATGCGGTTGTGTTATGGTTTTTATTCTGAAATTATAAATTGTTTTGGTCGATGATCACATCTCCCTCCACCCAATTCTAATCTGTATACGGTGGAACATGACTAGGGTTGGGTGGTGATTGCTCGACGGTTGTCAAGCACGTGTATAGGATTGTATGTCGAAATCTTGGTTTATTAGGGAACAACAATTCCAGGTCTGGGATTGCTCTAATTAATCAAGAGACCTTCTACAACCCTAAACACATTGGAAGGAGGATAGACCAATCTAAGGTTTTAGAAAGGAAAATTCTCATCACATTTATCTGACTAAGGGAGAGAGAGGACTCGGTAGATAAATCTCTCTCTTACCAGTTTAAGGAAGAAGAATAGATAAAATTTGGAAACAATGATGGCACAACACTAAGTCCAGCCAAACCCAATCCGATCACCATCTTTATCATTTGTTAAAATCAATCAATTTCTGTTGTTTGTTTCTCTCATAATCATTCAAATTAATTAAAACCAATCTTTTGAAGAAAACCAACAAAAAGTGACAACCTTGTTTTGTGTGCACTCCTCTTCGGGAGACTACCTAGGATCAACTGCTATACTATACTTAGGTAAATAAAATATTGTTTTGCCACGCCCCACGACAGGCGTGCGTCAATAATTTACATGATTCAAATTATATCATCTAATTTTAGATCAAAGCCATGGTAATTTGGTGTGGCTATAAAATGAATGCATGAATAAATGAAGTAGATCTTGCAGAAAAACATAAAGACTGCCTACCTAAAATGTAACAAAGCTTAAGCACCGAGAACCACTAACTGAAATGATTCCAAAAATACAAGATCCCTAAATCGGATTCAATCAATGACATATTAGGGGTTTATTTAAATAATATAATAATAGATAAAAGGGGTTCTATATAAGGTATGAAGGATTAGACTTACTCAGAGGAATCAATAGAAATGAACAACACTTTGATCCTCTGATAATTAAAGGAGAACAACCCTTAGAACCCCAAATTCAACAAAAAAGAGAGAAAAAATCCAAGTAGAAGAAAATAAAGAATTATATGTAAATACCCAATTTTAAAACACGTAAAAACACTAAATAGGGATATTTCATAATGGGATTCATGTATTCACATCATGAAAGTTTCTACCTGTACTCTCTGAGGCTTGGCCATGATGTTTCATGTCGTGAAAATCTATGTCATGTCATGAATGGATTCCTATATATCTCGAGCAACAACAAGTACATCCTTCTCTACCCAAAATCACTCCTAGACTATCACAATACCACCATCAATCAAAAATTAATATATTACATGATTCTAGTCTAAAATATAAACCATAATACACCTCAAAATATTCAACGGGTGTTACAAGTTTCCCTCTAAGGACTTATCATCCCTGAGAAGTATCTTTATGGGTCTCTTTTAAAAAACACAGCCTCTAGGATTGGTCATCTCACTTCTAATATGAAATTGTTTCTCATAGTAATTTGTGAAATAAAAACACTCAATTAAGGGGTCATTCTAAGAGTAATCACATGATTCACCCCCTAAATAATTTCATGAATAATTCTCTCACCCCGCTGAATAATTTCACAAACTAATCATAAAAAAACCTGTATAAATAATAAAAATATATGAATTTTAGTATAAATTAAACTATTTCATTGGAATTTAAACCAATTCATACCAAGAGATATGTTAAGGTGGTTTTAGAACCTCTCCATCATATAGAAATCCATCCTGGAGTTGTATTCTATAATTTCATTGGACCTCATCAATAAAAAACTATGGAAAATGAGTCCTTATGTCTAATTCCTACTCCCATATCTCAAATTGGTAACATTTGTACTTCAAATATAACCTTACTAAAGGAAATTTCTTACCATAAACATCCTTTTCACTTTGGTCCACTATAAAAATGGCATGCTCCTTAAAGTGTGCATCATCCTCAAGCTCAATATCAATGGTTTAAAACATGTGTGGTTGATAAAGATGGTATCATCTCAACTGTGATATGTGAAAAACATCATGCATAGAACTGATTTTTTTTCTTAGAGCCAACTAATATTCCATTGGATTATTCCTCTCTATTATCTTGAATAGGCCTACAATTCTGGGTGCCAACATACCCTACCTCCAAATTCAATGACATGCTAGCCCCAAGGACACTTGAAAAAATATCGACCCACTAAACCTAAACACAGTAGGTTATCATTTTCATTCCAAATAATATATTTTTGTTCTATGATATGTATCCAACCACTTATAGATCAACTATATGTGTTCTGACATCTCTTATACGAGACTTGGCCCAATCAATACTAATTCACCAACCTCCATCCAACATAGAGGTAGATGGAATAGTCTACCATATAAAACCTCATAATATTTCATCTATGTATAATCCTAATAAATATTTTTATAGGATAATTATTACAAGGACAATTGGTTCTCCCAATGACTAACAAAATATAGGAGATATGCTATCAGTGTGTCCTCTAAAATATGTATAGTCTGTTCAAATTGTCTGTCAGTCTGTAGATAGTAAGAAATGATAAAACTCACCTATATACTCAAATATTTCAATAACTATTTCCAAAATAATGATTTCAAATGATCATATTGATCTAAAATAATGGTCTAAAGGACCCTATGTAAATATACAATATCCTGAACATGGATCTGATATAGGTCATCCACTAAAAGGGGCTCTTTGATTAGAAAATATTGATCCAAATTTGTCAGTTGATCTATTATTACCTAAAGAAAATCACTGCCCCATGTTTCCTCAGTAACCCCATCACAAAATCTATGGTAACATAATCACACTTATACTCATGAATGGACAATGGCTGAAAAAGGATAGTGGGTCATTTGAGATCAGCCTTCACCTGCAGATAGGTAGAGCATCGCATAATAAAAACCATTCACAACCTAATTTATTATTAACCACCAATATCACTGGAATAGATCTCGATACATCTTCATAAAATGAGGGTGAACCTACCATTTTGAGACATACAACTCACACATCATATCTTTACACATGTATGTGGGAACTAGGACTTGACTGTGAACATAGATAATCTCATCATCATCCAAGGTCTAGTCTACTGGAGGCTCCCCATCGTATATTTTGACCCTCAAGGATAGCACTATGAATTATATAATCTTCTTCCCTTTATAATGTTTAGTAATTAAGGGTAAATATATAGAGATATAAGGTTTGTATAAACTTGATACTCCAAGTGATCCAAATGCATCTCAAAAAAAGACCCATTAATTACCATTCATAGTTGGGCTCCTAAAATACTTAATTATAAATCTTCTGACTCAAATCATCTACAACCACATTTACCTTTCTAGGGATATAGGCTAGCTCAAAATTAAAATATTACAGATACTCAACCAACTTTTTCAACTAAAGGTTCATGTACCATTAGGGTAATCTATATTTTATTCTTTGTTGGTCCATGTACACTAAGAATTTCTCCCCCAAAAAGTAGTGCCTCCAACATATCAGGGGATGCAATGCTACTTCCTACTCCAGGTCATGGGTTAGATAATTCTACTCATGAGGTCTTAGCTTCCTAGAACCATAAGAAACCAGATGACCTCCCTATATCAAGGCTACTCCCATCCCAGTCCTTGAAGAATCAAAATACACAGTTTATTCCCTTACCATCATAGGAATATTTGACATCAGTGTTGTAGTTAGTATTTATTTTAATTTATAGAAATTATTCTCACAAGCATTAGTCCAAATAAACTTCACTCCATTTTTTGTACAAGCCCATCATTAGAACTACTCAATGGTAAATTTCCTAGAAAATATATGGTAATATCTAGATAAACCCAAAAAGTTTCATATGTCAAATTAATTCTTAGGACACTACCAAGAAACAACTATATATACACCTTCTTAAGGTCCATGGTCATACAGGACTAAGATATAAAATACCCCAAAAAAGTGCACCTTGTTGATCCAAAATTTATACTTGGATAGATTGGGGTAAATACAATGTTTCTGAAGTATAGACAACACATTCTATAGGTTATTATCTTTATCTTACCTCATCTTAGAGTACCCAATAATTTTATCCACAAATAAATCCACAAAAGTATCCAAATACTAGTGAATAATATTATTCACTAAAGTTATAAATACTTTCACTATGTTTTTTAACCCAAACAGTGTCACATGGTACTCATATAGACCATACCTACTCCTAAAAGCAATATGTGGTCCGCATGAAAGTCTTATCCTCAACTAGTGTTAACCCAATATCATATCAATCTTTGAGAATACTTGGGCACCCCTCAATTGGTCAAAACATTCATCAAAACATAGAAGGGTGTACTTGTTTTTATCTATCATTTGATTGAGTTTCTGGTATTCAATACACAACTACAATGAGACATCATCCTTCTTAGTTAATAGGACTAGAGATTCCCAAGGAGGAGTTCTCGACCGAATTAACCCCTTAGTGTATAATTCCTCTAATTGAGCCTTAATCTCACAGGTCTCTATTGAATCCATATGATAATGTAGAATGGAAATGGGATGACATTCAGGTATGATCTTGAAAGTAAACTCAATATATCTCATAGGAGGGAACCCTAAGAAGTTATTAGGAAAAATATCCTAAAACCATTCAACTATTAAAGGAAAAACATCTCATTGTGTGTCCCCATTATCCAATATCAAACTGGAAACATGGGTTGTAATCTCACTCAATTGCATATGGACAGGTCCTGAACAACCTTCCTCTAGCCCCTACTCCCAAAATATGAATATACTCATCATCCTTCATGTATTTTTAGTTCACTCATCAATGGAAGTATCCTATGAGATCATGGTATGGCACTAACCAATCCATCCCATGGATCATATAAAAGAGATTCATTTCTAACATTAAGAATTCTCATAAAAATTGATAACCTCCATTCTCCAAGGTATATTATTCACAAATGTGAATACCCTTTGACCACACTATAAATATAGTGTTAATAGATATCTCTTCATATAGGTACTCTATAACTAACCATTATCTTTTCACAAACTGGAAAAATATAAATGAATATGAAGTTCATGTTCCAAACAAGGAACAATTCAAATAAAATTCACTAGTATTGAATATATGACTATCGAAGTTCAAACATCCTAAATAGTAAAAACATATTCAACTACATGCATCTGACTCATCCTATAGACTTGAACCCTAGCTTGTATCCCTAGTATTTGACATTCCTACTGATGAGGATAACTTTTTCCCAGAGCACCAAGTCCTCCACCCCAACCCATATGATTGATCGAACTCTAACTACCTATCTATTTTGGAATATATAATCCCACTCCCAATACTAGAACCTATCTAAAACATCCATCATTTTTTGACCCTTTATACTTTGTATAAAACTACTATAGGTGCCCCCATCTTGTAGCAAAACTAATACTCTATAAGTGGTCGAGGGCACAGAGGTTGGGTATGGACTCTTCTAACACACTGATAGAACTCAATAAGCCGACCCCCTTATGATAAGGGAGATAATATAGGTATAGTAAAATGGGAAACATAATCTAATATAGTCATCTCTCTTTATGCTAGGTTCATGAACTCACAGGCTTGATCTTCCCTCAGAATATCGAGATATATGTTATTGAATAACCTACTCTAAAAAACCTTCTTGGATATCCCCAATTGTTGGTCTTCCTATACCAAAATATCCCACCAACCCTTAACTAGTCTCCACAACATAAACACTATAATATTTACCCTCATCTCAAGGGGTGTCTCTATGTTCTCTATAATAATCTGGATAGACTCAATCCAAAACTCAAATTCTTGAGTACTACATTCCCTAATAAATTTTAATGGTTTCTATTGATGAAACTTCCTAGTCATCTCGGACATCATCAGCACAGCTCATAGAGCCTCTCTATTTATAACCTATATCACTCTCAGAAATCTCACATAGAGTTTACCATCTACCATCTTCCGAAGTAACATAAGAGATTCTGGCCCAAAAACCTTAGGGGTGTGATCGTTACCACCCACATATAGCTCTACCAGGTGTCTTCATGCAGTCATTTTTTTATAATTATAAAAAAACCCAGCTAAACATGTCACTAAAACAGTTCCTAAAAATGCAAAATAAGGAAAACTATAATAGGAACTACATTCTTCTATTCTCAATATCTCATATCATAGAAAACTGTTAACACAATCTCTCTCGCCAACTCTAAAACTACCCATACATAGGGTCAATGTAATACATGCATAAGGTCTAAATCATACCCATAAAATCAATATCATGCTTATAGGATTAATATCATCAATCTCTTCCATTATACTTTAAACAAAAATCTATAACAAATTTTATGTTAACTAAATTATTGATTAAAAGTTATAAAAGAAAAAAAATATAAAAGTAACTTTTATTTAATTTATTTGATGTCACATAATAAATTAAACAAGTGATCATAAAAACCCATTTTACCAATTTAAATAATTGCTAAGGTAAGATGAAACTGATGTATATCATAATAAAACTAGAAAACCATAGGCAATCATGCAGATGAAATGTGAACCCTATATGTATGCTATGATACATGAACACATACCCTCTTTTCATCCTAGATAAGAGACAAAATCCCATCAGTCATAAATTATAAACTCATATAAATCACTCAAGGTGAATATATTCTAATAGTAAAAAGGAAAATAATGAACATCAATACCATCCATGGTAACCTAGACTTTCATCACATGCTGGTTATATACTCCCATGCATAAGTTCTATAAAAAGTCTTGAAAATTCCCTATCTTCTATCTAGCTTACCCAAAATAGTCTAAAAAGGTGCTTTGATACCTTTTTGTAATGAACCCTGGTATATAGGCACTACTTAGTGTCATACCAGATATCACTATGTGACCTCAAGTGTGACTCCTCATATGTCAAAGGCTACCGACTAGTAGTGTGGTTCTAAGGTGGTATGATGGGGAGAATATATCCACATATGAGAGTGAAATAATAAAAAAATAAAGGAAAAACTATAATTATCCACATTATTAAATAAACTAGAATTTGGGAAAGTGCTAATATAAAATCAAAAACCTATAGTCTATCAAAATTAATTGTAAAAATTTCAAAAATCATACAGTAGTTGACTATATCCATAAATATCCCATAGTAAAAAATATAAATCAAGATTATTTCTCAAAAATATCTCAAACTCTTATGATCTAACCTATCACCCCAAATCACACATCAATTATAGAGGGATTTCCCTTGTTCGGTCCTACATACATGAAGTTAGCTCAGGTACCAACCGGCAACTTGAGCAGGGTGTGAGTACAATTCCATGGGCCACCACCAACAGTGTCTATAAATATATCCAGTCTGAGTAAGTTCTTGCTGAAGTAACAAATAGATATAAACATGTATAGATAAATTAGAAAATAAATTATTAAACTTCATTGATCCTAAACTGTTGTGATAACACCCAAAACCAATTATATCAACCGCATCCAGTATATAATGCCTCTAAATAGTAGTTTCCATCTAGGGTAAATATACCCATCCCCATGATATGTGAATATTTACAAAATATACCTATCCTGGAAGTAAAATGACATAATTAGGAAAATATACTCATCCTAGAAAAAAAGTCACACCCAGGAAAATATTATCATCCTAGAAAAAATGATCAAACCCATAGATAAAGTGAACTCTAAAACCATGGAACAAAAATACCCAATGGAAACACCAACCCCCAAACTATTCCCTAAATATAAGCACATTAAATAATTCAACATCTTATCAAGTCGTTACCATTTTATCAGAATCCCTTTTTCATTTAAACCAAAACATTATTTATCATAGATCTAACATTATCCTTTTCCATTTTCAATAATCACCATTCACCATATTATAAATCAATATTTTTTATTTATAATCTAATTCAAATTATTCTAATTTCATCACATTGTCTAATTTATTCCATGCCAAAAATCTTTTTCAAGGAATCCATAAAGGATGAATTACTTTTAGGATTCATAGATGATCCAAGATGTCATAAACTTATATAATATTCATGATTTAAATTCTATAGTTTAATTTTAGGTCAAACTCACAGTAATCCAATGTGATTTCATAAAACATGTTCTAATTAATGAAGAAAGACTTGTGAGAAAAATTATAAACCACCTACCTAAAATTTAATGAAGTTTAAACACTAAGAATCATATACCAAAACAATTATAATAATCCAAGGTCCTTAAATCAGATTAAATCAATACCATATTAGAGATATAGATAAATGAAACAAGAATATAGAAAAGGAAAACTATACATGGTACTAAGATGTTTATAAATACTTATAGGATTCAATCTCAATAAACATCACTTTGATCCACTAAGAATTAAAGGATAATATCCCTTAGAAGCCAAAATTCACCAAAAATGATGGGGGAATCTAATAAAAAAATAGAAAATATGGGTTTCTAGGTGAATAACCTATTATAAAATAGTTAAAACACCACTTGAGGACAATTCATGGTGTTAATCATGCATTCACGCCATGAAATTTCATGTCAACATTCATCAGGCCTAAACATGATGTTTCATAGCATGACACCTTGTGTCACACCATGAATGGATGCATGCATCTCCCAAATAGTTTCAATTCTATCCCAATCCTACCAAAATCCCTCTTGAACTATCCTAATATCACTATTTTTCAAAAATCAATAGATTACATGCATCTAGGATAAAATGTAAACCATGATAAGACTCAAAATATCTTAGGGTTGTTACAGGTGCAATGATAAATAGCTGATCAACGTATGAATTTAAGTTATACCTAACCAATTTCATCATGTGTCATTATAAGTTATTATAAAATCTTAAGGTTATCATGAGTAATATTATTGTATGGATATATAGAATATTTTCATGAGTCACAAAAAAAATTATATGCCAGATGACACATGAAGTATACCACATGGAGCGCCATACACTATATCTTAGGGATACTGGGATGTATGGATAATTTTAGAGTCTACACTAACTGAGGTTAGTGAGAAACCAAAAATGATAACCTTCACACTTTTATACTTTTATTTCATAATCCTTGAGTCTTATCTAATCCAGGGGTGGTTGGGTAAGTTGTAGATCATCTATCAAGATGAGATTTTTCCTCTTATATGAAAACTATTCTATTTAGTCCCATGATTGATATAGAATAAGGAGTGTGTATCCACACCTATATAGTATATAAGATGTTTAAATATTTTTGGGTGAGGACATGAGATGTGCCCATCCATAGAGGGGAATTATATGTGATATATTCATCAACCAAGTAAGTATATATGTGGTGAGTCGTGAACATGTGAGTTGGATATATGGCATACACTATGTCCCATGGTCACTCAATGTCTTAGAAAAAGGTAATGTATGAGCATGAATTCTAGTACATGATATAATTGTTGGGCACATGTATATAGATACATGTGTTTGATATTTATCATGTCAGATCCCTTTGTATCTTTAGTAGCATCGGTTCTTTACTAGAGTCTGATTTTTTATTACTTTTATGCATTGATATATTCATATTTTTTTTCAATGATACAAAGTTCTATAGGTCACACATTATAGTTGATTAAATGGGGATTTGTTTTAAATCATTGAGATTGTCTAAAAGTGTTTTAGAGTTAATTAAAAATAGTTTTGTATGGGTGTTCACAAGGTATTTCATATGATGTGATACACAATGAGATTGATGATAGCTTTCCCAAATGTTTTTGGAATATATCCAAAACATTTTTGGATATGATTTCACAAGTTATCATATATTATATGATATAATGTAAAATGGAATTTAAGTATTTTAGAAATTAGTTTAAGTGGGATATTGAAGGATGTATTACCCAAATTACTTTTTCATATGTCACAATTAGATGTGTTGTATTATATGACATGACTGATTAAAATTTAACATTTTTATTATCTAAAAACTTGTTAAGGGAAAAGTGATAAACCACACAGTTTAACTAGAACAAACATTAAAAGAAACCACAAAATCATTGAATGAAAGTTTAAGCCTACTATAATCATTCTCCCTAAATAATTTCTAGGAGATAGAGGATACATGTGTGCCTGCATCATCCTTTAAAAGATCTTCAAAAGGATACAACAATTGGTCCCATATTTTTATTTATTCTTCTTTGTTGATCCTCCCCTCATTAAAGCCTCTTAACAATATATTATCTTTCTTATCAATCCAAGCACATTTCTCACTATTAGTGTCCACACATAGAAATATTTTCATGTTATACAAAATGGAGATATCGTAAAATCATGAAATTATGAAATATTTACTTTGTCCAATCATATGGTATGATTAGGTCATATCATATGGATATTGTTCATGCTAGATGTAGTGTATAAATAGTTGTACCATAAGGCTTATATCTTTGATTTTTTGGGTAGATAAATGAAAATAGTTATCTTTCAATTGAATCATTTCCACATTAGATATCATTAATAATCAGTTCATAATATAAAAAATGGGGAGTTTATTGAATTCATTAAAGAATTTCATGATTTGTCTGAGGAATTTACTCATGTGTCATTACACATGAGTAAATGCATGAGAAACCAAGTATCATCCTCAAAGTAATTATATAAAAGTGAAATACTCATTTAATTGGAATATAAGATTCTTTTATATCCTTAGGTAAAAATCACATGAACCTGTATATCACTTCACCAGCCTCCTTTACACGGTAAGGCACTAGCATGTCATAGTGGGTCGAGGATCATGCTCAAATATCAAGTGATTTTTTAGCCCATAGATACATTCAGAGTAAGTATTTATTTTTCTACATTTATATATGATATTTATTAAGAATAAAATTTAATTATAGTTTCACTGACCATTTTTGTGAAAGGTATGTGATATATTTATTTATATGTTATGCGTGTTTTAATTTATCTATCACAGATATCATTGTTTGGGTTTATTTTATTTCTTCCACTATGTCTAACAAGTGTTGTTAAATCCCTTAAAAACTTAGAGGGTACATCATTCTTTCTTTAAATCCCACTATATCCTTTTCTTCCTCTTCATTCAATAAATACTCCAAAAGTGATGAATCTATATCTTTAAAATAAACAGGGACAATTTTCAAATTAATTTCTATGATTTTAAAAACAAATCAATAATTTTATCATATCCCACTAATGTTTCAGATTTTATCCCTTGTTATCCATGGAGTTTAATTATAATTATATCTCTATGTTAAGGTAAAAATGTATTTTTTTTAATAAAGATTAAATCTCTTCAATTTCTTCTTTGAATTTGAGAGGGAATAGAAGAGACTCTTTGTGTTACTTGGAAACCTTTTGATATAACTCTATAGAGTAATAGGAGAAATCAGTTAGTTCTCTAACCATGTTATATTCAAGTTCCCCTTTAAGACCCTTAGTGAGATTCCCAGCCCCTCCTCTTCAAAATTTGAGATTCAATAATAGTTTACTTTTTCTAGTTTTTTTAGTTTTATAAAATCCAATAAAATATTATTTACAATCTATGAAAGGAATATTAAGTGACTGTTTGAATCCCTGGATATGGTTCCATATTTTGACACAACTATCATGGGGTGGTATAAAATATTATTTATATTTATCCTAGTGCATCAAAATGTCTAATCAGGGTTCTCTCTCAAGGATCCTATTTGGGATCAATCATTATTCTTTTCACATTTTATATATTTTTTTTTATTTTAAGGTAAATTATAAAATGTTTGGGTTTTAGAATGATGTAATTTGGACATAAGAATAAAAATACAATGCCTAATACTAATAGAATGAGTGTTAGTAAGAATGGTGAAGCTCTCAGGAGAATTACTTTGAGTGAACCATCATTGTAAAGACCCTGACCCTAGTATCTCAGAGTCAATGGTTACTTTATTACATTAGTACTAAATATAAGAAATCATATCCCAGAAAACCAAATAGTTTATTAGTCTTGGTAAAAAATATACATACTTGAATCTCAAATTACATTTGAAAACATACAATACAATATAATAATTTATCTGAGAACATCATTATTATCTCTATAATATCTTTACTTATCAATCATAGTGAACTTCCTAGAATCCTCAGGAAAGAAAACATAATAAAGGGGTGAGATTATCTACTTAGTAAGGGTATGCGTACAATATAATCTAACATAGAATAAATAAGACATAAATAATATAGCATGATTAAATAATGATCAAATAATTCCATATAAATAATCACATGAGCTTGAAAGTTAACAACAGATATTATAACTAATAAAATAATCACATGGTCATCAATACCTAATTTCATAATTATTGAATGCATAAGGTTGTACATCTTAAACTTACATTTGAGGCCTCATGCCAATAAATCTACATAAATGGGTAAGGCTTTGACCAAATAACTAACTTGTTTTGTTTCATGAGACATACTAATGAATTTAAGGGATATTTAATTCCAATCCCCACACATTATTTAATAATTCAAATGTATTAATGATATGAATAAACAATACAACTTAATTAACATGCCTTAAAAATCAATAATTATCCATATTGGAAAAACTAATATATTGAATGTCAATATTTCCATCAGTCAAACTAATCATAAACTATTTATATAAATATGGTGGATGGTATCATTATATTATATCCTCAATAAATCATCATATTTAATAAATTATGTTGACATATATTAAAATAATTTAAAAATATCACTGGAAATTTTTTCGAGGAAAATATCCTTTTAACTTTGAAATAACTAATTTAAAATATAAAAAATTCCCAAATATTAAGGAAAAAATGTTATTTTAAAGGAAAATTTTAAATTTTTAAATTAATAATAAAATATATTTTTTTATAACGGTGGTAAATTTTTTTCCTGTCGTTTATGTTAAAATAAATTTTCATTTCACATTGTTAACAAAAACTTAAAAATATATCTTTCACAAAATGAGAAGAAGATTCATTTTAAACCATTATGTAAAAATTAAAACATGGGTAAAAATTTCATTAATAAATCATTTCATAGTAGTAATAACATTCTTCAAAACATTTTAAGGAAAACATGGACATGGAAGAAAAATATTCTCAACTAAGTATAAAAATAAAGTCAGTTCTCTTTAAAATCATTATTTCAGTATCTTGAGTACTTAAAGAGAGAAAAATGAAAGGAAAAATTTTAATTTATAAAAATAACCAGAGTATAAAAATATATATTGGTTTAGATATAGAAAGATATAATAATTACCCCATCAGAGACTTAATCATAAATAATCACAAATAATGATGAGATTTTAAAATAAACTCTTACATTAGGTCTGACTTCCTTCATATGTGTTAAAACTTCTATATAAAAAATATATATTTATTATAAATATATTAGAAAACTATGCTCATATATATCATACCAAATATTATTTAATTATAACCCTTTATCACCCATTTATTAACAATTATTTATTAAAATCATTATTTTGGGTGATAATTACTTTGTAGTTAATGTATGTTTTGGTTCTTTAGTTTTAGAACTTCTACTTCAATCATGATTAAATAATATATAAAAAATTAATAGTTATATAAATATAAAATATATTCATTAATTATATATTTATTTATTTATTTATAATCACCCATAAAAGGTTGAGATATAAAAATTAATTACACCGTTCATAGAGATGGTAGGTTGTACATACACATGAACGTTGTTTCCATTTTAAAATGGATGGAATTAAAGAAAGGTAAATAATAATTAAAATTTATAGAATAATTATTATATATATCATATATATTTATTAAATCCATCATAATAACCATATAAGTAAAGTGGTTACAAAAAATTAATTACTCTGCGACGTGGAGACACTTAGTTGTACGTACACACGAGCAATGTTTTCACTTTCCACAAGATGGAAATAAGGTGGATAATGGTTTTTACATCATCATAATAACAATTAAGTATATTTAAAATATTTAATTAATTATTATATAATGGATTCCAGGTATTTAGAAGAGGTATAAGAAGAAATAAGATTGAAAATGATTGGTTAAGAGTTATACCTCTTTGTTGAGAAACCTCTTTTGTCTTAAACCTTAAGACTTGAAGGGGTGGTATTTTGGAAAACCAAAAGCTCTAGGATGTGTTCAAAAAATATAGAAAGGTATTATTATAGGTATTGACCAATATATAAGGCTAAAAATGTGATATTAATAGAGGATAAGAGGTGTCCTTTTATGTGTGAGAGGAGGGATACTCTTGTAATTACTTAAAGTATTAAATTAATATAAATTAATTTTCATATAAAATGTCTCAAATTTTATATAATTAAAATATAATATGAGTATGAGTCTAAATCCTCTCATCCAATAAAATTTGGATAAGTTTTTTTATTTTTTTATCTTTATATCTTAGTTTTAACCACCATCCCCCCACCCCCGTTAACCCTTGTGACAATTACCATTTTATCATGTTTTTCTACCATTTAATGGTATATAATGTTACCATCAAAGGAAAATAAACAAATAAATAGAACATTTTTGATATTTTAAATTTTATCACATACACTTTTCCAAACATAAAATTTTTATGAATTTTAAATCATTTAATAAAATATTATTTATTATAGCATATCATTAACTTCATTTTTAGAAATATTCATTTAATTTGAATTTTAAAACAATATGACATCAAATTAATTCGGATATAATACTTTCACACATCTATAATATTTTATATTTATATATAAAATTATTATTACCTTATAACTCACTAAAACAAAATTAATTTTATAATTTTTAAAATTATTTACTTGATTTTTCTACAATTTTCACAAACACTGTGTTAGTGTTATGTAAGAATTTAAGGTAATTATTTCATCAATAAAAATTAAAAATAATTTAAAATTATACAAAAAAATTATTTATATTTAAAATATTCTTATATAACTGAAAATAAGTTTTTCTTATCTCTATCACAAAATATCATATATATTAAAAACAAAAAATTGACATTTTTGACTTTATCATTGTCTTAAATATTATAAAGGTAAAAATTAAAGAAAAATGGAAACAAACTACTCCAATTTCAAAGAGAATATTTTATAGGTTTTAAATAAATTTAACCAATCATATTTGGGTAAGTTTTGGATACATTTTAAGCCTTATCTTCTTGTTAAACCACTTGAAACTCATTTTAACATTAACCATGATAAATTTACTTTTCACCGTGATAATATAATTATATGAACAAGAATAAAAAAGGCCTTTTAAAAAAACTTAATCTGGATTTAAAATTAAGCATAAATTTTATCATATTTAATTTTCTTTATCGGAATATATTACTTTTAATATAAGAAGACAAAATGTATGAAAAAAATAGTTTTTAATAAATTACCTATTTTAAGAGTAAAAAATATTTACCCTGAAATAAAGTAATAAATTGGTTTCCATGAATTTTTTGTTAAATAATAAAAATTTTAATGTTTTTATACTTTTGGATCAATCCAAAAACCTAATTTAATATTCCAACCATTCCCTGAAATAGAAATACTCAAAAATAGTTTTTAATTTGAATAAAATATAATTTATCTTTCACAACTCTCAATATTGGGTTCCAAAATTAAAAATAATAGTTTAAAATAAATTATTTAACTACTTAATAATACCTTTGGTAAAACACCACTCATCCAATAGGATTAAATCATTTGTTATAGATATTTTAATGTTTTACCCTATGGTTTTAACCAATTTTTACCTCTTTTATCGAGGTTATAAATATTTACTATGGTTTTTATCCATAATAGACAAAAATTAAGTTTGATATATATAATTATATTAATTATTTGGAATAAAAATATTTAATAAATTTTATCAAATTAAATTCATAATATTAGAAGGTATTAATTTAAGATAAAAATGTAAAACACAATAAAAAAAAAGTTCTTTAGATAAATGTGTTTTCAAGTCCAAAAATGAACTTAAAACAAAATTGGGTATAATGATTATTAAAATGTGATTAATTAAATTATTTATAACTAAATTATTATTATGTTAATTTATTATTAAATTAAAATAATTATGGGGATTTTTTAATTAAAATGAATTAAAATTTCACAAAATATGTTGTTTTTCATTATTCACTAAAAAATAAATATTTTAAGAAAAATAATAAAATTTCACCATAAGATAATTTTTATATGATTATTTTAAAAATAATATACTTTTTATTTAATAAAATTTCTAAAATTTCTATAAATTATATTATTTTCTCACAAAAGGAAATAAAAACCATTTTTGAAGAAAATCTATTTTTGAAGAAAAAGATGATTTTACTGAAAATTGAGTACTTATTAATAAATATATTTTCATTCTATAAAACATATATATAATATTTAAAATGTGGTTATTCATATTCATAACACCAATTTTAACGGCTATGTTATAACTCTCATTTTTAAATAAAAATATTTTAATGGAATTGTGGTTTATTTAAACTCGGTGTTTCATGTGACACAAGATATCAGAAAAATCAAATTTATTTAAAAATAAATATATTATAAAATCTTATAGTGTTACATTCTACCCCCTTAAATAAATTTATTCCTTTTAATTTTATCTCAATAATCAAGGGTTAATATTTTAAAATATTTTTGTTGAAAATATGCATCGTACAAATGAATAATAAAACATCATTTGAAAACAGGAAGTGGGAGACATAAATTTTACCTGAAATATCACATATTTGACTTCCGATATAATGATAAATTTGGTGTGAAGTTAAAATATATAAATGGATGAGAAAACTAACATAAGAGGATAAATTTATAGTGATAGATAACGTGGTCATGAAAAAGATAATTACCACAAAACCATAAATTAGTGAGGGGTGAAAAGACCATAAATTTATAAAAATTTAAGGTAAAAGGATATAATTTTTATTTTAATATACTTTTTCTATTATTTCATACATCATATACTAATTCCTAAATCCTAAAATCTAAATAAGTTCTAAAAAATCAAAATTATTTAAAATCCAAACATGAGTATAACAACTATATTTACAACTAGGGAAGAATTATTCATCTTAATAGAAACTGATCGATTACTAGATTTCTACTAGGTATCTTAGTTGATAATTATTTCCTAAAAGGTTCTAGGGATGTTTATAAATACATGAAAAATATAAAATATTATATATATATATATATAGAATAAAATAAATCATGAGCTTACAATAAAAGTACCTATTGTCACAACTTAATGTATTTCAAATTTAACTGTAGTGATTTCATAAGATTGACCTTGATCCCTTAGCTTCTTCTATGGTATATTCCCTTGACATTTGGTACATTTTTTTCATATTTCCCCATATTTTTATGATTAAAACACAAAACATTACATATATATTTCTTACCCTTTAATTCATGTTCCTGATGGCCTTTTTCTACACACATGAAGCAAACTCCTTTTCTATTTAAGTCTGTATCAAGTTATTTCCTTTAACAATTATCACATGTATGTTGGTTTTCAGTTGGGGTAGTGCCTGAGTGGTAAACCCCGTGATCCTACATCCAAAAGACCAAAATTTGAATCTTATAAATACCCTTGGGGGATTTATGATGTAGGTAGGTAGTGATTCAGGCATGACATAGGCATATGATGATTCGAGCATGATGTGTGCAAGCAGTGCGTCAAGCATGATGCAGGCGGGTGGTGACATGGTCAGTGATGTAGGAATAATGTTTCGTTGGGCCTTCAGGCTAGTATAATGGGCCAATTGGACTTAAGCCTATGGGTAATGTAATGGATATCCCTCTACCTAGATAGTTATAGGCCTTTTCTTTCAAAATAAAAAAAAAAGGTTCCGACCTTAGCCTATCACATGTGCGGGGTCCATTATTCTCTTCTTTTAATTCACGTCATTTCATTTTTCTTGGTGATCAGTTGTCCTCTCCTTCAATTAGTTTTCTTTTAAAATATATGACTTGTATAATTATTTTTCTATCATAATGTCACTTGACATCCTATTGTCATATGATGAATTTTTTTTCAAATATTAGTTCCCTTCGAAGGATTGTATTATGCCCATCAAATAAATAGTCAATGTTACTTTTTATTTTACATATATAGTTTGAAGAATGTCATGATAATCTTGTAATGTTTTCCTTGTACTCATCAACACTTTCCTTTACCTTTTATCTTAGATTGAGGAATTTTCTTTCCATATCAATCGATTACTCATGAGGAAATTTTTTTAAAATAATATCTCCTTAAAAATTCTCCATTCCATTATCTATATCTCCTCATCCTTATTTTTATTTTGAATCAATAAGCACCATTGATCACTATATTCCTTTAAAAAATACACTTCCAGAATAACCTTCTCCCTTTAATTACTTATCAAATCCATAAATATATTTTATTGAGACTTGATCCACTATTTTTTATCAATGTATTTGTAGTTTCATAAGGATTGAGGATTCTACCACATGAAGTGGACGAAAATAAATGAATGATGTTATGAATAAATAGGTTGTCATATATGGGAAAGGTTATTGGTTATAACCTAAGTAAATTGTTCTAATAAATTTATAACTTTACTATCTCGAACATTATTCATGTTAACTTGACCATGAGGGAAATACCTACATTGATTACGGGTGTAGACACAGATTACAGTCCTACAACTAGGAACCATTTAGAAAAAATGGAATACATGGTATTATATCATATAATAATCTGTAATTTAAATTCTAGTGAAACACTTAACATAAATTTAAAATTTATGCATAGTTAATCTCAAAATCATAAGATTCATTTCTTTGGGAATATTTTCAAATCATTAAAAATCTTTTAAAATCTTTTATAATGGTTTGTAAAGAAAATGTGAATTAACATTAGCATATCCTCCAGGAGTGTCAAACATGGATTGTATTAAGGACACACTCACTATGCACTAGAATTATGGTTAAGATATACTTAACCAACTCTTTTTAGGTTTGTTACCCCTAGATGCATTTATACCAAAACCACATAAACATATAATATCTAGACATGGGTGTGTTACTAGGAAAACCACATAATTTGTAACTTATCAAAACATTCAAATGTTATCCTACACTTCAACTTATCCTCAAAGTCATTCATAGGTTTATTTATCCTAATCTATGTTTTCCTAAATCTAGTTGTTAAGGTTTCTTCTAAACTTCCTCTGATACAAACTATAAAGACCCAGACCCTAGTATATCATAGGAAGTGGTTGCGTTATTACATTGGTACTAGATATAAGTCATTTCATCACAGATAAATAAATATTTTAGTAATATTAGTAAAAAAGATACATACATAAATCTCACATTATATTTGGAAACATAAAATACAACATAATATTTTCTCTCAGAAGATCATTATTCTCTTTATTATATCCTTAATTATCAATCATAGAAAAATTTCTCACATCTTGGGGAAAGGAAACATAATAAAGGATTGAGCTCAGATTCTTAGTAAGGGTATTTATACAGTAGAAGCTAACATGGAATAAATAAATCATGAATAATACAGAAGTAAAAACGGTGATAAAATGATTTAATATAAATAATCATATGATATTGAAACATGTCTATGGATATCATAACTATTCATATAATCAAATGGACATAAATAACTGATTTTCTAATGATGGAACACATATTGATATACATCTTAAACGTATCGCCAAGGCCTCATTATAATATATCTACATAAATGGTTAAGGCCTCAGACAAATACCCAACTTTTTTTGTCTTATAAGACCTACCAATGCATTGAGGTTCTATGTAATTTTAAGCCCAACCCATCACTTAATAAGTCTAAGTAATTAATCATATTAATAAATAATACAACTTAATTGACATGACTTCAAATAAATAATTGTCCATATTAGAAGAACTACCATATGGAATGCCAATACTTTCTCTAGTCAAATAGATCATCTTCCATTCAGAGAAATATTTTGGATGGTATCATTAGATTATATCATCAATAAATCATAAAATTCAATAAATTATATTGATATAGACAAAAATAATTTAGAAATCACTAGAAAATTTCATCAGAAAAATAAAATTCTAAATTTGAAATCACTTATTTAAAATCTAAAAAATTCAAAAATATTAAGGAAAAAAATTATTTGAAAGGAACCTTTTAAACTTTTAAATTAATCTTCAAATCATTTAATGTTCATGACGGTAAGAAATATCATTCAGTAAAAAGTGAAAAGTGCCTCATTTGAAAAATGATAAGAAGATTACTTTTAAACTAATTTATAAAAATTAAAAAAATGGTAAAATTTTCTTTAATAAATCATTATATAATATTAAAAACACTCATTAAAACATTTTAAGGAATATTTGGACATGGGAAAAAATATTCCCGATCAAGTATAAGAACAAATTCGATTTTCTATAAAATTGTTATTCTAGTATATTGAGTACTTAAAGAGAATAAAATTAAATAAGAACTTTTAATTTAAAAAAATAACTATAGTATATAAAAATATATTAGGTTAGAGATATAAATATTATATAATTACCCCAATGGAGACTTAAACATAAACAATCCCTAATAATGAAGAGATTGTGAAATAAACTCTAACCTCATGTCTGACTTCGTTTATATGTGTTCAAGCCTCCTTTATAATAAATATAGATTTATTATAAATATATTATTTAACCTTAATCATATATATGATATGATATATGATATACTTATAACCTTTAATCACTCATTTATTAATAATTCTTTAAAAAAATTACTCTTCCAAGTGATAACAGCATCATTTTTCACATATTTTTTTTGTTCAGTAGTTTTGGACCTTATACTTTGATCATGATTATATCATCTCCATAATGTTAATAATGATATAAATATTATATATATTAATTATATATCTATTTATAACCATCCATAAAAGGTATATATAGAAAAATGAATTACACTATTCATGGATAGGGTAGGTCGTACATACACATGAATGTTGTTTCCATTTTTCATTGGATGGAATGAAACAAAGGTAAATAATAATTAAAATTTATAGAATAATTATTATATATATCATATAAATTTATTAAATTCAACATTTAACCATCATATTATAGTGGTTATGAAAAATGACACAACTAGAAAATTAACCTATGGCCACGATTTGGAACTGTAGACGTAGGCCTGAAAACTATGGCAATAGCATATGTCCACGGTTTCAAAAAACTGTGGTTGCTATCACCATGGCAGTAGGGTCCTATTACCACAGTTAAGCTATGGAATTAGTTGGCCTCTTCCCACTGTTAAAACCGTGGTAGTAGGGGCCTACATCTATGGATAAAACAATGACAAGATCCCCCTAATACCATGGTTAAACCATGGTACTAGGGACCTACTACCAAGGTTAAAACTGTAGTGATATAATTCATATGGTATAAAAAACAAAGTCATTCCCCCAACTGGATATCCCCTTGCACCCCCCTAAACAGCCCCCGTGCACCCCCTTGAACACCCCCATGCACCCCCATGCCTCCCTTGGACACCCCCCACTACACCCCCATGCCCCCTTGGACAGCCTATTTACACCCCATTGAACACCCCCTCCACCCCCATGCCCCCCTAGACAGCCCCCTTGCACCCTCTGGACACCCCCTACACCTCCATGCCCCCCCCCCCCCATGGACAACCCCTTGCACCCTCTTCAACACCCCCATGCCCTCCCTGGACAGCGCCCTTTCACCCCTTGGACCCCCCCCCCCCCCCGCACCCCCATGACCCCCCTAAATAGCCCCTGGACACCCCCACCCCTGTACAGCCCCCCTTCCCCCTAGACAGCCCCTTTGCATCCCCCTGGACACCCCATGCCCCCCTGGACAGCCCCCTTGCACCCCCTGGATAGTCCCCTTGAACACCCCCTTGCACCCCCTGGACAGCCCCCTTGCACCCCCTTGAACACCCCCCCCCCCCCCCCGCACCCCCATGCCCCCAACAGAAATATATTGTATAATAATTAAATTTCTTTTCATTTTTATTGATATTAACTTCACTTTTAGTATATGAAAACAACATTATATTCACCCAACAAGATCAAAATAACACATGAAAGCAGTGACAAATAAACTCAGCATGCATAATGAATTTAAGCGAAAAGAAGAGACAGTAGAAAAGTAAATGAGGTAGAATACTCCCCTGAGTGATAGCTTCCAATACCAAGACACTTTCCTCTTTATATTTATTGAACAAATATGGTATAAAAATTGAATCACCTGTAAACTAGGAAATATCAGCTTATTAGAATATTATTTCCATATATACAATAGTTGAAACCAGCAGCAAACTCAAGATTTAGAAATTATAATTCAGCTTGATAGTGCACATAAATATAATTAATTAAAATTCAAATCTAATTTCAATAAACAAAACATGTAATGTGTCCATCACAACTTGAAAATGATATCAACATGGCATAAACCATGCACATTTCTAGAACTCCAAAACATTAATTCCAAACAAATATAATATCTACAAGTTAAGCATGGAGAGAAGTAAACATTATCAGGGAGTTGAAAATACCAAACATAATCTACAATTTGATCATCATTCAATATTTCATTTCACATTTTTCAGTCCCCCCTTCCCCTGCCAGTCCCCCTACCCCTGCCCCACCCCACCCCCACCCCCCTTGCATCCCCCTTTCACCCCCACCCATTGCACCCCCTTTTACATCCCCCCTGCACCACCACCCCCCTGGATACCCCCTACACCCCCATGCCCCCCCCTGACAACCCCCTTGCACCCCCCCTGGACACCCCCCCCCCCCCCCGCACCCCCATGCCCCCCCTAGACAGCCCCTTACACCCCCTGGACAACCCCCCCTGCCCCCCCCCCCCCCTGAATAGCCCCCTTCCCCCCTGGTTACCCCCCTTACACCCCCCTGGACCCCCCCCCCCCCCACCCCCTAGGCAGCCCCCTTGCACCCCCTTGAACACCCCCTACACACCCATGCCCCATTGCACTCCCATGGACACCTCCCCTGCACCCCCTAGACAACCCCTATGCACTCCCTGGATAGCCCCCTTGAACACCCCCCTACACCCCCATGCCCCCCCTGGACAACCCCCTTGAACACCCCCATGCCCCCGACCCCCCCCCCCCTCCTGGACACCCCCTACACACCCATGCCCCCTTGCACCCCACTACTAGACACCCCCCCCCCCCCCCCCCTTCACCCCCTATAACCCCCATTTCCCCACTTTGAACACCCCCTGCAGTAGCCCACCCCCTGAACAGCCCCTTACACCTCCCCCCCTGCACCCCCATGCCCCTTGAACACCCCCCAACACCTGATCCCCCCTCCCCATACCCCATTGAACCCCCCCCCCCTCCTGGACACCCTCCCACCTAGACACCCCCTCCCTCCTGGACAGCCCCCTTGCCCCCCCCCCCCCCCGAACACCCACCCTAGCACCCCCCCCCCCCCACAGTAGCCCACCCCCCTCCCCCTACACCCCCACACCCCATGCCCCTTATCCTTCCCTGTCCCCTACACATTACCCCCTACCCCCTTCACCCCAACTACCCCCTACACACTCTCCCCCCCCACCCCCTTCACCCCCACACACTGCCCCCCCCCCCCAACCTTCACCCCCTGCACACTGCCCCCCCCCCCCCCCCCCCGACCCCCCTTACTCCCCCCTAGAGATAAAATTTTGATTTATTTTAGATAAAAAATATATACATCCATATTCATCCACTACAGTTCCAGATGACTTAAGAATAAAATGAGGGTGACAAATCCCATTATCAACAAAAAAATCCAGTAAATAAAACAGATTCAAACTCAGTTGTAGTATGCTATAAACACACAACCTGTAGTAAAATAATATGAAAACAAAGAATCAAAATAAAACATGAAAGCAGTGAAAAATAAACTCAGCATGCATTATGAATTTAAGCAAAAAAAAGAGACGGTAGAAAAGTAAATGAGGTATAATACTCCCCTAAGTGATATCTTCCAATACCAAGACTCTTTCCTATTTATCTTTATTGAACAAATTTGGTATAAAAATTTAATCACCTATAAACCAGAAAATAGTATCCTATTAGAATATTATTCCCATATATACAATAGTTTATACCAGCAGCAAACTTGGGATATAGAAATTATAATTCAGATTTATTGTTCACATGAATATAACTAATTAAAATTCAAATCGAATTTCAACAAAAAAGCATGTAATGTGTCCATCACAACTTACAAATGATATCAACATGGAATAAAGCATGCACATTCCCAGAATACCATAATATAAATTTCAAACAAATATAATATTTACAAGTTAATCATGTAGAGAAGTAAACATTATTAGGGAGTTGAAAATACCAAACATAATCTACAATTCGATCATCATTCAATATTACATTTCACATTTTCTAGTCCCCCCACCCCTGCCAGTCCCCCCTGCCCATGCCCCCCTCACTTTCCCTCCCCCTTAAACCCCCACCCCTTGCACCCCCCCTCTTCCTTCCAGTCCCACACCCCCCTCCCCCTTCCAGTCCCCCCCTCCCCCTTCCAGTCTCCCACACCCATCCCATGTCATCCCCCCCCCCATTTATATGGTATAAAAAAATAACTTTAGTCCCCCCTAGTTCTCCACCCCCACTACCAGTTGCCCCTCCCACCCCCCCCCCCCTCCCCTTACTCCCCCACCCCCTACTAGTTCCCCCACCCTTTTAACCCCCTCCCCTCTTCCAGTCCCCCCCGCCCTCCCCCTTGCACCCCTCCCCCTGCCAGTCCCCCCTCCCCCCTCCCTGCCAGTACCACCCCCCCCCCCTGCCCCACCCCCCCTTGCACCCCCCTCCCTTCCAGTCCCCCTTCCCCCTTCCAGTCCCCCTTCCCCCTTCCAGTCCCCCCCCCCCATGCCCCCTACTAGTCCCCCCTACCCCATGCCAGTCCCCCTTTCCCCCTACCAGCCCCCCCCCCACCCCTTGCACCTCCTCCCCCTACTAGTCCCTCCTTCCCCCATTCCCCCTGCCATTCCCCCTACCCCTATCAGTCCCCCCCCCATCCCCCTGCTCATCCCCCCCCCCCACCCTCTACTAGTCCCCACTCCCCCTGCAGAAACCTAAAGTATACAAATACTCCATACAC